>OV702295.1:463870590-469019153 GCA_916181665.1 Avena sativa
GCATGCAGGCCTGCCTCAAGGACCAGATCGGTCGCAACGTCCAATTCTATGTCGACGACATAGTCATAAAAACCAAGGAGGCAAGAATACTTATCGACGATCTCCGCGAGACGTTCGACAACCTTGATCGCTACAGGATCAAGCTCAATCCAGAAAAGTGCGCCTTCGGCGTCCCCTCGGGTCAACTGCTCGGGTACTTCATCTCTCAACGAGGGATCGAAGCAAACCCGAAGAAAATCAAAGCTATCATGACAATGGAGAAGCCGAAAAACCTCAAGGGCGTTCAGCAGCTCGCAGGGCGAGTAGCGGCACTAAGCAGGTTCATCAGCCGCATGGGCGAGAAGGCCCTACCATTTTATCAGCTGCTGCGCAAGGCAGACAAGTTCGAGTGGACACCAGAAGCCAACGACGCATTCGAAAGCCTCAAGCGGCTCCTCTCCACCTCGCCAGTTTTGGTCATGCCAAAAGAGCGCGAGCCCCTGTTGCTGTACATAGCAGCCACACACCAAGTGGTCAGCACCGTACTCGTGGTCGAACGACCCGAAGAAGGCAAGACCCATGGGGTACAACGCCCAATTTACTACCTCAGCGAGGTTCTCACTCCAACAAAACAGCAGTACCCGCACTACCAGAAGCTGGCCTACGGCGTATTCATGACGGCTCGACGACTGAGCCACTACTTCCAGGAGCATCAGGTGATGGTCGTCAACGAGGCACCCCTAAACAGCATCCTGAATAACCCAGAGGCCACAGGACGCGTGGCCCTGTGGGGCATTGAACTATCACCCCTGGACATCATCTACGAGAAGCGACACACAATCAAATCTCAAGTCCTTCCGGACTTCCTGGTGCACTGGATGGAGCTACAGCTGCCTGACACCCCAGACATGTCGCAGTCCTGGACAATGCATTTTGACGGCTCCAAACGCGAAGCCGGAGCAGGGGCAGGAGTCATACTGACCTCCCCGCAAGGTGACAAGATGAAGTACGTCCTCCGGATGAAATTCAGAGCCTCCAACAACGAGGCCGAATACGAAGCCCTCATTCATGGCATGAAGATGGCAAAAATATGCGGCGCAACGCGCCTGGTCATCTACGGTGACTCCAACCTTGTCGTCCAGCAGACGATGAATGAGTGCGACGCACACGCCGAAAACATGATCGCATACCGCGAGCTATACAACGCACTCGAAGGAGAATTCGACGGCTGCGAACTTCGGCACGTTGGAAGAGAGAGCAACGAGGAGGCCGATAGGCTCGCCAACATCGGCTCCACTTGTGCAAAGGTACCACCAGGTGTGTTCCTCGAACAGATCTACGTGCCATCCATCAAGCGGAAATTCCCCAAGGGATCACCCGAAGAAGCAGAACACTCGGGGGCTACGCTACCCGAAGGTCATGAAGGACCCGAAAAGTTGGATACCGAAGTTGCCATGGTCAACCTGATGCAAGTCATGGCAGTCGAAGAAACTTGGACACGTCCATACCTCCAGTTCCTGATAAACGGAGAATTGCCAGACAGCCCGACAAATGCTCGGCACATATCTCGTCGGTCAAAAGCCTTCACCATCATCAACGGCGAGCTGTACAAACGCAGCATTACGGGTGTACTACAACGGTGCGTCACCATCAGCGACGGCAAAGCCATACTCCAAGATATCCACGAGGGCATCTGCGGCCACCACGCAGGTAGCCGCTCCCTCGTCGCCAAAGCTCTGCGAGCAGGATTCTACTGGCCAACGGCCATGAGCGACGCAAAGGACATCGTTCGAAGATGCAACGGGTGCCAACGGTTCGCAGATAAACCGCACGCACCTGGGTCCGAACTTCGACCCATACCCATAGCCTGGCCTTTTGCCCAATGGGGCCTCGACATGATCGGCAAACTGCCAAAATCCTCGAAAGGAGGACACGTTTTCCTCCTAGTTGCAGTCGACAAATTCACCAAGTGGATCGAAGCTATGCCGGTCACCAACCAGAAGGGAAAAACCGCCGTCAAGTTCTTCGAATCCATTGTCTACAGGTTTGGCGTACCGCACAGCATCATCACCGACAACGGATCGAACTTCATCTCCGAAGAATTCCAGGACTTCTGCGAAGGCCTCGGGATCAATATCACATATGCCTCAGTGGCACACCCGCAAACAAACGGGCAAGTGGAAAAGGCCAACGGCCTAATCGGCGCTGGCATCAAGAAGCGCCTCATGAGCTCACTCGAGCATAAATCTGGAAACTGGACGAAAGAACTACCGTCCGTCCTGTGGAGCTTACGTACTACGCCAAACAGCTCCACCGGCTACACACCGTTCTTCATGGTGCACGGAGCTGAGGCCGTGCTACCAGCCGAAGTACGCCACCAGGCTCCACGAGTCGTCGCTTACAGCGAAGCCGAATCCACGGCTGCACTCGAAGATGTCGTCGACACACTCGACGAAGCACGGGATATAGCAGCAGCTAGATCCGCGGTGTACCAGCAAAGTCTCCGCAACTACAACAGCCGCCGGCTGCGCCCAAGGTCCTTCGTCGAAGGAGACCTCGTCTTGCGACTCAAGCAAAAGCGACCAAACAAACTCGATTCGCCATGGGAAGGACCCTATGTCATCACCGAAGTCATCCTAGGTGGCGCCTATCGCCTCAAGCACGTGGAGTCTGGAGTCGCATACTCCAACCCGTGGAACGTCTCGCACCTGTGACGATTCTACCCGTAGCGACCTACCCCCTTTTACTATCAATAAGGCTTTCAGCCAAGGCTACTCAGCCGAATCATGTACCTCCTCCATTACGGTATAAATAAAGCTAAGTACCTCGCCCCCAACCCTCGGTTGATTATTCTCTGCAACTTTACTACATGCTACATACATACTCGGGGGCCCCCCACCTCACGATTTCATCGACTAAGGACAAAACGTGTACACCTGAGTAGTTGACCACGTCAGGCAAACGAAAAGGGCACGTACTCAATCAAAGCACTACGTGCTCGGGGGCTCCCCCCACCTCACGATTTCATCGACTGAGGACAAAACGTGTACACCTGAGTAGCTGACCACGTCAGGCTAACGAAAAGGGCACGTACTACATCAAAGCACTGCGTGCTCGCTAACAAGCGAACCTTTATAACAAAGGGCACATACACGCCCAGCCGCAATATACAAATTTTACATCTATCTGTTTCTTTTCAGGTCCTACCTATTCTGAAGAATAGCCTGAGCACGCTGCTCAAACAAATCTACAATCTGTTCGGCATACTGCCTTACAGCCGCGTAATGCGGACGCATATTCCACTCGCCACCATCTGGTCGAGGAGGTGGCCCAGTAGCCACAACAGCCAAATCTACATCAGGGCGATGCACCCTCACAAGAGACAAGGCAGCCTTCACCCCTGCGACGAGCTGCTGCCGCACCAGCTCCTTGACATTGCTGGCACTCCGAAACTTCGTCAGAAGACCTGCAAGGGTCGTTGGCACGCCATCCAACGGAAACATGACGTGCAGCACCGAGGAAAGCGATGTCTGCACCTGGCGGAGCACCCGCGAAACCTGGTAGACACGATCCTGCACCGTCGCCAGAACTATGGCACGATCACGATCCATCCAAAAGAAGCCGCCGGCCTCCATGTCCTGTTGCGTCAAGCAATTGACTCGAACAGCAATACGCTCCTTTTCTTCCCTCGGAGCAAGATTGGCACCTGCGACAACCGCACAAAACAAGAGTAATGCCAGCAGGCTCACCCGAAGAACTGAGCTACAGCTCGAAAGAAGGATCAACTTACATTGCAGCTGCTCGGACAGCCGACCCAGCTCCGCCATCAAATACTCCTCTCTGGCTGCACCACGGTCTGCTTTGGACTTCCAAATGTCAGCGCGACCGCGTAACCCAAGCAAATCTCTCTCCAAGCTGCGCACACGATCTCGGAGAAAAGCGAGCTGCGAGGAGTCATCCAATGATGCTCGCAAGGGCCTTTCGGATGTAGTGCCAACCGGGTCAGCACCCGAAGGAACCTATAGCAGAAGAAAAAAGAAGGCACACAGACATTCAGCCAAGGATAGAGCACAACTCGGAGGAATTCATTAAAGTATATAAGGCCACTACGTGGCACAAGGATGGTACTACGCACAAGCTGCGGTGAAAAATAACTCACGATTTCACCACGGATTATAACAGCGGAGACGACGCACGCTGACCGTCCATCGAGAAGACCTAACGACAACGGTGGATCTGGCCGTACACGTGTCAGCATCACAACAAACCGTCTCTACCACGCCGTCCACTACGCGCGGAAATCGAGGAGACGCTGTAATCATCTCCACGCCGCGCGTGACCGGTCAATTCAAAGTCAGCAAATGGGACCCATGTTCGTCCAGTCAAGTCATCTCTGGCGTAGCAGACGCTTGAGGTCATCAATCGTCAGCACTGACGTCATCAAAAGCTATACTAGCACTAACTTCGGCTCCACAGCTAAGAGTACTCACTCGAATCTACGATTCGACTAAATACTCGGGGGCTACTCCTATCAGGAGCGCTGACCGCGCACCCGAAAGACAAATGAAGACAAAGCACTTCTCTGAGTCCTACGTCGAGTCTACGACTCCACTACGGACTCGGGGGCTACTCCCATAGGGAGGATGGATTTAAGCATCCGAAAATTTTCGAGTCCTACGGACTAAACAACTGAGCAATGCTTGCATTAAAGTCTCCGCTCGAGTCTATGAATCGAACAGACACTCGGGGGCTACTCCCATAGGGAGCGCTGGTCGCGCACCCTATGAAATCTTCGACTACGATCTTCCGGATCAGCACGCAAAAACTTTTTGGCAACTCTGCCCCAACAAAAACGCTAAGTGAGCAACAAATCTCCTTGGCCACCCGAAGCACCTCCGCGGTGGCAAACATTCGGATGCTGTGTCTGCGACACAAAGATAAGACCTACAGATATCATCTGATGGCCTGGCAACGCACCTGACTGCGCTCTGCTAGTATAAATCCATGCCAACAGGCGTGATGAAAAATCCCGACGGACGCGTTGGGTACACCAATTAAAATCACTGGAATTCCACTCCTGTAAGTCCTCCGCGGCCTGAGTCGAATTACGCCAGCATATGTTCCGGGTTCGAGTCGAGGGACTCGAACCTGAAGAAGATCGTGTTGTTTTGTCCTAAGACAGTTAACTAGCCCTGATCTATCGGGAGAGTCAGGCACACGTATCAACAATCCCTACACATTCTCTTGAAAGACAGAGTTGCACCCGAAGGATTGAAGAGTCCTCAGCCGAATCTACGATTCGACTGATCACTCGGGGGCTACTGACATGGTTATACCCTACGGGTACGTAACTTCAGCATACCTAGTCCAGCCCAAGGAAGGCCCACGGCAGACATACGCTGGCCCATGAAGATTTTCGGGTGGCCAAGGCCCATGACGCCTTTGGATCCTTGGAGAACAAGACTAGAGTTTGAATACAACTTGTAACCTACTCGTATTGGCACCCAAGACCTAGCCTCCCCATATATAAAGGCTAGGAGGGGCCAACGAGGAGGACGGACTCATATTTTCGCACACGCATCCACGCCAGATCGAATCTGCGCACCCTGTAACCTTCGGTTCCGCCGTAATCAAAGAGCAGACAAGCAGGAGTAGGGTTTTCCCTCCGGGGGCCTGAACCTGGGTAAATCTCGTGTCCCCTGGTTGCTTGTCTGTTAACGGTGCCACGATCTCCAGCATCCCCATCTTCTCCAAAACCCAAGTCCATAACAATGGGCATTGACGAGATTAAACCTCGTCAGCTAGGCTCGCCAAGTAAGAATCTTAGTATTCGCGTGTGTAAAACTGTCTTACACCCATTGTATGAAAGCGTAGAGTCAAGTACACCCGATCATCACGTGATGTCTCAAAACACGATCCATAGAACGGTGCATACTTAAGAAAGAACACATTTTATCTTGATATTTAAATGAGGGATCATATTATAATGCTACTAAAATGCCAAACTAGCAATGTAAGATGCAAACATCATATGTGTAAAGTGGAATGATATGGTCCATGCATTTGATCATCATCATGTGCATCATGGTATGATCTCTATCATTCCTTTGTGTGTAAGACCAAGGTCTATGGAACTTACACGTTAGGTGTGTTGTAAGGGTATCTACCATACATCAATTTACAACATTACCATATAAGGACACTAGCTCAGTGATACATTGCTAACGTATCTATAATTTTTGATGTTCCATGCTTGGTTTTATCTACTTTCTTGTGTTTTGTCCACACTTTGGAGTACTTTTAATATGATTTCTTGGACTAACCTATTAACAAGAGCCACAGTGCCAGTTGCCTGTTTTCTGCTGTTTTTGGTTCCAGGAAAGTCAGAAAATGAATATTCTCAGAATTGGACGGGACAAAAGCCAAAGTTCCTATTTTCCCGGAAGACTCACGGAGCCAGAAGGAGAGACGGAGAGGGGCCATAGGGTGGCCACACCACCCCTAGGCGCGGGTCCCCCTTGGCCGCGCCAGGGCATGGTGTGGGCCCCCTGGCCGGCCACCGACCTTGCCTCTTTCGCCTATAAAGTCCCCCCAAGGCAAAAACCCTAGATCGTCAATCAGAAAGCCACGAAAAGTTCCACAGTGCCGCCGCCACCGAAGGGGGGATTCGGGGGATAGAAAGTCTCTGTTCCGGCACCCTACCGGGACGAGGAAGTGCCCCCGGAGCCATCTCCATCGATCTCCACCACCATCTCCATCACCATTGCTGATTCCCATGATGAGGAGGGAGTAGTTCTCTCTCGAGGCTAAGGGTTCTACCGGTAGCTATGTGTTCATCTCTCTCTCTATGCATGATCTTATTGAGATCATGAGCTTGTAATCTATAGATCTACCTTGCTACTCAAGTGCTTAATAGATCTCTGCTCTCCCCATGTGTGTGAAGTTGACAGTGTGCACACCATGGTGGCACTTAGGCTAGAGATTACAAATACTTGTTATGAGTTATATTTGGAGTTGGATGTCTTTATGAAATTGTGGTGTTTGTTGGACTCATCTAGTACTCAAGGTGACAGTGTGGGCTTTTCTAGATGGGAAAGATGAACTTTGAGGTGTGCTGTTATAGCCCTACCATCGATTAGAGTGTCCAACCGGAGAGTAGTTAAGAGTAGTATCATAAAGAGAAGATATTTATATGAGAGTGTTCACTAGTGAAAGTATGATCCCTAGGCCTTGTTTCTAAGCATTGATACACCGTTTACAATTAGATCTGTTACATGCTTGCTTGCTTCCTTCTTTATTTCAGTTTGTCTTTAGTCTTTTCCCACGTCAACCACACGCCAGCAAGCTATTTTCTATCACCGTTACCACTTATAATTATCTATACCACTTGTATTTCACTATCTCTTCGCTGAACTAGTGCACCTATACACCTGACAAGTGTATTGGGTGTGTTGGGGACACAAGAGACTTCTTGTATCTTGATTGCAGGGTTGCTTGAGAGGGGATACCTTTGACCACTTCCTCCCTGAGTTTGATAAACCTTGGGTGATCCACTTAAGGGAAAACTTGCTGCTGTTCTACAAACCTCTGCACTTGGAGGCCCAACAACTGTCTACAAGAATAGAAGTGCATAGACATCAAGCTATTTTCTGGCGCCGTTGCCGGGGAGGTTAGGTAAAAGGTACTCACATCCTCCGGTGTGAGTGCTCGAAGATATTTCCTTTAGATTCTGCAGTTTTGTCTTTTTGTTTCTTGTTTTCACTAGTTAGGCTTAATGGAAAACAACAACAAAATTAGAGAGCTTTATAGTATTTATCTTGAGTTAGGACATGAAGTGTTTGAAGAGAGAATTAAAAAACCTATGGAACTTTATTTGCATGCTAATAGCAATGTTGTTAGTATGAATTCTTTGGACACCATTATTGCTAATGCTATGGAAAAGTCTAAGCTTGGGGAAGCTAGTTTTTATGAAAATGATCTTTTTAGTTCCCCAGCTTTGGAAGATAGCTATTCTATTGCTTATGATGATACTATACCTCCAATATATGATGATTACAATGATGAAGATGATATTTTTAGTCCACCTACTATTAAGGAGGAAATTAATTATGACTATAGTATGCCTCCTATATTTGATGATTATGGTGATCAGAATAATAATGACAGCTATTTTGTTGAATTTGCTCCCACTACAATTAATAAGAATGACTATGCTTATGTGGAGAGAAATAATTATTGTATGCATGTGGCTCATGATAAGAATGTTTTATGTGATAGTTATATTGTTAATTTTATTCATGATGCTACTGAAAGTTATTATGAGAGAGGGAAACATGGTTTTATGTATCTCAACAATATTAAGTTTCCCCTCTTTATGTTGAAAGTCTTGAAGTTGCACTTGTTTTGCTTTACTATGCTTGTTGCTTTGTGCTTTCATAACTTGTTTCTTTACAAGATTCCTATGCACAGGAAGTGGGTTAGACTTAAATGTGCTTTGAATTTGCTTCTTGATGCTCTCTTTTACTTAAATTCATATTTCTTATGTGAGCATTTTCTCAAACTGTCATGCCTAACTTAAATGCGTTAAAGGAAAGTACTTATTGGGAGATAACCCAAAAGTTTTAGATGAGTCTTGGAAGTTATTACCTATGTAATAACTGCTCCTTATCCTTTTTTATTTGCTTTTTGTGCTAAGAGTAACCTCTAATGAGAGAGAAGTAATGGTTCGGAAAGTTGCTGTCCCGAAACAGATTTCTGTGCTTCAGCGTAAAAATTCGTGTGAAATCTCTATACGTCCTTTTGAGGTGTGAATTTTTGTGCTTCTGCCCCAGGTTGTTATCTAACTTTCGTTAGTTCAGCACGTTTCGATTTGAGCAACAGAAGGTCTTCGAAAAAATTCGTCTTTACCTGCTGGTCTGTTTTGACATATCTCTGCCATTATTTGCATTTGCTTCTTGTTGGTTCCTTTTTGAGTTCTTTTGGGGAATTGAGCTTTTTGAGGAAAGTGCTACAGTATCTTATGTTTTAATGGAAGTTTTATTGGTGTTGGAATTGAACCTAGAGACTTATTATCTTGAGTGCACTAATGTTGCTAATAAGATTGTGTGAAGTTTTGTATGAAGGAAAAAATTTCAGGTGTATGGAAGGAATGAGTAATGAGATGAAGGATGGACTAAAGCTCAAGCTTGGGGATGCCACGCGTGTCACCCCAAGAAAATATCCAAGAAGTACAAACGTCAAAGCTTGGGGATGCCCAAGGCATCCCCTTCTTCATCAATAAAAATCCTAGGTTTCTTCCAAACGCTTCATTTTTATTGTTTCATGCACAGTTGTATTGTTCTTGGAGCATCTTCTTTTTCATTTTCGTTTTGGTTTTTCGTTTAATTTGTTCGCTTAGTTTTATGAATAAATTGGTTGGACCCCCTCTTTCATACATTGGTTTGCAAATAGTTTGGTTTGGATTGGAAAAGAGTAGGATAGTTCATACTTATGTGGTAAAAAGAGCTTGTTTTTGACTGTGGCCTATGCTTTGTCATGCCATGCTTGATATTGTTTTGGCTTTATGCTTAGTATTCTTTTCTGTAGCATGACTTGTTATAAACAATTGAGATTGCTTAATGTGCCTTGGATGAATCATGCGTTGTTTTAGCATATTAAAGCATAGTATAGTGGTATTCTCCTTTGATGCTTTATTTGGGTTGACTTGGCACATGCTCACACCATGTTATGACTATCTCAAGTCACCATAGCCTTTATGATCCTTTAGTTTTCAACTTGTAGTATCACTTTATGCTTTGATCAATGATGTTTTGTCGCTCTGCATGATTATGGCCATTATTGCTCTCTTAGTTTGTCGCTCCCAGTCTTTTGCTAGCGTCCGCAACCAAGTATGAGTTCCACTCATGCATCCAACTCCCTAAACCAAGTTATTCCAAAGAGTCCACCATACCTACCTACTAGAATATGCTATTCAAAGTATATTCATGTTTTTATCTACCTTCCAAATTAAACTTGTTATGAGAAAACTAGTGATTAAAGCTCTCACGAACTTGATGGCACACTTTACTTTTCTTGCCCTTAATAAACTTGAACCATTGTGTCGTCTATGTTGTATATGCTTGCACTTATTTGTTGGGGATTAGCAGAACCATATTGTCATGGGCCATGCTTTCAACATTGCACGGGTACTTTGTACCTAGTTGATATCATGATCTTTTGTCTATGGATGTCGTCGGTGTGAAATGAAAGGGGAGCTTGTAAGTACATGGAGTTCTGTATATGTGTTAGAGAAACGCCTGGGCCGCTGGTCTAATCCATGCTGACATGGTGTAACCATAATGAGCTGTCTATGAAGCATTCTTCTTATAAAAAAAGAGTCCTATATTGAAAAAAAGAGAGAAAAGAAAAAAAGATACTGAAAAGAGGAAAGAGAGAAAAAAGCACCATATTCCCATGGTAAATAAGAAGAATGCTGAGATGCTTGTTGTCTGCTTGCCTTGTCATTTTGATATGGGGATTCTTTCGTATCATCGGGCAAGGGGTACCCCGTTGGTGGTTCTCAATGATACACATGTACTTACGATGACAAGAACTTACCGGTGACTAAACTTGAGTAGCATGAGGAGCGGCCCTCGTATACAAGGGACATGAGATTTCTAACTTATACTTCGTCAAGCATGTACACCATAGTTTGTTCACTTTAACCTTAATCACTTCAAGATGCTTATGATAGGGGCAATGAGAGCTGAAAGCTATTAAGTACCATAATTTTTGGAAGCTCTTTATGAAACTTGAATCCCTACTTCCTTCTATGAGGGCCTTTCTTTTACTTTTATGTTGAGTCTCCACATTCTGCCTTTATGCACCTACTTTGAGAGCATAGTGGCCATTCTTAGTTCTATGTGCATTGTCCCAAGACTAGTTGATTGATGCATACTTTGATATTGCTTGTTTTAAACTATTTGTATCTAGTCACTCTTATGAACTTTGAAGGTGTCCTATGCATTTATATTTGCTACTCTGTGAGGGACAAGCTGAATACTACTATGCTACGTTTTCTTTATGTGAAACAAACAAACATCTTGCAAAGCATTGTTATTCATGAATCTTTTGTTTGTGCCTTTTCATGTTGCAACATAGTTTCTTTGTCTTATTGCTAGAACTTTCTCTTTCATGTTATGATTGAAGTACTATGATCCCAGCTTTGAATGTTTTACAAATACTTTGATCAAGTTTATGATGGTGCATGTCACTGATGTGCTCGTCGTTCGACGTAGAGCTTGTTGGGAACCCCAAGAGGAAGGTATAATGAGCACAATAGTAAGTTTTCCCTCAATTATGAAACCAAGGTTTAATCGAACCAGTAGGAGCAAGGAAAAACCCCAAAGGTGTTACTAGCTGAGCTTTGGCAGGGCGCACTACCAGTGCTAGTAGCAACGTGGAGACCTGCACAACACAACCACAGAACTTTGTCTCCAACTTGCGATGAGGTTGTCAATCTCACCGTGTTTTGCGGAAAACAAAGGATTAAACGGATCGGATGGAAAGAAGTAAAAGTTTGCAGAAAGTAAACACAAAGCAGTAAACAGTTGTAGATTGTATGTAAAAGACAAGGACCGGGATCCATAGTTCACTAGAGGTGGCTCTCCTTAGATAGATAACACGCTGGGTAAATAAAATTACAGCGGGGCAATTGACAAACACCGAGAAAGCAATACATGCATATACTAATCATATTGACTCCTTTGAGACTTGATTGGGCATTACAACATAATACATAGACCGCCATCTAACTGCATCTATGACTAATAATCCACCTTCAGGTTATCATCCGAACACCCTCCAGTATTAAGTTGCAAGCAACAGATTATTGCTTTACGAACTGCGTGTAAAGTAAACAATACGATTGTTCTATGAACAAAAGATTGTTGTTTTCTCCCTAGTAGCAACAGCACATCTAGTACCTTAGAGATTTCTGTCACTTCCCCAGATTACCAGAGGCATGAACCCACTATCGAGCATAAATACTAACTCTTGGAGTTGCTAGCATCTACTTGGCCAAGATAGCTACTAACAACGGAAAGCATGCGAGATCACAAATAACAAAGACATGATAGAATCAACAATCAATCTGAAATAGCATCTCAATATCCATCGGATCCCCGCAAACACAACATGTATGAATACAAATAGATGATCTTGATCATGAACGGAGCTCACAAGATCTAAACATGAAAGCACAAAGGAGGAGAACCAGCCATCTAGCTACTACATGGATCCGTAGTCCAAGGATGAATTAATCACGCATCACACCGGAGGCTTGCATGGTGATGAAGAAGGCCTCCAGGGTGAATTCCCCTCTCCGGCAGGGTGCCGGGAAGAGCTTCAGATCCCTCCCGATCTAGGGATGGAGATGACGGCGGCTACAGACTCTTTCATGGATTTTTGATCGGGGTACTTAGGGTTTACGTCCCGAGGGCATCTTATAGGCGGAAGGGGAGGCCGAGGGGGTGCCAGGAGCGGCCACACCACCCCCTGGCGTGGGCCAGGCCTGGCCACGCGGCCAGGTGGTGTGGTGGCTCCCTGGCCCCTCTTCGTCTCATATTTTGGCATCTGATGACTTCCGGAAAAATAGGCACTTTGGCTTTTGTCCCGTCCAGTTCCGAGAATATTCATTTTCTGACTTTCCTAGAACCAAAAACAGCAGAAAACAGGCAGCTGGCACTGTGGCTCTTGTTAATAGGTTAGTCCAAGAAATCATATTAAAAGTACTCCAAAGTTGGAACAAAACACAAGAAAGTGGATAAAACTAGGCATGGAACATCAAAAATTATAGATACATTTGCAATGTATCAACATCCCCAAGCTTAACTCCTGCTCGTCCTCGAGTAGGTAAGTGATAAAAAGAAAGAATAATTTTTGAGGTGACATGCACCATAAAGACTTGATCAAAGTATTTGCAAAACATTCGAAGCTGGGATCATAGTACTTCAATCATAACATGAAAGACAAAGTTCTAGCAATAAGCAAAGAAACTATGATGCAACATGAAAAGGCACAAACAAAAGATTCATGAATAACAATGCTTTGCAAGACATTTGTTTGTTTCACATAAAGAAAACATAGCATAATAGTATTCAGCTTGTCCCTCAATAGAGTAGCAAATATAAATGCATAGGACACCTTCAAAGTTCATAAGAGTGACTAGATACAATAGTTTAAAAACAAGCAATATCAAGTTATGCATCAATCAACTAGCCTTGGGACAATGCACATAGAACTAAGAATGGCCACTATGCTCTCAAAGTAGGTGCATAAAGATAGAAGGTGGAGACTCAATATAATGGTGGAAGAAAGGCCTTTGTAAAAGGAAGTAGGGATTCAAGTCTCATAAAGAGCTTCCAAAAATTATGGTACTTATAGCTTTTAGCTCTCATTGCCCCTATCATAAGCATCTTGAAGTGATTAAGGTTAAAGTGAACAAACTATGGTGTACATGCTTGACGAAGTATAAGTCAAAAATCTCATGTCCCTTGTATACGAGGGCCGCTCCTCATGCTACTCAAGTTTAGTCACCGGTAAGTTCTTGTCATTGTAAGTACATGTGTATCATTGAGAACCACCAACGGGGTACCCCTTGCCCGATGATACGGAAGAATCCCCATATCAAAATGACAAGGCAAGCAGACAACGAGCATCTCAACATTCTTCTTATTTACCATGGGAATATGGTGCTTTTTTCTCTCTTTCCTCTTTTCAGTATCTTTTTTTCTTTTCTCTCTTTTTTTTCAATATAGGACTCTTTTTTTATAAGAAGAATGCTTCATAGACAGCTCATTATGGTTACGCTGCAGGTTTCCACCATGTCAGCATGGATTAGACCAGCGGCCCAGGCGTTTCTCTAACACATATACATAACTCCATGGACTTACAAGCTCCCCTTTCATTTCACACTGACGACATCCATATACAAAAGAGCATGATATCAACTAGGTATAAGTACCAAGTGCAATGTTGAAAGCGTTCCCCATGAAAGCATGGTTCTGCTAATTCCCAACAAATAAGTGCAAGCATATACAACATAGAAGACACAATGGTTCAAGTTTATTAAGGGCAAGTAAAGTAAAGTGTGCCATCAAGTTCGTGAGAGATTTAATCACTAGTTTTCTCATAACAAGTTTAATTTGGAAGGTAAACAAAAGCATGAATATACTTGGAATAGCATAAGCTAGTAGGTAGGTATGGTGGACTCTTTGGAATAACTTGGTTTAGGGAGTTGGATGCATGAGTGGAACTCATACTTGGTTCCAGCACCCTGCCGGGACGGGAAAGTGCCCCCGGAGCCATCTCCATCGATCTCCACCACCATCTCCATCACCATTGCTGATTCCCATGATGAGGAGGGAGTAGTTCTCTCTCGAGGCTAAGGGTTCTACCGGTAGCTATGTGTTCATCTCTCTCTATGCATGATCTTATTGAGATCATGAGCTTGTAATCTATAGATCCTTGCTACTCAAGTGCTTAATAGATCTCTGCTCTCCTCATGTGTGTGAAGTTGACAGTGTGCACACCATGGTGGCACTTAGGCTAGAGATTACAAATACTTGTTATGAGTTATATTTAGAGTTGGATGTCTTTATGAAATTATGGTGTTTGTTGGACTCATCTAGTACTCAAGGTGACAGTGTGGGGTTTTCTAGATGGGAAAGATGAACTTTGAGGTGTGCTGTTATAGCCCTACCATCGATTAGAGTGTCCAAACGGAGAGTAGTATCATAAAGAGAAGATATTTATATGAGAGTGTTCACTAGTGAAAGTATGATCCCTAGGCCTTGTTTCTAAGCATTGATACACCGTTTACAATTAGATCTGTTACATGTTTGCTTGCTTCCTTCTTTATTTCAGTTTGTCTTTAGTCTTTTCCCACGTCAACCACACGCCAGCAAGCTATTTTCTACCACCGTTACCACTTATAATTATCTATACCACTTGTATTTCACTATCTCTTCGCTGAACTAGTGCACCTATACACCTGACAAGTGTATTGGGTGTGTTGGGGACACAAGAGACTTCTTGTATCTTGATTGCAGGGTTGCTTGAGAGGGGATACCTTTGACCACTTCCTCCCTGAGTTCGATAAACCTTGGGTGATCCACTTAAGGGAAAACTTGCTACTGTTCTACAAACCTCTGCACTTGGAGGCCCAACAACTGTCTACAAGAATAGAAGTGCGTAGACATCACCCAGCAACCATCTAAACTAGACGCCTCTAATTTATCCATTGCAAGTTTTACGTGGCTTAGGGCTTTTGGAGATAGAACCGGTCTTACCTACGAACATGGAACCACAACGATGATAACTAAGTTATTATCAACTCGTTGTAAATTAGATATTGGCTATAGTAGGAGAGACAGACACCCGCCAGCCACTTATGCAAAACTGGTTGCATGTCAGTCGTGGAACCGGTCTCATGTGCAATGACATGTAAGGTTGGTCCGGGCCGCTTCATCCCACTATACCACCAATATCCAAAGTACATATAAGAAGCAATAACATGATCATCACCGCCCACATACTCTTATGTGTTCTACCCGTGCAAAGCACCTACTCATAGATCAGGCTCTAATACCACTGTTGGGTTCATAGCATAGAAAACAAAAAAATTCCTACGATGGGAACTATACGCCAAGATCTATCTACTAGATACAAACAACAGGTGGATATATATCCATAGACAACTTACCCTCGAAGACAACAAAGCTTTGTTAACAAGATGGAACTCGTGGATGATGTAGTCGTACACTTTCCGATCTCAAGATCGTGATGAAGTCCAGCATGTCCGGCTCCAGCACGTCCATCAGATCTAGCTCCAGCAAGTCCAGCACCACCAAGTCCAGCACCGCAAAGTAGCGGTGCATCCGTGATCGCACACATGTCCGGTACCCCGACAACCTCCGTCCCTCGCTCCAGCAAAGCAGCGGAAGCAGCAACTCCTTTCCAGATAAAGCCACCAGGAACATGTATCTCGCTAATCTGAGACCATGGGGAAAAATACTAGAGGGGGAGAGAGATCCTTCACGAGGAGGTGTGTGGAAGAAGGGGTGTGAGGGGGGGGGGTGGGGCTTTTATAGGAGGAGGAGGGGTGCCCCTCCCCATGGCCGGCGCCTCATGGAGGTGACCCCTCACCTCCCCCATTCATGTGGTTGCAACCCCCTTCACATTAAAATGCCCCTTCACATTCTCTTTTAAAGTCTCCACTTTAAATGCATTAAATTTCTCCAAATTTAATGCTCTCTAATTTTATTCAGAATTTTGTTAATTACTTTAATTAACAAACATTCACATAAAACCCCCTATAACATTTCAATATTACATGCAGAACCAATTTCTGCAATTTCACCCGAAACAGTTTCAGTGTCTATTGAAATAATTCCAGTGCTTTCTTAAATCTTTATCTAAAACATATTTGCTTCAAATGGTGTCGGTATCCCTTAAGTGTGTCACCCTACGGTTCGCGAATAATGCAGACATGATTGAGACCCCTCTCAGATTAATAATCAGAAGCGAGACCTAGAGATCCATATTGACTCCTACACATTCAACGATGACTTATGTGATCGTGAGAACCTTTAACGCTAGTAAATAAATCCCTTTGTCTCACGATATATTATATGTCCGAGATTCGATCATCGGTATCTCCATACCTAGTTTGATCGCGTTACCGACATGTACTCTTTTCTCGTTCCCGTGATATAACATTCTAGTGATTTCATCACTTGCTTGCAAGCTAACCAATGTGATATCACCGAGAGGGCCCAGAGTATATCTATCCATCATCGGGATGGACAAATCCCACTCTTGATCCATGAGCATCTACATAACACTTTCGTAGCACTGAACCAACCTTTATAATCACCCTTTCACGGTGTGACATTTGATGTTATCAAGATACTCTTCCAGTGTTAGTGATTGACATGATCTCATGGTCTAAGGACTAGTATTACTTCGTATGATGTTATAGCAATATAAACACAATGACTTTGATTATAATGCTATACTTCGGATGAATGTTCATCACATCATTCCATAAATGTTGTGACCTTGTTATTAACAACATCCAATGGCCATGATCAGGAAACCTTGATCATCTTGTTAATCAACGAGCTAGTCTATAAGAGAGGCATAACTAGGAACCTTTTATTTTGTTTATTAAACACATATGTATTGATGTTTCCAATCAATACAATTATAGCATGCAAAATAAAAATTTAACATAAATATGGAATAAGAAAATAACCACTTTATTATTGCCTCTCGGGCATATTCCCTTCAATAAATTCAAATATAAATAATTTCTAGAAATTTAATAAAATGGGTTAATCTTGTTAAATCAATATCTTTTGTTTTATAGTTCAGAAAAATATATATTATATATCAAAATGTTCAGAAAAATAAATTCTATATTCTAAAACTGTTAGCATATTTTATTTTCCAACTTAAATAAGATAATAATTTTTATTAGTAAATAAACTATTAGGCATAAATCTTAAATAAATATATTTTATTATTTAAAATTCATAAAAATGAGTATGATATATCAAAATTCATAGAAAACAAAATAGACATTTTTAAACTTATTTTGTACATTTTTGTGATACTTAACTAAATATTTAATATTTATCTAGAATTTATAAAGTAATTAAACTTATAAAAGTCATATCTTATTATTTAAAAACCACAAATATACTTATAATATACCAAAATGATCACAAAAATAATATCTACATGTTAAAATTATAATCTTTAAGTTTTTAGGTAAATAAAGATTTAATACTCTAATAACTTGAATTTAAACCTATTTCCTTAATTGATAATTCATATAAGGATAAATAAAAAATTGTTAATATTTCTATGAAGTAAAAATAGTCTAAAACATCCTAAATATAATACTTGTTGAATTATTATTATTCACAAATAAGTGTATATTATTTTCCAAAGAGATTTTATCAAATATAAAATCCTCAAGAATAATATTTTGACTTGTTAAAACCTTTACAATTATTTCACTCACAAGTTAATAAGTATATTAAAAATCCAAAGGTAATTCACGAGTAGTTAAATAATATTGTTTCCTTGTTTACAAATTGTAACCACTCATTTATAAGGAGACAAATGATTTTGTTCAACCATAAAGTTAAGAAACTACTACTCAAATGAAAGTAATACTACTCTTAAGTAACCTTAAAGAAACATTATGAAGTGAACAAATTATAATACCATATCGTGACCAAGATAGATAAGTCTCAACTACTAGTGTGGTCCTTATTCAAATGAAGTAATTCTTTCTCCTTTGATAATAACTAGAAAGAAAACCTAAGAGTGTTAACTTAGAGTTTAAATGCTTTTGATTAGTTAAGTAAGATGTTCTTCAAAAGTTATTATTTTAAGAAGCATCAAAAGTAATCCTTGAACACTTCTTTGAAATCTCTAATTAATTGATAATCTTGCTTAAAAAATATTTTAGATTCCATGCCCCATTTGAGTGCTTTACTATTGTATAATACTTGTTGTATTTACATATCGTTTCACACACTCACAAGCCTTAATAAGAAGCACAAGTGTGAAACTGGTATAAAAATGGAACACATTCTAAAGATGTCACCACAAGCTTTCAAACCCTAGATCAGATACGATTAACCCGAGGATTCATGTTTATCAAATTGCATTACATTAATTATGCATAAGTGCATCTTGCTTCTTTAAACATTAGTCCTTACCGGACCAATGATGCTATTTCCAGAATTTGGATCTTCTATTGTCTTGAAGATGGTGAGTGCATAATCTTGCAATCACAAAAGGCAACTTCACAACTTGCTCATGTCCTTTGGTTATTTTCTATCAAATGCTTGTAACTCAAATGTTGTCATCACCTGCATTTCAAAAGGTCCGAAAACACTATTTTCATAATAATATGATTATGGATTATTTACCATATGGTAATAATCTACTAATACAGTTCTAGTGGTAAAGGAACATAGTATCTAGGACTTAAAAACCAATGTCGCTAGTGATTCCAGCACCGTATATTACACGTTAACCATGAGATCTGGAATGGGACGGAGAAGTCAGCTCGATCTTCTTCCTTTCGCATGGATGTATGACCTTATCGTGAAGATGCAGATTTCTCATGGAGAATCCAAAAAATCCCGCACATGGGTGGGACCCCTTAATTCCCCGCGATCTAGGTGTCTAGATTATCTGTGCATACCTGTCTTGGTGGAGGTTCACCATAACTGTTGGTGGCTACTAGACAGAGCTGCTTATAGAGTCTTCGAGAGGCTACCCAAAGAGTAACCGTGGTAGACCTTCTTGGGGGATCGTGTCTTCATGCGAGGTCACAGAGAAGGGCAGCGATTGGCTTGGATCTTAGACCGGGCCCCATACCAAGGAAGTATGGACAAGCTCTAGACTTGGATGTGCAACAAGGCTAAGGTCTCTCATGAGTAAAGCAACGTACCTCTGCAGAGTGTAAGAACTATGACATGTTACTCCCTGTTCCGGGAAGGAGCTATGAACGCGGTAGGAAAGGAACCTCATGAAGGTTCGGGTCAACCTGTGAAGGCTATCGGACATAGTTTTCAGAATAAAAGCAACCTTTGAAGAAATGTTTACGAAAACCTGCATTGCCTACGACCTTTGGTCTATGGATGTAGAGATAGTGCATCAAACACTTATTTTTAGTGAACTTGCTAAGTACGATCGTACTCAACCATACCTTCTTAACCCTTGCTAGGTTCTAAGCCGTTGAGGACGATGTCAACATGAATTTCTGCTCAAGAAACCATCATCGACAGCTCAAGTTCTTCAATAAAGTCGATGAAGTCAACATATACATCAACCGAAGTGAAGACAAAGTTCTTAAGTAGATAGGAGTAGGTTCTCTAGCCATAAAACCTACTTCTGTAGAGCATTGCAATAGCGGCAATTGCAAGCCCATTAGTTAAGATACTAGTCTTAGTCTCTAGATAGTTCTGCGTTATTATTTCTGGTTCTTCTTTGTAAGAAGTTTCTTTCTCTTTAACCTAGAGTGTTATCTAGATCTTTTGTAAAGAGTTGAGTTATAATCTATAGTCATGTCTTGGACCTGCTGTATTTCTGTTGTACCACTCTGAGGGATGTAATACTAGTGAACGGTGTTTCATTGGTGTTATGTCAATGACTATAGTGTACTACATCATGTAGTGGTATGTTGGGTCACCGCAACTTGTATCAGAGCATATGCTTTGACCTTACGATTAAAACCCTTTTAGGAAGATCTGTAGGTTGGATAGTGACTATAGGAGCCATGACTTGTGATGGATATCCACTTGAGGATAAACCTTGTCACACTTAAGTTGGATGTTTTTTTCATCTTTATTAAGGATTAGTTATATGTATTCTCCAGAGAAATGTCATTAGAGTGTAGCTCTAAATAGGTATAACACCACTAAGATATCTTAAGTAAGATAAAATATCAAAGAAGATTAGGACTAACTTTTGAATATCATGTGGAGTAGTATTAGTGATGGAGTCTAAATTTAGAATTTCCGTGAAGTAGAAGAATCTTACCACTAGTTGATACCACTATACCACTTCAGGTAGACCATTAGAGTATGTATAGATACAATTGGAAGTAAATCATGTGGGATTCACTTGAGAATTCTACGTGATGAAGTAGGATTTGTTTAAAATCAACAATAGTAAGATAAAAAGAAGAGGCATCCTGGTGAGATTAGCTCCAAGACCATGCTAAGTTTTTAATTAGGACTAGTACTCAGTAACAAATCTTGTAATAACGGTAAGTAAAGAATAGTGTAGGTCTATGATAGAAGTCATAGGTATTATAATATTACGATAATTGTTGGACTAAGGTAGTAACCACAATTTTGTTAGTAGTTTTGAGAGATCATGTGAGGATAGTTTACAATAGAATGGAAATTTGGTAGTCTTTAGTAGTCCCAAAAGAAAGGTAAGAAGTTATTCAGAACAAAAGTGAGACCACTTTGCTCAAGATTCTCCAGTTGAAACTGAGCAATTTGGGTAAATATTGAGGCAAAGAGTAGTTTGATCCTAAGTGCTAAGTATCACAAAGTAAACCTATACTAGGAGGTGTCATATACTACATAGCTAAGCCTGCAATTTCGAGATGTTTTACTCAACTACTATATTACGGGCTTAGAATGATGTGATTTATATGTACCACATTTGGATTTCTTGGTTTTTCTTGGATCTTCTTGATTGACTAGATTTGTACATGAGGTTTGACTTGATGTGCAAATGCATGTTGCATCATCAAGTTATTACTTGATGTTATAGACCTAGATAGAAAAGGGAATTCGTGTAAGGGAGTGACGAGTTCCGAAGATCAAGATGAAGAATGCAGGAAGAAGGAAGCCAAATGTAAGGAGTATCAACACTATTTTGAAGGATGGATCAATCCCAACTCATTATGAGCTAGCAATAAGAAGGATTATTAGTGAAGAAAAAGGTGGAGAGCAACATGAAGGATGAACTTAGGTTCACTTAAGATAGGCGATGTTGCTCAAAAGCTAATGAAGTAGTTATACCAACTTCATGGAAGTATCATGAATCAGTGCAAAGAAGAAGTCTTGGAACAAGGGTGGTTTTCTAGCTCTGATAATTTAGAGAGAATGCTAGTAAGAAGTCGAAAACCCGTAGGGTAATTCATACACCCAGGAGGATCCGTAATTTGTATCCGTAGCTAGTACCCTATTAGTTTAGCTAACCAGGTTATCTTTGTATAAATTAAAGAGCATAAAACTTGGCCTAAGTTAGGTTAGACCTAAGGAAGTATGAAATTAAGGCAATCATTTTTCGAGATATTTCGTGAAATCGGGTTTATCAGTGAGGAATAATGTCTAAGAATATAAAAGTAAGACAAATAGGTAAAGTATAAACTAGATCCACAACTGTGTGGGTGTACAAAAAATAGGTAAAGTATAAGCTAGATCCACAAATAGGTAAATTCATTTCGGAGATCCACAACTGTGTGGGTGTACCACCAATTCTTTCATGATACCTTATATAGGTAAAATATAAGCTAGATAGAGACCAGTATACTTACTATTGAGTTAATGGATATTATACATACAGATTAGAGACCATTAGGAAACCCCAATGGGAGAGTAAACAATAAACACTGAAGTGTTGTTGTCTAACTTTCTAACTAAAGGTTGTAGAAGAAGTACAAAGTTATGATGAGGTTAAGCCTTATTCTTATAAGGTTATAAGAAGCCATCATTATAAAGTATTTCCGAGAATATGTCCGGATGAAAGATCGAAGGAGATATAATAGATTAAACCTAGTGGACTAGTTCTAAAAGAAACAACTCGTAAGTTGTCCTTAAGAAGGAGTGGAGCCTACTAAAATAGTTTAGTGTATAGAAGTAGGAAAACCTTATTGGAAGGGACAAAATGTGTCCACAACCAATTCTAAATAGGATTGTAAGGGCATAAACCCAAAGAGATATAGTAAAAGGAACTATATGGTAAATGAGAAACGATAGTTGTATATTGTCGAGAATGAATATGATTCAAGGAAAAAGATCTGGATACGGGATACCACAATTATCCCCAATTGTGAGCACAATGGAATTTGAGAAATGTCATGATCAATACAAGCCAACACCTTATTCCGAAACGTAAGAGAGTACAAACTTCTGGGATGAAGTTTATTTTAAGGGGGAGAGTCTGTAACACCCCAGCATTAGAGCTTAGAAATAAGTTGAGATGTGAGGTGTGCATTGCATTCATGCATAGAAAATCTGGATAATTTTCACGCTTTTAAATAAAACTTGTCAAAGTGATTGAAGCTTCTCTTAACTTGGTGGAACTGAAGTAGATCATCAAGTTGACTACGATAAGTTTCAATATGACCTTTGCTAAAACCTTATCTTTGGGTAACATAATTTGATCTAAGGGTAGATCAAATCTAATAAAATTAAGTCACAACACACTACTTAATAAGGAGTACTAGATCTTCTAGAGATCATTACATGGTATTCTATACAACAACTCAAGGATGAATACTTAATATTCCAAAGATGACATCAAGGTATTATCTACAACAAACTTTGAATACCAAATTAAGTATATAACTTAAGTAAAGAAACTCCATAACTAAATCTTGATACACTTGCTTGCCATAGTTATTCCTACCATGAGAATCATGGTAGTTTCTAAACACTAAATCTTATTAAAAATAGAGTAGGAAAGGTAGTCAAGCCAAGACCATTCACCACATATCTTTATTTTCATATTAAAAGATGACATTCCTATTTAACCAAGTCCTAGTGTCAGTTGATCATCAATGTTGAGTAACCAATTCCTAACCTAGAACTTATTAACCTATTATATTGACTTTCCAAAGACCTTAAGCAAATTAATAAGAAGGAGGAACTAGTTATGGTAGAGTGTGCCATCATCAATGGAATGTGATCCTTAGTGGTGATCAAACCATTTGATAGTAGAGTTAACTCACTCATGAGTTAATGATGTCTACGCACGCTTCTATTCTTGTAGACAGTGTTGGGCCTCCAAGTGCAGAGGTTTTGTAGAACAACAGCAAGTTTCCCTTAAGTGGATCACCCAAGGTTTATCGAACTCAGGGAGGAAGTGGTCAAGGCATCCCTCTCAAGCAACCCTACAATCAAGATACAAGAAGTCTCTTGTGTCCCCAACACACCCAATACACTTGTTAGGTGTATAGGTGCACTAGTTCGGCAAAGAGATAGTGAAATACAAGTAATATGGATGATTATAAGTGGTAATTGCAATCTGAAATAAGAGTGGCACCAAGCAAACATGTAACAGAACTGATTGTAAATGGTGTTTCAATGATTAGAAACAAGGCCTAGCGATCATACTTTCACTAGTGGACACTCTCATATAAATATCTTCTCTTCATTATTCTACCCTGAACTACTCTCCGGTTGGACGATGTAGGACTATACCAGCACACCTTAAAGTTCGCATTCCCTCTCTAGATAACTGATACGTCGTAAACGTATCTATAATTTTTGATGTTCCGTGCTTGTTTAGTATTTACTTTCTTATGTTTTGTTCACACTTTGAGGTATTTTTATGCATTTTCTGGAACTAACCTATTGACAAGATGCCACAGTGCCAGTTTCCTGTTTTCTGCTGTTTTTGGTTTCATAAAAGCTGGAAAAGGATTATTCTCAGAAATTGACCGGACAAAAGCCAAAGTCGATATTTTACCGGAAGGCTCATGGAGCCAGAAGACGAGACGGAGAGTGGCCAGGGGCTGGCCACACCACCTAGTGGCGCGAGCCAGGCCAGGCCCCACCAGGGGGTGGTGTGGGCCCCTCAGGCCTCCACCGACCTTGCCCCTTCGCCTATATATGCCTCCCGGGACGAAAACCCTAAGCACAAGATCATAATTCCACGAAAAGTTCAGCAGCGCCGCCGCCACCAAAGAGGAGATTCGGGGGACAGAAGTCTCTGTTCTGACACCCTGCCGGGATGGGGAAGTGCCCCCGGATCCATCTCCATCGACTCCACCGCCATCTCCATCGACTCCACCGCCATCTCCATCGCCGTTGCTGACTCCCATGATGAGGAGGGAGTAGTTCTCTCTCGAGGCTAAGGGCTCTACCGGTAGCTATGTGTTCATCTCTCTCTCTATGCGTGATCTTATGAGATCATGAGCTTTGTAATCTATAGATCTATTCTGCTACTTAAGTGCTTAAATTAATCTCTACTTATCCCCACGTGTGTGAAGTTGATAGTGTGCACACAGTGTGGCACTTTGGCTAAGGTTACATAAATACTTATCATGAGTATAATTTGAGTTGGATGTCTCTATGAGATTGTGGTGTTTGTTGGAACCATCTAGCGCTCAAGGTGATAGTGAGGGGTTATCTAGATGGGGAATGCGAACTTTAAGGTGTGCTGTTATAGCCCTACATCGTCCAACCGGAGAGTAGTTCAGGGTAGCATCATGAAGAGATGATATTTATATGAGAGTGTCCACTAGTGAAAGTATGATCCCTAGGCCTTGTTTCTAAGCATTGAAACACCATTTACAATCAATCCTGTTACATGTTTGCTTGCTGACACTCTTATTTCAGATTGCAATTACCACTTATAATCATCCATATTACTTGTATTTCACTATCTCTTTGCCGAACTAGTGCACCTATACACCTAACAAGTGTATTGGGTGTGTTGGGGACACAAGAGACTTCTTATATCTTGATTACAGGGTTGCTTGAGAGGGATACCTTTGACCACTTCCTCCCCGAGTTCGATAAACCTTGGGTGATCCACTTAAGGGAAACTTACTGCTGTTCTACAAACCTCTGCACTTGGAGGCCCAACACTGTCTACAAGAATAGAAGCGTGCGTAGACATCAAACTATTTTCTGGCGTCGTTGCCGGGGAGGTAAGGTAAAAGGTACTCACTGTAAGATCCCTCCTTGGTAAAGGATAGGATCCCTGTGATTGCAATGCTAGTCCCTGGATAAATGCTAGCATCCACAGTTTAAGATGAAGTACACAGATACAAAGGTCGTTTATTACATTCATTCCAGAGATAAAACATAGTCTTTTACAACTCAGGGCCAAAGGCCTAATACAAGAGTTTATGGAATAAGTAAATAAACATAAGTCTTCATCTTCATGTGCCACAGGCAAGCATGTTGAGTGTAGACTCATGACTCCTACTCATCATCGGAGTAACCTGCAACATTACAAGTTACAGCCACAGAGGGTCAATACTTTGGAATAGTATTGGCAAGTGATACCTTAGCTTATTTAAAGTGGACTATAATACTATATGCATTTGGCCAAGTGGAGCTTAGGCTTGCATTGCTCAAAATAGATTTTTCCTTATCATTTGAAAACACTAAGTTTTTGTTTGGCACAAAACTTTCCCAAGGCATCTACCAATCAAAGACTGAAGATCCTTTCCAAGGCATCTACCAATCAAAGACTGAAGATCCTTTAACCCTTGTTCACCCACAAGATTTTAACTTAGAAATTGGGATGAGGAGATTCTTGATAGCTTCCATGTCTTGATGCTCAAATTGTCCTTTACCAGGGACATGGCTAAGTACTTAGGTTTTACACTCTGCAGAGGTGGTGCACTTTCCCCACAAGACTTGGTTTCCCAAGACAAGATCTTTCAGAAGCCTTTCCTTAGTCAAATGGACGCGCTCCAACCTATCATTCCCACTACCACCAATTGTCCAAGAGACTAAGTTCTAGCAACCTATATGATCATGGCAGAGCCCATATTGCCAAGTGGTTGCACTTGAAGCTTCTCAACATTTGACATCTCAAATCTCTTTGTTCCTGGGTGGCCATCCACAAGTGTGATACACCAGGGTAGTCCATTGAATGGGCCCTGAGTAACCACTCAACACAAACCAATCCTTCCATTCCACCCAGGTGATTCATTCACTTAGTTGTTTTATTAAACAAAACACAAGTCCTCAGACTTAGAAATTTTCCATAGCATGAATATATAATCCACCCTTGTTTTCTATTAGCTAGGCTAAGCATGATAGTATTAGGGATCTTGACTTAGGAAATTTTCACTAAGGTTCCATCTACTAGGTTTTCCCATAGCATAGTTTATACTTAGCAAAAATAAAATCCCTGCAAGTTTTACTTAGCAAAAACACTAATGCATAGTGAAAGTAATGGGACAAAAGATATGAAGCATCACTTGCCTTGGTAATGAGGAGAGTAGCACTCTTCACAATCACAATCACTAGCAAAATCTACACAAAATTGTAGCATACAATTACACACAATATACAATCAAAAATAATATGAATGCATGCATGCATGAATTTACTAAGTGGTGATTTTGAAAACTCTACCAAGCAAGTGCATGTTTACAGAAACTTAACAAGTCACAAGTTTGCCAACTAAACTTATTTAACCCTAAAACAATAACTAAACTAAATCCATACTCAAAAATAGCCTTAAACAAGTTTCTACAAACAAAGTCATTCTAATGGTTACTATTTGTTAAACACTTTGCATGGACAGAAAGGCCTTGATTCACTGAATCCAACGGTATAAAGTTTGCAAAATTCCAACGTGGCAATCAAAAGTTATAGGCATTTGAATTTGGATCAAAATCTGATTTTAAATCTGTTTTTAGATCTAACCCTAGACACGTGTCATGTTGTGACTGGCGCGTACCGGTTCGCACTGGATCGAGCTCCACAGCCGCAGGATTTAAATGAGATCTGGCGGCTCAGACGCGCGCATACCCCTTCGTTTAAAAATTCTATCCTAGCCCTACGATACAGATCCAACGATCTAAATCATCAAGCCAAAATCTGGCGGCGCTTATCGGCTGCGCGCGGCGGCGACGGTCGGACGATGGCGGCGCCGGCGATACAGATCGCTAGGAGGATAGGGAGGATACTCACCGAGACCGCAAGGACGTGGGGGTGCTCAACGTGTGGTCAGCTCGGCAAGGGGCGCTCAGGGTTGCGGTGGATTTCTCGCCGGAGTTGGATCTGGCAATGGTGGCTCTGCTTGAGGTTGAAGGCGACGTTGTAGATCACTAGGAGGCAAATGGAGGGTATGGTCAGATGCAGAAGATCATGGCGAAGATGCGTGCGTGAAGGGAAAGGTTTGGGGCGGTCTGGACTTACCACTAGAGCTCGCCGGAGTTGATGTTGTCGTCGGTGCTTGCGGTGTCGAGTGGAAACGGCGACCTGGGGCAGTACAGGATGAACTAGTGGGGTCAGGAGGTGCGCAGAGACTCACTGAACATGATAGCGAAAACGAGAGACAGAGGGGAACACGAGGCTCACCGGAATTTGCCGGCGCAGTCGTCGGAGACGGCGGGGCTACAGAGAGCAATGCACGCAGCCTGGTGGCGCTCTGCGTTCAGGGTTTGAGGGAGAAGGGAGAGGGGGCAGAGGAGGTTTATATAGCCTGGTCACGAGCGAGAATCACTCGGGCATTGATACGAATTGAAGCCGCGAATTTAAAATAGAAAACGGCCGCGTTGATTTGGGGATGAACTGGTCGTGCGGGTGGAGACGACGATGCTCAGGTGGGCCGCGGTTGTCAGCGATAGAGGGAAATGTGAGTGGGCCCCTTCTGTCAGTGAGCTGGTGGGTGCGCTCACGCGTGAGAGAAGAAAAGGAAAAGTCCCGGGTGGGCTTGTTGGGCTCGATTCGATGCTGGGCTGAAATGGTGGCGCGCGGCCCTTTTCAATTGATTGCCTCTTTTCTTTTTCTAAATCTATTTTCTGAAATCATTTTGATATGAATTCAAATCCTTTTTGAATTCAAACAGTTCTGGGGATTTTTGTAGGGTACTGTGGTATCAAAAACCAGTTATTTAACAAGTAGTTACCCTGCAAGGGCTTGGTCAAGCTTGGGCTTAATACAAACAGAGACTTTGCCTCTGGATTGCAAATGTTGATAAAACAAAATAGGGTTTTGAAATTTATTTCTAAGTTAAAAACTTTGGTCAAACTTTTACACCTAAACTTTCCAACAATGGAGGCAAGCAAACAAGTTCCTAAACAATCAAGTCTCAAAGGGTGATGGCCATTTGAGGTAAATTTGCTCACATGAAATCATAGCACAAGCTTCTGCTTCTAAATGATTTTGAGAAAAACCCTAAATGAATGAAGGATGCAAGGATGATATGAATGAGCTTTGAAATATGAATTTAGGGATGTTACAAATCTAACCCCCTTAAGATGAATCTCGCCCTCGAGATTCGGATTGGCTAGCAAATAGGTGAGGGTGGTCTTTCCGAAGACCATCTTCTCTTTCCCATGTTGCTTCCTCTTCGGAATGATGACTCCATTGCACTTTGCAAAACTTGATAGTCTTTGTCCTTGTGACTCTTTCTGCGGTCTCAAGAATCTTGACAGGCTTTTCTTCATAGGTGAGATCCCTTTCTAGTTGAACTTCTTCCAAAGATATGGTATCCTTCAAAGAAGATTCTTCCATTTCCGGGTGACATTTCTTAAGCTGACTCACATGAAAAACATTATGGACTGCTAATAAAGATGCTGGCAATTCGATTTCATATGCAACTTCTCCCTTGCAACTTAGAATGTTGAATGGTCCAACATATCTTGGTGCCAACTTTCCTTTGACTCCAAATCTTTTCACTCCACGAAGTGGTGATACTCTAAGATAAGCTCTATCCCCAACTTCGTAGGTGACTTCTCTACGCTTAGCATCTGCGTAGCTTTTCTGTCGAGACTGTGCTATCTTCAACCTGTCCCTAACCAATTTGACCTTTTCTTCGGCTTCTTTGATAAGATCTGGTCCAAACAAACTTCTTTCTCCCACACCATTCCATAGCAATGGGGTGGTACACTTCCTTCCGTAGAGAAACTCAAATGGTGCCATCCCGATACTAGATTGATAACTGTTATTGTAAGAGAACTCTGCGTAAGGCAGACTTTCATCCCAACTTGCTCCATAGTCTAGGGCACATGCCCTCAACATGTCTTCAAGAATTTGGTTAGTCCTTTCCGTTTGTCCATCCGTTTGAGGATGAAAGGCAGTGCTAAATTCCAACCTCGTTCCTAAAGATTCATGAAGCTGTCTCCAAAAGTGAGAAGTGAACTGAGTTCCTCTATCAGACACAATACTCTTAGGTACACCGTGAAGGCATACAATTCTGCTCATGTAGATTCTGGCTAACTTGGCACTGGTATAAGTTGTCTTTACGAGTATAAAATGAGCCACTTTAGTTAGGCGATCCACTACTACCCATATGGAATCATACCCTGACCTGGTCCTTGGTAATCCGGTAATGAAATCCATGCCAATATTTTCCCACTTCCATTCAGGAATAGGCACTGGTTGAAGCAAACCTGCTGGTTTTTGATGCTCCGCTTTCACTCTACTACACACATCACACAGAGCAATGTGTTCGGCGATGTCCCTTTTGAGATTGTTCCACCAAAATCTTTCTTACATATCCATGTACATTTTGGTGTTTCCCGGGTGAATAGAATATGGAGAGTTATGGGCTTCTTGTAGAATCAGTTTCCGTAATTCCGGATCTTGTGGAACACAAATACGTTTCCCGTGCCATAAAGTACCTTGTTCGTCTATATGGAAACTTTTAGCTTTCCCTTGGCTAATCCTTTCCTTAATCTCTTCGTTTTCTTTGTCTGTCTTTTGGGCTTCTTTAATCTTATCCAACAGAGTGAGTTGAACATCCAAAGACATAAGATGTCCTTCTGGCACAATCTCCAATCTGAGTTCCTGGAATTGCTTGCACAAGTCATCTGGCAATTCACCTTTGGTAAGGCCATTTACAAATGCCTTACGACTTAGAGCATCTGCTACTACATTTGCTTTACCAGGATGGTATTGCAAACTCAAGTCGTAATCCTTGATAAGTTCTAGCCATCTCCTTTGTCTCATATTGATTTCCTTCTGGGTGAAGATATACTTCAAACTCTTATGATCGGTGAATACTTCACAACGTTTTCCCAAAAGGTAGTGTCTCCATGTTTTGAGTGCATGGACAACAGCGGCTAACTCTAAATCATGAGTAGGATAATTTACTTCATGAGTTTTGAGTTGTCTCGAGGCATAAGCCACAACTTTTCCGCCTTGCATAAGTACGACACCTAATCCTTGATGAGAAGCATCACAATACACATGGAAATCCTTTTCCAAGTCTGGTAGGCACAGAACTGGTGCTGACACAAGCCTCTTCTTTAATTCCTGAAAGCTGAGTTCACAACCTTCAGACCAAGCAAATTTCTTATCTTTCTTTAACAATTCTGTCATTGGTTTAGCAACCTTTGAAAAAATTTCAATGAATCTTCTGTAGTATCCTGCTAAACCAAGGAAACTACGAACCTCTTTTACGTTCTTAGGAGATTCCCATTCTGTCACAGCTGAAACTTTAGCAGGATCAACTGCTACACCATCCTTTGTCATAACGTGACCAAGAAATCCAACTTCCTCTAACCAAAACTCACACTTGCTGAATTTGGCATAAAGCTTATGTTCCCTTAGTTTCTCAAGTATCAAGCGTAGATGTCTTTCATGCTCTTCCTTGCTCTTGGAGTAGACTAAGATGTCATTGATGAAAACGACAACGAACTTGTCGAGAAATTCCATGAACACTTTGTTCATCATATTCATGAAGTAGGCTGGAGCGTTGGTTAAACCAAAAGGCATCACAGTGTACTCATACAATCCATACCTTGTGGTGAATGCTGTTTTAGGTATCTCTTGCTCTCTTATCTTGAGTTGAAAATAGCCTGACCGAAGATCAATCTTAGAGAACACACATGCTCCTTCTAGCTGATCAAACAAATCATTGATTCTTGGCAAAGGATATTTGTTCTTGATGGTTACCTCGTTGAGCGAACGTTAATCTATGCATAACCTTTGAGTTCTGTCTCTCTTTTCTACGAACAAAACTGGAGCTCCCCAAGATGAAGAACTTGGCTGGATAAATCCTTTCTGCAATTGTTCTCCAAGTTGTTTCTTGAGTTCCTTTAGTTCGTCAACTAACATTTTATAAGGCCTCTTTGCTCTTGGTCCAGAACCTGGTACCAAATCTATTATAAACTCTACATCTCTATCTGGTGGCATTCCCGGTAACTCTTCCGGAAACACATCCGGATATTCACACACAATTGGCACAGTGTCCATGCTAACCCCCTTAAGAGAATTCAGCTTACTTCCTTTAGATTTAAAATTGGACTTGAATTTTATCCTCTTGCCTTCAGGGGTTATGAGTGCAACTGTACGATTGGCACAATCTAGTACTCCCTCATACTTAGCCATCCAATCCATTCCCAAAATCACATCTAATCCTTGGGAATTTAGGATTATTAGGTTTACTGGAAACTTATGTTTCCCGATCTCTATGACTAGATCCCGGCATCCAAGACTCACTATCATATCTCCACCCGGAGAGCTAACTTTTATTGGACACCCAATGTTTTCAGATGCAAACCTGTTTCTATCAACAAATGCTTTTGATATGAATGAATGAGATGCACCAGTGTCAAAGAGTACAAATGCTGAGATGGAATTGAGTCTGAACTTACCAGCAACAGCATCAGGCTCTTCGTAGACCTCCTCCACATTGATGTGGTTAACCTGTCCTTTCTGAAAAGGATTGGGCTTGTTAGGTCCTTCAACTTTCTTTTCAGGGCACTCATTAGCATAATGCCCCAGCTTCTTGCATTTGTAGCATTCAACCTGACTGATGTCCGTTTTAGGCTGGTTTCTATTTCCACTTCCACTATGGTGGCTCTTATGTCCACTCTTGTGATTCTTATACTTATCATTGTCATTACTGCGATGATGCTTGTTGTCATGACGGTTGTGGTTGTGGTGCTTGTTAAATTTCCCATGCTTGTGGGATCCTGAGCTGACACTATCATCATAGTGAGATCGTTTATGAAACGATCCCGAGTTGTGCTTGTCGGAGTGTTTCCTCTTTCTACTCTCGACTTGCTTCATTTTATTCTCCACAATAACAGCCTTGTCACACAGCGACTGATAAGTTGGAACATATGCCACAGACAGCTGCAGATTCAGCTCATCATTCAAGCCTTCCAGAAACTTTTCCTTTCTTTTGGCATCAGTGTCAACCTCATCCGGTGCATAGCGCGCCAGATTGTTGAACTCTTCTATATATTTAGCCACGCTGTGGTGGCGCTGCTTCAGGTTGTGAAACTCCTTCTTTTCAAGCTCATCATTCCTGGTGAGATATGAGTAGTGCGAAAACCATCTTCAAAGATAGCCCAAGTCACCTCATCGATAGGAGTGGTGATCTAAAAGTTGTCCCACCATGCGGCGGCTGGTCCTTCCAACAGATGTGCTGCGAACCTGACTTTTTCAGCATCCGTGCAGCCCACGGTCACTAAGTCTTTGTTCACAGAACGTAGCCAATCATTGGCCACCATGGGATCAATCGTTCCCGAAAACTTAGCTGGCCTCAGATGCAGAAATCTGGTGAGCATATCAAAACCCGGAGGGTTGTTGTTGTTGTTGTTGTTATTATTGGGGTTGTTGTTGTTGTTCTGGTTTTGGATGAACGTCGTCATCATTTGCATAAGCTGTGTCTGCGCATTCATCATCTGTTGCATTTCCGGGGTAATGTTGTTGGGGTTGGGGTTAGGGTTTGCGCGACGGGGAGGCATCTGTGGTTTGTTCATATAGAGATAAGAATGAGATACCCTTACATGATTCATGCACAATACATCACGTAAGCAAACACATAGCATGCAACACAAGGATAAAAGCTCAACAACAAGATAACAAAAGTCTCAAAGTAAAAACACACAAGTGGCAAGCCATCCACATGTCGGATGGTCCAATAATAAGTTCACAAATAACAAGTACGGTAAATAAAGATAACTGAGTAGTCAAGTCTACTCGTCAGCATCAATCTCCTCCTCGACAAAGGTAAGACCTGCGTTCTCCATGGCGGTCTTGCTCTCCTCGATAGTAGTGGTCAAGGAGTCGATCTTGGCCTTGAGAGCCCTATTCTGGGAACGAAGTCTCTCAATCACTGCCTGCTGCTGCTCTAACTCGAAGTCCTTGGACTGCAGTTCCTCGGTCATGTCCCGAATCCTCTTGTTCCTATCCTGGACACGTTTCTCTTGACTCTTGAACTTACGGTCTTGGGTCTCGAACTTCGCCTCCATCTCCTTGACTACCTCGTCCTGCTGCGCGAAGAGCTTGTCCTTCTCGCGAAGCTGCACCTGGAGCTCGTCATTGCTAAGCATGACGTTGGTCCTGTCAGTATCCACGTGCCTAATAAGAGTCTCTAAGTCCTGGAGGTACAGGCGTATCGGCTCTGCTGTGGCCCTCGAGTCGTCCTCAAAGTCGATGGACTCTCCGTCATCATCACCCTTCCGAAGGCGTGGAAGTGAGTGCCTCTAACCTATCGGGAGTGACGGCCTAACAGTCGTCCTATCAGGTCCTGCATGACAACCTCCATGCCTCTCTCCCTGTCATCGTGCATAAGCTTGAAGACGATGGCCTCCGTAGTAGGCTCTGACTGGCGTCCTGGCTGGTTCACCTTGAAGCCCCAGAGGTCCTTCCTCTCAAACTTGGTGAGTGGGTGCACCGTAATGGTGGGAAGAGGGAGATTGAGCAAGGTAGTAAGCTCTACGATACGAGGACCAAAACGGGTAACCTGGAACTCTTCAACAGTGCTGATGGCAATAGGCATCTATTTATAAGATTGAAAAAGTTAGAACAACACAATTTAAGATAAACAAGATAAACATTAATACATATCCATGGAACACAAAAATCACACAAGTCATGCATACATGAATCCATTACATCAACCAAGGTTCAAACTTATTTAAGGTATCATTTGGAAAATAAGGTGATAGGTGGTGGTCCAACTAACGAAGTGTGTTTACAAACCTATCTCACTGGATCTGGTGGCTAACACAATGTTCCTAGAGGCAATCAGCCTATCTTGTTCACATGCTTCCATCACTAAGTCTATAATATCTCCCCTTAAGGTTTTGTTGGTGACTTCCAACTCTTGGGTATGTTCCTTCTCCTTCTCTAAGTCTTTTTGGAGGTTGAGCATCCTGCACTTGACTCTAGCACTTAGTTCTTTGATGGTCCTCCAAGCTGCTTCTCTGGCTGACTCAAAGAATGTGGTGTGCATCACAGTGTTGGTGTACATGCAGAAACCTCTTTCTTTGTGGTTGTCTTCCTTGTTTTTGTACAAGTGAAGTTGCACCCACCAATACTCCACTCCTTCCTCCATCACTGGAAAGCCCTTGTACACAGCTGCACCATGTGCTTCCATTGTCTCCATGAGGTCCTTGAGAATCTTGGGAAACTCAGTTTCACACTCCAAGGTCATGGTCATGAGTGGTCCTTTCTTCACGGCTTCGTTGATGGAGTTCATCTACAAATAGAGATGAGAATGAGAAGATTAGAAAAGTTTACGAGAAGAATAGACAAGTGTAGAAGTAGTTAAAAATTTTCCTTAGTGGTTTCCAATCCTAGGGTCATAATCCTACAGGCAACACAGTGCTCTGATACCATCTGTAAGATCCCTCCTTGGTAAAGGATAGGATCCCATGTGATTGCAATGCTAGTCCCTGGATCAATGCTAGCATCCACAGTTTAAGATGAAGTACACAGATACAAAGGTCGTTTATTACATTCATTCCAGAGATAAAACATAGTCTTTTACAACTCAGGGCCAAAGGCCTAATACAAGAGTTTATGGAATAAGTAAATAAACATAAGTCTTCATCTTCATGTGCCATAGGCAAGCATGTTGAGTGTAGACTCATGACTCCTACTCATCATCGGAGTAACCTGCAACATTACAAGTTACAGCCACAGAGGGTCAATACTTTGGAATAGTATTGGCAAGTGATACCTTAGCTTATTTAAAGTGGACTATAATACTATATGCATTTGGCCAAGTGGAGCTTAGGCTTGCATTGCTCAAAATAGATTTTTCCTTATCATTTGAAAACACTAAGTTTTTGTTTGGCACAAAACTTTCCCAAGGCATCTACCAATCAAAGACTAAAGATCCTTTCCAAGGCATCTACCAATCAAAGACTGAAGATCCTTTAACCCTTGTTCACCCACAAGATTTTAACTTAGAAATTGGGATGAGGAGATTCTTGATAGCTTCCATGTCTTGATGCTCAAATTGTCCTTTACCAGGGACATGGCTAAGTACTTAGGTTTTACACTCTGCAGAGGTGGTGCACTTTCCCCACAAGACTTGGTTTCCCAAGACAAGATCTTTCAGAAGCCTTTCCTTAGTCAAATGGAAGCCAAAGTCAGAAAATGAATATTCTCGGAATTAGACGGGACAAAAGCCAAAGTGCCTATTTTTCCGGAAGGGATCAAGTGCCAGAATACGAGACAGAGAGGGGCCAGGGGCCGGCCACACCACCTGGCCGCGCGGCCAGGCCTGGCCCGTGCCAGGGGGTGGTGTGGTGGCTACTGGCACCCCCTCGGCCTCTCCTTCCGCCTATAAGTTTCCCTCGGGACGAAAACCCTAAGGGCCCGATCAAAAATCCACGAAAGAGTCTGTAGCCACCGTCATCTCCATCCCTAGATCGGGAGGGATCTGAAGCTCTTCCCGGCACCCTGCCAGAGACGGGAATTCACCCTGGAGGCCTTCATCACCATGCAAGCCTCCGGTGTGATGCGTCAGTAGTTCATCCTTGGACTACGGATCCATGTAGTAGCTAGATGGTTGGTTTCTCCTCCTTTGTGCTTTCATGTTTAGATCTTGTGAGCTCCGTTCATGATCAAGATCATCTATTTGTAATTCATACATGTTGTGTTTGCGGGGATCCGATGGATATTGAGATGCTATTTCAGATTGATTATTGATTCTATCATGTCTTTGTTATTTGAGATCTTGCATGCTTTCCGTTGTTAGTAGCTATCTTGGCCAAGTAGATGCTAGCAACTCCAAGAGTTAGTATTTATGCTCGATAGTGGGTTCATGCCTCTGGTAATCTAGGGAAGTGACAGAAATCTCTAAGGTACTAGATATGCTGTTGCTACTAGGGAGAAAACAACAATCCTTTGTTCATAGAACAATCGTATTGTTTACTTTACACGCAGTTTGTAAAGCAATAATCTGTTGCTTGCAACTTAATACTAGAGGGGGTTCGGATGATAACCTGGAGGTGGATTATTAGTCATAGATGCAGTTGGATGGCGGTCTATGTATTATGTTGTAATGCCCAATCAAGTCTCAAAGGAGTCAAGATGATTAGTATATGCATGTATTTCTTTCTCGGTGTTTGTCAATTGCCCTGCTGTAATTTGTTCACCCAGCATGTTATCTATCTTAAGGAGAGCCACCTCTAGTGAACTATGGATCCCGGTCCTCTACTTTACATACAATCTACAATCTTTTACTTCTTTGTGTTTACTTTCTGCAAACTATTACTTCTTTCCATTCGATACGTTTAATCCTTTGTTTTCCACAAAACACGGTGAGATTGACAACCTCCTCGAAAGTTGGGGACAAAGTTATGTAGTTGTGTTGTGCAGGTCTCCATGTTGCTACTAGCATCGGTAGTGCGCCCTGCCAAAGCTCAGCTAGTAACACCTTTGAGGTGTTTACTTGCTCCTACTGGTTCGATTAAACCTTGGTTTCATAACTGAGGGAAACTTGATGTTGTGCTCATCATACCTTCCTCTTGGGGTTCCCAACGAGCTCTACATCAACACCGCCATCAAGCATTTTTCTGGGCGCCGTGCATTGAGCCATCAGTATTCCACAAAAATTAACATGCTTATAAGAAATAGTACTTTCAGAGGTTTGAGCATGTTCTTTGCTATCATTAATAACAATTTCATTTTTCATGCAAGTGTCTTTAAAAGTTTCATGATACATGTCCCATTTTTCTTTAGGAGCATTAATATGAGATGCAAAGGCTATACAACAATCAAAAAGAATTTGAGGATCAAGACCATATTTAGCACTAAGCTCTTGAAAGTTAGTAGTTTCTGCGAAAGACTTAATGCAATCATACTCATAGTTTATACCTGGTTCTTTACCTTTGTCGTTATCCCAATCTTCGGTATTGCTTTGAATTGTTTCAAGAAGATCCCACTTAGCTTTGACCTTCTTACTTGTGAAGGATCCCTCTAAACAAGTATCTAGATAGTCCTTGTAATGTCCTGAAAGCCTTGCATAAAAATTATTAATAACAATATTACTAGGGAGCTCATGAATGGTACATTTGAGCATTAGTGACTTTAATCTCCCCCATGCTTGGGTAATACTTTCTCCATCATGAGGATGAAAATTATAAATATAATTCCTATCTTTATGAACTTCATGAGGAGGATAAAATTTAGAGTAAAAGAGAGATTCAAGTTCCTTCCACTCCGAATGATGAGGATCGTCTAGTAGCTCATACCACTCCCTTGCTTTGCCCTTAAGTGATAACGAGAATAACTTCCTCTTAACTTGGTTCATTGAAATACCTGCACACTTAAACAACTCACATAATTCATGTATAAAGAGTAAATGATCACCAGGGTGGACAGTTGCATCTCCAAAATAACCGTAATTCATAACACGTTCAACAATTTCCATAGGTATTTTAAAAGGGACGCCTTTAGTATGTGGATTTAAAATATCACAAGTATCATTAGAATTACCACATGTAGGAGATAAAGTATCATTAGAGCTAATTTTCTTCTTTAAAGCTGGGGAACTAAAAAGTGCATTTTCATAAAAACAAACTTCCCCAAGCTTAGACGTTTCTATAGCATTAGTAACAAAGGTTTTCAAAAAATTCATACTAATAACATTGCTATTAGCATGCAAAGAAAGTTCCATGGGTTTTTTAATTTTCTTTTCAGACCATTCATGTTCTACCTTAGGAAAAATACTAAAAAGCTCTCTAATTTTGTTGTTGTTTTACATTAAGCCTAACTAGTGAAAATAAAAACAAGAAACAAAAAGATATAATTGCAGAATCTAAAGGAAATATCTTCGAGCACTCACACACCAGCAACAGTGCTAGAAGATAGCTTAGTAGCTAGAGGATGTGAGTACCTTTTACCTTACCTCCCTGGCAACGGCGCCAGAAAATAGCTTGATGTCTACGCACGCTTCTATCCCTGGCAACTTGCAATCCCTGCTTCCCTCTTTGAAGGGCCTTTCTTTCACTTTGTAGTTGAGTCAGTAAACCTACTCCCTTCTATCTCAACAAGTATTTTGAGTTGTTGTGTTTCATTCATTCATATGATGATTTATTCAATCATGTTTCTTATGTTCCTTGTTTTGCACAATGCTCTTATCTTGATGTTTACTACTTTGAAAGCTATCATTGAAAAACCAGTTATTTGTGAACTCCAGCAAATTATCAACTATTCTTCGACCAAGAGCTATGTTTGCCATTACCAATTATGATTCACTTTATGTATCTCTATTGTGTTTCCTTTACTTATTGCAAGTTAAGTTATATATAGTGAGTTGTCTTCTATTATGATCTATGTATTTGATGAATGTGGTGCTTCTTGTCCGTATTCTTTTATCGACTCTTCACTCCATAAACCTGAGGCCATGTTTATTGTGCTCAGTTTCGCTTGGGGACAAGCGAAGTCTAAGCTTGGGGGGAGTTGATACGTCCATTTTGCATCACTATTCTATGTCTTAATTCACTATTATTCATTGATATATTTCATACTGAGAGGTGATACTTATGTTATTTCATCTATTTTTGCATGGTTGATGACTTTTGGAGCATGGACCGCTGCAGTCAGGATTCTGATGGAAAAGGTGCTGTTTGGAGGCAAAATTCGCGAAGATCAGAAAATCCGGGAAAATATACGGAAAATCCTATTTTTCCAGAAGACTAAGGATGCCAGAAGATGGAGTGGAGATGGGCGAAGGGGGCCCACACCACCCCATGGCGCGGGCAGGCCTAGGCCGCGCCAGGAGGTGGTGTGGCCACCCTAGCCCACTCCAGCCTCTCCCCTTTGGCGTATATCAACCTCCCTAAACCCTAAGACTCGAGGAGCGACCACACAAAGATTCCGCCGCCTTTACGGGGCGAAAAACACCGAGAGATAAAGATCTCTCCGGCAGACAGATTTCTGCCGGGGGAATTCCTTCCCGCAGAGGGGAGATCGTCGCCATCAACACCACCATCAAGCTGGACTTCATCAGGATCATCATCATCAGCATCACCACCATCATCACCATTAGCACCCTCATCACCATCTCCATATTGCTGTAACAATTGGTTGAATATTGCTATAGTTCATAGGGGAAACTTTCCCGGTGTTGATTACTCTTTGTAGTTGATGCTATTGAGTGAATCATTGAATTATTGTTTATGTTCAGATTGTTATACATCATTATTCCATCTCTGATCATGATCCATATGATGTCTTGTGAGTAGTTCGTTTTGTTCTTGAGGACATGGGAGAAGTCTTGTTGTTAGTAGTGGAGTTGTGTTGAGAAAGATTCAATAGATTGTTATTTAAGTTGTGGTGTACTTCTTCTAGTGGTGTCATGTGAACGTCGACTACATGACACTTCACCTATATGGGCCTAGGGGAATGCATTGTGTATTTGGCTACTAATCATAGGGGTTGCTAGAGTGACAGAAACCTGAACCCCCGTTAGGAAACCATTGCACAAGGGACGTAAGGGTCTTAGAGTTTAAAGTTGTGGTTATGTTTCTACCTTAATTACTTGTACTTACGGATGTTTGCACGGGGTATAATCACAAGTATGTATTAGTCTTGGATGGGGCGGTACATTAGCACAAGTTCACCCACACAACACTTAGCAAGCTAAAGAAGATTAATCAACTATATGAAGCGAAAGCACTTGACAGTCTTCCCATGTGTCCTCGAGAACGTTTGGTCATCTTAAGTAATACAACCGGCTTGTCCTTTGCTGCATAAAGGATTGGGCCACTTGCTGCATTTATTCCTATTGTCTTTTATTTACTCGTACTTTGTTTACTTGCTATATCAAAAACCACTAAAAATCCGTTTGCTAAGTATTTGCAGAGAATTCCTGATCCATACCACTAGCCAGCACCTTCTGCTCCTCGTTGGGTTCGACACTTACTTATTGAAAATACTGCGATACACCCCCTATACTTGTGGGTCATCAAGAATATTTTCTGGCGCCGTTGCCGGGGAGTGAAGCGCTATTAGAGAGTGGAACTGGTAAAGGAAACTTCTACTGTGAGTATTGTTTACTTCTGTTAGTTGCTTTATTTTCGTTATGGATAATTCGCTGAGTTTCTTATTTGGTAATGCTACTACCACTGCTAAGGTAGTAGATAAGCCACCACCTGCTGAGAATGATGTTTTCAAAATACCTACAAGAATTATTGATCGTGTTATGGATAACTACTATGTTGGGGATGGAACTGTCCATCCCGGTGATCATTTACTCTTTATACACGAATTATGTGGGTTGTTCAAGTGTGCAGGTATTACTACAGATCAAGTTAAGAAGAAGTTATTTTCATTATCACTAAAAGGAAGAGCTGAGGAATGGTATAAGCTGCTGAAGAATGGTCGGGCTCTGGAATGGGAAGAAATAGTGCCTCTCTTTTATTCAAAGTTTTATCCTCCTAGTGAGATTCATAAAGATCAGAATCAAATATACAACTGTTGGCCTCTTGATGGAGAGAGTACTGCTCAAGCTTGGGGGAGATTGAAGTTACTAATGCTCAAATGTCCCATTCATGAGCTCCCCAACAATATTATTATCAATAACTTTTATGCAAGGCTCCCTCTACATGATAAAGATTTATTGGATGCTTCTTGTGCTGGATCATTCACTCGCACGGAAGAAGAAGCTAAATGGGATCTTCTGGACCGTATTCAAGATAATGCTGAAGCTTGGGAGAATGACAAAGGTAGAAAGTCAGGTATAAATTATGATTATGAATGCATTGAATCTTTTATGGGAACTGATGACTTTCAAAATATTAGTAATGCTTATGGTCTAGACTCTCAAGCTATTGCTTCTTATTTTAAGACTTTTGCTTCCTATATTGAAGTGCCTAAAAAGAAGTGGAATAAGTATCATGAACCTTATAAAGATGTTGCTAAGAGTGTTCCTGCAATAAATACTGAAGTTTATACTGCTAATCATGTTTTACCTGAACCTTATATTGAGAAAATGCCTTTTCCAGTTAAGGTAAAGGAACATTCTACGATAGCTAGAATGGTTAATGAAAGTATGAGTAAAGCTACTGAACCTGATAAACAAATGGTTGATGAACCTATAATAGCAAGTGTGAAAGACTTTTTCACTAAATATGAAAAAGAGGGACACCCTATCCTTTGTAAGGATACCTCTAATATTGTTTCACATAGTAGTGTTATGAGAGCTAGTATTCCCGTATTTTCTGTTAGAATAAGTGATCATTGCTATGATGGTCCTTGTGATAGCTATATTGTTAAGTCTATGCATGATACTGAAAGCTACTATGAGAGAGGGAAAAGTGTTCTTATGTATCTCAATAATATCAAGTTTCCTCGTTTTATGCTGAAAGTTTTTATGTTGCACTTCTTTTGCCTTCTTATGCAAGTTGCCTCTCGTTTCAATAACTTGTTTGTTTACAAAATTCCCTTGCATAGGAAGTGGGTTAGACTTAAATGTGTGTGTGTTTTTGCTTCTTAATGCTCTCTTTCACTTCAATTCATATCCCTATGAGAGCTTCTTCAAAATTATCATGCCCATCTTAAAGGCTATAAAGAAAAAGCTTTATGGGAGACAACCCAATTTGTTTTTGCTTTCAGTTTGTTTTTGTTTCTTTGAGTCTTGGAAGTTATTACTTCGGTAATAACCGCTCCTTATCTGTTTTGTTTGGTTTTTGTGTCAAGATCAACCTCTAATGAGAGAGAAGTAATATTTGGGGAAGTTGCTGTCCCGAAACAGATTTTTTGTGCTTCACCGTAAACATTCGTGAGAGATCTCTGTATGTCGGATTGAGCTGTAATTGTTTGTGCTTCTGCCCCAGGTTGTTATTTAACTTTCGTTAGTTTTGCACTTTTTGATTTGAGCAACAGAAGATTTTCGAAAAAACTGATCTTTACCTGCTGGTCTGTTTTGACAGATTTTGCCACTCTTGCATCTGCTTCTTTATTCGATTTCTTTTTTGAATTCTTTTTGGGTTTTCGGAAGGAGTTGTTTCAGTAGCTTTTGTTTTGATGGTTTTCAGTTGAAGTTGGACTCAAAAGGTTTTATCACTTCACTTATACTAATGTTGCTAATGAGAATTGTGTGAAGTTTTGTGTGAAAGAAATTTCCAGGAAGTGGAGACAATGGTGTAATAAGGAAGAGAAGGGTTTGATGACTCAAGTAATAAGTGTATGAAGATGGAGATATCGATGATATTCAAGAAATGACTCCAGAAGAATCTACTAGATACCAAATTCAGAGACCTGCAGAGTCTGTTTTCAAATAGGTAACAGTTCTGGTAAGAAAAGTTCCGCAAAAATACTATCCAACTATATTTTTGCAGTTTTCAGTCAATAAGGAAAGTTACAAAGCGAAAAAGGGATGGAACCGGAGCCAGGGTGGCTCACACCACCCTGTGGCGCGGGCCCACCCCTGGCCGTGCCACCAGGTGTTGAGTCCACCCCGGACTCCGCCTCCGACTCGTTTTCTCCCAGTACCTTCCTTTTGATATGAAACTTCGTAATATATAACCCCCCGGATCTTCCAAGGTTCGTATATCATGTTTTTGTCGTGTTTTTGTTTCGATCTGTTTCTTCCAGGTAAAAATCTCAGATTTGTAGCCTCAATGTCTTCCACTGGATCAGTTGAGGAAGATTCCTTGGAAGATATCATCAACCCATACATGAGAGAATTGAAGATTCATCCCAAGGAGTTATTGCTCGAAGGTGGGGAGGTTCGGATTAAAGAGGTTCAAGGCCCTAAAGGTGAAGGAAGTCTGGAGGACATGATGAAAGCATTGGAACAAGAAGTCTTTAGGTACAAGAAGATGGCGGAGCACGAAGTGGATATCATCCATAAGATTTGTTTCGAACTCATCACCGAGCACCAAAAGGAGACTGCTGAACTCAAAGACGAAGTCCTCTCACTCCTCCAAACAACCAACGAACTACAAGCACAGTTCTATGACGTTCAAAATAAAAAATGTGAGTATGAGCCTAGATTTAAACTCATAAGTGCTGCTGCAAGTTTCAGGATGTTGGAAACCATGATGTCCTTTGCTGATGGGAAGCCTTTACCTTGGAAGACGGACGAAGATGAGAGGATACCACCACCACCTAAGGAGTAATTCGTCATCAGGTTTGGCATCCCCTTGGTTTGTTCCAAGCTTGGGGGAATGCCGCGGTATCACATCACTATCTTCTAGCTTTTTACCTTTTTAGTAGAGTCATATCATGAATAGAGGAGTTATTATGTAGTATGGTTTGCATTATGGAAGTGTCCCCTCTCTCGTTAGATGTGTATCCCTTGGTGTGAGTTGCCGTTATGGACTATTAATGAGAAGTTCTATCATTCACTCTTTTGCAATAACTTATTTTAGTTTTCAATTCATGGTTATATGATTGATCTTGTTGTTAGTATTGGTATCACTTTGGTATCATTGATTTAATTTAGTTGGTTTTGGCAAACCTGGCTCGGTCAGTAGCAACACTATTTTTGAGAGTTGAAAGAAAAGACAGAAGTACCCTAGAGAAAAGTAATTTTATCATCTTTCTTTCTTGATTTGCTCATAAGTCTAGTATTCTCTAGTTAAGATCTTTTGTGCTTCCAAGGAAGATTGCATGTTTGTCTTTATCACTTGTATGTTTGTTTGTTTCCTTCAACTCTTATACTTGCTACCCAGCCTTGCTAGCCAAAAACCTATACTGAGAGGGTATTCTTCTCGTGCATCCACCTCCTTTAAACCAAAACCTTTGCCATTTGTGTCCACCATACCTACCTAGTAGCATTATTGTTATTCCAAGTAAATTCTTGGTTTATCTACCTCCCAAATTAAACTTGTTATGTGAAAATTAGTGATTAAAGCTCTCACAAACTTGATGGCACACTTTACTTTCTTGCACTTAATAAACCTGAACCATTGTGCTCACCTATGTTGCGTATATGCTTGTGCTTTGTAAGTTGTGAATTAGCAGAACCATGCTGTCATGGGGAACGCTTTCAACATTGCACTGGTACTTTGTACCAAGTTGATATCATGTTCTTTTGTCTATGGATGTCGTCGGTGTGAAATGAAAGGGGAGCTTGTAAGTCCATGGAGTTATGCAAGTGTGTTAGAGAAATGCTTGGACCGCTGGTCTAATCCATGCTGACATGGTGGAAACCTGCAGCGTAACCATAACGAGTATCTATGAAGCATTCTTCTTATAAAAAAAGAGTCTGATATTGAGAAAAAAGAGAAAAAGAAAAAAAGAGATATTATGAAAATAGGAAAGAGAGAAAAAAGCACCATATTCCCATGGTAAATAAGAAGGTTGCTGAGATGCTTGTTGTCTGCTTGCCTTGTCATTTTGATATGGGGATTCTTCCGTATCATCGGGCAAGGGGTACCCCGTTGGCGGTTCTCTATGATACACATATGCTTACGATGACAAGAACTTACCGGTGAGTAAACTTGAGTAGCATGAGGAGCGGCCCTCGTATTCAAGGGACATGAGATTCTCAACTTACAACTTGTCAATGCATATCCTTATTTTTGATCACTTTAACCTTAATCACCTAAAGATGCCTATGATAGGGGCAATGAGAGATGAAAGCTAGTAAGTATCATAATTTTTGGGAGCTCTTTATGAGACTTGCAATCCCTGCTTCCCTCTTTGAAGGGCCTTTCTTTCACTTTGTAGTTGAGTCAGTAAACCTACTCCCTTCTATCTCAACAAGTATTTTGAGTTGTTGTGTTTCATTCATTCATATGATGATTTATTCAATCATGTTTCTTATGTTCCTTGTTTTGCACATTGCTCTTATCTTGATGTTTACTACTTTGAAAGCTATCATTGAAAAACCAGTTATTTGTGAACTCCAGCAAATTATCAACTATTCTTCGACCAAGAGCTAAGTTTGCCATTACCAATTATGATTCACTTTATGTATCTCTATTGTGTTTCCTTTACTTATTGCAAGTTAAGTTATATAATAGTGAGTTGTCTTCTATTATGATATATGTATTTGATGAATGTGATGCTTCTTGTCCGTATTCTTTTATCGACTCTTCACTCCATAAACCTGAGGCCATTTTTACTGAGCTCAGTTTCGCTTGGGGACAAGCAAAGTCTAAGCTTGGGGGGAGTTGATACGTCCATTTTGCATCACTATTCTATGTCTTAATTCACTATTATTCATTGATATATTTCATACTGAGAGGTGATACTTATGTTATTTCATCTATTTTTGCATGGTTGATGACTTTTGGAGCATGGACCGCTACAGTCAGGATTTTGATGGAAAAGGTGCTGTTTGGAGGCAAAATTCGCGAAGATCAGAAAATCCGGGAAAATATACGGAAAATCCTATTTTTCCAGAAGACTAAGGATGCCAGAAGATGGAGTGGAGATGGGCCACAGGGGGCCGACGCCACCCCATGGCGCGGGCAGGCCTAGGCCGCGCCAGGAGGTGGTGTGGCCACCCTGGCCCACTCCAGCCTCTCCCCTCTGGCGTATATCAACCTCCCGAAACCCTAAGACTCGAGGATCGACCATAGAAAGATTACTCCGCCTCTACAGGGCGGAAAACACCGAGAGAGAAAGATCTCTCCGGCAGACAGATTTCTGCCAGGGGAATTCCTTCCCGGAGAGGGGAGATCGTCGCCATCAACACCACCATCAAGCTGGACTTCATCGGGATCATCATCATCATCACCACCATCATCACCATCAGCACCCTCATCACCATCTCCATATTGCTGTAACAATTGGTTGAATCTTGCTATAGTTCATAGGGGAAACTTTCCCGGTGTTGATTACTCTTTGTAGTTGATGCTATTGAGTGAACCATTGAATTATTGTTTATGTTTAGATTGTTATACATCATTATTCCATCTCTGATCATGATCCATATGATGTCTTGTGAGTAGTTCGTTTTGTTCTTGAGGACATGGCAGAAGTCTTGTTGTTAGTAGTGGAGTTGTGTTGAGAAAGATCCAATAGATTGTTATTTAAGTTGTGGTGTACTTCTTCTAGTGGTGTCATGTGAGTGTCGACTACATGACACTTAACCTATATGGGCCTAGGGGAATGCATTGTGTATTTGGCTACTAATCGTAGGGGTTGCCGGAGTGACAGAAACCTGAACCCCCGTTAGGAAACCATTGCACAAGGGACGTAAGGGTCTTAGAGTTGAAAGCCGTGGTTAGGTTTCTACCTTAATTACTTTCTTGTACTTACGGATGTTTACAAGGGGTATAATCACAAGTATGTATTAGGCCCAGTTCTTTTGGCGGCTTCTCCGAGAAGCCACCCTACCCCCAGCTTTCTGGGGAAGCCGGTTCCAAAATTTTGTGAGGCTTCCAAGTTAGTTTAGACTTAACCACTTTGAAAGCCTTGTAAATTTTTTGAACCGGCTTCCCCAGGAAGCTGGGGGTAGGGCGGCTTCTCGGAGAAGCCGCCAAAAGAACTGGGCCTTAGTCTTGGATGGGGCGGTACATTAGCACATGTTCACCCACACAACACTTAGCAAGCTAAAGAAGATTAATCAACTATATGAAGCGAAAGCACTTGACAGTCTTCCCATGTGTCCTCAAGAACGTTTGGTCATCTTAAGTAATACAACCGACTTGTCCTTTGCTACATAAAGGATTGGGCCACTTGCTACATTTGTTCCTACTGTCTTTTATTTACTTGTACTTTGTTTACTTGCTATATCAAAAACCACTAAAAATCCGTTTGCTAATTATTTGCAGAGAATTCCTGGTCCATACCACTAGCCAGCACCTTCTGCTCCTCGTTGGGTTCGACACTCTTACTTATCGAAAATACTGCGATACACCCCCTATACTTGTGGGTCATCATGGACAATCTCATATAAATATCTTCTCTTCATTATTCTACCCTGAACTACTCTCCGGTTGGACGATGTAGGACTATAACAACACACCTTAAAGTTCGCACTCCCCATCTAGATAACCCCTCACTGTCACCTTGAGCGCTAGATGGTTCCAACAAAAACCACAATCTCATAGAGACATCCAACTCAAATTATACTCATGATAAGTGAAGGGAATATGCCCGAGAGGCAATAATAAAGTGGTTATTATCTTATTCCTTGTTTATGATAAATGTTTATTTTGCATGCTATAATTGTATTAATTTGGATATGTTAATACATGTGTGTTTAATAAACAAACGGAAAGTTCCTAGTTATGCCTCTCTTATAAACTAGCTCGTTGATTAACAAGATGATCAAGGTTTCCTGATCATGGACATTGGATGTTATTAATAACGAGGTCACAACCTTAGTGGAATGATGTGATTAACATTCACCCGAAGTATAGCATTACGATCAAAGTCATTGTGTTTATATTGCTATAACATCATACGAAGTAATCCTAGTCCTTAGGCCATGAGATCATGTCAATCACTAACACTAGAAGAGTATCTTGATAACATCAAACGTCACACCGTGAAAGGGTGATTATAAAGGTGGGTTCAGTGCTATGAAAGTGTTATGTAGAGGCTCATGGATCAAGAGTGGGATTTGTCCATCCCGATGACGGATAGATATACACTAGGCCCTCTCAGTGATATCACATTGGTTAGCTTGCAAGCAACTGATGAGATCACTAGAATGTTATATCATGGGAACAAGAAAAGAGTAGATGTCGGTAACGAGATCAAACTAGGTAAGGAGATACCGATGATCGAATCTTGGACATGTAATATATCGCGAGACAAAGGGATTTAATTACTAGCGTTAAAGGTTCTCATGATCACAAAAGTCATCGTTGAATGTGTAGGAGTCAGTATGGATCTCCAGGTCCCGCTTCCGATCATTGATCTGAGAGGGGTCTCGATCATGTCTGCATTATTCGCGAACCGTAGGGTGACACACTTAGGGGATACCGACACCATTTGGAGCAAATATGTTTCAGATAAAGATTTAAGAAAGGGCTGAAATTATTTCAATAGACATCGAAACTGTTTCGGGTGAAATTACCGAAATTGGTTTTGCATGTAATATTGAAATGTTGCAGGGGGTTTTATGTGTATTTTTGTTAATTAAAGTAATTAACAAAATTCTGAATAAAATTTATAAAAGAGTTTTATTAAATGAGAGAACATTAAATTTGGAGAAATTTAATGCATTTAAAGTGGAGACTTTAAAGAGGAATGTAAAGGGGCAAATTTATGTGGAGGGAGTTACCACCACATGAATGGGGAGGTGAAGGGTCACCCCTTGGGCGCCGGCCATGTGGGGGGAACCCCCCTCCTCCTATAAAAGTTCACCCTCACACCCCTTCTTCCTCACACCTCCTCGTGAAGGATCTCTCTCCCCCTCTAGTATTACTCCCCCATGGTCTCGGATTAGCGAGATACATGTTCCCAGTGGCTTTATCTGGAAAGGAGTTGCTGCTTCCGTTGCTTTGCTAGAGCGAGGGACGGAGGTTGTCAGGGTACCGGACATGTGTGCGATCACGGATGCACCGCTGCTTTGCGGTGCTAGACTTGCCGGAGCTGGATCTGATGGACGTGCTGGAGCTAGACCTGCTAGACTTCATCACGATCTTGAGATCGGCAAGTGTACGACTACATCATCCATGAGTTCCATATCGTTAACAAAGCTTTGTTGTCTTCAAGGGTATATTCTATATGGATGTATATCCACCCGTTTCTTGTATCTAGTAGATAGATCCTGGCGTATAGTAGTTCACATCGTAGGAATTTTTTTGTTTTCTATGCTGCGAACCCTTCAATAAGTATTTATGTAAACTTAGCCAAAGTGCCACATGATGTGCACACTGTCAACTTCACACACGTGGGGATAAGCAGAGGTTAATTAAAGTACTTGAGTAGTAGAATAGATCTATAGATTATAAAGCTCATGATCTCATAAGATCACGCATAGAGAGAGAGATGAACACATAGCTACCGGTAGATCCCTTAGCCTCGAGAGATAACTACTCCCTCCTCATCATGGGAGTCAGCAACGGCGATGGAGATGGCAGTGGAGTCGATGGAGATGGATCCGGGGGCACTTCCCCATCTCGGCAGGGTGCCGGAACAGAGACTTCTGTCCCCCGAATCTCCTCTTCGGTGGCGGCGGCGCTGCATAACTTTTCGTGGAATTCTGATCTCGTTCTTAGTGTTTTCGTCCCGGGAGGCTTTTATAGGCGAAAGGGCGATGTCAGAGGGTGGACCAGGGGCCCACACCACCTGGTGGCGCGGCCAGGGGGACCCGCGCTACCCTATGGTGTGGCCAGCCCTTGGCCCTCCTCCGTCTCTGCTTTGGACTCCGTCTCGTGGTGGAAAAAATAGGAACTTCAGGCTTTGTTTCGTCCAATTCCGAGAATATGTATTTTGTAGTTTCTCTGAAACCAAAAATAGTAGAAAATAGGCAACTGGCACTATGTCATCTTGTTAATAGGTTAGTTCCAGAAAATGTGTAAAAATACTCTAAACTATGGACAAAACATAAGAAAGTAGATATAAAAAAAGCATGGAACATCAAAAATTATAGATACGTTTACGACGTATCATATAACTAGAAGAAGTATTTAAACCCAAGAGTTTAGATAGTAATTATGAAGCTATGAGAAAGCTAGTAGTATTAGTACATCAAATAATAATCTTGTTAAGACAAGTGGATACAAACTTAGAGTAAGCTTGCTTAATAAGATAAGCCTATAGAGAGACTAATACAAGTCTACTACTTAATTGAGTATAGATCTTGATCAGATAATTAGAAGCCTAAGCTTTGCTTGATTAAAGGTTGGTGGTCATTATTCTTAAGTCACTTGCGAATAGATGACTAGGTGTTGAAGTAGAGTTGTGAGTATACTACATTAGGCAAAACCCTAGTAAGATGAATCATCTAGCTTGATCATGAGTAGTCAAGCTAGAGTATGATGAAGTATGTAGTATTAGTTATAGGGAGTAGTTGGAGACAAAGTAGTTTAACTAAACTAATACAAGAACAAAATTGTATTGTGAAGAGTAGTACCATCCCTATTCCAGAGGATTGTTATCACCTGTCTTATAGGGGGAACTATAATCTTGCAAGCCTTGGAAGTAGTTGCAAGATGGATTTAAGGAAGTTAATGGATGGAGTTAGAAACAACTACATTGATGGATTTACCAAGGGTAGTTTAGAAATGGAAGTCATATGTACTAGGAGAAGGATGAAGGAGTAATGTTGAAGTGGCATGACCATGTCATCATATAATGATGGATATGGTGGAGTCAGATGATTAACCTATTTAGGAAGAATTGATCTTTGTGACCAAGGTAAGAGAGTTTTATAGAGTATATTTAGGAAAGGAATTCCTTATCTAAAAGATAAGCTTAGTGAGGTCTTAAGGTAGGAGTGTTTGAGAAACCCTTAATCAATAGTATATCAAGCCATGACAGAACCATGTCTACCAATTTGTTTAAAACCCTAGAATAAAGAGGGTAGTTAAACCAATTCCTATTTTTAGGTTACCAATGGATAATATCTCTTAGTCAAATGAAATGTCTAAGAGATAAGTAGAATACCAGTTGAGAGTGTATGGATGGAAGCCTTGTCCACCTTATTGTCTAAACCCTAATAAAGAACCTAGTCTCATAGAACCATCAAGATCACATTAGGAAAATAATCTCCATAGCTCACTGTAAGTTGAGATATTACCATGGACACAAAACATGATGGCAATGTCTTAGCCTTAATATTCATCGATACCCATAATTGAATATGGGTTATTAAATCCTCTCAGAACCCATAATACCTATATTTGAATAAACATTGGCATTTCTCCACCAATGATTGTTATTGATTCATCATTACCTAACCAAAATTGTTCTGTGGTAATTCTAAACTCTACAAATCAAGTAGAATTGGATTTGGCATATCACCAAATATGGAGGACCATGAAACTTATATCACCCTATTATGAACCACAAGGATTAATACCTTATTAATGTATATATGATTCCTTTATGAGGTTAAGTATTAATAAGATTTTGTACACATAAATATCCATCTTAAACCATCACCATTACATTCTTTTAGTGTAAGTGAAGGTCATTTTAAAAGATCTTATTATAAAGAGTAATCTCTAAAAACCTAATTCCTATTAATATTTTCTAATGAAAATAATCCTTTATATAATCATGAATAGTAAAAAAATACTAAAAAGTAATGTCAAACTAACTAGTTACTTTAACCGTGTAGAACCCTTGTTGATTCATTGGGTTTGAGTATTGGAATCATTAAGGAAATTCAAATTGAAATGGGAAGAGAAAAACAAAAATAAAAACAGAATGAAAAAAAGAAGAAGAGGCAGCAAGTAGTTCTAGCCCACGACCCATTTCCTCCTCGCTATCCGTCGCCCGCGTGCGTTAGTTGTCGTTTCTCTCTCACTCTGCAACAACCCAACATAGCCCGACCCAAATACCGGTTCGGTCGTCTGTCACACTGTCGTCATCCTCACGTAGGGAAGCAGCTGCGTGGCTGCGCCGCTGTCGTCGATCCTCCGCCGTGTTATGATGCGTGCCGCTGTCCCTGGAGGTGAGGATAAAACCGTCCGTGCTCTCCTCTATCCGCTCATACCCATCTCACTCTCTCTCGTGCTCTCTCCCATTTTTCTCCTCGAGCCGAAACCCTAGCTAGAAAGGAGCCATGGAACCCATCGTTCTAGACCTTGCCGAGCTCCGTTGTGGTGCCTGGGAGCTTCCTCTCATCGTCCTGGATCGTCTGGCAGAAGGAATCGAGCCCTCTCGCTCGCCATCGATGCCACCATCCTCGACTCTCCGCCGCTAGTCGTCACCGTTCGTTGTCTTGCCGCTGTCACATAGCTCCTCCGGCCTCGCCATCGCGCCCTTCAACTTCGTGGTGAGCTACCGGTGCTCGTGCACCTTCTCGATTTCTTTCTCGCGCCTTGATTTGCCCTGCCGTCGTGCTCCGTCGTCGGTTACCGTAAGTTGTTGTCGCCGGAGTAGCTCCGGTGACCAATAACAAGCAGCGACACCAGCCCTAGGTTCGCCTCGATCCCCTCTATCCAGCGTCACACTCCTCGTTGCCTCGCGAGCTCCCAATCGTCTGGTCCGTCATCAACTGGGAGGAAATCCCCATTGATGACGTCACCATGACGTCACTGTGATGTCATAATCTAATTTTTCTTTTATTTTTTTTCAGTAATGATTTTTTAAATAAATAAATCCACTTCACCTAGGTGGCATCCAACGTATCCTGACCCCATCAGTCAATGACTGGTCTAGTTGTCTGATCGGTATAAAAAGTATTTCCTATTTAATAAATAAGTAAATCAATATAAATTTAAATCTATATCTATACCTAATAATAATCTCTACTTATATACTTATAAAAGAGCCAACAAGAACTTTTCTACATGTACCCATCAAACATACACACATGTACCACATCCGCACTATCAGGACCTCTGGCCACAATCTAACATCTCTCATTGGCCTAAATTTTTTTTTTGGTGAACATAGTAATTAGGTGCGACGGACAGAAACTCATCCCACACCCTGCAGTCCGTCCCATAGGAAAAAAAAGAAACCGCCCCGCACGATCTGGATCACCATCCTCCCATCTTTCTCCACGCGAGACCCCTGCCGCCGCCTCCCCACTCGCCGACGCCTTACCCACACCCCCGTCGTCATGCTTCCCTGGGCTCCGCCTCGATGATCTGGACCGCGGTGATATGGAGAGTGCACCACCGTCAGCTCCATGGCCTCCTCTCCTCGCTAGGGTTTCATAAATCAAGTGGGCAGCGGGCAGACAACCAAGAGGGAGGTGCGCGGCGACCTAGAAGACAACCCCCCATGCGTTCATCATCTCACTCTAACTGCGGGCAGCAGACGGGCGTCTCCGCGACGACATCGCTGTCCCGGTTGTCTACTCGCTTCCCTTTGGTCACCATCGAGGTACTAGCCAGAGCCTCACCTTCGATGTCCTGTTTGACGATTTTAGAGATTGCTCTGCAATTTTTGTGCTACTATGGATGGCCATTATCAACTCCAATTGCACTTGTACGTAGGTCAATGGAAGCGTATATTTACCAATAGAGCTCATATTCCAATCCTCTAAGAACACTTTGTGATATTGTAGGTGTATGTATTTTTGTAGTTCAATAAATTGTGAATGCTTTGCCAGGTCAGTTATAGTACTGGAGATAATAGTCATGCTCTGTCAAGGACTCCAGATACCTGGCTCAATAAATTGGATATTTTGCATATTTTCTGAATTTTCAATAACTTCGTCAGCTATAAGGCATGGAATAGTTCACTTGGGCTGTGATTAATTCTTCACGTGCAGGAACTTGGAGAGATGATACCGATGGATTCTAGCTGCAAGGTGAGCGTCTTAATCTTTGAGTGATCCACTTAAACGTCCTAGATTACTTGGTGATTTGTGGCCGTGGCTAAAGTAGAAGACACACAGTTGCTTGTTGTCGATAAAACAACTCAAAAAGGAAAAGGAGACACGCGGGAGTAGATACGTCTTTACTGACAAGTATTGCAAACTTTATAACAGTGAGTACTGCAGCCTTTTCAGAAAATATATTTCTTGTGAAGTTTTGCAATTTCACATCCCAAGACGGCTTCAATGATTTTATGCATATTTAGTCGAGTTCAAGCTCGAATTATGTGGCCGTCTTACTAAGGAAAAGATCAGTGTTGATTGTTGATTGCCTGATTGCATGATCGGACCCTGAGTTTAGCCGCCCGACCGTTCCTAGCTCCTCGACGACAGGGTCCGCTGGCTGATAGTCCCCAGCTCTGTCTTCCTGCTCCAGGATGACATGGTCTGATTCTGAGTTTTGTTTTGGTCTGAACTAAGAAAAAGATCAGTGCTGATTACATTGGAATTACTCCATCTGCGTGTTTTTGGTATTGCTGTTTTCTGTTCTATTCAATGTGCTTAGGGTAATTTCTTTTTCAATTTCAGATAAGATTTATGTATAACAAGGATGTGACCTTTAGATTGGTAAATTTTTTGATGGAGGTCAGTGAATATCTGTTCAGATCTTTTGGTAGCCAATCAAGTTTGGTCATATCTATCCATTTGTAGAAATGCTACGGATGTAGTACCGTGTCATCTACACAATTTTGATTTTATATTATCAGACTTGCAGTTGACACTTGTCTATTTCACTATATGGCTAATAAAAGATTTTCCTTTCTTTGCAGTCAGCGGTACTGGAATACTTGACCATACTTGCTGCTATACAGAAAAGTGGAAACATGGTTGATAATTAATCAGAGTATTCTATCTCATTTTATTCACCCTTCATTGTGATGGTTATGTCCTAGATCACGGGCATTAAGGTATGGTTTTTTTCCGACTGTACCCTTGGAGAAACGTCTATTCTATCTACAACTATGGTCGCTACATTGTCTTATTTCTGAAATTTATTTGATCGACCGGATTGTGACATGATAAATGCTAGCTCCATATTTAAGAATTGCTGAGAATTTTTTTATGTTTTTGGTGGAGCGCAATATTATAGCCCCTCCTTCATTATGGTCATTACGTGAACTTTTTTAATAGGAATGAGATTATTGTTTAGCCAACTTTGAAAACTTACTAAAATTAATATATTCGGTGAAATGTCAGGTTGTATGATTAAGATATTCCAGTCCATTAGACTCAGGTGATTAAAGACATAATAGTGGTACATCATTGGGCAACTATGAGGCGATAGATATATGCAATCATATGGCTGATGTTATTTGGGAACAAGCAACAATAATTTTTTAAATGATTTTGCCTATGCAACTGAACTGGAAGCGGTCAGAGTTCAACATAGGCTTAACAAAACGCATTGTTTTTCTAGAATATTATAATTCAATATTTGTTTTGTTCAAAACTAAACATTTAGTGCTGAATCCTGATTCCCCACCTGCTCGCGTGCTGTAGGTGGACTCTATGTCGCTGGTTGTGAGTGGCTTCTCCAAGCTGCATCACTGAATTCAAGAGGTGATTTGGTGTATTGACTCCATTTCCTCTTTGCTAGGCCACCTGCTTCTGATTCAATATGTTATTGAATACAGTTAAGAGGTGTGACTTTGTTCTCAGTTCAAGATCCTCAAAACTTAGGTGCTATGGTTGCTTGTGTTCATGTCATTCAAGTAGTCTTCTACTATTTCTTTTATCTTCGCTGTTGTTGCTATGAACCGATGTACATGCAGTTCTAATAAGCATGTATCCTTGGCAAGGTTTCTCCATATTTAGTATGTATATTGCCTTTTGATTCCTGATTCCTCTTATTATCCACATGTATGCCTTTTTTTCTTCTGCTTGTTGGCGTGTATTTTATCTCATGTTCTCAAAAGAAAGGGTATAGCCGTGTAAGATTGTGGTACCTCATTGACTTCAGAGATTCCTATAAGTTCCACATTCTGTTTTCTGTTAAATGCATGTAGATGTGTTTTAAGTAAATACAACAAAGGTAAACAGCGAGTGGATTGACATAAAGAATTTTTTCAGTCAAGTCTCATAGTAGTGACATAAAAAAATTCCTGCTATTTAGTTCAATGGTTTTCCATTAATTACATTGTATTGATCTCTGGTTTATCATTCCAGGTTTGACATTCTCAAAATACAACCTGAGCAATGTGTTTGATTTTATCCTCCCTATAGAATTAATACGCGCAGTTTGAGTAAACAAAGTGTAGTGAAAGATCAACTGTCGATATTTACTTAATTTTGGAAAATGTGTATTTTCAGGGGGTAGCTTCCGTTGTTTGGTAGGAGTATGTTGAGCTTGCAATTGTTATTTTCAAGGTCTTGTGAATACCAAGATTTGATTTAGGGCAAAGTATGAAGAGTAAGCAACTCTGACAGAAAATGAAGTTATGGAGCTTCTATATATGCAAGTTTACTAAACTAGCTTAGCAGGTTTTCTTTGCTACACCAAAGGCTAAATCAAACGTGTTTCTTGCTTGCAGGTTTTTTTTGCGGGTTGCTTGACAAGAAGATGGTAGAGCAATGTATTTGCAGCTACATGCAGGTTATAGTTTGGAACGGGATTGCTTGGGTAAAGATTGATTGATATACACACCTGAGCATCAGTATTAACATGTCAAATATTAATTCAACAAGGTAGTCCTGCATACTTACAGGAGAATAACCTATGAATTGATGGTGAGAAGCCGGTGTAGCTCTAGAAGGGAATTCAGAACCGAGATCGCTCCTATATTTCGTGAGGTTGACACACTTAGTTCTTTTGAGTATTGATTTGTGTTTTGCCAGGCGGACAACCAACACTTGCTGACGAGTGTGCGTGGTATGCATGCAGGAGTGATGTAGGTTCAGTGTGGTTAGGTCACCTTAGGTGTCTGCCTTGCTTTTCTTAATCAGAGCTCTCAGGATGATTATATGTCTTTGGTTTTGAATTCATAAATGATGCTACATTCCTGAAAAACAAGGCATTTCCTAGCCCCGTTTACAAGGGAAACTCAAGATACAGTCCAACCTCATGATATATAGTTAGCTGTCAAAAATTCAAAAATAAATTCATGGATAGATAGACTTCAGGTACATGGCCAACATACACAAATCGAGATGGAGCGAGCGCATCGACAATTTTCTCTCAGTTTTCAGATGAATCCGCATTGACCCAAATTCTAAATGCATTAAGTTTATTTATAAGATGTGCAACACATATAGATCTATTTTGACTCAAATTTCAAATGCATTAAGCTGATTAATTTATAAGACGTGCGTTGCACGTGCATGCTTACTAGTAAAAGAAGCAAGGTTTCTCTTTTCGTTCGTCTTAACGTGTTTTCTTCCGTTCAGTTTTACATATTCAACCACTGAAAGCTGGTTCCGTAATCGGCCTACACAGTTTCCTTTATCCCCACGAGATCCGATTCAGTTTCTAACTGATTTGGCGACCAATACAGCACCGCGACGCGAGAAAAAAAAAGGAAAGACAAACCCGCACCATCTCTGTTGCAAGTCAACTCGTCCCAAACTACCGTAAGGCCGTGACACATTTGAGTCCAAAAAGATTTATACGTTAGCAAAAGGCTGTAGGTATCTCCATAAAAAAAACCGTAGGTATTAGGTCTCCAGCGCCAACATCAAAACGGACCGATCGGTTACCATACCACCAGTCAAGGATTGTTTTTTCTTGGAACGTCAAATCCCTTGTGATAAAAAGAACATGGACATGGTCAAATCCTTTGCGGCTTCCAGCTATGTGACAATCACGGCTGTAAAACTATGCAATCTCGGAGAGATCGTGAGCGTGTTCGACAACAAACCCGTCCAAACAAAGTATCCCGACCAGGTCCGGGTCTTTCTCCTCTCGCCTTATTCTCTTTATCTTTAAATACTGGAGCTGAAATCGAGCGTCCCAAGATAGTAATTCGACGAGATAGGAAGCAAAGAACAAGGGTGGTAAACATGGAAAATGACGTTGTGTGTTAGGGAGAGCGCTCTGATGGCGAGCACTTATCATCAGCGATTTCCTCTAACACCTCGACGCGTTGCTCGGCTCTGCCAGTCTCCCAGTTCCAGGAGTTCGCCCTGCAGGGGAAGAAGTGGTGGAAGCGGCCCGACCCGTCGGTCGCCGTTCGAGTGGCGCATGCGTGCCACCCGAGGCCAGCCCACTGAGTCCCTGCTGGACATGTAAGGGTAGCGGGGCGTTTCCATGGATTTGCTCCAACGCGTTTAGTAGTGTGCTCTATGAATATGGTCCTAATTTATCATTATAAATTTCATTAGTGGTGAAGGCCTAGCTGCCGGGCGCGGCAAGCTGGTGGTCGGTGCCCGGCGGGGTGGATCCTTCGGCTGATAGAGGCCGGAAACTCACAGGTTGAAGAGGTACCTTCGTTGGCCACACAAACAAGCCGATCAAGTTCATGTCTACGTTTGAGAGAGATTTGTGGTTTCACTAACGATCACCAGGAACTTAGTCTGTACGTGCACCTGAGTGTCAACTACATCTGAATGATTTGAGACATATTGGTGGTTTCACTAACTATCACCGGGAGATCAGTCTGAACATGGGTGAAGAGAGCAACAATTGCGCAAGGTATTGGATTGTACGTAAATAAATTGGACAGTTCGAGTTTTTTTAATGGTGTACGTCCAATAAATCCCCAGATCAAAGCGGTATCTCAAGAAAAAAGGATCAGTGTTGATCCAGAATAAACCATAAATATGTTCTAATTCCTATTTGTTTGAGTCACCACATCACACCATCCGATATGCATGGTCGTGGAATTTGCTTGCTCTTAAGGACAAGCCCTGAACCACTAGGTGGAGAATTAACGAAGGGCCGCAACGATGGTCGCATAAGTGGGTTGCAGGCAAGGCGTGTGCGATATCGCCTAAGTGCAAACTTAGTCCAAGGTAACACGTGGATCCCCTTTGGGGCAAGTCAAAGATTACATGTCGATTGAATTTAGGGCATGCCATAATGTTTAATCAAAAGTGTTCTACCCGTTGCATCGCATGGGCATTTGTGCTAGTATAAATAATTTCTAGAAATTTAATAAAATGGATTAATCTTGTTAAATTAATATCTTTTGTTTTATAATTCAGAAAAGTATATATTATATATCAAAATGTTCAAAAAATGAATTCTATATTCTAAACCTATTATCATATTTTATTTTCCAACTTAAATAATATAATAATTGTTATTAGTAAATAAACTATTAGGCATAAATCTTAAATGAATATATTTTATTATTTAAAATTCATAAACATAAGTATAATATATCAAAATTCTTAGAAAAACAAAATATACATTTATAAACTTATTTTGTATATTTTTGTGATACTTAACTAAATATTTTTATCTAGTATTTATAAAGTAATTAAACTTAAAAAAGTCATATCTTATTATTTAAAAATCACAAAAAAAACTTATAATATACCAAAATGATCACACAAATAATAGCTACATGTTAAAATTATAATCTTTCACTTTTTAGGTAAATAAAGATTTAATACTCTAATAACTTGAATTTAAACCTATTTCTTTAATTGATAATTCATATAAGGATAAATAAAAAATTGTTAATATTTCTATGAAGTAAAAATAGTCTAAAACATCCTAAATATAATACTTGTTGAATTATTAGTCACAAATAAGTGTATATTATTTTCCAAAGAGATTTTATCAAATATAAAATCCTCAAGAATAATATTTTGACTTATTAAAACCTTTACTATTATTTCACTCACAAGTTAATAAGTATATTAAAAATCTAAAGGTAATTCATGAGTAGTTAAATAATATTGTGTCCTTGTTTACAAATCATAATCACTCATTTATAAGGAGACAAATGATTTTATTCAACCATAAAGTTAAGAAACTGCTACTCAAATAAAAGTAATACTACTCTTAAGTAACCTTAAAGAAACATTATGAAGTGAACAAATTATAATACCATATCATGACCAAGATAGATAAGTCTCAACTACTAGTGTGGTCCTTATTCAAATGAAGTAATTCTTTCTTCTTTGAGAATTATAACTAGAAAGAAAACCTAAGAGTGTTAACTTAGAGTTTAAATGCGCTTTTGATTAGTTAAGTAAGATGTTCTTCAAAAGTTATTCTTTTAAGAAGCATTAAAAGTAATACTTGAACACTTCTTTGAAAGCTCTAATTGATTGATAATCTTGCTTACAAAATATTTTAGATTCCATGCCCCATTTGAGTGCTTTACTATTGTATACTACTTGTTGTATTTACATATTGTTTCACACACTCACAAGCCTTAATAAGAAGCACAAGTGTGAAACTGGTATAAAAGTGGAACACATTCTAAAGATATCACCACAACCTTTCAAACCCTAGATCAGATACGATTAGTCTGGGGATTCGCATTTATCAAATTGCATTACATTAATTATGCATAATTGTATCTTGCTTCTTTAAACATTAGTCCTTACCGGACCAATGATGCTATTTCCAGAATTTGGATCTTCTATTGTCTTGAAGACCGTGAGTGCATAATCTTGCAATCACAAAAGGCAAGTTCACAACTTGCTCATGTCCTTTGGTTATTTTCTATCAAATGCTTGTAACTCAAATGTTGTCATCACCTGCATTTCAAAAAGATCCGAAAACACTATTTTCATAATAATATGATTATTGATTATTTACCAGATGGTAATACTATACTGATACAGTTCAAGTGGTAAAGGAACATAATATCTAGGACTTAACAACCAATGTTGCCAGTGATTCTAGCGCTGTATATTACGCGTTAACCATGAGATATGGAATGGGATGGAGAAGTCAGCTGGATCTTCTTCCTTTCGCATGGACGGATGACCTTATTGTGAAGTTGCAGATTTCTCGTGGAGAATCCAGAGAATCCAGCACATGGGTGGGACCCCTTAGTTCTTCGCGATCTAGGTGTCTAGATTATCTGTGCATAGCTGTCTTGGTGGAGGTTCACCATAGCTGTTGGTGGCTGCCAGATAGAGCTGCTTACAGAGTCTTCGAGAGGCTACCCAAAGAGTAACCGTGGTAGACCTTCTTGGGGGATCGTGTCTTCATGTGAGGTCGTGGAGAAGGGCAGCGATTGGCTTGGATCTTAAACCGGGCCCCATACCAAGGAAGTATGGACAAGCTCTAGACTTAGATGTGCAACAAGGCTAAGGTCTATCATGGGTAAAGCAACGCACCTCTGCAGAGTGTAAGAACCCTAACATGTTTCTCCCTGTTCCGGGAAGGATCTACGAACGCGGCAGGAAAGGAACCCCATGAAGGTTCTGGTCAACCTGTGAAGGCTATCGGACATAGTTTTCAGAATAAAAGCAACCTTTGAAGAAATGTTTACAAAAACCTGCATTTCCTATGACCTTTGGTCTGTGGCTGTAGAGAGAGTGCATCAAACACTTCTTTTTAGTGAACTTACTGAGTACGCTCGTACTCAACCGTACCTTCTTAACCCTTGCTAGGTACTAAGCCGTTGAGGACGACGTCAACATCAGTTTTTGCTCAAGAAACCATCATCGATAGCTCAAGTTCTTCAATAAAGTCGATGAAGTCAACATATACATCAATCGAAGTGAAGACAAAGTTCTTAAGTAGATAGGAGTAGGTTCTCTAGCCATAAAACCTACTTATGTAGAGCATTGCAATAGCGGCAATTGCAAGCCATAAAACCTAACAGATGCATTATAGATTGTGTCATGTACTCATGTGTCACAACGCTGGAGAATGGTAATATATGTCCCGGTGAATGGTTATGCTTGTCCCGCTGACTCGTGTGGCCTACCACCGAGCTATCTCTTTATATCTCGCAGTCCACTCCGAAATCCCCTTCCACGAATCTGCAATTGTGGTGCAGTGGCAGAGACTGTCTAGGCGACCGGCGGCGACACTGCACCTCGATAGAGTCTCTGATGGGTGGTGGATATGTAAGTTATTCATATACCGATTCTAGTCTAGACAGTTTCCTTTGGATACCGACTTAGATCTCACGAACATTGGGGATTTTCCTGGGCCGACGTAGTGTCGTGCCGGATCTATGATCTATTCTGGGACAGTGTACCTATCAGGTATGGCTACAAGAGAAGATGTTTATGCGAAAGATTCTCGCGTAGACTCGTCGCATACCAGGGAAAGCACACTGAGGGCAGGAACGCCAAATTGCTCGTACTTGCTATGAAAGGATCCACCGCACTAGAAGCACCTACAAAGTGCTTTGGTCAAAATCTGGAAGAAAACCATTGTTCAAGATCTAACGATAGCTCCGACGACGAGGAGGACGACGAGAATGAAGCGAAGGAGGAAGCCAGGGAAGAAATTTTCCCTTCACTACGGGCGATTCATGATATGTGTGTGGATGATGTTTCCAGTTCTCTAGAGCCTGTTAGAGCTGAACTAGATGGCCTATCTCTAGGCATTACTGACGATTAAGAATGTTACTGTGTTGTCAAAACCATATTAATTTGTTTTTTAAGCTGCTGATTTCATATGCATCTTTCATAGGCTCCATCAAGTAGGGGCGAGCTCCTATGAGTGACAACAGCTAACCGTGATGTAACGAAAATTTCATGGCTTTTGATGGTGGTCCGGGTTTGAGGGAGGAAGAGAGAGACACTATTCTCTTCCTACACTTGGGGAAAATATAGGTGGGATGGAGCATCCCTAAGATCAGGAGGTGGATAGGGAGGGTTGGAGTATTTTGTTTTGTCAAAAACACCCAAAATGAGGGATGGGGCTATGGTTGGAGTTTCTGTAAGCGTGAATTCTTGCGTTGGCCTACCTCACTCGCACCTTTATATATACATGTATCAAGATATATAATGTTTTCTGTTTAGGACAAGCGAGATATATACTTTAATTATGTATACTAAAAACTATAAGCGCACATGATCTACATCAAGATATGTTTTGATTATAATGTAATAAAAATAGTTAATAATTTGTCTATGAGGAAACCGTGAAAGTTCTTTCACGATGAAAGCAAAAAAGACCCACAAGCTATGAAGGTAGAGTAGACTAATATGTAAACAATATAAAATCGATTGTCCTCCTCACATTAGGTCTTTCATTTCGATTATCCTCCAAGATTGTCTCGGGAACTAATCACTAGGTCTTTCATTTCGTCTCATTGTCTATCATAGATGCTCAGACATTAAAGCAGACCTTGGCCCCTCACAAGTGACAATAATTCACATTGACATGGCGGGGAAATAGTCATGTTATGTCATGTTGAGGAACACGCTACGGAAAACAAAAATTGCTAGCGCATAACCAAGATCCAATACGAGGGAAAAGATAACAGATCATACTCTCGAAGATATAACTAGCGGAAGTTTGTCCATGTCGAGGTTGGTCGTGCGTCGATCCTGCAACAAGTCTTAGCGAGTCACGAGGAGATGTATTATCCCACGGACGACTCCAACGATCAAGTGCACCAAGCGTCGCACCTCCACCAGTATCCACACATGCAACGAGAACAGCACCGCGTCAACGTGAGATCAAGCTCATGGATGAAGAAGGAACGTGTTGATAAAGATCCTGCAACACTTCGTCGTCTGGCTAGATTGGATCCAGATAGAGGTAGTACATAGGCAGTGCTTCGACATGTTGATGAAGATGGGCTCGTCGCGATGACGCCGACAACGCTAAGAGGATGAGGAAGACAGACTCCGGGGCGCCGGGGCGGCAACCGTACGATGGCGGTGGCCGGCAGTGGTGGTGGCGGGTAGGCCTTGGCCCATCTCCTTCAATTGTTTGTCCTCTTGCCCTTTCCCCTCCCCGCATTATATGGGCAGCCACCCCTCGCCCAAAGGGAGAGCAGGAGTAGGACTCTTAATGCTACAAATACTCCTCCTTTTCCTCTTGCCACCATGAGAGAGAGGGAGAGGAAGGGTTGGACTCCAACACAGAGTCGTCCCCTTTCTCCTCCTTTCCAACTGCCAGGGGAGTTGGAGTCCGAGGTGCACTTCTCCCCTCCCCACTCTCTCCTCCTCCACTCGCTGGCCATGGGGATCCCTAGCCGACTCGCCCGGGTTCCTCCCCCCCGAGCGTGCGCCTTGGCCTATTGGGCCGAGGCGGCTCTCTGGACCATGGGGGCCACAGGGATAATTAAATAATAATTTATTATTTATTATTTAGTTATAAATATTTATTCTGAAATTTCCTAAATTAAATCTCGGACACTCCGAATTAATTCAAAATCTTCCTAAAATATTCCCAATGTCTTCCATTTAATGTCCCTAACAATTCCATCCATTCTCAGCGATATTCCGGACACCTCTAGAATATTGCTAGACACTATGAAACATCCTTTTAGGATTACTTCATTCTAATGTCTTAATCACACTCACGTTCTAAATGCCGAAAATGTTTTAAGTGTGTGATACATCCAAAACGTATCTACTTTCCCGAACACTTTTGCTATTATTTTTCCTCTAAACTTGTGTGATTTGGATACAACTAACATGGACTGATGCTGTTTTCAGCAGAATTACCTTGGTGTCTATTTTTTGTGCAGAAAATCAACTATCAGGAAAAATCTCGGAAAATATGCCAAAATCCCTATTTCACCAGAAGACTCACGGAGCCAGAAGACGAGACGGAGGAGGGCCACGAGGGGCCCACACCACCTGGCCGCGCGGGCCAGGCCAGGCCGTGCCTGGGGGTGGTGTGGCCGCCTCGGTCACCCCCTCGGCCTCCCTCTTCGCCTATAAGTTGCCTCTTGACCTAAAAATCACGGGGGTTTCGACGTTTTTCCAGAAAGAGTTCCGCTGCGCCGCCACCACCCGATTCCATGATTCGGAACTAAAAACTCCGTTCTGGCACTCTGCCAGGACGAGGAATTGGAGGAGATCATCGCCATCATCATCACCATCGCTTCTCCATCAACCATCCATGTTTCCCCCATCTATGAGTGAGTAATCCCCCGCTGTAGGCTATGGGGATGGTAGGGATTGGATGAGATCGTTCATGTAATGGCATCAGATTGTTAGGGCATGGTGCCTAGTATCTATTATTAGTGCTTTTTGACTTTGTTGCAACTTGTTATGCTTAATGCTTGTCACTAGGGCCCGAGTGCCATAATTTCAGATCTGAACATGTTATTGATTCATTATGATAGTATTGTTTATGATCTTACCTGCAAGTTGTATACACATATTGTTGTACGGAACAAAGGCCCCGAAGTGACAGCAATCGGGATAACCGGAGGGAATGGCTTTGATGTGAGGATCACATGTGTTCACAGAGTGTTAATGCTTTGCTCCGGTGCTCTATTAAAAGGAACACCTTAACTGCCAGTAGTTCCCTTGAGGCCCCGCTGCAAACGGGCTGGCATGACAAAAGATGTTGTGCAAGTTCTCATTGCGAGCACGTATGACTATATATGGAACACATGCCTATGATTATTTAGTACTTAGATGCTTTATCTTATTTATCTGCAAATGCCCTATGTCTTGATTGCCATATGAATTGTCTTGTCCATGCAACGCCCGTCCGTCTATCCCTATGCCTACCGCGCTTTAATCCTACTGTTTACTGCAATTGTTACTACTGTATTTACTTTTACTACTACTGTTACTTTACTATTGCTATTACAAAACTGTTGCTACTAATAAACTGCTGTGAGCAAGATTGTTTCCAGGTGCAGTTGAATTGACAACTCAGTTGTTAAGGCTTATAAATATTCTTTGGCTCCCCTTGTGTCGAATCAATAAATTGGGTTTCACTTCCTCGAAAATACTACAATACACCCTCTATACTTGTGGGTCATCAAGACTATTTTCTGGCGTCGTTGCCAGGGAAGCATAGCTCTATATATCAAGTTCACTTGGAATCACTATTGTTCGCTGCCCTCCATTCATCATGGGTAAGTCTCGTGATGGAAAATTTCCTATATTACCATCCACTACAAGAAGAGGTACGGTTCTGAACACCTCTGTTGCTCTTGATTCACCATCTGTTATGAGTAGGTTCCTTACACCACCACATACACATGTTACACACACTGCTACTACTGCTGAATCTGAAACTTCTGATACTTATGATGCTGCTTCTACTCTGCTTGATAAGAGTGGTTCATTAGGTCCTTTCCTAGATGCTACAATTGCTAGAAATATAGCTGGAAATACTGAAACTCCTAATGAAGACACTACTACACCTGTCAGTTCACCTAAGTCTAGAGAGAGCTATGATATTGAAGACGGTTATATAGAGATGACCGATGAATTTATTAAAGAATGTCAAAACACCCATGATAGGAGTGCTATTAAGAGTCTCCTTGAGAGGCGTACAATAAAACCCAAATTGTCTCCTAATGCTAAGTTTGCTGCATCTCCCATAAACATTAAAGATAAGGATTATGATTTTTCTCTTGATTTATCTTACATAACTATTGTTGAGAAAGAACCTTTTTGTAGGACTAAGAATAAAAGTGCGGTAGCACATATGACTGAGATTTCTACCATGAGTGGCTTATTTTCTGATGATATTAAGATGTGCACCTACTTTGTTGCTAAAATTTTCCCTTTTTCACTGAAAGGAGAAGCTAAAACTTGGTTTAATAATTTACCTCCTGGATCTATTGATAGCCCTGATTGCTTGATTAGTACCTTCCTTCAGAAATATTTTCCACCTAGTGCTAGACATGCTATTTTGGAGGAACTTTTTGATTTTAAACAGGGAGAGAAAGAGATATTGCCTGAATCATGGGCAAGGTTTTGTGCTTTCATTCACGCACAGGCTGGATGTCCATTACCTAAGAATGAGCTTCTTGACATATTTTATAATGGACTAACTGAAGAATCTAGGACATACCTGGATAGTTGTGCTGATTGTGTTTTGAGGAATAGGACTCCCAAGGAAGCTGAGGATTTAATGGCTAAAATAAGCAAGAACTATGAAGACTGGACTCCTCCTGAACCAGCTATACCTGAGACAACTATACCTGAACCAACTATTCCTGCGCCTATACCAACATCAAAGAAGAGAAGAGTTATTGAACTAAATGATGAAGTGATGAAGGAAGCTAAGAAATGTCTTAAGGAGAAGGGAATTAAAGCTGCAGATGTCAAGAATTTACCTCCTATAGAAGAACTATGTAAGCCAATCTCCCACTCATCCACTATTGAGGTACACTCTCTCCAACATTTTGATGAAGGTGATATTCCTTACTCTAAACCTCCTAAGCAATGCTTAGAAGAATTTGATGTTTTTATTGTTAAGCAAGATAATTTCAATAAAAGGGTGCAAAATCATTTAATGGAAATCTCTAGAGCTATTATTGAGTTAAAAGATATTGTGGAAAGAACCTTTAATGATGTTAAAATGCTTGTTTAAACATTTTAAAATGGTTCAAACTCAAATTGATTAGCTTATTAAGGTACAAAAAGACTTGCTAGTTAATGCTGCTAAAGAAAAACATGCTTATGAAATTAGAACTAGAAGTGTTGCTGCTACCCAGGATCCTCTATATCCTAAGGGGCATCCTAAAATAATTGAGCAGGATTCTCAACAAGCTGAAAATAGTGGTACTACTCCTAAGAAAAGAAAAAAGAACATAAAACAATTGTAGAACCTTCTGAACCTGCTAAAGATCCTAATAGTATATCTGTCTCTGATGCTGAAACTGAAAGTGGTAATGAAGAAAATTATGCTCCTGATAAAGAAAAAGTTAAATAAGAACCTGAAAGGCACACTAAGAATACTAAATACACTAAAGAAGATTTTGTTGCTAAGAAACACGGTAGTGAAAGAGAGCCTTGGGACCAAAAACCTATGCCTTTCCCTGATAAGAAACACAAGTCAAAGGAAGATGAACACTATAACAAGTTTTGTGAGTGGATGAAACCTTTATTCTTGCAAATTCCTTTGACTGGTGCTATTAAATTGCCTCCTTATTCAAAGTATATGAAGGATATTATTTCGAATAAAAGGAAGATCCCTAATGAAGAAATTTCTACTTTGCTTGCTAATTATTCCTTTAATGGTAGGGTTCCTAAGAAACTTGGAGATCCAGGGATTCCAACTATTCCTTGCTCTATTAAAAATAGTTACGTTAGAACTGCTTTGTGTGATTTGGGTGCAGGAGTTAGTGTTATGCCTTTTTCTCTCTATAAGAGACTTCAACTGGAAAAACTAATACCAACTAATATATCTTTGCAAATGGCTGATAAATCTACTACTATTCCTGTTGGTATATATGAGGATGTACCTATTCAAGTGGCTCATAATTGCTTCATATTAACTGATTTTGTTGTGCTTAAAATGCCTGAAGATGCCAATATGTCTATTATTCTTGGGAGACCTTTTCTTAATACCGCAGGAGCTGTTATTAATTGTAATCACTGAAAGGTGACTTTTAATGTTAATGACAAGGAGCACACTCTCTATTTCCCCAAGAAGATGTTGGAATTATGCCCTAGAGGCAATAATAAAGATGTTATTATTATAATTCTTGTTCATGATAAAGTTTATATTCCATGCTAGAATTGTATTAAGCGGAAACATTAATACTTGTGTGGTTTGTGAACAACACCGTGTCCCTAGTACGCCTCTATGGACTAGCTCATTGATCAATGATGGTTAAGGTTTCCTAACCATAGACATGAGTTGTCAATTAATAATGAGATCATATCATTGGGAGAATGATATGGTGGACAGACCCAAACTAAGCGAAGCAATTAGATCGTGTCATCGTGTTCGTCTTTGCGAAGCTTTTCTTATGTCAAATATTGTATTCCTTAGACCATGAGATAATGCAACTCCCTGGTATCGGAAGAAAGCTTTGAGGTCATCAAACGTCATCCTATGAGAGGGTGATCATAAAGGTGTCTCTCAGGTGATCGGAAAGTATCTGTTGGGTTGTATGTATCGAGATGGAATTTGTCCCTCCCAAGTCGGAGAGATATACTTCGGGCCCACTCGGTAATCGATATCAACACCTCTTGCAAGCATGTGGTTAAGGAGTTAATCACAAAGTGATATCGGATTACGGAACGAGTAAAGTACTTGCTGTGAACGAGATTGAACTAGGTATGACGATACCGACGATCGAATCTCGGGCAAGTAAAATATCGCGAGACGAAGGGAATATATATATGGGATTGATTGAATCCTGGCATCGTGGTTCATCCGATATGATCATCGATGAATGTGTGGGAGTCAATATGGGTACCCAGACCCCGCTGTTGATTATTGATAGAAGATCATGTCTGCATATTCTCGAACCCGCAGGGTCACACACTTAACGTGTCTCGACGCTAGGATAGATTGGACAATTGGTTTATGAATTTTTGTTCGGAGTCTCGGATGGGATCCGGGATATCACGAGAGGTTCCGGAATGATCCAGAGAATAAGATTCATATAAGGCAGTGCAGTTTTTGGAGTTCGGAATTGTTTCGGGTTAATCGGTATTATACCGGAAGCTTCTAGAACCTTCCGGAAGGGGGCCAACGTGGTCCCACCTTCCGGGAGGGGGCATGGGCCTATGAGGGAGTGTCCTGGCCGCATTGGGCCAGGGGCACAAGGCCCCATAGGGCCCAGCCGATTCTAGATAGATTTAACTCGTTTAAATCTAGGGATAAAATTTCTAGATAAGGGGAGAGTTTAAATCGTTTAAACTAGAGATAGGCTTGGAGGAGGGGCTAGGGCTGGCCGCCGTCACCCCCTCTATATATAGAGGGCTGGTGCGCCCCCTCCCCCCCCCCACACATCTCCCTCCAAACCCTAGTAGCCCTGCTGCCTTCCTCTCTCCCTCCCGACTGTTTGTAGGCGAAGCCCTGCAGCAGAAATTCTCCACCATATACACCACGCCGTCGTGCTGTAGATCTAATCCATCTCTCCACCATACTTTCTGGTCCGAGGAAGGAGGAGACGTCGAGGTGCTGCACGTGTGCATCTCACGGAGGCACCGCCACTTGTGGTGCTAGATCGGATCGGATCGCGAGGAGGAGAAGCGAGTACGACTACATCACCCACGTTCCGACGAACGTTCCGCTGTGCGAATCTTCAAGGGTATGAAGATCTAATCCAATCTCTCTCGTTGTTTGCATCTCCTAGATTAGATCTTGGCTTTCCCTCTGTTCGCTTCTGTAGAAAATTTTGATTTACTATGCTGCGAAACCCTTCAGTGGTATCAGAGCTAGATCTATGCGTAGATGTGTTTCACGAGTAGAACGCAACATGGTTGTTGCGGGCGTTGATGTTTTCTATTGCAAGCCTCTTGTTTGTATTCTTCTTATGACGCGGGATAGTGAGATTGAAGCGGTCCAGGCCAACCTTACGCGACGTCGTTCGCGAGACCGGCTCCGCACTTGACGTGTGGCTTGTACCACACATGCGGCTGGTGGATGTCAGTTTCTCTCACTATAGTTGTCATGGGATTAACACCGGAGTTTGGCAACCATAATATCACCGTTGTGGCTTTCCGTAGGTAAGAATCGTTCTTAGCATCTACTCCCATAAGCCACGTAAAACATGCAACAACAAAGTAGAGGCGTCTAACTTGTTTTTGCAGGGAGTGTTTTCTGTGATATGGTATGGCCCAAGATGTGATGTGTATATTGTATGCGATGATCATGTTTTGTAATGTTTCACGACTTGCATGTCGATGAGTATACAACCGGCAGGAGCCATATGGTTGTCTTTATAATTGTGTATGACCTGCGAGTCAACTTCTTATACGCCATGTAATAGCTTTACTTTATCGCTAAGTAGTTAGCAATAGTTGTAGTTGCTATTCGTGGTGGAGGCAATCATGGTGGACTGATGGAGATCATGCCGGCACGCACAAGATGGAGATCATTGCACGAAGATTGGCTATACCATGTCACATAAAGTTATATGCATGTGATGTTTATCCTTTTATGTATCTTATTATGCTTAGATCGCGACGGTAGCATTATAAGATGATTCCTCACTTAAAGATCAAGATAAAAACTGTGTTCTCCCCAAGTATGCACCATTGCGAAAGTTCGTCGTGTCCAAGCATCACGTGATGATCGGGTGCTATAGACTCTACGCTCACATACAACGGGTGCAAGCCAGTTTTGCACACGCGGAAATACTTGGGTCTAGCTTGACGAGCCTAGCATGTACAGACATGGCCTCGGAACACAAGAACCGAAAGGTTAAGCATGAGTCATATGAATGATATGATCGACACTTCGTTGTCCACCATTGAAACCACATCTCTTCTCGTGATGATCGGATTAGGTGTGGTGAATTTGGATCGTGTTCACTAAACAACTTGAGGGATGTTGAATTTAGTGGGAGTTCATCTAGTAATTTGATTAAGTTGAACTATTTATCATGAACATAGTCTAAATTGTACTTGCAAATACTGTAGATCACATGGCCAAGTCCAACTTCAACTTCAACGTTTTTGCTGAGAAAGAAAAGCTTAGAAACAATGGGTCTAACTTCACCAACTGGTTCCGCAATCTAAGAATCATTCTGTCTGGCGGACAAAAGGACTATGTCCTTGAGAAAGCGTTAGGTAATCCCCCTGCTGCAACTGCGCCGGCTGATGAGAAAGCTGTCTATTAGTCGCGCAAAGATGATTATGGTGTGATTAAGAGCACCATGTTGTTTGCTATGGAACCGGAGCTTCAAAATTGTTTTGAAAACTATCCCGGGCCCTTTGAGATTCTCGAGGAGCTGAAAACCATGTTTCAGACTCAGGCCCGTTCTGAGAGATATGAGATCTCTGAGAAGTTCTTTAACTGCAAGATGGAGGAAGGGAGTTCCGTTAGTGAGCACGCCATTAAGATGTCGGGCTACACTCAACGCCTTGAGCAACTGGACTGCAAGATTCCAGAGGAGCTCAAGATTGACAGGGTTCTGCAATCACTCCCTCCCAGCTACAAAAGTTTTGTAGTGACTCATAATCAGATTGGTTCCACTGATACGATCACCGAGCTCTTCGCAAAGCTGAAGGCTGCGGAGGTGGACATCAAAAAGGATAATCATGTGTTGATGGTCAACAAGCCCTCCTTTAAGAAAGGTAAGGGTGCAAAGAAGCCCTTCAAGAAAGGAGGCGGCAAACGCGTTGCCCCTGCTGAGAAGAAGCTCAAGTCTGGACCCAAGCCGGAAACTGAGTGCTTCTATTGCAAGGACAAGGGTCACTGGAAGCGCAACTGTCCGAAGTACTTAGCGGACAAGAAGGCTGGCACCATCAAAGGTATATTTGATATACATGTTATTGATGTTTTCCTTACTAGCCCTCGTTGTAGTGCCTGGGTATTTGATACCGGTTCAGTTGCTAATATTTGTAACTCAAAACAGGAGCTGCGGAATAGACGGCAGCTTGCGAGGGATGAGGTGACAATGCGCGTTGGCAACGGATCAAGAGTTGATGTGATGGCCATCGGCACGCTCTCCTTAGTTTCACCTTCGGGATTAGTTTTAAACCTTAATAAATGTTATTATGTGCCTGCGTTAAGCATGAACATTATTTCTGGATCGTGTTTATTGCAAGACGGTTATTCATTTAAATCGGAGAATAATGGTTGTTCTATTATATGAGTAACATCTTTTATGGTCATGCACCTCTTGTGAGTGGTTTATTTCTTCTAAATCTCGAAAGGGATGAAACACACATCCATAACATTGAGGCTAAGAGATGCAAAGTAGATAGTGATAATACTACTTATTTGTGGCACTGTCGTCTAGGTCATATTGGAGTAAAGCGCATGAAGAAACTCCATTCTGATGGACTTTTGGAGTCTCTTGATTTTGAATCATTTGACACATGCGGACCATGCCTCATGGGCAAGATGATCAAAACCCCGTTCTCCGGTATGATGGAGCGAGCAACGGACTTGTTGGAAATCATACATACCGATGTATGCGGACCGATGAGTGTTTCGACGCGCGGTGGATATCGCTATTTTCTCACTTTTACCGATGACTTAAGTGGATATGGGTATATCTATTTAATGAAACATAAATCTGAAACGTTTGAAAAGTTCAAAGAATTTCAGAATGAAATGGAGAACCATCGTAACAGAAAGATTAAGTTTCTACGATCCGATCGTGGGGGCGAATATTTGAGTTAAGATTTTCTCACGCATCTCAAAGCAAGTGGAATCGTTTCACAACTCACGCCACCCGGAACACCACAGCGCAATGGTGTGTCTGAACGCCGGAATCGAACCCTATTAGATATGGTCCGATCGATGATGTCTCTTACTGATTTGCCGTTATCATTTTGGGGTTATGCATTAGAAACCGCTGCATTCACTTTAAATAGGGCTCCATCTAAATCCGTTGAGACGACACCGTATGAACTGTGGTTTGGTGCTAAACCTAAGTTGTCGTTTCTTAAAGTTTGGGGATGCGAAGCTTACGTCAAGAAGTTGATGCCGGACAAGCTCGAACCCAAAGCGGAGAAATGCGTCTTCATAGGATACCCTAAGGAAACTATTGGGTATACCTTCTATCACAGAACCGAAGGCAAAGTGTTTGTCGCAAAGAACGGTTCCTTTCTTGAGAAGGAGTTTATCTCGAAAGAAGTGAGTGGGAGGAAAGTAGAGCTAGACGAGGTTATTGAACCTTCTCTTGAATTGGAGAGTAGCGCAGCACCTGAAATTGTTCCAGTGCCGCCTGCACCAACAATAGAGGAAGCTAATGACAAGGATCATGAAGCTTCGGACGATGCTGCTATTGAACGTCGCAGGTCGACAAGGTCGCGTGCCCCTCCTGAGTGGTACGGCAGCCCTGTCTTGACAGTCTTGTTAGTAGAAGACAGTGAACCTACGAACTATGAGGAAGCGATGATGAGCCCAGACTCTGAGAAATGGCTAGAAGCCATGAAATCCGAATTGGGATCCATGAGCGAAAACCAAGTATGGACTTTGGTGGACCCTCCTAGCGACCGAAAGGCCGTTGAGTGCAAATGGATCTTCAAGAAGAAAACGGACGCGGATGGTAATGTTACCGTCTATAAAGCACGGCTTGTTGCGAAAGGTTTTCGACAAGTTCAAGGTGTTGACTACGATGAGACTTTCTCTCCCGTAGCGATGTTTAAGTCCATTCGGATTTTATTAGCAATTGCTGCGTTTCATGATTATGAAATATGGCAAATGGATGTCAAGAATGCTTTCCTCAATGGCAACATTGATGAAGAGTTGTATATGATGCAACCCGAAGGTTTTGTCGATCCTAAGGATGCTGATAAAGTATGCAAACTTCAGCGTTCCATTTATGGACTGAAGCAAGCATCTCGGAGTTGGAACCTTCGTTTTGATCAAGTGATCAAGAGCTTTGGATTTGTTCCAACTTGCTACGAAGCTTGCATCTACAAGAAAGTGAGTGGGAGCTCGGTGACGTTTCTGGTACTATATGTGGATGACATATTGATTATTGGAAATGACATCAACATGCTTAACGATGTGAAGAGTTATTTGAACAAGTGTTTTTCAATGAAAGACCTAGGTGAAGCTGCTTATATATTGGGCATCAAAATCTATAGAGATAGACAAAGACGCCTGATAGCTTTAAGCCAGAGTACATACCTAGACAAAGTTCTGAAAAGGTTCAGAATGGATAAGGCATTAAAAGGTTCAGTGCCTATGTTGTCAGGTAAGATATTGAGCAACGCTCAGTGTCCAGCTACGGTAAATGATAGGGAAGCTATGAGCAAAGTGCCTTATGCCTCGGCCATAGGTTCCATCATGTATGCCATGCTATGTACTAGACCGGATGTGTCCAATGCTCTTAGTTTGACGAGCAGATATCAAAGTGATCCAGGAGTGGAACACTGGACAACCGTGAAGAACATCCTAAGGTACCTAAATAGGACTAAAGAAATGTTCTTAGTCTATGGGGGTGATGAATAGCTCGTCGTAAAAGGTTACGTCGATGCTAGTTTCGATACCGACAAGGATGATTGTAAATCTCAGACAGGATACGTGTATATTTTGAATGGAGGAGCTGTGAGCTGGAGAAGCTGCAAGCAAAGCGTGATCGCGGGATCTACAGTAGAAGCGGAATACATGGCTGCTGCAGAAGCGTCAAGTGAAGGAGTTTGGATCAGAAACTTCATCACTGAACTTGGCGTGGTTCCAAGTGCATTGGACCCACTGGAGATGTTGTGTGACAACACTGGCGCCATAGCACTCGCTAAGGAACCAAGATATCATCCAAAGACCAAGCATATCAACTGCAAGTTTCATATAATCCGAGATTATATAGCAGATGGAGATCTGAAGATCAGCAAAGTACATACAGATCTGAATGTCGCAGATCCATTGACTAAACCACTTCCACGTGTAAAACATGATCAGCACCTCAGTGCCATGGGTGTGAGATTGTTGCCAAATGTAAACTAGATTATTGACTCTAGTGCAAGTGGGAGACTGTTGGAATTATGCCCTAGAGGCAATAATAAAGATGTTATTATTATAATTCTTGTTCATGATAAAGTTTATATTCCATGCTAGAATTGTATTAAGCGGAAACATTAATACTTGTGTGGTTTGTGAACAACACCGTGTCCCTAGTACGCCTCTATGGACTAGCTCATTGATCAATGATGGTTAAGGTTTCCTAACCATAGACATGAGTTGTCAATTGATAATGAGATCATATCATTGGGAGAATGATATGGTGGACAGACCCAAACTAAGCGAAGCAATTAGATCGTGTCATTGTGTTCGTCTTTGCGAAGCTTTTCTTATGTCAAATATTGTATTCCTTAGACCATGAGATAATGCAACTCCCTGGTATCGAAAGAAAGCTTTGAGGTCATCAAACGTCATCCTATGAGAGGGTGATCATAAAGGTGTCTCTCAGGTGATCGGAAAGTATCTGTTGGGTTGTATGTATCGAGATGGAATTTGTCCCTCCCAAGTCGGAGAGATATACTTCGGGCCCACTCGGTAATCGATATCAACACCTCTTGCAAGCATGTGGTTAAGGAGTTAATCACAAAGTGATATCGGATTACGGAACGAGTAAAGTACTTGCTGTGAACGAGATTGAACTAGGTATGACGATACCGACGATCGAATCTCGGGCAAGTAAAATATCGCGAGACGAAGGGAATATATATATGGGATTGATTGAATCCTGGCATCGTGGTTCATCCGATATGATCATCGATGAATGTGTGGGAGTCAATATGGGTGCCCAGACCCCGCTGTTGATTATTGATAGAAGATCATGTCTGCATATTCTCGAACCCGCAGGGTCACACACTTAACGTGTCTCGACGCTAGGATAGATTGGACAATTGGTTTATGAATTTTTGTTTGGAGTCTCGGATGGGATCCGGGATATCACGAGAGGTTCCAGAATGGTCCGGAGAATAAGATTCATATAAGGCAGTGCAGTTTTTGGAGTTCGGAATTGTTCCGGGTTAATCGGTATTGTACCGAAAGCTTCTAGAACCTTCCGGAAGGGGGCCAACGTGGTCCCACCTTCCGGGAGGGGGCATGGGCCTATGAGGGAGTGTCCTGGCCGCATTGGGCCAGGGGCACAAGGCCCCATAGGGCCCAGCCGATTCTAGATAGATTTAACTCGTTTAAATCTAGGGATAGAATTTCTAGATAAGGGGAGAGTTTAAATCGTTTAAACTAGAGATAGGCTTGGAGGAGGGGCTAGGGCTGGCCGCCGCCACCCCCTCTATATATGGAGGGCTGGTGCTCCCCCTCCCCCCCACACACATCTCCCTCCAAACCCTAGTAGCCCTGCTGCCTTCCTCTCTCCCTCCCGACTGTTTGTAGGCGAAGCCCTGCAGCAGAAATTCTCCACCATATACACCACGCCGTCGTGCTGTAGATCCAATCCATCTCTCCACCATACTTGCTGGTCCGAGGAAGGAGGAGACGTCGAGGTGCTGCACGTGTGCATCTCACGGAGGCACCGCCACTTGTGGTGCTAGATCGGATCGGATCGCGAGGAGGAGAAGCGAGTACGACTACATCACCCACGTTCCGACGAACGTTCCGCTGTGCGAATCTTCAAGGGTATGAAGATCTAATCCAATCTCTCTCGTTGTTTGCATCTCCTAGATTAGATCTTGGCTTTCCCTCTGTTTGCTTCCGTAGAAAATTTTGATTTACTATGCTGCGAAACCCTTCAGAAGATTGATAGGACCTATGGCCTAAATTCAATTGAACATGTTGCGGGCATTCAAGTTGGAGAAATATATTGTCCCATAGCACGAGAAAAATATGAAACTATTATGAATGGGACCATTGCTATCAAGGTTGAGGTAACATAATCATTAGTGGAATATAAAGTTTTGTTTCATATAAAATTGTTTTGGTAACAAGACCTGATCAACCTTGTTAACAAAGGAATTTTAATGAACAAAACAATGTTTTCACATGATTATCTTTGCTTACTTTTGTTTTATCCATTTTAGTTTTTGCTTTCGTTTAGTTTACTTTTCTGTTGTTAGTTGCTTTCATATTAGAGTGTCTTAGAACTTCTGAAGTTTTAGCTTTGTTTTGTCATTGCATCATTCCAAAAACTTTTTTCTGTTAGAAAATCATTCATCTATACCTGAAAATTGCTCAAAAATAAAGTGTCTCGAAAAATTCCAGAAAATTCATATTAATTTTTTACGTGAAAAAAAGGGGCAGAGAAGTGCCTAGAGAGTACCAGGGGGCCCACCAGGCAGGCACACCACCTGGCGGCGTGGCCAGTCCAGGGGCGCACCTAGCCATGGTGTGGGCCACCCCTGGCCCTCCACTCACTCTCTCACTTCCCTCTGCTTTCTCTCTCCCAAGAAAACACCAGTTCATTGCTTGAAATCACGTTCTTGCTGTTCTTGTCCATGATTTTTCGATCTCCTTGCTTAGCCCATCTTTGCTGCTGAAATTTGGAGCATTTGTTCTCCGGTATGTGACTCCTCCGCTTGTCCATGTAGATTTGTGTTTAGTAGTTTATATATTAAGTATTTTGCTGCTATAGGTGACAGGTTATGAGAGCTTGTAATCTTGTTCAATGCTTAGAGATATTGTTTTGATGCATGTTTAGGCCTCTTACAAGTCCCTATGAGTAGTTCCCTTCATTATGTATTCACTTTGCAATCACTTGTATAATGGAAGATGAATGAACACCAACTCAACCAACATGAACTGAGGGTGCCTGAGGTTATGAAGGTTCACCGAGAGGAGGAAGTTTTTCCTTCCATCTATCCATGCCCCAAATTCATGAGGGCTGTAGGAATTTCTCAGGATTTCCATACTTTAATTGCTAATACAGGATTGGAGCATTTTGTGGAAGATGAACCTTGTCAATTTGTGAAACTAACTATGTCTATAGTGCAGGACTTACGATTTAGTTGCTCTTTGCCTAACCCCATGGTTCACTACAAAATTTACAATATAGCTGTCGACCTTCCTCTTGATGACTTTTGTGCAGCTATTAATTAAGGTACCTCAGTGGGGATCGTGTGGAAGGATTAAAGAGTGACCTGCACCACTCATGGACTTGTATGCGGAGATTTGCCAAGGGAGCAGCTTCTCAAAGGAGAGTGGGAAAATTCGTAACATTCATCTCCCGCCTATTCGCTACTTTGCTTACTTTATTAGCAAGTGTGTCCTCGCTAGGAAAACTGCTAATAAGTTATCCTCATATGATCTAGCATTCATCTCAGCTGCTTTAAAACGAGATAGGACTTATAACTTGGGTGCCTTGATAGCTTTCCGTCTTACTGCTAACCACGAGAAAGGTGGAATTTGTGGAGGCCTCATAGCCTCTCGTTTATTAGCTTTGCATGGTGTAGCGCCTCATCATCTAGACCTACAGTTTCCCATAGAGAGGCTTGACCTTAATTCCATGATACAACATAAATTTGTTTCTTCTTGGGCTAATTTGAGTGATTTGTCTTATGAAATAACCTTTCTCAAGGCTGGCTGGAGAAGGAGTAAGTCCGAGCGAGTTGTTCTTTTGCCTACACCTGTTTTGTTTAACCTTGATACTAGGGTAGGATGGTCACTCACCGAGGAAGAACTCGATGCATACCTCGGGGAGCTCTCCCAACAGTAGCAGGATACTAGAAGGGAGGTTACAGATGATTCGGTCCAGCCCTCGAATGAGGGGGAGTCTTCATATCAGCAGCCTACCTATGATTGGGGAGCTTCTTCTTCTTCCCAAGGGCCTAACCATGATCATTCTTACAATGACCTGCCTCCTTGGAACCCTTACCCGTGTTGGGGTTGATACCCACTTAGGCCAAAAGCCTAAGCTTGGGGGGAGGTACACCGACATCACACTCATCTCCATATCATGTTTAGTCGGTACTTTGTATATCCATGCTTCGTTCTCTTTTTAGTTTTCGTTCTTTCTTTACTTTTGCTTTCTAAAACGCAAAAAGACCAAAAATACTTTCGTTGTGGGACTAAGAATGTTGAGAAAGAACCTTTTTGTGGGACTAAGAATGAAAGTGCGGTAGCACATATGACTGAGCTTTCTACCATGAGTGGAATTTGGTTTCATGTTATTATTCTAGCCTTGGTTTGCTTCTTCCTTTTTGCTTTGTTTTGATTATTCAAAAAACCCAAAAAGATTTCGCTTTGCTTGTTCTTCCTTTTGGTTCTTGCCTTTAAAAATCGAAAACCGAAAAATATTTGTTGTTCTTCTTTGGTTTTGTGAAGTTTGTTGTAGGGTTTAGCAGTCCTCAGTGGAATTTGGTTTCATGTTATTATTCAAGCCACACAAGTGAAGGGAAATAATGAGGATTAATGATAACTTGAGGTGTGGTAAGAGGCTGGTAACGAACTCTATTTGTTTTCATTTTTGTACATATACTCATCATTGTGGGCATGCTTAGTCTGTTCATGTAAGGTGTATGTTATTTATGGGTTCTTAGTAGTTCTTGCTTTCCTATGATTAGCTCCATCTTGCTAATGGTTTGTAGCATGTCATATGAATGTTTGCTTGCATTGTTCTATTCATAACTTGGTATGACACTGTGGTATCCTCCTCTGAATGTTTCACTTGAATTGACTTGGCACATGCTCACGCATGCATATGACTGAAACAATAATTAGTTAAGCCTCGATGAATTATTTTGCCTCAGGGGTCTTGAATCACTTTCATGCCATGATAAGTCTTTTTTTTGTTCCAAGCATGATTATGACAGTTATTGCTCTCTCGTTTGTCGCTCCCTTACTATTGCTAGCCTTCACTTGCACTGAGTATAAGATTTACTCGTGTTTCCAACTCCCCAAAACCAATATTGCCAAAAGTGTCCACCATACCTACCTATTAGCATCATTTGCTATTCCGTGCATATTCAATATGCCTAGTTTTCTTCCAAATAAAATGTTTGCTTGTTATGAGAAAGTTAGTTAGTAAAGCTCTCACAAACTTGATGGCACACTTTATTGTTGCACTTAATAAACCTGAACCATTGTGACTGTCCATGAAAGTTATATGCTTGCAAATTATAGGCTAGGGATTAGCAGAACCGTGCTGTCACGGGGAACACTTTCAACACATGTAAATATATACCCAGTTGATATCATGCTCTTTTGTTTACGGATGTCGTCAGTGTGAAATAAAAGGGGAGCTTGTAAGTCCATGTAGTTATGTATGTGTGTTAGAGAAACGCCTGGGCCGCCGGTCTAATCCGTTCCTAATCATGGTGGAAACCTGCAGTGTAACCATAATGAGCTGTCTATGAAGCATTCTTCTTATAAAAAAAGAGAAAGAGACAGATATTGAGAAAAAGAGAAAAAGAAAAAAAAGGAGATATGAGAAAAGAGGAAAGAGAGAAAAAAGCACCATTTTCCCATGGTAACTAAGAAGATTGCTGAGATGCTCGTTGTCTGCTTGCCTTGTCATTTGGATATGGGGATTCTTCTGTATCATCGGGAAAGGGGTACCCCGTTGGTGGTTTTCTATGATACGCATGTATTTACTATGACAAGAACTTACCGGTAACTAAAGTTGAGTAGCATGAGGAGCGGCCCTCGTACTCAAGGGACATGAGATTTCCAGTTTATGGTCTGTAAAGCATATAACTCAGATTGGACCTCACTTTCACCTTAACCATTTAAAGATGCTTATGATAGGGGCAATGAGAGCTCAAAGCTAATGAGTACCATACTTTCAGCATTTGGAATCCTTTCAAACTTTTCAAAACCTTTTCATTCCCTTGTTGAGTCACCACCTATTCTATGAGCACTATCTTGAGAGCATAGTTGTCATTCTTAGTGTGATGTGCTTCTCTCAAAACATGATTAATTGTGTCATGACTTTGATGCTTGTATCTTTGACATCTTTACTTCTAGTCTTCACTTGAACTTCAGAGGCGCCTTGGCATTTATGTTTGCTCTACAATCAAAGGCAAGCGGGATACCACTCTATCATACCTTTTTATGAGCATTGCAATGTTGCTTATGTTTATGTTTCATGCTAATTATTATTTTTGAGTTGAAATCTCTTCATAGCTTGCAATGATTATTAAGTAAACTTAGTTGCAATGATTATGAATTGCCTAAGTAGTTGATCATATGCTGAGAATATATACATCTTATGAAGCAAATGTGTTCGTGAAAGTTTCTTTTATCGCACTCAGTTTTCAACTGAATTGCTTGAGGACAAGCAATAAGCAAAGCTTGGGGGGAGTTGATACGTCCAAAACGTATCTACTTTCCCGAACACTTTTGCTATTGTTTTTCCTCTAAACTTGTGTGATTTGGATACAACTAACACAGACTGACGCTGTTTTCAGCAGAATTACCTTGGTGTCTAGTTTTTGTGCAGAAAATCAACTATCAGGAAAAATCCCGGAAAATATGCCAAAAATCCTATTTCACCAGAAGACTCATAGAGCCAAAATACGAGACGAAGGAGGGCCACGAGGGGCCCACACCACCTGGCCGCACGGGCTGGGCCAGGCCGCGCCTGGGGGTGGTGTGGCCACCTCGGTCACCCCCTCGGCCTCCCTCTTCGCCTATAAGTTGCCTCTTGACCTAAAAACCACGGGGGGGTTCGACGTTTTTCCAGAAAGAGGTCCACTGCACCGCCACCACTAGATTCTACGATTTAGAACCAGAAACTCTGTTCTGGCACTCTGCCAGGACGGGGAATTGGAGGAGATCATCGCCATCATCATCACCATCGCTTCTCCATCGACCATCCATGTTCCCCCATCTATGAGTGAGTAATCCCCCGCTGTAGGCTATGGGGATGGTAGGGATTGGATGATATCGTTCATATAATGGCATCAGATTGTTAGGGCATGGTGCCTAGTATCTATTATTAGTGCTTTTTTTTGCAACTTGTTATGCTTAATGCTTGTCACTAGGGTCCGAGTGCCATGATTTCAGATCTGAACATGTTATTGATTCATTATGATAGTATTGTTTATGGTCTTACCTACAAGTTGTATACACATATTGTTGTCCGGAACCAAAGGCCCTGAAGTGACAGCAATCGGGATAACCGGAGGGAATGGCTTTGATGTGAGGATCACATGTGTTCATGGAGTGTTAATGCTTTGCTCTCGTGCTCTATGAAAAGGAGCACCTTAATTGCAAATGGGCTGACAGGACAAAAGATGTTGTGCAAGTTCTCATTGCGAGCACGTATGACTATATGGAACACATGCCTATGATTATTTAGTACTTAGATGCTTTCTCTTATTTATCTGTAAATGCCCTATGTCTTGATTGCCATATGAATTGTCTTCTCCATGCAACGCTGATACGTTGCTAACGTAACCATAATTTTTGATGTTCCATGCTTGGTTTTATCTACTTTCTTATGTTTTGTTCCAACTTTGGAGTACTTTCTATATACTTTCTTGGACTAACCTATTAACAAGAGCCACAGTGTTAGCTGCCTGTTTTCTGCTGTTTTTGGTTCCAGGAAAGTCAAAAAATGAATATTCTCGGAATTGGACGGGACAAAAGCCAAAGTCAGTTTTTCACCGAGGGACACACGGAGCCAGAATACGAGACGGAGAGGGGCCAGGGGGCTGCCACACCACCTGGCCGCGCGACCCAGCCTAACCCGTGCCAGGGGGTGGTCTGGCCGCCTCTGGCACCCGATCGGCCTCTGATACGTCCAAAACGTATCTACTTTCCCGAATACTTTTGCTATTGTTTCTCCTCTAAACTTGTGTGATTTGGATGCAACTAATGCGGACTGACGCTGTTTTCAGTAGAATTGCCTTGGTGTCTACTTTTTGTGCAGAAAATCAACTATCAGGAAAAATCCCGAAAAATATGCCAAAAATCCTATTTCACCCGAAGACTCCAGGAGCCAGAATACGAGACGGAGAAGAGCCAGGGTGGCCACACCACCTGGTGGCGTGGGCCAGGCTAGACCGTGCCAGGGGGTGGTGTGGGCCCCCCAGGCACCCCCTCGGTCTTCCTCTTCGCCTATAAGAAGCCTTTTGACCTAAAAACTCCGGGGGTTTTCGACATTTTTCCAGAAGGAGTTCCGCTCCACCGCCACCACCAGATTTCACGAAATAGCACCAGAAACTCCGTTCTGGCACCCTGCCGGGACGGGGAATTGGAGGAGATCATCGCCATCATCATCACCATCGCTTCTCCATCGACCATCCATGTTTCCCCCATTTATGAGTGAGTAATCCCCCGCTGTAGGCTATGGGGATGGTAGAGATTGGATGAGATCGTTCATGTAATGGCATCAGATTGTTAGGGCATGGTGCCTAGTATCTTTTATTAGTGCTTTATGACTTTGTTGCGACTTATTGTGCTTAATGCTTGTCACTAGGGCCCGAGTGCCATGATTTCAGATCTGAACATGTTATTGATTCATTATGATATTATTGTTTTTGGTCTTATCTTCAAGTTGTATACACGTGTTGTTGTCTGGAACCAATGGCCCCGAAGTGACAAAATCAGGATAACCGGAGGGAATGGCTTTGATGTGAGGATCACATGTGTTCACGGAGTGTTAATGCTTTCCTCTGGTGCTCTATTAAAAGGATCACCTTAATTGCCAGTAGTTCCCTTGAGGCCCCGCTGCAAACGGGCTGGCAGGACAAAAGATGTTGTGCAAGTTCTCATTGCGAGTACGTATGACTATTTATGGAACACATTCCTAGGATTATCTAGTACTTGGATGCTTTATCTTATTTATCTGCAATTTCCCTATGTTCTGATTGCTATGTGAATTGTCTTGTCCATGCAATGCCTATCCATCCATCCATATGCCTACTGCACTCGAATCCTACTATTTATTGCTATTGTTACTGCTGTCTTTACTTTACTACTGCTACTACTTTGCTATTCCTACTACAAAACTGTTGCTACCGATAAACTGCTGTGAGCAAGATTGTTTCCAGGTGCAGCTGAATTCGCAACTCAGTTGTTAAGCCTTATAAATATTCTTTGACTCCCCTTGTGTCGAATCAATAAATTGGGTTTCACTTCCCTCGAAAATACTGTAATACACCCCCTATACTTGTGGGTCATCAAGACTATTTTCTGGCGCCTTTGCCGGGGAGCATAGCTTTATTTATCAAGTTCACTTGGATTCTCTACTGTTCGCTGCTATCCATCCATCATGGGTAAGTCTCGTGATGGCAAGTTTCCTATTTTACCATCCACTACAAGAAGAGGTACGGTTCTGAACACCTCTGCTGCTCTTGATTCACCATCTGTTATAAGTAATCTCGTTACACCACCACATACACATGCTACCCACACTGCTACTACTGCTGAATCTGAAACTTCTGATGCTTATGATGCTGCTTCTACTGTGGTTGATAAGAGTGGTTCATTAGGTCCTTTCCTAGATGCTATGATTGCTAGAACTATAGCTGGAAATACCGAAACTCCTAATGAAGACACTACCACACTTGTTAGTTCACCTGAGTCTAGTGAGAGTTATGATATTGAAGATGGTTATGTTGAGATGACTGATGAATTTATTAAAGAATGTAAAAACACCCATGATAGGAGCGCTGCTAAGAGTCTCCTTGAGAGGCGTACTATTAGACCCAAATTGTCTCCTATTGCTAAGTTTGCTGCTTCCCCCATAAACATTATAGATGAAGATTATGATTTCTCTCTCGATCTATCTTACATAGCTATTGTTGAGAAAGAACCTTTTTGTGGGACTAAGAATGAAAGTGCGGTAGCACGTATGAACGAACTCTCTACCATGAGTGGCTTGTTTTCTGATGATATTAAGATGCGTACTTACTTTGTTCCTAAGATTTCCCATTTTTCACTAAAAGGGGAAGCTAAAACTTGGTTTCGTAATTTACCTCCTGGATCTATTGATAGCCCTGAGTGCTTGATTAGTACTTTCCTGTAGAAATATTTTCCTCCTAGTGCTAGACATGCTATTTTGCAGGAACTTTTTGATTTTAAACAGGGAGAAAAAGAGGTATTGCCTGAATCTTGGGCAAGGTTTTGTTCTTTGATTCATGCACAAGCTGGAAGTCCATTACCTAAGAATGAGCTTCTTGATATATTTTATAATAGACTAACCGAAGAATCTAGGACATACCTAGATAGTTGTGCTGATTGTGTTTTCAGGAATAGGACTCCTAAGGAAGCTGAGGAATTAATGGCTAAAATAAGTAAGAATTATGAAGATTGGACTCCTCCTAAACAAGCTATACCTGAAGTAATTGTACCTGAACCTTCTATTCCGGTGCCTATTCCAACATCAAAGAAGAGGGGAGTTATTGAATTAAATGATGAAGTGATGAAGGAAGCTAAGAAATGTCTTAAGGAGAAGGGAATTAAAGCTGCAGATGTCAAGAATTTACCTCCTATAGAAGAATTATGTAAGCCTATCCCCTACTCATCCACTATTGAGGTAAACTCTCTCCAACACTTTGATGAAGGTGATATCCCTTACTTGAAACCTCCTGATCAATGCTTAGAAGAATTTGATATCTTTATTGTTAAGCAAGATAATTTTAATAAAAGGGTGCAAAATCATCTAATGGAAAACACTAGAGCTATTGTTGAGTTGAAAGATATTGTGGAAAGAACCTCTAATGATGTTAAAATGATTGTTAAACACTTTCAAATGGTTCAAACTCAAATAGATCAACTCGTTAAAGTGCAAAAAGACTTGCTAGTTAATGCTGCTAAAGAAAAACATGCTTATGAAATTAGAACTAGAAGTGGAGCTGCTACCCAGGATCCTCTATATTCTGAGGGGCATCCCAAAAGAATTGAGCAGGATTCTCAACAAGCTAAAAATAGTGATTCTACTCGTAAGAAAAGGAAAAAGAAACATAAAACTGTTGTAGAACCCTCTAAACCTGCTATAGATCCTAATAGTATATCTATCTCTGATGCTGAAACTGAAAGTGATAATGAAGAAAATGAAGTTCCTAATGAAGAGAAAGTTGAGGAAGAACCTGAAAACCACACTAAGAATACTAAATACACCAAAGAAGATTTTATTGCTAAGAAACATGGTAGTGAAAGAGAGCCTTTGGTCCAAAAACCTATGCCTTTCCCTGATAAGAAACACAAGTCAAAGGAAGATGAACACTATAATAAGTTTTATGAGTGGATGAAACCTTTATTCCTGCAAATTCCTTTGACTGATGCTATTAAATTGCCTCCTTACTCAAAGTATATGAAGGATATTGTCTCGAATAAAAGGAAGATCCCTAATGAAGAAATCTCTACTTTGGTTGCTAATTATTCCTTTAATGGTAAGGTTCCTAAGAAACTTGGAGACCAAGGGATTCCAACTATCCCTTGCTCTATTAAGAATAGCTATGTTAGAACTACTTTGTGTGATTTGGGAGCTGGAGTTAGTGTTATGCCTTTCTCTCTCTATAAGAGGCTTCAACTACAAAAATTAATACTAACTGATATATCTTTGCAAATGGCTGATAAATCTACCACTATTCCTGTTGGTATATGTGAGAATGTACCTGTTCAAGTGGCTCATAATTGCTTGATATTAACTGATTTTGTTGTGCTTGAAATGCCCGAAGATGATAATATGTCTATTATTCTTGGGAGACCTTTTCTTAATATTGCAGGAGCTGTTATTAATTGTAATCAAGGAAAGGTGACTTTCAATGTGAATGATAAGGAACATACTGTCTATTTCCCCAAGAAGATTGAAAGGACTTATGGTTTGAATTCAATTGAACATGTTCAGGGCATTCAAGTTGGAGAAATATATTGTCCCATACCAAGAGAAAAATTTGAAACTATTATGATTGGGGCCATTGCTATCAAGGTTGATGTAACATAATCATTAATGGAATACAAAGTTTTGTCTCATATGGAATTGTTTTGGTAGCAAGACCTGATCAACCTTGTTAACAAAAGGATTTCACTGAACAAAACAATGGTTTCACTATGATTATCTCCGTTTACTTCTGTTCTATTCAATTTATTTTTTGCTTTCGTTTAGTTTTCTTTTTGTTGTTAGTTGCTTGCTTGTTAGGGTGTCTTAGAACTTCTGTAGATCTAGCTTTGTTTTGTCCTTGCATCATGTTTCCAAAAAAATCTGTTTGTCAGAAAAATCATTCTTCTATACCTGAAAAATGCCCAAAAATAAAGTGTCTCGAAAAATTCCAGAAAATTCATATTAAATTTTTACGTGAAAAAAGGGGCAGAGGAGTACCTGGGAGGTACCATGGGGACCCACCAGGCAGGCACACCAACTGGTGGCGCGGCCTGCCCTAGGTGGCACCATGCCCTGGTGTGGGCCACCCCTGCCCCCCCCCACTAACTCTCTCACCTGCCACTTTCTTCTCTCTCCCAAGTAAGCACTAGTTCATTGCTCAAAATCCCGTGCTTGCTGTGCTTGCTCTCTATTTTTTCGATCTCCTTGCTTAGCCCTTCTTTCTTGCTGAAATTTGGAGCAATTGTTCCCTGGTATGTGTGTCCAAGTAGATTTGTGTTTGGTGGATTATATATTGAGTATTTTGCTGCTGTAGGTGACAGGTTATGAGAGCTTGTAAGATTGTTTGATGCTTAGAGATATAGTTTTGATGCATGTTTAGGCCTCTTACAAGTCCCTATGAGTAGAATCCTTCATTATATTTACTTTGCAATCACTTGTTTAATAGGTGTTTAAATTTTAGAATACCAAGCATGGACAACCATACCTTTGGAGAGATATTTGAGAGTGATGCACCTAGGAGGTCGAGGCCCTCAAGATCGGCCTCTCAGTTTAGGCCATCATACAACGAAGATCTCATTCCAACTCGTATTGGTAATGAAAGGGATGATGGGGATGCTCACCCATCCACTTTTCCTTGTTTTACTTTCTTACAAGCTGCAGGTATTCTTGATGATTTCTTGCTACTGATTGAGAGGGTTGGTTTGACCTCATATATGCAAGATGAGAGTGAGCAATACGCTATGCTCACTAAAACCTTTGTTAAGAGCTTCACGTTTACTAACACATCCTATCAGTCGACTGTCTCTTTCAAAATTTATAATCTTCCCTTCACCATGCCTTTGGAGAGATTTTGCAGTATTGTAGGTGTACGCATGACAGGGACCATGAAGAAAATTCAAGGACGACCCGCTGATTTGTTGGAGCTTTACCGAGGGGTGACCAATGATGATGACCGCGTGGCACAACACGGAAAGATAAGAAATATCCAACTCCCCGCTCTTAGATACTTTGCATATTATCTTGCCACTAGTGTACTGGGTAGGGAGAACACAAGTAATATCTCCAACTATCATTTGGCATTCCTTGCTGCTACGCTTAACAATGATACTCGGTACAATGTTGGTTCGCTTATTGCTCGCCGCCTAGCTGCTAGGGGGCCTATCTATGGGGGGCATCATTGCCTCGCGTATAGTCAATGTATTAGGTCTTTTAGTGGATCCCAATGATGCTATACTGGCACCACAGAGGCTTGACCTTGTCACTATGAAAACTCTTCACTTTGTTACTGCTACTTCTGATTTGGATAGTCTAGTATATAGGATGCTTTTCACTGACGGGGATGAGAGGGAGATCCCTTTCCCACAGCCTTCTTTGTTTAGTGTTCACAGGAGACCGTGGTCGCGCTCCAAGGAGGAGGTGGACGAGCAGTTTCGCTTGCTGGGGTTCCACGAGAAGCACCAGGAGGATGTACCCTCCTACGATTACTCCGCACACCTCGAGCTCACACCAGGACGAGGGTACCTCCTCGTCGTACCACGGTGACACGTCATCCTAGCCGGCTTGGGATGGAGACCCACTTAGGCCAAAAGCCTAAGCTTGGGGGGAGGTACGCCGACACCGCACTCATCTCCTTATCATGTTGCGTCTGTACTTTGTATATTCATGTTTCATTCTCTTTTTAGTTTTCATTCTTTCTTTGCTTTTGCTTTCTTAAACACAAAAAGACCAAAAATATTTCTGTTGTTTCTCTTTGGTTTGCTTCTTCTTTTCTCCTTGGTTTGTTTTTCCCTTTTTGCTTTGTTTGAACTATTCGAAAAACCCAAAAAGATTTTGCTTTGCTTGTTTTCCTCTTTTGGTTCTTGTTTTAAAATCGAAAACAACAAAAATATTTGTTGTTCTTCTTTGGTTTTGTGAGTTTGCTGCAGGGTTCAGCGGTCCTCAATGGATATTGGTCTCATATTATTATTCAAGCCACACAAGTGAAGAGCAATAATGAGGATTAATGACAACTTGAGGCGTGGTAAGAGGCTGGTAACGAACTCTATTTGTTTTCATTTTTGTACATATACTCTTTACTGTGGGCATGCTTAGTCCGTTCATGTAGGGTGTAAGTTATATTTGGATGCTTAGTAGTTCTTGCTTTCTTATGATTAGCTCCAGCTCGCTAATAGTTTGTAGCATGTCTTATGAATGTTTGCTTGCATTGCTCTATTCATAAATTGGTATGACACCGTGGTATCCTCCTCTGAATGTTTCATTTGAATTGACTTGGCACATGCTCACGCATGCACATGACTGTAATAATCAGTTAAGCCTTGATGAATTATTTTGCCTTGAGGATCTTGAATCACTTTCATGCCATGATTAGTCCTGTTTTGTTGCAAGCATGATTATGACAGCTATTGCTCTCTCGTTTGTCGCTCCCTTACTATTGCTAGCCTTCACTTCCACTGAGTGTTTTACTCATGTTTCCAACTCCCTTAAACCAAATATTTCCAAAGTGTCCACCATACCTACCTATTAGCATCATTTGCTATTTCCGTGCATATTGAATATGCCTTGTTTTCTTCCGAATAAAATGTTTGCTTGTTATGAGAAAGTTAGTTAGTAAAGCTCTCACGAACTTGACGACACACTTTATTTTCCGCACTTAATAAACCTGAACCATTGTGACTGTCCATGAAAGTTATATGCTTGCAAATTATAGGTTGGGGATTAGTAGAACCGTGCTGTCACGGGGAACGCTTTCAACACTTGTAAATATATACCCAGTTGATACCATGCTCTTTTGTTTGCGGATGTCGTCGGTGTAAAATAAAAGGGGAGCTTGTAAGTCCATGGAGTTATGTATGTGTGTTAGAGAAACGCCTGGGCCGCTGGTCTAATCCATGCTGACATGGTGGAAACCTGCAGCGTAACCATAATGATATCTATGAAGCATTCTTCTTTAAAAAAAAGAGAGATAGCTATTGAGAAAAAGAAAAAAAGAGATTTATGAAAAGAGGAAAGAGAGAAAAAAGCACCATTTTTCCCATGGTAAATAAGAAGATTGCTGAGATACTCATTGTCTGCTTGCCTTGTCATTTTGATATGGGGATTCTTCCATATCCTCGGGCAAGGGGTACCCCGTTGGCTGTTCTCTATGATATGCACATATTTACGATGACAAGAACTTACCGGTAACTAAAGTTGAGTAGCATGAGGAGCGGTCCTTGTACTCAAGGGACATGGGATTTTCAGTTTATAATCTGTGAAGCATATAACTCAGATTGGACCTCACTTTCACCTTAACCACATTAAAGATGCTTATGATAGGGGCAATGAGAGCTCAAAGCTAATTAGTAACATACTTTCAGCATTTGGAAGCCTTTCAAAATTGTTCAAAACCTTTTCTTTTACTTGTTGAGTCTCCACATATTCTTTGAGCACCTTCTTGAAAGCATAGTTGTCATTCTTTGTGCTTGTCCCATTACTTGATTATTTGTGTTATGACTTTGATGCTTGTATCTTTGATATCTTTACTTCTAGTCATCACTTGAACTTTAGAGATGCCTTGACATCCATAATCAAAGGCAAGCGAGATACCACTCTATCATACCTTTTTATGAGCATTGTAATATCGCTTATGTTTATGCTTCATGCTACTTATTATTTTTGAGTTGGAATCTCTTCATAGCTTGCAATGCCTATTAAGTAAACTTAGTTGCATACTCTTTATTATGAAGTGTCTAAGTAGTTGATCACATTGCTGAGATTACTTACATCATATGAAGCAAATGTGTTTGTGAAAGTTCTTTTATCGCACTCAGTTTTCAACTGAATTGCTTGAGGACAAGCAATAAGCTAAGCTTGGGGGGAGTTGATACGTCCAAAACGTATCTACTTTCTCGAACACGTTTGCTATTGTTTCTCCTCTAAACTTGTGTGATTTGGATGCAACTAATGCGGACTGACGCTGTTTTCAGCAGAATTGCCTTGGTGTCTACTTTTTGTGCAGAAAATCAACTATCAGGAAAAATCCCGGAAAATATGCCAAAAATCCTATTTCACCCGAAGACTCCAGGAGCCAGAATACGAGACGGAGAAGAGCCAGGGGTGGCCACACCACCTGGTGGCACGGGCCAGGCCAGGCCGCGCCAGGGGGTGGTGTGGGCCCCCAGGCACCCCCTCGGTCTTCCTCTCCGCCTATAAGGAGCCTTCTGACCTAAAAACTCCGGGGGGTTTCGACGTTTTTCTAGAAGGAGTTCCGCTCCGCCGCCACCACCAGATTCCACGAAACAGCACCAGAAACTCCGTTCTGGCACCCTGCCGGGACGGGGAATTGGAGGAGATCATCGCCATCATCATCACCATCGCTTCTCCATCGACCATCCATGTTTCCCCCCATCTATGAGTGAGTAATTCCCCGCTGTAGGATATGGGGATGGTAGGGATTGGATGAGATCATTCATGTAATGGCATCAGATTGTTAGGGCATGGTGCCTAGTATCTTTTATTAGTGCTTTATGACTTTGTTGCGACTTGTTGTGCTTAATGCTTGTCACTAGGGCCCGAGTGCCATGATTTCAGATCTGAACATGTTATTGATTCATTATGATAGTATTGTTTTTGGTCTTATCTGCAAGTTGTATACACGCGTTGTTGTCCGGAACCAATGGCCCCGAAGTGACAGAAATCGGGATAACCGGAGGGAATGGCTTTGATGTGAGGATCACATGTGTTCATAGAGTGTTAATGCTTTGCTCCGGTGCTCTATTAAAAGGAGCACCTTAATTGCCAGTAGTTCCCTTGAGGCCCCGCTGCAAACGGGCTGGTAGGACAAAAGATGTTGTGCAAGTTCTCATTGCGAGCACGTATGACTATTTATGGAACACATGCCTAGGATTATCTAGTACTTGGATGCTTTATCTTATTTATCTGCAATTGCCCTATGTTCTAATTTCTATGTGAATTGTCTTGTCCATGCAACGCCTGTCCATCCATCCCTATGCCTACTGCACTCGAATCCTACTGTTTACTGCTATTGTTACTGCTGTCTTTACTTTACTACTGCTGCTACTTTGCTATTCCTACTACAAAACTGTTGCTACTGATAAACTGCTGTGAGCAAGATTGTTTCTAGGTGCAGCTGAATTGACAACTCAGTTGTTAAGGCTTATAAATATTCTTTCGCTCCCCTTGTGTCGAATCAATAAGTTGGGTTTCACTTCCCTCGAAAATACTGCGATACACCCCCTATACTTGTGGGTCATCAGCCTCCCCTTTCGCCTCTAAGATGCCTCCGATACAGAAACCCTAAGTAACCGATCAAAAATTCCACTAAAGTGTCTATAGCCGCCGTCATCTCCATCCCTAGATCGGGAGGGATGTGAAGCTCTTCCTGGCACCCTGTCGGAGACGGGAATTCACCCTGGAGCCCTTCTTCATCATCATGCAAGCCTCCGGTGTGATGCGTGAGTAGTTCATCTCGGGACTACGGGTCCATGTAGTAGCTAGATGGCTGGTTCTTCTTCTTTGTGCTATCATGTTTAGATCTTGTGAGCTCCGTTCATGATCAAGATCATCTATTTGTAATTCCTCCATGTTGTGTTTGCGGGGATCCGATGGGTATTGAGATGCTATTTCAGATTGATTATTGATTCTATCATGTCTTTGTTATTTGTGATCTTGCATGCTTTCCGTTGTTAGTAGCTATCTTGGCCAAGTAGATGCTAGCAACTCCAAGAGTTAGTATTTATGCTCGATAGTGGGTTCATGCCTCTAGTAATCTAGGGAAGTGACAGAAATCTCTAAGGTACTAGATGTGTTGTTGCTACTAGGGAGAAAACAACAATCCTTTGTTCATAGAACAATCGTATTGTTTACTTTACACGCAATGCGTAATGCAATTATCTGTTGCTTGCAACTTAATCTGGAGGGGGGTCGGATGATAACCTGAAAGTGGATTATTAGTCATAGATGCAGTTGGATTACGGTCTATGTATAATGTTGTAATGCCCAATCAAGTCTCAAAGGAGTCAAGATGAGTAGTATATGCATGATTGGTTTCTCGATGTTTGTCAATTGCCCCGCTGTAATTTGTTCACCCAACATGTCATCTATCTTAAGGAGAGCCACCACTAGTGAACTATGGACCCCGATCCTTTCTTTTATCATTAATCTACAATCAACTGTTTACTGCTTTCTGTTTACTTTCTACAAACTATTACTTTCTTCCACACAATACGTTTAATCCTTTATTTTCAGCAAAACCGGTGAGATTGACAACCTCACTGTAAGTTGGGGACAGAGTTCTGTGGTTGTGTTGTGCAGGTCTCCACGTTGCTGCTGACGCCGGTAGTGCGCCCTGCCAAAGTCCAACTAGCAACACCTTTGGGGTGTTTCTGTGCTCCTACTAGATTGATAACCTTGGTTTCATAACTGAGGGAAACTTGCTGCTGTGCTCATCATACCTTCCTCTTGGGGTTCCCCAACGAGCTCGATATATTTTGGGCCATCAAGCAACTTTTTCTGGCGCCGTTGTCGGGGAGTCAAGGACGTCTTCACAAGGGGAGTCTCTCATAACCAATCTCTTTACTTTGTTTTATTTGTTTTTCTTAGTTTATTTTTGCTTCGTTTGCTTGTTTCTTCATCAAAAACACAAAAAAATTAGTTCCTACTATAGTTGGTATTTTTGTTGGTCTGTTATTGTCTCGCTTTATCATGCTTACTATCAATTGTTGGTTTCTTTGAAACTGAATCTAATTGGCAAGGTGGGTTCACGGAAGAACAAAAATATTATTATAAGGAACACCGCTTGTCACAAAAAGGGAAACTCTTATGGGAACAAATTGATAAATTGAATACCATTGCTAAAAACGCGTGCTCTACTTATAATGTTACTTATTGCGTTGATAAATCTTGTTGCTGTAGGAGGTATAAACACCTCCCTTTTCAATGTGAGTATAATGATAATGTTACCATATCTTCTTATGTTAAAGGAAATTATGACTTTTATGACGTGGAACAAATTGAAGAATTTATTGCTTGGAAGGGTGCATTTGAACTTACTAGTTTGCTTGAAAATACTGATGATGCACCTTATAAATATGAGGTTTATGATATACTTCAATTTTGCTTTGATAATTACAAGGAAGAAAATGGCTATATTCTTGAATATCTTAATAGATGCTCTCCACCAGCGGAAGAGACTAATGCCTTGCAGGAGCCTATGGAAGAAGAAATTGCTGAAACTGGAAGCTCATGGGATGAAAAAGAGGAGGAGAGTGATGATCAAGAGGGGGAAGAATGGATCTACCCATTCCTACCTTCTAATGAGAGTAACTCTTTACCCCTTACAATATTTGATTGTCCCCCATGCTTACTAAAGGAGGATGAATGTTATGTTCCTGAGGATTCTTTTGAAAATGTTTATAATAAAGCTCTAGTGCTTGTAGATCATGAAAAGCATGCTTTATGTGATAGTTATATTGTTGAGTTTATTCATGAGGCTACTGAAAATTATTATGAGAAGGGAAATATGATTGTAGAAGTTTTCATGGTACTGAAACACCTCTCTATGTGCTGAAAGTTTTGAAGTTACTTTTGTTTTATCTTCCTATGCATGTCACTTTGTTCTTTGTGAGTTTATTTGTGTACAAGATTCCTATGCATAGGAAGTGGTTTAGACTTAAATGTGTTTTGAATTTTCTTCTTGATGCTCTCTTTTACTTCCAGTCATATTTCTTATGTGAGCATTATCGAAATTATCATGCCTAACTTAAAGGCGTGAAAGAAAAGTACTTATTGGGAGATAACCCAAAAGTTTTAGATGAGTCTTGGAAGTTATTGCTTAAGTAATAAACTCTCCTTATCCTTTTTATTTGCTTTTTGTGCCAAGAGTAACCTCTCATAAGAGAGAAGTAATGATTGGGAAAGTTGCTGTCCCGAAACAGATTTCTGTGCTTCACCATAAAAATATGTGTAAAATCTCTGTACATCATTTTGAGGCGTGAATTTTTGTTCTTCTGCCCCAGGTTGCTATCTAACTTTCATTAGTTCAACACTTTTTGATTTGAGCAACATAAGGTCTTTGAAAAAATTGGTTTTTACCTGCTGGTCTGTTTTGACAGATTTCTGTCATTATTTGCATTTGCTTCTTGTTGGTTCCTTTTTGAGTTCTTTTCGGGAATTGAGCTTTTTGAGGGAAGTTCTACAGTAGCTTGTGTTTAATTGGAAGTTTTATTGGTGTTGGAACTGAACCTAAAGAGTTATTATCTTGAGTGCACTAATGTTGCTAATAAAGATTGTGTGAGGTTTTGTATGAAGGAAAAATTTCAGGTGTATGGAAGGAATGAGTAATGAGATGAGGAATGGACTAAAGCTCAAGCTTGGGGATGCCACGCGTGTCACCCCAAGAAATATCCAAGAATTACAAGCATAAAAGCTTGGGGATGCCCAAGGCATCCCCTTCTTCATCAATAAAAATCCCAGGTTTCTTCCAAACACCTCATTTTTATTGTTTCATGCACAATTGTCTTGTTCTTGGAGCGTCTTCTGTTTTGCCTTTTGTTTTTGGTTTTTGTTTGCTTGGTTTGCTTAGTTTTATGAATAAATTGGTTGGACCCCCTCTTTCATACATTGGTTTTCAAATAGTTTGGTTTGGATTGGAAAAGAGTAGGAAAGTTCATGCTTAAGTGGTAAAAAGAGCTTGTTTTTGACTGTGGCCTATGCTTTGTCATGCCATGCTTGATATTGTTTTGGCTTTATGCTTAGTATTCTTTGTTGTAGAATGACATGTTATAAACAATTGAAATTGCTTAATGTGCCTTGGAAGAATCATGTGTTGTTTTAGCATATTAAAGCATAGTATTGTGGTATTCTCCTTTGATGCTTTATTTGGGTTGACTTGGCGCATGCTCACACCATGTTATGACTATCCCAAGTCGCCATAGCCTTTATGATCCTTTATTTTTCAACTTGTAGTATCACTTTATGCTTTGATTAATGATGTTTTGTCACTCTGCATGATTATGGCCATTATTGCTCTCTTAGTTTGTCGCTCCCAGTCTTTTTGCTAGCCTCCATAACCAAGTATGAGTTCCACTCATGCATCCAACTCCTAAAACCAAGTTATTCCAAAGAGTCCACCATACCTACCTATTAGCATATGCTATTCCAAGTATATTCATGTTTTTATCTACCTTCCGAATTAAACTTGTTATTTGAAAATTAGTGATTAAGGCTCTCACGAACTTGATGGCACACTTTACTTTTCTTGCATTTAATAAAATTGAACCATTGCGTCCATCTTTGTTGCGTATATGCTTGCGCTTTATAAGTTGAAGTTAGCAGAACCATGTATCATGGGGAACGCTTTCAACATTGCACTTGTACTTTGTACCCCGTTGATATTATGTTCTTTTGCTTATGGATCCTGGCGGTGTGAAATAAAAGGGGAACTTGTAAGATCATGGAGTTTGTATTTGTGTTAGATAAACGCTTGGGCTGCTAGCCTAAGTCGTGCCTAATCATGGTGGAAACTTGTAGCATAACCATAATGAGCACTCTATGAAGCATCCTCAATAAAGACCTATGCAAATAGCAAATAAAAAGATCGTTGAGATGCTCATTGTCTGCTTGCCTTGTCATTTTCATTATGGGATAGCTCATGTATCATGTGCAAGGAGTACCCCGTTCGCGGTTCTCTATGATACATATGTACTTACAATGACAAGAGCTTACTTGTGACTAAAGTTGAGTAGCATGAGGTTCGGTCTTCGTAAGTAAGGGGCATGCGACTTTAGCTTATAACTTGCCAAGCATATCCTCTTAGTTGTGTCACTTTAACCTTAATCACCTTCAAGATGCTTATGATAGGGGCAATGAGAGCTGAAAGCTAATAAGTACCATAATTTTTGGAAGCTCTTTATGAAACTTGAATCCCTACTTCCTTCTATGAAGGCCTTTTTTTTACTTTTATGTTGAGTCTCCACCTTCTATCTTTATGCACCTACTTTGAGAGCATAGTAGCCATTCTTAGTTCTATGTGCATTGTCCCAAGACTTGTTGATTCATGCATAACTTTGATATTGCTTGTTTTAAACTATTTGTATCTAGTCACTCTTATGAACTTTGAAGGTGTCATATGCATTTATGTTTGCTACTCTATGAGGGACAAGCTGAATGCTACTATGCTATGTTTTCTTTATGTGAAACAAACAAACGTCTTGCAAAGCATTGTTATTCATGAATCTTTTGTTTGTGCCCTTTCATGTTGCAACATAGTTGCTTTGTCTTATTGTTAGAACTTTATCTTTCATGTTATGATTGAAGTACTATGATCACAGCTATCATTGTTTTACAAATACTTTGATCAAGTTTATGATGGTGCATGTCACCTAAAAAATTATTCTTTCTTTTTTATCACTTACCTACTCGAGGACAAGCAGGAGTTAAGCTTGGGGATGTTGATACGTTACTAACATATCCATAATTTTTGATGTTCCATGCTTGGTTTTATCTACTTTCTTATATTTTGTTCCAACTTTGGAGTACTTTCTATACACTTTCTTGGACTAACCTATTAACAAGAGCCACAATGCCAGCTGCCTGTTTTCTACTGTTTTTGGTTCCAGGAAAGTCCAAAATGAATATTGTCGGAATTGGATGGGACAAAAGCCAAAGTCAGTTTTTCACCGAGGGACACACGGAGCCAGAATACGAGATGGAGAGGGGCCAAGGGCCGCCACACCACCTGGCCGCGTGGCCTAGCCTGGCCCGCGCCAGGGGGTGGTCTGGCCGCCTCTGGAACCCCCTGAACCTCCCCTTTCTCCTATAAGATGCCTCCGATACAGAAACCCTAAGTACCCGATCAAAAATTCCACGAAAGAGTCTGTAGTCGTTATCTCCATCCCTAGATCGGGAGGGATCTGAAGCTCTTCCCGGCACCCTGCCGGAGAGGGGAATTCATCCTGGAGGCCTTCTTCATCATCATGCAAGCCTCCAGTGTGATGCGTGAGTAGTTCATCTCTGGACTATGGGTCTATGTAGTTGCTAGATGGCTGGTTCTTCTCCTTTGTGCTATCATGTTTAGATCTTGTGAGCTCCGTTCATGATCAAGATCATCTATTTGTAATTCCTCCATGTTGTGTTTGCGGGGATCCGATGGATATTGAGATGCTATTTCAGATTGATTATTGATTCTATCATGTCTTTGTTATTTGTGATCTTGCATGCTTTCCGTTGTTAGTAACTATCTTGGCCAAGTAGATGCTAGCAACTCTAAGAGTTAGTATTTATGCTCGATAGTGGGTTCATACCTCTAGTAATCTGGGGAAGTGACAGAAATCTCTAAGGTACTAGATGTGTTGTTGCTACTAGGAGAAAACAACAATCCTTGGTTCATAGAATAATCGTATTGTTTACTTTACACGCAATGCGTAATGCAATTATCTGTTGCTTGCAACTTAATACTGGAGGGGGTTCGGATGATAACCTGAAGGTGGATTTTTAGTCATAGATGCAGTTGGTGTTGGAATTATGCCCTAGAGGCAATAATAAAGATGTTATTATTATAATTCTTGTTCATGATAAAGTTTATATTCCATGCTAGAATTGTATTAAGCGGAAACATTAATACTTGTGTGGTTTGTGAACAACACCGTGTCCCTAGTACGCCTCTATGGACTAGCTCATTGATCAATGATGGTTAAGGTTTCCTAACCATAGACATGAGTTGTCAATTGATAATGAGATCATATCATTAGGAGAATGATATGGTGGACAGACCCAAACTAAGCGAAGCAATTAGATCGTGTCATCGTGTTCGTCTTTGCGAAGCTTTTCCTATGTCAAATATTGTATTCCTTAGACCATGAGATAATGCAACTCCCTGGTATCGGAAGAAAGCTTTGAGGTCATCAAACGTCATCCTATGAGAGGGTGATCATAAAGGTGTCTCTCAGGTGATCGGAAAGTATCTGTTGGGTTGTATGTATCGAGATGGGATTTGTCCCTCCCAAGTCGGAGAGATATACTTCGGGCCCACTCGGTAATCGATATCAACACCGCTTGCAAGCATGTGGTTAAGGAGTTAATCACAAAGTGATATCGGATTACGGAACGAGTAAAGTACTTGCTGTGAACGAGATTGAACTAGGTATGACGATACCGACGATCGAATCTCGGGCAAGTAAAATATCGCGAGACGAAGGGAATATATATATGGGATTGATTGAATCCTGGCATCGTGGTTCATCCGATATGATCATCGATGAATGTGTGGGAGTCAATATGGGTGCCCAGACCCCGCTGTTGATTATTGATAGAAGATCATGTCTGCATATTCTCGAACCCGCAGGGTCACACACTTAACGTGTCTCGACGCTAGGATAGATTGGATAATTGGTTTATGAATTTTTGTTCGGAGTCTCGGATGGGATCCGGGACATCACGAGAGGTTCCGGAATGGTCCGGAGAATAAGATTCATATAAGGCAGTGCAGTTTTTGGAGTTCGGAATTGTTCCGGATTAATCGGTATTGTACCGGAAGCTTCTAGAACCTTCCGGAAGGGGGCCAACGTGGTCCCACCTTCCGGGAGGGGGCATGGGCCTATGAGGGAGTGTCCTGGCCGCATTGGGCCAGGGGCACAAGGCCCCATAGGGCCCAGCCGATTCTAGATAAGTTTAAACTCGTTTAAACTAGAGATAGAATTTCTGGATAAGGGATAAGTTTAAATCGTTTAAACTAAAGATTGGGCTTGGAGGAGGGGCTAGGGCTGCGCCCCCCTCTATATAAGGAGGGGTGGGGGCGCACCAACCCCCCACATGTTCCCCTCCAACCCTAGCCGCCCTGCTGCCCTTCCTCTCTCCCTCCCGACTGCTTGTAGGCGAAGCCCTGCTGCAGAAATTCTCCACCAATTGCACCGCGCCGTCGCGTTGTAGATCCAATCCATCTCTCCACCATACTTGCTGGTCCGAGGAAGGAGGAGACGTCGAGGTGCTTCACGTGTGCATCTCACGGAGGCACCGCCACTTGTGGTGCTAGATCGGATCGGATCGCGAGGAGGAGAAGCGAGTACGACTACATCACCCACGTTCCGACGAATGTTCCGCTGTGCGAATCTTCAAGGGTATGAAGATCTAATCCAATCTCTCTCGTTGTTTGCATCTCCTAGATTAGATCTTGGCTTTCCCTCTGTTCGCTTCCGTAGAAAATTTTGATTTACTATGCTGCGAAACCCTTCAGTGGTATCAGAGCTAGATCTATGCGTAGATGTGTTTCACGAGTAGAACGCAACATGGTTGTTGCGGGCGTTGATGTTTTCTGTTGCAAGCCTCTTGTTTGTGTTCTTCTTATGACGCGGGATAGTGAGATTGAAGCGGTCCAGGCCAACCTTACGCGACATCGTTCGCGAGACCGGCTCCGCACTTGACGTGTGGCTTGTACCACACATGCGGCTGGTGGATGTCAGTTTCTCTCACTATAGTTGTCATGGGATTAACACCGGAGTTCGGCAACCATAATATCACCGTTGTGGCTTTCCGTAGGTAAGAATCGTTCTTAGCATCTACTCCCATAAGCCACGTAATACATGCAACAACAAAGTAGAGGCGTCTAACTTGTTTTTGCAGGGAGTGTTTTCTGTGATATGGTATGGCCCAAGATGTGATGTGTATATTGTATGCGATGATCATGTTTTGTAATGTTTCACGACTTGCATGTCGATGAGTACACAACCGGCAGGAGCCATATGGTTGTCTTTATAATTGTGCATGACCTGCGAGTCAACTTCTTATACGCCATGTAATAGCTTTACTTTATCGCTAAGTAGTTAGCAATAGTTGTAGTTGCTATTCGTGGTGGAGGCAATCATGGTGAAGTGATGGAGATCATGCCGGAACGCACAAGATGGAGATCATTGCGCGAAGATTGGCTATACCATGTCACATAAAGTTATATGCATGTGATGTTTATCCTTTTATGTATCTTATTATGCTTAGATCGCGACGGTAGCATTATAAGATGATTCCTCACTTAAAGATCAAGATAAAAACTGTGTTCTCCCCAAGTATGCACCGTTGCGAAAGTTCGTCGTGTCCAAGCATCACGTGATGATCGGGTGCTATAGACTCTACGCTCACATACAACGGGTGCAAGCCAGTTTTGCACACGCGGAAATACTTGGGTCTAACTTGACGAACCTAGCATGTACAGACATGGCCTCGGAACACAAGAACCGAAAGGTTAAGCATGAGTCATATGAATGATATGATCGACACTTCATTGTCCACCATTGAAACCACATCTCTTCTCGTGATGATCGGATTAGGTGTGGTGAATTTGGATCGTGTTCACTAAACAACTTGAGGGATGTTGAATTTAGTGGGAGTTCATCTAGTAATTTGATTAAGTTGAACTTTTTATCATGAACATAGTCTAAATTGTACTTGCAAATACTGTAGATCCCATGGCCAAGTCCAACTTCAACTTCAACGTTTTTGCTGAGATAGAAAAAGTTAGAAACAATGGGTCTAACTTCACCAAATGGTTCCGCATTCTGAGAATCATTCTCGCTGGCGGACAAAAGGAATATGTCCTTGAGAAAGCGCTAGGTGACGCCCCTGCTGTAGATGCGTCGGCTGATGAAAAAGCTGTTTATCAGTCGCGCAAGGATGATTATGATTTGATTAAGATCACCATGTTGTATGCTATGGAATCGGATCTTCAAAATCGTTTTGAGGAGTTCGCCGGGCCCTTTGAGATTCTCGAGGAGCTGAAAAACATGTTTCAGACTCAAGCCCGTTCTGAGAGATATGAGATCTCTAAGAAATTCCTTAACTACAAGATGGAGGAAGGGAGTTCTGTTAGTGAGCACGCCATTAAGATGATGGGCTACACTCAACGCCTTGAGCAACTGGACTGCAAGATTCCAGAGGAGCTCAAGATTGACACTCCTAGCTGCAAAAGTTTTGTAGTTGATCACAATCAGATTGGTTCCACTGATATGATCACTGAGCTCTTTGCTAAAATAAAAGTAGCGGAGGTGAACATCAAAAAGAATAATCATGTGTTGATGGTCAACAAGCCCCCCACCTTCAAGAAAGGTAAGGGTGCAAGGAAGCCCTTCAAGAAAGGCAGCGGCAAGCGCGTTGCCCCCGCCGAGAAGAAGCTCAAGTCTGGTCCTAAGCCGGACACTGAGTGCTTCTATTACAAGGACAAGGGTCACTGGAAGCGCAACTGTCCGAAGTACTTAGCGGACAAGAAGGCTGGCACCATCAAAGGTATATTTGATATACATGTTATTGATGTTTTCCTTACTAGCCCTCGTTGTAGTGCCTGGGTATTTGATACTGGTTCAGTTGCTAATATTTGTAACTCGAAACAGGAGCTACGGAATAGACGGCGGCTTGCGAGGGATGAGGCGACGATGCGCGTTGGCAACGGATCAAGAGTTGATGTGATGGCCGTCGGCACGCTCTCCTTAGTTTTACCTTTGGGATTAGTTTTAAACCTTAATAAATGTTATTATGTGCCTGCGTTGAGCATGAACATTATTTTTGGATCGTGTTTATTGCAAGACGGTTATTCATTTAAATCGGAGAATAATGGTTGTTCTATTTATATGAGTAACATCTTTTATGGTCATGCACCTCTTGTGAGTGGTTTATTTCTTCTAAATCTCGAAAGGGATGAAACACACATCCATAACATTGAGGCTAAGAGATGCAAAGTAGATAGTGATAATACTAGTTATTTGTGGCACTGTCGTCTAGGTCATATTGGTGTAAAGCGCATGAAGAAACTCCATTCTGATGGACTTTTGGAGTCTCTTGATTTTGAATCATTTGACACATGCGAACCATGCCTCATGGGCAAGATGATCAAAACCCCGTTCTCCAGTATGATGGAGCGAGCAACGGACTTGTTGGAAATCATACATACCGATGTATGCGGACCGATGAGTGTTTCGACGCGCGGTGGATATCGCTATTTTCTCACTTTTACCGATGACTTAAGTAGATATGGGTATATCTATTTAATGAAACATAAATCTGAAACGTTTGAAAAGTTCAAAGAATTTCAGAATGAAGTGGAGAACCATCGTAATAGAAAGATTAAGTTTCTACGATCCGATCGTGGGGGCGAATATTTGAGTTATGATTTTCTCACGCATCTCAAAACAAGTGGAATCGTTTCACAACTCACGCCACCCGGAACACCACAGCGCAATGGTGTGTCTGAACGCCGGCATCGAACCCTATTAGATATGGTCCGATCGATGATGTCTCTTACTGATTTGCCGTTATCATTTTGGGGTTATGCATTAGAAACCGCTGCATTCACTTTAAATAGGGCTCCATCTAAATCCGTTGAGACGACACCGTATGAACTGTGGTTTGGTACTAAACCTAAGTTGTCGTTTCTTAAAGTTTGGGGATGCGAAGCTTACGTCAAGAAGTTGATGCCGGACAAGCTCGAACCCAAAGCGGAGAAATGCGTCTTCATAGGATACCCTAAGGAAACTATTGGGTATACCTTCTATCACAGAACCGAAGGCAAAGTGTTTGTCGCAAAGAACGGTTCCTTTCTTGAGAAGGAGTTTATCTCGAAAGAAGTGAGTGGGAGGAAAGTAGAGCTAGACGAGGTTATTGAACCTTCTCTTGAATTGGAGAGTAGCGCAGCACCTGAAATTGTTCCAGTGCCGCCTGCACCAACAATAGAGGAAGCTAATGACAAGGATCATGAAGCTTCGGACGATGCTGCTACTGAACGTCGCAGGTCGACAAGGTCGCGTGCCCCTCCTGAGTGGTACGGCAACCCTGTCTTGACAGTCTTGTTAGTAGAAGACAGTGAACCTACGAACTATGAGGAAGCGATGATGAGCCCAGACTCTGAGAAATGGCTAGAAGCCATGAAATCCGAATTGGGATCCATGAGCGAAAACCAAGTATGGACTTTGGTGGACCCTCCTAGCGACCGAAAGGCCGTTGAGTGCAAATGGATCTTCAAGAAGAAAACGAACGCGGATGGTAATGTTACCGTCTATAAAGCACGGCTTGTTGCGAAAGGTTTTCGACAAGTTCAAGGTGTTGACTATGATGAGACTTTCTCTCAGCGTAGCGATGTTTAAGTCCATTCGGATTTTATTAGCAATTGCTGCATTTCATGATTATGAAATATGGCAGATGGATGTCAAGACTGCGTTCCTCAATGGCAACATTGATGAAGAGTTGTATATGATGCAACCTGAAGGTTTTGTCGATCCTAAGGATGCTGATAAAGTATGCAAACTTCAGCGTTCCATTTATGGACTGAAGCAAGCATCTCGGAGTTGGAACCTTCGTTTTGATCAAGTGATCAAGAGCTTTGGATTTGTTCCAAATTGCTACAAAGCTTGCATCTACAAGAAAGTGAGTGGGAGCTCGGTGACGTTTCTGGTACTATATGTGGATGACATATTGATTATTGGAAATGACATCAACATGCTTAACGATGTGAAGAGTTATTTGAACAAGTGTTTTTCAATGAAAGACCTAGGTGAAGCTGCTTATATATTGGGCATCAAAATCTATAGAGATAGACAAAGACGCCTGATAGCTTTAAGCCAGAGTACATACCTAGACAAAGTTCTGAAAAGGTTCAGAATGGATAAGGCATTGAAAGGTTCAGTGCCTATGTTGTCAGGTAAGATATTGAGCAAGGCTCAGTGTCCAGTTACGGTAAATGATAGGGAAGCTATGAGCAAAGTGCCTTATGCCTCGGCCATAGGTTCCATCATGTATGCCATGCTGTGTACTAGACCGGATGTGTCCAATGCTCTTAGTTTGACGAGCAGATATCAAAGTGATCCAGGAGTGGAACACTGGACAGCCGTGAAGAACATCCTAAGGTACCTAAATAGGACTAAAGAAATGTTCTTAGTCTATGGGGGTGATGAACAGCTCGTCGTAAAAGGTTACGTCGATGCTAGTTTCGACACCGACAAGGATGATTCTAAATCTCAGACAGGATACGTGTATATTTTGAATGGAGGAGCTGTGAGCTGGAGAAGCTGCAAGCAAAGCGTGGTCGCGGGATCTACAGTAGAAGCGGAATACATGGCTGCTGCAGAAGCGTCAAGTGAAGGAGTTTGGATCAGAAACTTCATCACTGAGCTTGGCATGGTTCCAAGTGCATTGGACCCACTGGAGATATTGTGTGACAACACTGGCGCCATAGCACTCGCTAAGGAACCAAGATATCATCCAAAGACCAAGCATATCAACCGCAAGTTTCATATAATCCGAGATTATATAGTAGATGGAGATCTGAAGATCAGCAAAGTACATACAGATCTGAATGTCGCAGATCCCTTGACTAAACCTCTTCCACGTGTAAAACATGATCAGCACCTCAGTGCCATGGGTGTGAGATTGTTGCCAAATGTAAACTAGATTATTGACTCTAGTGCAAGTGGGAGACTGTTGGAATTATGCCCTAGAGGCAATAATAAAGATGTTATTATTATAATTCTTGTTCATGATAAAGTTTATATTCCATGCTAGAATTGTATTAAGCGGAAACATTAATACTTGTGTGGTTTGTGAACAACACCGTGTCCCTAGTACGCCTCTATGGACTAGCTCATTGATCAATGATGGTTAAGGTTTCCTAACCATAGACATGAGTTGTCAATTGATAATGAGATCATATCATTAGGAGAATGATATGGTGGACAGACCCAAACTAAGCGAAGCAATTAGATCGTGTCATCGTGTTCGTCTTTGCGAAGCTTTTCCTATGTCAAATATTGTATTCCTTAGACCATGAGATAATGCAACTCCCTGGTATCGGAAGAAAGCTTTGAGGTCATCAAACGTCATCCTATGAGAGGGTGATCATAAAGGTGTCTCTCAGGTGATCGGAAAGTATCTGTTGGGTTGTATGTATCGAGATGGGATTTGTCCCTCCCAAGTCGGAGAGATATACTTCGGGCCCACTCGGTAATCGATATCAACACCGCTTGCAAGAATGTGGTTAAGGAGTTAATCACAAAGTGATATCGGATTACGGAACGAGTAAAGTACTTGCTGTGAACGAGATTGAACTAGGTATGACGATACCGACGATCGAATCTCGGGCAAGTAAAATATCGCGAGACGAAGGGAATATATATATGGGATTGATTGAATCCTGGCATCGTGGTTCATCTGATATGATCATCGATGAATGTGTGGGAGTCAATATGGGTGCCCAGACCCCGCTGTTGATTATTGATAGAAGATCATGTCTGCATATTCTCGAACCCGCAGGGTCACACACTTAACGTGTCTCGACGCTAGGATAGATTGGATAATTGGTTTATGAATTTTTGTTCGGAGTCTCGGATGGGATCCGGGACATCACGAGAGGTTCCGGAATGGTCCGGAGAATAAGATTCATATAAGGCAGTGCAGTTTTTGGAGTTCAGAATTGTTCCGGATTAATCGGTATTGTACCGGAAGCTTCTAGAACCTTCCGGAAGGGGGCCAACGTGGTCCCACCTTCCGGGAGGGGGCATGGGCCTATGAGGGAGTGTCCTGGCCGCATTGGGCCAGGGGCACAAGGCCCCATAGGGCCCAGCCGATTCTAGATAAGTTTAAACTCGTTTAAACTAGAGATAGAATTTCTGGATAAGGGATAAGTTTAAATCGTTTAAACTAAAGATTGGGCTTGGATGAGGGGCTAGGGCTGCGCCCCCCTCTATATAAGGAGGGGTGGGGGCGCACCAACCCCCCACACCTTCCCCTCCAACCCTAGCCGCCCTGCTGCCCTTCCTCTCTCCCTCCCGACTGCTTGTAGGCGAAGCCCTGCTGCAGAAATTCTCCACCAATTGCACCGCGCCGTCGCGTTGTAGATCCAATCCATCTCTCCACCATACTTGCTGGTCCGAGGAAGGAGGAGACGTCGAGGTGCTGCACGTGTGCATCTCACGGAGGCACCGCCACTTGTGGTGCTAGATCGGATCGGATCGCGAGGAGGAGAAGCGAGTACGACTACATCACCCACGTTCCGACGAACGTTCCGCTGTGCGAATCTTCAAGGGTATGAAGATCTAATCCAATCTCTCTCGTTGTTTGCATCTTCTAGATTAGATCTTGGCTTTCCCTCTGTTCGCTTCCGTAGAAAATTTTGATTTACTATGCTGCGAAACCCTTCAGTTGGATTATGGTCTATGTATAATGTTGTAATGCTCAATCAAGTCTCAAAGGAGTCAAGATGAGTAGTATATGCATGATTGCTTTCTTGATGTTTGTCAATTGCCCCACTGTAATTTGTTCACCCAACATGTCATCTATCTTAAGGAGAGCCACCACTAGTGAACTATGGACCCCGGTCCTTTCTTTTATCATTAATCTACAATCAAATGTTTACTACTTTCTGTTTACTTTCTGCAAACTATTACTTTCTTTCACACAATACGTTTAATCCTTTGTTTTTAGCAAAACCGGTGACATTGACAACCTCAATGTAAGTCGGGGACAGAGTTCTGTGGTTGTGTTGTGCAAGTCTCCACGTTGCTGCTGATGCCGGTAGTGCGCCCTGCCAAAGTCCATCTAGCAACACCTTTGGGGTGTTTCCTTGCTCCTACTGGATTGATAACCTTGATTTCATAATTGAGGGAAAACTTGCTGCTGTGCTCATCATACCTTCCTCTTGGGGTTCCCCAACAAGCTCGATATATTTTGGGCCATCAAACGCCCGTCCATCCATCCCTATGCCTACCGCGCTTTAATCCTACTGTTTACTGCAATTGTTACTACTGTCTTTACTTTTACTACTGTTGTTACTTTACTATTGCTATTACAAAACTGTTGCTACTGATAAACTGCTGTGAGCAAGATTGTTTCGAGGTGCAGTTGAATTGACAACTCAGTTGTTAAGGCTTATAAATATTCTTTGGCTCTCCTTGTGTCGAATCAATAAATTGGGTTTCACTTCCCTCGAAAATACTGCGATACACCCCCTATACTTGTGGGTCATCAGTGTGCGACCCTGTGGGTTCGGATATTCATGGACATGTTCGGAACTCATTCTGTGACAATGATTACTATTAGTTCCTTGATGCACGTAGTAATCTCCACAAATAACACGAATATATTTATCATGTGAACCGTAGTATTATGCCAGATACATATCGAATTGCTTCATCGACACTTTACATTGCACGAGATGAAACACTATATTATTCTCTTTACCTAGCATGTACTCTTTACTCATATTGTACTATCGATGTTCATTTGATCAACAACTTGATCACGTGTCCGACCAGAAGATAACGAACATCATAGTACATGAGTGGGTATAGAGTGTACATCTCCATCGTCAGGAGTAGCAATTCCGGCAAACACACCATGTGAATAATTGGCGTACCATCTGGTATGAGCAAAGACCAATTTTATGATTACTCTTGTTCAGAGCAATGTCTGAAGAATCCTGCCATGTTCATATTGTACCCAAGTTCAAAGGTCTCGCGGTCAAACAAACTTCACTAAAGGCAATACAATGTTTATGAGAAACTAACGATAACAAATATTGATGATTCGTTTCACGGTATATCATGTTGGGTCTATCCATCGTCGTTGTTCAGCAAACAACTCCGATCTCATATATCATTTGCAACTCCACAACATATTGTTGTTTTGCCATACTCAGGAAACCAAAACTACGGTGATACATGAACTAGTCTCAGAGGCAAAACTAGGGATATCTTATTAGTGTTTATTATTTCACACATGTATTAGGGTTTTTCTCCAAATACATAGTATCTGGAACTAATACAATTATAGCATAGACTAATAAACTTAATTATGAAACATAAATATGAATAATAATACATTTATTTTGCCCATAGGGCATATTTCCATCATGTTATCACTTCATCATCTCTTCTCCATCCTTGATTCCTCTTCTTCCGCGTTCCAACATTGCTTGATTGTGCCACAAGATATATAAGAATAACATTGATCAGTGATAGGGAACTCTACTTGTTCCCTTGGATCAACCTTCACCGATAGACAACCCCCCGAGTGTTGGCATGTCCATTATATTCTTCTATCGCTTCTCCATCCAGAAATGCAGAACATTGTACTTTTTCTCCTTCCATGCAAACATATTGTCTACAAATTTTACTAGTACCTTTTTGTATTGTTTCTTGTTATACCACATGAAAATTACCCTTCATTGATGTACTCATCGAAGAAAAGGCACAGAAGGAGTAAGATATTCTAGCCAAAGGGTATACTCTCTGACTAGCCAGTAGCCACTCAGTGTCTATTTGATTTTTCCTTCAATTGGAACGTGTGGAATTTAGCACGAGCAATACACATGGTCCTTCTAAAAAAGTTCTTTCATGTTCATAACTGGGAGCCACGGGTTGCGAGAATGTGTACAAATATGCATTTTTTAGACATGGTATAATACTTAAACACATTTGTCTATGCCCTTTTATGGTATTTTAACCCATGAATTTTCGGAAGTCGGAGGGGTATATAAAGGAGTTGGTTGAAAAAAGGTTAGATAGGTAGATCATGGCGAAAACTGTAAAATTGGGCCTAGGATACATGGTAGCCTGAATTTTTTGTGTTTTCTTGAAAATGTCAGTTACATATTTCAAAATTTCTGAAAAATGTACATGCACATGAGTGTGTCTTGATAAAATGCCACACATAGATATGATATACATATATAATACATGTACTAGAATTAATTATGTTCAGTAGTGCAGATTTTATTGGAACATCTAACCATCATTTTTTAATGTTTCAAAATTTTAAGCTCCATGTCAGCTCGAGCTCCAAAGGACCGGATTTGGGATCATGGTCGCCTTCCTAGGGAAAAACACAAAAGTACAATTGTAGTATAATTATTTTCCACAGATGAACTCTTTTTTTTTTGCGAAATTCCACCGATCGATTAATAATCATTAATAGCAATATAAAGAGACCCAAAAGTAATAAAAATTACAAATAAGTCACTGGACCACCTAGCGACGACTACAAACACTAGCGTGAGTCGAAGGCGCGCCGCCGTCCTCGCCCCTCCATCACCGGAGCCAGGCAAAGCTTGTCGTAGTAGAGCTTGTTGTAGTAGACAGACAGGAGGTCCTCGTGCTCAAAGGACCAGCGCACTAAAGCAACAACCATCGCCAATGATGACAACCCTAGATCTGAAGAGACTAAGCTGAAAACAAACCAACGAAGATGAAAACGGACAGAATCCTGGGAGATCCGCCGGACACACGACTCCACGCGCTCTCCATCGGCGCTAGATGCACCATCGGAACGAGGACAGAGCGGGAAGAACATTATTCTAACTTCAAGACGTAGGCGTCGTCTCAACGTCCCGAAGAAGACACTAAAAAATAGCCTAAAGAGAGGACGGAAAACCTCCCGCCGGCGAGAGGCCGTGGTTCGCCACACCTCCAAGGCCCTAAGGCCACCGGAGGCGGAGCAGACCGGCGATGTCGCCGGCAAGGGGCACGGAAACCCTAGATGGCAACGTCTGGCAACGTAGGGAGCATTTTTTTTTTACGTTTATTGTTTTTTTTTGAGATTTTGCCATGCACGAAAATTACAAAAACTGACAAATTTCGGTAGAAGTCTCGACTCTAGTGAGGTACGCCCGCTTCAAACAGTCCCGCTGTGGCGCGCACGGAGCCCGGCCGTAACCACCCTGACTAACTCTGGCTTCTCCCACCTCGAGAAACCAATGAAAAAATCCCAGCCCGAGACCCAGTCTCCCGCATCCGTCGCTCGCCCGATCCGGCCGATGGAGGTGTTCGACGACGTGCACTTCGTGCGCCTCCGGTGCCGGGTGCGGCGGACCAAGTACCTGGCCGCCGACGACGACGGGCGGGGCGTGTGCCTCTCCAGCCAGCGCTGCGCGCACAACACGGTGTGGGCCGTGCATCACGTGGAGGGGGCCGTGGCGGGCGCCGAGGGCGGGCCCTTCGTCCTCCTCCGCGGCGCCTACGGCCGCTACCTCTTCGCCACAGACGTCCAGGCCGCCACGGGGCCCATACACGGCGTCACCGCCGTGCAGCACGGCCGGCCGCACCCGAACACGCCGCGGGGCATGCTATGGCAGGCCATCCGGCGCCGGGCGTCGTTCGTCATGCGCAGCGCCGGGGGGCGGTACCTCCGCGCCAACGGCAAGTACCTCCGGTGGCGCGTCGCCGTCACCGTCGCCGGGGACGACGGAAGCACGATGCTGCAGTGGGCCGTCGAGGCCGTGCCCCTCCGCCTCGAGCGCCCCACCCTCATCGATCCTCCGCCACAGGTTTGTACGCATCATCCGCCATTCTCGAATCTTGACGTGTCCGTGCGCCGTCGTTGCCTGCATGCTGATCGATGGATTGGTGATTTTCGCGGCAGCTGATGCGGCGGCGGCGCGGCGGCCCGCCGACGGAGCAGGAGGTGTCGCGGCAGATCCGGTACGTGCGGGCGGGCTCCGAGGGGGAGGTGGACGAGCAGGGGTGGCGGACGGTGCGGATCAACACCAACAGCCTCATGCAGCTCCGGCTCACGCTGGCCAACCTGCTGGGCCAGAACAGGTCGGCGCTCCACACCACGCTCTGCGTCCGCGCCGGCGCCCACGCCGAGCTCTCGCCGCTGCTCATCGACCTGCCCATCAGCAACGAACGCGTCGACATTGTCATCATCACGCACGGCACACCAGGTGAGACTGACATGATCGACCCGGTCGTGTTCTTTGTTCTTGCCCAGCTCTCGTGTAACATAAAAATGTCAAGCCCGCTCACAATGTACACTAATCGACTCTGACATTGTAGCATGTAAGATAATCGTCGATCTTACTTGACATTTTGAGAAATGGTAGTTAGGTCTGCAAGAGTAGTTCCACAAAGCAAGGTGTAGAAATTTTGTCAAAAGTCCGATCACGTAAAGTTTGACCAAACTTTTAGAAAAACTATCAAGCTCCATGATATCAAAAACCAATCTTATGAGATGCATTATAAATATATTTTCACATTGTACATAGATTGTATATTTTGATTGTTGATAGTTTTTTCTATAAATTTGTCAAACTTTACATATTTTTACTTTTGAGAAAACTTACACGTCTTATTTTATTTTATGGAAACGGAGGTAGTATAGTTGTAGTCAAATGTTTATGATTCTATTCTTCAATGTTCTACTGCCTGCTTTTGCTTCTTACCACTGCCACTGACTATTACATGTTGATGGAATTTCCAGTGGACAGCTCATTGGTGTACCCAAATGTCGATGCTATTGAGTGATTGTTGCAGACGTGAAGTGACATGGTTAGGGATTTTTTGCTCGATTCTTTCACAGCTACCTAGATCAGTACAGACTAATGAGGACTATCTAGCTACTGGTTTGCTCGATCTCATTTATTTTTGCTCAGGTGTAGATTAGCCTGGAACCACTGCCCTAGTGTACATCAGAATATAAGAGTAGTTGGTGAGAAGGCTTTGTAGAACAGGTAATCGCCTTTATAGGGTTTTGAAACTCGTAGTAGTCGCTGAAGATACTTACTGAATATGTGGCAACTTGCTTGTAATTTTGCTCTGATGTCAGCATCTGGCTGGTGAGAATGTCTCAATACAAACGCTCCTTGAAAAATGATAGTATTTGATAGTATACGAATGCTCTGCTTTGTGCTTCTGATTTTATTTATTCCTACTGAATACTGATCTTGTGACAATGTGAAGCATCAAAATATAATGTTGTGTGACTGAATTTTGACAAATATGTATAGGGCTTTCACAGATATGTGTCTACAAATAGAGTTCCCTTCTTAGTGTATTTTTGTAACTTTGATACACTGTGACCTTATACCTGACAATATAATCTCCAGAAGAAATTGTGCTGATATGATTTCACAGATTCACATGTGTGTGGATGTCGAATTGACAACTTTTCTCCCTATAAAGGGGTACATACTATTCAAGGAGAATATTAAGCCCATCTCAAGTTTTTTCCGTCAACACTCAACAATATAGGGAATTACCTCTTCCAATTGAAATGAGTTACACTATGTTTCCCCCTAGCCGTGTTGCTTTGGCACTTCCGTGCAACAGCTTCACACTTCAATGACACAACCATGCCTACTTGCATTGTCAATCTCCCACTCAACTTTCCACCACTTGATTGTTGGTCCAGACCCGACAATACTTTTGCCGGGACGACAACCCGCAACAGCCCCTGCCGCCGACTACTTTCCGACGAGTGACCATGAAGACCTTCTGGCGAGATGAGGCGCACGTACCCACCACTTCCGCCGATCTGTACACGTATATCCAAGCTAGCTTGATCGATTCTTTTGATCAAGACGTTAGTACTACTTGCAATAGACGTACACACAGATTGGATCGCCAAAGGCATATATCGTGCCTGGTTTCTCTTGTATTGATTTTACGATGTGGTACTTACAAGAGTCGGACTGTATATATATACTAGCTAGGACACCACGTTGCCGACTCGAACTAGCAAGGAACAGCTCGGTTACGCACTCCTAGACCTATACGTATACATGCATGCACACAGCAGGACACAAGTGGTATACAACACGTACTCGTATACGACGGAACTACGGTACACGACGCCTTGCCAGCGTATGGGTGATTACTGTTTCTAACAATCATCCCCTAAGCACGATGTGCCATTTGTCCTGCTTTTCTTGAAACTTCAGAACCTCTTGGGTCATTCCACCGGGATCCCAAATGCGCCTGCCGTTTCTCGCCGACGTCATTCTCGGCATTACTTTCGGTGCTCCAAGTGTCATCATCGACATTCCTTTCGTCGATCCTCGTAGATTCCATGTCACCGACTTTTCCTTCGTCGGCTTCTTCATGGCTTCACGCCGACCGTCCTCCTTGTCCACGTCTTTAATCTTCATCGATTCCTTGATGAACAACCAATGCTTTTTGTAGTTCATCGTCACCGAATTATTCACCATCCGAAGTATCCCCTTCGGGTAGTAGTCCAACAAGCCTCGCATGCGTGCTCGTGTCGGTCAAAGTCGCCTCAGCTCTAGTGCAGTCGGAGTCATCACGATATATTCTTCTGCGTCCGACAACACACTTGTTTCTTCACTTGCTTCCGCGACCCCTGGCAAAACCACACTAGCTATTGGAGTTGCCAAACCTCCGGATTCTGGTGATTTTTGAAGTGTGTTCCCTTGTAGTCGATTTGCTCCTATTACAAAACCTGGGATGCACCCCCTGGTTTCCTTTCTGGACTTCCTGTCCCGCTTCCTGGGCTAATGATGCCACCTCCCGGCACCATGTAACATTGCCCTTGGATTTCTGGGCACTCTTTTGCCCCAAGCTCCTCACGTGGAGCTTCTCCTACTTGATCTTTTTCTTCTCCAATTTCTGGGATGGATGCCCCTGAACCTCCTGGCAGGACCTTTTCTTTTAGTCCGCCCCCTTCTGGCGTTTCTGGGCCGCCAACCCCTGGACCTTCCCATGGCCCGGGCTCCACACGTGGAGCACCTCCTTCTGGGTTGTTTAGCAGAGCACACGTGCCACGTCTGCCTATAGTTTCCGGTGGACGTCCTAGCGTGCTACTGCCTTCATCATGCAATGAGACATCTTCTCGATCCTGGACGTCGTGTCCTACGATGTTGGTAGTCCGAGTACTCTCCGGCTGCGGTTCTGGACTTGAGGTGAACTGCTCCTTCTCAGAACTTGACATGCTCACGCCGACTTCTTCTAACACCTTGGTCGCCGTACTTGGCGTCGCCACACTTGACGAAACAACCGGGGTCACTTCTGGTTCTACCAATGTCATCTCGTCGTCCAAGACAACCTACTGCTGCCCCACGTGAGCACTAGTGTCGCCGACACCTGTGCATACCACCTTGATCGCTTCCCACACATCCTTCGCCGATTTCTTTCCGACGAGGTGCTGCAGCACGACCGAGTAGAGCGCCGTCAACGCTTGGCAATCCTCTCGGTACTTCGCACCTCCCTTGACGTACTCATCGCCGCCGGGATCGATGGCCTCCCAAATCTCCTGACCTTCCATGGCGCACTGCATCACAAGTGCCCATAGCCCGTAGTACTTGCGATCCAGACGCGGATACAAAGCCGCGCCCACCGTCTCGAACACCGGTTTCGATGTCGAGCTCTCGCCAAGCTTCACCATCGCCATGACCTTCTTGTACTTTCAGCAGATAACGGGCGACGACCTTGGCTCTGATACCACTTGTTGGTCCAGACCCGACAATACTTTCGCCGGGACGACGACCCGCAACAGCCCTTGCCGTCGACCCGCAACAGCCCTTGCCGTCGACTACTTTCCGACGACTGACGATGAAGACCTTCTGGCGAGATGAGGCGCACGTACTGACCACTTCCGCCGATCTGTACACGTATATCCAAGCTAGCTTGATCGATTCTTTTGATCAAGACGTTAGTACTACTTGCAATAGACGTACACACAGATTGGATCGCCAAAGGCACATATCGTGGCTAGTTTCTCTTGTATTGATTCACGACGTGGTACTTACAAGAGTCAGAGTGCATGTATATATATACTAGCTAGGACACCACGTTGCCGACTCGAACTAGCAAGGAACAGCTCGGTTACGCACTCCTAGACCTATACATGCACACAGCAGGACACAAGTGGTATACAACTCGTACTCGTATACGACGGAACTACGGCACACAACGCCTTGCCGGCGTATGAGTGATTACTGTTTCTAACATTGACACGGTCTCCACCAAGTGGGTGCTGCAGCAGCATGGTGCAAGGAGCAATTGATGCTGTCAAAAACACTAGTTTCAAAGAAAACCATATAGTGCATTAACAAGGGCACACATTCATGTAAGCAAGGAACACCTTGTTATCCAAATTCTTACATTTCATTATCGAATACACTTGTCAAATATTGTGTGGAACTAGTGACAGTGCTACATTGAAGTAGGGGGGCCATCGCCCCCAACCCATGAACATTTTGAGAAGCAACCTCTCAAGGCTGGACCGACATGGATAATCTCTCAAATAATCGGTACATATCTATCAATATAGCCGTCATTGTATTATGTAGAAGTAGGGAAGTACTAATATTTCTAATACTCATTTAGTTTCATTCATGTGTGCGAAGAGGTTGTACTTTTATTATATTCATTTGTCACAGCATAATATCTTATGGAGAACATATGTGTATCGGAGAAGGTAACAAAACGTAGAGGTCAATTTTCATATTCTCTAGATCTCAATGATTACCAGATACAATCGTACTTGAACTCATCATTACGTGGATGGAGAAGAGCTGATACGCCTTTATACGTTCAACAAGAGGCCAGATGCTCACGGATTCGTGGGATTCGAGGAAAAAGGCGGAAGACATGAAGAACATGGCGAAGAACACACACAAATGGAGATAAATAGCGAGAAAAACATGTAGAATCGATCTCGGTAATAAGCCCTGAACGGAGCAACCTCCGGAACTCGTAAGACAAGCCAACACCCAGTCTAATTGAAACTGATTCTTCGTTATCGGCCGGTCCAACGATCCAATAGAACCCTAGGAAGAATATCAACCAGTAGAACACTAAGAAATATTGTCACTACTAAAACCTTGGTAGTGAAAATTGGCACATACATACTTGAATCCACAGGGAGAAAGATCAGCTATGCAAAGATCCTGAATGGAGAAGTTCGACATAAAGGGAAAGGAGCATTGCTCTCTCTAATTCATCATCAACTCTAATCTTAGATCTAAGCCACAGAGATCTATTTATAGTACTAGAGGCGAAGGAATAAGGTCAGGGGAATATTCTAGGGCATCAAACCCAGATATGCTTACAAGCACGCGAAACCGGATTTAAGTCAATCAAACCGGAGTTGAGACCGGATCAGTCGGTTGTACCGGGATGAAACGAGGATGGGGAGCTGGATGGATTCGGTGTACCTGGCTGGAGACCAGGATGAAACCAGGATGGTACTAGACACAGTTTCGGTATAGACTCATTGTAGACCAGGACTGGCGCCTGGTGGGTCGGTTTTGGATCCGGTCGATCAGGACTAGCCCTAGGGTGGCTGTCTTCTTGTTTCTCTTCTATACTTCATACTTGGGTGTCTTCTTGGCTCCTTCGTCATTCTTGGCATCTCCTCTTGGGATCATGATGATGGGTATGGACCTAGTCACAAGATGGGAAATTGGTTCAAGTAGCATCTCATTCAAGTGAGGATCAAAGGAGGACACTTGATCAAAGTAATTCACCTTTAGTGACATGGTGATTGTCATATGATGTCTGTATCAAGAGCGGATAGATCCATATATGGAGATTCACTTATCTTCCATGAAGCCCCGAGGACGCTCAACACACTCCTAAAAAGAACAATTTGCTATTACTTCTACTTATATCATCAACCTATTTAAGAAACCTAGCGAACACCAGTAATCTCAACAGTTTGTTGTAAACCAACTTTCTACTCTGTTTCCTTTGGTTTCAATTACAACAAACTACGTGGGCACAACTGCTAACTGCATGAATAACAAAACTTCACCAAGAGGTCAAATGAGTAGTGTCATACACTTTGGTAAAGAAAAATTATCCAGTTAAAAACTAGTTCTGGTAGCAACTTCTGGAACGGACCACTTGCAAATCTCTACAATTTGGTTTCAAATATCGTACTTCACCAATAGAGCAATATCGTACTCTAACAATTCATACACCCTGATGTACTTTAGCACCATGTAGGTGTTGATATCATGAATAACAAAACTTCACCAAGAGAGCACGAATGCACAATGTCGTGCACTTTTGGTAAACAAAATTATCCAGTTAAAAACTAGTTTTGGTAGCAATTTCTCGAACGAATCACTTGCAAATATCAACGGATTGGGTTCAAATATTGCACTTCACCAAGAGAACAATATCGTACTCTGATAATTGACACACCCTGATTTACCTTGTGCACCATGTAGCTGCACTTGTGCACATCCACAAGTAAAATGAACAAAGCTCAAGAACCGTTGCGCAAGCAAATCCTTGAATAGATTAGTTGCATATCAACCTCAGCTCATTCTCGAAAATAAAAATCCAAGTCAAGCATAATGAATTTGGAAGCTAATAAAAACAACTCTGTTTGTGTTCTTGAATCCATTAATCTACAAATAAAACCGTACACATCAACCAACGAAACCATGAGCTAGCATCGTTCATAGAATCTACTAACATACGACAGTTGAAATCCACAATTGAATCATAATAGTCTCATCACTACGCAATAACAACAAAATGACCTGCAAGAAAGACACACAAGATCTTCCTACAGGAGTGAGCATCCATCGATCATACCGAATCAAGTCGCAGGAGTGACGGATGCATCCTGGCGGGTGCGGTGGACCAGCGAGGCGCAGTGATCGACCAACCCCATCGCCTTCTCGAGGGATAGAAAACAGGCAATGGACTTGTGTTGAGTCAGGTGAAGTATGCTCACGATATTTAGGCACAAGTTGGCATGATAAATTGCACATGCATGCCTACTCCCTTATCATCCTTAGAAAAGGTTACTGCACAGGATGGAGACTTGTTGGGTCTAGAAGATAGTACCAATTACAGAAGCATGGTAGGTGCTCTACTGTATCTCACATTAACAAGGTCAGATATTTCATATGCAGTTAACAAGGTCTGCCACTATCTACATGCTCCCACTACTATTAATTTGACTGCTGCCAAACGAACTCTATGGTATGTGAAGCATACTATGATGGTAGGGTCTGACATTTATGAAATCTACCTCTACACTGGTGAGTTCCTTCTCCGATGAAGATTGGGCTGATTGTGTAGATGATCGTTGATCCATAGGCGGGTATGCAGTATTTTTTGGACCGAATTTGTTTCCTTGGAGTGCTAAAAAGCAAGCCACTATTTCTATCTCCAGCATTCAAGCATAATAAAGTCTATAGCTAATGTCACAACAGAAGTCAAACGGATATAGTCCTTATTAGCTGAGTTGGGAGTTCGACTCACTCAGACACCCTGTTTATGGTGTGATAATCTTGGAGCCACATACATGTTAGAAAATGTAGTCTTTCATTCTCGAGCCAAACACATTGAGATTTATTTCCACTTTATCAGAGAATGAGTATTGAAGAAGCAATTAGAGATTCGGTTTATTCCTTCAAAAGATCAAGTTGTTGATGGGTTTACAAAGCCACTTCCACATCGAGCCTTTGAATACTTAAAGAATAATATCAACTTGTCCAAGTTGTGATTAAGGGAGGGTGTTAGAATTAGTATTGTACTCGTTATCACATGTAAACCGCCATGACCTATTCATCTAGTCTACTGCATCCGTCGTATGATGAGTTTCTAGTCTACTACATCCGCCATACTAGGTGCCGCACAACACCAACCTTTCCAATATAAATACACAATCAGTGAGGCTCAATGATTATCCGAGTAGACACAATTAACTTACCTGATCGCTAGTTTTAAAAACTCATTATACGACGGATGCAGTAGACTGGATGAATCCATTTGGCAATTCAAACTCATCATACGAATGGATGCAGAAGACTGGATGAATCCATTTGCCAATTCTCTTATCATTCCATGAAGCCCCATGGACGCTCAACACCCTCCTAAAAAGATCACTTTGCTATTACTTCTACTTACAGTATCAACATCTCTAACAAACCTAGCGATGCCACTAATCTCAGCAGTTTGTTTGTAAACCAACTTGTTACTATGTTTCCTCTTGTCAGTTAGAACAAGCTGCACGAGTAACAAAACTTCACCAAAAGCGTGGATGCACAATGTTATACACTTTGGTAAACAAAGCAAATCGTGTTAAAACTAGTTTGGTAGCAACTTCTTTGGATGAGTTGCAAATCTCAACTGATTGATTTCCAATGTCGTACTTCTAAAACTAGTTTGGTGGCAACTTTTGGAATGGATGAGTTGCAAATCTCAATAGATTGATTTCAAATATCATACTTTTAAAAATAGTATGGTATTAACTTGTGGAATGGATGAGTTGCAAATCTCAATAGATTGATTTCAAATATCGTACTTCTCAAACTAGTTTGGTAGCAACTTTTGGAACAAATGAGTTGCAAATCACAATAGATTGATTTCAAATATCATACTTCTAAAACTAGTTTGGTATCAACTTATGGAATGGATGAGTTGCAAATCTCAACATATTGATTTCAAATATCGTACTTTTAAAACTAGTTTGGTAACAACTTCTTGAATGGAGGAGTTGCAAATTTGCACCATGTAATCGTGCTTGTGCACATCCACAAGAAAAATGAACCAACAACTCAAGAGTCGGTTCACAAGCATATTTTTTAATAGATTAGTTGCACATCAACCTCAAACAATTATCGAAAAGAAAATTGTAGGTCAAGTAGAATGAAATGAATTCAGCAGCTGATAACAATAGATTTGTTCATTTTTCGATATATCAATTGAACCCACTAACAAAACCGCACAGAGCAACCAACAAAACCATGACTTAAGCATCGTTCATACTAGAATCTAGCATTAGGCAGCAACAATCCACAATTGAATCATTATAAAATACACACTAGGTCTTCCTACAGAGGTCGAGACCATGCGACCGACTAAGAAGCAGCGGTACATCAAGTCGCATGGACACAGATCAATTCGCAGGATTACCGGACGCATCCTGGCGGGCACGGTGGATCAGCAAGGCGCAGTCGTCGGCCAACCCCAATGCCTTCTAAAGGGCGTGCGTGATACGGAAACATTCGCCTTCGTCATCGGTGAAGTCATCATGCGTGCCAGGGCCAGGTACATGCGGCGGATGGTCTAGCAGGATGTCGACCAGAAGCAGACGGTCGCAGAACCGTTCCGCGGCGTCGTACGCTACCCCTGCTCACAACTTAGCATCCTGGCCCGTGGCAACACCCCGCGCTCGCGCCCGAGCGCCTCCTCCGTGAGTAGTAGGATCCTGGCACGCCTGCCGATCTACGCATGTGCCGGCGCCGGCGCTAGCCCCCTGCCACGCCTCCGCGTTGACCTGGATGTGGAAGCCATCCCCCTCCAGCAACCGCTCCGGAAGCAGCGTCTCCCACACCTCCGCCGCCATCTCTCTGTGTGTGTGTGTTTGTGTGTGTGTCGGTGCCGGTCGTGTGGGTTTCTGAATGCTTCGATTTGCTTCTGAGGTGGTGGGGTGATCTGAAATAGCCTTCGCCGTGTCAGCCTGGATACCTGGAGAGGCGGACCCAACGGCTGTAACCGACATTTCACCTCTCGCGCCACCGAGCAGAAAATTACCTGACAGCGTGTTTGGCATTTAATGGGAAGAGGAATGGGAATTTAAAGGAGGCAATTAGTGGAGGGATTGGGTGTGGGACATTTCTATTTATGGATGCAATATAGTAGCTTTTTTCTTAGTAGACCTAGGTTTAATCGAAACTTGGGAAACAATGCTAAATGGAGAATGAGAGTTGTCGTTGGGAGTTCAGATCGTACCATTAATTTTCCATCAATCTCACAAATTAAAAGTCTACCCCCAGTGAGGAGATGGAATTAGAGAGCCAACTCACATTCCCCATTCTACTTAAATTCCTAAGACCCTTAACCAAACAAGGGTACTAGCCTCATCTGTGCAAACTCCCATCCCCTTGTCCCAATTGCCCCAGACCAAACATGATAGAAGGAGGCGGTGAATATTACTACCTCCTATCCGAAGCACATTGCACCACAAGACTTGCTTTGAACCTGTGCGCATCATACTTTCCGTGCATTGTGCAATCTTTTGGCTTCTAATTACTAGTACTATATTTTTGGTAATATTTTCAACCAATCATAGGATCAAATTGGACCCTATTTTCAAAATTAGACAAGTTTGATCTTTACATGATTTTATTAGCTGATAGTGTTGACCTTGGCGGACGGTAACCAATACCATTAGCTATGTCAAGGTGGCACTTTTCATATGTCACGTAACGTTTATAGATAGAGAAGGGAAATACCAAAAGAATCAGAATTATATTATTTTAACTAAGACAAACTCAAACAATTCAAAATTATTTTAATGAGAACAAACATATCTCTATAGAATGTACATATGAGAGAATTTTCCAAATGAAAATCAAAGAAATGTTGACGTATCTTTTATATACCAATAACCTCAAAAAATCTCAAAGGTATCATAATCATTCAGGAAAAATTGCTACATTCGTGGGTTTTGTTTATTGTATATGCATAAATTTCTTGCGACTTTTCTTAAATATTTTGTTTCTTCAACAATGCTTCCATTTATTATATGCTTCTAAATTTTAGTTTTCCTAAATTTAAATATGTTCTTTGTTTTAGCTATCCTTTTTAATATATTTCTACAAATTTAAATAGTTATTCTTCACCCACTCTCTATCTTTCAAATCGTACATGATTTTGACGTCACATAAATTTTCCCTTACCTCAGAAGTCAAGAAGAACATAAAAAAATTAGACATGTCATAAAAACAATTGTTTACATAAAAATACAACGTAAAAAATGACCATTTTCTATGGTTTTTACACTATAGTGACTCATAAATTGTATTTTTATGTCGAATTTTTTGTGTTTCTAATGAATATGAATAGAATTAGTATAGAAACATAAATTTCTGAATCTAAGAACATAAAAATATGTGGGGTGCAAAATAACTATTCTACGCCCTGGATGTTGAATAGGGTTTCTATATTTGTATATATTGTGACTGTACATTCTTAGTTGATTTATCAATTTTAGTGTAATTAGGGGTCACATATGCTCAGTATAAAAGTTCGGGTTAAGTTGTTAACACCGCATCCACTCTAGATTCCCTTTTTGGTACAATTTACTTGATAATCTACTCAACAAAGTTCTTTTAGGATTGTGAAACTTGTGCCTTGTAGAAACCTTTATAAACATATTTAAATATGCTAAATTAGATACATATGCATATACACGTACTATATTATTTGGAAGTAGAAAAAATTAATTTGTAGATAAATGGGGACTTACTTGATTTTCTCGTCTATATTATTTACGCAGATTAGACGTTGCTTTCATCAAGAAAAAATGAACTAAATTCAAAGATATATAATACAATGTTCATGGTAAAACACTCAAAGCAGAGTTTTCTTTAACATTGTGTACTAGTAATGATAACAATTTGACTTGTATAAAAAGTCCCATTAGGTTAAATGTTAAACTAACTTATTAATTTATTTTCATTAAAACTAAATAATGTTAACATTACATGCATGTTAAAGGTTGTAGCATAAATATGTGTGACTCAGAAAAATATAAGGTATGAAGAAATAAAAGTGTTTTGTATAAGTAAGTTGTTATATATAACCAGTAAACAATAAGTCTATGCCTGTGATTTTTTTTGTATTATATGTTTTATCAATTTAAGAGAGTTCTATTATATGTTTTATAATGTTTTCAACTTTAAGTTTTTTGAATTATAAGAGATACTCTTAGGTAAACTAATTATCATAATAATTGTTAAATGTTTTCCATTATACCGAGAAGTGGGTAGTAGTCGTCAACCACCATAAAAACACGGTTCATCCATGCATGATAAGTTTTTTGTTACTTTCGATATGGCAAATGGGTATTTAACTAATATAGAAAATGGTTGTTGTGATGAAATGGAAACTTTTACTTACGAGAAACTAATGTTAATAAAATAAATTTAAAGTAACATAAAATATTTTGTCTTGTAACTCCGTTTGGGAATAGATGGGGGTTACGTGTATGGCGAACTTGGTTAGAATGTCAAAACCCAAAAATCCTGACCTGTAACAGAAAATAAGAAAATGAGAGGTATTAGAAAGTTCAATTGATACGTTAAAGCATGTAACCATCATGTCTTTCCATAAATTTAGTTTTCTTTATCAAATTCCAATAGCACCAAGCAATTATTAATTGTATCTTAAGTGCATACAAAATTATGTTGTCTGTAGGATTGCGATGGAAAGAAATCTAATCTCTTGCATTTAGTCAACATTAGCATCTCCTCTTATTTTTTTTCACGAAATGCAACAGGAGGACTGCCTATTCATTGTGAAGAGTAAAGCAAAACATTATACAAAGGTTACACCGGATACCGCTTACGGCGTACCCAACTTGGATCCACGTCTACCAACCCAAGAGGACTCAACGTGCCATAAGCCTGACCTATCTCTTGAAAAGCTAAGAAAGCCGCCTCAACATAAGTGTGGCGTTTTGCATAAAATGTACGGCGGTTCCGCTCTCTCCAGACATTCGACATGACGTACATGATTCAACTACCATGAGACCTCGCCTCTCCTTGGTTGAGCCTTGGGTGAGGGAGCTCCACCATGAGTATGGACTTGAGACTATGGGCATTGGGTCCGATATGGTCCTCTGAACAATCGTCGATGGTGTTCTAAGCATCCATTGTGAAAGGTCAATCCTTTCAAAGGTGTTGGGCTAACTCCAGGGGGGGTACGCAAAGCTGACAATTTGGATCATGTGGCCATCCTTTAATGGTGGCAGTTAGGATGCGCTGATGAAGAACATGCTAGGCAAACGTTTGCACTTGGGCTTAGTACAAGCTTGCTAGATCCTTGGAGATTTGAACTTGAGGAAGGACCCTCTAAACATTAATTTGTAATATGTATCCATTCATAGACGGGCAGGATATATCTATAGGGATGGGGTTGGGAGGATAATAGTCCTTGTTAGCAAAATCCGGCCCATAGAAAACACTAAATAGATGTTACACATTTTAGCCACAAAACCTCATCTAGTAATCCATGTTTGGTGGAATTTCAGTGGTTAAAATGCGTCGATGTACCCAAATATTGATGTTGTAGAGTGAAATGTTTTGTATATGTCGTGATGGTGTCACGGCAGATGCCATGGATAGACTAAAGGTGGGGCCAATATGCACTAGAGGAATCCAGGGAGGGATAGTATGGTGATTCCACACACAGATGCTTTGTATTTTCCAAGCTTGATGAGTTTATAGATGCTCCTTGAGCTGTATTGGGGAGAGGAGAAAGAAGGAGCTCTCTTACTCTCACCACTACCACTACTCAAAGAACCAACTACTCAAATGCCAACCCCTACTACAGAGGCCCTAGTGCCCCTTATAAAGGGGAGGCTAGATCTCCAATTAAGACATACGTGGAGGCATATTTCAGGAAATATGCATCTTTCCAAAATAGCAAAACGACCGGGTCACCTTTTGCCATCGTAAGCCACGCAGAGGCTACGTAAGTCTCTGCGGCGCCAGCGTCATCCGACACAGGCTGTGTCACCCTTGTCGGCCACGCCTCGGTGGTCCTTCCCTCTGTCCGCTTTGCTCATGCTCTAGCGTACGGTGTCCACCTTTTGACCAACGAGATACCTTCCTTCTCTTGCAAGCCTGATATAACTCGGATCATGCCTGGTTAATCCGGCCGCGTGGGTACCTGCATACAAGTTACAAAGAGCTTGCCGGCATATGACATAAGTCGGCCGGGACACGGTTAGGTGGACATCCTCCGGTCCGGGTCAGTCCGTAAGTCGGCCTGCCTTGAGATGACTCGGCTAGCATACGCTTTGGCCTTGCCGTACCTCGGCTAACTCGTAGCCCGGTGTGACCCTACCCGGGGGCAGGGGCGGACTTACCGTCCGGACACCCTGGGCACGTGCCCGGGGTCGACACCGGCACTTGCAGGTACTCCGGCGAGGTCCCAGGTCGACATAGGTAGCTGAAACTTCAAAACTCTGCTGAAAAAAGACGTGTATAAAGCTAGCTGGGCGAGTTTAGGCATATTTAGTTATTCCCACAGGCCACGTTCTCACATTCACGAAGCTAGGTACTAGATAGATCAATCGATCGTCTACATGCGAGTCTCCAGCCAAAACTAACGACACGAAACAGCTGCAAGTACCCTGCCCGGCTGTCGGCGTGTCCTAGCTCAGCCAGATGCCGACGGACGAGACGCCGAAAGACAGATGGCTCCCGGCTCCCATCAGGCTGCCACTGCCACGAGACAGCGATGCGCGGAAGCGCAAGCGGCAAGGTGGCGACTGCAGCGGCCAGAGTTCCAATCCGTCGGACGTGGACGGTGGCTCGTCGGCGCCTGCCGAGGTTGAGCCTCCAGTACCGACGATTTTCCGACCTGTACACATGGAGGCAGGAAGAAGCATCAAACCAGCGACGACGGGGATGACGATCGACACCGGTCATACACGACAACCAGATAAAATTTTCTTCATTACAACAGATTTTCTATTAAACATCCCAGTGTCCGGTTGTGTCCGGTTTAAAGATTGAATGTTTATTTCAGAACTAGAGAGAATTTTGATTCCTACAACGAATTCACCACAAGTGGAGCCGTTCCAAGACCCACCACCTACTAATGAAGATGAACAAAATGTGATCAGCAATGACAATGAGTTCGATGAGGTTAAGGACTAGATTGAGCAGGAAATGCTCGATGAGGAAGAGGAGGAGATTACCCAGTCTAAATTGCATAATAAAATGAACAATGTGTGGTTTAATAACTTCATGATTTGCTACACTGAACGGGAGAGTTTTAAGAAGCTTGATAATGATGCTATTGCGAGACGTTTTCAAGCCATCAAAACAATTCCCTAAGCATAATTAGCACATTATTGGTATGCTATATTATCTCCAATTTGTTCATGGGTCCCATGCAAAGTAGAATAATTTACTAATATATTTTTATATCTTATAGATTCAGCTATCGAAAAAAGGAATTTGCACATTAAAATTTTATTGTCGATTCATCAACGGTTTATTTTATCATTCTCTGGTTAGTATACTCAGCAGGATATTTGCTACCTTAGTTTACGCTTTTTAACATCTATGATCTATGGTACAATATTGATAATATTCATATTACGTTTATTCAAATATGTGACATTTGTGGTTCCTGGTTGACCAAATGGGACATTTTAGTTTTCAGTGTGCCCGGTCTTTAAAAACTTGCTAGGTCCGCCACTGCCCGGGGGTATCCCCAACATTAGTCCCCGAAGCTGGTGCGGTCTTAGCAACCTCAGCTGCTAAGGCCACGACAGGTTCAATCTTTTTGCTCCTTTTTTCGAGTTACTCCATAGCTCGGATCCCGCCGACGTAGCATTCCCTTGGCACATTCCGAGTCATTACTCGCTGGCTGGGCTACCCTTCAGTTTTCCAGGTTGTCCTTCCTTCTCTCATACACTTCCCCACGTCCTACGTGGAGGGTAATCATTACCTTGCCTCATTTTAAGGGCAGGCGGCTAGTTACTGCACTTATTGTCAGGGGTTACTGTTGCACACGTCGCGTCGCAACTGCCTCCTCGTTAACTGTATCACCGTGTCGTGTCATGGGATCCCTTGTGCCCTGTGGCCCTTCCTGTGGCTTTCCTCTGATTGGCTGACCCAGCTGATACACGGCCACACCGTGTGGCCTTGACGCATCGCACGATCCCACTACCCACCACTGGGGCGTGGTTAAATAGGGGAGGGGGCGCGTCCCTTGGGCATTTTCCCCTTCTCGCGCCTTGCCTCCTTGCCTCTTCTTCTTCCTAGCAACAGCGCCGCTGCCGCCGCATCTGCTCTGCAGCGCCATTGCCGCACTGTGCTTTTTTGCACTAGACTCGCCGCCGCTCCTGCGCTGCTCTATCGCCACGGGTCCGTGCCAATCTAAGCCCTTGCCCCCCACCTCCGATAGGGCCGGTGAGGACAGTGACCTGGAGATGACCGAAGAGGAACTCGCCGTCGCTGAAGAAGAGATGGAGGAGGGGGGAGACCATGGAGCGTGGTGCCTAGGCCGGTTCCTGGGTGTGCCAGGATGACCTAGATTGGCTCTACCGCACCCGCCGCATCCCCGAGGGCGTGATTGCTCGCCTCGCCTCCGAGGAGCTCGCTCCCTCACCCAATCCGGGTGAGTTCGTGGTCTTCCTATCCCACTTCTAGCGCGGCTTCGGCCTGCCAGTGAGCGATTTCTTCCATGACTTCCTCAACACCTACGAACTCCAACCCCACCATCTTCCGGTGAATGCCATTACGTCCCTTTCTTCATTCGCCTCCACCGTAGAAAGATATGTCGGCCTGTGGCCCACCAAAGAGCTCTGGATCCGGTTCTTCGGTCTACGAAGGAACGTGATTCCGGATAAGCTGCATGCCCCGGAGGACAAACATCTAACTCAATTTGGTGCTGCCTCCATTTCTCCCCGGAAGCAATCCGTCTTCCCCCGAGTCACGGGGCTTGACTCTTGCAAGGGCGGGGCCTGGACCTTCTTCTACGCAAGGAATGGCACGGATGAGGATCTGATCCGGCTGCGCCCCTATGCTCCGGGTCCTCCTGATCCGGATTTGTGGGACCGGGTTTCCAAGAAACCAACTGTCTTGGCGAATCAAGTCAACAAGTGGTTCCAGGAGCTGAAGGATTTGGGGCTGCACAACAAGGACGTGATGATCACTTTCGTCCGCAGCCGGATCTCCCCTCTCCGGAAGCGCACACAAACTTTGCCACATGAGCTGGCGACTTGACCCCAACCGGACTTCCTCCTTCGAATTGAATAATACCGAGATATTCCACCGGGTCAAGGCCCTCTTCACGATAGACAAAGACTTCTCCGCTGATTGGGAGTGGCGGCTGGAGCATTTCTGCTGGGACAAGCCTCCTCCTACGGTAAATCTCGTGATTCAATCTCTTTTCGAGTTGTATCCTATGTCAGAGTATGTTGTTTATTTGATCCCTTTGCACTTTTTCTTTTTAGTTGTTTCTTCAGCAAACCCTTGAAGATGGCACCGAGCCTTCCCTCAAATGGGCGAAGGATCGACTTGCCTCGGACGAGGAGGAGCCGGATCAGGAAATGTTCCTGCCATTCCCGGATGCAACCAAGCGACCCACTGGTAACTTCTCTTCCTTAAGGGATTGGCCTGACGATGAAGATGATTCTAACGTTGAGGTGATGGAGGCATTTGACACTGTACCCATTTCTTACGCATTTCCGGCTCCAGCTAACCTGGCTAGGCAGATCCATGAAGATCCTCCTCTCGCTACAGGTGAGCCGGTCCCATCCGCGTCCAAGAAACAGGCTGCCACTCCAGCTGCTTCTTTCGGACCTCCCAAAACAACCAAGAGGCGGAAGAAGTCCGCTGATAAGACCGCCACCAAGCCTCCGAGTAAGGCCATAGTCCAGAGAGCTCGAAATTCCAAGGAGCCTTTGACTTCTGACGAGTAAGTCACCTTTCTCTTTGTCCAATTCTCCGCTTCCTGCTTTTCTATCTATATGCCTTTCTTTTGTTATAACTTGTTATTCATCCTTTGATTCGGCAGGGCTGCGGTGGACGTTCCCTAGAGCGGCTCCAGCATCACTTCGCCTCTCCGTCATACCCCATCTCCCCCTCGTGGTGACAACACACGCCCACTGAGCCCAATTCATGAGGGTTCCGTGGCTGCTCCGGGTCACATCTCACCTCGTCCAAAGGAAGTCAACCTCGGAGCAGGGGGAAGTGGTACGGCCGAGGTAGCTGATGCTCCCAGCTCCTCATCGGCTCAGCCGCAACCCGTCACCACTAAGGTACCAACAGCAGCAGCAGCACCACCGCCAAGACTAGCACCAGCACAAGCACCAGCGCCAGCACCAACAACAGCACCAGCAACACAAGCACCAGCACCAGCACCAACTCCTTCCGCCTCATCCGAGTCCTCCAAGACTCGGTGAGAGGGCCCAGCTAGCACCAAGGCTGCACCCACGTCCAAATCCGTAGCTCAAACCTCAGCCTCTCAGCAGCAACCCAAGGCCAAGAAAAGTTCTGAGGCCACCAGGGCAGCATCCATCAAGGCTGGACAGCGCACGCTCGCGTCCATGCTGCCGAAGAAAAATCTGCCGAAGAAAGATGCCTCCCCCGGGTCAGCTAGCAAGCAACTCGCGCTGCATACCAGCCCCGCTGCCGCCCAAGTTGCAAGGAAGGAGGCCCACACCAAAGGCTTGGTCACGCCCCATATGCTCAGTGGAGAGAGTTATCCTCTGGCTCTGATCGAATACGTCGATAATTGGAACAGAGCGGAGTTCGTCAATAATGATGATCTCCTGGAGAAGTTTGGGCCTGCCGAGTTTAGCGCACAAATGAACACAGCAGCTAAGGCTATCAACCTTGCTGGCCGGATGATGGAGGTACGCTACTTTATCTTTTCTTTAACATGCACAAGTGCTTAGAGATATAACCATTAGTCCCTGAGCCTCCGGGGGAGTAACTTGTTACTCAGCCGGATGCTCCTTAGAGAACTAGCGTAGCTCCTTAGCAGCTTTGAACATGCACACACCTAGAGCCGGGTTAAGTTCCACTTGGCCCGGATCTTGTACACTTTGAACATGCACACACCTAGAGACGGGTTAAGTTCCACTTGGCCCGGATCTTGTACACTTCGAATATGCACACACCTAGAGTCGGGTTAAGTTCCACTTGGCCCGGATCTTGTACACTTGGAATATGCATAGACCTAGAGCCGGGTTAAGTTCCACTTGTCCCGGATCTTGTACACTTCGAATATGCACACACCTAGAGCCGGGTTAAGTTCCACTTGGCCCGGATCTTGTACACTTCGAATATGCACAGACCTAGAGCCGGGTTAAGTTCCACTTGGCCCGGATCTTGTACACTTCGAATATGCACATAACTAAGCCATCCTTGCTTTTTCAGGTGACTACCAATCGCCGGAGCGCTGAGTTTCAGCGCCTCTTGGACACACACAAGGCGCTGCACTCGAAACATGCTACACTTCTCGCTGAGTTCGAGAAAAGGGGTAAGTTTTCACTTTGACTTTTTCCTATCTTTCCGAGTCTTTTCTCGCTGAACTAATCTTTCATTCGAATTGTGCAGCCGAAGTGGATGCCAAAAACAAAATCATGAGAAAAAACTTGGCCGAGATAAAAGGTAATTCGCTTTGATTACTCAATTTCCATGCCCTCTCTCCTTTCTCCTGAGCTCGGCAGATATTTATACCTCGGCTCTGCTGGGTCAACAAACCGTTTCAGCATCCCTTGAAGATAGTGTGCCCGTGCCTGATATGATGCTGCATTTTCTCGAACAAGCAGGGCAACATCAAGCTGAGCTTAAGAAGAAGGATGATGAACTTGCCAAGCTCTGAGCTAAGGATGATGAAATTGCCAAGCTCAAAGCTGAGATGAAAAAGCTCAAAGAGCTCCACAAAGTTGAGATGGACAAAGTTGGCCAGGACTTCACTGAAGAGCGAGAGCGCCTTAACCTCCAACTTGCAAAGGATCAAGAATTGCTGAAAGAAGCCGACATCAAGCTTGGCTCGGCTAATGTTGAACTTGAACAGCTCCGGAAGAGACGTGCTGATTGCACCCAAGAGTTGACTCGGATCCATAGTCATATCTCCCGTAAGCTCTTTTCCTTCCGCCGACATGTATTTCTCCGGGTTAAGTTCTTTTACTCACCTCACTTGTTTTGTTTTCAGGCAAGGTCCCACAGGGTAATGCCATTGCGGCTACTGCCGTTGCCAAGTTCCGCCAGCAGAGGGGTACTCCAACTGGTCCTGGATCTAAAACCATTCCCTTTGATATGGAGGACTTGCTGGTCAGCCTATCCTCTCGCATTGAGATTATAAAAAACTATGGTTTGGATATCCTGGACGCAGCCGTCCAGATCTTTTGCGCCCTTTGGCCTCAAGAGGATGTTCCAGAGGGATCCACTGCTTTGATCAATAGGGTGATGGATTGCGAGACCCAGCTTGATCTCTGGAGGGAATCCGCTGCTCGCGCTGGAGCTGATACTGTCCTTCACTTTGTGCTCACATGGTATGAGAAACTAAATCTGAATCTTCTCGGGCGCTTGCACACCGGATCAAGGTGGTCAAATGATCCGGATTGGATAGCTCGGCGCAAGGCTTGCGCCCATAACCTCATTCAGTTTGCCCCCGTCCATCAATGGAACGAGGGACCAAGCTTTCTCGGTGCTATTGACGACGAATATGTCGAAGATGGTTTGGATGAGGAGGAAGAGGACGAAGCCTCGGACGTCGAAGACAATGAAGATGATGATGAGGCTGAGGCTGGAGTTACACCTACTGGCGCCGAGTTACCTCCTCCTGCTGCTCCTTAAGCACCAAAAAACACTTTGAAATTTATCAGATCCCCGGTATGCCGGGTGCAGATGTATTAAGCATACTGATTATGTTTTGCTACCAAGTTATTTATGCCGGATTATCTTGGGCGTAGTCCCCGAGTTTCATTTTCTTGTTCCTTCAATTTCATGGCTCGGCTCGCGTCTACCTTGATTCGGTTTTGTGACTTACGAGTCCGAGTTTCAAAAATTGACTTAACAATACTTGGAAACTTTAGGATTAGCTCAAAGTAATCCAGCGTAATAAAATTAAAGTAAACATAAGGTTAGTCCGAATAACAAATGTCGGCTCGATTAAGTTCTTTTCCTTAGTCGTTTTTCGTGTGCTACGCAATTCCAAACTTGTTCTCTTGCTTGCCATGAAGCCAATTCTTGTTGGACAGCAGCAAGTCGAAGAGTTGAGTTTTTGGTGCTCACACACTACTAATCCGGCTTAGGTAGAAGCAACTTACGCCAGCCGACATAAAAATAACAAATACAGAAGACAGCAAATATCACTAAGGGAGTCCCTGAGTTACTGCTCGAGGTGCCAAGATTTTATTGATAAACTCATTGCCGGCATACATACCGACATATGAGAGACTCGGATACACACACTTCTTTGTTAAGTGTAGAACGGATAGAGTAGAGCTACATTCCATGGATGCTTAGATTCCTCGCCGGACCTGTCTGCCTTGTTCTTCTCCTGTGGTTTTGCATCGATGAGGTAATAAGAGTCATTGTGCAATGCTTTACTCACAATGAATGGCCCTTCCCATGGGGGGGATAACTTATGCATGCCAGCAGTATGTTGTACCAGCCGGAGTACCAGATCACCTTCCCGGAAGACTCGGGGGTTTACTTTCCGGCTATGATAGCGTCGGAGGTTTTGCTGATATATGGCGGACCTGGACAATGCCAATTCTCTCGCTTCTTCCAGCAGGTCAACATCATTTTGCCGGGCTTCTCGCACTTCGGCTTCTGTGTATTAGGTGACTCTAGGCGAATCATGCTCTATGTCGGCTGGTAATACAGCTTCTGTCCCATATACCAGAAAGAATGGCGTATAGCCTGTTGATCGATTCAGAGTTGTTCTTAAACTCCATAATACCACTGGTAGTTCTTCTATCCAGCACCCTGCTGATCTTTGCAGCGGCTCAATGAGCCGGGTTTTTATCCCGGATAACACTAATCCGTTGGATCTTTCCACTTGTCCGTTTGATGCGGGGTGGGCTATCGAGGCAACGTCCGGCCGGATCTTTTTATCTCCGCAGAATCGCGCAAATGCTCCTTCAGCAAAATTGGTGCCATTATCTGTTATGATACTATGAGGATAGCCATATCTCAAGATGATATCTTTGAGGAATGTCACGGCTGTAGCTCCATCACATTTTCTTATTGGCTTTACTTCAATCCACTTTGTAAACTTGTCAGCCATGAACAAGATATGGGCCATGTTCCCTCTCGCCGGCTTAAATGGACAAACCATATCCAAACACCATACAGCAAATGGCCAGGTAATTGGTATGGTATTGAGCTCTGACATTGGCATGTGTGTCTTGGTAGCATACCTCTAACAACCATTGCATTTTCTTACTAGATCTTCTGTTTGTTCCAAGGCACTTGGCCAGTAGAATCCATGTCGGAAAGCTTTTGCGACTAAGGCCCTAGACGAAGCGTGATGCCCACATTCCCCTTGATGTATATCTCAGATGATGTCAAGCTTTTCTTCCGGGTCAACACACCACTGTAGGACATTCGTGACACTCCTCTTGTATAGCTCGGCATTGATAATCGTGTATGCCTTTGCGCGCCTCTGAATTTGCCTTGAAAGCACTTCTTCATCGGGCAAGGATCCATCCTTCAGGAACTGGAATATGGGTAGTGCCCAAGCTGGTATAGCTCGCACTAGAAACACATCCTCGTCCACTTCCATTCGATCCACCGGCATAACCTCTGTCGGGTTAAGCTGCGCAGTCCCGGGTTTGCCGAAGAAGTCCTCGGGTCTCCTGAGCCACTTCCCACATCAACGTTCATGGGCACAGCTTCCGACTCCGAATTTGCCGGGATGCAGATTGACTCGGATTCTGGGGGTGGCCTGATAGATGGCTTTCTGAGGTGCTCTAGTGCTACGCCCGGTGGAATCGCTTGTCGGGTGGATCCGAGTTTCGACAGTACGTCGGCAGCCTCATTTTCCAGCCGGGGTACATGATGGAACTCGCATCCCTTGAAGTATCCCGATATTTTCTGCACATGAAATCTATCCAGTGCCATGTTTTCATCCAAAGCGTCCCATTGCCCCGAGACTTGCTGAACTACCAAATCCGAGTCACCAAAGCACTGGATCCGACGTATCCCAATTTCTTTTGCCACTTTGAGCCCGTTCACAAGTGCTTCATATTCTGCAACATTGTTTAATGCTGCGAAGTGGATCTACAGCACATACTTCAGCTGGTCCTTCTTGGGTGAGGTAAGCACAACTCCGGCGCCTAACCCGGTTTTCGTTTTTGATCCGTCAAAATGCATTCTCCAGTAGTTCGGATCTGGCAATGGTGGCTCATATTGCATCTCCGCCCAATCCACGAAAAAGTTGGCCACGGCCTAGGACTTGATCGCATCTCTCCTGTCGAATTGTGGAGCATAAGGGGCTAGTTCAATTGCCCATTTTGCGATCCGGCCGCTTGCATCCTTATTGCTCATTATCTCAAATATGGGGGCTTCACATATCACTTTGATGGGGTGCTCTTCAAAATAATGTTTCAGCTTCTTTGCTGCCATATATACGCCATAGGCCATCTTCTGATAGTGAGGATAGTTTTGTTTTGACGTTGATAATACCTTGCTCAGGTAATAGACTGGCCTTTGCACCGACTTACCCTCTTCGTCACGCTCTACCACTATCACTGCACTTACAACCCAGTTGGTTGCGGCTACGTAGAGCAACATTGGCTCTTTTGATAGTGGAGACGCTAATACTGGTGCAGTGGCTAACATTTTCTTTAGCTGAATGAAGGCTTCATTGGCCTGCGGTGTCCATACGAATTTGTCTGACTTTTTCATTAGTTAATAGAGAGGTAATGCCTTTTCTCCTAACCGACATATAAACCGACTTAAGGATGCCAGGCAACCAGTGAACTTCTGAACATCATTAAGACACTTCGGCAATTCCATTCGCTCTATGGCTTGGATTTTAGTTGGGTTAACTTCGATACCTCGGCTGGAGACAAGAAATCCGAGTAATTTTCCAGCCGGGACACCACAGGTACATTTCTCCAGGTTAAGCTTCATCCGGAATCTCCTTAGGTTCGCGAACATTTGCCTGATATCGTCAAGGAGCATTTTGATTTCCTTGGTTTTTATAACCACATCATCCACATATACTTGCACATTTCCACCAATTTGATCGTGTAAACATTTTTGCATACATCTTTGGTACGTTGCCCCTGCATTACGTAAACCGAAAGGCATGGTGCGATAGCAATAAGCCCCGTACGGGGTGATAAACACAATCTTTATTTGATCATTTGGGTTCAGAGGTATCTGGTGGAAACCAGAATATGCGTCTATAAATGACAACAATTCATACCCAGCAGTAGAATCTATGACCTGATCTATCCTTGGCAGTGGGAATGGATCTTTTGGACACGCCTTATTCAGGTTCGTGTAATCGATGCACATACGCCAAACCACTGCCACATTTGGATCATCTTTCTTCTTTTCCACAAGCACCGAATTAGATAGCCAATCCGGGTAAAGCACTTCCATGATAAACCCGGCTGCGAGGAGCCGAGCTATCTCATCTCCAATGACTTTTCTCCTGTCTTCGGCGAAGCGGCGAAGAGGTTGCTTCACCGGCTTTGCTCCGGGTCTCACATTCAAAGAGTGCTCGGCCAACTCCCTCGGAACACCTTGCAAGTACTGTGTGGACCAAGCAAAGATATCCCGATTCTCACGGAGGAAGTTGACGAGCTCGCTTTCCTATTTGTCAGTTAACCCGGCACCAATTGTTACGGTGTGCTCTGGGAACAGATCATCAACTGGTACTTTCTTTGTATCCTTTGTTGCTTGAAATGAGACACTTCCATGCTGGTTACTCAGCGCCGGCATATACTGCTGTGCGGACTGAGCCAATGCGGCTACTTCCTGGATCTTTCTCTTTTCTTGTGCGATCACAAGTGAGTCGGCTAGGTTAGACCTGGCCGACACACACTCAATGGAACGTCGGAAATCTCCTGCTATGGTAATTACTCCATTTGGCCCAGGCAACTTCATCTTCAGGTAACTGATGTGAGTACTTTCCATTAATTTGTTCAGGACTGGCCTGCCGAGTAATGCGTGATACGCGCTTTCTAAGTTCACAACCTCAAACTCCAAATTCTTAGTTCGGCAGTTATCTCTTGTGCCGAATAACACATCAACTCGGACTTTGCCAATGGGCTCAAGGGAGATACCAGGCACAATGCCATGGAAAGTTGTCCTTCTGGCTTGGAGCATGTTCTCCGAGATACCCAACTTGCGCATTGTATCCACATACATGATATTGATGTTGCTGCCATTGTCGATAAGTACCTTGGAGAATCTCACGTTGATATTTGGCCCGATGAACGTTGGGTCCAGCACTAATGCATACGAACCAGGAATCGGCATAAGCTTGGGATGATCCTTTATACTCCAGGTAATTTCTTGATCCGACCAAGGCATATACCTCGTCACAGCCGGCATAACCGCATTCACTCCCATATGTTGGCGTTGCAAGCTCTTTCTATCCGTTTCCTCTGTGGTAAACACACAGTAGCTTTGGTGATGCTCTCTGTACTCATTTCTCCCATCATTGCCGGGGTACCTTTGATCTGGCTGATGTTGGTTTTCCACCTGATGCACTGCATCCCTTCTCTCATGATTCTCATACCTCGGCGGAGGTGGTGGTAACATTAACTGTTGCGTGTTTGCTTCGGAGAGCAACTGTTACCGAGGTAACTCCTGCCGAGGTTGATCGTTCCGGGGTGCCTGAGCATTCCCTGAGCCACTTTGGTCTATCTTCCTCATCCACTCACATTGCCGGGTCGTATGACCCGCCGGGTTACTCGGATTTGGCGTGTGAAATTTGCACGGCTGATCCAGCATTGCCTCATACGTATACCTCGGTCGGTCTTTCTTTTCTTGCCATTGTTTCTTCTGCTCTGGTGTCCAAATTTTCTTGCCATCATTTCTTGGAGTCCATTGTTCCCCTCCAGTTTTCTGACGCTGATTACTCCCTGCACCGGGTTGATCTTGATTTACGGCAGCAACTTGTTGCGAACTGTACCTGTAATCCGGTCTATCATCTCTTCTCTTACCCCGGTAATCATTTCGCTGGGATGATCCGGCTCCATCTCGCTGGTAGTACTCCTCATTTGACTTGTTTGACATAAGCCTGGGCTGAGTTGGATCATCCAAAGCATACGAATCAGCAATCCGGATTGTTTCTGCCAGTATAGTTGGCATATCCCTTTGTAGCCTTTGCCACAACATGCTTGCATACCTACACTCTTGTGCAAACCAGGCTATATCTTGAGACTCAATCATACCTTCACATGAATTTCTCACGTTGCACCAGCGAGTTAAGAACTCTCTGTCTGTTTCATTTGGTCTTTGCTTGCACATCCCTAGTGTCTGTGGCCTATTTGGCCTCTGATATGTGCTTGAGAAGTTACTGACAAACATTTTCTCAAAGTTGATCCAGCAGTTGATACTACCGGGTGGTAAATTTTTTAACCATACCCTCGCTGGCCCCTCCAGCATCTGAGGTACTATCTCACCGCCCATATCAAATTGCCTGTAGCAATTTTCACTGCCGTTGCGTAGTTGATTAACCAATCCTCCGGCTTGGTGCTGCCGTCATATGTTTTCGTGCCTCTGGGTAACTAGAAGTTAGGTACCGGAGGCTCTTTCATGATCCGAGGCCCAAAGCACGCTGGACCCGGAGGACCTTGCCCCTCAATTTGCTCTAACCTATAGAGCCGGTCCAGCTTTAACCTAGCGTCGTCAGGCATCAAGTTCCTGCTTCCCAATCTTGACCCTATCATATGATAGTTCGGCCTGGGATATCCCGCATTCACCATTTCCGAATCTCCATCGTTGTATCTGTCTTGCTCTTGTGGAGCGCATCTCTGTTGCATACCTTGGCCGGCACTTCGCTCTTGCCGTGGTATATTTCGCTGCTGCGGTTGCCCTACACCCACCGAGTTACCTGTCCGGCATTGCCGTTTACAGTGTTTCCCTGACCGGCAATGCCTTGGTCGCGGTTACCTCGGCCAGCTTCACCTCGGCTAACACTTCGTCGATCCTCATTTCCCTGCACTACTTTTCCTTTCCCTGCCCTTGCAGGGTCATACAGGACTATCTGCTTGTTTCTCCTCGCCGAGGTTACCACTTCCTCTCTTCTAGGGCCATCATGAGGTGATGATGCATCTCCAGCGGATTTCTCCGGATTTCCCACTACCAAATAAATGACCTTGGAAGCTCCAGCTCTCGCCGGGTTAGCCCTGAGTAACTCCTCATTCTGCCTGTTAGCAATCCAAACTAACTCGTTGACCCTCTCCTGCTGTCTCTGCCGGGCTTCACCCGTCAAACCCTCTAACTCGGATGCGGCTGCATCCGCTGCTCTGAGGTTCTTTGCCGGGGTGCTGTACTTCAGCAACCCCATGGACAAAGGGTTCTCTGATTCCTCAACTCTAGTATCACCCTCTTTGTTCATTTCACTGATGAGGTTTCTCCCTTTTACTTTTACAGCATCTACTTTATTCGCTCTTGCATACTCACGCAGTGTCATGTTCAACGACTACTGAGCCGCGGCTATCTTTTTCGCACCCTCTAGTATTTTCTACCTAGTTTCCTCTAACTCTGCCTATGCACGAGCCGGATCTACTACAGGTGCTATGGGGCTTTCCAAGCTATCTATCGCCTGCTGCAGCACGTTTTCTGGCCTTTCTAGCGGTGAACCTCTACTTTTCCTGGGCGCCTTGGGTGTTACCTCCGGATCTGTTGCCGGGTCTTTGCTCGCGCCAACGTCAGGCGTTGTCATCATCACCTCAGCGTGGTCCGGGGAGCGAGTGATACGCGCATCGTGAGCCGCGCTAAGCGGTGGCTCGCCTCCCTCGACAACGTGCCGCGGGTGAATGCAAGACACATCGATGCCGACATAGATCCTATGGGCGCCAAGCTTGACGAAGACTCCATTGCGCGGTGGAGGCCTCTTGCCGAAGCAGCCAGCATTGTCGCTGACGTAGTCCAGCGCTCCAAAGCGTTGAACGGGCCCAGAGACGATGCGCTCGCTGTTGCCGATGAGGTTTCCTGTCCGGATCTTCACTCTTGCTAGCGCCACTAGCCCCACGGTGCGCGCCAACTGTCGTGATGGTGTCACGACAGATACCATGGATAGGCTAAAGGTGGGGCCAATATGCACTAGAGGAATCCAGGGAGGGATAGTGTGGTGATTCCACACACAGATGCTTTGTATTCTCCAAGCTTGATGAGTTTACAGATGCTCCTTGAGCTGTATTGGGGAGAGGAGGAAGAAGGAGCTCTCTTACTCTCACCACTACCACTACTCAAAGAACCAACTACTCAAATGCCAACCCCTACTACAGAGGCCCTAGTGCCCCTTATAAAGGGGAGGCTAGATCGCCAATTAGGGCATACGTGGAGGCATATTTCAGGGAATATGCCTCTTCCCAAAATAGCAAACCGACCGGGTCACCTTTTGCCATCGTAAGCCACGCAGAGGCTACGTAAGCCTCTACGGCGCCAGCGTCATCCGACACAGGCTGCGTCACCCTTGTCGGCCACGCCTCGGTGGTCCTTCCCTCTGTCCGCTTTGCTCATGCTCCAGTGTACAGTGACCACCTTTTGACCAGCGAGATACCTTCCTTCTCTTGCAAGCCTGATATAACCCGGATCATGCCTGGTTAATTCAGCCCGTGGGTACCTGCATACAAGTTACAAAAAGCTTGCCGGCATACGACATAAGTCGGCCGGGACACGGTTAGGTGGACATCCTCCGGTCCGGGTCAGTTCGTAAGTCGGCCTGCCTTGAGGTGACTCGGCCAGCATACGCTTTGGCCTTGCCGTACCTCGGCTAACTCGGCCTTTATACCCCGGTGTGACCCTACCCGGGGGTATCCCCCAACAGTATATGTGATGTATATGATTAGGGGCTCTTTCTCAATTCTTTCACCACTACTTGGGTCAAAGAGTAGTTCTAATCCAATTAGTTGTGGGTCAGCGTTACATGTTTTTGATACGACGGTGCTGGCTGAAAACGGTAATATGTGGATAAGAGATTGATGTGTAGACATGTTAGCTTTATGTTTCGATGTACTTCTGTTTTGATTTATGTTTCTACTGAAGCATTGGCCGGGAATGTTCTTGTGTGGCTACATGTTCTACTGATGCATGGAAAATAGATGCCCCTTTCAGAATGTCTTCCTTTCTGCTTAATATGTCAACATGACTTTAGTATATCAATTAATGTGCAGACTTCTAACAAACAAAACATGAAATCAAAATTACAAAACTCGTGTTTAGTAGTGACGAGAAACACTAGTTCATCCTTGCTGGCATTACTAAACTTTTCTCGCCATGCTGTTTTTGTTCCACACGACTCCGAAAATGGATCTGGGTTCCACTGCTAGAGTAAAGTTCAGGTAACAACCAAGAGTATCAAACGAAAGACTGTAGCGGCATTTTCTGCTAATGTTTGGGGAGACATAAAACCATGATATGAAAGCCAACCAGCTCCAAAAGGTACCCCAACCCTATATTGCATGATCTTTCTAACATTCTCTAGGTTTCACTAGTAGAAAACGGACCTTTGGTCCAGGGGTATTAGTCCCGGTTTTGCTACAAACCGGGACTAATACCCCGGTCCCAACGGCTAGATCTGGCCCCAGGGGGTGGCAGGCACTAGCCCCGGTTCGAATGGGACCTTTAGTCCCGGGTCGTGTAACAAACCGGGACTAAAGGGTTTCAGGCAGACTGGGTCGGGCGCCAGACCCTTTTAGTCCCGAGTCCCGATTTGTTACACGACCTGGGACTAAAGGTGGACCTTTAGTCCCAGTTCTAGACACGAACCATTTCAAGCTGGTGGCTCCTCTCTCTCTTGCTTCAAGCTCGAGTTCATGCCCAATTTTTTCTCAAGATTTGTCTATATTTTGTGGTGCCCCATCTATCCAAAGGTTCTAAAAGGTGAGCAACATCATCCTTTGAACTCTCATTGCTATATTAACTCATTTCATGCTCTATCTTGTAGATGGATTTTGGGATTTAGTTTGGTAGTAATTTTTGCAATGAACATGAGATCGATGTTTAGATTCTATCTTTAATGTAAGGAACTCTAAGGTAAATATCACAATATGTGGATTCTATCTATATATCTTGTTTTGGCACATAGTCTCGAAATTTGATTTTAGAAGCACACACATGCGTGAGTTCATCATTCTAACTAGCTAGGAAAAATATCCTTCTTTGTCTACCTGCGTTCAACAAACTGAAAAAATTATAACAAAGATATGGTTAATTCATAAAAGCTTGATAAGAAGACATCACAGTACATCTTCGAGAAGCTCCTCTATGGCGAGCTCCTCAAAGATGTTTGAGGATAGGATCCTAAGACATCTTCGAGAGAAGCTCCGCCGTAGTGGTGTCCCTCTCGCACCATCTTGGAGTTAATAACTTCTCTAGCTATAGATTAATACGCCGAGTAACTAAAACAATTCACATATTAGGGAGTGCCTCTATGGTGAGCTCCTCGAACATGTCTGAGGACGGGATCCTAAGACATCTTCGAGAAGCTCTGCCATAGTGGTGTTCCTGCTCTCGCACACCATCTTTCAGTTTATATCTTCTCTAGCTAGATCAGTATGCCGGTGGAGCTAACTAATTTCACATATTAGCGAGTGCCTCTACGGCGAGCTCCTTGAAGATGTCTGAGGACGAGGTACTAAGACATCTTCGAGAAGCTCCGCCGTAGTGGTGTCCCTGGTCTTGCACACCATCTTGCAGTTCTTCACAAGAATGCATATCTATTTATAGATTAAGCAGCACAACAAAGTGTCGGGCACTAAAGACATAATGTCGACACACTCACCCCTAGTGCTCCCACCCACCCAAAATAGTGTCGTCATTTACTGGCTTAGTGTTGCCCACTGAGAACATAGTGTCAACATGTTGTCGCCACATTCACATTTAGTCCCGGTTGGTGCCTCCAACCGGGACTAAAGGTTCATCATATCTTTAGTCCCGGTTGTTGGCTTTAATTTTGTTTTTTAGATTAGTACTAATTAATTATGATTATGTTTGATGTACTTAATTAATTATATAATGCAGATGAGCCGGCAATGGATGTACACTGACCGACTATCTAGCGAGTTCATTAAAGGCGTGCATTCTTTTCTCCTTGTGGCCGAGGCAAACAAGCAGAATGGTTTTATGTCTTGTCCATATGGGATCTGTCGGAATCATAAGGAATACTCTTCCTCAAGAGTCCTTCACAGCCACCTGTTTCGGTCCGGTTTCATGACCGGCTATAATTGTTGGACCAAGCACGGAGAAAGAGGGGTTATGATGGAAGACAACAAAGAAGAAGAGAATGATAACGACTACCCTACTATGTCCCCTGAATACGATGGTACTACAATGGAAGACATTGATGAAGAAAAAGATGAAGAACGGGCATTAGATCCACCCGATGATGATCTTAGTCGAGCCATTGCTGATGCCTAGGAAGAATGCGTAACTGAAAGGGAGAGGTTGAAGTTCAAGTAGATGTTAGAGGATCACAACAAATTGTTGTACCCAAATTGTGAAGATGGGCACAAAAAACTGGGTAGCACACTGGAATTTCTGCAATGGAAGGCAGAGAACGGTGTGAGTGACAAAGGATTTGAAAAGTTGCTGAAAATAATGAAGAATTTGCTTCCAAAGGATAACGAACTGCCCGCCAGTACCTACGAAGTAAAGAAGGTTGTCTGCCCTCTAAGATTAGAGGTGCAGAAGATACATGCATGCATTAATGACTGCATCCTCTACCGTGGCGAGGAGTACGAGAATTTGGATGCATGCCTAGTATGCACTGCATTGTGGTATATAAGATAAGACGAGATGATCCTGGTGATGTTGAGGGCGAGCGCCGCATGAAGAGGGTTCCTGCTAAGGTGATGTGGTATGCTCCTATAATATCATGGTTGAAACGTTTGTTCAGGAACAAAGAGCATGCCAAGTTGTTGCGATGGCACGTGGAAGACCGTAAGAAAGACGAGATGTTGAGACACCCCGCTGATGGGTCGCAGTGGAGAAAAATCGAGAGAGAGTTTCCGGACTTTGCAGGTGATGCGAGGAACGTATGGTTTGGTCTAAGTAGAGATGACATGAATCCTTTTGGGGAGCAGAGCTGCAGTCATAGCACCTGGCCTGTGACTCTGTGTATCTATAACCTTCCTCCTTGGTTGTGCATGAAGCGGAAGTTTATTATGATGCCAGTACTCATCCAAGGCCCGAAGCAACCCGACAACGACATTGATGTGTACCTAAGGCCATTAGTTGAAGAACTCTTACAGTTGTGGCACGGATAAGGTGTACGTGTGTGGGATGAGAACAAGAAGGAGGAATTTGACCTACGAGCGTTGTTGTTCATAACAATCAATGATTGGCCTGCTCTTAGTAACATTTCAGGACAGACAAAGAAGGGATACAATGCATGCACACACTGTTTATATATTTGGATAAATGTAAGAAGAATGTGTACCCGGGGAATCGTCGTTTTCTTCCGCCCACACACACCCTAAGAAAGAAAGGTAAGCATTTCAATGGTGAGGCAGACAACCGGTGTAAGCCTATCCACCGTACAACGGCAGGACCAACAACGTATGAAAGACCGAGACGGCATGCATCCAAAGCTGTTTGGAGGTACTGCTAGCTACGCTCTTACCAAAGAAGAGAAGGAAATATTTTTTGAAGTCCTTTACAGTATCAAGGTCCCGTCTGGTTTCTCGTCGAACATAAAGGGAATAATAAATATGGCAGAGAAAAAATTTCAAAACCTAAAGTCTCATAACTGCCACGTGCTTATGACCCAGCTGCTTCCGATTGCATTGAGGGGACTCCTGCCGGAAAATGTTCGTGTACCCATTATGAAGCTATGTGCGTTTCTCAATGCAATTTCTCAGAAGGTAATCAGTCTAGATAGTCTATCAAGGTTACAGAAAGATGTGGTCCAATGTCTTGTCAGCTTCGAGTTGGTGTTCCCACCATCCTTCTTCAATATTATGACGCACCTCCTAGTTCACCTAGTCGAAGAGATTAACATTCTCGGTCCTGTATTTCTACACAATATTTTCCCCTTTGAGAGGTTCATGGGAGTGTTAAAGAAATATGTTCATAACCGTGCTAGGCCAGAAGGAAGCATCTCAAAGGGATATGGAACAGAGGAGGTCATTGAGTTTTGTGTTGACTTTATTCCTGACCTTAAGCCCATCGATGTTCCTGAATCACGGCATGAGGGTAGACTTAGTGGAAAAGGCACTCTAGGAAAGAAAGCAAGGATATGTATGGACGGACATTCTCTCACTAAAGCACACTACACAGTTCTGCAAATTTCCACCTTGGTAGCTCCGTATATCGAGGAACACAAGAATATTGTACACTCCAACAACCCGGGGAAGCCTGGCTCCTGGATTAGAGATGAACACATGAGGACTTTTGGCGGTTGGTTGCAGACACATCTCATGAATGACAAATGTTGGAGAGCAGTTGTACTCGTTGGCCAGGTCACCATCTTCGACTATATTGACTTTCCAAGGGTACGAGATAAATGGGAATACATTTTACACGATCGCCCAAGATAAAAAGAGCACCAATCAAAACAGTGGTGTCCGATTTGATGCAACAGACGAGAATGGGCAAAAGGATACATATTATGGTAACATAGAGGAGATATGGGAACTTGACTGTGGACCTTATTTTAAGGTCCCTTTGTTTCGGATCAAATGGGTCAAGCTGACAGGAGGCGGGGTTGAGGTAGACAAGAAATATGGAATGACAACAGTGGATCTCAACAACCTTGCGTATATAAATGAACCATTTTTCCTAGCCAATGATGTGGCTCAGGTTTTTTATGTGAAGGACATGTCTACCAAACCGATAAAAAGGAAAGATAAGCAAAAGAATACAGCATACGATGAGCCAAAGCGCCACATAGTTCTTTCAGGAAAAAGAAACATCGTGGGGGTGGAGGATAAGATAGACATGTCAGAATATTATGATAAGTTTCATGAAATTCCGCCCTTCGCTGTGAAGGATGACCCAAGCATCTCGTTAAGTAAGGAAGATGCTCCATGGTTACGGATTAGAAGAAAACCCTAACAATAGAGATGTGTGGATGTTGGTGATGTACAATATTATTAAACCTTTATTTTTAATGATTTGCTTATATATATATGGATATGAACTATCTCGATCTCAATAGTATTGCAACTTGCTGTGGCTAGACATTTATTAATATTAAAATGTAAAAATAGTCATAATCATATCGAGCCGTGTAGTACACAGCTTCAGGGTCGTCTTCGGAATCGTCATCGTCATCATCGTCGCTCGTAGCACGCGGCTGGATCCTTAGCCCTTCCCCAGCTTGTGCACGGGGGAACGGGGGAGGGGGCACCTGCCACTCCGGCCTCGGATTCACGATGCGCGGGGGAGGGGGCTCCCGGATGACGACCCCAGTACGCCCTAGGCCTTCACCAACACCACCATTCTTGTGGCTATGCAGCTGGTGAATGTGCGGGTACCTCAGGCGAGGATGGTCTCCCATGGCGATGTAGCGCATCACGCTGGCGATAGTCCGGTTCGACCACCACAGGAAGCGACCGGCCTCGTTGTGGTTCACTGGGGGCAGGCCATCACCCTCGTACCTGGCGAGCTCCCTTTCCCGCCGGTTTGCGAAGAAGAAATGCAGGTGTCGAGGTCGTCGGGATCCCAATGTGGATCCATCCGCTGCTCCGGCGTGAGCTCGAGGTACAAGTGGTTCGTGATGGCCGCCTGGCGGGCCGAACCTTGAGGCATAGGAGGAACAGGAACCCCTCCAGCACTCAGCATCCAGCCGGCGGGTAGCCGGTACCTCGGCGGGCATAAGTAGCTGGAGGCGCACAGCGCCTCGGTCTCCTCGAGCGTAAAAAAGGCCCAGTAAGTGGTGTCCATTGTTGTGAGAGAGAAGGTGTGGATGTGTGGATGGACATGGCGGTTGTCGTGGTGGTGGCACGGCAGATGTCATGGATAGGCTAAAGATGGGGCCAATGAGTGCTAGGGGAATCCAGGGAGGGAGAGCGTGGTGATTCCACACACGGAAGTTCTTTTATATTCTCTATCAATGGTGTTTATAAGTGCTCCAAAGGCTCTCAACAAGAAGGAGACGATGTCTCTTACTCCCTGTTCACTAGCCCTAGAGTTCTACCTTAGACAGAGAATGATTCATCTATTGGCCGTCGTCCCTCTGTATGGAGGCCCCGGTGCTCCTTATATAGGGGAGCCCGGGTTACAATTCTAGGGCACAGGTGGCAGCATATTCTACGAATATGCTCCTTTCCTAAAGCAAATGCTTCTTTATTCCTCTTTAACGGCTCGTCCAAGCTTTGGACGTAACCCACAGTGTCATGCTTGTCTTTTGGCGTCACCAGACATGGGCTACGTCAGCCGGCTTTGCCCGCGTCATCTTGGTCGCCCCTGACCCGCTGGTCCTCTTCTTTACTTTACTTTGCACATGCTTCAGCTAATAAAGCCACCTTTTGACCAGCGGGGGATTCCTTCTCTTGGAAGCATAGATAATCCGGCTAGCATATAGCTAACCCGGCTTACCCATTTACCTGCAAAACAAATATACATGGCCAGCATAAATCTTACGCCCGCCGGACCATTGTCAAGGAAATGTCCCATGGGCCGGGTCACGCCGTGATTCGGCCTACCTTGAGGTGACCCGGTCAGCACTTTGCTTTGACCGCGCCATACCCCGGCTAACTCGGCCCTTATACCCCGGTGTTACCCTACCCGGGGGTATCCCCCCAACATTAGTCCCCGAAGCTGGTGCGGTCTTAGCAACTTTTAGTTGTTAAGGCCATAGCAGGTTCCCTTATCCGGATCTTTCGCTCCTTAGGCCGAGCTACCTCGTAACCCGGAGTTTCTCATCTTGCAACCCTTTTGCACTTTCCGAGTTATTCCTTGTTGGCCAGGTCTTTTGCTTGCTTATTCGGGTTACCTTTCCTTCTCTTGTACGCTTCTCCACATCCTACGTGGAGGGTAATCATCATTTTGCCTCATTTTAAGGGCTGCGCGCATTTAATGCGCCGGTTACTGTGGCAATGTCAGGAATAACTGCTGTAAACGTCTCTTCACTGCAGCACCTCGTTAACCGTAACGTTGCTTCACATCATGGGGTCATCTGCTCCTGTAACCCCTCCTATGGCCTTTCTCTGATTGGTTGTTCTGGCCTCATACACGCTAGTTGCGTGCGGCGCGTTGCCCGCAGTGGATCCGACGACGCGCGTGCGACATGGTTAAGTAGGGGGTGCGGGGCACTCCCAGGGGAAGTTCCCCCATTTGTGCCGTGCTCCACTGCTCTTTATCTCTTTCACAGCGACTCCGCCGCCGCCCGCAGTTCTCTGCTTCACGAGCGCCACCACGACCGTGCTCCGATAGCATTTCGCGTCATCGCCACCATTCCCAGTGTTAATTTCCACCACGGGGCCTTGCACTTCCCACTTCCCTTCTTCCGGCTACCTCTACTCCGATTACTCCTTGGAGGATCTTGAATCCACCATGTACGAGGCGGAAGCAGCGGTGGTGGTGCAACAAGAAGAAGGAGCGAAGGGCCACGAGCACGGCGGTTGGGTCGGCTCCACCGTCCGCGAGGAGGACCTCGATTGGCTCCGTGCCACGCGGTGCATCCCCGCCGGCATCACCTGCCGCCTCGCCTCCGGTGGTGTCTTTCCTTCCCCCAAATCTGGGGAGTATGTAGTTTTTCTATCGCATTTCCAGCATGGCTTCGGCCTTCCCACCTCCGATTTCTTATTTGATTTTGTTTCCATGTACAAGTTGAAACCGCATCACCTCCCCGCAAACGCTATTACTTCTCTGTCCTCATTTGCTTCTGGCATCGAGGGGTACATTGGCCTCTGGCCAACCAAAGAACTTTGGATCAAGTTCTTTGGCCTGCGGAGGAACGTGATTCCGGATAAGGAGAGCACCCCAGAGAACAAGCAGTTGACCCAGTGTGGCACCGCCTCCATCTCACCCCGGAAACAATCCGTGTTCCCCCGGGTTACGGGACTCGAATCTTGCAAGTGCTGGGCCCGCACTTTCTTTTATGTCCAGAACACCACCAAGGAGGACCTGATCTGGTTGCTCCCCTTCAAACTTGGCCCTCCTGACACCTCGCGTTGGGAGAGCATCCCGAAGCAGCCCACGGCCCTGGCGAACCAAGTGGCGCGCCGGATCAAGGAGCTTCTCAAGGAGAAACTCCGGGGGAGGATATCATGATCACTTTCCTCTGCAGCCGGGTCTCCCCCCTCCAGAAGCGAGCCCACAAGATCTGTTATCTTAGCGGCCCTCTTGACCCTCACTGGACCTCTTCTTTCGAGCTGGATAACTCGGCGGTTTACCGCCGGGTTAAGTCCATATTCAGTGTGGAGAAGGAGTTCTCTGAGGATTGGGAGTGGGGACTCGAGCCCTTCACCCGTGCCAACCCTCCTCCAAAGGTAAATTAACCCTTCTTTGTTTTCCGACTCTTCTTCATATGTCGGTTTTCCTTTGTAACTTGGCAATTATTCTCTCAGAAATTTCTCCAGCAAACACTAGAGGATGGAGAGGTGCTGGCAAGCAAATGGTTGGAGGACCGCACCGAGGAGGACGAGGTGGAGCCTGATCCGGAGGCCTTCCTGCCTACCCCAGACGTCATCAGACGCATCGCTGGTAAGGCCTCTTCTCTAAGGGATTGGCTAGACGATGATGACTAGGACATTGAGGTACTTGAGGTACTTGATTCGGTTCTCATCCCTTACGCGGACCTGGCTATGTCCGAATCTTCAGCTAACCCGGATGATCAGGTCCACGAGGTTCCTCCCCTTGCAACTGGTGGCCCGGCTCCGGCTCCGTCCCAGAAGCTGGAGGCTACCTCGGCCGGAGCGTCGGAGGCGCCGCCGCCCAAGAAGAGGCAAAAGAAGTCCAAGGTTAAACCCTTGGCCAAGCCTGTCGCCAAGAGCATGGTTCGGAGGGCGCCCCAGCCTCGGGCTCCTCCCACCGCGGATGAGTATGTTCTCTGATTCTGCTCCTTTAGATTTTCTGCTTCGTTTGCCTTTGTTTCTTACTGATTCTTCTTTTTGACTTGGTGCTTTTTCTTTCTCAGAGCTCCTAGGGACATCCCTCAGAGCGGCCTCGGCATTGCCTCCCCACTTCGGAGCAGCCCCTCTCCCCCCCGCAATGATGATTATCGCCCGCTCAGCCCTATTCAAGAGGGCTCTGCGGCTGCGCCTGACCAGAGCCCACCTCGCCAAGAGGAGGGCAATGTTGGCGTGGGGGGTAGTGGGCCAGATCTGGATACGGCGATGCCGGATCTCCCTGGTTCCTCGGCCTCTGTGCCCAATGTTGAGGTGCCAGTTTCATCGGCGCCACCCCCAACATCTCCAGTACCAGTAGCAGTACCAGCACCAGCAGCAACAACACCAGCACCGGCAGCAACAGCACCAGCACCAGCAACAACAGCACCAGCAGCAGCAACAGCAAGAGCTTCGAAGCCTCCGAAGGGAATAGCTCCATCGGCTCCCACCGAGTCTGCTCTTTCAATTGCTGATATCTTTCAACAAGCTCCTCAATCCTCATCTAGCAAAGCCAAGAAGACCTCCGGGTCAGCCAAAGATACTTCTTCCGGGTCTAGTCCCTCCGGATCAGATGGCGGCCAGTAGCTGGTTTTGCATACCAGCCCCGCTGCAGCTCAATCCGCCAGGCGGGAGGCCCACGTGAAGGGCCTTGTGGCGAGCTATTCTCCAAGCGGCAAAAGGTACAGTCCACTACTCCTCGAGTATGTGAAGAACTGGAACGACACTGAATTCGTCGATCCTCAAGACAATTTGCCGGAGAGGTTCGGCCTAGCCGAGTTCAGCGCCCAGATGAACTCCGCTACCAAGGCTATCTCCTTGGCTGGCCGGATGATGGAGGTAATCCTTTTTCTCTGCTGCTGATGTTTTACACTACTGAATCATTATAGATATAGCCCTAGTCCCCGAGCCTCCGAGGGAATAATTTGTTATTTGGTCGGATGCTTCTCATAGAGCTTAGCTTTTGTTCATAATGACATTAATTTGCAATAAATTTTGGGCCGGGTCTAGTTCCCTTGGCCCGTATCTTATGTACTTTGAATATCCACACACCTAGAGCCGGGTTAAGTTCTAGTTGGCCCGGGTCTTGTAGACTTCGAATATCCACACACCTAGAGCCGGGTTAAGTTCCACTTGGCCCGGATCTTGTAGACTTTGAATATCCACACATCTAGAGCCGGTTTAAGTTCCACTTGGCCCGGGTCTTGTAGACTTTGAATATCCACACACCTAGAGACGGGTTAAGTTCCACTTGGCCCGGATCTTGTAGACTTCGAATATCCACACACCTAGAGCCGGGTTAAATTTCACTTGGCCTGGGTCTTGTAGACTTCCAATATCCGCACACCTAGAGCCAGGTTAAGTTCCACTTGGTCCAGATCTTGTAGACTTCGAATATCCACACACCTAGAGCTGAGTTAAGTTCCACTTGGCCCGGATCTTGTAGACTTCGAATTTCCACACACCTAGATCTGGGTTAAGTTCCACTTGGCCCGGATCTTGTAGACTTCGAATTATTTCTACTTTGCCTCTGAACTTTTGTCTCTTCCTTGCTTATTTCAGATTACCACTAATGGCCAAACCGCTGAGTTCCAGCGCCTGCTGGACTCCTACAAAGACATTCTCACGCGTTATGGTAAACTCCTGGTGGAGTACCAGAAGAGGGGTTAGTTTCCATTCCTTTTCTTCCTTGTTCATTCAAACTTCTCAGGATCTATATGAATGTCTTATCCGAATCATACAGCCAAGGTTGAAGCTGAGAATAAAATCATGAGGAAGAACCTTGCGGAGATCAAAGGTAAACTTATCTCCTTCACATGATCGTTGTATTTTCCTTGCTTTATCCGGTGGACACTCATATTTTGGGTCCTCCGGATCATTGTGTTGTTGCAGTTGCTCTCGAGGATAGTGTCACCATTCCTGAAATGATGACCCACTGCCTCGAACAAGCAGGTAATTATGAGGCTGAACTGAAGTAGAAAGACGAGGAAATAGCTCGGCTCAAGCAGCAGGACTTGGAGATCACTCGGCTGAACGCCGAAATTCAAAAGCTTAAGAGCTCCCATCAGTTCGCGCTAGAGAAGGCCGACCAGGAGTTTGCCGAGGAGAAAGAGCGTTTAACCACGCAAATCTCTAAGGATAAGAGCCTACTGGAGGAAGCCGACATCAAACTTACGTCGGAGACCACCGAATACGAAAAACTCCGGGTCCACAATGCCAATGTTGATTCCGAGATACAACGACTTCTCTTCCATATTGCGCGTAAGTTTTCCGCCCTTGTTTGATCTGTTACTATTCAGATTTGGTCCATTTGCTCACTGTTTCTCTTCTTATCCTTAGACAAATTTCTAGAGAGCGCTACGCTTGCTGCCTCTGCCGTACGCCAGTCCCGCGAACAACGTGGAATTCCTGCTGCCCCTGATGGCGAGCCAATCCCCTATACCGCGGAAGATCTCCTGGCGAGTCTCACCGCTCGCCTTGAGGTAGTAAAGAACCACGGTGCGGACATAATCCCGGCAGCCACACGGATGTTCATCTGCCTCTAGCCCAGTGAAACCATTCCCAAAAAAGGCTCGACTTTTATAGCCAAACTCATGGAATGTGACACGCTGCTGCATTTGTGGCACGAGTCTGCCGCACGGGCTGGGGCCGACATTGCTCTGAAATTTGCACTCTCATGGTACGAAGGAATTGACTTGGCATTGCTCACTCATATGCGCACCGGGTCTAAGTGGTGCGAGGATCCGGAGTGGATCGCGCCGCGCCAGGCCTGTGCCAGCAAGCTCATCCAATACTCCTTCTGCCATGCTTGGAACGAGGGGTCGAGTTATATTGATACTGCTGATGAAGAAATTGTCTCTGGAGCTGAAGAGGAAGGGAGCGAGAGTGAGGGCTCCGAGATAGGCGATGAGGCTGAAGACCCGGAGAACAACGAAGTTGACCCGGAGGACGAAGCCCGAGCTAGCGCTCCTCCCCCACACTCCGGAGTACCTCCCTCCTCGACAGATGATTCTTCTTCTGCTCCCGCCCCTTGAAAAACACTTGTCACATTTATTAGATCCCCGGAATGCCGGGAGCAAATGTATTTAAATACTTTGGTTTGTTTGTGCTACAATTTTATGTTCCGAACTAAGTTTTATTGCCGGATTATCGTGGGTGAAGTCCTCGAGTTTCATTTTCTTGTTCCCCCAATTTTTGACTCGGCTCGCGTCTACCTTGATTCGGCTTTTCGACTTACGAGTCCGAGGTTCAAAAAATTGACTTAACAATACTTGAAACCTTGAGATTAGCTCAAAATGATTCGGCACATTAGTGAAGGGTTAGCCAAAAAACCAATGTCGGCCCGCTTAAGTCCTTTTCCTTAGTCGTTTTTCGTGTGCTTTGCCATTCCAAACTTGTTCACTTGCTTCCCATGAAGCCAATTCTTGTTGGACATCAGCAAATTCGAAGAGTTAGGTTTTTGGTGCTCACACATTACTAATCCAACTAAGACATAAGCGACTTAACCCAGCCGACACAAAAATATGGAAAGAAAAGATAAGTGTTATAGTAGTCCCCGAGTCTCTGCTCGGGGTAGTAAAGTTTTTATTGATAAGCTCATTGCCAATATACATACCGACATATGAGTAGTTCGGATACATTCACCTCTTAGGTGTAGAAAGGACGAAGCAGTGATACATTCCATGGTCTTTTGGATTCTTCTCCGGACCTGTCCGCCTTGTTCTTTGGCTGGGGTTGTGCATCAATAAGATAGTAGGAATCATTGCGCAAAGCTTTGCTCACAATGAAAGGTCCTTCCCATGGAGGGGATAACTTATGCATGCCGGCAGTGCGCTATATTAGCCTTAGCACCAAATCACCTTCCCGGAAAACTCAGGGGTTTACTTTCTGGCTATGGTAGCATCGGAGATTTTGCTGATATATGGAGGATCTGGATAAGGCCAGTTCTCTCGCTTCTTCCAGCAGATCAACATCATTTTGCCGGGCTTCGCGCACTTCGGCTTCTGTGTATTGGGTGACCCTTGGCGAATCATGCTCTATGTCGGCTGGTAATACAGCTTCTGCCCCATATACCAGAAAGAATGGCGTATAGCCTGTTGATCGATTCAGAGTTGTTCGTAAACTCCACAGTACCGCTGGTAGTTCTTCTATCCAGCACCCACTGATCTTTGTAGAGGCTCTATGAGCCGGTGTTTTATCCCGGACAGTACCAGTTCGTTGGATCTTTCCACTTGCCTGTTCGATGCGGGGTGGGCGACTGAAGCGACATCTAACCGGATCTTCTTTTCCTGGCAGAATCTCGCAAACGCTCCTTCAGCAAAATTCGTCCCATTATCAGTTATAATGCTATGGGGGTATCCGTACCTTAGGATTATATCCTTGAGGAATCTTACTGCTGTTGCCCCATCACATTTCTAAATCGGTTTCACTTCAATCCATTTCGTGAATTTGTCAACCATGACCAGAATATGGGCCATCCCTCCTTTGGCCGGCTTAAATGGTCCTACCATGTCTAGGCACCATACAACAAATGGCCATGCAATGGGGATAGTTTTCAGCTCCGACATTGGTAGGTGAGTTTTTGTGGCGTATCTTTGACAACCATTGCATTTTCTCACCAAGTCCTCTGCTTGCTCCAAAGCACTGGGCCAATAAAACCCATGCCGGAAAGCTTTTGCTACTGAGGCCCTTGAGGAGGCATGGTGGCCACATTCTCCTAGGTGAATATCCCAGAGTATTTCAAGTCCTTCCTCCGGATCAACACACCGCTGTAGTACCGCTGTCACACTTCTTTTGTATAACTCAGCGTTGATTATGGTATAGGCCTTTGCCCTTCTCTGAATTTGCCTTGAACTTATTTCATCATCCGGCAAGATTCCCTCTTTCAGGAAATCAAAAATTGGCTTTGCCCAAGTTGGTATAGTCCGGACGGGGAATGGTTCCTCATCAACCTCCATTGCATACACCGACATAACTCCTGTCGAATCAAGCTGAACAGTCCCCGGGTTTGCTGAAGTAGTCCCCGGATTTGCTGAAGCAGTCCCCGGATTTGCGGAGGTGCTTCCCCATTCTATCTCCATAGGTGCAGCTCCTGATCCGGGAAGTGATGGGATATAAATTGAATCTGATTCGGGTGATGGTGTGATAGATGGTTTTCTCAAGTGCTCCAAAGCCACGTTTGGCGGAATGGTTTGCCGGGATGAGCCCAGCTTGCACAGTGTATCTGCTACCTCATTTTTGATCCGAGGTACGTGATGGAACTCACACCCTTCGAAGAACCCGCTTATTTTCTGAACATAGAACCTATATAGGGCCATGTTAGCATCCAGGGCATCCCAATTTCTAGACACTTGATGCACCACCAAATACGAATCTCCAAAGCATTGTATTTGACGTATCCCCACTTCCTTTGCCACTTTGAGACCATGTACCAATTCTTCGTACTCCGCCACATTATTCGCGGCACTGAAGTGGATTTGAAGGAAATACTTCAGTTGATCCTTCTTGGGCGAGGTAAGCACTACTCTAGCGCCTAATCCGTCTTTCAGTTTCGATCCGTCGAAGTGCATTTGCCAATAATTGAAGTCCGGCAGGGGTGGCTCGTATTGCATTTCAGCCGAGTCCACAAAGAAATCCGCCACAGCTTGTGACTTGATCGCATCCGTTCTGTCGAACTGTGGTGCGTATGGAGCTAATTCGATAGCCCACTTTGCTATTCGGCCGCTTGCGTCTTTGTTACTCATGATCTCTGAAATGGGTGCCTTACATATCACCTTGATGGGGTGTTCCTCAAAATAGTGTTTGAGTTTCTTGGCCGACATATATACGCCATATGCCATCTTTTGATAATGAGGACAATTCTTTTGAGGCTGATAATACTTCGCTCAGATAATACACCGGCCTTTGCACTGACTTTCCTTCCTCCTCGCACTCCACTACGATCACTGCACTTACGACTCGGTTGGTCGTGGCTACGTAGAGCAACATTGGCTCCTTAGGTAGTGGTGCATCTAGGATTGGCGCGGTAGATAACATCTTTTTCAATTCTCGAAATGCAAGATCCGCCTGTGGTGTCCATGTGAACTTATCTGCCTTTTTCATTACATGATAGAGGGGCAAGGCCATCTCTCCCAACCAACATACGAACCGACTTAACGATGCCAGGCAACCAATGAACTTCTGGACATCGTTAAGACACTTTGGCAGTTCCATTCTTTCTATGGCCCGGATTTTCATCGGGTTAGCTTCAATGCCACGGCTAGATACCAAAAAACCGAGTAACTTTTCGGCGGGTATGCTAAAAGTGCACTTCTCCGGGTTCAGTTTCATTGGGAACCTTCTCAAGTTCGCGAACGTCTGTCGGATATCCTCAAGGAGCGTATTGCTTTCCTTGATTTTTATTACCACATCATCCACATAAACTTGCACATTCCGACCTATTTGGTCATGCAAGCATTTTTGCATGCATTGCTGGTACGTTGCTCCTGCATTACGTAATCCAAACGGCATAGTGCGATAGCAATAAGCCCCGTAGGGGGTAATAAATGCAGTCTTTATTTGATCATCCGAATTTAGGGGTATCTGATGGAAACCAGAATACGCGTCAATGAATGATAGTAGCTCACATCCGGCCATTGAGTCTATGACCTGATCTATTCTAGGGAGTGGGAATGGATCTTTTGGACACGCCTTATTCAGGTTCGTGTAGTCGATATATATGCGCCATACCACAGCTACATTCGGATCATCTTTCTTTTTCTCCACCAGCACCGGATTAGAGAGCCAGTCCGGATAGAGTACCTCCATGATAAACCCGGACGCTAGTAATCTTGCTATCTCATCTCCAATAACTTTCCTTCTGTCTTCTGCGAAACATCTGAGAGGCTGCTTTACCGGCTTAGCCCCGGGTCTTACGTTCAATGAGTGCCCATCCAACTCCCTCGGTACACCTTGCAGATCTTGCGTAGACCAAGCAAAGATATCCCGATTCTCACGGAGGAAGTTGACGAGCTCGCTTTCCTATTTGCTTCTTAACACGACACCAATGGTGACGGTGCGCTCTAGGAACTGATCATCGATTGGCACTTTCTTTGTGTCCTTAGTTGCTTGGAACGATATACTCCCGTGCGGGTTGGTCAGGGCCGGCATATGTTGTTGCGCGGATTGAGCCAATGCCGCCACTTCTAGTATCTTACTTTTTTCTTGAGCTATCACGAGTGACTCAGCTAAATTGGATCCGGCTGAGGTGCACTCGATTGAATGCCGGAAGTCCCCTGATATAGTTATCACGCCCCTTGGTCCGGGCAACTTCATCTTAAGGTAACTGACGTGGGTAATTGCCATGAATTTGCTCAGTGTTGGCCTGCCGAGTAACGCGTGATAAGCGCTTTCCAGATTCACCACCTCGAATTCCAAGTTCTTAGTGCGGCAGTTGTCTCTTGTGCCAAATAACACGTCAACCCGGACCTTACCAATTGGTTCACAAGAAATACCTGGCACAATGCCATGAAAGGTGGTCCTTGTTGCTTGCAACATGTTCTCTGTTATCCCCAACTTATGCATGGTATCCTTGTACATAATGTTGATACTGCTGCCATTGTCAATCAACACCTTGGAAAATCTCACGTTGAGATTTGGCCCGATGAATGTCGGATCCAGGACCAGAGCATAGGTTCCTGGGCTTGGCATGATCTTTGGGTGATCCTTGACACTCCATGTAATCTCCTGATCCACCCAAGGCATATACCTCACCACCACTGGCATTACTGTGTTTACCTCCATATGCCGGCGCTACAAGCTTTTCCGGTCATTCTCTTCCATGGTGAACACACAGTAGCTTTGATGATGTTCCTTGTACTCATTTCGTCCCTCATTCTCGTTGTAACCTTGGCCTTGTTGTTGGTTATTGCCCACTTGATGTACCGCATCCCTTCTTTCCGGATTCTCGTACCTCGGCGGAGGTGGTGGCAACATCAGTTGCTGTCCATTTCCCCTGTTAGTAATGGTGGCCGGGGTGTTTCATTTCTAGGTGCTTTTTTCCGAGGTGCCTGAGCATTCCCCGAACTCCCCTATTCTAATTTCTTCATCCATTCACACTGCCGGGTCATATGATTCGCTGGATTGTTCAGACTTGGCGTATGAAATTTGCAAGGTTGATCTAGCATAGACTCGAAAGTATACCTTGGCCTATCCTTTCATTCCTGCCATTGCTTTTTCTGCTCCGGGGTCCAAGGCTTTCTCCCTTCGTTTTCTGTTGCCAGCTCTGCCCTCCAGTTTTTTGACCTTGACTAGCTCCGGCATTGGGTTGATCCCGGTCCACTGCTGCGACTTGCTGCGAGTTATATCGTTAATCCGGGCGCTCATCCCTTCTTTTTCCTCATAAATCATTCCTCCTTGATGATCCGGGTCCATCCCGGCCGTAATACTCTTTGTTTGCTTCGCTAGACATTATCCAGGGTTGCGTTGGATCTCCCAAGGCATATGAATCTGCGATCCAGATCGTCTCAGCCAAGGTAGTTGGCATATCTCGCTGTAATCTTTGCCACATCATACTTCCATATCTGCACCCTTGAGCGAACCACGCAATAGCTTGGGATTCAATCACTCCTTCGCACGAGTTTCTCACATTGCACCACCGAGTCAGGAAATCCCTATCTGGCTCATTCGGTCTCTGCCAGCACAACACAAGGGTTTGCAGTCTGTTGGGTATCTTGTAACTGCTTGAGAAATTGCTAACGAACAGCTCCTGGAAATCCAACTAGCAGTTAACGCTTCCTCGTGGCAAATTGTGAAGGGTTCGCAGCATAGAAAACAAAAAAATTCCTACGATGAGAACTATATGCCTAGATCTATCTACTAGATACAGAGCAACGGGTGGATATACATCCATGTAGAACTTACCCTCGAAGACAACGAGTTTTGTTAACGAGTTGGAACTCATTGATGATGTAGTCGTACACTTGCCGATCTCAAGATCGTGATGAAGTCCAGAAGGTCCGGTTCCAGCACGTCCTTCAGATCTAGCTCTAGCAAGTCCAGCACCACCAAGTCCAGCACCGCAAAGAAGCGGTGCATCCGTGATCGCACACACGTCCGGTACCCCGACAACCTCCATCCCTCGCTCCAGCAAAGCAGCGGAAGCAGCAACTCCTTTCCAGATAAAGCCACCGGGAACATGTATCTCGCTAATCCGAGACCGTGGGGAAATAATACTAGAGGGGGAGAGAGATCCTTCACGAGGAGGTGTGTGTATGAAGGTGTGAGAGGGGGGCCTTTTATAGGAGGAGGGGAGGGTACCCCTCCCATGGCCGGCGCCCATGGAGGGTGTCCCTTCACCTCCCCCATTCATGTGGTGGTAACCCCCTCCACATTAAAATGCCCCTTCACATTCTCTTTTAAAGTCTCAACTTTAAATGCATTAAATTTCTCCAAATTTAATGCTCTCTCATTTAATAAAACTCTTTTATTAATTTTATTCAGAATTTTGTTAATTACTTTAATTAACAAACATTCACATAAAACCCCCTACAACATTTCAATATTACATGCAGAACCAATTTCAGCAATTTCACCCGAAACAGTTTTGGTGTCTATTGAAATAATTCCAGCGCTTTCTTAAATATTTATCTGAAACATATTTGCTCCAAATGGTGTCGGTATTCCTTAAGTGTGTCACCCTATGGTTCGCGAATAATGCAGACATGATCGAGACCCCTCTCAGATGAATAATCAGAAGCGGGACCTCGAGATCCATACTGACTCCTACACATTCAACGATGACTTCTGTGATCGTGAGAACCTTTAACGCTAGTAACTAAATCCCTTTGTCTCATGATATAATACATGCCCGAGATTCGATCATCGGTATCCAAATACCTAGTTTGATCTCGTTACCGACATGCACTCTTTTCTCGTTCCCGTGATATAGCATTCTAGTGATCACATCACTTGCTTGCAAGCTATCTTAATGTGATATCACCGAGAGGGCCCAGAGTATATCTATCCGTCATCGGGATGGACAAATCCCACTCTTGATCCATGAGCCTCAACATAACACCTTCGTAGTACTGAACCCACCTTTATAGTCACCCTGTTACGGTGTGACGTTTGATGTTATCAAGATACTCTTCCGGTGTTAGCAATTAAAATGATATCATGGTCAAAGGACTAAGATTACTTCGTATGATGTTATAGCAATATAAACATAATGACTTTGATCGTAATGCTATACTTCGGATGATTGTTCATCACATCATTCCACCAATGTTGTGACCTCGTTATTAACAACATCCAATGTCCATGATTAGGAAACTTTGATCATGTTGTTAATCAACGAGCTAGTTTATATGAGATGCATTACTAGGAACTTTGTATTTTGTTTATTAAACACACATGTATAAACGTTTCCAATTAATACAATTATAGCATGCAAAATAAACATTTATCATAAACATGGAATAAGATAATAACCACTTTATTATTGCCTCTCGGGCATATTCCCTTCAGTCTCCCACTTGCACTAGAGTCAATAATCTAGTTTGAAAAACTTTGCGTATTGAACACCTATCGCTTTCTGGTGTTGAATATACGTGATTGCTAGTGGTTAACATAATCTCCAGATCTGGCACTTTCAGGTCCGTGTGTATTTGCATGTCTTTGCGTCTCTACGCATCACTCATTCTCAAATGAGATGGCATTGTATAAATTTGGTCCTTTTGTGAGACATTTAGTTTGTTTGGGTCAAAATATGTTGATATTATTGTCATACAATATATCTTCATAGTATTAGCCTACTTTGAACCACACCTAGTTTGATAACAAACTACTTAACACAAATGCCCTCCTTTGCTGCTACTGAAATGGATCGTATGGGCACCTAGAGGGGGGGGGGTGAATAAGTGCTACACAAATTTTTAATTCTTTTTCAATTTTAGGCTTAGCACAAAGGTAAATTCTCTAGATAAACTAATGTGAGGAATTTACCTATATGCAAACCTATCTACTAGCGAGTAAGGAGCGAGTGGAAGAGGAACGAGTGAACCGAAGTGAAGCACGCGGAGACACAGGATTTGTTTTACCGCAATTCCTTCCTTGTTAAGGGAAGTAGTCTGCGTTGGAGGGGTGGGCGGTACTAAGACCACCACGCCACAAAAGGCCTCACCCTGTTCTCCGATGGATCTCGCCACAACAGGCCTGATCCACCTTCCACTATAGGTACCCTTCGAGGCGGGCACCGGCGCCTTTGCACAACTAGCGGGGCAACAACTCCACAACAACTTGGAGGCTCCCGAAATGACAACAAGCTGCCACAAGAACAAAGTTGTCAAATACAATAACATGATCTAGGTATTAACGAGAATACTAGATCAGGGATTTCTCCAAGTGAATGGAGAGGAGTTGAAGCGCTTGATTCTTGATGTTGATGATGAACTTCTCCTCCTTCAATTCCACCAAAGATCAAGACCTTAGGGTGGTTGAAGTGGGAGATCGAGATTTAGAGCTCTTGCACAGGGTCTGGTCGAATTCAAATGAATCAAGGGTTCTGGACGTTGGTGAAGAAGGGGTACTTATACCCCCTTCCAAAAACCAGCCGTTGCACACTTTGGGGGCCGGATTATCCGGTCTGAGGAAACACAGCCCCAGACTCGGAATATCCGGCAGAAATTCCGCCCCCACACAGTGAGACGCGTCCAGCTTGTCCTAGATCAACTTTTGGGGGCCGGATTATCTGGCCCTATGCGAAGTCCAGATTATCCGGCCTGGGGAAGAAGAATCGCCCCAGTTCGGATTTTCCGGGAGAAAATCCGACTGGACACAGAGCGACGTGCCGTGGCTCCTTTTGCACGAAAACTGGGGGCCGGATTATCCGGCCCTTGCGAGACCCGGATTATCCGGCCTGGGGAGGAAAAACCGCCCCAGTTCGGATTTTCCGGAAGAAAATCTGACTGGACACAGAGCGACGCGCCTTGGCTCCCTTGAGAGATGAGGTAGGCCGGATTATCCGGCCCTTGGAGGGGCGGATTATCCGGCCCCCCTCAAAACTTCCTGCAGACTTAGCACACATGAAAAGTCTCCATAGTATTGTTATCTAACACGCAAAACATAGGAAACATGAAATGTTCTTTCAATCTCCCCCTTTTTGGTGTTAGATGACAATACCAGGAATTGCAGGAGAAAGACACAAGACAAACAGAGATAACTATGGAAGGGACTCCCCCTCAATGTGTGCATAATAGAGTTTTGCATTGGAATATAAATGCACACAAATAGGTGAATCTATTCCATAGACAAAAGGGCAAAAACACATACCACCAAAGTAGAGAATAGGCATCCTTGACATAAATCACAATTATTAGTGGATAACCATTATGAGCGCGCGCCTTCCATGATAAACCACCAGCAATAGGATATGAATATATATAACCATGAGCATAATCCATGATATGAAGTCCATAGGTATCATCCAGACAACCATAAACCACCAGCAATAGGACATGAATAGATATAACCATGAGCATAATCCATGATATGAAGTCCATAGGTATCATCCAGACAACCACATAAAGTCTCAACCACAAATCACAAACCACGAATATAAAAGTTCAACGCTAAATGGGCATAATCAAGAAATAACGAATAAAAAGTGCAAGTGCTTATGCCCGACCCATGCAAATCCACGGACAATCTAATAGAACTACTTCTCCCCCTTTGGCATCGAGACACCAAAAAGGGAGAAGAGCGATGCTAGCGCCCCATGGGATCACTCATCATAGTCCTCGTCCTCGTCCTCGTCCTCTTCTACATGCTCTTCCTCATCCTCATCTTCAAGCTCCTCAGTGTCACCTTCCTCATCATCAGCATCAGCAGCAGGCGCAGAGGGGAACAAGTGACGTTCCAGCTCACCATAGTTCAGCCCGGAGGAAGAGTTCCACCGAGCATATGGAGTGGGAGGTGTAGGAGCCGGAGGAGCACCTGAAGCGCCAGAGACGTGGTGGAGAATGAGCTGCTAGGAGTGGGCCAACTCATGGCGCTGCCTGTATGCCTCGTACTGACCCTTGTGCGTGTCCACGCCCATGCAGAGAATATGACGCTGGAACCAGTTCAGCTGCTTGATCTCACGGGCCACGGGAGGCACTGGGGGCCTGCGAGCATCCCTCATGAGGCCCTCAGGAGCAGAGGAGGGGTGAGCAGTCTTCTGAACCTTGTTGTATATCTTCTTGGCCTTGTGCACCGAGTCAATGTGGAACTCCTCGGCAGGAAGCAGGTGGCAGATGAGCAACATAATATAGGGCGCATAGGGAATGGACAGACGATTGAACATAGCATGACACAGCTCATGGTAAATGAAGTCCATGACATCCAGCCTGTACTGCACTGACTCGTCCTCGCAGGAGGCAACCTCATGAGAAAATTGAAGTAGCTGAACAAGGTGACCATGGATGCTGTCATTGTTGCCCCCACTCGGTGTAATAGAGTCACGGAAGAGACCCACCAATGCAACATAGATGGGAGCAAGACCAGCCACAGTACCGACAATTCCATTGTCCATAGTGCACGGAGAGAGAGCAGCATCCTTGTTGGGCTTCAACTGAGTGATGATGCGGTGGCCACTGGCTCTATCCCTGTTGTGGAAGGAGTACCCCAAAACTTCAGCAAACACGTGAAAATCAGCAGTCATTGGCCTATCATGAGTCATCCACTTCATAGTGCGACGCTCATCCCCACAAATCACCAACGTGGAGAAGAACTGCTTCACCACCTCAGAGTCAAAGGAGCACTGGAGAGACATGAGATGGTGCAGCCCCATCCTCTCAGCCACATACATTGCATCCACAAGATGCGCCTTCTCCAAGGCATCAGCAAGAACCAGAGGGTGCATAGGCCTAATGTTCAGCCTGGCATAGATGTCTTCATAAATCCCCTTCTGTTCGGCACACCAAAAGCGGGAATCCCCCAGCTTACCATCACGAGGCAGCTCAGCAAACAAGTCACGGTGACGGATGGCAGAAAAGGAGACTGCATCCAAAGCCCTGTAGTTGATCTTGGTCTCCTTGCCCTTCCTCTTGGACACGCCCTTCTGAGTCCTCTTGGATTGTTCAGCCATGCGCCTTTCCCCGTTCTTCCTTCTCCGCAATTCAACTTTGTCCACTAGTTTACCGTGACCGTCGTCCCGAAAGTACTTGGCGCGAGGACGGCGCTTGTATGTCTTGGGAACACCGGAACCACCTGTGAGGAGAATAAGGGCGATAGCAAGGGGATAAGCATACACACAAGTCCAGGAGAGAGTATGGAACAAGTAGTCAAAAATTCATAGGTCAAAACTACTCAATACATACACCATAGTGAAACTGAAGCAGACTTGAATCTGTCAGGCCGGATTATCCGGCCTGGCTAGGGGCGGATAATCCGGCCCTGGCAGAAATTTTCGATTTCACCAAGAATGCATGCAAAAAAGTAGATCGGGCCTAGAAACTGTAAGACTACGAGTTCTATGCAAAAACACATCCTTCTAGACAACGTTCCATCCAACAAGATACACATCTAGCCAAAGATAGGGAGAGAGGGAGTTACCCTCACTCATTGGAGGAATAACGCGGAGGAGAAGGTACCCGGAGGTGCGGAGAAGAAGATCTGGGAAGGCCCGGAAAATCCGGCGGCCGGAGAGGCTCCGGGGAGGGTGAGGGACGGCAGGCGGTGGCTGGGGAGAAGGAGAGGGCTAGGGGAGAAGTGTTGCTCGATATGAGCCCTTTCCCCCGAGTCCTGCCCTTTAAGATCGAATCTGCCAGGGCCGGATTATCCGGCGAACACTTGGGCCGGATTATTCGGCCTAAATTCTGGGATTCTGTTGTACATAGAACCAGGCCCGCGTGGCCCCAAACAACACACCCCACAAGGTGTACAAGGGACTTGTGTGCAAGAATAGATGGCTTAGGGGTAGGGAAGGCTTAGGATTAAGAAGGCCAAACTGAGATGGTACTAGACACTCAAAATTGCAAAATCCAAATCAAACAAAAGCCAAGATTGAGTGTGATTCCCATAAGAACATGAGAGAGCAAATAACATCCAAAAAGATCCAATTCTCCACAAGGGAGAGGGCGGTGGCTGAAGCCACCTTGTTGGAGTGTATGGTGTGACACCGCGAAGAGATATCTTGGGTTCACGACCAATACTCGTATATAAGCTCACATATCACAACATGATATTAAGAGAAATGATATAACTTGCTATTGGCATTATGGGGGGAGGGTTAGCCCAATAAGTTAGGACCACACTCCCCCTATATCCATGCCCACACCTAGACCAAACAAGGATTGAGATGTACGAGTGAGTGCATGGGTAATCAAGACAAACTCCCGGAATCAATGATATTTAGCTCATTCCTCAAATAGCAGAACCTTACTTCATCAAGTGGCTTTGTAAAAATATCCGCCAGTTGGTTCTTCGTGCTCGCAAAAGATAGATCAATATCACCTCGAGCAACATGGTCACCAATAAAATGATTCCGAATCTCAATATGCTTCGTCCTTGTGTGCTGAACTGGATTGTACGCAATTTTGATAGCACTTTCATTATCACATAAAAGAGGCACTTTGTCACAATTGACACCGTATTCCTTTAAAGTTTGCCTCATCCACAATAATTGAGTACAAGCGCTGGCAGCAGCAACATATTCAGCTTCGGCGGTGGAGAGAGATATACAATTCTGCTTTTTGGAGGACCAACATACAAGAGATCTTCCCAAGAATTGACAAGCTCTAGAAGTTGACTTCCGATCATCCTTATCACCAGCCCAATCTGAGTCATTATAACCACATAAAGAGAAATTGGAGCCCTTGGGATACCAGAGACCAAAGTTGGGGGAATGAACTAAATATCGAAAGATCCTCTTGACCGCCACTAAGTGGCGTTCTTTAGGAGCTTCTTGATACCTTGCACACACTCCCGCACTCAACACAATATCGGGTCTAGATGCACAGAGGTAAAGAAGAGAGCCGATCATGGACCGGTATACCTTTTGGTCCACATCTTTACCATGAGGGTTGAGTTCGAGACGACACTTTCTTTGCATCGGAGTAGCGACACCATTTAGATCCGTCACCTTGAATCTCTTGAGCATGTCTTGGATGTACTTTGCTTGATTAATAAAGGTTCCTTCTCTTAGTTGCTTGATCTCGAATCCAAGAAAGAACCGTAATTCCCCCATCATGGACATCTCAAACCTGTCAGTCATAAGCTTTGAAAATTCATCGTTAAAAGCTTTGTTAGTAGAACCAAAAATGATATCGTCTACATATAGTTGGCATACGAAGAGCTCCCCCTTAACCTTCTTAGTAAAAAGAGTGGGGTCGATTTGCCCAACTTCGAAGCCACGATCTAACAAAAGCTCTTTAAGGTGCTCATACCACGCACGTGGGGCTTGTTTAAGGCCATAGAGTGCCTTATCGAGTTTGTAGACATGGTTCGGGAAGTTAGGATCCTCAAACCCCGGGGGTTGCTTTACGTATACCAACTCATGTAGAGGACCGTTAAGGAAGGCACTCTTGACATCCATTTGCTGCAACTTAAAATTGTTATGAGCAGCATAAGCAAGTAGGATACAGATGGACTCAAGGCGAGCCACAGGAGCATAAGTCTCTCCGAAGTCGATGCCCTCAACTTGTGAGTAACCTTGTGCCACAAGTCTTGCCTTATTCCTCACAACAATGCCATTCTCATCTTGCTTGTTCTTGAAAATCCACTTGGTGCCGATAACATTGCGGCACTCTTTGGGTTTCTCCACTAGTTTCCAGACTTTGTTGCGCTCAAAATTTTTCAATTCTTCATGCATAGCAACAACCCAGTCTGGGTCTTCAAGAGCTTCAAAGACCTTCTTAGGTTCCACCATGGAGATATGAGCTTGATGCTCACCAAAACTGGCCAATTCTCTTCTAGTAGACACCCTTCATTGAAGATCACCAACAACCTTGTCGAGAGTGTGACCCTCAACTCAAGGTTATGATCAGCCCGAGCCTTGCGATGAAGTTCAATAAGTTTGTTGTCTCTTGGTGGAGGAGATTCATCACTTGAGTATTCATTGGAGGCAATTTCTCCGCCTTGATCAGTAGCTGGAACAACAGTAGTAGGTGGTGGAGATGCATGCCCTTGAGGTGAGTCCGTAGCCATAACAGGAGGCTGCAGAACTGGAGAGACAGGGCCAGATAATCCGGCCAATGAAGAGGCTGGATAATCCGGCCTGGGAGGACTTGCAGCAGCATCTTCAGGAAGCCTGGGACTCGCGTGAACTGGCGAGGAGTCGGATAATCCGGGGTCAGCCGGAAAATCTGGCCTGGAGCTTGTGTTGATATCTTCACCACCAGGAGCTGCATGGACAGCTGGAGCGGGGTGGCCGGATAATCCGGTATCCACCAGAAAATCCAGCCTGGAGCTTTTTGGAGCATCTTGACCTTCAACAGTTGATGGAGATAGTGTAGAAGTTGCCCTCGTGGTTGGAGCATGTTGCGTATGTGTAGATGAGGGCTCTATATGAGTAGAGCATTGTCCTTCCCGGTCTGCCACAAGGGGTTCCTCAATGGGGCGGAAGAATCCCACGCCCATTCTTCTTATGGCATCTTGGGGTATTTCAACATCTGCATCACAAACACCAACTTGCTCCGCACGGGAACCATCATTTTCCTCGAACACCACACTACAAGATTCAACAACAGTTCCAGAGAGCTTATTGTAGACTCTATAAGTGTGGGATTCAGCACCATAACCAACAAAAATACCTTCTAGAGCCTTAGATTCAAACTTAGATAAACGAACTCCTTTAATAAGAAAGAAACACTTACACCCGAATACCCGAAAGTATGAGATGTTTGGCTTGTTACCGGTAAGTATTTCATACGGAGTCTTGTCCAAAATCTTGCGGAGGTATAAACGATTGGATGAATGACAAGTAGTAGAGATTGCTTCAGACCAGAAGTTATATGGAGATTTGAATTCGGCCAACATTGATCTTGCCATGTCCATTAGAGTTCGATTCTTCCTCTCGGCTACACCATTTTGTTGAGGGGTGTACGCAGCGGAATATTGATGTCTTATCCCCTCTTCACTTAGGAACTCATTTAAGGTGTAGTTCTTGAACTCCGAGCCGTTATCACTCCTTATAGCCAGAATGGGGACGTTGTGTTGACGTTGAACCTCGTTGGCGAAGTCGATGACAGTTTGTTGAGTTTCACTCTTCAACTTGAAGAAATAAACCCAAGTGTATCTTGAGTAATCATCAACAATCACTAGACAATACTTCTTCCCACCGAGGCTTGCATGAGATGGAGGTCCGAAAAGATCCACATGAAGAAGCTCCAAGATCCTTTTTGAAGAGATAATAGTTTTCCTTCGATGAGGAGAATCATGCATTTTCCCTTCAACACACGCCCTGCAGACACGATCTTTGGCAACAGAGACATTTTCTTTTAGTCCAAGAATGTGGCCACCCTTGTGGAGACTTTGCAAAGTTCTCATATTGACGTGGGCTAGTCGGTGATGCCATAGCCAACCCGCGTCAGCCTTTCCGAAAAGACACATCGGACCTGTAGTGGTTTTCCCCAAAAAGTCTACCACGTACAGGTCGTTTTCGACATATCCCACGAAAGCGACTTTTAGAGACTTGCTCCACAAGAGTACCACCAAATCAGCATCAATGTAAACTGCAAAGCCCATCTTACCAAGGGCACGAACTGAAAGTAAGTTATACCCGAGGGTCTCAACAAGCATGACGTCCACGAGGGAGATATCGTGAGCCACCACAACTTTGCCGAGACCCAATACCTCAGATTTTGACTTGTCACCATAGGAGACAGTAATGTGTTCAAGGTTTGGCCGCATCTCCGTGATGATCTCCTTGCTTCCGGTCATATGACTCGTACAACCGCTATCGAGTACCCATTTAGAACCACCGGAAGCATAGCCCTACAAGAAAATTACTTCTTGGTTTTAGGTACCCATTTTTCAATGGGTCCTCTCATGTTAGTAACAAGGGTCTTAGGAACCCAAATAGACCAAGGAATGTAACAATCATAAGGCCCTACATAACTAGCATAAACATCACCATAAGAATCACAATATAGTTCGAAGTTAGGATTGTTGATCCCTGCAAAACCATCATAATTAGTCTTGTCATTGGTAATGTTGCTAGTCTTCGATTGAGCAGTCTTGTTCTTCTTGTTCTTCCTGTTTTTCTTGCTCTTTATCTTGGGTATGTAACCAAGACCTTCTTTACTGTTGTTTGTCCTTTGCCTGCTCAGTATCTCATCAATAACCCCTTTACCTTTGTGTTGAGAAATCCTTGCAAGATCTTCTTTTCCAAAGGATGAAGATGAGGTACTTGGTACATTATACCGTTTCAATTGAGTTTGGAGCTGGTCATGAGACTCATTTAGAGTAGAATGATCACTCTTCAATGCCTTGTGAGCACTTTCAAGATCATCAAACTTCTCCAAAAGTCTAGCATTAATAGCCCCAAAATCAATCTTTTCTTTCTTTAGTTTCTTTACTTTGGCAAGGGCATGGTCACGTTCTTTAATGAGCTGAGCTACAGCTTCTTCTTGTGACTCCTCTAGGGATTCGAGTCTTTCTTCCAAAGAAACTCGAGTTTCCTCTTCCTCTCCCAAGGCATTCTTCAAAGAGGCTATCTCCAAAGCATCTTCTCTTTCAATTCTGCCCTTTTCTTCAAGGAGATCTTCGGCTCGAGCAAGTTGACTCATAAGAGTATCAAAATGGAGTTTGTGCTCACCTTGTAGGTTAGTGAAAAAAGTATCCAAGGCAATAACTTCTTCTTTCATTTCAAGACTTTCATGATCATCCATATCCAAAATTATGTTAGTCTTAGAAAATGAGGAGTTAGAAGTCGATACCTCGGATCCTCTTGCCATTAGGCAAGTGGCGTTGTTGTTGATGGCGTTCTCGTTCGGCGAGTCGAAGAGGGAGGAGGGAGTCGATGTGGTGGCTATAGCAGCCACTTCGCGGGAACTATCATCATCCTCTTCATCTTCACTTGCGGAGGAGTATTCCTCTTGAGCTACAAGGACCATCTTGTGTTGCTTCTTGAAAGGCCCATTCTTCTTAGCAAATGGCTTCTTCTTAGGAACTTTGGATTTCTCTTGGAGAATGAGCCTGCCACCATTGTCTTCTCTATTTCCATAAGGACACTCGGCTACAAAGTGCAGTCTATCTCCACAGTTGAAGCAAGTTCTCAATCTTGGGCCACTTTCTCTTCTTCCATTTGACCCGTTCTTGCGCTCAAGTTCAGAATTGGCTTTGGCAGGGTCCTTCCAAAAGTTCCTTGCATAGAATGCCATGTACTCACCATCAGCACGTTTGACCTCATCGGGGCAGTCCATGGATCCCCTCTCAAATGCTCCTTCAACATCCTCTTGCTCAACAACAATCGCTTTGAGAGCCATATTGACACCCTTTTGCATTCCAATGGCCCGAGCACAGGCATCTTCAGCATTCTTTGTCGCCACTTTGAATGACGCCATTTCTTGCATGACTTCATTGGATGTGATTTGATGATAGTTGTGTCTACCTTGCAAGCTCTTCAAATCCGTCGGTTATAAGGCATTAAGGCACTCACATACTTTCTTTTTGTCCATGCATCATCAATGTGAGTGGCCCCATGCTTCCGAAATGTTGTTGCGATGCCCTTGAGTCTTCTATACATGTCCTCATGGTTTTCACCATCCAACATGTAGAATCCCTCAGCTTCGTTACTAAGGGCATCATACCGGTTTCTTCTCATGCTTTCATTTCCAACAAAAAGATCCGTAAGAGCATCCCACGCCTCTTTAGCCGTGTTGAGATGTTCAATGTGTGGCATGTCCTTGGGACCCACACCCAGCAGTATCATGTGGAGAGAAGTGGCATTCAACAGGCTATCCACAACTTCCCTTCTTGTTAGATTGGTTTGATCTCCAACATGAAGACATTCTTCAATGATCCTCCACAATTCAACAGAGGAGATACAAACATGAGATTTCATTAGAAATTTCCATTGGTTAAAAGAAGATGAAGTGAGCTTGGGTGGATCACCCCTATTGTTTATATGAGGATGAGGGATAGGTGGGTCAGGGGATTATACGTGGCGAACCTCACTATATTCCTCCTTACCACTTCCCTTTTTGGAGGTGGAACCATTTAGTTTTTCACCTTCCACATCATCATCCTTAGATCCGGTGTTACCCTTTTCCTTAGATGATGGTGAGGGAGCCTCAGAGGAGGATGGAGATGGGGCTACGGATGATGTAAGGCGAGCAATCATTTGATTCATATCCTCCATCTTGGCCTCAAAGGATTTCAACAAGGTTGTTTCCAACGACTTGAGATCATCCATTGTGACCTTATCCACAGCCTCATTTCCATCATCCCTGGTACCCATACTACTCTTAGGCGGTTAAGCCCGAATTAAGAGCCGGGGCTCTCATACCAATTGAAATGGATCGTATGGGCACCTAGAGGGGGGTGAATAGGTGCTACACCAATTTTTAATTCTTTTTCAATTTTAGGATTAGCACAAAGGTAAATTCTCTAGATAAACTAATGTGAGGAATTTCCCTATATGCAAACCTATCTACTAGCGAGTAAGGAGCGAGTGGAAGAGGAACGAGTGAACCAAAGTGAAGCACGCGGAGACACATGATTTGTTTGACCGCAGTTCCTTCCTTGTTAAGGGAAGTACGCCTGTGTTAGAGGGGTGGGCGGTACTAAGACCACCACGCCACAAAAGGCCTCACCCTGTTCTCCGATGGATCTCGCCACAACAGGCCTGATCCACCTTCCACTATAGGTACCTTTCGAGGCAGGCACCGGCGCCTTTACACAACTAGCGGGGCAACAACTCCACAACAACTTGGAGGCTCCCGAAATGACAACAAGCTGCCACAAGAACAAAGTTGTCAAATACAATAACACGATCTAGGTATTAACGAGAATACTAGATCAGGGATTTCTCCAAGTGAATGGAGAGGAGTTGAAGCGCTTGATTCTTGATGTTGATGATGAACTTATCCTCCTTCAATTCCACCAAAGATCAAGACCTTAGGGTGGTTGAAGTGGGAGATCGAGATTTAGAGCTCTTGCACAGGGTCTGGTCGAATTCAAATGAATCAAGGGTTCTGGACGTTGGGGAAGAAGAGGTACTTATACCCCATTCCAAAAACCAGCCGTTGCACACTTTGGGGGCCGGATTATCCGGCCCAAGTGAGGGCCGATTTATCCGGTCTGAGGAAACACCGCCCAGACTCGGAATATCCGGCAGAAAATCCGCCCCCACACAGTGAGACGTGTCGAGCTTGTCCTTGATCAACTTCTGGGGGCCAGATTATCCGGCCCTATGCGAAGTCCGGATTATCCGGCCTGGGGAAGAAGAACCGCCCCAGTTCGGATTTTCCGGGAGAAAATCCGACTAGACACAGAGCGACGCGCTGTGGCTCCTTTTGCACGAAAACTGGGGGCCGGATTATCCGGCCCTTGCGAGACCCGGATTATCCGGCCTGGGGAGGAAAAACCGCCCCAGTTCGGATTTTCCGGAAGAAAATCCGACTGGACACAGAGCGACGCGCCTTGGCTCCCTTGAGAGATGAGGTAGGCCGGATTATCCGGCCCTTGGAGGGGCGGATTATCCAGCCCCCCTCAAAACTTCCTGCACACTTAGCACACATGAAAAGTCTCCATAGTATTGTTATCTAACACGCAAAACATAGGAAAACATGAAATGTTCTTTCAGCTACTACATCAGTCATATACTTAGCCTTTTGTTGTAGTATCCGTCACAATGTCTTAACTTTGGAACTCATCCAAATCCATCATGGAACATATTTTCCATTACATTGTTCCACCCATAGTCTAAATTGAGATAAATTTAATTTGTATCTTGTGACAAAACTAGTATCAATGTAACACTTTACAATGAACTACCTTTAACTATTTGTCACTTATACATGATATATTATTAATTCTTCCAAAGCTCATAAGAATATCTTTACTACTATCCAATGATTATCTTATGAATCATTCTGGTATGTGCTCATAACATTTAGAGCATAGGACATTCTGGATATATACATATCATGGTATAATCGATCAAAATCTTCATGTGATTTCACTCACCAAGTGTTGAAACACTTGAATCTTGATACAATCCTTTCCATGTAGCAAGAACCTTTCTTGTTGTTTCCATATTGAACCCTTTCAACATCTCACATATGTATGTCTGGCACAACCATATTAGCGCCTCAATCTATCCATATAGATATTGATGCCAAATATTCCGGTTTTGCCCAAGTCTTTCATTGAAATCCTATTTTAATGAAATTCTTAACTTATGTCAATACAAGATACATCATTTCCAATCAACACCATGTCTTTTACATAATGTATTAGAAATATGTCTCAGCGCTCCTACTTAATTTTTTGCAAATGCAAGCATCTTCCTCATCTCCGATGAATTTAAACTCTTTTAACATTTTCATCATGGTGAAGATTCCAACTCCGCTATGCTCACTTTAACTATTGAAATTTGCATGCCCTTTTAGCACCCTTTGAATTAACAAAACCCTTCGGACCGTGTCATGTACATGTCCTAGGTAACCATTCTATTAGAAGAATCTTGTTTTGTTTATTCAACTACCATATACCAAATTATATGTAGTGGTTGCTACATTAATCCGTCAAGACTAAATATCGCTATGAAAGATCAAATCTTGTCATAGTCAACTCCTTGAACATTGTCGTAAACTTCTTTCCGACATGTCGACTATTTCATAGATGTTAAACATCCATGTCTATTTCTTTATAGATCCAAACACAACTGATAGGCTTCACGCCTTTCTGGAGGGTCTTCCAAGTTCAAAAACTTGATTTCTCGTGTATGGATACTATCACGGATTCTATGACTTCTAGTCATTTTATGGAGTCAGGGCTCATCATAGCTTCTTTGCATGTAGTCGGTTCATCATTGTCAAAACAATAATGACTTGCTTATCAAATCACACTATTTGATTCTTACCGACCCACACGGTTCAATAGGAACTCTAATCTCCGAGATCACAACCTTTGTAATCAAGGGAGCCATGAGCATTATGGCCGCCACCAGGACACTTTCCGACGATGCGCTACTTAGCACATATAGCTAAGGTTCAACAACCTTATCAAAGTTCTATTGTCCTCCCACTTAACTTTTCGCGAAAAATTCCTTCTCAAGAAACTTGACATTCCAAGTAACAAACTCTTTTGTCCTCGGTGTTATGGAGAAATTCCCAACAAATTCTTTGGGATAACCCACAAAGACGTGCTTATCCGACTTTGGTTGTAAACATTTTACTTATGCATAGCATACCAAAATTTAAGAAAAGGCATTTCGGGTTTTATCCCAAACCATAACTTATATGGTGTCATTTCAACGGATCACGATGGTGCTCTTTTAAGTGTAAAAGCGGTAGTCTCTAAAGCTTCAATCCTTAAAACATAATGGCGGTGTTATAGATGACACCTTTGATCTTACCATGTCAAACAAGGTTTGATTTGATCTCTCGAACATACCATACTCCTGTGGTTTATCGGGAAACACAGATCATGGAACAATTCCTCAAATCTTAGGTGTTTTGCTAAACATGTAACTCAAATATTTTCCTATATGATCAAATCATAAACTCTTTATTTTCTTGTTATAATGATTTTCCACTTCATCTTGAAAGTCTTTGAACAATTTTCAAATGTTTCATACTTCTTCCTTATTAAGTAAGTATATAAATATATTCACTCAAATTTCTGGAGAAAGCATATGAAGCAAAAAGATCCATCGCATATGGCTACACATAATGGACTATGCACATCAGCATGTACAATTTCCAATAAGCTAGTTATCCGTTCCTCTTTGGCCTATGAACCGAGTTTCAATTATCTCGAGGAAAGTCTCACAAGCGTCGATTGATCAAAATCAAAGACTCCAAAAATCCATCAACATGGAGTTTCTTCATGTTTTCTTTCTAATATAATTTAAACAGCGATGTCACTTCATAAGTGATCTTTCAATCATTTGTCTTGCGACATTTTAGCATTAGTGTTTATGGATGTGATTTCTCCCACTAGACTTGTAAAAGTTCATCCATCCTTTATGGAATACGGTAATTATTTGAACAACCATTGTTCTCATAATACCGGAACAAAATAACAATTATTAAAACAAATCTTGAAGGCTAGGTTTGACGACAACGAAAAGCACAATAACACTTTATTTGTTTTCGATGATCATCATCACTTATTCCCTTGCTAGTTACTTAGGCCATTTCAGTTCATGAATTGCATTATCCTGTATGACACTTCATACCAACCGATTCGGTATCCAATATCGGTATCCAATACCTCAGAACCACATTGTTTAACAAGCAAGGAATACAGCCATAACATGTATATCTTCTATATACCTAAGTTGGACATCTCCAACCTTTTCTTTTCTGCCAAATATTTTATAGATTCTCTTTCAACAATTCCTTTTCTTTTAAAAGAATCTATCAACATCAATAGTGGTGTCATTCACATGACACATAGTACAAAGCGTGTATAGTCAAATACTAATACCTTTGGACTTGCACTTTGAAGTGGATCACCATCATCAAATGTTTGGTGTTCTTTCAAAAATCCATTCTTTATTAATCTATCAGTGTAGTAAACATTTTACTTACATCTTCTATTCATCCTTATCATGACAACTTTCATGATCAAACTACTATAGCTTGCAAGGAAGAATCGCGAGTATAATGTTAGTTCCCAAAACCTTTTTGGGAGATCCGGATGCTTAGCATCTCCATCCTTCACAAATTCTCATACAATATGAGAACATGTATTTTGCTAAATTATACTCTATCATAATGCAACTAAAAACATTGTTTCAGATATCACAATATCTTTCACACATGATGATTTTTGAAACAATTTTCAGCTCCTATATAATCTTGATATTAAAACAACTTTTGAATATCAATAATCATGGAGGCAAACATGTACTTTATATACTAACATTGGAATTCTTACTCTTGATTTAATACTACTTATTAAACTTCATGGAGTAAATAGAGTTTGCTGAAAGTTTGCAATAGGACTTATAAACTTTAAATTGACATTCAAAACAATACGATACCAGTTCGTAAAGTAAATATCTAGAATTCTATAGTTCTGTTATCTCAATTAAAACTAAGCATAAGGTAGTGAACAGACGCCAATGACTACAACAAATTATGCAAATTCACTTTGATTTAGTTTATGACAAATTGAGTTCGACTAATCCAAATTAGAAATGAACTCCCACTCAAAAACGACATCCCTCGTGCCTTTTTGGTGACTACATGAACCAAATCCACTACACCAAGTCCGATTATCATGTGAGTTGATGTAGCTTCAAAGGCGAGCATCTATATGGGCATCATATCAACTATATGACTCATGCTTAACCTTTTGGTCCGTGTTCCGAGGCCATGTCTGTACATGCTAGGCTCGCCAAGTAAGAACCTTAGTATTCGCGTGTGTAAAACTGTCTTACACCCGTTCCCATGAAAGCGTAGATTCGAGTACACCTGATCATCACGTGATGTCTCGAAACAGGATCCACGGAACGGTGCATACTTAAGGAAGAACACATTTTTATCTTGATATCTAAATGAGGGATCATCTTATAATGCTACAAAAAAGCCAAACTAGCAGTATAAGATGCTAAGATCTAATGTGTATAGTGAGATGATATGGTCCATGCATTTGATCTCTATCATTTGCATCGTGGTATGATCTCTATCATTCCTTTGTGTGTAAGGCCAAGGTCTATGGAACTTACACGTTGAGTGTGTTGTAAGAGTATCTATCATACATCTACTTACAACAATACCATATCAAGACACTAGCCCAGCAACGATCTAAACTAGACGCCTCTAATTTATCAATTGCAGGTTTTACGTGGCTTAGGGATTTTGGAGATAGAACCGTTCTTACCTACGAACATGAACCACAACAAGGATAACCAAGTTATTAGCAACTCGTTGTAAATCAGATATGGACTATAGTAGGAGAGACAGACACTCGCCAGCCACTTATGCAAAACAAGTTGCATGTCAGTCGTGGAACCGGTCTCATGTACGATGACATGTAAGGTTGGTCCGGGCCGCTTCATCCTGATGACCCACAAGTATAGGGGGTGTATCGCAGTATTTTCGAGGGAAGTGAAACCCAAATTATTGATTCAACACAAGGGGAGCCAAAGAATACTTATAAGCCTTCACAACTGAGTTGTCAATTTAGCTGCACCTGGAAACAATCTTGCTCATAGTAGTTTATCAGTAGCAACAGTTTTGTAGTAGGAATAGCAAAGTAACAGCAGTAGTAAAGTAAAGATAGCAGTAAACAGTGGGATTCGAGTGCGGTAGTCATAGGGATGGATGGACGGGCGTTGCATGAACAAGACAATTCACATAGCAATCAGAACATAGAGCAATTGCAGATAAATAAGATAAAGCATCCAAGTACTAGATAATCCTAGGCATGTGTTCCATATATAGTCATACGTGCTCGCAATGAGAATTTGCACAACATCTTTTGTCCTGCCAGCCCGTTTGCAGCGGGGCCTCAAGGGAACTACTGGCAATTAAGGTGCTCCTTTTAATAGAGCACCGAAGCAAAGCATTAACACTCCGTGAACACATGTGATCCTCACATCAAAGCCATTCCCTCCGGTTATCCCGATTTCTGTCACTTCGGGGCCATTGGTTCCGGACAACAATGTGTGTATACAACTTGTAGATAAGACCAAAAAACAATACTATCATAATGAATCAATAACATGTTCAGATCTGAAATCATGGCACTCGGGCCCTAGTGACAAGCATTAAGCACAACAAGTCGCAACAAAGTCATAAAGCACTAATAAAAGATACTAGGCACCATGCCTAACAATCTGATGCCATTACATGAACGATCTCATCCAATCCCTACCATCCCCATGGCCTACAGCGGGGGATTACTCACTCATAGATGGGGGAAACTTGGATGGTCGATGGAGAAGCGATGGTGATGATGATGGCGATGATCTCCTCCAATTCCCTGTCCCGGCAGGGTGCCAGAACGGAGTTTTTGGTGCTGTTTCGTGGAATCTGGTGGTGGCGGTGGAGTCGAACTCCTTCTGGAAAAATGTCGAACCCCCTGAGTTTTTAGGTCAGAAGGCTTCTTATAGGCGAAGAGGGAGACCGAGGGGGTGCCTGGGGCCACCACACCATGCCCTGGGGCGGCCAGGCCCAGCCCGCGCCTAGGGGGGTGTGGCCAGCCCCTGGCCCTCCTCCGTCTCATATTCTGGCTCCTGGAGTCTTCTGGAAAAATAGGCACTTTGGCTTTTGTCCCGTCCAATTGCGAGAATATTCATTTTCTAACTTTCCTGGAACCAAAAACAGCAGAAATAGGCAGCTGACACTGTGGCTCTTGTTAATAGGTTAGTCCAAGAAATCATATGAAAAGTATTCCAAAGTGTGGACAAACACCAGAAAGTGGATAAAACCAAGCATGGAACATCAAAAATTATGGATACATTTGCAATGTATCAACATCCCCAAGCTTAACTCCTACTCGTCCTCGAGTAGGTAAGTGATAAAAAGAAAGAATAATTTTTGAGGTGACATGCACCATCAAAGACTTGATCAAAGTATTTGTAGAACATTCAAAGCTGGGATCATAGTACTTCAATCATAACATGAAAGACAAAGTTCTAGCAATAAGACAAAGAAACTATGATGCAACATGAAAAGGCACAAACAAAAGATTCATGAATAATAATGCTTTGCAAGACGTTTGTTTGTTTCACATAAAGAAAACATAGCATAATAGTATTCAGCTTGTCCCTCAATAGAGTAGCAAATATAAATGCATAGGACACCTTCAAAGTTCATAAGAGTGACTAGATACAAATAGTTTAAAACAAGCAATATCAAGTTATGCATCAATCAACTAGTCTTGGGACAATGCACATAGAACTAAGAATGGCCACTATGCTCTCAAAGTAGGTGCATAAAGATAGAAGGTGGAGACTCAATATAATGGTGGAAGAAAGGCCTTTATAAAAGGAAGTAGGGATTCAAGTCTCATAAAGAGCTTCCAAAAATTATGGTACTTATAGCTTTCGGCTCTCATTGCCCCTATCATAAGCATCTTGAAGTGATTAAGGTTAAAGTGAACAAACTATGGTGTACATGCTTGACGAAGTATAAGTTAGAAATCTCATGTCCCTTGTATACGAGGGCCGCTCCTCATGCTACTCAAGTTTAGTCACCGGTAAGTTCTTGTCATCATAAGTACATGTGTATCATAGAGAACCGCCAACGGGGTACCCGATGATATGGAAGAATCCCCATATCAAAATGACAAGGCAAGTAGACAACAAGCATCTCAGCAATCTTCTTATTTACCATGGGAATATGGTGCTTTTTTCTCTCTTTCCTATTTTCATAATCTTTTTTTTATTTTTCTCTTTTTTTTCTCAATATAGGACTCTTTTTTATAAGAAGAATGCTTCATAGACAGCTCATTATGGTTATGCTACAGGTTTCCATCATGTCAGCATGGATTAGACCAGCAGCCTAGGCGTTTCTCTAACACATATACATAACTCCATGGACTTACAAGCTCCCCTTTCATTTCAGAACGACGACATCCATATACAAAAGAGCATGATATCAACTAGGTACAAGTACCCGTGCAATGTTGAAAGCGTTCCCCATGACAGCATGGTTCTGCTAATCCCCAACAAATAAGTGCAAGCATATACAACATAAACGACACAATGGTTCAAGTTGATTAAGGGCAAGAAAAGTAAACTGTGCCATCAAGTTTAATTCGGAAGATAAACAAAAGCATGAATATACTTGGAATAGCATAAGCTAGTAGGTAGGTATGGTGGACTCTTTGGAATAACTTGTTTTAAGGAGTTGGATGCATGAGTGGAACTCATACTTGGTTGTGGAGGCTAGCAAAAGACTGGGAGCGACAAACTAAGAGAGCAATAATGGCCATAATCATGCAAAGCGACAAAACATCATTGATCAAAGCATAAAGTGATACTACAAGTTGAAAACTAAAAGATCATAAAGGCTTATGATGACTTGGGATAGTCATAACATGGTGTGAGCATGCGCCAAGTCAACCCAAATAAAGCATCAAAGGAGAATACCACAATACTATGCTTTAATATGCTAAAACAACACATGATTCATCCAAGGCACATTAAGCAATATCAATTGTTTATAACAAGTCATGCTACAGCAAAGAATACTAATCATAAAGCCAAAACAATATCAAGCATGGCATGACAAAGCATAGGCCACAATCAAAAACAAGCTCTCTTTACCACTTAAGCATGAACTTTTCCTACTCTTTTCCAATCCAAACCAAACTATTTGAAAACCAATGCATGAAAAAGGAGGTCCAACCAATTTATTCAGCGAACTAAGAAAACAAAGCAAATGAAAAACCAAAACGAAAACGAAAAAGAAGACGCTCCAAGAACACAACTGTGCATGAAACAATAAAAATAAAGCGTTTGGAAGAAACCTGGGATTTTTATTGATGAAGAAGGGGATGCCTTGGGCATCCCCAAGCTTTGACGCTTGTACTTCTTGGATATTTCTTGGGGTGACACGCATGGCATCCCCAAGCTTGAGCTTTAGTCCATCCTTCATCTCATTACTCATTCCTTCCATACACCTGAAATTTTTCCTTCATACAAAACTTCACGCAATCTTTATTAGCAACATTAGTGCACTCAAGATAAATAAGTCTTAAGGTTCAGTTCTGACACCAAATAAACTTCCATTAGAACACTAGCTACTGTAGCACTTCCCTCAAAAAGCTCAATTCCCCAAAAGAACTCAAAAAGGAACCAACAAGAAGCAAATGCAGAAAATGGCAGAAATCTGTCAAAACAGACCAGCAGGTAAAGACGAATTTTTTCGAAGACCTTCTGTTGCTCAAATCAAAAAGTGTTGAACTAACGAAAGTTAGATAACAACCTGGGGCAGAACCACAAAAATGCACGCCTCAAAAATACATTCAGAGATTTTACACGAATATTTATGGTGAAGCACGGAAATCTGTTTCGGGACAGCAACTTTCCCAATCACTACTTCTCTCTCATTAGAGGTTACTCTTGGCTCAAAAAGCAAATAAAAAGGATAAGGAGCAGTTATTACTGAAGTAATAACTTCCAAGACTCATCTAAAACTTTTGGGTTATTTCCCAATAAGTACTTTTCTTTAACGCCTTTAAGTTAGGCAAAAGCAAAAACTAAAATGGATAGAATAGAAGTAAGCGGAGATAATCATGGTGAAAACATTGTTTTGTTCAATGAAATCCTTTTGTTAACAAGGTTGATCAGGTCTTGTTACCAAAACAATTCCATATGAGGCAAAACTTTGTATTCCACTAACGATTATGTTACCTCAACCTTGATAGCAATGGTCCCAATCATAATAGTTTCAATTCTTTGTCTTGGTATGGGACCATATATTTCTCCAACTTGAATGCCCTCAACATGTTCAATTGAATTCAAACCATAAGTCCTTTCAATCTTTTGGGGAAATAGAAAGTATGTTCCTTGTCATTAACATTGAAAGTTACCTTTCCTTGATTACAATTAATAACAGCTCCTGCAGTATTAAGAAAAGGTCTCCCAAGAATAATAGACATATTATCATCTTCAGGCATTTCAAGCACAACAAAATCAGTTAATATCAAGCAATTGTGAGCCACCTGAACAGGTACATCCTCACATATACCCACAGGAATAGTGGTAGATTTATCAGCCATTTGCAAAGATATATCAGTTGGTATTATTTTTTCAAGTTGAAGCCTCTTATAGAGAGAGAAAGGCATAACACTAACTCCAGCTCCCAAATCACACAAAGCAGTTCTAACATAACTGTTCTTAATAGAGCAAGGGATAGTTGGAATCCCTGGGTTTCCAAGTTTCTTAGGAACCTTACCATTAAAGGAATAATTAGCAAGCAAAGTATAAATTTCTTCATTAGGGATCTTCCTTTTATTCGAGACAATATCCTTCATATACTTTGAGTAAGGAGGCAATTTAATAGCATCAGTCAAAGGAATTTGCAAGAATAAGGGTTTCATCCACTCACAAAACTTATTATAGTGTTCATCTTCCTTTGACTTGTGTTTCTTATCAGGGAAAGGCATAGGTTTTTAGACCCAAGGTTCTCTTTCACTACCATGTTTCTTAGCAATAAAATTTTCTTTAGTGTATTTAGTATTCTTAGTGTGGTTTTCAGGTTCTTCTTCAACTTTTTCTTCATTGGGAACTTCATTTTCTTCATTACCACTTTCAGTTTCAGCATTAGAGATAGATATACTATTAGGATCTATAGCAGGTTCAGAGGGTTCTTCAATAGTTTTATGTTTCTTTTTTTCCTTTTCTTACGAGTAGAACCACTATTTTCAGCATGTTGAGAATCCTGCTCAATTTTTTTGGGATGCCCCTCAGGATATAGAGGATCCTGGGTAGCAGCTCCACTTCTAGTTCTAATTTCATAAGCATGTTTTTCTTTAGCAGCATTAACTAGCAAGTCGTTTTGCACTTTAAGGAGTTGATCTATTTGAGTTTGAACCATTTGAAAGTGTTTGACAATCATTTTAACATCATTAGAGGTTCTTTCCACAATATCTTTCAACTCAACAATAGCTCTAGTGTTTTCCATTAGATTATTTTGCACCCTTTTATTAAAATTATCGTGCTTAACAATAAAGATATCGAATTCTTCTAAGCATTGATCAGGAGGTTTAGAGTAAGGGATATCACCTTCATCAAAGTGTTGGAGAGAGTGTACCTCGATAGTGGATGAGTTGGGGATAGGCTTACATAATTCTTCTATAGGAGGTAAATTCTTGACATCTGCAGCTTTAATTCCCTTCTCCTTAAGACATTTCTTAGCTTCCTTCATCACTTCATCATTTAATTCAATAACTCCCCCCTTCTTTGATGTTGGAATAGGCACCGGAATAGATGGTTCAGGTATAATTACTTCAGGTATAACGTGTTTAGGAGGAGTCCAATCTTCATAATTCTTGCTTATTTTAGCCATTAATTCCTCAGCTTCCTTTGGAGTCCTATTCCTGAAAACACAATCAGCACAACTATCTAGGTATGTCCTAGATTCTTCGGTTAGTCCATTATAAAATATATCAAGAAGCTCATTCTTAGGTAATGGACTTCCAGCTTGTGCATGAATCAAAGCACAAAACCTTGCCCAAGATTCAGGCAATACCTCTTTTTCTCCCTGTTTAAAATCAAAAATTTGCTGCAAAATAGCATGTCTAGCACTAGGAGGAAAATATTTCTGCAGGAAAGTACTAATCAAGCAATCAGGGCTATCAATAGATCCAGGAGGTAAATTACTAAACCAAGTTTTAGCTTCTCCTTTAAGTGAAAAGTGGAAAATCTTAGCAACAAAGTAAGTACACATCTTAATATCATCAGAAAACAAGCCACTCATGGTAGAAAGTTCATTCATATGTGCTACCGCACTTTCATTCTTAGTCCCACAAAAAGGTTCTTTCTCGACAATAGCTATGTAAGATAGATCGAGAGAGAAATCATAATCTTCATCTATAATGTTTATGGGAGAAGCGGCAAACTTAGCGACATGAGACAATTTGGGTCTAATAGTACGCCTCTCAAGGAGACTCTTAGCAGTGCTCCTATTATGGGTGTTTTTACATTCTTTAATAAATTCATTGGTCATCTCATCATAACCATCTTCAATATCATAACTTTCACTAGACTCAGGTGAACTAACAGGTGTGGTAGTGTCTTCATTAGGAGTTTCAGTATTTCCAGCTATAGTTCTAGCAATCGTAGCATCTAGGAAAGGACCTAATGAACCACTCTTATCAAGCACAGTAGAAGCAGCATCATAAGAATCAGAAGTTTTAGATTCAGCAGTAGTAGCAGTGTGTGTAGCATGCGTATGTGGTGGTGTAAGGAATTTACTCATAACATACGGTGAATCAAGAGCAGCAGAGGTGTTTAGAACCGTACCTCTTCTTGTAGTGGATGGTAATATAGGAACCTTGCCATCACGAGACTTACCCATGATGGATGGATAGCAGCGAACAATAGATAATCCAAGTGAACTTGATAAATAAAGCTATGCTCCCTGGCAATGGCGCCAGAAAATAGTCTTGATGACCCACAAGTATAGGGGGTGTATCGCAGTATTTTCGAGGGAAGTGAAACCCAATTTATTGATTCAACACAAGGGGAGCCAAAGAATACTTATAAGCCTTCACAACTGAGTTGTCAATTCAGATGCACCTGGAATCAATCTTGCTCATAGCAGTTTATCAGTAGCAACAGTTTTGTAGTAGGAATAGCAAAGTAATAGCAGTAGTAAAGTAAAGATAGCAGTAACAGTAGCAGTAAAAAGTGGGATTCGAGTGCGGTAGGCATAGAGATGGATGGACGGGCGTTGCATGAACAAGACAATTCACATAGCAATCAGAACATAGAGCAATTGCAGATAAATAAGATAAAGCATCCAAGTACTAGATAATCCTAGGCATGTGTTCCATATATTGTCATACGTGCTCGCAATGAGAATTTGCACAACATCTTTTGTCCTGCCAGCCCGTTTGCAGCGGGGCCTCAAGGGAACTACTGGCAATTAAGGTGCTCCTTTTAATAGAGCACCGAAGCAAAGCATTAACACTCCGTGAACACATGTGATCCTCGCATCAAAGCCATTCCCTCCGGTTATCCCGATTTCTGTCACTTCGGGGCCATTGGTTCCGGACAACAATGTGTGTATACAACTTGTAGATAAGACCAAAAAATAATACTATCATAATGAATCAATAACATGTTCAGATCTGAAATCATGGCACTCGGGCCCTAGTGACAAGCATTAAGCACAACAAGTCGCAACAAAGTCATAAAGCACTAATAAAAGATACTAGGTACCATGCCCTAACAATCTGATGCCATTACATGAACGATCTCATCCAATCCCTACCATCCCCATGGCCTACAGCGGGGGATTACTCACTCATAGATGGGGTAAACATGGATGGTCGATGGAGAAGCGATGGTGATGATGATGGCGATGATCTCCTCCAATTCCCCGTCCCGGCAGGGTGCCAGAACGGAGTTTCTGGTGCTATTTCGTGGAATCTAGTGGTGGCAGCGGAGCGGAACTCCTTTTGGAAAAACGTCGAACCCCCTAGAGTTTTTAGGTCAGAAGGCTTCCTATAGGCGAAGAGGGAGACCAAGGGGATGCCTGGGGCCACCACGCCATGCCCTGGCGCGGCCAGGCCCAGCCCGCGCCTGGGAGGGTGTGGCCAGCCCCTGGCCCTCCTCCGTCTCGTATTCTGGCTCCTGGAGTCTTTTGGAAAAATAGGCACTTTGGCTTTTGTCCCGTCCAATTCCGAGAATATTCATTTTCTGACTTTCCTGGAACCAAAAACAGTAGAAAACAGGCAGCTGGCATTGTGGCTCTTGTTAATAGGTTAGTCCAAGAAATCATATGAAAAGTACTCCAAAGTGTAGACAAAACACAATAAAGTGGATAAAACCAAGCATGGAACATCAAAAATTATGGATACATTTGCAATGTATCACATCCCACTATGCCACCAATATCCAAAATACATAGAAGATGCAATAACATGATCATCATCGCCCACATATAAACATATGTGTACTACCCGTGCAAAGCACCTACACATAGATCAGGCTCTGATACCACTGAAGGGTTCACAACATAGAAAACAAAAAAATTCCTACGATGAGAACTATACGCCAAGATCTATCTACTAGATATAGAGCAACAGGTGGATATACATCCATGGAGAACTTATCCTCGAAGACAACGAGTTTTGTTAACGAGTTGGAACTCGTAGATGATGTAGTCGTACACTTGCCGATCTCAAGATCGTGATGAAGTCTAGTAGGTCCGGCTCCAGCACGTCCTTCAGATCCAGCTCCAGCAAGTCCAGCACCACCAAGTCCGGCACCGCAAAGCAGCGGTGCATCCGTGATCTCACACACGTCCGGTACCCTGAAAACCTCCTTCCCTCGCTCCAGCAAACAGCGGAAGCAGCAACTTCTTTCCAGATAAAGCCACCGGGGACATGTATCTCGCTAATCCGAGACCATGGGGAAATAATACTAGAGGGGGAGAGAGATCCTTCACGAGGAGGTGTGTGTATGAAGGTGTGAGAGGGGGGCCTTTTATAGGAGGAGGGGAGGGTACCCCTCCCATGGCCGGCGCCCATGGAGGGTGTCCCTTCACCTCCCCCATTCATGTGGTGGTAACCCCCTCCACATTAAAATGCCCCTTCACATTCTCTTTTAAAGTCTTAACTTTAAATGCATTAAATTTCTCCAAATTTAATGCTCTCTTATTTAATAAAACTCTTTTATTAATTTTATTCAGAATTTTGTTAATTACTTTAATTAACAAACATTCACATAAAACCCCCCTGCAACATTTCAATATTACATGCAGAACCAATTTCTTAAATCTTTATCTGAAACATATTTGCTCCAAATGGTGTCGGTATTCCTTAAGTGTGTCACCCTACGGTTCGCGAATAATGCAGACATGATCGAGACCCCTCTCAGATCAATAATCAGAAGTGAGACCTGGAGATCCATATTGACTCCTACACATTCAACGATGACTTCTATGATCGTGAGAACCTTTAACGCTAGTAGCTAAATCCCTTTGTCTCATGATATAATACATGCCCGAGATTCGATCATCGGTATCCAAATACCTAGTTTGATCTCGTTACCGACATGCACCCTTTTCTTGTTCTCATGATATAGCATTCTAGTGATCACATCACTTGCTTGCAAGCTATCTTAATGTGATATCACCGAGAGGGCCCAAAGTATATCTATCCGTCACCGGGATGGACAAATCCCACTCTTGATCCATGAGCCTCAACATAACACCTTCGTAGTACTGAACCCACCTTTATAGTCACCCTGTTACGGTGTGACGTTTGATGTTATCAAGATACTCTTCCGGTGTTAGCAATTAATATGATTTCATGGTCTAAGGACTAAGATTACTTCGTATGATGTTATAGCAATATAAACATAATGACTTTGATCGTAATGCTATACTTCGGATGAATGTTCATCACATGATTCCACCAATGTTGTGACCTCGTTATTAACAACATCCAATGTCCATGATCAGGAAACCTTGATCATCTTGTTAATCAACGAGCTAGTTTATATGAGAGGCATTACTAGGAACTTTGTATTTTGTTTATTAAACACACATGTATTAACGTTTCCAATTAATACAATTATAGCATGCAAAATAAACATTTATCATAAACATGGAATAAGATAATAACCACTTTATTATTGCCTCTCGGGCATATTCCCTTCAAATTGTTTAACCAAACTCGCGCTGGTCCTTCCAACATCTGCGGTACATACCTCACTGCCCATCTCAAATCTCCTATTGCGATCTTGACCGCTGTGGCATAGTCAATCAGCCAATCCTCTGGCCTGGTACTACCATCATAAGTTCGGATTCCTCTAGCCAGCTGAAAGTTCGGCACTGGTGGTTCATTCATGATCCGGGGCCCAAAACATGATGGACCCGGTGGACCTTGTAACTCGATTTGCTCCGACCTATAAATCCTATCCAACTTCAACCTCGCATCATATGGCCGCAAGTTCCTGCTTCCCAAACGTGATCCAATTACGTGGTGATCCGGTTTGGGGTATCCATCGTTGACCATAGCCGAATAACCATCATTGTATCTTTCCTGGTCCCGATGTGCATGATGCTGTTGTGCCACTTGTCCCACACTTCCTTCTTGCCGAGGTACACGTTGTTGCTATGTCAGAGGTACATTTTGCCCCGCTCCCACGGGATCACGCTGTCCGGCATTGCCGTTGGCAGCATTTCTTTGACCGGCATTGCCTTGGTCACGGTTACCTCGGGCAGCCACACCTCGGCTGGTACTGTGCCGGTCCTCATCAACTTGCACTGCTTTTCCTTTTCCAGCCCTTACCGGGTCATAAGGGACCATTTGCTTGTCTCTTCTCCCGGAATCCACTACCTCTTCTCTCCTGGGGTTATGACCCGGAGACGACGCGGCTCCTCTAGATCTTGTCGCGTTATTTCTGGCTGAATGTACCACATGTGAGGCCCCTGGTGGTGTCAGGTTAGCCTTGTTTATCTCTTCATTTTGTTGGCATGCAACTCTCAAGAGGTGATTTACCCTCTCTTGCTGCCTTTGTCGGGCCTCTCCGGTTAAACCTTCTAACTCGGACGCGGCCGCATTTGGTGCTCTGAGGTTATTTGCCGGGGTACTGTACCGATCCAACCCTCATGTCACTATCGTAGCTGTCTGACCCGGCCTAGGCTCGTACTCCTTGTCAATCTCAGTGATCAGGTTCCTGCCCTGGATTTTCACTCCATCGATACGGTTTGCCTTAGCATACTCTCTCAAGGTGATATTCAGCGACTGATGCAGCTGTGCTACTTTCTTTGCTCCAGCTAACATTTTCCGCCTAGTTTCCTCTAATTCAACTTGCGCCTGAGCCGGATCTACCACAGGTGCTATTGGTGTTGCTAAGCTATCTATCGCTTGCTGGAGAACATTTTCTGGCCTTTCTAGCGAGGAAAACCTTGACCTGGTCTATTTTGGTGTTACCTCTGGCTTTGGCGCCGGATCTTTGCTCGGTTCCGCATCTGGCGTGGTCATCGGGACCTCAACGCTGCTAGTGGGGCGAGCGATACGCACTCCACGAGCGGTGCTGAGAGGTGGTTCGCCTCCCTCGATGATGTGTCGCGGATGAACGCAAGACTCATCCACCCCGACGTAGATCTTGTGCACGCCAAGCTTGAGGAAGACGCCGTTGCGCAGTGGAGGGTGCCTGCCGAAGCTTCCCGCGTTGTCGCTGACATAGTCCAGCACTCCAAAGCGCTGAACCAAGCCTGAGACGATACGCTCGCCAGTTCTTGAGAAGTTTCCCGTCTGAATTTTCACCCCTGCTAGCACCGCTTGCCCCACGGTGGGCGCCAACTGTCGTGGTGGTGGCACGGCAGATGGCATGGATAGGCTAAAGATGGGGCCAATGAGTGCTAGGGGAATCCAGGAAGGGAGAGCGTGGTGATTCCACGCACGGAAGTTCTTTTACATTCTCTATCAATGGTGTTTACAAGTGCTCCTAAGGCTCTCAACAAGAAGGAGACGATGTCTCTTACTCCCTGTTCACTAGCCCTAGAGTTCTACCTTAGACAGAGAATGATTCATCTATTGGCCGTCGTCCCTCTCTATGGAGGCCCCGGTGCTCCTTATATAGGGGAGTCCGGGTTACAATTCTAGGGCACAGGTGGCAGCATATTCTACGAATATGCTCCTTTCCTAAAGCAGATGCTTCCTTATTCCTCTTTAACGGCTCATCCGAGCTTTGGAAGTAACCCGCAACGTCATCCTTGTCTTTTGGTGTCACCAAACACGGGCTACGTCATCCGGCTTTGCCCACGTCACCTTGGTCGTCCCTGACCCGCTGGTCCTCTTCTTTACTTTACTTTGTACATGCTTCAGCTAATAAAGCCACCTTTTGACCAGCGGGGGATTCCTTCTCTTGGAAGCATAGATAATCTGGCTAGCATATAGCTAATCTGGCTTACCCATTTACCTGCAAAACAGATAGACATGGCCGACATAAATCTTATGCCGGCCGGACCATTGTCAAGCAAATGTCCCATAGGCCGGGTCACACCGTGATTCGGCTTGTCTTGAGGTGACCCGGTCAACACCTTGCTTTGACCGCGCCGTACCCCGGCTAACTCGGCCCTTATACCCGGTGTTACCCTACCCGGGGGTATCCCCCCAACAGCGGTTGGCCTATATATAGTGGGAAATGGTGGGAGAACATGGCGGGAAGCAGGGGAAATAGCAGGAAAACATGGCGGGAAGCGGGAAAAATAGCGAGAAAACATGGCAGGAAGCGGGGGAAATGGCGGGAAAACATGGCGGAAAGCGGGGGAAATGGCGGGAAATATGTTTTAGTCCTAGTTACTAGTTTTAGTATTAAATATTATATTTCTAATGAGTATATTATTTTTGTGAATATTTTAGTATATTATATGTATTTTTCTGTTTTTAAATAATAAACTATATTTTTCCAACATTTGTACTAAATATAATACTTGTTAAACAATAGATAATTTCATTTAAGTTATATAATAAAGTATGATAATAGATTTAAATTATAGATCTTCTTTTTCTGAAATTTTTAATATATAATACATAATTTTCTGAAAACTATAAACCATTTTACTTTTTGGCGCCAAAAATCACCTTTAGCCCTGTGTTGTAATACAAACCGGGGCTAAAGGTCCTCCTACGAGCAATATCGTACTTTAATAATGACCCCGCTGTGCACGTCCACAAACAAAATGACCGGTTCAAGAGGTCAGTGCGCAAGCTAACTTCCGGAATGGATCAGTGACAAATCAAACTCAAGCAATTATATGAAGAGAAAAATCCAAGTCAAGCAGAACTGAGAAGCTGATAACAACAGGCTGTGTTCTTGTTCATCCAAAAAACCGTTAGCTAGGCATCGATCATAGTAGCATCAGATATCGATGATTTAATCATGATCTCGTAAGCAAGAACCTACGATTATTAATCATAGTCTCATCACGCCGAGAGAATACAACAACCTGGAAGAATAGACAAGTTCTTCCTACGGAGACCAAGGACCAAGCGAAATCCAATTCAAGCAGAATTGAGCAGCCGAGACCAAGGACTAAGCGATATCCAATTCAAGCAGAATTGAGCAGCAGAGAACACCATCTCTGTTCATGTTCTTGAAGTACCAATCAATCCTTTAATCCTCCTACTAATACTAACAAACCCACAAACATGAACCAAAAAACCTATAAACACCCGCGCGCGCGGAGACTGAGGGGAACCTTAGCCCGCCACCCCTCCTGTTCATGTGCTTTAAAAATAAAAATATATGACTATTAATTCAGTGTAGCATATTTTATGGTATTTTAAAAAATAGTGCATCAAAAATTGAGCCCGAATATAATTTAAAAGCATAACATTTACGGTGGACATGGCACCGTGTTATTTCCCATGGCAATACGAATGTCCATGCAGATATAAATTTATTTCCATTAACTTAATATATCAAAAATGATGACATCACACTTGCTGAGGGCCACCATGCTAGTTCCATGTTAATGTTTGAGAACCATCCAATTTGTTTATTGAGATTCATGTGACTAAAAAAAGATTAAAATAGTTTCATCCGACGGCTATATGAGTGTGACGATCACATAAAAGACACACCGCCCAGTCAGACACTATAGTTAGCGAAGATAGGTGACATGAATTAATCTTATCTAATCTCTGATCAAGTCAACACCCATCAGCATCTGCAAATGAGCCGTTGAGCACCAGCATTGGTTTACGTTAAAGAAGGAAATAATCTAGTGCCAAGTCAAATGAAAATAAACGTGTTTTTTTCGAAATAGGGAACACAACCCCGGCCTCTGCATCAATCAATGCACACACCTTAAGATAGACTTAAACAGCTCAAATGTCAACTACCGTGCGCAAAACTATATTTGCGAGATGGCGAGTGGAATATAAAGACCAGACCAAGTACATTCTTCCGTACCTTTGGCAGTTCTCAGGATGAACTGGTCAGCTCTGGCCTGCTCCGTCACGACCCTGCTACTTGTGTTCCTGCCCTTTCGAGCGGCCGATGACCGGCTTATCTCCGGCAAGACGCTCTCCCCCGGCGCCACCATCGTCTCCGATGGTGGTGACTTCTCCTTGGGGTTCTTCTCTCCATCCAGCTCCACTCCGGCCAATCTGCACCTCGGCATATGGTTCAACGGGATCTCCGAGCACACCGTGGTGTGGGTCGCCAACCGGGAAGTCCCGATGACCAAAAGCACTTCCGTCATGCCGCCAACGCTCTCTCTCATCAACACCTCCAACCTTGTCCTGTCCGATGGTGATGGAGGTCATGTCCTTTGGACGACTGACGTGGCGACTACCCCGAGTTCTTCATCGGTGGCGGTGCTTCTAAGCACTGGAAACCTCATCATCCGCTCGGCGAGCGGCACCATGCTGTGGCAGAGCTTCGACAATCCGACTGACACATTCCTTCCCGGCATGAAGATGCTGGTCTGGTCCCGGACGCGTGCTATCGAGCGCCTTGTGTCTTGGAAAGGCCCCGACGACCCCTCACCCGGGAGCTTCTCCTACGGCTGTGACCCAGTCACGTCCCTCCAGGTATTCATCTGGGACGGGGCGCGCCCCGTGGCCCGTAGCACGCCGTGGATGGGTTTCCTGGCCAAGAGCGAGTACCAGTTCCAGATGAGCAACACCAGCAACATCACCATCATCTACATGGCCGCCATCAACAACAACGAGGAGGGCTATAAGACCTTTAGCCTCTCCGACGGCACCCTTCGCTCTAGGTACATGCTGACCTACTCTGGCAAGCTCCAGATGCAGATCTGGAATACTAGCTCGTCGGCATGGGCTGTCCTTAGTCAGTTACCCACCTGGGACTGCACCCAGTACGGCTACTGCGGCCCCTACGGGTACTGTGACCAGACGGAAACGCCGGTGTCGACGTGCAAGTGCCTTGATGGATTCGAGCCGGCCAACACAGAGGACTGGAGTGACGGAAGGTTCTCTAAGGGCTGCCGTCGGAAGGAGGCGCTCCGTGGGTGCGAAGATAGTTTTCTGGCCTTGCCGGGGATGAAGGCGCCGGATAGGTTTGTGCTCGTGGCAGCAGGCACGTCCTTGGACAAGTGCGCGGCGGATTGCAGCCGCAACTGCTCCTGTGTGGCATACGCGTACGCTGACCTTGGTAGCACACCGAGGTGTTTGGTGTGGGTCGGAGAGTACACGGGGAAGCTAGGTGCAAGCCCCGCCACCGACACGCTCTATCTCCGGCTTGCTGGATTAGATGCATCATCTGGTACCAAATCCTTACTCCTTTGCTCTATACGAATACTTCCTCCGTTTTAAAATATAAGATGTTTAGTTTTGTGAGACGAATGTATCTAGATACTTTTTAGTGTGTACATTTACTCCGAATCTACACATTAAAAGACATCTGGATACATTAGTTTCTCAAAAAAAGCATTTTATATTTTATAACCGAGGAAGTACTTACTTCCTGGCTTAATACTCCATTTCCATGCTATGCATGCGTGGCCAGATAAAAGGGCAAAGAGCAAGGCAGTGCGAATTGTATTGTCGGCTTTAGGAAGCTTCATGCTTCTAGTGTGCCTTTTCATTGCATGGTGGAAATTCAAAGGTACTTTCAGTTTACATCCATGTTGTAATGCCTTAACCTATTTGGCAGTTTTGAAATATTGGTATTTTCACAACATAGATAGACGAACATAGTGCGAAATTAATCTTCTAAGACCAGCTGTGGGTAAAGGTCTTAAAAAAAGACATGTGGGTATACAATAGTACGAGCTCTCGTCACTTCTTCTCATTTGTCCATGTCTATGTTATACTGGATAAAATAATATAAATGATTATTACGCATTTTGGGGGAACAGGCAACAACAAAAACCTGGAAAAACAAAACAAGGGAATATCAGATGGTTCGAGCGACCTTGAGTTTCCATTTGTGACATTTGAGGAAATTTCTCTAGCAACAAATAATTTCTCCGAAGCTTGTATGATTGGACAAGGAGGCTTTGGCAAAGTTTATAAGGTAATATATTCAGCATTCTCTTCTTCTGGTTCATTCTATAACACATAATTTAATTTATTTGTTCATATGACAATCTAAATTTTCTTGAAAATATGCAGGGGACATTAGGTGGTCTACAAATTGCTGTCAAAAGGCTAAGCAAGGACTCTCAGCAAGGAGCAATTGAATTTAAGAATGAAGTACTTCTTATTGCCAAATTACAACATAGAAACTTGGTTCGGCTTCTTGGATGTTGTGGCGAGGGAGATGAAAAGCTTCTGATTTATGAGTATTTGCCTAATAACAGCTTAGATGCGACCCTATTTGGTACATTCTAGCAAATAGCCCAAATTTTTCTACAAACTATCAACATAATTTTCTTACATTTAGTTTGTTTGCAGATGATTCAAGAAAACATTTACTGGATTGGGAGAAACGGTTTAATATAATCAAAGGTGTCGCAAAGGGGCTTCTCTATCTCCATCAAGATTCAAGACTGACCATAATTCATAGAGATCTCAAAGCTGGAAATGTTTTACTAGATATAGAGATGAATCCTAAGATAGCTGATTTTGGTATGGCGAGGATCTTCAAGGATAATCAAGAAAATGCAAATACCCAACGTGTAGTCGGAACATTGTGAGTATAATTTCTTTAACCAATGACTCATAATAATTGTGTGCCTATTAAATCCTTTTTTAACTATTGAAAGGGATAATTGCAGTGGCTACATGGCTCCTGAGTATGTAATGGAAGGTGTCTTCTCCACCAAATCTGACATATATAGCTTTGGTGTATTAGTATTGGAGATTGTAACTGGTATAAAGAGAAGCTCCAATTGTCGAACCATGGGCTTTCCTAGCCTCATAGACTATGTGAGTACATATTTGCATGCTTTCTTTCAAGCCGTAAACTGAAAAAGGTGGGCTAGTTTTGAAAATAAAATAAATGGTGTTTTTGATTGTTTCAGTCATGGAATATGTGGAAGGATGGGAAGCTAGAGGATTTGACTGACTCTTCTATCATGGATACTTGTTCACTAGATCAAATTCATCGATGCATCCATGTAGCACTCTTGTGCGTTCAACAGAACCCGAATAACAGACCTTTGATGCCATCTATTGTGTTGGCCCTAGAGAATGGAACCACCACACTTCCACTACCAAACCGCCCCGCCTATGTTGGATTGAGGAGCACCGAGTTGGATCAAATACTATATGATATTCAAAACTCTAGGAATAGGCTAACACTTACTGACATAGATGGGCGATGAAATAATTTATTATTGTGTGTATGTGTCGACCAATGTCTAAATAAGATTGAATATGCAAGTAAGTTCAGTATGTGTGGTTTCGCGGTCGGTTTCCTTGTACTCTCTTAATAAGGAAGTTTTTTGCTCAGGCAAAATATGTCACCCATCATGTGTTGTTTGGAATGACTAGTAGGGTGGCCCTTGCAAATGCGAGGGTAACATTAAAATGTCTCAAAAATATATTTTATTTGTGCTACCTTTTGATTTGAATTTATGGATGTTAGTCTAGTTCCTCTAAACCATATTATTTTGATATCGACTTGGTCTCTAATATGACTCTGCAAATCCCCAAAGAAAATATTCCAAAAAAAATTTTGGTTAGAAATTTGCATATAAAAAAATGGTAATGAATTTTTAATATGGTACACTACCCGTTCCTAATATTTGAAACTATGCAAATATTTGCACATAACCAAAAAGTCTGTTATTTACAGATAAAGCCTTATAATGTCATGAACTGGAATTATATTTTCTTTGGTGTTGTCCCGTTGCTATTTTCGTTACTAGAATGCACACCTGAAATACACATAGGTGATCTCCCGAGGCCGTATATCAAGAAACAAAGTTGGAGCAAACAGAACTATGTCAACGTGTATTTTATTTCTAAATACCTCTTGAAATACATCGGTTACTAAATGGCCAGGAATTTACATTTATCCACATAAGATGTGTTTGAATTCGGTTGTAGACTAAGTGGCCTTCCGTATCTTATTCGTCAAGATAAAATATCAAGAATATGATATAGCATGTGAAAAATGACAATCTTCATGATTTTATAAGATACTTATTTATCGCGTGAGGGCTAATATCGTATAGCTGAGTAGCGTACCTACTAAGATGATCGCAAAGAAGCCCACTAATTGCGTATAATTTTCTATAAAGAAATTAAATGTGCCTGTCAAAGATTGTTCTACAATGAATACACTGAACCATGTAATTTTTTGGTAAAAAAGAAAAACTATGCTCATCACACTAGTTATTCAAGCCTCCATTTATTCAAAGATTTTTGTTGGGTATTTGAATAATACGATTTTCCTATGTAGTCTGTTGATTCTATGGAGTGGAATCCTTAGAAATTTGCAACTATTATGCATGAAAAATTCCATTCACTCAAACCTTTTCGACCCAATTTAGTGTGTCACTATTTTACTAATTACTATATTATTGTAATAATATATAATTTAAGAGTACATGCCATTTAATATTTCTTCTCCATTCATGTGTTTTAATAAACATGTGGATCAAGGAGGACCTAGAAAATGATTGGGTGAATTAATAAATTGTATGAGGATGCTAATCACCAAAGGAGTCAATATCAGAATATTGTAGGGTGCAAACTGAGATCTTTGTACTTTATACTCCCTCCGTCTCAAAATAGATGTCGCAAGTTTGTGAAAATTTGGATGAATCTATATACTAAATAGTATCTAGATTTATTCAAATTTTGATACTATTTAGCTGGCTGAATGGGCGATCGATTGCGCGAACAGCAAAAATGTTAGAAGATAGCAATAGTGTACTTTGATAAATTTATAATGATACCATGATCCAGAAACAAACAAATTTCATCATTTCAAGAGTCATCGCAAAAAAATTGTAGAATGGATCAGTTACGACTTGCGAATCCAACCCGATCGAGGTATTCCCTGGAAAGAAAACTCGAACTCAAGTAGAATTGGTCAAACAACACAGCTATGTTCATGTTCCTGAAGTATCAATCCATTAGTCCTTTGAAAAGGTTAGATTTCTATCGGTCACGCTTCTTTTGGCAGAGTGATCAACATAAACAAAAATACCGTCTAACAAAGTGGAATATCATTTGTAGACCAAAAGATCAGGGGGGTTTAGGAATTGAGTTACTTGATATAAAAAAATAGATGCCTCTTAAGCAAATGGCTTTTTAAGATCCTCAACGAAGAGGGTGTATGGCAGGAACTATTGCATAATAAGTATCTCAAAAACAAATCGTTGTCACAAGTGATAGCAAAATCCACCGATTCTCAATTTTGGAAGGGTTTGATGAGGGTTAAAAATGATTTTTTTGAAAGAGGGTCTTTTGTTATTGGTAATGGGCAATTAACACGTTTTTGGGAAGACACATGGTTGGGGGAAGAACCGTTGGCAAATCAGGACCCACTCCTATATAATGTGGTGCGCCGAAAAAACGTTTTGGTTGCCAACATCTTATCTCAAAATCCTTTAAATATAGAATTTAGAAGGGCTTTAACGGGAGCTAAATGGGATGCATGGATACTTCTAGTTCAGCGTTTAATGGCCATAAACTTAACAAATGAGGAAGACAGATTCAGATGAAAGTTAACTCAATCAGGGAGTTTTACCGTCAGATCTATGTATGCTGATTTGTTAAATGACCACATGGTGTTCTTGCGAAAATATATTTGGAAATTGAGGGTACCATTGAAGATAAAGATCTTTATGTGGTTCTTATATAAGAAAGTTATTCTAACAAAAGATAATCTAATGAAACGTCAATGGAAAGGTTGTAAGAAATGTGCTTTTTGTGATTCTGAGGAATCTATAAATCAGTTGTTTTTTGATTGTCCCTTTGCTCGTCTTGTTTGGAGAGTGGTTCAGTTTATTTTTGCTATTACTCCTCCAACAAATGTCTCAAATATGTTCGGAAACTGGTTGAATGGAGTAGATAAGAAAACAAAAGCACAAAATTCGAGTGGGAGCTTCTGCTTTAGTTTGGGCCATATGAAATTGTCGAAATGATGTTATTTTTAACAAGCATAGAACTGCTTATTTTTTACAGGTTATTCGTATGGCTACCCACTGGATCCACGAGTGGTCCTTTCTGCTACCAGAAGTGCAATGTGCGCCTATGGATTCTGGATGCACACGTCTGGAGACGGTCGCACGGGATATCTACAACCTGGATGGATGGCGGTTTCTAATCGTCTCCAATGATCAATAGCCGACACTTTTTTCTTTTTTTCCGCTGGTTGTTTTTTATGTACACTCTATGTGACCCATGAGTTGTAATCTTTGAATATCTAAAACTTTGCAATAAATAGGCTGTGTGCATCGATGGATGCAGAGACCGGGATATGTTTCCCATTTCGAATAAAAAAATCCATTAGTCCTGGGATCGTTGATAGAATCATAATAGTCTCATCAACACGCAAGAACAATACAAGATCTCCCTACGCGGGTGAGCACCATCGATCAAGTCATTCGAATCACAAGGTACCGAACGCATCCTGGCGTGCGCGGCGGACCAGCGAGGCGCAGTCCTCCGCCATCTCCGTCGCCTTCTCCAGAGCGTCGGCGGCACGGACCCGCGCGTTGCCTACGTCGGCGAAGTCGTCGTCCGCGCCAGGGACAGGGAGACGCGGTTGTGGGGCCAGCAGGAGGTCCACAAGGAGCAGGCGGGCGCAGCACTGCTCCATGGCGTCGCACACTTCCCCGGCGCGCAGCCTGGGGTCCTTGCCAGCGCCGCCCAGCGCGGACCTGGCGACGGCGAGATCCTTGGCCGCCCGCCCGAGCGCCTTCTCCGCGAGCTGGAGGATCCTGGCGCGCCGCTCCATCGATACGCCGCTGCCGGCGCCGGGCGCCGCGTGCACCGGTGCCGCCGCAAGGCGCCCCTGCTGCGCGTCGGCCGCGATCTTCCCGGCGACGTCCCACACCTGCGCCGCCATCTCTCTGTCTTCCGGTGCCGGTGGCGTGGGTTTGGGTTTCTGAATGCTTCGATTCGCTTCCAAGGCGGCGGGGGAGATGTGAAATAGCCCGCCGTGACAGGCTGGCGAGGTGGACCCCACCGGCTGTAACCGATTTTCACCTCTCGCGCAGTCGAACTGAATTTACCTCCGGTAGGAGCACCACTGTGTGCAAAAAAAAAAGTAGAAAGAGGGCAAACCTGTAAAATAACTGCCATTTTACAGTTTGGAACGGAAAACCGCGTCGATCAAAAACCGAGGCGATCCGTAAAATAATTTAAGGGCCGGGGCCAAATTGGCTCATCGATCTCTACATATGCAGGCTCGAGGTCGAAACCGTATGCAAACCCGCGCTCGTGGGAGAGCTAGGGCGAGCAGAACATTCAGTTGCCCGCTCGGAATTCCGAACCCGACTGCACCACACCCCGCCATGCCATCGGAAGGAGGCGCTCCGTGGGTGCGAAGATAGTTTTCTGGCTTTGCCGCGGATGAAGGTGCCGGATAGGTTTGTGCTCGTGGCAGCAGGCACGTCTTTGGACAAGTGCGCGGTGGATTGGCAGCACACCGAGGTGTTTGGTGTGGGTCAGAGAGCTGGTTGACACAAGGAAGCTAGGTGCAAGCCCCGCCACCGACACGCTCTTCTCCGTCTTACTGGATTAGATGCATCATCTGGTACAAATCCTTACTCCTTTGCTCTATACGATTACTCCATCCGTTTTAAAATATAAGATGTTTAGCTTTTGTGAAACAAATGTATCTAAATATCTTTTAGTGTGTACATTCACACCGAATCTACACATTAAAAGACGTCTAGATATATTAGTTTCTAAAAAGCTAAAATATTTTCTATTTTAAAACGGAGGAAGTACTTACTTCCTAGCTTAATACTCCATTTCCATGCTATGCATGCGTGGCCAGATAAAAGGGCAAAGAGCAAGGCGGTGCGAATTGTATTGTCAGCTTTAGGAAGCTTCGTGTTTCTAGTGAGCGTTTTCATTGCATGGTGAAAATTCAAAGGTACTTTCAGTTTACACCCCCGTTGTAATGCCTTAATTCATTGCGACGGTGGGCATAGTAGAGGATGGGTTTGGTCGGACCAAGCAATCTAGATTAACAACTGAGCATAAATTAAATAAGAAATTACAAAATTAAATATAAAAGATCAGATCAAATAAAAATATAATAATTTGTTTTTTTGAAAAGGCCAACTCTTATTCTTTTCTTTTCCGTTGCAACGCATGCACGACATCAAAGCATTGGATGCTAGTTAGACGGTTCTAATTAACTTCTAGGATGTGAGCTTGTAAAAGGGAGCAACGGTATAGAATATCTGCAAGAGTGTGGTTACTAGTAGAATAACAAATGAACACCCAAATACATGAAGAAATCAATATCCTTTCAATCTCCTCCTTTTTGGTGTTTGATGACGACCCCACAAGATTTGCATAAAAGATATCAACAAGGAAAAGCCTTATGAAAGAGAGAAATAAGAAGCTCTACCTAGATGTGTGCAAGGTATATGGACAATTGCTTATAGAATGCAACAAGCACACATATGAGAGAGCTCCCCTTCTCTAAACAAACCAACAAGGGTGTAAGGAAAGAAATACGAAAGAGAGGGACTCATACCTTGCACCAATACCAATGTGGTGAGACAATATTAGATAAATGAAGATACCTCCGTAAGATAGCTTAGCCCACAATAGTCAACCACTAGAACATCACATAGATACCACAACACATAATCTCACCAATATAATAGCATACATAAACGAGGTCCACAAACAAATAAATAACGGAGATCCACAAGCATACATAACGGAGGAAAAGCATTGGATGCTAGTTAGGCGGTTCCAATTAACTTCTAGGATATGAGCTTGTAAAAGGGAGCAACAGTATAGAAGGTCTGCAAGAGTGTGGCGACCAGTAGAATAATAGTGGCGACGAGGGAAATGAACACCCAAGGGTTCCTCAAGTAGGTTTGTATGAAGTTAGCTCGCCACCTATTCCAGCTCTTCATGCAGTGGGCGTTCACCTGCCGCTGCACGTCGTGGAGCCTGCTGGACGGACTCATCACTCCTCCCTTGTTTAAAGTGTTGTTGAGGAGCTTCGCTACCTCCTCGTCGCTGCCCAGCCCACTCTCGATGATCATCTTAGACCTGAGAAGTGCCACATCCTTCGCCGAGCTGATCATGTTGTCCATGAAGATCACGTATGCCGTCACGTCATTGCCAGCAGCAGGGTGCAGCCGTTCGAACGCCATCAGATTGAGGAACCTCTTCTCGGTAACTTCGTCGACCCTCACCGCCGGCATGCTTAGGACGCCACGTTCGAAGTGGACATCCAGGAGGCTATCGGTATCGCTCACCTTGAAAATGATTCCTGCTTCATAGATCTCCATTGCGGGCGGCATGACATATGCTTTTGAACCTTTGCGGTCTTGGTGGTCATCATGGGTGAGACTTTGGTGTAATATGTCCAGGGGATGGAGCCCAGGGGGAGTAGTAGTATCAACCATGTGTCGGTGCCATGGACACAAGGAATCAAGCACCAACTTGCCGATCTCTCGAGGGTTCTGTACAACCAGTTCACATAGTCAGAGCAAACGTGGATTATGTGCTTTGTTATTTTAGAAAATTAATTGCGTTTTGGAAAAGTTTTGAGCGAGTACAACCCCATGACTTTTTAGTTTTGTTTTGAAACTAAATCACAAAAAAAAAATCAAAAAAGGATGAGTGTAGCGCCAAGGTTGAACTACTACTATGTCACATATTATAGTAGCCTACAAATAACAAGTTGTAGCAAATAATATAAGAATATAAAGTTCATGATGAAATTTTATCTTTTTTATTTATCTAATAAAATAGCACATCTTAGTAACCTGAAACTTCACAGAACATTCAATTCAGCTGTAAATTAACACATACACCCCATCTCCTCGTGTTTTTGATCTTCATTATATGTAGCATACAATTGACATTCAATTCAGTTGTTAACAGCTCAACTCATTCAATATTACTATATATATGTACACAGAAGAAAAAACTATACATTACATGCTATAATTTTAGCATATTTTTTCTCAAAAAAGTTTCGGATTTGCTAGTTCTCAGAACTTCTTATGTCCCAGTCACCTCTCTTGCTCACGATTGGATTTACCTCGCAACGTGGGAGTGACACATTATTTTCAACTAGGTTGTAACTAAGAATTTAATGAGTTACAATTAGATTGCAGTTGAGAATTAGTATATAATTTGAATAAGTTATAACTAGCTTGCAATTGAGACGTCAGCCGACTTAGACATAAGAAGTTCTCGGATGTCTGAGATCTAGTCGCTCCGAAAAAAGCTTTAGTGGAAATGAAAAGCAGAAGAGAGAAAACAAATTACTGAATAATGTGTAGGTAATTAAGTGGGTAGTACCTGGTATCTTTCCTGATCTAGAACGACTAGTAGACTTTGGAGAAGAAGCAGAGGCAGCTGATTCTCCATGACGACCATGTCGGACTTTATATAGAGCCACAAGTATAGGTAGCCATACTGGCTAAAGACAGGGTCGTTGGGCGCGTAATCCTCGTGCACCCTCCCCCGCAGGGCGTCCATCCGCATGGCCTCTAGCAGGAAGCAGCCGTCTGTGAGCATGAGTTCCACGAAGCGCTCGCAGTTCTCCGGCCCGCCGCGCCACTCGTCGCCGAGATCCTTATAGGCGTCTTGGAGCTGCTGCGTGACCTCGGCCACGGCGGCGACGAACTCCCGCAGCGGCTTTCCGGAGCGCTTGACCAGGTGCACCACCGCCCGGCGCTTGTGCTCCTCCATGGGCAGCAGGTCGGGCTCGCCGTGGTGGAAGGGTCCCAGCGACACCAGCTCCGGCCGGTACGCCTTGCTGTTGTGCAGGTTCTTGATTCGTTCCGGCACCAGGTAGATGGAGTGCCTCTTCCAACGCAACATCTCCACCGCCGGGTCGATGACGCCGATTATCTTCTCCATCTCCACCACCCAGCTGCTAGAGCCCATGGATGGTGCATGCTCAATCGATACGTTGTACTTGTCCATTATGTTACACTTTTTATGCTCGCCTTAATCAGCTTGCTTGTTTGCTTATATATATACTGCTATGAGAGTAAGGATGGCAGTGGGGGGTATGCGCTTCTTATTTTAACTGTCTTATTTTAACTAATTGTATTCCATATGGAATAAGAGGAGAAGAAAAGCATTCCAGGACCCCCCCTGAGGGCCCCTTAAAAAAAATAAAGCTCTTCCTTGAATTTACTTTATTAGAAATGTCGTATCCATACTCGTGATGTCAAATGGGTATAAAAATTTAACCATACCCGTATCCGCGGGTATAAAACTTTACCTATATCCATACCCGCCGGGTACCCATACCCATTGTGTACCTGATGGATAGATCTAATAGTACACAACTTATTCACAATTTTACGTTCATCGATAACATATGTTGAAAAAAGACAATTATCTCTACTTAATAATAGGTAGACGAGTACATGAAAGTATCGAAGTTTAGAATTCACAATCGCATTCTTGTCCATGGGCTTGTTGGCCGCAAAGGTCTACCGATAAATTTGACATGTTAGTTTAACTGGACAAGGCATGGGCATACCCATGGTTATAAATCTATACTCGTGTCCGTAACTTAATGGGTAGAGTATGAGTATTACCCATGGGTATAAAAAGTGTGCACATCAACCCTCCCCCCGGCGGCGGCGGCGCTGCGCCGCCCCCGGGGTCTCCACCACCGCCCCTCCTCGAGGCCCCTCCCACATCACCCTCCCCCTCCGCCGCCGCCGGAGGAGTCGCCGGCCAAAGGCTGCGCGGCGTGGCGGCGGCAGAGCGTATACTTGTTGCGGCCAGGGGTGCGAGGCGGCGCCCTCCTCTCCTCTGATCCGTGGTGGCGCGTGGTGTTGGTGGCCTGAGATCACAGGTGGCGGTGACGTGCGCCATCGCGGCATCTGGGCCCGGGGCGGCAGCCTCGGGCATGGCTGCGGCAATTTCCTCCTCTGGAGGTGGTTGGCCACGTTGGGATCTAGTGTGGAGGATCTTGGGATCTCACACCGATCTCCGGTGGTGGATTTCTAGTCGGCGTTAAGTATGGAGGGGACATGGCAGCCGGTGAAAATTGAGCCTTAACTCTGATCTTGGCGGATGATGACGGCGTCACTCGACGTCGCTACCTTGTTAGGGGCATCGTCTTCGCTGGTATCGTCACTTTACTTGAGCTGTTCCGGGGGAAATCCCAGATCTGGGTCTCCCAGATCGGATGATGGCGGCGCTTTGGCGTCGGTTCCCCTCTCGAGGGCATCGTTTTTGGAACAGACGTCGGCTACAGGTCATGGCCACTCCTGTTGCTCTAGGAGAAACCCTAATCTGGTTATTCGGATCAGGCAATGGAGGCGCTCTGATGTCGTATCTCTCTTGGGAGCTTTGCTTGTGGTGCTGTGCTGGATGGCAGAGGCTGGTGGTGGAGCGGCTTCATCTGGCACGAAAGCTCTAGTGGAGATGTCAAGTCATGCCTAACCGCCAGGTGCTACGCTCAGTCATGCCTACTGCGGTAGGTGCTACGGACGACAGATCTTCTAGCGGTCTCTAGCTGCGGCGGTTGGCGAGACTCGGCAGCATGGTACCGAGAGGTCTCGGTGGCGATCGCACGTGCTTGTTGATGGAAGTGCGCATGGCGGTGGTGTCATCTGGCGTCATGGCGGCGTCGATGGCAGGCCTTGCAAGGTATTTGCATCGATCTCTCCTGGAGATGGGTTGACGGAAGACGGCGGCAGCAGGAGATTCAGCGTGTACGATGGTGTGCGCTACGGATCAGCTGGACCGGTTTGTCCTCCTGACCAGCCGTGGGGCGGTTTTCGGGACCTCCCGTATGTTGATGATGTGTTGGTGTTGCGGTTAGAGAGTTCTGACATGACCACCCCTTCATCAAGTTGTTTTTTGAGAGGTGGCTTCGATTGATCTTTTTATTCTCTTTGTAAGGTTTCGTTGAATAATTAATAAAGCAGGTCGTGTGTATCTTTTTGATGCAGAGTCCGGGGGTAATACCTCCGTTTCGAAAAAAAAAGTGTGCACATATCTTACTCTGCTGTACCCATTGGAAAAATTGTCCTTATATGAGAGAGAGGGAAGGAGCTGGGGAGAGGGAGCGGGAGGGGGTTGCACCGGAGACCCGTATGGGTATAGCATCTGATGCTTGTTTACACATGTAGACGTGATCTAGCAAGCTAGCTAGCAACCTATAATGAGTGTCGTATACATGAACACTGATCACAGGTTGCGTAAGGATTACCAAAGATTTGAAAGGATAGACACTTCATGGAACAGCTCGAATGTGTTAAAGCCTTAAAGGGTTGTCTACTAAAGCTAGCTAGGAAAAGCTGGGCACTCCATGCATGGACTAGACCGATCAGGGGCCAATGACAGTGAACTGCTCCGGAAACCTTTCGTAGGTAGAAGGCAAAGAAAAAGAAAAGACCGGGCTGGCCCGATCAGGTGGGGAAGCGTGTGTCTTTGGTGCACTTTCACGCGCTTTAGAACATCTCTAGCAGATACCTCACGGAAATCAAATTCGGCTTACGGATGCAAATGACCCATTGTTAGAAAGAACATCATAAAATATTCATAAATTAGAAAAAATATATCCATATACATCTCAACGTTACATGTTCGTGCATAAGTTTTCCAAAAAGAATATTTTTTATATCCCATGTAAAAGGACAAATTTCTGTGATGCAACATGACTATTTATGGACATTATTTTTTCTTTTTTACACAGGCCACACAAAATATTTATTTTTTATAAAGAACTTCTATATCAACATAGAATGTTCATATGTACATGCAAAATTTTTTTTCAATATTTTTGATTTTTTAAATTTTGTTTTTATGCATTTTTCATAATAGGTTAATTCGCACCTTGTAGCTCATGACTAGTTTCATGCGAGACTACGAATCCTTCCAAAATGTGGCGACCTAACATAAAAGCCGTTTGGGTTGACCTGGTCACTTTATGAGACAAATTGTAATATGTTGGTGGCTACTTTAGTGAAACTTTTGAAGCTCACGTTCAGTAGGCACATAAGTCTATCTTGCTGGATTTGAACCACATATTATTTTTGGTAATAGTGTAATCACCCAAAAATTCAATTTAAATAGAGCTAATTCTCCTGACTGCATTTGAGTAAACAAATCCATTAAATAAGCTTTAATCACTTCCCAAAACATTTGAAAACATTTGATAAAACTATGCCTGAAACCTATCTCGTACCGAGGCTTTATTGTGTTCAATCCGACAAATAGCTTCAAGTACTTTCGTTTCAGTAAAATCAATAACTAGAATAGCATTCTCATCGGAAGTTAATTGCGGTATATCATGTGTTTGATTTTCAATCAAGGAAAAATTGTTGGGGTTAAGCGCCTTGTCGTCGGATTGATGACAAGTACGCCATGAGGGGGTCCTCGAGGCGTGTGGAAGAGAGGGGTGTGAGACGTACGTTATTCCGGGACGGTGAGCACACAAGTTTACCCAGGTTCGAATCCGCCGGCTTTGGACGGATCCTACTCCTGCTAGCAATCCAGTAATACGGCAGAGCCGGAATATGGGTTACAAGGGTTCGCCTGTGCGAGTTGAGATTGTAGACTATTGAGGTGTTTAGAGTGTTGCCCTAAAGGCTCTCCCTAGGACGGCTTATATAGATATCCGGCCTAGGGTTTACAGGAGAGATCTATTCGGCTACGACTAAGAGTCGGTTACAGAGTACATCTTGAACTACAAGTAACATTATGGGCCTAAATCGGTAAGTCTTCTGGGCCTTCCCGTAGCTGGATTGGACTCCGTCTTCTCTCCCTGACTGGGTCGCCCGTGAAGCAAAGCTCTAACCCGAAGTGGGCCACCCTGGTCAGTGAGGAACTATGAGGATACCCAGAAAGTATATCCCCAACAGCAGCCCCCGGAGGCCTCCAAGATCCAAAGTCGGATTCATCATCGTCTAGCTTGATCTTTGGCTTGCAGAATCTTGAAGGGTTCCTGAAACTTCACAACAAAAAATACGATCCGGGTCTTAAAAATAAGTCAGACCTATCAACAGGTTACTCGGATTTTCCAGCTTGATTTTAAACTAAGCCGGAACTTGGTCTCTAACGCCACCTGACACAAGTCATGGTCAAGTCACGTCATCTGACAGACATTCTGTCAGCACGACCGTTGGTGGGTCCGCGGTTCGTGGAACCGAGGCGCCGTTTCAATGCATGCGCGGAGATCGAGGCGACATAATCATCGCGTGGGTCCTTCCCAGTTCCTTCCACGACGCGTGGCGGTTACACTGTAGCATTTGCACGAATCTTGGCACGGTTAGGTGAATATAAGAGGGTTAGGATTTTCTCCTTCTCTCTTCACCTGTCCTTTGCCTTTTCCTCTCCTCCAAATCTCCCCCGCGCGCACAGAGCTCCTCTGCTTTCCCCAAAAACTCCCAGCGCCGCCCATCCTAGGTCAACTGCTCGCCGGAGAAATGGCTTCTTCCTCCTCTTCCGGCTTGGCGGCAGCGGCGGCGACGACGGCGACGGAAGCGGCGGCGGAGAAGGAAAGCTCCCGCGGGGTCTGGATCCCCTGCGTACTCGACGATGAGAAGCTCCAGAACGTGGAGACAGAAGGGCTCCTCCACGCCGGCGACTGGCAGAGCGGCTTCGAAGAAACCGTCCCCAACCCGCGCACCGGCGAGCGGGTCCACTTCAGCACCCACCTCGACAGAGGTTTTTCATTCCCTCCCTCGGAGTTCTTCTCCGAGGTGATTGACCATTTTGGTGTCCAACTCCACCATCTTCCTCCCAACTCTCTTCTAGAGATGAGCGCTTACGCTTCTTTGTGTGAGGGATTTCTCGGCATTAGGCCGAGTTTGACCTTATTCCGGTACTATTTTCATGTCCGGAGAAACTCTATCACTGCCGGTGTTCCTTACATCACCGGTACTATTAGTTTTTCTCTTAGACGCGAGTGCGCATATCCCAAAATCCTAGCTAGTGACTCGGTCAAACAATGGCCAGCCACATTCTTTTATCATAGGGATATTCCGGCTCCCGGCAAAGCTAGTGCTTTGCCGGCTTTTGTCGACGGAGCTGCCACGGCCCAACCGTCTTGGGACGAGGCTCCTACGGCTCTCACTGACGACCTGATCCTCGCTAAGAGGCGGATCGAATACTTGATCAAACACAAAGGACTGAAGGGATCCGACTTGGTCCAATGCTGGGTGTCTCGTCGGATCTAGCCCCTTCAGTACCACGGAGATCGACTGATGCACTCCATCACGTCGTCCAAGAAAGACTCCCTCTGCATCAGCCCCAAAGCCTACACCACGCAGGGCTATATAAGCCAGATCAAGTGGCTGATAAGGGAGCGGATCGAGAGGAGGATCCCGGAGGTTTCTCTGGATATGCATACGGCGGAAAACCCCGTAGTGCCGGTAGGCTTCTAACAGTACACCTTTTTATGTGTTTGAATCTTCGAGTTACATTGCAATACTGATATGTCTTCTTCTTTTCAGCTTGCTGACCTCCCCGAGTCGGAATTTGCTCCGCTCGAAGGATATCCTCCGGAGTTTTCTCAGGAGACAGAAGTGGTCCCATTGCCGGACCTTGCGCTCAAGAAGCGCAAAGCTTCGACAGTGGCTGTTGGCACAAAGGAGGTGCCCGTCGTGAAGAGGTATCTTTCAATCACAACTTCTGCCTTTGTACTTTACTCGAATTTTCTTCTGAGACGTAATGTTTCCGGCTTTATTACATTCTTAGAGCTAAACAGCTCATCAAGGGTAAGGGGAAGGGAACTTCTTCGAAGCCCCTGCGGCAGACGAAGCTTACCATAGCTTCTCCTACTCTGGCTCCTCCGACTCCTGCTCCTCAACCTTCCACAACGCCGGTGATTTCTCCGGCTGCCGCAGAAGATCTGGCTCCTTCAACGGAGCCTGCGATCCTTGAATCGCAAACTGACGTCACCATGGGTGAGTCAGATTTAGATAAGGGTGAACCCTCTTTGGGTAATGATCCCTCGGCAGAAACTTTTGCCGAAAACCTTATCAGTAATCCGGGACTTGCCAAGTTTGGCCTGTCCTGGAAATCTGCTGAAGAGAACCAGCGGCTGGCCAGGCAATGCCTGGAGAAAAGAAACTTATCTGCCGAAGAAGAAGCGCAAGAAGCAGAGGACATCAAACACTCTGATCTTCTTGACCAAGTGCGTCTTCGCAACGAGATGATCAGGTCCAGGGAGCTTCCAACTGCTCCTGTGACCCCTCTGACTCTCGCTGAGAAGGTTGCAGTTGAAGTGAACGCGAGTTTGGATAGACTCACTCGCGAACAATATGTAAGTCGGAATTCCAACTCCTGTTTTTCCTTTATTTCATATTATATCCTCTAGCCCCCAAGCATGAAGTAGGATATATAATCCGGGTTTATGCTTCATTAGGATGCCAAAGAATGGACTAGTGTAGCCCCCAAGGCTCGTGCTGATATTAGTAAAAATATTAGCCCGAGTCTTTAGTAGACTTCTGACTTTGGGTATTCTGACTTACAGAAAGTATGTTCCTATAACCAGGATTTGTTGAAAAATGTCTGTGATAAGCGAAGAGAGATCAGAGCTCTCCGACTTAAAAATGCTGAGCTGAAAGTTGCCAAGGATGAAGCCGAAGGTAAACATTCCGAGACTCAAACCTTTTCTTTGTGTTTTCAATGTCGAATTTTTTCGTTGAACTGTTGTTCTTTTTTGACTTACAGCACTGGTGAAACAATCCTGTGCCATGATTGAAGAGGCCGAGAACCTCAAGACTTTGGTGGTGGAGAACAAGGAGCTGCGCCAAGAGCTGGATAAGCTCAAGGCGGATCATGAAAAGAGCATTGCTCAAATCCTTGAGTCCTCCTCCATGGCTACTGATGAGCGTGATCGCAAGATCGCTGCTCAAGATCAAAAAATCTCGGACCTCAATAATGAGCTTTGTAGAGAGAGGGATCTTTCCGAGGCGCTCCGGGCTGAACTCCAGAGTCTTCGGGAAGAGAATACCAAAATTGACGACGTCATTTTCGGTACGTTCCATCTATCTGACTTGTCTTTTTTTTTCTTCGACCTCTTTCAATGTCGGATTTCTTTTGACTTCTTTTGTCTATAGGTCCTCTGAACTTGACAGACTCCACCTCCGCTGAGCCCCGCACCCACCGGCTTACCCAAGTCGGTGACCTGCTTCATGACTTCCGCCAATCCCTTGAGGACATTGGCGAAGCTCTCCAGATTCCGGACATGCACAACATGTCGGATTTTCAGGTGCGGGACAAGGGAAAGGAGATGCCACAACTTGTCCAGGATTGGAACATGTCTTACACGAGGACTGCGGTGCAAAATGCTCTCACTATGGTCATGAGCCACCATGGAAACATGGAAATATGGCAAGTGACCAGAGGGTACTGCAAAGTAGATGAAGACGGCCAGGAGCAGGACCTTCAAGCCATCATGCACTCCTGTGCCGGATATGGGTGTCACGTGGCTGATTTGACCAGCTACGAAACTCCTTTCTTCACCCGCGTGGACACTCCGCCTCCGCCTCCAGAAGAATCAGCAGAAGTTTCCGACGATGACCACACCGTTTCGGATGTGGACATCTCGGAACGATACCAAGGCGGCGTATCCAGCGAGCCGGCAGCTCCTTCCTCTCCTGCATCATAGATTAACAGAAATATTTGTGTTATTCTGAAAAACATGATGGGCATGTAAATATACAGTACTGTAATTTTGCTAGTGCTAAGCTTTTGATCTACTCAGCACTTTTGGCTTTTTGTGTGCCTGAAATGTTTACATAAGCACTTGTATTTTTTCGTCTATACTTATCGTTTATCTGGCTTTCCGCCTCATCCTTTTCGTGAGCTGGCTAAACCTTTTGCTGGAAACTTTGCCGAGCAACGGAGCTCAATTGCTAAACCATTTTAAACTCAAAAAAAAAGCCGGCTTCCAGTACCAACAATTCACTACTCGGAAAATGCCCGCATCTAGCAATCAGACAAATACCCAAAGTAAAGACTAGAAACTTTAGAGTTATACCCGAGGGCAGCAATTTTAGAATCGAAAATCTAAACCAGAACGGACATGAGGCATAAAGTACTTTCAAGCATTCTGGGATTTTCGACTATGACATGATCATTCGGAAATAAGATGGTAAGAACTTCTCAGAAAAGCTTGAGGTAACCAAAACTTTTATTTCTCACAGAGCATGTACATATATATGTTTACAAAGAAGGATAAACTAAGAATAAAAGGTACATAGCTATGCAATATTTCACGGTCTGTCTAACTCATCCGGATTTGTACTGCGTCCAGCTATCTTTCTATTCTTAGTAGCAGGTATTTCTTTGACTGACCTCATGTCAGTTAAGTAGTACGAACCATTGTGCAATACTTGACTAACTAGAAAGGGCCCTTCCATACTGGGGAAAGTTTGTGCTTTCTTTGCTACACAAGTCGGAGAACCAAATCACCTTTATTAAAAGATCTATTTCGGACTCTCTGGCTATGATACTTGCGTAACTTCTGCTGATAGGCTGTAGATCTCATTTCATCAATGACACGAACTTCTTCGACTGAGTCGAGATCGTTTTGTCGAGAAATCTCGGCATCCTCTTCAATATACGCGGCCACTCTAGGAGAGGTGTGAATCAAATCACTAGGAAGAACTACTTCTGCACCATAGACCAAGAAGAAAGGTGTGTATCTGGTTGACCTGTTTGGAGTCGTTCGTAAACTCCATATTATAGAGGGTAATTCCTCTGCAGCACGTCGTAGTGGTGCTTCGAGTCTCGGCTTTAGGCCTTGTAGGATTAAACCATTTGCTCTTTCCACTTGTCCGTTAGCCTGTGGATGTGCGACTGACGCAATGTCAAGCCGGATATTTTGCTCGTTGCAGAATTCGGCCAATTCTCCGATAGAAAAATTACTCCCATTGTCCGTGATAATGCTATGTGGATAACCATACCGGATTATAACATCCTCGACAAATCTTTTTGATGTTGCTCCATCACAACCAGTGACAGGTTTAGCCTCAATCCATTTGGTGAATTTATCCACCATCACTAAGAGATGAGTAAATCCACTTGGAGCTCGTTTAAATGGTCCCACCATATCAAGCCCCTAGACCGCAAAAGGGCATGTTATAGATATTGTTCGTAGCTGATCAGCCGGAACATGAGCTTATTTGGCGTACTTTTGGCAACATTTGCACGTCTTGACTAATCGTTCGGCATTTGCCTGAGTTGTAAGCCAGAAAAATCCATGTCTAAAAGCTTTTGCCACTAAAGATTTGGCTACAGCGTGGTGACCACACTCGCCTTCGTGGATTTCCCTTAAGATTTTCACTCCTTCCGGAGATACGTAGCGCTGAAAAACCCCAGAAACACTCCGTTTATAGAGATCACCTTTAACAATAGTATAGGCTTTTGCTCGTCGGATAATCTGCCGGCTCAGAACCTCGTCTTCGGGTAATTTGCCATCTACCAGATAATCTAAGTAGGGTTGAGTCCAGCTGGGAATTACAGCCAGAACTGCTATTAGAGGTGAGTCGGATTTGGTCGGATATTCCTCATCTACTCCCTTTATTGAGGGAACTTTGAGGTGCTCTAAAAAAGCGCCATCCGGGACCTCTTTCCATGCAGAGCCTATCCGAGATAGTGCATCTGCTTCCTCGTTTTCTGCTTGAGGGATGTGTTGAACCTCAAACCCTTCGAACGATTTAGATAGATCATCCACGACAGCTTTATAAGCTGCCATGTGTTTATTTGCATTACAAATATCCGACACTTGTTGAGCAACAAGATCCAAATCTCCGTAACACATCAAACGTCGGATACCAATATCCTTAGCGATCCGGATTCCATGCAGCAGTGCTTCATACTCGGCAATATTATTTGTCGCTATGAAGTGGATCTGCAACACGTATAGAAGTTTATCTCCTTGGGGTGATTTGAGCACCACGCCAGCCCCCGAGCCCCCTCGAGCCTTAGACCCATCGAAATAGAGGGTCCAATATTCCGACTCAGGGAGGATCATGTTCTCCTTCGTCTCTGTCCAATCAGCGACAAAGTCAGCAAGGATCTGGGATTTGATTGTTGTCCATGGTTTATACTCAATATCAAAAGCTGAAAGCTCTATGCCCCATTTGGCGACGCGTCCTGTGGCGTCACTGTTGTTGATTATATCTCTCATGGGAGCTGTTCTCACCACGGTGATTGGATGCTCCTGAAAATAGTGTCGTAGCTTACGAGATGCTAGGAAAACACCGTAAGCCAACTTTTGATAGTGCGGATACCGCTGTTTTGATTCTGTCAGGACTTCGCTGACAAAGTAAGTCGGACGCTGCACCAGGTGCTCCTGATTTTCCTCCGATCTCTCCACCACCATGACGATACTAACGACCTTATTTGTCGCAGCAAGATAAAGCAACATCGGTTCCTGAGGTTCCGGCGCTGCAAGGATAGGAGCAGATGAGAGTACTTTCTTCAGGTCTTGTAGTGCAGCTTCAGCTTCATCAGTCCAGACAAAATCTTTTGTCTTTTTTAGGAGTTTATATAATGGTGCGGCTCTTTCACCAAGCCGGCTTACGAATCGACTGACCGCAGCGATGCAACTAGTTAATCTTTGTACGTCCTTCAGGCGAGTTGGCCTGGAAATATTGAGTATAGCCTTGATTTTGTCCCGGTTCACCTCTATGCCTCTCTGAGACACGATGAAACCTAACAATTTTCCGGCTGGTATTCCAAAGAAGCATTTCTTCGGGTTAAGCATGATGTTGTATTTTTATAGATTGGCAAATGTTTCCTCCAAGTCAGAAATCAGCGTTTCCTTCTTTTTGGACATCACTGCGATATCATCGACGTATGCAAGTACATTGCGTCCGAGTTGGTCGTGGAGGCAACGCTGCATCGTACGCTGGTACGTAGCTCATGTGTTCTTCAGCCCAAAGGGCATCGTAACAAAACAGAAAGTTCTGAAGGGGGTTATGAATGAAGTTTTGACTTTGTTAGATTCCTTCATCCGGATTTGGTGATAACCGGAATATGCGTCGAGAAAACAGAGGAGTTCCGAGCCTGCCGTAGAATCGATAACTTGATCAATTCTAGGCAGAGCGAACAGATCTTTTGGACAAGCCTTCTTCAAGGCAGTATAATCAACACACATCCTTAAATCGGTGGTGTCCTTTTTAGGGACCATTACAGGATTGGCCGACCACTCAGTGTGGATGACCTCTTCTATGAATCCGGCTAACTCGAGCCGTGCTAGTTCCTTAGCTATTGCCTTACGCTTTTCATCACCAAATCGTCGTAGGGACTGTTTGACGGGTTTAGCGTTCGGGTTTACATTTAGAGAGTGCTCGGCAAGTTCCCTAGGTACTCCGGTCATGTCAGATGGCTGCCATGCGAAGATATCTTGATTTGCTTGGAGGAACTTGACGAGTGCGCTTTCCTATGCGCTACCTAGGCCTACGCCTATCTAGGTCACCTTGGAGGGGTCGTCATCCTTCAACGGCATCTTCTTCGTCTCTTCTGATGCCTTGAACTCCGGATTTGGCTTTGTCACCTACTTCTTCGTTGCAGGCATCTCGGGCGGATCTATCCTCTTCTTGATCTCCTGGTACTCCTGGGCGTGCAGCACGGCTTCGGCAAAGGCGTCATTTCCATCCTCGCACTCTCACGCTTTCTTCGGGTCTCCCTTGATGGTGATCACGCCGTTGGGACCTGGAATTTTCATCATATTGTAAATGTAACACGGACGAGCCATAAAAGCCCAGTAAGCGGGACGTCCGAATATAGCGTGGTACGCGCTCTTGAATGGGACCACTTCGAAGGAAAGTGCTTTCGTCCGATAGTTCTTTGGAGTTCCAAAGGTAACATCCAAAGTAATCTCTCCCAGGGAATTAGCTTGTCTTCCTGGGACAACTCCGTGAAAGATCACAGAGCTATGGTTCAGCTGGGTTTCCGAGATCTTCATCTGGCGTAGCGTTTCGACATAGAGAATATTGATACTACTACCACCGTCCATGAGGGTCTTGAAGAAACCATAACCGTCAATAAGTGGATTGACGATTAAGGCGTATTTTCCTCGCCTATGCAACTTAGGCGGATGATCAGCGCGATCAAATGTGATTGCCACTTCCGACCAGTCCAGGTATTGGGGGACAACTGGAACTATTGCATTGAGCTCGTGTAGAACTGCTTTCTTGACCTTTGCTGGTTGAGATCCGAGGAAAGTGACATAAGTGTCCTTCTTGGTGGGAAAAGTTTTCTTCCCTTCCGGCTTGGGATTTGAAGCATCAGCTTCCTCCATGTCGGAATCTTCCTTTGTCTCTTTTTCTTTTTCGGGATTCTTCTTTCCCTTCTTCCGCTTAGCTTTGTAGCCCGCGGTGTCATCTCTTTTGATGTCGTCGTTGAAACGACATTTGGCGTTGGTGTGGGACGAGCCCCCATTGGCGTCTAGGTGATGCACACATGGGTTATTGGAAATGTCGGCCCAAGAGTAGGTTTTGCATGGTTGCTGTTCTCCTCTCCCTTGGACCCTTGAAGTCCCACGCCCACGACCGCGGCCTCTGCCGCGTCCTCCTCGTCCTCTAGACCCGAAATTAGCAGTGACCACTGCCGTTTCCGCGTTGGGTTTTTCTTCCGAGGTATTTTTGCGCTTCTGAGCTTGTTGCTTTGGTTGTTTTGCCGACTGAGGCACAGCTAGGGCATTAAGCAATCCCTCTGCATCGTCGTCAGCATCTGCATATTTGCTCGCTGTTTCTATCATCTCTCCCAAATCAGTGACCTTGTCACACTTCAGTCGGTGGCGCAGTAGACCAATTGGGAGTCCTGCGATGAAAGCTTCAATCGTAGTTTGATTGTTTACTTCTTCATAGGAGTTCTTGGTGTCAATCCATTGTCCGAGGTAATCCCGGCAAGTTTCTCCGGCCTTCTGGGTGCAACGCTGTAGGTCTCCGACCATACAGGGCCTCCGATATGTGCCTTCAAAATTCCGAAAGAACGCACTTTGCATGTCATACCAGTTGTGGATTGTGTTCTCCGAAAGTTCATTAAGCCATGATCGTGTCGTCTTCCACAACATAAGTGGGAGATATCAGGTTGCGACCAGGCTATTTCCGCCTTTGGCGATGCAGCAAGCTTGGAAAAAATCCTGTAGCCAGGTATCTGGCCGAGCAATGCCGTCGTAGGCTTGGATATGTCTTGAGATAGAAAATCCTTCCGGAAATTTTGTAGCTCTGATGCATGGTCCGAAGCATTTTGGGCCCACGTAGATATCATCGTTTTCATAGCGCCGCGCCTCTATGTTGGAATTGATCCTGTGCCTTGCGTCGTTCGGGGATAGTGATCGTCCCGAATGTCGGCTGTGGCTGCGGTGCCTTGGAGCCGGACTTCGGCTTCTGCCACCACCTCCTCCGCCACATCGTCCTCCATGCCCCCCTTGAGAGTCGTTGTGATGACTACTTGGTGGAGAGAGTGGGGCAACTGGATTGTTTCCGGCTGATCGCCGGCCTCCATACGGAGCGTCATTATTCCGGTTCCGGGGAGGGTCTTCACTACAACGAGCCTCCTGCCAGCTTGTACCGGCATGGTTTCCGTTGTTCCTTCGTCCGTCGTTCCCACTATGGTGAGGCTCAGCCGGACGTCTTGCATGCCTAGGAGGTGGCATTTTTTGACGATCCTCCTCTTGACGTTCTCTTTATCTTCTCCCCTTCGATCGTTAGACTCTCATCGCGGAGGATTCCTCGGATTCAGAGCAGCAATGGCCTCTTTCTTGGTCGCTGGGGCGACATTGCTCCAGTCACACGCAGTCCTGCGGTGATGTCCTGACGATCCGGTTCTTGAATAATTGTCTTCCCGGCTCTCGGGGCGATGATACTGCTCCGGAACACGCTGGGGTCTTACGTCCGCCCATGCCGGATCTGTGCGACATTGATTCCCAACTGGATTTCCTCTGGTCCTGGATTAGCCGATAGAATTTCTCGGGCTGCCACGGTATTCTGTACTGGGGTTGGATATACCCAATCTCCTTTACTATCTTTCTGAGGCTTCCCCATCTTATCTCCGAAAAGGACGGCGTGGATCTGTGGGAACTGGTTGTCATTGGTATGATGCTTCCTGGTCTTCTGGTACTGCCTGGAATTGTACTTCCCCGCAGATGCTATATGTTTCTTTTTCTCCTCAATGTTTTTGGCTACATCGAGGAGTACTTGGCGACATGCTTCTAGGGTCTGTGCTCTCTCGTCCAGTTCTTCCGCATTAAGTTCTGCAGCTATAGGAATAGGTGTGGTTAATGCAGCATCGATGAGTTTACGCGCACCCTCAGTGATCACGTGTCCATCCACCGATTCTTCTTTTTTCGGCTCTTTTGGGCGAAGTGCTCCATCCGAGTCCTCTTCGTATTCCTCGGCAATCACCTCCTATGTCAGAGGGTCTTTTGGCGGGGTCTTGTTCTTCTTGTTCTTCTTCTTTGCCTTCTTGCCAGCAACGGTAGCAAAGACGGCTTTGGGCCCGGTTCCCGGAGTCAAGCTCTGATCGGTACTTTCGGACATCTGGACCACGGGATTATCTCCGACGTCCATGTCACCCTGCGCTTTGGGAGAGTGTTCCATGGATCCTTCATCCATGGCTTCTCCTTCTTCTGCAGCTTTGGAGTTATACTCCTCTTCATATTCCGCGGAGAACTTTCGGAAATCCGCTGACATCATCGATTCATCCGAGGATGCGGGTACGCCGGTGTTTGTTCCAATCGCCTCCAGCACAGAGTCGGTGTTTTCTCCAGCATCGGCAGAGCCGGATCTGGATCCCACATATCCGATGAAGTGCGACGCGTGCTTTCTGAGGTACCTGCGGCTCTCGCGGTCAGCCATGTCGAAACTTTTGATGGTCTCGAGAATTGCATATGCGCTTGCATCTTGCATTATCATACGTCGCAGTGTGTACCTTAGGAAAGGTCTCTCTGTCCCGGCATCCTCAGAGCCAGAATCAGTGTCGTTGATGAGCTCCTCCTGGTTTTCGACTTCCGTGGGTGGGCGATCTGGGATCCGGTCTCTCCTAGGAGATCCACTCCAGATTCGATTTTGACCGCTAGGTCTTCCTCAGGCTCGGATTTCTCCACTATCTCCGCAGCTGGTGCGGGCTAGGTGGGATTAGTATTTTCTGAGATCCGGAACTCTACCGCCTCCGCGGACAAAGGGGACCCAGAAGATTCTTCTGCCTCTATCATCACCGCTGGGGTGGGTGGGGCAGGTTCAGCGAAACCGATGTAAACATCGATCTCGCCAAAAGACATGATTGTGTAGGCAGTCACAGCCTCCCTAGCCAGAATCCAGGTCTCGTCGAGAATGATGAGAGGGACGTCATTGGCGTAGAGGATGCGACCGACGGTGATAGTTTTGCCGATTCCGATTCTTGCAGATTCCGCTTGGAACACAGATCCGAAGCTCACTTGCCCCATGGTGGGCGCCAACTGTCGTCGGATTGATGAAAAGTATGCCATGAGGGGGTCCTCGAGGCGTGCGGAAGAGAGGGGTGTGAGACGTACGGTATTCCGGGACGGTGAGCACACAAGTTTACCCAGGTTCGAATCCGCCAGCTTTGGACGGATCCTACTCCTGCTAGCAATCCAGTAATGCGGCAGAGCCGGAATATGGGTTACAAGGGTTCGCCTGTGCGAGTTGAGATTGTAGACTATTGAGGTGTTTAGAGTGTTGCCCTAAAGGCTCTCCCTAGGACGGCTTATATAGATATCCGGCCTAGGGTTTACAGGAGAGATCTATCTGGCTACGACTAAGAGTCGGTTACAGAGTACATCTTGAACTACAAGTAACATTATGGGCCTAAGTCGGTAAGTCTTCTAGGCCTTCCCGTAGCCGGATTGGACTCCGTCTTCCCTCCCTGAGTGGGCCGCCTGTGAAGCAAAGCTCTAACCCGAAGTGGGCCACCCTGGTCAGTGAGGAACTGTGAGGATACCCGGAAAGTATATCGCCAACACGCCTGATACCCACAAGTGTAGGGGATCGTTGAAATCTTGTATGTGTAAGTATTAGTAACGATCCCACGAGGATCTGAAGGTATAAGTATTTTTATTTCAAATTTTGAGTGTCACTATTGTAATTATCGATACACTAAACAAACTAAATAAACTAGGATGATTGCTTTGGAGAGTTTAAAATTAAAACTAAAGATACAAGAAAGTTAAAAAGCACAAAAGTAAAAGTGCTGGAATTTAAAGAGAGCTTTGTTGTTAGAGCATCTCCAATAGTTGATGTATAATAGCGGTGCACAAAAACCCACCGATTTACCGCGTGTCGACACTATAAAATCACACGCGTTGTAATTTTTTTAAGGCGCGCGGCATTTTGCACATAGAAACACACCATATTTCCCGCTTCCGCTCCAGCGCACGGAAAAAGGCACATCGACCATGCGAATGCCAGCTGCCACATCGACCAGGCACTAGCGCTGCTAAATTGACCGGTGACCAACCGCGCCGCCGCATACTTTGCTGGAGGTCGGCCCCCCGCAAGCTACTCCCATGGAGAGCACTGATGACTGGATTCCTGCACCAACAATAGGGTTATTGTTGTACTTGTAACAGCAAATATTTAAGAGTTTGTCCTGCTGGGAGATCGACAAACGGAAACAACACGACTCCGCAGCCACGTTGTCAATGCGGCCACGTTTCTTATTCAAACCGTGGTTTGGAAATAGCCTATTCTATAAGTTACTAGAACAGCGATAATTGAGAGAGGTTTAAAATATCTAATAACAAATAACTTTTAACAAGAACAAAATAAACTAAGACGGAAAGTAAACAGGAAAATGAACTAAATTAAAGAGATTGTAGTTGTAGGATTGAATGGAATGAGAGAGGGCTTCTAAGCTTCAGTCTCACTAGTACTAGATGGGAAAATATATGTGTGATCTATAAGAGATTTCTCAGACAAATAAACGTTCCCCAATTGATTACCGGGCTGTCACACTGTGTGCACTATGCATGGTTCTCGCGCGTCGCCGCAAGGCAAAAGGCACTTCCGGACCAAAGGATCACATAAACTCATCTTAGATCACAATAAATTTTAACTTAGCACACTAGATCATACCTCAACCTAGAATTGAATCAATCACTCACACATGGATGAACAGCGAAACATATATAAATATATAATGATATCACAACCATGTTCAATCTTATAATTACTAAAAACAAGAGAGCGAGGGAGATGGAGATGACGATGGAGATGGAGATCGATGCATGGTGGTGGTGATGTCTTCCTTCTCCCCCTTCTTCTTGCTTGGATGCCTTGATGGTGATGATGTTGAGGGAGATCTAGATCTCGGAGATGTAGCTGAGGCAGAGCTCCGCCGCAATGGAGATCGGATGGGTGGCGGCGGTAGCAGAGCTCCGCCCCTGAAGGGCTATGTCTTGGTGGCTCTTACTTGGGTCCTCTTTCCTTTATATAGGCCTTGGGGGTGCCCTAGGGTTCTCCCAATACCGTCATATGACTTAGGGAAGGTTCTGAAGCTTTTCTGGGGCGAAATCCCGTCGTTTCTGTCCCTTTTTACAACTATACGGGCGTAACTATACGGTCGGAATTATTGCTCCGGTCGTATAGTTGCTCGTTAAACCGTGTGTATGCTTTAGTATTTTGGTCGTTATTTCTTCATACGAACTCCGTTTTGGGTGTTCTTGGACTCGTTGAGTTCGTATAATCGAGGGCTACAACCCTGTGGTCTTGGATATTTATTTCAAGAAGTTGGAAAATTTCACTTTTCCAACACCTCAAATGGCTAAGTCTGGTCCCTGCAGATCCTCCATACTATACCCCCTTTGTTCCTTTTGCCTTTGTTTTGTCCATAATCATCATCAACACCTACACACATGTCAAAGACAAGGAAGAGGGATACAATTCTACCTAAACTACTAAATGTCCAAAGCTCATATTGAATTTAATAAAAACAAGTAATCGTGCATATCAGGCATAACAATAGTTAGATGGAGCATGATATGATAAGCAAATGACACAATTTATATTGCTAAAAGTGTTGTATATCACAGCCATCAAGCACTTCCTCCGTTCTGCTTCCGCCCGTGCCCCGGAGGCTTCCACCAACAAGACATGAGATGCGAGAAGGTATGTGGCACCCAAATCGATTTTTCATTGTATATAGGTGATTTGGAGACCAATTAAAATTAGGATTTTTCATTGTAGAAGAGTTTCGCGTATGATTCGTCCAATGAGGAGATGGATTTATAAGAGGAGGAAAATATGTTGATGATTTTGTTTATGCGTGCGAAGCGGCTGAAGCATGGTGGCTCCGTCTTCGGTCGCCAAAAATTGTGGAGGGAGCGGATTGAGGGGTCCAACAAGTTGATTCGCAGCTATTTTGCCGAAAATTCAACATACCCTGAGAGCTACTTCCGTTGACGATTTAGGATGAGCATCAACTTGTTCGACCACATTTGTGGGGAGGTGAAGGAGAAAGATCAACTCTTCCAGCAAAGGAGGATTGCTTGTGGTGAACTTGGGCATAACACCTATCAAAAAGTGATAACCTCGTTGCATATGATGGCATACGACATTCTAGCGGACCTAGTTGATGATCACTTGGAAATGAGTGAGAGTCAAGCAATCGAGTGTGTCAAACGCTTTGCAATAGCCATTGTGGAAGTGTTCGGCGAGACCTAGTTGAGAGCCCTCAATGCTGAAGATACAACTCGTCTTTTGGCGATGAATGAATCTAGAGGGCTTCCCGGTATGCTTGGCTCAACTGATTGCATGCATTGGAGTTGGAAGAACTGCCCTACGTCTTGACATGGACAATTCAAAGGCCACAAAAAGGATTCCACCATCATCCTTGAAACCGTGGCCAATGAAGAGACTTGGTTTTGGCATTGTTTTTTTTTGGAATGTCGCGATCTTGCAATGACATCAATATCCTCCAACTCTCACCACTCATGATAATGATTGCCAAACGTGAAGGTCCACCGGTAAAGTTTTTAGCAAATGGCCACACTTACAACTATGGATACTACCTTGCGGACCACATCTACCCAAGGTGGAAAACATTTGTGAAGCCTCTTCAATATCCAAAAGGTAAGAAAATACTCCAGCTTCATAATGCAAAAGCGGCGGCTAGGAAAGATGTGGAGATAGCCTTTGGGATTTTACAAGCCCAATTTTCCATTGTTAGGGGACCGGCTAGATTTTTGGATCAAAATATCCTTTGGTATATCATGTTCGTGTGTGTCATCATGCATAACATGATCATCAAGAATGAGCGTGACCAAGCTTTAGACTACTCCTTCTATGACTTGATGGGAGTTCTTGTCCAAGTACCTAGGAGAGAAGAGAGAATAGACCAATTTATTTCCTCATATTATGCTATTCGACAAACCGAAATGCATGATCAACTTCAACTTAATCAGGTCGAGGAGTGGTGGAAGTAGAATGTGCAACAATGAACAACTAGATTTGTTTTACCATTTGTTATTGTGTTGTATTGTTGCATTCTTGTATTGTTGTATTGTTGAATTGTTGTTAGACATGTATTTATTCATTTGAACTATTCATTGTATGTTATTTGTGTTGTAATAATAACTGAATTATTTATTGATGATTTTATTTGTGTGTGTTTGATCTTCTATTTTGGAGATGGATGTGTGATTTCTGTTTTTGCCGCCGAGCGCGTCCGGTGGAGCGCTATTTTTCCCACGCGGCAAAATACAGCCTCCGGTGGAGCGTCGTACGCACGCACGTGCTGCAAACCAAAAAATTGCGTTGTAAACATATTGTACGCACGCTATTATACAACTTCTGTTGAAGATGCTCTTATTGGGAACAAGCACTAGATCAAAATGCAGGCACGGGGTGACCAACGAGACGTTGCATGGATAAGATTGATCATATAATATGAATATAAATAATAGTGTGCTTGTCTCTAACTCTGTTGTGTGTAAGTGTGTTTCAAATATAGTTATACGTACTAATCATAATCATAAGTATTTTCATAACATTTATTGTACTACCCGCCTACTTGACCAGGACCAACTCGGAACTACATGTATTTAAGGTCTATCCTTTCGAATAGTCTGCAACAATAAACTAATAATAGGTAATACACTTTGCAGATAAATACGAAACTCATATATATGATGGGGCAACCAAAGTTCAGTATTAAAATCATGTCACGCAGGCCCTATTAACAAACCACAAACACCTTAATTCTACGCTACATAGTTTGGTTGCAAACCAACTTATTACTCACTTACTCTGATCCTCCGGTTTGAGCATGCTGTGAGGACGCCGCGGCATGAAGAACAAAACTTGAGAGGGAGAACAATACCGTACTTTGATAATGACCGAGTTGTGCACGTCCACAAACAAAATGCAAGAGGCCAGTGCGCAAGCTAACTTGTGGAATGGATCAGTCGCAAATCTAACTCAAGCAATTATCTGAAGAGAAAAGTCCAAGTCAAGAAGAATTAAGAAGCTTGACTTGGTATTTTCTTTTCGAGAATGTCTTGTGGTTTCCCGCAAAACTAATCTGCTCAAGCATTTGCTTGTGGATGTGAGCGCATCAAAAGTGGCTCCGCATCGAACCTGCTCGCAGGGTGCGAATCGTGCTGAGGTGGACGCGTGAAGGCGGGCAGTGGTGCGGGCGCCCGTGGTTTTTCCCCTCTCTTTGTTGGAGAGGGTTTTTCACGTTAAATCTGTGTCCCCCTTGTTGTGATTTCGTTTTCGTTCTTCGTTATTTGATTGTCGCAAAGCTGACGTCTCTGACGACACCCTTCGCTCTATGTACATGCTGACCTACTTTGGCAAGCTCCAAATGCAGGTCTAGAACACTAGCTCCTCGGCGTGGGCTGTCCTGGGTCAGTTACCTAGCTGGGAATGCACCCAGTATGGGTACTGCGGCCCCTACGGGTACTGCGACCAGACCAAAACGCCGGTGTCGACGTGCAAATGCCTTGATGGATTCGAGCCAGCCAACATAGAGGATGGAGCGACGGAAGGTTCTCTAAGGGCTGCCGTCGGAAGGAGGCGCTCCGTGGGTGCGAAGATAGTTTTCTGGCCTTGCCGGGGATGAAGGCGCTGGATAGGTTTGTGCTCGTGGCAGCAGGCACGTCCTTGGACAAGTGCGTGGCGGATTGCAGCCGCAACTGTTCTTGTGTGGCATACGCGTACGCCGACCTTGGCAGCACACCCATCGGGAGATAGAATCATTAAAACAAAAAGACTGATAAACTTCAGCAACTCCAATAGCCAAACAAGGCCGCAGTCGATAAAAAATATAAAAAATCTTGGATTGCGCCCGGTACAACAAAACTCCGAATGCCATTTCCACGACATGAATGTAAGACCCCGGGATTTGTCCTCTGTGGCCTGGTAATCGCACAAGAATGCGCTCTGCCAGTAAAATATCCTTATCGACGATATGATAAAAAATCCCGACGAACGCGTTGGGTACCCGATAAAATAGAGCTGGAATTCAGTATTCAATAAGACCTCAACGTCTCGAACTGAGTTACGCCAGTTAAAATTCCGAGTTCAGGCCTAGGGACTTGAATTTGATGTAGGTCTACAGTGTTTTTGCCCAGGAGCAATTAACTGATTCCCAATCTGTCAGATGCATCAGACCTGTTGTACCAAATCCCTATAAAGCTAGAAAAATAAAGACATTTCGTAAAATCTCATAAACTGAAAACATCTTGGAGACTCAACTAAAATCTACGATTCAGGTAGAGTCTCAGGGGCTACTGACATGGGTATGATTATTCGGGTGCTTATGTTTTATTACCCCGGCTGTATGAAGGCTCGCGGCCCATAAAAACTCAAGATGAAGGCCCAAGAAGCATCCGATGGAAGCCCTAGTTGTAGTAGATAACGAAATAGTAACTGATGTTGTGTTGGTATTATAATCGTAAATATGCAACCTATCCATATACGGCTTTGGGATATGGCCTATTATATATAGGCTGGGAGAAGCCAACGGGGAGGTATCGAAAAACTCCCAAGAAATCTGTAATAGCATTTTCCATCAATAATCAAACGACTTCGACTCCCTTGTTTACCTGACATCTGACGAAATCTCCAGCGTTCTCTTTTCCGCAAAACACTAAGTCCATAAATATGGACATTGTCGAGGTTACCCCTTGTCAATATGATTTCACAGTTTCACGTGTGGCTGGATGCCGAATTGACAACTTTTCTCACTATAAAGGGGTAATTATTGTCCAAGGAGAACATTAAGCCCATCTCAAGTTTTTTCGTCAACATTGAGCAATATAGGGAATTACCCCTTCTGGTTGAAGTGAGTTACACTATGTTTGCCCCTAGCTGTGTAGTTTTTGCACTTCTGTGCAACATCTTCACACTTCAATGACACAACCATGCATACTTGCAATGCCTATCTCCCACTCAAGTTTCCACCACTAGACACAATCTCCACCAAGTGGATGTTGCAAATACCATGGTGCAAGGAGCAATTGATGTTGTTAAAAACAATAGTTTCACAGAGAACCTTGTTCTCTAAATACTTATGTTCTAGCAAGGGCACACATACGTGTAAGCAAGTAAGACCTTGTTCTCTAAATTATTATGTTCTAGCATTATACAATTTTTATTTCATAGCATTATCGAGAAAGTAACAATCACCAAGCCAAAATCGCACTTCAGGGGCAAGGGTCCAAGGAAACGGTTGTTGTGTAGAACAACATAGCGAATACCTCAAACGATAGCACCAATAGTGCTTTCATTGATATATAGACTGCGATTTTAATTGCCAAACACACATGTTTATGATGAGAAAACAATTAACTTCATGTAGCTAATTATCCATAAAGTCAACTTCTACAATAGTGCAACCTTAGGGCCCTTTGGTTTACAGTATTTTCAAGGAAATTTGGAGGATTCTTAAATCTGTATGGAATGCATTCACATGTTCCAATTTTTTTGTCTATGTGCATCCTTGATGTCTCGGCTTGCTCCTTATATTGAGTTGCTGCAGAGGCCGAATGTACTTTAATATCGTTTTGTTATTAATATATTGTTCTTTATAAAAAAAGTCCCTAATTACATATGAATAAGAACATGATCTCAAATCAATTTTTTTATCTTTTGAGAAGTTCAATGCATTCTTGCGCTTTATCTTCCTCCAAGAAGTGTTTTTACTCCAGAAATTATTGTGTTTCTACCTTGGAACCATTGAATTATATCATCTCCATGATTCATATATATGTTTTGAAATACCATAAGATTCTATAGTATGTACATATTTATTTTACATGCATTTTCGATTCCAGTGGTCCAAATGAGCCCTTATTCTGGCTTGTGCTTTGGGGACTCAACTCTATGCCAAAACCATGTATAAGGATGCACAAGAAGTTGCCATTAGGCTTAGTGGTGTCCAAGCAACATTATGTGGTTTTGGGGTATTTTGTGCACAAGATACATTGTTTGATGATATGGCTACCACTACTTCAAAGATTGCTTCATCCAAGGCTATGTGGACTTCATATTTGGAAACGCGAGATCGATTTTGAGGTTATTAAATGAATTTATATATGATTTCACAACTATTTTAATGAGAATCTAAACATAGTATCCTCTGCACTTTGCAGAATTGCATATTGAGTTGTATATAAGAAGCAAAGCCTATAGGAAATGAGATTGTGAACATTGCAACTGCAACCGCAACGTGAATCCTAGAATTTGTGACAAACAATACATGCATCTCATTTGTTGATTGCATTATTGAAGGTAACAATCAAATGCTCGAAAGCAATGGTGTTGTATATTGCATTATTGAAGGCAGCGGTCAAATGCTCGAAAGCAATGGTGTATTTAGGCCCCAGCCCATGAACATTTTTGCGAACCAACCCTTGGAATTGGTCCATCCCCCTGTTCCCACAGAAATGTCACAAACCTTGTTCTTTTTTTTTTCCTTCCAAGCCCGTTGTAGCCCCTCAAGGCTAGAACGACTTGGATAATATGTCAAACGATCTGTACATATATCTGTCGATATATATCATCGTCATTGTATTGTGTAGCATCAGGAGACCATAATATTTGTTATACTCATTTATTTTCACCACTGCTGAAACATCAGAAGGTGCTAATATTTCTATATTCATTTATCAACATAGTACATTTTCTATGGGAAATACATGTGTATCGGAGAAGGTGCCAACCATACCGTATGGGCCACGTCGGCATGCCGGCATGCCGCCACGACCCAAGATGGAAGGGGCCACTCCCGCCATTAGGTGGCCGTCTCCGTCGATGTGCCGCCTATGCGGCGGATGCCACGCGTCTCCTAGCTGGCCCTGCCGCCACAGAGAGGTGGTCTTTTTTTGCAATGTTTTCAGGAGGTGGTCTTTTTGGCAATACACTGGGCCTGGTCTTTACTATAAAAAAATCCTCGAGTAGTAGTAATTGTTGTTTAGCTGGCTGTTGCATGAGAAGTTGAATAACACGCTCGTGGATGGCTGGATGAGAATCCAAACAAAAAACTGCAAATATCAAGACACTTCAGTACTCCTTAATTTATAACCGAAATATCTTCATCCCCCCTAATTCCCCTATTATAATTACACGTTGCCATCATCATCTAGTGTACATCAAAATATCAAGACACTTCAGTACTCCTTAATTCAGAACCTATAATTATTTTGCTTACGTGTAGATTAGCCTGGAACCGGCCACTACCTCTCGTAGTGTACTTTCTCCATTTCATAATATAAGATGTTTTAGCTTTTGTAAAATGAAGGTATCTAGACCACTTTTAGTGTGTAAGTTCACTCGGAATCTACACACTAAAATATGTTTAGATACATTTGTTTCACAAAACCTAAAACATCTTATATTTTAAAACTGTGGGAGTACAGAACATCGGAGTTGTTGGTGAGAAAGCTTTGTAGAACAGGTGATCGGCCTTCCACGGTTTTGGAACTCGTAGTAGTTCCTGAACGTACTGACCGAGCATGCGGCAAGTTGCCCTGTAATTTTTCTCTGATCTCAGCATCTGGCTGGTGAGAATGTCTCGATACAGTGCAACCTCGAAATGATAGTATCGGAATGTTCTGCTTTGTTCTTCTGATTTCATGTATTCCTACTATATACTGATGTTGTGGCAATGTGAAGCATTGACAGAAAATGTTGTGTGACTGAATGTTGAAAAATGGGTATAGGGCTTTCACACATATGTGTCTGCAAATAGAGCTGCCTTCCCTATGTATTTGCTTCTTCTTTTGTAAGTTTGATACACTGACTTTACACCTGACAATGTAATCTCCAAAAGAAATTGTGCTGATATGATTTCACAGATTCACAAGTGTTTGGATGTGGAATTGACAACTTTTCTCACTATAAAGGGGTACTTACTGTCCAAGGAGAACATTAGCCCATGTAAGTTTTTTCGTCAACACTCAGCAATATAGGGAATTACCCCTTCCTGTTTAAATGAGTCACACTATGTTTGTCCCTAGCTGTGTAGTTTTTGCACTTCCGTGCAACATCTTCGCACTTTAGTGACACAACCATGCCTACTTGCAATGCCAATCTCCCACTCAACTTTCCACCACTTGACACGATCTCCACCAAGTGGGTGCTGCAGATACCATGGTGCAGGGAGTAATTGATGTTGTCACAAACACTAGTTTCAAACAAGGCAATTGATCTAGTACAACCCCCTCCCCCTAAACTCGTATAAAACTTGGCCAAACACAAAACAAGGATGGCTTAGATTGTCCGATACCCCTTCGTTATTATACTAAACATAATACGTAGACCTGCACAAAACCCCAATTATATTATACATGTATCTACTAGCACGTATGAGTTCACCGGCTCTTCATCGGATCATCGCCAATGACGATCATACCGGATCAGCGCCGGTGATGGTCATGGCGAGTGGCTGTCGTGATGTGGCGGGGCACTATGCACAATCCAGCCGACACACGTCTCGGGGGATCACGGCGGCCGCATCACGTGGGATTGGCGACGTCTGGCGGCGGCACGGTGCACAAGTTCGTCTATGACGTCGCGTAGGATAGGTCATGGCAGCGGCGGCAGCGTGTTGACGCATCAGACCGTCCGACAGCCTGCCAGACGGATAGGCCGGCTTTTGCACCGCCGGACAGTCTGGTAGAGCCAGACATGTCCAAAGGCGTTTGGCCCTGCTGGACAGGTTGCTGGACAGGCCGCTGGACAGTCTGGTGGCGCAGGATCCATGGCGATCTATGGCGATTGTGCGGATCGGAGAAGAGGAGGGAGCAGGCGACGAACAAGAGACCAACGACCTACCAGTGGTGAATAAGCACGATAGCGCCCGACGACGGGGTGATCGGCGGCGGCTGCTATGGTGTACAGTCAGTGCGGGATGAGAATAAACTACCGTATGTCTATACGTGACTATACGTCTTTTGGATACGGGTTTGGATATGGGTGTGAACGGGCTTCAACGAGTTTTCGGGGAAGGGGTTGTACTGGAGCAAGCCTCAACAAACAAAAACATATTGTGGATTAACAAGGACAGACATACATGTAAGAAAAGAATATTCTCCAAATTCTTACGTTTCATTATCGAATACACTAGTCAAATATTGCGCGGAACTAGTGACTGCTACATTCGAGTAGGGGGGCCATCGCCCCCAGACCATGAACATTTTGAGAAGCAACCTCTCAAGGTTGCGCCAACAAGGATATATATAATCTCTCAAATGATCGGTACATATCCATCAATATAGCCGTCATTGTCTTCTGTAGCAGTAGAGAAGTACTAATATTTCTAATACTCATTTAGTTTCGTTCATGTGGGCGACATCAAGAGGTTGTACTTTTATTATATTCATTCGCCACAGCATAATATCTTATGGAGAATATATGTGTATCGGAGAAGGTGCCAAGCGTAGAGGTCAATTTTCATATTCTCTAGATCTCAATGATTACCGGATACAATCAAACTCATCATACCTGGATGGGGAAGAGCTGATACGCCTTGATGCGTTCAACGAGAGGCCCGATTCTCACGGATTCGTAGGATTCGAGGGAAAAGACGAAAGACATGAAGAACACGGCGATGAACACACACACACGCACACACACACATGGAAATAAATAGTGAGAAAATCATGTAGAATCGATCCCGGTAATAAGCCCTAATCAGAGCAACCTCCAGAACTTGAAAGACAAGCCAACACTCAATCTAATTGAAACTGATTCTTTGTTATCGGCCGGTCCACCGATCCAATAGAACCCTAGCAAGGAGAATAGCAACCAATAGAACACTAAGAATTATTGGCACTACTAGAACCTTGGTAGTGAAAATTGGCACATGCATACCTGAATCCACATGGCGAAAGAGTTGTTATGCAAATATCCCAAATGGAGAAGTTCCACATAAAGGGAAAGGAACATTGCTCTCTCTAATTCATCATCAACTCTAATATCAGATATGAGCCACAAAGAGCTATTTATAGTACTAGAGGCGAAGAAATAAGGTTTGGGGAATATTCTAGAGCATCAAACCCAGATATGCTCACAAGCATGTGAAACCGGTTTTAAGTCTTGATCAAACCGGAGCTGAGACCGGATCAGTCGGTTGTACCGGGATGAAACAAGGCTGGGGACCTGGATGGATCCAGTGTACCGGGCTGGAGACCGGGATGAAACAGGCATGGTACTAGACACATTCGGTATAGACTCGCTGTAGACCGGGACTGGTGCCTGGTGGGTCAGTTCTGGATCCGGTAGATCGGGACTGGCACTAGGATGGTCGTCTTCTTCTACCTTCTCTTCCATGCTTCATGCTTGGGTGTCTTGGCTCCTTGGTCATCCTTGGCATCTCATGTTGACATCATGATCATGAATATGGACCTAGTCATAAGATGAGCAATTGGTTTAAGTAGCATCCCATTCAAGTGAGGATCAAAGGAGGACACTTGATGAAAGTAATTCACCTTTGATGTGTTTGTTGGAGTAGCATGACTTAGTTCAGTTAGTGACATGGTGATTGGCATATGATATCTGCATCAAGAGCGGATAGATCCATATATGGCAATTCAATTATCTTCCATGAAGCCCCGATGACGCTCAACACACTCCTAAAAAGAACACTTTGCTAAACTGTTACTTAATTGATAGCATCAACATCTTTAACAAACCTAGCGACGCCACTAATGACCTAGCTACACCAGTAATCTCAACAGTTTGTTTGTAAACCAACTTTCTATTCTGTTTCCTTTGGTTTCAATTACAACACGCTGCGTGGGCACAACTGCTGAGCGCATGAATAAAAAAACTTCACCAAGAGCCTTGATGAGAAGTTTCGTACACTTTAGTCAACAAAATTATCCAGTTAAAAACTAGTTCTGGTAGCAACTTCTGGAACAGACCACTTGCAAATCTCTACGGATTGGTTTTCAAATATCGCGCTTCACCGAGAGAGCGATATCGTACTCTTACAATTTATACACCCTGATTTACCTTGAGCACCATGTAGCTCTTGATAGCATGAATAACAAAATTTCACCAAGAGAGAGCACATATGCGCAATGTCGTACACTTTTTGTAAACAAAATTATCAAGTTAAAAACTAGTTTTGGTAGTAATTTATCGAACGAATCACTTGCAAATGTCAACAGATTGGGTTCAAATATCACACTTCACCAAGAGAACAATATCGTACTCTGATAATTGAAAACCCCTGATTTACCTTGTGCACCATGTAGCTGCGCTTGTGCACATCCACAAGCAAAATGAACCAAGCTCAAGAGCTGGTGCGCAAGCAGATTCTTGAACAGATTAGTTGCATATCAAATAAAAATCCAAGTCAAGCTGAAAGAATTCAGCAGCTGATAACAACAGCTTTGTTCGTGTTGTTGAATCCATTAATCTACAAATACAACCGTACACATCAACCAACAAAACCATGAGCTAGCACCGTTCATAGAATCTATACTAACATACGGCAGCAGCTGCAATCCACAATTTGAATCAGAATAGTCACATCACTACGCAATAACACCACAAGATCTTCCTACGGGGGTGAGCAGCTATCGATCAAATCAGATCAAGTCGCACGAGTGCCGGACGCATCCTGGCGGGCGCGGCAGACCAGCAAGGCGCAGTCGTCGGCCAAGCCCATCGCCTTCTCGAGGGCTCTGTGGACGTGCTCGCTCCGGTCGTCGGTGAAGTCGTCGTCCGCGCCAAGGACAGGGAGACACGGCGGAGGATCCAGCAGGGGGTCGACCAGAAGCAGGCGGTCGCAGCACCGCTCCGCAGCGTCGTACGCGGCCCTGCTTCCGTACTCCCCCCTTCCCCAGACTAAAAAGGGTAATATGGTCTTTTCTGGTTGTTAGTTGATCGTCTTCCCGTTGAAAATATAAGCAATAATCTATATGGTTTAATCCGAATAATAAACTGATAAATCATGATCATACAGACAGTACCAAAACTAATCATGCAGATCAACAAAATAGATGAACAGATTACATCTAAATAAGATAAATCTATCACATCTACACAAATCGCTAGAATAAAGAACTCTAGCAGAATCTGAAAGAGACAGTTCAATATTACGTACGGTAGAGCAGCCGCAGCAGCAGTAGCCGCATCGGTAGCAGCAATGTCATCAGCCATGTCGTCGATGTAGAGGCTGCCGATGTCCGGGAAGAAGTCCTCATCCGGGAAGGAGTCGTCCGTGATGGCGTTAGTAGTCGCGCGGAAGCGCTCCCTAAAAACCTGATCGTCCCTAACCCGTACAGGTTCACAAGTAGACAAGCAGGAATAGGGTCCTCTACAAGGCCTAAACCTGGGTAAATCTTCCGTTCCTGTGTGCTTGTTTGCTAGCCGATCGAGACTTCCAGTGCTCCTCAATTTTTCGAACCTAAGTCCATAACAATGGGCATTGATGAGTTAAACCCTCGTCACCTACTGTCCGGATAAGCGGTGCACGCCGCAAGCCGGGATGGAGAAGACGAAGGCGGCGGCGCAATAGACTGGAAGGAGACGCGTGTGGTAAGCAATGCCAATTAGGTTTAGCGCGGAGGCTTATATAGCGCAGGTCAGGGAGATCGTGGGACTCAGCCCACGTCCCATAAAGATTGAAAACGGCTGACTAATTAACGCGTCCGTTAATGACTCGTAATTAGTCCAAGATTAATTTTCCCGACTAGCAAAAATAAAGCTCGGCTCGGCTCGCTTCACGCAATCCGCGGCGCGCGCGTCATGACGAGGCGAGGCATGGCGAGGTGAGGCGGGCGGAGTCGAAGGAGGAGTGCGCGAGAGCTGCTCTTCTTCTCACACCTTAGTGAGTGGTGGAACAGCCTAATATATAAGGAGGTGTAACTCTCACTCAACAAGCAATGTGGGACTAAAGTTTGACACTAGCACAACCATATGCTTCCATGCACAAATGGACCAAAAAGAATTTCAGAATTTGTCTAATAAGCTAACAACCCAAAACTCACCAAATTCCAACACTTCCTAGGTCGCCTCTCCAATTTTCCACATGCCCAGAGCGCTAGCCATATGTAAACCATCCACTTGTTATCTCGCTTCCCTGCCTACCCAAAACTAATCAAAATCAATTCTATGTTTGCGATTCAGTAGTAAATAACCCACGAGAGGATGCGGAGACAAACAAGAAGCTATCTATATGTTACATGGGGCCGTTCTGATTCGTCCCCTGGCCCTTTTTGTCGCCGTGTACGTGTTATCTACATGCTTCACACTCCCCGCCCAGCCCTCCCTCTGCCTCCGCCATCCATCGACCTCCTCCGCCCGTACGGCTTGTCGGCTCCTGGGCGCTGTTCATAGGCCCAAACACAAGGCAGGGTAAATCCATGGTCGAGCATCAGCCTTGTGCTCCTCGAGCTCGCCATCGTCAACCTCCGATCATGATGTTCGACCTCTGCCGCATCGCCAAGACTGCCGACGACAAAGCGATGTGGCAATTTACGGAAGCAATCAAGGGGCCAAACGTCGAGATGTTGGTCAACAAAGCCGCGGTTGCAGGAGGCGCATTGTACTTGGACGATACAACAGACATGGATAAGGCTAACTTTGTATTACAAATTAACTAAAGACCATCATACCCTTAATTTAAAGGGGCACCGCTTAATCTTGACCGCTGACGAATTTAGGGAGGAGCACTGAAGCAGAAGTGGTCGTACGCTTCCGCGCGCAGCTTGGCGTCCTCTTTTGGCTGCTAATATTACTAGTACTATATTTTTTTTGTAGTATTTTCAACCAATCACAAGCTCAGATTGGACCCTAATTTCAAAAGTAGACAAGTTTGATCTTTACATGATTTTATTAGCGGATAGTGTTGAACTTGGCGGACGGTAAGCAATATCATTAGCTATGTCAAGGTGGCACTTTACATATGTCACAGATCGTTTATAGATAGAGAAGGGAAATACGAAAACAATCAGAACTATATTATTTTAACTAAGACAAACTCAAGCAATTCAAAAGTATTTTAATGAGAACAAACATATCTCTATAGAACGGGGAAATCCCTTTTGGCTCGCGGATACATTTACACACATTTTGAGAAAACATATTTTGAAATGTCAAAAAAAATCGAAAAAATATCTAAATATATATTTGAACATTTTATATTCGTTCACAAGTTTTTGGGATGAAATGACATTTTATCTGTCATCTATAAAAAAAGATAAAAAATGTCACGCGAATAGGACTATTCACAAGGCAGTTTTTCTCTTTTTTCCACGTAACACGTAGAATGTTCTTTCATCCTGAAAACTTGTTAGCGAACATAAAATGTTCGAATGTATATGTAGACATTTTTTTAATTTTTTGATATTTTGAAATATTTTTTCTCACAATGGCTGCAAATGCACCTTGGAGCCGAATAGCCATCTCCGATAGAATGTACATATGAGAGAATTTATAAATCAAAGAAATGTTGACTCGTATCCTTTATATACCAATAAACTCAAAAAATCTCAAATGTATCATAATCATTCATGAAAAATTGCTACATTCGTGGGTTTTGTTTATTGTACATGCATAAATTGCTTGCGAGTTTTCTGAAATATGTTGGTTCTTCACCAATTCTTTCATTTATTATATGCTTCTAAATTTTAGTTTTCCTAAATTTAAACATGTTCTTTGTTTTAGCTATTCTTTTTTTAATATTTAAGTTTTCATATATTTGCTTTGTGATTGGACATTGTTAGTTGATTTATCAATTTGCTCAACCGCCATGACTCTCGCCGTTAGACTTGGTGGTCACGCCGTGATGAATTTCCCCTATCACCAGTTCTACCGATGAGTACTAGGAAACCTGTTCATCTGCAATTGGAACCACGCCGATCTAACCGAGATGTCAGGGGTTTTACCCGTAGCGCTAGGGTTGCACTAGGTACCTTCTCTCATAATCAGATCCGTGGCCGAACAAACACCGCCGCGAATTCACACCACCTCCTACGCAGCCTGTTGATGAAGCCGCCACACACCGCCGCCGCAAGTACAAACTAGGTTTGGGGATTTTACGAGAGATCCCACCCTAAGCTAGCTGTACTCAATCGGCCACACGAGCTCGGGAATCACTCAATCTCACACACAAAAAATTGCTGGACTTTTTCTACGATTCCCTTAAATCGAAAGGCCTCTTATACCAGTTGTGACGATCCTTACTAATGGCAGCACACCAAGTAGATTGGAATCCTCGATACAGTCACGGATTATGAGATCCGATCAGAAGTCCGGAGAAGAAAGAGGAAGTATCAAGGGAGAGAAGCATGTGTGCTTTTACAGTAATGATCAGCCTTCTTCCTACCAACTAGCGCATTACAAGGGCACCGCCCCGCTGTTACTTTCTTGGGCTTGGGTCTCCGTGGGCCTTCCTTGGGTCACGGCCCGTGACGTGGTGGTGACAATTTACTGCACAATTGGTCTTAGGCACATGTCTCCGAATCTGCCCTTTTCCCGTACGCCATGTTGCAGAATGAGTGCCGACCAGGCAATTACATGGATTCCCAGAAGGACGTCAAGTCCGCGATGCGCGGCATACAAGTGCATCGAAAAATTTGAACTCATGCCCGGAGACACTGTACGTCTGTACCTGACGGTGTACATCATACATCGGTATCTCTCGCTGCATCTCGTGCGCCGGAAGGAGCTGCAGCTGGTAGGCATCTCAGCCCTTCTCATCGCGTGCAAGTATGAGGAGACTAAGGCTCCAAACCAAAGGTAGACTGAAGAACTTCTCCTGCCTTTCAATTTCAGGTATTCCATTGAGTAGTCCATGTTCTGAATAATAATTGTATGCTTCTGCATGTCAACACTTTAGTCTCCAAACAGACTATGTCTACACCAGGGAGCAGGCACTGAGAATGGAGAAGGCTATCCTGAATAGACTTCAGTGGAACCTGTCAGTTGCTATGCCACACGTCTTCCTTGTGCGCTGTGTGAAGGCGGCCTCTTCCTCTGCTGACTTGAGGAATGATAAGGAGGTCAAGTATTTTAAATGGAGAGTTTGTTTAATGTGCTCAAGTTTTTTTTTTGGAAACGGCCGCTTTATTATTTATAGTAATGTTTACACCCGGCTTCTGCATAGCTAGGATGCACACAGCCGATCAACTACACAACTAGTGACCAATGCCAAAGCACTACAAGAAATGTGTTAACTAGTGACATTTTCTTAACGACCATGTTTTTTTTGTCACAGATCTGTGACCATTTCAAACCAGTTGGTCGTAGGCCATTTAGGAGGGTCCAAACACTGAAAAGCTACGACCTGTTTTGCCAGGAAGGTCATAACTTGCTTACATCAATAGGTCATAATATAGACCACACTAGTCTATGACCTTAATTTTAGATGACTAGACCAATTTAAATGGCCGTTTCTGCTAATATAAGATTCATTAAAAAGACTAGAGTGCCAACTAACTAGTTTTACCTACGTGTCATGCCCACGTGTCAATTTTTGTCTACATATCATATCCACGTGTCAATTTATGGGACGCACGTATCCACACTTGAGTTGACCTAGATGCCCCATGCATGACACATAGTAGCGAACTACAGACGCGACCCACACAGTTCCCCACAGCGAACTGCATACGGGAACCACGCAGGCCTCACCCGTCGTCCAAAACTAAACAAGCAAAATAAGAGGCCGCATGCTTGCTCAAAATATAGAGCTCGTTGGGGAACCCCAAGAGGAAGGTATGATGAGCACAACAGTAAGTTTTCCCTCAGTTATGAAACCAAGGTTATCGAACCAGTAGAAGCAAGGAAACACCTCCAAGGTATTGTTTCCAACTTAGAATCCTACACAACACAACCATAAAATTTTGCCCTCAACTTAAAGTGAGGTTGTCAATCTCACCGGTTTTGCTGAAAACAAAGGATTAAACGTATCGTGTGGAAGATAGTAATTGCTTGCAGAAAGTAAACAGAAAATAGTAAATAGTAGGTTGTAGATTGATGGTTGAAAAAATGAACCGGAGTCCATAATTCACTAGTGGTGATTCTCCTTAAGATAGATGACATGTTGGGTGAACAAATTACAGCGGGATAATTGACAAATATCGAGAAAACATACCATGCATATACTAATCATCTTGGCTCTTTTGAGATTTCATTGGGTATTACAACATTATACATAGACCGTAATCCAACTGCATCTATGACTAATAATCCACCTTCAGGTTATCATCCGAACCCCCTCCAGTATTAAATTGAAAGCAATAGATAATTGTATTAATCAAAGTGTGTAAAGTAAACAATACGATTGTTCTATGAACAAAGGATTCCTGTTTTCTCCCTAGTAGAAACAACACATCTAGTACCTTAGAGATTTCTATCACTTCCCCGGATTTCTAGAGGCATGAACCCATCATCGAGCATAAATACTCCCTCTTGGAGTTGCTAGCATCACTTGGCCAAGATAGATACTAACAACGGAAAGCATGCAAGATCACAAATAGCAAAGACATGATAGAATCAATAATCAATCTGAAATAGCATATCAATATCCATCGGATCCCCGCAAACACAGCATGTAGGATTACAAATAGATGATCTTGATCATGAACGGAGCTCAGAAGATCTAAACATGGTAGCACAAAGGAGGAGAACCAACCATCTAGCTACTACATGGACCCGTAGTCTAGAGAAAAACTACTCACGCATCACAGGGTGAACTCTCCCCATCGAGAGGGTGCTAGGAAGAGCTTCAGATCCCTCCCGATCTAGGGATGGAGATGACAACGGCTACAAACTCTTTCGTGGAATTTTGATCGGGCACTTAGAGCTTTCGCCCCAAGGGCAATATATAGTCAAAGGGGCAAGGTAGATGGAGCGCCAGGGGGCCCACACCCCCTGGTGGCGCGGCTAGGGTTGGCCGCGCCACCTTAAGGTGTGTGCGCTCTGGTTCCCCGCTTCGTCTCCCCTCCGGACTCCGTGTTCCTTCTGGTGAAATATTGACTTGGGCTTTCGTCCGGTCCAATTCCGAGAATATTTTCTTACTAGATTTTTTGAAACCAAAAATAGCAGAAAACAGGCAATTGGCACTGTGGCATCTTGTTAATAGTTAGTTCCAGAAAATGTGTAAAAATACTCCAAAGTGTGGACAAAACATAAGAAAGTAGATATAAAACAAGCATGGAACATCAAAAATTATAGATACGTTTGCAACGTATCAACATCCCCAAGCTTAACTCATGCTCGTCCTCGAGTAGGTAAGTGATAAAAAGAAGAATAATTTTTGAGGTGACATGCACCATCACAATCTTGATCAAGGCATTTGTAAAACATTGATATCTGGGATCATAGTACTTTAACATAGCATGAAAGATTTTTTTTTTTTGGAAAAGAGTATATATTAATATCACAGTGATATTAATTACACCCAGCCTCTACAACAACGCATGCCCTAGCGGCTCTACGGATGCACACAACCCAGAAAAAAGAAAGAAGAATTACAAAAAAGTACTATAGCATGAAAGATATAGTTCTACCAATAAGACATAGCAACTATGTTGTAACATAAAAAGGTACAAACAAAAGATTCATGAATAACAATGCTTTGAAAGACGTTTGTTTGTTTCACATATAGAAAACATAATGAGAATGGTATTAAGCTTGTCCTTCATAGTGTAGCAAAACATAAATGCATAGGACACCTTCAAAGTTCATAAGGGTGACTAGATACAAATAGTTTAAGAACAAGCAATATCAAAGTTATGAATCAATCCCCAAGTTTTGGGACAATGCACATTAAACTAAGAATGACCACTATGCTCTCTTAATAGGTGAATAAAGATAGAAAATGGAGACTCAACATAAAAGTAAAAGAAAGGCCCTTCATAGAAGGAAGCAGGGATTCAAGTCTCAGAAAGAGCTTCCAAAAATTATGGTACTTATTAGATTTCAGCACTCATTGCCCCTATCATAAGCATCTTTAGGTGATTAAGGTTAAAGTGAACAAATATGACGATATGATTGACAAGTTATAAGCTGAAAATCTCATGCCCCTTATTTATGAAGACCGTTCCTCATGCTACTCAAGTTTAGTCGCAAGTAAGTTCTTGTCATTATAAGTACATGTGTATCATAGAGAACTGCCAACGGGGTACCCCTTGCCCGATGATACGGGAGAATCCCCATATCAAAATGATAAGGCAAGCAGACAATGAGCATCTTAGCATCCTTTTATTTCCTATTTGCATAGGTATCTCTTTTTTTCTCTTTTTTTTCTTTCCTATTTGCATAGGCTTCTTTTTTTATAAAGAGGATGCTTCATAGATTGCTCACTTTGGTTACGCTGCAGGTTTCCACCATGATTAGGCATGGATTAGACCAGACACCCAGGCATTTCTCTAACACATATCGAACTCCATGAGCCTTACAAGCTTCCCTTTCATTTCACACCGCCGGGATCCATAAGCAAAAGAACATGATATCACCTAAATAAAGTGCAATGTTGAAAGTGTTTCCCATGACAGAATGGTTATGCTAATTCCCAACTTAGAAAACATAAGCATATATGCAACATAGATAGGCACAACGGTTCAAGTTTATTAAGTGCAAGAAAAGTAAAGTGTGCCATCAAGTTCGTGAGAGCTTTAATCACTAATTTTCACATAACAAGTTTGAAGGAAATATGCCCTGAGAGGCAATAATAATGTTGTTATTTTGTATTCCTTATATATGATAGATGTTTATTTTGCATGCTAGAATTGTATTGATCGGAAACATCAATACATGTGTGTTTAATAAACAAAAAGGGTTCCTAGTTATGCCTCTCTTATAAACTAGCTTGTTGATTAACAATATGATCAAGGTTTCCTGATCATGGACATTGGATGTTGTTAATAACAAGGTCGCAGCATTTGTGAAATGATGTGATGAACATTCATCCGAAGTATAGCATTATGATCAAGTCATTATGTTTATATTGCTATAACATCATACGAAGTAATCTTTATCCTTAGACCATGAGATCATGTTAATTGCTAACACCTAAAGAGTTTCTTGATAACATCAAACGTCACACCGTAATAGGGTGACTATAAAGATGGGTTCAGTGCTACGAAGGTGTTATGTGGAGGCTCATGGATCAATAGTGGAATTTGTCAATCCCGATGATGGATAGATATACTCTCGTCCCTCTCGGTGATATCACATTGAGATAGCTTGCAAGCAAGTGATGCGATCACTAGAATGTTATATCACGGGAACGAAAAAGAGTGCATGTCGGTAATCAGATCAAACTAGGTATTTGGATAAAGATGATTGAATCTCGGACATGTATTATATCATGATACAAAAGGATTAAATGACAAGAGTTAAAGGTTCTCACGATCACAGAAGTCATCGTTGAATATGCAGGAGTCAGTATGGATCTCCAAGTCCCGCTTCTGATTATTGATCTAAGAGGAGTCTCAATCATGTCTACATTATTCGCGAACCGTAGGGTGACACACTTAAGAGTTACCGGACACCATTTTGGAGCACATATGTTTCAGACGAAAGAATTGCAAAGCGCAGGAATTTTTTCGATAGAAACCGGAAATTGTTTCGGGTGAAATTGCAGAAAGTGGTTCTGCATGTGATGTTGAAATATTGCAAGGGGTTATATGTGAATGTATGTTAATTAAAGTAATTAAAAAAATTCTGAATAAATTTAATAAAAGATTTTTATTAAATGAGAGAGCATTAAACTTAGAGAATTTTAATGCATTTAAAGTGGAGACTTTAAAAGGGAATGTGAAGATGCATTTTAATGTGGAGGGAGTTACCACCACATGAATGGAGGAGGTGAGGGGTCACCTCCATGAGGCGCCGGCCATGGAGGGGGTAACCCCCTCCTCCTATAAAATGCCCCCCTCTTCCTCCTTCTTACTCACACCTCCTCGTGAAGGATATCTCTCCCCCTCTAGAATTTTTTCCCATGGTCTCGGATTAGCGAGATACATGTTCCTGGTGGCATTTCGTATGGAAGGAGTTGCTGCTTCCGCTGGATCGCTGGAGCGAGGAGGTGGAGGTTGTCCGGTGGCTTGAACGTGTGTGCGAGTACGGATGCACTGCTGATTTGCGGCGCTCGGACTTCCACACGATCTTGAGATCGGCAAGTGTACGACTACATCAACCACGAGTTCCTACTCATTAACAAAACTCGTTGTCTTCGAGGGTAAGTTCTCGATGGATGTATGTCCACCCGTTGCTTTGTACCTAGTAGATAGATCTTGGAGTGTAGTTCTCATCGTAGTAAATTTTTTGTTTTCTATGCTGCGGACCCAACAGTGGTATCAGAGCCAGATCTATGCGTAGGTGCTTTGCACGGGTAGTACACATATGTTTATATGTGGGCGATGATGATCATGTTATTGCATCTTCTATGTATTTTGGATATTGGTGGCATAGTGGGATGAAGCGGCTCGGACCAACCTTACATGTCATCGTACATGAGACCGGTTCCACGACTGACATGCAACTAGTTTTGCATAAGTGGCTGGCGGGTGTCTGTCTCTCCTATTATAGTCAATATCTGATTTACAACGAGTTGCTAATAACTTGGTTATCCTCTTTGTGGTTCATGTTCGTAGGTAAGAATGGTTCTATCTCTGAAAGCCCTAAGCCACGTAGAACTTGCAATTGATAAATTAGAGGCGTCTAGTTTAGATCATTGCTGGGCTAGTGTATTGATATGGTATTGTTGTAAGTAGATGTATGATAGATACTCTTACAACACATTAAACGTGTAAGTTCCATAGACCTTGGCCTCACACATAAAGGAATGATAGAGATCATACCACGATGCAAATGATAGAGATCAAATGCATGGACCATATCATCTCACTTTACACATTAGATGTTAGCATCTTATACTGCTAGTTTGGCGCTTTTGGTAGCATTGTAAGATGATCCTCATTTAGATATCAAGATAAAATGTGTTCTTCCTTAAGTATGCACCGTTCTATGGATCGTGTTTCGAGACATCACGTGATGATCGGGTGTACTCGACTCTACGCTTTCATACAGCAGGTGTAAGACAGTTTTACACACACGAGTACTAAGGTTCTTACTTGGCGAGCCTAGCATGTACAGACATGGCCTCGGAACATGGACCAAACACTACTAGGAAAAACGTTATCAGTGGCGCACCAAAAGAACTTTCTGTGGCGCATCTAGCAGTCGCCACTAAATTGTCGCCACTAAAATTATATTTCTGTGGCGCATATGCATATGCGCCACAGAATTCTCCCAATTCTCCTCATAGACACCTGGAACCCGACCCTTGTACACAACGTACGTCTTTGATGCCCATATACATGCTCGCTTTTGAAGCTACACCGACTCACGTGATGATCGGACTTGGTGTAGTGGATTTGGTTCATGTAATCACCAAAAAGACACGAGGGATATTGTTTTTGAGTGGGAGTTCATTAGTAATTTGGATTAGTTGAACTCACTCTATCATAAACTTAGTCTAAATAAACTTTACAAATTCTGTTGTAGATGGCACCACCTGCTTTTAATTTCAATGTGTTCATGGAGAAAGAGAAACTTGCTGCGAATGGTAGCAACTTCACCAACTGGGCTATGAATTTGAGGATTCTCCTCAGTGCTGCACCAAAGCAATATGTGCTAGAGGTGCCGCTAGGCCCCCCACCAGCTCCTGATGCCCCTGACGAGGAAAAGAATGTCTATATGACTCGTCAGGAGGACCATAACTTAGTTCATTGCGGCATACTGTATGGGCTAGAGCCAGAACTTCGAAACGTTTCGAAAATGGCAATGCCTTTGATACCATGGGAGAATTGAAAATTATTTTCGATACCCATGCTGCCGTAGAGAGTTATAATGCTTCTGAAAAGCTTTTTAGCTGCATGATGGAGGAGAACAGCTTCGTTAGTGAGCACGTACTCAAAATATCTGGGTACGCCGATAAGCTTGTGTCCTTGGGAATAACGATTACCATTGACTTAGGCATACATTGTGTTCTCCAATCTCTGCCACCTAGCTACAAGAGCTTCATGATGAACTATAATATGCAGGGCATGAAGAAGTCTCTTCCCGAGCTTCCGTCAATGCTTAAGACTGCAGAAGTGGAGATTAGGAAAGAACATCAAGTGTTGATGATTAATAAGACCATCGGTTTCAAGAAGGACAAGAAAGGCAAGCACAAGGGAAAGAAGGGTGGCAGATCTGTTGCCACACCTGAAAAGAAACCCCGAGCTGGCCCTAAGTCTGACACTGAGTGTTACTATTGCAAAGGGACTGGCCATTGGAAGCGCAATTGCCCCAAGTATTTGGCGGACAAGAAGTCTGGCAAGGCAAACAAAGGTATATATGATATACATGTTATTGATGTGTCCTTGACTAGTACTCGCAGTAGCACCTGGGTATTTGATACGGGATTGGTTGCTAATATATGTAACTCGATTCAGGGGCTGCGGAACAAGCGATAACTAGCAAGGGATGAGGTCACGATGCGGGTCGGCAATGGATCAAGAGTTGATGTGATCGCCGTCGGAACACTGCCTCTCCATATGCCATCGGGATTAGTGATAAATCTAAATAATTGTTATTTGGTGCCTGCACTTAGCATGAACATTGTATCCGGATCATGTTTGATGCAAAGTGGTTATTCATTTAAATCTGAAAACAATGGTTGTTCAATTTATATGGATAATATCTTTTATGGTCATGCACCTGTGTTGAATGGTTTATTTCTGTTGGATCTCGATAGTAACATTACACATATTCATAATGTTGATGCTAAAAAGATTAAACTTGATGATGATATATCTACATACATGTGGCACTGCCGTCTAGGTCATATTGGCGTTAAACGTATGAAGAAATTCCATTCTGATGGACTTTTGGAATCACTTGATTTTGAATCATTTGATACATGTGAGCCATGCCTTATGGACAAGATGACTAGAACGTCGTTTTCCGGTTCAATGGAACGGGCGACAGATTTATTGAAAATCATACATACTGATGTGTGTGGACCAATGAGTGTGTCGGCGCGAGGTGGATATCGTTATTTTGTTACTTTCACGGATGATTTGAGTAGATACGGGTATATCTATTTGATGAAACACAAGTCTGAAACCTTTGAAAAGTTCAAGGAATTTCAGAATGAAGTGGAAAATCATCGTAATAGAAAGATCAAATTTCTGCGGTCCGACTGTGGAGGTGAGTATCTAAGTTACGAGTTTAGCACACACATGAAAGAGTGTGGAATAGTTTCACAACTCACGCCTGCTGGAACACCACAACATAATGGTGTGTCGGAATATCGTAATCATACTTTATTGGATATGGTTCGATCTATGATGTCTCTGACTGACTTGCCACTGTCATTTTGGGGTTATGCACTAGAAACAGCTGCATTCACTTTAAATCGGGCACCATCTAAATCCGTTGAAACGACACCATATGAATTATGGTTTGGAAACAAACCTAAGTTGTCATTTCTTAAAGTTTAGGGATGCGATGTTTATGTGAAGAAACTTCAGCCGGATAAACTCGAACCCAAAGCGGAAAAATACGTCTTCATAGGATACCCTAAGGAAATGATTGGGTATACCTTCTATCACAGATCTGAGGGCAAGGTTTTTGTTGCCAAGAATGGATCCTTTCTTGAGAAGGAGTTTCTCACGAAAGGTGTGAGTAGTCAGAAGGTAGAACTCGAAGAGGTTATTGAACCTTCTCTTCATGAAATGGCGAGTAGCGCGGCACCGGAAGTTGTTTCGGAGTTGACTTCACCTAATGAAGAGAGAGATAATGATATTAATCATGAAACTCTGAAAGAGGACACTACCAGACCTCGCAGGTCAAGCAGGATACGTGCAGCTCCTGAACTGTACGGCAATCCTGTTATGAATTTCATGGTTGATGAAATAGATGACCCTGCAATGTAAGAAGAAGTGATGATGAGCCTAGATTCCAACAAATGGCTAGAAGCCATGAAATCCGAGATGGAATCCATGTACGAGAACCAGGTTTGGACCTTGGTGGACTTACCTCACGATCGAAAGGCCATTGAGAATAAATGGATTTTCAAAAGAAAAACTGATGCTGATGGTAATGTGACCATCTATAAGGCTCGACTTGTCCCAAAGGGGTTTCGACAAATTCAAGGAGTTGACTACGATGAGACATTCTCTCCCGTAGCGATGCTTAAGTCGGTTAGGATTATGTTAGCAATTGCTGCATATTTCGATTATGAAATATGGCAGATGGATGTCAAAACTGCGTTCCTCAATGTAATATTGAAGAAGAGTTGTATATGATACAACCTAAGGGTTTTGTCGATCCTAAGGATGCTAATAAGGTATGCAAACTTAAGCGATCCATCTATGGACTGAAGCAAGCATCCCAGAGTTGGAATCTCCTCTTTGATGAGGTGATCAAAGAGTTTGGATTTGTCCAAACTTATGGAGAGGCTTGTATTTACAAGAAAGTGAGTGGGAGCAATGTGGCATTTCTGATATTATATGTGGATGACATATTATTGATTGGAAATGATATAGATCTTTTAAATAGTGTTAAAAGTTATCTAAACAGCAAATTTTCGATGAAAGACATTGGTGAAGCGTCATATATATTAGGCATTAAAATCTATAGAGATAGATCAAGGCGCCTAATTGGGCTATCTCAGAGTACATACCTTGATAAGATATTAAAGAAGTTTAATATGGACGGAAGTAAGAAGGGGTTCTTACCTATTTTGCAAGGCAAGACATTGAGTAAGACTCAAAGTCCGGCTACAGCGGAAGAAAGAGAGATAATGGATAAGATCCCCTATGCCTCGGCCATAGGCTCCATTATGTATGCCATGCTATGTACAAGGCCGGATGTGGCACATGCTATTAGTTTGACTAGTAGTTACCAATCTGATCCAGGTTCGGAACACTGGATAGCGGTCAAGAACATCCTCAAGTACTTGAGAAGAACCAGGGATATGTTTCTTATATACGGAGGTGAAGAAGAGCTAGTCTCTAAGTGTTATGTCGATGCTAGCTTTGACACCGATCCGGATGACTCTAAGTCTCAATCCGGATATGTATTTCTCTTGAACGGAGCAACAGTTAGTTGGAGGAGTTCCAAACAACCTGTTGTGGCTGGATCAACGATGGAGGCGGAATATGTTGCTGCTTCAGAAGCAGCGCAGGAAGCGGTTTGGATGAAAGAGTTCATTACGGAACTAGGTGTGGTTTCTAGTGCATTGGACCCAATGGTGATCTATTTTGAAAACAATGGAGCCATAGCTAACACCAAGGAACCGAGGTCTCACAAGAATTCCAAGCATATTAAGCGCCGGTTTCATTCCATCTGCGAGCATGTCAAGGATGGAGATATAAAGATTTGTAAAGTACACACAGACCTAAATGTAGTAGATCCATTGACTAAAGATCTCCCTAGGGCAAAACATGATCAACACTAGAACTCCATGGGTGTTGGATTATCACTATGTGAACTAGATTATTGTCTCTAGTGCAAGTGGGAGACTGAAGGAAATATGCCCTGAGAGGCAATAATAAAGTTATTATTATGTATTCCTTATATATGATAGATGTTTATTTTGCATGCTAGAATTGTATTGATCGGAAACATCAATACATGTGTGTTTAATAAACAAAAAGGGTTCCTAGTTATGCCTCTCTTATAAACTAGCTTGTTGATTAACAATATGATCAAGGTTTCCTGATCATGGACATTGGATGTTGTTAATAACAAGGTCGCATATTTGTGAAATGATGTGATGAACATTCATCCGAAGTATAGCATTACGATCAAGTCATTATGTTTATATTGCTATAACATCATACGAAGTAATCTTTATCCTTAGACCATGAGATCATGTTAATTGCTAACACCTGAAGAGTATCTTGATAACATCAAACGTCACACCATAACAGGGTGACTATAAAGATGGGTTCAATGCTACGAAGGTGTTATGTTGAGGCTCATGGATCAAGACTGGAATTTGTCAATCCCGATGACGGATAGATATACTCTGGGCCCTCTCGGTGATATCACATTGAGATAGTTTGCAAGCAAGTGATGTGATCACTAGAATGTTATATCACGGGAACGAGAAAAGAGTGCATGTCGGTAACAAGATCAAACTAGGTATTTGGATACTGATGATCGAATCTCGGACATGTATTATATCATGAGACAAAGGGATTAAATTACAAGCGTTAAAGGTTCTCACGATCACAGAAGTCATCGTTGAATATGCAGGAGTCAGTATGGATATCTAGGTCCCGCTTTTGATTATTGATCTGAGAGGAGTCTCAATCATGTCTGCATTATTCACGAACCGTATGGTGACACACTTAAGAGTTACCAGACACCATTTTGGAGCACATATGTTTCAGACGAAAGAATTGCAAAGCGCATGAATTGTTTCGATAGAAACCGGAAATTGTTTCGGGTGAAATTGCAGAAAGTGGTTCTGCATGTGATATTGAAATATTGCAAGGGGTTATATGTGAATGTTTGTTAATTAAAGTAATTAACAAAATTCTGAATAAATTTAATAAAAGAGTTTTATTAAATGAGAGAGCATTAAACTTAGAATTTTAATGCATTTAAAGTGGAGACTTTAAAAGGGAATGTGAAGAAGCATTTTAATGTGGAGGGGTTACCACCACATGAATGGGGGAGGTGAGGGGTCACCCCCCATGAGGCGCCGACCATGGGAGGGGCACCCCTCCTCCTATAAAGGGCCCCCTCTTCCTCCTTCTTCCACACACCTCCCCGTGAAGGATCTCTCTCCCCCTCTAGAATTATTCCCCCATGGTCTAGGATTAGCGAGATACATGTTCCCGGTGGCATTTCGCCTGAAAGGAGTTGCTGCTTCTGCTGGATCACTGGAGCGAGGAGGTGGAGGTTGTCCGGTGGCTTGAACGTGTGTGCGAGTACGGATGCGCTGCTGATTTGCGGCGCTCGGACTTCCACACGATCTTGAGATCGGCAAGTGTACGACTACATCAACCACGAGTTCCTACTCGTTAACAAAACTCGTTGTCTTCGAGGGTAAGTTCTCGATGGATGTATGTCCACCCATTGCTTTGTACCTCGTATATAGATCTTGGCGTGTAGTTCTCATCGTAGGAATTTTTTTGTTTTCTATGCTGACCTGGAGCAGGAGCACAAAATATTACAGCTCAATCCAACATACAGATCTCTCTCACGAATTTTTACGGTGAAGCACAAGAATCTATTTGGGACAGCAACTTTCCCAGTCATTACTTCACTCTCATTAGAGGTTACTCTTGGCACAAAAAGCAAATAAAAAGGATAAGGAGAGGTTATTACTGAAGTAATAACTTCCAAGACTCATCTAAAACTTTTGGGTTATCTTCCAATAAGTACTTTTCTTTAACGCCTTTAAGTTAGGCATAAGAAGCAAAGAAAGAATCAAGTGTTCTCAAATGAAGAAGCATTAAGACCAAATTTTGTTTTCATAGGAGAAGCAAAATAAATCTTTTCTCTCTTTTTAGGGAAATGTTCTATACATTTCTTGAGTGGGATTTGATATTTAATGGTGACTTCTTTCATATCAATGATGGCACCAACAGTTATAAGAAAAGGTCTTCCCAAAGTAATAGGACAAGAAGCATTGTATTCAACATCCAAAACATAGAAATCAACGGGGACATAGGAATTGTTAACCATAATAAGAACATCATTAAGACTCCCCATGAGTTTCTTTTTAGCATTATCATCAAGTGGGACATTCAAATAACAATCTTCAAGAGGAGGCAAATCAAGCATATCATAAATCCTTCTAGGCATAATAGAAACACTATTATCAAGATCACATAAAGCTTTGAAATCAAAGTCATTCACTTTCATATTAATGATGGGTTCCCAACCATCTTCTTGTTTTATAGGAATAGAAGCTTTATGTTTCATCTTTTCTTCTTTAATCTTTATGAGAGCATCAGTAATGTGTTTTGTAAAGGCCATGTTCATAGCACTAGCATTAGGACTTTTAGCAAGCTTTTGTAGGAACTTAATAACTTCAGAGATGTTGCAACCATCAAGATCAAAATCAACGTTATCATCTAAAGTAGTATAACTATTACTAGCCTCAACACTAGTGGTGGTGATAGTAGAAACACTAATGTTTCTAGCAATTTCATCTTCTCTTTCCCACTTAACATGTACTTCAGCTAATAGTCTAACATTTTCATCAATTCTTACTTGTATGGCATTAATAGCTGCAAAGGGATTATCATTAGTTTCAGGTTTAGCAACCATTTTATTCAAAGAAGATTGAGTTTCAGACAAAGATGTTATATTTCTTTCAGCATTAGAGAGTTTTTCCTCAATAGTTTTGTTGAAAGCAGTTTGTTTACTAATAAACTCTTTAAGCATAACTTCAAGTTCAGAGGGACCACTCTTATTATTGTTATAAGAATTTCCATAAGCATTACCATTGTTGGGAGGATATGGCTTATAATTGTTGTTACCAAAACTATTCCTATAAGCATTATTACCATAAGCAATGTTGCCAAAGTTGTTTTTTCTTATGAAGTTCACATCAACTTGCTCTTCTTGAGCAACCAAATATGCTAAAGGAACATTATTTAGATCAATATGGGCTTTCCTATTAACAAGCATAGACATAATAATATCAATTTTATCACTCAAGGAGGAGGTTTCCTCAACAGAATTTACCTTCCTACCTTGTGGAGCTCTCCCAGTATACCATTCAGAATAATTAACCATCATATTGTCCAGAAGTTTTGTTGCAGCACCCAAAGTGATGGTCATAAAGGTACCTCCAGCAGCAGAATCCAATAGGTTCCTTGAAGAATAGTTCAATCCTGCATAAAAAGTTTGGATGATCATCCAAGCAGTCAGTCCATGAGTGGGACAATTCTTTACCAAAGATTTCATTCTTTCCCAAGCTTGAGCAACATGCTCATTATCAAGTTGTTTAAACTTCATTATTTCACTTCTCATGGATATAATCTTAGCAGGAGGATAATATTTTCCAATAAAAGCATCTTTGCACTTAGTCCAAGAATCAATACTATTCTTAGTTAAGGAATTCAACCACCCTTTAGCTTTTCCTCTCAAAGAGAAAGGAAACAATTTCAGTTTAACAATATCACCATCTACATCCCTATCCTTCTGCATCTCACAAAGTTCAACAAAGTTATTTAGATGGGAAGCAGCATCTTTATTACCAATACCAGAAAATTGTTCTCTCATAACAAGATTGAGCAAAGCAGGTTTTATCTCGAAGAAAGTATTTTCAGCCATAGGTGGAGCAATAGGTGTGCTCATAAAATCATTGTTGTTGGTGCTAGTGAAGTCACACAACTTAGTGTTTTCAAGAGTAGTCATTTTTTTTGAATTTTCAAATAAGAAAGCAAACAAGTAAAACTATTTTTTTGTGTTTTTGAAAGAACAAAACAAGCAAACAAAGCAAAAAGAAACTAAGCAAAACAAAAACAACAAAGTAAAGAGATTGGTTATGAGGGACTCCCCTTGTGAAGATGTCCTTGACTCCCTGGCAATGGCGCCAGAAAAGATCTTGATGTGCTCGTCATTCGACGTAGAGCTCGTTGGGAACCCCAAGAGGAAGGTATGATGAGCACAGCAGCAAGTTTTCCCTCAGTTCTGAAACCAAGGTTGAATCGAACCAGTAGGAGCAAGGAAACACCCCAAAGGTGTTACTAGCTGAGCTTTGGCAGGGCGCACTACCGGTGCTAGTAGCAACGTGGCGACCTGCACAACACAACCACAGAACTTTGTCCCCAACTTGCAATGAGGTTGTCAATCTCACCGTGTTTTGCAAAAAACAAAGGATTAAACGTATCAAATGGAAAGAAGTAAAAGTTTGCAGAAAGTAAACACAAAGCAGTAAACAGTTGTAGATTGTATGTAAAGACAAGGACCGGGATCCATAGTTCACTAGAGGTGGCTCTCCTTAGATAGATAACATGCTGGGTGAACAAATTACAGCGGGGCAATTGACAAACACTGAGAAAGCAATACATGCATATACTAATCATCTTGACTCCTTTGAGACTTGATTGGGCATTACAACATAATACATAGACCGCCATCCAACTGCATCTATGACTAATAATCCACCTTCAGGTTATCATCCGAACCCCCTCCAGTATTAAGTTGCAAGCAACAGATTATTGCTTTACGAACTACGTGTAAAGTAAACAATATGATTGTTCTATGAACAAAGGATTGTTGTTTTCTCCCTAGTAGTAACAGCACATCTAGTACCTTAGCGATTTCTGTCACTTCCCCAGATTACCAGAGTCATGAACCCACTATCGAGCATATATACTAACTCTTGGAGTTGCTAGCATCTACTTGGCCAAGATAGCTACTAACAACAGAAAGCGTGCAAAATCACAAATAACAAAGACATGATAGAATCAATAATCAATCTGAAATAGAATCTCAATATCCATCGGATCCCCGCAAACACAACATGTATGAATTACAAATAGATGATCTTGATCATGAACGGAGCTCACAAGATCTAAACATGAAAGCACAAAGGAGGAGAACCAGCCATCTAGCTACTACATGGATCCGTAGTCCAAGGATGAACTACTCACGCATCACACTGGAGGCTTGCATGGTGATGAAGAAGGCCTCCGGGGTGAATTCCCCTCTCCGGCAGGGTGCCGGGAAGAGCTTCAGATCCCTCCCGATCTAGGGATGGAGATGTCAGCGGCTACAGACTCTTTCGTGGATTTTTGATCGGGTACTTAGGTTTTTCGTCCCGAGGGCAATATATGGGCGGAAGGAGAGTCAGGCCTGGCCGCACGTCCAAGTGGTGTGGTGGCTCCCTGGCCCTTCTCCGTCTCGTATTCTGGCACTTGATCCCTTTCGGAAAAATAGGCACTTTGGCTTTTGTCCCGTCCAATTCCGAGAATATTCATTTTCTGACTTTCCTGGAACCAAAAATAGCTGAAAACAGGCAGCTGGCACTGTGGCTCTTGTTAATAGGTTAGTCCAAGAAATCATTTGAAAAGTACCCCAAAGTTGGAACAAAACACAAGAAAGTGGATAAAACCAAGCATGGAACATCAAAAATTATAGATACAGTTGCAATGTATCACCTGCTTTGCTCAATCTTGTTATGAGAGAACAATTTTCTGGTATTGGTAATGAAGATGCTGCTGCCCATCTAAATAACTTTGTTGAACTTTGTGAGATGCAGAAGCATAGGGATATAGATGGTGATATTATTAAGCTAAAATTGTTTCCTTTCTCTTTGAGAGGAAAAGCTAAAGAATGGTTGAATTCCCTAACTAGGAATAGTATTGATTCTTGGAATAAATGCAAAGGTGCTTTCATTCGAAAATACTATCCTCCTGCTAAAATTATATCTATGAGAAGTGAAATAATGAAGTTTAAACAATCTGATAATGAGCATGTTGCTCAAGCTTGGGAAAGAATGAAATCTTTGGTAAAGAATTGTCCCACTCATGGACTGACTGCTTGGATGATCATCCAAACGTTTTATGCAGGATTGAACTATTCTTCAAGGAACCTATTGGATTCTGCTGCTGAAGGTACCTTTATGACCATCACTTTGGGTGCTGCAGCGAAACTTCTGGACAATATGATGGTTAATTATTCTGAATGGCATACTGAGAGAGCTCCACAAGGTAGGAAGGTAAATTCTGTTGAGGAAACTTCCTCCTTGAGTGATAAGATTGATATTATTATGTCTATGCTTGTTAATGGGAAAGGCCATATTGATCCAAATAATGTTCCTTTAGCCTCTTTAGTTGCTCAAGAAGAGCAAGTTGATGTGAACTTCATAAGAAATAATAATTTTGGTAACAATGCTTATAGGAACAATTTTGGTAACAACAATTATAAGCCATATCCTCCCAACAATTGTAATGCTTATGGAAATTCTTACAACAATAATAGGAGTACACCCTCTGAACTAGCAGTTATGCTCAAAGACTTTATTAGTAAGCAAACTGCTTTCAATAAAATTATTGAGGAAAAACTCTCTAATGCTGAAAGAAATATAGAATCTTTGGCTGAAGCTCAATCTTATTTGAATAAAATGGCTGCTAAACCTGAAACTAATGACAATCCCTTTGCAGCTACTAATGCTATACACGTAAGAATTGATGAAAATGTTAGACTATTAGCTGAATTACATGCTAAGTGGGAAAGAGAAGATGAAGTTTCTAGAAACATTAGTGTTTCTACTATCACCACCACTAGTGTTGAGGCTAGTAATAGTTCTACTACTCTAGATGATAAATTTGATTTTGATCTTGATGGGTGTAATATCTCTGAAGTTATTAAGTTCCTACAAAAGCTTGCTAAAAGTCCTAATGCTAGTGCTATGAACATGGACTTTACAAAACAAATTACTGATGCTCTCATAAAGATTAACGAAGAAAAGATGAAACATAAAGCTTCTATTTCTATAAAACAAGAAGATGGTTGGGAACCCATCATTAATATGAAAGTGAATGACTTTGATTTGAAAGCTTTATGTGATCTTGATAGTAGTGTTTCTATTATGCCTAGAAGGATTTATGATATGCTTGATTTGCCTCCACTTGAAGATTGTTATTTGAATGTCCCACTTGATGATAATGCTAAAAAGAAAATCATGGGGAGTCTTAATGATGTTCTTATTATGGTTAACAATGCCTATGTCCCCGTTGATTTCTATGTTTTGGATGTTGAATGCAATGCTTCTTGTCCTATTACTTCAGGAAGACCTTTTCTTAGAATTGTTGGTGCCATCATTGATATGAAAGAAGGCACCATTAAATATCAACTCCCACTCAAGAAATGTATATAACAATTCCCTAAGAAGAGAGAGAAGATTTCTTTTGCCTCTCCTATGAAAACAAAATTTGGTCTTAATGCTTCTTTATTTGAGAACACTTGATTCTTTTTCTTGCTTCTTATGCCTAACCCAAAAGTTTTAGATGAGTCTTGGAAGTTATTACTACAGTAATAACCGCTCCTTATCCTTTTTATTTGCTTTTTGTGCCAAGAGTAACCTCTAATGAGAGAGAAGTAATGATTGGAAAGTTGCTGTCCCGAAACAGATTTCTGTGCTTCACCGTAAAAATTCGTGTAAAATCTCTGAACGTCTTTTTGAGGGGTGAATTTTTGTGCTTCTTCCCCAAGTTGTTATCTAACTTTCGTTAGTTCAACACTTTGTGATTTGAGCAAAAGAAGGTCTTCAAAAAAATTCGCCTTTACCTGCTGGTCTGTTTTGATAGATTTCTGCCATTTTCTGCATTTGTTTTTTGTTGGTTCCTTTTTGAGTTCTTTTGGGGAAGTGAGCTTTTTGAGGGAATCGCTACAGTAGCTAGTGTTCTAATGGATGTTTATTTGGTGTTAGAACTGAACCTTAAGACTTATTTATCTTGAGTGCACTAATGTTGCTAATAAAGATTGTGTGAAGTTTTGGAGGAAGGAAAATTTTCAGGTGTATGGAAGGAATGAGTAATGAGATGAAGGATGGACTAAAGCTCAAGCTTGGGGATGACACACATGTTACCCCAAGAAATATCCAAGAATTACAAGTGTTAAAGCTTGGGGATGCCCAAGACATCCTCTTCTTCATCAATAAAAATCCCAGGTTTCTTCCAAACGCTTCATTTTTATTGTTTCATGCACAGTTGTGTTGTTCTTGGAGCGTCTTCTTTTTCGTTTTCGTTTTGGTTTTTCGTTTGCTTTTTTTTGCTTAGTTTTCTGAATAAATTGGTTGGACCCCCTCTTTCATACATTAATTTGCAAATAGTTTGGTTTGGTTTGGAAAGGAGTAGGAAAGTTCATGCTTATGTGGTAAAAAGAGCTCGTTTTTGACTGTGGCCTATGTTTTGTCATGCCATGCTTGATATTGTTTTGGCTTTATGCTTAGTATTCTTTCCTGTAGCATGACTTGTTATAAACAATTGATATTTCTTAATGTGCCTTGGATGAATCATGCGTTGTTTTAGCATATTAAAGCATAGTATAGTGGTATTCTCCTTTGATGCTTTACTTGGGTTGACTTGGCGCATGCTCACACCATGTTATGACTATCCAAAGTCACCATAGCCTTTATGATCCTTTAGTTTTCAACTTGTAGTATCACTTTATGCTTTGATCAATGATGTTTTGTCGCTCTGCATGATTATGACCATTATTGCTCTCTTAGTTTGTCGCTCCCAGTCTTTTGCTAGCCTCCACAACCAAGTATGAGTTCCACTCATGCGTCCAACTCCCTAAACCAAGTTATTCCAAAGAGTCCACCATACCTACCTATTAGCTTATGCTATTCCAAGTATATTCATGCTTTTGATTACCTTCCAAATTAAACTTGTTATGAGAAAACTAGTGATTAAAGCTCTCACGAACTTGATGGCACACTTTACTTTTCTTGCCCTTAATAAACTTGAACCATTGTGTCGTCTATGTTGTATATGCTTGCACTTATTTGTTGGGAATTAGCAGAACCATGCTTTCATGGGGAACGCTTTCAACATTGCACTTGGTACTTGTACCTAGTTGATATCATGCTCTTTTGTATATGGATGTCGTCGGTGTGAAATGAAAGGGGAGATTGTATGTCCATGGAGTTATGTATATGTGTTAGAGAAACGCCTAGGCCGCTGGTCTAATCCATGCTGACATGGTGGAAACCTGCAGCGTAACCATAATTAGCTGTCTATGAAGCATTCTTCTTATAAAAAAGAGTCCTATATTGAAAAAAAAGAGAAAAGAGAAAAAAAGAGATTATGAAAAGAGGAAAGAGAGAAAAAAGCACCATATTCCCATGGTAAATAAGAAGATTGCTGAGATGCGTGTTGTCTACTTGCCTTGTCATTTTGATATGGGGATTCTTCCGTATCATCGGGGAAGGGGTACCCCGTTGGCGGTTCTCTACGATACACATGTACTTACGATGACAAGAACTTACCGGTGACTAAACTTGAGTAGCATGAGGAGCGACCCTCATATACAAGGGACATGAGATTTCTAACTTATACTTCATCAAGCATGTACACCATAGTTTGTTCACTTTAACCTTAATCACTTCAAGATGCTTATGATAGGGGCAATGAGAGCTGAAAGCTATAAGTACCATAATTTTTGGAAGCTCTTTATGAGACTTGAATCCCTACTTCCTTTTATAAAGGCCTTTCTTCCACCGTTATATTGAGTCTCCACCTTTGACCTTTATGCACCTACTTTGAGAGCATACTGGCCATTCTTAGTTCTATGTGCATTGTCCCAAGACTAGTTGATTGATGCATAACTTGATATTGCTTGTTTTAAACTATTTGTATCGAGTCACTCTTATGAACTTTGAAGGTGTCCTATGCATTTATATTTGCTACTCTATTGAGGGACAAGCTGAATGCTATTATGCTATATTTTCTTTTTGTGAAACAAACAAACGTCTTGCAAAGCATTGTTATTCATGGATCTTTTGTTTGTGCCTTTTCATGTTACATCATAGTTTCTTTTTCCTATTGCTAGAACTTTGTCTTTCATGTTATGATTGAAGTACTATGATCCCAGATTTGAATGTTTTACAAATACTTTGATCAAGTTTATGATGCTGCATGTCACCTCAAAAATTATTCTTTCTTTTTATCACTTACCTACTCGAGGACGAGCAGGAGTTAAGCTTGGGGATGTTGATACATTGCAAATGTATCTATAATTTTTGATGTTCCATGCTTACTTTTATCCACTTTCTTGTGTTTTGTCCACACTTTGGAGTACTTTTCATATGATTTCTTGGACTAACCTATTAACAAGAGCCACAATGCCAGCTGCCTGTTTTCTGCTGTTTTTGGTTCCAGGAAAGTCAGAAAATGAATATTCTCGGAATTGGACGGGACAAAAGCCAAAGTGCCTATTTTTCCGGAAGTCATCAGATGCCAGAATACGAGACAGAGAAGGGCCAGAGGGCGGCCACACCACCTGGCCGCGCGGCCAGGCTTGGCCCGTGCAAGGGGGTGGTGTGGCCAGCCTAGGCACCCCCTCGGCCTCTCCTTCCGCCTATAAGATGCCCTCGAGACGAAAACCCTAAGGGCCCAATGATGGCTCAGTGCACGGTGCCCAGAAAAGTGCTGTCGCGTGGTTGATGTAGAGGTTGTTGGGAACCCCAAGAGGAATGTATGATGAGCACAGCAGCAAGATTCCCTCAGTTATGAAACCAAGGTTTAATCGAACCAGTAGGAGCAAGGAAAACACCCCAAAGGTGTTACTAGCTGAGCTTTGGCAGGGCGCACTACCGGTGCTAGTAGCAACATGGAGACCTGCACAACACAACCACAAAACTTTGTACCCAACTTGCGATGAGGTTGTCAATCTCACCGTGTTTTGTGGAAAACAAAGGATTAAACGTATCGAATGGAAAGAAGTAAAAGTTTGCAGAAAGTAAACACAAAGCAGTAAACAGTTTGTAGATTGTATGTAAAAGACAAGGACCGGGATCCATAGTTCACTAGAGGTGGCTCTCCTTAGATAGATAACATGCTGGGTGAACAAATTACAGCGGGGCAATTGACAAACACCGAGAAAGCAATACATGCATATACTAATCATCTTGACTCCTTTGAGACTTGATTGGGCATTACAACATTATACATAGACCGTCATCCCACTGCATCTATGACTAATAATCCACCTTCAGGTAATCATTCGAACCCCCTCTAGTATTAAGTTGCAAGAAACTGATTATTGCTTTACGAACTGCGTGTCCCCAGATTACGAATTGTTTTCCCTGCTCCTACTGGTTCGATCAAAAATCCACGAAAGAGTCTGTAGCCGCCGTCATCTCCATCCCTAGATAGGGAGGGATCTGAAGCTCTTCCCGGCACCCTGCCGGAGAGGGGAATTCACCCTAGAGGCCTTATTCATCACCATGCAAGCCACCGGTGTGATGCGTGAATAGTTCATCCTTGGACTACGGATCCATGTAGTAGCTAGATGGCTAGTTCTTCTCCTTTGTGCTTTCATGTTTAGATCTTGTGAGCTCCGTTCATGATCAAGATCATCTATTTGTAATTCATACATGTTGTGTTTGCGGGGATCCGATGGATATTGAGATGCTATTTCAGATTGATTATTGATTCTATCATGTCTTTGTTATTTGTGATTTTGCATGCTTTCCGTTGTTAGTAGCTATCTTGGCCAAGTAGATGCTAGCAACTCCAAGAGTTAGTATTTATGCTCGATAGTGGGTTCATGACTCTGGTAATCTGGGGAAGTGACAGAAATCGCTAAGGTACTAGATGTGCTGTTACTACTAGGGAGAAAACAACAATCCTTTGTTCATAGAACAATCATATTGTTTACTTTACACGCAGTTCGTAAAGCAATAATCTATTGGTTGCAACTTACTACTGGAGGGGGTTCGAATGATTACCTGAAGGTGGATTATTAGTCATAGATGCAGTTGGATGGCGGTCTATGTATAATGTTGTAATGCCCAATCGAATCTCAAAGGAGTCAAGATGATTAGTATATGCATGTATTGCTTTCTCGATGTTTGTCAATTGCCCCGCTGTATTTTGTTCACCCAGCATGTTATCTATCTTAAGGAGAGCCACCTCTAGTGAACTATGGATCCTGGTCCTTTTTCTTTACATACAATCTACAAACTGTTTACTTCTTTGTGTTTACTTTCTGCAAACTTTTACTTCTTTCTGTTCGATATGTTTAATCCTTTGTTTTCCGCAAAACACGGTGAGATTGACAACCTCATCGCAAGTTGGGGACAAAGTTCTATGGATGTGTTGTGCAGGTCTCCACGTTGCTACTAGCACCGGTAGTGTGCCCTTCCAAGGCTCAGCTAGCAACACCTTTGGGGTGTTTCTTTGCTCCTACTTGTTCGATTAAACCTTGGTTTCATAACTGAGGGAAACTTGCTGCTGTGCTCATCATACCTTCCTCTTGGGGTTCCCAACGAGCTCTGCATCAACATCGCACCAGCATTTTCCTGGCGCCGACACTGAGCCATCAATGGGTAGATGCTCCATTTTTCCTCCTCTTCATCATCACTCTCCTCCTCTTTTTCATCCAATGAGCTTCTAGTTTCAGAAATTTCTTCTTCCATAGGCTCCTACAAGGCATTTGTCTCTTTCATTGGTGGAGAGCATCTATTAAGGTATTCAAGAATATAGCCATTTTCTTCCTTGCAATTATCAAAGCAAAATTTATGTATATCATAAAGGTCATATTTATAAGGTGCATCATCAGTATTTTCGAGTAAATAAGCAAGTTCGAATGCACCCTTCCAAGCAATAAATTCTTCAATTTGTTCCACATCATAAAATTCATAATTTCCCTTAACATAAGAAGATATGGTAACATCATCATTGTACTCACATGGAAAGGGGAGGTGTTTATACCTCCTACAGCAACAAGATTTATCAAAGCAATAAGTAACATTGTAAGTACAGCACACATTTCTAGCAATGGTATACAATTTATCATTTTTTCCCATAAGTGTTTCCCTTTTTGTGACAAGTGGTGTTCCTTATAATAATATTTTTGTTCTTCCGTGAACCCACCTTGCCAATAAGATCTAGTTTCAACGAAACCAACCATTGATAGAAAGTATGATAAAGCAAGACAATAATAGACCAACAAAAATAAAAAATATAGTAGGAACTAATTTTTTTGTATTTTTGATAAAAAGAAACAAGCAAATAAAGCAGAAATAAACTAAGAAAAACAAAAAACAAAGTAAAGAGATTGGTTATGAAGGACTCCCCTTTTGAAGATGTCCTTGACTCCCCGGCAACGGCGCCAGAAAAAGAGCTTGATGGCTCAAAATATATTTGAGCTCGTTGGAGAACCCCAAGTGGAAGGTATGATGAGCACAACAGTAAGTTTTCCCTCAGATATGAAACCAAGGTTATCGAACCAGTAGGAGCAAGGAAACACCTCCAAGGTGTTGTTTCCAACTTGTAATCCTACACAACACAACCACAGAACTTTGCCCCCCAACTTACAGTGAGGTTGTCAATCTCACCGGTTTTGCTTAAAACAAAGGATTAAACGTATCGTGTGGAAGATAGTAATTGCTTGCAGAAAGTAAACAGAAAACAGTAAATAGTAGATTGTAGATTGATGGTAAAAAAATGGACCGGGGTCCATAGTTCACTAGTGGTGATTCTCCTTAAGATACATGACATGTTGGGTGAACAAATTACAACAGGGCAATTGACAAACATCGAGAAAGCATACCATGCATATACTAATCATCTTGACTCCTTTGAGATTTGATTGGGCATTACAACATTATATATAGACCATAATCCAACTACATCTATGACTAATATGTTGGGTCCGCATCATAGAAAACAAAAAATGTCCTATAATCAGAACTACACGCCAAGATCTATCTCCTAGGTACAGAGCAATGGGTGGACATACATCGCGAGTTTTGTTAACGAGTAGGAACTTGTGGTTGATGTAGTCGTACACTTGCCGATCTCAAGATCATGAGGAAGTCCGAGCGCTGCAACTCAGCAGCGCATCCGTACTCGCACACACGTTCAAGCCACCAGACAATCTCCACCTCCTCGCTCCAGCGATCCAGTGGAAGCAGCAACTCCTTCTAGACGAAATGCCACCGGGAACATGTATCTCGCTAATCCGAGACCATGGGGGAATAATTCTAGAGGGGGAGAGAGATCCTTCACAAGGAGGTGTGAGGAAGAAGGAGGAAGATGGTGGACTTTTATAGGAGGAGGGGGTGCCCCTCCTTCATGGCCGGCGCATGTGGGGAGGTGCCTCTTCACCTCCTCCATTCATGTGGTGGTAACCCCTCCACATTAAAATGCCTCTTCACATTCCCCTTTAAAGTCTCCACTTTAAATGCATTAAAATTCTCTAAGTTTAATGCTCTCTCATTTAATAAAACTCTTTTATTAAATTTATTCAGAATTTTGTTAATTACTTTAATTAACAAATATTCACATATAACCCCTTGCAATATTTCAATATCACATGCAGAACCACTTTCTGCAATTTCACCTAAAACAGTTTCCGGTTTCTATCGAAACAATTCCTGCGCTTTGCAATTCTTTCGTCTAAAACATATGTGCTCCAAAATGGTGTCTGGTAACTCTTAAGTGTGTCACCCTACGGTTCGCGAATAATGCATACATGATTGAGACTCCTCTCAGATCAATAATCAGAAGCGGGACCTGGAGATCCATACTGACTCCTACACATTCAACGACGACTTCTATGATCGTGAGAACCTTTAACGCTAGTAACTAAATCCGTTTGTCTCACGATATATTACATGTCCGAGATTCGATCATTGGTATCTCCATACCTAGTTTGATCTCGTTACCGACATGCACCCTTTTCTCGTTCCCGTGATATAACATTCTAGTGATCACATCACTTGCTTGCAAGCTATCTTAATGTGATATCACTGAGATGGCCTAGAGTATAATTATCCGTCATCAGGATTGCCAAATTCCACACTTGATCCATGAGCCTCAACATAACACCTTCGTAGCACTGAACCCATCTTTATAGTCACCCTGTTACGGTGTGACGTTTGATGTTATCAAGATACTCTTCCGGTGTTAGCAATTAACATGATCTCATGGTCTAAGGATAAAGATTACTTCGTATGGTGTTATCGCAATATAAACATAATGAATTTAATCGTAATGCTATACTTCGGATGAATGTTCATCACATCATTCAACTAATGTTGTGACCTTGTTATTAATAACATCCAATGTCCATGATCAGGAAACCTTGATCATCTTGTTAATCAACAAGCTAGTCTATAAGAGAGGCATAACTAGGAACTCTTTTTGTTTATTAAAAACACATGTATTGATGTTTCCGATTAATACAATTATAGCATGTAACATAAACATAAATCATAAACATGGAATAAGATAATAACCACTTTATTATTGCCTCTCGGGCATATTCCCTTCATAATAATCCACTTTCAGGTTATCATCCGAACCCCCTCCAGTAATAAGTTGAAAGCAACATATAATTACATTAAGCAAAGTGTGTAAAGTAAACAATACGATTGTTCTATGAACAAAGGATTGCTGTTTTTGCCCTAGTAGTAACAACACATTTAGTACCTTAGAGATTTCTGTCACTTCCCTAGATTCCTAGAGGCATGAACCCACTATCGAGCATAAATACTCCCTCTTGGAGTTGCTAGCATCTACTTGGCCAAGATAGCTACTAACAACGGAAAGCATGCAAGATCACAAATAACAAAGACATGACAGAATCAATAATGAATCTGAAATAGCATCTCAATATCCATCGGATCCTCGCAAACACAACATGTAGGATTACAAATAAATGATCTTGATCATGAACGGAGCTCACAAGATCTAAACATGGTAGCACAAAGGAGGAGAACCAACCATCTAGCTACTACATGGACCCGTAGTCTAGAGATAAACTACTCACGCATCACACCGGAGGCAGCCATGGTGATGAAGATGGCCTCTAGGGTGAAGTCTCCCCTCCGGCAGGGTCTCGAGAAGAGCTTCATATCCCTCCCGATCTAGGGATGGAGATGACGGCGGCTACATACTCTTTCATGGAATTTTGATCAGGCACTTAGGGTTTTCGTCCCGAGGGAAATATATAGGCGAAGGGGCAAGGTCGGTGGAGCGCTAGGGGGCCCATAACCCCTGGTGGCGCGGCTAGGGTTTGCCGTGCCACCCTAGGGTGTGGCCGCCCTGGTTCGACGCTTCGTTTCCCCTCCGGACTCCATGTTCCTTCTGATGAAATATTGATTAGGCTTTTGTCCGGTCCAATTTCAAAAATATTTTCGTACTAGATTTTCTGAAACCAAAAACAGCAGAAAACAGGCAACTGGCACTATGGCATCTTGTTAATAGGTTAGTTCCAAAAAATGTATAAAAATACTCCAAAGTGTAGACAAAACATAAGAAAGTAGATATAAAACAAGCATGGAACATAAAAAATTATAGATACGTTTGCAACGTATCACCGCGTGGACTCGTACCCACGCATGCCCTCCTTATTTTTCTATGTTAACCAATGCACCATGCTCAACTTCTGTGAACACTGAGCGCACGAGATCTATAAGTTTATAGATGCCCTGTTGGTCTTGGGCCTCGGGAGGAATTCGGCCTCCAACCTGAGGCTGATTCGGTTATTCCTAGGCTGACCTTGGGCCGATAGTGGCATGCTAGCGCCCATAGGTTAGCAGGCTAGGCTATTTGGCTGGGCGGTTGGCCTAGCCGGGCGACTCCAGATTCTTTTTTCTCTTTATTCTTTTCTAAATTCGTTTGCATCTTTTTATTTATAACTTCAAATTGAGTCAAATAAAATTTAGTGAAATTGTAAAATTTAAGAGAATTTTTTTAGTATATTATAGAAAACATTTACTTTCTAGGACAAATACAAGGACATAATTTTCATATAAAACCTTAATTGGTGTAAAGAGAGATTTTGAATTTTTTATACCCGTTTCAAACTATGATCAAAACGGCGGGTATGAAGATTCTTAGCTAGGGGCTGAGCCTTGGTAAACTTGCATTAGATCTCTAATAAAACATCATATCGTGAACCTAAAAATGATTTTTGGAAAAATCATAAGCATTACATCATGTACCTGTAGTTCAAATCTGACCCACTGCCTACCGATTCGGCAGTAATTTGTCTTTTTCGTGAAGGATGGAAGGAAAGGTTTTAGATACCCCTATTGGGATATTGTCCATGTAAGGTGATCTAGTATTTTTTAAAAATAGGATTATATAATTTTCATATTTAATTTGGTTGTTGCTTTACAAAAAACACCCCATTTTGAATCTCGGAAGATGGAAAATAGAACCAGCTAATCAAAAAAGAGAACCACCTAACCACATATCAACCCATCAAAGCAACTCTCAGTCATTAAGATGAACTCCATCCAATGGTCCAGAGTGACAGCGCCAGTTTTTGCTACCTCACCGTCCCTCACACTTGGACGTGAATTGACGAAAACACCCTTCAATTCCTAGTGTTGCACCGCAAGTGTGCAGGGGTAATTTGGTAAAAAAAACCATGCCTCTCATCCAGTCATCTAGATCGCCATCGAGAGGGATCCGTGCGCCCAAACCCTAACCCATCATGCGTGAAACCCTGCTGCCTCTCTCTGGATCTTGTCTCTCTTCGTCTCTCTAGAGCATCCTCCGTGCACTGCCGGGCTCGACGTGGTAGCGCTCGAGAGGTCAGGGGAGGGATCGACACGGCCGGGAGCACCAGATCTAAAGACCGGGTCAGTTGCCCCCGCGACTTGCAGGAGGTCCCCGCCAGTCCCCACCGCCGCCCTTTAGGAGGCACGCATGGCCGACTGGGAGTGTTGTACGTCGGATGCCGGCCATCTGGAGGCAATGTCGCAGCTACACCATGCTGCCCTCCATCACCGCTGAAGACCGGGTTGCGACCCTCGCTGCGCCTTGCTCAGGAAGGGACGTCACCATCAAGGTATGGTAACCAAACCCTAAACCTAATCCTCTTCTCTCCTACTTCTGTTTGACTGAAAAGTCAAGGTATTGTTTTACTACCGATTCATTTTCCATTACTTTCATGAAATGCAACAGAGTACACTTTGCACTTTCTCAAGCAATAGGTATTTATGGGCTGTCGAGGGCTTCTAGTCATAGTAATTCATGTCTTCTCTTTATTAAAGCCCTTTTCTTGTTGTACCATGCGTTATTTGATCCCTAGCCATGGTTACTAAACTATAAGAGTTTATATGGCAATGATTTTCTTGATGGCCCAAGTTATAGCTAGTATGAAATAAATAATGAACAATAATATCTATCATAAAACTGTTTCAATTGTTTTTGTGGTTAATAATGAAAAACAACAACCGTATAACATTTGTGGTCTCAACCATGCTAAATTCCAAGTTGTGGTCTCAACCTATGCCTCCAATCAGTTTTTATGTTCATTTTAACTTGTGGTTCCATTGTCACTCATGCATACTGCTATATTTAGGTATCCTATATACCACATTCCCGACCAACATAGTGTGAAGGATGTGTTTGCATCCTCCCTAACTTACCATACAATTTCCTCCGCATTTCTAGGTATGTTGCTATTGCATGTAAGGCACTAATAAGGACCAGTTTGATTATATTTTTATTGGATTCACTCATGATTTTGATTGGGTTTCTGTGCTCGAAAGAGGATGGGACGCAAGGTCACCGGTCATAATGCAAGATACCTTCCCAATACGAAAACTCTTAGAAACATTAATACATGTACTATTCATTCAATCTATTTCATGTCGTGAGTCAGAACTGATTCATACTTAAAATATTAGGCCTTACCTATATAGTCAATGCAACAAAGTTCTAGCTTACTCAGTCACCTTGCTTGCGACCGATTGATTGAGTGGTTTTTAGTGTTCAGATTATGTGGAGTACATATGGAAAATGCACACTGTGCTTAGCGACTTCAGTTATGTTGCTATATTCTAGAAAAGATGCATGGTAGATACATTGATGTCAAGTATGTTTTTTACTACTAGTTGTTCTAAGTTATGCCAAAAATATTTGATGCTTAGCTTCCAAGAATATGAGAGTATTCTTCAAGGGTTGTTTCCGCTTGCGATCTTGCATCCAAACCTTCGTTCCCTTTTTAAAAAGGTTCCATGTGTTTACTAGCTAAAGAGCACTCTGTATTATTTAGACATTGTGAATGTATGATTGCTTGAGAATTATACTTGATCTACCAACATGCTTATTTAATCAATCATCCGTGTGATTAGCTAGCTATTTGTAGCACATGGGATCAATTTACTTAAAAATCTATGCATATCATTGAATTTGATCGGCTTCCTTATTAGTCTGAAAAGATAGTAGCGCTGATGTAAATTGTTTTGCTAACCTTTCTGATCGTGTTATAGAGTAGCGATGCACAACTATTCTTCTCATGCATTATATGTCTTTCTTGACAGGAGCGTTTATATCCTCTCCATGATCATCAGAAGTAGTAGAGGTACGCCGGAGTAGCAGCGCAGTCACGGGAGCAACAGTCACGTGGGAGGCCAACCTTCGCTCCATTGCTGGCCTGGAGCAGCGGTGAAGAAGAAACTACAGGGCCAGACTAGCTGTATCCTTAGGAATCCCCACCTCGCTCTCCCTCACCCTCTTCGCTGACCTCCGTGACCTCTCCCGCCTCCCTGACCAGATCCTCATTGATCCCTTCAGAGTATGCGCTCCCTTAGACTTTCCCTTCCTACTCAGGTTTGGTCACTTGCAACTGAACTGTAGAATCATCGGATATGTTATAATCTTTCATTAGAATGCTTTTCATGGTGCTATAATGATGACCCACAAGTATAGGGGGTGTATCGCAATATTTTCGATAAGTAAGAGTGTCGAACCCAACGAGGAGCAGAAGGTGTTGATAAGTGGTATGGATCAGGAATTCTCTGTAAATACTTAGCAAAAAGATTTTTAGGGGTTTTTGATAATGCAGATAAATAAAGTACGAATAAATAAAAGACAATAATAATAATTGCAGCAAGTGGCCCAATCCTTACTTTAGCAAAGGACAAGCCGGTTGTATTACTTAAGATGGCTAAATGTTCTCGAGGACACATGGGAATATTGTCAAGTGCTTTCGCTTCATATAGTTGATTAATCTTCTCTAGTTGGATAAGTGTTGTGTGGGTGAACCTATGCTAATGTACTGACCTTCCTAAGACTAATACATACTTGTGATTATACCCCTTGCAAGCATCCGCAACTACAAGAAAGTAATTAAGATAAAAACCTAACCACGGCCTTAAACTTTGAGATCCTACACTCCCTTGCTCAAAGGTTTCCTAACGGGGGTTCGGGTTTCTGTCACTCTGGCAACCCCGCGATTAGTAGCCAAATACACAATGCATTCCCCTAGGCCCATAAAGGTGAAGTATCATGTAGTCGACGTTCACATGACACCACTAGAAGAATAACACCACAACTTAAATATCAAATCATTGAATCTTTCTTAACACAATTCCACTACTAACAACATGACTTCTCCCATGTCCTCAAGAACTAAACAAACTACTCACGAGACATCATATGGATCTTGATCAGAGATGAAATAATGATAAGTAACAATCTAAACATGAACAATAATTCAATAGTTCTACTCAATAGCATCAACTACAACAAGTAATCAACACCGGGAAAGTTTCCCCTAAGAACTATGCAAGATTCAACCCAATTGTTACAGCGGTATGGAGTGGTGGTGATGGTGCTGGTGGAGATGATGATGATGATGATCCCGATGAAGTCTAGCTCGATTAAGGTGTTGATGGCGACGATCTCCATTCTCCGGGAAGGAATTTCCCCGGCAGAATTCTACCTGCCAAAGAGCTCTTTCTCTCTCTGTAGTTTCCGCCCCGCAGAGGCGGCGGAACTTTTCTATGGTCGCTCCTCGAGTCTTACGGTTTCATGGGGAATATATACGCGGAAGGGCGATGCTGGAGGTGGGACAGGGTGGCCACACCACCTGGTGGCGCGGCCAGGGCTGGCCCGCGCTAGGGGGTGGTGTGCGCCCCCTATGGCCCATCTCCACTCCTCCTTCTGGCATCCTTCGTCTTCTGAAAAAATAGGAATTTCCGTATATTTTCTGGATTTTCTGATCTTCGCCAATTTTCCACCTGGGCAGTGCCTTTTTCCATCAGAATCCTTACTTTAGTGGTCCATCCTCCAAAAGTCATCAACCATGCAAAAACAGATGAAATAACATAAGTATCATCTCTTAATATGAAATATATCAATGAATAACAGTGAATTATGATATAGAATAGTGATGCAAAATGGACGTATCAAATCCCCCCAAGCTTAGACCTCGCTTGTCCCCAAGCGAAAATTGAGCTCAATAAACATGACCACAGGTTTATGGAGTGAAGTGTCAATAAAAACAATACAGATAAGAAGCATCACATTCATCAATACACAAATCATAATAGAAAACAACTCACTATTATATAATTTAACATGCAAGAAGTGAAGGAAACACAATAAATATACACAAAGTAAATCATAATTGGTAATGGCAAACTTTTTTTTTGGTCAAAGAACGGTTAACAATTTGCAAGAGTTCAACATAATGGGGTTTTCAATGATAGCTTTCAAAGTAATACTCACTAAGATAAGAGCAGTGTGCAAAACAAGGAACATAAGTAACATGATTGAACAAATCATCATATGAATGATTGAAACACAACAACTCAAACGCTTGCTTAAGATAGAAAGGAATAGGTTTACTGACTCAACTAAAAAGTAAAATATAAGCCCTTCGCAGAGGGAAACAGGGATTTCAAGTTTCATAAAGAGCTTCCAAAAAATTATGGTACTTACTAGATTTCAGCTCTCATTACCCCTATCATAAGCATCTTTATGTGATTAAGGTTAAAGTGAACAAATATGAGGATATGCTTGCAAGTTATAAACCGAGAATCTCATGCCCCTTGCCTACGAAGCCCGAACCTCATGCTACTCAACTTTAGTCACAAGTAAGTTCTTGTCATTCTAAGTATATGTGTATCATGGAGAACCTCCAACGGGGTACCCCCTGTCCCATGATACAGGAGCTATCCCATATAAAAAATGACAAGGCAAGCAGACAATGAGCATCTCATCGATCTTTTTATTTGCTATTTGCATAGGTTTTTATTGAGGATGCTTCATAGAATGCTCACTATGGTTACGCTGCAAGTTTCCACCATGATTAGGCATGGCTTAGGCTAGCTGCCCTGGTATTTCTCTAACACATATACAAACTCCATGAGCTTACAAGCTCCCCTTTTATTTCACACCACCGGGATTCATAAACAAAAGAACATGATATCAACTGAATAAATAGTGAAATGTTGAAAGCGTTCCCCATGACAACATGGTTCTGCTAATTCTCAACTTATAAAGTGCAAGCACATACGCAACATAGGTGGACGTAATAGTTCAAGTTTATTAAGTGCAAGAAAGTAAAGTGTGCCATCAAGTTCATGAGATCTTTAATCACTAGTTTTTACATAACAAGTTTAATTTGGAAGAAAGATAAAAGCGTGAATTTACTTGGAGTAGCAATAATGTTGATAGGTAGGTATGGTGGACACAAATGGCATAGGTTTTGGTTTTAGGAATGGATGCACGAGAAGTAATCCCTCTAAGTGCAGGTTTTTGGCTAGCAAGGTTGGGTAGCAAGCATAGGAATTGAAGGAAACAAACAAACATACAAGTGATAAAAACTAACATGCAATCTTCCTTGGAAGCACAAAAGATCTTAACCAGAGAATACTAAACTTATGAGCAAATCAAGAAAGAAAGATGATGAAATTATATTTCTTTAGAGTACTTTTTATATTTTTCATTCAACTCTCAAAAATAGTGTTGCTACTGACCAAGCCAGGTTTGCCAAAACCAACTAAATTAACTCAATGATCCCAAAGTGATACCAATACTAACAACAAGATCAATCATATAACCATGAATTAAAAACTAATATAAGATATGAGAAAGAATAAATGATAGAACTTCTCATTAATATTCCATAACGGCAACTCACACCAAGGGATACACAGATATCTAACGAGAGAGGGGACACTTCCATAATGCAAACCATTCCTACATGATAACTTCTCTATTCATGATATGACTCTACTAAAAAGGTAAAAATATAGAAGATAGTGATGTGATACCGCGGCACTCCCCAAAGCTTGGAACAAACCAAGGGTATGCCAAAACCTAATGACGAATTACTCCTTCGGTGGTGGTGGTGTTCTTTCGGTTGGTGCGAGGAAATCTTCCAGCATCTTGCGAAGCCTGTTATTCTCTTCTTGAAGCATATCCACCTTCCTCCTCAGGACTCGGTACTTGTCGTAGAACTCGCCAGTTACTCGTAGAGCTTCTACTGCTGCAGGGCAGGAACTGAGGTCTAGAGTTGGAGGTATCAGCCCCTTCATGCCTGCTGTCATGTCCTTTACTTCCTCTCCAATGTTCCGATCCATGTCTTCGCACCTAGTTGTGATCCTTTCTTGTTTCACCCGTCCCACGAGAGTCTCCTGCTCAAGATTGCGATGGAGCTCGCGACGACGTCGCAGCTCATAATCTTTGAAGATGAACCCCTGAACGACATCTGAACCAAACAGATTGAAACGAAAACAAGACGAGAACACGATATACGAACCTCGGGAGATCCGGGGGATTATATATTATGAAGTTTTACAATAAAAGGAAGGTACTGGGAGAAAACGGGTGGAGACGGAGGCCGAGGTGGCCACACCACCTGCTGGCGCGGCCAGGGGGGCCGCGCCAGGGGTGGTGTGGGACACCCTGGCTTCGTTTCCGTCCCTCTTTTTCTTCGTAGCTTTCCTTGTTGGATAAAAACTACAAAAGTATAATTGGACAGAATTTTCGTGGAACTTTTCTTACCAGAACTGTTACCTATTCGAAAACGAACTCTGCAGGTCTCTGAAGTTGGCATTTAGTAGATTCTTCCAGAGTCACCGCTTGAATAACATCAATATCTTCATATTCATACTCATATTTCTCGAGTCATGAAACCTTTCACTTTCTTATTACACCATTTTCCCCACTAACCTGGAAATTTCTTTCACACAAAACTTCACACAGTTCTCATTAGCAACATTAGTATAAATGAGGTAATAACCCTTTTAAGTTCAACTTCAACTGAAATACATCAAAACATAGGATACTGTAGCAACTCCTTCCGAAAACCCAAAAATAATTCAAAAAGGAAATCGGTTTAAGAAGCAAATGCAAGAGTGGCAAAATCTGTCAAAGTAGACCAGCTGGAAACGATCATTTTTTTCGAAAATCTTCTGTTGCTCAAATTAAAAAGTGCAAAACTAACGAAAGTTAAATAACAACCTGGGGCAGAAGCACAAAAAATTACAGCTCAATCCGACATACAGAGATCTCTCACGAATTTTAACGGTGAAGCACAAAAATCTGTTTCGGGGCAGCAACTTCCCCAAATCTTACTTCTCTCTCATTAGAGGTTGGTCTTGACACAAAAACCAATAAAAAGTATAAGGAGAGGTTATTACCGAAGTAATAACTTCCAAGACTCAAAGAAACAAAAACAAACTGAAAGCAAAAATAAATTGGGTTGTCTCCCAAAAAGCTCTTTCTTTATAGCCATTAAGATGGGCATGATAATTTCAATGATGCTCACATAAGAATATGCATTGAAGAAAAAGAGAGCATCAAGAAGCAAAAATACACATGTTTAAGTCTAACCCACTTCCTATGCAAGGGAATTTTGTAAGCAAACAAATTGTTGAAACCAGAGGTTGCTAGCATAGGAAGGCAAAACAAGTGCAAGATAACGACTTCAAGCATAAAACGAGGAAACTTAATATTATTGAGATGCATACGAACACTTTTCCCTCTCTCATAGTAACTTTCGGTATCATGCATAAGTTTAAAGATATAGCTATCACAAGAATCATCGTAGCAATGATCATTTATTCTAACAGAAACATAGGAATATTAGTTCTTATAACACTACTTTGTGAAACAATTTTAGAGGTATCCTTACAAAGGATAGTGTGTCCCTCTTCTACATATTTAGTGACAAAGTCTTTCACATTGCTATTATAGGTTCATCATCCATTAGTTTATCAGGTTCAACAACTTTATTTGTACTTTCATTAACCATACTAGCTATCATAGAATGTTCCTTTATCTTAACTAGGAAAGGCATTTTCTCAATGTAAGGCTCAGGTGAAACATGATTAGCAGTATAAACTTCAGTATTTTTGCAGGAACACTCTTAGCAACATCTTTATATGGTTCATGATACTTATTCCACTTCTTTTTAGGCACTTCAATATAGGAAGCAAAAGCCTTAAAATAAGTTGCAATAGCTTCAGAGTCTAGACCATAAGCATTTTTAATATTTTGAAAGTCATTAGTTCCCATAAAAGATTCAATGCATTCATAATCATAATTTATACCTGACTTTCATCCTTTGTCATTCTCCCATACTTCAGCATTGTCTTGAATACGGTCTAGAAGATCCCATTTAACTTCTTCTTCCATGTGAGTGAATGATCCAACACAAGAAGCATCCAATAAATCCTTATCATGAAGAGAAAGCCTTGCATAAAAGTTATTGATAATAATATTGTTGGGGAGCTCATGAATCAGACATTTGAGCATTAGTAACTTCAATCTCCCCCAAGGTTGAGCTGTACTCTCTCCATCAAGAGGCCAAAAGTTGTATATTTGATTCCGATCTTTATGAATCTCACTAGGAGGATAAAACTTTGAATAAAAGAGAGGCACTATTTCCTCCCATTCAAGAGCTTGACCATTCTTCAGCAGCTTATACCATTCTTCAGCTCTTCCTTTCAGTGATAATGAGAATAACTTCTTCTTGACTTGATTTGTTGTAATACCTGCACACTTGAACAACCCGCATAATTCGTGTATAAAGAGAAAATGATCACCGGGATGGACAGTTCCATCCCCAACATAGTAGTTATCCATAACACGATCAATAATTCTTGTAGGTATTTTAAAAGTATCATTCTCAGCAGGTGGTGGTTCGTCTACTACCTTAGCAGTGATAGTAGCATTACAAAATAAGAAACTCAGCGAATTATCCATATTGAAAATAAAGCAACTAACAGAAATAAACAATACTCACAGTAGAGGTTTCCTTTACCAGTTCCACTCTCCAATAGCGCTTCACTCCCCGGCAACGGCGCTAGAAAATAGTCTTGATGACCCACAAGTATAGGGGGTGTATCACAGTATTTTCGACAAGTAAGAGTGTCGAACCCAACGAGGAGCAAAAGGTGCTAGCTAGTGGCTTGGATCAGGAATTCTCTGTAAATACTTAGCAAACGGATTTTTAGGGTTTTTTGATAATGCAGGTAAATAAAGTACGAGTAAATAAATGACAATAAGAATAAATGCAGCAAGTGGCCCAATCCTTTTTTCAGCAAAGGACAAGCCGGTTGTATTACTTAAGATGACCAAACGTTCTCGAGGACACATGGGAATTCCGTCAAGTGCTTTCGCTTCATATAGTTGATTAGTCTTCTTTAGTTTTCTAAGTGTTGTGTGGGTGAACCTGTGCTAATGTACCGACCTTCCTAGGACTAATACATACTTGTGATTATACCCCTTGCAAGCATCCGCAAGTACAAGAAAGTAATTAAGGTAGAAACCTAACCACAACTTTAAACTCTAAGACCCTGACGTCCCTTATGCAATGGTTTCCTAACGGGGGTTCAGGTTTTTGTCACTCCGGCAACCCCTACGATTAGTAGCCAAATACACAATGCATTCCCCTAGGCCCATATAGGTGAAGTTTCATGTAGTCGACGTTCACATGACACCACTAGAAGAAGTACACCACAACTTAAATATCAAACTATTGAATCTTTCTCAACACAATTCCACTACTAACAACATGACTTCTCCCATGTCCTCAAGAACAAAACGAACTACTCACAAGACATCATATGGATGATGATCAGAGATGGAATAATGATGTATAAAAATCTGAACATAAATGATAATTCAATGGTTCCACTCAATAGCATCAACTACAAAGAGTAATCAACACCGAGAAAATTTCCCCTAAGAACTATGCAAGATTCAACCCAATTGTTACAGCGAGATGATGGTGGTGATGATGGTGCTGACGAAGATGACGGTGGTGATGATGATGATCCCGATGAAGTCCAGCTTGATGGTGGTGTTGATGGCGACGATCTCCCGTCTCCGGGAAGGAATTCCCCTGGTAGAATTCTGTCTGCCAGAGAGATCTTTCTCTCTCGGTGTTTTCCACCCCGCAGAGGCGGCGGAATCTTTCTATGGTCCCTCCCCGAGTCTTAGGGTTTCGGGAGGATAATATACGCCCGAGGGGAGAGCCAGGGGTGGACCAGGGCGGCCACATCACCTGGTGGCGCGGCCTAGGGTGGCCCACGCCAGGGGGTGGTGTGGGCTCCCTATGGCCCATCTCCACTCTCCCTTCTGGCAATCTTCGTCTTCTGGAAAAATAGGATTTTCCATGTATTTTCCCAGATTTTCTGATCTTCGCGAATTTTGCCTCCAAACAACACCTTTTCCATCAAAATCCTGACTGCAGCTGTCCATGCTCAAAAAGTCATCAACCATGCAAAAACAGATGAAATAACATAAGTATCATATCTAAATATGAAATATATCAATGAATAACAGTAAATTATGATATAGACTAGTGATGCAAAATGGACGTATCACCTGCACACTTTAACAACCCGCATAATTCGTGTATAAAGAGCAAATGATCACCGGGATGGACAGTTACATCTCTAAAGTAGTAGTTATCCATAACACGATCAATAATTCTTGTAGGTATTTCAAAAGTATCATTTTTAGCAGGTAGTGGTTCATCTACTGCCTTAGCAGTGGTAGCAGCATTATGAAATAAGAAACTCAGTGTATTATCCATGGTGAAATAAAGTAACTAACAGAAATAATCAATACTCAAAGTAGAACTTTCCTTTACCAGTTCCACTCTTCAATAGCGCTTCACTCCTCGGCAACGGCGCTAGAAAATAGTCTTGATGACCCACAAGTATAGAGGGTGTATCGTAGTATTTTCGATAAGTAAGAGTGTCGAACCCAACGAGGAGCAGAAGGTGTTGACAAGTGGTATGGATCACGAATTCTCTGTAAATACTTAGCAAACGGATTTTTAGAGGTTTTTGATAATGGAGATAAATAAAGTACGAGTAAATAAAAGACAATAATAACAATTGCAGCAAGTGGCCCAATCCTTTCTTTAGCAAAGGACAGGCCGGTTGTATTACTTAAGAAGGCTAAATATTCTTGAGGACACATGGGAATATTGTCAAGTGCTTCCGCTTCATATAGTTGATTAATCTTCTCTAGTTGGATAAGTGGTTTGTGGGTGAACCTATGCTAATGTACTGACCTTCCTAGGACTAATACATACTTGTGATTATACCCCTTGCAAGCATCCGCAACTACAAGAAAGTAATTAAGATAAAAACCTAACCACAGCCTTAAACTTTCAGATCCTACACTCCCTTGCGCAAGATTTCCTAACGGGGGTTCAGGTTTCTGTCACTCCGGCAACCCCGTGATTAGTAGCCAAATACACAATGCATTCCCCTAGGCCCATAAAGGTGAAGTATCATGTATTCGATGTTCACATGACACCACAACTTAAATATCAAACCATTGAATCTTTCTTAACACAATTCCACTACTAACAATATGACTTCTCCCATGTCCTCAAGAACTAAACGAACTACTCACGAGACATCATATGGATCAAGATCAGAGAAGAAATAATGATAAGTAACAATCTGAACATGAACAATAATTCAATGGTTCCACTCAATAGCATCACCTACAACAAGTAATCAACACCGGGAAAGTTTCCCCTAAGAACTATGCAAGATTCAACCCAATTGTTACAGTGATATGGAGTGGTGGTGATGGTGCTGGTGGAGATGATGATCCCGATGAATTCTAGCTCGATGAAGGTGCTAATGGCGACGATCTCCCTTCTTTGGGAAGGAATTTCCTCGACAAAATTCTGCCTGCGGAGAGCTCTTTCTCTCTCTGTAGTTTCCGCCCCGCAAATGCGGCGGAACTTTTCTGTGGTCGCTCCCCGAGTCTTAGGGTTTCGAGGGGAATATATATGCGGAAGGGCGATGCTGGAGGTGGGCCAGGGTGGCCACACCACCTGGTGGTGCAGCCAGGGCTGACCCACGCCAGGGGGTGGTGTGGCCCCCCTGTGTCCCATCTCGACTCCTCCTTCTGGCACCCTTCGTCTTCTGAAAAAATAGGAATTTCTGTATATTTTTTGGGATTTTCTGATCTTCACCAATTTTCCACCTGGGCAGTGCCTTTTCCATCAGAATCCTGACTTCAGTGGTCCATCCTCCAAAAGTCATCAACCATACAAAAACAGATGAAATAACATAAGTATCATCTCTTAATATGAAATATATCAATAAATAACAGTGAATTATGATATAGAATAGTGATGCAAAATGGACGTATCATATATCAGCTTCCTAAATTGGATCCTAGTCGATTTTTCTGTTCTTATTAGTCTCGCTCGTCCGAACAAGTTCCAATATGAACTTGTTCTCACTACTGAATATGCATTAATGCCTTACAGGAATAGTATAGTTAGTATTCATTATATTGGATGCTGCAAGCAAACCTCTAAGTGTCTATCTTTGTATATACAAGATACATTCTTTATGTAAAAGAGGAATATCATTGTATAAATCATACATATTCTATTGTTAAACATTCTCCAAGTGAAGGTACATGTGGCTAGTTGTTTTAGCTTCACTTTTTTATGTTTAGGTCAGGGAGGATGCTACTGGTGTTTTTGCACCCTTAATGAAAGGTGTGTCCTGATGCATGTACACACAGTTGATATTCGATTGCAAAAGGCCCCATTTGTACCCCTGATCTGTTATGTCTGCCGCTTAGCATATTATCGTATTATGTAGGAGTTCCATTGTTGGTTTCTTCGCTCTACCTATAGCCAATTACTTCTAGCATTAGGGATATTTATTGGCTGTTAGTAGATGTACTGATAGTATGCCATGATAGTTTATTTGGTTGTTATTGGCTTCAGAATGCTCAGTCTACTGCTATTAGCCATACTGCACTTTGTTAGTACCATGCGCTACTTCTTTTGAACTTGAAGATGCGTACGTTCTTGTATTTTCTTCTGTTTTATGTTGTTTCTATTTTATGTTGTTGGAAGTGACTAATCAGTTTCAGTAATTACATGTTCTTGAAAATATATGAGCGTTGCTGTTACCATATCCTATGGATGTGCGCCCTGTTAAGTGAAAGAATATTAGTTTAAGTAATTACTACAGGTAACTTATTCCGTTTTGTTAGTGCATCACGAAGAAACACTAACTCTGCACTATATGTCTGCAATCCGCTATTGTTCCACTTGCACCCTGATTTGTGGATGCTCATCTACCATGTCATTTTATCACAGTGCTACTATTACAATTATTATTCTTAGTCAGTTGCTGCAAGCTAGAGAGTACACTCTATTCTACAGTACCAGTGCTACTCCTACTGCTACTGTCATTATTCTTAGTCAGTTGCTGCAAGCTAGGGAGTACACTGTATTTGCTGCAATCTAGAGGAGTATGAATCAGTTGATGTTCTTTTGCTCTTTGTATTCTTAGTCACCTACTGCTACTAGCATTTTTCTTTGGATTATTATGAATCAATTTGGATAAGAAATCCAAAATTTGTATCTGTAACTTCCATTTTGCAGTATACTATACTGATGTTTGTTGGTACTGATCTCAGTGTGAGGAATGTGCGGGGAGCACCTAGGCGTTTAGGTGTCGATGGTCAAGAGGAAGAGGCAAGGAGCACTTGGGCAAGAAGGCGACGGTGCCGAGGAGATGAGATGTTGCTTCTAATAAGAAGGCGACGTTGTCGAGGAGAAGAGAAGGTGTTGATGGTCAAGAGGTGTGAAGAAGCCAGAAGCCTCAATCATCAAAGAGATGGTTATATGTTGTGAGAGTATCCGGGAGAAAAACTATGTAAATATTATTATTGTTAACCAAACTTGGCATGTAGATTGATAATATTTATTTATTTTATGTTTTACTGCAATATTGTTTATTTGCTGATAACATGTTGAAATTGAAACGTGGCTGGTGGTTAATGATAACTTGACAAATATATGGGCTCTGGCCTAAGTAATATTGAAAAAGTAGAATGAAAAGGCTTAAAAGTTATGGGTTGTTGAAAGATAGTGTCCCAACAAAATATGTTGTTTAGATGACTGAAAGCCCCAAAGAGAAATATGCCATAAAAGAGAAAAGCCCAAAATAAATTATACTAAAAATAGGCTACGGCCTAGAAAGTTAAGAGGCCGAAATTTTAGGCTAGGCCCATTTAAAAGCCCGAACAGGACCAGGCTGAATTTACTGCCACGTCAGTTTCCATGTAGGATTGGCTTACGTGGACATGCCAGAATGCCATGACCAAATTTTTGGTCATGAACACCATGACCATCTATTTTGGTCATATTAGGCCATGACCAATTCAAATAAAAGGCTGTTGGCTGTCTATAGTGCCCCTCGGTATGTGACCTACTGTTTTTGGTCATAGATCGACTACTATGACCTTTCTATGACCAATATTTGAGGTCACCAGTTAGCACTTTCCTTATAGTAAAATACCAATATTACAAACCAAGCAATAACATAAAACGTCCACTAGCTATGGCAGATCTATCCGTAGATCATGCTGCCATCCATGTCGGGAGAAAATATCCCTCGCCGTGTCCTCCAATCGCATACACCCCTCTATAAATAAGTCACGAAACTCCATACGTTGGAGAGTGGTCCATAAATGGAGGAATAGGTGGCCTTACAGATAACCTACAGGGAAAAAGACACAATATTATTAAAAATCTTGTCATTTCTAGATACCAAAGCAACTAAATAATGGCAAGCACTCCCAACCTAAACAAAGTTCCATATTTATCTTGTATCCATGTAACCAGTTACCAAATACATTGGTTGTCGAACGTGGAGGATATAAACCATAGGCTACTTGGATGATTGACCATATACGAAGAGCAAATTTACATAGGAAGAATAAGTGTCGGATTGTCTCATTATGATGACAAAAGACGCACTGTGTACTTCCATGCCAATTCCTCTTAACAAGATTATCTTTTCTAAGAATGACCCCCTTACAAAGATACCATGTAAATATCTTTGTTTTAAGGGGTATTTTTATCTTCCAGATTTTACTATTATCATCGACTTGGATATCAGGTGGGATAAAAGCTCTATACATTGAGTCACCAGAGAATTTACCATTTTCTGGTAATCTCCATTTGAACTCGTCCACACCCTCAGACAGATGTATCATGGGTAATCGTAATAAAAGATTGTTCCAAGATACCAGTCTAGGACCTATGAGACTTCTTCTGAAAGACATGTTTGGGGTATTAGATTCCATTACTGTGGAAAGTGTGTCCCCTTTATGCCTAACAATTGAATATAGAGCTGGATATTTTTCAGAAAGAGAAGTTTGGCCAAGCCATTTATCTTCCCAGAACCTAATCTGCGATCCATCCTTAATATTGAAAACACCAAAATGGAAGAAGTGCTTTTTAGATGCCATTAGTCGAGCCCAAAAATGTGAATCACCGGGTTTCCAAACCACTTGAGACACTGCTTTGGAGCCAACATACTTCCTCTATAGAATGGTTTGCTAGACACCGTCTTCTGTAAGTAGCTTGAAAAGCCATTTACCCAGAAGCGCGGTGTTTTTGACTTGCAAATCATGTATGCCTAGTCTACTGTATTCTTTCAGTCGGCAAACCACATTCCATCTGGCCAGTCGATATTTATTTTTTTCACCATCCCCTTGCCAAAAGAATCTTGATCAGAAATAATCCACTTTCTTCAATACGTCTTTTGGGAGATAGAAAAATGAGATCATATATAGTACCATGTTGGTGAGTACTGAATTTATGATAACAAGTCTTCCGCCTAGGGATAGCAATTTACCTTTCCAACTATTAAGACGTTTTTGTAGTCTTTCCTCAACGAATTTCTATTCAACAATCGTGAGTCACCGATAATGTATTGGAATACCCAGATAATTGATTGGAAATTGTCCCTGACCACAGCCGACAAGCTCAGCGTATAGGTGGGGCTCGTTTGGGGCCTCGCCAAAGCAATACAAATCATTCTTATGGAAGTTAATTTTTAGTCTAGAGAGTTGTTCAAATGCTGATAATATTAATTTCAGATTCTTTGCTTTCTCCAGATCGTGTTCCATAAATAATATTGTATCGTCAGCATATTGAAGAATGGAGACCTCCATGAACCAGATGGGGAACTAATCCTTCAATTTGTCCATCAGTCTTGGCTCTTTCAATAAGGATAGCCAACATATCAGCCACTATATTAAATAATATAGGCTATAAAGGATCCCCTTGGCTCAGTCCTTTTTTAGTCTAAAATTATTTGCCAGTGTCGTTGACGAGGGTTTAACTCATCAATGCCCATTGTTATGGACTTGGGTTTTGGAGAAGTAGGGAGCGCTGGAAGTCTCGATCTGCTAGCAAACAAGCACACAGGTGACACGAGGTTTACCCAGTTTCAGGCCTCGTAGAGGACCCTACTCCTGCTTGTCCGCTCTTGATTGATGATGATCCGAAGGATTACAATATCGCCGATGGCGGTGTATGCGCATATTAGATCTGGCGTATGTGTATGCGAGATTGATGTCTAGATCTATTATCTATTGTGGGAGAACGTAGATCTCTCTATTGGGGGAGTCGCCATTGAGAGATTGCCTTCTCGTTGGACCCTCCTAGCCTTTATATATGGGGAGGCTAGGTCTCAGGTACCAATACGAGTTGGTTACAAGTTAGATTCAAACTCTAGTATTGAGACTTCCTTGTCTTGTGCGTTTGGGAGTTTGTGTCCATATGGGCTTCATACCACTCAAACCGTCATAGGCGTTATGTACCTTGGCAATTCGTCGAGTGGGCCTTCCGTCGAGTCGCACCAGGTAGGCTGTAGTCGAGTGCCTATTGGTCATACCCATGTCAGTAGCCCCCGAGTGTCCATGCGAATCATAGATTCGGGTGGAGACTCATAAGTCTTGATCTTTGCATTAGGATGTCGGAGTCGACAATTGTGTCGAGTGCAAAGCACTTCACCCGTAAGTGTTGGGTCCGTAGCATAGAAAACAAAAAATTTCCTACGATGAGAACTACATGCCAAGATCTATCTACTAGGTACAAAGCAACGGGTGGACATACATCCAACGAGAACTTACCCTTGAAGACAACGAGTTTTGTTAATGAGTAGGAACTCGTGGTTGATGTAGTCGTACACTTGCCGATCTCAAGATCGTGTGGAAGTCCGAGCGCCACAAATCAGCAGCGCATCTGTACTCACACACACGTTCAAGCCACCGGATAACCTCCACCTCCTCGCTCCAGCGATCCGGCGAAAGCAGCAACTCCTTCCAGACGAAATGCCACTGGAAACATGTATCTCGCTAATCCGAGACCATGGGGGAATAATTCTAGAGGGGGAGAGAGATCCTTCACGAGGAGGTGTGGGTAAGGAGGAAGAGGGGGGCCTTTTATAGGAGGAGGGGGGTACCCCCTCCATGGCCGGCGCCTCATGGAGGTGACCCCTCACCTCCTCCATTCATGTGGTGGTAACTCCCTCCACATTAAAATGCCTCTTCACATTCCCTTTTAAAGTCTCCACTTTAAATGCATTAAAACTCTCTAAGTTTAATGCTCTCTCATTTAATAAAACTCTTTTATTAAATTTATTCAAAAATTTGTTAATTACTTTATGATGACCCACAAGTATAGGGGGTGTATCGTAGTATTTTCGAGGGAAGTGAAGCCCAATTTATTGATTCGACACAAGGGGAGCCAAAGAATATTTATAAGCCTTAACAACTGAGTTGTCAATTCAGCTGCACCTGGAAACAATCTTGCTCACAGCAGTTTATCAGTAGCAATAGTTTTGTAGTAGGAATAGTAAAGTAACAGCAGTAGTAAAGTAAAGACAGCAGTAACAATAGCAGTAAACAGTAGGATTCGAGTGCGGTAGGCATAGGGATGGATGGACGGGCGTTGCATGGACAAGACAATTCACATAGCAATCAGACCATAGAGCAATTGCAGATAAATAAGATAAAGCATCCAAGTACTAGACAATCCTAGGCATGTGTTCCATATATAGTCATACGTGCTCGCAATGAGAACTTGCACCACATCTTTTGTCCTGCCAGCCCGTTTGCAGCGGGGCCTCTAGGGAACTACTAGCAATTAAGGTGCTCCTTTTAATAGAGCACTGGAGCAAAGCATTAACACTCCGTAAACACATGTGATCCTCACATCAAAGCCATTCCCTTCCGGTTATCCCGATTTCTGTCACTTCGGGGCCATAGGTTCCGGACAAAAACGTGTGTATACAACTTGCCGATAAGACCATAAACAATACTATCATAATGAATCAATAACATGTTCAGATCTGAAATCATGGCACTCGGTCCCTAGTGACAAGCATTAAGCACAACAAGTCGCAACAAAGTCATAAAGCACTAATAAAAGATACTAGGCACCATGCCCTAACAATCTGATGCCATTACATGTACGATCTCATCCAATCCTTACCAACCCCATAGACTACAGTGGGGGATTACTCACTCATAGATGGGGGAAATATGGATGGTCCATGGAGAAGCGATGGTGATGATGATGGCGATGATCTCCTCCAATTCCCCGTCCTGGCAGGGTGCCAGAACGGAGTTTCTGGTGCTGTTTCATGGAATCTGGTGGTGGCGGCGGAGCGGAACTCCTTTTGGAAAAACGTCAAACCCCCCGGAGTTTTTAGGTCAGAAGGTTTCTTATAGGCGAAGAGGGAGACCGAGGGGGTGCCTGGGGGGCCCACACCACCCCCTGGCGCGGCCTGGCCTGGCCTGCACCACCAGGTGGTGTGGCCACCCCCTAGCTCTTCTCCGTCTCGTATTATGGCTCCTGGAATCTTCGGGTGAAATAGGATTTTTGGCATATTTTCTGGGATTTTTCCTGATAGTTGATTTTCTGCACAAAAAGTAGACACCAAGGCAATTCTGCTGAAAACAGTGTCAGTCCGCATTAGTTGCATCCAAATCACACAAGTTTAGAGGAGAAACAATAGCAAAAGTGTTCGGGAAAGTAGATACGTTTTGGACGTATCAACTCCCCCCAAGCTTGGCTTATTGCTTGTCCTCAAGCAATTCAGTTGAAAACTGAGTGCGATAAAAGAACTTTCACGAACACATTTGATTCATATGATGTAAATATTCTTAGCAATGTGATCAACTACTTGGACAATTCATAATAAAGAGTATGCAACCAAATTTTTACTTAATAGTTTTTGCAATCTATGAAGAGAATCCAACTCAAGAATAATAAGTAGCATGAAGCACGAACATAAGCAACATTACAATGCTCATAAAAAGGTATGATAGGGTGGTATCTCGCTTGCCTTTGATTATAAATGCCAAGGCACCTCTGAAGTTCAAGTGATGCCTAGAAGTAAAAATATCAAGAATACAAGCATCAAAGTCATAACACAAATAATCAAGTAATGGAACAAACATAAAGAATGACAACTATGCTCTCAAGAAGGTGCTCAAAGATTATGTGGAGACTCAACAAGTAGAAGAAAAGGTTTTGAATAATTTGAAAGGCTTCCAAATGCTGAAAGTATGGTACTCATTAGCTTTGAGCTCTCATTGCCCCTATCATAAGCATCTTTAATGTGGTTAAGGTGAAAGTGAGATCCAATCTGAGTTATATGCTTGACAGACTATAAAATGAAAATCCCAAGTCCCTTGAGTACGAGGGCCGCTCCTCATGCTACTCAACTTTAGTTACCGGTAAGTTCTTGTCATCGTAAGTATGTGCGTATCATTGAGAACCGCCAACGGGGTACCCCTTGCCCGATGATACGGAAGAATCCCCATATCAAAATGACAAGGCAAGCAGACAATGAGTATCTCAGCAATCTTCTTATTTACCATGGGAAAATGGTGCTTTTTTCTCTCTTTCCTCTTTTCATAAAACTCTTTTTTTTCTTTTTCTCAACAGCTATCTCTCTCTTTTTTTATAAGAAGAATGCTTCATAGATATCATTATGGTTACGCTGCAGGTTTCCACCATGTCAGCATGGATTAGACCAGCAGCCCAGGCGTTTCTCTAACACACATACATAACTCCATGGACTTACAAGCTCCCCTTTTATTTCACACCGACAACATCCGCAAACAAAAGAGCAAGGTAATCAACTGGGTATATATTTACAAGTGTTGAAAGTGTTCCCCGTGACAACACGGTTCTGCTAATCCCCAGCCTATAATTTGCAAGCATATAACTTTCATGGAGAGTTCACAATGGTTCAGGTTTATTAAGTGCAGGAAATAAAGTGTGCCATCAAGTTTGTGAGAGATTTACTAACTAATTTTCCCATAACAAGCAAACATTTTATTCGGAAGAAAACAAGGCATATTGAATATACATGGAAGTAGAAAATGATGCTAATAGGTAGGTATGGTGGACACTTTGGAAATATTTGGTTTAGGGAGTTGGAACCATGAGTAAAACACTCAGTGGAAGTGAAGGCTAGCAATAGTAAGGGAGCGACAAACGAGAGAGCAATAGCTGTCATTATCATGCTTGCAACAAAACAGGACTACTCATGGCATGAAAATGATTCAAGATCCTCAGGGCAAAATAATTCATCGAGGCTTAACTGATTATTATAGTCATGTGCATGCGTGAGCATGTGCCAAGTCAATCAAATGAAACATTCAGAGGAGGATACCACGGTGTCATACCAATTTATGAATAGAGTAATGCAATCAAACATTCATAAGACATGCTACAAACTATTAGCAAGCTGGAGCTAATCATAAGAAATCAAGAACTATTAAGCATCCAAAGAAAACATACACTCTACATGAACGGACTAAGCATGCCCACAGTGATGAGTATATGTACAAAAATGAAAACAAATAGAGTTCGTTACCAGCCTCTTACCACGCCTCAAGTTGTCATTGATCCTCATTATTGCTCTTCACTTGTGTGGCTTGAATAATAATATGAAACCAATATCCACTGAGGACTGCCGAACCCTGTAGCAAACTCGCAAAAACCAAAGAAGAACGACAAATATTTTTGGTGTTTTTGATTTTTAAACAAGAACCAAAAGGGAAAAACAAACAAAGGCAAAAAGGAAAAAGCAAACCAAAGAGAAACAATAGAAATATTTTCGGTCTTTTTACGTTTTTAGAAAGCAAAAGCAAAGAAGAACGAAAACTAAAAAGAGAACGAAAACATGAATATACAAAGTACCGATGCAACATGATATGGAGATGAGTGCGGTGTCAGCGTACCTCCCCCCAAGCTTAGGCTTTTGGCCTAAGTGGGTATCAATCCCAAGGCGGCCAGGATGAAGTGTCACCCTGGTATGACGAAGAGGTCCCCTCATCCTGGTGCGAACTCGAGTACGTCCCTCCGTAATACGTGGAGTAATCATAGGAGGGCACATCCTCCTGGTGCTGCTCGTGGAAACCCAGCAAGTGAAGCTGCTCGTCCACCTCCTCCTTGGAGCGTGACCACGGTCTCTTGTGAACACTAAACAAAGCAGGTTGTGGCAAAAGGATCTCCCTTTCATCCCCGTCAGTGAAAAGCATCCTATATACTAGATTGTTCAAATCAGAGGTAGTAGTGACAAAGTGATGAGTTTTCATGGCAACAAGGTCAAGCCTCTGTGGTGCCAGCATAGCATCATCGGGATCCACTGTAAGACCTAATGCATTTACTATGCGTGATGCAATGATGCCCCCATAGATAGGCCCCCTAGCAGCTAGGCGGCGAGCAATAAGCGAGCCAAGATTGTACCGAGTATCATTGTTAAGCGCAGCAGCAAGGAATACTAAATGATAGTTGGAGATATTACTAGTGTTCTCCCTACCCAAAACACTAGTGGCAAGATAATATGCAAAGTATCTAAGAGCGGGGAGTTGGATATTTCTTATCTTTTCGCGCTGCGCTACGCGGTCATCATCATTGGTCACTCCTCGGTAAAGCTCCAACAAATCAGCGGGTCGCCCTTGAATTTTCTTCACGGTCCCTGTGAAACGCACACCTACAATACTGCAAAATCTCTCCAAAGGCATGGTGAAGGGCAGATCATAGATTTTAAAAGAGACAGTAGATTGATAGGGTCAGTTAGTAAACGTGAAGCTCTCAACAAAAGTTTTGGTGAGCATAGCGTATTGTGCACTCTCATCTTGCATGTATGAGGTCAAACCAACCCTCTCAATCAGTAGCAAGAAATCATCAAGAATACCTGCAGCTTGCAAGAAAGTAAAACAATGAAAAGAGGATGGGTGAGCATCCCCATCATCCCTTTCACTGCCAATACGGGTTGCAATGAGGTCTTCATTGTATGATGGCCTAGCTTGAGAGGCTGTTCTTGAGGGCCTCGACCTCCTAGGTGCATCACTCTCAAATATCTCTCCAAAAGTATGGTTGTTCATGCTTGGTATTCTGAAATTTAAACACCTATTAAACAAGTGATTGCAAAGTAAATATAATGAAGGATTCTACTCATAGGGACTTGCAAGAGGCCTAAACATGCATCAAAACTATAACTCTAAGCATCAAACAAGCTTATAAGCTCTCATAACCAGTCACCTACAATAGCAAAATACTCAACATATAATCCACTAAACACAAATCTACTTGGACAAGGGGAGGAGTCACATACCAGGGAACAAATGCTCCAAATTTCAGCAAGAAAGAAGGGCTAAGCAAGGAGATCGAAAAAATCGAGAGCAAGCACAGCAAGAACACGATTTTGAGCTATGAACTGGATCTTACTTGGGAGAGAGAAGAAAGTGGCAGGTGAGGGAGTTAGTGGGGGGCCAGGGGTGGCCCACACCAGGGCATGGCGCCACCCAAGGCTGGCGGTGCAACCATGTGGTGTGCCTGCCTGGTGGGCCCCCCTGGTACCTACCAGGTACTCCTCTGCCCCTTTTCACGTAAAAATTTAATATGAATTTTCTGGAATTTTTCGAGACACTTTATTTTTGGGCATTTTTCAGAAATAGAAGAATGATTTTTCTGGCAAATAGATTTTTTTTCTTTTGGAAACATGATGCAAGGATAAAACAAGGCTAGAACTACAGAAGTTCTAGCATGCAAACAACTAACAACACAGAGGAAACTAAACGAAAGAAAAAACTAAAATGCAAAGGATGGAAATAAACGGAGATAATCATAATGAAAACATTGTTTTGTTCAATGGAATCCTTTTGTTAGCAAGGTTAATCAAGTCTTGCTACCAAAACAATTGCATATGAGACAAAACTTTGTACTCCACTAATGATTATGTTACCTTAACCTTGATAGCAATGGTTCCAATCATAATAGTTTCAAATTTTTCTCTTGGTATGGGACAATATATTTCTCCAACTTGAATGCCTTCAACATGTTCAATTGAATTCAAACCATAAGTCCTTTCAATCTTCTTGGGGAAATATACAGTATGTTCCTTGTCATTAACATTGAAGGTCACCTTTCCTTGATTACAATTAATAACAGCTCCTGTAGTATTAAGAAAAGGTCTCCCAAGAATAATAGACATATTATCATCTTCAGGCATTTCAAGCACAACAAAATCAGTTAATATCAAGCAATTGTGAGCCACGTGAATAGGTACATCCTCACATATACCCACCGGAATGGTGGTAGATTTATCAGCCATTTGCAAAGATATATCAGTTGGTATCAATTTTTCAAGTTGAAGCCTCTTATAGAGAGAGAAAGGCATAACACTTACTCCAGCTCCCAAATCACGCAAAGGAGTTCTAACATAACTGTTCTTAATAGAGCAAGGGATAGTTGGAATCCCTGGGTCTCCAAGTTTCTTAGGATCCTTACCATTGAAGGAATAATTAGCAAGCATAGTAGAAATTTCTTCATTAGGGATCTTCCTTTTATTCGAGACAATGTCCTTCATATACTTTGAGTAAGGAGGCAATTTAATAGCATCAGTCAAAGGAATTTGCAAGAATAAAGGCTTCATCCACTCATAAAACTTATTATAGTGTTCATCTTCCTTTGACTTGTGTTTCTTATCAGGGAAAGGCATAGGTTTTTGGACCCAAGGTTCTCTTTCACTACCATGTTTCTTAGAAATAAAATCTTCTTTGGTGTATTTAGTAGTCTTAGTGTGGTTTTCAGGTTCTTCTTTAAATTTTTCTTCATTAGGAACTTCATTTTCTTCATTACCACTTTCAGTTTCAGCATCAGAGATAGATATACTATTAGGATCTATAGCAGGTTCAGAGGGTTCTACAACCGTTTTATGTTTCTTTTTTCCTTTTCTTACGAGTAGAGCTACTATTTTCAGCTTGTTGAGAATCCTGCTCAATTCTTTTGGGATGCCCCTGAGGATATAGAGGATCCTAGGTAGCAGCACCACTTCTAGTTGTAATTTCCTAAGCATGTTTTTCTTTAGAAGCATTAACTAGCAAGTCATTTTGCACTTTAACAAGTTGATCTATTTGAGTTTAAACCATTTGAAAGTGTTTAACAATCATTTTAACATCATTAGAGGTTCTTTCAACAATACCTTTCAACTCAACAATAGCTCTAGTGTTTTCCATTAGATGATTTTGCACCCTTTTATTAAAGTTATCTTGCTTAACAATAAAGATATCAAATTCTTCTAAGCATTGATCAGGAGGTTTAGAGTAAGGGATATCACCTTCATCAAAGTGTTGGAGAGAGTGTACCTCAAGAGTGGGTGAGTAGGGAATAGGTTTACATAATTCTTCTATAGGAGGTAAATTCTTGACATCTGCAGCTATAATTCCCTTCTCCTTAAGAAATTTCTTAGCTTCCTTCATCACTTCATCATTTAATTCAATAACTCCCCTCTTCTTTGATGTTGGAATAGGCACAGGAATAGATGGTTCAGGTACAATTACTTCAGGTATAGCTTGTTTAGGAGTCCAATCTTCATAATTCTTGCTTATTTTAGCCATTAATTCCTTAGCTTCCTTTGGAGTCCTATTCCTAAAAACACAATCAGCACAACTATCTAGGTACGTCCTAGATTCCTCGGTTAGTCCATTATAAAATATATCAAGAAGCTCATTCTTAGGTAAAGGATTTCTAGCCTATGCATGAATCAAAGCACAAAACCTTGCCCAAGATTCGGGCAATACCTCTTTTTCTCCCTGTTAAAAATCAAAAAGTTCCTGCAAAATAGCATGTCTAGCACTGGGAGGAAAATATTTCTGCAGGAAAGTACTAATGAAGCACTCAGGGCTATCAATAGATCCAGGAGGTAAATTACTAATCCAAGTTTTAGCTTCTCCTTTCAGTGAAAAGGGAAAAATCTTAGAAACAAAGTAAGTACGCATCTTAATATCATCAGAAAACAAGCCACTCATGGTAGAAAGTTCATTCATATGTGCTACCGCACTTTCATTCTTAGTCCCACAAAAAGGTTCTTTCTCGACAATAGCTATGTAAGATAGATCGAGAGAGAAATCATAATCTTCATCTATAATGTTTATGGGAGAAGCAGCAAACTTAGCAGCAGGATATAATTTCGGTCTAATAGTACGCCTCTCAAGGAGACTCTTAGCAGCGCTCCTATCATGGGTGTTCTTACATTCTTTAATAAACTCATCGGTCATCTCAACATAACCATCTTCAATATCATAACTCTCACTAGACTCGGGTGAGCTAACAAGTGTGGTAGTGTCTTCATTAGGAGTTTCGGTATTTCCAGCTATAGTTCTAGCAATCGTAGCATCTAGGAAAGGACCAAATGAACCACACTTATCGAGCACAGTAGAAGCAGCATCATAAGCATCAGAAGTTTCAGATTTAGCAGTAGTAGCAGTGTGTGTAGCATGTGTATGTGGTGGTGTAAGGAACTTACTCAAAATAGACGGTGAATCAAGAGCAGCAGAGATGTTCAGAACCGTACCTCTTCTTGTAGTGGATGGTAAAATAGGAACCTTGCCATCACGAGACTTACCCATGATGGATGGATAGAAGCGAACATTAGAGAATCCAAGTGAACTTGATAAAAAAGCTATGCTCCCCGGCAACGGCGCCAGAAAATAGTCTTGATGACCCACAAGTGTAGGGGGTGTATCGTAGTATTTTCGAGGGAAGTGAAACCCTATTTTTTGATTCGACACAAGGGGAGCCAAAGAATATTTATAAGCCTTAACAACTGAGTTGTCAATTCAGCTGCACCTGGAAACAATCTTGCTCACAGCAGTTTATCAGTAGCAACAGTTTTGTAGTAGGAATAGTAAAGTAACAGCAGTAGTAAAGTAGAGACAGCAGTAACAATAGTAGTAAACAGTAGGATTCGAGTGCGGTAGGCATAGGGATGGATGGACGGGCGTTGCATGGACAAGACAATTCACATAGCAATCAGAACATAGAGCAATTGCAGATAAATAAGATAAAGCATCCAAGTACTAGACAATCCTAGGCATGTGTTGCATATATAGTCATACGTGCTCATAATGAGAACTTGCACATCTTTTGTCCTGCCAGCCCATTTGCAGCGGGGCCTCTAGGGAACTACTGGCAATTAAGGTGCTCATTTTAATAGAGCACTGGAGCAAAGCATTAACACTCTGTGAACACATGTGATCCTCACATCAAAGCCATTCCCTTCCGGTTATCCCGATTTCTGTCACTTCGGGGCCATAGGTTCCGGACAACAACGTGTGTATACAACTTGCAGATAAGACCATAAACAATACTATCATAATGAATCAATAACATGTTCAGATCTGAAATCATGGCACTCGGGCCCTAGTGACAAGCATTAAGCACAACAAGTTGCAACAAAGTCATAAAGCACTAATAAAAGATACTAGGCACCATGCCCTAACAATCTGCTGCCATTACATGAATGATCTCATCCAAACCCTACCATCCCCATAGCCTACAGTGGGGGATTACTCACTCATAGATGGGGGAAACATGGATGGTCGATGGAGAAGCGATGGTGATGATGATGGCGATGATCTCCTCCAATTCCCCGTCCCGGCAGGGTGCTAGAACAGAGTTTCTAGTGCTGTTTCGTGGAATCTGGTGGTGGCGGCGGAGTGGAACTCCTTCTGGAAAAATGTCAAACCCCCCGGAGTTTTTAGGTCAGAAGGTTTCTTATAGGCGAAGATGGAGACCGAGGGGGTACCTGGGGGGCCCACACCACCCCCTGGCACGGCCTGGCCTGGCCCACGCCACCAGGTGGTGTGGCCACCCCTGGCTCTTCTCCGTCTCGCATTCTGGCTCCTGGAGTCTTCGGGTGAAATAGGATTTTTGGCATATTTTCCGGGATTTTTCCAGATAGTTGATTTTCTGCACAAAAAGTAGACACCAAGGCAATTCTGCTGAAAACAGCGTCAGTCCGCATTAGTTGCATCCAAATCACACAAGTTTAGAGGAGAAACAATAGCAAAAGTGTTCGGGAAAGTAGATACGTTTTGGACGTATCACTTTAATTAACAAACATTCACATATAACCCCTTGCAATATTTCAACATCACATGCAGAACCACTTTCTGCAATTTCACCCAAAACAATTTCCGGTTTCTATCGAAACAATTCCTGCGCTTTGCAATTCTTTCGTCTAAAACATATGTGCTCCAAAATGGTGTCCGACAACTCTTAAGTGTGTCACCCTACGGTTCATGAATAATGCAGACATGATTGAGACTCCTCTCAGATTAATAATCAGAAGCGGGACCTGGAGATCCATACTGACTCCTACATATTCAACGATGACATCTGTGATCGTGAGAACCTTTAACGCTTGTAATCCCTTTGTTTCATGATATAATACATGTCCGAGATTCGATCATCGGTATCCAAATACCTAGTTTGATCTTGTTACCGACATGCAATCTTTTCTCGTTCCTGTGATGTAACATTCTAGTGATCACATCACTGGCTTGCAAGCTATCTCAATGTGATATCACCGAGAGGGCCCAGAGTATATCTATCCGTCATCGGGATTGACAAATTCCACTCTTGATCGATGAGCCTCAACATAACACCTTCGTAGCACTGAACCCATCTTTATAGTCACCTTGTTATGGTGTGACGTTTGATGTTATCAAGATACTCTTCAGGTGTTAGCAATTAACATGATCTCATGGTCTAAGGATAAAGATTACTTCGTATGATGTTATAGCAATATAAACATAATGACTTGATCGTAATGCTATACTTCGGATGAATGTTCATCACATCATTTCACAAATGTTGAGACCTTTTTATTAACAACATCCAATGTCCATGATCAGGAAACCTTGATCATCTTGTTAATCAACAAGCTAGTTTAAAAGAGAGGCATAACTAGGAACCCTTTTTGTTTATTAAACACACATATATTGATGTTTCCGATCAATACAATTCTAGCATGCAAAATAAACATCTATCATATATAAGGAATACATAATAACAACTTTATTATTGCCTCTCAGGGCATATTTCCTTCAGTCTCCCACTTGCACTAGAGACAATAATCTAGTTCACATAGTGATAAATCTAACACCCTTGGAGTTCTGGTGTTGATCATGTTTTGCCCTAGGGAGAGCTTTAGTCAACGGATCTGATACATTTAGGTTTGTGTGTACTTTACAAATCTTTATATCTCCATCCTTGACATGCTCGCGGATGGAGTGAAACCGGCGCTTAATATGCTTGGAATTCTTGTGAGACCTCGGCTCCTTGGCGTTGGCTATGGCTCCATTGTTGTCACAATAGATCACCATTGGGTCCAATGCACTAGGAACCACACCTAGTTCCGTAATGAACTCCTTCATCCAAACCGCTTCCTGCGCCGCTTCTGAAGCAGCAACATATTCCGCCTCTGTCATTGATCCAGCCACCACAGGTTGTTGGAACTCCTCCAACTAACTGCTGCTCCGTTCAAGAGAAATACGTATCCAGATTGAGACTTATAGTCATCCGGATCAGTGTCAAAGCTAGCATCAACATAACACTTAGCGACTAGCTCTTCTTCCCCTCCGTATATAAGAAACATATCCCTAGTTCTTCTCAAGTACTTGAGGATGTTCTTGACCGCTATCCAGTGTTCCGAACCTGGATCAGATTGGTACCTACTAGTCAAACTAATAGCATGTGCCACATCCGGTCTTGTACATAGCATGGTATGCATAATAGAGCCTATGGCCGAGGCATAGGGGATCTTATCCATTATCTCTCTTTCTTCGGCCGTAGCCGGACTTTGAGTCTTGCTCAATGTCTTGCCTTGCAACATACGTAAGAACCCCTTCTTACTCCTGTCCATATTAAACTTCTTTAATATCTTATCAAGGTATGTACTCTGCGATAGCCCAATTAGGCGCCTTGATCTATCTCTATAGATTTTAATGCCTAATATATATGACGCTTCACCAAGGTCTTTCATCGAAAATTTGATGTTTAGATAACTTTTAACACTGTTTAAAAGATTTATATCATTTCCAATCAATAATATGTCATCCACATATAATATCAGAAATGCCACATTGCTCCCACTCACTTTCTTGTAAATATAAGCCTCTCCATAAGTTTGGACAAATCCAAACTCTTTGATCACCTCATCAAAGCGGAGATTCGATGCTTACTTCAGTCCATAGATGGATCGATGAAGTTTGCATACCTTATTAGCATCCTTAGGATCGCAAAACCCTTAGGTTGTATCATATACAACTCTTCTTCAATATTACCATTGAGGAATGCAGTTTTGACATCCATCTGCCATATTTCATAATCGAAATATGTAGCAATTGCTAACATAATCCTAACCGACTTAAGCATCACTACGGGAGAGAATGTCTCATCGTAGTCAACTCCTTGAATTTGTCGAAACCCCTTTGCGACAAGTCGAGCCTTATAGATGGTCACATTACCATCAGCATCAGTTTTTCTTTTGAAAATCCATTTATTCTCAACGGCCTTTCGATCGTGAGGTAAGTCCACCAAGGTATAAACCTGGTTCTCGTACATGGATTCCATCTCGGATTTCATGGCTTCTAGCCATTTGTTGGAATTCGGGCTCATCATCGCTTCTTCATACGTCGCAGGGTCATCTATTTCATCAACCATGAAATTCATAATAGGATTGTCGTACAGTTCAGGAGCTGCACGTGTCCTGCTTGACCTGCGAGGTTCGATAGTGTCCTCTTTCGGAGTTTCATGATCAATATCATTAGCTCTCTCTTCATTAGGTGAAGTCAACTCCGAAACAACTTCCGGTGCTGCGCTACTCGCCATTTCATGAAGAGAAGGTTCAATAACCTCTTCGAGTTCTACCTTCCGACTACTCACACCTTTCGTGAGAAACACCTTCTCAAGAAAGGATCCATTCTTGGCAACAAAAACCTTGCCCTCGGATCTGTGATAGAAGGTATACCCAATCGTTTCCTTAGGGTATCCTATGAAGAGGCATTTTTCCACTTTGGGCTCGAGTTTATCCGGCTGAAGTTTCTTCACATAAACATCGCATCTCCAAACTTTAAGAAATGACAACTTAGGTTTGTTTCCAAACCATAATTCATACGGTGTCGTTTCAACGGATTTAGATGGTGCCCAATTTAAAGTGAATGCAGCTGTTTCCAGTGCATAACCCCAAAATGACGGTGGCAAGTCAGTCAGAGACATCATAGATCGAACCATATCCAATAAAGTACGATTATGACGTTCCGACACACCATTATGTTGTGGTGTTCCAGCAGGCGTGAGTTGTGAAACTATTCCACACTCTTTCATGTGTGTGCTAAACTCGTAACTTAGATACTCACCTCCACGGTTGGACCGCAGAAATTTGATCTTTCTGTTACGATGATTTTCCACTTCATTTTGAAATTCCTTGAACTTTTCAAAGGTTTCAGATTTATGTTTCATCAAATAGATATACCCGTATCTACTCAAATCATCTGTGAAAGTAACAAAATAATGATATCCACCTCGCGCCGACACACTCATTGGTCCACACACATCAGTATGTATGATTTCCAATAAATCTGTCGCCCGTTCCATTGAACCAGAAAACGGCATTCTAGTCATCTTGCCCATAAGGTATGGCTCACATGTATCAAATGATTCAAAATCAAGTGATTCCAAAAGTCCATCAGAATGGAGTTTCCTCATGCGTTTAACGCCAATATGACCTAGACGGCAGTGCCACATGTATGTAGATATATCATCATCAAGTTTAATCTTTTTAGCATCAACATTATGAATATGCGTAATGTTACTATCGAGATCCAACAGAAATAAACCATTCAACACAGGTGCATGACCATAAAAGATATTATCCATATAAATCGAACAACCATTGTTTTCAGATTTAAACGAATAACCACTTTGCATCAAACATGATCCGGATACAATGTTCATGCTAAGTGCAGGCACCAAATAACAATTATTTAGATTTATCACTAATCCCGACGGCATATGGAGAGGCAGTGTTCCGACGACGATCACATCAACTCTTGATCCATTGTCGACCCGCATCGTGACCTCATCCCTTGCTAGTTGTCGCTTATTCTGCATCCCCTGAATCGAGTTACATATATTAGCAACCGATCCCATATCAAATACCCAGGTGCTACTTTGAGTACTAGTCAAGTACACATCAATAACATGTATATCATATATACCTTTGTTTGCCTTGCCAGACTTCTTGTCCGCCAAATACTTGGGGCAATTGCGCTTCCAATGGCCAGTCCCTTTGCAATAGTAACACTCGGTGTCAGACTTAGGGCCAGCTCGAGGTTTCTTTTCAGGTGTGGCAACAGATTTGCCACCCTTCTTTTCCTTGTGCTTGCCTTTCTTGTCCTTCTTGAAACCGGTGGTCTTATTGATCATCAACACTTGATGTTCTTTCCTAATCTCCACTTCTGTAGTCTTAAGCATTGACAGAAGCTCGAGAAGAGACTTCTTCATGCCCTGCATATTATAGTTCATCATGAAGCTCTTGTAGCTAGGTGGCAGAGATTGGAGAACACGATGTATGCCTAAGTCAATGGGAATCGTTATTCCCAAGGACACAAGCTTAGTGAGTGCGTGCTCACTAACAGAGCTGTTCTCCTCCATCATGCAGCTAAAGAACTTTTTAGAAGCATTATAACTCTCTACGGCAGCATGGGTATCAAAAATCATTTTCAATTCTCCCATGGTATCAAAGGCATTGCCATTTTCGAAACGCTTTCGAAGTTCTGGCCCTAGCCCATACAGTATGCCGCAATGAACTAAGTTGTGGTCCTCCTGACGAGTCATATAGACATTCTTTTCCTCGTCAGGGGCATCAGGAGCTGGTGGGGTCCTAGCGGCGCCTCTAGCACATATTCATAGCCCAGTTGGTGAAGTTGCTACCATTCGCAGCAAGTTTCTCTTTCTCCATGAACACATTGAAATTAAAAGTAGGTGGTGCCATCTACAACAGAATTTGTAAAGTTTATGATAGAGTGAGTTCAAATAATCCAAATTACTAATGAACTCCCACTCAAAAACAACATCCCTCGTGTCTTTTTGGTGATTACATGAACCAAATCCACTACACCAAGTCCGATCATCACATGAGTCGGTGTAGCTTCAAAGGCAAGCATCTATATGGGCATCATATCAACTATATGACTCATGCTTAACCTTTCGGTCCGTGTTTCGAGGTCATGTCTGTACATGCTAGGCTCGCCAAGTAAGAACCTTAGTACTCGCGTGTGTAAAACTATCTTACACCCGTTGTATGAAAGCGTAGAGTCGAGTACACCCGATCATCACGTGATGTCTCGAAACATGATCCATAGAACGGTGCATACTTAGGGAAGAACACATTTTATCTTGATATCTAAATGAGGGATCATCTTACAATGCTACCAAAAGCTCCAAACTAGCAGTATAAGATGCTAACATCTAATGTGTAAAGTGAGATGATATGGTCCATGCATTTGATCTCTATCATTTACATCGTGGTATGATCTCTATCATTCCTTTGTGTGTAAGGCCAAGGTCTATGGAACTTACACGTTGAATGTGTTGTAAGAGTATCTATCATACATCTACTTACAACAATACCATATCAATACACTAGCCAGCAACGATCTAAACTAGACGCCTCTAATTTATCAATTGCAAGTTTTACGTGGCTTAGGGCTTTCGGAGATATAACCGTTCTTACCTACGAACATGAACCACAACAAGGATAACCAAGTTATTAACAACTCGTTGTAAATCAGATATTGACTATAGTAGGAGAGACAGACACCTGCCAGCCACTTAAGCAAAACTAGTTGCATGTCAGTCGTGGAACCGGTCTCATGTACGATGACATGTAAGGTTGGTCCGGGCCGCTTCATCCCACTATGCCACCAATATCCAAAATACATAGAAGTTGCAATAACATGATCATCATTCCCCACATATAAACATATGTGTACTACCCGTGCAAAGTACCTATGCATAGATCTAGATCTAATACCACTGTTGGGTCTGCAGCATAGAAAACAAAAAAATTCCTACGATGAGAACTACGCGCCAAGATCTATCTACTAGGTACAAAGCAACGGGTGGACATACATCCATCGAGAACTTACCCTCGAAGACAACGAGTTTTGTTAACGAGTAGGAACTCGTGGTTGATGTAGTCGTACACTTGCCGATATCAAGATCGTGTGGAAGTCCGAGCGCCACAAATCAGCAGCGCATCCATACTCGCACACACGTTCAAGCCACCGGACAACCTCCACCTCCTCGCTCCAGCGATCCAGCGGAAGCAGCAACTCCTTCCAGATGAAATGCCACCGGGAACATGTATCTCGCTAATCTGAGACCATGGGGGAATAATTCTAGAGGGGGAGAGAGATCCTTCACAAGGAGGTGTGACTAAGAAGGAGGAAGCGGGGGGCCTTTTATAGGAGGAGGGGGGTACCCCCTCCATGGCCGGCGCCTCATGGAGGTGACCCCTCACTGTTGGGGATATGTAACTACCTCGGTGAATTACACTCTTAGTTGCATGCCTGGATGAACGAAAGTGGTTAAAATAGTATGGTGGGGCCCAGGGGGGCCACTCACAGGTAGACCTTTCAGCCGTCCTAACCACTTTCAGAACATCGGGACAAGAACGAGCGGCGTAATAAGCAGGCGAAGGGATGAACTACATACACAAGTGAGTATGTATACAAGCCACCATACAACTGTTCACAGAGCCATTCCATCTAAAAAGAAATAGAAATATTGCAACGCCATACGGCAAGATCCAAATATCCTAGATAGAAATAATATTTTAGGATAGCTCCTCATACATCAAACATCAGAGTATCAGGCGAAAGCGGAAAACAAGGTCCGAGTACGGATAAGAAGCAAATCGGCATAAGATGCCATATAAATAAACACATCCCGCCCACAGATCTCACGGATCCCTGTTCCCGGAATCTCTACACCGCGTGATCGTTGCCAACATCGTCCGTCTCCTCCACCCAGTATCCATCTTGCGAGTACACCTGTTCATCTGAATCAAACAATTTATCGTGTGAGACCCTAGGGGTACTCAGCAAGTCTTTATGCCTCTAAACGGGACATTACCTGGGGTGACGCAATTGCAGCAAAAGATAATAACTAACAAGTCTATAGATACTCGCTAACCATCCACCTAACCAATGATAGACGGATGTCCGTTAATTAGGAACAATAGTTATAACAATATAATTAACAGATCCATCCTCCTTCTCGCTTACCAACGAGAAAGCGGACGAACAACCCCCATCCGTTGGCAGTTTTATTAACCATTCCATGAGTATTGCATTATTTACTAGTCAGGTACTTAGTCAATTTAGAAGCGATAATTTAGTTATACTTGTCTATGATCGAGAAACGGTGCTCCAAGTCGTCCATAACCGCGGACATGGCTTTCAAAAAGATTTACCCTGCAGGGGTGCACAAATAGCAACACACACTCGATCAACCTCGGAAAAACCAACTCAAAACCCAACGAGGCATTCACGACAAAGCGATCACAGGATTCAGAAATATTTTAGGGGGCCACCCCATTAAGCTACCCGCAACGAAGTTGGCCGGCTCCAAGACGGACCCAAGGTTTGTGTCAATGGCTGTAAACGACTAGGAACCCAAAAGTGTGACTGGTCTTGTCGATACCGCGAAAACATTCCACGATCGAAAACAGTACAGGTGCTCCACGCACAATCTTAAAGAAAGCAGTAAAGCATGGCATAAGTACAGGATAGTAAAAAAGCCCCAAACTACTTTGTGGCCCCAAGAAATAAGAATGAATCAAGCTCTCGCTCAGGGGGGTCCATAAGGCCTCCCGGATGTGGATAGTGTGAATAGTCAAGGAACAGGAATCAAGTACTCAGGGTCCTACGGGACACAAGTGAGCATGAAAAACCAAATAGCAGATATTGCCCACCGGTGCCACTTTCATTAGTTAACCCATTACTACTTAGGTTAAGTTGTTTAGGTACCTCGTTATCCATCAGACACTCATACCCTACACATGCTGTTCTACGACCCGCATGGCTCAAACAACTCCTGTAGTAATGGCTCATGGGATGGAGGAACAAGCTTCGGTGGGGTTTAAATGTAAAGGCTATGTTGTACTTGGGATTCAATTTAATGCAATCGCGACTCCATGATGCAAGAATAAGATAGAGGCAATAGGTACTATATGTATGAAAGCATGTGGTAGTGCTTGCCTAGCAGCTCAGTTGAAGCGGGAGACGGATCTGGGTAGTGCTCCTGGGATTCCTGATATATCCCCTGCTCGGCGTCTATTCGAAGAAGAACCAAACAAACAAGGACCAACATAAATAAAGTGCACAAGCATATGAATTAAAATGCAACAAGCAAACAAGCATGCCATGATGAATGATGCACAATTTGCATGGCAATAAAGTAGCATGGCATGGGTGAGGTGTGGGGTACAAGATTAAAGCATTTTATTAAGTTTTTAGTCCGGTTTGCTCTCATAACACTTGCTGTTCAGTTGATATTTATATGATGCATGCTGCAATTCAGAACAAGTAATACATAGTTAGAACGGGCTCGTCGCGCTGATCGATATAGACATATTATTTGTCAAATTTGGAGTTATAGAATTAAAGTTATCAATTTATTAAGAAAAGGCATTTTATTGTAATTTTAATCATCTCGAAAATTTTAAGGGTTCAATTAATATTTTGAATAGCATATTTGAATTCCTCACATTTTTCTGATTCCAAAACATATATCATTTGTATTATTTGGAATTATAATTTAAAAGTTGTTTAAAAACAGATTTGAATTTATATTTAAACATTTTCTAAAATTGTTTTTAAAACAGATAATCAGATGGACTTTTTAAACCCAGACAGAACTAGCCCCAGCCACAGACAGGTGGGCCAGCGCTGACTGTGTGGGAACGACGCGCAAAAACCTTTTTACACAGGCATAGAGGCTAGCCCAGGAGACCGACAGGTGGGTCCAACGGGGCCGCGGGTCCACTACGCGCGCGGCCAGCCGGTGGGCGACATGTGGTGGATCCGGGACTGCGGGTTAGGGTTTTTGGAACCTAGGGGGCTTTTCTGCTAAAGAGTTAGAGGGGCTGACTGGTGGGCCTGATGGATTGCGGGTTAAGAGCGAAATAAAAAGGGGGGCTATTTGTAAAGCGACCACAGGCCCCTGTTGATCTTCTCTGACGAAACTGTCAAGCGGACGGTGCTCGACAGGGGGACGCGCGACGCGGGGGAATCGAACCCACGACCTAGCGGGCGCGCGCGGCGGCGGCTGCCGCTGCGGTGGAAGGGAGGCTGTTGACAGGATGGAGTAGGGCGGCTAGGTAAGCGGTACGCGACGCAGGGTCGAGCAAACGCAAGCGCACACCGGCGCACAGAGACCGCTCGGCGGAAAGTCCAGCGAGTACGGGCCTCGACGGCGCGAGAGGAAGTGTCAAGGGGGTCCAGGGCTCACCACGAGGTGGTCGACGGTGATGGATCAGGCCGGGGAGCGACGGAACGGCGACGATGCAGACGAATGGCGGTGCTAGGGTTTCGGTCTACGTGTCGGTGTGTCGCTGGTACAGGGCGTCTCGTCCTCGCTGCTGTGTACGGGGCGACGCAGGGGGCTCCTCTGGTCCTTCCTCGGCACCCAAAACTCCACGCCGCCGGCTGGAACGAGTGGTGGAGGTGGAGGCCGATGGTGGTTCGCCGGGGGTGGAGATGGGGTAGAAGGGGAGGGAAGGAACGACGCAGCGGCCAGGGGAGGGGTGTTGGGGCACGGCAGAGACGGGAGGTGGTGGAGATAAAGGCGAGGGGGAGAGAGGGGTCTCCGTGGAGATCGGGTTGGGAAAGGTGGCTTCGGCCACCTTTTTGCCACCTCGAGCACGTGCTCGCAGGCTCGGGCAGGGGGTGTAGGGCTGTAGGTGGGGCTCGGCCGGGAGAGAGGGCCAGACAGGGAGAGAGGCTCGAGCGGTGGGGCTGCAGGGCAGGGAGAGAGGGAGAGAGTCCGAGAGAGAGAGAGGGAGGGTCGGGTAGCTAGGGTAGATTAGAGAGGGGTGGCTCGGTTTAGGATTTTGGTTAGGGGTAGAGATGGTAGCTAGGGTGGGTCCCTGCTGGCGGAGAGAGAGAGAGAAAGGTGCTCGGCAGGGTGAGAGGTTGGTTAGTGTTAGGGTTTAGCTAGGGGAATAGGGTTGGGAGAGAGGGTGGTATGGTGTGGCATGGCGGATAAGAGAGGTGTAAGGGGGTAGGTTAGGGCTCAGGGTTTCATCCCATGAACAAAACATGAGGTGACAAGGTGTGAGGAGAGAGGGGTAGGGAGATGGGTTTAGGGTTTTAACATGGTCCAAGCTAAGATCAAGCGTGGAGGGGGTGGTGAGATGGAGAGGTGAGAGTGAAGGTAAAAGGATCTCACAAGGAAAGGATCCACTCAAAAACCAAAGGAAAACCAAAAGAATGGCATGGTGATGTTTGTTGCATGGCCCATGCAGGAGCATTAAATGCCATGTTTTATTCTTGTGAAAACAATAATAATGTAACATGGCATTATACACATGCATCCCAGAATATGGAGTAAAGCCAAGCTAAAGGAAATAGTATTGGATCCATCCCAACCCACATGAGCTAGATTAAATGTCAAAAGAAAATAAGAGCTCATAGTTACTTGGGATGGTGGAATTATAAGGTGGTAACAAAGAAAGGTGGTGGAGTGGAATAAAAGATATGCCCCCAAATCAACTTGGGCATCAAGCATTTATCAAGAACTAAATACAATGTATCAAGAGCCAAATACAATTAATAATGCACATGAGAGAAGAACCAAATGGAAAAGGGTTTAATATGATGCTCAAATGCAGGGTGGGATGATGACATGAGCATGATATAATTATGATGCAACAATTATGTGTAGGAAGTAGCATATATATAGACTAGGCTAGTAGCATTGCAATTGTTAGACAATTGGGATGCTACAACTCTCCCCCACTAAACAAGAATCTCGCTCCGAGATTCGTAGGAAAAAGAAAACAACACAAGGAGAGGAGGGTGTCCGGAACGAAGGTGACCCTCACGTTCCCAAGTTGATGAACCACGGAATGGTGTGACCACTACACCTTGCAAAACTTGCTAGACTTGTTGCGAGTCTTGTGTTTTTCTTCAAGAAACAAAGGGTTAGAAGAATTGAAGGATTGTCATGAGACAAGAAGGATAGGATGAACATAGCTTCGGTTTTCTCAAGAAACATGATAAAAGAATAGAACCACTTGTGAGGAAATAGGAAGGATGATGTATCAGGGAGACAGAAACGACACACCATTAAGATTAAAGATTTACCGATACGAGAGAGGATGAATCTTTGTCTCGTCGGAAGAAAAGAGCTAGATTGGAGAGGTTTTGAACCACTATGACAATAGCATTGTATCTTCTCTCGGATTTGAGAACTGAAGTTCGAAAACAATATTGCCTTCAAACAAATATCAACGGAAAGATTGAGTTAGACATTGTCAGATTAGATTCTTGTTACGCCGATAAGAACCAAAGGATCATGCAATTGAGGTGCGCGGATATATCTTCAAGACAAAGAGGTGATGCTAGATTATGGTGGGATCCCGAGAAGAAAGAATATAGAGGATCTGGAGTTTATTGTAGGGATACTTGTTGCTTTCTATAACCTTGAGGCTAAAGCAATAGATTTGCGACTGATGGCATCAACCATAATTGGCTTTGCCATAGAAAAGAATTGATGAAGTAAAGAGAGAGATAGTTTCTTTCCATCTTGTTTGAGAGTGTCGAGCACCGGTAGAAAGACGAGGACAGAAAAGAGTTTGCCTTTGTTCCCACCAGATAATTAAAGATTTTACTCCGTGTAGAAAAACGAGATCGCCAACAAGAGATTATAGATTATGTTCTTCGAGAGAGCACTCCGGAAAAACAAGGACAGAAGTAGAAGTATTGAGGGATAAATGCCACTTCTAACTTCCGTGGAATGAGTGAAATCACATTAATTCACCAATTCAATGTACAAAAGCGAATGATAAGAGTAGTGGTTTGGTAGCTACTCCATCCCGCACTCGAAGCATTACTCCATACATGAATAAGAAAATCATGTAACCCAACTCCCAAAGACAGACTGAAGATCTTGACAAAAAGAACTCCTGGAACTCCGTTAGAAAACAAGGATAGATGCAAACGATTCGCTAGATTCAAAGATAGATAAAGATGATGATGTTGTCGTCATGTCGGAAGTACCAAGCCACCGGAAAGATATGAAGGAAGATTACGGAGAACAACTGCAAGATTCAACAGATAAAGAAAAAGATAGCACCAACTTGAACGGAAGGAATACAAAAGATCTGAAAAGTCTTCATGGCCTCCGGTGGATTGAGCATAGACGATCGAACGAGATGGTTCCAAAGATTACTTAACGAGACAGAGGTGAAAAGAACTCCATGTTCTTCTTGAAGTGATTGAGAGAGATTTAGCAGTCTTGAGGAAATCTTTAGCGGAACGATGATGATAACTTGCCAACAAGGAAAAACTCCGGGTTGGTTGAAGATGGAGGATGGAATTAACAATGGGCTTGCTGATTCTAGAATTGACGCGATGTATTTAGCAGAAGGACATGGTCGATATAGGTGACTTCAAGAAGCCAGAATTCACACTTTGAGAACTTTGCACACAGGCAGTGCTCACGAAGCTTGACAGAAAAGACATAGATGATCTTCCATGTTCTTCCATTGATATAGAATAAGAAAGCATATCATGATGATATACCACCATGGATTAACAAAATATTCCCAGAATACCAAGTTCAAGAGACGAGAGAAACGAACAAATGCTCGAAACACTTTCTGGGCTCAACGCTCTTTGAAAGCTGAACGGTACGAGCAAGGATTCATGTTGAAAGGGATGCACTGGCAGAATAGATTGTCTAGTCCTTCGGAAGAGAACAAGAAAAGCCAACTGGTTCACATCGTCGATCGGATCGCCGGTTACAAAGATAAAAAGATCTTGGATAAGAAACGAGGATAGCTCATACCTTAAGCAAAGCTATCAGAGGCGAAAAGATGCAATTACCTCGTATCCAGGAGAATTGTGCAGGTATAGAGTTCAAAAATATGTGAAGCATGATAAACAGATGATAGACCACCGTAGTGCCTTGAGAAAACTCTGGATTGCCAAAGATACTTGAATATGCATAGATATGATCACGGTGTAACTCGAATCACAGGAGATAACCGCCACCATTTGGAGGATTGTGTCGATAGCATTGACCATACTCCACTCATGATAAGTGTCATATAGATTTGCCGAGAACCAAATTACGATCACGAGCATCGGATCGACACATGTTATGTATTTAGCCTAGAAGAATTGATGATGAAGTAAAACTCTAGGATTAAGCGCCGGTGACAAAGAATGAGTTAGCATGAACATGCCAATAAAAGGAAGATAGATAATGTTTCACGCACGACTGAAGAGGAGTGTGGAAACACAGATGTATCAAAGAAAAAATTTCCGCATTTTTCAGCATTAAAATGCCAATAGATGCACAAAACTACTTAGCAGATAGAGATTAGCAACTCCACATTCTGTGAAAGCATGCTGGAAGGAAGAACACCCTTAACAAGATTGCGCCAGTTAACAAGGAGTCGGATAGATCACGTCGGTTTACAAAAGCCTGTCGGTATGGAATGTACCAACAGTTGATAACCAAAAGGCAGATAGCGACAACAAGTTGGATGCAACAGATAGGCAAGGAATTACACACACACACACATACTCACACAACCTATGGTACTACGGAACCCCGAACACGTGAATCCTAGTTTGAATTTTTAGAAGAGGATTGAAAATGTTACACTTCCTTACCAGAAAAGGGTGGGTAGGTGGGTAAGAAGAAAAATGGAAGCAGTCCTACTCTCACATTTTGTTTTTCCCTAGTATACATAGCTACCAAAATATTTGCTAGACTGACAACGACCATTTGGCTGAGACCCTGAAGGGCGGGATGGCTCTGATACCAATTGTAACTACCTCGGTGAATTACGCTCTTAGATGCATGCCTGAATGAGCGAAAGTGGTTAAAATAGTACGGTAGGGCCCAGGGGCCACTCACAGGTAGACCTTTCGGCCGTCCTAACCACTTTCAGAACATCAGGACAAGAACGAGCGGCATAATCGGAAGGCGAAGGGATCAACTACATACACAAGTGAGTATGCATGCAAGCCACCATACAACTGTTCACAGAGCCATTCCATCTAAAAAGAAATAGAAATATTGCAACGCCATACGGCAAGATCCAAATATCCTAGATAGAAATAATATTTTAGGATAGCTCCTCATACATCAAACATCAGAGTATCAGGCGAAAGCGGAAAACAAGGTCCGAGTACGGATAAGAAGCAAATCGGCATAAGATGTCATATAAATAAACACATCCCGCCCACAGATCTCACGGATCCCCGTTCCCGGAATCTCTACACCGCGTGATCGTTGCCAACATCGTCCGTCTCCTCCACCCAGTATCCATCTTGCGAGTACACCTGTTCATCTGAATCAAACAATTTATCGTGTGAGACCCTAGGGGTACTCAGCAAGTCTTTATGCCTCTAAAGGGGACATTACCTAGGGTGACGCAATTGCAGCAAAAGATAATAACTAACAAGTCTACAGATACTCACTAACCATCCGCCTAACCAATGATAGACAGATGTCCGTTAATTAGGAACAACAGTTATAACAATATAATTAACAGATCCATCCTCCTTCTCGCTTACCAACGAGAAAGCGGACGAACAACCCCCATCTGTTGGCAGTTTTATTAACCATTCCATGAGTATTGCACTATTTACTAGTCAGGTACTTAGTCAATTTAGAAGCGGTACTTTAGTTATACTTGTCTATGATCGAGAAACTGTGCTCCAAGTCGTCCATAACCGCGAACACGGCTTTCAGAAAGATTTACCCTGCAGGGGTGCACAAATAGCAACACACACTCGATCAACCTCGGAAAAACCAACTCAAAACCCAACGAGGCATTCACGACAAAGCGATCACAGGATTCAGAAATATTTTAGGGGGCACCCCATTAAGCTACCTGCAACGAAGTTGGCCGGCTCCGAGACGGACCCAAGGTTTGTATCAATGGTTGTAAACGACTAGGAACCCGAAAGTGTGACTGGGCTTGTCGATACCGCGAAAAATTCCATGACCCAAAACAGTACAGGTGCTCCACGCACAATCTTAAAGAAAGCAGTAAAGCATGGCATAAGTACAGGATAGTAAAAAAGCCCCAAACTACTTTGTGGCCCCAAGAAATAAGAATGAATCAAGCTCTGGCTCAGGGGGGTCCATAAGGCCTCCCGGATGTGGATAGTGTGAATAGTCAAGGAATAGGAATCAAGTACTCGGGGTCCTATGGGACACAAGTGAGCATGAAAAACCAAATAGCAGATATTGCCCACCGGTGCCACTTTCATTAGTTTAATCCATTACTACTCAGTTTAAGTTGTTTAGGTACCTCGTTATCCATCAGACACTCACATACCCTACACATGTTGTTCTACGACCCATATGGCTCAAACAACTCCTGTAGTAATGGCTCATGGGATGGAGGAACAAGCTTCGGTGGGGTTTAAAAGTAAAGGCTATGCAGTACTTGGGATTCAATTTAATGCAATCGTGACTCCATGATGCAAGAATAAGATAGAGGCAATAGGTACTATATGTATGATATCATGTGGTAGTGCTTGCGTGGTAGCTCAGTTGAAGCGGGAGACGGATCTGGGTAGTGCTCCTGGGATTCCTGATATATCCCCTGCTCGACGCCTATTCGAAGAAGAACCAAACAAACAAGGGCCAACATAAATAAAGTGCACAAGCATATGAATTAAAATGCAACAAGCAAACAAGCATGCCATGATGAATGATGCACAATTTGCATGGCAAAAAAGTAGCATGGCATGGGTGAGGTGTGGGGTACAAGATTAAAGCATTTTATTAAGTTTTTAGTCCGGTTTGCTCTCATAATACTTGCTGTTCACTTGATATTTATATGATGCATGCTGCAATTCCGAACAAGTAATACATAGTTAGAACGGGCTCGTCGCGCTGATCGATATAGACATATTATTTGTCAAATTTGGAGTTATAGAATTAAAGTTATCAATTTATTAAGAAAAGGCATTTTATTGTAATTTTAATCATCTCGAAAATTTTAAGAGTTCAATTAATATTTTAAATAGCATATTTGAATTCCTCACATTTTTCTGATTCCAAAACATATATCATTTGTATTATTTGGAATTATAATTTAAAAGTTGTTTAAAAACAGATTTGAATTTATATTTAAACATTTTCTGAAATTGTTTTTAAAACAGATAAACAGATGGACTTTTTACACCCAAACAGAACTAGCCCCAGCCACAGACAGGTGGGCCAGTGCTGACTGTGCGGGAACGACGCGCAAAAACCTTTTTACACAGGCATAGAGGCTAGCCCAGGAGACCGACGGGTGGGTCCAACGGGGCCGCGGGTGCACTGCGCGCGCGGCCAGTCGGTGGGCGACACATGGTGGATCCGGGACTGCGGGTTAGGTTTTTTGGAACCTGGGGGGCTTTTCTGCTAAAGAGTTAGAGGGGCTGACTGGTGGGCCTGATGGATTGCGGGTTAAGAGCGAAATAAAAAGGGGGGCTATTTTAAAGCGACCACAGGCCCCTGTTGATCTTCTCTGACGAAACTGTCGAGCGGACGGTGCTCGACAGGGGGAAGCGCGACGAGCGCAACGCGGGGGAATCAAACCCACGACCTAGTGGGCGCACGCGGCGGCGGCTGCCGTTATGGTGGAAGGGAGGCTGTTGACAGGATGGAGTAGGGCGGCTAGGTAAGCAGTACGCGACGCGGGGTCGAGCAAACGCAAGCGCACGCCGGCGCACAGAGACCGCTCGGCGAAAAGTCTGGCGAGTACGGGCCTCGACGGCGCGCGAGGAAGTATCAAGGGGGTCTAGGGCTCACCGCGAGTTGGTCGACGGTGATGGATCGGGCCGGGGAGCGACGGAACGGCGACGATGCAGACGAATGGCGGCGCTCGGGTTTCGGTGTGCGCGTCGGTGTGTCGCTGGTACAGGGCGTCTCGTCCTCGCTGCTGTGTACGGGGCGACGCAGGGGGCTCCTCTGGTCCTTCCTCGGCACCCAAAACTACACGTCGCCGGCTAGAACGAGTGGTGGAGGTGGAGGCCGATGGTGGTTCGCCGGGGGTGGAGATGGGGTAGAAGGGAAGGGAAGGAACGGCGCAGCGGCCAGGGGAGGGGTGTTGGGTCACGGCAGAGACGGGAGGTGGTGGAGATAAAGGCGAGGGGGAGAGAGGGGTCGCCGTGGGGATCGGGTTGGGAAAGGTGGCTTCGGCCACCTTTTTTCCACCTCGAGCACGTGCTCGCAGGCTCGGGCAGGGGGTGTAGGGCTGCAGGTGGGGCTCGGCCGAGAGAGAGGGCCAGACAGGGAGAGAGGCTCGGGTGGTGGGGCTACAGAGCAGGGAGAGAGGGAGAGAGGCCGAGAGAGAGAGGGAGGGTCGGGTAGCTAGGGTAGATTAGAGAGGGGTGGCTCAGTTTAGGGTTTTGGTTAGGGGTAGAGAGGGTAGCTAGGGTGGGTCCCTGTTGGCGGAGAGAGAGAGAGAAAGGTGCTCGGCAGGGTGAGAGGTTGGTTAGTGTTAGGGTTTAGCTAGGGGAATAGGGTTGGGAGAGAGGGTGGTATGGTGTGGCATCGCGGATAAGAGAGGTGGAAGGGGGTAGGTTAATGCTTAGGGTTTCATCCCATGAACAAAACATGAGGTGACAAGGTGTGAGGAAAGAGGGGTAGGGAGATGGGTTTAGGGTTTTAACATGGTCCAAGCTAAGATCAAGCGTGGAGGGGGTGGTGAGATGGAGAGGTGAGAGTGAAGGTAAAAGGAGCTCACAAGGAAAGGATCCACTCAAAAACCAAAAGAAAACCAAAAGAATGGCATGGTGATGTTTGTTGCATGGCCCATGCAGGAGCATTAAATGCCATGTTTTATTCTTGTGAAAACAATAATAATGTAACATGGCATTATACACATGCACCCCAGAATATGGAGTAAAGCCAAGCTAAAGGAAATAGTATTGGATCCATCCCAACCCACATGAGCTAGATTAAATGTCAAAAGAAAATAAGAGCTCATGGTTACTTGGGATGGTGGAATTATAAGGTGGTAACAAAGAAAGGTGGTGGAGTGGAATAAAAGATATGCCCCCAAATCAACTTGGATATCAAGCTTTTATCAAGAACCAAATACAATGTATCAAGAGCCAAATACAATTAATAATGCACATTAGAGAAGAACCAAATGGAAAAGGGTTTAATATGATGCTCAAATGCAAGGTGGCATGATGACATGAGCATGATATAATTATGATGCAACAATTATGTGTAGGAAGTAGCATATATAGAGACTAGGCTAGTAGCATTGCAATTGTTAGACAATTGGGATGCTACAGGATATACTTTCCGGGTATCCTCACAGTTCCTCACTGACCAGGGTGGCCCACTTTGGGTTAGAGCTTTGCTTCACGGGCGGCCCAGTCAGGGAGAAAGACGGAGTCCAATCCGGCTACGGGAAGGCCCCGAAGACTTATCAACTTAGGCACATAATGTTACTTGTAGTTCAAGATGTACTTTGTAACCGACTCTTAGTCGTAGCCGGATAGATTTCTCCTGTAAACCCTAGGCCGGATATCTGTATAAGCCGTCCTAGGGAGAGCCTTTAGGGCACCTCAATAGTCTACAATATCAACTCGCACAGGCGAAACCCTTGTAACCCATATTCCGGCTCTGCCATATTACTGGATTGCTAGCAGGAGTAGGGTCCGTCCAAAGCCGTCGGATTCGAACTTGGGTAAACGTGTGTGCTCATCGTCCCGGAATACCGTACGTCTCACGCCCCTCTCTATCGCACGCCTTGAGGACCCCCTCATGGCGTACTTGTCCTCAATCCGACGATAGTTGGCGCCCACCATGGGGCAAGTGAGCTTCGGATCTGTGTTCCGAGCGGAATCTGCAAGAATCAGAATCGGCGCGACTATCGCCGTCGGTCGCATCCTCTACGCCAGCGATGTCCCTCTCATCGTTCTCGACGAGACTTGGATTCCGGCTAGGGAGGTCGTGACTGCGCACACAAAGCCGTCTTTGCTACCGGCGCCGCCAAGAAGGCAAAGAAGAAGAACAAGAAGAACAAGACCCCGACAAAAGACCCTCTGGCAGAGGAGGTGATTGCCGAGGAATACGAAGAAGACTCGGATGGAGCACTTATCCTAGAAGAGCCGAAAAAAGAAGAATCGGTGGATGGTCACGTGATCACCGAAGGTGCGCATAAACTCATCGATGCTGCATTAACCACACCTATCCCTACAGCTGCAGAACTTACTGTGGATGAGCTGGACGAAAGGGCCCAAGCCCTAGAAGCACGTCATCAACAACTCCTCGATGAAGCCAAAAACATCGAGGTGGAGAAGAAACGCATGGCAACTAAGGACTACATGTCTCGGTTGCACCAGAAGACACGGAAACGTCACACCGATGACAACCAATTCCCAACTGTCCATGTCGTCCTTTTCGGAGATGAGATGGGGAAGCCACGGAAAGATAGCAAAGGAGATTGGGTATACCCAACCGTAGTACAGAATACCGTGGCAGCCCGAGAAATTCTATCGGCTAATCCAGGACCGGAGGAGATCCGTTTGGGTATCAAACTACTCAACAAGGGACTGGAGCAGCAAAAGGTCGCCCTGTCCGGAAGTCAAAAGCTGGTCTCAGATTCTGACCAATGTCGCACAGATCCGGCATGGGCTGGCGTAAGATCCCATTACGTCCGGGCGCAGTATCATCACCCCGAACGTCGGGAAGACAATTATTCAAGAACCGGATTGTCATGACAACATCACAGAACTTCACGTAACTAGAGCAACGTCGCTCCAGCGGCCGAGAAAGACGCCATTGCTGCACTGAATCCGACGAACCCTCCCCGACGAGAGTCTAACAATCGAAGGGGAGAAGACAACGAGAAACGTAGGGAGGAGGATCGTCAAAAAATGCCACCTCCTAAACATGCAAGACGTCCGGCTGAGCCTCACCATGGTGGGAACGACGGACAAAGAAACAAGGGAAACCATGCTGGGACAAGCCAGCAGGGGGCTCGTCATAGTCAAGATCCTCCCCGGAACCGGAATAATGACGCTCCGGACGGAGGCCGGCAATCAGCCGGAAACTATCCAGCTGCCCCACCCTCTCCACCACACAGTCATCACAACGGCCCCCGTGGAGGGAAAGGAGGACGACATGGCGGAGGAGGTGGTGGCAGAAGCCGAAGTCTGGCTCCAAGGCACCGCAGCCACAGTCGGCATTCGGGACGATCTCTATCCCCGAACGACGCAAGGCACAGGATCAATTCCAACATAGAGGTGCGGCGCTATGAAAACGATGACATGTACGTGGGCCCAAAGTGCTTCGGACCACGCATCAGAGCTATAAGATTCCCAGAAGGATTTGCTATCTCAAGGCACATCCAAGCCTACGACGGCATTGCTCGGCTAGACACTTGGCTACAGGATTTTTTCAAGCTTGCTGCATCGCCAAAGGCGGAAACAGCCTGGTCGCAACCCGATATCTCCCACTTATGTTGCAGAAGACGGTGCGATCATGGCTCAATGAACTTCCGGAGAACACCATCCATAACTGGTATGACATGCAAAGTGCGTTCTTTCGTAATTTCGAAGGCACATATCGGAGGCCCTGTTCGGTCGGAGACCTACAGCGTTGCACCCAGAAAGCCGGAGAAACTTGCCGAGATTATCTCAGACGATGGATCGACACCAAGAACTCCTGTGAAGGAGTAAACGATCAAACCACGATTGAAGCTTTCATCGCAGGGCTCCCAATTGGTCTACTACGTCACCGCTTGAAGTGTGACAAGGTCACTGATTTGGGAGAGATGATAGAAACAGCGAGCAAGTATGCGGATGCTGACGATGATGCAGAGGGATTACTCAACGTCCTGGTTGTACCTCAGTCAGCAAAAACAAAGCAACAAGCTCAGAAGCGCAAGAACACCTCAGAGGCCACCACTGTTTCCGGGTCTGGAGGACGAGGAGGACGTGGTGGAGGCCGCGGGCGTGGCCGTGGGACTTCAAGGGTCCAAGGTAGAGGAGAACAGCAACCAGGCAAAACAGAATGCTTGAAAGTACTTTATGCTCATAGTCGAAAATCCCAGAATGCTTGAAAGTACTTTATGCTCATGTTCGTTCTGGTTTAGATTTCCGATTCTAAAACTGCTACCTTCAGGTATAACTCTAAAAATTTCTAGTCTTTACTTTGGTTATTTGTCTGATTGCTGGATGCGGGCATTTTCCTAGTAGTGAATTGTTGGTACTGGAAGCCGGCTTTGTTTCTGAGTTTAAATTGGTTTAGCAATTGAGCTCCGTTGCTCGGCAAAGTTTCCGGCAGAAGGTTTAGCCGACTCACGAAAGGGACGAGGCAGAAAGCCATATAAACGATAAGTAGAGACGAAAAAGTACAGGTGCTTATGTAAACATTTCAGGCACACAAAAAATTTCAAAGCCAAAAAGTGTTGAATAGATCAAAAGCTTAGCACTAGCAAAGTTAAAGTATTACATATCTACAAACGCATCATGTTTTTTTCGGAATAATACATAAGTTTCTGGTTTATGATGCAGGAGGAGATGAAGGAGTTGCCGGCTCGCTGGTTACTCCGCCTTGATATCGTTCCGAGATGTCCGCATCCGAGGTGGTGCGTTCATCGTCGGAAACTTCTTCGGTTTCTTCTAGAGGAGGAGGCGGAGTAGCTACGCGGGTGAAGAAGGGGATCTCATAGTTGGTCAGATCAGCCACGTGACACCCATATCCGGCGCAGGAGTGCATGATGGCTTGAAGGTCCTGCTCCTGGCCGTCTTCGTCTACCTTGCAGTACCCTCTGGTCACTTGCCATATCTCCATGTTTCCATGGTGGCTCATGACCATGGTGAGAGCGTTCTGCGCAGCAGTCCGCGTGTAGGACATATTCCAGTCCCGAACAAGCTGCGGCATCTCCTTGGCCTTGTCCCGCACCTGAAAATCCGACATGCTTGGCATGTCCGAAATCTTGAGAGCTTCGCCGATGTCCTCAAGGGACTGGCGGAAGTCATGAAGCAGGTCACCGACTTGGGTAAGCCGGTGGGTGCGGGGCTCAGAGGAGGAAGAGTCCGTCAAGTTCAGAGGACCTATACACAAAACAAGTTAAGAAAAATCCGACATTGATAAACGTCGAAGAAAGAGACAAGTCGGATAGATGGAACATATCGAAAATGATGTCGTCAATTTTGGTCTTCTCCTCCCGGAGACTCCGGAGTTCAGCCCGGAGCGCCTGGGACATATCCTTCTCTCTGCCAAGCTCATTCTTGAGATCCGAGATTATTTTATCTTGAGCAGCGATCTTGCGATCATGCTCATCAGTGGCCATGGAGGAGGATTCAAGGACTTGAGATATGCTCTTTTCATGATCCGCCTTAAGCTTATCCAGCTCTTGGCGAAGTCCCTTGTTCTCCACCACCAGGGTCTTGAGGTTCTCGGCCTCTTCAATCATGGCAACGGATTGTTTCACAAGCGCTATAAGTCAAAAAAGAACAACAGTTCAGAAAAAATCGACATTGAAAATAACAAAGACAAGGTTTGAGTCTCAAAATGTTTACCTTCGGCCTCATCCTTGGCAACTTTAAGCTCAGCATTTTTAAGCCGGAGAGCTTTGATCTCTCTCCGCTTATCGCAGACATTGGTCAATAATTCCTGGTTATAGGAACATACTTTCTGTCAGTCAGAATACCCAAAGTCAGAAAGCTACTTAATACTCGGGCTAATATTTTTGCTAAATATCAGCACGAGCCTTGGGGGCTACACTAGTTCGTTCTTTGGCATCTTAATGAAGCATAAACCCGGATTATATATCCTACTTCATGCTTGGGGGCTAGAGGATATGATATAACATAATGGAAAAAACAAGAGTTGGAATTCCGACTTACATATTGCTCGCGGGTGAGTTTATCCAAACCCGCGTTCACTTCAGCGGCCACCTTGTCAGCAAGAGTAAGAGGGATCACTAGGGCTGTTGGAAGCTCGCCAGTCCTAATCCTCTCGTCGTGAAGGCGGACTTGGGCAAGAAGGTCAGAGAACTTGACGTCCTCTGCTTCTTACGCTTCTTCTTCGGCAGATAGATGGCTTTTCTCTAGGACTTGCCTAGCGAGCCGCTGGATTTCTTCGGCAGATTTCTGAGACAGGCCAAACTTGGCAAGTCCTGGATTGCTGATGAGGTTTTCGGCGAAGGTTTCTGCCGAGGGATCATTACCCGAAGAGGGTTCACCCTTATCTAGATCTCACGCACCCATGGTGACGTCAGTTTGCGACCCAAGGTTCGTAGGCTCCGCTGAAGGAGCCAGATCTTCTACGACGACCAGGGAAGGAATGGTCGCCGGTGTTGCAGAAGGTTGAGGGGCCGGAGTCGGAGGAGCCACGGCAGGGGAAGCTATGGTAAGCTTCGTCTGACGCAAGGGCTTCGAAGAAATCCCTTTCCCCTTGCCCTTGATGATTGATTTTGCTCTGAGAATGTAGTAAAGTCGGAAACATTACATCTCGGAAAGAAACTTGAGTAAAGTACAAAGGCGGAAAGTTGTGAATGAAAGTTACCTCTTCACGACAGGCACCTCCTTTCGGCCAACAGCCACTGTCGGAGCTTTGCGCTTCTTGAGCGCAAGGTCCGGCAATGGGACCACTTCTACCTCCTGAGAGAACTCCGGAGGATATCCTTCGAGCGGAGCAAGTTCCGACTCGGGGAGGTCAGCAAGCTGAAAACAACAAAACTTATCAGTATTGCAGTATAACTCAAAGAATGAAACACATAAAAGGTGTGATGATGGAAGCTTACCGGCACCACGGGGTTTTCCGCCGTGTGCATATCCGGAATTCTCCTCTCGATCCGCTCCTTGATCAGCCACTTGATCTGGCTTATGTAGCCTTGAGTGGTGTAGGCTTTGGGGCTGATGCAGAGGGAGTCGGTTTTGGAAGACGTGATGGAGTGCATCAGTCTATCCCCGTGGTACTGAAGGGGCTGGATCCGACGTGAGACCCAGCACTGGACCAAGTCGGATCCCTTCAGACCCTTGTGTTTGATCAAATATTCGATCCGCCTCTTAGCGAGGATCAGATCGTCGGAAAGAGCCGGAGCAGCCTCGTCCCAGGAAGGCTGGGCCGTAGCAGCTCCGTCGACAAAAGTCGGCAAAGTAGTAGCTTTGTCGGGAGCCGGAATATCCCTATGATAGAAAAATGTGGCTGGCCATTGTTTGACCGAGTCACTGGCTAGAATTTTGGGATACGCCTGCTCGCGTCTAAGTGAAAAGCTGATAGTGCCGATGATGTAAGGAACACCAGTAGTAATGGAATTTCTCCGGACATGGAAATAATACCGGAAGTGAGTCAAACTCGGCCTAATGCCGAGAAAGCCCTCACAAAGCGAAGCATACGCACTCATCTCTAAGAGAGAGTTGGGAGGAAGGTTATGGAGTTGAACTCCGTAATGATCTATCACCTCGGAGAAAAACTCCGAGGGAGGAAAGGACAGACCTCTATCGAGGTGGGTGCCGAAGTGGACCTGCTCGCCGTCGCGCGGGTTGGGGATGGTTTCTGCGTAGCCGCTCCGCCAGTCGCCGGCGATGAGAAGCCCCTTCTTCTCCACGTTCTTGAGGCCCTCCTCGTTGAGAGCGCAGGGGATCCAGATTCCCCGGAAGCTCTCTTTCTCCGCTGCTGCTTCCGCCGTCGCCGCTGCCGCCAAACCGGAGGAAGAAGATGAAGCTATTTCTCCGGTGAGAAGATGACCTAAAAGGGGCGGCGCTGGGAGTTCTGTGGGGGAAGAACGATGAAGCTCTGTGCGCGCAGGAGGATTGGGAGGAAAGGAAACGGCAAAGGACAAGTGGAAAGGAGAAGGAAAAATCCAAACCCCTTATATCCACCTAACTGCGCCAAGATTCGTGCAAATGCTACAGTGTAACCGCCACGCGTCGTGGAAGGAACTAGGAAGGACCCACACGATGATTGCGTCGCCTCGATCTCCACGCATGCATTGAAACGCCCCCTCGGTTCCGCGAACCGTAGACCCACCAACGGTCGTGCTGACGGAATGCCTGTCAGATGACGTGACTTGACCATGCTTGTGTCAGGTGGCGTTAGGAACCAAGTTCCGACTTAGTTTGAAATCGAGCTAGAAAATCCGAGTAACCTGTTCATAGGTCCGACTTATTTTTAAGACCCGGATCGTATTTTTTGTTGTGAAGTTTCAGGAACCCTTCAAGACTCTGCAAGCCGAAGATCAAGCTAGACTATGAGAAATCCGACTTTGGATCTTGGAGGCCTCCGGGGGCTGCTGTTGGGGATATACTTTCCGGGTATCCTCACAGTTCCTCACTGACCAGGGTGGCCCACTTCGGGTTAGAGCTTTGCTTCACGGGCGGCCCAGTCAAGGAGAAAGACGGAGTCCAATCCGGCTATGTGAAGGCCCAGAAGACTTACCGACTTAGGCCCATAATGTTACTTGTAGTTCAAGATGTACTCTGTAACCGACTCTTAGTCGTAGCCGGATAGATTTCTCCTGTAACCCTAGGCCGGATATCTATATAAGTCGTCCTAGGGAGAGCCTTTAGGGCACCTCAATAGTCTACAATCTCAACTCGCTCAGGAGAAACCCTTGTAACCCATATTCCGGCTCTACCGTATTACTGGATTGCTAGCAGGAGTAGGGTCCGTCCAAAGCAGGTGGATTTGAACCTGGGTAAACTTATGTGCTCAGCGTCTCGGAATACCGTACGTCTCACACCCCTCTCTACCACACGCCTCGAGGACCCCCTCATGGCGTACTTGTCCTCAATCCGACGACACTCACCTCCTCCATTCATGTGGTGGTAACTCCCTCCACATTAAAATGCCTCTTCACATTCCCTTTTAAAGTCTCCACTTTAAATGCATTAAAATTCTCTAAGTTTAATGCTCTCTCATTTAATAAAACTCTTTTATTAAATTTATTCAGAATTTTGTTAATTACTTTAATTAATAAACATTCACATATAACCCCATGCAATATTTCAACATCACATGCAGAACCACTTTCTGCAATTTCACCCGAAACAATTTCCGGTTTCTATCAAAACAATTCCTGCGCTTTGCAATTCTGTCGTCTGAAACATATGTGCTCTAAAATGGTGTCCGGCAACTCTTAAGTGTGTCACCCTACGGTTCGCGAATAATGCAGACATGATTGAGACTTCTCTCAGATCAATAATCAGAAGCAGGACCTGGAGATCCATACTGACTCCTGCATATTCAACGATGACTTCTGTGATCGTGAGAACCTTTAACGCTTGTAATTTAATCCCTTTGTCTATAATACATGTCCGAGATTCGATCATCGGTATCCAAATACCTAGTTTGATCTCGTTATCGACATGCACTCTTTTCTCGTTGTCGTGATATAACATTCTAGTGATCACATCACTTGCTTGCAAGCTATCTCAATGTGATATCACCGAGAGGGCCCAGAGTATATCTATCCATCATCGGGATTGACAAATTCCACTCTTGATCCATGAGCCTCAACATAACACCTTCGTAGCACTGAACCCATCTTTATAGTCACCCTATTACGGTGTGACGTTTGATGTTATCAAGATACTCTTCAGGTGTTAGCAATTAACATGATCTCATGATCTAAGGATAAAGATTACTTCGTATGATGTTATAGCAATATAAACATAATGACTTGATCGTAATGCTATACTTCGGATGAATGTTCATCACATCATTTCACAAATGTTGTGACCTTGTTATTAACAACATCCAATATCCATGATCAGGAAACCTTGATCATCTTGTTAATCAACAAGCTAGTTTAAAAGAGAGGCATAACTAGGAACCCTTTTTGTTTATTAAACACACATGTATTGATGTTTCCGACCAATACAATTCTAGGATGCAAAATAAACATCTATCATATATAAGGAATACATAATAACAACTTTATAATTGCCTCTCAGGGCATATTTCCTGCAGGAAGTTCATCGGGTCAGCCGAATTTGTAGTAGTTCATAGGGATGATGGTAAACGTGCTTGCTGCGCTCGACGGATCGGGATCAGTTAATTGCTTTAGGGCAAAAACAACGCCACCTACTCAAACTCGAGTCCCCGGACTCAAATCCGGAAAAGTGCTTGTGTAATTCGACTCAGGCCACGGAGGTCTTATAGAGTTGAATCCCAGTGTGTAAATGTGAGCACTCGACGCGTCCGTCAAGGCTTATTTCATCGTACCTGCAGGCACAGATTATTTCTGGTAGAGTGCAAGAGATGCGTTGCCAGGCCTTATTCAGGTCTTATCTTCATGCTGTAAGCGTGGCATCCGAAATTTGTGTCATCGCGGAGATGATTCGGGTGGCCCAGGAGACGTAATCTCTTTGTACGGAAAATATGAGGCGGAGTCGCCATAGCATTCGATTGTTGATGTTATCGACACACAGTACGATGTACAAGGAAAAATAATCATAGGGTGCGCGACCAGCGCTCCCTATGGGAGTAGCCCCCAAGTGCCTATTCGAGTCGTAGACTCGAGTGGGGACTATAAGTATTTTGCGACTGCTGTCGTCTTTTGCTTGTTTCAGTCGAATATGCTTTCAGCGCTCCCTATGGGAGTAACCCGAAGCCCACAATCAAATCTTAGATTCGAGTGAAGGGTTTTCATGATGCTTGGATATCTTCACAAATTTCTTCGGGTGCGCGGACAGCGCTCCCTATGGGAGTAGCCCCCGAGTCCTTAGTCGAATTGTGGATTCGAGTGAGGATTCAGAGCGTGTCACTCGAGGATCTTGTATATGCGCGTCCAGCGCTCCGGCTTGGAGTAGCCCCCGAGTGTCTGGCGGAGTCATAGACTCGGGCAGAGACTCGAGTCTTATATCTTGCAGTCGTGGTCGAAAATCATGCGAGGAGAAACCACTGACCCGAAAGTGCATCGATTCAGTGTCTCACGTATAAGGAGCCAAGAGTCGAAGATGTAGTCGGAGTCGACGTAGTGGAGTCATGCGGCGATTAGCCGGGTGAGTCTACGATGCAGATGGAGTCAATGCAGTCACTTCTGTCGGGTGCGCGGCCAACATCGCGTGTGTGTAGCATCAAGCGATGCAACCATTCGAGGAGGGACTCGACTCGGGTCTTGAGCGTATGTCATAGCCAGTTGTTTTGCCGACTCCTGTTGGAGGACCCGGTAGAATATCTCGACGCAGTCGACATCCTTGTAAGCTACATAAAACATTAAGATTTGTGAAGTACTTGTATCTTGTAAAGTATATTTGCATGTCGGTTTGCAAAGTAAAATTCTGGTGCCAATCGAGTCGACACTTTTGCACTACATGCTAGGCCTTTTCGTTAGCCTGGTTACCCTTAGTCTCAGTACCTTGCCGAGGTACCCGGAGTTCAAGAATTCGACGATCAGGCAGAATCAGCTACTCGGACTGTCGCGTATGAGGTGCTTGAGTGCGTGGAGTTGAAGAGACATTAGGTTACTCAAAGAGGGCGCAGCCCCCGAGTGTTTCGAGTGCGATTAAAGTAAGAAAGAAAACATCTCTAGGTAGAGGGTAACTTAGCTTTATTGGCAGTCGTTGTGGACGAAGTCGATGCAATCGCGGACGTAGTCGACGCGGCAGCGGGTCGCGTGAAGGAGTCGAAGACACAGCAGGTCAGCGGAGTCGAAGACCATTGTGAGTCACCGTAGTCGAAGGCAGCAATAGCCTCACGGCGGAGTCAGTGGAGCCCCCGAATGCAGATTCGATGTGGTCGATATAGTCAAAGCGACATCCGAGAGCCGGTGCGACGGACTGGGGTCGATGCGGCAACAGGTCACCAAAACTGATGGTGGCAGCGGTTTGCCACAACCGAAGATTGAAGCTGGTCGCTGGAGCAATGAGCCCACGAGTCACCGAAGCAGAAGGCCGCAACATATCGCTGGAGTCAAAGATCGTGACGGGTCACCAAAGCCGAGGGAGCCCCCGAGTCGCCAAAGCCGAAGACCGTAGCGGCGGGTCGCTGGAGCCCCCGAGTCGCTGGAGCTGAAGATCCAAATGAGTCTCCGGAGTCGAAGGAGCCCCCAAGTGTAACGTCGAGGTGGTTGATGGAGTAGAGACAACATTCGTGAGCCGATGCGGCGGGTCGGAGTCAACGCGGCAGCAGGTCGCCGAAGCCGATGGTGGTAGCGAGTTGCCATATCCGAAGGCCGTAACCGGTCACCACGGTCGAAGACCGCATCAGATCACCGCAATCGAAGATTATTTCAGGTCACCACAATCGAGGGCTGTAGCGGGTTGTGCGACGAAACCCCCGAGTCGCCAGAGCCGAAGACCATAGTGGATCACTAGAGCCGAAGATTGTAGCGGGTCGCACGGCGTAGCTCTCGGGCACTGAGGTCGCGATTAGACAGAGTTGCGCGGCGGAATCGCGTGGTGGACTGAGTCAACGCAGCGGTGTCTCGTGCACCGGAAGGAGTAAATGTGGCAGAAGATCGCCGAAGCCCATGGCGACAGCGGTTTTCCGCAACCGAAGACTATAGCAGGTCGTGCAGCGAAGTCGATGGAGCCTCTGAGTCACTGGACCTGAAGACCGTAGTGGGTCGCCAATGTCGAGGGAGCATGGAGTCGAAATAGCGGGGGGTCACCGGCGAAGGGGGTTGACGCAGCGGAGAGTGGCCCGACGGGCGAGTAGTCCATGCGGCGAAGTCGACATAGTCCCCGAGCGTGACGCTGATGATGGAGAGATCGCAGGAACTCAGACGGCCGCATCCTGACTTTCCTAGGTGTTGTACGTCACACTGATCTTTCTCCTGTGATTTCTCCTAGATGACAATTGTAATTGCCACACGAGTGAATTTACATACGCAGAGACTAGCACGACCATGTACAAAACCCGTATGCATCCTCATGTAATATATGCCCCCTTATTTTTCAGGATCGATTGGCTGTTGCCCATATTCTTGCCGTGTACGTCCATGGAGATGTGGAGTCCCATATTGCCAAAATTGCATGTCCGACGTAGTAGAATTCCATACTTGCTACTCTCGTATCCCGTGGCACAGTAGAACTTTATTTCTTTAGGCTGTCGACTCAGATTTGTGCACTAACCACATGTGGCTGTCTGTTATTCGGTATCTTTGTCGGCGTTGATGTAGTATTACAAACCGGATCATGCATGCCTCCTACACACATATGGGATTTGACGCGGTAGCGAGTTCAACTTGGCGTCAGCTGGCGTCCCACGTTTGGATAGCTTTGAATCGCTTCATCAAGTGTCGAGCTCGTGCGGGTGAAGATCAAATCGGTCGCCGCGAGTTGATGAAGAAACCGCGACGAAGCGGATGAGCGCGAGTTGTCGAGGGAGTCGAAGTAGATCTGCTCCCCAGAAGTCGTCGAGTCGTAGATGGTTGATGATGGAGCCGTCGAAATCGTAACATCAGCGCTCCCAGTTCCCACAGACGGCGCCAATTGATGAGGGTTTAACTCATCAATGCCCATTATTATGGACTTGGGTTTTGGAGAAGGAGGGAACGCTGAAAGTCTCGATCGGCTAGCAAACAAGCACACAGGTGACACGAGGTTTACCCAGGTTCAGGCCTCGTAGAGGATCCTACTCCTGCTTGTCTGCTCTTGATTGATGATGATCCAAAGGATTACAGTGTCGCCGATAGCGGTGTATGCGTAGATTAGATCTGGCGTATGTGTACGCGAGATTGATGTCTAGATCTATTATCTATTGTGGGAGAACGTAGATATGTCTATTGAGGGAGTCGCCATTGAGAGATTGCCTTCTCGTTGGATCCTCCTAGCCTTTATATATGAGAAGGCTAGGTCTCAGGTACCAATACGAGTTGGTTACAAATTAGATTCAAACTCTAGTATTGAGACTTCCTTGTCTTGTGCGTTTGGGAGTCCGTGTCCATATGGGCTTCATACCACTCGAACCGTCATAGGCGTCATGGACCTTGGCAATTTGTCGAGTGGGCCTTCCGTCGAGTCGCACCAGGTAGGCTGTAGTCGAGTGCCTATTGGGCATACCCATGTCAGTCGTCGTTGACATTGATGGCTACACTACCTCCAGACACAAAAGACTGTATGAGAGCACACCACTCCTCCGAAAAACCTTTCATACGGAGTGTTTGCTGAAGGAAAGATCGATTAACTTTGTCGTAAGCCTTCTCAAAGTCAATCTTGAACAGTACACCATTTAATTTCTTAGAGTGTAGTTTATGGATTGTTTCATGCAGGATTACTACAGCATCTAAGATGTTTCTTCCTTGCATGAAAGCAGTTTGAGATGGCCGTACAACATGATCAGCTACTGAATTTAGTCTAATCGTAGCAAATTTTGTGAGAATTTTAAGACTAACGTTAAGAAGGCATATTGGACAATACTGTTGTATACGTTTTGCATCATTAATCTTAAAAAGTAAAATTATGTTGCCAAATTAAGTCTAAAAAGGTCTAGCTGACCTGCATGCAAACACGCAAACAATTGCATCAAGTACCTCCTTAATAACTTCCCAAAACCTTTGATAAAATCCGTTGGGAAACCATCAGACCCTGGTGCTTTGTTATGTTCTATTTGGAAAACAACTTTCTTTACCTCCTCCTCCGTATAGGGAGCGATTAGAAAGTTGTTTTTCTCAACAGAAACCTAAGGAATATCCATTGTTTGGGACTCATCCAACGTAAAAGAATTTTCTGACGGTGCTCCAAACAAATATTTGTAGTATGTAGTAATATAAGATTTTAGTTGCTCCTATCCCTCAATCATACTTTCATCCTGAATTAAACAGTGAATAAATTTCTTCTTATACTTGCTATTGGCAACAACATGGAAGTATCTTGTATCCGCATCTCTTTTAAGAATGAATTTCTCTTTTGAGCGTTGATACCATTTGAGTTCCTCCTCACGAAGTACTCTGCAAGCAACTGAATGTGAAAAGTACGTAGATGGAGGACATGGCTTAGGGTGTCAAGTGGATCCTACCTAAATCCCACTTCTAATTCATTTATCAAAACTTAGTTTAAAATTTTGCTCAAAATTTGCACTAAATTTTAGCAAATTATAACTAAAAGTGGAATTTTTGGCGGGATCCCACTTGACACCTTAACATTACTTTCTTTTTTGCTAAGCTGGTGCTTCTGCAATACGTGCTGGTGCCGTCGAGGCCCTCAGAGGTTGCAGCTGCTGCTGTCTACGCAGACAGGATCACCCTCAAGAAGGTCTCTCTATGGACCGACACCCTCAAACATCATACTGGCGATACTGAATCACAGCTACTGTAAGCATGCACACTATAGAAATATGTCTTTGCTTAGAATGTTATTATGTTCAAGGAATCAGGGGTACCGTCTACCGACCAATCTTTCCTGTCATGGTTTCATTGACTGTGGAAAGATCCTTGTGACCGCGCACTCGGCTGCCCTGAGAGCGAGTACACCGCGGTGTATCGGAAGTATTCTAGAAAATGGGAGGAGTCGCCCAGCGGCCACCCGCAATCGGAATCTGTACCCTGAATGCAGATTTCTTCAATGCTTATGATAACTTGCTTCAGGCTTTGGTCGCAATTTCTGAATCATTCTTTGTAAAACCTAGCAAGAGCTCTACCTTTTCATCGATTAAGAAGGAAACATCAGAAAGAGACGAAAATGTAAATGGAGGTAGAGGCCAAGGCCGCCATCTGAAGGGACGTCACGTCACATCGCCACTCACAAAAAGACCACGGAGGTAATTCGTTGGCAGTCCCTGCCTCTTGTGTGATAAAATGCACCTTTGGTCTTGTCTGATATATATGTCCTCTGAAATTTATGGGTGACAGTTCTAAATAAGCATGAATGCTGAACTACCGAACCTGATACAGTTGCTGCTAATGTGTTTGGTCGGTATTTTATGACTTGGTGTGATGATTATTATGATTCCATTAGGCCCTGCCACTTACGTGTCACACTTGATAAACTAAAAATGTGTTATGAATGAAGTTTGCAGATTTTTTGTTCAATTAATAATTTGATGTGATTGATAATTTTAACCATATTTGCACACCGTTTCTCTTTTTCCATATTCTGAACTAACTTATTTAAACACGCCTAGACACTTGCGATGGGAAACATTGCACAAGCAGTATTAAAAAATAACTTAGCTTATCATAGCTGAGACCAGAATTTTTTAATGTTAGCTTGAATGATGAGGTTTGCACTTTGCAGATTAATTTTTTCCTCCGAATCATGTTAGCAGCCAAGGCGACGGGAATGGACCAAACACTTCGAGTAGGCCGATAGCGGAGAACACGAGCCGGCCCAAGAGGAACACAAGGCCCACATCGAGGGTTGTTGGAAAGAAGTGGGTCAACTGACCATTGGCGCATAAGTACCTGTCTTCGGCATCAAGAAATGATCGGCTTGGAATGGTGAAGGATTGCCTTAGAAGTACTATGTGAATTCAGGATCATTGTAATATGAGCTACAAACGTGTGGGTGGATCGTCTAAGCTAAACCAAACTACTTTGTACATCCACTTACTTAGTTGATGGAGGACGACTAGGATTGGCCAATACCCTTTGGGTTCGAAATATATGAAGGGTATGGACAAATCGTGGCTATCTTTTTATTTTTGGTTTCATAAGTTTGGGAGAGAGAGGGGGACACCGAACAACACCTCTAGTTGATGTTCTTCGTTTCCTTGCATCTAGCATTTCGTATTCGGGGGCTTTGATCCTGGTGCCTACGTCTCACAGGCGTGATTCATCGCGCACCGTGGAGGTACTATCGGTTGAAGAGAGGAGAATCTTTGATCCGCTAAAGATCTCGGCCAAGGAGGTGGTGAAGGAGCACATGAATGCATATTGTTCGTCTTCGACTCGGGTAATGACGGATCTTATCAAGGACAAGGACTTCAAGTTCGGCGCTCAATTTCAATGTGTTAACGGTTAGTACCATGACTACCATCCATAATACTCATGTCTTGGTACAGCCGCCCGATGCTCCCCTGCATCGTGCCGGGGGAGATGAGCTTCACCATGGCGCCGATGGGGAGCATGAGCAGGCTGAAGACGAAGTCCATGAACTCCTTGCCGGCCTCCGCGAACAGGACCTTCTTCGACTTGGTGTCCATCAACACCTTCAGGGAGAACTTGTTGCTCGAAGCCATCGTGGCTAGTACTCGAATAAGATCACGAGGAGTCGAGGAGATGGCTTGGAGATCTAGGGATATGATGTAATTTATTATAGGAGGGGGGAAGGGAGGTGAAGAGATTTCGTCGCTGGATCATTCATGGGAATTAAAGAGGGGGGGTGAAGAGATTTCGTTGCCAGCCGGGTCGTGTAGACTGTAGAGGGGTACTTTGCAATGCTAATTGCACATACTCCCTCCGTCCCAAGGCTTAAGGCCTATAATTTTTTTTAAAGTCAAGCTATGGAAAGTTTGACCATTTTTTTTGAAAAAACTATCAAGAACTATGATATTATACAGATACCACGTGAAACTTTGTTTCATGATGTATCCAAGGGTATATATTTCATATTGTAAATATTAATATTTTTTTCTAAAAACTTGGTCAAACTTTAATATCATGTGTTACCTGCATTCATTGTTCGCAATGTGAGAGGCCGTAGTAACTGAGTGATTCTTAGGAACAACATTTGCAACTTTTTTTTCTTAAATTTCATCCGATCCTAGAGGAGGATATACAAATGAAGAAAAAAAATATGAATTTTTGAGATAGTTCGGTAGTGGCAGGTACTACCATGCATGGTGCTCCATCATTAAAAAGTTCAACGTGTAAAACACTAAAGTTTTGAGTGTTTTCATGGGAAAAGGTTCAAGAAAACACACAAAGGAAAATTAAGTATCCTGGAAAAGGGAAGTAAGATTTTAAAAAGTAAATAGGAATTTTAATTCAAAACGGTCCGAAGATGGTGAATTTCGATGGTTTTGTATTGTTCATATTGTTCGCATGAGTCTCAAGAGTCTCCTAGCTTTCTCTAGAACATCCTTACAAGTTCAATTATTTATTTACACCTATATATGTTTTTTAATTTTGTAATGGTCCTATTTTTATGCAATCCATGATGCATTTTGTCCAACTTATTTGTTTACTGTTTTATTATTTAGTTACATTAAGATGATTCACTGTCAACATTTTTAAGAATTTCATATTTTTACCAAAATCAAGATTCCACTAGTGAAAAGCCACTGCCAACTCATTACCAGGAAATTAATTTTTGCCGAGTCAGGGGTGGTTTGCTGAGTGTATTTTGTTGGAAATATGCCCTAAAAACAATAATAAAGGTGTTATTATTTATATTTTCATTATCATGATTAGGTTTACTATTAATGCTATAATTGTGTTATTTCTGGAATGTTTGATTAGAAGGCCACTAAGGCATATTCGGTGTGTCCTACTTGTCGAAGACTCCTTTATCTAGAGATATGTACGTAAATGGGTGAAGCATCTCGAGAGATAGATATTAGGCGGATGATTTCTTTTATGTGGAGTGCAAGCCGTCGAGTGGACATAATCCAACAACTGTTAGATAAATAAAGTTAATTTTCTTCTTTGCTTTTGCAATATAACTAAATTTATTTGGACACACAGCTTACATTGTCATGCCAAAAAATAGTAACTCCGCATACCTATGAAAATCTTGGTTCCTCGGCCTCACAATATTTTCTGTCCCCATTACTTTACAGAGTGCAAAGTACAGACCTCACTTAATCTCCCAACCCAAACAGCGTAATCGGGCTATTTCCCTTGTGATTTGGAGGATCTTCACACATGCTAGCTATGATGTGCTCATGTTCAGTTCAGTTGCATTGCCGAGAACTTAGTTATGTTCAAGTTATACGCAGCATTCCTGCAGTGATGCCATACACACTTAATTAGGGACAAAGAAAGCTGCTACTCATACTGGTAGCTATTTGATTCAACTCACTGTTGCACGTGGGCATTCTCGCAAGTTCAGTTCCTCGACGATTTGATGGAAGTGTGCAGTACTCTGTATAATCTCGTAATACTTCATGACCTACGATATTTTTCCCTAAACGATGGATATCCATATTTATGTTATGAAGTTTTGAGTGTTCTATGAAAATTCTAGCATACAAATTCGTATTACTCCACCTTCTCACTAAAAAAATGTTTAATCAAACAAGGTACAAAACTGATTTGGGGTGTAATTCCAGGTTAAACTTTGTCAGCCAAACAAACGGTGAAAAACTGGAATCCCAAGATAGTTCATAGGAAAAGCACGTACTTAGCAAGTGAATATCTCTTCAAACTGATGAGTTTTTTTATTTTGCTTGCCCCAAACCTTAAACTACACTCTTGTGGAAGTTATTTTGAAGGAGTGCCATATGTTCAAACAAGCAATAAATAAACTTCATATTTATGGCTTATTCCAGATCATGTTGTAGAAGTAGGATGGTATCATCAACATATTGCAGGATAGCTAAACCTACTTTTGTTTTTGTTCATCCTTTGTCAGAAGAATATGATTTGTAATAATCTATCCTTTTGGACATCTCAAATAAGTTTGCCCTTATGGTAAACTCGATAATTGATTTGATCAAGTTTTCCTCATAGGACAAAAGCTCGCCTTTCCAACATATGAGCTTTTTCTCAAAGCAATTCTCCCCTTCTTACTCCTTGTTCTGGAGCTTGTGATAGAAACTATATTTAGATACAACATTTCAATTATGCGAGCTGCAACAGATTAGGTATACCAAACATACGTACTTTGCCTTATTTTTTTATATCTATACTATTAAAAAGATTCGCGTCGTTTGTCAGCGGCCAAATTTTTTCGTCTGCCGAATATTTGACTGTTTTGGCCCTGACAGTTCTAAGATATTTACCCACCCTGTCACTGCAAAGTCAATCAGAAGCGTCCCTACGCGACGCCTCTCGCTCCCATCGATCCCGACTGCAGTGCCACCGTCGCTCCTCCCCGCCGCCGGAGCTTCTCCCAGCCTCACGTCCTCCCCTGTGCTCCTCCTGCCCCAAGCGCCGGCCCCGCCGTCTATTCTCGCGCCCTCATTTCCCTTCTCGCGCGTGGGTGTGCTGGCGAAGCAGGCCGGCGCCGGAGTTTGTCGGGCGAAGCTGGCGCGGCAGGGCGGCCCGGGGCTAGCGTAGCAGACCGCACGAAGCGGAACCTCGCCGACGCGTGCACCCTGCCTCTGATGTATCTGCTGTCCCGGACGGCCGCCGCACTGGCCCCTTCCCCAACGCGCCGCTGGCTGCAACATCCTCCTCGCAAACGATGGGTGGCGCAGTTCGCGAGGTCGCTGGTGGAGCCGCGCGGCTATGCTGGATGGCAAGCGGATTGTTGATCTCTCTAGGAGGCGACGAAGGATCAACGGATGCACGGTCCGGCGCTTGCACGGGTCTGCCCAAGCTGCACTGGACTAGGTAACGAGACTTCAGTTTTTCCTCAATGGCGTATCCTTAGATCCCCTCTCCCTGATGCGGGCCTCCTCCCGCCGCATCCCCGATGAGCCTTGAGGTGCCCCAATTATCCATTTGCGCCACCGAGTCCCCATTGGATTGTTGCTCATTGGTATCATCCAGATATGCAGTGCTCTCGTGGCTGATTAAATCTGCAATTCTCTGTTGATATGTCAATGTCAATTATAGCGTTATAATTTTGCAGCGTTGACTGTAGTACGTATTTTCTGCCAACTACATGTAAGTCTTTCATCTCAGCACCAACGCAAACAATCCCATAATATTGTAGAAATCATTGGTTTTTCATGGCATGAAGGATCAAAAGAACTGGGGTATGGTCTTTCAGAACATGGAGAACGCTAGACAAATTGGGTTATGGACTTTGTGGAATGTGATAATGTAAGTTGCTATTGAGTCCACTTTTCCTGGTACTAGCATTTTCTCGTTTACAATTGTCAAAACAAAAGCATTTTCTCGTTTACATGTTGTTCTCATATTCAACATATGTCAGAATTTGGTCTGCATATGTTTATTCCAATATATCAAGATATAAGTTAGTGATTACCAGTTATTAACTTGAAGGAGAACCTTGTCAATATCTCAATTCTCTTGGTGGCATGGGCTGTGATGTACCTACAATACGTGTAGGCTTATCGGATGTATAAAATAAAATGTTGTCCGCTTAACTGACATCTTCGACTGAAAGTACTATCTTTATAAGCCAAGATCTCTAGACATAGCTTTGGTATGCTTGTTTTGATTGGACATGTACACGTCCTGAGTGTGCATGTAAATTTTCATTTTCGTGGGCAAAACAAAAGTTTTTGGCTCGTGGGAAACAACAAATTTGATGCTTTGAGAATGGATGTTTTATAACACCACTTCTTTTTTGCTCAGGGTACAACACATAAAGTGCTAATTATCATCATTCAATGCATCACCGCATTATTAACCCTGGATATTTAACCTGAAAATCTGTGTTGTACTTTGGCAACAAGTAGACATGGATTTGGTTGACGTCGAAATTCTTTTGTCATAGAAGCGACTGGATAGCACATGCTCAAGTTCATCAATTTCTACAGCAAAGGTCTCATAATATCTTTTAGTCTGCTGGGTATAATAAACTTCTAACTTCCAAACTCGGTAAATATGCCAAACCATTGTATCATTGGAGGTGCTTGATTCAGGGTCTGTAGAACAGCCAGGTCAACTTTGAATTGAGAACCACAACATGCATTGGCATATATAGTGGGCATACACGTTTATTTGGTAGTACTATTTATTACTCCTTCAGTCCCAGAATAAGTGACATAGTTTTGTCTAGATACGCATGTATCTAGATGCGTTTTACTTTGCAGTTTGTGCAAAGCTTCAACCTTATAACTCTGCATCATGATGATACTATACCATGTCGTGCAGTAAGTACGATTCACCCAGTCGGCAACTCCGGCTTATTGATCTGTATCTGTATTCTAAGTAATTGCTGCGGAAACTCCAGTATGTACTGTACTCCTCATGTAAGTTCACACTGATAGCAGGTTTATTATCAGTTATGTGCTACCGTATCAGCACGGGTGAGTCGCGTACACGTAGTTTATCTTTCATGGGATTTATTGCTATAAGATTGGCATTTCGATGCATTCTACGTTGGTACGTGTCAGATTTACATGGGAGTATGTAGTTTGATTTTGATAAATCAATTACTATTTACAGGAACATATGGAATATTTTAGGAAGCGGAGAGCAAAGGAGATCTTGAGATTAAAAGCTGAGTAAAGAATAACCCTCTTTGTGACCAACATTCAGACATTTTCCATGCCCGGTTTTCTCCTTGCATTAATTCCTCTGGCAAAGATGCAAGGAAGTATTTATGTGCTGTCAACTAGAGTTGCTCTAGGAGTAAATCACCATGCCACCACAGTTTAGTAAAACCTGTGATTCTTTTCGCCAAGGATCTGATTTTAATAGAGAAGGGAAAATGTAAAACATATATTGGGAAGACAGTAAGACAAGTTTGGACGTAGAGCTATGCTCACACCAATACCATGTATTAATAATTGTAATAGTTTGGAGGTACAGCTATGCTCACACCAATATCGCATATCAATAACTGGAACCTGGAATTGAAGAGAGTACAAGGGCGATATGAATTGTACTTGCTAAAAAGGCTTATATTGTGGAACGGGGATAGTAAAAACATTAGCAAGCTTCTTGCTAAAAAGGTTTATATTGCGGAACGGAGGTAGTAAAACATTGCATGTGTTGTCATAAAAACTTTAGCAGGTAAGGAGCTTCTGTGATCACAATGTTCATCTTGATCGGTATTACAACATCCACAAATCGGGTCCTTCAGAGAGCAAACTTTAATATTTTATCTTGAACATGATGCTCGCTTCTGATAGTATTAGTTGTTTAGTGATTATTATACAACTAAATACATGATGAGGCGATGGGAGCCTGCGATTGCCCTGGCGGCCTGATATTGGCCTCCTCGCATGTCAACGTGACAAATTTTCGGCAACCGATTGCATAATGTGACCACATACATGTGTCCGATGGAAGCGCCACCGGTTGCATAATGTGACCACACACATGTGTCTGTGATGGAAGCAGGGTGCACGTGCAAGTAGTATCCGAAAATTACACTGTTAACTTTTCATTATGCAAATATTAAGATGTTATTAGAACATCATTGGTGTCTCCAAAGACCTCAGTTGTAGGTCAATCCGCATATGGCTAGATCTCCCTCAGGTTGTACCGCCTTGTCCGTTACCAAAGTATAATTTTGGTCGGCAAAGCTTTTGCCTCGTTTCGAAAAAAAAAATTTGGTCGGCCGTGGCAACGCACGGGCATTCAACTAGTATTTCTTAGTATATGTTGGATATACAACACTCAGATCAGATGATTACACATTGTGGCAAAAATAAAAGGCAGTACTGCAATTCGAGACATACATCGTGTGTGCGATAATGATGGATATACATATAATATAACCGGCAGACCCAACCTTCCATGCATGATGTACCATGCATATCACGACACATAGCCATTTGAATCTTATTTAGCCCCCCTTATTTTGTCCAGTGATATTACTTCTGAATTCCAAGAAACTGAAGATTAGGATGTAGGGCCAGAACAGATAGGCAATGTTCGCAAGGAATCTAGTCCCCAACATCACCAGTCGCCCGCACATTGATCTCCCCCCAGTGTTATATTTCAGCTTGACCCACCTCTTAAAAATGAGTGCTGTGTCGGTCAATATCGCCCTCATGAACCAAACCGCGTCAAGCAGCGCAACCACCGTCATGGTGCAGGAGACGATGGCAGACCTGCGGTCCACTGGGGCAAGCAACACATATAGGGCGAAGGCGAAGGCGGCACAGAAGCTTCTCGCGGCGCCGATGAGCAGCGCTAGAGAGAAGGACACCAGCTCTATGCGCTTCTGTATGTCGAGCGCCGCTACCCCGGTGTAGATGAGGCTGAAGGTGGCTAGAGCCGAGCAGATGAACGCCAGGCTGTTGGAGACGACGAACCCGTCCGCAGCGTAGTAATAACCCTGGACAAGCTCCTTGCCTACACCTTTGTCGTTGCCATGTCCAGGCATGGTGAAGGCTGCAGCAAACGTCGCCGTGGCCACGAGAACAGATCCAATGCCCACGATCTGTGCGAAGTTTGTGATTTTCTTGTCCTCAAGACTCTCATCAAACGGCTCTTCGATGTCGCGGTGGTCACGCCGGCGGCTTCCGTTCTCAGCGTTCGCGAAGGTCAGAGATCCAAGTATCCTACGCCGTGCATGCTGCATCCAAATAAGTTGATTATAGTTTTGAGTTTTAAAAGCAGAACCTCGGCATGTACCACTCCCATCCCATGCATGTATACAAGGCCACTTAGTTTTGTATTCGGTCAAACTAAATGTAAGTTTGACAAAATGCTTTGGAAGGGTATATCAACATGTAAATGCCAGATTAGTATAACAAAAACTATCTTGAAATGTTTTCATAATAAGGTAATAATTAGACATTATGGATGTTCATATTAAGCAGGTTTGGCTTAAAAAAAACTAATTAAGTGGCCTAGTATACATAGATAGAGAGAGTACTGTGTATGCATGGAGCTTGCAAAGAACAAGAAGAATATGGTGATCGATCATTACGTACCATTCCGAAATTAAATCCGGAAGCTGAAGGAGCTTTTTTTCTGGCAATATCCATGGGTGTTTGTCCGACCTTGTTTGGTAAATTTAAGACAACATGTCGGTTCCACGTGAGAGACCTGAATATATCCCAATTCCCTCCAAGGACAGCTAGGTGCAGGGCAGTGTTCCCATCATTGTCCTGTATATTCACAATGGATTTGAACTCTGATGACCTGTTGCACACAAATCGAACGACATTGAGCCTCTCTTTCTCAACAGCGACATGGAGGAAAGTCCTTCCCTGGGTGACATGGTTATACCCTACGGGTACGTAACTTCAGCATACCTAGTCCAGCCCAAAGAAGGCCCACGGCAGACATACGCTGGCCCATGAAGATTTTCGGGTGGCCAAGGCCCATGACGTCTTCGGATCCTTGGAGAGCAAGACTAGAGTTTGAATACAACTTGTAACCTACTCGTATCGGCACCCGAGACCTAGCCTTCCCATATATAAAGGCTAGGAGGGGCCAACGAGGGGGACACGTAATCCCACAATAGACCTTTTGCACACGCATCCACGCCAGATCGAATCTGCGCACCCTGTAACCTTCGGTTCCGCCGTAATCAAAGAGCAGACAAGCAGGAGTAGGGTTTTCCCTCCGGGGGCCTGAACCTGGGTAAATCTTGTGTCCCCTGGTTGCTTGTCTGTTAACCGTGTCACGATCTCCAGCATCCCCATCTTCTCCAAAACCCAAGTCCATAACAATGGGCATTGACGAGATCAAACCTCGTCAATTGGCGCCGTCTGTGGGAACTGGGGCTGCTGATTGTGCGATCGTGACGGTTCCGACCCGATCGATCTACAACTCCGCGGCGACGGAGAATCACCTCCTCTTCGGCGCTTTCGACTTCACCGCCCACTCGCCGGATACCATGAAGGACTTCGAGCCCGTAGGCGACGGACTCGAAATTCTGTTCGGGAGCTTCTGCTTCCAGGTGGGACAAACTGGCACCCTCCGCCTCCCTGAGCGGATGCCCGTGCCGTCCATCAGGCCCGCTTCGTGGGCTCACACCCCGTGCTACGCACGTCACCATCAACAGATGAGTTCTACAGCAGCAGCAGCTGCAACTCCGATCTGTGCGATCCACCTTCGGATGAAGGAACCTACGGTTCCAAATCCGAAAGCTGCGGCAGCAGCCAACCAATCTGCAGGCGCTATCTGTGCGCCGCAATCATCCAAACCGACAAGGAAACGCCTAACCCGCCGCCCAACCCCAACCCGCAGGACAGAAACGGCGAAAACGGTGGAAACGGCGAAAACAGGGGCCACCTCATCCAACTTAGCAAAGAAGGATGGGCCGAAGCACGCCGCGCCGTCGCATGCGAAATAGTCCTACCTCTAGACTCCCCACGTGATCTGCTGATGGCATACCACTACCTCCTCATCGAGGAGCACAAGAAACAAGTCAAGATGCAGGAGACGCTCGACAAACGCAAGAAGGCAGCCTCTGAGTCCAGTGCGCGACGAGCTGCGCTCTCCTCCATGGGACCCGGCTCTAGCACAAACGGAAACCAGGGAAACAAGCACCGCTCTCGGGTGGAAAACATGGACCCGAAGGAGCGGCATGACGTGACCCGAACTCTCCACACATCGTTCATGGATATGGACGCTGACGGCAACATCACCCCGAAGACGCCACAAGCTGCGATCATGGCAGCCACTGCGTATCTCGCGGCTCACCCAACTCCGGAGGGGGATCCGAAAAGGGCCATGCATAGGTCCGCACTCACCGGACTAGGACTAATCGGAGCTACGCTCCACGAAGACGCTCCTACGGAGCCGAAGAAGAAAGCTCCGGCCAGGCGTGACCGGAGCCCCACCCCCTCATCCGAAGATGAAGAAGAACACGATCTTCCTCGAAGAAAGAAGAGCTTGCACCGCCATAAACACGACTACGACGCCAGAGACAAGCTTACACAGCGCAAGATCGACAAAGCACGCGCCAAACGCGCATGCTCATCTGAATCTGAGATGGATGAAGACGAAGGAGAACTCTGCGGGGCTCGATGCTTCAGCAGATCCGTCCGGCGAACACAGATGCCACGCAACTTCAAGCTTCCTTCGGATACTCCGAAGTTCAACGGCACGCAAGATCCAAAGTCCTGGCTCAGCGACCATCTGTCATCCGTCAAGCTTCACGGAGGCAACAAAGAAACCGCCCTGCAATGCCTTCAGCTGCAGCTGACAGGCGCGGCGCAGGTCTGGCTTAGCAGCCTATCATCAGGATCCATCCGAAGCTGGGAGGAGCTCGCTTATAGCTTCATCCGAAATTTCAAAGGCACCAGCAAAAGGCCTGCCTCAATCGAAGAGTTGCGAGCCTGCACTCAAAGAACGGGTGAATCTATTCGCTCGTACATACTACGCTGGTCTACAACCAAGAACTCCGCAGCACACATCTCCGAAGAGCGGGCCATCGACGCCTTCAGGGACGGCGTCAAACGCCCAGACTTCAAGGAGAAACTTGGACGTGTAAAGTCCAAGACACTCGACCAGCTCATGGAAATCGCCAACAGTTGGGCAGACGGCGAAGATTGCATCCAGCGGGCGCAATCAGATGAAGAGGACGACTACGGCCGAAGACGCGAACGCCGCAGCAAGAGGAGATCGCGCGTCTACGAGGACCGCGAAGGACCCGACATGGTCGCAGCCGGCTACGCCGACCGCCGTAACGACAACAGCCGCAACAGCGGAGGATACCGCAGCGGAAACTTCCGCGACAACGGACGACCAACGCAGTCGTGGCAACGCCGCGACCGCGACAACGGACCTTCAGCATTCGACAAACTTTCGGGTCCGTGCACCATCCACTTCTACATCGACAAACAAGATGGCAAAAAGAAAGCTAGCCACATGCTCAAGGACTACCGCGAGTTCCAGAAACTCAGCGAAAGCATGGTGCAGATGAGACAACAAGCTCCAATTCCTGCGTTCGGAAACGCACCTGCGCCAGGTGAAATAGCACACGGAGCTCCTCCACCGCCGCCTATTGGAGGCCCACATCAACCAGTCGCACCAGCGCAAAACAACGCCGGGGTCGCATACCCCCACCAAAGGGAGCACTAAATATGATCCAGAAGGGACGCCCAACCAACAGGGTGCAGAAGAAAATCACCCGACAAATCAATATGGCCGTGGCAACTCCGCCTGCAATCCCTGAGTACCTCAGTGGATCGGAGTCCTGCATCACATTCACTCGCGCGGATCACCCTTGCCAGATCCCTCGCCCAGGTCATGTTGTCCTGGTGCTGGAGGCGCAGATCGGAGGATTCGAGATGAGTCGCGTCTTCATGGACGGTGGCAGCGGCATCAACCTAATGTTCGCAAGTACTCTAGCAGCTATGCAGATCCCACAATGTAGCCTGGAACAATCAGACACAATGTTCCACGGCATTGTCCCAGGGAAGGGCATCTCCCCCCTGGGCAAAATAGGGCTCGACGTCATCTTCGGGAAGTCGGACAACTTTCGGCAGGAGCGCCTAGAATTCGAAGTGGTGGACTGGCCGTCGCAATACCACGCCATCCTGGGACGCGTAGCATTCGCAAGGTTCCTGGCCGTCCCACACTACGCATACCTACTACTCAAGATGCCAGGACCAAGGGGCGTCATCATAGTCCACAGGAGCTTCACCCGATCGGACCAATGCGACAGGGATTTCAACAAAATCTCCCAATCTTTCGGCATGCAAGACGAGCTTGTAAGGCTCCGCGAGGTGACGGACAACGGGCTACCCCCAGTCACAAAGAAGAACGCACCTGACATGTCTTTCGACTCCACCATCAACACCAAAAAAGTGCGGGTCCATCCAACGGATGCCTCCAAGACGGCGCTGATCGCCAACGACCTCAGCACCGCATAGGAAGGCGCGCTCGTCGAATTCCTCCGTGAGCGCTGGGAAATCTTCGCCTGGTGTCCTGCGGACATGCCAGGAGTTCCCAGGGAATTCGCCGAGCACGCACTCAATGTCTTCCCAGACACCAAGCCAGTCAAGCAGTCCATCCGAAGACTGTCGGAGCCACGAGCCGAAGCTATCGGCAAGGAGATCAACAGATTACTCGCAGCAGACTTCATCCGGGAAATCAAGGAAAGCGAGTGGCTGGCAAACACGGTGATGGTCCCGAAGAAGGACACGGACATCCTGCGGATGTGCGTGGACTTCACGTCACTAAATAAACACTGCCCTAAGGACCACTTCCCTCTTCCTCGGATCGACCCGATCATCGATTCGACTGCAGGTTGTGAGAAACTCTCCTTCCTCGACGCCTACTCAGGCTATAACCAGATTCGACTCAAGGTCGAAGATCAAGAGAAAACGGCGTTCATCACACCGTTCGGAGTATACTGCTACAACACAATGCCCTTCGGGCTAAAGAACGCGGGTGCCACGTACCAGCGATGCATGCAGGCCTGCCTCAAGGACCAGATCGGTCGCAACGTCCAAGTCTATGTCGACGAAATAGTCATAAAAACTAAGGAGGCAAGAACACTTATCGACGATCTCCGCGAGACGTTCAACAACCTTGATCGCTACAGGATCAAGCTCAATCCAGAAAAGTGCGCTTTCGGCGTCCTCTCGGGTCAGCTGCTCGGGTACTTCATCTCTCAACGAGGGATCGAAGCGAACCCGAAGAAAATCAAAGCTATCATGACAATGGAGAAGCCGAAAAACCTCAAGGGCGTTCAGCAGCTCGCAGGGCGAGTAGCGGCACTAAGCAGGTTCATCAGCCGCATGGGCGAGAAGGCTCTACCATTTTACCAGCTGCTACGCAAGGCAGACAAGTTCGAGTGGACACCAGAAGCCAACGACGCATTCGAAAACCTCAAGCGGCTCCTCTCCACCTCGCCAGTTTTGGTCACGCCAAAAGAGCGCGAGCCCCTGTTGCTGTACATAGCAGCCACGCACCAGGTGGTCAGCACAGTACTCGTGGTCGAACGACCCGAAGAAGGCAAGACCCACGGGGTACAACGCCCAATTTACTACCTCAGCGAGGTTCTCACTCCAACAAAACAGCGGTACCCGCACTACCAGAAGCTGGCCTACGGCGTATTCATGACGGCTCGACGACTGAGCCACTACTTCCAGGAGCATCAGGTGATGGTCGTCAACGAGGCACCCCTAAACAGCATCCTGACTAACCCATAGGCCACAGGACGCGTGGCCCTGTGGGGCATTGAACTATCACCCCTGGACATCATCTACGAGAAGCGACACGCAATCAAATCTCAAGTCCTTCCGGACTTCCTGGTGCACTGGATGGAGCTGCAGCTGCCTGACACCCCAGACATGTCGCAGTCCTGGACAATGCATTTTGACGGCTCCAAACACGAAGCCGGAGCAGGGGCAGGAGTCATACTGACCTCCCCGCAAGGTGACAAGATGAAGTACGTCCTTCGGATGAAATTCAGAGCCTCCAACAACGAGGCCGAATACGAAGCCCTCATCCATGGCATGAAGATGGAAAAGATATGCGGCGCAACGCGCCTGGTCATCTACGGTGACTCCAACCTTGTCGTCCAGCAGACGATGAATGAGTGCGACACACACGCCGAAAACATGATCGCGTACCGCGCGCTATACAACGCACTCGAAGGAGAATTCGACGGCTGCGAACTTCGGCACGATGGAAGAGAGAGCAACGAGGAGGTCGATAGACTCGCCAACATCGGCTCCACTTGTGCAAAGATACCACCAGGTGTGTTCCTCGAACAGATCTGCGTGCCATCCATCAAGCGGAAATTCCCCAAGGGATCACCCGAAGAAGCAGAACACTCGGGGGCTACGCTACCCGAAGGTCATGAAGGACCCGAAAAGTTGGATACCGAAGTTGCAAGGGTCAACCTGATGCAAGTCATGGCAGTCGAAGAAACTTGGACACGTCCATACCTCCAGTTCCTGATAAACGGAGAATTGCCAAACAGCCCGACAGATGCCCGGCGCATATCTCGTCGGTCAAAAGCCTTCACCATCATCAACGGCGAGCTGTACAAACGCAGCATTACGGGCGTACTACAACGGTGCGTCACCATCAATGACGGCAAGGCCATACTCCAAGATATCCACGAGGGCATCTGCGGCCACCACGCAGGCAGCCGCTCCCTTGTCGCCAAAGCTCTGCGAGCAGGATTCTACTGGCCAACGGCCATGAGCGACGCGAAGGACATCGTCCGAAGATGCAACGGGTGCCAACGGTTCGCCGACAAACCGCACGCACCTGGGTCCGAACTTCGACCCATACCCATAGCCTGGCCTTTTGCCCAATGGGGCCTTGACATGATCGGCAAACTGCCAAAATCCTCGAAGGGAGGACACGTCTTCCTCCTGGTCGCAGTCGACAAATTCACCAAGTCGATCGAGGCAATGCCAGTCACCAACCAGAAGGGAAAAACCGCCGTCAAGTTCTTCGAATCCATTGTCTACAGGTTTGGTGTACCGCACAGCATCATCACCGACAACGGATCGAACTTCATCTCCGAAGAATTCCAGGACTTCTGCGAAGGCCTCGGGATCAATATCATGTATGCCTCAGTGGCACACCCGCAAACAAACGGGCAAGTGGAAAAGGCCAACGGCCTAATCGGCGCCGGCATCAAGAAGCGCCTCATGAGCTCACTCGAGCATAAAGCTGGAAACTGGACGAAAGAGCTACCGTCTGTCCTGTGGAGCTTACGGACTACGCCAAACAGCTCCACCGGCTACACACCATTCTTCATGGTGCACGGAGCCGAGGCAGTGCTACCAGCCGAAGTACGCCATCAGGCTCCACGAGTCGTCGCGTACAGCGAAGCCGACTCCACGGCTGCACTCGAAGATGCCGTCGACACACTCGACGAAGCACGGGATATAGCAGCAGCTAGATCAGCGGTGTACCAGCAAAGTCTCCGCAACTATCACAGCCGCCGGCTGCGCCCAAGGTCCTTCGTCGAAGGAGACCTCGTCTTGCGACTCAAGCAAAAGCGACCAAACAAACTCGATTCGCCATGGGAAGGACCCTATGTCATCACCGAAGTCATCCCAGGTGGTGCCTATCGCCTCAAGCACGTGGAGTCTGGAGTCGCATACTCCAACCTGTGGAACGTCTCGCACCTGCGACGATTCTACCCGTAGCGACCTACCCCCTTTTACTTTCAATAAGGCTTTCAGCCAAGGCTACTCAGCCGAATCATGTACCTCCTCCATTACGATATAAATAAAGCTAAGTACCTCGCCCCCAACCCTCGGTTGATTATTCTCTGCAACTTTACTACATACTACATACACACTCGGGGGCTCCCCCCACCTCACGATTTCATCGACTGAGGACAAAACGTGTACACCTGAGTAGCTGACCACGTCAGGCAAACGAAAAGGGCACGTACTAAATCAAAGCACTGCGTGCTCGGGGGCTCCCCCCACCTCACGATTTCATCGACTAAGGACAAAACATGTACACCTGAGTAGCTGACCACGTCAGACAAACGAAAAGGACACGTACTACATCAAACCACTGCGTGCTCGCTAACAAGCGAACATTTACAACAAAGGGCACATACACGCCCAGCCGCAATATACAAATTTTACATCTATCTGTTTATTTTCAGGTCCTACCTATTCTGAAGAATAACCTGAGCACGGTGCTCAAACAAATCTACAATCTGTTCGGCATACTGCCTTACAGCCGCGTAATGCGGGCGCATATTCCACTCGCCACCATCTGGTCGAGGAGGTGGCCCAGTCGCCACAGCAGCCAAATCTACATCAGGGCGGTGCACCCTCACAAGAGACAAGGCAGCCTTCACACCTGCGACGAGCTGCTGCCGCACCAGCTCCTTGACATTGCTGGCACTCCGAAACTTCGTCAGAAGACCGGCAAGGGTCGTCGGCACGGCATCCAACGGAAACATGACGTGCAGCACCGAGGAAAGCGATGTCTGCACCTGGCGGAACACCCGCGAAACCTGGTAGACACGATCCTGAACCGTCGCCAGAATTACGGCACGATCACGATCCACCCAGAAGAAGCCGCCGACCTCCATGTCCTGTTGAGTCAAGCAATTGACTCGAACAGCAATACGCTCCTTTTCTTCCCTCGGAGCAAGATTGGCACCTGCGACAACCGCACAAAACAAGAGTGAGGCCAGCAGGCTCACCCGAAGAACTAAGCTACAGCTCGAAAGAAGGATCAACTTACATTGCAGCTGCTCGGACAGCCGACCCAGCTCCGCCATCAAGTACTCCTCTCTGGCTGCACCACGGTCTGCTTTGGACTTCCAAACGTCAGCGCGACCGCGTAACCCAAGCAAATCTCTCTCCAAGCTGCGCACGCGATTTCGAAGAAAAGCGAGCTGCGAGGAGTCATCCAATGATGCTCGCAAGGGCCTTTCGGATGTAGTGTCAACCGGGTCAGCACCCAAAGGAACCTATAAGCAGAAGAAAAAAGAAGGCACACAGACATTCAGCCAAGGATAGAGCACAGCTCGGAGAAATTCATTAAAGTATATAAGGCCACTACGTGGCACAAGGATGGTACTACAAAAGATATTTACAGCAAAAATAGACTACAAGCTACCCTACGTCTACCACGCCTATGACGGAGGGCACTGAGTCGCCTCAGAACCAGACTGCCTAGCTTTGGCCTCGCCCTGCTGCCGCAATGCGTACTCAGACAACAAGTCAATGAGCTTGGGCCCATATCGTTTGCAGCGAGCGGAGTAGGCGGCGAAGGCTACCTCGGATCCATCGGCAGCCATCGGTATCCGAGAAGTAATTTGGGGCAGGTCCAGCTCCGCCCCAGCCGCCATGGCCATCGCCAGCCCGACGGACGCGCCGATGCCCTTCTGCTTGCGCTTATACGCTGCAGGCGCTTCGACTGATAGAGCCTCTGCCAGGGCACCCACGTCTTCAGGGGATGCGCCCTTCGGGAAGAGCTCCTGGTAGAAGCGACCAAGGACCTCTTTCGCCTTGGCAAGGGAGTTGACGACGGTGCTGCAGCGGTCTTCGACCGCTGCAGTGGCATCATCCAGAGCACTCCCGTGCTCCAGAGCACCGCGGTCGAACTCGATGCCTGCGGCATCTGAGATAAAAAGAAGACAACATGAAGAAAGGAAACATAGAAGACGATCCGCAGAAAAAAGGAGCAAGTACAAAAGCTAACGCTCACCCGAAATAGCCTTGGCAGTAGCCATGAGCTTCTCCGCCACCCCTTTTTCACGAGCAGCCGCAACGGTGGCCAGCTGCTCCTCACGATCTGCGGCCTCCTGCTGCAGACGCTCTTTCGCTTCGGCTGCCTTCGTCAGCTCCAGCTCAAGGCGCTCTCTCGCCTCAGCAGCAGTTTCGGCCTTCTGCTCCAGTTGGCCAAGGCTCTTCTTCAGAGCATCGACCTCACGGAGAGAGTCGTTATGCTCCTCTGCATTTACAACAAGCAAGTGTCAACAAACAGGACCAGGATATAGCAAGATGAGTACTACAAGGCAGACGAATACCTTGCAGCTGCCGCAGTTTCGCCTCCAGCGTTAGGCGTTCCTCCACTAGCCGCTTGGCCTCTTGGACAAAAGGCTGCAGAAAAAGGCAATAACATTAAGCACAGGACTTGGGGGCTACGCCCAAAACAAAGCAGCAAAAACAACATCAGCACACGAAGACGCTCGGGGGCTCCCCCCGTGACATGAAGCAGACGAACTTACATGCTCCGAAGGCGAACCCGCAGGCCCGCCTGCGAAATTCTGAGGCGCAACCACCAGCCTCTCCTGCACAGGAGGATCCGGAAAGGCGCCACCCGAAGTCGCCACTGTCTGAGGAGGAGGCGACGCAATGTTCGACTCCCCCATCATCTCGCGCGCTCCATCACTAGAGCCGTCGGAGGATTGCCTGCATACGAATCAATCAACATAGGCGCAAAAATAACAAGGGAACAAAAGACAACAGTGGCAACAAGCTCACTTACGAGCCCAACGCGCTCAGGTCAAAGATAGGAGAAGCCCTTCGGGCCCTCTTCTCCTCCTTCTTTTTTTCCTTCTTCTCCTCCTTCTTTTCTTCCTTCTTCCACTTTGCTGGCGGGTGTGGAGCAACCGCTCGCCCAGGAATGGCAGGAAGGGGAGAGGAAGAACCCCCATGAACATCATCATGACGCTCAAGGCCCAGAGGATTCCTGGGAGTCGGAGGAGTTGAAGCATCCGAAGACTCGCTCGAGCTCCGTGATCGCTTGCGCGAATGGTCCTCACTAGACTCGTCGGCATCCTCCGCTGGGGATCGCGCTGACGGTAGCTCGGACATGGAATCCACCACTTCATTATCCGGGGCATTCGGATACCTCTCGGGCAACGGTGGTGCCATGCCCGGCACTTTGAAACTCTACAAGATGAGAAGAAACTTTGTTAGCAAACAAAGGACACAAATAAACACCCAACAACAAAAGGGGAGCACTACGTGCATAAGTCTACACCTCTGGCACAGCCAACGTCGAAGAAAAGGGAGGAGCCAGCGACTTCCCCGGGATTTTCTCGTCAGCCTTGAACTTCAACAGCACGCGAAGAGCTTTGTCAAGTTCCACCTCGGAGATTTTCTCACTCGAAACCCTCGTCGGATCACGGCGCCCAGAGTAAAGAAACATCGGATGCGCCCTCGCTTGGAGAGGCTGCACCCGACGCTCAAGAAACGTCCGGATGATGTCGACACCGTTCACCTCCTTCTCAGGAATCAATTGGAGCTCCTCCACCCGACGGTACAGGGCTTCTACCTCCGCCACCTCACCATCCAAGATTTGGTTTTTCCAGGATCTTTTCTTCTCAATCAACTGGGAGGGGTCAAAAGGAACGAGACCAAAATCTCGCCCAGGCAGTACGGAGTCACGGATGTAAAACCATTTCCTCCGCCAGTACTGGACAGATTCGGACATGGAAAAGGAAAAGAATTGCACATTGGGACTAAGGGAGATGATGAAACCCCCAATGGGATACACACCATCCGAACCAGACTGCCTCTTCACGGAATAAAGCTTCCGGAAGAGGCCAAAGTGTGGCTCAATGCCAAGCCAACACTCGCAAAGTGTGATAAAGCACGCAATGTGGAGAAGAGAATTGGGAGACAGATGATGCAGCTGAATCCCATAGAAGAAGAGTAGTCCACGAAGGAAGTCATGGACTGGATACGAAAACCCACGCAAAACGAAGGCGAGGAACATAACCCGGTACCCAGATGGGGGACGGGGGATTACCTCATTGCCAGGGAGCCTCACGGCCGTCGTATTCTGCGGGATCAGGCTCCGCTCGCGTAGCTTGCGGAGATCGCTCTCCCGCGTCTCTGATCGCCGCCAGCCACCATCGGTGACACGAGCAGTGGCGGCGCCCTTCTTGCCTCCGACGGCACTGGTCCCAACTGCAGATGAGGACTTCTTTGGCTTCCCCATGGCGCTACGGCGGTGGTGGCGTTGCCAACGACGAAGACAAAGGAAATGCGGAAGAAAATCCCAGCGAGAAGCAAGAATCGCTCGAGCGCAAGGAGGGAGTGAACACAAGAACTGCTGCGGTGAAAAACAAACCACGATTTCACCAAGGATTATAACAGCGAAGACGACGCACGCTGGCCGTCCATCGAGAAGACCTAACGCCAACGGTAGATCTGGCCGTACACGTGTCAGCACCAAAACGAACCGTCGTTACCACGCCGTCCACTACGCGCAATCATCTCCACGCCGCGCGTGACCGGTCAATTCAAAGTCAGGAAGTGGGACCCACGCTTCATCCAGTCAAGTCATCTCTGGCGTAGCAGACGCTTGAGGTCATCGATCGTCAGCACTGACGTCATCAAAAGCTATACTAGCACCAACTTCGGCTACACAGCTAAAGAGTACTCACTCGAATCTACGATTCGACTAAATACTCGGGGGCTACTCCTATCAGGAGCGCTGGCCGCGCACCCGAAAGACAAATGAAGACAAAGCACTTCTCTGAGACCTACGTCGAGTCTGCGACTCCACTACGGACTCAGGAGCTACTCCCATAGGGAGAATGGATTTAAGCATCCAAAAATTTTCGAGTCCTACGGACTAAAACAACTGAGCAATGCTTGCACTAAAGTCTCCGCTCGAGTCTACGACTCGAACAGACACTTGGGGGCTACTCCCATAGGGAGCGTTGGTCGCGCACCCTATAAAATCTTCGACTGCGATCTTCCGGATCAGCACGCAAAAACTTTTTGGCAACTCTGCCCCAACAAAAACGCTAAGTGAGCAAACAATCTCCTTGGCCACCCGAAGCACCTCCGCGGTGACAAACATTCGGATGCTGTGTCTGCGACACAAAGATAAGACCTACAGATATCATCTGATGGCCTGGCAACGCACCTGACTGCGCTCTGCTAGTATAAATCCATGCCAACAGGCGTGATGAAAAAATCCCGACGGACGCGTTGGGTACATCATTTAAAATCACTGGAATTCCACTCCTGTAAGTCCTCCGCGGCCTGAGTCGAATTACGCCAGCATATGTTCCAGGTCCGGGTTGAGGGACCCGAACCTGAAGAAGATCGTGTTGTTTTGTCCTAAGACAGTTAACTGACCCTGATCCGTCGGAGAGTCAGGCACACGTATCAGCAATCCCTACACATTCTCTTGAAATACAGAGTTGCACCCGAAGGATTGAAGAGTCGATTCGACTGATCACTCGGGGGCTACTGACATGGTTATACCCTACGGGTACGTAACTTCAGCATACCTAGTCCAGCCCAAGGAAGGCCCACGGCAGACATACGCTGGCCCATGAAGATTTTCGGGTGGCCAAGGCCCATGACGTCTTCGGATCCTTGGAGAGCAAGACTAGAGTTTGAATACAACTTGTAACCTACTCGTATCGGCACCCGAGACCTAGCCTTCCCATATATAAAGGCTAGGAGGGGCCAACGAGGGGGACACGTAATCCCACAATAGACCTTTCGCACACGCATCCACGCCAGATCGAATCTGCGCACCCTGTAACCTTCGGTTCCGCCGTAATCAAAGAGCAGACAAGCAGGAGTAGGGTTTTCCCTCCGGGGGCCTAAACCTGGGTAAATCTTGTGTCCCCTGGTTGCTTGTCTGTTAACCGTGCCACGATCTCCAGCATTCCCATCTTCTCCAAAACCCAAGTCCATAACAATGGGCATTGACGAGATCAAACCTCGTCACTGGGCATTACGCAGTCTGGCACACCCCAGAGGGAAGAAATAGAGTAAGACGATGATAGGCACCAAGCTTCCTGCAGAGGCAGCGACATGCACCGGAAACAACCCGCCCTTGTCTGGGCGAAATGCCGAATACGGATAAGCTTGCGCTAGTAGGATCATTGGATGTCTCATCCAGACAAAGAACTTGTATAATAACTTGGGTGGGACAATATTATAGTAGAAGCTGAAGGAATTGATCTCAAGGCTCTTGTCAACAAAAGCGAAAAGGAAAATTTCCAGCGAAGGATCTTCCCCTGCTGCAGCCAAGTGCATTGGCGTGTTTTCACATAGGTCCCGCTGTTCGGCGAGCTTATTTATTATTTCCTTGCTCCACCAGCTGAGCAAATCCTTTGTCATCCCTACAGTTGCCGTTGTACATCTTAGAAAAATACTACTAGTACAAAAAAAAAAGCAGAAGATCAATCCCCGGTTTTATTTGTATTTTTGTGGTACAGTTCCATATGACATTATCCGTTTTGAACATTTTTACCATTCTCATATCTTTTAACCTTGCATCAAAATCTCTTCACAATTTAAATGTGTTACATCTAAATTTGACATAACAGCACCTCCAAAAGAGCCCTAAACTGTTTTCAAGTGCCAAAAACGAGCTCCTTAAAGAGGGATGCCCTTGATAAACTCCCACAAGCTCTTCTCATTCGGTTGACTTGCACATCCAAATTTTATTACACTTGTGGATGCATGTTGTGTCTTACTCTAGCGCGTGCTAATTAATAGCATCGACATGATGAACTAGCTAAAGAGAAGAGTATACGCAACGGAATGGTACAATTACGTGTATTTAGAAATGGAGAGTGTAGTAATAAGAAACTTTATATATATATATATGACACTCATATGGGACATCATGGTGTCCGGGCATTATACCTATATTTTATACATATCCGGGGTGTACGTACTCAAATTTTACATACCTAAGGTTTACATACCTAAGATATACCTATCCAAATTATATATACCTAAGATGTACATACCTAAGTTGTATATATATACACGTATGCTGCATACGTATACTTAGGTATGTAATATGTTAGGTATATGTAACTTAGGTATGCATATTTTAGATATGTAATATGTTAGGTATATGTAACTTAGGTATGCATATTTTAGGTATGTAATATGTTAGTTATATGTAACTTAGGTATGCATATTTTAGGTATGTGATACCTAGTATAACATAAATTTTTGAATATTAGAATATAAAAATATGTGGAGTGCAAAATAACTATTCTACACCCTGAATAGGGTTTCTATATATGTGACATATGCATACTACTCTCGTAGTTACACCCACGTGTGTTTCACATAATCTAGATATAAGGTTTATTTTTTTCCTAAAGAGCGACAGCGGACTGGCCTCTGTATGGATCATTGCATAGGGCCTTTTATTACTACTTTATTAAAAGTTCAAAGGTACTTACAGTTGTTGTGAAGAACAGCTGCATGTAAAGCATTTTGTCCTTGGCTGCCGGAGTAGGAGAGGTGGTTGTCATACTGGTGCAGCTGACGCGCAATGCGGTGATGACCCAAGGAGATGGCAAGGAAGAGCGGCGAAGTACCATCATCGGCATCAACGCGGGCCAGCTCCTTGTCCTCCGACATGAGTTCGTGGACCGTCTGCATGTCGTCGGAGCCGATCGCCTCATGCAACGCCGTCCTCCCTTCCTCGTTCCGCGCCCTCACCATTGCCTTGGCCGTCCCGTCGCCGCGCCCGAGCTCGATCAGGCGAGACACCATGCCCGTGTTCCCCGCCCGGGCGGCACAGTGCAGTGGCGTATTGCCGTGCTTGTTGCGCGCCAGCAGCAGCTGCTTGGCCTTGCCGTGGATCACCTTTGCGCTATCCAAGTAGTCGTCGTTCTCACCGTCGGTCGCGACCACATGGAGCACGGAGTTATTGTCGGCGGTGACTGCGAGTAGCGCGGAGTCGTCGGCCTCCTCACTCGCCATGGCCGGGCTCACGAGCTGCTGTAGCCGATTGTGATCTCCAAAGCTAGCGGCCATGAATAGCTAGAGACGCCAGGGTACGGGGAGGTCTGGTACTTGGACGACGCCGCCGTCAGGATCACTGGCCTTCTTCTCCTGCCGGTTGGAGGGCTGCGCCGAGCTCATGTGGATCTCCATCACACACACTCTCTCTTTCTAGATCGCTATTTGCACAATGTCCATCCGTCCGTATATATATATATATATATATATATATATATATATATATATATATATAGAGAGAGAGAGAGAGAGAGAGAGAGAGAGAGAGAGAGAGAGAGTAGTTGGCCTGGCAATGGCGTGCCAACAATAATATATTCTTCCCTTGCGCGCGGCACAGAGAATGGTATTCGGCTCTTCTGTAAAGGGCCATATTTATTCCTCGTGACCACCTACAGGCGTTGAGAGGGTCCTTCTTTATCCATTATGTGAACAGGAAGGGCCACGTTAACAACAAGCAAACTTCATTCGGTTCCGGCCTTCCGGGGACCAGTTGAGTATATATAGAGGCAACTGGATCACATTGGCGCACATTGCCGTATCCATCCATTAGGAATAGAATGTTAGGTAATGATATAAATTTATTTGGATTTGAAGAGACAAGTTTGATATATTAAATGTAAGTCAAAAAATTTGAAGTTTGTTATATATCATGGAGGGCAGGCCCTGCCGATTATAAACACTGAGCCACATGTCTCATCGTCGCGCTCGTGCTAGCGCGGCAAAAAAATCCGCTAGAGATAACTGCTTTAGGAAAAGTGGATAGATGGTGCTTTTCTTCGCTCCGCATATTTTCAACCACCGAGCTAGCACTTTCGTGGCACCACAACTGATGCGTCTTGGTACAGTAAAGAAAACGGCGAAACTTTAGTGTTGTATTATTTATTGGGCGGTGTGCAATACTTTGTCGTGCTAGGTACACCATCAGCGACACAGAAAGTTAATTACATTATCAGCAAACAGTTTACACTAATCAATTCAATTTGGCAGCAACGCCCACTGCTGCATTGGAGGTGATTCAGATGGCTGGATCAGATTCTTCTCTATCCCCAAATGATGTGGGCTATCGGCCGAAGACTCCTGTCGCGGCACAGTTTTCGCCGGACGTGCTGTCGCGGTAGAGTTTTCACCGGTTGTGCTGCCACAGCAGGCTGCTGGGGCACATTTTTCGCCTGCCGAGGAGTTGGGGCAGGCTGCCGTGGGCGTGTCCTCTGCCGCGGCAGCATGTGATATGAATCCTGGGAGTTCTGCTGTGAGGTCAGGAGCACATCGTCAGGACAGGCCAGGTACCGTGGCTCCTACCATTGGGGGAGGGAACTTTTCGGAGAGTAATCTCGGGACACCTTTTACTCCTAAAGATACACCAACTCCAATAAGCCTATCTTGTGATTCCGTGGTTATAACCACATGTTTATATGCAGTTTAGAAGTCCAGGAGCTCTTTTCAATATTCTATTTTTACGATATTGTGATTTGGTATTACAAAATATCTGACATTTATCCCTGGAAAATTTGAAAATGATGAAGATATTGTATAGTTGAAAAACCATAGATATTGGAATTGCCTCATCATAGTAACATGTCATTTTTTTCTCTGAAAAAACTGTAAAAATATCCTAATTAATCTGAACAGTATTTGTGGCTTTGATTCCTATTAGATTCTAAGTAAGAACACTAATTATATTACATCATGTTCCAACCTCCATATTTTTTTACGATTCAAACTTGTATATTTTAATTTATGAAACGGAGAGAGTAACATGTAAGCCCACCGCTCCTAATTAATGGAGTTTTCCGGGCCTTCCGGGCCTTTCCCGTGTTCAAAATAATCATGACCGGAACTCCAACGGTACCCTCTTCTACTTGCACCATCTCCTTTAGCCCTATTCTCAAAGGACAGGGCTGGCGTCCTCCGGAGGATGTGAGCATCCCAGGGTCCATCTGCAAATGCTGACACGTGTCCACTTTATTCCAAAAGCCCACTTTTGCTTCTACGTAGGAAAATTTTATCCGTATTTATTGTGTGTAGAAAAAAGAGATTTGTCCATAAAAATATAGTACCGACTTCACTAGTGACCACATCGGCGACCTCGCCGAAATCCTCGTAGTAAAAAAGATATACTAATGTAGCAAAATCATAGGATGGTTGTAGAAAAAAAAGTTCGCCAATGACATCGATGGAGACCTCGCTGGAGATCAAGTAGCAAACAAAATCTTCTAATGATGCAAATTCACATAACGTATGGAGAAAACACATTGTACTATTTAGAGAATCTAAATTCACCATAGACTCTAGGCGGAGATATTGTAACATAAAATTGACACAGTTCTAGCAAAAAATTACAAAGATTACAGCAAAACATTTCTGACATCGTCGCATTGTAGCAAAATTATTCCGGCAAGATCCTCCGAGGATACTCATATGATGCAAAATCAGAGAACGGTTGTAGCAAACACATTCTTCGTGTGATGCAAAATCACATAAGGTTTGCAGAAGAGAAGTTCTTTCTACGATGCAAAATCCAAAACACAGTTGTAACATAAAAAATCTCATATGATGCAAAATCCTCCGGAGAGGCTAGTAGCATTAGTATTTTTCCCTGGAAAAATGGTGGCTATGGGTCGCCGGCAACTCCTCGGCTTGCAGCGGCACCAAGTGCCCCTGTCGCCAGGGCTCCCTGCTCTGCAACCTTGCACTCGTCGGCCACAACCCAGACCCCGTCGCTGCCGTTTAGCACCACCGTTGTGCCAAAGCGAAGCTTCACGCTAGCAGTGCTGGCCAATTCTTTCTTTCTTGGATCATCAATGGCTCTGCTCAAGGCCGTCCGCGTCTCCGACGTGCCGACCCTGGACGTCGTCGTCGTCCCGGACATTGACGTGGGCGCAGTGGCGTCGGCGCCGGCGAAGCAGCAGCAGCAGCAGCAGCGCGGCGCTGGCGGCGCAGGGCGGTTCGCGGTGATCGGGCACCGCGGCAAGGGGATGAACGCGCTGTCCTCGCCGGACCGGCGGCTGCAGGAGGTGAAGGAGAACTCGGTGAGGTCCTTCAACGAGGCGGCGCGCTTCCCCGTCAACTACGTCGAGTTCGACGTCCAGGTAAAAAAATATCGATTTCTTCCTGCTGAGTTAATCGACGTCCAATTATTAGGATGATTTCTTCCTGCTGAGCTAATCCTTCAATGCTAGGTTTTCGTGATGAATGGAACAGATACACACAAAAAAAAGTATGAAATGAAGGCTGCTGAGTCACTGCCAGATACTCTGCTAAACAATAGGAGGATAAGACGGGCACCTCAGCCTGAGCTGTTGTTCCTTGCACACGAGTTCACGTACTTCCAAGATCCAACGACATGGACCAGGTATGGTGGGTTGAGCATGTGAGTCCACGCGGCTGCTCGTGCAAATCTCTTATTTTTTTACGGTAACCCCTGTTTTGGTGACTCCACTATGAGTCATCCGTATCAGCGTCTGCCGTTGAATCTGCTTAGTGGCGTAGTGCTGGATGCAGGAGAACAAGTGGCCAATTTTAAGAACGAAAGGGTGGATTGGGTGGGGGTGGATTAGCCAAGCACAATCATCTAGTTAAAAGCCATACAGATGTTGAACTCGAGGCATCAGTTATCAAGGGCATCTCCAGTGTGAGACCTAAACAGGACACCCAAACGGTCCGATTTTATCCGTTTGGATCCAGTCATGGTCACTTTCGTGGTCCGGCCTGTCCGGCCAGCCGCGTCCAATAGTGCGATTAACGTACAAAATCGGACAAGCCAGCCTAAGAGAGAGGGAAGAGAAGAAGGCTCATTGTGTGACTACAAACATTCGCGTCTGCGGACAGATCCTTCTGGGATCCAAATTAGATGCCCGGATGGATGGGTCTAACCTGAGTTTGTCTGGATGGATCGTTCCACACTACGACGCCGCATTTCGTTTAGCTGGCCGTGCCGGACTGATTAGGACAGGCCTCAACAGCAGTAGAAATTTAAGCTCTGCTTTTGGGGCGGTGTGTTCCGTCTCTGATGTGTCCCACGTGCATTTTGGCTGTTTCCGGTGTCCACGCGCTGCGTGGAGCATCGACGCCGGTTTGGGTCATGCTAAATGAAAAAGAGATTTCTTATCTTGGTTCTTCCTCACCGTGTGGTGTGGTACACGCACGTCCAACTCATGGCTCGAAAATGCTTGTGCCGTGGGCATTGCTTTATTAGTTTCAGTTCAAGTAGTGCAACTTTAAAATGGAGTTAAAACCATCAAACCAACCGCATTACGAGCGAAATTAAAATTTACCAAATTATACAACTCCTAAAGTTTGTCTGAATTTGGATGTACCTAGACACTTTTTAGTGTATAGATAGATACATTCAATTTTGAAAAAGTTCGGGACATCTATTTTAAGACGGAGGGAGTACTTCATGTTTCATGAATATGGATGACCACATTTTCGTAAGTTTTCCCGAAATGGCGCCAAAACCGACAATGAACCCACGAATCACTATGGCGTGGCCCAGATGCCCCCTTCGCTACCAGCGCTCCCGGCACCTCCCGCTCCGGCCCTGAGCGGCGCGTGGCCACCGCCTCAGGTGTTTATTGTCATCGACGACGATGACAAGTAGGCGGCACGCAGCAGCAGGACCAGGCGTCGGTGGGCGAGCAACGCCGGTTCCCCTCCACGATAGCCCCCCACCCCCATAATATTGATTTTTTAATGTTGATATTTTGTAACCAGGACCTTTTTAACGTAATATGTATAATAATTATTTCCGGTCTCTTTTTTTCTGCAATGTTTTTTTAGGGGCAGTGGCCGCTGGGGTACAGTCCACCGCAAACAGGTTGAGCCTAGACGGCCTGTCCTTTAGAACAAATACAATAGAGCCACGTCAGCTGGCTATAAGAAATAAAATATAGTATTCATGCTGAGTTGGAAAAGAGAGAAGATAAGAGAGAAGATAAGCCGGCTGTAAGTTAAGAGTCAGCTCTAGCACATGCTCCTAGGTGCTTTGTGAGAGTGAAATATGAACCACACTTTAATAAAGTAGTACATCCTTGTGTTTAACTATTGTACGTATTAGCTATATGACTGACTATAGGTGATGTGGCAACATCTTATAGCCAACAACCAGCTAGGCTATCAAACTTGCTCTTAGCCTGCAAACTGACCAAATCTTCCGTGTCCGAAATATGGGGGTTGTTGGAGTTGGCCTGAGCCCATGTCGGAGAAGCCAAATGTCGGACACTCGTAGAAGAAAAAATAGGAAAGAAAATAGAAACGGGAAGGTCTCCGGAAGAGAAGGCCATACGGGCGGCCAGCGAATATCCCGGAGGATAAACCCCTGGAACTGGAATATTCCCGCCCCGTTCCGCATTCGATTTCCTCCTCCCTTGTTGCCTCTTTATAAAGCCAGCTCCCGTTTCCTTTCCTTGCCCGTCGCAACTCGCCGCCGTACATTGATTGAAGGGAACCCACCGATAGATAACCCATCCCTCGGCACGTGCGTGCGTACCCAGCTAGCTAGAACAGCCAATTCTTTCTTTCTTGGATCATCAATGGCTCTGCTCAAGGCCGTCCGCGTCTCCGACGTGCCGACCCTCGACGTCGTCGTCGTCGTCCCGGACATTGACGTGGGCGCTGCCTCGGCGTCAGCGAAGCAGCAGCAGCAGTGTGGCGCAGGGCGGTTCGCGGTGATCGGGCACCGCGGCAAGGGGATGAACGCGCTGTCGTCGCCGGACCGGCGGCTGCAGGAGGTGAAGGAGAACTCTGTCAGGTCCTTCAACGAGGCGGCGCGCTTCCCCGTCGACTACGTCGAGTTCGACGTCCAGGTAAAGAATCGATTTCTTCCCGCTGAGTTGCTCGTACGTAGTACTAGGTACTGTACCGAGGAAAGGATAGGCGTTAATGAAACGAAAAGTAGTATTCCCTCCGATCCAAATTAGTGTTCTCAGATTTGTTTAAAATCTGATATATCTAGTTATGCTTTAGTGCTAGATACATTCGAATCTAGCGAAATTTAAGAACGTTAATATGGATGGGGGGGAGTATTATTAGGGCGGTCTGTCTACGTTCGTGTCCTGTTCCGGGTTTGGTCCAGGTGATCTTGATGGGGACGCAATAGGCTTTGCCCTGTTTTCATCACACAAGGAAAAAAGTCGCCGCGGTCTGAGATCTCTGGAGCAGAGGGCCTCCGATCATGATCTTCTCTAGATCTCACCACCGTCAAGCGGCAAATTCCATCTATTACTAGCATTTTGAACTTCAGACCTCGCTGAGAGAACCAAGAAAATCCTTTTGCCTAGTATACTGTCTTTTTTTTCCAAGATTTACTTCTTTACCCCAAGTTTCAGTTAGCGGCAAAAAAAAAATTACGAGTAAGATTCATTTACCCCCAAGTTTCAGTTTTCCTTACGGTGCTAAACAACACAAATGAATGCTTCCATTTAAATTTAAAATTTGCTTAATTGTCAAGCTTGCTCAAACTGTTCCAACAAGATACTGATTTGTTTACTTCTCTGCCCCTTCTCTCTCTGTCTAAAAAAATAATTCAGTGTGCAAAGATGGTGTTGAGAAGAGAACCATGAATATCAATTTTGTAGGTGACCAAGGACGCCTGCCCAATCATCTTCCATGACAACTTCATCTACACTCAACAACAGGTAAGCTCATAGATACCCTGTTTTACTCTGCTTTACATAATTTGTTCTCACGTCTTGCCCCTATTGAGTCATGGTAGAACCAAAGAATGCACATGCAAAAAGATTCACTTGATATTGTGCCATATAGCTAAGATATTTTTCATCACTTCCGTAATCAATCAAGTATCCCAAAATCTCATTAGAACTATCTTTTTTCAGGGTAAAGTTTCAGATAAGCGTGTCACAGATCTACACTTGGAAGAATTCCTTCAGTATGGCCCACAAAATAAGGAGGGGAAGGTATGGTAACAATGCAAAACACCTGTTTGCTCTTTTTTTTTTCCAACACTGACTTCAGTAGAATCTAATAAACTTTTGCTTGGGGCTTTCAGAATGGGAAGCCTTTGCTGCGGAAAATGAAGGACGGTAGAATACTAAACTGGGACGTGCAATCAGATGATCCTCTTTGCACCCTGCAAGAAGCATTCGAGAAGGTCAATCCGAGATTGGGCTTCAACGTAGAGCTGAAATTTGATGACAATCTTGTATACCAGGAGGAAGAGCTTAGTCGCATCCTCCACGCCATCCTCAAGGCATGTTTTACTTACTCCTCCAGTGCACGATTATCCGTCAGTTGATATATCAGTCTAACAATTCGGTTTGCAACTTGGAAACAGGTAGTCTTTGAGTATGCCAAGGACAGACCTATCATTTTCTCTAGCTTCCAGCCCGATGCTGCTCAGCTCATGAGAAAATTGCAGAGCACATACCCTGTAAGTACAATATAACCTGACGCATAGCAGCAAGTACCATGGAACTTGTAGTACTGGTAACATGATAGATACTAATCAATGGTTGTGTATGATACCCAGGTTTACTTTTTGACCAACGGGGGTACAGAAATCTACACTGACGTGAGGAGGAACTCATTGGAAGAGGCGGTCAAGCTGTGTGTTGCCAGCGGCATGCAAGGTATCGTGTCCGAGGCCCGTGCAGTATTCAGGTTTCCTGCCGCTATACCAAAGATCAAAGAGGCTGACCTCTCCCTACTCACTTACGGAACATTGAAGTAAGTTTTCAACTTCTTCACAAACTTGTTTTGAACAAAATTCGAGCGCTAAGCACCTTCTGTCCATGTGCATATCTGCAGTAACGTGCCGGAGGCAGTGTACATGCAGCACCTGATGGGAGTGAACGGGGTCATAGTGGACCTCGTGCCCGAGATCACCAAGGCCATCTCCGATCTCATCATCGTGCCGCAGACTGACATGGAAACCGTGGATTTAAGCAGCAAGGCACTGAAAGATGTGACGTTGACGCCAAATTTCACGCGGCGGGAGATCTCGTTCCTGCTAAGGCTCATTCCCGAGCTCGTCCAATAGCACACCACTCCTGGATGCAACTGAGTGGCATACATTACAGGAAGAGGAACAAACCCTTTGAGGGAGGGTAGTAAAATTATACTAGGTAGGTTGATTTGATGTCTTACGGTGAGCCCTCGTCCTGTTTTCATTGTCCTGGGAGAATTGGGATATGTACATGTTGTAGTGAGAGAGTGGGTTTCCAATTGAAACCATTCCTGGAGGGAAAAGTACCATGCCTGTAACCACGAGGTGCCTCACAAATATCACAAATGTAATCTTGAATTTGGTAAGAGCAGTTTGCCTGGAAAACTACAAATTCTACAGTGGTGTTACAGTTAAGTATAACCTACTAACAGGTGTTCGAAAAATATCAGACGAATTAGCTGAATACATTAGACAATTAATCGAAAAATAAACCAAAGCAAGAATCACCTTGAGTTTGAACGGGGTGTTAAAATATGTATATATATGTATATATGGTATAAGTGTTATGTGTAGCTTAGTACCATTCTAGAGTAAGCCCATGTGGTTCATGCATGCTAGGCTATTTATCTCCGAATCAAGCATTATAGTTTGAAGATTGATGGCCCACTTTATGGACTCTGCTCCGGCTAAAATTGTTTCGGTGCATCATATTTTAATCACTCAGATACCACGAATACTGAAATGCATCCCAAGTGTCTGTTGATGAATATAGTTCAGTACGATACATGTTTCACACCACTCAATCAGATCAGCACACCAAGTAGCAGACTAAGCTAGTAGGTAGATAGCACAGCACAGCACACGTACACTCAGCAGGAAAGTAGCAAAAGCTAGAGATATCAACAGGACGCACAAAAATGCAGGAAATACAGTAGAGACACACAAAGCACAATGCACTGTTGAATGGCTTGCTGGAGCATAGCAGTTCCTCCCATAGCACACTCGCATGCCCAATCTAGATAGCTAACTCCTTGACAGGAGCGTCATTCAAGTGAGCCCCTAGAAGGTGGGAAGCTTATACCTGAAGTCAGGACGGTTTGGATGCAGTGCAACTGCCCATTGCATATGAATTGGGTCGCAGTCGCCATTGAACTCTACCTTTTTTAGGTTTGGAAGATTGCCGAGACCAACAATGGTGTCCGCTGTGATGTCCATGCTGGTGAAGGTCCAAACAATCTTCGCAAGCTTGGGGGCTGTGCCAAATTCAAAAATAATCCTTTTAATGTCGGAGGCGCCCTGGATTACAAGGCAGTTGATATTTTTGAACTCGTTGGTTTTGAAGGTGAGACTATCCTCTATGTATGACCTATGACGGAGGGTGAGGCAGCGTAGGCCTTCAAGCTTGCCCAACATTCGCATAGAACCATCTGCCAAGAATGTCTGGCGCAGGGTTATCTCGGTCAGATGTGGGAGATCTTCAATCCAGTCGGGTAACCCACCGGTGATGCCATTGATGCTAAGTATCTCAAGAGACTTGGGAAGCGAGTCTATGATTTCTATGCCCATGTGAAGAACCACATTGTTTCTGCCTTTGCGCGGTGGTCTGACCCAAACCGACAATTTGCAGAGGCATTCACTCAACTCGGTGACCGCCCGGAGCAAACGATTGATATTGTCTTGCTTGCCATGAATGACCACACCAAGATTCCTGAGGCGCTTGAGATTCTTGACGTGTTCCAACTTCTCCTCATCATCTTCAGCAACTTGGACATGAGACAATGTCTCCATTTCTATCATTTCCCCAATCTTGCAAGGCATCCGCACAGTGGAAAATTCTTCCTCGGGCGAGGTACCCACCCGATAGCTGATGGGACCAGCTAGCAGATGCTTTAGCATCGGGATCAGGAGGCCTTTTGTAGCAGAAGATGGAACCCTGGTTTGTCGGATATCAAGCATCTCCAACTGTTGCAGCTTATTGATTTCTCGAGGCAGATGAGAAATCTTTGTGCTCCGGATGCTCAAGTACTTGAGCAAGAACAAGTTGTTGCATATGATCTTCATATGCTTGTTCTTGAGGTACTTGCAGTAGTCTAGGTCCATCAATTTCAGGCTCGCCACACGATAGAATGTAGGGAGCGACTCAATAAATGTTGTGATGTCACCCTGCTGCTGCTTGCGGTGTGAGACCTGGTGCCACTGGACATAAGTGCTAACAGAAAGGTGGCGAGCCAGGCTAGATGGCAGCCTCTCGTCTCCGAAGCTCTCTTGCTTGACTAGCTTGGTAATGAAGTCATGGACAAAACGGTGCACCTTGCAGGAGATAACACTGTCTAAATTTCCAGCCTTGGAAATGGCCATAAATCCTAGAGCAACGAGGTCATCAAAGCAGCGCTCAGCTGTATCCCGTGCTAATTCCCGCCCGTCTCCTTGGATTACAGGACCTTCGGCAACCCATCTTCTTACCAAGCTTGTCCTCCTGACACAGGAATTTGGGGGAAATATGGATAGGTAGAGCAGACAGGTCCTGGTCATCTTAGGCAGCATCTCATAGCAGAACCACATCATCCTCATTCGGATACAAGTGGAAGTGGCAGTGTCGGCATCAGGCCATGCTGGTGAGGAGGAGTCAAGGCTTGTGCAGAGGTCCACCAGTTGTTTCTTACTTATGTAAGGATGAATATACAGGGCACCGAGGAACAGCCTCATGCAGAAGAGATCCGGGTCACATTTCTCTAGGACATGATGGATGATGCCCCTCTTCTCGTCGTCCCATTCTGCAGGAACCAACCGATTTGCTTTCTCCAAAAAGACCTGGACAAAGGAATGTTTCATAGTTCTGTCTGGAGAGAAGCGCTGGGCCAGCTCACTGTCCTTTGTGATCACCATGATTACACTACCAGGGGAGCAGCCAGAGGATCCTAGAATATTTTTCATCTCATTCCATGGGGACGGATAGTCCGGATTTTCAACAACAACAAAGAACCTTCTACCTTTAACTTGCCTTTTGAGCTCCTCCAGCTGCTGATGCTGCTGGTAATCACTTGCTGCTTCGTGGGGAATACGGAGCTTCTGAATCATGTCGTCGAGTACTTGCGGAAGAAACAGAGGCCTTTGGATGGTGACGAAAGCTTTGCAGTCGAACAGTCCTGCCAGCGAGGAATGGTTGTACACTTCCTTGACCAGGTCGCCAACGTCCGCTTTATCATGTGCTACAACAGCGATGACTACTATTGGCCATCCTGGCCCTGCTTCGGTTTCTTCAGGATGTAGTAGTGCTTGCTTGCACAGCCAGTGGATCAGAAGAAGCGTTTCATCCTTGAGAGGCTCAATGTCAACCAGGCCTCGCCTGTAAGCATTATGAAGGAGGAGGGCGTTTCCGCCACCACAACCAGATCGTCCATCGATCTCATTGGTTGCTTTGGGCAGGACCTGGACGCCGTACCTCTGTCGGCGCTCACTGATGTCGCGTGCGCGGGTCTTGAGCTCCCGGATCTGTGTGGCCACCTGATGGCGCGCCGGGATTGTCTGGAGGAAGAAGATGGCACGGTGCACGTGGCCCCAGACGCCTCTCGCACGGGGAGCTCTGGCTCTGCCCAAGCGGTGAGCGTAGAGGTCGATGCAGCACTGTGTGTCGATGGCGAGGTCCCGGACCTGCTTCCTCCACTGACGGACCAGGTAGTCATGGTCCGTGCTGGCCTCCGCGAGCTGGTGGAGGAAGGCGTTCATGCTCTCCAGCTCGTCCTGGATGAATTGCGCATCGCGGTGCACGCCGCCCAGCAGCTGCGCCTCGTCGCCGATGGCGGACGAGAGGTACCCCAACAGCGGGTCGATTGCACCACCTACGGTGATGCTCATGTTGCTGCGTGGTCGCCTCCTCTAGTCCTACCTTGCTACTACTACTGTAGTACTTGGCATTGCGTGGTTTGGTACCACTGCAACCACATCTCAAGAAGAACTAGACTGAGACACTACGTACAGCACTAGCTAGTTAATTCGCTAGCTTCAGGCCAAACTTATTCGGGCCACTTGCTTTTCCTTTTACTTATGCTTTTGTTTAGTTTAATTCGTCAAATTGTCCCTTTGGCATGAATCGATGCTGCATGCATGTAAAGAAGTAAGGTATCATGCAAACCACCGCGCTCAAGTAAAGTGCAACGGGACACATGAACACTTGTTGAAAATTAATGATATATATATGCAATAACCGCACTTCTACATACAGCTACACCATGGCCTCAAACTTGCTCCATGCATTTTGCAAAAAAAAATGAAGAAACCTAATCAATAGTCCAGATCAATGTACCTCTTGTTTTACATGAAACCAGTACAAACAAAACTGAAACCTGCAAAGATAAGAAAACCACATAATCAATTCTCTGCAGACAAATGGGAATCTCCAGTTGATTTGTATGTGTTATGTATCATGCGTCTTGATATGTAAATATAGTGAAGTGGGACTAACTTCACTAAAACAAGATGATAAATATTTTGGCTACCATATTCACTATGTGACATGCAACATTGCACATAAGAGGATTCACAAACAATTACAGAGGGCAATAGAGTTATGCTATGAGAGTGGGAAAAAATAACGCAAAACCCACAAGAGGAGTCGTGGCATATATGGTGAGCAAGATAGTCAGATGCTAGTTTGTGCAGAATTTGGATGATGGCAAGCTCAATCAAAACAACCTCATAGAGGATTGCATTCACCTATATGGATGCTTTCTATCAAAGAGTAGAAAATGAGGGCCTTCAATTGTAAATATCACTAAATTGAAACCACTATACAATACCAATACAGAATCAACTCGGAACTACTTGATGCGTAATTGTTACGAACTAATTTGTGCATACGCTGTACTTCAATTTAAAGTCCAAACTGATGGTATATGTTTTTGGATAATGAAAGCCAGTCAGAAACATGTTTCACTCTCTCTGCATCAAATGTGGGAGTCTCAGCCTTCCTCCACATACATTCAAAGTTTGAACAATTATATTTTCCTATCTAGTTTGAGATTTTCTTCAGTTCTTGGTCCACAATGCATGGGCATGTTAACAAATGGAAGAAAACAGAAGTATCATTCAGAGCGCCAACAGTTTAACTCACATCCAGATTCAGGAATTCTGCTAGTATGTTGGATACCAATTTGATCAAGCTGTATGCTGCAGGTAGTCAGTATGTTCGGGATTTTGTGCACTCTCTCATCAACATCTGCATATCTGATTTCAACCATCTTAAGACAGTAAGATGCAACTGACTGTCCCACCGGTTTGTATATCCCTTATGTTTCCATTACATATGGAGGTACCAAACATCAAAAATATTAGAGCAATTAGTAAAATCATTGTTGATCACTTTAATGCACTCGTGTCTATCCATCTTAGAACTATGTACCTTAGAAAGTTGAATAGTAAGCTTCTCTAAAATTGGTGCGTGTTGGAGAAAGCAAATTGGACGCATTATGGTCAGCAGCCAAACACCAGTCTTTAACTTGGTAAATAAATGTGGGGCACCACCTTAAATCCATGTTGAAAACGATCTAGAGAAGTGCAAAAGATCGAGTTGGATCATATAAGGAACCTTTTGGTCTTTCAAGTACATTTAAAATGAATTATGTTCTTATGAGTTAGTAGTTGCAAGCATACCACATCAGAATCAGCGACAACTCCAAGCATGCAGCTTCGGACAAGACTTTGAGAAATATGTGGCGTGCTGCTCGCAGCGGGCAATCGCATGAACCCCCGTCGGAATCAAACTCGAACTCACAGGAGTCCAGAGGCGTGTCGAAGCCGCCGCCGCCGCCGGCGGCGCACCACAGGTGCAGCAAGCGGTCGACGAGCTGCACGAACCTGTCGGCGCTGTCCCACCCCTTGGCGTCGGTGAAGCGGAGGGCGGGCACGGAACACCAGACGCCGGGCGAGCACGCAGGTCCGGACGACTTCTGGAGCCGGCAGGACGTCCTCCGGGAGGGCGGTAATGCGGTCCTCCCCGCTCGCCATGGATGATGCTTCCATTCTGGGGCGGTGTTTCCGTCGAACAGTTGGTGTGCGCCGCTGCTCCGGGGCACCAGAAAAAATGTTTTTTTTGTGGGGTGGGGAAACCAGAAGAACTGCTACTGGAACAGGTCCAAAAGGTTTCGGGTTCAAGGCATGGAATAAAATTAACTGCGCATTTACACCGCTAAGGGCACTTACGATGCAACGACGTCATTCTTCTCTTATGACTGTCACATTGGATATTTGCTCAGTTGAAGGAGAGAGAAATGAGAAAAATAAGGTTGTCTTCCTTTAGCTAAGGGATGATCTCTTAGAAATAAGAGAAGGCTAATTTCTTAGTTGTATCATACGTCTTCCCTTAGCAAATCAATTTCTTACTAAAAATAGACAATTGTCATTAATCGATAGAGATGACACTAAGAGATAATGCATTGTACAACTTATCTTTAATAACTTCTCTAGATAACGTGGAAAGCTAAGGAAAGGCATTTTCTCTCTAGCACTGTACATGCCCTAATGTATGGGTCAAGTTCAATACAATTTAGGATAATGTATGAGTCCAGGTTTATTTTGTTAGGAAATGTGGGCCCTCTTTAGGATCATCCCAACTTTCTTCGGGATCACTAAAAAAAAGACCGATCTTGGGCCAAGTGGTTCACGGATGCAAATAAACCAATTATAAATATATATAAATAAATTTTAAAATGTTAATATATTTTGAATGAAAGTTTCGTATTTATATTCTGACATTCTATGTCCATCCACAATTTTTTTAGAAAAAAATGAACATTTTATATGACATGTAAAAAGACAAAAAAAACGTAAATAGTCACTTCGTAGCACCAAAATTTGTTTTTTTTTACATGGGACACAAAAAATGTTCCCTGTTTTCGAAAACTCATGTACAAATATATAATGTTCGAATGTACATACAAATATTTTTAAACATTTTAACATTTAAAAATATGTTCTTAAACAATGGGTTCATATGCACTGGAGAGACGAATTGGATTTCCGCTCAGGGAGTTCATATTGTTTCCCGATAGGATTGCCCTGTTGTAATCCTCTCAGTCCTGACGTTGTTGTTTCTTTTCGATTTTTCCGCTGACTGATGGCGTTTTCTTCAGCTGCGAATTCGACTGTGCAAGGGAGCGGATCTGGGACAAAGAAAGCGGAAGCTCCGGAGGATATGTTTAAAAGGCTAGGGATTAACGAGGACGACGAGATCGACTATCTAGTTTTCGAGGACGAACCAGACACCCCAAAGGAGAGTGTGAAGTGGATAGCCCTGGCAAGGGTGCACACCATGAATTTCTTTAGTGCGCAAACATTTGAGCAACATATGAGAACCACATGGAGCCCCACGAGAGAGGTGAGTTTTCATGAGTTGGAAGATAATTTATTTACGGATCGATGTCATTGTCTCGAGGATTGGTTGAAGATGGGGAAGGGAGCGCCTTGGCTCTTCAGGCAAAACTCAGTGGTGATCGAACCATATGACGGATTAGCTGACCATGTGTTGATAAATCTGAACTTAATCGCGGTGTGGATCCATAAATAAGCTTCCATGAGATCCCAAGATTAGCACCATCTTGTGTTAGTGTTTCCTTATGAAGATATTTTTTCTTCAACAAGTCTTGCCAAGCACCGTCTTCATTCTCCAGCTTCCAAATCCATTTAAAAAAAGTAGGCTAATATTCATAATCTCTAAATTTAGCACACCCAATCCTCCCAAGTCCTTAGGAGAGCAAACTGTCTCCCACTTGACTAAATGGTATTTACTCACCCCTGTTATTCTTGCCAAATAAATCTGTTCCTAAAAATATCTCATTTTTTCCTCACACCTACACGCATAAGGTAAAAAGAGAGCATATACATAGGGACATAGGACAAACAAGAATTGATCAACATGACCCTGGAGCCTATATCCATGAGCCTACCCTGGCAACATCCCAGCCTTTTCTCCAACTTATCATCCACAAGTCTCCACTGTATATTGATGATTTTTTTTATCAATGGGGACTCCCAAATATTTTAAGGGTAACTGCCCGGATTGACAGGTAAAGAATTGGCAGGAGTTAGGTTTTGACCAAGCACTCAGTGTCCGACAACGCCGTTGGCCAGTAGAACCCTTGATGGAACGCCTTCCCTACCAACATCAGTATTCCAGTCTAAAGTAACCGAACAGTCTGGTCGACGTCGATGACGTACCGATAGTACGAACCACCATTGTTGAGGACGTAGCAGCCGGGACAAATATTGCAAGGATGATCCTCGCGGCAAAGCACTCCAAAATCGACTTGACGAAGTAAGATCTGAAAGACCATACTTATAGAACTGTAATCTTACAACACTGTCATTGACGCCAGGAAGAAGATCTCGTCATTGAACGGAAGACCGAAGATCACTTATTGTAGACAATGTCATCTTCATTGACGTAAAGGCCAAAAAGATGACTATCAAAGCTCTAATCTAATCTCTAGAAACACTAAATTTACTGAAAACTACACTCATAGATCGGGTTTCCTGCCCCTCTGACGTCGACGAGGCCGGCCGGAGGAGGGGTAACCGGTCTATGGAGGAGGCCGAGGAGAGATGGCGGCTAGGTCCGGACGGGGCGGAGCTGCTGGCCAACATCCACGACCGCCTGGAGTTCCTCGACCGCATCGCCTTCGCCGCGGTCTTCGCCGCATACTGCGGCGATGACAACAATATCCCGTAGGATAAACCCCTGGAATATTCCCGCCCCGTTCCGCATTCGATTTCCTCCTCCCTTGTTGCCTCTTTATAAAGCCAGCTCCCGTTTCCTTTCCTTGCCCGTCGCAACTCGCCGCCGTACATTGATTGAAGGGAACCCACCGATAGATAACCCATCCCTCGGCACGTGCGTGCGTACCCAGCTAGCTAGAACAGCCAATTCTTTCTTTCTTGGATCATCAATGGCTCTGCTCAAGGCCGTCCGCGTCTCCGACGTGCCGACCCTCGACGTCGTCGTCGTCGTCCCGGACATTGACGTGGGCGCTGCCTCGGCGTCAGCGAAGCAGCAGCAGCAGTGTGGCGCAGGGCGGTTCGCGGTGATCGGGCACCGCGGCAAGGGGATGAACGCGCTGTCGTCGCCGGACCGGCGGCTGCAGGAGGTGAAGGAGAACTCTGTCAGGTCCTTCAACGAGGCGGCGCGCTTCCCCGTCGACTACGTCGAGTTCGACGTCCAGGTAAAGAATCGATTTCTTCCCGCTGAGTTGCTCGTACGTAGTACTAGGTACTGTACCGAGGAAAGGATAGGCGTTAATGAAACGAAAAGTAGTATTCCCTCCGATCCAAATTAGTGTTCTCAGATTTGTTTAAAATCTGATATATCTAGTTATGCTTTAGTGCTAGATACATTCGAATCTAGCGAAATTTAAGAACGTTAATATGGATGGGGGGGAGTATTATTAGGGCGGTCTGTCTACGTTCGTGTCCTGTTCCGGGTTTGGTCCAGGTGATCTTGATGGGGACGCAATAGGCTTTGCCCTGTTTTCATCACACAAGGAAAAAAGTCGCCGCGGTCTGAGATCTCTGGAGCAGAGGGCCTCCGATCATGATCTTCTCTAGATCTCACCACCGTCAAGCGGCAAATTCCATCTATTACTAGCATTTTGAACTTCAGACCTCGCTGAGAGAACCAAGAAAATCCTTTTGCCTAGTATACTGTCTTTTTTTTCCAAGATTTACTTCTTTACCCCAAGTTTCAGTTAGCGGCAAAAAAAAAATTACGAGTAAGATTCATTTACCCCCAAGTTTCAGTTTTCCTTACGGTGCTAAACAACACAAATGAATGCTTCCATTTAAATTTAAAATTTGCTTAATTGTCAAGCTTGCTCAAACTGTTCCAACAAGATACTGATTTGTTTACTTCTCTGCCCCTTCTCTCTCTGTCTAAAAAAATAATTCAGTGTGCAAAGATGGTGTTGAGAAGAGAACCATGAATATCAATTTTGTAGGTGACCAAGGATGCCTGCCCAATCATCTTCCATGACAACTTCATCTATACTCAACAACAGGTAAGATCATACTATATATGCTCTGTTTTTGCTCCGCTTTACATGATTTGTTCTCACGGCTTACCCCCTATATATATGAGTCATAATAGAACCACGGAATGCACGTGCAAAAAGATATAGCTAAGATATTTTAATCACTTACGTAATCAAGTCGTATCCCAAAATCTCACCAGGGCTATCTATTTTTCAGGGTAAAGTTTCAGATAAGCGTGTCACAGATCTTCACTTGGAAGAATTCCTCCAGTATGGCCCACAAAATAAGGAGGGGAAGGTAGGGTAACAATGCAAAACACCTGTTTGCTCTTTTTTTTCTTTCCAACAGTGACTTCAGTAGAATCTAATAAACTTTTGCTTGGTGCTTACAGAGTGGGAAGCCTTTGCTGCGGAAAATGAAGGACGGTAGGATAGTGAACTGGTATGTGCAATCAGATGATCCTCTTTGCACCCTGCAAGAAGCATTCGAGAAGGTCAATCCGAGACTCGGCTTCAACGTAGAGCTCAAATTTGATGACAATCTTGTATACCAGGAGGAAGAGCTTAGTCGCATCCTCCACGCCATCCTTAAGGCATGTTTAATTTAATTACTCCACCAGTGCATAATTATCTTTCAGTTGATACAACTATCTAACAATTCGGTTTGCAACTTGGAAACAGGTAGTCTTTGAGTATGCCAAGGACAGGCCTATCATTTTCTCTAGCTTCCAGCCCGATGCTGCACAGCTCATGAGAAAATTGCAGAGCACATACCCTGTAAGTACACTATAACCCGACAAATTGCAAGTAGTACCATGGAACTTTTACTACTCGTAACATGATATATAGACACTAATCAATGGATGTATGATATCCAGGTTTACTTTTTGACAAACGGAGGGACAGAAATCTACACTGACGTGAGGAGGAACTCATTGGAAGAGGCAGTCAAGCTGTGTGTTGCCAGCGGCATGCAAGGTATCGTGTCTGAGGCCCGTGCAGTATTCAGGTTTCCTGCCGCTATACCAAGGATCAAAGAGGCTGACCTCTCCCTACTCACTTATGGAACATTGAAGTAAGTTTTGAAGCCCTTCACAAACTTCTTTCAGCAGCCTGATTAAGTTGTTGCAAACTACCTAAACTCGAGCACTAAGTACCTTAATTCTGTCATTGTGAATATCTGCAGTAACGTGCCGGAGGCGGTGTACATGCAGCACCTGATGGGAGTGAACGGGGTCATAGTGGACCTCGTGCCCAAGATCACCAAGGCCATCTCCGATCTCATCGCCGTGCCGCAGACTGACATGGAAACCGGGGATTTAAGCAGCAAGGCGCTGAAAGATGCGACGTCGACGCCAAATTTCACGCTTCGGGAGATCTCGTTCCTGCTAAGGCTCATTCCTGTGCTCGTGAAATAGCACACTGCATGCTGGATGTAACTGAGTGGCATACAGGAAGAGGAACGAACCCTTTGTGAGGGAGGGTAGTAAAATTATACTAGGTAGGTTGATTTGATGTCTTACAGTGAGCCCCCGTCCTGTTTTCTTTGTCCTGGGAGAATTGGGGGTTGGTATGTACATGTTGTAGCGAGGGAGTGGGTTTCCAATTGAAACCATCACTGGAGTAAAAACTACCGTGCTTTAACGGCGTGCCTGACATAGATCACAATGTACTGATCAATTTGGTAAGGGCAAAAAAAATTATAACCTATTAAATATCTGATGAATTAATTGAATACATAAGAAAATTAATTGAAAAATAAACCAAAGAGAGATCATAAAAAAATATACAGTATTGGAACATTTTATGAGAAAACCTGCCATGGAAACCAAAAAACCTACATAAGGCAAGTCCAACAATGCCCCCGAACCACTCATACACGCGGCTTTGGTCCGTGGCTCGAAGGGCGACGACTCTAACACGCGGACGCAAAACGGATATCAAAAGTGTCCTTTTTTGTACCGCCACATGACAATCTGGCCAAATCTGAATATGCTGTCACATAAATGCCTCTATGTATAAAATGACAAAGCCTAGCACTATAGATAAACACACTATTCGCACAATAAAAATAGACTGTGAGATGACCAAGATTTATAGCTACAGGTGCGTCTATCTGTTCTTAGGTCCATCATAACGTATGTTTTGTTCAAACACTCAAACTACAGAACCGGCACACATGGCGTACCTTTGTACTCAGGTGTTCTTCAACACTTTGAGGAGTGCCAATGCCGCAGTACCAAACAGCCTTTGTTGTCGATAATTAACCGCTGTACCGAACAGCATTCTGGGCTGATGATTAAATCCCACTTGAGGAACCTTGCCCATCGCTGGAGGTGCAGTAGATCCTATGGCGGTTGACTTTTTCAAAGCTTTCTCAGTATCCAAGTCTTTAGGACGCCCCACCCATCTCGTGGGAATCACCTTGACAGGACACCGGGCAGACAACACTGACCTCCACCATGGGAAGAAACTTCTCCTGGCGAATTTGAGCTCCCATCGTCTGGGTTTTCTCTTTCTTGCAGCCTGGCTCAAACGTCAGTAAAGATCTGAATGTTAGAAACCTCAAAACATCAGAAATTTGAGTGCAGCCTTCCCGCACCGAGCAGCACTCAGTTAAGCTACTCATTAGATCCTGGGTGGGATTGATTTGACTTATAAGGCTTAATACACAACATGTTTAAATAACACATTAAGCTGATGAATCAGTATGCTCCATGGCAGAAAACAACTATATATACCGGCAGGACATATCTCTCTATGGATAGAAGTAAAAAAGATGTTGAATTAATACGCATGTTACAATTTGCTAGTGCCTCTATAGTCTAGAGAATGGATTATGGTACAATTCTATTTGTGTTTCACAACTCCAGTTATATTTTAGCATGTGGCGGAATACAACAAAACTTCTCACTGAGCGCTAAGTCTCCCTAGTTATCACAGTGTGTAAGACAAAAGAATTTGATCAAATATTAAACAGTGCAACTAATATGTTAACCTAGCTCGAATTTGATCGCGGGGATCAAAAAATTTATATCTTTGGACTTGATACAATTTTTTTATAACTTTACCTTATCATTTACTGTATTAGGTAATCCATTTCTAGAGATTCCCTGGTTGAAGCTCTTGACCCTGTTTTCCATCTCAAAATAATTAGTGGGGATTTTACCTAAAATTTCGATAGAAATATATCAATCAGCACACCCGCATACCAGGTTTTCTTGGTATATCCGTATCGGACAACACGTCATGATAGGGCAAGCTTCAAGAACAAGTAGGAAAGAAGATTATATTAATTTCACATATGTAAAATTCTCAAATTGTAAAACATAATCGTTCAAGAATGGAAACATTGTGTAAAAAGAGTACATGTTTCCAATGTCTACGCATTCACAAGTAGTAAAAAAACCATTGTCATTGAGAATAGACGAAACACGTTCAAGGACCTCCAAATGGGGCACCTGCATGAAGTAGGGCACCTGCATGACAATTTTGACTCGTGAGAAGAAAGCTATGTCATGAGAACCATCACTTAATGATATGACTCAGAGATGAAAGAAAGAATTGTTTGCATTGGAAACACGAAAGTAGAACTACAGAATTGTAAAGGAAAAAAAACTTACAAGCATAAATAATATTCTAATATCAATGCATTTGATTACATAAATATAAGTAAACAAACACAAACTTTGCCTCAATTGTTTAGTTTTGATTTTAAAACTAGAACATGTTGACATTTTTTACACTAACTAACTGAACACGAAAACCCAGATAGGTTCCGAACAGTGAGCCATCGCTACCCCAAAATTTGTGTAAACTGAACTACACATACAATATTTAGTTCCAGAAACGAACCTGTTGTAGATAGATTACACATGTTGTTATTTAAATCAATAAGTGATGGTATTTGTAGCAATTTTTATATCCATCGGGTCAATGCATGAATTAACAAAACACCACTGCTTAGTATATATCATTGTATGCAAATTTTACAAAGCGAATAAAATACAGGCATTGTAACTACAAGTCTGCAACTACAAACATGGTGATACCTCTAGATGATTTCGAATGTATGAATCAAGATCTTGTCCAGCTTTTGAGATGACACGAACAAGCATCATTGCAGTATGATTAAGTTTTAATTTTTCCTCTACTTGCTCCTGTTCTATTCCATATTGGCCCTTCTCCAAGTGTAAGGTAATATTGTTGTCCAGAATGCGTTCATAGGTAAGAAGAAACCCATCTGGCTTAGTATTTCCATTTTTCTTGCGGGAAGTTCCCATGCGGATCTGTTCTTGAGCTGCCAGGAGCAAAATAGCTGTTTGGGCAAGCTTTCCATCTTTTATGTAATTCCAGAGCTCATCGAGTAGATTGTCTGTGTATTTTGCAACCAGCATGGTCGTATCCAAAAAGATCTTCTGCAAAAACGACAAGCATAGAGCAATGACTGAGTGCTTTTAAAGATCTTCTTTTTTGCTCTGCTGCAGAACAACAGAACTAGTAATTTGTTTATGGTTTGAGCATGAAAGACAAACCATTTCAGGTAGGCACAAAAGATGGATGAGCCTGAATATATAGTTGGCATCTGCATCACTGCAGTCCCGATGCTCATTGTAATCCTGATCCTCACGACGTGGAAACAAACTATCCTCCAGACACTTATGCATGCACGCGTTCTCAACTGCAACATGGAGTGGGAGTAGGCCCTCAATGACCTCAGTGCCAGCTGTGCGTAGATTGGCCGATGCACCGTGGCGGACGAGCAACTCAATCATGTCAACCGAGAACATTTCAGCAGCTCGGTGGAGGGGGTAGTACCCATACTGTGTCATGCAGTTGGGACCAGCCCGACACCGATCAAGCTCAGGTGCCTGACCCTCCAAGGCAACTTTGACACATCGCACTGCATTTTTTGTAATCATATAGTTCAGTGCCTCTGGGGTGATGATCGAACCCCATTGCGTTGCCCGCCCATACCGCCGCATAAAGCGGAGTAAGCGGAGAACGCTATCCTTATCCAGGATGGGTGCCAAATGGTGCAACGTATCGTGGAAGGCAAGATTCACCGACTACATTGATCCATCCATAATCAGAAGAGGTGAAAGGAAATCAGTTATCCGATTAGCAAAAAAAATCAATTAAATAAGTCATGGCGTAATGCATTATAGGACAAGAAAACAAAAAATGTTCCATCAGGAAGTTGCATGCGCCAAAAAAATACTGTATGACAAAAGTAATAACTGTAACCAAATGATTTTTCAATTGCAGAGAACCTGAGGGGTGCGGTCTGGAAAGATTATACTGGATGCTCTGTGGGCACCAAGTTCAGCATCTTTATCATCTGTCCACTGAAAGGGGAGGGGGACATCTGTCAGCGCCAGTAGCTACGTCTAGGGAAAGGAAGCATAATAAGACAGAAGTATCATAAATATGGTTATTTACTGCACCTTAAAGGATAAACTGATAGTGGTACTGGGATCCATCCCAACAGGAGGAACAAATGGAGGTTAGGGAGGATCCCAAGGATCATATTCATCCATGTTTGATCCATTTGGAGCAGCATCTACATGACAAGCGGTTTTCGTTGCATCCTCCTCGTGCATTGTCTCCTTAGCCTTCAATTCCAGTTTCACAGTTTGTTTGGCCGACAAAAGTTTAACCTGGAATTACACCCCAAATCATTTTAGTACTACCTTGTTTGGTTGAACATTTTGTCAAGAGAAGGTGGAGCAGTACTAATCTGGATGCTAGAATTTTCAAAGCAAACTCAGAACTTCATACATAAATGTGGATATTCATCGTCTAGGAGAAAATAACATAGGTCATGAAACAGAGTATTACACGATTATGCAGAGTAGTGCACACTTCAATCCAATCACCATCGAGGAATTGAACTTGTGAGAATGCCCACGGGCAACAGTTGAATTTAACGAAATAGCTGGTCTAGTAGCCGTATGACATCGCTGCAGGAATGCACCATATAAACTTGAACATAACTAATTTCGCTGAAACATGACAGCACTAGTACATCATAGCTAGCCTGGGTGAAGCGTAGACGGGCATATAAATTGAGGACGTTTAAGAACCAGTAGACCCGGCGCTGTTTGGGTTGGGAGATTAAGTGGTGTTCGTATGCGGATGGGACTGACAGAAAACATTGTGAGCAACCAAGGATTTCGTAACGGATGCAGATGCAGAGTTACAATGTTTTTAGCACAATGATATGAGACACAGAAGTTCACAATAAGGACAATGAAATTACAAAACTGTTTCTTCTCTTGTAGCCACAAATTCTCCAAATAAATCTAGTTACATTGCAAAAGCAAAGAAGAAAATTACCTTCAATAGAAGCGTTTCAAACCAATGCCAATTGATGCTTTAGACTCGATCGGGATGTTGCAGCCTACAATGAAGCAAATCGACCCAATCCAGTGGCTGATGAAGTTTTGAACTTTTTTTTATAATATTCGTTGAAAATTTGTGTGTTTCTGCTTGAGCCGTACGAGATGAAATTTTCATATACGGCTCTTAGAGATCAGTAAATATAAGTATAGTTCCATCTTTATTTCTCAACTGGGAAAACAAATCAGAAACTGAGAATGAAAGGTTGAATATTCACCTAATCACGCCGTCATGGCGAAGCTGCTGCTACGGCGCTGTTCGCTGGTGGAGCGTGCGCCGTGCGGCGGCCGAAGGCGATGGGATGGGTTTGTGCGCCGGTGCCGCGGTGGCGCCGTGGGCCCCTGAGCGGCGGCCTTCGGGTCGGGTGTGGGGCGCGCCCGTCGGCTCCGGCAGGAGCTACTCCGTAGTCAGCCGCCGTCAGTCTCCTGCGCCGTCGACCGTCCTCTGGTTTTCCTCTCGTGCCTGCGTTCCTACGAGCGGAGGAGGGTCGGCTATGGGCCGTCGTTGCTCTGGCCCATAATCATGTAAAATTTATTTTTTGTTTTTTATTAATCTCGAAAATTATTTATTTGATTAGTTTTGTATAATCAGGTGTTGTAAATTTAAAGTGTTCACTTATCACAATAATTTTTCATGTGTCTCTAACAAATAAAATATTTTTATGTGATTCATTCTTGCACGTGAAATAAAACATTTATATTGCAAAATCATAAAAATGTTCACGTGTAACAAAAGTTGTTCGTGTACTAAAAAAAAGGTTCACATATTATTATAAACTTGTTCATCTATATTAAAACGTTCACAATAAAAAATTGTTTGAGAATTCCAAAAGAACCATTCGTGTTCATGGTTTTAAGGAACTTGTTCAAAGCTTAGGGCATGTACTATGGCAAGCGCTTGAACAGACACTTCAGTGCAAAAAATATATATATCAGAAAATTGGATTATGGGCTAAGCGCCTCACCTCCAAGCGCGGACCGCTAAGTTGGGTAGCTAGCGAAACCTAGGACGGCTAATCAAACTCGTGTGGGATGAAATAAAAAGTCCTAGCGACCGATGTTTCCTCGTGCATCGACGCTAGGTAAAATCCCCGGATCGGACGGGATCGAGGCCCAAGGGCAAGGAAATCAACCTAGCGTCTGCTCTAAACGTCTCCGTTGAACGTGCCCTTAGAGCATTCGTAGCAGAAACCGCATCCGGCTCTGTACCGCAAAATAATCGCCCGTTTGCGGTATGACGAAAAAAGTGGTCATTCCAGATACTATAAAACGTACAGCATCCCAAAGTTTTTTGCGGTTCACCGCAAAAGCTTGCTTCCGTCCTGCATATATACCGTATGCAGGGCTGCCGATGCGGTATACCGCATCCTGATGCTTCGGTTGGCGGGAGGGAAATTTCCCCTCTCCTGCTTCCCGCTCATCCGCCGCCGTCGCCGATCTGCCCCGCCGGCCGTTTCCGCCACCACTATCCCTCTCCTCCCTCCCATCTCTCTATCTCTCCTCGTCGTAGCCATGACGAGACCCAATCTAAACTACTACGAGTCCTCGATGTTCGCCCACCACAATATCCTCACACCGCCACGCGCGACGATTTTGGCAGGTTTCGAGCTTAGCCACTTCAGGGTTCCGGTGGCGCTCGTTCCGCACGGTGCCGAGTTGGGTCGCCAGATCGAGGAGCGCCGCCTCGAACTGTCAGGGTGGAAGAGGGCAATGCCCCGATACGCACCAGCGAGCGCCTATTGGCCTAAGCTGTTCAAGAAGGAGCGCAGGGTGGCGCTTGCCCTCTGCCTCGAACACCGGCGCGAGCTCCACCCCGACGACCACAGCCCCGAAGGGAGGACGCGATTCTGGGCGGTTCCAAGACGCACGATCAACAACGCCATCAATGATGCGCTCCGAGAAGACTTCCTACGGGAGGCGGACCGCGCCAGAATCATCGAGATTCTCGACAGCAGCAGCGATGCGGAGGAGATGGAGGACGGTGGCGCCGACATGGAGGATGGTGGTGCCGAGGCGGAGGACGACGACACGGAGGCGGATGGCGTGCGTAAGATCACAGCGGAAGCGAGATCGTTGATTAGGTTTGTGGTACACGTGACAGGGCAGAACAGATGCTGCATAACTGAACCGTAAAATGGAATATTCTGTTATGCGGTACAACTATACGGCATCTGATCCACTGCGGTGGCCCAGCATACCACTTCATGATGTAGTACATTATAGTCGTTGACATAACACCAATGAAACACCATTCACTAGTATTACATCCCTTAGAGTGGTACAACAAAAATACAACAGGTCCAAGACATGACTATAGATTACAACTCGACTCTTTATAAAAGATCCAGAGAACACTCTAGGTTAAAGAGAGAGAAAGAAACTTCTTACAAAGAAGAACCAGAAGTAATAACTCAGAACTATCTAGTAACTAAGACTAGTATCTAAACTATTTGGCTTGCCATTGCTGCTATTGTAATGCTCTACAGAAGTAGGTTTTATGGCTAGAGAATCTACTCCTATCTACTTAATAACTTTGTCTTCACTTCGGATGATGTATATGTTGACTTTATTGACTTTATTGAAGAACTTGAGTTGTCGATGATGGTTTCTTGAGCATAAGTTGGTGTTGACATCATCTCCAACAGCTTAGAACCTAGCAAGGGTTAAGAAGGTACAGTTGAGTACGAGCGTACTTAGCAAGTTCACTAAAAAGGAGTGTATGATGCACTATCTCTACAGCTACAGACCATAGGTCGTAGGCAATGCAGGTTTTCGTAAACATTTCTTCAAAGGTTGCTTTTATTCTGAAAACTATGTTCGACAGCCTTCACAGGTTGACCAGAACCTTCTTGGGGTTCCTTTCCTGCCGCGTTTGTAGCTCCTTCCTGGAACAGGGAGTTGTTGGGTCCGCATCATAGAAAACAAAAAATTTCCTACGATGAGAACTACACGCCAAGATCTATCTACTAGGTACAGAGCAACGGGGTGGACATACATCCATGGAGAACTTACCCTCGAAGACAACGAGCTTTGTTAACGAGTAGGAACTCGTGGTTGATGTATCGTACAATTGTCGATCTCAAGATCATGAGGAAGTCCGAGCGCCGCAAATCAGCAGCGCATCCGCACTCGCACACATGTTCAAGCCACCGGACAACCTCCACTTCCTCGCTCCAGCGATCCAGCGGAAGCAGCAACTCCTTCCAGACGAAATGCCACCGGGAACATGTATCTCGCTAATCCGAGACCATGGGGGGATAATTCTAGAGGGGGAGAGAGATCCTTCACAAGGAGGTGTGAGGATGAATGAGAGAATGGGTGGCCTTTTATAGGAGGAGGGGGGGTGCCCCCTCTCTCTATGGCCGGCGCATGGGGGGGTGACCCCTCACCTCCCCCATTCATGTGGTGGTAACCCCCCCCCCCCACATTAAAATGGCTCTTCACATTCCCTTTTAAAGTCTCCACTTTAAATGCATTAAGTTTCTCCAAATTTAATGCTCTCTCATTTAATAAAACTCTTTTTATTAAATTTATTCAGAATTTTGTTATTACTTTAATTAACAAACATTCACATATAGCCCCTTGCAATATTTCAATATCACATGCAGAACCACTTTTTGTAATTTCACCCGAAACAATTTTCGGTTTCTATTGAAACAATTCCTGCGCTTTGCAATTCTTTCGTCTGAAACATATGTGCTCCAAAATGGTGTCCGGTAACTCTTAAGTGTGCCACCCTACGGTTCACGAATAATGCAGACATGATCGAGACCCTTCTCCGATCAATAATCAGCAGCGGGGCCTGGAGATCCGTACTGACTCCTACACATTCAACAATGACTCCTGTGATCGTTAGAACCTTTAACGCTTGTAACTAAATCCCTTTGTCTCTCGATATATTACATGTCCGAGATTCGATCATCGGTATCTCCATACCTAGTTTGATATCGTTATCGACATGCACTCTTTTCTCGTTCCCGTGATATAACATTCTAGTGATCACATCACTTGCTTGCAAGCTATCCTAATGTGATATCACCGAGAGGGCCCAGAGTATATCTATCCGTCATCTGGATTGACAAATTACACTCTTGATCCACGAGCCTCAACATAACACCTTCATAGCACTGAACCCATCTTTATAGTCACCCTGTTATGGTGTGACGTTTGATGTTATCAAGATACTCTTCCGGTGTTAGCAATTAACATGATCTCATGGTCTAAGGATAAAGATTACTTCGTATGATGTTATAGCAATATAAACACAATGACTTGATCGTAATGCTATACTTCGGATGAATGTTCATCACATCATTTCACAAATGTTGTGACCTTGTTATTAACAACATCCAATGTCCATGATCAGGAAACCTTGATCATCCTGTTAATCAACAAGCTAGTCTATAAGAGAGGCATGACTAGGAACCCTTTTTGTTTATTAAACACACATGTATTGATGTTTCCTATCAATACAATTATAGCATGCAAAATAAACATCTATCATATACAAGGAATACATAATAACAACTTTATTATTGCCTCTCAGGGCATATTTCCTTCAGTCTCCCACTTGCACTAGAGACAATAATCTAGTTCACATAGTGATAAATCTAACACCCATGGAGTTCTGGTGTTGATCATGTTTTGCCCTAGGGAGTACTTTAGTCAACGGATCTGCTACATTCAGGTCTATGTGCACTTTACAAATCTTTATATCTCCATCCTTGACATGCTCGTGGATGGAGTGAAACCGGCGCTTAATATGTTTGGAATTCTTGTGAGACCTTGGTTCCTTTGCGTTGGCTATGGCTCCATTGTTGTCACAATAGATCACCATCGGGTCCAACGCACTTGGAACCACACCCAGTTCCGTTATGAACTCCTTCATCCAAACTGCTTCCTGCGCTGCTTCTGAAGTAGCAACATATTCCGCCTCCGTTGTTGATCCAGCTACCACAGGTTGTTTGGAGCTCCTCCAACTAACTGCTGCTCCATTCAAGAGAAATACGTATCTGGATTGAGACTTAGAGTCATCCGGATCAGTGTTAAAGCTAGCATCGACATAACACTTAGCGACTAGCTCTTCTTCACCTCCGTATAAAAGAAACATATCCTTAGTTCTTCTCAAGTACTTAAGGATATTCTTGATCGCTATCCAGTGTTCCGAACCTGGATCAGATTGGTACCTACTAGTCAAACTAATAGCATGTGCCACATCCGGTCTTGTACATAGCATGGCATACATTATAGAGCCTATGGCTGAGGCATAGGGGATCTTATCCATTATCTCTCTTTCTTCCGTCGTAGCCGGACTTTGAGTCTTACTCAATGTCTTGCCTTGCAACATAGGTAAGAACCCCTTCTTACTTCCGTCCATATTAAACTTCTTTAATATCTTATCAAGGTATGTACTCTGCGATAGCCCAATTAGGCGTCTTGATCTATCTCTATAGATTTTAATGCCTAATATATATGAAGCTTCACCAAGGTCTTTCATCGAAAATTTGCTGTTTAGATAACTTTTAACACTGTTTAAAAGATCTATATCATTTCCAATCAATAATATGTCATCCACATATAATATCAGAAATGCCACATTGCTCCCACTCACTTTCTTGTAAATACAAGCCTCTCCATAAGTTTGGACAAATCCAAACTCTTTGATCACCTCATCAAAGCGGAGATTCCAACTTCTTGATGCTTGCTTCAGTCCATAGATGGATCGCTGAAGTTTGCACACCTTATTAGCATCCTTAGGATCGACAAAACCCTTAGGTTGTATCATATACAACTCTTCTTCAATATTACCATTGAGGAACGCAGTTTTGACATCCATCTGCCATATTTCATAATCGAAATATGTAACAATTGCTAACATAATCCTAACCGACTTAAGCATCGCTACGGGAGAGAATGTCTCATCGTAGTCAACTCGTTGAATTTGTCGAAACCCCTTTGTGACAAGTCGAGCCTTATAGATGGTTACTTTACCATCAGCATCAGTTTTTCTTTTGAAAATCCATTTATTCTCAACGGCCTTTCGATCGTGAGGTAAGTCCACCAAGGTCCAAACCTGGTTTTCGTACATGGATTCCATCTCGGATTTCATGGCTTCTAGCCATTTGTTGGAATCAGGGCTCATCATCGCTTCTTCATACGTCGCAGGGTCATCTATTTCATCAATCATGAAATTCATAACAGGATTGCCGTACAGTTCAGGAGCTGCATGTGTCCTGCTTGACCTGCGAGGTTCGGTAGTGTCCTCTTTCGGAGTTTCATGATCATTATCATTAGCTCTCTCTTCATCAGGTGAAGTCAACTCCGAACAACTTTCGGTGCTGCGCCACTCGTCATTCCATGAAGAGAAGGTTCAATAACCTCTTCGAGTTTTACCTTCTGACTACTCACACCTTTTGCGAGAAACTCCTTCTCAAGAAAGGATCCATTCTTGGCAACAAAGACCTTGCCCTCGGATCTGTGATAGAAGGTATACCCAGTCGTTTCCTTAGGGTATCCTATGAAGACGCATTTTTCCGCTTTAGGTTCGAGTTTATCCGGTTGAAGTTTCTTCATATAAACATCGCATCCCCAAACTTTAAGAAATGACAGCTTAGGTTTGTTTCCAAACCATAATTCATACGGTGTCTTTTCAACGGATTTAGATGGTGCCCTATTTAAAGTGAATGCAGCTGTTTCCAGTGCATAACCCCAAAATGACAGTGGCAAGTCAGTCAAAGACATCATAGATCGAACCATATCCAATAAGGTACGATTACGATGCTCCGACACACCATTACGTTGTGGTGTTCCGGCAGGCGTGAGTTGTGAAACTATTCCACACTCTTTCATGTGTGTGCTAAACTCATAACTTAGATACTCTCCTCCACGGTCAGACCATAGAAATTTGATCTTTCTATTACGATGATTTTCCACTTCATTCTGAAATTCCTTGAACTTTTCAAAAGTTTCAGACTTGTGTTTCATCAAATAGATATACCCATATCTACTCAAATCATCCGTGAAAGTAACAAAATAACGATATCCACCTCGCGCCGACACACTCATTGGTCCACACACATCAGTATGTATGATTTCCAATAAATCTGTCGCCCGTTCCATTGAATCAGAAAACGGCGTTCTAGTCATCTTGCCCATAAGGCATGGCTCACATGTATCAAATGATTCAAAATCAAGTGATTCCAAAAGTCCATCAGAATGGAGTTTCTTCATGCGTTTAACGCCAATATGACCTAGACGGCAGTGCCACATATATGTAGATATATCATTATCAAGTTTAATTCTTTTAGCATCAACATTATGAATATGCGTAATACTACTATCGAGATCCAATAGAAATAAACCATTCAACATAGGTGCATGACCATAAAAGATAGTATTCATATAAATCGAACAACCATTGTTTTCAGACTTAAATGAATAACCACTTTGCATCAAACACGATCCAGATACAATGTTCATGCTCAGTGCAGGCACCAAATAACAATTATTTAGGTTTATAACTAATCCCGATGGCATATGGAGAGGCAGTGTTCCGACGGCGATCACATCAACTCTTGATCCATTGCCGACCCGCATTGTGACCTCATCCCTTGCTAGCTGTCGCTTGTTCCGCAGCCCCTGAACCGAGTTACATATATTAGCAACCGATCCTGTATCAAATACCCAAGTGCTACTGCGAGTACTAGTCAAGTACACATCAATAACATGTACATCACATATACCTTTGTTTGCCTTGCCGGACTTCTTGTCCGCCAAATACTTGGGGTAGTTGCGCTTCCAATGGCCAGTCCCCTTGCAATAGTAGCACTCGGTGTCAGACTTAGGGCCAGCTCGGGGTTTCTTTTCAGGCGCGGCAACAGACTTGCCACCCTTCTTTCCCTTGTGCTTTCCTTTCTTGTCCTTCTTGAAACCGGTGGTCCTATTGATCATGAACACTTGATGTTCTTTCCTAATCTCCACTTCTGCAGTCTTAAGCATTGACAGAAGCTCGGGAAGAGACTTCTTCATGCCCTGCATATTATAGTTCATCACGAAGCTCTTGTAGCTAGGTGGCAGAGATTGGAGAACACGATGTATGCCTAAGTCAATGGGAATCGTCATTCCCAAGGACACAAGCTTATCGGCGTACCCAGACATTTTGAGTACATGCTCACTAACGGAGCTGTTTTCCTCCATCATGCAGCTAAAGAACTTTTCTGTAGCATTATAACTCTCTACGGCAGCATGGGTATCGAAAATCATTTTCAATTCTCCCATGGTATCAAAGGCATTGCCATTTTCGAAACGCTTTCGAAGTTTTGGATCTAGCCCATACAGTATGCCGCAATGAACTAAGTCGTGGTCCTCCTGACAAGTTATAGAGACGTTCTTTTCCTCGTCAGGGGCATCAGGAGCTGGTGGGGGGCCTAGCGGCGCATCTAGCACATATTGCTTTTGTGCAGCAGTGAGGAGAATCCTCAAATTCATAGCCCAGTTTGTGAAGTTGCTACCATTCGCAGCAAGTTTCTCTTTCTCCATGAACACATTGAAATTAAAAGCAAGTGGTGCCATCTATAACAGAATTTGTAAAGTATATTTATACTAAGTTTATGATAGATTGAGTTCAACTAATCCAAATTACTAATGAACTCCCACTCAAAAACGACATCCCTCGTGTCCTTTTGGTGATTACATGAACCAAATCCACTACACCAAGTCCGATCATCATGTGAGTCGGTGTAGCTTCAAAGGCGAGCATCTATATGGGCATCGTATCAACTATATGACTCGTGCTTAACCTTTCGGTCCGTGTTCCGAGGCCATGTCTGTACATGCTAGGCTCGTCAAGTAAGAACCTTAGTATTTGCGTGTGTAAAACTGTCTTACACCCGTTGTATGAAAGCGTAGAGTTGAGAACACCCGATCATCACGTGATGCCTCAAAACACGATCCACAAAACGGTGCATACTTAAGGAAGAACACATTTTATCTTGATATCTAAATGAGGGATCATCTTCTAATGCTACCAAACGCGCCAAATTAGCAATATAAGATACTAACATCTAATGTGTGAAGTGAGGTGATATGGTCCATGCATTTGATCTCTATCATTTGCATCGTGGTATGATCTCTATCATTCCTTTGTGTGTAAGGCCAAGGTCTATGGAACTTACACGTTAAGTGAGTTGTAAGAGTATCTATCATACATCTACTTACAACAATACCATATCAAAACACTAGCCCAGCAACGATCTAAACTAGATGCCTCTAATTTATCAATTACAAGTTTTACGTGGCTTAGGGCTTTCGGAGATAGAACCTGTCTAACCTACGAACATGAACCACAACGAGGATAACTAAGTTATTAGCAACTCGTTGTAAATCAGATATTGACTATAGTAGGAGAGACAGACACCCGCTAGACACTTATGCAAAACAAGTTGCATGTCAGTCGTGGAACCGGTCTCATGTACGATGACATGTAAGGTTGGTCCGGGCCGCTTCATCCCACTATGCCACCAATATCCAAAGTACATAGAAGATGCAATAACATGATCATCATCGCCCACATATCAACCATATGTGTACTACCCGTGCTAAGAACCTATGCATAGATCAGGCTCTGATAGCACTGTTGGGTCCGCAGCATAGAAAACAAAAAAATTCCTACGATGAGAACTACACACCAAGATCTATCTACTAGGTACAGAGCAACGGGGTGGACATACATCCATGGAGAACTTACCCTCGAAGACAACGAGCTTTGTTAACGAGTAGGAACTCGTGGTTGATGTAGTCGTACACTTGCTGATCTCAAGATCGTGAGGAAGTCCGAGCGCCGCAAATCAGCAGCACATCCGCACTCGCACACACGTTTAAGCCACCGGACAACCTCCACCTCCTCGCTCCAGCGATCCAGCGGAAGCAGCAACTCCTTCCAGACGAAATGCCACCGGGAACATGTATCTCGCTAATCCGAGACCATGGGGGAATAATTCTAGAGGGGGAGAGAGATCCTTCACAAGGAGGTCTGAGGATGAAGGAGAGAATGGGTGGCCTTTTATAGGATGAGGGGGGTGCCCCCTCTCTCCATGGCCGGCGCATGGGGGGGGGTGACCCCTCACCTCCCCCATTCATGTGGTGGTAACCCCCCCACATTAAAATGCCTCTTCACATTCCCTTTTAAAGTCTCCACTTTAAATGCATTGAGTTTCTCCAAATTTAATGCTCTCTCATTTAATAAAACTATTTTTATTAAATTTATTCAGAATTTTGTTAATTACTTTAATTAACAAACATTCACATATAGCCCCTTGCAATATTTCAATATCACATGCAGAACCACTTTCTGCAATTTCACCCGAAACAATTTCTGGTTTTATTGAAACAATTCCTGCGCTTTGCAATTCTTTCGTCTGAAACATATGTGCTCCAAAATGGTGTCCGGTAACTCTTAGTGTGCCACCCTACGGTTCGCGGATAATGCAGACATGACCGAGACCCTTCTCCGATCAATAATCAGCAGCGGGACCTGGAGATCCGTACTGACTCCTACACATTCAACGATGACTCCTGTGATCGTGAGAACCTTTAACGCTTGTAACTAAATCCCTTTGTCTCTCGATATATTACATGTCCGAGATTCGATCATCGGTATCTCCATACCTAGTTTGATCTCGTTACCGACATGCACTCTTTTCTCGTTCCCGTGATATAACATTCTAGTGATCACATCACTTGCTTGCAAGCTATCCTAATGTGATATCACCGAGAGGGCCTAGAGTATATCTATCCGTCATCTGGATTGACAAATTCCACTCTTGATCCATGAGCCTCAACATAACACCTTCGTAGCACTGAACCCATCTTTATAGTCACCCTATTACGGTGTGACATTTGATGTTATCAAGATACTCTTCCGGTGTTAGCAATTAACATGATCTCATGGTCTAAGGATAAAGATTACTTCGTATGATGTTATAGCAATATAAACACAATGACTTGATCGTAATGCTATACTTCGGATGAATGTTCATCACATCATTTCACAAATGTTGTGACCTTGTTATTAACAACATCCAATGTCCATGATCAGGAAACCTTGATCATCCTGTTAATCAACAAGCTAGTCTATAAGAGAGGCATGACTAGGAACCCTTTTTGTTTATTAAACACACATGTATTGATGTTTCCTATCAATACAATTATAGCATGCAAAATAAACATCTATCATATACAAGGAATACATAATAACAACTTTATTATTGCCTCTCAGGGCATATTTCCTTCAGGAGTAACATGTCACAATTCTTCCACTCTGCAGAGGTGCGTTGCTTTACCCATAAGAGACCAACTCCTTGTTGCACAACCGGGCGTACTTTCCCATCCACATCCATGATGTGGGGCCTAGCAGATGATCCAAGCCAATCACTACCCCCTTCGTGACCCCGCATGTCCCCTTGGTGTACACCATGCCCACATCTTGTATTACGGTAATGGTTAGTACAGACCGTCAGATACCGAATTATCGTGGGACGTTGAGGGCTCCCACCCATATGCTGCATATCCTCTACGAATTACCAATAAATGCACGGTACAAGGATAACAGCCACGACCTGACCATCCGGATGCATGCGAGAGGATGAAGATACAGCTGTCTTCTCCATCCCATTCCAAATATTATGGTTAACTTGTAATATACGGCGCTAGAATCACTGATGTCATGGGTTATTAAATCCTAGTTGTTTTGCAATTGGAATCTTAGATTCCCCTGCAATTCTTAGTATTTATCATCACTTAGGATGATAATAGCATTTCATTTGTTTGGAAAAATATTTATTTTCTGTCTTCTTTAGAACATAGGTGATAATACACAATTTTCAAATACTTTCATAAAGACACTTCAAAGGACATGAGCAAGTGATGAACTTGCCTTTTGTGATTGCAAGATTATGCACTCGCGGTCTTCGAGACATAGAAGATCCAAATTCTATAAAAACATCATTGGTCCGGTAAGGACTAATGTTTAAAGAAGCAAGATGCAATTATACATAAGTAATGTAATGCAGTTTGATAAACGCGAATTCCTCGGACTAATCGTATCTGACCTAGGGTTTGAAGCTGGTGATGAGTTCTTTGGAATGTGTTGCACTTTTATACTGGATTCACACTTGTGCTTCTTATTAAGGCTTGTGAGAGTGTGTGAAACAATATGTAGATACAACAAGTAAGCATGCAATACTAAAGCACTCGATGGGGCATGTGATCTAAAAGAATCCTTAAGCAAGATTATTAATCAATTAGAGCTTTTAAAGAAGTGTTCAAGGATTACTTTTAATGTTTCTTAAAGGAATAACTTTTGAAGAAAATAATACTTAACAAAGTAAAAGCATTGAAACTTAAGGCTAACACTTTAAGATTTCCTTATTAATTACAAGTATTAAAGTAGAAAACAATTAGTATATTTTTTGAATAGCTACTCTACTAGCAAGTGGAGACTTTTAACACTTCAGGAAGGTGAAACAAAAGGATATGTCTTTATGGAAGCGGTGTTCTCTTGATTTATAAGTGAATAGAATCACTTACTTATTAACTTGTGAGTGAAATAATAGTAAAAGTTTTAATAAGTCAAAATATTATTCTTGAGGATTTTATATTTGATAAAGTCCCCTTGGGAAAAATATACACTTATTTGTGAATAGTAATTTAACAGATATTGTATTCATGATATTTTAGACTCTTTTTACTTCATAGCAGTATTACTTAAGATAAACACCATTATTAAACCTTTAATGGATAATATTAGGAATATTAGCAATTTTTATTTATCCTATAGGAATTATCAATTAAGGAAATAAGTTTAAAGTCAACTTATTAGAGTATTAAATATTTATTTACCTAAAAAGTGAAAGATTATAATTTTAACGTGTAGACATTATTTTTGTGATCATTTTGGTATATTATAAATATTTTTGTGATTTTTAAATAATAAGATATGATTTTTATAAGTTTTATCACTTTGTAAATACTAAAAAAATAATAAATACTTAGTTAATTAACAAAAAAATGTACAAAATAAATTTATAAAGGTATATTTTGTTTTTCTATGAATTTTATATATTATACTTATTAATTTGAGTTTTAAATAATAATATATTTATTTAAGATTTGTCCCAAATTGATTATTTACTAATAATAACTATTATATTATTTAAGTTGAAAAATAAAATAGGATAATTGGTTTAGAATATAGAGTTTATTTTTCTAAACATTTATATATATAATATATATTTTTTTGAATTATAAATCAAAAGATATGAAATTAATAAGGTTTAATCCTTTTCTTAAATTCCTGAAAATATATTTATATTTGAACTTATTTTGTTTTATCTATTTATTGACAGAGAATACCTTTTTATACTCAAACTACTCTAGACCCAGCCACTGGCAAGTGGGGTCAGGGCCACGTCACTTGCCACCTAGGCAAGGACCTAGTCAAACAGGCTGGCAGGACCAGGATGACGTGGGCGTGGCGTCGTGCTGACACAAGCACGTCCACCACCACCGGTTTGTGGTCGCTGGCGGCGATTCTGAGCGTGCGTTGGACCAGTGAGACCACGCGCTCGAACCTATAGAGCACGGGGTTGCGAACGATGGTCGTGCCACCCCGATAAGGTCACCGGAGCCAACTCCACGGCGAACAACCATGGCGGTGGTCGGAGGTCCACGATGGCAGAGCGATTCAGGAAGCAAGCAAAGAAACAGAGGGCACTGGGAGAATCTCTAGCTTACAAGGATTGTGATGAAAGGCTTGGAAAGGCGAGGCGAGACGCGGTGAAGCCGGAATCGAAGATGAACGCGGTGACCGACGCTTGGGAAGATGAAGTCCATCCGGTCGCTTCCAGGCACATCGGCTCGATTCATTTGCAGAGGAAGACCGAGGAGAATATGGCGGAGAGGATAGAGCTCTTCCCTAAGCTCGGGGAGGCCAGGAACAATGGCGAGCTTCGACGACCGATGGCAGCTAGGGTTTCGGTTTTGGGGAAAAACAGGAGAGAGCGCGCGAGAGAGTGAGATGGGTATGAGCAAATAGAGGAGAGTGCGGGAGTTCTTATCCCCTCCTCTAGAAGCTGCGGCACGCATCATAGCGCGACAGAGGATCGACGGCGGAGCTCGGGCCAGGCAGCTGCTTCGCCACATGAGGATGATGATGACATGACGAGTGACCGAACCAGTATCTAGGCCGGGCTGCTGTTGGGCTGTGGCGAGGCAAGAGAAATGTGACGGCTGGCGCACGGGAGCGACGAGTAGCAATACGGAAATGGGTCGTGGGCCGCGTCTGGTGACTGCTTCTTTTTTTATTTTGTTTCTATTTTCTTTTTTATTCATAAATTCATTTCAAATTTGAGTTCTACAAGAGTTTAAATCCTTAGAGCTCTGGTGTGATATTCTCAATGGTTTAGAGATTCATTATACTAAATCTTTTCTTCATTTTCCTTTATCCTTTTGAAATTCACGAGTGTATGAAAGGCTCTTTTATTTAGCAAAGTAAATACAAATTAGGGTTTTATGGCTTTGTTTCTTAAATAGAAACCTTATATAAAAAACAATGTTATTGTTTTCACTTCTTAATTGTAATGATAAGGATTTAAAATGGTGAATGATATAGAACATTCTATTCATTCTTAGGCTCATTAATACATATACAATATAATGCATTAAACCTTGTGGTTTGTAATATGGTGATTTGAATTCCATGATTCTCCCTATTTGATGATTTCGCCAAATCCAATTCCATTTGATTTGTAATGCTTATAAATATCACAAAACAATATTGGTTAGGTCATTATGAATCAATAACTATTATTGATGGAGAAATGCTCAGTTTTATTCAAATGTAGGTATATGGTTTTTGAGAGGATTTAATAATTCATATTCAGTTATAGATATGGATGAATATTAAAGCTAAGACATATTGCCATCATGTTTTGTGACCATGGATAGTAACTTATCTTAGAGTGATCTATTAAGATTACTTTTCTAAAGTGATTTTGATGGTATATGAGACTAGGTCTTTATCAGGGTTTAAGACAATAAGGTGGACAAGGCTTTCTTCCATAAACTCTCAACTGGTATTCTACTTATCTCTTAGAAATTTCATCTGACTAAAAGATACTATCCACTGGCTGCCTAAAAATAGGAATTGTTTTAACTACCCTCTTTATTCTAGGATTTTAAACAAAGAGGTAGACATGGGTCTTGTCCTGGTTTGATATGATCTTGGTTAAGGCTTCTAAAAAATCCTTACCTTAATACCTCACCAAGGTTATCTTTAGATAAGTAATTCCTTTCCTAAATATACTCTATACATCTCTCTTATCTTATTTACAATTATCACATCTTCATGAATAAGTCAACCATCTGAATCCACCATATCCATCATCATATGATGACATGGTCATGCCACTTCAACAATACTCATGCTCCACTATTACTCTAGTATGAAACTTCCATTTCTTAACTACCTCTAATGAATCCATCAATGCATCTACTTCAAACTCCATCAATTAACTCCTTTATATCAACCTTGCAACTTCTTCTAAGGCTTGCAAGATTGCAATTCTCTCTATATCACATGTGATATCAATCCTCTGGGATGGGTAGGGTACTACTCCGATAATACAAGTTTGTTCTTGTATTAGCTTGGTTAAAGATCTATGCTTCCAACTACTCCTTACAACTCATATTACATACTTCATCATACTCTAGCTTGACTTCTCATAATCAAGCTAGATGATTCAGCTTACTAAGGTTTTGCCTAATTTGGTATAATCACAGCTCTTCTTCAACACCTAGTCATCTATTCTCAAATGACTTGAGAATAATGACCACTATCCTTTGATCATACTAAGCTTAGTCTTCTAATTGTTTGATCAAGATCTATTAACACTAAATAGTAGACTTGTACTAGTCTCTTTATAGGATTATCTTGTTAAGGAAACTTGCTCCATATTTATATCTACTTGTCTTAACAACAGTATCATTGGATACCCTAATACTACTAGCTTTCTCATCGCTTCTCAATTACTAGCTTAATTCTTGGGTTTAAATACTTTTTCTAGCGAACTCATGAGTGAGTTAACTCCTCCAACATCTAATGGTTTGATCACCACTAAGGATATCATTCCATTGATTATGGCACACTACCATATCTAGTTCCTTCTTCTTACTAATTTACTTGGACATTTGGAAGGTCAATCTACTAGGTCAAAGCTAATAGTTAATATATGCTAGGTAAAGAATTGATTACTCAGCACTGATGATCACTTGACACTAGGACTTGGTTAAATAGGAATGTCACCTCTTAATATCATATTAGGAGTATATGCTGGATGGTCTTGGCTTGACTTCCTTTTTACTCTATTTGTGATAAGAGTTAATGTTTATGCACTACCATGATGCTCATGGTAGGAATAACTATGGCAAGCAAGTGTTTCAAGATTTAGTTATGAGGTTTCTTTACTTAAGTTATAAGCTTAACTTGGTATTCAGGGTTTGTGGTAGATAATACCTTGATATCATCTTTAGAATATTAAGTATTCATCCTTGAGTTGTTGTATGGAATACCGTGTAATGATCTCTAGAAGATCAAGTACTCCTTATTAAGTAATGTGTCGTGACTTAGTTTTATTACATTTGATATACTCTTAGATCAAATTATATTACCCAAAGGTAAGGTTTTACAAATGTCATGTTGAAACTTATTGCAGTCAACTTGATGATCTACTTCAGTTCCACCAAGTTAAGAGAAGCTTCAATATCTTTGACAAGTTTTATTTAAAAGCGCGAAAATTATCTGGATTTTCTATGCATGAATGCAATGCACACACCTTATCTCAGCTTATTTCTAAGCTCTAATGCTGGGATGTTACATCTTCCCCGACGTTTTTCGCACAACAAAGTCGAGTTTTGGTTTATCCATCCACGTTTTGCGGTAGGAAGGGATGTTGTATCTGCTAGAGATGCTCTTACTTCTATAGTCCCCAAGTTTTGGTGGACAAACATTCAGTCTGATAACATTTCTAAACCTTTGTTCTTAAGAGTTTGGCATGATATCTGCCAACCTATTCAGGAAGGTGGACTAAGTGTTAGAGAGATATATGTCAACCTATCTAGGAACTTACAAAGGTGGAATAGGTGTTAGAGACTTGTTCATTATGAATGGATCTTTGCTATAAATGTCTATTTGGAGAATTTTTAAAGAACCTAATTCTCTATCGGCTCGTGTTTTCAAATCAAAATATTTCCCTAGAACTAACACTGACATATAGTTCAATTCCAAAATCCGCCTTTTGGTCTTTGGTTTTAAATGTCTTGCCATAGATGGGGAACTCATGTTACCTCCAAATTGCAACAGGTAAATCTAGCATCGGCTCATCCCCATGGTATGACGACTAGAGAGAAATTTATGACCATCTCATCTCCTAGCCAGGTACGAACTTTCCTCCTCCAAACAGGCTTTCCCTACTATATTAATATAGCAACCACATCAATACAAGAATCGCTGGGGCAACGTCACAAACATGATCAAAAAGAAAAGAAGGCATGTCGAATCGATGAAACGATGATGACCCGCAACCACTGCGCCCTTCGACTTTCGACCACCATGCTCCAAGCACCCTCGAAGTGCATAGTACGAAGAAACACCTTCAAGAAAGGAGCAATGTCGACATAATGCTTATGCTTAGACCAGATTGGTCCTAGGGTTTCCATCGACACCTAGAGTACAGTGGACATGGGATTCCCGTGGTGTCCTCCGAGGAGGATTGGTGCAACTCCGAGGGAGGAACTACAACAAGGACAGACTAGCCGATAAGGATTTCTCCCGTCCCTGTCCACAAAAAACCCCAGCACAACGGAGAACCACCACCCATTTTCGCCTCCAACCAGCATGCGCCACCACGATATTGAAGTCACCATCGCTAGTCTCTTCATGACACTGGCATGCGGTTTGTATGATGGAGGTACACTGACATCACTAGGACAAGGAACAACAACCTCGTAGCCGCGTAGGAGGGACACACCTCTACCACCGAGAGGCAATCATCAACCGGGTAGAGTAGCGGGAGCACAGTAGGCCCAAGCTACCCTATAAAGCCATGACCGACCTGCTATAATAAGCAAGGCGTAACCCCGCCATTCCTATGTTGGGTTCGTAGCATAGAAAACAAAATTTTCCTACGATGGTAACTATACGCCAAGATCTATCTACTATATACAAGTAACGAGTGGATATACATCCATAGAGAACTTACCCTCGAAGACAACAAAGCTTTGTTAACAAGTTGGAACTCATGGATGATGTAGTCGAATGCTTGCTGATCTCAAGATCATGTGGAAGTCCTAGCGCCGCAAATTAGCAGTGCATCCGTCCTTGCACACACGTTCAGGCCGTCGAACAACCTCCACCTCCTCGCTCCAGTGAATCAATGGAATCAGCAACTCCTTCTGGACGAAATGCCACCAGGAACATGTATATCGCTAATCCGAGACCATGGGAGAATATATCTAGAGGGGGAGGGAGATCCTTCACGAGGAGGTGTGCTTTGTGAGGGAGGAGAGGGGGGCCTTTTATAGGAGAGGGGGCACCTCCCCTCCCGTGGCCGGCGCCCATGAGGGGTGCCCCCACCTCTCCCTCATTCATGTGGTGGAAGCTCCACTCACATCAATTTTGCCTCCACTCAAAGTTCCACTCACATGCATTAAATTTCCACCAAATTAAATGCAACTCTCATTTAATAAAAATCTTTTATTTATTTTATTCAGAATTTTGTTAATTACTTTAATTAATAAACATTCACATAAAACCCCCTGCAACATTTCAATATCACATGTAGAACTAGTTTCTGCAATTTCACCTAAAACAATTCCGATTTCCATCGAAATGATTCCAGCGCTTTGCAATTCTTTCGTCTGAAACATATATGCTCCAAATGGTGTTTGGCAACCCTTAAGTGTGTCACCCTACGGTTTGCAAACAATTCAGACATGCTCGAGACTCCTCTTAGATCAATAATCAGAAGCGGGACCTGGACATCCATTCTGACTCCTGCACATTCAATGATGACTTCTGTGATCATGAGAACCTTTAATGCTAGTAACTTAATCCCTTTGTCTCGTGTTACATGTCCTAGATTTGATCATTGGTATCCAAATACCTAGTTTGATCTCATTACCGACATGCACTCTTATCTCGTTCCCGTGATATAACATTCTAGTGATCACATCACTTGCTTGTAAGCTATTCTCAATGTGATACCACCGAGAGGGCCCAGAGTATATCTATCCGTCATCGGGATGGACAAATCCCACTCTTGATCCATGAGCCTGTACATAACACCTTCGTAGCACTGAAACCACCTTTATAATCACCCTTTTATGGTGTGACGTTTGATGTTATCAAGATACTCTTCCTGTGTTAGTGATTAACATGATCTCATGGTCTAAGGACTAGGATTACTTGTTGGGTTTGCAGCATAGAAAACAAAAAAAATCCTACGACGGGAACTATACGCCAAGATCTATCTACTAGATAAAAGCAACAGGTGGATATACATCCATAGAGAACTTACCCTCGAAGACAACAAAGCTTTGTTAACAAGTTCGAACTTGTGGATGATGTAGTCGAATGCTTGCCGATCTCAAGATCATGTGGAAGTCCTAGCGCCGCAAATCAGCAGTGCATCCGTCCTCGCACACACGTTCAGGCCACCGAACAATCTCCACCTCCTCGCTCCAGCGAATTAGCGAAAGCATCAACTCCTTCCAGATGAAATGCCACCGGGAACATGTATCTCGCTAATCCGAGACCATGGGGGAATATATCTAGAGGGGGAGAGAGATCCTTCACGAGGAGGTGTGCTTTGTGAGGGAGGAGAGGGGGGCCTTTTATAGGAGAGGAGGGCTCCTCCCCTCCCATGGCCGGCGCCCATGGGGGTGTCGCCACGTCTTCCTCATTCATGTGGTGGAAGCTCCACTCACATTAATTTTGCCTGCACTCAAAGTTCCACTCACATGCATTAATTTTCCACCAAATTTAATGCAACTCTCATTTAATAAAACTCTTTTATTTATTTTATTCAGAATTTTATTAATTACTTTAATTAACAAACATTCACATAAAACCCCTGCAACATTTCAATATCACATGCAGAACCAGATTCTGTAATTTCACCCGAAACAATTCCGGTTTCCATCGAAATGATTCTAGCGCTTTGCAATTCTTTCGTCTGAAACATATATGCTCCAAATGGTGTTTGGCAGCCCTTAAGTGTGTCACCCTACGGTTTGCGAACAGTGTAGACATGATGAGACTTCTCTCAGATCAATAATCAGAAGCGAGACCTGGAGATCCATTTTGACTCCTGTACATTCAACGATGACTTCTGTGATCGTGAGAACCTTTAACGCTAGTAACTTAATCCCTTTGTCTCGCGATATATTACATGTCCGAGATTCGATCATTGGTATCCAAATACCTAGTTTGATCTCGTTACCGACATGCACTCTTTTCTCATTCCCGTGATATAACATTCTAGTGATCACATCACTTGCTTGTAAGCTATTCTCAATGTGATATCACTGAGAGGGCCTAGAGTATATCTATCCGTCATCGGGATGGACAAATCCCACTCTTAATCCATGAGCCTCTACATAACACCTTCGTATCACTGAACCCACCTTTATAATCACCCTTTTATGGTGTGACGTTTGATGTTATCAAGATACTCATCCGGTGTTAGTGATTAACATGATCTCGTGGTCTAAGGACTAGGATTACTTCGTATGATGTTATAGAAATATAAAATCAATGACTTTGATCTTAATGCTATACTTCGGATGAATGTTCATCACACCATTTCACAACTGTTGTGACCTCATTATTAACGACATCCAATGTCCACGATCAGGAAACTTTGATCATCTTGTTAATCAACGAGCTAGTTTAAACAGAGGCATAACTAGGAACTTTCCATTTGTTTATTAAACACACATGTATTAACGTATCCATATTAATACAATTATAGCATGCAAAATAAACATCTATCATATACTTGGAATACACATAATAACAACTTTATTATTGCCTCTCAGGGCCTATTCCCTTCAGTCTCCCACTTGCACTAGAGACAATAATCTAGTTACATAGTGATAAATCTGAGACCCATGGAGTTCTGGTGTTGATCATGTTTTTCCCTAGGAAGAACTTTAGTTAACGGATCTGCAACATTGGGATCCGTGTGTACTTTACAAATCTTTATATCTCCATCCTTGACATGCTCTCGAATGGAGTGAAACCGGCGCTTAATATGCTTGGAATTCTTGTGAGACCTTGGTTCCTTGGCGTTGGCTATGGCTCCATTGTTCTCACAATAGATAATCATTGGGTCCAACGCACTAGGAACCACACGTAGTTCGGTTATGAACTCCTTCATCCAAACCGCTTCCTGCGCCGCTTCTGAAGCAGCAACATATTCCGCCTTCATCGTTGATCCAGCCACCACAGGTTGTTTGGAACTCCTCCAACTAACTGCTGCTCCGTTCAAGAGAAATACGTATCCGGATTGAGACTTAGAGTCATCCGGATCAGTGTCAAAGCTAGTGTCGACATAACACTTAGCGACCAACTCTTCTTCACCTCCGTATACAAGAAACATATCCTTAGTTCTTCTTAAGTACTTAAGGATATTCTTGACTGCTATCTAGTGTTTCGTACCTGGATCAGATTGGTACCTACTAGTTAAACTAATAGCATGTGCCACATCCGGTCTTGTACATAACATGGCGTACATTATAGAGCCTATAGCCGAAGCATAGGGGATTTTATCCATTATCTCTCTTTCTTCCGCCGTAGCCAGACTTTGAGTCTGACTCAATGTCTTGCCTTGCAACATTGGTAAGAACCCCTTCTTACTTCCGTCCATTTTAAGCTTCTTTAAAATCTTATCAAGGTATGTACTTTGTGATAGCCCTATCAGGCGCCTTGATCTATCTTTGTAGATCTTTATGTCTAATATGTATGACGCTTCCTAGGTCCTTCATCGAAAATTTGTTGTTTAGATAACTTTTAGCACTGTTTAAAAGATCTATATCATTTCCAATCAATAATATGTCATCCACATATAAAATTAGAAATGCCACATTGCTCCCACTCACTTTCTTGTAAATACAAGCTTCTCCATAAGTTTGGATAAATCCAAACTCTTTGATCACCTCATCAAAGTGGAGATTCCAACTCCGTGATGCTTGCTTTTGTCTATAGATGTATCGCTGAAGCTCGCACACCTTGTCAGCATCCTTAGGATTCACAAAACCCTTTGGTTGTATCATATACAACTCTTCTTCAGTATTACCATTGAGGAATGCAGTTTTGACATCCATCTGCCATATCTCATAATCGAAATAAGCAACAATTGATAACATAATCCTAATTGACTTTAGCATCGCTATGGGAGAGAATGTCTCATCATAGTCAACCCCTTGAATTTGTCGAAACCCCTTTGTGACAAGTCGAGCTTTATAGATGGTTACATTACCATCAACATTAGTTTTTCTTTTGAAAATCCATTTATTCTCAACGGCCTTTCGGTCGTGAGGTAAGTCCACCAAGGTCCAAACCTGGTTTTCGTACATGATTCTATCTCGGATTTCATGGCTTCTAGCCATTTGTTGGAACCCGGGATCATCATCGCTTCTTCATACGTTGCTGGGTCATCTATTTCATCAACCATGAAATTCATAACAGGATTTCCATACAGTTCAGGAGTTGCACGTGTCCTGCTCGACCTACGAGGTTCGGTAGTGTCCTCTTTCGGAGTTTCATGATCATTATCATTAGTTCCCTCCTCATTCAGTGAAGTCAACTCCGGAAAAATTTCTGACGCTGCGCTACTCGCCGTTGCATGAAGAGAAGGTTCAATGACCTCTTCGAGTTCTACCTTCCAACTACATACACCTTTCGCGAGAAACTCTTTCTTTAGAAAGGATCCATTCTTGGCAATAGAACCTTGCCCTCGGATCTGTGATAGAAGGAATACCCAATAGTTTCCTTAGGGTATCCTATGAAGACGCATTTTTCCACTTTGGGTTCGAGTTTATCTGGTTGAAGTTTCTTTACATAAACATCGCAACCCCAAACTTTAAGAAATGACAGCTTAGGTTTGTTTCCAAACCACAATTCATATGGTTTCTTTTCAACGGATTTAGATGGTGCCCGGTTTAAAGTGAATGCAGCAGTTTCTAGTGCATAACCCCAAAATGATAGTGGCAAGTCAGTCAGAGATATCATAGATCAAACCATATCTAATAAAGTACGATTACGATGTTCCGACACACCATTACGTTGTGGTGTTCCGACAGGTGTGAGTTGTGAAACTATTCCACACTCTTTCATATGTGTGCTAAACTTGTTACTTAGATACTCACCTTTATAGTCAGACCGTAGAAATTTGATCTTTCTGTTACGGTGATTTTCCACTTCATTCTGAAATTCCTTGAACTTTTGAAAGGTATCAAATAGATATACCCGTATCTACTCAAATCATCCGTGAAAGTAACAAAATAACGATAAGCACCTCATGCCGACACACTCATTGGACCGCATACATCAGCTTGTATGCTTTCCAATAAATCTATCGCTCGTTCCATTGAATCGGAAAACAGGGTTCTAGTCATCTTGCCCATAAGGCATGGCTCACATGTATCAAATGATTCAAAGTAAAGTGATCCCAAAAGTCCATCAGAATGGAGTTTCTTCATGCATTTAACACCAATATGACCTAGACGACAGTGCCACATATATGCAGATATATCGTCATCAAGTTTAATCCTCTTAGCATCAACATTATGACTATGTGTAACACTTTTATCGAGATCTAGTAGAAATAAACCATTCATCACAGGTGCATGACCATAAAAAAATATCATTCATATAAATCGAACAACCATTGTTTTAGGATTTAAATGAATAACCCCATCGCATTAAACAAGATCCGGATATAATGTTCATGCTCAGTGCAGGCACCAAATAACATTTATTTAAGTTTATAACTAATCCCGACGGTAGATGGAGAGGCAGTGTTCCGACGACGATCACATCAACTCTTGATCCATTGCTGAAACACATCTTGACCTCACCCCTTGCTAGTGGTCGCTTGTTCCGTAGCCCCAGATTCGCGTTACATATATTAGCAACCGATCCAGTATCAAATACCTAGGTGCTACTGCGAGTCCTAGTCAAGTACACATCAATAACATGTATATCATATATATATACCTTTGTTTTCCTTGCTGGCCTTCTTGTCTGCAAAGTACTTGGGGCATTTGCGCTTCCAATGGCCGGTCCCCTTGCAATAGTAGCACTCGGTATCCGACTTAGGGCCAGCTCGGGATTTCTTTTAAGGTGCGGCAACAGATCTACCACCCTTCTTTCCCTTTTGCTTACCCTTCTTGTCTTTCTTGAAACCGGTGGTCTTATTGATCATCAACACTTGATATTCTTTCTTGATCTCCACGTCTGCAGTCTTAAGCATTGACAAAATCTCGAGGAGAGACTTCTTCATGCCCTGCATATTGTAGTTCATCATGAAGCTCTTGTAGCTAGGTGGGAGAGATTGAAGAACACGATGTATGCCTAAGTCAATGGAAATCGTTATTCCCAAGGACACAAGCCTATTGGCGCACCCAGACATTTTGAGTATGTGCCCGCTAACGGAGATGTTCTCTTCCATCATGCAACTAAAGAACTTTTCATAAGCATTATAACTCTCTACGGCAGCATGGGTATCGAAAATCATTTTCAATTCACCCATGTATCAAAAGCATTGTCGTTTTCGAAACGCTTTCAAAGTTCTGGATCTAGCCCATACAGTATGCCGCAATGAACTAATTTGTGGTCCTCCTGATGAGTCAGATAGACATTCTTTTCCTCGTCAGTGGCATCAGGAGCTGGTAGGGGGCCTAGCGGTGCTTCTAGCACATACAGCTTGTGTGCAGCATTGAGGAGAATCCTCAAGTTCATGGCCTAGTCGGTAAAGTTGGTACCATTCGTTGCAAGTTTCTCTTTCTCCATGAACACATTGAAATTAAAAGCAGGTGGTGCCTGATACGTTGCTAACGTATCCATAATTTTTGATGTTCCATGCTTGGTTTTATCTACTTTCTTATGTTTTGTTCCAACTTTGGAGTACTTTTCATACACTTTCTTGGACTAACCTATTAACAAGATGCCACAGTGCCAATTGCCTGTTTTCTACTGTTTTTGGTTCCAGGAAAGTCAGAAAATGAATATTCTCGGAATTGGACCGAACAAAAGCCAAAGTCGATATTTTACCGGAAGACTCACGGAGCCAGAAGACGAGACGGAGAGGGGCCACAGGGCGACCACACCATGTGGTGGTGCGGGTCCACCCTGGCCGTGGCACCAGGTGGTGTGGGCCCCCTGGCAGCCCACCGACCTTGCCTCTTCACCTATAAGATGCCTCCCGATGCAAAAACCCTAGGTCGTCAATCAGAAATCCATGAAAAGTTCCGCTGCACCGCCGCCACCGAAGGGGAGATTCGGGGGACAAAAAGTCTTTGTTCCGGCACCCTGCCGGGACGGGGAAGTGCCCCCAGAGCCATCTCCATCGATCTTCACCGCCATCTCCATCACCGTTGCTGATTCTCATGATGATGAGGGAGTAGTTCTTCCTCGAGGCTAAGGGTTCTACCGGTAGCTATGTGTTCATCTCTCTCTATGCATGATCATATTGTGATCATGAGCTTGTAATCTATAGATCTACCTTGCTACTCAAGTGCTTTAATAGATCTCTGCTCTCCCCATGTGTGTGAAGTTGACAGTGTGCACACCATGGTGGCACTTAGGCTAGAGATTACAAATACTTGTTATGATTTATATTTGGAGTTGGATGTCTTTATGAAATTGTGGTGTTTGTTGGAACCATCTAGTGCTCAAGGTGACAATGTGGGGTTATCTAGATGTGGAAAGCGAACTTTGAGGTGTGCTGTTATAGCCCTACCATGGATTAGAGTGTCCAACCGGATAGTAGTTCAGAGTAGTATCATAAAGAGAAGATATTTATATGAGAGTGTTCACTAGTGAAAGTATGATCCCTAGGCCTTGTTTCTAAGCATTGAGACACCGTTTGCAACTAGATCTGTTACATGTTTGCTTGCTGCTATCTTTATTTCAGTTTTCCTTTAGTCTTTTCCCACGTCAACCACACACCATCAAGCTATTTTCTAGCACCGTTACCACTTATAATTATCCATACCACTTGTATTTTACTATCTCTTCGCCGAACTAGTGCACCTATACACCTGGCAAGTGTATTGGGTGTGTTGGGGAGACAAGAGACTTCTTGTATCTTGATTGCAGGGTTGCTTGAGAGGGGATACCTTTGACCACTTCCTCCCTGAGTTCGTTAAACCTTGGGTGATCCACTTAAGGGAAAACTTGCTGCTATTCTACTAACCTCTGCATTTGGGTTTTCCCTTAAGTGGATCACCCAAGGTTTATCGAACTCAGGGAGGAAGTGGTCAAAGGTATCCCCTCTCAAGCAATCCTGCAATCAAGATACAAGAAGTCTCTTGTGTCCCCAACACACCCAATACACTTGTCAGATGTATAGGTGCACTAGTTTGGCGAAGAGATAGTGAAATACAAGTGGTATGAATATAAGACAACGGTGCCAGAAAATAGCTTGATGGCGTGGAAGAGACTAAAGGCAAACTGAAATAAAGATGGAAGCAAGCAAACATGTAACAAATCTAGTTGCAAACGGTGTTTCAATGCTAAGAAACAAGGCCTAGGGATCATACTTTCACTAGTGAACACTCTCATATAAATATCTTCTCTTTATGATACTACTCATAACTACTCTCCGGTTGGACACTCTAATCCATGGTAGGGCTATAACAACACACCTCAAAGTAAGCCTTTCCCATCTAGATAACCCCACACTGTCACCTTGAGCTCTAGATGGTTCCAACAACACCACAATTTCATAGAAACATCCAACTCCAAATATAACTCATAACAAGTATTTCTAATCTCTAGCCTAAGTGCCACCATGGTGTGCACGCTGTCACTTTCACACACATGGGGAGAGCAGAGATCTATTAAAGAACTTGAGTAGCAAGGTAGATCTACTTGATTACAAAGCTCATGATGACAATATGATCATGCATAGAGAGAGAGATGAACACATAGCTACCGATAGAACCCTTAGCCTCGAGAGAGAACTACTCCCTCCTCATCATGGGAATCAGCAACATCGATGGGGATGGTGGTGATGATCGATGGAGATGGCTCCGGGGGCACTTCCCCATCCTGGCAGGGTGCCGGAACAGAGACTTTCTGTCCCCCCGAATCTCCCTTCGGTGGCGGCGGCGTGATACATTGCAAATGTATCTATAATTTTTGATGTTACATGCTTGGTTTTATCTACTTTCTTGTGTTTTGTCCATACTTTGGAGTACTTTTCATATGATTTCTTGGACTAACCTATTAACAAGAGCCACAGTGCCAGCTGCCTGTTTTCTGCTGTTTTTGGTTCCAGGAAAGTCAGAAAATGAATATTCTCGGAATTGGACGGGACAAAAGCCAAAGTGCCTATTTTTCCGGAAGACATCTGATGCCAGAAAACGAGACGGAGAAGGGCTGGGGGCCGGCCACACCACCTGGCCACGCGGCCAGGCCTGGACCGTGCCAGGGGGTGGTCTGGCCGACCCCATCACCCCCTCGGCCTCTCCTTCCGCCTATATATTTCCCTTGGGACGAAAACCCTAGGTACCCGATCAAAAATCCAAGAAAAAGTCTGTAGCTGCCGTCATCTCCATCCCTAGATCGGGAGGGATCTGAAGCTCTTCCCGGCACCCTGCCAGAGAGGGGAATTCACCCTGGAGGCCTTCTTCATCATCATGCAAACCTCCGGTGTGATGCGTGAGTAGTTCATCTCTGGACTACGGGTCCATGTAGTAGCTAGATGGCTGGTTCTCCTCCTTTGTGCTTTCATGTCTAGATCTTGTGAGCTCCGTTCATGATCAAGATCATCTATTTGTAATTCTGCATGTTGTGTTTGCGGGGATCCGATGGATATTGAGATGCTATTTCAGATTGATTATTGATTCTATCATGTCTTTGTTATTTGTGATCTTGCATGCTTTCCGTTGTTAGTAGCTATCTTGGCCAAGTAGATGCTAGCAACTCCAAGAGTTAGTATTTATGCTCGATAGTGGGTTCATGCCTCTGGTAATCTGGGGAAGTGACAGAAATCTCTAAGGTACTAGATGTGATGTTGCTACTAGGGAGAAAACAACAATCCTTTGTTCATAGAACACTCGTATTGTTTACATTACACGCAATGCGTAAAGCAATAATCTGTTGCTTGCAACTTAATACTGGAGGGGGTTCGGATGATAACCTGAAGCTGGATTATTAGTCATAGATGCAGTTGGATGGCGGTCTATGTATAACGTTGTAATGCCCAATCAAGTTCCAAAGGAGTCAAGATGATTAGTATATGCATGTATTGCTTTCTCGATGTTTGTCAATTGCCTCGCTGTAATTTGTTCACCAATCATGTTATCTATCTTAAGGAGAGCCACCTCTAGTGAACTATGGATCTCGGTCCTTTCTTTTACATACAATCTACAAACTGTTTACTGCTTTGTGTTTACTTTCTGCAAACTATTACTTCCTTCCATTCGATACGTTTAATCCTTTGTTTTCAGCAAAACCGGTGAGATTGACAACCTCATCGCAAGTTGGGGACAAAGTTCCGTGGTTGTGTTGTGCAGGTCTCCACGTTGCTACTAGCACCGATAGTGCTCCCTGCCAAGGCACAGCTAGCAACACCTTTGGGGTGTTTCCTTGCTCCTACTGGTTCTATTAAACCTTGGTTTCATAACTGAGGGAAACTTGCTGCTGTGCTCATTATACCTTCCTCTTGGGGTTCCCCAACGAGCTCTACATCAACACTGAGCCATCACGGCGCTGCGGAACTTTTCGTGGCTGGAGGCTTGACGATTTAGGGTTTTTGCATCGGGAGGCATCTTATAGGCGAAGAGGCAAGGTCGGTGGGCAGCCAGGGGGCCCACACCACCTGGTGACGCGGCCAGGGCTAGCCCGCGCCACCATATGGTGTGCCCACCCTGTGGCCCCTCTCCGTCTCGTCTTCTGGCTCCGTGAGTCTTCCGGTAAAATATCGAGTTTGGCTTTTGTCTGGTCCAATTCTGAGAATATTGATTTTCTGACTTTTCTGGAACCAAAAACAGAAGAAAACAGGCAACTGGCACTATGGCATCTTGTTAATAGATAGTCCCAAAAAACATATAAAAATACCTCAAAGTGTTGACAAAGCAAAGAAAAGTAGATACTAAACAAGCATGGAACATCAAAAATTATAGATACGTTTGCAATGTATCAGTACGTCTCACCCATCCTCGAGGCACAGTACAGCATCGTTGGGGTCACTCCTCCCGACAAGAGGCCCCACGCCTGGAGTGCGCCAGCCAAGCTGGCCCTGGTGGACGTTCCTCTCTATGCCCGGCCCTCCTAGCAGGCCCCGCTCGACTTCAACATCGTGCAATATGGTACCAACCTCGACATGTCGCAACTGTTCTTGGGGGGGCTTCAGGGTGGCGGAAGGATGCCCAACACCCCCTCCCCAGCACATTGTTCTGTTATGCATGTTACTCTGTATAACCCGTTGTCATTCTTGTCGATTTATTTTCAGGCATTGGAAGGCCTTCTTAATCATGTGGTAACTGGAGAACATGGAACGTGCAAACTACAAATCAAAGTGCTCTATCTTCTATCTTCTAAAGTCATAAGGCCTTACCGACGGTTATTAGCTCCATCAAGCTATTGTGAGGTGGCCCACGACTAAAACATGCCTGACGGCTGACCGTCGGTTTATTCCCATAGGCAAACATACTACCCGACCATACCATCGGCAATGAGAGTAATGGCCGACCAAGCATAGCCGACAGGAGATTTCCGACAGTAGACTGTTGGCTATAGTAGTACCCGACGGTGAACTAAAATATTCGACGATAATTTGATCGTCGGCTAAAATGCAATATCTAGTAGTAGTGGCCCTCTCCATAAATCGGCTAACAATGCTAACTAAGTAGCATAAATCTGGCCTGGTGTGCAACACATATCTGACGCTTCCCACCACAATTCTGTAGTGTGTGATGTCGACCACTTCTGCTGAACTGGATTTTGACAATTTCAACCGTGGCTCAATTGGTGTTTGACTTGAGTTGCAGTCCTCCATTCCACATTTTGCAAAATCTTGGTTGCATATGCTGATTAGTTCAGTGAGATACCTAGGGAACTTTGTTTGACCTCAATTCCGAGGTAATAACTTAGCAACCCAAGATCACTCATGCTGAACCGTGCCTTCATTTGCCTTTTGAAAGTCTGAATCTCCGCATCACTCTTTCCTCTGATTACAAGGTCATCAACATATACTCCAACCAGTAGTATTGCACCCTGTTTTTCTCGCTTGTAGAGGGCAGGTTCTAAAGAACATTTCTTAAAACCAAGACTGATCAATGTCCTATCCCATTTTGCATTCCATGCTCCCGGGGCTTGTCGAAGTCCATACAAAGCTTTGTGCAGTTTCAATACCTTGTGTCCCTCTCCCTCAGCAACAAATCCAGCAGGATGTGCAACATAAACTTCTTCCTCAAGTTCAACGTTTAGAAAAGCTGATTTAACATTCATATGATGGAGTTCCCACCTTTCCTGTATTGCCAAGGCTAACAACAATCTCACTATGTCCAACTAGCAACAGGAGTAAATACTTTGTCGAAATCTACTTCTTTCCTATGAACATAGCCTTTTGCTACTAACCGATCCTTGTGCTTCCCCACAACTCTAGATGAATCCCTTTTTAGCTTGTAAACCAATTTCAAAACAATTGGCATGTTCCCCTTTGGCAGATCACAAAGTTTCCAAGTTTTGTCGCTCAAAATGGAATCCATCTCTTCCTTCATTGCCCTCTTCTAGCAAATTTCTTTCTCCGCTTCAACACAATTGGTTGGTTCCTATGAACCTAGTAGACAAAGCCCTGAATATGTTGCATCTACCTCTGTTGACTCCTCATAGATTTGATCTAGAGGTTGTTTTCCCTGTGGTCCTTGAGATGGCTCGGACCATGGGTTGGCTAATGTGCTCGATGTCACCGGAGTGAACTGTACCGGTGAAGATGAAGATGGAGTGGACATGTGTTGCAGGAGAGGGACCGACTTTTCATATCCAACTTACCTTGTCTTCACAGTTTTCCGTGGACATGCGGGCGGTGCAACTGACGCAGCCCATGTGCAGTCACTGGTTCGGCTGCCGTGGCAGGGAAATCCTACATATTTTCCGCTATGGCAGCGCCTGCTTGCCGTGCCAGAAAATGAACAAAATACTCTCTCGCCATAGTCTGCTGCTGCTTCATTCCCTTCCCAATTCCAGCACCTTTCCTCTTGAAACACAACATCCCTCAACACAACCAGATTCCTACTCTCTGGATTGTAGAATCAGTAGGCCTTTGAGCCAGATTCGTAGCCCATAAAGACCATCTGGGAGCTCCTATCAGATAACTTTGTCAGTCGAGGGCCAACTTTGTTCACATGTGCTACATAGACAAATATGCACAAAAGTGATGAACTAATTGCTTTCTAGCGTGCCAAGCGTCATATGGGGCCATGCCCTTGACGCTCTTAGTTGGAGAGCGATTTAGGAGATACACTGCAGTACATACAACCTCTCCCCAAAATTTGGCCGGCATTCCCATGGTTTTCAGCAACTCATGGCCATTGTAACCACACTCTGGTTCTTCTTTCTACAACACCATTCTGTTGTGGTGTGTACGGGGCTGTGAGGAAGTGTCTGATGCTATGTTCCTCACAGTAGCTGTTGAAGGCATTGGAGGTGAACTAACCCCCTCTTTCATGTTAAGGTAATAGATCTCTTGTATTACCAGAGGGCCAAAGGCCAGAATATATAGTACATGTACAAGTGCAAATATACAGAAATCCCCCTAACATATGGAGAAACTACAGTACAGAAGTATACTCTAACGCCCCCCCTCAAACTCATGGTGGATCCACAACACTGAGTTTGGAGAGTAAGAAATCATGCTGAGCGCGGGTTTGTGCCTTTGTAAAGAAATCTGCCAACTACAAGTCTGAAGGCACATAATGGAGCGCAACAACCTGATCCTGCACCTGAGAACGTGTATAAAAAGCATCAACACCAATATGCTTGGTTAGCTCATGCTTGACCGGATCACGTGCAATATTGATAGCACCTGTACTGTCTGACAAAAGTGGAGTGGGTGTCGTAACAGAGACCCCAAAATCTGCAAGCAACCACCATAACTAGGTCACCTCAGCAGTCACCGAAGCCATAGCCCGCAACTCAGCCTCAACACTCGAAGGAGAAACCACTACCTGTTTCTTCGTCTTCCAAGCAACAAGCGAACCACCAAGAAACACACAGTAAGCAGAAAGTGAACGACGATCCGTAGGATCATTCGCCCAAGTAGCATCCGAGTAGCATTGGAGCTGGAGAGAGCTAGAACAAGGGAAGAAAAGACGACGAGTAATCGTGCCACGGAGATAACAAAGGACACGGAGGAGATGACCATAGTGAACAGTGGTAGGAGCTGAGACAAACTGACTCAAAATATGAACATGATAAGAGATATCAGGACGGGTGACAGCAAGATAAACAAGACTCCAAACAAGATGGCGATAACGAGTGGGATCGGGAAGAGGATCACCATCCGTCGGACGAAGCTTAACATGAAGCTCCATGGGAGTCTCAACGGTGCGCTCATCCGCAAGAGCAGCCCGAGCAAGAAGATCCTGAATATACTTTTCCTGAGAGATAGAAAACCCAGCAGAAGTGGAGGAAACCTCAATCCCAAGAAAGTAGCGAAGAGGACCAAGATCAGTCATAAGAAACTGATCACAAAGACGAGCCTTGACAAAGGCAATATACTCAGGATCATCACCAGTAATGATCATATCATCAACATAGAGAAGGAGAAGAGTGCGTCCACGAGGTGAAGTGTGAACAAAAAGCGCTGGATGATGAGAACTAGGAGAGAAACCAGCAGCAGTCACCACAGAGGCAAAGCGCTCAAACCAGGCACGAGGGGCCTGTTTGAGGCCATAAAGAGAGCGTCGAAGACGACAAACCATCCCATCGGGAACAGAATACCCAGGAGGAGGCTGCATGTAAACCTCCTCACTCAACTTGCCATTGAGAAAAGCATTCTGAACATCAAGCTAGGACACAGACCAGCGTCGGACAGAAGCAACAGCAAGAAGAGTACGCACAGTGGTCATATGGGCCACAGGAGCAAAGGTCTCATCATAGTCACGACCATGTTCCTGCTGAAAACCACGAGCCACAAGACGCTCTTTATAGCGCTCAAGAGATCCATCAGAGCGGGTCTTAATTTTATAGATCCACTTACACGTGATAGGACGAACACCGGAAGGAGGAGAGACAAGATCCCAGGTGCCAGTGCGCTCAAGTGCAGCGATCTCCTCAGCCATGGCAAGCTGCCATTCAGGATGACACGCGGCATCCCGATAAGAAGTCGGCTCGGAGACGACAAAGAGACCATACTGACTAGGGGAGTAACGGTCTGGAGCACGACGCTGACGAATAGGCCGTGAGGAAGAAATCTCATCCGCAGAAGAGGACTCATCAGAAGAGGAGGAAGAAGGAGTCGCGGAGGAAGGATCCGAAGCCGGAGACCGAGGAGAACTAGGGGAACTAGACGAAGGAGAGGAGGTCGCCGAAGAAGAAGGAGGCGCAGCAGAAGGAGGTGGAGGATGTGGAAGAGAAGGGACAGCGGAAGGTGTATTAGGAAAAAGAAGAAAGGAGAGATCATCCGTTGGGTAAGTACCAGCGGTGGGGCAAGGATAGAAAGGACGCGTCCCATCGAACGTGACATCACGAGAGATGCGCATACGACGACCAACAGGGTCCCAACAGCGATAGCCCTTATGCTCATCACTATAGCCAAGAAAAACACACTCAACAGACTGAGCGGTTAGTTTGGTGCGTTCACGAGGAGGGAGAAGGACATAGCAAACACAACCAAATAAACGAAGATTCGAGTAGTCTGGACAGGAGCCAGAGAGACGCTCAAGAGGAATGCCACCCTAAAGAGCAGCTGAAGGCTGGATATTAATGAGGTAAGTCGACGTAGCGACAGCCTCAGCCCAGAAATGCGGCGGAAGAGAGGAAGCAATCATCATAGCGCGGGTAGTCTCAAGAATATGACGATGCTTACGCTCGGCGACACCATTTTGAGCATGAGCGCCGGGACACGAGAACTGAGCAAGGGTGCCCTGCTCAGCAAGGATGCCACGCAGGTGCTGGGAGATATACTCTCCTGCAGAATCAGCATGAAAAACACGAATAGGCGTGGAATACTGAGTACGAACCATGGCCGCAAAACGCTGATAAATAGCAAGCACCTCGCTACGAGAGCGCATAAAAAATAACTAGGTGTACCGTGAAAAATCATCAATAAACAAAATATAGTATCGGTGGCCCCCTTTCGAAGCAAAGGGAGCAGGACCCCACACATCTGAATAGACTAAATCAAAAGGTCGCTGAGATACAGACACACTAGTAGGATAGGGAAGCTGAATCTGTTTACCTAACCTACAACCCTAATACGAATGTAACGACGACACATCTCCTGAGACACACCCCAAAAGATCACGACGAACTAAGGATGATAAACGGGAGCCACAAAGATGACCCAGCCGATGATGCCACTGCTGAAACGAGCCAGTGACAGAAGCAGCAACCGCAGGAGAAGTGGCAGAAGAAGTGTCAGCGGAAGGAACGCGAAGCCAGTCTAACTCCCAGAGCCCCGGAGACTCAATGCTGCGAGGGCCAGCTCCAACCAGAGCCTGTGTATGACGGTCCTGAACAGCACAAGAATCAGCATCAAGAATGACACGACAACTAGAATCAGTAAGCTGACTAGCAGAGAAAAGGTTCATCTTAAGGCTGGGAACATGAGAAACATCAGGAACAGAGAAGGAGGAAGTAGAGAGGGTGCCTCGACTAGAAACAGGAAGAGAGGTACCATCAGCCGTAATAACACGGACAGGAGAAATAAGAGAGCGAAGAGCAAAAAGAATAGAAGATGCAAAAGTCATATGAAAAGAAGCTCCAGAATCCAGATACCACGGGGATGACATACCTGACTGTGTAGAAGATGATGGTCGCTCAGTGCCAGAAGAACTAGTCACAGAACTAGCAGTACCCGACGAGGAGGAGCCTGTAGCAGCGAGCAGACTCCGAAGACCACGAATAATATCCTGATCAGACATAGCACCAGCAGGAGGTCCAGAAGCACCAGTAGGAGGTCCAGAGACAACAGCAGAAGATCCTGAAGATCCAGACTGGCGACGAGCAAGATACTGCTGACGTAAACGTGGATCCCTCGTCCAGCAACCAGAGATATCGTGGCCAGGCTTGCCACAGTGGGCACAGGGAGGACGAGAACCACGAGGCTGCTGAGACTGACGCTAACCTTGGGCCGGTGGAGTAGAGATTAGCGGCGGCGCAAGAGACCGCGACGAAGCCGGCAGCACAGGGGGACCATGAGCAGCAAGAACAGAAGGAACCTCAAGAAGATCAGCACCACGAAGACGAGTCTCCTCAGCACGAAGCTCAGCCAGTACCTCAGAGAGCGGAACACGACCACGGGCAAGCAGCTGGGCACGACGCGGCTCAAACTCCTTGCGGAGCCGCGACAAAAACTCAAAGACGCGCTGAAACTCCAGATCCACGCGCACAATCAGACAGCAGGGACAGGTGTTACACACCGCTGTACGAAGAGAGTCAAGCTGACGCCAAATAGCAGCACTCTGAGTATAGAAATCATCAATAGTAGAATCACCCTGCTTAAGCTCATGCTCCTGACGAACCACAGACAGATAAAGAGCATCTCTAGATGGCTGATAGCGCTGACGAAGAAAAACCCACTGAGCAGCAGCAGTGGGGAGGCCCATGAACTCAGCAGCATACTGGGGCAGAACACTGGAAGTGAGAATAGCAGCAGCACGAGCATCCTGATCAATCCACTGAGTGTATTCGGCCAGATCCAGCCGATAGGTCGTACTAGCAGTAGAGTGCGCTTGGACACGGCGCTCATAATCAGCCTGAGCAGAATCATCAGCACTCTGGGCTGCATCCTTGACCGCCTGAGTAGCATCGGGGGCAAGGACAACGGGCGTCGGTGCAAGAGGCACAGGAGGCACAACGGGGCGCGATGGACAGGAGACCTCACCGGAAAGCACACCCCAAAGGCGAAGACCGCGCATATGGACGCGCATGAAGGCAGCGAAATCAGGATAATTCGCGCCATCAAAAATCACCGGGCAGCGAGGAATCGCAACATAGCCCGACGAGGAAGACATTTTTTTTTTCAACTCAAAACAGATCTAAGCGGATCTGAATCTGGCGGCAGCTGGCGGCGGGATCCGGGGCGGCGGCGGGGCGGGGCGGGGCGGCGGGCCGGGGCCGGCGGCGGCGACGACGGGAGGAGAGAGAAAAAAAAGCCTACGGCTCTGATACCATGTTAAGCTTCATGCACTAGCCAACGCAACCAAAAGTCCGAACTGATGGAAAGGACTAGTACAATCTACTTATACACTTCAACACCCCCTCTCACGTGTGACGGGGAGAAGTCAGCACGTGCAACCGGAAGAGAGCGACGGTGCGCGAAACTCACGTATGACACAAGAGGCCTATACGTGGACACAGAGGGGGCAGCGGCAATTTTAAGATAAATTGCGAAAGCCAGGACTCGAACTCGAGACCTTAGGCTCTGATACCATGTTAAGGTAATAGATCTCTTGTATTACCAGAGGGCCAAATGCCAGAATATATAGTACATGTACAGGTGTAAATATACAGAAAGCCCCCTAACATATGAGGAAACTACAGTACAGAAGTATACTCTAACATTTCAGTCCTTATTGACTTCAGCTTGAGATCACGCTTTGTCTCTGGTGCTGACTGAATTTTCAGTAGTAACCGAAGAGCTTCATCCTTTGTGTCCAGGAGGTCGATCCACATATACCTCGACAGATCGTCCACTACCAGGATGAAGTATATTTTGCGACCTTGTGTCTCTGGAGTGATTGGGCCACACAAGTTGACAAGGATGAGCTGCATTAGTTGTGATGCTAGAAAGTTTGACTCATTGGGGAACGGGAGACGACGTTGCTTGGCCAGCATACAACCATCACATATTTTGTCGACTTGCTCCAGCATCGGCATTCCTTCCACCAGTCGCACGAAAATTTGCATGCCCAAAGCGCATGTGCCATAGCCAGCTCTGCTCCTTTGCATTGACTAGGATACACACAGGTTCAATGTGTTGTAGATTTAGGATGTACATCATGTTCTTGCTTCGCTTGACTCGGTCCAGCACATTCCGGTGGCGAGCACTATCATCACACCATTCTCAGTTGAGTATTTGCACCCATTCTCATCAAGATGGCCCAAGCTGATGATGTTATTATTGAGCCTAGGTATGAAGTACACATATGACAATATTCGGTGTTCACCTGTGTGACACTGCATCAACGCAGAGCCTCGCCCATAGATCTCCACCACTGAACCATCTCCGAACCGAAACCTTCCTTTCACAGTTCCATCCAGGTCGCAAATTTATCTTATCTTCCCTACATATGATTATTAGCTCCAGTGTCGAGGTACCATGATATATCATGATCTCCAGTAAGCCTAGGCACCACTTTTTCTTCATTGAGGAATACATGTTCCTCTGTCAGAGTTTCAGATTGGACCAGCTCACATGTTTCCATCATCAGCAGTATTGGGCCGTCTTCCTCTCCTTTTGCAAGATTGCTTTCTCCTTCTTGGGCTTGGGACAACCAGACTGAAAATGTCACGTTACAATTGTAACATATGACCTCGGAGATAACAAACTTGCCCTTCTTTTTCTGCTTGTTCCAATCACCATTGGGTTCTTTGTTTGGTTTGGCACAATCTCTTTTCCCACCAGATTTCTTCCTGGCAGAACCACCGGAGCCACTGCTGACACCGCTCTTCTTCTGCATGAGCTTGTCTAGAGCACGCGTCACGAGTATGAGCTACTCGTCCTTGCTGTTGCTACTGCGACGGCGAGCTCACTTCCCATTCTCGTACACCGCCAATCTTCCCACGGCCTCGGCCACGGGCATGGTGGACAAGTTACCCCATTACTCGATCATGTTGATGACGTCCGAGAACCTGTCAAGCACACCATTGAACAGGAACTAGATCACACACTTATCATCAACCTTCTCACCTATGGTACGAATCTCCGCCACGAGGGTGGTCAGCCTCTGGGCGAACGCCGCCACAGTCTCGTCGTCTTCCATCTGCAGACGGTTTAGCTGGCGCCTCAGCTGCTTTACACGGGCCTTTTTCACCCGATCCTCTCCGACGCACATCTGCCAGATCACCTCCCATGCCTCCGACGCGGTCTCGTATTCCGTGATGTCCATCACCATGGCGTCAGGGAGAGACTGTGACAGCGCGGTGAACGCGTCCTCATCCTTGGTCTGGTCGTAGACACCCTTGCCGTCGATCACCGACCAACATCCGAGGGTGCGCATGGTGATCTTCATCTTCATGGCCCATATGCTGTAATTGGTGTCACTGAGTTGTGGGTAGTGCACCGGTACTCCTCCTCGCGGCACAGCTCAGATGACGACAGCTCCTCCGATGGTGTCCTGTCTCCTGGCGGGCGTCGTGTACCTCGCCCGGCCGCCGCTGTGGCTTGGAGTCGCCTCGCTCATCCTTGATCACTGCCACCTGAACGCCACTAAAATCACCGCCGCCGTGATCGCCTATGTGAACCCTGAGGCTATGATACCAAATGTCAGATCCTAGCCTAGAAACACAACACGATCACACTGGATTTTGGGTGGAATTCGTTCCTGCCACTTCTGAACCTTCTTGTCAACACACGGACAACGAGAAAACAGGAGACACGGTATTTTGCGACGCCTACAAAATTGAGTCTTTTCTCTCCTTCCTTTTATTCTAGGTTCATCACGTCGTAACGATCGTGGCCTGGTTTACAACCGAAATAACTGAAGACTCGGGCCTCCACGTGAACGAGCACGCGTCAGCCTTATTAGAGGTCTTTGACACAATTAAATGTCCCAGACTACAACTAAAAAACAAATTAAAATGACAACTTGATCAACATAACACTAATTAACTTTTCTTCTTGCCACCAATTAGACATATAATCGTGCTTTTTTTCTTTGTTAAAAGCAATATACAGTATGTAGTTCGCCGTCGTCAGCACTGGGCAGGTCAGCGACACCGAGCTCCCCCTGGCGCCGACACCATGAGGGACCAACGCCATGGCTTTGATACCAATTGATTTCAGCCACGACCACACGCTGCAACGGAGCCAGCACTCTGATCACGGACTATCAGACGTCCACCGATCCTAACTACGTACGTGACCCATACAGTACAGACTCTTTACAAAGAAACTCTTAAAATGTGGTGCTAAGTCAAGATTAGTGCTAACACCGCCGGCACCGGCAAACTTCTCGATGGTCAAAACCCCTAGGTAATTGAGCAGACTATCAGCTCGTCGCCGGCTGAAGTTGCGTAGGACGAGCTCATGACATATATCTCGGGGTGCCCCTGCGTTACATGATGATGGCTAGACTGTCCAGCCAGATGTCTTTCTGGTTTGCATCAATAGAAATAATTGATTTTAATCCTCGGCTAATGATCCTAACCCGAATGTAATGATGTATTAGTAGTACTAGTTTACTGCTCGTACTATTTAGAGGAACGGTATCTTTTGGCACTAGGAATGCTGTATTTTGGTTGTAAACTAAGTTTGTTGCTAATGTTATTATTTAGGTGTCTAAGATTTTTTCGAAATTGTTCACCACTGTCGAACGTGACCATCACTAGGGCATGGACAAGAGATAAATACACTAACCGTTCTTGTACTTGTAGGGGGTACGATTTGGTCCTCTAATTCGTGATTTACGAAATTTTATGCCTAAACTTGTCCATTTAATTCGATTTAGTCCTAAACTATGTTTGACGACGAAATTGAGTTGGTGTGGACGACACTTGAACATGAGTCGTGCGTGCAAGAGAGTTACCCTGGAATTTTGCAATTAGCCCCTCCTGCATCATGAAAAATAAATAGGCGGCCTAGTAATTTGAAGATACACCTCCTCCCTCGCCAGGGCAGCCAACCCTTGGGATTGTCTCGAGGGGCGGCCGCCTGGGCCAAAAAAATAGGGTCACCGAGACATCTTTCTTATATTTACTAATTGGAGGCACCGTTAGAGCCTCCACGTTAATCCTAGAAAACACAATAAAAATAGCCATTAGATCTGAATTGTACGCTTAGGATCAGAGAAGAACCGTGGAGTTTACCTAGAGTCCTGGAAGCTTACGAATCGTAGTCTCAACGTCCGTAAAAATAACTTCCATCACGGTTTGTTTCCCCCAATAAGTCATTCACAACATTTAAAAATTAAACAATGCCTTCACGCCTATCCGCTCCCGTATTCATCAAGATGCATGTCAAAAGAAATCTCATATGCGGCATCACGTAACTATTTCAACATAGTGCTGCTAGAGCCGGTTTGATTTTCAAGCTAATCCATCAGGTGCGATGTTCATAGCCTCCGGTATGTATAAATCATGGGTGCATACATCGATATATGCTCCAATGTATGTGTGGACATCAGTATTGCCATACGGTCAGAATAAATGGTGACTCAATTTTGACCTGTTTCTTAATTCGAATTCTCGATGAATCATGCATATATATGCACGGGAGTTTGACATGGACTGCACTTCAACTAGGCTCTACAGGAACCAGCTACTCGTATAAGCAAAACCGTCATTTGTGATAATAGAGTTCACGTCTAGGAAAAAAGATTGCCGCTACATCCAGTAAAGTTGATATATCTTCATAAGCTATATTTTCATAATATATGCATTTAGAATAATGAATGTTGATATATTTTTGTGTATTCTTGATCAAAGTTGACAAATTTTGACTATGAAAAATCCTAGAACGCAAAATAATAAAAATGGAGGGAGTAGTGTTAATAAATTAAGAACTCTTATCATTACAATACTACAGTCTATTTACTTCATAAATCAGTATTAGTTATTTCAGAAACGCAAGGAATCTCAACATCAGTAAAATAATTTCGTAGGATATACAAGCATCTTTCTAAGTTATAAATTTATTCAAATAACATACAAGCTTTATACGTAAATAGATGATGACCTAGAAAATTTCAAATACTATTTTATTAAAAATTCAGATGAAAAATTCATAGTTGATGACGCGTACATGAGTTTATGTGGATGTACCATCTTATTGTGCCTTAGATTCACGATTATATTTAATAAAGTCATAGACATTCGAAACGAAAGTCATACAAAACACTTGAACATGACAACCAACAAAACTGTACACTTAAAGCTACCTAATGATGCCTGATTAATTGCAGATGATCATCATAAAATCAATGTGAAATTTTTAAAAATAGCTAGGCCGTGCAAGTGCACGGGTTAATGACTAGTATGCTCTATAAATGGTCAGTATACATCACGGAAAATATACAGGATACTAGCAGTTGTGCGTTTCCGCTTGGGCCAGTCGGCTAGATAAGATACTTTTCATTTTCTATTTCCGATTTAGATACTAGGATATGTGTCCATGCGCTTTTCCAGATCCAGCGACCAGCGACCGTGTACAAAAATGCCCGATCTCTTAATGGGGGAATTGACCCCAAAATCGTTGCAACCGGATAATTTTATCTAGGTCGGTCTGATACTGGTTGAACACGAGTCCTGCTCCGGTGCTCCACCCTAACCGAAGTTGAGGGGTTATTTTTGGTTTTTTTATTTTCCTATCTTTGGCCTGCCAAAACCCATATCCATCCAACGTATATCAGTATGTACACATACAGTATCTATACAGCGCGTCGGGAAAAAAAGAGGTCATGTGACCAGGTAACGATCCTGCCTTCTTGGCCCACGTCGTGCATGCACTGTTTTGAAACCGGTAGACTGCGTCTGCATCGGTAGGATCAGGCGACGGCACCACGCACCAGACGACGGAATCGCTACACCGGCCGACGAGGATAGTGCTAATTAAGGGTGGTACGCCCGCCTGGCATCTCTGCCATCTCCGGTGACATCGGGGCTGCACAAGGTCTCAGGTTGTCCCATCGACAGAGGCTACCCCTATGTTTCCCGGCGAGGCTAGGGTTAGGGGCTCTGCCCTACCTATCCTATCGAGGTGTTGGGGGAGATTTCAGCTTGTAGCCACGGTCAGGTTCTCCGGCTCGTGCTCGTGGGGTTCTTCATACACTGATCTTCTTCATCCGGCGGGTCGACCAATGCGGTGGAGTGGTCTTCTTCCCCCGACAGATCTACCATCGCGGTAGGTGGCTTCGTTCTTCGGTAACTCATCTTGATGACATGTGTAAAAATATGATTACTTTATTTTTTGTTGGTATTCTTTGCGGATGTACTAAAGTAATGAACAATTGTAGAAAACGGCAGAGTCTAGGTCTTGTATTTTTTAGGTAGGCAATAAACCAAGAATTGAGTTTCCTGGAGACGGGTCAGATGATTCTAGTAAAGGTCTTGGTGATTGGGTAGATAAATCTATGTCAATGAATGAATATTTGTTTGTTGATTCAAGGTCAGCTGGTGGGGATATCTTTGAGCATGTGAGCATAGATGATATTAATGTAAGTTAGTTTATTATATTCAATTATTGTTAGCAAAAGAAAAATCATTGCGTTAATGTTTTAACACTCATGTTGTGAAAATATGTAGATGGACATAGATGATGATAAGGAGGAAAAAAATTCTGAGTTTGCATTCGAGGAATAAATTAATGAGGTACATAGAGTGTAATAATTATTTGATAATTAATGAATTAGATGTCCATTAAATGCTGAGTAATTGTTATTGTTTCGTGCAGGAAATTGTTGGACTACAAAATGTGTATGACTATTATGGTGAATCCGACATGGATAGTTGTATTTTTGATGACTCAGTAGGTGCAAAATATTATAGGGAGTCAAAGGAGGCCAATAATTTGGTGGTATGCTTGATGGTTATTTTTTGGTGGAAAGCAAATTTTAGATTGACACATAATTAATTAGGTTTTCATTGGTATGTTTTGCATATGCAGGCCTCGATTGATGATGGCAATGGGAATGTAAATCATGTTTGCCAGACAGAGGATAAGATGGATATGTACATAAAGATAAAAGAGATGACATTTCCTTGTGAATCAGCTGCTTGGTTGTTCTATAACAGCTACACTAAGGATAATGGATTTAGCATAAAAAATGATAAGATCAGATATAGAAAAGGTCATACAAAACATTTGATTTTCAGACGTTATTTGTGTTCGAGGGAAGGTGAGCGTGATAGTAAGTTGATGACCGGTGAGGGACGAAGTGGGACGCTCAGAGCTCTATCTCGATGCAATTGTGGGGCGCACCTGACTGTGAAGCTTAATGCAGAACTTGATATATTGACAATTTTGAGGCCAACCACAGTTATGTGTTAGCAAGACCAGATGAAGTACCTTTTCCTTGGTCGCATACAAAAATCAAAGAGTATCATAAGGCTAAGATATTAGCTATGAGAGCCGCAGGAATTAGGAAGCACACCATAATGGATTACATGATTAGCAAAAGTGGATGGTATGGCGGCGTTGGGTATGTTAGGCGGGATATGTAGAACCTTTCCAACAAGGAGAAGAGGAGACTACTGGTGAAAGGTGATGCAACCACGACCATATGCATTATGGTGAGCGGGAAGGAGAGGGACCCAAACTTTTTTTGAGTACAAGATAGATGAAGAAGGACAACTGAAAAGAATGTTCTGGTGTGATTCCCAGTCTGTACATGACTATGAGGACTATGGGGATGTTGTTGTGTTTGATAGAACGTATAAGATGAATCGCTATGGTATGCCGTTTATACCTTTTGTTGGTCCGAACAATCACCGGAGGACCACAGTTTTTGGTTGTGCCATAGTTTCGGATGAGAAAGAAGAAACATATGTGTGGCTACTCCAAATATTTCTAAAGGCAATGTGTCAGAATATGCCTCTGAGTGTAATCACATATGCCCACTCGGCGACGATTAGGGCAATACACAATGTATTTCTAGATTTCTGGCACCGCATATGTACTTGGCATATTGAAAAAAATATGAAGATCCATCTCAGTAACAAGTCGTTGGGAGAGTTTCGGTCTATGTTGTACACACCACATCGACAGCCATATTTGAGCAGAGATGGCAGGAGTTTTTAAGGAAATAGCAGTTGGACAGAACCAAAACTTGGTTGAGGAAGATGTATAGGAAGAGGAGCATGTGGGCTATAGCGTATCTAGCGGGAGGTTTTTGGCCTTGCATGAAGAGCAACCAGCGAGTGAAAGTCTGAATTCCTGCCTTCACTTGCACCTTGATGGAGAAATGACTTTAATGGATATGATATTTCATTATGAGAATTGCATTAACCGCATCTGTGAGAACGAGGCACGAGATGACTGCACGGTCTCACAGACTTTACCGGTGTCCGTAACTAGCTGTAGGGAACTAGAGGTATTTGCTTCCCACAAGTTCACCTCCGCAAACTTCTATTTGTTGCAGGATGATCTTAAGAAAGTTGACGACATAGGTACTGTGGATAAAAAGCTAGGATCTGGGTCAGAAATTAAGCTAGGATCTGGGTCAGAAATTAAGCTAGGATCATGGATAAAAAGTTCACCATGGAATATACACCGGAAAATTGAAAAGAAACTATAAAATGTAGTTGCAGAAGAATGATTACAAAAAGTCTCCAATGCAATGATATATTCCACATTCTGAATGTCCTACATATATCTGAAATTTAAGAGTGTTGTGTTTTTCGTCGGTTGTCAAAAGACGCAAGGCATGCAAGGCTCACCAGTGATTTGTTCAGAGTAGGTTGGTCAGGGGCTAGGGAAAGAATGAAATATAGCTAGATCAGTGTGTTAGCTTCAGAAGCTATGCATACGGCATGCAAACACCCATCATTTTGGGACCAGTTACATGACACTTTGAAGGTTGTGATATCAAAGGATGTTGAATACAATCAGGAGGAGTTGGGTGCTACTCCGATTTGTCTAAGCTCATTAGCAGTTGAACATGTAGATGATTGTTAAGGAAACATTGTTAATGTTCAGGATCCTATAAAAGTATTGAGCAAAGGTGCACCAAAGCAAACCTCTAAAGATCAAGAATATGAGAATCGACCAAAGTCTAAAAATGGAAGACACTATCATATGATGAACGGAGAAACAAGGTGCGGTGCTTGCAAAGAGCCAGGACACACCAGACGTGGCAAGAAATGCAAACTTAGACATAAGTGAGTGTTACCAAACTATTCTCATTGAAAAAATTAACATATGAAAATTTATTAAATTTTGTGTTTTCATGTGCAGGAAGGTGGTACATGAATATCAATAGACGAGTTAGTTGATCTTTGATTGCTAGAAAATCTATGGTGCCACATTGTATTTTAGTTATTAACATAGATATCATACTTGTAATACGGTTCTTGTCAACAAAACTATTTTGTTAAGCCGTCGTTGTACTGTGCGTGTCAATGTGTCTTGCCATGTCTATGTAAATTTGGATTGAAAAAAATTGTTACATGAAGAACTGTGCGCATGTTAACAATCTTGTTAAAGAAGAGAAAAAAAATTAAAAAACACTAGACGTGTGTGTGTATAAAATGGCCAACCCTTTTCACTGGAGTATGGCCCACGGTCCACATCGAGATAGTGAGACAACTCAATGCGCAACGGAGTTTGTTGGCGTTGTGGCCTTCTTGAGTTCTGTCTTGGGCCGAAATGCTAGCCGGACCATGGATTTCCTAAGCGCTAGACGTACGCACGATTATGCATGATTATGGTAGCCAGCTCGAAGACATCGTTAGGGTTTCCTATTTAATTGTGTGTACCCTCAGCCGCAATTAGGGTTCGTCGGGGCTATGTCTCGCCATGTGAGTGACCGGAGGCTACACGTGGGCGCGAACTCGTCTGCTAGGATGGATCTAACGGACGACAACGATGGATGGGCGAAGCTTACAGCTGTTGTGCATTACAACTGTGGGAAGATCAAGAATGCCGTAGCTCCTACCCTAGATGAGTCGGTTAGTTCTTCAACAAGTGGTTAATTTTTATATGTACATAAATTACTCAGGATCTGATATATTGAAATTTAAGATGTCAATGATGAGGGCTTGTTGCCCCCTTTTGTTGATGTTTTTCCGCATTATGAGTATGATCATTTGTACAGCGGTATTGAGCACAACACAAAAAATAGGTGCGGCCATTCGGTGTACCTTGCTCGGCGTGTTTGCAGAGATGGTTGTGATGCTGGAAGACGGTTTTTGGGTTATCCATATGAGGTTTTTTCCTATATCCTTCTATTATGTACATCAGTGACAATAAGTTTTCATATCGTACAAATAATATAACTTGTAAAATCTTTAATTTCAGGGAATCCATAAATTCGGTTATGTCAAATGGGTTGAAGATGAATGGAAAGGGAGAGAAAGATACGTGATAGGGAAACTAGCCAAAAATAACAACAAGCTACTGATGGCAAGAGAAGAGGTAGAGAAAAACTTGAAGATACGTTTGAAAATGTAGAATAAACTATTAAAGTCTAAGGACAATATTATTTGTTTTGTAGCAACAATTTGTGTTGCGTGTTTGGAGGATTAGTAGCTATGTACAAGTGGCAAGATTCAAATAAGTAGAAGGAGTTGTTTATTATGAAAATAAGTAAGCAATAGTCGAGGATGAAATATTTGTTCATTTGGTATAGCTGAAGAACATCTTATGCAAAAAGTATAGTATTTTATTCAATCGAAGTTACATAGCTTATGTACTTCTTTAATCTGTCGTTCCTATAACATGCTTTACTGAATATATTGTAAGTAACGTGATCTTCTAATATAAAATTCATCGCAGAACTATATATGAGTAACCATAAGTGCATAATAAGATGACATAGTTGAGGTCACTTTATTACATAGTTGATAGAAGAAAAAAGCTATGCATGGTCAGGAAACCTCCTTAGGGACTAAAACCTAACCACTCTAACTAGGAACTTTCGATCATCTATGCTTTCATCACTTGTTGATCTTAGGAACGATATGGTGAACTCTCGTTTTCACGGCATCTAACATGTTGGACGGTAACAACATCATTTCTACGACGACATGTCTTCTCCTTGTGTTAACAGTGGCCTATAAATTAGTACAAAACATTGTTAGATGGAATAAAAATTATATATGCCACGTCTGTACATTAAGACGAGAGTTAACAAACCTGTGAAAATTCTTTAGCCATACGTTCCCCGTCCCAATGCTCCATGCATTCGATGACAAATAAGCCACAAGAGTTACTATTGTACATGTATAATCTTAATAAGATTAAGAGAGAGATGGCCATGTCAAGTACTATAGATTACAAACAAGTTTAACACTGAAATGATGTAAAAAGGATGTAACATTAACTCACCCGTCCTGCTACTATGGCATCTCATACTCTTTAATTAGCTACTTTGAAACATCTGGATACTCCCCATTTTTACTTGTGTTTGCCACTTTAATGTCTTCTTCAATTTGGCGACGTTGTAAAGAGAGCACTTTTGTGGTTAAATGCGCAACACAATTTGTAAAAAATATTGCAGACAACATATTCTAGACTTACAAGTGCCTCGACAGTCTCCAAAGTCAAGTCTAGAGGATAAAGCGAGTCGAGAACTTGGAATTGTTTCTTTGGCATGTGCATAACCATGGTCATCCAATGTGTATTGCCGATATTCAGGGGAAAACAAGCCTAAAAATAGAACATATCAATATATATGCGACAACGTCTTGCTTGATTAGTAGTAAAATATATGGATTGAACGCAAACATAACGTACCTTATCACGCACTGTATATTCTTCCAACACTCTACCAACTGTTTCAGATTTTGCTATCCCGTGATCCACGTTCTCGATGGACTCCACTACTTTGTTTCCGGCTATTGCGCGGTCTACTAGAAATTTAGATCTCCATGTTGGACATAAAAAAGGTCATGTCCAACACGGAAGGCTAAATGTCCAACGATACCTATCTATTACTTGCAACAAAGTGCTTCTACCAGACTTGCATAAATTTAGTGTAGTGGAAGTAAGTGTAATAATCATTTACATCTTCAGATAACTATTTACGGTCTAGAACAAAACAAAATCTTTCTGCACTAACTTCGTCACCACGATTCTTGTACACACTTTTTTTTGTACTGATCTGACCAAGATACAAGCTCAAGGAATATTGTGGCAGCGTCTATTAGTTCTAGTGTCAAGTCAGTAGATGAATCAGGCTTGGGCTTTTCATCAGGGACGGGTTTATCATTGAAATATAGAACTGCATAGAAAATAACGAACATATTAAATATTTTTGAACATGCCACATGTTTGACATAAAATAATACACGATTTGAAGATGAACGTTGCGTTTTGCAGAAGATCCACGGACTAGACACTTGATTGGTCTGTCAAGAGCATAAGGAGATTGAAACTTTTTCGGAACTGTTTGCTTCCATTTCCCAACCAACTCATATTCCTTTCATCTATCAGTAGGTTTGCAGTCATTTGCTGCACCTTTCTTTGATTGATCCATAGAGATGAACTTCATAACAGATACAGCAGAAATGTCAATGTCGGATTCTGCTTTTTATGGATCTACATTATCAAATAAAAGGGTTATCCGGTGTAGTGCCAAGTTCACCAAACCCCTTCTTGGATGTACCGACATTCACTCCATTTACCTTCGAATGTGTACGCATCTTCATAGTTGACTCATTTGTTGTTGTATGGCCATTCAGTCCATTCTCTCTTGGAATTTTAGGGCCATTCTATGCAGGCGCCATCACATGTGTGGCGTGGTCAGCACCATCATCAGGCACCATATCAACAACTCAACCAATACACTTGACATATCCTTCAGAATCGCTTTCTTTCTTATACATGAACTCTTTTTTTCACGAGGTCCATTCTGAAAAGAATCGGCATCTTCTTTCTCTTTCATGTCTGCTGAATCCACTGCATCCGCAGATTTGTACGTCACCCCTTCCTTGTTGAACAGTTGCAATGTTCTCTACGAGATCTTCCAATGTTAAATCATGAACAAATGTTAAAACAGAAATACAAAAACATCGTAGTTTGGTGTCTCACATGAGCACATAAGTCGGTGATGGGAAGAAACATTTTATGCAACTATGCGTCCAAGTGATCTGTCACCCGCTTCATCAAAAGCTCCATCTGATCATTATCAATTGGATGTGCGGCCTAGTTCTTCTTAGGAGGAGCACTAGCAGGCTTGGCCTTTTGCTTAGGATCAGCCATATGATCTGCTATAAGTGGCTCCTGCATAAGATATTTTTCGGTTATATTATCTTCTATCTGCATGGTAGAAGTGGTAAGCGTTGTATACTTTTTTTAATAATCTAAAAAAGCAATATTAAGAAAGCAACAAAAAATACTACCTTCACGTTACCACATCCATTCTCCTAGTCAAAATTGTCTCTCTTTGTGGTAGCGGCTTCGTTCCAATTTCTCATTAGAGGGCGTATGAAAAATTTAGGATTAAATACTCAATCGTCTTCCTGCGGTAGCACTTTCTCCCAGTAAGAGTACTACATATTTACAAATGGATGTAAATTAGCTATACCATGAACATTACAAAAAATATGTGAAAACAGTTGTATAAAAAAGAGACGTACCTGTAATAGTTCAAGATTCCCTTTCGGCCACTGACGGATCATTTTGCCTTTTCTCCCAATGCCAAGGCTGTCTATTAGAGCCCTCCTTGTGAAAGCATTCCAATTTATGGTGCACATTCTGGTCACATCTTCATCTATTGCATAGTACTTCTTCGGAACAACCTTTGTCGCCATAGGCGCGAATACTGTTCCGAGAAGCACTAGAACGACCTTTCGCAGGAAGTCGTCATCGACAACTTTATTTTTGATGATGTCAGTGATTAAATCATCGATTACGATGCTACCAGTTGCTTTGCTCACAAACTGTGGGGGGATGCGTTCCTTTACGTCCTCTTCTTTTTCAGTTAGTCTCCAGATCAAGGATACACTCAACGTCGATGACACCAATAGAGATCGTGTCATTGGTCTCTTCTATGGTGAATGTACCAGTGGATGGGTCAAAAGCCTCAACCATGAACCCACAACAATATTGAACAAGGATTAGAATAAAGCAAAAAAAATCATATGCATGTGTACACTGCTACTACATCCAAAAAAATCATATGCATTGTACCTTATTAACATTGTGCGCATCTTTATAGATGGCATCTTCATCATACTGCGCATATTATTTTGGGCTAGTCTAGCCCATTGAGTGCCAGAAAGACTGGCCACCAACTTACACCATTTTTCAATGTTGCAACAAATATCCCCCTTAAGATCGCCTCCTGATAACAAAACACAAAATTAATACAAAATCCGTGATAATTACTAGCTTAGCAGAGGACAAATTAATTTTTCTATAGTTTGACATATTTATTTACCACGCAATGGTAAAAAATAATATCTAGCCTATAATGTTGCATGAGGTATGAGTTACTCACCACACATAAAATGACGGTACTTTTTCGTCAGCTTTTTTAACCAACCTGATCCTATCTCAGTTAAACAGCGGATCTAGATGACCTACATAACCAAAAAATATATAGTCGTGTAAAATTAACCTGATAGGTATATCAAATTAAGCTTACACTAGTAGAAAATAGACCTTTGGTCCAGGGGTATTAGCCCCGGTTTTGCTACAAACCGGGACTAATGCCCCGGTCCAATGGCTAGAACTGGCCCCAGGGGGGTGGCAGACACTAGCCCCGGTTCGAACGGGACCTTTAGCCCTGGGTCGTGTAATAAACCGGGGCTAAAGGGTTTCAGGCAGGCCGGGTCGGGCGTCAGACCCTTTAGCCCCGGTTTGTTACACGACCCGGGGCTAAAGGTGGACCTTTAGCCCCGGTTTGTTACACGACCTGGGGCTAAAGGTGGTCTGGCTATATCTTCTTCTTCCCCTACCCGAGCCACCATTCAAGCTGGTGGCTCTCCTCTCTCTCTTTCTTGCTTCAAGCTCGAGTTCATGCCTTTTTTTGCCTCAAGATTTGTCTAGATTTTGTGGTGCCCCATCTATCCAAAGGTTCTAAAAGGTGAGCAACTTCATCCTTTGAACTCTCATTGCTAGATTAGCTCATTTCATGCTCTATCTTATAGATGGATTTGTGGATTTAGTTTGGTAGTAATTTTTGCAGTGATAACACGATATCAATGTTTAGATTCTATCTATTTTGTATTAATGTAAGAAACTCTAAGGTAAATATCACAATATGTGGATTATTCTATCAATATATATCTTGTTTTGGTACATAGAGTCTCGAAAATTGATTTTAGAAGCACACACATGCGTGAGTTCATCATTCTAACTAACTAGCTAGTTGGGCAAAATATCCTTCTTCGTCTACCTGCGTTCAACAAACTGAAAACTTTGTAACAAAGATAGGGTTCATTCATAAAAGCTTGATAAGAAGACATCACAATTCACATATTAGGGAGTGCCTCTATGACGAGCTCCTCGAAGATGTCTGAGGACGGGATCCTAAGACATCTTCGAGAAGCTCTGCCGTAGTGGTGTCCCTGCTCTCCCACACCATCTTTCGGTTTATATCTTCTCTAGCTAAATCAGTATGCTGGTGGAGCTAACTAATTTCACATATTAGAGAGTGCCTCTACGGCGAGCTCCTCGAAGATGTCTGAGGACGAGGTCCTAAGACATCTTCGAGAAGCTCCGCCGTAGTGGTGTCCCTGGTCTCACACACCATCTTGCAGTTCTTCACAAGAATGCATACCTATTTATAGATTAAGCAGCACAACATAGTGTCGGGCACTGATGACATAATGTCGACACACTCACGCTGGCATAGTGCTGCCACCCACCCAAAATAGTGTCGGCATTTAATTTACTAGCTTAGTGCTGCCCACTGAGGACATAGTGTCGACATGTTGTCTCCACATCCACATTTAGTCCCGGTTGGTGCCTCCAACCGGGACTAAAGGTTCATCATATCTTTAGTCCCGGTTGCTGGTTTTAGATTAGTACTAATTAATTATGATTATGTTTGATATACTTAATTAATTATATATTGCAGATGAGCCGGCAATGGATGTACGCTGACCGACTCTCTAACGAGTTCATTAAAGGCGTGCATTCTTTTCTTCTTGTGGCCGAGGCAAACAAGCGGAGTGGTTTTATGTCTTGTCCATGTGGTGTCTGTCGGAATCATAAAGAATACTCTTCCTCAAGAGTCCTTCACAGCCACCTGTTTCGGTCCAGTTTCGTGACCGGCTATAATTGTTGGACAAAGCACGGAGAAAGAGGGGTTATGATGGAAGACAACGAAGAAGAAGAGAATGACAACGACTACCCTGAATACGATGGTACTACAATGGAAGACATTGATGAAGAAAAAGATGAAGAACGAGCATCAGATCTGCCCGATGATGATCTTAGTCGGGCCATTGCTGATGCCCAGGAAGAATGCGTAACTGAAAGGGAGAGGTTGAAGTTCAAGAAGATGTTAGAGGATCACAAAAAAATGTTCTACCCAAATTGTGAAGATGGGCACAAAAAACTGGGTAGCACACTAGAATTACTGCAATGGAAGGCAGAGAACGGTGTGACTGACAAAGGATTTGAAAAGTTGCTGAGAATAATGAAGAAGTTGCTTCCAAAGGATAACGAACTGCTCGCCAGTACCTACGAAGCAAAGAAGGTTGTCTGCCCTCTAGGATTAGAGGTGCAGAAGATCCATGCATGCATTTAATGACTGCATCCTCTATCGCGGCGAGTACGAGAATTTGGATGCATGCCCAGTATGCACTGCACTGTGGTATAGGATAAGACGAGATGACCCTGGTGATGTTGAGGGCGAGCGCCGCATGAAGAGGGTTCCTGCCAAGGTGATGTGGTATGCTCCTATAATACCACGGTTGAAACGTTTATTCAAGAACAAAGAGCATGCCAAGTTGTTGCGATGGCACATGGAAGACCGTAAGAAAGACGAGATGTTGAGACACCCTGCTGATGGGTCGCAGTGGAGAAAAATCAAGAGAGAGTTTCCGGACTTTGCAAGTGATGCGAGGAACTTATGGTTTGGTGTAAGTACAGATGGCATGAATCCTTTTGGGGAGCAGAGCTGCAGTCATAGCACCTGGCCTGTGACTCTGTGTATTTATAACCTTCCTCCTTGGTTGTGCATGAAGTGGAAGTTTATTATGATGCCAGTGCTCATCCAAGGCCCGAAGCAATCCGGCAACGACATTGATGTGTACCTAAGGCCATTAGTTGAAGAACTCTTACAGTTGTGGCACGGACAAGGTGTACGTGTGTGGGATGAGAACAAACAGGAGGAATTTGACCTACGAGCGTTGTTGTTCATAACAATCAATGATTGGCCTGCTCTTAGTAACATTTCAGGACAGACAAACAAGGGATACAATGCTTGCACACACTGTTTAAACGATACTGAAAGTATATATTTGGATAAATGTAAGAAGAATGTGTACCCGGGGAATCGTCGTTTTCTTTCACCCTCGCACATCCTAAGAAAGAAAGGTAAGCATTTCAATGGTGAGGCAGACAGCCGGTGTAAGCCTATCCGCCGTACTGGTGATGATGTATTTGACATGGTGAAGGATTTAAAAGTAATCTTTGGAAAGGGTCCTGGTAGACAATCTATTCCGAAGGACGATGTCGGACATGCACCCATGTGGAAAAAGAAATCTATATTTTGGGAGCTACCCTATTGGAAAGTCTTAGAGGTCTGCTCTGCAATTGACATGATGCACCTGAGGAAGAATCTTTGCGTGACGCTGCTAGGCTTCTTGGGCGTGTATGGGAAGAGCAAAGATACACCTGAAGCATGGCAGGACCAACAACGTATAAAAGACCGAGATGGCATGCATCCAGAGCTGTTTGAAGGTACTGCTAGCTACACTCTTACCAAAGAAGAGAAGGAAATCTTTTTTGAAGTCCTTTACAGTATCAAGGTCCCGTCTGGTTTCTCGTCGAACATAAAGGGAATAATAAATATGGCAGAGAAAAAATTTCAAAACCTAAAGTCTCATGACTGCCACGTGCTTATGACCCAGCTGCTTCCGATTGCATTGAGGGGACTCCTGCCGGAAAATGTTCGAGTACCCATTGTGAAGCTATGTGCGTTTCTCAATGCAATTTCTCAGAAGGTAATCAGTCTAGATAGTCTACTAAGGTTATAGAAAGATGTGGTCCAATGTCTTGTCAGCTTCGAGTTGGTGTTCCCACCATCCTTCTTCAATATTATGACTCACCTCCTAGTTCACCTAGTCGATGAGATTAACATTCTTGGTCCTGTATTTATACACAATATGTTCCCCTTTAAGAGGTTCATGGGAGTGTTAAAGAAATATGTTCATAACCGTGCTAGGCCAGAAGGAAGCATCTCAAAGGGATATGGAACAAAGGAGGTCATTGAGTTTTGTGTTGACTTTATTCCTGACCTTAAGCCTATCGGTGTTCCTGAAGCACGGCATGAGGGTAGAATTAGTGGAAAAGGCACGCTAGGAAAGAAAGCAAGGATATGTATGGACGAACATTCTCTCACTAAAGCACACTACACAGTTCTGCAAAGTTCCACCTTGGTGGCTCCGTATATCGAGGAACCCAAGAATATTGTACACTCCAACAACCCGGGGAAGCCTGGCTCCTGGATTAGAGATGAACATATGAGGACTTTTGGCGGTTGGTTGCAGTCACATCTCATGAATGACATAAATGTTGGAGAGCAGTTGTACTTGTTGGCCAGGTCACCATCTTCGACTATATTGACTTTCCAAGGGTACGAGATAAATGAGAATACATTTTACACAATCGCCCAAGATAAAAAGAGCACCAATCAAAACAATGGTGTCCAATTTGATGCAACATACGAGAATGGGCAAAATGATACATATTATGGTTAATAGAGGAGATATGGGAACTTGACTATGGACCTTTTTTTAAGGTTCCTTTGTTTCGGTGCAAATGGGTCAAGCTGACAGGAGGCGGGGTTGAGGTAGATAAGAAATACGGAATGACAACAGTGGATCTCAACAACCTTGCGTATAGAGATGAACCATTTGTCCTAGCCAATGATGTGTCTCATGTTTTTTATGTGAAGGACATGTCTACCAAACCGAGAAAAAGGAAAGATAAGCAAAAGAATACATCATCCGATGAGCCAAAGCGCCACATAGTTCTTTTAGGAAAAAGAAACATCATGGGGGTGGAGGATAAGACAAACATGTCAGACGATTATGATAAGTTTCATGAAATTCTGCCCTTCGCTGTGAAGGATGACCCAAGCATCCCGTTAAATAAGGAAGATGCTCCATGGTTACGGATTAGAAGAAAACCCTAACATGCGTGGATGTTGGTGATGTACAATATTATTAAACCTTTATTTTTAATGATCTTCTTATATGTATATGGATATGAACTTTCTCGATCTCAATAGGTAGTATTGCAACTTGTTGTGGCCAGAAATTTATTAATATTAAAACGTAAAAATTAGTCATAATCATATCTAGCCTTGTAGTACACAGCTTCTGGGTCGTCTTCGGAATCGTCATCGTCATCATCGTCGCTCGTAGCACGCGGATGGATCCTCAGCCCTTCCTCATAGCACGCGGATGGATCCTCCGGCCTCGGATTCACGACGCGCGGGGGAGGGGGCTCCCGGATGACGACCCAGTACGTCCTAGGCCTTCACCACCACCACCATCATTCTTGTGGCTATGCTGCTGGTGAAAGTGCGGGTACCTCAGGCGAGGATGGTGTCCCATGGCGATGTAGCGCATCACACCAGCGATAGTCCGGTTCGCCCACCACAGGCGGCGACCAGCCTCGTTGTGGTTCACTGGGGGTGGGCCGTCACCCTCGTACCTGGCGAGCTCCCTTTCCCGCCGGTTTGCGAAGAAGGCATTCCAGGTGTCGAGGTTGTCGGGATCCCAATGGGGATCCATCCGCTGCTCCAGCGTGAGCTCGAGGTAGAAATCGTTCGTGATGGCCGCCTGGCGGGCCGAACCTTGAGACTTAGCAGGAACAGGAACCCCTCCAGCGCTCAGCATCCAGCCAGCGGGCAGCCGGTACCCCGGCGGGCATGGGTAGCTGGAGGCGCACAGCGCCTCGGTCTCCTCGAGCGTCAGAAAAGCCCAGTAAGCTGTGTCCATTGTTGTGAGAGAGAAGGTGTGGATGTGTCGATGGAAATGGCGGTCGGCCTAGATATAGAGGGACATGGCGGGAGAACATGGCGGGAAGCGGGAGAAATGGCGGGAGAAACATGGCGGGAAGCGGAGGAAATGGCGGGAGAACATGGCGGGAAGTGGGGGAAATGGCGGGAGAACATGGCGGGAAGCGGGGGAAATGGCGAGAGAACATTTCTACTATATTTTTGTGAATATTTTGCTATATTATATGTATCATTCCATTTTTAAATAATAAACTATATTTTTATTATTTTTTGTGAACATTTCTACTAAATATAATACTTTTAGATAATAGATAATTCATTTAAGTTGTATAATAAAGTATGATAATAGATTTAAATAATAGATCTTTTTTCCTGAAATTTTTGATATATAATACATAATTTTCTGAAAACTATAAACCATTTTTGGGTTTGGCGCCAAAAATAACCTTTAGCCCCGGTTTGTACCCCGGTTTGTATTACAAACCGGGGCTAAAGGGTTTTGGCGCGTGGGAAGTGCGGCGGGCCAAAAACACCTTTAGCTACAAACTGGGGGTGGTATAAATACCACCCCGCCCCGGGTCGAGCCATGACCCGGAGATCGCCGTTTTCCCTGCGCCACACCCACGCCGTCCGCCGCACCGCGCCGCGCCCGTCTCCGCCCAGCGCCGCGTCTCCGCGCCGCCCCGAGAGCCGCCGCCTCGCCGTCGGACGTCTCCGCCTCCTCGCCGTCGTCTCTGCCTCAGGTACGTACGGTTAGTGTTAATTTTGGTTAGTTAGGGTTAATTAGCTAGCTAGGGTTATTAGTTAGGTTACGTAGTGACTTAAGATTTTGGTTAGTAGTATTAGGATTTTGGATTAGGATTATTAGTTAAAAGTATTAGTATTTTGGATTAGGATTATTAGTTAGAAGTATTAGCTAGCGTTATTAGCTAGAGTAGTATTAGGATTAGGATTAGGATTTTGGTTAGTAGTATTAGGATTTTGGTTAGTAGTATTAGGATTAGGATTTTGGTTAGTGTTTGTTAGAAGTATTAGTATTTTAATTAGTTAGTGTTAGTGTTAGTGTTAGTGTTAATAGTATTACTATTTTGGTTAGTTAGTGTTATTAGTTAATTTTGGTTAGTGGTAGTGTTAGTGTTTGTAAATAAGTAGTATTAGTATTTTGGTTAGTGTTAGTTAGTAGTATTAGTATTTTAGTTAGTGTGTTAGTGTTAGTGTTATTAGTAGTATTAGTATTAGTGTTTTAGTTAGTGTGTTAGTGTCAGTGTTATTAGTATTTATCTAGGGTTAGTTAGAATACTTAGTTAATTAGGTTTAGTTGAGTTAGTGATAGGTTTAGAGTTATTGTTATTAGGGCAATATATACTTAGTGATTTAGTTACTGTTTATAATTGTTTATTGCTATTATTTAGTTATGCCGCGTCCATCTCGTCCGAGCCTACTGGACTCCGTCGAGGATGTCCGACTCTGGGCTCCGCCGGGTTGGCACTGGGAGGTGCTACCTGTCGGGACTCGTACCCTGGTGAGGAATCCGGGTATCATCGTCGACCCGGAGCTTCTTTGGTGGCGTCCACGAGGTCCAGGAGCGGTGCAGAGGGAGCCAGCCCCCGAGGAGGTGGTACGTCGTCATATCAGGGAGGAGGACGGGCATGTACGGCGATACATGTATCTTTTGGAGACTAGGTTCTCCAATATCTGACAGGTTCACGGATCTCACCCGAGGTATTCTCCGGTGATGGTTCCTCTTCTGTGGCTGCAGAGCTCCCGTAGCACAGAACGCGGCAGCCGCGTTCGCTAGTTTATCTTAATAATGTACTTTATCTTATACTTTATCCTATAATGCACCCGAGCTATTCTCCGGTGATGTATTAATAATGTACTTTATCTTATACTTTATCCTATAATGCACCCGAGCTATTCTCCGGTGATGTATTAATAATGTACTTTATCTTATATTATTGTAATTTATCTTAATCACTAAGTACTGTATCCGAGTTGTCGCAGTTGTAATATTCTTTTACTTAATGCAATATTCTTTTTCTATATTAGTTAAGCTATGGACGGTAGACAGAATAAAGAGGAGCTTCTCGACATGATAGATGAGGGTACTGGGGGGTCTTATTATGATGGCTCCGAATATCTTAATTTGTCTGGAGGAGACGATGGTGCTGACCATCGTGGAGACCACGGTGAAGACACCATAATAATGACAAACTCCGTCAAGGTATATAAAGCCTCTATTGATGGTTCACCAGTACAGATGCACTAATTGATTCGTATATATGTACTGACGAATGTTTATTCTCTTAGACCTCCGCTTCCGGCCAATCTTCTACAAATACAAGAGGCCCGACACACAAGTTGCCCGCTGATGTCCGTTTCAGCATTGACTTAGTCTCTCCGCAGGGTCAACCGCTTGAGCCCAAAGAAGCTGTGAATGCATTTACAAGTCAATGCGGAGTGATTGTTAGAGACAAAGTCCCGATCACCATGCGAAACTGGAACAAGCCAGGAAAGAAAAAAGATCTAGCTGGGGCTAGTTTTGTAGATGACAGAGCGAAAGATACAATGTGGAATTCTCTCATGACACATTTCACCCTACCTGTCTTGGAGACTGATGAGCTCACACAGCAAATGACGAGGAAAGTCAAGCACTTTGCTCTTAAAAAGATGGACGAACTATTCAAGGGATGGAAAAAAAGATTGTACCACAAGTATGTCTTGAAGGAAACAACTCCTCCATTCGTTGGCCCACTAGAGTTGCAGCAGGATAACTAGGCCGAATTTGTGGAATACAAGACCTCAGCACCAGCTAAGGCAATATCAGCAAAAAATAAGGAAAATACAGCCAAAAAGAAATATCACCATCATATGGGCACAGGTGGCTACATGAGTGCCATGCCTAAGTGGGATAAAGCTGAGGCTGACCTAGAGGCTAAAGGGGTCACTCCAGCTACGTCTAGTTGGCCCTTGAGGTCAAGAAATTGGGTATTCGGGCATGGGGCATCATTAGACCCAGAAACAGGCGAGATTGTTGCAGCCGAAGAAATTTCTACACCCAAAAAAGAACTTGTTAAAGTGATCAAAGAGGTTGAAGAGGGAACGTTTGTTCCCGACAGAGAGAACGATGAGCTGACAAAGGCTCTCGGGAATCCTGAAAAGGCTGGACGAACAAGAGGGTTCGGACCTTCTTATCTATGGGTTATCAGGTTTCCCGAGCACCGTGACACATACAGAAGCCGATCGAGAAGAACAAAGCGGCAAAAAGAGGAGGATACAGAGCGGTTCGCGAGGTTTGAAGCCGCGCTGCAGGAGTATCGCCAAGAGCTTAATGAACTTAAAGGACTCCGACAGCAAGATCCTACACCGGACAGTACGGTCGGCCCATCGCAACGGAAAAGCAGCGTGGCTTCCACGGATGGCCACGGTAATGATGCAACGATGGATGTGTACCCCGTGGATGCAATTAAGGGAAAGACTAGTTGTGAGCTGCATGTTGAACTGAAGAATATATCCATGAAGGTGGCGGTCGGCTTTGCTTTACCTTTTACACCGGGAGCGACCTACCATTGCAATCCAATTCCAGCTGGCTATGCTCGTGTTGGTGTGGATGAAATTCTACCTATGTGTCAGTCACTACAGCTTGACATCCCTGGAGGTGAAGGGGAGACGACACTGGGAGAAGTCACGAGTGGCTTCATTCTTTGGAAAAAAGAATACATCAAGTTTCCAGGCTCGACACCAAGGCCACCTTCTCCACCAAGGAAACCGTATCCTCCCAGTGCACCGTCTCCTCCAAGTCCACCTCCAAGTGCACCGTCTCCTCCCAGTAATAGTCCAATCCATGACCCCAACACGAGTCCATCTCAATCTACGCAGCCGCCTCCACCCACTAAGGGGCAAAAGCGGAAGAATACCACCGCTCCGTCGAGCGATAACCAACGCCCGAAGCGACAATTGTCGCCCCTCCCAAGAGTACCGCCCGTTCCTCCCAAGAGGGCTTACGACCTGACCGATGAGGAGACCGATGCGGTCGTACGTGCCGAAGTGGATGCTCATTTTAAAAAGAAACAACCTGAGCCAGAGGTCCAAATAAAACCAGAAACTAAGGAGCACTTTAGGAAATTACTGACACAGCCATCCCAAGCTCAGTTAAATGCACCAGATGACTATACACGATGTCTTCAGAAGACACTGAAACAAAAGGAAATCAAGCAGTAGAGGAAGCGTCAACAAAGAACAATCGAGTGGTAGCGGAAGCATCAGAACAGACGTCCCTCAGCTGGGGAAACAAGCAAAACAATTAAGTGGTAGCCGAAGAACCAAAAGAGATGTTCCCTAGCTGGGGAAACAAGCAAACCAATCGCTCCCCCCACTCCAGGTGAACATACCCAAACCTCAACTATATGAGTAAGAACCTATGGATCCGGAAACGGCTAGGATATTGGCCGAGCAATGTGGTATGCCTATTCATGAAATTATTCACGGCGTTATGCCCAAGGCTGAGGTAGCACCCAAATTTGTTAACGGGGAGCCTCTAGTCAGTTCTGAGAGGCTTCGGGATATGCCAACACAAATGCGACGATTCCATGAATGGTACATGAAAGCATCAAAAGAACAACGAAATTGGCTCATACTGAAAGTTCGAAAATCGCATTACTTCATTGAAGACGAGGTCCCTATTGAATTTACAGAATTATTTCAGTTATTCAATCTAAAGGAACTCGACAAAACTATCCTTAGTTCGTATTGTTTGAAGTGATTACTTTATTTATGTAATTAGGTCTCTATCTCAGCTTTTCCAATTCATTGCCGGTAAGTATACTCACTATATTCTTTTGTACGCGATTGTAAAAGAAAGGCTATCAACGGATTTGGGTACATTGGCCCACATCGAGTTCATGGAGCTATACTAAAGGATAAACCACTGGAGACCGAGCACAACTTGTTGCGGTTTCTCACGAAACAACATTTCTGTAACGAAATACTATTTCGTTACCACGACGGCAAGTGAGTTTTTGTACACATTAACTTTTGCTTACTCGATGTTCAGTATAAATGATGAGTTACTAACGTATGTAAACCTTGCGTAGGTACCACTGGATTCTTCTAAGCATTTCACTTGACATGGGAAGAGTTCACATCATGGACTCACTAAACAAAGACATTGAAAACTATCACATCATTATCGATGCGCTCTAGAGGTAATTTCAACCATTATCGCACTATATCGGTTTCTTTCGTTCATTTTCAGGGATATCAAGTAGTTATTAACTCATACATTAATTTTCTTTGTCGGGTAGGGTTTGGACAAAGTTTAAGAAACATGTCCGCGGTCAATGGCGTGAGGAGCTATTTTTTAAATCACTCTCGGTAAGTAGTATGAACTAAGTCCGCGCATCTATTTAATTCTAGTTTATGTGCATTTATCATGCTAGCGTTATTATTTGATTGAATTCTATTCTTGTAAAGTGCGCGAGGCAGCCAAAAGGAACTAATCTATGTGGATTCTACGTGTGCGAGTTCATTCACATCAGTATTGAGAAGCCCTCGGAAAATGTTCGAGTAAGTAAACAATATATTCACCCTTTATTTTTATTACAAAAAATCGTGTTGAGTCTAATCCATACGATCTCCTTTTTACATAGTTGGACGCGATGCGGGACAAACTCCTACCAGAGGACCGCCTAATAGCAATCCAAGAGGAATTTGCTGCATTTTTTCTCGACGAGGTCATAGACCCACAGGGAGAATACTGTATAAGTATACCCTAAAGCATCCATGTAATGATCTCCATGTAATCAAATAGACATGCTCTGGACCTTGTTGGGACTCCATATATATATGCTTGTAAGAGTAATTATATTATATATTGTGTCAATGTGGCCAAGTACTGTGTACTAGCGTTCTGTATGTATACGAAAACTTGTTTCTAATGAAAACACAGAATGAAAAATAATTGAACACAAAACACAAAATGAAAAAAAGAACACAAAACCCTAAAACTCCATCCCTGCCGCGGGAGGCAAATGGCACAAAATGCTGCCGCGGCAGGAAACCTTTAGTCCCGGTTCATAACACGACCCGGGGCTAAATGTCCTGCCGTCCAGCGCGCCTAGCAGGCCACGTGGTTGGACCTCTAGCCCCGGTTTGTAACTGAACCGGGGCTAAAGCTTGGACCTTTAGTCCCGCTTTCGCAGCCTCGGTTCGAAATCCGGAGCTAAAGGCCCTTACGAACCGGGACAAATTGCCCGGTTTCTACTAGTGTTATAGCTAGATGAATAACATGGCAGATGGGAATTTGCTCCTACTACTACCTAGATGAGTAACATGACAGATGAGTAAAGTACTAGCATGTCGTATGTTACATGTCACTAGATTAAATATGGAATCGGGCAAATTCTTTATCAAGAATTTTTTTAGGCGTGTGTGGCACGCATGCATGGTTGAACAAAGATTGAACGATTGGCCAGAAGTAGAAAACTAGGAATCGCGCGAGTGAAACAAAACTTGCGTGATTTTTTCAGTTCGGTCTCTACCATGGTACAAGGAGACTATGATCCATCAATGACAAGGAAAGGTAGAACCGATCTACAGCAGGAACAAACAAACTGAAAAATCAGAGGAAACTAGACCTACAACTAGATGCGAACGATGATACCATTACCGGGAACGATCTCTATCGAGGAGGAATGAAGATTCTTCGAGGCCGTCGACTTGTGTCGACAAATTTGATGGAGAAGAGGTCAAGAGTACGAGCTCGTCAAGTCACAGTCGTAGTCGGCCTTTAGGTTTTGGAGGAGGAAGCAATCGTGCGTCTTAATATCCCCTGATATGGTGTAGTCAAACATGAAAACCTAACCGCCTGCTGTTGGGACAAAAAAGGCCCATCGCCTCATCCCCTCCGAAGTGGCACATGAAACTGGCTTGTGTTCTTACAAGGGCTAGGCCAATCTTATTTATGGTTGGCCGAAGGTTTTTTTTCGATATGAAATTCACAAATTGATAAAAATGTGATTATTTTCGAACTTCGCATTGTTTGCAAATAACTACATATTTGACATGAGTACTTGACAGATAACATGTGATTTTTTTTTGGATTAATTTAGAGAAGGTCGAGAAATATGCCAACTTAGAAACAAGCTGTTTAGTCTCACTTGAACCATCTTTTCTAACCATGTGATTGTTTCGACCATCATTAAATGGTATTATTTTTTTACACATGTTAAGACACACAATCTAAGACACATGGAAAAGTTTTTTCTATTTTTGGACTTTTTTTAGTTTGTAGTGGCCCGGTCAAAGTAAGGTCAAAACTGCAACGAACATTGTCAAGGCATATGGATGAACCAAGCTGAGATAGCACCACATCCATGATGAAACCACATCTTGTGCACCTCAAAATGATTTTTCCCAAAAAAAATATGAGGTGCCTTTCATGTAGAGGTAGTTCAATTTTTCCAAATTTTGACCAATTTGACCATAGTTTGACTATAGGAAATAATTGTACAAACTAGCAAGTCACAATGAATAAAGTGGTTATGTGCCCACCAAATGACAACATCTACCTCACCATCTATGTGGAACACACATATCTATTGCAAATTTTGTACTTCCTTCACAAAATCTAGTTTAATTTGCAATGTTAAAATGAAAATGGTATGTAAATTCATAACTGGTCAAAACCCCGAAAATAAGAAACATTTGTCATGCCAAGACACACATGCCTGTCAAATTTGAAGTCATTGATAAAGTTTGCCATGGGGTTGGCCATCTCCTAGATAATTTGGATAGTGAGCCATGAACCTTACACTTGAAATCAAGTTTGTGAGCGCAACATGTACTTTTATTTCACAAACTCAACGTTTATTATTTTTATGCAAACTAATCTAAGACAATTGGACAAGTTTTTCCAAAAAAAATTGAATTTTAAATGCCCCGGTCAAAGTTAGGTCAAAACCGCGACGAACACCGTGTATGCATATGGATGAACCAAGCTGAGCTAGCAATAGATCCATGATTAAACCACATCTTGTGCACCTAAAAATAAGTTTTGCCAAAATAAATGAGGTGCCTATCATGTAGATGTAGTTCAATATTTCCAAATCTTGACCACCTTGACAAAAGTTTTACTAGAGGTAATATTTGTACAAACTAGCAAGTCACAATTAGCAAAGTGGTTATGTGCCCACCAAATGATCCCATCTACCTCACCATCTTTGTGGAGTATGCATTTCTATTGCAAATTTTGTACTTCCTTCACAAAATTTAGTTAAATTTCCAATGTTAAAATGAAAAATTGTATTTAAATTCATAATTGGACAAAAACCCCAAAATAAGAAATGTGTGCCATATCAAGACACACCTACCTGCTAAATTTGAGGCCATTCTAACAAAGTATGCCATGGACTTGGCCAACTCCTAGGTAATTTGAGTAGTTAGCCATGAACCTTACACTTGAAACCAATTGTGTGAGAGAAACAAGTTCTTTTATTACATAAACTCACATCTTACTATTTTTTGTGGAAACTAGCGAAAATGCTAAAAAAAGGGCGCTCTCTCTAGAGCTCGCGTGACGTTCCTCCTGTAGTCAACACGTGGACGTCTCTCAGTGTGTCCCGCGTCTCCAACTCCCGCATCCCTGCGTGACATGTGGCACCTCGCCGCTCGATGGTTTTTCCCTTTGCTCTATTCTCGTGCGTAATCCGTGGAGAGACACGTGGGGAGGCCACTATTTGGCCTTTTGACTTTTCTTTTGTAAGTTCGAATATGAAAAAATAAATAACTTTTTAGCCGAGGGTTAAAATCACGAACCGTTTTTACATCAGTGTTAGTCAGACCGAGATCTTCAAAACTAGATACCATATTGATAGGTTTTGAGAAAAAAAATCTTGCATTGCCTTCATTACCTACATTGCACCGCCTTTAAACTGCAGTGCATGTGCGATGCACTGCCACTTTACCCGTGCACTGCCTTTTTGTTCGGTCTCATACTGCCTTCGGTCGCTGTGCACCACATGGGTCCTGGCAGTGTACCCCTCATCCACTGCCTTATTTACTGTGTTGCATTGCTCTCAGTCTTAGTGCACGGTGCGGTAGCATGGCAATGCACCGCTCGTGTACTGTCTTGTTGTTCTATGTTGCACTGCCTTTGGTCTTAGTGCATGGTGCGTTATCCCGGCAGTGCACCACCCGTGCACTGCCTTGCTGTACTCCGTTACACTACCTTCGGTTGTAGTGCACGGCTGTGTATCCATTTAGTGCACCGCACTTGCACTGCCTTGTTATACCGTGTTGCACTGCTTTCGGTCGTAGTGCACGGCTCGGTATCCCTGCACTGCCTTTGGTCATAGTGCACGGCTCAGTATCCCGCGGTGCACTTCCTTGTTGTACCGTGTTGCACTGTCCTCGGTAGTAGTGCACAGCTCGGTATCCTAGCAGTGCACCTCACGTGCACTGTCTTGTTGTACCGCGTTGCACTGCGTTCGGTCGCAGTGCATGGCTTAGTATCCTGGCAGTACACCTCCCGTGCACGGCCTTGTTGTACCGCGTTGCACTTTCCTTCGGTTGCAGTGCAAACGTCGTGGTGTCCTAGCAGTACACTGCATGTGTACCGCTTTTTCTCTTTTTCAATGCAATGTCTTTTCTCTTTTGGGTTTTGGTTTTGCTTTTAGCATGATGCGCCCATTTTTTAGCTATGCATACAACACACCAGTGTCAGCAAATGCGAGCACGACCAATGCGTACAGCAGCAGAGTAGCACAGAGCATGCATGCAGCCAGCTAGTGAGCCTTCGGTCAACAATGCATGCACCGGGCAGCAGCGCGCAGCCCCGCGCATCGCATGTGCTCGGAGATAATAGCAGGCCGACACATGGCGCGGTCGGAGTCCATTACGCACGGCCTCTCATTCCCACCCGCACACTGTAAAGAGCGCTCTTACGCTAGTCGCTCTCGTAAACTAGGGTACAAACAAAGACACTTGGGAAAGTTTTTCCAATTTTTTATTTATCGAACTTTAAATGTCCTTGTTAAAGTTAGGTCAAACAATCGCCAAACAACATTGCTACATTATGAAGTGCAAGCTCTCGTTACAAATCCTACAAATGTTCAAACTGGATGCTCCGTGTCCATGCCAACAACATTTGAAAATATGGTATCAAAGTAATAAAATTTGCTTGGTCAAAATTCAAATTTCTACATTCACCAAGTTGTGAATCTGCGAAAACTTTAAGCATGAAAAATGTGGCCAATATAGTGCTCCAGAAACTGGAGAAAACCCCATGCAATTCATACCAACAATACTTTTTAATTCAAAAATTGAATTTTCTGCAAAAAATGTCAAAACTACTTTTTGGTTTTGGCTTATTAAATTTTCAAAATACTACATACACAAAGTTTTCAATCTGAAAAAACATTATATATGAAAAATGTGTCCCATATAATCCTCCAAGAAGTGGTGAAAACCTCATGCCATTCAGACCAACACACCTCTTTAATTATGGAACTGAATTTTCTTCAAACAAAGTGTCAAAACTACTTTGTTGTTTTGGCTTACTAAATTTTCAAAATCCTAGATACAAAAAGTCGTGAATATGAAAAAAATTATACATGAATAGTGTGGCCCATAGACTTATCCAAGCACTGGTCAAAACCTTAAGAAAATCAGACCAACCCTCCTCCTGAATTCAAATTCTCAATTTTCTACACATAAGTGACTCAACTACTTCTTTCAGATTCAAAATCCTACATACAGAAAATTTTGAAGCTAAAATTTCAAATTCCTACATGCAAATAGTTCTGAATATGAAAAAATTATTACCTGAAAAATGGGCCCACTAGACTATGTGATCCAATGGTGAATACCTTATCCATTTTTTATTAACATGTTTTATAATGTTAAAATATGAATTTCCTATTACAAATTTCACAAAATCATATAAATGAACAAAACCATAAACATGAAATATTTATAAAAACACTTGTTTTCTACCACATTACTCCTTTATTTATTCCAATTAAAATTACAAAAATAGTAAATGTTAAAAGAATAATAAATTTCATAAAAACGAAAGGGGAGGCGGCCCAGCCATGCCACCTTCCCGACCGAGCTACCTACGACCTAACTGGGCCTCTTTCAGCCCATTGCGTCGCCACGGTAGGATGAGCTGACTCGGGTGGGATGGATTGGAGTTTCGTCCCACCTCACCAACTGGAGAAGATGGAGACCAACTTAAATAACTGAGTGCTCGGACGGTAGCAACAGTCTCTCTGTTCTAGACTACTTGTGACCGTTCACTTAAATTTCACTGCCCTGTGGGGCCTACTAGCAGGACCACGAGCCTACATCCTGGCCCATGATTTGGGTTTCTAATCATATGCAGGCCGTGGGCTCGAAAAATATCCTACTAGTGGGCGAGCTTTTTTATTTTTTCCATAATTTTCCCTACATTTAAAGATCAACTCAGACGATATTTCTACCAGGTGGGCTGGCATAATGCATATAAACTATCTGCCTGACTCAAAGTCAGTTTAATATTTTAGATGATAACACAACATGGCCAAATCTACACACTTGTAAATAATCAAACCAATTTTCTTTCCTTTTTGTACAGTGGATTTTCAAAATTACCAACATTAGTGCAAAGTGTTTTACATTTCATAACCATACAAATTATAAATTCCACAATGAAATACATATTACTAAGTGACAGAACAAGTATCATGCCACAACAATGAAAGGGAAATTATAAACAAGCAAATAACAGAGGTAGTGACATAGATATTAATATATACATTACTAGGAGAAGGTTAACTTAATAGTATTATGGGAACATACCATACTTAAACAATACTCATCACACAACCAAAATAACCAAGTTCTCAACCATTTCTACCTAGTTCAACAGTTCAACATATTAACCCAACAGAAACAAAATCACTATACTGATGATGTACCATAGCATATACCATGTACCAGCTGCCTAATAGCAATACCTTTCAACTGATGGTCTTGGCATTCACTCCTCTGGCTCTTCATCCTTCGACTCAACGTACTCAAAATCATCAGGCTGGAGCACCCTCAAGAGGGCTTCATGCTTGCCCCTATCACGCAAGTCAGCCATATGTCCTGGAGTGGCAACCTCATGGACATGCTGCACAAGCCCCACCCTCGGGCCCCCATGTGGCTTGTTGTGGTGGAATGGGCACCTGTAGAACTCAGTTTTATAGGGTAGGTAGGAAGAAATTCCCTGAAGCCTCAGTTTCTTCTGCTCTTTCTTCACAAAAGGACTTGTAGGTCCATGCCTCCACATCAACATCTAACCCAGAAAAGTGTTGCACACACAATAGAAGAACACAACAGTTAGTCCTTCCATTTAATACAAGAGATACTATAATTTTACATGTCTAAATTCACTTGAACTTGAAGTGATCCAACCCGTTATAGATTAGATCACGTGTTTACCGTGCTAATCCCTTGGATCGATTACCTAGCACACACAGTTTCAATGAATAAAAAGTATCCATGCGTCACATTATTACAACCAAGAATATTAATATTACAAAGTTACATACCTCACATCTAGCTCAAATAATATAGTTCAACAAATAAAAAATAGATATAAGCTCGATCACAACACAAGCAACACACTGAGTGGAGATTCACCACCTAAACCATAACCTTACACATTATAGAATAACCTGCAACATGAAAAGTTGCAGCCACGAATGGTCAATACATTTGACTTATATTGGCAAGATGTCACTATTATGTGGACACAATCGGCAACTTATCATATACATGCGCACTTTCGCTAATGGAATTCGGGCTATTTGCGGAAAGCATCATTTTCTCCAACCTTTTTAAATAAGATTTCAATTCTTCAAAATAGCTAAGAACAACTCAACTCACTCGAGACCTCCTAATATAAACTATGGACACATTGAGTCACTCAAGTGCTCCTATAACCCATTAAGATCACCCATCAAGTTTTATTAGAGAAACTGGAATAATTAAGACTTTTCAACTACATCAAGAGAAGTTACTCATAATTGTCCATTACTGGGGACACGACTAAGATCTTAGTTCTTAAACCATCTACAGAGGCTAGTACACTTTACCCACAAGACCCAATCAAATCCTTTTGAGAGAAGATCGGGATGAGACCTTTGGGAAACAGAATCATGAGCCTAGCCCCGGGTCGTACCATCCTATACACACCTACATCTGCTAGTCACAGTACGACATGATACCATAAATTACTCAGTCAAGTCAAAGTCCATATGACATGCGGTTGTACATGGAAGTTACTAATCAAGACCGTATATCATCTCTTTGAAGCTTGGGTGGAAATCCTCACCATAATCCACACTCGATGACCCAATCAATGCCATTCCACCCAGGTGATTTATTGATTAAGTGGTTTTCATTTACGTAAAAACATAATATTCTCATACATATATGTATAATGAAACCCACCCATGCACCTAATATCATGGCTAAGCATCTACCATATGATGGCTATAAAAAAATCAATTAGGGTGGACCTATGACAATTCTATTGGGTACTCACACCATAGCATAGCATATAAGGTAAAACATTTCCAACACATGCAAATCTACTGAAATCTAAATGCATAAGAAAACAATAGGAGATTTATGAGAGTGACACTTCCCTTTAGTCGATGTTCTCGTTCACACACTCGTTACAATCACAATAATCACACTTCGGGCAATCTATCGTGAAAAAGAAGTAAATACAATCAAAAAACAGTAGCACAACACAACAATACAAGTAAGCATGCAAGCTAGAAAACGAAAACAAGATCAAAAGCTTTCATAAACATTTTCTATTAAACAAATAGGCTCTTAATAGGCATTATTGGAATCTGAATACTTTTAGTACAAAATAGTTTCAGCAAATTTGTAAACCATGCTACTGGATATATATATATTATTCATAGCTTCATTTGCCACTGGTTTCACCTTAAAATGATTTGTAGAATAAAAGTTATAGCCAAAATAGACATTTAAGGGATTTAAACATAGAGCATTATTTTGTACTACTAAAAAATCAACTAATAGTATAGTGGCATAGATTACAATTTTCTGAATCCATAGACAACAAAATTCGCCAAATTTGGAGTTGTAGATATTTTTCTATGAATTAGTTACCATTAAAAAGATATAAATACTCCAGGAAATATTCATTGAGCAAAGTGCCAAATTTATTGCATGATAATGTTGTACTTTCTTTTCTGAATCCAGGGATATATCATTTGTATTTTTATGATCTCTAGTGTATTTTCTATGAATTAATTACTCTAAAAAGAGTAATTAATCAATTAAATATTCGCAACAATTACTTATAGTAAAAGTCACATACAATTACATATTACTAATCTACATGAAATTTTGAATCCATTGATATATTATATGCTATTATTGGATCAACAGATATTTTTATATGATTTTTGCAAGATTAATACATTTTCTATTTTTTATTCATTTTCGGAAACCCTGACGCGACATTCGGCGTGGGCGACACGCAGGCGCCACATGGTGTGACGGGATTCGCCCGTACCGATTCGGTACAAGGTCTAATCCTGGACGTCGGAGCCCAGATCGACGGTTGGGAAGCGGAGCTTCCGGTACTCACCGGAGCTGTGTTGACGGACAGTGGTGTGGCTCGGACGACGGTGCTTGCCGATGCTCTGGTGGTCCTGGGAGTCGGTAGCGAGGTCCATGAGGATCAGGAGATGACGTAGAGCTCTCTGGATTCCTCCGCACGGTGTATCGTTTCCTCAAGCGACGACGACGTACAACTGGAGACGGTGGGTGATGGCGGGGCTCCCGCGAGCGATCAGAGGTGCTCTAGTACACTGCGAAGGGAGAAAATGGGAGAGACAATATGGGCGATCATGGGTAAGAGAGTAGGGAGACAACATAGGAGCGGGAAAGTGCAAAACCACGACTCCAAGGTCGATTTAGGAGCTTCCTGCAGCAGCGGCTTGGGAGCTTGTCGGTAGGGGTGCTAGGGTTTCTGAAAAACAAAATTGAAGGGGAGGGAGGTAGCTAGGCTTGGTGTACTTACGAGGGTCGTATTCGTGGAGAAGGGAAACGGGGTCGTGCCGAATTTGGCAATTTCTATAGCAGTTAGTTCGTGTTGGGGATGGATTCGTCGGGAGGAGGGGTGACAATCGGGCCCCACCTGTCAGCTGCATAGGAGTTGTGAGGGGCGGGCTAGGGCTGGCTACTGGGCCGCGTTTGCTGCTGTGCGAGCATGGGGGTGAGCGGCAGAGAGGAGTAGGCCGGCTAGGGCTATCCCGGGTAGGTTAGACTAGTTAGGTATTTCTTTTGTTCTTTCTTTTATTCTTTTCCTATTTTTTCTTTATTTAATAACTTTTGAATTAAAGCTCCAAATAAGCTCAAACTTGTCTCAAATTTTTTGTAAAATTCAAAATAACCTTTTACCTCTACTAGGGAGTATAATCATGTCCATAACCAAGTATCAAAATAATTTGTACTAAAACCCTTAAAAGATGCATTTAGAGGATTTTAAATAGGGTTTTGATAGAAGAGGTTTTTAAAGGGAGTTTTTTTGAATGATGCTTTATGAAATGCATAGATGTATGCCATATGTCAATCACTGAAACACAAATAATTTTATGCCTTTTTTCCAAATAGGTCTACTTAGGCATTATCAAAAGATATAGGGTTTTATGCAATTGGCCTTATATTATTACTATGCAATATTTTCTAAACGGTTTCTTATGGTTTATTTTAACCACTCAATAAAGACATAAAATGCCGCAATGCCCAAAACAACATGTTTAGTCATATAACATAAAGGAACATAGTTTTTAACATCCAATGAAAATAAAGATGTCATGTTATCTTCTCTCTTTTCAAGCAAGTGGTAAACAACATCTAGAATGGTTTCACAAATTGAAGTAGATACTTAAAGGGTCAAATAGGGAAAATGAGAATATCACTCCACCATAATTTGGGAAAGTGATTTTTATTCCCTCTCTTTAATATTTCCAAGTATCACTGGATTAATCTTTTGAGATTTGGTTTACGTAAAACACAATCAAGTTCGATAGTCATGTTTATCCAATCTCATACAAATTTCTGAATTGAATGTTGAAAGAAAATCAAATTAGAAGGTTACTTTTCTTTGAGAAATTTCAACAAAGTCAAACAATTCAAGCAACTTATTTTCTTTATTCATATTCCAAAATCAGGAGAATTTTGGGATGTGATAGACTACCACCCTTAAAAGGAATCTCATCCCGAGATTAGGGAAGGCCAGAAGGAAATAGGTTTCAAATACACCAGGGTGCTACCACCCGTAAAAGAAAATTTACTAGATTGCTTCCGAAGGGTTCACTTGGCTCATATTGATTCTCCTTTAGACATTTCGTGGCACAATGCCTTTTGCACATTATGAACTCCATGATTGCTAGATTCTACATAACACTTCATGAATTAGCAAAGCACTCATGGTGGTTAACTAGGAATGTTTGCTTCACAATACCCATTCAACAAGCCTCAGGGTTCATCCTTGCCATACATTCCTACAGTTAGCAATGAATGCGTTTGTAAAGGTGCAAAATAATACCATTCTAAGGTCTAGGCTTAACGCCATGCGGTGACCCAACATACCACTTCATGTGTAGTACACTATAGTCGTTGACATGACATCCACAGAACACCATTCTGTAAATATCACGTCCCTCAGAGTGGTACAACATAAACATTGCGGGTCCATATTACAATCGTACACACTTCATTATTATTACAAACTAGAAGTTCCAAACTTCAAGTATACAAAAATACAAACCAAACTTAAGTAGTTTCAGCGGAAGATATAAAGTTCAAACTCATACTCCAAATTGAGCTCAACAACTAATTTTATATAGTTTATGCTGCTTGGCTCAATTGGTTTACTAATAACTAAGGCAACTACTAGGACTCGTTGCCCTCCACTCCATAGCGTATTTCATAGTCCAGCCCTTCAACTCCTCTGGATAGGGCCGGCTCTTCGTAGTAGACATCCTCTTATCCTTCAGCTGCATACATCGAAGGGTCTTCTGGATTCTCAGAGTCTAAGTAGGGGTTCAAAGGAAAGAGTGAGTAATAGCGTTACCCAGCAAGTTCATTATATGCGAGGTGGGAAGTTTTATGCTCTATCTACCACCTCGGACTATAAGTCCTTGGCAATATGCAGTTTTTGTAAACATTTCTCGAAAGATTGATTTTATTATCAAAAACTATGCCCATCAGCCTTCACAGGTTGACCAGAACTTCATGGAGTTCCTTTCCTGCCGCGTTCGTAGCTCCTTCCCAGAACAGGGAGTAACAAGTTACAGTTCTTAGACTCTGCAGAGGTGCGTTGCTTTACCCATGAGAGATCAACTCCATGTTGCACAACCGGGTGTATTTTCCCGTCCACAATTCCGTGATGTGGGGCCTGGTAGGTGATCCAAGCCAATCACTGCCCTCTCCGTGACCCCATATGTTTGCATGATCCTCCGGGGCTGACTACACCTCCATTAAGCCCCCTTTCGAGCAAGTTACAACCCTGGTGAGTTCCTAAAGACTCTATGAGCCGCTTATGCCCCTATCAAGCTCCATAAAGGTCCGGCTATACCTCCGGTAGCCGCTCACAGATAATCTAGATATCAAAAACGTGGGGCCTAAGGGTGCCCACCCATATGTTGGATCCACACAAGAAATCACAACGTCACGATAAGGTTATCTTGCCTCCATATGAAAGGAAGAAGATACATCTGATTTCTCCGTCCCATTATTCCAAATCTCATGGTTAACGCGTAATATACAGTGCTAGAATCACTGATGTCACGGGTTGTTAATCCTATGGTGACTTGTGCACCTGGAACCCTAAGTTCCATTGCCAATTTTTATCATCACTTAGGATAATAACTACATATTATTTATTAGAGAAGATAATATTTTCTTTCTCTAGACCATAGATGATAACACACAATTTTCAATATATTTGATAAAGACTCTTCAAAGTACATGAGCAAGTGACGAACTTGCTTTATGACTGCAAGGTAGTGAAGTCGGATGCTTCCTGATACGTCCAAAACGTATCTACTTTCCCGAACACTTTTGCTATTGTTTTCCTCTAAACTTGTGTGATTTGGATACAACTAACACGGACTAATGCTGTTTTCAGCAGAATTACCTTGGTGTCTAGTTTTTGTGTAGAAAATCAACTATCAGGAAAAATCCCAGAAAATATGCCAAAAATCCTATTTCACTAGAAGACTCACAGAGCCAGAAGACGGGACGGAGTAGGGCCCCGAGGGGCCCACACCACCAGGCCGCGCGGGCTAGGGCGAGCGGCGCCTGGGTGTGGTGTGGACGCATCGGCTGCCCCCTCGGCCTCCCTCTTCACCTATAAGTTGCCTCTTGACCTAAAAACAAGGGGGGTTCGAAGTTTTTCCAGAAAGAGTTCCGCTTCGCCGCCACCACCAGATTCCGCGATTCGGACCCAGAAACTCCGGTTTGGCACCCTGCCGGGACGGGGAATTTGAGGAGATCATCGCCATCATCATCACCATCGCTTCTCCATCGACCATCCATGTTTCCCCCATCCATGAGTGAGTAATCCCCCGCTGTAGGCTATGGGAATGGTAAGGATTGGATGAGATCGTTCATGTAATGGCATCAGATTGTTAGGGCATTGTGCCTAGTAACTTTTATTAGTGCTTTTTGACTTTTTGCAACTTTTTATGCTTAATGCTTGTCACTAGGGCCCGAGTGCCATGATTTCAGATCTGAACATGTTATTGATTCATTATGATAGTATTGTTTATGGTCTTACTGATACATTGCAAATGTATCTATAATTTTTGATGTTCCATGCTTGGTTTTATCCACTTTCTTGTGTTTTGTTCCAACTTTGGAGTACTTTTCATATGATTTCTTGGACTAACCTATTAACAAGAGCCATAGTGCCAGCTGCCTGTTTTCTGCTGTTTTTGGTTCCAGGAAAGTCAGAAAATGACTTTTCTCAGAATTGGACGGGTAAAAAGCCAAAGTGCCTATTTTTCCGGAAGGGATCAAGTGCCAGAATACGAGACGGAGAAGGGCCAGGGAGCCACCACACCACCTGGCCGCGCAGCCAGGCCTGACCCATGCCAGGGGGTGGTGTGGCCGCTCCCGGCACCCCCTCGGCCTCTCCTTCCGCCTATATATTGCCCTCAGGACAAAAACCCTAAGTACCCGATCAAAAATCCACGAAAGAGTCTATAGCCACCATCATCTCCATCCCTAGATCGAGAGGGATCTGAAGCTCTTCCCGAAACCCTGCCAGAGAGGGTAATTCACCGTGGAGGCCTTCTTCATCACCATGCAAGCCTCCGGTGTGATGCGTGAGTAGTTCATCCTTGGACTACGGATCCATGTAGTAGATAGATGGCTGGTTTCTCCTCCTTTGTGCTTTCATGTTTAGATCTTGTGAGCTCCGTTCATGATCAAGATCATCTATTTGTAATTCATACATGTTGTGTTTGCGGGGATCCAATGGATATTGAAATTCTATTTCAGATTGATTATTGACTCTATCATGTCTTTGTTATTTGAGATCTTGCATGCTTTCCGTTGTTAGTAACTATCTTGTCCAAGGTGATGCTAGCAACTCCAAGAGTTATTATTTATGCTCGATAGTGGGTTCATGCCTCTGGTAATCTAGGGAAGTGACAGAAATCTCTAAGGTACTAGATGTGCTATTGCTACTAGGGAGAAAACAACAATCCTTTGTTCATAGAACAATCGTATTGTTTACTTTATACGAAGTTCGTAAAGCAATAATCTATTGCTTGCAACTTAATACTGGAGGGGGTTCGGATGATAACCTGAAGGTGTATTATTAGTCATAGATGCAGCTGGATGGCGGTCTATGTATTATGTTGTAATGCCCAATCAAGTCTCAGAGGAGTCAAGATGATTAGTATATGCACGTATTGCTTTCTCGGTGTTTGTTAATTGCCCCGCTGTAATTTGTTCACCCAGCATGTTATCTATCTAAGGCATCCCCTTCTTCATCAATAAAAATCCCAGGTTTCTTCCAAACGCTTCATTTTTATTGTTTCATGCACAATTGTGTTTTTCTTGGAGCATCTTCTTTTTCATTTTCGTTTTCTTTGGTTTGCTTAGTTTTCTGAATAAATTGGTTGGACCCCCTCTTTCATACATTGGTTTGCAAATAGTTTGGTTTGGTTTGGAAAAGAGTAGGAAAGTTCTTACTTATGTGGTAAAAAGAGCTTGTTTTTGACTGTGGCCTGTGCTTTGTCATGCCATGCTTGATATTGTTTTGGCTTTATGCTTAGTATTTTTTGCTTTAGCCTGACTTGTTATAAACAATTGAGATTTCTTAATGTGCCTTGGATGAATCATGCGTTGTTTTAGCATATTAAAGCGTAGTATAGTGGTATTCTCCTTTGATGCTTTATTTGGGCTGACTTGGCACATGCTCACACCATGTTATGACTATATCAAGTCACCATAGCCTTTATGATGCTTTAGTTTTCAACTTGTAGTATCACTTTATGCTTTGATCAATGATGTTTTGTCGCTCTGCATGATTATGGCCATTATTGCTCTCTTAGTTTGTCGCTCCCAGTCTTTTGCTAGCCTCCACAACAAAGTATGAGTTCCACTCATGCATCCAACTCCCTAAACCAAGTTATTCCAAAGAGTCCACCATACCTACCTACTAGCTTATGTTATTCCAAGTATATTCATGCTTTTGTTTACCTTCCACTTGTTATGAGGAAACAAGTGATTAAAGCTCTCACGAACTTGATGACACACTTTACTTTACTTGCTCTTAATAAACTTGAACCATTGTGTCGTCTATGTTGTATATGCTTGCACTTATTTGTTGGGAATTAGCAGAACCATGCTTTCATGGGGAACGCTTTCAACATTGCACTTGGTACTTGTACCTAGTTGATATCTTGCTCTTTTGTATATGGATGTCGTTGGTGTGAAATGAAAGGGGAGCTTGTAAGTCCATGAAATTATCTATATGTGTTAGAGAAACGCCTGGGCCGCTGGTCTAATCCATGCTGACATGGTGGAAACCTGCAGCGTAACCATAATGAGCTGTCTATGAAGCATTCTTCTTATATAAAAAAGAGTCCTATATTGAGAAAAAAGAGAAAAGAAAAAAAAGAGATACTATGAAAAGAGGAAAGAGAGAAAAAAGCACCATATTCCCATGGTAAATAAGAAGAATGCTGAGATGCTCGTTGTCTGCTTGCCTTGTCATTTTGATACGGAGATTCTTCCGTATCATCGGGCAAGGGGTACCCCGTTGGCGGTTCTCAATGATACACATGTACTTACGATGACAAGAACTTACCGGTGACTAAACTTGAGTAGCACGAGGAGCGGCCCTCGTATATAAGGGACATGAGATTTCTGACTTATACTTCGTCAAGCATGTACACCATAGTTTGTTCAGTTTAACCTTAATCACTTCAAGATGCTTATGATAGGGCAATGAGAGCTGAAAGCTATAAGTACCATAATTTTTGGAAGCTCTTTATGAGACTTGAATCCCTACTTCCTTTTACAAAAGGCCTTTCGTCCACCATTATATTGAGTCTCCACCTTCTATCTTTATGCACTTACTTTGAGAGCATAGTGGCCATTCTTAGTTCTATGTGCATTGTCCCAAGACTAGTTGATTGATGCATACTTTGATATTTCTTGTTTTAAACTATTGTATCTAGTCACTCTTATGAACTTTGAAGGTGTCCTATGCATTTATATTTTCTACTCTATTGAGGGACAAGCTGGATACTATTATGCTATGTTTTCTTTATGTGAAACAAACAAACGTCTTGCCAAGCATTATTATTCATGAATCTTTTGTTTGTGCCTTTTCATGTTGCATCATAGTTTCTTTTCTTATTGCTAGAACTTTGTCTTTCATGTTATGATTGAAGTACTAAGATCCCAGCTTTGAATGTTTTGTAAATACTTTGATCAAGTCTTTGATGGTGCATGTCACCTCAAAAATTATTTCTTTTTATCACTTACCTACGCGAGGACGAGCAGGAGTTAAGCTTGGGGATGTTGATACATTGCAAATGTATCTATAATTTTTGATGTTCCATGCTTGGATTTATCCACTTTCTTGTGTTTTATTCCAACTTTGGAGTACTTTTCATATGATTTCTTGGACTGACCTATTAACAAGAGCCAGAGTGCCAGCTGCCTGTTTTCTGCTGTTTTTGGTTCCAGGAAAGTCAGAAAATGAATATTCTCGGAATTGGACGGGACAAAAGCCAAAGTGCCTATTTTTCCGGAAGGGATCAAGTGCCAGAATACGAGACGGAGAAGGGCCAGGGAGCCACCACACCACCTGGCCACGCGGCCAGGCCTAGCCTGCTCCACGGGTGGTGTGGCCGCTCCTGGCACCCCCTCGGCCTCTCCTTCCGCCTATATATTGCCCCCGGGACGAAAACCCTAAGTACCCGATCAAAAATCCAGGAAAGAGTCTGTAGCCGCCGTCATCTCCATCCCTAGATCGGGAGGGATCTGAAGCTCTTCCCGGCACATTGCCGGAGAGGGGAATTCACCCTGGAGGCCTTCTTCATCACCATGCAAGCCTCCGGTGTGATGCGTGAGTAGTTCATCCTTGGACTACGGATCCATGTAGTAGCTAGACGGCTGGTTTCTCCTCCTTTGTGCTTTCATGTTTAGATCTTGTGAGCTCCGTTCATGATCAAGATCATCTATTTGTAATTCATACATGTTGTGTTTGCGGGGATCCGATGGATATTGAGATGCTATTTCAGATTGATTATTGATTCTATCATGTCTTTGTTATTTGAGATCTTGCATGCTTTCTGTTGTTAGTAGCTATCTTGGCCAAGTAGATGCTAGCAACTCCAAGAGTTAGTATTTATGCTCGATAGTGGGTTCATGCCTCTGGTAATCTGGGGAAGTGACAGAAATCTCTAAGGTACTAGATGTGTTGTTGCTACTAGGGAGAAAACAACAATCCTTTGTTCATAGAACAATCGTATTGTTTACTTTATACGAAGTTCGTAAAGCAATAATCTGTTGCTTGCAACTTAATACTGGAGGGGGTTCGGATGATAACCTGAAGGTGGATTATTAGTCATAGATGCAGTTGGATGGCGGTCTATGTATTATGTTGTAATGCCCAATCAAGTCTCAGAGGAGTCAAGATGATTAGTATATGCATGTATTGCTTTCTCGGTGTTTGTCAATTGCCTCACTGTAATTTGTTCACCCATCATGTTATCTATCTAAGGAGAGCCACCTCTAGTGAACTATGGATCCCGGTCTACAACGTATCTACTTTCCCGAACACTTTTGATATTGTTTTTCCTATAAACTTGTGTGATTTGGATACAACTAACACGGAGTAATGCTGTTTTCAGCAGAATTACCTTGGTGTCTAGTTTTTGTGCAGAAAATCAACTATTAGGAAAAATCCCGAAAAATATGCCAAACATCCTATTTCACGAGAAGACTCACGAAGCTAGAAGACGAGACGGAGTAGGGCCACGAGGGGCCCACACCGCCTGGCCGCGCGGGCCAGTCCAGGCCGTGCCTGGGGTGGTGTGGCCGCCTCGGCCTCCCTCTTCGCCTATAAGTTGCCTCTTGACCTAAAAACCAAGGGGGGTTCGACATTTTTCTAGAAAGAGTTCTGCTTTGCCGCCACCACTAGATTCCGCGATTCTGACCCAGAAACTCCGTTCTGGCACCCTGCCGGGATGGGGAATTGAATGAGATCATCGCCATCATCATCACCATTGCTTCTCCATCGACCATCCATGTTTCCCCAATCCATGAGTGAGTAATCCCCCACTCTAGGCTATGTGGATGGTAAGGATTGGATGAGATCGTTCATGTAATGACATCAGATTGTTAGGGCATGGTGCCTAGTATCTTTTATTAGTGCTTATTGACTTTGTTGCAACTTATTATGCTTAATGCTTGTCACTAGGGCCCGAGTGCCATGATTTCAGATCTGAACATGTTATTGATTCATTATGATAGTATTGTTTATGGTCTAACCTGCAAGTTGTATACACGCGTTATTGTCCGGAACCAATGGCCCCGAAGTGACAGCAATCGGGATAACTGGAGGGAATGGTTTTGATGTGAGGATCACATGTGTTCATAGAGTGTTAATGCTTTGCTCCGGTGCTCTATTAAAAGGAGCACCTTAATTGCCAGTAGTTCCCTTGAGGCCCCGCTGCAAACGGGCTAGCAGGACAAAAGATGTTGTGCAAGTTCTCATTATGAGCACATATGACTATATATGGAACACATGCCTATGATTATCTAGTACTTGGATGCTTTATCTTATTTATCTGCAATTGCCCTATGTCTTGATTGCTATGTGTATTGTCTTGTCCATGCAATGCCCGTCCATCTATCCCTATGCCCACCACGCTTTAATCCTACTATTTACTGCAATTGTTACTACTTTCTTTACTTTACTACCGCTGTTACTTTACTATTGCTACTACAAAACTGTTGCTACTGATAAACTGCTGTGAGCAAGATTGTTTCCAGGTGCAGCTGAATTGACAACTCAGTTGTTAAGGCTTATAAATATTCTTTAGCTCCCCTTGTGTCGAATCAATAAATTGGGTTTCACTTCCCTCGAAAATGCTGCGATACACCATTCCTTGAGCTCCGGTTTCTATAGAGAACCATTATTGCCCGGTAAGGACAATATTTAAAGAAGCAATATGCAATGTGTAGTAATGTCATTCTTTGTTTATTTGCATGTTTTATCCACTTAATAAATTTTTTGCTATTTTCTTTATTTAAAAGAAAAAAATTATTACTCTAAATCTTTGAAAAAATTTATTTAATATTTTTATAAAGACTAGTATTATTTAAAGAGTTGAAAATTGGATTTATTTAATTTTTAATTCTTTAAAATATTTTACTAAAATTCCTTTAAGGAAATAAAACTTTATTTTTATCACACTTAATTTACTTTTCAAAAATACCAACTAGTATTTTTCTATCATAGCATACCCTCTTGGAATTGTAAATATAAATTTTATTCAATTTTTATTTGTTTGTATATTTTTATAAAATTTCAAAAGGAATATATACCTCAGTAATAATAATTTCAAATTTTAATTACCTAAAATTCTATTTGTTATTTTTCTTAGATAAAGGACATTTTTATGAGTCCAATAATATTTCATTTACATTTTTAGGATGTGTATTTTATTTCTTGGAACTATTTAAATCTTGGGGGTATTTTGGTAATTTGATAATTTAATTAACCTTTCCTTTTTAAAACTGGACCTAGCCCATTGGGCTTGCCTAGCCCTGACTTGGCCCATCTAGGATGGTCAAATCCTTTGCCGTGAGGGGACTAGACCATACCGGCCCAGTACGCACCCCACACCTCTCTCGCCCCCCTCGTGTTCTTCCTCGACCTGTTGCGGCATGGTGCTGGCGACGCTGTTGCCGCTTGATTGCCGCCGTCCTGGGCCTCCCCGGCCGCCGCCGTGGTGTATGGTGAGGTTGCGGACCCCGCTCCTTCGCCTGGTCCATTTCGATTTGGCTCTGGGGCTCTCTTTAGGCGAGGTTGGCTCTGCTCTGAATCCTAGGGTTTGAGGTGCTGCCAGTGCTTCCTTCGCCGCCGCTCCAGTGACATGCTTTTGTGTTGCTATGGTGGTGCTGTTCGTCGTCAAGCGATGCTGTGGCCGCCGCCTCGGTTCGGTGCGGGTTGCAGCGCCCTTCGGGTGCTCCCCATGCCGCCGTGTGCTCGTTGGCCCCTCTACTTCCTCTTCTAATCTAAAGTGAGGACCTTGAGTAAGTTTACTCTTGCTGTGCCATTTGTCCCCTATCTCTCTTGAGCTCCTCTTTATGCTTCTAGTGGCTATCCCTAATTAGGGTTCATGATTGCTTAGGGTTCATCCCTCTGTGTTGGGTTTTGATGATACTAGTGGTTTTGTTAGTCTAATTCCAATTGATGATTGAGCATTGTCTGAATGATAGTGCTACTGTGAGATTATCACTTGTAAATTCTTGTAATCAAGAAGTTCTCTACTGTCATGATCTTGTTATTGAAGTGGTTCTGTCAGTGATTTATTCACTTCATTTATAAATGTTGGATTGGATAGTCACATACATATTGAGTGTTAACATGTTATTACAATGATGCTCTGATGATGTATAGATAAGTTGATGATGATTTCTTGTATTTGATTCCAGAAAAATGATAATTAATGGCTTGTCAGTTTATTTATTTAAGCTAATTAGTTGTTCTGCTTGAGTTTTAGAACTTGTTCTTGTGACACCATCATTAAAATGGCACACAAGTGTTTGTTCTACTACTGGGTTTTATTCTGCTAGTGCTTAAAATTGGATAAATGCCAAAGATAAGTTGAAAGCTTCTTTTCAACATCTTTGCCTATGATGTTGGTCCGAGGCATAGGAACTAGTTTCCTACCTTGTTGTCCCTCATAATATATTCTGGTATTGATACCAGTTACTTATCCTAGAAAAGCGGTTAGTGTGCTTATATGGATCCCTAGGATCTATGGATTCTGGGGTGCTACTCTTTTAAGAGATGTGCCTAGAATTCATAACCTTGGCTATATTAAAATAGAATATGGAATAAATTTTTATATCCAGGATCAGTGATGTTGGTCTGCGATCTTGGTACAGTTTGTAAAATTTACTAATGGCTTTGGTATTCCAAATTTCTCTATGATAGATTCATCCCACTTGGGTGATTTCTGAGAGATTTTAATATAGAATAAAACATGTCTGCTTATCCAGATAAGATAGTTAGATCATGTGAGGGGTTTATATTACTCACCACAGCAGTTGAGTGGTTGTTGTTGTTGCTGTTTGATCTGGTTGCTTAATCTTGCTAGCCCGCTTGGTTGGTTTGATCTAGTCCTTCACCTCCTGGTGCTGCTCCTGCTACTTCTGGATCCTGGAATCTGTCCTAGATCTTTCTGTCCACCTGCTCCACCCCCTCCTTATGTCACCATCTGGTGAGCGTTTGGATGATGAACTGTCTGTTTTTGGCTAGTGGTTTTCTTGCCTTTGGCCGGATTGAGATGTCTCTGGTTTGGTGTTTGAGAAGGAGAGTGTGTTGTCTATGGATGAGCTTTGGCTGAGTGCTCTGTTTGAGTGCTAGTAGTGTTGCTGATGTGTTGATAGCACATTGCATGCATTCTGTGACTAAGCTATGTGCCTGTGTGGCTTGATCGTGTGGATCAGCTCATGTGAAACTATCTGCCCTATTACCCTTTTACTATTTACTGCCTGGTGAAACTTGCCCCTCCTTCATTACTCGATGATGTAACTGGAACAATGCATCTCATTGTTCACTACTAAGGGTAATACTTAACTAATTAACCCTTGTTTTTCTTTTAGTTGTTTTATCTTATTTGCAGGAACAGGATCTGAAGATACAATATTTAGTCTAGGACTAGATTAGTAGTATAGGTTTTAATTGTAATCTTCTTTTTTATTTTTATTCTTTTTGTAAAGAATCTTGTAAAGATTTATTATAAAGTAATAAAGTTGTGTTCCTATGCTCTGCAATATTATACTTGTGATGTACATATTACAATTTGCAATGTTGTAATGTAATTAGAAAATGAGAATTTATTTCTTATCTTATTTTCACTGTCTCAAATCTTTATTGTTGTTTACTATATCTATAACTCAACCAAATAATATTAATGAGATATTTTGGAAAAAAATTCAATATTACTAACTTATAGTTTTCAAATAACTTCCAGTTAGTGATCACTCAATAATTCCCAAAGGTCATGTCAAAATTCAATAGCAATCACTAACAAGAGCTACTCCTACCTCCAGTTAGTGAAAGAAACTCTGATCCCTTTAGGTTTTTTGTTTGGCGAAAACTTTACCCTGATTTTACAGATGCATGTGTGCACAAACTTATATTACTATTTCTACCCTTCGTTGGATCCTTAGGCTGGGATGTTACAGACTTCCCTCCTTAAATTAAACTTTGTCCCGAAGTTTGCGGATGAGTACCTGAATAATTCTGGATATGCTTCCCTCAAGTCATCCTCTTTCTCCCATGTGGCTTCCTTCTCTGGGTGATGTTCCCACTGTACCTTGCAGTATTTGATGGCCCTGTTTCTCAACCTTTTCCAGTTCTCCTCTAGAATCTTACAGGGTTTCTCGACATAAGTCAAATATGCTTGTAACTCAATCTCTTGATGTGTGATAGCATCATCGGGAACTTTAAGACATTTCCAGAGTTGTGATACATGAAAAAAATTATGAACCTGAGCTAACCTTTTTGGTAACTCAAGAGAATAAACTATTGTTCTATTCTGACTCAGTATCTTGAATGGTCCAATATATCTTGGGCTTAGTTTTCCTTTGACTCCGAATCTCTTCACTCCCTTCATTGGACTTACTTTGAGATATACCATATCCCCCACTTCTGGATGCCATGATCTTCGACTTTGATTAGCATAACTCTTCTGTCTACTTTGAGCTATCTTCAATCGATATTTAATAATATCGATGATATCTTGCTTTTCCCTGATATAATCTGGTGAAAATTCTTTGCTACTACCAGGTTCATACTAGCATAGAGGTGATCTATATTTTCTTCCGTAAAGTACTTGATAAGATGCTACCTTCAGACTACTCTGATAGCTATTGTTGTAGGAAAATTCTTCCAATGGTATATGATCTTCCCACGAACCTCCAAACTCTAATGCACAAGCTCTAAGCATGTCCTCCAAGATTTGATTGGTCCTTTTTGTCTAGCCTCCAGTTTCTGGATGATAAGCTGTGCTGAAATCTAGCTTTGAGCCAAGTGCTTCATGTAATTGTTTCCAAAATGCTGATGTAAACACAAAACCTCTGTCTGATACAATCTTCTTGGGTACCCCGTGCTTACTCACAATCTCTTTGATATAAATTTCTAATATTCTTTCGGCATTATCCTTTTGGTTTACTGGAACAAAATGCGCACTTTTTGTGAGTCTATCCACAATAACCCATATCATATCCTTCCACTTCGGTGTCATGGGTAATCCTATGATAAAATCCATACCAATTTCTTGCCACTTACATTCTGGAGTTTCCAAGGGTTGTAATGGTCCTGCTGGACTTTGATAATCTACTTTTACCCTTTGGCAAGTATGGCATTTAGATACATACTTTGCAATGTCCCTTTTCATGTTATTCCACCAAAACAACTCTTTTAAATCCATGTACATCTTTGTACTTCCCGGATGTATAGAATGTGGTGTTTCATGGGCTTCCCGAAGTATCACCTCTCGATTCTCTGGCACATCTGGTACACAAAGACGGTTTTGAAACCATAAAGACCCATAATCTCCTAGGTGAAAAGATGATGTTTGACCTTGAGAGATTCTTCAATCTTCTTCAGCAATAAATGGATCTTCACCTTGATGTCTAAAAATTTCATGCCAAAGATCACTACTCCGCTCTTCAATTACTCTTATGGTTGCTAATCCTCCAAGAACTGATGTACTTATAAATTGTATTTCCAGCCTTCCCAAATCCATATGTAGTTCTTTTGGTAGTTCTCTATTCATAGGTTGCGTATTAGTGCTTTTTCGACTTAAAGCATCTACCACAACATTTGCTTTTCCAGGGGTATATTTGATTGCTAAATCATAGTCTTTAATTAACTCCAGCTAACGCTTCTGTCTCATATTTAATTCCTTTCGAGTGAAGAAATATTTGAGACTTTTGTGGTCAGTGTATAACTCACACGTTGCCCATAGAGAAAATGCCTCCATCCTTTTAAAGCAAAGACTACTGCTGCTAACTCTAAATCATGAGTTGGATAATTCACTTCATGTGGTTTCAGTTGTCTAGATCCATAAGCAATTACCTTATGGTCTTGCATAAGCACACAACCTAATCCTTCCTTAGATGCATCACAATAAACTGTTAATCTTTTCCTGGTTCTGGAATTGCTAGGATTGTTGTTGTAGTTAATCTGGTTTTCAACTCCTGAAAACTCGCTTTGCACTTCTCATCCCATATGAATGGTGTGTTGTTCCTTAATAATTTGGTCATTGGTCCAGCTATCTTGGAAAAACCTTCTATGAATCTCCGATAATAACTGGCCATGCCTAAGAAACCTCGGATTTGCTTCACATTGGTTGGTGCCTTCTGATACGTTGCTAACGTATCCATAATTTTTGATGTTCCATGCTTGGTTTTATCTACTTTCTTATGTTTTGTCCACACGTTGGAGTACTTTCTATACACTTTCTTGGACTAACCTATGAACAAGATGCCACAGTGCTAGTTGCCTGTTTTCTGCTGTTTTTGGTTCCAGGAAAGTCAGAAAATAAATATTCTCGGAATTGGACGGGACAAAAGCCAAAGTCAATATTTTACCGGAACACTCACGGAGCCGGAAGACGAGACGGAGAGGGGCCACAGGGCGGCCACACCATGTGGTGGTGCGGGTCCACCCTGGCCGTGCCACTAGCTGGTGTGACCCCCCTGGCCGCCCATCGACCTTGCCTCTTCGCCTATAAGAAGCCTCCCGATGCATAAACCCTAAATCGAACAGCCTCCAGCCACGAAAAGTTCCGCAGTGCCGTCGCCACCAAAGAGGAGATTCGAGGGACAGAAAGTCTCTATTCTGGCACCCTGCCGGGACGGGGAAGTGCCCCCGGAGCCATATCCATCGATCTCCACCACCATCTCTATCGTCGTTGCTGATTCCGATGATGATGAGGGAGTAGTTCTTCCTCGAGGCTAAGGGTTCTACCGATATCTATGTGTTCATCTCTCTCTCTCTATGCATGATCATATTCTGATCATGATCTTTCTAATCTAGTAGATCTACCTTGCTACTCAAGTGCTTTAATAGATCTCTGCTCTCCCCATGTGTGTGAAAGTGACAGCGTGCACACCATGGTGGCACTTAGGCTAGAGATTACAAATACTTGTTATGAGTTATATTTGAAGTTGGATGTCTCTATGAAATTGTGGTGTTTGTTGGTACCATCTAGAGCTCAAGGTGACAGTGTGGGGTTATTTAGATGGGGAAAGCAAACTTTGAGGAGTGTTGTTATAGCCCTACCATGGATTAGAGTGTCTAACCGGAGAGTAGTTCAAAGTAGTATCATAAAGAGAAGATATTTATATGAGAGTGTTCACTAGTGAAAGTATGATCCCTAGGCCTTGTTTCTAAGCATTGAAACACCGTTTTGAACTAGATTTGTTACATGTTTGCTTGCTTCCATCTTTATTTCAGTTTGCCTTTAGTCTCTTCCACGCCACAAAGCTATTTTCGAGCATCGTTACCACTTATAATTATCCATACCACTTGTATTTTACTATCTCTTCGCTGAACTAGTGCACCTATACACCTGACAAGTGTATTGGGTGTGTTGGGGATACAAGAGACTTCTTGTATCTTGATTGCAGGGTTGCTTGAGAGGGGATACCTTTGACCACTTCCTCCCTAAGTTCGATAAACCTTGGGTGATCCACTTAAGGGAAACTTGCTGCTGTTCTACAAACCTCTGCACTTGGAGGCCCAACAACTCTCTACAAGCATAAAAGTGCGTAGACATCAAGCTATTTTCTGGCGCCGTTGCCGGGTACTGAAGAAGAAGAAGCTCCCACGTCAACCACGCGCCAGCAAGTATTTTCTGGCGCCGTTTCCAGGGAGGTAAGGTAAAAGGTACTCACATCCTCCGGTGTGAGTGCTCGAAGTTATTTCCTTTAGATTCTGCAATCATATATTTTTGTTTCTTGTTTTTATTTTCACTAGTTAGGCTTAATGGAAAACAACAACAAAATTAGAGAGATTTATAGTATTTATCTTGAGTTAGGACATGAAGTGTTTGAAGAGAAAATTAAAAAACCTATGGAAATTTATTTGCATGCTAATAGCAATGTTATTAGTATGAATTCTTTAAACACTATTATTGCTAGTGCTATGGCAAAGTCTAAGCTTGGGGAAGCTGGTTTTGATGAGCATGATATTTTTAGTCCCCCAAGGATGGAGGAGAAAATTTACTTTGATGATACTATGCCTCCAATATATGATGATTACAATGATGAATATGATATTTTCAGTCCACCTACTATTGAGGAGAAAATTAATTATGATTACAATATGCCTCCTATATTTGATGATTATGGTGATGAGAATAATAATGATATCTATTTTGTTGAATTTGCTCCCTCTACAATTAATAAGAATAACTATTCTTATGTGGAGAGTAATAATGATTATATGCATGTGGCTCATGATAAGAATGTTTTATGTGATAGTTATATTGTTAATTTTATTCATGATGCTACTAAAAGTTATTATGAGAGAGGGAAACATGGTTTTATGTATCTCAACAATATTAAGTTTCCCCTCTTTATGTTGAAATTTTTGAAATTGCACTTGATTTGCTTTCCTATGCTTGTTGCTTTGTGCTTTCATGACTTGTTTCTTTACAAGATTCCTATTCATAGAAAGTGGGTTAGACTTAAATGTGTTTTGAATTTGCTTCTTGATGCTCTCTTTTACTTCAATTCATATTTCTTATGTGAGCATCTTCTCAAACTATCAAGCCTAACTTAAAGGCGTTAAAGAAAAGTACTTATTGGGAGATAAGCCAAAAGTTTTAGATGAGTCTTGGAAGTTATTACTTCCGTAATAACCGCTCCTTATCCATTTTATTTGCTTTTTTGCCAAGAGTAACCTCTAATGAGAGAGAAGTAATGATTGGGAAAGTTCCTGTCCCAAAACAGATTTCTGTGCTTCACCGTAAAAATTCGTGTAAAATCTCTGTACGTTGTTTTGAGGCATGAAATTTTTTGCTTCTGCCCTAGGTCTTTATCTAACGTTCGTTAGTTCAACACTTTTCGATTTGAGCAACAGAAGGTCTTCGAAAAAATTGGTTTTTACCTGCTGGTCTGTTTTGACAGATTTCTGCCATTATTTTCATTTGCTTCTTGTTGATTCCTTTTTTTAGTTCTTTTGGGGAATTGAGCTTTTTGAGGGAAGTGCTATAGTAGCTTGTGTTCTAATGGAAGTTTTATTGGTGTTGAAACTGAACCCAAAGACTTATTATCTTGAGTGCACTAATGTTGCTAATAAAGATAGTGTGAAGTTTTGTATGAAGGAAAAATTTCGGGTGTAAGGAAAGAATGATGTAATGAGATGAAGAATGGACTAAAGCTCAAGATTGGGGATGCCACGCGTGTCACCCCAAGAAATATCCAAGAAGTACAAGCGTCAAAGCTTGGGGATGCCCAAGGCATCCCCTTCTGCATCAATAAAAATTCTAGGTTTTCTCCAAACACTTCATTTTTATTGTTTCATACACAATTGTGTTGTTCTTGGAGCGTCTTGTTTTTTGTTTTCATTTTGGTATTTCATTTTCTTGGTTTTCTTAGTTTGCTGAATAAATTGGTTGGACCCCCTCTTTCATACATTGGTTTTCAAATAGTTTGGTTTGGATTGGAAAAGAGTAGGAAAGTGCATGCTTAAGTGGTAAAGAGAGCTTGTTTTTGACTGTGGCCTATGCTATGTCTTGCCATGCTCGATATTGTTTTGGCTTTTCGCTTAGTATTCTTTGCTGTAACATGACATGTTATAAACAATTGAGATTGCTTAATGTGCCTTGGAAGAATCATGCGTTGTTTTAGCATATTAAAGCATAGTATTGTGGTATTCTCCTTTGATGCTTTATTTGGGTTGACTTGGCACATGCTCACACCATGTTATGACTATCCCAAGTCACCATAGCCTTTATGATCCGTTAGTTTTCAACTTGTAGTGTCACTATGCTTTGATGAATGATGTTTTGTTACTCTGCATGATTATGGCCATTATTTCTCTCTTAGTTGGTCGCTCCTAGTCTTTTGCTAGCCTCCATTACCAAGTATGAGTTCCACTCATGCATCCAACTCCTAAATCCAAGTTATTGCAAAGAGTCCAACATACCTACCTATTAGAATATGCTATTCCAAGTATATTCATGTTTTTATCTACCTTCCGAATTAAACTTGTTATGAGAAAACTAGTGATTAAAGCTCTCACGAACTTGATGGCACACTTTACTTTCTTGCATTTAATAAACTTGAACCATTGCGTCCATCTTTGTTGCGTATATGCTTGCTCTTTATAAGTTGAAGTTGGCAGAACCACGTATGATGGGGAATGCTTTCAACATTGCACTTGTACTTTGTACCCCGTTGATATCATGTTCTTTGCTTATGGATCCCGGCGGTGTGAAATAAAAGGGGAACTTGTAAGATCATGGAGTTTGTATGTGTGTTAGAGAAACGCCTGGGCTGCTAGCCAAAGCCATGCCTAATCATGGTGGAAACTTGCAGCATAACCATAATGAGCACTCTATGAAGCATCCTCAATAATATCCTATGCAAATAGCAAATAAAAGATCGCTGAGATGCTCATTGTCTGCTTACCTTGTCATTTTGATTATGGGATAGCTCATGTATCATGTGCAAGGGGTACCCCGTTGGCGGTTCTCTATGATACATATGTACTTACAATGATAAGAGCTTACTTGTGACTGAAGTTGAGTAGCATGAGGTTCGGTACTCGTAAGTAAGGGGCATGAGATTTCAGCTTATAACTTGTCAAGCATATCCTCTTAGTTGTGTCACTTTAACCTTAATCACCTAAAGATGCTTATGATAGGGTCAATGAGAGCTGAAAGCTAATAAGTACCATAATTTTTGGAAGCTCTTTATCAAACTTGAATCTCTACTTCCTTCTATGAAGGCCTTTCTTTTACTTTTATGTTGAGTCTCCACCTTCTATCTTTATGCACCTACTTTGAGAGCATAGTGGCCATTCTTAGTTCTATGTGCATTGTCCCAAGACTTGTTGGTTGATGCATAATTTTGATATTGCTTGTTTTAAACTATTTGTATCTAGTCACTCTTATGAATTTTGAAGGTGTCCTATGCATTTATGTTTGCTACTCTATGAGGGACACGCTAAATTCCACTATGCTATGTTTTCTTTATGTGAAACAAACAAACGTCTTGCAAAGCATTGTTATTCATGAATCTTTTGTTTGTATCCTTTCATGTTACAACATAGTTGCTATGTCTTATTGTTAGAACTTTATCTTTCATGCTATGTTAAAGTACTATGATCCCCGTACTTTGATCAAGTTTATGATGGTGCATGTCACCTCAAAAATTATTCTTTCTTTTTATCACTTACCTACTCGAGGACGAGCAGTAGTTAAGCTTGGGGATGTTGGTATGTTGCTAACATATCCATCATTTTTGATGTTCCATGCTTGGTTTTATCTACTTTCTTATGTTTTGTCCACATTTTGGAGTACTTTCTATACACTTTCTTGGACTAAACTATTAACAAGATGCCACAGTGCCAGTTGCCTGTTTTCTGCTATTTTTGGTTCCAGGAAAGTTAGAAAATAAATATTCTCGGAATTGGACGGGACAAAAGCCAAAGTCAATATTTTACAGGAAGACTCACGGAGCCAGAAGACGAGATGAAGAGGGGCCACAGGGTGCCACACCATGTGGTAGCACGGGTCCACCCTGGCCGCGGCACCAGGTGGTGTGGGCCCCCTGGCCGCCCACCGACCTTGCCTCTTCGCCTATAAGAAGCCTCCCGATGCATAAACCCTAAATCGAACAGCCTCCAGCCACGAAAAGTTCCGCAGCGCCGCTGCCACCGAAGGGGAGATTCGGGGGACAGAAAGTCTCTGTTCCGGCACCCTGCCGGGACGAGGAAGTGCCCCCGGAGCCATCTCCATCGATCTCCACCACCATCTCCATCGCCGTTGCTGATTCCCATGATGATGAGGGAGTAGTTCTTCCTCGAGGCTAAGGGTTCTACCGGTAGCTATGTGTTCATCTCTCTCTCTATGCATGATCATATTGTGATCATGAGATTTGTAATCTAGTAGATCTACCTTGCTACTCAGGTGCTTTAATAGATCTCTGCTCTCCCCATGTGTGTGAAAGTGACAGCGTGCACACCATGGTGGCACTTATGCTAGAGATTACAAATACTTGTTATGAGTTATATTTGGAGTTGGATGTCTCTATGAAATTGTGGTGTTTGTTGGAACCATCTAGAGCTCAAGGTAACAGTGTGGGGTTATCTAGATGGGGAAAGCAAACTTTGAGGAGTAATGTTATAGACCTACCATGGATTAGAGTGTCCAACCGGAGAGTAGTTCAGAGCAGTATCATAAAGAGAAGATATTTATATGAGAGTGTTCACTAGTGAAAGTATGATCCCTAGGCCTTGTTTCTAAGCATTGAAACACCATTTTCAACTAGATCTGTTACATGTTTGCTTGCTTCCATCTTTATTTCAGTTTGCCTTTAGTCTCTTCCACGCCACAAAGCTATTTTCTAGCACCGTTACCACTTATAATTATCCATACCACTTGTATTTTAGTATCTCTTTGCCGAACTAGTGCACCTATACACCTGACAAGTGTATTGGGTGTCTTGGGGACACAAGAGACTTCTTGTATCTTGATTGCAGGGTTGCTTGAGAGGGGGTACCTTTGACCACTTCCTCCCTGAGTTTGATAAACCTTGGGTGATCCACTTAAGGGAAACTTGATGCTGTTCTACAAACTTCTGCACTTGGAGGCCCAACAACTGTCTACAAGAATAGAAGTGCATACATATCACCTTCCATTCCAACACTGATTGAACTTTGGACGGATTTACACCAATTCCATCCTTACTGATCACATGACCAAGAAACTCTACTTCGTCCAACAAGAATTCACACTTACTGAACTTAGCATAAAGCTTATGTTCTCTTAGGATTTGCAATGCTATTCTCAAATGTTCTGCATGCTATTCTTTATCCTTGGAGTATATCAGAATATCATCAATGAATACTATGACAAACTTTTCCAAGTAAGGCATGAATATTGCTGGTGCATTGGTCAGACCAAAAGGTATGACTAAATATTCATGATGTCCATACCTTGACACAAATGCGGTTTTAGGAACATCTTCAGGTTTAATTTTTATCTGATGGTATCCTGATCTTAGATCAATCTTTTAGAATACTCTAGCTCCCTTGACTTGGTCAAATAGATCTTGGATCCTTGGTAATGGGTACTTGTTCTTGATAGTGACATTGTTGAGATTTCTGTAATCGCCACACATTCTTCATCCTCCATCTCTTTTATCTACAAAAATTACCGGAGTTCCCCCGGAGATACACTCTCCTGAATAAATCCTTTCCTAGTTAACTCATCAATTTGCTCCTTAAGCTCTTTTAATTCTTTTGGCCCCATCTTATATGGTGCTTGGGCTATTGGTGTTGTACCCGGTATCAGGTCAATAGTGAACTCTATTTCCCATTCAGGTGGCATTCCTGGTAACTCTGCTAGAAAAACGTCTTGAAATTCCCTCACCACAGGAATATCTTCCAATTTTACCTCCTTCATTGAGTTCAACTGTAGATCCACCATGATATGACTATGTTTACCTGCCTAATAGACTATCCTTCCTCCACTTGGAGACCTGATTGAAACGGTTTTCTCCTCACAATTGATCTGAGCTCCATAGTCTGTCATCCAATCCATTCCCAGCACTACAGTTATTCCTTTTAATGGGATCACATAAAGATCTGCATAATAGGTTTGACCACATAAGCAAATGACTTGGTTTACTTTAATGTTTCTAACTATCACGATCCCTCTGGCGGTGCCTATGGTCATAGGTTTTTCTAACGGTGCCCTTCTAATCCCGAATTTATCACAAAATTCTTCAGATATAAAATAAGTAGTTGCACCCGTATCAAATAAAACTTTTCCGGGATTTGTGAGAATATAGAGCGTACCTTCACCGCTTGGTCCGAGTTATCCACCTGCTCCAGGGTTGCGCAATTCAGCTTTCCAGTCATCCTACCTCTTTTGCCATTGTCATTTTTGGCATAGCTTCCACCTCTATTAGGTTATCCACCTCTACCTCCACAGGCTTGTCCTCCACCCTTTGTGGGCCAACCACCGGGTGGTTTGTTTGGGCAATTAGGCTTAATGTGACCCTTTTGTCCACAACCAAAACAAATAATCACTGGCTGCCTGCAATCCATGCTAATATGTCCCGAAAGTTTCCAATTGTGACATATGAAATTCCTTCCAGGGTTGAACTGACCTCCAGTGCTGTTGTTACTCTTGTTGTTGTTTTTGTAGGGTCTATTTCTGGGTTTGAATTCTAGATTGGTTTTGGGTTTACTTGCTTGAATCCTCTTTGTTTCCTTCTTTGCTCTCTTCCTGTGGTCCTCTTGGACATTCTTGTAATCATCTTCAAAGGTTATAGCTACATCAAGCAACTATTGAAAAGTTTGAGTGTTGGCAAGCCTCAACTGCATCTTCACAAATGGATTTAGTCCACGCATGAACCTCTTCTTCCTTTTCACCTCCGTGCTAACTTCTTCAGTAGCGTAACAAGATAAATCACTGAACTCCCGGATGTACTTCATGACACTGGAGTAACCCTATTGCAATTCTTCAAACTCCCTACACTTCAACTCAATGATACTTTCCGGAATATGGTATTCATGGAACCTCTTCTTGAACTCCTCCCAGTTGTACTCTCTTCCTGGAAGTTGCATAGCTAACTGACCCTCCCATCATGCTGCTGTGTGTCTAGTCAATAGATGTGTTGCATACTGATACATTGCAAATGTATCTATAATTTTTTATGTTCCATGCTTGGTTTTATCCACTTTCTTGTGTTTTGTTCCAACTTTGGAGTACTTTTCATATGATTTCTTGGACTAACCTATTAACAAGAGCCACAGTGCCAGCTGCCTGTTTTCTACTATTTTTGGTTCCAGGAAAGTCAGAAAATGAATATTCTCGGAATTGGACGGGACAAAAGCCAAAGTGCCTATTTTCCGGAAGTCATCAAGTGCCAGAATACTAGACGGAGAGGGGCCAGAGGGCGGCCACACCACCTGGCTGCGCGGCCAGTCCTGGCCCGTGCTAGGGGGTGGTGTGGCCATCCCAGGCACCCCCTCGGCCTCTCCTTCCGCCTATATATTGCCTTCGGGACGAAAACCCTAAGTGCCCGATCAAAAATCCACGAAAGAGTCTGTAGCCGCCATCTCCATCCCTAGATCGGGAGGGATCTGAAGCTCTTCCTGGCACCCTGCCGGAGAGGGGAATTCACCCTGGAGGCCTTCTTCATCACCATGCAAGCCTCCGGTGTGATGCGTGGGTAGTTCATCCTTGGACTACGGATCCATGTAGTAGCTAGATGGCTGGTTCTCCTCCTTCGTGCTTTCATGTCTAGATCTTGTGAGCTCCGTTCATGATCAAGATCATCTATTTGTAATTCTGCATTTTGTGTTTGCGGGGATCCGATGGATATTGAGATGCTATTGCAGATTGATTATTGATTCTATCATATCTTTGTTATTTGTGATCTTGCATGCTTTCTGTTGTTAGTACCTATCTTGGCCGAGTAGATGCTAGCAACTCCAAGAGTTAGTATTTATGCTCGATAGTGGGTTCATGCCTCTAGTAATCTGGGGAAGTGACAGAAATCTCTAAGGTACTAGATGTGTTGTTGCTACTAGGGAGAAAACAACAATCCTTTGTTCATAGAACAATCGTATTATTTACTTTACACGTAGTTCGTAAAGCAATAATCTGTTGCTTGCAACTTAAAACTGGAGGGGGTTCGGATCATAACCTAAAGGTGGATTATTAGTCATAGATGCAGTTGGATGGCGGTCTATGTATAATGTTGTAATGCCCAATCAAGTCTCAAAGGAGTCAAGATGATTAGTATATGCATGTATTGCTTTCTCGATGTTTGTCAATTGCCCCGCTGTAATTTGTTCACCCAGCATGTTATCTATCTTAAGGAGAGCCACCTCTAGTGAACTATGGACCCCGGTCCTTTCTTTTACATACAATCTACAAACTGTTTACTACTTTGTGTTTACTTTCTGCAAACTATTACTTCCTTCTATTCGATATGTTTAATCCTTTGTTTTCAGCAAAACCGGTGAGATTGACAACCTCATCGCAAGTTGGGGCAAAGTTCTGTGGTTGTGTTGTGCAGGTCTCCACGTTGCTGCTGGCACCGGTAGTGCGCCCTGCCAACATTCAGCTAGCTACACCTTTGGGGTGTTTCCTTGCTCCTACTGGATTGATAACCTTGGTTTCATAACTGAGGGAAACTTCCTGCTGTGCTCATCATACCTCCTCTTGGGGTTCCCAACGAGCTCTACATCAACCACGCACCAGCACTTTTCCGGCGCCCAGAAAAGTGCTGGTGCGTGGTTGATGTAGAGCTCGTTGGGAATCCCAAGAGGAAGGTATGATGAGCACAGTAGCAAGTTTCCCTCAGTTATGAAACCAAGGTTTAATCGAACCAGTAGGAGCAAGGAAATACCCCAAAGGTGTTACTAGCTGAGCTTTGGCAGGGCGCACTACCGGTGCTAGTAGCAACGTGGAGACCTACACAACACAACCACAGAACTTTGTCCCCAACTTGCGATGATGTTGTCAATCTCACCGTGTTTTAGAGAAAACAAAGGATTAAACGTATCGAATGGAAAGAAGTACAAGTTTGCAGAAAGTAAACACAAAGCAGAAAACAGTTGTAGATTGTGTGTAAAAGACAAGGACCAGGATCCATAGTTCACTAGAGGTGGCTCTCCTTAAATAGATAACATGCTGGGTGAACAAATTACAGCGGGGCAATTGACAAACACCGAGAAAGCAATACATGCATATACTAATCATCTTGACTCCTTTGAGACTTGATTGGGCATTACAACATAATACATAGACCGCCATCCAACTACATCTATGACTAATAATCCACCTTCAGGTTATCATCCGAACCCCCTCCAGTATTAAGTTGCCAGCAATAGATTATTGCTTTACGAACTGCGTGTAAAGTAAACAATACGATTGTTCTATGAACAAAGGATTGTTGTTTTCTCCCTAGTAGAAACAACACATCTAGTACCTTAGAGATTTCTGTCACTTCCCTAGATTACCAGAGGCATGAACCCACTATCAAGCATAAATACTAACTCTTGGAGTTGCTAGCATCTACTTGGCCAAGATAGCTACTAACAACAGAAAGCATGCAAGATCACAAATAACAAAGACATGATAGAATCAATAATCAATCTAAAATAGCATCTCAATATCCATCGGATCCCCGCAAACACAACCTGTATGGATACAAATAGATGATCTTGATCATGAACGGAGCTCACAAGATCTAAACATGAAAGCACAAAGGAGGAGAACCAGCCATCTAGCTACTACATGGATCCATAGTCCAAGGATGAACTACTCACGCATCACACCGGAGGTTTGCATGGTGATGAACAAGGCCTCCAGGGAGAATTCCCTTCTCTGGCAGGGTGCCGGGAAGAGCTTCAGATCCCTCCCGATCTAGGGACGGAGATCATGGCGGCTACAGACTCTTTCGTGGATTTTTGAGTGAGTACTTAGGGTTTTCGTCCCGAGGGTAATATATAGGAGGAAGGAGAGGCCGAGGGGGTGCCGGGAGCGGCCACACCACCCCCTGGCGCGGACCAGGCCTGGCCGCGCGGCTAGGTGGTGTGGTGGCTCCCTAGCCCTTCCCCGTCTCGTATTCTGGCACTTGATCATTTCCGGAAAAATAGGCACTTTGGCTTTTGTCCCGTCCAATTCCGAGAATATTCATTTTCTGACTTTCCTAGAACCAAAAATAGCAGAAAACAGGCAGCTGGCACTGTGGCTCTTTTTAATAGGTTAGTCCAAGAACTCATATGAAAAGTACTCCAAAGTTGGAACAAAACACAAGAAAGTGGATAAAACCAAGCATGGAACATCAAAAATTATAGATACATTTGCAATGTATCAACATCCCCAAGCTTAACTCCTGCTCGTCCTCAAGTAGGTAAGTGATAAAAAGAAAGAATAATTTTTGAGGTGACATGCACCATCAAAGACTTGATCAAAGTATTCATAAAACATTCAAAGCTGGGATCATAGTACTTCAATCATAACATGAAAGACAAAGTTCTAGCAATAAGCAAAGAAACTAAGATGCAACATGAAAAGGCACAAACAAAAGGTTCATGAATAACATGCTTCGCAAGACGTTTGTTTGTTTCACATAAAGAAAACATGGCATAATAGTATTCAGCTTGTCCTTCAATAGAGTAGCAAATATAAATGCATAGGACACCTTCAAAGTTCATAAGAGTGACTAGATACAATAGTTTAAAACAAGCAATATCAAGTTATGCATCAATCAACTAGTCTTGGAACAATGCACATAGAACTAAGAATGGCCACTATGCTCTCAAAGTAGGTGCATAAAGGTAGAAGGTGGACACTCAATATAATGGTGGAAGAAAACCCTTTCTAAAAGGAAGTAGGGATTCAAGTCTCATAAAGAGCTTCCAAAAATTATGGTACTTATAGATTTCATCTCTCATTGCCCTTATCATAAGCATCTTGAAGTGATTAAGGTTAAAATGAACAAACTATGGTGTACGTGCTTGACGAAGTATAAGTCAGAAATCTCATGTCCCTTGTATACGAGGGCCGCTCCTCATGCTACTCAAGTTTAGTCACCGGTAAGTTCTTGTCATCGTAATACATGTATATCATAGAGAACCGCCAACGGGGTACCCCTTGCCCGATGATACGGAAGAATCCCCATATCAAAATGACAAGGCAAGCAGACAATGAGCATCTCAGCATTCTTCTTATTTACCATGGGAATATGGTGCTTTTTTCTCTCTTTCCTCTTTTCATAGTATCTCTTTTTTTCTTTTCTCTTTTTTTCTCAATATAGGACTCTTTTTTATAAGAAGAATGCTTCATAGATAGCTCATTATGGTTACGCTGCAGGTTTCCACCATGTCAGCATGGATTAGACCAGCGGCCCAGGCGTTTCTCTAACACATATACATAACTCCATGGACTTACAAGCTCCCCTTTCATTTCACACTGACGACATCCATATACAAAAGAGCATTATATCAACTAGGTACAAGTACCAAGTGCAATGTTGAAAGCGTTCCCCATGAAAGCATGGTTCTGTTATTCCCAACAAATAAGTGCAAGCATATACAACATAGAAGACACAATGGTTCAAGTTTATTAAGGGCAAGTAAAGTAAAGTGTGCCATCAAGTTCGTGAGAGCTTTAATCACTAGTTTTCTCATAACAAGTTTAATTTGGAAGGTAAACAGAAGCATGAATATACTTGGAATAGCATAAGCTAGTAGGTAGGTATGGTGGACTCTTTGGAATAACTTGGTTTAGGTAGTTGGATGCATGAGTGGAACTCATACTTGGTTATGGAGGCTAGCAAAAGACTGGGAGCGACAAACTAAGAGAGCAATAATGGCCATAATCATGCAGAGCGACAAAACATCATTGATCAAAGCATAAAGTGATACTACAAGTTGAAAACTAAAGGATCATAAAGGCTATGGTGACTTTTGATAGTCATAACATGGTGTCAGCATGCGCCAAGTCAACCCAAATAAAGCATCAAAGGAGAATACCACTATACTATGCTTTAATATGCTAAAACAACGCATGATTCATCCAAGGCACATTAAGCAATCTCAATTGTTTATAACAAGTCATGCTACAGCAAAGAATACTAAGCATAAAGCCACAACAATATCAAGCATGGCATGACAAAGCATATGCCACAGTCAAAAACGAGCTCTTTTTACCACATAAGTATGAACTTTCCTACTCTTTTCCAAACGAAACCAAACTATTTGCAAACCAATGTATGAAACAGGGGGTCCAACCAATTTATTCAAAAAACTAAACAAACCAAGCAAACGAAAAACCAAAATGACAACCAAAAAGAAGACGCTCCAAGAACAACACAACTATGCATGAAACAATAAAAATGAAGCGTTTGGAAGAAACCTGGGATTTTTATTGATGAAGAAGGAGATGCCTTGGGCATCCCCAAGCTTTGCGGCTTGTACTTATTGGATATTTCTTGGGGTGACACGCATGGCATCCCCAAGCTTGAGCTTTAGTCCATCCTTCATCTCATTACTCATTCCTTCCATACACCTAAAAATTTTCCTTCATACAAAACTTCACATAATCTTTATTAGCAACATTAGTGCACTCAAGATAAATAAGTCTTAAGGTTCAGTTATAACACCAAATAAACTTCCATTATAACACTAGCTACTGTAGCACTTCCTTAAAAAATCTCAATTCCCCAAAAGAACTCAAAAAGGAACCCACAAGAAGCAAATGCAGAAAATGGCAGAAATCTGTCAAAACAAACCAGCAGGTAAAGACGAATTTTTTCGAATACCTTCTGTTGCTCAAATTAAAAAGTGTTGAACTAACGAAAGTTAGATAACAACCTGGGGCAGAAGCACAAAACATTACAGCTCAATCCGACATACAGAGCTCTCTCACGAATGTTTACGGTGAAGAACACAAATCTGTTTCGGGACAACAACTTTCCCAATCATTACTTCACTCTCATTAGAGGTTACTCTTGACACAAAAAGCAAATAAAAAGGATAAGGAGAGGTTATTACTGAGGTAATAACTTTCAAGACTCATCTAAAACTTTTGGGTTATCTCCCAATAAGTACTTTTCTTTAACGCCTTTAAGTTAGGCATAAGAAGCAAAGAAAGAATCAAGTGTTCTCAAATGAAGAAGCATTAAAACCAAATTTTGTTTTCATAGGAGAAGCAAAAGAAATATTTTCTCTCTTTTTAGGTAAGTGTTCTATAACTTTCTTGAGTGGGAGTTGATATTTAATGGTGCCTTCTTTCATATCAATGATGGCACCAACAGTTATAAGAAAAGGTCTTCCCAAAGTAATAGGACAAGAAGCATTGTATTCAACATCCAAAACATAGAAATCAACAGGGACATAGGAATTGTTAACCATAATAAGAACATCATTTAAGACTCCCCATGAGTTTCTTTTTGGCATTAACATCAAGTGGGACATTCAAATAACAATCTTCAAGAGGAGGAAAATCAAGCATATCATAAATCCTTCTAGGCATAATAGAAACACTACTATCAAGATCACATAAAGCTTTGAAATCAAAGTCATTCACTTTCATATTAATGATGGGTTCCCAACCATCCTCTTGTTTTATAGGAATAGAAGCTTTATGTTTCATCTTAGCAGGAGGATAGTATTTTCCAATAAAAGCATCTTTGCACTTAGTCCAAGAATCAATACTATTCCTAGTTAAGGAATTCAACCATTCTTTAGCTTTTCCTCTCAAAGAGAAAGGAAACAATTTCAGCTTAATAATATCACCTTCTATATCCCTATGCTTTTGCATCTCACAAAGCTCAACAAAGTTATTTAGATGTGAAGCAACATCTTCATTACCAATACCAGAATATTATTCTCTCATAACAAGATTGAGCAAAGCAGGTTTTATCTCAAAGAAAGTATTTTTAGCCATAGGTGGAGCAATAGGTGTACTCATAAAATTATTGTTGTTGGTGCTAGTGAAGTCACACAACTTAGTGTTTTCAAGAGTAGTCATTTTTTTTGGTTTTTCAAAAAAGAAAGCAAACAAGTAAAACTAATTTTTTTGTGTTTTTTGAAGAACAAAACGAGCAAACAAAGCAAAAAGAAACTAAGCAAAACAAAAACAACAAAGTAAAGAGATTGGTTATGAGGGACTCCCCTTGTGAAGATGTCCTTGACTCCCCCGCAACGGCGCCAGAAAAATGCTTGATGGCTCAGTGCACGGCGCCCAGAAAAGTGCTGGTGCGTGGTTGATGTAGAGCTCGTTGGGAACCCCAAGAGGAAGGTATGATGAGCACAATAGCAAGTTTCCCTCTGTTATGAAACCAAGGTTTAATCGAACCAGTAGGAGCAAGGAAACACCCCAAAGGTGTTACTAGCTGAGCTTTGGCAGGGCGCACTACCGGTGCTAGTAGCAACATGGAGACCTGTACAACACAACCACAGAACTTTGTCCCCAACTTGCGATGAGGTTGTCAATCTCACCGTGTTTTGCGAAAAACAAAGGATTAAACGTATCGAATGGAAAGAAGTAAAAGTTTGCAGAAAGTAAACACAAAGCAGAAAACAGAAGCAGAAAACAAAGGATTAGTTTTCTTTTTTATTTGTTTGCTTGTTTTGTTATTCAAAAACACAAAAAAAATTAGTTTTACAAGTTTGCTTTCTTATTTGAAAACCCAAAAAGATGACTACTCTTGAAAACCCTAAGTTGTGTGACTTCACTAGCACCAACAACAATGATTTTATGAGCACACCTATTGCTCCACCTATGCTTGAAAATACTTTCTTTGAGATAAAACCTGCTTTACTCAATCTTGTTATGAGAGAGCAATTTTCTGGTATTGGTAATGAAGATGCTGCTTCCCATCTAAATAACTTTGTTGAACTTTGTGACATGCAAAAGCATAGGGATATAGATGGTGATATTATTAAGCTGAAATTTCTTCCTTTCTCTTTGAGAGGAAAAGCTAAAGAATGGTTGAATTCCTTAACTAGGAATAGTATTGATTCTTGGACTAAATGCAAAGATGCTTTTATTGGAAAATACTATCCTCCTGCTAAGATTATATCTATGAGAAGTGAAATAATGTAGTTTAAACAACTTGATAATGAACATGTTGCTCAAGCTTGGGAAAGAATGAAATCTTTGGTAAAGAATTGTCCCACTCATGGACTGGCTGCTTGGATGATCATCCAAACTTTTTATGCAGAATTGAACTATTCTTCAAGGAACCTATTGGATTCTGCTGCTGGAGGTCTGCTGCTGGAGGTACCTTTATGACCATCACTTTGGGGTTGCAACAAAACTTCTAGACAATATGATGGTTAATTATTCTGAATGGCATACTGAGAGAGCTCCAAAAGGTAGGAAGGTAAATTCTGTTGAGGAAACTTTCTCCTTGAGTGATAAGATTGATATTATTATGTCCATGCTTGTTAATGGGAAAGCCCATATTGATCCAAATAATGTTCCTTTAGCCTCTTTGGTTGCTCAACAAGAGCAAGTTGATGTGAACTTCATAAGAAATAACAATTTTGGCAACAATGTTTATGGTAATAATGCTTATAGGAACAGTTTTGGTAACAACAATTATAAGCCATTCCCTCCCAACAATGGTAGTGCTTATGGAAATTCTTACAACAATAATAAGAGTGCTCCCTCTGAACTTGAAGTTATGCTTAAAGAGTTTATTAGTAAACAAACTGCTTTCAATAAAACTATCGAGGAAAAACTCTCTAAAGCTGAAAGAAATATAGCATCTTTGGCTGAAGCTCAATCTTCTTTTAATAAAATGGCTGCTAAACCTGAAACTAATGAGAATCCCTTTGCAGCTACTAATGCTATACAAGTAAGAATTGATGAAAATGTTAGACTATTAGCTGAATTACATGCTAAGTGGGAAAGAGAAGATGAAATTGCTCGAAACATTAGTGTTTCTACTATTACCACCACTAGTGTTGAGGCTAGTAATAGTTCTACTACTTTAGATGATAAGTATGGTTTTGATCTTGATGGTTGCAATATCTCTGAAGTTATTAAGTTCCTACAAAAGCTTGCTAAAAGTCCTAATGCTAGTGCTATGAACATGGCTTTTACAAAACACATTACTGATGCTCTCATAAAGATTAAAGAAGAAAAGATGAAACATAAAGCTTCTATTCCTATAAAACAAGAAGATGGCTGGGAACCCATCATTAATATGAAAGTGAATGACTTTGATTTCAAAGATTTATGTGATCTTGATAGTAGTGTTTCTATTATGCCTAGAAGGATTTATGATATGCTTGATTTGCCTCCACTTGAAGATTGTTATTTGAATGTCCCACTTGATCATAATGCTAAAAAGAAACTCATGGGGAGTCTTAATGATGTTCTTATTATGTTTATTAATTCCTATGTCCCCATTGATTTCTATGTTTTGGATGTTGAATGCAATGCTTCTCGTCCTATTACTTTGGGAAGACCTTTTCTTAGAACTATTGGTGCCATCATTGATATGAAAGAAGGCACCAATAAATATCACCTCCCACTCAAGAAAGGTATAGAACACTTCCCTAAAAAGAGAGAAAAGATTTCTTTTGCTTCTCCTATGAAAAAAAAATTTGGTCTTAATGCTTCTTCATTTGAGAATACTTGATTCTTTTTCTTGCTTCATATGCCTAACTTAAAGGCGTTCAAGAAAAGTAATTATTGGGAGATAACCCAAAAGTTTTAGATGAGTCTTGGAAGTTATTACCTCTGTAATAACCTCTCCTTATCCTTTCTATTTGCTTTTTGTGCCAAGAGTAACCTCTAATGACAGAGAAGTAATGATTGGGAAAGTTGTTGTCCCGAAACAGATTTTTGTGCTTCACCGTAAAACTTCATGAGAGAGCTCTGTATGTAGGATTGAGCTGTAATTCTTTGTGCTTCTGCCCCAGGTTGTTATCTAACTTTCGTTAGATCAACACTGTTTGATTTGAGCAACAGAAGGTCTTCAAAAAAAATCGTCTTTACCTGCTGGTCTGTTTTGACAGATTTCTGCCATTTTCTGCATTTGCTTCTTGTTGGTTCCTTTTTGAGTTTTTTGGGGAATTGAGCTTTTTGAGGGAAGTTCTACAGTAGCTAGTGTTCTAATGGAAGTTTATTTGGTGTTAGAACTGAACCTTAAGACTTATTTATCTTAAGTGCACTAATGTTGCTAATAAAGATTGTGTGAAGTTTTGTATGAAGGAAAAATTTCAGATGTATGGAAGGAATGAGTAATGAGATGAAGGATGGACTAAAGCTCAAGCTTGGGGATGCCACGCGTGTCGTCCCAAGAAATATCCAAGAAGTACAAGCGTCAAAGCTTGGGGATGCCCATGGCATCCCCTTCTTCATCAATAAAAATTCCAGGTTTCTTCCAAACGCTTCATTTTTATTTTTTCATGCACAGTTGTGTTGTTCTTGGAGCGTCTTCTTTTTGGTTTTCGTTTTGGTTTTTCGTTTGCCTTTGTTTTCTTAGTTTGCTGAATAAATTGGTTGGACCCCCTCTTTCATACATTGGTTTGCAAATAGTTTGGTTTGGTTTGGAAAAGAGTAGGAAAGTTCATGCTTATGTGGTAAAAAGAGCTCGTTTTTGACTGTGGCCTATGCTTTGTCATGCCATGCTTGATATTGTTTTGGCTTTATGCTTAGTATTCTTTGCTGTAGCATGACTTGTTATAAACAACTGAGATTGCTTATTATGCCTTGGATGAATCATGCATTGTTTTAGCATATTAAAGCATAGTATAGTGGTATTCTCCTTTGATGCTTTATTTGGGTTGACTTGGCGCATGCTCACACCATGTTATGACTATCTCAAGTCACCATAGCCTTTATGATCCTTTAGTTTTCAACTTGTAGTATCACTTTATGCTTTGATCAATGATGTTTTATCGCTCTGCATGATTATGGCCATTATTGCTCTCTTAGTTTGTCGCTCCTAGTCTTTTGCTAGCCTCCACCACAAAGTATGAGTTCCACTCATGAATCCAACTCCCTAAACCAAGTTATTCCAAAGAGTCCACCATACCTACCTACTAGCTTATGCTATTCCAAGTATATTCATGCTTTTGTTTACCTTCCAAATTAAACTTGTTATGAGAAAACTAGTGATTAAAGCTCTCACGAACTTGATGGCACACTTTACTTTACTTGCCTCTAATAAACTTGAACCATTGGGTGCTTCTTTGTTGCGTATATGCCTGCGCTTTATAAGTTGAAATTAGCAGAACCATGTTTCATGGGGAACGCTTTCAACATTGCACTTGTACTTTGTACCCCGTTGATATCATGTTCTTTTGCTTACGGATCCCGGCGGTGTGAAATAAAAGTGGAACTTGTAAGATCATGGAGTTTGTATGTGTGTTAGAGAAACGCCTGGGCCGTGATACATTGCAAATGTATCTATAATTTTTGATGTTCCATACTTGGTTTTATCCACTTTCTTGTGTTTTGTTCCAACTTTGGAGTACTTTTCATATGATTTCTTGGACTAACCTATTAACAAGAGCCACAGTGCCAGCTGCCTGTTTTCTGCTGTTTTTGGTTCCAGGAAAGTTAGAAAATGAATATTGTCGGAATTGGACGGGACAAAAGCCAAAGTGCCTATTTTTCCGAAAGGGGTCAAGTGCCAGAATACGAGACGGAGAAGGGCCAGGGATCCACCACACCACCTGGCCACGTGGCCAGGCCTGGCCCGCACCAGGAGGTGGTGTGGCCGCTCCCGGCACCCCCTCGACCTCTCCTTCCGCCTATATATTGCCCTCGCGACGAAAACCCTAAGTACCCGATCAAAAATCCATGAAAGAGTCTATAGCGGCGTCATCTCCATCCCTAGATCGAGAGGGATCTGAAGCTCTTCCCGGCACCCTGCCGGAGAGGGGAATTCACCCTGGAGGCCTTCTTCATCACCATGCAAGCCACCGGTGTGATGCATGAGTAGTTCATCCTTGGACTAGGGATCCATGTAGTAGCTAGATGGTTGGTTTCTCCTCCTTTGTGCTTTCATTTGTAGATCTTGTGAGCTCCGTTCATGATCAAGATCATGTATTTGTAATTCATACATGTTGTGTTTGCGGAGATCCGATGGATATTGAGATGCTATTTCAGATTGATTATTGATTCTATCATGTCTTTGTTATTTGAGATCTTGCATGCTCTCCGTTGTTAGTAGCTATCTTGGCCAAGTAGATGCTAGCAACTCCAAGAGTTAGTATTTATGCTCGATAGTGGGTTCATGCCTCTGGTAATCTGGGGAAGTGACAGAAATCTCTAAGGTACTAGATGTGATGTTGCTACTAGGGAGAAAACAACGATCCTTTGTTCATAGAACAATCGTATTGTTTACTTTACACGCAGTTCGTAAAGCAATAATCTGTTGCTTGCAACTTAATACCGGAGGGGGTTCGGATGATAACCTGAAGGTGGATTATTAGTCATAGATGCAGTTGGATGGCGGTCTATGTATTATGTTGTAATGCCCAATCAAGTCTCAGAGGAGTCAAGATGATTAGTATATGCATGTATTGCTTTCTCGGTGTTTGTCAATTGCCCCACTGTAATTTGTTCACCCTGCATGTTATCTATCTAAGGAGAGCCACCTCTAGTGAACTATGGATCCCGGTCCTTTTCTTTACATACAATCTATAAACTGTTTCTGCTTTGTGTTTACTTTCTGCAAACTTTTACTTCTTTCCATTCGATACGTTTAATCCTTTGTTTTCCGCAAAACACGGTGAGATTGACAACCTCATCGCAAGTTAGGGACAAAGTTCTGTGGTTGTGTTGTGCAGGTCTCCACGTTGCTACTAGCACCAGTAGTGCAACATGCCAAAGCTCAGCTAGTAACACCTTTGGGGTGTTTCCTTGCTCCTACTGGTTCGATTAAACCTTGGTTTCATAACTAAGGGAACCTTGCTACTGTGCTCATCATACCTTCCTCTTGGGGTTCCCAACGAGCTCTACATCAACCACGAGCCATCAACACTTTTCTGGGCGCCGTGCATTGAGCCATCAAGCATTTTTCTGGCGCCGTTGCCGGGGAGCATATCTTTATTTATCAAGTCCACTTGGATTCACTATTGTTCAAGCTATGTTTATTTCTTCCTTGTTTGTTTCTTTCTTTATTGAAAATACAAAAAAATTAGTTCCTACTCTAGTTGTTATTTTCGTTGGTCTGTTATTGTCTTGCTTTATCATGCTTGTTGTCAATGGTTGGTTTCTTTGAAACTGAAGCTTATTGGCAAGGTGGGTTCACGGAAGATCAAAAATATTATTATAAGGAACACCACTTGTCACAAGAAGGGAAACACTTATGGGAACAAATTGATAGATTGTATACCATTGCTAGAAACGTGTGCTCTATTTATAATGCTACTTATTGTTGTGATGAATCTTGTTGCAGAAAGAGGTATAAACACCTCCCTTTTCAATGTGAGTATAATGATAATGATACCATATCTTCCTATGCTAAAGGAATTTATGACTTTTATGATGCGGAACAAATTGAGGAATTTATTGAGTGGAAGGGTGCTTTTGAACTTGCTAGTTTGCTTGAAAATATTGATGATTCACCTTATAAGTATGAGGTTTATGGTATACTTAAATTTTGCTTTGATAATTACAAGGATGAAAATAGCCATATCCTTGAATATTTTAATAGATGCTTTCCACAAATGGAAGAGACTAATGCCTTGCAGGACCCTATGGAAGAGACTAATGCCTTGCAGGATCCTATGGAAGAAGAAATCGATGAACCTGAAATCTCATTAGATGAAAAAGAGGAGGAGAGTGATGAAGAAAAGGAGGAAGAATGGATTAGCTACCCATGCCTACCTTCTAATGAGAGTAACTCTTTATCCCTTACATTATTTGATTGTCCTCCATGCTTACTAAAGGAGGATGAATGTTATGTTCCCAAGGTTTCTTTTGAAGATGTTTATGATAAAGCTCTAGTGCTTGTAGATCATGAAGAGCATGCTTTAGGTGATAGTTATATTGTTGAGTTTATTCATGAGGCTACTGAAAATTATTATGAGAGAGGAAAATATGGTTGTAGAAGTTTTCATGGTATTGAAACACCTCTCTATGTGCTGAAAGTTTTGAAGTTACTCTTGTTTTATCTTCCTATGCCTTCCACTTTGTTCCTTGCAAATTTATTTGCATACACGATTCCTATGCATAGGAAGTGGGTTAGACTTAAATGTGTTTTGAATTTGCTTCTTGATGCTCTCTTTTACTTCAATTCATATTTCTTATGAGAGCATCCTCTCAAACTATTATGCGTGAAGATGATAATATGTCTATTATTCTTGGGAGACCTTTTCTTAAATACTGTAGGAGCTGTTATCAATTGTAATCAAGGGAAGGTGACCTTCAATGTTAATGACAAGGAACACACTGTCTATTTCCCCAAGAAGATTGAAAGGACTTATGGTTTGAATACAATTGAATATGTTGAGGGCATTCAAGTTGGAGAAATATATTATCCCCTACCAAGAGAAAAATTTGAAACTATTATGATTGGGACCATTGCTATCAAGGTTGAGGAAACATAATCATTAGTGGAATACAAAGTTTTGTATCATATGAAATTGTTTTGGTAATAATACCTGATCAACCTTGTTAACAAAAGGATTTCATTGAACAAAACAATGTTTCCAGCATGATTATCTCCGCTTACTTCCATTTTATCCATTTTCAGTTTTTGCTTTTGCCTAACTTAAAGGCGTTAAAGAAAAGTACTTGTTGGGAGATAACCCAAGAGTTTTAGTTGAGTCTTGGAAGTTATTACTTCAGTAATAACCGCTCCTTATCCTTTTTATTTGTTTTGCCAAGAGTAACCTCTAATGAGAGTGAAGTAATGATTGGGAAAGTTGCTGTCCCGAAACAGATTTTTGTGCTTCACCGTGAACATTCCTGAGAGAGCTCTGTATGTCGGATTGAGCTGTAATTGTTTGTGCTTCTGCCCCAGGTTGTTATATAACTTTCGTTAGTTCAACACTTTTTGATTTGAGCAACAGAAGGTCTTCGAAAAAATTCGTCTTTACCTGCTGGTCTGTTTTGATAGATTTCAGCCATTTTCTGCATTTGCTTCTTGTTGGTTCTTTCTTGAGTTCTTTTGGGGAATTGAGCTTTTTGAGGGAAGTGCTACAGTAGCTAGTGTTCTAATGGAAGTTTATTTGGTGTTAGAACTGAACCTTGAGACTTATTTATCTTAAGTGCACTAATGTTGCTAATGAGATTGTGTGAGGTTTTGTATGAAGGAAAATTTTCAGGTGTATGGAAGGAATGAGTAATGAGATGAAGGATGGACTAAAGCTCAAGCTTGGGGATGCCACGCGTGTCACCCCAAGAAATATCCAAGAAGTACAAGCATCAAAGCTTGGGGGTGCCCAAGGCATCCCCTTCTTCATCAATAAAAATCCCAGGTTTCTTCCAAACGCTTCATTTTTATTGTTTCATGCACAATTGTGTTTTTCTTGGAGCGTCTTCTTTTTCGTTTTCATTTTGGTTTTAGTTTGCTTGGTTTGCTTAGTTTTGTGAATAAATTGGTTGGACCCCCTCTTTCTTACATTTGGTTTGCAAATAGTTTGGTTTGGTTTGGAAAAGAGTAGGAAAGTTCATGCCCATGTGGTAAAAAGAGCTCGTTTTTGACTGTGTCCTATGCTTTGTCATGCCATGCTTGATATTGTTTTGGCTTTATGCTTAGTATTATTTGATGTAGCATGACTTGTTATAAACAATTGAGATTACTTAATGTGCCTTGGATGAATCATGCGTTGTTTTAGCATATTAAAGCATAGTATAGTGGAATTCTCCTTTGATGCTTTATTTGGGTTGACTTGGCGCATGCTCACACCATGTTATGACTATCCAAAGTCACCATAGCCTTTATGATCCTTTAGTTTTCACCTTGTACTATCACTTTATGCTTTGATCAATGATGTTTTGTCGCTCTGCATGATTATGGCCATTATTGCTCTCTTAGTTTGTTGCTCCCAGCCTTTTGCTAGCCCCCACAACCAAGTATGAGTTCCACTCATGCATCCAACTCCCTAAACCAAGTTATTCCAAAGAGTCCACCATACCTACCTACTAGCTTATGCTATTCCAAGTATATTCATGTTTTTGTTTACCTTCCAAATTAAACTTGTTATGATAAAACTAGTGATTAAAGCTCTCACGAACTTGATGGCACACTTTACTTTTATTGCCCTTAATAAACTTGAACCATTGTGTCTTCTATGTTGTATATGCTTGCACTTATTTGTTGGGAATTAGCAGAACCATGCTTTCATGGGGAACGCTTTCAACATTGCACTTGGTACTTGTACCTAGTTGATATCATGCTCTTTTGTATATGGATGTCGTCGGTGTGAAATGAAAGGGGAGATTGTAAGTCCATGGAGTTATGTATATGTGTTAGAGAAACGCCTGGGCCGCTGGTCTAATCCATGCTGACATGGTGGAAACCTGCAGCGTAACCATAGTGAGCTGCCTATGAAGCATTCTTCTTATAAAAAAAGAGTCCTATATTGAGAAAAAAGAGAAAATAAAAAAAGGAGATACTATGAAAAGAGGAAAGAGAGAAAAAAGCACCATATTCCCTTGGTAAATAAGAAGAATGCTGAGATGCTCGTTGTCTGCTTGCCTTGTCATTTTGATATGGGGATTCTTCCGTATCATCGGGCAAGGGGTACCCCATTGGCGGTTGTCAATGATACACATGTACTAGCATGTGGAGCAGCCCTCGTATACAAGGGACATGAGATTTCTGACTTATACATCGTCAAGCATGCACACCATAGTTTGTTCACTTTAACCATAATCACTTCAAGATGCTTATGATAGGAGCAATGAGAGCTGAAAGCTATAAGTACCATAATTTTTGGAAGCTCTTTATGAGACTTGAATACCTACTTCCTTTTTACAAAGGCCTTTCCTCCACCATTATATTGAGTCTCCACCTTCTATCTTTATGCACCTACTTTGAGAGCATAGTGGCCATTCTTAGTTCTATATGCATTGTCCCAAGACTAGTTGATTGATGCATAGCTTGGTATTGCTTGTTTGAAACTATTGTATCTAGTCCCTCTTATGAACTTTGAAGGTGTCCTATGCATTTATATTTGCTACTCTATTGAGGGACAATCTAAATACTATTATGCTATGTTTTCTTTATGTGAAACAAACAAACAAACGTCTTGCAAAGCATGTTATTCATGAATCTTTTGTTTGTGACCTTTCATGTTGCATCATAGTTTCTTTGCTTATTGCTAGAACTTTGTCTTTCATGTTATGATTGAAGTACTATGATCCCAGCTTTGAATGTTTTACAAATACTTTGATCAAGTCTTTGATGGTGCATGTCACCTCAAAAATTCTTTCTTTTTATCACTTACCTACTCGAGGACAAGCAGGAGTTAAGCTTGGGGATGTTGATACATTGTAAATGTATCTATAATTTTTGATGTTCCATGCTTGGTTTTATCCACTTTCTTGTGTTTTGTTCCAACTTTGGAGTACTTTTCATATGATTTCTTGGACTAACCTATTAACAAGAGCCACAGTGCCAACTGCCTGTTTTCTGCTGTTTTTGGTTCCAGGAAAGTCAGAAAATGAATATTCTCGGAATTGGACGGGACAAAAGCCAAAGTGCCTATTTTTCCGGAAGGGGTCAAGTACCAGAATACGAGACGGAGAGGGACCAGGGGGCCACCACACCACCTGGCCGCATGGCCCAACTTGGCTTACGCCAGGGGGTGGTGAGGCCAGCCCTGGCACGCCCTCGGCCTCTCCTTCCGCCTATAAGTTGCCCTCGGGACGAAAACCTAAGTACCCGATCAAAAATCCACGAAAGAGTCTGTAGCCGCCGTCATCTCCATCCCTAGATCGGGAGGGATCTGAAGCTCTTCCCGGCACCCTGCCGGAGAGGGGAATTCACCCTGGAGGCCTTCTTCATCACCATGCAAGCCTCAGGTGTGATGCGTGAGTAGTTCATCCTTGGACTACGGATCCATGTAGTAGCTAGATGGCTGGTTTCTCCTCCTTTGTGCTTTCATGTTTAGATCTTGTGAGCTCCGTTCATGATCAAGATCATGTATTTGTAATTCATACATGTTGTGTTTGCGGGGATCCGATGGATATTGAGATGCTATTTCAGATTGATTATTGATTCTATCATGTCTTTGTTATTTGAGATCTTGCATGCTCTCCGTTGTTAGTAGCTATCTTGGCCAAGTAGATGCTAGCAACTCCAAGAGTTAGTATTTATGCTCGATAGTGGGTTCATGCCTCTGGTAATCCGGGGAAGTGACAGAAATCTCTAAGGTACTAGATGTGATGTTGCTACTAGGGAGAAAACAATGATCCTTTGTTCATAGAACAATCGTATTGTTTAATTTACACGTAGTTCGTAAAGCAATAATCTGTTGCTTGCAACTTAATACTGGAGGGGGTTCAGATGATAACCTGAAGGTGGATTATTAGTCATAGATGCAGTTGGATGGCGGTCTATTGATTATGTTGTAATGCCCAATCAAGTCTCAGAGGAGTCAAGATGTTTGTCAATTTCCCCACTGTAATTTGTTCACCCCGCATGTTATCTATCTAAGGACAGCCACCTCTAGTGAACTATGGATCCCGGTCCTTTTCTTTACATGCAATCTATAAACTGTTTCTGCTTTGTGTTTACTTTCTACAAACTTTTACTTCTTTCCATTCGATACGTTTAATCCTTTGTTTTCCGCAAAACACGGTGAGATTGACAACCTCATCGCAAGTTGGGGACAAAGTTCTGTGGTTGTGTTGTGCAGGTCTCCACGTTGCTACTAGCACCGGTAGTGCGCCCTGCAAAGCTCAGCTAGTAACACCTTTGGGGGGTTTCCTTGCTCCTACTGGTTCGATTAAACCTTGGTTTCATAACTGAGGGAAACTTGCTGTTGTGCTCATCATACCTTCCTCTTGGGGTTCCCAACGAGCTCTACATCAACCACGAGCCATCAACACCTTTCTAGGCGCCGTGCATTGAGCCATCAGGCCGCTAGCCTAAGCCATGCCTAATCATGGTGGAAACTTGTAGCATCACCATAATGAGCACTCTATGAAGCATCCTCAATAAAAACCTATGCAAATAGCAAATAAAAAGATCGCTGAGATGCTCATTGTCTGCTTGCCTTGTCATTTTGATTATGGGAAAGGTCCCGTATCATGTGCAAGGGGTACCCCATTGGCGGTTCTTAATGATACACATATACTTACAATGACAAGAGCTTACTCATGACTGAAGTTGAGTAGCATGAGGATCGGTCTTCGTAAGTAAGGGGCATGAGATTTCGGTTTATAACTTGTCAAGCATATCCTCTTAGTTGTGTCACTTTAACCTTAATCACCTTAAAGATGGTTATGATAGGGGCAATGAGAGCTGAAAGCTATAAGTACCATAATTTTTGGAAGCTCTTTATCAGACTTGAATCCCTACTTCCTTTTATAAAGGCCTTTCTTCCACCATTATATTGAGTCTCCACCTTCTACCTTTATGCACCTACTTTGAGAGCATAGTGGCCATTCTTAGTTCTATGTGCATTGTCCCAAGACTAGTTGATTGATGCATACTTTGATATTGCTTGTTTTGAACTATTGTATCTAGTCACTCTTATGAACTTTGAAGGTGTCCTATGAATTTATATTTGCTACTCTATTGTGGGACAAGCTGAATACTATTATGCTACGTTTTCTTTATGTGAAACAAACAAACGTCTTGCAAAGCATTGTTATTCATGAATCTTTTGTTTGCGCCTTTTCATGTTGCATCATAGTTTCTTTGCTTATTGCTAGAACTTTGTCTTTCATGTTATGATTGAAGTACTATGATCCCAGATTTGAATGTTTTACAAATACTTTGATCAAGTCTTTGATGGTGCATGTCACCTCAAAAATTATTCTTTGTTTTTATCACTTACCTACTCGAGGACGAGCATGAGTTAAGCTTGGGGATGTGTAACTACCTCGGTGAATTACGCTCTTAGTTACATGCCTGGATGAGCGAAAGTGGTTAAAATAGTACGGTGGGGCCCAGGGGCCACTCACAGGTAGACCTTTCGGCCGTCCTAACCACTTTCAGATCATCGGGACAAGAACGACCGGCGTAATCGGCAGGCGAAGGGATCAACTACATACACAAGTGAGTATGTATGCAAGCCACATACAACAGTCTCAGAGCCATTCCATCTAAAAGAAATAGAAATATTGCAACGCCATATGGCAAGATCCTAATATCCTAGATAGAGATAATAGTTTAGGATATCTCCTCATACATCAAACATTAGAGTATCAGGCAGAAGCGGAAAACAAGGTCCAAGTACGGATAAGAAGCAAATCGGTATAAGATGCCATATAAATAAACACATCCCGCCCATAGATCTCACGGATCCCTGTTCCCGGAATCTCTACACCAAGTGATTGTTGCCAACATTATCCGTCTCCTCCACCCGGTATCCATCTTGCGAATACACCTGTTCATCTGAATCAAACAATTTATCGTGTGAGACCCTAGGGGTACTCAGCAAGTCTTTGTGCCTCTAAAGGGGACATAACCTAGGGTGACGCAATTGCAGCAAAAGATAATAACAAACAAGTCTATAGATACTCGCTAACCATCCGTCTAACCAATGATAGAAGGATGTCCGTTAATTAGTAACAACAGTTATAATGGTATAATTAACAGATCCATCCTCCCTCTCGCTTACCAATGAGAAAGCGGATGAACAACCCATCCGTTGGCAGTTTTATTAACCATTCCATGAGTATTGCACTATTTACTAGTCAGGTACTTAGTCAAATTAAAAAACAGTACTTTAGTTATACTTGTCTATGATCGAGAAACTGTGCTCCAAGTCGTCCATAACCGCGGACACGGCTTTCAGAAAGATTTACCCTGCAGGGGTGCACAAATAGCAACACACACTCGATCAACCTCGGAAAAACCAACTCAAAACCCAACGAGGTATTCACGACAAAGCGATCACAGGATTCAGAAATATTTCAGGGGGGCACCCCATTAAGCTACCCGCAACAAAGTTGGCCGGCTCCGAGACGGACCCAAGGTTTGCGCCAATGGCTGTAAATGACTAGGAACCCGAAAGTGTGACTGGGCTTGTCGATACCGCGAAAACACTCCGCAATTCCTAAACAGTATAGGTGATCCTCGCACAATATTAAATAAAGCAGTAAACATGGCATAAGTACAGGATAGTAATAAAGCCCCAAACTACTTTGTGGCCCCAAGAAATAAGAATGAATCAAGCTCTGGCTCAGGAGGGTCCATAAAGCCTCCCGGATGTGGATAGTGCGAATAGTCGAGGAACATGAATCAAGTACTCGGGGTCCTACGGGACGCAAGTGAGCATGAAAACCCAAATAGCAGATATTGCTCACCGGCGCCGCTTTCATTAATTATCCCATTACTACTCAGGTTAAGTTGTTTAGGTACCTCGTTATCCATCATACACTCACATACCCTACACATGCTTTCCTACGACTCGCATGGCTCAAACAACTCCTGTAGTAATGGCTCATGGGATGGAGAAACAAGCTTCGGTGGGGTTTAAAAGTAAAGGTTATGCAGTACTTGGGATTCAATTTAATGCAATCGCGATTCAATGATGCAAGGATAAGATAGAGGCAATAGGTACTATATGTATGCAAGCATGTGGTAGTGCTTGCCTGGCAGCTCAGTTGAAACGAGAGTCGGATCTTGGTAGTGCTCATGGGATTCCTGATATATCCCTTGCTCGGCGTCTATTCGAAGAAGAACCAAACAAACAAGGGCCAACATAAATAAAGTGCACAAGCATAAGAATTAAAATGCGACAAGCAAACAAACATGCCATGATGAATGATGCATAATTTACATGGCAATAAAGTAGCATGGAATGGGTGAGGTGTGGGGTACAAGAATAAAGCATTTGATTAAGTTTTAGTCATATTTTGCTCACATATAAGTTGTTGTATACTTTATATTTATATGATGCATGCTGCAATTCAGAACATCGAATGCATAGTTAGGACAGGCTCGTCGCGCAGTTCGATTTAGACATATTATTTGTCAAATATGGAGTTATAGATTTAAAGTTATTAATTTATGAAGAAAAGGGCATTTTATTGTAATTTTAATCATCTCGAAAATTTAAAGTGCTCAAACATTATTTTGAATAGCATATTGGAATTCCTCACATTTTTCTGATTCCAGAACATATATCATTTGTATTATTTGGATTTATAATTTAAAAGTTATTTAAAAACAGATTTGAATTTGTATTTAAACATTTTCTGAAATTGTTTTATAAACAGATAAACGCCCAGACTTTTTGTACCCAGCCAGATCTAGCCTAAGGCACTGACGGGTAGGACCGGGCTGAGCTGGACGATCTGCGTGGCGAAAGCATTTTCTCGCCGACGCAGAAGCTAGCCCAGGAGGCCGACAGGTGGGTCCAACAGGGTCGAGGGTCCACTGCGCGCGCGGCCAGCCGGTAGGCAACACGTGGCGGATCCGGGGGACTACGGGTTGGGCTTTTGGAACCTGGGGGTGCTTCTTGTAAAACCACCACGGTGGCTGACAGGTGGGGTCGGAGGGTAGCGCGGGTTGAGAGAATAAAAAGCTGGGGGGGGGGTTTACGCAAAGTGCGCTCGTACTGTGGATCTTCCCTGACGGACGGACAGGTCCGTGCGTGGCAGGAGCGGTGCAGGACGACGGGGATCGAACCTGCGACCTCGCGTACGCGCGCGGTGGTGGCTACCGCTACGGTGGCTTGGGGTCTGGTGTTAGGAGGGTATAGGGGCGCTAGGTGAGGCGTGCTGTGGCGCGGTGACGGGCCGAAGCAGTGCCTCCGGCGCACAGAGCATGTTTGATGAAACGAATGGCGAGACCAGAGGGTGTTAGCGAGGGAGGAGATGTCAGGGAGGTGGGTCAGCTCACCGCGAGTTCGACGGAGAGGTCAAATCGGGCCGAGGAGTAGCAGAACAGCTATGATGCAGACGCACAGCCAGCTATGGTTTCTCGTCGGCGTCGCGGTCCTGCGGCAGGCCTGGGGCTTCTCCTCATCGGTGACATGGACAGGGCGATGCAGGGGGATGCGGCGGGCTTCCTCGACACCCAAGATCGCCACGCCACCGGCTGTAACGACGAGGAGTTGGAGGAGGCCGACGGTGGACGGCAACGGAGGACAGAGGGGTAGCAGGAGGTGGTAGCGGGGGAGATAGGAACGGCGCAAAGGCCTGGGGAGATTTGGGTGAAGCCAGAAAAAGGAGAGGGAGGTAGATAAGGACAAGAGTGAGAGGGGGATGCTATGGGGGCTTGGGGTGGAAAAAGGTGGCTTCGGCCACCTTTCCTTCTCCCTCACGCTCACGTGCTGGCATGGTTAGGCAGGCCAGGGGTAGGGGCTGCTAGGTGGGCCAGAGAGAGAGGGGTAGCTCGGGTGGTCCTTTGTGGCAGAGAGAGAGAGAGAATGGAGAGAGGAGGCTCGGGTTTAGCTAGGTTAGCCTCGGCATGGAGCTAGGGTTAGGTTTAGACCAAGGGTTGGGGTAGCTGGGGTGGTTCGGCCTGGTGGGGCCCCTTTGGCAGCGAGAGACAGAGAGGAAAAGGTCTCGATTAGGTTAAGGGGGTGACATAGGGTGGCATGGAGAGGAGGTGGGGTTAGGGTTTTAGTTATGATCCACTTGATCATGCATGGATGGAGGTGAAAAGGGAGAGGAAAAGTGAGGATGAGAGAGAGAGAGGTTTGATGCACATGGCAAGGTGAGGAGATCAAGAGGGTGAGGCTTGTGGTGCACACATGGTGGTGGTAGGAGAGATAAAGGTGGAGCCCCACAAAATATTAAGAATCACTTGGGATCAAAACAAAAGACAAGATCCACTTTAAAAACAAGGACAAAACCCAAAGGAGAAGAGGTGATGGAGGTTTGCATGGCCCATGCAAAAACATTCAATGCCATGTTTTAATCTTGTGAAAACAAAATAAATAAACATGGTGTTTACACATATGCATTCCAAAATATGGAGTAAGGCCAAGATAAAAGAAAATATAATTGGATTCATCCCAACCCACATGAGCTAGATGAAATGCCAAAAGAAAATAAAAGATCATGGGTAATTAGGATGGTGGAATTATAAGGTGGTGACAAAGAAAGGTGATGGAGTTGAATAAAAGATATGCCCCCGACTCAACTTGGGCATCAAGCATTTATCAAGAACCAAATACAATATAACAAGAGCCAAATACAATTACTAATGCATATGAGAGAAGAACCAAATGAAAAGGTTTTATATGATGCTCAAATGCAAGGTGGCATGATGACATGAGCATGATATAATTATGATGCAACAATTATATGTAGGAAGTAGCCATTATATTACTAGACCAAGTAGCATTACATATGTTAGACAGATGGGATGCTACAACTCTCCCCTACTAAACAGGAATCTCGCCCCGAGATTCTAGGAAGAAGAAGAAGACACGAAGAGGGTAGGATACTTGGCACGGAGCTCATCTTCACGTTCCCAAGTGGCTTCATCAATGGAATGGTGCGACCACTGGACCTTGCAGAACTTGATGGACTTGTTGCGAGTCCTTCTTTCTGCGACTTCAAGAATTTTTATGGGGTGTTCTTGATAAGACAGATCTTCTTGGAGTTTGATCAGTTCATGGTCGACGGTCCTGCCGGGATCCTTGAAGCACTTCTTGAGTTGAGAGATATGGAAAACATCATGGACCTTGAGTTTTTCAAGGAGCTCAAGAGCATAAGAAACTTCTCCTCTTCTTCCACGAATTTTGAAAGGACCAATGTATCTAGGAGCCAGCTTTCCTTTGATACCAAAGCGGTGCGTGCCTCTCATGGGAGTGACACGGAGGTAAATGAGATCACCAGGGACATACTCCATGTCCGTGTGCTTTCTGTCATAGTTGCTCTTCTAGCGACTTTGAGCAACTTTCAGATTTTCAAGAATGATGTGAACCTTCTCCTCCGCTTGAGTTACAATGTCGGGGCCAAACAATGTTCTTTCACCTGCGCCCGACCAACCAATCGTAGTTCTGCATTTGCGACCATAGAGAGCCTCAAATGGTGCCATCTTTAGACTTTTCTTGAAGTTGTTGTTGTAAGAGAATTCAGCATAAGGAAGACATTCTTCCCACTTCATGCCGAAAGAGATGACGCAAGCACGGAGCATATCTTCTAGAATCTGATTGATCCTTTCAACTTGTCCTTGCGACTGACGGTGGTAACCTGTGCTGAAGTTCAATTTTGTTCCCAAAGCATTTTGGAAACTTCCCCAGAACTTGGAAGTGAAGATGCTTCCACGGTCTGAACTGATCTCAAGAGGAACCCCATACAGAGAGACAATTCTGTTGATATAGAGATCAGCCAACTAAATTGCAGAAATTGTTTCCTTGACGGGAAAGAAGTGAGCCACTTTAGAAAGCATGTCGATGACAACAAAGTTTGCATTGTTGCCCTTCTGCGATCTTGGAAAACCAGTGATGAAGTCCATCTCTACTTTCTCCCATTTCCATTCCGGAGGTTTCAATGGTTGTAGAAGACCGGAAGGTTTCTGATGAACAGCTTTAACTCTGCGGCAGACATCACACTCCGAGACATACTTGGCACAATATCGTTTCAACCCAGGCCACCAATACTGTGTTTTCAAGTCCATGTACATCTTAGTGCTGCCAGGGTGGATAGAAAGAACAGAATCATGCACCTCCTTGAGAACTTGCTCTCTTAAACCCGGGTAGTTCGGAAAAAACATCCGGTGTTCAAAGAAAAGAGCGCCTTGGTCGTCAACGTGGAAGGACTCATACTTCGGAAGCTGAATGTTGGAGATGATCTTTTTAGTGTACGGATCACCAAGTTGAATGGAGCGAACTTTTTCTTCCAAGAGAGGGGTTGCCAGAAGGTTCAGAAGATACCCTTGATCCACAATTTCAAGGCTAAGCTGATGGAATTCCTCGCACAAGAGAGGCTGTTGTTCTTCCACCATGAGGTTGCTGATATAAGATTTGCGGCTGAGAGCATCGGCCATGACATTAGCTTTGCCTGGAGTGTAGTTGATGGTCAAATCGAAATCATTGATTGCTTCAATCCACCTCCTCTGACGAAGGTTGAGATCAGGCTGGGTGAAGATATCCTTCAGACTCTTGTGATCAGAAAAGATCTCACAACGGTTGCCAAGCAAGTAATGCCTCCATACTTTCAAAGCAAAGACAACTGCTGCGAGTTCAAGGTCATGTGTTGGATAGTTGAGCTCATGAATTTTCAACTGAAGAGAGGCATATGCAACGACTTGCTTTTCATGCATAAGGACCGCACCCAATCCTTGCAAGGAGGCGTCATAGAATATCTAGAAAGGCTTTGATGTATTTGGAGGAATCAAGACTGGTGTGGAAGTGAGCTTCTCTTTGAGTGTTTCAAAGCTTGCTTGACATGCAGGAGTCCAAAGGTATTTCTTGCCTTTCTTGAGGAGATCGGTAAGAGGCTTCGCAATCTTCGAGAAATTCTGAATGAAGCGACGGCAGTAACTAGCCAAACCAAGGAAACTCCGGACTTCTTTGACATTTACAGGAGGAAGCTAGTCAACAATTGTCTTTACAGTTTCTGGGTTGACGGCAATGCCCTTGGCAGAGATGACGTGACCAAGGTAGGTGACTTCAGGCAGCCAGAACTCTCATTTGGAGAACTTTGCATACAGGCGGTTCTCATGAAGTTTGTTTAGGACACACCAAAGGTGTTCTTCATGTTCTTCCTTTGACTTAGAATAGACTAGGATGTCATCCAGATAGACCACAACGAACTTATCAAGATACTCCATGAAAACCGAGTTCATAAGCCTCGAGAAGGTGGAAGGTGCGTTGGTGAGACCGAAAGACATGACCGTGTACTCATACAGGCCATAGTGGGTGGTGAAAGCTGTTTTGGGAACATCTTCCTTGCGAATCTTGATTTGATGATATCCACTTCTCAAATCAAGCTTAGAGAATACCATAGCTCCAGCTAGCTGATCGAAGAGATCATTAATCCGTGGAAGGGGATATTTATTCTTGATGGTTTTAGCATTGAGAGCCCGATAGTCGACACAAAGTCTATCAGTCTTGTCTCGCTTCTTCACAAAGATGGTTGGCCTACCCCAAGAAGAAGTACTGTGTTGAATGAAACCCAACTTCTCTTGTTCATCAAGCTGACATTTGAGTTCAGCCAACTCAGCAGGACCCATTTTATAAGGTCGCTTGGAGATAGGAGCGATACCAGGTTCAAGCTCAATCACAAACTCGACCTCACGGTCAGGAGGCATACCCGGTAACTCTTCAGGAAAAACATCTGGGAACTCACAGACCACCGGAACACTCTGAATCGCTTCCATAGCATCATCATTCAGAGCCGCCAAAGAGAAAAGCTGAATTGAAGGAGTCAGACTTGGAGAATAGACTATATGGCCTTCAGGAATTTTCAGAGAAACCGAGCGTTCAACACAATAAATCAGAGCTGCATTTGCTGTCAACCAATCCATTCCCAAGATAACATCAAAGTCAGAATTGCCCAGAATAATTAAGGAAGCCGGGAACGAAGAACCACCAATCTCAATTTGGTTGCCATGGCTGATTTTGGAAGATGCCATTGTTGCTCCAGGAGAAAGGACCATTAACCGTTTAGGGAGAGGATCCATAGGTAACCCATTCTCATCAGCAAAACTTGTAGAGATAAAAGAATGCAATGCGCCAGAATCAAACAAAACTCGTGCAGAAACTGAGTTAACAGGAAGCATACCCATCACAACTCCAGGTGCATGCTCAGCTTGAGCAACGTTGACACAGTTGGCACGAGCAACAGTAGACCCGGGCTTGGTGTTGATGTTGAGAGCCCGAGGTGGTGGTGCACGAACCATAGAAGAGCTTTCCGCAGGTCTTGGAGGTGGTGGTGGAAGAGCTTTGTTGTTCATTGGACAATTCCAGTGTTGATGTCCAGTGTTCCCACAAGTGTAACAAGCACCAGGTGGACGTGGAGCAACGTAGACAGGGACTCCGCCAGGCGCTCCAGGGTAGTTGTGGTTGTAGCCCCTGGGAGCAGCAGTGAAGGAGTTTGGTGGCCTTGCCGCGTAGCTTGAAGGTCTTGGTGGAGCTGGGAGCGACGGTGGGGTGTTAGGAACCCACACGCGGCGCTTATAAGGAGCTAACATAGCTAAAGAGCTTGCTGCATCGCGGCTGTGTTTCTTGGACTCCTCAAACACCTGCCTACTTGCTTCTTCCTGCAGAGCTGTATGTTGTAGTTCTAGAAAAGACCCCGGCCTTGCATGAGTGATTGCATATTTGATTGATGCATTGAGCCCTTGTCTGAACCTCTTTTGCTTCTTCTTGTCATCAGAGACCTCATCGCCACCATACCGAGAAAGGTTCATGAAGTTTCTGATATAGGTATTGACATTGTCATTGCCCTGCTTGAGGTTGAGAAACACTTCCTTCATCCTCTCCATGACAATTTCTGACAGATATTGCTCTTTGAAAGCTCCAGTGAACTGTTCCCAAGTAGGCTGAAACTCAGAGTGTTTTGCCTTCATCCCACCACAGAGCTGCATCTCCCTTGAGAAGGTGAGTGGCACATTTTACCCATTCTTGCTCAGGAACATCAGTAGTCATCATCAACCTTGACATCTCACGCAACCAATCATCCGCATCAAGTGGCTGATCAGACACCTCAAAGTGGCGCGGGTTGAACTTCAGAAAACTCTTGATGTCTCCTCGCTTGGGAGGTGGAGGTAGCGGAACAAACTCATTCCTCCTGACACTTTCTTCAAAACGCTGCTAGTTCTGCTGCATTGTACCCGAGGAATTAGCAATACTTGCCAACGCATCCCCCAGTTCAGGTGGTATGTCCTCCTGAGAACGGCGTGGTGGTGCCATCCTGCGATTGATATAAAACACAAGTCAGTACCATAATGGAGAATAATAGTAATCCAAAATAGTACCAAAATGGGATTAACCAAGATTAAAGGATACAAATTACTAAGATGATATTAAAATATCAACAAAGTTCAAAGCACCTAGAAGATATTAAGCATATCGCACACGACTGAACAAGGAGTGTGGTACACAAGCTAATAAAGAAAAAAATTCTGCAAATTTCGGCATTAAAATACCACTGTATGTGCAAAACCACTTAACAAATCAAGATTAGTAACTCTACCAATTCAATATATAAGAGCGAATGATAAAAGTAGTGGTATGGTCGCGACTCCATCCCGCACTCAAATCATTACTCTACACATGAATAAGTAAAGCACATATCCCAACACCTTCTTTTTAAGATGAACCTAAAGATTAGTAACTACGGAAACGAACACGCCAAACAAGATAACGTCGGATAACAGAGAGTAAGGCAGATCGCACCGGTATACAATGAATCAGATAGATCGCGTGGGTTTACAAGGGCCTGTCGGTATGGAATGTACCAACAGTTGATAACCAAAAGGCAGATAGCGATAACAAATTGGATGCAACAGATAGACAAAGAATTACACACACACACAACCTATGGTACTACGGAACCTAGAACACGTGAATCCTAGTTTGAATTTTTAGAAGAGGATTGAAAACGTTACACTTCCTTACCAAAAAAGGGTGGGTGGGTGGGTAAGAAGAAAAATGGAAGCAGTCCTACTCTCACGTTTTGTTTTTCCCTAGTATACATAGCTACCAAAAATATTTGCTAGACTGACAACGACCATTTGGCTGAGACCTTGAAGGGCGGGATGGCTCTGATACCAATTGTAACTACCTCGGTGAATTACGCTCTTAGTTACATGCCTGGATGAGCGAAAGTGGTTAAAATAGTACGGTGGGGCCCAGGGGCAACTCACAGGTAGACCTTTCGGCCGTCCTAACCACTTTCAGATCATCGGGACAAGAACGACCGGCGTAATAGGTAGGCGAAGGGATCAACTACATACACAAGTGAGTATGTATGCAAGACACATACAACAGTCCTCAGAGCCATTCCATCTAAAAGAAATAGAAATATTGCAACACCATAAGGCAAGATCCAAATATCCTAGATAGAGATAATAGTTTAGGATATCTCCTCATACATCAAACATCAGAGTATCAGGCAGAAGCGGAAAACAAGGTCCGAGTACGGATAAGAAGCAAATCGGCATAAGATGCCATATAAATAAACACATCCCGCCCACAGATCTCACGGATCCCCGTTCCCGTAATCTCTACACCGAGTGATCGTTGCCAACATCATCCGTCTCCTCCACCCAGTATCCATCTTGCGAATACACATGTTCATCTGAATCAAACAATTTATCGTGTGAGACCCTAGGGGTACTCAGCAAGTCTTTATGCCTCTAAAGGGGACATAACCTGGGGTGACGCAATTGCAGCAAAAGATAATAACTAACAAGTCTATAGATACTCGCTAACCATCCGCCTAACCAATGATAGACGAATGTCTGTTAATTAGTAACAACAATTATAACAGTATAATTAACAGATCCATCCTCCCTCTCGCTTACCAACGAGAAAGCGGACGAACAACCCATCCGTTGGCAATTTTATTAACCATTCCATGAGTATTGCACTATTTACTAGTCAGGTACTTAGTCAAATTAGAAGCGGTACTTTAGTTATACTTGTCTATGATCGAGAAACTGTGCTCCAAGTCGTCCATAACCGCCGACACGGCTTTCAGAAAGATTTACCCTGCAGGGGTGCACAAATAGAAACACACACTCGATCAACCTCGGAAAAACCAACTCAAAATCCAACGAGGCATTCACGACAAAGTGATCACAGGATTCAGAAATATTTTAGGGGGCACCCCATTAAGCTACCCGCAACGAAGTTGGCCGGCTCCGAGACGGACCCAAGGTTTGTGTCAATGGTTGTAAACGACTGGGAACCCGAAAGTGTGACTGGGCTTATCGATACCGCGAAAACATTCCACGACCCAAAACAGTACAGGTGCTCCATGCACAATCTTAAAGAAAGCAGTAAAGCATGGCATAAGTACAGGATAGTAAAAAAGCCCAAAACTACTTTGTGGCCCCAAGAAATAAGAATGAATCAAGCTCTGGCTCAGGGGGGGCCATAAGGCCTCCCGGATGTGGATAGTGCGAATAGTCGAGGAACAGGAATCAAGTACTCGGGGTCCTACGGGACGCAAGTGAGCATGAAAACCCAAATAGCAGATATTGCTCACCGGCGCCGCTTTCATTAGTTATCCCATTACTACTCAGGTTAAGTTGTTTAGGTACCTCGTTATCCATCAGACACTCACATACCCTACACATGCTTTCCTACGACTCGCATGGCTCAAACAACTCTTGTAGTAATGGCTCATGGGATGGAGAAACAAGCTTCGGTGGGGTTTAAAAGTAAAGGCTATGCAGTACTTGGGATTCAATTTAATGCAATCGCGACTCAATGATGCAAGAATAAGATAGAGGCAATAGGTACTATATGTATGCAAGCATGTGGTAGTGCTTGCCTGGCAGCTCAGTTGAAGCGAGAGTCAGATCTGGGTAGTGCTCCTGGGATTCCTGATATATCCCTTGCTCGGCGTCTATTCGAAGAAGAACCAAACAAACAAGGGCCAACATAAATAAAGTGCACAAGCATAAGAATTAAAATGCGACAAGCAAACAAACATGCCATGATGAATGATGCACAATTTACATGGCAATAAAGTAGCATGGCATGGGTGAGGTGTGGGGTACAAGAATAAAGCATTTGATTAAGTTTTAGTCATGTTTTGCTCTCATATAAGTTGCTGTATACTTTATATTTATATGATGCATGCTGCAATTCAGAACATGGAATGCATAGTTAGAACAGGCTCGTCGCGCTGATCGATTTAGACATATTATTTGTCAAATTTGGAGTTATAGATTTAAAGTTATTAATTTATGAAGAAAAGGGCATTTTATTGTAATTTTAATCATCTCGAAAATTTAAAGTGCTCAAACATTATTTTGAATAGCATATTGGAATTCCTCACATTTTTCTGATTCCAGAACATATATCATTTGTATTATTTGGATTTATAATTTAAAAGTTATTTAAAAACAGATTTGAATTTGTATTTAAACATTTTCTGAAATTATTTTATAAACAGATAAACGCCCAGACTTTTTGTACCCAGCCAGATCTAGCCTAAGGCACTGACAGGTGGGACCGGGCTGAGCTGGACGATCTGCGTGGCGAAAGCATTTTCTCGCCGACACAGAAGCTAGCCCAGGAGGCCGACATGTGGGTCCAACGGGGTCGAGGGTCCACTGCGCGCGCGGCCAGCCGGTAGGCAACACGTGGCGGATCCGGGGGACTGCGGGTTGGGCTTTTGGAACCTGGGGGTGCTTCTTGTAAAACCACCACGGTGGCTGACAGGTGGTGTCGGAGGGTAGCGCGGGTTGAGAGAATAAAAAGCTGGGGGAGGGGGGTTTATGCAAAGTGCGCACGTACTGTGGATCTTCCCTGACGGACGGACAGGTTCATGCGCGGCAGGGGCGGTGCGGGACGACGGGGATTGAACCTGCGACCTCGCGTGCACGCGCAGCGGCAGCTACCGCTGCGGTGGCTTGGGGTTTAGTGTTAGGAGGGTATAGGGGCGCTAGGTGAGGCGTGCTGTGGCGCGGCGACGAGCCGAAGCAGCGCCTCCGGCGCATAGAGCGTGTTCGATGAAACGAATGGCGAGACCAGAGGGTGTTAGCGAGGGAGGAGATGTCAGGGAGGTGGGTCAGCTCACCGCGAGTTCGACGGAGAGGTCAGATCGGGCCGAGGAGTAGCAGAACGGCTATGATGCAGACGCACAGCCGGCTAGGGTTTCTCGTCGGCGTCGCGGTCCTGCTACAGGCCTGGGGCTTCTCCTCCTCGGTGACGTGGACAGGGCGATGCAGGGGGATGCGGCGGGCTTCCTCGACACCCAAGATCGCCACGCCACCGGCTGTAACGACGAGGAGTTGGAGGTAAGAGAGGAGAGAGGGTTAGCAGCAGGTGGTAGCGGGGGAGATAGGGACGGCCTAGAGGCCTGGGGAGATTTGGGTGAAGCCAGGAAAAGGAGAGGTAGGTAGGTAAAGACGGGAGAGAGAGGGGGATGTCGTGGGGGCTCGGGGTGGAAAAAGGTGGCTTCGGCCACCTTTCCTTCTCCCTCACGCTCACGTGCTGGCATGGCTAGGCAGGGCAGGGGTAGGGGCTGCCAGGTGGGCCAGAGAGAGAGGGGTAGCTCGGGTGGTCCTTTGCGGCAGAGAGAGAGAGAATGGAGAGGGGAGGCTCGGGTTTAGCTAGGTTAGCCTCGGCATGGTGCTAGGGTTAGGTAACCAGGGGTTGGGGTAGTTGGGGTGGTTCGGCCTGGTGGGGCCCCTTTGGCAGCGAGAGACAGAGAGGAAAAGGTCTCGGTTAGGTTAAGGGGGTGACATAGGGTGGCATGGAGAGGAGGTGGGGTTAGGGTTTTAGTTATGATCCACTTGATCATGCATGGATGGAGGTGAAAAGGGAGAGGAAAAGTGAGGATGAGAGAGAGAGGTTTGATGCACATGGCAAGGTGAGGTTATCAAGAGGGTGAGGCTTGTGGTGCACACATGGTGGTGGTAGGAGAGATAAAGGTGGAGCCCCACAAAATATTAAGAATCACTTGGGATGAAAACAAAAGACAAGATCCACTTTAAAAACAAGGACAAAACCCAAAGGAGAAGAGGTGATGGAGGTTTGCATGGCCCATGCAAAAACATTCAATGCCATGTTTTAATCTTGTGAAAACAAAATAAATAAACATGGTGTTTACACATATGCATTCCAAAATATGGAGTAAGGCCAAGCTAAAAGAAAATATAATTGGATTCATCCCAACCCACATGAGCTAGATTAAATGCCAAAAGAAAATAAAAGCTCATGGGTAATTAGGATGGTGGAATTATAAGGTGGTGACAAAGAAAGGTGATGGAGTTGAATAAAAGATATGCCCCCAACTCAACTTTGGCATCAAGCATTTATCAAGAACCAAATACAATATAACAAGAGCCAAATAAAATTACTAATGCATATGAGAGAAGAACCAAATGAAAAGGTTTTATATGATGCCCAAATGCAAGGTGGTATGATGACATGAGCATGATATAATTATGATGCAACAATTATATGTAGGAAGTAGCCATTATATTACTAGACCAAGTTGAATTACATATGTTAGACAGATGGGATGCTACAGGATGTTGATACATTGCAAATGTATCTATAATTTTTGATGTTCCGTGCTTGGTTTTATCCACTTTCTTGTGTTTTGTTCCAACTTTGGAGTACTTTTCATATGATTTCTTGGACTAACCTATTAACAAGAGCCATAGTGCCAGCTACCTGTTTTCTGCTGTTTTTGGTTCCAGGAAAGTTAGAAAATGAATATTCTCAGAATTGGACGGGACAAAAGCCAAAGTGCCTATTTTTCTGGAAGTCATCAAGTGCCAGAATACGAGACGGAGAGGGGCCAGAGGGCGGCCACACCACCTGGCCACGCGGCCAGGCCTGGCCCGCGCCAGGGGGTGGTGTGGCCAGCCCAGGCACCCCCTCGGCCTCTCCTTCCACCTATATATTGCCTTCGGGACGAAAACCCTAAGTGCCTAATCAAAAATCCACGAAAGAGTCTGTAGTCACCGTCATCTCCATCCCTAGATCGAGAGGGATCTGAAGCTCTTCCCGGCACCCTGCCGGAGAGGGGAATTCACCTTGGAGGCCTTCTTCATCACCATGCAAGCCTCCGGTGTGATGCGTGAGTAGTTCATCCTTGGACTACGGATCCATGTAGTAGCTATATGGCTGGTTCTCCTCCTTTGTGCTTTCATGTCTAGATCTTGTGAGCTCCGTTCATGATCAAGATCATCTATTTGTAATTCTGCATGTTGTGTTTGCGGGGATCCAATGGATATTGAGATGCTATTTCAGATTGATTATTGATTCTATCATGTCTTTGTTATTTGTGATCTTGCATGCTTTTCCATTGTTAGTAGCTATCTTGGCCGAGTAGATGCTAGCAACTCCAAGAGTTAGTATTTATGCTCGATAGTGGGTTCATGCCTCTGGTAATCTGGGGAAGTGACAAAAATCTCTAAGGTACTAGATGTGATATTGCTACTAGGGAGAAAACAACAATCCTTTGTTCATAGAACAATCGTATTGTTTACTTTACACGCAGTTCGTAAAGCAATAATCCGTTGCTTGCAACTTAATACTGGAGGGTGTTCGGATGATAACCTGAAGGTGGATTATTAGTCATAGATGCAGTTGGATGGCGGTCTATGTATAATGTTGTAATTCCTAATCAAGTCTCAAAGGAGTCAAGATGATTAGTATATGCATGTATTGCTTTCTCGATGTTTGTCAGTTGCCCCGCTGTAATTTGTTCACCCAGCATGTTATCTATCTAAGGAGAGCCACCTCTAGTGAACTATGGATCCCGGTCCTTTTTCTTTACATACAATCTATAAACTGTTTACTTCTTTGTGTTTACTTTCTGCGGACTTTTACTTCTTTCCATTCGATACGTTTAATCCTTTGTTTTCTGCAAAACACGGTGAGATTGAAAACCTCATCGCAAGTTGGGGACAAAGTTCTGTGGTTGTGTTGTGTAGGTCTCCACGTTGCTACTAGCACCGGTAGTGCGCCCTGCCAAAGCTTAGCTAGTAACACCTTTGGGGTGTTTCCTTGCTCCTACTGGTTCAATTAAACCTTGGTTTCATACTGAGGGAAACTTGCTGCTGTGCTCATCATACCTTCCTCTTGGGGTTCCCAACGAGCTCTACATCAACCACGCACCAGCACTTTTCTGGGCGTCGTGCACTGAGCCATCACATAGCTCAACTTTTCTTCCTCATTGCATCCTACAGTTTTCAACTTCCTTTCGGTATCTGCTAACCAATCCTCTGCATCCATTGGTTCTGAGCAGATGCAAAATGTAAAGGCCTGGTATCCTAGAAATCCGAAAGACTAACACCGTGTCCTTGAGGTGCCCTCTGCTGTCCTACTCGGTGTACTAACCCCTCCATGAACTTGTTCTAGGACTCTTGCATCATGTGCATATACTGCATAAAATTCTGTTCCAGCAATGGCCTCATTGGTGGTGGTGGTGGTAAGTTTGCTTGCATTCTAGTGTCTTCATCCGCCTTTTCCTTGGCTTCGTGCTCTATGCGCTGCTGCTCAGTCTCGTTTTCTACACGCGTTTACATACCCTCTAGTCCTGTAACATAAAGTGAACACTCATAATTACATCATGCATATGTGTTCTGAGCTCAACTTCATGCACAGAACTAGTCACACAATGGAAAAGAAGATCCAAATAAGAACCAAATATGCATTACACACATATTATACATTACAAACAACATAGTTGATACAACGTGATTAGAAGCCCTTACTAATTAAATATTACAAGCTCATGTGGATACTATCCCACTTATTTATTTACATCAAGTCCTCTAACTCCCGTATCCTGCTAGAATACTCCAACTCAAAGTCACACTCCCCAACAGTTGCGATGTTCATCGTACATAACCGGGGTACAACCATGCTGATGTGAAGTACGGTGCACCATCTGTGGAAAGACTTGCCTCTTCGACGGACGATATTCAGTATCAGAAGTCTCCGAACTTGACACATCATTCAGCTGAAGTGCATCCATACCTTCCAACTCCTCTGAAGTATCTTCAGAATCATCCTCAACACTGTCTTCTTCATCCATCTCCTGCATCCCGATTCTAGAGGAATCTATAGATTATTCCCCTTCTGATGCTCCCCAAGTACTCTGCTGGGTACGATAGTCCTCAACTATGATTGGATAGTGCACGTTATCTGGAGTAGGATAATGTTCTAGTGACTCAAGCACACTTTCTTCAGGATCTTCCTCATCGGACTCTACATCCTCCACATGGACATCCCTTCCATCAACGGAATAAGATCTCACACCCATGCGACTAGGTTGCCCGATATCTCCAACTAAATCTTCCATAGGAATAGGATTCCTAGCAGATCCATCCATCGATCCTTACCTCCATCCCTCAGAATTTCCAATAGGTATTTCCGAGTCCTTAGTCCCCCAAGAACTCTGTGGTACTGGATGACTAGTGCCCTCATCAGGATATCTAGTGGGTTCTGGTATAGGTGAGTAAGGATATGGTGTAAAAGATGTTGGATCTATAGGTATATCCTTAAAAACTGGGTTAGCCCAATCCACTGCTTCATTCTCCAGTTTAGATGCTAACTTCTCCCTTCTTTCAGGATTCGTTAAATCCTCTAACATATCAACTTGATCTTCTACAATAACCTGATGTGTCTTATGCAAAGACCCAACTATTAGTCGATACAGATCCATAAACTTAGAAGCTAGTTTTGGATGCTTCATTACTAAAGTAAGATCATCCGGTTCAGGTTCCTCATCTATACAGTCATGAGGAATCACAGAATATGTGCTTCCAGCTAACTCTTCTGCTTTCTGCTCACAAACATTGGCTATTGCCTCCACAATAGCAACATGGTATGCTGCTAGATGACTTCTACCTTCACCCATGGGTAAATAGTGATATAAACCAAGCTTCTTTGGTAGCTGGATGCTAACATGATATTTGGCTAACATTCGCCCATCATGGTATGTCATGGTATTAACTGGAATATTAGTTGTGCAACCAAAAACCATCAGAAGTTCTCGAAGCTGTTCAGTTAAAGCCCCCTGATAGTCATCGAGAGTCTCTTCTTTTCTTGCCAAAGTTTGTTTTGGAAACTTTAATGCCATTTGCACTGTACAGAAATAAATATAATTAGTATCCATTAGTTTTAATGATGCATCATAATAAAGAATTATCGCTCTAAAGAAATATAATGAAATATTCACAATTGAATACTCATCATATAATCTAGAGAACTCTTTACCGTTGCTCCTAGACTCCTACAGGCAATTCCCTTTACTAGGTTTCCAACCTAAGGTCAAAGAAATTTCTCTAATACCAGCTGCGGTGACTCAGCATACCACTGCATGTGTAGTACACTATAGTCGTTGACATGATATCCACAAAACACTGTTTTGTAAATATCACGTCCCTCAGAGTGGTACAACAGAAACATTGCGGGTCCACATTACAAACATACACACTTCATTATTATTACAAACCAGAAGTTCCAAACTTGAAGTGTACAAAATTGCAAACCAAACTTAAGTAGTTTCAGCGGAAGATATAAAGTTCAAACTCTTCTCCGAATTGAGCTCAACAACTTATTTTATATAGTTTATGCTGCTCGGCTCAATTGGTTTACTAATAACTAAGGCAACTACTCAGACTCGTTGCCCTCCACTCCATAGCGTGTTTCTTAGTACACCCCTTCAAATCATCTGGACAGGTCCGGCTCTTCGTAGTAGACATCCTCTTGTCCTTCAGCTGCGTTCATCGAAGGGTCTTCTGGATTCTTAGAGTCTAAGCAGGGGTTCAAAGGAAAGAGTGAGTAACAACGTTACCCATCAAGTTTATTATATGCAAGGTGGGAAGTTTAATGCTCTATCTACCACCTCGGACTATAAGTCCTTGGCAATATGCAGTTTTCATAAACATTTCTTCAAAGATTGATTTTATTATAAAAAACTATGCCCATTAGCCTTCACAGGTTGACCAGAACTTCATGGAGTTCCTTTCCTGCCGCGTTCGTAGCTCCTTCCGGAACAGGGAGTAACAAGTTACAGTTCTTACACTCTGTAGAGGTGTGTTGCTTTATCAATGAGAGATCAACTCCTTGTTGCACAACCGGGCGTACTTTCCCGTCCACAATTCCGTGATGTGGGGCCCAGTAGGTGATCCAAGCCAATCACTGCCCTCTCCGCGACCCCATATGTCTGCACGATCCTCTGAGGCTGACTACATCTCCCTTAAGCCCCCTTTCGGGCAAGTTACAACCCTGGTGAGTTCCCGAAGACTCTATGAGCCGGTTATGCCCCTGGCAACCTCCATAAAGGTCTGACTGTACCTCGGGCAGCTGCTCACAGATAATCTAGATACCAAAAACGTGGGGCCGAAGGGTGCCCACCCATATGTTGGATCCACACATGGAATCACAACATCACGATAAGGTCATCTTGCCTCCATATGAAGGGAAGAAGATACAACTGACTTCTCCGTCCCATTCCAAATCTCATGGTTAACGCGTAATATACGGTGCTAGAATCACTGATGTCATGGGTTATTAACCCTATGGTGGCTTGTGCACCTAGAACCCTAAGTTCCATTGCCAATTTTTATCATCACTTAGGATGATAACTACATCTTATTTATTAGAGAATATAATATTTTCTTTCTTCAGACCATAGATGATAACACACAATTTGCAATATCTTTGATAAAGACTCTTCAAAGGACATGACCAAGTGATGAACTTGCTTTGTGACTGCAAGGTAGTGAAGTCGGATGCTTCCACCTAACCTTGAGCTCCAGTTTCTATAGAGAACCATTATTGCCTGGTAAGAACAATATTTAAAGAAGCAATATGCAATGCATAGTAATGTCATGCAAGGTTTATTATTTGTTTATTTGCATGTTTATCCACTTAATAAAAGGTTTGCTATTTTCTTTATTTAAAAGAAAAAATTATTACTTTAAGTCTTTGAAATTTTTTATTTAATCTTTTTATAAAGACTAGTATTATTTAAAGAGTTGAAAATTTGATTTATTTAATTTTTAACTCTTTAAAATATTTTACTAAAATTCCTTTAAGGAAATAAGACTTTATTTTTATCACACTTAATTTACTTTTCAAATATACCAACTAGTATTTTTCTATCATATCATACTCTTTTGGAATTGTAAATATGAATTTTATTCAATTTTTATGTGTTTTTATATTTTTATAAAATTCCAAAAGGAATATATACCTCTGTAATAATAATTTCAAAATTTAATTACCTAAAATTCTATTTGTTATTTTTCTTAGATAGAGGACATTTTTATGAGTCCAATAATATTTCATTTGCATTTTTAGGATGTGTATTTTATTTCTTGGAACTATTTAAGTATTTTGGTAATTTGATAATTTAATTAACCTTTCCTTTTTAAAACTAGACCTAGCCCATTGGGCTGGCCCAGCCCTGATTGGCCCATCTAGGATGGTCAAATCCTTTGTCGTGAGGGGTACTAGACCATACCGGCCCAGTACGCACCCCATACCTCTCTCGCCCCTCTCGTGTTCTTCCTCGACCTGTTGCGGCACGGTGTCGCCGACGCCGTTGCCGCTCGATTGCCGCCGTCCTAGGCCTCCCCGGCCACCACCGTGGTGTACGGCAAGGTTGCGGACCCCACCCCTTCGCCTGGTCCATTTTGATTTGGCTCTAGGGCTCTCTTTCAGTGAGGCTGGCTCTGCTCCGAATCCTAGGGTTTGAGGTGTTTCCAGTGCTGCCTTCGTCGCTGCTCCAGTGGTGATGTGACATGCTTCTGTGTTGTGGTGGTGGTGTTGTTCGTCATCAAGCGATGTTGTGGCCTCCGCCTCGGTTCGGTGCGGGTTGTAGCGCCCTTCGGGCGCTCCCCGTGCCGCCGTGCGCTCATCTGCCCCTCTGCTTCCTCTTCTAATCTACAGCGAGGACCTTGGGTAAGTTTACTCTTGTTGTGCCATATGTCCCATGTCTCTCTTGAGCTCCTCTATACGCTTCTAGTGGCTATCCCTAATTAGGGTTCGTGATTGCTTAGTGTTCATCCCTCTGTGTTGGGTTTTGATGATGCTAGTTGTTTTGTTAGTCTAATTCCAATTGATGATTGAGCATTGTCTGAATGATAGTGCTTTTGTGAGATTATCACTTGTGAATTCTTGTAATCAAGAAGTTCTCTACTGTCATGATCTTGTTATTGATAGTGTCGTGGTGGTGTCATGGCAGATGCCATGGATAGGCTAAAGGTGGGGACTAATAGCACTAGGGGAATCCAGGGAGGGATAGTGAGGTGATTCCCCACACAGAAGATTTGTATTTGATTCACTTCACAGATTACAAGTGCTCCTAGAGCTGTATTGCCGAGAGGAGGAAGAAAGAACTCTCTTACTCCCACCCACAGTTAACCCGTACAAGACCCTTAGAACCTAAAACCAATCAGAATAGAGGAACCCCTTCTATAGAGGCCCTAGCCCTCCTTATATAGGGGTGGCTAGGTCTCCACGTAGGGCATACGTGGAGGCATATTTGGAATATGCCTCCTCCCAAAATAGCAAACCGACCGGGGTGCTTTTCCCCCTGCGTCACCCATGCAGAGGCTACGTGAGCCCCTGCGGCGCCAGCGTCAGCCGACACGGGCATCATCACCTCTGTTGGCCACACTTCGGTGGTCTTGTCCTTGTTCGCTTCGCTCATGCAGTGCGTACCGGGGCTCCTTTTGACCAGCGAGATTCCTTCCTTCTCCTAGAAGCCAGATATGACCCGGATCATAGTTGATCCGGCCACACCCGTTCCTGCATACAAGTTAAATACGCCATTCCGACTTACGGCTTAAGTCGGTTGAGACCTAGTTAGGTGGACGCCCCTAGTCTGGGTTACCCCGTGATTCGGCCTGCCTTGAGGTAACCTGGCCAGCATCTGCTTTAGCCTTGCCGAACCTCGGCTAACTCGGCATTTATACCCCGGCGTGACCCTACCCGGGGGTATCCCCCCAACATTAGTCCCCGAAGCTGGTGTGGTCTTAGCTGCCTTGGTTGCTAAGGCCGCATCAGGTTCAATTCTATCGAGCTTTGGATGTCATTTCCGAGTTATCTCCTTATCTCGGGTTGCATGGATTTACATTCCCTTGGCATGTTCCAATTTTTCACTTGTTGGCCGGGTTACCACCTCAACTCGGACCTCAAGGTTTTACCTTCCCTTGGCACATTCCAAGTTTTCACTTGCTAGCCGGGTTACCACGGTCTCATCCGGGTCTTCTTTCCTTCTCTCGTACGCTAACCCACGTGGAGGCTAATCATCAGGTTGCCTCATTTTAAGGGCCAGCCATAATAACCGCTGCAGTAATTGTCAGTTATCATTGTGGCGCACGTCACGTCCGGCCTGCCTCCTCGTTAACCGCATCAATGCGTCACGTCATGGGATCTGTTACACCCTGTGGCCTTCCGTGTGGCTGGCTGCTAATTGGTCGATCCGAGCTATACACGGCCACACCGTGTGGCGCACCCGCATGACACGATCCCACCTCCCCCTCGAGGGAGTGGTTAAATAGGGGAGGGGTGCACCCCTTAGGTCTTTTCCCCCTTCCGCGCCCCTCTGCCTCTAGCTCTTCTTCTTCGTCGTCTTCCCCGTGACAGCGCTGCCGCCATTACTTCTAAGTAGCAGCGCCGCCGCCGCACTGCTTCCCCATGCCTCTGCATCGCCATCGCCGTTGCGCACCTCCTCCTCCATGGGTCGCTGTCAATATAGGCCGCTGCCCCCCACCGCTGCTAGCGAAAGTGAGGGCAATGAACTGGAGATGACAGAGGAGGAGCTTGTCGTCGCCGAGCAAGAGATGGAAGAAGACAGCGCCACAGCGGACCGCGGTGCGTGGGCCGGGTCCTGGGTCTGCCAAGACGACCTGGACTGGCTCTACCGCACCAGACGCATTCCCGCCGGCGTCATCACGTGCCTCGCCTCCACCGAACTCGCCCCCTCACCCAATCCGGGTGAGTATATTGTGTTCTTGTCCCACTTTCAGCAGGGTTCGGTTTGCCGGTCAGCGATTTCTTCCATGATTGGTTAAGCACATACGAACTCCAGCCGCACCACCTTCCCGCCAACGCAATTACTTCTCTTTCTGCTTTCGCCTCCACGATCGAAGGCTATGCTGGACTATGGCCCACGAAGGAGCTATGGATCCGGTTTTTCAGTCTTCGTCGTAACGTCATTCTGAACATAGATCTAGATCCAGAGGATAAACAACTTACGCAGTTCGGCGCTGCGTCCATTTCACCCCGGAGGTTCTCTGTTTTTCCCCGGGTTACCGGGCTGGATTCCTACAAAGGATGGGCCCGGACCTTCTTTTATGTTCGGAATGAAGGCACTGAAGATTTGATCCGGCTTCGCCCCTATGCTCCGGGTCCTCCTAACCCGGAGTTATGGGACGTTGTCCCCAAGAATCCCACAGTCTTGGCCAACCAGGTCAATAAAAGATTCAAGGAGCTAAAGGATCTTGGGTTGCGCAAGAAGGACGCCATGATCACATTCGTCCGCAACCGGATCTCCCCTCTCCAGAAGCGCACCCACAAGGTGTGCCACATGAGATGGGGCCACGACCCCAACCGGACCTCGTCCTCGAGCTTAGCAACACAGAAATCTACCACCGGGTCAAGGCGCTCTTCACCACCCACAAGGACTTCTCCTCTGAGTGGACGTGGGGAATTGAGCATTATTGCCGAGATAGGCTTCCTCCCGTGGTAAGCTTCGTGCCACCAACTTTCTCCGAATTAGATCTTATGTCGGTTGTTGTTTTATTTTTAACTCCATTGTCTTTTTTCTCCTTTAGCAATTCCTTCAGCAGACTATTGAGGATGGCACCGACCCCACCCTCAAATGCGCGCCTGACCGGGAGAGCTCGGATGAGGAAGAACTGGACTAGGAGATGTTCCTCCCAATGTCCGACGCGACCAAGCGACCCACCGGTAAACTCTCTTCTATTAGAGATTGGCCCGACGATGAGGATGACTCGGATATTGAGGTGATGCAAGCTGTTGACACTGCCCCCCTTTCTTATGCTTTTCTGGCATCAGCTAACCCCGATGGGCAGATCCACGAGGACCCTCCCCTTGCTACGGGTGAACTTGTTCCGGTAGCGCCGAAGAAGAGGCGTGGAGCTGCATCAAGTTCCTCCTCCGGACCTTCTCAGCCCTCCAAAAGGAGAAAGAAGTCCGGAGACAAAACCGCCTCCAAGCAAGCAGGCAAGGCCCCAGCATGAAGGGCTCGGAAACCCAAGGAGCCCCTGACCTCGGATGCGTAAGCCTCTTTTCCCTTTGCAACTTATTCTTCCTTGCATTGTTTTAGTTTCTCTTCTGACATTATTTGATTCGGCAGTGCTGCAGAGGAGGTCCTCCAGAGTGGATCTAGCATCTCTTCGCTGCTCCGACCTAGCCCTTCTCCCCCTCGTGACGACGAGTCACGCCCGCTGAGCCCTATTCCAGAGGGTTCTGCGGCTGCTCCGAGTTCCAGCCCACCTCGTTAAGAGGGGGGAACCTCGGAGCGAGGGAGACGGACCCAGCCGAGGCAGCGACATCCACCACTTCGGCTTCGTCGCAACCAACAACTACCGAGACTACCTCAGCACCAGCCCCAGCTCCAGCACCAGCACCATCAACCACTCCAGCACCAGCACCAACTCCGGCAGCAAGAACATCAGCAGCAGCACCAAGTCCAGCAACAAGAGCACCAGCGCCAAGCTCCTCCACCTCGTCCGAGTCTTCCCAGTCTCGGTGAGGAAGTACCCAGGCAGCTCCTAAGGGAAAATCTGCTGCAACCACTTCCTCCTCTCAGCAGCTCAAAGGCAAGAAAGCCCCTGACGCCACCAGGGCAGCGTCCACCGGGTCTGGACAGCGCACTCTCGCGTCCATGCTTTCCCAGAAGCCTCCAGCACCAAAGGACGCCCCTGCCAAGCCAACTAATGCGCAGCAACTTGTTCTGCACACCAGTCTGGCCCTTGCTCAGGTTGAGAGGAGGGAGGCGCATGCCAAGGGCTTGGTGGCGCCCCACATGCTCAGCGGTGAGTGATATCCTTCGACCTTGATTGAGTTTATGAACAACTGGAACAAGGCAGAGTTCGTCTACAACGACGATCTCCTGGAGAAGTTCGGTCCCGCCGAGTTCGTTGCTCAGATGAACACAGCCGCTAAGGCGATTAACCTCGCGGGTCGGATGATGGAGGTACGTTACTTCACCTTTTCCTTAGCATGCACTAGTGATATAACCATTAGTCCCCGAGCCTCCGGGGGAGTAACTTGTTACTCGGCCGGATGCTTCTTAGAAAACAAACGTAGCTCCCTAACAACTTCAAATATGCACACACCTAGAGCCGGGTTAAGTTCCACTTGGCCCGGATCTTATACACTTCGAACATGCACACACCTAGAGCCGGGTTAAGTTCCACTTGGCCCGGATCTTGTACACTTTGAATATGCACACACCTAGAGCCGGGTTAAGTTCCACTTGGCCCGGATCTTGTACACTTCGAACATGCACACACCTAGAGCCGGGTTAAGTTCCACTTGGCCCGGATCTTGTACACTTCGAATATGCACACACCTAGAGCCGGGTTAAGTTCCACTTGGCCCGGATCTTGTACACTTCGAATATGCACACACCTAGAGCCGGGTTAAGTTCCACTTGGCCGGGATCTTGTACACTTTGAATATGCACACACCTAGAGCCGGGTTAAGTTCCACTTGGCCCGGATCCTGTACACTTCGAATATGCACACACCTAGAGTCGGGTTAAGTTCCACTTGGCCCGGATCTTGTACACTTCGAATATGCACACACCTAGAGTCGGGTGAAGTTCCACTTGGCCCGGATCTTGTACACTTCGAATATGCACACTCCTAGAGCCGGGTTAAGTTCCACTTGGCCTGGATCTTGTACACTTTGAATATGCACACACCTAGAGCCGGGTTAAGTTCCACTTGGCCCGGATCTTGTACACTTCGAATATGCACAAGGCTTAAGCTAAATTTCTGTACTCTTTTCAGGTGACCACCAACCGCCGGAGCACTGACTTCTAGCGTCTCCTGGACACTCACAAAATGCTGCTCGCGAAGCACAATGCACATCTCGCTGAGCACGAGAAAAGGGGTAAGTTCTCTTCTTCACATTTTTCTGTTTTCCTTCATCTTTTTCTGCCGAACTAATCTGTTATTCGGTTTTCGTAGCTAGGGTGGAAGCTGAGAACAAGCTTATGAGGAAGAATCTTGATCAGATTAAGTGTAAGATACTTTTGTCCGACCTTGCTTTGCTTTCCATCTCCTTTTCTTCTTGGCTCGGCAAACATTCATACCTCGGCTCTGCCGGGTCAACACGCTATTTCAGCATCTCTTGAAGATAGTTTGCCCGTGCCTGATATGATGCTGCATTTTCTCGAACAAGCAGGGCAGCATCAGGCCAAGCTTAAAAAGAAAGACGATGAGCTTGCCCTCCTCTGAACCAAGGACGATGAAATTGCCAAGTTAAAGGCAGAAATGAAGAAGATGAAAGCGCAGCACCAAACCAAGCTTGAAAAGGCTGGCCAGGACTACACCGAAGAGCGCGAGCGCCTCACTCTCCAAATTGCTAAGGACCGAGAACTTCTCCAGGAGGCCGACGTCAAGCTTGAGTCGGCGAACGCTGAATTGGTGCAGCTCCGCAAAAGACGCGATGATTGTACCAATGAATTGACCTGGATCCACAGCCACATTTTACGTAAGTTCCTTTTCCTTATCCGGCATATTTCTCCGGGTTACCTCACATGTCTTTTCATTACTCGCTTCTCTTGTCCTGTTTTTAGGCAAATTTCTAGAGGGTACCCCCATTGCGAGCGCCGCCGTTGCCAATTTCCGCTGAGATAGGGGTACACCCATTGCTCCTGACGGTGAAGTCATTCCCTATGACATGGAGGACCTATTGGTCAGCCTGTCATCCCGCGTGGAAATCATCAAGAACTACGGCAAGGACCTCCTTGATGTTTCAGTCCGTGTCTTCAACATGTTCTGTCCTGGCGAAGACACTCCGGAGAGAATCGCAATTCTCGCTGAAAAACTGACGGAAATCGAGACCCAGCTCGACCTTTGGAGGGAGTCCGCTAGACGCGCCGCAGCTGAGACCGTTCTTCACCACATACTCACGTGGTATGAAAAGATCAACCTCAACCTCCTGACGCGCCTGCGCACCGGATCCAAATGGATCAATGACCCGGAGTGGGTAGCTCGGCGCCAGGCTTGCGCCCATAGCCTCATTGAATATGCTCCCATTCATGAATGGACTGAGGGACCGAGCTTCCTAGAAGCCGCTGGTGACGAAGAGGTTGAGAATGTTGAAGATGGTTCAGACGAGGATGGAGAGGACGATGCCTCGGATATCGAAGAAAGCGAAGATGATGCCGAACTTGCTCCTCCTGCTGCTCCTTAAGTGAAAACACTTGAAAACTTATCAGATCCCTGGTATGCCGGGTGGAATTGTATTCAGTACACATGTGATATTTTGCTACTGAGTTACTATGCCGGATTAACTTGGGCATAGCCCTCGAGTTTCATTTTCTTGTTCTTCCAATCTTCTGGCTCAGTTCGTATCTACCTTGATTCGGTTTTACGACTTACGAATCCGAGCTTCAAAAATTGTTTTAACAATACTTAGAAACTTTAGGCTTAGCTCAAAATAAATCAGCATAATAATTTGAAAGTAAATATAAGGTTAGTCTGAAAAACAAACGTCGGCTCGCTTAAGTTCTTTTCCTTAGTCGTTTTTCATGTGCTACGCAATTCCAAACTTGTTCTCTTGCTTGCCATGAAGCTAATTCTTGTTGGATAGTAGCAAGTCGAAGAGTTGGGTTTTTGGTGCTCACACACTACTAATCCGATTTAAATAGAACAACTTACTCCAGCTGACGTATAAATAATAAAAGACAACAAATATTATTAAGGCAGTCCCCGAGTTACTGCTCGAGGTGCCAACATTTCATTGATAGGCTCATTGTCGGCATACATACCGACATATGAGAAGACTCAAATACATACACTTCTCTGCTAAGTGTAGAAAGGATGAAGTAGAGCTACATTCCATGGACGCTTAGATTCCTCGCCGGACCTGTCTGCCTTGTTCTTTCCCTGTGGCTTTGCATCGATAAGATAATAAGAATCATTGTGCAATGCTTTGCTCACAATGAACGGCCCTTCCCATGGGGGGGATAATTTATGCATGCCAGCAGTACGTTGTACCAACCGGAGCACCCGATCGTCTTCCCGAAAGACTCGAGGGCTTACTTTCCGGCTATGATAGCGTCGGAGATTTTGCTGATATATGGAGGATCTGGACAGTGCCAATTCTCTCGCTTCTTCCAGCAGATCAACATCATTTTGCCGGGCTTCTTGCACTTCGGCTTCTGTGTATTGGGTGACCCTAGGCGAGTCATGCTCTATGTCGGCTGGCAATACAGCTTCTGCCCCATATACCAGAAAAATGGTGTATAGCCTGTTGATCGGTTCGGAGTTGTTCTTAGACTCCACAGTACCGCTGGTAGTTCTTCTATCCAGCACCCCGTTGATCTTTGCAGCGGCTCAATGAGCCAGGGTTTTATCCCGGATAATACCAATCTGTTGAATCTTTCCACTTGTCCGTTCGATGCGGGATGGGCCACCGAGGCAACATCCAGCCGGATCTTCTTATCCCGGCAGAATCGTGCAAATGCTCCTTCAGCAAAATTTGTCCCATTATCAGTTATGATACTGTGAGGATAACCGTATCTCAAGATAATGTCTTTGAGAAATGTTACGGCCGTAGCTCCATCACATTTTCTTATAGGCTTCACTTCAATCCATTTTGTAAACTTATCCACCATGACCAAAACGTGAGTCATATTCCCCCTTGCTGGTCTGAACGGGCCAACCATATCCAAGCACCATACGGCAAATGGCCATGTAATTGGTATGGTTTTGAGTTCCGACATTGGCATATGAGTCTTGGTAGCATACCTCTGACAACCATTGCATTTTCTCACCAGATCTTCCGCTTGTTCTAAGGCACTTGGCCAGTAGAATCCATGCCGGAAAGCTTTTGTCACCAAGGATCGGGACGAGGCATGATGCCCGCACTCCCCTTGATGTATATCTTGGAGGATGTCAAGCCCTTCTTCCGGGTCGATGCATCGCTGGAGGACATTGGTGACACTCCGTTTGTATAGCTCGGAATTGATGATTGTGTATGCCTTTGCTCTCCTCTGAGTTTGCCTGGAAAACACCTCCTCAGTGGGTAACGTTGCATCTTTCAGGAATTGAAATATAGGCAATGCCCAGGCTGGTATTGCTCGCACAGGGAACACATCCTCATCAATTTCCATCTGATCCACCGGCATAACTTCAACCGGATCACGCTGAGCAGTCCCTGGGTCCTACGAGGCAGTCCCCGGGTTCGCTGAGGCAGTCCTCGGGTTTGCTGATGCAGTCCCTGGGTTTCGCGCACCACCTCCCATGTCAATGTCCTTGGGCACAGCTCCGGATTCTGTATCTTTCGGGACATAGATTGAGTCGGTTCCTGGGGACGGCCTGATAGATGGTTTTCTGAGGTGTTCCAATGCTACACCCGGTGGAATTTCTTGTCGGGTTGATCCGAGCTTTGACAGCATGTCGGCAGCCTCATTTTCCACCCGGGGTACATGGTGAAATTCACATCCCTCAAAGTAACCAGATATCTTCTGCACATGAAATCTGTACAGAGCCATGTTTGGATCAAGGGTGTCCCACAATCCCGACACTTGCTATATTACCAAATCTGAGTCGCCAAAGCATAGTATCCGACGTATCCCAATCTCTTTTGCCACTTTGAGCCCATGCACAAGTGCTTCATACTCAGCGACATTGTTTGATGCCGTGAAATGGATCTGCAGCACATACTTCAGCTAGTCCTTCTTTGGCGAGGTAAGCACAACTCCGGCGCCTAGCCTGGTTTTTGTTTTTGACCCGTCAAAATGCATCCTCCAGTAGTTCAGATCTGGTGGCGGTGGTTCATATTGTACCTCGGCCCAGTCCACAAAGAAGTCCGCCACAGCTTGAGACTTGATTGCTTCTCTTCTGTCATATTGTGGCGCATAAGGAGCTAGTTCAATGGCCCATTTTGCAATTCTGCCACTTGCATCCTTGTTACTCATTATCTCGGATATGGGAGCTTCACATATTACTTTGATGGGATGCTCCTCAAAGTAATGCTTTAACTTCTTAGTTGCCATATAGACACCATATGCCACCTTTTGATAGTGTGGGTAGTTATGCTTTGAGGCAGATAATACCTCGCTCAAGTAATACACTGGCCTTTGCACCGACTTACCCTCTTCGTCGCGCTCTACCACAATCACTGCACTTACAACTTGGTTGGTTGCGGCTATGTAGAGCAACATTGGCTCCTTTGATAGTGGAGAGGCTAACACTGGTGTAGTGGCTAACATCTTCTTTAAGTGGGCAAAGGCTTCATCGGCATGTGGTGTCCAAACGAACTTATCCGACTTTTTCATGAGTTGGTAGAGAGGCAATGCCTTTTCTCCCAACCGACATACAAAACGACTTAACGATGCCAGGCAACCAGTGAACTTCTGGACATTGTTAAGACACTTCGGCAGTTCCATTTGTTCAATGGCCCGGATCTTAGTTGGATTAACTTCGATACCTCGGCTGGAAACAAGAAATCCGAGTAATTTTCCAGCCGGGACACCGAAGGTACATTTTTCCAGGTTAAGCTTCATTCGGAACCTTCTTAAGTTTGCAAATGCCTGCCTGATGTCGTCAAGGAGCGTTTTGCTTTCCTTGGTCTTGGTAACCACATCATCCACATACACTTGTACATTTTGACCTATTTGGTCATGCAAACATTTTTGCATACATCTTTAGTACATTGCCCCTGCATTACGTAAACCAAACGACATGGTGCGGTAGCAATAAGCCCCATACAGGGTGATAAATGCAGTCTTTATTTGATCATCCGGATTCAGAGGTATCTGGTGGAAACCAGAATATGCATCAATGAATGACAACAGTTCACATCCAGCTGTTGAGTCTAAGACCTGATCTATCCTCGGCAGTGGAAATGGATCTTTTGGACACGCCTTATTCAGGTTCGTGTAATCGATACACATACGCCAAACCACTTCCACATTCAGATCATCTTTCTTCTTCTCCACCAGCACCGGATTAGATAGCCAATCCGGGTAAAGAACTTCCATGATAAATCCTGCTGCTAGTAACCGAGGTATTTCATCTCCAATGACTTCTCTCCTATCCTCGGCGAAGCGGCGGAGAGGTTGCTTCACCGGCCTTGCTCCGGGTCTCACGTTCAAAGAGTGCTCGGCCAACTCCCTCGGAACACCTTGCAAGTCCTATGTGGACCAAGCAAAAATATCCCGATTCTCACGGAGGAAGTGGACGAGCTCGCTTTCCTATTTATCACTCAACCCGGCACCAATTGTTACGGTGTGCTCTGGGAACATATCATCAATAGGCACTTTCTTAGTATCCTTTGCGGCTTGGAACGAAACGCTACCATGCGGGTTACTCAACACTAGCATATACTGTTGCGCGGACTGAGCTAATGCCGCCACCTCTTGGATTTTTCTTTTCTCTTGCGCAATCACAAGTGACTCGGCTAAGTTAGACCCGGTTGAGGCACATTCAATGGAACGTCGGAAATCTCCAGCAATGGTAATCACCCCATTTGGCCCGGGCAACTTCATCTTCAAATAACTGACGTGGCAGCTTGCCATGAACTTGTTCAATGCTGGTGTTCCGAGTAACGCGTGATACGCACTTTCCATGTTTAGCACTTCAAACTCCAGATTCTCAGTTCGGCAATTGTCTCTCGTGTCAAACAACACGTCAGCCCGGACTTTGCCTATGGGCTCACAAGAAATGCCTGGCACAATACCATGGAAAGTTGTCCTTGTAGCCTGGAGCATGTTCTCCGAGATACCCAACTTGCACATTGTATCCGCATACATGATGTTAATGCTACTGCCATTATCAATCAGTACCTTGGAGAACCTCACATTGATGTTTGGCCCAATGAATGTCAGGTCCAGCACTAATGCATATGAGCCAGGACTCGGCATAAGCCTGGGATGATCTTTGATGTTCCAGGTGATTTCCTGGTCCGACCAAGGCATATACCTCGTCACCGCTGGCATTACCGCATTGACCTCCATATGTCGGTGCTGCAAGCTCTTCCTATCTGTTTCCTCAGTGGTAAATACACAGTAACTCTGATGATGCTCCTTGTACTCATTCCTCCCCTCATTTCCGGGGTACCTCTAATCCGGCTGATGCTGGTTTTCTACTTGATGCACTGCATCCCTTCTCTCATGGTTATCATACCTCGACGGAGGGGGAGGCAACATTAGCTTTTGCGTGTTCGCTCCGGAGAGCAATTGCTGCCGGGGTAACTCCTGCCGAGGTTGATCATTCCGGGGTGCCTAAGCATTCCTCGAACCACCTTGTTCTATCTTGCGCATCCACTCACATTGCCTCGTTGTATGACCCGCTGGGTTACTCGGATTTGGCGTGTGAAACTTACACGGCTGATCCAACATTGACTCATAAGTGTACCTCGGACGGTCCTTCTTTTCTTGCCATTGTTTCTTCTGCTCTGGCGTCCAAGTTTTCTTGCCATCATTCCTTGGTGTCCATTGTTGCCCTCCAGTTTTTTGACGTTGATTGCTCCCTGTTCCGGGATGATCTTGATTCACAGCTGCAACTTGTTGCGAACTGTACCGGTGATCCGGTCTGTCATCTCTCCTTTTACCTCCGTAATCATTTCTCCGGGATGATCCAGCTCCATCTCTCTGGTAGTACTCATCATTCGACTCGTTTGACATGAGCCTTGGTTGGGTCGGATCACCCAAAGCATACGAATCAGCAATCCGGATCATCTCTGCCAACGTAGTTGGCATTTTCCTTTGCAACTTCTGCCACAGTTCGCTTGCATATCTGCATCCTTGCGCAAACCACGCTATGGCCTGTGACTCTATCACACCCTCACATGAGTTTCTCACGGTACACCACCGGGTCAAAAACTCCCGGTCCGTCTCATTCGGTCTTTGCTTGCACATAGCTAGGGTCTGAGGCCTATTTGGTCTCTGATATGTACTTGAGAAATTGTTGATAAACATTTCCTCAAAATCGATCCAGCAGTTAATACTTCAGGGCGGCAAATTGTTCAACCATACCCTTGCTGGTCCCTCCAACATCTGGGGTACGTATCTCACAGCCCATCGCAAGTTACCCGTAGCAATTTTCACAGCCGTAGCATAGTTTATCAACTAATCCTCTGGCTTAGTGCTGTCGTCATACGTCTTTGTGCCTCTAGGTAACTAGAAATTAGGTACCGGTGGCTCTTTCATGATCTAGGGTCCAAAACACGCAGGACCCGGAGGACCTTGACTTTCAATCTGCTCTGACCTATATAGTCGATCTAGTTTCAACCTGGCGTCGTCCAGCATCAGATCCCTGCTTCCCAATTTCGACCCTATCACATGATAGTCCGGCCTTGGGTATTGGTCTCACTCTCGTGGTGCATCTCTCTGTTGCATACCTCGGCTGGCACTTTGCTCTTGCCTTGGTATATTCCGCTGCTGCGGTTGTCCTGCCGAGTTGCGTTGTCCGGCATTGCCATTAACAGCGTTTCCTTGACCGACATTGCCTTGGTCACGGTTACCTCGGCCAACTTCACCTTGGCTTACACTCCATCGATCGTCATTTCTTTGTACCTCTTTTTCTTTTCCTGCCCTTGTCGGGTCATACAGAACGATCTGCTTGTTTCTCCTGGCCGAGGTTACTACCTCTTCTCTCCTAGGACCACCATCAGGGGACGATGCGGCTCCAGCGTATTTCTCCGGGTTACCAACTGCCGAATGAACGATCTTGGAGGCCCCAGCTCTCTCCGGGTTTGCCCTGAGCAGTTCCTCATTTTGCCTGTTCGCGATCCGGACCAACTCATTGACCCTATCTTGCTGTCTCTGACGGGCTTCACCCGTTAGACCCTCTAGCTCGGATGCAGCTGCATCTGTTGCTCTGAGGTTTTTTGCTGGGGTACTATACTTCGGCAGCCCCATGGACAAACAGTTCTCTAACTCCTCAATCCTAGTATCACCCTCTTTGTTCATTTCACTCGTGAGATTTCTCCCCTTCACTTTTACCATATCTACTTTATTTGCCTTTGCGTACTCACGCATCGTCATGTTCAACGACTGTTGAGCCGCAGCTATCCTTTTTGCTCCCTCTAGAATTTTCTGCCTAGTTTCCTCTAGCTCGGCCTGTGCCTGAGCCGGATCTACCACTGCTACTACCGTGTTTGCCAAGCTATCCATAGCTTCTCTCAGTACATTCTCAGGCCTCTCTATTGGAGGTCCTCTACCTTTCCTCGGTGCCTTAGGTGTTACCTCCGGATCTAGCGTCGGATCCTTGCTTGCGCCTGCACCAGGCGCAGTCATCATCACCTCAGCACGGTCCGGGGAGTGAGTGATGCGCGCCCCGTGAACCACTCTAAGGGGTGGCTCCCCTGCCTCGACGACGTGCCGCGGATGAACGCATGATACGTCCACAGCAACGTAGACCTTGTGCGCACCAAGATTGATGAAGAGGCTGTTGCGCAGAAGTGGGCGCGTGCCAAAGCAGCCAGCGTTGTTGCTGACAAAGTCCAGCGCTCCAAAGCGCTGAACGAGCCCGGAGACGATGCGTTCGCCGGTGCCGATGAGGTTTCCCGTCCGGATCTTCACCCCTGCTAGCGTCGCTAGCCCCACGGTGGGCGCCAACTGTCATGGTGGTGTCACGACAGATGCCATGGATAGGCTAAAGGTGGGGACTAATAGCACTAGGGGAATCTAGGGAGGGATAGTGAGGTGATTCCCCACACAGAAGATTTGTATTCGATTCACTTCACAGATTACAAGTGCTCCTAGAGCTGTATTGGCGAGAGGAGGAAGAAAGAACTCTCTTACTCCCACCCACAGTTAACCCGTACAAGACCCTTAGAACCTAAAACCAATCAGAATAGAGGAACCCCTTCTACGGAGGCCCTAGCCCTCCTTATATAGGGGTGGCTAGGTCTCCACTTAGGGCATACGTGGAGGCATATTCCTCCTCCCAAAATAGCAAACCGACCGGGGTGCTTTTCCTTCGCGTCACCCATGCAGAGGCTACGTGAGCCTCTACGGCGCTAGCGTCAGCCGACACGGGCGTTGTCACCTCTGGCGGCCACGCTTTGGTGGTCCTGTCATTGTTCGCTTCGCTCATGCAGTGTGTACCGGGGCTCCTTTTGACCAGCGAAATTCCTTCCTTCTCCTAGAAGCCAGATATGACCCGGATCATAGTTGATCCGGCCACACCCGTTCCTGCATACAAGTTAAATACGCCATTCCGACTTACGGCTTAAGTTGGTTGAGACCCAGTTAGGTGGATGCCCCCTGGTCCAGGTTACCCCGTGATTCGGCCTGCCTTGAGGTGACCCGGCCAGCATCCGCTTTAGCCTTGCCGAACCTCGGCTAACTCGGCCTTTATACCCTGGCGTGACCCCACCCGGGGGTATCCCCCCAACAGATAGTGGTTCTGTCAGTGATTTATTCACTGCATTTATAAATGTTGGATTGGATAGTCACATATAGATTGAGTGTTAACATGTTATTACAATGATGCTCTGATGATGTACATATAACTTGATGATGATTTCTGGTATTTGATTCCAGAAAAATGATAATTAATGGCTTGTCAGTTTATTTATGAAAGCTAAGTAATTGTTCTACTTGAGTTCTAGAACTTGTTCTTGTGACACCATCATTAAAATGGCACACAACTGCTGGTTATAACTACTGGGTTTTATTCTTTCAGTGCTTAAAATTGGATAAATGCCAAAGATAAGTTGAAAGCTTCTTTTAAGCATCTTTGCCTATGATGTTGGTCTGAGGCGTAGGAACTAGTTTCCTACCTTGCTATCCCTCATAATATATTCTGGTATTAATACCAGTTACTTATCCTGGAAAAATGGTTAGTGTGCTTATATGGATCCCTAGGATCTATGGATTATGGGGTGCTACTCTTTTAAGAGATGTGCCCAGAATTCATAACCTTGGATATATTAAAATAGAATATAGAATAAAGCTTTATATCTAGGATCAATGATGTTGGTCTAATGTAACATCCCAATTTCAGCAACCCTGATTAGTTGTCCAGAATGCAAAAATCAGGGGGAACAAAAACTTTTTCTTATTCATGGGTGCAGTGTTTGCTCGTTGTTTGTTTGTACTTGTGCATATGAGTTTATACCATATGATACTCCTTACCTCACCCTCAGTTGTCAAAAAGCTATTTAACAAAACTATCCTGGCTCATTTTACATATTCTCAAATGTTCTGGCATTTCAATGCATGAGCCAAGGTGCTTTTGTAACCAAAACTATTTTAGTATCTTCTATTGATCAAACTATGGAGAGCTATAGAATACTATCTCCTTAGGTTTTCAAGACAGAACCCTCCACTACTCTTACCTCTAAGATTTCCAAAACCTTGTATAAAACCTTAAGAATTCTACTCTTGGTAGGGATACTAAGGACTCTCATCTCATTCAAAATCCAACCTCTTCAAAATGCCCCAACGGTCACCTCAAGCCAGGCTTGATGGTAACCCTAGTAGTGGATTTGCTTAGGTTATAAGATGAGTTGCCTTGATCTGCTATTTGACTTGTTTGCTTAGAAATAGTATGAGCTACCCTAGGAGCTCATCCTCTAGGATCAGGGAACCTTAAAATCCGCAAACCTTAAGCAAGAATACAATCTGGATCTAATCTCTAGATACTAGGTGACCATCTAAAACCCTTAGCCAGATAAATTCTGAAGTGATCCCTTCTAGAAGCTTCCAAGTCATTGAAGACCAATATCAAGCATGGATCCCTTCTACTCAATCTACTCTTCAACCACATCCACTTGATGATGCTTTGGTATCTTGCTATCCATCAAAAGCCTTCTCTCTCTTACTCTAGTCAAAAACCCTAAATCTGCCAAATTTGGCTAAGTCTGGAAAAATATCTCCAACATTGCCTTTCTGAATGCCTCCCTCTCTCAACCCTTGTGCATTTTTGAAAATGCTTATGAACCATCCTGTTAACCATCCTAAGGACTACGAAGGCCCACTCTTTCCCTTGGTTAGATCATCCTCCAACCCACTTGTTCTTGATGGTTTTGCAGGCAAGAAACTAACTATTCCTGCAAATCTAGTCATCATGCCTACTTTGGCAGAAGCTCACACCACCATCCCACCTCCTATAGACCAACTCTTTGCATGGTTGTGTTCTACTCATGTAGGTATATCAACATCTACTACACTTGTTCCAAGTGGATCTTTGTGCTTATTAAACCCACATGGTTTATAAGGCATCATGACTCATCTGGTATGGCAGCCTTATTTTCAACAAAGTATGCCATCACTTCCAGGCCACCTCAAATGCAAATAATCCAAACTCCTTATGCCATGATCATCTATATGACTTGGTCTACGTATCCATCTATCCCTTGCATCAAGGTGAGCTCTGAGCTCCAAGATCCAACAAGGTTTTGGTGGTATAAAAATAACATCACCCTAGATCCTCAACTCCTTGTTTTTCCATCTAATTCAAGTTGGATTTCCAATTCCCAAGGTTGCAAATGCTAGCTACACTTTGTCTACATCATCTACCTCGATCATCAAGATTTATCAATAATTCTCCATAATTATTATGGCTCCAAATCTAATTAATCCCTTTAATAGTCAAAATCTCTAGAACTCCTTTCCCAAAGGAAAGTTTGGTTTTTGCCAAAACACTTCCCCAACTCTAAGCACTTTTGAGGCCCATATACCATACCCTATCATCCCACTTCAAAAATAAATATTTTTGAAGAGCTTTATTATTTCTTTTTGCCTATTTTCTTAAATGGCAGAAATGGAATAATAATTGTTTTAAATACTTTTAATTCCAAATAAATCTTGGGAAAAATCACCATAGTATGAATGCATATTTAGGACCATATCACATCAAAAACTCCACCTGTCCAATTCAAAAATATCAAATAAATTCCTAAAAACAATCTCTACACTATTTGAATGTGTGGTATAAAATGGATCACAAATCCTCAAATAAATCTCAAATAATTCATGAAGGTATCCAATGACCACATCTAGCTACCAGCATCCTTATCTCACCTGGTCAAGACCAAATATTAGAACTTCTCTTCATGATCATCCATTATGGCTAATTGGACCATAAAATAAGATCACTAAGCAAATCACCTCCAAATCCCATCAAAGTTTTCCCAGCACGTATCCACAGCAACTCCACCCCCTATGGTTGTGCCCACACTATGGCATCACTATATCATCTTACACCCCTTGTCTCTAGTGCTTGTCCAAGAAGGAGACACAAGCCAACCCCCTCCTTTTCCTTGCCCTCAAAGCTTTGCAACAGCTGTCTCTGCTCCTCTCTGACCTGGAGCCTGACAAGATACCACCCTCCCCGCCCACAACATCCTGTCCCCCTGGTTTCCCTCCTCCCTCCCATGCCCAATGGACCAAGTCCATGATGGACTACTCCATCTCGGTTAAATAGGCCAGATGCCACCCCATTTCCCCCTCTCTGGCTCATTTGCCTCCCCACACTCCCAACTACCTCCCCCGAGCACCCCTCCCTCTCCCCTGCTTTCCTTCGCCCTGGACAGAGAGCTTCGAGCTCGGGCTCCTGCAAGAAAGAAGAGGACCGTGACGTCTCCTCCCTGCCTCTTTCTTCCTCCTTCTTGATCTGGCGGAACCCTCTAGTCAAGCCCCTTCTAACCCCGTTCTCTTTTCTGCTCAGAAGTGCCCCAGGTGCCGGCTCCGGCGAGCTCCCGAGAGCACAATCCCGAGCGCCGTCGGGTGAACTCCTCCCCGACGCGGAAACTGGCCGTGCCACCCCTCTACGGGATCACCGTCATCGACCGCATCGCCTCTAACCCTCCCCGGCCGCCGGTGAGCCCCTAGGTACCCTCCCCGCTCCTCCCAGCATCGCCTAGGGTTTGTCCTCTATTCCGCCGCCACCTGGCCGTCGCGAGCTGGAAGATGAACCCTGGGCGTCCATCGCGACTAGATCCAACGGCCTAGGGCGCCCCATACCTCTTCGGCGCCGGCTCTCACTGACAGCAGGCCCCGCCCGTCAGGTTCAAACCCGCGCCCCCGCGTGTGAGCATTGCTCGGGTGGGCCGATTCCCCACAACGTGGCCCAACTCGCTTGCAGATCCGGCGCATAACACCTTCTTCTCTTTTTTCTTTTTAGCAGATCTGTTATTTCCAGAATTTTACCCTATTGGTTTAAATCGAAATAAAAATGGAAACTAAACATTTTGTCCAAATAAAAATTTCACCATGTTCATGTGTGTTTTGTGCAACATGCAGAACTGTTCTGTTGCCAAAAATAATTTTTATTATTCAATGGCAATTAATCCACTAAAAGATGTCTTTGGCACTAAATAAAATCCCCAGGGAGTTACACATACCCATTTGGGATAAGTCAAAGTTCTCCTGGAAGGAAATTGCTATACCAATCAATCAGCATAGGCCTCATGCTAAGGTGAACAGTAGTCTGCCTATAGTAAAAATAACAAAAACTATTAGTATCTGACTTTAGGATTTTCTCTAGACCAAACCAACAGAGTTATTGACCCAATTACAACTCTCTGTGATGTGGTACACTAAGGTCTACCAAAATCCAGGAGATCAAATTTTATGGAGAATCTGAGTAAGTTTAATGAATTAAAACCTTCTACTTATGGCTTATGGTAGTTTCACTAGATAAATCACTCCAGTAGCTCTGTAACCCCAAAAAGGTAGATTCCAATTTCTATAGAAAGGTATTCTAAATACCTACCCTGTTCCTTTCGAATCAACTCAAAATCCTTTGTAGATTTAATTTGGTGAAAAAGACAAAACAGCTCCAGAGCTGCCTTTGGGAATTTCCTGAGGGCATTCTGGTAATTATCTTGACATGATTCCATCTCTCAGTGAACAAGTACATGAAGACCTACCTAACCATCCAAGGAAATAGTTTTTGGATCTCCAGAACTTCTCTGGTGAATTATTTCCTAAAACTAGAGTCTTATTCACTATAAAAATCACTATAAATCTTTGGTAATTGATAAAATAGTGAAACCACTTTTGTTGGTTTCATTTTATCAATACCCATCTGTTGGTATCATGTTTTTACAATGATACCAGAACCCCCTCTTAGGGAGTACCTCGACAATAAACCCTAAGGAGTGTTCATCCCCTTCTTCAAGGCCATCTCCACCTTCTAAATCAAATCCTCTCAAAACCCTCTAAATCTTAGCTTGGTATTATTCAGTTGCTTGTTGTATTGTATTGGTGCTTGTATGCCTTGTGTTGATTGTGCTCTTGCTTGTTGCATGTATACTCGGTGACGACGATAGTTGCGCTTGTATTGACACCGAGAAGAATAGGCCTTATTATTATTGGTATTATGGTTTTCTAAGAAGAAGTCCGGGGACATATTGCCATATTGCTGATCATCAGGCAAGCCACCTTCTTGCTCATAAGCCTTTCCCTACGGTTTTGCTTATGCATGTTTTACTTACTGTTTTATGAAAACTGCATTGTTTCACTATATGATGTTATATATATCTGGTAGTGGTTTGGCTCCTCCAAACTATTACTCAAGGGTACTACTAAGTACAACCCTCTCGATGGTACCTACTTGTCCCTAGTATGGTAGATGGTGTAATACACCATACCCCTTCGGAGACCCCAATTTAGCCGAAGCAAAGCTATAGGATGGGAAGACCCCGCAAAAGTTTTACCAAATGTTCTATGATAAAACCTTGGTGAGGTGGGACCTCCCAAGAGATGTTGAGAAAGGGAAAAGGGTTTTGTTTTGCAAAATACTGGAGGAAAACTGGAGGAAAAAGGTGTGCAAAAATGCACCCGGTTCTTTGTAGTTTAGCTATAACAACTTAACCCGTGCAACCACATTACTCTGGAATGGTACAGGGCTAGATTTGATGTTTTTCTATTCTGGTATAAGCTTCCTCGCAACTACTACAGGGGATGAAACTCCCTGGAGGGTGGGCCTTCTCTGGACAAACGGTCCATGTGAGACATCGACTGGGAGAAGGAACGAAGGGTCTGCTGGCCTCCACACGTTACTATGAGCCCCTCATTGAAAGCGCTCACTTGGGAAGTGGAAAAAGGCGCTCCGGTTGGTCCTCGGTACCCGACGTCCCGGTGTTGAGGGGAACAACACTCATAGGGTAGACACTTGTATTGGAGTGGGCATCCGGAGAGTCTTGATCGGTTACTCGACCCACGATCGGTGTAGATCATGGTAGTGTACCCGGATGATGTGGGGAAAGTGTACAACCTCTGCAGAGTGTAAATATATTCGAATATCCGTGTCCGCGGTTAAGGACGGGTTGGACAAACTTCTATAGAGCGGTGCTGGTTTTGTTTTCAAAAAGGATTTCTGAAAAGCAATGGCTTTGGAAATGTTTTGACCATGGGATGGTCGTAAAGGAGAAAGGTTTTGACCATGGGATGGTCGAAATGAGGAGAAAGGAGTTTGGTCGTGGGACGACCTGAAGACGGGAACAAATGGGTGACCCAGTCCTAAGGTTTTTCCAAAACATTTCAAAAAAGTTTCCAAAATGTTTTACAAAAGTTTTCAACAAAGATATGTAGATGCTATATCTACAAGAGAAACTATTTGAGAAAAGAACCCCTCGTTAAGCCCTTCTACTACCACAGCCATAATGCATATCCTCTTGTTATTATTGTTATCTTAAGGTGGTTTGTGAGTACATTCAAAGTACTCACTGGAATTGTCCCTGGCTATTAACTTGGTTAGATATCAAGAAGAGGATGAAGTTGACGGCTATGCGAGCTAGGACGTTCTCCCAGTCAGTTGCCTGTTGGTTAAGGCTTGGCTCGGGCTCTACGCTTAATGAAGTTCCGATGTTGTTGATTGATGTATCCATAATGGCAAATAAGGTATGTCATGAATTCTTTATGTTTTGGATGTTTACTTTGATACTTGTCGGTTATGTGCCACGACTAACTAATCATGGGATCGTGGTTGTATGCATAATAGGGATTCTCAGAGGATTAATCCGGAGGCCCAACATCTGAGATCCTGGTACAGTTTGTAAAATTTATTGATGGCTTTGGTATTCTGATGGCTCAATGCACGGCGCCCAGAAAAATGCTTGATGGCGGTGTTGATGTAGAGCTCGTTGGGAACCCCAAGAGAAAGGTATGATGAGCACAGCAGCAAGTTTCCCTCAGTTATGAAACCAAGGTTTAATCGAACCAGTAGGAGCAAGGAAACACCCCAAAGGTGTTACTAGCTGAGCTTTGGCAGGGCGCACTACCGGTGCTAGTAGCAACGTGGAGACCTGCACAACATAACCATAGAACTTTGTCCCCAACTTACGATGAGGTTGTCAATCTCACCGTGTTTTGCAGAAAACAAAGGATTAAACGTATCGAATGGAAAGAAGTAAAAGTTTGCAGAAATTAAACACAAAGAAGTAACAGTTTGTAGATTGTATGTAAAAGACAAGGACCGGGATCCATAGTTCACTAGAGTTGGCTCTCCTTAGATAGATAACATGCTGGGTGAACAAATTACAGCGGGGCAATTGACAAACATCGATAAAGCAATACATGCATATACTAATCATCTTGACTCCTTTGAGACTTGATTGGGCATTACAACATAATACATAGACCGCCATCCAACTGCATCTATGACTAATAATCCACCTTCAGGTTATCATCTGAACCCCCTCCAGTATTAAGTTGCAAGCAACAGATTATTGCTTTACGAACTACGTGTAAAGTAAACAATATGATTGTTATATGAACAAAGCATTATTGTTTTCTCCCGAGTAGCAACAGCACATCTAGTACCTTAGAGATTTTTGTCACTTCCCTAGATTACCATAGACATGAACCCACTATCGAGCATAAATACTAACTCTTGGAGTTGCTAGCATCTACTTGGCCAAGATAGCTACTAACAACGGAAAGCATGCAAGATCACAAATAACAAAGACATGATAGAATCAATAATGAATCTGAAATAGCATCTCAATATCCATCGGATCCCCGCAAACACAACATGCAGAATTACAAATAGATGATCTTGATCATGAACGGAGCTCACGAGATCTAAACATGAAAGCACAAAGGAGGAGAACCAGCCATCTAGCTACTACATGGATCCGTAGTCCAAGGATCAACTACTCACGCACACACCGGAGGCTTGCATGGTGATGAAGAAGGCCTCCATGGTGAATTCCCCTCTCCGGTAGGGTGCCGAGAAGAGCTTCAGATCCCTCCCGATCTAGGGATAGAGATGACGGCGGCTACAGAGTCTTTCGTGGATTTTTTGATCCGGTCCTTAGGGTTTACGTCCCGAGGGCAATATATAGTCGGAAGGGGAGGCCGAGGGGGTGCCGAGAGCGGCCACACCACCCCCTGGCGTAGGCTAGGCCTGGCCGCACGGCCAGGTGGTGTGGTGGCCCCCTGGCCCCTCTCCGTCTCGTATTCTGGCACTTGATGACATCCGGAAAAATAGGCACTTTGGCTTTTGTCCCGTCCAATTCCGAGAATATTCATTTTCTGACTTTCCTGGAACCAAAAACAGCAGAAAATAGGCAGCTGGCACTGTGGCTCTTGTTAATAGGTTAGTCCAAGAAATCATATGAAAAGTACTCCAAAGTTGGAATAAAACACAAGAAAGTGGATAAAACTAAGCATGGAACATCAAAAATTATAGATACATTTGCAATGTATCAACATCCCCAAGCTTAACTCCTACTCGTCCTCGAGTAGGTAAGTGATAAAAAGAAAGAATAATTTTTGAGGTGACATGCACCATCAAAGACTTGATCAAAGTATTTGTAAAACATTCAAAGCTGGGATCATAGTACTTCAATCATAACATGAAAGACAAAGTTCTAGCAATAAGCAAAGAAACTATGATGCAACATGAAAAGGCACAAACAAAAGATTCATTAATAACAATGCTTTGCAAGACGTTTATTTGTTTCACATAAAGAAAACATAGCATAATAGTATTCAGCTTGTCCCTCAATAGAGTAGCAAATATAAATGCATAGGACACCTTCAAAGTTCATAAGAGTGACTAGATACAATAGTTCAAAACAAGCAATAACAAGATATGCATCAATCAACTAGTCTTGGGACAATGCACATAGAACTAAGAATGCCCACTATGCTCTCAAAGTAAGTGCATAAAGATAGAAGGTGGAGACTCAATATAATGGTGGAAGAAAGGCCTTTGTAAAAGGAAGTAGGGATTCAAGTCTCATAAATAGCTTCTAAAAATTATGGTACTTATAGCTTTCAGCTCTGATTGCCCCTATCATAAGCATCTTGAAGTGATTAAGGTTAATGTGAACAAACTATGGTGTACATGCTTGACGAAGTATAAGTTAGGAATCTCATGTCCCTTGTATACGAGGGTCGCTCCTCATGCTACTCAAGTTTAGTCATCGGTAAGTTCTTGTCATTGTAAGTACATGTGTATCATAGAGAACCACCAACGGGGTACCCCTTGCCCGGTGATACGGAAGAATCCCCATATCAAAATGAGGCAAGCAGACAACGAGCATCTCAGCATTCTTCTTATTTACCATGGGAAGATGGTGCTTTTTTCTCTCTTTCCTCTTTTCATAATATCTTTTTTTCTCTTTTTTCTCAATATAGGACTCTTTTTTATAAGAAGAATGCTTCATAGACAGCTCATTATGGTTATGCTGCAGGTTTCCACCATGTCAGCATGGATTAGACCAGCGACCCAGGCGTTTCTCTAACACATATACATAACTCCATGGACTTACAAGCTCCCCTTTCATTTCACACCGACGACATCCATATACAAAAGAGCATGATATCAACTAGGTACAAGTACCAAGTGCAATGTTGAAAGCGTTCCCCATGAAAGCATGGTTCTGTTATTCCTAACAAATAAGTGCAAGCATATACAACTTGGAAGACACAATGGTTCAAGTTTATTAAGGGCAAGTAAAGTAAAGTGTGCCATCAAGTTCGTGAGAGCTTTAATCACTTGTTTTCTCATAACAAGTTTAATTTGGAAGGTAAACAAAAGCATGAATATACTTGGAATAGCATAAACTAGTAGGTAGGTATGGTGGAATCTTTGGAATAACTTGGTTTAGGGAGTTGGATGCATGAGTGGAACCCATACTTTGTTGTGGAGGCTAGCAAAACACTGGGAGCGACAAACTAAGAGAGCAATAATGGCCATAATCATGCAGAACGACAAAACATCATTGATCAAAGCATAAAGTGATACTACAAGTTGAAAACTAAAGGATCATAAAGGCTTATGGTGACTTGAGATAGTCATAACACGATGTGAGCATGCGACAAGTCAACCCAAATAAAGCATCAAAGGAGAATACCACTATACTATGCTTTAATATGCTAAAACAACACATGATTCATCCAAGGCACATTAAGCAATCTCAATTGTTTATAACAAGTCATGCTACAGCAAATAATACTAAGCATAAATCCAAAACAATATCAAGCATGGCATGACAAAGCATAGGCCACAGTCAAAAACGAGCTCTTTTTACCACATAAGAATGAACTTTCCTACTCTTTTCCAAACCAAACCAAACTATTTGCAAACCAATGTATGAAATAGGGGTCCAACCAATTTATTCAGAAAACTAAGAAAACCAAAGCAAACGAAAAACCAAAACGAAAACAAAAAAGAAGACGCTCCAAGAACAACACAACTATGCATGAAACAATAAAAATGAAGCGTTTGGAAGAAACCTAGGATTTTTATTGATGAAGAAGGGGATGCCTTGGGCATCCCCAACCTTTGACGCTTGTACTTCTTGGATATTTCCTTGGGTGACACACGTGGCATCCCCAAGCTTGAGCTTTAGTCCATCCTTCATCTCATTACTCCTTCCTTCCATACACCTGAAAATTTTCCTTCATACAAAACTTCACACAATCTTTATTAGCAACATTAGTGCACTAAAGATAAATAAGTCTTAAGGTTCAGTTCTAACACCAAATAAACTTCCATTAGAACACTAGCTACTGTAGCACTTCCCTCAAAAAGCTCAATTCCCCAAAATAACTCAAAAAGGAACCAACAAAAAGCAAATGCAGAAAATGGCCGAAATCTGTGAAAACAGACCAGGAGGTAAAGACGAATTTTTTCGAAGACCTTCTGTTGCTCAAATCAAAAAGTGTTGATCTAATGAAAGTTAGATAACAACCTGGGGCAGAAGCACAAAAATTCATGCCTCAAAAAGACGTTTAGATATTTTACACGAATTTTTACGGTGAAGCACAGAAATCTGTTTCAGGACAGCAACTTTCCCAATCATTACTTCTCTCTCATTAGAGGTTACTCTTGGCACAAAAAGCAAATAAAAGGATAAGGAGCGGTTATTACTGAAGTAATAACTTACAAGACACATCTAAAACTTTTGGGTTATCTCCCAACAAGTACTTTTCTTTAACGCCTTTAAGTTAGGCATGATAGTTTGAGAAGATGCTCACATAAGAAATATGAATTGAAGTAAAAGAGAGCATCAAGAAGCAAATTCAAAACACATTTAAGTCTAACCCACTTCCTATGCATAGGAATCTTGTATGCAAATAAATTCACAAAGAACAAAGTGACAGGCATAGGAAGATAAAACAAAAGTAACTTCAAAACTTTCAGCACATCGAGAGGTGTTTCAATACCATGAAAACTTCTACAACCATATTTTCCTCTCTCATAATAATTTTCAGTAGCCTCATGAATAAACTCAACGATATAAGTATCACATAAAACATGTTTTTCATGATCTACAAACACTAGAGCTTTATTATAAACATTTTCAAAAGAATCCTCAGGAACATGACGTTCGTTCTCCTTTGGTAAGCATGGGGGACAATCAAATAATGTAAGGGGTAAAGAGTTACTCTCATTAGAAGGTAGAGATGGGTAGATCCATTCTTCCTCCTCTTGATAATCACTCTCCTCCTCTTTTTCATCCAATGATCTTCCGGTTTCAGCAATTTCTTCTTCCATGGGCTCCTGCAAGGCATTAGTCTCTTCCATTGGTGGAGAGCATCTATTAAGATATTCAAGAATATAGCCATTTTCTTCCTTGTAATTATCAAAGAAAAATTTAAGTATATCATAAACCTCATATTTATAAGGTGTATCATCAATATTTTCAAGCAAATAAGTTAGTTCGAATGCACCCTTCCAAGCAATAAATTCTTCAATTTGTTCCACATCATAAAAGTCATAATTTCCCTTAACATAAGAAGATATGGTAACATCATCATTACACCACATTGAAAAGGAAGGTGTTTATACCTCTTACAGCAACAAGATTTATCAAAGCAATAAGTAACATTATAAGTAGAGCACACGTTTCTAGCAATAGTATACAATTTATCAATTTATTCCCATAAGTGTTCTCCTTTTTGTGATAAGCAGTGTTCCTTATAATAATATTTTTGTTCTTCCGTGAACCCACCTTGCCAATTAGATTGAGTTTCAAAGAAACCAACCATTGATAGAAAGCATGATAAAGCAAGACACTAACAGACCAACAAAAATAACAACTATAGTAGGAACTAATTTTTTTTGTGTTTTTCAAATAAGAAAGCAAACTAGTAAAACTAATTTTTTGTGTTTTTGATAAGAAAACAAGCAAACAAAGCAAAAGGAAACTAAGCAAAACAAAAATAACAAAGTAAAGAGATTGGTTATGAGGGACTCCCCTTGTGAAGATGTCCTTGACTCCCCGGCAACAGCGCCAAAAAAATGCTTGATGGCTCAATGCATGGCGCCCAGAAAAATGCTTGATGGAGGTGTTGATGTAGAGCTCGTTGGGAACCCCAAGAGGAAGGTATGATGAGCATAGCAGCAAGTTTCCCTCAGTTATGAAACAAAGGTTTAATCGAACTAGTAGGAGCAAGGAAACACCCCAAAGGTGTTACTAGCTGAGCTTTGGCAGGGCGCACTACCGGTGCTAGTAGCAACGTGGAGACCTACACAACACAACCACAAAACTTTGTCCCCAACTTGCGATGAGGTTGTCAATCTCACCGTGTTCTGCGAAAAACGAAGGATTAAACGTATCGAATGGATAGAAGTAAAAGTTTGCAGAAAGTAAACACACAGAAGTATCAGTTTGTAGATTGTATGTAAAAGACAAGGACCGGGATCCATAGTTCACTAGAGGTGGCTCTCCTTAGATAGATAACATGCTGGGTGAACAAATTACAGCAGGGCAATTGACAAACATCGAGAAAGCAATACATGCATATACTAATCATCTTGAATCCTTTGAGACTTGATTGGGCATTACAACATACTACATAGACCGCCATCCAACTGCAACTATGACTAATAATCCACCTTCAGATTATTATCCGAACCCCCTCTAGTATTAAGTTGCAAGCAAAAGATTATTGCTTTACGAAGTGCGTGTAAAGTAAACAATACGATTGTTCTATGAAAAAAGGATTGTTGTTTTCTCCCTAGTAGCAACAGCACATCTAGTACCTTAGAGATTTCTGTCACTTCCCCAGATTATTAGAGGCATGAACCCACTATCGAGCATAAATACTAACTCTTGGAGTTGCTAGCATCTACTTAGCCAAGATAGCTACTAACAACGGAAAGCATGCAAGATCACAAATAACAAAGACATGATAGAATCAATAATCAATCTGAAATAGCATCTCAATATCCATCAGATCCCCGCAAACACAACATGCAGAATTACAAATAGATGATCTTGATCATGAACGGAGCTCACAAGATCTAGACATGAAAGCACAAACGAGGAGAACCAGCCATCTAGCTACTACATGGATCTGTAGTCCAAGGATGAACTACTCACACATCACACCGGAGGCTTGCATGGTGATGAAGAAGGCCTCCAGGGTGAATTCCCCTCTCCAGCAGGGTGCCAGTAAGAGCTTCAGATCCCTCCCGATCTAGGGATGGACATGACGGCAGCTACAGACTCTTTCGTGGATTTTTTGATCCGGTCCTTAGGGTTTACGTCCCGAGAGCAATATATAGTCCGAAGGGGAGGCCGAGGGGGTGCCGGGAGCGGCCACACCACCCCCTGGCGCGGGCCAGGCCTGGCCGCGCGGCCAGGTGGTGTGGTGGCCCCCTGGCCCCTCTCCGTCTCGTATTCTAGCACTTGATGACATCCGGAAAAATAGGCACTTTGGCTTTTGTCCCGTCCAATTCCGAGAATATTCATTTTCTGACTTCCCTGGGACCAAAAACAGCAGAAAACAGGCAGTTGACACTATGGCTCTTGTTAATAGGTTAGTCCAAGAAATCATATGAAAAGTACTCCAAAGTTGGAACAAAACACAAGAAAGTGGATAAAACCAAGCATGGAACATCAAAAATTATAGATACGTTTGCAATGTATCATATTCCAAATTTCTCTATGATGTATTCACCCCACTTGGGTGATTTCTGAGAGATTTCAATATAGAACAACACATGTCTGCTTATCTAGATAAGATAGTTAGATCATGTGAGGGTTTTATATTACTCACCAAAACAGTTGAGTGGTTGTTGTTGTTGCTGGTTGATCTGATTGCTTGATCTTGCTAGCCCGCTTGGTTGGTTTGATCTAGTCCTTCACCTCCTGGTGCTGCTCCTGCTACTTCTGGATCCTGGAAGCTATACTTGATCTTTCTATCCACCTGCTCCACCCCCTCCTTATGTCACCATCTGGTGAGCGTTTGGATGATCAAGTGTCTATTTTTGGCTGGTGGTTTGCTTGCCTTTGGCCGGATTGAGATGTCTCTGGTTTGGTGTTTGAGAAGGAGAGCTTGTTGTCTGTGGATGAGCTTTGGTTGAGTGCTCTGTTTGAGTGCTAGTAGTGTTGCTGTTGTGTTGACAGCACATTGCATGCATTCTGTGACTAAGCTGTGTGCCTGTGTGACTTGGTCGTGTGGATCAGCTCATGTGAAACTATCTCCCCTATTACCCTTTTACTATTTACTGCCTAGTGAAACTTGCCCCTCCTTCATTACTCGATGATGTAACTGGAACAATGCATCTCATTGTTCACTACTGAGGGTAATACTTAACTAATTAACCCTTGTTTTTCTTTTACTTGTTTTATCTTATTTGCAGGAACAGGATCTGAAGATACAAGATTTAGTCTAGGACTAGATTAGTAGTATAGGTTTGAATTGTAATCTTCTTTTTGTAAAGAATCTTGTAAAGATTTATTATAAAGTAATAAAGTTGTGTTTCTATGCTCTGCAATATTATACTTGTGATGTACATATTACAATTTGCAATGTTGTAATGTAATTAGAAAATGAGAATTTATTTCTTATCTTATTTTCACTGTCTCAAATCTTTATTGTTGTTTACTATATCTATAACTCAACCAAATAATATTAATGAGATAGTTTGGAAAACAATTCAATATTACTAACTTATAGTTTTCAAATAACTTCAAAAGGATTTAAATTTCAAATTTGAATTCAAAATAACTTCCCCAAAAACTCAATAATTCCCAAAGGTCATGTCAAAATTCATAGCAATCACTAACAAGAGCAACTCCTACCTCCAGTTAGAGAAAGAAACTCTGATCCCTTTAGGTTCTTTGTTTGGCGAAACAATTACCCTGATTTTACGGATGCATGTATGCACAAACTTATATTCCTATTTCTACCCTTCGTTGGATCCTAATGCTAGGATGTTACACGCCAACTATCTACTAAGGTTGAAAAGGCACTCAAGATTCGCAAGTCCAACAATACAAGAGAGAATAAAACGAGTATTCGGTATGGGGGCCAGTCCATCCCGCACCCAAACTATTACCCTGCATGAGGATAGGCGAATCACGTTCCCCATCACTCGGGCATCCTCACTTTCCTTACAGATAGTTTTCATGGGCACAAACCAAGGTTTAGTGTAGATTCCCATGTATCCAATTTACAAAGCTAAACATTATTCCAGGAGTTTGAGATTAGATGTATATAACCACAAAATAGTTTAGAACCATTGGAAACAACATTAAGATAAAAATAGAGCAACACATAAGCAATAAACAGGATATGTCAAAACAGTACAACAAGCTTCAAGAAATATTTTGACAGACTTAAACTCGTAGGAATTTTAGAAATTTTTTGTGCAGGTATTACAGGTAATTATGCTCCAAATCCTGAGCTCAATCCGAGTTACTAGTAAGAAATGAAAAATCGTGCGGTGAAACGAGTCAGGAAGAAAACTACAACTAAACAACTCGCGAGTTTTAAACTTTCCCTTTCATTAATGCATTCCAAAACTTCCCAAAAATCCTGGAACCCTAAAGTTTCGAAAATAATAGATCCAACATAAGGTATCACACAATATAGTTCAATCGAAGCAAGCAAACAACTAATATTTCCATACCACATAAGTTTGTAAGATCAATATTCTAACACGATAACAATGAACTCCTAAAGAGATAAACATGGTGGTCTATATCTAGTCAAACTTGGTGAGGTATTCATTTGTGTTATCTTATTTGTTCTTTAGGGATTTCCTTTATAGAAAACTTCTAAATATGTTCTCCATTTCTTGTAGTCTTCATGGTAGATCATCTCTTATGCTAGTCATATGAATGGACATCTATAAGTTTTGAACAAGAAGAGGTCTTGGAAAAGATAGACAAGGATTACAAGAACTCTAATAAATAGAAAATATGATAGTTCTCCTAATAGAGGTCTCCTATTTCTAATCCATTTCGAAGGTCACGAACATACAGTCAATGCAAAGCTCTGATACCATCTGAAGCGATCCAACACGTTATAGATTGGATCCTGTGTTTACTGTTCTAGTCCCTTGGATCGATTAGCTAGCACACATAGTTGTGATGAATAAAAGAGTATCAATGCGTCACATTATTACAACGATTGATCCAATAATATGAATATTACAAAGTTGCATAGCTCATAGCTAGCTAAAATAACATAGTTCAACAATTAAACAATAGATATAAGCTCCATCACAACACAGGAAACACGCTGAGTGGAGATTCGCAACCTAAATGATAACTGATGGGTTCGTAGCATGGAAAACAAAAAAATTCTACCACAAGAACGGACAAAACCCATATCTAATCTAGATAAAAGCCAAGATCTAATCTATTAGACATGTGCAACGAGATAGATCTGTACTAACCCTTGTAGTTTCGAAAGCCTTGTTCGAGATCGGATCTCGTGGTTGATGTAGTCGATCACTTGCCGATCTCAAGATCGAGTAGACGATCCTTCCGGCACCACGTTCTGGCAGCGCTTCCGCAGTCGGTCACACGTGCGGAGTCGAAGCAGACCTTCCTCTCCCTGTTCCAGCGAGCAGCGGAGGTAGTAGATCTCTCCACGGAATCCCAGCAGCACGACGGCGTGGTGGTGGTGGTGGAGTAGAGAATTCTGCAGGGCTTCGCCTAAGCCAGAGCAGATGGAAGGAGGAGGAGAGAGGCGGCTAGGGTTTGGAGTAGCAAGGGGCAAGGGGGTGGCGCCTCTACCCCTATATATATAGAGGGAGGGGTGCGGCCTAGGGTTCCCACCCCTAGGCCCACCCCTTAGGGCCGGCGCACCAAGGAGGCTTGGGGGGAGAGTCCTTCCCCCCAAGTTTCCTTTACTTACCCTTTAAGTTTTCCCTTATCTTATCTTGGTTTTCAAATAAACTCCAAAATATCTTCTAGAACCTTCTGGAACATTCCGAAACTTTCTAGAATCCCCATACAAACACTCCGGAACATTTCCTAACTTAGAAAATGATCCCCATTATATGAATCTTATTCCCCGGACAATTCCGGATCTCCTCGTGATGTCCCGGATCCAATCCGAGACTCCGAACAACATTCGGTCTCCAACTCACATTCAATATCTACTTAAAACAACTTCGAACCTTAAGTGTGTCACCCTACGGTTCGTGAATATGTAGACATGATGGAGACACCTCTCTGATCAATAACCATCAGCGGGATCTGGAGATCCATAACGGCTCCCACATACTCAACGATGACTTCGTGATCAATAGAACCATTAACATACGACACCAATTCCCTTTGTCACGCGATACTCTACTTATCCGAGGTTTGATCGTCGGTATCTCCATACCTAGTTCTACCTCGTTACTGATAAGTACTCTTTACTCGTTCCATGTTGTGTCATCTCCTATGACCTAGTCACATGCTTGCAAGCTAACTAGATGACATTCCACCGAGAGGGCCCAGAGCATATCTATCTGTCATAAGGATGGACAAATCCCAATCTTGGTCCATGCGCTTCAACACATACTTTCAGAATACCCAATGACACCTTTATAACCACCTAGTTACGAAGCGGTGTTTGATGTCATCAAAGTACCCATCCGGTGATGGTGATTAACATAACCTCATGGTCGAAGGATTAGGTTACTATGCATTTGAAAGCTTGTAGCAATACGAACTTAATGACTTGATCTTATGCTACGCTTACTATGGGTGTGTGTGTCCATCACATCATTCTATTAATGATATAACCTTGTTATTAATGACATCCAATGTCCATGATCAGGAAACCATGATCATCAATTAATCAACAAGCTAGTTTCAACGAGAGGCTTACTAGGGACTCTTTTATGTTTACAAAACACACATGTATTAGTGTTTCCTTATAATACAATTATAGCATGGGATGCAAACATTCATCATAAACACAAAGATATAATAATAACCACTTTTATTATTGCCTCTTGGGCATATCTCCAACAATAACCTTACTCGTCCTTAGAATAACCTGCAACATGAAAAGTTGAAGCCACAAATGGTCAATATTTTGAATTGTATTGGCAAGATGTCACTGTTATGTGAACATAATTGGCAACCTATCATATACATGCACACTTTGGCTAGTGGAGTTCGGGCTATTTGAGGAAATCAGCATTTTCTCCTACCTTTTAAATAAGGATTTCTATTTTCGTGTCCTTGCTTCGTTAGTTATTCTCAGTTTTCCCCAGCCACTTAGTTTTTCCCTCCCGCCATTCCGAAACCCTCACATACGTTCGAACGAGGGATGCCGTCAGGTCAAAGGCTTGACCGTTACATGCTGACCGATGGGACCACGTTGGGGCGGGTCGTGTGTTGAGCATTATGTTACATCGCCTCGACCGTTACATGCTGAGAGATGGGACCAGGATACATAGCGGACCAGCCATCCATCTGTTGATGATTATGGGGAACGTGGTGTAGGACCACGTGGGGTGCGTTTGGTGGTTACGTGCACCCTATTGCCTAAATTGGAAGTTTTATTTTTTTGTTATTTTTATGATTGGCCTTTTTAAGAACGCCTTTCCCCTATCTCTCGCTAACAGTTGTGTTTTTTTGCCCACAAAGGTAGCAAATCTAGAGCAGCTTCTCTCTTCATTCATTATTCCTTTTGGCCCTCGTTTTCCCAATCTGGTAGAAAATCTAGAGCAGCAAATCTAACCAGCACCATAAATAAATTCAGTAAACAGAGCAGATGTAGATAAATCAGCTAATATAGGTTATATAGTATGGTACTTAATGAGGTTCGACAATTAGGCTGCTCAGCAGCAGCAGCGGACAAGTTCAACAGAAACAAGACAAAAGAAGCTACTTTACAGCAGCAACAACAACACAAGATCAGTGGCCCCTCATGGCCTCTGTCAGGAGGGCCTCCGCCTCCTCCCTCTGGCGCCTCCTCCACTTCTTGCTACCCAGTCCCTTGACCTTGGGCACCTTTGGCTGGATCAGGGGCATGCGACCCTCCTCGATAGCCACCTTCTAGAGGTTGCAAAGGTGAAGACCGAGCGCCTGGTGCTTGGCTATGAAGTCGTGGATGTTCACGGACTAGCCGCAGGTCCTCACATCCTCGACATGCTTCATGATGGAGTTGAACTCCGTGGCATGGAGCCTCCTGGTGGGGCAGAAGGGGCACCTGTACACGTTGTCGGCGAAGAAGTTGTTGTACTCGCTGGACTTGAGCCTCGTCCACACATGACGAGTCTTGGTGTCCTTGGAATCGTCATCGCTACGGACGTCGCTACTATCCTCCTGTTGGAAAAAATAGTAGAGTGCAATAAGGACATGATTGAGATACTTTGATTATCGGGATTGATTTTTTGCATAAATTAACCGATTGAGATCTCCTGATTATTCCCCAAATCTCAAACCAAATCAAATACTGATCCCAACTACGAACAGGGGGTCCAAAAACAAACAGGGGGATTCATCGAAATACGAGATCTAACATAAGAGGATTAGCTACTATAAAAATACGAACAACCAAGCCCTAATAACATACGATCTAGCATCCAATGATGAGAACAGGGGAAGAACAAGGGAAGGAGAGAAAACCCTGGTTACCTCTGACCATGTGTCGGGGATGCTGGTGTCGTAGGGGTTCTCCGGCCTTATGTAATCAACCTCCTCGTAGGGGTCCCAGACGAGCGGGGCCTTCCCGAGACCGGCGGGGTCCTCCTCGCCGGCGGCTACGGCAGATGCGGAGACGGGGACGGCGGATGCCTTCGATGCCTGGACAAGGGCCTCCTTGCCGGTGGCCTTGGAGGCGCCGATGGCCACCGCGCCGTTCTTCTCCATCGCCGGCGTGGTTGGAGTTTTCTTGGGGGTTTACAGAAGGTGATGGGACAGTGGAGACAGTTGAATAAGCGAGTGAGTGATGAGTGAGAGTGGGGAGGCTTCTTTAATGGAGAAGGTAAGCGACGTTATGTTGCACCACCGTGCACCGCGTAACCGCGTACGCTACTGCACCGTGCACTGCCACATGTGTTCGCTACTGCCCCGTGCACCGCATGAAGGGTTCGCAGCATAGAAAACTAAAAAATCCTACGAAGAGAACTATACGCCAAGATCTATCTACTAGATACATGCAACAGGAGGATATACATCCATGGAGAACTTACCCTCGAAGACAACAAAGTTTTGTTAACAAGTAGGAACTCATGGATAATGTAGTCGTATGCTTGCTGATCTCAAGATCGTGTGGAAGTCCTAGCGCCGCAAACCAGGAGCGCATCTGCACTCACACACACGCTCAGGCCACCGAACAACCTCCGCCTCTTCGCTCCAGCGATGCAGCGGAAGCAGCAACTCCTTCCAAACGAAATGCCACCAGGAACATGTATCTCGCTAATCCGAGACCATGGGGGAATAATTCTAGAGGGGGAGAGATCCTTCACGAGGAGGTGTGAGGAAGAAGGTTGAGAGGGGTGGCCTTTTATAGGAGGAGGGGGTTACCCCTCACCTCCCCCATTCATGTGGTGGTAACTCCCTCCACATTAAAATGCCCCTTCACATTCTCTTTTAAAGTCTCCACTTTAAATGCATTAAATTTCTCCAAATTTAATGCTCTCACATTTAATATAAATTTATTCAGAATTTTTTAATTACTTTAATTAACAAACATTCACATAAAACCCCCTACAACATTTCAATATTACATGTAGAACCAATTTCTGCAATTTCACCCGAAACAGTTTCGGTGTTTATTGAAATAATTCCAGCGCTTTGTAATTCATTCGTCTAAAACATATTTGCTCTATATGGTATTGGTGTCCATTAAGTGTGTCACCCTACGGTTCGTGAATAATATAGACATGATCGATACCCCTCTCAGATCAATAATCAGAAGCGGGACCTGGAGATCCATACTGACTCCTACACATTCTACGATGACTTCTGTGATCGTGAGAACCTTTAACGCTAGTAACTAAATCCCTTTGTCTCGCGATATATTACATGTCCGAGGTTCGATCATCGGTATCTCCATACCTAGTTTGATCTCGTTACCGACATGTACTCTTTTCTCGTTCCCGTGATATAACATTCTAGTGATCTCATCACTTGCTTCCAAGCTAACCAATGTGATATCACCGAGAGGGCCCAGAGAATATCTAACTGTCATCGGGATGGACAAATCTACTCTTGATCCATGAGCTTCTACATAACACTTTCGTAGCACTAAACCCACCTTTATAATCACCCTTTCATGGTGTGACATTTGATGTTATCAAGATACTCTTCCAGCATTAGTGATTAACATGATCTCATGGTCTAAGGACTAGGATTACTTTGTTAGATGTTATAGCAATATAAACACAATGTCTTTGATCGTAATGCTATACTTCAGATGAATGTTCATCACATCATTCCACTAATGTTGTGATCTCGTTATTAACAACATCCAATGTCCATGATCAGGAAACCTTGATCTTCTTGTTAATCAACGAGCTAGTTTATAAGAGAGGCATAACTAGGAACTTTCCTTTGTTTATTAAACACACATGTATTAATGTTTCCAAATTAATACAATTATAGCATGCAAAATAAACATCTATCATATACTTGGAATATGTATAATAACAACTTTATTATTGCCTCTCAGGGCATATTCCCTTCACCGCACACGCGTACCGTGAGTCACATTTTTTCCCTCGTGTCTAACCCTGGCGACTTAGTTGTGCTCAGTTTTCCCCTCGAGTGTAACACTGGAAGTTTGTTTGTACTCTGTTTTGCCCTATTTGCCCTCTAGTACTAACACTGTCATGTGCAATATACTTAGTTTTTCCCTCCGGTGGCTGGTCAACAAAGAGTCAACGAATAGGTTTTAGCTATCTAATTGAGTCATTTTAGGCACAACAAATTCAAAAAGAGCAAAACATAGTGGAATCTACCTAGGGAGTCTTATTATATGACATGCCACCATAAGAAATGTATATAAACCAAGTTTTAACCTAAATCACCACTTCTCAAATCACCTACTATCTATGAAGGTTCATGGCTTTCTACTCAAGCCTCTTCCCAAAATAACCCTTCCCAAAACATAGTTTTTCTGAATGAGGCAATAATTGTCAAACTGGTGTATATTTGAATTACAAATAGTTTGATATATGCCAAGATGTATTTTATTGTATAAAAGATGTATTTTCCATTTTTTAAATCTTTTTCTATTTTCTATTTGAATCCCTTTGTCAGTCTTGCCCTTGGTTTTTAAGTTCTACTCAGTTTTTCCCTTGGTTCTTATGTGCTACTCAGTTTTCCCCTCTCTTAGTATCAATCTCTCGCACCTGTGCTCATGTTCGCCGCTACGCTCTGATTGGTTGAGACAGTTCTCACGCGGATCGTGCCCACCAACCGTTGATCCTATGTGATCTAGCGGACATGATAACCCCTCTATCCATGCAAAATAACTTGTTTGTCACCGGTACTTGATGACCCACAAGTATAGGGGGTGTATCGCAGTATTTTCGATAAGTAAAAGTGTCGAACCCAATGAGGAGCAGAAGGTGCTGGCTAGTGGTATGGATCAGGAATTCTCTGCAAATACTTAGCAAACGGATTTTTAGGGGGTTTTGATAAAGCAGGTAAACAAAGTACGAGTAAATAAAAGACAGTAGGAATAAATGCAGCAAGTGTCCCAATTCTTTATGCAGCAAAGGACAAGCCGGTTGTATTACTTAAGATGACCAGACGTTCTCGAGGACACATGGGAAGACTGTCAAGTGCTTTCGCTTCATATAGTTGATTAATCTTCTTTAGCTTGCTAAGTGTTGTGTGGGTGAACCTGTGCTAATGTACCGCCCCATCCAAGACTAATACATACTTATGATTATACCCCTTGCAAACATCCGTAAGTACAAGAAAGTAATTAAGGTAGAAACCTAACCACAGGTTTAAACTGTAAGACCCTTACGTCCCTTGTGCAATGGTTTCCTAGACGAGCATTCTCCTCCTTTCTACCTATTTTGCATGTATAGTCTTTATTTCCTCATGTTGATCTATTGCTATCCGTGTCGCGATCCTTTAGTTTCCGTGCACCAATTATATCCCGTGTAGCCTCTATATTGCCATGGACACCTCCTAATACCTGTTGTTTGGTAGATAGCTGGCCTTGCGAGTCGTAGTTGCTTGCTCATGTGCGATCTCGTGTGGTCGAGTACCACAGTTGTTGGAATGCTGGCAGATGTTTATGGTGAAGATGAGCATGACTTTAAATATAACTATTAAATTGCTAGATATAACTAATGCAGAGGCATCGGTGGGCAATAGATGTTATTTGGTTCTTCCACGCTCACTTGTGTCCCGTAGGACCCCGAGTACTTGATGCCTGTTCCTTGATTTTTCGCACTATCCACATCCGGGAGGCCTTATGGACCCTCCTGAGCCAGAGCTTAATTCATTTCTATTTCTTGGGGCCACAAAGTAATTTGGGGCTTTATTACTATCCTGTACTTATGCCATGCTTTACTGCTTTATTTAAGATTGTGCGAGGAGCACCTGTACTGTTTAGGATTGCGGAGTGTTTTCGCGGTATCGACAAGCCCAGTCACACTTTCGGGTTCCTAGTCGTTTACAGCCATTGGCGCAAACCTTGGGTCCATCTCGGAGCCGGCCAACTTCGTTGCGGGTAGCTTAATAGGGTGGCCCCCTGAAATATTTATGAATCCTGTGATTGCTTTTTCGTGAAATCCTCGTTGGGTTTTGAGTTGGTTTTTCCGAGGTTGATCGAGTGTGTGTTGCTATTTGTGCACCCCTGCAGGGTAAAACTTTCGGAAAGCCGTGTCCGCGGTTATGGACGACTTGGAGCACAGTATCTCGATCATAGACAAGCATAACTAAAGTAGTGCTATAAATTTGACTTAATATGTGACTAGTAATCAGCTCAAGTATAACGGAATGGATATTAAAAATGCCAACAACTGGTGGATCTGTGGTGATCTGTGTCATACTATACCTGCCTAGTAAGTATTGCAACTCCAATGGAATGTGATAAAAGTGCCAACAACTGCTGGGTTTTGGGATTCCTCAGGACAATTATATCTGACTAGTAAATGTTCCAACTACAACGGAATGGTGATTAAAACTGCCCACTACTTATGCTATCAGGATGACTCCTGCTATCTATATCTGATTAGTAATTGCTGTAACTATAACGGAATGAGTAAAATTGCCAACTGTGTGAGTTCCTTGGTCCGACTTCCTCGTTTGGTCTCGAGGGGGAAATACCAGGACGGGTTTGTTTGGTGTTAGCTTCAGGTTGGATCTGAATAGGTCTTTCTTATCCCTCTCTGATAACCGTCAGTTGTATCGAGTCTCTATAGGTTGTTTAGTGTCGCTGCGCTGCCGCTTCAGCCCACCATACCTATGTAGGCGAGAGCCGCCGAATTCTAGCCTCGCCGTGTACTGGCCTCAGTACTGACGCTCCTCTTTTTCCTTTGCCCTTCGTCGGCACCCCTTTTGTTTAGCAGGTTTAAGTTCGACGTCGTTAGCAGGGTTACCCTTCCGGCTTGGCCTGGGCAGGATTATGGACGCCATTGGTTATTCTTCAGGGCTCTTAGCCCCATTTGCATCTTGTCCGTAGTCGGACGCTCTATTGTTTCCAAGGTGATTTGGATCTTTGTATAATATATTTGTATTCTTGACTCATGGAGTCGTTGTTGTATTTATCTGTTCTGTGGGTCCCATCGAGGACTGTTGTGTAATGGTATTACTTCGTATTCCACCCGCACGCAAGTGCCTGGTGGGCGTCCTTGAATCGTTTCTATGCGGGTTTGGCGGGAAGCGCTAAAACTTGCATAGGGCCGATTCGAGGGTGTTACAAAAAGGGATAAGGAGAGGTTATTACCGAAGTAATAACTTCCAAGACTCAAAGAAACAAAAACAAACTGAAAGCAAAAACAAATTGGGTTGTCTCCCAAAAAGCTCTTTCTTTATACCCATTAAGATGGGCATGATAATTTCAAGAATGCTCACATAGGAATATGAATTGAAGTGAAAGAGAGCATTAAGAAGCAAAAATACACACATTTAAGTTTAACCCACTTCCTATGCAAGGGAATTTTGTAAACAAACAAGTTGTTGAAACCAGAGACCACTAGCATAAGAAGGCAAAACAAATGCAACATAAAAACTTTCAGCATAAAACGAGGAAACTTGATATTATTGAGATGTATAAGAACACTTTTCCCTCTCTCATAGTAACTTTCAGTATCATGCATAAAGTTAACGATATAGCTATCACAAGAACCATCATAGCAATGATCACTTATTCTAACAGAAAAGACAGGAATACTAGCTCTCAAAACTCTATTTTGTGAAACAAAATTAGAGGTATCCTTAAAAAGGATAGTGTGTCCCTCTTCTTCATACTTAGTGACAAAGTCTTTCACATTTGCTATTATAGGTTCATTAACCATTTGTTTATCAGGTTCAACAGCTTTATTTGTACTTTCATTAACCATACCAGCTATCATAGAATGTTCCTTTATCTTAACTGGGAAAGGCATTTTCTCAATGTAAGGTTTAGGTAAAACATGATTAGCTGTATAAACTTCAGTATTTCTTGCAGGAACACTCTTAGCAATATCTTTATAAGGTTCATGATACTTATTCCACTTCTTTTTAGGCACTTCAATGTAGGAAGCAAATGCCTTAAAATAAGAAGCAATAGCTTGAGAGTCTAGACCATAAGCATTACTAATATTTTGAAAGTCATCAGTTCCCATAAAAGATTCAATGCATTCATAATCATAATTTATACATGACTTTCTACCTTTGTCATTCTCCCAAGCTTCAGCATTGTCTTGAATACGGTCCAGAAGATCCCATTTAGCTTCTTCTTCCATACGAGTGACTGATCCAGCACAAGAAGCATCCAATAAATCCTTGTCATGTAGAGGGAGCCTTGCATAAAAGTTGTTGATAATAATATTGTTGGGGAGCTCATGAATGGGACATTTGAGCATTAGTAACTTCAATCTCCCCCAAGCTTGGGTTGTACTCTCTCCATCAAGTGGCCAAAAGTTGTATATTTGATTCCAATCTTTATGAATCTCATTAGGAGGATAAAACTTTCAATAGAAGAGAGGCACTATTTCCTCCCATTCCAGAGCTTGACCATTTTTCAACAGCTTATACCATTCCTCAGCTCTTCTTTTAGCGATAATGAGAATAACTTCTTCTTAACTTGATCTGTAGTAATACCTTCACACTTGAACAACCCACATAATTCGTGTATAAAGAGAAAATGATCACCAGGATGGGCAGTTCCATCCCCAACATAGTAGTTATCCATAACACGATCAATAATTCTTGTAGGTATTTTGAAAACATCATTCTCAGCAGGTGGTGGCTTATCTACTACCTTAGCAGTGGTAGTAGCATTACCAAATAAGAAACTCAGCGAATTATCGATAACAAAAATAAAGCAACTAACAGAAGTAAACAATACTCACAGTAGAAGTTTCCTTTACCAGTTCCACTCTCCAATAGCGCTTCACTTCCTGACAACGGCGCCAGAAAATAGTCTAGATGACCCACAAGTATAGGGGGTGTATCACAGTATTTTCGATAAGTAAGAGTGTCAAACCCAACGAGAAGCACAAGGTGCTAGCTAGTGGCATAGATCAGGAATTCGCTGCAAATACTTAGCAAACGGATTTTTAGGGGTTTTTGATAAAGCAAGTAAATAAAGTACGAGTAAATAAAAGATAGTAGGAATAAATGCAGCAAGTGACCCAATCCTTTATGCAGCAAAGGACAAGCCGCCTGTATTACTTAAGATGACCAAACGTTCTCGAGGACACATGGGAAGACTGTCAAGTGTTTTCGCTTCATATAGTTGATTAATCTTCTTTAGCTTGCTAAGTGTTGTGTGGGTGAACCTGTGCTAATGTACAGCCCCATCCAAGACTAATACATACTTGTGATTATACCCCTTGCAAACATCCGTAAGTACAAAGGTAGAAACCTAACAACAGCTTTAAACTCTAAGACCCTTACGTCCCTTGTGCAATGGTTTCCTAACGGGGGTTCCGGTTTCTGTCACTCCGGTAACCCCTACGATTAGTAGCCAAATACACAATGCATTCCCCTAGGCCCATATAGGTGAAGTGTCATGTAGTCGATGTTCACATGACACCACTAGAAGAAGTACACCACAACTTAAATAACAATCTATTGAATCTTTCTCAACACAACTCCACTACTAACAACATGACTTCTCCCATGTCCTCAAGAACAAAACGAACTACTCATAAGACATCATATGGATCATGATAAGAGATGGAATAATGATGTATAACAATCTGAACATAAATAATAATTCAACAGTTCACTCAATAGCATCAACTACAAAGAGTAATCAACACCGGGAAAGTTTCCCCTATGAACTAAAGCAAGATTCAACTCAATTGTTACAGCAATATGGAGATGGTGAGGAGGGTGCTGATGGTGATGATGGTGGTGGTGATGATGATGATGATGATCCCGATGAAGTCCAGCTTGATGGTGGTGTTGATAGCGACGATCTCCCCTCTCCGGAAAGGAATTCCCCCGACAGAAATCTGTCTGCTGGAGAGATCTTTCTCTCTTGGTGTTTTTCGCCCCGCAGAGGCGGAATAATCTTTCTGTGGTCGCTCCCCGAGTCTTAGGGTTTCGGGAGGATGATATATGCCAGAGGAGAGAGGCTGGAGGGGGCCAGGGTGGCCACACCACCTCCTGGCGCGGCCTAGGGCTGCCCGCGCCAGGGGGTGGTGTGGGCCCCCTGTGGCCCATCTCCACTTCGTCTTCTGGCATCCTTAGTCTTCTGGAAAAATAGGATTTTCCGTATATTTTCCTGGATTTTCTGATCTTCGCAAATTTTTCCTCTAAACAGCACCTTTTTCATCAGAATCCTGACTGCAGCGGTCCATGCTCCAAAAGTCATCAACCATGCAAAAACAGATGAAATAACATAAGTATCACCTCTCAATAAATAATATATCAATAAATAATAGTGAATTAAGACATAGAATAGTGATGCAAAATGGACGTATCAGTACTTTAACTCCATAAACAAATGAACTTGAATATAATTTGAAGGGAACGTGTTCAAAGGTGTTTAATTTGTGCATTATATTCCACTCTATAAAAATGATAATCTCTCAAGATTTCATTAGAACAATATTATCATGTATTAAGTGCGATTTCAAAGAGTTCAAATGTGTATAATTTTCGTATATGCAAGTTTATGCATTACATTCCACACTATGAAAATGGGGGAGAAAATAATAATCTCTCAAAATTTTGTTAGCACATCATTATCACGTATTAAGTGTGATTTAAAAGTGTTCAAAGATTTATAATTTTTGCATATGCAAGTTTGTGCATTACATTCCACTCTATGAAAATGATAATCTCTCAAGATTTTCTTAGCACGACATTATCATGTATTAAGTGCAATTTCAAAGAGGTCAAAGGTGTATAATTTTCGTATACGTAAGTTTATGCATTATATTTCACTCCATAGAAATGATAAATAATCAAGATTTTATTAGCACAATATTATCATGTCCTAAGGGCGATTTAAAAGAGTTCAAAGGTGTATAATTTTCGTATATGCATTACATTTCACTATATGAAAATGAAGCTAGACAAACAGCGCAGGCGCGGGGCTGGCTCAGGGTCCCATCTTAAAACGCAAACCTGGGTAAGCTGTGGGTCCGGCGCTCACGTGGATAAGGTGTGGGTCCGACGCTCACGTGGATAAGCTGTGGGTCCGATACTGATCTGGATAAGTTGAGAGAGGTGTCCACTACGGGAATCGACTAACACGGCCCCACTTGTCAGCATGTAATGGCAAGGGTACACTACGGGACTCGACAGAACATGGCCCTACTCGTCAGCATGTCACGGCGAGGGTCCACTATGGGACCCAACTGAACACGGCCCCACTTGTCAGCACGTAACGGCAAGGCTAACGGACGGCGAGTTTCAGACCATGTAAGAGTTTCGTACAAAGAGATGGGCAAAAGTTAGAAAAAACTAATCGGCTGAGGAAAACTGAGTACAACTAACGAACCGAGGGTAAGAAAATATAAATCCCTTTTAAATAAGGTTTCAATTCTTAAATATATATAAGAATAACCTTTAGTCGCTCGAGAGCTCCTAATATAAGCTATGGATACATTGAGTCATTGAAGTGCTCCTATTACCCATTAAGTTCACCCATCAGGTTTTATTAGTGAAACTGAAATGAATGAGACTTTTCAAGTGCGTCAAGAGAAGCTACTCATAATTGTCCATTACTAGGGACACGTCTAAGCACTTAGTCCTTAAACCATCTGCATAGGCTAGTACACTTTACCCACAAGACTCAATCAACCGCTTTTGAGAGAAGACCGGGACGAGACCTTTGGAAAATAGAATCATGAGCCTTGCCCCGGACCGTACCATCCTATATACACCTACATTTGCTAGTCAGGGTAGGACATGATCCCATAACTTACCCAGTCAAGTCAGAGCCCATATGATATGTGGTTGTACATGCAAGTTACTAATCAAGACCGTCTATTATCTCTTTGAAGCCTGGGTGAAAATCCCCACCATAATCCACATTCGATGACCCAATCAATGTCATTCCACCCAGGTGATTTATTGATTAAGTGGTTTTCATTTATATAAAAAGCTTAACCTTCTCATACACATATGTATTATGAAAACCATCCACATAGCTAAAATCTTGGCTAAACATCTACCATATGATGGCTATCAAGGAATCAACTGGGGTGGACCTATGACAATTCTATTGGGTACTCACACCATAGCCTAGCATATAAGGTAAATTTTTTTCCAATACATGCAAATATACTGAAATCTAAATGCATAAGAAAACAATAGGGGATTTATGATAGTGACAATTACCTTTAGTCGATGTTCTCGTTCACACACTCATTGCATTCACAATAATCGCACTCCGGGCAATCTATCACGGAAAGGAAGTAAATACAATCAACAAATAGTAACACAACACAACAATACAAGTATGCATACATTCTAGAATAAGAAAACAAGATCAAAATCTTTCATAAACATTTTCTATTAAACATTTTCTGAATCCATAGACATCAAATTTGCCAAATTTGGAGTTGTAGATATTTTTCTATGAATTATTTTCCATTAAAAATATTTAAATACTCTTGGAAATATTCATTGAGCAAAGTGTCAATTTTATTGCATGATAATGTTATACTTGCTTTTTTGAATCCAGGGATATATCATTTGTATTTTTCTGATCTTTAGTGTATTTTGTATGAATTAATTACTCTAAAAAGAGTATTAAATATATTAACTATTCATGACAATTACTTACAATAAAAGTCAGATACAATTACATATTAATAATCTATTGGTACATTATATGCTATTTTTGGAGATACATATATTTTTATATGATTTTTACAAGATTAATACATTTTCTGTTTTTTATTCATTTTCTGATAATATAGGGAATATTCCCACAATATGCCACGATGACACAGCTGCTGACTCAGCGTTGACTGGGAGTCAAAGCTGACGCGGCATTCGGCATGGCCACATGCAGGCGCCACGCGGTGTGACCGGATTCGCCCGTACCGATTTGGTACGGGGTCTAATCCTGGATGTCGGAGCATAGATCGATAGTTGGGAAGCGGAGCTTCTGCTACTCATCGGCGATGCGGTGGCGGACGACGGTGTGGCTCGGACGATGCTGCATGGCGATGCTCCGGTGGTCCTAGGAGTCAGCGGCAAGGTCCATGAGGATCAGGAGATGATGTAGACCTCTCTGGTTTCCTTGGCGCGGTGTATCGTTTCCCTGAGGTACGATGACAGGCGGCTGGAGGCGTCAGGTGATGGAGGGGCTCCGGCGAGCGATGAGAGGTGCTCCAGTGGACTGCGAAGGGGGAAACTGGTGAGACAACATGGGAAATCATGGGGAAGAGAGTAGGGGGACAACTAAGGAGCGAGGAGGTGCAGAACCTCGACTCCGAGGTTGATCTGGGAGCTTCCTGTGGTGGCGGATCAGGAGCACATCGATAGGGGTGCTAGGGTTTCCAAAAAAACAAAATCGAAGGGGACGGAGGTGGGTAGGGTTGGGGTACTTACGAGAGCCGAATTCGTGGAGAAGGGCAACAGGATAGCACCAAATTTGACGATTTCTATGGCAGTTAGTTCGTGTTGGGTATGGATTCATCAGGAGGAGGGGGATGACAATCAGGCCCCACCTATCAGTCGCATAGGAAAGGTGAGGGGCGAGCTGGGGCTGGCTGCTAGGCCGCGCTTGCTACTGCGTGCAGAGGTGAGCGATAGAGAGGAGTGGGCCAGCTAGGGCTAGCCCGGGTAGGTTAGGGCAGTTAGGTTTTTTTTGTTCTTTCTTTTATTCTTTTTCTATTTCTATTTATTTTATAGCTTTTGAATCAAAGCTCCAAATAAGATCAAACTTGTCTCAAATGTTTTTTCAAATTCAAAATAACCTTTTAGGACTACTAGAGAGTATAATCCTGTCCATAACCAAGTATCAAAATAATGTGTACTAAAAGCCTTAATAGATGCATTTAGAAGATTTTAAATAGGGTTTTGATAAGAAGGGGTTTTGAAATGTATTTTTTAAAATCATACTTTATGAAATGCATAGATGCATGCCACATGTCAATCACTGAAACACAAATAATTTTATGCTTTTTTTCCAAATAGGGCTACTTGGGCATTATCAAAAGGATATAGGGTTTTATGCAATTAGCCTTATATGGCTACTATTCAATATTTCTAAATAGTTTCTTATGGTTTATTTTAACCATTCAATAAAGACACAAAATGCCACAATGCCATAAACAACAAGTTCAGTCATATAACATAAAGGAACATAGTTTTTAACATCCAGTGAAAATGAAGATGTCATTTTATCTTCTCTCTTTTCAAACAAGTGGTGAAAAACATCTAGAATGGTTTCACAAATTTAAGTAGAGACTTAAAGGGTCAAATAGGGAAAATGCGAATATCACTCCACCATAATTTGGGAAAGTCATTTTATTCCCTCTCTTTAATAGTTCCAAGTATGGTTGGATTAATATTTTGAGATTTGATTTAAGTAAAAAACAATCAAGTTGGATACTCATGTTTATCCAATCTCATACAAATTTCTGAATTCAATGTTGAAAGAAATCAAATCAGAAGGTTTCTTTTCTTTGAGAAATTTCAACAAAGTCAAACAATTCAAACAACTTATTTTATTTATTGACATTCCAAAATTAGAAGAATTTTGGGATGTGACGGAACTGTACATAGATGGAAGAACAAACCTCCTTGTCGGACACCGAGGAGTATACAATATAGCCAGCAACAGGGTTTGGTGCCTGCGAAAACGGTTTAAAACATTAAATATTGTAGGCATTCAATATAAATAAATGAACAACACTAGCAAAAAAATTAGCACAAAAATTATGATACACAAAACTTATCACTAAACTAACTGTGATTAACTAGTAGGAAAAACCTATTTATGCTAGATGTCAATAAATTACAATGATTATGTAATTATGTTACATGTAAATAAAATACAAGAATTATGCAACCTTTGTTGTATCATACATATCATCCTCTTCCATTACTACAACTTGCCAACATCACTGCTACAATTCCAATATCTCACTATGGCAACATCACTACTATATGATCCATAAAAAAGGTTTTACAAGGGGCAACATCATTCAATATGATTAACTAATACATCAAAGATATTTATTCTAGAAATCAATAAATAACAAGGATTATGCACTTATTGTTACATATAAATAAAATACAAGAATTATGCAATCTTTTTTCTATCGTACATATTATGTAATCTTCCATTACTAAAACATGGCAACATGACTGCTAGAATCCCAACATCACACTATGGCAACATCACTACTACATGGTCCATAAAAGAAATATTTCACAAGGGACAACATCATTTAATAAAGAAAATTTTAACTACCGAAAAATCATCTAAAAGGATTATAACACTTTCGAACTCTGCACCCATTTCAGTATAGAAGCAAAACCATATTACTAAAATTTTGGGATTTCAATAAAGTTGTTGCACCTCCACATTAGTAAATTGTAGAAACCTTAATTACTAAGTGAATTCTAGCCGGGAACAGCAGATCGTGTCTACTTAGGCATGTAAGAATTGCTCAACCAACCATGCATATCCAACAAAATAAATTGTACTAGGAGTACTAGAGGTTGCAGATTAATAAAACAATAGAAAAGGTGCACCACCTACACCTCCAATTTGCTAGACACTGGCACTAAGCGAATCCAACAAATAATCCCCAAGCCTACCACAACTATACATTCATTTATCAGCACTTGTCTAAGAATTGCTCATACAAGTACAAAAATAGCTATAATAATCCTATGCAAGTAGCATTGTGTAAATGCAGAGTTTAAACATCCCGAAATAATCCTATGCGCACTTGCATGAACATCTTTTTAATAGGGCTAGTTACCTGCTGCATTGAAGTATTTTCTTTAACAGATATCAATCCCTAAAAACATACAGCTCAATCTGCACACACAAGCTTCCATCCATAGAATCTTAAGGGGGGGAAACGAAAATTAGAATAAACAATCGCTTACCTGCATCGCAGCAACCTATTGATACTGCACCGGCGCCAGATCCTCCACGACGCCGACCTGCACGTCTAGATCCAGCCCTTCCGCCTCACTGAGATCCGCATCCACCATCTCCTCCTCTTCCGGCGCCGCATGGCCGTACCTCCACCGCCACCTCCATGGCCCTCACCCACGTCCACTGCATCTTGGTGGACGACTCCCATCCCCTCCCTAGTAGAACTGCCTGCATCGGCTCCGGAGCCTACTCCCTCCATCGTCGACATCGAAATTGCGCGGACGAGAGCAGCACTCAGGCCTCAGGTGGAGGAGAGGACGAGGTGAGCTAGTGTTTTCCCACTCTTCACTCCTTTCCCTATCAGGTGAGGAAAAAACGAGGGCATGGTGGGGATCTGGCCAGGCAGAGCGGCCGAGAGACGATTTATACGTCGCGTCGTTTCGTTCCCTCTAACGTCACCGGCGCACGTGACCCACACCGTATAAAATTCTCATAATTAAGCTGGTACAAACTACCGCGGACCTGTATGGGCCTGGACAGGGCTCAACGTATCTCTCCGACGTCATTAAATTATGATCTTGCCATTGGTAATGAACCGGTATGGGACAATCTCCACCGTCCTTGTGATTTGTTTTCACTAATAGAGCCAGCGGCGGAGCACCGGAGCAGAACTACGTATCTGCTATAGATGTTCTAAGGGCACGTACAATACGGTAACGTCAAACTTCCCTTACAGTTGACATGTCAGATTTTCGCTTAGTTGGAGGTGAGAGAATTAAGAAAGAGAAAGTTATCTTCCCTTAGCTAAGGGACGATCTCTTAAAAATAAGACTATTTTCTCCATTTACCTTGTGCTTTCTCTTATCAACATAAATTCTTACTATAGTTAGTCAATTCATATTACTTCTTAGAGATGACAATAAGAGATGATCCGTTCTCTAGATTATGTGGAGCACAAGATTCGTCTTGTCTACCATTCTACATGCCCTAAAGCACCAAAGAAACACGCTTCCCCACTTGACCGGGCCAGCCGGGTCTTTTCTTTTTCTTTGCCTTCTATCTACGAAAGGTTTCCGGAGCAGTTCACTGTCATTGGCCAATGACCCCTGCGCGCGTACTCGGTCTACTCCATGCATGGAGTGTCTAGCTTTTCCTAGCTAGCTTTAGTAGACAACCTTTAAGGCTTTAACACATTCAAGCTGTTCCATGAAGTGTCTCTCCTTTCAAATCTGCTTTGGTAATCCTTACGCAACCTGTGATCAGTGTTCATGTATACTACACTCGTTATACTTCCTCCGTTTCAAAATATAAGATGTTTTAACTTTGTGAAAAAACCGTATCTAGACACTTTTTAGTGTGAAATGGGTCTCTGGTGCAACCCCCCTCCCCCTCCCTCTCCACAACTCCTTCCCTCTTTCTCATATAGTATATATATAAGCAAACAGGCAAGCTGATTAAGGCGATCTTAAAAAGTTTAGCATCATGGACAAGCACAACGTACTGATTGAGCATGCACCATCCATGGGCTCTAGCAGCTGGGTGATGGAGATGGAGAAGATCATCGGCGTCATCGACCCAGAGGCGGAGATGGCGCGGTGGAAGAGGCACTCCATCTACCTCGTGCCGGAGCGAATCAAGAACCTGCACAACAGCAAGGCGTACCGGCCGGAGCTGGTGTCGCTGGGACCCTTCCACCACGGCGAGCCCGACCTGCTGCCCATGGAGGAGCACAAGCGCAGGGCGGTGGTGCACCTGGTCAAGCGCTCCGGGAAGCCGCTGTGGCACTTCGTCGCGGCCGTGGCGGAGGTCACGCAGCAGCTCCAAGACGCATATAAGGATCTCGGCAACGAGTGGCGCGGCGGGCCACAGAACTGCGAGCGCTTCGTGGAGCTCATGGTCACCGACGGCTGCTTCCTGCTGGAGGCCATGCGGATGGACGCCCTGCGAGGGAAGGTGCACGACGATTACGCGCCCAACGACCCCGTCTTTAGCCAGTATGGCTACCTCTACTTGTGGCTCTATATTCAGTCCGACATGATCGTCATGGAAAATCAGCTGCCTCTGCTTCTTCTCCACAGGCTACTAGTCGTTCTAGATCATGAAAGATACCAGGTACTACCCACTTAATTACCTACACATTATTCAGTAATTTGTTTTCTCTCTTCTGCTTTTCATTTCCACTAAAACTTTTTGGAGCGACTAGATCTTAGGCGTCCGACAACTTCTTATGTCTAAGTCGGTTGACGTCTCAATTGCAAGCTAGTTACAACTTATTAAAATTATACTAATAATTTTCAATTGCAACCTAATTGTAACTCATTAAATTCTCAGTTACAACCTAGTTGAAAATAATGTGCAACTCCCACGTTGCGAGGTAAATCCAATGGTGAGCAAGAGAGGTGACTGAGACATAAGTTCTGAGAACTAGCAAATCCGAAACTTTTTTGAGAAAAAATGTGCTAAAATTATCGCATGTAATGTATAGTTTTTTCTTCTATGTACATATATATAGTAATATTGAATGAGTTGAGCTGTTAACAACTGAATTGAATGTCAATTGTATGCTACATTTAATGAAGATAAAAACACGAGGGGATGGGGTGTATGTGTTAATTAACAACTGAATTTGAATGTTCTGTCAAGTTTGAGGTTACTAAGCTGTGCTATTTTATTATATAAATTAAAAAGATAAAATTTCATCATGAACTTTATATTCTTATATTATTTGCTACAACTTGTTATTTGTAGGCTACTATAATATGTGACATAGTAGTAGTTCAACCTTGCACTACACTCATCCTTTTTAATTTTTTTTTTGTGATTTAGTTTCAAAACAAAACTAAAAAGGTCATGGGGTTGTGCTGGCTCAAAACTTATCCAAAACGCAATTAATTTTCCAAAATACCAAAGCATATAATCCACGCTTACTCTGACTATGTGTACTGGTTGTACAGAACGCTGGAGAGATCAACAAGTTGGTGCTTGATTCCTTGTGTCCATGGCACCGACACATGGTTGATACTACTACTCCCCCTGGGCTCCATCCCCTGGACATATTACACCAAAGCCTCACCCATGATGACCACCAAGACCGCAAAGGATCGAAAGCGTATGTAATGCCGCCCGCAATGGAGATCTACGAAGCAGGAATCATTTTCAAGGTGAGCGATACTGATAGCCTCCTGGACGTCCACTTCGAACGTGGCGTGCTAAGCATGCCGGCGGTGAGGGTCGACGAAGGGACCGAGAAGAGGTTCCTCAATCTGATGGCGTTCGAACGGCTGCACCCTGTTGCTGGCAATGACGTGACGGCGTACGTGATCTTCATGGACAACATGATCAGCTCGGCGAAGGATGTGGCGCTGCTCAGGTCTAAGATGATCATCGAGAGTGGGCTGGGCAGCGACGAGGAGGTAGCGAAGCTCCTCAACAACACTCTAAACAAGGGAGGAGTGATGAGTCCGTCCAGCAGGCTCCACGACGTGCAGCGGCAGGTGAACGCCCACTGCATGAAGAGCTGGAATAGGTGGCGAGCTAACTTCATACAAACCTACTTGAGGAACCCTTGGGTGTTCATTTCCCTCGTCGCCACTGTTATTCTACTGGTCGCCACACTCTTGCAGACCTTCTATACTGTTGCTCCCTTCTACAAGCTCATGTCCTAGAAGTTAATTAGAACCGCCTAACTAACATCCAATGCTTTGATGTCTTAAGCGTATATAGATTGTATGCATTTGACTTGAAAAAACTGTACGAAGGCATGGCACGGACAGTATTGTGGTAAAAGCCATGATGCAACAATTGTGCTAGATGCCGTTGCATCAGAGGACTTGTGGATTTGGCATTGTTTTTTGGATGCCAGGAACCCTAAATGATATCAATATGTTGCAAAGATCTTAACTTTTTGAAAGACTAACTAGTGGTGAAGCTCTGGCTTGCAACTTCACTTTCAATGGTTTTAATTATGACAAGGGTTATTATCTTGCCAACAGTATTTACCCTCGTTGGGCTACACTTGTGAATACCATCTCCAATCCCAAAACTAGGAAAGAAGCTGAATTTGCGAAGGCACAAGAGGCAGCCTAAAAGGACATAGAGAAATGTTTTGCAAACACAGTTTGCCATTGTTTCGAGTCATGCTCGTTTTTGGGACAAGAAAACTCTCAATCACATAATGAGCCGTTGTGTAATTATTTAGAAAATGATTGTTGAGGATGAGAGGGATCTAAACTTTGGGGTTATTCTATGACAATGTTGGTACCCGTGTCAAGCCAACTAGAAACCCAGATTGCATCCAAGCCTTCCTTCAGACCTACCGAGATATCGAGAACACCACCAAGCACAACTAGCTTCAGGATGACCTCATTAAGCACCATTGGGAGCTGCATTGGAGGCACTAGGCTGTCACTTTGTATTCATTTTAATTTTTATGCATTCATGTGTGATTCCAAACATTATTTGCATTGGAAACTATTCTTGTATTCAATTATTATTTAATTACTTGGTTTCAACAATTATTGTAATATAGATTATTGTTGTATTCTACAATTTATAATTCTCATACTTTACTTTATACTGATAATATATTTGTATGCGAATATGCATGTGGATATGCGAGATATGCGTCTAAAATATGAAAACAAATAGTTGAATTTATGTTGCCTAAAAAAAAGTTGAATTTAAGGGTTTGTATGTGCGAACGGTAAAAAAAGAATATTCTCTTTTGTGGTTTGGGGTATGTTCCGCCCTATCCCGCGCGGAGTTGAACACGTGCTTTTCTCGGCCTGTATACGCGTTTTATAAACCGTCTGATAGAGATGCTCTTAACACTACAGTTACCAGGAGGATAAATGGATTGATACTTAAAGAACATGAACTCAGAGCTGTTGTTATCAGCTGAATTAATTATTGTTGGGGTTGGATTTTTCACTTTGAAAATAGCTTAAGCTTGGTTGATTTTATTTGTGTACGTTCGCAATACATGGGGCTTATACATTACCAAAGCGCAGCATATATAGGAAATTGCGCTCTTGGTGATGTTACACTACGGCTGTTTTCGTTTGATGCCTTGGGTGTGCAAAGAATCCCAGATTTGTAATTCTACTAGTAACTCCATTATAAAATATAAGATGTTTTAGTTTTATAAAATGAATGTATCTAGACTCTTTTAGTATCTAGGTTTACTCCAAAGCTAAATGAATCTACACACTAAATGAGGTCTAGATACACTGCTTTCACAAAGCTAAAACATCTTATATTTTGAAACGGGGATTACAACCAACCGATCTTTCGTGGTCCGCCACCGGCTGCGGTCTGCTGTGGGAGTTATTGTCGAGAGTGGATGATGTGATCTTGGAAGGCAAGTGGTGCAGATCTTCAGAGTTTCATCATTTCTGCAGCAATGGCAAATCATACTGAAGAAGAAAGTGCAGAGGGTGGGGTTCGTCTCAAGATTCTTGGGCAAGGCTTTATCTTATTTTACTTTTTGACTTGATGATGTCCTAAGCTTTGCCTGTTTCTTTTTGTTGCGATGGCATATATTGCCGAGAATCCTAGAAAGACAAAGACGCCGACCTTCGCAAAGGTCCGCCCCGCGCGTCATCGTCGCACCAAGTGGCGTCTTCTTTTTCGTGCGCTCCTCCTGGTGGGGTTCTGCATGTTTGTCAAGTGTCGCGATCAGAACGAAAGTGGGATTAGGATGAGAGAGAGGAGATACAGGATTTTCTCTTTTATTTTTTCAAATTTCGATAATTCAAAACGAAATATTTTGAAAACCGTTTGTGCCGAGAGCTTTAAAATTAGATCCCATGTTGATAGGTTTTGAACAACTTTTTTTACTTTGAAAACCGTTGCATATGTACTTTAGATTACTTCAGTTCTGTACTTTTTGTACTTCGGATTCTTAGTGTACTTTGCATTTGGGTTGCTACACACTTTTACTTTCATGTACTTTGACATCGAGTACCCTTGTACTTTTTTGTACTTTGGCTCTTCGTACAGTTATACTTTCATATTTTGACTATTAGTAAACTTGTATTTTTCGTGTACTTACGCTGTGAGTAAACTTATACTTTTGTTGTGAGTAAACTTATACTTTTCTGTACTTTGTCAGTGTGTAAATTTGTACTATTCGTGTACTTTCGCTGTGAGTAAACTTGTACTTTTTGTACTTCGACTCCTAGTACAGTTGTATTTTCGTAATTTGGCTTTGAGTAAACTTGTACTTTCGCGTAATTTGGTTGCGAGTATACGTGTACTTTTGTATGTGTACTCGGATGTTTATGTACTTCGATCCAAGATTATTTTCGAGAACAAACTTTCTCCTACGCGCGAGACATGGCGCTCTCTCAAACCATGCGCGCTCCTCAAAGAGACCTTTACAAAGGTCTCCCTTTTTCTAGAAATACGCACGTATTGCTGTTTCCGTAGAGCATGTTTCTACAGCCTACAGCTGAAATTTTCACGTGGCTTGGGCCAGGGCCTGGGCCTTGTAGCCAGGTGAAAAATTGCCTTTGATCTAGAAAAAAATGTTAAAGGTCTCTTTGTCACCGTCCAGGCCTAACAGGGATTTCAAATTGTCAAACCAAAAAGGGAACAGAGATTTCAGATTGTCATACGAAAGAGCGAAAATAAAAGAAATTGCATGCATTTGCTCCACAAAAGAATTGCTAGAAAGCATGGCATGCGTTTGCAGGGGCATTAGAAACTGCATAGGCAGACAAATCTGTTTGTTCATTAGAGCACGGGCGCGTATTCCAAAAGTGGTTTCCTGTACGAAAATCTCTCGCGCAGAACATATACAGTAGTCGCAACTGCATAATTTGAAAAACATCATTGGCATCAGATTCACACTAGTTTATACACAGGGGATGGTTTTTTGATCACCGAGATTAACAAGGGGTAACCTCGGCAATATCCATAATAATGAACTTAGGGTTTCGTGAAAAAGAGAACGTTGGGGATTTCATCGACTGGTCAGACAAACAAGGGAGTCGCAGTCGTCTGATTGCTTATGAATAGCACGATTACAGATTGCTCAAGGCCTTTTTTGGTACCTCTCTGTTAGCTCCTACCAGTCTTTATATAATAGGCTAGGTCCCGAGGACGTACACGGATAGGTTATAGGTTACAATTACAACTCTTAATACAATGTCGGATCCTACTCCTTTGCTTGATTGCCAAGATGAACTTTCTATCCATCGGATGCTTTCTGAACTTTCCTCTAGTCTTTCTGGGCTTCACAGGGCCATTAGCCTTTATGCAGCCAGGGTAACTAATCGTAGGAACCTTATTAGTCATACCCATGTCAGAGATCAACTAATTTACAAGCAAATTGATGTCGCCCTCGCATCGAAACAAACCCTAGCACGCGCTCTAACCTAACTAACGGTGGTAACTACTCACCAGAGCATCTACGGCAGAGCCGCGAGCTTACTCCCTGTCATTGTCGGTGGTGTCGTCGTCGGGCGAAGGGGAGGCCGAGCCGCGCGTTGTGCTAGCGTGTGAAACGATGGAGGGCGTGGCGAAGGTCCCACTGCTCGTTAGTGCGTTCGATGTGGCGGCGCTTCGCACGATCCCACACATTGGAGAAAAGCGTCCTGAGCGAGTTAACCTTGGCCTCACAGACGTGGTCGTCACTATCATCGCTGTCGGAGGCCACCGAGATCACGGTCACAACAGGAGGCAGAGTGGGCGCGCGGAGCACCAGACCAGTGTGTGCCACCACGCTCGAGCTTTAGCCTCGCCATCGTCGGTGCCGCGGGGGAGCGACAACCGCGGCCCACACAGGTGAGGTGATGCGGGTGCGAAAGTGGGCGTCGTGTGCACGTGCCTGATCGGAGCGTTGACGGTGGAGCTCCTCCTCCAACGGTGGCACACCAAGGAAGAGAACTAGAGCTACGTCCACGCCGCAGAGAAACGCCCCCCAAATGGCATAGTGATTGGCCAAGCATAGGGAGATCAGGCTGTTGCACGGCAGTGGGTGAAGGCCGGTGGAGGTTTTTAATTTGCAGCCCAAAAGTTGAGACGCCAAGGCATAGTGGGGTCCAAGTTGCCTGTAATCACCACGATTTGAAAAGTTAGGGGCAATTGTCGAGAGGGGTATTTCGAGTGAACGGTGGTCAAACCAAATGTTTTTGAATCTTCCCCGTTATGTAAGGATATTCCGGTTACACTAATTTCTGTTGTGCCCCTTCTTAGCCACCCTGCATGTGTCATAGGGCAAATCCATTTATGTACTTTCCTAACTCCCGACATTGAATTCGGCAGCGACGGCGGTCCTTTTTCTCCTTCCCTCGACACTGAATCCGGCAGCGGCGTTGGCCCAACATGTCTAGAAAGGCGAAGGTGGCACCTACGTCGACGACTGATTCGGGTCAGTCGGAGCCAGAGTCTCGGGCTCAACACAAAACAGCGGCGAGGTCTTCAGCCCAGGTGAGCGAGGAGGTCAGCTAGAGGTCTACTACCAAGGTACCGATGAGCAGCGGGTTGAAGAGAAAAGCAAGGTTGACGGTGGATTCTTCAGCGGTGGTGCAGGGTTGCGGCACCCAGATCTCGAAGAAAATCACCCGGGAGAAGAGCGAGAGGTGAATTTTTTTTCTATGTGCCTTACGTTACAAGTAGATTAGTTACTTCAAAATAGAATCGAATGAACTAAAATTCCCCCTTTTAATCAAATTAGCCACAGATTCGATACAATGGACCTATATGAGTTCACATTTCATGTCCTCCAGTATACTGCAAAACTAGATTTTGGTTGCAATAGGGTTGTGTTCGGGAAGGATGTGCATCTGCTTGTGAATTGCAAGGAGGTTGTGTCTGTTTTTCAGCTGATAGATATGCTTCATGCGAGGATTCTTTGGGGATCTAGACAGAGGACAAAATTGGTGTGGTGCAACATGAGTGATACATATATGCAATTTGAGCACTTCCATGAGCTTTAGATTGTCTGGGAGTATTGTGCAGTTGATCGTAAGGTGAAAGTTGAAGCGAGGATTGATGATATGTATGCAGATACTGGAGATCTTGCTGCCAGAGCTTCGGCTGCTCGAGATTACGAACCAATAGATGTTGATCAAGCTAAGTTCAGTATACACTTAGAAGTGGATTCATACATGGCAAATCTTGATGCTAGAGTTAATAAGCTAGTTTCTTCATGTACTAAGATGATCATCGAGAGTGGGCTGGGCAGCGACAAGGAGGTACCGAAGCTCCTCAACAACACACTAAACAAGAGAGGAGTGATGAGTCCGTCCAGCAGGCTCCACGACGTGCAGCGGCAGGTGAACGTCCACTGCATGAAGAGCTGGAATAGGTGGCGAGCTAACTTCATACAAACCTACTTGAGGAACCCTTGGGTGTTCATTTCCCTCGTCGCCACTGTTATTCTACTGGTCGCCACACTCTTGCAGACCTTCTAGACCTTCTATATTGTTGCTCCCTTTTATAAGCTCATATCCTAGAAGTTTTGTTAGAACCGCCTAACTAGCATCCAGTGCTTTGATGTCGTGCATGTGTTGCAACAGAAAAGAAAAGAATAAGAGTTAGCCTTTTCAAAACTATATATATTTTATTATATTTTTATTTGATCTGATCTTTTATGCTTAATTTTGTAATTTCTTAGTTTGATTTATGCTCAGTTGTTGATCTAGATTGCTTGGTCCGATCAAACACATCCTCTACTATGCCCACCGTCGCAATATGTAGTTATGTCAGCTGTCAGTACATTCGGAGCAAATCAATTCAGAACATACCTTAATTTTGTACCTCATTGTCTCCGGCATAGAGGCGACGCAAACCATCTGAAGCTGCATTTCGTCGGGAGAGACATCCGCAAGCACATACATAATCAGCCATGGAAATTAGAAACTGACGGCCATGATGCTTTTCTTGTAAGAAATCGTAATCGAATATGGGAACACATAGTAATAGTATAAAAACCAAAGAGCATCTCCAGCAGCCGTCGATATACAACGCGACACCCGTTTTCCCCACTCCAGCAGGCGCCGCAAAAAACCGCGCGTGACAAAAATATTAGCACGGGCGGGGACTTTACGCTATCCAACGCGGCATATTCGCGCTTGCTCTGCAGCGCGCGCCATTCCTCCGTCTCGCATTCGAAGAAACGTTGGTGAAATCTCCCCTCCCGCGTGCGCAACCTCCGTCACCGCCAGCGCTATTCCAGCACGATTCGACGATGGACGGGGCCTCCGGGATGCCACCGACCCCTCCCTACTCGGTCCCCGCCTCCGGCGAAGGCGTTCCGCCGCAGCATCCCGCGCCAAACCCTAGAGGCGGTGCCCCAGCGACATGATTCGATTGACTTGATCGATGACTGCTCACCCCCGTAGGGAGATCTTGTGTTCTTTTCCTTCCACTTGCAGGTACTAGTTGTCTTGTTCTTGCGTGTTGGTGAGACTATAATGATTCAATTGTGGACTACTTCTGCTACCCGTTAGATTCTATGAACAATATATTCCGGAGGATTAGTGGATTGATACTTCATGAACAGGAACAGAGCTCTTATTTGACCAATTCTGGTTGAGTTCGAGTTTTCTTTTCAGGGAATAACTCGATCAGGTTGGATCCGCAAGTCGTAACTGATCCATTCTACAATTTGTTTGCGATGACTTTTGAAATGGTGCAATTTGTTTGTTTGTGGATAATGGTACCATTATAAATTTATCAAAGTACACTATTTCTATCTTCTAATTTTTGTTGTTCGCGCAATAGATCTCCCATTCAGCCAGCTGAAGAAATAAAACCAGAGGTATCTTATGACTAATAGGTTGAGAATGTATTCGACCCAGTCAAGAAGTTGCTACCACACCGTGTTAAATGGATGTGCACAATTGCACGGAGATTGGTTATATGATCACTACCTGAAAATAGGCAACTTCATTTTTTTTGCGAGAACTTCATAATTCACACAATAGACTTTTGTAAAGAGATTTGCTGCAATGCGAGTGGTATATTTCTAGTGATTTCCAAATTGCTAAGCAGGCACCGGATCTCATTTCTGCCCATATTTGAAATCTGACTTGCTCTCATCTGATTTGTTTTGATAGAAAACTCCCATCTAATTAGGCTCGTATATCCCAAATGTGTTCAAATCACATAGTTCTAATTGTTGTGATTCCAAATTTGTCACGCTTGATTTTTTCTTCTAATCCTTGTGATTATGTGTTGCTAACCACGTGTTTATATGCAGTTTACAAGTTTTGATTGAAATTTGAAAAATCCAAGAGTTTTTTTTGAATATTATAATTTTCAGATATTGTGATTTGTTATTACGAAATACCTCAAACTTTCATTCCTAGAAAGTTTGAAAATGATGATGATACTGTAAACTTGAAAAACCATAGCTATTGAAATTTCTTCATCATAGTACCATGCAATTTTTTTCTCTGAAAGAACTATAAAAATATTCCTAATTAATATTCCTACAGAACAAAGACGGAGGGAGTATAAAGTACAAAGATCTCAGTTTGCTCCCTACAATATTCTGATATTGACTCCTTTGGTGATTAGCATCCTCGTACATTTTATTAATTCACCCAATCATTTTTTAGGTCCTCCTTGATCCACATGTTTATTAAAACACATGAATGGAGAAGGAATATTAAATGGCATGTACTCTTAAATTATATATTATTACAATATTAGTAAAATAGTGACACACTAAATTGGGTTGAAAAGGTTTGAGTGAATGGAATTTTTAATGCATAACAGTTGCAAATTTCTATGGATTCCACTCCATAGAATAAACAGACAACATAGGAAAAAGTATTATTCAAATACCCAACAAAAATCAAAGAATAAATGGAGGCTTGAGTAACTAGTGTCATGAGCATAGTTTTTCTTTTCTACCAAAAATTTACATGGTTCAGTGTATTCATTGTAGAACAATCTTTGATAGCCATATTTAATTTCTTTATAGAAAAGAAGACGCAATTAGTGGGCTTCTTTGCGATTATCTTAGTAGGTACGCTACTCAGCTATACCAAATTAGCCCTCACGCGATAAATCAGTATCTTATAAAATCATGAAAATTGTCATTTTTCACATGATATATCATATTCTTGATATTTTATCTTGACGAATAAGATATGGAAGCCCACTTAGTCTACAACCGAATTCAAACACATCTTATGTGGATGAATGTAAATTCCTGGACATTTAGTAACCGAGGTATTTAGAAATAAAATACACGTTGGCATAGTTCTGTTTACTCCAACTTTGTTTCTTGATATACGGTCTCGGGATATCACCTATGTGTATTTCAGGTGTGTATTCTAGTAACGAAAATAGCCACGAGACAACACCAAAGAAAATATAATTCCAGTTCATGACATTATAAGTCTTTATCCGTAAATAACATACATTTTGGTTATGTGCAAACATTTGCATAGTTTCAAATATTAGGAACGGGTAGTGTACCATATTAAAAATTCATTACCATTTTTTTACAAGTAAATTTCTAACAAAAAAATATTTTTGAAATATTTTATTTGGGGATTTACAGGGGCATACTAGAGACCAAGTCGATATCAAAATAATATAGTTTAGAGGAACTAGAGTAACATCCATAAATTCAAATCAAAGGTAACATAAATAAAATATATTTTTGAGACATTTTAGTGTTACCCTCGTATTTGCAAGGGCCACCCTACTAGTCATTCCAAACAAGACATAATGGGTGACATATTTTGCATCGATAAATTTGGTTCGGTGAACATGTGTCCATGATAGAAGAGTCGGTCAAATTTTATAAAACTTATTATAATTTTCTGACATGTCTGTCTTTCTATCCACTCCCACGATGTTTCTTTTTCCTGAAAGAGCTATGTGGCGCTCTGGCTCATCGGACGATGTATTCTTTTGCTTATCTTTCTGTCACATCCCAAGTTTTTAGAAAATTGGGACTAGATTTTTTTTTGCATTTGCATGTCATTCATGATCATTGCATTGCATATTGGCATCCTAAAAATTTCTCAAATGAAAATAAAGATGTATAGAACCCTGAATTATATATGCCACTTTACTCCTAAAGGGAACTAAATAGGATCTATTAAAACCATGATTTATAAGCCAGAAAACTTTGCTAATACTATCCTAAAATGATCTACTTAAATTTAGAAAATTTTAGAAACAAGTTTGAACTTATTTGGAGTTCAAATGAAAAAGATATGTGAGAAAGAAGTAAATGGAAAAAGGAAAAGAATAAAAAACTAAACCTAACCTACCCCGGCCAACCCAACCCGCGCGGCCCAGCTAGGCCACTATCCTCCGCACACTCCGCCGCTCGCGAGCGACGCGTAACAGCCCAACAGCGCGCAGCGCAGCAGGCCGGCCCAGAGTCACCGCCCCGCCAGCCCCAGCGCGCCCTCCCTCCTTCTCTCGCTGACACACCGGACCCACCCCAGTCTCCATCTTCCTCATGTTAGGAGAGACCACGATGAACACATTCATTCCCACCGAATCAAATTCCGCCAAAATTGGAACGAATCTGTTCGGACCTCTTTTTATTTTCGCAAAACCGTGGACCCTGGCCCCAGATCGATCTACTCCCAATCTCGCCGAAGTTCTGCCGCCATTGGTGCTTCCGGGAAGGTCAAGTCCGAGGAGCACAGGAGCACCGGGGATTCCTCGTTGGGATTCCGCATCACCGGCCACCTCCGTCCGCTCTCTGTCGCCATTCCAGGAAGAAAACACCGGAGACGAACAGACCACCGAGCTCCCCAACCTCTCCGCCATTCCGTGGTGGTGGTCCCCATCATCGGCAAGCACTGCAAACACCACTGCCATCAATCACTAAGGGATCATCTCCAACTCCGGCAACCCAGCCACCGGCGAGCAAGGCTATGTTCCTTGCCGTAGGATCTAACACGGACCGCCAGGATTGGGCAAGCCGAGCCAAGCCGCTAGCAGGAGCTCTAGCCGATGTCAGCTCGAGTCGAAGCCAAGCCGTCGACCGCCATCTGTCAGATCTTGATCTAGTGGACTGTATCAGATCACTTAAACGATGGGGTAAGAACCAATCAGATCGCGCCATGTCACCGCACGTGTCAGTCTTTTTTGGAAATTGATTAAAAGAGGCAAAAAACATGTTAAAATTGTATAATTCATATAAAATTATCTATATGTCCAAATTTAATAAATAATATATCTATGGAATACCTGTGACATGTATAACATTAATCTGGCCGTAGATCTAATAATTGACACGGAAAATATTTTAAATGATTTAAACCCTTCTAATTGCTATTTAAATCATAGGAAAACATCCAGAACTCCAAATTGATTGAATCCAATTGCCACGGGTTTGTTTCAGTAATACCTATATGTCGAAAGTATAAGCAAAACTATTTGTCACGGTTTTAAGAGATAATATTGCAGAAAGCTCTAAATGTATTGCATTAGTATTTAAATCATAGAAAAAGATCTATAAATCCGTTTTGGGTGATTCAAATTGCTACTGGTTCTAAATTGCATTACCTACCTGTTAGTATTTAAATCGCAATTTAATTAGACAGAAACATCAGAACTTTAATTAAAGTGAGTTAAACCCTATTAAATCAATATATCTTTATTAATAATTTGTCCTATGCATTAATACTTTTCCATATGCATAATGAGACATATTAATGTTCGGAGAACTAAATACAACCATTGTGACATAATAAATCATTATTCATGCATTATTTGTTCATCATCGTTTTATTGTATTGTGCATAATTGCAATGTTTTGAATGGTGTGTTTGTTGTGTTTTGCTTCAAACGCTAGATTGCGAGGAGTGCAACTATTGTGATTGTGATGAGTGAAATCCTTTATATTGCGAGGATTATCTGAACGACTACATCAACAACAAAGGCAAGTAGAGCTATCATAAATGTCCTACTATTTTAACTATGCATGTAGTATGTTTTCAATAGTGATGCATGTGTAGGTGTTTTTCTACTATGCTATGCTATGACACCTAGGCATGATTGCCATATTTCCATGACTTGAGTTCCATTGAGCCATCGTATTGTAGTTGCTTAGTCATGCTTAATAGATGCGCAATGGGAATTCATGATTGATTCTATCATGGAAATATTTGTTTTGTTATAATGAAAACAACTGGAAAGTAATGAATCTCCTGGATGTAATGGGATTGATATTTGTTGGTGGTTTCTATGCGGAAAGGCACCCAGGACACTGAGATTGGACAGGTTTCTTATGTAGTAGCTTCTAGTACAGCCGCATGTCATTATTTGTCTTGACTAAGTAGGTTGTGGGAACCTGACTCGACGTGACCAGCAGATGTAGGGGATGTAGGTTGGTATGGGTCCGTCCTGAGGGCTGAGGGTTCTGCTTCTGAAAGGTTTCGTCTTGGTTTTCTCCCTACCATGGCACAAAATGAGTGTAATGGTACGAGCGGGTTGACTGGGTCATGCGGGTAAAGTGTACAAACCTCTCGAGAGTGTTATAATCTAAGTACTAAGTCGTGTCCCCGATTATGGACAACTATGAGCAACTAGGCCTGGAATTGTTTGGAAGATCTCACTCATCCCAATTTCTCAATTATTAAAACTTGATGGGTGAACATGGGTTTAGGAGCATACAAAGCTAAATTGTCTTGTTTCTACATGGGTTTACGCTGTTATGTCCTTAGAAGAATTGTTTTAAAGAAAGAGAAGTATTTCAAAAGTAGAGAAAAGTTATATTGCTTTATACAAATGAGCCTGAACTCCACTTAGCCAAATATGCATGTAATTGTTAGGTTCCATTATACATCCACATACTAGTCCTACTTGCCAATACATTCAAAGTATTGACCATTCGTGGCTACCACCTTTCATGTTGCAGGTTATTCTATTTCTGAGTGATCGTTCATAGGTCGCGAGACTTTACTCAACAATTGTTCGCCTATGACACACTTGAAGGATGGAGATCTACCTTGTATTTGTTTCCGTTGTGTACTTGAATAATCTAATATAAATTCTGGATCATATTCGTTGTATTTATGATGCACAGTTATATTTGATATCATTTTTGTACTGTGTGTGCTAGTGAACCGATCCAGGGATTAGTACTATACACAGGAACTCATCCTTATTAGGAGAGGGTGTTACACTTTCCTTTTTCTCGGTTTGGTAGACATGTCCTTCATATAGAAAACCTGAGCTACATCGTTGGCTAGGACGAATGGTTCGTCCATGTACGCAAGATTGTTAAGATCCATTGTTGTCATGCCGTACTTTTGGTCTAGATGTACCTCGCCTCCTATCAGCTTGACCCATTTGCACCGAAACAAAGGGACCTTAAAAGTAGGTCCATAGTCAAGTTTCCATATCTCCTCTATGTACCCATAATATGTGTCCTTCTGCCAATTGTCATCTGTTGCATCAAAGGGGACACCACTGTTTTGGTTGGTGCTCTTTTTATCTTGGGCGATCGTGTAAAATATATTCCCAGTTATCTCGTACGCTTGAAAAGTACATATAGTCAAAGATGGTAACCTGGCCAACGAGTATAACTGATCTCCAACAGTGGTGTTATTCATGAGATGTGTCTATAACCAACTGCCGAAATTCTTCTCATGTTCCCCTTTAATCAAGGAGTCAGGCTTCCCCGGGTTTTCGGAGTGTAGAATATTTCTTGTGTTTCTCGATATACGGAGCCACCACGGTGGAATTGTGTAGAACTATGTAGTGTGCTTGAGTGAAAGAATGCCTGTCCCTACATACCATTGATTTCTTTTCTAGTGTGCCTTTTCAAGTTATCCTCCCCTCATACCGATATTCAGAAACACCAATCGGCTTAAGGTCAGGAAGAAAGTCAACACAAAACTCAATGACCTCCTCTATTCCATAGCCCTTGGAGATGCTTCATTCTGGCCTAGCACGGTTATGAACATATTTCTTTAAGACTCCCATGAATCTCTTGAAGGGGAACATATTATATAGAAACACAGGACCGAGAATTCTAATATCTTTGACTAGGTGAATTAGGTGGTACATCGTAATATTGAAGAAGGATGGCGGGAACAACAACTCGAATCTGACCAGACATTGGACCACATCAATTTGTAACCCTGATAGACTTTCTTGATTGATTACCTTCTGAGAAATTGCACTGATGAATGCACGTACCTTCACAATGGCTAGTCGGACATTTTCTGGTAGCATTCCCCTTAATGCAACTGGAAGCAATTGCATCATAAGCACGTGGCAGTCATAAGAATTTAGGTTTTGAATTTTTTTCTCTTTCATATTTACTATTCCCTTTATATTCGACGAGAAGTCATATAGGACCTTGATACTGAAAAGGACTTCAAAAATGATTTCCTTCTCTTCTTTGGTAAGAGCATAGCTGGCAAGCCCTTCAAACTGCCCTAGATGCTTGTCGTCTCGTCCTTTATGATGTTGCTAGTCCTCCCGTGCTCCTGGGGTATCTTTTGACTTCCCATACAATCCCAGGAAGCCTAGAATATTCACGCAAAGATTCTTCGCCAGGTGCATCACGTCGACTGCAGAGCGGACCTCATGCACTTTCCAATAGGGTAGCTCCCAAAATATAGATTTCTTCTTCCACATGGGTGCGTGTCCGTCGATGTCTTTTGGAATAGGTTGTCCTCCAGGACCCTTTTCAAAGATTACATCTAAATCCTTGACCATACCAAATACATCAGCACCAGTACGGGGGACCGGGTTTGTCCGAGTTTCTGCCTTGCCATTGAAATGCTTTCCTTTCTTCCTTAAGGGATGACTGGGTGGAAGAAAAGGACGATTGTACGGGTACACATTCTTCCTACATTTATCCAGATATATACTTTTAGTCTCATCTAAACAATGCATGCATTGTATCCTGTGTTCGTCTATTCTGAAATGTTAATAAGAGCAGGCCAATCATTGATGGTTACGAACATCCCACACACATACACCTGGTTTGGCCCACAACATGTAGGTCAAATTACTGCTGTTTGTGCTCATCCCACACACATACACCTGGTTTGGCCCACAACTGTAAAATTCATCAACTAATGGCCTTAGGTACACATCAATGTTGTTGTCGGGTTGCTTCGGGCCTTAGATGAGCAATGGCATCATAATAAACTTCTGCTTCATGCACAACCAAGGAGGAAGGTTGTAGATAGATTGAGTAATGGGCCAGGTGATGTGACTGTAGCTCTTCTCTCCAAAAGGATTCATGTCATCGGTACTTAGACTAAACCATAAGTTCCTTGCGTCACCAGCAAAGTCCATGAAGTCTCTCTGGATTTTTTTCTCCACTACCGACCATCAATAGGGTGCCTCAACATCCCGTCTTTCTTACGGTATTCCATGTGCCATCGCAACAACTTGGCATGCTCTTTGTTTCTAAACAAACGTTTCAATCGTGGTATTATAGGAGCATACCACATCACCTTAGCAGGAACCCTCTTCCTGGGTGGCTCACCCTCAACATCATCAGGATCATCTTTTCTGATCTTATACCGCAATGCAATGCATATCAGGCATTTATCCATATTCTCGTACTTCTCACCGTAGTAGAGGATGCACTCATTAGGGCATGCATGTATCTTCTGCATGTCTAATCCTAGAGGGCAGACAAACTTCTTTTCTTCATACGTACTGGGGGCAATTTGTTATTTCTTGGAAGCAGCTTCTTCATTATTACCAGCAACTTTTCAAATCCACACGGCTCTCTGCCTTCTAGTTCAGCAATTCTAGTGTGCTACCCAGCTTCTTCTGGCCATCTTCACAAGTTAGGTACAACAATTTGTTGTGGTCCTGTAACATCTGCTCGAACTACAACCTCTCCTTTTCCGTGTCGTGGTCTCGCTTTGCATTAGAAATGACCCGACCAAGATCATCAGCAGGCTCATCTGGTTCCCATTCTTCACCTTCTTCTTATTCATTGTCTTCCATTGCGGTATCAACGTATTCAGGGAACATAGAATGATAGTTGTCATCATCGTTCTCTTCTTCATCGCCATCTTCCATCATAACCCCTCTTTCTCCATGCTTGGTCCAAACATTATAGCCGGACATAAAACCGGACCGAAGCAGGTGGCTCTGAATGACTCTTGAGGAAGTGTGAGCCTGCTCATTCCGATAGTCAACACATGGACAACACATAAAACCATCCCGCCACTTGTTCGCCTGGGCCACAAGGTGAAAAGAACGCACACCTTCTCTGTAAGCATCAGGCGTCGGTCACCGTACATCTATGGATGGTTCATCTGCATCATACAACCATATATATCAAACACACTCACAATTCTAAAATTAGTACCGTGTGGTCTAAACGAGAAAATAGTTGCTAACCTTTTAGGACACTTCAAAACAAAGAGGAGAAACCTTAAGTCTGGCTCGGGAAAACGATAAAATGTTTGTCTTGTGTGAAATCAAGTGGTATCGCTCTCACAGGCATTTGATCGATCACCTCTAGTGCATATGAAGAGAAAAAACCTAATACAAATTATGCCACCTTTCCTTGATGTAGCACAGATCATTGTAGAGCTTCGTTGGGGAACCCCAAGAGGAAGGTATGATGAGCACATCAGCAAGTTTTCCCTCAGTTATGAAACTAAGGTTATCGAACTAGTAGGAGCAACGAAACACCTCCAAGGTGTTGTTTCAAACTTGGAATCCTGCACAACACAACCACGGAACTGTGCCCCCAACTTACAGTGAGGTTGTCAATCTCACCGGTTTTGCTGAAAACAAAGGATTAAACGTATTGTATGGAAGAAAGTAAAAGCTTGCAGAAAGTAAACAGAAAACAGTAAACAGTTGCAGATTGATGGTAAAAGAAAGGACCGGGGTCCATAGTTCACTAGTGGTGGTTCTCCTTAAGATAGATGACACGTTAGGTGAACAAATTACAGCGGGGCAATTGACAAACATCGAGAAAGCATACATGCATATACTAATCATCTTGACTCCTAGCTATGAGATTTGATTAGGCATTACAACATTATACATAGACCGTAATCCAACTGCATCTATGACTAATAATCCACCTTCAGGTTATCAATCCGAACCCCTTCCAGTATTAAGTTGCAAGCAACAGATAATTGCATTACGCATTGCGTGTAAAGTAAACAATATGATTGTTCTATGAACAAAGGATTGTTGTTTTCTCCCTAGTAGCAACAACACATCTAGTACCTTAGAGATTTCTGTCACTTCCCCAGATTACTAGAGGCATGAACCCACTATCGAGCATAAATACTCCCTCTTGGAGTTGCTAGCATCTACTCGGCCAAGATATCTACTAACAACGGAGAGCATGCAAGATCACAAATAACAAAGACATGATAGAATCAATAATCAATCTGAAATAGCATCTCAATATCCATCGGATCCCCACAAACACAACATGTATGATTACAAATAGATGATCTTGATCATGAACGGAGCTCACAAGATCTAGACATGATAGCACAAAGGAGAAGAACCAACCATCTAGCTACTACATGGACCCGTAGTCCAAGGATGAACTACTCACGCATCACATCGGAGGCTTGCATGGTGATGAAGAAGGCCTCCAGGGTGAATTCTCCCCTCTGGCAGGGTGCCGTGAAGAGCTTCAGATCCCTCCCGATCGAGGGATGGAGATAAAGGCAGCTACAAACTCTTTCATGCAATTTTGATCGGGTATTTAGGGTTTCTGTATTGGAGGCATCTTATAGGCGAAAGGGGAGGCCGAGGGGGTGCCCTAGGTGGCCGCACCACCCCTAGGCGCGGGCCAGGCCTGGCCACGCGGCCAGGTGGTGTGGCCGGTCCCTGGCCCCTCTCCGTCTCCTATTCTGGCTCCGTGACCCCCTCGGTGAAATATTGACTTTGGCATTTGTCCCGTCCATTTCCGAGAATATTCATTTTCTGACTTTCCTGAAACCAAAAACAGCAGAAAACAGGCAGCTGACACTGTGGCATCTTGTTAATAGGTTAGTCCAAGAAAGTGTATAAAAAGTAATCCAAAGTGTGGACAAAACATAAGAAAGTAGATAAAAACCAAGTATGAAACATCAAAATTTATAGATACGTTTGCAACGTATCATTCCTCCATGAAAAAATGGAAGAGGGTTCTGCCATGTATATAGGGTCAGCCTATTTATCCCCATTAGTCCCGGTTTGTATCTCAAACCAGAACTAATGGTCTCTAACGGTCCGGGACTAATGGTCTCTAACGGTCCGGGACAAATGCTACCGCGACTTCGGGCCGTTGGGGTCCGGACCATTAGTCCCGGCCCCAGCCACGGCCGGGACTAAAGGCCCTGACGAAAGGCCGGTTTTCTACTAGTGGTTCCACGATAAGTGGATCCACCAACGGTCACACTATCAGGAATGTCTGTCAGTGACATGACTTGACCTTGACTGATATCAGGTTATGTCAGAGATCAAGTTCCGGCTTGATTTGAATTTCAAAGTTAGAAAACCGAATAATATACTCACAGGTCTGACTCGATTTGAGACTAGGATCCTACTTTTCTTTTGAAGTTTCACGAATCCTTCAAGATTATGCAAGCCGAAGATAGATCAAGCTAGACGATAAAATCCAACTATGTATCTTGGAGGCTTCCGGGGGCTACTGTTGGGGATATACTTTTCGGGTATACCCACTATGACTCGCTGACCAGGGTGGCCCACTTAGGGTTAGAGGTTTGCTTCACGGGCGGCCCAGTCAGGGAGAGAAGACGGAGGTCCATCCGGCTATTGAAAGGCTCAGAAGACTTACCGACTTAGTCCTGCTTAGTTACTTGTAGTCCAAGATTTACTCTGTAACCGACTCTTAGTCATAGTCGGATATAGGTCTCTCCTGTAACCCTAGGCCGGATATCTATATAAGCCGTCCTAGGGACCAACCTTTAGGGCACCCACAATCTACAACCACAACTCGCACATGCGAACCTCTCTTGTAATATGTACTTCCGGCTCCATCATACTACTGGATTGCTAGCAGGAGTATGATCCATCCAAAACCGGTGGATTCGAACCTATGTAAAGCTTGTGTTCTCATCGTCCCAGAATACCGTCGTCTCACACCCCCTTTCTCCACACGCCCTGAGTACCCCCTCTCGGCATACATGTCTTCAATCCGACGATAGTTTTTCTTTCTTCAATTGTCAGCACCAGTACCCCTAAATACTCCATATACTCCATTCACATGTACTCCCTATCTTTAGAATGAAGGAAGTATGTATCTAGATACGCTCCATCTTTTCAGAAATATAAGACACTAGGTGGACATGCGCGCTTCGCTGCGTGCCACCTACATTCTATTTGACCAAGTGTGGTATGTGTGTTGTATTCACTACTAGTAACACATTTTATTTTGTTTGTGTTACCATAAATTAAATATATGAGCATGTGGGGTTGAGTGTTTTAATCGGTATAAATATGTGTCATTTACGTGTTAGACATGTCTGAAACTAAGAGACCTGATCTTAGACGCAAGAAGTGGATCCTTATTTCATATTGAAGCTCATAAACAACATAGGGGTACCATTATTTCTTCAAGTAAACAAAAAGGTACATTGAGAAAACTTCAAACAAAAACACATTGAGCAATAGACAGTGTTCAGTACCACAAGAAACTGGCATATTACACGATCAAGGTAAAAAACTAATAATGTCAAAACAAGCAACTTATGTAGATCACACGGTAGCCTTGTTCGACTGTCTCAAAATCGATGCTTGCAACTATTTGTATTGCAGAGCTTGAAGAGAAGGCATAACTTTATATTCAACACTTATAAGTGACTAGATTATTAAACAATTAGTTTAGTCAATATAGACAACCATATTATATATATACTAATTCTATGTAGGAGTTATACTTGATATCTTCTAAATTATTCATTGGTTCAATAAAATTTAGAAGATAAGGTATGGCTAGAAGTTGTCATGAATCTTTACATAAAAGCCAGATCTAATATGTAATCAAGTTTGATAATTTCTGTACATCAAAATAGAAAAATAGAAGTTATGACATTTCTTTTTGACCCACTTAGTCGATGGAACCCACTTGTACATTAATCATAGAGCATGCTCCAAGTTAAGGGCACTGCAATTTATGTTAACTCTATCAATTTACACAAGCATCTCATATATTCTCGAGATATGCTAATATTTTAAAAGCAATTTCAGTCACAGAGCCTAAGAGGGGCCAACACCAGCTTATTCTGCTTTATTTCAGCAATACATACATGTTAATTATTCAAGTGACATAAACGTGACCTTCTCTCTCAATGCACGACCATTTTCTCGTCATGTTAGCGCTCAACGCTTCTGTTCAGCGATTCTTCTGCTCAGTTACTGTAGATTCCGGGTTCAGGCCAATCTATTTGTGACGCGTCATCCGTTGCCTCGCGAGGCTTCTCCTTTTCAATTTCTTTTTTCTATCATCCGTCCCTAATTTTTCTAGTCAAAGCGGCGTAGTCCCGCATAGGAGCGTCTCTATCCGCGCGTCCCCTCTTGCTCACCCCCATCATCCTACACGCTCACCTCCTCCTTATCTTCCTTACCATCGACAAAGCGAGGCGACGGATGAGTGCGCGAGGTTGGGGCGATGTTGAATCGGTACTGGGTAGGTTCGAGGCGGGGAAACAGAGGCGGTCGACGCTGGATGCGGGAGCTGGATGGGAGGCGATGGTCTCGTGAGTAGAGGGAGCGGACGGAGCAGAGGTGGGAGGGAGAGCTCGGAAGCGGAGGGGAGCGCGCATATTGCTGGGGGGCGGGGAAGGAGCTGGGATGAGTGGGAGCTCGGGTGGAGGGGAAAGGATCGAGATGGGGGTAGAGGTAGGGGAGGGGACGGGAGGAACCAGCTCGTAAGACTTTAGTCAACACCTGAAACTGCAAAGGTTTAAATGACTCAGACTGAAGATCAGACGGCAAAAAAACGCGTGAGCATATGCCCTCAAACGCGCACGCAGGCAAATGGCCTTAGATGACTCGTTTTGCTTAGGCTTAAGCTATAGTATAATATTTTAGTTTAGTTTTAGTTTTGTGAATCGAACGTAACGTACTTTAGGTTCATAGAGGTTCTGAGTAAACCTATACACTAAAAAATATATAGATATATTTATTTCATAGAGCTAAAATATCTTATATTTCTGAACAGAGGTAATATGAATTTAGACAAATCTAAATCACTTGTTTATGGATAGAGGGAATATAAAGTTCTATTGAACTACACCATCTCCGCTGCATGTATAAACGACTGAAATACTGAATTTTGACAGGAATGCAACTAAATACGTACGCGTGTTAAACTGAGGCGGTATTGCATTTTTTTCACTTTTCCTATTAAACAGCTAGCTGTTTTGTAATTGAAAAACAGTCACTTTTTGCACCGTCCAATTTTCTTTTCCGAATCTTGGCATAATCTCTGTCTTGTTACGTTTCTGTCTCGCGCAGCTCAGTCAACCTATCGTTCTTTGCCTTTTTTCCTCGGGAGAGAGAGGCGGAAGTCATGGCGGAGAGCGCCGCGGTGACGCCGCAGGCAGCTCGGCCGGCGCCGGAGGGGACGGTGCTCCGTGAGCCAGGGAGAAAGCCGACGGAGAGACCACTAACCCCGCAGCCGGCGCTAGCGGCGAGGAGAGATCCACGCCCCACGTCCGTCCTCGTGCAGTGGTGAAAAGCTTGGCGATGCACCAGCGTTGAAGACACCACTGGCGGAGAGATTCGTATTGCTCCGACCTTCTCACCAGGCTGCTTTGTTTCTGTGACTTCGTTTTATTTTTCAGCTCGTATGTGTGTGATGGTGTCGCTGTAGAGTTTTGTTGGACGTGAGATCTGAGAATGAACTGGCCTAATTTCTGATGTGGCGTGGCTAGTGCGTTTCGAATGTTTGCGCCTTTGCGTCAGCTCGTGTGTAGCTAGAGTTCTCGTATTTTGGAGTTAGGGAATTCATCCTCAATCGTGTCAGTCTCTCGGATTTTGGAGTTAGGGAATTCGTCCTCAATCGTGTCAGTCTCCTCCTGGATGATTGTGGATGTGAGCTTCAGTTTTTTGTGCGGAAGCTTGGTTGATTATCATAGGCTTTAGTAGTTGATTTTCAATTTAGGATAGTAGAGTCTGAAGTTTGATTAGGCAGATTTTAGTTATAATTTTTGAGTGTGACGGTTCTCTGTATGTTAGTGTTTATTTATCTCAATATCATCTTGACCCTAGATGTAGGCTTGTGTTCTCAGTTTTAGCCCCTGTCTAATACTATCCCATGCACATATGGTTTGTTTTCTGGATATTTGATTTGGTAGCATGGTAGAATGATGCAAACTTGTGAAAATCCTTGCAAGTTTGATATATGCAGAAATGCCTCTTCATATGTTTACGATTCTTGGTTACCATCCTCGTGAACAGTGGCGGAGCCGAGGCCTGGCTAGCCTGGGAGCTGCCCGGGCTATGTCCGGCAAACTCCATATAAACTATAGAATGAGTGAGAGGAGCGAGCTAGAATATGCATGGGCAAATGACCATCCGGCCAGATGACCATGTACTCCAGGCTCTACTTAAGCGCTAGCTTCCCCACTGCTCATGAACATTAGATCTTTTCTTTTAATTATTGTAAATTAAACAGTAGTCTTAGGTTTGAAACTTGCCTAGACTGTAACTATGCTAATCCGCATGCACTAAATATTAAGTAAATTTTGTTTGGAAGTCATGGCATATAGTCTGTGATGGTTTTTGTTGCATACAGATTAATGAACGGATTTTGGTGTCCCTGAATTTTTTGATTTAGTGATGTGATCAAATAATTCCAATGGATAATTTTCTCCAAATCTTGTTCTTGCAGAAACGTGTTCTTCATAAAAAACATTATTTTAGGATTTTTTTTTTGCTCTCTTAAGAGTGATCACCACTTGTTGATTGTTTTTCTTCATGAAGTTTTAATTTGACAAACTAAAATGTGCAATCACAAATTCGCAAAAACTGCAATCACCGTTTTGAAGCTAGTGTAGTCTGTATCAATTCTAATCTTTTTTAGTTACCCCCTTATTAGTGTTTAACTTTTTACTTCACAGATTCAGTTCATGCATTTCTAACCCAACGTGTATATTTGAATCCTACCTCAATTACGTCCCTCGGCCTTTCAGTCACTATATTTCTTATTTGCTCTTTATATTTCTTTAGTTATCTCTTTCTTTCAGATTTTTCATTTGATTAGTTCTAATTTTTCTCTTTTCATTTAGTCTTTATTTATTATTCTATATGGATTTTGGTCCTTATTCCTTCATCCCTTCATTTTAGTCATTTTTCAAAGTTCAGTTCAGTTTACAAAGTTCCCTTTCCTTGATTTTCTAAGATTTTCAGCTTCGCTACTCACTAATTCTTCGGTGCTACGTATCTCGGCTCTTTGGACCATGATGTTTCATTTTATCTTATCTTTCAGCTTTTCTTTTCTTTTTTATTTCATTAGTTTGGATCTTGTTTCTTATTACTTCATTATCTTATTCATTCGGCTATTTAGTATCTCTACTCATCTGTATTGCCTTTCCTTGAGTTTTCTTAGCTTTTCAGCTTCTCTACTCATTTATTCTTACCTTTTCTTTCTGCACTATTCAGCTTTCATTTCTTTCTTTCATTGTCTCATTTATCTTCTTTTCAATCGTTTAGTTTCTTATATTTTCTTATCTCATTTATTCTTATTTTCCATTTCCAGTTTTGTCTTCATTCTTTAGTCTTTTTCTTCACTAACTCTTCATTATTTACTTATTATCTTATTTTGTTCAGTCCTATATTCTTTACTCTTTATTCTGTAATTAGCTATTTTGTCTTCATTCGTTCTTTATATCATTTTCTTATTCTTTAGTAGTATCTTAGTCAGTCTTTCTTCTCTTTCTTCATTCTTTCACAACTTATTCCCTGTGTCTCTAGTCATTCAGCCCCTTAGCCACACTTTCTTCAGTCCATAGCAAGCTAGTCTCTCTGGATTTTGTCTTTCATTTCTCAGTTATTCAATCTTTAATTCTTATTTGTCTTAGCAACTTATTTCCTATATTTTTAGTAACTCATTATTTATTTTCTCAATTTTTCTTTCTTAATTGTTCTCGGGTTTTTCTTTCCTCTTTTTGTTCTTCGGTCTTCATCCTTTTTTCCCTCTATTTCTCAGCTTTCCTTTGTCTCTTCTTCTCAATTATTTAATTTCTATCTTTTCTTATCTCATTCTTTCTTATTTATTTTAGCCTCTCTTGTTTGGCCAGTGAATATTCTCTGTCCGCTCATTAATTCCCTCTTCTTTCTATCATTTTTTCATTTTCCTCACTTCTCAGTTTGCCCACGCTCGTTTATCTTATTTTCAGTCTTTTTTCATTTCTTTATGTTTGCGGGAAAGGGTTTTTTGTGGGTAACTCTGCCTATCCAAGAAGTTTATAAATTGGATAGCCGGTTCCAAGCCCGGGTAAAGGAGGAGGATCCAGTTCATTTATTGTATCTATCATCTCATTGTTTCATTATTTCAACCCTTTCTTCTCTGATTGTTTATAACCTTCCAAATAGAACTTGTGGTAAGCTCCGTTTTATTTTGCCATTTCCTCTTTTATTTTAGAATTATTCTCTATATTTCCTGATTTTTCTTCACTTCACGGCATATTTTCTCTCATTGTAGAAATTCCCAAGAACGTTATTTCACATATCAACATCCCCACGAGCGGAACCATGCTACGGAACAGTTGGCTATAACAATGGTGGGTTTTGTCATTTAGTAATTCTTTTCTTATATGGCTAGTTGGTTATAATAGTAGTGGTGGATGCTGTCATTTGAAATTTAGGTTGTCTTGAAAATTGTCATCCATTTGCATTCGTTCAGATTTGTTAGTCATTTGAATGATGTATAGCAGAACGGTGTTTTTAGTGGTTTCCTTGTGTGTGTAAACCTCTTGGTTGCAAGACAAGTGATGGTGAAGAATCAGTCCTGAGTATCTATTCTTATATCTTGTTTCATGGTTATGTCTATCTTTTTCTAGCGCTATCCATGTATTAGCTCACTCTGGCTGGGCATTCTTGCCCAGTAAAAGAAAGGCACACAGAAAATTCGATGACACAGCACAAATAAATTTAAAAGAGATGAACTGACTTATGCATGGTGGCTTTTCTTGCTAGAGAAAGTCTGGTTTTGCCATTTGTTTGTTATCTCTGTAGTGGGATCGCAGGGATGTGCCTCAGTGGCAGGGGAGACACCATGGCCTCAAGGAATGAGCTGTTGCAACTCAAATGTTGGGCCACAAGGAAATGTGTCTGTTCGGTCCAACTGAAACAGACACTTTTTTGGCTCATTTTGACTGATTTTGAGTACTACAGCTGTCATATTCTCATTGGTTATGAAATGTGTCTGTTTCTGAATTATAAAACAGCTTGCATTAAACGTGTTGGAGCAAGGGCGACGCCGAATCTCCGATCCGAGAAACACGTACAGATCACCACACGACACGATCGATCTGTCGCACGCGACGATGGCTAGAAGCAAGGGCGACGCCGCCAAGCGCGCAAGGATGGCCGCCGGCCCCGGACGCCTCCCGCCGGAGCTGCTGGCCAACATCCACGACCGCCTGGAGTTCCTCGACCGCATCGCCTTCGCCGCGGTTTTCGCCGCATGCTGCGACGACGACGAATACATATTCGAGCAGCGCGCGCCGTGGCTCCTCCTCCCCTACTGCGAGGAGACCGACAACCCGGCGACCGCCACGCTCTTCTCCGTCGCCGACCGGCGCGCCACCAACGTGCGCGCCCCGGACCCGGCGCTGCCCGGCCACACCGTGCTCGGCTCCTCCCGCGGCTGGCTCGCCACCGCCGACAACATGGGACAGATCTACGTCGTCAACCCGGCCTCCGGCGAGCAGCACGCGCTCCCGGACATCACCACCATGGGCTCTTTCCTGTCCCGGTTGAACCATCACTGGTTCTCAGTGTGGATGAAGCCCTTCCTGACCACTCGGTTCGGCTGCGAGCCGCCGTTCGGGGATTATTACCGAGGGCCCAGGTATTACGGGAAGCGCACCTTCAACGCCGACGAGATGGCCGGCTGGTTCTACCGGAAGGTTCTCCTGTCGACTTCCCCGCAGCGCCCCGGCAACTACGCCGCGATGCTGATCTTAGATCGGACATTCGGTGCCCCGGCCTTCGCCACGTCGGGGGACGCCTCGTGGAGGCTAGCGCCGTCGCAGGACGGCGTCGAGGACGCCATCTACCACCACGATGGACGGTTCTACTCCGTCTCCTACACAGGCGTCGTGGAGGCGTGGCAACGCGACGCTGAGTCCGGCGCCTACACGAGCACGGCTGTCTCGCCAAGGCTCACTATCCCACCGGAAGAAGAAGAAGAAGGCAGCCCTAAGTACCTGGCCACGGCGCCGGATGGCAGGCTGATGGTGGTGGTCAAGCACGTCCAGATGACCAAGAAGGGACGGAGGAGCTGGTGGAACGACAAGTGGAGGTGCTCCTTCGAGGTGCACGTCCTCGGCGACGACAGGCTGTGGAAGGAGACGAGGGATATCGGCGATTCCGCGCTGTTTGTCGGGCTTAACAACTCGCTCTGCGTGCCGACGAGGGGCGGCCCAGCTATCGAGGCCGGCTGCCTCTACTTTACCGACGACGAGCTCCGGGAGGCGGCCCTGCGCAAGCGCAACGAATCGTGGTCGTCGTTGTCGTACTTCAGAGGTTGCGTCCATAACGATGACGAGTTCCACGACATCGACGTGAGGGCCATTGGAGTGTACAGCCTTAAGGACGGCACGGTGAAGAAGATGGAGGCGCTCGGGAAGGAGTGGTACCACAGGTTATTGATGCCGCCGGTGTGGATCACGCCTTCCATACCATGAATAGCTAGGTCTGGTTTTTTTTAACTGGGCTAGGTCTGTTTATAGAAAATGTGTGAGCTATTCTAAGGACACACTACGAGATCCACAACATCGTAGCATGGATAGCTTTATCTTGGGTGGGATTACTTCCTCCGTTTTAAAATACAAATGTTTTAATTTTGTAAAGTGAATGTATCTAGTCACGTTTTAGTGTGTAGGTTCGATCCAAACCTCTTCGAACCTATATTATAAAAGTGGTGTAGATACATTAGCTTCACAAAGCTAAAACATCTTATATTTTGAAACGGAGGGAGTACTTGTTAGATATTGCCGGGTTCTTTTCTTATAGTCATAGTAGCACAAAGTAGAGAGATGAGCTTTTTTGGATCCAAAGCATATGCTCCCCTTTTATTTAGAACGAATTCTAGATGCATTTTCTTATGTTAAAAAATTATAAGATTTTTTTCATGCCACGTGCTATATATCGAGGGCGGTGCCTGTAGGGGTCGAGTGGGTCGTCCGACCCTGCTCAGATCGAGCCAAAAAGAATATCAGCTAATCCTCTTATTGTCCACGGAAACTCGAAGGTAACTGTTGGGGGATCCGAGTTACCTCAAGGCAGGCCGAGTCTCGGGGTAACCCAGACCAGGGGGTGTCCACCTAACTGAGTCTCATCCGACTTAAGTAGTGAGCCGGATAGATGAATCTAACTTGTATGTAGGAACATGTGTGACCGGACCCTCCACGATCCGGGTCATAGCAAGCTTCTAGCAGAAGGAAGGAATCTCGCTGGCCAAAATTAACCCCGGTACGCACTGCATGAGCAAAGCGGACAGGAGCAGGACCACCGAGGCGTGGCCGACAGAGGTGACGACGCCCGTGTCGTCTGACGCAGGCGCCACAGAGGCTCACGTAGCCTCTGCATGTGTGACGCGGGAGAAAAGCACCCCGATCGGTTTGCTATTTTGGGAGGAGGCATATTCCCTGGAATATGCCTCCACGTATGCCCTAAGTGGAGACCTAGCCACCCCTATATAAGGAGGGCTAGGGCCTCTATAGAAGGGGCTATGCTGATTGGTTTTAGGTTCTACGGGTTGATCTCTAGTTGGTCTTGTACGGATTAACTATGGATGAGAGTAAGAGAGTTCCTTCCTCCTCCTCTCGCCAATACAGCTCTAGGAGCACTTGTAACCTTTGGAAGTGAATCAAATACAAACCTTCGACATGAGTGTCTCCTTGTAGGAGGGCATCAGGGCTGGAACCGCGGCGGCGGCGCGGACGGGGGGGAGAGCAGCACTAGGAGAGGACAGGGAAGCTCGCGTGGTTCCCGACCCCGATCCGCGCCTAGGAGGAACTAGGGAAGGAGGTAGGTTGGGCCCGTCCTGGGCCTCTGGATGTGCGCAGCACACCATCTGCCCCCATCCCTCTCGCTGGACGACCCACTCCCGGCCCAGCGACGCCGGACCGATCCTTCACGGCGTCACCATGTAGCGCCCCAAGCGCCACCTCCGACGCCGTCGACATAGGCTTCCGCCGTCGCTTGCCTGGATGGCCGAGACGCGCCTGCCGCCGACCACCCTTCCCCAACCGCCCCTGGGGGAGGAAGTCCCCCAGCGACGGCCGTCGCAAGGCAGATTAGCAACGAGGCGTCTCCACGCCGCACTTTGGCAGGGCAAGGTCCTAGCTTGCCGGCCGCGGTGAAGCAGCCAGCATCAGCGGGTCCACGTCCGGGGCGTCATCCAGTCGTCCACGAAATCCACCTGGGCATGACCCTGTAGATCACCCAATGCCGCCACCTCCGCCGACGAGGGAAGAGGAAGCTCCGGTGGCGCCTCCGATGGGCGGGGCGGGCTGTTCGACCGGGGGGACCTGCAAAGTGAAGAGCGGGGGGGCGGGAGGGTGCACCTGCTTACCTACCTGAGCGCGGTGAGCCGGGAAGGAGACGGTGGAACCCTCGTGGACGAACTCGCCGAGGGGTAACTAGCGCGCGTCAACCGCCGCCGCCGCCTCGTCGAGCAAGACGAGTCTACGGGCCGCCAGGCGCAGGAGGACGGTGGCCTGGAAAAGGCCGGGCTTCCGCCTGCCACCAGAGCGGCGGTGCCCCGTCCCGACGCGGCCAAGGACGGAAGGGTGTTAGCTTTGCGACAAGTAAATAACGAAGAACAAAAATAAAATTGCAGTGAGGGGGACACAGATTTAACGTGGAAAACCCTCTCCAACAAAGAGAGAGGAAAAACCACGGGCGCCAGCCAGCGAAACTTCACTATATCGGAGAGTGTTTACACAATGCCGGGGATTTCACAGATGCAACTTTTTCAACCGGCGGCTTACAAGAAGTATATATATCGGCTCAAGCCTCCAGCGACGGGCCTCGCTCCGCTCCATCAGAAGTTAGCCTCTACTTTGTAGAATTTGGATCAACATATAACAAAGGGGCTGCCGGAGCCTAGGCAGGGACGACGGGGCGGCGGATCACCGGCTGGCGCAGCAGGGGCGGGAGGGGAGTTCAAAATCGCCATCCGGTAACACCTTCCCCGAAAAATAAATCTCGTCGAGGTACAAATTGATATTCCCCGTTCAAATTCACCATTCAAGTTTCCTTGAGAGTATATTTCTTTTGGTGTATCTTTTCTTGCTGAATATCAACCTCCTCAAACTGAAAGGTCAGACCTGTTGGACTTCCCAAAATTAACTCCATCAGTAACTGATCCACGAGAAGCCAAGGAGACGGCAACTAGCAACGCAAACAATTCAATTCAGTGATCTCTTCGTCTCCTTTCTTCCCCATTCTATAAATCCCACGGCCCCAAAAGTTCCCATTCACATCCAGAATCCCGATCGAGCTCCACCCAAAGAACCGGCCGTCAGCCATGGCGTCCATCAACAAGATCTCCCTGAAGCTGCTGGTGGACACCAAGTCGAAGAAGGTCCTGTTCGCGGAGGCCGGCAAGGAGTTCGTGGACTTCGTCTTCAGCCTGCTCACGCTCCCCATCGGCGCCGTGGTGAAGCTCATCTCCGCCGGCACGATGCAGGGGAGCATCGGGCGGCTGTACCAGAGCGTGGACAACATCAGCGGCTCCTACCTGCAGCCCAACAAGGACAAGTCGGACCTCCTCCAGCCCAAGGTGCTGCACCCGGACGCGCGCGAGCTGATCCTCCTGCAGGGCGGCGGCAGCAACGGCGACGGCAAGAGCTCGTCGTCGTCGTCGCCGCTGGCGAGGTTCAAGATGTTCACGTGCTCCGGGTACTGCGCCACGGCCACCATGGAGGCGAAGGCGGCCTGCCCGCAGTGCAAGCAGGCGATGGCGACGGAGGTGACGTTCGTGCTGCCCTCCGCCGCGCCCAAGGCGTCGTCGGCGTCGGCTTCGGAGGCCGGCGGCGAGGAGACGGGCGGGTACGTGAAGGGGCTGGTGACGTACATGGTGACCGACGGGCTGGAGGTGACGCCCATGTCGGCCATCTCCAGCATCACCCTCATCAGCAAGTTCAGCGTGAACAAGGACGTGGATCTGGCTGAGAAGTTCGTCAGCGTGGGCATGGACGAGGGGCTGGGTCTCCTCAAGGCCGCGCTGCGCTCCGACACCGTCCTCTCCGACGTCTTTCTCGCCAAGAAGAAGTGATCTCGATCGGAGGCTGTGCCGCGCAATGCAATCCACCGAATAACTAGCATTGCTAGTGTGCGTACCGATGTTGCTTGCTCTACTGGGAGATGACCGGTGTGTCGTACCATGTTTTCTGCTATAACTGATCCCAGTATGGATCTTGAGTGTCACGGAGTTAATCTTTACTTCTTCGGTGTGGTTCTCATAAACCTATTCCTACAGTCCTAGTAGTACTATAGTATGAAAACTGTCACAGTAGATAATTAGTGACACTAGTCACAAACCGGTGCATACCAGTGGCGGAGCTAGAAAGGGAGCAAGATGGGGGCTAACCTGTACTATGTAAAAAAAATTGTAGCTTGCAACTAAAATAAACCACTCACGGGGCAGAGGAGATCGATAATAGATAAGAAAATCACAGGTAGGAGGAATAGTTGGGAGCTTAGCAACGTTGAGCGGTAGAGGGCAGAAAATGTAACCATGGATTTGCACGCTATGTGGAAATTGCTTTCGCTAGGACACCACCTTAATTAGTTGCAAATTTGAGAAATGTAGTTCATGAAGCGGAGCACTGAGATAGCACTGCCGTAGCGATGCCAAATTGCCAACTGTCTTTCCGAATAGCATGCATGCAGGTTTTGGGAGTGGACCAGTGGTGCTCACGGCGTGAGTACTCCTGCTAATCCCGTGTGTAACTTTGCTCGGGTAGCACCGGTCGTAGCTCCGCCCGGTGCATATATATACGCATGGCCTATAGGTATTATAGTTTTAAAAACCAGACCGATTTAATTGTCTGACCAGAAAAACACTAAGTTAACGTTTCACTGGTTTTTTAAGAGGCACCGGTCCAAACAGTAAAAAAACATGTGAAAATATTGGCTTCACCATTAGGCTAAACGTAGGCTTATATTTAATTAATCGTCGGTATCTCCTTGCTCAATTCTTTAAAATATGCAAATATTGCATCTTATTTTTTAACCATCTCGGTATCTCCTTGCTCATGCAAACATGCAAATTATTGCATTATATGAGACAATGACACGGCTGCTGCAGAAATCAGAAAGAAAAAAAACTTAGAAAATCTGGAAAAGAAATCTCTAAAACGGCTAGAGAGGCAACTAGCTTGTAGGGCTACATACAAAGATAATTGGACGGTACCGCCTGTCAGAGAGAAAAAACCAGGTGTGAGAATGCAGGCATTCAGCGGTGGTCAAAGTCAACACCGAGAGATGGCTAGCTAGATTCACCTCGCATGCAATTGAACCGTCCAATGATATAGCATGGATGGAGATAACTTTACGCGAGACAATTATCATACTGTCTCCGTTTCACACATTCAAAAGCAAAGTTTAACCTAATAAATAGAACAACTAACACTTGATTACTTTCTCCGTCCTGGTTTATTAGCACGCACCTTGTTTAAAAATAATTTTGATTATTAATTTTTGTTAAAAAATTATATAATATGTCACAAAAGTTATACTACCATCGAAATTCATCTTCTAAAGAAGTTTCCAATGGTATATTTTTTGAGACACATATTATATATTTTATTGGATAAAATTGATGGTCAAGCATTTTCTTAAGCTACATACGCGTCTAATAAACCGGGATGGAGGGAGTATATTTTGTAAAATTAGTATCGTTAGATTTGTATTGAAATACACTTTCCAATAATGATAATTTTGTACCAACATTTTGTATATATTTAGAGTAAATCTTGGTAAAAAAACATGCAAAATAAGGACGCCTTATTTCTTAAAACGGAGGTAATAGCAGGTAACAACTTATGGATCTGACTAAGACTATTCATGTTGGAAAAAATCTAATGTGGCATAACAATTAATAAAGAAAGAGATGGTTAGAGTATCATAAGTAGATACCATATCATAGCATGTATAAACATCATGTTGTCTATTGTTTAACATGGTATATGACTAGGTCAAAAGTTCCTACCCTAGCCGCCATCTCATCCCACCCCTGGCCGCCGCGACACCCCTCTCTGGCCGCCGCCGCTGCTCCCCATGGTGGTGCGCCATGGCTAAGTGAGGGCGGGATTCAAAATTCGAACCGACCCGACCACCTACCACCTCCTTTCCATTTACCTTTCCCTCCCATTCTCCTTCTTCTCTTTATCCTCCTTTTCTACTTCTTCTCCGCCTCTTCCCTTTCTTGTTCTTGTTCTTCTCCCCCTCTTCTCCTTCGTGTCCTCGTCTTCTCTTCTCTCAGGCCTCCTCCTTCACCTCCGACCGTGGTGACCACGGTGACGACGACAGCGGTGATGGTGGACTCTCCAACGAGGCGACAATGACCAGTGTGACAACGACCGCTCCGATGAGGGGTGCCGGCGACCATTTTATGACGACAGTGACGACGACGACAACAGCAGCGAGATCTAGATCTCCCGCTTTTTTTGAAATTTGTAATTTTTACTCGTGGCGCACATCATACCCCTACCCGTGGCGCACCAACTCCTAGTGCGCCATGGCTAACTTTTCGTACTCGTGGCACACCACCTAGTGCGCTACTGCTAAAAGTTAGTCGTGACGCGCGTTTAGTGGTGCACCCCATGTGTGCCACGGATGACGAAAATCGGTGCGCCACGAATGTGTTGTTTTCTAGTAGTGGGGGCTGGAGCAGTGTGAGGATGGGTGACCCATCGGAAAGTTTTACCACGAGTGTAGTTTGACCTAAGATTAAGCGTACTTAGAGTTAAAAAGTCTCATGTGAGATTAACGAGTCAAAGAATTTGAAAAATTAAAAAAAAACTAGGCCGTCGGCGTATCCAAACAGCCTTTAGCCATCTAGGTGGGGCCATCTAGCCTATGTCGTCGGCGTAGCTGCTATGTCGACGGCTTTCCTACGTCGATGACAAACGAGTCTAGTCCGACACCACGTTACGCTGACGGGGCTACGCCGACGGCTGCCATCGGCATAACCCTACACCAACAGCAATCTGGACTATGCCGCGTAGTGTCGTGAGACTATGATTCAGTTCCAGATAGATTCTGGTATCTGTGAAATTCTAGTGTATGTACCAGGCCTAGCTAATGGTTTTGTTGGTTGATGTCTATGGTTTTGTTACTACAGTTACCAGGAGCCGATAAATGGATTGATACTTGAAGAACAGGGACAAAGCTGTTGTTATCAACTGAATTAATTCTTGTTGGGGTTGGATTTTTCTCTTCTATAGTGGCTTGATCTTGGTTGAATTTATTTGTGGGTGTGCAAAACTAAGGAAAAAATAAAATGAAAATCACAACAAGGGGACACATATTTAACATTAAAAAATCTCTCCAACAAAGAGAGGAAAAACCACGGACGACAACCAGCGAAACACTATCACAAGGAGTGTTTACACAACGTCGGGGATTTTACGGATGCAACTTATCCCAGCCGGCGGCTTACAAGAGGTATATATAGCAGTGGAAACCTAAGTCTTCAACGATCCGTACGATGTTAGTCTCCGGCACTTGGTTCAAGCCTCCGGCGACGGGTCTTGCTCCGTTCGTGAGAAGTTAGCCTTCTTAATGAATATGGATCATATTTCAATAACGAGAGGTGTTGTTATCAGCTGAATTAATTCTTGTCAGGGTTGGAATTTTTTCTTGTACAATGGCTTGATCTTGGTTTATTTTATTTGTGGGTATGCAGAACTACATGGGCTTCATACCATGACCAAAGCATATATATACGACATTGCCCTCTTGGTGAATTTAAGAATCCCAGATTTGTAATTCTACTATTGGTACTAACCAACCGATCTCTCATGGTCCAGCTGCGGTGTGCTGTGGGGGTTATTGTTGGCAGTGAATGATGTGAACATTGAGGCAAGATCCTCTCCTCATGGGTAAGCGTTAATCTTCAGAGTTTCTTCATTTCTGCAGCAATGGCAAATCCTACTGGAGAAGAAAGTGTGGTGTTCGTTTGAAGATTCTTGACACTCGGAAGAGGCTTTAAGCTTATTTCAGTTTTTTGACTTGACTAGGAAACATGCCCGTGCGTTGCAACGGGAGAAAAAACGTGTAGCGATCCAGTCGTGTACTTCCACTTCGTCCCCAACACTCACTCATCCTCACTGACCATCGCAACAGGTATGGGCATTTGGTCTCATTGTTTGTCCGGACTGTCATTGAGCAAACAAACATAGCAATCGGTAGTAAACGAAGCATGAGTGCAAATCCTGATCCGACTAAGATTTTACTGAGCTGCATTTTCAAGTCTTCAAGCTTGCATTCGACAATGTTTTTATTGAGATTCCAGTAGAACGAGAGACAAGAAATGAATCAAGAACTCCTTTATTGATGGATCATTGTACAATATTTATAGAACCTGAAGAGGCACAAGGATGTCGGTGGGATTTGGAGGCATCGCTCCAAACTCTAACTGCTCCAGGCGGTTCCTGGAGGGGTGGAAACCCACGTGCGAGAAGGAGCGGAAATTATTCCTTAACTATGTGGTTAATTAGTTTTAACACTCCCCCTAATCACCGCTTCAATGTATAAAGGTCCATCATCTTGATTAAGTGTCCAAAAACCCTGTGGGTAAAATGTGAGAAATGGTGTAGGGTATGTTGCTAAAACTCCTTAAAAACCCAGTGAAAATATAAGAAGAAAATGATACATCATATATGATTATTGCCTCTATTAACTCAATACGAAGTAAATCCCTAGAATATAGAGGTCAATAACTATGTCTTGTATACTTTCCTAAAAACCCCGGTGGGGAAAACGGATAGTATGACGTATGATCTTATGTTGATATGATATTACCTCATTAAAAACCTTGATGAGAACCTGTAAAGTAAACTCATTTAAGGAAAAAAAAGAGTGTAATATGACGTTTTAAATAGGAATAGTTCATGTAGGCATCCTTCTCACCTTCCTCTTCTCTCCTTATTTCGGCGATCGCCGGAGTTTGCTCTCGGCAGAGCGTGCTTGATAACGTATTGAGATTCCACTAGAACGAGAGACAAGATATTGATGGATCATTGTACAATATTTATAGAGACAAGAAATGAATCAAGAACTTCTTTATTGATGGATCATTGTACAATATTTATAGAGCCTGAAGATCGGTGGGATTTGGAGGCATCGCTCCAAACTCTAACTGCTCCAAGCGGTTCCTGGAGGGGTGGAAACCCAACGTGCGAGGAGGAGCGGGGATTATTCCCTAACTATGTGGTTAATTAGTTTTAACAGTTTTCTTGACTATTTCATGTCTTATGTTTGCCTAGGATCTTAATTAATCAACCATGCACACGGATGAACACGGAGATGTGCTTCGGTTTTTTATCATGTACGTAAACATGCAGTCGGCCACACACACCAAACGTCTTGTACGAACACTGACCAAGTCACACTATCTCATCATCAAGCCAATTCATCGATACAGGTTATAGGATGCACGGCCAAAATTTTCAGGTGTATGGAAATTGAATTGAATTCACAGAAGATAAATTTAATGTGGAACTACGTAACACCCTTTCCTTTTCAGCATAAACACAAAGCATGCACACTGCTTGGTTTTGGTATTATATAATGGAACCGGGGACTTTTAGTCCCTGTTGCTCTGTAAAATCACAAGCACGCACAGGACACAAAAGTTACTCATCTCCATTAGCTCCACAATTAGCATGAAGTTATTCCTAACGGATCCTGGAATTCTAGAGATAAAATGATAGAGAAAACACTTCGGAGTAGTTGGTAAAAGTCTCGAGAACATCAATCAGTAACAAACCATAGACATCAGCAAGGTGAAGCTAACCCGGATTTCGTAAAATCATTGATTAATCTACTCCCAATTTCTTCGGAAACATATGATTATATTAACTTCAACTTGTTTATAAAAATAATTTTCTTGCCAATTTAATTAAGAAAAATCGACATACACTGCTACGAAAAACAAATGACAATAAAAGGAAAAAAACTATCAAGGGATACGAAAGTAGCAGCCCTTCCAGAGAGACGCTGTTGATGACGGTGAAACAGCAAGCCTGGGAAAAAGCCCCAAAAGGTAAATCCTAGGGGCATAAGGTCGTCGACGCCCAAACTCCACCTCTATTTAACACCCCCCATTGCATCCATGGCCATGAGTCTATGTACCACCTTGGTATCCTTGACTTGTTCCAGTTCTTCCTGCAGTATATACCAACGACTATTTAATACTACCTCTGTTCCATAATATAAACCTTTCTAGTAGTGCAATTTCAACCATTAGAAAGACTTATATTTTGGAACAGAGGTAGTAGCAGTTTAATTATATCATAGACATGGGATTGCTAGGAAATAGGCCCCGAAAGAGAGAAGTAGATGAGTATTTTGGAAGCAGGAAAAAAAGATCATCTTTCTTATTGTTGAGTATATATTACGTGTGTAGTACATTAGCGTTTAGGCCCCTCCTCTATGTTTATATCTGAGGGTATGGAGACCTCCAATTGTACCTATATATGTGTGGGCATTGCCCCAGAGTAATACAACGACCATTGCTCCTATTCTACATGGTATCAGATTTCCCCACGATCCTAACCTAGCCGCCGCCGCCGCCGCGCCGCTGCCCTCCACACCGCCGCCGGCTCCCCGCCGCGCCGCCGCGCCCTTCCCACCAAACCCTAGCCGCCGCGCCGCCTTCCTCTCGCGTCGCCGCCGCTCTGTCGTCATCCTCCTCGACCAACCCCTTCGGATCCTCCTCCTACGACGGATCCACTCCACCGACCCCCGAGGTCATCCGCGGCGTCCGCCTCACCGACCACGTCCCCATCAAGCTCTCCGTCGCCGAGAAGAACCATCACGCCTGGAAGACGTACTTCTACCTCCTCTTCTGCGAGTACAACCTGCGCGATCATGTTGACGGCTCCGTTGACCTCCTCGATCACCGTGACCCCGACTGGCTCGCCATCGACGCCACCATCATTCGCTGGCTGTTCCTCACCATCTCGCCGAATATCTTCAAGACCGTCGTTCGTGAGGGCGACGACGCTCGTACGGTGTGGAAAAAGATCAACGGGCTCTTCACCGACAACAAGCTCCAGCGGCTCGTCTTCCTGCAGCAGGAATTCTTCGGTGAACCGCAGCGCGATCAACCCCTCGATGCCTACTGCTTGTGCCTCAAGGCGATCTCCGACGAGCTCCACGACCTCGGCTTCACGATCGGCGACGATCGGCGTTTAGGCCCCTCCTCTATGTTTATATCTGAGGGTATGGAGGCCTCCCATTGTACCTATATATGTATGGGCATTGCCCCAGAGTAATACAACGACTATTGCTCCTATTCTACACTTATCATGACAACATAAAATGTAGTATTTTCTCCGTTCGACCCCCTTTGCCCAACATCTCTAATGGACACTAACTTGTATCTTTTCTTCCTAACAATTTACATACACGAGAGGATATCAACACTACATATGCAAAAAATGTATTTTAGGAACTTATTTTTCACATATTAGGTGCAACTATGACTTAAACACAATATCATTCTAACTCGTGTCTAAATATTTATCAACATAAAATATATGAAGTTGCAATGAAATGAAGAAAGTGTTAAATTGTTTAATTTTAACTCGTGCAGAAGAACTAATCAATAGTGAGGACATCAGATACCAATAAGCACAACCTCAGTCCAAAAAACTGAGAGCGTATTTAAATGAGCATGGCATCTATAACAAAGTTGGAATCATTACTTGGCAGAAGATTTACCACTTGCCTAACATCAGGATAATAAGCATAATGTACCTCCTTTTATTTGTTTGATCAAAATAATATCAGCTCTAGAGCTCTAAGCCTCTCACTTCATCTAGCTTCTCACCTAAAAGGACATGGACGACAACAAGCTTTATGACTACAACCGGGTAGGAGACAAATGGCTACAAAGTGATACAAAGGATTGGGAAATATAACCACAATCATTTGTATAAAATAAATAATTGCTCAAAATAACGCACCAGCCATCTTCCTTGGAGAGGGTAATAATAGATGCATCCACGCTAAACTGACTAAAGAATGGATCTTGAGAATTGATAAGCAACAATTACAGCTTGGATCTGAAAACTCATAAGAAAACTGGAAGATATATCTATTTTTCAAGCTCCGTGCGGATGTCCCATTATCCAAATTCTCTAGACACCACTTGAGGTAGGTTGCCTGAATCCACATTGCAACCACTTACGATGAACACAAGGCTGGCTGGCCGGCCAGCCACGGGATTAAAGAAGGCAACAAGATGATTATGTAAGTACAGTTATTCAGACGCCAACCCTCTAGCATCAGTACAGTTATTCAGACGCCTACTCAAGTAACTATCACCTCTGAAGTCTGAACGATCTACAAAAAGCCTGTAATTCTGTGTTCCATATATGGAGATATTATACTCACTCTGAAACTCATGCATCCGATTCTTAAGCCATACCATTAGCATTACCCCTTCCACCATTATCTATGCCAACATACTGTATCAATACGCTGCTGAAGTTGTGGGGCTACCAGTCTCCTCCCACAATGTACCATTTCGCTTCTTTCTACCGTTCCATTCCAGTTCTCTTCCTCAGCATTATATCGGGTTTTGGCAATAAAAACCAACTATAGCTTACCAATGTTGCAAAAAAAGCTCTAATTGTTAAAGGATTGAAATGCTCAATCGCAAATTGGATGCATATTGGACAGAAGCAGATAAACAGGAATCTTAGTAAACCAGTCGAGCAAAAATTCTACAATGCAATGGTGACCAAAAAAAGTATAGTTTTAAAACAACCAATCGAAACAGAATGAAATAAAAATCAAGGGGATAAGACCATAGGCTAATCAGACGCGGTCTAAATGAAAAGTTGAAGGAGATGGTCGCATAGCCAGTTTAACGGGTAAAATTACCACCATCAGAAGTAAGCTTTCATACATAGCAACACATATAAGAGCTCGTCAAGCATGTTTACGTACATGATCAGCAATACCCCTCAAAAGAAGACCGACAAATATGCTTATTTGGAGCATATATACAATCTTGACAAGCCAATTATTAGAGGAGCTCGACCTGGTAAGCGAGCGCATGGACCGTGTGATAAGTCAGAGGAGCAGGAGCAGTGAATTAAATTTCGTCGAAATTTCGATCGAAATTCGCGAAATTACCGGTTTTCGCTAGAGGGCGAGAAAAGCCTGGTATCGTCCGAATATTTTGGCCTGTTTTAAATTTTTCGGCCCATCCTGGCCCGCTTGGCCGCTTTTCCCTTTATCAGAGGCAGCAGCGTCGTCTTTAGGTTTTCCCGTTCCCTGTTTCCTAGAGCTGTACGGCGGCACCTTTTGTGAGTATGGCCGGCGGCGGAGGTGGAAGTACCAACGCCGGTGACAAGAGCAACCAGATTTCTGGGAAGGGAAAAGAAAAGGAGCACGGTGATGCCATTGCTTCTAGCAGTCAGCGTCGGGACGACGACAACAGTGCGAGAGATGGTAGCGTCGCCGGCCGACGTGCTGGTCAGAACGCCGCGTCCGCCGACCGACGTGCTGCGGCCGTGCCGACCGGCCGAGGTGCTGCAGAAGATGTTGCGCGACAGAACGGTCCTCCAGGTAGTTCTCTAATATTTCTAACTCTGAACCTGTGTGTTCTGAAATCTGAACATCGATGCAGAGGTGAACGCATCCATCAAAGCAAATAAAAAAGTTGCCTGAAATTTTTTGCTTGACCCTTGCTTCCGATCTCCAACATGGTCCAAAGGTCGTTGCTCTTTTGCCCCCAGATTGTTTTCTTGCTGGCGATAGATACAGAGCATGGTCCCTGGCTGTTTTGGCGCGCCTTGCTTATTACTTATTTAATCTCTAGAGCATGCCTTTAACATCACTGAAACTAAGTGTATTCTAAGATTGCTTGTTAATCCCTAGAGCATGCTCTGAACATCAGTGAACTGTGATTAATTATTGCCTAATTGTATCTGAGCTTTAAACTGTTGGTGAATAATACTGCTTAGTACATTAATATGCATGTGACGACCATTAACTAGACTGACCATTACAAAAATAAAAAACTCTTTGTCGTAGTGCAGAATATATATATATATATATATATTTATAATGAATGGAGCGGCTCTCATAATGAATTGGAAGTATACCATGGTGCATTATTTTAACTGCTAAGAACATCAGTGTATGCTATCAACAACAAATTTGCTCTCCCATTATTTCCTCTACTTTTTACTTTCTTCTTTGTTTGCGTCAAGAATAGATAAATAAATTGCATCCTAAAGATCCACTCACGCCATGTTATGACATTTTCTTTATAAGGATGAAATATGTATGATTTGTTTCAGTTAGCATTCTGTTATTAGTCAGTCTTTACACATGTAACATGTTCATATAGATAGTTGCTAATCATTTAATATTTAATGTAACATTGGCCTATATTTGCATGATCAGCTGATGATGGAGTATCGTATGCATGGAGCCATGGAAGGGCTTATCATGGTGGTTTCAAATGTAATTACTGCGGCCTTGCAGTAAAGAGTGGAGGTGTCACAAGGCTTAAGGTACATTTAGCCGGGGTCAAAGGAGATGTGAGACCTTGTGATGTTGTACCTGCAAATGTTCGGCGAGCAATGCTTAGGTCTGTTTCGTTACTCAAGGTGAAGCAAAATGCAAAAAAAAGGAGAACTCAAGCGGTGGAGCGTGATGTCCTCATGAGGATGACCCGTGGCCGTGCACATGAAGGCATGTTTGATGATGAGGATGACGATATGCAGCGAGCAATAGATGAATCACTACTGGAATACCAATACAGGGAGAGAGTTGAGCAGAGGGGTCGAAGGTATGAGCATGGTAGTTCAAGCGGTGGCGGTTCCTTGGGAGATGGTAAACGTGTGACGAAAGGCTTTGATTCTGACCTCGCACGTGCCAAGGCACCAGTGCAAACTAGAATTGATACAATTTGGTCCGAGAAAGAAAACAAGGAGATGCTTGCATTAGCTTGGTCCAAGTGGTTTCATGCGAGAGATATCCCCGGCCGCAAAGCTGATTGCCCATATTTTGTAGGAGCCATGAAGTTAACTCAAAGGCTTGGTGAGGGTGTTCCTATCCCAAAGAGGGCCATAATAGATGGTCCGTGTTTAAACTCAAACTACAATGAACTTAAAGAGTATGTGCTGCAGTTCAAGGAGGATTGGCGTACATACGGCGTCACGATCATGTGTGATGCATGGACAGGCCCCACAGATATGAGCATTATAAACTTTCTAATATTTTGCAATGGTCGCATGCTTTTCCATAAGTCAGTGAATGCAACCGGGGAAATGCAGAATGCAGCGTATCTCTGTAGCATCATTCGAGAGGTCGTAGTTGATGAAGTGGGTCCTGAATATGTTGTCCAACTTGTCACTGACAACGGTTCCAATTTCAAGAAAGCATGTTTGATGGTGGTAAAGGAGTTCCCATCTATTATTTGGCAGCCATGTTGCGCTCACACTGTTAATTTGATGCTCAAGGATATTTCAAAGTTTCCTGAGGTGGTTCAAACTGTGACCAGTGCAAAGAGGATTAGCAAATTCTTTCACAGCCACAGTAGGTTGCATGATGAAATGAGGAAACGGGTTGGAGGAGAGATCATACAACCTAATGCCACAAGGTTTGGGACACTGTTTGTATTTTTACAAAGTTTCATGGACAAGAAGGATGCATTTCAGAAATGGATGGTGTCCGAAGATTGGCAAAATAGCGAGTGGAGTAATAGCCCAGACTACGACTACACATATGATCAGTTGATTAGTCGTCATTGGTGGGTTAATATGAAATGGGTGTTAGATGCTGTTAGACCTATATATAAGCTTCTTCGCTATGCGGACAGAGAAAAGAATGCAACAATTTCTGATTTCATACCAACATCATGCAAAAGCTCAGAAGAGTTAGCTGCAGCTTTAGAACATGACAATTTCAGCTATAACAGATTTCTTGATGTAATGGAAAAAAGGCTCAATATGATGCGTGATGACACCCATTTGGTGGCAGGTGAGTATTACTACTTGACATTATATTTCTTCCAATGAACTCATATTGTCGATACACTAATAAATTTTGTTTGCAATGCAGCCGGTATACTTGATCCAGCCGGAGATTATGAGTTCAATATGAGTGGTCAGCCTGAGCTTGTCAAACAATTCGGCGAAAGCATTCGTAGAATTGCAAGCTCACCTGAGAGCACAGTGGAGGCACTACGCCAATTTGATGCGTACCGGAACCGTCGAGGAATTTTTGGTACCATGGAGGCTCGTATGGCTGCTAAAAGTCTTACACCTAGTATGTCATGAAGTAAAATATGCATAACATTCTTTTCTTATTCTTTGATTTCATGGATACTTAACTTGATATGATTATTGCAGCATCATGGTGGATGCACTATGGATCAGATTACCCAGAGCTACAAAAATATGCATTAAGGATTGTGTCCCAATGCATGTCCTCTAGTGGGTGTGAACGAAACTGGAGCACATTTGCTCTGATTCACACACTACTAAGGAATCGACTTGGCTATGAAAAGCTCCATAAGTTGGTCTATGTGCACTATAACTTGAAGCTGCGAATCCAACAACAGGAACTTGACATGCAGGAAACTGAAGTAGATCCATTTAGCTTAATGATGGATGTCGCATTGTATGATAGAGACAATCCAATAATGGACTGGCTAAATGGATCAATGACCAATGCAAAACCCATTTTAAATGAGAAGGATGATGAGCTTTTTGAAAAGGAAATTAATCGTGAGAATGCCAAGGAAGACCTGACAGAGCAGCCAGAGAAGGATTTGAACAAGGAGCTTGGCAAACATGGAAGGAGTGGGAAACGCAAGATCACTCACAGCGACGATGAAACACAAAGCCAACCTGGTAGCCTGGGCAATGATGACACTGATAGTAACGGCGATGTAACAGAAGCTCCGGCAGCTAATAAAGGTGAGACAACTATAAAAGTATCTTGATGTCTTGTTTTTGTTTCACCCAATACAATGCTCTTATTTACATTTTTATACTGTGCAGGTCATGAGGAACAATTTGAAAAAATTCAGTTTACTTGTGAACAAAATTTCACACACGCCACACAAGACGAGGATCACGGTTCAAGGCGCCAACAAAGGAAGACAAAGAGTAAGTATAAGCGTATGGCTGATCTATCAGGAAAGGGTACTAATAAAAAGAAATGGTGAGCCTCTAATTTTATAACTCAACCTTACATGCTTACACGTCTGATATCCATACAATCCTCCCTTGAACTAGGAAGTCTAATCAAACTCATACTTTTTTCGCAGATGTGAGCAGTATGATTCTATGGTAAGGATTTCTTAATCGGAAGGCATTGTTCAGCCATTGGAACATTCTCAAACTTCTATAGGACACTTTATTATTAGCTATTTCTGCCTAGTTTTTGTTATGTGAGAACGTCACATTTCTCTTTGGATTGTACCCTCGCAACTTATGTTTCCAGTGCCAAGTTAGTAATTTCCATGTTGAATTTTATGTCAGTTAATTAACTGGTCCAGTCTATGTGGAAATATTTAATTATTCTTTCAAGACTGTATGTGTATCATTCTCGAAACAAGCCATGCCCAAGTTGTTGCTGTTAGAAAAGTTTTCTTCCTTGAATCATAAACTTTTGTGTTCCTGATTGTTTGGAGCTGCAGCGAAGCGGCAAATTTAGCTAGCTGTACTTGGTACTAGAAAGACTTATGAATCTGAACTGATCTACTAATGACCTTCAACTCTAAATGTCATTTTCGTTCTTTAACTAAATTTCGTTCGAAATTTCGTTTGAAATTCACGAAGTTTTTTAAAAAGTTCGCTCGAAAGATTCAAAACGAGTGCATTCGTATTTGACCGAAATTTTTGAATATTTTTTCGAAATTTCGTTTTTTTCTCGAAATTCTCGAATCTCTGAGTGGGGCGACATATTTTTGCAAATCGAAATGCAGAACACTGAGCAGGAGTACCTGGATGCCGGAGCAGCTGCTAGACTTTCCGGGAGCCTGCCATTTGTCAACCGGACGGGCTGAGCGTAGGGGTGGCGGGACAGTGGAGCAGCGGCACGGACGCGTTGAGCAGCCGTTGCCTTAGGTCAGAGTAGCGCTGTGACAAGGAGCAGGGGCACCGGTTGAGAGAATCAGTGGTGTGTGCGCGTCGAGAGGAGTCCGCGTGGGATGGGTCGGCGAGCTCGGGAAGAGCCTTGATTATGCCTCGTCGATGAAACGGGGTCAGGATCTACTAGGGAGGTCTCCGGTGGTGTGGAGTGGAAGGGGCCGACGGCCGGAGTCGTGGGGTGGTGGCGGCGGCAGGGTTTCCAGGTGTGAGGAGCCTTAGAACAAGCAGAGGAGAAGGGTGCGTTCGGTCCGCTCTGGCCGGTGCTGGCCGCTGCAAGCACAAGGTGCGCAGGAGAGACGGTTTTGCGGCGTTCCACTGCGAGCATCGGGTGGCAAAAGAGGGGATGCCGCCTTCTTGTCTCCATCCCCGTCATCGTTGTTGCCGCCGCGATGGCAGAGATTGAGCCGCAGGGGCTATGCAGTGTCAAGCAGCGAACGGCGCGCGAGGTGAAGGACATCGGCGGCGGCCTTGCCCCTGGTGGCAGGGCTCGATCTAGGCGGCGTATTGCAGACCACCTGCGTCCAGGACCGTTTGCCTACAGCTCAAAATTTTGCGTGCCTTGGTCCTTGTAATAAGCTGATAACGCAGGCAAAAACAAAGTTATTTTTTCCAGCGTTGTTTTTCTCAAAGGCAGGTGAAAAGTTGCTTTTGTCAAGAAAAAATGTGGAAAAAGGTCACTGTCACTGTCAACCGAAAAAACCGAAAATATTGCTCCACAAAAGAATTAGCAAACACGACATGTACAAAAGAAACTGACTAGGCAGACAAATCTGTTTGTTAATTAGGTGCATTATACCCGGGTGCGTATGCCAGACATCGGTGCAAGACTCTGAACACGGTTACATCATGTTTACTCAGCAGAACAATCATCAGACCTTAGACATAGGATGCACGGAATGACGACTTGATTGACCATATACATCACAACTTTCTTCTTATATACATCACAACTCTCCCTAGTCACCTGCATCATGAACAAACAAGAAAGAGACCATAAGGCGACCGACATATAACCCTGAGAATTATAACCTAGATAAGAAAGTTGAGCTAGAAAACCAGCACTCAGGGTGTTACCTTTTACTCATGCCTTCTTCTTTAGCACTTTCAGGAGCATCAATGCCCCTGTACCAAACATCCTTCTGGGTTGATAATTAGCCGCTGCACCAAACGGCCTTCTGGGTTGATACTTACCAGCTGTACCAAACGGGTTGATAGTTTGCCACTGTACTGAACAACGTACAGGGCTCATGATTGAATGCTGCTTGGGGAACTCGACTCATCAGAGGAGGTGCAGTAGACCCGTCGGTGGTCGCTTTCTTCAAAGCGATCTCACCATCCAGCTCCGAAGTAGGTTTCTTCGAAGCTATCCCTCTATCCATGTCTCTAGTAGAACCAGCCCATTGCATGGGAATCACCTTGACAGGAGACCGGGCAGATAATACTGATCTCCACCATGGGAAGAAACTTCTGGCAAATTGCAGCTCCCATCGTCTCGGTTTTCTCTTTTTTCCAGCCTGGTGCACATGTCAATAAAAAAAGATCTCAATGTCTCTTAGAAACCCCCAAACATCAGATGTTTTCAGTACAGCCTGCCGGAAGCACACTCAGTTGACAATTATTAAAAATGTAATACTTCTCACTTAAGCTACTCATGAGATTATTTGGGTGGGATTTTATTGACTTATAAGACATGTCTAATTAACAAGTTAAGCTGCTGAACTGGTATTGCTGCATGGCAGAACAAGATACTGAATCCATGCTGATGTTTTAATATGCTAGCACCTCTAGAGTCTAGAGATTGTCTTGTGGCACATTTCCCTTTGTTTCACAAATCTAATTATATTTTAGCATCAGAGCAAATTTTCTCATAAGCATTAAGTAAATTTCCCGAGTTACCAGGTTATGACTTGCGAACTATACACAATTGAGAATTGAATCATAGATTGACTATTGAACATCAAATCAATACAGCTTGAATAATGCAAATTGTGTGTAAACCTTATCTAAGATTTAGTCACGCGAATCAAATAATAAATCTCCGGACATAGATGTTTTCATATCTTACCTTACCCACTACTGTACGTAGGTAATCCATTTCTAGAGCTTCCCTGGTTGCAGTTTCACCTGTTTTTCATTGTATCCATCACAAATTAATTAACGTTTTTCCGCATTTTGAAATAAATACTTCAATCAACACACACATACCAGATTTCTTAGGTATATCATTAATGGACAATACATCCTCATAGGGGTGGCTTCATGAACAAATAGAAGAAATTAATAAATAAAGATCATATCAGTTGTGAAATCATAGTACTTGAAGAATGGAAAACGTACAGGTCTCCAATTTCTATGCATTGACGAGTAGGAGACAAACCATTATCCTTGAGAATCGACGAAACACATTCAAGGACCTCCACCCGGGGCACCTGCATGACCATTCCAAACTGTGAGACTTATGGCATGAGACACATCAATCAATAATACACATCGCATAAATAATCCTTTGCAGTGGGAAGACCAAGTTAGTATAATGCAAGGGGAAAGGCAAAACAAAATTTTACAAACATCAATAACATTGTAGTAAGATTGTTTTAATGACATCAATACATGTACAAAACACAGATTTTTGTCTTGATTATTTCATGTTAGTCATCCAAATTTGCCATATTATTTAACACTGGCTTTCTAAAAGTGAATTGCGTTGATTTTCCACGCAATGTAACTGAAAACAATTCCATAACGTGAGAATTACTGGTTACCAAGAATTTGTGTAAAGTGGACCGAACATTTTTCACAAGAAACCAGCAGGAGCTCTGCCTATTCATTAAGAAAGAAGTTGTTACAAACACCTCCACTTGGATTGAATGTGAACTACTCCGGTAAAGGGAAAAATCTTGTTCCTGGTATACAAAGTGAGCAACTTTTCGTATAATCTAGCTTTCGACAAGCTTCATAAGTTGTCTTCTTGCCTTTGCGAAATTTATTGCAACATATCTCCTACTCTTATTTATTTCAATTTTTCATATATATTTTTGTTTATTCCTCGCCTACTGTTTTTGTTCCAAAAGAAACTCAACAGAACTAGCAATATTAGCATGCATATAATTTATTTGTCCATTATATGTGCCAAGTATGAAAAAAAGTACTCCCTCCGATTCATATTATTTGTCGCGGAGTTGGACGTATCTAGCACTAAAACATGTCTAGATACATCCATTTGAGCGACAAGTAATATGAATCGGAGGGAGTATATCAGAAGAATTGACACTAGTATATGTTATCTATTCATGCACCATGAATAAATTTACTATAGTGCAACTATGCAAGAAAAGTGTTAGGTCCTCTGCAAATGGTGACGTTGATACTAGTAACTTCATTACAAATTTGTGACACTGATCCAAATCACTACGAATAACCATCTGTGATTTCTCATTACATCCGCTATTATCCTTCACTCTTTAGGTATACCTCTCTCAATTAATCAAATCCTAGATAAAACATAAATACTACGCTCATGCCCACATATTCAAGGTAGAACTAGAATACATCCTAACATGTCAATAGAGGAACGATATCATAGTTAAGTCCAGAAACATTTCTGGTATCTAACATTCTTTCAAACTACTGTAGTTAAAATCATACAAAATAAAATATTTTGATTTGGAAGTGCCAAAAGAACAAGGCTTCAACATCACAGAGATTGTCCAATGAACATAGGTAGTACAGTAAGTAATTCATAAATTGATATATTTTCATGCAAAATTAAATTTGCTTTCATCTAATTACCCAACAGATCCAAAAAAGTTACTCTATAGTAATGCTTTTGTTGACTTAGGACATGAATATAGTACATCAACATGATCTAATAATTATGATATTGTGATTAATTGTAGATAACATTTATGATCTTATATATGAACAGGAGTCGGTGAAGGGTGGTTCTTCAATGCTTCACACCACCCACCGCCACCTTGTTAAAAGAATCTCTAAAAAAATTACGAAATAACTAAATGATAGAACAGCGGTATGGCTCTTCTTCTCCTTGGTCAGATTGGTTACTTGAAAATTATGTCAGTAGATTCGTCACAGAACACATTTTAAAATATTCTAATAAATGTAAATTCTAATGTACCATTGGCATACTCAATGAAAAAATAATGCTAAAATGTATTTTCGGGACAGTGCCGATGGCCAAAACAAGAAGTGTTCGTGAGCGAGAGGAAATACATATGAACTACATATTTAAAGTGATTTTACAAATTGTATTTGCTGCAAACGACCCCAAATCAATCAGACATCCTTGAATCAATCTATAACAAGTATAGATTATCAGTTAAGCTATTGCAGGAAGTACCAAAGAAGCCAACGCTTACTATACCTGTATATGCAATTTTCGTAAAGCAGATAAAAATGGAGGAATTGTAACTGCAACCACCGACAGTACGATACCTCTATATGCTTCTGGATATATGAATCAAGACTTTCACCAGCTTTGGAAATTACACGAACAAGAGTTAGTATCGTGTGATTTAAGATTTATCCTCGCCTCCGATTGATGGCACTTCTCAGATTCTAAAGTAATATTGTTGTCCAATATTAGGTTACAGATAATATTAAACCCATCTTGCTTGCGTATCTGCTCTTGAGATGCCAGGAGCAAAACTGCTGTCTCGGCAAGCCTTCCCTCTTTAATGTAATTCAACAGCTCATCCAATAGATTATCTGTGTATTTTGCAATCAGCCGAGTCGTATCCAAGAAGATCTTCTGCAAAAATGGCCAATGTAGAACAAAAACTGAGTACTTCTAGAATTTGCAGACAAGAAGACGGTGCTGATTAACTTTTGGTCTTGCCACCAATTAAAAATAAGATCGTGCTTTTTTCTTTGTTAACAGCAATGCACAATTCTTTCTCTCAAAGAAAACTAAATAAAAGAGGTCACTACAGCATTGGAAACAATTTCAACTATGATAAGTGCAGATATATGAATGTAAGATTCGTTGAGTGTTGCTGTGTGAGTTGTTTAAATAAGAGAGACTTTGCTATGCTGAAGTTGTAAATTGTTTAGGGGTGAATGTGAGACAAACCATTTCAGGTAGGCACAGAAGATGAATGAACTTGAAGATGAAGTTGGTATCTGCCTCACTGTAATCCCGATGCTCATGGTTAGGGAATAGACTGTCTTCCAGATACTTGTGCATGCACGCATTCTCAACTGCAACATGGAGTGGGAGTAGGCCCTCAATGACCTTAGAGCCAGCTGTGCGTAGATTGGCCGACGCGCCATGGCGGACGAGCAACTCAATCATCTTAACGGAGAACATTTCAGCAGCTCGGTGGAGGGGATAGTAACCATACTGGGTCATGCAGTTGGGACCGGCGCGGCACCTACCAAGCTCAGGTGCCTGACCCTCCAAGGCAACTTTGACACATCCCACAGCATTTTGTGTAATCATCTGGTTCAAAGCCTCTGGGGTGATGATCGAACCCCATCGCATGCCCCGCCCATTCCTGTCCATAAAGCTGAGGAACCGTCGGACGCTATCTTTAGCCAGGATGGGCACCAAACAGTGCGATGAATCGTGGAAGACAAGATTGGTCAACTGTCCATTCACAAACAGAGAGGCGAAAGGAAATCAGTCATCAGAATAGGAAAGCAGAGTCAATTAAATAAGTCTTGGCGCAATTCATTATAGGACAAGAAAAAAATGTCGAAACAGGAAGCTGTGCGCAGAAAAAAATGCTGCAGGACAAAAGAGAAATATAATTATAACTAAATGAATTGCACAGAACCTTAGGGGTGCGGTCTGGAAAGATTATACTGGATGCTCTGTGGGCACCAAGCGCAGCATCTTTATCATCTAACCACTGAAAATGGAGGGGGGCATGTGTCACCGTCAGTAGCTATGAGTAGGGAAAGGAAGCATAATAAGGTAGAAATATCATCAGGGTAGTTAGTTACTGCACCTTAACGGCTAAAGTTAAAGTGGTACAGAAGTCATCCTCATCAGAAGGAACAAATGGAGGATAGGGAGGATCCCATGGATCAGACACATTGGTGCTTGATGCATCTGTTGTAGTATCTTCATGACAAGCAGCTTCCCTTGTCTCCTTGTGCATTGGCTTCATATGTGCCCGACTGGCCTAGAATTCCATTTGCACCGTTTGTTTGGATAAAACAAGTTTAACCTGGAATTTGCATCCCAAATCAATTCTGCACCTTGTTTGATTCAACATTTTTTTATGAGAGAGAAGAGGAGCAATGCGTAACTCCAAACTCCATATAAATGTCAAATGTGGCAACCTCGTCAGTTAACAGAGAGAACATGATTCATGAACCAGGCTTATGAGCTAAGCATTGCAATATGATTGTGGTTTATTTTTTGTACTGGTGCACAGTTTTACATTACTCCCTCCGACCCAAATTAGTTGATTTAGATTTGCCTAGATTCGATTATATCTAGACATAATTTAGTATTAATTAGATACATTCAATATCTTGACAAATTTGAGTAAACTAATTTGGGTCAGAGGGAGTACAACATTGCAAACTTCAATGATATGTGGAAATAAAAACTCTATAATGGCTTTGTGCCTACAGATTAGTGCCAGTTGGTTCAATTGAGAAATACTGTGCCTTGACAAGTAAATATTTATATAATGAGTTAATTCTATTTTTTACCCCCTATTTTCACATTTTTGACAATATTTACCCCATTTAACAAACAATACTCCCATTTAGGAAAACTTGTGCCAGCTCTTACCCCTTCAAACTTTTACCCATTCAATGAGGCATGATCTCCATTGTAGTCTTCGACAATGGGCTGGTACAAGGCCGCCAATGATACTAGGAACATGACTCCGCCATGGGAAACTCATCATCGGCTTCTCTAGGACAACACTAAGCGAGTAGTCATGTGTACGTCGTCAACAGTAGGTGCTCACAGGCTGCCATGCGTCTACACACGTGCACAAGAAGTGAGCTAGAGATGGCCATCCTGGTTCACCCGCCATTCATTTGCATGTCGCCAGAGGTCTGCTGCTTTTTTCCATGCAGTACCTCAAGTTTCTCGGTCCGGCGCAAGCGCAACAGGACATAGTGACGTGTTACCGTCTGCACCGTATCACTCGAGCCGACTGGCACAGTCAGAGCCATTGCTGGCGGCGGAGATGGTGCTACACATTGACATCCACGTGCGCCAGTGCTGGAGAAAGGCTAGCAGATTACACGTCTCGGCTGTCTCTCGCACGTCGCCAAGACGGTGATGTGCTGATACATAGGTGTGGATCGTGGGAGCACTTGGCGACTGATCTGCTCATGCACATGCTGCTGGTCCTCGATGTAGCAAGTCAGCTACTCGCATGTTGACACGTATCGTACTTGATATAATATGTGAAAGTTTGAAGGGAGTAAAATTTGGCACTAAATTTACTAAATGGGGTAAACGGGAGGAAATTCTGTTAAATGGGGTAAATACTGTCATAAATGTAAAATTAAGAGGTAAAAATTGGAATTTACTCTTATATAATATATGAGCATCGTTCAAACACTGAGGACAAACCACGGCCCCGTATTTCTAATCAGAATCATCATATGTCCTGCAAATTAAATTAAAAGCTCCCTGCCCTCCGCATATAACATGAACACAGAAAACAAGTTAGGCACGTGCTAAGTGAGTTTAATGTAGGCGTTCAGAAGGAGTAGAACTGGTACATAACTTGATCAAAGCATACATGCATATCAATTGTGGAAGTTGAACAACCAATAGCCAGGATAACAGCTTAACCAGATGCGGATCTAGATGTTGTGCGGATCGGTAGATGAAAACAATCTCATACCTCAAAATCGAAAGGCCAAAGGTTGCGAGATAGGGGTGGAAGAACGTGAATGGTGGCGGCGGCGGCGGCTGCGGCGACAAGCGTGCTTGGATGGAGGGGGAGAGAGGGGTGGGGTGGGGAATTCTGTCGTCGCAGGCCACGGGACTCGTACGGTACAACATGGCGTGCAGGTGCAATGCTCGAAGCAGATCGGGGCGGTCGCGGGCTCTAGGGGGGTGTTTGGGCATAAATGTTCTTTTTTTTGGGCAACATACAAGTTTTTTTTCTTTGTGGGTAAATGTAAAAGCTTTATTTATACCCGATACAATCACAACGTCACATACACCTTAAAAAAAACTGTGCTATCGCGCGACCATATGCTCGCTATGACCGCAGCACGACGCCGACGTATTCGAGAAGAGCGCGACCGCCAGCCGTGACTCGGCATCCAAATCAAACGCCGTACACGCCACATAACTAAAACGTGATGCCTGGCAGCTATCCCCGTACACTCTGAAACACTAGCGCGCGACGCCAATCAAACTGTCACGCTGAAGAAATAGCACGCGACGCCAGTCAAAATCCGCCGCGCTGAAGGGTTACCACGCGACGATGACCTTCCCTCAGCCCGAATTCAACCCCCCCCCCACCCCCACCCCCACACACACACGAACCCATATCTCCCTCCCCCCGCCCCCCCAAAGACATGACCACGACCAGCTTTGCTCTGATTCTCGCGGCAGCCGGGTGAGCGCAACCAGCATGACATGATTGCTCGATGCATTTCAGAAGCGGACCCGCTCTAAATTCTAGGCACAAACTCGGCTCCTTCATCGGCAAACGAGCATGTGCCCGGGGGATACTATCGGTCCCATGAAGAAAGGGGTCCTCGCAGGGCCGCCTACCAGTAAGCGCGCACATGCGTTCGAGGAGATCAACCCTACGCAAGCCTATCTCGGGCCCGAGGAGCCCACCTGGACCCTCTCGGAGACTCGGGTGCGCCTATAATCGAGGGTGCCCGAGGGTCACTCTATGAAGCAGCGAGACAAGGACGTGCTCGAGATCCTACAAGGAGAGCCCGGGGGCAAGAAAGACAGGTGGCCAACGATGCCTGACCTAGGTGCTAGGCTACTCCTGCTCACACTCTAGCACATGCTAGGGGACGATAGGGCAACCTCGACACATTTAGGCCATGCACGTTCCACCCCGACGCGTGGTATCCACGCATCGGTGCTTAATGACCAACAATTGTGGTGTCCCCTTGTCACTATAAAAGGAGGCTCAGGTTGGTCGAGAGAGGCGGAGGAAAAGTGGAGGGAAGAACATGTTGTGTTTCTTTCCCAGCAACAAACTCTCTAACCGTGTGTTCATCCACCACATAGTAGACAGTTACAGGACGTACGGATCTGCTCATCGTGGCCTAAACCTTGGTAAAAAACTCGTGTCTCTATGGGTAATTGTGTTTGTCTAGCTCACCGGATGTTGCGTCCCTGGTCGAACTAAAAATAAGATCATCCATCCCTGGTGTCAAAATATGGGACACGACAGGCGCTATCTTCATTTCTTTTCTTTTTGGCAAGTCTATGTTGTTGTCCCGACATTTTCTTTGGTTCGAATTCTTGTATCAGTGTGGTTGCTATATTAATATAGCGGAATGAAAGCCTGTTTCGAGGAGAAAAGTCCGTACATGGCCAGGAGATGAGATGGTCCTAAATTTATCTCCAGTCGTCACACCATGGGGATGAGAAGATGCTAGAGTTGCCTTTTGCAATTTGGAGGTAACCTGATTTCCCCATCTATGGCAGGACATTTAAAACCGAAGAGCAAAAGACGGATTTTGGAATTGAAGGATTAGCCCTCATATGTTTGTGCTAGTTCCAAGGAAATATTTTGATTTGAAAACATGAGCCGACAGAGAATCGATTCTTTAAAAATTCTCCAAATAGACATTTTTAGCAAAACTCCATTCATAATGAACAAGTCCCTAACACCTAGTCCACCTTTCACTAACACCAGAATCTCCCCCCAACGGGTGGCCAACAAGCGCGATGACAGTTGGTTTGGGGGGGCGCTGATAGGCCGTCCCACACTGGTGCCCCAACGATCATGCACCCAGGGAAAACAAAACATAAAGGAAATTCATTGAAATTTAGGAAAATTTACATGATTTGACTGAACTTTGCGCAAATTTAAACCTAAACCTAGGTTACTAGGCGGTCGCGCTAGGGTTTGCACCGTCGTGGCCTACTCCTCGTGGGAGGAGTTCACCTAGTCTGGCACCTCCTCATGGTGCATGGCGTCTTCGCGCTCCTGTAGCAGGACGTCGGTCCAGTACTTCTCATACGGGGCAAAGCGAAGGGGTCTTTCAGGTACGTCTTGTTTAGGCTGGTGTAGTCGATACACATGCGCCAGGTCTTGTTTTTCTTCAACACCAGGACTGGGTTGGCCAGCCATTCCAGGTGGTACACTTCCATGATGAATCCGACTGCAAGGAGCCGGATGATCTCATCACCAATGATCTTCCTCTTTTCTTCCACGAACCGGCGCAGGGGCTGCTTGACCGGCTTGGCATCCGGCCGCACATGGAGTGAGTGCTCGGCGAACTCCCTCGGAACACCCGACGTGTCCTTGGGTGACCTTGCGAAGATGTCCCGATTCTCAGAGAGGAAGTCGACGAGCGCGCCTTCATATTTGTTGTCCAAGCCGGCACCGATGGTGACGAACTTGGTCGGGTCAGTGGGGTCGAGCAGGATCTTCTTTGTCTCCTTGGCCGGCTGGAAAGCCGCGTCACCAATCGGATTCCTGTTAGCCGGCACTTCTTGTTGAGCCAAACCCACGTTGCGCATGATCTCGCGCTTCTCCTCGGCTATGATGAGGGCTTCAGCCATCTTGGAGCCGGCCGACGCGCATTCCATCGACCGTCTGAAGCAGTCGGCGATAGTGATCACGCTGTTAGGCCCCAGCATCTTCATCTTGAGGTATGCGTAGTAGGGGACGGCCATGAACTTGGTGAGGGCGGGACGTCCGAGGAGAGCGTGGTAGGAGCTTGTCAGGTTCACCACCTCGAACCATACCGGCTCGCGCCGGAAGTTCTCCTCGGTTCCGAAGATGACGTCCAGCCGAATTTTACCCAGCAGAGCGCAAGCCGGCCCTGGCAGTACGCCATGGAATGCCGTGGTAGTCGGGCACATGTCGCACTCGCGGATGCCAAGCTTCTCCAGGGAGGACCAGTAGAGCACGTTGAGGTTGTTGCCTCCGTCGATGAGGACGCACGAGAAGCGGCAGGTGCGCTCGTTGGAGATGATGAGGGGGTCTAGCACAATTGTGTATCCCCCGGGATTCGGAAGGCGATCCGGCTAGTCCTCCTGGCTCCAAGTGATGGGGGTCTCCGACCAGTTCAGGTACTAGGGGACTAGGGAGACGATTGCATTGACCTCCTTGGAGCGCTTCCTGCGGTTGTGCTTGTCGTCCGGCTCGGTTTCGAAGATGTGATAGGCGGTGTGTGGCTGAGGGTAGCCGTTGTTGTTGTTGCCACCGTTTCTGTTGTTGTCATTGTTGTCGGCTTCCCTAGCCGGTGGTGGTGGTCCGCCGGGAGGAGGCGGTGGTGGGCGAGGTAGGCCTCCCTCCTTGGTCTTTCATCTAGTGGGTCTAGCTACAGTTCCAGGTAGTATGAGTAGCCGGTTTGAAGGGTGTGCCACTTGCACGGGCCATCGAACATTTGTTCGAAGGTGAACTACGGCTTATGCCTTCTTGCATCGCCAGCCGGTGCATCGGGTGTGCCCTCCACAGTATTGACCTGCCTCGCATGGTAGAGGGGCTTCTGGTGTCTGGCTTGGCGGTCCCCTTGGAAGCGGTTGTCGTTGCCGTGCTGCCTGGAAGATCCGGCTTCGCCTCTCGGGTTACTTGGTCGGTCACGACCCGGCTCCGTGGGAGTCGGTCGGCCATCAGCGTCCACCCGGAGGGGCTTCTTCATCGCGGCGTCAGCCATGGCATACTGTTCCGCAACCGTCATGAGATCTGCCATGGTTTTCGGCTCTTCACACAGTAGCCGGTGGCGAAGCATGGTGCCTTCTCGGCACCCCTCGACAAAGAACCCGATCGACTGGCTCTCCAGGATGCCCTTGCAAGTGTTGCGCAGATCGGTCCACCTAGCAAGGTACTTGCGGTCTGACTCGCGGTCTCCCTGGATGCACAGGGCCAAATCGCGAGGGTGACCCGAATGCTTGTACGTGCCGTTGAAGTTGCGAACGAACACCTTCTCCAAGTCCGGCCAGGTGTTGATGCTGTTGGGCACGAGATTGTTGAGCCATGTCCTCGCCGACCCGGTTAGCATGAGGGGGACGTAGCGCACCTCTATGCTCATGTTCCCATGGGAAATGCCGACTGCCATGGCGTAGTCGGTCAGCCAGTCCTCTGGCTTCATGATGCTGTCATACTTGGGGGTATCCCGCGGTAGGGTAAACTTATCCGGAAAAAACTCGCTCCGGATGCAGGGTACGAAACAAACCGGCCCGGTAGAATCTTCTTCCTCCGTGATGCACGCTTGAGCTAGGAGCTCGATACGGTCACGGGTGTTTGGACGGTCTGGGTTGGGTGCTCCTACCTGGCCCGAGAGATGGGAGCCAGTAGGTCATGGCGATCCGGTTGGTGGAAGGGGCGGTGGTGGGTTGTTGTTAACTGTCAGCCCTTGACACGGCTGGCCCTTGGTAGCCGAAGTGTGGTCGTGAGCGCGGTCGTACTCGCGCATGGTGATGTTGGCCTGCTTCTTGGCGGTGGCTAGATCGATAGCCTCCTGCAGGAGGAGCTTTATCTCCATCGTGAAGTTCGCCTCAACCTCCTCTGGGTTGTCCCCGAAGGTGACCGGAGTGAGGAGCCGGTCGATGGCCTCTTCCACCGGATTCTTCAGCCGCGGAAGGTGATGACTACAAGTGCATAGATCGTTTGTTGCTAGTTTCGAAATAAAGATATCGATCCCACAGGGAGTAGGAGTCTGAAGTCTAATAACTCTTGAAATAAATATTACGATAGAAATGCTAGATAAAGTTCTAAGTGACAAGATAAAATGCGAGTATTGTGTAAAAAGGTGTTTGGGGGTTTTAGGTATAAGAGCAATAATAAAGTAAAGTAAAACAACTGAATACAGAAAGTAAGTATCGTGTATGTAAGAAAGATTGGAACTGCGGTAGGGGAAAAGCGTTCTCACAGAGTTGCAGATACACCACTAGTATTATAAGGATCTAAGATAAAGATTATCATCATGAACATTCTCAACTATGTATATGAGGGAGGAACTCTGTATTTGGACAAATAGGCAGCAACCGCTGCTCACATTATCCTCATAACCACAAGAGTCAACAATCGACTTCAATTAAATTACTGCGCTATTAAGGGACATAATCCTGTAGGACGTATCCCATTGCATGGATAGTGTTCCGTGAGTTTCCTCGGTTTCCTAAGTTGATACGTAAGGAGCGCCAATAGCTTTATAGTCACTGATACGTCGTAAACGTATCAATAATTTTTGATGTCCCATGCTTGTTTTTTATCAACTTTCTTATGTTTTGTTCACACTTTGAGGTATTTTTATACATTTTCTGGAACTAACCTATTAACAAGATGCCCCAGTGCCAGTTGCATGTTTTTTGTTTTTTTTGGTTTCAGAAAAGCTAGTAAGGAAATATTCTCGGAATTGGACGGGACAAAAGCCAAAGTCAATATTTTACCAGAAGGAACACGGAGTCCGAAGGGCAGCCGAAGTGGGGCCATGAGGTGGCCACACCATAGGGTGGCGCGACCCCCCTAGGCGCGCCAGGCCTTGATGTAGGCCCCTCGGGCGGCCACCGACCTTTCCCCTTCGCCTATAAAAGTACCCCGATGTAGAAACCCTAAGTACCCGATCAAAATTCCACGAAAGAGTCTGTAGCCGCCGCCATCTCCATCCCTAGATTGGGGGATCCCAAGCTCTTCCCGGCACCTTGATGGAGGGGATAGATCATCCCGGAGTCCTTCTTCATCACCATGCAAGCCTCCAGAGTGATGCGTGAGTAGTTCACCCTTGGACTATGGGTCCATACAGTAGCTAGATGGTTGGTTTCCTCCTTTGTGCTATCATGTTTAGATCTTGTGAGTTCCGTTCATGATCAAGATCATCTATTTGTAATCCTATATGTTGTGTTTGTGGGGATCTGATGGATATTGAGATACTATGGCAGATTGATTATTGATTCTATCATGTCTATGTTATTTGTGATCTTGCATGTTCTCCATTAGTAGTAGCTATCTTGGCTAAGTAGATGCTTTTAACTCCAAGAGGGAGTATTTATACTCGATAGTAGGTTCATGCCTCTAGTAATCTGGGGAAGTGACAGAAATCTCTAAGGTTGTAGATGTGCTCTTGCTACTAGGGAGAAAACAACAATCCTTTGTCCATGGGGCAATTGTATTGTTTACTTCACACACTTTTCTTAATGCAATTATCTGTTGCTTACAACTTAATACTGGAAGGGGTTCGGATGATAACCTGAAGGTGGATTATTAGTCATAGATGCAGTTGGATTATGGTCTATGTATTATGTTGTAATACCCAATCAAATCTCGTAGGAGTCAAGATGTCTAGTGTATGCATTGTTATGATTTCTCAATCTGTCAATTGCCCCGCTATAATTTGTTCACCCAACATGCTATTTATCTTAAGGATAAACACCTCTAGTGAACTGTGGACCCCATTCTATTCCTTTACCATTGATATATCATCTACTGTTTACTTTCTGCAAGAAATTAATATCTTCCACACTATACGTTTAATCCTTTGTTTTCAGCAAAACTAGTGAGATTGACAACCTCACTGTAAGTTGGGGAAAAGTTCTGTGGTTGTGTTGTGCAGGATTCCAAGTTTTTACCAACACCTTGGAATTGTTTCCTTACTCCTACTGGTTCGATAACCTTGGTTTCATAACTGAGGTAAACTTGTTGTTGTGCTTGATGTCTACGCACTTCTATTCTTGTAGACAGTTGTTGGGCCTCCAAGTGCAGAGGTTTGTAGAACAGCAGTAAGTTTTCCCTTAAGTGGATCACCCAAGGTTTATCGAACTCAGGGAGGAAGTGGTCAAAGGTATCCCCTCTCAAGCAACCCTGCAATCAAGATACAAGAAGTCTCTTGTGTCCCCAACACACCCAATACACTTGTCAGGTCTATAGGTGCACTAGTTCGGCGAGGAGATAGTGAAATACAAGTGGTATGGATGTAAGACAACGATGCGAGAAAATAGCTTGATGGTGTGGAAGAGACTAAAGGCAAACTGAAATAAAGAAGGAAGCAAGCAAATATGTAACAGATCTAATAGCAAACGGTGTTTCAGTGCTTAGAAACAAGGCCTAGGGATCATACTTTCACTAGTGAACACTCTCATATAAATATATTCTCTTCATGATACTACTCTTAACTACTCTCCGGTTGGACACTCTAATCAACGGTAGGGCTATAACAGCACACCTCAAAGTAAGCCTTTCCCATCTAGAAAACCCCACACTGTCACCTTGAGCTCTAGATGGTTCCAACAAACACCACAATTTCATAAAGACATCCAACTCCAAATATAACTCATAACAAGTATTTGTAATCTCTAGCCTAAGTGCCACCATGGTGTGCACGCTGTCACTTTCACACACATGGGGAGAGCAGAGATCTATTAAAGCACTTGAGTAGCAAGGTAGATCTATATATTACAAGCTCATGATCTAAATAAGATCATGCATAGAGAGAGATGAACACATAGCTACCGGTAGAACCCTTAGCCCCGAGAGAGAACTACTCCCTTCTCATCATGGGAATCAACAATGGTGATGGAGATGGCGGTGGAGATCGATGGAGATGGCTCCGGGGGCACTTCCCCGTCCCGACAGGGTGCCGGAACAGAGACTTTCTGTCCCCCGAATCTCCCCTTCGGTGGCGGCGGTGCTGTGGAACTTTTCGTGGATTTATGATTGACTATTTAGGGTTTTGGTATCGGAAGGCTCTTATAGCCGAAGGAGACAAGGTCGGTGGCCGGTCAGGGGGCCCACACCATGCCCTGGCGTGGCCTAGGGCTGCCCGTGCCTGGGGGCGGGGGGGTGTGGCCACCCTATGGCCCCTCTCCTACTCTCCTTCTGGCTCCGTGAGTCTTCCGGGAAAATAGTAACTTTGGCTTTTGTCCCATCCAATTCCGAGAATATTCATTTTCTGACTTCCTGGAACCAAAAACAGCAGAAAACAGGCAACTGGCACTATGTCATCTTGTTAATAGGTTAGTCCAAGAAATCATATGAAAAGTACTCCAAAGTGTGGACAAAACATAAGAAAGTAGATAAAACCAAGCATGGAACATCAAAAATTATAGATACATTTGCAATGTATCAGTGCTCATCATACCTTCCTCTTGGGGTTCCCAATGAGCTCTACATATCTTGAGCCATCAAGCACTTTTCTGGCGCCGTTGCTGGGGTGTTTAGGACAGCTTCAATCTCTTCCTCCTTGTCAGTCACTTTTCAGGGAGAAAGAAGATTATTGCAAGGGGAGTCTCTCACAACCAATCTCTTTACTTTGTTTTTGTTTTTCTTAGTTTATTTTTCTTTGTTTGCTTGTTTATTTTTTTATCAAAAACACAAAAAAATAGTTGTACCGGTTTGCTTCTTTTATCAAAAACACACACAAAAATTAGTTCTTTCTGTAGTTGTCACCTCTTTCTTAGCTCACCATGTTGATCCCTAAGTTCACCCTGAAAGACCTTTCAATAGGTCATGGCTCTATAATTGCGAAATATAATATAGAAGAATTCTTTAATCATGTTAGCAAGCATGAGGATATTGAGGATAGATCCTTAGCTGAACTTGCTCCAAATTATGAAATTACTACAGCTTCTTTAGTTCACATGTTGGAGGCTAGGTTTGTTAACCTTAACCCCATGATGCAAGTTATGTTTCTTAAACTTAAAGATATTGAGGATACTGAAAAGAGAGATTTTATTCTAGAAACTTTGCTTAAAGAATTCAATGATGTTGTTAAGGAAGCTAGAAAGGTCTTTGATCGTTTTAATATGCTAGGCTCATGTGTAGATGTTATCGGTACACTAGAAAAGTTGGACAAAACCAAACCCAAAAATGGAGAGGAAATTAAAATACCAATACCTTTTAAACTTGTAGGAATGCATGAACCCTTAGAAAAGAATTTTGATTGGATTGTTCTTGAAAACCCGTTTGATGAAAATAGTGAACCCAAGAGTACTGAGAGAGGATCCTCTAGAACTTATTTGGATGAGATACCTTGCCTCGTTGAAGATATTTCTGGTATCGATCTTAATGCTTCTTCATTTGAAAATACTTGAATCTTGCTCCTATGCCTAGCTGAAAGGAGTTAAAGAAAATCACTATTGGGAGATAATCCAAATTATTATTACTTTCAGCAAGTTTTTCTTTTGTTGAGTCTTGGAAGTTATTGCTTCAGTAATAACCCCTCCTTATCCCTTTTGTGTGGTTTTTGTTCCAAGAATAACAGCTAATGAGAGAGAAGTAAGACTTGGGAAAGTTGTTGTCACGAAATAGATTTTTGTGCTTCACTGTAAACAATCGTGAAAAATCCCTGTACGTCGGATTGAGCTATAATTTTATGTGCTTATGCCCCAGGTTATTATCTAACATTCGTTAGTTTAGCACTTTTCTATTTGAGCAACAGAAGGTCTTCGAAAAAATCGGTTTTTACCTGCTGGTCTGTTTTGACAGATTTCTGCCATTATTTGCATTTGCCTCTTAATCTCTTTCTCTTTGAGTTCTCTTTGAGTTATCTTTGATCCCTTGAGCTTTTAGAAGGAATTGCTACAGTAGCTTGTGTTTTAATGGAAGTTTTACTTGTGTTGAAACTAAACCCAAAGACTTATTATCTTGAATACACTAATGTTGCTAATGAAGATTGTGTGAAGTTTTGTATGAAGGAAATTTTCAAGTGTAGGGAAGAGTAATGTGATGAGATGAAGTATGGAAAAAAGCTCAAGCTTGGGGATTCCACCCGTGTCACCCCAAGAAATATTCAAGAAGTATAAGCGTCAAAGCTTGGGGATGCCCAAGGCATCCCATTCTTCATCAATAAAAATCTCAGGTTTTCTTCCAAAACACTTCATTTTTATTGTTTCATGCACAATTGTGTTGTTCTTGGAGCGTCTTCGTTTTTGTTTTTAGTTTTCTTTTGTTTGTTTGCTTAAATAAATTAGTTGGACCCCCGCATTCATATGTTGTTTCAAATAAGTTGATTGGTGTTGGAAAAGAGTAGGAAGCTTCATGCTTATAAGTGGTACAAAAGGAGCTTGCTTTGACTGTGGCCTAGACTTTATCATGTCATGTTTGATGTTGCTTTGACCTTATACTTAGTGATTATTGCTGTAGCATGACTTGTTCCAAACAATTGATATTGCTTAATGTGCCTTGAAAGGATCATGTGTTGTTTTAGCATACAAAAGCATAATATTGTGGTATTCTCCTTTGATGCTTTATTTGGGTTGACTTGGCACATGCTTACACCATGTTAAGACTATGAACCAGTCACCTTAGCCTCTATGATCATTTAGTTTTTGACTTGTAATACCACTTTATGCTTTAATTGATAATGTTTTGTCGCTTTGCATGATTATGGCCATTATTGCTCTCTTAGTTGGTCACTCCCAGTCTTTTGCTAGCCTCCAGCTGTACCAAGTATGAGTTCCACTCATGCATCCAACCTCCAAGAAAACCAAGTTATTCTAAAGAGTCCACTATAAATTCCTATGCATGGTGTGTTACACCATTCCAAGTATATTCATGCTTTTATCTACCTTCCAAATTAAACTTGTTATGTGAAAATTAGTGATTAAAGCTCTCACAAACTTGATGGCACACTTTATTTTCTTGCACTTAATAAACTTGAACCATTGTGTCCATATATGTTGCTTATATGCTTGCACTTTATAAGTTGTGAATTAGCAGAACCATGATACCATGGGGAACACTTTCAATATTGCACTTATTATTCAGTTGATATCATGTTCTTTTGTTTATGAATCCCGGTGGTGTGAAATAAAAGAGGAGCTCGTAAGCTCTTGGAGTTTGTATGTGTGTTAGAGAAACGCATGGGCGGCTAGACTAATCCATGCCTAATAATGGTGGAAACGTGAACCATAACCATAGTGAGCATTCTGTGAAGCATCCTCAATAAAAACCTATGCAAATAGCAAGTAAAAAAATCGTTGAGATGCTCATTGTTTGTTGCTTTGTCATTTTGATATGGGAAAGCTCCTGTGTCATGGGGCAAGGGGTACCACGTTGGCGATTCTCCATGATACACATGTACTTACAATGACAAGAACTTACTTGTGACTAAAGTTGAGTAGCATGAGGTTCGATACATGTAAGCAAGGGGCATGAGATTTTCAACTTATAACTTGTCAAGCATATCCTCATATTTGTGTCACTTTAACCTTAATCACCTCAAGATGCTTATGATAGGGGCAATGAGAGCTGAAAGCTAATAAGTACCATAATTTTTGGAAGCTCTTTATGAAACTTGAAGTCCATGCTTCCCTCTGTGAAGGGTCTTTCTTTTTACTTTTATGTTGAGTCTCCATCTTCAATCTTTATGCACCAATTAAGAGAGCATGGTGGTCATTCTTAGTTTAATGTGCATTGTCCCAAAACTTGTCGATTGATTCAAAATTTTCATATTGCTTGTTCTTAAATTATTTGTATCTAATCACCCTTATGAACTTTGAAGGTGTCCTATGCATTTATGTTTTGCTATACCATGAGGGACAAGCTGAATACCACTCTTATTATGTTTTCTATATGTGAAACAAACAAACGTCTTTCAATGCATTGTTATTCATGATCTTTTGTTTGTACCTTTTCATGTTACAACATAGTTGCTATGTCTTATTGTTAGAACTCTATCTTTCATGCTCATGTTTAGAGTACTTTGATCCCAGCTATCAATGCTTTTCAAATACCTTGATCAAGATTGTGATGGTGCATGCCACCTCAAAAATTATTCTTTTTATCACTTACCTACTCGAGGATGAGCAGGAGTTAAGCCTGGGGATGCTTGATACGTCGTAAACGTATCTATAATTTTTGATTCTACATGCTTGTTTTGTATCAACTTTCTTATGTTTTGTTCACACTTTGAGGTATTTTTATACATTTTATGGAACTAACCTATTAACAGGATGCCGCAGCGCGAGTTGCCTATTTTCTGTTGTTTTTGGTTTCAGAAAAACTAGTAAGGAAATATTCTCGGAATTGGACGGGACAAAAGACAAATTCAATATTTTACCAGAAGGAACATGGAGTCTGAAGGGCAGCCGAAGTGGGGCCACGAGGTGGCCACACCAAAGGGTGGGGGTGGCGCGCCCCCTTGGGCGCGCCAGGCCCTGGTGTGGGCCGTCGGGCAGCCATCGACCTTGCCCCTTCGCCTATAAAAGTACCCCAATGTAGAAACCCTAAGTACCCGATCAAAATTCCACAAAAGAGTTTGTAGCCACCGCCATCTCCATCCCTAGATTAGAGGGATCTGAAGCTCTTCCTGGCACCCTGCTAGAGGGGAGAGATCATCCCGGAGGCCTTCTTCATCACCATGCCAGCCTCCGGAGTGATGCGTGAGTAGTTCACCCTTGGACTATGGGTCCATATAGTAGCTAGATGGTTGGTTCTCCTCCTTTGTGCTATCATGTTTAGATCTGGTGAGCTCCATTCATGATCAAGTTCCTCTATTTTTAATCGTATATGTTGTGTTTGCGGGGATCCGATGGATATTGAGATACTATGCCAGATTGATTATTGATTCTATCATGTCTATGTTATTTGTGATCTTGCATGCTCTCCATTACTAGTAGCTATCTTGGCCAAGTAGATGCTTGTAACTCCAAGAGGGAGTATTTATGCTCGATAGTAGGTTCATGCCTCTAGTAATCTGGGAAAGTGACAGAAATCTCTAAGGTTGTAGATGTGATGTTGCTACTAGGGAGAAAACAAAAATCCTTTGTCCATGGGGCAATTGTATTGTTTACTTTACACACTTTGCATAATGCAATTATCTGTTGCTTGCAACTTAATACTGGAAGTGGTTCGGATGATAACCTGAAGGTGGATTACTAATCATAGACGCAGTTGGATTACAGTCTATGTATTATGTTGTAATGCCCAATCAAATCTCGTAGGACTCAAGATGTCTAGTATATGCATTGTTATGCTTTCTCAATCTGTCAATTGCTCCGCTGTAATTTGTTCACCCAACATGCTATTTATCTTAAGGAGAAACACCTCTAGTGAACTATGGATCCCAGTACATTCCTTTACCATTGATATACCATCTACTGTTTACCATTTACTGTTTACTTTTTGCATGTAATTACTATCTTCCACACTATACGTTTAATTCATTGTTTTCAGCAAAACTAGTGAGATTGACAACCTCACTGTAAGTTGGGGCAAAGTTTTGTGGTTGTGTTGTGCAGGATTCCAAGTTGTTACCAACACCTTGGAGTTGTTTCCTTACTCCTACTGGTTCGATAACCTTGGTTTCATAACTGAGGGAAACTTGCTGCTGTGCTCATCATACCTTCCTCTTGGGGTTCCCAACAAGCTCTACATATCTTGAGACATCAGTCATTGTAAGTGCTAGCACACCTCCGTCTACCAACAAGTAGTTTCCTCCATCAAGTCCCCACGAGAGGCAAATATTGAGAGGTCGACTTCTCTCAACATTAAGATGTAGAAATTCTAACACATGGTCACAACAATGAATATCATAATAGAATTTATCTTATTTCAATCTCATACTAGGGTTTCTCCATCTCCCCAAGAACTAATGATCTAATCATACATGGAGGCAATCAACATCATAGCAATGGTAATGGAAACAATCATAGATAAATAGTACTTGTATAAATCCACAACGACTACGGGAATTACAACAAGATCTAGTCAAGATGTAGATGGGATGGATGGAGATGGTGGTGATGCAGCGGTGGATGATGAAGATCGATGCCTTAGCCTCCCGGATTTGCGCAGGGCAAAGATGGATCCTTGGTGGATGAGTTCCCCCTCCAGATGCCTTCCGGAGGTGAGGTTTCTGTGATTTCTAGGTGTTCTGTATGTCGTATCCTCGAACCAATTGCACGGGGTGAAACTACTTGACGAGGCGGAGGCGGCACCAACTATACTGCCAGAGCTATATGGCCAAAAAAGTTGCTCTGGTCGTATAGTTGGTCATTGAACTCTCTGCCTCCCTTGTTCGCTTCTGGTTTTCTTCTAGTATTATTAATATTTCCCAACTAAGAGATTTATGTTGTTTTTGACTCCTTTTCTCCACAGTACAACTGCTCCAAGAATTGTATCCATTGTATCCATCATCTGTCCTGATCCTGATGAAAACAGACATAAAATGTGCGCACGAGCGCCGTAAAATACCAAGATCCTACATCTACAATGCAAAATAATAATGTAAAACATGATGCAAATATGCACTCATCAACTTCCCCAAGCTTAGACTCTTTCTCGTCCCGAGCAAGTTTTAGCTTAATGGATGTGATCCTCATATTCATGAAGCCAAGTTGATAAAATAAATGAGGCAATAGGGGGCCCACATCACCCCTGGCGCGGGCCAGCCTAGGCCGCGCCACCAAGTGGTGTGGCCGCCCTGGTCCACCCCTGGCACTCCCCTCTAGCGTATATTATCCTCCCAAAACCCTAAGACTTGGGGAGCAACCACGGAAAGATTCCGCCGCCTCTGCGGGGCGGAAAACATCGAGAGAGAAAGATCTCTCTGGTAGAAAGATTTCTGCCGGGGGAATTCCTTCCCGGAGAGGGGAGACCATCGCCATCAACACCACCATCAAGCTGGACTTCATCGGGATCATCATCATCATCATCACCACCATCATCACCATCAGCACCCTCATCACCATCTCCATATTGCTGTAATAATTGGCTTGAATCTTGCATTAGTTCTTAGGGGAAACTTTCCCGGTGTTGATTACTCTTTGTAGTTGATGCTATTGAGTGAACCATTGAATTATTGTTTATGTTCAGATTGTTATACATCATTATTCCATCTCTGATCATGATCCATATGATGTCTTGTGAGTAGATCGTTTTGTTCTTGAGGACATGGGAGAAGTCATGTTGTTAGTAGTGGAATTGTGTTGAGAAAGATTCAATAGTTTGATATTTAAGTTGTGGTGTACTTCTTCTAGTGGTGTCATGTGAACGTCGACTACATGAAACTTCACCTATATGGGCCTAGGGGAATGCATTGTGTATTTGGCTACTAATCGTAGGGGTTGCCGGAGTGACAAAAACCTGAACCCCCGTTAGGAAACCATTGCACAAGGGACGTAAGGGTCTTAGAGTTTAAAGCTGTGGTTAGGTTTCTACCTTAATTACTTTCTTGTACTTACGGATGTTTGCAAGGGGTATAATCACAAGTATGTATTAGTCCTAGGAAGGTCGGTACATTAGCACAGGTTCACCCACACAACACTTAGCAAGCTAAAGAAGATTCATCAACTATATGAAGCGAAAGCACTTGACAGTCTTCCCATGTGTCCTCGAGAATGTTTGGTCATCTTAAGTAATACAACCGGCTTGTCCTTTGCTGCATAAAGGATTGGGCCACTTGCTGCATTTATTCCTACTGTCTTTTATTTACTCGTACTTTGTTTACTTGCTTTATCAAAACCCCTAAAAATCTGTTTGCTAAGTATTTGCAGAGAATTCCTGATCCATACCACTAGCCAGCACCTTCTACTCCTCGTTGGGTTCGACACTCTTACTTATCGAAAATACTGCGATACACCCCTATACTTGTGGGTCATCACTTGTAGAAAGTAAACAGTAACATTAAATAGTAGATTGATGGTAAAAGAATGGACCAGAGTCCATAGTTCACTAGAGGTGATTCTCCTTAAGATAGATGACATGTTGGGTGAACAAATTATAGCGGGGTAATTGACAGACACCAAGAAAGCATACATGCATATACTAATCATGTTGACTCCTACGAGATTTGATTGGGCATTACAAGATTATACATAGACCGTAATCCAACCGCATCTATGACTAATAATCCACCTTCAGGTTATCATCCGAACCCCCTCTAGTATTAAGTTGCAAGATGCAGATAATTGCATTAAGCAAAGTGTGTAAAGTAAACAATACGATTGCCCCATGGACAAAGGATTGTTGTTTTCTCCCTAGTAGCAACAACACATCTAGTACCTTAGATATTTCTGTCACTTCCCCAGATTACTAGAGGCATGAACCCACTATCGAGCATAAATACTCCCTCTTGGAGTTGCTAGCATCTACTCGGCCAAAATAGCTACTAACAACGAAAAACATGCAAGATCAAAAATAACATAGACATGATAGAATCAATAATCAATCGGAAATAGTATCTCAATATCCATTGGATCCCCGCAAACACAACATGTAAGATTACAAACGGATGATCTTGATCATGAATGGAGCTGACAACATCTAAACATGGTAGCACAAAGGAGGAGAACCAACCATCTAGCTACTACATGGACCCGTAGTCTAGGGATGAACTACTCACGCATCACACCAGAGGCAGTCATGGTGATGAAGAAGGCCTCTAGGGTGATCTCTCCCCTCTGGCAGGGTGCCGGGAAGAGCTTCAGATCCCTCCCGGTCTAGGGATGGAGATGGCGGCGGCTACAGACCTTTCATGGAATTTTTGATCGGGTACTTAGGGTTTTCGTCCCGGGAGGCTTTTATAGGCGAAGGGGCAAGGTTGGTGGAGGCTCGAGGGGCCCACACCAGGTGGCGGTGCGCCTAGGGCTGGCCGCGCCACCCTAGGGTGTGGCCGCCTCGTGCCCCCCTTCGTGTCCCCTCCGTACTCCGTGTTGCTTCGGGTAAAATATTGACTTTGGCTTTTGTCTGGTCCAATTCCGAGAATATTTCCTTACTATCTTTTCTGAAACCAAAAACAGCAGAAAACAGGCAACTGGCACTGTGGCATCTTGTTAATAGGTTAGTTCCAGAAAATGTGTAAAAATACTCCAAAGTGTGGACAAAACATAAGAAAGTAGATAACAAATAAGCATGGAACATCAAAAATTATAGATACGTTTACAACGTATCAACATCCCCAAGCTTAACTCCTGCTCGTCCTCAAGTAGGTAAGTGATAAAAAAGAATAATTTTTTAGGTGACATGCACCATCATAATGTTGATCAAAGTATTTGTAAAACATTGATATCTAGAATCATAGTACTTTAACATAGCATGAAAGATATAGTTCTAACAATAATACATAGCAACTATGTTATAACATGAAAAGGTACAAACAAAAGATTCATGAATAACAATGCTTTGAAAGACATTTGTTTGTTTCACATATAGGAAACATAATGAGAATGGTATTCAGCTTGTCCCTCATAGTGTAGCAAAACATAAATGCATTGGACACCTTCAAAGTTCATAAGGGTGACTAGATACAAATAGTTTAAGAACAAGCAATATCAAAGTTATGAATCAATCAACAAGTTTTGGGACAATGCACATTAAACTAAGAATGGCCACTATGCTCTCTCAATAGGTGCATAAAGATAGAAGATGGAGACTCAACATAAAAAGTAAAAGAAAGGCCCTTCATAGAAGGAAGTAGGGATTCAAGTCTCATAAAGAGCTTCCAAAAATTATGGTACTTATTAGCTTTCAGCTGTCATTGCCCCTATCATAAGCATCTTTAGGTGATTAAGGTTAAAGTGAACAAATATGAGGATATGCTTGACAAGTTATAAGCTGAAAATCTCATGCCCCTTACTTACCAGTACTGTTCCTCATGCTACTCAACTTTAGTCACAGGTAAGTTCTTGTCATTGTAAGTACATGTGTATCATAGAGAACCGCCAACGGGGTACCCCTTTCCCGATGATACGGAAGATTCCCCATATCAAAATGACAAGGCAAGCAGACAATGAGCATCTCAGCGATCCTTTTATTTCCTATTTGCATTGGTTTTTTTTCTTTTTCTCTCTTTTTTCTTTCCTATTTGCATAGGTTTTTTATAGAGGATGCTTCATAGATTGCTCACTATGGTTATGCTGCAGGTTTCCACCATGATTAGGCATGGCTTATACCAGCCGCCCAGGCTTTTCTCTAACACATATACGAACTCCATGAGCCTTACAAGCTCCCCTTTCATTTCACACCGCCGGGATCCATAAGCAAAAGAACATGATATCAACTAAATAAAGTGCAATGTTGAAAGCGTTCCCCATGGTAACATGGTTCTACTAATTCACAACTTACAAAACGCAAGCATATACATAACATAGATGGGCACAATGGTTCAAGTTTATTAAGTGCAAGAAAAGTAGGGTGTGCCATCAAGTTCGTGAGAGCTTTAATCACTAATTTTCACATAACAAGTTTAATTCGGAAGGTAGATGAAAACATGAATATACTTGGAATAGCAAATGCTAATAAGTAGGTATGGTGGACTCTTTGGATTAACTTGGTTTTATTTGGAGTTGGATGCATGAGTGGAACTCATACTTGGTACATATGGAGGCTAGCAAAAGACTGGGAGCGACCAACTAAGAGAGAAATAATGGCCATAATCATGCAAAGCGACAAAACATTATTAATTAAAGTATAAAGTGATATTACAAGTCGAAAACTAAATGATCATAGAGGCTATGGTGACTTGGGATAGTCTTAACATGGTGTGAGCAGGCGCCAAGTCAATCCAAATAAAGCATCAAAGGAGAATACCACAATATTATGCTTTTATATGCTAAAACAACGCATGATTCTTTAAAGGCACATTAAGCAATCTCAATTGTTTGTAACAAGTCATTCTACAACAATAATCACTAAGCATAAAGGCAAAACAATATCAAGCATGACATGATAAAGTCTAGGCCACAGTCAAAAACAAGCTCCTTTTATACCACTTATAAGCATGAACTTTCCTACTCTTTTCCAATCCAAATCAACCTATTTGAAACTATGTATGAATGCAGGGTCCAACCAATTTATTTAATAAAACCAAGAAAACTAAAACTAAAAACAAATGAAGACGCTCCAAGAACAACACAATTGTGCATGAAACAATAAAAATGAAGTGTTTGGAAGAAAACCTGAGATTTTTATTGAAGAAGAATGGGATGCCTTGGGCATCCCCAAGCTTTGACGCTTGTACTTCTTGAATATTTCTTGGGATGACACGGGTGGCATCCCTAAGCTTGAGCTTTTGTCCATCTTCATCTTATCACATTGTTCTTCCCTACACTTTAAAATTTCCTTCATACAAAACTTCACACAATCTCCATTAGCAACATTAGTGTACTCAAGATAATAAGTCTTTAAGTTCAGTTTCAACACAAGAAAAACTTCCATTAAAACACAAGCTAATGTAGCAATTCCTTTTAAAAGTTCAAGTGATCAAGGAGAACTCCAAGAGAAAGAGGCAAATGCAAATAATGGCAAGAATCTATCAAAACAGACCAGCAGGTAAAAATCAATTCTTTCAAAGACCTTATGTTGCTCAAATTGAAAAGTGTTAAACTAACAAAAGTTGGATAACAACTTGGGGCAGAAGCACAAACAATTATAGATCAAACCGACGTACAGAGATTTTTCACGAATTTTTACAGCGAAGCACAAAAATCTGTTTTGGGAAAACAACTTTCCCAAGTCTTACTTCTCTCTCATTAGAGGTTACTCTTGGCGCAAAAACCACAAAAAAAGGATAAGGAGAGGTTATTACTGAAGCAATAACTTTCAAGACTCAACAAAATATTCCTAAAGAAATTTGGGTTATTGATGGCCCAAAATATATCGAGCTCGTTGGGGAACCCCAAGAGGAAGGTATGATGAGCACAGCAGCAAGTTTTCCCTCAGTACGAAACCAAGGTTATCAATTCAATAGGAGCAAGGAAACACCCCAAAGGTGTTGCTAGTTGAGCCTTGGCAGGGCAGACTATCGGTGCTAGTAGCAACGTGGAGACCTACACAACACAACCACAGAACTTTGCCCCCAACTTGCGATGAGGTTGTCAATCTCACCCGTTTTGCTGAAAACATAGGATTAAACGTATCGAATGGACAGAAGTAATAGTTTGCAGAAGTAAACACAAAACAGTAAACAGTTTGTAGATCGGTTGTAAAAGAAAGGACCGGGGTCCATAGTTCACTAGAGGTGGCTCTCCTTAAGATAGATAACATATTGGGTGAACAAATTACATCGGGGCAATTGACAAACATCGAGAAAGCATACAAGCATATATACTACTCATCTTGACTCCTTTGAGATTCGATTGGGCATTACAACATTATACATAGACTGATATCCAACTGCATCTATGACTAATAATCCACCTTCAGTTATCATCTGAACCCCCTCCAGTATTAAGTTGCAAGCAATGGATAATTGCATTACGAATTGCGTGTAAAGTAAACAATACGATTGTTCTATGAACAAAGGATTGTTGTTTTCTCCCTAGTAGCAACACCACATCTAGTACCTTAGAGAATTTTGTCACTTCCCCAGATTACCAAAGGCATGAACCCACTATCGAGCATTTGCTAGCATCTACTTGGCCAAGATAGCTACTAACAACGGAAAGCATGCAAGATCACAAATAACAAAGACATAATAGAATCAATAATCAATCTAAAATAGCATCTCAATATCCATCGGATCCCTGCAAACACAACATGCAGAATTACAAATAGATGATCTTGATCATTCACGGAGCTCACAAGATCTAGACATGAAAGCACAAAGGAGGAGAACCAGCCATCTAGATACTACATAGACCCGTAGTCCAGAGATGAACTACTCACGCATCACATCGGAGGCTTGCATGATGATGAAGAAGGCCTCCAGGGTGAATTCCCCTCTCCGGCAGGGTGCCGAGAAGAGCTTCAGATCCATCCCGATCTAGGGATGGAGATGATGGCGGCTACAGACTCTTTCATGGATTTTTGATTGGGTACTTAGGGTTTCCGTATCAGAGGCAATATATAGGCGGAAGGAGAGGCCGAGGGGTGCCTGGGCTAGCCACACCACCCCCTGGCGCGGGCCAAGCCTGGGCGCCCGGCCAGGTGGTGTGGCCGCCCTCTAGCCCTTCTCCGTCTCGTATTATGGCTCCAAGTGTCCCCTAGTAAAATAATTACTTTGGCTTTTGTCCCGTCCAATTCCGAGAATATTCATTTTCTGACTTTCCTGGAACCAAAAACAGCAGAAAACAGGCAGCTGGCATTGTGGCTCTTGTTAATAGGTTAGTCCAAGAAATCATATGAAAAGTACTCCAAAGTGTGGACAAAACATAAGAAAGTAGATAACACCAAGCATGTAACATCAAAAATTATAGATACATTTGCAATGTATCAGTTATCTCCCAATAAGTGCTTTTCTTTAACGCCTTTGAGCTAGGCATAAGAAGCAAGAATCAAGTATTCTCAAATGAAGAAGCATTAAAATCAATACCAGAAATATCTTCAACAAGTCAAGGTATCTCATCCAAATAAGTTCTAGAGGATCCTCTCTCAATGCTCTTAGGCTCACAATTTTCATCAAACGGGTTTTCAGGAACAATCCAATCAAAATTCTTTTCTAAGGCTTCATGTATTCCTACAAGTTTAAAAGGTATTGGTGTCTTAATTTCCTCCCCATCTTTAGGTTTGGTTTTGTCCATCTTTTCTCATGTACCAATAACATCTACACATGAGCCTAGCATATTAAAACGATCAAAGAATTTTCTAGCTTCCTTAACAACATCATAGAATTATTTAGATAAAGTTTCTAGAATAAAATCTCTCTTTTAAGTGTCCTCAATATCTTTAAGTTTAAGAAACATTACTTGCATTATGGGGTTAAGGTTAACAAACCTAGCTTCCAACATGTGAACTAAAGAAGCTGCAGTAATTTCATAATTTGGAGCGAGTTCTACTAGGGATTTATCCTCAATATCCTCATGCTTGCTAACATGATTAAAGAATTCTTCAGTATTATCTTTCCAAATTATAGAGCCACTACCTATTGAAAGGTCTTTTAGAGTGAACTTAGGGATCAACATGGTGAGCAAAGAACGAGGTGTCAACTACAGAAAAGGGCTAAAAAAATTATGTTTTTGATGTAAAGAAGAAAACTAGTATAACTGATTTTTTCTGCGTTTTTCATAAAAGAAACAAGAAAACAAAGAAGAAATAAACTAAGAAAACAAAAAAACAAAGTAAAGACATTGGTTGTGAGGGACTCCCCTTGTGAAGATGTCCTTGACTCCCCGGCAACGGCGCCAGAAAAAAGGCTTGATGGCTCAAAATATATCGAGCTCGTTGGGGAACCCCAAGAGGAAGGTATGATGAGCACAGCAACAAGTTTTTCCTTAGTTATGAAACCAAGGTTATCGAACCAGTAGAAGCAAGGAAACACCACCAAGGTGTTTTTTCCAACTTAGAATCCTGCACAACACAACCACAGAACTTTGCCCCCAACTTACAGTGAGGTTGTCAATCTCACCGGTTTTGCTGAAAACAAAGGATTAAACGTATTGTGTGGAAAATAGTAATTGCTTGCAGAAAGTAAATAGTAAATAGTAGATTGATGGTAAAAGAATGGACCGGGGTCCATAGTTCACTAGAGGTGATTCTCCTTAAGATAGATGACATGTTGGGTGAACAAATTACAGCGGGGCAATTGACAGACACCGAGAAAGCATACATGCATATACTAATCATCTTGACTCCTACGAGATTTGATTGGGCGTTACAACATTATACATAGACCGTAATCCAACTGCATCTATGACTAATAATCCACCTTCAGGTTATCATCCGAACCCCCTCCAGTATTAAGTTGCAAGCAACAGATAATTGCATTAAGCAAAGTGTGTAAAGTAAACAATACGATTGCCCTATGGACAAAGGATTGTTGTTTTCTCCCTAGTAGCAACAGCACATCTAGTACCTTAGAGATTTTTATCACTTCCCCAAATTACTAGAGGCATGAACACACTATCAAGCATAAATACTCCCTCTTGGAGTTGCTAGCATCCACTCGGCCAAGATAGCTACTAACAATGAAAGGCATGCAAGATGACAAATAACATAGACATGATAGAATCAATAATCAATCTGAAATAGCATCTCAATATCCATTGGATCCCCGCAAACACAACATGTAAGATTAGAAATAGATGATCTTGATCATGAATGGAGCTCACAAGATCTAAGCATGGTAGCACAAAGGAGGAGAACCAGCCATCTAGCTACTACATGGACCCGTAGTCCAGGGAAACTACTCAAGCATTACATCGGAGGCAGTCATGGTGATGAAGAAGGTGAAATGGATCGTATGGGCACCTAGAGGGGGTGAATAGGTGCTACACCAATTTTCAATTCTTTTTCAATTTTAGTCTTAGCACAAAGGGTAAATTCTCTAGATAAACTATTGGATGGAATTTCCCTATATGCAAACCTATCTACTAGCGAGTAAAGAGCGAGTGGAAGAGGAACGAGTAAACCAAAGTGAAGCACGTGGAGACACAGGATTTGTTTGACTGTAGTTCCTTCCTTGTTAAGGGAAGTACGTCTGCGTTGGAGGGGTGGGCGGTACTAAGACCACCACGCCACAAAAGGCCTCACCCTGTTCTCCGATGGATCTCGCCACAACAGGCCTGATCCACCTTCCACTATAGGTACCCTTCGAGGCGGGCACCGGCGCCTTTACACAACTAGCGGGGAAACAACTCCACAACAACTTGGAGGCTCCCGAAATGACAACAAGCTGCCACAAGAACAAAGTTGTCAAATACAATAACAAGATCTAGGTATTGAGAAGAATACTAGATCAGGGATTTCTCCAATTTAATGGAGAGGAGTTGAAGCGCTTGATTCTTGATGTTGATGATGAACTTCTCTTCCTTCAATTCCACCAAAGATCAAGACCTTTGGGTGGTTGAAGTGGGAGATCGAGAATGAAAGCTCTTGCACAAGGTCTGGTCAATTTCGAATGAATCAAGAGTTCTGAACGTTGGAGAAGAAGGGGTACTTATACCCCCTCCCAAAAACCAGCCGTTGCACACTTTGGGGGCCGGATTATCCGGCCCAAGTGAGGGCCGGATTATCTGGCCTGGGAAAAACACCGCCCTAGACTCAGAATATCCGGCAGAAAATCCGCCCCCTCTTTGAGCATCGCGCCGAGCTTGCCCTTGATCAACTTCTGGGGGCCAGATTATCCGGTCCTATGCGAAGGCCAGATTATCCTGCCTGGGGAAGAAAAACCGCCCCAGTTCGGATTTTCCGGGAGAAAATCCGACCGGATACCGAGCGACGCGCCTTGGCTCCTTTTGATCAAAAACTGGGGGCCGGATTATCCGGCCATTGCGAAACCTGGATTATCCGGCCTAGGGAGGAAAAACCGCCCCAGTTCGGATTTTCCGGGAGAAAATCCGACTAGACACAGAGCGACGCGCCTTGGCTTCCTTGAGAGATGAGGTAGGCCAGATTATCTGGCCCTTGGTGGGGCGGATTATCCGCCCCTCCTCAAAACTTCCTGCACACTTAGCACACATGAAAAGTCTCCATAGTATTGTTATCTAACACACAAAACATAGGAAAACATGAAATGTTCTTTCATCTCCCCCTTTTTGGTGTTAGATGACAATACCAGGATTTGCAGGAGAAAGACACAAGAGAAACAGAGATAACTATGAAAGGAACTCCCCCTCAATGTGTGCATAAAAGAGCTTTGCATTGGATTACAAATGCACACAAATAGGTGAATCTATTCCATAGGCATATGAGCAAAAACACATACCACTGAAGTAGAGAATAGGCATCCTTGACATAAATCACAATTAATACCGGATAACCATTATGAGCGCGCGCCTTCCGTGATAAACCTCCATCAATAGGATATGAATAGATATAACCATAAGAATAATCCATGCAATGAAGTCCATAGGCACCACCCAGACAACCACATAAAGTCTCAAACAACCACAAATCACGAATTTAAAAGTTCAACTCTAAATGGGCATAAGCAAGAAATAACGAATAGAAAAGTGCAAGTGCTTATGCCCGACCCATGCAAATCCACGGACACCCTAATAGAACTACTTCTCCCCCTTTGGCATCGAGACACCAAAAAGGGAGAAGAGCGATGCTAGCGCCCCAAGGGATCACTCATCGTAATCCTCGTCCTTGTCCTCTTCTTCATTCTCTTCCTCATCCTCATCTTCAAGCTCCTCAGTGTCACCTTCCTCATCTTCATCATCAGCAGCAGGCGCAGAGGGGAACAAGTGACGCTCTAGCTCACCATAGTTCAGCCTGGAGGAACTTGGGCCGGATTATCCGGCCTAAATTCTAGGATTCTGTTATACACAGAACCAGGCCCGCGCATCCCCAAACAACACCCCCACAAGGTGTACAAAGGACTTGTGTGCCAGAATAGATGGCTTAGGGGTAGGGAAGGCTTGGGATTAAGAGAGCCAAACTGAGATGGTACTAGACACTCAAAATTGCAAAATCCAAATCAAATAAAAGCCAAGATTGAGTGTGATTCCCATAAGAACATGAGAGAGCAAATAACATCCAAAAAGATCCAATTCTCCACAAGGGAGAGGGCGGTGGCCGAAGCCACCTTGTTGGAGTGTATGGTGTGACACCGCGAAGATATATCTTGGGTTCACGACCAATACTCATCAATAAGCTCACATATCACAACATGATATTAAGAGAAATGATATATCTTGTTATTGGCATTATGGGGGAGGGTTAGCCCAATGAGTTAGGACCACACTCCCCCTAAATCCATGCCCACACCTATACCAAACAAGGATTGAGATGTACGAGTGAGTGCATGGGTAATCAAGACAAACTCCCGGAATCAATGATATTTAGCTCATTCCTCAAATAGCAGAATCTTGCTTCATCAAGTGGCTTTGTAAAAATATTTGCTAGTTGGTTCTTCGTGCTCACAAAAGATAGATCAATATCGCCTCGAGCAACATGGTCACAAATAAAATGATTCCGAATCTCAATATGCTTCGTCCTTGTGTGTTGAACTGGATTGTACGCAATTTTGATAGCACTTTCATTATCACATAAAAGAGGCACTTTGTCACAATTGACACCGTATTCCTTTAAAGTTTGCCTCATCCACAATAATTGAGTACAAGCGCTGGCAGCAGCAACATATTCAGCTTCGGCGGTGGAGAGAGATATACAATTCTGCTTTTTGGAGGACCAACAAACAAGAGATCTTCCCAAGAATTGACAAGCTCCAGAAGTGGATTTCCGATCATCCTTATCACCAGCCCAATCTGAGTCAGTATAACCACATAGAGAGAAATTGGAGCCCTTGGGATACCATAGACCAAAGTTGGGGGAATGAACCAAATATCGAAAGATCCTCTTGGCTGCCACTAAGTGGCTTTCTTTAGGAGCTGCTTGATACCTTGCACACACTCCCACACTCAACACAATATCGGGTCTAGATGCGCAGAGGTAAAGGAGAGAGCCGATCATGGACCAGTATACCTTTTGGTCCACATCTTTACCATGAGGGTTGAGTTCAAGATGACATTTTGTTTGCATCGGAGTGGCGACACCATTTAGATCCGTCATATTGAATCTCTTGAGCATGTCTTGGATGTACTTAGCTTGATTAATAAAGGTTCCTTCTCTAAGTTGCTTGATCTCGAATCCAAGAAAGAACCGTAATTCCCCCATCATAGACATCTCAAACCTGTCAGTCATAAGCTTTGAAAATTCATCGTTAAAAGCTTTGTTAGTAGAACCAAAGATAATATCGTCTACATATAGTTGGCATACGAAGAGCTCCCCCTTAACCTTCTTAGTAAAAAGAGTGGGGTCGATTTGCCCAACTTCGAAGCCACGATCTAACGAAAGCTCTTTAAGGTGCTCATACCACGCACGTGGGGCTTGTTTAAGGCCATAGAGTGCCATATCGAGTTTGTAGACATGGTTCAGGAAGTTAGGATCCTCAAACCCTGGGGGTTGCTTTACGTATACCAACTCATGTAGAGGACCATTAAGTAAGGCACTCTTGACGTCCATTTGCTACAACTTAAAATTGTTATGAGCAGCAAAAGAAAGTAGGATACGAATGGACTCAAGGCGAGCCACAGGAGCATAGGTCTCGCCAAAGTCGATGCCCTCAACTTGGGAGTACCCTTGTGCCACAAGTCTTGCCTTGTTCCTCACAACAATGTCATTCTCATCTTGCTTGTTCTTGAAAATCCACTTGGTGCCGATAACATTGCGGCACTCTTTGGGTTTCTCCACTAGTTTCCAGACTTTGTTGCGCTCGAAATTATTCAATTCTTCATGCATACCAACAACCCAGTCTGGGTCTTCAAGAGCTTCAAAGACCTTCTTAGGTTCCACCATGGAGATATGAGCTTGATGCTCACCAAAACTGGCCAATTCTCTTTCTTGTAGAGACCCTTCGCCGAAGATCACCAACAACCTTGTCGAGAGTGTAACCCCTCAACTCAAGGTTACGATCAGCCTAAGCCTTGCGATGAAGTTCAATAAGTTTGTTGTCTGTTGGAGGAGGAGATTCATCACTTGAGTCTTCATTGGAAGCATTTTCTCCGCCTTGATCAGTAACTGGAACATCAGTAGCAGGTGGTAGAGACGCATGCCCTTGAGGTGAATTCGTATCCATAACAGGAGGCTGCAGAACTGGAGAGTCAGGACCGGATAATCCGGCCGATGGAGAGGCCGGATAATCTGGCCTGGGAGTACTTGCAGCAGCTTCATCAGGAGGCCTGGGACTTGCTTGAACTGGTGAGGGGCCGGATAATCCGGGGCTAGCCGGAAAATCCGTCCTGGAGCTTGCGTTGATATCTTCACCGCCAGGAGCAAAATGGTCAGCTGTAGCGGGTTGGCCGGATAATCTAGTGTCAACCGAAAAATCCGGCCTGGAGCTTTCTGGAGCAACTTGACCTTCAGCAGTTGATGGGGATGGTGTAGAATTTGCCCCCGTTGTTGGAGCATGTTGAGTATGTGTAGATGAGGGCTCTATGTGAGTAGAGCATTGTCCTTCCCGGTCCGCCACAAGGGGTTCCTCAATGGGGCGGAAGAATCCCACGCCCATTCTTCTTATGGCATCTTGGGGTATTTCAACATCTGCATCACAAACACCAACTTGCTCCGCACGGGAACCGTCATTTTCCTCGAACACCACACTACAAGATTCTACAATAGTTCCGGAGAGCTTATTGTAGACTCTATAAGTGTGGGATTCGACACCATAACCAACAAAAATACCTTCTAAAGCCTTAGATTCAAACTTAAGTAAACGAACTCCTTTAATGACAAAGAAACACTTACACACGAATACCCGAAAGTATGATATGTTTGGCTTGTTACCGGTAAGTATTTCATACGGAGTCTTGTCCAAGATCTTGTGGAGATATAAACGGTTGGATGAATGACAAGCAGTAGATATTGCTTCTGCCCAAAAGTTATATGGAGATTTGAATTCGACTAGCATTGATCTTGCCATGTCCATTAGAGTTCGATTCTTCCTCTCGGTGACACCATTTTGTTGAGGGGTGTACGCAGCAGAATATTGATGTCTTATCCCCTCTTCACTTAGGAACTCATTTAAGGTGTAGTTCTTGAACTCCAAGCCGTTATCACTCCTTATAGCCTGAATGGGGACGTTGTGTTGACGTTGAACCTCATTGGCGAAGTCTATGACAGTTTGTTGAGTTTCACTCTTCAACTTGAAGAAATAAACCCAAGTGTATCTTGAGTAATCATCAACAATCACTAGACAATACTTCTTCCCACCGAGGATTGCATGAGATGGAGGCCCGAAGAGGTCCACATGAAGGAGCTCCAAAATCCTTTTTGAAGAGATAATGGTTTTCCTTCGATGAGGTGAATCATGCATTTTCCCTTCAACACATGCCCTGCAAACACGATCTTTGGCAAAAGAGACATTTTCTTTTAGTCCAAGAATGTGGCCACCCTTGTGGAGACTTTGCAAAGTTCTCATATTGACGTGGGATAGTCGGCGATGCCATAGCCAGCCCGCGTCACCCTTTCCGAAGAGCCACATCGGGCCTGTAGTGGTTTTCCCCGAAAAGTCCACCACGTATAGGTCGTTTTCGACATATCCCACGAAAGCGACTTTAAGAGACTTGCTCCACAAGAGTACCACTAAATCAGCATCAATGTAAACTTCAAAGCCCATCTTACCAAGGGCACGAACTGAAAGTAAGTTATACCCGAGGGTCTCAACAAGCATGACGTCCACGAGAGAGATATCGTGAGCCACCACAACTTTGCCGAGACCCAATACCTCATATTTTGACTTGTCACCATAGGAGACGGTAATGTGATCAAGGTTTGGCCGCATCTCCATGATGATCTCCTTGCTTCCGGTCATATGACTCGTGCAACCACTATCAAGTGCCCATTTAGAACCACCGGAAGCATAGCTCTGCAAGAAAAATTACTTCTTGGTTTTAGGTACCCATTTTTCAATGGGTCCTCTCATGTTAGTAACAAGGGTCTTGGGAACCCAAATAGACCAAGGAATGTAACAATCGTAAGGCCCTACATAACTAGCATAAACATCACCATAATGATCACAATATAGTTCAAAGTTAGGATTGTTGATCCCTGCAAAACCATCATAATTAGTCTTGTCATTGGTAATGTTGCTAGTCTTTGATTGAGCAGTCTTGCTCTTCTTATTCTTTTTCTTGTTTTTCTTGCTCTTTATCTTGGGTATGTAACCAAGACCTTCTTTACTATTGCTTGTCCTTTGCCTGCTTAGTATCTCATCAATAACTCCTTTACCTTTGTTTAGAGAACTTCTTGCAAGGTCTTCTTTTCCAAAGGATGAAGTGGATGTACTTGGCACATCATACCGTTTCAATTGAGTTTGGAGCTGGTCATGAGACTCATTTAGAGTAGAATGATCACTCTTCAATGCCTTGTGAGCACTTTCAAGATTATCAAACTTCTCCAAAAGTCTAGCATGAACAGCCCCAAAGTCAATCTTTTCTTTCTTTAGTTTCTTTACCTTGGCAAGAGCATGGTCACGTTCCTTAATGAGCTGAGCTACAACTTCTTCTTGTGACTCCTCAAGGGATTCGAGTCTTTCTTCCAAAGATGCTCGAGCTTCCTCTTCCTCTTCCCAGGCATTCTTCAAAGAAGCTATCTCCAAGGCATCTTCTCTTTCAATTCTGCCCTTTTCTTCAAGGAGATCTTCAGATTGAGCAAGTTGACTCATAAGAACATCAAAATGAAGTTTGTGCTTACCTTGTAGGTTAGTGAAAAAAGTATCCAAGGCAATAACTTCTTCTTTCATTTCAAGACTGTCATGATCATCCATATCCAAAATTATGTTAGTCTTAGAAAATGAAGAGCTAGAAGTTCATACCTCGGATCCTCTTGCCATTAGACAAGTGGCATTGTTGTTGATGGCGTTCTCGTTTGGTGAGTCGAAGAGAGAGGAGGGAGTCGATGTGGTGGCTATAGCAGCCACTTCGCGGGAACTATCATCATCCTCTTCATCTTCACTTGCGGAGGAGTATTCCTCTTGAGCTACAAGAACAATCTTGGGTTGCTTCTTGAAAGGGCCATTCTTCTTAATAAACGGCTTCTTCTTAGGAGCTTTGGATTTATCTTTAAGAATGAGCCTGCCACCATTGTCTTCTCTATTTTGATAAGGACACTCGGCTACAAAGTGCAGTCTATCTCCACAGTTGAAGCAAGTTCTCAATCTTGTGCCACTTTCTCTTCTTCCATTTGACCCGTTCTTGCACTCAAGTTCAGACTTGGCTTTGGCAGGGTCCTTCCAAAAGTTCCTTGCATAGAATGCCATGTACTCACCATGAGCACGTTTGACCTCATCAGGGCAGTCCATGGACACCCCCTCAAAAGCTCCTTCATCTTCCTCTTGCTCAACAACATTGGCTTTGAGAGACACATTGACACCCTTTTGCATTCCAATGGCCCGAGCACGGGCATCTTCAGCATTCTTTGCCGCCACTTTGAATGACGCCATTTCTTGCATGACTTTGCTGGATGTCATTTGATTATAGTTGTGTCTACCTTGCAAGCTCTTCAAATCCGTTGGTTCGAAAGGCATTAAGGCACTCACATACTTTCTTTTTATCCATGCATCATTAATGTGAGTGGCCTCATGCTTCCCAAATGTTGTTGCAATGCCCTTGAGTCTTCTATACATGTCCACATGGTTTTCACCATCCAACATGTAGAATCCCTCTGCTTCATTACTAAGGGCATCATACCTGTTTCTTATCATGCTTTCATTTCCAACAAAAAGGTCTGTAAGAGCATCCCATGCCTCTTTAGCTGTGTTGAGATGTTCAATGTGTGGCATGTCCTTGGGACCCACACCCATCTGTATCATGTGGAGAGCGGTGGCATTCAACTGTCTATCCACAACTTCCCTTCTCGTTAGATTGGTTTGATCTCCAATATGAAGACCTTCTTCAATAATCCTCCACAATTCAATAAAGGAGCTGCAAACATGAGATTTCATTAGGAATTGCCATTGGTTAAAAGAGGATGCAGTGAGCTTGGGTGGATCACCCCTATTGTTTATATGAGGATGAGGGATAGGTGGGTCGGGGGAATATACGTGGCGAACCTCACTATATTACTCCTTACCACTTCCCTTTTTGGAGGTGGAACCATTTAGTTTTTCATCTTCCACATCATCATCCTTGGATCCGGTGTTACCCTTTTCCTTCGATGATGGTGTGGGAGCCTTAGAGGAGGATGGAGATGGGGCTATGGATGATGTAAGGCGAGCAATCATTTAATTCATCTCCTCCATCTTGGCCTCAAAGGATTTCAACAAGGTTGTTTCCAATGACTTGAGATCATCCATTGTGATCATATCCACAGCCTCATTTCCATCATCCTTGGTACCCATACTACTCTTACGCGGTTAAGCCCGAATTAAGAGCCGGGGCTCTGATACCAATTGAAATGGATCGTATGGGCACCTAGAGGGAGGGTGAATAGGTGCTACACCAATTTTTAATTCTTTTTCAATTTTAGGCTTAGCACAAAGGGTAAATTCTCTAGATAAACTATTGGATGAAATTTCCCAATATGCAAACCTATCTACTAGCGAGTAAAGAGCGAGCGGAAGAGGAACGAGTAAACCGAAGTGAAGCACACGGAGACACAGGATTTGTTTGACCGCAGTTCCTTCCTTGTTAAGGGAAGTACGTCTGCGTTGGAGGGGTGGGCGGTACTAAGACCACCACGCCACAAAAGGCCTCACCCTGTTCTCCGATGGATCTCGCCACAACAGGCCTGATCCACCTTCCACTATAGGTACCCTTCGAGGCGGGCACCGGCGCCTTTACACAACTAGCGGGACAACAACTCCACAACAACTTGGAGGCTCCTGAAATGTCAACAAGCTGCCACAAGAACAAAGTTGTCAAATACAATAACAAGATCTAGGTATTGACAAGAAAACTAGATCAGGGATTTCTCCAATTGAATGGAGGGGAGTTGAAGCGCTTGATTCTTGATGTTGATGATGAACTTCTCCTCCTTCAATTCCACCAAAGATCAAGACCTTCGGGTGGTTGAAGTGGGAGATCGAGAATGAAAGCTCTTGCACAAGGTCTGGTCAATTTCGAATGAATTAAGAGTTCTGAACGTTGGAGAAGAAGGGGTACTTATACCCCCTTCCAAAAACCAGCCGTTGCACACTTTGGGGGCCAGATTATCCGGCCCAAGTGAGGGCCGGATTATCCGGCCTGAGGAAAACACCGCCCCAGACTCGGAATATCCGGCAGAAAATCTGCCCCCTCTCTGAGCATCGCGCCGAGCTTGCCCTTGATCAACTTCTGGGGGCCGGATTATCCGGTCCTATGCGAAGGCCGGATTATCCGGCCTAGGGAAGAAAAAATGTTTTAGATCCCTTGTGATTATCTAATACCGTGATTGTTTTAGATCACTGTGGCGCCATGGCATGTAACACCGGTGCGTAGCTTCTTGTTGGTCTCCTCCAAAGCAGTTATGCGGTTGTAGCACCTCCGCAAATTAGACTACAGATTATCCACTCTATCAGCGAGCTTAGTCACCAATGGAAGGAGGTATTCCTTCTTCTCCATCTCATTGAGATGGTGACGGACTTCAACACGATGGAGTAGCTCCTGCTTCTGATATATCTCCAATGCCCGCACGCGATCCTTGGTCCTGGGGACAGCTTCTTCTTCCTCATCCATAATTGATATATCGGGGAAGTGGAAACCATACCTCCACTCTTCTTGAGGCTTAACCTTCATACGAGCACAAATGGTTGGCTTCGAGAGTGGTTCCTCCATTCTCTTTCTAGCACCTGCACCAATATTAGATAATTCGTTACGCTTGTGCGGACTTTGATCCTTTGTGATGAACTTGACCGTCTCCACATGCCCTTTTCCATGTGGCTTGCGATCTTCTCTCTCTTGTTGAGCTTTGGAAGTTTCCTGCCACGTAACGACCAACTATACGTCCGCAGCTCGTATAGCTCCGGCCGTATAGTTGGTTCCAGGCAGATATTTCCAAATATCTCGAGTCCAAGTCAATTAAATCACGACTCGGAACCGACAATAACATTTTTTAGATGAATAACCAAAAGGTCAAACGAAAAAGTGTCTGAGAGTTTAACAACCAACTATACAGTCGGAATTTTTTGGCTCCGGTCGTATAGTTGCGACTGTATAGATAAAAACACTGAAAATCAAAAGTGTCTAAGAGTTTAAAGACCAACTATACGGCCGGAATTTTGGCTCCGGTCGTATAGTTGTGACTGTATAGATACAAACACCAAAAAGCAAAACTATCTGAGAGTTTAACGACCAACTATATGGCCGGAATTTTTGGCTCTGGTCGTATAGTTGCGACCGTATAGGCTCGGATAGCAAAAATAATTTCAGGAAGATGATACAGAGAGTTTAACGACCAACTATACGGCGGGAGCTTCCTCTCCAGCCGTATAGCTCCGCATGTATAGTTGGTAAAACCCTTCTAAAACTTCAGAAAAACACAAGTAATTCAAAGGCAGAATTATCAAAAGTAAAAATTGTGAAAACAAATCACTTATTTGGGTAAGAACACTTACCTTGCACTTACCATTTGTTTATTCGGGGATAAAAAGTTCCTCCAACAACAAAGACTTCTTCTCTCTTGGAGGAATTGACCTTAATTCATTGAATAATTCTCGTAAACAAAAATCACCAGGACTAAAGTTCCTCTCAACAAGATTGGTGTCTTGTTGGGCAAACATAGATACTGTATCCAGCATCTTTATTTCTTGCCTCTGCATAATCTACAACTCAAATTCTTGAAGAGAAAGATTCCCAACTGATCAGTCTTGGCTTATGGTGTTTCCTCTCAAGGAGTTCTTTTAAGCCATCACGATCCGTGTGAAATCTTACCTTTGCATCAACTATATAGGAACGAAACTTATCATCAGAGAAAAATACAGCAAAAAGTTCCTTTTCTTCCTTAGGGTAATTCTTTTGAGCACCATTAAGAGTTCTACTAGCATGATGTATAATATTAAATCTACGACCAATATGTTGTCCCAGAGTTACTCCTACAACATCATTATTAGCTTCACATATTAAGTCAAAGGTTGTATCCTAGATAGGTGGTTTAATAATAGGAGCACGAGATAAAGCATTTTTAGTCTATCAAAGGCTTCAAGACACTTATCATCAAAATTAAATCTTATTCCCTTTTGCAGGAGGTTAGTCAAAGGTTTAAATATTCTAGAGAAATTTTAATGAACCTTCTATAAAAACCCACATGACCAAGAAAACTTCTTATACCTTTGATATCCTTAGGTTGTGGCATTCTCTATATTGCTTCAACCTTAGCTCTATCAACTTCAATTCCCTTACCTGATACCTTGTGTCCAAGGACTATACCTTCTTTGATAATAAAATGGCATTTCTCCCAGTTTAGGACAAGATTAGTTTCTTCACCCATGCTGCAAAACTTTTTTGAGATTATCCAAGCAACTAGTAAACGAAGTTCTATAGACAGAAAAGTCATCCTTAAATACTTACATTATAAGTTCTATAAAATCAGCAAAAATAGCAGTTATGCATCTTTGAAAAGTAGATGGAGCATTACATAAACCAAAAGGCATACGTCGGTAAGCATGCAAACCATAAGGACTAATGACAATTGTTTTAAGTTGGTCATCCAGATGAACAACTATTTAAGAAAAACCAGAGTATCTGTCCAAGTAGCAAAAATGAGTATGGTTTTCTAACCTTTCTAAAGTTTGATCTATGAACGATAATGGATAGTGATCTTTCCTAGTCTCTTTATTTAATTTTCTGAAGTCTATGCACATCCTATGCCCAACAATAGTTCTAGTAGGTATCAATTCATTGTTTTCATTAGGAACAACAGTAAAACCGCCCTTCTTAGGGACATAGTGAACATGACTTACCCATTCGCTTTCTTTAACAGGGTAGATTATACCTATGTCCAGTAGGCGTACAATTTCTTTTCTTACCACTTCTTTCATTTCGAGCTTCAATCTTCTTTTTAAATTCTGCAACAGTTTAGCACCTTCTTCCATGAATATTCGATGGACGTCTATCATGGGACTGATGTCCTTCAAGTCATCCATTGAGTACCCAAAGGCCTGGCGATGCTCCTTAAGTATCTTCATGAGTTCTTCTTCTTCTTCTCCTGAAAGTTTAGCACTAATAATAACAAGAAATTTATTTGTATCATCTGAAAACCTGTATTTAAGATTTTCTGGTAGATTCTTCAACTCCGGGGGTGGTAGTTCCTCATCCCCTCTATTTTTTGGCTCTTCAAAAGCCTCATCCGTTGGAGGTCCCATAATGGGAAGTGAATCGAATTCATCTTCTAGTTCTCCTAGTGACTTGTCCTCCATAACTATTTCTTCATAATTTGGATCTTCATTTATTTCTTCTTCTTGATTACTAAACAAAAGATCCACCATTTCCTCAATAGTTTTCTCCTCCTCTTCTTCTCGTATTTGTGGAGGCTTGTCTTTAAAATTGGAAAAATGGAATTTATTCTCCATTCCCCCAAGCTTAAGAGACACAATCTCCTTGAAATTAACATAGGCACCTATATCACCCAAAAAGTTCCTTCCAAATATAATTGGGCAGAGAGTGTCAGCTGGCATATCAACAACTACAAAATTGATAGGAAAATTTTTATTGCCAATTGTGACAGTTGCATCTTCAACTACTCCCATTGGAATTCTAAGGTTTTTATTATCTAACATAATTGTCATATCAGTATTTTCAATTATGGTCGGTTCTATTTCTTATTTTATTTCTAGGTAGAAGTTATAAGATATAACATTAACTTTAGTGCCAAGATCACATAAATCGTAATGTGAGGTTTCTTTAAATAGGCAGGGAAGAATAGGCTTACCCACATCTTTTACCTTTGTTCTACCTTCAACCAAGAAGTCTCTTCATCAAGCTCAACTATGTTACAATGTGCGTACATAGCCACAATTTCTTCCTTGGTTACCTCTTCATCTTTGGTTTCTTCCAGATGTTCCACGACTTCTGGCATGCTTTCCTCTTCCTTCTTCTCTTGTACTACTTTGACATGTTCATACTTAAGAATATGCTTTTGTGCAGTGTTACGAAAAGGCAATTCATGCATTGGTTCTAGGGAGGCCAGTGTTGCTTTATCTTCTCTCTTCTTTTCAGGTTCGGGAGGTGGATCATACTTGATTGGACCCTCCTTTGGAGCTTTTATATGTTCAGTAAAAGCTTTAACAACTTGCAACACAAGATTTGGATCCATATAAAGTTCTTTAGATAATTCTTTAACATGGCCTTTTTATTGTAATCATGAATGCAATCATGCTCTATTTCTACGCCTCATTCACTTCCTAGACCAAAATTCCATGAAACTCTATGATCACGAATTCTATTAAGTAAAGCCCAAGCTTTAGGTATAGGAAGATTCATAAAGGCTCCTTCTACGAAAGAGTCTAGTTCAATTTTATTAGGTTAAATTAAACCGCCATAAAAGATATGTAGTAAATACCATTCAGGCAAATCATGATGAGGACATAGACGTAATAAATCTTTAAATCAGATATAAGCTCTTACTAGTCCTTCATTAGAATGATTCTTCCAAGTCATTATAAGACGCCTGATTCCAAAAGATTTTGATAACAGATAATATTTTGCTAGAAATTCACAGGCTAGATTATCCCAAGTAGTAGTGGCTTGAGGTGGTAGAGATCTATACCATGAAAGAGTTGTACTTGTCAAAGTTTGACTAAAAAGTTTAACCCTTACCTCATCAGCGGTATATCCCGTCAATAGAAAAGTTCCACATATATCTTTGAGACATGCAATATGCTCATATGAGACGTATCCTATGGCATGGATAATGTTCCGTGAGTTTCCTCAGTTACCCAAGTTGATACGTAACGGGTGCCAACAGCTTTATAGTCACTATAAGTGCTAGCACACCTCCGTCTACCAACAAGTAGTTTCCTCCATCAAGTCCCCATGAGAGACAAATATTGAGAGGTCGACTTCTCTCAACATCAAGATGTAGAAAATCTAACACATGGTCACAACGGTGAATATCATAATAGACTTTATCTTATTTCAATCTCATACTAGGGTTTCTCCATCTCCCCAAGAACTAATGATCTACTCAGACATGGAGGCAATCAACATCATAGCAATGGTAATGGAAACAAGCATAGATGAATAGTACTTGTATAAATCCACAACGAGTATGGGAATTACAACAAGATCTAGACAAGATGTAGATGGGATGATTGGAGATGGTGGTGATACAGCGGTGGATGATCAAGATCGATGCCTTAGCCTCCCGGATCTGCGCAGGGCGGAGATGGATCCTTGGTGGATGAGTTCCCCCTCCAGATGCCTTCCGGAGGTGAGTTTTCTGCGATTTCTAGGTGTTCTGTATGTCGTCTCCTCGAACCAATTGCATGGAGTGAAACTATTTGACGAGGCGAAGGCGGTGCCAACTATACGGCTGGAGCTATACGGCCGGAAAAGTTGCTCCGGTCGTATAGTTGGTTGTTGAACTCTCTACCTCCCTTGTTCGTTTCTGGTTTTCTTATGGTATTATTAATATTTCCCAAATAAGCGATTTATGTTGTTTTTTACTCCTTTTCTCCATAGTACAACTGCTCCAAGAATTGTATCCGTTGGATCCATCATCTGTCTTGATCCTGATGAAAACAGATATAAAATGTGCGCACGAGCACCGTAAAATACCAAGATCCTACATCTACAATGCAAAATAATAATGTAAAACATGATGTAAATATGCACTCATCAGAAGGGTGGAAGTTCCGGCCTCATCGCCGCCCTGCTCCCGAGGACGGCGAGGCTGGGTGCTGGAGCCGGCCATCATGACCTCAACGCTGCATGGAGCGACGAAAATGCCGTTGCTGGGGAGCAGCGACTCCAAGACGGAAACGATATCCGTAGGGAAACGCTCTGGTATGGTGGCGACGTAGACGAGAAGGTCGGCGAATAGCAGGATGGAGCCGTCCGCCGAAAAGGTGGATTCGGCGAAACACGACGTGTTGTTGATGACGTAGTCAAACTTGCCTAGCGTAAGCACGAGGCCAGAGGCCATGCGCTCACCGGATGAAGTACGGGGTCCCGTGCGGAACGTGACTTCGGTCGAAGCCATGTCTGTCCCACGGTGGGCTCCAACTATCTTTGTATTGGAAATGGCAGTACCTGAGAAGATTAGATAGAGGTGTGGGGACTAGCAGGAAAGCTCTTGACGGCGTCCACATGCGGGATTTGGTACGAGCAAGTGTAGCGAGACACAGGAAGTACCCAGGTTCGGAGCCCTCGTGGTGAGGTAAAACTCCTACTCCTGCCGATCTGACTATGAGTAGAATACAGAGTACAATCGCTCCTTGAGCTGTATGAACTAGCTACCTCTTAAATTCCCAGCCCTCGCTACGAGAGCCTTGCCCCTCCTTATATAGGCAAAGGGGCAACGGTCTCACTAGCCAGGCTGGCTAGCGGGTCCCATAGGCGGGCCCCAGCCGATAGGTCATCTACAGTATCTGGTAGGGTATGTCATGTCGAAGTACACGCCGTGCGGGTCGTCATGGGTACAGTGAAAGTTGTGCGAGCCTGTCATCAGCAACCGGCCACTGTGCCCGTCACCCGCAAAGTCTTCGGTATGGCCTCGTAGTTGTGAGTCTTGTCTCTGTACCATGGCGTACCGTGCACTATGCAACACGTCATCCTGTCCTCCTGACTGCGTTCAGCTACGACCGTGTAGCCGGCTTCGTGTCTTGTCATCCTTCCTGGTTCCGGCTACCGGCTGGTAGCCAGTACGAAGTGCCTGCGTCCGACTATGATCTGCTAGTCGGACGCGAGCCGTATAGTTTTTCAATATTGATTGCTCACTCATTGGGCATGTCGCATGATAATCTTATGAAGATTTCTTTCTGTTTTAGAGGTGGCATCTCCAGTGGTCTTTATCTACAAAAAAGGTGGTCATCTAAAACATTCATAGGTGATAACTACCCATTGAATTTCAGAACATAAATTTAAATTTTCTAATGTGATTTGTTTTGCCTCATGGTTATCTAGGTGAAGAAGAAGAGCCGACAGCAGTTGTGTGTCATATGTGGAAATAGTTGCAAAAGTCAGCTGAGAACATTTCAATTGCCTTCTATAAATGCCTTTTATTGTAGTTTAGATCTTGATATCAGATGCTACATTTCTTGTTTCATTACTCTGAGTCCAGGCTGCATTTTATGCTCATGAATTTTGTTTATGTGATATTTATTCACAATTCAGGTTACACAAATTAGTTCTTTGATTGCCTATTAGTTATTGATGATGCATGTCTCTTTCTGCTGTTTGAACCAAGTGTTTCCTTAGTTTTGTTTGTGCTAATTACAAACTTAAACATAATGGCTTGAAGCTGGTGCATCTGAGCTAGGTTAATGAGCCCACATTGAAAACATGTGTTGGGTAGCTATTGTATGAGCATCTCTGTTTTAATTCCTCTATGTGGACACATAATTACAAACTAATTTGGATTTAGGTGATGTGGACCGGAGAAGGAAGGAAAAGACAATGTGGCTGGAGAGATGAAGACATGGAATCACTAATGACATACTGCGGTATCTATCACTAAGTGTTAGAATTTCTAAGGTGAGATATCATTGTTTTTATATCAAATCATCTAGGACCCTCATTGTTTATATTGTATACCCTCCCATTGTAATTTTTGTGTATTCCTAGGTGTCTATGCTTTTGTCATGTAGTAAATGTTTTGTGAGGAATTTCGGTCTGGTTCAGTATTTAGAACAAGAAAATTGGACAATATCTCCTAGAAGGCCATCATGGATGGCAAAGAGACCAAGCTTATGATCAATTCCATACTTATTTCCATGTTGAATTGTCAAGGCGAGATCTTGACCTGAGTAAAATCCATGTGATACTTGGTTGTGCTATAACTTGAGAGATCCTCTTCCTGCAGTATTAGAAACTAAATTGAGACCTGCCAGCCTCTCTTTACATAGATAAATAAAACAAGCCATATTAAGAAGAGATTATTTGGGTTGGCTAATTTTTTTAAATGCTTGATCTTCTGGTGTTCATTGTCATGATTGTCCAACCTCTTCACATGTCTTGTGCAAGGTAGGATGGAGAACGACCGCGGCCACCACTCGTGAGCTTTGGCTGGCAACTTGTGGCCCGCCTGGATGGACAACGTCGGAGCTAGAGATGACAAGTTGGGATGGGGCCCTTGGTGGTGAGGCATACATCTTAAGGTCAGGTTACCGTCGACTGACGCCTGGGTCGGGCCTCAGATTTGGTCTCATGTAGGATTTGTTGCTGACATTGAGGACTATCTGGTGATTGTTGAGGGAGTTGCTGAGTGTGGTGTCTATTTGTATGTGTCTGCATTGTATTTTAAGTGTTTGTTTTTTTCCTTTTTGACGTATATTCTTTTTGGACGTTATTTACATGCGATATGGAATTTAAGCAATGTTAATAAAAGGAATGTGAGTACGTTATGTTGATTGTTGTCTGTCATTTTTATGTTCACAACATGTATTGTTCATCATGGTTTTTGTTAAAGTTTTTTTGCTTGTCATTAGGAGTAATTTTTGGTATAGTTGCTCATGCTGAAGACAAACATCCCTGAACTGAACAACTTGTTCTAAAATATTTATATTAAGCAAGTCATAAAATAGATTGTTACTCCCTCCGTTCACAACATCAACATCCATGATTCCAAATGCATATATTATGAAAATATGGTCTATGACAATTCTAATAAAATAGTTTTTACATTGTTAATGTTGATATTTTTTCATAAATATATGGTCAAAGTTTATAAAATTTGACTTTAACTAAATCCAGGATGCGAGGTAATTATGAATGGAGGGAGTATAAGATTAGATGTCGAAGGATTATAGCTTTTCTCGAAACTAGCTTTTTATGTAGGAGTGGATTTTTAATGTTTGGAATATAGTCGGACTATCTTTTTATGTTCATGGGAATTATGCTTTTGTATGCGGCAAGGAAAAAACTTTGGATGTGTGGTGTTCGCCGTGTAGGTAAAGAAGTATAAGATATCTGTCGCAACAGGGTCATAAGCACATATGTAGATGTTCAAAAATTACAATAATGTATTGTGGCAACAAATATGCAATTACTTGTAGAGTAGTTATAGTCTCGGAACATGTATGGTTTTTGTTAGGTTTTGGTGCTTGCCATTAGGAGTAATTTTTGGTATAGTTGCTCAAGCTGAAGACAAACATCCCTAAACTAAACAACTTGTTCTAAAATATTTATATTGAGCAAGTCACAAAAAATAGATAGTTATAAGATTAGATGTCGAAGGATTATAGATTTCCTCGAAATTAGCTTTTTATGTAAGGGTGGATTTTTAATGTTTGCAATATATAGTCGGACTATCTTTTTGTGTTCATGGGAATTATGCTTTTGTGTGCTGCAAGGAAAACACTTTGGATGTGTGGTGTTTGCCGTGTAGGTAAACAAGCATAAGATATCAGTCGCAACACAACACGGTCATAACACATATGTAGATGTTCAAAAATTACAATGATGTAGATATAGGTCGCAACACGGTCATAACACATATGTACATGTTCAAAAATTACAATGATGTTGAAAGAACATTTCATGTTTTCCTATGTTTTGCGTGTTAGATAACAATACTATGGAGATTATTCATGTGCGCTAAGTATGCAGGAAGCTTTGAGGGGGCGCGGATTATCCGCCCCACCAAGGGCCGGATAATCCGGCCTACCTCATTGCTCAAAGGGAGCCAAGGCGCGTCGCTCAGTATCTGGTCGGATTTTCTCCCGGAAAATCCGAACTGCGGCAGTTTTTCCTCACCAGGCCGGATAATCCGGCTGTTGCATGGGCCGGATAATCCGGCTGTTGCATGGGCCGGATAATCCGGCCCCCTGTTTTTGAGCAAAGGGAGCCAAGGCGCATCCTTCGGTATCCGGTCATATTTTCTCCCGGAAAATCCGAACTGGGGCGGTTTTTCCTCCCCAGGCCGGATAATCCGTCCTTCACATAGGACCGGATAATCCGGCCCCCAGAAGTTGATCAAGGGCAAGATCGGCGCGACGCTCTGATAGGGGGCGGATTATCTGCCGGATATTCCGAGCCTGGGGCGGTGCTTTCCCCAGGCCAGATAATCCGGCCCTCACTTGGGCTGGATAATCCGGCCCCCAAAGTGTCCAACGGCTGGTTTCTAAAGGGGGTATAAATACCCCTTCTTCCCCAACGTTCAGAACTCTTGATTCATTCGAAATTGTCCAGACATTATGCAAGAGCTCTCATTCTCGATCTCCCACTTCAAGGAGGAGAAGTTCATCATCATCACGAATCAAGCGCTTCAACTCCTCTCCATTCACTTGGAGAAATCCCTGATCTAGTATTCTTGTCAATACCTAGATCTTGTTCATTGTATTTGATAACTTTGTTCTTGTGGCAGCTTGTTGTCATTTCGGGAGCCTCCAAGTTGTTTGTGGAGTTGTTGACCCGCTAGTTGTGTAAAGGCACTGGTGCCCGCCTCGAAGGGTACCTATAGTGGAAAGGTGGATTAGGCCTTTGGTGGCGGGATCCAACGGAGAACAGGGTGACGCCTATTGTGGCGTGGTGGTATTAGTACCGCCCACCCCTCCAACGCAGACGTACTTCCCTTAACAAGGAAGGAACTACGGTCAAACAAATCCTGTGTCTCCGTGTGCTTCACTACGGTTTACCCATTCCTCTTCCACTCGCTCTTTACTCACTAGTAGATAGATTTGCATATAGGGAAATTCCACCTAATAGTTTATCTAGAGAATTTACCCTTTGTGCTAAGCCTAAAATTGAAGAAGTATTAAAATTTGGTGTAGCACCTATTCACCCCCCCCCCTCTAGGTGCCCATGCAATCCATTTCAATTGGTATCAGAGCCCCGGCTCTTAATTCGGGTTTAACCGCCTAAGAGTAGTATGGGTACCAAGGATGATGGGAATGAGGTTGTGGATAAGGTCACAATGGATGATCTCAAGTCGTTGGAAACAACCTTGTTGAAATCCTTTGAGGCCAAGATGGAGGAGATGAATCAAATGATTGCTCGCCTCACATCATCCATAGCCCCATCTCCATCCTCCTCTGAGGCAGCCACACCATCATCTAAGGAAAAGGGTAACACCGGATCCAAGGATGATGATGTGGAGGGTGAAAAACTTAATGGTTCCACCTCCAAGAAGGGAAGTGGTGAGGAATATAGTGAGGTTTGCCACGTATATTCCCCCGACCCACCTATCCCTCATCCTCATATAAACAATAGGGGTGATCCACCCAAGCTCACTGCATCCTCTTTCAATCAATGGCAATTCTTAATGAAATCTCATGTTTGCAGCTCCTCTATTGAACTTTGGAGGATTATTGAAGAGGGTCTTCATATTGGAGATCAAACCAACCTAACAAGAAGAGAGGTTGTGGACAGCCAATTGAATGCCACTGCTCTCCACATGATACAGATTGGTGTGGGTCCCAAGGACATGCCACACATTGAACATCTCAACACAGCCAAAGAAGCTTGGGATGCTCTTACGGATCTCTTTGTTGGGAATGAAAGCATGAGAGGGAACAGGTATGGTGCCCTTAGTAATGAAGCTGAGGGATTCTACATGTTGGATGGTTAAAATCATGAAGACATGTATAGAAGACTCAAGGGCATCGCAACAACATTTAGAAAGCATGGGGCTACTCACATTGATGATGCATGGATAAAAAGGAAATATGTGAGTGCCTTAATGCCTTTCGAGCCAACGGACTTGAAGAGCCTGCAAGGTAGACATAACTACCACCAAATGACATCCAATGAAGTCATGCAAGAAATAGCATCATTCAAAGTGGCAGCAAAGAATGCTGAAGATGCCCGTCCTCAGGCCATTGGAATGCAAAAGGGTGTCAATGTGGCTCTCAAAGCCAATGTTGTTGAGCAAGAGGAAGATGAAAGAGTTTTTGAGGGGGCCTCCATGGACTGCCCCGATGAAGTCAAACATGCTCATGGTGAGTACATGGCGTTTTATGCAAGGAACTTTTGGAAGGACCCTGTCAAAGCCAAGTCGGAACTTGAGCACAAGAACAGGTCAAATGGAAGAAGAGAAAGTGGTCCAAGATTGAGAACTTGCTACAACTGTGGAGATAGAATGCACTTTGTAGCCGAATGTCCGTATCAAAATAGAGAAGACAATGGTGGCAGGCTCATTCTTAAAGAGAAATCTAAAGCACCTAAGAAGAAGCCATTTATTAATAAGAATGGCCCCTTCAAGAAGCAACCCAAGATTGTCTTGGTAGCACAAGAGGAATACTCCTCTGTAAGTGAAGATGAAGAGGATGATGATAGTTCTCGCGAAGTGGCTGCTATAGCAACCACATCAACCCCTTCATCTCTCTTCGACTCTCCAAACGAGAACATCATCAACAACAACGCTACTTGCCTAATGGCAAGAGGGCCGAGGTATCAACTTCTAGCTCTTCATTTCCTAAGACTAACATAATTTTGGATATGGATGATCATGACAGTCTTAAAATGAAAGAAGAAGTTATTGCTTTGGATACCTTTTTCACTAACCTGCAAGGTGAGCACAAACTCCATTTTGATGCTCTTATGAGTCAACTTGCTCAAGCCGAAGATCTTCTTGAAGAAAGGGCAGAATTGAAAGAGAAGATGCCTTGGAGATAGTGTCTTTGAAGAATGCCTTGGAAGAGGAAGAGGAAGCTCGAGTGTCTTTGGAAGAGAGACTCGAATCCATTGAAGAGTCACAGGAAAGCTGTGGCTCAGCTCATTAAAGAACATGATCATGCTCTTGCCAAGGTAAAGAAACTAAAGCAAGAAAAGATTGACTTTGGGGCTGTTCATGCTAGACTTTTGGAGAAGTTTGATAATCTTGAAAGTTCTCACAAGGCATTGAAGAGTAATCAGTCTACTTTAAATGAGTCTCATGACCAGCTCCAAACTCACTTGAAATAGTATGATGTGCCAAGTACTTCCACTTCACCCTATGGAAAAGAAGACCTTGCAAGAGGTTCTCAACACAAAGGAAAAGAAGTTATTGATGAGATTCTGAGCAAGCAAAGGAAAAACAATAGTAAAGAAGGTCTTGGTTACATTTCCAAGACAAAGAGCAAGAAAAACAACAAGAAGAAGAAGAGCAAGACTGCTCAACCAAAGACTAGCAACATTACCAATAACAAGACTAATTATGATGGTTTTGCAGGGGTCAACAATCCTAACTTTGAACTATATTGCGATTATTATGGTGATGTTTATGCTAGTTATGTAGGCCCTTATGATTGTTACATTCCTTGGTCTATTTGGGTTCCCAAGACCCTTGTCACTAACATGAGAGGACCCATTGAAAAATGGGTACCTAAAACCAAGAAGTAATTTTCTTGTAGGTCTATGCTTCTGGTGGTTCTAAATGGGTACTCAATAGCGGTTGCACGAGTCATATGACCAGAAGCAAGGAGATCATCACGGAGATGCGGCCAAACCATGATCACATAACCGTCTCCTATGGTGACAAGTCAAAATCTGAGGTATTGGGTCTCGGTAAAGTTGTGGTGGCTCACGATATCTCTCTCGTGGACGTCATGCTTGTTGAGACCCTCGGGTACAACTTACTTTCAGTTTGTGCCCTTGGTAAGATGGGCTTTGCAATTTATATTGATGCTGATTTGGTGGTACTCTTGTGGAGCAAGTCTCTAAAAGTCGCTTTCGTGGGATATGTCAAAAATGACCTGTACGTGGTGGACTTTTCGGGGAAAACCACTACAGGCCCAATGTGTCTTTTCGAAAAGGATGACGCGGGTTGGCTATGGCATCGCCGACTAGCCCACGTCAATATAAGAACTTTGCAAAGTCTCCACAAGGGTGGCCACATCCTTGGACTAAAAGAAAATGTCTCCTTTGCCAAAGATCGTGTTTGTAGGGCGTGTGTTGAAGGGAAAATGCATGACTCACCTCATCGAAGGAAAACTATTATCTCATCAAAAAGGATTTTGGAGCTCCTTCATGTGGACCTTTTCAGACCTCCATCTCATGCAAGCCTCGGTGGGAAGAAGTATTGTCTAGTGATTGTTGATGATTACTTAAGATACACTTGGGTTTATTTCTTCAAGTTGAAGAGTGAAACTCAACAAACAGTCATCGACTTCGCCAACGAGGTTCAACATCAACACAACGTCCCCATTCTGGCTATAAGAAGTGATAACGGCTCTGAGTTCAAGAACTACACCTTAAATGAGTTCCTAAGTGAAGAGGGGATAAGACATCAATATTCCGCTGCATACACCCCTCAACAAAATGGTGTAGCCGAGAGGAAGAATCGAACTCTAATGGATATGGCAAGATCAATGTTAGTCGAATTTAAATCTCCATATAACTTCTGGGCTGAAGCAATCTCTACTACTTGTTATTCATCCAACCAATTATACCTCCGCAAGATCTTGGACAAGACTCCGTATGAAATACTTACCGGTAACAAGCCAAACATCTCATACTTTCGGGTATTCGGGTGTAAGTGTTTCTTTCTTATCAAGGGAGTTCGTTTATCTAAGTTTGAATCTAAGGCTCTAGAAGGTATTTTTGTTGGTTATGGTGCCGAATCCCACACTTATAGAGTCTACAATAAGCTCTCCGGAACTGTTGTAGAATCTTGCAATGTGGTGTTCGAGGAAAATGACGGTTCCCGTGCGGAGCAAGTTGGTGTTTATGATGCAGATGTTGAAATACCCCAAGATGCCATCAGAAGAATGGGCGTGGGATTTTTCCGCCCCATTGAGGAACCCCTTGTGGCGGATCGGGAAGGACAATGCTCTTCCCATGAAGAGCCCCCATCTACACATGCACAACATGTTCCCACGACGGGAGCAAATTCTGCACCATCTCCATCAACTGCTGAAGGTCAAGGCATTCCAGAAAACTCCAGGCCGGATAATCTGGTGTCCACCGGATTATCCGGCCACCCTGCTCCAGCTGACCATTTTGCTCCTGGAGGTGAAGATATCAATGCAAGCTCCAGGCCGGATTTTTCGGCAAGCCCCGGATTATCCGGCCCCTCGCCAGTTCAAGCAAGCCCTAGGCATCCTGATGAAGCTGATACAAGTACTCCCAGGCCGAATTATCCGGCCTCTCCATTGGCCGGATTATCCGGCCCTGACTCACCGGTTCAGCAGCCTCCAGTTACGGCTACTGACTCACCTCAAGGGCACGTGTCACCACCACCTGTTGCTGATATTCCAGCTCCTGATCAAGGATGAGTAAATGCTTCCAATGAAGATTCAAGTGATGAATCTACTCCTCCAAGAGACAACAAACATATTGATCTTCGTCGCAAGGCTCGAGCTGATCGAAACCTTGAGTTGAGGGGTCACACCCTCGACAAGGTTGTTGGTGATCTTTGACGAAGGGTTTCTACAAGAAGAGAATTGGCCAGTTTTGGTGAGCATCAAGCTCATATCTCTATGGTGGAACCTAAGAAGGTCTTTGAAGCTCTTGAAGATCCAGACTGGGTTGTTGCTATGCATGAAGAATTGAATAAGTTCGAGCACAACAAAGTCTGGAAACTCATGAAGAACCCCAAAGATTGCCACAATGTTATCGGCACCAAGTGTATATTTAAAAACAAGCAAGATGAGAATGGCATTGTTGTGAGGAACAAGGCAAGACTTGTGGTACAAGGTTACTCTCAAGTTGAGGGCATTGACTTCGGCGAGACCTATGCTTTAGTGGCTCGCCTTGAGTCCATCTGTATCCTTCTTGCTTATGCTGCCCATAACAATTTTAAGTTGTAGCAAATGGACGTCAAGAGTGCCTTTCTTAATGGTCCTCTCCATGAGTTGGTATATGTAAAGCAACCCCTGGGTTTTGAGGATCCTAACTTTCTAAACCATGTCTACAAACTCGATAAGGCACTCTATGGCCTTAAACAAGCCCCACGTGCGTGGTATGAGCACCTTAAAGAGCTTTTGTTAGATCGTGGCTTCGAAGTTGGGCAAATCGATCCCACTCTTTTTACTAAGAAGGTTAAGGGGAGCTCTTCGTATGCCAACTATATGTAGACGATATCATCTTTGGTTCTACTAATAAAGCTTTTAATGATGAATTTTCAAAGCTTATGACTGACAGGTTTGAGATGTCTATGATGGGGGAATTACGGTTCTTTCTTGGATTCGAGATCAAGCAACTTAGAGAAGGAACTTTTATTAATCAAGCAAAGTACATCCAAGACATGCTCAAGAGATTCAAGATGACGGATCTAAATGGGGTCGCCACTCCGATGCAAACAAAATGTCATCTTGAACTTAACCCACATGGTAAAGATGTGGACCAAAACGTATACCGGTCCATGATCGGCTCTCTTCTTTACCTCTGCACATCGAGACCCGATATTGTGTTGAGTGTGGGAGTGTGTTCAAGGTATCAAGCAGCTCCTAAAGAAAGCCACTTAGTGGCGGTCAAGAGGATCTTTCGATATTTGGTTCATTCCCCTAACTTTGGTCTCTGGTATCCCAAGGGCTCCAATTTCTCTTTATGTGGTTATACTGACTCAGATTGGGCTGGTAATATGGATGATCGTAAATCCACTTCTGGAGCTTGTCAATTCTTGGGAAGATCTCTTGTATGTTGGTCATCTAAAAAGCAGAATTGTATATCTCTCTCCACCGCCGAAGCTGAATATGTTGCTGCTGCCAGCGCTTGTACCCAATTATTATGGATGAGGCAAACTTTAAAGGAATACGGTGTCAATTGTGACAAAGTGCCTCTTTATGTGATAATGAAAGTGCAATCAAAATTGCGTACAATCCTATTCAGCACACAAGGACGAAGCATATTGAGATTCGGAATTATTTTATTCGAGACCATGTTGCTCGCGGCGATATTGATCTATCCTTTGTGAGCACGAAGAACCAACTTGCTGATATTTTTACAAAGCCACTTGATGAAGCAAGATTCTGCTACTTGAGGAATGAGCTAAATATCATTGATTCTAGGAGCTTATCTTGATTACCCATGCACTCACTCGTACATCTCAATCCTTCTTTGGTCTAGGTGTGGGCATGGATATAGGGGGAGTGTGGTCCTAACTCATTGGGCTAACCCTCCCCCCATAATGCCAAAAGCAAGATAAATCATTTCTCTTAATACTATTTTGTGATATGTGAGCTTATTGATGAGTATTGGTCATGAACCCAAGATATATCATCGCGGTGTCACACCATACACTCCAACAAGGTGGCTTAGGCCACCGCCCTCTCACTTGAGGAGAATTGGATCTTTTTGGTTGTTCTTTGCTATTTCATGTTCTTATGGGAATCACACTCAATCTTGGCTTTTATTTGATTTGGATCTTGCAATTTTGAGTGTCTAGTACCATCTTAGTTTGGCTCTCTTAATCCTAAGCCTTTCCCTACCCCTAAGCCATCTATTCTAGCACACAAGTCCCTTGTACACCTTGTGGGGACGCACAGGCCTGGTTCTATGTACAACAGAATTCTAGATTTGAGGCCGGATAATCCGGCCCAAGTGTAGGCCGGATAATACGGCCCTGGCGGATTTCGTCTTAAAAGGCAGGGGTCGGGGGGAAGGGCTCATAACGAGCAGCACTTCTCCCCCAACCCTCTCCTCCTCCTCAGCCGCCGCCTGCCGTCCCCCACCCTCCCCGGAGGCTCTCCGGCCACCGGATTTTCCAGGCCTCCTCGAATCTTCTTCTCCGTGCCTCCGGCTACCTTCTCCTCCGTGTTCTTCCTCCAATGAGTGAGGGTAACTCCCTCTCTCCCCATCTTTGGCTAGATGTTTTACTTGTTGGGTGGAACATTGTCTAGAAGGATGTGTTTTCGCATAGAAATCATAGTCTTGCAGTTTCTAGGCCCGATCTGCTTTTTAAAATTCAATCTAGGTGAAATCGAAATTTTCTGCCAGGGCCGGATTATCCGCCCCTGGCCAAGACAGATAATCCGGCCTGACAGATTCGATTCTGGTTTAGTTTCACTATGGAGTATGCATTGAGTAGATTTGTCCTATGAACTTTTTGACTATTTTTTTCCATGCTCTCTCCTGGACTTGTGTGTATGCTTATCCCCTTGCTATCGCCCTTATTCTCCTCACAGGTGGTTCCAGTGTTCCCAAGACCTACAAGCGCCGCCCTCGCGCCAAATACTTTCGGGACGACGGACAGGGTAACTTAGTGGACGAAGTTGAGTTGAGGAGAAGAAAGAACGAAGAAAAGAGCATGGCTGAACAAGCAAAGAGGACTAGGAAGGGGGTGTCCAAGAGGAAGGGCAAGGAACCCAACATCAACTACAGGACTTTGGATGCGGCACCTATTCCTCCATCCGTCACCATGACTTGTTTACTGAGCTGCCTCGTGATGATGAGCTGGGGGATACTCATTTTTGGTGTGCAGAACAGAAAGGTATCTATGAAGATGTGTATGTCAGGCTGAACATTAGGCCTATGCACCCACTGGTACTGGCTGATGCTTTGGAGAAGGCTCATCTTGTGGATGCGATGTTTGTGGCTGAGAGGATGGGGCTACACCATCTCATGTCTCTCCAGTGCTCCTTTGACTCTGAGGTGGTGAAGCAATTCTTCTCCACTTTGGTTATTTGTGGGTATGAGCGTTGCACTATGAAGTGGATGACTCATGACAGGCCTATGACTGCTGATTTTCACGTGTTTGCTAAGGTTCTTGGATACTCTTTCTGCAGCAGGGATAGAGCCAGTGGCCACCGCATCATCACCCAGCTGAAGCCCAACAAAGATGCAGCTCTCTCTCCTTGCACTGTGGACAATGGCATTGTGAGCACTCTGGCTGGCCTTGCTCCCATCTATGCTGCCTTAGTGGGTCTCTTCCGTGACTCCATTACTCCGAGTGGGGGTAACAATGATAGCATCCGTGGTCACCTTGTTCAGCTACTTCAATTTTCTCATGAGGTTGCCTCTTGCGAGGACGAGTCGGTGCAGTACAGGCTGGATGTCATGGACTTCATTTACCATGAATTGACTGATGCTATGTTCAACCGTCTGTCCATTCCCTATACACCCTACATTATGATGCTCATCAGGCACCTGCTTCCTGCTGAGGAGTTCCACATTGACTCGGTGCATAAGGCCAAGAAGATCTACACAAAGTTTCGGAAGACCTCTCACCCCTCCTCTGCTCCTGAGGGCCTCATGAGGGATGCTCGCAGGCCCCAGTGCCTCCCGTTGCCCGTGAGATCAAGCAACTGAACTGGTTCCAGCGTAACATACTGTGCATGGGAGTGGACACGCGCAAGGATCAGTACGAGGCATACAAGCAGCGCCATGAGTTGGCTCACTCCCAGCAGCTCATTCTCCACCATGTGTCCGGTGCTTCGGGTGATCCTCTGGCTCCTACACCTCCCACACCGTATGCTCGGTGGAACTCTTCCTCCGGGTTGAACTATGGTGAGCTGGAGCGTCACTTGTTCCCCTCTGCGCCTGCTGCTGATGATGAGGATGAGGAAGGTGACACCAAGGAGCTTGAAGATGAGGATGAGGATGAGAATAAAGACGAGGACAAGGACGAGGACTATGAGTGATCCCGTGGGGCGCTAGCATCACTCTTCTCCCTTTTTGGTGTCTCGATGCCAAAGGGGGAGAAGTAGTTCTATTAGGATATTCGTGGATTTGCATGGGTCGGGCATAAGCACTTGCATTTTTCTATTTGTCATCATTTTCTTGCTTATGCCCATTTAGCGTTGAACTTTAAATTTGTGGTTTGTGGTTGTTTGAGACTCTATGTGGTTGTCTGGATTATGCCTATGGATTTCATCTCATGGATTATGCTTATGGATCTATCTATTCATATCCTATTGCTGGAGGTTTTTATCACGGAAGGCTCTTATATTGGTTATCCGGTAATAATTGTGGCTTATGTCAAGGATGCCTTCCCTCTACCTCGGTGGTATGTTTATGTTGCTCATATGTCTATGGAATAGATTCACCTATTTGTGTGCATTTGTATTCCAATGCAAAATTCTATTATGCACACATTGAGGGGGAGTCTCTTTCATGGTTATTACTGTTGGTCTTGTGACTTTCTCCTACAAATCCTGGTATTGTCATCTAACACCAAAAAGAGGGAGATTGAAAGAACATTTCATGTTTTCCTATGTTTTGCGTGTTAGATAACAATACTGTGGAGATTATTCATGTGCGCTAAGTGTGTAGGAAGCTTTGAGGGGGCCGTATTATCCGCCCCACCAAGGGCCGGATAATCCGGCCTACCTCATTGCTCAAAGGGAGGCAAGGCACGTCGCTCGGTATCCGGTCGGATTTTCTCCCGGAAAATTTGAACTGGGGCGGTTTTTCCTCCCCAGGACGGATAATCCGGCCCCAGTTTTTGAGCAAAGGGAGCCAAGGCGCGTCGCTCGGTATCCGGTTGCATTTTCTCCCGGAAAATCCGAACTGGGGCGGTTTTTCCTCCCCAGGCCGAATAATCCGGCCTTCACATAGGACCGGATAATCCAGCCCCCAGAAGTTGATTAAGGGCAAGCTCAGCGCGACGCTCTGATAGGGGGCGGATTATGTGCCGGATATTCCGAGTCTAGGGCGGTGCTTTCCCCAGGCCGGATAATTCGGCCCTCACTTGGGCTGGATAATCCGGCCCCCAAAGTGTCCAACGGCTGGTTTCTGAAGGGGGTATAAATACCCCTTCTTCCCCAACGTTCAGAACTCTTGATTCAGAAATTGTCCAGACATTGTGCAAGATCTCTCATTCTCGATCTCCCACTTCAACCACCCGAATTGAAGGAATTGAAGGAGGAGAAGTTCATCATCATCATCACGAATCAAGCGCTTCAACTCCTCTCCATTCACTTGGAGAAATCCCTGATCTAGTATTCTTGTCAATACCTAGATCTTGTTCATTGTATTTGATAACTTTGTTCTTGTGGCAGCTTGTTGTCATTTCGGGAGCCTCCAAGTTGTTTGTGGAGTCGTTGCCCCACTAGTTGTGTAAAGGTGCCGGTGCCCGCCTCGAAGGGTACCTATAGTGGAAAGGTGGATCAGGCCTTTGGTGGTGGGATCCATCGGAGAACAGGGTGAGGCCTATTGTGGCGTGGTGGTCTTAGTACCGCCCACCCCTCCAACACAGACGTACTTCCCTTAACAAGGAAGGAACTGCGGTCAAACAAATCATGTGTCTCCGTGTGCTTCACTATAGTTTACCCGTTCCTCTTCCACTCGCTCTTTACTCGCTAGTAGATAGGTTTGCATATAGGGAAATTCCACCTAATAGTTTATCTAGAGAATTTACCCTTTGTGCTAAGCCTAAAATTGAAAAAGTATTAAATTTTGGTGTAGCACCTATTCACCCCCCCCTCTAGGTTCCCATACGATCCATTTCAGATGTCTTGTGGCAACGCATGTGTAATTACTTGTAGAGTAGTTACAGTCTTGGAACTTTGGACCTGTATATAGCAAATTGTAGAAATAGCTAGCACTCCAGTTACGTTGCTACTCCCTCCGTTTCAAAATATCAGATGTTTTAGCTTTGTGAAAGGAGTGTATCTAGACCCCTTTCAGTGTCTAGGTTCATTCAAAATCTAGATGAACCTAGACACTAAAAGAGGTCTAGATACACTTTATTCACAAAGCTAAAACATCTTATATTTTGAAACAGATGGAGTATATGTTATGTATAACATGGAGAATTATTGACATCTTTGGGTTCACTTGGTATTGGTAGCTCTTTCCCACGATATTAAGTTATGAACTGATGGTCTCATATAGTGGTGACTTGACTTGTGTCATACTAATCTTTCCTTTTACAAACTTTGCCCCACATTTAAATAGTCATTTTTTATTGGCATACATGTCGTCGGATTGATCACAAGTACGCCATGAGGGGGTCCTCGGGGCGTGCGGAAGAGAGGGGTGTGAGACGTACGGTGTTCCGGGACGGTGAGCACACAAGTTTACTCAGGTTCGAATCCGCCGGCTTTGGACGGACCCTACTTCTGCTAGCAATCCAGTAATACGGCAGAGCCGGAATATGGGTTACAAGGGTTTCGCCTGTGCGAGTTGAGATTGTAGACTATTGAGGTGTGCCCTAAAGGCTCCCCCTAGGCCGGCTTATATAGACATCCGGCCTAGGGTTTACAGGAGAGATCTATCCGGCTACGACTAAGAGTCGGTTACAGAGTACATCTTGAACTACAAGTAACACTATGGGCCTAAGTCGATAAGTCTTCTAGGCCTTCCCGTAGCCGGATTGGACTCCATCTTTTCTCCCTGACTGGGCCGTCCGTGAAGTAAAGCTCTAACCCGAAGTGGGCCACCCTGGTCAGTGAGGAACTCTGAGGATACCCGGAAAGTATATCCCCAACAGCAGCCCCCGGAAGTCTCCAAGATCCAAAGTCAGATTTTATCATCGTCTAGCTTGATCTTCGGCTTGCAGAATCTTGAAGGGTTCCTGAAACTTCACAACAAAAAATACGATCTGGGTCTTAAAAATAAGTCGGACCTATCAACAGGTTACTCGGATTTTCCAGCTTGATTTCAAACTAAGCCAGAATTTGGTCTCTAACGCCACCTCACACAAGTCATGGTCAAGTCACGTCATCTAATAGACATCCTGTCAGCACGACCGTTGGTGGGTCCACGGTTCATGGAAACGAGGCGCCGTTTCAATGCGTACATGGAGATCGAGGCGACGTAATCATCGCGTGGGTCCTTCCCAGTTCCTTCCACGACGCGTGGTGGTTACACTGTAGCATTTGCACGAATCTTAGCGCAGTTAGGTGGATATAAGAGGTTAGGATTTCCTCCTTTTTTATTCACCTGTTCCCTTTGCCTTTTCCTCTCCTCCAAATCTCCCCCGCGCACACAGAGCTCCTCTGCTTTCCCCCAAAAAACTCCCAGCACCGCCCATCTTAGGTCACCGGAGCACCGGAGAAATGGCTTCGTCATCTTCTTCCGGTTTGGCGGCTGCGGCGGTGATGGAGGTGGCGGCGGAGAAGGAAAGCTTCCGCGGGGTCTAGATCCCCTACGTACTTGATGATGAGAAGCTCCAGAACATGGAGACAAAAGGGCTCCTCCGCGTCGGCGACTGGCGGAGCGGCTTCGGGGAAACCGTCCCCAACCTGCGCGCCGGCGAGCGGGTCCACTTCGGCACCCACCTCGATAGAGGTTTGTCGTTTCCTCCCTCGGAGTTCTTCTCCGAGGTGATTGACCATTATGGTGTTCAACTCGACCATCTTCCTCCCAACTCTCTTTTAGAGATGAGCGCTTACGCTTCTTTGTGTGAGGGATTTCTCGGCATTAGGCTGAGTTTGACCTTATTCCGGTATTACTTTCATGTCCGGAGAAACTCTATCACTATCGGTGTTCCTTATATCACCGGTATCATTAGTTTTTCACTTAGACGCGAGCGCGCATATCCCAAAATCTTAGCTAGTGACTCGGTCAAACAGTGGCCAGCCACATTCTTTTATCATAAGGACATTCCGGCTCCCAACAAAGCTACTGCTTTGCCGGCTTTTGTCGACGGAGGTGCCACGGCCCAACAGTCTTGGGACGAGGCCGCTCCGGCTCTCAGTGATGATCTGATCCTCGCTAAGAGGCGGGTCGAATATCTGATCAAACACAAAGGACTGAAGGGATCTGACTTATTCCAATGCTAGGTGTCACGCCGGATCCAGCCCCTTCCGTACCACGAAAACCGACTGATGCACTCCATCACGTCATCCAAGAAAGACTCCCTCCGCATCAGCCCTAGAGCCTACACCACGTAAGGCTATATAAGCCAGATTAAGTGGCTGATAAGGGAGCAGATCGACAGGAGGATTCCGGAGGTTTCTCTAGATATGCATACGGCAGAAAACCCCATAGTACCGGTAATCTTCTATCAGTAAACCTTTTTATGTGTTTCAATCTTTTGACTTATATCGCAATACTGATATGTTTTCTTCTTTTCAGTTTGCTGACCTCCCCGAGTCAGAATTTGCTCCGCTCGAAGGATATCGTCCAGAGTTTTCTCAGGAGACAAAGGTGGTCCCATTGCCGGACATTGCGCTCAAGAAGCGCAAAGCTCCAATAGTGGTTGTTGGCACAAAGGAGGTGCCCGTCGTGAAGAGGTAACTTTCAATCACAACTTCCGCCTTTGCATTTTACTCAAATTCTTTTCTGAGATGTAATGTTTCTGACTTTATCACATTCTTAGAGCTAAACAGCTCATCAAGGGCAAGGGGAAGGGAAATTCTTTGAAGCCCCTGTGACAGACGAAGCTTACCATAGCTTCTCCTGCCGTGGCTCCTCAGACTCCTGCCCCCAACCTTCCACAACACCGGTGACATTCCTTCCCCAGATGCCGCAGAAGATCCGGCTCCTTCATCGGAGCCTATGATCCTTGAATCACAAACTGACGTCGCCATGGGTGAGTCAGGTTTAGATAAGGGTGAATCCTCCTTGGGTAATGATCCCTCGGCAGAAACCTTTGCCGAAAACCTTATCAGCAATCCGGGACTTGCCAAGTTTGGCCTGTCCTGGAAATCTGCTGAAGAGATCTAGCGGCTGGCCAGGCAATGCCTGGAGAAAAGAAACTTATCTGCCGAAGAAGAAGCACAAGAGGCAGAGGACATCAAGCACTCTGACCTTCTTGAACAAGTGCGTCTTTGCAACGAGAGGATACGGACGGGTGAGCTTCCAACAGCTCTAGTGATCCCCCTGACTTTCGTTGAGAAGGTTGCTGTTGAAGTGAATGCGAGTTTGGATAAACTGACTCGCGAACAATATTAAGTCGGAATTCTAACTCCTATTTTTCCTTTATTTCATATCATATCCTCTAGCCCCCAAGCATGAAGTAGGATAAATAATCCGGGTTTATGCTTCCTTAGGATGCCAAAGAACGAACTAGTGTATCCCCCAAGGCTCGTGCTGATATTAGCAAAAATATTAGCCTGAGTCTTTAGTAGCTTTCTGACTTTGGGTATTCTGACTTACACAAAGTATATTCCTATAACCAGGATTTGTTGAAGAATGTCTGTGATAAGCGGAGAGAGATCAAAGCTCTCCGACTTAAAAATGCTGAACTTAAAGTTGCCAAGGATGAAGTCGAAGGTAAACATTCCGAGACTCAAACCTTGTCTTTGTGTTTTCATAGTCGAATTTTTTCGTTGAACTGTTGTTCTTTTTGACTTACATCACTGGTGAAACAATCCTGTGCCATGATTGAAGAGGCCGAGAACCTCAAAACTTTGGTGGTGGAGAATAAGGAACTTCGCCAAGAGCTGGATAAGCTCAAGGCAGATCATGAGAAGAGCATAGCTCAAGTTCTCGAGTCCTCCTCCATGGCTACCGATGAGAGTGATCGCAAGATTGCTGCTCAAGAGCAGCAAATCTCAGACCTTAACAATGAGCTGTGCAGAGAGAGGGACCTTTCCGAGGCGCTCCGGGCTGAACTCCAGAGTCTTCGGGAAGAGAAAACCAAAATTGACGATGTCATTTTCGGTACGTTCCATCTGTCTGACTCTTCCACTTTCTTCGACTTCTTTTCAATGTCGGATTTCTTAACTTGTTTTGTGTATAGGTCCTCTGAACTTGACGGACTCTTCCTCCACCGAGCCCCGCACCCACCGGCTTACCCGAGTCGGTGACCTGCTTCATGACTTCCGTCAATCCCTTGAGGATATTGGCGAAGCTCTCAAGATTCCAGACATGCACATCATGTCGGATTTTCAGGTGCAGGACAAGGCAAAGGAGATGCCGCAACTTGTCTAGGATTGGAACATGTCCTACGCACGGACTGCGGCGCAGAACGCTCTTACCATGGTCATGAGCCACCATGGAAACATGGAAATATGGCAAGTGACCAGAGGGTACTGCAAAGTAGATGAAGACGACCAGGAGCAGGACATCCAAGCCATCATGGACTCCTGTGCCGGATATGGGTGTCACGTGGCTGATTTGACCAGCTACGAAACTCCCTTCTTCTCCCGCGTGGACACGCCGCCTCTGCCTCCCGAAGAATCAGCAGAAGTTTCCGACGATGACCACACCGTATCGGACGTGGACATCTCAGAACGATATCAAGGCGACATATCCAGTGAGCCGGCAGCTCCTTCTTCTCCTCCTGCATCATAGATTGCCAGACAAATTTGTATTATTCTGAAAAAACATGATGGGTCTGTAAATATGCAGTACTATAATTTTGCTAGTGCTAAGCTTTTGATCTATTTAGCACTATTTTCTTTGAATTTTTGTGTGCCTGAAATGTTTACATAAGAACTTGTATTTTTTCGTCTATACTCATCGTTGATCTGGCTTTCCACCTCGTCCCTTTCGTGAGCCGGCTAAACCTTCTGCCGGAAACTTTGCCGAGCAACGGAGTTCAATTGCTAAACCAGTTTAAACGTGGAAACAAAGCTGGCTTCTAGTACCAACAATTCACTACTCGGAAAATGCCTGCATCCAGCAATCAGACAAATAACCAAAGTAAAGACTAGAAACTTTAGAGTTATACCTGAGGGTAGCAATTTTAGAATCGGAAATCTAAACCAGAATGAACATGAGCATAAAGTACTTTCAAGCATTCTGGGATTTTCAACTATGACATGATCATTCGGAAATAAGATGGTAAAAACTTCTCAGAAAAAACTTGAGGCAACCAAAACTTTTATTTCTCACAGAACATGTACATATATATGATTACAAAGAAGGATAAACTAAGAATAAAAGGGACGTAGCTGAGCAATATTCCACGGTCTGTCTAACTCATCCGGATTTGTACTGCCTCCAGCTCTCTTTCTCTTCTTAGTAGCAGGTCTTTCTTCGACTGGCCTCATGTCAGTTAAGTAATACGAACCATTGTGCAATACTCGACTAACTAAAAAGGGCCCTTCCCATACTGGGGAAAGTTTGTGCTTTCTTTGTTGCATAAGCCAGAGAACCAAATCGCCTTTATTGAAAGATTTGTTTCTGACTCTCTAGCTATGATACTTGCGTAACTTCTGTTGATAGGCTGTTAATCTTATTTTAGCAACAACGCGAACTTCTTCGACTAAGTCGAGATCATTTTTTCGAGAAATCTCGGCATCCTCTTCAATATACGCGGCCACTCTAAGATAAGTGTGAATCAAATCACTAGGAAGAACTGCTTCTGCACCATAGACCAAGAAGAAAGGTGTGTATCCGGTTGACCTGTTCGGAGTCATTCGTAAACTCCATATTATAGAGGGTAATTCCTCTGCCCAAGCCCCCGCAACACGTCGTAGTGGTGCTTCGAGTCTCGGTTTTAGGCCTTGTAGGATTAAACCATTTGCTCTTTCAACTTGTCCGTTAGCCTATGGATGTGTGACTGACGCAATGTCAAGCTGGATATTTTGCTCATTGCAGAATTCGGCCAATTCTTCCATAGAGAAGTTACTCCCATTGTCCGTGATAATGCTATGTGGATAACCATACCGGATTATAACATCCTCGACAAATCTTTTGGTTGTTGCTTCATCACAACTAGTGACAGGTTTAGCCTCAATCCATTTGGTGAATTTATCCACCATCACTAAGAGGTGAGTAAATCTACTTGGAGCCCGTTTAAATGGTCCTACCATATCAAGCCCCCAGACCACAAAAGGCCATGTTATAGGTATTGTTTGCAGCTGATCAGCCGGAACATGAGCTTTTTTGGCGTACTTTTGGCAGCCTTTGCACGTCTTGACTAATCGTTCGGCATCTGCCTGAGCTATAAGCCAGAAAAATCCGTGTCTAACATCTTTTGCCACTAAAGATTTGGCTGCAGCGTGGTCTCCACACTCGCCTTCGTGGATTTCTCTTAGGATTTCCACTCCTTCTTTTGGAGACACACAACGCTGAAAAACCCCAGAAATACTCCGCTTATAGAGCTCACCTTTAACTATAGTGTAGGCTTTCGCTCGTCGGATAATCTGCTGGCTCAGAACCTCATCTTCGGGTCATTTGCCATCTACCAAATTATCGAGGTAGGGTTGAGTCCAGCTGGGAATTACAGCCAGAACTACTATCAAAGGTGAGTCGGATTTGGTCGGATATTCCTCATCTACTCCCTTTATCGAGGGAACTTTGAGGTGCTCTAAAAAAGCGCCATCCGGGACCTCTTTCCGCGCAGAACCTATCCGAGATAGTGCGTCCGCTTCCTCATTTTCTGCTCGAGGGATGTGTTGAACTTCAAACCCTTCGAACGATTTAGATAGATCATCCACGACAACTTTGTACGCTGCCATGTGTTTATTTGCATTACAAATATCCGACACTTGTTGAGCAACAAGATCCGAATCTCCATAACACATCAAACGTCGGATGTCAATATCCTTAGCAATCCAGATTCCATGTAGCAGTGCTTCATACTCGGCAATATTATTTGTTGCTGTGAAGTGGATCTGCAACACGTATAGAAGTTTATCTCCTTGGGGTGATTTGAACACCACGCCAGCCCCCGAGCCTCCTCGAGCCTTAGACCCATCAAAATAGAGGGTCCAATATTCCGACCTAGGGAGGATCATGTTCTCCTTCGTCTCTGTCCAATCAGCGACAAAGTCAACAAGGATCTGGGATTTTATTGCTATCTGAGGTTTATACTCAATATTAGAAGCTGAAAGCTCTATGCCCCATTTGGCGACGCGTCCTGTGGTGTCACTGTTATTGATTATATCTCTCATGGGAGCTGTGCTCACCATGGTAATTGGATGCTCCTGAAAATAGTATCGTAGCTTACGTGATGCTAGAAAAACACCGTAAGCCAATTTTTGATAGTGCGGATATCGCTGTTTCGATTTTGTCAGGACTTCGCTGACAAAGTAAGTCTGACGTTGCACCATGTGTTCCTGATTTTCCTCCGGTCTCTCCACTACCATGACGATACTAACGACCTTGTTTGTCGCAGCAAGATAAAGCAACATCGGTTCCTGTGGTTCCGGCGCAGCAAGGATGGGAGCAGATGAGAGTACTTTCTTCAGGTCTTGTAGTGCAGCTTCAGCTTCATCAGTCCAAACAAAATCTTTGGTCTTTTTTAGGAGTTTGTATAATGGTGCAGCTCGTTCACCAAGCCGGCTTACAAACCGACTGACTGTAGCAATGCAACCAGTTAGTCTTTGTACGTCCTTTAGACGAGTTGGCCTAGAAATATTGAGTATAGCCTTGATTTTGTCTCGGTTCACCTCTATGCCTCTTTGAGACACAATGAAACCTAACAATTTTCCAGCTGGTATTCCAAAAAAACATTTCTTCGGGTTAAGCATGATGTTGTATTTTCGTAGATTGGCAAATGTTTCCTCCAAGTCGGAAATCAATGTTTCCTTCTTTTTGGACATCACCGCAATATCATCCACGTATGCGTGTACATTGCATCCGAGTTGGTCATGGAGGCAACGCTGCATCGTGCGCTGGTACGTAGCTCCTGCGTTCTTTAGCCCGAAGGGCATCGTAACAAAACAGAAGGTTACGAAGGGGGTTATGAATGAAGTTTTGACTTTGTCAGATTCCTTCATCCGGATTTGGTGATAACCGGAATATGCGTCGAGAAAACAGAGAAGTTCCGAGCCTGCCGTAGAATCGATAACTTAATCAGTTCTAGGCAAAGCGAACGGATCTTTTGGGCAAGCCTTGTTCAAGGCAGTATAATCAACACACATCCTTAAATCTGTGGTGTCCTTTTTAGGGACCATTACAGGATTGGCCGACCACTCAGTGTGGATGACCTCTTCTATGAATCCGGCTAACTCGAGCCGTGCTAGTTCCTTAGCTATTGCCTTACGCTTTTCATCGCCAAAACGTTGTAAGGACTGTTTGACGGGTTTAGCATTCGGGTTGACATTTAAAGAGTGCTCGGCAAGTTTCCTAGATACTCCGGTCATGTCAGATGGCTGCCATGCGAAGATATCTTGATTTGCTTGGAGGAACTTGACGAGCACGCTTTCCTATGCGCTACCTAGGCCTACGCCTATCTGGATCACCTTGGAGGGGTCATCATCCTTCAACGGCATCTTCTTCGTCTCTTATGATGCCTTGAACTCCGGATTTGGCTTTGTCACCTCCTTCTTTGTTGCGGGCATCTCGGACGGATCTATGCTCTTCTTGATCTCCTAGTACTCCTGGGCGTGCAGCACGGCTTCGGCAAAGGCGGCATTTCCATCCTCGCACTCTCGCGCTTTCTTCGGGTCTCCCCTGATGGTGATCACGCCATTGGGACCTGGAATTTTCATCATATTGTAAATGTAACACGGACGAGCCATAAAAGCCCAGTAGGCCGGACGTCCAAATATAGCGTGGTATGCGCTCTTGAACGGGACCACTTCGAAGGAAAGTGCCTCCGTCTGATAGTTCTTTGGAGTTCCAAAGGTAACATTCAAAGTGATTTCTCCCAGGGAATTAGCTTGTCTTCCTGGGACAACTCCGTGAAAGATCACAGAGCTATGGTTCAGCTGGGTTTCCGAGATCTTCATCCGGCATAACGTTTCGACATAGAGAATATTGATATTGCTACCACCGTCCATGAGGGTCTTGGAGAAACCATAACCGTCAATAAGTGGATTAACGATTAAGGCGTATTTTCCTCGCCTGTGCAACTTAGGCAGATGATCAGCGCGGTCGAATGTGATTGCCACTGCCGACCAGTCTAGGTATTGGGGGACAGCCGGAACTGTTGCATTGAGCTCATGTAGAACTGCTTTGTTGACCTTTGCTGGTTGAGATCCGAGGAAGGTGACGTAAGTGTCTTTCTTGGTCGGAAAATATTTCTTCCCTTCCGGCCTGGGATTTGAAGCATCAGCTTCCTCCATGTCAGAATCTTCCTTGGTCTCTTTTTCTTTTTCGGGATTCTTCTTTCCCTTCTCCCGCTTAGCTTTGTAGCCCGTGGTGTCATCTCTTTTGATGTCGTCATTGAAACGACATTCGGCATTGGTGTGGGACGAGCCCCCATTGGCGTCTAGGTGATGCACACATGGGTTGTTGGCAATGTCGGCCCAAGAGTAGGTATTGCCTGGTTGTTGGTCTCCTCTACCTTGGACTCTTGAAGTTCCACGCCCACGCCCGCGGCCTCCACCGCGTCCTCCTCGTCCTCCAGACCCGAAAGTAGCAGTGACCACTGCCGTTTCCGCGTTGGGTTTTTCTTCCGAGGTATTTTACGCTTCTGAGCTTGTCGCTTTGGTTGTTTTGCCGACTGTGGCACAACTAGGGCATTGAGTAATCCCTCTGCATCGTCGTCGGCATCTACATACTTGCTCGTTGTTTCTATCATCTCTCCTAGATCAGTGACCTTGTCACACTTCAAGCGATGGCGAAGTAGGCCAATTGGGAGACCTACGATGAAAGCTTCAATCGCAGTTTGATCGTTTACTCCTTCACAGGAGTTCTTGGTGTTGATCCATCGTCCGAGGTAATCCCGGCAAGTTTCTCCGGCTTTCTGGGTGCAACGTTGTAGGTCTCCGACCGTACAGGGCCTCCGATATGTGCCTTCGAAATTCCGAAAGAACGCACTTTGCATGTCATACCAGTTGTGGATGGTGTTCTCCGGAAGTTCATTAAGCCATGATCGTGTCGTCTTCCGCAACATAAGTGGGAGATATCGGGTTGTGACCAGGCTATTTCCGCCTTTGGCAATGCTGCAAGCTTGGAAAAAATCCTGTAGCCAGGTATCTGGCCGAGCAATGCTATCGTAGGCTTGCATATGTCTTGAGATAGCAAATCCTTCCGGGAATCTTGTAGCTCTAATGCGTGGTCTGAAGCACTTTGGGCCCACGTAGATATCATCGTTTTTGTAGCACCACGCCTCTATGTTGGAGTTGATTCTGTGCCTTGCATCGTTCGGGGATAGAGATCGTCCCGAATGTCGGCTGTGGCTGCGGTGCCTTGGAGCCGGACTTCGGCTTCTGCAACCACCTCCTCCGCCACGTCTTCCTCCTTGTCCCCCTCTAGAGCCGTTGTGATGACTACTTGGTGGAGAGGGTGGGGCAGCTGGATTGTTTCTGGCTGATCGCCGGCCTCCGTCCGAAGCATCATTATTCTGGTTCTGGGGAGGGTCTTCACTATGACGAGCCCCCTTTCGGCTTGCACTGGCATGGTTTCCGTCGTTCCTTCGTCCGTTGTTCCTACTACGGTGAGGCTCAGCCAGACGGCTTGCATGTCTAGGAGGTGGCATTTTTTGACGATCCTCCTCCCGACGTTTCTCTTTATCTTCTCCCCTTCGATCGTTCGACTCTTGTCGGGGAGGATTCTTCGGATATAGTGCAGCAATGGCCTCTTTTTCGGCTGCTGGGGCGACGTTGCTCCAGTCACGCGTAGTTCTGCGGTGCTGTCCTGACGATCCGGTTCTCGAATAATTGTCTTCCCAGCGCTCGGGGCGATGACGCTGCTCCGGAACATGCTGGGGTCTTACGTCAGCCCATGCCGGATCTGTGCAACATTGGTCGGAATCCGAGACCAGTTTTTGGCTTCCGGACATGGCGACCTTTTGCTGCTCCAGTCCCTTGTTGAGTAGTTTGATTCCCAATTGGATTTCTTCCGGTCCTGGATTAGCTGATAGAATTTCTCGGGCTGCCACGGTATTCTGTACTGGGGTTGGATATACCCAATCTCCTTTACTATCTTTCCGAGGCTTCCCCATCTCATCTCCGAAAAGGACGGCGTGGATCTGCGGGAATTGGTTGTCATTGGTATGACGCTTCCTGGTCTTCTGGTATTGCCTGGAGTTGTACTTCTCCGCAGATGCTAGGCGTTTCTTTTCCTCCTCAATGTTTTTGGCTTCATCGAGGAGTACTTGACAACGCGCTTCTAGGGCTTGTGCCCTCTCGTCCAATTCTTCAGCGGTAAGCTCCGCAGCTGTAGGAATAGGTGTGGTTAATGCAGCATCGATGAGTTTACGCGCACCTTCAGTGATCACGTGTCCATCCACTGATTCTTCTTTTTCGGATCTTCTGGGATAACTGCTCCATCTGAGTCTTCCTCATATTCCTCGGCAATCACCTCCTCTGTCAGAGGGTCTTTTGCCGGGGTCTTGTTCTTCTTTTTCCTCTTCTTTGCCTTCTTGGCAGCGCCGGTAGCAAAGACGGCTTTAGGTCCGTTTCCCGGAGTCAAGCTCTGATCGGTACTTTCGGACATCTGGACCTCGGGATTATCTCCGACTTCCATGTCATCCTGCGCTTTGGGAGAGTGTTCCCCGGATCCTTCATCCATGGCTTCTCCTTCTTCTGCAACTTTGGAGTTATACTCCTCTTCGTATTCTGCGGAGAACTTTCGGAAATCTGCTGACGTCATCGACTCATCCGAGGATGCGGGTACGTCGGCGTTTGTTCCAATTGTCTCCAGCACAGAGTCGGTGTTTTCTCCAGCATCGGCAGAGTCGGATCTAGATCCCACATACCCGACGAAGTGCGATGCGTGCTTCCTGAGGTACCTACGGCTCTCGCGATCAGCCATGTCGAAACTTTTGATGGTCTCGAGAATTGCATATGTGCTTGCATCTTGCATTATCATACGTCGCAGTGTGTACCTTAGGAAAGGCCTGTCTGTCCCGGCGTCATCAGAGCCAGAATCAGTGTGGTTGATATGCTCCTCCTGGATTTCAACTTCCGCGGGTGGGTCGATCTGGGATACGGTCTCTCCGAGGAGATCCACTCCAGATTCGGCTTTAACCGCTAGGTCTTCCTCAGGCTCGGATTTCTCCACTATCTCCGTAGCTGGTGTGGGCTGGGTGGGATTAGGGTTTTCTGAGATCCGGAACTCTGCCGCCTCTGCGGACAAAGGGGACCCAGAAGATTCTTCTGCCTCTATCATCACCGCTGGGGTGGGTGGGGCAGGTTTAGCGAAACCGATGTAAACATCGATCTCGCCAAAAGACATGATTGTGTAGGCAGTCACGGCCTCCCTAGCCGGAATCCACGTCTCGTCGAGAACGATGAGAGGGACATCGCTGGCGTAGAGGATGCGACCGATGGCGATAGTCTCGCCGATTCCGATTCTTGCAGATTTCGCTCGGAACGCAGATCTGAAGCTCACTTGCCCCACGGTGGGCGCCAACTATCGTCGGATTGATGACAAGTATGCCATGAGGGGTTCCTCGGGGCGTGCGGAAGAGAGGGGTGTGAGACGTACGGTGTTCCGGGACGGTGAGCACGCAAGTTTACCCAGGTTCGAATCCGCTGGCTTTGGACGGACCCTACTCCTGCTAGCAATCCAGTAATACGGCAGAGCCAGAATATGGGTTACAAGGGTTTCGCCTATGCGAGTTGAGATTGTAGACTATTGAGGTGTGCCCTAAAGGCTCCCCCTAGGCTGGCTTATATAGACATCCGGCCTAGGGTTTACAGGAGAGATCTATCCGGCTACGACTAAGAGTCGGTTACAGAGTACATCTTGAACTACAAGTAACACTATGGGCCTAAGTCGGTAAGTCTTCTGGGCCTTCCCGTAGCCGGATTGGACTCCGTCCTTTCTCCCTGCCTAGGCTGCCCGTGAAGTAAAGCTCTAACCCGAAGTGGGCCACCCTGGTCAGTGAGGAACTGTGAGGATATCTAGAAAATATATCCCCAACAATACAAGTAGACTTTTTATGCCCAAGGTTGATGATTGTTCATCAACCAGAGCATTCAGCTACTACACTAAGAGAAAAGAATGTCTGGATACGGTGTGTACAGACACTTTCTTAGTAAGCACTACAGGAAAACGATTTTTTACTGGGTATTAAAAATACACAGCAAAGGCCAAAATACACTCGGCAAACATTTGCCGTGTATTTACACTCGGTAAAGAGTTCACAGCGTACACCCCGCCGGTAAACACGACTTTGCCGAGTGTTTAACTCCCGGATACTCGGCAAACATTTGCCGAGTGTCTATCAGCCGCACACTCGGTAAAATAATGCGTTCACGGCACGTCCGCTGTAGACGGCGTCAAGCCTTTGCCGAGTGTACTGCTTGACATACACGGCAAATTACGCACTCTTTACCGAGTGTTTTTCCTGGGATACACGGCAAATACTTACTCTTTGCCGAGTGTACTGCTTGACATACACGGCAAATTACGCACTCTTTACCGAGTGTTTTTCCTGGGATACACAGCAAATACTTACTCTTTGCCGAGTGTATTGCTTGACATACACGGCAAATTACGCACTCTTTACCGAGTGTTTTTACTGGGATACACGGCAAATACTTACTCTTTGCCGAGTGTCTCTTATGGCAATACACGGCATAGACTTACTCTTTGCCGAGTGGGCTGTCTGCCATACACGGCAAATTACGCACTCTTTGCCGAGTGTTTTTCCTGGGATACACGGCAAAGTCCACAAAAATTTGGCAGGTTTATGCTGTTTTTTATTGTACCCTGCATTTCAAAACAAATCTGGACAAACATAATTCAAATGCACTAGTAAATCAAACATATATCACAACAGACATATATCACAGCAAGAATTCACATAATAGGTTCACAAGTGCACTAGTACATCAAACATGCATACAAAGTTCACAAGTTTAACAAACACTTGAATTCAAGTTCACATATCCATCAACACAACCAAGTGGCACACAAGTCCTCTAGCATGTGGTACATATCTCCATCAACGGCGACCATGTTCCGCCACAACATAGGCTTCCTTGATGTAATCCTACAAAGTGCAAAACACACAAGCACGAGTAAAAATGATGCAATCTTACAAAGTTCAAACTACGTATATATATAGCTATATGGTAAGATGATTCTAACAAACATATTTACATGATACTAATAAGGTAAATTTAGCACTAGCATAATTGTAATTTATTATCTATGTAGCTATATGGTAAGAATATTGACATGATTCTAACAAGGTATAGTTTTGCACAAGCAAATTCAAATTTGTTATCTATGTAGCTATATGGACTTGGTATGTATATGGTAAGATGATTCTTCGAAGAATATTGACATTTGATTCTAACAAGGGTATATTTGGAACAACCATAAAACTTGGTATCTATGTAGCTATATGGTAATGACTTGGTATAATTTGACACAAGATGTATACAAACAAGAAATTGACGAAGAGTGTGGGAACTCACAAAGTTGCCTCCTAATATTTGAGTTGTCCAGAGTCGGCATGGGCACGCTCGTAGTGGCAGGAGTCACGGGGCTTTCATCCTCCGGAGGGGTCGGCTTGTTGTTGGATCCGGCCGAAGGCATTCCCTATAAAACATGGTAAACGGTTATGAGACGGTAAACATGTGATAATAAGATGGACTACTGAATAGATGCAACACGGCTTACAAATTGGATGTTCATCGAAGGCAAAGGAGGAAGAATAGGAGGAGCTGTGCCATTCGCAGAAGCTAAGAGCTGTAAATGCAATTTCAGAAGGTAAGTTTTACAAGTTGAATGGAGTTAGCCATCCAGTCTTATGAGAAAAAACTCACATTAAATTGCGCATCATAGGCTTCGAACCTAGCATGCATTGCCCGTTGTTGCTCAACCCACATCTCCTGCATTTGGAGAACCTTTTGCTCAGCCTCCTCTCGCTTTCGGCGATCCTCCTCTAGTTGAGCCTACATAGTGTTATCACAATTTCATCATCATCGTTATAATGCAAACATATAATCAATTATTGTATGATCAATGAAGAGGACCATACCTGCATCCTGCTATACATGACCTGTGAAGGTTGTGGGCGCGTCTCTATACGCGAGCCCTTCCCACTACCGTAGAGTTGCCTCTTAGATGGAATGGAGATCTCAGGGACGCAACCGTCGGCAACATATAATCGACCATTCTTCTTGCCGTCTCCTGCTAGCATAGCAACCTCAGGGTCGAAGGGCTCCGTGAGCGGGTTTGAGTTCTCGCCATGCGACTCCTTGTTCTTTGTCTCGTATTTTCCAACCCTCAGCTCGGATCCTAGGGTCATCCACTTTGACTTCCCCTCCTCGGGTTTCTTCACCTCCCGGGTAGAACAGAAAGCCTGAAAGTGAGTGATGTCCTCGCCTGTGTCAAGTTTCTGCAAGAGAAAGAATTAAGATAAATAAAATATACAATCACACATATAGAATAAAGTGGTGGGAATAAATAAATTATGGATTGGCTCACCCTTTTCTGGATGACGCCAGTGATGGTGAGGTTGCCTTGACGGTGTGTTCCTTCACCCAACATCTCACGCCGACGCATCGCATCCATGTGAGCTTCCACATAGTCCTTGGATACCCACCTGGCAACCATCAACTGAAAGCATGGACCTTGGAGGCAGTATACTGAGAAGGCACCTACATATACATGATATAAATTAATAGAGGAATGAAAGTAAACTGTAGTCATGTGTGAAGTCCAAAGAAGCAAATATGCCTACCTTCAAGTATTGCTCACGTGTTAGAAGCCTTTTTCGGGCGCGCTTCTTCGGCATTGCAATCTTCTTCTCGTGCCCATACCAATTGGTCACGCAGTTCACGCGCGCATCATAGTGCATCTCGGGGATTAACTTCTTGGCTTTCTCGACCACCACCTTACATCCTTCTTCAAATGTACCCTCAGCCGGGGTAAAAAAATCCTGCAATGAAGCAAACCAAGAGAAGTCAAATTGTGTTGCTCGATCAGAGTATATTGTTGACTAATAGTGTGAACGAAACTTACCCAAAACTCGTTAACCACACGTTCAGCGGCTGAGCCATACTTGGAATCCTCCGCGCGTTTGTAATGATCCCATGTCCAAGGAGGCTCCCGGGAACCATCCGGCATCTTTACCAGCCCAGGAAAATATTCCCGAATAAGACATCCAATGATGCCACCATAGGCGCGTTTGGGCTTCTGGGGTCCCAACCACTCGAAGCTCCTGCAAAATAGAAAGACAAGATCAATATGTTGAAAATGGAAAGACTAGATCAATATGTTGAAAAATGATAAGACAAGATCAATATGTTGAAAAATGGAAAGACAAGGTCAATATGTTGAAAAATAGACAGATATAATCAAAACGTTGAACAATGGCAAGACAATATCAATATGTTGCACAATTTAGAACCACTTACGTCTTTCCAGTAGGTTTAAGTTGGATGTGCTTAAGTGCATATGGCCTATTGGGGAGCTTTGACACCCCACGCAAGAACACTTTCTCCTTCGGCGGTGGAACGGAAGCAAGTTCTGACTTCCCCACAAACCGCTCCTGCAGAATCTCATCCCCACTCTCCTCTTCCTCCTCACCCTCCACCACCTCCTCCTCCTGTTGCCCATCCTCATCCTCCTGATCCTCCTGCTGCCCATCCTCATCCTCATGTTGTTGCTCCTCCTCCTCCTGCTCCTCCTCATCCTCCTGATCCTCCTCAACCAAGCCACGTGAGGAGCCGACCCCATCGTGATTGGGGGCACGAACAAAGTTGGTCATATCCAGATCCTCCCCCTCGTCAGAATCAGCCTCGGGCATGCGACTAGAAAGGGCCACAGAACGTGCACCACGGCCCCTACGTCGCGCCTCCCGCTCCTCTCGTCCTCTAGTGGGTACATTCTTGACGCCAGGCTTAGTGGACCCGTACAACGTGCTCAATTTCAGCATGGTTCTCCCGCCTCTCCCACCTCTCCCGCCTCCTCCACCTCTCACACCTTTCCCACCTGGCATGATTCAATCACCTGCATTGACAAAAAAATCTTGATTAGTACACATGATACAATGAGATGACCCATATTAAAAGACAATGAGTAAAGCATAAAAAAATTGTAAGCATATGCATCATAGAGTTATTACAAAATAGGCTAATTGTACAACCACGAGTACATAGGTTGCTAATTGTACAACAAGAGTTATTACAAAATAGGCTAATTTTACAATCACGGGGACATAGAGTTGTTGCTAAAAATAGGCTAAGTTCCATATGTTGGTTCACAAGGTGGGGCACTATCCTACCCGGTTTCATCGGAACAGGGACTTTCCCCCTTATACAAGTTCAGAACCTTCGCTTCTAGGTTAGAGCGCATGCATGCGAGGGAGGACACATGCAAGCACACCCGGAGACTAGTAGGTTTTGTATGTTTCAACATAGCACCACACTCTCATGCATGTGCTAGGGCCACATGTAGGTCCTTGAGGTATTCCGATGCCCCGGAGCGCGGTTTGTTGCGAAACCCTGATCTGTAGGCCTAGTTTGAAACGGGCATAAGAAATTCAAACCATGTGAAACCTTCAAGTTTAGCGAGGCTTGAGCCTAGCTAATTTCAACATAGACCCACCTCAGCCCAAATCCCATTTTGTTACTACTTTACCGTGTACCTGACACTGACGTAAACACTCGGCAAAAGCTAAGATACACAGCAAATTACCTCTTTACCTAGTGTTGTAGACTAACACACAGCAAATTACCTCTTTACCGAGTGTTGTAGACTAACACACAGCAAAGTGGGGTGTTTCAAACGCTATGTTTTTTGGCGCGCGCGGGAGAAGAAATTTGGCGTGTACTTTTACTGTGTATACTTTTGCCGACACTCGGTAAACTGTAACGCCGTAAGCTGCGCCGTCAACCGCGGGCGGGGAATACACGTGGCAGGACGGTTTGCCGTGTATCCATCTTTTGCCGAGTGTTTGTACGAACGTTACCGTGTATGTGCTTCTTTACCTGGTGTTTTCTCTGTGCATACACGGCAAAGAGGTGTCTTTGCTGTGAATGACCTTTTTGCCGAGTGTCATATGTACGTTACACGGTAAAGAGATGTTTGCCGAGTGTCCGGGAATTAAACACTCGGCAAAGTAAAAAATACCCAACAAAATCTCGATTTCCGGTAGTGAAGGGTAGCAACTCAATCATAGCATAGATTATTTTTAATCCCTTCTCGAGCATATGTATAGTTAGAAAATAGTATTATATTTTTGCTCAAATTGGATAATGGTGCTTTTGATGTGCATAAAAAATCATAAAATTACATATTTTACCTTATTAGCTTGGAACCATTAGAATATTTATATGCCTCGTTGCAGTTCACGGGCACTTTACTAGTTCATATAAAAGACCTAGCCCAGCTGAAAAAAGAAGACCTAGCTATTCATGGAATGGAAGGCGTGATCCACACCGGCGGCATCGATAACCTGTCATACTGCTCCTTCCCGAGTGTCTTCATCTTCTTCACCGTGTCGTCCTTAAGGCTATACACTCCAATGGTCCGAACATCGATGTCGTGGAACTTGTCATCGTTATGGATGCAACCTCTGAAGTACGACAACGACAACCACGATTCGTTGCGCTTGCGCAGGGCCGCCTCCCGGAGCTCGTCATCGGTGAAGTAGAGGCAGCCGGCCTCGATCTTTGGGCGGCCCCTTGTCGACACGCAGAGCGAGTTGTTGAGCCCGACGAACAGCGCGGAGTCGCCGATATCCCTCGTCTCCTTCCACTGCCCATCGTCGCGGAGGACGTGCACCTCGAAGGAGCACCTCCACTTGTCGTTCCACCAGCTCCTTCGTCCCTTCTTGGTCGCTAGGGCGTGCTTGACCACCACCATCAACCTGCCGTTCGACGCCGTGGCCAGGTACTTACGGCTGTCTTCTTCTTCTTCTTCTTCTTCTTCTTCTTCTGGGATAGTGAGCCTTGGCGAGACAGCCATGCTCGTGTACGCGCCGGACTCGGCGTCGCGTTGCCACGCCTCCACGACGCCCGTGTAGGAGAGGGAGTAGAACCGTCCATCGTGGTGGTAGATGGCGTCCTCGACGCTGTCCCGCGACGGCGCTAGCCTCCACGAGGCGTCCCCCGACGTGGCGAAGGCCGGGGCACCGAATGTCCGATCTAAGATCAGCATGGCGGCGTAGCTGCCGGGGCAGTGCGGGGAAGTCGACAGGACAACCTTCCGGTAGAACCAGCCGGCCATCTCGTCAGCGTTGAAGGTGCGCTTCCCGTAGTACGTGGGCCCCCGATAATAATCCCCGAACGGTGGCTCGCAGCCGAACCGAGTGGTCAGGAAGGGCTTCATCCACACTGAGAACCAGTGATGTCTCAACCGGGACAGGAAAGAGCCCACGGTGGTGATGTCCGGGAGCGCGTGCTGCTCGCCGGAGGCTGGGTTGACGACGTAGATCTGTCCCATGTTGTCAGCGGTGGCGAGCCAGCCCCGGGAGGAGCCGATCACGGTGTGGCCGCGTAGCGCCAGGTCCGGAGCGCGCACGGTGGCGGCTCGGCGGTCGGCGACGGAGAAGAGCATGGCGGTCGCCGGGTTGCTAGTCTCCTGGCAGCCAGGGGAGGAGGAGCCATGGCGCGCTGCTCGAATACGTGGTCGTAGTTGTCATCGCCGCAGTATGCGGCGAAGACCGCGGCGAAGGCGATGCGGTCGAGGAACTCCAGGCGGTCGTGGATGTTGGCCAGCAGCTCCGCCCCGTCCGGACCTAGCCGCCATCTCTCCTCGGCCTCCTCCATAGACCGGTTACCCCTCCTCCGGCCGGCCTCGTCGACGTCAGAGGGGCAGGAAACCCGATCTATGAGTGTAGTTTTCAGTAAATTTAGTGTTTCTAGAGATTAGATTAGAGCTTTGATAGTCATCTTTTTGGCCTTTACGTCAATGAAGATGACATTGTCTACAATAAGTGATCTTCGGTCTTCCGTTCAATGACGAGATCTTCTTCCTGGCGTCAATGACAGTGTTGTAAGATTACAGTTCTATAAGTATGGTCTTTCAGATCTTACTTCGTCAAGTCGATTTTGGAGTGCTTTGCCGCGAGGATCATCCTTGCAATATTTGTCCCGGCTGCTACGTCCTCAACAATGGTGGTTCGTACTATCGGTACGTCATCGACGTCGACCAGACTGTTCGGTTACTTTAGACTGGAATACTGATGTTGGTAGGGAAGGCGTTCCATCAAGGGTTCTACTGGCCAACGGCGTTGTCGGACACTGAGTGCTTGGTCAAAACCTAACTCCTGCCAATTCTTTACCTGTCAATCCGGGCAGTTACCCTTAAAATATTTGGGAGTCCCCATTGATAAAAAAAATCATCAATATACAGTGGAGACTTGTGGATGATAAGTTGGAGAAAAGGCTGGGATGTTGCCAGGGTAGGCTCATGGATATAGGCTCCAGGGTCATGTTGATCAATTCTTGTTTGTCCTATGTCCCTATGTATATGCTCTCTTTTTACCTTATGCGTGTAGGTGTGAGGAAAAAATGAGATATTTTTAGGAACAGATTTATTTGGCAAGAATAACAGGGGTGAGTAAATACCATTTAGTCAAGTGGGAGACAGTTTGCTCTCCTAAGGACTTGGGAGGATTGGGTGTGCTAAATTTAGAGATTATGAATATTAGCCTACTTTTTTTAAATGGATTTGGAAGCTGGAGAATGAAGACGGTGCTTGGCAAGACTTGTTGAAGAAAAAATATCTTCATAAGGAAACACTAACACAAGATGGTGCTAATCTTGGGATCTCATGGAAGCTTATTTATGGATCCACACCGCGATTAAGTTCAGATTTATCAACACATGGTCAGCTAATCCGTCATATGGTTCGATCACCACTGAGTTTTGCCTGAAGAGCCAAGGCGCTCCCTTCCCCATCTTCAACCAATCCTCGAGACAATGACATCGATCCGTAAATAAATTATCTTCCAACTCATGAAAACTCACCTCTCTCGTGGGGCTCCATGTGGTTCTCATATGTTGCTCAAATGTTTGCGCACTAAAGAAATTCATGGTGTGCACCCTTGCCAGGGCTATCCACTTCACACTCTCCTTTGGGGTGTCTGGTTCGTCCTCGAAAACTAGATAGTCGATCTCGTCGTCCTCGTTAATCCCTAGCCTTTTAAACATATCCTCCGGAGCTTCCGCTTTCTTTGTCCCAGATCCGCTCCCTTGCACAGTCGAATTCGCAGCTGAAGAAAACGCCATCAGTCAGCGGAAAAATCGAAAAGAAACAACAACGTCAGGACTGAGAGGATTACAACAGGGCAATCCTATCGGGAAACAATATGAACTCCCTGAGCGGAAATCCAATTCGTCTCTCCAGTGCATATGAACCCATTGTTTAAGAACATATTTTTAAATGTTAAAATGTTTAAAAATATTTGTATGTACATTCGAACATTATATATTTGTACATGAGTTTTCGAAAACAGGGAACATTTTTTGTGTCCCATGTAAAAAAAAACAAATTTTGGTGCTACGAAGTGACTATTTACGTTTTTTTTGTCTTTTTACATGTCATATAAAATGTTCATTTTTTTCTAAAAAAATTGTGGATGGACATAGAATGTCAGAATATAAATACGAAACTTTCATTCAAAATATATTAACATTTTAAAATTTATTTATATATATTTATAATTGGTTTATTTGCATCCGTGAACCACTTGGCCCAAGATCGGTCTTTTTTTTAGTGATCCCGAAGAAAGTTGGGATGATCCTAAAGAGGGCCCACATTTCCTAACAAAATAAACCTGGACTCATACATTATCCTAAATTGTATTGAACTTGACCCATACATTAGGGCATGTACAGTGCTAGAGAGAAAATGCCTTTCCTTAGCTTTCCACGTTATCTAGAGAAGTTATTAAAGATAAGTTGTACAATGCATTATCTCTTAGTGTCATCTCTATCGATTAATGACAATTGTCTATTTTTAGTAAGAAATTGATTTGCTAAGGGAAGACGTATGATACAACTAAGAAATTAGCCTTCTCTTATTTCTAAGAGATCATCCCTTAGCTAAAGGAAGACAACCTTATTTTTCTCATTTCTCTCTCCTTCAACTGAGCAAATATCCAATGTGACAGTCATAAGAAAAGACTGACGTCGTTGCATCGTAAGTGCCCTTAGCGGTGTAAATGCGCAGTTAATTTTATTCCATGCCTTGAACCCGAAACCTTTTGGACCTGTTCCAGTAGCAGTTCTTCTGGTTTCCCCACCCCACAAAAAAAACATTTTTTCTGGTGCCCCGGAGCAGCGGCGCACACCAACTGTTCGACGGAAACACCGCCCCAGAATGGAAGCATCATCCATGGCGAGCGGGGAGGACCGCATTACCGCCCTCCCGGAGGACGTCCTGCCGGCTCCAGAAGTCGTCCGGACCTGCGTGCTCGCCCGGCGTCTGGTGTTCCGTGCCCGCCCTCCGCTTCACCGACGCCAAGGGGTGGGACAGCGCCGACAGGTTCGTGCAGCTCGTCGACCGCTTGCTGCACCTGTGGTGCGCCGCCGGCGGCGGCGGCGGCTTCGACACGCCTCTGGACTCCTGTGAGTTCGAGTTTGATTCCGACGGGGGTTCATGCGATTGCCCGCTGCGAGCAGCACGCCACATATTTCTCAAAGTCTTGTCCGAAGCTGCATGCTTGGAGTTGTCGCTGATTCTGATGTGGTATGCTTGCAACTACTAACTCATAAGAACATAATTCATTTTAAATGTACTTGAAAGACCAAAAGGTTCCTTATATGATCCAACTCGATCTTTTGCACTTCTCTAGATCGTTTTCAACATGGATTTAAGGTGGTGCCCCACATTTATTTACCAAGTTAAAGACTGGTGTTTGGCTGCTGACCATAATGCGTCCAATTTGCTTTCTCCAACACGCACCAATTTTAGAGAAGCTTACTATTCAACTTTCTAAGGTACATAGTTCTAAGATGGATAGACACGAGTGCATTAAAGTGATCAACAATGATTTTACTAATTGCTCTAATATTTTTGATGTTTGGTACCTCCATATGTAATGGAAACATAAGGGATATACAAACCGGTGGGACAGTCAGTTGCATCTTACTGTCTTAAGATGGTTGAAATCAGATATGCAGATGTTGATGAGAGAGTGCACAAAATCCCGAACATACTGACTACCTGCAGCATACAGCTTGATCAAATTGGTATCCAACATACTAGCAGAATTCCTGAATCTGGATGTGAGTTAAACTGTTGGCGCTCTGAATGATACTTCTGTTTTCTTCCATTTGTTAACATGCCCATGCATTGTGGACCAAGAACTGAAGAAAATCTCAAACTAGATAGGAAAATATAATTGTTCAAACTTTGAATGTATGTGGAGGAAGGCTGAGACTCCCACATTTGATGCAGAGAGAGTGAAACATGTTTCTGACTGGCTTTCATTATCCAAAAACATATACCATCAGTTTGGACTTTAAATTGAAGTACAGCGTATGCACAAATTAGTTCGTAACAATTACGCATCAAGTAGTTCCGAGTTGATTCTGTATTGGTATTGTATAGTGGTTTCAATTTAGTGATATTTACAATCGAAGGCCCTCATTTTCTACTCTTTGATAGAAAGCATCCATATAGGTGAATGCAATCCTCTATGAGGTTGTTTTGATTGAGCTTGCCATCATCCAAATTCTGCACAAACTAGCATCTGACTATCTTGCTCACCATATATGCCACGACTCCTCTTGTGGGTTTTGCGTTATTTTTTCCCACTCTCATAGCATAACTCTATTGCCCTCTGTAATTGTTTGTGAATCCTCTTATGTGCAATGTTGCATGTCACATAGTGAATATGGTAGCCAAAATATTTATCATCTTGTTTTAGTGAAGTTAGTCCCACTTCACTATATTTACATATCAAGACGCATGATACATAACACATACAAATCAACTGGAGATTCCCATTTGTCTGCAGAGAATTGATTATGTGGTTTTCTTATCTTTGCAGGTTTCAGTTTTGTTTGTACTGGTTTCATGTAAAACAAGAGGTACATTGATCTGGACTATTGATTAGGTTTCTTCATTTTTTTTTGCAAAATGCATGGAGCAAGTTTGAGGCCATGGTGTAGCTGTATGTAGAAGTGCGGTTATTGCATATATATATCATTAATTTTCAACAAGTGTTCATGTGTCCCGTTGCACTTTACTTGAGCGCGGTGGTTTGCATGATACCTTACTTCTTTACATGCATGCAGCATCGATTCATGCCAAAGGGACAATTTGACGAATTAAACTAAACAAAAGCATAAGTAAAAGGAAAAGCAAGTGGCCCGAATAAGTTTGGCCTGAAGCTAGCGAATTAACTAGCTAGTGCTGTACGTAGTGTCTCAGTCTAGTTCTTCTTGAGATGTGGTTGCAGTGGTACCAAACCACGCAATGCCAAGTACTACAGTAGTAGTAGCAAGGTAGGACTAGAGGAGGCGACCACGCAGCAACATGAGCATCACCGTAGGTGGTGCCATCGACCCGCTGTTGGGGTACCTCTCGTCCGCCATCGGCGACGAGGCGCAGCTGCTGGGCGGCGTGCACCGCGATGCGCAATTCATCCAGGACGAGCTGGAGAGCATGAACGCCTTCCTCCACCAGCTCGCGGAGGCCAGCACGGACCATGACTACCTGGTCCGTCAGTGGAGGAAGCAGGTCCGGGACCTCGCCATCGACACACAGTGCTGCATCGACCTCTACGCTCACCGCTTGGGCAGAGCCAGAGCTCCCCGTGCGAGAGGCGTCTGGGGCCACGTGCACCGTGCCATCTTCTTCCTCCAGACAATCCCGGCGCGCCATCAGGTGGCCACACAGATCCGGGAGCTCAAGACCCGCGCACGCGACATCAGTGAGCGCCGACAGAGGTACGGCGTCCAGGTCCTGCCCAAAGCAACCAATGAGATCGATGGACGATCTGGTTGTGGTGGCGGAAACGCCCTCCTCCTTCATAATGCTTACAGGCGAGGCCTGGTTGACATTGAGCCTCTCAAGGATGAAACGCTTCTTCTGATCCACTGGCTGTGCAAGCAAGCACTACTACATCCTGAAGAAACCGAAGCAGGGCCAGGATGGCCAATAGTAGTCATCGCTGTTGTAGCACATGATAAAGCGGACGTTGGCGACCTGGTCAAGGAAGTGTACAACCATTCCTCGCTGCCAGGACTGTTCGACTGCAAAGCTTTCGTCACCATCCAAAGGCCTCTGTTTCTTCCGCAAGTACTCGACGACATGATTCAGAAGCTCCGTATTCCCCACGAAGCAGCAAGTGATTACCAGCAGCATCAGCAGCTGGAGGAGCTCAAAAGGCAAGTTAAAGGTAGAAGGTTCTTTGTTGTTGTTGAAAATCCGGACTATCCGTCCCCATGGAATGAGATGAAAAATATTCTAGGATCCTCTGGCTGCTCCCCTGGTAGTGTAATCATGGTGATCACAAAGGACAGTGAGCTGGCCCAGCGCTTCTCTCCAGACAGAACTATGAAACATTCCTTTGTCCAGGTCTTTTTGGAGAAAGCAAATCGGTTGGTTCCTGCAGAATGGGACGACGAGAAGAGGGGCATCATCCATCATGTCCTAGAGAAATGTGACCCGGATCTCTTCTGCATGAGGCTGTTCCTCGGTGCCCTGTATATTCATCCTTACATAAGTAAGAAACAACTGGTGGACCTCTGCACAAGCCTTGACTCCTCCTCACCAGCATGGCCTGATGCCGACACTGCCACTTCCACTTGTATCCGAATGAGGATGATGTGGTTCTGCTATGAGATGCTGCCTAAGATGACCAGGACCTGTCTGCTCTACCTATCCATATTTCCCCCAAATTCCTGTGTCAGGAGGACAAGCTTGGTAAGAAGATGGGTTGCCGAAGGTCCTGTAATCCAAGGAGACGGGCGGGAATTAGCACGGGATACAGCTGAGCGCTGCTTTGATGACCTCGTTGCTCTAGGATTTATGGCCATTTCCAAGGCTGGAAATTTAGACAGTGTTATCTCCTGCAAGGTGCACCGTTTTGTCCATGACTTCATTACCAAGCTAGTCAAGCAAGAGAGCTTCGGAGACGAGAGGCTGCCATCTAGCCTGGCTCGCCACCTTTCTGTTAGCACTTATGTCCAGTGGCACCAGGTCTCACACCGCAAGCAGCAGCAGGGTGACATCACAACATTTATTGAGTCGCTCCCTACATTCTATCGTGTGGCGAGCCTGAAATTGATGGACCTAGACTACTGCAAGTACCTCAAGAACAAGCATATGAAGATCATATGCAACAACTTGTTCTTGCTCAAGTACTTGAGCATCCGGAGCACAAAGATTTCTCATCTGCCTCGAGAAATCAATAAGCTGCAACAGTTGGAGATGCTTGATATCCGACAAACCAGGGTTCCATCTTCTGCTACAAAAGGCCTCCTGATCCCGATGCTAAAGCATCTGCTAGCTGGTCCCATCAGCTATCGGGTGGGTACCTCGCCCGAGGAAGAATTTTCCACTGTGCGGATGCCTTGCAAGATTGGGGAAATGATAGAAATGGAGACATTGTCTCATGTCCAAGTTGCTGAAGATGATGAGGAGAAGTTGGAACACGTCAAGAATCTCAAGCGCCTCAGGGATCTTGGTGTGGTCATTCATGGCAAGCAAGACAATATCAATCGTTTGCTCCGGGCGGTCACCGAGTTGAGTGAATGCCTCTGCAAATTGTCGGTTTGGGTCAGACCACCGCGCAAAGGCAGAAACAATGTGGTTCTTCACATGGGCATAGAAATCATAGACTCGCTTCCCAAGTCTCTTGAGATACTTAGCATCAATGGCATCACCGGTGGGTTACCCGACTGGATTGAAGATCTCCCACATCTGACCGAGATAACCCTGCGCCAGACATTCTTGGCAGATGGTTCTATGCGAATGTTGGGCAAGCTTGAAGGCCTACGCTGCCTCACCCTCCGTCATAGGTCATACATAGAGGATAGTCTCACCTTCAAAACCAACGAGTTCAAAAATATCAACTGCCTTGTAATCCAGGGCGCCTCCGACATTAAAAGGATTATTTTTGAATTTGACACAGCCCCCAAGCTTGCGAAGATTGTTTGGACCTTCACCAGCATGGACATCACAGCGGACACCATTGTTGGTCTCGGCAATCTTCCAAACCTAAAAAAGGTAGAGTTCAATGGCGACTGCGACCCAATTCATATGCAATGGGCAGTTGCACTGCATCCAAACCGTCCTGACTTCAGGTATAAGCTTCCCACCTTCTAGGGGCTCACTTGAATGACGCTCCTGTCAAGGAGTTAGCTATCTAGATTGGGCATGCGAGTGTGCTATGGGAGGAACTGCTATGCTCCAGCAAGCCATTCAACAGTGCATTGTGCTTTGTGTGTCTCTACTGTATTTCCTGCATTTTTGTGCGTCCTGTTGATATCTCTAGCTTTTGCTACTTTCCTGCTGAGTGTACGTGTGCTGTGCTGTGCTATCTACCTACTAGCTTAGTCTGCTACTTGGTGTGCTGATCTGATTGAGTGGTGTGAAACATGTATCGTACTGAACTATATTCATCAACAGACACTTGGGATGCATTTCAGTATTCGTGGTATCTGAGTGATTAAAATATGATGCACCGAAACAATTTTAGCCGGAGCAGAGTCCATAAAGTGGGCCATCAATCTTCAAACTATAATGCTTGATTCGGAGATAAATAGCCTAGCATGCATGAACCACATGGGCTTACTCTAGAATGGTACTAAGCTACACATAACACTTATACCATATATACATATATATACATATTTTAACACCCCGTTCAAACTCAAGGTGATTCTTGCTTTGGTTTATTTTTCGATTAATTGTCTAATGTATTCAGCTAATTCGTCTGATATTTTTCGAACACCTGTTAGTAGGTTATACTTAACTGTAACACCACTGTAGAATTTGTAGTTTTCCAGGCAAACTGCTCTTACCAAATTCAAGATTACATTTGTGATATTTGTGAGGCACCTCGTGGTTACAGGCATGGTACTTTTCCCTCCAGGAATGGTTTCAATTGGAAACCCACTCTCTCACTACAACATGTACATATCCCAATTCTCCCAGGACAATGAAAACAGGACGAGGGCTCACCGTAAGACATCAAATCAACCTACCTAGTATAATTTTACTACCCTCCCTCAAAGGGTTTGTTCCTCTTCCTGTAATGTATGCCACTCAGTTGCATCCAGGAGTGGTGTGCTATTGGACGAGCTCGGGAATGAGCCTTAGCAGGAACGAGATCTCCCGCCGCGTGAAATTTGGCGTCAACGTCACATCTTTCAGTGCCTTGCTGCTTAAATCCACGGTTTCCATGTCAGTCTGCGGCACGATGATGAGATCGGAGATGGCCTTGGTGATCTCGGGCACGAGGTCCACTATGACCCCGTTCACTCCCATCAGGTGCTGCATGTACACTGCCTCCGGCACGTTACTGCAGATATGCACATGGACAGAAGGTGCTTAGCGCTCGAATTTTGTTCAAAACAAGTTTGTGAAGAAGTTGAAAACTTACTTCAATGTTCCGTAAGTGAGTAGGGAGAGGTCAGCCTCTTTGATCTTTGGTATAGCGGCAGGAAACCTGAATACTGCACGGGCCTCGGACACGATACCTTGCATGCCGCTGGCAACACACAGCTTGACCGCCTCTTCCAATGAGTTCCTCCTCACGTCAGTGTAGATTTCTGTACCCCCGTTGGTCAAAAAGTAAACCTGGGTATCATACACAACCATTGATTAGTATCTATCATGTTACCAGTACTACAAGTTCCATGGTACTTGCTGCTATGCGTCAGGTTATATTGTACTTACAGGGTATGTGCTCTGCAATTTTCTCATGAGCTGAGCAGCATCGGGCTGGAAGCTAGAGAAAATGATAGGTCTGTCCTTGGCATACTCAAAGACTACCTGTTTCCAAGTTGCAAACCGAATTGTTAGACTGATATATCAACTGACGGATAATCGTGCACTGGAGGAGTAAGTAAAACATGCCTTGAGGATGGCGTGGAGGATGCGACTAAGCTCTTCCTCCTGGTATACAAGATTGTCATCAAATTTCAGCTCTACGTTGAAGCCCAATCTCGGATTGACCTTCTCGAATGCTTCTTGCAGGGTGCAAAGAGGATCATCTGATTGCACGTCCCAGTTTAGTATTCTACCGTCCTTCATTTTCCGCAGCAAAGGCTTCCCATTCTGAAAGCCCCAAGCAAAAGTTTATTAGATTCTACTGAAGTCAGTGTTGGAAAAAAAAAAGAGCAAACAGGTGTTTTGCATTGTTACCATACCTTCCCCTCCTTATTTTGTGGGCCATACTGAAGGAATTCTTCCAAGTGTAGATCTGTGACACGCTTATCTGAAACTTTACCCTGAAAAAAGATAGTTCTAATGAGATTTTGGGATACTTGATTGATTACGGAAGTGATGAAAAATATCTTAGCTATATGGCACAATATCAAGTGAATCTTTTTGCATGTGCATTCTTTGGTTCTACCATGACTCAATAGGGGCAAGACGTGAGAACAAATTATGTAAAGCAGAGTAAAACAGGGTATCTATGAGCTTACCTGTTGTTGAGTGTAGATGAAGTTGTCATGGAAGATGATTGGGCAGGCGTCCTTGGTCACCTACAAAATTGATATTCATGGTTCTCTTCTCAACACCATCTTTGCACACTGAATTATTTTTTTAGACAGAGAGAGAAGGGGCAGAGAAGTAAACAAATCAGTATCTTGTTGGAACAGTTTGAGCAAGCTTGACAATTAAGCAAATTTTAAATTTAAATGGAAGCATTCATTTGTGTTGTTTAGCACCGTAAGGAAAACTGAAACTTGGGGGTAAATGAATCTTACTCGTAATTTTTTTTTTGCCGCTAACTGAAACTTGGGGTAAAGAAGTAAATCTTGGAAAAAAAAGACAGTATACTAGGCAAAAGGATTTTCTTGGTTCTCTCAGCGAGGTCTGAAGTTCAAAATGCTAGTAATAGATGGAATTTGCCGCTTGACGGTGGTGAGATCTAGAGAAGATCATGATCGGAGGCCCTCTGCTCCAGAGATCTCAGACCGCGGCGACTTTTTTCCTTGTGTGATGAAAACAGGGCAAAGCCTATTGCGTCCCCATCAAGATCACCTGGACCAAACCCGGAACAGGACACGAACGTAGACAGACCGCCCTAATAATACTCCCCCCCATCCATATTAACGTTCTTAAATTTCGCTAGATTCGAATGTATCTAGCACTAAAGCATGACTAGATATATCAGATTTTAAACAAATCTGAGAACACTAATTTGGATCGGAGGGAATACTACTTTTCGTTTCATTAACGCCTATCCTTTCCTCGGTACAGTACCTAGTACTACGTACGAGCAACTCAGCGGGAAGAAATCGATTCTTTACCTGGACGTCGAACTCGACGTAGTCGACGGGGAAGCGCGCCGCCTCGTTGAAGGACCTGACAGAGTTCTCCTTCACCTCCTGCAGCCGCCGGTCCGGCGACGACAGCGCGTTCATCCCCTTGCCGCGGTGCCCGATCACCGCGAACCGCCCTGCGCCACACTGCTGCTGCTGCTTCGCTGACGCCGAGGCAGCGCCCACGTCAATGTCCGGGACGACGACGACGACGTCGAGGGTCGGCACGTCGGAGACGCGGACGGCCTTGAGCAGAGCCATTGATGATCCAAGAAAGAAAGAATTGGCTGTTCTAGCTAGCTGGGTACGCACGCACGTGCCGAGGGATGGGTTATCTATCGGTGGGTTCCCTTCAATCAATGTACGGCGGCGAGTTGCGACGGGCAAGGAAAGGAAACGGGAGCTTTTATAGAGGGAAAGGGAGGAGGAAATCGAATGCGGAACGGGGCGGGAATATTCCAGGGGTTTATCCTACGGGATATTCGCTGGTGCCCGTATGGCCTTCCCTTCCGGACACCTTTCCATTCCCGTTCCCGTTTCCTTGTCCTATTTTTTCTTCCATATGTCTGACTTTTCAAGTACTCTCTATTTGCAAGTTCTTTTGGAACTCTTTATACTGTTGTTGATGATTATTAATAGATCTGTGAAATTTCAAAAAAAAATGATTACATTCATCTTTGAACTGGTATGTTAATCCTCCTCGAAAGCGCTTAGAGAACTCTATTACGAAGCACAACAAAGATAAACAAAAAATACAGGAGTACCGACACCCACACCCAGTCGAAGCAACCGAGACTACTAGATAGAGGTTCCACTACACCTCCTTACGAAACAACCGGACATAGTCACACCAAACCTGACAAGTCATCGCCGGAGATGTTCGCCTGCCATCTCGCTTGGCGCCGTGGAGTGCCGGTCTTGCCTGCGCACAGCGGGGACATAGTGAGGTTGAAAACAGAGTCACGTGTGTAAGATAGGAGGCCGCCGACAACGCCCCGCGATAGCAACGTAAATGCCTTAACACGGAATCCACACTTGCCTACCGATTACACCGTCATCGTCGGAAAAGGGCCGCCCGCCGTCTCGCTTACGGCGCCTATTTTAAGGCACCTACTCATTAGTAGATGATGAAAATAGAGCAAATTGACAATTGCACAACGATTTCAAACATAGTTCAAACATCGATTACAAACACTACATTGCAACAAACATCCATACATTCCATACTAGTACATAGGAACTAGTCATCCCAGCAAACTCTTCGCTGGACCAGGAGAAATAGGAGTCGGGGTCCTTCTCGGTCGACGGTCCGACCTCGTCCGCGGTGGCCTTCTTCTTCTTCCCGGTCGAACAGCGGCGGAAGGCCAATGCGTTGGGGTGGATGACGGGCCAGAGGTCGATGGGTCGGGATCTGGTGGTGGCGCTGGAGTCGTGGAGATTTGGTGTCGGCGTGGCACGAGCGGCGGGCGACGGACACACGGGAGAGGAATGGTTGGCGGTTGGTGGCCCCATGCGCGTGCGGAAGAATTGTGTCACGCGGCCAGCCGCCACATATTTACAACACACAGGTTTTGTTTTTGGCCACGCCCTAAAAAGAGGAGAGAGGGTTTGGGTCATCCACTAGAGTCCGTCTTGTGCCCACTTGTCACCAAATGTTTTGGTCACTACATGAGTTTTACATCATCCATTAGAGATGCTCTTAGAGAACTCTCTTACAAAGCATATTAAAAATAAACAAAAATATACAAGAGTACCCACACCCCATCAAAGCACTCGAGAATACTAAATAGAGGTGCCACCACGCCTCATTATGAAACCGGCGAACATAGTCACACCAAACCAACCAAGTCATCGCCGGAAAGGGCCACCTTCCCTCTCACTTTGGGCCATGGAGCGCCGATTCTGCCAGCGCACAACGGGGACAGAGAGAGGTGACACCAAAGTCATGTGTATATGATAGGAAGCCGCCGAGAACACATCACATCAACGCTGGAAATGCCTTCACACATGATCCACACTTGCTTACTGAAAGGTGTCACAGCTCCACGACGACGCCCCGGGGAGGGGTACGCCGTAGGACGCCACCGCTGTCGAGACCGAGACGACCATGGGTTTTCAACCGAAGCCCTGACAGAAGGCATGTATTCACAACGGTGCCACAAAGAGGTTTACGACACCTGCAAGCATGGAAGCCACTGGACCGAAGCCCTGAGGGTTCGCCTAGAAAAACCTTCACACGACCACACAGTAGCTAGCCCTCTATGACATGATCTTGAAGCCTCCTTTGCGGACGCGCCACCAACAATAGGATACACCACCTCTCCCTCCTCGGCATCCTCATGGCAAAAAAAATGAGACATTACCACCACCACATCGACTCGCTGGAGAGCCAAATGCACCATCCTCCTTCTAGAGCCGCCACTCGGACTTCCATCTTACACCCGGAGAGAGACAAACACGGCAACAACGAAAGCATCCTCGGCATGTTCCATGCTGTCTCCCTCGTGCTCGTGCCACACCATACTGATCGGTTAGTCCATTGTCGGTTTTGCCGTCGCGTTCGATCAGAAAAATTACGAAAATATGGTCATACTACCTCTATTCCACAATGTAAGACTTTTTAGTAAACTAAAATAGCTTGCTAAAAAGACTTATATTGTAGAACGGAGGTAGTAAGTATCATTTGGTAAATTTAAATTCCGCTTCGTAATGCGCTGGTTTCATGCTTTTAACTCCATTTTAAGGTAGCACTACTTGAACTCAAACTAATAAAGCAATGCCCACGGCAAAAGCATTTCTCTAGCCATGAGTTGGATCGTCCGTGTACCACACCACACGGTGAGGAAGAACCAAAATAAGAATCTCTTTTTCATCTAGCATGACCCAAACCGGCGTCGATCTTCCACGCGCTGCGTGGACACAGGAAACAGCCAAAAGGCACATGGGACACATCAGGGACGGAACACGCCGACCCAAAAGCAGAACTTTAATTTCTACGCCGACCGAAAAGCAGAGTAAAGTGTTATTAACTGATAACCTGGAGTTCAACATCTGTATGGCTCTGACTAGATGATTGTGCTTGGCTAATCCACCCCCACCTAATTCACCCTTTCGTTCTTAAACTTGGCCACTTGGTTCTCCTGGCATCCAGCACTATGCCACTAAGAGCAAAAATAATAATATAGTCAGCAGCTGGCTATATATTTGTGCCATGTCACCTATAGCTATTATAAATATATATTAGTATAGTAAGCTGGCTATAGTATAAGCTATATATAATAGTTAACCATTTAATTTTTGCACCACATACAAAAGTCGCTTAATTGCAACAGCTCATCTCTATCACTTGTTACAAGCTACATACGGGCTATAGCTTCTTGTCTCTTACGCTACAACCGACTGTAGATTAAGAGTCCGTTTCCTTCACTTTTCTCATTTCTCTCTCCTTCACTTAGACTTCTACTGATATGCAATAGCTTATAGTCAGCTGACTCTGAGACCCACGACTCACAGCGCAGTCACCAAATAGGGGTTACCGTAAAAAAACAAGAGATTTGCACGAGCAGCCGCGTCGGCTCACATGCTCAACCCACCGTACCTGGTCCATGCGACGCCTAGTCGTTGGATCTTGGAAGAACGTGAACTCATGTGCAAGGAACAACAGCTCAGGCTGAGGTGCCCGTCTTATCCTCCCATTGTTTAGCCGGCTATCTGGCGGTGACTCAGCTGCCATTATTCCATACCATTTGTGTAGTATCTGTTCCGTTTATCACGAAACCAATTTGCAGTTTAGGTTATAGGCAACCAAGCATTGAAGGATTTGGCTCCTCTCGATACCTTTTGTGTTGGCTCTCACTACCTTATTCAATAATCATATTGAACAGAAGGAAAAAAATGTGCTGCAAGACATACCAATTTGGACTCTTTTTTTCAAAGAAAAACATAAAACGTTTTTTCATATATGAACTGAACATACTCTCTCATTTTATATTTACTTCGCGTTGGTTTAGTCAAAGTCAAACTTCGTCAAATTGACTAAAGAATATAAAAAAAAAATCAACATCCATAGTACTCCTTATGTTCAAAATTAGATGTCGCGGATTTCTCCAGATTTCCATACGTCTATAAACAAAAACGTGTCTAGATACGCATGTATATGGACAAATCTATGACAATTAGTTCATGATGGAGGGAATACCACAAACACATATGATATAAAAACATACTTTACGGCAATTCTGATACTATGTGATATTTTTCCCTAAATAATTGATCAAATTTTAGAAAGTTTTTTTGTTTGACTTTGACTAAACATAGAAAGCAAAATCATTGTGGACGGAGGGACTATTTTTAATATAATAGAAAGGAAAAAATGAAATAGAAAATAAAACAATAAAGGAAAATTAAAAATAAAATATTTTTTAACATGAATAAAGAAATAAAAATATAAAGGAAAACGAAAATTAAAAGAAAAATGATACAAAATAAAAGAGAAAGGAAAAAACTAAAACAAAGAAAAACTTAAACAGAAAAACCAGAAAACAGTTAGATTGGAGCATTTCTTTCTGTCTAATCTATTTCTAGCTGTTTTGTTTCATAGCTCTTGTTTCGTTCCACCCTTCATGTGCCTTTTTGGATATACCGGTCGTACTAAAATTAACAAAAATCTACTTTTGATCCTGGGAGCATATGCTCTCTTTACCTTCAAACATTTTTCGAGTTACCAAAAAACTAAAAATAAAAAAATCATGTGTGTATATCTCTATAATCTATGTACATACATAAAATTTAAAAAAAGATATTTTTTCGGTAGTGTAGATTAGCTTATAAATGATATTATAAATGATACTTTATAGGTGGCATGCCACCACCTTTGCACGCCACTAAAAATAGTGGTGGCATGTCACCATTTGGTACCCCCTCCCCTTGATCGTCTTTTGTCGCGCATTTTGACACGTCACCGATACGTGGGACTCACAACAAGGTAGGGGTGAACCATCTTGGTGACTTGTGGATATGCCACTAACTAGTGGTGTGTGAGCCGTGACACACCACTAAGTAGTAGCGTGTCTCGTACGCGAAACACCATCGTTATTTCTGTGGATGGGCCCACAAGTGGGACCCACAAACTAGTGGTATGTGTTGTTTCTGCATGCTACCGGTAATTTAATACCGACAACATGCTGATATCACAGATGCACCACTAAGTCTGACTCCCGAGACCATATGAGGACCCCATAAACTAGTGGCGTGTTCAGTTGACCGACACGCCACTATTAGGTGGTGTGTGGATTATTGTAACACGCCACTAACGTAACGTGCTTGTAGATCACTATTTAGAAGTGGCATGTCACCAACTTCATTCTCACTTTGTTTCTTCCCTTTGCTCTTGGTCTATTTCGAAGTGGCATGTCACCAACTTCATTCTTACTTTGTTTCTCCCTAGCTACCTTCCTCTCCTCCACGCTCTTATCACAGTGGCGGATCTACGGGGTATGCCGCTGCATACCCCGCGATGTCCGGCTTCCGTATCGCTGTAGCTGATTGTTTCCATCTCGCTAGCAGATCCATCCGTGATTTTCGTTCGATCGTTTCTATCTTTCCAAGTAAGCAGGCAGGACGGGCATGATAGGCCATGCATGCACCAGGCCATGCAGTACAAATCCCTCACGGCCCATTAACACATAGTTAGGTTTTTTTAGAACCATTAACGCACAAATTAGATGCAGGTGGTGTACGGAACAAAGTAGTTTGGGCAGTCAATTACATGTAGCTAATTAATTTGTCATCTATTAGTCCATATAAGTTAGTATTATTTTCTATCTTGTCGCTGATTTAGCAACTAGCAACATGTATACATATCCTTAACGTTTTCTGAAATTGGATATATATATATATATATAGACACACACACATGTATATTCTGAATACATTACAAAATATCTTTAAAAAGTAGAGCTGATATTACCATATTCGTACATGCATTTTGATAGGTCGGGAAATCCCTAATTTTTCTACCTAAACAATAGTTAATCAGGAGAGTTGAGCGAAAAACTAGAGAAAACCGGAATATGATATTTCAAATACTTACCAAGTTGAAACTGATGTGGCAGAAGAGCACACTCAATAGCCGCAGTGAAAAATTGTATTTGTTTTACAAAATATACATCATAGATTAGTGTGGCATACCCTATGGTAAAATCCTAGATCCGCCACTGTCTTATCAACACCTTCCACAGTATCACCCTACTCTTCTCCCCGTACTCTTTCATCCATTAATGTTGTATTAAAGATCTCTATCCCACTCGATATCCACAGTATCACCTTGGACTCGAAACCAACTCGGAGCGCTCGGTGAGGCCCGTCCAAGAAGTTGTCGAGGGTGGGGCCGCGGGGAAGGCTGAGAGGCTGAGGGAGGACGATGCTAGGTGGTTCTGAAGCTCGACAGAGCGGTAGTGCAGGGGCGGCAATGTTGCATGACGGCGGTAGAGGTGCTGGGAACCTAGGCACCCATAGGGATTGGGGATTGGGTAAGAAATAAGGAGCAAGTGAGTCTGGATTGAGGCATGGTCGTGTGGCTCCAAACGGCCGCCGTCGGTTCAGCCCGTTTGTAATTTCGTGGTTCCAATCCAAACCAAACCGCTCCAGTCTGCTTTCCTGGTCCGCCCACACCAATGCAGTCAGCTATGCTGTACCGCCCATTTCAACTCAGCCCAACATAAGCCGAAGTAAAATCCGCACCAAATCGCCCATTTGTACCAACACCATTCTCACCTTGAGGTATGAAATTTAGCAGAACCGCGCGGGCCAAGTGTTGGCCTGGATGTTCGCCAATCCCCTACCGCACTCACCCTCCAATCCCAACACTACGCGCAGGGAACGAAACGGTGGTACATGTCTTCCTAGACGGTTCACGCTGAAAAAAAACTGCCTAGGCAGTTGCGCCCGGTCGACGTATAGAGAGAGCAACATCCAACCAAATCGATGTGGAAGAAATATTCTCTTCCCAAAAGGTTTTTCACGACCACGAACAACTAGCAGGAGGGAGAGGGGGAGAGGGGGATAGAGAGATACGGCAAACACAAATATGTACGTACCCGTGTTGGCAACAGTGAATTATGTATAATCGAATTATTCAAAAAGAATTGTTGCGCGTAAAACATATGGTTAGCTAACTTTGACATTATGATACTCTTTTTAGAAATATATAACGCAACATAGTATATCCAACCAATCAAGTATACTTCTTTTCTCATTGATGTTTAGCGTGACCTAGTTGATTGTACAAGAGTACTCTAGTGCTCTGCAAATGTGCAACACAGGCCAGCTAAGCTTACTTGGTTTGCTAGTAAGAGGAAGGAAACTACATTGCTGCGCACTCACAATGGTAAATCACTTGAAGTCTCGTCTTAGATCATCGATGTACTTGGATGCGCATTTTTTCTCGATATCTACTATTCCCACAATTTCTTCTATCGATTCTGTTCCCTTCTCATTCTCCCAGACATATATGTATGTGATTTTCATGTATATATAATGAACTAAGCTAGAGCCTCGACATGTAAAATACTAAAATTAACGTGGGGTACTAGAGTCTACTATCTATTCAGGCGACGTAGAGTGGTATATATAAAGAGCAAGCATTATTCAGACTAGTGAAGTTTGGTGGAACACCCACTCTTTAAAATGGAATGAATAAGTCTGAGTTCCAGTTGATGTATCGCCAATGAATATTTAGGAAAATGAGTTGAATTTTAGCCATTCGCCTAGTATCGATTCTATTTTTATCTCTGAAGTGTAGGATCGGAAAAGTTGATCAAATATGGAGCTAGGAAATTTCCATTACTATCATGACACTGACACAATCCGCTTGAGGAGAGCAAAGAACCGCTGAGGTAAGGGGTAATCGTATGGGCTGGCTTGTGCAGGAGACAAGTGGCAGTTCGCGATCTCAAAAAAAAAAAAGACAAGTGGCAGTTCGCACTATGGCCCTCCAATGACGGCTTATTAACAGCGTCATCTTACATGCTAATCAAACTACAATGCTGCAGTAAATTACAATGGTTAAATTAAAGTTAAACTGGCGTCATTGCAAAAAAAAAAGTTTGTCTTTTGGGTTTGCAACTCAATCTGCATACTAGTAGCACTTAAAATCCTAGCAGTAGCACGGTCGGCGTGATTAGTCCATGGGTTTAGGGAGGTAGGGGCAGGCAGGAGATGCATGTAACCAGATGATGGAGAACCACCAAATCCAGCACACTAGAGTCTTACATGAGCCAATTCTAATTCTCTCCATCCAAAATTAATAGACGAAGATTTATCCAGATAAGCATGTCTCTATGCACACAAATCTTCGTCAATTAATTTGGCACCGAGGGAGTAACAGATACTCTAGTCAAGGGTATGTGATACTATATGGAGTTGACAAGATAGCTAATCACTATTTAAGCTTCATGCATGTCCCCGCTGTATAATGCAAACACTGGTCTCTTTTATCACCACACACGCAGCTGCACTAGATTAAGTGATCTATAAGGTTCAGAAGCAAGCTTAGTTTAATTAATTAAAATTATGTGCAAGCTAAGCTAGCTAGCTATGCTGCAATCATCCATACATATGATGAACTGCTGATGGAAATGGACTCTAAAGGTTACTGTCTATTCAATCCGGCGAACGGTGGAGTGGTATATATAAAGAGCAAGCTAGTGAAGTTTGGTGGAATACTAACTCTTTATCATGGAATGATTACGTCTGAGTTACAAAAATAAGTATCATTTTATTGAGTCTATGTTTTATCTCAAGATCAGACAACCTTTGATCAAAGACGATGCTAGAAAATTTCTGTCAGGGAAGTCAATAAAACAAAAATATCTACCATATCTTGTTTGGATTGTTAAAATCATTTCCAATTTTTTAATTAACCTAATCTAAATTAATATCGTGATAACATACAATTTTTGAGTCATTAACTAGTTTATACGAACTAGACATGCAATCCTCATAATAAAATAAAACTAGACATGCCACAGGTCAATATGGCAATCTAAGGTTTTGAAATCAGGTTTGAGAAACTTTGAGACACACAGAATCTCTAGAATATCAAAAAAAATGAAATTTTGGGAAAAGATTTCAGAATTATCTCATCCAAATTTAAATAAAGTTGAATCAAATTTGATATTTCTCTCAACCTAGTCTGAAATTTTCATGACAAATATATTTCAGTCCACAGATTTATTGAAACATTCATTGAAATCCTTGATTCACGTAGCCAACTTGATGTACAGGACTACGGCAGGACGTTGATTAGTTTCATTGTATGCCAAAGTGGACGCAAACTAGGCGAGGTGTTGCTTATTGAGCGTTTTGGCAACCATCCTGCTTTTTCCATCTGGAGAAGGCGAATAGCAAGGGGTAGAATCATGAAGTCTAGTTGCATCCAACTATGCTGATAGCCAGGATTTTGCAGTCTTCCTGTCCCTGATTGAGCACTTGGTACTCTGTTCGTCACTAATCTTCAGTTTGAGCTACTCCATTGTACAACATAACTCGTGACTTCGGCAACTTGGTAGGAGAGGCCATGAAAACACGTTTGGTTTGCTGGTAAAATGAAGGGAACTACATAACTACACAACCAAAAAGATAAAATACTTGCAGTTTTGTCTTAGATCATTATGGTAATTGGATGAGCCATGGTTCTTGATATCTCCTATTCCCGCAATTTCTTTTACCTATACTTTGTTCCCTTCTCATTCTACCGGACGTATATGTGATTTTTGCGTATATATAATGAACTAAGCTAGAGCTTCGACATGTAAAAGCGAAGTGGGGCGCTAGAGCTTATTATCTATTCCAGAGAATGTAGAGTGATACTGTACATATAAAGAGCAAGCAATATTTAGACTAGTGAAGTTTGGTGAATAGTAACTCTTCATCATGGAATGAATGCGCATGAGTACTGATTGGTGTATCATAAAATAGTATAGGAAAATAAGTTGAATTCTAGCCATTCCCCTATTGTCGATTCTATTTTTGTCTCTCAAGTCTAGGAACAGATTTTTATTTATCAAAGTTGGAGCTAGAAAATTCCTAATTTCCTTTAGGGGAGTCAATCGAACCAAAGCAGGGCATGGATCATATCAACTTTGACGGTTGAAATAATTAGCAGACTTTTAATGAACTTAATCCAAATTAATACCATGACATAAAGAAAAGGCAAGCCATTGGAGGAGAGCAACGAACCCCTAATAACCTCAGGTAATCGTATGGGCTGGGCCGTGGAGTCAACAGGCCCGAAAATTTCTGGCTTGGATAGGAAATGACTAGTAGTAGGCAAGTGGCAGCTGAAAATACCTCTTCGTCTAAGGCTCGCTCTCTGGCGATTAGGGTTTCGTCTGAACTCCCCGGCGATCACCGATCTCTGGCGGAAGGGAACCTGCTCTGTCCGACGTCAAGCCTGTTCTGGATCCCGTGCGTGTTCGATTTGTTCGGGCTGATATAGGGGTCGGCTAGTTTGGTTGCCCGGCCTTGGCAATCTCGACGCGGTTAGGGTTCTCAAATCAGATCATGGAGGCGGCCAAGGAGAAGGGAGAGCCAAGTGGAACGGCATTTCAGGTGGGAAAGGAACCATCTCTGGAGTATCTGCTCCAGAGTTTGAAGCTGCGAGGCGAGGACATTGACAGACTGTTTGTAGCGAAAAGCGATGTGGAAGAGTTGATGGAGGAGAAGAAGTGGATGGCGGTGATGCGTCTTCTGACGACAAAACTGTTTAGCGCACTATCTCTGAAGAAGACTCTGAGGTTTGCATGGGCACCAGCCCAGGACGTGACCTTGTGGGGGAGAACCGCTTTCTGGTTCAGGCAAGCTGTCTCAGAGACTGGATGCGAATAACTGAACAAAGACCCTGGATCTTTCGCGATCATGGCGTTCTGACAGAAAAGTATGATGGAAGCTGCCGGGCTGCAATAGTGGAGCTTAATAGGATCCATGTGTGGGTTCATATTCATGATATACTGGAGCTCTACCGCAATAAGCAGTTGATCACGGATCTGGCAAAGAGCATTGGAGAGATAGAGGTTGTAGACATGAATGGGACATGACTGGAGGCTGGTGATTTTGTCAGAGTGAGAGTTTGGGTGGATGTGAGGAAGTGCCCGGCTCAGTTTGTATCTTTTAAACCAGAGGGTTATGCTCAGGTGATAATGAGGGTGAAGTATGAGAAGATCCCTCGTTTTTGCGAGGTGTGTGGTTTCTTTGGACATGTGCAAGAGGAGTACGGGGAAGGTGAACATCCAGCTGAAGCGGTTGTGTTTGGAAAATGGCTACTGGCTGATACACCATGGAACAAGGGGCAGCTGTATGGCACCAATACGAGCCGACCTGCTGGGCAAGATCGACAAGGTGGTAGAACCGGTTTCCCTGGTCGTGGAGCAGGACGCGCTGGGAGAGGAGGAGGCCCCAGCGCCACTCGTGGTGGATCGAACCATGGCGGGTGCGGGCGTGGGTTAGCAAATTCGCTAGTCATAGTGGAAAATCACAAGAGAACATCTGCTGAGGCAAAACTGACTGAAGTAAGCCCGGCTAAAGGTGCGGGTGCTCAGCAGGGGACATGCCCTCCGATGCTGGAGTGGAAGGAGCCTAGTGTCATCAGCATGGAGTCAGCAGAGGGGTGAAAAAGAAGCTGGAGTTTGAGAGCAAGGACAAGAACTATGAGCCACGTTTGGGCACACCCCCAATACCAACATCTGCTAGAGAGCAGAAACGCCCAAAGAAAGTGATTACTCCCAAGAAGGACAAGGTACACTCGGCGGCCTCCGGGATGGAGGACCGCCTAGCCAAATGAGTGTTCTAGGGCTGAACTATCGTGGCCTTGGAGGGGACACGACAGTTCGTGAGCTTCGTGACCTAACGAAGCGCTACCCTCCAATGATTCTTTTTGTGGTAGAAACCCAACTACAGAAGAAGCGTGTGGAGAATTTACCTTGTACTTTAGGTTTTGATAATAGTTTTGCAATAAGTAGCTCTGGTCGTAGCGGCGGGCTTGGTATGCTTTGGAATAATGATATAAAAATTGAAGTTTTACCATATTCCTAATATCATATTGACTCGGTGGTTACGGAACAGGGGCAAGAACCGTGGCATCTCATGGTTGTTTATGGAGAAGCGCAGGTGAATGAGCGCCACAAGACGTGGGATATGCTCAAATTTACGATCGTCGAATGATCTTCCATGGCTTTGCATTGGTGACTTCAACGAAGTACTGCACCGATCAGAGCATGAAGGTGTGGACGAGCGGAGTTACGGCCAGATGGCCGGTTTTCGTGCAGCTATTGACGTTTGTGGCCTAGTTGATCTTGGCTACAGGGGAGTGAGTTGGACTTTCGAGAAGAAAGTGGCAGGGGTCTCTGTTGGGCTGCGTAGAGATAAACAAAAAACTTTTTCCCCTACGCGGTATGAAGGGAATATGGCCGAGAGGCAATAATAAAGTGGTTATTATCTTATTCCATATTTATGATAAATGTTTATTTTTGCATGCTATAATTGTATTGATCGGAAACGTCAATACATGTGTGTTTAATAAATAAAAAGGGTTCCTAGTTATGCCTCTCTTATAGAATAGCTTGTTGATTAACAAGATGATCAAGGTTTCCTGATCATGGACATTGGATGTTGTTAATAACAAGGTTACAACATTTGTGAAATGATGTGATGAACATTCATCTGAAGTATAGCATTACGATCAAGTCATTATGTTTATATTGCTATAACATCATACAAAGTAATCTTTATCCTTAGACCATGAGATCATGTTAATTGCTAACACCGGAGGAGTATCTTGATAACATCAAACGTCACACCATAACAGGGTGACTATAAAGATGGGTTCAGTGCTACAAATGTGTTATGTTGAGGCTCATGGATCAAGAGTGGAATTTGTCAATCCCGATGATGGAGCACATATGTTTTAGACGAAAGAATTGCAAAGAGCATGAATTGTTTCGATAGAAACCGGAAATTGTTTCGGGTGAAATTGTAGAAAGTGGTTCTGCATGTGATATTGAAATATTGCAAGGGATTATATGTGAATGTTTGTTAATTAAAGTAATTAACAAAATTCTGAATAAATTTAATAAAAGTATTTTATTAAATGAGAGAGCATTAAACTTAGAGAATTTTAATGCATTTAAAGTGGAGACTTTAAAAGAAATGTGAAGAGGCATTTTAATGTGGAGGGAGTTACCACCGCATGAATGGAGGAGGTGAGGGGTCACCTCCATGATGCGCCGGCCATGGAGGGGGTACCCCCTTCCTCCTATAAAAGGCCCCCCTCTTCCTCCTTCCTTACACCTCCTTGTGAAGGATCTCTCTCCCCCTCTAGAATTATTTTCCCATGGTCTCGGATTAGCGAGATACATGTTCCCGGTGGCATTTCGTCTGCAAGGAGTTGCTGCTTCCGCTGGATCGCTGGAGCGAGGAGGTGGAGGTTGTCCGGTGGCTTGAACGTGTGTGCGAGTACGGATGCGCTGCTGATTTGTGGCGCTCGGACTTCTACACGATCTTGAGATCGGCAAGTGTACGACTACATCAACCACGAGTTTCTACTTGTTAACAAAACTCGTTGTCTTCGAGGGTAAGTTCTCGATGGATGTATGTCCACCCGTTGCTCGGTACCTAGTAGATAGATCTTGGCGTATAGTTTTCATCGTAGGAAATTTTTTGTTTTCTATGTTGTGGACCCAACAGTGGTATCACAGCCTGATCTATGCGTAGGTGCTTTGCACGGGTAGTACACATATGTTTATATGTGGGCGATGATGATCATGGTATTGCATCTTCTATGTATTTTGGATATTGGTGGCATAGTGGGATGAAGCGGCCCGGACCAACCTTACATGTCATCGTACATGAGACCGGTTCCACGACTGACATGCAACTTGTTTTGCATAAGTGGCTGGCGGGTGTCTGTCTCTCCTACTATAGTCAATATCTGATTTACAATGAGTTGCTAATAACTTGGTTATCCTTGTTGTGGTTCATGTTCGTAGGTGAGAACAGTTCTATCTCCGAAAGCCCTAAGCCACGTAAAACTTGCAATTGATAAATTAGAGGCGTCTAGTTTAGATCGTTGCTGGGCTAGTGTATTGATATGGTATGGTTGTAAGTAGATGTATGATAGATAGTCTTACAACACATTCAACGTGTAAGTTCCATAGACCTTGGCCTTACACACAAAGGAATGATAAAGATCATACCACGATGCAAATGATAGAGATCAAATGCATGGACCATATCATCTCGCTTTACACATTAGATTTTAGCATCTTATACTGCTAGTTTGGCGTTTTCTGTAGCATTGTAAGATGATGCCTCATTTAGATATCAAGATAAAAATGTGTTCTTCCTTAAGTATGCACCGTTCTGTGGATCGTGTTTCGAGACATCACGTGATAATCGGGTGTACTCGAATCTACGCTTTCATAGAACGGGTGTAAGACAGTTTTACACACGCGAATACTAAGGTTCTTACTTGGCGAGCCTAGCATGTACAGACATGGCCTCGGAACACTGACCGAAAGGTTAAGCATGAGTCATATAGTTGATATGATGCCCATATAGATGCTCGCCTTTGAAGCTACATTAACTCACGTGATGATCGGACTTGGTGTAGTGGATTTGGTTCATGTAATCACCAAAAAGGCACGAGGGATGTCGTTTTTGAGTGGGAGTTCATTTCTAATTTGGATTAGTCGAACTCAATTTATCATAAACTAAATCGAAGTGAATTTGCATAATTTGTTGTAGTCATTGGCGTCTGTTCACTACCTTATGCTTAGTTTTAATTGAGATAATAAAACTATAGAATTATGGATATTGTGATATCTGAAATAATGTTTATGGTTGCAATATGATAGAGTATAATTTAACAAAATACAAGTTCTCATATTGTATGAGAATTTGTGAAGGTTGGAGACGCTAGGCGTCCTAATCTACCAAAAAGGTTTTGGGAACTGATGTTATACTCGCGATTCTTCCTTACATGCTATAGTAGCTTGATCATGAAAGTTGTCATGATAAGGATGAATAGAAGATGTAAGTAAAATGTTTACTACACTAAAAGATTACTAAAGAATGGATTTTGGAAGAATGCCAAACATTTGATGATGGTGATCCACTTCAAAGTGCAAGTCCAAAGGTATTAGTGTTTGACTATATACGCTTTGTACTATGTGTCATGTGAATGACACCACTATTGATGTTGATAGATTCTTTTAAAAGAAAAGGAATTGCTGAAAGAGAATCTATAAAATATTTGGCAGAAAAGAAAAGGTTGGAGATGTCCAACTTAGGTATATAGAAGATATACATATTATGGCAGTATTGTTTTCTTATTAAACAATGTGGTTGTTAGGTATTGGATACCGAATTGGTTGGTGTGAAGTGTCATACAGAACAACACAATTCATGAACTGCAATGGCCAAAGTAACTAGCAAAAGAATATGTGATGATGTTCATCGAAAACAAATAAAGTGTTATTGTGTTTTTCGTTGTCGTCAAACCTAGCCTTCAAGATTTGTTTTAATAATTGTTATTTTGTTCCGGTATTACGAAAACAATGGTTGTTAAAATAATTACCGTATTCCATAAAGGATGGATGAACTTTTACAAGTCTAGTGGGAGAAATCACATCCATAAACACTATTGCTAAAATGTCGCAAGACAAATGATTAAAATATCACTTATGAAGTGACATCGCTGTTTTAAATTATATTGGAAAGAAAACATGAAGAAACTCCATGTTGATGGAATTTTGGAGTCTTTGATTTTGATCAATTGACGCTTGTGAAAGTTTCCTCGAGATAATTGAAACTCTGTCCATAGGCCAAAGAGGAACGGATGACTAACTTATTGGATATTATACATATTGATGTATATAGTCCATTATATGTAGCCATATGCGATGGATCTTTTTGCTTTATATGCTTTCTCCAGAAATTTGAGTGAATATATCTATATATTTACTTAATAAGGAAGAAGTATGAAACATTTAAAAATTGTTCAAAGGCTTTCAAGATGAAGTGGAAAATCATTGTAACAAGAAAATAAAGAGTTTATGATTCGATCATAAAGGAAGATATTTGAGTTACATGTTTAGCAAAAACACCTAAGACTTGTGGAATTGTTCCATGATTTGTGTTTCCCGATAAACTATAGGAGTATGGCATGTTCGAGAGATGAAATTAAACCATGTTTGACAAGGTAAGATCAAGGGTGTCATTTATAAAACTGCCATTATGTTTTAAGGATTGAAGCTTTAGAGACTACCGCTTTTAAACTGAAAAGAGCACCATCATGATCCGTTGAAATGACACCATATGAGTTATGGTTTGGGATAAAACCCGAATTGTCTTTTCTTAAATTTTGGTATGCTATGCATAAGTAAAATGTTTACAACCAAAGTCAGATAAGCACGTCTTTGTAGGTTATCCCAAAGAATTTGTTGGGAATTTCTCCATAACACCGAGGATAAAAGAGTTTGTTACTTGGAACGTCAAGTTTCTTGAGAAGGAATTTTTCGTGAAAAGTTAAGTGGGAGGACAATAGAACTTTGATAAGGTTGTTGAACCTTAGCTATATGTGCTAAGTAGCGCAGCGTCGGAAAGTGTCCCGGTGGTGGCCACAATGCTCATGGCTCCCGTGATTACAAAGGGTGTGATCTCGGAGATTAGAGTTCCTATTGAACCGTGTGGGTTGGTAAGAATCAAATAGTGTGATTTGATAAGCAAGTCGTTATTGTTTTGACAATGATGAACCGACTACATGCAAAGAAGCGATGATGGGCCCTGACTCCATAAAATGACTAGAAGTCATAGAATCCGTGATAGTATCCATACACGAGAAATCAAATTTTTGAACTTGGAAGACCCTCCGGAAAGGCGTGAAGCCTATCGGTCGTGTTTGGATCTATAAAGAAATAAGACATGGATGTTTAACATCTATGAAATAGTCGACATGTCGGAAAGAAGTTTACGACAATGTTCAAGGAGTTGACTATGACAAGATTTGATCTTTCATGGCGATATTTAGTCTTGACGGATTAATGTAGCAACCACTACATATAATTTGATGTATGGTAGTTGAATAAACAAAACAATGTTCTTTTAATAGAATGGTTACCTAGGACGTGTACAAGACACGGTCCGAAGGGTTTTGTTAATTCAAAGGGTGCTAAAAGGGCATGCAAACTTCAATAATTGAAGTAATCATAGCGGAGTTGGAATCTTCACCATGATGAAACTGTTAAAATAGTTTAAATTCATCGGAGCTGATGAAGATGCTTGCATTTGCAAGAAATTAAGTGAGAGCGCTGAGACATATTTCTAATAGATTATGTAGAGGACATATTGTTGATTGGAAATGATGTATCTTGTATTGACACAAGTTAAGAATTTCATTAAAATAAGATTTCGATGAAAGACTTGGGCAAACCCAGAATATTTGGCATCTATATCTATATGGATAGATTAAGGCGCTAATAGGGTTATGCCAGACATACATATATGAGATATTGAAAGGGTTCAATATGGAAACAACAAGAAAGGTTCTTGCCGCATGGAAAGGATTGTATCAAGATTCAGGTGTTTGAACACTTGGTGAGTAAAATCACATGAAGATTTTGATCGATTATACCGTGATATGTATATATCCAGAATGTCCTATGCTCTAAGTGTTATGAGCACATACCAGAATGATTCATAAGATGATCATTGTACAATAGTAAAGATATTCTTATGAGCTTTGGAAGAACTAAGAATATATCATGTATAAGTGACAAATAGTTAAAGGTAGTTCATTGTAAAGTGTTACATTGATACTATTTTTGTCACAAGATACAAATTAAATTTATCTCAATTTAGACTATGGGTGGCACAATGTAATGGAAAGGACGTTCCATGATGGATTTGGATGAGTTCCAAAGTTGAGACATTGTGACGGATACTACAACAAAAGCTAAGTATATAACTGCTATAGTAGCAGCAAAGGAGGGCATTTGTGTTAAGTAGTCTGTTATCAAACTAGGTGTGGTTCAAAGTGGGATAATACTATGAAGATATATTGTGTGACAATAATATCAACATATTTTAACCCGAACGAACTAAAGGTCTCACCAAAGGACCAAATTTATACAATGCCATCTCATTTGAGAATGAGTGATGCGTAGAGACGCAAAGACATGCAAATACACACGGACCTGAAACTGTCAGATCCGGAGATTATGTTAACCACTAGCAATCGCGTATATGTAACACCAGAAAGCCATAGGTGTTCAATATGCAAAAAAAATTCAAACTAGATTATTGACTCTAGTGCAAGTGGGCGATTGAAGGGAATATGCCCGAGAGGAAATAATAAAGTGGTTATTATCTTATTCCATGTTTATGATAAATGTTTGTTTTTGCATGCTATAATTGTATTGATCGGAAGCGTCAATACATGTGTGTTTAATAAACAAAAAGGGTTCCTAGTTATGCCTCTCTTATAGACTAGCTTGTTGATTAACAAGATGATCAAGGTTTCCTGATTATGGACATTGGATGTTGTTAATAACAAGGTCACAGCATTTGTGAAATGATGTGATGAACATTCATCCAAAGTATAGCATTACGATCAAGTCATTATGTTTATATTGCTATAACATCATACAAAGTAATATTTATCCTTAGACCATGAGATCATGTTAATTGCTAACACCGGAGGAGTATCTTGATAACATCAAACATCACACCGTAACAGGGTGACTATAAAGATGGGTTCAGTTCTACGAAGGTGTTATGTTGAGGCTCATGGATGAAGAGTGGAATTTGTCAATCCCGATGACGGATAGAAATACTCTGGGCCCTCTGGGTGATATCACATGATAGCTTGCAAGCAAGTGATCTGATCACTAGAATGTTATATCACGGGAACGAGAAAAGAGTGCATGTCGGTAACGAGATCAAACTAGGTATTTGGATACCGATGATCGAATCTCGGACATGTATTATATCATGAGACAAAGGGATTAAATTACAAGCGTTAAAGGTTCTCACGATCATAGAAGTCATTGTTGAATATGCAGGAGTCGGTATGGATCTCTAGGTCCCGCTTCTGATTATTGATCTGAGAGGAGTCTCAATCATGTCTACATTATTCGCGAACTATAGGGTGACACACTTAAGAGTTACCGGACACCATTTTGGAGCACATATGTTTCAGACGAAAGAATTGCAAAGCGCAGAAATTGTTTCGATAGAAACCGGAAATTGTTTCGGGTGAAATTGCAGAAAGTGGTTCTGCATGTGATATTGAAATATTTCAAGGGGTTATATGCGAATGTTTGTTAATTAAAGTAATTAACAAAATTCTGAATAAATTTAATAAAAGAGTTTTATTAAATGAGAGAGCATTAAACTTAGAGAATTTTAATGCATTTAAAGTGGAGACTTTAAAAGGAATGTGAAGAGGCATTTTAATGTGGAGGGAGTTACCACCACATGAATGGAGGAGGTGAGGGGTCACCTCCATGAGGCGCCGGACATGGAGGGGGTACCTCCCCTCCTTCTATAAAAGGCCCCCCTCTTCCTCCTTCTTCCCTACACCTCCTCGTGAAGGATCTCTCTCCCCCTCTAGAATTATTTCCCCATGGTCTCGTATTACCGAGATACATGTTCCCGGTGGCATTTCGTCTGGAAGGAGTTGCTGCTTCCGCTGGATCGCTAGAGAGAGGAGGTGGAGGTTGTCCGGTGGCTTGAATGTGTGTACGAGTACGGATGCGCTGCTGATTTGCGGCGCTCGGACTTCCACACAATCTTGAGATCAGCAAGTGTACGACTACATCAACCACGAGTTCCTACTCGTTAACAAAACTCGTTGTCTTCGAGGGTAAGTTCTCGTTGGATGTATGTCCACCCGTTGCTCTGTACCTAGTAGATAGATCTTGGCGTATAGTTCTCATCGTAGGAAATTTTTTGTTTTCTATGTTGTGGACCCAACAGTGGTATCAGAGCCTGATCTATGCGTAGGTGCTTTGCACGGGTAGTACACATATGTTTATATGTGGGCGATGATGATCATGTTATTGCATCTTCTATGTATTTTGGATATTGGTGGCATAGTGGGATGAAGCGGCCTGGACCAACCTTACATGGCATCGTACATGAGACCGGTTCCACGACTGACATGCAACTTGTTTTGCATAAGTGGTTGGCGGGTGTCTGTCTCTCCTACTATAGTCAATATCTGATTTACAACGAGTTGCTAATAACTTGGTTATCCTCGTTGTGGTTCATGTTCGTAGGTGAGAATGGTTCTATCTCCGAAAGCCCTAAGCCACGTAAAACTTGCAATTGATAAATTAGAGGCGTCTAGTTTAGATCGTTGCTGGGATAGTGTATTGATATGGTATTGTTGTAAGTAGATGTATGATAGATACTCTTACAACACATTCAACGTGTAAGTTCCATAGACCTTGGCCTTACACACAAAGGAATGATAGAGATCATACCACGATGCAAATGATAGAGATCAAATGCATGGACTATATCATCTCACTTTACACATTAGATTTTAGCATCTTATACTACTAGTTTGGCGTTTTCTGTAGCATTGTAAGATGATCCCTCATTTAGATATCAAGATAAAAATGTGTTCTTCCTTAAGTATGCACCGTTCTGTGGATCATGTTTCGAGACATCACGTGATGATTGGGTGTACTCGAATCTATGCTTTCATAGGAACGGGTGTAAGACAGTTTTACACACGCGAATACTAAGGTTCTTACTTGGCGAGCCTAGCATGTACAGACATGGCCTCGGAACACTGACCGAAAGGTTAAGCATGAGTCATATAGTTGATATGATGCCCATATAGATGCTCGCCTTTGAAGCTACATCAACTCACGTGATGATTGGACTTGGTGTAGTGGATTTGGTTCATGTAATCACCAAAAAGGCACGAGGGATGTCGTTTTTGAGTGGGAGTTCATTTCTCATTTGGATAAGTCGAACTCAATTTATCATAAACTAAATCGAAGTGAATTTGCATAATTTGTTGTAGTCATTGGCGTCTGTTCACTACCTTATGCTTAGTTTTAATTGAGATAATAGAACTATAGAATTCTGGATATTTACTTTACGAACTGGTATCGTATTGTTTTGAATGTCAATTTAAAGTTTATAAGTCCTATTGCAAACTTTCAGCAAACTCTATTTACTCCATGAAGTTTAATAAGTAGTATTAAATCAAGAGTAAGAATCCAATGTTAGTATCTAAAGTATCATGTTTGCCTCCATGATTCTTGATATTCAAAAGTTGTTTTAATATCGAGGTTATCTAGGAGCTGAAATAATTGTTTCAGAAACCATCATGTGTGGAAGATATTGTGATATCTGAAACAATGTTTATGGTTGCAATATGATAGAGTATAATTTAACAAAATACAAGTTCTCATATTGTATGAGAATTTGTGAAGGTTGGAGATGCTAGGCGTCCTAATCTACCAAAAAGGTTTTGGGAACTGATATTATACTCGCGATTCTTCCTTATAGGCTATAGTAGCTTGATCATGAAAGTTGTCATGATAAGGATGAATAGAAGATGTAAGTAAAATGTTTACTACACTAAAAGATTACTAAAGAATGGATTTTGGAAGAATGCCAAACATTTGATGATGGTGATCCACTTAAAAGTGCAAGTCCAAAGGTATTAGTGTTTGACTATATACGCTTTGTACTATGTGTCATGTGAATGACACCACAATTGATGTTGATAGATTCTTTTAAAAGAAAAGGAATTGCTGAAAGAGAATCTATAAAATATTTGGCAGAAAAGAAAAGGTTGGAGATGTCCAACTTAGGTATATAGAAGATATACATATTATGGCAGTATTGTTTTCTTATTAAACAATGTGGTTCTTAGGTATTGGATACCGAATTGGTTGGTGTGAAGTGTCATACAGAACAACACAATTCATGAACTGCAACGGCCAAAGTAACTAGCAAAAGAATATGTGATGATGTACATCGAAAATAAATAAAGTGTTATTGTGTTTTTCGTTGTCGTGAAACCTAGCCTTCAAGATTTGTTCTAATAATTGTTATTTTGTTCCGGTATTACGAAAACAATGGTTGTTTAAATAATTACCGTATTCCATAAAGGATGGATGAACTTTTACAAGTCTAGTGGGAAAAATCACATCCATAAACACTATTGCTAAAATGTCGCAAGACAAGTGATTAAAATATCACTTATGAAGTGACATCGCTGTTTTAAATTATATTGGAAAGAAAACATGAAGAAACTCCATGTTGATGGAATTTTGGAGTCTTTGATTTTGATCAATTGACGCTTGTGAAAGTTTCCTCGAGATAATTGAAACTCTGTCCATAGGCCAAAGAGGAACGGATGACTAACTTATTGGATATTATACATATTGATGTATATAGTCCATTATATGTAGCCATATGCGATGGATCTTTTTGCTTTATATGCTTTCTCCAGAAATTTGAGTGAATATATCTATATATTTACTTAATAAGGAAGAAGTATGAAACATTTAAAAATTGTTCAAAGGCTTTCAAGATGAAGTGGAAAATCATTGTAACAAGAAAATAAAGAGTTTATGATTCGATCATAAAGGAAGATATTTGAGTTACATGTTTAGCAAAAACACCTAAGACTTGTGGAATTGTTCCATGATTTGTGTTTCCCGATAAACTATAGGAGTATGGCATGTTCGAGAGATGAAATTAAACCATGTTTAACAAGGTAAGATCAAGGGTGTCATTTATAAAACTGCCATTATATTTTAAGGATTGAAGCTTTAGAGACTACCGCTTTTACACTGAAAAGAGCACCATCGTGATCCGTTGAAATGACACCATATGAGTTATGGTTTGGGATAAAACCCGAATTGTCTTTTCTTAAATTTTGGTATGCTATGCATAAGTAAAATGTTTACAACCAAAGTCGGATAAGCACGTCTTTGTAGGTTATCCCAAAGAATTTGTTGGGAATTTCTCCATAACACCGAAGACAAAAGAGTTTGTTACTTGGAACGTCAAGTTTCTTGAGAAGGAATTTTTCATGAAAAGTTAAGTGGGAGGACAATAGAACTTTGATAAGGTTGTTGAACCTTAGCTATATGTGCTAAGTAGCGCAGCGCTGGAAAGTGTCCCGGTGGTGGCCACAATGCTCATGGCTCCCGTGATTACAAAGGGTGTGATCTCGGAGATTAGAGTTCCTATTGAACCGTGTGGGTCGATAAGAATCAAATAGTGTGATTTGATAAGCAAGTCGTTATTGTTTTGACAATGATGAACCGACTACATGCAAAGAAGCGATGATGGGCCTTGACTCCATAAAATGACTTGAAGTCATAGAATCCGTGATACTATCCATACACGAGAAATCAAGTTTTTGAACTTGGAAGACCCTCCGGAAAGGCGTGAAGCCTATCGGTCATGTTTGGATCTATAAATAAATAAGACATGGATGTTTAACATCTATGAAATAGTCGACATGTCGGAAAGAAGTTTACGACAATGTTCAAGGAGTTGACTATGACAAGATTTGATCTTTCATAGCGATATTTAGTCTTGACAAATTAATGTAGCAACCACTACATATAATTTGATGTATGGTAGTTGAACAAACAAAACAATGTTCTTCTAATAGAATGGTTACCTAGGACGTGTACAAGACACGGTCCGAAGGGTTTTGTTAATTCAAAGGGTGCTAAAAGGGCATGCAAACTTCGATAGTTGAAGTAAGCATAGCGGAGTTGGAATCTTCACCATGATGAAACTGTTAAAATAGTTTAAATTCATCGGGAGCGCTGAGACATATTTCTAATACATTATGTAGAGGACATATTGTTGATTGGAAATGATGTATCTTGTATTGACACAAGTTAAGAATTTCATTAAAATAAGATTTCGATGAAAGACTTGGGCAAACCCAGAATATTTGGCATCAATATCTATATGGATAGATTAAGGCGCTAATAGGGTTATGCCAGACATACATATATGAGATATTGAAAGGGTTCAATATGGAAACAACAAGAAAGGTTCTTGCCGCATGGAAAGGATTGTATCAAGATTCAGGTGTTTCAACACTTGGTGAGTAAAATCACATGAAGATTTTGATCGATTATACCGTGATATGTATATATCCAGAATGTCCTATGCTCTAAGTGTTATGAGCACATACCAGAATGATTCATAAGATGATCATTGGACAATAGTAAAGATATTCTTATGAGCTTTGGAAGAACTAAGAATATATCATGTATAAGTGACAAATAGTTAAAGGTAGTTCATTGTAAAGTGTTACATTGATACTATTTTTGTCACAAGATACAAATTAAATTTATCTCATTTAGACTATGGGTGGCACAATGTAATGGAAAGGATGTTCGATGATGGATTTGGATGAGTTCCAAAGTTGAGACATATTGTGTTAAGTAGTTTGTGTTAAGTAGTTTGTTATCAAACTACGTGTGGTTCAAAGTGGGCTAATACTATGAAGATATATTGTGTGCAAATGATATCAACATATTTTAACCCGAACGAACTAAAGGTCTCACCAAAGGACCAAATTTATACAATGCCATCTCATTTGAGAATGAGTGATGCGTAGAGACGCAAAGACATGCAAATACACACGGACCTGAAACTCTCAGATCCGGAGATTATGTTAACCACTAGCAATCGCGTATATGCAACACCAGAAATCCATAGGTGTTCAATACGCAAAGTTTTTTCAAACTAGATTATTGACTCTAGTGCAAGTGGGAGACTGAAGGGAATATGCCCGAGAGGCAATAATAAAGTGGTTATTATCTTATTCCATGTTTGTGATAAATGTTTATTTTTGCATGCTATAATTGTATTGATCAGAAACGTCAATACATGTGTGTTTAATAAAAAAAAGGGTTCCTAGTTATGCCTCTCTTATAGACTAGCTTGTTGATTAACAAGATGATCAAGGTTTCCTGATCATGGACATTGGATGTTGTTAATAACAAGGTCACAGCATTTGTGAAATGATGTGATGAACATTCATCCGAAGTATAGCATTACGATCAAGTCATTATGTTTATATTGCTATAACGTCATACGAAGTAACCTTTATCCTTAGACCATGAGATCATGTTAATTGCTAACACCAGAGGAGTATCTTGATAACATCAAACGTCACACCGTAACAGGGTGACTATAAAGATGGGTTCAGTGCTACGAAGGTGTTATGTTGAGGCTCATGGATCAAGAGTGGAATTTGTCAATCCCAATGACGGATAGATATACTCTGGGCCCTCTGGGTGATATCACATTAAGATAGCTTGCAAGCAAGTGATGTGATCACTAGAATGTTATATCACGGGAACAAGAAAAGAGTGCATGTCGGTAACGAGATCAAACTAGGTATTTGGATACCGATGATCAAATCTCGGACATGTATTATATCATGAGACAAAGGGATTAAATTACAAGCGTTAAAGGTTCTCACGATCACAGAAGTCATCGTTGAATATGCAGGAGTCAGTATGGATCTCCAGGTCCCGCTTCTTATTATTGATCTGAGAAGAGTCTCAATCATGTCTGCATTATTCGCGAACCATAGGGTGACACACTTAAGAGTTATCGGACACCTTTTTGGAGCACATATGTTTCAGACGAAAGAATTGCAAAGCCCAGGAATTGTTTCGATAGAAACCGGAAATTGTTTCGGGTGAAATTGCAGAAAGTGGTTCTGCATGTGATATTGAAATATTGCAAGGGGTTATATGCGAATGTTTGTTAATTAAAGTAATTAACAAAATTCTGAATAAATTTAATAAAAGAGTTTTATTAAATGAGAGAGCATTAAACGTAGAGAATTTTAATGCATTTAAAGTGGAGACTTTAAAAGGAATGTGAAGAGGCATTTTAATGTGGAGGGAGTTACCACCACATGAATGGAGGAGGTGAGGGGTCACCTCCATGAGGCGTCGGCCATGGAGGGGGTACCCCCTCCTCCTATAAAAGGCCCCCCCTCTTCCTCCTTCTTCCTTACACCTCCTCGTGAAGGATCTCTCTCCCCCTCTAGAATTATTTCCCCATGGTCTTGGATTAGCAAGATACATGTTCCCGGTGGCATTTCGTCTGAAAGGAGTTGCTGCTTCTGCTGGATCCTTGGAGCAAGTAGGTGGAGGTTTTCCGGTGGCTTGAAAGTGTGTGCGAGTACGGATGTGCTGCTGATTTGCAGCGCTCGGACTTCCACACGATCTTGAGATCGGCAAGTGTACGACTACATCAACCACGAGTTCCTACTCGTTAACAAAACTTGTTGTCTTCGAGGGTAAGTTCTCGATGGATGTATGTCCACCCGTTGCTTTGTACCTAGTAGATAGATCTTGGCATATAGTTCTCATCGTAGGAAAATTTTTGTTTTCTATGCTGCGGACCCAACACGATACTCCCAAGATCCAGCTCAGGTGATAGGCCACGAGATTTACCAGTAGACGCGCAGGTGCAGATTGTTGATGAAGCGCGTCAGTTGATGCCGTGCCGAACAATCCTGTGCAGCACGTCCAAATCCCCATGGACCTCCTTGTCTCCAGCGCCGCACGTGCAACGCCTCTACCGGTATCCACACATACAGGAAGGAGCACCGGACAGAGGACTGCTAGATCCTGTCTAGCCCGAAATGGGAGTGGAGAAACTGACGGCTAGGTCAGGGACAATCCCTTGCCACTCCACTTATATACACTCCTAGCTGGGCTCAATGCTTGAGGCCCATCTAGGCCGTACCCCAATCTCCACATGGACCGAATCCACATGGGCTCCTTTCCCTTAAGTGTGTGACCCTGTAGGTTCACGTACACCTGGACACGACACGAGTCACCACTCCGAGCCGATAATTGGTAGCGGCCTCTAGCAAGACGTGCCAACTCCCAAGCGTCGTAAAGTCAGAAGACAAACCTTTCTTAATGTGACTTTCGTCCAAATCCCTTTGCCTCACGATATATCTTGTCAAGCTATAGGCGAGTTGTTGCCATCCTTTTAATAGCTCGACAAAACCCTCGGGCTATATCATATACATGTCCTCGATTAAATTTCCATTAAGGAAAGTCGTCTTGACATCCATCTGCCATATCTTAGTCAAAATAGGCTGCTATAGCTAACATGATCCGAACTGACTTAAGCATCGCCACGGGAGAGAAGGTCTCATCGCAGTCAACTCCTTGAACCTGTCGGAACCCCTTCGCGACAAGTCGTGCTTTATAGACAGAAACATTTCCATCCATATCAATTTTCTTCTTAAAGACCCATTTGCACTCGACAGGTCTTGCACCGGCTGGCAGATCAACCAAGTTCCAAACTTGGTTTTCATCCATGGACTTTAACTCGGATATCATGGCTCCAAGCCATGACTCAGAATCAGAACCCACCATCGCTTCCGAATAAGTTGCCGGCTCATAACTGTCCAACAGCAACACATCACGAACACTTTGCAATCTGGCCGATCTTCGTGGTGTCGGTGCGGTTGCCGGCTCAGGTACCACGACCGGCTCAACCTCTAAGGCTCTTACCGACTCACTACTGGTCGGTACCTCTCAAATTTCTTTGAGCTGTACCGTGCTCCCACTGACTCCCCGACTAAGAAACTCTTTCTTAAGGAAGACACCATTCCGAGCGACAAACACTTTGCCCTCTTCTCGGTTGTAGAAGTAGTAACCCAAGGTTTCCCTCGGATACCCCACGAAAATACACTTATCCGACTGAAGTCGCTTGAAAAAAGCTTCACAACCCCAAATCTTAAGAAAAGACAAACTCAAATCATCAGTGAAGGTAATGAAGTACTAATACGTCCAAAACGTATCTACTTTCCCGAACACTTTTTCTATTGTTTTTCCTCTAAACTTGTGTGAATTGGATGCAACTAACACGGACTGATGCCATTTTCAGCAGAATTACCTTGGTGTCTAGTTTTTGTGCAGAAAATCAACTATTAGGAAAAATCCTGGAAAATATGCCAAAAATCCTATTTCACCAGAAGACTCACGAAGCCAGAAGACGAGACGGGATAGGGCCACGAGGGGCCCACACCACCTAGCCGCGCGGGCTAGGCCAGACCACGCCTAGGGGTGGTGTGGCCGCCTCGGCTTCCCCCTCGGCTTCCCCCTCGACCTCCCTCTTCACCTATAAGTCGCCTCTTGACCTAGAAACCAAGGGGGTTTGACGTTTTTACAAAAAGAGTTCCGCTTCACCGCCACCACCTGATTCCTCGATTCAGAACCAGAAACTCTGTTCTGGCACCCTGCCGGGACGGGGAATTGGAGGAGATCATCACCATCATCATCACCATCGCTTCTCCATCTACCATCCATGTTTCCCCATCTATGAGTGAGTAATCCCCTGCTGTAGGCCATGGGGATGGTAGGGATTGGATGAGATCGTTCATGTAATGGCATCAGATTGTTAGGGAATGGTGCCTAGTATCTATTATTAGTGCTTTTTGACTTTGTTGCAACTTGTTATGCTTAATGCTTGTCACTAGGGCCCGAGTGCCATGATTTCAGATCTGAACATGTTGTTGATTCATTATGATAGTATTGTTTATGGTCTTACCTGCAAGTTGTATACACACGTTGTTGTCTGGAACCAAAGGCCCGAAGTGTTAATGCTTTCCTCCGGTGCTCTATTAAGAGGATCACCTTAATTGCCAGTATTTCCTTTGAGGCCCCGCTGCAAACGGGCTGACGGGACAAAATATGCTGTGCACGTTCTCATTGCGAGCACGTATGACTATATATGGAACACATGCCTGTGATTATCTAGTACTTGGATGCTTTATCTTATTTATCTGCAAATGCCCTATGTTTTGATTGCTATATGAATTGTCTTGTCCATGCAACGCCTGTCCATCCATCTCTATGCCCACCGTGCTTTAATCCTACTTTTTGCTGCAATTGTTACTACTATCTTTACTTTTACTACTGCTATTACTTTACTATTGCTACTACAAAACTGTTGCTACTGATAAACTGATGTGAGGAAGATCATTTCCAGGTGCAGCTGCATTGACAACTCAGTTGGTAAGGCTTATAAATATTCTTTGGCTCCCCTTGCGTTGAATCAATAAATTGGGTTTCACTTCTCTCGAAAATACTGCGATACACCCCTATACTTGTGGGTCATCAAGACTATTTTCTGGCGCCGTTGCCGGGGAGCATAGCTTTATTTATCAAGTTCACTTGGAATCACTATTGTTCGCTGCCATCCATTCATCATGGGTAAGTCTCGTGATGGCAAGGTTCTATTTTACCATCCACTACAAGAAGAGGTACGGTTCTGAACACCTTTGTTGCTCTTGATTCACCATTTGTTATGAGTAAGCTCCTTACACCACCACATACACATGCTACACACACTGCTACTACTGCTGAATCTGAAACTTCTGATACTTACGATGCTGCTTCTACTGTGCTTGATAAGAGTGGTTCATTAGGTCCTTTCCTAGATGCTACGATTGCTAGAACTATAGCTGGAAATACTGAAACTCCTAATGAAGACACTACTACACCTGTCAGTTCACCAGAGTCTAGAGAAAGCTATGATATTGAAGATGATTATATAGAGATGACCGATGAATTTATTAAAGAATGTCAAAACACCCATGATAGGAGTGCTATTAAGAGTCTCCTTGAGAGGCGTACTATAAAACCCAAATTGTCCCCTAATACTAAGTTTGCTGCATCCCTCATAAACATTAAAGATAAGGATTATGATTTCTCTCTTGATCTATCTTACATAGCTATTGTTGAGAAAGAACCTTTTTGTGGGACTAAGAATGAAAGTGCGGTAGCACATATGACTGAGCTTTCTACCATGAGTGGCCTGTTTTATGATGATATTAAGATGTGCACCTACTTTGTTGCTAAAATTTTCCCTTTTTCACTAAAAGGAGAAGCTAAAACTTGGTTTAATAATTTACCTCCTAGATCTATTGATAGCCCAGATTGCTTGATTAGTACTTTCCTGCAGAAATATTTTTCTCCTAGTACTAGACATGCTATTTTGCAGGAACTTTTTGATTTTAAACAGGGAGAAAAAGAGATATTTCTTGAATCATGCGCAAGGTTTAGTGCTTTGGTTCTTGCACAGGCTGGATGTCCATTACCTAAAAATGAGCTTCTTGATATATTTTATAATGGACTAACTGAAGAATCTAGGACATAGCTGGATAGTTGTGCTGATTGTGTTTTCAGGAATAGGACTCCAAAGGAAGCTGAGGAATTAATGGCTAAAATAAGCAAGAATTATGAAGACTGGTGACATGGGTATGCCCGATAGGCACTCGACTACAGCCTACCTGGTGCGGCTCGATGGAAGGTGCACTCGATGACCTGCACAGGTCCATGACCCCCATGACGGTTCGACTGATATGAAGTCCATATGGACACCGACTCCCAACGTACAAGACAAGGAAAGCTCAAGACTAGAGTTCTAATCTAACTTGTAACCAACTCGTATTGGTACCTGAGACCTAGCATCCTCATATATAAAGGCTAAGAGGGTCCAACGAGAAGGCGTCCTCTTTCCCAATAGATAGATCTACGATCTCCCACGCTACGCCACAATAGATCTAGACATCGCGACTCCTTCAATAGATAGATCTACGATCTCCCATACGCCAGCTCTAATCTGCGCATCCACCGCCATCGGCGACCTTGTAATCCTTCGGATCATCATCAATCAAGAGCAGACAAGCAGGATGTAGGGTCCTCTACGAGGCCTGAACCTGGGTAAACCTCGTGCCACCTGTGTGCTTGTTTGCTAGCCGTACCGAGATCTCCAGCGCTCCTCTCTTCTCCAAAACCCAAGTCCATAACAATGGGCATTGACGAGTTAAACCCTCGTCAATTGGCGCCGTCTGTGGGAACTGGGAACGCTGATGTTGCGATCTCGACGGCCCCATCATCCATAATCTACGACTCGCCGATATCTGGGAAGCGGCAACACAACTTCATCACGGTCAAAAACAGCGTATGGAATCAAGATCCGGGTCTCCAGATTCTGCTCACATCGCGTGAAATCAATCTTCTCATCTAGATTGATCAGCATGTACGGCAATGCTTCATTACAGAAGCGACAATAATTTTTCCATCTACCTTATGGTCTGATCAGAAACGGCTCATGGGTCTACTTACAGCACGTCGCCGTACGCATAAACAAGGAAACCTTACAGACACAAGTTTTGGCGTACGCAGAACTCTACAGATCGTTTTGAGTTTTCCTTATTGAAGTCAATCATTGCGATGATGTAACCAAGTCAGGAAAAAGAAGCAGCAAAGGAAAAGAAATCATCAAGTGGATAAGTTAATTTCCTGCAGGAATTGAAAGATCGATGGTAGGCAGTAGGAATCGGAATTGCTGCTAATGCTCATTATATAATATAAGACACGTACGGGTCTGCACCTCTTTACATGACAAGGACATCAGTGACGTACAATGAATTTTCTGGCCATGACAAGGACATCAATGAGGGCCTACCGCGACTGACTATTGTATCAACTACTCCTCTGTTGCTTCACACGTCCGGTTGTGTGGACTCTGTGTCCACTATGAAATCCATTCATCACGCGACTCGCCGGCCACGCGACTACGTTAACCTCGGCATCTTGTCCGCCATGCGACTACGTCCGACTGCGTTAACTCTACACTCGGGGGCTCCCTCAGCATTGGCGACCCGCCAAGATCTTCGACTCCCCTGACCGCGAGTCGCTACGATCTTCAGTTGCGGCAACATGTTGCTATCGTCGGCTTCGGCACCCTGCTGCCACACCGACTTCGCTCGCCACGTGACCCACTACCGCATCAACTACTCCAGCTACCATAGTGTCGACCATGTTCACCGTGTCGCTCCATGTCCATCGCATCGACTACTGGTCCGCTGTGTCTGGAACTCGCTACCAGCATCGTCTTCGGTGACCCACTGCCGCGTCGACTCCGATCCGCCGCATCGGCTCTCGAACGCCGCCTCGACTACATCGACAACATCGAATCTACACTCGGGGGCTCCGTCGACTCCACCGCGAGGCCCATTACCGCCTTCGGCTACGGTGACTCACTACGGTCTCCGACTCCGCCCATCTACTGAGTCTTCGACTCCATCACGTGACTCGCTGCGGTCTTCAGCTGCGGTCTTCGGGTGAGGTGACCCGATACAGTCTTCGACTGTTGTGGCCCGTTACAGTCTTCATATACGGCGATTCGTCATCACCACGCGACTCCGATCCGCCGCGGCGGACGTCGCTGCCACGTCAACTCTAGTCTTTGACTCCAGTGATTCGCTACGATATTCTACTCGGGGGCTCCCTCCGCTTCGGCGACCTGCCGCGGTCTTCAGCTTCAATGACCGGCTGCGGTATTCATATCGGGTGACTCGGGGGCTCCCTCGACTCCTGCGATCACGAGCCGCTACAATCTTTGACTCCCGCGACCCACCGATCGCATCAGATCTTGCGACTAGTTCATCACGACGACTATCAATAAAGCTAAGTTTCTCTCTACTTAGAGCTGATTTCTTTCTTACTTTAATCGCACTCGAAACACTCAGGGGCTACGCCCTCTTCGAGTAACCTAATGTGCCATCGACTCCACGCACTCGAGCACCTCATACGCGATAGCCCGAGTAGCTGATTCTGCCTGATCGTCGAATCCTTGAACTCCGAGTGCCTCGGCAAGATACTGAGACTAAAGGTAATCAGGCTAACGAAAAGGCCTAGCATACAGTGCAAAAGTATCGACTCGATTGGCACCAGAATCTTACTTTACAAACCAGTGTGCAACTATTCTTTATAAGATACAAGTACTTCACAATTCTTAATGTTTTATGCAGCTTATAAGAATGTCGATTGCGTCGAGCTATTCTACTGGGTCCTCCAACAGGAGTCGACAAACCAACTAACTATGCCATACACTCAAGACCCGAGTCGAGTTCCTCCTCGGATGGTTGCATCGCTTGATGCTATAAAAACGCGGTGCTAGCGACGCACTCGACAGAAGTGACTACATCGACTCCATCTGCATCATCGACTCACCTGGCTAAACGCCGCATTACTCCGTTACATCGACCCCGACTTCATCATCAATTCGAGCTTCTTATGCATGAGACGCTGACCTGATGCACTTCTGGGGCAGTGGTTTCTCCTCTCATGATTTTCGACTGCATCTACAAGATAGAAGACTCAAGTCTCTGCCCGAGTCTATGACTCCGCCAGACACTCGGGGGCTACTCCAAACTGGAGCGCTGGTCGCGCATATACAATATCCTCGATTGACACGCTCTGAATCCTCACTCGAATCCATGATTCGACTAAGGACTCGAGGGCTACTCCCATAGGGAGCGCTGTCCGCGCACCCGAAGAAATTTGTGAAGATATCCAAGCATCATGAAAACCCTTCACTCGAATCAGCGATTCGATTGTAGACTTCGGGTTACTCCCATAGGGAGCGCTGGAAGCATATTCGACTGAAACAAGCAACAAAAGACGACAGCAGTCGCAAAAGTTATTTAGTCCCTGCCTGAATCTTCGACTGAAACAAGCAAGACAAAGAAGACAGCAGTCGCAAAAGGTCTTTTAGTCCCTTCCTGAGTCTTCGACTCAACCAGGCACTCGGGGGCTACTCCCATAGGGAGCGCTGGCCGTGCACCCTATGATTATTTTCTTCCTCGTACATCGTACTGTGTGTCGATAACATCCACACTCGAATGCTATGGCGACTCTGCCTCATATTTTCCCTGCAAAGAGATTACGTCTCCTGGGCCACCCGAATCATCTCCGCGATGACAAAAAATTCAGATGCCGCGCTTACAGCGTGAAGATAAGACCTGAATAAGGCCTGGAAACGCATCTGCTGCACACTACCAGAGATATATCCGTGCCTGCAGGTACAATGAACATGCCTTGACGGACGCGTCGAGTTCTCACACTTATACACTAGGATTCGACTCTATAAGACCTCCGCGGCATGAGTCGAATTATGCCAGCAATTTCTGAATTCGAGTCTGGGGACTCGAGTTTGAGTAGGTGACGTTGTTTTTGCCCTAGAGCAATTAACTGGTCTCGATCCATCGAGCACACCAGGCACGTTTACCATCATCCCTATGAACTACTACAAAATTCGACTGACTCGATGTACTTCCGGGTGAAGTGCTTCGCACTCGACACAATTGTCGACTACGACATCCTAATGCAAAGATCAAGACTTCTGAGTCTCCATCCGAATCTATGATTCACATGGACACTCGGGGGCTACTGACATGGGTATGCCCGATAGGCAATCGACTACAGCCTACCTGGTGCGGCTCGATGGAAGGCGCACTCGACGACCTGCACAGGTCCATGACGCCCATGACGGTTCGACTGATATGAAGCCCATATGGACACCGACTCCCAATGTACAAGACAAGGAAAGCTCAAGACTAGAGTTCTAATCTAACTTGTAACCAACTCGTATTGGTACCTGAGACCTAGCCTCCTCATATATAAAGGCTAGGAGGGTCCAACGAGAAGGCGTCCTCTTCCCCAATAGATAGATCTACGATCTCCCACGCTACGCCACAATAGATCTAGACATCGCGACTCCTTCAATAGATAGATCTATGATCTCCCATACGCCAGATCTAATCTGCGCATCCACCGCCATCGGCGACCTTGTAATCCTTCAGATCATCATCAATCAAGAGCAGACAAGCAGGATGTAGGGTCCTCTACGAGGCCTGAACCTGGGTAAACCTCGTGCCACCTGTGTGCTTGTTTGCTAGCCGTACCGAGATCTCCAGCGCTCCTCTCTTCTCCAAAACCCAAGTCCATAACAATGGGCATTAACGAGTTGAACCCTCGTCAACTGGACTCCTCCTGAACCAGCTATACCTGAGACAATTATACCTAAACCAGCTATACCTGCGCCTATACCAACATCAAAGAAGAGGGGAGTTATTGAACTAAATGATGAAGTGATGAAGGAAGCTAAGAAATGTCTTAAGGAGAATGGTATTAAAGCTGCAGACGTCAAGAACTTACCTCCTATAAAAGAAATATGTAAGCCAATCCCCCACTCATCCACTATTGAGGTACACTCTCTCCAACATTTTGATGAAGGTGATATCCCTTACTCTAAACCTCCTGATCAATGCTTAGAAGAATTCGATATTTTTATTGTTAAGCAAGATAATTTTAATAAAAGGGTGTAAAATCATTTAATGGAAAACACAAGAGCTATTGTTGAGTTGAAGGATATTGTGGAAAGAACCTCTAATGATGTTAAAATGCTTGTTAAACATTTTCAAATGGTGCAAACTCAAATTGATCAGCTTATTAAAGTACAAAAAGACTTGCTAGTTAATGCTGCTAAAGAAAAACATGCTTATGAAATTAGAACTAGAAGTGGTGCTGCCACCCAGGATCCTCTATATCCTCAGGGGCATCCTAAAAGAATTGAGTAGGATTCTCAACGAGTTGAAAATAGTGGTACTGCTCCTAAAAAAAGAAAAAAGAAACTTAAAACTATTGTAGAACCCTCTGAACCTGCTAAAGATCCTAATAGTATATCTGTCTCTGATGCTGAAACTGAAAGTGGTAATGAAGAAAATGATGCTCCTAATAAAGAAAAAGTTGAAGAAGAACCTGAAAGGCACACTAAGAATACTAAATACACTAAAGAATATTTTGTTTCTAAGAAACATGGTAGTGAAAGAGAGCCATGGGTCCAAAAACCTATGCCTTTCCATGATAAGAAACACAAGTCAAAGGAATATGAACACTATAACAAGTTTTGCGAGTGGATGAAACCTTTATTCTTGCAAATTCCTTTGACTGATGCTATTAAATTGCCTCCTTATTCAAAGTATATGAAGGATATTGTCTCGAATAAAAGGAAAATCCCTAATGAAGAAATTTCTACTTTGCTTGCTAATTATTCCTTTAATGGTAAGGTTCCAAAGAAACTTGGAGACCCAGGGATTCCAACTATTCCTTGCTCTATTAAAAATAGTTATGTTAGAACTGCTTTGTGTGCTTTTGGAGCAGGAGTTAGTGTTATGCATTTTTCTCTCTATAAGAGACTTCAGCTGGAAAAACTAATACCAACTGATATATCTTTGCAAATGGCTGATAAATCTACTACTATTCCTGTTGGTATATGTGAGGATGTACCTGTTCAAGTGGCTCATAATTGCTTGATATTAACTGATTTTGTTGTGCTTGAAATGCCTGAAGATGATAATATGTCTATTATTCTTGGGAGACCTTTTCTTAATACTACAGGAGCCGTTATTAATTGTAATCAAGGAAAGGTGACTTTTAATGTTAATGACAAGGAGCATACTGCCTATTTCCTCAAGAAGATTGATAGGAATTATGGGTTAATTCAATTGAACATGTTGAGGGCATTCAAGTTGGAGAAATATATTATCCCATACCACGAGAAAAATATGAACCTTTATGATTGGGACCATTGCTATCAAGGTTGAGGTAACATAATCATTAGTGGAGTACAAAGTTTTGTTTCATATAAAATTGTTTTGGTAACAAGACCTGATCAACCTTGTTAACAAAGGGATCTTAATGAACAAAACAATGCTTTCACCATGATTATCTTTGCTTACTCTTATTTTATCCATTTTAGTTTTTGCTTTCGCTTAGTTTACTTTTCTGTTGTTAGTTGCTTGCATATTAGAGTGTTTTAGAACTTCTGAAGTTTTAGTTTTGTTTTGTCATTGCATCATTCCAGAAACCTTTTCCTGTTAGAAAATCATTCTTCTATACCTAAAAATTGCTCAAAAATAAAGTGTCTCAAAAAATTCCAGAAAATTCATATTAAATTTTTACGTGAATCAAGGGGCAGAGAAGTGCCTGGAGTGTACCAGGGGGGCCACCAGGCAGGCACACCACCTGGGGGCGCAGCCATCCCAGGGGCACGCCTGGCCATGGTGTGGGCCACCCCTGGCCCTCCACTCACTCTCTCACTTCCCACTTCTTTCTCTCTCCCAAGAAAACATCAGTTCTTTGCTCGAAATCGCGTTCTTGCTGTTCTTGCCCATGATTTTTAGATCTCCTTGCTCAGCCCATCTTTGCTGCTGAAATTTGGAGCATTTATTCTCCGGTATGTGACTCCTCCGCTTGTCCAAGTAGATTTGTGTTTAGTGGTTTATATCTTGAGTATTTGCTGCTATAGGTGACAGGTTATGAGAGCTTCTAAGCTGTTAAATGCTTAGAGATATTGTTTTGATGCATGTTTAGGCCTCTTACAAGTCCCTATGAGTAGTGCCCTTCATTATATATTCACTTTGCAATCACTTGTTTAATGGATGTTTAAATTTCAGAATATCAAAGATGAACAACCATACCTTTGGAGAAATATTTGAGAGGGACACCCCTAGGAGGTCAAGGCCCTCAAGATCAGCCTCTCAGTTTAGGCCTTCATACAATGAAGATCTCATTGCACCATGCTTTGGCAATGAAGGAGATGAGGGGGATGCTCACCCATCTACTTTTCCTTGTTATACCTTTTTGCAAGCTGTAGGGATCCTCGATGATTTCTTACTACTGGTTCAGAGGGTCGGTTTAACCTCATACATGGAAGATGAGAGTGAGAAATATGCCGTGCTCACCAAAACTTTCGTTGAGAGTTTCATTTTCACTAACACCCCCTATCAGTCAACTGTTTCTTTCAGAATTTATAATCAGCCTCTTACCATGTCACTGGAAAGATTTTGCAGCATTATAGATATAGGCATGACGGGGACCGTGAAGAATATCCAAGGGCGACTGATGTCTACGCACTTCTATTCTTGTAGACAGTTGTTGGGCCTCCAAGTGTAGAGGTTTGTAGAACATCAGCAAGTTTTTCCTTAAGTGGATTACCCAAGGTTTATTGAACTCAGGGAGGAAGTGGTCAAAGGTATCCCCTCTCAAGCAACCCTGCAATCTTCTTATTTACCATCGGAATATGGTGCTTTTTTCTCTCTTTCCTCTTTTCATAATCTCTTTTTTTGTTTTTCTCTTTTCCTCTTTTTTCTCAATATAGGACTCTTTTTTTATAAGAAAAATGCTTCATAGACAGCTCATTATGGTTACGCTGCAGGTTTCCACCATGTCAGCATGGATTAGATCAGCGGCCCAGGCGTTTCTCTAACACATATACATAACTCCATGGACTTACAAGCTCCCCTTTCATTTCACACCAACGACATCCATAGACAAAAGAGCATGATATCAACTAGGTACAAGTACCCGTGCAATGTTGAAAGCGTTCCCCATGACAGCATGGTTCTGCTAATCCCCAAAAATTAAGTGCAAGCATATACAACATAGACGACACAATGGTTCAAGTTTATTAAGGGCAAGAAAAGTAAAGTGTGCCATCAAGTTCGTGAGAGCTTTAATCACTAGTTTTCTCATAACAAGTTTAATTTGGAAGGTAGATAAAAACATGAATATACTTGGAATAGCAAATGCTAGTAGGTAGTTATGGTGGACTCTTTGGAATAACTTGGTTTTAGGAGTTGGATGCATGAGTGGAACTCATACTTGGTTATGGAGGCTAGCAAAAGACTGGGAGCGACCAACAAAGAGAGCAATAATGGCCATAATCATGCAGAGCGACAAAACATCATTAATCAAAGCATAAAGTGATACTATAAGTTGAAAACTAAAGGATCATAAAGGCTTATGGTGACTTGGGATAGTCATAACATGGTGTGAGCATGTGCCAAGTCAACCCAAATAAAACATCAAAGGAGAATACCATAATACTATGCTTTAATATGCTAAAACAACGCATGATTCATCCAAGGCACATTAAGAAATCTCAATTGTTTATAACAAGTCATGCTACAGCAAAGAATACTAAGCATAAAGCCAAAACAATATCAATCATGGCATGACAAAGCATAGGCCACAGTCAAAAACAAACTCTCTTTAACACTTAAGCATGAGCTTTCCTACTCTTTTCCAATCCAAACCAAACTATTTGAAAACCAATGTATGAAAGAGGGGGTCCAACCAATTTATTCAGAAAACTAAGCAAACAAAGCAAACGAAAAACCAAAACGAAAACGAAAAAGAAGACGCTCCAAGAACAACACAACTGTGCATGAAACAATAAAAATGAAGCGTTTGGAAGAAATCTGGGATTTTTATTGATGAAGAAGGGGATGCCTTGGGAATCCCCAAGCTTTGACGCTTGTACTTCTTGGATATTTCTTGGGGTGACACGCGTGGCATCACCAAGCTTGAGCTTTAGTCCATCCTTCATCTCATTACTCATTCCTTCCATACACCTAAAATTTTTCCTTCATACAAAACTTCACACAATCTTTATTAGCAACATTAGTGCACTCAAGATAAAAGGTCTTAAGGTTCAGTTATAACACCAAATAAACTTCCATTAGAACACTAGCTACTGTATAACTTCCCTCAAAAAGCTCAATTCCCCAAAAGAACTCAAAGAGGAACCAACAAGAAGCAAATGCAGAAAATGGCAGAAATCTGTCAAAACAGACCAGCAGGTAAATACGAATTTTTTCGAAGACCTTCTGTTGCTCAAATCGAAAAGTGTTGAAATAACAAAAGTTAGATAACGACCTGGGGCAGAAGCACAAAAATTCACGCCTCAAACAGACGATCCGAGATTTTACATGAATTTTTACGGTGAAGCACAGAAATCTGTTTCGGGACAGCAACTTTACCAAACATTACTTCTCTCTCATTAGAGGTTACTCTTCGCACAAAAAGCAAATAAAAAGGATAAGGAGCGGTTATTACTGAATTAATAACTTCCAAGACTCATCTAAAACTCTTGGGTTATCTCCCAACAAGTACTTTTGTTTAACGCCTTTAAGTTAGGAATGATAGTTTGAGAAGATGCTCACATAAGAAATATGAATTGAGAGTAAAAGAGAGCATCAAGAAGAAAATTCAAAGCACATTTAAGTCTAACCCACTTCCTATGCATATGAAGCTTATAAAGAAACAAGTCATTAAAGCACAAAGCGACAATCATAGGAAAGCAAAACAAGTGCAACTTCAAGACTTTCAACATAAAGAGGGGAAACTTAATATTGTTGAGATACATACGACCATGTTTCCCTCTCTCATAATAACTTTCAGTAGCAACATGAATAAAATTAACAATATAACTATCACAAGAAACATTCTTATCATGAGCCACATGCATAAAAGAATTAATACTCCCCACATAAACATAGTCATTCTTATTGATTGTAGTGGGAGCAAATTCAACAAAATAGCTATCATTATTATTTTCATCACCAAATCATCAAATATAGGAGGCATATTGTAATCATAATTAATTTCCTCCTCAATAGTAGGTGGACTGAAAATATCATAATCATCATTGCAATCATCATATATTGGAGGTTTGGGATCATCATAAGCAATAGAATAGCTATCTTCCAAAGCCGAGGAACTAAAAAGATCATTTTCATAAAAACTAGCTTCCCCAAGCTTAGACTTTTCCATAGCATTAGCAATAATGGTGTCCAAAGAATTCATACTAATAACATTGCTATTAGCATGCAAATAAAGTTCCATATGTTTTTTAATTTTCTCTTTAAACACTTCATGTCCTAACTCGAGATAAATACTATAAAGCTCTCTAATTTTTTTGTTGTTTTCCATTAAGCCTAACTAGTGAAAACAAGAAACAAAAAGACAAAATTGCAGAATCTAAAGGAAATAACTTCGAGCACTCACACCGGAGGATGTGAGTACCTTTAACCTTACCTCCCCGGCAACGGCGCCAGAAAATAGGCGTTTGCCGTGGGAGGTTCTTCTTCTTTAATCCTCCGGTGTGAATACCTTTTACCTTACCTCCCCAGAAACGGCGCCATAAAATAGCTTGATGTCTACGCACTTCTGTTCTTGTAGACAGTTGTTGGGCCTCCAAGTGCAGAGGTTTGTAGAACAGCAGCAAGTTTTCCCTTAAGTGGATCACCTAAGGTTTATCGAACTCAGGGAAGAAGTGGTCAAAGGTATCCCCTCTCAAGCAACCCTTCAATCAAGATACAAGAAGTCTCTCGTGTCCCCAACACACCCAATACACTTGTCAGGTGTATAGGTGCACTAGTTCGGCAAAGAGATAGTGAAATACAAGTGGTATGGATATAAGACAACGGTGCGAGAAAATAGCTTGATGGTGTGGAAGAGACTAAAGGCAAACTGAAATAAAGAAGGAAGCAAGCAAACATGTAACAAATCTAATAGCAAACGGTGTTTCAGTGCTTAGAAACAAGGCCTAGGGATCATACTTTCACTAGTGAACACTCTCATATAAATATATTCTCTTCATGATACTACTCTTAACTACTCTCCGGTTGGACACTCTAATCAACGGTAGGGCTATAACAACACACCTCAAAGTAAGCCTTTCCCATCTAGAAAACCCCACACTGTCACCTTGAGCTCTAGATGGTTCCAATAAACACCACAATTTCATAAAGACATCCAACTCCAAATATAACTCATAACAAGTATTTGTAATCTCTAGCCTAAGTGCCACCATGGTGTGCATGCTGTCACTTTCACACACATGGGGAGAGCAGAGATCTATTAAAGCACTTGAGTAGCAAGGTAGATCTATAGATTACAAGTTCATGATCTCAATAAGATCATGCATAGAGAGAGAGATGAACACATAGCTACCGTAGAACCCTTAGCCCCGAGAGAGAACTACTCCCTTCTCATCATGGGAATCAACAATGGTGATGGAGATGGCGGTGGACATCGATGGAGATGGCTCCGGGGGCACTTCCCCGTCCCGACAGGGTGCCGGAACAGAGACTTTCTGTCCCCTGAATCTCCCCTTCGGTGGCGGCGGTGCTGTGGAACTTTTCGTGGATTTATGATTGACTATTTAGGGTTTTGGTATCGGGAGGCTCTTATAGGCGAAGGAGACAAGGTCGGTGGCCGGCCAGGGGGCCCACACCATGCCCTGGCGCGGCCTAGGGCTGCCCGCGCCTGGGGGCGGGGGGGTGTGGCCACCCTATGTCCCCTCTCCGACTCTCCTTCTGGCTCCGTGAGTCTTCCGGGAAAATAGTAACTTTGGCTTTTGTCCCATCCAATTCCGAGAATATTCATTTTCTGACTTCCTGGAACCAAAAACAGCAGAAAACAGGCAACTGGCACTATGGCACCTTGTTAATAGGTTAGTCCAAGAAATCATATGAAAAGTACTCCAAAGTATGGACAAAACATAAGAAAGTAGATAAAACCAAGCATGGAACATCAAAAATTATAGATACATTTGCAATGTATCAACATCCCCAAGCTTAACTCCTGCTCGTCCTCGAGTAGGTAAGTGATAAAAAGAAAGAATAATTTTTGAGGTGACATGCACCATCATAAACTTGATCAAAGTATTTGTAAAACATTGATAGCTGGGATCATACTACTTCAATCATAACATGAAAGACAAAGTTCTAGCAATAAGACAAAGAAACTATGATGCAACATGAAAAGGCACAAACAAAAGATTCATGAATAACAATGCTTTGCAAGACGTTTGTTTGTTTCACATAAATAAAACATAGCATAGTAGCATTCAGCTTGTCCCTCATAGAGTAGCAAACATAAATGCATAGGACACCTTCAAAGTTCATAAGAGTGACTAGATAGAAATAGTTTAAAACGAGCAATATCAAGTTATGCAACAATCAACTAGTCTTGGGACAATGCACATAGAACTAAGAATGACCACTATGCTCTCAAAGTAAGTGCATAAAGATAGAAGGTGGAGACTCAATATATATAGTGGAAGAAAGGCCTTCATAGAAGGAAGTAGGGATTTAAGTCTCATAAAGAGCTTCCAAAAATTATGGTACTTAATAGCTTTCAGCTCTCATTGCCCCTACCATAAGCATCTTGAAGTGATTAAGGTTAAAATGAACAAACTATGGTGTACATGCTTGACGAAGTATAATTTAGGAATCTCATGTCCCTTGAATACAAGGGCCTCTCCTCATGCTACTCAAGTTTAGTCACCGGTAAGTTCTTGTCATCGTAAGTACATGTGTATCATAGAGAACCGCCAACGGGGTACCTCTGGCCCAATGATACGGAAGAATCCCCATATCAAAATGACAAGGCAAGCAGACAACGAGCATCTCAGCAATCTTCTTATTTACCATGGGAATATGGTGCTTTTTTCTATCTTTCCTCTTTTCATAATCTCTTTTTTTCTTTTTCTCTTTTTTCTCAATATAGGACTCTGTTTTTTATAAGAAGAATGCTTCATAGACAGCTCATTATGGTTACGCTGCAGGTTTCCACCATGTCAGCATGGATTAGACTAGCGGCCCAGGCGTTTCTCTAACACATATACATAACTCCATGGACTTACAAGCTTCTCTTTCATTTCACACCGACGACATCCATATACAAAAGAGCATGATATCAACTAGGTACAAGTACCAAGTGCAATGTTGAAAGCATTCCCCATTAAAGCATGGTTCTGCTAATTCCCAACAAATAAGTGCAAGCATATAGAACATAGACTACACAATGGTTCAAGTTTATTAAGGGCAAGAAAAGTAAAGTGTGCCATCAAGTTCGTGAGAGCTTTAATCACTAGTTTTCTCATAACAAGTTTAATTCGGAAGGTAAACAAAAGCATGAATATACTTGGAATAGCATAAGCTAGTAGGTAGGTATGGTGGACTCTTTGGAATAACTTGGTTTAGGGAGTTGGATGCATGAGTGGAAATCATACTTTGTTGTGGAGGCTAGCAAAAGACTAGGAGCGACAAACTAAGAGAGCAATAATGGCCATAATCATGTAGAGCGACAAAACACCATTGATCAAAGCATAAAGTGATACTGCAAGTTGAAAACTAAAGGATCATAAAGGCTATGGTGACTTGAGATAGTCATAACATGGTGTGAGCATGTGCCAAGTCAACCCAAATAAAGCATCAAAGGAGAATACCACTATATTATGCTTTAATATGCTAAAACAACGCATGATTCATCCAAGGCACATTAAGCAATCTCAGTTGTTTATAACAAGTCATGATACAGCAAAGAATACTAAGCATAAAGCCAAAACAATATCAAGCATGGCATGACAAAGCATAGGCCACAGTAAAAAACAAACTCTCTTTAACACTTAAGCATGAACTTTCCTACTCTTTTTCAAACCAAACCAAACTATTTGAAAACCAATGTATGAAATAGGGGGTCCAACCAATTTATTCAGCAAACTAAGCAAACAAAGCAAACCAAAATCAAAACCAAAACGAAAAATAAGACGCTCCAAGAACAACACAACGGTGCATGAAACAATAAAAATGAAGTGTTTGGAAGAAACCTGGGATTTTTATTGATGAAGAGGGGGATGCCTTGGGCATCCCCAAGGTTTGACGCTTGTACTTCTTGGATATTTCTTGGGGTGACACGCGTGACATCCCCAAGCTTGAGCTTTAGTCCATCTTTCATCTCATTACTCATTCCTTCCATACACCTGAAATTTTTCCTTCATACAAAACTTCACACAATCTTTATTAGCAACATTAGTGCACTCAAGATAATAAGTCTTTAGGTTCAGTTATAACACCAATAAACTTCCATTAAAACACAAGATACTGTAGCACTTCCCTCAAAAAGCTCAATTCCCCAAAAGAACTCAAAAAGTAACCAACAAGAAGCAAATGCAAATAATGGCAGAAATCTGTCAAAACAGACCAGCAGGTAAAGACGAATTTTTTCGAAGACCTTCTGTTGCTCAAATCGAAAAGTGTTGAACTAACGAAAGTTAGATAATAACCTGGGGCAGAAGCACAAAAATTCACGCCTTAAAAGGAAATATAGAGATTTTACACGAATTTTTATGGTGAAGCACAGAAATCTGTTTCGAAACAGCAACTTTCCCAATCATTCCTTCTCTCTCATTAGAGGTTAATCTTGGCACAAAAAGCAAATAAGAAGGATAAGGAGCGGTTATTACAGAAGTAATAACTTCCAAGACTTAACTAAAACTTTTGGGTTATCTCCCGATAAGTACTTTTCTTTAACGCCTTTAAGTTAGGCATGATTGTTTGAGAAGATGCTCACATAAGAAATATGATTTGAAGTAAAAGAGAGCATCAAGAAGCAAATTCAAAGAACATTTAAGTCTAACCCACTTACTATGCATAGGAATCTTGTAAAGAAACAAGTCATGAAAGCACAAAGCAACAAGCATAGGAAAGCAAAACAAGTGCAACTTCAAAATTTTCAACATAAAGAGGGAAAACTTAATATTGTTGAGACACATAAAACCATGTTTCCCTCTCTCATAATAACTTTCAGTAGAATCATGAATAAAAGTAACAATATAACTATCACAAGAAACATTCTTATCATGAGCCATATGCGTAAAAGAATTAATACTCCCCACATAAACATAGTCATTCTTATTGATTGTAGTGGGAGCAAATTCAACAAAATAGCTATCATTATTATTTTCATCACCATAATCATCAAATATAGGAGGCATATTGTAAACATAATTAATTTCCTCCTCAATAGTAGGTGGACTGAAAATATCATATTCATCATTGCAATCATCATAAGCAATAGAATAGTTATCTTCCCAAGTGTGTTCATTTGTAAACATATCATCATTGGAAGGATCATGGATAGCACTAATAGTATAGCAATTATTAATATCATCATTTTCAGAATTGGTACCGAAAAGATTTTCAATATCAAAAGTAGTGTGCTTTTCCCAATCATGATCACTACTATAGGTAACAGGCATAGGAACATCATCGAGTTCAGACTCGTCAAAAACTATAATAGGAGCAACATGCTTAGGGGGAAATACCATTTCCTCTCTCCTTTTACTCCTCCTTTTCTTCTTTTTCTTCTTCTCTTTAGGAGGGAGAGGCTTGAAAGGAAGCTTCTCCATATACCCTGGTTCATTGTTAGAGACAATAGAAGAAACTTTGGAGGATTCCTCCTTTTCATTAATAAGACCAAAACACATATTAGTCATGTCATATTTTGGTAAGATCTCATCTTTTATAATATTTTGTATGTAAGTATTTGTGTGGCAATTATCAACACAATAAAGATGACAACCATGCATGACACTATTCATATCAAAAGCACCCATATCTACCAAAGAGGTTTTTCTTCATAACTCTTCACACCCCAAAAATAATGTAAGTTCATCATGCTGATTAGGAGTGATCATGTCATCACAATACAAACTTGCAGTACTCATTGGATTAGAAGGGCTATTATTATGGCCTGAGTATTGAAAATTGAAATGACCCACTTCAAAGCAAAGTTCACAAATAAAAGGATAGAGGGCACACACTTTTTTACCTAGATCATTTAGAGCCCTATACCACGTTCTAGTTTTTTCATTCCTGTGGGTGATACAATATTCTTCTTCAATTTGATTATTCTCACAAGGTCTATGTATTCCACAAAAATTAACATGCTTATAAGAAGTAGTACTTTCAGAGGTTTGAGCATGTTTATTGCTATCATTAATAACAATTTCATTTTCCATGCAGGTGTCTTTATTAGGCTCATGATACATGTCCCATTTTTCTTTAAGAGCATTAATATGAGAAGCAAAGGTTCTATAACAATCAACAAGAATTTGAGGATCAAGACCATATTTATCACTAAGCTCTTGAAACTCAATAGTTTTAGCAAAAGACTTAATGCAATCATACTCATAGTTTATACCTGGTTCTTTACCTTTGTTGTTATCCCAATCTTCGGTATTGCTTTGAATTGTTTCAAGAAGATCCCACTTAGCTTTGACCTCCTTACTTGTGAAGGATCCCTCTAAACAAGTATCTAGATAGTCCTTGTAATGTCCTGAAAGCCTTGCATAGAAATTATTAATAACAATATTACTAGGGAGCTCATGAATGGGACATTTGAGTATTAGTGACTTCAATCTCCCCCATGCTTGGGCAATACTTTCTCCATCATGTGGATGAAAATTATAAATGTAATTCCTATCTTTATGAATTTCATGAGGAGGATAAAATTTAGAGTAAAAGAGAGATTCAAGTTCCTTCCACTCCAAATGATGGATCATCTAGTAGCTCATACCACTCCCTTGCTTTGCCCTTAAGTGAAATAGGGAATAGCTTCCTCTTAACTTGGTTCATTGAAATACCTGCACACTTAACAACTCGCATAATTCATGTATAAAGAGTAAATGATCACCAGGATGGACAGTTCCATCTCCAAAATAGCAGTTATTCATAACACGTTAAACAATTTTTATAGGTATTTTAAAAGGGATGCTTTCAATATGTGGATTTAACATATCACAAGTATCATTAGAATTACCACATATGGGAGATAAAGTATCATCAAAGCAAATTTTCTTCTTCAAAGCCGGGGAACTAAAAAGATCATTTTCATAAAAACTAACTTCCCCAAGCCTAGACATTTCCATAGCATTAGTAACAAAGGTGTTCAAAAGATTCATACTAATAACATTGCTATTAGTATGCAAAGAAGGTTCCAAGGGTTTTTTAATTTTCTTTTCAAAGAATTCATGTTCTATATTAGGAAAAAATACTAAAAAGCTCTCTAATTTTGTTGTTGTTTTCCATTAAGCCTAACTAGTCAAAACCAGAAACAAAAAGACAAAATTGCAGAATCTAAAGGAAATAACTTCGAGCACTCACACCGGAGGATGTGAGTACCTTTTACCTTACCTCCCCGGCAACGGCGCCTGAAAATGGGCGTTTGCCATGGGAGGTTCTTCTTCTTTAATCCTCCGGTGTGAATACCTTTTACCTTACCTCCCTGGCAACAGCGCCAAAAAATAGCTTGATGTCTACGCACTTCTATTCTTATAGACAGTTGTTGGGCCTCCAAGTGCAGAGGTTTGTAGAACAATAGCAAGTTTCCCTTAAGTGGATTACCCAAGGTTTATCGAACTCAGGGAGGAAGTGGTCAAAGGTATCCCCTCTCAAGCAACCCTGCAATCAAGATACACGAAGTCTCTTGTGTCCCCAACACACCCAATGCACTTGTCAGGTGTATAGGTGCACTAGTTCAGTGAAGAGATAGTGAAATACAAGTGGTATAGATAATTATAAGTGGTAACGGTGATAGAAAATAGCTTGATGGCATGGAAGATACCAAAGTAAAACTGAAATAAAGATAGAAGGAAGCAAACATGTAACAGATTTAATAGCAAACGGTGTTTCAATGCTTAGAAACGAGGCCTAGGGATCATACTTTCACTAGTGAACACTCTCATATAAATATATTCTTCTTTATGATACTACGCTGAACTACTCTCCGGTTGGACACTCTAATCCATGGTAGGGCTATAACAGCACACCTCAAACTAAGCCTTTCCCATCTAGATAACCCCACACTGTCACCTTGAGCACTAGATGGTTCGAACAAACACCACAATTTCATAAAGATATCCAACTCCAAATATAACTCATAACAAGTATTTGTAATCTCTAGCCTAAGTGCCACCATGGTGTGCACGCTGTCACTTTCACACACATGGGGGGAGCAGAGATCTATTAAAGCACTTGAGTAGCAAGGTAGATCTATAGATTACAAGCTCATGATCACAATATGATCATGCATAGAGAGAGAGAGATGAACACATAGCTACCGTTAGAACCCTTAGCCTCGAGAGATAACTACTCCCTCCTCATCATGGGAATCAGCAACGGTGACGGAGATGGTGGTGGAGATCGATGGAGATGGCTCCGGGGGCAATTCCCCGTCCCGGCAGGGTGCCGGAACAGAGACTTTCTATCCCCTGAATCTCCCCTTCGGTGGCGGTGGCGCTGTGGAACTTTTCATGGATTTCTGATTGACCATCTAGGGTTTTTGCCTCGGGGGAGATATATAGGCGAAAGAGGCAAGGTCGATGGCCGGCCAGGGGGCCCACACCATGCCCTGGCGCGGCCAAGGGGGACCCGTGCCTAGGGGTGGTGTGGCCACCCTGTGGCCCCTCTCCGTTTCGTATTCTGGCTCCGTGAGTCTCCGAGAAAAATAGGCCTATTGGCTTTTGTCCCGTCCAATTCCGAGAATATTCATTTTCTGACTTTCTGGAACCAAAAACAGCAGAAAGCAGGCAACTGGCACTGTGGCTCTTGTTAATAGGTTAGTCCAAGAAATCATATGAAAAGTACTCCAAAGTGTGGACAAAACACAAGAAAGTAGATAAAACCAAGCATGGAACATCAAAAATTATAGATACATTTGCAATGTATCAGCTACCCGCTGATTTGCTGGAGCTCTATCGAAGTGTGACAAATGACGATGACCGCGTAGCTCAACGCGGGAAGATAAGAAACATCCAACTCCCAAATCTTAGATACTTTGCTTATTATCTTGCTACTAGCATTCTTGGTAGGGAGAATACGAGTAATATCTCCAATTATCATTTAGCCTTCCTAGCTACGACACTTAATAATGATACTCGGTACAATCTTGGCTCTCTCATTGCTCGCCGCCTAGCTGCTAGGGGACCTACTTCTGGGGGCATTATTGCCTCACGTATGTTTATTGCGTTAGAACTTTTTGTGGATCCTAATGATACTATATTGGCACCACAAAGGCTTGATCTTGCTGCCATGAAAACACATCACTTTATCACCTCTGACTCTGATACGAACAGTTTAGTATACATGATGTTGTTTACTGACGGGGATGAAAGGGAGATTCCTTTGCCGCAATCTACTTTGTTCAGTATTCATAAGAGGCCGTGGTCGCGTTCCAAGGAGGAGGTGGACGAGCAGCTCCGCTTGCTTGGTTTCCACAGGCAGCACCAGGAGGATGTGCCCTCCTACGAATACTCTGCGCACTACGGTGGGGCATCCTCGAGCTCGCACCAGGACGAGGGTACCTCCTGACCATACTACGTATGCGCTCCATCTTGGCCAACTTGGGATTGATACCCACTTAGGCCAAAAGCCTAAGCTTGGGGGGAGGTACACCGACATCACACTCATCTCCATATCATGTTTAGCCGGTACTTTGTATATCCATGTTTCGTTCTCTTTTTAGTTTTCGTTCTTTCTTTACTTTTGCTCTCTAAAACACAAAAAGACCAAAAATATTTCCGTTGTTTCTCTTTGTTTGCTTCTTCTTCTTTTTGCCTTGGTTTGCTTTTTCCTTTTTGCTTTGTTTGAACTATTCGAAAAACCCAAAAAGATTTTGCTTTGCTTGTTTTTCCTTTTTGGTTCTTGCTTTCAAAAATCAAAAAACACCAAAAATATTTGTTGTTCTTCTTTGGTTTTGTGAAGTTTGTTGCAGGGTTCAGCAGTCCTCGGTGGAATTTGGTTTCATGTTATTATCCAAGATACACAAGTGAAGGACAATAATGAGGATTAATGACAACTTGAGGTGTGGTAAGAGGCTGGTAACAAACTCTATTTGTTTTCATTTCTGTACATATACTCATCATTGTGGGCATGCTTAGTCTGTTCATGTAGGGCGTATGTTATTTATGGATGCTTAGTAGTTTTGCTTTCTTATGATTAGCTCCAGCTCACTAATAGTTTGTAGCTTGACATATGAATGTTTGCTTGCATTGCTCTATTCATAACTTGGTATGACACTGTGGTATCCTCCTCTGAATGTTTCACTTGAATTGACTTGGAACATGCTCATGCATGCATATGACTGAAACAATAATCAGTTAAGCCTCGATGAATTATTTTGCCTCAGGGGTATTGAATCACTTTCATGCCATGATTAGTCCTGTTTTGTTGCAAGCATGATTATGCCAGTTATTTCTCTCTCGTTTATCGCTCCCTTACTATTGCTAGCCTTCACCTGCACTGAGTATAAGCTTTACTCGTGTTTCCAATTCCCTAAAAAACCAATATTGCCAAAAGTGTCCACCATACCTACCTATTAGCATCATTCGCTATTCCGTGCATATTCAATATGCCTTGTTTTCTTCTGAATAAAATGTTTGCTTGTTATGAGAAAGTTAGTTAGTAAAGCTCTCACGAACTTGATGGCACACTTTACTATCTTTCACTTAATAATCCTGAACCAATGCGTCCATCTTTGTTGCATATATGCTTGTGCTTTATAAGTTGAAGTTAGCAGAACCATGTATCATGGGGAACGCTTTCAACATTGCACTTGTACTTTGTACCCTGTTGATATCATGTTCTTTTGCTTATGGATCCCGGCGGCGTGAAATAAAAGGGGAACTTGTAAGATCATGGAGTTTGTATGTGTGTTAGAGAAACGCCTGGGCCGCTAGCCTAAGCCATGCCTAATCATGGTGGAAACTTGTAGCATAACCATAATGAGCATTCTATGAAGCATCCTCAATAAAATCCTATGCAAATAGAAAATAAAAAGATCGCTGAGATGCTCATTGTTTGCTTGCCTTGTCATTTTGATTATGGGATAGCTCCTGTATCATGTGCAAGGGGTACCCCGTTGGCGGTTCTCTATGATACATATGTACTTACAATGACAAGAGCTTACTTGTGACTGAAGTTGAGTAGCATGAGATTAGGTACTCGTAAGTAAGGGGCATGAGATTTTAACTTATAACTTGTCAAGCATATCCTCTTAGTTCTGTCACTTTAACCTTAACCATTTAAAGATGCTTATGATAGGGGCAATGAGAGCTCAAAACTAATGAGTACCATACTTTCAGCATTTGGAAGCCTTTCAAACTCTTCAAAACCTTTTTCATTTCCTTGTTGAGTCACCACCTATTCTATGAGCACTTTCTTGAGAGCATAATTGTCATTCTTAGTGTAATGTGCTTGTCTCAAAACTTGATTAATTGTGTTATGACTTTGATGCTTGTATCTTTGATATCGTTACTTCTAGTCTTCACTTGAACTTCAGAGGTGCCTTGGCATTTATGTTTGCTCTATAATCAAAGGCAAGCGAGATACCACTCTATCATACCTTGTTATGAGCATTGCAATGTTGCTTATGTTTATGCTTCACGCTACTTACTATTTTAGAGTTGGGATCTTTTCATAGCTTGCAATGACTATTAAGTAAACTTAGGTGCATACTCTTTATTATGAATTGCCTGAGTAGTTGATCATATGCTGAGAATATATACATCTTATGAAGCAAATGTGTTCGTGGAAGTTTCTTTTATCGCACTCAGTTTTCAACTGAATTGCTTGAGGACAAGCAATAAGCTAAGCTTGGGGGAGTTGATATGTCTAAAACGTATCTAATTTCCTGAACACTTTTGCTATTGTTTTTCCTCTAAACTTGTGTGAATTGGATGCAACTAACACGGACTAACGTTGTTTTCAGCAGAATTACCTTGGTGTCTAGTTTTTTGCAGAAAATCAACTATCAGGAAAAATCCCGAAAAATATGCCAAAAATCCTATTTCACCAGAAGACTCATGGAGCCAGAAGACGAGACAGAGTAGGGCTACGAGGGGCCCACACCACCTAGCCACGCCTGGGGGTGGTGCGGCCGCCTCGGCTGCCCCCTCGTCCTCCCTCTTCGCATATAAGTCGCCTCTTGACCTAAAAACCAAGGGGGGTTCGACGTTTTTCCAAAAAGAGTTCCGCTTCGCCGCCACCACCTGATTCCTCGATTCAGAACCAGAAACTCTGTTCTAGCACCCTGCCGGGATGGGGAATTGGAGGAGATCATCGCCATCATCATCACCATCGCTTCTCCATCTACCATCCATGTTTCCCCCATCTATGAGTGAGTAATCCCCTGCTGTAGGCCATGGGGATGGTAGGGATTGGATGAGATCGTTCATGTAATGGCATCAGATTGTTAGGGCATGGTGCCTAGTATCTATTATTAGTGCTTTTTGACTTTGTTGCAACTTGTTATGCTTAATGCTTGTCACTAGGGCCCGAGTGCCATGATTTCAGATCTGAACATGTTATTGATTCATTATGATAGTATTGTTTATGGTCTTACCTGCAAGTTGTATACACACATTGTTGTCCGGAACCAAAGGCCCCAAAGTGATAGCAATCGGGATAACCGGAGGGAATGGCTTTGATGTGAGGATCACATGTGTTCATGGAGTGTTAATGCTTTTCTCCGGTGCTCTATTAAAAGGAGCACCTTCAGTAGTTCCCTTGAGGCCCCGCTGCAAATGGGCTGGCAGGACAAAATATGTTGTGCACGTTCTCATTGCGAGCACGTATGACTATATATGGAACACATGCCTATGATTATCTAGTACTTGTATGCTTTATCTTATTTATCTGCAAATGCCCTATGTTTTGATTGCTATATGAATTGTATTGTCCATGCAACGCCCGTCCGTCCATCCCTATGCCCACCGCGCTTTAATCCTACTATTTGCTCCAATTGTTACTACTATCTTTACTTTTACTACCGCTATTACTTTACTATTGCTACTACAAAACTGTTGCTACTGATAAACTGCTGTGAGCAAGATTGTTTCCAGGTGCAGCTGAATTGACAACTCAGTTGTTAAGGCTTATAAATATTCTTTGGCTACCCTTGTGTCGAATCAATAAATTGGGTTTCACTTCCCTCGAAAATACTGCGATACACCCCCTATACTTGTGGGTCATCAAGTACTCATAACCACCTCTAGTTGTCGTGCTCATTGGGCCACATACATCACTATGTACTAGTCTCAACAAGTCGGACGCCCTTTCACAACTCTTTGCAAAAGGTGTCTTGGTTATCTTGCCGAGTAGGCAGGATTCACATGTCTCGAACGACTCCAAGTCGAATGAAGTTAGGAGTCCATCATCATGGAGCTTCTTCATGCGTTTCCAACTTATATGACCAAGCCGACAATGCCAAAAGTAAGTCATATTCTGATCATTTGGTTTCAACCTTTTCACATTTATGTTATAGACAGATTCACCTTCAAGATTCAAAATAAATAACCCGTCCTGGACGGGTGCAAAGCCGTGAACCATATCATTCAAGTACAAAGAACAAACATTATTCTTAATATTCGACTCATAGCCTTGTCTCATCAAACATGAGGAAGAAATGATGTTTTGACTAAGCACTGGAACATAATAATAATTATTTGGCTCCATTAAGAATCCAAAAGGTAAATGAAGTTGCATCGTGCCAACATCCAACGCAGCAACTCTTGCTTTGTTGCTGACCCGAATGTCAACCTCGCCTCTCGCCACGCTCCTAGTTCTTACCAGTCCCTGCAACGAGTTATAGATGTGAATGACTGATCTAGTATCATATACCCAAGAACTACCAGGTGCATCGGTAAGATAAATGTCTATAACATTGCAAACAAGCATACCTGAGCTAGAAGGCACACCTCCACTCTTGGCTTTATCAGCCAGATAATTGCTGCAATTCCTCTTCCAATGTCCATCCACATTGCAATAGAAGCAAGTGGATCCAGCTGCAGGAGATGGCTTAGTCCCTGAGGAAGCTCTTTGTACCGGGTCCTCAGCCTTACCTCCCGACTTTGCCTTCTTCTTCTTATTCCAAGAACTCTTCTTGAACTTAGCCTTATTTCGCACCATCAACACTTGACTGGCACCTTTCTTGAGATCCACCTCAGCCTGCTTGAGCATCCCATGTAATTCAGTGAGCTTCTTATCCATACCATGCATGTGGTAGTTCGATATGAACTAACCATACGCACTAGGAAGAGAGTTCAGAATTATGTCTGTAGCGAACTCTTCGCTAATGGGGTAGCCCAGCCTTTCTAGAGACTGCATGTAACTAACCATCTTGATCACATGCGGACTCAATGGATCGCCATCCTTAAGCTTGCAGCTCAACAAAGCTTGAGAGACTTGATACCTCTTAGTATTTGCCTGAGCCTGGAACATACTTTTGAGGCTTTCGATCATATCGTAGGCCTCAACATTCTCGAACTGCTGCTGCAAGTCTGGTTCCATGTGAGCAAGCATAAGACAGCTAATCTCCGTAGACTCATCACATGTCCTACGGTAGGTATTGGTGGCTGCGACACTCGCATTCTCATTCGGCTCATCTGGAAGTGGGTTGTCTAGGACATGGTCCCTCTTTTCCTGCTTGAGAACAATTCTCAGATTATGATACCAGTTGGTGAAGTTAGTTCCATTTAGCTTATCTTTCTCTAAGATGGTTCTCAAAGAAAAACTGGAAATCTGAGGGAGACTGCTAGGTGCCATTGATCTACAACATAAAAATATGCAAAACACTTAAGGCATGTATCCATAAAAGAGCAAGCATATCAAACGCTTTAATACTTATGCTCCCACTAGAACCAACACCCCTCTGATGGTTACTTAGTGATTGAGGATCCTAAATAAGCAAGCCGACTAGTGAGCTTTAGCATCACTGCTAGTCGTCAAGTGATCTAGGTAGAAAAATCCTTGTCAGTCGCATCTCATACGACTCCTGTTGGACGGGTGGCATCACATGCCCTGGCTCCCATCCGACCTTTCCCCGAGTCCCACAACCGTTGTGATAGACCCGTCTAGATTACCGAGTGCTTCCGTTGTAAGAGTCCGACTCGAACCCACCTAGTCGAAAAGAATTGATGGCACCTCAATTTTATGAGCCCACTACCAAAAATGTCCGACTTGTGATGGTGCAGCACTGGCGGGGAAACTGACTAGACCTTCTTTGAGGGATTATTTTCTACCAACTATCTAATAGAGGTAAAACGGAGACATAACAATAACGCGGAATAAAGCAATTATAATGTGAAATGGTATGGCTCTCTTCATGGCGATCTCCATCTCCACAAAGCTTGTAATTCGACTCGTGTCAACTCTTGTCACGTGCCGTCTTACACCATGTAGCCGACTTGTACATCGACTTGTATGCCATCCGGGTTCTCCAAACAGCTACACTAGCTAGTAAGGTAAATTACATAGAGAATCCGACACGCAGGTCATTATACAATAAAATGACAGCACCCGGCTGACAAAAACCGTGATACGCAGATCACGTATGGATTACACACATCACATGCACATAAGCCATACCATTCACAACATCATTCTGCAAAAACAAGTTATGCATAGATACGATATCTACCGGCGTTGTGAAACTCGCAACGACATCTAAGGCACTACGATAGGGCAAAGCCAGCGGTCCCGCTAGCCAGATAGCGGGCGGTGATCGAAGGGGCAGCGCCCCTCGCGGGTGTGGGCAGCGCCCGACGATTTTTCTGAAAACGCAGATCTCATCTGCCTTCCGAACATGGATTTCATCATCGGATAAAACAATTTTACCCAAATCAGATCCGTACTCCGATTCGACCAAACTCTTTGATCTTCGATCACCGCATCCGGATTTACGCGTCGCAGTCTACCCGATGGCGGAAGCCAACCAGTAGGGGTATGTCGTTTCACAACCTTAGCAGTCAGATCACGGAAACCAGATCATCCATTCCCCAAGTACAGTTGATCTAATCAACTTCGTACAAAACCGATCTATCTCATAGATCGACCACCAAAACTACAATTAGATCCAATCTAACGCCAACCACATATCACATATGCATGATCTCAAGCCTAAAACCAGAAGATATCGCTCTGATACCACTGTTGGGCCGCGCAGAGATAAACAAAAAACTTTTCCCCCTACGCGGTACTCCCAAGATCCAGCTCAGGTGATAGGCCATGAGATTTACCACTAGACGCGCATGTACGAATTGTTGATGAAGCACGTCAGTTGATACCGTGCCGAACGATCCCATGCAGCACGTCCAGATCCCCACGGAACTCCTTGTCTCCAGCGCCGCACGTGCAACGCCTCTACCGGTATCCACACGTACAGGAAGGAGCACCGGGCAGAGGACTGCTAGATCCTGTCTAGCCCTAAATGGGAATGGAGAAAGTGATGGCTAGGTCAGGGACAATCCCTTGCCACTCCACTTATATACACTCCTAGCTGGGCTCAACGCTTGAGGCCCATCTAGGCCGTACCCCAATCTCCACATGGACCGAATCCACATGGGCTCCTTTCCCTAGTGTGTGACCCTGTAGGTTCACGTACACCTGGACACGACATGAGTCACCACTCCGAGTCGATAGTTGGTAGCGGCCTATAGCAAGACGTGCCAACTCCCAAGCGCCGTAAAGTCAGAATACAAACCTTTCTCAATGTGACCTTCGTCCAAGTCTCTTTGCCTCACGATATATCTTGTCAAGCTATAGGCGAGTTGTTTCCATCCTTTTAATAGCTCGACTCTCTCTTCTCATTCCGTGATATACGATTCACTGGACTAATACTTAGTCTGACTCCTTGGTTAACACTTAACCAAGTCGCGCATTGTGGCATCCCGCTAAAACAACTACTAGAAAATCGCGGTGTTTTTGTGCATTACATCATCATGACCGCATGCTCATGTCATCATGCCACCTTGTATTTGAGCATCGTCATGTCATTATGCATGGTTTGTCTAAAACTATTTTCTAAAAGCCTATATTTGTTTTCTAAATATCCCTTGTCTTTGTTTCAAATTAAAACCCCGGCCTTGTTCGAATATTTTGTTTTGTCTAAAAACTATTTACAAAAGTCTTTTAAAATAAAACAGTAATTTAATAAAAATAAAATGTTTTTTTGGGGAGGCGGCTGACTAGGCCAGCCCAAAGGCCAGCCCAACCGGCCACCTACTACCCAGAACTAAATCGACCCTAGCCTAACCCTCACCGACAACTCCCACCGCCGCCACCTGCCTCCACCCCTCCACTCGCAGCGCGCCACGTCACCCCGTACCCCACACTCCCTCTCACCCAACACACACACGCACACGACACGCACGCCCCAGCGCCCACCTCACCAAGCCGCACACCAACCCCCCTGCGTCGCTCTCCCACCCCGATGCCACCTACCCCCTCCTTTCCCGCCTCCCGCACGCCATCCACCACCTGGGCGCGCAGCCCCAGGCCCCCCACCTGCCGCCCCGACCGCGTCGCCCTGGCCCCAATCCCCATCCACTTCAACCGTCCCGCACCCCATCTCCCACTCCCCGATGGTCCCGCCCCCTCGAGCTCACCGCCTCCCGGCGCGGCACCGCATCTCCGCCGTGTCCCTCCTCCCTGTCACCTCCGCCTCTGCAACCTCCACCTTGCCGGCCGCCCGAGGGCGCCCCCTCTTTCCCTACGTCCCCCGCTTCCATAGCCGGGCGCTGGCCCATCTCCTTCCTCTCTCCGGCGACCGTGACCTCGGTCCCCGCCTCCCCATCAAGCGAAGCTCGCCGCCGTCCGAGCGACCGCGCCGCCACAATCTTCTCCGTGCTGCTGGGGGCCCTTTGCTGTTCTCCCTCACCCCCGCAAGCAAGCCTCTGTGGGCGCCCTTCACCCCCATTGACCCCGCGCACCGGCGTCTCCCCTGCTCATCTCCGCGCCTCCGAGCTCCCCGGTCATGGCCTCCCTCCTCCTCACCGGTCGACGCCACCTGCGGCCTCCTCGCCCCTGGTGGTTGCTCGCTCCCCATCGAGCCGGCAAGTTCCAACCCCGCCATGGCTGCATGTAGGTGCTCCCGGCCGTGCCTCCCTGTGGGCCTGCATCCGTCTACCCTCGAGCCCTGCATGCTCGGCTCCATCTACGCCTTCGGTCACCGCCCTCCTTGTGTGTGTGCCCCTGGATGCTCGGGCACATACCTGTTTCCGTGCCTTTTGGTTTTGGGTAGACCCCGGGAGACCCCGATGCCTAGTTATCGTGAAGAAAACAAGATCCCGAGGGCCTTGACATGATCTTCTATGCCGCCATCGTTTGAGGATGTCAAAGCACCCAGGATGACACATGGATATGTACCGAGAAGGCACCCAAGTCCGACACCGACCATCGGCGTCGAACCCGAGTTTGACACCGGTGCCAAGTTCTTCGAGACGGATGCGACAAGATCTTCGTCAAGAAATCGCAAGATCTCCTACATGGATACGAAGGCCTCGATCCCTGACCCGGGATACTGAAGGTGGCTATTTCCCAAAGTCTAAAGACCGAACCCTGGCGCGCCAAGTTCTTCGACCCCGAGGACTGATCCATCGGAATGCCAAGCTCTCCTTCCGTTGTCCAAGAACGATCCCGTCGATCCGAACCCTAGATCCGGACCCGACCCCGAACCCCCGGAACCCAAGATCTTCCGAACCAGATGTGTGACCCTAAGCCCCTATTTTTATAATATGACATTATCAACTGTCGCATATTAAATTGTCCATGCATGCATACCTGTCTGTGGTTTGGGGGCATTATGCCGATTCACCTCATAATTAAATATGGAGACTATATGCGGGATATATTTGTCTCATATCGCCTCCATTTAAATTTGCATAGCGAACCGATGACATGCTTTGCATTGATAAATCAACATTTAAATTGCGGGGGTTCTAAATAACTCGAACCTATTAATTAATTGTCGGGGCCCCGGTTCCGCTTAATATTGCCTAGTTGCATCGCATATTTGCCATGTCATCCATCATATCATAAGCATACCGAATCTTCTGCCGTAGTATTAAATAGTGCATCCGGTGTTTGTTCTAGTGTTTGCTTCTTCGCGGATTAGGCCGACGAGTTGATGCGAGTATCGACAAGTTCTCCGGATATGAACCGCCGGCGGTGTTTCCCAGGCGAGCATCTCTCCCCCTTCTACCTATTTTGCATTTATAGTCTTTATTTCCTCCTGTTGATCTATTGTTATCCGTGTCGCGATGCTTTAGTTTCCGTACACCAGTTATATACCTTGCAGCCTCTATATTGCCTTCGACACCTCCTATTACCTGTAGTTTGGTAGATAGATGGTCTTGCGAGTCGTAGTCGCTTGCTCAGGTGTGATCCCGTGCCGTGAAGTACCACACAGTTGTTGGAATGTTGTCATATGCTTTACGGTGAAGAGGATCATGACTTTAAATACAACTATTAAATTGTTGGGAATAGATATAATTAATGCAGAGGCATCGGTGGGCAATAGATGTTATTTGGTTCTTCCACGCTCACTTGTGTCCCGTAGGACCCCGAGTACTTGATACCTGTTCCTTGACTATCGCACTATCCGCATATGGGACCATGAATCCCCTTAGCCAGAGCTTGATTCATTTCTTATTTCTTGGGGCCACAAACTAGTTTGGGGTTTTATTACTATCCTGTACTTATGCCATGCTTTACTACTTTATTTAAGATTGTGCGTGGAGCACCTGTACTGTTTTGGATCGTGCCACGTTTTCGCGGTATCGACAAGCCCAGTCACACTTCCGGGTTCCCAGTCGTTTACAGTCGTCGTTGCAAACCCTGGGTCCGTTCCGGAGCCGGCCACCTTTGTTGCGGGTAGCTTAGTGGGGTGGCCCCCTGAAATATTTTATGAATCCTGTGATCGCTTTGTCGGAATGCCTCGTTGGGTTTTGAGTTGGTTTATCCGAGGTTGATCGAGTGTGTGTTGCTATTTTTGCACCCCTGCAGGGTACAACTTTCTGAAAGCCGTGTCCGCGGTTGTGGACGACTTGGAGCACAATATCTTGATCATAGACAAGCATAACTAAAGTAGTATTATAAATTTGACTTAATATGTGACTAGTAATTCAGCTTCACTATAATGGAATGGATAATAAAAATGCCAACAACTAGTGAATCTGTGGTGATCTGTGTCATACTATACCTGCCTAGTAAGTATTGCAACTCCAATGGAATGTGATAAAAGTGCCAACAACTGCTGGGTTTTGGGATTCCTCAGGACAATTACATCTGACTAGTAAATGTTCCAACTACAACGGAATGTTAACTAAAACTGCCCACTACTTATGCTATCAGGATGACTCCTGCTATCTATATCTGATTAGTAAGTGCTGCCACTATAACGGAATGAGTAAAATTGCCAACTGTGTGAGTTCCTGGTCCGACTTCCTCGTTTGGTCTCGAGGGGGAAATACTAGGATGGGTTTGTTTGGTGTTAGTATCAGGTTGGATCCGAATAGGTCTTTCTTATCCCTCTCTAATAGTCGACAGATGAATCGAGTCTCTATAGGTTGTTTAGTGCATGCTGCGCTGCCGCTTCAGTCCACCATACCTATGTAGGCGAGAGCCGCCGAATTCTAGCCTCGTCGTGTACTAGACTCAGTACTGACGCTCCTCTTTTTCCTTTTCCCTTTGTCGGCACCCCTTTTGTTTTAGCAGGTTTGAGATCGACGTCGTTAGCAGGGTTACCCTTCCGGCTTGGCCTGGGCAGGGTTATGGACGCCATTGGTTATTCTTCAGGGCTCTTAGCCCCATTTGCATCTTGTCCGTAGTCAGACGCTCTATCGTTTTCAAGGTGATTTGGATCTTTGTATTGTATATCTGTATTCTTGACTCGTTGAGTCACTGTTGTATATATATCTGTTTTGTGGGTCCCATCGAGGACTGTTGTGTAATGGTATTACTTCGTTTTCCACCCGCACGAAAGTGCCTGGTGGGCGTCCTTGAATCGTTTCTATGCGGTTTTGGCGGAAAGGGCTAAAACTTGCATATGGCCGATTTGAGGGTGTTACACGCATGGCCATGCTTCCATCATATCACACGAGAGGGCCCAGAGAATATCTCTCCATTACGAAGGGGAAAATCCCATCTTGGTAATCCACTTCATGCAGCTTGCTTCGCAACCAACCCGAACCCTACCTTCATAACTGCCCATTTACGGAATAGCCTTTGATAGGACCTAAGCTGGCAATCCACAACTCGGATCATGCGATCACCTCAGGTCAAAGGATTCCATTGCTTGAGAATACAAATGACAATATGCTCGTTGCATCTCAACTATGGGCTAGTCCGATTCGCTAAACTCTTTAGCCAAATCAGTGTAAGTCAGAATAGCATCTCCATGCCCATGACAAGTGGAACCGAGTCATCAGCTGACTTGCACATTAGTCTAAGTTGTGTGTCTAGCACAACCTCAACGACCAAGGACAACTAGTATGAACAACATGAATATATAGTTCCACAATCGAATCACATATTCAATGATACATATTAGTAGTTCATACATGGACAATAACTTTATGAATACATTGGGAATAACATCATACATGATTGCCTCTAGGGCATATTCCCAACAGTCTCATATAGCTACACTCGTCTTGATCGTGCACTTGCGTCTCCATCCTGGAGTGCACACTTTCCGGAGGCGATCGTGCATCACCTGGCAACAGTGGCAACAACCGATCATCTCCTAGTTCTACTCAACAGGGTCCCGCTGGGCCACCACAAGCAGTAGAACGGCCTTTCAGGTATGCAGTTATGTGGGAATCTCATAATGAATTTGCCTCTATGCTTGCACAGACATGGAGCACAGCAGGTGGCGGCTATACTATCGGTGCGCTCCAGGAGAAGCTAAACTTGGTCTCCGATGGTCGTGCTCGATGGGGTAAAGAATCCTTTGGTAGTGTCCAATGCTAGATCCGTACCTTGTAGGCAAGGCTATGGGATTTAAGAAGCACCCCAGGAAGGATTGGTCTGATTGAGGAGGAGATAAAAATTACAAAAGATCTGGTTTAGCTACTCGATCGAGAGGAGGTTATGTGGCGCCAGAGACCCCACGTTAAGTGGTTAGAAGAGGGCGACAAAAATACACGCTTCTTCCACATGCGAGCTAGCCAGCAAAACAAGAAGAACAAAATATTCGAGTTGCTGCGAGGCGATGGCACCATGGCAACGGCAGAGACTGAAGTGAGTTCTACAAATAACTCTACACGTCAGAAGGTGTACAAGGCATGGATGAAGTTCTTAGGACGGTCCCGACCAAAGTGAGCTCAGAAATGAATCACAAGCTAGATGCGTCGTTCAAAGAGGAGGAGATTAAAAAGGCCCTTTTTGAGATGTATCCCACTAAAGCTCTAGGCTCGGATGGATTTCTGGCACACTTCTTCCAATGCAACTGGGAGATTTGTGGAGAGGAAGTTACGAAGGCAGTTTTGCGGGAACTAGCGGGAGAGGATAGTTCGAGTGTGATAAATAAGAGTTTTATTGTGATGATTCCAAAGGTGGCTCGCCCGAAGGGACTGAATCAGTTTAGACCCATAAGCCTGTGCAATGTCATATATAAGATTGCATCTAAGGTAGTAGCCAATAGGCTAAAGATGGTTCTGCCAGCGCTTATATCAGAGGAACAGTCTGCGTTTGTCCTGGGAGACTGATCACTGATAATATTATTACCTCTTACAAGTGTCTGCACTTTATGAAGCGTACTAGAGCCAAAAAATACCGGTTTTGTACTCTGAAGCTAGACATGAGAAAGTCCTATGACAGGGTTGAATGGTGTTATTTGGAGGCTATTATGCTAAAGCTCAGTTTCAGCAGCTCTTGGGTGGCGCGAATCATGCGCTTGATATCAGCGGTATGCTTTTTGGTGTTGTTTAATGGGTGAAAGGGAAATGGACGTCGCCTAGAGGGGGGGGTGAATAGGTGTTTTAAAATTATTATGGTTTAGGTTCTAATAAATGCGGAATAAAACTTAACGTTTAATTTATCAAGCCAAAACCTATATCCACTAGGTTCACTAAGTGCACCAACAACCTATGCTAAGCAAGATAAGCAACAAGGTGATAGCAAGATATAATACTTCAAGCACGATGGCTATCACAATGTAAATTGCATAAGTAAAGGGCTCGGTTGAGAGATAACCGATGGACGTGGAGACGATGATTTGTTTCCCGAAGTTCACTTCGAAAGAAGCTATGTCTCTGTTGGAGAGGTGTGGGGGCGCAATGTACTTCAAACGCCACAAGTGGCTCACCTCGAGGTGTGGTGGCTCGATGCTCACCCAACGCCACACAAGGCCTCACCCAACGCCACACAATGCCACCTCGAGGTTAATAATCCAACCACACAACCATCTAGGGTTCCAAGAACCCAAGAGAAACAAGCCCAAGGGCTTGAACTCACCGAATCTCCGAGGAGAACTCAAACATATGCACCAAATGCAAGAGGCAAGTCCTTCACTCTCAAATTCCACCAAAGCTACAAAAGCTATTGGGGGAATAAGGGAGGAAGAACACAAGTGGAGAACACAAAACTCTCCAAGATCTAGATCCCAAGGATTCCTTCACAAAGAAGGGATTTGGCTTGGTGGGGCTTGTAGATCTAGATCTCCTCTCTCAATCCCTCAAAAAGATGCAAGAATCATAAGAGAGGGAAGGGGAGAGGGAAAGATCTTCAAGGTCAACAATGGAGGAGAGAGAAAGCCAAAAAACCAAGAAGGAGCTCGTTAGACCCGAAGGGGAAAGGGGAGCTCCTTTTAAAGGGCTCCCCGATCTGCCCGTTACTCACAGTTTCGCGCACGGCCGGTAGTACCGATGGGTGGCCGGTACTACCGGTGGCACTCCGCCAACGGTCCAAAAATGGCGATGCGAATGAACACAAAACGAGTATGGCCGGTAGTACTGGTGGTCACCGGTACTACCGCCCAAGATTCCGACAAAAGTACCGACAAATAGCACAAACCAGGCAGAGAGAGTACTGAACCAAAATCGGGTTTACCGGAAGTTGGGCCGGAATTAACACCGGTACTACCGGTGGCATTTCTGCCTGAGCGGTACTTCTGGCACCTGGATGGTACTTCCGGTCAGAGAAACTTCAGAACCAAAACTGCAAGAACTTTTGCATCCGAACTCCAAACGAGATGAAACCAATTTTGTTGGAAAGATAACGATGTGTAGAATCCAAGGGAGAAAATACCATTAATATATATGTGAGATACCTCCCAAGGTGTGGAGCCGGAAAACCCACAAGATCAAAAACGCAATAAGATATGCAAGGGAAATCCGTTTTTGATAAACTAGAGCTTGTTATGAAGATAACCACAAGCTATAGATCCTCATATGGACTATAACCAAACAACACACAAGAAAGATGATGCTATGAATGCAAAGGTTTGAGCTCTCTCCGAAAGATACGAACGAGTCACCCACTCAAGAGCCCCTCTTTATAGTACGACTATCTATCCTAAACCCGGTCTCCCAACACTACAAGAGATCAGTAAAATAGAAACCCTATCAAGGTCATACCTTTGTCTTGAGCATCCCACTTGAGCTTGATGTAGATGATCTTGTCACCTTCAAGATGGAACACCTTTCTTGATTGCTCTTCCTTGCTCTTGCTTGATGAAGACTTGTGAATGGCTCCCCCATACTCCATGGGGAAACCACTTCTTTGACCTTGTCTTCATCACTCCATGAACGCGGAGGATGGCAAGCTCCAAGCATGAGATCTTCTAGAGATCGTGCATCTTGAGCTTGCACTTCATTTCTTGCTGATGTCTTGAAGATAGCCATGAGGAACTACATCTTCTTCTTCTTCAAGACATACTTGATCTTCTTCTTCTACTTGATTCCAATAGGCACAAAGCCCTTGGACAATGCTTCTTCTTTTTCATCCTTGAAACCAACACATGGTCCAAGCGATTCCAATGGACAAACCTACAAGTGAGACTCAATTTGCACACTAGTCCATAGGGATTGTTATTAATTACCAAAACCACACATGGGGGCATACATGCCCTTTCAATGGGTCACCGCAGGAGGAGTTTGGACCCTCACGAGGTATTCGTCAGGGAGACTCTATTTCCCCATACTTGTTTTTGTTGGCAGTAGAGGGCCTTTCGTGCCTCCTCAAAACCAGTGATCAATCATCAGCGATCCATGGTGTCAAGGTGGCTCCCACTACACCCGTAGTGAACCATATCTTCTTTGTAGATGATAGCTTGCTGTTTTTCAAAGCAAGTGTTGATGGAGCTTCTAAGTTAAAGGAAGTGTTAGTGAAGTATTGCAATGCATCAGGACAAAGAATAAATATGGACAAATCCTCAATTTTATTTAGCAAGGGTTATCCATAAGAGTTGAGACTGTAGGGTTTCCATTACAGTTAATAAAAATTTAACTACGCGGAACACCCTGAATGACCAAGGATCTATCTAGAAGTAATGAGTAACGGAGGAAGACAGTAGTAACGTACCCTTGAAGACCGAGAGAGCGTTACGCTCATGCAGGAGCGTGGATGATGTAGTCGTACCCGTTCGACCTCAAGATCGCGAAGCTCCTCGTATGTCACTCCTTGTCTAGGTCCTTGTACGATGGCCCGGTCGCTACAAGTGCAGCTTCCCTGAGTTATCACACATGCGATGCAATACAACGACTCCCGAACTCCTGAATCCCTGTTGGGGTTGCGGAAGTAGACCTCCTGGTGGAATCCCTGCAGCACAACGGCGTGCTACAGATGCGTTGACTTTGCACGTACAGTCCTTATTTGGGACTGTGCCATGGCGAAGGCAACTGGAGAGAGAGGGAGGATATTCTAACGTCAGAGAATATCTTATTCGATTGTGTTTAATCCCACCCATGAGCACCCCTTTATATAGGCAGAGGGGGGCATGCCCTCTCCATTGGGTTAGCCATATGGGACTAAGGTCAAAGGAAAATAACAGAAAATGGGGTAAAAAGTTGGATGGGCCAAGCCATCCCAGCCTAGCCAGCAGTAGGGGCCAGCCGGGTGGGATGCCATGGCGCCACGCACGGCCTAGCGCAGCCACAGCCCATGGCGGCGGCTGGTGACCCGCTGGGACGGCCAGCGCTCACTTGGCCCAGCGCATGTTGCGGCACGCTGCAGCCCGGCGGCCAGGCCCCGGGTGGGCCGGCTCGAGGCTTGCACGCGGCCGAGTGATGCGAGGCGGTGGCAGCGAGGCAGCTTGGCCCGGGGTGGCTGGCTAGCGCCCGCGACCCACCTACGCGTGGATCGACGCCCAATGCCTCGTCGCCCTGTGCGGCACGCACTGTCGGCCGCCCACCTTTGGGCCGGTCCATAGTGGCCAACATCGGCAGGGGTGCTGTCTTTTTGCTGTTTTCTCTGCATTTTTCCTGTGGCTTTCTCTCGGGCTAATTTTCTTCGGGATTTTGGCCTAATGAGAAAGTCACTTCGTAAATATTTATTTAAAATATATTAATTCACAATTAACATATAATAAATGCATATTGTAAATTGCCATTTATCCGAAACTTCTTTCGGCCTTTTCATTTCCTTCTTTCTCTGAACAACTTCGAATCTCTCTAGAACAATTCTGGTTTCTCTCTCTTCTATGATTCCATATCGCAAGAGGATCTCCAAACGTCGTACCGCCCTGAAGCATGTTTCCCTACGGTTCAGGATTGCTATAGACATGATCCATATCAATGGTCAACAGAGGGACTGGGATGCCCATGTGACCCCTATGTGCTCCACGAATCTCCATCGTGTCGAACCTAAAACGATATATCCAATTCCCTTGTTCACGATACAAGACTTGTCCGAGATTCCATCATTGGTATCATGATACGTTGTTCAATCTTGTTTCCAACAAGTACTGTTTTACTCGTTCCCGTGAAATACCATCCCCATGACCTAGTCATGTGTTGCGCAACATGGATGTAATTCACCGCCCAGTTGTATCTTCTCGTCACACAGGAGAACAATTCCCGATCTTGAAGCATATTGCCTTTACATGCTCCTTCAAACACCCAACATGCACCTTTATGGTCACCCTTTCAAGAGATGAAGGTTGATATAGTCAAAGTATCCTCCGGTAATAGTGATTGATATGATCTCAAGGTCTAAGGATTAGGACAATCTGTTTCTGACAATTGCAATGTGAACTAAGTGACATGATCGTGTTGCAACAATCATTAGTGGGAAGTGTCCATCACATCATTCCAGATGATATGACTTCATTGTTAGTGACTTTTGTTTAGCCCATGATCAGGAAACCTTGATTATCGTCTGCCCAATGAACTAGTTGAATAGAGGCTACTAGGGACATGGGTTTGTTGTATACCACACCTGTATCAATGTTTTTGCTTGATACCATTATAGCATGATATAAAACTATTATGAACTAATGAGATATGACAATAATACCCTTTTATTATTTGCCTCTAGGTCATATCACCTTCAAATACTAGCCGTAAAGAATGAGGTTGAGGTTCAAAGAGAGACCTTGAATGAGAAATATCTTGGTTTACCTTCAGATGTGGGTAGATCCAAGAGTTGTTCTTTCAAATATTTGAGAGACAAAGTGTGAAAGAAGGTGCTAGGGTTCAAATATTTGCAACTTCTGTCAGTCGGAGGCAAGGAGGTTTTGATTAATTCAGTGGCACAGGTAGTACCAACTTACTTTATGTCATGCTTCAAATTACTACGGGGGTTGTGTGAGCATATAAACTCACTGATACACAACTTCTGGTGGGGGAGTAAGGATAGGAAGAGAAGAACCCACTAGTTATCGTGGGATGCCATGATTCAACCGAAATTAGCTTGAGGTTTGGGTTTCAGGGACATAGAGCTATTTAACCTAGCTCTCCTAGCAAGGCAAGTGTGGCGCATCTTGCAAGATCCAACATCTCTAAGCGCGAGGTTACTGAAGGCGGCGTACTTTCCTACCTGTGATATTCTTGAGGCGACAGTGGGTAGCTACCCCTCTCAAATCTGGAGATCACTGATGGAAGGGAGAGATGCACTAAAGATCAGACTCATCAGGAGAATTAGCGATGGCACGGATATTGATGCATGGAGCCAGAATTGGCTTCCCCAACATACTAGGCTGAGGCCGATAGCACCACGACAAGAATCTCCTCCAACAAGAGTGAGTGACTTCATTGATCACGCACATGCGGCATGGAACTTCCAGAAGATTGATGAGTGGTTCCTGCCGGTGGACAGTGAAATATTAAAAATATCCCTTTGTGTACTCGAAATCAGTCCGACTTTTGGGCTTGGCATTTCGAGCCTTCTAGAATTTTCTCGGTAGGATCGGCATACCGAGCGCTAGTTCTAATGAAGAGAACTCGAGAGGGCTGGCTTGATGAAAGATATTCTTCATCAAATTTGGTGGGAGAGGAGAAGGCATGATCAAAGCTCTGGAAGGTGGATATTCCTTCAATGGTGTGTGTCTTCCTATGGAGATTGGCCCAGCACTCGCTTCCTACAGGAGATGTCAGGCATAGGCGTCATATGGCTCCTACACAAGCATGTTCGATCCGCGGGAGCGGGGACTCATGGAGACAATCGCTTCTCGATTGCAACATGGCGAAGTGTGTGTGGGCACTCGCGGACACAGACGTTGCCGAACATGTCTCATTCTCTACTGAGACATCGGTGCGACAATAGCTATTCTCTCTGTTTGAGACAATGAGGGCAGATGAACTGCAAAAGGTGTTGGCCATCGTTTGGGCTATATGGCACGCTCGCAGGAAGGCTATACATGAAGTTGTGTGGCAGAGCCCAATTTCGACAATGATGTTTGTTGACCGATTCATGGCGGATCTAGCGGCAAGTGACCGACAGAAGCCTACACGTGGGATGCCCCAACGCCAGGGACCAAAGATGGCGGGCAAGTGGATTGCACCGCTAGAGGTGCGAGCGAAGTTGAACGTGGATGCAGCCGTGGCGAAGACCATGGCGAGGGGTGCAGTTGGAGTGGTGTGCAGATCACCACAAGGACAGTACCTTGGAGCGTCAGCGGTTGTTTTCGAAGGTATAACTCACCCGGGATGCCTTGAGGCAATGGCGTGCCGAGAGGCGCTAGACCTGGCGACGGACCTTCAGATGGATGCAATTCAAATCACATTGGACTGTCTGGAGGTGGTACAGGGGCTACAAACCAACTATATGGTAGTTTTCGGCAATATCGTGCGAGAGATCTAGGAGAGGACTTAGTTCAGGGGTCAAACCTTCTTCTGTCATGAGAAGAGAGAGCACAATGAAGAAGCGCACTCGCTTGCAAGGCTCGCTTCGACCTTGCCGACGGGAAGGCATGTGTGGCTAATAGGACCACCTGATGATTTAGACCTCCAGTAATGATTCAAACTGAATGAATAAAGAGGTGGGAAGTTCTCAAAAAAAAAAAGTAGGCAAGTGGACGTTCCGTGCTCTAGCCCGTGCTCTGGCCGTTAATGTACCTGTTGCCCCCCCCCCCCCCCCCCCCCCCCCCTGCTTCTCCCAAAAAAACTGTAGACTCCAACGAGAAGAGCAAATATGCCTTGTCGCCAGTCCAACACGTCCACTACACGTGACGTCCATGGACGCATCATGCAACACAACCGTTCGAAAAGTGCCCGTGCAGCATGCCGGCCATCCTCGGTGGAACAGTGTTGTGCGAACATCTCCGACGTGGCGCTGGATTTGTTGATCTAGATGAAGGACAATGGAGATTCTTGTTACCTGTAGGATCCAGGTACTTTTTGCCGGCCACCACATGCATGATTGATTTGCTTGGAATTTGCTCCTCCTCTGGCTGCACACCACCGATTGGATGGAAAAGTCCAAAATAAACCTCAAACTCGGAGGCATTAGCTAAATCAAAGCCTGAACTTTGAATCCCGAAAGTTGACACTATAAACTATCAAATCCCGGTCTATTTTCAACCTTCAACCCTAGATATGTTTGGCACGCCTGAAAAGCAACAGACCAGACCAGGATAGCATGTTGCTGTCACTGACGATGAGAACCCACCGGTCAGGGATTTGATATGCACTGAACCCCGCACCCATGGCTTTGTCTCCTACCTCGGTTGAGCGCACGGGAGGCTGCGGGAATGACTCGCCGCCGGCGGTAGGGGGCACGGCGAGGCAGGCCGACGACCAAGGATAAATCCCCGAGACCCGCCACTTCTGGGTAGAGTGCTGGCGCCAACAGGGACGACTTCTGCGAGCTGCTGTGGATCTTGCCCGTACGGCAATGACGTACGGCTGCTACCTGGAATCGATCTCTTGGACCTGCTCGTGCTACAGATCGACAAATGGGACTCGTCCACGTCTTCTTCTGCTTTGTACGGGGTATGCTCCGCCGGTGGTGCTAACGATGGGTGGCTATCTCTCCTGCGCATTTGGTCGAGCACCTTGTATGCAACGGCCGGTTCTTCCTCTCTAACGCGGCATGGTGGAGGTAAATGAGGCCCGTCGACGTTCATGACTGCGGAGCAACGGCTGCAGCTGCGAGGCAGAGCAGGGCTGCACGGGGCCTTGGCGTACGCGCTGATGTACAGTAGGCGGGAGGCAGCTCTGCGTTGGTGCTTCGCGTGAGCGCTTGGCAGGACATGGTGCGGCCATAGCAGCAGTAGACGCTGGGCGATCGATCCAACACCAGCCGCAGTGCTCGATTAATTGTCGTACTAGTAGCTAAATTGAAATTGAAGAGTAGTCCGTCCGCTGCTTTTGCTTTGCATTGATTCTTTTGCTAAATTGATACTGAAGAGTGGAAGATGTATGTGACAGGTGGACCTAATTTGTCAGTGAGAGCAACGAATTTTTCTATTTCGGTATTATTTTATTTTTATGTGTAAAATAGGTCGGGGTCCGGGATAGACCAGGATTTCATACTTCGGGGTACCAATTTCCGAGATTCAAAGTTTATGGTTTGATTTAGCTAACGCCTACGAATTCCAATTCGAGGTTTGTTTTGGACTTTTTCCAGAAAATAATCAACAAACGCATAAACACGGGGGCGCGAAGGGCGGTGGCGCTATCTGGCGTCATGGTGGCGCCGATGGTAGATCTTGCAAGGTCTTTGCATTGATTTTTCCAGAAGATGGGTATGCAGAAGACAGGTGATAGCAAAGACTTCTGGAGCGTGTATGTTTGTACGCGCTGAGATTCTGATGGACCGGTTGTGCCACTTGTGCACCGTTGGGCGACTTGTCGAGTCTTTCGGTTTTTAGATGATGCGCGCTGGTGTGATGTCAGGGTGTTGGCCCTGTTCATGGACACTTCCTTCATCAGTGTTATAGGTTTAGCGAGATGCTGCTAGTTTGGTGGCTTCGGTCTTTGTAATTTCACTTATAAGATATTATCAATAATCTAATAAAAGGTTGTGTGCATCTCCTAGACGCAGCGGCCAAGGTGATATTCTCCATTTGGAGAAAAAAAAACCTATAGTCGATACTCATATCATGTGACCATGCGGCATGAGTTCGCTGATCGTTGTCAGAATGGTTAAAGCATAGGCCTTTTTTTGTTGTTTTTCATCTTCCGTCGGTTGATAGTCTCAACCATCGCTGATCCCTTATTGTAATAATTTGAAGTTTTGAATTTGTAAACCTCGTAATAAATCGGCTGTGTGCATCAATTGATACAGAGACCCTCTTTTCTTGGTAAAACAAGTGAACAGAATTTTGAATCTAATAAATATATAGGCCTCTCTATCCCTGATGGCCGTATGAACGAAAGGAGGTTTGTAAATTTACAATTTAGTTTGCTTGCTCAAAGTGCAAGAGGGAAGAGAAGAACCTATTGGGTCAGTTGGGCAAAAAAAAAAAAAAAAAACTGAATACAGCCAAGAAAGATAGTAGTGGATTCATTATCTCAATGATAGTGGAACTTGGCGCCTGTTCCAGTGTTTGCATGGAAAAAATAATCAACAAACGCATAAACACGGAATGTTACAATGCTGATTTGCCTGATTGGTGCCTACGAATCTAATCCTACAACAGGACAACCAATGTCTTTCTTTTCCCCAATTCTGCTAAACATACTAGTAGTACAAGCCAAGACATTGCACGAATCGATCATCGGCGGCCCACCACTACCGCTGCAGCAGTTGGAGCACGAGCAACGCCAATGGCGCCCCAACTAGCTGCGCCGAGGCTGCCGCTGCTCCCCCGGCCGTAACTTGGCCGGTGGCCATGTTGGCGAGCCAGGAGTCGTCTCTTCTATCCCCGAGGATGACGCCCTGCCCTTGGAATGTTCCCATCGGCATGGGCGTGCTGCCCGGTGTGGCGTCCGTGAACGTCATCCCCGGCATCCCAGGCATGGTTGTCGGAGTTGCTGTCTGTGGAACCGTCGTCGGCGTCGTGGCGGTCGCGCCGGGCACCGTGGTCGTCGCTTTCTGGCTGCTCACGTGACAAAAGATATGGCAGGCATGGGTCAGATCAGTAACCAAAGGCAAAACCAAGGACAGACAATGCTAAAGCCAAACACTGTGAACGCATCTCTGTCTCTCTGACATCAGATCTATCCCCATTGGCAAGCCAAAGATCCAGACTCGCAATGCGCTGGCGCAATCTGAATGCGAAGGTGGGCAATGGAGCGCCGCGCCGAGCTGAGAGACTGACCTCGGGGGCGCGCCGGCGGGGCAGAATGTGACGGTGTAGTCGGGGCCGCCGGCGCAGGTGAAGGTGGAGGTCGGGTCGTCGAACGCGTAGCTGTAGGAGCGCGGGCACGCCATCTTGAACACCCGCGAGTAGGAGCTGGGCCCGCACGTGGCCGGGCTCGCGAAGGCGCCGCTGCAGCAGTAGTCGGCCCGCCCGAACGCGTCGCACGCGCTCCGGCACGCCGCGCCGCCCTGCGACCGGAGCTCGGCGGGGCACATCGCGTTCAGGTCCGCCGCGCACCCGGCGGCAGCGCACGTCCCCGTGGACGGCTCCACCAGCACGGGCAGGTTGTACCCGTCCACGAGGCTCACGTCGTAGAAGTCCAGCCCGCCGCCGGCCCCGCCGAGCGTGAACTCGGCCAGCGTGGCGGGGGGAGACGCGCCGGCGCCGGCGCACTCGGCCGCGCCCGAGCCGCAGTCCCCCGTGGCGCAGACGAGGCGCCCCGTGGCGGCGTCCTGGGCGCAGCCGGTGCGCGCCCACAGGCGGCCGGACCAGGACGACGGGGCCAGCACCGCGCGCGAGGCGCCCGGCGGGAGCTCGAACCCCGTGGTGGCCAGCCGGGCGGTGCCGGCGTTCGACAGCGCGCCTGGCCACACCGTGTCCCCGCACCGGTTCACGAACGTGAACGTCGCCGCATCCCCCTCTGGACAGGACGCCACCAAGAAACGCAAAATGCTTCGTCAGCTCGACCGGCCGCCATCACCGGATCTCACACAAGCAAACAAGAAAAGTAGATGACCCCAGACCATTTACCTCTGCAAATCAGCAAGAGCAGGACAATGGTGATACATCTCCGCAACGCCATGGAGGATGGATAGCTCCGGAGTGAACGCAACGAAGTGGTGCCGACTGCTGAGCAACAGGACCGTGCAATGTGAGAGCAGAGCAGTCCAGTTATTTCACTCAGTCCTCTCACTGTTCAGTGCAGTCAGCTCGTGGTTTGTGTGGTAGCGTCACAGTGGATTTGGAGAAGATAATCTTTCTAGCTGATGGAAAGAAAGAGAGAGGAGGAGGAGAGGGGAATCTTTGGTATGGCTCACATAGACAGACATAGGGGTATGGCTCATAGGATAAAGTGAGGCCAACCAGCAGCAATTTCACTCCACCTCGCTTTTAGCTTTGTTTGGATTGGATCCTGTTTCATGGATACAAGAGAAAGCTCCTTGCAGGTGCATGCTTCCTTCTTTTAGAATGACGATGCCAGTAATGTCAAGTTCGGAATGATGTCGATGAATGACGGATCTTCCTTTCCTTAGGCATATCCACCCTAACGACCCATTTCGGATAACAAATGTGTTCGTTTTAATCTGTATAGGTTGGTCCACGGACAGAATGGGCACTTATTTTGCTGGGTGCGTTTGGGCGGGTGACGTATTTTACCTTTTCCCCCATAGTCGTGGACGCCATGTCCCTCGGCGACTACCCTACCGGCTTCCCACCCGACCGCTCGTTTGGCTTTTTGCGTTCCCTCCTTGGCGATGGACTATAAGAAGGGTGGCGCAGCGAGTTGGACAGGTAAACCCTAGCTAGCCGCTAGCAATGGCTCAACACAAGGTCACCACCTGGTTTAGGATCAACGAGATGGTGCGCCAGCGGTTCCCGACGGAGGACGCTGAGGCAAACGTGATCTCCTTTGGAGAGGCCATGGAGGGGCGGATGGAGCCGAGTATGCGGCGGCGGCGGTGAAGGAGATATGCCCTAGAGGCAAATAATGACTGGAATTTACTATCATATCTCAATTAATTCATAATAGTTTCATACTATTCTATAACTGTATCAAGTGGAAACATTGATACAGGTGTGATATGTAAACAAACCAAGTCCCTAGTAGCCTCTATTTATACTAGTTTATTAGACAGTCGATGATCAAGGTTTCTTAATAATGGAGCATTTATGCTAGTTAATAATGAAGTCATATAATTAGTGAATGATGTGATGGACATTACTCATATAAGTATTACAATACGATCAAGTCACATAGTTCATCATTGCAATAGTTACAAACGAAGTATCCTAATTCTTAGACCGTGAGATCATAGTAATCACTATCACCCAAGGTTGCTTAACTGCATCAAACGGCATGACCGTAACTGGGTGATCATAACGGTGTATGTTGGGTATTCTAGGGGGATATGTTGAGGCCTATGCTTCAAGATCAGGATTTGTTCACCCGCGTGATGGGAAGATACACAAGGCCAACTCGTTGAGATTACATCCATGATGTTGCAACATGTGACTAGGTCACGGTGATAGAATATGACGGGAACGGGTAAAACAACACTTGTCGGTAACAAGATTAAACAAGGTATAATGATATCGATTATCAGATCTCGGATAGGCCAGTATCGAAGTAACAAAGGGTGGACTCACGTTTACGGTTCAAACGATATTAAACATCATGGAATGCACATGGGTCATTATGGGCATCGCAGTCCCGCTAATGATCATTGATATGAGAGGTGTCTCGATCATGTCTATGATGTTCCCGAACCATTGGGGTAACATGCTTAAGAGGATGATGACGCTTGGAGATCATTATGGAATTATCGGAATCGTAGGATGAAAAAGAAGAAAAAACCAAAATCGTTCCGAGAGGATCCGAAGTTGTTCGAAGTAAATCGAAAGGTGTTTCAGGTCAAAAAGAATTTAATAATATGTATTTCATATTAATAATTGGAATTAATATTAAATATATATTTAAAATCTAATTTGAAAGGGTAAATTCCCTAATGGGCCAAATCCCCGGAGGGAAAAGGCCCATGAGGGAAGCAGCAGAAGAGGCCATGCTGCCCTCGCCCTAGGGGCCCACCCAGCCGGCCTAGTGTCGTGTGCGGGGGTGGGGGCCCACCCGGTTGGTTGCCCCATGCGCCTCCTCCTACCTCCTCCTTGAATAGTCCCACCCCGGGACTTGGATGTTTGGGGTGCCTTTCCTTCCCCTATATACGAAGGGGCATATGGGAGGGAGAGAGAAGCAATCCCAAACAACAATTGATATATTCTCTAAGATAGTTCTTCGTAGAGAATATCTCTCTCTCTTTCCCCCGTATGTGGTTCCCAAGATTGGAACCGCGTACAGGGATATAGATCTCTCTCTATAGTTGGCTTTTGCTGTGACGCGATTCTTTGAAGAACTGTACACACAAGACACGATATCACTACGGCATGCCGTTGTGCTGTAGGGATTCCAGCCAAAATATCTACTTCCTCACTCTCAGCAGGGATCAAGGAATCGGAGGTTGTCATCATACACCGTATGTGTGCGAAACCATGAGGGTGCTACCACTAGTGGCACCCGGATTGTCATGCAAGGACCAGGAGGGCGAGGGGTAACCTCGGCAATTCCCTTGGTTATGGACTTAGGGTTTCGTGGAAAAGAGAACGCTGGGGATTTCGTTGGCTAATCAGACAAACAAGGGAATCAAAGTCGTCTAATTGCTTATGGATAATATGGTTACAGATTGCTCAAGGCTTTCGGTGCCTCTCCTTTGGCTCCTCCCAACCTTTATATAATAGGCTAGGTCCCGAGGCCATATATGGATAGGTTACAAGTTACAATTATAACACTAATACAATGTCGGTTTCTATTTATTACTTGATCACCAAGACGCGCTTTTTATTAGTCAAATGCTTCCTGGATCTTCTTTTATTCTTTATGGGCCTCATGGGCCATAAGCTTTTATGCAACCAGGGTAACTAATTATAGGAACATGATTAGTCATATCCATGTCAGTAGCCCCTGAGATTCCAACCTAATCGTATATTCAAGTTGAATCTCCAAGACAATTTCTGCTGTTTAGCCAAAGATTTTCATAATAAATAATTTTAATATACTTTATTAGACTGTCTTAAGGATTTTGTATAATGGCTCTGATGCGTCCGACGCATCGGGAATCAGTTAATTGTTTTTGGGCAAAAACACCATGAACCTGAAGGGAATATGCCCGAGAGGCAATAATAAAGTGGTTATTATCTTATTCCATATTTATGATAAATGTTTATTTTGCATGTCATAATTGTATTAATTGGAAACATTAATACATGTGTATTTAATAAACAAAATACAAAGTTCCTAGTAATGCCTCTCATATAAACTAGCTCGTTGATTAACAAGATGATCAAGGTTTCCTGATCATGGACATTGGATGTTGTTAATAACGAGGTCACAACATTGGTGGAATGATGTGATGAACATTCATCCGAAGTATAGCATTACGATCAAAGTCATTATGTTTATATTGCTATAACATCATACGAAGTAGTCTTAGTCCTTAGACCATGAGATCATGTTAATCACTAACACCGGAAGAGTATCTTGATAACATCAAACGTCACACCGTAACAGGGTGACTATAAAGGTGGGTTCAGTGCTACGAAGGTGTTATGTTGAGGCTCATGGATCAAGAGTGGGATTTGTCCATCCCGATGACGGATAGATATACTCTGGGCCCTCTCGGTGCTATCACATTGAAATAGCTTGCAAGCAAGTGATGTGATCACTAGAATGTTATATCACGGGAACGAGAAAAGAGTGCATGTTGGTAACGAGATCAAACTAGGTATTTGGGTGACAATAATCGAATCTTGGGCATGTAATATATCACGAGACAAATGGATTTAGTTACGATGTTAAAGGTTCACACGATCACAAGAGTCATTGTTGAATGTGTGGGTGTCAGTACGGATCTCCAGGTCCCGCTACTGATTATTGATTGGAGAGGGGTCTCGATCATGTCTGCATTATTCACGAACCGTAGGGTGACACACTTAAGGGATACGACACCATTTAGGAGCAAATATGTTTCAGATAAAGATTAAGAAAGCACTGGAATCATTTTTATGGAAACCGGAATTGTTTCGGGTGAAATTGCTAAAACTGGTTCTGTATGTGATATTGAAATATTGCAGGGAGTTTTATGTGAATGTTTGTTAATTAAAGTAATTAACAAAATTCTGAATAAAATAAATAAAAGTGTTTTATTTAATGAGAGCCTGCATTAAATTTGGTGGAAATTTAATGCATGTGAGTGGACATGAGTGGAGGTGTGTTTATGTGAGTGGGAGCTCCACCCACATGAATGAGGGAGAGGTGGGGGCACCCACCATGGCCGGCGCCATGCCCCCTTGGGCTGCCCCCTCCCCTATATAAGGAGCACCTCCTCCTCCTCTACTCTTGCACCACCTCCTCGTGAAGGTTCTCTTCTCCCTCTAGTTATTCCCCGTGGTCTCGGATTAGCGAGATACATGTTCCCGGTGGTTTTATCTGGAAAGGAGTTGTTGCTTCTGCTGCATCGCTGGAGCGAGGAGGCGGAAGTTGTTCGGTGGACCGAACGTGTGTGCGATCATGGATGCATCGCTACTTTGTGGTGCTGGACTTGATGGTGTTGGACCTGATGGTGCTGAAACTGCTGGACCTGAAGGACTTCATCACGATCTTGAGATCGGCAGGTGTACGACTATATCATCCACGAGTTCCATCTCGTTAACGAAGCTTTGTTGTCTTCGAGGGTAAGTTCTCTATGGATGTATATCCACCCGTTGCTTGTATCTAGTAGATAGATCTTGGCGGTAGTTCCCATCGTAGGAAAATTTTTGTTTTCTATGCTGCGAACCCAATAGTGGTATCAGAGCCTGGTTTATGCGTAGGTGCTTTGCACGGGTAGTACACATATGTAACAGTGGCGACAGAGATATGCGCCACAGAAGGTAGATTTACATACGCCACAGAAGAGGTGTTTCCTTGTAGTGCTAGAGGCAACAAAAACCTTACATTAGCACCAGATTTGTTTTTTTTGGTTGGTAAGTATCGTTCATCTTCTTACTATTATGCGGCTTCTTACAATCCTGAATGACGTGAATATTTTTCTTACAGTACGTGCAAAACTTATCCTTTCCCTTGGAATTTGGAGTACCTTTGATGTCTTTGCTCTTATCTCCGTTGCCATAGCTTTTATTCCTCCACGAACAAGGCTCGCTCCGCTCGTTAAAAGTTAGTCTCTTTTAAAAATTTGTATCATAATATATAACAGGATTTCCTCATCAATTTGTAACTACTAGTTATGGTTGCGGCTCCATGAAGATGGGATAAGGTCCTCCACGTCTAGCCCCTGTTGGAGATATTCCCAAGAGGCAATAATAAAAGTGGTTATTATTATATCTTTGTGTTTATGATGAATGTTTACATCCCATGCTATAATTGTATTATAAGGAAACACTGATACATGTGTGTTTTGTAAACATAAAAGAGTCACTAGTAAGCCTCTTGTGAAACTAGATTGTTGATTAAATGTTGATCATGGTTTCCTGATCATGGACATTGGATGTCATTAATAACAAGGTTATATCATTAGGAGAATGATGTGATGGACACACACCCATAGTAAGCGTAGCATAAGATCAAGTCATTAAGTTCGTATTGCTATAAGCTTTCAAATGCATAGTAACCTAATCCTTCGACCATAAGGTTATGTTAATCACCATCACCGGATGGGTACTTTGATGACATCAAACACCGCTTCATAACTGGATGGTTATAAAGGTGTCATTGGGTATTCTGAAAGTATGTGTTGAAGCGCATGGACCAAGATTGGGATTTGTCCATCCATATGACGGATAAATATGCTCTGGGCCCTCTCGGTGGAATGTCATCTAGTTAGCTTGCAAGCATGTGACTAGGTCACAAGGGATGACATAACATGGAACGAGTAAAGAGTACTTATCAGTAACGAGGTAGAACTAGGTATGGAGATACCGACGATCAAACCTCGGATAAGTAGAATATCGCGTGACAAAGGGAATTGGTTTCGTATGTTAATGGTTCTATCGATCACGAAGTCATCGTTGAGTCTGTGGGAGCCGTTATGGATCTCCAGATCCCGCTGATGGTTATTGATCGGAGAGGTGTCTTCATCATGTCTGCATATTCACGAACCGTAGGGTGACACACTTAAGGTTCGAAGTTGTTTTAAGTAGATATGGAATATGCGTTGGAGACCGAATGTTGTTCGGAGTCTCGGATTGGATCCGGGACATCACGAGGAGATCCGGAATTGTCCGGAGAATAAGATTCATATATTGGGGATCATTTTCTAAGTTAGGAAATGTTCCAGAGTGTTTGTATGGAGATTCTAGAAGGTTTCGGAATGTTCTGGAAGGTTCTAGGAGATTTCTTGGAGTTTGCTTGAAAACCAAGAAAGGATCAAGGAGTTCTTGTGGGGCAAGACAAGGAGTCATGGGGGAGGAGGACTCCTCCCCCCTCTCAATCCGCCGGCAAAGGAGGAAGGGGAGTCCTACTAGGACTCCCCCTCCCATGGCGCCTCCCTCCTTTAAATAGAGGGGTGGGGGCGCCACCCCCTTGCTCCCACTTCAAACCCTAGCCGCCGCCTCTCTCCTCCTCCTTCCCTCTGCTCAGGCTTGGCGAAGCCCTGCAGAATTCTCTACTCCACCACCACCACCACACCGTCGTGCTGCTGGGATTCCGTGGAGAAGATCTACTACCTCCGCTGCTCGCTGGAACGGGGAGAGGAAGGTCTGCTTTGACTCCGCATGTGTGACCGACTGCGGAAGCGCTGCCGGAACGCGGCGCCGGAAGGATCGTCCACATGATCTTGAGATCGGCAAGTGATCGACTACATCAACCCCGAGATCTAATCTCGTAACGCTTTCGAATCTACGAGGGTTAGTACAGATCTATCTCGTTGCACATGTCTAATAGATTAGATCTTGGCTTTTATCTAGATTACATCTGGGTTTTGTTCGTTCTTGCGGTAGAATTTTTTTGTTTTCCATGCTGCGAACCCATCAGCCCCCGTCCCGTAGGTGCGTCTAGCGTCCCCGTGGGGAGGGGGCATATTCAACTACAAGTCTTACAATTAACTAGTTTCAGGCATTGGTACAACATAAATTATTCATCTCGAATTTTCTTTATCCTCTATAGTCTGTCCTTGTTCACCCTCGCGCGCCTTCTTCAGTTCCTTCAACAGATTCGCAATGCAGTACTCTAGCTTCTTCTTGTCTTCCCTGAGCTGATCCCTCTCCTTTTCTGCATTATGAATCAACAACATGTGACTATCCTGAAGCTTCTTTGCAGTTCCAACAACCAAGCTCCCATCGATTCAGTCAGTTAGCTTTGACTGCAAATTCTCGATTTCTTGTTCCAGCTCCTTATTTCGTACCGACAGCTTGTAATTTTTTCAGCTGCATCACTTACATCAGTAAATCTCCCCGACCTTTCCAACTCATACATCTCCCATAATCGTGCCAAACATTTCTTAAGTGCATCTGGCCACTCAAGATCCACCCACTCTACTGCTTTACACACCGGGCCAACCTAAAAATACACACACTATAGTGTTATGAACATGCACGATACATTTTACTTCATGTCAGAGTTGCACATAATGTAAACAAACCTGATTTGTACAACCCAAAAACCTTCTCCCAGTGTTACTGCCTTCGAATGCAACATATCTCCTCAGTTTTAGCCCATGGTCACATGGCACTTCTCCATCGAGATCTAGGCCCTCCCATTCGGAGTCATAGATCGTCCTTGGTACCTATAGGTAAACGCAAAGCTGAAATCGAACACGATTGCATGCACATATGGAGCTCAGATCGAGAGATTTACCATTGCCTAACCCTAGCCCGAGAAAACAGAGGAACTCACATCATGGAAGGAATACTCGATGTCAGAGAGAAGGCTGTCGCTGCTCGACTGGTCGTCCTCGCCGTTCAAGGACAGCATGGCAAATGCGACGGTGACGGCGACGGCGTCGGCGAGAGAGAGAGAGAGAGAGAGAGAGAGAGAGAGAGAGAGAGAGAGAGAGAGAGAGAGAGAGAGAGAGAGAGAGAGAGAGCAACCCTTCTACCGCTGCAATGATGACTAAATTGGCATATTACAATAGTTTAATGGATACCATGCCCTTTCCCTGGATTACTGTCTCCTGCCTAATATGGATTCTCTTCACATATTCTCATTTCAAATATTAAACCTGCACTCCCTCCATCCCAATTTCATTGCCTAACGAAAACATACCAGTATATTACATCATCCAAAGAAACAAAATCATGTCAACTACAAGGTACTTATGCATCACTTCTTTAGTCATGGTTTCACAAAACATTACATTATAATCTCCCAACAAACATAACCACAATATGGTTTCACAAACATCACATTACAATCTCTCAACAGACGTAATCACAGAAACAAGTATATTACATCAACTCAAGAAACAAAATCATGTCGACTACAAGGTACTTACACATCACTTGTCCTATCATGGTTTCACAAAACATTACATTACAGTCTCTCAACAAACAAAATAACAGAAACAAGTACAGTACATCATCTCAAGAAACATAATCATGTCAACTACAATGTATTTATGCATCACTAGTCCAGTGATGGTTTCACAAAACATTACATTACAATGTCCCAACAAACATAATAACTGAAACAAGTATGGTACATCGTCTTAAGAAACATAATCATGTCAACTACAATGTACTTATGTCTTATTACAACAACGATGGTTTCAGTGAGTGACATGTCCGAAAATCTCAACAGCTCGCACAACATTATATCGCAATCTTTCAACAAACATAATCACAGAAGCACGCTCTAAATGCAACAACAGTCAATATTACAAATACAGGCAGGGGAACCCCGCGGTCCATATGACAAGCCCAGGGTAGCAGCTCTCATCAGATCTCATCAACGTCGATCATCTCATTCTGTTCAGCCACTACAGGGGCATCTACATCCACTATAACCTGTTCAACAACATTAGAAATGGTACCAAGGAAGAACACCTTTCTGGTTCGCTTCTTTCGCCGCATAATCTGCATAAGATCTTCAGTATCCAAAACATCTATGAATTGTTGCTTCTTATGATGCCACCACCGGATTTTTGCCATCTGCTTAGGGCCAATACTGATTTTCTTACCGATCATCTCTCTCATTTCATCAAGAGTTATGTTTTTGGAATCGACAGTGATCTCCACAGTACATAATGAAACTGGCTTATTAACTCCCTCATCAAGTTTTGCCATGTATAAATCCACCTTTATGCGTATACTGAACTTATCTAGATCAACATCTATTGGTCCGTATTCTCTAGGAGCAGAAGCTCTGGCAGCAAGATCTCCAGCATCTGCATACATATCATCAATCATCGCTTCAACTTTCACCTTACGATCAGTTGCACAGCACTCCCAAACCATCTGAAGCTCATGGGAGTGCTCAATTTGCTGATAGGTATCATTCATGTTGCGCCACACCAATTTTGTCCTCTGTCTAGAACCCCAGGGAATTCTAGTGGCAAGCATATCTACCAGCTGCGAAACAGACACAACCTCTTTGCAATTCACAAGCAGATGCACATCTTGTCCGAACACAACCCTCTCGTAACCAAAATCAAGCTTTGCAGTATACTGCCGAACATGAACTGTGAACTCATATAGGTCTCTTGTATCAAAGCTGTGCCTAATTTGATTAAAAAGGGGAACATTTCAGTTCATTCGATTCTATTATACCGTAACTAATCTACTTGCAAGATAAGGCACAGATAAAAAAATTCACCTCATGCTCTTCTCCCGGGTTTTTTTCTTCGAGATCTGAGTGCTGCATCCGCCCACCGGAGCCGAACAATCCGCCGCCGCCCTTGCTTTTCTCTTCAACCCGCTGCTCGTAGGTACCTTGGGAGCAGAATCCTTGCTGGCCTCCTCGCTAACCGGTACGCGTTGAGCCCCAGACTTGGGCCCCGACGGACCCTTTTCAGTCGGCGACGTAGCTACAACCTTCGCCTTGCAAGACATGTTGGGCCGCCGCCGCCGGATTCAGTGTCGGGGGAGTGAGAAAAAAGGTCCTCCGCCGTCGGCAGATTTAGGGCCGGGAAAGGGAAGAAAAGGGACCGCCGCCGCTGCCGCCGCCGCAGCAAGATTCAGTATCGAGAGTTAGAAAAGTACAGTAATGGATTTGCCTCTACGACACGTGCAGGGTGACTAAGAAGAGTGACCGGCGAAGAAGGGGCACAGTAGGAACTAGTGTAACGGAATATTCTGACTTAACGGGCGCGATTTGAAAATATTTGGTTTGGACATCATTCACTCGAAAAACCCCTCTCAGCAATTGGCGCCCTAACTTTTCGAATCACGGTGATAAAAATCAACTTGGGTAGCGCGTTGCCTGGCTACCCCAACTTTCGGGCCGCAAAATGATATTCTCGTGTCTTTGGGGTTGCTCTAGTTGTTGTAGTATTGTTTTTGGTGTTCTTTGTGCTGCCTTGACAGTGGATGAACAGATCGGAACTTTTTCTGAAAAAAGTATTATGACATTAATTTTTATTACTAATATGATACGGAGTACTAATATGTATAGCAGGCGAATAATTTTTGGTCGGTTTTATTCTAAGTATGTATTACCCGCAAAAAAAAAAGGTATTATTCTGAGTACAATTGAACTGCGTGTTACGGTTGGCGGTATCCAATATGAGGTGCCGATGTGCATCATACGGTCCATGTCCGATCTGAGAACACGTAATATAAGCTTGCACATGTATCTCCAGATCTCCATACGAGGTGTTACTGCTCCGCCGGATCGATCTGGTACGTACGTCCGGCGTGCCAATGGCGACGCCGCCAAGCCAAGGATGAACACCGCACCCGCTGGCTCCCTCGCCAGCCTCCTGCCGGAACTGGTAAGAAACATCCACGATCGCCTGGAATTCCTTGACCGCTTCGCCTTCGCCACGGCCCTGGCCACATCCATCGACGACGATGACGACGTATTCAGCCCGCCAGCGCCATGGCTCCACCTCCCCTGCGGCGAGAAGGAGAAGGACGACCCGGCGACCGCCACGCTCTTCTCCATAGCCGATCGTCGCGCCGCCACCGTGCGTGCCCCGGACCCCGCGATGCGCGGCCACTTGGTCCTCGGCTCCTCCCGCGGCTGGCTCGCCACGGCGGACAACCGGGGCCAGATCCACCTCGTCAACCCCGCCACCGCCGAGCAGCGCGCGCTCCCGGACATCACCACCATGGGCGTCTTCGTGCCCCGCGCGCACGGCCACGGCTAGTTCAGCGTGCGGATCGACCGCTTTCTGACCGCCCGGTTCGGCGGCAGACCGCCATTCCCGGACAACTGCTGGGGGCCCGAGGGAGACGGCTCGATCACGTTCCCCGCCGCAGAGATGCGCACGCGGTTCTACCGCAAGGTCGTCCTCTCCATCGAGCGCCGCCCCGGGAGCCACGCCGCGATGCTGATCCTGAACCGGAACTTCGGCGCCCCGGCCTTCGCCGCCGCGGACGACGGTGCCACCGCGTGGAGGCTGGCGCCGTCGCGGGACGGCCTCGAGGACGCCATCCACCACGACGGCCGGTTCCACTCCGTGTCCTACTCGGGCGTCGTGGAGGCCTGGGACCGCGACACGGTGTCCGGCGCGTACACCAGCACGGCCGTCGCGCCAAGGCTGCTGACAACAGCTGGCATCGAAGGCAGATCATCGCGCAAGTACCTGGCGGCGGCGCCGGGCGGGAGGCTGATGGTGGTGGTGAAGCACGTCCAGGTGACCAAGGATGAGCAGTACCACTGGGAGGACAGGTGGACATGCTCGTTCGAGGTGCACGTGCTCGGCGACGACGGGAAGTGGGAGAAGACGAGGGACATGGGTGACACCGCGGTGTTCGTCGGGGTGAACAACTCCCTGTGCGTGCCCACGACGGGGCGACTGGAGATGGAGGCCGGCTGCGTCTACTTCACCGATGACGAGCTCGGGGACGCGGAGCTGCGCGAGCGCAACAAGGAGGACAACTCGTACAGCGATGACGCTGACGTTCGGCCCGTCGGCGTGTACAGCCTCAATGATGGCACGGTGAAGAAGATCGACGGGCTCGGTCGGCAGCGGTACCGCAGCTTAGCATTTACGCCGCCGGCGTGGATCTCGCCTTCCATACCATGATAGCTAGCTCGTAGCTAGGTCTGTTTCATCCTAGGATGTTGATTACACGCATGTGCTCTATGCTGAAAAACCATGGTGAAACCTGATTCCTGGGTGAAACATATCTCTCTTCCTATCATGCTAATCTTGCCATTTTTTTTGGCTGTTTAGAGGTTTAGTCATGCTTGATTAGTAGCAATTGCATTGATTTTGGCTGTGTACTGACTGAATTTTGTTGCCATGCACTGTTGACACCAGGGAGGCATCAGCCATGATGATGGGGAACAAATTGACACCCGGGTCACTACTGATATCGTTGGAGAGGACGCTGACATCCTTGCCTCCGCGAGTGTCCTGCTGCTTGGCCATGGACGACCTCGAGCAGGTGCAACGGTTTCTTTCTCTGCTTCCCTTTCCTTTGCTGAACATTTCAAGATTGGTCGATTGTAAAGTTCTATTACATTGTTCTATTGTTTTCTGATGGTATCGTGTAAAGCGTGATTCTTTGGGAGGCGACTTAATATGCTGGGATGCATGCCAATGGTCTGTGGTTTGTATTTTGTCTCCTGTCATGTTAAGAGGACCTGTAGGTTTGTATTTAACTAAGACATGTATATTCACTGTGAAAATATCAACTACGTGTCCTGAGTATTTAGTATATGCACTGTGATTTACTTACAATTATGTGGATTGGACCAAACTGATACTAGGAGAGAATGATCTATGGTTCATGATCCATGATGTGCTTGCGCTTATATCAATTGGACTATCTAGCTTTTTAGCTGCTACGTTTTTTAACAACTAGTAAGACGTTGATCTATTGTTTGTGGTTCATGCTTTTCCCAATAGGCTTTTTCTTGTTATTATACATGCTCTTAATTTCTTATAACAAGAAACTGTTGTTTGGTTTGGTTAAAATGGCTTTTATTCACCTTGGAGGTTTTCCCCAGGTCTTCCACTCATTGTTCTGTCAATCTGATAAAGAACAGGTCTGTTGTAGAAATATAGTACTTGGATGTTCCAGGAGCGACGCTGGTGCATGCCTCCCAGGTTGCCCTAGATAAGTTTGCGCACCTCCTTTGCACATTGAAAGAAATCAATCTAGTTGACTAGAAATACCCTTTTTTGTGTGATTTATTTTGTTCTTGCTGTACATATCATTCATGCAAATTGATTATCTGACCCTGCTTTTAGGCTAGTGCAGGAGGAGCTGGTCGTTGCCAAGGGAGATGGCGGCTGCACACAAAAAGAAAGTCCCCTTCCTCGCCTAGATGGCATGCTTTGCTTGAGCTTGTATGAGGGCCAAGTGGTGCTGCATTGGGTGGGAATTTGGAGATCAAGTAGGAAACGGGCTGAAGCTATGAAAGTTTGTTAGGGGTTTGCTGTCGAAAAGGAGAAATTGATGAGTGATTTGGCAGCGGAATTTGATGAAAGTTTGTTAATCAATGAGACTTTTATTAGCTGCTGGCTGATTTGCTGTTTGGTCTAGAGCGCTAGATGCAAGAAGAGATGTTGCCGTCCTGCGGCTGCTGTTGTGGTGTCTGATTTCAAGTCGAGCACCTGGAATTCAATGACTAGTACGTATTACATATCTTGAGTGGTGCCCTCTTCTGGCTGGCTGGCCACCACAGTTGTGCAGGTAGCATCCCTGGAGTGGAGGATGGTGAGATTGCTAAAATCCCTAGTTTGATTTACAAAGCTGCTAGTCCCTCTGTTTCAAAATACTCCCTCCGTCTCGAAATAAGTGACGTAAATTTCTCTAGATTCGAATTTTTAGTATCTAGGTACATGCGAATCTAGGCAAACTCAAGTCACTTATTTTGGTAGGAGGGAGTATAAGATGTTTTAACTAACTTTTGTGAAACTAATGTAGCTATACTCCTTTTAGTGTGCAGGTTCGAAGTGAATGCACCTACTAAAAGTGGTATAGGTACATCTGATCTCACGAAAGCAAAAAAAAAAAAATCTTAAATTTGAAACGGATGGAGTAGTAAATACATAGATAGGATTCAATCATCATGCCATCCATCGTACGTACTAGCATGTGGTTAAGTAAATCTTGGACGGTTTCTAGAACGGATCGGAACCAGCAAGGAGAGATATAATCTAGAGCTCTTTGCCTGACGGAAGGGGCCAAATACCAAGCCTTAATCCGGCGATGGTTTATTTGTTTCCTTCCGCGCATGCCATCAATCGAAGTCTAGATCGATCGAGTAGTATTTGCAACTAAATTTAATCGAGTAGATCCAGCGATCGAGCTTGTATAAACGACTGAAACACTGAATACCTGTTTTTTTTACAGGAATGCAACTAAATACGTACGCGTGTTACAATTGAACTGCGTGTTAGCGTAGGCGGTATCCAGTATGACGTGATCGACCTTCATACAATGGCGAGAACACGTACAGTGTCCAATCTGTGAACACACGTACAGTAATATAAGCTTTGCACATCTAATTTCCAGGTCTCCATACGAGGTGTCACTATCTGGCACGTACGTCCGGAGTTGGGCTTGATGCCCGTAGTCAGCAGCGGAGCTTCAGATCGGAGCAGGAAGATCTGCAGCTACCTAGGGTTCTTCCTCTGCTTGTTGTTGCTCGGGGTCGGGCAGTTTGTAGCGGAGAAGGGCACCGCTACTTCCAACAAATCTGCATCTGGGGCGAGGATTGCCTTGCAACTACCAGATATGTTCCTGGAGTTACTCTGGGGCGAGGCTGGCCGGACGTGGAGGCGGGGGCGGAGGTGTGCTTCTCGGGTGTCGCAGTCGAGCTTCGCGTCCTCGGGTTACTCTGTGACGCGGACGAGCGGCGTCAAGAGGTTGCGGACGGCGCTCACTCATGTTGCTCCGATGGTAGGAGCTAGTGGGTGGTGCGGTGGTCTTTGCAGCTCGTTCAATAAGCTCGGGAGTGGGCATCGTCTTCCTCGATGGAGCTATGGAGCAGTTGTTTTTCCCCTGGCCGGCCTCGGTGGCGAGGGGGGAAGACCGCTGCTGCTATTCTTTGTTTCGGAAGACAGGGGAGAAGGTCTGTGCAGCAACTTGAGGTGAACTACACGACGGCAGAGTTTGCCGACGTGATCCGTGGCCGAGTCGTCGGCTTCTTCAGACGCCAGAGATGCGTCGATGCTACCTCCATAACGAGTATGTAGCTAAGCCTCCATAACGAGTATACTCCGATATTGTACGTATCTGGAACGTTTTACTGACTAGGCACTTCCGGTGGCTCCGTGCCAACCTGTTCATATATACTTACATAAATCATACTTCCTCCGGTCCATATTATTGTTCTTAAATTTGGCTAGATACGATTTATCTAGTCTAAATATTTAAATACATATGAATCTAGTCAAAGTTGAGAATAATAATATGGACAAGAGGGTGTACATAATTTAATCTAAAAAAATCATGCATACTTACTCTTTAAGCGTGAGATTGTCTAGATTCATATGTATTAAAACGTATTTTCGTTTATAGATACATATGAATCTAGACAAACTCACTCAGGTCACTCATTTTGAGATGGAGGGAGTATATATATTGTGTTAACAATCTGCATGCTTTCTGCGATTCCTCCCAGTACGCAGAGTATGCCAGATTTTCAGTACCATATGATGCACGGTGAGAGCGTACTACATGCATGTACAGTATGTCGCCGACGGAGAGCCAAAGAGGAGGGGCCGGTGCAAGTTTGTCGCGTAGCGCGCCGCACGTGTACGAGCGGCCGACGCGTGGGCCAATGGGCGGCCGAGGCGACACATGGGGGGCCATGGGCGGCCGCGCCCGCATACGACAGCGCCGCGGCTACCCACAGTGGCGACTTCGTCCGCTCTCGTGCTCCTTGAGAGGAGAGCAGTGAAGAAATGAATAATATGCTTAGTACTACCTCGAACGAAAATACTAGACCTTACTTGCTGTTAGCCACGCGGCGATCCCATTAACAAATGTAGTATCAATGTAGATGGTGTGGTCCTAGATATGTTTTATCGTGTTTCCTAATTGATCCCGTGAAGCTAGCTCTGGTGCGTCCACAGTTTCCGAGTCTGCGAGCAGAAAACATATCAGAACGGCCAGATTAGATTAAGGTTTAACTACAGTCATCGAGCTCTAGCCTCCAGCAGCGAGCTCTGCGGCCAGCGCCATCAAGGCCACATAGAGCTGATGCAAAAAGAAGCAACACCGCGAGTCCAGAAAGGGGCCTCTGATGGAGGTTGAGCAAACCCTGGCACGCCACCGGCGTCGGGGCCTGGAGTCGTTGGACGTCAGCACCATGAATCAGAGGCCGAGCATGTGCCTCCGATGAAAGAACGCCAGAACACCGCAGTATCTCTAATTCCTAGACCTCCACCGCATCTACCGACCGCCTCGTTGCACCCACCCACCTCCACACCACTACGGTCACCCGGAGGGAGAGGCAACGCCGCAACACCGCAGATCTGGAGCAAGTCAGAACCACAGACCTTATTGAAGGAGTCGAGCGACTTCCATACTGTCGCCACCGTCATCTCTTCCACGAGAGAACCACTGCGACACCGAGAGCAGCAACCCAGAGCCAGGCGCGGTCCGTCACACCCAGAGCCACTGCGACCATCCTTATTGAGAGGGATGCATGGCTCAGCACGCTAAGCTTGCACCACCTCTTCCCACCGACAAGGACCAACGGAGCCAGGAGAGACCATGGCGAGAGAGATCTGGATGCTAGGGATCCCCTACCTAGCTACCCTCAGATGCCACCAAGGGCACACTCCAAAAGGAAAACCAAATCTAGCCCTACTACTACTATATACAGGGATCACACCACCTACACCATCTTCTACACTGTCGGCGGAACCACCGGAGGAGAAGAAGTAGAGGGGCGATGACGAAGCCGAGGAGACGACTCTCAAGGGGCAGAGCAAATAGAGGAGAGGAAGAGTGGCACTCTGTGTTGAATATAAATAAATACATACTGCCTAGGCTCTTACCATTAAATCGTTCTCCTTTATGTTATTAGAGTCAAGAGGTCTTGAGTTTAAGACCCTGTCCACGTAGTTTTTTTAAAAAAATAAAGAGATTATGCGGTCTACACCAAACTCACGCTAAAGACTAAACTAGCCTAGACGTGAGGGGAAGTGTTAAATATAAATAAATATATATTGCCTTGTCTTTTTCATCAGATCGGTCTTTGGGGATAGTTGGCTAGTGCATAAATCATTTACGGAGGTTGAACGAAATTTCGTTAATTTTGGTGGTTACTCAAATCTAGTTTTACCGGAATTTTCAGACAGTATTCAGACCATATTCAAACTAAATTTAACTTTATTTGAATTTAGTCTACACTGACTAAATTACCCAAACTTTATTTGAACGTGACAAGTAAGAAATATTTACCGAAATTTCGTGAATTTCAGCAGGTACCGAAAGTTTTCTCTTTGTAGATTATATTTCATGAATTTCGTGAACTCGCGAGGGTTGGCATTAGTGGGTATCGGCGGACACATTTCTTTTCATGGATTATAGTACTACTAAGAGCAAGTACAATAAGGTTCAGTCAGCAGACTATAGGACTTAAAATAGTATATTTGTGCTTAGTTGGATGAGAGAGAAGAGGAGAGAGAAGATGAGTGGGTGCTTAGTTAAGAGCCAGCTGCAGCACGTGCTCCTAGGCACTATGTGAGAGTGAAAAGTGGGTCATACATTAATAAAGTACTATATTTTAACATCTAACTATTGTACATGTTAGCTATTAGATTGACTCTAGATGACATGGACATGACTTATAGCCAACAGCTGGCTCTACTATTGCCCTTCTCTAAAATGATTTTTCATTGGTGAGTGGAAGTGTCTTAATGGTGGTGTGGGGTTTTGTGCTGGGTGCACATGCATGATTAGGTTTGACGGGTAAAGCCGTTGGATCAAAACCGCGGGAAAGGTGTCCAAAATTAACGGCCGGTCTCTGGTTTCCCCGACGAGCTCCATCAATTCCGTTCAGCTCTGTTTCGTGCATCGAAGCTATACATATAAGGTGACCTTGGTCTAATCTGGTCGAACTCTCGCTACATACATACCCCCTAGCCTACAGTATGTACGTGCACACTAGCACGAGCGTCTGGTCAAACTGGAGATGTGATTCTATCCTCAACACTCGATGTCAAAATGGAGTACTAATTAAAACAGTATGCTGCATGTAAGTGAAGCTCCTAATTTCTTGGTTCTCCTTTGCAACAACGTCGTTCCTCCCCATCCATTCGATATCAGGATCAACCGAAAGAATCCAAAGACATATAAATGGTATCTTATGAGGGAATATAAATAGAAAATACACTTTGCCTGTTAGTAGCTGGCTGGCTAATGATCACCTCTGTGCTGTGTGCCATGTCGATCTGTGCTAAGTAACTTTTGTGCTAAGTGGCAGAAAAGTGGTGCCATGATGAGGCAAGGGCGATTGTTTAACGAAGGCAGTGGTTGCCTGTTCGTCGCATGTAGCAACTCCTTAATTAACAATATAGTACTATCTAGGAGGACATTGTACGTAGTACCTGCGACGTCCTTCTGACTAAAGTGTATAGCAGTTAATTAATAGTACGTCATGTTTGAGTGACTCAAAGTGGGAAACTTAAGTTCAAATGCGACCACAACCTGCAAAATCCCATGCATGATGCAGAGAACCTGGCAGGCTAGCTAGCTCACCGTCGACAGTTGCCTCTCGCCGCCGCCGGCGGAGACCAACCGTACGTGGTACATACATAGGCGGCGAGGGAAGGGCCCCGGCCGGACGGACGGACGGTGCAACTGTCGCAAGGCTTTTCTGTCCCGTAGCGCGCCGCACGTGTACGGGCCGCCGACGCGTGGGCCAATGGAGGGCCAAGGCGACACATGAGGGGGCCATGTGCGGCCGCGGCCGCATGCGACAGCGCCGCGCGGGGCCTAGGCGACTGCTACCAACACCCGCGACCTCGTCCGCTCTCTACCACACCATCCACGATTACAATGAACACATACTATGCTAAATTAGAATTTTGCTTCTAGAGCACAAGCGTTTGTTAATCAAGGGATGGTAAGAGTATCTTCACTTGTCCGACAGATTTCGAACACGGGAGGTGTCCATTTGGATCGGCCCGTGAACATAAAATAGTTTATTTTGATCTCTATCCGTCGGTGACGCATTTTTTTTTTAAATATGAACATTAAAAAACAGACACATTACACAAAAAATTTTATTTTACATATAGAAAATAAAAACATAATAACCCTAGGTGCGGCCGAGGTATCTGGCGGCCAGCTCGGCTATGGTGGCTACTGCTAGTGCGCCGTCGTCATGGGGCGGGTGGGCGCCGCCTGCAAGTCTCGCTAGGAGGGATCTGATATGGCTCATAGAGGCTCCACTCATCTTCGAGAGAGCGGAAAATCGCCTTCTCTACGTCCAACTGCTTCTGAGTTCAGTCGAGGTGGGCACGCAGGGCCATCTCGCCGGGTTTGCACGGGAGATGCGCAAGCAGCCGACGTACGTCTCCTGGAGTTCTTGCCGCCGGATGTGATGCGGATAGAAGACGCGGTTCAGGACGTCGAAACTAGAGCGCTCGCCGGTGGTCCGGTCTACGGGGGCAACAAAATCTTTTCCAGCCGTCGGGAGACGAGCCAGCGCCATGTGAGCGCACGGTCACTGCCAGGCAGGCCGTTGTGCGGACGCGAGGATACGCGCGCTATCCGCGTCGCGTTCGGAGCTATTCATTCACAGCGCATATTTAGACCAGAAATGGTACACGCGTGATCGCTTGGGTTGGACCGCTGGAGCGGGTTTTTACCCTCTGGGCGTCCGCGTGGTCCGATTCGGACCGCCATTGGTCGAATAGGTCAGCCGGTGGAGGCATCCACCCCTGCCGCTACTTTTGAACTTTTAAATTTGCTTTTGTTCGAAGTGACCACTGGACTAGATTTACTTAATTAAGCAAGTTCTGAACGTTGAAGTTTATGCAATCTACTAGTACTACTAACTAACCAGTTTACTTGTCAACTGGAACTGATAAAAAATCGACAACACATTTACATTTCAACGACGGCTAGTTCGAAGGTGTTCATAAGGATAGGGTATGTGTGTTCATAGGGGTGGATGCATGTACGTGATGTGAGCGTCTAAGCTTAAGCTTGTACTGTATTTAAAAAAGTTTTGCAGATGAGGAGGGTCACTACGCGACGACAGAGGTTCACGACTACACCAACTTGCTGTTAGGCACGCGTCGATCGCATTAACAATGGTGATACTGTAACATATAGTCCAACTAATATACTACAGCGTCACTTTGTAGATGGTGTGGTCCTACATATGTTTTATCGTGTTTTATAATCATCCCCAGTGCCGGTGCATGCACAGCTTCCAAGGTCGTGCAGAGAAAAACAGATCAGGGCGGCTAGATTATGTTAAGGTTTAGGAGAGAATCCAGAGACCAGAGTATGTGCGGCCCATGTTCTGAGGTGTTGTACGTGGCGACCTGGGAGCGAGCGGCATTTTTTTTAAGCACCCATATATTTTATTAATCGAAAGTCAAGTTACATGGAGTAACACCGTGGACACTAAAAGATAGACCGGGATAAAATGATTATCCTGAAAACTATGCAGATAAAATCCTAAAAGACCGAGAAATACAAAACGATCTCTAAGATTTCCCGCAACCACCGAAGACAGCGGCCGCCGCCCAACTCCAACGACACCAAGACGCACACCGGAATAGACGCCGAACCTCCAACACTGCAAGATCCAAAAAAGCACCATCGCCAACAAGGCTTTGTGAGTCGATGAACAGGTCTGCTGCACGCAACGAGGCACATGTCGATGTGGCACATCGATCGGGGGACGTCCCCGTGCTGTCTGGAACCACATCCGCTGCCTCTCATCGACAAAGTCAGAGAAGAACGATAGATCCACCACCTCTGGACCAACATCCTCGCTCCAGAGAAACCATCTCGCCCGGCCACCAGCACCGTTGCGGATAACAACGAACGCCAGCGACACACTGAGAAACTGATCTCGTCAGATCTGACGAACGGCGAGAAGACCAAGTTGTCGATCTGAAGGAACGACCAGCACACCTTGCCATCAACTCCGAGGCGCCGCCGTGAAGGCCGTCGCCGGCGTGGGAGTAGAGTTGAGGCAGATTTATTGCCCGGACGTCGCTCCCACCACCCCAATGACGCCCTACAGCAGACATACCCTAACCCTAACTACTAGGCGGAGAAATGAGGTTCCCCCTCCCTCCCACCGCCGGAGCGGCAAGCGGAGGGAGAGGGAACCGGCGCTCTCGCCGGCTGAGATCTGGAGGGAGAGAGAGTCGCCGCCTGTTCCGTGAGGAGGAGAGGCGAGAGCAGATGGAGCGAGCGGCATTTGCTCACAACTGTAAACGACAGAGCTGGAGGCGGTGGTCTAAGATTAATTAGTGTTCTAATCCATATATCTGCTCGTATAGCAACTCATACTTAAGTACACATATTCCGTCCTTCGCCGCATAAATTTTTATCCTAATTTATGGATGAATTTGAGTACAGTAGTAGAATATAGTATGTTTTACGCCACATAATTTATTTATACTACTATTGGATTTGAATTCGAAACAAGTTTTCAAATACATGTGGCATACCACTCCATTTTATTAGAAAAAATGATATTCAAAGTTGAACTTAATTATGGATGAAACCTTTTATATATGCATGTAGAGGTTACTTTTTTCTGGATAGATAAATGCCTTTATTATTAGACAAGGAATCATGAAAGAACTTTTGCAGGTGGTTTTCTCGGAGAATCTTACTCTGTTTTTATGCACCAAAAACTAGTCAATCGGGGGCGCGATTTCTGGCGTGACAGACCAACACTTTAACCAATTGAGATATTTCCCTCTTTCACATCTTCGGGAAAGGGGAAGTAGCAAAGGCCCCGGTTCTACTATGTTCAGCAAAGATTTTTGTACTGGCCCGGTTAACTTTCGGTTTTTTTCCGGGCGACTCGACTTAGGCTCAAGTCCATGCTTTACCTGCAAACATCAATCAAGAATTCATCTACACTTAATTTCTGTTATTTTTCAGAAACAAGGCATTCCAAAAGAATTCTACACGATATTTACCACCCAACATGGCAGATGTGCTTGGTGATGTTGGGCTCATATAAAAACTGATTGTCCATATATCTGTTTATGGATGCAAGGTTTTATATTGATGTACCAGCAGCGATCTGCGGTTATTAATAGAGAAAGTCCGTTATTCTCTGCGATATTAGTACTCCGATATTCTCTGCGGTTTTATCTTGATGTAAGCTCCGCTATTCGGTGCTTCTGGGCGGAAGCTCAACAAACAAAAATTGAACCTAATAAGTTGACATGCCCAACCTTTCAAACTGGAGGAACTAGATTGTTCGGGAGAATTGTTATGGTTAATTTGCTACTTCTGGGCATTGCATACAAAGTTTTTTGAGTGCGTGGCACAAAAAGTTTTTTTTTATCGACATGGCACAAAAAGTTATGCATCCGTAGTACTATAACAAAAATCATAATACACTCTCCAAGCCATAATAAGTGTCAGGGGTTTAGTTCAATTTAATCCAAATTTAAACTAAAACTCCGACACTTATTATGGATTAGAGGTAGTAGTATTATGTTATATATTTGCACTGGAATAGCAAGTTTGAATTTCAAATTTTGTATTTCCAAATTTGTGGAGGGAAGCACTACGTACTAGATTAAAATTACCTTTTTTTAAGGTGAGTGGAGTTGTATTAACGGAGATGTGGGGTTTTGTGGTGGGTGCACATGCATGATTAGGTTTTGACGGGTAAAGCTGTTGGAGTAAAACCCCGGGAACGCTGTCCAAATTAACGTCCGGTCGCTGGTTTCCCCGACGAGCTCTGGATTTCCTTCGCTTCGTCAATTCAGCTCATTTCTCTTTCGTCCATCGAAGCTATACATATATAGCACCTTCGTGACTTCGTCTAGTATGGTCGATCTCTCGCTATACACCTCCTACCTGCGTGCACACTAGCACGAGCCTATGGTCAAATAGTACTCCTTTCATAACTAATTTGGATTTATCTAGATTGGAATGTATCTATATACTAAAATATATCTAAATATATTCAAATCTAGACAAACCAAGTCAGTTATTTCTGGACGGAGGGAGTACAATTCTATCCTTTAACATTAATTGAAAAAATGGAGTACTAACAATACGTTGCAAGTCAGTTATTTCTAGACGGAGGGAGTACAATTCTATCCCTTAACATTAATTGAAAAAATGGAGTACTAATACAATATGTTGCATGTGAGTGAAGCTCCTAATTCCTTCGTTCTACTTTGCAACAACGTCGTTCCTCCCCATTCGATGCCAAGATCAACCGAAACAATCCAAACACGCAACATTGGAAATGAACAATTTGAGAAACTAGAAAAGATCCTACGACTGACAATTTGAGTCTGTGTTTCTTGACACAAAGTATATAGCCTAGCTAATGGCGAAAGGCAGACAGACGTAGGGCCAAAGAGGTGCACTACAAGGCCATTCCCCATAATTGCCACGGGCCCTCACACAAGTCCCCAAAACCCTAGCTTAGCTTTATCTTGCAATTCTAGCTGAGACCAAAAGCTAGAGAGAGACGGATGGACGGATGGATGGAGGAGATCCGACGAACATGACCCCTCCGGATCTCGTGTCCCCCTGCCTATAATATGGCCCTATCGATCTACTCGTAAGGGGAATATAATTAATTAGTCAATGTCGAAGTAAGGTTGATGGCCCCTGCCCCATGCTAACGACATTACCTGTTTATTTTGTTTTTGTTAGCCTGATGAATTTGTCCAATTACTGGTACTAGTAGCTTGCACTGTTTAGGCACTAGTACCTGCTAGTACTAGTACTGGTTAAATATAGCCCAGAGCTGAAGCTGCTCGGCCGGCCTAGAAAAAGCATCGTACGTTTGTGTTTTCGCTGGTGCATGTGGATCTTCTATCTCAGTCTTTTTTGGTTTGTTTTGTAGTTGTTCAAGCCTAGGATATAGTTGGAGGCTGTTTTGGTCAGTGTTAATAGCTAATAGAGTGGACCCGCTCACGATCTGCTCTTTGATCTCAATCTCTTTGTTTAAGGTTTACAAAAATGTGAATGTTATGGTTTAAGTTTCAAATTTACAATGCAATCATCTCATTTTACATGTTTTAGAAGTGGGTTCTGGGTACCGCTCAGGCGGATTCGCGTGCGGGCCGGTGGAATTTTTGGAATGTACATGGCCCACTCCCTCTTTTTGGGATTATAAGTCTTCCTCGGATTTTGAGCTAAACTTTTGAACTTGATTTTAACTAAGAAAATATGAGTTATGTGTCACAAATATTGCACTACTGAAAATTTCTCGGGAGCACAAAACAATCTATATGCTTTTTGCGTCATATAGCATATTTTCTTAGTTAAATTTAGGGTCAAAATTAGACTCAACTCCGAGGAGAACTTATAAACCAAAGCGGAAGGCGTACTTTGAAAAATTGAATTACCTTATAATAACCATGAATCAGAGCAACGTTTTAGCCAGCATAAAATTCTGTACGAAGTAGGCTTCTCCTTCCCTCCCGCGTGGCTTCCATGGGCGACGTGAGGGAAACCCTAGCTGCCTCCCCTTCGAGCCCCTCTCCTCGGTCCCCTACTTCCCTCGCCATCACCGAAGGGCATCACTGGACGAAGGATGGGAGCTGACGATGGTGGAGTTGCCTTCTGCCTCGCGTGGGGCGCTCGACGCAGGTCTATTTCTCTAGCCATCTAAGAGGGTCGCATGCCTCCGATCAAATCCAAGGCCCCCAAGATCAAGGTACTGGGCAGCAAGAAGTGGAGGAAGCGCTAGAGGGAGAAGGCGCAGGTGCAAGCCAGGAGGGGATGCACGTGTGCGGCTACTGCTACTGTAAAGCAGCTTCTTTTGTTTTGTATGTTGTGTGTGATGGCTGCTGAGCAGCGAATGTATCAATCCTCGTAAAGCAGCGAAGGATATACTAGTACCAGTAGTTAGAGGCTGTTTGGGTCACTGTTAATAGCTACTAGAGTGGACCCACTCATGATCTGCTCTTTAATCTCAATCTCCTTTGCAAATCGGTACCCAGACAAAAAAAAACACTGAGGTTTCTCCTTCCAAATATTAGAAAAAAAAAACACCGAGATTTCCTCTTTCAACTATAAATGCCTACGGTCGCCGTGTCCCAGAGCACACAACCTCTTCACTCTCCATTCCCCGACCAACAAGTTCCCTCCAGCGACGAGAACAACATTTCAGCGTCAGCGATGGCCAAGCGCTACCTCGACGACCCTGCGGCGGTGAAAGGCTTCGGCCGGCGTTCTCTGCAGCCATGGGAGACATGGCTGCTCCACAACGCCGGCTACCTGGCGCCGCCGGACTTTCGGTGCACGTCGACCTGGAAGCTCAGCGCGGGCGGCGTGCCTATGCCGACCTCCGACGAGATCGTCGTGGAGATCCAAGCAATCATCACCACAATGGAGGATCCGGAGCTACCGAGGACCCTGGCAACCTCGTCTGCTAGGAGAATTTCTTCTTCGAGTGCCGGAACCAAGAGTTGGCCGTCCATCGAACTGGCACAACGCCGCAGGACGGTGCCAGTGGTGGAGCACACCAGTTCATACGTTGGCGGCCGTCCTAGAGCACATCTCCACGGGCAGCCACCCTAAACTGGGTTATCCTCCGTGGTCATCGCCGACGGCCGCCAGGCGCCGGGCGGATACATGGATGCCGAGGTGGATGGGTGGCCTCTCTTCATTGTCCTTGGCCTCGGTATCGCGCTCATCCGGCTCGACGCCGACCCTGTCGCCGCGCTCCACGTCGCTCTATCCGGTGAAGCAGGAGGCAGAGTCGCCAGCGCGTTCGCCGTCGCGGACGAGGTCACGCGACATCGTCATCAATGAAGGTCGCGCGCCGTCACCGCCTGTCGGCTGGCGAGGCCGAGGCAGCGCGCGCCGAAGCCTGTGCTGGCGGACCGGGTCGTCCCCGTCGACCAGGACGAGTTCGTCCTCAAAATGGCGATGGAGCGCTCGCTCAACGACGTGTCGCCGATGCCGGGCCCCGACGTGTACGTCTGGTCCAGGGCGGACTGGGCGCGGGAGGAGGCCGAGCGCATCCCGCGCATCGCTTAGTATTTTAGTTATCTCGAAGTTTTTCTTTGCCTACTGGAGTCAAAATTCGGGTATATGTTCGAATTTGACATAATATGTACGATCTCGTCTATATTTTAATGAACTCGCCTATATTCGTTTGAATTTCGCCGTATTGTTTAAATTTTGGTTTTTTTTTTCCGGAACTGGGTGTAGGAAACGCCGAACGAACGAATGGAGGTGCTTTTATAATCCCAAAATAGAGGGAGTAGCAGAGGATAAATGAAATGTGAAGGGGGTCGGGTTGAGTTTGGGTGGTTTGCATGCCGGGCGGCGCGCGCGACCCCGGCCGACGACGACGACCCAACGAAAAGCAGGCGAGGTGAGGAGAGGGAGGCGGGCCCCACCCACCCACATGGCGCCCTTTCCCATGCAAACTTTTGTCTCCTCTCTCTCCTTTCCTTCCTACTACGCGCGGAGTCGTGGGCGTGGGGTAACAGTAGAACGTTTGATTCCTGGACTAGTGGCCCGCCACGTACTCCTCTGCGCCTGGGCAAAACGTGCAGGCCGACCGAGAGAGCCAGCATGCATGGTCCAAGGTCAACTCTGCACACCTACAAGCCCGTAGCTGCTGCCAAGCTCACACGCTTTCCTTCACAGTTTCTCCTCGAGGACCGGCTCCGTGTTTTGTACTACTTACTACTCCTTCAAGTTTGAAAAAAAAAATCAATTCATTACCAATAACTGGAAAAAAGTTTTATTCTATATTTCAGAAGGAGTATATGTTCAGTTAAGATTTCCTTGGCATATATTTAATCTAGTAATGAGTAAATCCGAGGTCTAACATCGACAACACAAAAGGCTCGAACATTAATTCTCACAAGAGCGATTTCGGACCAATGGCATCGAAGATTGATCGAGTGTTCTGGCAACATCACACAAAGATGAGCCGCCGTGTCCTATACTTACTAGTAATTGTAGTTCATAGAGTTGCGGTTCAGTGTTGATGGTTCGCTCAACGTATCATACTCTAATTAAGCTCTTCCTTATTCTACCAGTTTTCTTTGATATGTCGGACAATGGGCTTTGGCGATTGCGAGGACACGCGGCAGGCACTCCTCTCTCAAACTTGATTATCTTTATTCTACACATTTTGATTTTGTTTTGATGCATGAACCAACGTTAAGAGCACCTGGACATAAACCTAATAGATTATCCTATCATTAGTCCTTCCCCTTCAGATACCTTTCGGGTTTGTTGGTCTATTTAATCCAGGGTTTGTGTACTGGTAACATGCGCACTACAATATCCCTGGACATCTGTCGTGAACAAAAGGTTGTGTTGATCAGGAGTAGAATAGGAGATTGTGAATAAATTAGAGAAGATAAGCATGATTTAATTTCTCGTACGATCCATCGATGTGCCAGCCATCATTCACACAGTTTCAGCACGACTGAAAATTTTGTAACATATATATCCTTAACGAACAAGAAGTATAGGCATGCACTGCACCTTCAGAAACCGAAGAGAATTACTACATATCCATTTTTGAAAATTATCACATGCATATTAGAAAAAGTATACTAGACACAAACCACCTTTATATTCATGCATGCACAGCTCTGCCATGCATGGAAATCACCCAAAATCATGGGGGGCATTTATCTGTGCATGAGGACCTAAATGCAGACGAGCAATAATAAACTCATCTCACGAGCTAATGAAGCGCTTCCTGCTAATTAACCCGGTCAAAAGTTGCCAACTAACAACATTTGAACACAACAGTTTCGTTGTTTTCGAGGGAGGGAAAGAGTGTGCTCATGCATATTCAAAATAGTATGAAATTTTTACCGCTCATTTTCCACCATTAATTGCCTTAATAAGTACCAAGGGCAGCATGCATGACGACGACACTTAATTTGTGTCTGTAAATTGTGAACAGCTAGGAACAATTACTTGCACGGGAGAGAAACCAGGCATGAGCTAATGGTGCACTGTGCTGCTAATTAATCGGCTCGAAATTCGCCAACTGCTAAGAACATTTGAAAACTGGTCTTTTGGAGTTAGGGAAAGAGTCAAAGCGAGTACTCTAGTACTACTAGGAAATTATCCTTATTCAAATAGTATGAAACTACCGCTCATGTTTCAACCCATTTAATTGCGTTAATTTAGAACAAGATTAGAGCATCTTCACTGGGCTGACCACTGCATGTCCGTCTTGGTCCAAACAGACAGCCGGATCGCGAAAAGCAGTCCCCGCGCTTAGACCCAAACGGACACGCGTGTCCGTGCCGAGACCAATTCCATGCCCAAATTTGGGCTGACAATGTGTCTACTCGGCCGCGCCGCCGATCGCGAGCGTGTCCACCGTGTCGCACCTCGCGTGAGCCGATCCCGTGCTTTAGCGACCCACCACTTCGTGTCATCACGGGCATCGACGCGATGTAGACTGTCCAAAAACATTGATGTGGCGCGCAGTCTACACAGTAACGAGACTACATGTCCTAGCCGTACGTCGACCTAGACGAGTAGGCATACCGAAATGCCGAAATGGGTCGACCCGCTGGAGATTCCGTTAAGTTTTTCCCAACATTCTGACACAAACTATTCTTTGTTAGAAAAGAAACATTTTCATAAAATTAAACAAAATATAAATTCAGGCGGCAGCCTCCATCGGCGTCCCAAAACAGTGTACAAAAGAGACAGAAAGGTGGTTGGTCCCATTTCCTTTCCATATTTTCTCTTCCCACATATTTTTTCTCTGTATGTCGTTGGTGTCACAGATGGCAGGATACCACAGGGCGATCACACACATTCATTTGCTCCCTAATTTCCTCCCGGCTCCCCCAACCTTTCCATACATCCGCCAAACCTTCCTCCCTCCCTTCCATCCTTCTTCCCCAGAAGAACCTCGGTCGCAAGAATCCCCTATATATACATTTCCTTCCCCCCCATTAAAGCTCCTCCCTCCTCTCACGACTCTTCTTGCGCTGTCCCCTCCCCCGAGTCCACGACCGAGTCCAAGCAAGGCGAAGTGAGAGAGAAACTTGGAGCTGAGGATCGATGGCAATGGAGCCGCTCCCGCTGGGGTACGGGGACGCCATGGACGCCGCGCTCTTCTCCTCCCTCTGGACCTTCCAGGACCAGGTCGTCCAGCCCCAACAGGTGACTTGCCGCCACGGCCTTCTTGATCCATTTCTTTAATCTGCAATTTCTTCCGTCTTTCTCGCCGCCGCATTACTTGGCCGCCGGCGGCCCGCAATGTTCGCCACTCGGGCAGACGGCCCCTGCCTTTCCTTGGCTTGCGTCGTCTGTAGTCGCGGTGGTCAAGGAGGGTTAGGCAGGCGACGAATTCGCTCGGGGCTCGAGAAGCCTTAGCGTACTGGAACTTTCTTCCTTCTAATCTTCTTCCTTCTGCATTTTTTCTCGCTCGATCCATGTGGAAAATTAACTTACTCGAGGAGACTCGCTGCGCAGTTTTCTTCTTCTTCCTCCAGTAGTTTACTGACTTTCTCGTTCTCTTCGGTCCGGTTTGGTTTGGTTTGGCTCGCCTTTTACTTTACTTTTCTTTCGACGGAAAGTTTGGCACTGTAGGGAGATGCTGTGTTCCAATGATGGTGTTGTTGTTCAGGCCTGGCCTGGCCTGGGTCCCTGTCTTCTCCATCGCCTCAATGCTTAGATTATTATTTTCGATTTGATTTTTTGATCGAGCGCGAGCGAGCATGTCGCGTCTCCACTACCGCCTGCTGCTGCTGCTGCTGCATGGTGCAATCATTCGCGGGGAATCTAAATCATTTGCCGCTCCTAGGATTTTTAGATCGTGCTAGTGCATGCGTGCAGCCACCTCATCGCCTTGTGCTTGGTGATGAACAACTCTGCTCTGTGCTTGATTTCCCACTCGATTTCGATCCGATTCCGAAAAGATGTGATCTTCGTGCTAGGAATTTGTCTGTGCGGGGATAATTTTGATGCGAGAGAATGTGGCCCTGGATCTTAATTTTGGCTGTGAATCTTGCAGACGGTGGAGGAGCTGAAGCAGAGCCTGCTGACGGCGACGGTGGAGCTGGAGGCGTCCAAGGAGGAGCTCCGGCGGAGGGACCAGACCATCGCCAAGCTCGCCGACCTCGTGCGCCAGGTGGCCAAGGAGCGCGACGAGGCGCTGGACCGGGCGCAGCAGCTCGCGCTACTCGTGAAGCAGCAGGCGGCAGCGGCGGCGCATGCGCACACCTCGCCGCCGGCGCAGGCAGCGCTGGTCACGTCCAGCGTCACCGACTCGGACTGCAGCCTCGTCTCGTCCCCCGTGGACCCCTTCTTCGACCCCGTCACCTCCTCCGACCGGCGCCGCTGCGGCAAGCTCAGCCCGCCCCCGCCGCCGGCGAAGCCGCCACAGCAGAAGTGCGGCGCCGACGCGGTGCTCGACATGCTGGCGGGGAAGAGGCCGCTGCCGCCGCGGGGCCGGTTCCTGCAGTCCGTCATGGAGGCCGGCCCGCTCCTGCAGAACCTCCTCGTCGCCGGGCCGCTCCCGCGGTGGCGCAACCCGCCGCCCGTGCACGCGCTCGACGCGGCCCCCGTCGGCGCCGCCCCCGTCTGCGGCGGAGTCTACCTCAGCGCCGCGAACGCGCTGGGCCACGCTCCGAACGCCGACCCCTGCATGAAGCGGCCCATGGCCAACTGCTCGCCGGGCTTCGGCGCCAAGCGGCACAGGCTGCATTGACCCTCCTCCGGCGGGTCCGTCCGTGCGGCCACCGACCTCGTCCGTCCGTCCGTCGCCGACCTGCCTCGCCACCGACAGTTGCGGTTGCCCTCTCCAGTCTCCAGAGTATAGTAGTCTCGTCATCGTAGAACCAGAGTATAGTAGTCTCGCTCGTCGCCATCATCAGTGTTTAATACTAGTAGTGTAAATAGGATCAAGGTTAGTTTCAATCTTTTCTTGCTTGTATTTATTTACTAGATTTTCATCTGGTGCTTTTGTTCATAGCTTTGACATGAACTAGTAGCAAGTAAAATCTTTTTGTTTTGTGCTCTCAACTTCACTTCCCATTTCATTCATGACATTGGCTTGTGTCAACTGTGAAATCCAATTATGAAACGTCATAATTTTTGGAGACGTAGAAATGCGAGGTTTTGGAATTTCCAAAAATCTGAAATGAAGAGAGCACTGATGCCCATGTGAAGACACTTCCCGATCCTATATAGTATATTAGCTTGTTCTTCTCACCGGAAAAAAAGATAAAAAAATGTTTGGTCACTTTGCATACTGTCCAGTGTTCAGTGTTCTGGTCTGAGTAGCAACCGGACCTTTCCATTCCGAGTATCCCCTGTGTCAAAACAAAGATGACGCAGATTGTCTAACTTCGTATATATCTATACAATAAAACATGTTTTTTTTGCTACCAGCCGTTTGCAATTTGCATTGTTCATCGTGAACAGAAAATATTGTGTAAACATAAGCACAACACTGGTGCCATAACTTTGTCCAAACAAGACTTAAAGTATTCTTAGAGAGGCAAGAGACAGGCCTGGAATATTCTACTGAGAGAATGGACAAAAATCTCCATCCTTTGCCAATGTTCTTCTTTCTTCCTGAGAACACGAGGGGCATGTTCCCTCTCTGTTTCCACTAAATATGTGCGGAGCAACATGGGTGACGAACTGGCGCCGAATGTGCACGGCTCAAGTGCGGTGCATGCATCATGTTTTCAGCATATAGCACAAACTCTTTGACTAGCCCCGTTTCTTCTTTCAAGTGCAGAAAAGGCCATGGTTGCCATGTTTATTATTCAGCTAATCCTGGTAGGTTAGCCTTCTTAGGTTGGGTTAGGGTTCACATGAGCCGATGCTAGCTAAGGCATTCCTCAAAACAGTCATGCGCCCAACTATATTAATATAGCAACCATTTGAGACCGATGCTGGGCCAGACAACACAATGTCCAAAAGAGAAACTAAGACAAAAAAGAAAAGAAAAGAAAAGCCGATAACTGTTGCTTGACGAATACGAGGATGACCCGCCACCGCTGCACCCTCCGGACAATTTTTACCACGCTCCTAGCACTCCGAACCGTCACGTACCAAGCAGCACCTCCAACAAGGAAAACGACGACAACGGCGCTGCTGCCCGGAATGATCCTAGGGTTTCCCCGATACACTACAGGAGGTGGGGAAGAGGTACACCCAACACCCTTCAGGAAGGATGGCGACACCCGCAGGCGTCGCCACATCGGTGTCTAGAAGACAAGGATTTCTCCTGACCCCTCAAAAAAACCACACTCCCGGCCGCTTCGGATTGCTCCTCCAAGCTCGCCGCCCACCAGCTCACGCCACCATGGTCTTGTTGTCACCAACATCGTCACACCGTGAACCACGATGTGAGGCTAGTACAACCGAAAAAGTAACTTCGGCGGGGGTCGACAGTACAATGACACACGGGAGGGAACAACCTCCACCGCCGGAGTGCAATAGCCGATCGGATGTAGCAGTCGAAGGCATACCAGGCCCACACTAGCCCAGTCAAGCCCCAAAAGGACTCGTGAAGCCCCGCTGCCACACTGCAGCAAGGGTGTGACCGTCGCCGTCAACCCTAGCTCTAGTCACTACTCTTCCATCTACCAATGAGTCCATAGCGTTGAGATGCCAGTGAGGGAAGTTGGGGCCTAGAACAAGTCTACACACCCAAACCATGCGACCATATCTTTCCGGATTCTTGTAGAATAGCGACATTTGAAGAGCATGTGTTCAGTAAATTCTGGGGAAGCTTTCCAGAGATGACAGAGGGTGTCGTGAGGCCACCCTCTGGTGGCTAGACGGTCTCCCATCCATAGCATATTCTGGGTGGCTAGCCAGATGGATGTTTTGCACTTCGTAGGGCCCGAGTTATGCCACACAAGGTTGTGGTGCCTAGAGGTCATTGACCCAAAGAATTGTGCTTGGTATGCTGAGGCCATCGTGTATAGACCACTGGCATTGAGGTTCCATGATATCTGATCAGGGGTGTAAAAGGTCAGAGTGATAGATTGTAGTTTGTTCCAGAGAGTGAAGAATTCAACCAAATAGTTATCGGTGAGCATCTCACGCTGAGGGTCAATCATCCAAGCATCATGGTATAGGGCCTTCTGAACTGTCTTGTTCTTGCGGCGGGAAGCGGTATACACTAGAGGGACCACTAGCTTTAGGGGGACTGGTCAGTCAAACCTTCTATCTGGGCATTACCCCGATTGGCATATCCCCATCATTCCCAATTGAAGTCCAGCGTACGCTCGCCTGGGCGTCCCATAAAGTCCGAGAAGTGATCTAGGATTGCCTTTTCCTTAGCTATGTGGGAGGTTGTGCAGAAGTTTCCCTCCAAGAGGCGTGAGATATGGTTCTTCCGACGTCTTCTTGCGTTAGCGCAAAGATGGAAGTATTTGGTGCATGCGTCGCCTTCCCTGAGATTGGTGATTCTAGAGGATTGCTGCTTTCTGGATCGTTACCGGACATCTAGGGCAATGTCCCTCCTCTTTAGCTTGGACCAAAGATCGGATTCTGGGGGACACAAAGGTCTGATGTATTGTGCCATGTCCAACTGTAGAATGATTTCAAGACTGGCGGTGAATTGAAATTTAGCCGCGGTGAATAGGCTTCTGCCCCAGGAGCGCAACCTACGGCTTGTAGTTTTGAGCTTGTGGTTGAGGATGTGGACAGGTTGAGTATGAGTTGTGGGTTCTGACCAAGCGGCAGATACAATATCGAAGAAGCCTAGCATTTCAGCCCAGAAGTTCTCGAATCTGAAGGACTTTGGTTTTAACGGACCGCCTGGGTTGTAAAGTAGAAGCAGGCATTGGTGTGGCAGCGACGAGGATAGAGCATTCAACATGGTTGTCGAAGAGGACACCCCAAGAAGGCTTGCATAATACTCTGTCAAATCTGACCGAGGTGGGGTTGTCTTGCTCATTGCTGCAAGTGTACCTTCGGAATGTTGCAAATTTGGTCAGAAGATGAGCTCATAACTCCGAATAAATTATGTGCATTTAGCAATCAGCAGAATTTGGAAAAAAATACAGTTTTAATTTGCCAGGTTTTAAATATATCTATGGGCCACTTGTTTCGATAAGAACCGAAGAAAAATCTTATGCTTCTGTGTCGCCACATGCCTGATTGAGTATTGGACTGAACTGCAAATATTTTGGGCTATCTAGCCAATGGGCAGACCATGGGAAGAAAGGTTTAATTTCACTAAAACTTAAACCTTGTTCATTAACAAAGGACGGTATCAATATCAGAAGACAACAATTTGGTTTCAGTATTGCATTATTCCAGATAGCAATAAGAGGGCAATAATTATGAAATGGATATGAAGTAGCATTCAGTCTTGGATAAGGGCCGGTTCACTGGACCAGTTATAATCATTACAAACTCGTTTTATTTCGTTATTATTGGTCGATCTCCACGCACGTCGGCCCCATCTACACTGAACCGTCCCGGAGCTGAAGCTATGCATACAGCTCCCACTCTAGCAGTTGTTGTTGTTGCTGTTGCTGCATTCACGCCCTTACGGCGACGTCCCAGACAAGTATCCTACCATCAACATGGATCAGTTCGGAGCGGATCATGCTAACACTGGCTACAATGTCTGAACGAGCAGGGCTATAGTATTTGCATGGCGCATTCAATCCCAATGGCATTATTCCGTCATAGTATGATCATCATACTAACATTTTTTTTTTGCAAAATTCCACGATCTATTAATAATCATCAACAACAGTACAAAGAGTTTTAAAAATAATAAAAATTACAAATAGATCAATGGACCACCTAGCGATGACATTTACATGTCTGAACGAGCAAGGCTATGTATCTATTTGCATGGTTCATGCAATCCCAATGGCGCATTATTATTCCCTCAAACCTGAAACCGAAAGCTGGTCGCTACCTAATTAACTAAGCTCGGGTACGGTAATGATGCAGTATGTATCCATCTATCCATCAGCTCGCCTTGGTTGCTTATCAGGACCACGTGGGAGTGGTATGCACTGGCGCTGTGGATTATTTGATGCGTATGGATATATGTCCACCCCACCCGTATGTACGTATCAGACATATAGGCTTGGACCATCTGGCTGTTTATCGTATAAAGGAGAAGAAATGCTGCCACTTTTCGCCATTTCGCAGGCAGGCCGAAAAATTCGTAGTCCCTTCGTGTAAGATGCACATCATCAGATGGAAATGCGTTTTTATTCGGTTGGCCACATTACTCTTCACTCGCAACATCGAATTTACCCACTCCATCCACAAATAAGTGTACTTCCAGCGTTGTCCTAAATCAAAGTTAGATTGTTGTTATAGCCATGGTTTGCTTGTAAAATATTTCAAGATTTGAATAAAAACTTGTCATTGCAAATAGCTGATACCCACATTACAAATTTGATTCCGAACACGATACATGGTGAGTACACAATCTAGTCTAGTGCTAATACTACTTGTTGGATTCGGAGTCGGAGTCGGAGTGGTAGTAGCGATGGCACATGGTGTCGTTGAAGACGCTGACGGTGAGCATGGCTTCACCATCGTAATTGAAGACAACGAAGTTGCCGACCTTGATTTGGTGTCGTCGGGCGAACTCCTCCCATCCGTTACCGAGGAACATCTGGCCGAGGCGGTTGAACAACACCTCCACCGGCCACGCGCGGGAATTGATACCAGCCGCCCGCAGGACGACCTACTGGGGCTCTGCGTCGTCGACCAGCGACGCGAATTTGCGGGGCATGAGCATCCTGTCCCGCTCCATGCCCGAGTGGATGGTCATGGAAAAATCAAAGCCAGCGAGGCTGATGTCGATGGGCTCGAGCTCGGGCGATGACGGTGGTGGTGATGGGGATTGTGGTGGCATGTTGTGGCCGCGTCCGCCACGCCCTCCTCGACGGCCACGGCTAGGCTCCGATGTGCTGCTCTGGCCGCGCCTTCCGCGGCCACCTCGACGGCCACGGCCAGGACCCGGTGGTCGTCCTAAACACCCTCCTCTCGATCCAATGTCGTCGACCATGGCTTGCTAACTGGTAGTGAAGGGTGGGAGGGAGGAGCATGCGGTGTGAAAGAAGATGGCCATGGGTGACCTGTTTAAAAAGGCACAACATTGGATGCCAGCACGGAGGACGAAACGACGGCATTGATGTGGGGCGGCAGGAGCGGATGCGTCGGGAGCGTCAGTGGCGCGGCAACTATTGGAGCAGCCTACCTCTCTCCATTGATGTTAGCGGAAGAAGGTTGTTGGGTCGCTGTGATGCGGGCCCTCGGCCCCCGCGGGAGGACACGCTCGCTGTGCGTCTGACACAACCGTTGCCAAATTTTGATGCACGTCGGTCCAGATAGGTTGCCATGTTGGAGAGCCGCGCGGGCTGCGCGATTCCGTTGAAACGCATTCGGACACCAACGAACCAGTTAGGTCGTGCCGGTGAAGATGGCCTTAGGAGCGGCTGGAGATGCTCTTCACGCAGGCCTCTGCGTCGGGAGCATAGCCCAGTGCGTTGGCGGCGTGGAGGGGCGTCGCGCTGAGGTAGACTCCGCCGCCGACGGGGAGCGCATGCACGGGCGGCGGGTTGCGCCACCGCGGGAGCGGCCCGGCGACAAGGAGGTTCTGCAGGAGCGGGCCGGCCTCGATGACGGACTGCAGGAACCGGCCCCGCGGCGGCAGCGGCCTCTTCCCCGCGAGCACGTCGAGCACGGCGTCCGCGCCGCACTTCTGCTGTGGCTTCTTCGCCGGCGGGGGCGGGCTGAGCTTGCCGCCGCAGCGGTGGTCGGAGGAGGTGACGGGGTCGAAGAAGGGGTCCACCGGCGACGAGACAAAGCTGCAGTCCGAGTCGGTGACGCTGGACGTGACCAGCGCGGGGGCCAGCGGTGGCGGGGTGTGCGCCGGTGCCGCTGCGGCCGCCTGCTGCTTGGCGAGTAGGGTGAGGTGCTGCGCCCGGTCCAGTGCCTCGTCGCGCTCCTTGGCCACCTGGCGCACGAGGTCGGCCAGCTTGCCGATGGTCTGGTCCTTCCGCCGCAGCTCCTCCTTGCACGCCTCCAGCTCCACCGTCGCCGTCAGCAGGCTCTGCTTCAGCTCCTCCACGGTCTGCAAGATTCACAGCCAAAATTAAGAACCACAACCACATTCTCTTGCATCAAAATAACTCCGCACAGACCAAATTCCTAGCACGCAGATCACATCCTTGCAGAATCGAATTCGAAATCGGGTTGGGAAAATCAAGCACATCACTAACTAGCTCCTCGATTCTGCCACACGGAACAGAGCAGAGCAGAGTTGTTCATCACCAAGCACAGGGTGCTGGCTGCACGCATGCACGCAGGATCTAATCCTAGGAGCGGCAAATGATTTTGATTCCCCGGGAATGATTGCACCATGCAGGCTGCAGCAGCAGCCGGTAGTGGAGACGCGACATGCTCGCCCGCACTCGATCAAAAAATCAAATCGAAAATAATAATCTAAGAAGAACACCATCATTAACGAAAAGTAGAGTAAAAGGAGAACCAAACCGAACCGAGCGAGAAAGTCAGTAAACTAGTACTGGAAGGAAGAAGAAGAAGACTGCGCAAGTCTCCCCGAGTAAGTTAATTTTCCACATGGATCGAGCAAGGAAAAATGCAGAGGAAGAAAGTTCGAGACGCTAAGGCTTCTCGAGCCCCGAGCGGATTTCGTCGGCTGCCTAACCCTCCTTGACCGCGACAACACAGGCCCCAAGGCGAGGCATGGGCTGTCCGCCGGAGCGGCGAACATTGCGGGCGGGCGGCGGCCGAGTAATGCGGCGGCGAGAGGGACCGGAGAAAAGGACGAAAGAAAAAAAAAAAAAGGAACTGCAGATTAAAGAAATGGATCGAGAAGGTTGTGGCGGCAAGTCACCTCTTGGGGCTGGACGACCTGGTCCTGGAAGGTCCAGAGGGAGGAGAAGAGCGCGGCGTCCATGGCGTCCCCGTACCCCAGCGGGAGCGGCTCCATTGCCATCGATCCTCAGCTCCAAGTTTCTGCCTCACCGCTCCTCTATCTTCGCCTTGGACTCGGTCGTGGACTCGGGGGAGGAAGCAAGAAGAGTCGGGAGAGGGAGGAGCTTTAATGGGAGCAAGAAATGTATATATAGGGGATCCTTGTGACCGAGGTTCTGGCCTTATGGGGAAGAGGGATGGGAGGGAGGAAGGTTTGGCCGAAGTATGGAAAGCTTTGGGGGAGCGGGGAGGAAATTAGGGAGCAAATGTATTTGGAATGTGTGTGATCGCCCTGTGGTATCCTGCCATCTGTGACACCAACGACACCGAGAAAAAATGTCATATGAAAAGAGAAAATGGAAAAGAAATGGGACCAACCACCTTTCTGTCTCTTGTCGTTGGCTGGGTGTGTGCACTATTTTGGTGCGCCGCTGGAGACTACCACCTGAATTTATGTTTTGTTTTCTGAAAAAAGATTCTTTTCTCTAGAAAATATTTGTTTTTGTGAGAACGGTGGGAAAGGAAATTGAAAAGTGCTGCCTAATGCTGTTTTTTGTTGTTGATTTTCAAAACTGAGAGAAACCTGTATTTGGAAATCATATTTCTATAATGGTCAGAAAATTAGTAATGGTTAACTGCTCGGTTGGTTTGGAAGTAACGACTAATCAAAATTCAGACGAATAACTTATTTAATCGGTAACTGCGAGAAACTTGTCAACGTCGACAAGGAACTGGTTGGTGACGGCGGGAATCAAGCTCCTAGAGGCAGGAATCGAGCGGGAGCTTCGCAAAACCTACTTCGTTGGGGGCGGACTAGCGGCTAGACGGGCCATATGCTTGAAAATTTTGCAACTTTTTTGATCAAGTGTACTAGTTAATCAGAAACATACCTCGAGCTAAATGATTAACACAACTGATTAGTAGTAATCGACACCGTCAGGTCTTGTGTAGCGATTAATCGATGGTTTGGCCAATTTTTTTAGCAGTGATATTTTATGAAAAAAATGTAAACTCTAAATTCTAATAAGAAACAAACATAACCTTCAGCTTAAACCATCGACGTGGTGTTCTGAATTAAGGCAATTAAAGGTTGAAAATGAGCTGTAGTTCCATATTTTGAATAGGGGTGATTTCTTACTCGCTTTCCCTCCAAAAGACTGGAAGTTTTCCAATGTTCTTAGTTGGCAAATTTTGACAGGATTAATTACTAGCAGCACAGTGCATCATTAGCTCCCAAGTGGTTTCTCTCCGGGGTTAATTGCTCTTAGCTGTTTACAATTTACAGACCCAAATTAAGCATGGACATGCATGCTGCTCTTAGTAGTTAAGGCAATTAAGGGTGGAAAATATGAGCGGTAATTTCGTATTTTGAATACGAGCACACTCTATCCCTCCAAAAGACCGGAACCATTGTTTTCAAGTGGCCTTAGTTGGATATTTTTGACCGGGTTAATTAGCAGTAAGCACATCATTAGCTCATGACTGGTTTCCCTCCCGGATGAGTTTACTTGCTCGTCTCCATTTAGGGTCCTCATGCACACCATAAATGCTGCCATAATTTTGGGTGACTTGCATTGCCGAGCGGTGCATGAGGCATACCTGGGCATTTTTCGGACCGGGCCGGCCCGGAAAAAGCCTGCCCGCACATCTTGCAGAATCCTCCGGGTCGTCGGGACGCAGACCAGGCCTCCCCTTATTTGTCTATTTCTTTCGGCCTGTGCAGCCACCGGGCCACAGATCTGAAACCTAGGCCTGGCCCGTGGGCCTAAAAAGTCCAGCCCGTCGGTCTTTTTTGGGGTCGTGCCGGGCTTCCCATGCCCAGCTAGCATGACTAGAACTCCCTCTATCCCAATTTATGTTGCATATAAGGTTTTATCAAAGAAAACTTTACATTGTTTAACCAAGTAGTTTGATATAAATATGAACCTATACGATGCCAAATAATATTATAAGAATTCGCTGAATGCCCGTGCGTTGCTACGGTTTTCTATTTTTCCAACTTTCATAAATTTTTGCTGGCGCACATCATCTAGCTACTTAGTATTTTATAATTTTAAAACATTCAGATTATTTAAAATCGTGCATGGAAAACAAGGACCCAACTAGTAAGATATAGCCTTTGACACGCTTAAGACATTTTCGTATAATCTTGTATTTAAATACCTGTGTGTTGCAATATACATAAATAAGACTCGGTCACTTGTTTGGGTAGTGAACTCATAATGCCACCTGGTGAACTGCCTCTCTAATCCCATTGATTTCGGCGAGCCATAGTCCCTAACCTTTTTAGCGATGTTTTCCTCACTCAACTGTTATAGTTGTTCATGGCTCAGCTTTGTATGAGTTGCAAGTAGTCCGATGAAAAAGGTGTCGACAAATTGTTTTATTAATTAACTACTTAAAGGTACTCCCTCCAATCTAAATTAATATTTTCGGACTTGTCTAGATTTGAATGTATCTAGCACTAATGTCTAGATACATCCGAATTTAGACAAATCCGAGAATATTAATTTGAATCGGAGGGAATACAAAAATTGGAAGAAAATATTAGAAAACCATCTGACATGGGTATACCCTACAGGTACTCGAGCTTGGTATATACGGTCTAAATACGTACAGACCCACGGTGTCGCCAAGGCCCGGATGGAGGGACTCGAGTAACCTACGGACTGTCGATTGCTTGAAGAACAAGAAGAAGCTAAAGATAGAAAGATTAAAAGGAAAACCCTAACTTGTAACCGGCTCGACCTGCTAACCGAGACCTAGCCTATCTATATAAAGGCTAGGAGGGGGCGGCGAGAACGACACACGCAACCCTAGTTTCCACAACCTTCGCCAGATTACATCTGCGCACCATTGTAACTTTCGACTCCCTCAATAATTCAACGAGTAGACAAGCAGGAGTAGGGACCTCTACGAGGCCTGAACCTAGGTAAATCCTTTGTCCCCTGTGTGCTTGTTTGCTAGCCGATAGATGTCTCCAGCTCTCCCTCCTTCTCTAAAACCCAAGTCCATAACAATGAGCATTGACGAGTTAAACCCTCGTCAATTGACGCCGTCTGTGGGAATTGGGAGTGCTGATGTTGCGGCTTCTTCGGCCCCATCAACTGCGATCTACAACTCCGCAACATCGGAGATTCGTCAGCTTTTCGGCGCCTTCGACTTCACCGTCCAGAGCGACGGAATCAGCCTGGCGATTGGGAGCTTCCGCTTCCAAGTTGGTCAGATGGGCACGCTTCGCATGCCTGATCAGCCGACAATACCGGTGATTGCCCCGGCATCATGGTTCCCTCCATCGATCGGCACCCTCAGCGAGCTCAACGCTCTGGTGGCAGTCGAGAACACGGTCAGCGACAACAGTCACGACTCTGATCTAAGCGATCTGGCCACTGAAGATGAAACCTACGGTTCCGTATCTGAAAGTTGTGAAAGCAACAGCTTCCCCAATCACTTCATGTGCGCCGTCATCAACCAGATTTAAAAATAACTAAATTTGTATTCAGGATATATTTAATAGTATAGATTGGTTTAACATATATTTTTATACTATATGCATTTTGTATCATATATATTCATATTATTTTGTATATTATTGATCAAATTTTACAAAGTTTGACTTCCCTCGTAAAATTATGCGCAACATATTATTTATTACGGGAAGGAGGAGTACTAGTAGTCGTTTGTATCGACGTTTCCTTTAGGAGTAGTATGTGATGATTTCAAAAAATGTATATCTATTTCTCTTTGGTTTCTCGGAAGGTGCAGGTGTCTATACTTCTTCGTTAAGGATATATTACAAAATTTTCACCCGTGAAACGGTGCGAATGATGGCTGGCACATCGATGGATCGTACGAGAAATTAAATCATGTTTATCTTCTCTAACCACTTCGGTAACCAGTAGAACCTGTCCGGTGGCGGCGGTGCCCATGTCCACGCGACCGGCAGCTTCGAAGCCGATCAACATAAGGGACCCTCTCGCTTGTAGAAGGATTAAATCTATGCTGAGGAAAGCTTTATTGCAAATATACTCCTTAGAATAAAACTTTTTTTTTCTTCCGGTTAGTGGCAATGAATTGATTTTCTTTTTTTCTTTTTTCTTTTTCCGAACTTGAAGGAGAGTACGAACACTGAGCCGGCTCTCGAGGAGAAACGGTGAAGGAAAGCGTGTGAGCTTGCCAGCTACGGGCTAGAAGGTGTGCAGAGTTGACCTTTGATCATGCATGTATGCATGCAGGTACGCTTCCCTGGCATGCACGTTTTACCAAGACAGTCGGCCAGGCGCAGAGTACGTCGCAGCCAGTGCAGGAATCAAATGTTCTACTGTTACCCCACGAGAGACCTCTTTTTTTTTTCACCCACTTTGTTTTTCTTCTCCGCGTGTAGAGAGAGCGTGTAGGAAGGAAGGTAGAGAGAGGAGACAAAAGTTTGCATGGGAAAGGGCGCCATGTGGGTGGGCCCGTTTGGCTCACCTGCTTTTCGTTGGGTCGTCGTCGGCCGGGCTCACGCGCGCCGCCCGGCATGCAACCAACCCAGCCCCAACCCTAACCCGACCCCTTCAAATTTCATTTATCCTTGGGAAAAGTTTAAAACAAACCTTGAATTCGTAGGCAAAAGCTAAATCAAACCCTGAACTTGCGATCCTTGAAATAGGCACACCGAACTTTGAAATCCTGGTCTATTTTAAACCTTGAGAAAATTTGAGTTGTTATTTTGCTGATGTGGCAAAAGTCATACCCGGAAATGTTGCCTCGGACCCACGTGACAAAGATCCAGCAGCAACTACATTCTGCATCCACGTCGACTGCGGCTTCCGGTCATCCTATGCTCGCGCCCGCTGATGCAGCGTGGCTTTGCCGAATCGCCACGTCCGTCGCGCAGTCCTTCGGCTGTGGCGCCCGCTTCGTGCTACTCACGACGGCGCCCATGGGGAAGCAGCTACTGGTTCACGGCGGAGTTTTGACACGCGCCCACCGCGTTAACGAAATCCATTACAAATTTCAAATGCTTGCTAGTGTTAAAGAAATCCATTTCAAGTTGCGCCTCCGCCCAGACACGGACATGTTGTGAACGACTTGTTTGAGTGAGAGGGTGTTTTGACATGCGCCCACCGCGTTGCCGGCTTGCACCTAGAGCAGCGGCCATGGCTGGTATGCCCGTATTGTCAACAATACTAAAATTTATCCTAGTCAGGGTTGTTGCTTTCCTGGTGTGCCAAACAGATCGAAGGTTTAAAATAGACCGGGATCTGAAAGTTCAGTGCGCTGATTTTGGGGATTTGAAGTTTGAGGTTCGATTTAGCTTTTGCCTATGAATTTAAGGTTTATTTTGGACTTTTTCCTTTATCCTCTCTATATCTGGCTTGCGTGGTCATGGCTAGTCTCTATTTTTTAGAGGTTTTTAATTTGCGGCCTCAAAGTTGAGGCGCCAAGGCATAGCGTTGCCCAAATTGCATGTAATTGGATCGTGTTACCCACAGTTGGCGTGACAGAGGGTCTTTTTCAGCACGAATTCAACATAACATTTGAATACAAAATATTAGGGTAACACCCGTGAAGTTGGGCACCCCCTATCAGTTTTGGTCGATGTCCTGTTAGTTTTGACCGTTATGTCGCTACCATCGTGGCTGCCATGTTGACTTGCAGCGTTGGCTCCATTCCTCGTCATGCCGCCTTGTTCTTCCCTGGAGCAGCGATCTTTGGTCGCGGCCATGGCGCGGAGCTGGGACGCCATTTCTTTCGGGGGTTAGATCCGGAAAGCTCGCCCTTACCATTCCGAATCGGAGGTCGCTCTCCTCATTCCGAATCGGATCTCGCCATCACCATGGCCGCACCCATGACATGGCGCGTGGACGAGAATTCATTGTCGGAGGAGATCTGTCACCATGCCAAACCTACTCGGTCCTGCCGTCCTCCTCTCGAATTGGAGCTCGTCGTCGCCGTGGTCACACCCACATCAGCCACCGTGTTTGGAAGTGCGCACGAGTGGGATCTTGTGTAAAATGGCCATTTTAATTTCATTGCTCGTTAATTAGCAGTTTTTAGAGCACGTTTTTCCTCCCTCGCTAATATTTATGTTTCTTTTTGCCCAAATTGGTAGCAAATCTAGAGCAGCTTCTCTCTTCAATCATTTGTTCCTTTTATCCCTCATTTTTGCTTGATCTGGTAGCAAATCTAGAGCAGCAAATCACACCGGCATAATATATACATTCAGAAAACAAAACAAATATAGATATAGCTGTGCACAGCTAAATATGATATAGCGATAGGTAGTAGGTTGCTTTACGAGGATTGATACATTCGCTGCTCAGCAGCCATCACACACAACATACAAAACAAAAGAAGCTGCTTTACAGTAGCAGTAGCCGCACACGTGCATCCCCTCCTGGCTTGCACCTGCGCCTTCTCCCTCTAGCGCTTCCTCCACTTCTTGCTGCCCAGTACCTTGATCTTGGGGGCCTTGGATTTGATCGGAGGCATGCGACCCTCTTAGATGGCTAGAGAAATAGACCTGCGTCGAGCGCCCCACGCGAGGCAGAAGGCAACTCCACCATCGTCAGCTCCCATCCTTCGTCCAGTGATGCCCTTCGGTGATGGCGAGGGAAGTAGGGGACCGAGGAGAGGGGCTCGAAGGGGAGGCAGCTAGGGTTTCCCTCACGTCGCCCATGGAAGCCACGCGGGAGGGAAGGAGAAGCCTACTTCGTACAGAATTTTATGCTGGCTAAAACGTTGCTCTGATTCATGGTTATTATAAGGTAATTCAATTTTTCAAAGTACGCCTTCCGCTTTGGTTTATAAGTTCTCCTCGGAGTTGAGTCTAATTTTGACCCTAAATTTAACTAAGAAAATATGCTATATGACGCAAAAAGCATATAGATTGTTTTGTGCTCCCGAGAAATTTTCAGTAGTGCAATATTTGTGACACATAACTCATATTTTCTTAGTTAAAATCAAGTTCAAAAGTTTAGCTCAAAATCCGAGGAAGACTTATAATCCCAAAAAGAGGGAGTGGGCCATGTACATTCCAAAAATTCCACCGGCCCGCACGCGAATCCGCCTGAGCGGTACCCAGAACCCACTTCTAAAACATGTAAAATGAGATGATTGCATTGTAAATTTGAAACTTAAACCATAACATTCACATTTTTGTAAACCTTAAACAAAGAGATTGAGATCAAAGAGCAGATCGTGAGCGGGTCCACTCTATTAGCTATTAACACTGACCAAAACAGCCTCCAACTATATCCTAGGCTTGAACAACTACAAAACAAACCAAAAAAGACTGAGATAGAAGATCCACATGCACCAGCGAAAACACAAACGTACGATGCTTTTTCTAGGCCGGCCGAGCAGCTTCAGCTCTGGGCTATATTTAACCAGTACTAGTACTAGCAGGTACTAGTGCCTAAACAGTGCAAGCTACTAGTACCAGTAATTGGACAAATTCATCAGGCTAACAAAAACAAAATAAACAGGTAATGTCGTTAGCATGGGGCAGGGGCCATCAACCTTACTTCGACATTGACTAATTAATTATATTCCCCTTACGAGTAGATCGATAGGGCCATATTATAGGCAGGGGGACACGAGATCCGGAGGGGTCATGTTCGTCGGATCTCCTCCATCCATCCGTCCATCCGTCTCTCTCTAGCTTTTGGTCTCAGCTAGAATTGCAAGATAAAGCTAAGCTAGGGTTTTGGGGACTTGTGTGAGGGCCCGTGGCAATTATGGGGAATGGCCTTGTAGTGCACCTCTTTGGCCCTACGTCTGTCTGCCTTTCGCCATTAGCTAGGCTATATACTTTGTGTCAAGAAACACAGACTCAAATTGTCAGTCGTAGGATCTTTTCTAGTTTCTCAAATTGTTCATTTCCAATGTTGCGTGTTTGGATTGTTTCGGTTGATCTTGGCATCGAATGGGGAGGAACGACGTTGTTTGCGAACAGGAAGGAAGAAATTAGACTAGTACTCCATTTTGACGGTTAGTGTTATGGGATAGAATCACGTCTCCAATTTGACCATAGGCTCGTGCTAGTGTGCACGTAGATACTGTAGGCTAGGGGGTATGTAGCGAGAGATCGACCAGATTATATGTATAGCTTCGGTGCACGAAAGAGAGCTGGACGGAATTGATGGAGCGAAGGAAATACGGAGCTCGTCGGGGAAACCAGAGACCGGCCGATAATTTGGACACCTTTCCCGCGGTTTTGCTCCAACGGCATTACCCGTCAAACCTAATCATGAATGTGCACCCAGCACAAAACCCCACACCTCCATTAATACAACTCCACTCAACTTAAATAAAAGGTAATTTTAATCTAGTAGTGCTTCTCTCCACAAATTTGGAATTACAAAATGAACTTGCTATTCCGGTGCAAATATATAACATAATACTATACTACCTCTAATCTATAATAGTGTCGAGTTTTATTTTAAATTTGGATTGAATTGAAATAAACCCCTGACACTTATTATGGATCAGGGAGTCTTAGGCCTTTGACAATGGGTGATTCTTAGCGGTGCATTCTAGACACTTTTTCTATGTGGCACTATAGTTAATAAGGAAATAATCAGAGAGTCTTAGGCCTTTGACAATTGATTAGAACACTAATTAATCTTACACCACCGCCTCCAGCTGTGTCGTTTACGGCTCTGAGCAAATGTCAGTCGCTCACAGGTCGCCACGTACGACACCTCAGAACATGGGCCGCACATACTCTGGATTAGATTCTCTCCTAGTAAACCTTGACATAATCTTGCCGCTCTGATCTGTTTTTGTATGCACAACCGCGGAAGCTGTGCATGCACCGGCCCTGGAGATTAAGAAACACGATAAAATATATCTAGGACCACACCATCTACTACTACCTCCGTCCCAAGGCTTAAATCATATAATTTTTTTCAAAAGTCAAACCAACTAAAATTTGACCAAGTTTTTAGAGAAAAATATTAATATTTACACTACATAATCTATACCCTTTCATACATTATGAAACATATTTTCACATGGTATATATATAATATAATAGTTCCTAATAGATTTTCTAAAAGTTTGGTCAAATTTTACATGGCTTGACTTTTCAAAATAATTATATGCCTTAAGCCTTGGGATGAAGGGAGTATTACACAACATACGGAGTAATACTACACAATAGTATATTAGTTGGACTATAGTATGTTATAGTATCAGGATTGTTAATGCGATCGCCGCGTGCCTAACAGCAAGTTGGCCGCAATTATGTTTGTTCGAGCTAGCTATCCGTCGGTCAAAATGTAAATGTGTTTTCTATTTATTTTTATCAGTCTGGTTGGCAAAAGTAAACTGTTTAGACTAGTTCCAATGGGAGTATATCATAAGTAGTATCATGCATGCCATCGTGGCAAAATTCTAACGTGGCATGTTAATTAATGATGAAAGATGTTATATTGGTATCATAGGTATCATATCACGTAGAACAAGAAAAACTAATCTCAAATAAATCTATACACAATTTTACATTGAGATTCTACAAACACGAAATATACTAACACTATGATAGTATACATGAAATTGTAGAGATGATATCATATACATGATACTACTATATGATACTTCCATTGTGACTAGTCTGAGATTAGTAGTATCATGTATATGATACTAGTACTCCCTCCATCCCAGGGCTTTAGGCGTAAAAAAAAATTCGATTTTTCCCGGGGCTTAAGGCGCAGGGTCCATGTTAGCGATTGTCTTCCGTTTTTGCCCCTATTTTCCGTCCTCCCTTCCTCCTAGACTCCTTGGAGGAGTTAACATGCAGACCACACATGAACTGGGCTAGCTTCCAACCCACCTGCTGCAAGGCGTCGGGCTTGGAGAAAGGCGGGCAGAAACAGAAGACCGCGACCTTTCACATGGTCTCATCCCCATAGCCATCTTGAGCTGCTCCAGCTTCTGCGCGACGTGAAGCCGCCGTCCGAGGCGGCGCCGGCGCCCTCGCCGCCCATCCCCATAGCCATCTTGAGCTGCTCCAGCTTCTGCGCGACGTGAAGCCGCCGTCCGAGGCGGCGCCGGCGCCCTCCCCGCCCATCCCCATAGCCATCTTGAGCTGCTCCAGCTTCTGCGCGACGTGAAGCCGCCGTCCGAGGCGGCGCCGGCGCCCTCGCCGCCCATCCCCATAGCCATCTTGAGCTGCTCCAGCTTCTGCGGGACGTGAAGCCGCCGTTCGGGGCGGCGCCGGCGCCCTCGCCACCCATCCCCATAGCCATCTCGAGCTGCTCCAGCTTCTGCGCGACGTGAAGCCGCCGTCCGGGGCAACGCCGACTGGTGGAGGAGATGGCGAGCGATGACTGGTAGGAGAAACGAGGAGACGAGCGTGCCGGAGAGAAAACTAAGGGATTCGTGAGTTAATGCAGGGGTAAGGAAGGAAAGTTTCAGATTTTTTCTCGCCTCACGTTGCTGCCTAAATAACCGCGCTCAATATTTTGCGCCATAAGCGCTGGGACGGAGGGAGTATATGATATTATCTCCACAATGCATAGTATCATATCATTTCAAAACGGAGAGCGGTAGTTTCCAAAAGCTTCAAGGTAAAAACAGTAAGATAAAAACAAATTCAAAACGGAGAGCGGTAGTTTCCAAAAGCTTCAAGGTACGTCCGTACGAGCAAAAGCAAATTTATATCATTTCAAAAGTAGCAGTTAACCTAGTCCAGTGGTTAGCAGTTCCTCATTAACAAACCCTTCTTCTTTAGTAGTAGTAGTAGCAAAATTCTAATTTAGCATAGTAGTATGTTAATTAACCGGTTAATTAATCGTGGAGGGTGTGCTAGAGAGTGGACGAGATCGCCGGTGGTAGCAGTCGCCCTACCCGCACATGCCCCCCCCCCCTCCCCCATGTGTGGCGCCTCATCGCCTCGCCTGGCCCACGCGTCGGCCGCCCATACACGTGCGGCGCGCCACGCGACAAAAAAAAGCCTTGCGACAACTTGCACCGGCCGGCCGTCCGTCCGGGGCCCCTCCCTCGCTGCGTACGTATGTGCCACAGCCGGTCTCCGCCGCCGCCTCAGATCGAACCATCAAGCTTGCCGCCGGCGAGAGGCAGCTGTCGACGGTGAGCTAGCCTAACGCCGTCTCGGGGTTCAGTGCATGCATCATGCATGGTACGTTGGGAATTCACAGTTTTTTTTTTTTTTTTTTTTTTGCGAAATGGGAATTGACACTTAACCATGAAGTAGTATTAACTTCTTCTCGGTCAGAAGGGCTTTGCAGTTGCAGGTGTACGTACAATGTCCTCGTAGATATTGTTAATTAAGGAGGCCAAGCTTTGCTACATGCCACGAACCGGCAACCACTGCCTTCGTTAAACAATCGACCTTGCCTCATGAAGGCTGCACTTTTCTGCCACGTAGCTCAAAAGTTACTTAGCACAGATCGCACACACAACACAGAGGTGCCCATTTTTTTTTTTCGAAATTCCACCGACCTATTAATAATCATCAACAACAGTACAAAGAAACCTAAAAGTAATAAAAATTACAAATAGTTCATTGTACCACCTAGCGACGACTACAAACACTAGGACGAGCCGAAGGCACGCCGTCGTCCTCGCTCCTCCATCACCGGAGTCAGGCAAAGCTTGTCGTAGTAGAGCTTGTTGTAATAGACAGACGGGAAGTCGTCGTGCTAAGGCCCCAAGGGACCATCGCCGAAGATGACAACCGTAGATCGGAAGAGACTAACATCAAACCACACCAACGAATATGAAAAACGACTGCATCCCAAGGGATCCGTCGGACACACGACTCCACGCGCCTTCCGCCGATGCTAGATGCACCGCCAGAGCAAGGATAGAACGGGGAGTACCTTATTCTGGCTTCAGGACGTAGCCATCGCCTCAACATCCTGAATAAGACACTAAAAACAGTCTAAATAAAACACTAAGACCTCCCGCCGGCGAGGGGCCGTGGTCCGCCACGTCTCCAAGGCCCTAAGACCGCCGGAGACGGGACAGACCGGTGGCGTCGCCGGCGGAGGGAAGAAACCCTAGATGAGTTTTGGCCGCTGCCTCTTGGATCTTCTCTCTATTCTCCCCCGTACCGGTTCCAAGAAGTCCACATAATTAACCTCTTATGTATTGAGTTTGGAACGCTACAGAGGTGACCATTAGCCAGCTGCAAACAGGCAAAGTGTTTTTTATTTATATTCCCTCGTAAATAATTAATTATATGTACTGTATGCACGTAAAGTCGGTATATATGCATGCCAGCTGGTGACAAAGTGCGTGCATGCATGCATCTTGCTTGCATGTATTCATGTGACGGCAGGATTAGGGATTGTCAAACGTAATTAATTCAGGAGTACTACTAGCTTTTGGCGCTATTGTCAACCAAATTAACCACATCGAATTAGATACGAGTAGTACTTGTTCAAGCTATGGCCACATTCAACTAAGATGTTGAACTCCAGCGAACGTCTTGCTAAACGTACGCGTCGTTAGCGTGTGGTGATTCAGTACTTTTTTTTGGTAGACCTAGGGGTGATCGAGGTTATATATCTAAGGAAAAGATTAGTCGACTATGACTTGTGGGCTCACATGAACCTTTGGCCCAAAGCAAGTGGCCTACACCAGAGAGGCCATTCAGCTCACCATGGGTTGAGCCCAACACTGTAGCATCTGCGCCATGCAATGCCTCATAACAACCACCCTAGACTTAGCTTCTCCCAATTAAGTTGCACTGGAGAGGATTTTAGAAAAAACAAAATTCACGATGCTTGAAACTTGGTTGACGCATGTTCTTTCAATGGACCAGCTTCTCGCAAGTTATAGATTTAACAAGTTTTCATACGTCCGAGAACTAGCAAAATCCGTACTGTAAGTTTCTGAAAGTTGGTACTCGCTTCTAAAACTTACAAAACTACGAGAACGTTTTAGTTACTAATCCCTGCTCGATCATTCTTTTTATATATAGTTCAGAGTTGAACTAAAACCACGATAATAATTATGTAACGAACATGGAGTACCATCATGTCTTGGATAAGGGCCGGTTCACCGGACCAGTTTTAATCATTACAAGTTCGTTCTATTTCGTTGTTGATCGATCCCCACGCACATCGCCCGGTCTATACTGGACCACCCGGAGCTAATAAATCTATACAGAGATTGCTCCCACACCCTAGGTACCCAATCTTCATATAGGGATGATGATCCGTCGTTGTTCCCATCGTTGTTGTTGCATTCACGCCCTTTACGGCGACGTCGTCCTAGACAAATACACTATGATACTAACACTTACATGTCTGAACGATCATGTCTATGTATGTATTTGCATGTGGCTCATGCAATCCCAATGGCGCATTATTTTTCCATCACCTCAAACCGAAAGGTGGTCACTAACTAATTAACTAATCTAGGGTACGGTAATGATGCCGTATGTATCCATCAGCTCGCCTTTGTTTCTTCTCAGGACCACGTGGGAGTGGTATGGACTGGCCCCGGCCGTGGATTAATTGATGTGTTGCGTATGGATATATATCCACCCCACCGGTATGTACATATCAGACATATAGGTTTGGACCATCTGGTTGCTTATCGCATATCATCAGGAGAAATGTTGCCACTTGTTGCCATTCCACACGCAGACTGAAAAAAATCGTAGTCTCTTCATGCAAGATGCACATCGTCAGATGGAAATGCATACTCCCCATTTTTTTCCGTTGGACACGTTAGTCTCCACTCACAACATTGAATTTATAGATTAGTTTCCCATGGCAACATCAAGTTTACACATTGGCAACACCGGAGGAGCCTAAGTGTCAAAAAAAACGCCAGAGGAGCCGAACCATCACAGATATTCGACACCAAGTGTGATGCCGGTAATAAAAGAGTTGATGCATGCAGGGCGACATTTGGGTTAGCCAAAATTATATAGGGTGGTAGGAGAAAACATCATTTCAAACCTTAAACTTATAGATGTTAGATAAATCAAACCTTCAAGTTGAAATCTCGGTCGTTCGCACCCAAAGGTATTGAATTCAGGTCTAAATTGGACTCTGGATCAAGTTTGCACCTAATAAATAGATAAATACCATACTGAATGACTAGGTGCTCGCACAAACCAAGCTGGCCCACATGTCATATATATATCTACCACCCGCAATCTCTCTCCTAAGTCAACCCACATGTCGTGGTTTGAGTGACGACGACGGCAACAAGTTACCCACGAAATCGTTCTTGACGCACACACTTGCCCGTGGGAGACACCGTGGTTGACTTGCACTATGTGCACATGTGAACAAGAGAGGGGATGTAAGCCATTGTGATTATAACCCGTGCTATATGAACTGGCACGTACCTAAGAGGCAGCCCCCAGGCGATCACGGAGAGAAGAGCCAAACCCATCTAGGGTTCCGTCCCCTCGCCGGCGACGCCGCGGGTCCACTCCGTCTCCGGTGGCCTTAGGGCCTTGGAGGCGTGGCGGACCACGACCTCTCGCCGGCGGGAGGTTCTCGTTTTCTGTTTAGCCTTTTTGTTCAATATCTTCTTCGGGATGTTGAGGCGGCGACTACGTCCTGAAGTCAGAATAAGGTCCTTCCTGGCCTATCCTCACTCCGCTGGTGCATCTAGCGCCAGCGGAGGACACGTGGAGTCATGTGTTCGACGGATCTCTTGGAATCCGATCGTTTTCCGTATTCGTCGGTGTGCTTTGAGGTTAGTCTCTTCTAATCTACGGTTGTCATCTTTGATGATGGTTACTGCTCTTGTGCGCTGGTCTTATGGGGCCTTAGCACGACGACTTCCCGTATATCTACTACAACAAGCTCTACTACAACAAGCTTTGCCCGGCTCCGGTGATGGAGGGGCGAGGATGGCGACGCGCCTTCGGCTCGTGCTAGTGTCTGTAGTCATCGCTAGGTGGTCCAATGACCTATTTGTAATTTCTATTACTTGTAAGTCTCTTTGTACTGCTGTTGATGATTATTAATAGATTGGTAAAATTTCGCAAAAAAAAAAAACCCGTGCTATGCGCGTGGGGGCCAGTCGGCGTTATAACTCGCTATAAGCCAGATCATTAACTGGCCCGCTCTGAATTCGACAAGAAAATATAGTCAAGAATATGAAAAGATCATTATCCGAGGCGATCTTCCGGTTTACATGTCATTCTTTTTAGGGAGCCATGTACATGTAATTTTGAACACAAAGAAAAAGAAGCGACCAGTGTACCATCCGGCCCATGCAACGTTTGTGGGAATGAATGGCCTTATTGATACGCAAATAGCCCAATTGTTATTTGGATTTTAAGATGCTAGCTAGGCGCCTAGGCGATTCTGGGCGCTCCTATGCACCGCCTGTAGCGGCGCGGGACGGGGGCCCAGCGGCTCATCAGGTACTTGCTCCCATTCGTTTTCCCTTTTTATTTTTTCTCTGCTTCTTTTTCGAAAGCTTTTCAGAATTTGATGTTTTGAAACCTGAACATTGGTAAAATTGTTTTTTCAACAATCTGAACTTTTTATATCCGAACAAATTTAAAATCTAAATAATTTTTTAATTATGAACATTTTGTCAAATAGGAACATTTCCAAATTATGAACATTTATAAAATTTAAAACCTGAACAAATTGTGAATTTAAAAAATCAAAATTTTGATTTTTTTTGAAATCCGAATATTTTTAGAGCTTGAAAAATTCAAATATGATTTTAAAAATAATAATATAATATAAAAGTAAAGTAAAACAAAAAATAAAAAGTAAAATAAAAAGAAAAGGAAGGGAAAATAGAAAATAAGTAATAAAGAATAAAAAAGAAGAAGCAGAATTGGTCCGAGTTTGCAAACACGCTTTGAGAGGGTGTGCGGCGTGACCAGTTTAGGCCGCAATGACTTTTCCAGCGATTCCTACTTACGGCTCAACGTGAACGTTAATATTGGAAGGTGAGGTCGAGACCCCCGAGTGGGTCGGCCCATTAGCACCATTTTTCATTTTCTTTTTTGTCTGCTTTTTTTTTGTGTTTTCTTTTTCTTTTAAATTTTTATAGTTTGAGAACTGTTCAAAAAATCACCTTTTGAAATTATTTACATTTTTAAAATATTTAGACTTGAATAGAAATCCATATTTTAAAAATGTTCAAATTTGAAAAAAAACTCAAATCTCAAAATATGTTTGGATTTTGAAAAAATATTGTTTGGATTTGAGAAGTGTTTAGATTTGATTTTTTTTAGATTTTAAATAATATTCATAGTTTTTTAAAAATATTCATGATTAAAAAAGAAAAGAGCAGAAAAAAAGATGCTACGTGTTCCGCATTGGGAGCGGCCCATGAAGGAGGCACCTGTGTGCGTGCATTAGTACGGCACGCAGCGAGCGACAAATGGGACTCCCATAGCATTTTGGCACTGTTTATGACCTTATTTGGTCACAAGAGTTACCAAGCGGCCCACATATGTCACATAAGCATATTCTTTGTGAGCAATATTCTTGTTTTGTATACTCCAAACATAAGTACCCATATAATAATACAGTCAAGGAATATAAAAAATGGAGTGGATAATCGTTTTTTAACTTGCACTTACCTTTTCAATTTACTGATACATAGGGTGACGGTCAAAGATTCATATTAGCTATCAACGTGTCGTCCGTCCAACAAAAGAAGCAAAATAGACCAAAAATTCCTGATAAAAAGAAAACAATAAAGATCTTCAAGAGCAACGTTTGGACATGGGGGACGCATTTTACGGAGGTGAGATCATCATGTGGGGTAACTAGAACACTAGCCGAGACTTCACACCAAAGGTTTGTGGTGATATACAACAAGTGGGTGTAAATAAACCACGGAGATAATGCCAGGTTAATTCAGATTAGGGACAAAGGAACCCCAAAAGAAGGCAAAAAGGTGATCCTCCTCTTATCACCACCTTTCCGCAGTCTTTTTTATTCATCTCACCCCTTATCACCAAGCAAGTTGGCCTTTTTATCCTTCTACCTTTTGCTGCAACTTGTGAGGCCTGTGAAGATATGCTATGCCTCGTAATGGAATTGTGCTGGACTGTATACCTCTCAAAATGTAGGCGTGTCCGGTAGGTTCTTTCTTCCGTTGAATTCACTGATAGAAAGATTATTTTTTTGTACGCGATAGCGATTTTTCGGCGCCCATTGGTTTGGCTCGGGACGGGTACCGCGGTGTAGATCACCCATTGGTTAATCTTTATTTGAGATGAAGAAGATTAGTTACTGTATTAGATGGGATTTGAACAGGCTATTGGAGGAATGGAAAGGTGGATGTGATGAAAAAGTTGGAAAGAGACCTGCACAAATGGCAGGCATGGTGATGGCCATGGATGGGATCCCTTCCCAGCTGGCCTCCCGGTCTGAGCATCTTTTGATCTCACAAAGTTGCTTGCTTGACTTGAGCTGAGGCGCCTAGGGTTCTATCAGTAGATTCCCATGCAATTTTTTCTGAGATGGATTCCCATGCAATTGCCTGCTGTGTTGGTATCTTGGAATATATATTTTCTGGTTGCGGATGATCGATTGATCTCTACTTGCATACATACAGCTCAAATTATGCCCTTCTCATTTGTGCTATTTGTATATGTGAAGTTATTTTCTGTGGGTACATAAATATCAAGCTGCACCTTGTGATATTTATTTCTTTGTGGCTATCGTTGATATTGGCGAACTCCGTTTGGAGTAAGTTCTTCAAGAAATAAGCAACATCAACATGCAGTACTATTATTGGATATATGACGATTTTACACATGTATACAAGGCTCTAGAAGCAAGCATGTGCCACTACGTACATAATCTCAAACTAAATTTCTACGTATATTTACATACATGAGAATTCAGACAAATCACAGGCGCAACGTAGTACTCCTCGTCAATTCCGAGCGTGCTGATTGATCGTGTTGTAGTACTCCTCGTCGTCGATCCGCCACAGCGGGTAATCCGAGCAGAACTCCCACACCGGCGAGGACGGTGTCGGCTCCACGGCGTGGCCGCCTCCCCAGCTCATCATCATGTCCGGGAAGATCTCGGTCGCCGCGATGTCGTTCCACAGTTGGTCCATCTCCACGGCGGCGCAGTACGGCTGCACCTCCTTCTTTTCCTGGCTCACCGACGTGGTGGCCTCCTCCTCGGCTTCGTCGTCGTCCATGCTAGCGGTTTCCTGCTGCGCGTCGGTGGTGGTGGTCGCCGCCGAGGACGACGTGGCCGTGGCGGATGCAGAGCAGGCCGTTGCCGATGTCGACGATGATGAGGCGGGATCGGGAGTAGTAGCCTTCTTCTTGGTCTTCTCCTCCTGCGCCATCTTCCTCATGTGCGTCCGCCAGTAGTTCTTGATCTCGTTGTCGGTGCGTCCGGGGAGCTTCCTGGCGATGCGCGACCAGCGGGACCCCCACTGCGCGTGGAGGGTGAGGATGAGCCGCTCCTCGTCGGCGGTGATGCGGCCGCGCTTGAGGCCCGGGTGCAGGTAGTTGACCCAGCGGAGGCGGCAGCTCTTGCCGGTGCGCCGGAGACCTGCATATCATCAAGCACAGCCGAGAAGAGAGACGCCGGAGGGGGGAGGGAGTAGAGAGAGAGAGAGAGATTGGTTAATGGAGTAGGTTCCCCGAGCTCAGGTTCGATCGATCACCCGCCACCGCGCAAACCTGAGACCTGAGCTAAGAAATCCCAACGGCGTTCGCCGAGCAAGCGCACGAACCATACCAGTTGGGCGTCCTCCGGCTCCGTCCACGGGCCCTTCCGGGTGGTTACCGCGCCGCCGCTGCTGTTGTTGCACATATCCGATCCTCTTCACGGAGTTTGCCGGCCCCGGCTTCGTCTCCAACTCCGGTGAATTGCTGGTCGAAGCTTGCTGGGCTGCGTTGCTAGCCTGTGAGCTGACCACCTGGGTTATATATAGAGCTAGCTATATAGCAAGGTGAGGGTGAGTGAGTGCCTCAGTGGTCGCTAGCGATTAGGCTATAGTCTACTAGTGGGACGTTGTGGTGGGGTGATGTCAGCGGCCGGGTGGATCCAGGACAGGTATGCGCCACTCATTGGAGCACCATGAAGGAAACACTAGTGCGTGCGGGCCTCGTGACACTATTCTACCGGTCAATCGTTTGTCGTATCCCACCTCCCACGAATGCCTCAGTCTTGAACCTGATAATTACAATCTTTGGTTGCGTGTCCCAAATTGTACCCACAATTATTCTCCTACACACACAAATGTCACGACGCCGGTCTATATGGATGCGCCACTTGTTCCGCATTCTTAAAGCTAGGGATTCATCGTAACTATAGCCGGGAATTCGTCGGGGGTGAAGGTGATCTGAAGAGGAGTAGATCCTGAAAAGACGAAGGCCGAAGCCGAACCAGGAGACCCAACCTCATATCCAATACCAGAAAATACATTTCTCGGCTTTGCCAAGTATAGTTTTGCCTGAACTCGGCAAAGCCCAACTTCGCCAAGTATAAATAATATAGGCAACACGACGAAAACCACCAAAACACGGGCAAAAAGAAAAAAAAAACTTGGCAGAGACTGAAAAATGCACATGGCAAAGGAAAAACACTCTGCAGAGAACAACATAACACACGGCAAAATGAAAATACTCGGCAAAAATTCCAAAATACACTCGGCAAAGCCTCGAGGACATGTGCCTTCCTCCGCGCATGTAATGGATTCATGCCGGAATCAAACTTTGCCAAGTAGAGGACACTAGACAAAGATTTTCCCACCTCTGCTCCACCGCGCGGGGGAAAATCCCGTCAGAACTTTGCCGGGGTGCTTTTAGGTTTACACTCGGCAAAGTTTCTATCCATTCTCGCACACCCTTCCCGGACACCGGCCGTGTGGGGGACACCTCTCTGCCGAGTGCAATTGCACACAACAAATAAGTGATCCATCTTTGCCGTGTATTATACACAGGAAAGGTGGGGATCCACCTCTTTTGTCGTGTGTAATTGCACCAGGCAAAGTTTTTAAAGCCGAACGAGGAGACCCAACCCCATCTCCACGATGAAAGATCACATAGGAAATCTTAATGATGATACCTTAATCGCCATCGTGAACCGAGACAGAAGCATTGTGATGCCACCCCCTACAATCCAATGGTATGGAACTAGGTAACCAACCCTCATCCACCTGTCGATGATAGAATCAGCACCACCGTGATAGGAAACGGCGGAAGGTACTTATTCAACTGCCTCGTCACCTGCAATATCCAAATGAATGAGACGGGATTAACACCATGTCAAACTTACATGATACATGAGCTCAAAAGTAGTGCATTTGTCGACAAAACACGAAGTTCATAAGAAATATAGATGAAAACTTAATTGGTAAAGTTGTCATCAATAAGCCTTTGAAACTCTCAATTCTAAGCTTACATCAGATTAAAGAGAGGATTATAAGAGACAAATATCGACTTGTATCGATATCTACCTAAAAGATTGCTTCATGGCCAAACTTAAATAAGATTTAGGGGTTTTGGTTGAGCCTTGAATTTGATATAATTAGAAGCTAATCATGGGCCCATAACCCTTAACCCTATTACCATATTAGTATGATTTTTCTCATCATCGCCAAAATTAAACATAGTGGCATGTCACTATAAAACAAAAATACTAAAGTTTATATTAATAGCGGTATTGTTAATGGTACTAAAAATAGTATAATGTTCACTATAAAAAAATAGTTGCATGTTAACCATAATAACAAAATAAAAATATCAAAATTAGCGCATGCCTTAGTTTTCCTTGAAATTTTGCCAGGATCTGGCAAGTCATATCCCCTGCAAACAGAAATATATATGCCTCCATTCTAGAACACTCATAGAAAATAGCAGAATTACCTTGCATACATCATACATAAATCATCTTATGCACGCATATACACAGACTTCAGGTAGCCATGAACTTTTAGATGTTTCCGTCAATTGGAAAAAAGGATAACCTACATACTTCTTCTCATGGAACTCGCCATCAGGTTGAATCACCGAACTTGTGAGAAAATAGCACAACTGACTATAAATGCCTCCAAGATTTACCCGACTCGATTACGATAAGACTTGATAAATGAATATAGCTAGCAAGGAAAAATCCAACGGTTGACTTGAATCTCTTAATTGATGGAAGTCATGAGTGCAAAAAATATCTTCCTGCTCTCGCTAATTACAGGATGGATGCCATGGTTTTGGACCTGATTCTTCACGACTTCTAGACAATCTTTACTTGATATCCATGCATGCATGTAAATTAATAGCCATGTTGCAATTGTTAAGTATATCCTTGTTTTTTTTTGGAGAAAAAAGATGGAAGAGAATTTGTTCTCTCCAATGATAAACTATAAAGATCAATGCATTAGAGATGAAAGATGCTCAAAAATAATTTACTCCACTTGCATCCACCTTTGCCCGCTAGCGCACGCTTGGATAATTTATGGCTACATCCAATAAAAATTCTACAGCTCCCACTCACAAAAACACAAAACCACAAAATATACAGCTACTTGTTGCCAACTTGAGAATATATCCATGAATCTTGCTATGCTCCATTTTGGTGGCTACGTACTCTACGCTAGCTTGTACTATTATATTGTTAAAGAGGCCTCATGGAAAATAAGAAAATCTAAAAATTTGTTGTTTGGTAAATTCAATAATTCAATGAATATCACCCTCTTACTCATCATGTATATTATGGGTTTCAAGAACTATAGTTATTTCAGCTCGACATAGAAAAAATAGTCAAATATCTAATAAATAAATAAAAGAAGTTCAACCAAGCCAGGTTTGCAATACCAAATCAGTATCACTAGATGCATCGTGAATTATGCATTCATATTTTATTTATATAGTATTGTAGATGCTGATAGGTTATCCTAAATTTGGCCAAAATAGAAAAAATGACTTTTGAAAAAATAATACAACTTATATAAAGGAATAGCGTGAGTAACTATTAGAATCCATGGCAAAGCTAAACATCAGTGTAGTGCAAGGGCTTGGATATTATCTGAGAAAACTACAGCCAATTACTAGTCCCCTTAGCGGGGCACCTCTCAATGTTGCTACTAGTAGCATCCACCCAACATTATCACAAGAAAAGAGTATAACCCACTATACATTTTAATTTAACATCTTGGTTCTTGGATTTTCCTCTTCTTTAAATACTTAATAAAAGCCCCCACGAAATGAGCTTATAATTAGCACTATATACGCTCAAAGTTTATATACATATCCAACTCAAGGGCCAAAATGTGATTCAAACTCAAGATAAATTGACGGAAAGTAGACAACTTTTTTTGAGTTTTCAAAGAAACACATACCAGTTCAATTTTCTCGTCAAATTTTCGTCTCTTATAGCTGATCAGGACTATATAGAACTTTTCAAAATTTCTTGTTTTTCAATAAGATCATAACTATTCAAAAAAGAAGAAGGGAAAGTCTAATAATAGTAGAAAAAGCGAATAGTTCGGGGAAACAACTTGTATTGCCATTCATGTGCATCTTTGGCCACAGTAATGTAGGCCCTGTTTAGCATTCCTTCGAGGAAAGGTGAACTGATAGGATTGGTGATTGCTGTTGGAGTGCAGACTATGTGCAAAAGACGGCCAAGATCCAACATAGTTGCAGAGTTTTAACGTTGAAGAAATCATCACAGGCGACAAACTATAAATGGAGCTTGCATGGCTTTCCACTGAAATAATCCATGTTCCCGAAACAAACCCACATGATGCCGAACTTGGAATTTGATCCCAAGTTGGTTTGAACTTTTAGTTCTCCATGTTAATGTATACATATTCTGGTCGAAGATTCCAAAAAATTATCCAACTGCCATATAAAGTACTATAAAGGAGACCGTGCACTCAAGCAGTTACACCTGACACTTACACTAAGAGTCCATTTTCTATCTGGTCTGATCAATTGATTCCCAAATTATGAGCCATCAAACTTATATATATATGAATCAATCAATTCGAGCTAGCTTTTCCCGTGCAAAAGGAAACATGACAGGATGAGCTAACTTACTATTCCATGCACTGATCCCTCCTAGAAGTTTCAGAAAGTATATATACCAATCCTCTCCGTCCCTATTTCGGTTGGGCCTCCAAGCCATTTTTTCCTATGAATCATACTCTCATAGTTGAGTTTTATGCCTCAGAGCTTGGGCTTTTTTCGAAACGGAGGCTGAGACCCCAATTTCTGCATCCAAGAGATGCACACGACCTTTTTGCGGGACCCTGGTGCGAAGTTTTGAATACAAAGATTAGACCGAAGCAAGGACGGCTCTATATTTTGAGGGGACCTAGTGTGAAGTTGACAATATGGGCTTCTAAGGCTAAAATATATGTATATATAGATATCGGTGTCTGCTTTCGGTTTCAAAATATTAAAAATTAATAGCCAATAGCACATTCTTAGTCTCAGATGTTCATAAATAATTGTTAAGCACTTAAGCAATGCCATATTATGATAGAAAGACTAAGCGGTTGTCTGGTTGGGCTAATTTTTGGCTTTTGGATTTTATTTATAAGCCACAAAGCACCTACTTTTGGTTTTGGCTTTTGGCCTTTGACTGGATATTGTTACATGATGGTATAGGCCAAAAGCTAAATCAAAAGCACTTATTTATGTGCTTTTGTGCCTTATTTGCCAAAAACTGGAAATAAGCCAAACCAAACCAAACAATCCCTAAAATAAATAAATAAATAACAAGCAATATTTCATGCTAGTTTGATTATCTCACGCTGCTCTGACAGTCTGACTGCCTGCCTTTCCGTTTCCCTACCTCTAATCCTCACCTCGATTGGCCTATATGTATCTTCTCTCTACAAAAAATTAAGCCCAAAACAATAAACATGTGGGTAGGATATAGAAGATAGGCCCTTCCCAGCCGTGGGCCCTAGACCGCCGCACATGATCACCTTGGGTTAGACCCATGGCACTGGACCGAAGCCACCAACCTAGCGATGCTAATCCTACAACACTAACGAAGGGGTGTCTATGAACATGGCCAGTATACTGACATCATACCAACTCATCATCTAAAAATCGAAGGCCTCGACAAGTCACCCAATGGCGAGCAAGTGGCAGGACAAGTCGCCCAACGACGATCAAGGGATACAGGGCTAGCGCCCCCGTGCCACTAGCCGAAATGATGACGAGACCGCCGCCACTCTGCCGGGAAGTCTCATCCACGCCGCCGACTCCCCGATCCCCCACACGCACGAGAGGAAGCAATATCGCGATTGGAGGCCTCGCCGTCGACTAGATATGCCGCCGTACAGATCGGAGGCCTCCATGAGCGAGCGCCCCGCCGCCAACGTCTGCCAAACGGGCTTCGCCCGGCAGTGTCCTCCGGCGGGACGCGAGAGGGGGAGGAAGGGGAGGGGCGGCCGAGTCGGCCCTGGGCGGGCGACGCGAGCGAGTTAATTTTCTCTCAAAACTTGTGTTCTAAAAACATATTTGAATTTCTCATGCACCAGCTAAACCTAAAAGCATATACGGATCGGAGAAAAGTACTAGTAGTAATAATGGAGAATTTACTTAAGAAGGAAGGTATATAGCATCAGTGATGTACGTGGAAATGTGACGTGGACAGCACCTACCTAAGTTCCCCTTATCCTATCCTATCTCATACATCAGCAGCCAACATTGCATCTCAGTAGGTAATGTGCTGAGAACACTAGTAGTATAGTATGTTGATGCGGATGCAAAACCTCTTCTAGCACCGTTGCCTCTCATGGTCATTCTAGTAGCACGGTTGTCTCTCATGGTCAGTCTACACTTCCTGGCAGCTCCATGGGACTCATCATCGGCTCACACGGTCTGGATTGACGACCGTCTAATTCAAAATTTCGTAATATTTGGTTTCTCTCTTACATCGGTCGGTCTTGCACGTCCATGTTAGTACCTGTCGGACGGTCCAGGATGTCGCAGTTCTTGCGACTTTGGTGGACAATAAAGGTTGGCGGCTTTGTTGAGAAATAAGAAAAGGGAGAGGATGTGCAGTCCTGAAGTGGATGAGCAGACATGGGCAAAGATGGCCTTTTGGTCCCTGGAAAGCCAGGACAAGCTACCTGTATCTTCCTGTCTCTGGTAGCAGGCAGAGGACACTTGCTCAGGGTATCAGGTACCAGCACATCTTGGCTAGTAGTTGGCTATACCACAGGCCTTAATTAGCAGCGAATGCTGATGCGTGTAACATATCTTAGAAAGACTAAAAATCTTTTGCATGCATTCCACAGCTTCAGAAACACACAACAAAACAACTAAATAAGTTTATTTGGCGCATCGGATAGAGTTATCGGTTGCTTGATTTTAGACTGCTAAACAGGAAGAGCATGCAGGTTCGAGCTAGCTCCCATGATCTATTCGAAACTAGGAATTGCTTTTTGGGAATGACATTACCTCCATGGTAATCGTCTTCCTGTTCATCGACTTCAGTTCGAAGATGCACATGTCACTGTAACACTGGCCAGTCTCCGCGCCAACTTGCCCCAGCCATCAACAACCATCCATCTGAATGTTATGTTGCCTTGTCTGAAAGACATCTGGTTTTCCATTCCTTTCCCTTCGACTGGAGAATCATCGGTTCGGTTCATCCCTGGATGGAAGATGTACGGCATAAGCTGTTAGCAATAAGCACGCCCGAACCGACGTCGTACACAAGTAGTATACGAGTACGTTTAGGTTTGTGTAGCGCGATTGATATAGAAATTAGGAGTCCTAATCCTACTAGAATAGCTACACTAGATCTACTACATATACACGTGTAGTACTCCTGTAATCATGTGTGCGATTGAGAAATAGACAAATACAGGCTCGACACGAGCCTTTGGCTATCCAATTGATTTCTGAGGTGTTGTGTCTTCACGTAAGATGAGTAGCTAGCTGGTTTGATCAAGGAGATCTTAGGCTAGGCGTACGTGATCTCTCAGCTCCGGCCAAAAGCATCGGCTGTCGGTTGATCGATCAGGAAGTCTACGGAGAGCCGGCTTCTACGTGTATGTCTTGTCGGAAAACACTCGACAAGTTACGCGTTTGTCGCTGGTTGTCTTCTCGCAATGTCCCGACGAAAGTACTGTTGGGTCTGGGCCAACAATTGGTATCAGAGCTTGAGGTTCTTCGTCCGTGATCTACTGAAAGTACAAGGAGGTCATGGCATTGGTCAAGGCAGGCGAGAACTCGGGATCGGCACCAGTGTTTGAGACGGTGGGCGCGGCTTTGTATCCGCGTCTGGATCACAAGTACTACGGACTATGGGCATTGGTGATGCAGTGCGCCATGGAAGGTCAGGAGATTTGGGAGGCCATCGATCCAGCGGTGATGAGTACGTCAAGGGAGGTGTGAAGCACCGAGAGGATTGCCAAGCATTGACAGCGCTCTACTCGGTCGTACCGACAAACATGCTGCGGCACCTCGTCGGAAAGAAATCGGCGAAGGATGTGTGGGAAGCGATCAAGGTGGTATGCGCAGGTGTCGGCGACACTAGTGCTCACGTGGGGCAGAAGGAGGTTGTCTTGGATGACGAGATGACATTGGTAGAACCGGAAGTGACCCCGGTTGGTTCGTCAAGTGTGGCGACGCCAAGTACGGCGACCAAGGTGTTAGAAGAAGTCGGCGTGAGTATGTCAAGTTCTGAGAAGGAGGAGTTCACCTCAAGTTCAGAAGTGCAACCGGAGAGTACTCGGACTACCGACATCGCAGGACACGACATCCAGGATCAAGAAGATGTCTCATTGCATGATGAAGAAAGTAGCACGCCAGGACGTCCACCAGAAGCTGTAGGCGGACGTGGCACGTGTGCGCTTCTCAACAGCCTAGAAGGAGGTGCTCCAAGTGTGGAGCTCGGGCTAAGGGAAGGTCCAGGGGATGGCGGCCCAGAAACGCCAGTAGAAGGCGATCCAAAAGAAAGTGATCCGCCGAGAGGGGCTCCATCCGAAGACCCAGAAAATAGATTAGAGGATGGTCTAGGGGCTAGCAGCCCAGAAACGCCAGAAGGAGGCGGACTAAAAGAAAATGGTCCGCCAGGAGGAACTCCGCAGGGAGGTCTAGGGGCGCCCATCCCAGAAGTTGGAGTAGAAAAAACAAGTAGGCCAAACAGCGTGTGCGCTGTAACGCAAGAAGAAATTGACGGACCAAGAGAAGTAGGTCCACTCAGGCTAGGGGTTGCCTACCTAGAAAACTGGCAAGAAGCAGATGCTCCATCGGGAGTTCTACAGAGAGAAGGGTTGCCCAGCCTAGAAAATGAGGCAGAAGAAAAGTGCATCAGAGTTCAGAAAGCTCCATCGTGTGGAGGATTAGGAGTGCCAAAAGGCCATTCACGTGAGTTACCTTGGAGTTTGTGGGTGAGCCAAAAGAAACGGCATGAGTTGCATCCATCGGACAAGGAGCTAGCTAGCTTTGCTAGTAGTTACTACGTTGAAATGGATCGTATGGGCACCTAGAGGGGGGGGGGGGGTGAATAGGTGCTACACCAATTTTTAATTCTTTTTCAATTTTAGGCTTAGCACAAAGGTAAATTCTCTAGATAAACTAATGTGTGGAATTTTCCTATATGCAAACCTATCTACTAGCCAGTACGGAGCGAGTGGAAGAGGAACGAGTGAACCGAAGTGAAGCACGTGGAGACACAGGATTTGTTTGACCGCAGTTCCTTTCTTGTTAAGGGAAGTACGTCTGCGTTGGAGGGGTGGGCGGTACTAAGACCACCATGCCACAAAAGGCCTCACCCTGTTCTCCGATGGATCTCGCCACAACAGGCCTGATCCACCTTCCACTATAGGTACCCTTCGAGGCGGGCACCGACGCCTTTACACAACTAGCGAGGCAACAACTCCACAATAACTTGGAGTCTCCCGAAATGACAACAAGCTGCCACAAGAACAAAGTTGTCAAATACAATAACACGATCTAGGTATTAACGAGAATACTAGATCGGGGATTTCTCCAAGTGAATGGAGAGGAGTTGAAGCGCTTGATTCTTGATGTTGATGATGAACTTCTCCTCCTTCAATTCCACCAAAGATCAAGATCTTAGGGTGGTTGAAGTGGGAGATCGAGATTTAGAGATCTTGCACAGGGTCTGGTCAAATTCGAATGAATCAAGAATTCTGGACGTTGGGGAAGAAGGGGTACTTATACCCCCTTCCAAAAACCAGCCGTTGCACACTTTGGGGGCCGGTTTATCCGGCCCAAGTGAGGGTCAGATTATCCGGTCTGAGGAAACACCGCCCCAGACTCGGAATATCCGGCCATCCGCCCCCACACAGTGAGACGCGTCGAGCTTGTCCTTGATCAACTTCTGGGGGCCGGATTATCCGGCCCTATGCGAAGTCCAGATTATCCGGCCTGGGGAAGAAGAACCGCCCCAGTTCGGATTTTCCGGGAGAAAATCCGACTGGACAAAAAGCGACGCGCCGTGGTTCCTTTTGCACGAAAACTGGGGGCCAGATTATCCAGCCCTTGCGAAACCCGGATTATCTGGCCTGGGGAAGAAAAACCGCCCCAGTTCGGATTTTCCGGAAGAAAATCTGACTGGACACAGAGCGACGCGCCCTGGCTTCCTTGAGAGATGAGGTAGGCCGGATTATCCGACCCTTGGAGGGGCAGATTATCCGCCCCCCCCTCAAAACTTCCTGCACACTTAGCAAACATGAAAAGTCTCCATAGTATTGTCATCTAACATGCAAAACATAGGAAAACATGAAATGTTCTTTCAGTCTCCCCCTTTTTGGTGTTAGATGACAATACTAGGATTTGCAGAAGAAAGACACAAGACAAACAGAGATAACTATGGAAGGGACTCCCCCTCAATGTGTGCATAATAGAGTTTTGCATTGGAATACAAATGCACATAAAAAGGTGAATCTATTCCATAGACAAAAGGGCAAAAAAAAACATATACCACCGAAGTAGAGAATAGGCATCCTTGACAGATCACAATTATTATTGGATAACCATTATGAGCGCGCGCCTTCCGTGATAAACCACCAGCAATAGGATATAAATAGATATAACCATGAGCATAATCCATGATATGAAGTCCATAGGTATCATCCAGACAACCACATAAAGTCTCAACCACAAATCACAAACCACGAATATAAAATTTCAATGTTAAATGGGCATAAGCAAGAAATAACGAATAAAAAGTGCAAGTGCTTATGCCCGACCCATGCAAATCCACGGACAACCTAATAGAACTACTTCTCCCCCTTTGGCATCGAGACACCAAAAAGGGAGAAGAGCGATGCTAGCGCCCCATGGAATCACTCATCATAGTCCTCGTCCTCGTCCTCATGCTCTTCCTCATCCTCATCTTCAAGCTCTTTAGTGTCACCTTCCTCATCATCAGCATCAGCAACAGGCGCAGAGGGGAACAAGTGACGCTCCAGCTCACCATAGTTCAGCCCGGAGGAAGAGTTCCACCGAGCATATGGAGTGGGAGGTGTAGGAGCCGGAGGAGCACCCAAAGCGCCAGACACGTGGTGGAGAATGAGCTGCTGGGAGTGAGCCAACTCATGGCGCTGCCTGTAGGCCTCATACTGACCCTTGCGTGTGTCCACGCCCATACAGAGGATGTGACGCTGGAACCAGTTCAGCTGCTTGATCTCGCGGGCCACGGGAGGCACTGGGGGCCAACGAGCATCCCTCATGAGGCCCTCAGGAGCAGAGGAGGGGTGAGAAGTCTTCCGAACCTTGTTGTAAATCTTCTTGGCCTTGTGCACCGAGTCAATGTGGAACTCCTCGGCAGGAAGCAGGTGGCAGATGAGCAACATAATGTAGGGCGCATATGGAATGGACAGACGGTTGAACATAGCATTACGCAGCTCATGGTAAATGAAGTCCATGACATCCAGCATGTACTGCACTGACTCGTCCTCGCAGGAGGCAACCTCATGAGAAAATTGAAGTAGCTGAACGAGGTGACCACGGATGCTGTCATTGTTGCCCCCACTCGGTGTAATAGAGTCACGGAAGAGACCCACCAATGCAACATAGATGGGAGCAAGACCAACCACAGTACCGACAATACCATTGTCCACAGTGCACGGAGAGAGAGCAGCATCCTTGTTGGGCTTCAACTGAGTGATGATGCGGTGGCCACTGGCTCTATCCCTGCTGTGGAAGGAGTACCCCAAGACCTCAACAAACATGTGAAAATTAGCAGTCATGGGCCTGTCATGAGTCATCCACTTCATAGTGCGATGCTCATCACCACAAATCACCAGAGTGGAGAAGAATTGCTTCACCACCTTAGAGTCAAAGGAGCACTGGAGGGACATGAGATGGTGCAGCCCCATCCTCTCAGCCATATACATCGCATCAACAAGATGCGCCTTCTCCAAAGCATCAACAAGTACCAGAGGGTGCATAGGCCTAATGTTCAGCCTGGCATAGATGTCTTCATAAATCCCCTTCTGTTCGGCACACCAAAAGCGGGAATCCCCCAGCTCACCATCACGAGGCAGCTCAGCAAACAAGTCACGATGACGGATGGCGGAAAAGGAGACTGCATCCAAAGCCCTATAGTTGATCTTGGGCTCCTTGCCCTACCTCTTGGACATGCCCTTCCGAGTCCTCTTGGATTGTTCAGCCATGCGCCTTTCCTCGTTCTTTCTTCTCCTCAATTCAACTTCGTCCACTAGTTTACCTTGACCGTCGTCCTGAAAGTACTTGGCGCGAGGACGGCGCTTGTAGGTCTTGGGAACACGGGAACCACCTGTGAGGATAATAAGGGCGATAGCAAGGGGATAAGCATACACACAAGTCCAGGAGAGAGTATGGAACAAGTAGGCAAAAAATTCATAGGTCAAAACTACTCAATACATACACCATAGTGAAACTGAAGCAGACTTGAATCTGTCAGGCCGGATTATCCGGCCTGGCCAGGGGCGGATAATCCGGCCCTGGCAGAAATTTTCGATTTCACCAAGAATGCATGCAAAAAAGTAGATCGGGCCTAGAAACTGTAAGACTACGAGTTCTATGTGAAACCACATCCTTCTAGACAACGTTCCAACCAACAAGGTACACATCTAGCCAAAGATGGGGAGAGAGGGAGTTACCCTCACTCATTGGAGGAAGAACACGGAGGAGAAGGTACCCGGAGGCGCGGAGAAGAAGATCCGGGAAGACCCGGAAAATCCGGTGGCCGGAGAGGCTTCGGGGAGGGTGAGGGGCGGCAGGCGGTGGATGGGGAGAAGGAGATGGCTAGGGGAGAAGTGCTGCTTGATATGAGCCCTTCCCCCCGAGCCCTTCCCTTTAAGATCAAATCCGCCAGGGCCGAATTATCCGGCCAACACTTGGGCCGGATTATCCGGCCTAAAATCTGGGATTCTGTTATACACAGAACTAGGCCCGCGCGTCCCCAAACAACACCCCCACAAGGTGTACAAGGGACTTGTGTGCAAGAATAGATGTCTTAGGGGTAGGGAAGGCTTAGGATTGAGAATGCCAAACTGAGATGGTACTAGACACTCAAAATTGCAAAATCCAAATCAAATAAAAGCCAAGATTGAGTGTGATTCCCATAAGAACATGAGAGAGCAAATAACATCCAAAAAGATCCAATTCTCCACAAAGGAGAGGGCGGTGGCCGAAGCCACCTTGTTGGAGTGTATGGTGTGACACCGCGAAGATATATCTTGGGTTCACGACCAATACTCATCAATAAGCTCACATATCACAACATGATATTAAGAAAAATGATATAACTTGCTATTGGCATTATTGGGGGAGGGTTAGCCCAATAAGTTAGGACCACACTCCCCCTATATCCATGCCCACACCTAGACCAAACAATGATTGAGATGTACGAGTGGGTGCATGGGTAATCAAGACAAGCTCCCGGAATCAATGATATTTAGCTCATTCCTCAGATAGCAGAATCTTGCTTCATCAAGTGGCTTTGTAAAAATATCCGCCAGTTGGTTCTTCGTGCTCACAAAAGATAGATCAATATCACCTTGAGCAACATGGTCACGAATAAAATGATTCCGAATCTCAATATGCTTCGTCCTTGTGTGCTGAACTGGATTGTACGCAATTTTGATAACACTTTCATTATCACATAAAAGAGGCACTTTGTCACAATTGACACCGTATTCCTTTAAAGTTTGCCTCATCCACAATAATTGAGTACAAGCGCTGCCAGCAGCAACATATTCAGCTTCGGCGGTGGAGAGAGATATACAATTCTGCTTTTTGGAGGACCAACATACAAGAGATCTTCCCAAGAATTGACAAGCTCCAGAAGTTGACTTCCGATCATCCTTATCACCAGCCCAATCTGAGTCAGTATAACCACACAAAGAGAAATTGGAGCCCTTGGGATACCAGAGACCAAAGTTGGGGGAATGGACTAAATATCGAAAGATCCTCTTGACCGCCACTAAGTGGCTTTCTTTAGGAGCTGCTTGATACCATGAGGGTTGAGTTCGAGAAGACACTTTGTTTGCATCGGAGTAGCGACACCATTTAGATCCGTCATCTTGAATCTCTTGAGCATGTCTTGGATGTACTTTGCTTGATTAATAAAGGTTCCTTCTCTTAGTTGCTTGATCTCGAATCCAAGAAAGGACCGTAATTCCCCCATCATAGACATCTCAAACCTGTCAGTCATAAGCTTTGAAAATTCATCGTTAAAAGCTTTGTTAGTAGAACCAAAAATGATATCGTCTACATATAGTTGGCATACAAAGAGCTCCCCCTTAACCTTCTTAGTAAAAAGAGTGGGGTCGATTTGCCGAACTTCGAAGCCACGATCTAACAAAAGCTCTTTAAGGTGCTCATACCACGCACGTGGGGCTTGTTTAAGGCCATAGAGTGACTTATCGAGTTTGTAGACATGGTTCGGGAAGTTAGGATCCTCAAACCCCGGGGGTTGCTTTACGTATACCAACTCATGTAGAGGACCGTTAAGGAAGGCACTCTTTACGTCCATTTGCTGCAACTTAAAATTGTTATGAGCAGCAAAAGCAAGTAGGATACGGATGGACTCAAGACGAGCCACAGGAGCATAGGTCTCGCCGAAGTCGATGCCCTCAACTTGGGAGTAACCTTGTGCAACAAGTCTTGCCTTGTTCCTCACAACAATGCCATTCTCATCTTGCTTGTTCTTGAAAATCCCCTTGGTGCCGATAACATTGCGGCACTCTTTGGGTTTCTCCACTAGTTTCTAGATTTTGTTGCGCTCGAAATTGTTCAATTCTTCATGCATAGCGACAACCCAGTCTGGGTCTTCAAGAGCTTCAAAGACCTTCTTAGGTTCCACCATGGAGATATGAGCTTGATGCTCACCAAAACTGGCCAATTCTCTTCTAGTAGACACCCTTCGTCGAAGATCACCAACAACCTTGTCGAGAGTGTGACCCCTCAACTCAAGGTTACGGTCAGCCCGAGCCTTGCGACGAAGTTCAATAAGTTTGTTGTCTCTTGGTGGAGGAGATTCATCACTTGAGTCTTCATTGGAGGCATTTTCTCCGCCTTGATCAGTAGCTGGAACATCAGTAGCAGGTGGTGGAGATGCATGCCCTTGAGGTGAGTCCGTAGCCATAATAGGAGGCTGCAGAACTAGAGAGTCAGGGCTGGATAATCCGGTCGATGAAGAGGCCGGATAATCCGGCCTGGGAGGACTTGCAGCAGCATCTTCAGGAAGCCTGGGACTCACTTGAACTGGTGAGGAGCCGGATAATCTGGGGTCAACCGGAAAATCCGGCCTGGAGCTTGTGTTGATATCTTCACCACCAGGAGCAGCATGGACAGCTGGAGCAGGGTGGCCGGATAATCCGGTATCCACCGGAAAATCCATCCTGGAGCTTTCTGGAGCATCTTGACCTTCAGCACTTGATGGAGATAGTGTAGAAGTTGCCCTCGTGGTTGGAGCATGTTGCGTATGTGTAGATGAGGGCTCTATATGAGTAGAGCATTGTCCTTCCCGGTCCGCCACAAGGGGTTCCTCAATGGGGCGGAAGAATCCCATGCCCATTCTTCTTATGGCATCTTGGGGTATTTTAACATCTGCATCACAAACACCAACTTGCTCCGCACGGGAACCGTCATTTTCCTAGAACACCACACTACAAGATTCTACAACAGTTCTGGAGAGCTTATTGTAGACTCTATAAGTGTGGGATTCAGCACCATAACCAACAAAAATACCTTCTAGATCCTTAGATTCAAACTTAGATAAACGAACTCCTTTAATAAGAAAGAAACACTTACACCCGAATACCCGAAAGTATGAGATGTTTGGCTTGTTACCGGTAAGTATTTCATACGGAGTCTTGTCCAAAATCTTGCGGAGGTATAAACGATTGGATGAATGACAAGCAGTAGAGATTGCTTCAGCCCAGAAGTTATATGGAGATTTGAATTCGGCCAACATTGATCTTGCCATGTCCATTAGAGTTCGATTCTTCCTCTCGGCTACACCATTTTGTTGAGGGGTGTACGCAGCGGAATATTGATGTCTTATCCCCTCTTCACTTAGGAACTCATTTAAGGTGTAGTTCTTGAACTCCGAGCCGTTATCACTCCTTATAGCCAGAATGGGGACGTTGTGTTGACGTTGAACCTCGTTGGCGAAGTCGATGACAGTTTGTTGAGTTTCACTCTTCAACTTGAAGAAATAAACCCAAGTGTATCTTGAGTAATCATCAACAATCACTAGATAATACTTCTTCCCACCGAGGCTTGCATGAGATGGAGGTCCGAAAAGATCCACATGAAGAAGCTCCAAGATCCTTTTTGAAAAGATAATAGTTTTCCTTCGATGAGGAGAATCATGCATTTTTCCTTCAACACACGCCCTGCAGACACGATCTTTGGCAAAAGAGAAATTTTCTTTTAGTCCAAGAATGTGGCCACCCTTGTGGAGACTTTGCAAAGTTCTCATACTGACGTGGGCTAGTCGGCGATGCCATAGCCAACCCGTGTCAGCCTTTCCGAAAAGACACATCGGACCTGTAGTGGTTTTCCCCGAAAAGTCTACCACGTACAGGTCGTTTTTGACATATCCCACGAAAGCGACTTTTAGAGACTTGCTCCACAAGAGTACCACCAAATCAGCATCAATGTAAACTGCAAAGCCCATCTTACCAAGGGCACGAATAGAAAGTAAGTTATACCCGAGGGTCTCAACAAGCATGACGTCCACGAGAGAGATATCGTGAGCCACCACAACTTTGCCGAGACCCAATACCTCAGATTTTGACTTGTCATCATAGAAGACGGTAATATGATCAAGATTCGGCCGCATCTCCGTGATAATCTCCTTGCTTCCGGTCATATGACTCGTACAACCGCTATCGAGTACCCATTTAGAACCACCGGAAGCATAGCCCTGCAAGAAAATTATTTCTTGGTTTTAGGTACCCATTTTTCAATGGGTCCTCTCATGTTAGTAACAAGGGTTTTGGGAACCCAAATAGACCAAGGAATGTAACAATCATAAGGCCCTACATAACTAGCATAAACATCACCATAAGAATCACAATATAGTTCGAAGTTAGGATTGTTGATCCCTGCAAAACCATCATAATTAGTCTTGTCATTGGTAATGTTGCTAGTCTTCGATTGAGCAGTCTTGTTCTTCTTGTTCTTCTTGTTTTTCTTGCTCTTTATCTTGGGTATGTAACCAAGACCTTCTTTACTGTTGTTTGACCTTTGCCTGCTTAGTATCTCATCAATAACCCCTTTACCTTTGTGTTGAGAACTCCTTGCAAGATCTTCTTTTCCAAAGGATAAAGATGAGGTACTTGGTACATTATACCGTTTCAATTGAGTTTGGAGCTGGTCATGAGACTCATTTAGAGTAGAATGATCACTCTTCAATGCCTTGTGAGCACTTTCAAGATCATCAAACTTCTCCAAAAGTCTAGCATGAACAGCCCCAAAATCAATCTTTTCTTTCTTTAGTTTCTTTACCTTGGCAAGGGCATGGTCACGTTCTTTAATGAGCTGAGCTACAGCTTCTTATTGTGAATCCTCTAGGGATTCGAGTCTTTCTTCCAAAGAAACTCGAGTTTCCTCTTCCTCTTCCAAGGCATTCTTCAAAGAGGCTATCTCCAAAGCATCTTCTCTTTCAATTCTGCCCTTTTCTTCAAGGAGATCTTCGGCTCGAGCAAGTTGACTCATAAGAGTATCAAAATGGAGTTTGTGCTCACCTTGTAGGTTAGTGAAAAAAATATCCAAGGCAATAACTTCTTCTTTCATTTCAAGACTGTCATGATCATCCATATCCAAAATTATGTTAGTCTTAGAAAATGAGGGGTTAGAAGTTGATACCTCGGATCCTCTTGCCATTAGGCAAGTGGCGTTGTTGTTGATGGCGTTCTCGTTCGGTGAGTCAAAGAGAGAGGAGGGAGTCGATGTGGTGGCTATAGCAGCCACTTCGCGGGAACTATCATCATCCTCTTCATCTTCACTTGCGGAGGAGTATTCCTCTTGAGCTACAAGGACCATCTTGGGTTGCTTCTTGAAAGGCCCATTCTTCTTAGCAAATGGCTTCTTCTTAGGAACTTTGGATTTCTCTTTGAGAATGAGCCTGCCACCATTGTCTTCCCTATTTTCATAAGGACACTCGGCTACAAAGTGCAGTCTATCTCCACAGTTGAAGCAAGTTCTCAATCTTGGGCCACTTTCTCTTCTTCCATTTGACCCGTTCTTGCGCTCCAGTTCAGACTTGGCTTTGGCAGGGTCCTTCCAAAAGTTCCTTGCATAGAATGCCATGTACTCACCATGAGCACGTTTGACCTCATCGGGGCAGTCCATGGATATCCTCTCAAATGCTCCTTCATCATCCTCTTGCTCAGCAACATTGGCTTTGAGAGCCATATTGACACCCTTTTGCATTCCAATGGCCCGAGCACGGGCATCTTCAGCATTCTTTGCCGCCACTTTGAATGACGCCATTTCTTGCATGACTTCATTGGATGTCATTTGATGATAGTTGTGTCTACCTTTCAAGCTCTTCAAATCCGTCGGTTTGAAAGGCATTAAGGCACTCACATACTTCCTTTTTATCCATGCATCATCAATGTGAGTGGCCCCATGCTTCCGAAATGTTATTGCGATGCCCTTGAGTCTTCTATACATGTCCTCATGGTTTTCACCATCCAACATGTAGAATCCCTCAGCTTCGTTACTAAGGGCATCATACCGGTTTCTTCTCATGCTTTCATTTCCAACAAAAAGGTCCATAAGAGCATCCCACGCCTCTTTAGCCGTGTTGAGATGTTCAATGTGTGGCATGTCCTTGGGACCCACACCCAGCTGTATCATGTGGAGAGCAGTGGCATTCAACTGGCTATCCACAACTTCCCTTCTTGTTAGATTGATTTGATCTCCAACATGAAGACCTTCTTCAATGATCCTCCACAATTCAATAGAGGAGCTGCAAACATGAGATTTCATTAGAAATTGCCATTGGTTAAAAGAAGATGCAGTGAGCTTGGGTGGATCACCCCTATTGTTTATATGAGGATGAGGGATAGGTGGGTCGGGGGAATATACGTGGCGAACCTCACTATATTCCTCCTTACCACTTCCCTTTTTGGAGGTGGAACCATTTAGTTTTTCACCTTCCACATCATCATCCTTAGATCCGGTGTTACCCTTTTCCTTAGATGATGGTGAGGGAGCCTCAGAGGAGGATGGAGATGGGGCTATGGATGATGTAAGGCGAGCAATCATTTGATCCATCTCCTCCATCTTGGCCTCAAAGGATTTCAACAAGGTTGTTTCCAACGACTTGAGATCATCCATTGTGACCTTATCCACAGCCTCATTTCCATCATCCCTTGTACCCATACTACTCTTAGGCGGTTAAGCCCGAATTAAGAGCCGGGGCTCTGATACCAATTGAAATGGATCGTATGGGCACCTAGAGGGGGGGGGGGTGAATAGGTGCTACACCAATTTTTAATTCTTTTTCAATTTTAGGCTTAGCACAAAGGTAAATTCTCTAGATAAACTAATGTGTGGAATTTCCCTATATGCAAACCTATCTACTAGCGAGTAAGGAGCGAGTGGAAGAGGAACGAGTGAACCGAAGTGAAGCACGCGGAGACACAGGATTTATTTGACCGCAATTCCTTCCTTGTTAAGGGAAGTACGTCTGCGTTGGAGGGGTGAGCGGTACTAAGACCACCACGCCACAAAAGGCCTCACCCTGTTCTCCGATGGATCTCGCCACAACAGGCCTGATCCACCTTACACTATAGGTACCCTTCGAGGCGGGCACCGACGCCTTTACACAACTAGCGGGGCAACAACTCCACAACAACTTGGAGGCTCCCGAAATGACAACAAGCTGCCACAAGAACAAAGTTGTCAAATACAATAACACGATCTAGGTATTAACGAGAATACTAGATCAAGGATTTCTCCAAGTGAATGGAGAGGAGTTGAAGCGCTTGATTCTTGATGTTGATGATGAACTTCTCCTCATTCAATTCCACCAAAGATCAAGACCTTAGGGTGGTTGAAGTGGGAGATCGAGATTTAGAGCTCTTGCACAGGGTCTGGTCAAATTCGAATGAATCAAGAAGTCTGGACGTTGGGGAAGAAGGGGTACTTATACCCCCTTCCAAAAACCAGCCGTTGCACACTTTGGGGCCGGATTATCCGGCCCAAATGAGGGCCGGATTATCCGGTCTGAGGAAACACCGCCCCAGACTCGGAATATCCGGCAGAAAATCCGCCCCCACACGGTGAGACGCGTCGAGCTTGTCCTTGATCAACTTCTGGGGGCCGGATTATCCGGCCCTATGCGAAGTCCGGATTATCTGGCCTGGGAAAGAAGAACCGCCCCAGTTCGGATTTTCCGGGAGAAAATCCGACTGGACACAGAGCGACGCGCCGTGGCTCCTTTTGCACGAAAACTGGGGGCCGGATTATCCGGCCCTTGCGAAACCCGAATTATCCGGCCTGGGGAAGAAAAACCGCCCAAGTTCGGATTTTCCGGAAGAAAATCCGACTGGACACAGAGCGACGCGCCCTGGCTTCCTTGAGAGATGAGGTAGGCCGGATTATCCGGCCCTTGGAGGGGCGGATTATCCGGCCCCCCCTCAAAACTTCCTGCACACTTAGCACACATAAAAAGTCTCCATAGTATTGTTATCTAACACGCAAAACATAGGAAAACATGAAATGTTCTTTCATACGTGCATAGTCATGTGAATCCCGACGAGAAAGTATTTCGGCGAGTTCACATAGGCGAGTCGCGAGAGAGCGACATGATACCTCAGCCAAAAATTAGAGGATCCAAAGTGAAGAGACAAGAGCGATGTCGGACACAGAAGAGTATGCGCACAGTCTCCGACTGCACTGGAGACGAAGCGACTACGACCGACATGAGCACGCATGAAGCGTGTGCTGGACTACTATCCGAAGAAGAAATTTTGGATGGTTAATAATTCGGCGAAGATGAACTACAAAAAGCACTGGTTGTTTATCAAGGAACCGATGAAGACCGAAGGCACGGTAATGGATGACATCGATAAGGAGGACGCGGAAAAGAAGAACACGGACAAGGAGGGTCAACGTCAAGTCATGGAGAATCCGGCGAAGGTAAAGTCGGTGACATGGAGGATGACGCTTGGAGCAGCAAAAGCAATGCCGAGGATGACGCCTGCAAGGAGCAGTTGGCGCATTTGGGACCCAGGTCGAGGTGAAGCGTACGTCGTGCTTAGGGGGTGATTGTTAGCAATAAGCACGCCCGAACCGACGCCGGAAGGGCGCAGTGCGCTCTGTCGTATACAAGTAGAATACGAGTACGTGTAGGTTTGTGTAGCGCGATTGATGTAGGAATTAGGAGTTTTAATCCTACTAGAATAGCTACACTAGATCTACTACATATACACGTGTAGTACCCCTGTAATCATGTGTACGATTGAGAAATAGACAAATACAAGGCTCAACACGAGCCTTTGGCTATCCAATTGATTTCTGAGGTGTTGTGTCTTCACGTACGATGAGTAGCTAGCTGGTTTGATCAAGGAGATCTTAGGCTAGACGTACGTGATCTCTCAGCTCCGGCCAAAAGCATCGGCCGTCGGTTGATCGATTAGGAAGTCTACGAAGAGCCGGCTTCTACGTGTGTGTCTTGTCGGAAAGCACTTGACAAGTTACGCGTTTGTCGCTGGTTGTCTCTTCGCAACGTCCCGACGAAAGTACTGTTGGGTCTGGGCCAACATAAGCATACTCTTGACCGAATTCCTGGTATTTTACAGATAGAGAAAAAAACAAGTTAACATGGTGGTTATGTTGGTACAATAAGTGAACTTCTTCATTTAGGTAAGCATAGATAACCGGTTCAGGAGAATGTCATTTCTATGACACAGCTGCAAGAGTAATGTTGAAAGTCCTAGCCTAGAAAAACAGAACTGTGAAGGGACTAATATGTAACTTGTACATTGAATAGATAACAATGAAGGAAGAGCACCTGTAGCGGAAGACGCTTCAGGAAATCCCCAAATAATATCTCTTGCGTTCTTCCTCCTGTGATTCCTACTGCTGGTGATCTTGAAGCATATCAAGCAACAAGTAAATTCAAAAAGAATATAGTTTGTTGATAACTTGATATCCGTGGTAAACTGGAGACACTTGATTGCTTAAGAAGTCAAGAACAGGTGAACTAGAATCTAATCTCCACATTGAATTTTTTTTCTTGATAATACTCTGCATTCACTATGAAATCCTACGTTCCTATCCCGTCGTGTTTACTGGTCCCACCTAAACCAAAAAGTGAAAACAAAAAGAGGAATCAGGTTTAAGAGCCCACCAAAAACTGTTAGTACCTAAACAAACTCACATCCTTGTATCTGCATCACTTAATTAAGTAATACTTCAATGAAAGATCACAAAAGAAATATAGTTTGTTGATAACGCGGTAAACTGGAGGCACTTGGTAATAAAAATAATGCTACTTCCACAAAGATAGGTTGAAGAACAGGTGAAGGAGAATCTAATCTGTACATTGACTTTTCAAAATAATACTCCCTCTATTCACTAATATAAGACGTTTGGAAAAGTAATCAGTACTACATTAAATATCCAATCCCACTCCCCGACATAACCCAACAACGAAAACAAAAGGAGGAAAAAGGGTTTAAGAGCACATGAAAAACTGTTACTACCTAAACAAAATCACGTTCTTTTATTGGCATCACTCAATTAAGTAGAACTTCAATGGCAGATCACAACAGCATGCTTTTTGTACTCATAAATTGATTCAAGATTTTCAAAGAACTGAGCTTACAAATTGGCGGTGGCAAAAATTTACAATCCAAATAATCATGTGGCTTTATCGCCAGAGCTGCTTGAAATAAGAAAAGGAACTAGTACATTAATTTCTTCATCGTTACCTTGGCTTGAGCCAACTGTAGTTCCTCCAACAGGGCAAGGATCAATGATTGCTTCAACAAGCACAGCGTCTTTAGGTTCTCTAGTCTGGCTGGACAAATACATCCACTGTGTCCTCGGGTGCTTCTGACTGTTCAAATTGTCTTGATAAGCCATGATCCAAAGCCACATCTTCAGATTCATCGAAATCTGCTGTAAGAGAGTATAAGGAGTAAGAGAACCTGCACCGACGGAAAATGAAGTGTCTCAATAAGCACAAATATAGTTGCCTCGACAAGGTAACCTGATGATTCCTCAGACAAAGAAGGTATTGCAGGTTCATATGATCCTTCACTTTCAGCAGGGCACACGTCTCTGGATTTCGCACGCAGTATACAAAGATCATCACTTCTAACAAACCTTGTTCCCTGGCAGCTCTTGCATGTTATAACTTATAACCATCGCCGAGAAGCCCTGGAAAGATATCACAGATCAATCATGTCAGAGGGCAAACATTCAGGAAATGAATAGTCCGTGCTGACGATGCTCTCCTCTACTCGATACAAAGTTTGGATTAGTGAGCACAATCTAGAACCAACCCCAAAGGAATCTGGCCCAAAAAACAAATCACTAGCTACAGACTAAGTTGAATCCTACAGGACTGAGTTTCAGCCAAAGGTCGTTTGATTGCATCAACAGAGAAAATAAATTAACCAAGAGATTTTAGTCAATTCATGGAAATCTCCTATGGAGTGGTTTCTTAGATTCGTAGGATTCTACGGATGTAAGGACAGAAAAATGCGGGAATTGCAGAAGAAAACACATGACCATCTTGAGGGCCTAGTAGTGGCCTTAAATCTGTCTATATCAGATTAGCTTGCAAGTAAACTGGAACAAATCAAAGAGAAAGCGAAAAGGGGAAACCAGTTGCATGTTACAAGACGAGACAACTAATTCTTGCATTTACCTCGTCTTCTTTCGCTTGAATGTGTGCGTAGTGAACTATCTTCTTAGGGAGGAGGAGGAAACAGGGCTTGCTGAAGACGCTCGTCTGTTTTCTCTTGAATAGCAGGGCTTGCTGAAGACGCTCTAAGTGACGAGTAGCTACTCATGTTTCCTTAACCAACCTTTGCAGCAGGTAATATCAGTAATCCATTCAGAACTACCAATATATTGTACTACGTCCTCTGAACCATAATGCAATATTTTTGGCAAACTAAATTAGTTTGCCAAAACATACTACATTATGAAACAGAGGGAGAACAGTAAATGAGTGAGAACAGCAATTCACATATCTCTGTCGGTCACTTGTTTCAGTAAGAAGTAAGAGCTGAAGAAACACCTTACGCTTCAATCACGTGGCATGCCTGCATGAGTATTTCGCTGAAATGCAATTATTTTGGGACTTTAGCAGCTAACTGATGTCTCAGGCATGCATGGCACTTCAGAGATACACTGTACCTGCATTGCAAAAAATATGAGTATGCTGAGTGGTGCACATTGATTTAGCAAAACAGTTCACAACCCTGAATAAGTCATGTCGATTTATCAAAACAATCAGAAGAATTCTGACAAAAACAGGTTTAAATTCCAGAATAGCTTTTATATTTGGAGGTAAATGCTATAGAGCTACAGAAGATTCCAAGAAGAAGGACAATTACTACAACTTAACGATTGTTCATCATCAATGGACAGATCCAGAAATTTGGTTACAATATTTGATTAATACATATTAAGATTCTAGAGAGTAGAGACAAATCTCTGTCAATTATCCAACACTTTTCTATTTATTGATTCAGAGACATATATCTACAATACATGGTGCGATAGGGACACCACTACGGCGGAGCTTCTCGAAGATGTCTTAGGATCTCATCCTCACACATCTTCGAGGAGCTCGTCATAGAGGTACTCCCGTATATTGATCTCGAGGTGCTTCTAGAAGATGTATTGAGCTAGCGTATCTTCCTATAAAGCTTTTTTTGATTTTAACCCTATTTTTGTTACAATTTAGTGATTATTATTGTTTACTATGGTACATATATAAGAATGGAGTTGCTAACCTTTTAGAGCATTTGAATAGATGGGGCACCGCCAAATCTTGATAAATCGTGTGAAAAAAGGGGATGAAATCGAGCTCGGGAAGGAGTGTGGCCAAATCTGCATTATATAATTAAATAAGTATATATTGGACAAAACTATTAACATAAAAAATATTGAGTTTTTAATTATTGATCTAGCAGAGAAAACCGCATTCAATTCTAAGCTCCGAAACTCTAAAATTACACATCTCAACTTTCAGTAACTTTTTGCATAATCAAAGTTTCCCTAAAATTACACATGTAAAATTCTCTCTACTTCTAAAGCATGAAATTCCTCTCTACTTCTAGAGCATTGAGTTAAACTAACAATGAAAGATGAAATAATGAAATTGCTAGCCTTTTAGAACCTTGGATTGATGGGTGCCACCAAATCTTGACAAATCTTGGACTAAAAATAGGGATGAACTTGAGCTAGTTGGAGCAAAATGGCCATGTGCTCGGGCATGGATGAAGCATATATAGTAAAACATTTAGTCCCGGTTGGTGTTACAAACCGGGACTAGTCGTGTTACAAACCGGGACTAGGACTAGTCCCGGTTTGTAACACCAACCGGGACTAGAGGTCCCCATCGAACCGTGACTAGTCACGTGCGACCTCCTAGCCGTTGGCCCCACATCTTTAGTCCCGGTTGGTATTACCAACCGGGACTAGAGGTCCCCATAAAACCGTGACTAGTCACGTACGACCTCCTAGCCGTTGGAACCAGGACGAACCAGGACTAGTGCTCATACTATTCCCGGTTCCAGACCCAACCGGGACTAGAGCCCATGGTAGCTCCAAACAAAAGACTTGTTTTCTACCGGTGTACATAACGTGAGCCTTTAATGAGCTCCATGATGAGATCACGACTGAATTGGAGATGAGTTTCATTGAAAAATGAGGTGTTCACCTTGTTTGAGAAATTATGAAAATGAAAAGAAGCAATGCGAAAAAGTTGTCCCATCATCATCCAAGGCTCCTATAACTAGTAGTTTAGTGCTGGCATTTGGAGAGTGACATCCACAATTGGCGTTTCAACACCACCACAAAATCATCAAAGAGTGAATTGAGAAACTACCTAGAATATGCCAGTGAGAAAAATGTTCCCAACTTTGACTTGCTTGATTTGTGGAAAGTGAATTCACTTAGATATTCAGTGTTGGCAAATACGGCGAGACATTTCTTGACTTTTGTGGCTAGTTCCGCGTGTTTTAGCACCAGCGGAAGTGTTTTGGATGATAATATAAGTTTTTTAAAACCTTATATGGTGGAAGCTTTGGTTTGTGGTGGAAGCTACATTAAGGGTCCCATAAAGACTTGAATGTGATAGTATGATTCTCATCTTTCTCATGTCTCTACTCTCATCTTTCATTGTCATATATTTAGAATGTGAGCATGGATGATGAGGAGGAGGATGTGGAGAGTATCAAGTTGCCTAAAAGTGTGGTGACTAGCAACTAATAGTAAATACAAAAATTCTATATATTTGATATTTCATTTGAGAGGTGAGCAAAACATCTACTAAACCATTTCTTTCTTGTAGAAGACTCTCATGTTTATGTTGGTATTGGCTGCTACATCCTCGAAAATGGTGATTCGTACTCTCGGTTCACCAACGACGTTGATCAGGCTGTTTGGTTAATTTTCCGTGAAATACTTGTGTTGGATCTCTTACCGATGTTGATTGATTACTCTAATAGATGTGTGCGTGCACCTAGTAGCACTGTTGCTCAAAAAATTATGGGAGAACCTTCATTGGTATTTACAGGTTATGGTTTAATATTTGTCTGTGTTCGTCTACCTTTAGAAAAGTGCAAGATTATTTCTTGGAAGAAGAAAAAGATGGAAGACCTCCAAGATTTGCTAGTTTCTTTTAGACTTTATTTTATAATCGATGGAGTCTGCTTATGTATTTCTACCATGTACTATTTGCTACTATGAATATAACGTGGTACTGATTGTAAAAAAAAAGAATTTTATTTGAATCAATGGATCTTGAATTTCAGTGCCTAAAGTTGCAAAAAATCTGGACAAAAATATTGTTTTTGCTCCCTGTTTAACGAAAAGAACTTGGAGGCTGCATGGATCCAGCCGCAAGCCAGCTTGTCCAAGCTTGAGCTCGGGATGGCTTGAGCCGAGCCCAAGGAGGAGGCTCGTCCTCTCTGCCGAGCTGGCTGGGGCTCGCCAGCTCCAGCCCGAGCTTTTCCAGGCTCATACTTGCACCTGCCTCCTATGCCAGAAAAATAGTTGAAGAGGAAAGTAGACAAAGCCCCCCCTGCACTTTCCTCTCTCTCGATCTCCTCGTCTCTCACTATCTGCAGCGAGTCCTCTGTACACAGCTCGCCCGCCACCTCCAGCCCAGATTTCCGGAATCTCTCCACCCCCACTCCTCCTCCACGCCCGCCTGACGAGCTTCTCCACGACGAGCGCCTCCTGCAGCCCGAGCTCACCGCTCTCTCCCGACCCTCAGTGAGCTGCCGACCCCCTGGTGCTGTTTATTTTGCTACGTATCCCACTGATACATCCCCGTTTGAGCAAGTATATTACACTGCTGGTGATTTGTTAGCTAGAGTAGTGGAATTAGCTCATTCCATTATTTCTAGTGGCCGTCCAGCTCTCGCCGGCCCGGCCGGTAGCTTCTCAGGACGGTAACCTGTGCTTTTGCAAATAAAAACTGTTCTATTTTCAGGTGTGATAATTAAGTTTCAGATGGTAGAACTGAAAGGGTGATAAACTCCAGTTATTTCTAGAGTTTCAGATGGACGAGTATGAGCACACTGTCATGGTGGCGGCGCTCACGCACGTTATCACATACGGGCGGCCCCTCCCGGCCTGTACCGTTCCCAGGGACCAAGGTAAGTATACGCAGATTTTTCCCCTCTCTCTCTATATATACCGATATGCCACAGTTACGAGTATTTCTCTTTATTCGGTAATGATTTTATTTTCAAGTCATAGAGAAAATGTTCTTATTAGCACCACCCACCCAGTCTATTGGCTGTTCTGCTTCACCAGTAGGTACTTTGCAATGCAACTGCTCTTCAGGTGTCCGTAGTTGGAAAAAAAAACAGAGTCAGCTGCAGGTGTTAGCTCTGTCTTCAGGTGTCAGTAGCTGACCGAAATCCACAGTTTTTTGCAGCATAGAGACCAGGATGTGTCACGAGGCAGGCAGATTACCGTACCAATTGTTAAAGCAGATTACAAATGATTTTCATGTGGACAGATTCCTTGGGACTGGTAAATTTGGAAAAGTTTACAAGGTGTTTACAAGACCATGTTTTACTTTAGTATAGGGTTATAGTTTCTGCATTCCTGCATTATCATCACTGCTATAGCAAGACGAACGATGAGTACTATTAATTAACGTGAGATGACGAACAGGGTATGTTTCAAAATGGTGAAGAGATTGCGGTGAAAGCACTACACAACATTACATGCCCGGATGAAAAGGAATTTCACAAAGAGTTTGATAACCTTAAAAGGCTCCAGCATCGAAATATTGTGAAGTTAGTGGGCTTCTGCATTGAATCCGAGTATAAACTTGTTGCGTGTGAAGGGAAACTTACTGATGATCGAATACACATGGCACTTTGCTTTGAGTATGTGCACAATGGTACCCTAAGCATGCTTATTTCCGGTAATTGAGTCGGTGCACTCTACCACGCGTGCATGTTTATATATTATCTATTTCACATGTGGAAAAATATTTTTTTAGCATACTCATTTTCTTTGCTTTCTCGCAGATGCAAATGCAGGATTTGATTGGCATACACGGTACAGAATAATCAAAGGGATATGTGAGGGTATAAAGTATCTTCGTGAGAGACTAGAGTATCCCATAATGCATTTCAACTTAAAACTTGATAATATATTGCTTGATCAGAATATTGTACCTAAAATCGCTGATTTTGGTTTAATAAACCTCCTCGGCCAAGAAAACATAAGAAGGAAGATGAATCCAGTAAGTACATGGTAAGCATTCTATCTGGCAGCTAGGTCTAGGTTATTTTGAAGTTTGCCATGAGTCTTTTTTTTGTGTTTCGATTCTTTTATTTTGAAAAGATTGCATTATCTTCAAAAAAATATAGAAATTCACTTAAGGTCATTTAACTTGTGTTTCTCACTCAATTTGATCACTGCATTTCAAAAAGGCAAATTAAAGTCAAGCATAGGTTGCTAAAGTGGACCATTATGATTGTCTTTGGTCAACATGGCATGTCTATGACCTGTATCTTAGTTGGCACATATGCAAAAGTCCAAACATGTATGCATTAATATATTTATTTTGGATTTCACCTTAAAACTTGATAATGTATTGCTAGATAAGAATATGGTACCGCAAATCACATTTTTTTGTTTAGTAAAGATCTATGGCAAAGAGAATACATATAAGATGGTGAATTCTGTAGGCACGTGCTAAACATTCTATCTGGCAAGCGCCTATGCAAATTTGGAAGTTTCACACGAGGATTTTATTTGTGTTCGTCTCTTTTATTTTGATAAGGAACATGTTATCTTAAATAAAACAAAATAAATTCAATTGTAGCCGCTGAACTTGTCTGTCACACTCACTTTGATAGTTGCTACAGGGGATCTAGCTGATTTCCTGTATGTATTTGCTACCCTGTTTGTTTTTAGAACATTACCACAGGGTCACATCATACAAGGGTCCAAATATTATTATTCGCTATAGTACTCCCCACACTCCACTCTTATCCAAGCTTTTAGTGGCCAGCCTTAACAGTAGACTTTGCTTTGACAGTTGAGGGTAAAAGAGTTAATTTCTTGACTGATTGCCCCCCTTCCATGAACGATTATTAGCTATAGATATTAAAGAATGCTGAAGTGATGGACTCAGTTGCAACAGCTGTAGGGGTGTAGTCGATGGAGCCTCTACGGTGTATCCCAGCTAATCTGTAAAATTGGATATATTTTATTTCCCTTGATAAACAGTGTAATAGATATTTTTTATGGATAAACTTAATTAAGATTCACTGAAAAAATGTTCTTCCCCTGACCTAATATCCAACTGCATCTAATTTTCGATTTGATTTTCCTTGTGTCACGAGGCAGGCAGATTGTTGAGAAGATTTCTCAAAATTAATTATGGTCACCATATATTGTATGCATTTACTTGATGTAATTTTTTTTCTAGTTAAATAAACATATCTATTATGTTGTGTCTCTTTACTCGAGTATGTAACAACTTGTGACATACACGATGGCATGCAGTGCATACTGGCCGCCGGAATACATAAATCATGGCATATTATCAGAAGAGTTTGACATATTTAGTTTGGGTGTTATCATTATACAAATAATTGCTGGACATCAAGGTTACACTCGTGTCGGGGATATGGCGAGATACAAATTTTTTAAGCACGTAAGATTTGTTTTTGTTTATTTCAGTTTCAATCATCCATATTCACAAGATGCTATCTTATATATTTTTTTTGTGCTATATCATTCTAACTTTAGTTTCAATATTGAAGGTACATGAAACTTGGAGGAAAAGGCTATGCGAGACTGTGAATCAAGAATCACTAGAAGTATTAAACAATCAAGTTAAGAGATGCATTGAGTTAGCACTAAAATGCTTAATTTCAAACCGAAAAGAAAGGCCTACTATACTAGATATTATTTCTAACTTGAAGGAAACAGAAACAATGATAGGCGACAGAGGACCGCAGATAAAACAGGTGCCACCCCTTTGTTACACATATTTCTAACAAATTGTATTATATGTTATTACAATGTATCCTTCGATTTGCACTTGTCATTGACGGTGTCTGGAAAAACCACACCACTGTTTCATCTCTTAAGGATGGTGAGGAAAATTTATCACCAAAACACGTGTATATGTATGTTACATATAAATCAAACCATCTCTCTCAGTGGTGAAGCCTCGTGAAAGTTTTGGTCTTTTCTGCATTTCTATGTGTGTTACATTTGAACGGTTTGTTGTTCAACCAACATCATTGAGTAGTTTATTAGGTTTTGTCCTTAGATGCTTTCGGGCATGTTTGTTTTATCAAGATGAGAGAAGCCCTTCCAAGAGCACCATCACACCCTGTACTTAGATACTTTAACACATAGCCCCTCATGTGTATACAAGGTCGCCTAATTAGTTTTTGAAGAAAAATCTGTTTAATTTTGTACCAAGTTTGTATAAAAGGTATCAACATAGTTATAATGCCCAGAGAATATATCATGCAGACATATATAACAAGAATTTTCGGATATTGCACAGGCTAGTGGTGAAGTTAGCAGGTATATGGAGCCAAAGGCTATGACATTTCAGGAACTCAAACGCATGACATGTGATTTTGCCAAAGAGAGACTACTTGGCAGGGGTGGATATGGAATGGTTTACAAGGTATATACATTGATCACGTAGAATTTACATTTTTAGACACACTATGCAATAGGTTACATTATATTCTAATACGATGCTTACACAGAAATAGGATGTCTGCGATTCATGACCATCATAGTTTCTATAAGGATTTAGTTTAATCATTACACCTTCATGTGTATACATGAAAGTATGTTCATATTTTCTCTATATTACACAAAAATAGATTGTACCCCCTCTGTTCCATAATATTGAACGTTTTCGTAAGCTAAAACAGCTTGTCAAAACTTCTTCAATCATGGGACAGAGGGAGTAGATTACAGAGAAGGACATGGAAATATCTTGTTTTCTTTGGCAGACATTCACTCTAGTCTAGCGCATAAGAGACATATTAGAATAATTATGATTTAAAAATCATTTAAGGAACACTCTTAGCTAGTAGAGAGAGGACAATGTGCATACACAAACAACACAAAGCCCACTAAAAAGGGAAAAAACACAACGCGAGGGTGAGAAGGCAGGAGAGTGCCATTTTGCGGGCCATGCGTTTTAGAGATCTATCTATGTACATAGAATTTTTTTTGACGCAAAACGCAGTAGGAAAGGCCTCCACTTCGTCATCTTTCATTTATAAATCAGCATTACATGGGATGGATATTTTCAAAGGGGTTATAAATCAACAGTTACATTCGAATTGGTAAGCCCTTGTTTGGTTCAATATCCAATCACTCCCGACCCCTCCTCCTCCCGACCCCGTGCGGCACCACCGCCGCCTCACCGGGTCGCCACCCGCGCCCCCGGCCAGCCACCCCCTCCCGCACGCTCCCTCCTCTCCGCCGACACTGGATCCGTCACCGGACAAAGCTCCAACGGCGAGGCGGCGGCGGGGCCCCAGCCCTCGCGCGCATCACTTCCATGGCCGCAGCGGCTTGAGATCTAGGCAACGGCGGCGGCGCTCAAGCGGATCTCTAGCAGTGATGGCGGGTGAGCGGCGACCGGTGAGCCATGACGGCAGCGGTCCCTGGGCAGTAGGGCGCGGGTTGTGGTGAGATCTAGGGTTCCTAGATCGGTCATCTTCACCTCCTCGACGTCAGCCGGTGTCATCTGGAGGTCTTCTGTGGCCTACTTTGCATCATGAGGGCGCCCAGGGTGGAGGCCCTGTGTTTGGTAGAGGTGGGCATCTTCTCCGTCAAAGGTGGCCGTCCTGCGGCTGGATTGGCAGATCTCGCGATCCGTCTTCCAGTCCCAACAGCGAGGCAGAGAGTCCTAGGTGCCGGTGAAAACCGAGCCATTGGTAGGCGATGGCGGCGTTACCACGTCGTTACCTTGATGAAGGCATCACCGTGCACCTTGTGTCGACCTCACTCATGCTATTCCGAGGGAAACCCTAAGATCTTCGGGTCGGGCGATGGTAGTGCTGATGTGTCAGTATCGCGTTCTCTCATGGGAGCATCGCCTTTGGAGCAGCGTTGGATGGAAGCGACAGGGGGTGGAGCCGCTAGCGCGTGGGGGTGGTGTTGCTTGACACCGAGGTGGTGTCGGTGGCTGGTGTGGCGAGAGTCTGCGCATCGATCTACATGCTTACGACTGGTTGGCGGAACGGCGACATCCGGAGCCTGTGCGTGGGCGCAGCTCCGTGGATATGCTGAACGGTTCTAGGGCTCCTTTTGCTTGAGTTCATGCCGCCGCGCAAAGGCACTCCAGCTTCTCTTGGAGAGTGGCAACAATGTGGGTGACCATGGGCAGGGTCGAAACATGTAGATAGGGGTTTGATAGATCTCGTTGGGGAGCTGGCGGTACGATTATCGTTTTTTCTCAGTGTTTTGCTTTGACGGTTCCGGTTTGTATGATCTTTGTAATGGCCTTTGCCAAACAATGTGGTTCTAATAATATATAAATGTTGTGTGCATCGCTTGATGCAGAGGCCGGGGCTCCGCTCCCCATTTTTTTAAAAAAACATTGAACATGTTACATGATACAAATGCAACACCAAGGGAATAATTTCCTCTCATACTGTTATCACCTTTTTCGGCGGCTTCGGTCTGTATGTTTGTTTTAAGGTATTCACCAGTCTTTGGCGAATAAATAATGTAAATCAAGATCGTATGCATCGCTTCGATACAGAGACTGGGTACTTCCCCTTTTCGATTTTTTCCTCTCATGTTAAATATTTTTTTTCGAATCAGGATTTCGTCCCGCTATATTAATATAGCAACCACACGGTATAACGAGCATGCTGGGACCGCAACACAACCAAGCCCAACAAAAAATAAACAAATGCCAACATCGTCAGATCAATGAAGTGAAGATGAACCTCTACCGCTGCGCCCTCCGGACAGGTCCCACCACGCTCCGGACATCTGAACCGCCGTATACCAAGCAACACCTTCAGCAAAGAATGCGGCGCCGACGCTGTTGCTTCTAGGACAAGTCCTAGGGTTTCCCCCGGTACACGGAGGAGAGGGAGTACCCGACGCCCTTTAGGAAGGAAATGTGACACCCACAGGTGGCACCGCGTCAGTGCTGGACTTGGTCGACAGGGATTTCACCCACTCCCAAAGAACCACCACCCCGGACGGTCCGAAGTGGTCCACCCAATCCACCGCCAACTAGCACGTGCCACCACGGAAGAGGCCCGGGCAAGAGGACAGAGGTACCGGGGGTAGTAGGCTCGCTGCCACCGTAGGAGGGAACTAGCTCCACCGCCGTGGCAGTTGCCAACCAGACGCGGCAATAGGGGCACTCCAGGTCTCAAGCCCGGATGGGTCCGCAAAGCCACCATCGCCATGTTGCATAAAGGGCAGCCGCGAGCCCCACCACCAGCCTAGACAATTCGTCGCCCCTCCTCCACCTCCAGGGAGCCACACAGGACTGCACAACGGCATACCCGACCCAACACAGATCTGGGCTGAGAAGGACGTCGCCGGAACGCAACACCTTGTACCCACCGCGCCTCCGCCCACCCCGCACCTGGGCCACCACCAGCATGTAGGACCACCGTTGGCCGAAGTGCTCCGCCACATGCCACCACGACGAGTGCCGCTGCGCCTGCACGCGGGGAATCCCATCTGCAAGGGCGAGGGCAGGGCCAAGCCGCCGACGGCCACAGCCACGGGCCAGGGCAAACCTCTACCCAGTATGGGCCCTGATCTGGGCCTGGAAGCCCATGCCGCCAAGGACCGCCGCCCTGCCACACCAAGCCTGCCACCGCTGACCTCCCGATCCTGGACGGCGCCAAGGCCATCTTGCCGCACCCGCCAGAGCGCCATGAAGCTCGCTCGCCGGAAACGCTAGCGCACCGTCGCCAAGGAAGCTTCCCCGCACAGCTCCTCAAACAGGCGGGTGGAGGAACGCCCGCCGCCACCGGCACCGCGCGGGAGGGGGCTCGGGAGTTGGGAACTGGCCCGTCGCCCGTCGCTAGAGGGAGGCGAGCGCCGAGCGGGACGATGAAGCGTTTTTCTCTATCGATCCAGTTCTTTTCAGGCGTACTCGTTAAATATTTTTTTCATGTACCTAGAATTGGCTGTGTCGCATAAGCGGTACTTTGTAAGGTATGATTGTTGACTCTTTTAGGTATTGATCGTTAATTGAGTCTTTACTTTTGAACTGTATAAATTGTTGTGTACATCAATTTGCGGAATGCACGGGAGGGACGTTAAGCGTATTTTACAAAAGATATGTTTAAATTGATTCCAACACTACATTAGCTATGGGAACCCATATATATTATCACATAATAACATGGGATTTTGAACAGGGAGTTCTTGAAAACGGGGAAGCAGTTGCTGTGAAAAAACTGTACAGCCAGCCTGGACTTGACGGCGACCAATTTAAGAATGAACTACTGAATCTTATGAGGGTCCAACATCAAAACATCATAAGGTTAGTTGGCTACTGCTCCGAAAAAAGAGATAGGGTTGTTGAGCACGAAGGAAAACTTGTTGTTGCTAGCATGGAAGAAAAAGCTCTCTGTCTCGAATACATGCAAGGTGGAACCCTTGAGGAGCTTATTTCTGGTATATACATGGCAATCCTCTATACTTAATTCACTATGTTTTATTTTGTGTGCATAATATTATGTTTACTTGTATAGATGAATCATGCGGACTAGATTGGAAGGCACGTTACAAAATAATTAAAGGGATATGTCAGGGTTTAAAATATCTTCACACGGGATCCAAAGATCCTATTTACCATCTGGATTTAAAACCTACAAACATATTGCTGGATCAGCACTGGGTACCAAAAATTGGAGACTTTGGTTTATCAAGGCTTCTTTCTTCGACAGGAACATTTGTCACACAAACAAATTCAGGAACACTGTAAGTTCATATATAGTTAATGTTTTTATGTCTAGAAACAATTAATATCACCCTTACAAGTAATATTGCCGATCATAGTTAGTTGTTTGCCTCAGGGAACATGAAAAATCATTGCGAAATTACTTTTCTAGCAAGAGAGAGTAATTAAATTTTCATTAAAAACTTATATTTGACACTGTGAGCATGCATGCAGCGTATACATGCCACCAGAGTACACGCACGGGCAACAAATCTCATCCAAGTTTGATGTGTTCAGTTTGGGTGTTATAATCATACAAATAATTGCAGGACTAGATGACTACTACAACTACAAATGTCTATATAAGTCTTCCCAGGAATTTATTGCCAATGTAAGGAAACAATAAATGTTTGTCATTCCTGAACTGATATGTGTAATTTAATTTTAAAGGTAATATTATTCTGTGTTTTACTACCACACCTGTGGCACCTGTTGCAGGTTATCGAAAACTGGTGCAAGAGGGTGGACGAAAAAACAATGTCGACAGTAGCATTATTGGATATTGAAGAATGCATAAAGATAGCGTTAAGATGTGTCGAGGAAAATCGAGCGAAGAGGCCTACTATAACACAGATCGTCGAAGAACTGAATATGATTTCATAAAATGTGCCCTCGGCGATGATGCCGGAGATGAAACCACCCATGTAAACTTACATATATATAGGGGCAGGAACTGATGTGTCCATGCAGCTCTTGGCGAAGTAGCAGCGACATGGAGGTGTACCTGCAGAAATAGGTTGTTGAACCATGGAACATCATTACCATAGTTCCAGCTAGCTAGGGTTGCCCGCTTCGCCTTGCAAAACTCATTAATTAGTGCATAATTAACTTATTACAGCTATAAAATTAACATTACATTCTTATTGTGCTATTGTCCACCACGAATATAGTCTTCGTTATTGTGAGGCCAAACAAATCCGCTTAAAGGAAGGAAAGAAAAATCCAAAGCCATCCACAAAGACGAGTCCTGCGACAACAACTCCACAAAGCTATAATAGATCCTATGACAAAACCTATCTACTAGTCGGAGTGACATGTTTCAAGACTAACACCTTCAAAAAGATTTTGGGAAGAGGTGTGTAGGCCTACCCATCTTGGTGGTTTGGGGATTCTCCACCTTGAAAAATTTAAGAGAGCTCTTCGGTTGAGATGGCCTTGGTTCGAGTGGCAAGACCCAACTGAGCTTTGGGTGGGCATGGCACACCATGTGATTCGGCGGATATGAGTCTTTTCTATGCCACCACTACCATCACCATTGGCAATGGGAAGATTCCTCCTTTTTGGGACTCGCATTGGCTCAGCGGGAGGAAGCCCAAAGACATCGGCCCTCTCATATTTCAAGCTTCCACAAGAAAGAAATGTTGCAAAAATTATCACAGACATTATCGCAGAGGAATTTGAAGAGTAATTTACAGATAAATTTGCAGAGTAATTTACAGATAAATTTGTAGGCATTAACACAGAGGAATTTATAGAGGAATTTGCAGAGGAGTTTATAGAGGGATTTGTAGAAATTATAACAGAGGAATTTATAGAGGAATTTACAGATGAATTTGTAGACATAAATAGAGGAATTTGCAAAGAATAAAACATTAACATCATAGGAATTTACACATCTTGACCTTACTTGGTCCTTGTTGTCCTTGTTCTCCTACTCGGCTGTGAGGAGTATGAGATGATGAAGCCCTTTCTATTAACAATAAATTATTGTTACAAGAGAATGGAATAGAGAGGAAGAGAGTAAGCCATAAAAAACGTAGAAGCATAACCCACCGTGGAAGAATGAGAATGGTTTTCTAATTCGTTTTCCATCCAGTTAAATACTTGTGCACCCACTAACTTGTCCACCCACTAACTTCTCCGGTCCCACGTTCTCACAAACTTCTCACAGATAAATTTCAGTTCTGTATATTAATTCAAAAGAGTCTACGTGTTGCATCCAGTCCCTTAGTATTTAAGCTTTTATTTTAATATAGAAAGTTGAATTAATTCATAAGAGGCAACTAAAAATGATAGCAAATAATCAGTAATTGTACCAGGTGTTAATTAAAATTTAGATGATGCTAGCAGTTTTGATGAAATAGCATAAAAATGACAGCAAATAAAAACAATGTTGCAAGAAGTTATCCAATCATTTGTGATGAACAACACAACTGCATATGGATTTCTTGCATTTAGTATTAAAACACATCCAAAAACCATATGAAAACTCAAAGGAACTGGAGCATACATAATGAGGATAATACTAGTAATAGTCACTGTACCAGGTACCACTTAGTACATATATTTCAGATTCTACATAAGATCCACGTACTACTACATAAGATGCAAATACTAGTTGTTACATAAGATCAGTACAAAACATATTGTATCCAACATGCTCCTAAAGGTTAAGCAGCATGCTCCTCAAGCTTCAGTATCTCCTGCTTCATCCATGCAAATGGATCCCTCTGTCGTACATGTAGACGCCTTTCATCAGTGAAGTTGAACATCCAAATGTCACCTTCACTGCACAACTCTTGTCTAGCCTGCCTGTATCTTGGCCTTACCATTATCTTGAAGCACCATCCTACTTTACTTGATGACAATTCCTTCTCTTTCTTTCACAGCTACACTAATAATTTGAGGAGTGGCAGGAACATGAGGAACAACTACTGAGTCCACTAAGTAAAAGAGTTAATTGGTGGTAAAATCATTGCTAAATTCCTGAAAATGAAAGATAAGAAAGATTATGAACCATATTACCATAAATAGACCATCAAATCATAGACATAAGAGGTGTTGAAGGCATATGAACATACCATTTTTTCCTCACCAGGAATCACATTAAGTGATGTGATTTTGCAAACATAATCCTTCACTACTGGCCTTGGTAATTCATCCCCACAAGACCTCAGCTGAATAACTTGGTTGAATTCATCTCCATCTCATTTCCAAAAATGCAGTTTGAATCAAAAGATTCAAACCCAACATATCCAGGCCCTAACAAATGCCAAACAATGTTGAGAAAACAAGGTAGTTCAGTAGCAAAAAGCACAAATAAAGTTGAGAAAATAACCTCTAATAGTGATCATACTCCTCTCATCACATTCATCATCTTGGTCACTATAGTAATCATCTTCATCAGTAAAGTACTCATCTTCCCCACTGAAGTAGTCTTCGTCCAAAATATGGCTACCATTATAACTCTAATTATAATTAATAGGTAACATGTAAGTACTAGAACAACAGATAATTTCACAGACTACACTATATTTCAGAGACTACACTGAATTTTAAATAACAGACTGAATTTTTAGAGACTAACCAATTTCAGATAATAAAATGAATTTTCAGAGATTGAATTTATAGAGACTGAACAATTTCAGATAACACATTGAATTTACAGAGACTAAACAATTTCAGATAACAAACTGAATTTTCAGAGATTGAATTTACAGAGACTGAACAATTTCATATAACAGACTGAATTTTCAGAGACTAAACATTTTCAGATAACATAATGAGTTTCCAGAGACTAGACAATTTCATAGACTTAATAGTCTCAGATGCTATTTTCAGAAACTAAACAATTTCAGATGCAATTTTTAGAGACTAAACAATTTCATATGCTAAACTAAATTTTTAGATAGTAACAATTACAAATAGTAACAATTAAAAGAACAATTCGTAAAGAACTAAATTTCAGAGTGACAATTACAAATAGTAACAGAGTTCAGATAGTAACAAGGACACTATAAATGGAGTTCTTTGAGAATCCTAGCACACAAGAATGGTAGGAACCCGAGAATGACAATAACCCTAGGAGATGGCCTAGCACACTAAAACCCAAGTAGATCTTTGAGAAGAAGGGAGAAATGGAGTTACCTCATCGCCTCAGATGAAGGAGATGGTTGACGAGGCGGAGGCACAAAAGCAGCTGGAGGGGGCGAGAGGGAAGCGCTGCTTGTCGTCGGATTGATGACAAGTACGCCATGAGGGGGTCCTCGAGGCGTGCGGAAGAGAGGGGGGGTGAGACGTACGGTGTTCCGGGACGGTGAGCACACAAGTTTACCCAGGTTCGAATCCACCGGCTTTGGACGGATCCTACTCCTGCTAGCAATCCAGTAATACGGTAGAGCCGGAATATGGGTTACAAGGATTTCGCCTATGCGAGTTGAGATTGTAGACTATTAAGATGTGCCCTAAAGGCTCTCCCTAGGACGGCTTATATAGATATCCGGCCTAGGGTTTACATGAGAGATCTATCCGGCTACGACTAAGAGTCGGTTACAGAGTACATCTTGAACTACAAGTAACACTATGGGCCTAAATCGGTAAGTCTTCTGGGCCTTCCCTGTAGCATCCCATCTGTCTAACATATGTAATGCTACATGGTTTAGTAATATAATGGCTACTTCCTACATATAATTGTTGAATCATAATTATATCATGCTCATGTCATCATGCCACCTTGCATTTGAGCATCATATAAAACCCTTTTTAATTTGGTTCTTCTCTCATATGCATTGGTAATTGTATTTGGCTATTGATATATTGCATTTGGGTCTTGATAAATGCTTGATGCCCAAGTTGAGTTGGGGGCATATCTTTTATTCAATTCCATCACCTTTCTTTGTCACCACCTTATAATTCCACCATCCTAGTTACCCAGGAGCTTTTATTTTCTTTTGGCTTTTAATCTGGCTCATGTGGGTTGGGATGGACCCAATTATATATTTTTTCCTTTAGCTTGGCTTTACTCCATATTTTGGAATGCATATGTATAAATGCCATGTGTATTTATTTTGTTTTGACAAGAATAAAACATGGCATTTAATGTCTATGCATGGGCCATGCAAATCACCACCACCTTTTTCTCCTTTGGGTTTTCTATGGTTTTTGAGTGGATCCTTTTCTTTTGTGTTTTTCCTTTCTCCTTCTCTCAAACCTCACCCCTCCCTCTTGGTTGATCTTGTTTTGATCATGCCAAACCCTAACCTCTCTTTACCTTTTCCCCATACTTGCATGCTCTTATGGGGTCATATCCAACTCTAATCTCACCACTCCCTTCCATCTCACCTCACCATTTCCATATCACCACTCTTCTTGCTTGATCTAGTTGTGATCATGTAAACCCTATATCTCAACCACACCTTACTCTACCTCTCCTTACATTCCTCTTTGCTTGGGCATATGAGGATGCTAAACACTAACCCACTCTAACCCTAGTTCTAGTCCAAACCCTAACCCCTTACTCTAACCCACACCTCACCTCCCTCCTCTCACCATGCCGGCGTACATCTCTCCCTCCCTGCCAAGCTACCCCACCTAGTCCCTCCTTACCCATGTGAGCTACCCCACCCCTCTAACCTAACCTAGCCGAGGCTAACCCGAGCCTTCCCCTCTCCTTCTCCCTCTCTTCCTCTGCCGCAAAGGGACCCACCCGAGCCTGCCTCGCCTTGTCCTCACCCTGGCCCACCTGGCAGCCCTACCCTGTCCTGCCTGGCCGCCCACGCCGAGCACGTGAAGGAGGAAGGAAAGGTGGCCGAAGCCACCTTTATCTCTACCCTGCTCCACCACGGCACCTCCCCTCCCCCTCTCTGCTTTATCTCCTTCCCACGCCTCCTCTGCCTCGCCAGATCCAACCTGAGCCGTGCATCACCCCCTCTTCCTCCTCTGCTACCCCACAGCCATCCCGACGATCACCGTCGGCCTCCACCTCCACCTGCTCGATCTAGCCGGCGGCGTGGCGTTATGGCTGTCGAGGAAGCCAGCCAGGTCCCCCTGCATCGTCCCTGTCCATGCCAGCGAGGAGGAGGAGCCCAGGCCGAGTTGCTCATCGACGAGCCGCGGAAACCCTAACCTCGCCGGCCGCCAGCCCAGTCGCTGATCCCCTGCACCTCGACCCGTTCCACCGACACCGTCGCACTCCGGTGAGCTGCTGCACCTCCCTGACACCCTCTCCTCGTCATGCTCATCCTGGACGCGCGGATCCACGAGCCGAGCGCTCTCTGTGCACACACGTGTTTGTGCACCGGCCTGCTGCGTGCCGCGCTAACTTACCTAGCCGCGTTCCCCTTCTCCTCCAACAAACCCCGCCCGGCCCAGTGGTCGCCGCCGCCTGCGCGCACGCACCGCGTCGCGGGTTCGAGCCCCACCGCACCGCGTTTTTCCACTGTCAGTTTCGTCAGAACATGGAGAAGAGGAACAGTGGGCCTGTGGTCACTTTACATATAGCCCCCCTTTTTAATTCGCTCCCAACCCGCGGTCCACCGAGCCCCACCGGACAGCCTCCCTGACCTTTTCACAAAAAGGCACCCGCATTTTCCATACCTCAACCCGCACTCCAGCCCGTACCCACCTGTCAGCCCCCGTGGGCTCAGCCTCTGTCGTGTGGACCCATGGGACGGCGTGCCCCACCATCAGTGACTTGGGCTAGTTCTGTTTGGGTGTAGAAAAAAAACCTGACGAATTTCTGTTTAAATAAAATGATTTCAGTAAATGTTTAATTACAAATTCAAATATGTTTTTAGATAACTTTTAAATTATAAATCCAAATAATACAAATGATATATGTTTTGGAATCAGAAAATGTGAGGAATTCAAATATGCTATTCAAAATATTAATTGAACACTTTAATTTTCGAGATGATTAAAATTACAATAAAATGCCCTTTTCTTAACAAATTATTAACTTTAAATATGTAACTCCAAATTTGACAAATAATATGTCTAAATCGATCAGCGCGACGAGCCCGTTCTGTCTATGCATTCCATGTTCTGAATTGCAGCATGCATCATATAAATAATAAGTATACAGCAACTTAATTGGGAATAAAAAGTGACTAAAACTTAATAAGATGCTTTATTCTTGTATTCCACATCTCACCCATGCCATGCTACACTATTGCCATGCAAATTGTGCATCATCCATCATGGCATGCTTGTTTGCTTGTCGCTTTTCAATTCATATGCTTGTGCACTTTATTTATGTTGGCCCTTGTTTGTTTGGTTCTTCTTCGAATAGACGCCGAGCAGGGATATATCAGGAATCCCAGGAGCACTACCCAGATCCGTCTCCTGCTTCAACTGAGCTGCCAGGCAAGCACTACCACATGCTTGCATACATATAGCACCTATTGCCTCTATCTTATTCTTGCATCATTGAGTCGCGATTGCATTAAATTGAACCCCAAGTACTGCATAGCCTTTACTTTTAAACCCCACCGAAGCTTGTTCCTCCATCCCATGAGCCATTACTACAGGAGTCGTTTGAGCCATGCGGGTCGTAGAACAACATGTGTAGGGTATGTGAGTGTCTGATGGATAATGAGGTACCTAAACAACTTAACCTGAGTAGTAATGGGATAACTAATGAAAGTGGCACCGGTGAGCAATATCTGCTATTTGGTTTTTCATGCTCACTTGTGTCCCGTAGGACCCCGAGTACTTGATTCCTGTTCCTTGACTATTCGCACTATCCACATCCGGGAGGCCGTGGACCCTCCTGAGCCAGAGCTTGATTCATTTCTATTTCGTGGGGCCACAAAGTAGTTTGGGGCTTTATTATTATCCTATACTTATGCCATGCTTTACTGCTTTATTTAAGATTATGCGTGGAGCACCTATACTGTTTTGGATCGTGGAATGTTTTCGCGGTATCGACAAGCCCAGTCACACTTTCGGGTTCCCAGTCATTTACAGCCATTGACACAAACCTTGGGTCCGTCTCGGAGCCGGCCAACTTCGTTGCAGGTAGCTTAATGGGATGGCCCCCTGAAATATTTCTAAATCCTGTGATCGCTTTATCGTGAATGCCTCGTTGGGTTTTGATTTGGTTTTTCCGAGGTTGATCGAGTGTGTGTTGCTATTTGTGCACCCCTGCAGGGTAAATCTTTCTGAAAGCCGTGTCCGCGGTTATGGACGACTTGGAGCAACATTTCTCGATCATAGACAAGTATAACTAAAGTACCGTTTTTAAATTGACTAAGTACCTGACTAGTAAATAGTGCAATACTCATGGAATGGTTAATAAAACGGCCAACGACTGGGGGTTGTTCGTCCGCTTTCTCGTTGGTAAGCGAGAAGGAGGATGGATCTTTTAATTATACTGTTATAACTGTTGTTCCTAATTAACGGACATCCGTCTATCATTGGTTAGGCGGATGGTTAGCGAGTATCTATAGACTTGTTAGTTATTATCTTTTGCTGCAATTGCTTCACCCCAGGTTATGTCCCCTTTAGAGGCATAAAGACTTGCTGAGTACCCCTAGGGTCTCACACGATAAATTATTTGATTCAGATGAACAGGTGTGCTCGCAAGATGGATACTGGGTGGAGGAGACGGATGATGTTGGCAACGATCACTCGGTGTAGAGATTCCAGGAACGGGGATCCGTGAGATCTGTGGGCGGGATGTGTTTATTTATATGGCATCTTATGCCGATTTGCTTCTTATCCGTACTCAGATCTTGTCTTCAGCTTCCGCCTGATACTCTGATGTTTGATGTATGAGGAGCTATCCTAAATTATTATCTCTATCTAGGATATTGGATCTTGCCGTATGGCGTTGCAATATTTCTATTTCTTTTAAATGGAATGGCTCTGAGGACTGTTGTATGTGGCTTGCATACATACTCACTTGTGTATGTAGTTGATCCCTTCGCCTTCCGATTACGCCGCTCGTTCTTGTCCCGATGTTCTGAGAGTGGTTAGGACGGCCGAAAGGTCTACCTATGAGTGGCCCTTGGCCCCACCGTACTATTTTAACCACTTTCGCTCATCCAGGCATGTAACTAAGAGCGTAATTCACCGAGGTAGTTACATTCCCGTAGCCGGATTGGACTCCGTCTTTTCTCCCTGACTGGGCCGCCCGTGAAGCAAAGCTCTAACCCGAAATGGGCCACCCTGGTCAGTGAGGAACTGTGAGGATACCCGGAAAGTATATCCCCAACACTGCTAGCTGAGTCGTGGGAGAACGGCCGATGACGGGGGAGAGAGGGAAACATCGCTGGCTGCCACTTAAGTGAGGATGCTCCGGTGAGGGGAAGCACAAGTGGGTGGCGTGACAAGCATGCTCTGGTGGGGGGAAGCTCCAGTTGCTGGTGCGACGAGGAAGCTTCAGCGGGGGGAAGCACAAGTGGGTGGAGAGACAAGGGTGCTGTAGCAGGGGAGGCTCCAGTTGCTGGTGCGACGAGGATGTTCCGGTGGGGGGAAGCTCCAATTGCTGGCGCGATGATGATGCTCCGGCGGGAGGAAGCACTGGCAGGTGGCGCGACAAGGATGCTCCGGCGGGCGGCGCGACCAGGATGCTCCGGCAGGGGGAACTCTCCTGTGGCTCGTGCTGGCGCTCGCGCAACAGCTGGATTCGGCGACGCAGAGCCTCCATGGGTGCGGCCACCGAGATCTAGAGGATAAGAGGGCGAAACCCTTGCGCCATAGAAGGAGACCAGTTCATATAGTGGGAGAGGACATAGTTTTGCAAAGTAGGCAATGTGGAAGGACTAACCGGGAAAGATATTTAATTACAGGGATGTGTACGCAAACAAATTTAACAACATAGCAGAGGTGGAAGGACTAAAAGTTGAACAATATGAAGTTTGTGTATTTATTTGCAAAATGGAAACAATATATATGGCATGTCATTGCCACAGGATCACTTGCTCCCACTCTCTCCCACTCGCTGAGGGTTTCTCTCACACTTGGTTAGGGTTTCTGCTACCACCGCAGCAGCGCCGCTGCAAGGTCCTCTCTAGCGCCGGCGCGAAGTTCCCCTCCTCTCCTAACTTGGTTTTGTTCCTATACTTCTATGTTTTCTTCTGTTCTTGCTTCGTTTGTTCAAGTAGATCTTTGTAACTATAGATGTTGCTTTAGTATCCTGGAGATCTTTCTTTAGTTCCTGTATATGTTCTTTAGTTTCCTGCATATATTGTTTTAGTATCCTGCAAATCTTGTTTTAGTATCCAACAAATTTTTCTCTAGTTCCTACGGATCTTGCTTTAGTTACTGCAGAAATTGCTTTAGTTCCTGCAGATCTTGCTCTAGTTCTTGCAGGTATTGCTCAAGTTCCTGGACATCTTTCTCTAGTTCCTGTAGATCTTGCTCTAGTTTCTACAGATCTTGCTATAGTTCCTGCAGATATTGCTTTAGTTCCTAGAAATCTATCTCTAGTTCCTACAAATCTAGTGGTTCCTGGACTTTCTTAATTAAGTATACTGAAGCTGTGTTTCTGTATTTTCATATATTATATTTCAATTCCAAGTTACTATAAACGATGATTTGATACATAAACAACTACATGATCTATCTATAAACTAGATTCTGAAATGCAATGGCATATTATATTGATTCTTGTAATGTTGAACATGGTCATGTATCTTTGCTCTCATAATACAAATGTAATGTTATATTCAATGTTATATTATAGTGATCCTTGTTCTCATTTGTTATCTTCAATGTTATATTATAGTGATGCTTGCTATGTGATAGTGATAAGACAAATGCAATTTTAAGTAACTTTGCTCTCTTTGGGTTCTAGGTGAGTGTTTTTGGTTGATTTTAATTCAACTAAGCTCAGATCGAGCTCAAATTGAGCAAAATTCAAATGTATGGTCATCTTTTAATTCAAACCTTGTTTTAAAATTTAATGTTGGTCCCTTTTCTTATCCTTGCTTGGAAATTTAGAGGCATGATCTTTTTTCTTTGTGTCTGTTCTTTATAACAAAACTAGTAATAATTTTACAGAACATTTCTTCATGTATGCAACAGATGGGGACCTCTAGTAATGATTCCATCATGATTCTTAGTGGCAGCTCTAACAGCTCTGACAGCTACAACAACTCTGACAGCTCTGAGAATGAACCTGAGGAGATTCTTCTGCCGAGAGGTATGAATGCTTGCTGGTCGTTGCTAATTGGCTTGTAACTATTTTTTTAATCACATGGTTGTTTGTGTGTGTTATGCTATTTGAGACATGTTGTAAACTAGTACTAGAATTGGCTTACAACTTCTACTCTCCCAGTTCTTAAAACATCTTGATGTGTTTTACCATAGACATGCATTTTATTTACCATAAAGTGACTGGCTGCTATTATTTATCTATATTTATATATTTTATTCATCATAAAGTGACTGGCTACTATTATTTATATGTTTTCCTGTACTATATTTATCATAAATATTAGATTATCATCAAGTAATCTTACTGTTTTCATATGCAATGTCTGTTTGATCCTGGGAAACTAGTATTCTTAATGTTTTCTTATGGAATGTCTGTTTGGTTATGTAAATGTTCAGGTCTATGAAAGTAGCTACCTGCTGCCTTCATATAAGAAATCCCAAAGCATTTATTTTTAACCATGTGTGTTTGGCAGTGTCAGGTCCTTGCATCATGGGTAGATATGAATTTGATAAACAATGCATCTTTGGCAATGAAATGAATTTGATAGAAGATCATGTGATCTTTCTTAAGGATTGGTGCAATTACAAAAGACCAAAAATAGAGTACTATGTCTACAAGATGACAAGTTCATCTACCAATGATAACTGATGCAAAATGTTGAGATGATATCTACTTAAACATATGCAGAAGCTTAATTGCAAGTATATTAATTGTTGAAATTTTTGTATTTTTTGTACGAATTAGGAGCTGCATTCACTCGTAGGTACTTGAAGAAGTATCTTGATGAACCAATTGATGTTAAAGTTGAGCACATGAAAAGCAAGAGCAAAACCTGTGTTAGGATGAAGACGGTTGTGTCAAACAGAGCTATCATGAAAAGTGGCTGGTACCATGTTGTGCAGTTGTATAGAATAAGGATGGGAGACATTATCCTTTTTAGCTTTTGGATCAATGCACAAGGAAAGCTGAATCTTCTCATGGCAGAGGTTCCATCATAATGTTGTTTCTTAGCATGAAGCTAGTGCTGCTGGATGTCAACATCTTTTGGTAAGTATGGTTGGTACTTATGAATGAATGTGGATGCTAAGAATGTTGTTCAGACTGAAGGTTGTTATGGACTACTAGGTTATTTTGGATGTGGATGCAAGTATTATGGACTGCTAAGTGTTATTATGAGCTGTTAAGTATTATGGATGTGGATGCACTAAATACCGAGTGTTCACTGGAAATTTTTATTAAATTCATGTTATTGTAAACTGCCTGCAGTGGTTGCTGTAAAGTATAGCTGTGATAGTTTAGTTGCTATCAAGTATACCTATGATAGTTCACTTGATGGAAATTCCTCCAAAGGTACTATATTTTAGGGCACTTGGCAAAATGCCTCTAAAGGTAGTACATTTAGGGGCACTTTGATGGAAATGCTCTAAAGGTATTACTTTTAGGGGCACTTGGCAAAATGCATCTAAATGTTGTATCTTTAGGGGCACTTTGATGGAAATGCCTCTAAAGATAATATCTATAGTGATAATTGGCAAAAGACCCCTAATTGACATATTTAGAGGCACTTTTAGCCAAAGTGCCCCTAAAGGCCTACCGTGTACTAGTGACGGCTAGGTGCAGGGCAATGTTTCCATCATTGTCTTGCATACTCAAAATCCATATTAACGTTGGACTTGTGGAAGCATAGATGACAATCCGTATACTCTTTTTTTAACCGCAACATGAAGAAATGTCCTCCTTCTAACATCATGCAAACCAGGGCAATCGGGTGACAAATCCATATACAGGGTTGTGTTTCAGTAGACACGAACATACACTTCTTCGTTTATCCTCAAGAAAAAAAAAACATACACTTGTTAGTAGAACAAGACGACAAACTGCATCTCTGCACCTTGGCGCGGTGGAAGAAGTACGGGATGGCCGGGGATACCGGCTCTCCCACGAAATTTTGGGATTGCTGAGGGCTCGCGCTAGGAGTGACTCCTCTGTTGAACATAATCAATCGATCCATCTTCCTTTTCCCATTCGTGGTGAGCTCGACCCGGCCGCTGCCGCTGCCACGTGTATCTCCATCGCTGACATGGTCTAAAGATGTAACTAAGAGCAAGTATAATAGTAAGTCCTAATCAGCTAACTATAACTATTAAAATATTATTTTCTTGCCTAGTTAGAATAGAGAGAAGAGGAGAGAGAAGAAGAGTGGACTCTTATGCAAGAGCTAGCTCTAGCACGTGCTCCTAGGCACTTTGAGAGAGTGAAAGGTGAACCGTCTAATGCTAAAATAATATATTTTTGTAGCTCATTATTGTACATACTAGCTCTAAATTGGCTATAGATGACATGACACTTGTCTATAGTCAGCAGCTGGCTATACTATTGTCCTTGCTCTAATGGATCCTCTCTAGGACGGCCGGCCTGACAGTAGAGACTACAGGGCGGCGGCGGGGGCGGCTTGAAACAAATCTCGTGGCCGGAGCCGGACGTATTTGAAGGACGTGTAGTCTGTAGTTCCGTCCCTAAACTACGACCCCTCTACGTACGAACATGTTGTAGCAGGAACGGAAGACAGCATGTATGGGATCTGGCCATGGATCGATTGCGCCTATCTACAAATAAAAGCTCTTCTCCTCGATCTTATTATGCAGACAAGCCAATCGACCAATCTATCGGGACAAAAAGCGAATCGATCAATTTAGTCGTATTTTGGGACGATGGATGGTGTCACCGACGTTAGTGGGAAATCAGCAGGAACGAAGATAAGACCACGACTGATCCTCAAGGGTAATGAATGGAAAATTCCCCGTTGGTTGAGGACCTCCGGATCGGTACAATTACTTCGGGTATAGCTTGTTCAGGAGGAGTTCAATCTTCATAGTTCTTGCTTATTTTAGCCATTAATTTCTCAATTTCCTTAGGAGTCCTATTCCTGAAAACACAATCAGCATAACTATCTAGTATGTCCTAGATTCTTCGGTTAGTCCATTATAAAATATATCAAGAAGCTCATTCTTAGGTAATGGACTTCTAGCCCGTGCATGAATCAAAGCACAAAACCTTGCCCAAGATTCAGGCAATACCTCTTTTTCTCCCTGTTTAAAATCAAAAAAGTTCCTGCAAAATAGCATGTCTAGCACTAGGAGGAAAATATTTCTGCAGGAAAGTACTAATCAAGCAATCAGGACTATCAATAGATCCAGGAGGTAAATTACTAAACCAAGTTTTTTAGATTCTCCTTTTAGTGAAAAGGGGAAAATCTTAGTAACAAAGTAAGTACGCATCTTAATATCATCAGAAAACAAGCCACTCATGGTAGAAAGTTCATTCATATGTGTGCTACCGCACTTTCATTCTTAGTCTCACAAAAAAGTTCTTTCTCGACAATAGCTATGTAAGATAGATCGAGAGAGAAATTATAATCTGCATCTATAATGTTTATGGGAGAAGCAGCAGACTTAGCAATAGGAGACAATTTAGGTCTAATAGTACGCCTCTCAAGGAGACTCTTAGCAGTGCTCCTATCATGGGTGTTTTTACATTTTTTAATAAATTCATCGGTCATCTCAACATAACCATCTTCAATATCATAACTTTCACTAGACTCAGGTGAACTAACAGGTGTGGTAGTGTCTTCATTAGGAGTTTCGGTATTTCCAGCTATAGTTCTAACAATCGTAGCATCTAGAAAAGAACCTAATGAACCACTCTTATCAAGCACAGTAAAAGCAACATCATAAGCATCAGAAGTTTCGAATTCAGCAGTAGTAGCAGTGTGTGTAGCATGTGTATGTGGTGGTGTAACGAGCTTACTTATAACAGATGGTGAATCAAGAGCAGCAGAGGTGTTCAAAACCGTACCTCTTCTTGTAGTGGATGGTAAAGTAGGAAACTTGCCATCACGAGACTTACCCATGATGGATGGATAGCAGCGAATAATAGAGAATCCAAGTGAACTGAATAAATAAAGCTATGCTCCCCGGCAACGGCGCCAGAAAATAGTCTTGATGACCCACAAGTATAGGGGGTGTATCGCAGTATTTTCGAGGGAAGTGAAACCCAATTTATTGATTCGACACAAGGGGAGCCAAAGGATATTTATAAGACTTAAAAACTGAGTTGTCAATTCAGCTGCACCTGGAAACAATCTTGCTCACAACAGTTTAGCAGTAGCAACAGTTTTGTAGTAGGAATAGCAAAGTAACAACAGTAGTAAAGTAAATACAACAGTAACAATAGCAGTAACAATAGGATTCGAGTGCGGTAGGCATAGGGATGGATGGAAGGGCGTTGCATGGACAAGACAATTCACATAGCAATCGGAACATAGGGCAATTGCAGATAAATAAGATAAAGCATCCAAGTACTAGATACTCCTAGACATGTGTCCCATATATAGTCATACATGCTCGCAATGAGAACTTGCACAACATCTTTTGTCCTGCCAGCCCGTTTGCAGCGGGGCCTCAAAGGAACTACTGTCAATTAAGGTGCTCCTTTTAATAGAGCACCGGAGCAAAGCATTAACACTCCGTGAACACATGTGATCCTCACATCAAAGCCATTCCCTCCGGTTATCCCGATTTCTGTCACTTCGGGGCCATTGGTTCCGGAGAACAGCGTGTGTATACAACTTGTAGATAAGACCAGAAACAATACTATCATAATGAATCAATAACATGTTCAGATCTGAAATCATGGCACTCGAGCCCTAGTGACAAGCATTAAGCACAACAAGTCGCAACAAAGTCATAAAGCACTAATAAAAGATAATAGGCACCACGCCCTAACAATTTGATGCTATTACATGAACGATCTCATCCAATCCCTACCATCCCCATAGCCTATAGCAGGGGATTACTCACTCATAGATGAGGGAAACATGGATGGTCGATGGTGATGATGATGGCGATGATCTCCTCCAATTCCCCGTCCCGGCAGGGTGCCAGAACGGAGTTTCTGGTGCTGTTTCGTGGAATCTGGTGGTGGCGGCGGAGCGGAACTCCTTTTGGAAAAACGCCGAACCCCCCGGAGTTTTTAGGTCAGAAGGCTTCTTATAGGCGAAGAGGGAGACCAAGGGGGTCCCTGGGGGCCCACACCATCCCCTGGCGCGGCCTGGCCTGGCCCGCGCCACCAGGTGGTGTGGCCACCCCTGGATCTTCTCCGTCTCGTATTCTGGCTCCTGGGGTCTTCGGGTGAAATAGGATTTTTGGCATATTTTCCGGGGTTTTTTCTGATAGTTGGTTTTCTGCACAAAAAGTAGACACCAAGGCAATTCTGCTGAAAATAGCGTCAGTCCGTGTTAGTTGCATCCAAATCACACAAGTTTAGAGGAGAAACAATAGCAAAAGTGTTTGAGAAAGTAGATACCTTTTGGACGTATCAGGGGGGAAGCATAGGTGGGTGGCGAGACGAGGGTGCTCCGGCGGGGGGGGGGGGGCTGCGAGGATGCTCCGGTGGGGGGAAGCATCAGCGCGTGGCGCAACGAGGATGCTCCGACGGGAGGCGCGACCATGATGCTCCACCAGGGGGAACTCTCCGGTGGCTCGCGCTGGCGCTCGCTCAGCTGTGGGATTCAGCGACGCACAACCTCCATGGGTGAGGCCACCAAGATCTAGAGGAGAAGAGGGAAAAGAGGGCGAAACCCTAGATGGAGACCGGTTCATATAGTGGGAGAGGAGACATTTTTGCAAAATAGCCCAGGTGGAAGGACAGACCGAGAAAGATATTTAATTACAGAGATGTGTACACAAACAAATTGAACAACAGAGCAGAGGTGGAAGGACTGAAAGTTGAACAATATGAAGTTTGTGTATTTATTTGCAAAATGGAAACAATATATACGGCCTGTCGTTGCCACATGATCACTTGCTCCCACTCTATCCCACTCGCTTAGGGTTTCTCTCCCACTCGCTTAGGGTTTATGGTACCACCGCAACAGCACCGCCGCAAGGTCCTCTCCAGCGCTGCCACGAAGTTCCCCTCCTCTCCTAACTTGATTTTTGTTCCTGTACTTCTATATTTTCTTCTGTTCTTGTTTCATTTGTTCAAGTAAATCTTTGTAACTATAGATGTTGCGTTAGTATGCTGCAGATCTTTCTTTAGTTCCTGTAGATGTTCTTTAGTTTCCTGCATATATTGTTTTATTATCCTGCAAATCTTGTTTTAGTATCCACCAGATTTTTCTCTATTTCCTGCAGATCTTGCTTTAGTTACTGGAGAAATTGCTTTAGTATCTTGTAGATCTTGCTCTAGTTCCTGGAGATCTTGCTCTAGTTCCTGTAGATTTTGCTCTAGTTCTTGCAGATATTACTCAAGTTCTTGGACATCTTTCTCTAGTTCCTGTAGATCTTGCTCTAGTTTCTACAGATCTTGCTATAGTTCCTGCAGATATTGCTTTAGTTCCTACAAATCTTTCTCTAGTTCCTGCAGATCTAGTGGTTCATAAACTTTCTTAATTAAGTATAATGAAGCTATGTTTCTGTATTTTCATATATTATATTTCAATTCCAAGTTACTATAAATGATGATTTGATACATAAAGAACTACATTATCTATTCATAAACTAGATTTTGAAATGCAATGGCATATTATAGTGTTTCTTGTAATTTTGAACACGGTCCTGTATCATTGCTCCCATAATACAAATGTAATGTTATATTATAGTCATCCTTGTTCTCATTTGTTATCTTCAATGTTATATTATAGTGATCCTTGCTATGTGATAGTGATAAGACAAATGCAATGTTAAGTAACTTTGCTCTGTTTGGGTTCCAGGTGAGTTGGTTGATTTTAATTCAACTAAGCTTAGCTGGAGCTCAAATTGAGCAAAGTTCAAATGTATGGTCATCTTTTAATTCAAACCTTGTTTTCAAATTTAATGTTGGTCCCTTTTCTTATCCTTGCTTGGAAATTTAGAGGCATGATCTTTTTTCTTTGTGTTTGTCCTTTATAACAGAACTAGTAATAATTTTACAGAACATTTCTTCATGTATGCAACAGATGAGGACCTCTAGTAATGATGCCATCATGATCCTTAGTGACAGCTCCAACAGCTATGACAGTTCTGAGAATGAACCTGAGGAGATTCTTCTGCCGGGAGGTATGAATGCTTGTTGGTCGTTGCTAATTGGCTTGTATCTATTTTTAATCACATGGTTGTGTGTGTGTGTGTTATGCTATTTGAGACATATTACAAACTAGTACTAGAATTGGCTTACAACTTGTACTCTCCCAGTTCTTAGAACATCTTGATGTGTTTTACCATAGATATGTATTTTATTTACCACAAAGTGACTGGCTGCTACTCCCTCCATCCCAAGGCTTAAGGCATATAACTTTTTTGAAAAGTCAAGCCATGTAATGTTTGACCAAACTTTTAGAAAAAACTATCAAGAACTATTATATTATATAGATACCATGTGAAAATATATTTCATGATGTATGAAATGGTATGAATTACGTAATGTAAATATTAATATTTTCTCTAAAAACTTGGTCAAACTTTAGTTGGTTTGACTTTCGAAAAAAGTTATATGCCTTAATCCTTGGGATGGAGGTAGTATTATTTATCTATATTTATATATTTTATTCATCATAAAGTGACCGGCTACTATTATTTTGGATGTGGATGCAAGTATTATGGATGCAAGTATTGATCCATCTTCCTTTTCCTATTCGTCATGAGCTCGCCCTGGCCGCCGCTGCCACGTGTATCTCCATTGGTGACACGGTCTAAAGATGTAACTAATGGATCCTCTCTCGGACGGCCGGCCTGACAGCAGAGACTATAGGGCGGCGGCGGGGGCGGCTTGAAACAGATCTCGTGGCCGGAGCCAGACGTATTTGAAGTCTGTAGTTCCGTCCCTAAACTGCGATCCCTCTACGTACGAACATGTTGTAGCAGGAACGGAAGACAGCATGTATGGGATCTGGCCATGGATCGATTGCGCCTATCTACAAATAAAAGCTCTTCTCCTCGATCTTATTATGCAGACAAGCCAATCGACCAATCTATCGGGACAAAAGGCGAATCGATCAATTTAGTCGCATTTTGGGATGATGGATGGTGTCGCCGGCGTTAGTGGGAAATCAGCAGGAACGAAGAATTCCCCGTTGGTTGAGGATCTCCGGATGGTGTGCGCTCGTCGGCATCTTGGCTTTCTTTTTGGTTACGGAACCTACCCAGCTGCTCGCGCTACTCCGTCGCAGTCGACTCAACCCCACGTTCAACATCACCCAGCCTCCTGGTCGCCTCCGTGAGCAGCCATGACATCGTCTGCCTCCAGCCCGGCACCTACCTCGAGGTGGCCTACCAACCCATCAGCGCCACCACCCAGCACCAGGCCAAATGAGGCGAGAGAGCAAAATCTCGTAGCTAGGGGAACCGGAGTGCACGTACGTGCCAGGACCCTGCGGGACGGACAGCCTCGCGGCCGGCGGACATATGGCAAGGGGATCAGTTGTTCTTGTTCGAAGTCACGATCGAACTCACGATAATGCAGTCATACTGCCGCGGCCGAGGACGACGTACATAATAGTTAATAGTTAATACATTTGTAAATTGAAAATAACAAAATAGTTAATAGTTTGATAATTAGAATAATTATTTTATAAAATAGAAAATAGATTTGGATTACTTATTCAAATTTAAGCATTTTTTATGTTAAAAATTTAGAGAGATTCAAAAATATGAAAAATATAATAGTTAATGTATTTTTAAATTAAAAATAGTAAAATGGTTAATAGTTTGACTAGTTAGAATAATTATTTTATAAAATAGAAAATAGAATTAGATTACTTATTCAAATTCAAGAACTTTTCATGTTGAAAAATTTCTCAAATTCATAAGTATGCAAAAACAGTATCATTCAAATGTTTAAAAAATATAATAGTATGCAAATTGAAATATTTGAAAATACGGGCGCCCCTTGTTTTGGTCAAAAATTTGAAAAAAAAGGACATTTAGTCCCGGGACTAAAGGAGTGTCGTTGGCGCGCGCCCCTTGGGTGGTGCCGAAAACCCTTTAGTCCCGGTGCGTGCCACTAACCGGGACTAAAGGGGTCACGCCTCGGGACTAAAGTTGTTCTTGTTCGAAGTCACGATAATATAGTCATACTGCCGAGGCCGAGGACGACGTACGCGTTGCCTTTGCAGGGGTAGGCGGGTCACACACATACAAAGATCATTGTTCTTTTGGTAATGGCTAAATTGTACTCCCTTCGTTTTAAAGTATAAGATGTTTTATCTTTGTGAAAGAAGTATGTAGACCCTTTTAATGTGTAGGTTCATGTAGGTATGAAGTGAATCTATATACTAAAATTCATCTAGATAAACTCTTTTCACAAAACTAAAACATCTTATATTTTAAAACGGAGGGAGTATGTTACTAGACCTATGTACACGAGAGGAGTGAGAAGAAGTAGCTAGGAGCAGCAACGATGAGAGATATATATCTGCCTACTCGGGTCCTGTGAACACTTTTCGTTTGACTATGAGCTAAGCTGCCGACTCGATCAAGCAAGGGTCTCCAGTTAGCTCTCTCTTACCTCTTCTAGTAGGTCCACACAAAAATATAGTTGTCTTGACTCTTCAGCATCTTCTTCGTCGTAGGCGGTAACTCACAGTGATTCATCCAAGGTCTCAGTCGCTCCAGGAGAGGAACCTTGGCGCCTAGCTCATGTCGCTTACACGGTAGGGGGATAGGGTTTCGAGTGTCATCGTTGGGATGGTGGTGGTGGCGATACGGTGAATAACCCATGACGACATTGGGTTAGTGGCGGCGTTAGGATAAAAACGTTGTGTTGCAACTACAACATTTATCCATAGATGCTCAAGCCCGAACCTTCAAAGGCGGATCGAGTCGGTGTTGATTCTTTATGTTAGGTTGATTCGGTCACATTTTTCTATTTAATTGGCCATCATTGATTGCCTGGCCTCAGCATCTATTTTTCTCTTTTGTATCCAAATATTGTTGGCTTCTTGGTATATCATGTACAACCTCCATTCTAAATTATAAGATTGTGGTGTTTTGTAATTTAAAACGTAAGTAGTTATCTAGGCACCTACCAGACCTAATATGTACGCGACGGCAGAAGAAAAATCTAGGTACTTTTTTTCTTTCTTTCAACCCGAACGTGGCTAAAAACCTAGTAGTAGTAGGTAGGAGCGGCAACAATGAAATATCTAGCTAGAACCCTTTCGTCTCTGCACTGAGATGAGTTAGTTGCCGCCTCGATCTATATCCTTGCATGTCGCGTTTTGAATTTTTTTGCTGCTACCATATACCTCCCGACGTTCGGTCTCCCGCGGACACGTGAGAATACGTGTACGGTGCGTTTACATCTAAGCCGACCATAAGGACTTTGGGTGTGTTCATACGGAGTTCGAAACGAATGAAGTATCATGTGATTCCAGCTGTCCACAAGTTTATTTTTGTCGAAGTTTGAAGAAGAGGGAGACACCGAAGCAAAAGTGTTAACATAAAAGGAGAAAATCAATCTTTAATACATAAATAAATACACATTTCACCGTACTTGGTAGCTTAACTATACACTGGTTAACCGATAATCATTAATGAGACCTCGTGCAAACTTATTAATATAATTTAGAATGCCTAAATATAAATGTGGATACGAGCTAATTAATTGATTATTAAAGAAAGATAACTTAGTGAAACATACATGGTCATCACTGAAGCCGGCCAAAGAGAATAATAGCTGACGCCGACATTTGCACATGAGGTGAGCATAAGCTCAAGGGCCCACGTAATTAATAATCACAATGGTGCTAGAAAGACATTTACGACCATCTCGATCAGATAGATATGGTCATCTCCATGGTTGCCTTGATCTATACCACCTTCCATCGTCGCCGATGTTGCCCCATTAAGCATTGTCATTGCCTCATATTTCTAAACACAATGATGAACCCTAAACCCTAACTAACTTGACCCTACACTCTAACCCTACATCTTACCCTAGACCCCTAGATTTAGAGACCTTAATCCCTAAACCTACATCCTAGACACAACTTTTAAGTGGCACCTCCTTCAGAAAAACCCTAGACCTAGACCCTCGATCTAGAACCTAATCTCTAAACCATAAAACATGAAAATATACCCTAAACCTAGACCTTGTGCACTACTTTGAAGTGGCACATCATTAAGAAACCCTAGACCCTATATTTATACCATGGATCCCTATATCTATGCTCTATCCAATCACGAAACCATAGACCATAAAACCTTAACGATGAACCTAGAATCTAAACTCTAGACACAACTTTGAGGTCTCACCTCATTTGAAAACCCGAGAATCTAAGCCCTAGACACATTTTTGAAGCAGCACCATCTTAAAGTACAATTTGTTAAATATGTAATATTAAAACATTACTTTTTAGATCATATTAAAAAATTGTTGAAATGAAATCTCACTTTATGGTAATGATATTCTTATGAGGTGCTAATGTTTTGAAATGATACGAAAATCATTGTTGACCTACAATCTAGGTCTAGGGTTCAGATATAGGTTTAAGGGCCAAGGACTAGGGTTTTGCTACGGGTCTAGGTTTTTTTATCTAGGGCTTAAATCTAGGGTTTATGTCAATGCTTTACATAAAATGATTAGGTTTAGGGTTTTCGGCCATTGATATAGGATATATAATACCTATACCATAAACCCTAACACTAGATCAAGACCCTAGACATAACACTATACACTAGATTTAGACCGTATACCATAGATCAAGACAGTAGACCATACATCCTAAAACCTATATCCTAGACACTATACCCTATACCCTATTCCTAGATCTAAATCCTGATGGCTAGACCTAGATGATAGACCATAAACCCTAAACCCGATGACGTGTGGCGACGAGACAAGACATGGAATAAGGGGTTTCACTCTTTCATGAGATGCATAAAGTAATAATACGTGGTATAAGAAATTGATAACCCCAATTGCAAGGGATCACATTAGTACAATTCGATAAGTATTTTAGTGTCCGACCCACGAGGAGCTGAAGGTAAACTATCTATTATGTAAATCCCTATAACCCAGTTATATGGCCTTCTATGCAAATCTAGGAACTATAGTGTGTGTGGTTGTTTTTTGGTACTAATTAGAGAATAGTAAAGTTTTTGGAAGCAAATACTATAGGTAAACTAGTTCAAGTAAAATGGAGCTAGTGAAGTGGAGGTGGATAACCCAAGGGAGCAAGTGCTTAGGAAAATTGCTATTTCATTTGGTTGGTTGTCACAATTACTAAAGCACAAAGATAGTCTTTTTATTGTTTCTTCTAAGGAGGGGCCATGAATAGGTGCATCCATATACCTGAGCAAATAAACCCGTAGTGACTGATTACAAGGCCAATAATAGCAAACAAGGGAATTATTAAGATATAAAGTTCAACCACCGCATTTAGATCTAAGATCACCATGATAATACACGCGTTGATTAACCATGAATTGAAACAACATGCAGGTATAGAGCCAGGAAATGGAGATAGGGGGCCAACAATAGAAGCTTCAATATCATATAAAAAATATCACACAATACACTACATATTATAAGGTCTAGGTAGTCAAAATATGCATGTTTTCTGAAATACGAATGAAGTTACATATCTATGAATTTGAACTCGGATCTACGAGCACGAAGATCAAAGGTCTCAATAATATCTTCAACACTAAACTTTTCTGCTATTTCCCTCTCTATGTAGACTATCATACAATCCCGAAGAAAGTGATATCCCAATTTAGTTGGGAGACGCGTCTTGACTAGTTTCATAGCAGGAAAGGCTCGTTCTGCTGTTGCAGTTGATATTAGAAGAGTTATCACTAAACGTACCAACCTCTCAACCATTGGATAGTCAGATGATTGCCAGTTTTAACTATTGCTTTTGTCAAATCAGCAAGTGATTTGTAGTTTTTGATCTCTGGATGGTTCGACGTATCAAGATGGAAATGTGGTAGCTCACACTCTAACATATCTCTCTCCTGACTCGAAAAACCAGCAGGATAGAATCCACTAGACTACATATCCTTGACTTGTCAAAATTAACATGTCTCGGATCCAAGGATGTACAGAGATCTAAAAGCTCGGTTACTTGAGAAGTGAGTACATCATTCAACTTTGTCACTTGTCGATCTATTGCAGCATTAAATACATCTACTTTGTAGTGATGGAGTATTATGGTGTTGTCACGCTTATTTCGAGTTTTCTTCACATCAACATACCTAAAATTGCAACATAAAACAAAGAAACATAAAACAATTATTTAGACACTATTGAGTATGTTTGCAAGTAGGTTGGTGACTAAATATCCAAATATTGACTGAAATGAATGTAGACACATTGGAAAAGGTACGTACTTTTGATTCATATTTGGGATGTCAATCTCGTGCTTCAAACAAAAGACTTCCACCTCTTCTATAAGACTTTCCCATCCACCTTCTCTCAATTGAGCAAGCAATACCTTTGAGTTAGAAACAATGTCCAATGCATTTTCAATATCCAAATCTTTATTTTGGAGTTTGACACACAAGACATCAGTGGTCTGCATATTTTTTTCCATGAAATGGAGAATGAAGACAAACTCAAATGTAACTAGGAACTTAAGCACACCCTCTGCATCTCCTCTTGAGTTTCATGGAACTATGTGGTCATTTGCTACACTTCTTAGTACCGGAACAGATGCACCAAATAGTCTTAACAAGCTTTTTACTAACTTGTAGTGGGAACTCCATCTTGCGTCTCTGGCCCTTTGTAAATATCCTATTTGATTTAATCCTCTTCCCGTGTCAAGCTCTCTGAGGTCAATCTCTTTTGCAATTTCAATGGAATGATTTTGTAGCAGCTCATCATTGCCTTTGGGAGATGTACTAACAATATTTATAATAAAATTTGCATTTTGGAAGAACTTGTGGACCTTATGTACCTCCCTTGAAGCGGCAACAAGATCCAACTGAAGTTGATGAGCATGGCAGTGGATATAGTACGCATAAGGACACTCCTGAAGAATTAGAGCCTTAAGCCCATTGCACTCTCCTCTCATATTACTTGTCCCATCATAACCTTGCCCCCTGATATCTTGCACACTTAACAAGAAAGCATAACATAAAGTAGTATCTCTCATCATATCATACTTGATAACACAATGTATATTGACTAACACAAATGCATACAGTACCATGAAATAATAGTTGCATTATTCGCATAGAGAAAATAAATTAAATATATAGTGGTGGCCCTATGATCAGAATATTGGCAAAGTCGGTTAGAAAAAGTGTATGACTGGCAAGTAGGGAATATTATATGTGAGACACAAGCTATCTTCCAAGAACTATCCATTAAGTTTATGGTTGAAGCATGGTACATCATTAGTGTTTGGCCATTACCCCTCATTACCTAATTCTTTTTGGCATTCTTGTTTTGCCACTTTTTGCTTCTTTCCTCTCTTTGCTGGTTCTTTGTATTTCTTTATCACTTTTTTCTTGTTTTGATTTTTGGGAAGGCCTAGCCTCTAAATACTCACTCTTCTGGACTTTTGATATCATATAAATATTTGGAGGGTTTTTGCCCTCATCTTAGCGGTGGTACCCCTTCTATGGACCTTTTGATATCATATAAATATTTGGAGGGTTTTTCCCCTCATCTTAGAGGTGGTACCCCTTCTATGGAGGGTTTTTTCCTCATCTTTTAGTGCATGCATCCTCTTATTTCTTCTTGGGAAGAGGTACTGTATCCCCAATGAGTTCGTGATCACCCCACAACTAACTTCTACAAGAATGCAAAAAGTGCCCATAGTACTAGATCATTTCTAGCAGACAAAATAATTATTGAGTATGATTTATTATCAAATATACATGCAAAACTAAACTTAAAACTAGACAAATACGCTCCAAGTTTCTTCAATCATTCTATGTTGCTCAAAAAGCAAATTTTAGAGGTTTGCAAACCAATAGTTTGATAGGTCCACTCGGGCGCCTTGGGAATCCCCAAACTTATGGTTTTCACCCTTCTTGTATAGATCTTGGTGTGGTGTTCCTCCATTCCCCGTCAAAAAATTTCAACACAAAACTTTCTCCATTTCTTTTTCTATGGGGTGACATAAATGGTACAAGGATATGATAATTGCTACCATATAATTTATAGAAAAAAATTCCTTAGTATTCCAGCAAACATATAATGTCCTACACATTCCTATCATATCAAAAGACTCGTAGAAAATCATTTTGAGAGTCAAAAGAATGGCGCAAACACTAGTGGGCAGAATTTGTCTTGATTTTTAACAGCAGCAAAACATATTTATTTTGACCAACTAGACATAGTCAAAAATTTAGGCCAATTTTTGTGAATGTATAGAATTAAAAGTTGTAACTACAGTTCAATTATGGGAGCAATCAGAGTTACATAACAGCCTATAGAATATTTCTCGTAAGCAGCATTCGTGCAGGAATCTGCTACTCCATGTGTTCTATCAACTTTCTAACATCCAAATGGGTTCTACTTGGTACTTTATTGCTGACCTACAAATTAAAAAACATACTATTATAACAGATAATAAAGTTCATAAACTAAAAAGTCAAACAAAAGCATGGTTTCCACAAACATACCAAAGGGAACATGAGCATAAGGCTAAAACATGAGTTTGAAATGATATTACTTGAAATTACTTGATAAAAGAGGGGGATGCATGGGCACCCCCAAGCTTGTGGTCTTGCTAGTTCTTGTCCTCTACTTCTTTCTTATCATATCATGTTACTCATCTCAAACAAAGAAATATTTTTATCTCCATGATACGTCAATGCCTACAAAATGGTTAGTTCTCCAAACAAATGATATAATAATTTCTCCCATGATGCAAACTATAGTAATTATTAGAAAACCATTTTATTCAAGAAGCTAATATATTACAAAAGAGACACACTTTTGATTTTGTTTTTATTATGAGAAAAGTTTTAATGATATAGGATTTTCAATGGTTCCATTGGCATGAACAACACATGCTCAAGGTCGACCCCAAATTCTCCATTGCTCATCCTTCTCATTTACATTTCCAAATTTTATTTTTTTGCTGAAATCTTAAACTAACCTTGGTGTGAATACAAGATAGGTAGCTATTCCATTCTTCCTCCACTTGTTCCTTTTGCTCATCTATCTCCTTTTCTTGGGGATGCATGGGCATCCCCAAGATTAGATTTTTGTCGTGGCCCAGCCTATCTGGCCAACCGCGCCCAGCGGCGCGATCTATCTATCCGCGCTTGGCCAACATGACGCTTGTATATTTTTTGAAATTCAAACAGAGACAATAATGCGCTAAAAGTAGCAAAGTTCATATATATATATTCATATGTAATTTACATTCATAATATTAAAGATGAAATTTAAACTAGCCATAGCCCTAACTACTGATCTTCGCCGCTGGCGCCGTCTCGTCCATCTAGGGGTCGAGGTCAATGTACTTTGGCAGCATATAGAGGTGTGCTGGTGGAAGGGCTGGAGAAGGCGCGGGTGCGGGCTAGTCGATCACCTGCCCAGGCAACGCTGGCCACCCATCCGTTCACTCCCCAAGCACGATCGGTAGCACCCACCCCGGCAGCGGCAGAGCTAGAGGAAGCCCCGTGTTCGCCTGCGCCACTAGATCGGTGAGCTGGATGGCCTCTTTATAGCCACCCCACAAGGCATCCTCGTCCTTCGCACTGGCCGTAATGGCCTGCTCAGTGAAGGCGTCCTCGTCATAGGCCCGCGCCAGGAGCTCTTGGTACTCCGGGGGCAGGTGCGCGGTGGTGGCTGCGATATTGTCCACCTCCTCCTCTTGGGCGACGATGTCGTCGTCGTTGATGCCAAGCATGTCATCTGAGTGGTTGATAGCACCGTCTTCATCGGGGTTGAAGGTGGGGACATTGTAGACATGCCTCGGCTGGAACTTGCCGTGGAGTTGCTCATGTGCCGTGCCTTGCTTTCCCATAACAGAAATCCTGGCTCTGGTAGCCACGATCACACTGGAGGGTCCGTGGGAGCTTGCGGATGCAGCGTCAGATCTCCTCCAACCCTTTGCCCTCCTTGGGCACGGGCGGCACCGGGAGCCGCTCCCGGTTGAGGTGCCAGCCCGTGGGGAGGGAGATATCATGGTGGGCGATGTCTGCTCCCTACCTCCATCGCCGCTCGCACTCCGCCAGGCGGTCGTGGCGGGGCTCCTCCACCTGGCGCACGGTGTGGCGGTGGGAAAAGTCCTGGGGCCACTGCGGCGGCACGACGGCGCAAAGCAAGGTCGGCATGCCAGCCCCCTGCCTACGCCGGTGGCTCGATATGGATCCGCTCGCCTCGTGGTCATTCTTGGTCTTCTTCATCCATCCGGGCGTCTTCATTGTTGGCGGCGGCGGCGCTGGGAGGGGGTATCTGGCGATAGCGAGTAGTGGGAAGTGCAGCACCGATGGGAGAAGGTTCTCGCTCCTTCGCCATCAATGCCCTGGCTTATCTACTCCAACTTGTTTTAGGCCTCCTCGTTGTCACCTCGCAAAGTTGAGCGTTTGTAAACAAAGTGCTCTGTTCTGTCTTTATGCTATCTGTCGGCGTATGTTCGTGTAGTCTAAAACCTATAACCAGTAACTGTACTCTGGTTATTCTCCTCCTATTATCAATAAAAGAGCAAGACTGCTGCCTTTCGTAAAAGAAATGAATTAATGGAGAAAGTGGCAAAGACAGAAGGTGTTGTTGAGCTCACAGTTGATGAACATTACTCATTTTTCAGTTTTGCATTTAATCTCTCAAGCAAAACTATTTAATCTGAATGGCTTAAGGAGAGGCAAATGTACACGAGATTGTCACCCCATTGAGTTGATATATATATTCCCATAAAACTACTGTCTATTGTTTTGTTATCTTCACTGGGTGTACTTTTGGAATCGTCAAATAGTGGTTACTTTCCTCCGAATGATTTCCTACAGGTCACACCATTTTCTTTTTATTAATTTAAATTAAGCATTACCTAGGAAATCTTGAGATATGAAGGATATTGTTAAAGCATGTTATTGGACAATACAGGTGACAATACACTTTTAACCTAACCATATTGTTAAAGCATGTTATTCCTTTTTATTGGACACTAGCAGAGAGCCTGTGCGGTTGCTACGACGGCACAGTAAATTAAATGAACAATCTTTATAATACTAACCATCTTCATCCTAACCATCTTTGCATTTTTTGCTCTTCATTTGCCAAACATGGACATCAATAGGTTTATCAAGGTGATTCTTTAGGTATTTTCTTGTGAACTCAGCTCCAAATGTCTAGGAAAGTACATATAATTGAAGAATTAGCATGCTTGCGATTACTATAAGTATTTAAATATCACATGGTAGCTTATTGATAACATGATCAAGAATATATCATGTTACTAGCTTGCACTTCTTTTTCATGACAAATGAATAGGGCAGCCTGTAGACGTAGTACTTGATTTTTGGTGAAAATTCGGGTTCACACCAGTCTAAGAGAAAGTCTACATGAACTACTTTCAGATACACGTCTTTTCCAAAAAGGCTCTGCTTATCAAAATCAGTGCCCCACTGTGTTGAGGCCCTGATGCAATAACACATAAAAAATTTAATGCAGTGAAATATTAATGTCTACCGTCTAAACGCATACAAAACAAATGACTGAAATTTTGATGTCGTTATGATACTTCTAAACTGAATCCTCTCAATGTGAGAACTGTCATCACTAGAGAGCGTGACTGCATCATTACTGCAGGTTCCCATCTGTTAAACAGATACAGTCAGAGAGCATCTTAATACAATCAAGATGCAAGCAGACTAAAGAAATGACAATTAAAATAGACCAATGAAATGACAATTAAATCTCTATTGCTGCAAGTGACAATTGCAGATTTTGAGTTTTATACAAGGGGAAAATAGTATTTTGAGAGCCGCCGTAGATAACAACCAACACCAGTGACACGTCGAGATATAGATCTCGCGCGAGAATACCAAGCCACCGATCTAAAGGATCAGCAAGCACACGTTACCATCAACTCAGAGACGCCACCGTAAAGGTCGCCGCCAGCGTGGGAGAGGAGTTGAGAAAGATTTATTGACCCATGCGTCGCTCCCACCACAACAAAAATACCCTAACCCTAACTATAGAATAGAGGAACGAGGTCCCCCTCCTGTACGGGATATTTGTCGCCACCGCCTCTCGAACGGGAGGAGGAGCACCGGAAGGAAGGTAAAAAATGCCAAGGGGAAAAGAGTTGGGACAGATGCAGGACGGCTGGGGGAGGCTCTCTCGACGGAGCCATCGGGTATTTGTAGCTTGGTAACCCTGAACCTTATTCGAGAATAAAATGGCAAATTCCATGGAAAAAAATCCTAAATCGAAGCTGCTGATTTAGGGTTTGGGGGGTTTGGTTTTCACACATACCTACATGGACGACGAAGGGGTCCTCGGAGGCTAGGGAGAGCGTCATCACTACACTCTTTTAGGGAAAATTTCAATCATCAGCCTCAGTGAGAAACTGAAATGTAATTCTCGTACACTATGAATGCATGCAATAAAAATTTAAAGATCATAGTTCTATGAATGTAGAATAAATCTGGGGCCTCATAACTTTCTTCAGGGATGTCGTTAGAGGACCAAGTACCAATTGCATAACCTATTGTTCATTGCCCCGGGTTCGCTAACTCATCCCTAAAAAATCTGACACCAATGTGTCTGCCTCTCTTTTGGGGAAAATTTGAATCATTGGCCACAATAAGAAATTGAAATCTAACAAAAATAATCCTTAATATTATAATTATAAATAACAAAAAAACCAAACAATCTTCATGTACATGTAGAAACAACTTATGATCAAAACCATGCATATACATATGCATCATACGAATCATTCTAAGATCAGAAACAATTAAAGGGTCATATATATAGTTCCATACGAGAATAAATCAAGGGACTCATAATTTTTTCCAGAGATGGAGTCGGAGAACCAAAGTACCAACAACACAACCTATATTGTTTGTGCACATTGCTGCCTCAGGTTAACCAATCCATCCCTAAAAAAAGGACACCATCATATGTGTCTCCCCTTGCACTCTTTTGGGGCAAATTTCAATCATCAGCCTCAATGAGAAATAGTTCAAAGATCATAGTTCATGTGTAGAATTAATATGGGGTCTCATAATTTTTTTAGACATGGAGTTAGCGAACCAAAGTATTGCACAACTTATATTGTTGTACATTGCCTCAGGTTCACTAACCATCCCTACAAAAAATCTGACACCATCATATGTGTCTCCCCTTGCACTCTTTTGGGGCAAATTTCAATCATCGGCCTCAGCGAGAAATATTTTAAAGATCATAGTTTTTTTAGAGACAGAGTTAGCGAACCAAAGTACCAATTGCACAACTTATATATACTGTTATATATTGTCTCAGGTTCACTAACCATTCCTAAAAAACCTGACACCATCATATGTGTCTCCCCTTGCACTCTTTTGGGGCAAAATTAAATCATTAGCCTTAGTAAGGAATATAAATGTAATGTTCTATGAATGTTGTGTATTGAAATCAACACTCAGCTAGCAAATCCTAAAACACCTAAATCAAATGTTACAGATCGATTAAATTTACAGCACAAGAAGAACCGTAAGAAACAACAACAAGTTAAGTAAATGTAAATTTACTAGATGGCAGATGAGCAGATCTAATCAAAAATTCAAAAAAATTGACTGTTCAAACCACACATATTCCCTACTTCAAGAGCAAAAGAATCTATAGTGAAATCTGCGGCTACGACTAGAGAAGCTAGCAAAGTAGTACCTCGGACTCCTCATCGGAGACCTCCTCCTCGAACTCGTCCTTCTCCACGATTGTGTCGAGGATTTCTTGGTGGAGGATGGGGTCGTTGATGTAGAGAACCGGGTTGCCTCTGCCTACCGCATGCTCCTCATCTAGATCTTCCACTGGCACCACGACATTCTCGGCCACCTGCTGCTCCACGGCGACAGCGACTGGCTGGACGGAGCTCGAAGCCTCGTCGGCGTGGCGACGAGCAGCCTGCGTGCCCGGAGAAGCCGCCTCCGCCTTCTCGGCGACAACCTAGCCATCTATTGCTACGCCTCCAACTGTTTTCACCTCCGGCTCGTCTCCATGCGTATGCTTCATGGCGCAGCTAGGGAGGGCGGTGGTGCAAGCGAAGGAGCTTTGGCATGCGCGAAAGTTACACATTGGGGTTTTATGACTAGACATATTGGGGAACATGACATGAGCTCGTGGAAGAAGAAGACCAAGCGGGTTTATATACGAGAGACTGTTGGTAGTCCTCGAGTGGACACATGGGTGTGGACTTGTGCAGGTGGGGGGGCTAGCATGTTCTCCACTTTCTAACTGCATTAACAACACACACATGCTTTCCCTATAAAAAATACGCGCACGCTACCTCGGGAACATGCACGACGTTAGTTTTCGAGACGAGCAGAATAATGGTCCGCCTCAGTAGATACCTAGAGACGATTAATATTTCTGACCGGCTGTAGTTGAGTGATCTAGAGAGACGGCCATTAATTTTCGTCGTCTCAGGTTCAATTTAGAGGCTGTTTCCTTTATAGATCGGCTGAGGGTGGACTCATACTAGAGACAATGCAGATTAACAACCGTCTGAGGTTAAAGTTAGAGGCGGACAAAAAATTACGATAGCCTGAGATTGATGAACACAGCCGGTTGTTTGTATTTTTTTGGTAAACCAGCTCTAGGCATAGAGTAACAAGTTTGTACTAGTGCCAACTTGATTTTAGCCGATCAGTGCAGATACTCCAGCCGATGAGGCACGGCTAACCAGTGACATTCCAACGACGTATACATAATTTGTGTATGTCGATGGTGCTCCAGTAAGTAACAACCAGAAACTACACATGCACGTCAACAGTAAGATGTTGGTGACATGTCGTTATAACGTGATTCGTTGTTTGTAGTGTTCATGTGATGTGTTGGTTATTTAGTGTATGTTGTTTGTAAATAATACCGAAGATTTCATCTTGAGGAAGACCATCATTAGTACGTGACCACCGATAGACATTCTTCTATACTGATTGCCATTAGTATATTACCGCTGACATGTGACTATTCAGTAGGTCGTGAGGTCTATCTTGCCTATGGCATGCAGATCTAATGTCACGTTGTCATTAGTATATCAGTAGTGATGTGTTTTACTTTTTGAAGATTGCCATTGATAGTATTACTGGTGACAACCTGTGAGCATACGGTCATAACTCTGTGTTTTTTATCACTAGTGTTTATAGTTTAAATGCTCGTCACTAGTTTTAGATTTTGGACTAAAAATAAAAAAAATGTAAATATAGTATACGCTGGTGTATGTATAAAAGCAGATGTTTCATATGTAGAAAAATTCAGACACGTCCATAAGTTGCAAGGTGTAACGTACGTAATGTTTTGCACCAACATTTGTGGCTAAACAAAAATCACATGTAACTTTGCCAGAATCGCAAACAACGATCCTGATCTCCATGTGGTATCAATGTTGCAAGCAAGGAAGAACAAATTAAGATCATGGTAGAGAAACTTAAGGCTCAAACAAATTGACAATTGTTAAGACGGATAGTTAACTGAAATATCAGATGCATAATAGCATATATACCTTTTTCCAAGAGATAGTATGTAGAGTGATGTATAACTGAATATGAACCAGCCTTACAACAATTATACAATGGTTCAGAATATAAATATGGAGGCATCATAAAACAAATATTACCTACGAAATAGATCATTGCTGGTGTCATCCATGTATATCTATATGATCAGATCATGTCGGATGGGGATGTGATCCCTGAAACAATTTATGATATCAGATCAAGAACCCTAAAAAATTGAACACATGAAAGTGATATGTTTTTTATGCTTCGAAATAGGCAAGAACATACATATATAATGGATACGATCAACTTAATTACAACTACTATAAGCAAGGAACATGAAGTGTGTAGTCAAATAACCATACATGTCTTTGGATTGAAAGGCAAAGCCCCACCTCCGGGCGAGAGCCATCATTTTCTGGTATGTTGGGCTTAGACAAGCCCGGTCTCCGCAACGACCTCCTAGTTGATGATTTTGGCAAATTATTGGTGTATTCGTTAAAAGTCTTTTTTGTGGTCAAATGCACCATGCTCAATATCCTAACTAATCTTTAGTAAGTCTTCAATGTGAGCAATTTTTTCTGCGTCCGTACTAAATATGCCAGATGCGAGCAGACGTAGTAGTCTACCGAGATATCTAGAGTTTGTTGTATACAACAATTATCGGTAATGTGTCTGAAATGTCCCCTCCTCTTGTTACTTTTGATTGACAGATTTCCTCCCCTCTCTGTGCACCATCGAGAACAGTAGATATTTTTTTGTGTTTGAACTTCCATTTTTCTTTCATCGAATTCATGTAATACGCCTTTTTGTCTGTCGGTGCCAGGACTCTCAGGACCCAGTGGTCTCTACGCAGACATCTGAACAAACAAAGTATTAACCATATATAATATATTAATATATAATCAAGTATTCATGGGGCAAACGTTTTTGGATGTGATGACATAGTAAAATATTCAAACATTCTAGGTACTACCATTCTTATATGGAAGCAGGAAATAGGTCAATTAACGTTACAAACATGTTATTCTATCAAGAACCTAGATAATTTTAGACATTGTGCACACCAAGTCGATCACAACATATTCTTTAAACTTTCACAAGGACTAAATAGATATGAATGATGTATGTTTGTTTCTGAAATTTTCCAAAGATGGGCATGCAAGTGAACTTCTTAAATTAGCACATGGATGTATAAACTAATATGCGCATGTATTAGTAAGTCGGTACAAAAGTTGCTTCTTATATATTAAGTAAAATCACCTGGGTCTATCTCCAGCAAATATATCACTCAACTGCGAAGTAAGTAAGTAGGAACAAAAGACTGAGAAGGACTTACGATGTAACACAGAGCACGAGAATAGGAGATACAAAAATTCATGTGCAATTTACAAAGGAACATCACATAAAAAATTAGCTAGGGAAATCAGATTTGTGGCAAGCGATGCATGTTTTGGGGGATGCGACCGCTCAAAGCTTGAACTTCCAGCATTTAAATGGTTGCTTACACTCTCCCACTCCCTATGAAAATAAGAGAAACTATTGCATCACTTAAGCCATATGGTTGTATCACCTTGGAAGCCTAAAATTTCTTGAACATGGTGGAATGGATCGTGTGTAAGTGCCATACCGACTTTCAACACAAATACAAATATTCTCCACCCATACCGATGCACTGCAATCTGTTCTTAGGAATTTGTATGATCCATATTTTGCTAAATATTTGTATTGTTATTTTGGACAAGACGGGCGAGCACGGCAATGCACGCTTTTTAGGGGGGAGGCACGCTAGATGGATGGCTGCCACATCTCCGCATGCCTGCACGGTGGGGAGAGGCACCGTCGTCGCATTGCTTGGTTCGTCTCCTCCAATTCCACATAACTTCCTCAATTGTTAATGGGATTTAGTCGGTCCTTGGGACAAATTAACCACATCAGTTAAAATTGATGCCCAGAAGAGCATCCTACAGACAGTCGGCCCACTTCATCAACTAACGGAGATCCCACGGAAAAAATTGTCTAGGCAGTGCATCGGAAAATGCTGAGGCCTCCAAAGAGGGACACTACCCAATTAGTAAGTAGTAGAATAATTATGAAGCAAGTAGCAATGATGAAACATATAAAGATAGTTATGTTGTCTTGCAACATCATGTCAAATTTGGCATGTTTCTAAGAAAGTGGGCCTTTGATTGTTTGGTTTGTGGCGAAGTGAGTTGTTTATTCTTGAGGAACAACCGGGACATGCTCGATAGATTATTATGTATGCATAGCCAAGAGCAGAATGTGGAAGTTTCGCTTGGGTCCTTTAGCTAATTATTGTCTCCTCTCATAAGTGTAATCACTCATTGGTGATGTTATTGAGAAATCAGTACAGCGTAGTAGCTAAGCAGTCGAACATTTGTTCCATCCTCCTTCTTCATCAGCGTCTTTGGCTGCACCATGATATACTAAAATCTTATGGGACGATCCGAATATTCTCTAGACTCCTCTTGATTGACATGGTAAGATTTTTTTCCACTTCTAATGTTCACATCATGTGCCATCTTTGGCATTCAGTATCGTTCTTGAAATACCATCGATAAGACTCATACCTGAAGTAAAAGGGTTGACGCTTTATTTCAGGTTCTACGGGAAATGTTTTGAAAGTGATTACTCCATTGTTTCAATTCGAATGGATAGTTATGTGGAACTACATATTATTGTGGGACTACATAAGGGTGCTATCAATTGTGGTTGGACTTTTTAGCGGAATAGTCAGAGCAAATATTCCTGCACTCTACACCCCTATGGTGTAGCCTTGCAGTTGATATATATAATATTTACTATTTAGGCTATTACCTTCAATGTATGATTTTTTCTCGCCAGTTTGTTTTATTAAATGATATTGATTATAGCTTTTAGTATCCTTGCAAGGTGTTTTTCTTGTTAATATGTTTCCTTTTTTAATACAATAATGCAAGGAATGGCACCATAGGTTTCTCAGTTTGATGCTAAATCGTATGAGTTCATGACAGCAACATGGATGACTGAGTTGTTGTAAGCCATCTTTCTACTAATTATTTTAGTCTTTGGAGACTTCTTAATTTATAGATTTCATACTCTGTACATTGCATTATAATTGCAATATGTAGAAACCAAGGTGACACTATGGACTTTGTGACTTTGTATGATGAATTGTATGAGAGTTTCATGACCGAAAAGACCAGTTCCTTTAAAGAAGAAATATAATTTGTGCATCTTACAAATACCAAGCATTCCAATATCTTGCATAATCCCATTTAATTAGGCTATAGTTTTCATGCATTATGTGTTTACTCACTAAAGTATGTCTGAAGTTGTTTGTTATATAATATTTAGGTTTTTTCGAGGAAACTCTATTTAGAGGTTATCTAGTGAAAACACAATATTGTTTGCCTTTTGTCAATCGACCATATGGAGTAACATCTCTGGTCTAATTAGATAATACAATTCTTATCCTTGACATTCAGGAGATGGAGTAGCATCTTTGATCTATTTAGAGAATACAATTCTGATCTTTGGGGAAGCATTTTTAGTATCACGGCGAGCTCCAAACAGATCAGTTTAGTCTAGCTCTCTCTATCTCTCTCTGTGCATATATGCATTTAACTCTTTCACTCGAAAATGATTTCAGTCATCAACAAAGAAAAATCCAACCTTTTAGCTGAAGCTAATCATTGAATTCAAGTTGCATATGATATATGTTCAGACTATTGTTAGAAATCTATTATTCTTGAAACTGCTATTTTGACAAGAGAAGAAATTATGAGGTGCCATCAAATCAATTGGGAGCCATTTGTTAAACCATATCCAGTGAAAAGTGTTCCTTTCCTATTTTTCACAATATTTGTTGTAGTCTGTTGTTCATTTTATGCATTCTGAAATCTAGCCGCAACAAACTCATCTTTTACCTATGCATCGATATGCAAATTTATAGTGTTACCATACAAAGTGTGTTGTCGTTAAAAACCATGGTATTTGTAACTTGCTATGATCATCAGGTAGAAAAATCTCTCTTTTAACCAAAGTTGCAGTTTGCCGTTCAAGAACTATAACAAGAAACTTATACATGTATTTTATAATGTTTTTGCTATAGTTCATATTTTTGTCCAAAGCATCTACTATTTGTCTTATATATCTCTTTTCTACGTGGCTGTCCTAATTATATCTTTATTGTGCTTATGCACACTTTTTTTATGAAATGGTTTTACTTTGTAGGTCATCTATGGTGTACGATGAGTAAGCTACAAGCTTGACAAGGAAATCACGTAAAATGAAAAGGCCGTGGTGCTCTAGACTACGTGACATGTTGAACAACCTAGCCTTGTACAAGCAGTGGAAGGACCTCAAATCTGCCCACAAAGCAATTGAGGATGTACTGCTCTTTCATCATAACAAAGTTCCTTCAACATGACCTGAAGTCACTGTGTGTTCCATTTGAAGTGGCAGTGTTTAAATCAGTATATTTGCCAATAAGAAAAATGTAAAATCTTTTAACCTATTGCATCACTCACCTAAGCAATATTGGAGCAGGCCGCCAACGTTATCGGTGCCACCATCGAAGGTCTTGGCATCCCTGCATCCATTCACTCGGCCACATAGGAGGAGAGGGGTCGTTGCTTCATCGCTGCCAAGCGGGAGGCTGAAGTGAAGCAGCGCGCCGAGCGGGTGGTCCAGCGGTCAGCCGCGCGCACTACAAGAAAAGTTGGCTTTTACAACAGACCGTTTATGTGGTTGAAGGACCGTTTTTATGGCTAAAATGTCTTCCGCGATGGATGGCCTCTGTGGTAAAATCCCCTTCACCAAAGAATCTACTACGGTTTTTTCCCGACAGTGGCGGATCGAACCTTTCCACCACGGAAATTCGTGCCTTCGTAGATCTGTTATCCATTCCCGTTGACTGTTGATCTCGTGCAACATACCACGTGGCAAGCGTCGTTAACGTCCGGTTACTGCCGTTAACAGTCAAAAAACCATGGTGGAAGCCAAGGCCTGACCAAGGCCTACTAACCATTAAATGGGCCGGCCTATAAGACAAGCCCAATAACAAGACGGTTCATTACTGTTTTTGGCTTGCCAGAGGTCTGCGTTGATTGAAGGGTCCTATCACTTTCCAGCCCAGCTGTGACATGTTAACTTTCCTATCCTTTACTGTTTCTGTCTGTCTAAGGCCCAGCTTGGTCCATCACTGTGCGGCCCATTAGCGTCCCGCGCCACGCCGATGCAGTATTATTAAGGCCTGCCTTAGGTCCAGCACTGTTTAAAAATCCCGTGGTTGGCCGCCAAAAAAAGCCCATTTGCGAGAAGGTCCGTTAGTGTTATATAACCTTTTACTATTCGAGCCTGCTTGTCGTGGGCTGCCCACTAACAACCAATTTGTGTGTGAAAGTCAGCTACAATTCTGACTTGCTATATTTCTGGCCTTTCACTGGTTTTTTACTGTTCAAATCTTTCACTGTTCAGTCCCGTAAGGATATAGGCTTTCACTGACGAGCATAGTTGTGCACAACTCCATTAAGATCCCTAGATATGTGGTTAACAGATAACTGCATAGGGGATGAGCAGTAGCGAAACTGTGTGCAATCGCATATCTGATGTTCTAGTTGATCTGAGATGGAGCAAGCTGCCTGTTTGCTGCTGTCTTGGCCAAAGCTAAATTATGTGTCAAGAAGGTGGTCCTCCGAATCTGAAGCAGCTTGGCGACCTGTATTGCAAGGAGCAGGGCTCACGCGTAGAGGTAAGGATGCGAGGGAAGTTGAGGCCTGCATCATAATATTGTAGAATTGCATCCTTTTGGCTAGAACCTGAGATGATTTCACTCTGTAAATAAATGTTTTCTTTTTCTATCTAAATTAATGCGAGAATGCCTTCCGGTTCCTAAAAAAAATTGTAGTTATTATCTCCATCGCAAAAATAGAGGCTAATTCCCGTTGAAACATGTCCGCTTGATCCTTGGATGGAGCAGCTTTTCCAAGCTGCATCCAAAAAGATTTTAGCGCCTGTAATCATCAGGTCAGACCTGATTGTGCTTCGATTTGTTGCCTGGATGATTCCGATGCCCAGCCCCGTGGTGTTTAGGGGCGCAAAGAAGTGCGATATAGCAACCTGCAGACCATCGCTGAAAATGTTTTACTATAGTCTTCAGTGTTTGCGTCCGTTCATCTACGAAACATCGAAGCCCCTGCAACTGTGTAATCTGTCTGGTTCACTACTACTCCGTATGTTGCATACGAAAGCTATATCCTGTACACGATAATAAAGGACGGGAACAAAAAGAGCTCGTTTATTTCCTGATCCCTCCAATTCCCATGAACAAGCATCCCACTTGCTCTGTTGCTCGCCCTCTCTTTCAGATGTACTTCGACCAGAGTCACCGCTAGCTATCTGGGTGCATTTGAATGTGGCGAAAAACAATATATATAATTCTGTGTGCTCGCTAGTAGGCCTTAATTGGGATTTAATTTTCTGGAATATTTTTGGCCTTTAGTACTCGGTCTAAATAAATATAGCATCACTTTCTTAAAAGAAAGAAGTCTAGATCACCCCCCTATGTATCAGGTTTGGGTCACTAACCCACCTAACATTGAACTGGGTCATTTAACCCACCTAACTAACCCCAACCCGCCACCCCTAGCGCCTCCTCCGATCTCCCTTCCTCTCTCCGCCGTTGCCACATATGCGTCACCAGGCAAAGCCCGCATCGGCAGGGCAGCGGCGCAGCGCCAGCTGGTGGCGGCCTAGATGCAAGGAGGCGACACCGTCCTTGATTTGTCGGCTGAGGTGAGGCGCGGCGGCTACGGCCGGATAGTCTGGGGGCGCAGCAGCGGCAAGGTAGGCTAGTGGCGAGTCCCACGAGGGCAAGCCCGACCCTGCTCGTCGCCTTCAGTGTGTTGACGGGCGTGCGACGAGGTAGACCTGTGAGGGCCTCGATCTCCCGACCCTGTCTACCGAAGGCGCGGCGGTGGCTCTGCCCACAACACTTGGAAGCCGGGGTGGCGGCCCCGGGCATGGCGGCGGCGACGTGAGGGCCGTCGATATGCCTAATAAAGGTGGGGGTCCTAAGATCCCTCTCAAGCCATGATTGATGGCTCAGTGTTGATGTGGAGCTCGTTGGGGAACCCCAAGAGAAAGGTATGATGAGCACATCAGTAAGTTTTCCCTCAGTTATGAAACCAAGGTTTAATCGAACCAGTAGGAGCAAGGAAACACCCTAAAGGTGTTGCTAGCTGAGCCTTGGCAGGGCGCACTACCGGTGCTAGTAGCAACGTGGAGACCTGCACAACACAACCACAGAACTTTGCCCCCCAACTTGCGATGAGGTAGTCAATCTCACCGGTCTTGCTGAAAACAAATGATTAAACGTATCAAATGGAAGGAAGTAATAGTTTGCAGAAAGTAAACACAAAGCAGTAAACGGTCTATAGATTGTATGTAAAAGAAAGGACCGGGATCCATAGTTCACTAGAGGTGGCTCTCCTTCAGATAGATAACATGCTGGGTAAACAAATTACAGCGGGGCAATTGACAAACATCGAGAAAGCAATACATGCATATACTAATCATCTTGACTCCTTTGAAACTTGATTGTGCATTACAACATTATACATAGACCGCCATCCAACTGCATCTATGACTAATAATCCACCTTCAGGTTATCATCCGAACCCCCTCCAGTATTAAGTTGCAAGCAACATATTATTGCTTTACAAATTGCGTGTAATATAAACAATACGATTGTTCTATGAACAAAGGATTGTTGTTTTCTCCCTAGTAGCAACAACACATCTAGTACCTTAGAGATTTCTGTCACTTCCCTAGATTACCAGAGGCATGAACCCACTATCGAGCATAAATACTAACTCTTGGAGTTGCTAGCATCTACTTGGCCAAGATAGCTACTAACAACGGAAAGCATGCAAGATCACAAATAATAAAGACATGATAGAATCAATAATCAATCTAAAATAGCATCTCAATATCCATTGGATCCCCGTAAACACAACATGCAGAATTACAAATAGATGATCTTGATCATGAACGGAGATCACAAGGTCTAGACATGAAAACACAAAGGAGGAGAACCAGCCATCTAGATACTACATCGATCCGTAGTCCAAGGATGAACTACTCATGCATCACACCGAAGGCTTGCATGGTGATGAAGAAGGCCTCCCGGGTGAATTCCCCTCTCCGGCAGGATGCCGGGAAGAGCTTCAGATCCCTCCTGATCTAGGGGTGGAGATGACGGCGGCTACAGACTCTTTCGTGGATTTTTGATCGGGTACTTAGGGTTTTCGTCCCGAGGGAAATATATAGGCGAAAGGAGAGGCCGAGGGGGTGCTGGGGTCGGCTAGACCACCCCCTGGCGCGGGCCAGGCCTAGCCGCGCGGCCAGGTGATGTGGCCAGCCCCCAGCCCTTCTCCGTCTCGTATTCTGACATCTGATGACTTCCGGAAAAATAGGCACTTTGGCTTTTGTCCCGTCCAATTCCGAGAATATTCATTTTCTGACTTTCCTGGAACCAAAAACAGCAGAAACAGGCAGCTGGCACTGTGGCTCTTGTTAATAGGTTACTCCAACAAATCATATGAAAAGTACTTCAAAGTGTGGACAAAACACAAGAAAGTGGATAAAACCAAGCATGGAACATCAAAAATTATAGATACATTTGTAATGTATCAATGATGACGTCCTGCTTATCGCCTGTCGTCGGTGCTATGGCCGGAGTGTCGAGTTCCAGAGTGCTCCGGTGATGAACTCCAAATGGATGACATGCTTGGAGTTTGCCGGATCAGATGGATTTCGGTCCATGTTTTTTCTGACCGTTTGGTTTCAGAGGAAGCGTTGCGAAGCACTGCAGTCTGTTGCCATCATGGGACATGTCTTTAGTCTCACGATGAAGTCAGTCGTGGAGAAGGGCATGGAACCAGAAGATCTGAGGACGAGTAAGGGTGGTTTGAGTCCTGGTGATGATGAGGTTTAGGCTAAGTGTGATTTGTGACTTGGAGCAGTGGCAGCTGCAAGTGGGAGCGACAACACAAGAGGAATTCAAAGTCTGATCGTACATGGTGAAATCCCAAGGTCTGGCCTTAGATGGTTGTGTCTGGCAATGACCTTGTTGGAGGCATTGTTTTATGAGTTCAGACTTTTTCTTGGGTGAAAACCTGTGATCGATGATTAGGGCGATAACGACGCTTGTGCACTATTTCCTTCTTGGAGGCGTCGCTTTTGGAGAAGTTGGATTTCTAGATTACTATAGCGCTACTTTTCTTCTTTTTTATGGGCTGTGTTCATCCGTAAGGCCGCTAGGGCATGCATTGTTGTAGAGACTGGAAGTAATTGGTATCTCCGTGATATTAATATATACTCTTTTTTTAAAAGAAAAAATAGTTGTTTTGGCCATGATGGACTCTGTGTTAGGACACGGTGGCCAGTCCAAATCCCCCTTAAGTTTCTCTCCCTCGCAACTGTGGTCGATGCACGCTGCCGCCGGCTCAGAAGACCCGGCCCGTCACCACTCGCACCTCGCCACCTGCTCACACTGCCGACTGACGCTGATACCCCGCACACTCCTGTCAATGGTGGTCGACAGATGCCGCCGCCCCTACCCTCCCCTAACCGTGGCCTCCCAGTGTCAGCTGACACGAACGACCCTTCCCGCCCGCCGCTGATACACCTGTACCTCGCCTCCTTGTGAATGAGCAGCCCTGGCACAACTCGTGATCCCTCCGCCGCGTGCCCCTGTTTTCCTTAGCCGTTGCGTGCCCCTTGAGTCGTAGCTGCGCAAGAGATGAATTGTTTTTATTTAGGCATTGCAAATGAACCGATTTTCGTTAGACATTGCAAATAAAAGGCTGGCTTGAGTGCTTTGATTCAGAAAAATGGACAACAAACCTGGACTGATCGTTGTGCCACCCTCAAATTATCAATCTGAGCCGCCGTGCGCCCGTGGCCGCCGTCAGGATAGATAAGTAGAGCGACGGAGAGAGAAATAGGTTGGGAAGCTCGGGATGAACTGGCTTAAACATAGCAGGTGCCAGGGGTATGTTGGCTTGACCGGACAAAGTTCTTGTGTGGATATGTCCATGTGGACCGAAACCACTAAAGAAAACATCTATTAGCCTCACAAACCACATGCGGGGGCAATTTGCCTCGTTTTGGAAACTTGGGGTTGGGAGGGGTGTGAAATGACCCATATCATACTTAGAGAGGGGGGGGGGGGGTTAGTGACCGAAATGTGATAAATAGGGGGGTTATATGGACTTCTTTATGCTTAAAATAAAAAATAAAAATGTCGCACCTTTTTTGCGAAATTTCACCAATCGCTATTAATAATGATCAATAATAGTTCAAGGAGATCCAAAAGTAATAAAAATTACAAATAGGTTATTGGACCACCTAGCGAAGACTACAAACACTAGCACAAACTGAAGGTGCGCCGCCGTCCTCGCCCATCCATCATCGGAGCTAGGCAAACATTGTCGTATTAGAGCCTTTTGTAGTAGACAAACGGAAAATTGTCATGCTAAGACCACAAAGGACCAACACACTAGATCAACAAGCATCACCAATGATGACATCCGTAGATCGGAGGAGACTGACCTGAAAACAAATCAAGGAATACGAAAATGGATATAATCCTAGAAGATACACCGGACAAACGACTCCACGCGCCCTCATCGAAGCAAAGATAGAGTAGGGAGGACCTTATTTTGACTTCAGGACGTAGTCATCGCCTCAACATCCCGAAGAAGACACTAAAAACAGCCGACACAAAGAACAGAAAACCTCCCGCCAGCGAGAGGTTGTGGTCCGCCACACCTCCAAGGCCCTAGGGCCACCGGAGGCGGAGTGGACCGGTGATGTCGCTGACGAGGGGTGCGGAACCCTAGATGGGTTTTCTCTTCTCCGGTGGCCTCTCTCTAGTGGCGGATGTTACCTACATAAATGTCGCACCTACATCTATGGCATCCATTAATTTTGAATGTACTCCCTGCAATACAGTTAGTAGCATGTCATAGTTTTAGAAAACCGTAACAATTAATTTGATCAACAAAATATAAAATGCACATTTCACAAAAAATATGCCACTGAAGCTGTTTTGTTTTTTCTATCTTAATGGATGTCGGAATGCCTGTCAATTCCTCAAAGAAATAATAATATTGTAGTCATTATACTAGTAGGAAAAAACTTATTGGTGGCATTTCGAAAAGGAGGTTAGTGTCGTTGAAGGCACACGCCACCAATATCAAGCCACTGATAACTGGTACCGGTGGCATGTGGCTGGAACACAAATAGTAAAATTACCACCGGTGGTGTTCAACCAGTAAAATTGGAATTTGTGGCGTGTTGTATGAATGCCACCACTACTCTCTAGATTTGTGGCATTCAGATATATCCAAATGCCACAAATAGATTTCTAGAAATAAAAAGTTACAACTCTATAATTGAATTTAGCATGCATTAACAACCATTATATATCATTAACTCGCAAATATATATCATGAACTGCATATTCATATACAATAATAGTAAAACATAAATAGTAGCATACCTTGTAATTCGATTAGACACTAACACATGATTGAAGTTCAACTAGATGACAAGTCTAGCGGTCTAGCTACTCTAAGTTAATCCACTACTACAGAAAATAGTTACCAGGGGCCCGATCATTGTAAATCACTATGACTCTTCCATCATTAGCTTCACAAAGGCACTTTCAGATCGCTCCGCCAACATGAAACCCACACACTTGGGCTAGTTCCGCCCAAGTAGAGCACCAAAGAAGGTTCTGCCGCCTTCATTTGTGATAACAACAATGAAAACCTCGCTAGTCTCTAAGATCATGACCGCCATACCTATGGCATCCTCATTTTTGCCTACGTTGATCTTCTCCAAAACTTTACGCCTAAATGCACATGATATGTACAGTGAAAAATATAATACCAATAGTTAAAAATAACTAATTGAGTGCAATAATATAAATTAAATGTAGCAACAACATGTTTGATAATCACATGCCGTCCTAGCTAGAAAGTTCTCCGGAAGAACAAGTTAGCACAATATGGATCTCCCCCTTACCATCGTGAATCTAGGGTGATTAGCTACTTGAATGCACGTATGGATCCTCCTGTCTCCACACTTAGTGCACACGCGATCCGTTTACAACATATAAGTCATAAATACTCTAAATCATCATCTAATTGTCCCACATTTGAGAATATATGCACTACCAATTGAGAATCCATTATATATCATAACAATTGAGAATCGCTGCATATGCAAATATCTCGATAAAATCTGAAGAAGCGAGATATTGCCACGGTTCAGATAGCATGGATGAGGACAACATTCTGCCCTTGATTCAACATATTTCAGGGCTACGAGATGATATATTTGAATAATGAACAATTCTAGAAAAAGGAGAATCGCTGCATAATAAAATGTCTCATCGATCATACCAAAGTCTAAAGAAACGAGATAATGTCACGATTAACTGTGTTCTTTACACTTTGGGCTATGAGACGAGGTATTTGCATATATTCTAGTCTCGGACTTTAGCATCACTCTCTAACGTATCCATCTAGAATTTGAGTCCAAGTTTAATATCTAACATATCTATCTAGAATTTGAGCCCAAGTTTAATATCTCTAAAGAATATTTAACATATCTATCAAGAATATGAGCCCAAGTTTAATATCTAAGCGCTATCTATCTAACATTTCTAAATTGCTATTAAAAAAGGGAGGCACGGCGGGTGGCTCACCGAGACGGTGCGATTGCGGCGACCGGCGGCATGGGGACGGGCAATTTGCTGCCGCGGAGGCATCTCGAGTGAATGAGGTGGCCGACGCATTGAGCGGTGTGGGAGGAGTGGGGAGATAGAGAGGAAGATGAGGTAGAGGGGCGTCGAATGCGGGGCGCGCAGCGGCGGACGCGCGTGGTCGTGGGTAGGGAGAGGAGACATAGAGCATCGGTTGGGGGGCATCGGCAACGAACGCGGCCAGGGGGTGAGTGGAAAGGATGAGATGTGTGTGTGAGAGACACGTACGGCTTGGGGAATATCGGCTGGGTAATTTTAGCCGTGGCATTTGAAAGTATCAACGCCACCAGTATAGCATATATCAGTGGCATTCATTCTATACGAACGCCAACACCACGGTTTCCCGGGTGGGACTCTTTTTTTGTGGCGTTTGCATTTTTATAGACTCCGCCACTAGAGTTTACTAGTGACATGCACGATTATTTGAACGCCATTAGTATTTTGCCAGAAAGTGGTGGTGTGTATTATATAATGCGCGTCGGTAGTAAAATGAGTGCTATAAGGTTTTTCCTACTAGTGCCCTTGCAGAATTGCAAATAGAGGCCAATTCCCGTTGAAACTTGTCCGCTTGATCCGCGAATAGAGGTCAATTCCCTTTTAAACATGCACTAGTAGAAAATGGGCCTTTGGTTCGGGCCACTAGTCCCGGCCGTGGCTGGGGCCGGGACTAATGGTCCAAACCAGACGGCCCGAGGAGGCCGAGGTACTTTGTCCTGGTCCGTAAGGAACCATTAGTCCCGGTTTGAGATACAAACCAGGACAAATGGGTCTGGGCACGCGCGCGTGCTCCTGGCAGAACCTTTAGTCCCGGTTTGTATCTCAATCCGGGACTAATGGTCGGGCCCTATATATATGCATCCAGCCCTCCACTCTCTCCTGTTTTTTCCTATGTGAGGTGGGTATAACTTTGTGCTAACTTTTTTCTTCATATGCACTAGAGGTGTTCGGTGAAATGCCTGTTAGAGCGATGTCACTTGAGTTCACACAAGACAAAACATGATATGAGGTGCTAGAGCGACACTTAAGGTTTCTCCTCTTTGTTTTGAAGTGTCCTAAAAGGTTAGCAACTCTTTTCTCGTTTTGACCGCGCGGTACTAATTTAAGCATCGTGATTGCGTTTGATATATATGCATGGTTGTATGATGCACATGAACCACCCATGGATGTACGGTGACCGACGCTCTGACGCTTACAGAGAAGGCGTGCGTTCTTTTCGCCTTGTGGCCGAGGCGAACAAGCGGCGGGATGGTTTTATGTGTTGTCCATGTGTTGAATGTCGGAATGAGCAGGCTCACACTTCCTCAAGAGTCATTCAGAGCCACCTGCTTCGGTCCGGTTTCATGTCCGGCTATAATGTTTGGACCAAGCACGGAGAAAGAGGGGTTATGATGGAAGACGACGATGAAGAAGAGAACGATGATGACAACTACCGATCTATGTTCCCTGAATACAATGATACCGCAGTTGAAGATAATGAAGAAGAAGGGGGTGAAGAACGGGAACCAGATGAGCCTGTTGATGATTTTGGTCGGGTCATTAGTGATGCAAGGCGAGACTGCGACACAGAAAAGGAGAGGTTGCAGTTCGAGCAGATGTTACAGGACCACAACACATTGTTGTACCCAACTTGTGAAGATGGCCAGACGAAGCTGGGTAGCACACTACAATTGTTGAAGTGGAAGGCAGAGACCGGTATGACTGACTCGGGATTTGAAAAGTTGCTGGTAATAATGAAGAAGCTGCTTCCAAGAAATAACCAATTGCCCTCCAGTACGTACGAAGCAAAGAAAATTGTCTGCCCTCTTGGATTAGACGTGCAGAAGATACATGCATGCCCTTGATGACCCACAAGTATAGGGGGTGTATCGCAGTATTTTCGAGGGAAGTGAAACCCAATTTATTGATTCGACACAAGGGGAGCCAAAGAATACTTATCAGCCTTAACAACTGAGTTGTCAATTCAGCTGCACCTGGAAACAATCTTGCTCACAGCAGTTTATCAGTAGCAACAGTTTTGTAGTAGGAATAGTAAAGTAACAGCAGTAGCAAAGCAAAGACAGTAGTAACAAAAGCAGTAAACAGTGGATTCGAGTGCGGTAGGCATAGGGATGGATGGACGGGCGTTGCATGGATAAGACAATTCACATAGCAATCAGAACATAGGGCAATTGCAGATAAATAAGATAAAGCATCCAAGTACTAGACAATCCTAGGCATGTGTTCTATATATAGTCATACGTGCTCGCAATGAGAACTTGCACAACATCTTTTGTCCTGCCAGCCGTTTGCAGCGGGGCCTCTAGGGAACTACTGGCAATTAAGGTGCTCCTTTTAATAAAGCACCGGAGCAAAGCATTAACACTCCGTGAACACATGTGATCCTCACATCAAAGCCTTTCCCTTCCGGCTACCCCGATTTCTGTCACTTCGGGACCATAGGTTCCGGACAACCACGTGTGTATACAACTTGTAGATAAGACCAAGAACAATACTATCATGATGAATCAATAACATGTTCAGATCTGAAATCATGGCACTCGGGCGCTAGTGACAAGCATTAAGCACAACAAGTCGCAACAAATTCATAAAGCACTAATAAAAGATACTAGGCACCATGCCCTATCAATCCGATGCCATTACATGAACGATCTCATCCAATCCCTACCATCCCCATAGCCTACAACGGGGGATTACTCACTCATAGATGGGAGAAACATGGATGGTCGATGGAGAAGCAATGGTGATGATGATGGCGACGATCTCCTCCAATTCCCCATCCCGGCAGGGTGCCAGAACGGAGTTTCTGGTGCTGTTTCGTGGAACCTGGTGGTGGCGGCGGAGCGGAACTCCTTCTAAAAAAACGTCGAACCCCCCGGAGTTTTTAGGTCAGAAGGCTTCTTATAGGCGAAGAGGGAGACCGAGGGGGTGCCTAGGGCCACCACACCATGCCCTGGCGCGGCAAGGCCCAGTCCACGCCTGGGGGGGGGGGTGTGGCCAGCCCTTGGCCCTCCTCCGTCTCGTATTCTGGCTCCTGGAGTCTTCTGGAAAAATAGGCACTTTGGCTTTTGTCCCGTCTAATTCCGAGAATATTCATTTTCTGACTTTCCTAGAACCAAAAACAGCAGAAAACAGGCAGCTGGCACTATGGCTCTTGTTAATAGGTTAGTCCAAGAAATCATATGAAAAGTACTCCAAAGTGTGGATAAAACACAAGAAAGTGGATAAAACCAAGCATGGAGCATCAAAAATTATAGATACATTTGCAATGTATCAACATCCCCAAGCTTAACTCCTGCTCGTCCTCGAGTAGGTAAGTGATAAAAAGAAACAATAATTTTTGAGGTGACATGCACCATCAAAGACTTGATCAAAGTATTTGTAAAACATTCAAAGCTGGGATCATAGTACTTCAATCATAACATGAAAGACAATGTTCTAGCAATAAGACAAAGAAACTATGATGCAACATGAAAAGGCACAAACAAAAGATTCATGAATAACAATGCTTTGCGAGATGTTTGTTTGTTTCGCATAAAGAAAACATAGCATAAAAGTATTCAGCTTGTCCCTCATAGAGTAGCAAATATAAATGCATAGGACACCTTCAAAGTTCATAAGAGTGACTAGATACAATAGTTTAAAACAAGCAATAACAAGATATGCACCAATCAACTAGTCTTGGGACAATGCACATAGAACTAAGAATGGCCACTATGCTCTCAAAGTAAGTGCATAAAGATAGAAGGTGGAGACTCAATATAATGGTGGAAGAAAGGCCTTTGTATAAAAGTAAGTAGGGATTCAAGTCCCATAAAGAGCTTCCAAAAATTATGGTACTTATAGCTTTCAGCTCTCATTGCCCCTATCATATGCATCTTGAAGTGATTAAGGTTAAAATGAACAAACTATGGTGTACATGCTTGACGAAGAATAAGTCAGAAATCTCATGTCCCTTGTATACGAGGGCCGCTCCTCATGCTACTCAAGTTTAGTCACCGGTAAGTTCTTGTCATCGTAAGTACATGTATATCATAGAGATCCGCCAACGGGGTACCCCTTGCCCGATGATACGGAAGAATCCCCATATCAAAATGACAAGGCAAGCAGACAACGAGCATCTCATCATTCTTCTTATTTACCATGGGAATATGGTGCTTTTTTCTCTCTTTCCTCTTTTCATAGTATCTCTTTTTTTCTCTTTTCTCTTTTTTATCAATATAGGACTCTTTTTTTATAAGAAGAATGCTTCATAGACAGCTCATTATGGTTACGCTGCAGGTTTCCACCATGTCAGCATGGATTAGACCAGCGGCCCAGGCGTTTCTCTAACACATATACATAAGTCCATGGACTTACAAGCTCCCCTTTCATTTCACACCGACGACATCCATATACAAAAGAGCATGATATCAACTAGGTACAAGTACCGGCAATGTTGAAAGCGTTCCCCATGAAAGCATGGTTCTGCTAATTCCCAACAAATAAGTGCAAGCATATACAACATAGAAGACACAATGGTTCAAGTTTATTAGAGGCAAAAAGTAAAGTGTGCCATCAAGTTCGTGAGAGCTTTAATCACTAGTTTTCTCATAACAAGTGGAAGGTAAACAAAAGCATGAATATACTTGGAATAGCATAAGCTAGTAGGTAGGTATGGTGGACTCTTCGGAATAACTTGGTTTAGGAAGTTGGATGCATGAGTGGAACTCATACTTTGTTGTGGAGGCTAGCAAAAGACTAGGAGCGACAAACTAAGAGAGAAATAATGGCCATAATCATGCAGAGCGACAAAACATCATTGATCAAAGCATAAAGTGATACTACAAGTTGAAAACTAAAGGATCATAAAGGCTATGGTGACTTGAGATAGTCATAACATGGTGTGAGCATGTGCCAAGTCAACCCAAATAAAGCATCAAAGGAGAATACCACTATACTATGCTTTAATATGCTAAAACAACGCATGATTCATCCAAGGCACATTAAGCAATCTCAATTGTTTATAACCAGTCATGTTACAACAAAGAATACTAAGCATAAAGCCAAAACAATATCAAGCATGGCATGACAAAGAATAGGCCACAGTCAAAAACAAGCTCCATTTACCACTTAAGCATGAGCTTTCCTACTCTTTTCCAAACCAAACCAAACTATTAGAACACCAATGTATGAAAGAGGGGGTCCAACCAATTTATTCAGAAAACTAAGAAAACCACACAAACTAAAAACCAAAACAAAAACGAAAAAGAAGACGCTCCAAGAACAACACAACTGTGCATGAAACAATAAAAATGAAGTGTTTGGAAGAAACCTAGGATTTTTATTGATGAAGAAGGGGATGCCTTGGGCATCCCCAAGCTTTGACGCTTGTACTTCTTGGATATTTCTTGGGGTGACACGCGTGGCATCCCCAAGATTGAGCTTTAGTCCATCCTTCATCTCATTACTCATTTCTTCCATACACCTGAAAATTTTCCTTCATACAAAACTTCACACAATCTCATTAGCAACATTAGTGCACTCAAGATAAATAAGTCTTAAGGTTCAGTTTTAACACAAAATAAACTTCCATTAGAACACTAGCTACTGTAGCACTTCCCTCAAAAAGCTCAATTCCCTCAAAAGAACTCAAAAAGGAACCCACAAGAAGCAAATGCAGAAAATGGCAGAAATCTGTCAAAACAGACCAGTAGGTAAAGACGAATTTTTTCGAAGACCTTCTGTTGCTCAAATCAAAAAGTGTTGAACTAAAGAAAGTTAGATAACAGCCTGGGGAAGAAGCACAAAAAATTACAGCTCAATCCGATATACAGATCTCTCTCACGAATTTTTACAGTGAAGCACAAAAATCTGTTTCGGGACAGCAACTTTCCCAATCATTACTTCTCTCTCATTAGAGGTTACTCTTGGCACAAAAAGCAAATAAAAAGGATAAGGAGCGGTTATTACTGAAGTAATAACTTCCAAGGCTCATCTAAAACTTTTGGGTTATCTCCCAATAAGTACTTTTCTTTAATGCTTTTAAGTTAGGCAAAAGCAAAAACTAAAAATGGATAAAATAGAAGTAAGCGGAGATAATCATGGTGAAAACATTAGTTTGTTCAATGAAATCCTTTTGTTAACAAGGTTGATCAGGTCTTGTTACCAAAACAATTTCATATGATACAAAACTTTGTATTCCACTAATGATTATGTTACCTCAACCTTGATAGCAATGGTCCCAATCATAATAGTTTCAAATTTTTCTCTTGGTATGGGACAATATATTTCTCCAACTTGAATGCCCTCAACATGTTCAATTGAATTCAAGCCATAAGTCCTTTAAATCTTCTTGGGGAAATAGACAATATGTTCCTTGTCATTAACATTGAAGGTCACCTTCCCTTGATTATAATTAATAACAGCTCCTGCAGTATTTAAGAAAAGGTCTCCCAAGAATAATAGACATAATATCATCTTTAGGCATAATAGTTTGAGAGGATGCTCTCATAAGAAATAAGAATTGAAGTAAAAGAGAGCATCAAGAAGCAAATCCAAAACACATTTAAGTCTAACCCACTTCCTATGCATAGGAATCTTGTATGGAAATAAATTCACAAAGAACAAAGTGATAAGCATAGGAAGATAAAACAAGAGTAACTTCAAAACTTTCAGCACATAGAGGGGTGTTTCAATACCATGAAAACTTCTATAACCATATTTTTCTCTCTCATAATAATTTTCAGTAGCCTCATGAATAAACTCAACAATATAACTATCACAAAAAGCATGCTCTTCATGATCTACAAGCACTAGAGCTTTATCATAAACATCTTCAAAAGAATCCTCAGGAACATAACATTCATCCTTCTTTAGTAAGCATGGGGGACAATCAAATAATGTAAGGGATAAAGAGTTACTCTCATTAGAAGGTAAGCATGGGTAGCTAATCCATTCTTCCTCCTTTTGTTCATCACTCTCCTTCTCTTTTTCATCTAATGAGATTTCATGTTCATCAATTTCTTCTTCCATAGGATCCTGCAAGGCATTAGTCTCTTCCATTTGTAGAAAGCATCTATCGGTATATTCAAGAATATAGCCGTTTTCTTCCTTGTAATTCTCAAAGCAAAATTTAAGTATACCATAAACCTCATACTTATAAGGAGAATCATCAATATTTTCAAGCAAACTAGCAAGTTCAAAAGCACCCTTCCAAGCAATAAATTCTTCAATTTGTTCCGCATCATCAAGGTCATAAATTCCTTTAACATAGGAAGATATGGTAACATTATCATTATACTCACATTGAAAAGGGAGGTGTTTGTACCTCCTACAGCAACAAGATTTATCAAAGCAATAAGTAACATTATAAGTAGAGCACACATTTCTAGCAATGGTATACAATCTATCAATTTGTTCCCATAAGTGTTTCCCTTTTTGTGACAAGCGGTGTTCCTTATAATAATATTTTTGATCTTCTGTGAACCCACCTTGCCAATAAGCTTCAGTTTCAAAGAAACCAACCATTGACAACAAGCATGATACGGCAAGACAATAACAGACCAACGAAAATAACAACTAGAGTAGGAACTAATTTTTTTGTATTTTTGATAAAGAAACAAGCAAACAAGGAGAAAGATAAACTTAGCTTAAACAATAGTGATTCCAAGTGAACTTGATAAATAAAGCTATGCTCCCCGGCAACAGCGCCAGAAAATAGTCTTGATGACCCACAAGTATAGGAGGTGTATCGCAGTATTTTCGAGGGAAGTGAAACCCAATTTATTGATTCGACACAAGGGGAGCCAAAGAATACTTATCAGCCTTAACAACTGAGTTGTCAATTCAGCTGCACCTGGAAACAATCTTGCTCACAGCAGTTTATCAGTAGCAACAGTTTTGTAGTAGGAATAGTAAAGTAACAGCAATAGCAAAGCAAAGATAATAGTAACAAAAGCAGTAAAAAGTGGGATTCGAGTGCGGTAGGCATAGGGATGGATAGACGGGCGTTGCATGGATAAGACAATTCACATAGCAATCAGAACATAGGGCAATTGCAGATAAATAAGATAAAGCATCCAAGTACTAGACAATCCTAGGCATGTGTTCCATATATAGTCATACGTGCTCGCAAGGAGAACTTGCACAACATCTTTTGTCCTGCCAGCCCGTTTGCAGCGGGGCCTCTAGGGAACTACTGGCAATTAAGGTGCTCCTTTTAATAGAGCACCGGAGCAAAGCATTAACACTCCATAAACACATGTGATCCTCACATCAAAGCCTTTCCCTTCCGGCTACCCCGATTTCTGTCACTTCGGGACCATAGGTTCCGGACAACCACGTGTGTATACAACTTGTAGATAAGACCAAGAACAATACTATCATGATGAATCAATAACATGTTCAGATCTGAAATCATGGCACTCGGGCCCTAGTGACAAGCATTAAGCACAATAAGTCGCAACAAAGTCATAAAACACTAATAAAAGGTACTAGGCACCATGCCCTAACAATCTGATGCCATTACATGAACGATCTCATCCAATCCCTACCATCCCCATAGCCTACAACGGGGGATTACTCACTCATAGATGGGAGAAACATGGATGGTCGATGGAGAAGCGATGGTGATGATGATGGCGATGATCTCCTCCAATTCCCTGTCCCGGCAGGGTGCCAGAACGGAGTTTCTGGTCCTGTTTCGTGGAATCTGGTGGTGGTGGCGGAGCGGAACTCCTTCTGGAAAAACGTCGAACCCCCCAGAGTTTTTAGGTCAGAAGGCTTCTTATAGGCAAAGAGGGAGACCGAGGGGGTGCCTGGGGCCACCACACCATGCCCTGGCGCGGCCAGGCCTAGCCCACGCCTGGGGGGTGTGGCCAGCCCCTGGCCCTCCTCCGTCTCGTATTCTGGCTCCTGGAGTCTTCTGGAAAAATAGGCACCTTGGCTTTTGTCCCGTCCAATTCCGAGAATATTCATATTCTGACTTTCCTGGAACCAAAAACAGTAGAAAACAGGCAGGTGTCACTGTGGCTCTTGTTAATAGGTTAGTCCAAGAAATCATATGAAAATCCAAGAAATCATATGAAAAGTACTCCAAAGTGTGGACAAAACACAAGAAAGTGGATAAAACCAAGCATGGAGCATCAAAAATTATAGATACATTTGCAATGTATCATCCCTAATGGCAGCATCCTCTACCGTGGTGAGAAGTACGAGAATATGGATAAATCCCCGGTATGCACTGCATTGCGGTATAAGATCAGAAAAGATGACCCTGGTGATGTTGAGGGCGAGCCACCCAGGAAGAGGGTTCCTGCCAAGGTGATGTGGTATGCTCCTATAATACCTCGGTTGAAACGTTTGTTCAGAAATAAAGAGCATGCCAAGTTGTTGCGATGGCACATGGAAGACCGTAAGAAAGACGGGATGTTGAGGCACCCTGCTGATGGTCGGCAGTGGAGAAAAATCGAGAGAGACTTCCTGGACTTTGCTGGTGACGCAAGGAACTTATGGTTTGGTCTAAGTACCGATAGCATGAATCCTTTTGGGGAGCAGAACTGCAGTCACAGCACCTGGCCCATGACTCTATGTATCTACAACCTTCCTCCTTGGTTGTGCATGAAGCGGAAGTTCATTATGATGCCAGTGCTCATCCAAGGCCCGAAGCAACCCGGCAACGACATTGATGTGTACCTAAGGCCATTAGTTGATGAACTTCTACAGTTGTGGGCCAAACCAGGTGTACGTGTGTGGGATGAGCACAAACAACAGGAATTTGACATACAAGCGTTGCTGTTCGTAACCATCAATGATTGGCCTGCTCTTAGTAACATTTCAGGACAGACGAACAAAGGATACAATGCATGCACGCACTGTTTAGATGAGACTGAAAGTATATATCTGGATAAATGTAGAAAGAATGTGTACCCGTACAATCGTCATTTTCTTCTGCCCAGTCATCCCTTAAAGAAGAAAGGCAAGCATTTCAATGGCAAGGCAGAAACCCGGACGAAGCCTGTCCCCCGTAGTGGTGCTGATGTATTTGGTATGGTCAAGGATTTAGATGTAATCTTTGGAAAGGGTTCTGGAGGACAACCTGTTCCGAAAGACGCCGACGGACACGCACCCATGTGGAAGAAGAAATCTATATTTTTGGAGCTACCCTATTGGAAAGTGCATGAGGTCCGCTCTGCAATCGATGTGATGCACCTGACGAAGAATCTTTGCGTGAATATTCTAGGCTTCCTGGGCTTGTATGGGAAGTCAAAAGATACCCCGGCAGCACGGGAGGACCAGCAACATCATAAAAGACGAGACGACAAGCATCCAGGGTAGTTTCAAGGGCTTGCCAGCTACGCTCTTACCAAAGAAGAGAAGGAAATCTTTTTTGAAGTCCTTTTCAGTATCAAGGTCCCGTCTGGCTTCTCGTCGAATATAAAGGGAATAGTAAATATGAAAGAGAAAAAATTTCAAAACCTAAAGTCTCATGACTGCCACGTGCTTATGACGCAATTTCTTCCGGTTGCATTGAGGGGAATTCTACCAGAAAATGTTCGACTAGCAATTGTGAAGGTATGTGCATTCCTCAATGAAATTTCTCAGAAGGTAATCAATCGAGAAATTCTATCAGGGTTACAGATTGATGTGGTCCAATGTCTGGTCAGCTTCGAGTTGTTGTTCCCGCCATCCTTCTTCAATATTATGACGCACCTCCTAGTTCACTTAGTCGAAGAGATTAGAATTCTCGGTCCTGTGTTTCTACACAATATGTTCCCCTTCGAGAGGTTCATGGGAGTCTTAAAGAAATATATTCATAACCGTGCTAGGCCAGAAGGAAGCATCTCCAAGGGCTATGGAACAGAGGAGGTCATTGAGTTTTGTGTTGACTTTCTTCCTGACCTTAAGCCGATTGGTGTTCCTGAATCTCGGTATGAGGGAAGGATGACTGGAAAAGGCACACTAGGAAGGGAATCAATGGTATGTAGGGACGGGCAATCTTTTACTCAAGCACACTACATAGTTCTAAACAATTCCACCGTGGTGGCTCCGTATATCGAGAAACACAAGAATATTCTACGCTCCGAAAACCCGGGGAAGCCTGAAATCTTGATTAAAGAGGAACATGAGAAGAATTTTGGCAGTTGGTTGCAGACACATCTCATGAATAACACCACTGTTGGAGATGAGTTGTACTCGTTGGCCAGGTTACCATCTTCGACTATATGTACTTTCCAAGGGTACGAGATAAATGGGAATACATTTTACACGATCGCCCAAGATAAAAAGAGCACCAACCAAAACAGTGGTGTCCGCTTTGATGCAACAGATGACAATGGGAAGAAGGACACATATTATGGGTACATAGAGGAGATATGGGAACTTGACTATGGACCTACTTTTAAGGTCCCTTTGTTTCGGTGCAAATGGGTCAAGCTGATAGGAGGCGAGGTACATGTAGACCAAAAGTACGGCATGACAACAGTGGATCTCAACAATCTTGCGTACATGGATGATCCATTCGTCCTAGCCAACGATGTGGCTCAGGTTTTCTATGTGAAGGACATGTCTACCAAACCGAGAAAAAGGAAAGATAAGCAAAAGAATACAGAATACGATGAGCCAAAGCGCCACATAGTTCTTTCAGGGAAAAGAAACATCGTGGGAGTGGATGACAAGACAGACATGTCAGAAGATTACAATAAGTTTCATGAAATTCCGCCCTTCAAAGTGAAAACTGACCCAAGCATCCTGTTAAATGATGAAGATTCTCCATGGCTACGGTGCAGAAGAAAATCACAACACTAGATTTTGGTGATGTGTAATATTGTATTAAACCTTTTATTTGAGACATAAATCTATGTAATGTATTAAACCTTTTATTTGAGACATAAAGGTCCCCTTTCATGTAATACATCTTGCTCAATCAAACTAGACGTTGACGACCGGGTTCTGAGCCGCGGGAGGTGATCACCCAAAGAGAAGGAACCATCACAAGAGAAGGAACCCACAAACACTAAGGATACATAGCACAACTAAAAATTAAGATACATAGCACAACTGGAAATTAAGAAACATGCCTAATGTTGGAGTGATTCAGTCATGCTCCTGCCATTATAGTCACTATAGTCGTCATAGTCGCCGGCGCCGTCGTCGCTGTCATCGTCGGGGTCGTCGTAGTCGAACCTTGAAGGTTGGGCACGCGTGGGCTGGATTTGAGGGTACTGCAGGCGGGGGTTATTGCCGGTCGTGTTGTAGGCCATGACACTTTGGAGAGTCCGTCCACGCCACCACAGCCGATGGCCGGCCTCGTTGAAGTTCGAAGGAGGTGGGCCGTCCTCCTCGTGCCTGGCGAGCGCCCTCTCACGCCGATTGATGAAGAAGGCTTCCCAAGTCGGGAAATAGTCGGGATGCCAGTTGGGATTCCTCCACTGTTCTGGCGTGAGCTCGAGGTAGTAGTGGTTCGTGATGGCCTTCCGACGCTCCACACCTAGAGGGACAGGAGGGACCGGCACGCCTCCGGCACTCAGCATCCAGCCGGTGGGGACGCGGTAGCCCGGTGGGCAGGGGTAGTTCGAGGCGCAAAGCGCCTCCGCCTCCCGGGGGGTAGAGATACGATGGAAGCCATGGGAAGAGAATGATGAGTCTAGATGTGATATGTAAATGGAGGCCAAGCGTACATATATATACTGAAAAAATGGCGGGAAGACAGAGGTGGGAACCGGTAGAAAGCGCGGGAACGCAGTGGCACGGGAAACTTTCATCCCGGGTGGGGGCTTAAACCGGGACAAAAGATGGGGGGGCCTTATCTGGGGGAGGCTTATCTAGGAGGCCCTTATCTGGGGGGTGGCTAACCTTTAGTATCGGCTGGTGGGTGCAACCAAGACTAAAGGTGGTTTTTGTGTCATCTAACAAAACTGTCGGTGGGATAAGGACGCGTGGGTAACCTTTAGTACCGGCTGGTGGGTGCAACCGGGACTAAAGCTGTCGGCAGGATAAGGACACGTGGGTGGACGCATTGCTCGATGAGATAAAGCATGTAGCGCATGACACCCTGTTGGAGGAAGAAGACAAAGTAGAAGCGGCGCCGTGCCTATAAAAGGAGCATCGATACACCATGGCAAGCAGCTCAACAAGCCAACATGGATGGAGAGTTTCATCCCCATGGATGGAGGAAAGGGTTGGGAAATCTCCCATGGCGGAACTTCTCGAAGATGCCCTTGGTGCACACGCCCTATGGCATCTTCGGAAGTTCCGCCTCGGAAAATATTTTCCTGCTAGCCCGTGAAAGACTCCATCTCCGCCTCCCTGGGGGTTAGAGGTATGGTGTAATCCATGGGATAGAGTGGAGAGAGGCGGCATATATGAGTCTACATGTGCTATGGCAACGACCAAGCCTAGATATATATAGTGAGAAATGACGGGAAGTCAGAGGAGGGAAGCGGTGGAAAAGGCGGAAAGAAAACTGGCGGGAAAAAATAAGGCGGGAAGAAACAGACCTTTAGTACCGGTTTCACGCGAATTTTTTATCAACCGGGACTAAAGGGGCTACCCTCGTACGGAGAAAGCTACAGGGGTAGACGATCCGGGCCCCCGGTCTACGGTTTCGCCGGAGGAAGACCATCGGAGCGTCGGAATCACATGAAATAGCAAAATGGTTAATAGTTTGACTCGTTAGAATAATTATTTTATAAAACAGAAAATGGATTTGAATCGCTTATTCAAATTCAAGAACTTCTTATGTTAAAAATTTAGTGAGATTCAAAATATGCAAAATATAATAATTAATGCATTTTTAAATTGAAAATGCAAAATGGTTATTAGTGTCACTAGTTAGAATAATTATTTTATAAAACAGAAAATAGATTTGGATTACTTATTCAAATTCAAGAACTTTTCATGTTGAAAATTTTCTCAAATTCATAAGTATGCAAAAACTATATAATTCAAATGTTTAAAAAATATGCTAATTGAATTTTTTTTAAACAGGCGCGTCCGTGGGGTGAAAAAATTGAAAAAAAGACCTTTAGTCCCGGTGCGTGCTACACACCGGGACTAAAGGTGTAGCGTTGGCGCGCGCGCGTTGGGCGGTGTCGAAAACCCTTTAGTCCCGGTGGGTGGCACGCATCGGGACTAAAGGGGGGACCTTTAGTCCCGGTCCGTATAACGCACCGGGACTAAACGGACCGGGACTAAAGGTCCTCCTCCTATATATTGGCGCGCCCCTTCTTCTCCCAAATCACCACTCGAGGACGCACCACGGAGAGCACGACGCGCGAGGACGACGAATTGACGCCGGCAGGCTGCCCGATACTCTCCGGCCGCCACCACCCCAACCCCGCCGCCATTCACTCCAGCTGCCACCGCCCCCAACCGCCACCGCCACTCCAGCCGCCGCGCGCGCGCCCCCGGCCAGAGGTACCCCGCCCCCTCCCCTTCCCCCGTCCGGCTACGTGGCGGCGCGGTGGCGCCGGCCACTGTGGGCGAGCAGGCCGGTCCGGCGGCTGTGCGGGCGATGCGGCTGGGGTGGCGCCCCCGGCAAAGTTCTCTAGTTATTTTTCCATTTTTTTATTTTGTAGAATTATTTAGTAGTGTATATAGTTGTAATATTATTTAGTAGTTGTAATATTATTTAGTAGTGTATATAGTTGTAATTTTATTTTGTAGTGTAATATTATTTTGTGTGTAATATTATTTAGTAGTGTAATAGTAGTGTATAGTTGTAATATTATTTAGTAGTGTAATATTATTTTGTAGTGCATACAGTAGTTGTAATTTTTTTATTTTGTAGTGTATATAGTAGTCATATTGTATGGCATATATTATAATAGTATATATAGTAGTATACTGCATATATAGTAGTATATTGCATGTCATATATTATAGTAGTATATATAGTAGTATATTGCATTCTAGTACTATATTGTAATATTATAGTATTATATATATAGTAGTATATTTCATATATTGATGAATATTATATATATAGTAGTATATTGCATATATAGTAGTGCTAAATAAAGATAAGGTGAACATGGCGGCAAAACTTGCAGCTTGTTTTTTCTTGCCTTTTATTCATCAAGCAAATGATCTGTGTCTGAGTCAACAATCCCTATCGCAAAAACCAGCTAGTAACGATCCCTAAAAATAGCTGAAGAAATAACTACCCTAAGTCCGGTAGTGCTCGCGGGTCCCCCGGACTTAGGGTTAGGGTGGTAGTGCTCGCGGGCCCCCGCACTTAGGGTTAGGGTGGTGGTGCTCGCGGGCCCCCACACTTAGGGTTAGGGTGGTGGTGCTCGCGGGCCCCCAGACTTAGGGTTAGGGTGGTAGTGCTCGCGGGCCCCCGGACTTAGGGTTAGGGTGGTAGTGCTCACGGGGCCCCGTACTTAGGTTTAGGGTGGCAGTGCTCGCGGGACCCGGACTTAGGGTTAGGGTGGCAGTGCTTGCGGGCCCCCGGACTTAGGGTTAGGGTGGTAGTGCTCGCGGGCCCCCGAAGATAGGGTTAGGGTGGTGGTGCTCGCGGGCCCTGGACTTAGGGTTAGAGTGATGGTGCTCGCGGGCCCCCGGAGATAGGGTTATGATGGTGGTGCTTGCGGGGCGCCCAGACTTAGGGTTAGGGCATCACTAGAATTTTTCTATTGTTTAGTATTATTGTAGCAAATTGCGTATTCATATTATTGTTTAGTATTATTTTATGCAGCAATATTGAATGAAAAATGTTATTGTGTGCATTTTGTAGAAAACTATGGATCCAATCCAGAGAGACCTAGCACATGAAGAAATTCTCGAGGATATGATCAACGACACCCCCCATGTTGATCCACCCGAATCTCCGTCGATTTATCTGAACCCCTCCGGTGAGGGAGAGGAGGTCGACCGAAATGATCAAGGAGAAGCCGATGGCTCCGGTGGTGGAGAAGCCGACGGCTTCGGTGGACCCTTAACGAAGTCCGGCGAGGTATATATATGAAGTCTGGTGATCAGTAGATGCATTAACTGAGTTGTATATATATATAAATTGACGAATGTTTCTTCTCTTAGGCCTCCACATCGAGCAAAAAATATTCCAAACGAGGCCCGGCCAAAAAGTTGGACGCATCTACACGATATACAATTACGGTGGTATCACCAGGGGTGAACCGTTGGAACCCGAAAAGGCTAAAACTGTGTTTAAACAACAATGCAGAGTTATGGTTAGGGATCGCATCCCGATCACCGTTCGAGAGTGGAATAAGACCAAAGGGGCGAAAGAGGGTGAGTATGTCGCCGACAGGTACAAAGAGGGTCTTTGGAATGACCTCATGACACATTTCACCCTGCCAGAATGTGAGGATGATGCCGACACAGCTGCATTGAGGAAGAAAGTCAAGCAGTGGACTCTTATGAAGATGGCCGAACTATTCAAGAACTGGAAGAAAGCATTATGGCAAAAGTATCAAAAGACGAAGACTCCTCCTAAATTTGAATGCTATCTAACGAAGCAGTAGGCTAACTGGGATGCATTTGTGAAGTACAAGGAGTCAGAACCTGCTATGGAAAAGTCGGAAAAAACAAGAAAAATGCCGCGATGAAGAAATATCACCATCACCTAGGGCCAGGGGGCTACGCGGCTGCCATGCCAAAGTGGGATGCTAAAGAGAGTGAGCTGCTTGCTAAAGGGATCACTCCAGAACCAATACGCGAAGAATGGGATCTGAGGGCAAGGAATTGGTTCCTTGGGCATGGGAGTGAGTATGACGAAAGTACTGGGGACCTTATTTGCAGTGACGGGATTAGGATACCCCGGTATACATGGTAGAAAGTGGTGAAGGAGATTAAAGCAGGGACAACAAAGTTCCGTCCCGATAGAGAGAAAGACTTGCTGACAAAGATCCTCTGGAATGACGAATGCGGAGGACGTGTACGAGGCCTTGGCCCTAGTTATACGTGGGAGATGGGGTTTCCCAAAGACAGAGATACTTATAGGAGCCGAGAGAGAGCAAAGAGGCGACGGCAGGAGGAGGAGGGAGAAAGGTTCACCGAGTTGCTAGGAACACTTCGAATGCATCAGCAACAGATTGACGAACTTCGAGGAGCTGCGCGCCTGCAAGATCTTGTACTCGATATTACCGCCGTCGCATCTCAGTGGAGAAGCAGCGTGGCTGAATCGGAGGTCCCTTCTGACGATGCACGTATGGTAGATGGCGGTCCCGGCTACCCCGTGGATGGAATCAAGGAGTAGGCATCTTGTGAGCTCCATCAGAAGGTGAAGAACCTATCCATCAAGGTGGCGGTCAGATGTGCTTTACCTTGTCCACCTGGCGCACGCTGGCATGGACGTGAGATTCCAGCTGGCTATGCTAAAGTTGTTGTGGATGAAATCGCAATGGGGTGGGACTCAATGGAGCTTGACATCCCTAGACCTGAAGGTGAGAGGACACTCGGAGAAGTACTGGGTGGTATCATTCTATGAGACAAGAACAACATCAAGCTTCCAGGCTGGACGCCAAAGCCAACACCGCCTCCGAGTCGTCGCATGTCACCTTCCCCTCCATCACCTCCAAGAAGCCCACCCCATGACTACGACCACCACAGCCCAAGTCCATTTCGATCTCCGCCGCAGCCACCGATTAGTACTAAACGAGGCAGCAGCCCAAAACAACAAATGTCGCCCCTCCCAAGAGTACCTCATAAGAATCTTCCCATCAAACCTTACGATCGTACTGAAGAGGAAACCGACATGATCGTAAAGGCCGAATGTGTTGCGCAGCTTCAAAAGAAGAAACCCGAGCCCGCCCCGGTATACATCGAGAAGCAAAAAGCGTATGCACTTTCTTTTCTGAACACAAAATCGCAATATGAATTGCACCATAAGCCAGATGACTATCGACGCACACTTCAGAAGGAAGTGAAGAAGAGCAAATCAAGTAGAAGTGCAAGCGGGAGCAAATCATCAGGTCAAAGTGCAACCGAGAAAATAATGGACGTCCCCTAGCTCGGGAAACAAGCCAAAAAATCGATCCCACCCCTCCAGGTGTTATCCTATGACACTCCCTAGCAGGATATGGAAGAAGCTAAGAAGCTTGCGGCTGCTATGAATGTGACTGTTGAGGAATTGCTAGGTGCCCAGGACGACAAGTTACCCAAGGCTCAGGTAGTCCCTACATATGTCCCAGGGAAGCCTCTTATCAGATTTGAGCAGTTCCAACAACTGCCAACACAAATGCGGAGTTTACATAACTGGTACTTGAAAGCCGTAAAGCAGGAGAGAATAATGATCGTGGCGAAAGTCCCACATGACTACTACTTCCGAGAAGAAGAGGTCCATGTTGAGTTTCCAGAACTCTTCCCGTTATACAGTTTTGACGCCCTCGACAAAAGTCTCATGAGTTGCTATTGTCTGTAAGTTGTTGAATTCATTGTCTATATATAAGTTGTTCATTTTTTCGGTGTTCATTTCATTGCATATAATTATCCTTATTGTATCCTTTTGTACTCTGTTATTATGCAGAATTAAGATCATAGAATGTAAAAGAAGGTAACTCTTTAGTGTTGGGTTCATTGACCCAGATAAAATACATTGTAAGACGCTAAAGGATAAACCCGAGGAGACGCAGGAAAACCTTCTAAGGTTTCTAACGGAGCAAAATTTCTGTGACCACATACTGTTTCCTTATAATTTCGCGTGAGGGTCATACTCTGTTGTACACATTCACTTTTGCTTACTCGATGTTAAATGTAATTGATGAGTTACTGATATATATATAAACGTGTGCAGTTTCCACTGGATTCTCATGGACATTCAACTTGATAAGGGAAGACTTGAAGTCATGGACCCATCGAAGAGACCCCTGGAACAGTTTAGGGACATGCAGGACATGCTCCAGAGGTAATTTCCGTGCTACATCGGTCTCTTTATTTGATTTTCTGAGATATCACGTAATAAATAACTCATTCATTCATTTTCTTTGCCGGGCATGGTTTGGAGCATGTTCAAGAGTAGGGTTAAGGGGTTACTTTAGTAAGGAGCTGACTTTTACTCCGGTCTCGGTAAGTAATACGTGATATGTTCGCGCATCTCTTTACTTCTAGTTTCAAGACAATTATGATGCTAGATTATAATTTTGATTGAATTCTATTCTCGTAAAGTGCGCGAGGCAGCCACAGGGGACAAATCTATGTGGATTCTACGTTTGCGAGTTCATTCACACGTTTTCCACTGAGCACAAAGATTATAGAGTCGATGTAAGCAATACATTCACAACATTATTTTATTACCGTCACTTTTTGTTATCATGATTGATATTCATATTGATCTCCTTTTCTTATATAGTTTGAGAGAATGCGGGATCAGCTCCTACCACAGCAACACGTACTAGGAATTGCTGAAGAACTGGCAGGATTCTTGATGAACGAGATGATAGATGACGCCGGAGAATTTAGCGTGAATAGGCGCTACCGATCATCCCCGACCGTGTAATTAAATCGTCGAATTGTGATCTCCATGTAACTATTATGATCATGTATATATTTGTATGCTCGATCTTAACAGAAGTTATCTTAAGTATGCACGAACGTGTACGGTATGTGGTAGCGTAGAAAACTATTTTTGAAATGAAAAAGAGAAAAAAAGATACAAATTGAATTCTATGCCGCGGCAGAGAACCATTTGTCCCGGTTCGTAATACAAACCGGGACTAATGGGGGGGAACCCAGCGCCCGCAGAGACGGCCACGTGGATACCCATTGGTCCCGGATGGTAAGCGGTCCGGGACTAGTGGGGGAGGGGGCCTTTAGTCCCGCCCCTCTAGTCCCGGTTACCAGGATCGGGACTAAAGCCCCTTACGGGCCGGGACTGGAGGCCCTTTTTCCACTAGTGATGTCCGCTTGATCCTCGGATAGAAGAGCTCTTCCGAGGTGTATCGAAAAGATTTTAGCGCCTGTAATCATCATGTTTGACCTGATTGTGCTACCCTGCATCGGAACCCAGGATGAATCCTGATTGTGTAGTGAAGTAATGGCCACCAATTTGCTTTGCTCGGTTGTGTTTCTCTTCACCCTATGCCTCCTGAATCAGATGTTGTGCCTGCAAAATCGCCTGCGCTGCCTGGTGAACTTGCGTCGGAAGACTTTTTTGCTGTTAAAAAAAGAGTCGATTTTAGACTTCCTCAAGCTGGCACCTGCAACAATATTTGCTGATGTCAATTGTGTTCCTACCCATTCTGCTGCCCGTAGAAATAGCTCTTCGGAGAATTCTCCATGTGAAAGTTTGTACCCTTGGCGCCATAGTCATGTTTTTCCAAACTTGTCGAGGTGCTAGTTTGCCGTGTTCTTGCAAAGATTGTAGACATCAAAAGTATGCACTTTTAGTAGTACAAGCTCCTGTTGGTGTGAGATCCCAGCATACGATATCTTCTTCATCTCATCTGATAATTTGCGTGTTCTTCATGATATTAGTGGGTCGCCACGTGATTGTCGAACAGAGTGTCGTTGCGGTAGTGGCTCTAGGATTTTTGGTGGGACAACTATAGATCTTCCACATGTAGCTGACACTAAAAAAATACCCTCCATGCGAGCAATTTTTTGGAACGTCAAAAGCAAAAAACGCCTGCAAAAATTGGTTAACCGGCGGATCAACAACCGCGGCACCATTTGGTGATGGCGGACACGTATACGCCGTGGTAGACACAATACCGGCAGATATTTGTGTCGTGCTAGGTGATACACAAGAGCGACGGTTTTTAATGGTGCGCTTGGCCAACACAGACATTTGACGTTACGTCATCCAATCCTTGCGTCATTAATTGTAGGTGACTGGTCAAACACCTTCCACTCGCTGGTCAGACATGTCTCGTTGACATGTGTGTCCCATCATCTGTGCAACCGCTGGACGTTGGTAGTTTTTCCTCTCTCGCAATTAAAACCTAACTTTGCAATTTCATCGCGAACACAAAGTGTGGATACTTGGATGCTGTGCATCGGACATAACACATTTCCCTTATATCCCATTTGAGCAAATCGCGGGCTATAAGCTAGAAGCCTGGACCACACTTGTCCAAACGGTCTAGACAACCCACTCTCTCCACTCCCCTTTTTGTATATAATAGAGCAACCCTAGCCACTAATATCACTAATTCTTACTCCCCACTATCTATACCCCTACCACCCGCCTCCACAGAGAGGAATATAGAACGAACCTTAGATCTACACGCACACCATCTTGGGCAGCCCTACACGGACACGATTTAGAGATCTCTAGCCGCGCCTGATATTGCGCGCACCAGCCCTGCCTTTTCCATCCATTGTCATATCCGATCTACATGTTTGTGTTAGAAATGATGCGGTAGAGGTTCACGTTCCTCCTTGTATTTATAACCCAGTATCTGGCTTAGAGCTAGTGTTATGTGTCATTGCAATTTTTGTAGGTCTGGAACCACATACTTGTATCTAGATCTAGCTAGTTTGTCCTTAGTATTTTGAGGTTGGGAGGGAAACCCACTGCCGAGACTAATTTGTAAGTCGGAAGATGACAATTTTCACGTGCCATGAGCATGGAGATGCTATCCTCCTTGCATTGGCTAGTCGGAAGTAGTACGATAGCCGGACCGATCCAAAGGTTAGTAGGACGTGAGCATACCGTCATACGCTCCGACTAACATAATGGAATCCTTAGACCTAAGTGGATCGCACGATCCAAGTTCTGGAAAAGCCGGCTTTGACTCTTAGACCGACTTCGGAGCAAGCTGCGTGACGTGGATCAACCAAGACGGAATTTGCCCCTCCATCTCGGGGAGATATTCTCTGGACCCTCTTGTCTGATATGATTCAGAAGCATGGTCATGCGCTACTCGATCAAGTGTTGATCGAGGTAGTCTGACTTGGTGAAGCCGGAGGGAATCAGTTATCACTGGAACGAGAAGAGAGTAAACCGACACCTGGATGACGGAATCTTCCCTACGGTTTATCACCAATATCTTGAGGCGAAGGGACTCAGACATATCGTTACATTGAGGGCACTTGCATAAACTATGAATCGGCAAGTCTTGGTAGAGGTTGCTGCCAATCATCATCTCTAGTCGGAAAGACACTGATCTACTGCTCTGACTAAATGATTATTGATTTGTGTCCGGATTACCGTAAGCCTGCAGGATCACTTAAGAGAGTGGAACTAGGCGGATGATGATCCGACTATCACAAGCCGACAAGTTGGACTTGTTCAGACATAGACACGTGTAAATGGCTTAGACCCACTTTGAATAGGTCTAGGGTTTAGGACCGAGGGACACAAGTGTTGTGTGCCCTCACCTACTCACCTATATAAAGGAAGGTGGGTGGCGGCGGACAAGGTGTGACAATCCAGTCCAATGCTGCATCCTAGGGTTTCGCTAGACTTGGCAAGCACCTTCCTGTCCCGCGGCGGCAAGACCGAGATTAGCATCTCACTTGCCGATGTTCCACCTTGTACGCGTGTGTGTCAAAAGAGGCACCCCATCTGTGGGGCTCGTCGGCGGCATTAGGCGGCGGAGTCAGAGGCGGAAAGGAGGAGGAGTAAGCCAGCGATAAGGTGGTCCGAGGATCGAGAAGTTCGCAGGAGTCAGACGAGACAAGGGAACGTACGGCACCACCGCGACGCGCTTCCTCAGCTTCCGTACTTGCACGTCGAGAGGTACAAGCTATTGCCTTTGACCTTAGCCGGATCTTTGCGTGGCTCGCCGGAGAACTTGCCGGAGAAGAATTTTTTTTTGTTTTCGGCCTGGCTCTGCACGTCGCCCAAAAGTTTGTTCATCATCCTATGTACTAATCTCTTCTACCGATCAACTAGATCCACCCTTCTCATTCTTTCTATAATCGATCTAGTTTCTCTTTCAGATACACGACGATGTCATCATCGTGAGGTGCTCGCGGGATGGCAGCCTTGTGGATGTGGCCATCTCAATACCATGACAGTAGCGCACGAGCAGAGAGGCTCAAGAATAGTTATATGTATATTTCTCCAGTTATCCTTGGGATACTAATGCAGAAATTTGTTCTGCTTTAGTCCTTAGATTAGATTTGGCTATTCTTTTAGCACTGTTTTGGAGTGTGTTCTAATGAATAGAGACAGGCTCAAAAAATCTAGTATTTGAAACGGAATTGTATCTCAATGTCATGGAATTTTTTATTATAAATGAAATTAGAAAATCTAATTTAATCATTGTTATTGTTATTAATTATTAGTATCACCTGATAGTATACAATACATGATACTCGATATAGGTGACACAACACACAACTTCCGCCGCCTTACCCTTATGTACCGTCCCATATCATCTGTGGCGCTGTAGGAATGCTAGCTCGACAAATATCGATGTGCCGAGCCAAAAAAAAACACCGCCTAAAACTTTTTCCGACGCAGTTATCCTTGGTGGTTTTTTTACCGTGCTAGCGCGAGCGCGGTGACTGGACGTGTGCCTCGGCGTTCATAAGCGCCAGGTCACGCGACCCGTTTTGTAGTGTGGGTAGATGATGTGATTGGGTTGGATAATGAGATGATGGTACTCCGTATATGTTTTGCTAGTCATGGCACCATGGAGTACTCCACACTGAAATGTTTCCATTCCTGATCTAGTAGAAGGAATGCTACAGAAAAAGGGGCATGACTTTGAGAATTGAAGTCCAAAAGGCTGATTTAGGAGTGCTTGATTTGGCTCGCCAAATGGATGTGTCTTGAAAATATTTGGACTTGAGTATGTTGTAGAGCTGACCGTTGGCTAGCAATTCTCCAAGAAGTTGAGTGTGTTTGACTTGCTGCCTCAATGTTTCTTATGGCCAGCCCCCCTTGGTCTTTAGGTGCACAAACAAGTGTGACACAGCAATTGCTTTGCTCACCAGTGAAACTACAGGGACCAATAATTGTTGCAAACAAATCTAATAATTTGCTGAAATAAAATTAACCCAACCTGCTGACCATCGGCGAAAATCTTTTAGTACAGTCCTCAGGGTTCGTCTCCGTTCATCTACGAAACGTCAAAGCCCCTGCAACTGGTCATGTCCTCACTCTCTTCTAGGTCACACGTCTTGTTCCTGTCCTCATCTGTTGATGCATGCAACTATGTGATCTGTCTGATTCACTACTATCTTGCATTCGCAAGCTCGTTTATTTCCTGACCCTTCCCATTCCCATCAACAAGCATCCCATTTGCTCTGTTGCTCGCCCTCTCTTTTGTGTGTACTTCGACTAGAGTCACCACTAGCTATCTGGGTGAATTCGAGTGTGGCGAAAAACAATATATATTTCGGTGTGCTAGCTTGTAGGCATTAATTAGGATTTAATTTTCTGAAAGTTTTTTGCCCTTTCGTATTGGTGCAAATAAAAAATAAAAAAATGTAGCACGTACATCTGTGGCATCCATTAATTTTACAAAACTGTAACAATTAATTTGCTCAACAAAATATAAATTATATTTCCCAAAACTTATTCCACGTAAAACTTTTGAATATGAATACAATGGTATACATTTAACCATTTCATATTGAATATCTCATATTTTGTTGATGAAATTGGTGGTAATTCTTTCTTAAACTACGTGCACATGTTAAACGGTACCTGTTGGAGTACAACATTTTATTTTGAGAAATTTGGCATGTATACATGATTTCTCTTATTTTCAGGCGAATAATAAAGGAACGAAATTGCAAACATCCAACACTACGAGCTGGTCACTTTTATTGATAAAGAAAGCTTTTGTTATTTTATTATCACATCGAGCCATTACATTCACATATTATTTCAATATATGGTAATGCACATAACCCATACACAAAGAGTTAAAAATCTATTACATGCATAACTTGATTTGGGTAAAAATCACTCTGTTTTTTTAGCTTGACTTGCTCATTATAACTTGGAATATGCTTAGTCGACCTAATTCCAGCTGGCTAAAGTTACCCAAAATTTAATGGTTACACGTTTTTTTAGCATCGTTATAGTACTCCTTGTGTGCATATGAAGTTGATTAAAACTACATACCTCCGTCCTACAAAGGATGTCGCAGATTTCTCTAAATTTGGATATATCTAGACACTACTTAGTATACAGAGACATCTAAATTAAGACAAATTTGCGACATCCTTTTCAGGACGAAGGGAGTACAACTTTTCTGTTTAACTTAAGGTATCAAGTTAGTTCCTAGCTCCGTGGTTAGCTCATATATAAATGTAAGGGCCAAAAATTTTGTTAATAATTGAGAAGTGGCATGTTGAGAATAAATGGCTTGTGATTTTATTATATCATTTTCAGGGAGGGATCAATTTCAGTCTAAACGGTGTATATCATTTTATTTGAAGATTGGTGAATTCTTAGTTTAGCAATCCAGTTTTCTTTCATGGACACACCTCTAACTTAGATAGTTATGTCCACGGCTTGCTGCTAAATGCAGCTATAAGTTCTTTAATTAAGCTAAATTATTTCTTATCTTGTGTCCTATTCCATGGGACAATTGTTCATCTTTTTTATCTCTGGCTTGTTCCTTTTCTTGAATAATCATAAGAGTAACTCCCTGTTTTTACCCCCATAGATTCACACTTTTGACATAAATTATCCCACTTAACATTTTTCATCCATATTACCCCATTTAGTAAAAGTTATGTCAAGTTTTACTCCTTCAAAAATTCAATGGCCATCTGCTAGGTGGGTGTAGCTAGTATGTGATGATGGGAATTAATTAACCACATATATGTAACATGTGTGCGTCCTACTTCGTATTTCTCGCGATGTATCAAGATTACATGACTAGTTAACGTCATTATATACTTACATCACTGTGTCAATTCTAGAGAGATGGGTAAAGGATGATACATAGAACCACGATGGACCTCGATGAGATCTTCTCCAGGTCACAGGGCAGTTCTTGCTCAGCGGCCTAAAAGACCCATGTCGCAAGAGAGGTTGGAGATATTTTTCAGGTGCTGAGTAGGAAGCATTGATGCGCTATCAAAAATAGACATAATTATAGAATTCAGAACATGAAGGGGACAGACTTTTCTTAATGTTGTTTTTCTTCCTGGTTCTTCCCTTGCTTCCAAAATTTCCTGATCATTACTTTCTCAAACAGAAAACGAATGACTGCCCATCGAGTAGATTTTTCTTGCAGTATGAGAAGGAACTATCTTTGTGTTCTTTCTTGTCTTCCTTTCCATGGGAAGACAAGCTATGTTATCTTTTTCGGGAACGGGTGGTGAGTGGGGAAGTGAGATCAATGAATAGAGACAACCAAGCGCTGGCTTGGTGGCTTGATCTCCTAGTGGTAAGCTCGCCCATCTAGGTTCGAGTCGCAAGTGCGACCGAAATAATGGGGTGCTATCCAGAGCTTATAAATTCGCTGCTAGAGAGGTCCCATCTATCTAACAACGTAGATCCAATGGAGGAATTTTCCCCCTTGGCCAATGTTTTAGATGAATGAATAGACCCATACTACTATCACCTTTAAAGAACAAAATAAGTTGGATTATCCTAGGGAGGAGATGAGAACTGAGATAAAGATAGAACTAGTAAAAACACAAGTGCGATACAGAAATTTCTTCGCTCACCCATGAAAATACAGGGTCCAATAATAGTTTCATAAAGAATTTAGTAATGTGCAAAAGGAAAATTGACCCAAACTGCAGACCATCTGCTAAAATGATTTACTACAGTCTTCAGGGTTTGTTCCCGTTCATCTATGAAACATCAGTCCCTGCAATTGGTCTTGTCCTCAGACTCCTCTAGCTGGCGCGGGCTGTTCCCATCCTCGTCTGATGTCAGCTGCTACATGCAATTGTGCAATCTTTCTGATTCTCTACTCACTCTTGCTTCGGTCCCTCCCCCCCCCCCCCCCACTATAGGGAATCATTCAGGGAATAACCGGTTTTTCGGTGGTTACGTGCTTGTTCCGGATCCGATTAGTTTGTTTTAATCCGCATGCGTGACCCCATATGCGTACTTTGCTGAGTAAAATATGGAGACTGAACGATCGGTCCACATGAAGGAACCGTCAGCCCCGTTGCCTCCGTCCACATCCTCTTTCTCGCCCAAATCTTCTCCGATCTACTGTGGCTACACGAGAGGAGGCCACCTCTTGTTCTCCTTCCGTCTGCGTCTTACGGTTTGTCTAGGTGATGCGGTTCGATCAAGATCGGAGGCGCACGACGCAGGTGGTATCAGCGACGAGCGAGATAGAACGTGGAACGGCATTTGCTTCAGAACCGCACGTGGGAGCGGGAAATCTTTTTTCACTACCCACGACATGTAGTAACACCTTAGATAGGCATACCGGTAAAAAAAATAACGGCCTAGATCGGTAAGCCGGTTTTCCAATCAAAATTTTCCTTTTTTTTTCTTCTCTACTATCTTACATGCGCAAGCTGTATCCTGCACAGAATGACGGGAATACAAAGAGCTCGTTTGATTCTTGATCCCTCCCGTTCCCATCAATAAGCATCCCCACTTGCTCTATCGCTCGCCTTCTCTTTTCCACGTACTTCGACCAGAGTCACCGCTAGCTATCTGGGTGCATTGGAGTGTGGTGGAAAGCAATATATATTTCTGTGTGCTAGCTAGTCGACATTAATTAGAATTCGATTTTATGGAAGTTTTTTATCCTTTCGTACTAGCACTAAATAAAATTTCACACCTATTGGCAAAATAAAAAATAAAAAATGTCCCTATACATGACATCCATTAATTTTGAATGTACTCCCTTGGGGTACAATTTAGTAGTGTGCACATTTGTTTTTAAAAAAGAGCATATATTAATATCAGAAGATACCAATTACACTCAACCTCTGCAACAACGCATTGCCCTAGCGGCCATACGGATGCACACAGCCAAAAAAGAAAGAAAAAATACAAAAAGAAAAGTCCCGCTACAGTTCCTCATTCATTGAAACAGCAGTACTACCACCACCAAGATAGCACTAGAAGTTCATCTTCTCCAAAAATGATGCCTGCAAGAAGGAAACAGTGCACAAACATCGTCATCACCCGATCAGAGATCTAGGTTTTCACCCTGAAGAAAGTCCACACTCGCAAAACAATACCTTCAAAAAAGCCATTGCCAGGCACAACCAATTAAGGCCAGACCCTGGGTTTTCACCCTGAAAGATAAGACCATGATCTTCACCTGTACTGTTGCCCCACGCTTGCATACCACTTCTCCAAGTCACGAGTCACCAAGACAATTCCTCATCACCACCCGGACTTGACAACCATTATCAGTCCTGAGATCTCGGTCTTCATGACATTCTCATCGACACCATGGAACGAGAACATGCTCCATGATATTAACAGCCAACATAGCTTCGAAGCGCTCCCTCTGAACCCAAACGGCTAGAGTAAAAACATGGGTGCGCACGACCGAATCCCACTTGATCCAGCGATCTCTCGGCATATGCGCACTATGAAGTTCGCCGACCGAGCCTTCCGAAACACGACACTGCAACCAGATCAATGGAGACAACCATCAAGCGGGTCTTCGTCTTGGCGTGAGATGAACCCTAGGACCACCCCTTTATTCAAGCTGAGCCAGCAGCCCCCTCGCCACCAGCTGGAGGTAGAGGAGAAGACAGTCCAGCATGCCACCGAAGCGGCTCGCTAGAACCGAGCGTGCAGTTGCCACCGCAGCCAGAGGTCCAGAATGGATCCGGGCAGACCCGATACAACCGCCGCCTACCATGGCAGCCGCACGTCAGCACCGCCGAGGAAGTCCTCGCAAGATCGCCTCCAATGCTGCCACCACGACACCTCCTCCTCCCCAAGCCCTCGATCTGCGCTGCCCGGAAGACGACGGGCCTAGGTGGCGTGATGCTGCCGCCTGAAGAAGCTGCAGGAGCACCCGCCGCCGCCTGGCCGAGGTCGCCGCCCCGACCACCGCCCCTAACCCGCTCCGTCGGCGCCACCCTAGCCGCCCATCCGAAGAAGACCGCCGCACCTTAGGTACTAGGGAGCCGCCGCCACCGCGGCCGACACCGGAGGTAGCGACGGAGGGATGGGATCTAGAGGAGGGCGCGTGGCGGCGGGATCTGGGGGCCCTCCGGTGGCGCCTGGGGGTCGCCACAGGAGGGTTACCGAAGTGCGGCTCATCACCAGGTACGGCTGGATGAGACCATAGTAGTGTGCACATAGTTTTAGAAAAAATTTAACCATTATTTTGGTCAAAATAATATAAAGTATATATCTTCCATTGAGAGCTTTTTTTTATATGAATCCAATGGTATACATTTAACCATTTCATGTAGTATATCTCATATTTTGTTGACGAAATTGGTGGTAATTTTTTTCTTAAACTACGAGCGGATGTTAAATTGTATGGGTGGGAGTACACCATTTTTGTGAAATTTGGCATGTATAATGAATTTTCCTATTTTCATGCGAATAATAGAGGAAAGAATTAACAAACATCCAACAAGACGAGTTGAACACTTTTATTGTGAAGGAAAGCTTTTGTTATTGCATGATCACATCGAGCCGTTACATTCGTTTATTTTTAAATATCTGGTAATGCACTAACCAATACACAAAGAGTTAGAAAATCTATTACATGCAGAACTTGATTTGGGTAAAAATCACTCTTTGGGAAAATTAGTACTAAGTAATATGGGAATTTAATTTGGGAAAAAATTTACTAAATAATTTGAACGCAACAATAGCATATGAAGCAGATTTAAAATAAATACAAATTTTCTTTTAACTTAAGGCATCAAGTTAATTCCTATCTCCGTGTTTAGTCCATATATAAGTTTAAAGGCTGAAGTTGTTACTTACTGGGAAGTGGCTTGCGATTTTATTGTATCACTTCCATGGAGGGATCAATTTTAGTCTATACGGTGTATATAATTTTACTAAAGAATGGAGAACTCTTAGTATAGCAATCCAGTCCTTTTTCGTCAACGCACATCTTCCTTAAATAATTATGTCCACGCCTTGTCGCTAAATGCCGCTATAAGTTCTTTAATGAAGCTCAATTATTTCTTATCTTGGTGTCCTATTCTGTTGGAAAATTGTTTATCTTATTTATGTCTCTAGTTGTTCCTTATTCTTGGCTATTCATAATCTTGCATTAATCCGTTTTCTAGAAAATGTGTGTAATGTTGAAAAAAGGGAAGTCGCTTCAGAATGGATAGGTGGATTTGTCCGATCTTGACTTAATGAATGGATATATTGCTAGGCCTGTTTTTCTTCCTACCATCTGTTGACATCAACAATGGGACTTATTCAATCATAACATTAATTATTTCGAACAATCATATTTTGTAGGGTTTATTACGTCTGTGTCCCTAGCTCAAATAGAAATGTGACACTAACTGCTGGTTATTTCTCAACCAAAACCATCCCGGTGCAACAAAAATCTTGACATCCCCACTAACTGCAGTGGAGAGCACTTCTTGTACCATCCCCATCACCAGCGGGTAAGCAACTAACCAGTGGTTACCCATGCCTGACTAATGCACTAGAGGAAAAAAATGACTTGGAGGAGGGGTGGGGTCTCGTTGGATGTTATCGTTGTGGGATTGCAGTGGAGGATGTTTTGGTGGCTGAGGTTGACGTGGTGGTGGTGGTGGAGAATGTGGTGGGTGCACCAGTATGACGGCAGGTGCTCAAATGTTGTGGAGTGGGCGATTTTATAGAGAAAAACAACATGCGGTGGAGAGCGACAGAGGAAGCCCTGAATTGATTTGTCGAGACTGTAAGGGAGAGACTAGGCTTTGGTGCTCTGGTGGTTTTAGAGGCCAGGGACGATAGGGGACAATGTGAGAACGGTTGGATTTAGGGTTTCTCGCATCTATACATACCTCTCTTTTCCACTAGGAACCACAACATTCGTTTGGTCTAGTTTGGTTAGCCGGAGTGAGACCCCGGTCGATGGTGAGACGACAGATGTGTGGAAGATTGATGTGATGGGGGGAGGGGGGGTACCCACATCCAACTAAGAACGTGTTCATATTAGATGCCATGTCATCACTTACAGTGGGCCAGCTGGCCAGATTCAGTGCCAATCCACGATAAACATACGATTTAGTGTCTTCTACAAAAAAATGTGGTTGATTTTGTCCGGAAACGTGAACTAGTACCATTCGGTGAATTTGAACTTTAAACTAATGGTTTCACTCTAACAAGTCGCAATTTTGGACACCAAATCCAACATTCAGGTGGGTAAAATACAATATGCAGCTTTTGAGTAACAAATTGTGGACCTTGCTCAACTATCGGTCGGTCGGACTAAGCTATAAAAGCCAACATCCTTCGAGAGAACAAGTGGATCTATTTCTTTCATTATGTAATGTATATATCCTACATTAAATTTCGATGGTACTTGCTAAGCTATCACGTTCAATTAAATATTAAAAATCTTGAGAATGCCACTGTTGTTACGGTGTTTGTTGGTTTCTTCAAAGCGTTTCAATTATTTATATAGGCAGCATAACACCGAATCTAGGAAAAATCGAACGAGTTTTTGTGATTTACAAAACGTACAAAAATAACCCAGAGCTTGATCAATTATTCACAACACGCACAAAAATAACCTAGGAAAAATTGACAACGTCCCTGGCTATGGTTTTTGAGGGGGCACCGGTGTCTGAGCTTTTTCCTGCATGGGACTGGATCAGTTCATCAATTTATTTCCCTGTTACACGAAACTAGGCCAGGTAGTCTGTCAGAAATGCCCCGTTGACGAAAGTTGTATGCCTCGGACAGGTTTTGAAAAACAAAGTAGTGACATTCTCGATAGCAAGTCAAACTGAATGTGCAATGCCAACTTTCATTTTATAAAATTTGTTGTCCGAATCAATGTTGCACTCATTGTAAGAAAATTTGTTCATGGCTATTTTGCACAACCATTGTGCAATACAAAAGAGGCACACATCACAATCGGTGGCACCCGATTTAGGGAAGATTTTGCACAAAGTATGTCACTAGAAATGAATGGCGACTGTTGTGGAGAAGATCGGTGCGCCAACACTTCCATACGAGGGTGGCCGCCATACTAGTTAAGAAATACGCATCAATGTTGCACTCATTGTAAGAAAATGTTTTTATGGCTATTTTTGCACAACCATTGTGCAGTACAAAGGAGACACGCATCACAATCGGTGCCAACCGATTTAGGGAAGATTTTGCACAAAGTATGTCGTTACAAATGAATGGCGACTGTTGTGGAGAAGATCGGTACGCCAACACTTCCATACGAGGGTGACTGCCATACTAGTTAAGAAATATGAAGTGAATAGCTAGGATAGGACGAAGGTACTGACTGGACGAAGAGAGGGAACCACAGTTTCTTATTATGAAGTGAATAGCTAGGCTTTGGTCGGGCAGCTCTGAGAATATTTTATCCACGTTCTAAACTACCGAATCTTGAGGAATCTAGAATGTCCAATTATCGTGACAAAGATTACCTGGCATTAATCTTATTTTATACCAATTCTTCGTCTTTAGTGCAAGAAAAAAAATCTTTCAAATCCAGAAGCTTCGCATATTTAACATCTGTGGTATCTTTATCGAGCTTTGCTTCTGGTAAATGTCTGTCAAAATATATTTTTATGATATAGATCAGCAATGGAGACTAAAAATTTAACCCCGTGATAGAAAATGGTAACAGGCAATCTGTGTATTTACATTGTGGAAACTGCTTGGCCCTTAGAGCAAGCCCCGTCGAAACTGTCGGACTTTTTTGGATTTAGGTACGAGTACGACACAGACGAAGGTACAATTTCAGATTCGAACAGAGAAATTATTATATACTGATGAATCTCTAGCCGTCCTTGACTTTTCGAATTTTCATTGGGACGAGTATGTTCTTTTCAGCATGAGCACGATTCAAAGATTTTATCCACGTTACCAGTGAACAGTACATTAGCCAATGAGTGCCATTTGGGTTCGTAGTATGTCTTGCTCAAGTTCCGCCACAACTCTATCCTGATTCACTTGACGTTGTCGGACAAGCAGAGCCCATCTAGTTTCTGATCCCGCCCATTCCCACCAAAGGATCCTACTTGCTCTTCCACTCTTAGTCATGTAGTTCTACTAGAGTCACTGCTACCTATCTGGTTACTTTGGGGTTTGTCGGAAAGGGATATATATCTCTCTGTGCTAGCAAGGAGACATTAATTAGGATTTTAATTTTCTAGAAGTATTTTGTTGTTTTGTATAAATGCTCGAATAAAATGTTCGCCCCTTAATTGGTGGACATCCGTTAATTTGATACCGACATTTTTTTGGTGGAAATTCTGCAGGTATTCGTGACTTTTCTTATTTATGCAAACAATAAAGGTATAAAGTTAGAGCTCTAATGGTACCTGTAAACAGCCCAAAACTGTATATAAACCGCCAGTTTTAGGTTCTACAAAATCCTAGCGCTCTAGCGATACTCGTAGACCCCCGAAAACTGTACTTTTTTTACAGTCCACGGAGTAACCCGCACCTCGACCTCTATACATCAGGGCTACGAGGGCGAACTGAGTGTGGCCTGAATAGGGCGGTTGGTTTGGCGCCACGAAAGTTTCAGCATCCTCCTTTGTCGTTCTGCCACGGAATTTGCCCGAAATTTTCCGCAATCCGCCGCTGCATGCCGGAAGACGCTGCCGCTTTTCCGAATCGGTACAGAAAGCGGCGCCTGGAGGAGGCGGTCAGGGTTGGAGGAGGCGCTGGGGGAGGCAGTCGGGGCTGGGGGAGGCGCAGGAGTAGGAGGTCATCGGGGAGGACCTGCGCGCAGGAGGCGGCTCCTATGGCGATAGTCGTTGGGCGGCGGGACCAGAGAAGGGCGTCGCGACGCAGTGGGCGGCGCGGGGGCGGCTAGGTGGCGGGTGCAGGGGCAGCGTGGGTGGCATCTAGAGGCGAGGAGGTCACGCAGAGGAAGAACAAAGGAAGAAGAAAGAGGGAAAAGGAAAGAAGCACTGGTGGAAAAATGGCCTCTAGTCCCGGTTCATAAGGGCCATTAGTCCTGGTTCCCGAACCGGGACCAATCACTCGGGACTAATGCTGGTCCTGGTTCGCTGACGAACCGGGACCAATGGGTCTCCACGTGGGCGGGCGCGCGACGAGGGGGGAGGGTGGATCATTGGTCCCGGTTCGTGGAACAAACCGGGACCAATGGGTCTCCACGTGGACTAAAGTGTGGCTCGGACATTTCGTCGAACACCTTGTGTGCAATCAAAGAAAAAAAAGCTAGTACCCACACCTCACACACAATCCAGCAAAATTTGGTGGGCAAAGGGCTGGGCTTATATATAGCCAGGGGAGGGTTTTTTGTCCCGGTTAAAGCCATGAACCGGGACCAAAGCACCTCCCGCGCGACACGTGGTGGCCCAGCAGCTCTCCCCCCACCCAGGTCATTGGTCCCGGTTAATGGCACGACCCGGGACCAATGACCTTGGTGGGGGGCGCGCTGCTGGGCCGCCACGTGTCGCGCGGGAGGGGCTTTGGTCCCGGTTCGTGGCAATAACCGGGAACAATGCCCACCGTCGCTTCGTCGTCCCTGTGTATAAATATGAGGCCACAGCGCTCGCTTCCGCCATCGCCTCCGCCTCTCTGCAGTCGATCTCCACCCCACCCCTTTAGCCATCGCCTCTCCACCGCGCCGTCGTCTCGCTTCCCCTCCCTCTCCAATCTCCACCGCGCCGCCATGGAGGTGCCCACGCTCAACCACTACGAGGCGGCGATGTTTGCGTACTACGGCATCCCCGCGCCGCCGCATGCGACCGTGCCCGCCGGATTTCGCATCAGCGAGGCGGGTGTGCCGGTGGCTCCGCTCCTCAACCCCCGTGGATACGAGATGGAGTGCGTCATGGCGGAGCGTCGCCGCCAGCTGCCCGCGTGGATGATGGCGTTGCCCCGGTACGCGGCGGCCAGCGAGTACTGGCCCCAGCTGTTCAAAAAGGAGCGGAAGGCCAAGCTTGGCAACCGCATCGTGGACGGGCACGTGGTGCACCCGGATCTCCGCAACCGAGAAGGGCGGGAGATGTTCTGGTCCGTCCACGTCCCTGGACGGACCATCTACACCGCCATCGACGCCGCTAGCCGCGCAGAGGAGCTCCGTCTCCCGAACAACGCCGAAATCGTGGAGATTTCGTCCGACGACGACGAGGAAGCCGGCGGCTCGGAGGACAGCGACATCGGAAGTGTTGTCGACTAGGAAAATTTGTAAAGTCGCATCTTTGTTTGGAAAAATTTGTGGTCGAATAATAAAATGTCTCAATTTAGATCTTTGTCTCGGTTAATTTGTGGAAGATTTTTTCAAAAATACTGATCAATTCAATTTCTACCTCGAATTAATTTCTTCCTCGAATTAATTTCTGCCCCGAATTAATTTACATTAATTGTCCCGGATTGCGGACCGTCGCGGGGTTTTTGGTCCCGGTTCGTGGAATGAACCGGGACCAATGCCCCGCATAGCGCCACGTGTGCATCGCGGGGGCATTGGTCCCGGTTCATGCCACGAACCGGGACCAATGCTTAGAGATGAATCGGGACCAATGCTTAGAGATGAATCGGGACCAATGCTTAGAGATGAACCAGGACCAATGCCCAGGCGGTATGAACCGGTACCGGTGCCTGGCATTGGTCCCGATTATGGAAACGAACCGGGACCAATGGAATTTGGGCGCTGGACCAAAGACCCTCTTTCTACAAGTGAAGTGGCGTGCCAGATGTGGGCTCCTACAGGGTCGAGCTGCAATCTCTAGAATTGACTCTATTGCCGGCCACTGCTCGCATCCACCATCAGCCTGTAAAAATCCTTGGTAAATGGAGCTTTGCCTAATGTTGTCATGATCCTCATGTCCCCTTGCCCCAGTGTGGGATGATGCAGATTTCGGATTCCCATCCCTCCCTACTTTGTTTGTAGCGCGAGGAAGTCCCAACAAACAAGGTAATTGCCTCCTAGGATTACCAGTTTATTCTTCCAGAGAAACGCTCGTCACAGCTTGTCGACCGCCTCAATGGTGGTCTGGTCCCGTTGGATGCCAGCCATGAAAAATTTGGGGATCACTAAAATAACGATTGGAACTCAGCCTTTTAGATAGGGATGAAAATGGACTGGACACAACGTAACTAAGTGGTGCCCCAATTGTTTCCGTTTCCGCTAAAAATCCGTTTTCGTTTTAATTTTGCAAAATTCCGTTTCCGTTTTCCGTGAAAAAATCACAAACTTTCCTCTCTAGTTTCATCCCTAATGGTAGACGTCTGCTTATTCTGTTGTTGATTACAGGTTAGAGCAGACTTCTAGAAATCTTGTTTGTAGACAAAGGAAGGCCAAGGTAGATGCATGGGAGATTGGGATCTGCGTATTGCATTTGTATCATCAATCTGTCATATACATAGTCCAGACACATGATGTGAAACATCTCTCTGGTCACATGTTTGACTTGCGTCTAGTGCAAACAATCATGGAAGCAAAAAAACAGGCATGTAAGGGGAATGATTTTTTGTCTCCACGAAGACAATATCGTATTCTAGTAGCCGTCATGGCCAATGAAGTGCACCATCCCCAACCAAGATCTGAGACCTTACTGGTATATAACCAATACCACGTATTAATAAAGCTATGAGGTAGAGCCTCGATGCAGAATCTCCATTAATGCGGATGATGCTGTAATTTTTGTCAACCCTGTGAAAGATGAGCTCCAGGTAATCTCTGACATTCTCGACTGCTTCGGAAATGCCAATGGCCTCATCACCAACCTAAATAAGACGGAGGTCTTCCCAATTAGATGCGACAATATCGATCTTCTGAATGTCCTTTCTGCTTTCTCGGCGAAGATTGCTACGTTTCCAGGGAAATACTTGGGTATGCCCCTGCACCTCAGGCGTCTCCGTAAAGTCGATCTCCAGCCCCTCATCGACAAGATTGTAGGAAAGCTTCCTGGGTGGACAGGGAAGTTTCTTGCTCGACCTGGAAGAATTAACCTTGCCAAGTCCGTCCTCATGGGCATCGCTGTCTACCACGCTACCAACATCCCCCTATCCAAATGGGCTAGAGATAAAATTAGTCGCATTGCAAGGAACTTCGTCTGGGCCGGCGACGAAGGTGAGCACGTGGCAAGAGGAAAAGCATTGGTCAGCTGGACGATGCTTTGTAGACTGAAATATCTGGGCGGGCTTGGGATGCCTCACCTACAACGGACAGGCTGGACCCTTAGACTCTGATGGCCTTGGCTACAGTGGTCTGACCCTCAACGCACTTGGGCGGGTTCTAAGTTCCCCTATGACGATGCTGACATGGACCTCTTCAGAGCTTCCACAAAAATGTCTATGGGAGATGGGGAGACGGCCTCATTCTGGCACGACAACTGGTCTCAGCATGGCCCCATATGCCTTTGGGTGCCGGACCTTTTCAAGATTGCTTCGAGAAAAACCAGGAGCGTGGCCAAAGAGCTAGCTAACGGAAACTGGATACGCACCATTTCTAGCCTAATCACTCCAGTGCAGCTTGCCCAGTATATCAAAATTTGGAACGTGGTTGAGAGCACGCAGCTGACTCCAGGACAAAAAGATGGAATAGTTTGGACTTTTACGGTGAATGGAAACTATGGTGCTACCTCTGCGTACCTTGCGGCCACGGCAGCCACCCTAAGATAATTGCCCAAAATTTGTGGACTGCCCACGCCGAACCCAATTGCAAGATTTTCGGCTGGCTGGCCATGCATAGCAAGCTCATTACGGTAGATAACTTAGCCACTAGGGGGTGGACGCATGACCCCATCTGCGCTCTTTTCTTTAGCGCCCCTGAGATGACTGATCACCTCTGTAAAGACTGCCCTTTCACTACAGCAGTTTGGAACCTTACCCAAGTTTGGGACAACGCCGCAAGGGGGCTCCAACTGTGGCCACGACTTCCAATCCCTCACAGAGTGGTCGGACAATCTGATTGCCAGAAGACCATCGAACGAACAAGAACATTAAGTGGTCGGCTGTTATATGTCCTTTGAAACACATGGAAAGAGAGAAACAGACGAATCTTCACCAGCCAGCGACTGACTTATGTCGAGGTGGCTGAGATCGCGAGGGAGGACATCAGGCAATGCGCCAGGGCTTTTGTGGCATTCGGGCATGCCATTCCTGCGGAGCCTGATTAGGCGTTTTTCGGTTTTTTTTTTGCGGTCATTTTCAGCATTTTTTCACCTTAACCAAAACATGCGCCCTTGCACTGTGTGGATCACTTTCCCTCTATCTATTTGAAAAGGCAGAGCTCCTGCCGGTTGTTCCAAAAAAAATTAGATCTGGTATACCAAGGTCCTTTACGGCAAGGCCATTTAATTTTTCACTAGTTAGTATGTACGTGCAACGCACGTCTTCACAATACAACATTTTTTTAATCATATAGTTTGTTCTAACGGATTTCTTTTTCTATAGTTTGTATTTTTTGTTAACGTTTTTAAAGTAAAAAATGCTAAATCTGGGACGACTTTTATGTTGATGTACATCAATTTCGTTTCAAATCTCACCCGCAAAAAAAAAAAATTATTTCAAATCTCAACTAACCGTACATGTAGAAGGTTGATCAGGTCAGGACACTATCAACCAAACTACCAAACAATTAAGCCACCTCTAGGTGACCACACAACAACACTTTCTTGTGAGTTCTTTTCTGATTATAACCAGGTTTTGTGCCTATCAGAGATAGCTCAATGGTCCTTTTAGTGGAAGAAAGATACCAATACCACTGGTGATAGTATCTAGAAGTTGATTGTGCTCAATCACGTACGCGTAAGACACCTCAACCAGACCAGCACGTCTGCCTACAAGCACCTCGATTTAAACCATTGAACTCACCGACTTGGACTCGTCATTGACCGGCAGCGATACTATATACTCCTACTGGACTTCATATTGTACTGTATATGGCACCAGATCGAGCCGAAGATGTTATTAGTGCGCAGGAGCCAGGAGGGTCCCGTGACGGCGGCGGTGAGCGCAGTAAGGTCCCGAGACGGCGGCGGGAAGTGCCGGAGGTTCATGTTGGCGAAGGATTGATGGAGCGATCAGCAACGCGCCAGATTTTTCTCTTCGTGAGATAGGAAGGTATATTTTGCATCCAGGTTGTCCCGGAAAAGATGCCAATCGTACTTGTGAATTGTGATCCTATAATAGTGCAAATTTTGCATGCAGGTTGTCCGGGAGAAACTGCCAATCATAGTGTGATGTGAATCCGAAATTAGTGGAGATGCAAAACGGGAATGTATTGCAACGTCATTGGAGTGTCTTGGGCCATTAGATTTAGTAGGATTGACGGCTCAGATCAAATGTTCCTGCCAATGTTGGTGCTTTTATAAGTAGTGGAGATGGAGATGGAGATTCAAATCTGAAAGTTTTGTGTAATTAATATCAGTGCTCAAATTATCAGGTCCATTGGCGAGCAGGTTTGACATGTCTTATATCTTAATTGAGCTTAGCTTCGGTGATCCAGAAATTTAATTTTGGGTGTACAAATTTCAAATAACACAAGACATAAAGGTGAAAAATGTGGAAATAGGTTTCTTTATTTGGTCCTAATATATATTTGCTAAATCTAGATTTGATCTCGATTTGGGTGACAAAATGCGACGCATATAGGCTAGGGATTACCACAAATAATACATATATCCACACCATATACTGCATATGAATTTTCTTGCATGATTTTTTGGGTGTACATTTGTACACCCTTCTTCGGTACATCTTTGTTCGAAGAAGTGTATACTTCTAACGCAGATCAACAATGTGGACTACAAGTTAACCCTTAAACAGAAAATTGTAGCATGCACGTTGTAATTACGTTGTGAAACCTGCCTGTATCTTGGGCCAAGCCCCGGTGTCAAATTTTAGTGTTTGTTTCGTTGTTTGCGTTTAAACTTTCATGGTTTTTCAACATTAACCATTTATATGGTTCCAAATTTGTCACCTATTTGGGATTTAGATATGCCATGGAAAAACTGCAATTTTCGATTTGAAACTGTGAGTAAAAATTAATAAGAGAACTACAACGAATCATTAGCTAGTCTTGACCTGTTGGAGTTCTCTACGAGAATAGCCATATTTCTCACGAGTCTAGCTTGAAATTTCAAGCTAGATGTGGCTAGGTACCCAATGGGCCTTCCTCCCGGCTCAAATATTTTAATGATGCTACCCGTACATGATTAATAGTGGAATCTGGCCCTTCTCGAACATTGCTCTAGCTGTTTCTCAAAAAGAAAAACATTGCTCTAGCTCCTCAAGCTACACCTGGTTGACATGAAGCTCCGGGACAAAACACTCTGCATCATTTGAATATGTATCGTGCAGATTCACGCTAGCAATAAGAGACCATCTAGTTTCTGATCCCTCCCGTTCCCATCGAGGAGGGTCCCACTTAATCGTCCTCTCTTTCTCATGTGATTCTAGTACTAGTCACTCCTAGATGTCCAGGGAGCTTTGAGGTGTTGCGGAAAACAATGTATATATCTATGTGGTAGCTACGCTGCACGAGAAATTTATTAGGAGTTAATTTCCATGCCAAAAATCCTTCTTCCCTATAGATGCCAATAAAATGTCACAACTAACTCTATGGGTCTCCACTAATTTTGCACCTACTCTTCTTTTACAGGAAATTATCGCATACATGATTTCAAGTGTTATTTTAGCCTACAAGAACATCTTATATTTTGAAACGTGTTCAAGCTGCAATCTTATAGCTCCTCTTCTTCTACCACGTTACCTTCTTTGTCGCGTGATTAACACACATAAGAATAGAAAATCTCAGAAACACATACGCTCACATGTCACTCACTCGTGCATGCACCAGGGAAAATGAATCGGGACTTTACCGTGATGCATTTTTTTTCCGTACGTGGTGTAGCACGGGACATGTCTGCATGGCTATTCACCGGAACATGTCTGCATGCCTATTCATGCAGTTTATTTGCCGCTGTTGTGCGATTTCAAATCGATTAGGTCGTACTATTTGACATTTTCTTGTTGAAATCATATTGCATGAATATACATTATGTTGGAAGGCATTCTATGTTCTAGATGATTTATATAAATTCTTCGTCTTTTCTCAGAATTCCATAGATGTTAGATTGTTTACATGATAGTTAGACTATCTATATATTTTCTTCATGTCTTCTTCTTTGTACTAAAAGCCTCCAAAGCATTTATCCACGGTCCCCTAACACAAGAGTTAAGACTCCTTTGTTTAGATGATGTCATCGATTTTATCACTTATGGAGTACATGTTTTATCTCTTCTCTATCTCTATCTCTACTACTTATAAAGGAGTAAACATGATTTTGTCTAAAGCCACCCCGCAAAATGTACACAAACAGACTAAAACCACACGCCTAGGCCCACTAATCAGATCACCGTGTGCATTTAGCACTTTACCAAACCGGACGGACTACTTATCCCCACATAGCAAAATACGAACGCCCCACACACCGATCAGATCGCTGGTTTCCAAAAGAAAAAAATATCGCTCAAGAAAGGAAACAAGGAAAGTGATCACGACAATCTCGCCATCACCGCTTGTGATCGACCTTGTACGTTGTCCTCGCCGAGATCCGGTAAGACGCCCTTGCCGAGAACATCGACGACACCCTGTGTGCCGCGCTCCTTGACGACGCTCCCGCCCGTGTCGCCTGGCTGGACAGCGTCACCGTCAACCTGGACGATGGCGCCGCCCTCGCGACAACCTTGGAAGCCCGGAATACATCTTAACATGGTCGCTGCCGGAATTCGCCTGTGTCGCGTGTCTGGACTGCGCCCTCGTTGTCAATCTGGACGACGGCTCTATTGCGGCGACCCTCGACGCCCAAAATACGGCTTAACCATGTCGCCGCCGGAGTTCCTCTCCGCTGGCACAGTCACATTGCAATCACCGCTGTGATGCAGGTACGTGGCATTTAGGAAATTCAATTGCCTTGTATATCAACATCTCCTGCTCAATTCCTCCGGTAAGAAATATCAAACACTTTATATCTACGGCATGAAAATAATAATAATGTGAAAAGTCTGATGCCGCTCCATAGCAAACATAGTATAGACTATCTTATCCAATACCAGAACTACTATATGATCCCAAAAACGAATAGCATCGACCCAACAGTTATGTTACGATGAATACATTACCTCTTCCTCTTGCCAGGTCAAGTTCATTATTTCAAGGGAAAACATAACTAACAGATATCGAATGCAGTGCTCCCGAACAAATGGTTCTCAATTATTGTTTACGATGACGATGTCTAGAAGATGATGGAAAATAAGTTTATAATAATTGATAGCTCTTTTCAACAAACAAACATGATCAAGGCATATATATAAACAAGTTCTCCCAGACTATAGTGATAACAACATAATTGAGATAAAAATTGATGGGATGATAACTAATATTCTATAGCAGCGGAAAGTTATTTGGTTTCTACCAGGAGTGATGGGTAGTACTACAATTGCACAAAATCAATGTCAGAAATTACATCACTTATTTCCCCTCTACAATAGCATATATGGACAATACAATATGTAGAAGTTCTATAAATACTAGGCTACTTGATCAGCAATGAGTAGTTTGTTTTATCAAACTCATACTAAACATCTACATGATAAAAGAAATAACATATGAACTTAGAACGATGCAGCCATACATGTTAGATGGGTCATACAAGCTTGTGCATATAAAATACAACAAATAGTCTTGTGCTGACTATATGTCACGCTATCCATGTCTTTGTTGATTTAATTAAATGCAAATTCATATACGATAGGATTAATCTTTTGGTATGTCATCTCCGAGTCATGCTAGGGAACGCACCCCATTTTAGGATATAAGCAACACCTGCACCTTGGGTAACTACTATCAGCAACCATTGCTTCTGATTGCTATCGTTTTTCAGTTATAATGCACAATATTATTGTTGTCGTGCTAAATAATGGTATGTACCTACACTGCTACACAGAGCGTAAAGAATCGAAGAGGCAGAGAGACCGAGAATATTATGCACGGCATAAAGATGATATTCGGAAAAGATAGTGTGAAGCCAGTGAAAAGAAACGTGCTTCAACATCCCTGCTTAATGAAGAGCAAAATGTACCGCATACACCCATGTCCATGCCCCAAAGTAATGATAGCCTTCTACTGCAACACGAAGTAAGCAGTCAACAAAATATGACTGCTGCCCTTGCCAGTATCGATGTCCAGGATAATGAAACACAAACACCGGTGTGCATGTCTCTTGGTTATGACTATCAACAAATACATACACCCCTATTTTTAATACTAATGAGATTTTTTCATCCACGCAGGTTAATCACTAAACTGTAGGTTAATCACTTATTATTATTACTTCTTTGCTTCAAAAGGTGTAGCAGAATACATGTATATTACACTACTATATATATATCATATCAATGGGATCAGGATCAATAATACTTTCAGAACAAGCAAATGTTGTGGTATGCTTTTAAAATGTCTCCCCTCCAATATTCTTACTGAGATATTTACTTACATATTTCCAGGGTGCAGACGTCATTTTTGGATCGATTACCAAGGATGTTGTATTTTAGAACTTGAGTCAGATTCAGAAACTAAAAAATATAGAAACAATACTCCATTTTTTCAAGAATTTAAAGAGATAATACTCAATATTGTCTTATTGTCACAGCCCATTGTAGATGGATTATTAGTGCTCTTATTATCTGCATATACTTTTGGTTCACCTTATTAGTTGAATTTTTGCCCCACCATGTGGTGCTACTATACTCACGCTTGAGCACTGTCTTAAATTTCAAAAGAACAAAATATCCAATTTTAACATGATAGAAAGCAGTACTGTCAATTAATAATTAAGCCTCATAGTAAAGCAGCCACGGATACCCACTTCTGAAATCATACCTTGTGTAGCAGCAGATCATCTCCCATATACCAAGAGTGAATGCAAGGAGAGCATGCTCATGGCAGGGTCTGGCCATCCTTGGAGGTACCTGCCGCAAGACCACAAGGATTAATGGAATTTCATTATGCAAAATCATATCCCTCGTGCTGTAAATTCCTAGCGGAGACCTATGAGGTGAACTAGGTGGCTATTACTGTTCTACTCTGCAGCTTTTGCGACTGGCGTTGAAAGAAATGGTGGAGGCGATACTTGGTGTCATCGATAGCCTGATCCAGCCCCTCATTCAGAGCCGCTGGTGGCCTCCTCAGACGTCGAAGCCCCCATCACGTCCACCTCCAGCACCATCGTCCGCCGCCCGGATGCCGCCGCCTGAAGTAGGTGAAGGGAAGGAGCTGAAGCGTTGGGGATTGCGTGGAGGCATTGTTTCATCACTCATAAGTCGTATTCTCACATTCAATATTTTTCTATTTGAGACCATATCTCATAAAAATTATTTGTTTTTCTTGCATGTCTTTGGTAGCCAATAAGTTAAACATTTCTAAATGGCTCGCTTGTCAGGATTGCTCTAAAGAAACAGGATGTAGTATTTTTTTAGGCACTGGTTATTTTCCCATGCTTTGTTTCTCAAGTCAAATGTCGTCTTGGACAGTAAATTTCCTGTAAGAAGCTTCCAGCAATTTGCGATTCCATTGTTTTTTGCCGAATTAAGGGGCATAGCCCCTGATTTCATTATCTGAATGAAACCGGATAAACAAGGTTCGAGATGTTTCATTTACTACACCACCTTCACATACTAATCTACTGAACACTAAACAACTTTCACAGCAATAACCACAATCTAGAAAGACAACAGAAAGCAACCTACATCAGTTCTACTACCAGATGTTGTGCAAACTTACAAAGAGAACATAATTCTTCTATTTCTCATGACAGTACTCTATATAGTAAACAAAGTTCATATGCTACTAGGGAAACGTACATGGTAAATGAACTGTTGAACTGCCACTCACTTATGCCACCGGCGCTTCAAATCGAGCTCACAACCCCAGTTTCCTGTCGAGGGTGAGCAGACCATCGCGCGCCGGCGCTGGACCTCCTCCCCTCTCCTTGTGCGCCCCTCCCCTTTTCCTTTTCGCCAGGACTAGAAGAGACGCCCCTCTTCTCAGCGTCCAGGCGGCGAGAGCCCGCCATAATTTTCCGCCTCCAGCGAGCTAAATTACAGAGTGACCTTGTCGCCACCGCGAGCTCAATCGAAGAGGACGTCGTCGCCGTCGCCAACTCAATCCAAGAGGCCGCCGTCGCTACTCTCTAGCCTAGCTTAAGCTTGCCGGAGTCACGAATCGCGCCTCTCACTGTCTCACAGAGCACAACTCGGGTGTAGCAATGGCTTCTGGCTGCTCACGCAGCAGTCCGTCCAAGCCAGGGGATAAGGATAAGTCAATTTTAGAGGTGGGACCTAATAGGCCTGCAGGACAGTGTGTGCAGGAGCCGAACCCACTTCTCTATATGGATCTGAACTGTTGTGTAAAAGTTAGTATAATGGCATATCACATTTTGCCTTATAATATTAGTAAACTTTAAATTAATTTAGATGATAGTTCACTTTGCACGAGACTTGGAGTCCTCACGAACGGGCTACAATGAACAATGCCGACATGGTAATATTTTATCAGCAACAATAAAACATGTCGCCAACAGAGAAATAAAATTCAAAAAACTACTTTAATGGCGCGCGTTGCAGGTACACACTTACTAGTAAGTAGAAAGAACCTCTTTCTTTTGATATATATTTTTATTTCTATATTTGTGATGACTATTCATAGATAATATGCATGTGTTTCCACAATAATAGATGCTAATCATGAGATTTTTTCAGGTTTGGTCTACACACTGCTTACTCCCTCCGTCCCGGTATCTATCTATCCTATAATTTGTGTTAAGGTGGTTTTCGTTCTACCTAGATTTTCGTCCGTTGGGTAGTTTTCTGCTTTGGCCCCTAGAAACTTTCGAAATCAACCCGCACTCCCTACCTTATCCTCTCCGAGTCGTTTTGCTCTCGCAATCCCGACGACGACTCTCCTCTAAGCTGGGCCGCTTCGCCTCAGGAGCCCCACCACCACCAAGCCCACCCCACCAGCGGCACTACCACGTGGCCAATCAACGCCGCCACGCCAAGTACCTCTGCCGGCCGGCTTCTTCCTGCATCGCGACAAGCCTGGGGGCAGATTGACGACCGTGGGCGCCAGATGCAAATCCCCACCAAGCGCCGCTTCGTCACCGGCAGGCCGCGTCGCGCGGTGGCCGTTTCCATGCACGCCGACACCAGATCAGCCCCCGCAGATTTCATCTCTGATTTCGGCGCTGTCTCGACCTCCCCCGTCGTCGGCTCCAGCGATGGCGTCCTACATGGGAAGGGCCATGTCCACTTCGGGTGCCGGTGGAATGCCACTATAACTTGACACCATCAACCCAGGGAATCAGGTCCGTGAGAGAGATGACGGAACAAATATGGTAGGGGGTTCTTCTAGCTCTTGTTCGATGTGGCCGGGAGGGCGCAGATTGGAGGCGGCCTGGACCGCGGATCCAAGGTTCCGCACCGGGTCAGGTGCTTCCCTTTTCTGATTCTCAAGAGACCAAGGCCGCTGTTGGTCCCGGGTGAAGCCCCCGTCTACGGTGAAGCCCGCTGCCTCCCTTCTAGATCCGTGCTTTTTCCCGTCTAGGTTGATGTCTCCCGTTCCAGAACTTGTGGCGAATCCAGTTCAGGATCCGTAAAATGATGGGAATCTAATCAAATTTCTCTCATCTGCACATGGCCTAGGATTGTACAGAGAATCAAAATGTCCTAAAATCCACACTAAAATGCCACCATGAACCAGAGGACGAGCTGGAGAAGGCCCCTCGGCCAAGCTGGTGTTCTTTCCCTCTCCGCCAGATGGATGCCGATCTGGTTGCAATGGGCTTGCCCAGGGTGTTGTGCTAATTTATTTGAAGACGACTGCAGTGCTGTAGGTAACTCTGCACATGTGGTTGGAGGCTTTGTCTCTGACCTGCATTTTTCTGTGTGCCCATATGTGTTCGTGATGCCCAGGATGGTTTGGATGAATGGTTGATGTCATGCTATACTTGGGTCCCGTGGACTGGGAGGTTCTACTATCAGGTATTTATGCTGATTCATGAAGGGGACAAAAATATTTCTCGGAAACCACATTGCTTTGTAGGCTGAGCTACCCTACATTTTATATTATGCACTGTGTTCTTTGGTGTATATAACGCTGATGTCCTTTCTTTGTCTCCTATTATCACTATCTCTGCTCGAACAATTTTATGGCAAGTTCTCCTTCAAATTCTACTATTGGATGGACATCAACACGTGTGCATGTGCATCCTCCATAAAACATAAACATACAAACTACTCCAAATTTAGTGTGAACACAGATTAGCTCTATTTTCAGATACATAAATTTCATCTTCTCTTTTTTACACTGGATTCAATTGATGATTCCAGTTTTTTCCCTGGAACACGACCCCCACTTCTTTAAGAGGAAAGCTCCATTGATTTTTTTGAGGGAAAAGGCTCCATGGATTTTGCATGTTCTCCTAATGTTGCTTTCTTCAAATGGATTCGTCATATGATTTGCTTTCGGTCCATTTTCTTGCTGTATCCAGATCATTCAAATGAAAGGTAAGCATACTTGATTTAAGTGAACATACTATTTATCAGTTACGCATTTGGTGTCTCTATACATTATTGTGTCAGTGATGTTCACAGATGAATGCATTGGCCTGAGCCATTGAACGCATATTTTATTTCACATGCATTCATCAGATAACTGCTGTAGTTCCTCGTGTGGTACGACGGCATAATGTTGCTTGTGCTGCAACATACAATAGGTTGCCCAGCTTCCTAGAGGAACCCAATCAATCGCTATGGTCAACCGTTGGATTCCTGAATCCATCACCAGAGGAAAGCTTACTGAATATTATATGTAACATAGTGTCACATTCCATGAGAAGCTGTTGGCTTTAGAAAATTTGTCCTGCTCTAGATGTAGTACAGAACGATGACCTGAAGAGATGATCAAGGGTCAAACAAAGGAACATTGAGAAGATATTTACATTTTCATATGTTCATGACTTTTCTTGGGAAACTAACCTACCGTTGGTCGGTACTGGCTAGGGAGATAATTAAGGGCATAATGTGTGACGTGAAAGCACTAGGCGTGGTGGAAGATATGGCGACATCATGTTTATGCGAGGTAGTTGATAATAAAGTATAACCCGTAGCAACACACAAGCATTTGTGCTATATTCTTTTAATTAAATAGGGGGGGGGGTGACCGAGGGGTTGCACCTCGGTACTTGGGCCGCCCACCAAGATCAAAACCATGTACACACATGGACGCGCACACGAATTTCCTCTTTCCATACACGTCAGCGGCAACGATGCCATAGCAACCATCAAGGCCGCCCTCGCTGCCACCCGCAGTCTGCTTATGGAGAGCCCTTGTTGGGCATCCATGGAGGAGGCCACTTGCCATCGCAGGAGGTCACCAGGATGCTCTGTGAGATGGCGATACGAGGCCGCTAGGACGGAGAGGAGCTCGATCTGTCGGACGACCAACTGCTCCCCAACGACCAGCTCCAGCAAGACGAGGTACCATACCGCTACTACCACCTCACTAGGGATTAGCCCTTGGGGCCAGTTCTGCGGAACAACATTGCGAATCCCTCTCATGACTGCGGGTCTTATTCATGAAATAGAGGTAGTACTAAGTAATTAATTGTATGCGTTCTTTCTAGGTCTAAGTAGGGTCTCACTGCTATGATTTACAGAGTCTGATGCATATGCAAAAGGGTAGGTACTAGGCAATTAAATTCCACGAGATATAAAATATCATGATATTTATTAAGACAAGTAAAAAATGTTTTTTTATTATAAATAAGATATCACAATGTTTGTCATGAGAACATGCCACTTTAAACACTCATAGCATAAAACCGTAACCAAATTTCAATCAATTATCATGTTTTTATCGACGTTCCGTAGCAACGCACGGACATTCAGCTATCTCTATCTCTACTATATAATTTATGTTGAGGTGGTTTTCGTCAGCCTAGATTTTCGTCCGTCGCTTGTAGGCTAGACACGAAAGAAGTGAATTTTCGTCCGTCGCGTGTAGACGCGAAAAAAGAGTCCGTCTTACCCTCAAACTAAAAATCGTATGTTCAGGATGCACGCTGCACGCGGCATCCGAGTTGACGCGAGCATACTTTTCTCAATAAATAGCTACACCTTTCGTCGGGCTAAGAAACCCTCACGGCAAACGCGACCTGATCGATCGGCTCGCCATGCATGGCACAGCCGCAACGAGTCTGTCACTACGACGAAGACAAGGACGAGGATGTATTGGAGAGGGACGAGAACACGACACCCGTCAGGCGGCTCGCCATGTCCAGCAACAACGATCTCTCGCCTCTAGGACGTCGGGAACGGAACCTGATGTGATGATGGAGATCGCGTCGCCGGGCTGAAGGCTGCCATCCAGTCCCTTCTCCGTCGCTGACCGTGATCAGTTCATGGACGTCCTCCCTGCAATGATGCACATACGCCACCTCATTATACAGATCGTTCTGACGCTTGTCGAGACACTCGAGCGTGCCATCAGAGATGATGAGAGCCTTCCATTCAATACAGTAGGGAAGCTTTCGACGGACCTGGGTTAAATTTGCAAAACCAGTTGCAACATGTTGTACTGCGTGCATTGGTTTCAGCCATAGATGATACCAAGAACCCACGCGTGCAGGCAAGTGATGCCTGGCCATTTACGCCCTCTATCCTACTTACTGAGCAATTTGCAATCTAAACGATTTACTTGGATCATTCATTAGTAAGATCTGTTTAAGGGATGCTGGCGCTAACTGACAATTTCTGATTTTTTTCAGTTCGGGCAGGAGGATGCATATGCATGGCGTGCTAAGGGTTTTGTTAGATCCAAAAAAAAAACGTTGGAGGAGTAAAAGTTACCGCTTTACTTCTCTAACACAGACCTAACTGAACTTCTATAACTGTTTGAGGAGTAAAAATTTAGGGTGTAAGAGTAGACGACCACTCTAAATAAAAAACCCGACCACCTACCCTCCCCCCATTCCCGCCAGCGTCGCCTCCGGTGACCAACAAAACCCGTGGCCAGCATCCTGGACCCAACGCCGACCTCGATCCCACCTCTTTGTCGCTCACCGCTCCTCGCCATCGCCGGAATCAACCGACAAATCGAGATTTCACCGGCTGCCGCCCCGATTTGTTGCAAATCGGCCATCATCGGGCTGGATTCTTTGCAAAATAGAGAGGTCGGAGGATGGGAAGGTGGTAGAAGGCCGGCACCAGAGCTAGGTTGCGGTTGGAGTCGAGGGAGGTTGGCCCCTCACGCCGATGAATGTATGCTTCCGCGGTGAGGTTAGTGTCGGCGAAACCCGCCGTGGATGAATAAAATATTCTCCTCCCATTTCCCCCTCCACCCCGGCATCTGTTTCACTCCCGACGACCGCCGGCGCCCCCTACCGCCACCCGAACCACCACCACAGCCTCTCCATGGCCGACGAGGATGAAGGAGGACGCGGGACCATCGACGATGGCGACAGTCATCGAACTGGACATCGATTCCTCTTTCCTTTGACTGATAGGAGGATTAGGTTGAGTGAATTTCGCTGTGATCAGGGTTTTACTCCTCTAAACTACCCGGGATCGGTTAGGAACCGTTTTATAGTTTTAGGGGCCGGTTTTACTCCTCTAACTATAGGGGATCAGTTAGAGATGCCCTAAGTAAATTCTTGCTTACCAGGCATACTACTTATACAACTATATTTATATACATGTGAATCTTTATATGCATTATGTTTGTGTAAGAAAGAAAGAATTAAAGTACCGTAGCAACGCACAGACACTTTGCTAGTATAAATAATACAGGTACTTGGACTGGACCGGATTAGCTTCAATTGCCATATAGTACTCAATAGACCGCCGAAATAATAGGAGACACAAACTAGTGTCCAAAAGGTATTTGGAGGTTTTTGAAACAGACAAGGTTGCAATTAGGTGCATGCAAAATAGCGCTAGCTAGGTACGATTTATCCATGTCTAGTCTCAATGCATATATCATCATGTATAGGATTTACTTGCAAATTAGCAGATTAAGTCAATAATATTTCGGTCATTGTTGGGCTCTCAAAATCAATAGCAAGATTGATGAGCTACCTGAAGCAACAAATGTATCATTGATCCTTGAGGAGTTGTTAGCATAAAACTAACATATTACAAGTTAAATTTCCCAAATGGTACCAGTCGACCTTCAAATCGCAAAAAATACCAGATTGAAAACGTGTTATCGCAAAATGCGCGGATTGTCGTCTCATCATGAATTGACACGCAAACTGGCAGTAGGGCCCACCTGCCAGGGCAACGTGGCACACATTAGACGCCTCTCTGACACGCCCGTTACCCCGCGGCGCATCTAAGTGGGGCCCACCGGGGAGTGGACCTCTCTCTCTGTTCTTCCCCCACATTTAATCTTCTTCTTTCCCGACCTTCTTGTTGTGCCACTGCTGCCGCTTGCCCGCCGTCGTCCGTTTGCACCTCGCCCCCGCAGTCGTCGCCATGCCCATCTAGCATGACGGGTCCTCCTCGAGCGGGAGCATTTTAGGGGTAAGAGCTCTGGCTCCTTATTTTCGTGTTAGGGTTAGGGTTTCGGCCGATTTGGGATTTCTTTGATTTCTCCCAGATTCCCCTGGATTAAAGTGGATTTCTTCTTAGATTAGGACTTCACTGCACTTGACCATGCTCCTGCTATCGTTGATGACCCCAAATTCTGTGGAATTGGTGTGGGTTGCGATGAGCTCTGTCGCAAGCCACAAGTTGGAGGCGTGCAAATGTGTTGCATTTGAAGGGTTCAACACAGGCAGGAAGTTCTACCTGTGTAAAGTGGGAGATGTTAGTTTCCTTAGCTCAGTTATTCTTATATGAAATGTGTTACCGTGACTGATACATTGCAAATGTATCTATAATTTTTGATGTTCCATGCTTGGTTTTATCCACTTTCTTGTATTTTGTTCCAACTTTAGAGTACTTTTATTATGATTTCTTGGACTAACCTATTAACAAGAGCCACAGTGCCAGCTGCCTGTTTTCTGTTGTTTTTGGTTCTAGAAAAGTTAGAAAATGAATATTTTCGGAATTGGACGGGACAAAAGCCAAAGTGCCTATTTTTCCGGAAGGGATCAAGTGCCAGAATACGAGACGGAGAAGGGCTGGGGGCCGGCCACACCACCTGGCCGCGCGACAAGGCCTGGCCCGCGCCAGGGGGTGGTCTGGCCGCCCCCAGCACCCCCTTGGCCTCTCCTTCCGCCTATAAGTTGCCCTCGGGACGAAAACCCTAGGTACCCGATCAAAAATCCACGAAAGAGTCTGTAGCCGCCGTCATCTCCATCCCTAGACCGGGAGGGATCTGAAGCTCTTCCCGGCACCCTGCCGGAGAGGGGAATTCACCCTAGAGGCCTTCTTCATCACCATGCAAACCTCCGGTGTGATGCGTGAGTAGTTCATCCTTGGACTACGGATCTATGTAGTAGATAGATGGCTGGTTTCTCCTCCTTTGTGCTTTCATATTTAGATCTTGTGAGCTCCGTTCATGATCAAGATCATCTATTTGTAATCCATACATGTTGTGTTTGCGGGGATCCGATGGATATTGAGATGCTATTTCAGATTAATTATTGATTCTATCATGTCTTTGTTATTTGAGATCTTCCATGCTTTCCGTTGTTAGTAGCTATCTTGGCCAAGTAGATGCTAGCAACTCCAAGAGTTAGTATTTATGCTCGATAGTGGGTTCATGCCTCTGGTAATCTAGGGAAGTGATAGAAATCTCTAAGGTACTAGATGTGCTGTTGTTACTAGGGAGAAAACAACAATCCTTTGTTCATAGAGCAATCGTATTGTTTACCTTACACGCAGTTCGTAAAAAAATAATCGATGGGGCCCTAGAGGCGACCGAAGAGGTGTGGTCTTTTTTATATCCGAAGTTCATTTGTTGGACGAATTAAGACTTCAGTTTCATATTTACGATTTGTTGATGACTCCCTTATACTCATGAAGGCGGACATAAATAATGCAACTTCATTACAACAAGTGTTGGATACTTACTCTGCAAATTCAGGACAACTGGTGAGTATGGCTAAGTCTAGTATTTTTTTCTCTCCGAATACAAATTCTTTGATAAGGACAGAAATTTGTGAGACCTTGCATACTGACACAGAGGCTCTTTCCGACAAGTGCCTCGGTCTCCTAGCCTTAGTTGGTGGGGGATAGGAGTGACTCTTTTGAGCATTTCATTGAAAGGATTTTTCAGAGAATAAATGGTTGGATGGAGAAAAACTTGTCTATTGAGGAAAAGGAAACTCTCTTAAAAGTTGTGGCCCAAGCAATCCCGGTCTATGCATGTCCGTTAGTAGATTTTTTAGTCTTGTATATAAATTACAACCTGTTAGTCTTGCATATAAGACAATGGATTTGCTTACTAGTTGGATGCACTTTTCAAGTCTGTTATTCACCTATTATATATCTCAAAGAGAGAGAAAATACATATCATAAGTTAATTGTTTCTACAAGCCAGTGGCATTCTAAATTTCTGGGACTAGATGTTTGGCTTAGCTTCCTACCACCAAACATCTAGACTGGTACGCCTTGATGTGGGTATATATATGTGATATATTATCATTTGTTCAAAAAATCTTCACTACTCTCCTGGTCAAATCCTAGCACTGCCCCTGGTTTCAGGAGACGCTACCTAAGTACTCTTTCAAATGAAAGAGCGAATAGGACAATACGAGGAAGAAATACCTAAGCACAGTTCACAACATAGTTAGGGCCTGTTTGATTTGTAGGATAGGAAAATCGTAGGAATAGGAAAAATGTAGGATTGTATTGTCATGTTCACTCCAATCCTATAAGAATTCATATGCACCAAAGTGTTTTTGATTCCACCATAGGAATCTAAAAAAGAGGTACGGGTGAATGTTTGATTTCCTACGAAAACTAGTACAAAGGAATCCTTAGAAAAAATCCTATGGGAATCAATCCTACAAATCAAACAATCGTCATAGGAAAATTTCCTATAGGATTTAATCCTACAAAATTCCTAGGAAAATCCTTGGAATCAAATGGACCCTCAGCCTAGACCGAGGGAACTCCTGAGCTACTTTGCATCTTAGACAGCCATCTTTTGTTTCTAATACCTCTCACTCCTATAACTAGATATTGGACTTGCTTGAGTTAACTTCCATCTCTTGTATTTCTACAAGCTAGCTACAGTCTCTTTGTATGGATCGCTACGTGTGAGAGAGGCGATGGACGAAAGCTAGCACACCCAACTCCTCTTATATCCGAGTAAGTGCAGCATGCTATAATATGCAGAGGAAAATTTGTTGGATAAATTAAGATTTATGTACCCTATTTCTATACCCTGAAGCAGTATTTTTGGTGACAAGGCCCTACAAGTTTTCATCAGTATGTAAATAATGCTACCCTCTAGATGGTAATGAACTCTACATATGTTTGAAGGCTTGGAAGGATCACTAGCATTTATTGGAAGAGATGAGAAATGTTCACAATGAAGAAACCTAAAAGTAAAAAGGATATTTAATTATTGCATTCAGAACTATCCAAAAACAACCCTGCAAACGCCATTTTACTTGCCTCAACCGTTTGTCGAGCCAGCAGCCAGAAAGGTCACATCATTGTAGTAGTTCTTTTCAACTGTTCCTCTGACCCCAAATATGATGGTGACATAATTATCTATATGATTAAGCCTGGTTAGAGAGTCCATGTAGGCTCATTTTTATTAATAGTTGTGTGTGTGGCTGTTTTGAGTCTTCTTGCCGTGTGTTGCCGCTGGGTGTGGGCATGTATGTTTTGTCTCTGTTCTTGTGGGCCGGGGAAGCATCGGTCTTGTCTCGGTGGATGGCTGAGGGCCTGTTTGTTTGGGCTGTGGCTGGCTGGCTGGCTGTGGCTGGCTGTGTTGCTGTGCAGAGAAAACTGCTGTACAGAGAAAGTAGTTATTCTGAGTTTTACTGTTTGGCCACTTGACTGGCCGTCTAGCTGTGTATTGAGAAATTGTTTGGAATACCCTCAATGTTTCTAGAAAATGTATAAAAGTTGATTAAAGTGTATAACCACATCTATGACTACAAAATTCGATGAATACACGGTAGTGAACAGAGCAAATAATTAATCCAAAATTAATATAGATCATCCAAATGAATATACACAGCAGTGAGCGGCCGAACATTCAGTTACTATCTGAACTCTAAAGAAGGACGCAAACTCCGATTCAAGAGCAGCATCTCTCATTCCTGCGTTTTTGCAGCTACGACGTACTATGCCATATACAATTTTTTCGGGCTTTACTGGCTACCGGCGGCGATCAGCGCGAGCGAATCTTGGTGCTGTGGAGCTTGAGGGGCAGCTGCGCGAGCAGCGTGCTCCTGGGGGCGACGGTCCTGGTGCTGGTGACGAGCTTGAACCACTGGCTCTCCAGGTCGCAGCTGTTGTCGGCGTTGAGGCACCGGCACGGGTTGGTGACCACGCTCGGACCGTCCGCGCCGACGTCTACGAAGAGCATCCCGCTCGCGTTCTCGGATGAAGACGACACGTTGGTCGCGATGTGCAGCTTGGAGTCCGACACGAGGCGCCAGCGGGACCGGTCATCGTCGCGGTACAGCAGGCCGAGGCGCGCGGGCCGTCCGGCGGCCTCAGAGTGGAAGCACATCAATTGGTTGTCCCGCAGCGCCGCCCGTCCTGCTACGCGTACTCCCACGCCTCTGTCTCACCGCACGGGCCTAGCTCCAGCGGCCGCGTCAGCGACTACCGCACCATGGGCCGCACCACGCACAGCCCCGTCGCCGCGTGGAACAGCGCCGAGTACGGCGCTGCCTCCGCGTACCCAGGTCCTCGGAGCGGGCGTTGCAGTGCCTGGACCCTGCGGAGCGCGGTGGCATCTAGGTCTGGCAGAGGTGGGGGAGTGCGGCGGCGCTGGAATACTCGGGTTGGGCGCTGGAATACAACGGGGACGAGTTCGGGCAGGAGGAGCATCGGCGGGGCCGATGGGGGCGGCGGAGGAAGAGGGTCTGCCGGCAGGGACAGGCTCGCCGACGGGAGGAGATCTGGCAGAGAGGAGTACAGCGGCGCTGGAGAACTCGGGTCGGGAGTAGTTCGTCGCGGGAGTGGGGAGATGGTCTGCACCGTTTCGTTTTATTTTTTTTTTGATAAGGAAAGATTTCTAGGCAGATATTTGTTTGGGCGGGTGGCAGTCTGCTTGTAATTTTTTCAAACAATCTGTCCAAAATTCTAAAATGCTTCGACTGCTTAGGGGGAAGCCGCGGGAAGCCGCGCAAAGCACCCTTGGAGGTGCTTCTCCCAACTTGCCTATTTTGCACTGGCACTTCGGCGAAGCCCACAGCCACCGCAGGTTGTTTGGTTCGTTTTGATCGCTTTTTCCAGTGGAAAGCTACCAAAAGCCCAAACAAACACCCTCTGAGTATGGAAATGTGATGTGTGCTTTTTTACTTCCTGTTTAGTGGCCCGGGTGATGTGGAGATTGTGTTTGGGTTTCTCGTGGATTTGTACTCCTTCTGTTTTCACTAGGGGTTGTGTGATTTGGATCTCCGGTGTCATTTCTGTGTGCTGGCGATTTCTTCCTCGGTGGCATCTGTGTATTTTGTCAGCGCTGGCTACCGCTGCTTCCTACTTCCTCCAGCGGCTCGGCGGGGCCATCTCGCCATTTGGTTCCGTCTCTGCTTTTCTGCTTGCTTATCCGAAGGTCTATTAATATCTTCAAGCTTCATCGTTGCCTACCGCTGTGCTATTCTTTGAGCTCGCCCATTGATATCCCTCTCCACTCTTCGCATCACCGCCGTGGGGCTTTCCCCACTCCCCCTCCGCTCTCGCCTATGTCTCCTCAATCTAGACATGCTCCCTCCAATTCTCCGCCATCCTTTCCCTTGCACCTTGCTAAGAGAGGACGAGTGACACCGTGACGGCACGAGCTAGGCTGGTGATGAGACTCCACCTAGACTGCCTACTCCTACCACCACGCGCAGAGGATGAAGCTGTCATATGAGGCTCCATTGTTTTCAACAGCTTTAGATAATGGAATGGGATAGGGTCGGGGGTGGCACCTATTGCGCTCACGGGTCTCCACACCTATTCAGTATCAGTTGAGGTCTTGATGATACAATATGAGGCTCCTCTATTTTCAGTGCCACTTTTACATTGACGCGTGCCCAACAAATGTTTACCAGAATCTAAAAAAAATAACTGTTTGTATTGTAGTTGTATGTACAATGGCTTTTTTAGAGAACGATAGAGAGAGGATTGGCGGAATATGTTGGATGTATTATTGAGGCTCATGGGCGAGTATATATAGACGTACAGGGATCATCTTGGAGTGCAAGATAAGTTAGGCTAGAATCCTAACTATCCTAAACTACCATAACAAACGTGTACGTACAATACTCTAACATCCCCCGCAGTCGTAGCGGTAGCGTCGTGAACAACTGGAACGTCGCGGGCGGTCAGACTGGAGATAAACCGAAGTAGAACCAGTAGGCTGACATCCTCCCCGCAGTCCGAGCGGGAACGTCTTGGACGGTGTCGCGTCGCGGTATCTTGGATTGTCGAGGAAGCCCGTGATGCTTAAGCAAGGTGGTAGCCCTTGTGCCGATGTCGAGAGAGCCGAGAGCGTGAGGCGGTGCCACGGTCACGGTAGCCGTGCGAGGGGTCACCATGGTCGATGTCATGGTCGGGGATGCCGGTGTCGAGGTAGCCGCACGTCAAGCCGCATGCGCATAGTGCGCGAGGAGGATGACGGAGACGCGTTGATGCAGTCGTCGAGGTAGTCCAAGCCGTCAAGGACGAGGTGCGGCCATAGTTTTGCCAGAACTAGGCACACGTCAGGGACAAACGCACACTCTGGTTTTGCCAGAACCGAGTATGCAAAAAATAACTCGTTGGTGACGCGGTCGAGGCAGTGGTAGACAGGTCGATGTCGAAGAAGACGTTGTCGAAACCGATGAAGACGAGGCACCGATCCGAGCTTGCCAGACTCGGGAACAGGCGTCGAGGACGAAGGCACTCCTGGTGTTGCCAGTACCAAGCGTGCGGGAGAAGGGACCATCATGAACTTGTTGCCATGTCAGAAATACTAGCAGAGGAAGCCTCCAGAGCAGTTGTGACACACAGAGCGGCTAAGGAGATATGTCGGCACTGTCCACGGTTGTCCGAGTAGAGTAGCAGGTGGTGTAGTCGGGGATGAGGCGATGACGCTGTCGGCGAAGTTGTAGTGGACGAACACGTAGAAGGCGGCGAAAACAGCGGCAACCTGGGCTAGTCATGCTGAATGTCTGGAGTGGTGATGGGGTAGTCGGTGGGACCTGCGACGGCGAGAGGGCACGCTGCAGGTTACCTTGTGAAGCGCGGAGGCGGTGCTCGAAGTAGGCGAGGAAGAACCCGGCGACGTGACGAAGACCATGTGCAGACGGCAGCAATCCGCACCTATAGGAGATGGCGCGGTGAAATCCGAGGATGTCGATGCACCGGGATGGTGAAGTAGACTGCGTGCAGCGACGCTACGACCCGAACGGGCGGCATAGTTGCAGGGCGCAAGTCGGTACAGCGGCTGGGAGACCACCAGCGATGTACACGCCAAGTAAGGCGCGTTGAAAGCCGGTAGCGTGGACCAAAGGCGGCGGCGCTGCGGTCCGAGGGGGCAACGCAGCGGCAGCCCGTAGCTCGATCGGTGGTAGGTGCGTGCTCGGCGACGTGCTTGGCGTAGACTGGCGCGAGATCAGTTGATCAAACCGACGGTGCGCCGTATGCACCAGGGCATGGACGACACGTAGATCGAAGTCGATGGCGGCTTTGTCGGTGAAGTCCCAGACGATGACGACGAAGAGGATCCGAGGGGGGCGGCCACGGTAGCCTTCTAAGGAAGGCATAGCAACCGTCCGCGGTGCGCGGCAGCCTGCCGTGAGGCCACGACAGCCTGCCGAGGCAGACGCAGGAGCGGAGGGGGCAGGCGCACGGGCGCGGTGTAGATCCTCGATGTTGATGGTCGGAGTAGAGGCACAACGATGATGACCTCTGTGGGCAACTCAATCCGATCTAGGATCGGTAAACCAAAAAAGAAAACCGATCAAGAGATCGAAAAAAGACTTACAGGGCAGCCGATCACGGATCGGCGGAAGAACCCTGCATACGGGTTGCGCAGCCCCCGGCGGATATCATGGAGATCGACCTCCCCGGGGGAGGCGCGGCGGAAGCATGTTGCTCGGCTAGCGCGACGCCATGGCAGGCGGCGGCGCTAGGTTTTGGGAAGTGGCGGCGGCGACATTAGGTGGATGTGGTGGCGGCTAGGTTAAGGATCTTGCCGCTCTGATACCATGTAGAACGATAGAGAGAGGATTGGCGGAATATGTTGGATGTATTATTGAGCCTCATGGATGAGTATATATAGGCATACAGGGATCATCTTGGAGTGCGAGACAAGTTAGACTAGAATCCTAACTATCCTAAACTATCATAACAAACGCTAACAAGGAGGAGATATATCCCACTCTACACTCTGATTTGGGTAAATTGCTAGTGGTGGGTGTTGTTGTTCCACACATCTGATCTGTGGAAAGTGTCGGTGATGGGTGTTGTCGTGGCTACAGCATGCGGGTTTGGTTAGGTATGGTTCTCCTCTTCTTGTAATTGTGGAGTGGGTGTTGCACGGTCTACCACATAACCAGCTTCTCTCCCTAACTTCCCACGGCTCCACGGCCACGAGCTTCTCTCCCGAACGCCCCTGCAGCTCCGCGGCCTACCTTCCGGCGAATTTCTCCTGGTGACACAGCGCTGCAGTCAACACACGACGAAGGCCAAAAACCACAGGAAAATCACACAAGATTCGCATACCATGAAAAATTTCACACGGGAATCCCTAGTGTTCATGGATTATTACACAACTTTTAGAGTTTGAGGAAAAGGAGATATAAGATTTTTTAGACTTCTCCCCATCCTTCCCAGTCTCTCTATAATGCTATGACATCTTACATATTGGACCCTACAAATTATCAATTTAAAGCTCACTCCAACAATTACAGACCCAGAGACCTTGGAATCTCTAGCTTGCAGAGAGGAAATGGTAGTGGCGATGGATCTCCTACTGCATCAGTTTAGAGTGGCGAGCGACTGCGAAAATGTTATCAGATGCTTGCAAGGAGATGGTTTGGGCCACTCTGGTCATATTGTTCAAGAAATAAAGGCTAGTACTCTTAGTTTACAAAAGGTAGAATTCGTTCATGAGAATATGCGTTCGAATGTTAGATGCTCACTGTCTAGCGAGGGAGCTCTGTTTATCTCCCGCTAGGGAGGCATGTTTGGTTACAAGTTCCACCTGATGGTGTTTGTAAGTCCCAAAACATGTTTGAATAATAAGATGGAGTGACCTCCAAAAAAGTACAGCCCAACAAAATCAATCGACGGGTTAGGATAGCTACTGTCGGCGCTAGCCTAGCTAGCTCTCCCCCTCGCAGCTCACAGACAGAGAGGAAGAAAATGAACAGGAGACAGAGGATTTCAGGCGCACGTACGCCGGCGCACTGACGCCTAGTTCTTTCTCTCGAGCTCCAACTCGATACATGCGATTACAGAGGGTTGGGTTTTAAAGGGCGGAGCACGCACTCCTGCCCACGCCCACGCACGCCACTCCCCCATTGATCCACACGACCCCAGCTCGCGCCCATGTCGCGCTCGAACGCGAACAACGCGGCCAGCCACTCGCGCTCAGGACCTGGTCGACTCCCCACTGTTCTCGCTAACAAAATAACGGAAAACTCACGCACGCACACGATACATGCACAAACCATGCACTGACATGGCTTAGTGCCAACAAGCTACATCCTATATCCCAACAAGCAGTCACGCACAAAAGTAATGGGAGGGGAAATCCCTTTTATGTCCTTCCTGTGGACCCTCATTCTTTGTTCATGTTTCCAACATGGAGAAAACCTGATTCCGTGAGTTTCCAACAGATTCAATTCAAACTACAACGCCACTTTGAATGCCCTTCAGTTCCCCTGCTCTAAACTTGATCTGATTCAAAGTCATTCGCTGCTCGTGCATCCGAATAGGTGGAGAATGATTTTTTCGCTGGTTGTTGCAATGTACTCTTTCAGGTGACACTGTCTAAGTACTCTTTCAGATGAAAGAGCGAATAGCACAACTTAGTGAGCCTGGACCAAGGGAACTCCTGAGCTACCTTGCATATTACACACTCATCTTTTGTTTCTGATACCTCTCACTCCTATCACAAGATATTTGACTTCGGTTAACTTCCATCTCTTGTATTTCTACAAGCTAGCTACAGTCTCTTTGTATGGATCGCTACGTGTGAGAGGCAATGAAGGAAAGCTAGCAGGCCGAGTAAGTACAGCATGCTATAGCAGGCAGAGGAAAATTTGTTTGATAAATTAAGATTTATGTACTCTATTTTTGTTCCCTGAAGCAGTTTTTTGGTGACAAGGCACTACAAGTTTTCATCACTATGTAAATGCTACCCTCTAGATGGTAATGAACTCTTTATATCTTCCGAAGCTTGGAAGGATCACTTGCATTTATTAGAAGAGATAAGAAATGTTCACAAGGAAGAAACCTAAAAGGAAAAGGATATTTAGTTATTTACAGCTAGGCCTTTGTCATTGCATTCAAAACCCTCAAAAAACATCCAGCTAAAATTGTTGTTCACCATAGTCCTAGACTTCAACAAAAGCATTTATTAGTATCGTTCCAGGTCGGCTGAAGGTATGTATGGAGTTGTCCAGCATTGGCATCCTCACCAGAACGTGTACATGCAGGGACTTTTCCAAGAGGATCACGCGGCTGGGGAAGCGACCACGAGAGGAGGAGAGGCGAAGATCATCATAATATAAGCTCCACCGCAGAGTGAGAGACAATGACACCACCAAGATGTTGTTAGCCAAACTATGAATGATAGCAGTGTAACGCCTCCAAATCGGGTCTATGCAAATCTCAGCATTTCCTGCCAAAATCCGCAAAGAAGCTATTCAAAGATACCCACCAGAAACTTTCGTGTGGGTGGATTTTATTACAAACACTTACATCATAATAGTTTACAATGGAACCCACACGAAACACACATATATATACAACGGATGAGTCAAGATTACAAATGATACAATTCAAAGGTACGTCTCAAGAAGAAAACAAAATAGTATCCGAGTACTGATAAAAACCAAATGTGACTAAGAGTCCTGATGAATAACCCAGTGGTGTCCATAACCCTTCCCAGGCCAAGCCATAAGGGTAACCTTGCTAACGTTGCCAATCACATACCTGTAAAGACAAAGGATGTAGACAAAGGGCAAAGGATACAAAAAAGGAGCGGTCAGTGCTGAAGCCAGTACACAGAGAGACTTAGGATTCGGTGGCTCTCGCCTACATGGGTATGGTGGGCTCAGCGGCAGCAAAGCTTGCACTATATAACTTATAGAGACACACTACAACTTCGACTATTACACTGGGATGAGAGAGCGCTATACGGTAACTATAATATAACACCAAAGAAAACCCATCCGAAGATTTTTACCTCAAAGATAGGTCGAGGAAGTCCTCTTGCAGAACACACACGTTGCAATATTAGTTATAAGCAAATGTTTAGTTGATAAGGCTAATTACTAGTCATATTACTAGAGGCAAAGTATTAGTGGTATTGTCTATGATCATGACACTGTACTCCTGAGGTGTCCATAACCGTGGACACACGGCTTCTCGAAAAGATTTACCCTGCATGGGTGCATTACTGTACCCAAATGCATGTTCAACATTCAGGCAACATTTTACGCGCGTCATCCGATTCTCACAACAAGAACTGTCCCATAACTACGCGCATATCTAGAAGTATCACCTACTATATTGATCCAACCAGGAGGCATGATGATTCTCAAGGGTGGTACAACGTTTGCGTTTATGGCTGAGAAGAATCGGAGCTCCACTATGAAAGATGACCTCTCGGCCATACCGTGTTTATGTATGCAATGCAGCTGATGTCCACCAAAATATCATATCATCACCATGTCCGAAGACATATTGTAGTCACCATGTCCGAGGACATATTATGCATATGCACTAAATGGAAAATTAATTTTGTGACCCTATGGATAAACGAATAGCACCGGTAGTTGGGGGTTCCCAGAGGCCCCCATGTTTGGTTAGCACGATTAACTCAGAACTGGTATCATAGAACGAACGGATCCTAGGTAGAATCAAGCAGTCCCCAAATGTGGTCGCTATCGGGGCCTTATCATTAGTTAAAGCCATAACCAACAACAATGGTTTAAGTATCTTATCACCAACAATATCCGAGTATCATGTTCCACATGTATGTGAGAGGTACTAAGCAAGCCTACGAGTCGCAACGATAGACTAGCTACTCAAGCAAGGCAATTGGATAACCAAGGAAATGTAGTGGAGCAGGTTAATAAAGAAACAACACTAAAGCATCCATAATAAGGATATCAATAGATCAACAAAGGAAAGTAAACACTATAAATGCAAAATAGGTAAAAAGTGGGAGAATGCTCGCCTAGGATACAAAGTCAGTGACTGAAAACTTCTCGTATCTCACATCGACTCGTCGTCCTATCCGGTGAAGAAGAAAAGTACTAGAAGAGGCAATTGATGCAATATTTAATGATATGGCAAAAGATCGGGAATGGTCATGATATGATGCATGTCATGGAAATATGCGGTCTAACTTAGCAATATTAAGCGGAATCAGAATCCTGACAATTAAATATTATGGTTCAAGTTGTTTATCTACCCCGCAAATTAAATGTTGATTAGGACAGGAAGGCGTGGCAAAAACATGGCATTGGTGAGCTACATAATTTAAATTGAGTCGGTATAAGACAAGAATGGCCCGCATATAGTCTCCATCTTTAATTTAGATGAATGGAATATTTCACCCAATCCACAATATGACATGGGTTCTAGAGGGGTTCAGATAGAGGTCACGCATTGGTTCCAAAGATCTTGGGTTCTGGAGGGGTTCGGGTTCGGTCTTCGAAGAGGAAGGAGAAAGCACCGGGAGTTTGATCTTTGAATTCGGATCGGAGGTCTTGGCATTCCGTGATGGAGAGCTTCGAATTCAGCGTTGTCACCTTCATGTTCCATGTCAAAGTACTTGTGGGATCCAACTTTAATGGTATGTGTGGAACTTGGATCGGCGTCGGGTCTTCGGACGATCTTTGCAGTGGTTAAGTGGTCTCATCGATTGCATTTGTCTCGATTGCATTTGTCTCGGTTGCATTTGTCTCGGTCCACAGGTGTTCCACAAGGCCCTACAACTTTTCATCCCTATGTAAATAATGCTACCCTCTAGATGGTAATGAACTCTACATATCTTCTAAGACTTGGAAGGATCACTGCCATTTATTGGAAGAGATGAGAAATGTTCACAATGAAGAAACCTAAAGGCAATTTTTACGGTACCTTTTACTACTCATCAAACATGAGTAGTATAATCTGATCTGAGGGTTGAGAGAGATTTAGCCCAATAGCCCAGCTAGTAATACGTGCGGTAAAAATGACAAAATGGGACGACCCTAGAAGGAAGATGAACAAACTCCACCACTGCCACTGCTTCTTCTGAGCAGAGCATGAGGCGCTGTTCTCCCTCGGACGCTCGCCGCCGCCACCACTTGTACCCCACCCTTGTGCCGCCGCCTGCCCGCACTCGCGCCCTGCACGCCTCCGCCGCCACCACACGGGAGGTCGCCTCCATGGCCATCCACCCCGCCAAACCCCCACTCCGATCTCCGTGACGCCGGACCCCATCTCCATGACCGCTTCCATACCATTCTACAGAGCCGACACCGACTAGCACGACACCTCAGCCGACCAGCATGACGCCCTCAGCCCAGTTCCGTTCGCATCAAGTACGTATGTTTATGATTGCAATCTAGGTTTCAGATTGTTTTCCGCTTGTCTTATCTGCAATTGTACTAATTCTGAAACTGGTATTGAGTCGCAAAGGGACTAATTGTGCCATCGAGACATACAATTGTTGATTTAGAATTGTTCAATTGCTTGATTAGTTATAGATGAGCGAGGATTGTTTTTGGATTTCTGATGCATTGCCTTCTCAATACATCTATTAAGTTCTGGATAGTGAGCACTGAAACCCAAAGGTGTAAAATGACAAATATATTCTTATTACCCTGACTTCTCGTGTACTGCGTAGATGATGAGAACAATGTTTGTCTCTCTAGAGTTGCTATACCTATTCCTTTTCTGGGCAAACCAACTCTTGTATCTTGTATATCCTTAATGGTTGGCAAACAGGAGCACTGAAGGTGTTTATATGTTTCTGGACAAACAATAAACATTGTAGGTGTTTGCTCATTCAGGTCATCGGTCCTCTAATAATATTGCTTCCCATCAGCGACCTGTAATTTACCTGCATATTGTACATCTGATTGCATTATTTTCCTTATGTATATTTTCTTGATGTGAAACAGGATTATGGTAGTGCTGATTACTTTTGCATCTCCCAGTTCATTACCTTTCAGATTGTTACCATCTTATATTATCTTTTATATTTGTTGCAGAACGAGGACTGGGGATGTAGCTTAGGCTTGGATAAACATGATTTTTTGATGCTTGCAGAGTAGTTAAGGGTACTAAATCGAAAGTTACCTTTCTTCAAGTCAACACGAGTTATGTCAAGCATTTGGCTAATTCCATATGTGTGCTTATGATGTGTGCATGCATTTGTCCTAATCTTTGTCACCTTCAGTAGACCAAACTATGCAGAATTTGTCAGAAAATTATTCTCTGAACCCATTTGTCGGCACTTGATCACTTACATGAAAACAGTACCATTAGAAAATTAGAGACACAATTATTAAACTATCTATAGCTCCTGTCTCTAGACTTTTGTACCAACTATCTAGGTTTTAGAATGCAAACAACTATCAATGGAAGAGGTTGTTGCAATTCATGGGATAGATGTTACTTTGACTTGTGACTCGTATGCAACATGGTTCCTTGTGGCTAAAGAACATAACCATTCTTGCATTGTTGTATTTTTGCGCTGCTGCACCTTGTATTATATGCCCGTTTCTTTCCAAATAATACACTTCCACTATGCTAACATTCTAGGGAACATTTACTTGATCATCTGATTGCTAAGTTGCAAATGTTTATCGATGTTTTACTTAGGTGGAGAAACCTGGAGATCCTACCGGCAAGGAGGAGGCGAAGACAAACACTTTGAGAGGACGGGGACTCTACAAGTAAGGGCACACTCGAAAATATGGACCGTAAAGCATTCGCTGCTCAACTGGAAGTAGGTAGCTGTAGCATTCATAGCTGTGCTGGCTGTTGTCCTCTCCTATACCGGCTACTCAGAGATGCCAGGGCCGCATGACAGTGTGATCTTGCAGTGTGTGTTACGCTCTTGTTTTTCCTTTTGGTGTTTCTTCACTTCAGCTCTGTTTGTGAAGTCAGCAATTTTGGTTGTTGTGTGTATTATCCCATGCAAGCACTGCCAACACCTTCCACTTGAATTTGGTGTTGTACTGGTGTTCACCGCATTTGGGATTTAACAGCTCGTTAAGGAGAAAATAGAATGGCAGATCAATTCAAATGATGATGCATTTTCCCCCTGCTTGTGGTTGTGGTCCATCGTTTATAATTTGTGCTGCGCGATGGGCACTTGCATGAGTAGCATACATAGCAATTGGGATGGATTTGGGCCGGTCGTGGATTGTGGTGCCCTGCTGCAGAACATATATACTCGCAACATGTATCTGCAGTAAATTCTGATTTTGATGGGGGCACAACATTGCTGAAACATATGGTGGAGTGGTGTATTCTGGTACCAGTTTAACCTATAAACAATATTCCAAATAGTTGAGCCATCTAACAGTGATCAAAACTTCCTACTCTAACAATAGGGTTGTCTGAGTTCAAAAAAACAACAACAAGGTTGTCTTGCATTTAGTATTTGTCAGCATCATGCACGCTAACTAATGTTCTACACTCGATTTAGCGATGCAGAAGATGATCCTTTTTTTTTCTGCGAGAGAGGGGCACTGGGCTGTCCATAGATGTTTTTCACGATCTTGGACCGGAAAGAACTATTGGGCCAAGGCCGACTAGGCCTGTCTAACCTGTAGTGCAGACTTCTTGACGAGTATAAATTGTACTAGTCTCTGTTTTAGCACTAGTATAAACTGTTGGGAGCCTTTAGATGCACTAAAATGAAGGGCTATTATTTAATTGAGGGTACCACAAAAGAACTCAACCTAAAAGGAAAAGGATATTTAGTTATTTACAGCCAGGACTTTGCCATTGCATTCAAAACCCTCAAAAAACAACCATCTACAATTGTTGTTCACCACAGTCCTAGACTTCCACAGCAGCGCTTATTAGTATCGTTCCAGCGCTCAGGTCGACAGAAGGTATGGATGTAGTTGTCCAACATTGGCATCCTCACCAGGACGTGTACATGCAGGGACTTTTGCAAGCGGATCACGCGGATGGGACGCAACTAGGAGAGGAAGAGAGGCAAAGATCGTCATAATATAAGCTCGACCATAGAGTGACAGACAATGACACCACCAAGATGTTGTTAGCCAAACTGTGAACAACAGAAGCAAGGCAATGGCAACCACTAACAGCTCGAATAAAAAGGAATACCGACACCATCTATCATAGCATGTTGTCAACTATATATGTTAGCGAGTAGTAATATATATTAATATCCCTAGCTAATCTATGACTTGTGTAATGCAATCAGCATCACTAGCTAAACCCAATTTCATGGAAGAGATCGTCCTCCCTGTTATATGTTGATCCAAATTCTACAAAGTAAAGGCCAACTTCTGACGGAGCGGAGCGAGGCCCGTCGCCGGAGGCTTGGGCCGATTGGGATCGTTGATGACCTAGGTTACCACCGCTATATATACTTCTTGCAAGCCGCCGGTTGGGATAAGTTGCATCTGTGAAATCCCCGGCATTGTGTAAACACTCTCCGATATAGTGAAGTTTCGCTGGCTGGCGCCTGTGTTTTTCCCCTCTCTTTGTTGGAGAGGGTTTTTCACGTTAAATCTGTGTCCCCCTCGCTGCAATTTTATTTTCGTTCTTCATTATTTACTTTTCGCAAAGCTAACAAGTGGTATTAGAGCCCCAGGTTCTAATCTAGGGTTTGCGACATGTCGTCATTGAAGTTCGATCTACCGCAGCTGGACTACTCCACAAGATTCTGCTTGTGGCAGGTGAAGATGCGGGCGATTCTCGCCCAAACTTCAGATCTAGATGATGCGCTGGATGGATTCGGGGAAAAGGATGCTAAGAGCTGGTCTGACGAAGAAAAGCGGAAAGACCGTAAGGCTTTGTCTATGATTCAACTTCATCTATCCAATAATATTTTGCAGGAAGTCTTGACAGAGAAATCTGCTGCTGCCCTTTGGGGGAAACTGGAATCGATCTGCATGTCAAAGGATCTAACCAGTAAGATGCATGTGAAGATGAAGTTGTTCTCGCATAGATTGCAGGAAGGTGGATCGGTAATGAATCACTTATCTCTTTTCAGAGAGATTATTTCTGATTTGCAATCTATGGAAGTAAAATATGATGATGAGGATCTAGCTCTATTACTCTTATGCTCGCTGCCTAGTTCTTATACACACTTTCGTGATACAATGTTGTTGAGTCGTGATAAGATAACCCTTGATGAAGTGCAAGATGGCCTCAAACAGAGGGAAAAGATGAAATCTATGGTGCAGGAAGATGGGGCGTCTTCCAAGGCTGAAGCTCTGCAGGTTCATGGCAGGACCGAGCAGAGATTTAACAACCATGGCAACCGAGATAAGAGCAAAGACGGCAGAGGTCGTTCGAAGTCCAAGGGAAAGGACAAGTTCTGCAGGTATTGTAAGAAATCTAATCATGTTAGTGATGATTGTTGGAAGCTGCAGAATAAGGAGAAAAGGAACGGTACTTACCAACCGAAAGATAAGGATCAAGGTAATGGTAAGGCTGCTGTTGTTTCTGGTGATAGTTCTGACGGTGAATGTTTAGCCGTTTTTGCTGCTTGTGCTTCTCGTGATGATGAATGGATACTTGATACTGCATGTTCGTTTCATATTTGCTGTAACAAAGATTGGTTCAGTTCATATGAGTCTGTGCAGGCTGAAGATTTTGTACGTGTGGGGAATGACAACCCGTGCCATATTGTCGGAGTTGGATCTGTTAAGATCAAGACACATGATGGCGTGACGCGTACGTTGAATGAGGTGAAGCACATACCAAGCATGGCCAGAAATTTGATCTCCCTGAGTACCATGGACGTTGATGGGTACAAGTACGTCGGTGGGCGTAGGTTGTTAAAGGTATCGTAAGGCTCTCTTATTCACATGATAGGTGATATGAATTCTGCTAAGTTATATGTTCTTAGAGGTAGCACTTTGTCTGGTATTGCTGCTGCTGTTACTGCTAATGATTCCGATGATTGTGGTAAAACAAATCTTTGGCATATGCACCTTGGGCATATGAGCGAACATGGCATGGCAGAATTGGTTAAAAGAGAGCTAATTGATGGTTGCAACTTGGGTAAGTTTGAGTTCTGTGAGCACTGCGTTTTTGGTAAGCACAAAAAAAGTTAAATTCAATGTTTCCGTTCATACCACCAAAGGCATTTTAGATTATGTGCATGCTGATGTATGGGGACCTTCCCGTAAGACATCTATTGGTGGTGCTAATTACATGCTTACTATTATTGATGACTACTCAAGAAAAGTGTGGCCATATTTTCTGAAACACAAATCTGATGTTTTTTATGCTTTTAAGAAGTGGAAAGTTATGGTAGAAAAGCAAACTGAAAAGAAGGTAAAGGTACTACATACTAACAATGGTATGGAATTCTGTTCTAATGAGTTTGAGGAGTTTTGCAGTAATGATGGTATGATCAGGCACCACACCATCCCTTACACTCCTCAGCAGAATGGCGTGGCTGAGCGCATGACAGAACCATCATCCCGAGGGCTCGCTGTATGTTGTCCAATGCAGGTATGCATAGACGTTTCTGGGCTGAAGCAGCCAACACAGCGTGTTACCTCATCAATAGGTCACCTTCTATTCCACTTGAGAAGAAAACTCCTATTGAGGTATGGTCAGGTTCGCCTGCTGATTATTCACAGTTGAGAGTTTTTGGTTGCACTGCTTATGCTCATGTTGATAATGGAAAGTTAGAGCATAGAGTTGTCAAGTGCATATTCCTTGGTTATGGTTCAGGAGTTAAGGCATATAAACTATGGAATCCTGAAACTAAAAAGATTTTGTTGAGTAGGAACGTTGTTTTCAATGAATCCGTTATGTATCATGACAGCTTGCCATCAGATCCCTCTCCTGTTGCTATTGGAGAGGAGGGAGTTCGTGTGCAGGTGGAGCACCTGCAGAAAACTGTTGATAATAATGTTCTTGTTGATGATACTCATGAGGAAAATATTGATGATGGTGTTGTTCAGCACTCACCTACTGTTTTGCAGCAGCCACAGGAATCTATTGCTGCTGATAGACCGAGGCGTAACATAGTTCCACCTCGTCGTTTGATTGAAGAGTGTAATCTTGCTCGTTATGCTTTGAGTTGTGCTGAACAGGTGGAGCATGATACTGAACCTGCTACATACAATGAGGCTGTTGCATCCGTTGACCGCGAGAAGTGGGTTTCTGCTATGCAAAAAGAGATGCAACCGCTTGATAAGAATGGCACATGGGAAGTTGTGCGCTTGCCTAAACAGAAGAAGATCGTCCGCTGTAAGTGGATATATAAGAGAAAAGAAGGTTTGTCTCCTAATGAGCCTCTAAGGTTTAAGGCAAGGTTAGTAGCAAAAGGTTTTAGCCAGATTCCAGGTATTGACTATAATGATGTTTTCTCTCCGGTTGTGAAGCATAGCTCTATTCGTACTTTCTGTGGTATTGTTGCTATGCATGATCTTGAGCTTGAGCAGCTAGATATAAAGACTGCTTTTCTGCATGGTGAACTGGAGGAGGAGATTTACATGGACCAACCTGAAGGGTTCATAGTTCCTGGAAAAGAGGATTTTGTGTGCAAATTGAAGAGGTCGCTTTATGGTTTGAAGCAATCTCCAAGACAGTGGTACAAAAGGTTTGATTCATTTATGATCTCACAAGGTTTTAAGAGGTCTCAGTTTGATAGCTGTGTTTACATAAAGTTTGTTAATGGATCACCTATTTACTTGCTGTTATATGTTGATGATATGTTAATTGCTGCCAAGAGCATGAAAGAAATCACTATTTTGAAGGCACACCTAAGTAGTGAATTTGAGATAAAGATCTTGGTGCTGCTAAGAAAATCCTAGGTATGGAAATTAAACGGGACAGAAAATCTAGGTTGTTGTTTCTTAGTCAGCAAAGTTACGTTGAGAAAGTTCTTTAACGTTTTAATATGCATGATGCAAAGTCAGTTAGTACTCCTGTTGCTCCTCACTTTAAATTGTCAGCATTGCAATGTCCTAGTTCTGATGAAGATATTGAGTACATGTCTCGAGTTCCTTATTCTAGTGCTGTTGGTTCCTTGATATATGTCATGGTTTGCTCTCGCCCTGATTTATCATATGCTATGAGTTTGGTGAGTCGTTACATGGCTAATCCTGGTAAAGAACATTGGAAAGTTGTTCAGTGGATTTTTAGGTACCTCCGTGGCACATCCAACGCTTGCTTGAAGTTTGGCAAGACTGATGAGGGACTCGCAGGCTATGTGGATTCAGATTTTGCTGCCGACTTGGATAAGAGGAGGTCCCTCACAGGTTATGTGTTCACGGTAGGTGGATGTGTCGTGAGTTGGAAGGCAACGCTGCAACCAGTTGTTGCTCTATCTACAACCGAAGCAGAATATATGCCTGTTGCTGAAGTTTGCAAAGAGTCTGTTTGGTTGAAAGGTTTGTATGCTGAGCTTTGTCAGGATGATTCTTGCATTAACCTGTTCTCTGACAGTCAAAGTGCTATTTACCTTACTAAGGATCAGATGTTCCATGAGAGAACAAAGCACATTGATATCAAGTATCATTATGTTCGTGATGTTCCATGAGAGAACAAAGCACAAATTTCCACGTTAAATTTGTGTCCCTCTCGCTGCAATTTTATTTTCGTTCTTCGTTATTTACTTGTCGCAAAGCTAACACTCCCAAGGTCATTGCTTTTCTGTATTGTCACACATACATCATCTCATGGGCGTCGCGTGACAGTTTCCTAGCAGGGACAATACGTGCCGGAAATACCTAAGCACATTTGCTAACGCAGTCAGCCTGGAGTAAGGGGACTCGGGAGCTACTTTATATTTTTGATGCTTCCCATCTTACACAATCACATTTTGCTTCTGATACCTCTCACTCCTATCACAAGACATTGGACTTTAGTCAACTTCCGTCTCTTGTATTTCTACATGCTAGCTAGAGTCTCTTTGTATGGATCGCTACGTATGACATCAGTGATAAGGGAAAGCTAGCAGACCCAACTCCTCTTATATCCGAGTAAGTGCAGCAGGCCATAACAGGCAAAATAAAATTTGTTGGATACATTAAGATTTTTGTACCGTATTTCTGTACCCTAAGCAGTTTTTTTGGTGACAAGGCCCTATAAGTTTTCATCACTGTGTAAATGCTACCCACTAGATGGTAATGAACTCTACATATATTCGAAGGCTTGTAAGGATCACTGGCATTTATTAGAAGAGATAAGAAATGTTCACAAGAAAGAAACATAAAAGGAAAAGGCTGTTTAGTTATTTTCAGACAGGCCATTCGAAACCGTCCAAAAACAACCATCTACAATTGTTGTTCACCACAGTCGCGAGCGCCATTTTACTTGCCTCAACCGCTTGTCGAGCTAGGAAGGTCACATCATTATTGTAGTAGTTCTTTTCAATTGTTCCTCTCACCCCAAATATGCCATGCCGTATATACAAGGACACCTTCGAATTCCCTACATTTTTCTGTACCAACATGGAACCAGTCTCCACGAGTCAATACAAGAAAGATTGGCATTAATACGTGGACGTGGTGTTAGTCTTACATGGTGGAAATAAGACCAGCCAGACTTGCTTTGTGAAGCTGCAATTCAGAACCAAATGATTCACATCTTCCAACTCTGTGCCACTCAAAGAACAGATAGTGGAGTATTACATGCGCATAGTGCCTCGAGCAACACCAGGGCTCTCGTGTCGCCCCCCTCCGCGGGCGGCCCAGGAGCACCCCAACCCTCCTTCCCCGGCCTCACCCTGCCCTCCTCCCTGCCGCCGCCGGCGGCAAGCGCCACCGGGCTTGCAGCGATGCGGCCATGGTGTGCAGATCCGGCGAGCTGGGAGCGTTGGTGGTCGGCAGCGAGGCTCGTGCTCGGCTGTTTGCGCCTGCTGCTGGGCCTCTCTTGGCCTGACGGGAATGGCACTCCAGCGAAAGCTTCGCTCCGACTGTAGTTGGTGCCGATGATGGCGGTGCCCTTCGGAGCCATTTTCCTTCTTGAAGGCATCATCGAGGAGCTCCTCCCGTCGCGAGTTTCTTGTGATCTCCGGGCGAAAGCCTCAGCTCCTCCGGAGCGGGCGGCAGCGACACCCTGTGTCGTTACCTTCTTGAAGGCGTCGCCTTTGGAGTCCTCGACACTTGGGTGTGGCAGGTGCATGGCAGCTGTGCGAGTTGGCCTTGTGGTCGAGGGTTGTGGATGCCGGGATGGCGGCTCCGGACGGTGGACATGCGCCGAGGCGGCGGCCTCGGAAGGCCTTGCTGCGACGACTCCAGGAGGTGTGGTTGTGGCCTAGCAAGGCATGGGTGGCGTGCTGGTGCTGCGAGGGCAGCGATCTTGTCGGCCCGGTCAACGCAACCAAACGATCGATTTGACTGGCACGTCGGGGCGGCAGCCCCGGATCTTTTGGCGCGGCGTCCATGGTCTGCGGGTGGTCGTCGTGTGTATCTTGGGCTGCAAGACGTCCACGCCGCGCGGCGCTGCGGCTCGCCTCCGAGCGGGGAAGCTGGAGCAGCGACTCCGAATATGGGTGTGTGTTTTTAGTGTGTCGGTAGTCTGGTGTCGTGTGGGCGATGAGGCTCTGATGCTTGTGCGGTTTTCTTGACCCGGTTTTCCTCATAAACGGGGTCGTTTTGTGCGGCTTTTAGGCCCGGTTTTCCTTATAAACCAGGTCATCGGGTCGTCTTGACCTTCTCCTCTATCGCGATGAATATAAAAGTTCTCATGTTGTTATTAAAAAAAAAAAAGAACAGATAGTGCTGACCGGCTATACACGCAACATGGACTTGTCGGCGGTGAGAATCTGGCATTGAACAAGCAACTCATTTGCGGACTTTCTCCGATAATGTGAAGAACTCATTTGCGTACACGTAGTTCATTTGCATACTGTAGATGTAGTAATAGATAGTAGTATAAGTACTACTTCATGAGGAACTTAGCAGTGATAGGTTATGCATAGTTCATCATTTGGCTCTGTCTTATTGCCTTAGGCTTTGTTTACTTCTCTTGTATTTGAGAGTGTATTTACGGGGATCAGAGAGGATTAACGCAGATCCTTCAAAATCCACGTACTCCGTTTACCCTGCCTAGTTTGGACGGGATACTCCAGAAATACCACACAAATCTTCTTATTTTTGCGTAGATTAAAAAATCTCAACCATATTAGTGTATTTTTACGTAGAGTATTTGAGTAGATTGTAGGGGATTGGGTAAACACCAAATCCTCTACTATCCCAAAACCCATTGAGGATAAAAATATGAGAGAAGTAAACAAGTCGGTAAGCTCACATGTTATGCTAGGCCTCTCTACTATGTTGCTTTTCATGTCTTTTCCTCCTTGGGGATCACAAAATACTTCTTAAAAACCCGAGGGATATTGATAGGGGTGCCATACCGAATCTGTGTAAATACACCGCACATCACATCTAACGCACCCAGCCTCTATTTCTGATACCTCTCACTCCAATAGACCAGACTTTAGACTTTAGACTTCAAAACTTTTATTTTTATAGTATTTCTACAAGCTATAGTTGCTTTGTATGGATGCATTTGTATGAAATTTCACAAGGAAAGCTAGCAAATCCAACTCTTATATCTAAGTAAGTGAAGTAAGCAATAAAATGCAAAGGAGAATTTGCTATAACGTCAATTGGAAGCTTGGTTTCTGCCTTACCTTTTATTACTCAACAATCAACATCCAGCTGAAGTTCTTTGTTGGAGGAATTAAGACTTCTGTACCGTGAAGCAGCTTTATGGTGATAGGGCCTACCAGATTTTTGCACTATCGAAACAATACCTTTTAGATGGTAATACACTGTATATTGCCCATTGGTTTTAGCTTTTAGGTAACATACAGCCTGCGAGTGTTTCAGCATTGTGGTGTTCATAGAAATCTCATAATTTGTACGGTATATAGAAGTTAGTGGTCAATATTTACTTAACAGACTGATTGCCGAGGCATCTCAATGATAAGTTACAAGGAAACACTAGAATGTGCTTATACTGAATTTCATCCTGAAGTTGGGTCGCTATAACTGAGCAATGCATGCCATAAAGTGGATGGCACCAGCTGGCAGTTTGCACATGTTGATGGTGCTAGGACAATTTAAAAGTTTTATAGTTGGGCTTTTACCAATGATTTATACTAGGGATTCACAAAAGCAGCTTTCATCAGAAAATACATCTGGGTAACATGGAAGTAAACAGTAGTAGTAACAAATCAGACTACTTCACACAACACACTCCCACTGTAGTGTTTGAGAGGATCCTGCTACCTCCTCTCGTAAGTATGATAATTAAGTGCTACAAAAAGTCTAAACTTATTTCAAACATCTAGGTAAAAAGTATTTGAACTACAAACAGACTTTATTTAGCACAAGGTACACATAGAACTGGTAAATACCAGATGAAATGCCAACACAAGCACAATCAAGTAGTACTACCTCCGTTTCAAGGCTTAAGGCGCACACGCTTTCCAAAGCAAAGTTTGACCAAAAGAATTGAGCAGAAAAATCTTGATTATATTATACATAAATAGTACCGTTGGATTCATATTGAAAAATACTTTCTGGTGATACTAGTTTTATATCAAAACTCTTTACGTATTTAGAGTAATTATTGGTCAAAAAAAAACACGCAAAACGAGGACGCCTTAAGCCCTGAAACGGAGGTAGTATTACTTAGTCGGAGCAAGTAAGCTCGTGGACTCACTAGGCATTGCTAGCTGCCGGCTTGTAGTCAATTATGAGGACTTTCTCCAATAAAGGCAAGAATTCATTTGCATAGTCTACATGTGCAGGGTGTTCAATATACTCCTTGACTCCGTCTGTACTTTCAAAGGTGGTCTCGAAAACATGCGTAAATCCCTGATGCATGTTTTCTATGCTCACATCGGTTCCCCTGCATACAGAAGAAAAACAACAATAAATTTGACATAGCGACTCTGCAAAGAAGAAAACAGTGCTGAATGTCCAACGAGTGATAACTTGTTTTCAAGTTAGATATGGTTTGACAATGAAGACATTTGAAGGCATAGTGTAAACGGGCAGATACGGGCAGTTACAACATTATCAAGGAAAAGTTTTGATTTGATCTTAATGGGGAACAAAAAATATTGCCATGTAGACTTCATATTTCGAACGAAAGAAAAGAGCAGCCATAAGTTATCCAACGTTAAGCTAAATGTTCAAGATGATATGGTATTTGTAATATCACTACAAAAAATGAAGTTGACATGGGCCACATGCACGCCAAAGGTAAAACATGTTAAATAAGTTTATTTTGGGGGAGGTTAACAAAGTTACTTGAGCAAAACTGAGATTGGTAAAATATAGTAATTTTCGTCTCTAGATCCACTTGCTGAAACATCTATAGACGTTAGTTCGTACATAAGCAAAACTGAGACTAGCAAAATATTACTCCCTCCAATCCGTAATAAGTGTCGCTGTTCTAGTACAACTAAGTACTAAATCAACATTCATAAGTTATCCAGCATTTAGCTATAATTTCAAGATGATATGGTATTTATAATAACTACAAAAAATAATGTTGACATGGACCACGTGCATGCCAAAGGTAAAACAGGTTAAAGAAAGTTTATTTTAGGGCAGGTTGACGAAATTACTTGAGCAAAACTAACATTTGTAAAGTATGTACTTCCTCTGCTTCAAATTAGTGTTCTCAGATTTGTCTAATCTAGACAAATCCGAGAACATTAATTTGGAGTGGAGGGAGTAGTAATTTTCTCCTCTAGATCGATTTGCTCGAACATCTATACATGTTAGTTTGTACTTAAGCAGATCTGAGAAAGGCAAAACATTACTACCTCTGATCCTTAATAAGTGTCTGGACTTTAGTTTAAATTTGGACTAAATTTAACTAAACCCCCGACACTTATTATGGATGGGAGCGAGTACTAGTTTTCTTCTGTCTACACTGGTTCCCCATGTCACCAGGTGGATACAATCCAAATAACTAGCTTACTACTCTAATTCATTCTTCTAAATCAATCACATTTGTTCCAACCAGATCAGGCCGGCAATTCATCAAGCACCTGCCATGCCAAGCCTGAGAAACAACAATAGTAATTAGCAAAAGCAGGAAGACGACGAGAGTCGGTGAAATGGTAGTTTGTAATGCTTAGTTTCCTAGTGAAAATTCGAAGTTCTACTTGAAGACTCTAAAATTCACATTCGGCCTGCGTGCTCTGTTTCTCGGTCAAGCTTTTCTGTCGCTTAGCTGAACTGCTACTCCGTTTGGAGACAGAACTTTGTATGCTTCTTCAGTGGAGTCGGGAGGCAAGTATAACTGGAGGCGTGTAAATTGATTACGTTGTTCTACAATTTTTACACAAGTTAACAAAAATTTCAGCGCCCTTGACTTGGAGCATGCTCTATGATTAATCATGAACAAGCGGGTTGCATCAACTAAGTGGGTCCAAAAGAAATGTCATAATTTCTATTTTTCATTTTTATGTACAAAAATTATCAAACTTGATTCTTGCATTTATGTAAATATTTGTGACAACTTCCAGTCATACCTTCTCTTTTAAATTATATTAAACCAGTGAATAATTTAGAATATATCAAGTATAACTCCTACATAGAATTCGTATATATGTATTCTGGTTGTCTAGATTGACTAAACTAACCATTTAATAATCCAGCCACTTATAAGTGTTGAATACAAAGTTGTACCTTCCTTTGGAGCTGTGCAATCCAAATAGCTGCAAGCATCGATTTTGAGGCAGTCGAACAAGGTTATCATGTGATCTTTATAAGTTAGCTTATTTTGATATCATTAGTTTTTTACCTTGATCATGTAACATGTCAGTTTCTTGCGGTACTAAACTTGGTCTATTGCTCGATGTATTTTTATTTCAAGATTGCTCGATGTATCATTACTTGATGAAACAATGGTACCCCTATGTTGCTTATTAGCTTCAATAGGTCAGATCTCTCAGTTTCAAATATGTCTAACACGTAAATGACACATTTGTCTACCGATCAATTTATGGTAATATATTTAAGTAGCAGTGAGTGAGTACAATACACCTAGCACACTTTGTCAAATAGACTGCAGGCGGAAGCGCGCATATCCACCTAGTTTACAATATCACTACAAAAAAATGAAGTTGACATGGGACAAGTATATAATAATCTTATGCCGTGGATCCACTTAAACATCTATACATGCTAGTTCGTACTAAAGCAGAACTGAGACTGGCAAAATATTAGTAATCCCTCGTATATAGTAATCTTATGTTGTGGATCCACTTAAACATCTATACATGCTAGTTCGTACTAAAGCAAAACTGAGACTGGCAAAATATTAATACCCCCTCTGTCTCAAAATAGATGTCGCAAATTTTTCTAAATTTGTATGTATCTGTACTAAATAGTGTTTAGATACATCTAAATTTAAACAAATTATCGAGATCTATTTTGAGACGGAGGGAGTACTAGTTTTCTTTTTGGGATCCACTTTCTTACATATATGTATGTAAGTTTAACTTTACTGAGTTGACTTCACCGGTTACCCAGGTCACCACGTGAATCCAATAGAAATAACCAGCTTACTACTTTAATTCACTTTTCTAAATCAATCACATTTGTTCCAAACTAGTGGCCACACACGGAGGAGGATTCTGGATTCACAATACAAAACCATATCAGGCCGGCAATGTGTCGAGCACCTGCCGTGCCAAGCCCGAGCAACAACAACAGTAATTCGCAAAAGCAGGCAGACGACGAGAGTCAGTGAAACGGGACTTTGTAATGCCTAGTTTCTCAGTAAAGAAAATTCAAAGTTCTACTTGAAGACTCTAAAATTCACATTCGGCCTCCGTGCTCTGTTTCTCAGTCAAGCAGTTTGGTAGCTTTTCTGTCGCTTAGCTGAACTGCTACTACGTTTGCAGACTGAACTTGGTATGCTTCTTCAGTGGAGCCGGGAGGCAAGTATAGCGGCAGGCGTGTGCATACTAGGAGCAAGAATCAACGAGGGGTTAGTGGTGTTAGGTAGTACGTACCAGTGGAAGGCTTTCATGGAGGGGACGGCCTCGACGAGCGCGGCGTAGCGGCGGATGAGCCCGTCCAGCCTCTCCGGCGTCACCTCCTCCTTGAACCGGGCGAGAAGAAGGTGCTTCACCACGCCGTCGCTCCCGGCCGCCGCGGCCATCGTTCCCGACTTTCTTGCTGCTGCCTCTGCGCCGACGAGTCGGCTTGTTTGGTGGTCTTGCTGAGCTTCTATGAGGAATTGAGTGGCTCGTTCGTGAAACTAGTATTTTACTCAGGTGTGACTAGCGGATCTCAGATCTGGGGAGGGCAGGGCAGGTCAGCACGGAAGCTTCGAAGTTCCAACACAGCTCGAGCTCAAGCATGCCCGGTTAAAAAAACATTTTTTTTATCTCAGATTTATCTATACCCGCATGTGTTTCAGACCAAGGGACTACGAAATTTGGTAAAAAAATTATTTTGCAGATAATTATGTTTAGTATGTGATGAGTACAAATATTTGTCTAGATTCGAATGTATCTAGCACTAAAACAAGACTAGATATATCTGAATCTAGACAACTATGAGAACGTTAATTTGGATCGGAGGGAATAGAATTATCTTCTCATCCGTGACATATAGAAAAATAAAAATAATAAGAAGATCAAATCAAATTTGCTACATCATCCAATCAATATCCTTATAACAACAGCGCATGCACTGTTTATCAACTATTTTTAGCCAATTGCAGCGCGACACGTTTGCTCAAAAGAAACGTAGTGGCATAATCATTTGAGTACAGTGAACCCTATGCCAAAAAAAGAAATGGAATATATTAGCTTGGTTTCCCTGGTTATAAATAAACTAAAGAAAGATACTGTAAAATCCATTAATCTTACCGCAGATTCAAAAGGTCCAAATGCATCCATAGTTGATTTTTTTTTTGAAATGACGCCTTTATTACTCAAGAGTAAAGTTTACACCCGGCCTCTGCATAACTAGGATGTACACAGCCGATCGATCACACGACGAGAACCAAACTTAAGTACGAAAATTACAGTCCGTATAGCAAAATAAAACTGCGTGCATCTAAGACAGTTCAATCCGCAAATCACGCTGTCATCCATGTCGGGAGAAAATATCCCTCGCCACATCCTCCAAGCGCGTACACCCCTCCGCAAACAAGTCGCGGAACTCCATACGCTGAAGCGGAATCCATGATTGTAGGATAACTGTTGCGCGATAAACCACCTGCAAGGAAGAAGAAACTATATTATTAAAAATCTTGTCATTTCTACATAGCCAAAGCGACTAAATAATGGCAAGCGCTCCCACCCTAAATAAAGTCCCATATTTATCCCGAATCCCATATAACCAATTGCCGAATACATTGGCCACCGATCGCGGAGGAGATAAACCAGAGGCTACTTGGATGATTGACCATATAACACGAGCAAATTTACATTGGAAGAATAAATGCCGTATTGTCTCATGATGATGACAAAATACACATTGTGTACTTCCATGCCAATTCCTCTTAACAAGATTTTCTTTAGTAAGAATTACACCTTTACGAAGGTACCAAGCAAAGATCTTCGTCTTAAGGGGTAACTTTATTTTCCAAATTTTACTATTGTTATCGACAGGAATATCAGGTTGGATCAAAGCCCTATACATAGAGTCAACCGAAAATTTACCACTCTGAAGTAAATTCCATTTGAACTCATCCACCCCCTCAGACAGTTGTACTGTGGACAGTCTTAATACAAGATTGTTCCAAGATTCGAGCCTAGGTCCAATGAGGCTTCGTCTAAACGACACATTAGGAGGATATGCTTCCAAAACTTTGGAAAGAGTCTCTCCTTTGTGTCTAACAATGGAGTAAAGAGCTGGATATTGATTCCGGAGGGGAGTTTGGCCAAGCCATTTATCTTCCCAGAATCTAATCTGCGATCCATCCTTAATATTAAACACATCAAATTGAAAGAAATGTTTCTTGGACGCCATAAGTCCTACCCAAAACTATGAATCTCCGGGTTTCCAAACCACTTGAGACACCGTCTTAGAGCCTATATATTTCCTCCAAAGAATGGTTTGCCATACACCATCTTCAGTAAGTAGTTTGAACGACCATTTACCGAGAAGTGCGGTGTTTTTGACTTGCAAATCATGTATGCCCAGTCCACCGTATTCTTTTGGTCTGCAAACCACATTCCATCTGGCAAGTCGATATTTCTTTTTTTTCACCATCACCTTGCCAAAAGAATCTTGATTGGAAGTAATCCATTTTTTCAAGACACCTTTTGGTAGTTGAAAAAATGAGATCATATATAGTACCATGTTTGTGAGTACTGAGTTTATGAGAACAAGTCATCCACCAAGTGATAGTAATTTACCTTGCCAACTGTTAAGACGTTTTTGTAATCTTTCCTCAACAATTTTCCATTCAGCAATTGTGAGCCGCCGATAATGAATCGGGATTCCCAAATAATTGATTGGAAATTAGCCCATGCTACAGCCAAATAGTTCGGCGTATAGATGTGCCTCGTTCTCAGCCTCACCAAAACAATACAACTCACTCTTATGGAAATTGATTTTCAATCCAGAGAGAAGCTCAAATGCTGATAATATCAGTTTCAGATTCGTAGCTTTCTCTAGATCATGTTCCATAAAAAGGATGGTATCATCAGCGTATTAAAGAATAGAAATGCCACCATCAACAAGATGGGGAACTAGTCCTTCAATTTGGTCGGCAGCCTTAGCTCTCTCAATCAGGATAGTCAGCATATCAGCCACTATATTAAATAGTATAGGCGACAACGGATCCCCTTGTCTTAGCCCTTTTTTAGTTTGGAAGTATTTGCCAGTGTCATTATTGACATTGATGGCTACACTACCCCCAGTCACAAAGGACTGTATGAGATTGCACCACTCCTCTAAAAAGCCTTTCATTCGAAGTGTCTGCTGTAGAAAAGACAAGAGAGCGAGTTCGACTCGCGAACGATCCGCAAGTGAAGGACCGATCATTTAAAAGCCTTCTTAAAGTCAATCTTGAACAATACACCATTTAGTTTTTTTGAGTGTAGTTCATGAATTGTCTCGTGTAGGATTACTACACCGTCTAGGATGTTTCTTCCTTGCATGAAAGGAGTTTGAGAAGGTTGAACAACATGATCAGCTACTGAATTCAGTCTAGTAGTAGCAACCTTTATAAAAAAATTGAAACTAACGTTAAGAAGGCAAATTGGTCGATACTGATGTATACGTTCCGCATTATTAACCTTAGGTAGCAAAATTATGTTGCCAAAATTTAGCCTAAACAGTTCTAGCTGATCAACATGCAGAAAAGAGAAAAGAAGCATCAGGTCCTCTCTAATGACTTCCCAGAATTCTTGGTAGAATTCTGCTGGAAAGCCATCAGGACGTGGCGCTTTGTTATGTTCCATCTAAAAAACAGCTCCCTTGACCTCCTCCTCAGTATAATGAGCGGTTAAAAAATTGTTTTCGTCAACAGAAACCTACGGGATATCCCCTGTTTGAGACTCATCCAACTCGAAAGAGTTTTCTGACGGAGCCCCAAACAAGTCCTTGTAATAACTAGTAATATAAGCCTTTAGCTGCTCCTGGCCCTCAATCATACCTTCATCCTGAATCAGAGAGTGAATAAGTTTCTTCTTATGCTTGCCATTTGCAACAGCATGAAAGTATCTTGTGTTCGCATCTCCTTCAAGGACAATTTTTGCTTTAGAGCGTTGGTACCATTTGAGTTCCTCCTCGCGAAGAAGTCTGGCAATTTCTGCATTTGATTATTTTTTAGCTCAATCTCTTGTGCAGATAATAGCCTAACTTCTGCGGAAGCCTCTAAATCGTTAATAATGGTTGAAAGGCGTATTTTCTCCTTTTTGAGGATCCCGGTCGTGTGCCGGGCCCAACCACGAAGGAACTTGCGTAAGTCACGCATTTTGCTGTTCCAGCGTTGTATGGGTGTTACAGCACTAACCTGTCTTTTCCAAATAGCCTTCACCATATCATGGAACCCATCCCGCTCCATCCATCCAAGTTCAAATTTAAACTTGTGTTTGGATTGGCGTAATGGTGTTCCCACCGAAAGAAGTAATGGAGCGTGATCTCATAAAGCCTCTATATGTTCTAGAGCACGAACAATTACCATACGGAATTTATCCTCCCAATCGGTATCCATAAGCACTCTGTCTAATTTTTTGTATGTTGGCTCCGGAAGACTGTTCGCCCAAGTGAACTGTCTCCCCGACATTGTAACCTCTCTTAAGTCCAAACTGTCGATAACAGCGTTGAACATGAAGGGCCAATGCTCATCATACCGTCCCCGACTTTTCTCATGAGGGAATCTCAGCAAGTTAAAATCATCACCTATGAGGATAGGATACAGATTGTCCTTAGCCATATTAACCAACTCACGCAAAAAATCAGCCTTAAAAACGTCCTGGGCAGCCCCATATATAGCGACTAGAGACCATGTAAAGTTATCAGCTTTGTTACGGATATGGAGTTTAATAAAAAAAATCTCCAGCCGAACTAGCTAAAACTTCCATCGTCTCATTTCTGACGCCTAACAGGATTCCCCCGGATCTACCTCGCGGCGGCCGTGAAACCCACGAAAAGTCTACTCCACCAGAAAGGCGATTGAGTAAGGCTTGTGAGAAATCACGTCTACCAGTTTCTGAAATACCCAAAAAATCCAATTTATAATCTCTCACACAATCAGCATAGGACAAATGTTTAGCCAAGTCACGAAGACCTCTGCTATTTGAAAACATGCCATTCATTGAGAAACAATGGGAGATTTGGATACATGGGACCTCTTGCGAGTTTTTTGGCTTTTTGATTTCCGACCAGCAGCTTTCAGCTCATATAATGACCCCAGCCCGGTCTCGTCAAAAGCCACCTCCGACACTTCACCAACTAAGTGAGACAGAAGTTGACCATCTATTGTGGCATGCAACTCCTCCTCAATTGGTAAAATGTCAGGAACAAAAGAGACTTTAGGAGTAACCATTAAACGGTCAACCTCCATATGCCTCAGAGCAGAACAAGAAAAATTAACTTCCTTAATAGATCTTCCCATACTAATTAACTTCCTTAACAGAAAAATTAACTTTCTTAACGAAAAGTCTACTCCACCAGAAAGGCGATTGAGTAAGGCTTGTGAGAAATCACGTCTACCAGTTTCCGAAATACCTAAAAAATCCAATTTATAATCTCTCACACAATCAGCATAGAACAAATGTTTAGCCAAGTCACGAAGACCTCTGCTATTTGAAAACATGCCATTCATTGAGAAATAATGGGAGATTTGGATACACGGGACCTCTTGCGAGTTTTTTGGCTTTTTAATTTCCGACCAGTAGCTTTCAGCTCATATAATGACCCCCCCCGGTCTCGTCAAAAGCCACCTCCGACACTTCACCAACTAAGTGAGACAGAAGTTAACCATCTATTGTGGTATGCAACTCCTCCTCCTCAATTGGTAAAATGTCAGGAACAAAAGAGACTTTAGGAGTAACCGTTAAACGATCAACCTCCATATGCCTTAGAGCAGAACAAGAAAAATTAACTTCCTTAACAGATCTACCCATACTAATACCAACATTGGCTAACCTATCAACAATAACAGGAGTAGAAAAATTATTGAAAGATTTCGAAGAACAAGAAGTACCCTGAGAATCAAGTTTTAATTCCGCCTTTCTCCTCATAGCCTTCACCAACGAGTCCTCATCCGTGGTAGATGCACCGAGACCGTCAATGCCATGACGAAGACTCCTCTGTGCCGGTGTACGAGGGAAAGAACCCAACCCCACCTGGGTCAGGTTCCCCCCAACGGACCGCTCCACCTGGGCATCGATGGAGCCACCTCTCGGGAGGGAACCCGACCCCGCCTGGGCCAGGTCCTCCCTAGGCGACCATCCCGCATGGGCGTCGTCCACGCCATCAGCTAGGGGAGAGCCCGACCCCTCCTGGGCCAGGGCCTCCTCTCTGTCGGTCCCGCCATCTGCCAGGTCACAAACAGCCGTCGCAGAATCGATCAGCCCATCCTGAGCAAGCCCACTCCCCACCACATCAGAGACCACCTCCATCAAGGCCGCCCATCCACAAAGGGTCGCGGAATAGTACGACCCATCATATTAGGCCGGCCGCGAGAAGGAGAGGGCGATAATCTAGCCGAACCCTTCGCCACCCTGATAGCCGCCTGCAACTGAGACGGAGTGACACGAGGATAAGCACTAGCAGAGCGGCCACCCCGAAGGGGAGAGTCAAACAGTAGGGCATCAAGAAGCTCCTTTCCATGCCTCGTAACAGGAGAGGCATTTAAATGAGTCACAGCATACACCTGCAAAGGAACCTGTCTCGACGAAGAAGGAGCAGAATTCCCAGTCCCCGCCAGTTGGCCAGTAGGCCCACCCAAAAAAGTAGACAAGGATGGCTCAGAAGTATCCATAGCATCATAACCCGAGTTACCATTGACCCCAGCATCAGGATCATCTCGATTCCACTTCCACAGATAGGGTGAGAAGTCAGGATCAGGCACATAACTGTCAGGCTCAATCCGAAAGCGAAGCTCATACCCTTTTAACTTAACCACACCGTCAGAGGTGAGGTAAAAACCCAGAGCATCCTGCTTCTTATTGAACACAGTAATATCAAACATGCCAACCAAAATGCAAACAATGCCCCTTCGCCTCAGGGAAAGAAAGTCCACATCAATAGTGGTGCCCATCAAAGACCCTACCGCCCACAGACCAAGGAAAGTACGTAAGGAATGCAGCACCCCCTCCATGTGCAACCAGACCTGATGCAATTCACACTTATGTGGCACCTCCTGAAGCTTGTATGCAGACACAGATAGCTGAGTTTTGCTCATAGGAATAGAGAACTGACTACCATCCATCCTGTCAAGGTCAGCGAAGGAAGGGAAGCTGACCAGGAACTCATTCTCTCCGTGCGGGAGAACCTCCCACTTCCAATGAGCCCGAACCTGACACCTCCTAGCAATCTGCTTCACAATCACATCCGCAGAGACCACCTCACCAGTAACATGAACCAAAGCAATAGGGGTCTTGCAAGCCCCCAAATCCTCACGAACCACACTATGTGGAATCTGAGCAAACAGTGTCTTGTCATGACCAATGCCTACCATAAAAGCAGTGTGCCTAGGCTGCTTGAGCACCAGACATCTCAGAGTGGGATGAGACGAAACATCACAGATATAGCAATAATGGGACACCTTGCAATCCTTAGATGCATGAAAATCAACAGCACATTTCCAACAGCGCACAACCTTCTTGTTCTTCTTTGACGCCGGCACACCCTGCCCCTCAGTACATGCTTCCACTGCACCTGACACAGCCTCATACTGTATCTGCTGGCCATGAACATCAGCTAAGAATTGAGACTGATCCGCATAAGGCGGCTACGCAAAAGACTGCTGAACCGCAAACTGCTGTTGCCCCACCATCTGCGGGGGGTGTGCCTGCTGTGCCGAGAACGGTCCCGCGAGCTGTTGCGGATTACCTTGCGTGTTCTTCTTCTTCTTTCTCCTCTTGGGAGCCACAACCCCCGCCGCACTGACGCCCGGAGCAAACTGCTGCGGTCCAGATGGCTGCCCCAGTTGGGGTGGAGCAGCGAACACACTAGCAAGACCGCCCCCGGGCAACGACAGAGCCCTGCCGAAGTGCAAAGGAGCTCCCCTGTAAGGCGGCTGCAATGGCAAGAGTTGTGCCGCCTGGGAGGCCGCCACGTACGCGGCAGACGACAGGAAGTGGACCCTGAGGGAACCCCGGATGAGCTCCAAAAGGCAGCGGAGCACCGGCAGGAGGCGCCCCTCGCATGGACGTGGCAAGACCCGCCTGCGGTCCCCGCGGCATAGCAGCAGGGGCCCCCACAGGGCGAGTTGGCGGAGCTGCTGTCGCCGCATTGCCATGCGCTAGAGGAAGAGCGGTCGGCGTCTGGCCCCGAGGCGGCTGCGACCCAAGATGGCCGTGAGAGGGGAGGGAGCCTTGACCATTCCCAGCCATGGCCGGGGAAGGCGAGCGCAGGACCTCCGCGAAGGATCGGTCGAGAGACGGAGGCGATCACACGAGAGGAGGGCGCGCAGGAGGAGTCGCGGGCGGAGAAAATTGTCGAGGCAGAGAAGCCCTAGACCACGCTGCCTTGAGTCATACCACAATAGCCGTCCAGGAGTACGACTCCGAGCCGCACACGGTCGGGCTCGAAGGCAGGAGTGGCCCAGCCTCCACCTCAGCCCCAAGCGCATCCACGTCACCTGGCCCGGCCCTCGAGGCCACATCAGCACGCGCCGACCCCGGGCAGTCGCGATCCAACGCTGCCAGGATCCGCCGACCGACAAGCGGCGGCACCGAAACCCTCCGCGGCGGGAGCGGACCCCGCCATGGCATGATCCGAACCCCACCCCTCTGAATGATCGGAGACGCCGATCGTGTCCTCTCTAAAGACACCACCGGTGACCTCCCCGGCGGCGAAGGAGAAAGCACCGGAGTCTTCTCCCAAAACCAAGACTCCACCGTGGGAAATCCGATCTCCTCCCAGAACAGCTGCTTCAACTCCTCATCGGACTTCCGGCGCTGGCGCGAAACAGTGGTCCACCCTAGCCTTCCATCTTCATCCTCGAGGCCCTCGAGCGCCACCCGAGCCGCCAAAGAATCATCCCCATCCGAGCTGTCATCGGATCCCAAGCACCGAAACCGAGATCCAGACCCCCCGGCCCCCGACGCCGGCGAGGGGGAAGAGACCGGCGAGAACTGGCCCGGGGCCATCGTGAATCGCCGTCGCCTCATTTCAGCATCCGGCGGCGGGGTCATGCGAGTGGGTGGTGACGAACGATGATGGCATGGTCCATAGTTGATACCTTTGGTTCTGGCTTCTTTGAATCTTTTTTACTTTTCCCTAAACACATTGTATATAAGACATGTAAACTAAGCTAAATTATTGCTGCTTAAACATACTCCCTCCGTTCAGAAATATAAGAACTTTTAGCTTTCTGAACCAAATGTATCTAGACGTATTTTAGTGTAATCTATACACTAAAAAGTGTCTAGATACATTCATTTCAGAAAGCTAAAATGTCTTATATTTCTGAATGGAGGGAGTAGTAAAGAAATACAGTTACCTGTCTTTGTTGCAACATTTTTGTTGCCTTTCTTTGTTCCCTCAAGTTCTCCTTTTACTCTATCCTGCATGGGACCTTTTATTCGTGGAGGAGATTTAAATGACACCCTCGTGTTGGAAATATCTCCAGTCAACTCAACAAGACTTTCAGGGTCCTTAGCTTCTTTCAAGCTTAGCGTGCTAAGTAAATCGTCCACTTCCGAAGCTAACTTGTCAAAACCATTGTTTACATGTGCAAGAACTTCTTTTGAAGGTTTACACTTCAACGCAAGGGAGATCATCTTTCGAGAAATATGAGTGAATGTGGATTCTGAACTATCATTGTCACTTGGTTTCAAAGTAAAAATATGTTTCTTTGCATATTTTGCCCATCTATTCATGATGTATTTACTTGGAAGAGTGACAATATTGCAGCATGTGAAAACTTTATGAGCATGCTTGCACAAGATACCTGCATTGGAATTTTTTGTTAAAGTAAACTCCAATGCAAAAACATGGAAATGATGGAAAATTTATACATTGACTTACCCACACAACTATACGTGGACACGAGCTGGCTCGGTCCAGCTGGCCCCCGAGCCGCAAAAGCTCGGGCTGAATTTCCCGAGCCCGAGCTAGCTCGTCGTCGCCGGCAAGCCGTACCCCGAGCTTCGGTCGAGCTCGGTCCAGCTTGGCGCAGCTCGCGACCCTAGCAGCGATGGCTCACTGGCGGGTGGGGCCATCTCCTAGGCAGCGTCTTTGGAGGCCGCAGGGGGTAGTCCGCGGCGACGCGGATCGATTTGCTCGACGACGACGTGGGCGTACGGGTGGCGCGGCGGTGCTTGATGTACGGGGCGGTGTGGAGGTGCTTGCGGACGAGGGAGATCAAGTCGCCGGTGCAGAGGCGAGGCAGTGGCGGCGGCCTACGCTGGTGGAGCTTTCTTGCGGCAGTGGCGCCTGAGGAAGACGAGAGGACGAGTCAGTACGTGACCATCTACTCCATCGCGTTGATGTGTGGCTTTTTCTAATTCGGCCCATCAAGCAATCCCTGCTCAATTCGGCCTGTTTAATTCTGAAAAAAATAGACGAGCCAAACGAGCCGGACCGGGCTGAGCCCAAGCCAGCCCGAGCTCGCCGGGGTCCAGCATCGCTGACTCGGCTCGGGCTGTCACCACCAGCGGGCCGAGCCTAGCTCGCTCCGAGCCTGGCAAACTCAGGCCGAGCCCAGCAGCCCGAGTTTCATGTCCGGGTATACACACAACCATGCAACTTATAAGAGCAAGATATCTCCAAAGTATTGTGGTTCAGAGTCACGGTGGCTTCATCATCCTTGTAATAAAAGGATGTAACCTTGTAAGTGCTAGTTGTGCCATCACGCCATCACTTGAGAATGGAACGCACGACAAATTAAATTGCCTCTTGAATTCTTGTTCAAATTCAGAAAAGAGGGTCCTAGTGTATGATTCAGCTGCAGTCATCAACAATGGCAGGTGGGGTAGGTAGAGTACTGGGTCGGTATGACGTGACACGTAGTCCTCATACTTCTCTTTGCGGCAAAGACGAGAAGAGCACTTGTCATATGCTTCTAGTAATTCAAGGTAGAGCTTTCTGCGAAAGGTTTGCTTGAATACATTGTTCATCCCTTCACTTCGTTGAGTATATGTCATATCTCCACTAAAAGAATCTTGACAATAAACAATAGCCCACTTCTCACGTAACTTGTATAGATTGTTCATCCATTTGTTTGTCTCAATATTATATGTAACCAACAACTCATAAAATCTATTACCAAACTGTGCTATTGACCTATCTTCATATACACACTTCTTAAATTCTGAAAGGAACTCCGAATGGTCACTTGTAACATCACTAAGATGTTTACCAGCATTTTGGTACAAATTCCACAAACAAAGACGATGTTTGGTGTTTGGAAAAACTGCTCCAATAGTGTTAATAATAGCAGCACACTGATCAGTGAATATCGTTTTGGGCTGCTTACCGGACATAGTTTGTAAGAAGGTTCTGAAAAGCCATTTAAATTATTCTGCGGTTTCATCAAACAACAATGCTACATAAAAAAGGATTGTTTGTTTGTGATGGTTAACACCAAGCAGTGGAGCAAATGGCATCTCAAACTTGTTTGTCAAAAAAGTGGTATCAAATTAAACAACTTCTCCAAAGACAGAATAATCCATGATAGCTTGTCTATCGGTCCAGAAGAAATTCATTAGTCTACCACCCTCTTCATGTACTTGGACAGCAGAAAAAAAGGATGGGTCCTCAACTTGTTTGCTCTTCAAATAATCCATTAGCGTCTGGGCATCTTTTGATTCCAAATACTTCTTTCGTTGAGTGCCTATGTAATAGTTGGAATCCATTTTGTAACAAAGGAACATGATCAGCGCCACCATACCATTTCTCATAGAAACTATACATTTCAGATCGCTCTTGCTTCGGTACCCCCTCCCCTCCCCAGGGAATAACCGCATTTTCGGTGGTTACGGGTTTGTTCCGGATCCGGTCAGTTTGTTTAATCCGTATGCGCGACCCCATACGCGTACTTTGCTGAGTAAAATACGGAGACCGATCGGTCGGTCCACATGAAGGAACCGTCAGCCCCGTCGCCTTCGTCCCCATCCTCTTTCTCGCCCAAATCTTCTCCGATCTACTATGGCTACATGAGAGGAGGCCACCTCTTGTTCTCCTTTCGTCTGCGTCTTAGGGTTTGTCCAGGAGATGCGGTTCGATCAAGATCGGAGGCGCACGACGCAGGCTGTATCGGTGACGATCGAGATGCGACGTGGAACGACATTTGCTTCAGAACCGCACGGGGGGGGGGGGTTACCAAAGCAAGCCTCATTTCAGATTGCTTGATTCCAGATGTCCACATTTGGTTGATCATGTGATGATCAACATCTAACAGCTGGCGTTGCGATCTAAGCATGTGAGACTTGTCTGGAGTTACATGACCATGATTATGGTCAAGCAAAACTTTCTGAATACTCCATATACCCTCCCGACTGATGGTGAATTGAACACGAGTTGTGCAGCACGTCCTGGTCGTGGCTCGCTCTTTCTATGTATTGCATGAGTAGCCTTCACACCTTCTTTGCTGCAAAGTAAATGTCTAGACCATAAAGTCCCATCAGCTCGACGCTTCAAGTGGCACTTACTTATACTGAATCCCTTACTTCTAGCATACGAATTATAAAAATCATATGCCTCTTCTTCGGACTGGAAAGTCATCCCAACTCTTGGAATAGCCTCATGACTCGATGCATTCCCAATATCAGCCTGCAACAAACAAGATTAATTAGTTGTCTAATTAGTGATTTACATATTGATATGGCTGCCAAGAAAATTTGAAAGTGAAAATTTGTTGGATCTCCTCTCAATTTGTGTTCTGAATAGCCATCTTGTCTAGCTTAGTTTCATTTAAAACAAAGATAGTCCTTTATGTTTGAAAAGTCTGAGCTAGGAAATATTACTTGATCCCATGTAGCGACCTCCGTGTTAGGATTGTTGGTATCCACATCCTTTATACTCCCTCCGTCCCAAAATAAGTGACGTGGGTTTGTCTAGATTCGGATGTATCTAGACACATTTTAGTATATAGATACATATGAATCTAAACAAACCCAAGTCACTTATTTTGGGACGGAGGGAGTAGGTGTAGTTGGCACGCTGCTAGTCCCTTCTACTGTCTCGATCGATGAGTACAATGCGACAGCATCGGTGAGCTCTGTCCGTTTAGACTCATCGTCAACCTACAAGAGCCCAACATGATCACGTATGCACGATATGAGTAAAATCGATCGAAAATAGATACCTCTAGATAAATTATCTATCTTACCAGTATTGGATGATCCGTTGGCATGTTTGTGAATCCTTGCATGGTTTCGTCGTCGTGGTCATGAATCTGCCAACAGAACAACACGATCGTGTAAGAATTCAATCAAAAAATGAGACGCCAAGATGTCCCTGCATCTAGTCGTCGTGCAACTCGTCGGCAACAGGCATCAGCACCAGCAGTATCTTCGCGATATTAATATATGCACCTTTCCAAAAAAAAAAACAGGCACCAGCAGCTATGGAGATTAGACGTTAACCTGATGGGACAGCATACACCAGCAGCTATGTCCACGACGTTGTTGTATGTGTCTTGGGTCGAGGTGCCGTGCTGCGGAGATTGGACGTTCCTGTCGCGTCGAGCCGCCGCGCCGCCAGCATCTACTTGATCTATAAAAGAAACTGTCGAGGAGATGGGGTTGTATGCATTGTATAACTAGGCTAGTAAAAAACAATCAGAAAAGAAGACAAATACGTACGATAACTAGGTCATACGTCCCGAGATCTGGAGTGCCACGCGTCCTTGTTTGGAGTTGGTCCATGCTGGGAGGCTGTGGACCAGGTCCGATAAAAAATTTCTCCGATTATGATGACGTGGGGGATGTTGCAAAAATTAAGAAACACAAGGGGTTCTGTGCAAACGTACATGTCCACGTAGGCAGCAGCAGAGTGGCTAGGACGAAAACTCAATCCGATATGTGTCAGCTCAGTGGCGTCTTCTCCACCGGTGATGCCGTTGTTTGCTAAAAGCGGTGTGAGGTATGCTACAAAGGCACAACGACAATGCTATAGAGGCACGGAGACCTTCCTATAGAGGCATGGGTGCGTCATCTCCAACTATGGCTGTTTTGCTACAAGCGATGTGTGGCCCTGCAACACAGGCACAATGGCCTTGCTACATAGCCACGACGGCCTTGCTATAGATGCAAGGTGAGGTCTACTCTGGCGACGGAGCCTTTTGCTACAAGCGGAGGGAGGCGCCGCTACAGGGGTGGCCGGTGTTGGTAACTCTACCGGCGATGGCACATTGTCCAACAATGGCTAGAATCATGAAGAAGAGGGGGCGGGATACGTTCACAATGTGGACCTTGCCATGTGTGATTTCTCTACCACATGTCCTTTTTTGTTTTATCGTGTGTGTCTTCTTTGTAGTGCGCCTCTTTCTGGCATGTCACGGCAAAGGATTCTTTGCCGTGCTGAGGCGCATGACAACGCTGTTTTTTTCGATAGTGAGGGGAGGTACGCGCAGGGGTGTTGTTGACCACGTGAGGGACACGTGTTAGCCTATTGACCCGGAGGATCGGAGAAATTGATCCCCCGTTGGACGCTGAGCATTCTCCAAATATATAGGGGTATTATATGCAAAAACTACAACAACACGTGTCGATTTCAGAATGATTATAGACCTATTTTCTCAGTCAATACAAGTAGTTGTGGTACGGAGGCTTCACACTTTGCAAGTTAATTATGGGACTAATTTGCAATGCTAGACAAAGTTTTGGGACTATATATAAGCCTGTATGACCGGCACTTCGACAAGCGAACCAAAACACTAGAAAACGCGACGCCCTTTTCCCTCCCTGATCTCCCGCATCGTGTCCAGTCCTGCCCAGCCGAGATACATGGCCGCGCTCCCACTCCCCGCGCCGCCGACGGCGGCAGCGAGGTGGACCCTTCAGCCGCCCTCCACCACCACCTCGTCGCTGTGGCTCAGCTGCCCGGGCCGGGACAGCCCCCGGCGTCTCACCGCGCGGAGAGGCAAGAGGCAGGACGGCACGGAGGCGCCGCCGGTGAGGACGCTCCTGATCGACAACTATGACAGCTACACCTACAACATCTTCCAGGAGCTCTCCGTCGTTAACGGCGGTGAGCTGCTTCTCAAGGAACAAACTCAGAGCTAATTTGGTCTCCGTGTTAATATCTATTTTTTGCAGTGCCGCCTGTGGTGGCCCGCAACGACGAGTGGTCGTGGAGGGACGTGTACAGCTGGGTGTACAAGGAGAGGGCCTTCGACAACATCGTGATCTCGCCAGGCCCTGGAACTCCGGCGTGTCCTAGCGACATAGGTGAGCATATGCATGCACCAACTCTAATCCAGTTACTTCCACATACAGACATACTAGTACATATCTGTGAAAAAGAATGGTGTTGTATATATAGTGTTTCTCAGGTATTTGTCTGAGGATACTTTGCGAGTGCAGAGATATACCCATACTGGGTGTCTGCCTTGGCCACCAGGTGAAAGAATAATGTTTGTCCTTCTGAACTTGTTTATGGATCAGTCATCTCAAAAAGGTAAAACTACGCACCATGCGGTGACATCTTGGATTGAAACGGGCATCGTGTTTGATTGTTGCAGGCCTTGGGACTAGTCCATGGCGCCAAGATTGTACATGCTCCTGAAGCTATACATGGACGCCTTAGGTAGGACCTCGAATCCCTTTTTAGGCACCGATATGTACTTTCAACCTTCTTCCACTATTTTTCATGTGCTAGCTGCTCCCCGTATGGTTAACTAAGGATGGCAGTGGGTACCCATAGTACAAAAAAAATGAACTAAGTTTTGACAAAACACCACGTTTTGAAAAAACTAGTTTATTTGTTTGAACTAGTCTAAACTAGAGGGTACCCTAAAGGTTCCAAAGTTTCATATCTATGCTTAACACATGGCCTGACACTTCTCTTTCCAAAATCAGTGAAATTGAACATAATGGGTGCAACCTGTTTAATCATATCCCATCAGGTATAAATTCTGGATTCAAGGTTAGTGTACCACTCCTGTTAATTATTATGTCCTGCACTTTACATCCGTGGTGCAAGAAGTATTGTACTTACTGGTGCCACTTTCAGGTAGTGCGCTACCATTCACTTGTAATAGAGCAAAGCTCGCTGCCCAAGGATCTTGTATCAATTGCATGGACTGCTTCTCCCAAAATGCTATCTTTCCTTGATAGCGATCAGACTGATGATAGTACTCCCTACTGGGGATCATCATTGAATAATTTGTCCTTAACAAACACGTCAGGTTTCACTAACAATGGTGAAGTGCCAATTACCATAAACAATGCTAGTAAGTCAGATCTCTGCAAGATTATCATGGGCATCAAGCATTCTAGCAGGCCTCATTATGGAGTGCAGGTATACTGGCTACATAATTTTCGTGCTTTCTCTTCAATTGCTGTTTTTATAATCTATTTCTTTTGTTCCAGTTTCACCCAGAGAGTGTTGCTACTCACTACGGAAGACAGATTTTTCAGAACTTTAAGAGGATAACAGTTCAATTTCATCACAATAATCGTGGTGTCAGGAAAGTAAGGTTCACAGCCTTGGTAAACTGGAAAAATCTCATGTACTATATATATATGATTAAATATTCTCGGCACATACCCCTTCATACTTCCATCATAGTTAACTTTCTAATTGTCCAGCAGGTCAATTCTGCAGATCAATGCAATTATATCACAAAGGGCTTGCTACAAACTGAAAGACTGGAGCTTTGCGATTCTGTTGGGTTTCGCATACTTCCAGAGAGAAGCAGTCAGAAAAAGTTCTTAAGGTTGAGATGGAGGAAGATTGATAACTACCTCAGCCGCACAGGTGGTTCTGAAGCTATTTTTTCAACGCTTTTTGGTCATCAAAAAGCTGAAGACACGTTTTGGCTTGATAGCTCATCAGTCGATCAGGTGCCAAATCAGCTTAATCTTGATCGATCATCGAGTTACTTTACTATGTGTATTTTATCTGATGTTAAGTGAAGCTTGACAAGGATATGATTGTATGCTATTAACAACTAATTGGATGCCCATATACAAGCGGATTTACTGCATAATCAACAAAAGATGCATAAACCTGATTCATTTGCAATCTTTTGTCCTCGAGCTTGTTCTTCTCAAGCTTGCTTTGAAAATACTTCTTTCATTCTAGGAGATGAAATGAACATGAAACGTGTGGATAATATTTATCTTCATCTCCTCGAAACAGGCATGCGTCCCGCTATATTAGCAACCAACCAATACAACAGAGATAGCATTGCTGGGGCGAAGCAGCACAAATCTAGCCCAAAAAAAAAGGAAGAGAAAAGCAAAGCTGACAATGGTGGTTCGACGAAAGAGGGAATGACTCGCCACCGTTGCGCCCTCCGAAGAAATTCCACCCCACTCCTAGCACTCCGAAGCGCCGCATATCAAGCAGCACTTCCAACAAGGGAAGCGACGATGACGTTGCTACCCGAACCGATCCAAGGAGGCCCCCGGAGCAAGTTCTAGGGGTTCCCCTGATACGCTACAAGGGATGGTGGAGAGGTACATCTGACGCCCTCCAGGGAGGATGGCGACACCCGCAGGCGTCACCACGTCGGAGCCGGCGGCAAGGATTTCTCCCGACCCCTCACACCAGACCCCCGAACACTTTGAATCGCTCCACCCGACATGCCACCCACGAACATACGCCACCACGGTCTTGCAATCATCACCGACGTCTCACCATGGTCCATGAAGCGAGGCCGGTAGAACCGAGAAGCAGGAAGTCCGATAAGGTTCAGCGGTACAATGGCACGCGAGAGGGAACTACCTCCACCACCATGAGGCAGTAGCTGACCAGGTGCTGCAGCAGGACAAACCAGTCCCCTCGGTCCGGCCGCGTAAAATCCCGCCGCCGCACTGTAGCAGGAGTACCACTGAGCCAATCCTCGGGCTACCGGAGTAGATGTCACCGCGCCGGGCGCGGCCCGCCCAGGCCCAGATCGGGCCCAAAGGGCCCAGATCTGGGCTGGGAAGCAGACCACGCGGCAGCCTCCATGTCTTCCAGCGACCAAACGGTCACGCCGTCGCTGCGCAACCCACCCGGCCGCGGGAGCTCCGTCCGCCGCGCCAGACCGCCATCTGGACGAGGTGCTCCGCCGCCAGTAGAGGGCCCCGCCCTCCCACGCACGTGCGGGAGGAAGAAAGTGCCCTGCCGCCGCCAGTCCCACCCGGGAGAGACCCGGCGTACCACGCCGGCGGCGGCGGCAGGGGAGAGGGAAGGGGAGGAGGTGTCTGGAGAACGAGGACGGGGGCTGGGTCGCCGCCGCCCGCGGGGGGGGGGGGGGGGGGGGGGGGAGCAAGAGCGTAGATGAACGCGGAACTAGATCGTAATTGAGTCAGATAATTCGAAATGTGACTACTTATCTAGGATATACATTCAATTTTCTTCCCTCATCATGACGGAACATTTCTCTCTTAGTTCAACTGTCAACATCTTCTTTGTTTGAACTACTTTCTTTTGCAGAACAGGGCACGTTTTTCATTCATGGGCGGTAAGGGAGGACCTCTCTGGAAGCAGATGACATTTCACCTCTCCAATCAAAGGTAGGAAGATACTCTTCCAAAACAAACAAAAAATAAATTTAGTGAATTAATGTGTCATAGATCTTATCCTGGATTTTGCAAATTCTCTTCCAGAGCCAATTGTGGAGGAACCATTACTGTTCAAGGTGCTCATGGATCTGCTGTCAAAAACTCTCTCAAAGATGGCTTCTTGGAATTCCTGAACAAGGTATAAGTTGGATCCATGATTGAACCTCAAAATATGATCCAGGAATGTGTTCTAGCACAGTGTCTGAGCTATGTAGTTTCTCCGCCTAGACATGACATCGCAGCAATTAAGCTCATATGAGGCTATATACTCATCATCCAGGAAATATAAGTGTTCCTTTAAGAAAGCAAATGCAAATGTTTGATTTGTACCACAATTGTATTGACAGTATCATTGATCATATACAATCTCAGCATGAAGCATTCTATTTGGCCAACACGGTGTTTGTATTCTACACATTACCTAATTCTATCAATTAAAAACTAAAATGTACGATGACTAACCCTTATGCTTGTCAGCCAAGATGAATCTAGCTCGCAATATTCATATCATCTAAGAGTTCCAGAATCTCAGTGATTCACATTTTGCAGGAAATCGAGACCATTCAACACAATGAAAAGGATTTTGAAGGGCTGCCATTTGACTTCCATGGTGGATTTGTTGGATATCTAGGGTATGCAGATTTTGATCATGACTTTATCACATGTCGGATGTTAAACTGTTCTCCTGCTTGCAGTTTGGTTACTTCTTATCATAGTTTGTCATATTTTTTTTCTTCACAAACAATTGCCTAAATCTCGTGTCCCATCATTTCCAAATTTGACTTATATGATTTCTTTGGACTTTCGTACGTTAATCGAGAACCTAAATACAATGTTCCTTTTGAATTCCACTTAGCCCTTCCTCTCACCTCGATAGCTTTGCTTTGGCACCAGGTATGGTCTTAAAGTTGAATGTGATGCATCGTCTAACAAAGCTAAATCAAATACTCCTGATGCTTGCTTCTTCTTTGTTGATAACCTTGTGGTTGTTGATCACAACAATGGTGATGTATATATTCTATCGTTACATGATGAATGTTCTTCAAGTAATGGAAATGAAATTTACACGGCATGGTTACTAGAAACTGAGAAGAGGCTTCTCAGGATAATTGATATGGCACCAGGACAACTGATTACTGGAAAGCCACTTATTGGATCGTCGAATGTGAATAAGAAAAGTTTTGTTGTGGAAAAATCAAAGGATCAATATATTAAGGATGTTCGGAGTTGCCTGGATTATATCAGAGATGGAGAAAGTTATGAGTTGTGCTTAACTACTCGGATGAGGAGAGGGGTAGAGAATATAAATGCCCTGCAGCTGTACCTTAAGTTGAGGAAACAAAATCCAGCCCCGTATGCTGCGTGGCTTAACTTCTCCTCAGAAAACCTCAGTATATGCTGCTCTTCTCCTGAAAGGTTTCTGCGTCTGGATCAAAATGCGATTCTAGAGGCAAAACCAATCAAAGGTACTATAGCACGTGGCCGAACACCCGAGGAAGATGAATGTCTACGTTTGCAACTGAAATACAGGCAAGTATATGCATTTTTTATATATAATTATATTTGTTTTCCCTTGCGGACTATGTAAGTACCCTTCTGCTGATGTGCTCCTATCATCTTGGCCTCTTGGCTGTTCAGTATCACTGTTCAGTATCACTTGTGGACTGGAATGTAACAATGCTCATAATGCTGACACTGTTTTCTGATCTGCATTTTTTCAACAGTGAAAAGGATCAGGCTGAGAACTTGATGATTGTTGATCTCTTAAGAAACGACCTGGGCAAGGTTTGCGAGCCTGGGAGCGTGCACGTTCCTCACCTCATGGATGTGGAGTCATATAAAGCAGTTCACACCATGGTGAGCACCATCCGCGGAACAAAGAAGCCTGATCTCAGCCCTGTAGACTGCGTGAAATCCGCCTTTCCAGGAGGCTTGTTGACTGGCGCCCCCAAAGTCAGATCGATGGAAATTCTTGACTCGCTTGAAAGCAGCCCGAGAGGAATCTACTCCGGGTCGATCGCGTTTTTCTCGTACGACCACACATTCGATCTGAACATAGTCATCAGGACGGTCATCCTGCACGATGGGGAGGCCACGGTCGGGGCAGGCGGGGCTATCGTGGCGCTGTCGGATCCCGAGGCGGAGTATGCCGAGATGATGCTCAAAGCAAGAACTCCCACAATGGTTGTTGAGTAATGTAGCCAAACAAAAGGCTCACTGCAATCCGGATCATCGGATTCGGTGCCAACGACTATAACTTAGAAGAACGGAGGACGTGATGAGCCCGTTTCTCACTGAAACTCTGACAGCATCACAAGTTTCAGCATACAGTGACTATAGCACGGTTTTGTCTCAGTTTCTAATGGCCTTTGGCGGAAGAATGGCTGGATGGAAGTCAAGGTGATGCAAGAGCATGCAGAAAGTAAAGATTTGATATTGGCACTGGCTGCGTAGCACTGCATTAACTAGAATTTATTAGAAACAAAAAGGAATCATCCATAGCATCTGATACTTATCTTTTTGTGGAGATGATGATATTGCCCTCAGTGTAAAATAAGTCACAAAACCCCTTATTTCAAGAAAAACAGGGCCTCACCCCATGCAAACCCCCAAAACAGGACATGTTCTAAATCACAAGCCGGGGTAATCCTATTGTGGATACGATCCCACAAAAAAATTATAGATTCAATTGCGAGAATGGCCCAAAGGTATGCGTTCCGTACACAAGTGCACGTGTATGTTGTATGACCGTAAACGAGTTCAGAACAGATTCATCTATAAGAAATATAAATATATTACAAATCCGATAGGATAGGTCCAAAATATATAATAATATCATATGACTCATGTCCACACACCAATCATCAAGAGGAAACGAATAGTTTAAATCCGAGTACAGATGAAGATACAAATTGGCATTGGATGCCCATAACATAAGCCAGTGGGTTGGTGTTGTCTTCTGCTTCATCGATGTAGTAGCCTCTAGCTAGAAAAGTCTGACAATCTATAGCAATTCCAGGTATGAGTACATAGGGTACTCAACAAGTCTTTATATAACTAAAGAGTACATAGCCTCTAGCCGGCAGCGCCCTGTCCCTGCACTCCACCTCAACCAGTCGACACCGGTCCCCCCCACCCCTTGGACTAGTGTTGTTGTCCATTGCGTGGCTGATAGAGGTTAGGGGTAACCTGACGGGCGAGGTCCATTTGGCAGAGAGAAAAGGAGAGGAGAGGGATCTGACAAGTAGGTTCCACACACTTTTGCAAAAAAGAAACATAATATATGACGAGTCTATCATGTGTCTCTCGATCGTTACATAGTGTGACATCAGCATGGCAAGACTTAAGATTACCAGTTACAGTGAAGTGGTAATTTTTTCGATAATCAGAACGTGAAGTGGTAGTTTTGTGTAGCTTACTTGAAAAGTGGTAGTTTTTAAAACCCTAACCCCAATTGTGATAGTCTTTTGCAATTTTTTCTGCACAACACACAAGCCGCTCAGGATGTGGCGCCTGGCGGGCCAGCTCTGTCATTGACACAAGTGGCGGTTCAGCGATATTTATGTTGTTGCCAACCTCCCTACGACTGCTTAATAGAGGCGTCGGTTCCCTAGCCAAGCGTAGGGAGACGTCTCGTCGGCGCAGCGGCTAGTGGTGACATGGCATGGAGGTGAAGCGCCGGCGTAAATGCTTGCTACCGCTCCCACCAACCTTAAATAGGCGGGCCCGAATTTGCCCTCGCTGCACTCTCCCTGCCCTCACATCTAGAAACCCTAGTGCCGCTCCATCAAACAAGAGTTAGCTTGTCCAACCGTCCCACCTATCATATTCCCTGTCCGACTAATAAACTTAAGATGATCTTATTCCATAGAAAAAATGTCCATACTGTAGAGGGGGCCGACCTACCTGTTAGGATATGCGGCAACCTCAACTCGTCAGGAGGTAATGTTCAAAGGCTTGACCGGGCGGCAATGTCCCCGTTGGACTTATGTGAGGGTGGGATAGGCAAAAGGGAGAAGAGTTTCAGAGTGTGGGCAAAACTGAACAGAACTAAGAAAAAACGTGAAAATAGAAAATCCTTATTTATCAATTCCAAAAAAAAATCCTTATTTATCAGATTACTATTACTACTATCTCCATTCCTAAAGATAAAATATTTTGCTAAATTATTTTAGCTTATCAAATTATTTTATATTTAGAAACACATATAATACTATGGAACTGGCGAGCGGCGTGGATGGCGTGGTCGATCGACACAGCAGGAAGCACGCGCAGCTCCAAAATTCTAGCCAAGCTAGATAACTTGCACCTGAGAACTTACGATGCGTCATGACGTCATGTCACGCTCCTACAGCGGATCAGGACTACCAGTACGCTCCTTAACCGATGTGGTGTAAAACCTTGATTTCTGACATCTTATCATCTCATGTGAGTAGTACTGTAATGTATTCCCTCCGTTTTAAAATATAAAATGTTTTAGCTTTGTGAAAGGAGTGTATCTATTCTCTTTTAGTGTATATGTTCACTCCTAACCTAGATGAACCTACGTATTAAATGGTGTCTAGATACATTTATTTCACAAAGCTAAAACATCTTATATTTTGAAACGGAGAGAGTACTTCTGTATGACTCTACGAAGTAACCCAACACCAACAGAAGTAGGTCGGCTTCGCTAACAGCCGTGTTGGCGACAGATCAGTCACGAGAGAACTGACAACTAAACTGACATGAACGCATCCAAGTATGTCGCTCACAGTGGGTAAGATTATCCAACTGCGTGCTGGTTCATCCATTGAGCTGTGAGAATTTTGTTCTCGTTGCCATATATAGCGCATATCCCGGGGTGATCATCTCCGAAGAGAAACTCTTCTTAAATTCTCAAAGAAAAAGGTGCTGAGTTGGAATCCCATTCCGAGGATTCTTGTGATTTCGAAGAATCCACCTACAGGAGAACCAGGAAAGGGGAGCTCCACCCCTTTTTCCGCGCGCCCGAGTCTTTGATGTGGTGAAACTTCTTCGGTGGACGCAGCGGTGGTGAGTCATCTCCTCTTTCATCGAACAATCGGTGTCGGCATTGTTTCCCTTTTCTTACGGTTTCTTTTGGGCTGGTTTTGTGATGTTGGCCCAGCATTGGTATTCTAGTTTATATCGATCGGTTGTTATATTAATATTGTACGGCGCAAGCCTGTTTCGAGAAGTATGTTGCTTAGTGTTGATGGCGTGTTATCGCAACAAAAGTCTTAAGGTCTAGTGCTACCAAAATGACATCATGGTTGCACGTATCGAATCCAGATTTGAAAGCACGGGCTGTTTGGCGTGGATGGCTCGGTCGATCAACAGTAAGCGCAGCTTGCTCCAAAAGATACAAGTGCACTATCGCGTGCTTAAGCAGCTACAAGATTTGCAGATGCAGGACAGACATGCCAGCTGCCTATTCGGTGTCCACTTTTGCTTCGGTGTCTCCCTTCTTTTTAAACTTTGACAACGAAAAGTCTATACCGATTCGTTTCAAAGACCATACGGATCCACCTAAAACCCGTATGATTCTCTTAGACATATACTCACCGGTATACGTATACTCACGTGCTCGGAAGCGAGGTTAGCCTCGTACTCCTTCATCATAGCGCCATACTCTTCCAATTTGGCATGTTTGCTTTCGCAATCCATGTCACCAGCCCTAGGGTTGAGCGCATCTAGGATAGATCCAGATTCACCACCACCTTTCTGAGAGGCAGAGCCTGAAGCGGAAGCAGTGTAGCCAACGAAGTGGCGTATTGGCTTTCCTAACATTAGAGTTTTCATGGTACGATCTTTATTATTAGCTACGGTGTACCAGCTAGCGATTTCAATCATGTTGTTTAGGTCAAGTTTGTGCTTGTCCATCTTGTGCAATAGCATGTGCCTAATCAGTGAGTCCTACGTTAGTCCGTTAACAAAGGATATCATGGCCGTCTCGTCTGTGACTCCCTCACAAGAGTCCTTCATCTCAAGCCATCTGGTGAGGAAGCTCTCTAAGGCTTTGTCTGGCTTCTAGACGCCTCGTGCCAGATCTATTGCTCTGATGTAGCCAATAAAGGGGCACCTTTGCTTCTCTAACACTTCTGCGTACCCAGGTGGATCTACATTGGTCTTCCACCGTTATCTCTTGCCCGAGGGAAGTTCGGGCGGGGTTTATTTTTTCTAGACCTAAAGCGCAAAAATCATGAGAGAGATCATGCCCAGATCGATCTTCAACAATCGTCTCCAGCCTGAAGGCGGTCCTGGTGAACCTTGCTGTGAAGGTGGCTTCCTGGGACATAGATCCCGAGCCAACTTCACCGATGAAGATGTGAATACCATTGAAAGGAACGACGCTGAAGTGGGTGGCGTTCTCCCTAGCCATATTCTAGAGGTGATAATTGGGAACGAAAGGGATGTTGCCGATGTAGAGGACATGGCTGATGGGGAGAGTGGTGTCGGTGCCAGCGAAGGCGAATCCCTCCCAGATCCGTGCTCCAAGCGCTCCATGCCCCCGATGGACGCAATGAGGAGGGTTCCTCACAGAGAGTTTAGAGAGGTGGGGATGAAAGGCGGCGAGCATCCCATAAATGAAACACACCACATAATAGGTTCAGATCCCACAATAGTGGTGGCATCCGATGTCAATCACTATATCGTCAATATGCTGGATTACAGAGATTACAAGTGTTCGCTATGTGAGGGTTGTGTTGTGTAAAGCTTATTATGACCTAAATGATCCCGTAGGTCCAGCTTATAAAAGCACCAGAACCTAGGGTTACTGGGCAAATTGCCAACCGGACATGTTAAGGAGTCCTAAACTAATACAACATAGTTCTACATGTCTTGCACTCCAAGGCTCCGACTTCATCAATGTTGGCGCACGTAGCCTCCTTAGACTCGGCTTGGTCCTCCCTTCTAGATTCCCCTAATTGGATCACCCCGCAGGCCATGGGCCTTGTCATCGTCTATGGGACACACGGGTTAGGCAGAATAAGGTCATGCTATGGTTAGCCCATTGTGCATATCCTCAACAACACAGGCGCTCGCCGGTGCGAGGGTCTCACTAGAAGTCGAGAAGTGGAGCTAGACACAGCCGCGCTATGCCCACGAGCTGTCTCTAGGGAGCACGATGGAGGCATGGCCCGCGACCAACGGCTGCTCTAGGAGTGTGCGATCAGCCGACGGTGCTACATTCCTGCAGTCCACCTCGACGGCCCGATACCGGTCCACCCCTCCTCTTGGCCTAGTGTTGCTGCCCATGGCATGGGTGCTAGAGGTTAGGGATAACCTGACAGGCCAGGTCCATTTGGTAGAGACAAATGTGAGGAGAGGGATCTGACAAGTGGGTTCCACACACTTTTGCAAAAGAAAACAAAATATATCTCGTTGTGTGTCTCTCGATCGTTACATAGTGCCACATCATCATGATAATGGGCCCATCTTGTCAGAAACAACATCAAAATACATAACATGATCGGTTAGAGTGAAGAGGTAATTTTTTTCGACAATCAAAGAGTGAAGTGGTAGTTTCTTGTAGCTTGCCATCAAAGTGGTAGTTTTTTAAACCCTAAATCCAATTGTGGTAGTCTTTTGCAAGTTTTTCTACGTAGGGCCCGGGCCAGCTCTTTCATTGACACCAGCACGATATTTATGTCAGTCGCCAATCTCCCTATGACCGTTTAATGGACGCATCGGTTCCCTATCCGAGCGTGGGAAGACGTCTCGTTGGCGCAGCGGCTAGTGGTGACGTGGCATGGAGGCTCCGCGCCGGCGTAAATGCCTGTCACTGCCCCCACAAACGTTAAATAGACGAGGGGTAGGGACAAGGGGGGCGAGCAGGGCTAGACACCCCGCAATACGTCGCCCCCTCAACTTTTTGCAGTAGCTTCTAGTACCCGTATACTAGTATGTACTCGCTAAGACCGGAGATACGTACATGATTAATTATCCCACTGCCTAATTGAATCAAATCTTATCCAGCGAACTAAAGCGCAGTAGCACATCTTCCATATGGCCTTGTTTTCATGGATCAAAAGTGGTTTCATACCTAGTCATAGATATTCAATAGAATTAGCAGACCCATGGACCGATCATCGATTGGTCAAACCGCACATTCCCTCGTACTTCTTCCGTTTTAAAATATAAGATGTTTTAGCTATGTGCATAAAGTGTATCTAGACCTTTTTTAATGTCTAGGTTTATCTAGAACCTAGACACTAAAAGAGGTCTAGATACAGTCCTTTTATAAAACTAAAATATTTTATATTTTGAAACGGAGGGAGTAACTGCGTCTTTGCTGCTACCTTCTATGGCACTCCGGCCTCCGCCTGCTGCTAGCTGCCTGCATAAGCCACTATGACAGGAGTTGAGATCAATACGGCCTAGCTGCTCCGTCTCTCCAGGCAACGCATCTGCAGACTACGACCGTGTGTAATCTGTGATTACTGCCTCGCCGCCTTAGCACATATTGTTGCTAGGACTAAAGTATATGGTGCATAAGAACCAAGCGTTGGCTTGGTGGCAAGGCTTGCGAGTGCGCAGCCAGCCCACCTAGGTTCGAGTCCTTGTGTGGACCGAATTAAACTTGGTGTTATCCCGTGCTATAAAATGTCGCCTCCCTTATGGTCTTGTCCTGGCTCCGCCCCTGAATAGATGTGCCGGAATTTTCCCTGACGCACTATTCCCTGCCCTCTCATCTAGAAGCCGCTGTGTCAAACAAGAGTTAGCTTGTCCAACCATCCCACCTATCATATTCCTGTCCGAGTAAACTTAAAATGGTCTTATCCCGGAGAAAAAATTGTCCATATTGTAACGTGTCAATATAGAGTTCCCGAGCCGATGGGTTAATAGACATCCCGGACACGCATATCATAAGCTGCCCGGCCCTACCTGTCAGTAGAGGACGCCGACCTACCTGACGACATTATTTTAGCCTATCAAATTATTTTATATTTAGGAACCGATATAATACTATGGAACTACATTCATATAACTTAGTTTAAACACTTTCAACACATTAAAATGATGCCCTCGGACGAGCTGCCCGGATGGCCTGGTCGACCGACACGAAGCACGGGCAGCTACAAAATTCCGGCCAAGCTAGATAACTTGCACCTGACGACGTACAGATGCGTCGTGTCACCCTCCTAGATCGTAGATCAGAACTATCAGTACGCTCCTTCACTGTTATGGTGTAAAAGCTTGATTTCTGGCATCCTATCGTCTCATGTGAATAGTGTTTAATGTCCTCCCTTCGACCTATATTAATTGACTTGGATTTTTCTAGATATGAACTAAAATATGTTTAGATATGTCTAAATCTAGACAAATACAAGTTAACTAATATAGATCGGAGGAAGTACTACTGTAACCCAACACCAACAGCAACAGAAGTAGGCCGGCTTCGCTAACAGCCGTGTTGGCGACAGATCGGTCACGAAAGAGTGGCAGCTAGCTAAACTGACATGAACGCATCCAAGTTTGCCGATGCATGTGTGTACTCGAAACCAAAGTCGATCTTAACGTCTAGTGCTACCAAAATAACATCACCGTTGCAGGTACCAAATCCAAATTTGAAAGCGCAGGACGTTGGGCGTGGATGGTTCGGTCGATCGACACGAAGCACGCGCAGCTAGCTGCAAAGTTACAACTGCACTGTTGCGTGCTTACGCAGCTACAGGAACACACAAGCCAGCTGTCGACTCTCCAACGAGGATGGATGGAACACCTTCTTTCTTTCCCCGCCCGTATCAAAGAGTGGACACTCAGGGCATCTCCACTGGGTCGACCTAAACGCGTGACAGAAACGGTCTGTTTGGTTTGATCCGCGGTCACTTTACGATCAGCGCCGTGAGGCTAACCGCTCAGATACCATGTAAAAAATAATGAATTAATATTTCGGTGTATGACCCTTGTGGGGTATATATAGAGTTACAAGGGGTAGCTGGATTGGACTCCGTCTTTTCTCCCTGACTGGGCCGCCCGTGAAGCAAATCTCTAACCCGAAGTGGGCCACCCTGGTCAGTGAGGAACTGTGAGGATACCCGGAAAGTATATCCCCAACAGCAGCCCCCGGAAGTCTCCAAGATCCAAAGTCGAATTCATCATCGTCTAGATTGATCTTCGGCTTGCAGAATCTTGAAGGGTTCTTGAAACTTCAGAACAAAAAATACGATCCGGGTCTTTAAAAATAAGTTGAACCTATCAACAGGTTACTCGGATTTTCCAGCTTGATTTCAAACTAAGCCGGAATCTGGCCTCTAACGCCACCTGACAACAGTCATGGTCAAGTCACGTCATCTGACAGACATCCTGTCATCACGACCATTGGTGGGTCCGCAGTTCGCGGAACCGAGGCACCGTTTCAATGCGTACGCGGAGATCGAGGCGACGTAATCATCGCGTGGGTCCTTCCCAGTTCCTTCCACGACGCATGGCGGTTACACTGTAGCATTTGCACAAATCTTGGCGCGGTTAGGTGGATATAAGGGGTGAGGATTCTCCTCCTCCTTTCTTCACCTATTCCTTTGCCATTTCTTCTCCTCCAAATTTCCCCCGCGCACAGAGCTCCTCTGCTTTCCCCAAAAACTCCCAGCACCACCCATCTTAGGTCACCGGTGCACCGGAGAAATGGCTTCCTCAACCTCTTCCGGTTTGGCGGCAGCAGCGGCGACGAAGGCGGCAGCAGAAAAGGAAAGCTTCCGCGGGGTCTGGATCCCCTACGTGCTTGACGACGAGAAGCTCCGTGGCGTGGAGACAGAAGGGCTCCTCCGCGTCGGCGACTGGCAGAGCGGCGTCGGGGAGACCGTCTCCAACCCACGCACCGGCGAGCGGGTCCACTTCGGCACCCACCTCGACAGAGGTTTGTCGTTTCCCCCTCGGAATTCTTTTCCGAGGTGATAGATCACTATAGTGTTCAGCTCCACCATCTTCCTCCCAACTCCCTCCTAGAGATGAGCGCCTATGCGGCTTTGTGCGAGGGATTTCTCGGCATTAGGCCGAGTCTTACCTTATTCCGGTACTACTTTCATGTCCAGAGAAATTCTATCACTGCCGGTAATCCGTATATTACCGGTACAATTAGCTTTTCACTTAGACGTGAGCGCGCATTTCCCAAGATTCTAGCCAGTGACTCGGTCAAACAATGGCCAGCCACCTTCTTTTATCACAAGGATATTCCGGCTCCCGGCAAAGCCACTGCTTTGTCGGCTTTCGTCGACGGAGCTGCCACGGCCCAACCGTCTTGGGACAATGCCCCTCCGGCTCTCAGTGACGATCTGATCCTCGCTAAGAGGCGGATCCAATATCTGATTAAACACAAAGGACTGAAGGGATCCGACTTGGTCCAATGTTGGGTGTCACGCCGGATCCAACCCCTTCAGTACCATGGAGACCGACTGATGCACTCCATCACGTCGTCCAAAAAGGATTCCCTCTGCATCAGCCCTAGAGCCTATACCTCGCAAGGTTATATAAGCCAGATTAAATGGTTGATAAGGGAGCGGATCGAGAGGAAGATCCTGGAGGTTTATCTAGATATGCATATAGCGGAAAACCCCGTGGTGCCGGTAAGCTTCTAACAATAAGCCTTTTTAGGTGTTTCATTCTTTAGATTATATCGCAATACTGATATGTTTTCTTCTTTTCAGCTTGCTGACCTCCCCGAGTCGGAATTTGCTCCACTCGAAGGATATTCTCCAGAGTTTTGTTAGGAGGCGGAACTAGTCCCATTGCCGGACATTGTGCCTAAGAAGCATAGGGCTCTGACAGTGGCTGTTGGCACAAAGGAGGTGCCTGTTGTGAAGAGGTAACTTTCAACACAACTTCCGCCTTTCTACCTTTCTCGAATTTTCTTCCGAGATGTAATGTTTTCGACTCTATTACATTCTTAGAGCTAAGCAGCTCATCAAGGGTAAGGGGAAGAGAACTTCTTCGAAGCCCCTGCGACAGACGAAGCTTACCATAGCTTCTCTTGCCGTAGCTCCTCCGACTCCTGCCCCTCAACCTTCCGCAACGCCGATGATCACTCCTTCTCCGGCTTTCGCAGAAGATCCGGCTCCTTCAATGGAGTCCTTGAATCGCAAACTGACGTCACCATGAGTGAGTCAGGTATAGATAAGGGTGAACCCTCTTCGGGTAATGATCCCTCGGCAGAAACCTTTGCCGAAAACCTTCTCAGCAATCTGGGACTTGCCAAGTTTGGCCTATCTCGGAAATCTGCAGAAGAGATCCAGCAACTGGCCAGGCAGTGCCTGGAGAAAAGAAATCTATCTGCCGAAGAAGAAGCGCAAGAGGCAGAGGACATCAAACACTCTGACCTTCTTGAACAAGTGCGTCTTTGCAACGAGAGGATAAGGTCTGGTGAGCTTCCAACTGCTCCAGTGACTCCTCTGACTCTCGCCGAGAAGGTTGCTGTTGAAGTGAATGCGAGTTTGGATAAACTTACTCGCGAGCAATATGTAAGTCGGAATTCTAACTCCTGTTTTTCCTTTATTTCATATCATATCCTCTAGCCCCCAAGCATGAAGTAGGATATATAATCCGGGTTTATGCTTTCTTAGGATGCCAAAGAATGAACTAGTGTAGGCCCCAAGGCTCGTGCTAATATTAGTAAAAATATTAGCCCGAGTCTTTAGTAGACTTCTGACTTTGGGTATTCTGACTTACAGAAAGTATATTCCTATAACCAGGATTTGTTGAAAAATGTCTGCATCAAGCGGAGAGAGATCATAGCTCTTCGACTTAAGAATGCTGAGCTTAAAGTTGCCAAGGAAGAGGCCGAAGGTAAACATTCCGAGACTCAAACCTTGTCTTTCATGTTTTCATAGTCGAATTTTTACTGAACTGTTGTTCTTTTTGACTTACAGCGCTGGTAAAACAGTCCTGCGCTATGATTGAAGAGGCCGAGAACCTCAAAACCTTAGTGGTGGAGAACAAAGAGCTTTGCCAAGAGCTGGACAAGCTCAAGGCGGATCATGAGAAGAGCATCGCTCAAATTCTCGAATCCTCCTCCATGGCTACTGACGAGCGTGATCGTAAGATTGCCGCTCAGGATCAGAAAATCTCGGACCTCAATAATGAGCTGTGCAGAGAGAAGGACCTTTCCGAGGCGCTCCGGGCTGAACTCCGGAGTCTTCGGGAAGAGAAGACCAAGATTGACGATGTCATCTTTGGTATGTTCCATCTGTCTGATTTATCTATTTTCTTCGACTTTTTTCAATGTCAGATTTTCATAACTTCTTTGTGTATAGGTCCTCTGAACTTGACGAATTCCACCTCCGCCGAGCCCCGCACCCACCGGCTTACCCAAGTCGGTGACCTGCTTCATGACTTCCGCCAATCCCTTGAGGATATTGGCGAAGCTCTCAAGATTCCGGACATGCATAGCATGTCGGATTTTCAGGTGCGGGACAAGGCGAAGGAGATGCCGCAACTCGTCCAGGATTGGAACATGTCCTACGCGCGGTCCACAGCGCAGAACGCATCGCAGAACATGAGCCACCATGGAAACATGGAAATATGGCAAGTGACCAGAGGGTACTGCAAGGTGGATGAAGACAGCCAGGAGCAGGACATCAAGGATATTATGGACTCCTGCGCTGGATATGGGTGTCACGTGGCTGATTTGACCAGCTACGAAACTCCTTTCTTCACCCGCATGGACACCCCACCTCCGCCTCCAGAAGAATCAGCAGAAGTTTCTGACGATGATCACACCATATCGGAAGTGGACATCTCGGAACGATATCAAGGCGATGTATCTAGCGAGCCGGCAGCTCCTTCCTCTCCTCCTGCATCATAGATTGCCAGAAACATTTGTATTATTCTGAAAAACATGATGGGTCTGTAAATATGCAGTACTATAATTTTGCTAGTGCTAAGCTTTTTGATCTATTCAGCACTTTTGGCTTTTAAATTTTTTGTGTGCCTGAAATGTTTACATAAGCACTTATATTTTTTCGCCTATACTTATCATTTATCTGGCTTTCCGCCTCGTCCCTTTCGTGAGCCGGCTAAACCTTCTGCACAGAAACTTTGCCGAGCAATGGAGCTCAATTGCTAAACCAGTTTAAACTCGGAAACAAAGCCGGCTTCCAGTACGAACAATTCACTACTCGGAAAATACCCGCATCCAGCAATCAGACAAATAACCAAAGTATAGACTAGAAACTTTAGGGTTATACCCGAAGGTAGCATTTTTAGAATCGGAAATCTAAAACAGAACAAACATGAGCACAAAGTACTTTCAAGTATTCTGGGATTTTCTACTATGACATGATCATTAGGAAATAAGATGGTAAAAACTTCTCAGAAAAAACTTGAGGCAACCAAGACTTTTATTTCTCACAGAACATGTACATATATATGTTGACAAAGAAGGATAAACTAAGAATAAAAGGGACGTAGCTGAGCAATATTCCATGGTCTGTCTAACTCATCCGGATTTGTACTGCCTCGAGCTCTCTTTCTCTTCTTAGTAGCAGGTCTTTCTTTGACTGGCCTCATGTCAGTTAAGTAGTACGAACCATTGTGCAATACTCGACTAACTAAAAAGGGGCCTTCCCATACTGGGGAAAGTTTGTGCTTTCTTTGTTGCACAAGCTGCAGAACCAAATCGCCTTTATTGAAAGATCTGTTTCTGACTCTTTGGCTATGATACTTGCATAACTTCTGCTGATAGGCTGTTGATCTCATTTCAGCAACGACGCGAACTTCTTCGACCAAGTCGAGATCATTTTGTCGTAAAATCTCAGCATCCTCTTTAATATACGCGGCCACTCTAGGATAAATATGAATTAAATCACTAGGAAGAACTGCTTCTGCACCATAGACCAAGAAGAAAGGTGTGTATCCGGTTGACCTACTCGGAGTTGTTCGTAAACTCCATATTACAGAGGGTAATTCCTCTGCCCAAGCCCCCGCAACACGTCGTAGTGGTGCTTCGAGCCTCGGTTTTAGGCCTTGTAGGATTAAACCATTTTCTCTTTCGACTTGTCCGTTAGCCTGTGGATGTGCGACTAACGCAATGTCAAGCCGGATATTTTGCTCATTGCAGAATTCGGCCAATTCTCCCATAGAGAAATTACTCCCGCTGTCCGTGATAATGCCATGCGGATAACCATACTGGATTATGACATCCTCGACAAATCTTTTGGCTGTTGCTCCATCACAACTAGTGACAGGTTTAACCTCAATCCATTTGGTGAACTTATCCACCATAAACAAGAGGTGAGTAAATCCACTTGGAGATCGTTTAAACGGTCCTACCATATCAAGCCCCAGACCGCAAAAGGCCATGTTATAGGTATTGTTCGCAGCTGATCAGCCGGAACATGAGCTTGTTTGGCGTACTTTTGGCAGCCTTTGCACATCTTGACTAATCGTTCGGCATCTGCCTAAGTTGTAAGCCAAAAAATCCGTGTCTAAAAGCTTTTGCCACTAAAGATTTGGCTGCAACATGGTGACCACACTCGCCTTCGTGGATTTCTCTTAAGATTTCCACTCCTTCTTCCAGAGATACGCAGCGCTGAAAAACCCCAGAAACACTTCGCTTATAGAGCTCACCTTTAACTATAGTATAGGCTTTCGCTCGTCGGATAATCTGCCGGCTCATAACCTCGTCTTCGGGTAATTTGCCATCTACCAGATAATCAAGGTAGGTTTGGGTCCGGCTAGGAATTACAGCTAGGACTGCTATTAGAGGTGAGTCGGATTTGGTCGGATATTCCTCATCTACTCCCTTTATTGAGGGAACTTTGAGGTGCTCCAAAAAAGCGCCATCCGGGACCTCTTTCCGCGTAGAGCCTATCCGAGATAATGCATCTGCTTCCTCGTTTTCTGCTTGAGGGATGTGTTGAACCTCAAACCGTTCGAACGATTTAGATAGATCATCCACGACAGCTTTATACGCTGCCACAAATATCCGAAACTTGCTGAGCAACAAGATCCAAATCTCCATAACACATCAAACGTCGGATGCCAATATCCTTAGCAATCCGGATTCCATGCAGTAGTGCTTCATACTTGGCAATATTATTTGTCGCTGTGAAGTGGATCTGCAACACGTATAGAAGTTTATCTCCTTGGGGTGATTTGAGCATCACGCCAGCCCCCGAGCCCCCTCGGGCCTTAGACCCATCAAAGTAGAGGGTCCAATATTCCGACTCAGGGAGGGTCATATTCTCCTTCGTCTCTGTCCAATCAGCGACAAAGTCGGCAAGAATTTGGGATTTGATTGCTATCCGAGGTTTATACTCAATATCAAAAGCTGAAAGCTCTATGCCCCATTTGGCGACGCGTCCTGTGGCGTCACTGTTGTTGATTATATCTCTCATAGGAGCTGTGCTCACCACGGTAATTGGATGCTCCTGAAAATAGTGTCGTAGCTTACGAGATGCTAGAAAAACACCATAAGCCAACTTTTGATAGTGCGGATACCGCTGTTTGGATTCTTTTAGGACCTCGCTTGCAAAGTAAGTCGGACGCTGCACCAGGTGTTCATGATTTTCCTCCGGTCTCTCCACCACCATGACGATACTAACTACCTTGTTTGTCGCAACAAGATAGAGCAACATCGGTTCTTTTGGTTCCGGCGCAGCAAGGATAGGAGCAGATGAGAGTACTTTCTTCAGGTCTTGTAGTGCAGCTTCAGCTTCATCGGTCCAAACTAAATCCTTGGTCTTTTTCAAGAGTTTGTATAATGGTGCGGCTCTTTCACCAAGCCGGCTTACAAACCGACTGACTGCAGCGATGCAACCAGTTAGTCTTTGTACGTCCTTCAGGCAAGTTGGCCTAGAAATATTGAGTATAGCCTTGATTTTGTCTCGGTTCACCTCTATGCCTCTTTGAGACACGATGAAACCTAACAATTTTCTGGCTAGTATTCCAAAGAAACATTTCTTTGGGTTAAGCATGATGTTGTATTTTCGTAGATTGGCGAATGTTTCCTCCAAGTCAGAAATCAGCGTTTCCTTCTTTTTGGACATCTCCGCAATATCATCCACGTATGCATGCACATTGCGTCCGAGTTGGTCATGGAGGCAACGCTGCATCATGCGCTGGTACGTAGCTCCTGCGTTCTTCAGCCCAAAGGGCATCGTAACAAAATAGAAGGTTCCGAAGGGGGTTATGAATGAAGTTTTGACTTTGTCAGATTCCTTCATCCGGATTTGGTGATAACGGGAATATGCGTCGAGAAAACAGAGGAGTTCCAAGCCTACCGTAGAATCGGTAACTTGATCAATTCTAGGCAGAGCGAACGGATCTTTTGGACAAGCCTTGTTCAAGGCAGTATAATCAACACACATCCTTAAATCAGTGGTGTCCTTTTTAGGGACCATTATAGGATTGGCCGACCACTCAGTGTGGATGACCTCTTCTATGAATCCAGTTAACTCGAGCCGTGCTAGTTCCTTAGCTATTGCCTTACGCTTTTCATTGCCAAAACATCGTAAGGACTATTTGAAGGGTTTAGCGTTCGGGTTTACATTTAAAGAGTGCTCGGCAAGTTGCCTAGGTACTCCGGTCATGTCAGATGGCTCCCATGCGAAGATATCTTGATTTGCTTGGAGGAACTTGATGAGCGCGCTTTCCTATGCGCTATCTAGGTGACGAGGGTTTAACTCATCAATGCCCATTGTTATGGACTTGGGTTTTGGAGAAGGAGGGAACGCTGGAAGTCTCGATCGGCTAGCAAACAAGCACACAGGTGACACGAGGTTTACCCAGGTTCAGGCCTCGTAGAGGACCCTACTCCTGCTTGTCTGCTCTTGATTGATGATGATCCGAAGGATTACAATGTCACCGATGGCAGTGTATGCGCAGATTAGATCTGGCATATGGGAGATCGTAGATCTGTCTATTGTCTATTGCGGTGTCTAGATCTATTGTGGGAGTCACGATTGCCTGTTGGGGGAGAGGATGCCTTCTCGTTGGACCCTCCTAGCCTTTATATATGAGGAGGCTAGGTCTCAGGTACCAATACGAGTTGGTTACAAGTTAGATTCAAACTCTAGTCTTGAGACTTCCTTGTCTTGTGCATTTGGGAGTCCGTGTCCATATGGGCTTCATACCACTCGAACCGTCATAGGCGTCATGGACCTTGGCAATTCGTAGAGTGGGCCTTCTGTCGAGTCGCACCAGGTAGGCTGTAGTCGAGTGCCTATTGGGCATACCCATGTCAGTAGCCCCCGAGTGTCCACGTGAATCGTAGATTTGGATGGAGACTCAGAAGTCTTGATCTATTTATTAGGATGTCAGAGTCGACAATTGTGTCGAGTGTGAAGCACTCGCCCGGAAGTTCATCGGGTCAGCCGAATTTGTAGTAGCTCATAGGGATGATGGTAAACGTGCCTTGTGCGCTCGACGGATCGGGACCAGTTAATTGCTCTAGGGCAAAAACAATGCTACCTACTCAAACTCGAGTCCCCGGACTCGAATTCGGAAATTGCTCGCGTAATTCGACTCAGGCCGCGGAGGTCTTATAGGAGTCGAATTCCAGTGTATGGGTGCGAGCACTCGACGCGTCTGTCAAGGCATGTTCATCGTACCTGTAGGCACGAATATATCTCTAGTAGTGCGCAGCAGATGCGTTGCCAGGCCTTATTCAGGTCTTATCTTCACGCTGTAAGCGCGACATCCGAATTTTTTGTCATCGCGGAGATGATTCGGGTGGCCTAGGAGACGTAATCTCTTTGTAGGGGAAATCCGTGATGGAGTCGCCATAGCATTCGAGTGTGGATGTTATCAACACACAATACGATGTACAAGCAAAAATAATCATAGGGTGTGCGACCAGCGCTCCCTATGGGAGTAGCCCCCGAGTGCCTATTCGAGTCGTAGACTCGAGTGGGGACTATAAGTATTTTGCGACTGATGTCGTCTTTTGCTTGTTTCATTCGAAAATGCTTTCAGCGCTCCCTATGGGAGTAATCCGAAGCCCACAATCGAATCGTAGATTCGAGTGAAGGGTTTTCATAATGCTTGGATATCTTCATAAATTTCTTCGGGTGCGCGGCCAGCGCTCCCTATGGGAGTAGCCCCCGAGTCCTTAGTCGAATCGCGGATTCGAGTGAGGATTCAGAGTGTGTCACTTGAGGATATTGTATATGCGCGTCCAGCGCTCCAGTTTGGAGTAGTCCCCGAGTGTCTGGCGGAGTCGTAGACTCGGGCAGAGACTCGAGTATTGTATCTTGTAGACGCAGTCGAAAATCACGCGAGGAGAAACCACTGACCCGGAAGTGCATCGAGTCAGCGTCTCACGCATAAGGAGCCAAGAGTCGATGATGTAGTCAAAGTCATGCGGTGATTAGCCGGGTGAGTCGACGATGCAGATGGAGTCGACACAGTCATTTCTGTCGGGTGCAGGGCTAGCACCGCGCGTGTGTAGCATCCAGCGATGCAACCATCCAAGGAGGAACTCGACTCGGGTCTTGAGTGTATGTCGTAGCCAGTTGTTTTGTCGACTCCTGTTGGAGGACCCGATAGAATAGCTCGACGCAGTCTACATCCTTATAAGCTGCATAAAACATTACGAATTGTGAAGTACTTGTATCTTGTAAAGATATTTGCATGTAGGTTTGCAAAGTAGAATTCTGGTGCCAATCGAGTCGACACTTTTGCACTGTATGCTAGGCCTTTTTGTTAGCCTGATTACCCTTAGTCTCAGTACCTTGCCGAGGCACTCGGAGTTCAAGGATTCGACGATCAGGTAGAATCAGCTACTCGGGCTATCGCGTATGAGGTGCTCGAGTGCGTGAAGTCGATGACACATTAGGTTACTCGAAGAGGGCGCAGCCCCCGAGTGTATCGAGTGCGAGTTAAAAGAAATCATCTCTAAGTAGAGGGAAAACTTAGCTTTATTGGTAGTTGTCGTGGTGAACGAGTCGCAAGATCCGATGCGATCGACGGGTTGCGGGAGTCAAAGATTGTAGCAGCTCGTGGTCGCGGGAGTCGAGTGAGCCCACGAGTCACCCGATATGAAGACCGTAGCTGGTCGTTGAAGTTGAAGACCGCGGCGGGTCGCCGAAGCGGAGGGAGCCCCCGAGCCCCCGAGTCGTTGGAGTTGAAGATCATAGCGAATCGCTGGAGTCGAAGACTGCAGCAGGTCGCATGATTGACACCAGACGAGTAGTCAACGTGGCAGTCGAAAGTTGTGAAGCGATCATGTAGTTGATGTAGCAGTGGGTCACGCGGCGGACGTAGTCGATGCGGCGGATCGAAATCGCGTGGTGATGACGAATTGCCGCATCCCGAGACTGTAAAGGGCCATAGCAGTCGAATGTTGCTTCGGGTCACCGTACCCGAAGACCGCAGAATAGTCGCCGCAGCCGAAAGAGCCCCCGAGTGTAGCGTCGAGGTGGTTGATGGAGTCGCGACGGCGTCCGAGAGCCAATGCATTGGGCCAGAGTCGACGTGGCAACGGGTCGCCAAAGCCGATGACGGTAGCATGTTGTCGCAATCAAAGATTCTAGTATATCGCCGTAGCCGATGGCGGCAGTGGGTCTCCATAATCAAAGACCGCAGCGGGTCGCTGGAGCCGATGACGGTATCGAGTTGACGCAGTCGAAGACCGTAGAGGGTCGCTCCAGTTGAGGGATCCCCCGAGTCGCCGATGCCTAAGATCGTGGCGGGTCACGCAGTGGAGTCGGCGGAGCCCCTTCATGTTGTCTCCGCGACTCGTTCGATTCGCGTGTCGTGAGTACATGTATGTCTGAGTGATATATTCCATCGTATGGGACAAGGTCAAGTGATGCCTTTCATCCGATTCATGTAGGTTGTACTTCATAGCCATAGCTCCTTTGATCAGTGCCTCTTTTTTTAACGTCAGATCCAATCAGAATTCTTTTTAATGTCATCGCCGGTAGCTGCGCACGGGAGACCCTTCACTTGATTATTTCCCAGTACATATCAAATAATGGTCTCTACTTTCACGTGATGATTTTTCTTTGGCACTTGATACTCGCTTCTTCTAGGTTGTTTTTTTTTCTCCAAAAGAACTGGGATCGTCTAGGGAGTTCCTGTTGATCTCCACGCTTGGAAGACAAAACCTGGCAACTTGAAACTTCCGTTAGCTGTCAGTCATGCATGAATATTTTCTCAAGTCGCTCGATGAGTCTCGGCCCTGAACTTGACGTTGGGCAGTGTTCCACCGAGACTCGGCCCTGAATTATTGACTGCACGGAGTCGAGAATATTTTGGCAGCGATGGCGTCAGCTATTCATGACAAAGTGGAACGCTCTGATGTGGAGGACATGAGGAGACAGACATATGCGTTCCCATCTTGCCTCATCTAGGCAGCGACAGTGGCATTGCCGGCGTATACGCGTACGTTCGCTCGGCTGAGTCGAGATGCACGAGAACTAAATACCGACAGCCGCCGGCAGGTTTTCCGACTCCGATTTTGTAGGCTAGATCAGTATACCAGGGCGGTGGAGATGTTTAGCCCTGCTGTCGTGTATACAACCAGAATTTGTTCATGATCATGAGCGAAGTCGAAGTAGATTTGCTCTCTAAAAGTCGATGAATCGTAGATTCCGGTGATGGAGCCGTCAAGATCGCAACATCAGCGCGCCCAATTCCCACAGACGGCGCCAATTGACGAGGGTTTAACTCATCAATGCCCATTGTTATGGACTTGGGTTTTGGAGAAGGAGGGAACACTGGAAGTCTCGATCGGCTAGCAAACAAGCACACAGGTGACACGAGGTTTACCCAGGTTCAGGCCTCGTAGAGGATCCTACTCCTGCTTGTCTGCTCTTGATTGATGATAATCCGAAGGATTACAATGTCGCCGATGGCAGTGTATGCGCAGATTAGATCTGGCATATGCGAGATCGTAGATCTGTCTATTGTCTATTGCGGTGTCTAGATCTATTGTGGGAGTCGCGATTGCCTGTTGGGGGAGAGGATGCCTTCTTGTTGGACCCTCCTAGCCTTTATATATGAGGAGGCTAGGTCTCAGGTACCAATACGAGTTGGTTATAAGTTAGATTCAAACTCTAGTCTTGAGACTTCCTTGTCTTGTGCGTTTGGGAGTCCGTGTCCATATGGGCTTCATACCACTCGAACCGTCATAGGCGTCATGGACCTTGGCAATTCGTAGAGTGGGCCTTCCGTCGAGTCGCACCAGGTAGGCTGTAGTCGAGTGCCTATTGGGCATACCCATGTCACTAGGCCTACGCCTATCTGGGTCACCTTGGAGGGGTCATCATCCTTCAACGGCGTCTTCTTCGTCTCTTTTGATGTCTTGAACTCCTAATTTGGCTTTGTCACCTCCTTCTTCGTTGCGGGCATCTCAGGCGGATCCATGCTTTTCTTGATCTCCTGGTACTCCTAGGCGTGCAGCACGGCTTCAGCAAAGGCGGTGTTTCCATCCTCGCACTCTCGCGCTTTCTTCGGGTCTCCCCTGATAGTGATTACGCCGTTGGGACCTGGAATTTTCATCATATTATGAATGTAACACGGCCGAGCCATAAAGGCCCAGTAAGCCAGACGTCCGAATATAGCGTGGTACGCGCTCTTGAATGGGACCACTTCGAAGGAAAGTGCCTCCGTCCGATAATTCTTTGGAGTTCCAAAGGTAACATCCAAAGTAATCTCCCCCAGGGAATTAGCCTGTCTTCCTGGGATGACTCTGCGAAAAATCATAGAGCTATGGTTCAGCTGGGTCTCCGAGATCTTCATCCGGCGTAGTGTTTCGACATAGAGAATATTGATACTGCTACCCCCGTCCATGAGGGTCTTGGAGAAACCATAACCGTCAATAAGTGGATTGACGATTAAGGCGTATTTTCCTCGCATATGTAGCTTAGGCGGATGATCAGCGCGGTCAAAGGTGATTGCCACTTCCGACCAGTCCAAGAATTGGGGGACAGCCAGAATTGTGGCATTGAGCTCGTGTAGAACTGCTTTCTTAACCTTTGCTGGTTGAGATCTGAGGAAGGTGACATAAGTGTCTTTTTTGGTCGGAAAATTTTTCTTCCCTTCCGGCTTGGGATTTGAAGCATCTCCTTCCTCCATGTCGGAATCTTCCTTGGTCTCTTTATCTTTTTCGGAATTCTTCTTTCCCTTCTTCCGCTTAGCTTTGTATCCCGCGGTGTCATCTCTTTTGATGTCGTCATTGAAACGGCATTCAGCGTTGGTGTGGGATGAGCCCCCATTGGCGTCTAAGTGATGCACACATGGGTTATTGGTAGGGGTGTAAACAGATCGGATCGGATCGGATTTTGATCATACCATATCCTTTTCCATATTCGTTTCTCGGATTCGGATCGGAGCAGATAATGACCGGTTGCGGATTCGAATGCGGATTTACTGGACCGCGGATTCGAATCGGAAATGGGGCGGACTCGGGCCGGAAATGGAAGTAGTCGGATAAATACTCTCATAGGTAGATAATTATATTTCTAGCAAAGTTTTGAGAGAGAATTAATATTTTGGCCTTGCATGAATCAAGTAGATAAGATAATAGAGAATATGGTGTTAAAAGACAGAGTTAGACATGTTCACCTAATGAACTCGGTAACTAAATAAGTAGTAGCTTTGCGATATTGCCCTTGACTTTTGACTCTAAAATCGGATTATCCGGTTTGAAATACTCAGATAATCCTAATTAATTTTCATATAATACATATTCGCATGCTATTTTCCACACCATATCCTACACCATATCCGGGACATCATGTCAGAATAGGATATCCTTATCTGCCGAATTCTATAAGATTGGATATGGATACCTTAAAACGGTTTCGAAACCGATTTCGGTGCGGAAATTATCCTATCTGTTTACATCCTTAGTTATTGGCAATGTCAACCCAAGAGTAGGTTTTGCCCGGTTGTTGGTCTCCTCTACCTTGGACTCTCGAAGTCCCACGGCCATGCCCGCGGCCTCCGCCGCGTCCTCCTCGTCCTCCAGACCCGAAAGTAGCAGTGACCATTGTCGTTTCTGCATTGGGTTTTTCTTCCGAGGTATTTTTGCGCTTCTGAGCTTGTTGCTTTGGTTGTTTTGACGACTGTGGCACAGCTAGGGCATTGAGTAATCCCTCTGCATCGTCGTCGGCATCTGCATACTTGCTCGCTATTTCTATCATCTCTCCCAAATCAGTGACTTTGTCACACTTCAAACAATGACGCAGTAGACCAATTGGGAGGCCTGCAATGAAAGCTTCAATCGCAGTTTGATCATTTACTCCTTCACATGAGTTCTTGGTGTCGATCCATCGTCCGAGGTAATCTCGGCAAGTTTCTCCGGTCTTCTGGGTGCAACGCTGTAGGTCTCCGACTGTACAGGGCCTCCGGTATGTGCCTTCGAAATTCCGAAAGAACGCACTTTGCATGTCATACCAGTTGTGGTTGGTGTTCTCCGGAAGTTCATTAAGCCAAGATCATGCCGTCTTCCGCAACATAAGTGGGATATATCGGGTTGCGACCAGGCTGTTTCCGCCTTTGGCGATGCAGCAAGCTTGGAAAAAATCCTGTAGCCAGGTATCTGGCCGAGAAATGCCATCGTAGGCTTGGATATGTCTTGAGATAGCAAATCCTTCCGGGAATCTTGTAGCTCTGATGCATGGTCCGAAGCACTTTGGGCCCATGTAGATATCATCGTTTTCGTAGCGCCGCGCCTCTATGTTGGAGTTGATCCTGTGTCTTGCGTCGTTCGGGGATAGAGATCGTCCCGAATGTCAGCTATGGCTGTGGTGCCTTGGAGCCGGACTTCGGCTTCTGCCACCACCTCCTCCGCCATGTCGTCCTCCTTGTCCCCCGTGAGATCCGTTGTGATGACTGCTTGGTGGAGAGGGTGGGGCAGCTGGATTGTTTTCGGCTGTTCGCCGGCCTCTGTCCGGAACATCATTAATCCGGCTCCGGGGAGGGTCTTTACTATGACAAGCCCCCTGCCGGCTTGTCCCGGCATGGTTTCCGTCGTTCCTTTGTCCGTCGTTCCCACTACGGTGAGGCTCAGCGGAACGGCTTGCATGTCTAGGAGGTGGGATTTTTTGACGATCCTCCTCCCGATGTTTTTCTTTATCTTCTCCCTTTCGATCGTTCGACCCTCGTCGGGGAGGATTCCTCGGATACAGTGCAGCAATGGCCTCTTGCTCGGCCGTTGGAGCGATGTTGCTCCAGTCACGTGTAGATCTGTGATGCTGTCCTGATGATCCGGTTCTAGAGTAGTTGTCTTCCCATCGGTCGGAACGGTGATGCTGTTCCGGAACACGCTGGGGCCATATATCATTCCAAGCTGAGTCCGTGTGGCATTGGTCGGATTTGGAGACCAGTTTTCCACTTCCGGATTTCGCAGCCATCTGTTGCTCTAGACCCTTGGTGAGTAGCTTGATGCCCAATCGAACCTGTTCTAGGCTTGGGTTATTTGACAGGATATCTTGAGCTGCGACAGTGTTCTGTACCGGTGTTGGGTACACCAGATCTCACTTGCTGTCGAGACGAGGCATCCCTGCATCTCCTTCAAAGAGGACCCTGTTCACTTCCGGAAATTTACTGTCATGCGTGTAACGTTTCCGTGTCTTCTGATGCAACCAAGACATGTAATCCTTAGTTGCCATGCATTTCTTTTCCTCCTCGATGTTTTTGGCTTCATCTAGGAGTTGTTGACGACGCGCTTCTAGGGCTTGGGCCCTTTCGTCCAGCTCTTTAGCAGTAAGTTCTGCAGCTGTAGGGATAGGTGTGGTTAATGCAGCATCGATGAGTTTACGCGCACCTTCAGTGATCACGCGTCCATCCACCGATTCTTCTTTTTTGGGCTCTTCTGGGATAAGTGCTCCATCCGAGTCTTCCTCATATTCTTCGGCAATCACCTCCTCTGTCAGAGGGTCTTTTGTCAAGGTCTTGTTCTTCTTGTTCTTCTTCTTTGCCTTCTTGGCAGCGCCGGTAGCAAAGACGGCTTTGGGTCCGTTTTCTGGAGTCAAGCTCTGATCGGTACTTTCGGACATCTGGACTTCGGCATTATCTCCGACTTCCATGTCATCCTGCGTTTTGGAAGAGTGTTACCCGGATCCTTCATCCATGGCTTCTCTTTCTTCTGCAGCTTTGGAGTTGTACTCCTCTTCATACTCCATGGAGAATTTTCGGAAATCTGCCGACGTCATCGATTCATCCGAGGATGCGGGTACGTCGGCGTTTATTCCAATTGCCTCCAGCACAGAGTCGGTGTTGTCTCCAGCATCGGCAGAGATGGATCCGGATCCCACGTATCCGACAAGGTGCGTTGCGTTCCTCCTGAGGTACCTTAGGAAAGGCCTGTCTGACCCGACATCGTCAGAGCCGGAATCAGTGTCGTTGATAAGCTCCTCCTGGGTTTCGACTCTCGCGGGTGGGTCGATCTTGGATTCGGTCTCTCCAAGGAGATCCACTCCAGATTCGACTTGGGCCGCTAGGTCTTCTTCAGGCTCGGATATCTCCACTATCTCTGCAATTAGTGCGGGTTGGGTGGGATTAGGGTTTTCTGAGATCCGGAACTCTGTCGCCTCCGCGGACAAAGGGCACCCAGAAGATTCTTATGCTTCTATCATCACCGCTGGGGTGGGTGGGACAGGTTCAGCAAAACCGATGTAAACATCGATCTCGCCAAAAGACATGATTGTGTAGGCAGTCACAGCCTCCCTAGCCGGAATCCAGGTCTCGTCAAGAATGATGAGAGGGACGTCGCTGGCATAGAGGATGCGACCGACGACAATAGTTTCACCGATTCCGATTCTTGCAGATTCCTCTCGGAATGCAGATCCGAAGCTCACTTGCCCCACGGTGGGCACCAACTGTCGTCGGATTGATGACAAGTACGCCATGAGGGGGTCCTCAAGGCGTGCGAAAGAGAGGGGTGTGAGATGTACGGTGTTCCGGGACGGTGAGCACACAAGTTTATCCAGGTTCGAATCCGTCGGCTTTGGACGGATCCTACTCCTGCTAGCAATCCAGTAATATGGCAGAGCCGGAATATGGGTTACAAGGGTTTGCCTGTGTGAGTTTGAGATTGTAGACTATTGAGGGTGCCCTAATGGCTCTCCCTAGGACGGCTTATATAGATATCCGGCCTAGGGTTTACAGGAGAGATCTATCCGGCTACGACTAAGAGTCGGTTACAGAGTACATCTTGAACTATAAGTAACACTATGGGCCTAAGTTACTAAGTCTTCTGGGCCTTCCTGTAGCCGGATTGGACTCCGTCTTTTCTCCCTGACTAGGCCGCCCGTGAAGCAAAGCTCTAACCCGAAGTGGGCCCCATGTACAAAGGATTGTTGTTTTCTCCCTAGTAGCAACAACACATCTACAACCTTAGAGATTTCTGTCACTTCCCCAGATTACTAGAGGCATGAACCTACTATCGAGCATAAATACTCCCTCTTGGAGTTACAAGCATCTACTTGGCCAAGATAGCTAATAGCAACAGATACCATCCAAGATACAAATAACATAGACATGATAAAATCAATAATCAATCTGACATGGTATCTCAATATCCATCGGATCCTCGCAAACACAACATATAGGATTACAAATAGATGATCTTGATCATGAACGAAGCTCACAAGATATAAACATGATAGCACAAAGGAGGAGAACCAACCATCTAGCTACTGTATGGACCCATAGTCCAAGGACGAACTACTCACGCATCACTCCGGAGGCTGGCATGGTGATGAAGAAGGCCTCCGGGATGATCTCTCCCCTCCGGCAGGGTGCCGAGAAGAGCTTTGGATCCCCCCGATCTAGGGATGGAGATGACAACGGCTACAGACTCTTTCGTCGAATTTGGATCGGGTCCTAGGGTTTCTGCATCTTGGTACTTTTATAGGCGAAGGGGCAAGGTCGATGGCAGCCAGAGGGGCGCACATCAGGGCATGGCCTGCCCTAGGGGATGGCCGCACCAGCCCTAGGTGTGGCCACCTCGTGGCCCCACTTCGGCTTCCCTTCGGACTCCGTGTTCCTTCTGGTAAGTATTAACTTTGGCTTTTGTTCCATCCAATTCCGAGAATATTTCTTTACTAGCTTTTCTGAAACCAAAAACAGCAGAAAAATGCAACTGGCACTGCGACATCTTGTTAATAGGTTAGTTCCAAAAAATGTATAAAAAATACCTCAAAGTGTAAACAAAACATAAAAAAGTTGATACAAAACAAGCATGGAGCATCAAAAATGATAGATACGTTTATGACGTATCAATCCTCCCGTCACACGTGCCACCGGTTGGCGTTGAGTGTTTCTATTGTTCGGTATGCACCGCAGCACATGTCCCACCGGTCCCACGAAAACTTGCGCTCGTGGAGGTGGCATAAGATTTCAGCAGCTTATGCAGGAGCCGCTCTAGCATGCGAAAGCGGTTGCGTTGGCGATCGTTAGGGTCGGCCCTGGGGCAGGGCGGGAGGGGCGGCCACCCCAGGCCCATAAAACCGAGGAGCCCATCTAGCTAGATATTCAGCCTATCTTAGGGGCTGTTTGGTTCAGTGGCTATGCACGGATGACAAGGGATATCCACTTTTTTTGTGGCTATCCGGTGTTTGGTTTAGAGGGTGGAGGGGATATGGATAACCAATTTTGGCTCAAAATGGTGGTTGAGCATATCCCACAAAAAGAGCTAGATGAGCTCAACCTCTTTTGGATAGCTCCTCCGAAGCGTTTTCTTGTTCGTTCACCCTTTCTCTCGAGAGAAAATAACCATTTTTTATCGCCTATGGGCTCGACAAGGAGCGACAACGAGGGTGGCCATAGCATAGGCCGCCGGACAGAGCGGGTGTTCGAATACGCACGCGGGGGTAGGCCGCCGGACGGAGTGGGAAGGCAGGGGGCGCATGCAGGCAGGTTGACACGGGGTGGACAGGGGCAAAAGGGTGGCGAGCTGTCGGCGGTCGTGGCCGCTGCTAGAGAAGTGGTGAGGCGGATGAAAAAGACAAGGAGAAAGAGAAAAATGAAAAAAACATAGTTGAGCCTATAGATTTTGACTGGCTATCCCTAACTACTTTTTATCCTACTTTAGTCAAACAGAAAAAAGACTACCTTAACCAGTTGGTTAGGGATATCCTCATTCCTAAGTGACATACTCTCAACCAAACAACCCATTGTAGGAGGGCATGTTCACGCACGCACCGAAGAAAAGAACTAGCTGTAGCATGCGGAAGGCCCTGGTTAGTGCACGGGGCTTTGTTGTTTCGTAGGAGCGGTAAAGTGATTGTGTGATGTCGTTTTCTAGCACTAAACGTTAAAAGTTGGATTGGATAAGTTCCATCAACGCTGAGCAACGGCAGCGTCATGTCAGTTGCCAACAAGGCTGCTAGCTAAGAGGACCCACTTCTAATGGATTACAGTACTTCCTCCGACCCAAATTAATTGACTTAGATTTGTCTATATTCGGATGTATCTAGCACTAAAACATGTCTAGATACATCCGAATCTAGACAAATCCAAGTCAATTAATTTGGGTCAGAGGAACTACCTTTTTTGTTTTTTGCGAGTCAATACGGTACTATGCACGTGGAGGCATCAAGCTTTGAAATCAGCGGACAACCACATTGATGGCTCGTGATTGATGAGCTCGTTGGGGAACCCCAAGAGGAAGGTATGATGAGCACAGCAGTAAGTTTCCCTCAGTTATGAAACCAAGGTTATCGAACTAGTAGGAGCAAGGAAACACCCCAAAGATGTTGCTAGCTGAGCCTTGGCAGGACGCACTACCGGTGCTAGTAGCAACGTGGAGACCTGCACAACACAACCACAAAACTTTGTCCCCAACATGCGATGAGGTTGTCAATCTCACCGGTTTTGCTGAAAACAAAGGATTAAACGTATCGCATGGAAGGAAGTAATAGTTTGCAGAAAGTAAACACAAAGCAGTAAACAGTTTGTAGATTGTATGTAAAAGAAAGGACCGAGGTCCATAGTTCACTAGAGGTCGCTCTCCTTAAGATAGATAACATGATCGGTGAACAAATTATAGCGGGGTAATTGACAAACATCGAGAAAGCATACAAGCATATACTAATCATCTTGACTCCTTTGAGACTTGATTGGGCATTACAACATTATACATAGACCGCCATGCAACTGCATCTTTGACTAATAATCCACCTTTAGGTTATTATCCGAACCCCCTCCAGTATGAAGTTGCAAGCAACAGATTATTGCTTTACGAATTGCTTGTAAAGTAAACAATACGATTGTTCTATGAACAAAGGATTGTTGTTTTCTCCCTAGTAGCAACAACACATGTAGTACCTTAGAGATTTCTGTCACTTCCCCAGATTAACAGAGACATGAACCCACTATCGAGCATAAATACTAACTCTTGGAGTTGCTAGCATCTACTTGGCCAAGATAGCTACTAATAACGGAAAGCATGCAAGATCACAAATAACAAAGACATGATAGGATCAATAATCAATCTGAAATAGCATCTCAATATCCATCGGATCCCCGCAAACACAACATGCAGAATTACAAATAGATGATCTTGATCATGAACCACTAGTGGAGAATTGCTTATCAGTGGAGCATATTTTTTGTTATCAATGGCGCATATGTGATGCGCCACTAGTGTTGCGCCACTGCTAATTAGATATCAATGGCGCATATTCAATATGCGCCATTGATAATAGGCCCACCACTGGCACACCTTAAATATGCGCCATTGATATTTTACCAGTGGCGCCTATATCCAAATGCGCCACTGGATGAATAAAATATGCGTCCCTGATGTTTCGTACAGGTATACATAATACAAGGCTCTCAGGTATTTATACAGGTACATATACAGGTACATATACAAGTATTTATATAGATACACAACAGTGTAAAACATAGATAATAATACCACTAGAATTATACATCATCACATCAATTAGAACCCGACATAGTGACAAGTGCCCGAATATTATACAGTCTAGAACAAATTGATCTCATCTTCTCATACATTACACATTACAACAAGTTGATTATTATGATCATTAGCCAAGTCCTAAACTACTAAAGGACCGAGTAGAGTACAACTGCAATGGCGGTGATGAGCAAGACGGGGAGCACGATCATCAAGGTCTTCATCTGGTTCCTGTCTCTCTGCTCTCCAAGGAGGTGGTTCCTCCACCTAGCTTCCGCCTGCTCTCTCGTCGGGTACCCTTTGTATCTGTTGCCACTGAACTTGTTCACTTGCTTATGACAATCCTCCCACTCGTCGTAGACTCCTGGGACCCTCCCTCTGAACACCACGTAGCACGACATCTATATACACAAGGCATATAAGTACTATATCATGCAACATAAAGAATTAAAAGGTTCATGACATGCATCTCCACAAAAAAGAAGGTTTCGATCTAAGCCAAGCTATTAAGTTTCATACATATGGTAATAAGTAAACGAAGTCCAACAACGACCGTTTCGAGCTAAGGCAAGTTAAAGTTTATGACACACACACACGAGATACACAAACCGGCTGAGCGCTAGCTAGCTAGGAACACTACATCATGAAGACTTTGTTTTACACGGCGCCGGGAACAGTTTGTAGCCGTCTTTCGTTGTCCATGTCCTACGGTCACCCTGCGCCTCGAGCCGTGCTTCGATCTCGTGCTTACTGAATGCTCTTTTGCAGGATAAGGCCCCCCTTGTGATGACATCTTCTTGCACGATGGTCGCAATCTGAGTCTGGATGCGTAAGAAGTCGTCCTTAAGTTCATCATCGTCCATTCTTGCCTCAGCTTCGGCCCATGCTTGGAGACTAGATGGCAACGTAATGATGTGTGCATCCCGGACGATCGCCTGACACTGTTATCCGGCTGCTTGACGCAGGCGAACTTCATTACGTGTTTGAACACGTGTCTGCCATCCCTGAAATTTTCCGTCCCCTTCTTATGTTGGTGTAGTCTTTCTTCTTTTGCTCCCTCCCCGAGTCCAAGTATGTGGCTAGCGAATAACTCGGGTGAATGAGGATTAGTGTGCAGTATTTATCTATGTGCAAAACAATTTAAACGAAACAATGTTGGAAAAAGAGCAACCGAAAACTAAGAAAGGACAAGTTACGGCGACGTGCGAGTGTGTGCACTTACTCGGGAAAGAAAGGCAAAATAAGCTCTTTTCCACTCTTGTTGTCCACCATGAAATTTTGGAGGTAGTTCCTTGCGCTGGTCCGGGTCACTGGATTCACCAACTGGCTATCATGAATGAAGTAGGGGTCCACTATAGCGACGCCAGGGGTCTTCTCTCTGTTGACCTTCATCACTCGATGGAGCACGTATAGGCGGACCAAGGTATAGTTCATCCACTTGCCATGGAAAAGCTTGAAGATGTCCTTATACGATATGAAGAAGATATCCGCGGGGGCATTATCGACGAAGCCCACGCCCGTTGGAACATTGACCGTGAAAACAGGGTACAATGGATTTTCTTCTTTAAGAAGGCGGTCCTCTAGATATACAATACCATGTTGTAGGTTAGCCATCGCTCCACTTGCATTTTTGATCAGCTCCTCACTCAGAATCGGTTGACCAGCTATGTGAACCCTGGTCAAGGTGCCCTTAGGGGGCTGTGTTAACGGGTCGCCCTGAGCCCGGGGCCTCTTCAGATCCGGCTGGCTCAAAGACTGCTTATTATTGTTCTTGGTTCTCTTGCGATGCTTCTTCATCTCGACATTACCAGCCATCTGCTCATCCGCCGCCTTATGGAGTGTGGTAGGGCTGAAAATGATTCCCTGGGTGCCTTTATAAGGACCAGCTGCACCAGCATCCGGAGGCATCTCCTCTAAGGTACCATGGAAGTCTAAACGCGTGCATGTTCTGGTACGAGCATTCGTGTCGTCGGCAACGTGGTAGGTCTCATCCATATTTGGCATGAACAAAGAGTCCGTGATGCCAGTGTTATCATCATCATCATCATAATTGTTAATGTTGTCCCCATGTGCATCATTGGGCGGTGGCGGTGCAACGGCGGCCTTGCCATGTGGAGGTGGCAGTGCAGCGACAGCCTTGCCATGTGGAGGCGGCGGCCCAGCGGCGGCCTTGCCATGTGGAGGCAATGGTGCAGTGGCGGCCAACAATTGCTGGTGACGAGAGGTGGTGGCGGCGACTGGTTGTTGAGGCCGCCGTGGCAAGGGCACATTTGGCCGCTGAGTTACTTGTTGTTCCTTCACAAGCCGAATCTGGGTCTTTGGCCATGTCAACACCCAACCACAACAATCTTGAAGGTTCTTATGATCATCACCGCCTCGAGGTTGGCTGGGGGGTCCATGTCTTTGCACCCCGGCAACACCCGAGCCAGCCGGACCTTGAACACGTCATCCTCCATCGATGTGTGGTGCATCATGTGGCTATTTGGTTGAATAATTGTGCTCTTGCCAACATCCTTTAGATCACCGTCCATGTAATGCAAGAGCGTGCAAGGAGTGTCCTGCGGAAGAAAAAGCATCGTGAGATGGTGCTAGCTAGTCATCAAAGGCAAAGGAGATGAAATTCTATTATCAACATGCATGTGTTGGTCGGCCGGCGTCATTACCTTGGAGATGGCATTGAGCTCGGCTAATGTCGAGACACCGTGACGAGGGTTTAACTCGTCAATGCCCATTGTTATGGACGTGGGTTTTGGAGAAGGAGGGAGCGCTGGAGACATCTATCGGCTAGCAAACAAGCACACAGGGGACAAAGGATTTACCCAGGTTCAGGCCTCGTAGAGGTCCCTACTCCTGCTTGGCTTCTCGTGGAATTATCGAGGGAGTCGAAAGTTACAATGGTGCGCAGATGCAATCTGGCGAGGGGTGTGGAAACTAGGGTTGCGTGTGTCCTCCTCGCCGCCCGTCCTAGCCTTTATATAGATAGGCTAGGTCTCGGGTAACAGGTCGAGTCGGTTACAAGTTAGGGTTTTCCCCTTCAAACTTTCTATCTTTAGCTTCTTGTCCTTCAAGCAATTGAGAGTCCATAGGTTACTCGAATCCCTCCATCCGGGCCTTGGCGACACCGTGGGCCTGTACGTATTTGGGCCGTATATACCAAGCTCGAGTACCTGTAGGGTATACCCATGTCAGTAGCCCCCGAGTGTCCAGTGGAATCGCAGATTTGACTGGGGACTTTTGAAGCCTTCGAGTGCCTGAATGAGTATATTTCGATTGCTTTTATTTGTGTCATAGGGATTGTTGATATACGTGCCTGATATAACCGAAGTATCGGTATCAGTTAACCACCTTAGGGTGAAACAACGCAATCTACTCGAATTCGAGTCCTCGGACTCGAATCCGGAAAAGTGCTGGTGTAATTTGACTCAGGCCGCGGAGGTCTTACAGGAGTCGAATTCCAGTTATATGGGTGTGAGCACTTGACGCGTCCGTCAAGGCATGTTCATCGTGCCTGTGGGCACGGATATGTTTCTGGTAGTGCGCAGTTAAATGCATTGCCAGGCCTTATTCAGGTCTTACCTTCACGCCGTAGGCGCGGCATCCGAATTTTATCATCGCGGAGACGATTCGGGTAACCCAGGAGACGCAGTCTCTTTGTAGGGGAAAAATTATGAGGCGGTGTCGCCATGAGTTTCGAGTGTGGATGTTATCAACACACAGTTTTTTGTTCAAATAATCATAGGGTGCGCGGCCAGCGCTCCCTACGGGAGTAGCCCCCGAGTGCCTGGTTGAGTCGAAGACTCAGGTAGGGACTAAAACCTTTTGCGACTGCTGTCGCCTTTTGCTTGCTTGTTCAGTTGATGACCTAGGCAGGTACTAAAACACTTTGGCGGCTGCTGTCGTTTTTTGCCTGCTAGTTTCAGTCGATGACTCAGGCGGTTAAAATATTACGCGATTGCTGTCGTCTTTTGCCTGCTTGTTTTCGGCGCTCCCTATGGGAGTAACCCATGTTCATAATCGAACTGTGTTTCGAGTGGTTGGGTTTGCTTTTTGTGATTGTCCATGTTCCTGCAACAAGAAAAGAAAAGTCATAGGGGGCGCGGCCAGCGCTCCCTATGGGACTAAAATAGTCAAAGTTCTCCACTGCATAGCCTTGATGACGTCAGTGCTGACGCTTGTATGACCTTAGTTGCCCGCGTGAGCGATTTTGACGAGACGTGACGAGTTGTGGGTCCCATTTTCTGACTTTGATTTGACTGGGCGTGCGTAATCTTATTTTTAACTGCGCCTCCTCGATTTCCGTGCGTAATGGTAGAAGTGGGGGGGGGGGGACGGTCCGCGCTTCCTCTTCTCCACGTGTCCTACACGATGCGTGCCACACGTCCAATAGGGTTTTTGTCAGCCGTTGGATTGCATCTTCCAGGGGTTAAGTAGCGATGCCGCGGCGGTAATTTTCTCATCTGTGTTCTTTCTTCCTTGCTGCCATCGCCATTGCCCTTTGCTTTCCTGCTTTTCTTTGCACCCATCTTCTCCACGACGCTGGACCAGCTCCGTTCGTTCCCTAGCTATTTTCTTCGCTCTTATCGCCGCCGCGCAATGGGGAAGAAGAAGGGAGGCGCTGCCGCTGATTCCACGGCCACCCTCGCTGCAGCGAAGAAGAAGGGTGGCTCCGCTGTTGCGGCCACCAGTGCCGCCACCACCGGGAAGAAGAAAGGTCGCTGGTACCCGCGTGACGAATGGCGCATGGCGCCCTTCTATCATCAAGGCGTCAGATCTCTGTCTACTTCGCCAAGACGGAGTGATTTCTGCATCAGTCGCCGATTCGCGCATCCCCAGCGGTGAGACCGTTCCTGTGCCTCCCGCTGGTTATCGAGTGATGTTTCTTGCATTCATCATTCGCGGTCTTTCCTTGCCTCTTCACCCCTTTCTTCGGGGTCTTCTGTGTTTCTATGGGCTCCAGCTCCATCAGCTGTCCCCAAATTCTCTCCTCCACATCACTTGTTTCATCACCCTCTGCGAGTGCTGGCTCGGAATCGAGCTGCACTTTGGTCTTTTCAAACGCATTTTTAAATTGAAGCGTCAGTCCGCATCTGGCTCTTTAGTTTATGATGTAGGTGGTTGCGGAATCCATGTTGACCCATCCGCCACCTACTTCGATATCAAGCTCACCAAGTCCGTCTAGGGATGGAGGGACAGATGGTTTTATGTGCGCGACCAGAAGGCCAAGGACGAGCACTTTGGACTCGCGCCCTTTGATCCCGCGACTCCCTGCAAGAAGATGCGTTCTTGGAAGAACGTGATCATGCCTTCCGAACTCGCGGAGACAGATGTGTTATATCAGCACGTCTGCGACCTCCAGAGTCGCATAGGCGCAGAAGAGGGAGGCTGCGCCCTTGTCAGGACTTGGCTGCGTCGTCGCGTTCAGCCTCTCTAGGCCAGGGTCCATCCCATGTTCCAATGGGGTGGCGCTGATGATCCCACTCGCGTGTCTGCCGATGGCATGTCCGCGAGTGAAGTAGATAAGAGGGTGCGACTGGTCACAAAGTATACCCTCAAGGATGTGCTTCCGAACGAGCCAGTCGTTCCTCCTTTCGATGCTTCGAATCCTCCTCCTGAGGTATGGTTGTGCTACGTAGTAGCGTATTTTCTCGATTGTGTCTTCTGTTGCTTATCTGTTTTACTTTTTGTATGCAGGAGTGGGCGGTGTCGCCTTATTTTGCTTCTGGCTTGATTTTTGGTAGGGTACATCAAGTGGCCCTGTGGGGGGAACCCTGGACTCGCCATATCTTGAGGATACAATGGCACCATCCTGCTCCAGGGTAGAGGAGCTTTCCTTGCTTTCGCGACTTCGTGATCGCGTTAAGCAACTGGAGCGTGAGTTGCCCGTGATCCGCGGTAGCACGGACGTGTGGAAGTCAAAGGCTGAAAAGCCGCTGCCCGCGAGCAATATCTGCTTGGCGAGGTGACGCAACTGGGCGACCAGTTTAAGTGTTAGTTTGCTCATCCTCGTCTTTTCCTTTGTAGTTAATCGCAATGGTATGTTGTACTCATGCTGCTGATGCTGGTTCGTGTAGTTGTTAGCGCACGCCGTCCGCAGGAGGAGAGGGATAGGATTGCCATCTGCCTTCATGATCTCACCCAAGAGCAACTTCAGGAGAGTGGATACTTCTGGGTAGATCATGATCCTGCGACTGCGTTAGCAACCCTGCAGGATCGCGCCTCACGAGTGCTGCTCTTTCTGAAGAAGTCGCAATCGTGTTTGAAGAACATCTTCCGGGCGATGTTCCCGCTGGATGATACTCCATCAAGCCTGCTGGCCCTTCTGACGAAATTTCAAGATATGTCCGCGGTTCGCGAGTGCGTGAGGCAGCAGCTGGTGGCTGGTGCCAAGGCTGCGCTCTCTGTGGTGCGTTTGCACAGGCCTGACGTGGATGTCGCCGCCATTGCATCTGGGCCACCGGTGCCACAGCAGGATCTTCCTGAAACATGGTGCCGTACTATCTGGCGGTGGATCGTCCAGCCGAGGAAATCGTCGGCTTCTTCGAGGAACAGACTAATGTTCTTCTGTTGCAAGGGTAGCCATATATGTATCATGCATGTAATTATACTAGTGTTGTAAAGCTCATATATATTTGTAGATGACTTATTGTTGAATGTATACAAATAGCTTTATAGACGTGGGGTGCGTTGCACTTATGCGAGTCCTTTTCGTTAGCCTGGTCATCTTTGTGTCTTTCCCCTGTCAACCTGTCAGCTACGTGGCAGCTGGGTTGTGTTTGTGTTAAAGGATTCAATTGATGTGCCAGCTACTTAGGATGTCGCGTTATTGTTCGAAGAACATATGTAGATAGGGTGGCGCAGCCCCCGAGTATGAAAGTTGACAAAAGAAAAGAGAGCACGGAGTTTTGGGGTACTTAGCTTTTATTTATTCGGAGAACAGTACGTAGTACAATGTGCGGCTAAGTAGCCTTGGCTGAATAGCCTTATTTGTGATGCAAAAGTAAAGAAGAAACGACTAAGGGTAGAAGCGTCGCAGTTGTGCGACGTTCCAAGGATTGGAGTATGCGCCTCCTGTCTCTAAATTTTGAAGGCGATAGGCGCCACCTGGGATTACTTCTGTAATCACGTACGGTCCTTTCCAGGGGGACTCGAGCTTGAGATGCCCCCGCTGCTTCAGTCGTAGGACCAGGTCACCTTCGACGAAGGATCTTGGGCGAAGCCTTCTGCTATGGTAGTTGCGCAGGTTCTGCAGGTAGATCGTAGATCTTTCTGCGACGATTTCTCTTGCTTTGTCAAGGAGGTCGACGGAGTCCTCGAGTGCGAGGTATGACTCCTTCTCGCTGTAGGCGACTACGCGTGGTGCTCTGTACCGTACCTCGGCGGGTAGTACTACTTCTGCTCCATGTACCATAAAGAATGGTGTGTAGCCGGTGACGCTGTTTGGAGTTGTACGTAGGCTCCAGAGTACGGATTGCAGTTCGTTTGGCCAGCAGCCCGCGGCTTGTTCGAGTGGCCAGAGAAGTCGCTTCTTGATGCCGCTGCAGACGAGCCTGTTTGCCTTTTCCACCTGACCGTTGGTCTGACTGAGGCATAGCTGATGTTGATCCCCAGGTTCTCGCAGAAATCTTGGAATTCTTTGGATGTAAAGTTCGTTCCGTTTTCGGTGATGATGCTGTGTGGCACGCCGAAGCGGTAGACGATGGACTCAAAGAACTTGACTGCGTTGTGCCCTGATTGCTTGGTCACTGGCATGGCCTCGATCCACTTGGTGAATTTGTCGACTGCGACCAAGAGGTAGACGTAGCCTCCTTGCGCGGACCTTGGAAGTTTGCCAACCATGTCGAGTCCCCACTGGGCAAAGGGCCAGGCCAATGGAATAGGCCGTAGTTCTGCGCCTGGTGCATGTGGCTTGTCCGCGGATCGCTGACAGGCGTTGCACTTTTGGACTATATCCTTGGCGTCGTGCATGGTCGTGGGCCAGTAAAATCCAGCTCGTAGAGCTTTGGCGACGAGGGCGCGGCTGCCGGCGTGGTGCCCGCAGGTCCCTTCATGGATGTCGAGAAGGACTGCTCTTCCATCAGCTAAAGAGACGCATCGCTTTAACACGCCTGTGACGCCACGTTTATACAGTTCGCCGTTGATAACGGCGAATGCCTTGGAGCGTCGCGCGATGTGTCGTGCATCTGTCGGGTCGTCCGGTAGGCGCTTACTGAGGAGGTACGTGATGTACGGCTGCGTCCAGGATTGTTCGATCATCATGATGCTCATTGGTCCCTCGAGTCCTGTGTCGAGCTTCAAGTCATCGATTGTCATTGGCTCATTGGGTGGCGTAGCGCCCGAGTCCGTTGCTGCGCTTGTTTTCTTCTCTGCGGCCTTTGGCTTGATGGAGCGCTCGCATATGCGCTCGAGAAATACCCCAGGTGGTATGGGTGCGCAGGTGGAACCTATGTTGGCGAGTGCGTCCGCCTCCTCATTGCTTTCGCGACCTATGTGTCGCAACTGCAACCGTCGAAGTCTCCTTCAAGTGTGTCATAGAGGTCGCGGTATGCGATCATGTTGTCGTTTAGTGCGTCACACTCGTGCATTGCTTGGTTGACGACCAATTTGGAGTCGCCATATATGATTAGCCTCTTTGCACCGCAGGCTTTTGCCATCCTCATCCCGTGTAACAGGGCCTCGTATTCAGCCTCGTTGTTTGAGGCTGTGAACTGCATTCACAGGACGTACTTCAGCTTGTCCCCTTGAGGCGATGTCAGTATGACACCTGCTCCTGCTCCGTCTTTCCTCTTGGACCCATCGAAGTGCATTGTCCAGAGGTAGGACATGTCTGGCCTGTCTGGGAGTTGGTTTTCCATCCAATGCACGAGGAAGTCCGGGAGAACTTGCGACTTGATTGCGCCGCGCTTTTCGTATGTGATGTCTCGTGGAGACAGTTCGATTCCCCAAAGCGCGACTCGCCCTGTGGCGTCAGGGTTATTGAGGATATGTCCCAATGGGGCGTCGTTGACTACCACGATTGGGTGTTCCTGGAAGTAGTGGCGCAGTCGCTGGGCGGTCATAAAGACGTCGTACGCCAGCTTCTGATAGTGCGGGTACCGCTGTTTTGTTGGCGTGAGGACCTCGCTGAGGTAGTATACCGGGCGTTGTACGCCGTGGACCTTGTTTTCCTCGGCCCGTTCGACGACGAGCACTGTGCTAACCACTTGGTTGGTGGCGGAGATGTACAACAACAGTGGTTCCCTTTCTCGTGGAGTTACCAATACCGGCGAGGTGGATAGCAGGCGCTTGAGGTCTTCGAATGCTTCTTGCGCTTCATTGGTCCACTCAAATTTGTCGGTTTTGCAGAGGAGCTGATAGAAGGGCAGCGCCTTTTATCCCATTCGACTGATAAATCGACTGAGGGCCGCGATTTGCCCAGCTAGTTGCTGAACGCCTCTTATGTTCTTTGGCTTCTCCATGGCCAGTATGGCCTTTATTTTTTTCGGGTTTGCCTCAATCCCTCTCGCGGAGATGAGATACCCGAGCAGTTGCCCAGAGGGTACGCCGAAGGCGCATTTGTCCGGTAGCGATCGAGGTTGGCGAAGGTTTCGTGCAAGTCGTTGATTATGGAGGCTTCTTCCTTGGTCTTGATTACTATGTCGTCGACATAGACTTGGATGTTGCGACCAAGTTGCTCTTTGAGGCAGGCCTGCATGCACCTATGGTACGTGGCTCCTGCGTTTTTTTAGCCCGAAGGGCATTGTGTTGTAGCAGAATACACCAAAGGGCGTTGTAAACGCGGTCTTCTCCTGGTCTTGCTCCTTCATTCTAATTTGGTTATAGCCTGAGTAGGCGTCGAGGAAGCAAAGACGCTCGCATCCAGCAGTGGAGTCGATGATTTGATCGATCCGTGGTAGCGGGAAGTGATCTTTTGGGCAGTGCTTGTTAAGAGAAGTGAAGTCCACGCACATCCGCAGGATATCCGTGTCCTTTTTTGGCACCAGCACCGTATTGGCGAGCCAAGTGCTTTCGTTGATCTTGCGTATGAATTTGGCCTCGAGGAGTCTGTTGATCTCCATTCTGACTGCCTATGCCCGTGGCTCAGACAGTCGCCTGATTGTTTGCTTGACTGGCCTTGCGTCGGGGTTGACGTTGAGTGCGTGCTCGGCGAATTCCCTAGGAACTCCTGGCATGTCCGCAGGACACCAGGCGAAAATTTCCCAGTGCTCACGGAGGAATTCAACGAGCGCGAGTTCCTATGCGGGACTCAAGTTGTTGGCGATGAGGGCCGTTTTAGCGGGATCCGATGGATGGACCTGCACCTTCTTTGTGTGCACGGATGAGTCGAAGGAGAGATCAGGTGAGCTTGGCCTACTCAGAGGGGGCAAACTGTTGTCTGTCGTTTCCTTCAATCGCACGAGTTCCTCCTGCATGCCGAAGGACTGGGAGATTCTGTTGAATTCCCTGTCGCAACTGTCAGATCGCTCGAAACTCCCGTTGATCGTGATGACGCCGTTGGGACCTGGCATTTTCATCTGCAGATAGGCGTAGTGGGGTACTGCCATGAACCTAGCGAACGCGACGCGCCCGAGGATGCAGTGGTATTATGAGGGCCAGTCGACAACTTCAAAGTCGATGCGCTCGCGCCGGAAGTTCTTCGGCGTGCCGAATATGACGTCGAGGTTGATTTTGCCCAGGGGGTATACGCCTTTTCCTGGGACGATGCCGTGGAACGTTGTGTCCGATGCCTCCAAGCAGGTTAGAGGAATCCTCATTGCTCGCAAGGTACTCACGAATATGAGGTTGATACCGCTTCCGCCATCCATGAAGACACGACTCATGTCGAAGCCTCCAATTTGCGCCTCGAGTACGAGGGGGCAATGACCTGGGCGAGGTACTTGAGGTGGGTGGTCGCGTTTGTCGAAGGTAATGCATGACTCACTGCCACTGAGGTACTCAGTGGTGGATGGTGGCGAGTGCGTGGCCAAATTGACTTGGTGAGTGATGGCCTTCTGCACCCTATTGGAAGGGCGCCCCTTTTGGATCATCATGGTACCCATGGCCCGTGGGTATGGTTCGCCTCCGTGATGCTGGTCCGGTGAAGCTCCGTTCGGGGGTGGCCCAGGTGGTGGTGGTGGTGTGCCATGTGCCACTGCGCCTGGAGCGGTCTCGTAGCCTCTTTCGACTGCATTGCGGTTCATTCGAACCAACCCCTCGTGTAGCTTGAGGAATTCGCGGTAGTCTTTGAGGAGGTGACTGGATTTCCTCTTGCCATCATGCTTGTCGATGTAGAAGTGTACCGTGCATGGCCCGGACAGTTTTTCCTCGATGGAAGTCGCGGGTGCTTCATCGCGAGTGCGGCGTTGCCACACTTGCGTGGTTTTCCCGGAGTCGCGGTATCCGCCGCTGCGGTATCCGCTGTTGTGGTTATCATCGCGTCTATCGGCGTAGCCGGCTGCGACCATGTTGACGTCATCGTGATCGTCGTAGACGCGCATACAACGTTTGCCCCGACGGTCGCGTCTGAGTTCTGCTTCCTCGTTAGAGTGAACGCGGTTCTTCAGCGAATCTTCTCCATCAGCCCACCGATTCACGATCTCCATCAGGTGGTCGATGGTCTTGGGCTTTGAGCAGCCTAGCTCCTCCCTGAGTTCCATGCGGCGGACACCGCCGTTGAATGCATCAATCGCGCGGTCTTCCGAGATGTTCTCCGCGGAGTTCTTGATGATGGACCATCTTTGGATATAAGAGCGCAGCGATTCGCCAGATTTTTGCTGGCAGCATCTCAGTTCTTCGATTGAAGCGGGGCGTTTGTACATGCCCTTGAAGTTGCCTACGAAGTTGTAGACCAGCTCATCCCAGCTGCGAATGGATCCGCACAGGAGGTTATTGAGCCATGCTCGGGCGGCGCCTTGCAGCTGTAACTGCAAGCATTGCATGGCGGTACTTCGACTGCCTCCGTGCAGCCTGACTGAGGAGATGTGATCTTCCAACCAGATCTTGGGGTCCTATAGACCGTCAAATTTCGGGTTCTCCGATGGAAGTTTAAACCCTTTAGGCATTCGCTTTTGCCTGATGGATCTGCTGAAGCATCTGGCGCCACAGAGCTCTCCATCTTCTTCTTCCGAATCAGTCGACCGAGCACGTCATGCCCTTGACTTGTTGATCTTGCGCTGCGTGAGCTCGTCGCGTGCATCATAGTCACGATCGTGTCGTCGTGAACGGCGGCATCGAGACAGGTCGTGACTGTCGTCGCTTGACGAGGACGAGGAGTAGCGTTTTGCTAGCGCTTTGCCCCTTTTTGGGTCTGGTACTGGTTCTTTGTCGAGGGCGGCTTCGATTATCCCAAGGCCCGCGATCGTAGATCGGTGCATGGCCGTCCGGGGATCTCCAGCCGGTGGCTGGTTATTGAGGAGGTACATGGTGGCCACCGTCACCGCGGCCTGCGGCGTCCTGGGAACCACGTGGCCTCTCGTGTCGACTGTCATAGAGCCAAAGTCGAGGACTTTCGCGGCGTCTATGCATTCTTGTTCAGTGAGGTGAGCCATCCGCGACTGCCTCTTCCTGGCGAGATGCTTGTTGCCTCTTGAGGAGGATCCTCCGTAGGAGGAGAGCCCAGCACGACGAAGGCTTGACTCGTCTGCCGCCTTTTTACGCGCCTCAAGTTCCGCGATTGCTTGTTTCTGGCGCTTGAATTCCTCCTTTGGGAGCCAGTGGTAGCCCATCAGCAGTTCTTGCAGGGACCCGAAGGGTAGAGGTGTACCTCGTAGGGCTTTGCGGCAGCGTTCCCACTCTTGCTCGTTGAGCCTGATCACGACGCGTTCGCCGGTTTGCTCGTTGATTATGGTAGGGGGTTCGACTGCTCCTCCATTGCCACCGTTGCCGCCGTTGGTGGCGTTGGGCGGGTCGGTGCCGTTGTCGGTGTTACCATTGTTACCGCGGTTGGCGGAGGTGTCGCCCGCGTTGATGACGATGCACATGAAGTGATTTGGGAAGCTGTTGCTTCCACAACTTTCAGATCCGGAACCGTGGGTCCCATCTTTAGTGGCCAGATCGCTTAGATCGGAGTCGCGACTGCTGTCGCTGACCATGTTCCCGACCGCCGCTGGAGCATTGAGCTCGCCGAGGGTACCGATCGATGGAGGGAACCATGATGCTGGGGCAATCGCCAGTGCCGTCGGCTGATCGGGCATGTGAAGCGTGCCCATCTGACCGACTTGGAAGCGGAAGCTCCCAATTGCCAGGCTGATTCCGTCGCCCACGGATTTGAAGGCCGGGCGAGTAGCTGGCGTGTGGACGGTGAAGTGGAAGGCGCCGAAAAGCCGGCGAATCTCTGCTGTTGCAGAGTTGTAGATCGCGTTTGATGGGGCTGAAGAAGCCGCAACATCAGCACTCCCAGTTTCCATAGACGGCGCCAATTGACGAGGGTTTAACTCGTCAATGCCCATTGTTATGGACTTGGGTTTTGGAGAAGGAGGGAGCGCTGGAGACATCTATCGGCTAGCAAACAAGCACACAGGGGACAAAGGATTTACCCAGGTTCAGGCCTCGTAGAGGTCCCTACTCCTGCTTGTCTGCTCGTGGAATTATCGATGGAGTCGAAAGTTACAATGGTGCGCAGATGCAATCTGGCGAGGGGTGTGGAAACTAGGGTTGCGTGTGTCCTCCTCGCCGGCCCCTCCTAGACTTTATATAGATAGGCTAGGTCTCGGGTAACAGGTCGAGTCGGTTACAAGTTAGGGTTTTCCCCTTCAAACTTTCTATCTTTAGCTTCTTCTTGTCGTTCAAGCAATTGAGAGTCCATAGGTTACTCGAATCCCTCCATCTGGGCCTTGGTGACACCGTGGGCCTGTACGTATTTGGGCCGTATATACCAAGCTCGAGTACCTGTAGGGCATACCCATGTCACACCGGTATCATCCTCCCACTGAGATGCCTTACGAAGCACCGTCGGTTGCGCCTTAGTTTTGGCAGGGAGGGGGCCTCGGTGTGACCTGCGGCTCTATGTTGGCGCTGGCGTGAGGTGTCACCAGAGCGACCTCCGGCTGCGCGTTGGTGTTGGCGCCGGCGGGAGGGGCACCGGAGCGACCGGGTGCATCTCGATGTTGGCAGGCTCAGGCGTCACCATGTTCAGCGACACGTGCTGGATCGAGTTGCTGCCGGAGAGGCTGGGCACCACGAGCGGCGCTCGTCGACCTGCCGCATTCCAAGCAGCGATCCCCTCCCACAGCTCATTGGGAAACATCTCGCGGATATTCTCTTGCACTTTCTCGTTGATCAGCCTCGGCATCTGTTGCATCTGCTCCCGAAGGACTTCAACCTCCATTTTTCACTTGCCGCCACGGCCTTCCTCTCTTTCTTCGCCTTTGGGTCCTCTTTCCTAAAGTCACCAACCTTTTCGTACATACCATAGCCGGACACGTGGCCAAATGAAGTCGGCGACACGGACTTGGCCCTCCCCTTGAACATGTTTGTCGCCCTGTTGAAGGGCGTGTCCCACCACGGGTCCGCCGTCGACCCCTGGGACGAGCTCGCACTTGACGCACAAGACTTTTCTTCGGACCTCTGAAGAGAAGGAAAGTGATCCCATTTAGAAATTTGGCTTTATTACTTAATTAGAAACACAGATGTACTCCGAGATAAATTCCTTAGCAGCCTTTTCTAGAACTTCCTCACATCATCGTCGTTGGTAACGGATTCCTTGAGTTCGGGGTGGAGATAGTAGCAGGCGCGGACAAACCGCATCACCTGCTCGTCCGTGAATTTGTGCCACGGGTTATCTTTCCCTAGACGGGCATACTCGGCGTCCTCCTTTGCCCAAACGGCCTTTTTTTCTCGGTAACCGCCGCTTCCGCAACGTTGGTTACCTATGTTCAACTCCCGCATACTCCTCCCCCACTCGTTCCATTCCTGACCTTCCGGTGAAGTGCAGTTCGCCTTGAACTTGATGAATTCATCTTCATCGAGCATCGGCTCGGCCTTCTTTATCTCCTCCCAACTTTTACCCTCGTTAATCCTCCTCTTCACTCGGATTTTCCAGCTGCTCAAAGCGGTGCTCATCCTCGTGAGGGCTAACTTCTTTACCTTGTTCCCTATGATCTTTTGGTTATCGTACTCATCTGGGAACTTGTACCGTTTGTGAAGCTTCCCAATGAGGAGTTCTCGCAACCGTTTGTTCTTTGTTATGTCCTTCTGGTTGATGCTCATGCTCTCCCACACGATGCACCCGAGTTGTAGGTCGTACCCAGCGGCAAGCTTCGCAGGCTCCAAGGGTTGGCCACCTGGTTTCACAAGGGTGAACTCTTCGCGGTTGGTGCCGAGTTTCGGTAGCGTCCGCTCCTGCCTTTCCGCCTTATTCTTCTTCTTCCTAGCGGGCGGGGAGGCGCCATCACCGTCCACGCGTTCACCGCCATGACTTGCTTCGGCCTCCTCGTCACCATTACTGCTTCCGTCATCGTCGCCATCTCCGGCCTCCTCCTCATATTCAGACTGCTCGTCATCTTCTTGGTCCGCAGCTTGGGCCTCCTCGTCAACTTCATCGAGATCCGTAGCTTCGGCCTCCTCGTCGGACCCGCTTAAGTCATCGCCAAACCGCCAAAACTTGAGGTTGGCTCTTCTTGCTCGTTCTTCGATGCTCATGGGCTAATAAGGGCCAGCCCCGATGTCTTTGTCTCCGCTCGACATGTTTGCTCTTCATAGAAAAAATGCAACAATGTAATTAGTACAAGCTAGAGTCGACCGAAAAATTCGGCATGACCTTTGCTGTTTTTTTGACCTAGGAGTGCCCATTTCTCAACCGAAACGGAAGTGAATCAACACTTCGGGAGAAATGGGCAACTCAAATGAATTCCCTGCAACAGTTTTCATACAAAATAATGTGCTCCAGTTTTCAAATTGATGACAGCCATCCAATCACACATATACAAAGAGCGAAAAATAGCTCCAGGTGCAGCAAAAATAGCACATTATGCCTTGCATATCTCTAGATGTACCTTAGAACATAGCAAGAACAGTAGCAACAGCCTTAGAACAGAAGCTAGTACAGCCTTAGAACAGAAGCTAGCACAGCCTTAGAACAGAAGCTAGCACATCAAGAACAGTATAGCAAGAACAGAAGCTAGCACAACACAAGCAACCTCAATCAGCACCATCTCCAATTAGTAAACTCTACTATTCGAAGAAAGGAAACTCAAGGTTCCAAATGGTAGATAGGGCAGGCACATCACTGATACTAGAACAACAGCATACCAAATTCCACAGATAATACTTAGCAGGAGAAAAACTACTTAGCAGCAGTCAATATAATGCCTCTACTAATATGGCCGTGTTCATCTGACATATTCTAACTAGTAGAAATAATTAATAGACAACTTAGACACAATCTTCTCATGCATACTTATGCTCTGAACCATATTCAAATGTCACACATGAATGCTCGTGTCCACAAAATTATTCTTACCAGTAATTTGAGACAGAAGCACAAAGACAATCTATCCAAACAGATTTACATTATTACGAGTTTATCTCATTCTGGACAAAGTGATTGGGATTTCAGAAGGTATGATGCCAAAGCCCTAAAATCAAATAAAAGGGCCTAAACTTCAATGCATAGTTAGAATTATAGATTAAAAAATCAGCATATAGTCAAAGGGATGTTTACTTGTCACGAGGAAGTGCATGTACATACCCAGAGATTTCCAAAAAATCCCGCATATAATGAGAATGCTAATATAGAAGGGAACCACGGTGGCCTGTGACTAGTAAATGTAAATGATAATTAAACTATGCCTGCAACATATCTCTTGATTCTTAATATCTCAACTGCAAGATTACCTATTGAATTAATGGGGCACTAACTAAAGCTCTCAAGCATTATAGTGGACCAATCAACAACCATATATTAAAACACTAGATTTTGTAGAGAATAAGCAGTAAGATAATTCTGTTGTCATCTCATAAGCTACTAAATAGCATAAGAAAGTTATGTGAAGCACATGGACTACGAAGCATATAAACCATGGAATCAAGGGCATAATGTACACAAAATTATTAAATTTGCAGATAGATTTGAGGGGTTTTCTCGGGACAATGAATTCTAGATAGCTGATAATTCTCTCATGCATTATCACATCTTCGATTAATAAGTTTTGGTAAAAATGTCAGTAGTACAAGCTCTATATAGTTGTGAAGATATATTTAATAGCACTAAAAAACAGATCCCATCGAGTGGAAGCCAGCTTGCATCTGTTACTGCCTAGCTCTGCATTGCATAAGATTCAACGTATTCTAGCTGGTAACCATGTATAAAAAATAATCATATCATGTCACACTAGCCACATGTACTGCAATTTAACATAAGCTACCATATATCACATGTGTAGAAGCTTGCAAAGGGACGATAATAGGCAAATTCCTCAAACCCTAGAGCAAATTCCTAGAACCCTAGAGCAAACCCTAGAGTAAATTCAGTGAGAGGGGAAGGGGAAAGGGGAGGGAGAGCTCAACCTGAGGTTGGGGAGGCTCACCAGCGACGGGGGCGACAGGGCGACTCCTCCGGTGGCGGGCGGCGGCAGAGGGCTCGATCGCGAGAGGAGTGGGGGATCGATCTTGGCGTCGGTGGCGCGCGTAGCGCTGCCCTTCTCCTCCTCGTCGGTGGGGCGCGCGGTGCTGCCTTCTCCTTACTTGTCGGTAGCACGTGCGACGCTGCCCTTCTCCTCCTCGTCGGTGGCGCGCGCGGCGTTGCCTTCTCCTTTCTCAACAGTGGCGCGGCGCTGCCCTTCTCCCTCCTCGTCGGTGGCGCGGCGTGAGAACGAAAGGGGAATAATGTGCTAGGGTTCGTGAGCAGGGAGAGAGGCCAACCGGTTTTTGGCTAAGTGTAAAACATCCATGGCGCATATTTCCCGATATGCGCCATTGGTATTTTGCACTTAGCCTAAAACCACGATGCCCTGGTTTGTGTCACCTACACACGTTTACCGTAGTGGTCATTGTTGTGTGCATCTACTGTTGCTGGGAGCTCCTAGGTTCGATTCCTAGGCTATCTCATAATTTTTTTTTCAATTTTTCAATATTTTACAAAATACCAATGGCACATATCTAGTATATTTTACAAAATATTTTAATATCTAGTATATTTTAATATTTTGTAACAAATAGTAATTAATCTTAACATTCACAAATCTATTTAAAACAAGGACATCTTATTCAATATCCATACACACCAATATTCTCCATAAAAATGTCATGTCATGTGTGCATGATCTCGATTCCGAGCTAGCTAGAGCTAGCGTCTCTTTGCAATCTTCTTGCCCTTCTTCCTCGCGGTTGAATACTTTATCCCGGAAATGTTAAGGTTTCTTCTCGTGAACGGACAACCTTTAGTAGGTAGGGTGGTCTTCCTTTTTCCTGCAACAGTCGGCTTGTCGAAGTACTTGTCAAATTCCTCTTCGATCTTCAGATCGTCGTTCTTTTCTAAGTCTTGCTCATTGGCGGGTCCGTCCATTCCGATGATGCTCCTCTTTCCCCTCCTCACGACCACACGGCTTGGAATTGACGGGTCAGTGGTGAAGAAACATTGGTCAACTTGGCTCGCGAGTACCCATGGCTCATTTTTTGCGGAGGCGTTCTTCGCGGAGGCATCGGGTATAACCATGGTGGTGAAATACCGACCCTCTTTTTGGACGCTCTTGGCCCATATGACACGGAACATCGGCACCTTCTCTCCGGCGTAGTCGAGCTCCTAGATCTCCTCGATCCTTCCGAAAAATCGTTCCTTGACGGTGACTTCGTCATCGGCATAGGATAGCATCATTACTACTGAGTTCTGATAGTCGCTGCTCATGTCCCTTTTCTCGGTGTAGAATCTGTACCTATTGATGTCGTATGCCTGATATGTCCTCACGTTATGCCCGGGGCCATTTGACAAGGCGAAAATTAGTTTTTCATCCTCCATAGAAGGCGTTTGCGGGTCTGCGGGGGGATTATCTTGAAGCTTCTTCTTGAACCAAGCCTCGAAGCTAGAGTTGTGCTCTCTTATTACGTCTCCCTTCTTCCTTGGTCGACCAAGGTCAATGAACTTCTGCTCGATTAAGATTTTGTGCTCTTCCACCCAAGGATCGACCAATTCGATGTGTTGTAGCACGACTCGATGTGCCCTGTCAAAGTCGTCACGTCGACCCTTCGCGCCGACATGCATGGTGCGAACGCCCTCGCGGTGGCCATATCCAGCGAGCCTACCGAGGTGCGTCCTTTTGGGCAGACCAACAGGGTCATCCTCCTCGTCCGGGTCGGTGCGTAGATAATTCTGGCAGAAAGAGACGCACTCATAGGTCATAAAGCCCTTGGCAATGCTTCCATCTGGACGGGACCTGTTGCGTACGAATCCTTTGATAACATTGTTAAGCCTTTCAAACGGCATCATGTTGTGCAGGAATGTCGGCCCGAGATGAATGATGTCATCCACGACATGGACGAGTAGATGGACCATGATGTCGAAGAATGCGGGCGGGAAGTAAATCTCGAGCTCGCATAGTATCACGACGATCTCATCATGTAGTGTGTCGAGCTGCTTCAAGCCAATCGACTTCCTCGAGATGACGTCGAAGAAGTTGCAGAGGCCAAACAGCGTCTCACGGACGTGCTCGTCCATTATCCCTCAGATTGCAACGGGAAGTATCTGCGTCATCAGCACGTGACAATCGCGAGACTTCATCCGCTGAACTTCTTCTTCGCTTTGTCCAGATATCTGCCTATGTTCCCTGAGTAACCGTAAGAAACTTTGACTCCTAGGAGGCAGTTGAAAAACTGCTCAAGCTCCTGCTCACTTAGAGTGAAGCGGGCAGCCGGAAACACTGCAATTCCCCTCTTAACCCTTTTGCGGCGACCTTGAGTATCTTCAGGCACCATCTCATCATCATCGGGCGGCGGCGTCTCATGAAGTTCTCCCTTGATGCCAAGTTCCATCAGGTCGTTCCTTTCTTTCGGCCCGTCTTTGGTCCTATCCGCCATGTTGATGATAGTGGCAAGAAGACTCTCGCACACGTTCTTCGTGATGTGCATGACATCAAGGCTATGGGGCGTGTGGAGGTATTTCCAGTATGGCAGGTCCCAGAAAACAGACCTAGCTTTCCACACACCATGCAGCGGTTTCATCCTCGGATGCTTCTTTCCCGGCAAAGGGCACTCTTCCCAGTTGTCCAACATATCTTGGATCACTTCTCCGCTCCTCGGACATGGGGATTTTTTGAGCTCTACTTTGCCATCGAACAGATCTCTACGCTTTCTCCACGCGTGATCCTTTGGAGGCCACATTCGAGTCCGTTGGAACACGGTCTTCGATGACCCGGGATCCCTTGGTAGCTGGAGATGCGGGGTCTTATTCATGCACTTGACACATGTTTGTGTCCGTGGTTCACCTGCTAGACACGTATGCGTAACCTGGATAGTTCTTTACCGTCGTGAGCAGCGCGGCTCCCATAGGGAAATAATCTCGTGTGTATGCATCCCACGTATGGGTTGACGTCTCCCACATCGTGGCTAACTCTTCTTTCAGCAGCCCGAGATACAGATGCATGTCGATACCTGGTTATTTAGGCCCCTGAATCAGAATACACATGTGTACGTATCTCTGCTTGGTGCACAGCCAGGGAGGGAGGTTGTATGGCCATACAAACACGGGGCAGGTGCTATGTGTGATACTTTGGTTGCCAAACAGATTGATTCCATCGTTGCTCATACCAAGCCTGACGTTCCTTGGATCGCCCCCGAAGTCTGGAAAGTCAATGTCCAATGCGTTCCACTAGCTAGCGTCCGAAGGGTGTGTGAGGATCTTGCCCTTATGTGGATCATCTTCGGCTGGCTTCTTCCTTTCCGCGTGCCATTGCATGAGCTTTGCTTCCTTAGGGTCCAGAAATACCGCTGCAGACAGGGAGTGATAGGAAAGTACCATACCACTTTCCGAGGAACTTTCTTGTTCCCTCTCTTGTATCGTCCTTGGCCACACACCGGAGATGTGGTTCTATCCTTGTACTCATCCCAATAAAGTGCGCAGTCATTAATGCAGGCATGGTACTGAACATACGGTAGGTCGAGAGGACATAAGATTTTCTTGGCCTCCTCGATGTGGTTATTTAGGCATGGTACTTAACATATGGTACTTAACACGTGTTCCCCTTGGGAAGACATTCTTGCCAGAATCTCATGTTTTTGTTGAAGCTTACGTCTGTCCATTTGCTTTCTGCGTTCATCTCCAGAGCCTTGAGCGTTACGTTCAAGCGGGTATCCTTGGGCCGGCACCCAGGATACAATGGAATTGTCCCGTCTATCTCCATCTGCGCTAGCTTGGCTTTCTCCCTGGCAGCAGCTTTGGTGTTGCCCGTCTCCCTGAGAAGCAGTTCCTGAACATGAGGGTCCTGCAAGGCCGAGGTTAGCCGCGTCATTTGTGTGTCTGTGTCTTCTCCACCAGCACCTCCTTTGTGATGATCATCATGTCCGTCACTACCATCATCTCCTTCATGTTGATCATCATGTCCGCCGCTGCCAACATCTCCTTCATGATCATGATCATGTCCGCCGCCGGCATTTCCTTCGTGATGATCATCATGCCCGCCCTCGTCTTCAGGATCGTTGACGTCCTTGTCATCTTCAGAATCATAGCTGCGCATGAAACCACGCGTGAGCAGGTGATTCTCCAGGTCTCCGGAATCAGGGTCAACCAAGCTCCCGAGATTGCATGTTCGACACGGACATCTTATGTAGGTCCTCTTGTTCAGAATCATGTCGGCCACCGCGCGTTTCTTGTATCTAGCTGCTCGACCTTCGCTCATGTGTCTAACCATGGTTTCCTACGTGGTATAGAGCAAAAAGAGAGAGTATCTTAGAACCACAGCACCATCATGCACACACACACACATGCATGCATGGCCGCCGGAAAAATTCGGCATGACATCTCCTAAAAATGGGACATATGGATAGTGCAAAAATTTGCCGAAACAGAAATTAATCGACATTTCGGCAAACGGCCATGCACCACCAGAGCAAGCAACATGCTTTCTTCTTCGTCACCTGCAAACATTCATGCACCACATCCATGCAAACACACCATCCCTCTCGCAATTAATAAGAAGGCTTCACAAACATAAGCATGCACACACATACACACCGCACCGACGTCCACCCTGCACACAAAACATCCACATGCATGTCCTCCAACAACTCACCTAGTAGAATCGTTACCGAGCAAAGTCCGTGACGATATAGTGTGGTTGTTGTTGGAGAACAAGATGGATGTTGGAGGAGGAAAACTAGTTGGTTTAGTAGATCTACAACAATTGGAGAGGCTTCCCCTCACAAAACTATGAAGCAAGGTAGGTTCAACAACCAAGAATGGAGAAAAGAATGGAGAAATTGAGGTGGTGGGGAGGAGGAGGATGAGCTAGATCTAGTTTGGGGTGGTGGGTGGAGAAGAATGGAATGGTGGTGGTGGGTGGAGAAGGATGGAATGGTGGTGGTGGGTGGGGGTGGATGCCAACTTATAGATCTGGACGAAGTTATCAGTGGTGCATATTACACTAAATGCTCCACTGATAAGTCTGCCACCTTTTCAGGTGGTGGGCCCAAGACTTATCAGTGGCGCATTTACTACTATATGTGCCATTGGAGGACCAAGTATCAGTGGCGCATAACCTGAATGCGCCATTGATATTCCTGCCACCTTTCAGAGTGGTGGGGTCCAGGTGGGGCCCACATAGTTACCAATGGCGCATGTAGAAGAGGATGCGCCATTGGTGAGGAGAATATCAATGGTGCATATTGCATATGCGCAACTGATAATAATATATCAATGGCGCATATGGATATATGCGCCATTGATATTTGGTCCACAGGCCTCTAGAGTGTCAGGCCCACATTATTAGTGGCGCATTATTTGTGATGTGCGCCATTGGTTATAAATAATATCAGTGGAGCATATTTTTAAATGCGCCACTAATAATTACTAGTGGAGTATATTCAAAACAATGCTCCACTTATAATAAATCTATCCATAAGCCTTTCTCTAGTAGTGAATGGAGCTCACAAGATCTAGACATGAAAGCACAAAGGAGGAGAACCAGCCATCTAGCTACTACATGGACCCGTAGTCTAGAGATGAACTACTCACGCATCACACCGGAGGCTTGCATGATGATGAAGAAGGCCTCCAGGGTGAATTCCCCTCTCCGACAGGGTGCCAGGAAGAGCTTTAGATCCCTCCCGATCTAGGGATGGAAATGACGGTGGCTACAGACTCTTTCATGGATCTTTTATCGGGTACTTAGGGTTTTGGTCCCGAAGGTAATATATAGGCAGAAGTAGAGGCCGAGGGGGTGCTGGGTTGGCCAGACCACCCCCTGGCGCGGGCCAGCTGGCCACGCGGCCAGGTGGTGTGGCCGGGCCCCAGCCCTTCTCCGTCTCGTATTCTGGCTCCAGATGTCTTCCGGTAAAATAGCAACTTTGGCTTTTGTCCCGTCCTATTCTGAGAATATTCATTTTTTGACTTCCTGGAACCAAAAACAGCAGAAAACAGGCAGCTGGCACAATGGCTCTTGTTAATAGGTTAGTCCAAGAAATCATATGAAAAGTACTCCAAAGTGTGGACAAAACACAAGAAAGTAGATAAAACCAAGCATGGAACATCAAAAATTATAGATAAGAACCTGGGGTAGAAGCACACATATTCACGCCTCAAAAATACGTTCAGAGGTTTTACATGAATTTTTACGGTGAAGCATAGAAATCTGTTTCAGGACAACAACTTTCCCAATCATTACTTCTCTCTCATTAGAGGTTACTCTTGGCACAAAAAGCAAATAAAAAGGATAATGAGAGGTTACTACTGAAGTAATAACTTCCAAGACTCATCTATAACTTTTGGGTTATCTCCCAATAAGTACTTTTCTTTAATGCCTTTAAGTTAGGCATAAGAAGCAAGAAAGAATCAAGTGTTCTCAAATGAAGAAGCATTAAGACCAAATTTTGTTTTCATATGAGAGGCAAAAGAAATCTTGTCTCTCTTATTAGGTAAGCTTCTATACCTTTCTTGAGTGGGAGTTGATATTTAGTGGTGCCTTCTTTCATATCAATAATGGCACCAACAGTTCAAAGAAAAAGTCTTCCCAAAGTAATAGGACAAGAAGCATTGTATTTAATATCCAAAACATAGAAATCAACGGGGAGATAGACATTGTTAACCATAATAAGAACATCATTAAGACTCCCCATGAGTTTCTTTTTAGCATTATTATCAAGTGGGACATTCAAATAACAATCTTCAAGTGGAGGCAAATCAAGCATATCATAAATCCTTCTAGGCATAATAGAAACACTACTATCAAGATCACATAAAGCTTTAAAATCAAAGTCATTCACTTTCATATTAATGATGGGTTCCCAACCATCTTCTTGTTTTATAGGAATAGAAGCTTTATGTTTCATCTTTTCTTCTTTAATCTTTATGAGAGCATCAGTAGTGTGTTTTGTAAAGGCCATGTTCATAGCACTAGCATTAGGACTTTTAGCAAGCTTTTGTAGGAACTTAATAACTTCAGAGATATTGCAACCATCAAGATCAAAATCAAATTTATCATCTAAAGTAGTAGAACTATTACTAGCCTCAATACTAGTGGTGGAGATAGTGGAAACACTAATGTTTCTAGCAATTTCATCTTCTCTTTCCCACTTAGCATGTAACTCAGCTAATAGTCTAAATTTTTTCATCAATTCTTACTTGTATGGCATTAGTAGCTGCAAAGGGATTATCATTAGTTTCAGGCACATGTGGAGCAATAGGTGTGCTCATAAAATCATTGTTGTTGGTGCTAGTGAAGTCACACAACTTAGTGTTTTCAAGAGTAGTCATTTTTTTGTGTTTTTGATAAAGAAAGCAAACTTGTAAAACTAATTTTTTTGTGTTTTTGATAAAGAAACAAGCAAACAAAGCAAAAGAAACTAAGCAAAACAAAAATAATAAAGTAAAGAGATTGGTTATGAGGGACTCCCCTTGTGAAGATGTCCTTGACTCCCCGGCAACGGCGCCAGAAAAATACTTTGATGTCTCGTGATTGATGAGCTCGTTGGGGAACCCCAAGAGGAAGGTATTATGAGCACAACCGTAAGTTTCCCTCAGTTATGAAACCAAGGTTATCGAACCAGTAGGAGCAAGGAAACACCCCAAAGGTATTGCTAGCTAAGCCTTGGCAGGGCGCACTACCGGTGCTAGTAGCAATGTGGAGACCTGCACAACACAACCACAGAACTTTGTCCCCAACTTGCGATGAGGTTGTCAATCTCACCGGTTTTGCTGAAAACAAAGGATTAAACGTATCGAATGGAAGGAAATAATAGTTTGCAGAAAGCAAACACAAAGCAGTAAACAGTTTGTAGATTGAAATGTAAAAGAAAGGACCGGGGTCCATAGTTTTCAGTAGAGGTGGCTCTCCTTAACATAGATAACATGCTGGGTGAGCAAATTACAGCGGGAAAATTGACAAACATCGAGAAAGCATACAAGCATATGCTAATCATCTTGACTCCTTTAAGACTTGATTGGGCATTACAACATTATACATAGACCACCATCCAATTGCATCTTTGACTAATAATCCACCTTTAGGTTATCATCCGAACCCCCTCCAATATTAAGTTGCAAGCAACAGATTATTGCTTTACGAATTGCGTGTAAAGTAAACAATATGATTGTTCTATGAACAAAGGATTTTTGTTTTCTCCCTAGTAACAACAACACATCTAGTACCATAGAGATTTCTGTCACTTCCCCAGATTACCAGAGGCATGAACCCACTATCGAGCATAAATACTAACTCTTGGAGTTGCTAGCATCTACTTGGCCAAGATAGCTACTAACAATAGAAAGCATGCAAGATCACAAATAACAAAGACATGATAGAATCAATAATCAATCTGAAATAGCATCTCAATATCCATCAGATCCCCGCAAACACAACATGCAGAATTACAAATAGATGATCTTGAGCATGAACGGAGCTCACAAGATCTAGACATGAAAGCACAAAGGAGGAGAACTAGTCATCTAGCTACTACATGGACCCGTAGTCCAGAGATGAACTACTCACGCATCACACCGGAGGCTTGCATGATGATGAAGAAGGCCTCCAGGGTGAATTCCTCTCTCCGGCAGGGTGCCGGGAAGAGCTTCAGATCCTTCCCAATCTAGGGATGGAGATGACAGCGGCTACAGACTCATTCGTGGATTTTTGATCGGGTACTTAGGGTTTTAGTCCCGAAGGCAATATATAGGCGGAAGGAGAGGCCGAGGGGGTGCTGGGGTCGGCCAGACCACCCCATGGCGCGGGCCAGGCCTGGCCGCGTGGCCAGGTGGTGTGGCCGGGCCCCAACCCTTCTCCGTCTCGTATTCTGGCTCCATATGTCTTTGGCTAGTCCTGTCCAATTCCGAGAATATTCATTTTCTGACTTCCTGGAACCAAAAATAGCAGAAAGCAGGCAGCTGGCACTGTGGCTCTTGTTAACAGGTTAGTCCAAGAAATCATATAAAAAGTAGATAAAACCAAGCATGGAACATCAAAAATTATAGATACATTTGCAATGTATCACACATGCATCCATCTTGAGGTGCGCGACGTGAGGCATCTGTCGTTAGGTGCAAATCCTGTAGTTTTTTTTCTTCGAGAATTAGGGGGTCATCCCACCGCTTGTTGCATTACTCAAAGTGACTTGGCAGTCATACCATCCGTACAAATAGAGAGAGGGGGAGGGAAAAATGTTGGGAGGGGAGAGAGGAGGGATCGAAGCGAGGGTTACCTAGCAGCATACATAATATAGGACCTAAGCACGTCGACGAGCTCATGGTTAGAAGCACGGAAACGCCACCTCCAGGTCGTGATGTCATCGGAGGTTCTGCGGAGCACGGTGCCCGCCGAGGAGGTCTTGGCGTTGATCACCAGGTCATTCCGCGCCCTCCAGGTCGACCACAAGAGCGCCACAATGCCGACATGCCAAATGGGATGTGGCATGCCAAGGGGAGGAGCAAGGTCCCAGATGGAGAAACCGCCAGTCGGGACGGGGAAGGCCAAACGTCTCCAAACCGCGGACATGGTGGAGCAGTCAAACAAGAGGTGCCGCATCGTCTCGGCCGAGGGGCAGGCGGCGCAAAGGGCAGGTGGCACGCAGTTCTTGGAGAAGAGGTTGGAGCGCGTGCCGAGGCGGTCGATGTCATCAAGGTAGGAGAAGATCCTCATATTAGCAGGTAGGCGGAGGGCCCACGCATTGCAAGCTGACACGTCCGGGTAGCGGCGAGGGGAGAGCATGCAGTACGCCTCCCGGGAGTTGAAGGGAGGGGACGAAGGCGAGTCGATGAAGCGGCGATCAGGAGCGTCCGAGAGCGCAATGGATCCGATGATGGCCAGGAAAATCCTGTAGTTATTATTAGAGTTTGTTTTGTATTGGAGTAGGACTCTAGCCTAAGTCAGTTTAGGGCCTCCCTCTCTTCTATATATACGTTGTAATATTGTCTAAATTAATACAAGTTATTTCTCTCCCAAACTATCATGGTATCAGACGCCTAGATTTTTCCGCACCTAGATGGCTCCGCCTACTCCACCGTCGCCGCCGAAAGGTCCTCTCTGGACCGCGGCAGAAGCCCGCGCCGCCGGCGTGAAACCCTCCTCCTCCACCTCCTCTATCTCCACCTCTACCCCTATTAGCCAACAAAATCCTATCCAAATAGCCCCAATTTCTTTAGCCGATACAATCTCCGACGTCTCTCCGTTCATACCTATTACCCTAGATCTTGCACTCCACAACTACTACCATTGGCGCCACTTATTTCATGTTCATCTCGGCCGATGTGGTCTCTGTGATCACGTCGATCCGAACTCGGTGCCTCGTCCTGCCGATCCTTGCTGGGTCCAAGATGATCTAGCAATTATATAATGGATCTACACCCGCATATCCACCGAGCTTTTCAATCTCGTCTCCAATGATGACTCCACCGCCGCGCATCTATGGGCCTCTCTTCAACAGCTTTTCCAGGATAATAGCGACGCCCACATCAATGCCCTACATACCGAGCTCTGTACCATGTCTCAAGGAGACGCCTCTGTCACCGTTCTATGCCAAAAGATCAAGGCTATCGGCGATGAATTACGTGAGCTCGACGACCGTGTTGAAGATCGCACACTCATCAATGCTCTCCTTGTCAGCCTCGGCGAGCAATTCGACAAGTAGGTGGCCTTTATTCCGATGATGCGACCGCGTCCCACTTTCGCTGAAGTCCGATCTCTCCTCCAAATAGAGGCCACGACGCAAGCTCGCAAAGCATCGCGCCCCACTCAAGCTTAGGTGTTCCACACGGCGGCTTGGCCTCCCCCTCCGGCCCCCTCCGCCGGCCCTCCCCACGCTGCCCCGCAACCCCACCTGGATGGCGTCCAAGTCCAAATTATGTCCAAATTATCGCGGGAAAAATCCCACGTATAGACCGCCTCAACCTCGACCACCTGCTCCTGCTCCACCTACGGCGCCCCCGACAACACCATCATCGGCTCCGACATGGCGACCTCCGCACGACCCGTGGACTGGACTTGTTCAGGCGTGGTCCATGCCTTGGTCCGCTCAGTCTCCCTACGGGGCCCCTCCCGCCTACACCGGAACCTGGAGTCCCAGGATCCTTGGACGACAGCCTCAACAAGTCTACACCGCGCAGGCGCCACCCCTTCCCTACATGGCCCAGATGGCGCCACCTCAATACGTGGCCTCGCCGACATCGCTGCCCTACATGTACAATGCTACTCCAGCTCCTCAGTACATGCCCGCGTCTCCCGCTCCGTCAACCGCTCCACCAAGCTGGGACCAAGCCGCCTTCATCGCTGCCATGAACAATTTTACACTCAACAATTACGAAGGTACGGATTGGATTTTTTATTCTGGTGCTTCCTCGCATATGTCTTCAAATATGGATTTTCTGTCAGCTTGTTCTTCCTCTCCTTTTTCTTCTATCACCATTGGCGATGGATCTTCTATCCCCATCTCTTGCACCGGCCAATCTTACATCATAATCCAAACACCAATTTTATTCTACGAAATATCCTAGTTTCTCCCTCATTAATTAAAAATATAATATCTGTTCGACAATTTACTATTGATAATAATGTTTCCATAGAATTTGATCCCTTTGGTTTGTTTGTGAAAGATCTGAAAATGGTGGCAGTCCTCGTTCGTTACAATAGTTCGGGCGACCTCTATCCTCTCCATGGCGCACCCACCTCCACACCTCAAGCCATGATTGCCTCCGTCACCCTTTGGCACCGTCGTCTTGGTCACCCCAATAAACATACCATGTCATCCCTGCTTCAAGAGTTTCGCATATCTAGTGATAGTTCTTCGCATGATTCCTCAGTTTGTAATGTCTGTCAATGCGGCAAACATATTAGATTACCTTTCGGCACTTCTTCAACCTATAGTTCTTTTCTGTTTGAATTGTTACATTGTGGTCTATGGACCTCTCCAATACCAAGTGTTTCTGGTTTCAAATATTATCTCGTTATTTTGGATGATTATTCTCATTATGTTTGGACCTTTCCTCTTCGTGCTAAATCTGATGTTCATCAACTTTTTCTTAACTTTCGACAATATGTTCTAACACACTTTGGCCTCCCTATTCGTTTCATCCAATGTGACAACGGAAAAGAATTTGATAACAACCAAAATAGAACTTTCTTTCTCTCCCAAGGCATCCTATTTCTTTTTTCGTGTCCTTACACTTCTCCTCAAAACGGCAAGGCTGAACGCTCTCTTTGCTCTATCAACAACATCTTACGCACTCTCCTCATTCAAGCATCTCTTCCACCGCGTTTTTGGGCTGAGGCTCTCCGGACCGCCACCTATCTTCTAAATATACGACCAACCAAAACATGTCCTCTTTATTCCCCCTTTCAATCTCTTTTTCTATCTCACCCCGATTATTTTGATTTACGTGTTTTCGGCTGCCTTTGCTTTTCTAACACTTCATCTACTGCTGCCAATAAACTCGCTCCAAGATCATTGCCATGTACATATTTAGGTCCATCCGATGATCACAAAGGATCACGATGTTTTGATCCCTCCTCCGGTCGTGTTCTTATATCTCGTCACGTCACTTTCGATGAAAATACTTTTCCCTTTTTGACCATTCAGTCACCGACGGTCCCTACCCCTCTATCCACATCTACTCCCCCTATATCGCGTCATGTTTTTGTTCTCGTCGATCCCCCTGCCGCGGCAGCCAAAACCCACGAAAACCCTGCCGCGACAGCCAAAACCCCTCAAAACCCTGCCGCGGCAGCTGAATCTGCCCAAACCCCTGCCGCGGCAGCCTCACCTCCTGCCGCGTCTCCTTCTCCTGCCGCGGCAGAGTCTCCCGTTAGCACATCATCCAACTCCATCTCTCCCGCCTCAAACACACCCCCTACTCAATCATCTCCTTCCCCAGCTACTCACATTCCTTCTCATGCCGTTCCAATACCCATTCCTACAAATGATCATATTATGTGTACTCGTGGCAAACGAGGCTTCCATATTCCCCGACGTTTTCTCAATCTTTCGGCTACTCCATCGATTTCTCCTATCCCAAGTTCCTACAAACGAGCCCTTCTCGATCCATTATGGCACTCTGCCATGCAAGATGAGTTCAATGCTCTTATTCAAAATAATACATGGACTCTCGTTACTAAACCATATGGCGCCAATATTGTCTCGGGAAAGTGGATTTTTCGTCATAAGTATAACTCCGATGGGTCTTTGGCTCGGTACAAGGCTCGTTGGGTTTGCAGAGGTTTTTCTCAACAACAAGGAATTGACTTTGATGAAACTTTCTCCCCTGTTGTTAAGCCCAGCACTATTCGCATTATTCTCAGTCTTGTAGTCTCCTCTTCCTGGTCTATTCATCAACTTGATGTAAAAAATGCTTTTCTTAATGGTACTCTCAATGAAACTGTATATTGCCAACAACCCTCTGGTTTTGAAGATTCCTCTAATCCCAATCTTGTCTGTCTTCTCAAGAAAACTTTGTATGGTCTCAAACAAGCTCCTCGTGCCTGGTTTCAACGTTTTGCTACATTTATTCAAACTATTGGCTTTCTTCCTTCCAAATCTGATACATCTCTTTTTATCTTTCATTCTTCCTCTCACACAGCATATCTTCTTCTATACGTAGACGACATTGTTCATACAGCTTCTTCTAATTCTTTTCTTAAACATATCATTACTCTTCTCAACAAAGAATTTTCTATGACTGATTTAGATCACTTCATCATTTTCTCGGTGTTACCGCCACTAGAACATCTTCTACTCTATTTCTTTCTCAACGTCAATACATTCTTGATCTCTTAAACCGAGCAGGCATGATAGACTGTCAACCTTGTCGTACACCAGCTGATGTTGGCTCAAAACTTTCAGCTGAAGATGATTCTGTCCCCGGTCCAACTCTATATCGTAGTCTTGTTGGTGCTTTGCAATACGCCACTCTCACCAGACCTGACATCTCTTATTATGTTCAGCAAGCATGTCTCTATATGCATGATCCTCGTTTACCCCATCTAGCTCATGTCAAAAAGATTCTTAGATACTTAAAAGGCACTCTTGATCATGGTCTACTTCTTAATTCATCCTCCTCAACAAGCTTGACAGTTTATTCTGATGCAGACTGGGCAGGTTGTCCAGATACTCGACGATCCACATCCGGCTTTTGTGTTTATTTGGGTGATAATCTTGTTTCTTGGTCATCAAAAAGGCAGGTTACGGTCTCCCGATCTTCGGCTGAAGCGGAATACAGGGCGGTTGCGCATGCTGTTGCTGAAGCAGTTTGGATTCGCCAACTACTTGTGGAACTTCAGCGTCCCGTCCAGCACGCCACTATTGTCTACCGTGACAACATATCAGCTGTCTATATGGCCTCCAACCCCGTGCAACATCGTCGTACCAAGCACATCGAGATCGACATTTATTTTGTTCGGGAAAAAGTTGCTCTTGGAGAAGTTCGTGTTCTATATTTTCCAACGAGTGCACAGTTTGCAGATATTTTTACCAAAGGACTACATCCTTCGTCCTTCATCGACATTCGCTCCAGTCTCAACATCGTGGCACCCGACGTTGACACTGTGCGCGGGGGGGGGGGGGGGGGGGTATTAGAATTTGTTTTGTATTGGAGTAGGACTCTAGCCTAAGTCGGTTTAGGGCCTCCATCTCTTCTGAATAAATGTTGTAATATCGTCTAAATCAATGCAAGTTATTTCTCTCCTAAACTATCAGTTATCTCCGTCCAGACTTTTGGATCTGCGTGATACTTCTTTCCCATCGACCAGCGCATCCATGCCACCTCTTTATCTTCAGTGTGATAAGTGTTCATCGAAACTATACGAATCCACTTTTCTTTTCACAAAGTGTTCTTTATCTTCGGTCCGACGTTGGAGCAAGGCGATGAGGATGAGATTGAGATCGATCCCTGTTCCCTCGCTTACAGGTCTGGGGAACCAGCTCAAATAATATCATACTGTTTTAGATTCATCCGCCATTTGCTCAAGACACCCGGCGCGTAGGGTTTGGCAGCGAAACGTCGGATTACAGTTGGGTTAAATCCGACGAAAAATTGGGTCATGGAAACGCTAGTGAGTAAATTTTTACCGTGTGAATAAAAAAAGACATGAAGATGACCTCCTGAGAATGCAGGTGGAGGTGCTTTGGTGATTGATGCTACATGTTGACAGGAACCACGTGTGCTCGAATCTTTGGTACGGGCAGTGAAAAGAAAAAAGGTATTCCTTCGATCCTCCGCCATCTCATTGAGTTGTCTAGGTGCAAATACTGTAGGTGGCTTTTGTAGGTGCTTCAGATTGTGCACCATCACCGTCCAGGCTTGTAGAGCACCCAGCCCCGAGAAACTATTTTACTTGACTGATCCTCTTGTGTAGCGCCTAATAGAAAGGTTTCACACTACACGGTGTAGCGCTACATCCCTTGCTAGCGTAGCGGGTTCAGGGGCTGATCCGATAGCGTCTCGGCATAAGACGTCTTAGGCGTTACACTACTGTTTATATAATGTGTGCATCTATGTTAAACACAAGTTTGTCTTTGCCTGGATGGACATTCCACCAATTTATTTATTTTATTTTTACTAAGCTCCATTTTTATGCTAAAACTGTTCAAGGTACTTCAGAATAATTATTATGAAATTGGGCTGCGTTGTTTACATGGAATGGCACGCCGGGTTGCTAGTTCGTGTCAGGCGACCCCGTGGTGACCCCCGGCACCGCCAAACTAGGCCTTTTCCTACTGGTGACAGTACGCCATCTTTCTCAAATTAGGATGCATATTAGGTTTGGTCAAGGTCAATCTTTATAAAGTTTGACCAACTATATGTAAAAATATAGTAACTTTTCTAATATCAAATGTATATAGTATGAAAATATAGTTCATGGTGATTCTAATTACCTTGTGTTGATATCGTAGATGTTCATACTATTTTAAAATATTTAGTTAAAGTTTATTAAGTTTGACGGTGTCATAATTTGGGAAGGACGGGATACTAATGGCAGCTATTGAAAGGGACTATGAAACTGCTGGCCGCTAAAAACCAACTAACCTCTGACACTATTGAAGAAAGGTCGTAATTTAACGTTAGACAAGGACGATGCACCGGTTGTCCGCTACGAACCAACTAACCCTGATACTATTGAACACATAGCGTACTTTCATACAATTGACAAAAGGTGAGAGCCACCGTACTGGACGGCATTCGTGGAAAGGCACGACGCATTGCTGGTCTCAATCAAGGTTGCTAAATTAATATATTTGGACGAAAGCGAATGCTAGCCTGCTAGGCTTGAACTCACCCGCTCAAACTCTCTCAGGTAAAACATAATGGAAAACTAGTTGAGTACCTGTGGTTGCAATAGATCCAAATTTTCGAAATATAATTTCTCTTAGACACAAACATTCGATACAACATTAATTTCCATACAGCTGCATTTTCATTGCATTGATACTTTGACCGTACTGTGAATTAATGGTCATTAGATGCATACATATAATTGCATGAATAACTGTACAGAAAATACCATTCCATGAGTGTTTCTGCGAGAAAGTGTCATTTGGAAAATTGTATGCATGTATATATTTAGATATACTATTTTGGGGAGCATAGTAATGTTTCTTATGATGAGTTTACCAATGTAAAAGATGTATATAACACACGCACGCACGCGCACGCATGCACACACTAATTATATCAACAAACGCTACTATGATAAGATTTGCCCGAGTCCGGTGATGGAGAGGCAAGGACGGTGGCATGTCTACGGCTCGCACTAGTGATTGTAGGCATCGCTAGTTTGTCCAAAGACCAATTTGTATTTTTTTATTTTAGGAAATCTTTGTACCGTTGTTGATGATTTTTAATAGGTCGGTGGAATTTCGTAAAAAATATATCAAGCAATCAACTACTAGGCAGTGATAGAATACTTAGTTTGTATATGTGTGCGTATTCGTATAGTACCTGACTTGTACACTTCTAACTTGATCTCACCTATATCTAGATCTATAACTATATCTATAGTTAATAATACAATACATAAGGTTATATATATATTATATAATAAAATAAGTAAAGTTTCTTGTTCGTCCAATATATTTTAGATTAATCCGCCTTCCTACTAATCTACATATTACCACTCATGCGATGGGTAATTGAAAAAACTATTCATGAAACGTTCCATACTCCATGTCGAACCACGTCGCATTACGGCTGCATGTTCACGAGTGTGGTCATGTATGTAAGAGCATCTCTAGTCGCGTCCCCGAATCGACGTCCGACGAAAGCTCCTGACAGGTTGCTTGGGGGATGCCGCCGAGGCGTGCGGCGTTTGGGGCACGCTTATTACCAGTCAGGTGCCCCAAACGTTGCGCCCAAGCTAATCTTTATTTATTTTTGCTCATACAATTCAAATAAATTCTTACAATCTGATAAATTCTAATAATACAAACAATGCAAATAAATTATAACTCACCTTGATCAAGCCTCGGCGGTGGTTGACTGATATCCTTGCTTCACACATGCTCGATGAGATCATTTTGTAGTTGGTCATAAGCATTGACGTCACGGATTTCTCCATGCATGGCAAGATAATAACCAAAATCCAAGGGCACCTGGTAATCAGCATGGGCAACACGACCTGGCAATTGTAGGGAATGCCATCCATCATTGGACTCTTGCGCTCATTTTCGATGATCATGTTGTGCATGATCATACAAGCATTCATCACCTCCCATGTTTGATCTTGAGATCAGGTAAGAACATTGTACCTAACACATCCTTCCTGCAACTCTCTTAGCACGCAGCAAAGTGACACTTCGCCAAACCACGTAGTCCGATCGAGTGATCTACACGCATAAACCAGCGACTTACACGCTGCAAAAAAAATGTCGGATAAAAAAAAATAACTATGTGTGAACTAGAGGAAGAAAGGTTGCAACTAATCCTTCATCTTTTAGATATTTTCATTACATACACTCTTCCTTTGTAGTGAAGGCATTGATGGAAGTCTTCGCGCATCCGTCGTCTTCATGGATCTCTAGCATACACGCTACAGAGACCAGAACTACTACATCAGGTATGCCGGTCTTGAACTCTCGGTTGGCCCCACGGACATCAGGCTGTGGTCGTGATGTGGAGACAAACTCGATACACCTCGACTTCTTGGGTTACCACATAAAGGTGCCCACCGGCCTTGACAAGGATTCAACGGAGTTTGTTGGCATCTTTATTGATGGGTTGATCCAGTGCTGCTCGCAAACTGCCACACCAAGGGTCTCAATCAAGATCCATGAAACACAACATCAGAGAAACGGCCACACGGCCAGACCTGGTTATAAATAGTTCTTCACATGGGATGATTGACATATTGAACAGTTTGTCCTAACACGTCGGAAATTAAACAACAAACGATCTATTCGATCGTAAACATGAATATGGAGCGTGACCTGCACATGGCCAGTGGAGAAGGAGAGGCTAGCTACGTCAATAACTCAAGGCTTCAGGTTCGTTAACAACATTTAAACATCATTCTATACTTCGTTCACGGAATGATTGTCCGAAGTCATTGCGGCAGCTATAAAGTATGCTAGGTAGATAGATTGCAATCCAATATTCTTTGTTCCGGTGGCATCCATTTTAATCAGTCTGGTTTCCGTTGTTCTGTGTGCTAGCTTAAAGCCTTGCTTGAGGCTGAGGTGGTGCTTGAGAAGGCCGTGAGAGAAGTGTACATGGATCTACACAATCCAACGATGACTGTTGTTGATTTGGGGTGTTCTTCTGGTCAGAACACGCTCATCTTTGTCTCCAAGGTGATCAAAGTGGTATCTCGTGAGAGTAGCAGCAGATCCGGTTTCCATCCCGTTGAGCTCCAGGTCTTCCTAAATGACCTACCAGGTAATGACTTCAACCATGTCTTCCGTTCACTTGAACGGTTCAAGAAGCAGACAGCAGCAGAACACGAAGAAAATACAACACTACTTCCTTTCTATATCGCCGGGTTGCCGGGCTCCTACTACACCAGGCTTTTTCCTCCCCAGAGTTGTCACCTCTTTCACTCATCATATTGCCTCCATTGGCGATCTCAGGTACTCCCTCCGTCTCGAAAGTCTCGAAATAGATGTCGGAGATTTTTTCTAAATTTTGATGTATCTAATATTAAGTAGTGTCTAGATGCATCTAGATTTTAATAAATTTGTGACATCTATTTTGAGACCGATGGGGTACTAAAATTGACATGATAAAATTACAGTTTGTTCTTGGTCCTTAATTATCAATGCTTTGAATTCAGGTTCCTGCAGGACTGGGAGGGGCAAACGAGTACATAAACGAGGGAAACGTTTACATCGCTAAGACTACACCACCCGGTGTTGTGGAACTGTACCGCCGGCAGTTTCAGGAGGACATGCTACTTTTCTTCAAGTTGCGGCACGAAGAGCTAGTGCTTGGCGGGCAAATGGTGCTGACGTTTCAATGAAGGAAATATGAGGACTTGTATAACAACGGATATCTGGATCATCCTACGGGGTTACTTTCACGCGCTCTGCAATCTCTTGTCGAACAAGTGTGTCACATTATTATTTTTACCACAGTCATTGCGTGACCCGAATATTTATAAAAAAATTATAGATGCACGACAATATAATATACATTAGCCATCACAGACGTAATAAAAATATAAGGCACAAGCAATCTGAAATTAACTAGTTTCTTAATGGTACCATATAATAGGGTCGGGTGGAGAAGGAAAAACTCGACTCATTTGATCTTCCATTTTACATGCCATCGGTCAATGAAGTGGAAGAGGTTGTCGCACAAAGCGAGCTGTTCCACATCAATCACATCAAACTGTTTGAGACCAACTGGGATCCTCACGATGACTCGCAAGGGGATGAGGTACAAAATCTATCTATTATATACTAAAAGCAATATAAGGTTGTTTTTCGAGGCACCACAATGATCCACATCATCAAAATTATTTTAACCACTAGATTTATAATTAATGGTGAAGATGTATTCTGAGATTAAAAGATAAGTAGTGTTACGTAAAAATAAATGTGTACCAAAGATGTCTTATGTCACGTTAGCTGCCATGGTCAGATTCCGTATCATATTACCATATGTCTATACACGTACGTGAAAACCAGTTTGATGGGTAATCAATTGTCTGTCGGTAGCTGGTCAAAGAAAAAATCTCTGCCGGTATCTCTAGGAAAAAACTGCGGTAGCCGTTAAAATATACCTATACCATACAAATTATTACAAACTGATACGTGCCTATATGTGGATGAGTGTGCGCAAATAAATACCCTATATGTGGATGAGTGTGCGCAAATAAATACCAAATCGATATGATAGCGTGTCAAGGAAAAATATCGATTAGCAATCTAGGTTAGTATGTGTGTCCGGCGTGAGTGTTCTAAGATTGATCACCACAACATATTTCGGTAAAAGTAAATCCCATCACATGACATTGTTGACCGATCGAATTTTATGTCCTCTTGAAGACATGAGCACAGAGCAACCATGCTAGGACTTGGCAGACAAATACAATCTTGTACTATAAACGGTAGTCGGTTTGGTATCTGGCAAGTAAAATACATGCAAGGCAGCTTACAGGTTTGAGCTTATTTTTGTATAGTAACAAACTGAGTATAGGAAAATAATCAATAGACACATATGTTACTAATTAGAATATCAACTAAAATATACTCACTCCGTCCGGAAATAAGTGAGTGGATTTATCTAGGTTCGCATGTAACTAGACGCGTTTTATTGTCTAGATACATATGAATCATATCAAATTCATCTATTTTCGAACGAGGTATGGTACAAATTCTCAGAGAAGGGTTCTTTGTATTTAAAATAATTCCTATGTAATGAAGTCAGTTTATTCCAGAAAAGGGAAAATGGCATGTCAATGCACAAAGCGGGAGTAACCTAAAGGAATAAACATTTTGCTTTTGTGGGGAAAATGAAGATCTATACAGATTAAAATAAAAAGTAATGCATATAGCATGGAACTATACTTTATAAGGAATCTAATACTATAGATTTTATATTATAGATGCTAATATTTTTATAATACCTTGATCAATCTTTACAAAGTTTGACTTTGACTAAACTCATAACACGAAGTAAATGCTAACACAGGGACATTTTGGTAGGCACTTTGTTATAAAAGATCTTGATTTTTCTAAAAATTGAAAGTCAAACCTCTAGACCTATGTTTCAAGGGATGCACAAAATGCAAGGCGCCGAGGCAAATATCTTATGCGCAGAGTACATTAAATGGACAAAAATGGTGTGCACATTGCATGATGTGACAAGAGAACATAAAGAACTATGTTTTTTAACCACTTTAAGGGGAGCCCTACACCAATGGCTAAGTCATTATCGTTCCGCAGCAAACACATTAAGAAATGAGTATACATTTGAACCAAAGTTGTCAAATTGAGATTTTGAAATTATTAGTTGGACTATAAATTATAAGCACATGTTATGCATGATTCAAACATGTTAATATAAGAGAAATGATCCTTAAATTTAGCAAGCTTTGAGAAATGTATATTTACTTCCATTCAGATTCCTCTCCAATTGGTCAATGGTATAAGACAAAGGATAAATGCTACATCGGGTAGTTAGTATATACATCTGATGTGTTACATTTGAGATAGTCATCGCCGTCAAAGTTCGTCTGTTGTGATAAAGGATGTGTGGATTCCTTCAAATCCAGCTTGGCAAGTCTAAATACTCTAGGAAACAAAAATAGTAATAGTAATGAAGAAAGGAGCATCCAAAATATGCTTTTGGGCTTAAATATTGACCCCTTTTAAATGCTCGAGGAGTGAAAACAGGATAAAGATACTCCCTCCTTCCCAAAATGTTTTGTATATAAATTTTAGTCAAAGTCAAACTTTGTAGACTTTGACCATGTCTGAAGAGAAACCTATCAATCTTTGCGATGTCTAATGCATACATCAAGAAAATATATGTCATGAGGTCCTAATAGTACATGTTAGATATTGAAGACCTTTATAATTTTTCATATATATTTCATCAAACTATTTTTTAATCTTTGACTAAAATTTATGCGGAACATATTTTGGAACCGAGGGATTAGTCCAAGCATGCTGAAATAAATTGTATATCCAATAAAAAATGGGCGACCAATTCTTGAACTCCTCGCAACTGAGAAAACATGTTTCTGCTACTTGGATTTGTATCGTCCTTCTAGGTGGTTGGGATTTGCGGTTGACATTTTATGATAACATGATAAAATTAGTCGACCCATTTAAACAGAAAAATCATGGTTACTATAGAGTTGTATTCATACTAACCAGATAATATATCTATTTTTGAAATTATGTTTTATTTTATTGACATTTTCATATGTTGCCCTCGCATTTGCGAGGGCCACCATGCTAGTTATATACTAAAAGTAATATAAGGGTGTTTTTCGAGGCACAAGGTTGATCCACATAGGCTTATAAAATATACTACGTTGATCTGCATATTAATGGTTAAGATTAAAAGTGAAAAGGTGTTACGTAAAATATTAAATGGGTACACATGAGGTTATGACACGGTAGTAACAATCTACATATTCAGCGTTTGGCTGCCTTTAGAGAAGTGCAAGCTTATGTCTTGGAAGAAGAAAGAGATTGAAGACTTCGAAGATTTGCTAGTTTCTTTTAGACTTTAATTTGTAATCGATGGAGTCAGCTTATGTATATCTATCATGTACTATTTGCTACTTTGAATATAACGTGGTATTGATTGCTACTTTGAATATAACGTGGTATTGATTGTAAAAAAAAAGGAAGATCCCATGCGTGTCCCTCAAAAAAAATTGAAGATCCCGTGCGTGAACTTCCGTCCGGCCGGCCCGGCCGGAAACAAAACTAGCTATGGGGTTGTTTATTTCCGTTTGACAACGGATAGATACCATACTAAACTACTAATATGTAAATCTACGGTCCATTTTACTAAAGTGGAAATCGAGTCGTGGTCCTAAAAAAAATATAGACATGATCTTGATTGTGAAAACACACTTAGAATAACCAAATAAATTATATTTGTAGCTAAATGCAAAATGACAGTGAAATAATACTCTTTAGCTAAATTTAGAAAAGTTTGAGAAATCTACATCTATTTTAAGACGGACGGAGTACAATACAACGTGGTAGGTAGAACACATGGTCGCTTCAAGGATATGGCATCTCACCTGTGGTGGTTCTCCAAGATGTGCAAAGAAGTTTTGTCAAAAAACATGGCAGTCATATACGAATAATTATACCCTTGCAACTACTTAGAATAATATAAAAAATAAATATCTAATCTTGGAAAGGATATTTTATTTAGATTAACCATATGGCTCATATGGCCAGGCACTCAACAAAATTAAACTTTACATAAACATAAAGAAACTAATGTCTGTTGGATCCTAATTATTAGTTAGGCAAGCAACAATGCATACATGGTATGACAAATGTAAAAATATTGTGTGTGACTGATAGACATAACTAATAAGATCCTCTTGGGGCTCGACGGATACATAGGTTGACCATGTATTCTTTGCCCCAATCATATACTGTACAGTCAAGTCGCGCCATAGTCATGGAAGCATTTTTCAGGAGCAAGTAAGGAGCAATGCTCAAATACTAAAAACTTAAAGTCGAACAGCGATTTATTAGTTAATCTTTTGGAAGTATTATTATTACAAATTCATTCAAGACTAATTTGTGAATATGTAACTTTGCCTTATGAGTAAGATATGTTGGATCATGAAAAGGAGCTCTGTATAACCTTACGAACTAGAGTTGGAACATGAGCTAGACTAGAGGCGAAGGTAGAAAAGCTACCGATTCGAGTGAAATGGTTGGTGCTAATGGTGGTCGCTGCTAATGAACGTGGGTGCATGGAAAATACTATGGATTCAAGCTATATTTTCCTCTCGGTACTTAGATTTCTTTCTTATTCTACGTCGATTTTGGCACAATGACCCGGCTAAAGATTTTGACAAAAAAATGTGTCAAACGAAAGATATATATCAAGTGCACAATGTGCATGGTTTAGGAAGCTCAATGGTTAGTAGTTAGGGATGTACGTCCAAAATGAAGAACAGTAATAGATTTAGGGACATGTCAATAAAAAATAGACATTGTTGTCACGATAACTCACTAATAAGATTTTCTACTCCCTCCGTTCCTTAATATAAGGTGTATAGTTTTTTGTGAAAAATTCCATAATATAAGGTGTATAGAGAATTCTGGGATGTGTTCCTCTTATTTAGAGGCAATTAATCTGATCAGGAGAGAAAGGATACCTAGATTTTGTATGTTCCCTCTATATCACGTCAATCACCTGGGGTATTCATGTTCGAAAGCAACGAAATTTGTCCTCCCAGTCTGTGCGCTAATATTCGTGCAAGAAAACTATACAACTTATATTAAGGAACAAAGGGAGTATTATATATCCACAACAAAGACATGCATATTTCCTTATTCAAAAGAATATAAAATATTTTAAAACTTGAATTGTTTATATTTTCCCTATATGATTTGTTTGTTTCATAGGATTATAGGATTATACCCAGGAAGTTTTTGATGGAAGACACTCTGAATGAAAGGACAACTTTCCTTGGGTACGAAGAATGGAAACATATTATTGTTCATTACTTAATTTGTCTTTCCAAAGATTAAATTAACACATTTTTGGTGTCAACTTTCATGGTGTATTAACATTTACTAGGATATGTCATTACAATGATGTATACTTACTAACTCTGCCATGTAAAATTGTCATCTTATATACATGAAAGCACAAATTACATGTGATCAGGAGGTTAAAAACATGACAGGGAAGTAGGGATAACGAGAGAGATTTAAGCAAAACAAAACGATACTCTATCCATTTTGAAACATACAATGCTGCACAATCCCGTAGTCAAACTTTGATTATTGAAGTATAAATATATACTAAAACATGCCAAAATAAAATATCAGGGTTGACAATATTTTTTATTTTATTCCTTGCATACTCAGAATTTCAGATAAAAATAAGGTCAACGTAAAGATCAGTGAAGTCCCATATTTCTCAAAGGTGGGAGGGTGCCACATATTCAAGAAAATATATAAAAAGTAAACAAGAAAAAGATAGATCTGAAAAAAATAGAACAACAAATACTCCCTTTGTTTCTAAATGTAAGATGTATAGTTTTTGGCTTGAACATTAGAGATCATATTTGGAGGGATACTTTAGGAGGGATAATTACACAAGTTTTTGTTGAGATTACTCTGAATTATTAATGTGAGAAAATAGAGGTGTTTTCATGAGATAAAAAAATTATCTAGATGTGGGGTGCAACATAGTACACCCACATATTAACTAGGAAATAATTTATCTTGCATCAGTAATTTTGAACTTATTTTAACCTACGAATCTAATATCTGGTAGAAAGGACACATATGACCATCAATTTGGTGTTTTTCAAAAGATCATTCAAATTGTTTATCATAACATATTATGTTGGTTATTGATTTATATCAAATACATATAAAATCATAGACTTATTGCTTAGTCATTTAGGCGAACAAAATATGATGCCCTCGCATTTGCGAGGGCAAAACTGCTAGTTATATCAATAGCGGGATAAACATTGCCAAGTGCTTGAGGGTGGTGTTCGGTCCCCTCCTTTCTAGCCATTTCGGTGAATGTTTAATGGACGAGCTATTTGATAAATATGCATATCATGTCACTCAGCAACTTGAGAAGGAAAAGGGCAAGTACCTACTCATTTGCTTGTCCTTGAAAAAAACGTAACACATACATTACCTTGTGGAATCAATGGTCATGTCTTAATTCCTATGGGTAAGCTAAGCATATTGCCCCGTCCCTTTGTTAAAATGTTGAACATCACTTGTACTATTGTACTACCCTCTTTGTTCTAAAATATAAAATCTTTTAGCCTTTTTCTGAAACACATATATTTAGACGTCTTTTAGTGTGTAGGTTTAGTTCCTCTGAACCTACACAATAAAAAAAGTTTAGATACATGCATTTAAAAAAAGGCTAAAACATCATATATTTTGCAACCGAGTGAGTATGTTTTTTCAATATAGTACTCGTTGTGTATCAGATATGACATTTGTTTTACATTCAAATTTATTCGGTATTCATTCTGCGGTATAAAATATAGGCCGATTTGGCCGTGTTTAAACTCAATTTTGGTCTTGTCACTTTGCTGCCCAAAAAGGAAAATGTGGTACAAATTCAACAATATAGGCGGATTTGCTTACTGAATGTTAGTTTTAAAATCTTTACCAAGGTTGCCACAAATCGAATATCTGTGATTGCTCACAAAATTATCAGACCCACTCAGACAGCCTTTATGCCTAGAAGGCATATTCTTGAGGGTGTAGGGGTTCTTCATGAGACTATTCATGAGATTCATAGGAACAAATTAGATGGGGTCTTATTCAAGATTGATTTTGAAAACCCTATGACAATTTTATGCAACAAGTTCTTCGTATGAAAGGTTTCCATCCATCATGGTGTAAGTGGATTGATAATTTTGTTCGCGATGGGAGTGTGGCTATTCGGGTCAATGATGATATTGGTCATTACTTCCAAACTAAAAAAGGGCTTCGACAAGGAGACCTGTTGTCTCCATTGTTGTTTAATGTTGTGGCCGACTTGCTTGCCATTCTTATTGCTACAGCAAAAGAGAATGGTCATGTCGCATGTTTGATCCCTCATCTTGTCGAGGGGGGGGGGGGGTGTATCTGTCCTGCAGTATGCGGACGACACTATCATATTCATGGAACACGACTTTCAAAAAGCAGTCAACATGAAACTGATTTTATGTATTTTCAAACAACTATATGGTTTAAAGATCAATTTCCATAAAAGCGAGATTTTTGTTTTGACAAAGTTGCTGAACAACAGAATACCTGTAAGGAAATTTTTAGGTGCGAGGCTAGCGCCTTGCCTTTTAGATACCTTGGGATACCTTTACATCATAGGAAGCTTTGGAATTCTGAGTGGAATCCCATGAAAACTAGATGTGAAGGAAAGTTAAGTTGCTGGAAAGGAAAACTTCTATCATACAGTGATATACTTCTTTTGATTAATTATGTTTTATCGAGTTTGCCAATGTTTATGTTGTCCTTCTTACTAGGAAAAGGATAGATTTCTATCGTTCACGCTTCTTTTGGCAAGAGGATGAACATAAGAAAAAATATAGACTTACTAGGTGGAACATTATTTGTCGCCTGAAAGACCAAGACAGTTTGGGGATTGAGATGTTAGAGTTAAAAAATAGATGCCTGCTAAGCAAATGGCTTTATAAGTTATTGACTGAGGAAGGGGTATGGCAAGAGATACTTTACAATAAATATTTGACTACTAAAACCTTAGCGCAAGTTGAAGCTAAACCAACTGATTCTCCGTATTGGAAAGGACTAATGGAAGTAAAAGAGGAGTTTTTTGCGTCTGGTACTTTCAAGATAGGAGATGGGAAAGGAACTAGATTTTGGGAGGATACTTGGTTGGGAGAGTCGCCTCTTGCACATCAGTATCCATCCCTATATGGCATTGCGTATAGGAAACATGTTCTTCTTAACACAGTCCTATCGCACAATCCCCTAAACATTACTTTTAGACGAAGTTTAACGGGAAATAAATGGGATGCATGGCTGCACCTATGTGAGAGGCTGATGACTGTCAGTTTGACAGATAATCAGGATAGTTTTTTATGGAAACTAACAGAGAATGGGATTTTCACGGTGAAATCGATGTATGAAAACCTCATGAATAGTCATCCGAGTTTTCTCTCGAGGTATTTATGGAAGATAAAGATTCTTTTGAAAATTAAGATCTTTATGTGGTTTCTTAATACAAGAGTGTTATTAACAAAAGATAACCTAGCTAAGCGTATGTGGAATGGATCAACGAAAAGTTGCTTTTGTGACGAGGACGAAACAATAGAACATCTTTTCCTTTCATGTCCTTTTGCTAAAGTTATTTAGCGTATGATTTTTTGTACTTATAATTTACCACCTCCAACCAATATTACTAATATAGTTGGTAACTGACTAAATGGGGTAGATAAAGCAAACAAAGACAGAATCAGAATTTGCATTTCGGCCATCTATTGGTCAATTTAGAAATATCGGCATAACTTTATTTTTAACCGTGCTAGAGTTCCATCTTTTTTGCAGGTTATTCTTATGGCGGTGCATTGGATTCAGCTCTTGGCTTTCCTTCTCCCAGAGCATCAGTGGCAACCCATGGTTTCTGGATGCACCCATCTTGTGACAGTTACTTCGGATTTTTTCAGCCAGGCTTCGTGGCGTCTTTCTAGCAGATTGACAGATGCCTAGTGTTTTCTCGTTTATCTCGTGTAAGATTTTCTTGTATTGTTCAGACGGTTGGTGTTTGTATCAAGATCTGTAATACTCTCTAAATACTTTTGGTACTTTAATAAATAGGCTGTGTGCATCCCAGGATGCAGAGGCCGGGGCAATCCCCATTTCGAAAAAAAATTCTGCGGTGTAAAATGACTATTTTCAGCTCGGCTTTCATGAAAGACAGACCCAAACAAGAACTTGTTGCTAGATTCTAGTATTGCATGGAATCACAAGGACTAGTACAAAATTGGACTTTTAAGGCTTTCTATCTGCGCGCAGTAGAGGCCGACCCCATCTCAGGGACATCGCACATGGAAAACATAAAAAGATCCACACTGATGTTTGGCACATGGTTGGCCCATGAAAAGCTGTTAGAATACATATATCATCTCACATGTGTCCTTGATAAATAATCGTGTGCAGTAAGTTAGCTACGTTTCACAAATTTTATCCGGTTTGCTTTATGGCTGCATCTCGGACAGGCAGGAGTTATTACTCGTGTGTAGTGTGTTCACGCCAAGTCGCCAACTAGGTTTCCGTTCGACGTGTGTAGTCCGTTCGCACTCCTCCAGAATGCCACACGGTGGCGACGAAGTAGCTTCCTCGCCCGTGTTGAATATCATAATATAAAGCTCATGCTGGCGCTCTCTGGGCACATAGCTCTCCGCTATATGCACAAGATTTGATATGGCTCACACTAAAAAGATCACTCCCTGCTCTTGCGTGTGACAGTTCCTGACACCGCAACATTTTGAGAAGGCATCTCTGGTTAGGGAGGAGGAGCACCCACTATCGCCGCTGGACCACGGGGGTGGCTCCTCCCCCTCGTACTCAAGCTGGTCCTCCTTGGACGAGGAGCACGAGGATGCAGGAGAAGGGTCATGACGTTTTCACGGAGTTGTGTACGCGACTGGAGGATACGAGACATGATGTATTTACCTGCCATGGATGGAAGCATAATCTACGGATCGACTCTCCTTTATCATCTTAAGTGTTTTACAATTTCTCATTTGGATATGTAATTTGCCTCTTTTATTTTCTCTGTTTAGATCTGTGGACCATGTCGGCTGTGTCCATCCTATTTATGCAGAGGCGGGGTATAAACTTAAACTTTTTTATGTAATAGAGTATATTCCTTATTAGAAAAAAAAAGGAGCATGTCCATGAGAATATGCAGGGGGGATCTGGGCCTGGTGCTACCGGGGCTGTAGTACCGGTCCAGGCCCATGTACTAAGGGAGCATGTACGAGGTAATCAGGAAGAAATGTGGGCAGCCTGTTAGCTTAGCGCCGCTTGGGCCATGAGAGGATTTAGTTTTTCCCGCAGGCTGCCTGCGGCCTGGCCAGTTCACTAGTTCAGCCCCGATCGAATCGATGCGATCGGTCGTCGAAACGATAGGCACTGGACTCCCACTCAATTCGCGTTTTATTATCTCCTGTCCCTCTGTTTCTCATCGCTGCTTTAACACTGGCCAGTGCATCCACGACTGCGCCGCATTTGTCCGTGATCTTCTTGTTCTGTCCTCCACGAATCTGCCAAATCTGCTTAGGATTTAGGTTGATCACTTGATCTGTTCGTCCGGGACAGACGGCTACGTGCTAGACTGCTAGGTGAGATTTCCATCCCCTGATTTCTTTAATGAGTATAATTGCATATGTACAGAGGCAAATCGTTACTTTATGTTTGATATTTTAATTATAACTACGTTTTTAAAAATAATCCTTCAATTGCGAGGATGGCGAGATAGTATTCCAAAGTAAAGATACCTCTACCTCCAATACGAATTCAGAAACACCAAACTTAATATGGGTAATATTGTTACTGATCAGGGGCTTCAAGAATCAATTTATGAGTATGATCTGAACATTAGAGATGAAGCTAAGAGAGCATATTTGTCTATCGGTCCACGTTAAAATTATAAGGGGTCAGATGAGGGGATTTATAGAAACATGGTTTGACAGATTTTATTGGTTAGAATATATTCATATATCAATTGGACGGTTCATAAAACATGTGACGATACTTTTACTATGGTAAATTTTGGTTACAATCCAGTAGAACTTTTTTTCGTGTAATTAGTTAGCACCTCCATTTCTACATCTCCAGCTCCGCCACTGAGCATATGGTGTTGAAGAAGTCGTCATTCGAGTCTCTCAGCTAAGATTCCATGAAGAAGGGGGTCGTACGGGTAGAGGACTCTACGTGCGGACATGTACATGCACTCTGCTGTCTGGCGTTTCTCTTCGAAAGGTTTGATGAGACGCGGATTTGGGAAGCCACCGTGGTAAGGTGTGAGGACTTTGAGGATGGGCCATTAGGCCCCTAGGACAGCGGAGCTGCCGCCACCAACATCATCGCCATCTCCTCCTCCGACGAGGTGTACATTTAGTGTGTAGTTAGTAGTTATTTGATTAGCTTGCATGTACTGACTAGTTATTAATAACTATGTAATATTATAAGTTAGCGTTATTTTGTAACTGATAGCTAGATCAACCATGTTTTTGATTGGAACTCTTGTGGCTTGTGTCCAAATATTATGTATATACTTCAGTTATTAGCTAGATAATTTAGCTCTGTTTTATCATATCTCGCACTAAGTTATACTTTTTATTATGAGAGAAAAACTATTAGTTATTGTAGGATTATTAGGCAATATTTTCATGATTAATTTCATAATATAAAACATCACTAGAGCAGCTACAATCATGTGATACTCTAACATACTAGATGTACTAATCGACATGAACAGTAATAGTGCAAACCCTACAACAACGATAGTAAAAGAACAGATCAGAGCACAACGCACGTACTGGACATCTGTAGACAGAGAAGATGTTGGTGCATAGGTTGCAGAAACTGGTCGAAAATACAGCGTAGCGGACGACATGCAGGTGGTCCTGCTTGATGATCAGGAAGACGAGCCGTGATAACGAACTTGATCAGTCCCATGGAACGCTTCCCAAAAACTTATTCGCTCTCCCCATACATGATCACAAGGATGAGAGGTTCTGGAGACCTTCTCTCCCATTCGACAGTCTACGCCGGAGCTCGGGATGGAGTAGACTACGATGACGATGCAAACAGAGAGGAGCCAAAACTAAAATCCTAGATTAGTTTTAGCAGTATGGGTCAGTTACGAAGTGCAGGTATACTGGCTACAAAATTTTCGTGCTTCCTCTTTAATTGTTGTGTTTATAATTGATTGATTTTGTTTTAGTTTCACCCAGAGAGTGTTGCTACTCACTACAAAGACAGATTTTTCAGAACTTTACAAGGATAACCGTTGAATTTGATAAAAAATCATCGTTGTTTAAGTAAGGTTCACATCCTCGGTAAACTGGAAATATCTCATGTACGATATATGATTAAATATTTTCTACACATACCCTTCATACTTCCATCATACTACCTACGATCCGTAATAAGTGTCGTTTGTTTTGAAGTAACCGCAGTTGAAAACAGTGACACTTACAGCGACACAACGACACTTGTTATGGATTGGAGGGAGTAGTTAACTTTCTAATTGTCCGGCACGTCAATTTTGCAGATCAATGCAATTATATCCCAAAGGGCTTGCTACACATTGAAAGACTAGAGCTTTGTTGAAACACCAGTATATAAACACGTGGTGGAAGGACATATGCTTATATAGAGCTGCTCGGAAAATACCGTAATAGACACAACATGGCCTGAGTCCACGTAGCGCACGTTTGAATCGGTTACTGGAGCCCATAATTAGGGAGCGACCTGAACCGACTAACTATTGACATGTCTGTCAAAACCACAACAGTTTTTCTCAGCAGCAAAAGGATAAGCTCGGCTCATTCCGCAAACCCCTTGCGCTTGCTACTTGTTTATATACTGGTGTTTCAGCAAAGACTGTTAAGTTGAACTTACGCTTAGAATCTTAAGGCACGTCTATCAGCAACATGAATAATGGATGAACCTTGAATTCTATGTTTGGTGTGAACAGATTTCACTCAAAATCGTAACAAGTACATGGCTGTCAGTAGCCTAGCCCGCAGGTTGAAGCATACGTGTCATACTCCCTGATCTCTACATGAGTTTACTAGAGATCACCCAAATCTCATAGACTACGATATTTATAGTCAAGCTTATATAGGTATGATATCTTCGATCCGAATTTATGGATGCAATACAGTAGCTTTTTGCTTAGTATACCTAGGTTTAATCGAACCTTGGGAAATAATGCTAAATGGAAATTAAATGAGATACGTCTACAAGACTTGTTTGTTTATTTTACCTTCATTTACTGGACCTTTCTAGGTCACTTTAGAATGTTGTTTGTTGCAATGGATGGAGATAGGCCAGGATTGAAGATTCACCTGCAGCTGCACATCATATGAGATAAAGATAATAATACGCATATTCATGTGTAATGATTTAATAAAAATAAATTTTGTAGGCAACGAATCCTAATATACTAGAGCCTTGCGAGTCAGAGGTATAGCAATAATCTTTTGATCCAACCATTGTACCACAAAATACCGGGCTTCAACAATTATTACGCGAAAACACAGATCAAAATCTTAAGAAGTGATATTGCTGTTATTTCTAAAGGGATCACTAAATGAAGATCGAACTCCCATTTCTATCACTAGGATTGCTACGAGATCGCCGCTCACACTACTAGGAAAAACCTTATCTGTGGCGCCTGGATTTTCATATTCTGTGGCGCATATGAGATGCGCCACTGTTACCACACCACTAAATTGTAATTTTGTGGCGCATATTAGAATATGCGCCATAGAAATCTCAAACTTACGTGGCACATATTGCAATATGCGCCACAAAATTATTTTTTCGAATTTAAAAAAACAGGGCCTGATCTAGATCTAGATCTAGCGCCGCCTCAGTCGCCAGAAATTTTTCGGAGCTCGTCGGAGGAGGTCGTGGCCGAAAGTGGGGGTCACCAAAGGAGGGAGGTCGCCGGAGATGGTGGAGGAGGAGTAGGCTGCAGGAGTAGGTGGTCGCCGAAGGTGGTGGTGGTGGAGGAGGAGGAGGTCGCCAGAGGAGGAGGAGAAGGAGGTCGCCGGGGTGGTGGAGGAGGAGGAGGTCACCAGAGAGTGGAGAAGGAGGTCACCAGGGAGTGGGGAAGGAGGAGGGGGAAGGGTAGGAGAAGTGGAGGAGAGGAGAAGTGTGGAGGAGAGGAGGAGGAGTAAAGGATAAAAGAGAGGGAGAAGGGGAGCCGGCAGGATACAAAATTCCAATCCCGCCCAAAGAATTTGTGGCGCATATTGGACATATCCTCCATAGAATTGTCTCCCCTTTTTGTAATAAAATTTTACTCTTTTCGAATTTGAGAATTCTGTAAAATCTAGAACAGCGTTTGGCGGTTGAATTCGAGTCAAAAATTTTGAGACGATCATTTTGATAGGTTAAATATTTTTCCGATATCGTATGTAAATGTTATGACCGTTTTACCGTGTCATGGTCTTTTTTTGCAAAGTATATCGAAATTCATGTTTTTCCATTTTCCTACAACTATACCCCAAAATATAACTACATCTCAAAAGATTTTCTTTTGAACTTTTTATCATTTTCGTTTATTTTTTTGAAAACTAAAAAGGTGATCGGGGTGGGATCTGTTTTCTACTTTCTGTAGCGCATATGTAGGGATATGCACCAAAACATACTGTACACCCAAATTCTGTAGTGGGGCTCCATTTACTTTCTGTGGTGCATATATACAAAATTTTGTGGCGTATATAGCTATATGCGCCATAGAAATTGGGTCGCCCAATCCTAAAGGCGGGTCCCACCATATTTCTGTGGCGCATGTGCTTTTGTATGCGCTAGCAAATGATGAAATTTTTGTGGCGCATTATGCTGGCGTGCGTCAATGGGTTTATTCTGTGGCGCATGGTCTGAGATATGCAGCACAGAATAGCCGTCTATCTACCGTTAGTTTTCTAGTTGTGTCACCAAGTATCTAACATCAAACCTTTATCAATATCTGAGATCTTGGTTACATACAAGTCCATAGATCCAGACAAAAATAAAGAAATAAATATTCAAATCTCTATTCAATCAATGCACAATACTCCCATGAATTAGATGCACATAATCGCTGTGAGGTTTCACCCTAACCCGCAGCCTCTAAGGACTACTCACTCATGATAATAAGATAAAGGATAAAAAATATTGTGCAAAATACTTATATTAAAATCAAATATTCTTACAATAGTCGCCAAATCATAAGGAGATCTCAAGTACAAGATAATGTCTATGGCTATGGAGAGGATGGAGGATAGAGAGGGTGAACTATGGTAGTGGATCTTCTTTCATGGTGTTGTGATGCAATCTGAGAATGGCGACCCTCTGTGCGACATCTGGGACCTCCAAATATATAGGCGCCTTCATGAAAGTCGCAGGGTTTGACGAGACGAAGCCAATGCCACCCGGTACGAGCGGGCGGTACAGGTGGACCTTTCCCGTACTAGTGGTCGTTAAGCCCTATGGGGCCTGGGATTTGACCCAAGATTGCTTGGCCGTGTAAACAACCTCAAAATCTTCATTTATGGCTCTTGATTTTTCCTTAAAAGCATTATGTTTTTGCACAACACAATTCAAAGCAAGGTATTGCACATATTAGCAATAATTAGTCATTAATAGCAAGGCTAAAGAGCTTCTTGGTCATTTGTTTGGCTAAAAATGTAGTTTAAACACGGAGATATATTTTCACATAAATCAGTGTGTTCTTTCAAAAATGCCCCGTACGCTAGCATCTTTGGTAGTTATAGCTAATAGAAACACATTAAACCATGTTGTCAACCTGCTTTACGCATTTTGAGAGTTATACATCTTCACATAGAGAGGGTTACAAAATACTCTCCTCAGTCAAACCAAACTTGTTCTTTGAATGTCCTAATTCACGGGATCTCTAATTATATAGGGTAGGTTACCACTATCGTGTGACATCCATGGCTCTCAAACTCATGTCCCTCGATGCACTTTCTATCACATTTCGTGATAATCTCTTTGTATAGGGATATGCAAGATTTTTGTTTGTTTGAATATACGTATGTGTTATTACTCCGGAGTTTCCTAACTTTCTGACAGATTTCAAACGTCTCTTTACGTGTATTAATGATTTTGTGTTTTACTTAGAATTGTTCACTTCGACAATAACAGTTTCATTATCACATTTAAAAGGATTGCCAAAACAGGCTTGTCAATAATAGGCAAGTCCATTAAGAGCCCACGCAGCTATTCTGATTCAACAATGGTTGTGTCTAAAGTAGTAAGTTCTGCTTTTATGGTTGACCTCGTCAATATGGTATGTCTATGAGACCTCCATGACACTGTGTCATCTTTAAGGGTAAACACATACCCGCTTGTGGCGAAAATTTAGCAATATCATATATCAGTTCGAATCACTACTATATCCTTCAAGCACCGCATGTTGCCCTAAATACTGAATCCCATAGCTCACTATACCACATATATAGCGCATGACCCTTTTAACTGCATGCCAATGATCAATACCTGGGATAGACATGAACCTACTCAATTTGCTCACAATAAAAGAGATATCGGATTTTCTAGCACTTGCCAAGTACATGAGAGAACCAATAATTTGTGAATATTTCAACTGATTTGTTGATTCCTTCTTATTATTTCGTAATGTCACACTTGGATTATATGGTGTACTGAAGCACAGTCCGGATACGATGAGCACATACCAGAGAAATATTTTGAAACATGAGAAGTATATTCATATGGAAATAGTTAATATAGTGTTGGCATTAAAGTAATAAACTGACCTCATGTGATTGCGAACCCTAGTAATTTCCTCATATGATTGTATCAGCTTCCTGGTTTCTTTGGGGTATAAAACTGATGTAGTATCAGTCTCTACATTGCTTGTATGGGCATATGCATGAATAACCTGCAAAAGTGGCAATCATGTCAACGGTCAGAATAGTTAAGTTAGATTGCAATATAAGGAATTTACCTCGTCATAAATGAAATTTTTGGTGACATTTGGCTTTAGGTGATGAACTTTAAGAACAGCCTCCGCGACGTCAACTACGTCAGCATTGTCGTAGCTTAAGCGAATGAAAGTTGTCGCCTCAATGTCTTCATCTATCAACTTGTAATCATCATCGAATACGGGTTTTCGAGGTGTGGTGAGTTTGTCAGTGACATCTTTCTCGAGCTGCTTGTTTTGCACCACGTGATTAGTACCAGGTGTTCTAGCAGCAATCAAACCAAGGAGTTGGTGGTATCTTGTTATCACCACCATTAGATTGTTCCTACAATAAAAAGTTGATCATTGATAAGAAATATGGTCATCTTAGCAAGGTGTGGGATTACAATTATCACCTGGACACATGGTGCCGTAAACGTTGATTGTGTGTTGGCCTGGACCATGGATCTAAATCTCTGTACCACAAAATACATATAATGAAAATATATAGGAACATGCATGTAAATTTGATGTTGAAAGTATCAGATATACCGGGAATTCCCTTTTGACCTCGATAAGTTCATCCTCCACCTTTGACAACCTAGCTTTAGCAGCATTTTCTGTTCTAATTTCTCCTACCTCCTCGGTCAAGGCGAGAATTCTGGAATCAATTTTGTGCTCCATGTCTAGTAATTGTCTGCCTATTTTCTTCTCAAGTTCTTGACGATTCTTTGTGATTGTTTGATTTATGATGTCCATCTATGACACAAATATCAACACATTGTGTACAAAGCGAAATGAGTAAGTCGAGTACGACATTTATGTTGTAATAAACAATATGTTTGTTAGATGTTCTTACTTGTTGGTTGCTAATACCCTGATATGGTGATTGTGCTTCAAAGCTGAAATGTGCATCCGCATGTGTCTCTTCTTTTGATGCCATGGTAGGGTGATCATTGGTCATGTTGGTGTGTCTATATTCAGGAAAAATGTTCATGGTAACAACCTTGCAAAAGGTAGAACATGTCGGTCATAAGAAAATAAATAAGCTATAATTAATTAGTTATGTGTAGAAAAGTACCATTCCTCGATCTGGTTCTCCTCCAAAGGCATAAGCGTCCATTCTCAGTTTTGCGTTGGCTTCATCCCATCGTGCCATCAACGGAGGGGGTATAGGAGCATAGTGATCCGCCCCAGCACGAATGTGCTCCCAGTACCAAATCTACAGGAAACATTAGTTGATGTATGAAGAGTAACGGAATGGAGAGATCTTTGTAGGTTTTATGTACTAAGCGTGAACTAGTGTTATAGCACTTACTTGCAGCAAAGGTAAATTTCCCTGAAGAGAAGTCTGATCGAGTTGTTGAAAATTCCTGATGGAATCCAACAAATGATTCAACGTGAAACATCCCCAGTTAAATTTTGAAATATCTGCCACATTCTAAACGATGGCCAAATACTTGTGGTCCACATAATCATTTGCTGTGGATGCTAAAATGGTCCCAATGGCAAACAAAACAACATGCCTAATGAAGTGATCATCAGGAGTTTTGGACTTTTTAATCAGCTCAAGAAGGGTACTCAACGTAAGTTTGTTGTCCGTTTGGTAAGCATTAAACAAATCTATGTTTGATGATCCATATGTACGTTGGTTTATATCCTCCCCTTGAATCGGGAAGGTCTAGTATCTGGGCCACGTCTATTGGAGTCATAGGGATTTCTGTACCACAAATCATAAAAGTTTTTCTGTCGATGATGTACCGCTTGGCAAGCTTCACTATCATAACACGGCGTAGAGATGTTGCCTTCATGTGTATGAGGCCTCCAAGTCCAGTTTATTCTACGATGGCCTTTTTGTGGGCATGTGACAAACATTTCATGGTGTTTGCAAATTTAGTTGGTGAGCATGCCAACTTCATGTTTACATGTCTAGCGAGTTCCTGCAACACAAGAACTATGTGTAAGGGTAAAAAAGAACTATGTGTGCATTTAAATGGAGAGATTTCAAGCAAAGTGGCATTAATATACCTTAGATGTTTCATCTATGAATGGTAACCCTGTGCCATCAAAGCTTTCAGTGCAAGGATTCATTGCTGGCAATTACTCTAGAAAAAGAAAACTGAAAAATTTGTAGGCTCATTGATCTGTACTGAACATCAAGTATAGGTAAACAAAAATTCAGTACAAGCAAAGTATGATAAATCCAGTAGTGAACGTATGGTGCCAATCAGACCAGTAGATGGCTCAAGTTAGTTATATAACTGAAAATTTGTTTGCAAAGGACAGAAAATCATTAATGGATCTGTTTGGGTAAGCATGTGTGATTCCATTTTTGATCATGGAGAGCTAAGACTTTGCACCCATTACTTAGTACAATTAAGTTTTACTTGTTGCAATGTATCATTAAACAATGTGTTCTGATCCAAACCTATCTAATGTTTAATTTTTTTTGTGTTGGACGGTTCTGTTCCTTAGGAACATTCAATGTGGAGAAACCAGAAATAATATGTATGTTGCCTCTTACTCTAATGCTTGTTCCAGGTTGAGAATGACAAGAAGATGCTTACACTCCACGGTACAAAGCTAGTGGTCGGTTATGGTGGATCATTTGTCGCCTCATGGTTTTAAAGGAAATGTTGATTTGTATACCTAGAGCCTAGGTGTGTACCACCAAACGGGCTGGTCTTGATGTCAGGTCCAGAGCATGTAGAGCAAATGATGCTAGCACATAAAGGGAGAAAGAAATGTGACTTGTACATTATGAAGAATGGTCCACCATCGGATGATAGTGCCGATGGCATGAGTGAAGAGGTTGCTTCTATTGCCAGGTTTCTGCAATTTTACCAAGTCTTTGGCTACATTAATTCTACTATGTTGATTGTATTACCTTTTTATGTTTTTGAGCAGGGTCAGTTCAGCTAAGATATAGATTCATGGGAGCCCACAGAGGAAGGCAAGTGGGACGTGGACAAAAATGATCCATCACAAGAACGTATGTGCATGTGGCATAGATGTAAATCTTTAAAAAAGATCTACCCTTAATATTGCCAGAGTAATTTCCAATAATTCTCTAGAGCCATCGAACCAAGCCACTTTGTGACTTGCTACTGTTTCCTGTTAAAAATTCTTTGAATGTGTGATGCATGCCTAGTTCGACACACATTACATACATTTTGTTTCTGTCATTCATTCAAACAGGAAGGGTTGGATGTATAAGAATACTTTACTTACATATCTTGTAACATCCTCTATGTACCGTGACTGTCCTGAGTTCGGTTCCCAGCATTACCTTTATTTATTTTGTAAAAAAATACTATAATGTAGAGACTTGTAATGGACTTTACTGTTCATGTGGACTTCAAAGAAGACACCGGTTTTTGAACCTACCAACATCGAGTGGTCGGTTATGGTGGATCATTTGTTGCCTCATGGTTATAAAGGGAATGCAGATTTGTACTACCTTAAACCTGAGTGTGTACCACCAGATGGAATGGTCTTGATATCTGGTCCAGAACATGTACAGGAAATGATGCTAGCTCATAAAGGGAGAAAGAAATGTGATTTGTACATTTTCATGAATGGTCCACCGTCGAGAGCAATCCTTTCTCAAACCTCAAGTTTCGTAGCTCACGGAACCTCTTTAGGCTTGCTGAATAGTCATACCTGTTGCTCTTTCTGGTCGTGGGAAATGCAGCCTTTGTACTCACCATCCACCTGGTGGGAACACAACACCTGGGAAGTCGTTTTTCATCTAATATTCTCAACACGTAGAATATGTGGGAACATGGTGTGCCTAAGCATTCCAGTTTACGACAAGAGCAACAAATCCTTTCGAAAGAACCGTTCTTTTTCTCACACTACACTTCGAACTTCTCTCTTCTACCCTTCTTAGCCACACCATATGTAGTCAAATCGTCATCATGATCTAGTATGTCCCTGAGGGTACAATTTCTTACAGCTTCTGTGCTATATCTTACCAAGGCAAACATTGCAGGTGTGAAAACTTGTGCAGCGTATTTCTCGAGACTTGAAGCATCCACCTCTGTAAATGGAACAGACTGCAAGGCCACAATGTCTAGGACCACCTCGTTTAGGCGTCGTGTCGAAAGGCACCGCTCAAAGTGTTCTAGCATTTTAAACAATGTCATGCTACCATCAAGGTGAGTGTGCAGTACAGAGTTCAGGCTCTCGCTCCTTTGATTACTTCTCAATCCTAAGAAACAACGTCCCACCAAATATGGAGCACACCACAACTTCCTCTTCTGGTACATCTGATGCAACCATGACTCCTCACTTGTTACTTTGTTCCTTTCTAAGAAATCTACCCATTTTCTCTCATGCTCTTGTATGGAACATCGATCATATATGAAGGATCTGAATTCTTCCTTGACCAGATCATCACCTAGATGACGTACAATATTCTCTTGAATGTGCCACACGCACAGCCGATGACATGTGTTAGAACAGATCACCCTGATTGCTCTCTGCATTGCTAGGTCCCCGTTAGTGATCACAGATATCGGGTGCTTTTGGGCCATGGCAGCAGAAAAATTCCGCAGCATCCACTCATATGGCTCACCTGTTTCGTGAGAAATAATACCACATCCAAAAATAACCGTGCTGCGGTGGTGATTCACCCCAACAAACGGCACAAAAGACAGATTGTACTTGTTGGTCCCGTACGTGCTATCAACAACAACAACATCCCCAAAAGCCTCATAGTCAAGCCCGGACTGACTATCGGCCCAGAACATTCTCTTCAGATGCCCCTCTCTATCAACCAAGTACTTGAAGAAAAACTCTAGATCTCTATCCTGTCGCGCCAACATGTGACGTATCACCGTTTGAGCATCACCGGCAGCAACTATTTCCTGCTTATAGCTGTGGCAGAAATTATAAATGTCCCTAGTGGTACATCCAACTTCATCATATCCACCATACTGCATCATCAAGATATCCATGATTTTGTGTTTCCAAATATTTTCATCTCTATAATGTCCGCTTTCTACTCGTCGCTGATTCTTCTATGAGAATGCAATAGACAAGCAAGATCCCGTGGGGCCAGAGGATGAGTGTGTTCATCAACGAAATCCTTCACAAACCACAGCCCTGTCTCATTGACTCTTGCAATGACGAATTTGGCTCGACACCCCACACGAGTGAGATTCCGTGGCCTCCTCTTCCTATCTTCCCTTTTCATGTGCTTCTCTTCACGCGAAACTTCACGACTACAGAAAAATTTCCTCAGAATTATCTCCTGGTTGTAGTTATTCCACTCAACATATCCCTTCCGCACACTGAATCCTTTCTCAAGTGCATAGTTGTTATAAAACTCGAACCCATCATCCTCACTAGCAAACGTCTTCCTGACGATGTCAAGGTACTCATCCACAGACTCATCACCCATGTCTTCCTGCATATAAAATAGAAAAAAACAGTTACAAGTTTCATCATGTAAAGTAAACAGTTAGATATAGAATCTGAAGTAGAAGCTTGTTCAATGTTCATCATGACTTGCTATTGAGGAGCAGAAGCTTGTTCAACTGAATAAGGAGATGCATCCCAGAATATTCAGACTCAAGGTCTCATTTATCTTATCGATTCGTTTTCTTAAATTGAGTTCACGTCCACTTCACGGTCATGGTAAATGCCTATAACTGAGCAAACTTTGAATGGTATTTTCCTAAAGCCAGAACTTTCAGTGGTCTATTTCTAAAGTCTAGATATTTTAACGGTATTTGAACCAATTTTCCCTGACAAGTATTGCCAGTCTGCTATCACTAAATCAACACTGATCGAATTATTGGCAGGAAAGCAAGACAAATCTTCAGTCGATTCAGTACTACTCGGTGTCTGGTGTTAGTAACAGTTGAGAAACATACTGAACAACAACACACCTATGAATCTACTACTAGCTGCAAGCTTCTGTAGGATTGATGCCCAAAAAGATATTTGAGCCGTTGTTAAACCAAAGGTTATAACACACTATGCCGTTCACAAATGACTAAATCCTGTTGCGACACTCAAATAATCGAGAATACCGTCGCTTCTCGTCAAGGTCGAGCTGCTCACCTCGAATCGGAAGACTGGCGTCTTGCCAGAAGGAGGAGGCGGCAGCTGCGAGTCAAACGAAGCACACGTCTGCGGCGCAGGTACTGAAAGGTGCCGTCCGCTTCCTCCACGCCCAATCCCAAACGAGCCCCTTGGAAATTTGGGGATTTCCGGCCGTCGACCCCTCTGCAGAACCGACGCTGAGGGAGGGCGCGGCGGTGGACCAGGAAGGGCTCGGGCATCGTCGGCGGGAGGCTGGCGGCACCTTCCAGCGGTCTGGACGGCGGCTTCGGGCGGGAGCCTGGCGGCCCAGCATTAGTTGGGCGAGATCTTGGGACTACCCTAGTTGGGATTGCAGCCCAGCATTAGTGCATTAGTCGCATCCTTGGCAGCTTGGGCTTTGGCTGTTGCAGCACGTGTCCGGGCCAACTCCTCGAGCACCACAACTTCAGCGAGTTTTGCTTGTACATTTTCTTGGGCCTCAATACCAGAGATCTAGGCCGCCCGCGACCCCTCCGGGCAGAAAACAAAAAATGTGAACTTCTCGTAGCTTGCTCTTTCTATGGTATTTATTATAGCTACACATGCAGGTATGGATGTATAAACTAAGTGACAGGGAAAAAGCCGAGCAGATCACATCCTCTTATATAATGAACAAGTATGTATATCATTTTGTAAAGTACAAACTAAAATTAACTTTGAAGCAACTTTAAATCAATGCGAGTTTTCTTTTCTACCAATTCTTTTTCTATTTTTTGGTAGTTATTTATTACCATTGAAAATATATCTAACTCTGTGGTAGCATTGCCAATGATCTAGCAGCACATTGATGACTTGATAAAATTCCAGCAGTAGATAGCCGAGTCGTGACGGTTGTCGTGCATCCTAGTGTCCTACATACTCAATTTTTTTTCTCGATTCCTCTCATTCCCATTCTCGTAGGTTGCTTTTTCTCTTGTATTTCTGCTAGCTACACATGCAGGAATGGATGTATAAAGTAAGTGACGGGGAAAAAGCAGAGAAGACACCATCCTCTCATATAAAGAGCAAGTATGTATATCATTTTGTGGAGTGCAAACGAAAATTTACTATGAAGAAGCAACTTTAAATCAATGCGAGTTTTCTTTTCTACCAATTATATTTCTATTTCCTAGTAGTTATTTACTACCATTCAAAATATACATCAGAAAAGTTCATTTGTTGTTGGAAGAGTGAAGGGCTTTGGTACCTTGGAGGAACTTTATGGTGCTAGGGGCCTAGCTAGCAGTATTTTAGATGGAATCTACGTGTTCTATTAATTAGTGTATACTCTTCGCCCAGACGGGTTTCTTTACATAGGTATACCACCTTTTGTGTATCAACAACACTAGGACACATAATTTGGATAATTTTGTTAGTTGATAGAGTAAAAGTAGAAAAAACAGCGTGTATATTTAACTAGTATGTAGATGAACTAGCGGAAGTCTGTTAACAAAGCCGGCTTAGGAAATCATTATTGTTAAATGAAAGCTAAAGGTCGAGAGGAGATGTCTAGAAGATCCCAAAGTTAATCAGGTTAATTGTGTGAGCCATGACTATGATAATTATATCCCAAAGCTAGAAGTCGTTACTGACTTTGCTTCTTGGCAGTTATAGAGAAACTTTTAAGGTAAAATGTAAATATTTGTTCTTTTTATGTAAATATGACAATTTGGTACACTTGAAATCTTTAATTTATATCATTTCTTACATGTATATTTGGAAAAAAATATAGTAGGGCCCCAAATTTTAGTTTTGCCCCGGCCCCCAGAATCTCAGGACCGGTCCTGCATGAGCTTGTAAACAAACTCATTATATTTAACCCAAATCATGGGACTGGCCAGTAAAAGGGAAAGTTTATGAAACGAGATTTCAGTGTATCTGAATCTTGATAGGAAGCACCAAACCTTGCATCGATATTCGGACACCACATACAATGATCTGCAGTACGAAGATTAAGTTTCAGAAAGTTAATCGAAAGCATGATTGGTTACATCATGTGCCTCACCATGAAGTGCGACGCAGTCATCGCGCTCAGAACACCCAAGCAGTCGGTTCCAAGGACAGTAAAGTGGCAGTTATATCTTGATGCCCGACACCAGTAGGGGGTTGAGGGGCGAGAGGAAGCGACAACAGTCTCAAAAGGAGGTGGATGTAAAAGAGAAGTGCAGATGGTTCCAAAAAGAGAAACTTGGAACAACTTTTGAATTTGGAATGTGGCATTGGTGTTGTCGACCTTTCCGAAGGTTGAAGATGTACACCCAGAAACTGTGGCACTTGTTCTCTCTGTTAGAGTTGTAATTCTTCTTTATCTCGGTGTTGATCCGGGCCTCCTTGTAAGCCACGCAGGGGGCTTTTCCCTGCCATATAACACGTAACTGATGCCACCCAGAAGGGCACGCATTGTTCGCTCAACAATCTATGACAACCAACATGGTATCACGAGCCTCACCTCTTCCCATCTAGCGCCGCCGCCGGGTCCTTCTTCTCCACCGCCACCGGCCCCTCTCCTCCTCTCAAAATCATCCAGGAACCACCTCTCCCCATAGATCAAGGCTTGTTCTCCCAATTACCCTAGCCTTTTCCTTCTCAAAATCTCCACACAACCCTCCCACCCAAAACCCTAGTTCTCGCCATGTCTGCCTCTACAAACCCGTCGGCCACCATTGGTACTCCGCCGGCGACAAAGCTCAACCGCGACAACTTTCTCTCATGGCAGACCCAGGTGATGCCCTCTCTCCGTGGAGGCCGTGTCCTCAGTATCCTGGAGGACACAGATCTTGCGCCGCCCGAGACTCTAGAAGCCGAAGACAGCAACCAGAAAAAGATCACAATACCAAATCCAGAATATGATGCCTGGGTTACAAAGGACCAAGCGGTGGTGAGCTTCCTTATCAATTCCCTCAGTGATGATCTCCTCTCTCATGTCTATGGCATCGTCCATGCCAAGGATGTGCGGCGTGCAATTCTTGAGCTTTTCTCCACCCAATCCAAGTCTCGTGTTTCTACCCTCCATGGAAATCTCACTAAAACAAAAAAAACTCGACATGATCGCCTCTCAATACCTCACAAAGATGAAAGGTTTCGCCTCCGAACTTGTTGCTGCATGCAAGAAGGTTGACGTTGATGAGCTCAAGGACTACATCCTCAACAGTCTTGATGGTACATACACCCCCCCTTGTTGCTCCTATCAATGCAAATCCCTCAACTACAATTGGTGACATGTTCTCTTAACTTTTATCCTATGAATCCTGTGAGAACATTCTTGTTGCAATGGGTCAAAACCTTCACCTCCTCCATTAATGCTGCTCCTCGACGCCCACCTCCCTCATACACCGCACTACCCATGCCTCCCATCCTCCCTACACCACCCACATACACCCCTGTCCAATACCATGCCGCACCACCTCCACCAAATTTTTATCAACCTACCTACGCCCCTGCCCCCTATGCACATCCACCCAATTATCCTCCACCTACCTATGCTCCTACAGCTTACCCGCCGCCATAGCCATACTACCCTCCACCACAGCAGTACCGACCACCCAACCCACCACCACCAGAGCCCCACGGCCACCCAAATCAGGGGCACCAGGACCGTCGGCCAAAGGGGGGCGTGTCAAGGGCCGTGGCCATCCTGACCGTGTTGATAGTACCTGGTAGCCCGGTGATTATTGTCAGATCTGCAAGAAGGAAGGGCACCCCACAAATGAGTGTTGGTGGCATTATGGGGATGACAATGATGATGACAATGCTCCTCATGATCACAAGGGTGCCTATGGCATTAACACCAATTGGGTGCTGGACACAGGAGTTACCAATCATGTTGCAGGACAGTTGAACAAGCTACAAATCCATGAACCCTATCAAGGACATGATCAAATCCACGATGCTAGTGGACAAGGTATGGAAATTGCTAATATTGGTCATTCAGTTTTGCACACCCTGCATAATTCTCTTCAACTCCGTAACATATTACATGTTCCTAGCTCCGCCATGAACTTGCTTTCAGCTCACAAAATCACTTTAGACAATAATACCTTTATTGAGATTCACCCATTCTTTTTTTGATTAAGGACAAGGCAACGCAACAAATAATGTTTAGAGGTCCTTGTCATTGTGGGCTCTATCCTCTTGTCCCTGTGTCCACGGATTCCTCCAAGCATGCATTGGTCACCGTCAAGCCTTCATCCTCTACATGGCATCGTCGTCTAGGGTATCCATCTACTTTTATTGTTCAACAAGTTCTTAGGAAAAACAATCTCCCTTATACCCCATAAATAAATTCTTACATATGTGATCCATACCAACAGGCCAAGAGTCATCAGTTACCTTATCATGTCTCCACTAGTGTTTCCACTATTCCGTTGGAACAAGTGTTTTCTGATGTTTGGGATCCTGCTCCTTTGTCTTTAGGCAAACATGCATATTATGTAAGCTTCATTGATGATTTCAGTAAATTTACTTGGATATATATTCTCAAAAAGTGTTCTGATGTATACCAAGTATTTCTTAATTTCCAACAGTTTGTGGAGCGCAAATTTGATAGGAAAATTATTACTATGCAAACCGACTGGGATGGTGAATATGAAAAACTGAATGGTTTCTTTCAAAAGGTCGGCATTACTCATCATGTTTCCTATCCTCATGCTCATCAACAAAATGGTTCTGCGGAATGCAATCACATTGTTGAGGTTGGTCTTGCTTTACTTGCCAATGCCTCTATGCCTCTAAAATATTGGGTTAATGATTTTCTTACAGCAACTTTCCTCATTAATCTTATTCCCTCAAAGGTACTCAACTTTGAAACTCCTACAAAAAAGCTTCTTCAAACCAAACCAAACTATGACTCTCTTCATATTTTTGGTTGTGCTTGCTGGCCCAATCTACGCCCATACAACAAACAGAAACTCTCTTTCCGTTCCAAACGGTGTGTCTTTCTTGGCTACAGTCCCCTTCACAAAGGAGTAAAATATCTGGATTTTACTACTAGCCATGTTTATGTTTCCCGCAATGTTGTGCTCGATGAAATGTCTTCCCTTTTGCTGATCTTCATCCTAACGTTGGTCGTCCTCTTCATGAAGAACTTCTCGTATTACCTCCAGAAACATCCTCCTTAGTAGACACAAGTAGGGGTGTGCAAACTAATGTTCCATACTTTCTAGTTGTCCCTGTTGTTGATCCTCGAGCACCAGGATGTCGCCAAGTTCTACCGAATAAGCTCCACCAAATTCTGCTAAACATTCCGGTTTAGATACATCAGATAATGAAGCAGATGGAAATTTTGCTACTGGACAAAACGACACGGAATCTGATGAAGATACGTCACCTAAATCCGCCTCGGATCACCCGCCGTTCTCGGCTGGCGCGCCATCTCTCGCACGTACGCCTCCCCACCCGTCCCGCAACGACACGACTTCTCCTGGGCCCGGGTTAGATTCTCTTTCCCATCGCCCTCCTCTTCGCCGCGTCTGCACCAGGGGGAGTCTACCACGCCGCCCTCCATGACTAGACGCGTCAGGTCCCTGCCTCGTTCTCCCGTGCACACTGGGTCCCCGCCTCGGTCTCCCACGTGCACTCCGTCCTCCACACGTGATGACAGCGACCGCGTCGACGCGCTCCCGCGCACGCACCCGCCAGTGCTGACAGCGTCGTGACAACGGGAGCCGGCAGCGGAGAATATGCGCCCGGATCAGGATCTTCTGCAGCTAGTGACACTGGAGCTTCTTCTGATGCCCCTCCTGCTGCTGAACCACGTACACGTCTACGAAAAGGTATAAAGGTACAACCAAAAACACGTACTGATGGTACAATTCGATGGGCATTGTTAACATCTACAGGAGAACCTCAAAACTTAAAGAAAGCTTTAATTGATGCACATTGGAGACATGCCATGCAAGAAGAATATGATGCTCTTATGAAAAATCAAACATGGCACCTTGTTCCACCTAGCTCGAAAAGGATGTCATTGATTGTAAGTGGGTTTATCGCATCAAGAAAAATGCTAATGGTACTATTGACAAATATAAAGCTCATCTTGTTGCAAAAGGTTGCAAGCAAAGGTATGGGATAGGCTATGGGGATACTTTTAGTCATGTTGTTAAAATTGCTACAATTAGGCTTGTTCTATCCATATTTGTTTCAAAAGGATGGTGTTTAAGGCAGCTAGATGTCAAGAATGCGTGCTTACATGGTGTTCTGGAAGAGGAGGTTTACATTAAACAACCACCTGGTTTTGAGTGTTCCGCTACTCTAAATTATATTTGCAAACTTGATAAAGCTCTTTATGGACTGAAACAGGCACCAAGGGCATGGTACTCATCTCTCAGTGCTAAACTCCATACTCTTGGTTACATACCTTCTAAAGGAGATACATCTTTGTTTCTGTTTAATCATTCAGGCATTCAGATATTCCTCCTTATTTATATTGATGATATCATTATTACAAGCTCCTCTAATGGTGCAATAACAACTCTTCTCAAGGATTTAAGTCATGAATTTTCTCTCAAGGATCTTGGAGATCTTCATTATTTTCTGGGTCTTAAAGTTCACAATCAACACAATGGGCTTCTATTGAATCAAGAAAAATATGCTACAGATCTTCTGAAATGCGTTGGCATGCAGGATTGTACAAATTGTCATACACCTTTGTCCACTACTGACACCTTGTCACTACATGATGGCACTCTACTTGGTCCTGAGGATAGTACTCATTATAGGAGTATTGTAGGAGCTCTTCAGTATTTAACATTAACACGACCAAATTTATGTTTTTCAGTGAGTAAGGTGTGTCAGTTTCTTCATGCTCCCACTACCACTTATTGGACAGCGGTGAAGAGGATATTGAGGTATATTCATGGTACTTGCACAGTGAGACTTACATTCTGTCGATCACCATCTACACTTATTAGTGCTTATTCAGATGCTGATTGGGCTGGAGATTTAGAAGACAAACGTTCTACAGGAGGCTTTGCTATTTTCTTTGGTTCTAATCTGATATCATGGAGTGCCAGAAAATAGCCAATTGTATCTCGTTCTAGTACTGAGGCTGAGTACAAACTCTAGCAAATGCTACAGCTGAGCTGATATGGGTCAAGGCTCTTGTCAGAGAATTGGGTATTATACTTCGTCAAAATCCTACTCCCTGGTGTGATAATCTTAGTGCTACTTTCTTATCAGCCAATCCATTGTTTCATGCTTGGACTAAACATATTGAGATTGATTTCTATTTTGATCGAGAACGAGTTGCTAATAAACAACTTGATATCAGGTTCATCTCTAGCAAGGATCAGATAGCTGATGGTTTTACTAAACCACTGTGTTCCAATAAACTAGATGTGTTTAAGCGTAACCTAAATCTTTCCAAGCTTTAGATTAAGAGGGAGTGTTAGAGTTGTAATTATTCTTTATCTCGGTGTTGTATGGAGTAGTACTCCAACTAATCTAGGCCTCCTTGTAAGCCACGCACGGGGCTTTTTCCGGCCATATAATGTTGGAATTTTGCCTAATAAAGGCCCAACCCATTTATATTATTCAACAATTCCTGAAATCCTAGAGGCCCACTTGGCCCATTCATGCAAAGCAAGAGGTAGGACAAGAGTTTAGTCCCACATTGCTAGTTGAGTGAAAGTTGGACCAGCTTATAAGGAGAGCTCTTCCACCACTTGTACGAGCTTGAGAAGAGAAGACATATACACGCGCGCTCCTCCTCCGCCGCCGCCCGCCTCGCCACACCTTGCCTTGCCTCGCCTCGCCAGGACGCGCGTGCGCGCACGCCGCAGGTTGCGGGAATGCCTCGAGCCGAGAGCTTCTCTTTCGAGCTTAGTGGAGGTTGTTCGGCTTCGGTCGATGGCTGTTCGCTTCCTCTCCCGACGCCGACTGTTCGCTTGCCTACTCGTGCCTATAAGAGCGAGAGGTCGCTCCTCTCCTCAGACACACCAACGCACACACCCTGCGCCTCCAGTTTCAGAGCATTGCGCTGCTTAGATCTTCCCCATCCTGTCTTGCAGCGTGCACCGCGAGCTGGGACAGTAGGCCTCCGAGACCCCGCTGCATCGAGTCCTGCAGGGAGAAGGGTGATAAGGTTTTTGGGGAGCGCTACCAGCGCGACTACTAGCTTCATCACGGACTCCTTCACGGATAGCGACTGCAGCGACGTCTTCCCCAACAACGACTTCTTCCCCGACATCAACAACCTTTTCCTCGACAACATGCTGACGATGGTGCCAACACTAACGAGAACACCGGCGGTTCCTCTACCGTGATGTATATCATCTTTTGGTCCTTTTCTATTATTCTGCCTATGCTTTATATGTCTTTTACTATGGTTAAATCTCTTGGAAAATTGCTCTATTTCTCAATAATCCAAAAACCTTATTATAGGCAATTTGCTCCAAGTGGTTTCGTTGCTTCTGTAAAGCCACCTGTTTTTGAGGGTACGCATTATAAGAGGTGGCGCGTGGGAGCAGTTCTCTGGTTTGAGAACATGAACTGCTATGACGCCACTCTTGGCAAGCCTGAGGGAGAGCTTACTCCTGCTCAGGAACAAGTTTTTCGGAAAACTGATACCCTATTCAAGGCTGATTTGCTGTCTATTCTAGGGGATAACATTGTTGAACCCTATATGTCATTTGATAATGACAAGGACATGTGGGCTGCGCTCGAGGCCAAGTTTGGGGTCTCGGACGCTGGCAGTGAACTGTATGTCATGGAACAGCTCTATGACTACAAGATGACTGATGACCGCTCCGTGGTTGAGCAGGCTCATGAAATACAGTCACTGGCCAAGGAGCTTGAGCACTTCCCTTGTGTTTTACCGGACAAGTTCATTGCCGGGGGCATTATTGCCAAACTTCCCCCTTCGTGGAGGAACTTTGCTACTTCCCTGAAACACAAGAGATAAGAGATTTCTGTATCGGATCTCATTGGAACTCTTGATGTGGAAGAGAAGGCGAGAGCAAAAGACACACGTGCTCGAGGTGCTGAGGGAGGTTCAAGTGCCAATCTGGTACACAAAAAGAACTTCCAGTCACACAAGTCCAAGAACAAGGGAAAGTTTGATGGAAAAGGAAAGTTCGATGGAAAGAACAAAGCCTCACAGTCTACTAGCTTCAAGAAGAAAGGTGCTTGTCATGTGTGTGGTGATCCTAATCATTGGGCTCCTGCTTGCCCCAACCGCTTTGACAAGCGCCAGCATGGAAAAGGCAGCAAGACTGCTAATGTTGTCATGGGCGACGCTGAGATGAAAGATGTTGGGTCAGAGGGGCTCAGTCCGTGCTGATGGGGAACGGCTCGCATGCTTCTGTTCATGGTGTTGGTACGGTCGATCTGAATTTCACTTCGGGAAAGACCGTGCGCCTAAAGAACGTGCATCATGTTCCCTCAATAAATAAGAATCTTGTTAGTGGATCACTTCTATATCGTGATGGCTACAAGATTGTGTTTGAGTCCAATAAATTTGTACTGTCTAAGTTTGGAACATTTATTGGTAAAGGCTATGAGTGTGGAGGTTTGTTCCGCCTGTCACTATCAGATGTGTGTAATAAAGTCGTGAATCATGTTTCATCTGATCTTGTATCAAATGTCTGGCATTCACGTCTTTTGTCATGTTAATTTTGGTTGCATGACGCGGTTAGCTAAAATGAATATAATCCCAAAATTCACTACTGTGAAGGGATCTAAATGCCAAACTTGTGTGCAACCAAAGCAACCTCGCAAGTCACATATGACTGTAGAGGTGAGAGATTTGGCGCCACTAGAGCTCATACATTCAGATCTTTGTGAGATGAATGGTATGTTAACAAAAGGTGGAAAGAAATATTTTATGACATTGATCGATGACTCTACGAGATATTGTCATGTGTATCTTCTGAAATCAAAAGATGAGGCTTTGATTTACTTCAAAATCTATAAAGCTGAAGCGGAAAACCAACTTGATCGAAAGATTAAGAGGCTTAGGTCTGATCATGGTGGAGAGTACTTTTCCAACGAGTTTGATTCTTTTTGTGCAGAACATGGTATAATCCATGAGAGGACGCCTCCCTACTCGCCTCAGTCAAACGGGGTAGCCGAAAGAAAGAACCATACTCTAACAGATTTGGGTAACGCCATGTTAGACACATCGGGTCTCCAAGGAATGGTGGGGAGAGGCATTAATGACTGCATGTCATGTCCTAAACCGAGTTCCCACTAAGAACAAAGAGATTACTCCATTTGAAGAACGAGAAAAGAAAAGATTAAATCTTTTCTTGCTTGCGAACTTGGGGCTGTCTGGCAAAGGTTCATGTGCCAATCCCAAAGAAGCGCAAACTTGGACCAAAAACCGTGCACTGTGTTTTTCTGGGATATGCTTTTCATAGCATTGGCTATAGATTCCTGATAGTAAAATCTGGAGTACCAGAAATGCATGTTGGTATAATCATGGAGTCAAATGATGTGACTTTCTTTGAGTATATCTTTCCCATGAAGGATATACCTAGCTCATCAAATCAGGAGATACCTGACTCATTGAATCAGGAAATACCCACAATTCATGAATATACCATTCCTATTGAACACTCGGAAAAACCTGAGGAGGATGATAATGAAATTCCTAAGAGGAGTAAGAGACAGAGGACTGCAAAATCCTTTGGTAATGATTTCATTATGTACCTTGTGGATGATACTCCTACTTCTATTTCAGAAGCCTATGCATCTCTTGATGCTGACTACTGGAAGGAAGCCGTTCGTAGTGATATGGATTCCATCTTAGCGAATGGAATATGGGAGATCACCGATCATCCTTATGGGTGCAAACCTGTAGGATGCAAATGGGTGTTTAAAAAGAAACTTAGGCCTGATGGTACTATTGAGAAGTACAAGGCAAGACTTGTAGCCAAGGGTTATACCCAAAAAGAAGGTGAGGACTTCTTTGATACTTACTCACTCGTTGCTAGATTAACCACCATTCGCGTACTACTGTCTTTGGCTGCCTCACATGGTCTTCTCGTTCATCAAATGGACGTTAAGACAACTTTCCTAAATGGAGAGTTGGACGAGGAAATCTATATGGATCAGCTAGATGGATTTGTAGTGAGTGGTCAAGAAGGAAAAGTGTGTAAGTTGTTGAAGTCTTTATATGGACTTAAACAAGCACCTAAGTAGTGGCACGAGAAGTTTGAGAGAACCCTAACCACTGTAGGTTTTGCTGTAAACGAAGCTGACAAATGTGTGTACTATCGCTATGGTGGGGGCGAGGGAGTAATTCTTTGTTTGTATGTTTATGAAATACTAATTTTTGGGACAAATCTTAATGTGATTAAGGAAGTAAAGGATTTCTTATCTCGGTCTTTTGAGATGAAGGATCTAGGAGTAGCTGATGTTATTTTGAACATCAAGCTATTGAGAGATGATAATGGTGGGATCACACTGCTTCAGTCTCACTATGTGGAAAAGATCTTGAGTCGCTTTGGGTATAGCAACTTCAAGTCTTCTCCAACACCGTATGATCCTAGTGTGTTACTTCGAAAGAATAGAGGCACTACTAGAGATCCATTGAAATATTCTCAGATTATTGGGTCGCTTAGGTATTTAGCTAGCGCTACGAGGCCTGACATCAGTTTTGCTGTAAGCAAACTCAGCCGGTTTGTTTGAAATCCTAGAGATGATCATTGGCAAGCTCTTGAGAGAGTCATGCGCTATCTAAATGGCACTGCGAGCTATGGCATTCACTATACTGGGTATCCAAGGGTGCTGGAGGGATATAGTGATTCAAATTGGATATCTGATGCTGATGAGATAAAGGCCACAAGTGGATATATATTTACACTTGGTGGTGGTGCTGTTTCTTGGAAGTCTTGGAAGCAGACCATCTTAACGAGGTCAACTATGGAAGCAGAACTCGTAGCATTAGACACAGCCACTGTTGAAGCAGAGTGGCTTCGAGAACTCTTGATGGACTTACCTATGGTTGAGAAACCTATACCCGCAATCCCAATGAACTGCGATAATCAAACTGTGATTGTTAAAGTTAACAGTTCTAAGGATAATATGAAGTCCTCAAGACATGTGAAGAGAAGATTGAAATCTGGAAAATGAGAAACTCCGGAGTTATTGCATTAGATTATATCCAAACATCTAAGAATCTGGAAGATCCCTTCACAAAGGGTCTATCACGTAACGTGATAGAAAATGCATCAAAGGAGATGGGTATGAGACCCACAATATAAGTTTTCCAAAGTGGTAAACCACTCTATGTGATCGGAGATCCTGTGAATTAGAATTGGGAGACAAGCTGTTGGTTAACTGAGAGGAAAGTATCCCTACTTTAAAACACCACTCCGTGAAGATGCAACACTTTCCTATTCTGCATGGCAGGTTGATTTATCTTAATGTGTTCTAAGTGGCTTAGTTTAAGCAGAAATGTTGTCCTGCAGAACATCTTTCGAAGAACACACCTATATGAGTCTGATTGTTAAACGTCGCAGTCTATGAGAGTTGGATGCTCTCTAATAAACTCATGACAGACTATGGAGTATGACGCATAAACTCCACCCGAGGGGAAGTCCCACGGCAGCCCAGTATTGGTCAAGGCTTTGTGTAAAACTAGAATGCAGCAAACTTGCAGTTCAAGGCATAGTCCACTGTACAAGTTGTAAACTAGTGTAGCATAGAGTTCTAGGTGGAAGTTCAACTTAATAGTCTACACTAGTACCAGTATATAAACAATGTTTTGGAACCATAGGCAAATTTATGTGTGCCTCTGGGATCTGGTGGGGGATTGTTGGAATCTTGCCTAATAAAGGCCCAACCCATTTATATTATTCAACAATTCCTGAAATCCTAGAGGCTCACTTGGCCCATTAATGCAAGGCAAGAGGTGGGACAAGAGTTTAGTCTCACATTGCTAGTTGAGTGGAAGTTGGACCAGCTTATAAGAAGATCTCTTCCACCACTTGTACGAGCTTGAGAAGTGAAGACATATACACGCGCGCTCCTCCTCCTCCGCCTCCCGCCTCGCCACGCCTCGCCTCGTCACGACGCGCAAGCGCTCCGCGGGTTGCGGGTTGCGGGAATTCCTCGAGCCGAGAGCTTCTCTATAAGAGCGAGAGGTCGCTCCTCTCCTCAGACACACCAACGCACACACCCTGCACCTCCAGTTTCAGGGCATTGCGCTGGTTAGATTTTCCCCATCCCGTCTTGCGGCGTGCACCGCGAGCTGGGACAGTAGGCCTCCGAGACCCCGCTGCTTCGAGTCCTGTACGAGAGAAGGGCGATAAGGTTTTTGGGGAGCGCTACCAGCGCGACTACTAGCTTCATCACGGACTCCTTCACGGATAGCGACTGCAGCGACGTCTTCCCCAACGATGACTTCTTCTCCGACATCAACGACCTTTTCCTCGACAACATGGCTGATGTCGGTGCCAACGCTAACGGGAACACCGGCGGTTCCTCTACCGTGATGCATATCATCTTTTGGTCCTTTTCTATTATTCTGCCTATGCTTTATCTGTCTTTTACTATGGTAAAATCTCTTCGAAACTTGCTCTATTTCTCAACATATAACACGTAACCGATGCCCCCAGAAGGGCACGCATCGTTCCCTCAACAATCTACGACAACCAACACACTCTGATTAACTCAGCTGATTGCAAGCCTTTATTTGGAGATAAGAAGCACATGCTCTTCATTACCCATGAGTAACCAGGTTCGACACGGCCACACTTCTTCGTTGATTACTCCATCCACATTCTCACGCGTCTAGCAGCTATGAAACTCGGTCAGGCAATGCCACACAGCGTACTCCCAGCATGGCCACAGTATTCAGCCAGTGCTACACTTCTTCGTTGGTTATTCTATGTTTTATATCAATCAACACATCGGAGAGACTCTAAACTTTCATTATCTTCTTTCTCAGTAATAACTGTACTTGCTGCAGTTTTACGTATGCATGGTTAATTGCTATGCACAGAAAATGATGGTTTTATGTACGTCCACTTAAATTTCATGAGATTCTGAGTAAAGAAAGATTTCTGCGTGCTCTATCTACTATTCAGCATAGATAAGAATTTCAATTGTTGGAAGAATCCAAGTATTTTATATGAACTAAAATTGAACTATTGACATCCTAGCGAGATGATTTGCCAGTCGATGCGACCAGGGAAGCAATTGTGGATGAAAGTTGCCTGGTTGGCAAATTGCCATGTGGCAACTTCCTATATAGTCACGCCGTGTAGTTACGCGTCAGACCGTATTAGCGTCCAAAATATCAACTATGTCAAGAAACTAATTAAAGTATGCAACAAATATTTATCTTAGATAAGTTAACAATTTAAAACATGAATCTAGTCTTTCTTTATACTCAGGATGCAGCAATCTCCTCCTCAGTTCACTCATGGGTTCTTAGAGCATCTCCACTCATGGGTTCTTAGAAACCCTCCAGGAGCTAATTTTTTCATTTGGATAGTAAAAAAGGCCCAACCGCACTCCCATCTCCTCATTTTCGGATTTTGTCCAAATCCATCTGGCAAACACAAGTGAACCCAGTGCATCGGGGTTCGCTTGAGGGGAGTGGAGGTGAGATAAAGCGAAAAGGTGAGCAGGCCGGGCTGTCTGCGATGGAATCCGATTTTCCTCCTTTTCTCTTCGTTTTCCCTCCTTCACCCCGCATATTCTCCCACCACACCCGTGGAGCTCCTGCCATTTCCCCCAGATCTACTCCACCATGCCGCCGAAGAAAGTCAATGGTCCAAGGCTCGCCTCCGAGCCGCCGCCGCAGATAAAGTAGAGGAAGGCTAAAGAAAAATCCACCGGGTGGTTGAAGGATGTACAACGCAGAGGTCTAGTTAGTTGTGGTGTGTTAATATAATTGCACACCACTAATGACGAAGTTACTAGTGACATAGGCATATATTCACAAACCACTAATAATTAAGATTTTTTTCAAAAAGAGAGTTCTAGTTATTAGTGTTGTGTACATATATGTGTAAAAAAGACACTCCACTAGTAACTTAGGCCCAATTTAGAGTTGGGTCGCACATACTAGTGGTGTGTCTACTTTCCAAACCGCCACTTGTAGGCACTTACGTGTGGATTTGTGGGCACACCAATCATATCTGTATTGGCGCAAACATTCTCTTATTTTGAAACGGAGGAAGTATATGATAAATAATTCGATAGCATACATTGGTTTTATCTAATGTTAATTATCTAGAGAAAATCAAAATCTGTCTATGCACTTAGTCCTAATATCCAGTATTAGTGCCATACTTAGTTAGATATTATATCCATTATCAAGTGCGCTCCGTCACAAGAGCATAGGTTATACATTTTGCTAACTTTCTCCTCCCTTTCTCAAACCCACCTTTTATTGTCAAGTCTGACCAAAAAAGCAAGCTGAGATTAGTAAGCAGGAAGCAAGCTATGTTATGTTGCCAAAAGGGAAATCAGGAAGGGTGAGGAGTTTGGATGGTCACATAATTGGGTATGTGATTGCAATACAACATAGCAGTACCGTGCTACAATTCTTCTATTACTATGCTAACATACATGTTCCACATAGTCAAGCTCTATTTCTGAAATCTCTCAACACTATCCATGATACTCTAAACTTGGATCATCTTGTTTCTCGCCATGGAAGGATATGTATGGGAAGTGACAGGGAAAAGCTGGCAACGATACACCCTCTTATATCATGAGATTAGGTATAAATTGAAGATTTCATGAGTTCAATTCAAACTAAGATTACTCCTCAGTCTACTAATGAGCATATATAGAAGTTCGATTAGTTCGATGGGAAGTCTACTAAGATTTCTCCTCAGTCTACTAATGAGCATATATAGAAGATTTCATGGAAGGATATGTATGGGAAGTGACAGGGAAAAGTTGGAAGAATCAAATTTTGTTTTGCCATTATGGAGTTACACAGAAGTACTGCAACATGCGTGGAAATTTTCCAGATAAATTGCAACATAATGAAGGCATTGTGATGTGGAGGCCACGCTCGGTTGTTAGATGTTAAAATGTAATGAAAAAAGATGTGGTTCCGGGGTTTGGAGAAAAAAAGATGATGGAAACTCTTTGTTGTCTGGTACTGCTAAGAAGATGACAACTTATAGTTACGCCAACATTCGCAATTTGGAATGGTGGATCATATATATAACCTTGTCTCTCCAATTAGTTCATCATGTTATTTTCCCAGTTTAACTGAATTGACATGGTTAATGTTAAGTACAGTTGTTGAAGCCATAGCCCTGGTGAGTACGCTGTCCTCAAATGGTGGCGATTCTAGAACAATAATGGAGAGTGGGATCAAAATGACTAATCAATAAGCTGAATTAATTACACAAAGGTATATGGTATTGTAAATTTTATAACAATAGAGTCATATCTTAGTTAGGGCCAAGGGGGCCATGCCCCCCCTCCCCGCGCGCCTAGACGTTTATCTGTAATAACATGAGATTCAACGTATCAATGTGGACAACAAGCAAGAAGCCTAAGATGTTGAGAACCAACCACCGAACAAATGGACAGTGATCCAGAGAAAGGAGATCGAGTTTTAGAAAGTTAATCAGACGCATGCCGGGTAACATCATGCTCCCAAGGTGGATGTGGTAAGCAATCGTAGTGCAAGACGCGCCCCATTGGTTGGCTCCGAAGTTGAGTCAAATGGTAGTGATAGCTTGATACCCCTCATCTAAAGGCCGGGGCGAGAGGAAGTGTAAACGGTCTCGAAGAGAGGTGGTGGTGGTTGTAAGAAGAAAAACTTGGAACAAATTCAGAGGCATTGGAGGTGGAAGTAGAAATTCGAAGGTAGCATTGGAGGTGTCAACCTCTCCCATTTACCCAAGGTCGAAGTTATACTCGCATGAGCACACACAGTTACAAAGGAACAAAATCATAGCGTCTCACCACACACGGCGCCACACTGGTTTTCTCCACATCTCACCACAATGGATGAAACTCGGACATGCACCCACTCTTCACTAGGACTAGAACTAAGTATAATCAATAATTACATTGCATTGTGCACACGTGAACACGACTCTACATGCACACACTGGCACCGTCATTACAACATGCATGGCATGCATGACTGACAACGTGAGCTAATCATGTAACGGGCTACTAATAACAAAGAAAGAAAATTAGGGTTATGATGGAAATACACTGTGGAATTACAGTGCTAGAATTCTTCGGTGAGTATCTTAGCATATATGTTTAACATAGTCAACCACTACTTATCATATCTCTCAACACTATTGATGATACTCTTAAACTTCGATTATCTTATTTCTCATTTATATTTCTACTAGCTACTTTCGGTCTCATCTATGGATGGTTATGTATGAGGACTGTTAGTTTTATATACCTCTTTTTATATCATGCATGAGACACTAAGGAGAGCAATATTTCAGCTTTGAGCACAGATAAGGAGTTCAATTAGTTATTTTCGAAATGAGAAGTTTAATACTTGGAGAAATTCAGAAACTTTATACCCTGAAGTAGCCATAGCAATATTTATTATGACGCAAATGCTACCTTATAAAACGAACGCGAGCATCCCAGGTATCAGTTCTTGCATTTCCCTGGACTGACGCGGTACTATGATGCCCCAATACAAGCAGAGCTACAGAAACCCGATCATTTACGGTGGATCTACGTCCTAGGGTCAAACACAGTGAGCGTTTGTTTCTGATTCCTCTCATTCCTATCAACAAAATTCTGAACTTGAGTCACATTGACCTAGTTCTCTATTCTCTTATATTCGTGGCAGCTATAGTAAGATGGATGGGCAAGGTGTAAGTGACGGGGAAAAAGAGAGCAGGCCACCCCCTTATATAACGAGCTGGTATGTACTGCATACTGTACCATTTGAACGAAAATTAACTATGCGTTTGTTTTACACATTATTTTTGCCCGGTCTACCTCTTCTATTTCAGTTTTTAATAGCCATCTACTACTATTGAACAGATATATCAGAAGAATAATGAAGAGCTTTCGTATCCTGGATTTATGGTGCTAGATGGAACACACGCGCTCTCTTTAGTTTGTCGGAAGCTTCCGTGCTAGATATTATTACCTTTATACGTGTATTTTTTTTTGTCATACATTTTTTGGCTAATTCCAGGTTTTTGCTGCTAAATGTGCACACCGCACATGTCACTGCCACAGCACGAGATTGCTGCTCATGTGTCGGGTGTGTGTCACAATTTTGGACACTTGTTTTGTCATGCTTATTTCCAACATCTTTTTTTTACTTTTATAATGAAAATTATATTCCCATATTTTTTTTTTGCGATGGACCCGTATTAAGTATTTACACTATGCCATTTGGAAGAACGACATATTTCAGAAATACTGTAAGTGAAACATGGAGGAAAGAAACAAAGATTTTTTAAGGATATGTTTATTTAATACTCCGTTGTGTTTTCAAATAGAAAAAAATTCATTGACACAATATTCAAAATATAAATTTATTATCAACTGCAATTATACCAAGAAATATCATTTCACGCCTAAAGCAATCGCCAATTATTAAAGTATTACCATAAAAAATTCATACTCCCTCCGTCCAGAAATAAGTGACTTGAATTTAACTAAGTTCGCATGTATCTAGACGCATTTTTATGTATAGATTCATACGAATTTAGAAAAACTCAAGTCATTTATTTCTAGATGGAGGGAGTACGTTTTGTTTTCACACATCCATCTAAAATTGTGTGGCAACACTGATGATCAAAGTCTTACAACTTTCGATCAGACTATATATGTATGAAGTATTCATAATTATAATTTGGAATACAAGAAACATGAAACATTTGAAAGAAGTAAACACATTAATTGGATGGAGATGGTGCACAGGTAGAACATATTTGGTGAAAGGCACGCTATGATCATGCCACCGGACACTGGCCAACACAAGCTAATTAGTACCACTTGTTTTGATGTTTGGCGGCAACCTGGATGAAGTTTCTCCGGCACAGTAGATCGTAGGTTTTATTTTGCTCTGCACCTTGGCCTGCTTCGTACTCTTATTATCCATGCATTGACCTTCATGTTCACCTAATAGGCATTGACATTTATCTTCAGCTAATATGCATCAGTTAGCCTACTCGCGGCCCAGGCAGCCCGATTGCCTGGTGGTGGATGAGGCGTCACGAAAAGTTTGCGGCAACCATAAGCGTGTTTCTGTCACGTTGATTGGATCATTAGAGTAACTTTGAGTCATCCGAAATTCTCCCTGGGAGAAAGACAACACTATGCTGCAATGTTTGACCGTCATCTAGTATAATCAACGAACATAAGAAAATCAAATTAGTACATAATTTAAGAAATCCAAAGTATAGATGTTGGCATCAAGCAATAGAACAATTTGGGGATTTCAGTACAGGCTACCGGTCATACAAAGGCTGGGTTTGGACATCAAATTCGTCATACACAGTCTGACTCCCCATCCCGACAGCTATAAAACTAGGGAGAGCACAGGAAGGCGAGAAGCACCAACACGCTCTCACACCATGGCCGCGGCGCCACAAATTTCAGAGGTGTACTGTCCTCCGGCCAAGCAGCAAACTATGGTGTCTCTGAATTTCGGATCTCAGATCAATTTGCATGGGGTAAGAGCATTTGGTGAGGCGGCTTCGACGGCACATCGTCCAGGCGGGCAGTATGGATGGGTCCAGCGCATACCAATGCTCGTTAAATACTCTGGATGCCTCATGTGAATTGTATTCTCCTTACCCTCTCCCAGGTGCGTGGGAAATTGTATGAAAGGCTTTAATGGCCTCCAATTAGTAGAAATCCACTTATGATCTGGATTGCATATGCTCCTGCTAGCTGAAAAGATATATTAAAATGTCAAAACAATTCCGAACAAAAATTTGGCGCTTACATCTCGATATTATATTTCTACACATCAAGTTTCGCGGTAACCGATTTTTGTTGTGTCATGTATGAAAAAGACAAAGAAATGTCTCGTTACCCGTATTTTTTATCACCAAAATTTGTCTTTTTACACATGACACAAAACATATTGGTTTTCCGTGAAACGACTTTGTGAGCAAATAAAATATCAAGATGTATGGATGGATTTTTTTGTTGATTTTTTTAAAAGTTTAACTTGCGTTTAAAATTTAATTAAAAAATGGGAGCATATGCTCCCGGGTGCCAAAACGCCTCATCCTCCAATTAGCAAATTTATAATCAAAATTGATAGCTTTAATTGTGCGTTATAAAATACAAATAAAGCACTCTTTATATGCAATAACATGAGGTAAACGTGCTGCAAAAGTGCACTCATCAGTGGGAATTTCAACATCATACGCAACAGAGATGAGAAAAATAACAGCTATTTTAAATGCGCATTGGTCATTTGTATTTAGTGTGATTATTGAAAGCCTAGATCATAGCAAACCTGTTCTCTCGGAGAGGCAGTATACATGGGCTAATCACAGAGACACTCCCACTTTGCTACCACAATACATAAGAAAATTTACAATCATGCCAGAGCTTTGTTCAACACTTGTATTGCCATTATTTAATACTCCCTCCGTTTCAAAATATAAGCCTTCACATTAAAATGGGTCTAGATACACTATTTTCAGAAAGTCAAAACATCTTATATTTTGTAACGGATGTAGTAGTTATGTACTACTGATGAGCTGATAGGACAACAGTTCATTCATTGGAAGACTTCATGGCTTTCATAACCTGGAACAACATTATGGTGCTAGGGCCCTCACTACAAGCTTGTTAGGCGGAACACATTTTCTCTGAATTTGTTTATAGTTTTGGCGCATGTGAAGAAACTCATTATATTTCTCTGAGCTAGACAGATCACAATTATTTCCAGCATGATCACATGAAGAAACTCATTATATTTCTTAGTCATCTTACAACAGTACTAGCTAGTTAGTAACCATAAATCCAGTGCGGCCAGAATACTTGCATATACTAGGCTTCCAACGGATGGATGTAAAGTATGCCTGGGTGGTTTCTTCGACAAAGCCGTTGGATGCTTCGATGTCCCATCCCTCATCTATAGACCATTTTTTGTTGCCAATGGGTATGTCTTCCATACGACAAGGTTATACCGATTCTCGATTCCTCTCATTCCCATCAGCTGGGTTCCACAATTTGCCAACTTTCATGTCGCTCTTTCTGAATCCCCGCTTGGGTAGTTTCCATGAAATGGAGGTACAACTTATAATATCGTCTTCTTCATGTTGTGCATCCAAGTAGGTGGTTTTTTGTTATGGTGGTACTCCCTCCGTCCAACATTTGAAAAATATTTAGAAAATATATAAAGACTTTGGTCATGAACACAATGAATTTTATGATAAATAAAAAATATCAAGGCCGTCGGAAAACTATTATTTCTATGAATATGATTCAAAAAGTAACTGAGCCTTGCTTCGGTACCCCCCCCCCCCCCCCCCACCGAAGAAATTCAGCGCTAGCGGGTTTCGAGTTCATGCTTTGGGTGGAGATGGACCGTACTAGCTACATAAACGACACCGGCATACGTGATCAGACGGGATTGTAATTGATCGGTTGCGAGGAGGTCGCGATCAATTACGAGGGTACGTGACCACGCAGATCATGGCGTCCGCCATCACTGGACAGAGAGAAGATCGTCGCCGCCCTCGCGCAGTTTCTCCATATTCCCACGTTCCTCCTCGACGACGGCCGTCCACACCTACATCCACAGCGGTGGTTAGTCGTCACATGCACCTCGCGGCCGCCTCTGGTTCGACCTCTCAGGGCGAGCGCGGCAACGGGGAGGTGATGGTCACAGTATGGTACGACACCCAGGTTGTCGAGGCATTCGCCGAGGCATGGCGTTCCAAGTCCGCGGGCGTCCAGGGCGACGGGCCCCTGGGCTCCATCAAGTCCAAGGTGTACGTCGTGACCAAGCTGTGTGCCTGTCATCGAAGGGAAGGACTTGCTTCTCATGGACAAAGGGGCTCATGGGGATAGGTCGCCACCCGGAGCTGTTCGTGCGTGCGCAGATTGGGAGCCAGATGTCGCGCAGATTGGGAGCAGCTGCATTCAGCGGGACTAGTGCTGGGCGTGGAAGTTGCGGAAGAGGAGTTGGGCGTGGTTCTTGTGCTGGGGGTGGAGGACGACGGACAACACCATGGTAGGTACATAGGTCTGGGTGGATGTAGGTGTGGAGGAACTGCGCGAGGGCAGCGAGCGAGAGTGCGGAGGCGATCTGCTCTTTGTCCAGCGATGGCGGCCGACGTGGTCACGTACGCTCCACCCGGTCACGTACGCTCACAACTGATCCTAACCTCCTCGTATGCCCTCCTCGCTACCGGTCAATTAAAATCACACCCGATCACGTATGCCGCTGTCATATACGTAGCCAGTACGGTCTCCATATCCACCCGGTCTCCACCCGGAGGAACCCGAAACCCGCTAACATTGAATTTCTTTGTCTGGGGGTACCGAAGCAAGAGTCGAAGTAATTTTGTTTTTGCACAGGTAAGTTCCCAAAGGAACTGAAGTTTTTGTTACTTCGGCGGTCATTTTACAGTTACATAGAGGCCCAAACATAAAAAGGAAATTACAACCAAGCTCTTGAATTTTATGCAGAACACCCTAACATGGACCGCAGAAAAGCGATCAAGTTCTTGCTCAACGCCGATGATGGGAAGCCCATTTCCAAAATAATGTCTTTCGAGACAAACTCCCCAACAAAAATGATGTTCAAAGAGTGATAAATTACAATGTGTATGGCGTACCAGGTTCCTGATTTGGATTTTGACATATGGTCAGCAGTAGAGGAGCCTCGTTATATGCTTCCTGAGGTCTGGGTGCAGATTTTGGGGGTACCATCTGAGGTGAGAGGAGATTTCTTGGCAATTTACGGTCTTGGCGCTCTTCTTGGGAAAACCAAAGAAGTTGATATGGTATACACAAAAAAGAATGAAGTTGTTTGCATTAAAGTTGGTTGTGTAAATCATACGATCTTATTCATGATACCATGGATATGTTTTTCAAGAAGGGGCCCTACAAGCTTGACTTCAAAGTGGAGCAGGTTGTAGTAATCTAAGATGTGGCGATGTTGGAAGCACAGAATGGTAAGGAAGGAGAAGGGGTTCTGATGGCAAGGATAAAGGATGTACACCGACTATGGAGGTAAATAATGCAGCTACTCTGGGAAGTCAGTTAGCAAACAAGGCCACACAAAACACTTCTACTTCAAGTGGATGGAAGAAGGCTGATGGTGGCAATGTCGAAGCTAATATTTAAGTTGTCTCTCCAATTAAATTGGGAACCATTGAGCACATAATCCCAAAGAGAGGTATGGATAATGACATGGCTCCTATAATTACAGATGCGACAAGTAGTAATTTTTTTATTAAATAGAGAAAAATCACTCTTTTCTGAATTGTCCACTGTAACTTTTTTTTAGTTTTGGTGCAGTTGATGGCTACCTAGAGCGTTTTGCTGAAAACTACTCCAACGCGCTTATCGGCGCTGACCGGGAAGCCTCGGGATCGGTTCCCGCGAAGTCTGACATCCCTACACCTAAGGTGCTACAGTTGGGAAGCTGGCTCCTGTCGGCTGCAACCCAGCATGGTGTTGCGGAGCCAACCAAGCAGCAACGCGTCAGGTGTGCAGGCCAGAACTACTACCCTAGTGTATCTATCTCCGATCTGCGGACAATCTAAGGTCTCTTCTACGGTATATTAGGTCTTTAACTCCTAGGTTCATAGGGACACCTATCCGTTTCAAACTCATAAGGCATTTACTACCGGGGCATGGCCATCATCTTCAATATTACAATGGAGATTCCTCTGAATCTTATCCATCTTCTTAAAAAGCCATTTGAAGCATTGTATAGAACCTTGTAGCTATATGGTTAGATTACATAGATAAGCAAAACAAAGGATAGCAAGGTCAAATTTGTTGACACGGATTAGTCTACGAGGGGCATCCAAATAAGACCCTAGATGATCAACACAGGAATCTAGAAAGCAAGATCCATTTTATATTTCTTTGTTTCTATATATCCAAAGAGACCACCCTTCAACGGAAAATAATAAAAAATACTCGGGTTCAGCTGCCCAGGAAGTACGCAAATCTAAGATCCAACTTGTACTTTGCTAACCCATGTCAAAAGAAAAATGCCGCTTAGTTGTAGAACTGTTAGAGATCGACGCACTTCTACAAAGCCTTGATGCAAATCGAGCAGCACATAGCTGAGTCTCGAAGGTTGCCTCGCATCCTAGTGTCCTACATAGTCCGTGTTTTTTCTCGATTCCACCCATTCCCATCAAACACAACTCAAACTCGCATTGCCTACTCGTAGCATGCTCTTTCTCTTGTATTTCTACTAGCTATAGTCGGTGGGGAAAAAAGCAGATTACCTCCTCTTATATCATGAGCAAGTATGTATAGCATATTGTACCGTGCAACACAAACTTTACTATGCCACCCATTTAGTTCCGTGCAAGATTTATGTTCTGTCTACCACTTACATTTCTATTTTCAAATAGTTATATACTACCATTGAATATATAAACCCCATCATGTTGCAAAACCCAGTGAAATCTTGGACCTAGAAATAGAGCAGAGAAAAGATAAAAATATTATTTTCTGAAAAAACAGGGCCAACTTTATTGGGAGGAAAGAACCAATCAATTTTGATCCATTAATGGAAAAATACACTAAACATTACGAAAATGCAAGATGGCCTTAACAAATACTAGGAACAACTTAATCAATCAAGGTCATATGTTGTTTCTTTCCTGCAGTCCACAACCCTGTGTGATCTTGTTATGCTTTACAACTCGCTGAGCACACGTGTTTTAGAAGAAACAATGTGGTGCAGGTACTGAGCAAGTAGTAGTTATCATTATTGTTGTTCTGTAAGCGGTAGCTTATAATGCTCAGATGAGACCAGTTGATATAATAGCTAGAATAATTTAAAAACCAAATAATCATCACATGAGTTATCCTAGCAGTGGGCAAACATATCAAATAAACAATCTGACCTGAACTTTAAACTGCATAATTCATAAACCTTGTATTTGTACCGAACTTGGACTACTATCGAATTAACAAGACAAGAGTTATCCGGCGAAGTTCTTATATAATAAAATCACACAACTTAGAAATTAAACACGTGATTGCAATCGTGCCAAACAAACCTGCAACTGAATGCTTATTAACTCCTCAGTCACACATAAAAAATAATGCTATCAAATACGATTGTCATGCACCAGCATCATATCATATAGGAAGAATTTTTGTTGGGAAGGGGTGATTAACAATGTTGATTAATTAGGAGGAGATAGCTATGCTTATGCTTATCGAATTAGGAAGATAGCATAGGCCAGCTATTCTGGTGCCTACCATTAAGTACATAGGTTACCATCGGCTGTTCCCATTACATCTGCCATACCAGGTGAGGTGGCTACAGTGTAAAAGTTACATCACATAAACGCTTGGGACTTCCTGAATCTCCAGCTAGGACTTGCGGCGACGACGTACATCTCATAATTAATGCAAGGTTGTGGAGCTCTACTAATGCCATGTCAGTTGGGAATTTTATCGAATACGTGAAAGCTAGACACACCTGCACCATAGTGCCTTCTGCAACAGCAACACTTGTGCTCAGCGAGTAGTAAAGCATAACGAGATCACACAGGATTGTGCACTGCAGGAAAGAAACAACATATGTCCTTATAACAATGAGTTTGTGTTCATATGGCTGGATGTTGTGTTCGTCGCTTCAAGTCAGGCAACGACTTTCGACGGTGCAATCCGCGATGCCTGGAAGGGCTTCATGTTTCCATCCACCTTCTTTCTTGTGTTCTGTTTTTAGGGACAAAGCAGAGGCGTGCGTAGGGTTGAGAATTCGGGCTGCCAGCCGAGCTGCGAAGAGAATGGATGTGCCGAATGCAACCAGTTCTACCGCCTGATTTTGAGGATGTGGGAGCCGGAATTTGGAGCCATATTTGAGAATTTTGGGGAGTTGGACCTTTGCCGAACGCGCCCTTATCCTACACATGCCCCATATCCAACTTCTATTTCTGGTATCTCTCAATCCTATCGACGAGAATCTACATGTTACTTTTTCCTTCTTCTACCAATAGTCTCGTGTATGTTGTGTAGTGACACGGGGAAGCTAGAAAGGCCACCTCCTCTTATATCTCAGCAAGTGTAGCAAAAATTTATTTTCTTTTAATTCAAAGCTATAAATTATCATCTATGTGTTGCTGAAAATATACTCCCAAAAGGTTTTTTGTTGGAAGAATTAAAGACTAGTGTACGCCGAATGAGCGTTATGGCGACAGCCTGACAGGTTCTGATTGGTTTTATTAGTTTAGGTAGCATTACTTAATAGTGATTGTGGACAAGATGAAACATATTACTCCCTTCGTGCAACAAAGGATGTCGGAGGGTCAGTTCAAATTAGTTTTTGCAAAAAAAAATCTTAAAACATTCAAAGCATAAAATTAGGACTAAATTTGAATTTTAAACAGAGATCTTCGGCTGACACATTCCTCTGGACGCCTCCCGGCTTTTGCATCGGTAGTCAGCACTCAGCAGCCCGTTTCTCCCCTCTCTCCGGTGCCGCGGCCCGGTCACGCAATAGCCCATAGGATTTGAAAACTAATAAGGGATTTTGAAACAAGTATAATGTCTAAAATGCCCAGTTGGACGTGATTTACTACGAGACTTGTTGAGTAGTAAAACGGATGTCCACCTAGGATGGAGGCCAATTAACGCCCCACATCACAGTGGTGTACTGTAAAACGTCCCAAATATAGGAGTCATCTATTTTGAAACAGGTGAAGTATTTTCTTTAGAAATTTTCCATTGGATGTATGTAAGTGACGAGTTGAAGATCACGAGGTATCTATTGTGGTGTTGTTGCACACCTCCATTTTTATCATATTTAATTATAGTCTTATTTTTTTGCCGACAAGTAAATTAACTTAGAAAACAGTTCAGTTTTTGTACTCAAAACAAATTGGTTTATTTTTCATAAACTTTCTCGCAACACCATCTGCAATGAAGCATCTAATTGGTTTACTCAAACCCAAAATTAAAATTAGGGCGTCAGTCGCAAGGGTACTATACCATCAAAAAATGGAGAGGTATATGGCATAAAGTGGCAAAACAGGTAGTGAGATGCTATAGAAGAGGAATATAGTTGACTAGAAAGGTCGAGTTATGCTCTATTCAGTTCACTCACAAATCATGGGTGAGTTAAGCTCTAATTTTATCGAATGGGTGAGTTTATTCTGCAACACGTGTGCTCAGCTCTATCGAATGGGAATTTTATGGAATACGTGAAAGGTACAAACACCTGCAGGCTGCACACAGAACTGTCCATCATGATTATATCTCGTCATGGCATGCAGAGCGTCTTACATGGAGAGTATCCTCACCGTTTATCTAGGAGGTGTATCAGGTTACGCCCGAGCGAAATGCCCAAAATTCGGCTATTTTGGTGGATTTCAGTCAAATCTCGATCCAAATGCAAGAACAAAATTTAAACTTTGCAATGAAATTTGGCTGAAACTGGACCAATTTTGTATTTTCAAACACAATTCATCCAAATATAAAATATTTTAGATAATTCAACAAAAAATCCATAGAAATTAGGAAGTTTTTGTTCGGTAAATCCTCATACCGGTCCCGGCCAAAATGGCTGAAATTCGGTGAAATTTTGGAAATCTCGGCCAAAATTCAAAGCCCTAACACACTGCTTGGTTAGAGGGGGCTACAGTGATATAGGTAGGAAGGCATCATTCATCTAGCCAGATGTCGTGTTCGTCGCTTCCAGTCCGGCAATGACTTCAGACAGTGTGATCCGAGATGCGTCCAAGGAGAGATGGATGATAAAACTGTGGAAGGGCTTCTTGTTTCCATCGGCCTTCTGTCCTGTGAAGAGGAGAGGCGGCGAGATCGGCATTGATGGCGAGGTGGACTGGAGGAGGCGGCTGGGGCGGGGGGGGGGGGGGGGGGGGGGGTGTTTTTGTTTTTAGGGATGGAGCGGAGGTGTGTATAGGGTTGAGTAAAAGAGGCGTGCTTAATCTGACGGCTACTAATGGACAAAAGATTAATTAGATGGACCAAAATTCTTAAACCGCGAGGGTTAATGTGGTGTCTAGCATGGTGTCTCTAATTAGTAAATAATAGGTGGACAGGGATTGAACGAGATGCGCCAACTGCGACTCAACCACTAGGCTACTGACCCGTTCTCTTCAAACAAAAACACATCAATCAATAGACCAAGTTCAGTACCACAAAAACTGGCATGTTAGATGATCAAGGTAAAAATCTAATGATATCAAAACAACTTAACTTATGAAGATCACACGGTAATCATGTTCGACTGCCTCAAAATCGATGCTTGCAACTATTTGGATTGCAGAGCTTCAAGGGAAGGCACAACTTTGTATTAAACACTTATAAGTGAACGCATTATTAAATGATTAGTTTAGTAATATAGACAACCAAATTAAATATATACTAATTTGATGCAGGAGTTATACTTAATATATTCTAGATTATTCATTGGTTAAGTAAAATTTAAAAGAGAATGTATGGCTAGAAGTTGGCATGAATCTTTACATAAAAGCAAGACCTAATTTGTAATGAAGTTTGATAATTTATATACATCAAAATGAAAAAATAGAAGTTATGATATTTCTTTTGGACTACTTATTCGATGGAACCCACTCGTTCATTAATCATTGAACATACTCCATGTCAAGGGCACTAAATATTTTATTAACTAGTGTACAAATTGTAGAACAATGCAGAACATATATCAATTTACAATTTACACAAGCATCTCATGTATTTCCGAGATATGCTAATATATTCAAAAAAAATCAGTTGCAGAGCCTAAGAGGGGCCAAAATCAACTTATTCTGCTTTGTATCAGGAATACATACATGTTAATTGTTGAAGTGACATGAAACGCAACCGTTTCTCGCAAGTGACATGAAACGCAACCGCTCCACGCTTTCCATCCAGTGATTCTTCCACTCGGTTACTGTAGATTTCGGCTTCTGGCCAATCGCTATGCGCCGCGTCATTGCATGCCTCGCGAGCTTTCTTCTTTTCAATTCCTTTTTTCCGTGATCCATCCCTGATTTTTCCAGTCAAAGTGGTGAGGATGATGTGACATCTTCACATAGTCCTGTATAGAAGCTTCTCTATCCATGTCGGCCGTCTCTCTCACCCCCACCGTCCCCACGCACTCACCTCCTTCTTATCTTGCTCACCACCGGCAAAGCATTGCGGCGGACATGTCCGCGAGGTCGGGGGCGATGTTGAATCGGTACTAGGAAGGTTTGAGACGAGAACGCAAAGGCGGCCGACGCTGGATGTGGGAGCTGAACGGGAAGCAGTGGCCTTGTGAGTGGAGGGGTCAGAGGTAGCAGAGGTGAGAGGGAGAGCTCGATAGCGGTGGGGCCTTCTCCTTTTCAATTCCTTTTTACCACCATCCATCCGTGATTTTTCGAGTCAAAGTAGTGAGGATGATGCGACATCTTCGTGTAGTCCCGCATCGCCCCCTCTCTGTCACCCCTATTGTCCACGCGCTCACCTCCTCCTTATATTCCTCACCACCGGCAATGCGTGGCGGCGGACGGGTGCGCGAGGTCGGGAGCGATGTTGAATCGGTACTGGGCATATTCGAGTTGGGGAAGTAGAGGCGGACGACGCTGGATGCGGGAGCTGGACGAGAGGCGGTGGCCTCGTGAGTAGAGGGGGCGGAGGGAGCGGAGGTGATGGGGAGAGATCGGGAGCGGAGGGGGCCGCACACGTTGCTGGGGAGACGGAGGTGGGGCTAGGATAGGCAGGAGCTCGTGACTCGGGAGCTCGGGTGGAGGGGAACGTGATCGAGATGGGGACGGGGATGGGGGCAGGGACGGGAGGGCCCAGCTCTTAAGATCGGTCCACACCTGAAACTGCACGGTTGAGATGACTCAGGGTGAAGATCAAACGATTAGAAACGCACGCGTGGGCAGATGGCCTCAGATAGCTCGCTTTTTCTCGGGCTTAAGCTATAGTATAAGATTTTTTTTATATTCCAAGTGTTTGGCCCTGTCGTATGCTTATAGTTACGTAACAACTAGTGTAAATCAAAAATCAGCTAAGTACTTCAAACATCTTAATAAATTAGAAGAACTGAAAATAAGTTAGGTACCATGATCCAAATCTCGCAGATTACCCTCTCTTTCCCTCTCTGTATTGCAACAAAAGCAAAGACATAAGCCCTATTCCCTAGCAAGCAGCCAGGCAAGCTACCCAGCCTAGCAACTGCATGCTGACATCTTTCCTACAGTCTGCTCAAACCCCTCCCAACGGGCCGTGACTTTGCCTCCTCTTGTCAGCCTAATTGCGCGGATTTCGGCTGCCAGCGGAGCCGCGAAGAGAGTGGATGTGCCGAATGAAACCAACTCTACGGGCTGATTTTCAGGATGCGGGAGCCGGAATTTGTGAGCAGAGTTGAACATTTTGAGGAGTTGGACCTTTGCCGAACACACCCTTATCCTACACATGCCCCATATCCAACGCCTATTTCTGGTATCTCTCAATCCTATTGACGAGAATCCACATTTTACATTTTGTTTCTCCTAGCTAATGTCTCGTGTATGTTCTGAAGTGACATGGGGAAGCTACAAAGGCCACCTCCTCTTATGTCTCCGCAAGTGCAGCAAAATTTATGTGATATTAATCCTTAAAACATTCAAAGCTTAAAATTAGGACTCAGTTTGAATTTTAAACAGAGATCTTCGGCTCCATCCTCCATGCCGTCCGCCATTGTTGGCCCTGAGGAAGGAGGCACTACTAGGAAAATGCTTATCCATGGATTGGTACCTGGTGGCGCAATAACCTATGGCGCACCTAGGAAACATGTGTCACAGGTAATGCAAGTATCCGTGGTGCACGACCATTGTATGCTCCACAGATAAGTCTGGGCACCATATCTGCCGCTTATGGATGACTCCTGACATATCCGTGACGCATGTGATATCCATGCGCCATGAATAGTTGGGTTATCTGTGGTGAACCGCAAAAACATGCGCCTCAGATAAGTCAGACACCATCCATATATGCCACATATATATGGTGCCTCACTATCAGTGGTGCATTTGGTTTTGGTGTGCCACAGATAAACTTTCAAAAATTCTGCTCCAACACCCCCCTCCGGTGGATCACCTTTGCTGTCTTGCAAAAAAAAGAAAATGAAAAACATTTCAAATTTTAAATTTTTTTTACATGTAGGTAGGTAATGTGGTCTAGTTTGTAGAAAAGTTAACAAACATCAATTTTGAGTTTTTTTGAAAAAAGGTTATGGCACGGTAAAACGGCCATAACTTTTACAAAAAAATCTATAATATATCAAAATGACGAGCACAAAATTTTCTATCCGATGGCAACCGTCGCAGACCATTTAGCGATTATATAGATTCTCACTAATTGAAAAGGATAAAAAGTTACAGAACATAGACTGATTTTTCTTGTAAAATAAAAAAAAGTGAACAACTTATCTATGCCGCATTCTATTGTGGTGCGCCGTGGATAAGCGTGGCTGGACACGTCAAATCCGAGCCTCCCCTCCCCTTCTCCTTCTTCTCTCCTCCTCTCGTTCCCTTCTCCTTCTCCTCCTATCCTTCCCATTCTCCTTCTCCTCTTCTCCTCCCCTCCCCTTCTCTTTCTCCTATCCTTCCCTTCTCCTTCTCCTTCTCCTCCTATCCTTCCCTTCTCCTTCTCCTCTTCTTCACCTTCTCCTTCCCTTCTCCTCTTCTTCTCTCCTTCTCCTTCTTCTCCTCTCCTTCTCCTTAACCTCTACTTCTCCTTATCCACCTCTACTTCTCCTTCTTTGCGCCGTCCTAGATCTCCTTCCCAACTCGACCCCCGACGGCACCCTCCTCGAGCTACTCCCGGACCCCCGACGGGGTCTTCCTCGAGCTCCTCCACGACCAACGCTAGTGCCATCCTCGAGCTACTCCCCGACCAACATGCTAGGGCGGTCTTCGAGCTCGCCGTCATCTTCGTCCTCGGCCACGGCCTCCCGCACCTCCATGTGGTGGTAGGTGGTGGCCGCGGTGAGGCGGCGGCGATGAGATGCATATCCCTTTTTTTTTTAATTTTCAAAAATTTATCAATGGAAAACCATCCATCACACGCCCCAAATAACTTTTCATTTCCTGCCTTTTGTTTTTCAATTTTGGATAAAATATCCATGGAGCACCTTACCCATATGCGCCAATGATAATTGGGCTTATCCGTGGTGCATGGAACTGTGCGTGTCGACACCCAGATTTTTAATCCCAGATGCCTGTTATGTCATTCCTCGCAATCCCAGGATAACCATTTTTGCGAGACATAACAGATTGGGTATCACAGTTCATCCATTACAAACCATACATAAGGTCTTACACAAATAAGGATCTCATGATCCAGTCTTAATACAACAAGCAGCGGAAATAAAATATAAGCGTAGCGGTGGGGTCCATATTCAGGGACATAGGCAATGCTGACGAAGGCAGATGGTCCTAGTTATCATAGCCGTCCTGCTGGCCATCATCTTGGTAGTCTCCTTCATAGTATGGCCATGAGAATAGCCAGGGACAAAAGCCATGAGTACTCTTTAAGTACTCACAAACTATCACTAATAAGTAATATAGTTCTAAGTTAAAGTGCTAACTCTAAGTTGAACTATAAAGTTAAGTTTGAAACCTAAGCTGAGTTCTGAAGCAAAGAAAGATAAAATAAAGTTCTAGAATCACTTAAGTTGAAAAGCTAGTGTCATAAATACAACCCTGTTGTGAACAAGTCAAGATTCATCATTCATTTCATAAGTCATTTTGAAAACATCTGACAACGAAATAGTATGGCCATTCCAACTGTCCATAACCGCGGACGCGGCTATTCGAATAGTTTGACACTCTACAGAGGTGGTACACTTTCACCACAAGATTCGATACATCTGTCAGGGATAACCCTGAATCATCATACTCAGTATGCAGATAATCAAACATAACCTTTCCTTTACACACCCTAGTATAAGCACCTCTCCTATGAGCATGGCCTCCGAACCATGACCATCTGTCATCTTGGGCACTGCATAGGTGGACAACATTGAGAGGTAGCCTCAGCTCAGACCTCTCCCGCGAGGGAACTAATACTAATGCATATAAACTTCTGGCTAAGCCTTACCCAATTCAGGTATTGTGGTTGTACGGTAAATTTGGAATGGTATCGCATCCGAATCCGACCATAAGTTTTATAAAAGGGTTAAGGCTCATGCCTCAACATGTTCAGCATCATAAACCATTTGTGCTTCTCAACACATGTCAAAACATCTCAATAGAATGACTCATCATTCCAAGGGTTTTCATAATTCATTTTCACCAAGTGTTCCCATCTAAAGTGACTCAAGTTTTTGATCTACTCTAAACTACTAAGTTAAGAGTGTTCACTAAGGTGGAAATGATGGGATCAATCTCATGCCATAGAATGACATCTAAAGTCATATCTATAGGTCAAGTTTTATACTCTTTATGGTACCTTCAAAACAAGTAAAGAACTTTGGGTAAAGTAAAGGAAGTAAAGCTTGGAAAATAATACTTGGCGTAAATACTAGTCAAGGTAGTGTAACCAAAGCATGCCTAAAGCATCTTTGCTAAATCATCTAGTTTAATCCTAGCTTGCTAAGCATTATACTTGCAAGTGTTATCTTGCCAATAGTAGCTTGCCTTGGTTGGTGCAGTGGTTGAAGTTTTCTTCTTCTTCTTCTTGGTAGAACTCCTCCTCCTCGTAAGCTTGGTCGGTACTATCGTCTATAAATACATACGGAGTACACCATCACCAAACAATACTTAACTAGTCTAATTAGCACTCTAAGGCATACATTTGATGATCTATTATCATCACAAGCATCGCAAGTTTTATTCAATAGTTTTATTCTTTTTATTTTAGAAAAGTAATTTCTACTCATTAAAAAAATTAACTAAGATTTAATATTCACCACTTCAAATATGGGATCATGTGGACACATGTCATCACCACATATTCTAACATGTGGGAATGTGATTTAAGGGTTCGATCATAATTACTTTGGTTTAAGTTTATTATTTAATGATTTAAAGTGACTAGAAATGCCTATATAGCATTATTTTGGTACTACTCCAAAGTCACTGCATGTAAACCTTAATATTATTACATATTCAAATAGGTATGGTAAAATGTGATTTTTGAGAGTTGGAATCAACTCAAAAGCTAACATGGTTGATTTTATAAAAAAATTGCAAGGTGCAAATGCTTCTGTCTTATTATTTTTACTAGGAGAGATCTCTAACTCTAATTGAATTAAATCCAACGGGCTTGGGTAGATCTTTTCTGTAGCTTTCCAACAAAATTGGAATCACTCCATTTGGATTTGTAAATCTCTCCAAATTGAATTTCAAACTAGGGGACAGAACTAGGTTTAAACTAAAATAGAAAAATCCTAATTCAAACTAAATGGGTCGCGCAGGAACACTAACGGGCCGGCCCAATGACACTACGTGGCGCGGGGCACAGCTGACAGGGGGGTCCACCGGTTAGAGGCTCATAACGCGTGAAGCGGTATGGGGCGATGTGGGCGGTTAGATTAGGATGGGGATCAACGGCTAGGGCTCGTCGTCAACGACGGACCTGTCGCCGGCGAACTCTAACCCTAGCGGCTCGGTAGGGGTGCTCAGGGGGCGTACCAGGGCTCCAGCGACGACGGCGATGGGGGCAAACAGACTGGTGGTCGACGGCGAGCTCAGGGACGGTCGAGGCAGCTCCGGGGGTGGTCGCAATCAGCGGGGCCTTCTCCTCCTCTGTTGCGGGCTCCTCCAGCCAAATTCCAGCGAGCAAGTGCTCGCGCTGCTCCGGCTAGAGGTGGGGAACGGTCAGTGAGGTGAGGAGAGGTGAGTGGTGTGCTGGAAATGGCTGGGGGTGGCCTCAATTTATAGGACGATGACGCGACCGAGAGGCATGGGCGGGCGGCTCCGGCGAGGGCTGCATAGCATGCTAGCGACGTGGCTCGAGGTAGGGGACGGACACTGGTCTCCTGGCGGTGCTCTACGGATTAAATGCGGGACTAGTGGCGGTGGTATGCGGTCGGGTGGTGCGCACGCTCTGAGCAGCAGAGGCGGCGGTCTCAACGGCGAGCGGTGGCTATGGTGCGTTGGGCGGCGAACGGGCATGTCTGGCGTGCTCCCTGGGTCGTGGCGGAGCGGTGGGCGCGGGCTGCGGTTGAGGGGCAGCGTGTACACGCGTGTCGGGCGCGGCGCTCTGGCGCGTGCTCGGCATGGTGTAGACGCACGGGGCACGGCGGTTCCTCGGTGGTCCACGGCTTGGCCTAGCTCGGGAAGGGGACAGAGGGTGGTGGTGAGGTACTGGCTAGCTCGTATAGATGATGAGATGGAGGGGATGGTCTGCTGCGGCGATGACATGGTTGGCCGGCCAGCATGTGCTCGGCTTGGCATGGCCATGCTGCTAGGGGGGTAGGGGATGGGTGCTAAGGGCCTGGTTAGATCAAGAGGGGACAGAGGGATTAAATGGGGATCATTTGGGGGCAAAACCCTGTTGCAAACAGTGAGCTAGGATTAGAGTGTAAATCATGCATGCCAAGTGTTTGTTGAAATGGCCGCAAGAAAAATATTTTTGAATTTTGAAAAGATTTTTGGTGGGTGTGCTAGGTATAAGCTTGAGACTCTGTGGGTGCTTGGGTTTTAAAAATTGAGCTGGTTTGAGTGGTTTTTGAAATCGTGGGATCTTCCCATATGAAATAGATTCAATTTTCCAATGCCATTTAAATATAGTGTTTGAATGTTTTTGGTAGATCACAAAGTGGACCTTGGTACATCATTATGTGTACTAGCAAGGGGTGCAAAGATCCACATTTGTTTCTGTTAGGTTTTGAGTACTAGGAATAGCCAAAGTAGGCATGGTAGTTAATTTGGCACAAATGACCATTTGTTTCTTTTATTCATTTTGATTTGTTTTTCTTTGGGATTTCTTTGGGAATGGTCTAGATGATGTTTATTTCACCTAAGAATCATTTTTCAAGAAATGGATCACTTAATCATGGCTATTCAAATTAACTCCTATTTTAAATGCACACACATATGAATGCTTTGATAATTTTGATTGGTAAAGTTTTTGTTAACCCTAATTTTGATGATTTGGATCTTAATAATCTTAGATTAAAGTTTTGGGATGTTACAAACCTTCCCCCCTTAAACAAAATCTCATCCCGAGATTTACAAAGAAAGCTAGGAACTAAAGAGATCTGGGAACTCTGTCCTAATGTAATCTTCTCGCTCCCAAGTGGCTTCCTCCGCGGTATGGTTGCTCCATTGAATCTTGAGAAACTTGATACTCCTGGTCCTGGTGGTTCAGTAAGCTTCTTCTAGGATACGAATGGGCACTTGACGATATGTCAGGACATTATTGATCTCTACCGCTCTATGATCGATGTTCTTGAAAACTTCAATCTTCTCTGGCACTTCCAGGCATTTGCGAAGTAACGAGATATGGAACACATTGTGGATGGCTGACATCTCTTCAGGTAGTTCCAGTTGATACGATACTTCTCCTCGACGGTTCAGAATTTTGAAGGGCCCGATATACCTGGGGGCTAACTTTCCTTTCAGACTAAAGCGTTGGGTTCCTTTCAATGGTAAAACCTTGAGATATACAAAATCTCTGACATTGAAAGTCAGGTCTCTCCTTCTCTTGTCAGCATAAATCTTCTGTCTGGATTGGGCGGTCTTGAGGTGCTCATGGACTTTGTGAACCTTCTCTTCGGCTTCTCAGAGAATGTCGGGTCCAAAGATCTGACTCTCTCCTACTTGTGACCAATTCAAAGGGGTACGACACTTTCTTTCGTATAGGAACTCAAATGGTGCCATCTGCAAACTAGCTTGATAACTGTTGTTATATGAGAATTCTGCGAAAGGCAGGCAGTCTTCCCATTTTGATCTGTACTCTAACACACAAGCTCTTAACATATCCTCTAGGATCTGGTTGACTCTCTTAGTCTGTCCATCAGTTTGCGGGTGATAAGCGGTGCTAAAGTTCAACTTGGTGCCTAATCCTTCCTGGACTTTCTGCCAAAATCTCGAGGTAAACTAGGTTCCTCGATCTGATACTATGGTCTTGGAGGTTCCATGCAGACTAACAATCCTAGCAATGTACAGCTCTGCTAGCTTCACACTCTGGTAGGTAGTCTTGACAGGGATAAAGTGGGCTACCTTGGACAGTCTATCAACTATGACCCAGATTGAGTCATTTCCCCTACTGCAAGTAGGCAAACTGGTGATAAAGTCCATTCCGACGGAATCCCATTTCCATTCCGGAATCTGCACTGGTTGCAACAGTCCTGCGGCTCTCTGATGCTCTGCTTTGACTCTTTGACAGATGTCACACTTGGCGATGTAGCTTCCAATTTCTCTCTTCATCTTGTGCCACCAAAATTGCTCTTTCAAATCTTGATACATCTTCGTTCCTCCGGGGTGGATAGAATAAAGAGTATCATGAGCTTCCTTCATGATAACTTGCTTCAGCTCTGAATCTGCTGGCACACAGATACGTCCTTTGTACCACAGCACTCCTTCTTCGTCTTCAGTGAATCCAGGTACCTTTCCTGTACCAATACGACGTTTGATACCGTCGACACTTTCATTTCCCTTCTGGGCTTCCTTGATTTGGCTAATCAAAGTGGGTTGAAGTTCAATGCTAGCCAAGAATCCTTTGCTAACTAATTCAGTTCTGAACTGCTCCAACTCCTTATACAAACTTGGCTGTTTCTCCTTGATCATAGTGTTTAGCCTACAAGGCAATCTGCTAAGAGCATCCGCTACCACATTGGCTTTGCCGGGGTGATAGTGAATGTCAAGGTCATAATCCTTGATTAACTCTATCCATCTCCTTTGCCTCATATTCAGCTCCCTCTGAGTGAAAATATACTTCAAGCTCTTGTGATCTGAGTAAATCTCACAGCAATTACCCACCAAATAATGACGACATGTCCTCAATGCCAGCACTACGGCTGCTAATTCAAGATCATGGGTCGGATAGTTCTGCTCATGCTTCTTCAGTTGTCAAGACAGATACGCGATGACTTTGCTTTCTTGCATCAATACACATCCGAGACCAATCTTGGATGCATCACAATATACATCAAACGGCTTCTTGATGTCTGGCATGATCAAAATTAGGGCTTATGTTAATCTCTTCTTCAGCTCCTGGAAACTGGCTTCACATTTATCAGTCCATTCAAACTTCTTGTCCTTCTTCAACAATTAGGTCATGGGTCTGGCGATGCTCGAGAATCCTTCTACGAACTTGCGGTAATATCCCGCTAATCCAAGAAATGCATGGACTTGGGTTTGAGTGGTTGGGGCTTCCCATTCTTCGACATCTTTGATCTTGGCGGGATCAACAGAGACTCCTCCGGCAGACACAATATGTCCTAGGAATCCTACTTCTTTCAGCCAAAACTCACACTTGCTGAACTTGGCATATAACTGATGCTCTCTCAGGGTTTCTAGGATGATTCTCAGATGTTGCTCATGTTCTTCTTCTGACTTGGAGTAGATAAGGATGTCGTCGATAAACACAACTACAGACTTATCTAGGAAATTCATAAAGATCTTATTCATGAGATTCATGAAATAAGCAGGGGCATTGGTCAATCCAAAAGACATAACCGTATACTCGTATAAACAATCGCGAGTAGTAAAGGCGGTATTCGGAATATCCATTGCACGAATCTTAAGCTGGTGATAACCAGTCCTAAGATCAATCTTTGAGAATACCTGGGCTCCAGTCAATTGATCAAAAAGATCCTCTATCTTTGGCAAGGGGTACTTGTTCTTGATGGTAACGTCATTCAATTTTCTGTAATCTGTGCACAAACGATTGCCTCCATCTTTCTTGTCGACGAATAACACTGGTGATCTCCATGGCGACGCGCTTGGTTGAATCAAGCCTTTTGCTAACATGGCATCCAACTGCTTCTTCAGTTCCACTAACTCTGAGGGGTTCATGCTATAGGGTCTCTGGGCTATGGGTCCGGTTCCGGGGATTAGTTCGATAATGAACTCAATATCCCTATCCGGGGGCATACCTAGCAATTCATCTGGGAATACGTCGAGGTATTCACAGACTACTCTTACTTGGTCTATGGTGGGTAGGGCTAGACTCTTGTTGCAATTGAATTGACGAGCTAAGGTTTCAGAGATATGCTCTACTGTTACTCCAGAACTACTGGTCATGGTGATGGCTTTCTTAGCACAGTCTATCAGTCCTTTATGCCTTGACATCCAGTCCATACCTAGTACTACTTCCAATCCTTTGGTTCCAAGTACAATTAGGTTGGCATAAAAATCTATCCCATGTATTCTGATAGGCACAGCTTTGCAAATTTTTCTAGCTTTTGTAGTTGAACCGGGGATTTGAACTATCATGACATGCTTTAGGTTGGTTGGGTGAATCTTACTAGTGCATGCAAATTCTTCGGTGACAAATGAATGTGATGCTCCCGAATCAAACAATACTCTTGCTAAAACTGAGTTGACGGAGAACATACCCAGCACTACATCTGGTGCTTCTTGGGCTTCTTCGGCATTCATGTGGAAGAGACGGCCGTTGTGGTTGTGAGGGTTCCCTGGGGCAAATCTTCTTCCTGGTTGAACACGACGCTGCTGCTGAGCTGGGGCATTTACATTGGCAGTGGCGGCAGTCTTCTTGGGACACTCATTGGAATAGTGACCCTTCACTCCGCACTCGAAACAAGTTATCTGGGACTTGTCCTTTGTTGCGATAGGCACAGCATTGCTGCCAGTTCTGGGTGCAGTGTTGTTGTTGTTGCTCTTGGGAGGTGCACGGTTGAAATTGTTGGCATTGCCGGAGTGGTGATTGTTTCCTCCGGACTTCACATTGCCCCCGCTACGGTTGGGGTAGCTTGGGCGGGACATTGGGGGTCGATTGTTCCTTGCTGCATATCCTAGTGAGGGGTTGGGACGGTACTTCTGGTGACTACTGGATCCAGATTGCTGCATCATATGACGCTTGCGGTTGTCGTTTGCCTGGTTAATCTTCCCTTCCATCTGAATGGCAGAGTCGACTAGCTCTTCGAGATCCTCGAAGCGGATGTTGACGAGGACAGTCTGCATCTCATCATGCAGTCTGTTCAAGAATCTCTCCTTCTTCTTGGCCTCCGTGTTGATCTCATCAGGTGCATATCTGGCAAGTGACAGGAATCTATCACGGTACTCCACCACAGTCATTCTGCCTTGCTTCAAGTCGCGGAACTCATCCCTCATTATGTTGACTAGACCTTGTGGCACGTGGGTGCGGCTGAACTTAACTTTGAAGGCTTCCCATGTCATCACTTGACCATGGTTCATATTGCGGATACTAGTCCACCAAGCTCTTGCATCTCCTGCCAGATAGTGGGTGGCGAAGAGAACTTTCTCGTTGTCATCAACTCCCGCAACTTCTAAGTTGTTTTCCATTGTCTGCAACCAATCATCAGCATCTAATGGGTTTTCAGCTTGGTTAAAGATTGGGGGATTGGTATTCTGAAAGTTTTTGAGTTTTGATCCATGGTGATCCTGGTTTCCATGTCCATGGTTGTTGAGAGACCTCTGGGCGATCTATTGCAATGTTGCTAAGTTGGCTTGGCGCTCTGCCCTACTTGCTTCTTTGTCTGCGATGAGATTCTACAAGATCTACAGCATTGGGTCTTGCAACGAGCTGCTCCCTCCTTGGTTTCCACGAGTCATCTGAAGATTGAGATAGATACAGGGGTAAGAGGGAAAGTTCTAAGGTTCATGGTTTTGGTTTCAAAGCTAAAACTTTGAGTTTGACTCAGGTTTTGCAACTAAATTCATTTCATTCATGCAAACAAGCACACGATACAACACACACCACAACAATCAAAGGAAAACAGATGGTTTGAAGAACCATTCTGCAAGCTACGATACAGTGGGACTGATACATCTCATGTTACGACAGTGCTCTAGTGCATCTACTCATCGTCGATGAAGTCGGAGTCCTCATCGTCAGTGTAGAAGTCCACAGCATCCTCCTCCAGAAAGTCATCATCATTGCTGAGGTAAGAATCCATGTCTCCTTGGATGTCTTCACCCTCCTCTTCTTCCTCCTTTGCTGCAAGCTGAGCTTCCTGCTCCTTGATGGTCTTCTCGAGGTCGGCCACCTTCTTGCAAAGACGGGCGATGGTGCGATCCTTCTTTGCGCTAGCGGCGAAGAGACTGGCGATCTTGGACGAGCAATGCGAAAGTCTAGGCCTTCTGGTCGGTAATGGCACGGTTCTGGTTGGCTAACTCTCTAGCATTATCCAATTCCTGATGTCTGTCATGCAACAAGAAGTCAAGATTCTCCACTTGACGCCTCAACTCTGGGTGACTTGGCATCTCCATCGACATTCCCATGAAGTCACGTCTTGCATAGTGAGCAAAACGGGTTCCTTGGAGTTGGTTGACGCTAAGGGCACATAGACGTGCGATACCTTCATGCATTGCCCTGGCTAATCCATCTAGCCATTTGTTCTCTCTTACGGAGAACTGGATTCTCCCGGACGTTGGTGCTTCGATGCTTCCTCTAAGATCAGCTGTGACGAGCCACTGTAAGTCTCCTCCTGGGGGTCCTGGCAGTTGAGATCCAAGAAACTCCAGATGTGGGTGTCCCAGTAACTCTGATAGTGAATCCAGATCCCTCTCGAAGATCAGTTGACCTTCGTTTCCCAACTGGTAGAACTTGCTGAACTGAGTCTCTATCTACAAGAATTAAGGATGAGGAAATTAGTGAAGTGATCAAGTGTGTCCAATTTTAAGTAGTAATGTAAGAAATTTGAGGAACATGAATTTTTGAGAAAGAATGAATTCCCAAGGATAAGAGAGGAAATAGTTTTTCATAAATACTCACTTTGGTTTTGAAACTAGTTTTTGTTTGGACGTCCATTCTAACTAGGGTCTCCCATGGTCAGGATGGCTCTGATACCAACTTGTCAACACCCGGATTTTTAATCTCAGATGCCTGTTATGTCATTCCTCGCAATCCCAGGATTACCATTTTTGCGAGACATAACAGATTGGATATCACAGTTCATCATCCATTACAAACCATACATAAGGTCTTACATAAATAAGGATCTCATGATCCAGTCTTAATAAAACAAGCAGCGGAAATAAAAGATAAGCGTAGCGGTGGGGTCCATCATCAGGGGCATAGGCAATACTGACGAAGGCAGATAGTCCTACTTATCATAGCCGTCCTGTTGGCCATCATCTTGGTAGTCTCCTTCATAGTCTGGCCATGAGAATAGCCAGGGACAAAAGCCATGAGTACTCTTTAAGTACTCGCAAACTACCACTAATAAGTAATATAGTTCTAAGTTAAAGTGCTAACTCTAAGTTCAACTATAAAGTTAAGTTTGAAACCTAAGCTGAGTTCTGAAGCAAAGAAAGATAAAATAAAGTTCTAGAATCACTTAAGTTGGAAAGCTAGTGTCATAAATACAACCCTGGTGTGGTCAAGTCAAGATTCATCATTCATTTCATAAGTCATTTTGAAAACATCTGACAACGAAACAGTATGGCCATTCCAACTGTCCATAACCACGGACGCGGCTATTCGAATAGTTTGACACTCTGTAGAGGTGGTACACTTTCACCACAAGATTCGATACATCTGTCAGGGATAACCCTGAATCATCATACTTAGTATGCAGATAATCAAACATAACCTTTCCTTTACACACCCTAGTATAAGCACCTCTCCTATGAGCATGGCCTCCCAACCATGACCATCTGTCATCTTGAGCACTGCATAGGTGGACAACATTGAGAGGTAGCCTCAGCTCAGACCTCTCCCGCGAGGGAACTAATACTAATGCATATAAACTTCTGGCTAAGCCTTACCCAATTCAGGTATTGTGGTTGTACGGTAAATTTGGAATGGTATCGCATCCGAATCCAACCATCGGTTTTATAAAAGGGTTAAGGCTCATGCCTCAACATGTTCATCATCATAAACCATTTGTGCTTCTAAACACATGTCAAAACATCTCAATAGAATGACTCATCATTCCAAGGTTTTCATAATTCATTTTCACCAAGTGTTCCCATCTAAAGTGACTCAAGTTTTTTATCTACTATAAACTACTAAGTTAAGAGTGTCCACTAAGGTGGAAATGATGAGATCAATCTCATGCCATAGAATGACATCTAAAGTTATCTCTATAGGTCAAGTTTTATACTCTTTATGCTACCTCCAAAACAAGTAAAGAACTTTGGGTAAAGTAAAGGAAGTAAAGCTTGGAAAATAACACTTGGGGTAAATACTAGTCAAGGTAGTGTAACCAAAGCATGCCTAAAGCATCTTTGCTAAACCATCTAGTTTAATCCTAGCTTGCTAAGCATTATACTTGCAAGCGTTAACTTGCCAATAGTAGCTTGCCTTGGTTGTTGCAGTGGTTGAAGTTTTCTTCTTCTTCTTGGTAGAACTCCTCCTCCTCGTAAGCTTGATCGGTACTATCGTCTATTAAATATATACGGATAATCACCAAACAATACTTAACTAGTCTAATTAGCACTCGAAGGCACACATCTGATGATCTATTATCATCACAAGCATCACAAGTTTTATTCAATAGTTTCATTCGTTTTATTTTAGAAAAGTAATTTCTACTCATTAAAAAAATTAACTAAGATTTAATATTCACCACTACAAAAATGGGATCATGTGGACACATGTCATCACCACATATTCTAACATGTGGGAATGTGATTTAAGGGTTGGATCATAATTACTTTGGTTTAAGTTTATTATTTAATGATTTAAAGTGACTAGAAATGCCTATATAGCATTATTTTGGTACTAGTCCAAAGTCACTGGATGTAAACCTTAATATTATTACATATTCAGATAGGTATGGTAAAATGTGATTTTTGAGAGTTGGAATCAACTCAAAAGCTAACATGGTTGATTTTATAAAAATGTTGCAAGGTGCAAATGCTTCTGCCTTATTATTTTTACTAGGAGATATCTCTAACTCTAATTGAATCAAATCCAACGGGCTTGGGTAGATCTTTTCAGTAGCTTTCCAACAAAATTGGAATCACTCCATTTGGATTTGTAAATCTCTCTGAATTGAATTTCAAACTAGGGGACAGAACTAGGTTTAAACTAAAATAGAAAAATCCTAATTCAAACTAAATGGGTCGCGCGGGAACGCTAACGGTCCGGCCCAGTGACACTACGCGGCACGGGGCACAGCTGACAGGGGGGTCCACCGGTCAGAGGCTCATAATGCGCGAAGCGGTACGGGGCGATGTGGGCCGTTAGATTAGGACGGGGATCAACGGCTGGGGCTCGTCGTCGACGACGGACCTGTCGCCGGCGAACTCTAACCCTAGCGTCTTGGTGGGGGTGCTTAGGGGGCGTACCAGGGCTCCAGCGACGACGGCGATGGGGGCAAACTGACTGGTGGTCGACGGCAAGCTCGGGGACGGTCGAGGCAGCTCTGGGGGTGGTCGCAATCAGCGGGGCCTTCTCCTGCTCTGCTGCGGGCTCCTCCGGCCAAATTCCGGTGAGCAAGTGGTCGCGCTTCTCCGGCTAGAGGTGGGGAACGGTCAGTGAGGTTAGGGGAGGTGAGTGGTGTGCTGGAAATGGCTAGGGGTGGCCTCTATTTATAGGATGACGACGCGACCAAGAGGCATGGGTGGGCGGCTCTGGCGAGGGCTCCACAGCGTGCTAGCAGCGTGGCTCGAGGGAGGGGACGGTCACTGGTCTCCTGGCGGTGCTCTACGGATTAAATGCGGGACTAGGGGAGGTGGTATGCGGTCGGGCGGTGCGCGCGCTCTGAGCGGCAGAGGCGGCGGTCTCAATGGCGAGCGGTGGCTGTGGTGCGTTGGGCGGCGAACGGGCATGTCTGGCATGCTCCCTGGGTCGTGGCGGAGTGGTGGGCGCGGGCTGCGGTCGAGGGGCGGCGTGTACACGTGTGTCAGGCGCGGCGCTCTGGCGCGTGCTCGGCATGGTGCAGACGCACGGGGCGCGGTGGTTCCTCGGTGGTCCACGGCTTGGCCTTGCTCGGGAAGGGGACAGAGGGTGGCGGTGAGGTACTGGCTAGCTCGTAGACATGGTGAGAGGGAGGGGGACGGTCTGCTGTGGCGATGGCATGGTTGGCCGGCCAACATGTGCTCGGCTTGGCATGGCCATGCTGCTAGTGGCTAGGGGATGGGTGATAAGAGCCTGGTTAGATCAAGAGGGGACAGAGGGATTAAATGGGATCATTTGGGGGCAAAACCCTGTTGCAAACAGTGAGCTAGGATTAGAGTGTAAATCATGCCTGCCAAGTGTTTGTTGAAATGGCCGCAAGAAAAATATTTTTGGTGGGTGTGCTAGGTATAAGCTTGAGACTCTGTGGGTGCTTGGGTTTTAAAAATTGAGCTGATTTGAGTGGTTTTTGAAATAGTGGGATCTTCCCATATGAAATAGATTCAATTTTCCAATGCCATTTAAATATAGTGTTTGAATGTTTTTGGTAGATCACAAAGTGGGACTTGGTACATCATTATGTGTACTAGCAAGGGGTGAAAAGATCCAAAAATTTTCTGTTAGGTTTTGAGTACTAGGAATAGCCAAAGTAGGCATGTTAGTTAATTTGGCACAAATGACCATTTGTTTCTTTTATTCATTTTGATTTGTTTTTCTTTGGGATTTCTTTGCGAATGGTCTAGATGATTTTTATTTCACCTAAGAATCATTATACAAGCAATGGATCACTTAATCATGGCAATTCAAATCAACTCCTATTTTAAATGCACTTGATAATTTTGACTGGAAAAGTCTTTGTTAACCCTAATTTTGATGATTTGGATCTTAATAATCTTAGATTAAAGTTTTGGGATGTACGCACTGATAAAAAATATTAGTGGCGTGATAACAATGGCGCACGGGCCATGCGCCACGAATAACATATTCGATGGACCACTAATAAACTTTTCTATAGTAGTGAGGTCTTCGAAAATCGCGTCATCCACCCTCCTCTTCGAAGTCACCACCCCTCCCTACCCTCCGTCCTCATATTCTAGTACGTCCTCGAGCTCGAGCTCCATGGAGTTGACATGCAGCAGTTTCGACAGAGACGAGGCATTCGAGCTCCATTGAGAAGACGCACTAGAGCTCCACGGAGACCACGTCAAGGAGCTCCGTTCCCTAGAGAAGACCAGGAGCACCGCCTCGCCTAGACCCGGAAGCGGTATATCAACGGGATCGACGCCGTATTCTATCATTCCAGCCATCACTTCCGCACTCAAGCTCAAGGATTTAGCACCTCCTCGGGCTTTCCGGGCCAGTCAATCTTTATGGTGTAATTGATGTCGTCAAAGAGCCTTTCCCCCTCAAGATAGTTTGGTGATTTCCCCTCTGCCGTTGGATCTCGTTCCGGTGACACAAAACCGACGCCTCCTCTACTAGTGTTTCGTCCAGGATCGTGCTGGTGGAGCTCACAAATGGTTCTCCACTACCATTTTTAGAAGGAATAAGAACTAGTACAAGTTCATAATAGAGTTCTAGAGTAAATCAAAATCATAATATAGCTCAAATTTGTCAGTTGTTTGTTCACTAATATTGTAGAACCACCTAAAGCAAGCAATACATGCATTAGAACTAGGACCAAGAGCTTGTGAGTATATATTGTTTACTCAAATCTATCAGTTGGATATTGGTAGAATAATCAACACAAGATAAAGAACAACATGAACTTCTCTCCATCTAAAATGTTAAATGGGAATACCAGAAAGCATAGAGCAAAGCATATGTCCAACTCTGAACATTTCTTGAATCTAGAATTTCAAGAGATGGTTATCTTCACCCTATGCTTCACTTCGAATGACAATGAGGTAAAATTTAAACACAGAGATCTCACAAACAACATCATAAAATTTCAAAAGCAAACAATAGGAGAACAAACTACTATTTAACAGTTCTATTTTTCGCACATGTTCATCTTTTACAATGCTAACAGAAGTGTCGTGGGAGTGACCACGGCAGTCGCTACCGGGTAAAAGGCCTACTTCCTGCTAGATGTATTAATCGGAGTGAAATTACAAAGGAAGGTCGAGCTCGGTGATGAGGGAAGCGAGTCGCCTCTATGAGGTGTATCAAAGCATGTCCCTGTAGAGGGTACCCTAGGAAGGTTTATATAGTGCTACCTCGCTAGGGTTTACATGGATAATACCGAATCAGATAAGGTTTCGCTGATTTTGACCTAATCCAACTGAGCGTAACTACACTTCTTGACCCCCTGTATGAAGTCGCCAGACTTCTTGGGTCGAGTGAGCCTAGTCGCAGAACGGTCGGCTTAACCGCTAATGGCATTGAAGAGCACAACCCAGCAAGGCCTGTTGATAAACATGTCATATACCACAAATACATGTGCTTCGCCTCGAGGCCCATGCATGGCCCAACTACTTAACTTCCTTGTCCACTTAGCCCTTTTAGATTATTTCATGCGAGAAAAAAAAAGATAGGGGAAAATGAAAAAATAAAAATAAAGCTAAATAGGCCGCTTGGGAGTTCAAATTCCTTGACGAGCCATAATATTCCACTGCTGTTTTTTCTAGTGAACAATGCTACAAAGGTAAATAAAATTGACCCATCTGATGGGTCGTAGCTTGCAGGGCGAAAACTGGCCAAAACTGAGCGGAGGAGGAATTTAGGATGCTCAACCAAGTAGGGCCAGGTCGGGAAATAATCCTGGAAGCGTGAAATATGCTTGTTTTGGGATAGTTTACAACAAGGTTAGCTCCCAAACTTCGTATCTCTAGTTCCACCCAGCGGGGAGATTAGTAAGAAAGAAGCCAGGTGACCCATTTTTCCGATGAGAAAATTAGGAAGGCTGAAAAGTTGCGATGCTTGAGAAATCTGGACATGTGATTGAAACATGCCGTGGCATAGTAGTGCTAGATATCATTTTTGAGTATCGTAGCATTCATGTCCCACATAGTCAACCTATATTTCTGAAATATCCCAGTCCTATTTATGACATTGTAAACTTCAATTATCTTCTCTCTCACTAATAATTCTTCTAGATACATTTTTTGGAACCAGGTCCTCTAACGTGCAGGAGTGAAGTCAGGGAAGCTACAATAGCCTAACTTTGCTTCTTCCAAACTGTAAGATTAAGGGCAAAATGATTTAAATTAATTTGTATAATACAGATTTAGGCTATATATTTAGAGTAATTACATACAGACATGTACTTAAACTCTTCATCAGTAGTTGGACATTGAGAACCAAAAACTTAAAATGTGGAGAAATAGGAGTACTATTTGACTTTGCACCTGTATACTGAAATCATTGACATAGAGGAACCAACACTATAATATAAAACCTTTGACATGTACTTAAACTCTTTATCAGTAGTTGGACATTGAGAAAGTAATAACTTAAAATGTGGAGAAATAGGAGTACTATTGACTTTGCACCGTGCATACTGAAATCACGAAGAACTTTCTCAATATAACTTTGCTAACTAAGAAATAACAAAGCAGAATTTATATCTCGTATAAGCTCCATACCTAAGATCTTCTTAGTAGCACCAATATCCTTCATATCAAACTCACTACTTAGCTATGCTTCCAAAGTAGTGATTTCCTCCATGCACTTGGAAGCAATTAACACATCATCAACATATTAAAACAAGTATATATGTCAACTATCATATTAAGATCTCTCAAAACCATGTGAGGTCATAAACGCATCAAACCTTTTATACCATTGTTCTAGAGGTTGCTTTAAAACATAAATTGACTTATTTAACTTGCACATATAATCCTATTTACCATGCACTATAAACCTTTTTCGTTGTTCCATGTATGTTTCCTACTCACACTCTCCATGTAGAAAAGTAGTCTTTATATCTAACTTCTTAAGTTCAAGATCACGCATAGCCACAATACTAAAGAATGTATGAATGAAACTATGCTTTACAACGGGAGAGACCACATCATTATAATCAATAAATAGAATCTGGTTGAAAACTTTTGATACTAACCTTGCCTCAAACCTTAAAAGCTCTTTCGAAGACAAACATTCATTTCTATTGAAGGTCCACTTGCAGCGGACCATCTTATTTTGTTTAGGCAACCGCACAACATCTCATTTGCCATTTTTTCTCAAGTGAAATGCATCTCTTCTTGCATAGCATAACCCACTTACCGCGGTGAACGGGTGCAACAACTTCAGTGTATGTAGAAGGTTCGAAATCATTCTCCACCTGTTCAGCACAACTCAAAGAATAATAAACAAGATTACACTCAACGTACTTGTCACACACACCATCATTCAGCTGAACAGAAAATAAAAACGAAAATTCAGAGCTACAGGCTGTGCAAAAACTGAGCTTGAGGAACAGAGAAGAGTGCATACCCAATTATTCAGGCACTTGTTGAAATGCCGCATCACGTTCTACAGTGTCTTGGAAACAAATGGACTACCCTTCGAATCTTGCAGCGGGAATCGCCACCGTTGCTGGACACGAGGACAAGAGAAGAGAACATTCCGACAAGGGGAGAGCAGTGGGTCGAAATTAGCACGAACGACAAGGGGAGTGTCCGGCCTGAGTAGTTACTGGAGAACCAACAAAATGAGAAACAGATGCTTTCAGATTGCTACTCAGTATTGACATGTGGTATTCTTTGAGAGAGGTCTTATAGGATTTTTTGACTCTATGCCGGTGATATGTTTTGCAAGGATAAGAAAAGACATTCTCAAAAAGAGGTGTACGTGATGTTGAAGGTGTCAATACCACTTCCGATGTGGCAGGAAGTTCCGTTGCATTGGAAGGTTTAAGAAGTATTCACGCGAGCACACACTGGATACAAAGGAACACACAGAGTTCACTCTGGTTAATTTCGCTGATCACATTTCTTTAAGCGCAGAGGAAACACACTACCGATCAGATCCCGGAATTGCTCTTCACTATTTATCGCATGAATGCCCACGCATGGTACTCATCTCAAGGTCTCAGCTTACTAAACTCAACAATATTAGCTTGCATTGCCGCAATTTGTACAGTGTACAGCGAGGACAGATCGGATATGAAAGAAGCGAGTAGTGCTATGCTTCAAAATAGAAAATTGAAAAGGCTGCGATGGGTAAGAATTCTGGACTTGTCACTACAGTACTATGTGGTATACTACCGCTAGAAATCTTCTTCGACTATGGTAGTGTATATGTTACACGCAGTCACCCTATCTTCCTGATATCTCTTAATCCTATTGACCAGGTTATTGACGGAGCTTTCTCTATATAAGCAAAGCATATTTAGACATGGTTTAGTATGCAGATGCACCTGTATGTACACAAAACTATGTAAATTAAATTGAAAACAGATGTAGTACCCTACTAGCTTTTGTTCGGTGTATGGATGGATGTGTGTGGGATGTAATACGGAAAAGATTATAAAGGCTACCTCCCCTTATATCATGAGATTGCTATGAAAGGCCAAGCAAGACTTTACATGACATTAATTCAAAAGAAGATTTCCGCTCTATCTACATTTCAGCATATAAAGAAGTTGACTTGTTGGTAGAATCGAAGAACGAGATTTTTTTTTGTGACAGAGCCAGCTGTTATCATCACACTAATGCTACCTTCTAGATGTTGAATAACTATATAGCAGCCATTGGTTTTACATAACGTTACCTGGTGGTGACTGTGGACGAGGCAGGCTAAATCTGTCTAACCAATATCAATGTCACGTTCTGTATGTATCCATGATCAATACGAAGGATTGAAGCCACTAGATTCATGAAAGTAACTTGATGAGACGGCTGAAAATCACGGCCAGATCCTACACCGCTTGATCGGTTGCCAGATATCACATTGCCATGTAAAAACAGCCGATGGGATCTACCACCGCCTTGCTGATAGTCGCATCTCATCCCGGTACATAGACCCATTGGCCCAATGAAACATGTCACAAACAACCTTGATACCATTGATAAGGACTCAAATGAAACGCACCACAGGGTCCTACCATCCGGGGCCATGGCCATACACCATCTAGCCAATTGTCGCAACCCTACCTCGGTTCCAGTCAGCAACCGTAAACATCCGATAGTATGCCACAAGGAGTAAATGGTACTCGGTGGGCTTATGGACTGGTTTTTTTATAGAAACGACGGCGCATTTATTCATTTCTTAACAGGCCCCTTAAGCCCTGAATAAAATGCACCGTTTTGCTAAAAAATGGACCCATAAGCCTACCGAGGACCATATAGCGTAGGTTAGATCCAGATTCATCGGTGCCACTAGAACGGCTAAATCTCTAGGCAGGGCGATCATGTCTTCACCTCTGCCTTGCCAAGTATGTTACTGGACCACCATGATAGCGCCCCATCGATTAGTCGCCTAAACTGGGCAGCACCGCTATGAGGAAATAGGGGCTTCTCGCATAAGGGGCGACCAGTACGTGATGCAATTTTCCCTTGGCTGCCGGTGCCACCACCACTGGTTCCTTTACCCTCCGTGTTGGGGATATGCATAATGGATATCACCATAGTATAGCTCTATTCCGGACAAAACCAGTTGGTCCAGAGTTTAGGTGGATCCAGAAGGGAGGCCCATGCCGGATATAGATGAAGTCGAAGCCTTGACAAGACAGGACGACTAGTTAGTATTAGTGTAGGACTATGTAACCTGTCCGGTATGAACTCTACCCAGTAATTGAACGATCTGACTCCTTTATAAGCTAGACCTCTGGTACCTTTTAGGGCAGATTCACAATCTCGCATAGGGAACGAACCATACAATCTCTGTAACACAGCGTATTGCCATTATAGTGATTCATAGCAAGAGTAAGATTCCGCTACTGTTGTGGGATCTGAACATCAGTAAGCTGTGTTAACTCGTACCAGCCAAATCACCGCCTTACCCCACCTCTCTAAACATGCTCTATGAGGAACCCTCCATAGCATACACGTTGACAAATATCACGACACTCTACAAGACATTGCGGTGACTAGAGGGTGGGGGAACCTTGGATCGGATGACCGGTCTACGCAGGGTATACGGTTTCTTCATCTTCGGTGTACGAACATTGGTGAAGACGAAAATAAAGGTCCTTCAGCCCGACTCGGATCAATGTTATTCCCCAGAAGAGCGTCGACGAGCTAGAGCATGGAGCTGATTGTCAGGCATTAAGCCTGGGGTTTTATGGAGCGGCATATTGGTGTCCTCAAGTTCCGCATCTCCCTGATGAAGCTCGTCTAGGTACGGTTTCATTGGAAAACTTGGGAGTTTGATGTCCCATGTCTCTATCAGTTCGGATTATCTCCCGACCCTTCTCGGTATACTAACTTATCCGGAATATTGATCTATCAAGATCATGGTCACCCGCATATTCTGTCTATGTCAACGACTTCTCGGCCGCTGCGTCGCACGCGCCGAATTTTTTAAGCTTTCTCCACCATTGGGTTTTGGTAGGGCAGATGCCTAGAGACGGAATCAGGATCCTCTCCTGACACGCCGTCGATGGATACAGAAGGAAGATAGTGCTGAACTTTTCATAGCCTTATGTGTTATTTATTTTTTCTTGTATGGATGTTCTTGTGAGCCCTGGTTTCAGATAATATATGCCATTAGGACTAAATAATAAGTGTATCCGCTGAGCTTGATCAAGATTCAATATCGTACACACTGTTGGTAATTCACTAAATTCTTACGACAAGGCAACTGATATATCTTCATTCTAGGCAGTAAATAGAGTAGGAATCCTGCATCGAGTTAATGTCATAGAAATTTTACTTTTGCATTTCGCAACATGAAAACCTTACATAAAATCTCACTATATAAGAAGAGGTGGCATTTCTTTTCTAGATTCACTTCTTGCACACATAGTTCGAAGAACGTAGCTAACTAGCAGAAATATTTCTGAAACAATAAGCTAGGAGAAGATGATTGAACTTTGGAGTCTTGTCCATGGGAACGAGAGGAGTCGGGAATACATGCCGACTCCGTTGGATGTAGAAGTCACGAGATAAATGCAAAGGCAGTACAATCCTGATTAAGCAGTCTTGTATGAAGATTTGATATTGCTACTACTTATGTTTTGGGAAACCCTACAGACACTCCAACAAAACAAGTTGATATATGATCACTGCAAGCGCACAAATCATTTGTAACAAGTTTAGTAAGAGTATCCAACGATGGAGAGGTATTGGTAGAGGTGTTTATTCCCGTCATAACTATTTACTACAGAGTATTTGTAAGTTATCTCTAATTCCAGGTATGAGTGTGTAAAATTTGTGTTTGATTGTGTGTAGAAGTAAACAACAACAAGAAAGTAAATTACTATAGTAAACAAGAACATCCGTGTGTATTTGTGAGAGTTGCAATATGAATAATGAGTTCTCGGTGAGTGTATGATCCATCACTACCAATTGTGTTACTCATTATTAGGATTGGCCGGGAAAGTGAAAATTTCCACCCATTTTAAGGACTAGTGGAATGATAGGAGCCTCACGCACGGCGGCGGCGGCATGCTAGCGGATGCTAACGCTGTCGCCCATCCAATCCTCTCCACGCGCTCCCGGATCTCCCTACTCGAGTCTGTTTGATGGAGAGGCCGGGGAGGATCATGTCGAGGTTCAAGTGGTAGAGGAAGCCATCGTGGAAGATGGAGATTGGACCCCGGTGGTTCATCGTAAAAGGTGATAGAGGCCGGATTCCTGACGAAGGAATCATGTGTCTTGGAGAAGCGGTTTCCGAGGAAATCGACAGATGATGGAAGGAAATCGTCCCCTTCTAGGTCATCGACGGTTGTTTTAGACTGTAGGCGCGGTCACTGTCGCCCCCATCCTATTGCAATGCACCGGAGCAGTAGCGATGCGCTTTGTCGTCTCCGGCAGGCTTGCGTCTGTCGTGACCTCAGAGAATGGAACCCTGGTGGGGGCCTCTACCTTCCCACGAGTCACCCCTGCACTGGTGTTTGGAATGTTCCTCTTGCAAGCGAAGAGGGTCACTGTTCGTCGCCGGCAGTGCCCACGTCATCTCGGTCGCCGGCCATGGCCATGGCCTCACAGGTGCTATCGGCGTCGGGAGCGGAGTCAAAGCAAGCAGGCTCAGCGGAGTTATTTTCGGATCCGTATGGCGGTGCCCACGCACATGCAACCAATTGGAGCCTTCCATTGTGTTGGGTGAAGCATTGGATAAGCCCACGATTGACACAACCTACGGTGTTTGGAGTGATCGAATCGGAACCCTCCTTTGGCTCTACCAACAGGTCTCCTTCTGTTGGGAGGTCACGCCGTTCTTTCGTGGAGAATCCCCTACCTACGCCAAGTCTAGGACATCACATCGTCTCACCACGCCGGCTGGGGCTGGAGGTGCTCAACTTGGGAATCCCCTACCTACGTATGTGCAGCAACCCATGGGCATAGTGCTCGCAGCATTTGCTGCTAGCTAGCATGACGGGTGTGGGTCAAGGAAGAGCTTCGCCCCCTTGCAAGGTGTGGCTACACCGACTTTCTTCACTGATTCAGGTGCGGCGCCAGTGCAACCCCTGTGGCTGCCATCTCGGCGCCCTGGGCCTCCGGCGTATCTGTCACCTCAATACCAGGGGAAATTCTTTCAACCTCTGGCTCAATTCCCGAGACCTGTTTTTCAATTGTTTTACCCTCCATAGTAGTTTCAACAAGTGTACCCACAGATGCAGCATTAAATTTTGCCACAAGCTCATCCTGGTAATCCGAGTATACCTCGTAATAAGAGGAAGAAAAACAAAAACGTTACTGCAACAACTGCTCAACTTCTAGTGGTTGCAGTGTAGCCTCAGTTTCTGCAGGCTCCACCTTTGTTTCTTGAATCCTTCTATGTTCCCAATATTTGCACCTCCCTCCGTAAGTATTCCAGCTTCTACGGTTGTTTCTAGTTAGGATAGTGTTCTCGTGGCTGAACAAGGTAACCCGAAGAAAGTTGTGAAGTGTTGGAAGTGTTCCATGGATACGCATGCAACAAATAAGTGTCCAGATCATCACCACTATGTTATTTGCAATAATGTGGCTCATCCAACTAATAGATGTCCAATGCTGAAGTTGCCCAGGCCTTGAGTGTTTATGGCTGGTACTGGTACGGATGATACTCCTCTTAATTAGCTCCCTGATTGTATTTATAAGGCTCATCTGGCACCCAAGCGCTCTCATGTGGCAAAAGTATCGATTGTTGGTCTATCCATATCTACTGTTGTTATTGGGTCACAAATGACACAGATTTGTCCTCTAAGTACCTAGTGGAAGTGGGAGGTTCTACCTCATGTGGGCGATTCGTTTCTGGTCAGTTTCCCCTATTTACAGGATCTTCACAGAGTTCATGATATTTAGCTGTCTGTTCATTCACTTAATGCTCATACTGTTCTCAGTCCGTGGAAATGAAGGATATCCAACACTAATTTGTTCTACCTCAGCTTTGGGTGCATGTGGAAGAGGTTCCCCATACTATTCGCCACTCTGCATAGCTGCAATGTTATTTGTATTTGTGTGGCTATGATGACTCCCAAGGCTTTGAAGAGATGTGTGGATGCAAAGGGCCTGTTCATAGGTGTGACTACTACTTTGAAGCTAAAGGGCCATGAATTCGTTTTCTATCAAGAAGTGGATGATTGTGTTCCTGATCCTGGTTTCACTCCTTTCTTTTGGAAACAAAAGAGCGATGATTCTGAGGATGATGATACTTCTACATAGAGGGAAAGGCCTAAGAAACACCATGTAAGATACACCCCATTGTGATAGTTGTTTTTTAATTTTAAATATATTCTAGAAAAACATGCTAAGATACACCCCATTGAAAAAGGCCTAAGAGAAATATTTTAGTTCTTAGTAATTAATGTGCTAATTTATTGTTGTTATTTTAGTTAAAATACAATCATTTGTTAATGTTGTTATTTTCAAGCTAGCATTGCTCGCTCTACCTTTTGTACCTCACAGATAATGACAGCTACTGCTCCAAATCTATGATTCCTATAGCACTGAATCAAAGTTCTAAGACGAAAATGGTGGGTAGGCTATAGCATTATTAAGTCTATATGTTAGGTTCGCCCCTCTTCGATCATGCATTTTACTTTTGTCGATACAATACTATGATGGCACAATACAAGTAGAACTACACAAAGACGAGAGACCGTCATAGTTCTACATAATAGTATCATACATGGTCAACATTTATTCCTAATTCCTCCCATTTCTATCAACAAAATTCCAAACTTGGATTACCTACTCTTGGTTGCTCTTTCTCTTATATTTCTCATTGCTAAGTTTAGGTATGGATGGGTAAAGTAAGTGACGGGGGAAAAGCATAGCAGACCACATCATCTTATATAATAAGCTAGTTTGTAATGAAGCTTTGATATTTTTTTTCAAAGAGTACTGGGTCGTGGAAAGACGCTGACTTTGCTTGTGCGCAAGGACACACTGATAGTAGGTGAAGCCGCTCTTTGGAATTTTTCTTGATCCTTCTGTACATTAACCTTTGTCTTACAGATAAGTACACTATATACCGAAGTATGTTTTAGGAGGGTTTTTAAGGGTTTCGACAGGTTTCATGTATGTTAAGCCGTTGATGTGGCTGAGAAAGGTGAATGGTTGAGAAAAGAACAAGGTAGGTATTTATTAATGAGTTGCAATACATTGAGTCGATTCATTTACCATTTGATGTCCTCACGACACGTATAGGAAAGCTATCGTTCTATTAGGTATAAAATGAAGATGTCCAACACATGGTGTGCTACATTACTAACTTTTCAAACCAACTAACTTTGTTCACCTATTGTCAATTTCAGATGTGATTGGAGTAGCAAATAGGCAAACTGATACCATCTCACCAAAACCAACTCAACACTCAAGGAGGCAAGTCTTTTGAAAGATGGAAGGTATAGCTTACAACATAGATGCAAACACATTGACACAATACTATCAAACGAATGTGTGTACTTATACTACCTTTTTTCATGCGGCGTGTCTGCTGTTGTGACTCTGTGGGGAGAGCAGGCTGACAACGTCAGTGAAGGATCCCTTGACAATAACTTGTTTGTGTTCTTCATGGGAATGGTTCTAATTAAAGATGCACCTAATTAGACGCCAATTAATATGTTGTTACCTAATTAAATTGTCTCTATGCACCTAAATCAATAACTTGCAATAATACATGAATGCTAGATTCCAAAAGTACTACTTTAGCTTTATGGCATTTTAGTCCACCGGTTCGTAAATTAGAAGCTCATACATTTAATAGTATATTATCAAACGGGAGGGCCATGGAGTTAAAGCAGCAGAACCAGCTGAAAGCACCCTTCATATTTTAGCTATCTGAAAAACAGATGATATCATGGTGACTAATTTGCATTAGCTATGAATTATGGGTTACACAAAGTGTCAAACAACATCTTATATTGACTAGTACACAACTTATACACTGATGAGACATGCAGAGAAAAAAAGGGTGAAGTTTTTTTTCTTTGTTTGACATAGTAAAGATGTAGACGCTCACAAATACGTAAATACATCCACTCCTGTGAAAGTGTGCATGCACAGCCCTTCCCCTATGAGTACCTCCGAAATACTGAATCCAAGAGACTGATCCGACTGGTCTTGAGATTGATATAGTCACCACACGTCTCACTATCGATAGGAACGTCGCCTCCAGCTGAAGAATAGTCTGCCTTTTATGAGACACCAAAGCGGAAACCTGGAATTTGGTTCCTGGTGGGCTGAGGTACCACTGCCATCCCACCAATTCAACCACCGGAGGAAAAATCTAAGAGCATGTTTTTACAATATTCGGTGTTGAACTCGTTGTTCAACTTCGTACACCACTTAAGCACGGAGGAGGATACCCCAGCCCGAAGATTCCTAAGGATGAACCACATTTCAAGAGTATATAGGCATTGGAGGTACACACTAGTAGAAAATGGGCCTTTGGTTCGGGCCACTAGTACCGGTCGTGGCTAGGGCCAGGACTAATGGTCCGAACCAGACGGCCCGAGGAGGCCTAGGTACTTTGTCCCGGTCCGTAAGGAACCATTAGTCCCGGTTTGAGATACAAACTGGGAAAAATGGGTCTGGACCGGCGCGCGTGCTCCTGGCAGAACCTTTAGTCCCGGTTTGTATCTCAAACCGGGACTAATGCCCTGGCCCTATATATATGCACCCAGCCCTCCACTCTCTTCTGTTTTTTTTCCTATGTGAGAGGTGGGTATAACTTTGTGCTAACTTTTTTTCTTCATATGCACTAGAGGTGTTCGGTGAAATGTTTGTTAGAGCGATGCCACTTGAGTTCACACAAGACAAAATATGATATGAGGTGCCAGAGCGACACTTAAGCTTTCTCCTCTTTGTTTTGAAGTGTCCTAAAAGGTTAACAACTATTTTCTCGTTTTGACCGCGCGGTACTAATTTAAGCATCGTGATTGCGTTTGATATATATGCATGGTTGTATGATGCAGATGAGCCACACATGGATGTACGGTGACCGACGCTCTGACGCTTACAGAGAAGGCGTGCGTTCTTTTCGCCTTGTGGCCGAGGCGAACAAGCGGCGGGATGGTTTTATGTGTTGTCCATGTGTTGAATGTCGGAATGAGAAGGCTCACACTTCCTCAAGAGTCATTCAAAGCCACTTGTTTCGGTCCGATTTCATGTCCGGCTATAATGTTTGGACCAAGCATGGAGAAAGAGGGGTTATGATGGAAGACGGCGATGAAGAAGAGAACGATGATGACAACTACCGATCTATGTTCCCTGAATACGATGATACCGCAGTTGAAGATAATGAAGAAGAAGGGGGTGAAGAACGGGAACCAGATGAGCCCGTTGATGATTTTGGTCGGGTCATTAGTGATGCAAGGCGAGACTGCGACATAGAAAAGGAGAGTTTGCAGTTCGAGCAGATGTTACAGGACCACAACACATTGCTGTATCCAACTTGTGAAGATGGCCAGAAGAAGCTGGGTAGCACACTGGAATTGTTGAAGTGGAAGGCAGAGACCGATATGACTGACTCGGGATTTGAAAAGTTGCTGGTAATAATGAAGAAGATGCTTCCAAGAAATAACCAATTTCCCTCTAGTACGTACGAAGCAAAGAAACTTGTCTGCCCTCTAGGATTAGACGTGCAGAAGATACATGCATGCCCTAATGACTGCATCCTCTACCGCGGTGAGAAGTATGAGAATATGGATAAATGCCCGGTATGCACTGCATTGCGGTATAAGATCAGAAAAGATGACCCTGGTGATGTTGAGGGCGAGCCACCCAGGAAGAGGGTTCCTGCCAAGATGATGTGGTATGCTCCTATAATACCACGGTTGAAACGTTTGTTCGGAAATAAAGAGCATGCCAAGTTGTTGCGATGGCACATGGAAGACCGTAAGAAAGACGGGATGTTGAGGCACCCTGCTGATGGTCGACAGTGGAGAAAAATCGAGAGAGACTTTCCGGACTTTGCTGGTGACGCAAGGAACTTATGGTTTGGTCTAAGTACCGATGGCATGAATCCTTTTGGGGAGCAGAACTGCAGTCATAGCAGCTGGCCCGTGACTCTATGTATCTACAACCTTCCTCCTTGGTTGTGCATGAAGCGGAAGTTCATTATGATGCCAGTGCTCATCCAAGGCCCGAAGCGACCCGGCAATGACATTGATGTGTACCTAAGGCCATTAGTTGATGAACTTCTACAGTTGTGGGCCAAACCAGGTGTACGTGTGTGGGATGAGCACAAACAGCAGGAATTTGACCTACAAGCATTGCTGTTCGTAACCATCAATGATTGGCCTGCTCTTAGTAACATTTCAGGACAGACGAACAAAGGATACAATGCATACACGCACTGTTTAGATGAGACTAAAAGTATATATCTGGATAAATGTAGAAAGAATGTGTACCCGTATAATCGTCGTTTTCTTCCGCCCAGTCATCCCTTAAAGAAGAAAGGCAAGCATTTCAATGGCAAGGCAGAAACCCGGACGAAGCCTGTCCCCCGTAGTGGTGCTGATGTATTTGGTATGGTCAAGGATTTAGATGTGATCTTTGGAAAGGGTCCTGGAGGACAACCTGTTCCGAAAGACCCCATTACCGGACACGCACTCATGTGGAAGAAGAAATCTATATTTTGGGAGCTACCCTATTGGAAAGTGCATGAGGCCCGCTCTGCAATCGACGTGATGCACCTGACAAAGAATCTTTGCGTGAATATTCTAGGCTTCCTGGGCTTGTATGGGAAGTCAAAAGATACCCCGACAACACGGGAGGACCAGCAACATCATAAAGGACGAGACGGCAAGCATCCAGGGCAGTTTCAAGGGCTTGCCAGCTACGCTCTTACCAAAGAAGAGAAGGAAATCTTTTTTGAAGTCGTTTTCAGTATCAAGGTCCCGTCTGGCTTCTCGTCGACTATAAAGGGAATAGTAAATATGAAAGATAAAAAATTTCAAAACCTAAAGTCTCATGACTGCCATGTGCTTATGACGCAATTGATTCCGGTTGCATGGAGGGGAATTCTACCAGAAAATGTTCGACTAGCCATTGTGAAGGTATGTGCATTCCTCAATGCAATTTGTCAGAAGGTAATCGATCGAGAAAGTCTATCAGGGTTACAGATTGATGTGGTCCAATGTCTGATCAGCTTCGAGTTGTTGTTCCCACCAGCCTTCTTCAATATTATGACGCACCTCCAAGTTCACCTAGTCGAAGAGATTAGAATTCTCGGTCCTGTGTTTTTACACAATATGTTCCACTTCGAGAGGTTCATGGGAGTCTTAAAGAAATATGTTCATAACCGCGCTAGGCCAGAAGGAAGCATCTCCAAGGGCTATGGAACAGAGGAGGTCATTGAGTTTTGAGTTGACTTTCTTCCTGACCTTAAGCCGATTGGTGTTCCTGAATCTCGGTATGAGGGGAGGATGACTGGAAAAGGCACACTAGGAAGGAAATCAATGGTATGTAGGGACGGGTATTCTTTCACTCAAGCACACTACACAGTTCTACACAATTCCACCGTGGTGGCTCCGTATATCGAGAAACACAAGAATATTCTATGCTCCAAAAACCCGGGGAAGCCTGAAACCTTGATTAAAGGGGAACACGAGAAGAATTTTGGCAATTGGTTGCAGACACATCTCATGAATAACACCACGGTTGGAGATGAGTTGTACTCGTTGGCCAGGTTACCATCTTCGACTATATGTACTTTCCAAGGGTACGAGATAAATGGGAATACATTTTACATGATCGCCCAAGATAAAAAGAGCACCAACCAAAACAGTGGTGTCCGCTTTGATGCAACAGATGAAAATGGGCAGAAGGACACATATTATGGGTACATAGAGGAGATATGGGAACTTGACTATGGACCTACTTTTAAGGTCCCTTTGTTTCGGTGCAAATGGGTCAAGCTGACAGGAGGCGGGGTACATGTAGACCAAAAGTACGGCATGACAATAGTGGATCTCAACAATCTTGCGTACATGGATGAACCATTCGTCCTAGCCAGCGATGTGGCTCATGTTTTCTATGTGAAGGACATGTCTACCAAACCGAGAAAAAGGAAAGATAAGCAAAAGAGTACAGAATACGATGAGCCAAAGCGCCACATAGTTCTTTCAGGGAAAAGAAACATCGTGGGAGTGGATGACAAGACAGACATGTTAGAAGATTACAATAAGTTTCATGAAATTCCGCCCTTCAAAGTGAAAACTGACCCAAGCATCCTATTAAATGATGAAGATTCTCCATGGCTACGGTGCAGAAGAAAACCACAACACTAGATGTTGGTGATGTGTAATAATGTATTAAACCTTTTATTTGAAACATAAATCTATGTAATGTATTAAACCTTTTATTTGAGACATAAAGGTCCCCTTTCATGTAATACATCTTGCTCAATCAAACTAGACGTTGACGACCGGGTTCTGAGCCGCCGGAGGTGAGCACCCAAAGAGAAGGAACCCACAAACACTAAGGATACATAGCACAACTGAAAATTAAGATACATAGCACAACTAAAAATTAAGAAACATGCCTAATGTTGGAGTGATTCAGTCATGCTCCGGCCTAGCCCTGTAATACGCGCCACTATAGTCATTGTAGTCGACGGCGCCGTCGTTGCTGTCGTCGTCGGGGTCGTCATAGTCGAACCTTGAAGGTTGGGCACGCGTGGGCTGGATTTGAGGGTACCGCAGGCGGGGGTTATTGCCGGTAGTGTTGTAGGCCATGACACTCTGGAGACTCCGGCCGCGCCACCACAGCCGACGGCCGGCCTCATTGAAGTTCGAAAGAGGTGGGCCCTCCTCCTCGTGCCTGGCAAGCGCCCTCTCACGCCGATTGATGAAGAAGGCTTCCCAAGTCGGGAAATAGTCGGGATGCCAGTTGGGATTCCTCCGCTGCTCTGGCGTGAGCTCGAGGTAGTAGTGGTTCGTGATGGCCATCCGGTGCTCCACACCCAGAGGGACAGGAGGGACCGGCACGCCTCCGGCGCTCAGCATTCAGCCGGTGGGGACGCGGTAGCCCGGTGGGCAGGGGTAGTTCGAGGCGTAAAGCGCCTCCGCCTCCCGGGTGGTTAGAGATACGCTGGAAGCCATGGGAAGATAATGATGAGTCTAGATGTGATATGTAAATGGAGGCCAAGCGTACATATATATACTGAAAAAATGGCGGGAAGACAGAGGTGGGAACCGGTGGAAAGCACGGGAACGCAGTGGCGCGGGAAACTTTCATCCCGGGTGGGGGCTCAAACCGGGACAAAAGATGGGGGGGCTTATCTGGAGGAGGCTTATCTGGGAGGGCCTTATCTGGGGGTGGCTAACCTTAAGTACCGGCTGGTGGGTGCAACCGGGACTAAAGGTGGTTTTTGTGTCTTCTAACAAAACTGTCGGTGGGATAAGGACGCGTGGGTAACCTTTAGTACCGGCTGGTGGGTGCAACCGGGACTAAAGCTGTCGGCAGGATAAGGACGCGTGGGTGGACGCACTGCTCGATGAGATAAAGCATGTAGCGCATGATGCCCTGTCGGAGGAAGAAGACAAAGTAGAAGCGGCGCCGTGCCTATAAAAGGAGCATCGATACGCCATGGCAAGCAACTCAACAAGCCAACATGGATGGAGAGTTTCATCCCCATGGATGGAGGAAAGGGTTGGGAAATCTCCCATGGCGGAACTTCTCGAAGATGCCCTTGGTGCACACGCCCTATGGCATCTTCGGAAGTTCCGCCTCGGAAAATATTTTCCTGCTAGCCCGTGAAAGACTCCATCTCCGCCTCCCTGGGGTTAGAGGTATGGTGGAAGCCATGGGATAGAGTGGAGAGAGCCGGCAGATATGAGTCTAGATGTGCTATGGCGGCAGATATGAGTCTAGTGGAAGCCATGGGTTAGAGGTATGGTGCAAGTCAGAGGAGGGAAGCCTAAACCCTAAACCCTAAACCCTAAAGGGGCTACCCTCGTATGGAGAAAGCTATAGGGGTAGATGATCCGGGGCCCCCGGTCTAGGGTTTCACCGGAGGAAGACCACCGGAGCGTCGGAATCACATGAAAATGGCAAAATGGTTATTAGTTTCACTAGTTAGAATAATTATTTTATAAAAAAGAAAATAGATTTGGATTACTTATTCAAATTCAAAAACTTTTCATGTTAAAAATTTAGTGAGATTCAAAAATATGCAAAATATAATAGTCAATGCATTTTTAAATTAGAAATGGCAAAATGATTATTAGTTTCACTAGTTAGAATAATTATTTTTATAAAACAGAAAATAGATTTGGATTACTTATTCAAATTCAAAAACTTTTCATGTTAAAAATTTAGTGAGATTCAAAAATATGCAAAATATAATAGTTAATGCATTTTTAAATTGGAAATGGCAAAATGGTTATTAGTTTCACTAGTTAGAATAATTATTTTATAAAACAGAAAATAGATTTGGATTACTTATTCAAATTCAAAAACTTTTCATGTTAAAAATTTAGTGAGATTCAAAAATATGCAAAATATAATAGTTAATGCATTTTTAAATTGGAAATGGCAAAATGGTTATTAGTTTCACTAGTTAGAATAATTATTTTATAAAACATAAAATAGATTTGGATTACTTATTCAAATTCAAAAACTTTTCATGTTAAAAATTTAGTGAGATTCAAAAATATGCAAAATATAATAGTTAATGCATTTTTAAATTGGAAATGGTAAAATGGTTATTAGTTTCACTAGTTAGAATAATTATTTTATAAAACAGAAAATAGATTTGGATTACTTATTCAAATTCAAAAACTTTTCATGTTGAAAATTTTCTCAAATTCATAAGTATGCAAAAACTATATAATTTAAATGTTTAAAAAATCTAATAGGTACAAATTGTAATATTTGAAAAAACAGGCGCCAACTTAGGCCCAGCGCGCGCAAATTTGGGCGTTTAGTCCCGGCCCAGAACACCATCCGGGACTAAAGGCTCTGCAGGCGAAAAGGCATCCAAAGCCTTTAGTCCCGGTGCGTGGCTGGAACCGGGACTAAAGACCCCCCCTTTAGTCCCGGTTCCAGCCACGCACCGGGACTAAAGGTTGGGGGTATTTAATGCGCCGCCTTCTTCCCCGGTAGAATCCATCGACCGGAGCGAGGAGTAGCACTACGCCGCCAGGCTGCCGAAATACCTCGCCGCCTCTCCGCCCGTCCGCGTACGCCGCCGTGTTGTCGCGCCGCGCCACCGCCTCTCGAGACGCGCGCTCGTCCGCCCTGCTGCTAGAAGGTAATCCCTCCCCCCACCGCGCGCTCTGCCTCTCCGTCCCCAGCCCCAGCGAGCCCGGGCGGTGCCCTGCGACCACGCGCTGCCTCCATCCCCCAGCGAGCCCGGGCGGCGCCCCGCGACCGGCGAGCCCGGGCAGCACCCACACCGTCGGCCACTTCTTGTATTTTTTTATGTCTTTAGTATTTCTAGTGTATGTTTTTTGTATTACTAGTATCTTTTTTGTAATAGATAGATAGAATTATTACTTGTATTACTAGTATTACTAGTATGTTTTTTGTAATAGATAGATATATAGAATTATTATTAGTATTTTTTGTATCTTTTTTATATTTCTAGTGTATGTTTTTTTATTAATTTCTAGTATAGTATATATTAATTTCTAGTATAGTATATATTTCTAGTATAGTATATATTAATTTCTAGTGTATGTTTTTTTATTTCTTGTATCTTTTTTATATTGTAATATTTATTACTAGTATATAAATATAGTATATATATATATATATATATGTTTGTGTATATATATTTATTACTAGTAATAATATATATAGTAGTATATTATATAGTATGTAGTATTATAGTGTCGATTGAGACAGACAAGCATTAGTGCTAAATAAAGATAAGCTAAAGAAATAACTACCCTAAGTCCGGTAGTGCTCGCGGGCCCCTAGACTTAGGGTTAGGGTGGTGGTGCTCGCGGGCCCCCGGACTTAGGGTTAGGGTGGTAGTGCTCGCGGGCCCCAGGACTTAGGGTTAATGTGGTAGTGCTCGCGGGCCCCGGACTTAGGGTTAGGGTGGTAGTGCTCGCGGGCCCCCGGACTTAGGGTTAGGGTGGTGGTGCTCGCGGACTTAGGGTTAGGGTGGTGGTGCTCGCGGGCCCCTGGACTTAGGGTTAGGGTGGTGGTGCTCGCGGGCCCCCGGACTTAGGTTTAATGTGGTAGTGCTCGCGGGCCCCCGGACTTAGGGTTAGGGTGGTGGTGCTCGCGGGCCACCGGACTTAGGGTTAGGGTGGTAGTGCTCGCGGGCCACCGGACTTAGGGTTTGGGTGGTAGTGCTCGCGGGCCACTGAACTTAGGGTTAGGGTGGTAGTGCTCGCGGGTCCCCGGACTTAGGGTTAGGGTGGTAGTGCTCGCGGGCACCCGGACTTAGGGTTAATGTGGTAGTGCTCGCGGGCCCCTGGACTTAGGGTTAGGGTGGTGGTGCTCGCGGGCCACCGGACTTAGGGTTAGGGTGGTGGTGCTCGCGGGCCACCGGACTTATGGTTAGGGCGGTAGTGCTCGCGGGCCACCGGACTTAGGGTTAGAGTGGTAGTGCTCGCGGGCCCCCGAAGATAGGGTTAGGGTGGTGGTGCTCGCGGGCCCCGGACTTAGGGTTAGGGTTAGGGCATCACTAGAATTTTGCTATTGTTTAGTATTATTGTAGCAAATTGCGTGTTCATATTATTGTTTAGTATTATTTTATGCAGCAATATTGAATGAAAAATGTTATTGTGTGCATTTTGTAGAAAACTATGGATCCAATCCAGAGAGACCTAGCACTGGAAGAAATTCTCAAGGATATGATCAACGACACCCCCCATGTTGATCCACCTGAATCTCCGTCGATTTATCTGAACCCCTCCGGTGAGGGAGAGGAGGTCGACCGAAATGATCAAGGAGAAGCCGACGGCTCCGGTGGTGGAGAAGCCGACGGCTCCGGTGCTGGAGAAGTCGACGGCGAGGTATATATATGAAGTCTGGTGATCAGTAGATGCATTAACTGAGTTGTATATATATATATAAATTGACGAATGTTTCTTCTCTTAGGCCTCCACATCGAGCAAAAAATATTCCAAACGAGGCCCGGCCAAAAAGTTGGACGCATCTACGCATTATACAATTACGCGGGTATCACCACGGGGTGAACCGTTGGAACCCGAAAAGGCTAAAACTGTATTTAAACAACAATGCGGAGTTATGGTTAGGGATCGCATCCTGATCAACGTTCGAGAGTGGAATAAGACCAAAGGGGCGAAAGAGGGTGAGTATATCGCTGACAGGTGCAAAGAGGGTCTTTGGAATGACCTCATGACACATTTCACCCTGCCAGAATGTGAGGATGATGCCGACACAGCTGCATTGAGGAAGAAAGTCAAGCAGTGGACTCTTACGAAGATGGCCGAACTATTCAAGAACTGGAAGAAAGCATTATGGCAAAAGTATCAGAAGACGAAGAAGACTCCTAAATTTGAATGTTATATAACGAAGCAGCAGGCTAACTGGGATGCATTTGTGAAGTACAAGGAGTCACAACCTGCTATGGAAATGTCGGAAAAAAAAGAAAAATTCCGCGATGAAGAAATATCACCATCACGTGGGGCCAGGGGGCTACATGGCTGCCATGCCAAAGTGGGATGCTAAAGAGAATGAGCTGCTTGCTAAAGGGATCACTCCAGAACCAATACGCGAAGAATGGGATCTGGGCAAGGAATTGGTTCCTTGGGCATGGGAGTGAGTATGAAGAAAGTACAGGGGACCTTATTTGCAGTGACGGGATTAGGATACCCCGAGATACATGGCAGAAAGTGGTGAAGGAGATTAAAGCGGGGACAATAAAGTTTCGTCCCGATAGAGAGAAAGACTTGCTGACAAAGGTCCTCGGGAATGACGAACGCGGAGGACGTTTACGAGGCCTTGGCCCTAGTTATACGTGGGAGATGGGGTTTCCGAAAGAGATACTTATAAGAGCCGAGAGAGAGCAAAAAGGCGACGGCAGGAGGAGGAGGGAGACAAGTTCACCGAGTTGCTAGGAACACTTCGAATGCATCAGCAACAGATTGACGAACTTCGAGGAGCAGCGCGCCTGCAAGATCATGTACTCGATATTACCGCCGTCCCATCTCAGCGGAGAAGCAGTGTGGCTGAATCGGAGGTCCCTTCTGACGATGCACGTATGGTAGATGGCCGTCCCGGCTACCCCGTGGATGGAATCAAGGAGCAGGCATCTTGTGAGCTCCATCAGAAGGTGAAGAACCTATCCATCAAGGTGGCGGTCGGATGTGCTTTACCTTGTCCACCTGGCGCACGCTGGCATGGCCGTGAGATTATAGCTGGCTATGCTAAAGTTGCTGTGGATGAAATCGCAATGGGGTGGGACTCAATGGAGCTTGACATCCCTAGACCTGAAGGTGACAGGACACTCGGAGAAGTACTGGGTGGTATCATTCTATGGGACAAGAACAACATCAAGCTTCCAGGCTGGACGCCAAAGCCAACACCGCCTCCGAGTGGTCGCATGTCACCTTCACCTGCATCACCTCCAAGAAGCCCACCCCATGACTACGACCACCACAGCCCGAGTCCATCTCGATCTCCGCCGCAGCCTCCGATTAGTACTAAACAACGCAGGAGCCCAAAACGACAAATGTCGCCCCTCCCAAGAGTACCTCATAAGAATCTTCCCATCAGACCTTACGATCGTACTGACGAGCAAACTGACATGATCGTAAAGGCCGAATGTGTTGCGCAACTTCAAAAGAAGAAACCCGAGCCCGCCCCGGTATACACCGAGAAGCAAAAAGCGTATGCACTTGCTTTTCTGAACACAAAATCGCAATATGAATTGCACCATAAGCCAGATGACTATCGACGCACACTTCAGAAGGTAGTGAAGAAGAGCAAATCATGTAGAAGTGCAAGCGGGAGCAAACCATCAGGTCAAAGTGCAACCGAGAAAAGAATGGACGTCCCCAGCTCGGGAAACAGGCCAAAACATCGATCCCACCCCTCCAGGTGTTATCCTATGACACTCCCCAATAGGATATGGAAAAAGCTAAGAAGCTTGCGGCCGCTATGAATGTGACTATTGAGGAATTGCTAGGTGCCGAGGACGACAAGTTACCCAAGGCTCAGGTAGTCCCTACATATGTCCCACGGAAGCCTCTGGTCAGCTTTGAGCAGTTCCAACAACTGCCAACACAAATGCGGAGTTTACATAACTGGTACTTGAAAGCCGTAAAGCAGGAGAGAATAATGATCGTGGCAAAAGTCTCACATGACTACTACTTCCGAGAAGAAGAGGAACATGTTGAGTTTCCAGAACTCTTCCAGTTATACATTTTCGACGCCCTCGACAAAAGTCTCATGAGTTGCTATTGTCTGTAAGTTGTTGAATTCATTGTCTATATATAAGTTGTTCATTTTTTCAGTTGTTCAGTTCATTGCATGTAATTATCCTAATTATATCCTTTTGTACTCTATTATTATGCAGAATGAAGATCATGGAATGTAAAAGAAGGTCAATCTTTAGTGTTGGGTTCATTGACCCAGATAAAATACATGAAAAGACGCTAACGACAAAACTCGACGAGACGCAGGAAAACCTTCTAAGGTTTCTAACGGAGCAAAATTTTTGTGACCACATACTATTTCCTTACAATTTCGCGTGAGGGTCTTACTCTATTGTACACATTCTCTTTTGCTTACTCGATGTTAAGTGTAATTGACGAGTTACTGATGTATATATAAACGTGTACAGTTTCCACTAGATTCTCATGGACATTCAACTTGATAAGGGAAGAGTTAAAGTCATGGACCCATTAAAGAGACCCCTGGAAATGTTTAGGGACATGCAGGACATGCTCCAGAGGTAATTTTCGCGCTACATCGGTCTCTTTTGTTGATTTCCTGAGATATCACGTAATAAATAACTCATTCATTTTCTTTACCGGGTAGGGTATAGAACCAGTTCAAGAGTGCGGTTATGGGTGACTTTAGTGAGAAGCTGACGTTTAAGCCGGTCTCGGTAAGTAGTACGCGCATCTCTTTACTTCTAGTTTTAATACAATTATGATGCTGGATTATTATTTTCATTGAATTCTATTCTCGTAAAGTGCGCGAGGCAGCCACCAAAGACGAATCTATGTGGATTCTACGTTTGCGAGTTCATTCGCACGTTTACCAGTGAGCTGAATGATTATAGAGTCGATGTAAGCAATACATTCATAACATTATTTTTATTACCATCACTTTTTGTTATCATGATTGATATTCATATTGATCTCTTTTTCTTATATAGTTCAAGAAAATGCGGGATCAGCTCCTACCAGAGCAACACGTAGTAGCAATTGCTGAAGAACTAGCAGGATTTTTGATGAACGAGATGATAGATGACGCTGGAGAATTTAGTGTGAATAGGCGCTGATGATCTCCGACCGTGTAATTGAATACACAGGCTCTACTCCCGATAATTGTGATCTCCATGGTAAACTATCATGTATATATTTGTATGCTCGATCTTAAGAGAAGTTATCTTATGTATGCACGAACATGTACGGTATATGGTAGCGTAGAAAACTATTTTGAAATGAAAAAAAAGATATAAATTTAATTCTCTGCCGCGACAGAGAAAGTGCCTAAAATTCTGCCGCGGCAGAGAACCATTTGTCCCGGTTCGTAATATGAACCGGGACTAATGGGGGGCACCCAGCGCCCGCTAAGACGGCCACGTGGATGCCCATTGGTCCCGGCTGGTAAGAGGGCCGGGACTAGTGGGTGGGCCTTTAGTCCCGCCTCTCCAGTCCCGGTTACCAGGACCGGGACTAAAGCCCTTACGGGCCGGGACTGGAGGCCCGTTTTCCACTAGTGACATCTGAGGTGCTGACTCAATTACTTGGCCACAAAAGCAGCATGGACTCCTGGATGCTAGATGATCGGTATTCCAAATACACTTCTACGAGAGACCCACGGAGAAAACTTAAACTAATTAGGTTTTGCCCGACCAATCCAAACTAGCGCAAGCAACGGCTTTTGAATTCACTTTACATATTGTATCTGGTATCCTGTTTTACAGAGTAAAGGCCATCCAAAGTTGGAGTCCAGACAATGGAGTTATGAAAGCTAGCTGAGTCGTGACAGTTACCGTGCATCCTAGTGTCCTACCTACTCAGTATATTTTTTTCTCGATTCCTCTCGTTCCCACCGAAAACTTCTCATAGCTTTCTATTTCTCTTGTATTTGTGCGAGCTACAGAAGCAAGTATGGATATATAAAGTAAGTGACAGGACAAGCGAGATATGCGCCACAGAAGTTGCCTCTTATGTGGCGCATATTTTCTTATGCGCCACAGAACATGGAGGGGGGCCCCACCACGAAATCTAATTCACCCAAGTTTTGTGGCGCATGTTGGGCTATGCGCCACAGATGTGTTTCACTTCTGTGGCGCATATTCCAACATGCGCCATAGAACTTGTAGGTGGGCCCCACAGAGGGAATCTAATTCACCCACTTCTGTGGCGCATATGAACTTATGCACCACAGAAGATTCAGCATCTGTGGCACATTTTCTCCATATGTGCCACAGATGAGGGCATCCAGATCCATGTTAAAAAGGTGACAAAAGCTAGCTCTTATCTATCCACCTCCACCCATTTCACATCTCTACCTCCTCCCAACTCATCTTCCTCCTCCCTCACACCTCATCTTGCCCATAGTTTCTCCATTTTCTTGTAACTAAACCTACTTTAATCCATAGATTGGTAAGTGGAAGCTTTGCTCCAACTTCTAGATCTAAAAGTTCCTTACTTTTCTCTCACACATCTCTATTTGTTTACTAATTTCCTCTCCACCAACTTGTAGATCTATTTGTCCACACTCTCTCATCGCGCGGTCTCGTCTCGCTATTATTGTGTCTACTAGGTGAGTACTTGGCCATGAACATGTAGGTGAAGCTTGTCGCGCGGGCGGTGTGTATGTGCGATCCATGGCGAGACGATGCTTGTGTGGTGCATGAATGTTTGCAATGGGAGGAAGTTTTTTGTTGCTTGCTTGTTGTTTTCCCGGCCGGTGTGGTTGCATGGATGTTTGCTGAAATGTTGATTCATTTCCATTTCGACAAATTTTTGCACTACCCATATGTCCTAATTTTAGGAAAGGTCAGGCTGGAAAAAAATGCCGAATTTTTTCGGCTAGCATTCATGCATGTGTGTGTTCATATGGTGTGGTTCTCACCTATACTCTCTGTTTTGACCGCTCAGGTAACCATGGTCCTCACGATGAGTGAAGGTCGAATTGCTAGGTATAAGAAAGGCGCGAAGGAGGACATGATTCTGAACAACAAGACCATGATAAGATGTCCATGTCGAACATGCAAACTGCAGCGCTAGATCGACCATGAATCTGGACAATTGGAGGGTCACATGCTCAGGCGCGGTTTCATGCGCGACCTCAATGAGGTGCCGGCAGGACATGGTGGTGGTCACAAAGACGTGGGCAGGCGAGAAGACGAAGAGTCTATCGGGCATGATCATCATGACGAAGGAGATGCCAGCGGGCATGATCATCATGACGAAGGAGATGCCGACAGGCATGATCAGCATGGAGAAGGAGATGGCGACGGGCATGATCATGATCACGAAGAAGGAGAAGACGCGAACACATAGACGCTGCTAACTTCGGGCTTCAGGACCCTCATGTTCAAGAACTGCTCCTCAAGGAGACGAGCAACGACAAAGCTGCAGCCAGAGAGAAAGCCAAGCTGGCCCAAATGGAGGTAGACGGGATGACTCCATTGTATCCTAGGTGTCGCCCCAAGGATACACGTCTGAGTGTAACGCTCAAGGCTCTGGATATGAAGGCCGGACACAAATGGACCGATGTGAGCTTCAACGCGAACATGGAATACTAGCATGACCGACTTCCTAAGGGGAACACATTGCCAACAAGTATCGAGGAGGCAAAGAAAATCGTGTGCCCTCTCGACCTACCACACATTAAATACCACGCATGCATCAATGATTGCGCACTTTATCGGAACGAGTACGCGGATAGAACCACATGTCCGGTGTGTGGCCAAGGACGGTACAAGAGAGGGAACAAGAAAGTTCCTCGAAAAGTGGTATGGTACTTTCCTATCACCCCCCGTCTGCAGTGATATTTCGTAGATCCTAAGGAAGCAAAGCTCATGCAATGGCACGCGGAAAGAGAGAAATCCGAAGATGATCCAGAGAAGGGCAAGATCCTGACACACCCTTCAGACGCTAGCCAGTGGAATGCATTAGACATCGAGTTCGAAGAGTTCGGGGGCGATGCAAGGAACGTCAGGCTAGGTATGAGCACCGATGAACTCAATCCTTTTGGAAACCAGAGTAGCACGCATAGCACCTGGCCCGTGTTTGTATGGCCGTACAACCTCCCCCCGTGGCTATGCACAAAGCAAAGGTATGTACACATGAGCATTCTTATTCAGGGGCCGAAACAACCAGGTATCGAAAAGCATTTGTATCTCGGGCTATTGAGAGAGGAGTTAGCCAGCTTGTGGGAGACGCCAGCCCGTACGTGGGACGCCTACACTAAAGAATATTTCCATCTGAGAGCCGCGTTGCTCACGACCGTGCAGGACTATCCTGGTTATGCATATGTATCGGCCCAGGTGAACCACGGACACAATGCATGCGTCAAGTGCATGGATGAGACACCACATCTCTAGCTACCAAGGGATCCCGGGTCTTCGAAAACCGTGTTCCAAGGTACTCAAAAGTGGCTCCGCATGGATCACCCGTGGAGAAAACGTGGTGACCTGTTCAATGGTAAGGACGAGCTCGAAAGAGCCCCGCGTCCGAGGAGCGGTGAAGAAATCGAGGAGCTTTTGAATAATTGGGTAGATTGCCCTGCACCTGGAAAAAAACGACCGAGGACAAAGCCACTGCTGGGTGTATGGAAAGCAAGGTCTGTTTTCTGGGACCTGTCGTATTGGAAGGTCCTTCACACTCCCCATAGCCTCAATGTAATGTACATCACGAAGAACGTTACCGAGAGTCTGCTTGGCACTCTACTGAACATGCCGGAGAGGACCAAGGATGGGCCGAAAGCAAGAAAGGACCTTAAATTGCTTGGCATCAAGAAAGATCTTTAGTACCCTGATAGTGATGATGATGATGATCAGACAGAAGGGACTCAAGGTCGCCGCAAAAGAGTTAAGAAGAATGAGGTAGTGCTTCACGCTGCCTGCTTCACTCTAAGTCAGGAGGAGCTCGAGCAGCTTTTTAGGTGCCTCTTAGGAGTGAAAGTTCCTTACGGTTACTCGGGGAAGATAAGCAGATATCTGGACGTGGCGAAGAAGAGGTTCAGCGGTATGAAGTCTCACGACTGTCACGTGCTGATGACGCAGATACTCCCCGTTGCGATCCGTGGGATAATGGACGAGCATGTCCGTGAGATGTTGTTTGGCCTCTATAAATTTTTCGACGTCATATCTAGGAAGTCGATCGGTGTGAAGCAGCTCGACAGGCTACAGGAAGAGATCGTGATGTTACTATGCGAGCTTGAGATTTACATCCCGCCCGCATTCTTCGACATCATGGTGCATCTGCTTGTACATGTCGTGGACGACATCATCTAGCTCGGGCCGACATTCCTGCACAACATGGCCGTTTGAAAGGCTAAACGGTGTCATCAAAGGATTCGTTCGCAACATGTCTCGTCTAGATAGAAGCATAGCCAAGGGCTTTCTGATCTACGAGTGCATCTCCTTCTGCCAGAATTATCTAACCACCGAGAACGAGGATGTTGGAATACCCACAAAGAAGCACCTCGGCAGGCTCGGTGGATATGGTCACCGCGAGGGCTGTCGCTCACTACATGTCGGCATTGATGGTCGACACACTGATTTTGAAAGGGCACACCGAGTCGCGCTACAACACATTGAAGTGGTCGGCCCTTGGGTCGAAGAGCACAAAAGCTTAATCGAGTAGGAGTATGTCGACCAGGGCCGGCCGAGGAAGAAGGGAGACGTAACCAGAGAGCACAACTCCAGCTTCACGGGTTGGTTCAAGAAAAGGCAACAGGACAATCCCCCATAGACGCCTTCTACGGAAGATCAAAAACTCATATTCTCCTTGTCGCATGGCCCAGGGCACAACCTAAGGACCTATCAGTCATACGACATAAACAGTTACAGATTCTACACCGAGGAAAAGGACAAGAATAGTGAATATCAAAACTCAGGAGTAACTATGTTATCCTTTGCTGATGACGAGACTACTATGATGGAAAGATTCTACGAAAGGATCGAGGAGATATGGGAGCTCGACTACTGTGGAGAGATCATACCGATGTTCCGTGTTAGATGGGCCAAGAACGTGGAAAAATAAGGCCGCTATTTCACCACAATGGTTATACCAGATGCCAAATCAACGAAGAACGCCTCCGCAAAAAATAAGCCTTGGGTACTCGCTAGCCAAGTTGATCAATGTTTTTTTATTACCGACCCATCAAAGCCCAACCGTGTTGTAGTTAGGAGGGGCAAGAGGAGCATCATCGGAATGGAAGGAGCCGCCAACGAGCAAAACTTCGACAAAAATGGCGACCCAAAGATCGAAGAGGAATTCGACAAGTACTTTGACATGCCTACTACTACTAAAGTAAGAAGGAAGACCACACTGCCTACTAAAGGTTGTCCATACACAAGAAGAAATCTCAAAGTGCACGGGCCAAAGTATTCAACCGCGACAAAAAAAGGCAAGAAGATTGTGAAGAGACACTAGCAATTGTGTGACTTTTTGGTGTATTAATTCGTGTGGGTATAATGCGATATTAGTGTGGGTATTAGTTAGAGACTAAAACATATAATGTGATATTCGACAAATTCACATTTATGTGTGACAAGCACACACACATATATAATATATATATATGATCCGGGAGGGTTTTTTGAATAAATATGCATGTGTATGTGCTTGGTTTTAAATATATTTGTAACATATCATTTTTAAATAAAGAAAAAAATTGACCCAACCAGGATTTGAACCTGGCTGCCACAGGTCTCTGAATATGCATCATAACCACTAGGCTAGTGTGTGTTTGTTGTCCAAGTACAGCCTCGCGCCGTTTATTTGGCTAAGTGCCTAGGTTTTGTGGCGCATTACTCCGAAATGCGCCACAGAAGTTTTAGCTTCTGTGGTGCATTTCGGAGTAATGCGCCACATAACCTTGGTACTTAGCCAAAATGGCTCGCCCCTTCTCATGTTCCCCTTCCACTTTCTTTTCCCCAATCTATCTCGCCCGCCTCCGCCGGAGCCCGCCCCCATCGCCTCTGTATTGTCGCAAACCCTAGCGCCGGAGCCCTAGCAGAGGAGGAGTCGCCGCGCTAGAGCCCGCCACCCTCGTTGCCGGAGCCCTAGCCACCGCTGCGCCGGAGCCCTAGCAGCCCGTGGAGGAGGAGGAGTCGCGCTGGAGCCCGCCACCCTCGTCGTCGTCAACCACCGCAGCCGCATCGCCGGAGCATGGTTCGTTCCTCCCACCCCCACCCCCCTCTAATGCTCACAGTGGTTCTTCATGCTGCTCTGCCACCATGACTGATGCTCCCCTGTGACTTTGCCCCTGCTACACCACCTCTGCTCTTCTGTCTGGCCAAATGTATCTAGGTTAATTTCGTTTGTGTTCATGTAGAGTGTCTAGGCTTGACAGATTAACTCTCTGGTGTACATATAGGCAGGGGTGCTTATTTGCTGACAGTTACTTTGGGTTTCGAGTTTTGCATGTTTGGTGAGGTGTGGTGCTTCCTAGGTCCTGCAAATGGCAAGGATGCACATGTATCGATCTGTTCTGGTCAAGTTGTTGGCATCTTGGCTGTGTTTTTGATATATGGGAAATGAAATGCCTCAAAAAGAGAGAGAAAGAAATACTATGAAAGATCACACAAAAAAAGGTTGTCCATCTAGCGCTTGCTGTTTGCACAAGTGTTTGCCTGTTCTGCTTCTGTGAATTTTAGTTTAATAGTCATGTACATTGATCTGTCCTTCCTGTGCAGTGTGGAAATATTAGTATCTACATCTGTTAGTATCTACAGTTTAACTAATACAAAGTTAGTATCTACATCTGTTAGTGATCAGGACATTAGTCACCTTGTAGGCCTAAATAACAAGGGGTTTGGGGAGTTATTCACCTAGTGCCTGTTAATTAAGTAAGTGGCTATGGAAGCTAAAATATAGTGTTGGTTTATGGAAGAGAATTTTAAGATGTAAGTATATTAAGAATGGTTTAGTTAGTGGTCACTACATGGTGTTAGTGGCCCTTGTGTGGGCTCATCTTGTTGTGCATATTTAAGTCTAAACAAATGAATGAGAAAAGTATGGGCCCTAGATTTATCATTGTGCTTTGTATTTTTGTGGTATTGCTAGAGGGAGGTTTTCTTCTCCATACATTCCTCTGTGTTTTAATCCAGTGGTCAATGACACTAGAGAATGATGTGTAGCTTAGGGTTTCCCAGAATTCTGTTTATGATCATACTATTCTGTTCTTGCTGTTCTCCAAGTGCTTACTGCTGGGACTACTGTTGTTTATATGGTGTTGTTTGATATATATGGTGCTGAGATCATACTATTATATGGTGTTGTTTGATATATATATATGGTGTTGGGATTACTGCTGGGATTATATGATGCTGGGATTATTTGGTACTATATGGTGCTATTTGATTCAAAGGGGCTGTGGATGGGGGCTGTGAATGGGGCTGTGGATCGGGCTATTTTCTTGTGTGTGAATGTTGCAGGGATTTCATTTGAGTTGCCCATTTCTCCTGAAGTGTCGATTCACTTCCGTTTCGGTTGAGAAATGGGCACTCCTAGGTCAAAAAATTACCAAAGGTCATGCCGAGATTTGTGCTGACTTTTTGCCTCTTTTAAATAGAGTAGTGCAAACATGTCGGGCAACAAGGAGTCTGGCCCTTCTAAGCACATGATCAGCGTCGAAGAACAAGCTAGACAGGCCAACCAGTCATTCTGGCGGGGTCCCAATAGGAGGAGGAGGAGGAGGCGATGAGGATGACACCACCACTGGAGGAGGAGGCGACCGTCGCAAGAGCTGTTGGGGCCAATGAGGGCAGAGATCCTGATTACGAGGGGGACGAAGACGACTACGATGGAACTAGTGAAGGCGGCGGCGAAGAGGATGACACCACTGATGGCGGCGCCCGCACCGATGGCGGCGAGCACACGGATGGCGGTAGCGGCAACCCAGCCGCTTCTCAGAAGAAGAAGAAGAAGAAGGAACAGAAGGAGCGGAAGGTGCCAGTGCTCGCCACCGTCCGCGATGAGTTCACTGAGGTCACAGAAAGTGGCCTACCCATTGCGCCAGAGGCAATTGGTAAAGGGTACGGCCTGCAACTCGGGTGCATCATCCGGGAAAGCATGTCGATCAACACGAAGTACATCAGACATGCTGACAATGCAGCTTTGGTCGATAACCTCCTTAAGAAGCTTCACAAGCGATACAGATTCCCAGAGCGGTTTAGAAACCTCGAGAGAAAGAACCCTGTGAACAAACTAGCCTTCACGAAGATGAGCAACGCGTTGAGCAGCTGGAAAACCCGGGTGAAGAATAGCATTGACAAAGGTGAAAGCTGGGAGGTTATTAGTAAGAAAAATCCGATGCTCGACGAAGAGGAGTTTAAGATATTCAAGGCGGATATAGCTACCGTTGACGCTTTAAAATGGACTAACTGGGAAGGAGTATGCGGGAACAGAACATAGGTAACCACCGCTTTGGAAGCGGCGGTTACAGGGGGAAACAGGCCATTTGGGACAAGGAGGATGCCGAGCTTGAACGCCTTGGTAAAGACAACCCTTGGCTTAAAATCACGGACTTGCAGCTTAGGCAATTTGTTCGGGCCCGCTACTACCTGGACAAGGAAACAGGGGAGTTCATCACCGATGATCCGGAGGTGAAGGAATTCGAGAAGAAGCTAGTAAGGAATTTATCGCTGATCTCAAGTCTATTGCGTTCTAATTAAGATAATGAAGCCAAGAATCTAAATGGGTTCACCTTTCCTTGTCTTTGTAGGAGGATGAACTGAACGCTACTGCCACAGAGTCGTCCTAGGATTCGACGGAGCCGTGGGACACGGTTTTCAACAGGGCGACCAATGCTTACAAGAAGAGGGACAAGGGGTTGCCGCCGTCCTCAGCTGGCCGTGTGTCTGGCTTCGGTACGAGCATGAAGTTCAAGGAGTACTACAAAGAGGACGCCAAGAAAAGAAGGGAGAGGAAGAACCAGGATAAAGCCGCTGTTGCAGAGCTGAAGATGAAGGTGCAGACACTGGAGGAGAAGGCGGTGGACGAGAAAATGGTAGACAAGTTAGTGGAAGAGAAGCTCCGCTCGATGATCCCCCCTGAGTTTTTCGAGGGGCTTACTTCTTGGAATGAGGGAGGTCGACAGGGGACGATACATCTGCCCAGCTTAAGCGGCAGCAACTCGGGCATCAATGTTACCATGTCGCCGGACCTGGTGACCCTTCCGGCCGTCAACGTCGGGACGCAACCGCTCATTTTGGTCACACCGACGCCCCCTCCCGCCAAAGATACCAATAAGGCACAGCCGACGGCGGTGGTGCTTCGTGAGGCACCCGAGCGGGAGATTGTAGATGATGATAGGCCGGCCGCCGGCATCGGCTGTGTCTCTACATTAGCCGAGATCCACGCCATCACCAAGGTAACTAATTAGTTGGTGCACGTCATCTCCTTTATGCCTTTGATGCATGACTGCTGCCATCTCATGACGCCCAACAACATGTTTTTACCTCAGGACACTTCTTGCGTACTCCTGCTTAAAGATGTCGGCGGTGAGTTGAAGGATGTTGCCAAGCGCACTCTTATACAACCGGCGAGCCGCATGATGCACAACAATCCAATGGATGATGACGTGATGAGGGTCAGGTTGGCTCGGGTGTTGCCAGGGTGCGACGACATGGACCCCCCTTTCAACCTCAGGGAGCCGACGAACACAAGACCCTTGGGGAATGCTACAACTGGCCCTTGACATGGCCGAAGACCTAGATTCGTCTTGCGGGGGGAGCACCGGCGCCACCTCTCGACCGATCGCCTGGCCACCACCTCAGAAGCCAGTAGCCGCCGTCATTGCCACCACCAGCCGTCACCATCAACTCTTGGCAGCGTGTGCACCGCCACATGGCAAAGACGTTATGCCACAACCACCGTCGCCCCCGCTACCACCACCACATGATGTCACCCATGAAGATGATGATGAATTGGTCAACGTTGACGACTTCATCAACACCGGCGCCGCCAAAGGATTATATATGCCTTCTGTGGATGAAGAACCCTTCACGGCTCGCGACGACCATCAAGCTGGTCGGCCCAATACATGCACGCAGCACCTGGTCTTCCATGGTCTTTCTCAAGAGAAACCGGGATTGGTTTTCAGCCCCAACACACTCCGAAAGGAGACTGATGAGCAGATGGCAGTGGCTGACACTGTTGTGAAGAAGAAGCACTACAGGAAGAGAGGTAATAATAATAATAAGAAGGGTGCAAGCCAGCCTCTTCCGAAGAGGATCCAGGGTCAGGACACCGTCATCGTACCATCCACACAATATGGCTTACCCTGAGTGCATGTAGCTGGTGATCCGATATTGACTCCAGATATGATCCACATTGCGGTTGGAGCCATGTTAACTTTGCACGAGGGTGTCAAGACACTAGAGGACCTCCTTCTTAAAGACGACGATCCAAATTACCCGGTTTTGACGGCCAAGGTGCCATTGGACGTGGGCTTCGTTGATGAACCCCCCGTGGATATATTCTTCATAGCGTTCGAGGACATATTCAAGCTGTTTCTCACGAAACGGCTGGACTATAACTTGGTCCGCCTATACGCGCTCAATCTGGTGATCACGATCAAGAGAGAAAGTACCCCGGAAATCGCGATAGTGGATCCCTACTACATGCAGGACAGCCAGTTGGTCGAAGGATCAGAGACACGGACCAAGGCGACGGCGTACCTCGAGAAGTTCATGGTGTACAAGAGGAAGGGCACACTTATTTTGCCTTTCTTTCCCGAGTAAGTACACACACTCGTTCATCGCCACCGTAACTTATACATTTCTTATAGATTTCTTCCTTTGCTCTTTTTCCAACATTCCGTTCCAATTGTGTTGCGCAGAGACAAATATTGCACACTCATCGTCCTTGCCCCGAGGTATTCGCTAGCCACATATTTCGACTCGGCGAGTTTGACGAAGAAGAAAGACTGCACCAGAATAAGGGGTGTTCTCAATGAGGCTCTCGAGGGCTACACCAAGAAGGGATGCACCTTCGTAGATAGGGGGAATGTATCAAGGATGGCAAACACGTGTTCAAGCACGTGCTTGAGTTCCCCTGCGTCAAGCAGTCGACTAGTGGTGCCAAGGAGGCCTTCTACGTCCTCCATCACCTTAAAGGCTATGTTCGGGATTGCCAGAACCTAACGCTGCCATCTAGTCTCCGAGGATGGGCCGAAACTTTGGCGAAAATCGACGATGCTGACCTTAGAGAAGACTTCCATCGCATTCAGATGAAGTTGTCGCAAATCATCATTGAAGATGTCAACACAAGGGGGTGCCCTACAACAAGCCAGAGGGTTGAGTAAGAGGGAGATCGAAGAACGCCTCCGTAAGCAGGGTGACAAAAGGACGTGGATGACGAAAGAGGGCTATCTACCGTTCCCGAAGCCGAGCGAGAAGAGGAAGTCTTCATCATGATCGATGTGTGCCTCTAGCATGATCCAGTGTGTGTATATTCTTGATGGACGCCTGCTGTATTAGTGTGTGTGTCATAAACTTTACTATCTCGTGGTCGAAATGGTCATTGTTGTTAGACTTAAACTACCTTGTGATCGTGTTGTCGTTGAACTTATTGCTTCTATGATGATCTATCTTTTAGGTTTATGGATCCTTTGTTTTATATTCTGTGAACATATATATATGGATGTGAACCCTTTATTCATTCTTTTCGTTGTATTTTTACTTATATGCCTTGTCGTCTATAGAGATGGCGACGAGGTGGTATGTGGTGTACATGGGTAGGGTTCCAGGAGTCTACGAGGAGTGGGAGGATTGTCACAAACAAGTGAACAAGATCAGCGGCAACATCTATAAAGGATACGCGACTAGAGAGGAGGCGCTAGCCAAGTGGAGGAACCACTTGTGGAAGAAGAACCGGATGAAGATATTGGTCGGGCTAATGCTCTTGCTCACCATTATCACAGCTGTATTCTATTTGATCCTAGTGTAGGCGGCGATGGCCACTTCATATTTGTAATGTGAGATGATATGAACTTTGTATTCGGCGCTTGTGTAAAAATTTGGCACTTGACACTATATATGTATCTTGATCGGGCTCTAAGTGTTTGTATTATATATATGTCGGTTTTCATGCATCTCCTACTTGTGCAATGTATTTTATAATCATCTGGATAAATACTGTATAAATACCTGATTATACACCAGGAAAGTATTTTACTTCGAATACGTGTTACGCAATCAGTGACGCATATAATTATATAGTCAGTGGCGCATGGGCTTTCTGTGGCGCATATATGTAAATGCGCCACAAAAGTTCTTCCTATGGCGCATATGAAGAAATGCGCCACAGGAAGTAGTTATCAGTGGCGAGGTAACAGTGGTGACTAGGATATGCGCCACAGAAGTCCCATTTCCATGCGCCATAGATGGGTTGTTTCCTAGTAGTGTTTTGTGTATCAAAAACGTGAGGACGCGTAATTTGGATTATTTTGTTAGTCCATATAGTAAAAATGGAAAAACTGCATGTATAGTTAACTAGTATATAGATGGACTAGCGGAGGTTTTATGTTTTTCCAGATGTTTATTCCTTGGCAGATGGGTATGTTACCAAAGCCGGCGTAGGAAATCACTATTCTTGAATTAAGAAAAAAGGTTGAGAGGAGATGTCTAGAAAATCCCAAAGCTAATCGCGCTAATTGTGTGAGCCACCACTATGACAAGTATATCCAACATGAGCATGTGAACGAACTCATTATATTTACCCCAAACTTTGGGACTGGCCAATAAAATGGAAAGTGTATGTAATAAAACGGTATTTCAGTGTATATGAATCTTGACAGTAAGCACCAAACCTGAGATTGATATTCAGAAGCCATAGACAGCGATCTGCAATACGGAGATTAAGTTTTAGAAAGTCAATCTGAAGCAGGATCGGTGAGATCCCGTGACTCACCTTGAATGCCAGTGATTCTTTCATAGCATGACAATTCAATTTTATGAAGTTTTTGTACATAGACAAAAGTTTAAGTGTAAATGAAGAAGTGTGTGATAGGAAAAATTATCCATGACCAGAGGCAGATAGCTAGTTGCAATCACCAGGTGCTAGGTCGAAGCGGTCATCCCACTAGGCTAAAGGAAACCAGATTCAGTTGAGAGTATACAAATGATCCGATCCAATCTGAGTTGCAGAACTGTATTAGTTGTACATGTGAGTGGAGGAGGGAAAATGCTATGCGAGCAGTTACTAGAGAACCAACAAAATGGGAAAATGCTGAAGGGATTGGATCAGAAAGGAAGAAACAGATGCTTTTAGATTTCTATTGAGTATTGATATGTGGTATTCTTTGAGAGAGGTCTTATAGGATATTTTCACTCTATTGCGGTGATATATTTTGCAAGGATAAGAAAAGACATTCTCAAAAAGAGGTGTACGTGATGTTGAAAGTGTCAATACCACTTCCGATGTGGCAGGAACTTCCGATGCATTGGAAGGTTGAAGAAGTATTCACGCGAGCACACACTGGATACAAAGGAACACACAGAGTTCACTCTGGTTCACTTCGCTGATTATATTTGTTTAAGCGCAGAGGAAACACACTACCAATCAGATACTCCAATTTCTCTTCGCTAGTTATCACATGAATGCCCACGCATTCTACTCATCTAGATAAGCATGCATATTCCTCAATCCTATTGAGGAATATCCTATTGAGGAATATGCTGATATCTCTCAATCCTATTGACGAATTAATAGACCGAGCTATATCTAGATTAGCATGCATATTTATACATGTTTTAGTATGCAAATTATGAAATTAAATTAAAAACACAGGTAGTACCCTACTAGCTTTTGTTCGGTGTATGGATGGATGTGTGTGGGATGTAATACGGAAAAGATTGTAAAGGCTACCTCCCCTTATATAATGAGATTGCTATGAAAGGCCAAGCAAGACTTTACATGACATATCTATTTTTCAGCATATAAAGAAGTTGAGTTGTTGGTAGAATCAAAGAACGAGATTTTTTGTGTGTGTCAGAGCCAGGTGTTATCATCACACTAATGCTACCTTCTAGATGTTGAATAACTATATAGCAGCCATTGGTTTCACATAACGTTACCTGGTGATGACTGTGGACGAGGCAGGCTAAATCTGTCTAACCAATATCAATGTCACGTTCTGTATGTATCCATGATCAATACGAAGGATTGAAGCCACTAGATTCATCCGAGGGATAGAATTTTCACATGGATTGTTAATTTCTAGATAGCACAAATGATATAAGCAATAGGTAGGATTGAAATTCGAATAGCTTATACCTGATTGCTAGTACGCCTGGACTCTGACTTGATTGAATGCGCATGGTAATATCTTATTCATGATTCAAAATCCAACTGCCGAACAAATTTGACCTGGAAAAGAAAATTTAATGCCGTATAACTTGTCACACTAACTCAAGCAGGGAACCACTAATCTTATGGTAAAAGATAGGAAGGGAAAGTAACTAGCCCCTAAGCTAAGCCTTCAAGAGGAAAATGGTGTACGTGCGGCGACGGTGATGAGTTCATCACTAGGGTCAATCTTGGGATATCTAATCCCAAAGCTGAGCTTCGAGCCACCACTTTCATTAAGCGCACGATGGAGGCCCACATCGACATTCACTCATCAGAGATTTTGTGTTTCCACCGTAGTGCACATACTCATGATTGAAGCCCCCTCTACCATCATTCCATGTCTTACAACGTAGAAACCTTGCGAGCCAAATACAGCTGGAGGATATATTGAAAGACAGAGATATCCCATACCGCCTCGTCTCTAGTCACAGTCGCACCACCTTTGATCTAGCAACAACATGCATGTCGTGATACCTCCAACATAGTCATCGTGACGACAACATGCATGATTTGGCACCTCATAATGAGATTTCGTCGTAGTACCTGCTGGTGACAGTCATGTCTCGACGCCTCTAGAAGAGACGCCGTGCATAGCACTTGACGAGAAAGATGAAAATCGTGGCCAGATGCTCCTCCACTTGATGGGTGGACAATTATCGCACTGCCACGCAAAAACAGCCGATGCGAGCCACCACTGCCTTACCGATAGTTGCAGCCCATCCCCGATCCATTGACCCATTGGCCCAATGAAACATGCCGCAAACAACCTCAACACCGTCGATGAGGACTCAAATGAAACGCACCACAGGGTCCCACCATCAGGAGCCATGTCCATATACCGTCTAGCCAATCATCACAGCCCTACCTCGTTCCAGTCAGCAACTGTAAACATTCGACAGTATGCCGCATGCAGCAAATGGTCCTCGGTGGGCACATGGGTCTAGTTTTCTTGAGCAAAAACAGTGCATTTTATTTTTTGCTTTACAAGGTTATTAAGAAACGAATAAAATGCAGCGTTTTTGCTAAAGCAAATGACCCATGAACCCACCGAGGATCATCTGGTGTAGGTCAGATCCAGATCCAGATCCATCGGTGCCGCTAGAACGGCTAAACCTCTAGGCAGGGCGATCCTGTCTCCACCCCCGCCTTGTAAAGTACATTGTCGGACCACCGCGACAACGCCTCGTCGATTAACCGCCTAAATAGGGAAGCACCTCTATGAGGAAAATAGGGCCTGCTCACCTTGGGTCGGATGACGGTCCACACAGGGTATTCGAGTTCTTCATCTTCGGTGTAGGGACATTGGCGACGACAATAATAAAGGTCCTTCACCCCGAACCAGATCAGTGTTATTCCCCATAAGAGCTTCGACGAGCTAGAGCATGTAGTTGATTGTCAGGCATTAAGTCTGGCATTTTATGAAGGTGATGACGTCGCGGCATATTGGTGTCCTGAAGTTCCGCATCTCCCCGATGAAGCTCAGTTGGATACGGTTTCATCGGCGAACTTGCGATTTGATGTCCCATGTCTCTGTCTGGCCGGAGTTGGGATTATCTCCCGGCCCTTCTCGATGTGCTGACTTATCCGGAACATCGATCTATCAAGATCGTGGTCGCCGTCATATTCTGTCTACGTCGACGACTTCCTAGCCGCTGCTTCTACACGCGTCGAGGTTTTTTTGAAGCTTTCTCCACATTGAGTTTTACTAGGGCGGAGGCCTAGAGACGGAATCGAGATCTTCTCACGACGCGCCGTCGGCGGATACAAAAGGAAGATGGTGCTGAACTTTTCATAGACTTATGTGTTATTTCTTTTTCTTATATGGATGTTCTTGCGAGACCTAGTTTCAGAGAATATATGGCCTTAGGCCTAAATAATAAGTGTATCCGCTGAGCTTGATCCAGATTCAATCCCGTGCACACTGTTTGGTAACTGACTAAAATTTTACGACAAGCCAACTGATATATCTTCATTACTTAAAATCGCACTATATAAGAAGAGGTGGCATTTATTTTCTAACTTCACTTCTTGCACACATAGTTCGCTAGCAGAAATATTTGAGAAACAATAAGCAAGGAGAAGATAACTCTGGAGCCTTGTCCATGGGGACGAGAGGAATCGGGAATACATGCCGACTCCGTTGGATGTAGATGTCACGAGATAATTGCAAAAGCAGTACAATCATGATCAGGTAGTCTTGTATGAAGCCGTGATATTGCTACTACGTATGTTTTGGGCAACGCTACAAACACTCCAAGAAAACAAGTTTATATGTGATGACTACAAGTGCACAAATCGCTTGTAGCTTTTTAAAACTATGAGTTTCGAACCATGGGGAGCTATTGGTAGAGATGCTCACGCCCCTTGTTAGTATTCACTACAGAGTATCTGGAAGTTATCTCTAATTTCAAGCAAGAGTGTATAAAGTGTGTGTTTGATTAAGTGCAAAAGTAAACAAGAACAAAATAAATAACTAGATTAAACAAGAACATGAGAGTGTAATTGTGAGAGTTGCAATATGACTAACGAGTTCTCCAGGATTGTAGGATCTATCGCTAGCAATTGTGTAATTCATGATTAGGATAGGCCGGCGAAGTGAAATTCTCCCCCCATTTTAAGGGATGGCGGAATGATAGGAGCCTCTGCCTCCCGTGTCCTGTCGCCTCCACGCCTCCTGCCATTTTTCGGCCAGCCGGCACAGTCTGTTTTCACCGACATGTATCCTTCTGCAGGGAGGTTACGTTGTTCTTCCATAGAGATTGTGGCTTTGCTGCGGTAATGCATTGTTTGGATTGTGTGTACCCGTAGACTGTTACGGTAATGCGTTGTTATAGAGGCTAGGTGTAATTAGTATCTTCACGGTATTAACATATGCTCTTTGTAAAAAAATCTCATTGATGCCCGCGCATGCAACTCATCTCAAGTTCTCAACTAAACTGACTCGACAGGGTTAGCTCGCATTGCCACCATTTCTACTAATACATGCACGACTCGGGGAAAAAACAAAAATAACCCGAGCTAATCATGTATACAGCAATTTTATCTCCAATATGAAAGAAGCGAGTAGTGCTATGCTGCAAAAGAGAAAATTGAAAAGGCTGCGATGGCTAAGAGAACTGGACTTGTCACAACAGTACGATGTGGCAACCTAGCGCTAGAAATCTTCTTCAACTATGGTATTGTATCTGTTACATGCAGTCATCTTATCTTCCTGGTATCTCACAATCCTATTGACGAGGTTCCACAATTTGGTTATCTTCTTTCTTACTCCCTCCGTGCCAAATTTATTGACGGAGCTTTGTCTAGATAAGCATGTATATTTCAGCATGTTTTACTATGCAGATATACGTGTATCTACACAAAACTGTGTTAATTAAATTTAAACAGAGGTAGTACCCTAGTAGCTTTTGTCTGGTGTATATATGGATGGATGTGTATGGGAAGTAATAAGGAAAAGATTGCAAGGCTACCTTCCCTTATATCATGAGATTCTTAGTAAGTGAAGATTGCTATGAAATGCCATGAAACACTTTACATGACATTAATTCAAAGCAAGATTTCCGCTCTATCTACTGTTGAGCATATAAAGGAGTTGAGTATTGTTGGTCGAATCAAAGAACTATGTACCAGAGGGTTTTTTTTTGTGACAGAGACAGCGGCTGTTATCATCACACTAATGCAACCTTCTAGATGCTGAAAGTTCTAGTCACATAGTACGTACTACCTCCATTCCACAATGTAAACCTTTTTAGCAAGCTGTTTTAACATTTTAAAAAGGCTTATATTGTGATACAGAGGAAGTAGTAGATGGAGCAGAGATCTTGCATTGAGTTTAGGTGGTACAAACGTATCGGCAAAAAAAAAAGGTAGTACAAACGTTACAGCATGCACCGGTATCTATGGAGAACACGATATAAGAGGAGGCTGGCCTCACTTTTCTTTGGGTCTAGTCACACAGCAATACATAGAAAACAATAGCTAGCGCAAATACAAGAAACAACTACCCTAGAACAAGATAAATCGATTCTTAAATCTTCTCAATGGGAATGAGAGAAATCAGGAACACATCTGCACTCTATTAGATGTACAGGTCGAGAGAAAAATGCAGGAGCATCACAGGTTTCATTAGATCAGCTTTGGTACTACTGTGTAGATTTTGGCCAATTCTATAATTGTGAGTGAAGTGGCATAAGATCGTGGATTGCGGCAACCAAGCAATTGCGAGAGGGTAAGGTCAAAGTTTATTTCCTTACGAGGATTAGCGAAGGGAGAACAGATGTTTTGATTCGCATGCCTGCTTGGTCTTTTTGTCCACAATGTTTAGAAGCATTCTTTCACGATTGTAAACATGAAAAATAGGGACTGAATTCCATTTTCTACTTTCTAGTTTGAGATTTGTGACAATAATTATCCTATTTAGCACCCAAATACTCGATTGGTCTATTTGGCTAAACATGTGACACTATTTACCCTTTTTAGTCTTTGGCCTTTTTTATCAGTAAGGCGGATTCTAAGATCTATTAAGTAATAATTGTGCCCGTTTTTACCCGTTTTAATATTTTATCATGTTCTATCGGGTAGGGACGGTTTTTCTGCATTCTGCCTCTCTTTTTAGGCAAATCAATTCCCATGATGGTTGATCTATAGCTTTTGAGGAGTCTTGCAAGACATCTTCTTGCCCACATATGTATCAATCCACTGCTAAGAACTACAGCAAGAGGGATAGCACGCACAACGGCAGGTGCTTCTCTTTTAAGCAAATCAATTTCCACGTTGGTTGATGCATCAGGAAACTGATCTCCTGCAGTTTGAATCAGATTGGGCCTATCGTCGCTGACCTAAAGAGGAGTCTTCCTTAGACGTCTTCTTGCACTCCTCATATGAGTGCACGGCTAAGAATTACATCAAGGAGAATAGGATGCATAACTGTTGGAGATGGTTTAATGACTGTATCCTAATACGGCCTTCGGTGTTCAGCCACAAATGGCGGAACACCCCATATCATCTCTGATTATCCTACTCATATCAGTGCAGTGCTATATTGAACATGAAATCTCTGATTTTTGGCATCCTGGTAGTCATGTGTCCGCTGATGATTTGGCTGAAAATAGGAATAATATTAACTCTCCTAGCTCAAACTCTTTGTCATCATCTCTCAGATTTTATATCTCATTCCACGAATCCATGTTCAATGGCCTTCCCCTTTGCCAGGTTTATATTTGGCAAAATTAGCATATAATTGCTGGACTTAATCACAGGTGGGACTACATTCTCCATGTTAGAAACATATTGTGACATCCATGTTCTGCTTGATTAGTTGTTTTCGAGAGATCCTTAGTCATGACTCTGTTGTCCGAATGGTAATAACTGAGAATTGTAATGACCCAAAGAAATAGGAACAGGGGCTAGGGACTGGTGTTGAAATTGTGCATTTCATAATAGGACCTAAAAATAAGGGGGAATTTGAACTTTTTGTGTATTGAGTGAAAATACTTGAGGAAGTGAACTAGAGTTGAGTTTGACTCAAGTCAACCCTAGGATTTGAATTCAAATTCGAAATTTGAAATGGTATAGAGTCATTTGAATGAGTAGTTACTCTAGAATTAGACATGATTATAAGACACACACATTTGACCAAGCAAGACAATGAATTAAACAACACACCATTTGGAATTCAATATTATGGTTTGAATAATTCAAACTTGAATTCACAAGTAAAAGATAAAACATTAAAAGAAATACAACCGGAACTCATCAAACACAGAATAATCTAAATTTTATTCATATTTGAAATGAGTACAAGTTTGAATTTACAAGGTTTGAATCAAGAGAAAGGAAATTACAAAGAAAGAAAGAAAACCCCTAAAAATCTAAACCTACCTACTTGTATCTACAACCTATTCTTCATCTTATCTTTTTCTTGACCTAAAAACCACAGAACCTATCTAAACCTCTTATCTTTGCTGACACTTGATCATCATCTACCTGCAACACTAAACAAAAAACAGAATTGGGTCAGAATAAAAATGTAAAAACAATTAAATTGTGAATCCGAATTAGGAAATCCAGGAACTAGTCCTGAACCCATATGGCTTGAGCAGTAGAAAATAGAAAACCAGGAATGACAATCAGATTAACCAGTAGAGCACAATGGAAACCAAGAAATCATCAACTACATAGAGTCCATAGTAAATTGTGAACCTTACCAAAAGGACAGCAGACAAAGACCATTAGCTATTATTCAACAGAGACCAGGAATCCACAAGAATCAGCAAATCATCCTGGTGAACACTAGGAAATAATAGAAATCTTTAACAAGCTACCCAAGCCTTGGATTCATAGTAAAACAATAAACACCAGAGGATGAACACTTAACAGTTTCATCACTCTAATTCAACAGGGACTAGAGAAAATATAGGAAATAGTTGAAAATAAATTAGTTAGGAACCAATAGGATCCAGAGTACGACTGCATCCAATCACACTAGTAGGGATGCTAATAGACTAAACATTTAGAAAATTTAAGAACAATCAGGATTTCTCAAACATCACAAGTAGAAATTCTAAACCCATATGAATCATAGCAACCATTCAGTAAGCCTACTAACCAAAGGAAAACCCCAGGCTCAAGATTCTACCAAGAACAGGTAGAACTTCAGAAAACTAAATCATCATTAATAAAAATTATAAACCAATAGAAACCTTAGTAATCACTAAACAAGAACACTCACCAAAGGATTTGTCTAGGCATTAAAATCTACCAAGAACCCTAGAACTCTAAAAAATCAAAACATAATAAATCAAAATTCTAAACCAGTCAAACTTTACAGTAATGGAAGATGTGAACATTCATCCAAACAGAATTGTAGGGGGTCATGGATGAAAATTAAATCAAAATCCTCCAAAACACAAAAAAATAATACTTGTCATGTTCGAAACCCGGAACAGGAAAAAGGCCAGATTGACATGCCTGATTTGGTATATGCCGATACTTACCCCCTGAATATACAAACAAAGAACTTATATGCCAATTTTCGCATACACACATAAGGTAAACTCGGCATGGTTTTAACCACCGAAAGAAACAAGCCACCTATGAATAAGTTAGCCAACATAGGCGGATTCACACATGCGCAAGCAAGTGAATCACCTAAATGCATGCATAGGTGTCAATACCACATTCATATGGGAACACTGTAAATAGAGGACCATCTGAGACCCTAGAGCTCACAATTCACTACTCTTGCTCAGACTAAACACACACACACACACTAGATTAGATTGAGTTATGTGAGGCAGAAGAAGAAAGGAGAAGGAAGAGGAACTTGAAGAACACTTCAAGAGCCAGAGGAGGAGGAATAAGAAGCTACTATAGATCTTCGTCAAGCAAGCCTAGGAAACTACAAAGGTTTTAGCTTAGAAACTTTTAGGGTGGGTAGAATAATAATTAAGGGAAAGGGTAGAATATTAGCAATAGTACTAATAGCTAGAACCAACAAATCATTTGTGATAATGATCTTGTTTCTAGGAAGAAAGCACAAACGTAGACATTGGATTATAATATGTGTACACTCAGTTAAGAGGCATCACAGATCACAAGCAAATGCCCATACCCTATGCACAACCATTAGACCTTGATTGAATAATTGATTAACTAAATAAGAATTGAGTGAGATTGAAAGAATAGAAAGTTAACTAAACCATTTAAATTAAACAAGATTGAATCCCTAAGGTATTATACTAAATAACTGAGAAGCACTTCACATTAATAATGAACCTTCATCTCTAACTACCATCCCAATCAAATGTAACTTTGTTAAAGAGTTCATTGATTGAGATTGTAGCTAGAAACAAAATAAACCATTAATTATTTAAGAAATGAAATCTTAAACAACATATTCTCCATTCCCTGAGAACTGTAAGTTTAGAGGATGAAGAACACATTGTTAGAGAAAATATATCAAGTTGGATCTGCAGTGAATAGTAAAAATTAATTTAGAATAACTGATAAACATGTAACTCATATGTGTTATAGATTTTAACTGTAAACAGATAGAACATTATCACCTAAGAATTATAATAACCTAACTTAACAAAGTAATCATGGTATTGACCATGCAAATGAAAAGAACAGTAGATTATACCTAGAATTAACCATAGCAACATCACACTAATCAAACTATTAACAAAAGAACATGCCTAGACATTAAAACCTGAGAACTATCACACTACTCTTAGCCACAATAATAAACCTAAAAATCAAACCCTGCCGAACAGTAGAACAACAATTAGATTACTAAACTACACCAAGAGACACTAGAAGCGTCTAGAACTACCTAGAACCTACCAGAAGCCCTAGAATAGAAACCACTAGGAAAAATAGAGGGGGGGAGGAAACCATATAAATGGGGAAAACGCCCAAATCAACCAGCAGTAGATATTGTTGTAGAAAGGGAATACAAACAACTAATTACCTTCAAAAGTGGGATCCCAGCTCATCACTGATTGAGAAGAGGAAGTAGGTAGAAATCACGGCATAGGGCAACACAAGGAGTACCCTGTAGGGGCATCTCGACATGCACCTACCACGGTAGCTTGAGAATGCAACATAGACACTGCTAGGAGCCATCTCGATGGCAAGGAGAATGCTGGAGGACCACCATGATGCCATCACCGAAACCCTAGGTCAGGTCAAGGGTTGCGCGTGGGTAATTGGAGGCGGGAGCGAAGAATCTGGTCGGTAGGAAGGTATAGTGGGAGGAGGTGAAGGTTTTGGTGAAAGCACGGTGGCGGGGAAGGCCAGTATAGCGGGGCAGAGCGACGCCATCGCCCTCGCCGAGAGAGAGAGAGAGAGAGAGAGAGAGAGAGAGAGAGAGAGAGAGAGAGAGAGAGGGTGAGAGAGAGAGGGTAAGGGCTAACGTGTGGACCTAGTGGGTCCAGTCGCTTAAGTGATTGGACTACCTGGTGGACCCAATGGTATTTTTGTATTTTCACAATTCTTTAAATAACCATTTAACCAAAAACAATCTTACACATTTTAGAAAAATAAAATAAAAATACCCCTAGATAAAGAAAAACGAGTAGAGTACAAAAAGTAATTTTTGAGGATTTTTAAAAATATATATGAAGTGATGAAAAATATAAACCTTTTGATAAAGAATTGAAAGCCTAAAGAAAATACAAAATCCAAATAAATGAAGTAAAAAAAGTTCCAAACAGGGGAAATATAAGGACTGAGAATTTCTATTTTTCTAGAATTATAAGATCAAATAATAAATAATTTTCTAATGAAACTATACAATAAATATTAAATAATAAAAATGGGAATAAATACCCCCCAAAATAGTAATATAACCCATTTAAAAAATACCAACATTAATTACTCATGAAAATTGGGTGTGGAATATTAATTCTAAGTGATATCATAACTAAGACTTGACAAAAGAATCTCTTAAAGAACTTATAAAAATCCCTAAGTAAAATAAAATTCACCATAGGAAATACCTTAATAAAACCTAAAACACTTAATTTAGGGGGAAGGAAACAACCAACAAAAAATAAAATAGTTAACCAGGACACTTAAGCATGCATTTGGATTTTATACGTTGTCCTTATCAAAAAATGATGCTTCTTTTTAGAAACTGACGTCCAGAATAGTATAGAACCTTCAAATTGCCTTAATTCGCACACCACATGCAAGTTCACTCTTGCATACCTTGGGAGCCCAAACTTGCAAATGTGCTTGCAAGGGAATGCTTACATGTTCATTGACATATTTTAGAAAGAGTTTTCAAAAATTTATCATATGCACTCAAAAGCAAAAACTATTTTTATAATAAATATAAAATCTGGATTACCGGCTCATGGTAGTCGGATAATCTAAAATGATGTGCAGTGGAATCATGGTAAAGATATGGGAAACCATATGGTTGAGATTTCATTGTATTGGGTATACACCTAGGATTAACAACAATGTAGTCAGTGATTTTTGCGTCGTACAATAACGCGCTAGCCACAAGTTCTGAAATGGGACAAAGATTGTACCTTTTTTCTTTCGTATGTCCTCCTATCCTAAGTCGGGCTGAGATCCAGAGAGGAGATCAGCGGATGCGAGCCCGTGACGTTCCTATCCTGTGCTACAGGATAACGACTTAGCATATTAGAAGAGAGGGTAATGGAGCGTAGGTCTGTCGACCGAAACTTGTAACAATGGGTGGATTGCGGGGTCGTGACGAAGGACAGTGATTGGCTTGGATCTTGATTGATCCTCGAACCAAGGACGTTTAAACAGGAAGGCATACCCTTTTATGCTCTCGAGCTTTAGATCATCTGTGGGATGGCTGGCTCGTCATCGTCTTCGGCATCGGCGCCGCGCTCATCCGTATCAGCGCCCTCGCCACGGTACATGCCTCCGCTTCGGGCGGTGAAGCGGGAGCCAGAGTCTCCGGCGTGCTCACCGTCGCGCACGCGCTCCCAGAACATCGTCATCAACGAGCGCGGAGTTGCGTCGTCGCCGAGCGGGCACCTGCGCCTGGTGAGGTCGAAGAAGGAGCTCAGCATGCGCACGCCGAAGTGTGATCCGGTGGAGTGGGCCATGCCTGTCGCCGAGGAGGATTTCCTCCTCAAAATACCGATGGAGGCATCGCTAAACGATGTCTCCGATTAGGAGGGCCGACACGTGCGCCTGGTATAGGCAGGACTGGGAACGGGAGGAAGCCGAGCTCCTTTGCCATCTGCATCTGCAGTCCGAACGCCAAACCGTGCGCGGCGCTCGCCAGTAGCACGCCTATCAGGGCGCACCACTCGTCGTCCTCGACAACGATGATGAAGACAAGGTCAGGCCCTCATCGCAGCTATGGCGTTGCGATGACGCCGGCCAGGGCTTCTCCCGGCCACCGCAGCCGCTGAGCGACGACGAGGGCGACGACGCTGACTACACCTTCTTCTACAAGCGTCTTGGCATGTGAACGCCCGACGTCAGCATCCTCTTGTCGTTCTATATTTTTTCTAGTTTTTTTAGACTTTCGCAAGTTGAATTCGAGTATATGTCCAATTTTGATATAATATGTACTAACTCGCCTATATTGTAATTCAATCGCCTGGTATTATATTTGTCGTGTTTTGTCAAGTTTTGGGCGAATTTACGAATTTTCGTGGAAGGGCCCTGGAAAAACGAGTGAGAATTTGGCCATTCCCATACCGAAAGTTTCATCCATTGGCCTGGAAACACCAAACGAGTGGAGGTGCTCTAACTCTCGTTAATTACTAGGGATGATAGTTACAATTACTAGGGATGATAGTTACAGATATCTCTAATGCATTCTCTGATGATGTAGAGGGCTAAGAAAAGACATGCTCTCTGTCATTTTACATGCCTTTATATCTAGATTAGATGGCAAAATTTAATTAGACAACTTTGACCATTGTACTTCCTCTCTTAAAAATATAAAACGTTTTAGCTTTGTGAATTGAATGTATCTAAACGTCTCTTTTAATGTATCTAGACGTCTTTTATATAGTTGGGAGTGAAGAGGGAGTACGTGCGAGAGAAATTGGGTCCCAAATCATGCGGCTGGATGTTGTAAAAAGCAAGGAATCTCCTAATATGGTGAATGCCGACCTAAATTGGATTCCCAGTCCAATGGCTTGACGCCACCAGCAACAAACGACTTACCTTAATCCACAAGTTAAGGATAGCAAAACCAAATCCAACTGGAACTGGTATTCCGTCCCCCACCTCCACGGCACGTAAGCGCGGCATTCCGTCGAACACCTCCTCGTCGCCGCGCTCCCGTCACGCCACCTTCCACCCCGAGCTGCCGCCTCCTATTTATCCAGCGCTTGCCCACCTGAGCCTGCCTCGACCAACCTTCCGTTCGCATCTACCGAAATGGCAACGGTACCTGTCGTCACGGCTGCTGCTGCTGGGGGGGAGGAGGCGGAGGGGTCGAGGGCAGCGATAGCGGCGCCGGCGGTGCGGGGCCCCGAGATCGCCTTCTTCGACCTGGAGACCTCGGTGCCGCAGCGGGCCGGGCAGGGCTACGCTCTGCTCGAGTTCGGGGCCATCCTCGTCTGCCCGCGCCGCCTCGTCGAGGTCGCCTGCTACGCCACGCTCGTGCGCCCCGCCGATCTCGGCGTCATCTCCGCCGCCACCGTGCGCTGCAACGGCATCACGCGCGACGCCGTCGCCACCGCGCCCTCCTTCCTCGACGTCGCTGACGCCGTATACGACATCCTGCACGGTGAGTGCCCCCCGGGTGTTCCCTTCGACTCTGCAATTCCCTTGTTTTTCCCATCTTCTCTCAACACCGGGATCTGCTTCCTGGCTCCTCCCTGGCAACGATATATTAGGTCAACGGGCGGTGGAATTTAGTTAAGGTAGATACGACTTATCCGTGATTCAATTGCAATATAGTGTGGCAAGACGCCTCTACCGTATTGTGATGGGTGACCAGTGAATGAGTCTGCAGTTCTTGTTGCCTATGGCTTACAGCTGAAGGTTATTCTTCCTTAGATGGAAGGATATTGATAGAAACTATGTGCGCATCCTTAGGGAATGGAAGATAGGTGCAAATATTGTGTAAATAAATTTTGTTTCGTTTTAACTCTCGTATCATCATACAGAAACGAAATACACAAGGGTCAAGTTACAAGCATAGTCTTTGTCCAGAACTGAACCTAAATATGTGCCTTTCTCAATTTTGTACAGGGAGGGTCTGGGCTGGGCACAACATCCTGAGGTTCGATTTGCCGAGAATAAGGGAAGCGTTCACCGAGATTGGCCGGTCACCTCCGGAGCCCAAGGGGACGATCGACACGTTACCTCTGCTTACCCAGCGGTTTGGGAGGAGAGCAGGGGACATGAAGGTATGCGACCTTGTGCTGATGTATAGACTCCCTTATGGTTTGTAAACAGAGGATCTGGTTTTGATAAGGGTGAATGAATCACTCAAGCTGAAACACATGTGACCTTTTACTGGAAGGTCTCATGATTAAACGGTTGACAGTTCCTTATTATTGCGACAAAGGAATATTCTCATGTTCTTATCTCGTTTTTTGTTGTATCCATAGATGGCAAGCTTGGCAAATTACTTCGGTTTAGGGAAGCAAAAGCACAGGTATGTAACATGTCAATCCATACGTTGCAATTTCATCTGAATTTATGGTTGCTTCTCTTCACTTCGTGGAACATTGGAACATGTGTTGATTGTTTGCTGACCATTATGCAGCTGTGGTGCCAGGTTAGCATATCTACTAGGGGAGTTGGAGTAGTGTGATACACGGAATACATTTGACCTGCTAACTATCTAACATGTCTTGGCAGCATCATACAACTTAGGATACCCAGTCTAATCTACCCCGAACTTTGCCCCGTCCTGTCTTAGGTGCTCATCTAAAAAATTAATCTTCCGTAATATGTCACGTCACCTAGAAGGATTCTGACTTCTTTACATTTATATCGTGTTGAATGGAACAAAAATGTTGTAATTCTGTATGGCCCAGCCCTTCAGATGTGTTGGCAGCATCATGTAACTTAGTATACCCAGATCCAATCCAACTCGGATTTCGCCCTATCCCATCTTAGGTTACTCAATGGAAAATTAGTCTCCCCTAAAAGGCTAAGACTACAACATGACCTATATCGATTCTTCTTTGTAGGTATATCATGCTGAGTACAAGAGATATCACAGTTATATGTGGCCCAGCCCATTGGTAGTTACTCATAGTACACATTAATGGTTGCAAACAACTATCTAGTTGCCGTGGATTACATCTATCGATCAATGCGCTCATGATTTGGCCCAATGTTTGCTCAGATCCTATTAAGTTTGATTTGCAATCACTTCTGCAAGGACATATCGTTATTATTTCATATGCTTATGTCCTTTGATTTTGTATTGCCGACATGAAACTGGAGATAGCGATCTTGTACTAATTTTCTTTGCAATCTATGTGCAGGAGTCTGGATGATGTCAGGATGAATCTTGAAGTTGTCAAGTATTGTGCTACAGTACTATTCCTGGTATGTTTGCTGAACTGCCTTTTGACGACCTTCATGAGCTGAACATGCACTTATTTTCTAATGTAATAGCTGCAGAGTTACATTTTCCAGTATTTTGTTTCCCTGAAATACTATAATAGCTGTCATTTCTGATTTATACAACATCGGGAGTACCTTAATGGACTGATGAGGTTTAACTATTGCAATATACACGTCATATCAATGGCGGGAGCCTCATGAACTGTTAACATATCTTCCTATGTTCTTGACGTGTTACCTTTTTTTTGATTATTGCAGTTTTTGTTTTCTTGCAGAAAAATAAAATAATAAATGAGAACCATTCTACTCCCTCCGATCCATATTAATTGTCATTGGATTGGATGTATCTAGCACTAAAACATGTCTAGATACATCCATTTCTGCGACAATTAATATGGATCGGAGGGAGTAGTAAATTGTAATAATTGGGCTCTGCAAACTCGTATGGAACTTCAAGGGATGGAAGTACTCGTAGAAACAGTACTATCCTTGGGCATAAAGAATCAATGAAGAATCATACCATTATGACATGTTTGTAGAATTCATTGATCTATTTCATGTTTCAAGGAAATCGCTTGGCTAATTCCTGAAATTCTCCTCGCAGGAAGCAAGTCTTCCAGAATTGCTTAGTGTTGAGAACCTTGTGGAAGGTGCAGCTACAAGAAGCAAATCTAATGGTGCTACTTCTCCTGAGGCAAAAAAGTCTGAAGTGAACTCTTCACCTGATTCTTCAAAACGACAACGCACCGTTTCTCATGTCAACAGTTCAACTCCAGATGGAGACAATCAGGAATCAGTCGAACCTGCAATGAACAGAGATCCTAGCGAGATGATATCCCACATCGCGGAGATGAAGTTAGATGCCACTATGCAGATGGATGCGAGTTCTAGTGTTTTTTCTGGGTTCCTCGAGCCGGCTGATGTATCAACTGAGTGCATAAAGATTTCTATTACCCCTTCCTACCATACTCAAAGAACATCTATCAAGCACAAAGACAGTCCACTACACCTTTGCTGTGCGGGCTTGGCAGTCCAGTTTGGAGTCAGTACAAAGTTTCTAGACAAGGCAGGTCAGCCAAAGCTGAATATAGTCGTCGATATCCCCGAAGATCTAAGTGAAGTTCTCGAATTTTGCGAGAATCTCGCTCAGAGATCTTTGCAAGAATCTGGTTCCGCTTCTGAGTGGAGACCTTTGATGAAGAAGTATGGTTATGTGAATCGTCCAACCGTTCGCCTAAAGTGAGCTCTGTTCTCTCTTCTCATATATATTGCTAGGATTTTTCACACTTTTCTGATCTGGTAACTTTGAATTTTGCTCTTGCAGCATCCCTACCACTGTCAGCGGCGATGCTTCGATCTACTCGACAGACATATACAAGAAAGAGCCCAGCGGTGACACACGGAAGCTTGCTTTTAGCAAAGTAGATGCTGCAGAATTGGACTCTCTGTTTGTTCGAGGGAACAGGCTGGACGCGTTCTTCTCTCTGGAAATATACGACTACCAACAAAATGCTGGCATTCGGTTGGTTGCAAAGAGGCTGGTTGTACACTCCAAATAGCACCAGTCTTAGTTGATATGATCCTAGTGTACAAGATCTGACCATATGCTGATGTTGAAGTAGGGACACAGCTGTTGTAAAATATTCTACTAACAAGCTATGGATACGTTTACTGATGTAAAATAATATGTATATGATGCTGAACTTGTTTATATGTACTAATTATCGTATAAGTTATGGCACGTTATTCATATAAGATAATAGGTTAATCTATAATTGGCTGAATGCATCTTGTTTTGATTTGTTATGCATCTATGCCCTGTGGCAAAGAGGAGGACAATAGCTGTTAATTCTGTTTCAAATGAACGCGATCAGAGATTTAATCTAGTACTCCCTCCGATCCAAAATAAGCGTCGGGGACTCAGTACAAACTTTGTACTAGACTAGTACTAAATTTCTGACACTTATTATGGATCAGAGGGAGTAATAGAAATGGAATTTTTTTCTTCCATATTGTGAGCATATGTTTTGCTATGATTTGACATCAATTCTGCGATGAGACTTAATGTGCCGTGACATTGTATGCATGTCTTGACTCTTGAGTGAGTATTGTATTTTTTTTTTTGGCCCGCGTGTTCAAATCCTGGCTCCTGGTTCTAATGGCGCTGCCACCCGAGTTTCTCCGCCCTGCTGTAGCGAATATGGACTTGTTGGCCCGTTGGATTCCGGTGTCCGGGGCGGCCGCTCCCCACCAGGTCCGGGCCGGGCCGGCCTGAGTAACATACAAGCCGCTAGTTTTCCCAGGCAAGGCACCGAGGACGCCAACCAAAAAAACACGCTCTCAACAAAGCCCGTGCCTCCAACTCTTCTTCCCAGGCAGCCTCTGCCTCTGCCTCTGCCTCTGCTCGTTCTACTACCAATTTGTGTATGTCTACTTCCTCCGTGTCAGCTGGTATTAATAAAAGCTGAACAACATAAACAGTATGCACGGTCAGATGTACAGAGGAGAGCTAATCCGTTACCTCACATGATTATGCAAATATAGCCATGCAATGTGTATGTATGTTGCCGTTATTAAATAAGGCACAAAAAACTATGGCAACGCAAACCAATTTTTGGTTGGGTGGTTAGGAGGGTGGTTGTACCCCCAGCCCACTAGAGTTCAAACCCTATGTTTGATATTATGTGTTGTATAAAAGACGGAATATTCTTTCAGTGGGAGGCGACGTTATCGTCGACAGCAAGGCGCCCGTGGTGCGTTCATAGGGGTGGGTGCATGTACGTGTTGTGAGTGTCTACCTGGGACATGGGTTTTGGTCGATGAGCATCGAAACGAGAAGTATAACATGGAGGGAGCAAAATAGGAGGGAAGAATGATGCCAAGCGGGAATCAACGGGAGATGCTATTTATAGGTCCGACGTCGTCACACGAGCACGTCTAGATCGATAATCAAGAGACGTCAGAAACCTGGGTGGCACGTGCGCGAGGAGAAGTGACGGAAAGAAGGGCGGCATGATACGCCTATTTTGCATCACTATTTTATGTCATAATTTACTGTTATTCATTGATATATTTCATATTAAGAGATGATACTTGTGTTATTTCATCTGTTTTTGCACGGTTGATGACTTTTCGAGCATGGACCGCTGCAGTCGGGATTCTGATGGAAAATGTGCTGTTTGGAGGCAAAATTCGCGAAGATCAGAAAATCCGGAAAAATATACGGGAAATCCTATTTTTCCAGAAGACGAAGGAAGCCAGAAGAGGGAGTGGAGATGGGCCACAGGGGGCCCACACCACCCCCTGGCGCGGGCCACCCTAGGCCGCGCCACCAGGTGGTGTGGCCGCCCTGGCCCACCTCTAGCTCTCCCCTCTGGCGTATATATTCCTCCCGAAACCCTAAGACTCAGGGAGCGACCACAAAAAGATTCCGCCGCCTCTGCGGGGCGGAAAACACCGAGAGAGAAAGATCTCTCCGGCAGACAGATTTCTGCCGGGGGAATTCCTTCCCGGAGAGGGGAGATCGTCGCCATCAACATCACCATCAAGCTGGACTTCATCGGGATCATCATCATCACCACCACCACCATCATCACCATTAGCACCCTCATCACCATCTCCATATTGCTGTAACAATTGGGTTGAATCTTGCATTAGTTCTTAGGGGAAACTTTCCCGGTGTTGATTACTCTTTATAGTTGATGCTATTGAGTGGAACCATTGAATTATTGTTTATGTTCAGATTGTTATACATCATTATTCCATCTCTGATCATGATCCATATGATTTCTTGTGAGTAGTTCGTTTTGTTCTTGAGGACATGGGAGAAGTCATGTTATTAGTAGTGGAATCGTGTTGAGAAAGATTAAATAGTTTGATATTTAAGTTGTGGCGTACTTCTTCTAGTGGTGTCATGTGAACGTCGACTACATGACACTTCACCTATATGGGCCTAGGGGAATGCATTGTGTATTTGGCTAATAATCGTAGGGGTTGCCGGAGTGACAGAAACCTGAACCCTCGTTAGGAAACCATTGCACAAGGGACGTAAGGGTCTTAGAGTTTAAAGCTATGGTTAGGTTTCTACCTTAATTACTTTCTTGTACTTATGGATGTTTGCAAGGGGTATAATCACAAGTATGTATTAGTCCTAGGAAGGTCGGTACATTAGCACAGGTTCACCCACACAACACTTAGCAAGCTAAAGAAGATTAATCAACTATATGAAGCGAAAGCACTTGACAGTCTTCCCATGTGTCCTCGAAAACGTTTGGTCATCTTAAGTAATACAACCGGCTTGTCCTTTGCTGCATAAAGGATTGGGCCACTTGCTGCATTCATTCTTACTGTCTTTTATTTACTTGTACTTTGTTTACTTGCTATATCAAAAACCCCTAAAAATCCGTTTGCTAAGTATTTGCAGAGAATTCCTGATCCATACCACTAGCCAGCACCTTCTGCTCCTCGTTGGGTTCGACACTCTTACTTATCGAAAATACTGCGATACACCCTCTATACTTGTGGGTCATCAAGACTGTTTTCTGGCGCCGTTGCCAGGGAGTGAAGCGCTATTAGAGAGTGGAGCTGGTAAAGGAAACTTCTACAGTGAGTATTGTTTACTTCTATTAGTTGCTTTATTTTTGTTATGGATAATTCGCTGAGTTTCTTATTTGGTAATGCTACTACCACTGCTAAGGTAGTAAATGTACCACCACCTGCTGAGAATGATGCTTTTAATATACCTACAAGAATTATTGATCGTGTTATGGATAACTACTATGTTGGGGATGGAATTGTCCATCCCGGTGATCATTTACTCTTTATACACGAATTATGCGGGTTGTTCAAGTGTGCAGGTATTACTAGAGATCAAGTTAAGAAGAAGTTATTCTCATTATCGCTGAAAGGAAGAGCTGAGAAATGGTATAAGCTGCTGAAGAATGGTCAAGCTCTTGAATGGGAGGAAATAGTGCCTCTCTTTTATTCAAAGTTTTATCCTCCTAGTGAGATTCATAAAGATCGGAATCAAATATACAACTTTTGGCCTCTTGATGGAGAGAGTACAACTCAAGCTTGGGGAGATTGAAGTTACTAGTGCTCAAATGTCCCATTCATGAGCTCCCCAACAATATTATTATCAATAACTTTTATGCAAGGCTCCCTCTACATGATAAGGATTTATTGGATGCTTCTTGTGCTAGATCATTCACTCGCATGGAAGAAGAAGCTAAATGGGATCTTTTGGACCGTATTCAAGATAGTGCTGAAGCTTGGGAGAATGACAAAGGAAGAAAGTCAGGTATAAATTATGATTATGAATGCATTGAATCTTTTATGGGAACTGATGACTTTCAAAATATTAATAATACTTATGGTCTTGATTTACAAGTTATTACAACTTGCTTTAAGGCTTTTGCTTCTTATATGGAAATCCCAAAAAGGAGATGGAGCAAGTACCATGCACCTTATAAAGATATCGTTGATTGTGTTCCTCTTGGGAGTACTGAGTTTTACACTATTGATCACATCTTACCTGAACTTTATATCGAGAAACCCTTCCCGGATAAGGTAAAGGACCATCCTATGATAACTAGTGTAATCACTAAAAGTGCAAAGAGAACTGTAAAACCTGATGAACAAATAAACATTGAACCTGTTGTAGCAATTGTGAAAGACCTTGTCACTAAAAGCGTAGAGGATGGACACATAGTATTTTGTGAGGATGCTTCTAACATTGTTTCACATCCTAATAGAACTAAAAAATCTAGTGTCCCTGTGCTTTCTGTTAGAATTGGTGATCATTGCTATTATGGTTTATGGGGTATTGGTGCAAGTTCCAGTGCTATTCCTTATGAGCTTTACAGAGAAATTATGCATGAAATCAGTCCCTGCGAATTGGAAGAGATTGATGTGGTTATTCACCTTGCTAATAGAGAGACCATCCCTCCAATTGGTATTGTACGAGACGTGGAAGTTCGTTGTGGTAAGATTAAGTACCCTGCTGATTTTCTAGTACTTGGTTCAGCTGCTAGTAAAACTTACCCTATTATTTTTAGTAGACCTTTCTTGAGTACTTGTGGAGCTATTATAGATTGCAAAAGGGAGAAAATCTTGACTAAGTTTGATGGGGAATCTTATGAGTTTAATTTTTCGAAATTTACTAAAGAACCTTGTGAAGAGGAAACCCATAATGAGGATTTTAGAGTTGAACACCTTGCTTCTATTTCTCTTTCTCCTAACAATGCTTTGCAACAATTTATGGAAGATCATGAAAGTGAAATCTTCATGGAAGAAAGGAATGAGATTGACGAGATTCTCCGTAATCAGCCTAAGATGCTTAAGCATAACTTTGCCTGTAGAAGACTTGGGTACCACGTTGCCACCTAAAAAGGATCCGGTCTTCGATCTAAAACCTGTCCCTGATGATCTTAAATATGCTTATATTGATGATAAAAAGATATATCCTGTTATTATTAGCTCTAAACTTTCAGGGAAGGAAGAGGAAAGGTTATTGGAAGTTTTGAAGAAACACCGAGGAGCTATGGGTTATACTCTGGATGATCTAAAAGGGCTTTCACCTACTATATGTCAGCATTCTATCAATATAGAACCAGATGCAAAGCCAGTAGTAGAGCACCAACGATGTTTAAATCCTAAGATGAAGAAGTGGTAAGGAATGAGGTATTGAAACTCCTTGATGCTGGTATTATTTACCCTATTGCTGATAGTGAATGGGCTAGTCCTGTCCATCGTGTTCCTAAAAAAGGAGGAATTACCGTTGTTCCTAATGATAATGATGAGCTTATTCCCCAAAGAATAGTAGTAGGTTATAGGATGTGTATTGATTTTAGAAAAGTCAACAAAGTTACTAAGAAAGATCATTACCCGCTTCCTTTTATTGATCAAATGTTGGAAAGGTTATCTAAAAAGAACCATTTTTTGTTTTCTTGATGGTTATTCTGGTTTCTCTCAAATTGCTGTTAAACAACAAGATTAAGAAAAAACTACTTTTACTTGCCCTTACGAAACTTATGCTTATAGATGTATGCCTTTTGGTTTATGTAATGCTCCTGCTACTTTTCAAAGATGCATGTCTACTATCTTTCATGGTTTTTGTGAGGAAATTGTGGAAGTGTTCATGGATGACTTTTTTGTCTATGGAACTTCTTTGTATAATTGTCTGCACAACCTTGATAAAGTTTTACAGATATGTGAAGAAACTAATCTTGTTCTTAATTGGGAGAAATGCCACTTCATGGTTAATGAAGGGATTGTCCTTGGGCATAAAGTTTCTGAAAGAGGCATAGAAGTTGATAGAGCTAAGGTTGAGGAAATTGAGAAAATGCCATGTCCAAGAGACATCAAAGGTATTCGTAGTGTCCTTGGTCATGCTGGTTTTTATAGAAGGTTTATTAAAGACTTTTCTAGGATATCATAACCCCTCACTAATCTTCTTCAAAAAGATGTACCTTTCGTTTTTGATGATGATTGTAAGGAAGCTTTTGAAACTCTTAAGAAGGCTTTAACTACAGCACCTATTGTTCAACCACCTGATTGGAGTTTACCCTTTGAAATAATGTGTGATGCTAGTGATTTTGCTGTAGGTGCTGCCCTTGGGAAATGAATTGATAAAAAGCTAAACATTATTCATTATGCTAGTAAGACTCTAGACGCTGCTCAAAGGAATTATGCTACTACTGAAAAAGAATTTCTAGCTGTCTTTTTGCTTGAGATAAGTTTAGACCCCATATTGTAGACTCAAAAGTCACCATTCATACTGATCATGGTGCTATTAAATACCTTATGACAAAGAAGGACGCTAAGCCTAGGCTCATTAGATGGGTGCTGCTTTTACAAGAGTTTAATCTACATATAGTAGATAGGAAAGGTGCTGAAAACCCTGTAGCTGATAATTTAGCTCGATTGGAAAAGATCTCTTTTGACCCTATGCCTGTTAATGATAGTTTCCCAAATGAACAGTTGGCTGCAGTAGGGGTAAGCTCGTGAGGGAGCCCTTGGTACGCTGATTATGCTAATGTTATTGTCTCCAAGTATTTGCCTCCGACTTTTACAGCTCAGCAAAGGAGGAAGTTCTTTTATGATTTGAGGCATTATTTTTGGGATGACCCACACTTATATAAAGAAGGAGTGGATGGTATTATGCGAAGATGTGTTCCAGAATATGAAAAAAAGGAGATATTGCATAAATGTCATGGTAGTGCTTATGAAGGACATCATGCAGGAGATAGAATTGCGCAAAAGGTGCTACAATCAGGTTTCTACTGGCCTACCCTTTTTAAAGATGCAAGAAAATTTGTTTTATCTTGTGATGAATGTCAGCGTGTTGGTAATATTTCTAGACACAATGAAATGCCTATGAACTACTCTCTAGTTATTGAACCCTTTGATTGCTGGGGATTTGACTTTATGGGTCCTTTCCCTCCCTCGAAAGGTTATACTCATATTCTTGTTGCCGTTGATTATGTTACTAAGTAGGTAGAAGCCATTCCTACGAAGAGTGCTGACGGGGAGACTTCTCTAAAAATGCTTAAGGATGTTATCTTTCCTAGGTTTGGAGTGCCTAGGTATCTCATGACTGATGGAGGTTCTCATTTCATTCATGGTGGTTTTAGAAAGACCCTTGCTAAATATGATGTTACATAGAATTGCTTCAGCTTATCACCCCCAAACTAGTGGGCAAGTAGAGTTATCAAATAGAGAAATTAAATCCATCTTGCAAAAGACTGTTAATAGATCTAGAAAAAACTGGGCTAAATAGTTGAATGATGCTTTATGGGCTTATAGAACTTCCTACAAAAACCCTATGGGGATGTCTCCTTATAAAATGGTTTATGGGAAAGATTGTCACCTACCTTTAGAATTAGAACACAAAGCTTACTGGGTAGTTAAAGAACTCAATAGAGATTGTAAGCTCGCAGGTGAGAAAAGATTATTTGATTTAAGTTCCTTAGATGAATAGAGGAGTGAAGCCTATGAAAATGCTAGGCTCTTTAAAGAAAAAGTTAAAAGATGGCATGACAAGCGAATACTTAAGAGAGAATTTCATGTTGGTGAGAAAGTTCTATTGTATAGGTCTCGTCTCAGATTTTTTGCATGAAAGCTACTGTCAAAATAGGAAGGACCCTTCATTATTGAAGAAGTGTACCATTCGGGAGCAATAAAAATTTCTTCTTTAAACGATAATACTACACAAGTAGTGAATGGGCAGCGAGTCAAGCACTATATTGCTGGAGATTCTTACAATGAAGATGTTGATGCCTTTCAAGTTATAACTACGGAGAAATTTATCAAGGACCAGATTCAGAGACCTGCAGAGTCCGTTTTCAAATAGGTAACAATTCTGGTAAGAAAAGTTCCGCAAAAACACTATCTAACTATATTTTTGTAGTTTTTAGTCAATAAGGAAAGCTACAAAGCGAAAGAGGGACGAAAACAGAGCCAGGGTGGCTCACACCACCCTGTGGCGCGGGCCCACCCTAGGCCACGCCACCAGGTGGTGAGTCCACCCCGGACTCTGCCTCCGACTCGTTTTCTCCCAGTACCTTCCTTTTGTTATGAAACTTCGTAATATATAATCCCTCGAATCCCCCGAGGTTCGTATATCGTGTTTTCGTCGTGTTTTTGTTTCGATCTGTTTCTGACAGGAAGAGTCCCATATTTGGAGCCACAATGTCTTCCTCTGGATCAGCCAAGGAAGATTCGTTAGAGGATACCATCAACCCATATATGAGAAGTTGAAGATCCATCCCAAGGAATTGTTTCTTGAAGATGGGGAGGTCTGGATAAAAGAGGTTCGAGGCCCTAAAGGTGAAGGAAGTCTGGAGGACAGGATGCAAGCACTAGAGCATGAAGTCTTTAGGTACAAGAAGATGGCAGAATGCAAAGTGGATATCATCCACAAGATTTGTTCCGAACTCATCACCGGGCACCAAAAGGAGACTGCTGAGCTCAAGGATGAAGTCCTCTCACTCCGCCAAACAACCAATGAACTTCAAGTATAACTCTACGATGTTCAAAATCAAAACTGTGAGTACGAAGTTAGATTTAAACGCATAAGTGTTGCTACAAGTTTCAGGATGCTGGAGACCACGATGTCCTTTGTTGACGAGAAGCCTTTACCCTGGAAGTCGACGATGATGAGAGAACACCACCACCACAAAAGGAGTAATTCGTCATCAGGTTTGGCATCCCCTTGGTTTGTTCCAAGCTTGGGGGAGTGCCGCGGTATCACATCACTATCTTCTATCTTTTTACCTTTTAGTAGAGTCATATCATGAATAGAGAAGTTATTATGTAGGATGGTTTGCACTATGGAAGTGTCCCCTCTCTCGTTAGATATGTATCCCTTGGTGTGAGTTGTCGTTATGGAATATTAATAAGAAGTTCTATCATTTACTCTTTTGCATAGCTTATTTTAGTTTTCAATTCGTGGTTATATGATTGATCTTGTTGTTAGTATTGGTATCACTTTGGGATCATTGAGTTAATTTAGTTGGTTTTGGCAAACTTGGCTCGGTCAGTAGCAACACTATTTTTGAGAGTTGAATGAAAAAGATAGAAGTACTCTGAAGAAAAATAATTTCATCATCTTTCTTTATTTATTTGCTCATAAGTCTAGTATTCTCTAGTTAAGACCTTTTGTGCTTCCAAGGAAGATTGCATGTTTGTTTTTATCACTTGTATGTTTGTTTGTTTCCTTCAACTCTTGTACTTGCTACCCAGCCTTGCTAGCCAAAAACCTGTACTGAGAGGGAATACTTCTCGTGCATCCACTTTCTTAAGCCAAAAACCATGCCATTTGCGTCCACCATACCTACCTATTAGCATTATTGCTATTCCAAGTAAATTCTTGTTTTTATCTACCTTCCAAATTAAACTTGTTATGTGAAAATTAGTGATTAAAGCTCTCACGAACTTGATGGCACACTTTACTTTCTTACACTTAATAAACTTGAACCATTGTGCTCACCTATGTTGCGTATATGCTTGCGCTTTGTAAGTTGTGAATTAGCAGAACCATGCTATCATGGGGAACGCTTTCAACATTGCAGTGGTACTTTGTACCTAGTTGATATCATGTTCTTTTGTCTATGAATGTCATCGGTGTGAAATGAAAGGGGAGCTTGTAAGTCCATGGAGTTATGCATGTGTGTTAGAGAAACGCCTGGGCCGCTGGTCGAATCCATGCTGACATGGTGGAAACCTGCAGCGTAATCATAATGAGCTGTCTATGAAGCATTCTTCTTATAAAAAAAGAATCCGATATTGAGAAAAAAGAGAAAAAAAAGAGATTATGAAAAGAGGAAAGAGAGAAAAAAGCACCATATTCCCATGGTAAATAAGAAGATTGATGAGATGCTTGTTGTCTGCTTGCCTTGTCATTTTGATATGGGGACTCTTCCGTATCATCGGGAAAGGGGTACCCCGTTGGCGGTTCTCTATGATACACATGTGCTTACGATTACAAGAACTTACCGGTGACTAAACTTGAGTAGCATGAAGAGCGGCCCTCGTATTCAAGGAACATGAGATTCTCAATTTACAACTTGTCAAGCATATCCTCATATTTGATCACTTTAACCTTAATCACCTAAAGATGCCTATGATAGGGGAAATGAGAGCTGAAAGCTAATAAGTATCATAATTTTTGGGAGCTCTTCATGAAACTTGAAATCCCTGCTTCCCTCTGCGAAGGGCCTTTCTTTTACTTTTTAGTTGAGTCAGTAAACCTATTCCCTTCTATCTCAGCAAGTATTTTGAGTTGTTGTGTTTCATTCATTCATATGATGATTTATTCAATCATGTTTCTTATGTTCCTTGTTTTGCACATTGTTCTTATCTGGGTGTTTACTACTTTGAAAGCTATCATTTGAAAACTAGTTATTTGTGAACTCCAGCAAATTATCAACTATTCTTTGACCAAGAGCTAAGTTTGCCATTACCAATTATGATTCACTTTATGTATCTTTATTGTGTTTCCTTTACTTATTGCAAGTTGAGTTATATAATAGTGAGTTGTCTTCTGTTATGATCTATGTATTGATGAATGTGATGCTTCTTGTCCGTATTCTTTTATCGACTCTTCACTCCATAAACCTGAGGCCATGTTTATTGAGCTCAGTTTCGCTTGGGGACAAGTGAAGTCTAAGCTTGGGGGGAGTTGATACGTCCATTTTGCATCACTATTCTATGTCATAATTTACTGTTATTCATTGATATATTTCATATTAAGAGATGATACTTGTGTTATTTCATCTGTTGTTATTAGTGGCGTATATATTCCTCCCGAAACCCTAAGACTCAGGGAGCGACCACAGAAAGATTCCGCTGCCTCTGCGGGGCAGAAAACACCGAGAGAGAAAGATCTCTCCGGCAGACAGATTTCTGCCGGGGGAATTCCTTCCTGGAGAGGGGAGATCATCGCCATCAACACCACCATCAAGCTGGACTTCATCGGGATCATCATCATCATCACCACCACCATCATCACCATCAGCACCCTCATCACCATCTCCATATTGCTGTAACAATTGGGTTGAATCTTGCATTAGTTCTTAGGGGAAACTTTCTCGGTGTTGATTACTCTTTGTAGTTGATGCTATTGAGTGGAACCATTGAATTATTGTTTATGTCCAGATTGTTATACATCATTATTCCATCTCTGATCATGATCCATATGATGTCTTGTGAGTAGTTCGTTTTGTTCTTGAGGACATGGGAGAAGTCATGTTGTTATTAGTGGAATTGTGTTGAGAAAGATTAAATAGTTTGATATTTAAGTTGTGGCATACTTCTTCTAGTGGTGTCATGTGAACGTCGACTACATGACACTTCACCTATATGGGCCTAGGGGAATGCATTGTGTATTTGGCTAATAATCGTAGGGTTTGCCGGAGTGACAGAAACCTGAACCCCCGTTAGGAAACCATTGCACAAGGGACATAAGGGTCTTAGAGTTTAAAGCTGTGGTTAGGTTTCTACCTTAATTACTTTCTTGTACTTACGGATGTTTGCAAGGGGTATAATCACAAGTATGTATTAGTCCTAGGAAGGTCGGTACATTAGCACAGGTTCACCGACACAACACTTAGCAAGCTAAAGAAGATTAATCAACTATATGAAGCGAAAGCACTTGACAGTCTTCCCATGTGTCCTCGAGAACGTTTGGTCATCTTAAGTAATACAGCCGGCTTGTCCTTTGCTGCATAAAGGATTGGGCCACTTGCTGCATTCATTCTTACTGTATTTTATTTACTCGTACTTTGTTTACTTGCTATATCAAAAACCCCTAAAAATCCGTTTGCTAAGTATTTGCAGAGAATTCCTGATCCATACCACTAGCCAGCACCTTCTGCTCCTCGTTGGGTTTGACACTCTTACTTATCGAAAATACTGCGATACACCCCCTATACTTGTGGGTCATCACGGCACGGGCCCTCTCTAGAGAAGCCATGATAGCACCCGCGTAGGCGAGGCATGGTTTAGAGTAGGATTCACGCGGACGAATACCGCATGTGAGAGCATATTGCTGGGACGTCCGAGAACCCACCGCAACATCTCGTCGTAAGAACTTGTGAGCGTCAAAGACGTGGAGACGGCAAGTTGGTTCGCGCCGGACCCGCCGACCATCTCTCACTCAAATGGGACCCACTTCACAATCTACCCACGAGAACCTGCAGACGGCGAGGGTTTTCGCTACCGGCTCGGCTCTCGTCCGCGAGAACCCACATCCGGCGAGGGTTCATGCTGTCACATCCGCTCTGTGCCAGAAGAAACCGTGTAGGACAAGGGTTTCCACTGCCACGTCGCCGTCGCGGGGTCTTGGGACCCAGCGGGTGTAGAGCTTCTATCTTCCTCCAAATACCTCTCGCCAAGCGCACTGTCTCCTATGGCCGCTGACACGTGGCTTAGGGAACCCCACCAGACAACTCCTGACAATAAAGGGCGCATGAGCTCTCGGCGGTAGGGAATCCCAGGTGGTGGGCCCCACCTCCCTAAGAGAGCCGAGCTCTTCCACGATGGTGCCGCATGTCCTTCCTGTCATCCATCCCACAACTAGACGGAATCGGGATGATGAGGAAAGCAAAATCAGCTGAAACTTTCATACGGTATTACTTACTCTGATTTACACATAACAATGACAACTGAAGCTACAAAGCTATGATAACATGATAATAGGCACCGTGAAGGGTGCAACGACAAAAAATTATATACGCTTGGTTAAATTAGATCGGGTCTACATTTTTTTTTGGAAAAAAGTACATATTAATATCACAGGGATACCAATTACACCCAGCCTCTGCAACAACACATGCCCTAGCGGCCTTACGGATGCACACAACCCAGAAAAAAATTACAAAAAAGAAAAGCCGCTATAGAGAACTATTTCTCAAAGCAATGACACTGACACCACTGAACAACACCAGTAGTCCTCCACTCCAATAACAATGCCTTCAAGAAGGAAAAAGTTAACAAGCGCCATTGTTGCCTGATCAAAGATCATAGGTTTTCACCATGGAGAAAGTCCTCGCTCGCAAAACAATGCCTTCAACAAGGACATTGCCAGACACAACTAGTTAAGGCCAGACCTTGGATTTTCACCCTACAAGGTAAGACTGGCAACTCCTCATGTGTTGTCTTCCCCCACAAACAGTCGCTACTACGAGTCACATATCATGCAGCCAGTTTGCCGTCGCCACAAAGACTCAAATCACCATCGCTACCCTCATATCTCCGCTTTCCTGACATTCTCCGCATCTGACTTCACCATGGCACATTGAATGACACTTGGTGGGAACAAACAGCATAGCTTCGCAACGCTCCCGCTGAAACCAAACGGCCAGAAAAACAAGGTACGCACGACCAAATACCTTCCGATCCAGCAATCTCCAGGCATGATACTCCCATGGGAGTTCGCTGGCGGAGCCTTCCGGAACTCGCCTCTCTAGTCTAGATCAACGAGGGCAGACAACAAGCAGATCTTCATCTTTGCACGAAAGAAACCCTAGGACCACCTCCTTTATTAAAGCCAACACAGCGATCCCCACACCACCGGCCGGTTCCCGGTGAACGGATCGAGCGTGCCGACCTCCGGTGCCGACGAGCACGTAGGTTGAGCACCACCGCTATGGGTGCGCTGCCTCCATCCTGCAGCACCGCGTCCACCACTTCCTCCAGAACACCTCATAGCCACGCGTCGGCGAGCACCATGCGTAGCAGGTACCGCCACCCCGCCGCCTTGACCACCACCTATGAAGCCCTGGAGTCAACCCCCATGCGAGGGGGAACAAACCAGGCACGCCCATCCTGCCTGCCACTTTCTGCGGCCAAGCATGGCCACCACCGCCGGGGGGGGGGGCTGTGGCAGCGGTCGGCGAAGACGACCAGGCGGCGGCGCCTCTAGGGTTTGGGTGGGACGCTCCGGAGCTGCCCTCGCGCGAGCAGCCCGGGATCGAGCAGATCGGATCTACATGACAACAGGCACCACGAAGGGTGCATCTACTAAACAAAAGCACATACATGATTTTCTTATCAATGGCCATTCTTCCTCCACTCGCATGGAGAAACCTCCTCCTCCCTGTTGTACCCTCATCATCACTGTGGTATGACGTCGACCATCTGGCAACCATGACCCTAGAAGGAGAAGGCCCCAAAAAATCGATGAGACACGTGGACCGAAAACATGGAACGTGGCACTTTTCTGGAGGTGGTGTCCATTGGAGGAAGCCGATAGAAAAGCGCCTTTGCAATAAGCCACGGTGGTGAGATGAAGAAATTAGAGCCGAAAGGAACTGAGCGGCCACAAGCGCGACCGAAACTGCACAGAAAGCCGTGCTACGTGGCCGAGGAGATGAAACGAGGGTGGCGATGTGGGGCGCATCACTAGGTCAACGAACCACATCCTAGTCCGCTCCAAACTCTACCGGAGTGACCGACGAGCTCGACAAAATAAGTAGGACATGAGGAGTTGGCCCTAGGGCAACATGATAGAGGAATGAAAAATCTGACAGAATGATGGAGGTGTTAGACAAGCTTATACACGTATGGATATGGTGTAGTACACCACTCCCGTATACGTATATCTCTATGTACATACCACGGTAGAGGCTGTTTCTACCCTATATAAACACGTAACACGAGACCCCAAAGGGTTATCATTTCCGCCACATCAGTATGGTGTCAGAGCCTATCTCCTCCTAACCCTAGCCACCGCCAAGCTCCTACATCTGCCGCCGCCTGATATGTCCATTTTGCATCACTATTCTATATCATAATTTACTGTTATTCATTGATATATTTCATATTAAGAGATGATACTTATGTTATTTCATCTGTTTTTGCATGGTTGGTGACTTTTGGAGCATGGACCGCTGTAGTCAGGATTCTGATGGAAAAGGTGCTTTTTGGAGGCGAAATTCGCAAAGATTAGAAAATCCAGGAAAATACATGGAAAATTCTATTTTTCCAAAAGACGGAGGATGCGAGAAGGGGGAGTGGAGATGGGCCACAGGGGGCCCACACCACCCCCTAGCACGGGCCACCCTTGGCCACGCCAGTAGGTGGTGTGGCCACCCTAGCCCACTCCTGGCTCTCCCCTTTGGCGTATATTATCCCCATGAAACCCTAATACCTAGAGAGCAACCACAGAAAGATTCTGCCGCCTCCGCGGGGCGAAAAACTACAAAGAGAGAAAGATATCTTCGGTAGACAAAATTCTGGCAGGGGAATTCCTTCCTAGAGAGGGAAGATCGTCGCCATCAACACCACCATCAAGCTGGACTTCATCGGGATCATCATCATCATCATCTCCATCAGCTACCCAGCCTTGCTAGCCAAAAACCTGTACTGAGAGGGAATGCTTCTCGTGCATCCAATCCTTAAACCAAAACCCATGCCATTTGTGTCCACCATACCTACCTATTAGCATTATTGCTATTCCAAGTGAATTCATGTTTTTATCTACCTTCCGAATTAAACTTGTTATGTGAAAATTAGTGATTAAAGCTCTCACGAACTTGATGGCACAATTTACTTTCTTGCACTTAATAAACTTGAACCATTGTGCCCATTTATGTTGCGTATATGCTTGCGCTTTGTAAGTTTTGAATTAGCAGAACCATGCTGTCATGGGGAACGCTTTCAACATTGCACTTGTACATTGTACCTAGTTGATATCATGCTCTTTTGTTTATGGATGTCGTCGGTGTGAAATGAAAGGAGAGCTTGTAAGTCCACGGAGTTATGTATGTGTGTTAGAGAAATGCCTGGGCCGCTGGTCTAATCCATGCCTAATCATGGTGGAAACCTGCAGCGTAACCATAATGAGCAATCTATGAAGAATTCTTCTTATAAAAAAAGAGATAGAGATTGAGAAAAGGAGAAAAGAAAAAAGAGAGAAAAAAGCACCATTTTCCCATGGTAAATAAGAAGATTGCTGAGATGCTCGTTGTCTACTTGCCTTGTCATTTTGATATGGGATTCTTCCGTATCATCAGGCAAGGGGTACCCCATCGGCGGTTCTCTATGATACACATATACTTACTGTGACAAGAACTTACCGGTAACTAAACTTGAGTAGCATGAGGAGCGGCCCTCGTATTCAAGGGACATGAGATTTTCAACTTACAACTTGTCAAGCATATCCTCATATTTGATCACTTTAACCTTAATCACCTAAAGATGTCTATGATAGGGGCAATGAGAGCTGAAAGCTAATAAGTACCATAATTTTTGGAAGCTCTTTATGAAACTTGAAATCCCTGCTTCCCTCTGTGAAGGGCCTATCTTTTACTTTTTAGTTGAGTCAGTAAACCTATTCCCTTCTATCTCAAGCAAGAATTTTGAGTTGTTGTGTTTCATTCATTCATATGATGATTTATTCAATCATGTTTCTTTTGTTCCTTGTTTTGCACTTTGCTCTTATCTTAGTGTTTACTACTTTGAAAGCTATCATTGAAAACCAGTTATTTGTGAACTCCTGCAAATTGTCAACTATTCTTGACCAAGAGCAAGGTTTGCCATTACCAATTATGATTTACTTTATGTATCTTTATTGTGTTTCCTTTACTTATTGCAAGTTAAGTTATATAATAGTGAATTGTCTTCTATTATGATTTGTGTATTGATGAATATGATGCTTCTTGTCCGTATTATTTTATCAACTCTTCACTCCATAAACCTGAGGTCATGTTTATTGAGCTTAGTTTTCGCTTGGGGACAAGCGAAGTCCAAGCTTGGGGGAGTTGATACGTCCATTTTGCATCACTATTCTATATAATAATTTACTGTTATTCATTGATATATTTCATATTAAGAGATGATACTTATGTTATTTCATCTGTTTTTGCATGGTTGGTGACTTTTGGAGCATGGACCGTTACAGTCAGGATTCTCATGGAAAAGGTGCTTTTTGGAGGCGAAATTCGCGAAGATCAGAAAATCCGGGAAACTACATGGAAAATTCTATTTTTCTAGAAGACGGAGGATGCCAGAAGGGGGAGTGGAGATGGGCCACAGGGGGCCCACACCACCCCTAGCGCGGGCCACCCTTGGTCGCGCCAGCAGGTGGTGTGGCCACCCTGGCCCACTCCTGGCTCTCCCCTTTGGCGTATATTATCCCCATGAAACCCTAATACCTGGGGAGCGACCACAGAAAGATTCCGCCGCCTCCACGGGGCAGAAAACTACAGAGAGAGAAAGATCTCTCTGGCAGACAGAATTCTGCGGGGGGAATTCCTTCCCGGAGAGGGGAGATCATCGCCATCAACACCACCATCAAGCTAGACTTCATCGGGATCATCATCATCGTCATCTCCACCAGCACCATCATCACCACTTGATACGTCCAAAACGTATCTACTTTCCCGAACACTTTTGCTATTGTTTCTCCTCTAAACTTGTGTGATTTGGATGCAACTAACGCAGACTGGCGCTGTTTTCAGCAGAATTGCCATGGTGTCTACTTTTTGTGCAGAAAATCAACTATCAGGAAAATCCCGGAAAATATGCCAAAACTCCTATTTCACTAGAAGACTCCCGGTGCCAGAATACGAGACGGAGGGGGGCTAGGCCCAGGCCACACCGCCTGGCCATGCGGGCTAGCCCAGGCCGCGCCAGGGGGTGGTCTGGCCGCCCCAGACTCCCCCTCGGTCCCCCTCTTCGCCTATAAGTTGCCTTCTGACATAAAAACTCAAGGGGGGGGGGGGTTCGACGTTTTTCCAGAAGGAGTTCCGCTCCACCGCCACCACCAGATTCCACAAAACAGCACCAGAAACTCCGTTCTGGCACCCTGCCGGGACGGGGAATTGGAGGAGATCATCACCATCATCATCACCATCGCTTCTCCATCGACCATCCATGTTTCCCCCATCTATGAGTGAGTAATCCCCCGCTGTAGGCTATGGGGATGGTAGGGATTGGATGAGATCGTTCATGTAATGGCATCAGATTGTTAGGGCATGCTGCCTAGTATCTTTGATTAGTGCTTTATGACTTTGTTGTGACTTGTTATGCTTAATGCTTGTCACTAGGGCCCGAGTGCCATGATTTCAGATCTGAACATGTTATTGATTCATTATGATAGTGTTGTTTATGGTCTTATCTGCAAGTTGTATACACACGTTATTGTCCGGAACCAAAGGCCCCGAAGTGACAGAAATCGGGATAACCGGAGGGAATGGCTTTGATGTGAGGATCACATGTGTTCACGGAGTGTTAATGCTTTGCTCCGGTGCTCTATTAAAAGGAGCACCTTAATTTCCAGTAGTTCCCTTGAGGCCCCGCTGCAAACGGGCGGGCAGGACAAAAGATGTTGTGCAAGTTCTCATTGCGAGCACGTATGACTATATATGGAACACATGCCTAGGATTATCTAGTACTTGGATGCTTTATCTTATTTATCTGCAATTGCCCAATGTTCTGATTGCTATGTGAATTGTCTTGTCCATGCAACGCCCGTCCATCCATCCCTATGCCTACCGCACTCAAATCCTACTGTTTACTGCTATTGTTACTGTTGTCTTTACTTTACTACTAATGTTACTTTGCTATTCCTACTACAAAACTGTTGCTACTAATAAACTGCTGTGAGCAAGATTATTTCCAGGTGCAGCTGAATTGACAACTCAGTTGTTAAGGCTTATAAATATTCTTTGGCTCCCCTTGTGTCGAATCAATAAATTTGGTTTCACTTCCCTCGAAAATACTGCGATACACCCCCTATACTTGTGGGTCATCAAGACTATTTTCTGGCGCCGTTGTCGGGGAGCATAGCTTTATTTATCAAGTTCACTTGGATTCTCTATTGTTCGCTATTATCCATCCATCATGGGTAAGTCTCATGATGGCAAGGTTCCTATTTTACCATCCACTACAAGAAGATGTATGGTTCTAAACACGTCTGTTGCTCTTGATTCACCATCTGTTATGAGTAAGCTCATTACACCACCACATACACATGCTACACACACTCCTACTACTGCTGAATCTGAAACTTATAATGCTTATGATGCTGCTTCTACTGTGCTTGATAAGAGTGGTTCATTAGGTCCTTTCCTAGATGCTACGATTGCTAGAACTATAGCTGGAAATACTGAAACTCCTAATGAAGACACTACCACACCTGTTAATTCTCCTGAGTCTAGTGAGAGTTATGATATTGAAGATGGTTATGTTGAGATGACCAATGAATTTATTAAAGAATGTAAAAACACCCATGATAGGAGCGCTGCGAAGAGTCTCCTTGAGAGGCGTACTATTAGACCCAAATTGTCTCCTATTACTAAGTTTACTGCTTCTCCCATAAACATTAAAGATAAAGATTATGATTTTTCTCTCGATCTATCTTACATAGCTATTATCGAGAAAGAACATTTTTGTGGGACTAAGAATGAAAGTGCGGTGGCACATATGAATGAACTTTCTACCATGAGTGGCTTGTTTTCTGATGATATTAAGATGCGTACTTACTTTGTTGCTAAGATTTCCCCTTTTCACTGAAAGGAGAAGCTAAAACTTGGTTTAGTAATTTACCTCATGGATCTATTGATAGCCCTGATTGCTTGATTAGTACTTTCCTACAGAAATATTTTCCTCCTAGTGCTATACATGCTATTTTGCAGGAACTTTTTGATTTTAAACAGGGAGAAAAAGAGATATTGCCCGAATCTTGGGCAAGGTTTTGTGCTTTGATTCATGCACAGGCTGGAAGTCCATTACCAAAGAATGAGCTTCTTGACATACCTAGATAGTTGTGCTGATTGTGTTTTCAGGAATAGGACTCCCAAGGAAGCTGAGGAATTAATGGCTAAAATAAGCAAGAACTACGAGGATTGGAATCCTCCTGAATAAGCTATACCTGAAGTAATTGTACCTGAACCTACTATACCAGTGCATATTCCAACATCAAAGAATAGGGGAGTTATTGAATTAAATGATGAAGTGATGAAGGAAGCTAAGAAATGTCTTAAGGAGAAGGGAATTAAAACGGCAGATGTCAAGAATTTACCTCCTATAGAAGAATTATGTAAGCCAATTCCCTACTCATCCACTATTGAGGTACACTCTCTCCAACACTTTGATGAAGGTGATATCCCTTACTCTAAACCTCCTGATAAATGCTTAGAAGAATTCGATATCTTTATTGTTAAGCAAGATGATTTTAATAAAAGGGTGCAAAATCATCTAATGGAAAACACTAGAGCTATTGTTGAGTTGAAAGATATTGTGGAAAGAACCTCTAATGATGTTAAAATGATTGTTAAACACTTTCAAATGGTTCAAACTCAAATAGATCAACTCATTAAAGTGCAAAAGACTTGCTAGTTAATGGTGCTAAAGAAAAACATGCTTATGAAATTAGAACTAGAAGTGGTGCTGCTACCCAGGATCCTCTATATCCTGAGGGGCATCCCAAAAGAATTGAGCAGGATTCTCAACAAGCTGAAAATAGTGGTTCTACTCGTAAGAAAAGGAAAAAAGAAACATAAAATTGTTGTAGAATCCTCTGAACCTGCTATAGATCCTAATAGTATATCTATTTCTGATGTTGAAACTGAAAGTGGTAATGAATAAAATGTTGTTCCTAATGAAGAAAAAGTTGAAGAAGAACCTGAAAAGCACACTAAGAATACTACATACACTAAAGAAGATTTTGTTGCTAAGAAACATGGTAATGAAAGAGAGCCTTGGGTCCAAAAACCTATGCCTTTCCCTGATAAGAAACACAAGTCAAAGGAAGATGAACACTATAATAAGTTTTGTGAGTGGATGAAACCTTTATTCCTGCAAATTCCTTTGACTGACGCTATTAAATTTCCTCCTTACTCAAAGTATATGAAGGATATTGTCTCGAATAAAAGGAAGATCCCTAATGAAGAAATTTCTACTTTGCTTGCTAATTATTCCTTTAATGGTAAGGTTCCAAAGAAACTTGGAGACCCAGGGATACCAACTATCCCTTGCTCTATTAAGAATGGTTATGTTAGAACTGCTTTGTGTGACTTGGGAGCTGGAGTTAGTGTTATGTTGAAAAACTGATACCAACTGATATATCTTTGCAAATGGCTGATAAATCTACCACTATTCCTGTTGGTATATGTGAGGATGTACATGTTCAAGTGGCTCATAATTGCTTGATATTAACTGATTTTGTTGTGCTTGAAATGCCTGAAGATGATAATATGTCCATTATTCTTGGGAGACCTTTTCTTAATACTGCAGGAGCTGTTATTAATTGTAACCAAGGAAAGGTGACCTTTAATGTTAATGACAAGGAACACACTATCTATTTCCCCAAGAAGATTGAAAGGACTTATGGTTTGAATTCAATTGAACATGTTCAGGGCATTCAAGTTGGAGAGATATATTGTCCCATACCAAGAGAAAATTTTGAAACTATTATGATTGGGACCATTGCTATCAACGTTAGGGTGACATAATCATTAGTGGAATACAAAGTTTTGTCTCATATGAAATTGTTTTGGTAACAAGACCTGATCAACCTTGTTAACAAAAGGATTTCATTGAGCAAAACAATGTTTTCGCCGTGATTATCTCTGTTTACTTTTGTTCTATCCAGTTTAGTTTTTGCTTTCGTTTAGTTTTCTTTTTGTTGTTAGTTGCTTGCTTGTTAGAGTGTCTTAGAACTTCTGTAGTTCTAGCCTTGTTTTGTCATTGCATCATTTCAAAAAAAAATCTGTCTGTCAGAAAATCATTCTTCTATACCTGAAAAATGCCTAAAAATAAAGTGTCTCGAAAAATTCCAGAAAATTCATATTAAATTTTTACATGAAAAAAGGGGCAGAGGAGTGCCTGGAGGGTGCTAGGGGGACCCACCAGGCAGGCTCACCACCTGGTGGCGCGACCTCCCCTGGGTGGCTCCATGCCATGGTGTGGGCCACCCCTGGCCCTCCACTAACTCTCTCACCTGCCACTTTCTTATCTCTCCCGAGTAAGCTCCAGTTCATTGCTCAAAATCGCGTTCTTGCTGTGCTTGCTCTCGATTTTTTCGATCTCCTTGCTCAACCCATCTTTGTTGCTGAAATGGAGCATTTGTTTTCCGGTATGTGACTCCTCCCCTTGTCCAAGTAGATTTGAGTTTAGTGGATTATATCTTGAGTATTTTGCTGCTGTAGGTGACAGGTTATGAGAGCTTGTAAGCTTGTTTGATGCTTAGAGATATAGTTTTGATGCATGTTTAGGCCTCTTACAAGTCCCTATGAGTAGAATCCTTCATTTTATTCACTTTGCAATCACTTGTTTAATAGGTGTTTAAATTTCAGAATAGAAGATGAATGAGCATCAACTAAACCAACATGAACTATGGGTGCCTGAGGTCATGAAGGTCCACCAGGAGGAGGAAGTTTTTCCTTCCATTTATCCATGCTCTGAGTTCATGAGAGCTGCAGGAATTCTCCAAGATTTCCACACTTTGGTTTCTAATGCAGGGTTGGAGCACTTTTTGGAAGATGAACCTTGTCAATTTGTGAAGCTAACCATGTCTGTGGTGCAGGACTTTCAATTTAGTCACTCTTTGCCTAACCCCATGGTCCACTACAAAATTTACAATATTGTTGTCAACCTTTCTCTCGATGACTTTTGTGCAGCTATTAAGGTACCTCAGTGGGGATCATGTAGAAGGATTAAGGAGCAACCTTAACCACTTATGGATTTATATGCAGAAATTTGCCAAGGGAGCAGCTTCTCGAAGGAGAGTGGAAAAATCCGTAACATTCATCTTCCCTCCATTCGCTACTTTGCCTACTTTATTGCCAAGTATGTTCTTGCTAGGAAAATTGCCAATAAGTTATCTTCATATGATCTAGCATTCATCTATGCTGCTCTTAAACGATATAGGTCTTACAACTTAGGTGATTTGATAGCTTTCCGTCTTGCTGCTAACCGTGAGAAAGGTGGAATTTGTGGAGGCCTCATTGCTTCTCGTTTACTAGCATTGCATGGTTTAGTGCCTCATCATCTAGACCTACAGTTCCCCATAGAAAGGCTTGATCTTAATTCCATGATACAGCATAAATTTGTTTCCTCGTGGGCTAGTTTGAATGAGTTGTCTTATGAAATAACCTTTCTCAAAGCTGGTTGGAGAAATAGCAAGTCCGAGCGTGTTGTTCTTTTGCCTGCACCTGTTTTGTTTAACCTTGATAACAGGGAAGGATGGTCCCTCACTGAGGAGGAGCTTGACACGTACCTAGGAGAGCTCTCCCAACAAGAGCAGGATACTAGAAGGGAGGTCACGGATGATTCGGTCCAGCCCTCGAATGAGGGGGAGTCTTCATATCAGCAGCCTGCTTATGATTGGGGAGCTTCTTCTTCCCACGGGCCCAACTACGACCATTCTTATCATGATCCTCCTTGTTGGAACCCTTACCCGTATCTGGATTGATACCCACTTAGGCCAAAAGCCTAAGCTTGGGGGGAGGTACGCCGGCATCGCACTCATCTCCTTATCATGTTGCATCGGTACTTTGTATATTCATGTTTCGTTTTCTTTTTGGGTTTTGTTCTTTCTTTGCTTTTGCTTTCTAAAACACAAAAAGACCAAAAATATTTCTGTTGTTTCTCTTTGGTTTGCTTCTTCTTCTTTTCACCTTGGTTTGTTTTTCCCTTTTTGCTTTCTTTGAACTATTCGAAAAACCCAAAAAGATTTTGCTTTGCTTGTTTTTCCTTTTTGGTTCTTGCTTTAAAAAATAAAAAACACCAAAAATATTAGCTATTCTTCTTTGGCTTGGTGAGTTTGTTGAGGGGTTCAACAGTCCTCAGTGGATATTGGTTTCATATTATTATTCAAGCCACACAAGTGAAGAGCAATAATGAGGATTAATGACAACTTGAGGTGTGGTAAGAGGCTGGTAACGAACACTAATTGTTTTCATATTTTGTACATATACTCATCATTGTGGGCATGCTTAGCCTGTTTGTGTAGGGTGTATGTTCTCTTTGGATGCCTAGTAGTTTTTGCTTTCGTATGATTAGTTCCATCTTGCTAATAGTTTGTAGCATGTCTTATGAATGTTTGCTTGCATTACTCTATTCATAACTTGGTATAACACCGTGGTATCCTCCTCTGAATGTTTCATTTGAATTGACTTGGCACATGCTCACGCATGCATATGACTGAAATAATCAGTTAAGCCTCGATGAATTATTTTGCCTTGAGGATCTTGAATCACTTTCATACCATGATTAGTCCTGTTTTGTTGCAAGCATGATTATGACAGCTATTGCTCTCTCGTTTGTCGCTCCCATACTATTGCTAGCCTTCACTTTCACTGAGTATGTTTTACTCATGTTTCCAACTCCCTAAAACCAAATATTGCCAAAGTGTCTGTTGGGTCCGCGGCATAGAAAACAAAAATTTTCCTACGGTGTGAACTACATGCCAAGATCTATCTACTAGGTACAAAGCAAACGGCTGGACATACATCCATAGAGAACTTAACCTTGAAGACAACGAGCTTTGTTAACGAGTAGGAACTCGTGGTTGATGTAGTCGTACACTTGCCGATCTCAAGATTGTGAGGAAGTCCGAGCGCCGCAACTCAGCAGCGCATCCGCACTCGCACACACGTTCAAGCCACCGGACAACCTCCACCTCCTCGCTCCAGCGATCCAGCGGAAGCAGCAACTCCTTCCAGACGAAATGCCACCGGGAACATGTATCTCGCTAATCTGAGACCATGGGGAAATAATTCTAGAGGGGGAGAGAGATCCTTCACAAGGAGGTGTGTGTATGAAGGAGGGAATGGGTGGCCTTTTATAGGAGGAGGGGGGGTGCCCCCTCTCTCCATGGCCGGCGCATGGGGGGGTGACCCCTCACCTCCCCCATTCATGTGGTGGTAACTCCTCCACATTAAAATGCCTCTTCACATTCCCTTTTAAAGTCTCCACTTTAAATGCATTAAGTTTCTCCAAATTTAATGCTCTCTCATTTAATAAAAACTCTTTTATTAAATTTATTCAGAATTTTGTTAATTACTTTAATTAACAAACATTCACATATAGCCCCTTGCAATATTTCAAGATCACATGCAGAACCACCTTCTGCAATTTCACCCAAAACAATTTCCGGTTTCTATTGAAACAATTCCTGTGCTTTGCAATTCTTTCGTCTAAAACATATGTGCTCCAAAATGGTGTCCGGTAACTCTTAAGTGTGCCACCCTACGGTTCCCGAATAATGCAGACATGATCGAGACCCTTCTCCGATCAATAATCAGCAGCGGGACCTGGAGATCCGTACTGACTCCTACACATTCAACGATGACTCCTGTGATCGTGAGAACCTTTAACGCTTGTAAATAAATCCCTTTGTCTCTCGATATATTACATGTCCGAGATTCGATCATCGGTATCTCCATACCTAGTTTGATCTCGTTACCGACATGCACTCTTTTCTCGTTCCCGTGATATAACATTCTAGTGATCACATCACTTGCTTGCAAGCTATCCTAATGTGATATCACCGAGAGGGCCCAGAGTATATCTATCCGTCATCTGGATTGACAAATTCCACTCTTGATCCATGAGCCTCAACATAACACCTTCGTAGCACTGAACCCATCTTTATAGTCACCCTGTTATGGTGTGACGTTTGATGTTATCAAGATACTCTTCCGGTGTTAGCAATTAACATGATCTCATGGTCTAAGGATAAAGATTACTTCGTATGATGTTATAGCAATATAAACACAATGACTTGATCATCATGCTATACTTTGGATGAATGTTCATCACATCATTCCACCAATGGTGTGACCTTGTTATTAACAACATCCAATGTCCATGATCAGGAAACCTTGATCATCTTGTTAATCCACAAGCTAGTCTATAAGAGAGGCATGACTAGGAACCCTTTTTGTTTATTAAACACACATGTATTGATGTTTCCTATCAATACAATTATAGCATGTAAAATAAACATCTATCATATATAAGGAATACATAATAACAACTTTATTATTGCCTCTCAGGGCATATTTCCTTCAGTCTCCCAGTTGCACTAGAAACAATAATCTAGTTCACATAGTGATAAATCTAACACCCATGGAGTTCTGGTGTTGATCATGTTTTTCCCTAGGGAGTACTTTAGTCAACTGATCTGCTACATTCAGGTCCGTGTGCACTTTACAAATCTTTATATCTCCATCCTTGACATGTTCGCGGATGGAGTGAAACCGGCGCTTAATATGCTTGGAATTCTTGTGAGACCTTGGTTCCTTGGCGTTGGCTATGGCTCCATTGTTGTCACAATAGATCACCATCGGGTCCAACGCACTGGGAACCACACCCAGTTCCGTTATGAACTCCTTCATCCAAACCGCTTCCTGTGCTGCTTCTGAAGCAGCAACATATTCCGCCTCCGTTGTTGATCCAGCTACCACAGGTTGTTTGGAGCTCCTCCAACTAACTGCTACTCCGTTCAAGAGAAATACGTATCCGGATTGATACTTAGAGTCATCCAGATCAGTGTCAAAGCTAGCATCGACATAACACTTAGCGACTAGCTCTTCTTCACCTCCGTATACAAGAAACATATCCTTAGTTCTTCTCAAGTACTTAAGGATATTCTTGACCGCTATCCAGTGTTCTGAACCTGGATCAGATTGGTACCTACTAGTCAAACTAATAGCATGTGCCACATCCGGTCTTGTACATAGCATGGCATACATTATAGAGCCTATGGCTGAGGCATAGGGGATCCTATCCATTACCTCTCTTTCTTTCGCCGTAGCCGGACTTTGAGTCTTACTCAATGTCTTGCCTCGCAACATAGGTAAGAACCCCTTCTTACTTCCGTCCATATTAAACTTCTTTAATATCTTATCAAGGTATGTACTTTGCGATAGCCCAATTAGGCGTCTTGATCTATCTCTATAGATTTTAATGCCTAATATATATGAAGCTTCACCAAGGTCCTTCATCGAAAATTTGCTGTTTAGATAACTTTTAACACTGTTTAAAAGATCTAAATCATTTCCAATCAATAATATGTCATCCACATATAATATTAGAAATGCCACATTGCTCCCACTCACTTTCTTGTAAATACAAGCCTCTCCATAAGTTTGGACAAATCCAAACTCTTTGATCACCTCATCAAAGCGGAGATTCCAACTCCGTGATGCTTGCTTCAGTCCATAGATGGATCGCTGAAGTTTGCACACCTTATTAGCATCCTTAGGATCGACAAAACCCTTAGGTTGTATCATATACAACTCTTCTTCAATATTACCATTGAGGAACACAGTTTTGACATCCATCTGCCATATTTCATAATCGAAATATGCAGCAATTGCTAACATAATCCTAACTGACTTAAGCATCACTACGGGAGAGAATGTCTCATCATAGTCAACTCCTTAAATTTGTCTAAACCCCTTTGCGACAAGTCGAGCCTTATAGATGGTCACATTACCATCAGCATCAGTTTTTCTTTTGAAAATCCATTTATTCTCAACGGCCTTTCGGTCGTGAGGTAAGTCCACCAAGTTCCAAACTTGGTTCTCGTACATGGATTCCATCTCGGATTTCATGGCTTCTAGCCATTTGTTGGAATCCGAGATCATCATCGCTTCTTCATATGTCGCAGGGTCATCCATTTCATCAATCATGAAATTCATAACAGGATTGCCGTACAGTTCAGGAGTTGCACGTGTCCTGCTTGACCTGCGAGGTTCGGTAGTGTCCTCTTTCGGAGTTTCATGATCAATACCATTAGCTCTCTCTTCATCAGGTGAAGTCAACTCCGAAACAACTTCTGCTGCTGCGCCACTCGCCATTCCATGAAGAGAAGGTTCAATGACCTCTTCGAGTTCTACCTTCCGACTACTCACACCTTTCGCGAGAAACTCCTTCTCAAGAAAGGATCCATTCTTGGCAACAAAGACCTTGCCCTCGGATCTGTGATAGAAGGTATACCCAATCGTTTCCTTAGGGTATCCTATGAAGACGCATTTTTCCGCTTTGGGTTCGAGTTTATCCGGTTGAAGTTTCTTCACATAAACATCGCATCCCCAAACTTTAAGAAATGACAGCTTAGGTTTGTTTCCAAACCATAATTCATACGGTGTCTTTTCAACGGATTTAGATGGTGCCCTATTTAAAGTGAATGTAGCGGTTTCCAATGCATAACCCCAAAATGACAGTGGCAAGTCAGTCAGAGACATCATAGATCGAACCATATCCAATAAAGTACGATTACGACGTTCTGACACACCATTGCGTTGTGGTGTTCCGGTAGGCGTGAGTTGTGAAACTATTCCACAGTCTTTCATATGTGTGCTAAACTCGTAACTAAGATACTCTCCTCCATGGTCGGACCGCAAAAATTTGATCTTTCTGTTACGATGATTTTCCACTTCATTCTGAAATTCTTTGAACTTTTCAAAAGTTTCAGACTTGTGTTTCATCAAATAGATATACCCATATCTACTCAAATCAACCGTGAAAGTAACAAAATAACGATATCCACCTCGCGCCGACATACTCATTGGTCCACACACATCAGTATGTATGATTTCCAATAGATCTGTCGCCCGTTCCATTGAACCGGAAAACGGCGTTATAGTCATCTTGCCCATAAGGCATGGCTCACATGTATCAAATGATTCAAAATCAAGTGATTCCAAAAGTCCATCAGAATGGAGTTTCTTCATGCGTTTAACGCCAATATGACCTAGACCGGCAGTGCCACATATATGTAGATATATCATTATCAAGTTTAATCCTTTTAGCATCAACATTATGAATATGCGTAATACTACTATCGAGATCCAACAGAAATAAACCATTCAACATAGGTGCATGACCATAAAAGATATTATTCATATAAATCAAACAACCATTGTTTTCAGACTTAAATGAATAACCACTTTGCATCAAACACGATCCAGATACAATGTTCATGCTCAGTGCAGGCACCAAATAACAATTATTTAGGTTTATAACTAATCCCGATGGCATATGGAGAGGCAGCGTTCCGACGGCGATCACATCAACTCTTGATCCATTTCCGACCCGCATCGAGACCTCATCCCTTGCTAGTTGTCGCTTGTTCCGTAGCCCCTGAACCGAGTTACATATATTAGCAACCGATCCCGTATCAAATACCCATGTGCTACTGCGAGTACTAGTCAAGTACACATCAATAACATGTATATCACATATACCTTTGTTTGCCTTGCCGGACTTCTTGTCCGCCAAGTACTTGGGGCAGTTGCGCTTCCAATGGCTAGTCCCCTTGCAATAGTAGCACTCGATGTCAGACTTAGGGCCATCTCGGGGTTTCTTTTCAGGCGTGGCAACAGACTTGCCACCCTTCTTTCCCTTGTGCTTGCCTTTCTTGTCCTTCTTGAAACCGGTGGTCCTATTGATCATCAACACTTGATGTTCTTTCCTAATCTCCACTTCTACAGTCTTAAGCATTGACAGAAGCTCGGAAAGAGACTTCTTCATGCCCTGCATATTATAGTTCATCACGAAGCTCTTGTAGCTAGGTGGCAGAGATTGGAGAACACGATATATGCCTAAGTCAATGGGAATTGTTATTCCCAAGGACACAAGCTTATCGGTGTACCTAGACATTTTGAGTACGTGCTCACTAACGGAGCTGTTTTCCTCCATCATGCAGCTAAAGAACTTTTCTGTAGCATTATAACTCTCTACGGCAGCATGGGTATCGAAAATCATTTTCAATTCTCCCATGGTATCAAAGGCATTGCCATTTTCGAAACGCTTTCGAAGTTCTGGCTCTAGCCCATACAGTATGCCGCAATGAACTAAGTTGTGGTCCTCCTGATGAGTTATATAGACGTTCTTTTCCTCGTCAGGGGCATCAGGAGCTGGTGGGGGGCCTAGCGGCGCATCTAGCACATATTGCTTTTGTGCAGCAGTGAGGAGAATCCTCAAATTCATAGCCCAGTTGGTGAAGTTGCTACCATTCGCAGCAAGTTTCTCTTTCTCCATGAACACATTGAAATTAAAAGCAGGTGGTGCCATCTACAACAGAATTTGTAAAGTATATTTAGACTAAGTTTATGATAGATTGAGTTCAACTAATCCAAATTACTAATGAACTCCCACTCAAAAATGACATCCCTCGTGTCCTTTTGGTGATTACATGAACCAAATCCACTACACCAAGTCCGATCATCACGTGAGTCGGTGTAGCTTCAAAGGCGAGCATCTATATGGGCATCATATCAACTATATGACTCATGCTTAACCTTTCGGTCCGTGTTTCGAGGCCATGTCTGTACATGCTAGGCTCGTCAAGTAAGAACCTTAGTATTTGCGTGTGTAAAACTGTCTTACACCCGTTGTATGAAAGCGTAGAGTTGAGAACACCCGATCATCACGTGATACCTCAAAACACGATCCACAAAACGGTGCATACTTAAGGAAGAACACATTTTATCTTGATATCTAAATGAGGGATCATTTTATAATGCTACCAAACGCGCCAAACTAGCAATATAAGATGCTAACATCTAATGTGTGAAGTGAGGTGATATGGTCCATGCATTTGATCTCTATCATTTGCATCGTGGTATGATCTCTATCATTCCTTTGTGTGTAAGGCCAAGGTCTATGGAACTTACACGTTAAGTGAGTTGTAAGAGTATCTATTATACATCTACTTACAACAATACCATATCAAAACACTAGCCCAGCAACGATCTAAACTAGACGCCTCTAATTTATCAATTGCAAGTTTTACGTGGCTTAGGGCTTTCGGAGATAGAACCTGTCTAACCTACGAACATGAACCACAACGAGGATAACCAAGTTATGTAAATCAGATATTGACTATAGTAGGAGAGACAGACACCCGCCAGCCACTTATGCAAAATAAGTTGCATGTCAGTCGTGGAACCGGTCTCATGTACGATGACATGTAAGGTTGGTCCAGGCCGCTTCATCCCACTATGCCACCAATATCTAAAGTACATAGAAGATGCAATAACATGATCATCATCGCCCACATATAAACATATGTGTACTACCCGTGCAAAGCACCTACGCATAGATCAGGCTCTGATACCACTGTTGGGTCCGTAGAATAGAAAACAAAAAAAAAATCCTACGGTGTGAACTATACGCCAAGATCTATCTACTAGATACAGAGCAAACGGGTGGACATACATCCATGGAGAACTTATCCTCGAAGACAACGAGCTTTGTTAATGAGTAGGAACTCGTGGTTGATGTAGTCATACACTTGCCTATCTCAAGATCGTGAGGAAGTCCGAGCGCCGCAACTCAGCAGCGCATCCGCACTCGCACACACGTTCAAGCCACCGGACAACCTCCACCTCCTCGCTCCAGCGATCCAGCGGAAGAACCAACTCCTTCCAGACGAAATGCCACCGGGAACATGTATCTCGCTAATCCGAGACCATGGGGGAATAATTCTAGAGGGGAGGGAGATCCTTCACAAGGAGGTGTGTGGATGAAGGAGGGAATGGGTGGCCTTTTATAGGAGGAGGGGGGTGCCCCCTCTCTCCATGGCCGGCGCATGGGGGGTGACCCCTCACCTCCCCCATTCATGTGGTGGTAACCCGTCCACATTAAAATGCCTCTTCACATTCCCTTTTAAAGTCTCCACTTTAAATGCATTGAATTTCTCCAAATTTAATGCTCTCTCATTTAATAATACTCTTTTATTAAATTTATTCAGAATTTTGTTAATTACTTTAATTAACAAACATTCACATATAGCCCCTTGCAATATTTCAATATCACATGCAGAACCACCTTCTGCAATTTCACCCGAAACAATTTCCGGTTTCTATTGAAACAATTCCTGCGCTTTGCAATTCTTTCGTCTGAAACATATGTGCTCCAAAATGGTGTCCGGTAACTCTTAAGTGTGCCACCCTACGGTTCGCGAATAATGCAGACATGATCGAGACCCTTCTCCGATCAATAATCAGCAGCGGGACCTGGAGATCCGTACTGACTCCTACACATTCAATGATGACTCCTGTGATCGTGAGAACCTTTAACGCTTGTAACTAAATCCCTTTGTCTCTCGATATATTACATGTCCGAGATTCGATCATTGGTATCTCCATACCTAGTTTGATCTTGTTACCGACATGCACTCTTTTCTCGTTCTCGTGATATAACATTCTAGTGATCACAACACTTGCTTGCAAGCTATCCTAATGTGATATCACCGAGAGGGCCCAGAGTATATCTATCCGTCATCTGGATTGACAAATTCCACTCTTGATCCATGAGCCTCAACATAACACCTTCGTAGCACTGAACCCATCTTTATAGTCACCCTGTTACGGTGTGATGTTTGATGTTATCAAGATACTCTTCCGGTGTTAGCAATTAACATGATCTCATGGTCTAAGGATAAAGATTACTTCGTATGATGTTATAGCAATATAAACACAATGACTTGATCGTAATGCTATACTTCGGATGAATGTTCATCACATCATTCCACCAATGGTGTGAGCTTGTTATTAACAACATCCAATGTCCATGATCAGGAAACCTTGATCATCTTGTTAATCAACAAGCTAGTCTATAAGAGAGGCATGACTAGGAACCCTTTTTGTTTATTAAACACACATGTATTGATGTTTCCTATCAATACAATTATAGCATGTAAAATAAACATCTATCATATATAAGGAATACATAATAACAACTTTATTATTGCCTCTCAGGTCATATTTCCTTCAGTCTCCACTATACCTACCTATTAGCATCATTTGCTACTTCCGTGCATATTCAATATGCCTTGTTTTCTTGCGAATAAAATGTTTGCTTGTTATGAGAAAGTTAGTTAGTAAAGCTCTCACGAACTTGATGGCACACTTTATTTTCTGCACTTAATAAACCTGAACCATTGTGACTATCCATGAAAGTTATATGCTTGCAAATTATAAGCTGGGGATTAGCAGAACCGTGCTGTCACGGGGAACGCTTTCAACACCTGTAAATATATATACCCAGTGATGTCGTCGGTGTGAAATAAAAGGGGAGCTTGTAAGTCCATGGAGTTATTTATGTGTGTTAGAGAAACGCTTGGGCCGCCGGTCTAATCCATGCCATCATGGTGGAAACCTGCAGCGTAACCATAATGATATCTATGAAGCATTCTTCTTATAAAAAAAGAGAGATAGTTATTGAGAAAAAAAAGAAAAAAAAGAGATTTATGAAAAGAGGAAAGAGAGAAAAAGCACCATTTTTCCCATGGTAAATAAGAAGATTGCTGAGATACTCATTGTCTGCTTGCCGTGTCATTTTGATATGGGGATTCTTCCGTATCATCGGGCAAGGGGTACCCCGTTGGCAGTTCTCTATGATACACACGTATTTACGATGACAAGAACTTACCGGTAACTAAAGTTGAGTAGCATGAGGAGCGGCCCTCGTACTCAAGGGACATGGGATTTTCAGTTTATAGTCTGTCAAGCATATAACTCAGATTAGACCTCACTTTCACCTTAACCACATTAAAGATGCTTATGATAGGGGCAATGAGAGCTCAAAGCTAATGAGTACCATACTTTCAACATTTGGAAGCTTTTCAAATTATTCAAAACCTTTTCTTTTACTTGTTGAGTCTCCACATATTCTTTGAGCACCTTCTTGAGAGCATAGTTGTCATTCTTTGTGCTTGTCTCAAAACTTGATTATTTGGGTTATGACTTTGATGCTTGTATCTTTGATATCTTTACTTCTAGTCTTCACCTGAACTTCAGAGGTGCCTTGGCATTCATAATCAAAGGCAAGCGAGATACCACTCTATCATACCTTGTTATGAGAATTGTAATGTTGTTTATGTTTATGCTTCATGCTACTTATTATTTTTGAGTTAGAATCTCTTCATAGCTTGCAATGCCTATTAAGTAAACTTAGTTGCATACTCCTTATTATGAATTGTCTAAGTAGTTGATCACATGCTAAGAATATATACATCATATGAACCAAATGTGTTCGTGAAAGTTCTTTTATTGCACTCAGTTTTCAACTGAATTGCTTGAGGACAAGCAATAAGCTAAGCTTGGGGGAGTTGATACGTCCAAAACGTATCTACTTTCCCGAACACTTTTGCTATTGTTTCTCCTCTAAACTTGTATGATTTGGATGCAAATAATGCGGACTGGCGCTGTTTTCAGCAGAATTGCCATGGTGTCTACTTTTTGTGCAGAAAATCAACTATTAGGAAAAATCCCGGAAAATATGCCAAAAATCCTATTTCACCAGAAGACTCCCGGAGCCAGAATACGAGACTGAGGGGGGTTGGGCCCAGGCCACACCGCCTGGCCGTGCGGGCAAGCCCAGGCCGCGCCAGGGGGTGGTCTAGCCGCCCCAGACTCCCCCTCGGTCTCCCTCTTCGCCTATAAGTTGCCTTCTAACCTAAAAACTCAAGGGGTTCGACGTTTTTCCAGAAGGAGTTTCGCTCCGCCGCCACCACCAGATTCCACGAAACAGCACCAGAAACTCCGTTCTGGCACCCTGTCGGGACGGGGAATTGGTGGAGATCATCGCCATCATCATCACCATCGCTTCTCCATCGACCATCCATGTTTCCCCCATCTATGAGTGAGTAATCCCCTGCTATAGGCTATGGGGGTGGTAGGGATTGGATGAGATCGTTCATGTAATGGCATCAGATTGTTAGGGCATGGTGCCTAGTATCTTTTATTAGTGCTTTATGACTTTGTTGCGACTTGTTATGCTTAATGCTTGTCACTAGGGCCCGAGTGCCATGATTTCAGATCTGAACATGTTATTGATTCATTATGATAGTGTTGTTTATGATCTTATCTGCAAGTTGTATACACACGTTGTTGTCCGGAACCAAAGGCCCCGAAATGACAGAAATCGGGATAACCGGAGGGAATGGCTTTGATGTGAGGATCACATGTGTTCACGGAGTGTTAATGCTTTTCTCCGGTGCTCTATTAAAAGGAGCACCTTAATTGCTAGTAGTTCCCTTGAGGCCCCACTGCAAACGGGCTGGCAGGACAAAAGATGTTGTGCAAGTTCTCATTGCAAGCACGTATGACTATATATGGAACACATGCCTAGGATTATCTAGTACTTGGATGCTTTATCTTATTTATCTGCAATTGCCCTATGTTCTGATTGCTATGTGAATTGTTTTGTCCATGCAACGCCCATCCATCCATCCCTATGCCTACCGCACTCGAATCCTACTGTTTACTGCTATTGTTACTGTTGTCTTTACTTTACTATTGTTGTTACTTTGCTATTTCTACTACAAAATTGTTCCTACTAATAAGCTGCTGTGAGCAAGATTGTTTCCAGGTGCAGTTGAATTCACAACTCAGTTGTTAAGGCTTATAAATATTCTTTGGCTCCCCTTGTGTCGAATCAAAAAATTGGGTTTCACTTACCTCGAAAATACTGCGATACACCCCCTATACTTGTGGGTCATCACCACTCCATACCGTTGTAACAATTGGGTTGAATCTTGCATAGTTCTTACAGGGAATTTTCCCGATGTTGATTACTCCTTGTAGTTGATGCTATTGAGTGGAACCATTGAATTATTGTTATGTTCAGATTGTTGCTTATCATTATATCATCTCTGATCTTGATCCATATGATGTCTTGTGAGTAGTTCGTTTAGTTCTTGAGGACATGGGAGAAGTCATGTTGTTAGTAGTGGAATTGTGTTGAGAAAGATTCAATAGTTTGTTATTTAAGTTGTGGTGTTATTCTTCTAGTGGTGTCATGTGAACGTCGACTACATGACACTTCACCTATATGGGCCTAGGGGAATGCATTGTGTATTTGTCTACTAATCGTAGGGGCTGCCGAAGTGACAGAAACCTGAACCCCCGTTAGGAAACCTTTGCACAAGGGATGTCAGGATCTTAGAGTTTAAAGTTGTGGTTAGGTTTCTATCTTAATTACTTTCTTGTACTTGCGGATGCTTGCAAGGGGTATAATCACAAGTATGTATTAGTCCTAGGAAGGTCGGTACATTAGCACAGGTCCACCCACACAACACTTAGCAAACTAAAGAAGATTAATCAACTATATGAAGCGAAAGCACCTGACGATATTCCCATGTGTCCTCGAGAATGTTTAGTCATCTTAAGTCATAAAACTGGCTTGTCCTTTGCTAAAGAAAGGATTGGGCCACTTGCTGCATTTATTATTATTGTCTTTTATTTACTCGCACTTTATTTATCCGCATTATCAAAAAACCCTAAAAATCCGTTTGATAAGTATTTACAGAGAATTCCTGCTCCAAGCCACTCGTCAACACCTTCTGCTCCTTGTTGGGTTCGACACTCTTACTTATCGAAAATACTGCGATACACCCCATATACTTGTGGGTCATCACCGCCGCAGCTCCTGCTCTGCCGCCGCCTCAAAACCCACGACCAAAAACACATGCCGTTGCCCTAGCATCAACCTTCGGCCACCGCCATGACACAAAACCGCCGCTGCCCTAGTCTCATCTACGTCCACCGCCACGACACAAACTCTGCCACCACCCTAGCTCCATCTACGGCCACCGCCACGATACAACATCTGCCGCCGCCCTAGTCCCATCTAAGGGCCACCGCCACGACACAAACCGCCACCGCCCTAGTCTCATCTACGGCCGTCGCTCCGACAACAAAACCATCCATGGCTCTCTCCACCGCCGTCGCGTCTTTCTCCATCGCTGCCTCGATGGTTCCCATCGGCAGCACGCTAGGGACTCCACTGACAACGAAGCTCACGCGCTCCAACTTCCCGTTCTGGAAGACGCTGGTTCTCCCTCCGATCCACGATGCCCTTGCGCTCAGACTCCTGGATGGCACCGACTCGGCCCTGCCTCAGGTGCTAGAAGTCATCGATGAAGCTCAGAAGAAGACCATGGTGGTGAACACCTCCTATGATACGTGGTTCACTCGCGATTAGGTTGTTCTTGGCTATCTCCTGAACTCCCTGTCGCCTGAGCTCTTGCCCCGTGTGTTCGGCCTCGACACGTCTGCAGCTGTATGGGCGGCCATCAATTGCATGTTCTCCACGCAGTCTCCATCCAAGATCAATGCGATCCGGGGCGCCCTCACCAACACAACAAAGAACTCCCTCACCACCACTCAATACTTCGCCAAGATGAAGGGGTTTGCCTCGGAGCTGGTGGCTCTCGGCAAAACCCTAGATGAAAGTGAGCTGATCAGCTACATCCTGAACGGGCTCGACGGCTCCTAAATTGACGTCGTCTCCAGCGTCAATGGGGACTCTCATACCACCCTTGATGATCTCTTTGATCAAATTTCTGCTCATGATCTTCGTTAGACTATGTTACAGGACACCGGTGATGCCTTCACCATGACGGCCAATCTTGCTCGTCGACAGCCTCCACCCCGCCCGCGTGATGATCGGGCACCTCACCGTGATGACGACCGCGGCAATTGCCGTGATGATGACTGCGGATACCGTGCTCGCGACGATGACCATGATCCGCGCGGACATGGTGATGAGCACCGCGATGACGGTGGCTACATGTGTCGCCGCGACGACCCTCGTCGTGACGACTACCGCCGCTGTCATGATGGTGGCCACCGGGATGGTGATGGTAGGCGCGATGGCCGCCGCCATGATTGTTCTCCCACCCGCTTCGTCAACGTCCACTGTCAAATCTGCAAGATCCGTGGGTATCTCGCCAGTGATTGCTGGTGGAGGTATCAAGACAAGGATAAGGAGGACTCTGATGATGATGGAGATCACAAGGACAAGGCTGCCCACGTTGCCTCCTATGGCTTGGACACCAACTGGTACCCTGACACTGGAGCCACAAATCATGTTGCTAGGGAACTGAGCAAGCTCTCTGTCCACGAGAAGTACACCGACCGTGATCACGTTCACACGACAAATGGTCATGGTATGCAAATTTCCCATGTTGGTCATTTAGTTTTGCATACCCCATATAGTTCCTTGTATCTTAATGATATCTTGCATGTTCCTACTGCCTCCAAAAATTTATTATCTGTTCATAAACTCACTCTTAAACACGGTGTCTTTCTTGAGTTTCACCCTTATTTCTTTTTGATCAAGGATCAGGCCACCAGAGAGGTTCTATTTAAAGGTCCGTGTCATGGTGGCCTCTACCCACTAGTTCCTACTCCCACGCAAGGAAGCCTTCATCACAATAAAGCCATCATCCTCCACATGGCATCGTCGTCTAGGCCACCCCTCTTCCTTTGTGGTGCAGCAAATAATTAGGAAAAATGAACTCTCGCATTCGCTAGAAATAAATCCATATGTTTGTGATGCATGTCAGTTAGCAAAGAGTCATCAATTGCCATATCCCCTTTCTACTAGTGTTTCCACTGTTCCTTTGGAGCAAGTGTTTTCTGATGTCTGGGGTCCAGCTCCTCTTTCTGTTGGCAAACATGCATATTACGTAAGATTTATTGATGATTATAGCAAGTTCACCTAGATGTATTTGCTTAAGAAATGCTCTGAAGTTTATCAAGTCTTTCTTAACTTCCAACAGTTTGTTGAGCGCAAGTTTAATAGAAAGATAAAAACTATGTAAACTGACTAGGGTGGTGAATATAAAAAACTCAATAGTTTCTTCCAAAAAGTTGGGATTATTCATCATGTGTCATGTCCCCATGCTCATCAATAAAACGGTTCTGCTGAACGAAAACATCGTCACATAGTTGAAGTTGGCCTATCCTCCTTGCAAATGCATCCATGCCTCTTAAATTCTGGGATGACGTTTTTGTCACAGCTACCTTCCTCATAAATCTGCTACCCACCAAAGTCATTAAGTTTGACACTCCAGTAGAACGTCTTATGCACACTAAACCAAATTATGAGTCCCTTCGTGTTTTTGGATATGCATGTTGGCCAAATTTTAGGCCCTACAACAAACGCAAACTAGCTTTTCGATCCAACAGATGTGTGTTTCTAGGCTATAGTCCTCTTCATAAAGGGGTCAAATGTCTTGATGTTTCTACTGGTCGTGTTTATGTCTCACGCGATGTTGTTTTTGATGAGCATGTCTTCCCTTTTGCCGACCTTCATCCCAATGCAAGTCGTCGACTGCGTCATGACATTCTTTTACTTCCACATGATACACCCTCTGATTTATCTACTATTGGGGATGCACAAACTAATGACCACATGCCTTTGCCTATTATACCAATTGTGACTAACCATGACCAGGAAACAACACCAGCTGTTTCTGCTACAATGAATTCTGAGTACACTGGTGAAAATTCCATGGAAAATGATGATGAAATGGAGTCAACCGAGCACCCTACAGACTCTCCTACATCACCGCTACACGACAACACCAGCGTGTCGTCCCAGTCTGCGACACCATCCACCTTGGATCGCGCATCCTCGGGATCCCGCGCCGCTGACAGGTGCCATCCTCCCTTGCGCCGAACGTCGCGCCGACCCCGCCTAGATCCTCTCTCGCTTCGCCACGCGTCGAGCCCCAGGCAGTCTCCCGCGAGTCGTCGCCCGGTTCCCCGCTGGCGCCCACCATGAACCGCATCGACTCGGGGCACGAGGCCGACAACGACCTGCCCCTGGTCCCGCCAGAATCTGCCGCGGGATCCGTGCCTTCTGCAGCAGCTGATGGATCACCTGCGATACCGGCGACTGTTGCACACCCTGTGCCTACAGTTCACACTCGTCTTCAATAAGGTATCTCAACCAAAAATTCGTACTGATGGCACTATATGATATGGTCTCCTTGCGTCTACAGGTGAAGCACGTACTCTATCTGAGGCTCTTGATCATCCCCAATGGCGAAGTGCTATGGAAGAAGAATACAAGGCACTCCAACAAAATCAAACATGGCATCTTGTTCCTCCTAGTTCCAACAAGAACTTGATTGACTGCAAATGGGTCTATCGTATCAAGAAGCGAGCAGATGGTACAATTGACAGGTTCAAGGCTCGTCTTGGTGCGAAAGGATTCAAGCAATGGTATGGTATTGATTATGAGGATACTTTCAGTCCAGTTGTCAAAGCTGCTACTATTAGAACTGTCCTAGCAGTTTCTGTATCTCGAGGTTGGAGTCTTCGGCAGCTAGATGTTAAGAACACGTTTTTACATGGTGTTCTAGAGGAGGAAGTTTACATGCGCCAACCCCGGGGTTTTGAGGATCCTGATGCCCCACATCATTTTTGCAAACTTGACAAAGCTTTATATGGTCTTAAGCAATCTTCCCGTGCCTAGTTCTCTCTCCCCGTGCCTAGTGCTCTCGCCTATGTTCTAAGCTTCATGCTCTTGGGTTTATTTCCTCACAAGCTGACACATCTGTGTTTCTCTATCACAAGACAGGTGTCATTATTTATGTTCTTATTTATGTTGATGATATTATTGTTACAAGCTCTTTAGATAGACTATTTCAGTATTACTCAAGGATCTCAATGTCCCCTTTGCCATTAAAGATCTTGGTGACTTGCATTTCTTTCTAGGCATTGAAGTTAAGAAAATTCATGATGGCATTGTTCTCACTCAAGAAAAATATGCCTCTGATCTCCTTGCCAAAGTTGGCATGACTGGATGCAAGGCCATGCCTACACCCTTGTCCTCGTTGGACAAGCTGTCTCTCTGACTGAGGGGGAGCCACTTAGCATAGAAGACAACACATGTTATCGCAATATTGTGGGGGCTCTTCAGTACCTCACTCTGACTTGGCCTGATCTGTCCTTTTTAGTAAACAAGGTTTGCCAGTATCTCCATGCTCCTACAACCGCTCATTGGACTGCAGTCAAACGCATCTTACGTTATGTCTGTGATACTATTAACCTTGGTATTACGTTTCAGAAATCCACTTGCACCTTGTTAAGTGCTTTTTCAGATGTAGATTGGGCTGGCTGTTTAGATGATATACGTTCTACAGGAGGTTTTGTGATATTTGTTGGGCCAAACTTGGTCTTATGGAGTTCTCGTAAGCCCACAGTTTCTCGATCCAGTACTGAAGCTGAATACAAGGCTCTTGCTAATGCTACGACTGAACTTATTTGGGTTGAAGCTCTTCTCAAAGAACTTGGTGTTAAATTATAGGAAAGACCATGTCTATGGTGTGACAACCTAGGTGCTACCTATTTATCTGCAAATCCAGTGTTTCATGCTCGCACAAAACACATTGAGATTGACTTTTATTTTGTACGTGAAAGAGTAGCTAGCAAACAATTTGAGATCAGGTTCATATCTAGTAAAGATCAAATAGCTGATGGCTTTACCAAAGCTCTTCCAGTTGTAAATCTTCGAGAGTTTAGGCGTAATCTAAACCTTAAAAGAAGTTTAGATTAAGGAGGGCTGTTAGACAAGTTTATGTACGTACGGATATGGTGTAGTATACCACTCCTGTATACGTATATCTCTATGTACATGCCACGGTAGAGGCTGTTTCTATCCTATATAAACACGTAACACGAGACCCCAAAAGATTATCGTTTCCGCCACATCAATAGGAGGAAGTAGAGAGGCACTTAGCCGTTTATATAGAGGTGAGAGGAAGGTCGAAGGCGCGGGCAAGTTTTGGGCTAGAAGGCAGTCCTGGCATACAGACATGCGACGCACATCCTCTTCAGAAGAAGCGACCCAAAGTCGTGTGGCGCGCTCAGTTTCTCGGGACGTGATTGTCACACGACGGCAGCATGTGCGTATGAGAGGCATGGAGCAGCCAGTTCCTCGCGTATGGTGATAGTATGTGAGAGTCTTTTTCTCACGTTAGCAGGACCCACCACACGAACTCGGCACGAGGACCCGCAGACATGGAGGGATTACCGCTGCCACGTGAGCTCTCAACGGGTCCCACGACCCGGCGTTTGCGGAGCTATCATGTGTGCTCCAGACGCATCTCCTCACGACCTCGTCACGAAGACCTGCGGACGGCAAGAAATTCCACCACCACCTCGTCTATTGACCAGCCCCATGCCGCCAAGACCCGTGGACGACGAGGCATTCCGCTGTCACCTCGACTTTTTATGGGCCCCACTCCCCGGTGGTTGCGGGGCTCTTACGCCATCCAGATGCATGTGATAGTGCACACTCCTCCCCGCAGACGATGATGGCGGGTCTAGGGCGCGTGCGCGGTTAACCTTCCAGCGATGCGGGGCAGGAAAAGCGTGCGCGCGAAACAACCGTGCGAGGGAAACGGCCAGGCCCTTATCCCAGGAGAGGGGGCGTCCTGGCGCGCATCCTCCCCGGTGTCCATCCCGCGACTCTAAAAAATGGGACAATGTGGATATCTGATTCGTCTAAAACTTCCAGTATCTATTATTGACTCGGATTCTATACATGTCAAATCAACCCGACGCTAGACATGGGTGGTGAGTTTGACACTCGGTTTGTACTCTTTATCCGTTTGAACTCTTTGTATGAACCTATTCGTTGTGTCCCAGTATTGGCTTCATTAATTTAAAGTAGTGCCCTTTTCGAGCCTACCGTCTAAAAAAACAGTTTGACACTCGGTTTAGTGTCAAACAGCTGAGCGAAATATATCATTCTGTTTGTCGCAAACAGGTTACCGTAATATTTAGTGCATATGTTAAAAATATATATATAATTATGGTTTTTACAGGAACAGTGAAGATTGTAGTTTTGTGTAAAGGAAGCATAAACGCAATGACATGGAGACTATAGTAACAAGAGATGAAAATGGATTCATTTTTTCCTGTTTGTGTCCCTCAAAATCTCAAATAAACTCTATCGTAAATACAAATAAGTAGACATATCAAAATATCACTTCTGCTATTTTAATCATTGCGAGAAAATCACAAATATTATATGTTCTTATCCTTCTACACTTTTGGAATGTTTGTCTCCGGCAAAACTCAATAATCTGTGCGATTCTGGTCAATGCTGTAGCTTTCCCCAGAATCTACATTGTATTATCATACCCCGGTATAGATCAAACCCCAATCGTGGTGCAGTTATGGCTTGTGTTTCCTAGCCTGTACGTGCAACACAGTGAACATGTGTTCCTGATTCCCTGCATTCCTATTGACAAGACTCTGAACATGAATTATCTTCTCCTATATGTATACCTTTTTCTTGTAATTTTGCTATGTGCGGTCTCCTATGAATTGATATGTGAACTGATTGGAAGAAAAGAAAGGTCATCTCCTCTTATATGGACTTCTGAGTAAGTGTTGCATGTCGTAACATGCAATGGAGACCTCAGTTACTACCATTGAACATGCATTAGACGTTTATTTATTGGAAAAAATTATGACTCACCAACCTTGATGGAGTTTTATAAGATGTGTCTCGGGATAACATGGACCTACTAAGATTAGTCCATGGAGGTCGAGAACCAGTTCGGCAGCCTTGGATTAGATTAGTCTGGTATGTTTGGCTAGACTCTAGAACATGGATCTCTGGTTAGGTAGTGTCCATGCAAAGTGTACTATTGAATATTATTAGTTTTGCAAATTAATTGTGCCCTGAAATTACATAAAGATAAAAATCTAATGCCATTAATTCTTTAATTTCCTATTTTCCTATTCGTTTTTTGGAAAACTCTATTTAAAAGAATTACTTCCGATGCGGTTAAATGTTTCCACTTCATGTTGAGTATGATTCTATGTAATACTTTTCTCACAAACATAAGTATATAACAATAACTTACTCTGTTTTATACACAAGGAATTGATTGCCAACAATTAGAGAGTTTTCTTCAGGTGCAACTAATATTTGCTTCAGGTGCAACTAATTAGAGAGTTTTCTCTAGGAAACGAAAAAGGCTTCCATGGATCGAAAAAGAAGCATCTAGTGCAACATGCAGAGCTTGACATACTTCCTCCGAAGAAATTGGGTTTCAATAGTTCTTACATTTGCTTCCATATAAATCGAAATTTGATTTGTTGTGAAAAACTTTTGTCGAGGCAATGGTCGATTTAAGTTTTGTTTTAATAGAGAATAAGCTTAATTGGCAACTAAAAATCATTTCAATTTGTAGAAATATAGAATACACCAATGATGCTTCATGCATCCTTTCATATAACATGTTTCCTACAACATACATACTTGCTTCCTTTGAGTCACCAACATTATACTATAGTAGTTTATATGAATATACCATGTGTTGGGTCCGCAGCATAGAAAACAAAAAAATTCCTACGGTGTGAACTATACGCCAAGATCTATCTACTAGATACAGAGCAAACGGGTGGACATACATCCATGGAGAACTTACCCTCGAAGACAACGAGCTTTGTTAACGAGTAGGCACTCGTGGTTGATATAGTCGTACACTTGCCGATCTCAAGATCATGAGGAAGTCCGAGCGCCGCAACTCAGCAGCGCATCCGCACTCGCACACACGTTCAAGCCACCGGACAACCTCCACCTCCTCGCTCCATCGATCCAGCGGAAGCAGCAACTCCTTCCAGACGAAATGCCACCGGGAACATGTATCTCGCTAATCCGAGATCATGGGAGAATAATTCTAGAGGGGGAGAGAGATCCTTCACAAGGAGGTGTGTGGATGAAGGAGGGAATGGGTGGCCTTTTATAGGAGGAGGGGGGGTGCCCCCTCTCTCCATGGCCGGCGCATGGGGGGTGACCCCTCACCTCCCCCATTCATGTGGTGGTAACCCCTCCACATTAAAATGCCTCTTCACATTTCCTTTTAAAGTCTCCACTTTAAATGCATTGAATTTCTCCAAATTTAATGCTCTCTCATTTAATAAAACTCTTTTATTAAATTTATTCAGAATTTTGTTAATTACTTTAATTAACAAACATTCACATATAGCCCCTTGCAATATTTCAAGATCACATGCAGAACCACCTTTTGCAATTTCACCCGAAACAATTTCTGATTTCTATTGAATCAATTCCTGCGCTTTGCAATTCTTTCGTCTGAAACATATGTGCTCCAAAATGGTGTCCGGTAACTCTTAAGTGTGCCACCCTACGAATCGCGAATAATGCAGACATGATCGAGACCCTTCTCCGATCAATAATCAGCAGCGGGATCTAGAGATCCGTACTGACTCCTACACATTTAACGATGACTCCTGTGATCGTGAGAACCTTTAACGCTTGTAACTAAATCCCTTTCTCTCTCGATATATTACATGTCCGAGATTCGATCATCGGTATCTCCATACCTAGTTTGATCTCGTTACCGACATGCACTCTTTTCTCGGTCCCGTGATATAACATTCTAGTGATCACATCACTTGCTTGCAAGCTATCCTAATGTGATATCACCGAGAGGGCCCAGAGTATATCTATCCGTCATCTGGATTGACAAATTCCACTCTTGATCCATGAGCCTCAACATAACACCTTCGTAGCACTGAACCCATCTTTATAGTCACCCTGTTACGGTGTGACGTTTGATGTTATCAAGATACTCTTCCGGTGTTAGCAATTAACATGATCTCATGGTCTAAGGATAAAGATTACTTCGTATGATGTTATAGAAATATAAACATAATGACTTGATCGTAATGCTATACTTCGGATGAATGTTCATCACATCATTTCACAAATGTTGTGACCTTGTTATTAACAACATCCAATGTCCATGATCAGAAAACCTTGATCATCTTGTTAATCAACAAGCTAGTCTATAAGAGAGGCATGACTAGGAACCCTTTTTGTTTATTAAACACACATGTATTGATGTTTCCTATCAATACAATTATAGCATGCAAAATAAACATCTATCATATACAAGGAATACATAATAACAACTTTATTATTGCCTCTCAGGGCATATTTCCTTCAGTCTCCCACTTGCACTAGAGACAATAATCTAGTTTATATAGTGATAAATCTAACACCCTTGGAGTTCTGGTGTTGATCATGTTTTTCCCTAGGGAGTACTTTAGTCAACGGATCTGCTACATTCAGGTCCGTGTGCACTTTACAAATCTTTATATCTCCATCCTTGACATGCTCGTGGATGGAGTGAAACCGGCGCTTAATATGCTTGGAATTCTTGTGAGACCTTGGTTCCTTGACGTTGTCTATGGCTCCATTATTGTCACAATAGATCACCATCGGGTCCAACGCACTGGGAACCACACCCAGTTCCGTTATGAACTCCTTCATCCAAACCGCTTCCTGCGCTGCTTCTGAAGCAGCAACATATTCCGCCTCCATTGTTGATCCAGCTACCACAGGTTGTTTGGAGCTCCTCCAACTAACTGCTGCTCCGTTCAAGAGAAATACGTATCCGGATTGAGACTTAGGGTCATCCGGATCAGTGTCAAAGCTAGCATCGACATAACACTTAGCGACTAGCTCTTCTTCACCTCCATATATAAGAAACATATCCTTAGTTCTTCTCAAGTACTTAAGGATATTCTTGACCGCTATCCAGTGTTCCGAACCTGGATCAGATTGGTACCTACTAGTCAAACTAATAGCATGTGCCACATCCGGTCTTGTACATAGCATGGCATACATTATAGAGCCTATGGCTGAGGCATAGGGGATCTTATCCATTATCTCTCTTTCTTCCGCCGTAGCCGGACTTTGAGTCTTACTCAATGTCTTGCCTTGCAACATAGGTAAGAACCCCTTCTTACTTCCGTCCATATTAAACTTCTTTAATATCTTATCAAGGTATGTACTCTGCGATAGCCCAATTAGGCGTCTTGATCTATCTCTATAGATTTTAATGCCTAATATATATGAAGCTTCACCAAGGTCCTTCATCGAAAATTTGCTGTTTAGATAACTTTTAACACTATTTAAAAGATCTAAATCATTTCCAATCAATAATATGTCATCCACATATAATATCAGAAATGCCACATTGCTCCCACTCACTTTCTTGTAAATACAAGCCTCTCCATAAGTTTGGACAAATCCAAACTCTTTGATCACCTCATCAAAGCGGAGATTCCAACTCCGGGATGCTTGCTTCAGTCCATAGATGGATCGCTGAAGTTTGAACACCTTATCAGCATCCTTAGGATCGACAAAACCATTCAACACAGGTGCATGACCATAAAAGATATTATTCATATAAATCGAACAACCATTGTTTTCAGACTTAAATGAATAACCACTTTGCATCAAACACGATCCGGATACAATGTTCATGCTCAGTGCAGGCACCAAATAACAATTATTTAGGTTTATAAATAATCCCGATGGCATATGGAGAGGCAGCGTTCTGACGGCGATCACATCAACTCTTGATCCATTGCCGACCCGCATCGTGACCTCATCCCTTGCTAGTTGTCGCTTGTTCCGTAGCCCCTGAACCGAGTTACATATATTAGCAACCGATCTCGTATCAAATACCCAGGTGCTACTGCGAGTACTAGACAAGTACACATCAATAACATGTATATGACATATACCTTTGTTTGCCTTGCCGGACTTCTTGTCCGCCAAATACTTGGGGCAGTTGCGCTTCCAATGGCTAGTCCCCTTGCAATAGTAGCACTCGGTGTCAGACTTAGGGCCAGCTCGGGGTTTCTTTTCAGGCGCGGCAATAGACTTGCCACCCTTCTTTCCCTTGTGCTTGCCTTTCTTGTCCTTCTTGCAATCGGTGGTCCTATTGATCATCAACACTTGATGTTCTTTCCTAATCTCCACTTCTGCAGTCTTAAGCATTGACAGAAGCTCAGGAAGAGACTTCTTCATGCCCTGCATATTATAGTTCATCACGAAGCTCTTGTAGCTAGGTGGCAGAGATTGGAGAACACGATGTATGCCTAAGTCAATGGGAATCGTTATTCCCAAGGACACAAGCTTATCGGCGTACCCAGACATTTTGAGTACGCGCTCACTAACGGAGCTGTTTTCCTCCATCATGCAGCTAAAGAACTTTTCTGTAGCATTATAACTCTCTACGGTAGCATGGGTATCGAAAATCATTTTCAATTCTCCCATGGTATCAAAGACATTGCCATTTTCGAAACGCTTTCGAAGTTCTGGCTCTAGCCCATACAGTATGCCGCAATGAACTAAGTTGTGGTCCTCCTGACGAGTTATATAGACGTTCTTTTCCTCGTCATGGGCATCAGGAGCTGGTGGGGGGCCTAGCGGCGCATCTAGCACATATTGCTTTTGTGCAGCAGTGAGGAGAATCCTCAAATTCATAGCCCAGTTGGTGAAGTTGCTACCATTCGCAGCAAGTTTCTCTTTCTCCATGAACACATTGAAATTAAAAGCAGGTGGTGCCATCTACAACAGAATTTGTAAATTATATTTAGAATAAGTTTATGATAGATTGAGTTCAACTAATCCAAATTACTAATGAACTCCCACTCAAAAATGACATCCCTCGTGTCCTTTTGGTGATTACATGAACCAAATCCACTACACCAAGTCCGATCATCACGTGAGTCGGTGTAGCTTCAAAGGCGAGCATCTATATGGGCATCATATCAACTATATGACTCATGCTTAACCTTTCGGTCCGTGTTCCGAGGCCATGTCTGTACATGCTAGGCTCGTCAAGTAAGAACCTTAGTATTTGCGTGTGTAAAACTGTCTTACACCCGTTGTATGAAAGCGTAGAGTTGAGAACACCCGATCATCACGTGATACCTCAAAACACGATCCACAAAACGGTGCATACTTAAGGAAGAACACATTTTATCTTGATATCTAAATGAGGGATCATTTTATAATGCTACCAAACGCGCCAAACTAGCAATATAAGATGCTAACATCTAATGTGTGAAGTGAGGTGATATGGTCCATGCATTTGATCTCTATCATTTGCATCGTGGTATGATCTCTATCATTCCTTTGTGTGTAAGGCCAAGGTCTATGGAACTTACACGTTAAGTGAGTTGTAAGAGTATCTATTATACATCTACTTACAACAATACCATATCAAAACACTAGCCCAGCAACGATCTAAACTAGACGCCTCTAATTTATCAATTGCAAGTTTTACGTGACTTAGGGCTTTTGGAGATAGAACCTGTCTAACCTACGAACATGAACCACAACGAGGATAACCAAGTTATTAGCAACTCGTTGTAAATTAAATATTGACTATAGTTGGAGAGACAGACACCCGCCAGCCACTTATGCAAAACAAGCTGCATGTCAGTCGTGAAACCGGTCTCATGTACGATGACATGTAAGGTTGGTCCAGGCCGCTTCATCCCACTATGCCACCAATATCTAAAGTACATAGAAGGTGCAATAACATGATCATCATCGCTCACATATAAACATATGTGTACTATCCGTGCAAAGCACCTACACATAGATCAGGCTTTGATACCACTGTTGGGTCCGCAGCATAGAAAACAAAAAAAATCCTACGGTGTGAACTATACGCCAAGATCTATCTACTAGATACAGAGCAAACGGGTGGACATACATCCATGAAGAACTTACCCTTGAAGACAACGAGCTTTGTTAACGAGTAGGAACTCGTGGTTGATGTAGTCGTACACTTGCCGATCTCAAGATCGTGAGGAAGTCCGAGCGCCGCAACTCAGCAGCGCATCCGCACTCGCACACACGTTCAAGCCACCAGACAACCTCCACCTCCTCGCTCCAGCGATCCAGCGGAAGCAGCAACTCCTTCCAGATGAAATGCCACCGGGAACATGTATCTCGCTAATCCGAGACCATGGGGGAATAATTCTAGAGGGGAAGAGAGATCCTTCACAAGGAGGTGTGTGAATGAAGGAGGGAATGGGTGGCCTTTTATAGGAGGAGGGGGTGCCCCCTCTCTCCATGGCCGGCGCATGGGGGGTGACCCCTCACCTCCCCCATTCATGTGGTGGTAAACCCTCCACATTAAAATGCCTCTTCACATTCCCTTTTAAAGTCTCCACTTTAAATGCATTGAATTTCTCCAAATTTAATGCTCTCTCATTTAATAAAACTCTTTTATTAAATTTATTCAGAATTTTGTTAATTACTTTAATTAACAAACATTCACATATAGCCCTTTGCAATATTTCAATATCACATGCAGAACACCTTCTGCAATTTCACCCGAAACAATTTCCGATTTCTATTGAAACAATTCCTGCGCTTTGCAATTCTTTCGTCTGAAATATATGTGCTCCAAAATGGTGTCCGGTAACTCTTAATTGTGCCACCCTACGGTTCCCGAATAATGCAGACATGATCGAGACCCTTCTCCGATCAATAATCAGCAGCGGGACCTGGAGATCCGTACTGACTCCTACACATTCAACGATGACTCCTGTGATCGTGAGAACCTTTAACGCTTATAACTAAATCCCTTTGTCTCTCGATATATTACATGTCCGAGATTCGATCATCGGTATCTCCATACCTAGTTTGATCTCGTTACCAACATGCACTCTTTTCTCGTTCCCGTGATATAACATTCTAGTGATCACATCACTTGCTTGCAAGCTATCCTAATGTGATATCACTGAGAGGGCCCAGAGTATATCTATCCGTCATTTGGATTGACAAATTCCACTCTTGATCCATGAGCCTCAACATAACACCTTCGTAGCACTGAACCCATCTTTATAGTCACCCTGTTACGGTGTGACGTTTGATGTTATCAAGATACTCTTCCGGTGTTAGCAATTAACATGATCTCATGGTCTAAGGATAAAGATTACTTCGTATGATGTTATAGCAATATAAACATAATGACTTGATCGTAATGCTATACTTCGGATGAATGTTCATCACATTATTTCACAAATGTTGTGACCTTGTTATTAACAACATCCAATGTCCATGATCAGGAAACCTTGATCACCTTGTTAATCAACAAGCTAGTCTATAAGAGAGGCATGACTAGGAACCCTTTTTGTTTATTAAACACACATGTATTGATGTTTCCTATCAATACAATTATAGCATGCAAAATAAACATCTATCATATACAAGGAATACATAATAACAACTTTATTATTGCCTCTCGGGGCATATTTCCTTCATTTGTTACCATTGCTCGCATTTATCTACAACAACATGCATGGTATCTAAATGTGGTCGTGGCCTATTCTCCACTTGGTTTGACATGGACTAGCCAACAAAATGCTGCAACCTAGAATTCCCTAGCAATGAGTGATGACCTCAACGAGCATGACGGATAGCAAGGCAGCACAACTGTCTCTGGTGAGGTCTGTAAAGCCTCTATGCACGAGAAGCAGGCAATATAAGAGACACATCTATTGTCGGGGCGGATTCATATGAGATCATCTATCTGGTCTACAATAGAAGCATATTCAGACTTGTATGAAGCATATATGTAATTCAAAAGAAGAATGGGCAACACTATCGACCAAACCTTGAAATTGAGAAACAATATCGATCAGATGAAACATAGAGTGTATTACATGATTAGCCGCAACATGTGGTGAAGGTGGCGCCTCCACCTAGTCAGCACGCACCGCAGCCGCACACGGCTGCAATGCGAGCACCAACCAAAGAGGTGTGTCTAGCTCGCGACTTGGAACTTGGTGTGGACGTATGAAATCGCTGATGAGACGATGAGCGGCAACACTTCTGGCGATGTCGGTAAATAAATGGCACCAGAGCAAATGGATGTGTGGTTGGAGGTAGGCAACACTAGGAGGCCTCGGTGCTTGTTGTTGGCACTGGTGCTCCGTGCTCGTGATTGGAATGGCCTCGTTGCTGACATTGGTTCCGATCCACATGCACCTGGCGTAGAGAAGAAAATAGCGGTGCATGGCACGACATGGTGGAGCGAGGTTGAGTTGCGAGATGATTAGACAATCGGATGGATGAAATCTTCTAATCACTAGGATTAGCGTGAAACCTCCTAGGGAGTCTCTAATTAGCAAATATAAGATACTTTAAAAAAATCCACCTTGTATCATATAGCATCATTCAAATGCAAATCTAATGGTATACCTTTTGTGCTGCATATCTCATCTTGTCATACACAAATTGTTTGTCAGAGTTAGACTAAAGATATGAGAAAACCTTGTATACCAAAGCAGAGAGAGTATACAACAACTAGTTTATGTAAATGCATTAGTTTTTCAACTACATATGACTTGTTTACTCGTTTACAAAGAGATGTTTTTTGGCGCATTATAGGGCTTACCCGACCAAAAAATGTAGAAATGATTCTTCTGCAAATTAAGATAGAATCTAGCATCTACTCCCTCCGTTTCGTAATATAAGGTGTTTTAGATTTGTGAAAAGAGTGTATCTAGACTCCTTTTAGTGTGTAGGTTCAGAGTGAATCTATAAATTAAAAGGGGTCAAGATACACTCCTTTCATAAATCTAAAACATCTTATATTACGAAACAGAGAGAGTAATTTTTAAGAAAGGGTCACGGAAAATAGAGCACAAGTAATTGTTTTAGTGTCATGCATGTCCGCCCTTTTATAGAATAATTTGCATTATTTTAGAAAATAAAATCAAGAATGAAGAAGTGAGCTTAACTCACTTGGTTGGAAGAGTGGATGTACCATGTAACCTCCCGGGCTTCAAGTTCTCATAGGCATTAACTCAGCCTTTATTATTTATAAAAAGAGTGTTGTTGGGCTATTCCATGCTGTTTTCCTTTCTTAAAGTAAAAGAGAAATAAAATGGTCATAGATCCATGTGTGCTTGCACTCCTACTGGTTCGATTTACCACGAACATACCTACCGTACTCAAAGAGTATGAGGGTTTAGTCCATGGATAATATGGGGCATCTATCAAGAGCTATAATAGGGGGAGCAATTGTGTTGAACAAGACTGAAACAAGATGCATCCTCTTTCTCTCTCTCTTCTTGTGATTTCCATTGGTGATGCTTATAGTAGGAGGTTATATCGATATAGTGTTGGTCAAAGAAACTCCTTAATTATTTATTGCATAAGTACACAATATATAAAAGAGGAAATTACAAGAAAATTGTATGGACAAGCTGCTAGGGGAGGAGAAGACAAAAATCGACCTAGGTTTCATCCCCTTGCTGGTTCGCCCTACCTCCGGTGGCATTGGGGCTTCGGAGGTGAGGAGCACCAGGGCTCCTTGCCGGTGGGAGTTTCCCGTTCTTCTTTTTTATTTTTATCAGTATCTTCCTCGGGATAGTGACGTGGTGGATACATCTTAAAGCCAGAATAAGGTCCTCCTTGCCCTATCCCTGCTTGGGAAGTGTGCGTAGCGCTAACAGAGGGCTTGTGGAGTTGTCTTCCTAGTAGATCTTCTAGGATTCGGTTCGTCTTCATGTCAGTTGCTGTAGTTGCAGGTCAGTTCCTCCTGATCTCTTCTTTTTATATTTGGTGATGGTTGATGCTCTAGTGTGCTGGTCTTTTTAGGCCTTACCACGACGACTCCCCATCTATTACAACAAGCTTTGCCTAGCTCTAGTGAGGGAGTGACGAGGACGGCGGCGCACCTTTGGCTTGATCTAGTGCATGTAGTCTTTGCTAGGTGGTCTAAGAAACTATTTAAAACTTTTATTACTTTTAGGTTTATTTCTACCGGTGTTAATGGTTATTAATAGATGGTTGTTCTTTTTAGCAAAAATATACAAGGAAACACAAACTTAATCCCTATGGTTGGTCCAAAAAAAAGTAACTCTTAAAATGCACAAAACCATGACTGCCGCAGTAGTCACTAACATTGAACCCAAGCCACTAAATGTTTGATGTCAGGTATGCCATGCTCGACTCAAAATTTTGATCCAGCTTGAGGATACATGATGTGGCTCGGGTATAACCTCAACTAGGATGACCAGGTGTTACTCTAGCGTGTTGTAGGAAAGTAAATTGCAACAGGTTTTTCATCGGAAAAAATGCAACAGGTTTTGTGTTCTACGAGGCAAGTCAATCAGATGCTAAACCGGATATTTTTCTGATAAACATGTCAAAGCTGGCTTTTTTCCCGATAAAGGGGGGAAACCTGCCTTGTGATTCTGAAAAAAGATATAGCTGTGATTTTATTGTTACTAGTTTAATGTACTACTCTAAACATAAACAACTCGAACAAGTTTTTTAGAAAGTTTAGTAGACATAAAAAAATATTTTTTGGGTTTTCATCCATGATAGACTCATCCTGGAGCAAGCAAGTACATGAGGCCACGAGCCAAAATATAACCTCTCAGTTGCTAATCCTTGTACAGAAATCGCAAATGATGTACTCTCTTACTGGCAATTGCTTATCTGCCAAACTTCGTGATCCTCTACCACTTTGCTTATTGTTGTACACCAAAAACTATGTGACACTATCATTTCCTTCACACTGGCAGTTTGTGTTGCTCCATCGTCTGGGTCTAATCATACACATTCAACACAATGAAAATGTGTTCCTGAGTCCTCTCATTCCTAACGAGAATACTATCCTGACTATGTTTTTTCTTGAATCTATGCTAGTTACCATATTTTTTATGAACTGGTATAGGGGAATCGACATGAAGGGAAGTAAGGCCGCATCCTCATATATCATGGGCTCATGAAGTGTTGCACGTTATAACATGCAATGGGAACTTTTCTGTGACCTCAATTCAATGCAAGATTTCTGCTATGTTAATTACAACTATTGAATATTTTGTACTAAAGACTGACCCCTTTCATACACAAGTGGATGCAAAAATGATCATGTCCTGGTTGCTGATTTCTAATAGCAGAGCGTGTGTGCATTCATCTAAATATAAGGATGTTTTCCAAAGCACCAGGTTCGTCCACATCATATAAATTATCTAGATCATCAGATGATTAGACTAATAAAGCACAGCCGTTGGATTTATGCAATTGTCTTGAGTCTATCAGCTGGATTTGTCGTGTAACAACATAAAAAAAGTAGCACGAACAAGAAACCTCCATGTCACGTATTGCAATTCGTGGTAAACAAAACCGACCAAGTCACATGTGGTATTTTTTTCACAGTTTGTACATACAACCATCGATCTGTTCATTTTTTTTAAAAACATTGAACGTTTGCATATCTTCAATCCCTTTAGCTCCATATCGACATTGCCCTAGCGCTATTGGTAAGGTTCAGCCAATTTTGATCTGTTCCGGTCACATGTACATGGATTTCAACCAAAAAAATATCCAATCAGGTTTGGTCTGTTCCGGCCACATGTACACGGAGTTCGACCAGCAATTCTCCAATCCCTTATTTTCATCAAACCAGCTAGCTGTCAATTCCTTTAAGTGCAACAGGCAGGCTGCTGGTCATCAATTATGTTTTGTATGGTTGGGGTGTGCCTCTCAGAACTCTATTATTTAGCCTCTGATTTTTTTGACAACTTCATTATCGTGGTGGAGCTCTTCATACTGGAGATGTTCGAGGATGCGCCAAGGCTGCACAAATCATCTTGAAAATTATCTTGTCGGTATCTATTTCTAGGCACTGTTATAGTTATTAACCTCTGAGTAGTTTTGAAAATATTGCAATCATCGCGTTGAAGCCCTCAACAGCAGAAGTGCTACATGATTACAACGATGATTTCTTGTGAAACTCATGCAGCAAGTCAGCGAGAATTCTTATTATCCGCTTCCAATTTTGTAGTGGCTAGGGTTATTCTTTTTTAGCTAATCAACATTGTCTGAGCATGATTATGGGTTTGCCGATACAAACATGGGATATAACAATTTATCACCATCGGCTCTTTCCATCGTCATCGTAAAAACTCAAACATAACCTTTCTCCACCTCTACGAATTTTATTTGTATGCCCTATAATAATATAATTACTACCTTTGGTTTTTAAAAGAAGGTGGCCAAAATCTCAAAAGCTTGACCAAAATTATCTTAGAAAAAGGGATTTTGATTGTCGACACAACACTAGTAGAAACCAGGCTATTAGCTCCGGTTCGTAAGGACCTTTAGTCGCAGAATGCAACCCGGGACTGCAAAAGCGGGACTAAAGGTCCAAGCTTTAGCCCCGGTTCTGTTACGAACCGGGACTAGAGGTCCAACCACGTGGCCCCGCGAGCCGCGCTAGGCTGGAGGGTCCCGGTTCGTAACACGAACCGGGACTAAAGGTTCCCTGTCGCGGCAGCGTTTTGGGCCATTTGGCTGTCGCGGCAGGAGATGGGGTTTTAGGATTTTGTGTTTTTTTTTATTTTGTGTTTTGTGTTCAATTATTTTTTTATTCTGTGTTTTCATTAGAAACAAGTTTTCGTATACATATAGAACGCTACTACACAGTACTTGTACACATTGATGCAATATATAATATAATTTCTCTTATAAGCATACATGGAGTCCCAACTGGGTCCACAGCATGTCTATTTGATTACATGGAGATCATTACATGTATGCTTTAGGGTCTACGTATAGAGTATTCTCCGCATGGGTCTATGACCTCGTTGACAAAAAATCCAGCAAATTCCTCTTGAATTGCTATTAGGCGGTCCTCCGGTAGGAGCTTGTGTAACATCCCAATTCAGCAACCCTGATTAGTTGTCCAGAATGCAAAAATCAGGGAGAACAAAAACATTTTTTTATACTTGGTGCAGTGTTTGCTTGTTGGTGCTTGTGCATGTGAGTGTGTATCTTATGATACTCCTTACCTGACCCTTGACAAAAGCTATTTACCAAAACCATCCTGGCTCATTTTACATATTCTCAAACGTTCTGGCATTTCATGAGCCAAGATGCTTATGCAACTAAAACTATTTTAGTAGCTTCTATTGACAAAACTATAGAGAGAGATATAATATAAACCTCCTTATGTTTTCAAGACAGAACCTTCAAATAATCTTACCTCTAGTACTCCCAAAACCTCTTTTAAAAGCTTTTGAATTCGACTCTTGGTAGAAATACCAAGGACTCTCTTCCTATTCAAACTCTAACCTTTTCAAAATACCCCTCCCTACCCCAAGCTAGGCTTGATGGTAACCCCAGTAGTGGAGTTGCTTAGTTTATAAGATGAGTTGCCTTCATCTGCTGTCTGATGAGTTGCCTTGATCTGCTATTTGACTTGTTTGCTTAGGAAGTAGTATGAGCCACTCTAGGAGCTCATCACTAGGATCAAGAGGTTTCCAAATCATCACCCCCTAAGCAAGAATACAAATCTGGATATGATCCCTAGCTACCAGGTGATCATCCAAAACCCTTAGCCAGATCAATTCTGCAGTGGTCCATTCTAGAAGCTTCCAAGTCAACAATGACCAACACCAAGCATGGATCCCTTCTACTCAATCTACACTTCCACATCATCCACTTAAGGACGCCTTGATACCTTGCAACACCTCCAGAAACATTCCCTCTCTTACTCTAGTCAAAATCCTCAAAACTGCAAAATTTGACTAAGTCTGGAAACTGTTTCAACATCACCTTTTGAATGTCTCCCTTTCTCAACCCTTGTGCATTCTTGAAAATGCATCTGAACCATCTTGTTAACCATCCTAAGGACTACCAAGGACCACTCTCCCCCTTGGTTAGATCATCCTCCAACCCACTTGTTCTTGATGGTTTTGCAGGCAAGAAAACAACATTCCCTGCAAATCTAGTCATCATGCCTACTTTGATAGAAGCTCACACCATTATCCCACCTTCTATGGACCAACTCTTTGCATGGTTCTGTTCTACTCATATAGGTCTATCAAAATCTACTTCACTTGTTCCAAGTGGATCTGTGTGCTCCTTAAACCCTCAAGGTTTTGAAGGCTTGTTGACAATCTGCTTTGGCAGGCTTATTTTATTCAAAGTTTGAAAGCCTGTCTTGGTGAGCTCAAGCAGGATCAAGATCAAACCCCTAGACCATTGAAATCTACATCACTTGGTCTATCCATCCATATAACCCATGCCCCAAGGGGATATCTGAACTCCAATGATAAAACCATGTTTTGATGGTATGAAATTAACACCTCCCTAGATCCCTAATCTAGGGTACTCCACCAAAAATCAACTTGGACTTCCATTTCCCAAGGTTGCAAATACCACCTTGTCTACATCCTCTACCTTGATCATCAAGATTTATCAAATATTACCCATAATTATTATGGCTCCAAATCTATTTAATTCCTTTAATAGGCCAAATCTCAAAACTCCTTTCCCAATGGAAAGTTTGGTTTTTGTCAAAACACTTCCCCAACTTTTGGCTCATGTGAGTTCCACATATCCTATCCTACCTTCCAACTTCAAAAATAAATATTTTTGAAGAGCTCTAATAATTCTTTTTGCCATTTTTCCTAAATGGCAGAAACAACAAAATAATTATTTTAAGATACTTTTAAGCCACAACAAATCTTGGGAACCTAAGTGTGTACTCACATTTGGGACCATCTCAAATCAAAATCCACCCTTGTCCAATGTAAATTTATCAAATGACCTTCTAGAATCTACTTCTTCCCTTTTTGAATAAATGGATTTTTGAGGACTAAAACACCTTATAAAAATCCCAAATAAATCCTAGGAGTCTACCTAGACCTCATCTATCTACCAGTACCATTTCCTCACCTTGTCCAATGCAAGTTTTTGGACCTTCTTAATAACCACCAATTCGATCAAATTTGCCAAGTAAGCAACTCAACACCTCAAACCACTTCCAACTCCCATCAAAACTTGCTCAATGCATCTCCTCAGCGCCAGGACACACCCCAGGTCGACACCACTGTAGCTCCATGATACGTCCATTTTGCATCACTATTCTATGTCTTAATTCACTATTATTCATTGATATATTTCATATTGAGAGGTGATACTTATGTTATTTCATCTGTTTTTGCATGGTTGATGACTTTTGGAGCATGGACCGCTGCAGTCAGGATTCTGATGGAAAAGGTGCTGTTTGGAGGCAAAATTCGCGAAGATCAGAAAATCCGGGAAAATATACGGAAAATCCTATTTTTCCAGAAGACTAAGGATGCCAGAAGACGGAGTGGAGATAGGCCACAGGGGGGCCACACCACCCCCTGGCGTGGGCAGCCCTAGGCCGCGCCTGGAGGTGGTGTGGCCACCCTGGCCCACTCCAGCCTCTCCCCTCTGGCGTATATCAACCTCCTGAAACCCTAAGACTAGAGGAGGGACCAGAGAAAGATTTCGCCGCCTCTGCGGGGTGGAAAACACCGAGAGAGAAAGATCTCTCCGGCAGACAGATTTCTGCCGAGGAAATTCCATCTCTGATCATGATCCATATGATGTCTTGTGAGTAGTTTGTTTGTTCTTGAGGACATGGGAGAAGTCTTGTTGTTAGTAGTGGAGTTGTGTTGAGAGAGATTCAATAGTTTGATATTTAAGTTGTGGTGTACTTCTTCTAGTGGTGTCATGTGAACGTCGACTACATGACACTCCTAGGGGAATGCATTGTGTATTTGGCTACTAATCGTAGGGGTTGCCGGAGTGACAGAAACCTGAACCCCTGTTAGGAAACCATTGCACAAGGGACGTAAGGGTCTTAGAGTTTAAAGTTGTGGTTAGGTTTCTACCTTAATTACTTTCTTGTACTTACGGATGTTTGCAAGGGGTATAATCACAAGTATGTATTAGTCTTGGATGGGGCGGTACATTAGCACAGGTTCACCCACACAACACTTAGCAAGCTAAAGAAGATTAATCAACTATATGAAGCGAAAGCACTTGACAGTCTTCCCATGTGTCCTCGAGAATGTTTGGTCATCTTAAGTAATACAACCGGCTTGTCTTTTGCTGCATAAAGGATTGGTCCACTTGCTGCATTTATTCCTACTGTCTTTTGTTTACTCGTACTTTGTTTACTTGCTTTATCAAAAACACCTAAAAATCTGTTTGCTAAGTATTTGCAGAGAATTCCTGATCCATACCACTAGCCAGCACCTTCTGCTCCTCGTTGGGTTCGACACTCTTACTTATCGAAAATACTGCAATACACCCCCTATACTTGTGGGTCATCAAGACTATTTTCTGGCGCCGTTGCCGGGGAGTGAAGCGTTATTGGAGAGTGGAACTGGTAAAGGAAACTTCTACTGTGAGTATTGTTTACTACTGTTAGTTTCTTTATTTTCGTTATGGATAATTCACTGAGTTTCTTATTTGGTAATGCTACTACCACTGCTAAGGTAGTAGATAAGCCACCACCTGCTGAGAATGATGTTTTCAAAATACCTACAAGAATTATTGGTCGTGTTATGGATAACTACTATGTTGGGGATGGAACTGTCCATCTCGGTGATCATTTACTCTTTATACACGAATTATGCGGGTTGTTAAGAAGTTATTCTCATTATCGCTGAAAGGAAGAGCTGAGGAATGGTATAAGCTGCTGAAGAATGGTCAAACTCTGGAATGGGAGGAAATAGTGCCTCTCTTTTATTCAAAGTTTTATCCTCCTAGTGAGATTCATAAAGATCGGAATCAAATATACAACTTTTGGCCTCTTGATGGAGAGAGTACAACTCAAGCTTGGGGGAGATTGAAGTTACTAATGCTCAAATGTCCCATTCATGAGCTCCCCAACAATATTATTATCAATAACTTTTATGCAAGGCTCCCTCTACATGATAAAGATTTATTGGATGCTTCTTGTGCTGGATCATTCACTCGCATGAAAGAAGAAGCTAAATGGGATCTTCTGGACCGTATTCAAGATAATGTTGAAGCTTGGGAGAATGACAAAGGTAGAAAGTCAGGTATAAATTATGATTATGAATGCATTAAATCTTTTATGGGAACTGATGACTTTCAAAATATTAAAAATGCTTATGGTCTAGACTCTCAAGCTATTGCTTCTTATTTTAAGGCTTTTGCTTCCTATATTGAAGTGCCTAAAAAGAAGTGGAATAAGTATCATGAACCTTATAAAGATGTTGCTAAGAGTGTTCCTGCAAGAAATACTGAAGTTTATACTGCTAATCATGTTTTGCCTGAACCTTATATTGAGAAAATGCCTTTTCCAGTTAAGGTAAAGGAACATTCTATGATAGCTAGTATGGTTAATGAAAGTATGAGTAAAGCTATTGAACCTGATAAACAAATGGTTGATGAACCTATAATAGCAAGTGTGAAAGACTTTGTCACTAAATATGAAAAAGAGGGACACCCTATCCTTTGTAAGGATACCTCTATTATTGTTTCATATAGTAGTGTTATGAGAGCTAGTATTCCCGTGTTTTCTATTAGAATAAGTGATCATTGCTATGATGGTCCTTGTGATAGCTATATTGTTAAGTTTATGCATGATACTGAAAGCTACTATGAGAGAGGGAAAAGTGTTCTTATGCATCTCAATAATATCAAGTTTCCTCGTTTTATGCTGAAAGTTTTTATGTTGCACTTCTTTTGCCTTCTTATGCAAGTAGCCTCTGGTTTCAACAACTTGTTTGTTTACAAAATTCCCTTGCATAGGAAGTGGGTTAGACTTAAATATGTGTGTGTTTTTTCTTCTTAATGCTCTCTTTCACTTCAATTCATATCCCTATGAGAGCTTCTTCAAAATTATCATGTCCATCTTAAAGGCTATAAAGAAAGAGCTTTATGGGAGACAACCCAATTTGTTTTTCCTTTTAGTTTGCTTTTGTTTCTTTGAGTCTTGGAAGTTATTACTTTGGTAATAACCGCTCCTTATCCGTTTTGTTTGGTTTTTGTGTCAAGATCAACCTCTAATGAGAGAGAAGTAATATTTGGGGAAGTTGTTGTAACACCCTCGAATCGGCCCTATGCAAGTTTTAGCCCTTTCCGCCAAACCCGCATAGAAACGATTCAAGGACGCCCACCAGGCACTTTCGTGCGGGTGGAAAGCGAAGTAATACCATTACACAACAGTCCTCGATGGGACCCACAGAACAGATATATATACAACAGCGACTCCATGAGTCAAGAATACAGATATACTATACAAAGATCCAAATCACCTTGAAAACAATAGAGCGTCCGACTACGGACAAGATGCAAATGGGGCTGAGAGCCTGAAGAATAACCAATGGCGTCCATAACCCTGCCCAGGCCAAGCCGGAAGGGTAACCCTGCTAACGACGGCGATCTCAAACCTGCTAAAACAAAAGGGGTGCCGACAAAGGGTAAAGGAAAAAGAAGAGCGTCAGTACTGAGGCTAGTACACGGCAAGGCTAGAATTCGGCGGCTCTCGCCTACATAGGTATGGTGGACTGAAGCGGCAGCGAAGCATACACTAAACAACCTATAGAGACCCGATACAACTGGCGGTTATCAGAGAGGGATAAGAAAGACCTATTCGGATCCAACCTGAAGCTATCACCAAACAAACCCATCCTGGTATTTCCCCCTCGAGACCAAACGAGGAAGTCGGACCAAGGAACTCACATAGTTGGCAATTTTACTCATTCCGTTATAGTTGCAGCAATTACTAATCAGATATAGATAGCATGAGTCATCCTGATAGCATAAGTAGTGGGCAGTTTTAGTTAACATTCCGTTGTAGTTAGAACATTTACTAGTCAGATATAATTGTCCTGAGGAATCCCAAAACCCAGCATTTGTTGGCACTTTTATCACATTCCATTGGAGTTACTAGGCAGATATAACAAAACAACCCAGGTCCACCAGTGGTTGGCATTTTTAATATCCATTCCATTGTAGTGAAGCTGATTACTAGTCAGATATATTAAGTCAAATTTATAGCACTACTTTAGTTATGCTTGTCTATGGTCGAGATACTGTGCTCCAAGTTGTCCATAACCGCGCACACGGCTTTCAGAAAGTTTTACCCTGCAGTGGTGCACAAATAGAAACACACACTCGATCAACCTCGGAAAAACCAATTCAAAACCCAACGAGGCTTTCACGACAAAGCAATCACATGATTCATAAATATTTCAGGGGGACACCCCATTAAGCTACCTGCAACGAAGTTGGCCGGCTCCGAGACGGACCCAAGGTTTGCGCCAATGGCTGTAAACGACTGGGAACCCGAAAGTGTGACTGAGCTTGTCGATACCGCGAAAACACTCCGCAATCCTAAACAGTACAGGTGCTCCATGCACAATCTTAAATAAAGCAGTAAAACATGGCATAAGTACAGGATAGTAATAAAGCCCCAAACTAGTTTGTGGCCCCAAGAAATAGAAATGAATCAAGCTCTGGCTCAGGGGGATCCCATAGGGTCTCCCGGATGTGGATAGTGCGAATAGTCAAGGAACAGGTATCAAGTACCCGGGGCCTACGGGACACAAGTGGGCAGAAAAACCAAATAGCATATATTACCCACCGGTGCCTCTTCCATTAGTTGTCCTAGCAATTTATTAGTTGTACTTAAGGTCATGATCAACTCCACCGCAAACATCTGCCAGCATTCCAACAACTGTGGTACTTGACAACACGAGATCGCACCTGAGCAAGCAACTACGACTCGCAAGGCCAGCTATCTACCAAACACAGATAATAGGGGGTGTCCAAGGCAATATAGAGGCTGCACGGGATATAACTGGTGTACGGAAACTAAAGCATCGTGACACAGATAGCAATAGATCAACAGGAGGAAATAAAGACTATAAATGCAAAATAGGTAGAAAGGGGGAGAATGCTCGCCTGGGAAACACTGCCGAAGGTGCATCTGGAGATCGGGTCGACACTCGCATCCAGTTAACGGCCTAATCCGTGAAGAAGCAAAGCACTAGAAGAAACACCGGATACACTATTTAGTACCACGGCAGAAGATCGGCATGATGCATATATGATGTATGACATGGCACAGATGCAATGCGACTAGGCAATATTAAGCGGAACTAGGGTCCCGACATTTAATTAGAACATTCAAGTTATTTAGATACCCCGCAATTTATATATTGTCTTAACAAGGCGAAACATGGCATCGGTTCTCTACACAAATTTAAATGGAGCCAAGATAAGACTAGAAAAAGCTCCCATATAGTCTCCATATTTAATTTAGATGAATCGACTATTTAACCCAATCCACAAAAGGACATGTATGCAAGCATGATGATTTAAATATGCGACAAGTTATATAGAATTTATAAAATAGGGACTGTGTCTCACAGCTTGGATCAGAGAGTCCCTCGTACGGTCTTCGGGTTGTTGTTGGTGTGGTGAAAGTGGCTGAGGTCGAGGAAGAGGATTTTGAGCAGCCTCGTAGCAGATTGCAGACATCAGATCCCAGCTATCGTGGCCATGGATCTTGTGGGACTTCTGTCGAACACCTGCCCGACAAGGCGGTCAAGTGACGAAAATGTTGGAATGAAGGCAAGCGTGTTACTACTGACTGCCGCACCATCTCAGAGATCAAATCGAAGAAACACGAACACGAGGAAAATTGAGGCGACGCACCAATTGGAGGTTGAATGGGCCGTCGAATGCTTCCCAGAGTGCTGGCGCGTGGACGCCGGACAAGGGCAGCCGGCTGGATTTGACTGCCTGAACACGGTCGATTGGAGATGATGGGGGTGCAGCAACCGAGGTGGGTATCTAGGACGCGGTCGGCCAGCGTGTGGTGCTGTCGGCGGCTCTGCACTGCTTCACGCGTGGACAAGACGACATGATTCCTAGGCTGGTTGGTGGCGACGTGGTGGCGAGCGGCTTTGGAGTTGGCCGGGAGACGAGCAGCATGCAGCCGCACGGTGACCAAGGATTTGTCGCGGGCTCGTACTGGTGCTGCAAGAAAAAAAGCAATCTCCCTGTATCTGCTTGAACAAGCAACAAAATAAATGGCACGAAGGCACCAAGTCCCAGGAGATATGCACAACGTATGCTGCTTACTTGAATCAGATGGATTGAATCGAAGAAGAGAGATCGACCGGGAAAAGATTGCACACCGGCGGTGGAATTTAGAGAGGAACCGGGGTCATAAAAGGGAGGAGATTTGGATCTAGATCTGGGTTAAAGAATGGGTAATTTTTTGAATGATTTGGAGGCTAGGTTTGGGAAGGGGAAAGAAGGGAATTGGACTATTTATCTAGTGCAAAGTAGACCAGATGGAACTAGTTTTGCTAAAACTTTAGACGGGCTTTTGTCTATTTTTATTATTAGTAAAATAAGAAAAACTCTTTTGTAGTCTTATAACCACCGAAAATATTATTTTCTTTAATTTTAAATTTAGAAAAAGAAGGATGGCTTTATGTATATTAAAGACTTTATATATATATGAAACTGTACGACTATTTTATTAAAAGAAAACATGTTTAGATAGAAGGAGTGTGATGGCATGGCTAGCAAAGATGTCATGTGGCAAGATATGGTATGATGGCATGGGTATGCATGAATGTGGTTTTAGAAAAAGCTTAGACGTATGGCAGGAACTAGATGATCAAGTGGGACCAAAAGATAGATAAGGAGGTCACAAGACACCATTTGGTTGATATAGACAATAGAGATAGAGAAGATCAAATAGTTACAAGAAATAGATATCATCAAGATTGAATAAGAGGGAGACCAAACACAAAGAGAGAGTAGATAAAATAGGAGGGATATGGAATAGAGGAAGGACACATGATCACATGAATTTAGAAAGAGAGGTAGAATGGCAAGATTAAGATCACAAGTTAGAGATAGAAGGACTGGATTGAAGAGATGATGCCCCCAACTCAATTTGGGCATTTTAGCAAATAGAAAAAGTAGCAAGACTCAAATAAAAAAAAACTCGGACATTATGGTTCCATCACACATGGCACCAACTAGAATATAAAAGAGAGAGGCCAAAATAGAGGGAGGTAAATAGAAAACAAGATAGGCTTTTAGAAAATAGTTTTAAACAAACATATGCATGCAGACATAAAGATGCTCAAATGCAATGTGGCATGATGACATGAGCATACAGTCATGATGATGCACAAAACAAAAACATAGCGATTTTCTAGTAGTGGTTTTACCGGGGTGCTACAGTTGCTGTCCCGAAACAGATTTTTTGTGCTTCACCATAAAAATTCGTGAGAGATCTCTGTATGTCGAATTGAGCTGTAATTTGTTGTGCTTCTGCCCCAGGTTGTTATTTAACTTTCGTTAGTTTTGCACTTTTTGATTTGAGCAACAGAAGATTTTTGGAAAAATTAATCTTTACCTGCTGGTCTGTTTTGGCAGATTTTGCCACTCTTGCATCTGCTTCTTTATTTGATTTCCTTTTTGAATTCTTGTTGGGTTTTCGGAAGGAGTTGTTTCAGTAGCTTTTGTTTTGATGGTTTTCAGTTGAAGTTGGACTCAAAAGGTTTTATCACTTCACTTATACTAATGTTGCTAATGAGAATTGTGTGAAGTTTTGTGTGAAAGAAATTTCCAGGTAGTGGAGATAATGGTGTAATAAGGAAGAGAATGGTTTTATGACTCAAGTAATAAGTGTATGAAAATGAAGATATTGATGTTATTCAAGTGGTGACTCCGAAAGAATCTACTAGATACCAAATTCAGAGACCTGCAGAGTCTGTTTTTAAATAGGTAACGGTTCTAGTAAGAAAAGTTCCGCGAAATTACAATACAACTATATTTTTGCAGTTTTTAGTCAATAAGGAAAGTTATGAAGCGAAAAAGGGACGAAAACGGAGCCAGGGTGGCTCACACCACCCTGTGGCGCAGGCCCACCCCTGGCCGCGCCACCAGGTGGTGAGTCCACCCCGGACTCCGCCTCCGACTCGTTTTCTCCCAGTACCTTCCTTTTGATATGAAACTTCGTAATATATAACCCCCCGGATCCCTCGAGGTCCGTATATCGTGTTTTCGTCGTGTTTTTGTTTCGATCTGTTTCTGTCAGGACATACTCTTTGAAAGCTTAGAAGCACAATGGTGTCTGCCAAGGATAAAGGGAAGGAGCCTGTGGAGGAAGACCTCCAAGACCCTGGGAAGGAGAAGGAGATTAAGAGTGAAGGTGAAGAGGAGCAAGGCCAACATCCGCATACCGGCACTACCATTGCAAGCATTGGAGTGGTGGAAAATCCAGCCATTGGAGGTAAGCCTCCTCATCACCGTTCAGATCCCTGGTCACTTCCTCCATGCACCAAGAATCCTTTCCATACCCTTATCCATGAGCATCAATACCAGAATATGCCCAAAGGGAAATTACCCTCCAATTGGGATTTGCCTCGTTCTAGCCATGCAGGAAAAGAAGACTTCAAGGAGGAAGAGTGGGGAAAGAATAGCAAGAGCTGGAATTCTCAATACGACATGATCATGAGCCGCATTGAGCAAAACTCATAGCTGATTCGTAATCTTACCTTTGAGATTGAGGACTTGGGGAAGCTGATTAGAGAGCTCATCGAGAGGATACCACCACCACCGAAGGAGTAATTCGTCATCAGGTTTGGCATCCCCTTGGTTTGTTCCAAGCTTGGGGGAGTGTCGCGGTATCACATCACTATCTTCTATCTTTTTACCTTTTTAGTAGAGTCATATCATGAATAGAGGAGTTATTATGTAGTATGGTTTGCATTATGGAAGTGTCCCCTCTCTCGTTAGATATGTATCCCTTGGTGTGAGTTGCCGTTATGGAATATTAATGAGACGTTCTATCATTCACTCTTTTGCATAGCTCATATTAGTTTTCAATTCGTGGTTATATGATTGATCTTGTTGTTAGTATTGGTATCACTCTGGGATCATTGAGTTAATTTAGTTGGTTTTGGCAAACCTGGCTCGGTCAGTAGCAACACTATTTTTGAGAGTTGAATGAAAAAGATAGAAGTACTCTAGAGAAAAATAATTTCATCGTCTTTCTTTCTTGATTTTCTCATAAGTCTAGTATTCTCTAGTTAAGATCTTTTGTGCTTCCAAGGAAGATTGCATGTTTGTCTTTATCACTTGTATGTTTGTTTGTTTCCTTCAACTCTTATACTTGCTACCCAGCCTTGCTAGCCAAAAACCTGTACTGAGAGGATTTCTTCTCGTGCATCCACCTCCTTTAAACCAAAACCTTTGCCATTTGTGTCCACCATACCTACCTAGTAGCATTATTGCTATTCCAGGTAAATTCTTGTTTTATCTACCTTCCAAATTAAACTTGTTATGTTAAAATTAGTGATTAAAGCTCTCACGAACTTGATGGCACACCTTACTTTCTTGCACTTAATAAACTTGAACCATTGTGCTCACCTATGTTGCGTATATGCTTGCGCTTTGTAAGTTGTTAATTAGCAGAACCATGCTGTCATGGGGAACGCTTTCAACATTGCACTGGTACTTTGTACCAAGTTGATATCATGTTCTTTTGTCTATGGATGTCGTCGGTATGAAATGAAAGGGGAGCTTGTAAGTCCATGGAGTTATGCATGTGTGTTAGATAAACGCCTGGGCCGCTGGTCTAATCCATGCTGACATGGTGGAAACCTGTAGCGTAACCATAATGAGTATCTATGAAGCATTCTTCTTATAAAAAAAGAGTCTGATATTGAGAAAAAAGAGAAAAAGAAAAAAAAAGATATTATGAAAAGAGGAAAGAGAGAAAAAAAAGGCACCATATTCCCATGGTAAATAAGAAGATTGCTGAGATGCTTATTATCTGCTTGCCTTGTCATTTTGATATGGGGATTCTTCCGTATCATCGGGCAAGGGGTACCCCGTTGGCGGTTCTCTATGATACACATATGCTTACGATGATAAGAACTTACAGGTGACTAAACTTGAGTAGCATGAGGAGCGGCCCTCGTATTCAAGGGACATGAGATTCTCAACTTACAACTTGTCAATGCATATCCTCATTTTTTATCACTTTAACCTTAATCACCTAAAGATGCCTATGATAGGGGCAATGAGAGCTGAAAGCTAGTAAGTATCATAATTTTTGGGAGCTCTTTATGAGACTTGCAATCCCTGCTTCCCTCTTTGAAGGGCCTTTCTTTCACTTTGTAGTTGAGTCAGTAAACCTATTCCCTTCTATCTCAGCAAGTATTTTGAGTTGTTGTGTTTCATTCATTCATATGTTGATTTATTCATTCATGTTTCTTATGTTCCCTGTTTTGCACATTGCTCTTATCCTGATGTTTACTACTTTGAAAGCTGTCATTGAAAAACCAGTTATTTGTGAACTCCAGCAAGTTATCAACTATTCTTCTACCAAGAGCTAAGTTTGCCATTACCAATTATGATTCACTTTATGTATCTTTATTGTGTTTCCTTTACTTATTACAAGTTGAGTTATATAATAGTGAGTTGTCTTCTATTATTATCTATGTATTTGATGAATCTGATGCTTCTTGTCCGTATTCTTTTATCGACTCTTCACTCCATAAACCTGAGGCCATGTTTATTGAGCTCAGTTTCGCTTGGGGACAAGCGAAGTCTAAGCTTGGGGGGAGTTGATACGTCTATTTTGCATCACTATTCTATGTCTTAATTCACTATTATTCATTGATATATTTCATATTGAGAGGTGATACTTATGTTATTTCATCTGTTTTTGCATGGTTGATGACTTTTGGAGCATGGACCGCTGCAGTCAGGATTCTGATGGAAAAGGTGCTGTTTGGACGCAAAATTCGCGAAGATCAGAAAATCTGGGAAAATATACGGAAAATCCTATTTTTCCAGAAGACTAAGAATACCAGAAGACGGAGTGGAGATGGGCCACAGGGGCCCACACCACCCCCTGGCGCGGGCAGCCCTAGGCCACGCCTGGAGGTGGTGTGGCCACCCTGGCCCACTCCAGCCTCTCCCCTCTGGCGTATATCAACCTCCTGAAAACCTAAGACTAGAGGAGGGACCACAGAAATATTCCGCTGCCTCTGCGGGGCGGAAAACACCGAGAGAGAAAGATCTCTCCGGCAGACAGATTTCTGTCGGGGGAATTCCTTCTCGGAGAGAGGAGATCATTGCCATCAACACCACCATCAAGCTGGACTTCATCGGGATCATCATCATCACCACCACCACCATCATCACCATCAGCACCCTCATCACCATCTCCATATTGCTGTAACAATTGAGTTGAATCTTGCATTAGTTCATAGGGGAAACTTTCCCGGTGTTGATTACTCTTTATAGTTGATGCTATTGAGTGAACCATTGAATTATTTTTTATGTTCAGATTGTTATACATCATTATTCCATCTCTGATCATGATCCATATGATGTCTTGTGAGTAGTTCGTTTGTTCTTGAGGACATGGGAGAAGTCTTGTTGTTAGTAGTGGAGTTGTGTTGAGAAAGATTAAATAGATTGTTATTTAAGTTGTGGTGTACTTATTCTAGTGGTGTCATGTGAACGTCGACTACATGACACTTCACCTATATGGGCCTAGGGGAATGCATTGTGTATTTGGCTACTAATCGTAGGGGTTGCCGGAATGATAGAAACCTGAACCCCCGTTAGGAAACCATTGCACAAAGGACGTAAGGGTCTTAGAGTTTAAAGGTGTAGTTAGGTTTCTACCTTAATTACTTTCTTGTACTTACGGATGTTTGCAAGGGGTATAATCACAAGTATGTATTAGTATTGGATGGGGCGGTACATTAGCACAGGTTCACCCACACAACACTTAGCAAGCTAAAGAATATTAATCAACTATATGAAGCGAAAGCACTTGACAGTCTTCCCATGTGTCCTCGAGAACGTTTGGTCATCTTAAGTAATACAACCGGCTTGTCCTTTGCTGCATAAAGGATTGGGCCACTTGCTGCATTTATTCCTACTGTCTTTTGTTTACTCGTACTTTGTTTACTTGCTTTATCAAAAACCCCTAAAAATCCGTTTGCTAAGTATTTGCAGAGAATTCCTGATCCATACCACTAGCCAGCACCTTCTGCTCCTCGTTGGGTTCGACACTCTTACTTATCGAAAATACTGCGATACACCCCCTATACTTGTGGGTCATCACTCCACCCCTGATCTTGCCCATTTTACCCTTGTACTAGTAGAGAGAGAGAGACAAACAAATCTTACAAGATTTGCTCCAATTACTTACCCAAGCTGTCCCTGCCCTCTCTGTCCGAACCAATCCCCTTCCCACCCCTCCCCACCGCCCTCTAGGCCAATCCCTGGCCAGCTCCATCCCTCCCCCATGTCCAAAGTGGACATTTCCACCATCTAGCTCCCCTCCTTGGTATAAAGGCCAGCAGGCCACCCCAGCACTCCCCTGCCCCGCATTTGCTCCCTCTCCCCTCCCACTTACCTCCCCCAGCTCCATTCTTCCTCCCCTGCTCTGTGCTGCCCGAAAGAGGAAGAAGGAGGAGTCTCGGCCTCCTCAAGAAATCGAGCAAGGCTCCCTCATCCCCCTCCTTATCCCTCTGCATGTCACCTTGTCGTGACCAGCTCCTCCTCCCCTATCTAACCGTGCCCTTTTTCTTGCCCAGGAACGACTCCTCCGTCATCGCCGCTGAGCTTCGATGAGGTCATCTTCAGCGTCCGTCGTGCTAGCACCTTCCCAGGTGTGAACCAAACCGTGTCGCCCCTTGATCTGCTCATCGTCGTCCACCGCGTCGCCCAACACCCTCCATGGCACCTCTCGAGCCCTCTGGTAAGCTCCCCCGCCGCCACCCGAGCCAGCTAGGGTTTCCGCTCGCCGGCACTGTCGTGAGGATGATGACGGACGCAGGCCGTCCATCGCGACTTAAACCGACTGCCATATCTGGCCGATACCCCCTGGACCGCCCCCTGCCACTAACCACGGGCCCCGCTTGCCAGGTTCAAGCCGTGGCTCCCGCGCGCCTCGCCGCGCCACCGCCGTGGTCCGAAACCGCCTCATCGGCCCATCCCCTCACCCAGATTCAGCCTAGTAGCCCTGGTTTTCCTTTTTCTTTTTAATTAAATCTGTTCAGATCTGTTCTAAGTATAGCTGTTCAAATCAAATCGTTTTGAAAATGAAAACTGGGATATTCCATCCAGAGAAAAATACCATCCTATTCCTGGGAGTTTTGTGCAACATGTAGAGTTGTCCCTCTGCCAAAAATAAATTCCATTATTTATAGACAATTAATCCACTAAAGTTTGTCCTATGCACTAAATAAATTCCTCTGAGAGTTTTATATCTCCATTTGGGGAGAATCAAGGCTCTTTTGGAAGGTATTTGAAATAACTATCATCTAGCACAAGTCATATGCCAAGATGAACAGTAATGTGCCCATAGCAAAAATAATAAAAACAGCCATTATCGGCCCTAGGAAAATTCTACAGGACAAACCAAATGTGGTATTGACCTAATTCCACCTCCCAGTACACCATAAAATCAACATATATCAAACCCCAGCAGCTCAGATTTTATTGAGCTCTGGTTGGATTCTAGTGATTTAATTACTTCTGTAAGTGGTTTTATCACTAAATAAATCACTCGAGGAGTTTGGCCACTCCAAAATGAGTGAATCCAATTCCCACAGAAATGTATTCTAAATTCCTACCACATGCCCTTTGAATCAACTCAAGATCTTATGTGGAATTAATCTGGTGAAAAAGAGAAAAACCAGATAGAACTGCCTTTGATGTTTTATTAAGGGCATTCTGGTAATTTTTTAGACTTGATTCTAACTCTAGGTGGTTCAGTACATCAAAAACTACCTAACCACCCAAGGAAATAATTTTTGGGCCTCCAGATAAATTCTGGTGAATTATTTCCTCAAACTAGAGTTTATTCCACTATAAAAGGAATAACTAAATCTAGGTAATTGATTATCTAGTAAAACCACTCGTGTTGGTTTTGTGTTGTCAAGACCTATCTGAGGATAACATTGTTGCACATTGGTATCCTACAAACATCAGAACCCCACTCCAAGATTCATGGTATTTATCCTAGACATCTATCTTCCAAGAGACAAACACTACAATGGCAATCTAGTAAATTCCACTCCTAGTATCCCACTCCAAAACCTCCTAAATTAAGTAGGATTCAGTATGTTTGTTTGTTGTATGGATTGGTGCATGTTTTCCTTGTATTGATTGTGGTATTGTCTGTTTGCATGTATGCTCGATGACGGCGATAGTGTGAGTGTTTGACGACAAGAAGGAAGGGACTTCTTATTATTATTTATTGGGTATTCTTGGTTATCTAAAGAAGTCTAGGGACTTACTGCTGATCACATGCAAGCCACCATTACTGAATTCCGATACTTGTCCTACTCTCTTTATTTACTGTTTTGTATCCTCTTTATAAATTGCATTATCTACCTGCATGTCTTGTTTTATAAATACTGTGATATAACTTGGCTCCTCCAAGTTATGACTTTGTGTCCCTCATGGCACCACCCTGGTGTATCCACCATTTTATCCCTTTAGACCGAGAGTATGATGGTTAGCATCCTACCTCGTTGAAAACCCCCGGTTTTGAGAAAATGAACTGTTTTGGGTTTTACCCTACTGCAAATGTTTAAAAATTGTTTTGGTAAAACCCTTGGGAACAAGCATCGTTCCCAGCGGATGTTTTAACTACCGAATGGTGATGATAAGAAATGAGAAAGTGAAGGGATGTTATACGCCTTTACCGGAACAATTTTATCAGTGCAACCACATTACCTCAGGTGCTGGGGCTTAACTCGTAGTTTGTCCTCATTAGCCGAGGCAGCTTGTACCATGCTTATAGGGAGAGATCCCTTGAATTCCGGGCAGGCGCTAACAGATCTCGGATCTGAAGCCTGTAGCTTGCTTCGGCAAGAGTGAGCCTGTCTTGGCAGGAGTGCCGGCGCAACAATTGGGTCTCCCGTGGACGGTATGACTTAGGCGGTACGGAAGGAAGAGGAGTCACCAAGTTAAGGTATACGCCAAGTTGCGGCTTGGGTACACACGTGTATGGAAGGCAGGACTATGGTTGGGAGCCACATACTCGTTGCCGGGGAGAACAAACCCAAAAGAAAAAGCAGCCTTTGCTAGGGTCGACAAGCGAAAGGTTAGGTTTGATTATCCGGACCCCCATCTACAGTGGTAGTGGGCCGTGGTTGTATCCCGGCGGATGTTTTGATTCTTGTGGGGAAAGTGCGCAAACTCTGGAGAGTATAATCTATTCGAATAGCCGTGTCCACGGTCAAGGACGGTTGTAAAGGTGTTGGCTAGGAGTACCCAAATGGTGTTTGTTTGGAAAGAAAGGATGAAAATATGAAGGTTCCGGGGGAACCTGAGCTTAAAATGTTGTTTTGACCAGAGGTGGTCAAAGAGGTTTAAAGTGGGTTTTTACTCTAAAACTGTTTTCCAAAACTCTTTTTCAACAAAGATATGGAGATGTCTTGATTTATAAAACAGAGACATGTTTCAAAACTCTTTTTCAATAAAGATATGGAGATGCCATAACTTCAAGAGTTAGTCTAGGCTTTTCGAAAGCAACCCCAGATAGAGCTATCTCACCACAGCCAAAATTGCATTTCCTTATTTCACTTATCTTGGTGGTTTGCGAGTACCTTCAAGAGTACTCATGGCTTTGTTCCTGGCTATTTACTTGGCCAGACTTTCAGAGGTTCAAGATTAGAAAATTTAGGTGACGTCCAGCGAGCTAGGCCGTCTTCCCAATCAGCTGCCTGTAGGTTGAGGCACGATTGGGCTCTGCGCATGATGATTTTCCGCTGCTAAGGATGGTGTCGCCATAATGGCGCTATGTAAGTCTTGTAATTTCGTTGTGTTTCGGATGTTGTAATGATACTGTTCGGTTATGTTCCACGGCTCACTGATCATGGGAACGTGGAAATATGCATAACAGGGATTTCTCGGATGATTAATCCGGGGAGCCCACAGCTTGTTCCGCATCGCGTCCAACTATATAAAGAAGGATATTGTATGAATTAGACTCAACACAACTTTTTGTAATAAAAATAAAGGGTGAATATAATGTTTACTTACTCGAACATTTTCCAAGGACTTCTCAATAGTGATGCGAATAAACTCGCACACGTAGAATCCACATAGTTTAGTCCTTACATTAATACAAGATAGATAGAATCTAAACATCGATCTCATGTTATCATTGCAAAAATTACTACCAAACTAAATCCACAAATCCATCTACAAGATAGAGCATGAAATGAGCTAATATAGCAATGAGAATTCAAAGGATGAAGTTGCTCACCTTTTAGAACCTTTGGATAGATGGGGCACCACAAAATATAGACAAATCTTGAGAAAAAATTGGGCATGAACTCGAGCTTGAGCAAGAAAGAGAGAGAGGAGCCACCGGCTTGAATTGTGGCTCGGGCAGGTAGGGGAAGAAGATATAGCCAGACCTTTAGTCCCGATTCGTGTCTAGAACCGGGACAAAAAGTCCACCTTTAGCCCCGGGTCGTATAACAAACCGGGACTAAAGGGTCTGGCGCCCGACCCAGCCTGCCTGAAACCCTTTAGTCCCGGTTTGTTACACGACCCGGGACTAAAGGTTCCATTCGAACCGTGGCTAGTGCCTGCCACCCCTGGGGCTAGATCTAGCCGTTGGACCCGGGCATTAGTCCCGGTTTGTAGCAAAACCGAGGCTAATACCCCTGGACCAAAGGTCCATTTTCTACTAGTGCAAGGTAGTACATGTGTGGGCTACATGAGTCTAAGTGATTAAAAATTATTACTCCATCCGATCCAAACTTGTACTAAATCAGCTACACTTATTATGTATCAGAGGGAGTACTATAAATAGAATAAATTATTTACTTTCATGTATTTCTTTTGGGCAATACTTTTTCAAGAATTCTCACAGACATATACATGCATGATTCTTTCCGAAATGTGTTCACAATTGTAAGTATGTTGTTTCTGATGAACTTGTCGAAATATGTAAGTATGTATTCTAAGGTCATATTGTTTGTTCCAGATGTATGTGTAAGGGGTGGATAATCACTTCATTCCACATGGAAACTTATACACGTGTTAAAACTCATTACTCCCTCCGATCCATAATAATTGCGCTGATTTAGTACAAAGTTGTGCTAAATCAGCTACACTTATTATGGATCAGAGAGTGTACTATGAATAGGATAAATTATTTCCTTTCATGTATTTCTTCTAGGCAATACTTTTTGAAAAAATCTTTCAGACATGTACATGCATGATTCTTCCCGAATTGTGTTCACCATTGCAAGTATGTTGTTTCTGATGAACATGTCAAAATTTGTAAGTATGTATTTTAAGGTCATATTATTTGTTCCAGATGTATGTGCAAGGGGTGGATAATCACTTCATTCTGCATGGAAACTTATACATGTGTTATAACTTGAATACTTACATGTGTTGTTCATATTGGATATTTTCCCATTGTAGTTATGCCTATTTTTTTGATCATGCCATTCACTCTTTGGGTTGGTGCACAAAGGAGTAAAAACACACCTCTCATTTTTTGTAATCCAATCCACTTTATATAAACTCCACACATACATTTTGTGTATAACTAATGGGTGTATTCTTTGGATATCTCTTTATAGTATTTTTTTCTTATGAGTGATAAACTATTTTTTCATCGTTTAATGGTAGAATTTATTTCTAAGTTGCCTAACCAGTTGTAGCTCACATGGTCTTCGAAAGTACTACATTTATTTATAGTGCTTTTAGTCATGTTGTTTACTTCTCACCAGCTCTGCCATTAGTGTTCATATGTGGTTATATTTATAACTTAGCGTAGTATTTTGTAAGAAATCCTAAAATTTAATTGTTAGCAAGGTTTGATTGTGAAATTACTTTTCTCGAAGCTAACATTGTTTAAGAACCTAAGTAGCTCTATAATAGACTAGTTTTTTTAGTCGGCCACAACCAATAAATATTTATAAGTGCACCTAAAAGGACAATTGTTAATCTATTTCAACTACCCATATCACAAGAGGGGGTATATTTTAAAATAAAAATGTGGTAGACAAGCACAATATCGTAGAAAAAGAGAGATGTTAGAAGATCTCTAAAAATAAGAACATTGGATCATCAATCTAGAGGAACCTATTTTTATTGGACCATAAATAATAGATTTTGGTAACTATGTGTAAACAAGGTTAAAACCAACATTTTCATAGTTGCACTTAACCAATTTGCAATTGGTACATCACCATGAAGCGTACTAATTATATATATCACAACCCAAAAATCAAGATTCCTAGTTTAACAACTATCAAGGATATATGATGTAAACTCATCATAATCAAAACATCACCCAACTATTGCACACTTGACAATATTAAGACTAAAACATTTAGTGATTACTTATTTATCAAATCCATTATTTGTATATATTATCAAGCAAAAGTGTCAATGTTGCCATACCTCATGAAGACGTTATAATCAAGGAAGATGTATCTCTCTATATATTCTTACGATTCAAAGATGTATCTCTCTATATATTCTTACGATTCAATATAGGCAGGTGGATAAGAGTAGAGTAATTCGATTTGAGCCAATGAGAAACAACCCATCACATGTTGGCAGAGTTGGAGTAGAAGAAAAATAGAGATATCTAACAAAATATGTTCATGTGGGTGGAGGATAGGTGGTTATTACAAATGTGCTCGTGTTAGGGACAAAGATGATACACGAGAATTATTAATACAAAAGTTGGGTTGTTGGGAGATGTCATGATAATATTTTGTTTTTGTATCCAAAACAATATGTGGCACATTTTATGAAAAAGAATATCAAGGACTTGTAAACTCTTAATTATTAAGAATTTCCTTAGAGCTAAACTATTTATTTCTGAGGATTGTAAATCTGAAGAAGTATTTCTAGGAATCATACCCAACTGCAAATAAAAGTTTCTATGGGTATAAGATTTTTCGAAAAACAAATGTGTGTCTAATGAGTTAGCATGGATTTCATGTGAAGAAATCGATGACTGATTAAAGACACTATTGTATCAGTTTATATGGTGCCATTTTTTAAGGAAGTTTCTACGGCTTACAATTTCTAAAATATTGTATTCAAATAATTATAATTTCCAATCATGTGAAGAAATTGAACCTAATTAAGATGCAAAAACTATGTTGGCCATGCCAGCGTAGTCATGTTATAGGACACGAAAAATGCATGTGAGCAAGAGAAAATAATGGTTGTATTGAAGAGAGGCGTTAGCAAGCAAAGACTTAACAAAAGTTAAACATAATATGGTAGTCTTTAGTCAAACTTCTCTAACCATGGTTGAACTAATATATAGTACCGAAACATGACAAAAGAAAGTAAGATATTTAAATTAGGTACAAAATCTTAGCTTATTATATTTTACTTCAGATAACTTATTAAAATACTAAATAACAGTCAAAGTTATATATTCTAGACTGTCCATGTCAATGTATTTCATAACAACATGAGAATGTCAGAAATTTCCGAATAGATGAAGAAAAGAAGAGGAAGAAAGATCAAATGGATGTAAAACTAAAAATCTTACTATTTGGTCAATGTATCTATTAAGAGCATCTCTAGCAGACCCCTTAAAAGGCTGGCCCTTAAGACTCATATAAGGATCAACAATACTGTGTTTTCCTTGCTGAAAGAGCCGGGATGGAACAGACCCCTTATATGCGAACCTCAAAAGATAATTTTTCTGTTTGCATATACGATGTCTGTTCCGCCGCAGCACGGCCCGAACCCTCAAATCCAAATCATAACTTAGAGAAAGATGATAGTTTCAGCAGTTTTAATCGCAGATAGGACAGTTTAGACATACAAGCGCGACAAATAAGGAAGTTTAGCATAGTTTCTCACAACCACATCGCCCAGGACCAACCAAAATACGACAGAACACCATCAAACAACGAAGATCATCAAGCATCAGTGCTACGCAAGCCAGAGTCATCAACATAGCCACCACCACCACATGTCGAACCATCATCACTAGAAGTAGCATCAACCCTAGGCCGAGTATGGCCTCTTCCCTTTGCCGCTTCCCTCCATCTCTCGATGATGTCCATCATTGCATCATCATGCCACTCTAGAGTGATGGCATCCATGATGCTTCGGTCCATGGACATGATCTTGTTTTTCTCAGCAAGGAGCGACTCTGGCGGCTCTGGCGAACGTCTCCGAGATGGGCTGATTGCGCTTCGGTACCACGTTCCTCACCTTCCTCATTGTCGTCTTCTTCTTCGACCTAGTCGTGGTAGCGGCGGCAGCGTTGGCGATGGCGGGAACACCGGTAGTGGGACCGCCAACTCTCTAGATGACGACGGAGACCTACTGCTTTCACTTTGACACCCTGGAGCCTTTCGCCGGTGCAGGGACGGGTGTGGCGGAGGCGTTGGAAATTGCCAGATCTGGCGGATAGGATGGAGGGGTGACCTGTGCCGGCGCGACCTCGCCATGGCTTGATGACAGCTGCTAGGGGTCCATGGCATCAGTCGAGCGGCACGGGGACGCCAGGTAGGGCGGGGGAAGGGAGATTGACGGTGGTGGCGGAAGGAATGGCACTACGGAAATGTCCCTCCCGCCAAAGAAAATGGGGATAAGGGGCGGCGTCGAGTCAGCGGTGGGTCGGAGGCGAAAACCGTGTATCTACGGGCTGGTTGTGTTTTTCTCGGCCCGCGTTAAAAAAATTATAGGCTGGGGTATTTTGCGGTGTCTGGCCTGACAACTTTTTATGATCGAAACCATAAAGTGGTGGTTATTTTATGGTTTTGGGACGGGTAAGGGGTCTTCTAGAGATGCTCTAAGGAGATATTTATCTTCGGTTTTGTTTTACTAAGAAAATAAATTTTATGTTCCATCATTATAATGTGAGCATCATCTTGTCATTGTAAAGTAGTCCCTAATTTTTTGAAAATGCCAAAGTTATTCTCGCGCACTAATCTAACATCGCAATAAAACTACCAGCTAGCTCACACTCTGAACTTAAATTGTATGAACTCATTTAGTATCATATACAACATATAATTAACTATATATTGTCTTTGAAAATAGCCTGATGAAGGGAATAATAGTTGATTGTATTTCTAAATTGATATTGTGTAATTACATTGTGAGCTCTTGACTGTTTATATAGGTGTACAATCCTTGGGAGCCAAAAAGTCTAGTACAGAACTACCAAATATAACAATCATAACCTACTCTAATACAAAACCGTGATATACTCCAACACCTAATAATCTTGCACCTACAAAGTAAAGACAATTTAAGATGTTTCCTCGAAACAGGCTTTACTCCTACTATATTAATATAGCAACCACCCGATACAATGTTCCAAACAATGCTGGGGCAGAATAGCACAAGTCAAGCCCAAACGAAAAACAAGAAGAAAGAAAATAAAATAAAGTCGACATCAGCTGTGCGACGAGAAATGAAGGTAACTAGCCACTGGTGCGCCCTCCGAAGAAGTACCACCACACGTCTAGCTATCCAAAGAGTCGCACCCACTGAGCCAGGTTCATTGTGTGACCTACAAGGCGGAGGGTAGATCCGGTTGACACGGGATGGCGGCAGTAGCACAATTGCTCGGAGGATATCGACCTCCACCGCCGATGGTGGTTGCCATCCAGATGCGGCGGCAAGGTACACCAGGTCTCTGGTCCTACCGGGCCCAAAAAGAGCCCGTAAAGTCCCCACCGCCATGCTACTGCAGTGTAACCGCCGCCGCCCTCCTACACACCCCACACCGCCGCACCACCTCCAGAGAGTGTCAGCACCCCATAGGGCCCTCCCCAAACCTAGATTGGGCCCAAGTGGGCATACATCTAGGCTAGTCGGAGCTTCCTGAGGGAGCAAGCCCGCCAGTCGCCATCCTGCAGGCTGCTGCCGACATCACCACGCCACCACCACGGCTCCCGTGGGACCGAGCATTCCCTCGTACCTCCCACCACTGCCGCCGCAGAAGGCAACAGGCCCCCGCCGGCGCCGCAGGAAGAAGCAGGCCCCCGCCCCCGCTGCGATTGGAATTGGAGGTCATGCACGAGTTGCCGGCAGCTACAAAAGGTCGCGTGTACAGGCTGGTTGCCATGCACTCAGCAACCAGGGCTGTTAGCACAACTTTTACTAAACGGATCTGATAATCCGGCCCTACAGATAAAATGGGGTTAGAGACTATAGACAGGGTATGAATTGGCGAAACAGAGTAACCGGTATGAAATGCTGCCAAACCGGGTAATTATTGAAATAAATATCAAAAAAGAAGGTAGAAAATGAAATGCGCTCTTTTTATTTCTTGTTTACCGTTGTGAAAGACAGTTTCTAAACAATCTTGTCCCAACGGAAAGCAAATACGTGAATGGAAACATCACTTCTCATTTTCAAATCCTCGTAAAGAAATCATAGGCGATGTACTTTGATCCTCTTACACTCTGGCAGTTAATTGGTTATTACCAAGATCATGATCATGCGCCACTTTACTCATTGCTTGAGCATTTCCCAAACCTATGCGGCACTACCATGCACTAATAGACATCTCAACATCATGGCTTTCGTGTTTTTCTTGCATTTTTATTTCAGCCAGCACATCCAAAAGAGTGCTCATGTGTCCATGATTTCTCTCATTCCCATCGGAAAGGTTTAGAATTTGATTTATCTTATTCTAGGGTGGTTGTTTTCTTGTATGTGTGCTAGATTGGTGTGGATAGATGCGAAGAAAAGTGAGGGCAACCACCTCTTATATCATGTGCTTCAGAGTAACTCTTGCACGTTGTAACATGAAAAGGGAACTTTTCTATCACATCAACTCAATGCAAGATTTCTACTCCATCTACTAGTACTATTGTACATATAGTAGAGGTTCATTTGTTGGAATCATTTACGACTTCTGTACTTCTCGTCCAGCTCCAAGGTCTGAGCATGAATATCCAACACGGTCAAAATAAGTTCATGATTCCTAGCATTCCTACCGACAAGACTCTAGACTTGAAGTTTATTCTTGTAGTTTGGCTTTTCTTGTTATGCTGGCTACGGTTTCCAATGGATCGGCCTATATGACTGTAACTATGAAATAGACAGATAATATGAAATCATGAACATACCGTACATTTGATAAAAAATGAAACGGAGGCACATGATTTGCAGCATCTCATTAGTTAAGAACTTCAGCAAATGAAAATAGAGCCAAACGATGCTAAAAGAAAATAAAGTTTGGTGTCCTACTCTACTAACAAACACGATACTTCGACAATCCGTAATGAAACCTGATTAGTGGCATAGATTGTGCTCATGCAACACTTGGGATCCAATTGGATTGACCACAATCACAGTACAAGCCAATGATGTACAAAAAACAAGAGTGCAAAAAAGCACAATGTATGTCTGTACCGACAAAAAAATATGGAATACCTTGCATTTTTCTCGGCTGGAAAAAGCAAGAAATAAGTAATGAGTCGACCTCACTTGATTAAGGGAATGTATGTACAATCAAACCACTCCGGCTTTAAGTTCTCACTTGGTTATTGGGCACTTCCCAGTTCGCTATCCTTTTGAAAAACAAAATAGAAAGGTGCGTGGAAATGATCCTTGATCTGTTGTGCTTCATTTTGCACTCATACTTGCTCAATGTTTTACCACTAACATACCAATTGTACTCAGAGTGTATGACCATCTAACTACTCCATAGAGAATTGCATAGAACGGATATTTGTTCCTGTAGTAGATGAAACTGTTGCATTGAACAGGACTGAAGAGGATGACTCCTCTCTCATTGTGTTTTTGTTTGATGGTGCTTGTAGTAGGAGGCTATATTGAAGTAGTATAAAAGAAACTCCTTGCCTTTTAATTGATTAAAACTGCAAGATAAATTCTGAAAATATAAATATAAATCAAATATTGCACAAAACTACATTATACATATAAAGTAAATATTGCACAACACCAGTATAAATAGAAAATTAAATATTATATGGAAGCACAACCCCAATCCCAATGATTGGTATATAAAAAACAAGTAACATTGAACCCAAACACTTGAATGTTTCACGTCAGATATGACATAATGCTCGACACACCCGTTAGATCTAGCTTGTGGATACATAATGTGGATCAAGCCCACCTTAAAGTGTAGCTAGGGTGATGTGGTGTTGCTCTAGTGTATCACACTAATATAAACTGCATCCACGTGTCCTAGAGGGCAAGTAAACCAGACGTCAAGCCTGACTTGCTAGCCAACACGTCAGCTTCGGTCTCACAGCCAACAAAAATCAGTTTTGTGTTTGTTGTGAGTGATTACCCAGATATACATAGTTGCACGTGTAAACATAAATATATCTGTAGTTATTTGGTACGTGAACTCTTGAAATTGTAGCTTCTTGTAATCTAATCTAAACGTAAACACAACGTATGGGACAGAGGCGGAGAATACAGATGAAAAATCAGTTATTTATTTCTTGTTCACAGATTCTTGAAAGAGGTACTGCATCTAAATATAAGGAGGCAAGCAAGTAAGCGAATCAAAATAGCACCTCTCTTTTGCTTATGAGGGAAACTGCTTGGCTGCCAAAACGCGGTGGACCAGTGCTACATTGGTCAAAATAGTAGCATTTCCCAAAATCTACATGATACTATCATGCCCTGATACAGGTCCAGCTTATGAAATATGTGCTTTGTCGATGTTTGTCTCTCATAATATACATTCAACATAGTGAACATGTGTTCCTGATTCATCTCATTCCTATTGACAAGATTCTGAATTTGAATTGTCTTCCTGAATTTGAATATGTGTTCCTTATTCATCTCTTTTTGTGTTTCTGCTAGTTACGGATTTGTATGGGCATTGTAAGGATTAGCAAGAGCACCTCCTCTTATAACATGGGCTTCAACGAACATATATTAGATGTTCATTTGTTAGAAGAATTTATGACTCATGTACCACGAAAAAATTTATGGTACTAGGGCCCTACAAAAAAATTTACTCATGCAAATGTTGCGTACTTAATGGCGAGAAACTCTACAATAGCTACGTGAATTTAGGTAACATTACATGGTGGTGCGTGCACATGGTCCAAAGTATTTTTAAGCATGGCTCAGCGTAACATTCAGCTTCAAAGCTATGTCATCAGTTTTCGTAAAAAAAAAGTTATGTCTAGAAGCAATTATATGTAGGATTTGAGGCTCTAAGGGCATCTAAAATGGTAGAAAAGACGGGTCTTCTCTTAGCCCTCCACATAATCTAGAAAAAGCACTAAAAATAAGTTGTTTAATATATCATCTCTAAGAATTAATTGAACAACTAATTATAGTAAAAAGTTGTGTTGATAAGGGAAGACACAATGTACAATAGAGAGATTAGTCTTCTCTTATTCTTAATGGACCATCCCTTAGCTGAGGAAAGGCAACCTTCTACTCCCTCCGTTTCAAAATATAAGATGTTTTAGGTTTATGAAGAAAATGTATCTAAACTTTTTTTAGTGTGTAGACTCAATCCAAATCTGAGTGAACCTACATACTAAAAGAAATCTAGATACATTTGGTTCACAAAGCTAAAACATCTTATATTTTGAAATGGAGGGAATATATTTATTAATTCTCTCTCTTTCAACAAGCGAAAATTTGACGTGGCAATGTTAAGGAAAGGCTGACGTCACACCATTGTACATATCCTAAAAAATCAGGACAGATAACTACTTTTTTTAACACTAAGTGAAATAATACCTTATATATGCTACAAAGTGCGCCTTTACAGTATGAGATCAACACCTTAAGTTGACTCCCCGCAAAAAAAAAACATCTTAAGTTGACATGCTTGGATAACCATATGTGTTAGTAACCATGGAGATTATTGCATACCTAAAATGCACAAGTACACATGTTGATTAGCCCGATCCAAATTCTTCAGTGACAAACACTTTCATTTCCATGATGATAACCTAGAAACTAGGCAAGTCTTTGCAGAGTGGCAAATTTTCGGTTCAACACATTTACAGAACTCGCATTAATTGCGACCTCATGTTTCATCATAAACATGTTTCAAGGTGGCTGGCGGCTTGCTAGAAGACTACATGATGCATAGATAGTTTGTACTTCTTCATCTTTTTCGTTGGCTGATTTTTATGTACACCTTGTGCGATCTATAAATTGTCAATCGTTTAAACTCTCAAACTATGCAATAAATTGGTTGGGTGCATTGATTAATGCAGAGGCCGGGCTATGCTCCCCATTTCGAGAGAAAAAAAATCATAAACCCGTTTGGGGACTGAAATTCTCAAAGGTTAAGATTTGGCATTTATCTTGAAAGGCGTTTAGTTTCTGCTTACAAACAAGGAGAGAAAGATTTGTTATTTTGTGATCAAGACGAGGCCAGCAACACTTATTCTTTGATTGGTTGGTTTTATTCAGATAGATTTATAAAAAAAACTGCCTTTGTGTTTCTCATCTCTAACGAGGACATTGATTGGCTCCACCAGTTCGGGAAGGACATACTATACTACACGCTTAAACTGTTTTGGTCTACTTTGCCTATTTTGGCTCCACCGGATGTTCTGGTCTAGTTGACTCTGTTGTGATCAAAACTAAAAAATGTTTTCCCACATGAAGCATGTTGTTTTCAGAGATCTTGAGTGTCAGTGCAAAAAAGCGGACTTCAGTGATATCTACAGAAATTTTAGAAACTTTGAAATTTATAAGTGTGGTTTCCACCGGATATTTTCCCGGCTAAGAAATAATGACATGCAACAAACACTGGAAAAATAGAGCTTGCAGTTCTCAGCCTGAGAAATACAAAGCAAAATAAGTCTCTCCTGATGCATATTGTCGATCAGAGGGTTAGCATAGCTTGATTTCAATGTACAAAAGATGCCAAATACCCATAAGCACCAACAGGAAGAGCTTGCGGGTGCTAGCTCACACCGTTCTGTTTTCCTACAAACTAGAACTTGTCCCTTGAATTTATAAGTGTGCTAGCTCATTCTGTTCAGACAGGCACATGTCCAGCCGCAGAACACAGACCGCGTGCACGAAAGCTAGCTCTAACTTATAACAAGCAACCGTCTCTTGCCATTCCTAAGCATCTGTTTTAGCCATTCCTTCCTTATCAACCGGGGAATCATGGCTGGAGCGAGCCCTTTTAGCACGCCTAGGATGGGTAGCTTCTGCACGAATTATATAAACCATGAATGTGGACCTTTCCCCACCCTTTGCCGGTACAAAGATGCAGATGTCGCCGGCCTGCACTTGGTTGTCACACACAAAGTCTAACCAATTGCCAGCAAGCATGCACATGTCTTTTTCTATGAAGAATCTCGGGCGCCAACTATCGCTCTTCCCTGGTATCTGAAGTGTGACAGTCCCATTTTCACACGGAAAGTGGGCAGCTGCAGCTAAGGCGCTTTCCTTCGAAATCATCTGGTCACACGTGGACAAGATGTGTTGTCATTGCAAAAGAAACGGTTCATATTGAAAAACTTGAGGTGCACATTCAATTTAAAAGAATAGAAATATACCAGAAGAGGACTAGGTAGTTGAACATCAGACTTCCTCATGGTACCTACGAATACAGTAGCTTTTGGTCGAATTTCCTGGATAACCGTGTTTACTTTCTCCATTTGTGCTCCAGATAGGCAACTCCTGAATATTACCCCATATGCAGCTTCAGGAGGTGTCGGATGATCAGCTGACTCAGATGATTCGTATTCTCGAGCACTGTCTTCTTCTGTACAAAAGTTTACAGGTAAATAAATCCATGAGTAATTAAAGCTTTGATGCATGCGTGCATGTAAGTTGACAAGATGACCTGATTTCTCAGATGAAGAGGGTGTCAGAGCCGCCTTTGTAGTATTCCGACAATTGCTAGAACTGCCCCTTTCACAGTTAGTGAATTTTGTAGTTCCTGATAATCGTGTGGTATCATCATGGAACTCCTTGAAATATTAAAATAATGCATACTAGTTTCTCAGTATTACCTTGATCTGAGCCAACAGCAGTTCTTCCAAAAGAAGAATGATCGATGTTCGCTTCTGCAAACCCAAGGATTTCAGGTTGCATTTCCTGCGGAAATTTATCTATTCTTTCCTCATGTAATTCTATAATCTCCCATTGCCCTGATAAGACTTGATTCTTAGAATTTGAGAGAATATGGAGATCATCTTCCGCTACATCTGTCTCAGCTATTGGATTATCAGTGTATGGTGTTCTATCACGGAACTGTATATATACCCAGACAAACGTTAGAATGGGAAAAAGTAGCACAGTTTTAAACGTTTTATGCTGCAAAGACAAAGTGCAGATTGAAAAAAGGTAGAGAAAATAACATACAGGAAGTATCCCAAATGTGGCAAACTTGTAATGTTGACGATGCAGGTCAGCAATCGCGGCAAACTGGAAATCATGCTTAGAAACATGGCAGATCCTGGGCACCGAGTAGTTAATTTCACGGTCTACAATTCGCCCTCTAGGGAGATCCAAGTGATCCATGTACGCAATCTACAAAACCAGAGATTGAAACAAGGATCATACTACATATAAAGTTATAAACACGTTTGGCAAAACAAAATCTGGCATTGAAAAGGATAACATGAATAAATCTAGAAAGTATATATTTTAACAAGAAATTGCACTAGCTGCAGCATCACAGTAACAAACAGAAGAAGGTATGTATATAGATTGCAGTATGAGCTGAAGATGACTGCAGCATTCACAGTACAATAACTGTGGCGTCAATAAAACCAAACAGAAAGCAACATGAAGTATAAGTCATAATTACAGCATCACTAGTACAATAACAGCAACATCAGACAAGAAATGCCAGCAGCAAAATCAAAGACATGTCAGCTGTGCACTATATACAGCAGGAGGGAGGGAAGGAGGGGAGAGATTGACTGGTCATACCGTGAGCAAAGGCAAGCACCCGCCAACCCAAAAATTTGTCATCTTTTCCTCCCTAGCCTTGTACTGGAATTTCTGTACCTCGTCCATCAGATGCTCCGTGATATGGCCAGCCCAATCAAGGTCCTGAATCTTTGATATATCTTCAAGGGGAAACAGGTAGTCAAGGTCTATTGTATTTCCAGTGGTGGGGGTGAGCACTGTTGCAAGTGCAATAAGAAGGAATGTCCTCATGAAGGACTCTTCGTCTTCATCATCGATGTTCTTAAGCAAGCTAACAGCCTGGGGGATGGTTGCCCTTAGCCCGTCATTTAAGTACAGAGCTCGCAGTTCATTGATTTTTTCAGTCTTCTGCCCATGCAGCACAATGGGTCTTCCCCCTGATGGTACACCCAAAACTTTCTGAACGAGGGACTTGGTGAAAACTATTGTCTTGTCCGCGTCAATTCTGAACTCAGAGAATGGAGGGTTAATTTTCCCCATGATCCACTCAGTCAGTGGCTCGTGGACGGAGGATTCCCCAATACGATTGAGATGCTCAAATCCATACTTTGCAACATATCCCTGCTGCCGAGGTGTAAGACCCCGCATGATCTCCCGAATTCGCCGTGCACTGAAACGGCTCCTGATGCACACTTCACCATGTAATACTTCGTTCATGGATCCAACTCCTCCCCTGTAATCAAAAGAAACAAGCAAACATAAGTATAAACGCCACGGGAAAAACTGTTACATAAAGCAATACAGCAAGAACAAAACACAGAGCATACAACATACACACAAGAACTAACTGCAACATGGCATTCAAATGTCGCATGAACAATCAGCGGAAAAAAACTATGCAATGAAAAATGAGAACATTTACATACCCTGCTGCTTCAACATATTATATTATCAACTGCAACATTGGATTCAGCTACACATATACATACAGAAACAACTTGTTGGACAATTATCCCATGATATCTTACTTCCAATTATTGGACAACTTGTATGACAGGGGAAGGGTTGGCTAGTGCTGACCTGGTCGACCGACGATGACCAAGATGCCTAGGAGGCAGTCCGCTGGAGTCCACGGTGCCCGCTCCGCCTGAATCGAAGCCCCATTTCCGCTTCGCCTTACGCTTTATCTGTGCCCCTCTCCCGAAATATCTCCGATCTTGGCGGTCAGGTGCTGCATCCCAACACTCAACGAATCAATCCTTGCTGCTTCCCAACACACGGTCCTCCATTCAAAGTAAAAAAAATCTAGGTTTGTAAATATGATAGCATCACAGATCTTAAAAAGATTTGTTCTTGCGTGACTTTTAACTGCTTCGGTACAGGATTTGCGATGGATTCCAGAGAAAGATGCAGCATCCGTACTAACATTTCCAGTTGCCTGGAGCAGAAGATGAAACAAAAAAAAAACTTTGGGGCGCCGCGCACCTGTCACTCCTGGTGGGGGGAGATGGAGGGAGGCCAGCGCCGCCGCCGCTTGCAACGAGCTCGCCGTGGCCGCCTCGTCGGCCATCCGGAGCTGTTGCAGCTCGCTCGGAGGTCGCCGCCGTCCTCCCCTCTTGACCCGCATGCGCCGGTTGTTCCCGGCTGTGCCGCACAGAGAGAGAGACTTCGCAGCGCGTTGCCGTGGCCGTACTTGCTATGTTGCGAGGTTGGTCGCCGGCGGCGGGGCCGATGGGAGGAGCGGATAATGGGAGCACGGAAAGGGGATCCGAATGTTGCAGTGGGAGGACGGAAGGTGTTGATGTTTCTTTTTTTTTCTAGCCAAATCTATTTGCTTGATTCTTTTCGAGGGTACATTATTAAATTGTTTATTTTTTGTTCCCCTAACATATTATTTCCGTAACAGTTGTTTTTCCACACAATAATCTTTGGAGTAATTAATACGTGAGCAAAATATAATGTTTTAAATTATAATATCGACCACTTCCTTTTTTTTTAGGGAAAAAAAACATGGAATGCTATGAAACAGTGGTAGTCTACTTAACGCAACAGGAATTTCGCTTAACCTGCCTTGTAGACCGCACACGAACGGACTGCAACCACAGGATGAGGTCCACTAAAATAATCTAATATCTATGTTTAGCCTAATCAGATTTATGTGTGCACTTAGCAATTTACAACGTCGACAAAAACTCATCCCACAGAGCAAGATACAAGCCCCAACCTGATCATTGGTTCTAGAAAAAACAGATCACTCAACAAGGAAACAGATTGCAGAGTAAGGTAAGTTGACCTATCCTTTCCTTGAATGTGCGTTTAACAAAATATTTCTCGCATCCACTTTGTCCTTTCTTCTTTGTTAGCTGGAATCAATCGCAACAACTCACCCTGCAATTCAGAGATGGAGCAAAGTGTCCATGTATCAGAAGTTTCAATACACACTTAGCTTTCTCAAAAAACAAATATTTCGTGTGATACACAAATATAGTTTAGTGCACTATCCACCGTCTACAATGTCCATACAAAAGTCAGGTATAGCAACATAAATTTTAAAGTGAATGAATGGGTAAGAAAAAATGGTTATGCCATATGTGAAGGGTGACTCCATCTACAAATATCAAGGTTGTCAGTATCTCTAGTTGTACAAATCACTATCAAAAATTACTTTTATCCATCTTTTGGAATTCACAGATTCAGAATAATACCTTCCTGGAGATACCCAATTGCTAAGCTCGGTTACAACTGGGATTAGCTCATTCTATAAAACTTTGAATACTAGTGCGCATTTTGGAGTGTTTCGATACTCCCTCAGTTGATCTGTTGGTAAAATAACACAATAGTTCCACAAAGACTTAAGGGCTCATTAAGTGTTTTTTATTAGTCCGCATTTATAGATAGCTCAACTTATTTGTAATCAGTTATCAACAATTGTGTGTTACATACTTAGAACATACATAATTATTTTGCTTCAAAATCATGCATTTCCATGATCCAGTGAATAGACATATTTCTCTATTTTAGTGCACAAGAATGGTCATGTCTAGAAAGTTCTTTTCTAGTTTTACATTCAGTGCACGATTCATGAACAATTTTGGTGCCAATGACAATAACCATAAAGCATGTCTAAGGGGATCCTACTATCTTCAGGAGTTGGAAACTGTTACTTATTGACATGGGCATGACCTGTCGAGTTCCCGTGATCGGTATACCTCGTACAGATTCAAGGTAAGGACCATAAGAAACCAAGGGTCCCGGAAGCATCAGAAGCCGGGGAACCAAACGTGGCAAGCAAGACAAGATACAAGATATAGCCGATATAGTCATAGACTTAACTTTTATCATGTAAACCGGCCCGTATTGGACTCTGAGATCCAGCCTCTCGTATAAAGGCTGGGAGGAGCCGACGGGGAGGTCACCTCAAGCCTCGATTCATACCAAACCGCTGCAATCTAGATCGCATCTAGCAATCAGGCAACTTTGTACTCTCCATCAATAAAATCAGACAAGCAGGAAGTAGGGTTTCCTCTACGAGGGCCTGAACTTGGCTAAATCTCATCTTTCTTGTTTGTCTGATAACCCAACAAAATCATCAGCGCACCCATTTTCCCTAAAATCCAAGTCCATGACTATGGACATTGTTGAGGTTACCTCGTCACTTATAGTTACTTGTTTTCAAATTGAAGGAAGATTTTGTCTGATATACCTGGACCAACTAATGGCATGACTCGCCAAGGACATTAGACCTTAATGTAGCATAAAGACTCACATTAAGTTCTTGTGTCAGACTTGCGGGAAGACATTATCAGTTGAAATGCAAAGAAAATGATGCATTAGTTGAAATGCAAAGAAAATGATGCATTAAACCGAAAAACATCGGTAGAAATTTCAGTTACTCCATGCCAACCTATCCCTTAAATATTTCAGTTGATCTAAAAAGAAATTGGCTAGAATTACAGACAAGCAATATGAAAACCAATATGGGGAAACAATAAGAGCAAATTATGGAGCTTCCTTTTTCACTTATCAGATATGTGATTCCAGTAGAAACATGAGCATGCCAAATAGGTGCGCAAGGAAAATGTTAAAGTAGTACACTTCGCAATCATTCAATTAACAAAATAATGGTGAACTGATGAACTTTGTACCCACCTAAGAAATTTTGACAAAAAATAAAACATTGAAACATCATACTAAAAAGGGCGTGAATAGGTCTGAAGGTTGTTGATGTATACCAAACTGAAAGTTCATGTGTGCCCACATATGTGGTTTTTGGTAATTAATAACAATCTCTATGGACTAATTGTTGAATTGAATTTCACTGCATATATGGCCAACCATTACCGTTGGTGGAGTTTCCTCTATATATTCAACATAAAAGCAACAACAAGGATGCAAAAGCATCCAAGACTAATGCATAAGAACCAACTCAAAGCATTGCTTAAGAACCAACTCAAAGCATGTGTGATTTTGGTACTTAATGACAATCTCTATGAAATAATGATTGAATTGAGTTTCACTTGTAGGATTTGTCCATTGACATCGCTTGGGCCATGTGTTGGTTTCAAGGTTAAAATGAAGAAATGAATAAGAAGCAATGTCCAAGGACTTTGTGCCAATTGGAATCATGTAGAAGAAGAAGAAGAACAAGAAGAAGAATATCAAGAGTGTCTTGAAGAAGAAGATGGAGTTCCTCATGGTTATTGATGATTGGTTTTCCTGCATCCAACAACAGGGTTATTGCAGTACTCGTAGTGGCAACTATTTATTAGAAAGATCGATCCCAAAGGAGCTTTGCATGATGGAAACCACACAACCCCGCAACTGTGTTGTCGATGCAGCCATGTTTGTACCTAAAACAGTGTTTGAAAATAGTTTACACTATAAGTTGCTAGAGTAATAGTAAACAAGAGAGATTTAAAGTAACTAGTAACAAGGTAAATAAAGTACTGAAAGTAAACTATAACAAGAACTAAACTAAAGGGGGTTGTAGCTGTAGGATTGAATGGAATGAAGAGGGTTTTTAGGCTTTAGTATCACTAGTACTAGATGGCCGAACATATGTATGATCCATTGTCTACACAAGATTACTTCGACAAATAAAAGTTCCCCACTTGTTTACCGGGCTGTCACACTATGTGTATTATGCATGAATCTCGCGTGTCACTCGCAAGGCAACGTACACTTCCGGACCAAGGGATTCCATGAACTCATCTCGTAAATCATGTAATTGAATACTTGGATCACAAACATATTCTAACTTGGCGCACTAGATCAAACTTCGACCTAGAACCTAATAAATCACTCACACATGGATGAACAAAAAACATAGATAAATATATTAATGGAGTCACAACCATGTTCAATCTTGCAATTATAAGATCTAAGACAAGGGAGAGAGAGAGAGAGAGATGGAGACGTTGTTGGAGATGATGATGATGAACAGTGCACGCGGTGAAGATGGGGGTGCCTCCTTCTCCTCCTCTTGATTGATGGTGTGGAGATGTGGATCTCGTGTGCGGCAGCTATGGAGGCGGCGGAGTGGCAGGGCTCCGCCCCTTAGGCGTGGATGGATTCTCCTCCCTTGATCTAGGGTTTTCCCCTCTTTAAATAGGCATATGGAGGTCGGTTTTGCGAACCGACGGAGCTAGGGGCCGAATCTGCCGATTGGGCCTTCACAAATGCTGTACCGTTTGACGAAACAAAGCCATCGAAGGGTGGTACGGATGTACGGTATGGGCGGGCTCTGCCCGTACCAGTGGTCGTTACACCCTCTGACTCTGTAGTGTTTTGGTCGCCATTTCTTCATACGGACTCTGATTGAGGTGTTCTTTGGCTTGTTGGATTCGTATGGACGAGGACTACAAAACCATATCCTTGGATCTTAATTTGGAGTTGTTGGAAAATCCACTTTTCCCTCCCCCTCGAATGGCTAAGTCTGGTGCCTGCAACTCCTCCATATTGAATCCTCTTGGCTCCATTTATCCATGATTGTTCATAGCACCTACACACAAACCAAAGAGAGGAAAAAGGTAATAAAATCCTAATAAAACTACTAATGTGCAAAGTACATGTGGAAATGAATGGGAGCTAGTAATCATACATAATAGGCATAACTGTAGATAGATGTAGCATGTGATGGGTGATAATATGAATAATTTATATACTTAAATATGCCTCAATTTTGGACTCATCAGTTATCTTCAAGACATCATCCTAATGGAGTTATAAGAAATAAAGTGCAAGCTCAAGATGCGCCATCTCTAGAAGATCACATTCTTAAGGCTTGCCATCCTCATTGATCATGGAGTGATGAAGACAATTTCAAAGAAGAGGTTCCCCATGGAGTATGTGGGAGAAATTCATAAGTCCTCGTCAAAGCAAAGCGCGAGCAAGAGCAATCAAGAAAGATGTTTCATCTTGAGGAATACAAGATCGTCTACATCAAGCTCAATTGGAATGCTCAAGGCAAAGATATGATCTTGATAGGTTTTCTATTTTACCGGTCTCTTGTTGTGTTAGGAGACCGGGTTTAGGATAGATAGTCGTACTATCAAGAGGGGATCTCGAGTGAGTAGCTCGGTCATATCTTTTGGGGGGAGCTCAAACCTTTGAACATATAGCATCATATTTTGGTTGTTGTTTGGATATTGTCCATGTGAGGATCTAGAGCTTGTGGTTATTCATAACAAGCTCTAGTTCATCAAAAACGTATTTCCCTTGAATATCTTATTGTGTTTTTGATCTTGTGGGTTTTTTGACTCTACACCTTGGGGGATATCTCACATATATATACTTGATATTTTCTCCCTTGGTGGTATCCAATATTTCACCTTTTGTGAGATTCTACTCTTTATTATCTTTCCAACAAAATCGGTTTTATCCCAATTGGAGTTTCCAAACTCAACTTCTTGCGTTTTGGGTTTTGGAGGTTTTGCCGGTTCGTCACTTCTAGAGAGGTCATACCTTTCTTGCGTTTTGGACACATGCTTTGTGGACATATGTATGGCAAATGGTGAAAATTGTATCATCCAATATCCAATGGCATAAACATCTTGGCTTATTCTTATCATAAACACCTTTCTTCTCATCTCGGTACACTTATTCTTATCCATATTATTTTGCATACTTATATCTTTTACATGCTTGTTGTACTAAGATAATACTTCTAATGTTTGGCTATGCAGATTCTTTTATCTATGTTGGCAAGTATTTGATTGAAATCAAAGCCGGTTGCACAAAGTGAGGGTTGTACTTGCATAAAGAAAAGCCCCATTCGATAACTAATATGTACTCAATTAGCTCAGATAGCCTTCCCAATCAAGGATGAGTGCAGTATTTTCCACTCTGGAACTATGAGACTGTAGTATTTTTCGCTCATTTGGCTTATTCCTCCCCTGTTCAGAAGAGAAAAGCCCCATTTGATAACAATTATGTACACAAATCACTCGGAAAACCTTCCCAATCAAGGACATGTGTCGTATTTTCCACTCTGAAACTATGAGACTGTGATATTTTTTCACTCATTTGAATTATGTTTCCCCTATTCAAAAATAAAATACTTATGTCTCCTAGAATTGGCACTGTATTTGGGTCGGTTATGTAAGTTGATAACTATTGATTGTACAGTTGGTGGGATTTTCTTGCAATTTTTTCTTGAGCCTGACTAAATTTCAATATTTGTACTATGACCTAAATGGTTTTCATGTTGTCATATATGGTTATTGCAATTATCAAGTGCTCAGTACCATAACCTCAACTAAATATTTGGTCTTTCACCAATTAATTGATACACCGTATTCAATTTGTTAATGATGATGTCTTTGCTACCGACAAGAACATACATGACTCTGAAGGAAGAGATCAAGGAGATCAACAAGAGGGATGCCAAACAACCATATATTTAGAACTGGTTGAGAATGTTGTACCCAAATTATCTTCTTATCCTTTGCTAAACTATGGTAAGTTCTAAATGCTACCCCAACCCAAGAGGGTGATAAAGCAGGACCACTACGAGGAGTTAGAATTAAACGATAGGAGCAAAGTAGTCAAAGGAGTCAAATATTACAAACAATGATGGTGAAGATCAAGTTAAACATAGATGGGATTCAATTCCTAGTGATAAAAACCATACCATTAGAATATTACTTATAGAGCAATATACATACATTGTTTTCAGAGATAGTTCGAGAGGTAGATATAGTACTAGAATAGTCTACCAGTTGCTCTTTCTGGATTTTTGATTGACAAGAACTTAGCTGGAAAACCTCATTGTACCATGGAGATTCCGTGAATATTCTATATATGGATCTGAATATGGATAATATAGTCATACCTTAAACATGTGATGTTTCTGTTGTACTACTCTCTTGGGTGTAATATTCGTGAAACGATGTTCCGCTAGTGTTATGCCAACGACTTGTGAACTACAACATGCATTGTTGTGCTGGGTCACTACACATATGCATGCTATTGTCACTTAGCGTGTCATATATGTCACCTGACCACAAGTGTATGTTCTAATTTTTACACTTAGATGCGTGAATACCAAAAGGATACGGTGCACGTAGTAGTGCCGTTTTTGTCACTCGACTAAACCCTCCAATACCGCACACACATAAAGCACACCATACCCCTTTTATTTAAAACCATACATACAATAACTAATACAACAATTCATTTGTCATGCGTATCCCGCATCTGTCTCATCTACCTACCCTCCGTGTCATCAAGGACCTTGTGACATGGGCAAATAAGTCGTTTCGAACTTGATGATTATAATCTAACCTTTTTTTGCATTACATATCATATTTATGTTTTTAGAACATACATGTATTTATAAACCTTCCAACACAATGGTAAATGTGTAATATCTCTCGTACCACAATATCCACCATTAGGAACGACATCAAAGTTTTAATCATGTCGGGCAACTCATACGAACTAATAAACTTGCATACATGGTGAAGATCGACCAAGTTACCACCACAAACCCATAATCTATGGGGGTGTATGATACATTGCAAATGTATCTATAATTTTTGATGTTCCATGCTTGGTTTTATCTACTTTCTTATGTTTTGTCCACACTTTGGAGTACTTTTCATATGATTTCTTGGACTAACCTATTAACAAGAGCCATAGTGCCAGTTGCCTGTTTTCTGCTGTTTTTGGTTCCAGGAAAGTCAGAAAATCAATATTCTCGGAATTGGACGGGACAAAAGCCAAAGTTCCTATTTTACCGGAAGACTCACGGAGCCAGAAGCAGAGACGGAGGAGGGCTAGGGCCTGGCCACACCATATGGTGGTGCGGGCTAGCCCTGGCCGCGCCACCAGGTGGTGTGGCCCCCCTGGCACTCCACCGACCTTGCCTCCTTCGCCTATAAGAGCCTCCGGATACCAAAACCCTAAATCATCAAGCCTCAATCCACAAAAAGTTCCGCAGCGCCGCCGCCACCGAAGGGGAGATTTGCGGGACAGAAAGTCTTTGTTCCGGCACCCTGCCGGGACGGGGAAGTGCCCCCGGAGCCATCTCCATCGATCTCCACCGCCATCTCCATCACCGTTGCTGATTCCCATGATGAGGAGGGAGTAGTTCTCTCTCGAGGCTAAGGGTTCTACCGGTAGCTATGTGTTCATCTCTCTCTCTATGCATGATCATATTGTGGTCATGAGCTTTGTAATCAAGTAGATCTACCTTGCTACTCAAGTGCTTTAATAGATCTCTGCTCTCCCCATGTGTGTGAAAGTGACAGCGTGCACACCATGGTGGCACTTAGGCTAGAGATTACAAATACTTGTTATGAGTTATATTTGGAGTTGGATGTCTTTATAAAATTGTGGTGTTTGTTGGACTCATCTAGTGCTCAAGGTGACAGTGTGGGGTTTTCTAGATGGGAAAGGCTTACTTTGAGGTGTGTTGTTATAGCCCTACCATTGATTAGAGTGTTCAACTAGAGAGTAGTTAAGAGTAGTATCATAAAGAGAAGATATTTATATGAGAGAGTGTTCACTAGTGAAAGTATGATCCCTAGGCCTTGTTTCTAGCATTGAAACACCGTTTGCAACTAGATGTGTTACATGTTTGCTTGCTTCTATCTTTATTCCAGTTTGCTTTTAGTCTCTTCCACGCCATCAAGTTATCTTCTATCACCGTTACCACTTATAATTATCCATCCCACTTGTATTTCACTATCTCTTCGCCGAACTAGTGCACCTATACACCTGACAAGTGTATTGGGTGTGTTGGGGACACAAGAGACTTCTTGTATCTTGACTGCAGGGTTGCTTGAGAGGGGATACCTTTGACCACTTCCTCCCTGAGTTCGATAAACCTTGGGTGATCCACTTAAGGGAAAACTTGTTGCTGTTCTACAAACCTCTGCATTTGGAAGCCCAACAACTGCCTACAAGAATAGAAGTGCGTAGACATCAAGCTATTTTCTGGCGCCGTTGCCGGGGAGGTAAGGTAAAAGGTATTCACACCGGAGGATTAAAGAAGAAGAACATCCCACGGCAAACGCCTATTTTTCGGTGTGAGTGCTCGAAGTTATTTCCTTTAGATTCTGTAATTTTGTCTTTTTGTTTCTTGTTTTTACTAGTTAGGCTTAATGGAAAACAACAACAAAATTAGAGAGCTTTATAGTATTTATCTTGAGTTAGGACATGAAGTGTTTGAAGAGAAAATTAAAAAACCTATGGAACTTTATTTGTAGGCTAATAGCAATGTTGTTAGTATGAATTCTTTGGACACCATTATTTCTAATGCTATGGAAAAGTCTAAGCTTGGGGAAGTTGGTTTTTATGAAAATGATCTTTTTAGTTCCCCAACTTTGGAAGATAGCTATTCTATTGCTTATGATGATACCAAACCTCCAATATATGATGATTACAATGATGAATATGATATTTTCAGTCCACCTAATATTGAGGAGAAAATCAATTATGATTACAATATGCCTCCTATATTTGATGATTATGGTGATGAGAATAATAATGATAGCTATTTTGTTGAATTTGCTCCCACTACGATTAATAAGAATGACTATGCTTATGTGGAGAGTAATAATTCTTTTATGCATGTGGCTCATGATAAGAATGTTTTATGTGATAGTTATATTATTACTTTTATTCATGATGCTACTGAAAGTTATTGTGAGAGGGGGAAACATGGTTTTTGTGTCTCAATAATATTAAGTTTCCCCTCTTTATGTTGAAAGTCTTGAAGTTGCACTTGTTTTGCTTTCCTATGCTTGTTGCTTTGTGCTTTCATGACTTGTTTCTTTACAAGATTCCTATGCATAGGAAGTGGGTTAGACTTAAATGTGCTTTGAATTTGCTTCTTGATGCTCTCTTTTACTTCAATTCATATTTCTTATGTGAGCATCTTCTCAAACTATCATGCCTAACTTAAAGGCGTTAAACAAAAGTACTTGTTGGGAGATAACACAAGAGTTTTAGATGAGTCTTGGAAGTTATTACCTCAGTAATAACCGCTCCTTATCCTTTTTATTTGCTTTTTGTGCCAAGATTAACCTCTAATGAGAGAGAAGTAATGATTGGGAAAGTTGCTGTCCCGAAACAGATTTCTGTGCTTCACCGTAAAAATTCGTATAAAATCTCTGTGTGTCCTTTTGAGGCGTGAATTTTTGTGCTTCTGACCCAGGTTGTTATCTAACTTTCATTAGTACAACACTTTTTGATTTGAGCAACAAAAGGTCTTCGAAAAAATTCGTCTTTACCTGCTGGTCTGTTTTGATAGATTTCTGCCATTATTTGCATTTGCTTCTTGTTGGTTCCTTTTTGAGTTCTTTTGGGGAATTGAGCTTTTTGAGGGAAGTTCTACAGTAGCTAGTGTTTTAATGGAAGTTTTATTGGTGTTATAACTGAACCTTAAGACTTATTTATCTTAAGTGCACTAATGTTGGTAATAAAGATTGTGTGAAGTTTTGTATGAAGGAAAAATTTCAGGTGTATGGAAGGAATGAGTAATGAGATGAAGGATGGACTAAAGCTCAAACTTGGGGATGCCACGCGTGTCACCCCAAAAAATCTCCGAGAAGTACAAGCGTCAAAGCTTGGGGATGCCCTAGGCATCCCCTTCTTCATCAATAAAAATCCCAGGTTTCTTCCAAACACTTCATTTTTATTGTTTCATGCACAGTTGTGTTGTTCTTGGAGCGTCTTCTTTTTCGTTTTCGTTTTGGTTTTTCGTTTGCTTGGTTTTCTTAGTTTTCTGAATAAATTGGTTGGACCCCCTCTTTCATACATTGGTTTGCAAATAGTTTGGTTTGGTTTGGAAAAGAGTAGGAAAGTTCATGCTTATGTGGTAAAAAGAGCTCGTTTTTGACTGTGTCCTATGCTTTGTCATGCCATGCTTGATATTGTTTTGGCTTTATGCTTAGTATTCTTTGACGTAGCATGACTTGTTATAAACAATTGAGATTGCTTAATGTGCCTTGGATGAATCATGCGTTGTTTTAGCATATTAAGGCATAGTATTGTGGTATTCTCCTTTGATGCTTTATTTGGGTTGACTTGGCGCATGCTCACACCATGTTATGACTATCTCAAGTCACCATAGCCTTTATGATCCTTTAGTTTTCAACTTGTAGTATCACTTTATGCTTTGATCAATGATGTTTTGTCGCTCTGCATGATTATGGCCATTATTGCTCTCTTAGTTTGTCGCTCCCAGTCTTTTGCTAGCCTCCACAACCAAGTATGAGTTCCACTCATGCATCCAACTCCCTAAACCAAGTTATTCCAAAGGGTCCACCACACCTACCTACTAGCTTATGCTATTCCAAGTATATTCATGCTTTTGTTTACCTTCCGAATTAAACTTGTTATGAGAAAACTAGTGATTAAAGCTCTCACGAACTTGATGGCACACTTTACTTTTCTTGCCCTTAATAAACTTGAACCATTGTGTCGTCTATGTTGTATATGCTTTCACTTATTTGTTGGGGATTAGCAGAACCATGCTGTCATGGGGAACGCTTTCAATATTGCACTTGGTACTTGTACCTAGTTGATATCATGCTCTTTTGTCTATGGATGTCGTCGGTGTGAAATGAAAGGGGAGCTTGTAAGTCCATGGAGTTATGTATATGTGTTAGAGAAATGCCTGGGCCGCTGGTCTAATCCATGCTGACATGGTGGAAACCTGCAGTGTAACCATAATGAGCTGTCTATGAAGCCTTCTTCTTATAAAAAAAGAGACAGATATTGAGAAAAAATATAAAAAAATAAAAAAGAGATATGATAAAAGAGGAAAGAGAGAAAAAAGCACCATATTCCCATGGTAAATAAGAAGATTGCTGAGATGCTTGTTGTCTGCTTGCCTTGTCATTTTGATATGGGGATTCTTCTGTATCATCGGGCAAGGGGTACCCCGTTGGCGGTTGTCTATGATACACGTGTACTTACGATGACTAAACTTACCGGTGACTAAACTTGAGTAGCATGAGGAGCGGCCCTCGTATTCAAGGGACATGAGATTTCCAACTTATACTTCGTCAAGCATATACTCCATAGTTTGTTCACTTTAACCTTAATCACTTCAAGATGCTTATGATAGGGGCAATGAGAGCTGAAAGCTATAAGTACCATAATTTTTGGAAGCTCTTTATGAGACTTGAATCCCTACTTCCTTTTAAAGGTCTTTCCTCCACCATTATATTGAGTCTCCACCTTCTATCTTATATGCACCTACTTTCAGAGCATAGTGGCCATTCTTAGTTCTATGTGCATTGTCCCAAGACTAGTTGATTGATGCATAACTTGATATTGCTTGTTTTAAACTATTTGTATCTAGTCACTCTTATGAACTTTGAAGGTGTCCTATGCATTTTTATTTGCTACTCTATGAGGGACAAGCTGAATACTATTATGCCATGTTTAATTTATGTGAAACAAACAAACGTCTTGCAAAGCATTGTTATTCATTAATCTTTTGTTTGTGCCTTTTCATGTTGCAACATAGTTTCTTTGTCTTATTGCTAGAACTTTGTCTTTCATGTTATGATTGAAGTACTATGATCCCAGCTTTGAATGTTTTACAAGTACTTTGATCAAGTTTATGATGGTGCATGTCACCTCAAAAATTATTCTTTCTTTTTATCACTTACCTACTCGAGGACGAGCAGGAGTTAAGCTTGGGGATGTTGATACATTGCAAATGTATCTATAATTTTTGATGTTCCATGCTTGGTTTTATCTACTTTCTTATGTTTTGTCCACACTTTGGAGTACTTTTCATATGATTTCTTGGACTAACCTATTAACAAGAGTCATAGTGCCAGTTGCCTGTTTTCTGCTGTTTTTGGTTCCAGGAAAGTCAGAAAATCAATATTCTCGGAATTGGACGGGACAAAAGCCAAAGTTCCTATTTTACCGGAAGACTCACGGAGCCAGAAGCAGAGATGAAGGAGGGCCAGGGCCTGGCCACACCATATGGTGGCGCGGGCTAGCCTTGGCCGCGCCACCAAGTGGTGTGGTCCCCCTGGCACTCCACCGACCTTGCCTCCTTCGCCTATAGAGCCTCCCGACACCAAAACCCTAAATCATCAAGCCTCAATCCACAAAAAGTTCCGCAGCGCCGCCGCCACTAAAGGGGAGATTCGGGGGACAGAAAGTCTCTGTTCCGGCACCCTGCCGGGACGGGGAAGTGCCCCCGGAGCCATCTCCATCGATCTCCACCGCCATCTCCATCACCGTTGCTGATTCCCATGATGAGGAGGGAGTAGTTCTCTCTCGAGGCTAAGGGTTCTACCGGTAGCTATGTGTTCATCTATCTCTCTCTCTGCATGATAATATTGTGGTCATGAGCTTTGTAATCAAGTAGATCTACCTTGCTACTCAAGTGCTTTAATAGATCTCTGCTCTCCCCATGTGTGTGAAAGTGACAGCGTGCACACCATGGTGGCACTTAGGCTAGAGATTACAAATACTTGTTATGAGTTATATTTGGAGTTGGATGTCTTTATGAAATTGTGGTGTTTGTTGGACTCATCTAGTGCTCAAGGTGACTGTGTGGGGTTTTCTAGATGGGAAAGGCTTACTTTGAGGTGTGTTGTTATAGCCCTACCATCGATTAGAGTGTTCAACCGGAGAGTAGTATCATAAAGAGAAGATATTTATATGAGAGAGTGTTCACTAGTGAAAGTATGATCCCTAGGCCTTGTTTCTAGCATTGAAACACCGTTTGCAACTAGATGTGTTACATGTTTGCTTGCTTCTATCTTTATTCCAGTTTGCTTTTAGTCTCTTCCACGCCATCAAGTTATCTTCTATCACCGTTACCACTTATAATTATCCATCCCACTTGTATTTCACTATCTCTTCGCCGAACTAGTGCACCTATACACCTGACAAGTGTATTGGGTGTGTTGGGGACACAAGAGACTTCTTGTATCTTGACTGCAGGGTTGCTTGAGAGGGGATACCTTTGACCACTTCCTCCCTGAGTTCGATAAACCTTGGGTGATCCACTTAAGGGAAAACTTGCTGCTGTTCTACAAACCTCTGCACTTGGAGGCCCAACAACTGTCTACAAGAATAGAAGTGCGTAGACATCAGTGTACTACTCCCCCTTCATGGTGGAGAACGACATGTATGTGTTGGTGAAAGAGGAAGGGTAAACATATGCGATTCCGATAGCGGTCCCACTCCAATCTCCCCCGACATCGAACAACCTCTATGTTTATGTGTTCTATATCTCTGCCTCCCTTGTTAAGAAAAAATTCCAATAGGTATATAGGTGATTTTAGGTTAAAAATATTCCTCACCCAAAAGATTGGGGCCAATTGGACGATTGAGGCCAGAGTCCAACCCCATGGCACGATTAGGTTGGGCTAACTAGCCATGGGCTCATATTTGAGGAGTAGACTCGCATTAGTAATTTTGATTTTGTGAAATTTTGTTATTTTTCTGTAAGAAGTACAATTTTTTGGATAAATTGTTCCTTTTAATATTTAAACTTCCAGAAGACCAAAAAGTGTTACCGAAAGTTGTTCACAAAGGTAGTATGGTAAATTCTGTAGTATACACTAGAATACATGTATTTTTTGAACTTCTATTCTTTTAAGCGGAGAAAATGGTTGATGTCGGTATGCCCTACGGGCACCTACTATCGTCCTCTACTTGGTGCGTCTCAACGGAAGGCCCACTCTATGACCTGCCACGGTCCATGAAGCTAAAGACAATTTGGCTGATATGAAGCACATATGGACACAGACTCCAAGCGCGCAAGACAAGGAAAGATCAAGACTAGAGTTCGAATCCAACTTGTAACCAACTCGTATTGGTACCTGAGACCTAGCATCCCCATATATAAAGGCTAGGAGGGTCCAACGAGAAAGAGATGACCTAACACCTTTCACAATAGATCTAGACAACACCACAATATAAAACAGATCTAGACACCAAAAACCCTAGCATACACACCCGCCAGATCCAATCTGCACATCCACCGCCATCGGTGACATTATAACCTTCGGTTCTTCATCAATCAAGAGCAGACAAGCAGAAGTAGGGTTTTCCCTCCGGGGGGCTGAACCTAGGTAAAACTCGTGACCCGCGTTGCTTGTCTGTTAGCCGAACGAGATCTTCAGTGCACCCCTCTTCCTCTAAACCCAACTCCATAACAATGGGTGTTGATGAGTTAACCCCTCGTCAATTGGTGCCGTCTGTGGGCGGGGAGCGCTGATGTTGTGATCTCGACGGCTCCATCACCAGCGATCCACGACCCCCCAGTTTCTGTCAACAACTTCAATTGAGGCCTTCATCACATGCGGCACCGCCACAGTCTACTTCGTCTTCATCACGGCCGAGCAGCGTGAGCTCGGCGGTCGAATACAACACCAGTCCAATTAAGCCTCGTGGACCCATTGGCTTCTCTTGGTAAGCACGCGGTTGATATGAAGTCTGCAGTTGCGTTGAGTCCGTGGAATATTGTCATGCGGTAGTGGATCTTAAGTTGATTCAAGGCAAAAGGAAAATTCCCATGTCAGATCCTATCGATCGGTCAAGCTCAACGGACAAGAGAAGAATAAAGAAATTTAGACAAACAAGCTACGTCACAAGAATTTTGCAACCAGGCGCATCCATTTTGTGCATCGTGTGGAAAGCCTAAAGTAGGATAAAAACAATACGATTGCATGGATTTCACGACCATAAAGTAACACTTCAATCGCATCATAGGCGTGCATATGTGCAGTTCGCCAGGAGACGTACATGCGGCCTGACGACACCACGACCTAGACGGAGGTGTGCATCACAAGGCTCATGGACGTCTAAAAAATAATACAATTGGATACAGAGACATGGAGACAACACACTAGCCGTCATGTTGACTCCTTCAGTTAAATGCTGGACGACTCATTTGCCGTCGACTCCCGCCAAACAAAAATCCGACGACCCTGTTGTGACCACTCCATCTGATCACATCGCTCTACACCCGGGGGCTGCATGACTCCGCTGTGTGACTCAGGGGCTCCTTTGGCTCCAGTGGCCCACAGCGAACTTTGATGACCCACAAGTATAGGGGGTGTATCACAGTATTTTCGATAAGTAAGATTGTCGAACCCAATGAGGAGCAGAAGGTGTTGGCGAATGGCTTGGAGCAGGAATTCTCTGTAAATACTTAGCAAACGGATTTTTAGGGGTTTTTGATAATGCGGGTAAATAAAGTACGAGTAAATAAAAGACAATAAGAATAAATGCAGCAAGTGGCCTAATCCTTTCTTTAGCAAAGGACAAGCTGGTTGTATTACTTAAGATGACCAAACATTCTCGAGGACACATGGGAATATCATCAAGTGCTTTTGCTTCATATAGTTGATTAATCTTCTTTAGTTTGCTAAGTGTTGTGTGGGTGAACCTATGCTAATGTACCGACCTTCCTAGGACTAATACATACTTGTGATTATACCCCTTGCAAGAATCCGCAAGTACAAGAAAGTAATTAAGGTAGAAACCTAACCACGGCTTTAAACTCTAAGACTCTAACGTCCCTTGTGCAAAGGTTTCCTAACGAGGGCTCAGGTTTCTGTCACTTCGGCAACCCATACGATTAGTAGCCAAATACACAATGCATTCCCCTAGGCCCATATAGGTGAAGTGTCATGTAGTCGACGTTCACATGACACCACTAGAAGAAATACACCACAACTTAAATATCAAACCATTGAATCTTTCTCAACACAATTCCACTGCTAACAACATGACTTCTCCCATGTCCTCAAGAACAAAATGAACTACTCACAAGACATCATATGGATCATGATCAGAGAAGATATAATGATATGTAACAATCTGAACATAAACGATAATTCAATGGTTCACTCAATAGCATCAACTACAAGGAGTAATCAACACCAGGAAAGTTTCCCCTAAGAACTATGCAAGATTCAACCCAATTATTACAGCGGTATGAAGTGGTGATGATGGTGCTGGTGGAGATGATGGTGGTGATGATGATCCCGATGAAGTCCAACTTGATGGTGATGTTGATGGCGACGATCTCCCCTCTCCGGGAAGGAATTCCCCCAGCAGAATTCTGTCTACCGGAGAGATCATTCTCTCTCGGTGTTTTCCGCCCCGCAGAGGTGGTGGAATCTTTCTGTGGTCGCTCCCCGAGTCTTAGGGTTTCGGGAGGATAATATAGGCTAGAGGGGAGAGCCTGGAGTGGGCCAGAGCGGCCACACCACCTGGTGGCGCGGCCAGGGGTGGCCCACGCCAGGGGGTGGTGTGGGCCTCCTGTGGCCCATCTCCACTTCCCCTTCTGGCAATCTTCGTCTTCTGGAAAAATAGAATTTTCCATGTATTTTCCCAGATTTTTTGATCTTCGCGAATTTTGCCTCCAAACAGCACCTTTTCCATCAGAATCCTGACTGCAGCGGTCCATGCTCCAAAAGTCATCAACCATGCAAAAACAGATGAAATAACATAAGTATCATTTCTTAATATGAAATATATCAATGAATAACAGTAAATTATGATATAGAATAGTGATGCAAAATGGACGTATCAACTCCCCCCCCAAGCTTAGACTTCGCTTGTCCCCAAGCGAAAATTGAGCTCAATAAACATGACCTCAGGTTTATGGAGTGAAGAGTCGATAAAAGAATACGGACAAGAAGCATCACATTCATCAATACATAAATCATAATAGAAGACAACTCACTATTATATAACTTAACTTGCAATAAGTAAAGGAAACACAATAAAGATACTCCCTCCAATCCATATTACTTGTCATTGGATTGGATGTATCTAGTACTAAAACATGTCTAGATACATCTATTTCTACGACAATTAATATGGATCGGAGGGAGTACATAAAGTAAATCATAATTGATAATGGCAAACTTAGCTCTTGGTCGAAGAATAGTTGACAATTTGCAGGAGTTCACACATAAAGGGTTTTCAATGATAGCTTTCAAAGTAGTAAACACTAAGATAAGAGCAAATATGCAAAACAAGGAACATAAGAAACATTATTGAATAAATCATCATATGAATGAATGAAACACAACAACTCAAAATGCTTGCTGAGATAGAGGGGAATAGGTTTACTGACTCAACTAAAAGTAAAAGATAGGCCCTCTGTAGAGGGAAGCAGGGATTTCAAGTTTCATAAAGAGCTTCCAAAAATTATGATACTTATTAGCTTTCAGCTCTCATTGCCCCTATCATAGGCATCTTTAGGTGATTAAGGTTAAAGTTATCAAATATGAGGATATGCTTGACAAGTTGCAAGTTGAAAATCTCATGTCCCTTGAATATGAGGGTCGCTCCTCATGCTACTCAAGTTTAGTTACCGGTAAGTTCTTGTCATAGTAAGTACATGTGTATCATAGAGAACCGCCAACGGGGTACCCCTTGCCCGATGATACGGAAGAATCCCCATATCAAAATGACAAGGCAAGCAGACAATGAGCATCTCAGCAATCTTCTTATTTACCATGGGAATATGGTGTTTTTTCTCTCTTTCCTCTTTTCTCATCTCCTTTTTTTCTCTTTTTCTCAATCTCAATCTCTTTTTTTATAAGAAGAATGCTTCATAGATGCTCATTAGGCATGATTAGACCGTCATGGATTAGACCGGCGGCCTAGGCGTTTCTCTAACACACATACATAACTCCATGGACTTACAAGCTCCCCTTTCATTTCACACCGACGACATCCATAGGAAAAAGAGCATGATATCAACTAGGTACAATGTACCAGTGCAATGTTGAAAGTGTTCCCCATGACAGCATGGTTCTGCTAATTTACAACTTACAAAGCGCAAGCATATACGCAGCATAGATGGGCACAATGGTTTAAGTTTATTAAATGCAAGAAAGTAAAGTGTGCCATCAAGTTCGTGAGAGATTTAATCACTAATTTTCACAAAACAAGTTTAATTTGGAAGGTAGATAAAAACATGAATTTACTTGGAATAGCAATAGTGCTAGTGGGTAGGTATGGTGGACACAAATGGCATAGGTTTTGGTTTAAGGATTGGATGCACGAGAAGCATTCCCTCTCAGTACAGGTTTTTGGCTAGCAAGGCTAGGTAGCAAGCGTAAGAGTTGAAGGAAACAAACAAACATACAAGTGATAAAAACAAACATGCAATCTTCCTTGGAAGCACAAAAGATCTTAACTAGAGAATACTAAACTTAGGAGCAAATCAAGAAAGAAAGATGATGAAATTATATTTCTTTAAGAGTTCTTTTATCTTTTTCATTCAATTTTCAAAATAGTGTTGCTACTGACCGAGCCAGGTTTGCCAAAACCAACTAAATTAACTCAATGATCCCAAAGTGATACCAATGCGAACGACAATATCAATCATGTAACCATGAATTGAAAACTAAAATAAGATATGTGATGACCCACAAGTATAGGGGGTGTATCGCAGTATTTCCGATAAGTAAGAGTGTTGAACCCAACGAGGAGCAGAAGGTGCTGGCTAGTGGTATGGATCCGGAATTCTCTGCAAATACTTAGCAAACGGATTTTTAGGGGTTTTTGATAAAGCAAGTAAACAAAGTACAAGTAAACAAAAGACAGTACAAATAAATGCAGCAAGTGGCCCAATCCTTTATGCAGCAAAGGACAAGCCGGTTGTATTACTTAAGATGACCAAACGTTCTCGAGGACACATGGGAAGACTATCAAGTGCTTTCGCTTCATATAGTTGATTAATCTTCTTTAGCTTGCTAAGTGTTGTGTGGGTGAACCTGTGCTAATTTACCGACCTTCCTAGGACTAATACATACTTGTGATTATACCCCTTGTAAGCATCCGTAAGTACAAGAAAGTAATTAAGGTAGAAACCTAACCACAGCTTTAAACTCTAAGACGCTTACGTCCCTTGTGCAATGGTTTCCTAACGGGGGTTCATGTTTCTGTCACTCCGGTAACCCCTACGATTAGTAGCCAAATACACAATGCATTCCCCTAGGCCCATATAGGTGAAGTGTCATGTAGTCGACATTCACATGGCACCACTAGAAGAAGTACACCACAACTTAAATATCAAACTATTGAATCTCTCTCAACACAACTCCACTACTAACAACATGACTTCTCCCATGTCCTCAAGAACAAAACGAACTACTCATAAGACATCATATGGATCATGATTAGAGATGTAATAATGATGTATAACAATCTGAACATAGACAATAATTCAATGATTCACTCAATGGCATCAACTACAAAGAGTAATCAACACCGGGAAAGTTTCCCCTATGAACTATGCAAGGTTCAACCCAATTGTTACAGCAATATGGAGATGGTGATGAGGGTGTTGATGGTGATGATGGTGGTGATGATGATGATGATGATCCTGATGAAGTCCAGCTTGATGGTGGTGTTGATGGCGACGATCTCCCCTCTCCGGGAAGGAATTCCCTCGGCAGAAATTTGTCTGCTGGAGAGATCTTTCTCTCTCGGTGTTTTCCGCCCGCAGAGGCGGCGGAATCTTTCTGTGGTCGCTCCCCGAGTCTTAGGGTTTCGGGAGGATAATATACGCTAGAGGGGAGTGCCAGGGGTGGACCAGGGTGGCCACACCACCTGGTGGCGCGACCTAGGCTGACCCGCGCTAGGGGGTGGTGTGGGCCCCCTGTGGCCCATCTCCAGCCCCCCTTTTGTCTTCCTTCGTCTTCTGGAAAAATAGGATTTTCCGTATATTTTCCCGGATTTTCTGATCTTCGCAAATTTTGCCTCCAAATAGCACCTTTTCCATCAGAATCCTGACTATAACGGTCCATGCTCCAAAAGTCATCAACCATGCAAAAACAGATGAAATAACATAAGTATCACCCCTCAATACGAAATATATCAATGAATATCAGTGAATTATGACATAGAATAGTGATACAAAATGGACGTATCAATATGCAAAAGAGTAAATGATAGAACTTCTCATTAATATTCCATAACGGCAACTCACTCTAAGGGATACATAGATATCTAACGAGAGGGGGGACACTTCCATAATGCAAACCATCCTACATGATAACTTCTCTATTCATGATATGACTCTACTAAAAAGGTAAAAAGATAGAAGATAGTGATATAATACCATGGCACTCCCCCAAGCTTGGAACAAACCAAGGGGATGCCAAAACCTGATGACGTCCGACTTCCAAGGTAAGGGCTCCCCATCAACAAAAGACATCGTGGTCTCCAGCTGTCAACACCCGGATTTTTAATCCCAGATGCCCGTTATGCCCTACCTCGCAATCCCAGGATTACCATTTTTGCGAGACATAATAGATTGGATATCACAGTACATCATCCATTACAAACCATACATAAGGTTTTACACAAATAAGGATCTCATGATCTAGTCTTTAATACAACAAGCAACGGAAATAAAAGATAAGCGTAGCGGTGGGGTCCATCTTCAGGGGCATAGGCAATGCTGACGAAGGTAGATAGTCCTAGTTATCATAGCCGTCCTGCTGACCATCATCTTGATAATCTCCTTCATAGTCTGGCCATGATAATAGCCAGGGACAAAAGCCATGAGTACTCTTCAAGTACTCGCAAACTACTATTAACAGGTACTATAATTCTAAGTTAAAGTGCTGAATCTAATTTAACTATCAAGTTAAGTTTGAAACCTAAGCCGAGTTTAGAAGCAAAGAAAGATAAAGTAAAGTTCTAGAATTGATTTCATGCAATTTGGATTTCTAAAACTCTCTGAATTGATTTTCAAATTAGTGGATAGAAACTAGATTTAACTAAAAAGAAAAATCCAGATTTGAATCGATGGGCTAGCGCGGGAAAGGACTTGGGCCGGCCCAGTGGCGCTCCGCGGCGTGGGGCTCAACTGACAGGGGGGTCCCACGTGTCAGCAGCACTTAAAACGCGAAACGGTACGCGCGCTATGGGCCGTAGGATTAGAAGCGACATCAACGGCTGAGGGTCGTCGTCGACGACGAACAGGTCGCCGACAAGCTCGAACCCTAGCGGCTCGGTGGGGGTCTACTGGGGGCGTACTAGGGCTCCAGCGGGGTCGGCGAGGCGGGCAAACAACATGGAAGACGATGGCGAGGCGAGGCGCGGTTGAGGCGGAGCTTGGGGTGGTCGCAATCAACAACGCCCTTCTCCTCCTGCCGCGGCTGCTCCGGCTCCAATTCCGGCGAGCTGCTGCTCCACTTGCTCCAGCAAGAGTTGGGTGAGGTTCAGAGAGGTGAGGGGAGTGGAATGGTGTGGAGAGAAGAGGCCGGGGAGGGCTCCTTTTATAGGCCCTACGGTGAGACCGAGCGGGATGGGCAGGCGACTCCAGCGACAAGGCTACGACGGGGTAGAGGCATGGCTGGGGGTGGCAATCGATGGGCGGTTCCCTATCGGTGCTCTAGGAATTGAATGCGGCCGTAGGGGCGGTGGCACGCGGTCTGGGCGAGGTGGCGCTCTACGCGGCCGAAGCGGCGGTGTCCACGGTGAGCGGTGGCTGTGAGGCTATGGGCGGCGAACGGGGATGTCTGGGGTGTTCTCCAGGTCGAGGTGGAGCGGCGGGCACGGGCTGGTACCAAGGGATGGTCTGTGCAAGCAGGGACAGGGCATGCTCTGGGGGCGGCATCGGCATGCTCGATCGGCTCCGAGCACGGCGGTTCCTAGCCGCTCTGCTCTCTATCTCTGGCCTGGGGCTGGTTGGGTGGTGGAGGTGGACCACTAGCAAGCTGCTAGACATGAGAAGAGGGACTGGAGAGGGCTGCTGCTGTGAGTGCATTGTCGGTCGGCGAGGTGGTGCTCGGCATGGCATGGCAGTGCAGCTAGGGGATAGGGAAGAGGCTGGTTAGGCTCTGGTTAGATCAAGGGGGGACAAGGGAATCAATTGGGGGCCAAACCCTGTAGTAAACAGTGAGCTAGGATTAGAGTAGAGATTATGCATGCCAAGTGTTTGATGAAATGGCCGCATGAAAGAAAGTTTTGAATTTTGGTTTCAAAAATTTTGAGTGATCTCCACTAGTGATAGGTAGTCTCTGGTTGCAAGGGTTTTGAAAATGGAGCTCAAATAGATGGCTTTTGAAATAGGGGTGATCTATGCATATGCATTAGATTCAATTTTAAACTATCATTTAAAATAGTTAACAGAATGTTTTTAGCAGATCAAAAGGTGGGCCTTGGTACCTCATTATGTGTACTAGCAAGGGGTGCAAATATCAAGAATTGTTTCTGTTAAGAATTGAGTACTAGGAATAGCCAAAGTAGGCATGAGAGTTAAATTTGCCAAAATGACCATTCCTTCTTTTTAATTCTTTTTGATTTGATTTTCTTTAGGAAAAGTTTGGGAATGATGTAGATGATGTTTAAATCACCTAAGAAACATTTTACAAGCATTGGATCAATCAATCATGGCAATTCAAACAACTCCTATTTTAAATGCATACATATATGAATGCTTTCATTTTAAATTTGGAAAAGTTTTTGTTAACCCTATTTTTGGATGATTTGATGTTGATAACCTTGGATTAAAGTTTTGGGATGTTACAAACCTTTCCCCCTTAAACAAAAATCTCGTCCCGAGATTTACAAAGAAAACTAGGAACTAAAGAGATATGGGAACTCTGTTCTAATGTAATCTTCGTGCTCCCAAGTAGCTTCCTCCTCGGTATGGTTGCTCCACTGAATCTTGAGAAACTTGATACTCCTGGTCCTAGTGGTTCTGTAGGCTTGTTCTAAGATACGGATGGGTACTTCCCGATAGGTCAGGTCATTGTTGATTTCCACAGCTCTGTGATCGATATTCTTGAAAACTTCAGTCTTCTCAGGCACTTCCAAGCATTTGCGAAGTAACGAGATATGGAACACATTGTGGATGGCTGACATCTCTTCAGGCAGTTCCAGTTGGTACGATACTTCTCCTCGGCAGTTCAGAATCTTGAAAGGTCCGATATATCTGGGAGCTAACTTTCCCTTCAGACTAAAGCGTTGAGTTCCCTTCAATGGTGAAACCTTGAGATATACGAAATCTCCGACATTGAAAGTCAGGTCTCTCCTTCTTTTGTCAGCATAACTCTTCTGTCTGGATTGGGCGGTCTTGAGGTGCTCACGGACTTTGTGAACTTTCTCTTCTGCTTCTCGGAGAATGTCGGGTCCAAAGATCTGACTCTCTCCTACTTGCGACCAATTCAAAGGGGTACGACACTTTCTTCCGTATAGGAATTCAAATGGTGCCATTTGCAAACTAGCTTGATAGCTGTTGTTATATGAGAATTCTGCGAAAGGCAGGCAATCTTCCCATTTTGATCCGTATTTCAAAACACAAGCTCTAAGCATATCCTCTAGGATCTGGTTGACTCTCTCAGTTTGTCCATCTGTTTGCGGGTGATAAGCGGTACTAAAGTTCAACTTGGTTCCTAAACCTTCCTGAACTTTCTGCAAAAATCTTGAAGTAAACTGGGTTCCTCGATCTGAGACGATGGTCTTGGGGGTTCCATGCAGACTAACAATCCTAGCATTGTACAGCTCTGCTAGTTTTGCACTCTGGTGGGTTGTCTTGATAGGTATAAAGTGGGTTACCTTGGACAGTCGATCAACTATGACCCAGATTGAGTCATTTCCCCTACTAGAAGTAGGTAAACCTGTGATAAAGTCCATTCCTACGGAATCCCATTTCCATTCTGGAATCTGTAATGGTTGCAACAATCCTGCAGGTCTCTAATGCTCTGCTTTGACTCTTTGACAGATGTCACATTTGGCGATGTAGCTTCCGATCTCTCTTTTCATCTTGTGCCACCAAAATTGCTCTTTCAAATCCTGATACATCTTTGTTCCTCCGGGGTGGATAGAATAAATAGTATCATGAGCTTCCTTCATGATAATTTCCTTCAGCTCCGAATCTGATGGCACACAGATACGTCCTTTGTACCACAGTACTCCTTCTTCGTCTTCGGTGAATCCAGGTACCTTTCCTATACCAATACGACGTTTGATTCCGTCGATACTTTCATTTCCCTTCTGGGCTTCCTTGATTTGGCTAATCAAAGTGGGTTGAAGTTCAATGCTAGCTAGGAATCCTTTGCTAACTAACTCAGTCCTGAACTGCTCCAACTCCTCGTACAAACTTGGTTGCTTCTCTTTGATCATGGTGTTAAGCCTACACGGCAATCTGCTAAGAGCATCCGCTACCACATTGGCTTTGCCGGGGTCATAGTGAATGTCAAGGTCATAATCCTTGATTAACTCCGTCCATCTTCTTTGCCTCATATTCAACTCCTTCTGAGTGAAGATATACTTCAAGATCTTATGATCTGAGTAAATCTCACAGCGATTACCCATCAAATAATGATGCCATGTCTTCAATGCTAGAACCACGGCTGCTAGCTCAAGATCATTCGGATAGTTCTGCTCATGTTTCTTCAATTCTCGAGACAGATACGCGATGACTTTGCCTTCTTGCTTCAATACACATCCTAGGCCAATCTTGGATGCATCACAATACACATCAAATGGCTTCTTGATGTCTGGCATGATCAAAATTGGGGCGGATATCAATCTCTTCTTCAGCTCCTGGAAACTGGCTTCACACTTGTCTGTCCATTCAAACTTCTTGTCCTTCTTCAATAATTGGGTCATTGGTCGGGCTATGCTCGAGAATCCTTCTATGAACTTGCGTTAATATCCCGCTAATCCGAGAAATGAACGAACTTGGGTTTGATTGGTTGGGGCTTCCCATTCTTCGACATCTTTGATCTTGGTGGGATCAACAGAGACTCCTCCGGCAGAAACAATATGTCCTAGGAATCCTACTTCTTTCAGCCAAAACTCACACTTGCTGAACTTGGCATATAACTGATGCCCTCTCAGGGTTTCTAGGATGATTCTCAGATGTTGCTCATGCTCTTCTTCTGACTTGGAGTAGATAAGGATGTCGTCGATAAACACAACTACAAACTTATCTAGGAAATTCATAAAGAACTTATTCATGAGATTCATGAAATAAGCAGGGGCATTGGTTAATCCAAAAGACATAACTGTATACTCATATAAACCATAGCGAGTAGTAAAGGCGGTCTTCGGAATATCCGTTGCACGAATCTTAAGTTGGTGATAACCAGTCCTAAGATCAATCTTTGAGAATACCTGAGCTCCAGTCAACTGATCAAATAGATCCTCTATCTTTGGCAAAGGGTACATGTTCTTGATGGTGACGTCATTCAACTTTCTGTAATCTGTACACAGACGATTGCCTCCATCTTTCTTGTCGATGAATAACACTGGTGATCTCCATGGCGATGCGCTTGGCTGAATCAAGCTTGTTGCTAAGATGGCATCCAACTGCTTCTTCAGTTCCACTAACTCTGCGGGGTTCATGGTATAGGGTCTCTGGGCTATAGGTCCGGTTCCGGGGATTAGTTCGATAATGAACTCAATATCCCTATCCGGGGGCATACCTGGTAATTCATCTGGGAATACGTCGGGGTATTCATAGACTACTCTGACTTGGTCTATGGTGGGCAGGGCTACACTCTTGTTGCACTTGAATTGACGGGGTAAGGTTTCAGAGATATGCTCTACTGTTACTCCAGAACTACTGGTCATGGTGATGGCTTTCTTAGCACAGTCTATCAGTCCTTTATGCCTTGACATCCAGTCCATACCTAGTACTACTTCCAATCCTTTGGTTCCAAGTACAATTAGGTTGGCATAAAAATCTATCCCATGTATTCTGATAGGTACAACTTTGCAAATTTTTCTAGCTTTTGTTGTTGAACGGGGGATTTGAACTATCATGACATGCTTCAGGTTGGTTGGGCGAATCTTACTAGTGCATACAAATTCTTCGGTGACAAATGAATGCGATGCTCCAGAATCAAACAATACTCTTGCTAAAACCGAGTTGACAGAAAACATACCCAGCACTACATCTGGCGCTTCCTGGGCTTCTTCTGCGTTCATGTGGAAGAGACGACCATTGCGGTTGTGCGGATTCCATGGGGCAAATCTTCTTCCTGGTTGAACACGACGCTGCTGCTGAGCTGGGGCATTCACAGGGGCATTGGTGGTAGTCTTCTTGGGACACTCATTGGAGTAGTGACCCTTCACTCCACACTCGAAATAAGTGATCTGGGACTTGTCCTTGACTGCGACAGGCACAGCATTGCTGCCAGTTCTGGGTGCAGTGTTGTTGTTGTTGTTGCTCTTGGGAGGGGCACGGTTGAAATTGTTGGCATTACCGGAGTTGTGATTGTTTCCTCCGGACTTCACATTACCTTCGCTATGGTTGGGGTAGCTTGGGCGAGAATTTGGGGGTTGGTTGTTCCTTGGTGCATATCCTGGTGAGGGGTTGGGACGGTACTTCTGGTGACTACTGGATCTAGACTGCTGCATCATACGGCGCTTGCAGTTATCGTTTGCCTGGTTAATCTTCCCTTCCATCTGAATGGCAGAGTCGACTAGCTCTTCGAGATCATCGAAACGGATGTTGACGAGGACGGTCTGCATCTCATCATGCAGTCCGTTTAAGAATCTCTCCTTCTTCTTGGCCTCCGTGTTGATCTCATCCGGTGCATATCTGGCAAGTGACAAGAATCTGTCACGGTACTCTACCACAGTCATTCTTCCTTGCTTCAATTCGCGGAATTCATCTCTCATCCTGTTGACAAGACCTTGCGGCACGTGGGTGCGGCTGAACTTGACCTTGAATGCTTCCCAGGTCATCACCTGGCCATGGTTCATAATGCGGATGCTATTCCACCAAGCTCTTGCATCTCCCGCTAGATAGTGGGTGGCGAAGAGAACTTTCTCATTCTCATCAACTCTGGCAACCTCTAAGTTGTTTACCATGGTCTGTAACCAGTCATCAGCATCTAATGGGTTTTCAGATTGGTTAAAGATTGGTGGATTAGTGTTCTGAAAGTTTTTGAGTTTGGATCCTTGGTGATCCTAATTTCCATGTCCTTGGTTGTTGAGAGCCATTTGGGCGATCTGCTGCAATGTTGCTAAGTTGGCTTGACGCTCGGCCCTGCTTGCTTCACGGTCCGCGATGAGATTCTGCAAGATCTGCAGCATTGGGTCCTGTGACGAGCTGCTCCCTCCTTGGTTTCCATGAGTCATCTGAAGATTGAGATAGATATAGGGCTAAGAGGGAAATTCTAAGGTTCATGGTTTTGGGTTTTCAAAGCTAAAACATTGAGTTAGACTCAGGTTTTTCAACTAACTTCGTTTTCATTCATGCAAGCAAGCACCCGATACAACACACACCACAACAAGCAAAGAGGAAAACATATGGTTTGAAGAACCATTCTGCAAGCTACGATACAATGGGATGATACATCTCATGCTACGATAGTGCTCTAGTGCCTCTACTCATCGTCGATGAAGTCGGAGTCTTCATCATCAGTGTAGAAGTCCACAGCATCCTCCTCCAGAAAGTCATCATCGTTGCTGAGGTAAGAATCCATATCTCCCTGGATGTCTTCACCCTCATCTTCTTCTTCCTTGGCGGCAAGCTGAGCTTCCTGCTCCTTGACGGTCTTCTCAAGGTCGGCCACCTTCTTGCGAAGACGGGCGATGGTGCGATCCTTCTTTGCACGCTGGTGATGAAGAGACTGGCGATCTTCGACGAGCAGTGCGAAAGTCTGGGCCTTCTGGTCGGCAATGGCACGGTTCTGGTTGGCTAACTCCCTGGCATTGTCCAGTTCCTGCTGTCTGTCATGAAGCAAGAAATCAAGGTTCTCCACTTGACGCCTCAACTCTGGGTGACTTGGTATCTCCATCGGCATTCCCATGAAGTCACGTCTTGCATAGTGGGCAAAACGGGTTCCTTGGAATATGTTGATGCTGAGGGCACATAGACGTGCGAGAGCTTCATGCATTGCCCTGGCTAATCCATCTAGCCAGTTGTTCTCTCTCACGAAGAACTGAATTCTCCCGGAAGTTGGTGCTTCGATGCTTCCCTTAAGATCCGCGGTGACTAGCCACTATAGGTCTCCTCCTGGGGGTCCTGGAAGTTGAGCTCCAAGAAACTCCGGATGTGGGCATCCCAGTAACTCCGACAGTGAATTCAGATCCCTCACGAAGATCAGCTGACCTCCGTTTCCCAACTGGTAAAACTTGCTAAACTGAGTCTCCATCTACAAGAATTAAGGATGAGGAAGTTAGTGAAGTGATAAAGTGTGTCAAATTTTAAGTAGTAATGTAAGAATTTTGAGGAACATGTATTTTTGAGAAAGAATGAGTTCACAAGGGTAAGAGGAGGAATAGTTTTTCATAAATACTCACTTTGGTTTTGAAGCTAAGTTTTTGGTTTGGACGTCCATTCTAACTAGGGTCTCCTATGGTCAGGATGGCTCTGATACCAACTAGTCAACACCCGGATTTTTAATCCCAGATGCCCATTATGCCCTACCTCGCAATCCCAGGATTACCATTTTTGCGAGACATAACAGATTGGATATCACAGTACATCATCCATTACAAACCATACATAAGGTTTTACACAAATAAGGATCTCATGATCCAGTCTTTAATACAACAAGCAGCGGAAATAAAAGATAAGCGTAGTGGTGGGGCCCATCTTCAGGGGCACAGGCAATGCTGACGAAGGCAGATAGTCCTAGTTATCATAGCCGTCCTGCTGACCATCATCTTGATAATCTCCTTCATAGTCTGGCCATGATAATAGCCAGGGACAAAAGCCATGAGTACTCTTCAAGTACTCGCAAACTACTATTAACAGGTACTATAATTCTAAGTTAAAGTGCTGAATCTAATTTAACTATCAAGTTAAGTTTGAAACCTAAGCCGAGTTCAGAAGCAAAGAAAGATAAAGTAAAGTTCTAGAATCACTTAAGTTGGGAAGCTATTATCATCAACACAACCCTGTTGTGGTCAAGTCAAAGTTCATCATTCATTTCAAGTTATTTAGAAAACATCTGACAACGAAACAGTATGGCCATTCCAACTGTCCATAACCGCGGACGCGGCTATTCGAATAGTTTGACACTCTGCAGTGGTGGTACACTTTCACCACAAGATTCGATACATCTGTCAGGGATAACCCTGAATCATCATACTTAGTATGCAGATAATCAAACATAACCTTCCCTTTACACACCCTAGTACAAGCACCTCTCCTATGAGCATGACCTCCCAACCATGACCATCAGTCATCTTGGGCACTGCATAGGTGGACAACATTGAGAGGTAGCCTCAGCTCAAACCTCTCCCATGAGGGAACTAATACTAATGCATATAAACTTCCAGCTAAGCCTTACCCAATTCAGGTAGTGTGGTTGTACGGTAAATTTGGAATGGTATCGCATCCGAATCCAACCATCAGTTTTATAAAAGGGTTAAGGCTCATGCCTCATCATTTTCATCATCATAAACCAGTTGTGTCTCTCAACACATGTCAAAACATCTCAATAGAATGACTCATCATTCCAAGGTTTTCACAATTCATTTTCACCAAGTGCTCCCATCTAAAGTGACTCAAGTTTTTGATCTACTCTAAAATACTAAGTTAAGAGTGTTCACTAAAGGGGAAAGATGGGATCAATCTCATGCCATAGAATGACATCTAAAGGTTTGTAAGTAGGTCAAGTTCTATACTTTTTATGCTACCTTCAAAATAAGTAAGGAACTTTGCATACTAAGGGGAGTAAAACTTGTAGGTAAGACTTGGGGTACTAATAGTTAAAAGGGGTGTGATCAAAGCATGCCTAAAGCATCCTTGCTCATTCATCTAGCTTAATTCTAGCCTACTAACAATAGCTTGCCTTGGTTGGTGCAGTGGTTGAAGTTTTCTTCTTCTTCTTGGTAGAACTCCTCCTCCTCGAAAGCTTGGTCGGTACTAGCGTCTATAAATACATAGGGAGTAGACAATCACCAAACAATACTTAACTAGGCTAAGTAGCATTCTAAAACACACATTTGATGATCTATTATCATCACAAACATCACAAGTTTAATTCAATAGTTTCAACCTTTTTATTTTAGAAAAGTAATTTCTACTCATTGAAAAATTAACTAACGTTTAATATTCACCACTTAAAACATGGGATCATGTTGACACATGTCATCACCACATATTCTAACATGTGGGAATGAGATTTAAGGGTTGGATCAATATTACTTTGGTTTAAGTTCATTATTTAATGATTTAAAGTGACTAGAAATGCCTATATAGCATTATTTTGGTACTAGTCCAAAGTCACTGCATGTAAACCTTAATATTGTTACATATTTAGATAGATATGATGAAATATGATTTTTGAGAGTTGGAATCAACTCAAAAGCTAACTTGGTTGATTTTATAAAAATGTTGCAAGTTGCAAAAGCTTCTGTTTTTTTAGGAGAGATCTATAACTCTAACTGAATTTAATCCAACGGGCTTGGATAGATCATTTTAATACCTTTCATACAAAATTGGTTTCATGCAATTTGGATTTCTAAAACTCTCTGAATTGATTTTCAAACTAGTGGACAGAAACTAGATTTAACTAAAAAGAAAAATCCAGATTTGAATCGATGGGCTAGCGCGGGAAAGGACTTGGGCCGGCCCAGTGGCACTCCGCGGCGTGGGGCTCAATTGACAGGGGGGTCCCACGTGTCAGCGGCACTTAAAATGTGAAACGGTACGCGCGCTGTGGGCCGTAGGATTAGAAGCGAGATCAACGGCTGAGGGTCGTCGTCAACGACGAACAGGTCGCCGGCAAGCTCGAACCCTAGCGGCTCGTTGGGGGGCGTACTAGGGCTCCAGCAGGGTCGGCGAGGCGGGCAAACGACGTGGAAGACGACGGCGCGGCGAGGCGCGGTTGCGACGGAGCTTGGGGTGGTCGCAATCAACGGCGCCCTTCTCCTCCTACCGCGACTGCTCCGGCTCCAATTCCGGCGAGCTGCTGCTCCACTTGCTCCGGCTAGAGGTGGGTGAGGTTCAGAGAGGTGAGGGGAGTGGAATGGTGTGGAGAGAAGAGGCCGGGGAGGGCTCCTTTTATAGGCCCGACGGTGAGACCGAGCGGGATGGGCAGGCGACTCCGGCGACAAGGCTACGACGGGGTAGAGGCATGGCTGGGGGTGGCGATCGATGGGCGGTTCCCTGGCGGTGCTCTAGGAATTGAATGCGGCCGTAGGGGCGGTGGCACGCGGTCTGGGCGAGGTGGCGCTCTACGCGGCCGAAGCGGCGGTGTCCACGGCGAGCGGTGGCTGTGAGGCTTTGGGTGGCGAACGGGGATGTCTGGGGTGTTCTCCAGGTCGAGGTGGAGCGGCGGGCGCGGGCTGGTACCAAGGGATGGTCTGTGCTAGCGGGGACAGGGCATGCTCTAGGGGCGGCGTCGGCATGCTCGACCGGCTCCGAGCGCGACGGTTCCTAGCCGCTCTGCTCTCTTTCTCTGGCCTAGGGCTGGTTGGGCGGTGGAGGTGGACCACTGGCAAGCTGCTAGACATGAGAAGAGGGGCTGGAGAGGGCTGCTGCCGCGAGTGCATTGTCGGCCGGCGAGGTGGTGCTCGGCATGGCATGGCAGTGCAGCTAGGGGGTAGGGAAGAGGCTGGTTAGGCTCTGGTTAGATCAAGAGGGGACAAGGGGATTAAATGGGGATCAATTGGGGGCAAAACCCTGTAGTAAACAGTGAGCTAGGATTAGAGTAGAGATTATGCATGCCAAGTGTTTGATGAAATGGCCGCATGAAAGAAAGTTTTGAATTTTGGTTTCAAAAATTTTGAGTGATCTCCACTAGTGATGGGTAGTCTCTGGTTGTAAGGGTTTTGAAAATGGAGCTCAAATAGATGGTTTTTGAAATAGGGGTGATCTATGCATATGCATTAGATTCAATTTTAAACTGTCATTTAAAATAGTTAACAGAATGCTTTTAGCAGATCAAAAGGTGGGCCCTGGTACCTCATTATGTGTACTAGCAAGGGGTGCAAAGATCAAGAATTGTTTCTGTTAAGAATTGAGTACTAGGAATAGCCAAAGTAGGCATGAGAGTTAAATTTGCCAAAATGACCATTCCTTCTTTTTAATTCTTTTTTATTTGATTTTCTTTAGGAAAAGTTTGGGAATGATGTAGATGATGTTTAAATCACCTAAGAAACATTTTACAAGTATTGGATCAATCAATCATGGCAATTCAAACAACTCCTATTTTAAATGCATACATATATGAATGCTTTCATTTTAAATTTGGAAAAGTTTTTGTTAACCCTATTTTTGGATGATTTGATCTTGATAACCTTGGATTAAAGTTTTGGGATGTTACACCAGCATGGAACTCCCTCTTAAGAATTCTCCTGGCGTGTCATCTTTTAACTTTTTCCTTAAAGAGTCTAGCATTCTCATATGCTTCACTTCTCCATTCATCCAACAAACTTAAGTCAAACAATCTTTTATCACCGGCTAGTTTACAGTCTCTGTTAAGTTCTTTCACTGCCCAATAAGCTTTGTGTTCTAATTCTAAGGGCAGGTGGCAAGCTTTCCCATAAACCATTTTGTAAGGAGACATTCCCATAGGATTTTTATAGGCAGTCCTATAAGCCCATAAAGCATCATTCAACTTTTTAGCCCAATTTTTTCTAGATCTATTAACAGTCTTTTGCAAGATGGATTTAATTTCTCTATTTGATAAATCTACTTGTCCAGTAGTTTGGGGATGATAAGCTGAAGCAATTCTATGATTAACATCATATTTAGCAAGGGTCTTCCTGAAACCACCATGAATAAAGTGAGAACCTCCATCAGTCATAAGATACCTAGGCACTCCAAACCTAGGAAAGATAATATCCTTAAGCATTTTTAAAGAGGTCTCCCAATCAACACTTTTTGTAGGTATGGCTTCTACCCACTTAGTAACATAGTCAACAACAACAAGAATATGGGTATAACCCTTTGAAGGGGAAAAGGACCCATAAAGTCGAATCCCCAACAGTCAAATGGTTCAATAACTAGAGAGTAATTCATAGGCATCTCATTGCGTCTAGAAATGTTACCTACTCGTTGGCACGCATCACATGATAAGACAAATTTTCTTGCATCTTTAAAAAGGGTAGGCCAGTAAAAACCTGATTGTAGTACCTTCTGTGTGGTTCTATCTCCCGCGTGATGTCCTCCATAGGCACTACCATGACATTTCTGCAATATCTCCTTTTGTTCATATTCTGGAACACATCTTCGCATAATACCATCTACTCCTTCTTTATATAAATGTGGGTCATCCCAGAACTTCCTTCTTTGCTGAGCTATAAAAGTTGGAGGCAAATTCTTGGAGACAATAAAGTTAGCATAATCAGCATACCAAGGGCTCCCTCGCGAGCTTACCCCTACTGCAGCCAACTGTTCATTTGGGAAACTATCATTAACAGGCATAGGATCAAAAGAGATGTTTTCCAATCGAGATAAATTATCAGCTACAGGATTTTCAGCACCTTTCCTATCTACAATATGTAGGTCAAACTCTTGTAAGAGAAGCACCCATCTAATAAGCCTAGGCTTAGCATCTTTCTTCGTCATAAGGTACTTAATAGCAGCATGATCAGTATGAATGGTAACTCTTGAGTCAACAATATAAGGTCTAAACTTATCACAAGCAAAGACAATGGCTAAGAATTCTTTTTCAGTAGTAGCATAATTCCTTTGAGCAGCGTCAAGAGTCTTACTAGCATAATGGATAACATTTAACTTTTTATCTATTCATTGCCCAAGGACAGCACCTACAGCAAAATCACTAGCATCACACATTATTTCAAAGGGTAAACTCCAATCAGGTGGTTGAACGATAGGAGCAGTAGTTAAAGCCTTCTTTAGAGTTTCAAAAGCTTCCTTACAATCATTGATATGTCCATTTTGCATCACTATTCTATGTCTTAATTCACTATTATTCATTGATATATTTCGTATTGGGAGGTGATACTTATGTTATTTCATCTGTTTTTGCATGGTTGATGACTCTTGGAGCATGGACCATTGTAGTCAGGATTCTAATAGAAAAGGTGCTGTTTGGAGGCAAAATTCGCGAAGATCAGAAAATCCGGAAAAATATACGGAAAATCCAAATTTTCCAGAAGACTAAGGATGCCAGAAGACGGAGTGGAGATGGGCCACACGGGGCCCACACCACCCCATGGCGCAGGCAGCCCTAGGCCACGCCAGGAGGTGGTGTGGCCACCCTGGCCCACTCCAGGCTCTCCCCTATGGCGTATATTATCCTCCCGAAACCCTAAGACTTGGGGAGCAACCATAGAAATATTCCGCCGCCTCTGCGGGGCAGAAAACACCGAGAGAGAAAGATCTCTCCGGCAGACAGATTTCTGCCGGGGGAATTCCTTCCCGGAGAGGGGAGATCATCACCATCAACACCACCATCAAGCTGGACTTCATCGGGATCATCATCACCACCATCATCACCATCAGCACCCTCATCACCATCTCCATATTGCTGTAACAATTGAGTTGAATCTTGCATTAGTTCATAGGGGAAACTTTCCCGGTGTTGATTACTCCTTGTAGTTGATGCTATTGAGTGAACCGTTGAATTATTGTTTATGTTCAGATTGTTATACATCATTATTCCATCTCTGATCATGATCCATATGATGTCTTGTGAGTAGTTTGTTTTGTTCTTGAGGACATGGGAGAAGTCATGTTGTTAATAGTGGAGTTGTGTTGAGAAAGATTCAATAGATTGTTATTTAAGTTGTGGTGTACTTCTTCTAGTGGTATCATGTGAACATCGACTACATGACACTTCACCTATATGGGCCTAGGGGAATGCATTGTGTATTTGGCTACTAATCGTAGGGGTTGCCAGAGTGACAGAAACCTGAACCCCCGTTAGGAAACCATTGCACAAGGGACGTAAGGGTCTTAGAGTTTAAAGCTATGGTTAGGTTTCTACCTTAATTACTTTCTTATACTTACGGATATTTACAAGGGGTATAATCACAAGTGTGTATTAGTCTTGGATGGGGAGGTACATTAGCACAGGTTCACCCACACAACACTTAGCAAGCTAGAGAAGATTAATCAACTATATGAAGCAAAAGCACTTGACAGTCTTCCCATGTGTCCTCGAGAATGTTTGGTCATCTTAAGTAATACAACCGGCTTGTCCTTTGCTACATAAAGGATTGGGCCACTTGCTGCATTTATTCCTACTGTCTTTTATTTACTCGTACTTTGTTTACTTGCTTTATCGAAAAACCCTAAAAATCCGGTTGCTAAGTATTTGCAGAGAATTTCTGATCCATACCACTAGCCAGCACCTTCTGCTCCTCGTTGGGTTCGACACTCTTACTTATCGAAAATACTGCGATACACCCCCTATACTTGTGGTCATCAAGACTATTTTCTGGCGCCGTTGCCGGGGAGTGAAGCGCTATGGGAGAGTGGAACTGGTAAAGGAAACTTCTACTGGGAGTATTGTTTATTACTGTTAGTTGCTTTATTGTCGTTATGGATAATTCGCTGAGTTTCTTATTTGGTAATGCTACTACCACTGCTAAGGTAGTAGATAAGACACCACCTGCTGAGAATGATGTTTTCAAAATACCTACAAGAATTATTGATCGTGTTATGGATAACTACTATGTTGGGGATGGAACTGTCCATCCCGGTGATCATTTACTCTTTATACACGAATTATGCGGGTTGTTCAAGTGTGCAGGTATTACTACAGATCAAGTCAAGAAGAAGTTATTCTCATTATCACTGAAAGGAAGAGCTGAGGAATGGTATAAGCTGCTAAAGAATGGTCAAGCTCTGGAATGGGAGGAAATAGTGCCTCTCTTTTATTCAAAGTTTTATCCTCCTAGTGAGATTCATAAAGATTGGAATCAAATATACAACTGTTGGCCTCTTGATGGAGAGAGTATAGCTCAAGCTTGGGGGAGATTGAAGTTACTAATGCTCAAATGTCCCATTCATGAGCTCCCCAACGATATTATTATCAATAAATTTTATGCAAGGCTCCCTCTACATGACAAGGATTTATTGGATGCTTCTTGTGCTGGATCATTCACTCGCATGGAAGAACAAGCTAAATGGGATCTTCTGGACTATATTCAAGATAATGCTGAAGCTTGGGAGAATGACAAAGGTAGAAAGTCAGGTATAAATTATGATTATGAATGCATTGAATCTTTTATGGGAACTGATGACTTTCAAAATATAAGTAATGCTTATGGTCTTTATTTGCAAGTTATTACAAATTGCTTTAGAGCTTTTGCTTCTTATATCGAAATTCCAAAAAGGGGATGGAATAAATACCATGCACCTTATAAAGATATTGTTGATTGTGTCCCTGTTGGGAGCACTGAATGTTACATCACTGATCATATCTTACCTGAACCTTATATCGAGAAGATTCCCTACCCAGATAAGGTGAAGGATCATCCTATGATAACTAATGTAATCACTAAAAGTGAAAAGAGAACTGTAAAACCTGATGAACAATTAATCGTTGAACCTGTGGTAGCAATTGTGAAAGACCTTGTCACTAAAAACATAGAAGAGGGACACATAGTCTTTTGTGAGGATGCTTCTAATATTGTTTCACATCCTAATAGAACTAAAAAGGCTAGTGTTCATGTGCTTTCTGTTAGAATTGGTGATCATTGCTATTATGGTTTATGTGATATTGGTGCTACTTCCAGTGCTATTCCTTATGAGCTTTACAGAGAAATTATGCATGAAATCAGTCCCTGCGAATTGGAAGAGATTGATGTGGTTATTGACCTTGCTAATAGAGATACCATCTCTCCAATTGGTATCATACGAGACGTGGAAGTTCTTTGTGGTAAGATCAAGTATCCTGCTGATTTTCTAGTACTTGGTTCAGCTGCTAGTAAAACTTATCCTATCATTTTTGGTAGACCTTTCTTGAGTACTTGTGGAGCTATTATTGATTGCAAGAGGGAGAAAATCTTGACTAAGTTTGATGGAGAATCTTATGAGTTTAATTTTTCAAAATTTGCTAAAGAACCTTGCGAAGAGGAAACCCATAATGAGGATTTTAGAGTTGAATAACTTGCTTCTATCTCTCTTGCTCCTAACAATGCTTTGCAGCAATTTATGGAAGATCACGAAAGTGAGATCTTCATGGAAGAAAGGAATGAGATTGACGAGATCCTCCGTCGTCAACCCCAGATGTTAAAGCATGATTTGCATGTAGAAGACCTGGGTACCACGTTGCCACCTAAAAAGGATCCGGTTTTTGATCTAAAAACTCTCCCCGATGATCTTAAATATGCTTATATTGATGATAAAAAGATATATCCTGTTATTATTAGCGCTAAACTTTCAGGGAAGGAAGAATAAAGGTTATTGGAGGTTTTGAGGAAACACCGAGGAGCTATGGGCTATACTCTGGATGATTTAAAAGGGATTTCACCTACTATATGTCAGCATTCTATCAACATAGAACCGGATGCGAAGCCAGTAGTGGAGCACCAACGACGTTTAAATCCTAGGATGAAGGAAGTGGTAAGGAATGAGGTATTGAAGCTCCTTGATGCTGGTATTATTTACCCTATTACTGATAGTGAATGGGTTAGTCTTGTTCATTATGTTCCTAAAAAGGGAGGTATTACCATTGTCCCTAATGATAATGATGAGCTTATTCCTCAAAGAATAGTGGTAGGCTATAGGATGTGCATCGATTTTAGGAAAGTCAATAAAGTTACTAAGAAAGATCACTACCTGCTTCCTTTTATTGATCAAATGTTGGAAAGGTTGTCTAAAAATACCCATTTTTGTTTTCTTGAGGGCTACTCTGGTTTCTCTCAAATTGTTGTTAAACAACAAGATCAAGTAAAAACTACTTTTACTTGCCCTTATGGAACTTATGCTTATAGACGTATGCCTTTTGGTTTATGTAATGCTCCTGCTACTTTCCAGAGGTCCATTTCTGCTATCTTTCATGGTTTTTGTGAGGAAATTGTAGAAGTGTTCATGGATGAATTTTCTGTCTATGGAACTTCTTTTGATAATTGTCTGCACAACCTTGATAAAGTTTTGCAGAGATGTGAAGAAACTAATCTTGTTCTTAATTGGGAGAAATGCCACTTCATGGTTAATGAAGGGATTGTCCTTGGGTATAAAGTTTCTGAAAGAGGCATAGAAGTTGATAGAGCTAAGGTTGAGGCAATTGAGAAGATGCCATGTCCAAGAGACATCAAAGGTATTCGTAGTATCCTTGGTCATGCTGGTTTTTATAGGAGGTTTATTAAAAACTTTTCTAGGATATCAAAACCCCTCACTAATCTTCTTCAAAAAGATGTACCCTTCGTTTTTTATGATGATTGTAAGGAAGCTTTTGAAACCCTTAAGAAGGCTTTAACTATAGCCCCTATTGTTCAACCACCTGATTGGAGTTTACCCTTTGAAATAATGCGTGATGCTAGCGATTTTGCTGTAGGGGTTGTCCTTGGGAAACGTATTGATAAAAAGTTAAACGTTATCCATTATGCTAGTAAGACTCTAGACGCTGCTCAAAGGAATTACGCTACTACTGAAAAGGAATTTCTAGTTGTTGTTTTGCCTATGATAAGTTTAGGCCCTATATTGTAGACTCAAAAGTCACCATTCATACTGATCATGCTGCTATTAAATATCTTATGACGAAGAAGGACGCTAAGCCTAGGCTTATTAGATGGGTGCTGCTTTTACAAGAGTTTGATCTACATATAGTAGATAGGAAGGGTGCTGAAAACCCTGTAGCTGATAATTTATCGCGTTTGGAAAACATCTCTTTTGACCCTATGCCTGTTAATGATAGTTTCCCAAATGAACAGTTAGCTGCAGTAGGAGTGAGCTCGCGAGGGAGCCCTTGGTACGCTGATTATGCTAACTTTATTGTCTCCAAGTATTTGCCTCCAACTTTTATAGCTCAGCAAATAAGAAAGTTCTTCTATGATTTGAGGCATTATTTCTGGGATGACCCACACTTATACAAAGAAGGAGTGGATGGTATAATGCGAAGATGTGTTCCAGAATATGAACAAAAGGAGATATTGCGTAAATGTCATGGTAGTGCATATGGAGGACATCATGCAGGAGATAGAACTGCACAAAAGGTGCTACAATCAGGTTTCTACTGGCCTACCCTTTTTAAAGATGCAAGAAAATTTGTTTTATCCTGTGATGAATGTCAGCGTGTAGGTAATATTTCTAGACGCAACGAAATGCCTATGAACTACTCTCTAGTTATTGAACCTTTTGATTGTTGGGGATTCAACTTTATGGGTCCTTTCCCTCCTTCGAAAGGTTATACTCATATTCTTGTTGTTGTTGATTATGTTACTAAGTGGGTAGAAGCCATTCCTACAAAGAGTGCTGATGGGGAGACTTCTCTAAAAATGCTTAAGTATGTTATCTTTCCTAGGTTTGGGGTGACTAGGTATCTCATGACTGATGGGGGTTCTCATTTCATTCATGGTGGTTTTAGGAAGACCCTTGCTAAATATGATGTTAATCATAGAATTGCTTCAGCTTATCACCCCCAAACTAGCGGGCAAGTAGAGTTATCAAATAGAGAAATTAAATCTATCTTGCAAAATACTGTTAATAGGTCTAAAAAAACTGGGCTAAGAAGTTGAATGATGCTTTATGGGCTTATAGAACTGCTTACAAAAATCCTATGGGAATGTCTCCTTATAAAATGGTTTATGGGAAAGCTTGTCACCTACCCTTAGAATTAGAACACAAAGCTTACTGGGCAGTTAAAGAACTAAATAGAGATTGTAAGCTCGCTGGTGAGAAAAGATTATTTGACTTAAGTTCTTTAGATCAATGGAGGAGTGAAGCCTATGAAAACACCAGGCTCTTTAAGGAAAAAAGTTAAAAGATGGCATGACAAGCGAATACTTAAGAGAGAATTTCATGTTGGTGAGAAAGTTCTATTGTATAGGTCTCGTCTCAGATTTTTTGCAGGAAAGCTACTATCAAAATGGGATGGACCTTTCATCATTGAAGAAGTATACCGTTTAGGAGCAATAAAAATTTCTTCTCTAAAAGATAATACTACACAAGTAGTGAATGGATAGCGACTCAAACACTATATTGCTGGAGATTCTTACAATGAAGATGTTGATGCCTTTCAAGTTATAACTCTGGAGAAATTCATCGAGGACCAAATTCAGAGACCTGCAGAGTCTGTCTCCAAATAGGTAACAGTTCTGGTAAGAAAGGTTCCGCGAAAATACTATCCAACTATATTTTTGCAGTTTTTAGTCAATAAGGAAAGCTACGAAGTGAAAAAGGGACGGAAACGGAGCCAGGGTGGCTCACACCACCCTATGGCACGGGCCCTCCCCTGGCCGCGCCACCAGGTGGCGAGTCCACCCCGGACTCCGCCTCCGACTCGTTTTCTCCCAGTACCTTCCTTTTGATATGAAACTTCGTAATATATAACCCCCCCGGATCCCCCGAGGTCTATATATCGTGTTTTCATCGTGTTTTTGTTTCGATCTGTTTCTGCCAGGAACTATTCTTGAAGGTTTAGAAGCACAATGGTGTCCGCCAAGGATAAAGGGAAGGAGCCTATGGAGGAAGACCTCCAAGACCCCGAGAAGGAGAAGGGATCAACAGTAAAGGTGAAGAGGAGCAAGGCCAACATCCGCACACCGGCACTACCATTGCGAGCATTGGAGTGGAGGAAAACCCTTCCAGAACCATGTCAATTGGAGGGAAGCCTCCTCATCACCGTTCAGATCCCTGGTCACTTCCTCCACGCACCAAGAATCCTTTCCATACCCTTATCCATGAGCATCAATACCAGAATATGCCCAAGGGGAAATTACCCTCCAATTGGGATTTGCCTTGTTCTAGCCATGCAGGAAAAGAAGACTTCAAGGAGGAAGAGTAGGGAAAGAATAGCAAGAGCTGGAATTCTCAACACGACATGATCATGAGTCGCATTGAGCAAAACTCACAGTTGATTCGTAATCTCACTTTTGAGATTGAGGACTTGGGGAAATTGGTCAAGAAGCTCATCGAGAGGATACCACCACCACCGAAGGAGTAATTCGTCATCAGGTTTGGCATCCCCTTGGTTTGTTCCAAGCTTGGGGGAGTGCCACGGTATCACATCACTATCTTCTATCTTTTTACCTTTTTAGTAGAGTCATATCATGAATAGAGGAGTTATTATGTAGTATGGTTTGCATTATGGAAGTGTCCCCTCTCTCGTTAGATATGTATCCCTTGGTGTGAGTTTCCGTTATGGAATATTAATGAGAAGTTCTATCATTCACTCTTTTGCATAGCTTATATTAGTTTTCAATTCGTGGTTATATGATTGATCTTGTTGTTAGTATTGGTATCACTTTGGGATCATCGAGTTAATTTAGTTGGTTTTGGCAAACCTGGCTCGGTCAGTAGCACACTATTTTTGAGAGTTGAATGAAAAAGATAAGAGTACTCTAGAGAAAAATAATTTCATCATCTTTCTTTCTTGATTTGCTCATAAGTCTAGTATTCTCTAGTTAAGATCTTTTGTGCTTCCAAGGAAGAGTGCATGTTTGTTTTTATCACTTGTATGTTTGTTTGTTTCCTTCAACTCTTATACTTGCTACCTAGCCTTGCTAGCCAAAAACCTGTACTGAGAGGGAATTCTTCTCGTGCATCCACCTCCTTTAAACCAAAACCTTTGCCCTTTGTGTCCACCATACCTACCTAGTAGCATTATTGCTATTCCAAGTAAATTCCTGTTTTATCTACCTCCCAAATTAAACTTGTTATGTGAAAATTAGTGATTAAAGCTCTCACGAACTTGATGGCACACTTTACTTTCTTGCATTTAATAAACTTGAACCATTGGGTCCTTGTTTGTTGCGTACATGCTTGCGCTTTATGAGTTGAAGTTAGTATAACCATGTATCATGGGGACCACTTTCAACAGTTCATTGGTACTTTGTACCTAGTTGATATCATGTTCTTTTGCTTATGGATCCCGATGGTGTGAAATAAAAGTGGAACTTGTAAGATCATGGAGTTTATATGTGTGTTAGAGAAACGCCTGGGCCGCTAGCCTAAGCCATGCCTAATCATGGTGGAAACTTGCAGCATAACTATAGTGAGCACTCTATGAAGCATCCTCAATAAAACCCTATGCAAATAGCAAATAAAAAGATCACTGAGATGCTCACTGTCTGCTTGCCTTGTCATTTTGATTATGGGATAGCTCATGTGTCATGTGCAAGGGGTACCCCATTGGCGGTTCTCAATGATACGCATGTATTTACAATGACAAGAGCTTGCTCGTGACTGAAGTTGAGTAGCATGAGGATCGGTACTCATAAGTAAGGGGCATGAGATTTCAACTTATAACTTGTCAAGCATATCCTCTTAGTTGTGTCACTTTAACTTTAACCACCAAAAGATGCCTATGATAGGGGCAATGAGAGCTGAAAGCTAGTAAGTATCATAATTTTTGGGAGCTCTTTATGAGACTTGCAATCACTTCTTCCCTCTTTGAAGGGACTTTCTTTTACTTTGTAGTTGACTCAGTAAACCTATTCCTTTCTACCTCAACAAGTATTTTGAGTTGATGTGTTTCATTCATGCATATGATGATTTATTCAATCATGTTTCTTATGTTCCTTGTTTTGCACACTGCTCTTATCTTGATGTTTACTACTTTAAAAGCTTTCATTGAAAAACCAGCTATTTGTGAACTCCAGCAAATTATCAACTATTCTTTGACCAAGAGCTAAGTTTGCCATTACCAATTATGATTCACTTTATGTATCTTTATTGTGTTTCCTTTACTCATTACAAGTTGAGTTATATAATAGTGAGTTGTCTTCTATTATGATCTAAGTATTTGATGAATGTGATGCTTCTTTTGTCCGTATTCTTTTATCGACTCTTCACTCCATAAACCTGAGGCCATGTTTATTGCGCTCAGTTTCGCTTGAGGACAAGCGAAGTCTAAGCTTGGGGGGAGTTGATACGTCCATTTTGCATCACTATTCTATGTCTTAATTCACTATTATTCATTGATATATTTCATATTGGGAGGTGATACTTATGTTATTTCATCTGTTTTTGCATGGTTGATGACTCTTGGAGCATGGACCGCTGCAGTCAGGATTCTGATGGAAAAGGTGATGTTTGGAGGCAAAATTCGCGAAGATCAGAAAATCCAGGAAAATATACGGAAAATCCTATTTTTCTAGAAGACTAAGGATGCCAGAAGATGGAGTGGAGATGGGCCACAGGGGGCCCACACCACCCCATGGTGCGGGCAGCCCTAGGCCGCGCCAGGAGGTGGTGTGGCCACCCTGGCCCACTCCAGGCTCTCCCCTCTGGCGTATATTATCCTCCCGAAACCCTAAGACTCGGGGAGCGACCACAGAAAGATTCCGCCACCTCTACGGGGCAGAAAACACCAAGAGAGAAAGATCTCTCTGGCAGACAGATTTCTGCCGGGGGAATTCTTTCCCGGAGAGGGGAGATCGTCGCCATCAACACCACCATCAAGATGGACTTCATCGGGATCATCACCATCAGCACCCTCATCACCATCTCCATATTGCTGTAACAATTGAGTTGAATCTTGCATTAGTTCATAGGGGAAACTTTCCCGGTGTTGATTACTCCTTGTAGTTGATGCTATTGAGTGAACCGTTGAATTATTGTTTATGTTCAGATTGTTATACATCATTATTCCATCTCTGATCATGATCCATATGATGTCTTGTGAGTAGTTCGTTTTGTTCTTGAGGACATGGGAGAAGTCATGTTATTAGTAGTGGAGTTGTGTTGAGAAAGATTCAATAAATTGTTATTTAAGTTGTGGTGTACTTCTTCTAGTGGTGTCATGTGAACGTCGACTACATGACACTTCACCTATATGGGCCTAGGGGAATGCATTGTGTATTTGGCTACTAATCGTAGGGGTTGTCAGAGTGACAGAAACCTGAACCCCCGTTAGGAAACCATTGCACAAGGGATGTAAGGGTCTTAGAGTTTAAAGCTGTGGTTTGGTTTCTACCTTAATTACTTTCTTGTACTTACCGATGTTTGCAAGGGGTATAATCACAAGTGTGTATTAGTCTTGGATGGGGCGGTACATTAGCACAGGTTCACCCACACAACACTTCGCAAGCTAGAGAAGATTAATCAACTATATGAAGCAAAAGCACTTGACAGTCTTCCCATGTGTCCTCGAGAACGTTTGGTCACCTTAAGTAATACAACCGACTTGTCCTTTGCTGCATAAAGGATTGGGCCACTTGCTGCATTTATTCCTACTGTCTTTTATTTACTCGTACTTTGTTTACTTGCTTTATTGAAAACCCCTAAAAATCCGTTTGCTAAGTATTTGCAGAGAATTCCTGATCCATACCACCAGCCAGCACCTTCTGCTCCTCGTTGGGTTCGACACTCTTACTTATCGAAAATACTGCGATACACCCCCTATACTTGTGGGTCATCAATCATCATCAAAGACAAATGGTACATCTTTTTGAAGAAGATTAGTGAGGGGTTTTGATATCTTAGAGTAATCTTTAATAAACCTTCTATAGAAACCAGCATGACCAAGGATACTACGAATACCTTTGACGTCTCTTGGACATGGAATTTTCTCAATTGCCTCAACTTTAGCTCTATCAACTTCTATGCCTCTTTCAGAAATCTTATGTCCAAGGACAATCCCTTCATTCAACATGAAGTGGCATTTCTCCCAATTAAGAACAAGATTAGTTTCTTCACATCTGTGCAAAACTTTATCAAGGTTGTGCAGACAATTATCAAAAGAAGTTCCATAGACGGAGAAGTCATCCATGAACACTTCCACAATTTCCTCACAAAAACCATGAAAGATAGCAGACACGCATCTTTGAAAAGTAGCAGGAGCATTACATAAACCAAAAGGCATACGTCTATAAGCATAGGTTCCATCAGGGCATGTAAAAGTAGTTTTTTCTTGATCTTCTTGTTTAACAGCAATTTGAGAGAAACCAGAGTATCCATCAAGAAAACAAAAATGGGTATTTTTAGACAACCTTTCTAACATTTGATCAATAAAAGGAAGTGGGTAATGATCTTTCTTAGTAACTTTGTTAACTTTTCTGAAATCAATGCACATCCTATAACCTACTACTATTTCTTTAGGGAATAAGCTCATCATTATCATTAGGAACAACGGTAATTGATGGCTCAATGCACGGCTCCCAGAAAAGTGTTGGTGCGTGGTTGATGTAGAGCTCGTTGAGAACCCCAAGAGGAAGGTATGATGAGCACAGCAGCAAGTTTCCCTCAGTTATGAAACCAAGGTTTAATCGAACCAGTAGGAGCAAGGAAACACCCCAAAGGTGTTACTAGCTGAGCTTGGGCAGGGCGCACTACCGGTGCTAGTAGCAACATGGAGACCTGCACAGCACAACCACAGAACTTTGTCCCCAACTTGCGATGAAGTTGTCAATCTCACCGTGTTTTGCTGAAAACAAAGGATTAAACGTATCGAATGGAAAGAAGTAAAAGTTTGCAGAAAGTAAACACAAAGAAGTAAACAGTTTGTAGATTGTATGTAAAGAAAGGACCGAGATCCATAATTCACTAGAGGTGGCTCTCCTTAAGATAGATAACATGTTGGGTGAACAAATTATAGCGGGGCAATTGACAAACATCGAGAAAGCAATACATGCATATACTAATCATCTTCACTCCTTTGAGACTTGATTGGGCATTACAACATAATATATAGACCGCCATCCAACTACATCTATGACTAATAATCCACCTTCAGGTTATCATCCGAACCCCCTCCAGTATTAAGTTGCAAGCAACAGATTATTGCTTTACGAATTGCGTGTGAAGTAAACAATACGATTGTTCTATGAACAAAGGATTGTTGTTTTCTACCTAGTAGAAACAGCACATCTAGTACCTTAGATATTTCTGTCACTTCCCCAGATTACCAGAGGCATGAACCCACTATCGAGCATAAATACTAACTCTTGGAGTTGCTAGCATCTACTTGGCCAAGATAGCTACTAACAACGGAAAGCATGCAAGATAACAAATAACAAAGACATGATAGAATCAATAATCAATCTGAAATAGCATCTCAATATCCATCGGATCCCCGCAAACACAACATGTATGATTACAAATAGATGATCTTGATCATGAACAGAGCTCACAAGATCTAAACATGAAAGCACAAAGGAGGAGAACCAGCCATCTAGCTACTACATAGATCCGTAGTCCAAGGATGAAATACTCACGCATCACACCGGAGGCTTGCATGGTGATGAAGAAGGCCTCCAGGGTTAATTCCCCTCTACAGCAGGGTGCTGGGAAGAGCTTTAGATCCCTCCCGATCTAGGGATGGAGATGACGGCGGCTATAGACTCTTTTGTGGATTTTTTGATCGGGCACTTAGGGTTTTTGTCCCGAGGGCAATATATAGGCAGAAGGGGAGACCGAGGGGATGCCGGGAGCAGCCACACCACCCCCTGGCGCGGGCCAGGCCTGGCCGCGCGGCCAGGTGGTGTGGTGCCCCCTGGCCTCTCTCCGTCTCGTATTCTAGCACTTGATGACTTCCGGAAAAATAGGCACTTTGGCTTTTGTCCTGTCCAATTCCGAGAATCTTCATTTTCTGACTTTCCTGGAACCAAAAACAGCAGAAAACAGGCAGCTGGCACTGTGGCTCTTGTTAATAGGTTAGTCCAAGAAATCATATGAAAAGTACTCCAAATTGTGGACAAAACACAAGAAAGTGGATAAAACTAAGCATGGAACATCAAAAAATTTAGATACATTTGCAATGTATCAACATCCCCAAGCTTAACTCCTGCTCGTCCTCGAGTAGGTAAGTGATAAAAAAATTTGAGGTGACATGAACCATCAAAGACTTGATCAAAGTATTTGTAAAACATTCAAAGCTGGGATCATAGTACTTCAATCGTGACATGAAAGACAAAGTTCTAGTAATAAGCAAAGAAACTATGATGCAACATGAAAAGGCACAAACAAAAGATTCATGAATAACAATGCTTTGCAAGAATTTTGTTTGTTTCACATAAAGAAAACATAGCATAGTAGTATTCAGCTTGTCCCTCATAGAGTAGCAAATATAAATACATAGGACACCTTCAAAGTTCATAAGAGTGACTAGATACAATAGTTTAAAACAAGCAATAACAAGTTATGCATCAATCAACTAGTCTTGGGACAATGCACATAGAACTAAGAATGGCCACTATGCTCTCAAAGTAGGTGCATAAAGATAGAAGGTGGAGACTCAATATAATGGTGGAAGAAAGGCCTTTGTAAAAGGAAGTAGGGATTCAAGTCACATAAAGAGCTTCCAAAAATTATGGTACTTATAGCTTTCAGCTCTCATTGCCCCTATCATAAGCATCTTGAAGTGATTAAGGTTAAAGTGAACAAACTATGGTGTACATGGTTGATGAAGTATAAGTCAGAAATCTCATGTCCCTTGTATACGAGGGTCGCTCCTCATGCTACTCAAGTTTAGTCACCGGTAAGTTCTTGTCATCATAAGTATACATGTGTATCATAGAGAACCGCCAACGGGGTACCACTTGCCCAATGATACGGAAGAATCCCCATATCAAAATGACAAGGCAAGCAGACAACGAGCATCTCAGCATTCTTCTTATTTACCATGGGAATATGGTGCTTTTTTCTCTCTTTCCTCTTTTCATAATCTCTTTTTTTCTTTTCTCTTTTTTCTCAATATAGGACTCTTTTTTATAAGAAGAATGCTTCATAGACAGCTCATTATGGTTACGCTGCAGGTTTCCACCATGTCAGCATGGATTAGACCAGCGGCCCAGGCATTTCTCTAACACATATACATAACTCCATGGACTTACAAGCTCCCCTTTCATTTCACACCGACAACATCCATATACAAAAGAGCATGATATCAACTAGGTACAAGTACCAAGTGCAATGTTCAAAGCGTTCCCCATGAAAGCATGGTTCTGCTAATTCCCAACAAATAAGTCCAAGCATATACAACATAGAAGACACAATGGTTCAAGTTTATTAAGGGCAAGGAAAGTAAAGTGTGTCATCAAGTTCATGAGATCTTTAATCACTAGTTTTCTCATAACAATTTTAATTTGGAAGGTAAACAAAAGCATGAATATACTTGGAATAGCATAAGCTAGTAGGTAGGTATGGTGGACTCTTTGGAATAACTTGGTTTAGGGAGTTGGATGCATGAGTGGAACTCATACTTTGTTGTGGAGGCTAGCAAAAGACTGGGAGCGACAAACTAAAAGAGAAATAATGGCCATAATCATGCAGAGCGACAAAACATCATTGATCAAAGCATAAAGTGATACTACAAGTTGAAAACTAAAGGATCATAAAGGCTACGGTGACTTGAGATAGTCATAACATGGTGTGAGCATGCGCCAAGTCAACCCAAATAAAGCATCAAAGGAGAATACCACTATACTATGCTTTAATATGCTAAAACAACGCATGATTCATCCAAGGCACATTAAGCATTGTCAATTGTTTATAACAAGTCATGCTACAGCAAAGAATACTAAGAATAAAGCCAAAACAATATCAAGCATGGCATGACAAAGTATAGGCCACAGTCAAAAACGAGCTCTTTTTACCACATAAGCATGAACTTTCCTAGTCTTCAAGCTTTGACGCTTGTACTTCTTGGATATTTCTTGGGGTGACACGCGTGGCATCCCCAAGCTTGAGCTTTAGTCCATCCTTCATCTCATTACTCATTCCTTCCATACACCTGAAAATTTTCCTTCATACAAAACTTCACACAATCTTTATTAGCAACATTAGTGCACTCAAGATAATAGGTCTTAAGGTTCAGTTCTAACATCAAATAAACTTCCATTAGAACACTAGCTACTGTATCACTTCCCTCAAAAAGCTCAATTCCCCAAAAGAACTAAAAAAGAACCAACAAGAAGCAAATGCAGAAAATGGCAGAAATCTGTCAAAACAGATCAGTAGGTAAAGACAAATTTTTTCTAAGACCTTCTGTTGCTCAAATCAAAAAGTGTTGAACTAACAAAAGTTGGGGCAGAAGGATAAAAATTCACGCCTCAAAAAGATGTTCAGATATTTTACACGAATTTTTACGGTGAAGCACAGAAATCTATTTCGGGACAACAACTTTCCCAATCATTACTTCTCTCTCATTAGAGGTTACTCTTAGCACAAAAAGCAAATAAAAAGAATAAGGAGCGGTTATTACTGAAGTAATAACTTCCAAGACTCATCTAAAACTTTTGGGTTATCTCCCAATAAGTACTTTTCTTTAACGCCTTTAAGTTAGGCATAAGAAGCAAAGAAACAATCAAGTGTTCTCAAATGAAGAAGCATTAAGACCAAATTTTGTTTTCATAGGAGAAGCAAAAAAAATCTTTTCTCTCTTTTTAGGGAAGTGTTCTATACCTTTCTTGAGTGGGAGTTGATATTTAATGGTGCCTTCTTTCATATCAATAATGGCACCAACAGTTCTAAGAAAAGGTCTTCCCAAAGTAATAGGACAAGAAGCATTGTATTCAACAGCCAAAACATAGAAATCAATGGGGACATAAGCATTGTTAACCATAATAAGAACATCATTAAGACTCCCGTGAGTTTCTTTTTAGCATTATTATCAAGTGGGACATTCAAATAACAATCTTCAAGTGGAGGCAAATCAAGCATATCATAAATCCTTCTAGGCATAATAGAAACACTACTATCAAGATCACACAAAGCTTTGAAATCAAAGTCATTCACTTTCATATTAATGATGGGTTCCCAACCATCTTATTGTTTTATAGGAATAGAAGCTTTATGTTTCATCTTTTCTTCTTTAATCTTTATGAGAGCATCAGTAATGTGTTTTGTAAAGGCCATGTTCATAGCACTAGCATTAGGACTTTTAGCAAGCTTTTGTAGGAACATAATAACTTCAGAGATGTTACAACCATCAAGATCAAAATCAAATTTATCATCTAAAGTAGTAGAACTATTATTAGCCTCAACACTAGTAGTGGTAATAATAGAAACACTAATGTTTCTAGCAATTTCATCTTCTCTTCCCCACTTAGCATGTAATTCAGCTAATAGTCTAACATTTTCATCAATTCTTACTTGTATAGCATTAGTAGCTGCAAAGGGATTATCATTAGTTTCAGGTTTAGCAGCCATTTTATTCAAAGAAGATTGAGCTTCAGCTAAAGATGTTATATTTCTTTCAGCATTAGAGAGTTATTCCTCAATAGTTTTATTGAAGGCAGTTTGTTTACTAATAAACTCTTTAAGCATAACTTCAAGTTTAGAGGGAGCACTCTTATTATTGTTGTAAGAATTTCCATAAGCATTACCATTGTTGGGAGGTTATGGCTTATAATTGTTGTTACCAAAATTGTTCCTATAAGCATTATTGCCAAAATTGTTATTTCTTATGAAGTTCACATCAACTTGCTCTTCTTGAGCAACCAAAGAGGCTAAAGGAACATTATTTGGATCAATATGGGCTTTCCCATTAACAAGCATTGACATAATAATATCAATCTTATCACTCAAGGAGGAGGTTTCCTCTACAGAATTTACCTTCCTACCTTGTGGAGCTCTCTCAGTATGCCATTCAGAATAATTAACCATCATATTATCCAGAAGTTTTGTTGCAGCACCCAAAGTGATGGTCATAAAAGTACCTCCAGCAGCAGAATCCAATAGGTTTCTTGAAGAATAGTTCAATCCTGCATAAAAAATTTGCATGATCATCCAAGCAGTCAGTCCATGAGTGGGACAATTCTTTACCAAAGATTTCATTCTTTCCCAAGCTTGAGCAACATGTTCATTATCAAGTTGTTTAAACTTCATTATTTCACTTCTCATAGATATAATCTTAGCAGGAGGATAGTATTTTCTAATAAAAGCATCTTTGCAATTAGTCCAAGAATCAATACTATTCCTAGTTAAGGAATTCAACCATTCTTTAGATTTTCCTCTCAAAGAGAAAGGAATCAATTTCAGCTTAATAATATCACCATCTACATCCCTATGCTTTTGCATCTCACAAAGTTCAACAAAGTTATTTAGATGGGAAACAACATCTTCATTACCAATACCAGAAAATTGTTCTCTCATAACAAGATTGAGCAAAGCAGGTTTTATCTCAAAGAAAGTATCTTTAGGCACAAGTGGAGCAATAGGTGTGCTCATAAAATCATTGTTGTTGGTGCTAGTGAAGTCACACAACTTAGTGTTTTCAAGAGTAGTCATTTTTGGGGTTTTCAAATAAGAAAGCAAACTTGTGAAACTATTTTTTGTGTTTTTGATAACAAAACAAGCAAACAAAGCAAAAAGAAACTAAGCAAAACAAAAATAACAAAGTAAAGAGATTGGTTATGAGGGACTCCCCTTATGAAGATGTCCTTGACTCCCCGGCAACGGCGCCAGAAAAATGCTTGATGGCTCAATGCACCGCGCCTAGAAAAGTGCTGGTGTGTGGTTGATGTAGAGCTCATTGGGAACCCCAAGAGGAAGGTATGATGAGCACAACAGCAAGTTTCCCTCAATTATGAAACCAAGGTTTAATCGAACCAGTAGGAGCAAGGAAACACCCCAAAGGTGTTACTAGCTGAGCTTGGGCAGGGCGCACTACCGGTGCTAGTAGCAACATGGAGACCTGCACAACACAACCACAGAACTTTGTCCCCAACGTGTGATGAGGTTGTCAATCTCACCGTGTTTTGCTGAAAACAAATGATTAAACGTATCGAATGGAAAGAAGTAAAAGTTTGCAGAAAGTAAACACAAAGAAGTAAATAGTTTGTAGATTGTATGTAAAGAAAGGACCGGGATCCATAGTTCACTAGACGTGGCTCTCCTTAAGATAGATAACATGCTGGGTGAACAAATTACAGCGGGGCAATTGACAAACATCGAGAAAGCAATACATGCATATACTAATCATCTTGACTCCTTTGAGACTTGATTGGGCATTACAACATAATACATAGACTGCCATCCAACTGCATCTCTGACTAATAATCCACCTTCGGGTTATCATCCGAACCCCCTCCAGTATTAAGTTACAAGCAACAGATTATTGCTTTACGAACTGCGTGTAAAGTAAACAATACGATTGTTCTATGAACAAAGGATTGTTGTTTTCTCCCTAGTAGCAACAACACATCTAGTACCTTAGAGATTTCTGTCACTTCCCCAGATTACCAGAGGCATGAACCCACTATTGAGCATAAATACTAACTCTTGGAGTTGCTAGCATCTACTTGGCCAAGATAGCTACTAACAACGGAAAGCATGCAAGATCACAAATAACAAAGACATGATAGAATCAATAATCAATCTGAAATAGCATCTCAATATCCATCGGATCCCCGCAAACACAACATGTATGATTACAAATAGATGATCTTGATCATGAATGGAGCTCACAAGATCTAAACATGAAAGCACAAAGGAGGAGAACCAGCCATCTAGCTACTACATGGATCCGTAGTCTAAGGATGAACTACTCACGCATCACACCGGAGGCTTGCATGGTGATGAAGAAGGCCTCCAGGGTGAATTCCCCTCTCCGGCAGGGTGCTGGGAAGAGCTTCAGATCCCTCCCGATCTAGGGATGGAGATGACGGTGGCTACAGACTCTTTCGTGGATTTTTTGATCGGGCACTTAGGGTTTTCGTCTCGAGGGCAATATATAGGCGGAAGAGGAGACCGAGGGGGTGCCAAGAGCGGCCACACCACCCCCTGGCATGGGCCAGGCCTGGCCGCACGACCAGGTGGTGTGGTGGCCCCCTGGCCCCTCTCCGTCTCGTATTCTGGCACCTGATGACTTCCGAAAAAATAGGCACTTTGGCTTTTGTCCCGTCCAATTCCGAGAATATTCATTTTCTGACTTTCCTGGAACCAAAAACAGCAGAAAACAGGCAGCTGGCACTGTGGCTCTTGTTAATAGGTTAGTCCAAGAAATCATATGAAAAGTACTCCAAAGTGTGGACAAAACACAAGAAAGTGGATAAAACTAAGCATGGAACATCAAAAATTGAAGATACATTTGCAATGTATCAGTAATTCCCCTTTTTTAGGGACACAATGAACAGGACTAACCCATTCACTATCAGCAATAGGGTAAATAATACCAGCATCAAGGAGTTTCAATACCTCGTTTTTACCACTTCATTCATCTTAGGATTTAAACGACGTTGGTGCTCTACCACTGGCTTTGCATCTGGTTCTATATTGATAGCATGCTGACATATAGTAGGAGAAATCCCTTTTAAATCATCCAGAGTATAGCCCATAGCCCCTCGATGTTTCTTCAATACCTCCAATAATCTTTCCTCTTCCTTCCCTAAAAATTTAGAGCTAATAATAATAGGATATATTTTATTATCATCAAGGTAAGCATACTTAAGATCGCCAGGTAAAGGTTCTAGATCGAAGACCTGATCCTTTTTAGGTGGCAACATGGTACCCAAATATTCCATAGGCAAGTTATTCTTAAGCATCTTAGGTTGACGACGGAGAATCTCGTCAACCTCATTTCTTTCTTCCATGAAGATTTCACTTTCGTGGTCTTCCATAAATTGCTGCAAAGCATTGTTTAGATCAAGAGAAATAGAAGCAAGTTGTTCAACTCTAAAATCCTCATTATGGGTTTCATTTTCACAACATTCTTTAGTAAATTTCGAAAAATTAAACTCATAAGATTCCCCATCAAATTTAGTTAAAATTTTCTCCCTTTTGCAGTCAATAATGCTCCGCATAATCAAGAAAGGTCTACCAAAAATGATAGGATAGGTTTTACTAGCAGCTAAACCAAGTACTAGAAAATCAGCAGGATATTTAATCTTACCACAAAGAACTTCTACATCCCGTACAATACCAATTGGAGAGATGGTCTCTCTATTTGCAAGGTTGATACATTACAAATGTATCTATAATTTTTGATGTTCCATGCTTGGTTTTATCACTTTCTTGTGTTTTGTCCACACTTTGGAGTACTTTTCATATGATTTCTTGGACTAACCTATTAACAAGAGCCACAGTGCCAGCTGCCTGTTTTCTGCTGTTTTTGGTTCCAGGAAAGTCAGAAAATGAATATTCTCGGAATCGGACGGGACAAAAGCCAAAAATCATATTTCACCAGAAGACTCCCAGAGCCCAACCACACCACCTGGCCGCACGGGCTGGGCCTGGCCGTGCCAGGGGGTGGTCTGGCCGCCCCAGACACCCCCTCGGTCTCCCTCTTCGCCTATAAGATGCCTTTTGACCTAAAAACTCGGGTGGGGGTTCGACGTTTTTCTAGAAGGAGTTTCGCTCTGCCGCCACCACCAGATTCCACGAAACAGCACCAGAAACTCCGTTCTGGCACCCTGCCGGGACAGGGAATTGAAGGAGATCATCACCATCATCATCACCATCGCTTCTCCATCGACCATCCATGTTTCCCCCATATATGAGTGAGTAATCCCCCGATGTAGGCTATGGGGATGGCAGGGATTGGATGAGATCGTTCATGTAATGGCATCGGATTGTTAGGGCATGGTGCCTAGTATCTTTTATTAGTGCTTTATGACTTTGTTGCGACTTGTTATGCTTAATGCTTGTCACTAGGGCCCGAGTGCCATGATTTCAGATCTAAACATTTTATTGATTCATTATGATAGTATTGTTTATGGTCTTATCTGCAAGTTGTATACACACATTGTTGTCCGGAACCAATGGACCCGAAGTGACAGAAATTGTGATAACCGGAGGGAATGGCTTTGATGTGAGGATCACATGTGTTCACGGAGTGTTAATGCTTTGCTCCGGTGCTCTATTAAAAGGAGCACCTTAATTTCCAGTAGTTCCCTTGAGGCCCCGCTGCAAACGGGCTAGCAGGACAAAAGATGTTGTGCAAGTTCTCATTGCGAGAGTGTATGACTATATATGGAACACATGCCTGGGATTATCTAGTACTTGGATGCTTTATCTTATTTATCTGCAATTGCCCTATGTTCTGATTGCTATGTGAATTGTCTTGTCCATGCAACGCCCGTCCATCCATCCCTATGCCTACCGCACTCGAATCCTACTGTTACTACTATTGTTACTGCTATTGTTACTGTTGTCTTTACTTTACTACTGCTGCTACTTTACTATTCCTACTACAAAACTGTTGCTACTGATAAACTGCTATGAGCAAGATTGTTTCCAGGTGCAGCTAAATTGACAACTCAGTTGTTAAGGCTTATAAATATTCTTTGGCTCCCCTTGTGTCGAATCAATAAATTGGGTTTCACTTCCCTCGAAAATACTGCGATACACCCCCTATACTTGTGGGTCATCAAGACTATTTTCTGGCGCCGTTGCCGGGGAGCATAGCTTTATTTATAAAGTTCACTTGGATTCTCTATTGTTCGCTGCTATCCATCCATCATGGGTAAGTCTCGTGATGGCAAGTTTCCTATTTTACCATCCACTACAAGAAGAGGTATGGTTCTAAACACCTCTGCTGCTCTTGATTCACCATCTGTTATAAGTAAGCTCGTTACACCACCACATACACATGCTACACACACTGCTACAACTGCTGAATCTGAAACTTCTGATGCTTATGATGCTGCTTCTACTGTGCTTGATAATACTGGTTCATTAGGTCTTTTCCTAGATGCTACGATTGCTAGAACTATAGCTGGAAATACTGAAACTCCTAATGAAGACACTACCACACCTGTTAGTTCTCCTGAGTCTAGTGAGAGTTATGATATTGAAGATGGTTATGTTGAGATGACCGATGAATTTATTAAAGAATGTAAAAACACCCATGATAGGAGCGCTGCTAAGAGTCTCCTTGAGAGGCGTACTATTAGACCCAAATTGTCTCCTATTTCTAAGTTTGCTGTTTCTCCCATAAACATTATAGATAAAGATTATGATTTCTCTCTCGATCTATCTTACATAGCTATTGTCGAGAAAGAACCTTTTTATGGGACTAAGAATGAGAGTGCGGTAGCACATATGAATGAACTTACTACCATGAGTGGCTTGTTTTCTGATGACATTAAGATGTGTACTTACTTTGTTGCTAAGATTCTCCCTTTTTCACTGAAAGGAGAAGCTAAAACTTGGTTTAGTAATTTACCTCCTGGATCTATTGATAGCCCTGAGTGCTTGATTAGTACTTTCCTATAGAAATATTTTCCTCCTAGTGCTAGACATGCTATGTTGCAGGAACTTTTTGATTTTAAACAGGGAGAAAAGGAGGTATTGCCCGAATCTTGGGCAAGGTTTTGTGCTTTGATTCATGCACAGGCTGGAAGTCCATTACCTAAGAATGAGCTTCTTGATATATTTTATAATGGACTAACCGAAGAATCTAGGACATACCTAGATAGTTGTACTGATTGTGTTTTCAGGAATAGGACTCCTAAGGAAGCTGAGGAATTAATGGCTAAAATAAGTAAGAACTATGAAGATTGGACTCCTCCTAAACAAGCTATACCTGAAGTAATTGTACCTAAACCTACTATACCAGTGCCTATTCCAACATCAAAGAAGAGGGGAGTTATTGAATTAAATGATGAAGTGATGAAGGAAGCTAAGAAATGTCTTAAGGAGAAGGGAATTAAAGCTGCAGATGTCAAGAATTTACCTCCTATAGAAGAATTTATGTAAGCCTATTCCCTACTCATCCACTATCAAGGTACACTATCTCCAACACTTTGATGAAGGTGATATCCCTTACTCTAAACCTCCTGATCAATGCTTAGAAGAATTCAATATCTTTACTGTTAAGCAAGATAATTTTAATAAAAGGGTGCAAAATCATCTAATGGAAAACACTAGAGCTATTGTTGAGTTGAAGGATATTGTGGAAAGAACCGCTAATGATGTTAAAATGATTGTTAAACACTTTCAAATGGTTCAAACTCAAATAGATCAACTCTTTAAAGTGCAAAAAGACTTGCTAGTTAATGCTGCTAAAGAAAAACATGCTTATGAAATTAGAACTAGAAGTGGAGCTGCTACTCAGGATCCTCTATATCCTGAGGGGCACCCCAAAAGAATTGAGCAGGATTCTCAACAAGCTAAAAATAGTGTCTCTACTCGTAAGAAAAGGAAAAAGAAACATAAAACTATTGAAGAACCCTCTGAACCTGCTATAGATCCTAATAGTATATCTATCTCTAATGCCGAAACTGAAAGTGGCAATGAAGAAAATGAAGTTCCTAATGAAGAAAAAGTTGAAGAAGAACCTGAAAACCACACTAAGAGTACTAAATACACTAAAGAAGATTTTGTTGCTGAGAAACATGGTAGTGAAAGAGAACCTTGGGTCCAAAAACCTATGCCTTTCCCTGATAAGAAACACAAGTCAAAGGAAGATGAACACTATAATAAGTTTTATGAGTGGATGAAACCTTTATTCCTGCAAATTCCTTTGACTGATGCTATTAAATTGCCTCCTTACTCAAAGTATATGAAGGATATTGTCTCGAATAAAAGGAAGATCCCTAATGAAGAAATCTCTACTTTGCTTGCTAATTATTCCTTTAATGGTAAGGTTCCAAAGAAACTTGGAGACCTAGGGATTCCAACTATCCCTTGCTCTATTAAGAACAGTTATGTTAGAACTGCTTTGTGTGATTTGGGAGCTGGAGTTAGTGTTATGCCTTTCTCTCTCTATAAGAGGCTTCAACTAGAAAAATTAATACCAACTGATATATCTTTGCAAATGGCTGATAAATCTACCACTATTCCTATTGGTATATGTGAGGATGTACTTGTTCAAGTGGATCATAATTGCTTGATATTAACTGATTTTGTTGTGCTTGAAATGCCTGAAGATGATAATATGTCCATTATTCTTGGGAGACCTTTTTCTTAATACTGCAGGAGCTGTTATTAATTGTAATCAAGGAAAGGTTACTTTCAATGTTAATGACAAGGAACATACTGTCTATTTCCCCAAGAAGAATGAAAGGACTTATGGTTTGAATTCAATTGAACATGTTGAGGGCATTCAAGTTGGAGAAATATATTGTCCCATTCCAAGAGAAAATTTTGAAACTATTATGATTGGGACCATTGCTATCAAGGTTGAGGTAACATAATCATTAGTGGGATACAAAGTTTTGTCTCATATGGAATTGTTTTGGTAACAAGACCTGATCAACCTTGTTAACAAAAGGATTTCATTGAACAAAACAATGTTTTCACCATGATTATCTCCGCTTACTTCTATTTTATCCATTTTTAGTTTTTGCTTATGCCTAACTTAAAGGCGTTAAAGAAAATTACTTATTGGGAGATAATCCAAAAGTTTTAGATGAGTCTTGGAACAGTAATAACCGCTCCTTATCCTTTTTATTTGCTTTTTGTGCCAAGAGTAACCTCTAATGAGAGAGAAGTAATGATTGGGAAAGTTGTTATCCCGAAACAGATTCTTGTGCTTCACCGTAAACATTCGTGTAAAATCTCTGAACGTATTTTTGAGGCGTGAATTTTTGTGCTTCTGCACCAGGTTGTTATCTAACTTTCGTTAGTTCAACACTTTTTGATGTGAGTAACATAAGGTCTTCGAAAAAATTCGTCTTTACCTGTTGGTCTGTTTTGACAGATTTCTGCCATTTTATGCATTTGCTTCTTGTTGGTTCTTTTTTGAGTTCTTTTGGGGAATTGAGATTTTTGAGGGAATTTCTACAGTAGCTAGTGTTTTAATGGAAGTTTATTTGGTGTTAAAATTGAACCTTAAGACTTATTTATCTTGAGTGCACTAATGTTGGTAATAAAGATTGTGTGAAGTTTTGTATGAAGGAAAAATTCCAGGTGTATGGAAGAAATGAGTAATGAGATGAAGGATGGACTAAAGCTCAAACTTGGGGATGCCACGCGTGTCACCTCAAGAAATATCCAAGAAATACAAGCGTCAAAGCTTGGGGATGCCCAAGGCATCCCCTTCTTTGTCAATAAAAATCCTAGGTTTCTTCCAAACGCTTCATTTTTATTGTTTCAGGCACAATTGTGTTGTTCTTGGAGCGTCTTCTTTTTCGTTTTCATTTTGGTTTTTCGTTTGCTTAGTTTGCTGAATAAATTGGTTGGATCTCCTCTTTCATACATTGGTGTTCAAATAGTTTGGTTTGGTTTGGAAAAGAGTAGGAAAGCTTATGCTTAAGTGGTAAAGAGAGCTTGTTTTTGACTGTGGCCTATGCTTTGTCATGCCATTCTTGATATTGTTTTGTCTTTATGCTTAGTATTCTTTGCTGTAGCATGACTTGTTATAAACAATTGATATTGCTTAATGTGCCTTGGATGAATCATGCATTGTTTTAGCATATTAAAGCATAGTATAGTGGTATTGTCCTTTGATGCTTTATTTGGGTTGACTTGGCGCATGCTCACACCATGTTATGACTATCCCAAGTCACAATAAGCCTTTATGATCCTTTAGTTTTCAACTTGTAGTATCATTTTATGCTTTGATCAATGATGTTTTGTCGCTCTGCATGATTATGGCCATTATTGCTCTCTCGTTTGTCGCTCCCTTACTATTGCTAGCCTTCACTTTCACTGAGTATGTTTTACTCATGTTTCCAACTCCCTAAAACCAAATATTGTGAAAGTGTCCACCATACCTACCTATTAGCATCATTTGCTATTCTCGTGCATATTCAATATGCCTTGTTTTCTTCCGAATAAAATGTTTTCTTGTTATGAGAAAGTTAGTTAGTAAAGCTCTCACAAACTTGATGGCACACTTTATTTTCTTGCATTTAATAAACGTGAACCATTGCGTCCTTCTTTGTTGCGTATATGCTTGCACTTATAAGTTGAAGTTAGCAGAACCATGTTTCATGGGGAACGTTTTCAACATTTCATTGGTACTTAGTACCTCGTTGATATCATGTTCTTTTGCTTATGGATCCCGGCGGTGTGAAATAAAAGTGGAACTTGTAAGATCATGGAGTTTGTATGTATGTTAGAGAAACGCCTGGGCCGCTAGCTTAAGCCATGCCTAATCATGGTGGAAACTTGCAGCATAACCATAATGAGCATTCTATGAAGCATCCTCAATAAAAATCTATGCGCATAGTAAATAAAAAGATCGATGAGATGCTCATTGTCTGCTTGCCTTGTCATTTTGATTATGGGATAGCTCCTGTGTCATGTGCAAGGGGTACCCTGTTGGCGGTTCTCTATGATACATATATACTTACAATGACAAGAGCTTACTCGTGACTGAAGTTGAGTAGCATGAGGGTCGGTCTTTGTAAGTAAGGGGCATGAGGCTTCGATTTATAACTTGTCAAGTACATCCTCTTAGTTGTGTCACTTTCACCTTAACCACATTAAAGATGCTTATGATAGGGGCAATGAGAGATCAAAGCTAAAGAGTACCATACTTTCAGCATTTGGAAGCCTTTCAAACTTTTCAAAACCTGTTCATTTCCTTGTTGAGTCTCCACACATTCTATGAGCACTTTCTTGAGAGCATAGTGGCCATTCTTAGTTCTATGTGCATTGTCCCAAGACTTGTTGATTGATGCATACCTTGATATTGCTTGTTTTAAACTATTTGTATCTAGTCACTCTTGTAAACTTTGAAGGTGTCCTATGCATTTATGTTTGCTACTCTATGAGGGACAAGCTGAATGCCACTATGCTATGTTTTCTTTATGTGAAACAAACAAACGTCTTGCAAGGCATTGTTATTCATGAATCTTTTGTTTGTGCCTTTTCATGTTGCATCATAGTTTCTTTGTCTTATTGCTAGAACTTTGTCTTTCATGTTATGATTGAAGTACTATGATCCCAGCTTTGAATGTTTTGCAAATACTTTGATCAAGTTTATGATGGTGCATGTCACCTCAAAAATTATTCTTTATTTTTATCACTTACCTACTCGAGGACGAGCAGGAGTTAAGCTTGGGGATGTTGATACATTGCAAATGTATCTATAATTTTTGATGTTCCATGCTTGGTTTTATCCACTTTCTTGTGTTTTGTCCACACTTTGGAGTACTTTTCATATGATTTCTTGGACTAACCTATTAACAAGAGCCACAGTGTCAGCTGCCTGTTTTCTGCTGTTTTTGGTTCCATGAAAGTCAGAAAATGAATATTCTCGGAATTGGATGGGGCAAAAGCCAAAAATCTTATTTCACCAGAAGACTCCCGGAGCTAGAATATGAGACGGAGTGGGGGCTGGGGCCCAGCCACACCACCTGGCCGCGCGGGCTTGGCCTAGCCGCGCCAGGGGTGGTCTGGCCGCCCCAGACACCCCCAGGGTCTCCCTCTTCGCCTATAAGATTCCTTCTGACCTAAAAACTCAGGTGGGGGTTCGACGTTTTTCCAGAAGGAGTTCCGCTCCGCCGCCACCACCAGATTCCACGAAACAGCACCAGAAACTCCGTTCCATCACCCTGCCGGGACGGGGAATTGAAGGAGATCATCGCCATCATCATCACCATCGCTTCTCCATCGACCATCCATGTTTCCCCCGTCTATGAGTGAGTAATCTCCCAATGTAGACTTGTTATGATTAATGCTTGTCACTAGGGCCCGAGTGCCATGATTTCAGATCTGAACATGTTATTGATTCATTATGATAGTATTGTTTATGGTCTTATCTGCAAGTTGTATACACACGTTGTTGTCCGGAACCAATGACCCCGAAGTGACAGAAATCGGGATAACCAGAGGGAATGGCTTTGATGTGAGGATCACATGTGCTCACGGAGTGTTAATGCTTGCTCCGGTGCTCTATTAAAAGGAGCACCTTAATTGCTAGTAGTTCCCTTGAGGCCCCGCTGCAAACGGGCTGGCAGGACAAAATATGTTGTCCAAGTTCTCATTGCGAGCGCGTATGACTATATATGGAACACATGCCTAGGTTTATCTAGTACTTGGATGCTTTATCTTATTTATCTGCAATTGCCCTATGTTCTGATTGCTATGTGAATTGTCTTGTCCATGCAACGCCCGTCCATCTATCCCTATGCCTACCGCACTCGAATCCTACTATTACTACTATTGTTACTGCTATTGTTACTGTTGTCTTTACTTTACTACTTCTGCTACTTTACTATTCCTACTACAAAACTGTTGCTACTGATAAACTGCTGTGAGCAAGAGTGTTTCCAGGTGCAGCTAAATTGACAACTCAGTTGTTAAGGCTTATAAATATTCTTTGGCTCCCCTTGTGTCGAATCAATAAATTGGGTTTCACTTCCCTCGAAAATACTGCGATACACCCCCTATACTTGTGGGTCATCAAAGGTGAATAACCACATCAATCTCTTCTAGTTCGTAGGGATTGATTTCATGCATAATTTCGTTGTAAAGATCATAAGGGATAGCACCTGAACTTGCACCAATATCACATAAACCATAATAGCAATGATCACCAATTCTAACAGAAAGCACAGGGACACTAGCCTTTTTAGTTCTATTAGGATGTGAGACAATATTAGAAGCATCCTCACAGAAGACTATGTGTCCATCTTCCACACTTTTAGTAACAAGGTCTTTCACAATTGCTATAGCAGGTTCAATGTTTATTTGTTCATCAGGTTTTACAGTTCTCTTTGCACTTTTATTGATTACACTAGTTATCGTAGGATGCTCCTTTACCTTATCCGGGAAGGGCATTTTCTCGATATAAGGTTCAGGTAGGATGTGATCGATAGTGCAAAATTTAGTACTCCTAACATGAACACAATCAACAATATCTTTATATGGTGCATGATACTTGTTCTATCCCTTTTTCGGAATTTCAATATAAGAAGCAAAAGCCTTAAAACAATTTGTAATAACTTGAGAATCAAGACCATAAGCATTAATAATATTTTTAAAGTCATCAGTTCCCATAAAAGATTCAATGCATTCATAATCATAATTTATACCTGACTTTCTTCTTTTGTCATTCTCCCATGCTTCAGCATTGTCTTGAATACAGTCTAGAAGATCCCATTTAGCTTCTTCTTCCATGCGTGTAAATGATCCAGCACAAGAAGCATCCAATAAATCCTTATCATGAAGAGAAAGCCTTGCATAAAAATTATTGATAATAATATTGTTGGGGAGCTCATGAATGGGACATTTGAGCATTAGTAACTTCAATCTCCCCCAAGCTTGAGTTGTACTCTCTCCATTAAGAGGCCAAAAGTTGTATATTTGATTCCGATCTTTATGAATCTCACTAGGAGGATAAAATTTAGAATAAAAGAGAGGCACTACTTCCTCCCATTCAAGAGATTGGCCATTCTTCAGCAGCTTATACCATTCCTCAGCTCTTCCTTTCAGTGATAATGAGAATCACTTCTTCTTGACTTGATCTGTTGTAATACCTGCACACTTGAACAACCCGCATAATTCGTGTATAAAGAGCAAATGATCACCGGGATGGACAGTTCCATATCCAGCATAATAGTTATCCATAACACGATCAATAATTCTTGTAGGTATTTTAAAAGTATCATTCTCAGCAGGTGGTGGTTCATCTACTACCTTAGCAGTGGTAGTAGCATTACGAAATAAGAAACTCAGCAAATTATGCATACTGAAATAAAGCAACTAACAATAGTAAACAATACTCATAGTAGAAGTTTCCTTTACGAGTTCCACTCTCCAATAGTGCTTCACTCCCCGGCAACGGCGCCAGAAAATAGTCTTGATGACCCACAAGTAAAGGGGGTGTATCGCAGTATTTTCGATAAGTAAGAGTGTCGAACCCAACGAGGAGTAGAAGGTGTTGGCGAATGGCTTGGAGCAGGAATTCTCTGTAAATACTTAGCAAACAGATTTTTAGGGGTTTTTGATAATGCAGGTAAATAAAGTACGAGTAAATACAAGACAATAAGAATAAATGCAGCAAGTGGCCCAATCCTTTCTTTAGCAAAGGACAAGCCGGTTGTATTACTTAAGATGACCAAACGTTCTCGAGGACACATGGGAATATCGTCAAGTGCTTTTGCTTCATATAGTTGATTAATCTTCTTTAGTTTGCTAAGTGTTGTGTGGGTGAACCTTTTCTAATGTACCGACCTTCCTAGGATCAATACATACTTGTGATTATACCCCTTGCAAGTATCCGCAGGTACAAGAAAGTAATTGAGGTAGAAACCTAACCACAACTTTAAACTCTAAGACCCTGATGTCTGATATCTACGCACTTCTATTCTTGTAGATAGTTGTTGGGCCTCCAAGTACAGAGGTTTGTAGAACAGTAGCAAGTTTTCCCTTAAGTGGATCACCCAAGGTTTAGCGAACTCAGGGAGGAAGTGGTCAAAGGTATCCCCTCTCAAGCAACCCTGCAATCAAGATACAAGAAGTCTCTTGTGTCCCCAACACACCCAATACACTTGTCAGGTGTATATGTGCACTAGTTCGGCGAAGAGATAGTAAAATACAAGTGGTATGGATATAAGACAACGGTGCCAGAAAATAGCTTGATGGCCTGGAAGAGACTAAAGGCAATCTGAAATAAAGATGGAAGCAAGCAAACATGTAACAGATCTAATTGCAAATGGTGTTTCAATGCTTAGAAACAAGGCCTAGGGATCATACTTTTGCTAGTGAACACTCTCATATAAATATCTTCTCTTCATGATACTACTCTGAACTACTCTCCGGTTGGACACTCTAATCCATGGTAGGGCTATAACAACAAACCTCAAAGTCCGCTTTCCCCATCTAGATAACCCCACACTATCACCTTGAGCTCTAGATGGTTCCAACAAACACCACAATTTCATAGAAACATCCAACTCCAAATATAACTCATAACAAGTAATTGTAATATCTAGCCTAAGTGCCACCATGGTGTGCACGCTGTCACTTTCACACACATGGGGAGAGCAGAGATCTATTAAAGCACTTGAGTAGCAAGGTAGATCTACTTGATTACAAAGCTCATGATCACAATATGATCATGCATAGAGAGAGAAATGAACACATAGCTATCGGTAGAACCCTTAGCCTCGAGAGAGAACTACTCCCTCCTCATCATGGGAATCAACAATGGCGATGGAGATGGTGGTGGAGATCGATGGAGATGGCTCCGAGGGCACTTCCCCGTCCCGGCAGGGTGCCGGAACAGAGACTTTCTGTCCCCCGAATCTCCCCTTCGGTGGCGGCGGCGGTGCGGAACTTTTCATGGCTGGAGGCTTGATGATTTAGGGTTTTTGCATCGGGAGGCATCTTATAGGCGGAGAGGCAAGGTCGGTGGGCGACCAAGGCTAGCCCGCTCCGTCTCTCCTTCTGGCTCCATGAGTCTTCCGAGAAAATAACGACTTTGGCTTTTGTCCGGTCCAATTCCCAGAATATTCATTTTCTGACTTTCCTGGAACCAAAAACAGAAGAAAACAGGCAACTGGCATTGTGGCATCTTGTTAATAGATTAGTCCAAGAAAGTGTATAGAAATACTCCAAAGTGTGGACAAAACATAAGAAAGTAGATATAAAATAAGCATGGAACATCAAAAATTATAGATACGTTTGCAACGTATCAACATCCCCAAGCTTAACTCCTGCTCATCCTCGAGTAGGTAAGTGATAAAGAAAGAATAATTTTTGAGGTGACATGTACCATCATAAACTTGATCAATGTATTTGTAAAACATTGATAGCTGGGATCATAGTACTTCAACATAGCATGAAAGATAAAGTTCAAACAATAAGACATAGCAACTATGTTGTGACATGAAAAGGCACAAACAAAAGATTCATGAATAACAATGCTTTGCAAGACGTTTGTTTTTTCACATAAAGAAAACATAGCATAGTGGCATTCAGCTTGTCCCTCATGGAGTAGAAAAACATAAATGCATAGGACACCTTCAAAGTTCATAAGGGTGACTAGATACAAATAATTTAAGAACAAGCAATATCACAGTTATGAATCAATCAATAAGTTTTGGGACAATGCACATAGAACTAAGAATGACAACTATGCTCTCTTAATTAGTGCCTAAGGATAGAAGGTGGAGACTTAGTATATAAGTGGAAGAAAGGCCTTCATAGAAGGAAGCAGGGATTCAAGTCTCATAAAGAGCTTCCAAAAATTATGGTACTTATTAGCTTTCATCTCTCATTGCCCCTATCATAAGCATCTTGAAGTGATTAAGGTTAAAGTGAACAAACTATGGAGTATATGCTTGACAAAGTATAAGATGGAAATCTCATGTCCCTTGAATACGAGGGCCGCTCCTCATGCTACTCAAGTTTAGTCACCGGTAAATTCTTGTCATCGTAAGTACATGTGTATCATAGAGAACTACCAACGGGGTACCCCTTTCCCGATGATACGGAAGAATCCCCATATCAAAATGACAAGGCAAGTAGACAACGAGCATCTCAGCAATCTTATTATTTACCATGGGAAATGGTGCTTCTTTCTCTCTTTCCTCTTTTCTCATATCTCTTTTTTTTTCTTTTTTTCTTTTTCTCAATATCTATCTATTTTTTTATAAGAAGAATGCTTCATAAACAGCTCATTATGGTTACGCTGCAGGTTTCCACCATGATTAGGCATGGATTAGACCGACAGCCCAGGCATTTCTCTAACACAAATACATAACTCCATGGACTTACAAGCTCCCCTTTCATTTCACACCGACGACATCCGTAGACAAAAGAGCATGATATTAACTAGGTGCAATGTACAAGTGTAATGTTGAAAGCGTTTCCCATGACAGCATGGTTCTGCTAATCCCCAACATATAAGTGCAAGCATATATAACATAGATGACACAATGGTTCAAGTTTATTAGGGGCAAGAAAAGTAAAGTGTGCCATCAAGTTCGTGAGAGCTTTAATCACTAATTTTCACATAACAAGTTTAATTCGGAAGGTAGATAAAAACAGGAATATACTTGGAATAGCAAATTCTAATAGGTAGGTATGGTGGACTCTTTGGAATAAACTGGTTTTGGGAGTTGGATGCATGAGTGGAACTCATACTTGGTTATGGAGGCTAGAAAAAGACTAGGAGCGACCAACTAAGAGAGCAATAATGGCCATAATCATGCAAAGTGACAAAACATCATTAATTAAAGCATAAAGTGATATTACAAGTCGAAAACTAAATGATCATAGAGGCTATGGTGACTTTGCTATAGTCTTAACATGGTGTGAGCATGCGCCAAGTTAACCCAAATAAAGCATTAAAGGAGAATACCACAATACTATGCTTTAATATGCTAAAACAACGCATGATTCTTTCAAGGCACATTAATCAATCTCAATTGTTTATAACATGTAATGCTACAGCAAGAATCACTAAGCATAAAGCCAAAACAATACCAAGCATGACATGACAAAGCATAGGCCACAGTTAAAAACAAGCTCCTTTTTACCACTTAAGCATGAACTTTTCCTACTCTTTTCCAATCCAAACCAACTTATTTGAAAACTAATGTATGAATGGGGGGTCCAACCAATTTATTCAAGGAAACTAAGCAAATGAAAACTAAAAACAAAAACAAAGACGCTCCAAGAACAACACAACTTGTGCATGAAACAATAAAAATGAAGTGTTTGGAAGAAACCAGAGATTTTTATTGATGAAGAAGGGGATGCCTTGGGCATGCCCAAGCTTTGACGCTTGTACTTCTTGGATATTTCTTGGGGTGACACGCGTGGCATCCCCAAGCTTGAGCTTTAGTCCATTCTTCATCTCATTACATCATTCTCTCCATACACCTGAAATTTTTCCTTCATACAAAACTTCACACAATCTTTATTAGCAACATTAGTGCATTCAAGATAATAAACCTTTGGGGTTTAGTTTTAAAACAGCAAAACTTTCATTAAAAGCACAAGATACTGTAGCAATTCCCTCAAAAAGTTCAGTTCCCCAAAAAGAACTAAAAAAGGAATCAACAAGAAGCAAATGCAAATAATGGCAGAAATCTGTCAAAACAGACCAGCAGGTAAAAACCAATTTTTTCGAAGACCTTCTGTTGCTCAAATCGAAAAGTGTTGAACTAACGAAAGTTAGATAACAACCTGGGGCAGAAGCACAAAAACTTCATGCCTCAAAACAACGTATAGAGATTTTACAGGAATTTTTACGGTGAAGAACAAAAATCTGTATCGGGATAGCAACTTTCCCAAGCATTACTTCTCTCTTATTAGAGGTTACTCTTGGCACAAAAAGCAAATAAAAAGGAAAGGAGCGGTTATTACAGAAGTAATAACTTCCAAGACTCAAGAAAACTATTGGGTTATCTCCCAAGAAGTACTTTTCTTTAACGCCTTTAAGTTAGGCATGATAGTTTGAGAAGATGCTCACATAAGAAATATGAATTGAAGTAAAAGAGAGCATCAAGAAGCAAATTCAAAGTACATTTAAGTTTAACCCACTTCCTATGCATAGGAATCTTGTAAAGAAACAAGTCATGAAAGCACAAAGCAACAAGCATAGGGATTCAAAACAAGTGCAACTTCAAGACTTTCAACATAAAGAGGGGAAACTTAATATTGTTGAGATGCATAAAACCATGTTTCCCTCTCTCATAATAACTTTCAGTAGCATCATGAATAAAATTAACAATATAACTATCATATGAAACATTCTTATCATGAGCCACATGCATAAAAGAATTAATACTCCCCACATAAACATAGTCATTCTTATTAATTGTAGTGGGAGTAAATTCAACAAAATTGCTATCATTATTATTCTCATCACCATAATCATCAAATATAGGAGGCATATTGTAATCATAATTAATTTTCTCCTCAATAGTAGGTGGACTAAAAATATCATATTCATCATTGTAATCATCATATATTGGAGGTTTGGTATCATCATAAGCAATAGAATAGCTATCTTCCAAAGCTAGGGAACTAAAAAGATCATTTTCATAAAAACTAGCTTCCCCAAGCTTAGAATTTTCCATAGCATTAGCAATAATGGTGTCCAAAGAACTCATACTAACAACATTGCTATCAGCATGCAAATAAAGTTCCATAGGTTTTTTAATTTTCTCTTCAAACACTTCATGTCCTAACTCAATATAAATACTATAAAGCTCTCTAATTTTGTTGTTGTTTTCCATTAAGCCTAACTAGTGAAACAAGAAACAAAAAGACAAAATTGCAGAATCTAAAGGAAATAACTTCAAGCACTCACACCGGAGGATGTGAGTACCTTTTACCTTACCTCCCCGGCAACGGCGCTAGAAAATAGCTTGATGTCTATGCACTTCTATTCTTATAGACAGATGTTGGGCCTCCAAGTGCAGAGGTTTGTAGAACAGCAGCAAGTTTTCCCTTAAGTGGATCACCCAAGGTTTATCGAACTTAGGGAGGAAGTGGTCAAAGGTATCCCCTCTCAAGCAACCCTGCAATCAAGATACAAGAAGTCTCTTGTGTCCCCCACACACCCAATACACTTGTCAGGTGTATATGTGCACTAGTTCGGCGAAGAGATAGTAAAATACAAGTGGTATGGATATAAGACAACAGTGCTAGAAAATAGCTTGATGGTGTGGAAGAGACTAAAGGCAATCTGAAATGAAGATGGAAGCAAGCAAATATGTAACAGATCTAATTGCAAATGGTGTTTCAATGCTTAGAAACAAGGCCTAGGGATCATACTTTCGCTAGTGAACACTCTCATATAAATATCTTCTCTTCATGATACTACTCTGAACTACTCTCCGGTTGGACACTCTAATCCATGGTAGGGCTATAACAGCACATCTCAAAGTCCGCTTTCCCCATCTAGATAACCCCACACTATCACCTTGAGCTCTAGATGGTTCCAATAAACACCACAATTTCATAGAAACATCCAACTCCAAATATAACTCAGAATAAGTAATGGTAATATCTAGCCTAAGTGCCACCATGGTGTGCATGCTGTCACTTTCACACACATGGGGAGAGCAGAGATCTATTAAAGCATTTGCGTAGCAAGGTAGATCTACTTGATTATAAAGCTCATGATCAAAATATGATCATGCATAGAGAGAGAGATGAACACATAGCTACCGATAGAACCCTTAGCCTCGAGAGAGAACTACTCCCTCCTCATCATGGGAATCAGCAATGGCGACGGAGATGGTGGTGGAGATCGATGGAGATGGCTCCGGGGGCACTTCCCCGTCCCGGCAGGGTGCCGGAACAGATACTTTCTGTCCCCCGAATCTCCCCTTCGGTGGCGGTGGTGTTGCGGAACTTTTCGTGGCTGGAGGCTTGACGATTTAGGGTTTTTGTATCGGGAGGCATCTTATAGGCGAAGAGGCAAGGTTGGTGAGCTGCCAGGGGGCCCACACCACCTGGTGGTGCGGCCAGGGCTAGCCCGCGCCACCATATGGTGTGCCCACCCTGGTGCCCTACTCCGTCTCTCCTTCTGGCTCCGTGAGTCTTCTGGGAAAATAACGACTTTGGCTTTTGTCCGGTCCAATTCCGAGAATATTCATTTTCTGACTTTCCTGGAACCAAAAACAGAAGAAAACAGGCAACTGGCACTGTGGTATCTTGTTAATAGGTTAGTCCAAGAAAGTGTATAGAAATACTCCAAAGTATGGACAAAACATAAGAAAGTAGATATAAAACAAGCATGGAACATCAAAAATTATAGATACGTTTGCAACGTATCAACGTCCCTTGTGCAAAGGTTTCAACGGGGGTTCAGGTTTCTGTCACTCCGTCAACCCCTACGATTAGTAGCTAAATACACAATGCATTCCCCTAGGCCCATATAGGTGAAGTGTCATGTAGTCAACATTCACAGGACACCACTAGAAGAAATACACCACAACTTAAATATCAAACCATTGAATCTTTCTCAACACAATTCCACTACTAATAACATGACTTCTCCCATGTCCTCAAGAACAAAATTAACTACTCACAATACATCATATGGATCATCATCAGAGATGATATAATGATATGTAACAATCTAAACATAAAGGATAATTCAATGGTTCACTCAATAGCATCAACTACAAGGAGTAATCAATAGCGGGAAAGTTTCCCCTAAGAACTATGCAAGATTCAACCCAATTGTTACAGCGGTATGAAGTGGTGATGATGCTGCTGGTGGAGATGATGGTGGTGATGATGATGATGATCCCGATGAAGTCCAGCTTGATGGTGGTGTTAATGGTGACGATCTCCCCTCTCCGGGAAGGAATTCCCCCGGCAAAATTCTGTCTACTGGAGAGATCATTCTCTCTCGGTGTTTTCTGCCCCGCAGAGGCGGTGGAATCTTTTTGTGGTCGCTCCTCGAGTCTTAGGGTTTCGGGAGGATAATATACGCCAGAGGGGAGAGCCTGGAGTGGGCCAGGGCGGCCACACGCGGCCAGGGGTGGCCCACGCCAGGGGGTGGTGTGGGCCCCCTGTGGCCCATCTCCACTTCCCCTTCTGGCAATCTTCGTCTTCTGGAAAAATAGAATTTTCCATGTATTTTCCCGGATTTTCTGATCTTCGTGAATTTTGCCTCCAAACAGCACCTTTTCCATCAGAATCCTGACTGCAACGGTCCATGCTCTAAAAGTCATCAACCATGCAAAAACAGATGAAATAACATAAGTATCATTTCCTAATATGAAATATATCAATGAATAACAGTAAATTATGATATAGAATAGTGATGCAAAATGGACGTATCAGTCTCCGACTCCAGCGACCCGCTACGGTCTTAGGCTGCAGCGACCCACTGTGGTCTTCATCTTCTTCGGCTCCGACGACACGTTGATTCTTTGACTCAGGTGGCCCGCTAAGTTTTCGGCTGCAGCGACCTGCTACGGTCTTTGATTGTGGAGACCCGTTACCGTTATCGGCTATGGCAACCTGCTACGATCTTTGGTTGCAGCACACATTTGCCGTCATCGACTTCGGCAACCCGCTGCCGCCTCGACTCCGATCCGCCGCATCGGCTCTCGAACGCCATCTTGACTACATCGACCATACCGACTCTACACTCGGGGGCTCCATCGACTCCACTATGAGACACATTGTTATCTTCGGCTGCAGCGGACCGCTATGATCTTTGACTCTGGAACCCGATGCCAATTCGACTCCGTCCACCATACAACCTGTTATCACGTCGACTTCGTCGGCGGATACTGATACATTGCAAATGTATCTATAATTTTTGATGTTTCATGCTTAGTTTTATCCACTTTCTTGTGTTTTGTCCACACTTTGGAGTAATTTTCATATGATTTCTTGGACTAACCTATTAACAAGAGCCACAATGCCAGCTGCCTATTTTCTGCTGTTTTTGGTTCCAGGAAAGTTAGAAAATGAATATTCTCGGAATTGGACGGGACAAAATCCAAAGTATTTTTCCGGAAGTCATCAAGTGCCAGAATACGAGACGGAGAGGGGCCAGGGGGCCACCACACCACCCGGCCGCGTGGCCAGGCCTGGCCCGCACCAGGGGGTGGTGTGGCCGCTCCCGGCACCCCCTCGGTCTCCCCTTTCGCCTATATATTGCCCTCGGGACGAAAACCCTAAGTGCCCGATCAAAAAATCCACGAAAGAGTCTGTAGCCGCCGTCATCTCCATCCCTAGATCGGGAAGGATCTGAAGCTCTTCCCAGCACCCTGCCGGAGAGGGGAATTCACCCTGGAGGCCTTCTTCATCACCATGCAAGCCTCCGGTGTGATGCGTGAGTAGTTCATCCTTGGACTACGGCTCCATGTAGTAGCTAGATGGCTGGTTCTCCTCCTTTGTGCTTTCATGTTTAGATCCTGTGAGCTCCGTTCATGATCAAGATCATCTATTTGTAATCATACATGTTGTGTTTGCGGGGATCCGATGGATATTGAGATGCTATTTTAGATTGATTATTGATTCTATCATGTCTTTGTTATTTGTGATCTTGCATGCTTTCCGTTGTTAGTAGCTATCTTGGCCAAGTAGATGCTAGCAACTCCAAGAGTTAGTATTTATGCTCGATAGTGGGTTCATGCCTCTGGTAATTTGGGGAAGTGACAGAAATCTCTAAGGTACTAGATGTGTTGTTGCTACTAGGGAGAAAACAACAATCCTTTGTTCATAGAACAATCGTATTGTTTACTTTACACGCAGTTCGTAAAGCAATAATCTGTTGCTTGCAACTTAATACTGGAGGCGGTTTGGATGATAACCCGAAGGTCGATTATTAGTCATAGATGCAGTTGGATGGCGGTCTATGTATAATGTTGTAATGCCCAATCAAGTCTCAAAGGAGTCAAGATGATTAGTATATGCATGTATTGTTTTCTCGATGTTTGTCAATTACCCCGCTGTAATTTGTTTACCCAGCATGTTATCTATCTTAAGGAGAGCCTCCTCTAGTGAACTATGGATCCCAGTCCTTTACTTTACATACAATCTATAAACTGTTTACTGCTTTGTGTTTACTTTCTACAAACTATTACTTCCTTCCATTCGATACGTTTAATCCTTTGTTTTCAGCAAAACACAGTGAGATTGACAACCTCATCGCAAGTTGGGGACAAAGTTCTATGGTTGTGTTGTGCAGGTCTCCACGTTGCTACTAGCACCGATAGTGCGCCCTGCCAAGGCTCAGCTAGCAACACCTTTGGGGTGTTTCCTTGCTCCTACTGGTTCGATTAAACCTTGGTTTCATAACTGAGGGAAACTTGCTGATGTGCTCATCATACCTTCCTCTTGGGGTTCCCAACGAGCTCTACATCAACACCGCACCAGCACTTTTCTGGCGCCGTACACTGAGCCATCAAGCATTTTTCTGGCGCCGTTGTCGGGGAGTCAAGGACATCTTCACAAGGGGTGTCCCTCATAACCAATCTCTTTACTTTGTTATTTTTGTTTTGCTTAGTTTCTTTTTGCTTTGTTTGCTTGTTTTGTTATCAAAAACACAAAAAAATAGTTTTACTAGCTTGCTTTCTTATTCAAAAACACAAAAAAGTTAAGTCTCCTTTAGTTGTCACCTCTTCCTTAGTTCACCATGTTGATCCCTAAATTCACCCTGAAAGACCTTTCCATTGGTAGTGGTTCTATAATTGGGAAAGATAATATTGAAGAATTCTTCAATCATGTTAGTAAGCATGAAGATACTCAGGATAGATCCCTTGCAGAACTTGCTCCAGACTATGAGATTGCTGCAGCTTCTTTAATTCACATGTTAGAAGCTAGGTTTGTTAACCTCAACACCTTAATGCAAGTAATGTTTCTTAAGCTTAAAGAAATTGAGGACCCTGAAAAGAGGGATTTTATTCTAGAAACATTGTTTAAGGAATTCTATGATGTTGCCAAGGAAGTTAGGAAAGTCTTTGAACATTTCAATATGCTAGGATCATGTGTAGATGTTGTTGGTACACGAGAAAAGATGAACAAAACCGAACCTAATGGGGAGGAACCTAAGATACCAATACACTTCAAACTAGTAGCAATACATGATGCCATAGAAAAGAATCTTGATTGGATTGTTCCTGCAAACCCTTTTGCTGAGAATAGTGAACCTAAGAGCATTGAGAGAGAATCCTCTAGAACTTATTTGGATGATATACCTTGCCTTGTTGAAAATATTTCTGGTATTGATCTTAATGCTTCTTCATTTGAGAACACTTGATTCTTTCTTGCTTCCTATTCCTAACTTAAAGGCATTAAAGAAAAGTACTTATTGGGAGATAACTGATGCGCTCGACTTTCGACGTAGAGCTCGTTGGGAACCCCAAGAGAAAGGTATGATGAGCACAGCAGTAAGTTTTCCCTCAGTTATGAAACCAAGGTTTAATCGAACCAGTAGGAGCAAGGAAACACCCCAAAGGTGTTACTAGCTGAGCTTTGGCAGGGTGCACTACCGGTGCTAGTAGCAACGTGGAGATCCGCACAACACAACCACAGAAATTTGTCCCCAACTTGGGATGAGGTTGTCGATCTCACCGTGTTTTGTGGAAAACAAAGGATTAAACATATCGAATGGAAATAAGTAAAAGTTTGTAAAAAGTAAACACAAAGCAGTAAACAGTTGTAGATTGTATGTAAAGAAAAAGGACCGGGATCCATAGTTCACTAGAGGTGGCTCTCCTTAGATACGTAACATGCTGGGTAAACAAATTATAGCGGGGCAATTGACAAACACCGAGAAAGCAATACATGCATATACTAATCATCTTGACTCCATTGAGACTTGATTGGGCATTACAACATAAAAAATAGACCGCCATCCAACTGCATCTATGACTAATAATCCACCTTCCGGTTATAATCCGAACCGCCTCCAGTATTAAGTTGCAAGCAACAGATTATTGCTTTACGAACTGCGTGTAAAGTAAACAATACGATTGTTCTATGAACAAAGGATTGTTGTTTTCTCCCTAGTAGCAACAGCACATCTAGTACCTTAGAGATTTCTGTCACTTCCCCAGATTACCAGAGGCATGAACCCACTATCGAGCATAAATACTAACTCTTGGAGTTGCTAGCATCTACTTGGCCAAGATAGCTACTAACAACGGAAAGCATGCAAGATCTCAAATAACAAAGACATGATAGAATCAATAATCAATCTGAAATAGCATCTCAATATCCATCGGATCCCCGCAAACACAACATGTATAGATTACAAATAGATGATCTTGATCATGAACAGAGCTCACAAGATCTAAACATGAAAGCACAAAGGAGGAGAAACCAGCCATCTAGCTACTACATGGATCCGTAGTCCAAGGATGAACTACTCACGCATCACACCGGAGGCTTGCATGGTGATGAAGAAGGCCTCCAGGGTGAATTCCCCTCTCCGGCAGGGTGCCGGGAAGAGCTTCAGATCCCTCCCAATCTAGGGATGGAGATGACGGCGGCTACAGACTCTTTCATGGATTTTTGATCGGGTACTTAGGGTTTTCGTCCTGAGGGCATCTTATAGGCGGAAGGAGAGGCCGAGGGGGTGCCTGGGCTAGCCACACCACCCCCTGGCACGGGCCAAGCTGGTCGCGCGGCCAGGTGGTGCGGCCGCCCTCTGGCCCCTCTCCGTCTCGTATTCTGGCATCTGATGACTTCTGGAAAAACAGGCACTTTGGCTTTTGTCCCGTCCAATTTCGAGAATATTCATTTTCTGACTTTCCTGGAACCAAAAACAGCAGAAAATAGGCAGCTGGCACTGTGGCTCTTGTTAATAGGTTAGTCAAAAAAATCATATGAAAAGTACTCCAAAGTTGGAACAAAACACAAGAAAGTGGATAAAACCAAGCATGGAACATCAAAAATTATAGATACATTTGCATTGTATCAACATCCCCAAGCTTAACTCCTGCTCGTCCTCGAGTGGGTAAGTGATAAAAAGAAATATTTTTTGAGGTGACATGCACCATCAAAGACTTGATCAAAATATTTGCAAAAGATTCAAAGCTGGGATCATAGTACTTCAATCATAACATGAAAGACAAAGTTCTAGCAATAAGACAAAGAAACTATGATGCAACATGAAAAGGCACAAACAAAAGAATCATGAATAACATGCTTTGCAAGACGTTTGTTTGTTTCACATAAAGAAAACATAGCATAATAGTATTCAGCTTGTCCCTCAATAGAGTAGCAAATATAAATGCATAGGACACCTTCAAAGTTCATAAGAGTGACTAGATACAATAGTTTAAAACAAGCAATGTCAAGTTATGCATCAATCAACTAGTCTTGGGACAATGCACATAGAACTAAGAATGGCCACTATGCTCTCAAAGTAGGTGCATAAAGGTAGAAGATGGAGACTCAATATAATGGTGGAAGAAAGGCCTTTTTATAAAAGGAAGTAGGGATTCAAGTCTCATAAAGAGCTTCCAAAAATTATGGTACTTATAGCTTTCAGCTCTCATTGCCCCTATCATAATCATCTTGAAGTGATTAAGGTTAAAGTGAACAAACTATGGTGTACATGCTTGAGGAAGTATAAGTCAGAAATCTCATGTCCCTTGTATACGAGGGCTGCTCCTCATGCTACTCAAGTTTAGTCACCGGTAAGTTCTTGTCATCGTAAGTACATGTGTATCATTGAGAACCGCCAACGGGGTACCCCTTGCCCGATGATACGGAAGAATCCCCATATCAAAATGACAAGGCAAGCAGACAACGAGCATCTCAGCATTCTTCTTATTTACCATGGGAATATGGTGCTTTTTCTCTCTTTCCTCTTTTCATTGTATCTCTTTTTTTTCTTTCTTTTCTCTTTTTTTCTCAATATAGGACTCTTTTTTTATAAGAAGAATGCTTCATAGACAGCTCATTATGGTTACGCTGCAGGTTTCCACCATGTCAGCATGGATTAGACCAGCGGCCCAGGCGTTTCTCTAACACATATACATAACTCCATGGACTTACAAGCTCCCATTTCATTTCACACCGACGACATCCATATACAAAAGAGCATGATATCAACTAGGTACAAGTACCAAGTGCAATGTTGAAAGCGTTCCCCATGAAAGCATGGTTCTGCTAATTCCCAACAAATAAGTGCAAGCATATACAACATAGAAGACACAATGATTCAAGATTATTAAGGGCAAGTAAAGTAAAGTGTGCCATCAAGTTCGTCAGAGCTTTAATCACTAGTTTTCTCATAACAAGTTTAATTTAGAAGGTAAACAAAAGCATGAATATACTTGGAATAGCATAAGCTAGTAGGTAGGTATGGTGGACTCTTTGGAATAACTTGGTTTAGGGAGTTGGATGCATGAGTGGAACTCATACTTTGTTGTGGAGGCTAGCAAAAGACTGGGAGCGACAAACTAAGAGAGCAATAATGGCCATAATCATGCAGAGCGACAAAACATCATTGATCAAAGCATAAAGTGATACTACAAGTTGAAAACTAAAGGATCATAAAGGCTATGGTGACTTGAGATAGTCATAACATGGTGTGAGCATGCGCCAAGTCAACCCAAATAAAGCATCAAAGGAGAATACCACAATACTATGCTTTAATATGCTAAAACAACGCATGATTCATCCAAGGCACATTAAGCAATCTCAATTGTTTATAACAAGTCATGCTACATCAAATAATACTAAGCATAAAGCCAAAACAATATCAAGCATGGCATGACAAAGCATAGGCCACAGTCAAAAACGAGCTCTTTTTACCACATAAGCATGAACTTTCCTACTCTTTTCCAAACCAAACCAAACTATTTGCAAACCAATGTATGAAAGAGGGGGTCCAACCAATTTATTCAGAAAACTAAGAAAACCAAGCAAACAAAAAACCAAAACCAAAACGAAAAAGAAGACGCTCCAAGAACAACACAACCGTGCATGAAACAATAAAAATGAAGCGTTTGGAAGAAACCTGGGATTTTTATTGATGAAGAAGGGGATGCCTTGGGCATCCCCAAGATTTGACGCTTGTACTTCTTGGATATTTCTTGGGGTGACACGCGTGGCATCCCCAAGCTTGATCTTTAGTCCATCCTTCATCTCATTACTCATTCCTTCCATACACCTAAAATTTTTCCTTCATACAAAACTTCACACAATCTCATTAGCAACATTAGTGCACTCAAGATAAATAAGTCTTAAGGTTCAGTTCCAACACCAAATAAACTTCCATTAGAACACTAGATACTGTAGCACTTCCCTCAAAAAGCTCAATTCCCGAAAAGAACTCAAAAAGGAACCAACAAGAAGGAAATGCAGAAAATGGCAGAAATCTGTCAAAACAGACCAGCAGGTAAAGACGAATTTTTTTAAAGACCTTCTGTTGCTCAAATCAAAAAGTGCTGAACTAACGAAAGTTAGATAACAACCTGGGTCAGAAGCACAGAAAATTACAGCTCAATCCGAAATACAGATCTCTCTCAGGAAATTTACGGTGAAGCACAAAAATCTGTTTCGGGACAGCAACTTTCCCAATCATTACTTCACTCTCATTAGAGGTTACTCTTCGCACAAAAAGCAAATAAAAAGGATAAGGAGAGGTTATCACAGAGGTAATAACTTTCAAGACTCATCTAAAACTCTTGGGTTATCTCCCAACAAGTACTTTTCTTTAACGCCTTTAAGTTAGGCATAAGAAGCAAAGAAAGAATCAAGTGTTCTCAAATGAAGAAGCATTAAGATCAATACCAGAAATATTTTCAACAAGGCAAGGTATACCATCCAAATAAGTTCTAGAGGATCCTCTCTGAATGCTCTTAGGTTCACTATTCTCATCAAAAGGGTTTGCAGGAACAATCCAATCAAGATTCTTTTCTATAGCATCATGTATTGCTACTAGTTTAAAGGGTATTGGTATCTTAGGTTCCTCCCCATTAGGTTCGGTCTTGTTCATCTTATCCCGTGTATCAACAACATCTACACATGAGCCTAGCATATTGAAACGTTCAAAGACTTTTCTAGCTTCCTTGGCAACATCATAGAACTCTTTAAACAAAGTTTCTAGTATAAAATCTCTCTTTTTAGGGTCTTCAATTTCCTTAAGCTTAAGAAACATTACTTGCATTAAGGGGTTGAGATTAACAAACCTAGCTTCTAACATGTGAATTAAAGAAGCTGAAGCAATCTCATAGTTTGGAGCAAGTTCTGCAAGGGATCTATCCTTAGTATCTTCATGCTTACTAACATGATTAAAGAATTCTTCAATGTTATCTTTCCCAATTATAGAACCACTACCAATTGGAAGGTCTTTCAGGGTGAATGTAGGGATCAACATGGTGAGCTAAAGAAGAGGTGACAACTAAAGGAGACTTAATTTTTTTGTGTTTTTGAAAAGAAAGACAACAAGTAAAACTATTTTTTTTTGTGTTTTTTGAAGAACAAAACAAGCAAACAAAGCAAAAAGAAAACTAAGCAAAACAAAAACAACAAAGTAAAGAGATTGGTTATGAGGGACTCCCCTTGTGAAGATGTCCTTGACTCCCCGGCAACGGCGCCAGAAAAGATCTTGATGCGCTTGACTTTCGACGTAGAGCTCGTTGGGAACCCCAAGAAGAAGGTATGATGAGCACAACAGTAAGTTTTCTCTCAGTTATGAAATCAAGGTTTAATCAAACCAGTAGGAGCAAGGAAACACCCCAAAGGTGTTACTAGCTGAGCTTTGGCAGGGCGCACTACCAGTGCTAGTAGCAACGTGGAGACCTGCACAACACAACCACAGAACTTTGTCCCCAACTTGCGATGAGGTTGTCAATCTCACCGTGTTTTGCGGAAAACAAAGGATTAAACGTATCGAATGGAAAGAAGTAAAAGTTTGCAGAAAGTAAACACAAAGCAGTAAACAGTTGTAGATTGTATGTAAAGAAAAAGGACCGGGATCCATAGTTCACTAGAGGTGGCTCTCCTTAGATAGATAACATGCTAGGTAAACAAATTACAGCGGGGCAATTGACAAACACTGAGAAAGCAATACATGCATATACTAATCATCTTGAGTCCTTTGAGACTTGATTGGGCATTACAACATAATACATAGACCGCCATCCAACTGCATCTATGACTAATAATCCACCTTCAGGTTATCATCCGAACCGCCTCCAGTATTAAGTTGCAAGCAATAGATTATTGCTTTATGAACTGCGTGTAAAGTAAACAATACGATTGTTCTATGAACAAAGGATTGTTGTTGTCTCCCTAGTAGCAACATCACATCTAGTACCTTAGAGATTTCTGTCACTTCCCCAGATTACCAGAGGCATGAACCCACTATCGAGCATAAATACTAACTCTTGGAGTTGCTAGCATCTACTTGGCTAAGATAGCTACTAACAACGGAAAGCATGCAAGATCTCAAATAACAAAGACATGATAGAATCAATAATCAATCTGAAATAGCATCTCAATATCCATCGGATCCCCGCAAACACACCATGTATGGATTACAAATAGATGATCTTGATCATGAACGGAGCTTACAAGATCTAAACATGAAAGCACAAAGGAGGAGAAACCAGCCATCTAGCTACTACATGGATCCGTAGTCCAAGGATGAACTACTCACGCATCACACCAGAGGCTTGCATGGTGATGAAGAAGGCCTCCAGGGTGAATATCCCTCTCCGACAAGGTGCCGGGAAGAGCTTTAGATCCCTCCCGATCTAGGGATGGAGATGACAGCGGCTACAGACTCTTTCGTGGATTTTTGATCGGGTACTTAGGGTTTTTGTCCCGAGGGTAACTTATAGGCGGAAGGAGAGGCCGAGGGGGTGCCGGGAGCCACCACACCACCCCCTGGCGTGGGCCAGGCCTGGCCGCGCGGCCAGGTGGTGTGGCCGGCCCCTGGCCCCTCTCCGTCTCGTAGTCTGGCACTTGATCCCTTCCGAAAAAATAAGCACTTTGGCTTTTGTCCCGTCTAATTCCGAGAATATTCATTTTCTAACTTTCCTGGAACCAAAAACAGCAGAAAACAGGCAGCTGGCACTGTGGCTCTTGTTAATAGGTTAGTCCAAGAAATCATATGAAAATTACTCCAAAGCTGGAACAAAACACAAGAAAGTGGATAAAACCAAGCATGGAACATCAAAAATTATAGATACATTTGCAATGTATCAATAACCCAAAAGTTTTAGATGAGCCTTGGAAGTTATTACTTCAGTAATAACCTCTCCTTATCCTTTTTATTTGCTTTTTGTGCCAAGAGTAACCTCTAATGAGAGAGAAGTAATGATTGGGAAAGTTGTTGTCCCAAAACAGATTTCTGTGCTTCACCATAAAACTTCTTGTAAAATCTCTGAACGTCTTTTTGAGGCGTGCATTTTTGTGCTTCTGACCCAGGTTGTTATCTAACTTTCGTTAGTTCAACACTTTTTGATTTGAGCAACAGAAGGTCTTCGAAAAAATTTGTCTTTACCTGCTGGTCTGTTTTGACAGATTTCTGCCATTTTCTGCATTTCCTTCTTGTTGGTTCCTTTTTGAGTTCTTTTCGGGAATTGAGATTTTTGAGGGAAGTGCTACAGTAGCTAGTGTTCTAATGGAAGTTTATTTGGTGTTGGAACTGAACCTTAAGACTTATTTATCTTGAGTGCACTAATGTTGCTAATAAAGATTGTGTGAAGTTTTGTATGAAGAAAAATTTCAGGTGTATGGAAGGAATGAGTAATGAGATGAAGGATGGACTAAAGCTCAAACTTGGGGATGCCACGCGTGTCACCCCAAGAAATCTCCGAGAAGTACAAGCGTCAAAGCTTGGGGATGCCCTAGGCATCCCCTTCTTCATCAATAAAAATCCCAGGTTTCTTCCAAACGCTTCATTTTTATTGTTTCATGCACAGTTGTGTTGTTCTTGGAGCGTTTTCTTTTTTCGTTTCGTTTTGGTTTTTCGTTTGCTTTTGTTTGCTTAGTTTTCTAAATATATTGGTTGGACCCCCTCTTTCATACATTGGTCTGCAAATAGTTTGGTTTGGTTTGGAAAAGAGTAGGAAAGTTCATGCTTATGTGGTAAAAAGAGCTCTTTTTTTACTGTGGCCTATGCTTTGTCATGCCATGCTTGATATTATTTTGGCTTTATGCTTAGTATTCTTTGCTATAGCATGACTTGTTATAAACAATTGATATTGCTTAATGTGCCTTGGATGAATCATGCGTTGTTTTAGCATATTAAAGCATAGTATAGTGGTATTCTCCTTTGATGCTTTATTTGGGTTGACTTGGCACATGCTCACACCATGTTATGACTACCTCAAGTCACCATAAGCCTTTATGATCCTTTAGTTTTCAACTTGTAGTATCACTTTATGCTTTGATCAATGATGTTTTGTCGCTCTGCATGATTATGGCCATTATTGCTCTCTTAGTTTGTCGCTCCCAGTCTTTTGCTAGCCTCCACAACCAAGTATGAGTTCCACTCATGCATCCAACTCCCTAAACCAAGTTATTCCAAAGAGTCCACCATACCTACCTACCAGCTTATGCTATTCCAAGTATATTCATGCTTTTGTTTACCTTCCAAATTAAACTTGTTATGAGAAAACTAGTGATTAAAGCTCTCACGAACTTGATGGCACACTTTACTTTTCTTGCCCTTAATAAACTTGAACCATTGTGTCGTCTATGTTGTATATGCTTGCACTTATTTTTTGGGAATTAGCAGAACCATGCTTTCATGGGGAACGCTTTCAACATTGCACTTGGTACTTGTACCTAGTTGATATCATGCTCTTTTGTATATGGATGTCGTCGGTGTGAAATGAAAGGGGAGCTTGTAAGTCCATGGAGTTATGTATATGTGTTAGAGAAACGCCTGGGCCGCTGGTCTAATCCATGCTGACATGGTGGAAACCTGCAGCGTAACCATAATGAGCTGTCTATGAAGCATTCTTCTTATAAAAAAAGAGTCCTATATTGAGAAAAAGAGAAAAAGAAAAAAAGAGAGATTATGAAAAGAGGAAAGAGAGAAAAAAGCACCATATTCCCATGGTAAATAAGAAGATTACTAAGATGCTCGTTGTCTGCTTACCTTGTCATTTTGATATGGGGATTCTTCCGTATCATTGGGCAAGGGGTACCCCGTTGGCGGTTCTCAATGATACACATGTACTTACAATGACAAGAACTTACCGGTGACTAAACTTGAGTAGCATGAGGAGCGGCCCTCGTATACAAGGGACATGAGATTTCTAACTTATACTTCGTCAAGCATGTACACCATAGTTTGTTCACTTTAACCTTAATCACTTCAAGATGCTTATGATAGGGTCAATGAGAGCTGAAAGCTATAAGTACCATAATTTTTTGGAAGCTCTTTATGAGACTTGAATCCCTACTTCCTTTTATAAAAAGGCCTTTCTTCCACCATTATATTGAGTCTCCATCTTCTACCTTTATGCACCTACTTTGAGAGCATAGTGGCCATTCTTAGTTCTATGTGCATTGTCCCAAGACTAGTTGATTGATGCATAACTTGATATTTCTTGTTTTAAACTATTTGTATCTAGTCACTCTTATGAACTTTGAAGGTTTCCTATGCATTTATATTTGCTACTCTATGAGGGACAAGCTGAATGCTATTATGCTATGTTTTCTTTAGGTGAAACAAACAAACGTCTTGCAAAACATTGTTATTCATGAATCTTTTGTTTGTGCCTTTTCATGTTGCATCATAGTTTCTTTGTCTTATTGCTAGAACTTTGTCTTTCATGTTATGATTGAAGTACTATGATCCCAGCTTTGAATGTTTTGCAAATACTTTGATCAAGTTTATGATGGTGCATGTCACCTCAAAAATTATTCTTTCTTTTTATCACTTACCTACTCGAGGACGAGCAGGAGTTAAGCTTGGGGATGTTGATACATTGCAAATGTATCTATAATTTTTGATGTTCCATGCTTGGTTTTATCCACTTTCTTGTGTTTTTTCCACACTTTGGAGTACTTTTCATATGATTTCTTGGACTAACCTATTAACAAGAGCCACAGTGCCAGCTGCCTGTTTTCTACTGTTTTTGGTTACAGGAAAGTCAAAAAATGAATATTCTCGGAATTGGATGGGACAAAAGCCAAAGTGCCTATTTTTCCGGAAGTCATCAGATGCCAGAATACGAGACGGAGAGGGGCCAGAGGGCGGCCACACCACCTGGCCGCGCGGCCAGGCTTGGCCCGCGCCAGGGGGTGGTGTGGCCAGCCCAGGCACCCCCTCGGCCTCTCCTTCCGCCTATAAGATGCCCTCGGGACGAAAACCCTAAGTACCCTATCAAAAATCCACGAAAGAGTCTGTAGCCGCCGTCATCTCCATCCCTAGATCGGGAGGGATCTGAAGCTGTTCCCGGCACCCTGCCGGAGAGGGGAATTCACCCTGGAGGCCCTCTTCATCACCATGCAAGCCTCCGGTGTGATGCGTGAGTAGTTCATCTTTGGACTACGGATCCATGTAGTAGCTAGATGGCTGGTTCTCCTCCTTTGTGCTTTCATGTTTAGATCTTGTGAGCTCCGTTCATGATCAAGATCATCTATTTGTAATTCTGCATGTTGTGTTTGCGAGGATCCGATGGATATTGAGATGCTATTTCAGATTGATTATTGATTCTATCATGTCTTTGTTATTTGTGATCTTGCATGCTTTCCGTTGTTAGTAGCTATCTTGGCCAAGTAGATGCTAGCAACTCCAAGAGTTAGTATTTATGCTCGATAGTGGGTTCATGCCTCTAGTAATCTGGGGAAGTGACAGAAATCTCTAAGGTACTAGATGTGTTGTTGCTACTAGGGAGAAAACAACAATCCTTTGTTCATAGAACAATCGTATTGTTTACTTTACACGCAGTTCGTAAAGCAATAATCTGTTGCTTGCAACTTAATACTAGAGGTGGTTCGGATGATAACCTAAAGGTGGATTATTAGTCATAGATGCAGTTGGATGGCGGTCTATGTATTACGTTGTAATGCCCAATCAAGTCTCAAAGGAGTCAAGATGATTAGTATATGCATGTATTGCTTTCTCGGTGTTTGTCAATTGCCCCGCTGTAATTTGTTTACCCAGCATATTATTTATCTAAGGATAGCCACCTCTAGTGAACTATGGATCCCGGTCCTTTTTCTTTACATACAATCTATAAACTGTTTACTGCTTTGTGTTTACTTTCTACAAACTATTACTTCCTTCCATTCGATACGTTTAATCCTTTGTTTTCAGCAAAACACGGTGAGATTGACAACCTCATCGCAAGTTGGGGACAAAGTTTTGTGGTTGTGTTGTGCAGGTCTCCACGTTGCTACTAGCACCGGTAGTGCGCCCTGCCAAGGCTCAGCTAGCAACACTTTTGGGGTGTTTCCTTGCTCCTACTGGTTCGATTAAACCTTGGTTTCATAACTGAGGGAAACTTGCTGATGTGCTCATCATACCTTCCTCTTGGGGTTCCCAACGAGCTCTACATCAACACCGCACCAGCAATTTTCTGGCGCCGTACACTGAGCCATCAGATACTACCAAAAAAGATAAGTTTTCCTCTACCAAGAGTCAATAATTGTTTACTTTAATTGCACTCGGGGGCTGCTGATGGTTCTGAAATATAGCCATCCACGTCCACATCTAAACTGGATATTATTCATATTTTTGATGAAATATCTCTCAGAACCCTACCACTAATGCCTAATATTCAAAGGGGTATGCAATCCTTTCTTTTTATATTTTTGCTACGCAGATAATGTCGTTTGAAGATGCGAATCACTACATTAAAGTCAAAGATACGAGATCTCCAACAACCAGAAGAAACCAGGAGCCATGAAGCGGAGGCAGACACTTTAACGACCAACTATATGACTAGAGCAAAATTCCGGCCGTATAGTTCCGATAGTATAGTTGGTGCCGCCACCGTTAGGTCAAACAGAACAACTTTCATGAAGGGACCCCTATATAAAGAAGCCTCGGGCGACGAGAAAAAGGACCCCTGCCAGCTCTCGACCAAGCTAGCCGCCTCCAGATCTCAAAACCCTTCTTCATCTCCATAGCCATATTCCACCACGTGTAATAGCATATCTCTTCTTCGATTAGTGACATTGTAAGACTATTGCTATCAATCTCATAATTTTCATTACAATGTTTGTGATTGTTGATCTCATCTCTATGCGTAAGTAATTCTCTTGGGATAAGGGCTTCAGTCTAGCCATGTAGCATTTGTGCATGTTATTTATCATAGATGGGATCATGTATTAGTTTGTATGACATGATGATTATTGTATCTTCTCTTTCCTCAATCCAAGGACTTGTCAGGTACCCAAGACCCCGAGGGTTGAGCCAGGTATAGGGAGGATCTACAGGTTGGGAACCCCAGTGACAGAAGGGGTAGTATGGCTGTATGTGAGGGATTTACTTGGGATTAACGATGACATCAATATGTATATCATTAGTTCTCTTTCTTCTATGAATGGGACTAGTAGGTTATTGCTATAAGAGGTTGTGGAGGCAATAGCAATTATGGATGCACTGTCCATATATAATTTATCTTGCTCTAAGAATTACATGCATACTTTATCTTTATCTTTTATTCCCATCAGATGTTTTGCATAGCTATAGGTGAAACCGAACGCCCTAGGCCCTCTCTCTCCATCGTCAACAACAACAAAAAGACGCAAACTATTAGTCCGGTAAAAACACAAAAGGAATTCTAAAACTCCCGAAGGTCCGTTAAAGTAACTTCACTACACATCTGCTTCACGAGGATTCGATAACCTAGGTCTACTAGGGAAAAAGATGCTATACTATATCTGTAATCCGGATCGAAGGTATCAACCCTTTTTCTGGCGCTAGTATCGGGGAAGCAATAGCTATCCTGGTGAGGTTATTAGGAACCTTGCTAGTTTTAATTCTTGTTTTTAATTTTGTTAGTTTGCTTTCAGTCTTTATTTGATAAACCAAAAAAAATAGTTAGCCTTTAAATTTTTGCTTTTACTATTATAATTCTTTGTTTAAGAAAACCCCAAAACATAGGAAATATGGCTAAAAAGAAGCTTGGGGAGTTTGCTACTCCCAACAATGATTATTTGTGTACTCCTATTACTCAGCCAGCAATTGTTGCCGATGACTATGAAATTAAGCCCCATTAAAGTTTGGTTCAATAGAATCAATTTGAAGGCTCTGATGTTGAAGACACGAGTATGCACTTGAATACTTTCACTGAAATATGTGATATGATACGTATAAAAGACGTTGACCCCGATGCAGTCAAATTGCGTCTATTTCCTTTCTCTCTTAGAGGAAGAGCAAAAGAATGTTTGCTATCTTTGCCTAGAAATACTATTACATCATGTGTGGAATATACTTCTTTATTTATGACTAAAATTTTCCCACCTGCAAAGACTATGCAACTCAGATCTAATATTACTGGTTTTAGAAAGGAAGAGCGTGAGCCAGTAGCGCTTGCATGGGAGAGGATGAAATAATGCATGAGAAACTGTCCTAGTCATGGGATGAAAGACTGGTTAATTCTCCATCTATTTTGTAATGCTCTTAACCCTACGTCTAAGTCTATGCTTGATACTGCAGGTGGAGGAACATTTATGGATAAACATATTACCGAAGCAAAGCAGCTGCTAGACAATATGCAAGACAACCATGCCCAATGGCATATGGATAGATCAAACACGAAGAAGGTGAACTCTGTCTCACCACAAGAAAATGAAGAACTCAATGCTAAGTTGGATGAGCTCATACTAGCCGTAAAAGGTAAGGAAACCCAAGTAAGAGCTATCTCTGAAACAAATATTAAAGAAATAGACTTCGTAGCTCGTAATGATTATAACCCTCCTTAGAAGAAGAATTATAATCCTAATTTTCAGAAACATTATTCTAGTCCTGCATGTAACTCTAATAATAATATGGGAACTAGTAATGGTAGTCTCCAAGAAACACTTAAGTCTTTTATAGACTCAAAAAATGAGCAAAACAATATTCTTGTTAAAATAACAGAGAACCATGATGCTATGCTTGGTAAATTATCTACCCAAGTTGTTAGTTTGAGAAATGATTTGCAGGCCCTCCAAGAAAGAACGAGGATCGTTGAGGCACAGCTAGGTAAGATAACCGAGAGTCAAACTCTTATTCTAGCTAAATTTTCAGGGAAAGCCGAGCTCAATCCTGTTGAAGATCTCAAAATGATGAGAATCCAAAGGGAGGAGCCTGAAGAACTTGATTATAGTAATGCTCCTTCACCAAGCTACACCGTTGAAGATCTCGTAAAAAGGATCAATGTTAAGATTCCGGAAAGCGAAGGTAGTGAGGAAGCTGTGTACCAACACTTTATTAATCAGGTAACAATAAAGGTACGTGAGCTTGAAGAACAATATAAGCAAATTGCTGAAAAACTACATGTAAAGCTTGATGACATATTTGAGCCTACTATTAAGATTAAAATTGGAACCAATGAGATAGCTGCACTTTGTGATCTAGGTGCAAGCGTCTCAACAATATCAAAAATTCTTTTTAACAAGTTAAATCTTGGCTCTTTTGAGATCACCGAGTTAAAATTGCATCTAGCAGATTTCACCTACAAACAAGTTGTAGGAATTAAGGATAATACTTTAGTATACATTAAAGGCTGTCCTGCTCTTATTGATTTTGTTATTATTGACATGCCTGAAGATGCTACTGCTCCTATTATATTAGGTCGTCCTTTCTTAAGAACTATTAAGGCTTTGATTAATCTACATGAAGGGAACGTGAAGTTTCAATTGCCTTCGCGGGATCCTTTTGTTATTCATTTTCCCAGAAAGAAGAAACTCTAAGCATGATGAAAAGGAGGCCATCACTTTGAAGGCCAACTACTTTGGAGTGGGTGTTCCACTTATCTGGCCTAAGTGAGTAACATTGAGGTCAAGCTATTGACCATAAAAGAGCGCTTCATGAGAGGCAACTCATGTGAAATAAAGGTTTGAGTAAAGTTTTTAAGTTTTAGTTTAAGTTTTTGTTTAATAAAGAGTGCTAGAAAACTCCAATTGAGGAGAAGAAGTTCTGTAGTACTAAAAATCCTTCTTTATTCATGTTGTTGTTGGTCGACAATATTTACTGTCAATTTTCTGTCAGAAACAATGTATATCACTAAGTTACAGAAAAAGAAATAATTTTCGAAGAAACGGATTTTTTTTATGCATACAGAGAGTTTAACGACCAACTATGCGACGGGAATAAAAATTCCGACCATATAGTTCCGGTCGTATAGATATCTTTGCCATCGATAATTTGTCTTTCATATGTACTGAGAGTTTAACGGCCAACTATATGACGGAAATAAAAATTCTGGCCGTATAGCTCCGGTCGTATAGATATCGGTGCCTCCGTACAAATTCGTTTCCAATATACTGAGAGTTTAACGACCAACTATACGGTAGAAATAAAAATTCTGGCCGTATAGTTTCGGTCGTATAGATATCGATGCCTTTATATATTTTCTTTCCCAGGGACAGACGGTTTGACGAGCAACTATACGGTAGGAACACATTGTTCCGGCCCTATAGTTCCGACCGTATAGCTGTGCCGCCGGGAGGAAACCCTAACATTTTGACAGAAGGCCAACTATACGGCGGGAACGCATTGTTCCGGCCGTATAGTTGCACCCGTATAGTTGTGTCCGACCATAAAATTGCACGGGAAGGTACCTCCAACTTTAATTCTTCAATTCTTTTTCTCTCTTCTACCTCCAAACTCTCTCAAAACCTCAAGAGATCTTCATCTATACTCAATTTCGTTCGATTTTCTCACACACAAGTGATCTACAGTATGTTTCTCCTCTAATCCTCCAATTACTTTTTGCAAAGTCATCTTTGATCTATTGTCATTATAAATCTAGGGTGAGACCTACTATGAACCAATTGCCATGATTCTCTTGCCTAGATTATTATTTCGAGGAGATTCTTTAGTGTGCTATGATGAGGAATATGATGTACTTACTGTTATTGGATAAAAAAATATTTTTGTCTTTCTTCAATGTTTAGATGATGAACACAAGGAGCCAAACTCGTGCTCGTGCCACCACTAGCGCTTCTCGGGCCATTGCTCAAGAACGCATGGGGATATGGTTTAGGAATAAGCTCCCACATGAGCGCTTTGACAAGATCAAGAACCGTGAAGTGAAGGCCACCAAGTGGGCTTGCTCCATTATATTGAACCAACTCGGTATTTCTGATAATTTTAATTTACGCCTACTTATCGCCGCTTAACTATTGAATTCCTAAGTTTGCTGCAAAGCACCGTTAGACAATAGCAAGGAGAGGACATGATTTATTTCCGACTTATGAACAACAACTACACTTTAACATTAGATGAATGGTGCGTATTGTTTAATTTGCCAAACAATTATGTTAATACCTTACGCGCATCCTTCACTGGCTTAGAACCTACCCCTGAAGAATATTACAGTGGAATGATTTTCACTACTCCCTCCATTCACAATTACCTCGCATCCTAGGTTTAGTCAAAGTCAAACTTTGTAAAATTTGACCATATATTTAGGAAAAAATATTAAAATTAACAACATAAAAACTATTGTATTAGAATTGTTATAAACTATATTTTCATATTATATGCATTGGAAACTATGGATGTTGATATTTTTTCATATATTGTTGGTCAAACTTTGCAAAATTTGACTTTGACTAAACCCAGAACGCGAGGTAATTGGGAATGGAGGGAGTACTAGAGTAAACAAGGGGTAGAATATTCAACATTCCGCAATTCGTAATTTGTTCTATGTTATTGCTAACACCTTTCAAGCACGTAATGAGTTCAAGAGACTCAACGAGGAGGACATCTTAGTCCTCGCAAAGGCTGCTTACATCAACTGCGGCTTGTCACTCAACTTGGGCGCCATCCTTGTGCGCTACCTGGAGCACTAAGCCTCCCAAAGCCAAGGACCAATCACAGGTGGAGGCACCATCACCGTGCTTGCCACTTTCCTAGGCATCGACCTAGGTGAGTTGCAACCCGTGCTAGGTGAGTGACGTGTTGGTTTCTATACTTTGAAAGCTTGTGGAATGCTCACTAGAAGAGGTGGTGTTTATTACTTGCATATTGCTGGAGCTGGACGTCTCTATCCCGCTCCTATGCCTAATGGTCTTTTCTCTATCGAGAAAGGACATTTGCTATATGACTTGCATGTTGAACAACACCAACCCGAGGAGGAGGTTCTGGAGGAGGATGAGGACCAAGAGGAGGAGCAAGAAGTTCCTTATCAAGAGGAGCAGCCATCAACCCGGTTTGCTACATACCAAGACTTCCAAGAACTTGGAGGGACTATAGAGAGGATGCATAGCCTCTCTTTGAACCTCTGAGAAACAACTAGTAACCTCTCAACTCAATTCGCGAACTGGAGTTACGACTTTTCCCGCCACCACAATGATTTGAAGGGCTTGCAAAAGCCTAATCTTGGGGAAGTTTCCTCATGTATCTTTATTTGGCATTCATTTGCTTTTATTTATTTTTGAGGTTATGTTTTTAAATTCGAGTTTATAAGCACTCGTGTTGGTTTCCCCAACACTTTATTTTTAGTTCTTTCTATTTGCTTTCGAGATTTTTCTAGCTGAGCTTTGCCGCCAATTTTCTATTCTTTTAACCCCTTATCTTAAAAACAACAAAAAAAATCTCCATTTTTTCTTATTTTTCCTCTTTCTTTTCTTTCTGCCTCGAGGTTCATATGTTTTAAGGAGAGTGATCGACTTCGAGTTTCCAAGAAGCAAATAAAAAGGAAGAGAGAAGTGGAACCAAATATGAGAGGTATGCCTTATGACTCTCCACTTTTAAAGTTTGAGAAACTCATGCTAGTTAGTAGTAAATGTTGAGATATTATATTGGTGGAGTGAGTCTTTGTATTGTAGTAAGATTTTTGTTTGCATGGGTATTTAGTTAGGTACGTTTTGTTCCAGCTCTCGTAATTAACCAAGTCTTGCCTAAAAATTGCTAAACAATTGTAATAAGAAAAAGTCTCACAATTGAAGGTTTGGGTGTTGTAGTGCTTAGCCTTGAAGGCTTATTTTTAGAGATACTTAACACCACTAAAAATGTTGATTAACTTGATAGCTCTCTTCGAAAGGATTTGTTTGATTGAATTAATGTTTAGCGGTTTTTGTGAGCATGCCAAAGTTTGACTTGTTAATCATAAGAATGATACAGCTTTATGCGTGTCAAACTTCATGGGATGCCAACAACTCCCTGGCCTACGAACAATCTTTATGGAGGAAACTCCTAGATTTCGGCTATGAGTTGATTAAACACATGTAGCATCAATGCTATACTAGGTAAGATTCTTGGCACTCCCGGGTAGCTGTAATCATGATGGAATCACTCCTCTGGCTGTTATGAGTAATCATTATGCAAAAGGAACAAAAACCTTAGTGATGCCACGAGTGTCCATCACAGCCCGATAAACTAATAAAAATCTTTGGCATGCTCTCAATTACTCAAGAACTGAAATTCTTGAAGGACAATGAATAAAAAAGTAGTGCTTGAAAAGTCTTGATTTATTGATGTGGGAGAATTGAGATATGTGGACTTGTAGGTATCCAAGATCCCATAGATTGATAAAGGCTTGAGGTGAGATACATGGCTAGCGGCGATCTCATAGGAAACTCAGTGACAGAAAGGGAAGTACGATCTTCGCTTAGTGCCCTATTCGGGATCAACAACAACATCACCACTTAAAGCTTTAATCTGTGTTTACACTTAATAATTGTTTGTAACCCGTGGCTTCAGTGTGCTCTCGGTTGGACTAAAAGTCTATTGCTATGCCCGCTGCATCACAGGGGCTCTAGAATATTAGGATGTGTTGCCCACAAAAGATTATTTCAATACAAATACTATACATGCTATGCTTATTATTATCTTTCATCCCATTTGATGTACAACTGTAGGTGGATCTTCAACCCTGGCCTATCTCCATCCATTGATTCAAACCCGTTATAAAGTAAACTAGATTGGTTTGGTCAACCAAGGTAAAACAAACAAACAAAGTCTTATAGACGTGTCCTTTTTATTACCTTTTAGCAGTGCTTTTCGAGGTTGGATTAAACCTAGGTCTTCTAAGGAAAAAGCTATTATACTACATCCGTGAATACGGATCGAAGGTATCACCTCCCCATATATAAAGGCTTGGAGGGTCCAACAAGGAAGAGACGACCTAACACCTCCCACAATAGATCTAGACAACGCCACAATAGACAACTGATCTAGACACCAAAAACCCTAACATACACACCCGCTAGATCCAATCTGCGCATCCACCGCCATCAATGACATTGTAACCTTCGGTTCTTCATCAATCAAGAGCAGATAAGCATGAGTAGGGTTTTCCCTCCGGGGGCCTGAACCTGGGTAAAACTCGTGTCCCGTGTTGCTTGTCTGTTAGCCAAAGATCTCTAGTGCACTCCTCTTCTTATAAAGCCAAGTCCATAACAATGGGCATTCATGAGATAACCCCTCGTCAATGGTAGAAGTTGGTATGAGAAAATTGGAGTGGTATATTTCCAAGTGTTGTTTTTGTAATGTCATTTCCGCGATAGGTGAAAATTGCAATGGAATAAATCTAATTAATCATATTTTTAAGTAGTAAATCTTTTCCATAATATAAGATGTTTTTCAGAATACAGATGGTAGATCATAAGTTTGTACTTTGCATCAGTGATTTCAACCCTACCCTCAACCATGTTTTTCCGTCCGTTTCCGTTCCGTTTTCAACCCTACCCTCAACCAAGTTACATATCCAAGCATGGACTTGTACCACGATCATACGAGTGCCAAATCTAACTACATGACTAGGGATGGCATGTTCTATAACTTTGCAAGAGGCTAGCAATTACAATTTGTCTGTAATTAATTGATTTTTTCTTCTTGATACTTCTCTTTGCCCGTCCAGAGCCGATTGCACGCAATGCTACATCTCTAATAAAGCTCGAGACGTACATCATGCGAGGTCCTCGGTTTCAACTATCAATGCCGGTCATTATCGTCCACCAGGGGTTACTTATGTCGTCGCCTAAATGGAAGCCATAGTGATGGCATGGTCCGACTACATGGTTTCCAACGCGCGCCGTCTCCGCTCTTGCGTGATGGTGTTGCTCGTGTTGATCCTTCGTTTCCTCTATTTACAGTTTTTAATTATTGTTGTTCTTTTGTTGTACTTGTTTGGTGTTGTGTTTATCTTTTTTTGAAGCGGCATATCCGTGTTGTTTTATTTTTAATAACTTCATTTTGTCGATTCACTTGTTCCGCACCAGAAAGAGCAGGTAAACGGTGCGCAGCCGCACCGGTCGCCGTGTATGCCCACCTTCTTTCCCCCCAAGAAAAAGGTAGCAGCCTCCATCCATATCCATGGCTGCACTTCCAAGCAACGGCCCACGGCTCCGACACAAAAAGGGGCAGCCCACGGATTTTTAAACACGAAACCATTATGGCCGGTCGCATGACGTGTACAAAAAGATAAACAGATCCGGCTATTTCTCCTCTCTTTTTTGGGCGACGGTGACCAGCCATTTTCTGGCAGGCAGGGCCCACAAACACGGCACGAACACAGACCCACCACCAGGCGGTCCGAGCGCCGACCGATACATATACCATACCACCACGGCCACCCAGCTCCTGTCTGTCTCCCTCCGCCTCTCCTCCTCGCTCCCCTTCCTTCCACCGCCACCGATCCGCGCCCCGTTCTCCGGCAGCCTCCATCGCAACAATCCCCGTCGACGTCCTCCTCGAGGGGTAAGAGTCTCCCTATGCTTTGCCAGGATCCGGAATCCTTCCTCCCCAATCCATCATCCACTTCTGTTTTATTTTTTTATTAGGCCTAAATTAAAATCGGCTTATTATCCTCCGCCTCAATTCCGCCAGCAGGCCCCTCCGCGGCGGCGGCGGCATCAGCACCCATGGCGTCCCCGGCGCTCATCTCCGACACCGACCAGTGGAAGGCCCTCCAGGTAACCCGCGCCCTCCGCCCGCCCGCGGATTGTCTCGTTCCTTCGCCTTGAATTCGATCGCTAGGCAGGCGGTCTCTGACCCGATTTCCTGATCGCAGGCGCACGTCGGCGCGATCCACAAGACCCACCTGCGCGATCTGATGGCGGACGCCGACCGCTGCAAGGCAATGACAGCGTGAGGACGCCCCGCCCCGTGCCCCACCCCATCTTTTTTCGTTCCTCGCATGCTCTTTACCTGAGGCGGTGCTGTGATTGGCAGGGAGTTCGAGGGCGTCTACCTGGATTACTCGAGGCAGCAGGCCACAACCGAGACGGTCGACAAGCTCTTCAAACTGGCAGAGGTGGGTCACACACAAAACCTTCTTTCGTGATACATAATCAGTCCCCTCCAGGTAACTGTATTACCCGGCTGTAGTAATCTCATCTCAGATTATATGCTCCGATTTCTCGTAGGCTGCCAAGCTCAAGGAGAAGATTGGCAAGATGTTCAACGGTGAAAAGGTACCTGTCGTTCGTGCCCCCTAAGGCCGTAACCATCACCCTTCAGCTCTTCCATCACATCACATGGCCTTCTTCAGCATGTACCTGTCTTTCCTATAAACGTCTCGCCCATGTGACCTTGGGTGGTTATATTGATCAACGTTGTGTATAGTTAATTTATATATGAGGCTTGAAAGATCATCCAGAACGAGTAATTTTGAGCAACAGTACAACTATTGTTAGTCCTGGCCGGTTTTATGCTCCCACTCTGTCCAGCTCATCCCATATCGATTGACTTGATGGTTTGCCTCTTTGTCAGATAAACACCACCGAGAACAGATCAGTGCTCCATGTGGCTCTAAGGGCTCCGAGGGACGCAGTCATCAACAGCGATGGGGTCAATGTGGTTCCCGAAGTCTGGGCTGTTAAGGATAAAATCAAGCAGTTTTCAGAAACTTTCAGAAGTGGATCATGGGTAAATTACGAAAAATAAGAAAAACTCTGAACTAATACAAAAATCTGGCACATACAGGTGAAGACTGATCTGCTGCTGTTTATGGAACTGCAGGTTGGGGCAACTGGGAAACCATTGACAAATGTTGTCTCTGTCGGAATTGGTGGTAGCTTCCTTGGGCCTCTGTTTGTGCATACGGCTCTCCAGACTGGTAAACAATTATTTTATTCATTCAGTGTTTCCTAAAAGGAGACTATATACCGCGGTATTTTGATCTGATTTGCCGTCACTAATTTTCAGACCCAGAAGCAGTAGCATCTTCCAAAGGGCGTCAACTGAGATTGTAAGTACTTGCGGCATGTTTCTGTATTTCCACTTGCCTGCACCTGTCATCCCTGTAAATTGACACTTTCTATAGATGCTCAGAATTAGAATGTGATTTCATGGCTATCTTTGTAACTTTCTGTACCATTCATGCAATCAATTTCTCTTCAAATAACTAACTTATGGTCAATTTTGGTTATGCCGCAGTCTTGCAAATGTTGATCCAGTTGATGTTGCACGAAGCATCAAGGACTTAGATCCTGCAACCACTCTTGGTAATCATCATATTTCACCCTTTATTAGCAACTCTCAGCACAGATGCTTTCTCTAATTCTACAGATATCATCAGAAGTTCTAATCGTTCTCCTCGAACAAATGTGCAGTTGTGGTTGTCTCAAAGACCTTCACAACAGCTGAGACAATGTTAAATGCTAGAACTATTAAGGAGTGGATTGTCTCTGCTCTTGGGTTAGTCTGTTCAACACCTTTATTGTTAAATGCTTGAACTATCTTTTGCCCTGTCGTGCACCCTTATTGTTCAGTCATTAATGTAAACTTTATTGATTCAGACCTCAGGCTGTTTCCAAGCACATGATTGCTGTCAGTACTAATCTTAAGGTACCTTTCCAACCAAGTTTCACGTGATCATATTTGTTTTCCCATTTGAAAAGCCATTACATTATCCATGTCCATACGCTACGTGTTGGGATAGTCTCTTAAATGCCATTATTCTCAAGAACCATGATTCTAATGTGATAAATTTTCAACTGTGCCTTTTTTCTGTTGAAAAAGCTTGTCAAGGAGTTTGGTATCGACCCTAACAATGCTTTTGCATTTTGGGATTGGGTTGGTGGCCGCTACAGTGGTGAGAACTTTTTCCTGTAATTTAAGTTACCAATATATCATATGTTCTGTATAATGATAATTCTACTCTATTGTTGCAGTTTGCAGTGCTGTTGGTGTTCTGCCCTTATCTCTTCAGTATGGGTTTCCCATTGTGCAGAAGTATGTTATCTTAACTCTGAAGTGAATATAATATTTTTTGCAATAGGCAATACAAAATGTGCAACACAGGAGTTTGGACTGTATAACATCAGTTCATGTTTTTTGCTAGAATGCTAGTAAAGAACAATTCATTTCCATGACAGGCAAACGAGCTAGTGTCTTGTTCCCTTCTATTTTAAGAACCGAGGATTATGCCAGAGTAGATGGGAGAGCTTAGAGGATGCTAATGCATGTCCCACTTGTCTGGTCAACAGCAAGTGTCATGACCCAGGTGTAATTGCATTGAGAAAATACAAGAACTTGACCTGAAACCTTTAGTACCAAACAGAAGGCGTCAACTCAGCTGCACTATTGTTTCATAGTATTGTGGAAATTGTTATAGGATGTTATCCTTCTCTTTATGAAAAATAAAAAGAAAGAAAGATATGATAAGTTTAGTTCTGCTGGAACACATCAAGTATCTACAGGTTGGAGTGTCTTGAATAATTCGGTACCTCGAGCATGCAAAATAAACCTATGCTAGATGGTTTGTACTCGGAGATAACTTATCCAGCTAGCATAAAGACATAAACCCACTTTTAACTCGAAATGTCAAACTCCTGTTATCCTTCAAACACGGCGTAAGTAAAGAAGTATTTAAATATAAAAATATCCAACTATTTGTGTTCAACTTTGTTTAGTGTCAAGTGCTAAAGTCCGAAAAAAGTTCATTTTTTCATAGTGAAGAGAGATAACTGATCCTATTTTGAATTCTTTTCTTGTTTGAAGATTTTTGGAGGGTGCTTTGAGCATTGATAATCACTTCCGCACATCTTCATTTGAGAAAAATATACCTGTAAGTGAGTTCTCTATGGGAATTAGCAATGCCAACCATCAACCGTTCTGGTAACAGTGTCTTCCGTTTCTACTTAGGTACTCCTTGGTTTGCTGAGTGTGTGGAATGTTTCATTTCTCGGATATCCGGCTAGAGTGAGCAACTCCATACCATTGCCTTGTTAAATTGCAGTTGCAGATTTTATCTAGTTCCCCATTTGAGTATTTAATGTTTTTTCTAGGCAATATTGCCATATTCTCAAGCACTTGAGAAACTTGCACCACATATTCAGCAGGTACATTACCAGTTTTGCTTTAGCAACAGTCATTTTTGGAGATCCTCTTTTGTTCATTTTTTATCATGACAAATGCACATTATGTTGTAAAGCTTAGCATGGAGAGTAACGGAAAAGGTGTTTCCATTGATGGCATTCGACTTCCATATGAGGCTGGTGAAATTGATTTTGGTGAACCTGGAACTAACGGGCAACACAGCTTCTACCAATTAATTCATCAGGTAAATACTGTTTTCACATTCACTAGCAATGTTGCCAAGTGCTGTAGTGGTTTGCGTATCTGTATCAATTAAACTGAATAGTGAGATACTGAGACGAGGATGACACTATTTTCTTAAAAGTCGGCTAACGGTTCAACTGTTACAGTATGCAAAATTTGATAATGCCATACGGATTAGGCCGTCGTATACTCACAGTTACCTTAATGACGTGTGTATGTTATATTTTGGAACCTCTTACATCTGTCTTGTTGCGTACTTGATTACTATATATGTATTATTATTTACAACAACCATATATTTCAATGAATATGCACCTTTGTTGACAATGGTTGTGCCTACACTTCCAGGGAAGAGTTATTCCTTGTGATTTTATTGGCGTCATAAAAAGCCAGCAGCCTGTTTACTTGAAAGGTCTGGCACTGAATGTCTCTTTTGGGGTTCATAACTTGTATAAGGTGCAGCCTGTTAGGCTTGCGGTTCTTCAAATGCCCTTCTTAACACTTCCTTCCACTACATCTTTCTCAGGGGAAACTGTTAGCAATCATGATGAGCTGATGTCCAATTTCTTTGCTCAACCTGATGCTCTTGCTTATGGAAAGGTAAATATTCTCAACAGTATTTTCGACACACGTATTTCATGAACTGTTTTGGTTTCTTACTAAAGTTGACTGCATCTTTTCAGACTCCTGAACAATTACGCAGTGAGAACGTTTCTGAAAATCTTGTCCCTCATAAGGTGATAATGGTTCACTTATTTCTTATATGGTTATTCCAATGCATCAAGCTTATCACCATAAATGTTTTCTCACTGACTAAGCATTCTCGTCCTTTTGTTATCTTCAGACTTTTCAGGGTAACCGGCCATCACTGAGTTTCTTGCTGTCCTCATTATCTGCCTATGAGATTGGACAGGTATGCTAATTATATTCTATATACTCATTTGAAGTTGCAAGTTGTTAAACCCTGAATTCATTGTTATACATTCTATTCTTTTCCCCCACTACTGAGATTATGATTATGTTGTGGTGTGAATCATGCATCATTTAAAAAAATTGGATTATGGTTTCTCTGTACACACTGAGTTCTAATCATGGTTTTGTCAAGAATGAACATGATCTTAAATATTAAAACTTAATATAAAAAATTAGATGAGCTGATATCATTTAGGCACATTTTGCTGGTAGATATGCATGTTTTTGCTGAAGCTGCACACATTTTCCACCACAAAACTTTGTGTTGCCTCATCATTTTCTTGCTTGTGATCTTGTTGTGCAAAGTGGTCGAAGTAGCTGTTTTTGTTCCACCTTCATGAAGCCCATATGAAATGCTTAATTTACATAAATTATTCTACAAGATCAGGATCAGGTCCATATGCAGTCTCTTATTTATTTCCATTTCCAATGTTGTACGGGGTTCTCCAAATTCTGTTGTCACTGTTTTTGTAAATGTACTTATCTAGTCTGTACCTTTCAGCTTCTATCCATTTACGAGCACCGGATCGCAGTTCAGGGTTTCATATGGGGAATCAACTCGTTTGACCAGTGGGGAGTGGAACTGGGCAAGGTATGTGCATGATATATTACTTAATCCAATATAAAGCAAAGTTGTATTTGTGTTCCATGTGGCATGTCGCTTAACTTCCTTCTACCAGTTATTATTAGCAGCTCCTATATCTTGTTTTCAATCAAAAGCAAAGTCATGTTTGTGCTCCATCTAGTGTGTCGCTTAACTTCCTTCTGGGAGTTGTTGCATATCTTGTTTAGCAGCTTAATTCTTTTGTTATGTTATCTTCTTCATTGAAATGTGTGATCTTGATTGTGCTATCTATGGAACTTGATGTTTCAGTCACTGGCTTCTCAAGTGAGGAAACAGCTGCACGGATCACGAATGGAAAAAAAGCCCATCGAGGGCTTCAACCCCAGCAGCGCAAGTCTGCTGGCTCGGTATCTTGCGGTATGCTCTTTTCCCAGCCAGGCTGTGTTTCATTATATCCCCAAAACCTGATAATTTACAAGTGTAGATGTTCTTCACCCTGGGAATTTGGTGGTTCTTACGCTGGAGCTTATTACTTCGTTTTTGTAGGTTGAGCCATCCACTCCATACGACACCACGGTGCTGCCAAAAGTGTAACCTGGTGCTGAGATCGATAGTTGACAAGCTAGGTTGAGCTTGTGGGCATAACAAGTTTTCTTGCTTCTTTCTTGCTGAGTTGTCACAACCAGTTTGGTTGCACTGTAATTTTCCAAGTTTCTCTTGCTCCGGCTTGGAGAAAGATAAGTGAATCATCACGATAATGAAATAAATACGTTGGCCCATAACAGCAAGGAAAAAAATTCGGCACATGTTTGGTTGCAAGGATACAGTCAGGTTGAGGCAATTTTTGTGCACAATATTTCTGAGGATTTGCTTTACTTGTTGGAAGCGTGCCCTTGCCATTTAATTTTTCTATCTATAGTTCAGTTTGTTTTATCTATATGAACAATCACACGTCCTACTTTGTCATTTGAGATTTTGAGGGCCTTGGCTGTTTCTCTTTTGTTTGTCCTCTGTATGTAGTTGCTGGTGCTGTTGTGACACTTGTATTATCTTGGCCAGAGACGCAAGCTACTCCTGTCTTGTTGCATCTTGAGGACAGAGGAATCGTCCTGACCATAACTCCATGGTGTCACTTGAATGGAACCCAGCCTCCAGTTGAATGGAGGAGCTCTCATGGCTATGTTGAACTCCAAACTGTGTCGCGTGCCCACGTTATGGAAATTGTCTGTAGCAGCAGCAGCCAACCTGACTGTTCTCTGAAATTGCACGACACCTGACGGTTCTCTGAAAACACACAGCACAACACCTGGCGGTTCTCTGAAAACACACAACGCATAAACGTGGCGATGATGTGATGATACATGATTACAAGATTTCTCTGGAAAAACACACAACACAGAACACAGAAAATCACAACATGCTTCAGCAAACATTATGAGTTCAACGCGAGTTGGGCCTGGCTAGAGCCCTGATTCTACAAATATTTTACGAATTATCTATATAATAAAACACAAATCTGCATTACAAAGTGTGATTGGTGACAGGAAAGCTGGAAACCAGCAAGGAGAACGATACCACATGCCAGTCATCCTACGAAATACCTAAACTGAATCACATTCCACATTATTCAGGAAGAGCGACACAATGAATCAACAGTTTTGTAGTTTTGACCTGGGGAACAAAAAGGGAGACAGCGTAGGCAGGATATATTTTTTCCAATATTCCAGTTCCTTCCCGATTGCAACAACAAAAGGGTAGAGTCAACAGCACGCCAGCCCCCTAAGTAGCCTTTGCCGACGCCGCTTCCTCCTCTTTCATCTTTTTATCCCATCTACGTTTCTGAAGAAATAACAATTCAAGCAAACAGGCGTCAGATGCTTCCTTTCAAGACATGCCACAGTTCCATACAGTCATTATGATTCATCACAGCATTTAGTCTTAACAGAACATACAAGGTATGCAACACTTTGGTAACAGCTCAACCAAAACTAGTGGAGCAACTTTCAGAATAACATATTTCTAAAAATTGAGCCATTAGCAATTTATGCATGATAAGATAATCAATAGTGAGCAACTGTCCATCAATTTGACTATCAGCACCAATCTTTATTTCGGACTGCAAGTGTCTGTGCTTTATCATACAAGGAGGCTCACTGGGCTTTACACTTTGTTTCAACAGATCTACAGTGCAAAGCTCTTATTTGATGCTGAATAATGCTAATTTAAATGGTATGCCAGGATTGAAGGCATGCATCCGCAAGGCCCAGCTGGAACCCAAGTATCTCATGCTAAGATGAGCTGCAGCTGAGAGAAATGGAGTCTAAATGTACAATTTTTTATTTTCAAGGATGTTCTGTGAGGAAGTTACTAGATAGATCATTACCCAAGGAGGTTTGAAATCCAATTTTGCCCAACTTTTCGCGGGTTATAAATACGAGATGCACTGCAGAGCGGACGATTCTAGTTATGGCTACCCTTACAGCTGATTACGCACCAATATTGCTAGTTGTTGAGCAAACATATCAGTGTTTCACTATCTCAAAACATCAGCTAGTTGTTGAGAAAAAAATGCATAGTATAACAATGTCAGGTTTTTCTTCCACATGCTGCAGATAGATCACTGAAGACATCTGTGATCAAATCAAAAGACATATGTTTTGCTAAACCGCCTTACAGTCGAGCAATAAACACTGGTAGTTAGAACAGCACTCAAGCTATCGACACACATGGTTAATAGAAAAGGATTACTTGAGATGGCATGGTTATACACAAGGATTACCAATACCAACGTAATGTGCAGGCACTGGAATACTTGATAGCAAATGGGAACAACAGGAATATGAGACGAGGGGGCAACAAACCTTGTAGTCGAGGAGCATCTGTGGCATCTTCTTCATCAACTCAACCGTGTTGGCACGCCTGGCAAGAAGAAACCAATCAAGCAGTGAGAAGAGGAAGGGGGAGGAGGAGGACGCAGAATCACAAGGAGGAGCGGAGGAAACTGGCTCACTTCTCGGCGGCGATGCGGTCGACCTTGTGGCCCTTGCGCTTGGTGCGCATCTCGCCGCGGGGAGGGTCGTAGGTCCAGTCCTCGCCGGCGAGGAGGACCTCCTTGCGGAGCCGCGCGCGCTGGCGGCCGCTGATGCCGAGCGGCTTCCACGCGCCCAGCTCCCAGTAACCCCACACCCCCTTGCTCAGCTCCCCCTTGTACTTGGCAAGCTTGTCCTTCCACGGGTACCCCTCCGCCCACTTCGCCGCCGTCGCCGCCGCCGCCGCCCCCTTCCCGGCCATCTTCTCCTCCAGACGCGATCGCTAGGGTGGCCCCTGTGCCGCTCGACGGCGTCGGGCTAGGGTAAGTGGAGATCGTCAAATGGGCCCTGGCAGGCCGGTATGGGCCATTTTGTTCGGTGCCAGGCCCGCGTGAGTCCGTATCAGCCCGGCCCAAATATAAACCTTGCCCTCTCGTCCTCTTCCTCTACCACTCGAGCAAAAAACCTCGCAGCCGCCGCCTCCAGCTCCGCCTCCGCAGCCATGGTGCTCGCGCGTAAGAAGCTGAAGCATAAGCTCCGCACCCTCCTCCCCGGCGGCGAGGCCGAGGAGGGGGCCGGTGCGGAGGTGAAGAAACTGAAGGTGCGGCTGGTATCGTCCAAGCGGCCCCGGCCTAAGCGTCCCAAGAAGCCCACACCCGCGCCGGCGGTGGAAGCGGAGGCCGTGGAGGAGGAGGCGGCGGTGGACGAGGCTGCCTTGGAGGAGGAACAGTCAGATGAGGAGCCGGCTGTGGACGAGGCGGCCCTGGCGCAGAAGGCGGAGGTGGAGCGCCGGAGGGAGGAGAGGAGGAAGGAGAAAAAGGAGAAGAGGAGGGTGAGGAGACTGATGGAGGCGGAGGCGGCGGCGAACAAGAAGCTCGACCCGGAGGCGGCCGTGGAGCAGAAGTCGGAAGTGGCCGGCGCTGATCCGGCCGTGCCAGACGAAAGGTGAGTTCAATGCTTCTTTGCTGGAATAGTCCATTTGTTGTTAGACTCATGAAGTAGGAAACAATGATGAATTTGTTGTTGTGACTCGTGGAAGTAGGAAAGCAGTGTGAGATGAGTTCAGAACAGCCGTATAACCGATCAATCATTGAATTTGAGCAGTCCAATACTGCAATTGTACTTAAAAATTGCCTCACATCTTGTTTGGTTGTCGTTTGGAGCAAACACTGTTATGTCTTCTATGGTGGTAAATAACACTTCAACTTTTAATGAAGTGAAACTATTTGTTTGCTTTCTGTTGCTATCTTCATTCAATTAAATGACAATGTAAGCGATGCTATTTACCTGCTGTGATCCTTGTGTATGACATTAGCTGTGCAATGTTTTTTTGTCCTTGTTTCAGTGAACATAATCTAGATATCACAAAAGTGGAAGAAACGGCGAATAATCTAGACGTCACAAAGGTGGAAGGGAAGGCGAAGAAAAATAACTCAGAAGAGTCAAGCCAGGCAGTTGCATCCAACAATCCAATTGTGTCGCAAGATAGGTGAGTGAAAGCTTTCAGTGATGGATGTTGTAGTGTTAGAGTAGCTCCTTTCTTGTTGGATAGGCGTGAGAACTAAAGATACCAAATAGAGGCTATTAAGATAAGACACTGTTTGTGCAGATAGTTAGAGTTAAAGCTTTCAGTGATAGATGTTGTAGTGTTTGAGTACCTCCTTTCTTGTTGGATAGGTATGAGAACTATAGATCACCAAATAGAGGCGATTTAGATAAGACACTGTGCAGATAATTAGATGGACTATAGTAACATATACTGACTTAGAACGTATAGCAGGATCAGCGATTAGCATATTTAGGTGACTTGGACTGTCTAGCTTTGCTGACTGGGATAGTGCAATAATTCTACAATACATAAGAAATTTCATGATCATCCGACATTTTTGTGACAAAATGTGCAGTTTTTTCTGTCCCTGTCTCCAATGTTTCTTTGTGATATGATATGGTATTTTTAGTGCTTTCTGGTTGTATGTTCATTGGACTAGTAAAGAGTGCGGTGGACAGGCGGGGGATTAGTTTCTTATAGGATGTTGGCCTTGTTGACATAAGTTGTTCAATATTTTGCTGCCTTGTTTCAGTGGGCAAAGTATAAAGAAGGTGTATGTTGGTGGCATCCCATACTATTCATCTGAGGATGACATTAGAAGTTTCTTTGAAGGATGTGGCAGTATCACTGCACTCGACTGCATGACTTTCCCTGAGAGTGGGAAATTCAGGGGTATTGCCATTCTCACATTCAAGGTCAGCTTCGAAACCTATTTTCCTTTGCTCTAGTTTTTCATTCCTGTTTCATGCACGGAATATTCACGGTTCCATGTCACTGGTGTTAGTGTACTGAATGTTCAAGGTTCCATGTCACCAGCGTTTGATTCAACTAATCCTGTAGAGATGGCAGTCTGACCTCTTCACTGTTCTGATCTAGAAATTGTTGGTTTAATTTCCAAAACCTTCTATGGCATATATTTATCTTTAAGCTCTTGATGCTAATTGGTGGTATACCCTTATGTACTACTCCCTCTGTTTCAAAATATAAGATGTTTTAGCTTTGTGAAAGAAGTGTACCTAGATTCCTTTTAGTGTGTAGGTTCATTTAGGTTTGGAGTGAATCTACACACTAAAAATGTCTAGATACACTCCTTTCACAAAGCTAAAACATCTTATATTTTGAAACAGAGGGAGTACTTTTGAGTAAAGCATTAATTGTACATAATCCATCAGAGTCTGCTTGATACTAGCATACGATGCTCTTACTCTTCTACTCCCTCCGTCCAGAAATAACTGTCTTGGCTTTGTCTAGATTCAAATGTATCTATACGCTAAAACATGTCTAGATACATGCGAATCTAGACAAATCCAAGTCACTTATTCCTGGACGGACGAAGTATTATAAGTCTACAGCTTGCTTTTGGCCATTAGCATTGTTTGGAGGTTGGAGTCTGACTAAGTTTTCTTGTGCAGACCGACGGGGCAGCACAAAGAGCATTAGCTCTTGATGGTGCAGATATGTAAGCACATTACCTGAATGTAACCCTATCTTTGTTTTAATTGTAATTCATAAGTGATAGCATTCTTGTCAACCATCACAGGGGAGGATTCTTTTTGAAAGTCCAGCCTTACAAAGCTAACCGTGAAAAGGTCAAATCCAACCATGAGAAGGAAGACTTTGCACCAAAGATGATAGAGGGATACAATAGGATGTATGTTGGAAACCTAGCATGGGACATAACAGAGGATGACCTGAGGAAGTTCTTTTCTGATTGCAAGATCTCGTCCATCCGATTTGGAACAGACAAGGAGACAGGTGATTTCAAAGGCTTTGCGCATATTGATTTTTCTGATAGCACATCTCTTGCCGTTGCTATGAAGCTTGACCAGAACGTGATTAAGGGGAGACCAGTCAGAATCAGATGCGCAGTTCCCAAGAAAGAAAACCAGAAATCAGATGACAATGCAACCTCAGATTCATTGAAGAATAAGATCCGTACATGTTATGAATGTGGTACTCCTGGCCATCTCTCTTTTGCTTGCCCTAATAAGAAGGCTTCTGAAGTCGAATCTAGTGAAAAGAAGGGTAATATTGATTCAGCTGAAGCATCGTCGAAGAAGAGGCGCACGTGCTATGAATGTGGCGTTCCTGGCCATCTGTCGTCAGCTTGCCCCAACAAGAAGGCTTCTGAAGTCACAGTTGATGAAATTAAGGCTAATATTGATGTAGTAGCCACAACCTCGTCAAAGAAGAGGCGGACATGCTATGAATGTGGCGTTCCTGGCCATCTGTCATCTGCTTGCCCAAACAAAAATGCTGCTGAGGTTCCTAACAACACACTGTCTTTCGATGAACCAAGGTCTGCACCTTCAATGGTTTATGAGCAAAATAAAATAGTTGCTGAATCGAATTCAGCACCTTCGAAGAGGAGGAAATGTTATGAATGTGGCATCTCAGGTCATCTCTCGTCAGCTTGCCCCAACAAAAAGGACACTGAGAGTCATTTCGACGAAGCTAAGCCTGTTGGTGGCTCAAGTACAGTACCTTCAGCTATTTCTGCTGAAAAGAAGCCCAGTGATGATACAAGTTCGGCTCCTCCAAAGAAAAAGAAGAGAAGGACATGCTATGAATGTGGGATAGCTGGTCATCTCTCATCAGAGTGCCCCAACAAGACAGCTGCTCAAGCCAATTGATCATGGTGGATCCGTTCCTTTTTGATAGGTAGTGCCTGTCATTTGAATGGCACGAAGAGTTTTCTCCTCCAAAGGAGAAGAAATTGATCATGGTGGATCCGTTCCTTTTTGATAGGTAGTGCCTGTCATTTGAATGGCACGAAGAGTTTTCTCCTCTAAAGGAGAAGAAATTGTTCTCTATAGTATGATTCAGAGAGCAATCATGTATGCAATAGACTAGTGTTGTATCTTCTATTTACCCTTGTCAAATTTTGACTGCTTCATTTATATTTATTTTTCCTGGGAAAATTTTGGGTGCATTGTAAAACAGGCAGTCAATTACTCAATCTATGTGCACCGTATCCACAATTCCAGCTTACTTATATCAGGAATAACATTGATCTATCTATATATCGATCATTTAAAAGCACATCTTGCATCAGATATGTGTTCCTTTGTTACTAATTCTAATATTCAGTTTCAAAGATATATCTCAAAAAATAATTGGTTCAAATTATACATAATTAGAGAATAACACAAATATATCACAATAGGATATTGTACAAGTATTAACATGTTTGAAAAATATGCTTACTACTACAACTGGATGCTGACATCTGATTCAGTCACCACTCACTACTTGCTTGGTGTGTGATGATATGCAATCCTTGTCATTGCAATTAGGGTTTGAGGCAGAGCAGTCTGCATCACACTGGTGGCGGCCTACGTGGAGAAGGCGACCCAAACCCTAGAAAATCCAGGCAAGAAGCGAATTGCTCTCTCGGCCAGGGAGGTCCCAACTGGGTGAGCTCCAGCCCTAAACGCAGCAACTCGCTGCTGTTCTTTTTCTCTGACAGTGACTTAACTCTTTCTCAAAAGCAAGTTTCGTCACTTAGGAGAGCAACAGCTTGCTCATTGCACAGAACTTTATTATGTTAAATTAATAGAAATGAAGAGATTCAGTTGCCTTCTTCATCCATTGGCAGAACAAACAGAAAAAGATATTCGCCTTGGATTGGTTCATGCTTACGCAGTTCTGTTAACCCGTGGGGATTTTGGCACCTCGTAATATTGTCCATAATTTCTACTTTGTTATAAACTTATAATGAAGTGAGAAGGATCCTAATGTGCCGCAAAAAAAAAGGCCATCTCACATGTTTGGCCGTTACCTGGTATCGGTGGCACAGTCTTGTATTTCCGGTATCTTGTTTTTGAATCCTTTCTTACTAGTTATCTACTCTTACCTAACCTTAGATACAGTAAGAAAATTATTTTTGTTTCCTTTGTGTGCTTTGTTCAGATATTTCTCTTTCAGTGGATCAAAACAATTGCACTGATGCTTAGCTGCATCACAGCACTACAATCACAAGTTATACAATTCATAGCTGCTTTGAAACTCCACACTTGTTTTATATTGTTTTCTTTTATCTACTGCCTGCTGGAGCCTAGAGCCGCACCACAGAAACTAAGTGGATAGAACATGGCAACTGAATCATAAAGCCGTATCTTTGGGTTCTAAGCAGAACATAGTTGCCTGGCCTGATTTGTCAGTTCAGTTCAACTTTCCAAGACTTTGAAAAATCAACGATGAAATCATTTGTAGCTGTCCTGATTCCTCGCCTTTTTTCTTCATAAACTTAAGATGCTGGCTCTTAATTAAGTAGCAAGGGGTGGCATAACTGATGCTAAATCTGCCCCCTAATGAATCATAGGCATACACTACCCTTTCGCAACCCGAAACCGTCGTTTCAACGGTGACGTAACACCTCATTATCATATTATGCAGCCAACCTTTTGAATCAATCAGTAGTATCATCTAAAGTAGTGACCCTTCCCTGGAAGATTCTTATGCATTCAGTGATCAGCAGCACACTGCATATTATAGAAAGTAGACGCGGAAAACCAGAACTGCTCGACGCCTCCACAGTCTCATACCATTTTTAAGATTTTTTTCCCCTTCAGATATAATGGTTGACATTGTTTGTCTATATATATTTTACTGATATATGTTGTGCTCAGCATATTTAACCTAGTGAGTTTTTTTTTGTTGCAAAAAGGTATCAAACCTGTGCTTTGATACAGCAGTACCAAGAAATCAGATATAACTAGCATAACAAGCAAGTCAACACAAGCAATTCGCGACATTGGGCAACAAAGCTGTGTGCCAGGTTAAACAATCTCTGCATAGGTTTGACATGATAATATAGGAGTTTGGGGAATCTCAGGTGCAGCTGTTGCTGAATATTGAGGCAAATCAAGAAGAAAACTTCTACTCTTGACAATTTTATGCGGCAAAAAGCTGGCTTTTGTTCTAGTTATTTATTCCGAAAGGGAAGCAAAGTTGTATGTTTGCTCAATTATGCGGTGAACGGCACACGTAGCGCAAGCTTCCGAGGTCAGCTGGAGATTTAAGGGGGACACAGAAGTCTTGGGATATCTGAGTCAGCTGTTTGACATGATGATATCGGAGTTTTGGGATCTCTGGTGCACTTTCTGCTGAATCTTTAAGGAAATGAAGAAGCAAACATCTACTCCCTCCATTTCGAAATATAAGATGTTTTAGCTTTGTGAAAGGAGTGTATCTAGACTCATTTTAGTGTGTAGGTTCATCTAGTCTTAGAGTGAACCTACACACTAAAAGGTGTCTAGATACGCTCCTTTCACAAATCTAAAACATCTTATATTTTGAAACGGAGGGAGTACTTTTGAACATTTATGCAGTGGCAAACAGTGGGTTTATTCTAGCCATTTATTATGACAGGGAAGCAAGTTTCTATCTTTGCTCAACTCTGCGGGGAATGGCAGCAGACGCATCACAAGCTCCATGTTCAGATTGAGAATTCAAGAACACAAAAGGTTACTTGTGTTAATATGTTATGCGCTGTCATTGGTGATTGTTAGTGCTAAGCCAGTAGAATTAGGTTGCAGGGACAACTAGCACTCCAGCCTTCAAGCACCAATCATCATGAGCATGTAGATAATGGCTCTATCTATAGCAAACTGCAAATTGGCCATTTCTGTTTCTTGGCCAATGTGTGTTCTGCAAGTTATCAGAATCTTCTAGAGCAACTGGGTAGCTGGTGAACAGAGGATAATTGCTCTCTTTTTTAACAAAAATACTGACTTAAGCGTAGCGCGTGCATTGAGGGATATTGTGTTGCTTCGGGGTGCACAAAGGACTATCTTACCAAGTGGCCTTTGCTCCTTTCATTGCATCCACCATGACGCGACGCGGCAAACAGATGCGCACTCATCGATGTATTACTAATATAAAGAATCTCAAGCAGTGTGCAGCAGGTATATATTTTTTAGAGGTTTAATTAAGAAAGAACATATAATCTTGACATGATAGTATGCTTACTACTACTGGGTGCTGACATCTGATTCAATCACCACTGACCACTTGCTCTGTGTGTGTGATGACATGTATATCTTTGTCATTGCACTAATTAGGATAATTAATACTCCTACTTGATCAGGTTTTTGAGGCAGAGCAGTCTGCATCACACCGGTGGCAACCGACGTGGAGACGCGACCAAAACACTAGAAAATCAAGGCAAGAAGCGAAGTGCTCTCTCTCTCTCCCGGCTAGGGAGGCCCCAACTGGGTGAGCTCCAGCCGTAAATGCAGCAACTCGCTGCTCTTTTCTCTGACAGCTACTTAACTCTTTCTCAAAAGCAAGCTCCCTTCACCCAGTTTGTCATTTGTGAGAGCAATAACTTGTTCATGGTAGCGAACTTTTTGTTGAATTCATACAGATGGGGAGATTCAGTTGCCTTCTTTATCCATTGGCAGAACAAAAGGGAAATGTTCACCTTGGATTAGTCCCGTTTACGCAGTTTTGTTAATCCATGGGGATTTTTGGCACCTAGTAAAATTTTCCATAATTTTTTTTATAAACTTATCATGAGGTAAGAAGGATCCTAGTGTTCGAAACAAATGATAAATCCTTTCCTGATGTTGCCTTCATGAGGTGAGCACCCCCCACAGAAGTAAAATTGAATTATGAAGAGTAGTTCTGGGCAGTATAACAGGCTAAAACCAGGAAAATACATATCTTAATTTTAAATTTTTACCGTCACACCTGTTTGGCTAGGGAAAATAGTTACCGCCAAAATCCCACATCAGCGACGCGGCACAGTTTTCTGTATCTGGTTTTTGCATGCTTGCTTACTATTCAACTAGTCTTACCTAATCTTAAATAAGTAATGTACTTCTGTTACCTATGTGTGTGCTTTTCTCAGATATTTCTCTTTCAATGGATAAAATCAATTGCACTGATGCTTAGCTGCATCATAGCACTACAACACAAGTTATACAATTCATATCTGCTTTAAAACTCCACACTTGTTCTTATATTGTTTTATTTATTTTATTTGGTGCAGCCTAGATCTGCACCACGGAAAAGAAGTGGATAGAACATGGCAAAGCTAACTGAATCACAGAACAGTATCTTAGGGTTCTAAACAAAACACCACTGCCTAGCCTATAACAAGTCGCTGTTTTCTGATTTGTCAGTTCGATCCAGTTTTTCAAGACATGGAAAAATAACATGTGAAGAAAAATCATTTGTAGCTATCCTGATTCATTAAACTTAAGATGCTGCCTCTTAGGTAGCAAGGGGTTGCATAATTGATGCTAATTCTGCCCCCAATAGATCATTAAGGAATATACTGCCCTTTCGCAACCTGAAACCGCAGTTTCAACGGTGACGTAACGCCTCAATATCAATATTATGTGGCCACCCTTTTGCATCAATCAGTAGTATCTAAAGCAGTGCCCCTTCCCTGGAGGATTCTTACGCATTCAGTGGTCGGTGCACTGCATATTTTAGAAAGTAGATGCGGAAAACTGGAACCGCTCGACGCCTTGCTCGTCACTTACCATCTCTTATTTAGTTTTTTCCTTGAGAAATGATGGTTGACATTGTTACTCTAATGTATATTTTATTTATATATGTTGTGCTCAGCATGTATCACGCAGTACGAATATTCTTGAAAATAAGTACTCCCTCCGTCTGGAAATAAGTGACTTGACTTTGTCTAGATTTGCATGTATCTAGATAAATCCAAGTCACTTATTTTCGAACTGAGAGAGTATAAAACCTGTCCTTTGATAGTTCAGCACCAAGAAATCAGATAAGTAGCACATCAAAGCAAGTCAACACAAGCAATTCTTGTCATTGGACAACAAAGCTGTCTGAATCTCAGTGCAGCTGTTGCTGAATCCTGAGACAGACCAAGGTGAAAACTTCCTACTTTTGAGCATTTGTGCGGCAAATTACCGGCTTTGTTCTAGTTATTTTATTCAGAAAGGGAAGCAAAGTTCTATTTTTGCTCAATTATGCGGGGAACTGTAGACGTAGAGCAAGCTGTGAGCTCAGATCGAGACTCACTTGAAAGGAACACAAAAGTTTTGAGATCTCTGAGTCAGCTGCTTGACATATGATGATATAGGAGTTTGGGTATATCTGATTCAGCTGTCGCTGAATCTTGAGGCACATGAAGAGGCAAGCTTCTCTTTTTTTACCGTTTACGCGGCGAATAACCAGGCTTGTTCTAGTTATTTCTATCTTTGCTCGATTACGCGGGGAATGGCAGACGCAGGGCGAAGCTCCAAGGTCAGACTGATACTTGAGAGGGACACAACAGTTACTTATGTTAATATATAATAATGGCGATTATTATGGCTTAATCCAATGCTATTAGGTTGCTGGGGCAACTAGAACTCCAGCCTCCAAGCACCAAGCATCAGCAGCTCTGACATATGGCAAGTCGCAAATTCGCCTATTTCTGTTATCTGAATCTTTTGCAACTACTGGGCAGCTGGTGAGCAGAGAATAATTGCCCTTTTTTTAGTACAATAGTACTGACTCAAACGTATGCACCGAGAGATTATGCTGCTTCAGGGTGCACAAAGGACTATCTTGAGAAGTGGCCTTTGCGAATTCTTTGCTCCTCGCACCCCATCCACGATGATATGGCGCGGCAAACAGATGGGATGTAGTACTACTTATCTGAAGAATCTCAAGTAGTGATCAGCGGCAGGTATATTTTATAGATGTTTAATCAGACACAACACAAGAGTTTGATCCATGGCACATAATCTTTAACCTGACATTTTTTCCCTTTTTCTATGTAATATGAATAGGGGCAAGATTCCATTTCATCCCCATCAAACACTTCCATCGCGCGGAACAAACCGAGACGCCATGAACTCTCATCCTTGAACAGGATTTTAGAAGACATTGTGAAGTGAAACACAAGTTGCAGCAAGAAATATAACAATTGGGACCAGTTGCAATAATGGAATTAGTAGTGAGTAGAGAGAACACACAACACTAGGCCTTGGTGACATCAAGCAACAATTATTGACCATTTCAGTCCAATCAGCCAGTGCGGTGCAGACGCAAGCAACCGCCAGAACCAATCATCGATGAGACGAACACCGCTTAAGATGCAGAGATTCGGATTTGTTTAGTTCCAGTGCCAGATGACACTACTTTGCTGGTTGTTTAGTCTGCCAGGTGACACTACTTTGCTGGTTGTTTAGTCTGCCAGATGACACTACTGTTTAACCCTGGCTACTTTTGACTGGAAGAGCCATCTCTGATAGTATTACTAACACTGCAAGTAACTGAGTGCAAGAGGTATTAGATGCCCCCAACAAAGAAGAATAGGAAGATACTAGTACTGTTTTCATGTGGAATTTGGAGCAGGCACGAGACGTTTTATAAAGCTCGCCATTAGGAAAGAGATCGTCATTGATCCTCCCGTCGTGATACTAATTTAATTGTGGTTCCTGGTTGCCCTACTAATCAGTCAGCCTAGCTAGCCATGACCAAAACTGATGGGACTGACTGACATTAGGATTGCAAGTAGTTGAGTGGGCCATAATGCATCCCCAGAAAAGAAGATAAGGCTTTCATTGACACAAAGTACCATGTCATAATCTTCAGAAGTACAATTTTCTGAGCTCAATCACTTCCCAGCTGATCCTTTTATGCTGTCTGAAATTCAAAGATTTCTGCTCTTGAGATTTTCTGTCTGAATGAGCGTCTGAGCAGCGGGCGTCGAGGAGGAAGATACTCGACGCCGTTGTTTTCGCTCTCTTCATCGCCCTCTAGGGGCAACTTGTGCGTTTCTTTATCCGGAGGCGTCGTCACTACTGCTCACTGGATCATGGATGATTAGTTTATGGTGCATATGGCCTATAAATACACCTGCGGCATGATACTCAGCTTCTTCATCTTCATCTTCCTCTGCTTCTTCTTCAGAGTACCAGAGATCGATCAACTGGGTTGAGACTTGAGGGAAAGGTTGAGCACTAGCAGTGAGCCATGATGCAGAGACTCGCATTCGAGCAGAAGGACATGACGCGCGTGCTGCTCCTCGTGTCGCGGGAGCAGGCCATGCAGATGCCGATGCCGGTGCCGGTGCCGGCGTCTGGGCGCGGTGACCGCGCCCCGGAGCGCGCGTTCGTGTGCAAGACGTGCGGCCGCGTGTTCCCGTCGTTCCAGGCGCTGGGCGGGCACCGCGCCAGCCACAAGAAGCCCCGGCTGGACGGCGACGACCTCAAGCCCAAGCTGCACGGCTGCTCCGTCTGCGGCCTCGAGTTCGCCATCGGCCAGGCGCTCGGCGGCCACATGCGGCGCCACCGCGCCCTGGGCGGCGTCATGGCGCCGCTGGCGGTGATCAAGAAGCCCAGCGCCGGCAGCAACGGTGTTGTCGTTGGCGGTGGCGGAAACAAGCGCGGGCTGTGGCTCGACCTGAACCATCCACCGTGTAGCGATGACGCCGATCACGGCGACTGCGGCCACGACGCCGCTGCGACAGTGTACACGTTCCACCAGTTCTTGGACACCGGCACCATGGCGGTGGACTGCGTCTAGCTACCCTGCCTCTCTGTTGCCGGGTTTTTGCCGGATGGTAGAATATTTTCCTGCACACTTCTTGGTCCTTTCTATTTTCTTCCTTTTATTTTCTTTTTCCATGGATGGATATATTAATCCATATTTTCTAGCAGTAGATATGAGTGTAATGGAAGGCATGGCAGTGGCACATAGATCATTTCTTTTGGAGGTGCTACTGTGCTCAATTTGGTGGCTTGTACGGTCACCACCAGCTAATTGCCTCGGGATGAAAAATCCCTTGGTCAAGTGGCTCAATGTAATTATATATTTAGTCAGAGTAAAATATAAATACGGAGCTTATGGATTTTCATTTGGTGCTCTATCTTATGTCTGCCTCTTTTTAGTACGTGCTAATTCTATAGGATAAGTTAAGTTCCCTATAGGGTTCCGTCCCCTCACCAGCGACGTCGCCGGTCCGCTCCGGCTCCGGTGGCCTTAGGGTCTTGGAGATGTGGTGGACCACGGTCTCTCGCTGACGGAAGGGTTTTCGTTTTTCTCTAACCTTTTTTCAGTGTCTTCTTCACGGTGTTGAGGTGGCGGCTACGTCCTGAAGTCAGAATAAGATCCTCCCCGTCCTATCCTTACTCCGGTGGTGCGTCTGACGGTGGGCGCGTTGAGTCGTGTGTCCGATGGATCTCTTGGGATCCGATCGTTTTTCGTATTCATCGGTATGGTTTGAAGTTAGCCTCTTCCAATCTACAATTTTCATCTTCGGCAATGGTTGCTGCTCTGGTGCGCTGGTCCTATGGGGTCTTAGCACGATGACTTCCCATCTGTCTACTACAACAAACTCAACTACGATAAGTTTTGCCCGACTCTGGTAATGGAGGGGCGAGGATGGCGGCACGCCTTCGGCTCGTGCTAGTATTTGTAGTCGTCACTAGGTGGTCCAATGACCTATTTGTAATTCTATTACTTTTAAGGTTTTTTGTACTGTTATTGATGATTATTAATAGATCGGTGGAATTTCATAAAAAAAAGGTTCAATTTTAGTAAGTCCACTTTGAACCATACACTACTGTATGGTTAGATTTTCACATTTTTTTTAGAAAAGAGTGTAATTTTTTTAGGAAATGAAACGAGTATATATTAATATCATGAGATACCAATTACACCCAGCCTCTGCAACAACGTATGCCCTAGTGGCCTTACGGATGCACACAACCCAGAAAAAAGAAGAAGAATTACAAAAAAAGAAAAGTCCCGCTACAGAGAATGATTTCTCGAAGCAATGACACTTACACCACCAAAACAACAGTAGTAGTCCAACCACTCCAATAGCGACGCTTCAAGAAGGAAATAGTGCACACGCGTCGTCGTCGCCCAATCAAAGATCATAGGTTTTCACCCTGGAGAAAGTCCTCACTCGTAAAACAATACCTTCAACAAGGCCATTGCCAGACACAACCAATTAAGACCAGACCTTGGATTTTCATCCTGCAAGGTAAGACTGGAAACTTCTCCTGTATTGTCGCCCCCACAAACAGTCGCTGTTGTGAGTCACAGATTACATAGCTAGTTCCTCGTCACCACAAAGACTCAAATCACCATCGCTTCCCTGATGTTCCAACTTTCCTGACATTCTCTGCATCTGACTTCACCATGGATCATCGAAGACATGACACATGATGGTAATAGATATCAGACCTTCGCAACGCTCCCACTGAAACCAAACGGCGAGAAAAAACATGGGTACGCCTGACCGAATTCAATCCGATCTAGCAATCTCCAGGCATAGTCGCCCATGGGAGTTCGCCGGCGGAGCCTTTCGAAACTCGCCGCTCCGGCCCAGATCATCAAGGACAGGCAACCATCAGATCTTCATCTTCGCGCGGAAGGAACCCTAGGACTACCACCATTATTCAGGCCGATCTAGCAGTCCCCACACCGCCGGCTGGCTTTCGGCGAACGGAACGAGCAGGTCAGCCTTCAGCCCTTGCAAAACCATGGCTAAACCCACAGATCGGTTAGAAAGAGACCGAGATGCAGCATCGCCGCCTAAGCCACCACCACACCGCTTCCAAGTCTGCATCATCGCCCCCATCTTCTCCTCCACGCCTCCCTTCCAAGCCATAGGCAAACGCCACTCGAGCGAGCCACCCACCGCTTGGATCCACCGGAATCGCCCCTTGGTGTCCACCCTCTGACCGAAGAGGATCGACAGAGCCGCGCAGATTGCCAGCCACCTTCGAAAGCCTAGGTGTGGCCGCCACCGCCGGCATGGGCGGCGGCAGCGGTCGGCGGGGGAGCGACAACGGCGACGGCTAGGGTTCGGAGGGGGCGCCCGGGGGGTCACCTCGCGCGAGCGACTCGGGAGCGATTCAGGATGATGTAGATTTGCACATGAAAAATGAAACAATCTACTACCGGATTAGTTCAATTTTAGTTCGTGTATATAATGTGTTCCTGCCAAGTTGCCTCGTGAAGTTCGGTTTATAGCCTGTTCGCCGAGTTCCGGTCAAGGTGTGTGCATGTATGCGTGCCAAGAAGAAGGATAAGGAGGCCGTCAGTGCAGTGGCCTATCCGCAGTTTCCCATCAATAGGTTCGACGAGATTGAACGAATTTGGAAGGCCCCCACGGCAAAGTGCAAGGTGCACAAGGATGAGGCATGAGGCTCCCTGAAGGACGGAGCCACCACCGCCGACGTCATCGTCCTCTCTCTGAGGACATTTAATTAGTATATAGGTATTACATATTTTAGGCACTCTATATATGTATGTAATTCGTAATAAAAGCTTCCATTTATAAAAAAAATATATGTAATGTTAAGTTGGCGGTATTTTATAATAGGAAGGGCAACCATATTTGATTGGAGCCCTCCGCCTATACCCGAATATTATCAATTGTTCTTCACGTTGCATGTGAACGACAACCAATTTTCATCTAGCACCACTGAAAGATGGCGAACACAAGCGGCACGGCGAAGAACAAGAGCAGCATACAAGGACGCATCACACGATTTTGCTGCCATACAATATGCAATTGAGTTGTCTGCGAACGCGAGCGGTGTTCCCGCACATCGCACACAGTTTGTTGGTTAAAAACTGCCCGAGCCTTATAAAGGCCTAGATTGCGAACGAAGTACTATAAATATGGCCCAAATTGGTAGACACAAAATTTTCGCACAAGTTGGACCTTATTGTCGGGTTACTGAGGTTTTTGTTTTGCCAAATTTCAAGCTTTTTCCTATATTCAACAATTTAAATAAATTTTGGTCAGTTCACTGGAAGTAATTAAAATTGAACTACAGGTGTGCTAAAGGCTGTTCTAAAATAATAATGATATCCATGTACCCATTTATAAATATATGTAATATTCGTAATTTCTATGAACAAAATTTTGTGACGACATCTTGAATTTTCACTTGAATTTTCACAAGTTCAAAGAAACTTGGATCACAAAATGATCTTTCATGGCCGATCAATCTTGGTTTTTTCAACCTAGGCTAGATGATCAAGGTAATTCCTATTTTTAAGGTATGTTTCATGGTAATGACCCCAATTTTTTGCACAATCATGTCCCATACCATGTTAAAATAATATAACAGAGAGCATTTTTAGTTTTGAAAACATATTATTACATTTTTGCAAATGCCATGATCACACATCAGGCACGATTTATATTCCTAAACTGTGTGCATTGGTACTTGTGGCACACACTTTCATATTTTAAACCAAATGAGGTAATTATTACACTATATGCAACCATCTGTGATGAGGCCTATGGCATGCAATTATGCCTCGCTCAATCCCAGCAATAGAGAAATTCAGGTACTAACGAAAAATGCAGAGACAAGCTTGCGATTTCCTTTGCGATTTGAATTTAAACTATACCTTTTTTTTTCTCTTGCGGCCCTTGCCTGAGATCCACGTGAAAATCCAGATTGAGTAGCACCAGATATGTCCACCTATCATAAGGTATGACATGGCAAAAAAGTTTCCTTTTGGGATGATATTGGGCTTAGTTTGGCGTCTTAGAAGCTAGCCTAAGCTAATTATCTCGGGTTTATCGGTCATTATTTCTCCGTTTGTATCGGTATAAAACCTTGGTCAAGTGGCTCAACGTAATTATATATTTTATTGGAGTTATATGGATCTTACTAATTTTCATTTCGTGTTCCATGTATGTTATGTCACCTCTTTTTCTTACTCTCTCACACAATTTAGTTTTTGAAAAGAGTCCAATTTAATCCATAAATTATTGTGAGCGACCCTGAGCTATTCCACAAATTTATTCCAAACCTACTGCATATTATTTTTTCATGATCAAACTCTATAAACTTTGATCAAGTTTGTATTAAAAATTAAAATATGATTAACACTAAACCAATTGTCATTGCACTAATTAGGCTGATTGCGTTTTGGGGCAGTGCAGTCTGCATCACACTAGTGGCGACCTGCGTGGAGAAGGCGACGAAAATCATAGAAAATCAAGGCAGGAAGCAAAGTGCTCTCTCTCACACCCAGGGAGGTCCCAACCGGGTGAGCTACAACCCTAAACGCAGCAACTCACTCCTGTTCTTTTCTCTGACAGTAACTTAACTCTTTTCTGAAAAGCAAGTTTCCGCCACCAAGTTCGTCACTTGCGAGATAAAGTAAATTATTTTTTTGGATAGATTCGTTTCTCTTGTTTATCAATTGTCATAATGAACGAAAAAGTATACACCTTGGATTAGTTCTTGGTTAGACGGTTTCGGTCTCCATGGGAAATTTAGCGCGTCAAGAGTATTGTGCAGAAAAGGTACAGATGGGAAATTTCTCTAAATTAAATATTGTGAATGATAGATCATTTGTTCGTTCCAAACCATCACATGCTAAAACCATGCAAAATTCATAATCCCATCATATCATAAATAGATGTTGGACATTGGCAAGGTATTCAACATTTATCTTTGACCATAGATTTTACTACAATGAATAATGTTAAAATACAAGAAAATATCACTCCCTCCGATCCACAATAAGTGCCCCTACACTTATTATGGATGGGAGGGAGTACATGAATATAAAATTTGAGACAACTCTAAACATATAATTCACATGTTCTCAATCTTAAATGTATGAAACATATCTATAGATAAATTTAATTTTTTGGCATAACAGATCCAAAACAACTTCTATATGTATATAGGCTTTATTTGATCGTGGAAACTGGTTAGCAAAAAAAAACCCGCAGTAACCCATACTAGAAGGTTCAGTATCTGGTAAAGCCTTGCTTACTAAATAAATATGCACCTCTGTTACCCTTCGGTGTGCTAATCAGATTTTTTCCGGAAAGCGGAGTGTAACCCCGGCCTCTATGTGCTAATCAGATATTTCTCCATAAAACAATTGATGTGATACTTAGCTGCATCACAACACTACTAGCACAAAGTATACAATTCATAGTTGCACTAAAACTCCAAACTTATTTTATTTGGTGCAGCCTAGAACTGCATCGCATAAAAGAAGTGGATAGAACCTGGCAAGCTTACTGAATCATAAAGCAATAATAGGTTTTCTGATTTTTCAGTTCAGTTCGATTTTTCCAGACTTAGAAAAAAATCAGTGATGAAAACCATTTGGAGCTAGCCAGATTCTATTCTATTTTTTTTCACAAAATTATGCTCTTAAGTAGCAAGGTGCTGCATAAGTGATGCTAATTTTTCCCCATAGAGTCATTAAGGAATATACTGCCCTTTCGCAACCCCAAACCACAGATTCAATGGTGAAGCAGAAGCCTTGAATTAATTAGCAGTATCTAAAGTAGTGTCCCTCCCCTGGAAGATTCTTATGCATTCGGTGGTCAGCACACGCCATATTTTAGAAAGCAGATGCTGAAAACTATAACCGTTCTATGCTTCGATAGTCACTTACAATATTTTAGTTTTTCTTCCACCAGAAATAATGGTTGATATTGTTTCAGTGATATATATTTTATCGATATGTTGTGTCCTCAGCATGTAGTGAGAATATTCTTGCAAAGAGATATCGAACCTGTGCTTTGATACTGCAGGAGCAAGAAACCAGATATAACTAACATAGGAAGGAAGTCAACAGAAGCAATTCCAAGCATTGGGCAACAAAGCTTTGTGTCAGTTTAAACAATATCTGCATAGGTTTGACATGATGATATAGAGGTTTTGGGATCTCAAATGCAACTGTCGCTGAATCTTGAGACAAATCAAGAAGAACATATCTCGTTTTGACCATTTATGCGGCAAATAGCCGGCTTTCTTCTAGTTTGTATTCCGAAAGGGAAGCCAAGTTCTATCTTTGCTAAATCATGAGAGGAAAGTCAGACGTAGAGCAAGATCCAAGGTAGCCCAGGACTCGAGAGGGACAACAAAATCTTTGGATATCTGAGTCAGCTATTTGACATGATGGTATTGGACTTTTGGGATCACCGATGCACTTGTTGCTTAATCTTGAGGTAAATAAAGAAGCAAACTTCTACTGTTGACCATTTATGCGGAAAACAGCAGGTTTATTCTACTAGTCATTTATTATGAAAAGGAAGGAAATTTCTATCTTTGCTCAAAGATGTGGTGAACGGGGGCAGACGCAGCGCAGGCTCCAAATTCAGACTGAGACTTGAGAGGGACATAAAAGCTACTTTTGTTAGTTTGTTAGGTGCTGTGATGGTGAATATTGAAGTAGACCAATTGGATTAAGTTGTAGGGTTTACTAGAACTCCAAGCACCAATCATATGCAGAATGTAAATAATAGCTTTATCTATAGGTAAACTGTTTCTTAGCAAATGTGTGTTTAGCAAGCTACCTGAATCCTTTACAGCAACTGGGAAGCTGGTGACCAGAGAATAATTCCTCTCCTTTGTAAAATTTACCGACTTAAGCGTATCGTGGACACCAAAGGATTGTGTTGCTTCAGGGTGCAGAAAGGACTATCCTGCCAAGTGGCTCTTATGAATTCCTTGCTCCTTGGGTTGCACCCAACGTGATGTGACGCAGCGAACAGACACATTCATCCAACGATTTACTACTACTAACCGAAACAACCTTAAGTACTGAGGAGCAGGTATATAATGGGATTTCCCAAAGACCCTTTAATGCAAGTCTTAAGTTTCTGCTTATACTCTCTTCAGAGGTTTTGTTAGTCAGACATGACCAGAAGTTTGATAATACCCGATGCGTAGAATCTTGACTTTGAACATCCTTTTTCCTCTCTCTTGATATGTGAACAGGGGAAAGGTTCCATTTGATCCCCATCAAACACTTTGACTGTGTGGAACAATCTGGGACGCCATGAACTCTTGGATCCTGATCCATGAAACAGAAACAAACGGCACATCTAATACAAGTTGCAATGAGAAAAATGTGCCAAATCTTCTTTCTTGCTGACATCAAGCAGCGACTGTTGATCAGTTCAGCCGAACCAGCCAGTGCAGTGACGCAAGCAACTCCGAGAACCAATCATCGGCGAAAATAATACAAATTTAACACTACTTGATGGTCTTGTTTAACCTGGCTACTTTTGACTGGAAGAGCCATCCCTGACGCTATACCAGCAGGACAAGTAAGTGCAAGAAGGTATTAGATGCCCCTCGCGAAAATATTTTAAAAGGGTAAGAGATGAAAATATTCACCTCATGTGGCATATTTCGAGCAAGCATGAGGCGTTTTATAAGCACATCACTAAGCAGGAGACCTTGGTCGATCGTTCGCTTGTCCAGGTTGCCCAAAACTGATATGACTGACAAAAGTAGAGTCTGCTGGGTTGCGAGTAGTTTGGTGGGCCATGTCAAAGATCTTCATCGAGACACAAAGTACCTTGTCATAATGAAAACAAAATAATTAAGTACCATGTCATACTCAGTATTTACAAATTGAACCAATAAGACAAAAAAAAAACATCAATTTTCGAGTCCTGAATATTCCAGTTTTATCATTTTCAGAAGAAGAACCATCTCACCTCAACTGATTTTCTTATCTTCTAACAAATGAAGTGAAGATTCTCAGTCTCTATAAATCAATGCATTTCTCTAGCAAAGGAGTAGTTGACCTGATCCGTAGCCGCAGCATAGAAAGCCCTCACCAACTGCACAAGTCAAACCATTTTTTTAGGAACTGCACAAGTCAAACCTGAAGAAGCTATTGTTCACCCTGTGTGCATCATCGTGGTGCAAAGATTCACCGGTTCGCGACGCGTTGCGTAAAAGGCTTGGTCTCGACCCACTTGGTATCGGCGCCGAGGAAACTCGACGCCGCTGCTTCACTCTTCATCTCCCTGTAGGGGCAGCAACCTTTGTGCTGCTCCATTTTTATAATCGTAGGCACAGACAGTAGATCACTGCTCCTGGATACAACTACTGGATGATTAGTTTATGGTGCAAATGGCCTATAAATACAGCTGCGATTTGATGCGTTTCGTCTTCATCACCTTCTATCTTCTTCTAATCATAGGGACAGATCGATCGATTGGGTTGAAATATTGAGCAGTAAGCCATGATGAAGGGGTTCGCTCTGGTATCGGGGGAGCAAGTGCCGATGCCGATGCCGGTTCCGGTGTATATGCGCGGTGACCGCGCACCGGAGCGGGCGTTCGTGTGCAAGACGTGCGGCCGCGCGTTCCCATCGTTCCAGGCGCTGGGCGGGCACCGGGCCAGCCACAAGAAGCCCCGGATGGACGGCGACGGCGGCGACCTCAAGCCCAAGCTGCACGGCTGCTCCATATGCGGCCTCGAGTTCGCCATCGGCCAGGCGCTCGGCGGCCACATGCGGCGCCACCGCGCCATGGTCTCCGGAGGCGGTGTGATGCCGCCGGTGGAGGCGAACACTAAGCACGGTGCTGGAAGCGACGATGCTGCTGTTGGCGGCGGCATGAAGCGCGGGCTGTGGCTCGACCTCAACCAGCCGGCGTACAGCGACGAGGGTTGGATGGACGTCGACGCCGACGCCAGCGGAGAGTGTGGCTTCGACAGCGCCGCTGCCGGGTACACGTTCCACCAGTTCCTGGACACCGGGATCATGGCGGTGGACTGCGTCTAGCTACCACTATTGCCGGGTTTTTGCCTGGTAGTAGAATATTTTCATGTGTACTGAGTACTACTTTTTGCTGTATTTTTCTTCTTCTTTTTTCTCCTTTTCACGGATGGAGAAATTAATCCACACGTTTTGTACATTAGATATGAGTGCCTCATGGAAGGCATGGCATAGCACATGCAAATCATTTCTTTTTGAGATGATAGTGTGCTTAATTTCGTGTCCTCGAGGATCACCAGAGCTAATTACCACGGTTTTCCGGTAATTATTTCTCCGGTTATTATATATACAGTATAACAAGAACCCTTTGGTCAAATGGCTCAATGTAACTACATATGTAGTCAGAGTAAAATATATATGGAGTTTGTGGATTTTTGGTTGGCGCTCTATCTTATGTTGCATCTTTTAGTATGTGCTAATTATCTTGCTAATTTTAATTTAGGAAAAATAGTCCAATTCAAACCATACACAAATGTATGGTTAGACTTGAAGATGAACAATGAAACAATCCAGATGTAAGCCTGAACTGTTGAAACCGTTTAACATCTTCAAACCTGGTTCTGAAAAGTGGTTCTGGTGTATATTCTCGGGCCTTAAAATTTGCCAGAAAATGGATCAAGGAAACACTATGAAATGATAACCTGCAAAACCCCATCCAAAATATGAATTTTCAGGTAATGTAAAAAAGCGACATTGGTTGGTTCTTTTAATTTGGTATGGATTCCAAAAGGATCGTATTAATAGGTGGCCTATTTCCTCAGTCTAATCGGTAGCATTCTACACACATCATGATTTGTTCAAATTTATCTTATGTACAAACAGTTGTGAGTTGTACGGAAATTTATCTACGTGAAACAAGCTGTCATATTTTTCGATGAATTTTTGTGTGTTATAATCTTATATCAGTCCTTAAATTTATTGACTTCTTACATTGGTTAGATGCTCTGTGACGCAAAACCACTATCTTAAACCAAAATATTTTTAAGTTGAGTGTTTTTTTTTGGTTTAGGTTTTAACATTAATAGTTCGATAATTCAGGTTTCGGGACACAACGAGTACCATAATTTGGAGCTCAAGATAAACTTCTTCTTCTTTAATTTTGAAATAGATACTAAAACATAATTTAATACAACACCGATGCAAACTTAACTTCGGTAACATGTTTTGTAAGGAAAACTTTGTGGATGTGGTGTTTTGCCTCACGGGTGCAAATGAACCTATTATAGAAAATACATAAAAACAAAACTTAAAATGTAAAAAGAAAATATTGTATTGATTGCTTGTCATGGTGGTCACCACGCATAAAATATATAATGCTCCTCATGGTAGAAAGGGAATATTAATTTAACTATTGTCGAATTTACATGAGAAGTTCCTGCAACATTATAGATATGACTCCAATTTATATTTTATAGATATAGTTCTACGATATCGCCTATGTCTCAATGCAACAATAAAATTAACCTGAATAATGTGCATGATGATTAGGGGTATTTTTAGAAACTTCTGATGGTTAGTATATTTTGTAAAAGAATTACTAATTAACTTGTGGTAGCAGTTTTGATAGATCAACAAATATGTTTTGAGGTTATCAATTCAGTCGTCATACTTGTTTTCACACAATAGCCAGTAATGATATTTTTAAAGAAGCCGGTAGGAGAACTTCCTACTACATATAGTGAAATAAAAGGTTCATGCACAAACAAGAAAAACAAAAAACATGTATTGAGGTTTATATGTTCACTAAAGATTGTTTGTGTTTCCTCTTTGCTCCTTGGATAACCAAGTAAGTTCTTGCCCTTGTTTTAAATTATCCACTTTGTAAAATATAGGATATTAATTCCTCTATGCGTGGACGGTCCCATTTCTTGTCAAATTGTTGGGTCAGGGTGCAAACACAAAACAAATGCATTTGGGTCTCTCCAGAAACAGTGCCTCATGTAAATATCGAATCAGGATTCAATGGCTGCTTGCTTATTCTGCAATGATGACATTGTAAATTAAACAAAAAAACATAAAACTGTGTGTTGTGTGACAATGTGTCTACCTTAATTTTGTTAGATTTTATATTTAAAGTGGAGACATACTCTACAAAAGCGAAAAATAATTGTGCGAGCTCGGTCACCTTATATAAGCAGTGAGATATGAGCAATTGGTTTATTCCTGAAAAAACATGTTAACAAATTCCTAATTTTAACTGGATAACAACTGCTGGTGCCTTACAAGTTGTACTACATATAATCCAGAGTGGTAGTTATCACGCTCATCTGTATGTTGTTGCATCGTGAAAAAGAGCTGTTATTGGCCTTCATCATGTAATGCAAAGCATCGTCAATTTTTTTAATATTCCTCCGATCTAAAATAATTTACTTGAATTTGTTTAGATTCAGATGTAGTTAGACATGTTTTAGTGCTAGATACATCCAAATCTATACAAATCTAAGTCAATTAATTTGGATCGGCGGGAGTATAAGAATTAATGCTTTCATGATGCATCAGGGAGTATAAGATTTATTTTAGTCTGCAGTGGGGGTTCTCGTTGATATACAGTCACCTTCTTGATGAAAGTTAAACAAGTGTTTATGAGGAAGCGACTTCCTATTGCAACTCTTCTTGCAGCTGTGCCCGCATGATTGGTGCATACGTATGCTAGACTGTTTAGATTCTGATGAGAGTTCCCTAAGAACACATGAGTGCATAGGAAGAGCTCAGAACATGCAGATGATTTCATGATTAATAAAAAAATGGAGTAGAGCTCAGAACATTCGTCCGATTGAACACCCATGTTGTTTCATATGGATAATACAAAACAAGCTAGATCCAACTTTGGTACGTTTCGAGAAAAAGACCCCGACTCTTTTGTTATCAGGCAACAACACATAAGTTGTCGGCCCATTTTGTAATAAGAAGATAACGCGTAATTACTTTAGTAAAATTACCGTGACAACTTTATAAATAAGCAAGTTGCAATTCTGAGGAACCTTTTTCGCTGAAACATACAAACATAGGATCTAGTTTCTAACAACTCGTCAAAAGAAAGCGCCACGAGCTGTGACACCACTATCGCGACAACGCCATCGCTTTGAGTCCCGGTCAAAAATAGTATCATCCCACATTATTATCAGTCTTGGAGTGTAGAATTTTTGTAACGATGCATCTTAAAAAAAAGTATTCCCTCTATCCCAAAATATAAGGATTAGTCAAAAGTCAACTCTTCTAAGTTTGACCAAAATCTCTTCTCTATCTCTATCTCTCTCTCTCTCTCTATATATATATATATATATCTTACTCCCGGCTGTAACTACATCCACGTCTCATATACTACCTTACGGAAGTATTTATAATACTTTATTTATTTGAGTATGTTCATATACTATATCTAAGATACTTACAAACAAGTTATGTGAAAAAATTGCAACTACACCCATAGTTTGCACTATATATGTAAAATACCGTCATATTTATACGTACAAAAGGAGTATGTGAATAAAAATTACATACTACCAAAAAAAAATAGTATATATACTGCCCAAATATTCTTATATATTTCATACTACGCGTACATACCTTCCGATATGATAAATACTGCCTATATAGTGTGAAACACGTGTGGGTGTAGTTACACCCGGGTGTAATATGAATATGTCTCCTATATATATATATATATATATATATATATATATATATATGAGAAATAGCCAGCTAAACACGGGCATAGCTGCACATAGGGTATCCACCATTGATTCTCTCCACTTTTGATATAGGGAGTACATGTTACCATACCCAAAAGACTTGAACCCCATATGACATATCTAACGCCGTTACTAACATGCAAACCCTATGTTGTTCCATGCACAAACCCTAACCCAAATAAGCTTTATTTATTCTTTCAACAAATCCGTCAGCTACAATCAAGCAACATGCGCACTAGCACAAACCGAACCAAGCCTTCAATGTTTCATCAAATTAGCCAGCTACACAAAAGTCTACCTGCACAAAACCCTAAGCTAAATAAGCCTTATTCATTCTTTCATCAAATTAGCACCTTTATGAACCACACAAATATCGAAGATTAATGTTGCTACCGGCCACCTACCTACCGAACACCATAACTCATATAATAAGTTTACTTTTTACCATTAGAACAGCTAAAAAAATTACCTTTGCATTCATTTTTTACGGCCAGGAAGTTACTACACGAGGGAACTTAAATTACTGCTAAACTGAATACCCACGCAATTACTAGCACTACACCTTTTACGCCAGTCGACAACAAGCATTACTAAGCTACACGTAGGGCAAATCTACACTAGACACGGATAGTATCCATGCACCGAGCAAAACAACCAGTAACTACTCATCTCGTTTCAGCTGTTCATTAAATGTAGGCATTGATACACAAACATGCCTCAACTAGCTAAACCACTCCACCCAGCTAGTAATAAGCTTTGTTTTGATTTAGCCATTGGACACAACTCCTGATGCACCCGTGTAGCACTACCGGCAAATCAATTTCTGATGCAAACGTTAGGCAATATAACATTACCCCGACAGAATATTAATTTCACAATAACGCGATTCTAAATTATTTTTGCCATAAAATATGACCGATAAGATACCCGCACCTCCCGCCAACATATTAATTAGGGAATTCTAAACTTTAATACTACCTTCAACCCAAAAAAATTAAGGCGTAAAAAAATGGGCACGCCGATTAAGAATAATAGGAGCGAGGCGAACTTTAATACTTCCTCCGTCCAGGTTTATTGGGCTATTAGCCGTTTTGAAATTGGACCGCAATATTGGGCTAATAGCAGTGTTAATTGTCGTCAATTACTCATCAGTCATTGGACCTTCCTCCTCGTTTTCTCTCCTAATTAAAGCTCAACCAATCGTGTGTTTGCATGCACGGGAGTAGTACTGCATGTGGTGTGTGAAAAGGATGAGAATTGTTTGCATGTCTCTTCTTCTACCCATCCATCCACTTATAAACTAATTTTTCAGCCCAATGCCTAACTACCTTGGTCGCGCTGCATGGGGCTAATAGCCTAATAAACCTGGACGGAGGGAGTAACACACCCCTATTTACTCATCCAAATTTTTACTCTCCTGCAGTAAACCGTCTCCTCGTTTCTCTCTTGCATGGCACCGATTCCTTTTCTCTCTCTCCGCATGCGACGTGCACAGCCAATGATAAAGCAACAATAAGTGATCGTATCCTGTTTTTTCGGATGCACTCTCCGCACGCTCAAGGCAAGGGCAACGTTAGCGCAGCAATAGCTGCTCATCTCACAGATTTTTCTGGCCGATTTGAACCGTCAGGGCGTAGTTTGAGATCAAACGGGCTAAACAACACACTGCGTTTTTAGCATTGAGTAAAAGTTGGAAAAAAATTAATGACCTAAGCCTTGGGACGGATGGAGTAATTCAAATGCTAGCGACGATTGCGACAGAAAGGAAACTAAAAATCGCTCTTATCAACCACTAAGGTAAAACACACAACATAACAGCTGGAAAACGAAAAATGTACAATATGAATCAAACACAGAAAGAATTTTCCAAACCACACAAGTTTTATTCCTTTTCTGTCAACTAAGATGATGGGACCCACAGAATCTGAACAATCTTTAAGCGTAAACAATACTTTGCACAAAAAGATACAAACAGTCCCGCCAAAAAAAGGCACTGCACTCTCCGATCTATCTCTTTCAAGCCTTGTTCTCAATACATCTCCATATTAGGTGCTAAACTTTTCTCAGCCAAACAGCACTCTAAAATTTTAGGGTTAGCCAAATAAGGCTGTACACTTTACAGCCGGATAATTAGTGTTTCCATACTAGCACAACAACTTTGCCATGAAGCATTTGCATGCAAACCTATTATAAGCCTTGTTCTCACTACATTCCCCTTTTAGCTTCTAAAATTTTCTAGGCCAAACAACACTCTAAAAGTTTTAGGGTTTGTCCAAAACCCTAGCATTCCATGCATGCATAGTCAAATAGACACTGTTAGAAACGCCGTTTATGCAATGAAATACCCAGCCACAAGCATCTATAAGAGCATATGCATGTGATCTCTATATCCAACGGTCCTAAGCCTATGCACAGCTATACCTATATATATATATATATATATATATATATATATATATATATATATATATATGAACAAGTGTGGATCGATACATCAAAGCATCTGGTAGTGGCGACTGTCGTATGCATTCTTTCCCATACCGCGAGCATCACCATACAAGTTTGCATTGCATAGTCGACATGGACAAGCGCATGACCCATGTCCATGTGCACGCAGTACTACCGACACTCATGTATTTTGCTACCCACGCACGCTGTAGGTGACAGATTCGCCCCAACGTTGCTATTGCTATACTTGTGTTGATTTGATTTATAATCTTTCCAATGTTTTACCTTCCATTCTCAACAGTTGGTGCATGGATGCATTCATGGGTTGTTCATAAATTTCTTATTCTATGGACTTGTTTTGCTAGACGGTTGGATTTTTGCTTCATTTGTCATCAACCGATTGCTTATCAGATAACACGCCAGCAGAAAATTTTCAATGCAAAAAGGATAATAGCATGAGTATTTTACGAATATTAATGGATTGTAAGTTATTCCATAGGCGTAATCATGGAAGATATGGACAGCGAGAAGATCAATTTTCCCAATGGAATGTGCACCTAGAAACACGGTTCAAACTGTGGCGCGCATGGGTTTTGCTACTGCTGTTTATGGACGAACCAATGCTATTGGACAATGAACAATTGCAAGACAGAATGTAACAACAAATTGTCCTCTTCAAGCGCAGAAGCGCCGGCAAACAAGCCGTCCTCCCATTAGATGTAACCATATGTTGTTCCCTTGTAAACAAAATATCTGGAATAAGATACAAAAATTGTATGGCTGCCTTTGGCTCGATGTTAATCCTTGACTGCATCCAACAATAATTGCAAAGTATTTTTTGAAACTGAACTTCGCGAAGAAATCACAATCAAGGGGGGTTTCTAACTTTTTTTCTTTCATCTGCCACATTGAGCTCCACAATACCTAAGCGAGATTGTGGAAAACTTTGCACCTATTACTTCCAGACTTAATTTATAATGAAATATGAAACATTCTTGAAATACTGACATGTTATTCTATAGCAGCACATGTATACTTAGGTAGTTTTTTTCTCCAACAGAAGTATGTTCATCGTCTAAGTTCTAAGCATAGTCGACTAATTGGAGCCACAAACTACAACCCATCGGCACCTTGGATTCACCATGACCAGCATCAACAGGAACTAGATCTGTTTGGCGTTCCAATCCAGTTCCAACAATGCACTACTCAGACCGAGAAAGGGGAACTGTTTGGTGATGATGTGATGCATATTAGCACTCATTAACAGCCGCAACACTATGACAACATCCTACTCTTACAACTGCTAGGAGGTCCTCTACAACTAACATAGCAAACTACACTAAAATGGACAATAAACTACACTATGACAAGTAATTTCATATGGAGTATGGACTATAACAAGCATCAGCCGAAGGTAAAATATACATAACAAGACCCTCACTTTCTGTTAGTAAAGTTTGGACGGAGGAAACAACAAAAGAAATTGTGCCTATACACATCGATTTACTACAAAGGAGTCTACCCACCACATCCGATCAATAATCTCAGCTAGGTGCTAGGAAAATAATGAAGAACAAGAGTTGAGAGCAATGTGGAGAGTAATTTTTTTGGTTCAATCTACTATTCAGAGTTTGCCTCAATTTGGTAGCACTCCTGCGTCCCATACTAAACCAGTGAGTCACCCCTAGATATCCAGTTAATGAGTTTATGTTGTTGCGAACATCTCATGAGAGTGTCCCGAAACTCTCTACAGGATCCGATTCCTCAAGCATCACTGATGCCTGGAAGCAGTCGGCAGCATCAGCAATCCTCCCGTTGAGCTTGTGCACCTTGCCAAGGTGGAGCCACGCTATCCGGTTTGTCGGCTCAACCCTCAGGGCATCAGATAGGAAGGACCTCGCCACAGGGAGGTACTTGGGCCCCTGCTTAGAGCACAACACACCGATGGCCACCTTAGACGGCACGTGTTCTAGCTCCGTTGACGAGGCGTTTACATAGGAGGCAAGTGCATCACTGCTCTGACCGCGCACCTCGTGCATGTAACCTGCATTGCATTAAATCATACAACAAGAGGAAATCTGTAAGAGTTTGGTGACATGAAACTTTTCTCTTTTTTTGGCATGGACGTGGTGAAGCTGTTTGGCTCACCTTCCGCTTTGAGTGTTGCAGCAGAGTATGATTTTAGGGCTTTTGCTTTCTGCAAACATATTTCGGCGTCTTTGTGTGAGAGGCTGGAGTACAGACTTGCAAGACCTTGCCAGATTTCAAACTCAGTAACCCCACTATCCTCTTCCTGAAGCACGGTAGGATAACTAATGAATAAAGTAACAATAGAAAAATAGTACTGTATATGAATGGTTTTCCATAGTTGACCAATACAACAAACCTCCACTTTTTTAGGGAAATTCTTTTGGGCCTGAACAAGAGCAAGAAGGACCCGGTATGCTTCCACTGCCTCCATGGGTGATGATTGAGCGACCTTCAACTTAGCCTTTATCCTCAGCAATGCCCCTTGATCCCACTTTGTGGTCTCGTCTAATGCAGCATTGGTCGCCACTTCTGCTTCAGAGTATCTCTGCTGCCCGGAGAGGACCAGTGCTAGCAATCTCCAACCTTTCGAGACTGATCCACCAGTTGCGTCGATAAAATCCTTTGCACATCTCAGTGCCGCATTCATGTTCCGCTGGTCAGCATATTCAACTCCCATATCAAATATTAGGTTTGAATTCTGGCGGTCAAGAGTCATGGACTCCGTAAGTGACTTCATAGTTTCTGTCTGCAACAGAGATCTTTGGTGATCGAATGAAACAGTCTTAGCCTTCTTACCCAGGCATCTCCCCAAGAAATGAAGTCCAGTGCTCTTCAAATGAACATCTAACGATTCAGTATTTGCAATTGCTCTTCTTGCATATTCGACACCCTCAGACGCCAGATGGCATGCCTCACCGCATATCTTAGTAGCTAACAGCAATGCCATTGTATCTTTTGGACTCTCATGCTTATTCAAGGACTTCCTCAGAAAATTCAGAGCGACTTCTTTCTGACCAACACCATAGTAGCAAAATGCTAGTGTGTTCCATCTTTCCGTACGAGGATAAATCCCAGGTAGAACCTCCTCAAGATGATCTGCAATAAGAGATGGTTTGCTGCAAATCGACAATGCATAGGTCAAATGTTCCATCACCGAGGGATCCCAGTGGGTCTTCCCCTGATACCATTTTTTCACTAGTATCATGAGGAGTAGAATAGCCTCCTCAACATTGTTCTTTGGAACAAAAGTGCCTTCAGCTTGTGAAGCACAGCTAGGCGGGCTTCCCTCCACGCAACCATATAGCAGGAAAACTGCAAATCTCTTCTGGATCCTTGTAATGCATTCCTCGTCAAGGTTCCACGGGCTGAGAAGAGCGCGTCAGTATGAAGCTAATGCTTCCTGAAGAGAGCCAGCCTTTTTCCATGCTTTTGGGAGAAGTTCCACAGATTTATTGATAGTTTCCTGTAGCTTTTGTTCTATATCAGGTATGCCATTTCGGAACATGCTTTCAACAGAATCAATGACGCTTTTGCACTGTTTAGCGGCCTCTACATGTTTGGAAAGTATTCCATGAGCAATTACAAAGTGAAACATAAGTTGAAAACATAACAATTTACAAATGATTTTTTTGGTTGAACACAATCATGGTATATAGCAATTTTTTACGTGTGTATTTTCCTAGCTTCTGAAGAGATAGCGATTTCAAGTAAATGGCCTCAAGAACAAGAGTAGCAGGATTTGGCGGGTCGGAACCCGACTCTGATTTTGTTGGGCCTTTCTTCAAGGGTGCCGATGGTTGGAAGCGTTCAATGGCAGATTGAAGGTCTATTCCATCAAACACACAAAGTGCAGCTTCTACATTGCCTTTCTGAAATTCCAGCCTTCCCAAGAGAGCTCTCGCTTCCTGTTACCAGTAGAGATATGAATGAACTTAGTGTTACGGTGTAACCAAGCAGAAAAAAGCGTGGACGCTGGAATTCTCCATGAGATAAGGTAAATTTACATTTCATTTTGAAAAAGTAACAACTGTGAATATACGTCACATATATGAAAATTATTCAACTTATAATTATCGCAACAGTTGTGTTCCCTTCCATGTATTAAAGGAGGCATTTCTCTAGACGTGGTACACGGAAAGCGATAACACATTCTTTTTTTGTCTTGCTAATGGAAATAGAGCAGCTCTTCTACATAATTTTCCCAAGAAAACTAACATTTCTCCATAATTACGGGATATTCATTAGATGTTGATACTTATATTGGCATTGAGATTATTAGCAGTTTACTCACCAAATCAAAAGCATTTTTATACCATTGGATTATTATCATATTTCAAGAACAACAAAAAAATCACATCCTATAAGAATCATTCGGAATTGGACAATCGGAACAATGAAATTGTACCAAAGTTGGAATGGAATCACAATTCGGCACTTGACATGAGATTCCCAAGAAAGGAACAAATTTCTCACACAAAGCCTCTCAAATAATCAAATGTTTCGAAATAATGCACCACGATGTCAGCAGTTTCGTCCGAGAACAATTAGGACCATGGCTTAATTGGCATCAATGGTGTCACTGAACACTTGGAACATGATAATTTCTTTTCAACCAAATTCGCACCTGGGTGTCAAACAGATATATTCAGAAAAGAAGTTCAGAGATGACCTCGTAGTTGAGGGAGAGCCCCTCGGGGTTCGCCGACGACGACGCCGGACTGCCCTCTCCCGCGTTCGCCCCGGCCACCGCCGCTGGCCCCTCCTCCTTAGCTGGGGGTGATGGGTCCGCGCCCGCGTCCGTTGCCGCAGGAGGGGCGACCTCGCCGCCGTCCTCCGGCTCCGCAGCCATGCCAATGCAGCAGAGGGTTCGCACCGACGGGCACCCGATCTCGTCGACCTGGGAGGTGCTCGGTTTCGTCGTCAATGGATGGAAGCGGAGGCGGCAACTTCTTCCTCCGTTCCACGGCCTGCTGTGTATTCGTTTTCCACTGATTTTTTCCTTCTTCTATTCTAATTTTAGTCTTCCTCGTCTTCTCACCAGAAATAACGGTAGAGATTTTTATGGGAGTCCTTATGATTTTTTTTCATGGAAAATTACAATGCGGGTAATTATAATAATATAATAATAAGCTAATAATAGATGGAGACACATGCGTGGTACTTTATTCTATCTTCGCAGTATCTAGACGGGTAAGCGCGCTTCGCCGCCGCCTAAGTTGTGTTTGGGCATCGTGAGATGCATGGTGGTTTTGCATGTGTATTTAACCTTAGATCCTAACGCGATTAGTTTTTTCTTTTCTTTTAGTGGTGGACATAAATAGATGGAGCACAACAACGGTATCTTGTTTATTTTCGGTGCTATTGTCTCTTTACTGTTTGTTTGACTTGAACAAAGAACATGTAAATATATATAAGTAACTGAAAGCCAGAAAAGCTTGTTCGTTGCAAAACGAGATGTCCTTAAAGTACTCCCTCTCTCATCCAAATTAGTTGATTTAGTTTTGAGTAGATCTGGATATATCTAGCGCTAAAACAAGCCTATTTTATATTCGAATCTAGACAAATCTAAGTGAACTAATTTGGATCAGCGAGGGTATTATTATTAGGTACTCCCTCTGTTTTCAAATATAAGATTTTTAGCTTTTGTAAAAGAAATGCATCTAGACATTTTTTATTATGTAGGTTCAAAAACATGTCTAGATACACTTATTTCATAAAAGATAAAATATTTTATATAGAACGGAAGGAGTATTTGTTTAAAATCTTCATCAGATTTCTCCGATTCATTGAATACGTCTGCAGTATGCATTTCTCCGAAAACTATGGTATTTTCAACATGGCTGGCAGTGTGATCTTCGCATTGGGCCAGGCATAGTCGTAGGCATCTGGATATTTATTAACTCCTTGGAATTCGCCTATTGTTATTTTCTGCTTTATAGACTTGTCTCGGTTGTGTGCATCCTAGTTATACAGAGGCTGAGTATAATACTTAAACTTTTTAAGTAATATATCACCCATAAAAAAATAGAATCTGACCTGCAAATAGGGAAGAACAAATACTTAACACGACAATCAATTATTTCAGATAAAACTGAACATTAACTCGACAAGTTATGCAAATGTAATGCCCCTCAGAAAATATATTTCATATTAGTTTGCCTTTGTTTGTTATTTTTGTTACGCATCACAATGCGTCATTATGAATATATTTTCCTCTAAAAATATTTTCAATAAAAACATATCGTTGTTTTCTACGTTGCGACCCATCTTTTACTTAAATTTAAACTAAATTTTTTCTCCTATATTTGAATTATCTAGAACTATTTGTCAAATTCTTTTAAATAAAATAAATGTTTTTTGGCAGCCAACCAGGCCCATAGTCCAGCCGATCACCACCACGCCATATCCTAAACCTAACTACAACCTAATCCTAACTGCACACACCTAGCCATACGTATGAAGGGAATATGCCCTAGAGGCAATAATAAAGTTGTTATTGTCTTATTCCAAGTATATGATAGATGTTTATTTTAAATGCTATAATTATGTTAATTGAAAATATTAATACATGTCTGTTTAATAAACAAATATATAGAGTTCCTAGTTACGCCTCTCATATAAACTAGCTCATTGATTAACAAGATGATCAAGGTTTTTTTATCATGGACATTAGATGTTGCTAATAACGAGGTCACAACATTAGTGGAATGATGTGATGAACTTTTATCCGAAGTATAGTATACGATCAAAGTCATTATCTTTAAATTATTATAACATCATGTAAAATAACTTTAGTCCTTAGACTATGATATCATGTCAATCACTAACACCGGAAGAGTAACTTGATAACATCGAACGTCACACAGTAACAAGATGAAAATAAAGCTGGGTTCTGATACTCCGAAAGTATTATGTAGAAGATCATGGATCAAGAGTGGGATTCGTCCGTCCCAATGACAGAGAGATATACTCTATGCCCTCTCGGTGATATCACATTGACATAGCTTGCAAGCAAGTTATGAGATCACTAGAATATTATATCACGGGAACGAGAAAACAATACTTGTCGTTACGAGATCAAACTAGGTATAGGGATACCGATGATCGAATCTTGTACATGTAATATATCGCGAGATAAAGAGATTTAGTTACAACGTTAAAAAGTTCACATGATGACAAGAGTCATCATTGAATGTGTGGGAGTCAATACGGATCTCCAGGTCTCGCTGCTGATTATTAATCGGAGAGGGGTCTCGATCATGTCTGCATTATTCGCGAATCGTATGGTGACATAATTAAGGGATACCGGCACCATTTGGAGCAAATAAGATACCAGAGGAAGAAAATGAAAGCGCTGAAATTATTTCGATGGACACCGCAATTGTTTCAGGTCAAATTGCTGAAATTGGTTTTGCATGTGATATCGAAATGTTGCAAGAGGTTTTATGTGAATGTTTGTTAATTAAAGAAATTAACAAAATTCCGAATAAAAGAAATAAAAGAGTTTTATTAAATGAGGATTAAATTTGGTGGATATTTAATGCAAGTGACTGGACATGTGAGTGGAGAAGGAATTATGTGAGTGGAGCATCCACCCACTTGTTGATTGTATCTAGATAGATAGATCTTGGTTCTTAGTTGTTTATATCATATGAATTTTTTTGTTTTCTATGCTGTGAATCCAATAGTGGTATCAGAGCCTGATCTATGCGTAGATGCTTTGCACGAGTAGAACACATATGATTATGTGGGAGTTGATGATCATGTTATTGCTTCTTCTATGTATTTTGGATACTGGTGGCATAGTGGGATGAAGCAGCCTAGACTAAGTTTACATGTCCTCGCACATGAGACATATTCCACGCTTGACATGCAACTAGTTTTGCATAAGTGGCTAGCGGGTTTCTATCTCTTCCACTATAGTCAATATCTGATTTGCAATGAGTTTCTAATAATTTGATTATCATTGTTGTGGTTCCATGTTCGTAGGTAAGAACGGTTCTATCTCCGGAAGCCCTAAGCCACGTAAAAACATGCAAATGATAAATTAGAAGCGTCTTGTTTTGTTGTTACTAGGCAAGTATCATGATATGCTAATGTTATAATTTGTAATATGGTTTGATACTCTTGGAAATTATAACATACCAAAGTATAAGTTCTATAGACCTTGGCCTTACACATATAGGAATGATGAAGATCATACCACGATGCACAAGATAGTGATCAAGTGCAAAAACCATATCATATCCCTTTTTGCATATGATGTTTGTTTGCATCTTATATTGCTTGTTTGGCGCTTTAGTAGCATTATAAGATGATCCCTCATTTAAATATGAAGATAAAAATGTGTTCTTCCTTTAGTATGCACAGTTAAAAAAGTTCATCGTTTCAAGACACAACGTGATGATCGGGTGTGATAGACTCTAGGCTCACATACAACAGGTGTAAGACAGTTTTACACATGCGAGTACTAAGCTTCTTACTTGGCGAGTCTAGCATGTACATACATGGCCTCGAAACATGAACCGAATGGTAAAGCATGAGTCATATGGTTGATATGATGACCATCTAGATGCTCGCCTTTAAAGCTACACCAACTCACGTGATGACCGGTCTTGGTGTAGTGGATCTGGTTCATGTAATCACCAAAAAGACGCGAGGGATGTTGTTTTGAGTGGGGGTTTATTTCTAATTTGAATTAGTTGAACTCAATCTATCATAAACTTAGTCTAAATAAACTTTGCAAATTCTGTTGTAGATGGCACCACCTGCTTTTAATTTCCATGTGTTCATGGAAAAAGAGAAACTTGCAACGAATGGTAGCAACTTTACCAACTAGACCCTAAACTTGAGGATTGTCCTCACTGCTGCATAAAAGCAATATGTGCTAGAAGCGCCGCTAGCCCCCCCACCTGATGATGCTTCTAATGATGTAAAGAATGCTTACTTAAGTCATCAGGAGAACCACAACATGGTTCATTGCTGTATACTGTATGGTCTAGAGCCAGAACTCCGAAAGCGTTTCGAGAATGGCAATTCCTTTGATACCATGGGTGAATTGAAAATGATTTTTGATTCCCATGCTTCCGTAGAGAGTTATGATGCTTCAACAAAGTTCTTTAGCTACATGATGGAGGAGAACAACTCCATTAGTGAGCATGTACTCAAAATGTCTGGGTACACCGATAAGCTTGTAGCCTTGGGAATAACGCTTTGATACATTGCAAATGTATCTATAATTTTTGATGTTCCATGCTTGGTTTTATCCACTTTTCTGTGTTTTGTTCCAACTTTGGAGTACTTTTCATATGATTTCTTGGACTAACCTATTAACAAGAGCCACAGTGCCAGCTGCCTGTTTTCTGCTGTTTTTGGTTCCAGAAAAGTCAGAAAATGAATATTCTCGGAATTGAACGGGACAAAAGCCAAAGTGCCTATTTTTCTGGATGTCATCAAGTGCCAGAATACGAGACGGAGAAGGGCCAGGGAGCCACCACACCACCTGGCCACGCGGCCAGGCCTGGCCCGCGCCAAGGGGTGGTGTGGCCGCTCCCGAAACCCCCGCGGCCTCTCCTTCCGCCTATATAGTGCCCTCGGGACGAAAACCCTAAGTGCCCGATCAAAAATCCACGAAAGAGTCTGTAGCCGTCATCATCTCCATCCCTATATCGGGAAGGATCTAAAGCTCTTCCCGGCACCCTGCCGGAGAGGGGAATTCACCCTGGAGGCCTTCTTCATCACCATGCAAGCCTCCGGTGTGATGCGTGAGTAGTTCATCCTTGGACTACGGATCCATGTAGTAGCTAGATGGCTGGTTCTCCTCCTTTGTGCTTTCATGTTTAGATCTTGTGAGCTCCGTTCATGATCAAGATCATCTATTTGTAATTCTGCATGTTGTGTTTACGGGGATCCGATGGATATTGAGATGCTATTTCAGATTGATTATTGATTCTATCATGTCTTTGTTATTTGTGATCTTGCATGCTTTCCGTTGTTAGTAGCTATCTTGGCCAAGTAGATGCTAGCAACTCCAAGAGTTAGTATTTATGCTCGATAGTGGGTTCATGCCTCTGGTAATCTAGGGAAGTGACAGAAATATCTAAGGTACTAGATGTGCTGTTGCTACTAGGGAGAAAACAACAATCCTTTGTTCATAGAACAATCGTATTGTTTACTTTACACGCAGTTCATAAAGCAATAATCTGTTGCTTGCAACTTAATACTGGAGGGGGTTCGGATGATAACCTGAAGGTGGATTATTAGTCATAGATGCAGTTGGATGGCGGTCTATGTATAATGTTGTAATGCCCAATCAAGTCTCAAAGGAGTCAAGATGATTAGTATATGCATGTATTGCTTTCTCGGTGTTTGTCAATTGCCCCGCTGTAATTTGTTCACCCATCATGTTATGTATCTTAAGGAGAGCCACCTCTAGTGAACTATGGATCCCGGTCCTTTACTTTACATACAATCTATAAACTGTTTACTGTTTTGTGTTCTACAAACTTTTACTTCTTTCCATTCGATACGCTTACTCCTTTGTTTTCCACAAAACACGGTGAGATTGACAACCTCATCGCAAGTTGGGGACAAAGTTCTGTGGTTGTGTTGTGCAGGTCTCCACGTTGCTACTAGCACCGGTAGTGCGCCTTGCCAAAGCTCAGCTAGTAACACCTTTCGGGTGTTTCCTTGCTCCTACTGGTTCGATTAAACCTTGGTTTCATAACTGAGGGAAACTTGCTACTGTGCTCATCATACCTTACTCTTGGGGTTCCCAACGAGCTCTACATCAACACCGCCATTAAGCATTTTTCTGGGCGCCATGCATTGAGCCATCAAGCGATTTTCTGGTGCCGTTGCCGAGGAGTCAAGGACATCTTCACAAGGGGAGTCCCTCATAACCAATCTCTTTACTTTGTTATTTTTGTTTTGCTTAGTTTCTTTTTGCTTTGTTTGCTTGTTTCTTTTTCAAAAAACACAAAAAAGTTAGTTTTACTAGTTTGCTTTCTTATTTGAAAACCCAAAAAAATGACTACTCTTGAAAACACTAAGTTGTGTGACTTCACTAGCACCAACAACAATGATTTTATGAGCACACCTATTGCTCCACCTATGGCTGAAAATACTTTCTTTGAGATAAGACCTGCTTTGCTCAATCTTGTTATGAGAGAACAATTTTCTGGTATTGGTAATGAAGATGCTGCTTCCCATCTAAATAACTTTGTTGAACTTTGTGAGATGCAAAAGCATAGGGATATAGATGGTGATATTATTAAGCTGAAATTGTTTCCTTTCTCTTTGAGAGGAAAAGCTAAAGAATGGTTGAATTCCTTAACTAGGAATAGTATTGATTCTTGGACTAAATGCAAAGATGCTTTCATTGGAAAATACTATCCTCCTGCTAAGATTATATCCATGAGAAGTGAAATAATGAAGTTTAAACAACTTGATAATGAGCATGTTGCTCAAGCTTGGGAAAGAATGAAATCTTTGGTAAAGAATTGTCCCACTCATGGACTGACTGCTTGGATGATCATCCAAACTTTTTATGCAGGATTGAACTATTCTTCAAGGAACCTATTGGATTATGCTGCTGGAGGTACCTTTATGACCATCACTTTGGGTGCTGCAACAAAACTTTTGGACAATATGATGGTTAATTATTTTGAATGGCATACTGAGAGAGCTCCACAAGGTAAGAAGGTAAATTCTGTTGAGGAAACCTCCTCCTTGAGTGATAAAATTGATATTATTATGTCTATGCTTGTTAATGGGAAAGCCCATATTGATCCAAATAATGTTCCTTTAGCCTCTTTGGTTGCTCAAGAAGAGCAAGTTGATGTGAACTTCATAAGAAATAACAATTTTGGCAACAATGCTTATGGTAATAATGCTTATCGGAACAATTTTGGTAACAACAATTATAAGCCATATCCTCCCAACAATGGTAATGCTTATGGAAATTCTTACAACAATAATAAGAGTGCTCCCTCTGAACTTGAAGTTATGCTTAAAGAGTTTATTAGTAAACAAACTGCCTTCAATAAAACTATTGAGGAAAAACTCTCTAATGCTGAAAGAAATATAGCATCTTTGGTTGAAGCTCAATCTTATTAAAATGGCTGCTAAACCTGAAACTAATGATAATCCCTTTGCATCTACTAATGCTATACAAGTAAGAATTGATGAAAATGTTAGACTATTAGCTGAATTACATGCTAAGTGGGAAAGAGAAGATGAAATTGCTAGAAACATTAGTGTTTCTACTATCACCACCACTAGTGTTGAGGCTAGTAATAGTTCTACTACTTTAGATGATAATTTTGATTTTGATCTTGATGGTTGCAATATCTCTGAAGTTATTAAGTTCCTACAAAAGCTTGCTAAAAGTCCTAATGCTAGTGCTATGAACATGGCCTTTACAAAACACATTACTGATGCTCTCATAAAGATTAAAGAAGAAAGGATGAAACATAAAGCTTCTATTCCTATAAAACAAGAAGATGGTTGGGAACCCATCATTAATATGAAAGTGAATGACTTTGATTTCAAAGCTTTATGTGATCTTGATAGTAGTGTTTCTATTATGCCTAGAAGGATTTATGATATGCTTGATTTGCCTCCACTTGAAGATTGTTATTTGAATGTCCCACTTGATGATAATGCTGAAAAGAAACTCATGGGGAGTCTTAATGATGTTCTTATTATGGTTAACGATTCCTATGTCCCCGTTGATTTCTATGTTTCAGATGTTGAATACAATGCTTCTTGTCCTATTACTTTGGGAAGACCTTTTCTTAGAACTGTTGGTGCCATCATTGATATGAAAGAAGACACCATTAAATATCAACTCCAACTCAAGAAAGGTATAGAACACTTACCTAAAAAAAGAGAAAAGTTTTCTTTTGCTTATCCTATGAAAACAAAATTTGGTCTTAATGCTTCTTCATTTGAGAACACTTGATTCTTTCTTGCTTCTTATGCCTAACTTAAAGGCGTTAAAGAAAAGTACTTATTGGGAGATAACCCAAAAGTTTTAGATGAGTCTTGGAAATTATTACCTCTGTAATAACCTCTCCTTATCCTTTTTATTTGCTTTTTGTGCCAAGAGTAACCTCTAATGAGAGTGAAGTAATGATTGGGAAAGTTGCTGTCTCGAAACAGATTTTTGTGCTTCACCGTAAAATTTCATGAGAGATCTCTGTATGTCGGATTGAGCTGTAATTTTTTGTGCTTCTGCCCCAGGTTGTTATCTAACTTTCGTTAGTGCAACACTTTTTTTCTTTGATCAACAGAAGGTCTTCGAAAAAATTCGTCTTTACCTGCTGGTCTGTTTTGACAGATTTCTGCCATTTTCTGCATTTGCTTCTTGTTTGTTCCTTTTTGACTTCTTTTGGGGAATTGAGCTTTTTGAGGGAAGTGCTACAGTAGCTAGTGTTCTAATGGAAGTTTATTTGGTGTTAGAACTAAACCTTAAGACTTATTTATCTTGAGTGCACTAATGTTGCTAATAAAGATTGTGTGAAGTTTTGTATGAAGGAAAATTTTCAGGTGTATGGAAGGAATGAATAATGAGATGAAGGAGGGACTAAAGCTCAAGCTTGGGGATGCCACGCGTGTCACCCCAAGAAATATACAAGAAGTACAAGCGTCAAATCTTGGGGATGCCCAAGGCATCCCCTTCTTCATCAATAAAAATTCCAGGTTTCTTCCAAACGCTTCATTTTTATTGTTTCATGCACAGTTGTGTTTTTCTTGGAGCGTCTTCTTTTTCATTTTTGTTTTGGTTTTTCGTTTTCTTGATTTGCTTAGTTTGCTGAATAAATTGGTTGGACCCCCTCTTTCATACATTGGTTTGCAAATAGTTTGGTTTGGTTTGGAAAAGAGTAGGAAAGTTCATACTTATGTGATAAAAAGAGCTAGTTTTTGACTGTGGCCTATGCTTTGTGATGCCATGCTTGATATTGTTTTGGATTTATGCTTAGTATTCTTTGCTGTAGCATGACTTGTTATAAACAATTGAGATTGCTTAATGTGCCTTGGATGAATCATGCGTTGTTTTAGCATATTAAAGCATAGTATAGTGGTATTCTCCTTTGATGCTTTATTTGGGTTGACTTGGCACATGCTCACACCATGTTATGACTATCTCAAGTCACCATAGCCTTTATGATCCTTTAGTTTTCAACTTGTAGTATCACTTTATGCTTTGATAAATGATGTTTTGTCGCTCTGCATGATTATGGTCATTATTGCTCTCTTAGTTTGTCGCTCCTAGTCTTTTGCTAGCCTCCACAACAAAGTATGAGTTCCACTCATGCATCCAACTCCCTAAACCAAGTTATTCCAAAGAGTCCACCATACCTACATACTATCTTATGCTATTCCAAGTATATTCATGCTTTTGTTTACCTTCCATATTAAACTTGTTATGAGAAAACTAGTGATTAAAGCTCTCACGAACTTGATGACACACTTTACTTTACTTGCCCTTAATAAACTTGAACCATTAGGTCCTTCTTTGTTGCGTATATTCTTGCGCTTTATAAGTTGAAATTAGCAGAACCATGTTTCATGGGGAACGCTTTCAACATTGCACTTGTACTTTGTACCCCATTGATATCATGTTCTTTTGCTTAAGGATCCCGGTGGTGTGAAATAAAAGTGGAACTTGTAAGATCATGGAGTTTGTATGTGTGTTAGAGAAACGCCTGGCCCGCTAGCCTAAGCCATGCCTAATCATGGTGGAAACTTGCAGCATCACCATAATGAGCACTCTATGAAGCATCCTCAATAAAAACCTATGCAAATAGCAAATAAAAAGATCGCTGAGATGCTCATTGTCTGCTTGCCTTGTCATTTTGATTATGGGAAAGCTCCCGTATCATGTGCAAGGGGTACCCCGTTGGCGGTTCTTAATGATACACATGTACTTACAATGACAAGATCTTACTCGTGACTGAAGTTGAGTAGCATGAGGATCGATCTTCGTAAGTAAGGGGCATGAGATTTCGGTTTATAACTTGTCCAGCATATCCTCTTACTTGTGTCACTTTAACCTTAATTACCTTCAAGATTCTTATGATAGGGGCAATGAGAGCTGAAAGCTATAAGTACCATAATTTTTGGAAGCTCTTTATGAGACTTGAATCCCTACTTCCTTTTACAAAGGCCTTTCTTCCTCCATTATATTGAGTCTCCACCTTCTACCTTTATGCACCTACTTTGAGAGCATAATGGTCATTCTTAGTTCTATGTGCATTGTCCCAAGACTAGTTGATTGATGCATAACTTGGTATTGCTTGTTTTAAACTATTGTATCTAGTCACTCTTATGAACTTTGAAGGTGTCCTATGCATTTATATTTGCTACTCTATTGAGGGACAAGCTGAATACTATTATACTATTAGTCACTCTTATGGTCAAGGTACAACCCTAGGATTTATTTGGGATTTTTATAAGGGGTTTTAGTCCTCTTAAATCCATTTATTCAAAAAGGGCAGAAGTAGTTTCTAGAAGATCATTTGATATAATTACATTAGACCACGTTGGTTTCTGATGTGATAAGGTCCCAAATGTGAATACACACTTAGGGGAATTTTCCCAAGATTTATTGGGGCATAGAAGTATTTCAAACCTATATTTTTCTAATTCAGCCATTTAAGAAAATGGGCAAAAAGAAATAATAACAAACAAACGTCTTGCAAAGCATTGTTATTCATGAATCTTTTGTTTGTGCCTTTTCATGTTGCATCATAGTTTCTTTGCTTATTGCTAGAACTTTGTCTTTGATGTTATGATTGAAGTACTATGATCCCAGCTTTGAATGTTTTACAAATACTTTGATCAAATCTTTGATGGTGCATGTCACCTCAAAAATTATTCTTTCTTTTTATCACTTACCTACTCGAGGACGAGCAGGAGTAAAGCTTGGGGATGTTGATACATTGCAAATGTATCTATAATTTTTGATGTTCCATGCTTGGTTTTATCCACTTTTCTGTGTTTTGTTCCAACTTTGGAGTACTTTTCATATGATTTCTTGGACTAACCTATTAACAAGAGCCATAGTGCCAGCTGCCTATTTTCTGCTGTTTTTGGTTCCAGGAAAGTCAGAAAATGAATATTCTCGGAATTGGACGGGACAAAAGCCAAAGTGCCTATTTTCCGGATGTCATCAAGTGCCAGAATACGAGACAGAGAAGGGCCAAGGAGCCACCACACCACCTGGCCGTGCGGCCAGGCCTGGCCCGCGCCAGGGGGTGGTGTGGCCTCTCCCGGCACCCCCTCGGCCTCTCCTTCCGCCTATATATTTCCCTCGGGATGAAAACCCTAAGTGCCCGATCAAAAATCCACGAAAGAGTCTGTAGCCGCCATCATCTCCATCCCTAGATCGGGAGGGATCTGAAGCTCTTCCTGGCACACTACCGGAGAGGGGAATTCATCCCGGAGGCTTTCTTCATCACCATGCAAGCCTCCGGTGTGATGCGTGAGTAGTTCATCCTTGGACTACGGATCCATGTAGTAGCTAGATGGCTGGTTCTCCTCCTTTGTGCTTGCATGTTTAGATCTTGTGAGCTCCGTTCATGATCAAGATCATCTATTTGTAATTCTGCATGTTGTGTTTGCGGGGATCCGATGGATATTGAGATGCTATTTTAGATTGATTATTGATTCTATCATGTCTTTGTTATTTGTGATCTTGCATGCTTTTCGTTGTTAGTAGATATCTTGACCAAGTAGATGCTAGCAACTCCAAGAGTTAGTATTTATGCTCGATAGTGGGTTCATGCCTCCGATAATCTGGGGAAGTGACAGAAATATCTAAGGTAGTAGATGTGTTGTTGCTACTAGGGAGAAAACAACAATCCTTTGTTCATAGAACAATCATATTGTTTACTTTACACGCAGTTCGTAAAGCAATAATCTGTTGCTTGCAACTTAATACTGGAGGGGGTTCGGATGATAACCTGAAGGTGGATTATTAGTCATAGATGCAGTTGGATGGCGGTCTATGTATAATGTTGTAATGCCCAATCAAGTCTCAAAGGAGTCAAGATGATTAGTATATGCATGTATTGCTTTCTCGGTGTTTGTCAATTGCCCCGCTGTAATTTGTTCACCCAGCATGTTATCTATCTTAAGGAGAGCCACCTCTAGTGAACTATGGATCCCGGTCCTTTACTTTATATACAATCTATAAACTGTTTACTATTTTGTGTTCTGCAAACTTTTACTTCTTTCCATTCGATACGTTTAATCCTTTGTTTTCCACAAAACACGGTGAGATTGACAACCTCATCGCAAGTTGGGGACAAAGTTCTGTGGTTATGTTGTGCCGGTCTCCACGTTGCTACTAGCACCGGTAGTGCGTCCTGCCAAAGCTCAGCTAGTAACACCTTTGGGGTGTTTCCTTGCTCCTACTAGTTCGATTAAACCTTGGTTTCATAACTGAGGGAAACTTGCTGCTGTGCTCATCATACCTTCCTCTTGGGGTTCCCAACGAGCTCTACATCAACACCGCCATCAAGCATTTTTTTGGCGCCGTGCATTGAGCCATCACGCTTCTCATTGACTTAGACATACATCATCTTCTTCAATCTCTGCCACCAAACTACAAGAGCTTCGTGATGAACTATAACATGCAGAGCATGAAGAAGTCTCTTCCCGAGCTTTTGTCAATGCTTAAGACTGCTGAAGTGGAGATTAGGAAAGAACATCAAGTGTTGATGATCAATAAGACCACCAGTTTCAAGAAGGACAAGAAGGGTAAATAGAAGGGTAACTTCAAGAAGGGCGACAAATCTGTTGATGCGCTTGAGAAGAAGACCCGGGCTAGCCCTAAGTGTAATACCAAGTGCTACTATTATAAGGGGACTGGCCACTGGAAGCGCAACTATCCCAAATATTTGGCAGACAAGAAGGCCGGTAAGATTAACAAAGGTATATTTGATATACATGTTATTGATGTGTACTTGACTAGTACTCGCAATAGCACCTGTGTATTTGATACTGGATCGGTTGCTAATATATGTAACTCTAATCATGGGCTGCGTAACAAGCGACCACTAGCAAGGGATGAGGTCACGATGAGTATCGGCAATGGATCAAGACTTGATGTGATCACCGTAGGAACGCTACCTCTCCATTTACCATCTGGATTAGTTTTAAACCTTAATAATTGTTATTTGGTGTCTACATTGAGCATGAACATTGTATCTGAATTATATTTATTGAAAATGGTTATTCCTTTAAATCCGAAAACAATGGTTGTTCGATTTATGTGAAAAATATATTTTATGTCATGCACCTATGATGAATGGTTTATTTATTTTGAATCTCGATAATAGTAATACACATATGCATAATATAGATACCAAAAGGATTAAACTTAATAATGATATATCTGCATATATGTGCACTGCTGTCGCGTAAAACGCATGAAGAAGCTCGATTCTGATGGACTTTTAGAATCACTTGATTTTAAATCATTTGATACATGTGACCCATGCCTTATGGGCAAGATGACTAGAACCATGTTTTTCGGTACAATAAAACGGGCGATAGATTTATTGGAAATCATACGTACTGATGTATGTGGTCCAATGAGTGTGTCGGCGCGATGTGGATATCTTTATTTTCTTACCTTCATCGATGATTTGAGTAGATATGGGTATATCTATTTGATGAAACACAAGTCTGAAACCTTTAAAAAGTTTAAGGAATTTCAGAGTGAAGTTGAAAATCATCGTAATTGTTGTCGTATTGACACGACATATGCTACAGGTGGTAGCTTACATAGAGGAGGTAAGGCGATGTAGGAGAATCCAGGATCGATATTGGCACACAAGGTACCCAGATTCACGTCCCATCGGTGGAGGATAGTTACATCCTGCTGTCAATCCAGTATATGTTCATAGATTGGTTTACAATGGGGTCACTGTAGGCGGAGGGAGATAGAGAGATTGTGTCTGTCCAATGAGATCTAATCTGACGTGGGGGTGCCCCTGGTGGATTTATATATGCAGCCAGTTAGGGTTTGTAAGCGCTAATGAGCTTTCTATTAGATTTGCCATCTTGGGCTCCTAGTCGGCGAGCTGTATGGGTCCAGTATACGCTAGTCGCCATATTTGGCGAGTCCATACGCCATGGGCGACTCCACTTCATGGGTATACCCCGATTGGTATTCCCCCATCAGTAATCCCCGAGCGCGTCAGGGACTCGGTGATGACTTCAAACCGATGAATTAATGCATGAGATTTTAGGGTGGAGTTGATGGCGAGTCGTTGGTGAGATCCTGAAACAGAGAAATAGCTCATGAAGTACTTCATTTGCCTTGGCAAGTCGACGCGTCGGGCGAGCCAGCATTGGACAGAGTCGCCCCTTGGAGAAGTTTGATTGGCGCCTTGTTAACTTGTTTCTGTAGAAGCTAACAAATAGAAGATGTGGAGGCCACCAAGTCATTGGTGATGAAGTCACCGAGTCGGTGCAGATGATTCCATGATGGGCAAGCCAGCGGCGGGCGAGTTGCCGAGCGTGGCAAGTCTGCGAGGGGAGAGTCCCCAACCATGGCGAGTCTGCGAGCATGGCGAGTCCACGAGGACGAGTCGTGGAGGGTGGTGAGTCCCCGAGCATGGAAAGTCCATGAGGGAGAGACCACGATGGAGATTCGTGATGGGCGAGTACGCGAGGGTGATGAGTCCACTATGGAGAGTCCCTCAGGGTGGCGAGTCCGCGAGGGTGATTCCACGAGGGATAACCCGTGATGGCGAGTCCCCGAGCGTGGCGTGTCCACGAGAGCGAGTCTGCGAGGGAGAGTCCCCGAGCGTGGAGAACCTGCAAGGGCGAGTCCGTCGAGGGAAAGATCCCGAGCGCGGCGTGTCCACGAGGTTGGCGAGTCGTGATCGTGAATCCACACGTACATGGCATAGAGATCACATGGGCACAATTCCTCAGGAACGATGTCGCACTCGAGGTGCAATGTTGTTGTCGAGCCCTGAGGAATATGCCTAGGAGTAGTCCCCGAGGCTCGAGTTGGCTTGTAGAGGCGATTTGAGGCTTGATACATTACAAATGTATCTATAATTTTTGATGTTCCATGCTTGGTTTTATCTACTTTCTTGTGTTTTGTCCACACTTTGGAGTACTTTTCATATGATTTCTTGGACTAACCTATTAACAAGATGCCACAGTGCCATTTGCCTGTTTTCTGCTGTTTTTGGTTCCAGGAAGTCAGAAAATGAATATTCTCGGAATTGGACAGGACAAAAGCCAAAGTTACTATTTTCCCGGAAGACTCACGGAGCCAGAAGGAGAGTCGGAGAGGGGCCACAGGGTGGCCACAACACCCCTTGGCGCGGGCCAGCCCAGGCCACGCCAGGGCATGGTGTGGGCCCCCTGGCCGGCCACCGACCTTGCCTCCTTCACCTATAAGAGCCTCCCGATACCAAAACCCTAAGGAGTCAATCAGAAATCCACGAAAATTTCCGCTGCGCCGCCGCCACCGAAGGGGAGATTCGGGGGATAGAAAGTCTCTGTTCCGGCACCCTGCCGGGACGGGGAAGTGCCCCCGGAGCCATCTCCATCGATCTCCACCACCATCTCCATCGCCATTCCTGATTCCCATGATGAGGAGGGAGTTGTTCTCTCTCGAGGCTAAGGGTTCTACCGGTAGCTATGTGTTCATATCTCTCTCTATGCATGATCATATTGTGATCATGAGCTTTGTAATCTATAGATCTACCTTGCTACTCAAGTGCTTTAATAGATCTCTGCTCTCCCCATGTGTGTGAAAGTGACAGCGTGCTCACCATGGTGGCACTTAGGCTAGAGATTACAAATACTTGTTATGAGTTATATTTGGAGTTGGATGTCTTTATGAAATTGTGGTGTTTGTTGGACCCATCTAGTGCTCAAGGTGATAGTGTGGGGTTATCTAGATGGGAAAGATGAACTTTGAGGTGTGCTGTTATAGCCCTACCATCGATTAGAGTGTTCAACCGGAGAGTAGTTAAGAGTAGTATCATAAAGAGAAGATATTTATATGAGAGTGTTCACTAGTGAAAGTATGATCCCTAGGCCTTGTTTCTAAGCATTGATACACCGTTTGCTATTAGATCTGTTACATGTTTGCTTGCTTCCATCTTTATTTCAGTTTGCTTTTAGTCTCTTCCACGCCATCAAGTTATCTTCTATCACCGTTACCACTTATAATTATCCATACCACTTGTATTTCACTATCTCTTCGCCGAACTAGTGCACCTATACACCTGACAAGTGTATTGGGTGTGTTGGGGACACAAGAGACTTCTTGTATCTTGATTGCAGGGTTGCTTGAGAGGGATACCTTTGACCACTTCCTCCCTGAGTTCGATAAACCTAGGGTGATCCACTTAAGGGAAAACTTGTTGTTGTTCTACAAACCTCTGCACTTGGAGGCCCAACAACTTTCTACAAGAATAGAAGTGCGTAGACATCAAGCTATTTTCTGGCGCCGTTGCCGGGAGGTAAGGTAAAAGGTATTCACACCGGAAGATTAAAGAAGAAGAACCTCCCACGGCAAACGCCTATTTTCTGGCGCCTTTGCCGGAGAGGTAAGGTAAAAGGTACTCACATCCTCCGGTGTGAGTGCTCGAAGTTATTTCCTTTAGATTCTACAATTTTGTCTTTTTGTTTCTTGTTTTCACTAGTTAGGCTTAATGGAAAACAACAAAAAAATTAGAGAGCTTTATAGTATTTATCTTGAGTTAGGACATGAAGTGTTTGAAGAGAAAATTTAAAAACCTATGGAACTTTATTTGCATGCTAATAGCAATGTTGTTAGTATGAATTCTTTGGACACCATTATTGCTAATGCTATGGAAAAGTTTAAGCTTGGGGAAGCTAGTTTTGATGAAAATGATATTTTTAGTCCCCCAAGCACGGAGGAGAAAATTTACTTTGATAATACTATGCCTCCAATATATGATGATTACAATGATGAGTATGATATTTTCAGTCCACCTACTATTGAGGAGAAAATTAATTATGATTACAATATGCCTCCTATATTTGATGATTATGGTGATGAAAATAATAATGATAGCTATTTTGTTGAATTTGCTTCCACTATAATTAATAAGAATGACTATGTTTATGTGAGGAGTATTGATTCTTTTATGCATGTGGCTCATGATAAGAATGTTTCTTGTGATAGTTATATTGTTAATTTTATTCATGTTGCTACTGAAAGTTATTATGAGAGTGGGAAACATGGTTTTATGTGTCTCAACAATATTAAGTTTCCCCTCTTTATGTTGAAAATTTTGAAGCTGCACTTGTTTTGCTTTCCTATGCTTGTTGCTTTGTGCTTTCATGACTTGTTTCTTTACAAGATTCCTATGCATAGGAAGTGGGTTAGACTTAAATGTGCTTTAAATTTGCTTCTTGATGCTCTCTTTTACTTAAATTCATATTTCTTATGTGAGCATTTTCTCAAACTATCATGCCTAACTTAAAGGCGTTAAAGAAAAGTACTTGTTGGGAGATAACCCAAAAGTTTTAGATGAGTCTTGGAAGTTATTACCTCTGTAATAACCGCTCCTTATCCTTTTTAATTGCTTTTTGTGCCAAGAGTAACCTCTAATGAGAGAGAAGTAATGCTTGAGAAAGTTGCTGTCCTGAAACAGATTTTTGTGCTTCATCGTAAAAATTCGTGTAAAATCTCTGTACGTCCTTTTGAGGCGTGAATTTTTGTACTTCTGCCCCAGGTTGTTATCTAACTTTCGTTAGTTTAACACTTTTTGATTTGAGCAACATAAGGTCTTCGAAAAAATTCGTCTTTACCTGCTGGTCTGTTTTGACAGATTTCTGCCATTTTCTGCATTTGCTTCTTGTTGGTTCCTTCTTGAGTTCTTTTGGGGAATCGAAATTTTTGAGGGAAGTGCTACAGTATCTAGTGTTTTAATGGAAGTTTATTGGTGTTAGAACTGAACCTAAATACTTATTATCTTGAGTGCACTAATGTTGCTAATAAAGATTGTGTGAAGTTTTGTATGAAGGAAAAATTTCAGGTGTATGGAAGGAATGAGTAATGAGATGAAGGATGGACTAAAGCTCAAGCTTGGAGATGCCACGCGTGTCATACCAAGAAATATCCAAGAAGTACAAGCGTCAAAGCTTGGGGATTCCCAAGGCATCCCTTTCTTCATCAATAAAAATCCTAGGTTCCTTCCAAACGCTTCATTTTTATTGTTTCATGCAAGTTGTGTTGTTCTTGGAGCGTCTTCTTTTTCGTTTTCGTTTTGGTTTTTCGTTTGCTTTGTTTTATTAGCTGGCTGAATAAATTGGTTGGACCCCCTATTTCATATATTGGTTTGCAAATAGTTTGGTTTGGTTTGGAAAAGAGTAGGAAAGTTCATGCTTATGTGGTAAAAAGAGCTCGTTTTTTACTGTGGCCTATGCTTTGTCATGCCAAGCTTGATATTGTTTTGGCTTTATGCTTAGTATTCTTTGTTGTAGCATGACTTGTTATAAACAAATGAGATTTCTTAATGTGCCTTGGATGAATCATGCGTTGTTTTAGCATATTAAAGCATAGTATAGTGGTATTCTCCTTTGATGCTTTATTTGGGTTGACTTGGCGCATGCTCACACCATGTTATGACTATATCAAGTCACCATAGCCTTTATGATCCTTTAGTTTTAAACTTGTAGTATCACTTTATGCTTTGATCAATGATGTTTTATCGCTCTGCATGATTATGGCCATTATTGCTCTCTTAGTTTGTCGCTCCTAGTCTTTTGCTAGCCTCCGTAACCAAGTATGAGTTCCACTCATGCATCCAACTCCCTAAACCAAGTTATTCCAAAGAGTCCACCATAACTACCTATTAGCTTATGCTATTCCAAGTATATTCATGCTTTTGTTTACCTTCCAAATTAAACTTGTTATGAGAAAACTAGTGATTAAAGCTCTCACGAACTTGATGGCACACTTTATTTTACTTGCCCTTAATAAACTTGAACCATTGTGTCTTCTATGTTGTATATGCTTGCACTTATTTGTTGGGAACTAGCAGAACCATGCTTTCATGGGGAACGCTTTCAACATTGCACTTGGTACTTGTACCTAGTTGATATCATGCTTTTTTGTATATGGATGTCGTCGCTGTGAAATGAAAGGGGAGCTTGTAAGTCCATGGAGTTATGTATATGTGTTAGAGAAACGCCTGGGCCGCTGGTGTAATCCATGCTGACATGGTGGAAACCTGCAGCGTAACCATAATGAGCTGTCTATGAAGCATTCTTCTTATAAAAAAAGAGTCCTATATTGAGAAAAAAGAGAAAAAAAGAGATACTATGAAAAGAGGAAAGAGAGAAAAAAGCACCATATTCCCATGGTAAATAAGAAGAATGCTGAGATGCTCGTTGTCTGCTTGCCTTGTCATTTTGATATGGGGATTCTTCCGTATCATCGGGCAAGGGGTACCCCGTTGGCGGTTCTCTATGATACACATGTACTTACGATGATAAGAACATACCGGTGACTAAACTTGAGTAGCATGAGGAGTGGCCCCTGTATACAAGGGACATGAGATTCCTAACTTATACTTCGTCAAGCATGTACACCATAGTTTGTTCACTTTAACCTTAATCACCTTCAAGATGCTTATGAGAGGGGCAATGAGAGCTGAAAGCTATAAGTACCATAATTTTTGGAAGCTCTTTATGAGACTTGAATCCCTACTTCCTTCTACGAAGGCCTTTCTTCCACTTATATGTTGAGTCTCCACCTTCTACCTTTATGCACCTACTTTGAGAGCATAGTGGCCATTCTTAGTTCTATGTGCATTGTCCCAAGACTAGTTGATTGATGCATACTTGATATTACTTGTTTTAAACTATTTGTATCTAGTCACTCTTATGAACTTTGAAGGTGTCCTATGCATTTATGTTTGGTACTCTATGAGGGACAAGCTGAATGCTATTATGCTATGTTTTCTTTATGTGAAACAAACAAACGTCTTGCAAAGCATTGTTATTCATGAATCTTTTGTTTGTGCCTTTTCATGTTGCATCATAGTTTCTTTGTCTTATTGCTAGAACTTTGTCTTTCATGTTATGATTGAAGTACTATGATCCTAGCTTTGAATGTTTTACAAATACTTTGATCAAGTCTTTGATGGTGCATGTCACCTCAAAAATTATTCTTTCTTTTTATCACTTACCTACTCGAGGACGAGCAGGAGTTAAGCTTGGGGATGTTGATACATTGCAAATGTATCTATAATTTTTGATGTTCCATGCTTGGTTTTATCTACTTTCTTGTGTTTTGTCCTCACTTTGGAGTACTTTTCATATGATTTCTTGGACTAACCTATTAGCAAGATGCCACAGTGCCAGTTGCCTGTTTTCTGCTGTTTTTGGTTCCAGGAAGTTAGAAAATGAATATTATCGGAATTGGACGGGACAAAAGCCAAAGTTACTATTTTCCCAGAAGACTCACAGAGCCAGAAGGAGAGTTGGAGAGGGGCCACAGGGTGGCCACACCACCCCTTGGCGTGGGCCAGCCCAGGCTGCGCCAGGGCATGGTGTGGGCCCCCTGGCCAGCCATCGACCTTGCCTCCTTCACCTATAAGAGCCTCCCGATACCAAAACCCTAAGGAGTCAATCAGAAATCAACGAAAAGTTCCGCTGCGCCGCCGCCACCGAAGGGGAGATTCGGGGGACAGAAAGTCTCTGTTCCGACACCCTGCCGGGACGGGGAAGTGCCCCCGAAGCCATCTCCATCGATCTCCACCACCATCTCCATCGCCATTGCTGATTCCCATGATGAGGAGGGAGTAGTTCTCTCTCGAGGCTAAGGGTTCTACCAGTAGCTATGTGTTCATCTCTCTCTCTATGCATGATCATATTGTGATCATGAGCTTTGTAATCTATAGATCTACCTTGCTACTCAAGTGCTTTAATAGATCTCTGCTCTCCCCATGTGTGTGAAAGTGACAACGTGCTCACCATGGTGGCACTTAGGCTAGAGATTACAAATACTTGTTATGAGTTATATTTGGAGTTGGATGTCTTTATGAAATTGTGGTGTTTGTTGGACCCATCTAGTGCTCAAGGTGACAGTGTGGGGTTATCTAGATGGGAAAGATGAACTTTGAGGTGTGCTGTTATAGCCCTACCATCGATTAGAGTGTTCAACCGGAGAGTAGTTAAGAGTAGTATCATAAAGAGAAGATATTTATATGAGAGTGTTCACTAGTGAAAGTATGATCCCTAGGCCTTGTTTCTAAGCATTGATACACCGTTTGCTATTAGATCTGTTACGTGTTTGCTTGCTTCCATCTTTATTTCAGTTTGCTTTTAGTCTCTTCCACGCCATCAAGTTATCTTCTATCACCGTTACCACTTATAATTATCCATACCACTTGTATTTCACTATCTCTTCGCCAAACTAGTGCACCTATACACCCGACAAGTGTATTGGGTGTGTTGGGGACATAAGAGACTTCTTGTATCTTGATTGCAGGGTTGCTTGAGAGGGATACCTTTGACCACTTCCTCCCTGAGTTCGATAAACCTAGGGTGATCCACTTAAGGGAATACTTGCTGCTGTTCTACAAACCTCTGCACTTGGAGGCCCAACAACTGTCTACAAGAATAGAAGTGCGTAGACATCAAGGCTCTTTAGAGATGCATATTCTGAAAATCGTAGTGATAGTTCCCGAGCATGGCAAGCGGCGAGTTGACGAGTCCCAGAGAGTGGCGACTAACAAATCATCGAGTGTGGTGAGTCCACGAGGGAGAGTCCACCAGGGTGGCATGTCCGTGATGGCGAGTCCCCAAGTGTGACGAGTCTGCGAGGGCGAGTCCACGAGGGAGAGACCGCGATGGCGAGTCGTGATGGGCGAGTCCATGTGAGGAGAGTCCTAAAGTGTGGCGAGTCCGTGTTGGGCAATTCCACGAGGGGAGAGTCCCTGAGCGTGGTGGGCCGCTCATCCGAGGTTGGCGGTGATTGATTGTGCTATTTTGTTTGCGAGTCTCTCGTCTTGGTCCGGGGGGCCAGTCGCATGGTGACTCCAAAGATGGCTCTCTGCTTAGAGTTCTTCCTAGACGATCTGAGGCTCAGTTTGCGAGTCCATGTAGTACATAGCCGTGCGAGTCACACTATATAAGATCGAGGAGGACATGGTGGTGTTTGTATATTACTGCCATTTGTCTTGACACGAAGGCCAGTCGAGCAAGGCGACCCCAATGATGGCTTTCGGTTAACGTTTTTCATGGATGATCCGAGCCTCGGTTTGTGAGTCCTCGTCTGCACTACTTAGCCATTGTGAGTCGCTCTTTCAAAGGTTGACAAAGGCCAGAGGGAGTCGACGCGGAGGACATGGTCTACGCGGAGTCGCACTATGGTGGATGGACTCGACTTGGTGGACATAGAATCGACGCGGCGAACGGAGGTGGCGCTATGGCAAAGTTGACACAGCGGACACATAGTCAACACGGTGGACGAAGGTCGTGCTATGGTGAAGTCGACGCAACAGACACATAGTCGATGCGGCAGATGGAGGTCGCGCTATGGCAACGTCGACACGGCGGACGGATGTCGCGCTATGGCGAAGTCGACGCGGTGTACGGAGGTCGCGCTATGGCGAAGTCGACGCAGCAGACACGAAGTCGAGACGACGGACGTAGGTCGTGCTTTGGCAGAGTCGACGCGACGGACGGAGGTCGTGCTATTGCGAGGTCGATGCGGTGGACACGTGGTCAACGCGGCGGACATGCTGTACGGTGTTGAGCCGGAAGGAGTCGACGCGGTGGACGGAGATCGCGCTATGGCGAAATCGTGCGGTGTTTAGACAATTTCATTTCAAGTTCGCGGCGGGCGAGTCGCTGAACGTGGCGAGACAACGATGGGCGAGTCCATGGTGGCGAGTTTGCGCCATCGAGTGCCCGAACGTTGAGAGTCCGCGAGGGTCGTGAGTATGGCGTTTAATCAGAAGGAGCCGACGCAGCAGCGAGTAGTGGTAGCGAGCTCGATTAGACCATTGGTCGGACAGAGTCACGTGGCAGAATTGCTTTGGTGGAGACGTGTGGTAACCGGTAGCATGGCGAGTCACCAAATGTGGCGAGTTTGCGAAGGGCGAGTTCGCCACGGGCGAATTCCCAAACGTGGCGAGTGGGCAACAGGCGATTCCACGATGGACTGGTGTGACGTTTAGCCGGAAGGATCCGACCCAGCGGAATCATCGAATTTTAAGTCGGCGCAGCTAAAGTAGTTGACCGGCAGCGATCCTGGACGTCGACGTCCGGTATTCCATGAATTTGCTGATTGCATCGTGATTTACTTGTACTTGCACACACATAAACGATCAGTAGATAAATAGAATATAATAATTAGAATAGGCTTAAGTGAAGGGAGATTTTTTAATACTGATCTGATGTGATCCTATGTACGTATCGCGTGGCCATGCGCCTCCTTTTCTTTAATCCAAGCTAACAGGAACATGTTCGATCGGGCTCTCCAGTTCATGATACAACTTCTCTCGCTTGTTGTGTCTGCGGAGGAATCACTCGCGCGTGAGTGCCACCTATCTCGGTCAGCCACAACGTCTAGCCCCCACGCATGCGTTGTTGATGAAAAACCGGCCGCCTGTTGATGGAGAAATTCTGCGGCGTGCTAGTGTAGATGAGTTGAATAGATGAGATCTGGCTGCTGTTGACGATGAATTTGAGGATCCCACCCAGATCATCACCTTCAAGCACTGCTTGCCCCACGGTGGATACCAACTGTCGTGGTATTGACATAGCAGATGCTATATAGTAGCTTACATAGAGGAGACAAGATGACATAGGAGAATCAAGGAGCGATATTGGCACACGAGGTACCCAGGTTCATGTTTCCTCGGTGGAGGATCGCTACATCCTGTTGTCAATCCAGTATATGTTCATTGATTGGTTTACAATGGGGTCACTGTAGGCGGAGAGAGAGAGAGAGAGAGAGGTTGTGTCTATCTAATGAGATCTAATCTGACATGGGGTGTCCCTGGTGGCTTTATATATGCAACCAGTTAGGGTTTACAACTGCTAATGAGCTTTCTATTAGAGTCACTGTATTGGGCTCCCAGTCGGCGAGTCGTCTGGGTCCAGTATACGCTAGTCGCCATATTTGGCGAGTCGATCCGCCATGGGCGACTCCGCTTCGTGGGTATACCCCGATTGGTATTCCCCCATTAGTAATAGAAAGAATAATTTTCCGTGATCTGATCATCACTACTAGGAAAAACCCTACTCGAGGCGCACCAGGAAGGCTATTCAAGGCGCATATCATATGCGCCTCTATGCGAGGCGCATATGATATACGCCTCCTATACTTCACATATGCGAGGCGCATATCAGTATATGTGTCTCGCATATGTGAAGTATAGGAGGCGCATATCATATGTGCCTTGCATATGTTTTACAATGCGCCTCTCATGTTGATAGTATATGCGCCTCCTATAGTACCCTATATGTGCCTTCTATAATATTTTCGAAATTCAAGTTTTACAGCAATTTTCAAATATACATAACAATATACAAGTATTCAAATATACAATACAGACCAGAATACAGTATAAACAATACAGAATTTTCCAGAAACTTGCAATTGGACAAAGCATAATAGAACCAACATGAATACGAGTACATTACACATCAATCACGACATACGAGTTCATACATCTACTAGGATCAACAAGGTTGTGATCATGAGAAAGTTCCTCCACTTCTTTCTCTCGTGCCTCCTCCACTTCTCTTCCGCTACCTCTCTAGTCTTGTAGCCTTTGTAGCTGTTGCCCGAGAATTTTTTCACTTGCTTCTGGCAGTCTTCCCACTCCTCGTACACACCTGGAACCTTACCGACGTACACGACATAGTACTTCTTCGCCATCTCATGTACACAAGATAGATGATATTATCTATGTCAGTGGAAAGCAATAGCAGTTCACAATAAGATCATGCATATATATATGGGTGCAATAAGATGTAAGAAAACACGTTCTAATCATCGGAATTTTGAAGAAAGACCAAAAAAAGCAAACCAATAATGACTTGGATTAGTTCCTCATACTTAGGTTGGGAACGGAAATAACAATGCTCGTTGTTTGATCTCGTGTGACAAGTAGAGTATATGCCCAAATTACTAGTCTACTTGGCACACTAGATCGAACAGCGGCATAGTCATACATATGATGCCACAACACGTTCTAATCATCGGCATTTTGAAGAAAGACGAAAAAAGCAAACCAAGAATGACTTGGATTCATGCCTCATACTATTCGTATCGCCAAAGACAAAAGAAGAGAAATACTTTCACGATTCATATAGCATGGGCATGTTATGTCCAATGTTAAAGCAAGGAAAGGATTCGGTCTCCACGGCAACAACTCGTTTCGAGTTTGGTGTGTCGAAAGGAGTCATTGCCATGGACCCATAATCCTTTCCTTGGCTTATCATTGAACATATTATGTCTATGTATATGAATCTTGAAAATATTTGTCCTCTTTCGACTTTGGGGCTACGAGATGAAATAGTTTATCATTTCATTATATTGCCAAAGACGAAAGGAAAGAAATCATTCCACGATTCATATAACAATGTCGCCAATGCTATACGAATAGTGAAGTAATGTCTTTCCTTTCGACTTTGGGGCTACAACGAGATATTTGAAACTAAATACTTCACCATTTCATTTAATTCACGCTATCTAATCTATTCGTATCGCCAAAGACAAAAGAAGAGAAATACTTCCACGATTCATATAGCATGGGCATGATATGTCCAGTGGTAAAGCCAAGAAATGATTCGGTCTCCACGACAACGACTCATTTCGAGTTTGGTGTGTCAAAAGGAGTCATTGCCGTGGACCCAGAATCCTTTCCTCGGCTTACCATTAAACATATTATGTCTTATGTTATGAATCTCGAAAATATTTGTCCTCTTTCGACTTTGGGGCTACAAGATGAAATAGTTTACCATTTCATTGTATCGCCAAAGACGAAAGGGAAGAAATCATTCCACAATTCATATAACAATGTCGCCAATGCTATACGAATAGTGAAGTAATGTCTTTCTTTTCAACTTTGGGGCTACAATGAGATATTCGAAACTACATAATTCACCATTTCATTTAATTCACGCTATCTAATCTATTCGTATCACCAAAGTCAAAAAAAGAGAAATACTTCCACGATTCATATAGCATGGGCATGATATGTCGAGCGGTAAAGCAAGGAAAGGATTCAGTCTCCATGGCAACGGCTCATTTCGAGTTTGGTGTGTTGAAAGGAGTCTTTGACATGGACCGTGAATCCTTTCCTTGGCTTACCGCTCAACATATTATGTCTTATGTATATGAACCTCAAACATATTTTTCCTCTTTCGACTTTGGGGCTACGAGATGAAATAGTATTAACTTGGGAGACATTGTTACAAGTCTACTTCCCTCATACTTAGGTTGGGCACGGAAAATGACAATGCCGCTGATGGATCTGGTGCAGCAAGTAGAGTATATGCACAAACCTCTAGTCTACTTGGCACACCAGATCTAGCAACGACATGGTCACACACATGACGCCACAACATGTTTTAATCATCGACATTTCGAAGAAAGACAAAGAAAGCAAACCAAAAGAAGTAGGGCAGAAATAACGAATAAAAAGCAACACACACTTAAAATAGTTCATAACACAAATAACTAGATAGTGTCGCTCACAATCAAGTTCAACGGTTGACGAAACATACTCTAGAGGTTTTTCTAGGCAAGTTTAACATAGTGATAAGAGGTTACAACATGAGTTCGGAACTAACAGCTAGCTACCCAGGCAATGCAATAATCAAGACTTCTTCGGCTGTTGAGTCGGCTTTGGGGAGGGGCATTAATGAAGCCTGGCCGAGTTTTTTCCATCTGCATGAACGTCCTGCCGTCACCCTGCTGTGCTAAGCGTTCGTCTATCTCCCTGTTGGGCGGTGTATAGCCGCCATAGAAGGTGCCCCCGGATTTCATAACTCCCTGGTGCACGATTGCCGTGATCTCCTCCTGGATGTCAAAGAAGTGCTGCTTGAGGTTGCGATCATGTATGCATGCATGCCTTTTAGCCCATCACGAGGTCAGATGCCAGCGTTTCGCTCTCCATGTCATTGAAGAACGCCTTCATGTGGTAAAGGGCGTAGAAGGCATCCTTCCCGCTGCCAGACGGCCGCTTAACGCAGGCCCACTCACCATGTTTGGGGATTCGCCCGTGGCGAACTCGCCCTTCGCAAACTCGCCATGCTACCGGTTACCACATGTCTCCACCAAAGCAATTCTTCCACGTGACTTTATCCGACCAATGGTCTAATCGAGCTCGCTACCACTACTCGTTGCTGCGTCGGCTCCTTCTGATTAAACGCCATACTCACGACCCTCGCGGACTCTCCATGTTCGGGGACTCGTGTTGGAGATATGCCCAAGAGGCAATAATAAAGTGGTTATTATCATATCTTCATACTTATGATAAATGTTTACATACCATGCTATAATTGTATTAAACGGAAACATTAATACTTGTGTGATTTGTAAACATAAAAGAGTCCCTAGTAAAGCCTCTTGTTAAACTAGCTTGTTGGTTAATATATGATCATGGTTTCCTGATCATGAACATAGAGATGTTATTAACAACAGGGTCATATCATTAGGAGAATGATGTGATGGACATACTCCTATAGTTAAGCGTAGCATAAAGATCAAGTCATTTAATATAGTTCATTTGCTATAAGCTTTCTGATACATAGTAACCTAATTCCTTCGACCATGAGATCATGCATATCACCTTTACCGGAAGGATGCTTTGATGACATCAAACACCACACCGTAACAGGGTGGCTATAAAGGTGGCATTGAGTGTTCAGAAAGTATTGGTTGAGACACATGGATCAAGAGTGGGATTTGTCCATCCATATGACGGATAGCTATACTCTGGGCCCTCTCGGTGGAATGTCATCCAATTAGCTTGCAAGCATGTGACTGGCTCACAAGGGATCACATACCACGGGAACGAGAAAAGAGTACTTATCAGTAACGAGGTTGAACTAGGTATGCAGAGATACCGACGATCATAACCTCAGATAAGTAAAATATCGTGAGACAAAGGGAAATTGGTATCGTATGTAAGTGGTTCATTCGATCGCAAAGTAATCGTAGAAATATGTGGGATCCATATGAATTTCCAGATTCCTCTATTGGTTATTGTTCGGAGAAGTGTCTCGATCATGTCTGCATAATTCACGAACCGTAGGGAGACACACTTAAGGATTCGACGTTGTTTAAGTAGTTATGGAATGATGAGAAAGAGACCGAATGTTGTTCGGAGTCTCGAATGGGATTCGGGATATCACGAGGAGATCCGGAATGGTCCGGAGAATAAGATTCATATAAGGAAAGTCCCGTTTCGGAGTTGGGGAATGGTTCCGGTGTTTTCATCGGGAATGTTCTAGAATGTTCCGGAATGTCCGGCACTCCGAAAAGGGGAAGGGTACATGAATGTGTCATTGTAAGTTGGAATGATTGCATCATGTACTAGGTGTCATTGCTGTCCAAAATAAAGGGTTTATTCAAATCCTAATTTGAAAAGTCAAACGGCTAGTTTGAAAGTCAAACGGCAAGTTTTGGAAAGAGGAGGAGGAGTGGGAAACCGAGTTGGGGAGGGATTCCCTCCTCCAACCGCCGGCCCACCTCCATGCCGAGTTGGGGAGGGACTCCCCTCCCCTTGGCCGCGCCTCCCACCTATAAAGGGAGGGGCAGGGCTGCCCCTCCTAGTACACAAGTACCTCTCCTCCAAAACCCTAGATTGGCGCCACCACCTCCTGCTGCTGCCGCCACCTCCCAGGGTTGCCCTAGCCGCCGACTTGGGGTGCCCCAAAACCTAGCCGCCGGCTCTAGCACCTCCTCCTTGGTGTGTCTAAAACCTAGATCGCCGAGGAGCTCTCTCATACTTCACCATACTCGCTCCGGCTTAAGGCGAAGCCCTGCGAGATCTCCCCTCTACTTCCGGTACCACGCCGTTGTGCTGCCAGAATCGCGAGGAGAGTACTACAACCTCCGCTGCCTGCTGGAACAAGGGAGAGGAAGGTCTTCGTCGAGTACCGAATGTGTGACCGACTACGGGAGCGCTGCCGGAACGCAGCGCCGGAAGGATCGTCTACGCGATCTTGAGATCGGAAAAGAGTACGACTACATCACCCACGAGAATCTGCTCTCGTTAACCGCTTTGGAATCTTCGAGGGTGAGTTCTTCTATCGACTCGTTGCTACAATCTAGTAGACAGATCTTGGCTTGTTTGTTTGCATGCGGTAGAATTTTTTTGTTTTCCATGCTACGAAACCCTACAGTGGTATCAGAGCCGTGTCTATATGTAGATCTGTTGCACGAGTAGAACACAATGGTCATTGTGGGCGTTGATGCTTTTATTGTCGATTGCTTCTTGTGTACTTTGCATCTTGCGGGATGTTGGGATGAAGCGGCCCGGGCTAACCTTACATGACATCTTTCATGAGACTTGCTCCACGCTTGACATGCAACTTGTATTGCATAAGTGGCTTTGCGGGTGCCTGTTTCTCCCAGCATAGTGGAGATCCAATTTACAACGGGTGATTGACAATACTAGTATCAATGTTGTGGTTCTTATTCGTAAATTAGAACGACACTTATTGAAATCCCCAAACCACGTAAAATATGCAAAGAAAGTAGAGGCGTCTAACTTTGTTTTGCAGGGGTGTGCAGTGATGTGATATGGCCATGATTGTAATTATATTTGATGTATGCAATGTTCCTTATTGTAAGTTGGCAACCGGCAGGAGCCATATGGTTGTCTTTAATTTCTGTTAAGACCCGCGTGTCTATTCAAAGTAGTTGTAATAGTTGAAGCTGGTGGACGACAACCATGAAGAAGCGTCATTGACCTTGATGCTATGTCGGTGATGATGGAGATCATGTTCGTGCTTGAAGATGGAGATCGGAAGCACAAAGAAGAAAGGCCATATCATATCACATATTATGAATTGCATGTGATGTTAATCCTTTATGCATCTTGTATTGCTTAGTAGACGACGGTAGCATTATAAGATGATCCCTCAAGCACACAATTTCAAGTTCTAAAGTATTCACCCTTAGTATGCACCGTTGCTAAAGCTTGTTGTTTCGAAGCACCACGTGATGATCGGGTGTGTTAGATTCCGCGAGTGAATACAACGTAAGCAAGCCAGATTTGCTTATGCGGTAGCTAAGGTTTGATCTTGACGAGCCTAGCATGTACAGACATGGTCTTAGGAACACGAATCACCGAAAGGTAAAGCATGAGTCATATAGTAGATATGATGAACATGTCGATTGTTCGCCATTAAAACTATATCAACTCTTGTGATGATCGGTTTTGATCTGGTGGATTTGGTTCGTGTGATCACTAAAACAATGTGAGGGATGTTGTTTTGAGTGGGAGTTCACCTAGATTAATTCAATTATTAATTAGAACTCAATTTATCATAAATTAAATCAAAGTGAATTTGCATAGTTGTTGTAGTCATTGGCATCCGTTTACCACCTTGCGCTTAGTTATAATTGAGATAATAGAACTATAGAATTCTGGTTAGTTACTTTACGAACTGGTATCGTATTGTTTTGAAGTGTTAATCTAAAGTTTAAAAGTCCTATTGCAAACTTTCAGTAAGTTCCGGTTACTCCATGAAGTTTAATAATTAGTATTAAATCAAGAGTGACAATTCCAAGTGTTAGTGTATGAGTATCGTGTTTGTCTCCATGATTCTTGATATTCAAAGGATTGTCTTAATATCAAGGTTATCTAGGATCTGGAAAAGTTGTTTCAGAAACCATGATGTGTGGAAGATATTGTGATATCTGAAACGAAGTTTTGGTTGCAACATGATAGAGTATAATATGGCAAAAGTCATGTTCTCGTATTTGATGAGAATTTGCAAAAGGTTGAAGACACTAGTTGTCCTAATCCTCCAAAATGTTTTGGAGAGCAACATTATACTCGCAGTTAACCGTTATAAGCTAAAAGTAGCTTGATCATGGATAATTCCATGATAAGGGTGAATATTTGATGTAGGTAAAGTGTTTACCACACCAATAGATTACTACAGAAAGGAATTTGAAAGAACACCAAACATTTAATGATGGTGATCTACTTCAAAGTGCAAGTCCAAAGACATTGGTATTTAATTATACACGCTTTGGACTATGTGTCATATGTATGACTCCACTGTTGATGTTGATAGATTCTTTCAAACAGAAAATAAATACTGAAAGAGAATCTCATAAATATATGGCAGAAAAGAAAAGACTAGAATTGTTCAGTTTAAGTATATAGATGATATACATGTTATGGCTATATTCTTTGCTTATTAAACAATGTGGTTCTTAAGTATTTGATACTGAATTTGTTGGTGTGAATCGTCATACGAAACAACACAATTCATGAACTACAATGGCCTAAGTAACTAGCAAAAGAATGTGTGATGATGTTCATCGAGAACAAATAAAGGGTTATTGTGTTGCTCGTTAAACATCAAAGCTTGCCTTCAAGATTTGTTTTATCAGGTATTATGAGAACAAAAGGGTTGTTCAAATAATTGCCGTAATCCATAAAGATGGATGATTCACAAATCTCGTTGGAGAAATCACATCCATAAAACTAGTGCTAAAAATGTCGAAAGACAAATTGATTGAAAGATCACTTGGAAAGTGACATCGCCGTTTAAATTATATTGGAAAGAAAACATGAAGAAACTCCATGTGGATGGAATTTTGGAGTCTTTTGATTTTGATCAAATGATGCTTGTGAAACCTTTCTAGAGATAATTAAAACTTCGTTCATAGGCCAAAAGGGAACGGATGACTAGCATATTGGAACTTGTACATATTGTTGTATGAAATCCATTATATGTAGTCAAGAGCGATTGATTTCAACTTCATATGCTTTCTCCGAAAATTTGAGTGAATATATGAATATTTACTTAATAAGGATGAAGTATGAAACATTTGAAAAGTTCAAAGTCTTTCAAGATGAAGTGCAAAATCATTGTAATAAGAATGTAAATAGTTTATGATAAAGATCATAAAGGAAGATATTTGAGTTACAAGTTTAGCATAATACCTTAAGATTTAAGGAATCATTCCGTGGATTTGCATTTCCCGAAACACCATAAGAGTATGGAGCGTTCGAGATATGTAATTAAACCTTGTTTGACATGGTAAGATCAAAGGTATAAATCATAAAACTGTCATCATATTTTAAAGATTAAAAGCTTTAGAGAATACCGGTTTTCCACTGAAAAGAGCTCCATCATAATCCGCTGAAATGACACCATATAAAGTTATGGTTTGGGATAAAACCCAAGTAGTCCTTTCTTAAAACATTGGTATGCTTTGCATTAGAAAGATGTTTGCAACCAAAGTCGGATGAACCTGTCTTTGTATGTTATTTCGAATAACTGTTAAGTATTCCTCCATAACACTGGAGACAAAAGTGTTTGTCGCTTAGAACGTCAAGTTTCTTTGAGAAGGAATTTTTCATGAAAAGTTAAGTGGGAGGACAATAGAACTTTGATAAGGTTAAAGGAACCTTAGCTATATGTGCAAAGTTGCGCAGCGCCGAAAAGTGTTCCGGAGGCAGCAACAATGCTCATGGCTCACGTGCCTCAAAGGTTGCGGTCACGAAAGTCTAAGTTTCTATTGAACCAAGTAGGTCGAGTAAACAATCAAATACCAAGATTTGAGGGTTGAATCATTATTTGAGAATAATGAATGGACTACATGCAAAGAAGCGATGATGGGCCCTGACTCCGTCAAATGGCTTGAAGCCATAAAATCCGTGATAGTTCCATACACGAGAAATCAAGTTTTGAACTTGAAGGACCCTCGAGAAAGGTGTAAGACCTTACAGTTGTGTTTGGATCTATAAAGAAGTAGACATGGATGTTTCACATCTATGAAATAGTCGACATGTTGGGAAAGAGTTCACAACAATGTTCAAAGATTGACTATGACAATATTTGATCTTTCATAGCGATATTTAGTCTAGACGGATTAATGTAGCAACCACTACATATAATTTTTGTTATGTGGTAGTTGAATAAACAAAACAAGTTCTTCTAATAGAAGGGTTACCTAGGACGTGTGCATGACACGGTCCAAAGGGTTTTGTTAATTCAAAGGATGCTAAATGCATATGCAAACTTCAATGGTTGAAGTAAGCATAGCGGAGTTGGAATCTTCACTATGATGAAACTGTTAAAAGAGTTTAATTTCATCGGAGACAATGAAGATGCTTGCATTTGCAAGAAATTAAGTGGGAGCGCTAAGACATATTTCTAATACATTATGTGGAGGACATATTGTTGATTAGAAATGATGTATCTTTTATTAACACATATTAAGAATTTCATCCTGATGAAAGACTTAGGCAAAACCCAAATATTTGGCATCAATAGACACTAATATGGTTGTGCCGAAAGTACATAGATTATGTATTGAATGAGTTCAATATAGAAACTACAAGAAAGGTTCTTGTCACACAGAAAGGATTGAATGAGTTCAATATTGATGATATATTCAAGTGTATTGACACTTGGTAAGTGAAACAAAGATTCAAGTATAAATTGATACTTGATGTATGAAATCACAAAGAGTATTTATATCAATCATACTGTGATATGTACAAATCCAGATATGTCCTATGCTCTAAATGTTATGAGCATATACCAGAATGATTCATAAGATGATCATTGGACGATAGTAAGGATATTCTTATGATCTTTTGGAAGAACTAAGAGTATATTATTTTGTAGAAGTGGCAAATAGATGGTTAGTTCATTGTAAAAGTATTACATTGATACTAGTTTTGTCACAAAGTACAAATTAAGTTTATCTCAATCTAAACTAAGGGTGGCACAATATAATGGAAAGTAAGTTCCATAATGGATTTGGATGAGTTCCAAAGTTAAGACATTGTGACAGATACTACAACAAAAGGCTAAGTATATGACTGCTATAATAGCAGCTAAAGAGGGCATTTGTGTCAAACTAGGTGTAGTTCACAGCGGGATAATACTATGAAGATATATTGTACGACAATATTATCAACATGTTTTAACCCCAAAGAACTAAAGGTCTCACCAAAGGACCAAAATTATACAAAGCCATCTCATTAGAGAATGAGTGATGCGTAGAGACACAAAGACATGCAATTACACACGGACCTGGAAGTGTCAGATCCGGAGATCAGTTGACCACTAGCAATCGTGTACATACAACACCGGAAAGCCATAGGTGTTGGATACACAAAGGTTTGAAACTAGATTATTGACTCTAGTGCAAGTGGGAGACTGTTGGAGATATGCCCAAGAGGCAATAATAAAGTGGTTATTATCATATCTTCATACTTATGATAAATGTTTACATACCATGCTATAATTGTATTAAACGGAAACATTAATACTTGTGTGATTTGTAAACATAAAAGAGTCCCTAGTAAAGCCTCTTGTTAAACTAGCTTGTTGGTTAATATATGATCATGGTTTCCTGATCATGAACATAGAGATGTTATTAACAACAGGGTCATATCATTAGGAGAATGATGTGATGGACATACTCCTATAGTTAAGCGTAGCATAAAGATCAAGTCATTTAATATAGTTCATTTGCTATAAGCTTTCTGATACATAGTAACCTAATTCCTTCGACCATGAGATCATGCATATCACCTTTACCGAAAGGATGCTTTGATGACATCAAACACCACACCGTAACAGGGTGGCTATAAAGGTGGCATTGAGTGTTCAGAAAGTATTGGTTGAGACACATGGATCAAGAGTGGGATTTGTCCATCCATATGACGGATAGGTATACTCTGGGCCCTCTCGGTGGAATGTCATCCAATTAGCTTGCAAGCATGTGACTGGCTCACAAGGGATCACATACCACGGGAACGAGAAAAGAGTACTTATCAGTAACGAGGTTGAACAGGTATGCAGAGATACCGACGATCATAACCTCAGATAAGTAAAATATCGTGAGACAAAGGGAAATTGGTATCGTATGTAAGTGGTTCATTCGATCGCAAAGTAATCGTAGAAATATGTGGGAGCCATATGAATTTCTAGATTCCTCTATTGGTTATTGTTCGGAGAAGTGTCTCGATCATGTCTGCATAATTCACGAACCGAAGGGAGACACACTTAAGGATTCGACGTTGTTTAAGTAGTTATGGAATGATGAGAAAGAGACCGAATGTTGTTCGGAGTCTCGAATGGGATTCGGGATATCACGAGGAGATCCGGAATGGTCCAGATAATAAGATTCATATAAGGAAAGTCCCGTTTCGGAGTTGGGGAATGGTTCCGGTGTTTTCATCGGGAATGTTCTAGAATGTTCCGGAATGTCCGGCACTCCGAAAAGGGGAAGGGTACATGAATGTGTCATTGCAAGTTGGAATGATTGCATCATGTACTAGGTGTCATTGCTGTCCAAAATAAAGGGTTTATTCAAATCCTAATTTGAAAAGTCAAACGGCTAGTTTGAAAGTCAAACAGCAAGTTTTGGAAAGAGGAGGAGGAGTGGGAAACCGAGTTGGGGAGGGATTCCCTCCTCCAACCGCCGGCCCACCTCCAAGCCGAGTTGGGGTGCCCCAAACCCTAGCCGCCGGCTCTAGAACCTCCTCCTTGGTGTGTCTAAAACCTAGATCGCCGAGGAGCTCTCTCATACTTCACCATACTCGCTCTGGCTTAAGGCGAAGCCCTGCGAGATCTCCCCTCTACTTCCGGTACCACGCCGTTGTGCTGCTGGAATCGCGAGGAGAGTACTACAACCTCCGCTGCCTGCTGGAACAAGGGAGAGGAAGGTCTTCGTCGAGTACTGAACGTGTGACCGACTGCGGGAGCGCTGCCGGAACGCAGCGCCGGAAGGATCGTCTACGCGATCTTGAGATCGGAAAAGAGTACGACTACATCACCCACGAGAATCTGCTCTCATTAACCGCTTTGGAATCTTCGAGGGTGAGTTCTTCTATCGACTCGTTGCTACAATCTAGTAGACAGATCTTGGCTTGTTTGTTTGCATGCGGTAGAATTTTTTTGTTTTCCATGCTACGAAACCCTACAACTCGATAGCGCAAACTCGCCAACATGGACTCGCCCATCGCTGTCTCGCCACGTTCAGCGACTCGCCCGTCGCGAACTTGAAATGAAATTGTCTAAACGCTGCACGATTTCGCCATAGCATGATCTCCGTCCACCGCGTCGACTCCTTCCGGGTCAACACCGTACAACATGTCCGCCGCGTTGACCACGTGTCCACCGCACCGACCTGGCAATAGCACGACCTCCGTCCGTCGTGTCGACTCTGCCAAAGTACGACCTACGTCCGCCATCTCGACTCCGTGTCTGCTACGTCGACTTCGCCATAGCGCGACCTTCGTACACCGCGTCGACTTTGCCATAGCGCGACATCCGTCCGCCATGTCGACTTCGCCATAGCGCGACCTCCATCTGCCGCATCGACTATGTGTCTGTTGCGTCGACTTCACCATAGCACGACCTCCGTCCACCGTGTTGACTCCGTGTCCGCTGTGTCAACTTTGCCATAGCGCCACCTCCGTCCGCCGCGTCGATTCTGTGTCCACCACGTCGAGTCCATCCACCTTAGTGCGACTCCGCGTAGACCATGTCCTCCACGTCGACTCTCTCTGGCCTTTGTCAACCTTTGAAAGAGCGACTCACAATGGCTAAGTAGTGCAGACGAGGACTCACAAACCGAGGATCGGATCATCCATGAAAAACGTTAACCGAAAGCCATCATTGGGGTCGCCTTCTCCACTGGCCTTCGGATCAAGACAAATGGCAGTGATATACAAACACCACCATGTCCTCCTAGATCTTATATAGTGCGACTCGCACGGCTATGTACTACATGGACTTGCAAACTGAGCCTCAGATCGTCTAGGAAGAACTCTAAGCAGAGAGCCATCTTTGGAGTCACCATGCGACTGGCCCCCGGACCAAGACGAGAGACTCGCAAACAAAATAGCACAATCAATCACCGCCAACCTCGGATGAGCGACCCGGCACGCTCAGGGACTCTCCCCTCGCGGAATTGCCCAACACAGACTCGCCACACTCTAGGACTCTCCTCACATGGACTCGCCCATCATGACTCGCCATCACGGTCTCTCCCTCGTGGACTCGCCCTCGCAGACTCGTCACGCTTGGGGACTCGCCATCACGGACACGCCACCCTCGTGGACTGGCCCTCGTGGACTCACCACACTCGGTGATTTGTTAGTCGCCACTCTCTGGGACTCGTCAACTCTCTGCTTGCCATGCTTGGGAACTATCACTACGATTTTCAGAATATGCATCTCTAAAGAGCCTCAAATCGCCTCTACAAGCCAACTCGAGCCTCGGGGACTACTCCTAGGCATATTGCTCAGGGCTTGACAACAAAATTGCACCTCGAGGGCGACATCGTTCCTGAGGAATTGTGCCCATGTGATATCTATGCCATGTACGTGTGGCTTCACGATCATGACTCGCCAACCTCGTGGACGCGCCGCGCTCGGGATCTTTCCCTCGGCGGACTCGCCCTTGCAGGCTCTCCATGCTCGGGGACTCTCCCTCGCAGACTCGCTCTCGTGGACACGCCTGATGGCTCGGTGTTCATGTAGAGCTTGTTGGGAACCCAAGAGGAAGGTATGATGAGCACAACAACAAGTTTCCCTCAGTTATGAATCCAAGGTTTAATCGAACCAGTAGGAGCAAGGAAACACCCCAAAGGTGTTGCTAGCTGAGCCTTGGCAGGGCGCACTACCGGTGCTAGTAGCAACGTGGAGACCTGCACAACACAACCATAGAACTCTGTCCCCAACTTGCGATGAGGTTGTCAATCTCACCGGTTTTGCTGAAAACAAAGGATTAAACGTATCGAATGGAAAGAAGTAAAAGTTTGCAGAAAGTAAACACAAAGCAGTAAACAGTTTATAGATTGTATGTAAAGAAAAGGACCGGGATCCATAGTTCACTAGAGGTAGCTCTCCTTAAGATAGATAACGTGCTGGGTGAACAAATTACAGCGGGGCAATTGACAAACATCAAGAAAGCATACAAGCATATACTAATCATCTTGACTCCTTTGAGACCTGATTGGGCATTACAACATTATACATAGACCACGATCCAACTGCATCTATGACTAATAATCCACCTTAAGGTTATCATCCGAACCCCTTCCAGTATTAAGTTGCAAGCAACAGATTATTGCTTTACGAATTGCGTGTAAAGTAAACAATACGATTGTTCTATGAACAAAGGATTGTTGTTTTCTCCCTAGTAGCAACAGCACATCTTGTACCTTAGAGATTTCTGTCACTTCCCAAATTCCCAGAGGCATGAACCCACTATCGAGCATAAATACTAACTCTTGGAGTTGCTAGCATCTACTTGGCCAAGATAGCTACTAACAACAGAAAGCATGCAAGATCACAAATAACAAAGACATGATAGAATCAATAATCAATCTGAAATAGCATCTCAATATCCATCGGATCCCCGCAAACACAACATGTATGATTACAAATAGATGATCTTGATCATGAACAGAGCTCACAAGATCTAAACATGAAAGCACAAAGGAGGAGAACCAGCCATCTAGCTACTACATGGATCTGTAGTCCAAAGATGAACTACTCACGCATCACACCGGAGGCTTGCATGGTGATGAAGAAGGCCTCCAGGGTGAATTCCCCTCTCCGGCAGGGTGCCGAGAAGAGCTTCAGATCCCTCGTGATCTAGGGATTGAGATGACGGCGGCTATAGACTCTTTCGTGGATTTTTGATCGGGTACTTAGGGTTTTCGTCCCAAGGGCATCTTATAGGCGGAAGGAGAGGCCGAGGGGGTGCTGGGGTCGGCCAGACCACCCCCTGGCGCGGACCAGGCCTGGCCACGCGGCTAGGTGGTGTGGATGGCCCCCAGCCCTTCTCCGTCTCGTATTCTGGCATATGATGACTTCCGGAAAAATAGGCACTTTAGCTTTTGTCCCGTCCAATTCCGAGAATATTCATTTTCTGACTTTCCTGGAACCAAAAACAGCAGAAAATAGGCAGCTCGCACTGTGGCTCTTGTTAATAGTTTAGTCCAAGAAATCATAAGAAAAGTACTCCAAAGTATGGACAAAACACAAGAAAGTGGATAAAATCAAGCATGGAACATGAAAAATTGTAGATACATTTGCAATGTATCAACATCCCCAAGCTAAACTCCTACCCGTCCTCGAGTAGGTAAGTGATAAAAAGAAAGAATAATTTTTGAGGTGACATACACCATCAAAGACTTGATCAAAGTATTTGTAAAACATTCAAAGCTAGGATCATAATACTTCAATCATAACATGAAAGACAAAGTTCTAGCAATAAGACAAAGAAACTATGATGCAACATGAAAAGGCACAAACAGAAGATTCATGAATAATAATGCTTTGCAAGACGTTTGTTTGTTTCACATAAAGAAAACATAGCATAATAGCATTCAGCTTGTCCCTCATAGAGTAGCAAACATAAATGCATAGGACACCTTCAAAGTTCATAAGAGTGACTAGATACAAATAGTTTAAAACAAGTAATATCAAGTTATGCATCAATCAACTAGTCTTGGGACAATGCACATAGAACTAAGAATGGCCATTATGCTCTCAAAGTAGGTGCATAAAGGTAGAAGGTGGAGACTCAATATAATGGTGGAAGAAAGGCCTTCTTAAAAGGAAGCAGAGATTCAAGTTTCATAAAGAGCTTCCAAAAATTATGGTACTTATAGCTTTCAGCTCTCATTTCCCCTATCATAAGCATCTTGAAGTGATTAAGGTTAAAGTGAACAAACTATGGTGTACATGCTTGACGAAGTATAAGTTAGGAATCTCATGTCCCTTGTATACGAGGGCCGCTCCTCATGCTACTCAAGTTTAGTCACCGGTAAGTTCTTGTTATCGTAAGTACATGTGTATCATAGAGAACCGCCAACGGGGTACCCCTTGCCCGATGATACGGAAGAATCCCATATCAAAATGACAAGGCAAGCAGACAATGAGCATCTCAGTAATCTTCTTATTTACCATGGGAATATGGTGCCTTTTTCTCTCTTTCCTCTTTTCATAATCTCGTTTTTTCTTTTTCTCTTTTTTCTCAATATAGGACTCTTTTTTTATAAGAAGAATGCTTCATAGACAGCTCATTATGGTTACGCTGAAGGTTTCCACCATGTCAGCATGGATTAGACCAGCGGCCCAGGCGTTTCTCTAACACATATACATAACTCCATGGACTTACAAGCTCCCCTTTCATTTCACACCGACGACATCCATAGACAAAAGAGCATGATATCAACTAGGTACAAGTACGAAGTGCAATGTTGAAAGCGTTCCCCATGACATCATGGTTCTGCTAATCCCCAACAAATAAGTGCAAGCATATACAACATAGACGACACAATGGTTCAAGTTTATTAAGGGCAAGAAAAGTAAAGTGTGCCATCAAGTTCGTGAGAGCTTTAATCACTACTTTTCTCATAACAAGTTTAATTTGGAAGGTAAACAAAAGCATGCATATACTTGGAATAACATAAGCTAGTAGGTAGGTATGGTGGACTCTTTGGAATAACTTGGTTTAGGGAGTTGGATGCATGAGTGGAACTCATACTTGATTGTGGAGGCTAGCAAAAGACTAGGAGCGACAAACTAAGAGAGCAATGATGGCCATAATCATGCAGAGCGACAAAACATCATTGATCAAAGCATAAAGTGATACTACAAGTTGAAAACTAAAGGATCATAAAGGCTATGGTGACTTCAAATAGTCATAACATGGTGTGAGCATGCGCCAAGTCAACCCAAATAAAGCATCAAAGGAGAATACCACTATACTATGCTTTAATATGCTAAAACAACACATGATTCATCCAAGGCACATTAAACAATCTCAATTGTTTATAACAACTCATGCTACAACAAAGAATACTAAGCATAAAGCCAAAACAATATCAAGCATGGCATGAAAGAGCATAGGCCACAGTTAAAAACGAGCTCTTTTTACCACATAAGTATGAACTTTCCTACTCTTTTCCAAACCAAACCAAACTATTTGAAAACCAATGTTCGAAAGAGGGGGTCCAACCAATTTATTCAGAAAACTAAGCAAACCAAAGCAAACGAAAAACCAAAACGAAAACAAAAAATAAGACGCTCCAAGAACAACACAACTGTGCATGAAACAATAAAAATGAAGCGTTTGGAAGAAACCTGGGATTTTTATTGATGAAGAAGGGGATGCCCTGGGCATCCCCAAGATTTGACGCTTGTACTTCTTGGATATTTATTGGGGTGACACGCGTGGCATCCCCACGCTTGAGATTTAGTCCATCCTTCATATTATTACTAATTCCTTCCATACACCTGAAATTTTTCCTTCATACAAAACTTCACACAATCTTTATTAGCAACATTAGTGCACTCAAGATAAATAAGTCTTAAGGTTCAGTTCTAACACCAAATAAACTTCCATTAGAACACTAGCTACTGAAGCACTTCCCTCCAAAATCTCAATTCCCCAAAAGAACTCAAAAAGGAACCAACAAGAAGCAAATGTAGAAAATGGCAGAAATCTGTCAAAACAGACCAGCAGGTAAAGACGAATTTTTTCGAAGACCTTATGTTGCTCAAATCAAAAAGTGTTTAACTAACGAAAGTTAGATAACAACCTGGGGCAGAAGCACAAACATTCACGCCTCAAAAAGACGTTCAGAGATTTTACACGAATTTTTACGGTGAAGCACAGAAATCTGTTTCGGGACAGCAACTTTCCCAATCATTACTTCTCTCTCATTAGAGGTTACTCTTGGCATAAAAAGCAAATAAAAAGGATAAGGAGCAGTTATTGCTGAAGTAATAACTTCCAAGACTCATCTAAAACTTTTGGGTTATCTCCCAATAAGTACTTTTCTTTAACGCCTTTAAGTTAGGCATAAGAAGCAAGAAAGAATCAAGTGTTCTCAAATGAAGAAGCATTAAAACCAAATTTTGTTTTCATAGGAGAGGCAAAAGAAATCTTATCTCTCTTCTTAGGGAAGTGTTCTATACCTTTCTTGAGTGGGAGTTGATATTTAATGGTGCCTTCTTTCATATAAATAATGGCACCAACAGTTCTAAGAAAAGGTCTTCCCAAAGTAATAGGACAAGAAGCATTGCATTCAACATCCAAAACATAGAAATCAACGGGGACATAGGCATTGTTAACCATAAAGAACATCATTAAGACTCCCCATGTGTTTCTTTTTAGTATTATCATCAAGTGGGACATTCAAATAACAATCTTCAAGTGGAGGCAAATCAAGCATATCATAAATCCTTCTAGGCATAATAGAAACACTACTATCAAGATCACATAAAGCTTTGAAATCAAAGTCATTCACTTTCATATTAATGATGGGTTCCCAACCATCTTCTTGTTTTATAGGAATAGAAGCTTTATTTTTCATCTTTTCTTCTTTAATCTTTATGAGAGCATCAGTAATGTGTTTTGTAAAGGCCATGTTCATAGCACTAACATTAGGACTTTTAGCAAGCTTTTGTAGGAACTTAATAACTTCAGAGATATTGCAACCATCAAGATCAAAATCAAAATTATCATCTAAAGTAGTAGAACTATTACTAGCCTCAACACTAGTGGTGGTGATAGTAGAAACACTAATGTTTCTAGCAATTTCATCTTCTCTTTCCCACTTAGCATGTAATTCAGCTAATAGTCTAACATTTTCATCAATTTTTACTTGTATAGCATTAGTAGCTGCAAAGGGATTATCATTAGTTTCAGGTTTAGCAGCCATTTTATTCAAATAAGATTGAGCTTCAACCAAAGATGTTATATTTCTTTCAGCATTAGAGAGTTTTTCCTCAATAGTTTTATTGAAGGCAGTTTGTTTACTAATGAACTCTTTAAGCATAACTTCAAGTTCAGAGGGAGCATTCCTATTATTGTTGTAAGAATTTCCATAAGCATTACCATTGTTTGGGGGATATGGCTTATAATTGTTGTTACCAAAATTACTCCTATAAGCATTATTGCCAAAATTATTATTTCTTATGAAGTTCACATCAACTTGCTCTTCTTGAGCAACCAAAGAGGCTAAAGGAACATTATTTGGATCAATATGGGCTTTCCCATTAACAAGCATAGACATAATAATATCAATCTTATCACTCAAGGAGGAGGTTTCCTCAACAGAATTTACCTTCCTACCTTATGGAGCTCTCTCAGTATGCCATTCAGAATAATTAACCATCATATTGTCCAAAAGTTTTGTTGCAGCACCCAAAGTAATGGTCATAAAGGTACCTCCAGCAGCAGAATCCAATAGGTTCCTTCAAGAATAGTTAAATACTGCATAATTTTTTTGGATGATCATCCAAGCAGTCAGTCCATGAGTGGGACAATTCTTTACCAAAGATTTCATTCTTTCCCAAGCTTGAGCAACATGCTCATTATCAGATTGTTTAAACTTCATTATTTCACTTCTCATAGATATAATCTTAGCAGGAGGATAGTATTTTCCAATGAAAGCATCTTTTCACTTAGTCCAAGAATCAATACTATTCCTAGTTAAGGAATTCAACCATTCTTTAGCTTTTCCTCTCAAAGAGAAAGGAAACAATTTCAGCTTAATAATATCACCATCTACATCCCTATGCTTTTGCATCTCACAGAGTTCAACAAAGTTATTTAGATGGGCAGCAGCATCTTCATTACTAATACCAGAAAATTGTTCTCTCATAATAAGACTGAGCAAAGCAGGTTTTATCTCAGCGAAAGTATCTTCAGGTATAGGTGGAGCAATAGGTGTGCTCATAAAATCATTGTTGTTGGTGCTAGTAAAGTCACACAACTTAGTGTTTTAAAGAGTAGTCATTTTTTTGTGTTTTCAAATAAGAAAGCAAACTAGTAAAACTATTTTTTTTGTGTTTTTGATAACAAACCAAGCAAACAAAGCAAAAAGAAACTAAGCAAAACAAAAATAACAAAGTAAAGAGATTGGTTATGAGGGACTCCCCTTGTAAAGATGTCCTTGACTCCCCGGCAACAGCGCCAGAAAAATGCTTGATGGCTCAGTGTTGATGTAGAGCTCGTTGGGAACCCCAAGAGGAAGGTATGATGAGCACAACAGCAAGTTTCCCTCAGTTATGAAACCAAGGTTTAATCGAACCAGTAGGAGTAAGGAAACACCCCAAAGGTGTTGCTAGCTGACCCTTGGCAGAGCGCACTACCGGTGCTAGTAGCAACGTGGAGACCTGCACAACATAACCACAGAACTCTGTTCCCAATTTGCGACGAGGTTGTCAATCTCACCGGTTTTGCTGAAAATAAAGGATTAAACGTATCGAATGGGAAGAAGTAAAAGTTTGCAGAAAGTAAATACAAAGCAGTAAACAGTTTATAGATTGTATGTAAAGAAAAGGACCGGGATCCATAGTTCATTAGAGGTGGCTCTCCTTAAGATATATAACATGCTAGGTGAACAAATTACAGCAGGGCAATTGACAAACATCGAGAAAGCATACAAGCATATACTAATCATCTTGACTCCTTTGAGACTTGATTGGGCATTACAACATTATACATAGACCGCCATCCAACTTCATCTATGACTAATAATCCACCTTCAGGTTATCATCCGAACCCCCTCCAGTATTAAGTTGCAAGCAACAGATTATTGGTTTACGAATTGCGTGTAAAGTAAACAATACAATTGTTCTATGAACAAAGGATTGTTGTTTTCTCCCTAATAGCAACAGCACATCTAGTACCTTAGAGATTTATGTCACTTCCCCAGATTACCAGAGGCATGAACCCACTATCGAGCATACGTACTAACTCTTGGAGTTGCTAGCATCTACTTGGCCAAGATAGCTACTAACAACGGAAAGCATGCAAGATCACAAATAACAAAGACATGATAGAATCAATAATCAACCTGAAATAGCATCTCAATATCCATCGGATCCCCGCAAACACAACATGTATGATTACAAATAGATGATCTTGATCATGAACGGAGCTCAGAAGATCTAAACATGAAAGCACAAAGGAGGAGAACCAGCCATCTAGCTACTATATGGATCCGTAGTCCAAAGATGAACTACTCACGCATCACACCGAAGGCTTGCATGGTGATGAAGAAGGCTTCCAAGGTGAATTCCCCTCTCCGACAGGGTCCCAGGAAGAGCTTAAGATCCCTCCCGATCTAGGGATGGAGCTGACGACGGCTATAGACTCTTTCATGGAGTTTTGATCGGGTACTTAGGGTTTTCGTCCCGAGGGCATCTTATAGGTAGAAGGAGAGGCCGAGGGGGTGCTGGGGTCGGCCAGACCACCCCCTGGCACGGGCCAGGCCTGGCCGCTCGGCCAGGTGGTGTGGCCGGCCCCCAGCCCTTCTCTGTCTCGTATTCTGGCATATGATGACTTCCAGAAAAATAGGCACTTTGGCTTTTGTGCCGTCCAATTCCGAGAATATTCATTTTCTGACTTTCCTGGAACCAAAAACAGCAGAAAACAGGCAGCTGGCACTGTGGCTCTTGTTAATAGGTTAGTCCAAGAAATCATACGAAAAGTACTCCAAAGTGTGGACAAAACAGAAGAAAGTGGATAAAACCAAGCATGGAACATCAAAAATTATAGATACATTTGCAATGTATCAACGCCACGCTCGGGGACTCGCCATCACGGGCTCTCCCTCGTGGACTCGCTCTCGCGGACTCGCCACCCTATGGGACTCTCCATTGCGGACTCATCGCCCTCGCGTACTCGCCCATCATGAATCTCCATCGCGGTCTCTTCCTCGTGGACTTGCCATGCTCGGGGACTCGCCACCCTCGGGGACTCGCCCTCGTGGACTCGCCATGCTCGCGGACTCGCCATGGTTGGGGACTCTCCCCTCGCAGACTTGCCACGCTCGGCAACTCGCCCGCCGCTGGCTTGCCCATCATGGAATCATCTGCACCGACTCGGCGACTTCATCACCAATGACTTGGTGGCCTCCACATCTTCTATTTGTTAGCTTCTACAGAAACAAGTTAACAAGGCGCCAATCAAACTTCTCCAAGGGGCGACTCTGTCCAATGGTGGCTCGCCCGACGCGTCGACTTGCCAAGGCAAATGAACTACTTCATGAGCTATTTCTCTGTTTCAGGATCTCGCCAACGACTCGCCATCGACTCCACCCTAAAATCTCATGCGTTAATTCATCGGTTTAAAGTCATCACCGAGTCCCTGACGCGCTCGGGGATTACTGATGGGGGAATACCAATCGGGGTATACCCATGAAGTGGAGTCGCCCACGGCGGATGGACTCGCCAAATATGGCGACTGGCGTATACTGGACCCATACGGCTCGCCGACTAGGAGCCCAAGATGGCAAATCCAATAGAAAGCCCATTAGCACTTGCAAACCCTAACTGGCTGCATATATAAAGCCACCAGGGGCACCCCTACGTCAGATTAGATCTCATTAGACAGACACAATCTCTCTCTCTCTCTCTCCGCCTAGAGTGACCCTATTGTAAACCAATCTATGAACATATACTAGATTGACAGCAGGATGTAACTATCCTCCACCAATGGGACGTGAATCTGGGTACCTTGTGTGCCAATATCGCTCCTGGATTCTCCTACTTCGCCTTACCTCCTCTATGTAAGCTACCACCTGTAGCATATGTCGTGTCAATACCGCAACAATTACGATGATTTTCAACTTCACTCTAAAATTCCTTATACTTTTTAAAGGTTTCAGACTTGTGTTTCATCAAATAGATATACCCATATCTACTCAAATCATCGATGAAGATAAGAAAATAAAGATATCCACATCGCGCTGACACACTCATTGGACCATATACATTAGTACGTATGATTTCCAATAAATCTATCGCCTGTTTTATTGTACCGGAAAACAGGGTTCTAGTCATCTTGCCCATAAGGCATGGGTCACATGTATCAAATAATTTAAAATCAAGTGATTCTAAAAGTCCATCAGAATGGAGCTTCTTCATGCGTTTTACACGACAGCAGTGCACATATATGCGGATATAACATTATTAAGTTTAATCCTTTTGGTATCGATATTATGCATATGTGTATTACTATTATCGAGATTCAAAATAAATAAAACGATTCATCATAGGTGCATGACATAAAATATATTATTCACATAAATCGAACAACCATTGTTTTCGGATTTAAAAGAATAACCTTTTGCAATAAATATAAATCAGATACAATGTTCATGCTCAATGCAGGCACCAAATAACAATTATTGAGGTTTAAAACTAATCCAGATGGTAAATAGAGAGGTAGCGTTCCTACGGTGATCACATCAATTCTTGATCCATTGAAGACACACATCGTGACCTCATCCCTTGCTAGTGGTCGCTTATTACGCAGCCCATGATTAGAGTTATATATATATTAGCAACCGATCCAGTATCAAATACACAGGTGCTATTGCGAGTACTAGTCAAGTACACATCAATAACATGTATATCAAGTATACCTTTGTTAATCTTGCTGGCCTTCTTGTCTGCCAAATATTTGGGACAGTTGCGCTTCCAATGGCCAGTCCCCTTATAATAGTAGCACTTTGTATTAGACTTAGGGCCAGCCCGGGTCTTCTTCTCAGGCGCAGCAACAGATTTGTCGCCCTTCTTGAAGTTACCCTTCTATTACCCTTCTTGTCCTTCTTGAAACTGGTGGTATTATTGATCATCAACACTTGATGTTCTTTCCTAATCTCCACTTCAGTAGTCTTAAGCATTGACAAAAGCTCGGGAAGAGACTTCTTCATGCTCCGTATGTTATAGTTCATCACGGAGCTCCTGTAGTTTGGTGGCAGAGATTGAAGAAGATGATGTATGTCTAAGTCAATGAGAATCGTTATTCCCAAGGCTACAAGCTTATCGGTGTACCCAGACATTTTGAGTACGTGCTCACTAATGGAGTTGTTCTCCTCCATCATGTAGCTAACGAAATTTCTTGAAGCATCATAACTCTCTACGGAAGCATGGGTATCGAAAATCATTTTCAATTCACCCATGGTATCAAAGGAATTGCCATTCTCGAAACGTTTTCAGAGTTCCGGCTCTGGACCATACAGTATACAGCAATGAACCATGTTGTGGTTCTCCTGATGACTTAAGTAAGCATTCTTTACATCATTAGAAGCATCATCAGGTGGGGGGGGGGCTAGCGGCGCTTCTAGCACATATTGCTTTTATGCAGCAGTGAGGACAATCCTCAAGTTTAGGGTCCAGTTGGAAAAGTTGCTACCATTCATTGCAAGTTTCTCTTTTTCCATGAACACATTGAAATTAAAAGCAGGTGGTGCCATCTACAACAGAATTTGCAAAGTTTATTTAGACTAAGTTTATGATAGATTGAGTTCAACTAATTCAAATTAGAAATAAACCCCCACTCAAAACAACATCCCTCGCGTCTTTTTGGTGATTACATGAACCAGATCCACTACACCAAGACCGATCATCACGTGAGTTGGTGTAGCTTTAAAGGCGAGCATCTAGATGGTCATCATATCAACCATATGACTCATGCTTTACCTTTCGGTTCATGTTTCGGGGCCATGTCTGTACATGCTAGACTCGCCAAGTAAGAAGCTTAGTACTCGCATGTGTAAAACTGTCTTACACCCGTTGTATGCGAGCCTAGAGTCTATCACACCCGATCATTGTTGGAGATATGCCCTAGAGGCAATCATAAATGTAGTTATTATTATATCTTTGTGTTTATGATAAATGTTTACATTCATGCTATAATAGTATTAACAAGGAAACATTAATACTTGTGTGATTTGTAAACTTATTTTGAAGTCCCTAGTAAAGCCTCTATATAATACTAGCTTGTTGGTTAATAGATGATTGTGGTTTCCCTATCATGAACATTGAGATGTTATTAACAAGATCATATCGTTGGGAGAATGATATGGTGGACATACTCCTATAGATAAGCGTAGCATAAAGATCAAGTCATTTTAATAGTTCAATTGCTATATGCTTTCTGATACATAGTTGTCTAATTCCTTCGACCATGATATCATGCATATCACCTTTACCGGATGGATGCTTTGATGTCATCAAACACCACACCGTAACAGGGTGGCTATAAAGGTGGCATTGAGTGTTCGGAAAGTATTGGTTGAAACACATGGATAAGGAGTGGGATTTGTCCATCCATATGACGGATAGATATACTCTGGGCCCTCTCGGTGAAATGTCATCCAATTAGCTTGCAAGCATGTGACTGGCTCACAAAGGATCACATATCGCGGGAACGAGAAAAGAGTACTTATCAGTAACGAGGTTGAACTAGGTATGCAGAGATACCGACGATCATAACCTCGGATAAGTAAACTATCGTGAGACAAAGGGAAATTGATATCGTATGTAAGTGGTTCATTCGATCGCAAAGTAATCGTAGAAATATGTGGGAGCCATATGAATTTCCAGATTCCTCTATTGGTTATTGTTCGGAGAAGTGTCTCGATAATGTCTGCATAATTCACGAACCGTAGGGAGACACACTTAAGGATTCGACGTTGTTTGAGTAGTTATGGAATGATGAGAAAGAGACCGAATGTTGTTCGGAGTCTCAAATGAGATTCGGGATATCACGAGGAGATCCGGAATGGTCCGGAGAATAAGATTCATATAAGGAAAGTCCCGTTTCGGAGTTGGGGAATGGTTCCGGTGTTTTCATCGGGAACATTCTAGAAGGTCCCGGAATCTCCGGCACTCCGGGGGGGGGGGGAAGGGTACATGAATGTGTCATTGTAAGTTGGAATGATTGCATCATGTACTAGGTGTCTTTGCTGTCCAAAATAAAGGGTTTATTTAAATCCTAAATTGAAAAGTCAAACGGCTTGTTTGAAAGTCAAACGGCAAGTTTTGGAAAGTGGAAAGAGGAGGAGAAGAGGAAACCGAGTTGGGGAGGGAGTCCTCCTCCCCAAGCCAGCGCCCCACCCAAGCCGAGTTGGGGAGGGACTCCCCTCCCTCCCCTTGGCCGCCGGCCCTCCCACCTATAAAGGGAGGGGCAGGGCTGCCCCTCCTAGTACACAAGTTCCTATCCTCTAAATCTAAACCCTAGCCACAGCCTCCGGTTTAGAGCCGTTTTGGTTTAGAGCTTCTAATTGCCCTAGACTTCGGTTTAGAGCCTTCTAATTGGTGTGTCTAAACCCTAGACCACTAAAGCTCTCTCATACTCCACCATACTCGCTCCGGCTTAAGGCGAAGCCCTGCGAGATCTCCCCTCTACTTCCGGTACCACGCCGTTGTGCTTCCGGAATCACGAGGAGAGTGCTACAACCTCCGCTGCCTGCTGGAACAAGGGAGAGGAAGGTCTTCGTCGAGTACCGAACGTGTGACCGACTGCGGGAGCGCTGCCGGAACGCAGTGCCGGAAGGATCGTCTACGCGATCTTGAGATCGGAAAGAGTACGACTACATCACCCACGAGAATCTGCTCTCGTTAAACGCTTTGGAATCTTCGAGGGTGAGTTATTCCATCGACTCGTTGCTACAATCTAGTAGATAGATCTTGGCTTGTTTGTTTGTATGCGGTAGAAATTTTTTGTTTTCCATGCTACGAAACCCTACAGTGGTATCAGAGCCGTGTCTATATGTAGATCTGTTGCACGAGTAGAACACAATGGTCATTGTGGGCGTTGATGCTTTTATTGTCGATTGCTTCTTGTGTACTTTGCATCTTGCGGGATGTTGGGATGAAGCGGCCCGGGCTAACCTTACATGACATCGTTCATGAGACTTGCTCCACGCTTGACATGCAACTTGTATTGCATAAGTGGCTTTGCGGGTGCCTGTTTCTCCCAGCATAGTGGAGATCCAATTTACAACGGGTGATTAACAATACTAGTATCAATGTTGTGGTTCTTGTTTGTAAGTTAGAAAGACACTTATTGAAAGCCCCAAACCACGTAAAATATGCAAAGAAAGTAGAGGCGTCTAACTTTGTTTTGCAGGGGTGTGCAGTGATGTGATATGGCCATGATTGTGATTATATTTGATGTATGCAATGTTCCTTATTGTAAGTTGGCAACCGGCAGGAGCCATATGGTTGTCTTTAATTTCTGTTAAGACCCGCGTGTCTATTCAAAGTAGTTGTAATAGTTGAAGCCGGTGGACGACAACCATGGAGAAGCGTCATTGACCTTGATGCAATGCCGGTGATGATGGAGATCATGTTCGTGCTTGGAGATGGAGATCGGAAGCACAAAGAAGAAAGGCCATATCATATCACATATTATGAATTGCATGTGATGTTAATCCTTTATGCATCTTGTATTGCTTAGTAGACGACGGTAGCATTATAAGATGATCCCTCATGCACATAAATTTCAAGTTCTAAAGTGTTCACCCTTAGTATGCACCGTTGCCAAAGCTTGCTGTTTCGAAGCACCACGTGATGATCGGGTGTGTTAGATTCCGCGGGTGAATACAACGTAAGCAAGCCAGATTTGCTTATGCGGTAGCTAAGGTTTGATCTTGACGAGCCTAGCATGTACAGACATGGTCTCAGGAACACGGATCACCAAAAGGTAAAGCATGAATCATATAGCAGATATGATGAACATGTCGATTGTTCGCCATTGAAACTATATCAACTCTCGTGATGATTGGTTTTGATATGGTGGATTTGGTTCGTGTGATCACTAAAACAATGTGAGGGATGTTGTTTTCAGTGGGAGTTCACCTAGATTAAACTATATTATTAATTTGAACTCAATTTGTCATAAACTTAGTCTAAACTATTGCAAATATGTTGTAGATCAATGGCAGCCCCTACCATCAATTTTAATGCGTTCCTAGAGAAAGAAAAGTTGAAAAACAATGGAAGCAACTTCGCGGATTGGTTCCGCAATTTGAGGATTGTCCTCACAGCTGGTAATTTGACCTATGTGCTGGATGCACCGCTAGGTGACCCACCTGCAGCTGATGCTACCGAAGAAGTAAAGAATGTTTACCTTGCTCGGAAGAATCAGTACTCCATAGTTCAGTGTGCTATCTTGTATGGTTTAGAATCGGAGCTTCAGAAAAGGTTTGAGAATTCAGACCCACATGATATTGTCCGTGATCTCAAATTGATCTTTGAGACTCACGCGGCAATTGAGAGTTATGAGGCTTCTGAAAAGTTCTTTAACTGCAAGATGGAAGAGGGAAGCTCCGTCAGTGAGCATGTGCTTAAGATGTCTGGGCACGCAAACAAACTTCAAAGCTTGGGTATAGTGATTCCTAATGCTTTGGGGATTTACCATGTCCTCCAATCACTACCACCAAGTTACAAGAACTTTGTGATGAACTACAACATGCAGAACATGAACAAGCAGTTGCCAGAACTGTTTGCTATGTTAAAGTCTGCAGAAGTGGAGATCAAGAAAGAGCACCAAGTGTTGTTGGTCAATAAGACCACCAAATTCAAGAAAGGCAAGTCTAAGCAGAAGGGACACTTCAAGAAGGGTGGTAAGAAAGTTACCACGCCGACGAAGAGGACCAAGGCTGGACCCAAGCCTGATACTGAGTGCTTTTACTGCAAGGGAAAAGGTCACTGGAAACGGAATTGCCCAAAGTACTTGGCGGATTTGAAGAACGGCAACATCAAGAAGAAAGGTATATCTGATATACATGTTATTGATGTGTATCTCACTAGTATTCGTAGTAGTGCCTGGGTATTTGATACTGGTTCGGTTGCTCATATTTGTAACTCGAAACAGGAGCTGCAGAATAAACGGAAGCTAGTGAAGAACAAGGTGATGATGCGCGTGGGAAACGGATCAAAGGTTGATGTGATCGCGGTTGGCATGCTACCCCTTCATCTACCATCGGGATTAGTTTTATACTTAAATAATTGTTATTTGGTGCCTGCGTTGAGCATGAACATTATATCGGGATCTTGTTTATTGCGAGACGGTTACTTGTTTAAATCCGAGAATAATGGTTGTTCGATTTATATGAGTAATATGTTTTATGCACATGCACCTTTGATAGATGGTCTATTCTTGTTAAATCTCGATAGTAGAAATACACATATTAATAACATTGAAGCTAAACGTTTGAAATCAAGCGATAACTCGACCTATATGTGGCACTGTCGTCTTGGTCACATTGGAGTGAAGCGTATGAAGAAACTCCATTCCGATGGACTTCTTGAATCACTTGATTTTGAATCACTTGAAAGATGCGAAGCATGTCTGATGGGTAAAATGACTAAGACTCCATTTTCTGGTATGATGGAGCGAGCTACGGACTTATTGGAAATCATACATACCGATGTGTGTGGTCCAATGAGTGTAGCATCGCGCGGTGGTTATCGTTATGTTCTTACCTTCACGGATGACTTGAGTAGATATGGGTATATCTATTTCATGAAACATAAGTCCGAAACTTTCGAGAAGTTTAAGGAATTTCAAAGTGAGGTAGAGAATCAACGTACCAAGAAGATTAAATTTCTACGTTCTGATCGTGGGGGTGAATATCTAAGTTACGAGTTTGGCGAGCATTTGAAGAAATGCGGAATACTTTCGCAGTTGACACCGCCGGGAACACCACAGCGTAATGGTGTGTCCGAACGTCGTAATCGAACTCTCTTAGATATGGTTCGTTCTATGATGTCACTTACAGATTTACTGCTATCATTTTGGGGTTATGCATTAGAAACAGCCGCATTCACTTTAAATAGGGCACCGTCTAAATCCGTTGAAACGACACCGTATGAATTATGGTTTGGGAAGAAACCTAAATTGTCGTTCCTTAAAGTTTGGGGATGCGAAGCCTATGTAAAGAAGTTACAGCCGGACAAGCTTGAACCCAAAGCGGAAAAATGCGTCTTCATAGGATACCCGAAGGAAACTATTGGGTATACCTTCTATCATAGATCCGAAGGCAAAATCTTCGTTGCCAAGAATGGATCCTTTCTAGAGAAGGAATTTCTCTCGAAAGAAGTGACTGGAAGGAAAGTAGAACTCGACGAGGTTGTCGAACCTTCTCTCGAAATTGCGAGTAGCGCAGCACCGGAAGAAGTTCCTGTGGTGCCTGCACCAATTAGAGAGGAAGCTAATGATGATGATCATGAAACTTCGGTCGAAGTTGCTACAGAGCCTCGCAGGTCAACGAGAACTCGTACCACTCCATATTGGTATGATCCCGTTATGAGTGTCATGTTGGTGGACAACACCAATGACCCTGAGACATATGAGGAAGCAATAATGAGCCCAAATTCCAATAAATGGCAAGAAGCCATGAAATCCGAGATTGGATCCATGTACGAAAACCAAGTATGGACTTTGATGGACTTACCGGATGGCCGGAAGGCTGTCGAGAACAAATGGATCTTCAAGAAGAAAACAGATGCTGATGGTAATGTTACTGTCTATAAAGCTCGACTTGTCGCAAAAGGGTTTTGACAAATTCAAGGAGTTGACTACGATGAGACTTTCTCACCAGTAGCGAAGCTAAAGTCTGTGAGGATTATGTTAGCAATCGCTGCATATTACGATTATGAGATATGGCAGATGGATGTCAAAACAACATTCCTCAATGGTGACATTGATGAAGAGTTGTATATGATGCAACCCAAAGGTTTTGTCGATCCTAAAGATGCTAACAAGGTATGCAAACTTCAACGGTCCATCTATGGATTGAAGCAAGCATCCCGAAGTTGGAATCAACGTTTTGATAAGGTAATCAAAAGTTTTGGTTTTATACAAACTTATGGAGAAGCTTGTATTTACAAGAAAGTGAGTGGGAGCTCTGTAGCATTCTTAATACTATATGTGGATGACATATTGTTGATTGGGAATGATGTAGACCTTCTTAATAGTGTCAAGGAATATTTGAATAATAGTTTTTCAATGAAGGATCTTGGCGAAGCAGCTTACATATTAGGCATAAAGATTTATAGAGATAGATCAAAACGCCAAATATCATTGTCACAAAGTACATATTTGGACAAAGTTCTAAAGAGGTTTGGAATGGAAGATAGCAAGAAAGGGTTCTTACCCATGTTGCCCAATACGACCTTGAGTAAAACTCAGAGTCCGACATCGGCAGAAGATAGAGAAAGGATGAGTAAGACTCCCTATGCCTCAGCCATAGGATCTCTAATGTATGCCATGCTATGTACTAGACCCGACATTGCATATGCTGTTAGTTTGACTAGCAGATATCAAAGTGATCCAGGAGTGGATCATTGGACAGCGGTCAAAAACATCCTTAAGTACTTGAGAAGAACTAAGGATATGGTTCTTTCTTATGGAGGTGATGAACAGCTCGTTGTTAATGGTTACACCGATGCTAGTTGGAACACCGATCCGGATGATTCTAAATCACAATCTGGATACGTATTTATTTTGAATGGTGCAGCAGTTAGCTGGAGGAGTGCAAAGCAAAGCGTTGTGGCGAGATCTTCAACTGAATCAGAATACATGGCTGCTTCGGAGGCTTCACAAGAAGCGATATGGATGAAAGAGTTCATTACAAAGCTGGGTGTGGTTCCTAGTGCGCTGGACCCAATGTCTATCTACTGTGATAACATGTGCGCCATAGCCAATGCGCAAGAACCAAGGTCACACAAGAAGGTGAAGCACATCAAGCTACGTTTTCACGCTATTCGAGAACATATCCAAGATGGGGATATAAAGATTTGCAAAGTACACACAGATCTGAATGTGGCGGATCCGTTGACTAAACCTCTCCCGAGGGCAAAACATGACCAACACCAAACTGCCATGGGTGTTCGGTATATTACCATGTAATCTAGATTAGATGACTCTAGTGCAAGTGGGAGACTGTTGGAGATATGCCCTAGAGGCAATAATAAATGTAGTTATTATTATATCTTTGTGTTTATGATAAATGTTTACATTCATGCTATAATAGTATTAACAAGGAAACATTAATACTTGTGTGATTTGTAAACTTATTTTGAAGTCCCTAGTAAAGCCTCTGTATAATACTAGCTTGTTGGTTAATAGATGATTGTGGTTTCCCTATCATGAACATTGAGATGTTATTAACAACAAGATCATATCGTTGGGAGAATGATATGGTGGACATACTCCTATAGATAAGCGTAGCATAAAGATCAAGTCATTTTAATAGTTCAATTGCTATATGCTTTCTGATACATAGTTGTCTAATTCCTTCGACCATGAGATCATGCATATCACCTTTACCGGATGGATGCTTTGATGTCATCAAACACCACACCGTAACAGGGTGGCTATAAAGGTGGAATTGAGTGTTCGGAAAGTATTGGTTGAAACACATGGATCAAGAGTGGGATTTGTCCATCCATATGACGGATAGATATACTCTGGGCCCTCTCGGTGAAATGTCATCCAATTAGCTTGCAAGCATGTGACTGGCTCACAAGGGATCACATATTGCGGGAACGAGAAAAGAGTACTTATCAGTAACGAGGTTGAACTAGGTATGCAGAGATACCGACGATCATAACCTCGGATAAGTAAACTATCGTGAGACAAAGGGAAATTGATATCGTATGTAAGTGGTTCATTCGATCGCAAAGTAATCGTAGAAATATGTGGGAGCCATATGAATTTCCAGATTCCTCTATTGGTTATTGTTCGGAGAAGTGTCTCGATCATGTCTGCATAATTCACGAACCGTAGGGAGACACACTTAAGGATTCGACGTTGTTTGAGTAGTTATGGAATGATGAGAAAGAGACCGAATGTTGTTCGGAGTCTCGAATGAGATTCGGGATATCACGAGGAGATCCGGAATGGTCTGGAGAATAAGATTCATATAAGGAAAGTCCCGTTTCGGAGTTGGGGAATGGTTCCGGTGTTTTCATCGGGAACATTCTAGAAGGTCCCGGAATGTCCAGCACTCCGGGGGGGGGGGGAAGGGTACATGGATGTGTCATTGTAATTTGGAATGATTGCATCATGTACTAGGTGTCTTTGCTGTCCAAAATAAAGGGTTTATTTAAATCCTAAATTGAAAAGTCAAACGGCTTGTTTGAAAGTCAAACGACAAGTTTTGGAAAGTGGAAAGAGGAGGAGAAGAGGAAACCGAGTTGGGGAGGGAGTCCTCCTCCCCAAGCCGGCGCCCCACCCAAGCCGAGTTGGGGAGGGACTCCCCTCCCTCCCCTTGGCCGCCGGCCCTCCCACCTATAAAGGGAGGGGCAGGGCTGCCCCTCCTAGTACACAAGTTCCTATCCTCTAAATCTAAACCCTAGCCACAGCCTACAGTTTAGAGCCGTTTTGGTTTAGAGCTTCTAATTGCCCTAGACTTTGGTTTAGAGCCTTCTAATTGGTGTGTCTAAACCCTAGACCACTAAAGCTCTCTCATACTCCACCATACTCGCTCCGGCTTAAGGCGAAGCCCTGCGAGATCTCCCCTCTACTTCCGGTACCACGCCGTTGTGCTGCCGGAATCGCGAGGAGAGTGCTACAACCTCCGCTGCCTGCTGGAACAAGGGAGAGGAAGGTCTTCGTCGAGTACCGAACGTGTGACCGACTGCGGGAGCGCTGCCGGAACGCAGCGCCGGAAGGATCGTCTACGCGATCTTGAGATCGGAAAGAGTACGACTACATCACCCACGAGAATCTGCTCTCGTTAAACGCTTTGGAATCTTCGAGGGTGAGTTATTCCATGCACTCGTTGCTACAATCTAGTAGATAGATCTTGGCTTGTTTGTTTGTATGCGGTAGAAATTTTTTGTTTTCCATGCTACGAAACCCTACAATCATCACGTTGTGTCTTGAAACGATGAACTTCTTTAACTGTGCATACTAAAGGAAGAACACATTTTTATCTTCATATTTAAATGAGGGATCATCTTATAATGCTACTAAAGCGCCAAACAAGCAATATAAGATGCAAACAAACATCATATGCAAAAAGGGATATGATATGGTTTTTGCACTTGATCACTATCTTGTGCATCGTGGTATGATCTTCATCATTCCTATATGTGTAAGGCCAAGGTCTATGGAACTTACACTTTGGTATGTTATAATTTCCAAGAGTATCAAACCATATTACAAATTACAACATTAGCATATCATGATACTTGCCTAGCAACAACTAAACAAGATGCTTCTAATTTATCATTTGCATATTTTTACGTGGCTTAGGGCTTTCGGAGATAGAACCGTTCTTACCTACGAATATGGAACCACAACAATGATAATCAAATTATTAGAAACTCATTGCAAATCAGATATTGACTATAGTGGGAGATATAGACACCCACTAGCCACTTATGCAAAATTAGTTGCATGTCAAGCGTGGAATATGTCTCATGTGTGAGGACATGTAAACTTAGTCTGGGCTGCTTCATCCCACTATGCCAACAGTATCCAAAATACATAGAAGAAACAATAACATGATCATCAACTCCCACATAATCATATGTGTTCTACCCGTGCAAAGCATCTACGCATAGATCAGGATCTGATACCATTATTGGATTCACAACATAGAAAACAAAAAAATTCCTATGATATAAGCAACTAAGAACCAAGATCTATGTATCTAGATACAATCAACAAGTGGGTGGATGCTCCACTCACATAATTCCTTCTCCACTCACATGTGCAGTCACTTGCATTAAATATCCACCAAATTTAATCCTCATTTAATAAAACTCTTTTATTTCTTTTATTCAGAATTTTGTTAATTTCTTTAATTAACAAACATTCACATCAAACCTCTTGCAACATTTCGATATCACATGCAAAACCAATTTCAACAATTTGACCTAAAACAATTGCGGTGTCCATCGAAATAATTCCAGCGCTTTCATTTTCTTCCTCTGGTATATTATTTGCTCCAAATGGTGCCGGTATCCCTTAATTATGTCACCATACGATTCGCGAACAATGCAGACATGATCGAGACCCCTCTCCGATTAATAATCTGTAGCGGGACCTGAAGATCCGTATTGACTCCCACACATTCAATGACGACTCTTGTCATCATGTGAACCTTTTAATGTTGTAACTAAATCCCTTTATCTCGTGATATATTACATGTCCAAGATTCGATCACCGGTATCCCTATACCTAGTTTGATCTCATAACGACAAGTACTGTTTTCTCGTTCCCGTGATATAATATTCTAGTGATCTCATAACTTGCTTACAAGCTATGTCAATGTGATATCACCGAGAGGGCATAGAGTATATCTCTCTGTCATTGGGACGGACGAATTGATCCATGATCTTATACATAATACTTTTGGAGTATCAGAACCCAACTTTATTTTCATCCTGTTACCGTGTGACGTTCGATGTTATCAAGTTACTCTTCCGGTGTTAGTGATTGACATGATATCATAGTCTAAGGACTAAAGTTATTTTGCGTGATGTCATAATAATTTAAAGATAATGACTTTGATCGTATACTATACTTCGGATAAAAGTTCATCATATCATTCCACTAATGTTGTGACCTCGTTATTAGCAACATCTAATGTCTATGATAAAAAAAACCTTGATCATCTTGTTAGTCAATGAGCTAGTTTATATGAGAGGCATAACTAGGAACTCTATATATTTGTTTATTAAACAGACATGTATTAATGTTTTCAATTAACATAATTATAGCATTCAAAATAGACATCTATCATATACTTGGAATAAGACAATAAAAACTTTATTATTGCCTCTAGGGCATATTCCCTTCGTAGGTTTAGGATATGGCATGGTGGTGATTGGCTGGCCTATGGGCCTGGTTGGCTGCCAAAAAACATTTATTTTATTTAAAAGAATTTGACAACTAGTTCTAGATAATTCAAATATAGGAGAAAAAATTTAGTTTAAATTTAAGTAAAAGATGGGTCGCAACGTAGAAAACAACGATATGTTTTTATTGAAAATATTTTTAGAGGAAAATATATTCATAGTGATGCATTGTGATGCGTAACAAAAATAACAAACAAAGGCAAACTAATATGAAATATATTTTCTGAGGGGCATTACATTTTGCATAACTTGTCGAGTTAATGTTCAGTTTTATCTGAAATAATTGATTGTCGTGTTAAGTATTTGTTCTTCCCTATTTGCAGGTCAGATTCTATTTTTTTATGGGTGATATATTACTTAAAAAGTTTAAGTATTATACTCAGTCTCTGTATAACTAGGATGCACACAACCGAGCTAAATCTATAAAGCAGAAAATAACAATAGGCGAATTCCATGGAGCTAATAAATATCCAGATGCCTACGACTATGCCTGGCCCAATGCGAAGATCACACTGCCAGCCATGTTGAAAATACAATAGTTTTCGGAGAAATGCATACTGCAAACGTATTCAATGAATCAGAGAAATCTGATGAAGATTTTAAACAACTACTCTCTCCGTTCTATATAAAATGTTTTATCTTTTATGAAATAAGTGTATCTAGACATGTTTTCGAACCTACATAATAAAAAAATGTCTAGATGCATTTCTTTTACAAAAGCTAAAAATCTTATATTTGAAAACAGAGGGAGTACCTAATAATAATACCCTCGCTGATCCAAATTAGTTCACTTAGATTTGTCTAGATTCGAATATAAAATAGGCTTGTTTTAGCGCTAGATATATCCAGATCTATTCAAAACTAAATCAACTAATTTGGATGAGAGAGAGAGTACTTTAAGGACATCTCGTTTTGCAACGAACAAGCTTTTCTGGCTTTCAGTTACTTATATATATTTACATGTTCTTTGTTCAAGTCAAACAAACAGTAAAGAGACAATAGCACCGAAAATAAACAAGATACCGTTGTTGTGCTCCATCTATTTATGTCCACCACTAAAAGAAAAGAAAAAACTAATCGCGTTAGGATCTAAGGTTAAATACACATGCAAAACCACCATGCATCTCACGATGCCCAAACACAACTTAGGCGGCGGCGAAGCGCGCTTACCCGTCTAGATACTGCGAAGATAGAATAAAGTACCACGCATGTGTCTCCATCTATTATTAGCTTATTATTATATTATTATAATTACCCGCATTGTAATTTTCCATGAAAAAAAATCATAAGGACTCCCATAAAAATCTCTACCGTTATTTCTGGTGAGAAGACGAGGAAGACTAAAATTAGAATAGAAGAAGGAAAAAATCAGTGGAAAACGAATACACAGCAGGCCGTGGAACGGAGGAAGAAGTTGCCGCCTCCGCTTCCATCCATTGACGACGAAACCGAGCACCTCCCAGGTCGACGAGATCGGGTGCCCGTCGGTGCGAACCCTCTGCTGCATTGGCATGGCTGCGGAGCCGGAGGACGGCGGCGAGGTCGCCCCTCCTGCGGCAACGGACGCGGGCGCGGACCCATCACCCCCAGCTAAGGAGGAGGGGCCAGCGGCGGTGGCCGGGGCGAACGCGGGAGAGGGCAGTCCGGCGTCGTCGTCGGCGAACCCCGAGGGGCTCTCCCTCAACTACGAGGTCATCTCTGAACTTCTTTTCTGAATATATCTGTTTGACACCCAGGTGCGAATTTGGTTGAAAAGAAATTATCATGTTCCAAGTGTTCAGTGACACCATTGATGCCAATTAAGCCATGGTCCTAATTGTTCTCGGACGAAACTGCTGACATCGTGGTGCATTATTTCGAAACATTTGATTATTTGAGAGGCTTTGTGTGAGAAATTTGTTCCTTTCTTGGGAATCTCATGTCAAGTGCCGAATTGTGATTCCATTCCAACTTTGGTACAATTTCATTGTTCCGATTGTCCAATTCCGAATGATTCTTATAGGATGTGATTTTTTTGTTGTTCTTGAAATATGATAATAATCCAATGGTATAAAAATGCTTTTGATTTGGTGAGTAAACTGCTAATAATCTCAATGCCAATATAAGTATCAACATCTAATGAATATCCCGTAATTATGGAGAAATGTTAGTTTTCTTGGGAAAATTATGTAGAAGAGCTGCTCTATTTCCATTAGCAAGACAAAAAAAGAATGTGTTATCGCTTTCCGTGTACCACGTCTAGAGAAATGCCTCCTTTAATACATGGAAGGGAACACAACTGTTGCGATAATTATAAGTTGAATAATTTTCATATATGTGACGTATATTCACAGTTGTTACTTTTTCAAAATGAAATGTAAATTTACCTTATCTCATGGAGAATTCCAGCGTCCACGCTTTTTTCTGCTTGGTTACACCGTAACACTAAGTTCATTCATATCTCTACTGGTAACAGGAAGCGAGAGCTCTCTTGGGAAGGCTGGAATTTCAGAAAGGCAATGTAGAAGCTGCACTTTGTGTGTTTGATGGAATAGACCTTCAATCTGCCATTGAACGCTTCCAACCATCGGCACCCTTGAAGAAAGGCCCAACAAAATCAGAGTCGGGTTCCGACCCGCCAAATCCTGCTACTCTTGTTCTTGAGGCCATTTACTTGAAATCGCTATCTCTTCAGAAGCTAGGAAAATACACACGTAAAAAATTGCTATATACCATGATTGTGTTCAACCAAAAAAATCATTTGTAAATTGTTATGTTTTCAACTTATGTTTCACTTTGTAATTGCTCATGGAATACTTTCCAAACATGTAGAGGCCGCTAAATAGTGCAAAAGCGTCATTGATTCTGTTGAAAGCATGTTCCGAAATGGCATACCTGATATAGAACAAAAGCTACAGGAAACTATCAATAAATCTGTGGAACTTCTCCCAAAAGCATGGAAAAAGGCTGGCTCTCTTCAGGAAGCATTAGCTTCATACTGACGCGCTCTTCTCAGCCCGTGGAACCTTGACGAGGAATGCATTACAAGGATCCAGAAGAGATTTGCAGTTTTCCTGCTATATGGTTGCGTGGAGGGAAGCCCGCCTAGCTGTGCTTCACAAGCTGAAGGCACTTTTGTTCCAAAGAACAATGTTGAGGAGGCTATTCTACTCCTCATGATACTAGTGAAAAAATGGTATCAGGGGAAGACCCACTGGGATCCCTCGGTGATGGAACATTTGACCTATGCATTGTCGATTTGCAGCAAACCATCTCTTATTGCAGATCATCTTGAGGAGGTTCTACCTGGGATTTATCCTCGTACGGAAAGATGGAACACACTAGCATTTTGCTACTATGGTGTTGGTCAGAAAGAAGTCGCTCTGAATTTTCTGAGGAAGTCCTTGAATAAGCATGAGAGTCCAAAAGATACAATAGCATTGCTGTTAGCTACTAAGATATCCAGTGAGGCATGCCATCTGGCGTCTGAGGGTGTCGAATATGCAAGAAGAGCAATTGCAAATACTGAATCGTTAGATGTTCATTTGAAGAGCATTGGACTTCGTTTCTTGGGGAGATGCCAGGGTAAGAAGGTTAAGACTGTTTCATCCGATCACCAAAGATCTCTGTTGCAGACAGAAACTATGAAGTCACTTACGGAGTCCATGACTCTTGATCGCCAGAATTCAAACCTAATATTTGATATGGGAGTTGAATATGCTGACCAGCGGAACATGAATGCGGCACTGAGATGTGCAAAGGATTTTATCGACGCAACTGGTGGATCAGTCTCGAAAGGTTGGAGATTGCTAGCACTGGTCCTCTCCGCGCAGCAGAGATACTCTGAAGCAGAAGTGGCGACCAATTCTGCATTAGACGAGACCGCAAAGTGGGATCAAGGGGCATTGCTAAGGATAAAGGCTAAGTTGAAGGTCGCTCAATCATCACCCATGGAGGCAGTGGAAGCATATCGGGTCCTTCTTGGTCTTGTTCAGGCCCAAAAGAATTTCCCTAAAAAAGTGGAGGTTTGTTGTATTGGTCAACTACGGAAAACCATTCATATACAATACTATTTTTCTATTGTTACTTTATTCATTAGTTATCCTACCGTGCTTCAGGGAGAGGATAGTGGGGTTACTGAGTTTGAAATCTAGCAAGGTCTTGCAAGTCTGTACTCCAGCCTCTCACACAAAGACGCCAAAATATGTTTGAAGAAAGCAAAAGCCCTGAAATCATACTCTGCTGCAACACTCAAAGCGGAAGGTGAGCCAAACAGCTTCACCACGTCCATGCCGAAAAAAGAGAAAAGTTTCATGCCACCAAACTCTTACAGATTTTCCCTCGTTGTATGATTTAATGCAACGCAGGTTACATGCACGAGGTGCGCGGTCAGAGCAATGATGCACTTGCCTCCTATGTAAACGCCTCGTCAATGGAGCTAGAACACGTGCCGTCTAAGGTGGCCATCGGTGTGTTGTGCTCTAAGCAGGGGCCCAAGTACCTCCCAGCGGCGAGGTCCTTCCCATCTGATGCCCCGAGGGTTGAGCCGACAAACCGGATGGCGTGGCTCCACCTTGGTAAGGTGCACAAGCTCAACGGGAGGATAGCTGATGGTGTCGACTGCTTCTAGGCATCAGTGATGCTTGAGGAATCGGATCCTGTAGAGAGTTTCAGGACACTCTCATGAGATGTTCGCAACAATATAAACTCATTAACTGGATATCTAGGGGTGACTCACTGGTTTAGTATGGGACGCAGGAGTGCTACCAAATTGAGGCAAACTCTGAATAGTAGATTGAACCAAAAAAATTACTTTCCACATTGCTCTCAACTCTTGTTCTTCATTATTTTCTTGGCACCTAGCTGAGACTCCTTTGTAGTAAATCGATGTGTATAGGCACAATTTCTTTTGTTGTTTCCGCCGTCCAAACTTTACTAACAGAAAGTGAGGATCCTGTTATGTATATTTTACCTTCGGCTGATGCTTGTTATAGTCCATACTCCATATGAAATTACTTGTCATAGTGTAGTTTATTGTCCATTTTAGTGTAGTTTGCTATGTTAGTTGTAGAGGACCTCCTAGTAGTTGTAAGAGTACGATGTTGTCATAGTGCTGCGGCTGTTAATGAGTGCTAATATGCATCACATCATCACCAAACAGTTCTCCTTTCTCGGTCCGAGTAGTGCATTGTTGGAACTGGATTGGAACGCCAAACAGATCTAGTTCCTGTTGATGCTGGTCATGGTGAATCCAAGGTGCCGATGGGTTGTAGTTTGTGGCTCCAATTAGTCGACTATGCTTAGAACTTAGAAGATGAACATACTTCTGTTGGAGAAAAAAACTACCTAAGTATACATGTGCTGCTATAGAATAACATGCCAGTATTTCAAGAATGTTTAAAGAATATACCAATACTTCAAGAATGTTTCATATTTCATTATACATTAAGTCTGGAAATAATAGGTGCAAAGTTTTCCACAATCTCGCTTAGGTATTGTTGAGCTCAATGTGGCAGATGAAAGAAAAAAAGTTAGAAACCCCCCTTGATTGTGATTTCTTCGCGAAGTTCATTTTCAAAAAATACTTTGCAATTATTGTTGGATGCAGTCAAGGATTAACATCGAGCCGAAGGCAGCCATACAATTTTTGTATCTTATTCCAGATTGATTCTTCAACCCAACATGCAGCGGTTGTCACTTTCCAACAATATTTTGTTTACAAGGGAACAACATATGGTTACATCTAATGGGAGGACGGCTTGTTCGCCGGCGCTTCTGCGCTTGAAGAGGACAATTTGTTGTTACATTCTGTCTTGCAATTGTTCATTGTCCAATAGCATTGGTTCGTCCATAAACAGCAGTAGCAAAACCCATGCGCACCATAGTTTGAACCGTGTTTCTGGGCTCCGAAATCCAAGCGGCCGTTCCTCCCCCTCCCATGTCCTGCCCACGCACACGGCGTGCGTATCGTCGCCATCCCATATTTTCCTAGGTGCCTTAGGTATCCTCTTACAGGGAAACGGGCGGATGGCATACCAGATTACAGAGAGCGCTCTGCAACTTTGTGGATCCTCCCTTCAACATGAGGTGAGTTCCAATCGCCGGCGAGCGGTGGATGGACTCGGTGGCCATAGGAGCGGCCAGTGGGATCTGCGCCGACCGTTCCCTCGGCGCATGAAATCGGCGGCTGCGTGGTTGTCATCGGCAATGGCGGCATGGTGAGCGGCGTGTTGCAGTCGAGCGGCATTCTGTCATATATATTTTTACATCTTTTCTCATTGTCATTCATATACGTCTCCGAGTCTCCATGAATCGCTCAGGTGTAATAACTTTTCTGAGAATAGTTCAATTGTTGTTTGTAAGTATCTAATTTCAGATGGTCACAAAAATGCTACTTACATACAAGAAGAGAAAATGGTATATTTACTGACAGGCACCACCGATGCCCGTAATAAGTAGTTGGTCTTGGAAATAACTCTTGTGTGAATATAAAGAAGTATCTCTGTCAGGATATGCTTCTTCTAATTTTTTTTACCATGAATCCTTCTACTAATTTGTCCTGTTGCAAAAAGAATTCTTTCCCTTGGCGATATCTCCCTGTTTAAGCTCAACACATGGAGCGCCTGTAGTTGCTAGCTGTCAATGCTTCTAATCATGTGATGTACTAGTTGCTCCCAAAGATATATTACATGCGTCGACCATTTTATAACTGAAACGGATTCCGATTTGCTAAGCTCCCAGTTTCTGTTGGGGCTTGCATATTTAACCTCTGTTGTTGCACATTCTACAAACAAACATATGTTTTTAAGTGGTCTTTGATTGTCCAACCATACTGACATATAACTAGCCTCATGCTTTCTTAACTACATATCAGTGCCATTGCCCTATTTCTTCCTTACTTTCTTAATTGCCTGATTCTTGGAACAAAGGATAATGCGTCGGCTACGTTTTGGGGCTGCTGGTATTTTTGTATTTATGTGCTCAAATTCAGATGTTACCTTGCCTCTCCTGTACCAACTGAGCTGTAAGTTTTAGTTTGAGCTACTAACTAGCAATTTAAAAATAAATTGTGGGTCTTCACTAGTCCGATGGGCTTGAGGAATTCCATTGATTTGCTATGCCATGTGCACTGCTAGTAACCGGCAATCAGAAATGTGCATGATAGTATTTTAGCTTCAGATATCAATTAGTAGTAGTGTTTTGGTGCAGTGTTGGATTTAAATGCGGGCTTATTGCATCCATAATTCGAGTTAGTCCCGAAATACAAATTGTAGAATATTTTCCAAGCTTTCCATAGAGGACTCGTTTGCACATTTTGGTGGGATGGTTTGTGTTCAGCGGTAATTTTACTTATACTGTTCATAAGTTTATCTCGCAAGTCTTTGCTCACTCCTGATGCACTACATCACGTAATTATCTTGTTTTTATTTTATTAGAAAAAATTCATGGAGCTGGAGGTTCGGTTTTGATTTATTTCAGTTGCAATGAGGTGAACTCATACTGATCCGCGCACCCAGCCTGTTAGTCTCCGCTGCATTTTTGGTTTAGTAGCCTTCCCTCGAACCAGGAGTAATATTGTGTAGAATAATTTTGATTGTTCATTCAGGTTATTTTCTTGTTATTTTTGTGTGGCATAAATGAGATGGAAGTTTCTATTGTAGCTAGGCAGATGGGGAACGTGCTATCTAGTAACATGATTGTCCATGGGGTGTTTGTTTTAGTGCCCCCCGTGTGGTAATTAATGTTATAGCAGCGATATTCTAGGATTTGCAAGCTATAATTTCCTACGCTCCATTCTTAATTATGACAGAATAGTTAATGGTTGCATGATACTGGCTTCTTGCACTTGATGTCACATCTGTCATATTCTACTACCTTTTTTTTAATTAGCACCTAGTCAACTTTTGAATGCGTGTTTTGCTCTAATTGTGTTTGTGCCTTCTTATGTCGGACATAATCCAATCAACATTCTGCAGCTACTTTCTTGTGTGTTCTACTGGTTTACATGTCCAATTTTTGCTTCTTGTAATTTCAATCATGAATCATTTATTGTCCTATCTCGTGTGTATGAAAGCAACTTCCGAAATTATGCCGCTTATCATGTTATGTTCTCAGTAATGTTAACTAAAGCATTTTCTTCTTCTCTAGGTGATGGACTGCCCCCTCGGTGTGTTTTCCGTTGGATGCAAAAAGTTTGACCGTGGGTTCGGTTTCGGCCATCATCGAGCAACTTGCTTTCCCAACTACCACTAAGTACTTCCTGATTGATATTTCAAGTTTCAGTTGATCTTTTGCGTATTGGCTTTGTAATCGATCTGACCCTATGATGACATGTATCGAATTGCCAGGCTGACAGCGGGAAGCAGCACCGACATCTTGCCATATATACATGTCCTGATGGAGGACCGGAACGCCAACGAGCTCTTCGGACAGGTTCCAGAGATGCAGTGCAATCGATACCGGAGCTCTTGTCCCCACCACTGGCTTCAGGCACCCAATGGCAGTGGCGCCTTGGCTTGTACTGTGACTCCGACAACTACTCCCCTGCGGAGTAGCTGGTTATCACAATGCGCTAGAGAAAATTCTAGTGAGGGTGAGAAGATATATATCTTGGAAAATGTGATTCTAGTCATTATACGATAGAAGCATGATGATTGTGTTGGTCAGGCGTGGTCTTTCCTAGGGTAGATAAGCTATGGAGTAATCAATGCCGACTGATTGGAAACAGACTGTAATTAGTGTGGCTCTAAAAGCCCTCTTTTGAAAAGTCGGAATTTCGTGGTATCCGATCGAGTGGAAATTATGGTGTTTGCTGTGGAATTCTTATGTTCTACAAAAACGATTTAATCCAGTTAGTACTGAATCCTTCCGTGAAGATTATGCCTACATCGTACACGGCTAGCGGCGCTTCCCCCATCTCCTGCATCATGTGCGGCCAGGGGCACTAAAGATTATGCCCACATAGGCACGTACCGTGTGGAGGAATGCATGGCCGCCGTCTGAATTCTCAGGCACGTACCACTGGAGTCGTCGTACTACTCTGACGGCGGCGTGCGTGAAAAAAACATTTGAGATGACCGATCGATCTATGCGCTGATGTCTCTGTCTCCTCCATGATGTTGCCAGCACTGCCACGCACGAGCGGTGGCCTGCCTCCCAGCCATGGTGTCCACCCGGGCGAGCTGAGCTATGTGTTACGTTGTTGGAGTAGCGGCCATGCGAGCAAGTCCATCAGGGAGTACGTACGTGTGGTGTGGACGGGCACAAAGAGATGGAGACATACAGCGCTGCATCGGTGCTGCCGAGGCCCATTCTACACTACCAAAGGAGCTTATGCATCATGCGACGGTGGCCGTCTGTCTGCGCTTGCCCTACGCCGACGGTAAAGCTGGGCCGACGACAATATTGGAGATTTTTTTATTGCCAGCAATATTGTCACAATGAAACATAGGTATATATTTCAGATTTGTCATTGTTAAACAAAATTGGGGATTTTCAGAGTTCTTTGTCGAATTCCATGAGCTTAGTGGAAGTTTGGACAGATGTTTCGCATCAAGCCACTTGATTCAGTTCTCAGCAATGATGCCTTTAGTAGTATTGTAGATGATCCAGTCCAGTTTTTTCTAAGGCAAAACTTAGATGAGCTACTGCACTAGGTGATCTGTAGTCTGTTGTAGTGACTTTAATATGTCTCTCCAGGTGCCGGAAGCTCATCATGCCCTTCGGTGACCAGTTCTGGTTCAGGTACCTCTTACGGCTTGCTCAAGGTGCCCCTGCTCTTGGCCATCTAGGGCGAGGCCATTAGGAAGTACTACCATGCAACCATGTCATCCAGGACATGTTGGTACCTCTGTACAAGGATGGAGAGGCTCTCGATTTCGTTCACCAGGAAATTCAGGTATATATCATTGTTTCTCACTCACCTTCGTTAATATATGATCAACATGAATATTAGTTACATACTATGAGACGTTCATGTAATATATCCATAGGTTGTACATGTGAACAGCTCTTTTGTGCAGCGCCATCTATTGCTGCTTACTCTTAAAGGATGTTCACCAAAAAGTACATATGTGCATTGAGCATGCTGTGTTGTAGAGCCCAGAAAAACTTTCACCTGGGTTGTCATGTCATAACATGTTGAATAAATGTCTTTAAAATTTTGAGAATATCTAAAAGTGTCTCGGATAATTTGAGATGGTTATATAATAGGCTGCCAATGTGAATTTCTGCTCATTTGACAACTACTTTTGTGTTGCTGCTTACTCTGAAAGAAAAAAATATTCACTGACTAAATAATATATGTTTGTCCCTTTTATCTTATTAGGTGTACCCATTGTGGATTTTCCCTTACTGTCTGTACAAGCTACCGTGAAGATGATGGTGTACCCGCAGCCGGGTTTCGAGCTCCACCAGAGGCAGGGCGACATGAGCTACTATGTCGATGTTCACGGCTACACGCCCGCCTTCATCTTCCGCGGCGAGGATTTCAATGGCGTGGAGGCGGGGCGCTGGCTGGAGCAGTGGCTGGTCGAGAACCACATCTACCAGCTGCCATATGTGGTGACGGAGCTGATTCTGGCACATGACGGAGCTGAACAAGGACTTCTGGCGCATGTTCGACGCTTCCCACTACGAGCTCTGCCGCTACAAGTATGGCACGGTGGGCACCTTCATGAGCGTCTACTACAAGCCCAAGGAAGGGCACAAGACCGAGAAGGAGGTGCAGGAGGCCGAGGCGGCCATGGGTGAGCCCGCCTACTCCGAAGAGGCCTAGCCGTACGTCTAGGCGCTGACGGTCTCGATCGGTTTCTTTAGGATGAGATGTGTTTGTTAGAGCTCTCGACTACTCTTTTGCTTGATTATTGAACTCTTGATTGTGTAGTGTTAATTATTCGTAGCACTCTGTACTATGATCGTTGCCGACTTGCCGTACTCAATACAGGAATAAACAGAGGCGCCGACGGCCGGCCCCCGTTGGCACAGCGCCATTTTGCCGTCGGCACAGGCTGTGCCGACGGTGGCCGTCGGCGTAGCTACTTGTCGGCGTAGCACCTCTGCCGTCGACGTAGCGGTTCCCCCTCGGCATAGTCTTGAAGTGGGCCCCACGATGTCAGACGACAGCCGTTGGGTAACGGCATAGCTCTGGAGCTACGCCAACGGCCAGGCCGTCGGCACAGGCCTTGGTAACGGCCCAGCCCTGGAGCTACGCCGACGGCCAGGCCGTCGGCACAAGCCTAGATTATTTCAAAAAAAAATCAATTTTTTTATTTTTTTGAATTTTTGAAATTATTTAACTCATTAATCTCAATGGAACATTTTTAGTTCTAAGTACACTTAATCTTAAGTTAAATTACACTCATAGTCAAACTTCCCAATCGATCACCCATCCTAACACTACTCTAGCCCTAGCACACTTAACTTCTAAGTTCCTTCCATATGAGCTTCCAACAAAGGAATTAGAACTTGTTGTTAATACTATGATATCTATCCTATTAACCATTAGACTATAATGTTAGACGTCGTTATTTTTTTATATTCCATACAATTATTTAAGTAAACAACAATGGATTAGTAATAATAATCTTGAATACAAATAAAAATAATTTTTTTATTTATTTTGCCTTTTTTTCCTTTTAATATTGAATAATTCATATATACAAATCCGTAAATTGTAATTCGACAAATAATATATCAAAATATATTAGAAAAATGAGAGGAATACAAATATGATATTCCTATCATCTAATTAGTTATGTATCATATCTTTTTAACACTAGACCAACCGAAACTATGTCAGGATTCATGAAACACCAGTTTTTGGCACTCAGAAAATAGAAAATGGCTTTTTGGTGCGACGAAAAGGAAATCTTCCTCCTGAAATATTGTTCGCCATCCCATGATGCACACATGTATGCATAATATGGACAAATTATCACAAACTATGCCTTCATTCTAGCCATAACATTAGTCATTTGACCCGAAAATCAGGAAACCTCGAACGAGATAGGTCATTTTGTGAAGGTTTTTTTGAGACATAATCAATATACCAAATTTGATATTTTTCCTTCTAACTATGTCACATCATATGACACCACGCGAAGATTTCACATTGTTTAGATCGTTATGAATTTCTTATGCCCAAACTTTTTCGAACGGCGGGCATGAAGATTCTTAGCTCGGGGCTAAGACTCGCTAAACTTGAAGTAAATCTCTGATGAAACATCATATTGTGAACCTAAAAATGATTTTTGTAAAAAATCATGAGCATCCGATCATGTACTTGTAGTTCATATCTAACCCACTTTCTACCGATTTGGCAGGAATTTGTCTTTTTCACAAGGGATAGACATAAAGGTTTAAGATCCTCCTGTTAGCACATTATCCATATAAGGTGGTCTAGTATTTTTGAAAAATATGGTGGTAGCATTTTGAATCAGCCATTTGGTGGTTGCTTCACAAAACCGCTCGGTTTTTGCACTCGGAAAATGGAAAATGGCTTTTTGGTGCGATGAAGAGGAAAACTTCCTCCTGAAACATTGTTTGCCATCCCATGATGCACATGTATGCATAATATGGACACATTATCACAAACTATGGCTTTATTCTAGCCATAATATTGATCATTTGACTCGAAAGCCAAGACACCTCGAACGAGATAGGTCATTTTGTGAACGTTTTTTTAGACATAATCAATATACCAAGTTTGATATTTTTCCTTCTAACTATGTCACATAATATGACACCACGCGAAGGTTTCGTATTGTTTGGATCGTTTTTGAATTTCTTATCCCCGTTTTAAACTATCGTCAAACTTTTTCGAACGACGGGCATGCAGATTCTTAGCTCGGGGCTGAGACTCGCTAAACTTGAAGTGGATCTCTGATAAAACAGCATATTGTGAATCTAAAAATAATTTTTGTAAAACATCATGAGCATCCGATCATGTACCTGTAGTTCATATCTGACCCACTTTCTACCGATTCGGCAGGAATTTGTCTTTTTTCACAAGGGATAGACGGAAATGTTTGATGTCCTCCTGTTAGGACATTGTCCATGTAAGGTGGTCTAGTATTTTTGAAAAATATGATGATAGCATTTTGAATTAGCCATTTGGTGGTTGCTTCACAAAACCGTCCTTTTTTTCACTCGGAAAATAGAAAACGGCTTTTTTGTGCGATGATCTCATCAGTTTCTGCATTCTGAAATGAAAGGTCCTTTCTTGTTCTACCACACTTGGCTGAATCAAAATGCTAGAATCTCGAACTGATGGTGTCTATCCAAATTCATATTCACATGCTTAATACTGCACGCTCTACTAGATTTATTTATTTTGGGAAGGGGTTCTTGACTTGAGTTTTTTCATTTTCTGTTAGTTCCTCTGAAGAGGGACAGTTGACCCGGAATCTAATGGGAAGCCTGGCAACCTGGTTCCGTGGCGCCGCTTACAAAATGCAGAGAACGCCAACCGGGTTCTCCTTTAGTCTGGAACTCCTGCAGAGATTGTTAGACTCACTGCTTGCTTGCTACTGGCTGATTACTTTATGGCAATAAAATAAATCCATGTCTACAAATACGGATGCAGTCTGATGCGCATCTTCATCCATTTGTCCATTTGACTCGAGCTTCTTCTTCCATCGATCAATCGCTAGATCGAAAGCGTGACTCCGGGCAGCGGCACCACATGCGACGCCACCGCGCCATGACTCCGGGCAGCGGCACCATGCGGCCGCTCGCGGCGATCAAGAAGCCCAGTGGGACCGGCGGTGTTGATGGTAGCAAGCGCGGGGTGTGGCTCGACCTGAACCATCCGCCATGCGATGACGGCGCCGGCAACGACACCGACCAGGGCAAGTGTGGCCACGACTCCGGAACCGCCAGGTACACGTTCTACCAGTTCTTGGACACTGGGACCATGGCGGTGGACTGCGTCTAGGCCTCGCATCCTACGTCCGAGTTTTTGCCCGATAGTTTTCATATGTGGTAGAACAATCTATATCTATACCTAATAATGAAGGACAGATTGTTTTTTCGGTCCAACTCTTTTCTGGACCGTTTTGACCGTTTTACCCTCCCACCAAACCTCGTATTACTAACAATGCCACAGGTACCTAAGAAAAAACACATTCCTAGGCGTGTGTTTGTGAACCGACAGATGATGAATATCCTTCAGCTTCCTCTGAATAACTGTTTGCATGGCGTTCGTTTGCGCTCGCAGTCTACCTGGAACTGTTTGCATGGCGTTCGTTTGCATGGATCAAGTTGGTTTCCTTTTATTAGTTAGGCACCGATCCGATGGGTAAACCAGCTCCTCGACGACGGCTCGCCAGGGATGATCATGCTCATCGGCGCCGGGCCGCACGCGACCGACATGCCCGTGGACAACGCGCTCTACACCGCTGCCGCCCACCAGATCGACTACGGCCAGCCCAGCATCGCCGACCACTATCTCCTCGCCGCCGCCGCAGACCAGACGGTGCAGCTGCAGCCGCACCAGATGTACGAGTACTCCTACTCCTACTATGATGGCGCGGCCGGCGACGAGACCAGCAGCCACGCCTGGAGCAACAACATGCAGCAGCAGCACTACGGTAATAATGGCATTATTGTCAAGGACGACGGATCTCCGGTGGCCTCGCTCGGCAACGACCTGATCGAGACGCAGTTCATCGACGTTTTCGATGTGAAGCCGGAGATAGGAGTGGCGACCGCCGCCGTCATGGAACACGACACCCGCAGTGTCGACGACAGCTTCGACCACCAGCTGCAGGAAAAGGTGGTGTCCACCGTGGTGAAACACGAACTGCTTGACCATCAACATCAAGCGGCGTCGCAGATGGCGGACGAGGGAAAAAACTGTTCAAAAAAGGAAAATAACTAGAGTCCAGATTCCTTTATCCACGCGTAGCGGGCCAGAGTTGGACCTGGAAAAGGCATTGTACAAAAATGACTCGCGATCTCTGAACGCGGCCTTGGTAGGCTTCCAGCGTCAACATGGAATAAATCGCAGACAAACCTGTGTCAAAGACCTGGTTCGACTTTTTAGTCCCACGCAACTCCTTTGACCTCTGCCTAACCTGTTTATATACCTTCACAAAATGTCTAGGATATCAGCAAGCCAAATTGGGAAACACAAGCAGACGAACCATTGTTTGGTTTGAAAAATTGATGTAGATGAAGATATGGTTGCCTAAAGAAAAGAGGAAGGATTGTGGGCTGCTGGCTGCTAGCTAAACAAGAGAGGGATTTGGGGTCTGGATCCTGGGCGGAGGATGGTGGAGATCGAGATCGGCCACCGGAGGGTGGTGAGGGCCGAGCTGAGACGGGTCTTGGGCGAGCTTCCTCCAGCGAGGAGAGAGAGGTCGAGGATGCGGCAGTGGTTGCGGGACTTTGGTCCAGGCGACAGGGAACGGCGACGATCTGCGCGGCTGCCAGGGATTGAGAGAAGCCGACCGGTTTTAGGAAAAGGAGGATTTTCAAGGGGAATTCGTGTGGGCGTGGTGGGGTAATGATTTTGATCTGGACAGGAAGCCCCTATTGTTCAAAAAAATATTGTTCTTTTTTTAACAAAATGTCTTCCATGTGCCCAAAGAAAGACTTTAATTTTTTTTTCCTTTCTTTTCTTAACCTTGTCAAATAGTTTTTAACATAGAATAAGTAACCAGATAAATAGGATTCTAATCTAACTTGAAATAGAGAAAGGAATACATTTAGCAAAAAAATTAGGGTTTTAAACAATCTAGAGAAGCGATGAGAGAGAGAGATAGAGCACGCGGGTGCTATAGCGCACTATAACTTACGTCAGAAAAAATGGATTGGAGAGAGCCGAAGAAGGAAAGGAACTTCTTCTTAGATCAGCGTTGTCTCCCGTTGCAACACACGGGTTTTTTTCTAGTCTATACCTAATCTATACCTAATAATAATAAAGGATGGATTGTTTCTTCCGATCCGACACTTTTTTGGACCGTTTTATCCCTGCTGCAAAACTTAATTACTAAGACTGCCACCACAATGTCAAACTGAACGGTTTGTATTATACTAGAGCCGTGCACAGAGAAGATGAGACGGCTTCTTCTTCGTGGAACGAACGTTATCATGGTGGCGGCGCCGCATCGAGGACGACAGAACCGCACCATCACGCAGCCCGTGACTCCGCGTCGCGCTTAGCCGCCCGACCGAGGCGGAGGTATTGGATTCTAATCGAAGCGGCGACATGAAGCTCACCTGATGACTGCCGACGAGCAGATTCTCTCCCTCAATGTCAATCCTGACGAATCCGTAAGTATTCCCCCACTCGTGTCCCCTCCTATACCATCCTCCCCCAAATCGATCTTGATGGGAACATCCCTACCTACATCTGCCTCCTTCTCTATCTTCCTTCCCCCATCTCGATCTTGACAGGAAGTAAAGGCCGCCCATCTCGATCTTGACGGGAGCATCCCTCCCCACCCGTGCCCGCTACCCCGTCCTCTATTTTCCTTTCCTCCATCTCGATCTGATCTTGACGGGCAGTGAAGGTCGCTTCTTTGGGACGAATTCAGGCGGTGGGATTGTGAGAAGGGCGACCAATTTTGGCGAGAGGCGAGGTCATTCGACCTACAGCGACCTGCAATTTACTCCCTGTGGTGCGTCGTTCTCTCTTGTTTAGGATTAAATTCAGTCTGATGTCATGGCTGGTGTATGTAGTTGTGATGGCTTGGTTTGGTTAGAACCATGTGATCCCTTTTGCCTCTAGAGCTAGCTGAACTATTATCTACCGGGCTAACCCACTCACTCGATTTCTTGGATGGATTGCAGTATCGGGTTATGCCCAGAAATATTTAAATGGAAACTGTTTTTTGCTACTTAATCCTCACAGCTTACATCTTTGCTCTCAATTTTCACTAATGAGCTTTATTAATGGATGGAGTTGTAACTCTGAAGGTATGTCAAGATGGTGAATGATGGGATGCAGGAGTTCTTCGTCGAATTCAAGACGATTTGATTCATCAGTTCTCTAGAGCAAGGCTGCAGGGGGTCAAGTATGTGATGGCTGGGAGAAGGCACGTGTACATGAGGTTCACCTGCAGCACGGGGGATGCCAAGGGGATGAGCATGGTCTCCAAGGACGTCCAAAACATGCTGGACTACCTGCAGGATGACTTCCCTGACATGGATGTCATCAGCATTGGTATTTTTCCCAAGCCATATCATAAATTTATACACTGAAAGTTTACTTTGCTATTGGCTATTGTAGGTTAGCTTGTTATAGACTATACGTGGTTGTTGTTAGATTTTTATTTCTGAAGCTTGGATAATGAACAAAAATAAGATGTACTGTATCACAGGTTAAAAAAAGATGTAACTTTTATATTGTTTTGATATTGTTCTGTCAGTTTTCTCGACCATGTTAGGCAACTGTGAAATAATTAGTCTGAATACAAAATAAATCTCAAAAATATGTTGCTTTTTTCTCTGTAGTATAGAGTGATGGCCTTGAAAGAGAGAGCATTACCCATACGCAAAAAAAATCTGCATAGTAGTAGTTTGTCTCATTGAATTTAAAATACGTGTTATCATCTTGGTGTTATCGTCTTGATTGCCAGTATTAGATTTGTGAAGTTGACATTTGACAGTTTCTCAAGCAGCAAAAGTGAAGACGGAACATTCCCAGATGCTCTATGGATCAAACGTTTACAAGATTTTCTGAGGAGGGAATATGGAAGGTATACCTCTTTCATAATATTATAGGAACTGTGATAGAACAAGAATGGTTTCACTACCCAGACTAGACGACCTATTAAAAATCTCTTAAAACTGTACGTATCCTTGCCGATCAGATAGTACACATACTCCAATTGTTTGGTGCTATTCCCTCTCAAAGCATTTGCTTATATATATATAGCAAGGAATTAACCTTATAGCTATTGTTTATTAATTTTTGGTAGACCTCATTTGTGCACAGAGCCGTGGACACATCTGGATTGTCCTTTTATTTTTTATACCATTTTTTTTGAACGGTAAAAGGTCCAGAGGACCCGAGAAACTGCAATTAAAACATATGGCAGGTACATATTACAGAAAGGCCCTCAGCATGAAGAACCCTAGAAAAACTAGAAAGGGGCCTCTGTCTTGCAAAAAACACCCTCGGACAAGCAATCGGGTCCTCGAATACCTCTGCCACCGTTCTCCAGCGACCTCCAGCCATATATTCATTAATCTTCCTTTCTCATTATGTCCTGTACTGCATTTTTTCTTAACTTTCGGGTTTCTCACGCGCCAAGCAAGGGACAAAGGCGGAGGAGCTGTCCACGCTGCTCCTCTTGACGTGGGCTGGCTCGGCTCCTCACAGCGGTGCAGCCGTCTTCAGTGGAGGCACAGGCGCCCGGCTCGTTCTAAGCCGACAGCTGCACAGGAAGGCGATCACCGACCCCAGCTACTTCTTGATGGGTGCTGGTTGTCGTCACTGCCCACCGCTTGCACGGTTCGATGAGCGGCTCCAGTATGCTGCTGGTTTCGCGCTCTGCCGGTTGTTACCTCAACCTGATGTCGCGATCTCGTGCTTCTTCGGCAGCCTTGGACGTAGCAACTCCCTCGTTAGCCTCACGCTCCTCCGCTGGCCGATACCTCCACCTGTTTTTGCTTCTTCAGATATGGCAGCCTGACCGGATCCAACAGCACCAACCGCAAGGTATGTGCTTTAACATCGAATTAATTCATTTATTCCCACACCAAGTTACTATTTTATCCAGCTCAATCGTTTCTGGTAGAATTATCTCTCGATTGAAAATAAATCGTAGGTTGTAGCTGATGGATTAGTTGTCTTTTGCTTGCAGCTGATTTTTTCTCTTGTAGGTAGTTGAGCTACTTTAGGTAGTCAGTTACAAAAACGTCCGTTTATGTAAATTTAGGTGATAATCTGTGAAATTTATTCAGTCATTTCTGGTCGTAGGTAAGTTCAGAGTAGTAGAATAATGTGAAAGAGCATCATAGATTCAGAGGAGGTGCAAGATGCAAAGGGTCTGATAGGATTGCTCCAGTTGTCTTGCGTCTGAGATTTTGTACCTGCTTTTTTTTTTGCAATCACAGCAAGTGACCTACATACGTTTATCATCAAATAAATTGGTATTTTTAGTTAATGAGATGTTACGCGCAGAAAAAAGATTATGAAATATTGACATGCGACATGTGAAACATGGAGCCTTTTTATATCGACAACATGATCTATGATGTCTAGCTATATGCTACATGGGTTACTTACCCGCCAACGTTGTGTGATCCTTTCAAATCTATAATACTACATCTATAATATTAAAAAGACTATTTCTTTTTTCCTCCACCCAACAATTCTTTTGTCCAAATAAATTGGCATCCACCCAAAACAGAGGGTCTGAAAAAATCACTTATTATCTTGCTCTTAGTAGGGCTGGATGACGCGCAGTTCTGGACGATAAAAGATCCGAGTTGGAGAGTCGAGATTTGGCAAGTCGAGTTTTGGCAATAACAGGCATATACCCTATGAGATCAATGGAAATATTTTAACATTATATCTCTCCGTTGCAACGCACGGGCACTTGTGCTAGTAATAATAAAGGACGGATTGTTTCTTCCGGTCCAACATTTTTTTTAACCCTTTTGTCCTCCTACCAAATCCCATATTATGTACTTTGCCATCGCACCGATTCATTTTTCTGATCGATCCGTTTTCATCTGATTCCTACATCGTTTGTCCAGTCTACGTGACAAACACGTCGTCGTCCGGAGCGAACAGAGGCAGCCCCCAAATTCAGAATCCCCATCGACACGAGCTAGGCTTCCACCACCTCGCCGGTGCTGGCTCCGGCCATGGCGTGCTGCTTCCCACCGGCCCCCTCGCCGTTCCGCCGCCTTCGTTAGGTTAGCGACGAGTCGGACCATCAGCTCGCGTGTGCCTGCTAGCGTCGGATTCCTATTCTAATCCCTGCAAGTTCGTCAGCGGAGCGGTACGCACGCACGCGCGTGCGTGGAGATGGCGAGGCAGTCCAGGATGCAGATGTTCCCCGGCTGGAAGACCTCCTTCCTCAGGTACGTACTACATGACACACCGCTCTGTTTTTTTATGTGGGCGCAGGGTCCACGGGGATGGGCTGCACCTGACGCCACTGGGCAACTGGCTACTGCTTGAGGAGGTGGTGTTCGCGCTGAGCTGAGAGACGCGAGTTTGAGCTTAGAGGCGCTGGCGGCCGTCCTGCCGCTCTGTAGCGACATCGACCCGGACAATGCCGTCAAGTGCTTTGAGCTGGAGTGAGGAGATTTAAAAGGCTCCACCACCGATTCTCTCAGCCAAGTCCCCTTTTCTTTGTTTCTACTACTACAGAAGTTGATACTATATTTTCCCTTTAGGAAATTTCCGCATTGTTTGATTGTAGGGTTGTTGGACTGTCCGTCTTGAATTGGTTATTTGTTTCGACATGTGGAAAAAGAATTTCTAATTCTACTACTGTAATAGGTGAGTCAAACAAAACCATCTCTGTTTTCTTGAAGGAAGAAAATAACTGTAACTGCTTTCCCACCGTGAATATTTGTTTATCTGATATTGTTGTATGTTCAGTTAACACCTACGTGTATGTACAAGGAAATGAATCATTCAAGATGCTGCCATCTTATTCTGCTTCCATGCGTCTTGCAATCTGGTAGTGTATCTTTGGTCCATGTCATTCCAGTGATTTGTTAATGTAAAGAGCATCTATCCAGAAATCTGATTGCAATGAAATATGAGAAACTCTTGATCTTGTAAGAATTAGTACTATTTTCAGAGATGTTCTCATTGTACAATCGCTCACATGGCTGCATGGTATTTGCAGTGTAGTTTTTGTGTTTGCTTCACCGAAAGAATTATGTTGTCACTGATACATTGTTTGCACCGAATCACTGCCCATTAACCCGTGCCGTCTGTTTCACCTTTCTGTTTCTTTTATTTTTCATATTCTTTCATCATTTTTAATATATTTATATTTTCTATTTCACTTGTGTCACTATGGTTGACATCCATGTATCATTTCCTTTGTATAAATCTTTGGAATCGCATAGCAACGCATGAACGTCTCAATGATTCAAGGCGTTTGATACATGTGCAAACAACAAAAACATATACGAGATAACAAATTCTAAAAGTCAAAATATTTAACTTTTACCACATATATTTGAGGTTACCATAACTGATGGTGATTCATGATTTATCTTACTTGCAAATAATGAAAAAGAAAGTTTTTCAAAACACTCAAACAGTAAATATCCAAAAAACACGGCAAGGAAAGCATGCTCCCATTACCTGATAAAGCATTGAACGATTTAACAAATCTCACGCCACCAATCACCCGTAGCAACGCACGGGCAAATGTGCTAGTTTTCTCTTATTTTTTCATGGATAGAGCAACAAATCCACATTTTGTAGCAGTACATATGAGTGCCTATAGAAAGGCATGCCATGGCACAAATATTGTTCAGATATTGTGCTTAGCTTGCTGGCTCAGAGGCTAGCCTGAGCTAATTCTTGGGTAGGCTCAATGTAATTATGTGTTTTTTTGTCAGATTTATATGTACCTCTTTTAGTATGTGCTTATTCTCGAACACAAATTTACTTGTAGAAAAAGTCCATTCTAACCTATATATTATTTTGTGGGTGAAACTCATCTCTACAACGAATACTACATATATTCCAAATCATATTGCATATGAGTCTATCCTAATGAAACTTTATAAACTTAGATAGAGTTCATCCAAAAATATCAATATATTAATAGCCAAATCAATATCATTAAATACATCATTAATTGTGTTTATATCGTAATTATTTTCGTATTGTGGATGGTGATTTTTTTCTATAAGCTTGGTAAATTTGACAGATTTTGACTTCTGCAAATACAAATATGCATTGTGTTTTGAAACAGAGGGGCCAGCGAGATTTCTAGTACCATTTAAGATGGACTCAAAGTCTCAAACATAGTTTTCAATACTTGGTTTTTATTTTAGGCCCCCAAAATAAGCAAAATGATTTCCATTTATGTAGGTTATACTATCAAATAGCAATATTCAAGAAAACGTACGAACTATGACAATTTATGACACCTAGAAAAATTACACGAATAAAAATCATCTATTGCTTGTGTTTTTGTGCAGAACGAAAATTATTAATTAGCTAGTTGAATTTCCCCATTCTCATTTAATAGCATATTCACAATCGGAAAGAAAAAACGACACATGAAACACTAACAACCATTTAGATTGGTTTTGCAGCTTGGTTCTCCAATTAACTCAATGCTTTTTCTTAACATAGTTCTGCATGCACGATGGTTGTTGGTTACCTTTTTGAAATCTTTGTCAACTAAATAAGTTGTCGTTTAGAAATACTAATCTGGCTACGATGAATTTGACGGTGTAATAAAGTTTCATAGTGGCCAACTTGTAAACCTATATGTGCATTGAGATTTAGGAATCGGCTGTTTCTCACAGATTGTATATCCACTGTCCCCTATAACTACTTAAGATTTGGTGTAGAGTGATTATGTAGCAAAACTAGGACTTTTTCCCATGATTCTAGTAACCTTGATGAGGCTAGCATGAGCACATCGATCTGTTGACAAATGCAAATTAGCATCTCTTGTTTTCTAATACATGAATAATTAGCTTGATGAACGATTCCGATCCTCTGTGAGAAAAAACAATGATTCAGTCTATACCACTACTTGATTGTGTAATCCCGTGTCATACCCAACAAGGAGCAGTACTAACTTTTAGCTAAAGCGATCGAATCTTTAAACAAAACTAGTGTGGAAGCAAAATCCCAACGCAACTCTTCTTGCAGATCCACGTATAAAGAATACCCCCATACGTAGCAAACTAGTTGCGCAAGCAGAGATGGACACAAAAGTCTATTTTGTTCCATTGGATGGATGTATGATGGGTCAAATTGATTAGGGAATTGTAGCTGCAGAGCAGCAGGTTGCACATGCTCTTATCACGCGTCATCCTCTAAAAGCTGATCGAGAAATGATTCTGCTCTTATCAGATTGTCGCTTGTGTCAGCAGGTGTACATATCAGTGATATTCAGAATTATTGATCAAGGCAATTAATTATACTTTGCTATATAATAAAACGTACATGTGACTACAAACATTTGGACAGGGCTACCCAAGCTCGTCCTAGTCCTAGCTCCGTCTCTAGATACAAACATGTGACTACCATGTTCAAATATTTCAAATTTAAATTTTGATATAAGTTTAACCCAGGATCAGGGTAGAACAAATCCCAGACCTTAGTTTCACATAAGCTTAACCTAGACCTCGAGGATATCCAGAGAGAGAATTGATAACACAATAGTGACCCTACGACACAAAAATTATTACAGCAAGCTCATAAGTGAGCAGAGAACCAAAATATTACAAACAGAGGTCACTGACCACAAACATCAAATAACGGAAGGAAAATTATGCTATTAAGTATAGCAAACTTATCAAATGCCCTAAGAGGCCTGGAGCATAATGATGATGCCCCAACTCATAAATTCCAGGCTGCCGGCCGGGAATCCCAATCTACTCGTCGGTGTCGATGTCGTACATAACTCATCTTCACGGAACACTTACTCTGCTAAAGTATCAACAAAGCAATGGTGAGTACACAACAAGACTTATGGCTGGTGGAGTTGTTTTGCATAAAGCTATCTTTGTTTATAAAACAAGAGGGAGAAAAACCTCATCTAATCAGAATAATTTAAAAGAGGATAAGAGAGCGACATCTCCAAAGTATTCATCATATCTTTGATATCCATCCAATCATCATCATCTGAACCTAAACTAGGATCACCCCTCGTACCCATGAGGAAGCATCCTTAAGCGCACATTGATCTGCCGAGTTTTACGATTAGGTTATAGTTCTCTATGATCTTAGAATCTGGTCACCAAGCGTTCATAACCATGAACACAGATTTTCGAAAAGATTTAAACCTGTAGGGGTGTATAACTTTACCCACACGTACTAACCGACTCTTAATGCCAGTATATAGGCTGACAGAGGGTGGTTAGACACGAAGTTTTACCTTGCTTTCACCTAATCTATGAGTCACCAACAAAGGGTTTTCTCGGCCCAATCTCTATGTCCAAGAATATGGAGTACTCCTAGAGCCTCCTTCCTCCTTAGACACGCCCTATATGATGCACCATCGTCCTAACCCATCCAAATATGCAGATGCCAAATCTCTAACTACAGACTCATCGATCAGACTAGGACAGTTAGTTAGTCGAGGGGCCCACATAAACCCCGTGTGGCTGTACGCTTGTCTCTGTTCCAAAGGCAAGAACTCGGTTCCTAGTGGTGGCGAGAACGGGACTACAAAAACCACATCCTACCGTGGCCTCCCATACAAGCCTTCTGAAAGGATCGTATGGTCACCTAGAGGAGGGGTGAATATGTGCTACTTCAAATTTTACTCCTTTTTTAAATTAGGGTTTGACACAAAGGTAAATTCTCTAGATATGCAACTAGGATGAATTTACCTATATGTCACACGAGCATAACTAACTAGGCAAGAACTAGATAAAGTAAGGTGTGGTAAAGGATAGAACTAACCGAAGTGAAGCACATGGGGACACAAGGATTATTTCCCACAGTTCCTTCCTTTTGAAGGGAAGTACGTCTGTGTTTGGAGAGGGATTGGTATCAAACCACCAACGCCACGAGAGGCCTCCCTTGTTCTCCGGTGAACTTCACCCCAAGGGGATCGATTCACGCTTCCACTATATCAGCAACCTTCAAGGTGGTAGCCGACACCCTTACAACAAGTTTGAGGCACACACCCATAACTTAATTGGGGGCTCCCGAATCCAAGAAAGTTGTCACACAATCAAAGACAAGCTTTTAAGAATAAAATCAAACTAAAACAAGGCTTAGGGTTTCCAATGAAACCCTAGAGCAAGGGGCCCTCAAGTGAATGAGGGGGAAATGAAGATCTCTCTTGGTGAAGCTGTAGATCGATGCCTCCTCCTTTGATTCACCAAACATCAGTGACTTTGGGTGGTTGGATGAAGAGATCTTGGAGTTTTGGTGGCTCTAATGGTGGTCCTTTTATTTTATGGAACGAGCAGCCTGAGGTTGAAGATGACGTCCCCTATTTATAGACCTCACAGTTGTAGACCGTTTTTTTGACCGTTGGGAACCTTTCACACCGGAGACTCCGGCCTGGCAGACCGGAGACTCTGGCCTACACCGGAAACTCTGGTACATCTCCGAACCGGCTCTCTAACTGACTTGGGCAGTGCCTTGATGCTCACTCCGGAGACTCTGGTAGAAACATTGGTAGAAACTCTGGTCCAGGGACACCGGAGACTCCGGTCTGAGAAATTACACCGGAGATTCTGGTCCATCTCCGGTCCGTCTCCAGACCCCCACACAGAATGGTTTTGGGCAGTTTCTTGACTCCACTCCGGGGACTTTTGGGGAAACTCTGGACCACACCGGAGACTCCGGTGTTTGCACACCGGAGACTCTGGTCTAGAATCTTTAGGAAAGCTTAGTTTTGGCCAGGGAATATCCCACAATATTATGGCCTTTTCTCTTTTCAAAGGATTTACCTATAGACAATAACACACAGTAAAATGAACCTTTTGTTGTTAGCGAACACCAAAACAGATTAGGATAATAGATGTCCTTTCAATCTCCCCCTTTTTTGGTGTTCGATGACAACACGAGGTTTTGCACGGAATTTTTAATAAGGCATAGCTATGCTCCCCCTGACGATGTGCAGGGAGACAATCAAGTAATACATGTAAGTCAGGTAATGGATAACTATTACAATAAGGGAACATGCATAGACATGTCCACACACATAGATAGTTCACACAAACTAAATAAGTCTCACAAGAACCAAATGAAAGCAAATGTTCAAATAAAGAGATGACCATACACCCCAACCCATGCACATCCCAATGCTTCTAATGGACACCTTCTCCCCCTTTTGGCATCGAAACACCAAAAAGGGAAAAGTGAGAGTGTTTTTAATAGCCTCAGCAGTATTGCGCTGGAACAAGGAGTCAAGTAAAGTGTTGTTCCAGCATTTAGTTCCAGGGATCCAAAGTTGGTTGACAGTGGAAGTATAGCAAAACCCAGGTTGTTGAGCTATAACATTGTCATAAATGTTATCCCACCCAAGGAACCAAGGAGAACTCCAAATGGACGAGTCGTCGCTGCAAATCTGGCAATATGAGTTGCTGTGAAGAAGATGAACAACCTTCAGGATAGAGGACCAGAAAGCAGATTTGGGGACATTTTTGTTTGCTCTCCATATAGATGAATGAGGGAAATATTTGGCTCTAAGGATACTCTGAAGAAAAGAGTCAGGATTCTTAGCTATTCTCCAAGCAGCAGAGAGAATGAGGCCCAAGCTAGTGGCTTGTAGATTCCAAATACCTAGGCCACCCTCAGCTTTGGGGGCACAAATGTTCTTCCAGGCTATGAGACAAAGAGCTTTGGTAGTAGGTTCAGAAGAGACCCCTGTCCACCAAAACACTCTGATAATGGCTTGCAGTTTTTTCAAAATCTTTTTGGAAAAGATAATATTGGACATGTAGTAAACAGGGATGGAAGAGAGGACAAAGTTGATAAGCTCAAGTTTGGTAGCATGAGATAAGGAATTTGCTTTGTAAGTAGAGAGCTTAGACTTTAACTTTTGAACAATAAAGCTGTAAACCTCATTTCTGTTTCTGGCTGGCAAGATGAGCGGATGTCCCAGGTGTGTGAAGTTTTCATCTATGATTGGAACACAGAAGATTTGTTTTATGTCCTCAATTGTATTGGGGTCCACCTTCTTACTGAAAAGGATACCGGATTTGTTCTAGTTGGGGATCTATCCAGAGGAAGCACATAAATCAGCTAGAATATCCTTTATAGTTTGAGCCACCTGAACATTTGCAGCTCCACAAAACAACAAGTCATCTGCAAAAAGAAGGGAGTGGATAGGAGGGCACATGGGGCCAAGAGAGATGCCTGCAAGATTAGAAGCTGACAAAGCATCCGACAAAGCAAGAGACAACTCATTAATGCTCAGAATAAACAAGTATGGGGATAAAGGGCATCCTTGTCTGATTCCCCTGGAGCTTCCAAAGTTTGCATAAGTCTGCCCATTGAAGGATGGGCCAGAAATGCAAGCATGAACCAACTTGATAAAATGACCATGCAACCCTTTACATGCAAGGGCTTTGCAAATGAAGGTCCATTCCAGTCTATCAAAAGCTTTTGCAAGGTCAATTTTTAGCATGGAGGATTTGTTTTTCCAAGAAGATAGGGTGAAGGAATGAGTGATTTCTTGAGCTATGATTATGTTATCACTAATTATTCGACCTCCAATAAAAGCCTGCTGGGAAGGATGAACGTAATCAGGAAAATGAGGTTTTGAACGATTTGCCAGGCATTTAGCTATGATCTTGTAAATGACATAACAGAGACTGATTGGCCTGTAGTCTGTGGGAACCAAAGGAACAAGCTTTTTGGAAATGAGAGCAATATTAGTGTCACTGATATGTTCCAGAAGGATAGCCGTGGTGAAAAATTGTTTGATCAAATTAGTAACATCACTAGCAATCCACAACTAGTAGAGCAGCAAGTTGCACACGCTCTTATCACGCATCATTCTCTCAAAGCTGATCGAGAAATGACTACTCTTATCAAGTTGTTAGCGGGTGTACATATCAGTCAGAATTAGTGATCAGGGCAATTAATTATACTCTGCTCATTTGGATGGGGCTACCCAAGCTCGGCCTAGTCCTAGCTCCGTCTCTGGATACAAACATGTGACTACCATGCTCAATAATTTCGAATTTAAAATTTCATTTTTTTTAGATGGTGGATAACCACGACCTCTGCATCGGGGGTTGGTGCATAAATAAATAAAAATAGGCTGTGTACCTCGATTCATTATCAGCACTAAGCTTAGTTCTGTTATATCTTTCCTCGATTCGTAGATATTTGTTTTGAGTTTTTGTTGTATTATAGGGCTCCACGACAATGATGAAAAAAAGTTCATGTACATTAACCCAGACTTGAAAATAGCATGACTGCCCTACTTGTAATTCAAACATTAACTAGGAAAATAGAGCCGCAAAGCGCACTGAGTCTATCTAATGAAAAGCCCAACTTGCTCCTAGCCCATGTAGTCGTGGCCCATGTTTCCATGCGCCTTCGTTAGTGCATGGCTCCCATAGTGGTGGTCGATGTTCCTAAAGCCCATTTTCCCATCGTCTAGCCAGCTTAACTACCCACCCCGCGCACGTTGGACAAACATATCAGCAGAAAAACTTATACACCGACCAGGTCAGTGTCTACCACGCACAATATGGGCCAGCCTAGTTTGGTCTCATTTTGTCCTTTTTCTATTTTTAAATTTTAAACTTTTACAAAAAGAAACCGAAGCAGTCAGGCAAACAAACAACTGGAGAGGTCACCGTTGAGTAGGGGTGGGCATAAAAAACCGAAACCGAATACCGAAACCGAATTAAGCGAAACCGAAACCGAATTAACCGATAATAAATTCGGTGTATAAATGTGATAAACCGAATTTACATTAATGGATGCGGCTCACTCATCTTTGTACATGCTAATCTCGTCAAGTTTAGCCCTAGTATTTCTCCATGTGTAAAACTGGCTCACGCCCATTGTATGCAATCTCAGAGTCTATAACATTCGATCATCACGAGGTTCTTCAAAACAACGAACTTTCACAATGGTGCATACTAAGGGAGACCACAATTTATCTTGATATTAAAGTGAGGGATCATCTTATAATGCTACCATCGCGAACACGCAAAATAAGATTCATAAAAAGGATAAACATCACATGCATAAAAATATGTGACATGGTATAGCATTTTTCTTACCCATTTGGTCTTCATCTCCAACACATTGGCGTGATTTCCATCATGCCACCAGTGTGGTGCCTTATATCCAAGGCACGACAGACATGGTTGTCTCCAACATATATTGCAACTACAACTATTGCTAACTCATAGCAATAAAGTAAAGCAATTACATGGATTTTGAGATTGACACACTGTCATACAATAATAAGGACCACCATATGGATCCAGCCGGTTGCCAAACTCATCGACATGCAAGCCGTGAAATATTACAAAACATGATCATCTCATACATTACATATATCTTATCACATTTTTGGCCATACCACATCACATGTCCCGTAAAGACAAGTTAGATGTCTCTACCTTATTGTTTGCAATTTTTACGTGGCTTCTATGGGCTGCATAAGAACCATTCTTACATATGCACAAAAACCACACAAACACTGATAATACATGTTCCTTATTAACTTTTACAAGCCCCCGTTGCAAAGACGGTTTCAACTATGGTTGGAGAGACAAACACCTGCCAGATGCTTCGATCTTACAACTAGTCTCTCGTTTGTGGATAGTAAAGTTGGTCCGAGACGCTTCATCCCACTATCCCGCAAAACTAATCAGTACATGTGGGTGGGGGTAGCAACAAGAAAATCAGCGCCCACAAAACAAATTGTGTGTACTCATGTAAAAACATCTACGCATAGATATGGCTCTTGAAGGGTTTCGCAGCATAGTAAATCAAAATTTTCTACGGAAGCGAACAGAGGGAAAGCCAAGATCTAATCTAGGAGATGCAAACAACGAGAGAGATTGGATTAGATCTTCATATCCTTGAAGATTCGCACAGCGGAACGTTCGTCGGAACGTGGGTGATGTAGTCGTACTCGCTTCTCCTCCTCGCGATCCGATCTGATCTAGCACCACAAGTGGTGGTGCCTCCGTGAGATGCACACGTGCAGCACCTCGACGTCTCCTCCTTCCTCGGACCAGCAAGTAGGGTGGAGAGATAGATTGGATCTACAACACGACGGCGTGGTGTATATGGTGGAGAATTTCTGCCGCAGGGCTTCGCCTACAAACAGTCGGGAGGGAGAGAGAAGGGCAGCAGGGCAACTAGGGTTTGGAGGAAGGTGTGTGGGTTGGGGGAGGGGGCGCACCAGCCCTCTATATATAGAGGGGGGGTGCGGCCAGCCCTTGCCCATCCTCCAAGCCTATCTCTAGTTTAAACGATTTAAACTCTCCCTTCTAGAAACCCTATCTTATCTCTAGTTTAAACGATTTAAACTTATCTAGGATCGGTTGGGCCCTATGGGGCCTTGTGCCCCTGGACCAATGCGGCCAGGACACTCCCTCATAGGCCCATGCCCCCTCCCGGAAGGTGGGACCACGTTGGCCCCCTTCCGGAAGGTTCTAGAAGCTTCCGGTACAATACCGATTAATCCGGAACAATTCCGATTAATCCGGAACAATTCCGAACTCCAAAAACTGCACTGCCTTATATGAATCTTATTCTCCGGACCATTCCGGAACCTCTCGTGATATCCCGGATCCCATCCGAGACTCCGAACAAAAATTCATAAACCAATTATCCAATCTATCCTAGCGTCGAGACACGTTAAGTGTGTGACCCTGCGGGTTCGAGAATATGCAGACATGATCTTCTATCAATAATCAACAGCGGGGTCTGGGCACCCATATTGACTCCCACACATTCATCGATGATCATATCGGATGAACCACGATGCCATGATTCAATCAATCCCATATATATATTCCCTTCGTCTCGCGATATTTTACTTGCCCGAGATTCGATCGTCGGTATCGTCATACCTAGTTCAATCTCGTTCACAGCAAGTACTTTACTCGTTCCGTAATCCGATATCACTTTGTGATTAACTCCTTAACCACATGCTTGCAAGCGGTGTTGATATCGATTACCGAGTGGGCCCGAAGTATATCTCTCCGACTTGGGAGGGACAAATTCCATCTCGATACATACAACCCAACAGATACTTTCCGATCACCTGAGAGACACCTTTATGATCACCCTCTCATAGGATGACGTTTGATGACCTCAAAGCTTTCTTCCGATACCAGGGAGTTGCATTATCTCATGGTCTAAGGAATGTAATATTTGACATAAGAAAAGCTTCGCAAAGACGAACACGATGACACGATCTAATTGCTTCGCTTAGTTTGGGTCTGTCCACCATATCATTCTCCCAATGATATGATCTCATTACCAATTGACAACTCATGTCTATGGTTAGGAAACCTTAACCATCATTGATCAATGAGCTAGTCCATAGAGGCGTACTAGGGACACGGTGTTGTTCACAAACCACACAAGTATTAATGTTTCCGCTTAATACAATTCTAGCATGGAATATAAACTTTATCATGAACAAGAATTATAATAATAACATCTTTATTATTGCCTCTAGGGCATAATTCCAACAGTCTCCCACTTACACTAGAGTCAATAATCTAGTTTACATTTGGCAACAATCTCACACCCATGGCACTGAGGTGCTGATCATGTTTTACACGTGGAAGAGGTTTAGTCAATGGATCTGCGATATTCAGATCTGTATGTACTTTACTGACCTTCAGATCTCCATCTGCTATATAATCTCGGATTATATGAAACTTGCGGTTGATATGCTTGGTCTTTGGATGATATCTTGGTTCCTTAGCGAGTGCTATGGCTCTAGTGTTGTCACACAATATCTCCAGTGGGTCCAATGCACTTGGAACCACGCCAAGCTCAGTGATGAAGTTTCTGATCCAAACTCCTTCACTTGACGCTTCTGCAGCAGCCATGTATTCCGCTTCTACTGTAGATCCCGCGACCACGCTTTGCTTGCAGCTTCTCCAGCTCACAGCTCCTCCATTCAAAATATACACGTATCCTGTCTGAGATTCCAGCGTTCAGACACACCATTGCGCTGCGGTGTTCCGGGTGGCGTGAGTTGTGAAACGATTCCACTTGCTTTGAGATGCGTGAGAAAATCATAACTCAAATATTCGCCCCCACGATCGGATCATAGAAACTTAATCTTTCTGTTATGATGGTTCTCCACTTCATTCTGAAATTCTTTGAACTTTTCAAACGTTTCAGATTTATGTTTCATTAAATAGATATACCCATATCTACTTAAGTCATCGGTAAAAGTGAGAAAATAGCGATATCCACCGCGCGTCGAAACACTCATCGGTCCGCATACATCGGTATGTATGATTTCCAACAAGTCCGTTGCTCGCTCCATCATGCCGGAGAACGGGGTTTTGATCATCTTGCCCATGAGGCATGGTTCGCATGTGTCAAATGATTCAAAATCAAGAGACTCCAAAAGTCCATCAGAATGGAGTTTCTTCATGCGCTTTACACCAATATGACCTAGACGACAGTGCCACAAATAAGTAGTATTATCACTATCTACTTTGCATCTCTTAGCCTCAATGTTATGGATGTGTGTTTCATCCCTTTCGAGATTTAGAAGAAATAAACCATTCACAAGAGGTGCATGACCATAAAAGATGTTACTCATATAAATAGAACAACCATTATTCTCCGATTTAAATGAATAACCGTCTTGCAATAAACACGATCCAGAAATAATGTTCATGCTCAACGCAGGCACATAATAACATTTATTAAGGTTTAAAACTAATCCCGAAGGTAAAACTAAGGAGAGCATGCCGACGGCCATCACATCAACTCTTGATCCATTGCCAACGCGCATCGTCACCTCATCCCTCGCAAGCCGCCGTCTATTCCGTAGCTCCTGTTTTGAGTTACAAATATTAGCAACTGAACCGGTATTAAATACCCAGGCACTACAACGAGGGCTAGTAAGGAAAACATCAATAACATGTATATCAAATATACTTTTGATGGTGCCAGCCTTCTTGTCCGCTAAGTACTTCGGACAGTTGCGCTTCCAGTGACCCTTGTCCTTGCAATAGAAGCACTCAGTGTCCGGCTTGGGACCAGACCTGAGCTTCTTCTCAGCAGGGGCATTTCGCTTGCCGCCGTCCTTCTTGAAGGGCTTCTTTGCACCTTTACCTTTCTTAAAGGAGGGCTTGTTGACCATCAACACATGATTATCCTTCTTGATGTCCACCTCCGCAGCCTTCAGCTTTGCGAAGAGCTCGGTGATCGTATCAGTGGAACCAATCTGATTATGAGTCACTACAAAACTTTTGTAGCTGGGAGGGAGTGATTGCAGAACCCTGTCAATCTTGAGCTCCTCTGGAATCTTGCAGTCCAGTTGCTCAAGGCGTTGAGTGTAGCCCGACATCTTAATGGCGTGCTCACTAACGGAACTCCCTTCCTCCATCTTGCAGTTAAAGAACTTCTCGGAGATCTCATATCTCTCAGAACGGGACTGAGTCTGAAACATGGTTTTCAGCTCTTCGAGAATCTCAAAGGGCCCGGGATAGTTTTTAAAATGATTTTGAAGTTCCGGTTCCATAGCAAACAACATGGTGCTCTTAATCACCCCATAATCATCTTTGCGTGAATGATAGACAGCTTTCTCATCAGCCGGCGCAGTTGCAGCAGGGGGGTTACCTAACGCTTTCTCAAGGACATAGTCCTTTTGACCGCCAGAGAGAATGATTCTTAGATTGCGGAACCAATTGGTGAAGTTAGACCCATTGTTCCTAAGCTTTTCCTTCTCAGCAAAAACGTTGAAGTTGAAGTTGGACTTGGCCATGTGATCTACAGTATTTGCAAGTACAAATTAGACTATGTTCATGATAACTAGTTCAACTTTTAATCAAATTACTAGATGAACTCCCACTAAATTCAACATCCCTCAAGTTGCTTAGTGAACACGATCCAAATTAACCACACCTAATCCGATCTTCACGAGAAGAGATGTGGCTTCAATGGTGGACAACGAAGTGTCGATCATATCATTCATATGACTCATGCTTAACCTTTCGGTTCATGTGTTCCGAGGCCATGTCTGTACATGCTAGGCTCGTCAAGTTAGACCCAAGTATTTCCGCGTGTGCAAAACTGGCTTGCACCCGTTGTATGTGAACATAGAGTCTATAGCACCCGATCATCACGTGATGCTTGGACACGACGAACTTTCGCAACGGTGCATACTTGGGGAGAACACAGTTTTTATCTTGATCTTTAAGTGAGGAATCATCTTATAATGCTACCGTCGCGATCTAAGCATAATAAGATACATAAAAGGATAAACATCACATGCATATAACTTTATGTGACATGGTATAGCCAATCTTCGCGCAATGATCTACATCTTGTGCGTTCCGGCATGATCTCCATCACTTCACCATGACTGCCTCCACCACGAATAGCAACTACAACTATTGCTAACTACTTAGCGATAAAGTAAAGCTATTACATGGCGTATAAGAAGTTGACTCGCAGGTCATACACAATTATAAAGACAACCATATGGCTCCTGCCGGTTGTGTACTCATCGACATGCAAGTCGTGAAACATTACAAAACATGATCATCGCATACAATATACACATCACATCTTGGGCCATACCATATCACAGAAAACACTCCCTGCAAAAACAAGTTAGACGCCTCTACTTTGTTGTTGCATGTTTTACGTGGCTTATGGGAGCAGATGCTAAGAACGATTCTTACCTACGAAAGCCACAACGGTGATATTATGGTTGCCAAACTCCGGTGTCAATCCCATGACAACTATAGTGAGAGAAACTGACATCCACCAGCCGCATGTGTGGAACAAGCCACACGTCAAGTGCGGAGCCGGTCTCGCGAACGACGTCGCGTAAGGTTGGCCTGGACCGCTTCAATCTCACTATCCCGCGCCATAAGACGAACACAAACAAGAGGCTTGCAACAGAAAACATCAACGCCCGCAACAACCATGTTGCGTTCTACTCGTGAATCACATCTACGCATAGATCTAGCTCTGATACCACTGAAGGGTTTCGCAGCATAGTAAATCAAAATTTTCTACGGAAGCGAACAGAGGGAAAGCCAAGATCTAATCTAGGAGATGCAAACAACGAGAGAGATTGGATTAGATCTTCATACCCTTGAAGATTCGCACAGCGGAACGTTCGTCGGAACATGGGTGATGTAGTCGTACTCGCTTCTCCTCCTCGCGATCCGATCCGATCTAGCACCACAAGTGGTGGTGCCTCCGTGAGATGCACACGTGCAGCACCTCGACGTCTCCTCCTTCCTCGGACCAGCAAGTATGGTGGAGAGATAGATTGGATCTACAACACGACGGCGTGGTGTATATGGTGGAGAATTTCTGCCGCAGGGCTTCGCCTATAAACAGTCGGGAGGGAGAGAGAAGGGCAGCAGGGCAACTAGGGTTTGGAGGAAGGTGTGTGGGTTGGGGGGAGGGGGCGCACCAGCCCTCTATATATAGAGGGGGGGTGCGGCCAGCCCTTGCCCATCCTCCAAGCCTATCTCTAGTTTAAACGATTTAAACTCTCCCTTCTAGAAACCCTATCTTATCTCTAGTTTAAACGATTTAAACTTATCTAGGATCGGCTGGGCCCTATGGGGCCTTGTGCCCCTGGCCCAATGCGGCCAGGACACTCCCTCATAGGCCCATGCCCCCTCCCGGAAGGTGGTACCACGTTGGCCCCCTTCCGGAAGGTTCTAGAAGCTTCCGGTACAATACCGATTAATCCGGAACAATTCCGAACTCCAAAAACTGCACTGCCTTATATGAATCTTATTCTCCGGACCATTCCGGAACCTCTCGTGATATCCCGGATCCCATCCGAGACTCCGAACAAAAATTCATAAACCAATTATCCAATCTATCCTAGCGTCGAGACACGTTAAGTGTGTGACCCTGCGGGTTCGAGAATATGCAGACATGATCTTCTATCAATAATCAACAGCGGGGTCTGGGCACCCATATTGACTCCCACACATTCATCGATGATCATATCGAATGAACCACGATGCCAGGATTCAATCAATCCCATATATATATTCCCTTCGTCTCGCGATATTTTACTTGCCCGAGATTCGATCGTCGGTATCGTCATACCTAGTTCAATCTCGTTCACAGCAAGTACTTTACTCGTTCCGTAATCCGATATCACTTTATGATTAACTCCTTAACCACATGCTTGCAAGCGGTGTTGATATCGATTACCGAGTGGGCCCGAAGTATATCTCTCCGACTTGGGAGGGACAAATTCCATCTAGATACATACAACCCAACAGATACTTTCCGATCACCTGAGAGACACCTTTATGATCACCCTCTCATAGGATGACGTTTGATGACCTCAAAGCTTTCTTCCGATACCAGGGAGTTGCATTATCTCATGGTCTAAGGAATGCAATATTTGACATAAGAAAAGCTTCGCAAAGACGAACACGATGACACGATCTAATTGCTTCGCTTAGTTTGGGTCTGTCCACCATATCATTCTCCCAATGATATGATCTTATTACCAATTGACAACTCATGTCTATGGTTAGGAAACCTTAACCATCATTGATCAATGAGCTAGTCCATAGAGGCGTACTAGGGACACGGTGTTGTTCACAAACCACACAAGTATTAATGTTTCCGCTTAATACAATTCTAGCATGGAATATAAACTTTATCATGAACAAGAATTATAATAATAACATCTTTATTATTGCCTCTAGGGCATAATTCCAACAGCTCTGATACCAATGATGGGATTCATGACATAGAAAACCAAAAAATGCTAAATGATGTGAATAAAAACCAAGAACCAAACTAGAAGATTCTAGAAATGAGAGAGATATAATTTCTTCATACCCTCGAAGAACATGAGTGGAAACAATTTATAACCCTGGTAGATAAGTCGTACTATTTCCGTTCCAATCCGATCAATGCCAGAATGAGCGGCACCTTCGAGATGTGCACACGTTAAGCACAATACGTCTCCTTCAACTTGATCTAGCAAGGTGAGGGGACATGTAGGTGATATTGAACCAGCTGCACAATGACATGATGGTTGATATGGTGGAAAATTTCAACAGAGCTTCTCTAGCTTCTGCGGGAAAGGAGCAGATAAAGGGGAGGCACGGGAAGGGCTTGAGCAACTGCCCATGTCCAGCCGCCCCCTCTCTTATATAAGGGGACTAGGGGAAGCCATCCACTTCATCTACCAAGTGGTAATCCCCTCTCATTTTAGAAGTGGTAACCCCCTCTTTCGATAGTGGTAAACCCCTTTTTAAAGGGCTGCCATTATTGACCGCATGGACCAAGTGGGGCTGGCCACATTGACCAGTGGGCCACCTCTTGGTCGCATGTAGGCCCTCCGGGATAGGTGGGCCCCATAGTGAGACCCTCCGGAACCTTCTAAAATCTTTTGATACGATACCGAAAAAATCCCAAACTTTTTTGGAACCCTAAAAATACTTTCCCCTGCATGATCCTTTATCTCCGGACAGGGGCGGAGACAAGGGGGCGAGCAGGGGCTAGAACCCCCTAATGGATGGCCCCCCTCAACATTTTGTTGTAGGTTCTGGTACTAATATACTAGTAATATACTAGTATAAAAGCGCTAATGACAAGAGAAAATACATACTTCAGCAGTCCATGCGTGATTGAGTCTAATCATGTCCAATGAACTAAAATCCCAATAGCCTATCTCCCCATGTGGACTTGTTTTCCTGGATCAAAAGTCGCTTTGTGCCTCGCCAGTAGCCACACAATTCAGTCGATTGGAATTACTAGTAGATAGATCGATCAATCGTTCGATTGATTGAATCGTATAACCCTTATGCTGCTGCTTGGTGCAACATGCTAGGGCGGTGCCTGCTACTGCCATGTCTCACCGCCTACATACGACTAGTGCGAGTGTTGGTATACTACCTTATACCGTTATACACGAGTCGAGGTCTTGTAAAAAAATTCTATGACAATCGGTGGCTATTGCAATTCTCACCACCCCCATGGTCAAATACTGGCTTCGCCCCTGTCTCCAGACCATTTCGAAGCTTCTCATGATGTCCTTGATCTCACCCAAGGCTCTGAACAAAACTTCAGTCTCACCATCATGAATATATCATTTCTACTCAAGCGTCATTGAGCGTTAAGTGTGTGACACTACGGGTTCGAGAGTATGAGGACATGATTGAGATACCTCTCTATTCAATAATCAATAGCGGGACCTAGAAGTCCATAATGAGTCCCACACATTCAATAAAGACCACCATAACCGTAACATGCTAGATTTTGAATGTTAATATATTTGAAAAGCATAATATTTACCATGGAAGGGGAAATGTATTATTTCCTTTCCCGTGGTGTGAATATTCATATAAATTTATTCTTCTATGACTATAAATATATTAAAAGTGATGCTCATGCAAAATGTCTTATCTTTCTTACTGAGAAACACTAGAACTTATCCTAGAAAACTGTGAAAAGGGTGTTTTGTAGTTTCTCTCAAATCTAACTCATCAATTATCCAATGTGAAAGTTTTAAGATAGCTCCATTGTACTTTCCTCGAATCATCAATATTGACAAAGCAAGGGAACTACTCAAGCATAATTTGTTAAAGGAGGTGCTAACTTAAAAAGTTAAAATATATGGCTATTATTATATCGTATCCTATTTTATTATATTTAAAAAAACCACTAGATCAACAAAATTGCAATATACTAGATAACCGAAGATAATATATTTAAAAATCTAACATGTATGGTGGTTGTATTATTTCCTATTGCATATTACAAACCCATACAAAAATAAAATATATTATTCTATCAGTTGGAATATATTAAAAATGATCCCCTAGCATTTGCGTGGGCCGCCTCGCTAGTTCCTTAAAAATGTTTAGTGTAAGTATCCTTAAAAAAACAGTGCAAATCCTAGTGCGTTGGTTATCTCGTCTACCAGATGTAATAGTGGAGACTTGCAGGTATGATATTGTTTGATAGTTTTACAAGAACCGGGGAGTTTGTTTCCTTCTATAGTTTTATGATATGGTTTGATAGTATTACGAGAACCAGCCACTTATAAGCCCTTTGTTAAACATCACATGCATAAAAAGGATAAACATCACATGCATAAAAATATGTGACATCATATAGCATTTTTCTTGTGCGTTTGATCTCCATATCCAACGCATTAGCGTGATTTCCATCATGTCACTAGCATGACGCCTTTTTTCCAAGGCACGACAGACATGGTTGTCTCCACCACATATTTCAACTACAACTATTGCTCACTCATAGCAATAAACTAAAGCAATTACATGGCTTTTATGATTGACACACAAGTCATACAATAATAAGGAAAACCATATGGATCCATCTGGTTGCCAAACTCATCGACATGCAAGCCATGAAATATTACAAAACATGATCATCTCATACATCACATATATCATATCACATTTTTGGCCATACCACATCACATGTCCCGCAAAGACAAGTTAGATGTCTCTACCTTATTGTTTGCAATTTTTATGTGGCTTCTATGGGCTGCATAAGGACCATTCTTACATACACACAAAAACCACAAACACTGATAATACATGTTGCTTATTAACTTTTACAAGCCCCCGTTGTAAAGACGGATTGAACTATAGTAGGAGAGACAAACACCTGCCATATGCTTATGAAAAAACAAGTTACATGACGAGCTTAGAACTAGTCTCTCCTTTGTGGATAGTAATGTTGGTCCGGGTCACTTCATCCCACTATCCCGCAAAACCAATCAGTACATGTGGGTGGGCGTATCAACAAGAAAATCAATGCCCACAAATAATGTATGTACTCGTGCAAAAACATCTATGCATAGATATGGCTCTAATACCACTCATGGGTTTCACGACATAGAAAACAAAAAATCTACTTGATGCGAATAAAACCAAGAACCAAACTAGAAGGTGCTAGCAATGAGAGAGATATAATTTCTTCATACCCTCGAAGAATGCGAGTGGAAATGGTTTATAACCGTGGTTGATAAGTCGTACTATATTCCCGTTCCAATCCAAGCAGTGCCAAAACAAGCGGCACCTTCGATATGTGTACACGTTAAGCACAATGACGTCTCCTTCAACTTGATCCAAAAAGGTGAGGGGACAGGTAGGTGAGATTGAACCAGCTGCACAACAACATGATGGTTAATATGGTGGAAAATTTCAGCAGAGCTTTTCTAAGCTTCTGCGGGAAAGGAGAAAAAGAAAGAGGAGGTGGATGAAGGGATTGAGCAACTTCCCATGTCCAACCGTCCCGCTCTCTTATATAAGGGGACTGGGGTTAGCCATCCACTTCATCTACCAAGTGGTAACCCCCTCTCATTTGAAAAGTGGTAACCCCCTGATTTCAATAGTGGTAACCCCCTGTTTAAAGGGTTGTCCATTATTGACCACATGGACCAAGTGGGGTTGTCCACATTGACTAGTGGGGCACCTATTGGTCCCATGTATGTAGGCCCTCCAGGACAGGTGGGCCCCATAGCGAGACCCTCCGGAACCTTGTAGAATCTTTCGATATGATACCGGAAAAATCTCAAACTTTTTCGGAACCCTAAAAATACTTGTCCTCATATGATTCTTTAACTCTAGACCAGTTCGAAGCTCATCATGATGTATTGATCTCATCCGAGGCTCAGAACAAAACTTCGGTCTCACCATCATGAATATCTCATTTCTACTCAAGCGTCATTGAGCGTTAACTGTGTGGCACTACGGGTTCGAGAATACGTGGACATGATCGAGACACCTCTTCGTTCAATAATTAATAGAGGGACCTGAAAGTCCATAATGACTCCCACAAATTCAACAAAGACCACCATAACCGTAACATGCCAGATTTTGAATGTTAATATATTTTAAATACATAATATTTACCATGGCGGGGGAAATGTATTATTTCTTTCCCATGGTGTGAATATTCATATAAAATTCTTCTTCTATCACTATGAATATATTAAAAGTGATGCTCATGCAAAATGTCTTATCTTTCTTACTAAGAAACACTAGAACTTATCGTAGAAAACTATGAAAATGGTGTTCTGTAGTTTCTCTCAAATCTAACTCATCAATTATCCTATGTGAAAATTTTAAGATAGCTCCATTGTACTTTCCTGGAGTCATGAATATGGACAAAGCAAGTGAACTACTCAAGTATAATATGGTAAAGGAGGTGCTAACTTGAAAAAATATAAAAAGGTAAAATATATGGCCATTACTATATCGTATCCTATTTTATTGTATTTTAAAAAACCACTAGATCAACAAAATTGCAATATACTAGATAACCGGAGATAATATAATTAAAAATCTAACATGTATGGTGGTTGTATTATTTCCTATTGCATATTACAAACCCATACAAAAATAAATATATTATTCTATCACCTGGAATATATTAAAAACGATGCCCTCGCATTTGCGAGAGCCACCTCGCTAGTTCCTAAAATTCGTTTAGTGTAAGTATTACTCAAAAAATTCAGTTCAAGTCCTAGTACATTGGTTATCTCTGCTATATATACCAGATGTAGTAGTGGAGACTTGCAGGTATGATATGGTTTGATAGTTTTACGAGAACCGGGGAGTTGGTTTCCTTCGATAGTTTTATGATATGGTTTGATAGTTTTACGAGGACCGGCCACTTATACGCCCTTTGTTAATACATTCTATAAATATGTGGTAAATTTTTAGCATACTTAAAAGTCTCATTGAAAACAAAAAAAAATACTCTCTACGGTCCAAATTAATGGAATCAGAGTCTAGATTCGAATATATCTATCACTAAAGCATGACTAGATGCATCTGAATCTTAACAAATCTGAGTCCATTAATTTGATCGGAGGGAGTATATCGTAATGGTAGCCAATATTATATGAGAATTGAGGAGAGAACAAATCCTTTCCAAAAGCACTTCCTTTATTTACTAGTGATATTGGATGTACATAAATAAAATGCTTTACATGGTCAGATATATCTTGCTCTCGATTTGGTACACTTTTTTAATGCGCACAAATTATTACAGTAACAGACTTGATTTGGTACGTATATAATGCGCCATTAAGAATGTAAATTTTTGTTCATCTTGTACTACACTATAAATAATCTATACAACCTAGCCCAAACCATAGTTCAAATCACATTGTCCAGCAATAGCTTGTACTACCATCAATCATTCACTGGTTTACGACATGGGCAAGCAACTGTTGTTCTTGGCCATCCTCCTCATAATTTCCCGTAAGTGTTCTTATTTTATTCGAAGTTTGTGTGCACAATTAATATCACCAATGGACGGGTTTTGTTCAAATCTTTCTCGGTGCACACATGCAGTCGAGCCGACAACAACTGTGGTACGGAGCGATCTGGTGTGCGAGACAGCGACGCTTAAGTGCATGTTCAAGTGCTACACAGGGTCAGGCAAGTGCTTGGGGTGCTGCCAGGGCCACGGCTACGTAGACGGTGTATGTAACTTCATCCGTGCTGACCTCTGCTACTGTTGTAACAACACTGACAACCCACCTGCCACGGCAGCTGGCCGCCATGGCTGGCAGCAGACCGGCATCCCGACGACGCCAATTCCGCACTTTCTTCACGCATGATCATGACATGTTCTGGCCACAGGGGTGGGCACGGTCGGGGAGGAGAATTGGTTATCTTTAGAGGATAGAACTGGAAAAGCTAAAGAAGACGGTGGTGATGACGGTGTTAAGCTGGTTTCATCATGTTGAGGACACTCAAAACTTATTTTTTTTTCTAAAGCTCTGTAACGGGCTTGATCTTCAGTAGTTTGAGGCAGTCCATGTCTCAATTTTGTTGTTGTTTAATTTTTTGTCCTTGATCTTCGGCAGAACAAACCGGTGGCTGTTTTATCGGTTTCATCTGCAGTGAAATCAGGAGCTCGAGTTCCTTCATTCGAAGTGTTTACTGTGGCCATAGTACGTGAGCTGATTCGGGTCAAGCTGGAAAAGCATTCCCTTTCCGCAAGTTCTTGTTTGAGGCCATGCGTCCATATGCAGAGGAGCATCTGCAAATGGTGCGAATGTAAATATTATTTCCCGTCTTCTCCAAATATGTCAATATTGGTATTTTGTTCTGAGTATTACCTAAGGAGGAATAATAAAATATTTTATTTCACGCACTCGCTTGTCTTTCCAGTCGACTCATGTTGTGTCGTTAAACAGGCTACCCATAGTGGTACTCCCTCTGATTCATATTATTTCCCGTCTTCTCCAAATATGTCAATATCAGACATTTTGTTCTTAGTATTACCAAAAGAGAAATGATATTCCCTCTCATTCTAATTAATGTTCTTAGATTTGTCTAAATTCGAGCTCCTTTCCAGTCGAGTCATGTTATGTCCGTTAAACAGTTTAGAGGCAAGGCCATCTTTCTTTATGGCAAGGAATATACCAATAATGCATTTTTCATCTCTTGACTTGACTCCCTACAATTTTTCATCTCTTAAACAGTTTGGCTGCGTTTTGGCAAGGAATAAACCAATAATCTACGGTATGCATTTATAATACGTTAAGAAAAAAATTGACAATAAAGAGGAAATATGTTATAGTGATCAATATTATCTAATAATTAAAACAGGGAACAAACTATTTCCAAGCATTTCCTTTCTTTTACTAGTAGTACTTGATGTACATAATTAAATGCTTACATGGTGGTCAAATATATCCTTTATATAAGAGCAATCCAAACAAACACTACCAGAAAACAATTTTTGCCGACTAAATACATCTTTGCCGAGTATAATTTTCACGGAATATGGCAAAGATAAACTTTGTCGTGTATTGCACTTGACAAAATTGACCAAAACAGCAAAGTTTCACTACAACACGGAGCCTGGGCACTGGCGCTTGTAGACGCCGAGGCGCAGCCTTAGTCACCGCGCCCGCGCTGGCGTGGCAAAAAAAAGCCGCCGGGATAACTGCGTCGGGGATTCATGAACGGCGACGAATTTTTTGGCGCGGCACAACGTGATCCGCCGAACTAGCGCTTCTGCGACACGACAGAGGATATGCCATGTTACATTAACGAAGACGACGGAAATTTGGTGCCGCGTACCGGCGAATTATTTGCTGTGTTACACCTTTCAGCATCAGTGAAAGTTAATTACATTAACAATAACTGATTTTACCTTGCTAATCTCAATGCGATATAAACATTCCAATTTATTCATATATAAAATATTCATTACATTATATCATACTACATTGAATTTGATCCCCTCTCTAATCATTAAATTAGAGGTAGCCCTGCTAATAATATAGAGGGTCTTGTGCCCCTCTCTATTCAGCCGATCTACCTCTAAACCCTAAAACTACATCTAATTAGGAAAAAATTCCTATCTAATCCTAGACTCTTGAACGCCACTCTATTCCGATCGACATCAACATCATGTCGGCGCTGAAGAGTCTATGCTACCAACATCATCAAAACGGATCTGAGTTTGAGCACACACCATATACTGGTTACTTTGCTTGGACTGAAAAAATAACACGAAAGAAGATTAAGAGGAGAAAGAGCAAAGCAGCGGACCTAAAAGAGCAAGCCAGCGATAAGATGAGGACAAGCCAATGGTGGCCCCGCGTAAGATGCGGCGTGGCGGGACCGCGCAAGATGCGATGTGGCTGGGCAGCGCAAGATCCGGTGAGCCAACGGCCACGCAAGATCTGGTACATTACTGCTGCGCTAGGTCATGCCCCCGATTGAGATGTTGCACATGCAGTTCTTGAGTTGGAGGTGTCTGTGTGAGATAGGGACTCATAATAGGATTAGTTGTTAGGGTTCCTCTATATTATATAGAGTGGGAGTGGAGAGTAGCAAGTCTGGGCAATTTGATCAAGTGCGGTGTAGGTATCCAGCTTTTTGGGCCGCATGGCAAGGGCCTATAAAATAATTGTATAACACTTTCATTCTCCCTTTAGCCGCACATGACAAGGTGGATATGATGATAAAAAAATATAATGTGATGCGTTTGACCAGTTAGCACGGCGCTTACCATCCACGGCGTAATCGTAACAACCTTCATCGAGCTACCGTGGTATTCAGTGGCGCTGGGATTGCCAGTCACGTACCACGGCACCATCATCCGCCGGCATCGAGTGTGTCACGGCGTATAAGTGGCCTCCGCAATAAAATGGTGCCGCGGCAGCCTATCCGCCGTCTAACCAACTTTTACCGGTTATTTTGGCTTATGCCGTCCCAAAAATCCGCCGGTATTGGAGGTATTTTTGTAGTGCTTGCCAAGGCACACAGTAAAATAAAAATAGTCGGAAAAATCTAAAAAATGAAAATGGCAAAGAAACATACTCGGGAAAGAACAAAAAATGTACACGACAAACAAGATTACTCGGCAGAGAATCAGAAATACACTCCGCAAAAACAAACTCGGCAAAAAACCGAGGACACGTGGCTTCTCATGAATGTAATGATGCCGTGACGTAAGGACATTTTGCCGAGTGCAATTGCACACGGCAAATGAGTGCTCCATCTGTGACGTGTGCATAGACAAAGATTTTTTTTCTCCCTTTTTCCTTCCACTAGTGGAAAACGGGCCTCCAGTCCCGGCCCGTAAGGGGCTTTAGTCCCGGTCCTGGTAACCGGGACCGAAGGGGCGGGACTAAAGGCCCACCCACTAGTCTTGGCCCTCTTACCAGCCGGGACCAATGGGCATCCACGTGGATGTCTCTGCGGCGCTGGGTGCCCCTCCATTAGTCCGGTTCGTATTACGAACCGGGACAAATGGTTCTCTGCCGCGGCAGAATTTTAGGCACTTTCTCTGCCGCGGCAGAGAATTCAATTTGTATCCTTTTTTTTAATTTCAAAATAGTTTTCTACGCTACCACATACCGTACATGTTCGTGCATACATAAGATAACTTCTCTTAAGATCGAACATACAAATATATACATGATAGTTACACATAGAGATCACAATTATCGGGACTAGAGCCCGTCTATTCAATTACACGGTCGGGGATCATCGGCGCCTATTCACACTAAATTCTCCGGCTTCATCTATCATCTCGTTCATCAAGAATCCTGCCAGTTCTTCAGCAATTGCTACTACACGTTGATGTGGTAGGAGCTGATCCCGCATTTTCTTGAACTATATAAGAAAAGGAGATCAATATGAATATCAATCATGATAACAAAAAGTGACGGTAATAAAAATAATGTTATGAATGTATTGCTTACATCGACTCTATAATCATTCAGCTCACTGGTAAACGTGCGAATGAACTCGCAAATATAGAATCCACATAGATTCGTCTTCGGTGGCTGCCTCGCGCACTTTACGAGAATAGAATTCAATCAAAATAATAATCCAGCATCATAATTGTATTGAAACTAGAAGTAAAGAGATGCGCGTACTACTTACCGAGACCGGCTTAAACGTCAGCTTCTCAGTAAAGTCACCCGTAACCGCACTCTTGAACTGGTTCCAAACCCTACCCGGTAAAGAAAATGAATGAGTTATTTATTACGTGATATCTTAGGAAATCAACGAAAGAGACCGATGTAGCGCGAAAATTACCTCTAGAGCATGTCTTGCATGTCCTTAAACATTTTCAGGGGTCTCTTTAATGGGTCCATGACTTCAACTCTTCTCTTATCAAGTTGAATGTCCATGAGAATCCAATGGAAACTGTACACGTTTATATATACATCAGTAACTCATCAATTAACACTTAACATCGAGTAAGCAAAAGAGAATGTGTACAATAGAGTAAGACCCTCACACGAAATTGTAAGAAAACAGTATGTGGTCACAGAAATTTTGCTTCGTTAGAAACCTTAGAAGGTTTTCCCGCGTGTCCTCGGGTTTATCCTTTAGCGTCTGACAATGTATTTTATCTGGGTCAATGAACCCAACACTAAAGATTGACCTTCTTTTACATTCCATGATCTTCATTCTGCATAATAATAGAGTACAAAAGGATATAATTAGGATAATTACATGCAATGAACTGAACAACTGAAAAAAATGAACAACTTATATATAGACAATGAATTCAACAACTTACAGACAATAGCAACTCATAAGACTTTTGTCGAGGGCGTCGAAAATGTATAACTGGAAGAATTCTAAAACTCAACATGGCCCTCTTCTTCTCAAAAGTAGTAGTCATGTGGGACTTTCGCCACGATCATTATTCTCTCCTGCTTTACGGCTTTCAAGTACCATTTATGTAAACTCCGCATTTGTGTTGGCAGTTGTTGGAACTGCTCAAAGCTGACCAGAGGCTTTCCTGGGACATATGTAGGGACTACCTGAGCCTTGGGTAACTTGTCGTCCTGGGAACCTAGCAATTTCTCAACAGTCACATTCATAGAGGTCGCTTGCCGTCTCGTCCTTTATGATGTTGCTGGTCCTCCCGTGCTGCCGGGGTATCTTTTGACTTCCCATACAAGCCCAGGAAGTCTAGAATATTCACGCAAAGATTCTTCGTCAGGTACATCACGTTGATTGCAGAGCGGACCTCATGCACTTTTCAATAGGGTAGCTCCCAAAATATAGATTTCTTCTTCCACATGGGTGCGTGTCCGGTAATGGGGTCTTTCGGAATAGGTTGTCCTCCAGGACCCTTTCCAAAGATTACATCCAAATCCTTGACCATACCAAATACATCAGCACCACTACGGGGGACAGGCTTCATCCGGGTTTCTACCTTGCCATTGAAATGCTTGCCTTTCTTCTTTAAGGGATGACTGGGTGGAAGAAAACGACGATTATACGGGTACACATTCTTTCTACATTTATCCAGATATATACTTTCAGTCTCATCTAAACAGTGTGTGCATGCATTGTATCCTTTGTTCGTCTGTCCTGAAATGTTACTAAGAGCAGGCCAATCAGTGATGGTTACGAACAGCAACGCTTGTAGGTCAAATTCCTGCTGTTTGTGCTCATCCCACACACGTACACCTGGTTTGGTCCACAACTGTAGAAGTTCATCAACTAATGGCTTTAGGTACACATCAATGTCGTTGCCGGGTTGCTCCAGGCCTTGGATGAGCACTGGCATCATAATGAACTTCCGTTTCATGCACAACCAAGGAGGAAGGTTGTAGATACATAGAGTCACGGGCCAGGTGCTATGACTGCAGTTCTGCTCCCCAAAAGGATTCATGCCATCGGTACTTAGACCAAACCATAAGTTCCTTGCGTCACCAGCAAAGTCCGAGAAGTCTCTCTCGATTTTTCTCCACTGCCGACCATCAGTAGGGTGCCTCAACATCCCGTCTTTCTTACGGTCTTCCATGTGCCATCGCAACAACTTGGCATGCTCTTTATTTCTGAACAAACGTTTCAACCGTGGTATTATAGGAGCATACCACATCACCTTGGCAGGAACCCTCTTCCTGGGTGGCTCGCCCTCAACATCACTAAGGTCATCTTTTCTGATCTTATACCGCAATGCAGTCCATACCGGGCATTTATCCATATTCTCGTACTTCTCACCACGGTAGAGGATGCAGTCATTAGGGCATGCATGTATCTTCTGCACGTCTAATCCTAGAGGGCAGACAAGTTTCTTTGCTTCGTACGTACTGGAGGGCAATTGGTTATTTCTTGGAAGCAGCTTCTTCATTATTACCAGCAACTTTTCAAATCCCGAGTCAGTCATACCGGTCTCTGCCTTCCACTTCAACAATTTCAGTGTGCTACCTAGCTTCTTCTGGACATGTTCACAAGTTGGATACAGCAATGTGTTGTGGTCCTGTAACATCTGCTCGAACTGCAACCTCTCCTTTTCTGTGTCGCATTCTCGCCTTGCATCACTAATGACCCGACCAAAATCATCAACGGGCTCATCTGGTTCCCGTTCTTCACCCCCTTCTTCTTCATTATCTTCAACTGCGGTATCATCGTATTCAGGGAACATAGATCGGTAGTTGTCATCATCGTTCGCTTCTTCATCGCCGTCTTACATCATAACCCCTCTTTCTCCGTGCTTGGTCCAAACATTATAGCCGGACATGAAACTATACCGAAGCAGGTGGCTCTGAATGACTCTTGAGGAAGTGTGGGCCTGCTCATTCCGACATTCAACACATGGACAACACATAAAACCATCCCGCCGCTTGTTCGCCTCGGCCACAAGGCGAAAAGAACGCACGCCTTCTCTGTAAGCGTCAGAGCGTCGGTCACCGTACATCCATGTGTGGCTCATCTGCATCATACAACCATGCATATATATCAAACGCAATCATGATGCTTAAATTAGTACCGCGCGGTCAAAACGAGAAAATAGTTGCTAACCTTTTAGGACACTTCAAAACAAAGAGGAGAAACCTTAAGTGTCGCTCTGGCACCTCATATCATATTTTGTCTTATGTGAACTCAATTGGCATCGCTCTAACAGGCATTTCACCGAACACCTCTAGTGCATATGAAGGAAAAAAATTAGCACAAAGTTATACCCACCTCTCACATAGGAAAAAAACAGGAGAGAGTGGAGGGCTGGGTGCATATATATAGGGCCCGACCATTAGTCCCGGTTTGAGATACAAACCGGGACTAAAGGTTCTGCCAGGAGCACGCGCGCCGGCCCAGACCCATTTGTCCCGGTTTGTATCTCAAACCGGAACTAATGGTTCCTTACGGACCGGGACAAAGTACCTCGGCCTCCTCGGGCCGTCTGGTTCGGACCATTAGTCCCGGCCCCAGCCACGGCCGGGACTAGTGGCCCGAACCAAAGGCCCATTTTCTACTAGTGTTCCTCAATTTGTCACAATTGTTTTCCGAGAAAAAGCAAAGACTTTGTGTTTCTTTTCATTGAATAAAATATTTCATTACAAGCCTCCTAGGACGTGAATTACAACGTTTGTTGCACTAATCAGTGAACATCCTAGATCGTTGGGATGATAGCACGAAGGTTGGCAGCCCCTACTCTAGCCCACAACGCTGCCTCCATCAAACACGTAGGCGTTGCCTTGCTTCCAGATCATCCAAGTCATCAGTAGAATCGCTAGAGCGAGGTCTTTGCACATGCTTGAGCGTGGCTAGTCTGGTAGATGACCACCGGTCATTGAGCAAAGCTTGTCCATCTGGCGGTCTGTCATCTAAGGGGCAGGTTATGAGTACTTGGTGCATCGTCTCTGTTTCCTTGTTGCACAAGAGCACCGGGGTGGTGCTATAGCCCGCGTCTTTGTGATCTATCAGCCGTCCAACACATGTTCTTGTTGGCAAGCCAGTGAAAACTCTTGACGCGTGGAGGTGCCCATGTCTTCCAACCCAGCTTCCAAGCATTGCAGGCTATAATGCCCTGGAACATGGCTAGGTAGAAGGACTTTGCTGTGTAGGTGCCACTCGAATTTCACCTCTAGATTAACTAGTCTGGTTGATCGGAGAGGACGATTTCCTCCATCTGTCACCAAAGTGTTAGGTATTGCCCCAGCTCGTGAATTCCTAGGATGCCTTGGATACCACGCGCCCAATTGTGTGCACATAATCTGTTAGCAATAGTTCTGCACATCCGTTGGCGTCGGGTGAGATTCCTTCATGTGCACCTATGTTTTTCTTCTACCATTTGGTTTCAGAGAGAGCGATGTGAAGCTCTGCTGGCTGTTACCATCATGGAGCACACTTTTTTGTTCCATGGCGAAATTAGCTGGCAGAGAATGTCATGGACGCCGAGAGGACTAGCAATGGTGATTCGAGTCTTTGGGGTGATAAGAAATTGGCTTGGTGATTCATGACTTTGAGCAGCGGCATCGTAAGTGGGGCGACAACACAGGAGAAGTTCAAAGGCTTAACTTCCAGGGTGAAAACCTAAAATTTATGGTCGGACAATGACAATGCTTGTGCACTGTTTCCTTATCGGAGGCGTCACTTTTGGAGGAGGTGGACTTCTAGTGTTGTCTTAGTGGTGTTAGTAATACTGCTATAAGGAATAGATTACTATAGGGGAACTTTTCTTTTATTATAATTCTTCCTTTTTTGGTTGTGTGCATCCGTAAGGCCGCTAGGAAAATTCGTTGTTGTAGATGCTGGGTGTAATTGGTATCTTCGCGATATTAATATATGCTCTTTATCCAAAAAAATGGATAAAGTAACACACTTATCCAAAAAATTCAACTAGAAACTATTGTTTTCGTAGCTACCATGAGGATGTGCAATGTTTAACTACCTAGTCCTCTTCTGGTATATTTCTGTTCGTTTATGTTGAATGGGCTGCTCACTGCTTTCAATATGAGCTGCTTGTTGCAGTATATGCTGTGCATTCATGTTTTCTATATTCTCTGGGAAAATCCGTTCATCTTCAAGTCTCGTAAGCTTCATGAGCAATTGGATAAATTGTTTTTTCTTGCTTTACAATTGAAAATGCGACACTTTCCCCATGAAAATGTACCTTAGCCGCGGATCATTTCAAAGGAACGTGCCTTAGCCGCAGCTGCACAACTTTTCGCATGAAAATTGGACTGTCACACTTCAGATGTCGGGCAAGAGTTGAGAATTGGCACCGGAGATTCTTCCTAGAAAAAGACATGTGCATGCTTGCGGGTAATTGGTTTAGACTTTATGTGTGATAACCAAGTGCAGGCAGGCGACAGCTGCATCTTTGTACCGGCAAAGGGTGGGGAAAGATCCACATTCATGGTCCATATAACTCGAGAAGAAGCTACCCATCCCAGGGGTGTTAAAAGGGTTCGCCCGATCCATGATTCTCCAGTTGATGGCGAAGGAATGTCAACCACGAATGCCGTCTAGGAATGGCAAGATACTGATGCTTGTTTAATGTTGGAGCAAGTTTGTGCACATCAACGCCATGTGTTGCAGGGAGATGAGCCTGTTTGAACTTAAGGAGAGGAATCTGAAGGAACCTTACCATGGTCGGGTCTCGTTTTCATAGACCAATTCTAGTCTGTGAAACTGAATGATGAGAGTAGCACCTGGAAGCTCTTCCTTTTGGTGTCATGTGCGTCATTGGCATGTTTTCTACTCTCTAATTAAGTTAAGCTAGCTCTGATGCAATGCGTATAATATCCGTCCTGTAAGGCTCATTGGATGCAAGTTATATTTTCTACTTCCTCCGATCCATATTACTTGTCGTTGAAATAGATGTATCTAGACATGTTTTAGTACTAGATACATCCAATCTAATGACAAGTAATATGGATCGAAGGGAGTAATATTTGTTGCATGCATATATAGGATTGCCAGTGCAGCAGAATTGGTATCAGTAACAATGGAACTTCATTTACAAAGACCACTTTTGCTTCGGTGTCCCCCCCTCGCAGAACTATGAAGGGGTAAGGTGGTCTTTTACTATTAATTGCTGATTATTAGTTGCTAAACCAAATTAGATTATGTTCTTCCGCAAAGGCCATACACCTCGCCGTTTTGACGGGTTAGCCAGCACAATGGAGGCGAGTTGTCACACGACCTGATTCAATGAACGTCGTAAAAACCGCGGCGCGTGAAGCAGGCAAGCAGTGCTGCAGAGGTCCTCGTTGCGAACCATGTCGGTCGCCGTCATAGTGTACGTGGTCGCAGGCGCCAGTAGCCGTGGCCGTGTCAACTCCGACAACACGTGCACGTATACGATAATACAATATATTAGACTAGCAAGGTGATGATTTTGGATAGACTTTAATAATTGCCTCTATCAATCACAAATCATGTCTATGCGTGTATAGTTTAGTAACTAATAATCATAATTAATAGTAAAAGACCATCTTACCCCTTCAAAGTATGGGGAGGGGGGACACCGAAGCAAACCTCTACAAAGACAATGCATTCAGCATAAAAACGTGATAAGGCCTGATGAGCTACTCCCTCCGACCCAAACTAATTGACTTGGATTTGCCTACATTCGGATGTATCTAGCACTAAAACATGTCTAGATACATCCGAATCTAGACAAATCGAAGTCAATTAATTTGGGTCGGAGGGAGTACTATAAATAACATGTAAGTGAATACATTAACTAATGGACTCCAAAAGATTTTACCATAACAATCTCAGAAAACACACAGGCAAAGGCAGAAGTAAATACTAGTATTACCTTAGGCAGAGGCAGAGGCAGAAGTGCCCTAAGGTGTGTACCGATCAGTTTGCGGTTCTACTATTACCTTGGTAATACTATGAGTTCCCCTTTAGCCTTACTAATAAGTACAATCGGAAGGGTTTCAGATCTGTAAGTACCTCCCATTTGGCCATTTATGTATCTGATTAATGGAGTAATGTTACTCAGAATTTCTGGTATCGAGAGATAGCAAAAGAACTTTTTGAGAAAATAACTGGGAAGAGGGCAATGCCTTTTCTTCATATTCCAAATAGATGAATTCCTCTGAGGTATGAATATATATTACTCTACATCTTGTTTTTTTAGGTAACCATATCTCTTTTAATAATGCTGAACTAAGTTTATCAAGTAAACAGATCAAATGAGCAATATCTTCTAAATCGTTGTTTTCGATGTGTATGACCAATACTCCTTAACCAGCTCGCGGAAGAGAGATCCCTCTGTTTCCATGAGCTTTGTAGGTTTGTCATACTCAACTACTCTCCCTGGAAGTGTTCACATATAGCTCGTTAGTATGGGAAAAATACACAATAAATTTAGTTTCAAGTATTAGTTCATACATTCCATATTAACTGGTGAGGGTCGATAATTGGTTGCTGGCAAGAGAAACATACCGTCGCTCATTGCAAGTACCATATCACAGTCCATAACTGTTGGTATACGGTGTGCAACTGTGATAACGGTGCTATTTTTAAATTCTGTCCGGATTGTTTTCTGGAGGACAGCATCTGTTGCATTGTCTATAGAAGCTGTGGCCTCATCAAGAACCAAGATACGGCACCTTCTCAAAAGTGCGCGTCCCAGAGAGAAGAGCTGCCTTTGGCCCATGCTCCAGTTCGATCCGTCTTCCGCAACTATTATGACAAGTTCTTGATCAGTACTATGAAGGAGATAATTACAAACAACATGCTAGAAAAAGAATAGCTAATACACCAGGCTAAGAGTACTAAGAGTTTTATCAAATATAGGGCAAAAGCATTTTGACACCTATTTTGAATTTTTTAGATGACTAGAACAGATTTTTCTGTCTGCTCAATTTATTAGTTTTAGAAAATGAACTCCAGAAATAAGTGCAGATGTGAAGTCTCCTACCATGTGAATCCAATCCCTGTTCCTTCTCCTGGACAGCTTCAAGAAGTTGACATTTGTCAAGAACCTGCAGGACATTAACAAATAGAGTAACTACTTTAGTGATTCATTTTGAAATGCATATACAATAAAATGAGAAAGGGGGGCCTAAACCAAGCTCATTTAGTGAGGGGTGTGCATGTACGAGGCCATTACCCCATTTCTTGACAACTCGAGTATGCTGCCTATTTCTTGTACCAATGAAAAGTTTTTAATTTTCTCCTTGGCAATCAAGTACCCCCTCCGTCTCAAAATAGATGTCAAAAATTTGTGTAAATTTGGATGTATCTATATACTAAATCCTGTCTAGATTCATCCAAATTTTGAGAAATCTGCGACATTTACGTTGCGACAGAGGGAGTACTTTTTTATGACAAAGGCAATATGCCATACAAGATTTCCCTAATTCAGTTTAGTTATCCCATTTTGATAATGTACTGAACTTTCTGAAAACATTAGGTATATTACCACAACAACTGACCTAGATTACCATGGTACTAAACAGGACTGCCTCATGACTACAAAATGCATCGGGGTCTTTTGCTGTAACGCATTTTCATTGTAATATTATCTGATCATTCGGTAAGACAAGAAAAGCCAACACTGATAGCAGTGTAAATTTTACCTCCATTATTTGTTGATCTGAGAATTGCCCAAGAGGATCTAGATTGTATCTTACTGTACCCTGAAAAAGTGTTGGATCTTGTGGAATGATACCCAAACGCGAACGCAGGTCATGTAAGCCTATTGTACTGATGTCCACGGAGTCTATAATTATTTTCCCTTCAGCAGGTTCAACAAGCCGAAACAACGCGCCAATTAGTGTTGTCTTGCCACTTCCTGTCCGACCAACTATACCAATCTTATTTCCAGCTTCGAACTTGCAAGTGATTCCCTGCAGTACAAGGGGAGCATCTTTCCTATACCTAATCTGTTGAATGAAAATCAGTTGCATAAATATATTAGTGATTCCCTGCAGTACAAGGGGAGCATCTTTCCTATACCTTGTGAGGTGTACATGTAAATATTTATATATAATTACCTTCAAATCTCTAAGCTCCACACAGCCATCTTTAGGCCAATCTGGTGCTTGTCGATTTTCCTGGACATGCTCTGCTGCTTCACTTTGTATGTCCATGTACTGGCTCAACCGTTCCACCGAAATTATTTGATTTGCAAGCTTGCATTGGTTTTGAATAGAGAAAACAAACGACATATTTAGCGAAAGACCATAGGACAGTGCCATTCCCACAAAACCTGTGCAAGTATGAAAGCAACGAATTAATTGTACTAATTGTAATGTTCATTCACTGAATATTGTGGAATACATATTGTTAGTTGACTCTGGTACATACACATTAGGACTAAAACTGCATTCCATAAAAGGTACACTCCTATCCATAAAATCATCAGCAAAAATTGTAGATTGAGAAAGTACAGTGTTTCATATTCACCATACAATCATGCCTGGCATTCCTGCGACAATATAATTCAGTCAAACTTTCTTAAGTTTGACTAGTATTATAGAAAAAATATTTGGACTGGTAAGGTGGAAACACCATTATTAGATTATTCACAATGTTTTTTTTCTAGTATTCGACAAACATATACATCTGAAAAGGAATTGTGAAATAAGTTTCAGAGGCATGTTTCATGTCAAAGAAGTCATCTATATACGAGTGGAGGGATAATCAAGTGTGTTTCGTAAAAAAAAAGCTTAGTCTAGGTACCAGGAGGAAATGAAAAGGTAGCAACATTTAACGGCAATGCATCTAACATTTATCAAAAATTAAATGCAAGTGTCAATGGCCAAAGATCTTAATCTTGTCCAATATTTGAAGCAACGTGGTGGACATGCAATTGCTTACCAGGGCTGAAAGTTCCTCGAGGAAGCAGAACCATGACAAAAGCAGAAAAAGAAAGGACGGCTGCGCTCATTATTTCCAGTCGTTGAATCAACCATTCAGTTGCTGCAAAATTATAGAAATATGGACTAGCATTCTTGTCAACAAGATCCAAATTTTTAGCAAAGAAACGATCTTGTTCCTCAAAGGCCCTTATTGTTATAGCCCCTGAAATCGATTCACCTAAGTGATTTGCTAGAGCAGACTTGGTAGTGCCATTGATCCGCATCAATTCCTTAGCCGAGGATAGATAGTATCTCTGCATGACCGACATAAAAGGTTTCAGTTAATGGAAACTTTGAATGCAAAAACTTAGGATCCATTCACACCTCGGAGAAAAATAGTAGCAGAGCAGCACATCAATTGGTGAATGAAATCCAATAACCCAAGAACGGGAATGGGCCATAGAGAAAGTCACACCAATTACCTGCAACCTAGTTGCCAAAACTATCATTGGCACGGATACTAGAAGAACTTCCCATGTGACAACAGTCAATACCCCTAGATTGCTATATGCATTTAAGCTGGCAGCAAGGCTAAACATGAAAGCAAATGGAACATCAAGATCAAGGATATTCAAATCCGAAGAGGCCTGCATTAGAAGAAAAGGTGAACGAGTTAACACCTCCTCAGAAAATCTGCAGATGTAAAACAGAAGTGTAATTTTTTGTATGTTTGTTTAAGAATTCTTACCCGGCTAAGAACTCTTCCTATAGGAGTAGTATCAAAAAAGGACATTGGTGCACGGAACAGGGAATTGAGTAACTGGGAAAATAAGGATCTTGATGCCTGAATCCCAAGAACAACGACCGACAAAGATCTTGCTAGCAAGAAGAACATTGTGCAAACTCCGATAACAATGTAAACAGAAATTAACTTCAGTGTACTAACATGAGGATTTTGGACATTAGCAGCCATCCATGAATTCTGTGCTATCTGACCAGCTATGAAAATTATGTGAGAAATAACACACAGAGAAGCATACAGCAAGCCTTTGTTCTGGCGCAGGTAAAACATATATGGCTTGACACCAGCATCCCCTATTTCTCTTCCCTCTTTCGTGATCAGTTGATCTGCTGGTGATGGCTTCAGAGACTCTGTAGATACCTTTATTGATATTTCCTCAGCTCTGTGAGGGGATATATTATTATTAACATCTGAAGCACCATTAGTATCTTTGTGGGCATTTACAAGGTCTTTAAATTCCTCACAATCTTCCAATAGCTTTTGATAAGGTGCAGACCGGATAACCTCTCCATCGGACATTAACTGCCCAAAAAATCACTAGTTTCAGATGACATCGACAAATAACTAAAGATCACTAGAGATAAAGATAAATCACAGAGGCACAAATATTCTCATATGGTTACGGTTTTCGAGGTAGAGAGAGATACCAAAATGGAGTCAAATACAGGTAGAAAATCAACTTGGTGGGTCACCAGTAGAACAGTCTTGTCTGATAGAGCACTCATGACATATTTCTGTCAGAAAACAAAGAGCTTCATAAACCAGGGAGTAATTAAACAGAAACACACCATTTGGGGCTGACGTAACAAAAACCAGAAATCCAGTTAATTTTTTTACATAACTGTAAGGGACACTCGTAACAAATAAGCCAGTTAAGTTTTTCACATAACCGTCATCACCATGGCTGCTGTGCTGTTTGTGCCAGTAGTGTTGGGGAAGAGAAGATGAGTGATCCTGGTTATGTGAAAAAATTACCTGGAGTTGTGGTTTTCTGTTGCATCAGCCCCCAAAGGTGTGTCTCTGTGTAATTTTATTCAAACAGTTACACACTCAAATAATAATATAGTATGCATCATTCGGTATGATCTCACATTGAAAAGTCTTGTTGCTGTATGGGCGTCAACAGCACTGAAAGGGTCATCAAGAAGATATATGTCTGCATTCTGGTATAGTGCACGAGCAAGCTGGACACGCTGCTTCTGACCGCCACTAAGATTTACTCCCCTCTCCCCAATTTGGGTACAATCTCCATATGGCAACATTTCAAGGTCCTTGACCAACGAACACCGTTCAAGTGTATCTTGGTATCTTTGCCTGTCCATCGAAGATCCAAACAGAATATTGTCTTGCACAGTTCCAGTTTGGATCCATGCATTCTGAGAAACATATGCTGTTTTCCCGCATACTTGGATCTGAAATGTTTATTGAAGGATCACTATTTTGATATTAAGCTCCTATGAAGAAAGAATTCATGGACGTACTTCAAGTTTGCAAAACCGAACAGGACACAGTTTTCAACAGGATGTGTCTTCTAAACATGCTTATATGATGTACTTTGAGGAACACAATTGCCCTCAACTGCGCACAGAAATGCTGTTCTCCCCAACTATTAGGCGATTTCGACTTGCAATTGTGTGGTAAAGGTTTATAAATGATTACATAATTGGGAGATTGAGATAACACAAGTATGGTTAGAAACATCACTCCTAGGCGTGCACTTAAGCGTGGCTAGGAGCTAGGTGGAAGAAGAACACCTAGCGCTTGATCGTGCTAGGTGTGCGCTTAAGTTGCCTAGGTGTTTACTTAGGCAAGATAGATGCTAGGTAGAGGCAAAACTAGGAATTTATGCCTAGAGTTCTTAAACAAAAGCACGTTATAACCACACAAATTGACAGACGTGTGATTCATGAGAACATGAAGATAGTACGAAAATATACCGTGCCTTCAGTTTTGGAGACCTCTCCGAGTACAGCAGCCAAAAGTGTTGACTTTCCTGACCCTACCTCTCCACAAATTGCAACCTTTTCTCCAGCTTTGACTAACAAATTGACATTCTTTAGAGTTGATTTTGATGAATTCTCATCCCATGAGAAACTGCACGAATTAATCGCTATAGGGTAATCAATGCCAACATAGTATTTCTTTCTGACCGGCCCGTTTAGCTCAGGAGCATCAAGGAACTTGGATATCCGAGTGAAAGCAACCTTAGCTTGTATCACAGCTGCAATAACATCTGGTATTGACCTAACTGGGTCTTGTACGAGACGCAGAGTTGCCACGAAGGTGAAGACATTGCTAGCATCAAGAGGGATTTTCAAAAGATAGCATGTCAGAAAGGTAGCTGCTGAAACCAAAACAGGTGATGACCAGAAGAGGAAATTGTTGTACACCCTCCTAATCTGGAATTCTGATAACCACTTGTACTCAACCTCCCTTAGCCCCTCAATGACCTTCTTGAAGTGACCTTCCCATCCATAAAGTTTCAATACCTTCATGTAAACTAATGACTCGGACATGGCCTTCAATCTCACATCTTGTGCTTCCATAAGCTCACTCTGGAATCTGTGTTGCAGTTTGGCCAATGGAGCGCTGCAGAGTACATTGATGACGATGACAACCAGCGCTGAAACCGTCGCAGCACCAACCGCATTGTACAGAATTGCCAGAGCAATGCAAAGCTGAAGACTTGTCGTCCATGTCTGATGGAACCAGTATGGGAATTCCCCGATCCGGTAGGCGTCGACGGTCACATAGTTCATAATTTCTCCAGAAGAATGCTTCAGTTTTCCTGCATTTGATAGCTTCTGTTGTTTCTTATAAATAGCTGCGGACAGGGATGATCTCACCTGCAGTCCTGTTCTCCGAGTGCGGAAATGCCACTGCCTCTGCGACAACGACTCACAGCATTTGCAAACGAACATTATCTCAGCAAGCACGTACCCTTCATATTTAAAGGTCCCTTTACCGAGTGATACATCGATGAATGCCTTGAGGAGTATTGGGCCTGTAGATAAGGTGAGAATCTTGAGCAAAGCAAAGAAACCTGAGACCAGGATCGCGTGCTTGTGACAAGAAACAATAGTCCAGAAAATTGATGGTGACTGCTTCTTGCAGTTCAGCTTCTCCATGAACATCAAGTACTGGTTCTGTGCTCGATCTGTGGAACCTAAAAGTGGCATGTCCTTGTCGTCAAGGGGCTTCTCAGAGCCCATCTTCATTAAAGGATTCAACCACCAAAATGACATCTTGCTGAGAAAACCAGCTTCAGCAAAAGGAGTTGCCTGACTCTCAGAACCAGCTACCTCACTGTCGGTCTCCGTGCTCAGGGGCTTGTATGAACCATTTCCTCCATAACCCTGTTCTTCATGGCTTTGCCGATTGCCATAAAGGAAGAGAACTGCACCTGGTAGGGACAGAAGATCTAAACAAGCCTTGATGGTGACAGCCTTCTGTGCCACAACAGCAGCAACTGAAGAACAAGAGATGAATGCTGCGAAGATGCTCAGCAAGACCGGCCAAAATTGAGCAAATGCTGCTCCGAGAAACTGAGGCCTGATGCTGAAAGCGAAGCTGGTAAGGATGAAAGTAAGTCCTTGAGATAATGTTACAAGACACTGATGCGGCAGATAAAGAGAAGCGTCTTGATTCAAGTTACTCCTCAACATCCAGAGTCCTAGCCCAAGGTAAGCCAAACCCAGGCAGCCATTGAATACCACATCAGCCAAATGTAGTCGCCGCGCCGACCGTACTCTGCACTTTGGCATTTTGACAAGCAGCTGGACTGCGAGGATGAACACAAGCAGCGCCCCGACGCCAATCAACGCCAGATGATTTGTGCAGGCAGAGGAGTCGAATGTTTCCTCTGAAGCACATGAGGCCACATCTGACGTGTAGTTATGTAAGTATAGGAGTGAGATGAACCCCCCAACATGGAGCTGGTGAAAAGGTAGCTATGTAAGATGAGAATGGGGAACAGAGCAGAGCACTGACTTGTGAGGGAGTCCCTTTCTTGCGCAGCCTCTGTTGCACAGCCAGGTGGATCAGCTCCTGTTGCAGACCTGCAGCAACCACGAACAAGAAATTAGTCAGGATAAATAGAAGCTACTACTGGTTTTCTACACTTATTTTGCAGAAATAAAATGGAGGAACCCACAAGTTATTGCAGTGTTCTCGTTGGTCAAGAATCGCAATGAAGAGGTAAAAAAACCACGGCAGAGAAGAAGAACAGTAGTAGAGCTTTGTTGCCGAGAGATAGGTGACAGTATGCAACGCGAGGAATGCGTCGGCGGTTCCATACCTTGTGGCCGGAGGCGGACGCGAGCATGCTACAGCTCTAGATCTGAGCTCGCCGACTTCCACGACGCCGGCGGCTGGCTTGAACCTGGCTCGGAGTCGACGACGAAATCCAAGACTAGGCCACCGGATATGGATGTTGCCGGTGCCGGGGAATACGCCATGTGGCCGCCTGATGTTGCGGTCACCGGCGCCGCCGGACAAGATAGCCGCGAATGTACTAGGTCCCGTGGTCAAGGATGATGGGGACGACCACCGCTGGGTCGGAAAAGAAGGTCGGCCCCGAATCATGGCTCCTCCTTGCTGCTCCCGGTTTGCCTCCACTACATGCTCAAGAAACAGAGTGAGATTGGAGTGGGAGCGTGGGGTACATTTTGTTTAAACTGCTTTTGCTAATAGTCAGTCGACTTTTCTTTTGAACATTGATGAAGGGTCCCGAAGGATTTCGGCTCGCACCTGCAAACCAACCTATAATAAAAATGCACAAAATAAATTTAAAAATGTAAAAAGAAACACGAATGTAAAATTGTGTTCATAAGTACGGACATTCTACATTCATACATAATTTTTGAAAAAAAAGTAGTAATATTTTATATGGTTGGTGTAAAAAATCCAAAAAATATCTTTAAATAGTTCAGTTGGAGTATCGAAAATTTCCTTTTACATGGGACACGAAAAATCCTTCTTTCCCGATTTTTTTAGGAAGATGATTCTTAGGCGGACGATCTACACCAGAGCGTGGAGTGGCCACCTCATCTGCCCTAAATAACCACAACAACTCCCAAGAAATGCATGTGCAACTTCATAAACTCCTTTTGGAGCTCTAGATCCTGGCATCTTCCATCCTCCGCCGCCACCAAAATGGCTAGATCAGGGAAGAACATGAAGAAATCGAGCTTCACCGTGCTTATTTAAGAAGCATGTCCCAAATTCGCTCCTCATCTATGGCCTCCATCGTGGAGGCCGAACGGGGGAGGTCGTCGACAACTGCCCGTTGTAGCTCGACCGCGGCATGGGCAGACTAAGGGAGACGGGCGGCATGATGCCAAATGCTACAACGCAAACCCTAGAACTACCACTAAAGTAGCCATACCACTAGGTATATATACAGGAGATGGCTAACCTCCTCCCTGGTGTCTCCCAAGTGCAGGAGATTTATTGTAGTATCTTTCAATATAGAAAAGGTTGCCGAATCCAAGACGAGCCGAATGTATTGGTTAGCAAGTTTAACGAGTAAAATAATAAAAAGTGCAAGAGTTTTGTATTTTTGGGTTTACGGTTTGCAGAAAAGTAAATTTCTGTAAAATAACTGCAATAAAGTAAATGTTCTTTTTAAAAAGCTCAATCCTCTATGCAGTAAGAGGACAAGCTTAGGTGTGTACTTATATGTGGCAAATATTTCCGAGTGCAGCATGGATTTTCTTGGCATAAAGATTTCTAAAACCGCATGATAAGCATCTTATCAAGTTTTTGAAGGGTTTCGCAGCATAGTAAATCAAAATTTTCTACGGAAGCGAACAGAGGGAAAGCCAGGATCTAATCTAGGAGATGCAAACAACGAGAGAGATTGGATTAGATCTTCATACCCTTGAAGATTCGCACAGCGGAACGTTCGTCGGAACGTGGGTGATGTAGTCGTACTCGCTTCTCCTCCTCGCGATCCGATCCGATCTAGCACCACAAGTGGCGGTGCCTCCGTGAGATGCACACGTGCAGCACCTCGACGTCTCCTCCTTCCTCGGACCAGCAAGTAGGGTGGAGAGATGGATTGGATCTACAACACGACGGCGCGGTGTATATGGTGGAGAATTTCTGCAGCAGGGCTTCGCCTACAAACAGTCGGGAGGGAGAGAGGAGGGCAGCAGGGCAACTAGGGTTTGGAGGAAGGTGTGTGTTGGGGGGAGGGGGCGCACCAGCCCTCTATATATAGAGGGGGTGGCGGCGGCCAGCCCTAGCCCCTCCTCCAAGCCTATCTCTAGTTTAAACGATTTAAACTCTCCCCTTATCTAGAAACCCTATCTCTAGTTTAAACGAGTTTAAACTTATCTAGGATCGGCTGGTCCCTATGGGGCCTTGTGCCCCTGGCCCAATGCGGCCAGGACACTCCCTCATAGGCCCATGCCCCCTCCCGGAAGGTGGTACCACGTTGGCCCCCTTCCGGAAGGTTCTAGAAGCTTCCGGTACAATACCGATTAATCCGAAACAATTCCGAACTCCAAAAACTGCACTGCCTTATATGAATCTTATTCTCCGGACCATTCCGGAACCTCTCGTGATATCCCGGATCCCATCCGAGACTCCGAACAAAAATTCATAAACCAATTATCCAAACTATCCTAGCGTCGAGACACGTTAAGTGTGTGACCCTGCGGGTTCGAGAATATGCAGACATGATCTTCTATCAATAATCAACAGCGGAGTCTGGGCACCCATATTGACTCCCACACATTCATCGATGATCATATCGGATGAACCACGATGCCAGGATTCAATCAATCCCATATATATATTCCCTTCGTCTCGCGATATTTTACTTGCCCAAGATTCGATCGTCGGTATCGACATACCTAGTTCAATCTCGTTCACAGCAAGTACTTTACTTGTTCCGTAATCCGATATCACTTCGTGATTAACTCCTTAACCACATGCTTGCAAGCGGTGTTGATATCGATCACCGAGTGGGCCCGAAGTATATCTCTCCGACTTGGGAGGGACAAATCCCATCTCGATACATACAACCCAACAGATACTTTCCGATCACCTGAGAGACACCTTTATGATCACCCTCTCATAGGATGACGTTTGATGACCTCAAAGCTTTCTTCCGATACCAGGGAGTTGTATTATCTCATGGTCTAAGGAATACAATATTTGACATAGGAAAAGCTTCGCAAAGATGAACACAAGGACACGATCTAATTGCTTCGCTTAGTTTGGGTCTGTCCACCATATCATTCTCCCAATGATATGATCTCATTATCAATTGACAACTCATGTCTATGGTTAGGAAACCTTAACCATCATTGATCAATGAGCTAGTCCATAGAGGCGTACTAGGGACACGGTGTTGTTCACAAACCACACAAGTATTAATGTTTCCGCTTAATACAATTCTAGCATGGAATATAAACTTTATAATGAACAAGAATTATAATAATAACATCTTTATTATTGCCTCTAGGGCATAATTCCAACAGTCTCCCACTTGCACTAGAGTCAATAATCTAGTTTACATTTGGCAACAATCTCACACCCATGGCACTGAGGTGCTGATCATGTTTCACACGTGGAAGAGGTTTAGTCAATGGATCTGCGACATTCAGATCTATATGTACTTTGCTGATCTTCAGATCTCCATCTGCTATATAATCTCGGATTATATGAAACTTGCGGTTGATATGCTTGGTCTTTGGATGATATCCTGGTTCCTTAGCGAGTGCTATGGCGCCAGTGTTGTCACACAATATCTCCAGTGGGTCCAATGCACTTGGAACCACGCCAAGCTCAGTGATGAAGTTTCTGATCCAAACTCCTTCACTTGACGCTTCTGCAGCAGCCATGTATTCCGCTTCTACTGTAGATCCTGCGACCACGCTTTGCTTGCAGCTTCTCCAGCTCACAGCTCCTTCATTCAAAATATACACGTATCCTGTCTGAGATTTAGCATCATCCTTGTCGGTGTCGAAACTAGCATCGACGTAACCTTTTACGACGAGCTGTTCATCACCCCCATAGACTAAGAACATTTCTTTAGTCCTATTTAGGTACCTTAGGATGTTCTTCACGGCTGTCCAGTGTTCCACTCCTGGATCACTTTGATATCTGCTCGTCAAACTAAGAGCATTGGACACATCCGGTCTAGTACACAGCATGGCATACATGATGGAACCTATGGCCGAGGCATAAGGCACTTTGCTCATAGCTTCCCTATCATTTACCGTAGCTGGACACTGAGCCTTGCTCAATATCTTACCTGACAACATAGGCACTGAACCTTTCAATGCCTTATCCATTCTGAACCTTTTCAGAACTTTGTCTAGGTATGTACTCTGGCTTAAAGCTATCAGGCGTCTTTGTCTATCTCTATAGATTTTGATGCCCAATATATAAGCAGCTTCACCTAGGTCTTTCATTGAAAAACACTTGTTCAAATAACTCTTCACATTGTTAAGCATGTTGATGTCATTTCCAATAATCAATATGTCATCCACATATAGTACCAGAAACGTCACCGAGCTCCCACTCACTTTCTTGTAGATGCAAGCTTCGTAGCAATTTGGAACAAATCCAAAGCTCTTGATCACTTGATCAAAACGAAGGTTCCAACTCCGAGATGCTTGCTTCAGTCCATAAATGGAACGCTGAAGTTTGCATACTTTATCAGCATCCTTAGGATCGACAAAACCTTCGGGTTGCATCATATACAACTCTTCATCAATGTTGCCATTGAGGAACGCAGTCTTGACATCCATCTGCCATATTTCATAATCATGAAACGCAGCAATTGCTAATAAAATCCGAATGGACTTAAACATCGCTACGGGAGAGAAAGTCTCATCGTAGTCAACACCTTGAACTTGTCGAAAACCTTTCGCAACAAGCCGTGCTTTATAGACGGTAATATTACCATCCGCGTCCGTTTTCTTCTTGAAGATCCATTTGCACTCAACGGCCTTTCGGTCGCTAGGAGGGTCCACCAAAGTCCATACTTGGTTTTCGCTCATGGATCCCAATTCGGATTTCATGGCTTCTAGCCATTTCTCAGAGTCTGGGCTCATCATCGCTTCCTCATAGTTCGTAGGTTCGCTGTCTTCTACTAACAAGACAGTCAAGACAGGGTTGCCGTACCACTCAGGAGGGGAACGCGACCTTGTCGACCTGCGACGTTCAGTAGCAGCATCGTCCGAAGCTTCATGATCCTTGTCATTAGCTTCCTCTATTGTTGGTGCAGGCAGCACTGGAACAATTTCAGGTGCTGCGCTACTCTCCAATTCAAGAGAAGGTTCAATAACCTCGTCTAGCTCTACTTTCCTCCCACTCACTTCTTTCGAGAGAAACTCCTTCTCAAGAAAGGAACCGTTCTTTGCGACAAACACTTTGCCTTCGGTTCTGTGATAGAAGGTATACCCAATAGTTTCCTTAGGGTATCCTATGAAGACGCATTTCTCCGATTTGGGTTCGAGCTTGTCCGGCATCAACTTCTTGACGTAAGCTTCGCATCCCCAAACTTTAAGAAACGACAACTTAGGTTTAGCACCAAACCACAGTTCATATGGTGTCGTCTCACCGGATTTAGATGGAGCCCTATTTAAAGTGAATGCAGCGGTCTCTAATGCATAACCCCAAAATGATAACGGCAAATCAGTAAGAGACATCATCGATCGGACCATATCTAATAGGGTTCGATTCTGGCGTTCAGACACACCATTGCGCTGTGGTGTTCCGGGTGACGTGAGTTGTGAAACGATTCCACTTGCTTTGAGATGCGTGAGAAAATCATAACTCAAATATTCGCCCCCACGATCGGATCGTAGAAACTTAATCTTTCTGTTACGATGGTTCTCCACTTCATTCTGAAATTCTTTGAACTTTTCAAACGTTTCAGATTTATGTTTCATTAAATAGATATACCCATATCTACTTAAGTCATCGGTAAAAGTGAGAAAATAGCGATATCCACCGCGCGTCGAAACACTCATCGGTCCGCATACATCGGTATGTATGATTTCCAACAAGTCCGTTGCTCGCTCCATCATACCGGAGAACGGGGTTTTGATCATCTTGCAAATGAGGCATGGTTCGCATGTGTCAAATGATTCAAAATCAAGAGACTCCAAAAGTCCATCAGAATAGAGTTTCTTCATGCGCTTTACACCAATATGACCTAGACGACAGTGCCACAAATAAGTAGTATTATCACTATCTACTTTGCATCTCTTAGCCTCAATGTTATGGATGTGTGTTTCATCCCTTTCGAGATTTAGAAGAAATAAACCACTCACAAGAGGTGCATGACCATAAAAGATGTTACTCATATAAATAGAACAACCATTATTCTCCGATTTAAATGAATAACCGTCTTGCAATAAACACGATCCAGAAATAATGTTCATGCTCAACACAGGCACATAATAACACTTATTAAGGTTTAAAACTAATCCCGAAGGTAAAACTAAGGAGAGCGTGCCGACGGCCATTACATCAACTCTTGATCCGTTGCCAACGCGCATCGTCACCTCATCCCTCGCAAGCCGCCGTCTATTCCGTAGCTCCTGTTTCGAGTTACAAATATTAGCAACTGAACCAGTATCAAATACCCAGGCACTACAACGAGGGCTAGTAAGGAAAACATCAATAACATGTATATCAAATATACCTTTGATGGTGCCAGCCTTCTTGTCCGCTAAGTACTTCGGACAGTTGCGCTTCCAGTGACCCTTGTCCTTGCAATAGAAGCACTCAGTTTCCGGCTTGGGACCAGACCTGAGCTTCTTCTCAGCAGGGGCATTGCGCTTGCCGCCGCCCTTCTTGAAGGGCTTCTTTGCTCCCTTACCTTTCTTAAAGGAGGGCTTGTTGACCATCAACACATAATTATCCTTCTTGATGTCCACCTCCGCAGCCTTCAGCTTTGCGAAGAGCTCGGTGATCGTATCAGTGGAACCAATCTGATTATGAGTCACTATGAAACTTTTGTAGCTGGGAGGGAGTGATTGCAGAACCCTGTCAATCTTGAGCTCCTCTGGAATCTTGCAGTCCAGTTGCTCAAGGCGTTGAGTGTAGCCCGACATCTTAATGGCGTGCTCACTAACGGAACTCCCTTCCTCCATCTTGCAGTTAAAGAACTTCTCGGAGATTTTCATATCTCTCAGAATGGGCCTGAGTCTGAAACATGGTTTTCAACTCTTCGAGAATCTCAAAGGGCCCGGGATAGTTTTCAAAACGATTTTGAAGTTCCGGTTCCATAGCAAACAACATGGTGCTCTTAATCACACCATAATCATCTTTGCGCGACTGATAGACAGCTTTCTCATCAGCCGGCGCAGTCGCAGCAGGGGGGTTACCTAACGCTTTCTCAAGGACATAGTCCTTTTGTCCTCCAGACAGAATGATTCTCAGATTGCGGAACCAATTGGTGAAGTTAGACCCATTGTTCTTAAGCTTTTCTTTCTCAGCAAAAACGTTGAAGTTGAAGTTGGACTTAGCCATGTGATCTACAGTATTTGCAAGTACAAATTAGACTATGTTCATGATAAATAGTTCAACTTAATCAAATTACTAGATGAACTCCCACTAAATTCAACATCCCTCAAGTTGTTTAGTGAACACGATCCAAATTCACCACACCTAATCCGATCTTCACGAGAAGAGATGTGGTTTCAATGGTGGACAACGAAGTGTCGATCATATCATTCATATGACTCATGCTTAACCTTTCGGTTCTTGTGTTCCGAGGCCATGTCTGTACATGCTAGGCTCGTCAAGCTAGACCCAAGTATTTCCGCGTGTGCAAAACTGGCTTGCACCCGTTGTATGTGAGTGTAGAGTCTATAGCACCCGATCATCACGTGATGCTTGGACACGACGAACTTTCGCAACGGTGCATACTTGGGGAGAACACAGTTTTTATCTTGATCTTTAAGTGAGGAATCATCTTATAATGCTACCGTCGCGATCTAAGCATAATAAGATACATAAAAGGATAAACATCACATGCATATAACTTTATGTGACATGGTATAGCCAATCTTCGCGCAATGATCTCCATCTTGTGCGTTCCGGCATGATCTCCATCACTTCACCATGATTGCCTCCACCACGAATAGCAACTACAACTATTGCTAACTACTTAGCGATAAAGTAAAGCTATTACATGGCGTATAAGAAGTTGACTCGCAGGTCATACACAATTATAAAGACAACCATATGGCTCCTGCCGGTTGTGTACTCATCGACATGCAAGTCATGAAACATTACAAAACATGATCATCGCATACAATATACACATCACATCTTGGGCCATACCATATCACAGAAAACACTCCCTGCAAAAACAAGTTAGACGCCTCTACTTTGTTGTTGCATGTTTTACGTGGCTTATGGGAGTAGATGCTAAGAACGATTCTTACCTACGGAAAGACACAACGGTGATATTATGGTTGCCAAACTCCGGTGTTAATCCCATGACAACTATAGTGAGAGAAACTGACATCCACCAGCCGCATGTGTGGAACAAGCCACACGTCAAGTGCGGAGCCAGTCTCGCGAACGATGTCGCGTAAGGTTGGCCTGGACCGCTTAAATCTCACTATCCCGCGTCATAAGAAGAACACAAACAAGAGGCTTGCAACAGAAAACATCAACGCCCGCAACAACCATGTTGCGTTCTACTCGTGAAACACATCTACGCATAGATCTAGCTCTGATACCACTGAAGGGTTTCGCAGCATAGTAAATCAAAATTTTCTACGGAAGCGAACAGAGGGAAAGCCAAGATCTAATCTAGGAGATGCAAACAACGAGAGAGATTGGATTAGATCTTCATACCCTTGAAGATTCGCACAGCGGAACGTTCGTCGGAACGTGGGTGATGTAGTCGTACTTGCTTCTCCAACTCGCGATCCAATCTGATCTAGCACCACAAGTGGCGGTGCCTCCGTGAGATGCACACGTGCAGCACCTCGACGTCTCCTCCTTCCTCGGACCAGCAAGTAGGGTGGAGATATGGATTGGATCTACAACACGACGGCGTGGTGTATATGGTGGAGAATTTCTGCAGCAGGGCTTCGCCTACAAACAGTCGGGAGGGAGAGAGGAGGGCAGCAAGGCAACTAGGGTTTGGAGGAAGGTGTGTGTTGGGGGGAGGGGGCGCACCAGCCCTCTATATATAGAGGGGGTGGCGGCGGCCAGCCCTAGCCCCTCCTCCAAGCCTATCTCTAGTTTAAACGATTTAAACTCTCCCCTTATCTAGAAACCCTATCTCTAGTTTAAACGAGTTTAAACTTATCTAGGATCGGCTGGGCCCTATGGGGCCTTGTGCCCCTGGCCCAATGCGGCCAGGACACTCCCTCATAGGCCCATGCCCCCTCCCGGAAGGTGGGACCACGTTGGCCCCCTTCCGGAAGGTTCTAGAAGCTTCCGGTACAATACCGATTAATCCGGAACAATTCCGAACTCCAAAAACTGCACTGCCTTATATGAATCTTATTCTCCGGACCATTCCGGAACCTCTCGTGATATCCCGGATCCCATCCGAGACTCCGAACAAAAATTCATAAACCAATTATCCAAACTATCCTAGCGTCGAGACACGTTAAGTGTGTGACCCTGCGGGTTCGAGAATATGCAGACATGATCTTCTATCAATAATCAACAGCGGGGTCTGGGCACCCATATTGACTCTCACACATTCATCGATGATCATATCGGATGAACCACGATGCCAGGATTCAATCAATCCCATATATATATTCCCTTCGTCTCGCGATATTTTACTTGCCCGAGATTCGATCGTCGGTATCGACATACCTAGTTCAATCTCGTTCATAGCAAGTACTTTACTCGTTCCGTAATCCGATATCACTTCGTGATTAACTCCTTAACCACATGCTTGCAAGCGGTGTTGATATCGATCACCGAGTGGGCCCGAAGTATATCTCTCCGACTTGGGAGGGACAAATCCCATCTCGATACATACAACCCAACAGATACTTTCCGATCACCTGAGAGACACCTTTATGATCACCCTCTCATAGGATGACGTTTGATGACCTCAAAGCTTTCTTCCGATACCAGGGAGTTGTATTATCTCATGGTCTAAGGAATACAATATTTGACATAGGAAAAGCTTCGCAAAGATGAACACAAGGACACGATCTAATTGCTTCGCTTAGTTTGGGTCTGTCCACCATATCATTCTCCCAATGATATGATCTCATTATCAATTGACAACTCATGTCTATGGTTAGGAAACCTTAACCATCATTGATCAATGAGCTAGTCCATAGAGGCGTACTAGGGACACGGTGTTGTTCACAAACCACACAAGTATTAATGTTTCCGCTTAATACAATTCTAGCATGGAATATAAACTTTATCATGAACAAGAATTATAATAATAACATCTTTATTATTGCCTCTAGGGCATAATTCCAACAGTTTTAGTATCGTTGGACAGAGCCTAAAATAGATGCAACCATATACATGTGCAAGTGCACCCCTAATGATTGGTCCTAAGGCAATTCTTATGTGCAAACAAAGTATTCATTATGACATAAAAGTCCAAGCATTTCTTAAAGTTTTAAGGTTCCCAATAAAGAACTCCCCCAATGCGACTTAAATTCTCAGGACACGGTTTCTACTATTACGTCCCTCACTACTCTCTTTATTAAACTAAGGTGCAGCCCTATAAACCCATAAAGGTGAAGTAATATTTAGTCGACGTTCGCATATTACCATCATAGAACCATGTAAAAGACTAAAACTTTACCAAATACTCCTTGTGTATTATATGGAAATCATAGCTAATTCATCCTATGCCCTGAGGAACATGACGAACTACTCGCAACGGTCAAACATGGCATGGTTCAGTGGCATATGGATTACAACACAATCTGAAAGTATAACTTAACCACAAAATAATGACAAGTTTCCAAGCACAAGCATGCACACATCACTTAAATAATATTCTAGGGTTCAATCTAACACAAACTAAGAGGAGGAAGATGTCGATCTCGATATGGAGATGGTGTTGTGGTTGGGGATGTTCGAGATGGTGATGGAGATACTCCCCCTATGCCAAGGCGGAGTTGTTGGTGACGATGGGTTCGATTTCCCCCTCTCCTGCAACCTCAAAGCAGCAGGATCTACCCTCTCCCGGAGTAGATGACTTTTGCCTTCGTCATCGCCTCTGTAAATCGTAGGAAAACATAGCGTAGGTTTTTTGTCAAGGCGGAGGCGTGTGTAAAAGTAGGGGCCGAGACGACGCTCAACGGCCAAACGGGCCTAGGTGGTGCGACCTAGTAGGGTGGTTGTGCCACCTGAGCTCTTTTGGCCCTCGTATGTTCTAATGCCCACGGTCTTTGTTCTGATAAAATATATGGTATTTTTTCCAAATTAATCGGTGTTCAGAAAGTCCTTGAAACACCGAAATACTAAAAAGGAAGTTGTTTTCCTCCTGGAAATTAAATACCAAAACAAGGGACTTTATAGCGAAGTCCCATAAATCATCTAAAGGGGCACAAATAATGATATATCGATGCAACTAACAATATAAACTAGTCCTATATATGGTTATTATGATGCTACAAAATGCATGTATCAACTCCCCAAGCTTAAACATTTGCTTGTCCTCGAGAAAATAAGCGAATAGATCATATCTGACATCAATGAGTTGATGGTTGATAAAATAAATACGAGCAATATATCATCAACTTATGCATGTTTCAATTATCTAAAAGGTTTACAAACTAATAACCATCCAATGGCATCATAAATAGAAGCTCTAGCAACTACACCTTACTTTTGAACTACAATAACCATTCCATGATGGACAATTGAACCATCTTTGATTTCACATTAACTTTCAGCAGTACCCATTATACTATTTAGAGTATTACTAATGACTATGAAAAAAAATAAACTCTCATAGGAGAACCAACTAAATGGAGAGAATGGCAAAGACAAGATAGACATGAAGATCAAAGACGGGCCCAAGTATTTTTCTTGGACATCTGAACACTTTCACCACAAAACATGGTATCAGTCAACGCTCTCGTTTATTAATAACCCTAGCATAGAGTTATTTATGAATCTTTCAATCAGGTCATATACTCTCTAACCTTTAACTTTCTCATTCCATGGCTAGATGAATTCTCGGGTGCTTTCCTTCCATTCACATTCCAAACATAACGGTAGTATCTCATGCCCCCTTGTTAGCATCTCTTTCTAGTTTTTATCCTACAAGACCACATATCTCCTTCAAAGTCTAATTTTAATATTTATCAAGCATGACTTTCTTGGGTTATTCATTTGTTCTACCTTTATATTATTGAGATTAATTCTATGCTTGTTGAACATGCTCAAGTTAAAAAAAATCAAGGCAATATGTAATTGAAACTTCTAAACATGGTGTGATAATTTACATGAGTGTTATCCATAAATCTCCAAATAATGGAACCATGGATGACACCATACTTATATTTTCATTATAAACTACTCAACCAAGGATACAAGTTAATCCTAGAAGATCTTTACATAAACTAAGATAAAAGAGAGATAAAAGATAAAAGAACTCCCATACTAAAATGATAACTAGATGTAGTATGATAAACTAAAGAAAAACATAAAAGGTTAGGTGGAACTCCCCAAAGATTAGATTGTTGTTGAAGGTCCTTCCTCTGGTGAATTGTTCTCCTTATAATGAGAATCCCACTCCTTGAGCCTCCAATCATAAGGCCTCCAAATGTACAACGACAGTGGTGGTTCATTGAACTTGGTGGAGGCAGCCTCAGTAATCTTCTTGAATCGATATTTGTATTCACAATTCTAGTTCTCCATATACCACATGAGGGCTTGGAACCTGTATAGCTATGAGATGGTGTATAGATACTTACCCTCTTGATCCTTGATCCTTTCTTCATAGGATTCAACATTTGTCTCCATCTCAAAATTCATGTGGTGATGAGCATCAAGGTTGCGCTCAAACACAGTGCCATACCTGAAAGTATTATCCTCCAACTTTTGTTGTCTCTCCTCTAGGGTGCCTTCGGTCTTGGGGGATTTCACCTCCTCCACTAGCAGCGCCCCCTCCTTGAAGGTGAAGGTTTTTAGAGGTGTCATCACGGATATGAGGTAATGGTTCACCACGCCCTTCTTCATGATCCCTCCACTTCCTTGGTTGGATACGGAGCTTTTCATGTGTGGTTTTTATTTAGATTCCAAATAGTATAGTTTATGGTTATGGTTGTCATAGAGAAGTTGATTGTGGGGTGACCATAAAACTCATAGGCATAAGCACCCTTGCAGTAGAATAAAATATGCATACCCAAAAGATGAGGGAAATGGTGCTACCACTAAGATAAGGGCACACACTCTTCAAATAAATTTATCAAGAGTAAGAGAGTGAGTACGCAGGAAAAGTTATTAAATTTATTGCTTTCTTTATATATGTATCCGATCACAATATATAGGTGCTGAGAGGAAACAAATATGGTCCAAAAATAAAAATGACAAAAGAATCATAGAATGATGGGCAATGGAACCAAACAATGGTGATGTACTATGGTTCAAGCATAAACTTAAGGGGTAGAGTTTGGAAGTTAAATATCACTTGTACATGTCTAATACCTCCTTACTTTCTAATTCTTAAAGTGTCCACGTATATGATAAATATTCATGATTCTAAATACCAAAGTAGGACAATACACAATGCACTTTGACTTGCACTTTTCATGCTTAATGGTCCATAGTACTTTGTGCACTTGTTTTTATACAAGATTGAATTATTGGTAAGCATAGATGGGGTATGAGAAATATCACTTTATAAGGTGAGTGATTGGTGCCATTTTTTAAAGGATGAATTATTTAACTTTGTGTAGCAATGACTATGACTTATTGTAACATCCAAGCATTTAGGACTAAACGAAGGGTAAAAGTAGGATTTTTATGCATCTGTAAAACTAGGAAACAATTTCACGCTTTAATTTAAAACCATAGGGATCATGGTTTCTCTCTATTTGATGATTTAGGGTTTTAGATTGTCAAATTTGCGTGTTAGAAACTCTGACATGATCTTTGTGGATTTATTTTATTTTTGTGTGAAATGATTTGAATTTGGTTTATTAAGGTTGAGTATTTTAATACAAAGGAATTCAAATTTGAAATTTAAATATTAAGGGCTCATTATAAATGAAACAATATTCCTTATCATAATAGAATAAATATTGGAGGTACAAGTTTTACATACAAAAAATATTACAGTAATGTAAATAAATGCAATTATTCAAAGAAATGGAAAATTTTATTAAACATCAAGAATATCACAAAGTTATTACATTACTCAAACCAAATAGGAAAAATTACAACAAAATATAAATGCTTAAACTAAACCCTAACCTAATTATTTTGTCATTTTCTAGCATTCTTGTTCTTGCTCCTTCAAAATAGAAGACAAAGAAAATAAATAATGAAATGGGGTTAGGGGATTAGGATACTCTTAGATATGCAATGTAATACATTGCTTAACACTTCATTGAGTATTTAGTTAAAAGGGTTAACAAATTGGAATCTATGCCTCGGTCTTTGCATCATGAGCTAGAAAGGGGCCAAGTGGAGTGAGAGTAAGATAGTAAAAGGTAAAGGTCATAGGCTTAGTGTTACGAAAGCATATCCACATAGATAAATATATCCATGTGTGGTAAATTGAACCAATAGGGCCCACATGTCAGAATCCATGCACACACACTTATGTGTGTCAACACAACAGGTATAGTGGATGATGCTAAGAAAGAGTTACCAGCCATATCTAAGCTACCATTCTCGATTCTTCCACAACCTCAGCAAAACCATCATGTTATTTCCATAGAAATCACTACTTCAATAGCTATCAAAGTTGATAAGCAAGTACCAAATATAGTTATCATAGAAGAATGAACCATAGCTTCAGGACAACAAACAAGTGACAAGGAGGAGAAGTATAGGGCATCTAGGAACATCAAGAAATGTAGGAGGATGTGATAGATATACTACTAGAATCCAACTATGATCCTCACTTTTAACAACATCAAATGAATGCAATTCATCTAGTTAAAAGGGTAATATACTCCAACCATCTTTAGTTACTGAGTAGATAGAGATAAGCCTCAGTTTGTGCATCATAGGCGAACACGTCATGTTTTTTACTTGTAATAAGCCACTAAATTATCTAGTCGATAATTCCAAATAATCCATCCAACTATTCTAGCAGTAGATCATGCTAAGTCTAAGAAGTTATTATGCCCACTCCAAAGGAAATGGAGGCACCATAGTAACTATTCAAGAATAGGAGAATCCACTAGTTTAGTGTACACATAACTTCAATCATGATCCGTATAAGCCACTGGAATCACACTCAATACAAGAAATCATCTTCCCAGCTATCATGAGCTACGAATCATGCTAGTAAGAAATTTAACCGTTGAAGTCTTTTTATAGTCTTAAGCAAGCTTCTAAGAAGTGGAACGAGATGTTTGAAAGAACTTTAACCGTTGAAGGATTTATTGTAAATGAAGATGGTGAGTGTGTGTACTATCTCCATGGTGGGGGTGAGGGAGTTATTCTATCTCTATATCAATGACATATTCATATTCAGGACCAACCTCGTTGTTATTGAGGAGGTCAAAGAGTTCTTGTCTCTTTGCTTTGAGATGAAGGACTTGGGAGTTGCTGATGTAATCTTAAATATCAAGCTACCGAAGATGCCAATGGTTGGATTGCATTGCTTCAGTCCAACTATGTGGAGAAGATATTGAGAAACTTTGGATACAGCCACTACAAGCCTTCTCCAACACCTTATGGACCGAGTGTGTGACTTCGAAAGAATCGAAGGAATGTTAAACATCAATCGAGATATTCTCAAATTTGTCTTGCTCATTGATACGTCCAAAACGTATCTACTTTACCGAACACTTTTGCTATTGTTCTTTCTCGAAACTTGTGTGATTTGGATACAACTAACACGGACTAACGCTGTTTTCAGCAGAATTACCTTGGTGTCTAGTTTTTGTGCCGAAAATCAACTATCAGGAAAAATCCGGAAAATATGCCAAAAATCCTATTTCACCAGAAGATTCACGGAGCTAGAAGGCAAGACGGAGGAGGGCCACGAGGGGCCCACACCACCTGGCCGCACGGGCCAGGCCAGGCCGTGCCTGGGATGGTGTGGCTGCCTCGGTCACCCCCTCGGCCTCCCTCTTTGCCTATAAGTTGCCTCTTGACCTAAAAACCAAGGGGGGTTCGACGTTTTTCCAGAAAGAGTTGTGCTACACCGCCACCACCAGATTCCGCGATTCAGAACTAGAAACTCTGTTCTGGCACCCTGCCAGGACGGGGAATTGGAGGAGATCATCGCCATCATCATCACCATCGCTTCTCTATCGACCATCCATGTTTCTCCCATCTATGAGTGAGTAATCCCCCCGATGTAGGCTATGGGGATGGTAGGGATTGGATGAGATTGTTCATGTAATGGCATCAGATTGTTAGAGCATGGTGCCTAGTATCTATTATTAGTGCTTTTTGACTTTGTTGCAACTTGTTATGCTTAATGCTTGTCACTAGGGCCCGAGTGCCATGATTTCAGATCTTAACTGATGGGTTCGTAGCATGGAAAACAAAAAATTTCTACTTCAAGAACGAACAAAACCCAGATCTAATCTAGATAAAAGCCAAGATCTAATCTATTAGACATGTGCAACGAGATAGATCTGTACTAACCCTCGTAGATTCGATAAGCCTTGTTCGAGATCGGATCTCGTGGTTGATGTAGTCTAACACTTGCCGATCTCAAGATCGAGTATACGATCCTTCCGGCGCCACGTTCCGGCAGCGCTTCTGCAGTCGGTCACACGTGCGGAGTCGAAGCAGACCTTCCTCTCTCCGTTCCAGCGAGCAGCGGAGGTAGTAGATCTCTCCACGAAATCCCAGCAGCACGACGGCGTGGTGGTGGTGGTGGAGTAGAGAATTCTGCAGGGCTTCGCCTAAGCCAGAGCAGAGGGAAGGAGGAGGAGAGAGGCAACTTGAGATCTAGAGAATAGAAGGGGCAAGGGGGCTTGTGCCTCCACCCCTCTATTTAAAGGAGGGAGGCGCCATGGGGAGGTGGAGTCCTTGTAGGACTCCCCTCTCCCTTGGCCAGCGGATCAAGGAGGTGGGGGAGAGTCCTACTCCCCCACGAATCCTTGTCTTACCCCACAAGGATTCCTTGATCCTTTCTTGGTTTTCAAGTAAACTCCAAGAAATCTTCTAGAACCTTCCGGAACATTCCGAAACCTTCTAGAATCCCCATACAAATACTCTGGAACATTTCGTAACTTAGAAAATGATCCCCAATATATGAATCTTATTCCCCGAACAATTCCGGATCTCCTCATGATGTCCCGGATCCAATCCGAGACTCCGAACAACATTCGGTCTCCAACGCACATTCCATATCTACTTAAAACAACTTCGAACCTTAAGTGTGTCACCCTACGGTTCGTGAATATGCAGACATGATGGAGACACATCTCCGATCAATAACCATTAGCGGGATCTGGAGATCCATAACGGCTCCCACATACTCAACGATGACTTTGTGATCGATAGAACCATTAACATACGAAACCAATTCCCTTTGTCACGCGATACTCTACTTATCCGAGGTTTGATCGTCGGTATCTCCATATCTAGTTCTACCTCGTTACTGATAAGTACTCTTTACTCGTTCCATGATATGTCATCCCTTGTGACCTAGTCACATGCTTGCAAGCTAACTAGATGACATTCCACCGAGAGGGCCCAGAGTATATCTATCCGTCATATGGATGGACAAATCCCAATCTTGGTCCATGCGCTTCAACACATACTTTCAGAATACCCAATGACACCTTTATAACCACCCAGTTACGAAGCGGTGTTTGATATCATCAAAGTATCCATCCGGTGATGGTGATTAACATAACCTCATGGTTGAAGGATTAGGTTACTATGCATTTGAAAGCTTGTAGCAAAATGAACTTAATGACTTGATCTTATGCTATGCTTACTATGGGTGTGTGTGTCCATCACATCATTCTCCTAATGATATGATCTTGTTATTAACGACATCCAATGTCCATGATCAGGAAACCATGATCATCCATTAATCAACAAGCTAGTTTAACAAGAGGCTTACTAGGGACTCTTTTATGTTTACAAAACACACAAGTATTAATGTTTCCGGTTAATACAATTATAGCATGGGATGTAAACATTTATCATAAACATAAAGATATAATAATAACCACTTTATTATTGCCTCTTGGGCATATCTCCAACAGTCTCCCACTTGCACTAGAGTCAATAATCTAGTTAAAAATTTGTGCATTCAACACCTATGGCTTTCTGGTGTTGTATATACACTATTGCTAGTGGTAAACATAATCTTCGGATCTGACACTTCCAGGTCCGTGTGTATTTGCATTTCCTTGCGTCTCTACGCATTACTCATTCTCCAATGAGATGGCATTGTATAAATTTGGTCCTTTGGTGAGACCTTTAGTTCCTTTGGATTAAATCATGTTGATACAATTGTCATACAATGTATCTTCATAGTATTATACCGCTATGAACCACACCTAGTTTGATAACAAACTACTTGACGCAAATGCCCTCATTTGCTGCTACAATAGCAGTCATATACTTAGCCTTTTGTTGTAGTATCTGTCACAATGTTTTAACTTTGGTACTCAACCAAATTCGTTATGGAACTTCCTTTCCATTACATTGTGCCACCCATAGTTTAAATGGAGATAAACTTAATTTGTGACAAAACTAGTATCAATGAAACAATTTACAATGAACTATTTGTCACCACTATATAAATAATATATTCTTAGTTCTTCCAAAGATCATAGGAATATCCCTACTATTGTCCAATGATCATCTTATGAGTCATTCTGGTATATGCTCATAACATTTAGAGCATAGGACATATCTGGATGTGTACATCTCAAAGAATGATTGATCAAAATATTCTTGTGATTTCACCAAGTGTCAAAACACTTGAATCTCGTGTCAACACACTTGAATCTCGTGTCAACACACTTGAATCTTGATTCAGTCCTTTCCGTGTGTCAAGAACCTTTCTTGTTGTTTCCATATTGAACTCATTCAACATCTTATCTATGTACATTTGGCAAAACCATATTAGCGCCTCAATCTATCCATATAGACATTGATGCGTAATTCTTGGGTTATGCCTAAGTCTTTCATCAAAATGAAATTCTTAACCTATGTCAATAAAAGATACATCATTTCTAATCAACAATATGTCTTTCACATAATGTATTAGAAATATGTCTTAGCGCTCTCACTTAATTTCTTGCAAAATGCACACATCTTCATCGTCTCTGATGAAATTAAACATTTTAACGGTTTCATCACGGTGAAGATTCCAACTCCGCGATGCTCACTTCAACCATTGAAGTTTTGCATACTCTTTTAGCATCCTTTGAATTAACAAAACCCTTTGGATCGTGTCATGTACACGTCCTAGGTAACCATCCTATTAGAAGAACTTGTTTTGTTTGTTCAACTACCATATACCAAAATATATGTAGTGGTTGCTACATTAATCCGTCCTGACTAAATATTGCTATGAAAGATCAAATCTTATCATAGTCAATTCCTTGAACATTGTCGTAAACTCTTTCCGACAAGTCGACTATTTCATAGATGTGAAACATCCATGTATATTTCTTTATAGATCCATATACGACTGTAAGGTCTTGCACCTTTCCAGAGGGTCTTTCAAATTCAAAGGTTGATTTCTCGTGTATGGAATTATCACGGATTTTATGGCTTCAAGCCACTTAACGAAGTCAGGGCCCATCATTGATTATTTGCATGTAGTCGGTTCATCATTGTCAAACAACAATGATTTAACTCTCAAATCTTGGCATTTGATTACTTACCCGACCTACTTGGTTCAATAGTAACTTAGATCTCCGTGACCACAACCTTGAGGCATGTGAGCCATGAGCATTGTTGCTGCCTCCGGGACACTTACCGATGTTGCGCAACTCAGAACATATTAGCCAAGGTTTCAACAACCTTGTCAAAGTTCTATTGTCCTCCCACTTGACTTTTCACCAAAAATTCCTTCTCAAGAAACTCGACATTCTAAGCGACAAACACTTTTGTCTTCGGTGTTATGGAGGAATACCCAATGGTTATTCGAAATAACCTACAAAGACATGCTCATCCGACTTTGGTTGTAAACACTTTACTTATGCCTAGCATACCAAAAATTTAAGAAAGGACAACCTAGGTTTTATCCCAAACAATGACTTATATGGTGTCATTTCAATGGATCACGATGGAGCTCTTTTCAGTGTAAAAGCGGTAGTCACTAAAGCTTTAATCTTTTAAAATATAATGGCAGTTTTATAAATGACACCTTTGATCTTACCATGTCAAACAAGGTTTCATTACATATCTTGAACACTCCATACTCCTATGGTGTTTTTGGGAAATGCAAATCCATGGAACGATTCCTCAAATCTTAGGTGTTTTGCTAAACTTGTAACTCAAACATCTTTCTTTATGATCCAATCATAAACTTTTTTTTATTTTCTTGTTACAATAATTTTCCACTTCATCTTGAAAGTCTTTGAAGATTTTCAAATGTTTCATACTTTTTCCTTATTGAGTAAGTATATACATATACTCACTCAAATCTTCGGAGAAAGAATATGAAGTTGAAATCCATCGCCCACGACTACACATAATGGACTATATACATCAATATGTACAAATTCCAATCAGTTAGTCGTCCGTTCCTCTTTTGGCCTACGAACGGAGTTTTAATTATCTCCAGAAAAGTATCACAAGCGTCATTTGATCAAAATCAAAGACTCCAAAAAATCCATCAACATGGAGTTTCTTCATGTATCCCTTTCAATATAATTTAAACAGTGATGTCACTTCGCAAGTGATCTTTCAATTATTTGTCTTGCGATATTTTAGCATTAGTTTTATGGTCGTTATTTCTCCAACCAGACTTGTATATCATCCATCTTTTATGGAATACGGTAATTATTTGAACAACCTTTTGTCGTCATAATACCTGATCAAAATAACAATTATTGAAACAAATCTTGAAGGCAAGCTTTGATGTTAACAAGCAACACAACAACCCTTTGTTTATTTTTGATGAACATCATCACATATTCTCTTACTAGTTACTTAGGCCATTGTAGTTCATGAATTGTGTTGTCATGTATGATACTTCATACCAACTAATTCGGTATCCAATACCGCAGAACTACATTGTTTAACAAGCAACGAATACAGCCATAACATGTATCTTCTATATACCTAAGTTGGACATCTCCAATCTTTTCTTTTCTGCCAAATATTTTATAGATTCTCTTTCAACAATTCCTTTTCTTTTAAAAGAATCTATCAACATCAATAGTGGTGTCATTCACATGACACGTAGTACAAAGTGTGTATAGTCAAATACTAATACCTTTGGACTTGCACTTTGAAGTGGATCACCTTCATCAATGTTTGGCATTCTTTCAAAGTTCCATTCTTTAGTAATCTTTTAGTGTAGTAAACATTTTACTTACATCTTCTATTCATCCTTATCATGACAACTTTCATGATCAAGCTGCTATAGCTTATAAAGGTGAATTACGAGTATAATGTTTCTTTTCCAAAACCTTTTGGAGGATTAGGACGACTAGCGTCTCCAACCTTCACAAATTCTCATCAAATATGAGGACATATACTCTATCATGTTGTAACCAACATATTGTTTTAGATATCGCAATACCTTTCACATATGATGGTTTCTGAAACACTGCTTTCAACTCTTAGATAAACTTGATATTAAAAACAATCTTTTGAGTATCAAGAATCATGGAGGCAAACATGATACATTAGATACTAACACTGGAATTGTTACTCTTGATTTAATACTGTTTATTAAACTTCACAGAGTAAACGGAGTTTGCTGAAAGTTTGCAATATGACTTTTAAACTTTAGATTGACACTCAAAACAATACGATACCAGTTCGTAAAGCAAATATCCAGAATTTCTATAGTTCCACTATCTCAACTATAACTAAGCGTAAGGTGGTGAACGGATGCCAATGACTACAACAAACTATGCAAATTCACTTTGATTGTGTTTATGATAAATTGAGTTTGACTAATCCAAATTACAAATGAACTCCCACTCAAAACAACATCCCTCCAGTTGTTTTAGTGATTACACGAACCAAATCCACTACACCAAGTCCGATCATCACGTGATATGATGTAGCTTTAAAGGCCAACAATCAACATGTTCATCATATCATCCATATGACTCATGCTTTACCTTTCGGTATTCTGTGTTCCAAGACCATGTCTGTACATGCTAGGCTCGTCAAGGTTAACCTTAGTATCCGTATGTGCAAATCTGGCTTGCACCCGTTGTATGCACATGTAGAATCTATCACACCCGATCATCACGAGATGCTTCGAAACGACGAGTCTTAGCAACGGTGCCTACTAAGGACGAACACTTTATTACTTGATATTTAGTGAGAGGGATCATCTTATAATGCTACCGTCGTGATCTAAGCAATACAAGATGCATAAAGGATTAACATCACATGCAATTCATAATATGTGATATGATATGGCATTTCTTCTTGTGCCTTTGATCTCCATCTCCAAAGCATGGACATGATCTCCATCATCACTAGCGTGGCGTCAAGGTCCGTGGCGCCGCTTCATGGTTGTCCATCACCAACAGCAACTATTACAACTACTTGGAATAAAGCTATTACATGATGAATAGACACGCAGGTCTTAAACAAAATTTAAAGACAACCATTAGGCTCCTGCCGGTTGCCATATTACAATAAGGATCATTGCATACATCAAATATAATCACAATCACATAATGACCATATCACATCACAAAACCCCTGCAAAAACGAGTTAGACGCCTCTAATCTTATTTGCATGTTTTACGTGGCTTGGGGCTTTCGAATAAGAACGGATCTTACCTACGAACATGAACCACAACGTTGATACAAGTGCTATCAAGTGCAAAGTGTAGATTGGATCTATACTATGATGGGAGAGACAGACACCCGCAAAGCCACTTGTGCAATATGAGTTGCACGTCAACTGTGGAGCAAGTCTCATGTGCGATGACATGTAAGGTTAGCCCGGGCCGCTTCATCCCACCATCCCGCAAGATGCAAAGTACACAAAGCAAAAGACGGCACGAGCACCAACGCCCACAAAACCATTGTGTTCTACTCGTGCAACAGATCTACGCATAGACACGGCTCTGATACCACTGATGGGTTCGTAGCATGGAAAACAAAAAATTTCTACCGCAAGAACGAACAAAATCCAGATCTAATCTAGATAAAAGCCAAGATCTAATCTATTAGACATGTGCAACGAGATAGATCTGTACTAACCCTCGTAGATTCGATAAGCCTTGTTCGAGATCGGATCTTGTGGTTGATGTAGTCGATCACTTGCCGATCTCAAGATCGAGTAGACGATCCTTCCAGCGCCGCGTTCCGGCAGCGCTTCTGCAGTCGGTCACACGTGCGGAGTCGAAGCAGACCTTCCTCTCTCCGTTCCAGCGAGCAGCGGAGGTAGTAGATCTCTCCACGAAATCCCAGCAGCACGACGGCGTGGTGGTGGTGGTGGAGTAGAGAATTCTGCAGGGCTTCGCCTAAGCCAGAGCAGAGGGAAGGAGGAGGAGAGAGGCAACTTGAGATCTAGAGAATAGAAGGGGCAAGGGGGCTTGTGCCTCCACCCCTCTATTTAAAGGAGGGAGGCGCCATGGGGAGGTGGAGTCCTTGTAGGACTCCCCTCTCCCTTGGCCAGCGGATCAAGGAGGTGGGGGAGAGTCCTACTCCCCCACGAATCCTTGTCTTACCCCACAAGGATTCCTTGATCCTTTCTTGGTTTTCAAGTAAACTCCAAGAAATCTTCTAGAACCTTCCGGAACATTCCGAAACCTTCTAGAATCCCCATACAAATACTCTGGAACATTTCGTAACTTAGAAAATGATCCCCAATATATGAATCTTATTCCCCGAACAATTCCGGATCTCCTCATGATGTCCCGGATCCAATCCGAGACTCCGAACAACATTCGGTCTCCAACGCACATTCCATATCTACTTAAAACAACTTCGAACCTTAAGTGTGTCACCCTACGGTTCGTGAATATGCAGACATGATGGAGACACATCTCCGATCAATAACCATTAGCGGGATCTGGAGATCCATAACGGCTCCCACATACTCAACGATGACTTTGTGATCGATAGAACCATTAACATACGAAACTAATTCCCTTTGTCACGCGATACTCTACTTATCCGAGGTTTGATCGTCGGTATCTCCATACCTAGTTCTACCTCGTTACTGATAAGTACTCTTTACTCGTTCCATGATATGTCATCCCTTGTGACCTAGTCACATGCTTGCAAGCTAACTAGATGACATTCCACCGAGAGGGCCCAGAGTATATCTATCCGTCATATGGATGGACAAATTCCAATCTTGGTCCATGCGCTTCAACACATACTTTCAAAATATCCAATGACACCTTTATAACCACCCAGTTACGAAGCGGTGTTTAATGTCATCAAAGTATCCATCCGGTGATGGTGATTAACATAACCTCATGGTCGAAGGATTAGGTTACTATGCATTTGAAAGCTTGTAGAAAAACGAACTTAATGACCTGATCTTATGCTATGCTTACTATGGGTGTGTGTGTCCATCACATCATTCTCCTAATGATATGATCTTGTTATTAACGACATCCAATGTCCATGATCAGGAAACCATGATCATCCATTAATCAACAAGCTAGTTTAACAAGAGGCTTACTAGGGACTCTTTTATGTTTACAAAACACACAAGTATTAATGTTTCCGGTTAATACAATTATAGCATGGGATGTAAACATTTATCATAAACATAAAGATATAATAATAACCACTTTATTATTGCCTCTTGGGCATATCTCCAAGATGAACATGCTATTGATTCATTATGATGGTATTGTTTATGGTCTTACCTGCAAGTTGTATACACATATTGTTTTCCAGAACCAAAGGTCCCGAAGTGACAGCAATCGGGATAACCGAAGGGAATGGCTTTGATGTGAGGATCACATGTGTTCACGGAGTGTTAATGCTTTGCTCCGGTGCTCTATTAAAAGGAGCACCTTAATTGCCAGTAGTTCCCTTGAGGCCCCGCTACAAACGGGCTGGCAGGACAAAAGATGTTGTGCAAGTTCTCATTGCGAATATGTATGACTATATATGGAACACATGCCTATGATTATTTAGTACTTGGATGCTTTATCTTATTTATCTGCAAATGCCCTATTTTTTGATTGCCATATGAATTGTCTTGTCCATGCAACGCCTGTCCATCCATCCCTATGCCTACCGCGCTTTAATCTTACTGTTTACTGCAATTGTTACTACTATCTTTACTTTTAATACTGCTATTACTTTACTATTGCTGATACAAAACTGTTGCTACTAATAAACTGTTGTGAGAAAGATTGTTTCCAGGTGCAGCTGAATTGACAACTCAGTTGTTAAGGCTTATAAATATTCTTTGTCTCCCCTTGTGTCAAATCAATAAATTGGGTTTCACTTCCCTTGAAAATACTATGATACACCCCCTATACTTGTGGGTCATCAAGACTATTTTCTAGCGCTGTTGCCAGGGAGCATAGCTTTATTTATCAAGTTCACTTGGAATCACTATTGTTTGCTGCCATCCATCCATCATGGGTAAGTCTCGTGATGGAAAGGTCCCTATTTTACCATCCACTACAAGGAGATGTACGGTTCTGAACACCTCTGTTGCTCTTGATTCACCATCTGTTATGAGTAAGTTCCTTACACCACCACATACACATGCTACACATACTACTACTACTGCTGAATCTGAAACTTCTGATACTTATGATGCTGCTTCTACTGTGCTTGATAAAAGTGGTTCATTAGGTCCTTTCCTAGATGCTACCATTGCTAGAACTATAGCTGGAAATATTGAAACTCCTAATGAAGATACTACTCACTTGTCAGTTCACCTGAGTCTAGAGAGAGCTATGATATTGAAGACTGTTATATAGAGATGACCGATGAATTTATTAAAGAATGTCAAAACACCCATGATAGGAGTGCTATTAAGAGTCTCCTTGAGAGGCGTACTATAAAACCCAAATTGTCTCCTAATGCTAAGTTTGCTGCATCTCCCATAAACATTAAAGATAAGGATTATGATTTCTCTCTTGATCTATCTTACATAACTATTGTTGAGAAAGAACCTTTTTGTGGGACTAAGCTGAAAGTGCTGTAGCACATATGACTGAGCTTTCTACCATGAGTGGCCTGTTTTCTGTTGATATTAAAATGCGCACCTACTTTGTTGCTAAAATTTTTCCTTATTCGCTGAAAGGAGAAGCTAAAACTTGGTTTAATAATTTACCCCTGGATCTATTGATAGCCCTGATTGCTTGATTAGTACTTTCCTTCAGAAATATTTTCCTCCTAGTACTAGACATGCTATTTTGAAGGAACTTTTTGATTTTAAACAGGGAGAGAAAGAGATATTGCCTGAATCATGGGCAAGGTTTTGTGCTTTGATTCATGCACAGGCTGGATGTCCATTACCTAAGAATGAGCTTCTTGACATATTTTATAATGGACTAACTGAAGAATCTAGGACATACCTGGATAGTTGTGCTGATTGTGTTTTCAGGAATAGGACTCCCAAGGAAGCTGAAGAATTAATGGCTAAAATAAGCAAGACTTATGAAGATTCGACTCCTCCTGAACCAGCTATACCTAAGACAACTATACCTGAACCAACTATCCCTGCGCCTATACCAACATCAAAGAAGAGGGGAGTTATCGAACTAAATAATGAAGTGATGAAGGAAGCTAAGAAATGTCTTAAGGAGAAGGGAATTAAAGCTGCAGACATCAAGAATTTACCTCCTATAGAAGAATTATGTAAGCCAATATCCCACTCATCCACTATTGAGGTACACTCTCTCCAACATTTTGATGAAGGTTATATTCCTTACTCTAAACCTCCTGATCAATGCTTAGAAGAATTTGATGTTTTTATTGTTAAGCAAGATAATTTTAATAAAAGGGTGCAAAATCATTTAATGGAAAACTCTAGAGCCATTATTGAGTTAAAAGATATTGTGGAAAGAACCTCTAATGATGTTAAAATGCTTGTTATACATTTTTAAATGGTTCAAACTCAAATTGATCAGCTTATTAAGGTACAAAAAGACTTGCTAGTTAATGCTGCTAAAGAAAAAAACATGCTTATGAAATTAGAACTAGAAGTGGTGCTGCTACCCAGGATCCTCTATATCCCGAGGGGCATCCTAAAAGAATTGAGCAGGATTCTTAACAAACTAAAAATAGTGGTACTTCTCCTAAGAAAAGGAAAAAGAAACATAAAACTATTGTAGAACCTTCCGAACCTGCTAAAGATCCTAATAGTATATCTATCTCTGATGCTGAAACTAAAAGTGGTAATGAGGAAAATGATGTTCCTGATAAAGAAAAAGTTGAAGAAGAACCTGAAAGGCACACTAAGAATACTAAATACACTAAAGAAGATTTTGTTGCTAAGAAACATGGTAGTGAAAGAGATCCTTGGGTCCAAAAACCTATGCCTTTCCCAGATAAGAAACACAAGTCAAAGGAAGATGAACACTATAATAAGTTTTGTGAGTGGATGAAACCTTTATTCTTGCAAATTCCTTTGACTGATGCTATTAAATTGCCTCCTTATTCAAATTATATGAAGGATATTGTCTCTAATAAAAGGAAGATCCCTAATGAAGAAATTTCTACTTTGCTTGCTAATTATTCCTTTAGTGGTAAGGTTCCAAAGAAACTTGGAGACCCAGGGATTCCAACTATTCCATGCTCAATTAAAAATAGTTATGTTAGAACTGCTTTGTGTGATTTGGGAGCAGGAGTTAGTGTTATGCCTTTTCTCTCTATAAGAGACTTCAATTAGAAAAACTAATACCAACTGATATATCTTTGCAAATGGCTGATAAATCTACTACCAACCCAACTGATATATCTTTCGAATATGCACCACAGAATTATTGGCAGGATTCGCAGTTGAATCCAGCCGGCGTCCCTTCTCCTACTCTTGTGTCCTTCTCTCCTCCACTTCTCCTCTCCTCCACTTATTCTCTCCTCTCCCCTTCCTCCCCTCTTTCTCCACTTCTTCTCTCCTTCTCCTCCCCTTCTCCTCCCCTTCCTTCCCTTCTTCCTCCACTTCTTATCTCCTTCTCCTTTGCTTCCTCCCCTTCTCCACCCTCCTCCTTCTCCACTCACCGGCGACCTACTCCTCCTCCTACTTTAGCGACCTCCTATTGCGACCCCCCTGCTCCACCGGCGGCCTCCTACTCCTCCTCCTCCTTCCACTACTCCGGCAAAACCCTACTTTGGCGACCCCACCTAGATCTGGCCTGTTTTTTTGAAACTTGAAAAAAAATCTATGACGCATATTGCAATATGGGTCACAGAAATTTGAGATTTAAAATTTTGGGCTGGATCTGGCCCCTCTTTTTTGAAATTTCAAAAAAATCTGTGGCGCATATTAGCAATATGCACCACAGAAATTTGAGATTTATGTGGCTATGCTCCACAAAAATAAAATTTAGTGGTGAGGTAACAGTGGCGCATCTGATATGCGCCGCAGAATTGCAAAATATGTGCGCCACTGATAAGCTTTTTCCTAGTAGTGGGTGTAGCGAGGCGAGGCGGCGGCAACGGCCCGGGGTGAGCCTAGCGCGGCCCACCAGCTCCCGCTGCACTAGCGCGTTCCCTGTGTGCCCTGCGTGGGCCAGCCTAGCTTGGCCTGATGGTGGTGGCCGGTGTCGGCCGCACATGTGGCACTTAGCCTACACATGTCTGCCAGCTTGCATGGGCCCAACCACTGTGGCCGTTTTGCTGCCCCCTGGGGTGGTTTCCTCTTGGGTTGTATCCCTCCGGGGATTCGGCCCAATGCAAGAATTTGCCCCATAATTTAAAATATTTATTTATTATATTAAGTCATAATTAATATATATATGCATATTTTTAATTAGACTTTTATACCGAAACACCTTTCGATTTTCTCCTTCTTTCGAATATCTTCGGACCCTCTTCGAAACTATTCGAATAATTCTTTCTTGGACATTTCCGATCTCTTATTTATCATCGGTGATCCCTTTGCTTTCATAGCGATCTTAAACGTCATTAGACCTTTAAGTGTGTTACCCTATGGTTGGGAATTTCATAGACATGATCAAGATTTCTCTCCGATCAATGATCAATAGCGGGTCTGGGATGTCCATATTGACTCCTATGCATTCCACGAGACTTTGTCGTGTTCAAACCATAAACTCCGTTCCCTATTCCTTTTGTATCTGTGATACATGACTTGTCCGATATTTAATCTTTAGTATCACTATACTAATCTTATTACCGATAAGTCTACTTAAGTCGTTATCGTGATATTGTAACCACATGACCTAGTCATACACTGTAGCTTATTGGATACGATTTCACTGAGTAGGTCCAGTGTATCTTCCCATCAAGCAGGAGGACAAATCCTGATCTGGATACATAGGCCTCAAATGTTCCTTTGGAATACCCAATGCACACTTTTATGACCAACCAGTTATGGACATGACGGTTAGTGAGATCAAAGCATTCCTTAAGAGTGATTAATATGATCTCACGGTCTAAGGAAAAGGTGACTTCGTTTCTAATTACTACAATGATGAACCATGTGACTAGATCATGTTGCAATACTTAAGTGGGTAATGTCCATCATATCATTCTCTAATGACATGACTCCGTTGTCAACTGGCATAGATGCACCATGATTAGGAAACTTGATCGTTGGTTGCCCAACGAACTAGTTTAATAGAGGCCACTAGGGACCTGGTTTGTTTACATACCACACATGTATTAGTGTTTCTTCTTGATACAGTTATAGCACACAGTATGAAACTATTATGAACTAGTTTGAGATATGATAATAAACCTATTTATTATTTACCTCTAGGGCGTATCTCCTCCAGTCTCCGTCAGTGACCTCTTCGGCAACCTCAATATGGGCGACAATACGAACAATGCTGCTATCGCTGCGACCACTACTGCTGCCGCCTCTGCCGCTCAGGCTTCACCGTACTTCACCCTAAGCTTTCTCTTTCTTATTTTGCTAGAGTTTTTTGTACTAGCGTTTGGAGTAGATGTGATCAGTTTATCTTGTTTAGATGTAATATGTTTGTCCACTCTGTTAGTTTGCATGATCCACTTAATTGCTATTTGCATGATCATGCTTTATGAATCATTTATTTGGACTAAATCATATGAATTTTTGCTTATATTTTCAACACCCATCACACACGGAAAGGATCTTCAGTCGATATGTATATTAGACTCATTTCATGGAGTAACTTTTTTCTTGGAAGAGCTTGGATGCACAAGCATACATACCATGCCTAATACGAGAAAAGAGGGAAAATGTGCACTAAGGGAAAACATGCAATGTGTGTCACAATGAATTCTAAGATGCACATAAGATTTCTTAATTACCAAAAGGAGAGCTATATATCCCTCTACTATGATCTCGAAGTAACATATAAATCAAATCAAAGACACTTGCTAAATATTTTAAATCATTGATAACATGTGAATGTAAATGTTGATGTCTTTATATAGTTCATTTACTTTCGCTTTCGTGCACACCCGAGAATGGTACTTTTCCATTGCACCGATCGAACTAACCTTTAATTTCCTCACCAGAAAAAACCGACCTACAATTAGTCAGAGAGAATAAAGATCAACTGAAAGTCTAATGCGCTGGGACGAATGGTCACAAGCATGTCGTACCATGCATGTTTATAGCTTTTCCTTTTGTTTCAAGAAAAACAATTTTTTAATTTTGGCATGCGTCAAAATAGGACGCACATCTGTTGGAGATGGAAGCAAAGTGAGTCGTGCACAATGTTTAGCTAGGACCACATATGGAATGTACGAAATGATTTCATCTTTAACAAAACAAGGTTTCGATTATTTTTACATGTTTTTTTAGAGAATTATTTCTATATGTTATGCCTATGACTACTCATTGGATCCATATGTGGTCTCGTCACGCCATGGATTTTCGGTGCAGCCGTTTGGATACGATTGCACGGGACTTCTACAGCCATATTTTGGCTGGCGGTTTGAAAGGCGGTTGACTTGAAGATGATCATACGCCATTTTCTTTCTCTTTTGTTTAGATAGCACGGTCCATGTTGAAACTTTGTGCGACCCGTGATTTTGTAATAATGTGTACTAATTTTTTAATAAAGAATCGTATGCATCGTTTTGATGTAGAGCCTGGGTTACCCCCTATTCGAAAAAAATGAGTGTGGTACAGCAAACTGATACACCTGTGTATCTGGAGGAAAAAATTGGCGACGCCAGACATCAAGATGGGTTTTTATGAAGGAACAGGCTGTGATACCAAAAATCCAAACCCTCGCGGGCAGCATGGTGATTATTATATGGCAACACGAGAATCACATAGGACATCACAACAGCGCTCAGATTCCAGTAGGCTGGTCCTAGTGAGAGTATCATAGCTAGTATCATGCATGCCATGTTGGCAAAATCTGATGTAGCACAACAATTAATAAAGAAAGAGTTGGTTAGAGTATCATAGGATAGATACCATATCATAGCACGTAAAAGTAAAAAATCCTCATGCAAATAAATCTTGTACACAATTTTGTATTGAGATTCTACAAATCATTAAATATAGTATTAATATGATAGTATCATATGATACCATGCACTATGGAGATAATATCATATACTAGTATCATATGCATGATACTAATACTATGATACTACCACTATGACCAACCGTATAGCTAGGAATGATGTGCACGAACATGCATGTGCTTCGACGGGCGTGCGAACCGTTCGTGGCATACCAGCAAGAGATTACTCAGTCTGTTTGGGGTTTGTGTCTTACCCAGGTTTGTGTCTTACCCAGAAAGGCGTGGCGGTGTCGAATCGCTGAAGATAGAATAAACTCCTCCACATCCAACTCTCGTTCCGGCGGTTCGTGCGTTTAGCGTCGTTGGAGGACGTGTGGAGGTGTTTTAAATGTTCAGAAAACTAGCACTTTGTGTTTTCTAGCAAAATATAATCACTATTCTACAATTTCTTTTTCAAGGAACACTGAAACCAAAATCAATTTACAGTGGGATCCATTTGTCAGAGCTGAGGGAGTAATCTCCCTCTGTAATCCCTTGAATACTGTAGTAATCTCCGTAATACATTACTCCGTCCGTATAAAAATATAAGATGCTTTAACTTTTGTGAAACAAATGTATCTACATGCTTTTAGTGTGTATATCCGAAATGAACCTACACAATAAAAAATATCTAGGTACATTCGTTTTACAAAAGCTAAAACATCTTATATTTTAGAACATAGGGGTATAATATAATCTATCTTTGTACGTCGAGGCAGAGCTCGACAAAGCAGAGAACAAGATCCGATCTATGAACAACAAGACGGAAAAAAACGTATCATACTATCCTGTGCGCACTACAGAACGGTCGTGTTCACCTTTAGAAGACAAAATTACAGAAAAATCACAATTGTGGCCTCAGATTTTTAAAAGCCATCAGAATTGGATGATTAGGGTCCCCTAGTTCCTGTCGGTAACATTGTCTAACTGCATTTTCTCGTGTGTCCCTAGGACCATGGAGGCACGGTAGATCCCGGACCTTGTCGGTGGGAGGGCTTTGTTTTTATGTATTGCTTATTCTGTTTAGGGTTTGTGTCTTACCAAGAAAGGTGTGGCGGTGGTGGCTCTCTGAAGATGTAATAAAGTCCTCCCATCTAGGCCTCGTTCATGCGGTGCGTCTAGCGTCTTCGGAGGACGTGTGGAGGTGTCTGTCCGGCATATTTCGCTGGATTCAGTGGGAGTTATTAGCATAAAACCACCACTTTTGTGTCAAATGTTCGGAAGTCCACCACTTCGTGTTCTCATAGCAAAATTGTGATCACTATTCTGCAAACTTTTTGCAATATACACTAAAATGAAAATTAACAGTGTCAGAGCTGAGGTGGCATAAATTTGCCGAGGTGGACTAGGTCCCACATGTAAGCCAATCTAAAAAATCTAAAAATGTATTAAAAAATCAAAATAGTAAAAAAGTGGGAGGTCGTCTCTTTCCTTCCTAATCTCAGGCGAGCACCAGCGTTGGCACCCAGCTGCCCTCCGGTGACCCAACCCCATCGGACACCATAACCTTCCTGGCCGGCAAGCTCTTCACGGTACGGGCTGCTACTATCTCGATCGCCTCATCATATTACTACTTACTATTACTTACTCCCTTGTTCTCATAATTTTTTTCGTGGTTTTAGTTTATAGACTTAAAAAATCTAAACTGCATCCGCAGATTGTGACCAACGGGCGGGTGCCGGCATGCCTACACCGTGTTAGGACACCCACCAACCGGGAGCACTTCAGCGTGGTTTTAATCTGCCGGCCAAGGGATAGCACCGTGGTGACCACCATGGACGAGTTCGCCGACCCAGACCAACCCTCAGTTGTATAAATATTTCATGTTCCGTCAATCAGAGGAAGGCAAAAAATCCACCAACTCGGTCAAGTCGTTCTGCGGGATAACCACTCATTGAAGCCGGCTACACAGCACAAGGATCGACAATCCAGCCTACATCCTTTATTTTTTTTATTACTCCCTCCGTCTCAAAATAGATGTCGCAGATTTATTAAAATTTAGATAAATCTAGACACTATTTAGTATATAGATACATCTAAATTTTAACAAATCGAAGACATCTATTTTGAGACGAAGGGACTATTATTTATCAAATAACCCACCGTTTTAATTTTGCTCAAGAAAAAATAAACTAGCCATGGACTCTCTGCTTAATTTCGTACATGTTGCCTGAATAATCATTCAGTTTCATGTGCAAATCTCTTTGCCATATGGCATAGAGGCAATGATTATCATGTTAAAGACAATTTGTAGTACCCCGCAAAAAAGACAATTGTAGTAAGCTTTTGATGGAGGACTTTCTATCCTCCAATATGCTAATGATACAATCCTATTTATGGAACATGACTTGGAGAAAGCTAAGAACCTGAAGTTGATACTATCAGCCTTCGAGCAACTCTCTGGATTAAAAATTAATTTCCATAGGAGCGATTTGTATAGTTTTGGCGAGGCCCAAAACGAGGCACACCTGTATGCTGAACTTTTCGGCTGTGGACAGGGGCAATTTCCAATCAACTATTTGGGTATTCCGATACACTATCGGCGTCTCACTATTGCTGAATGGAAACTCACTGAGGAAAGACTACAAAAACGTCTCAACAGTTGGAAAGGCAAATTGCTATCCCTTGGAGGAAGACTTGTACTCATAAACTCAGTACTTACCAACATGGTACTGTATATGATCTTGTTTTTTCAACTGCCAAAAGGTTTCTTGAATAAAGTGGATTATTTCCGATCAAGATTCTTTTGGCAAGGGGATAGTGAAAAGAAAAGGTATCGACTGGCCAAATGGAATGTGGTTTTCGGACCGCAAGGATACGGTAGACTTGGTATTCACGATCTACAATTCAAAAATACCGCCCTTTTATGTAAATGGTTGTTTATGCTACTTACTGAAGAGGGAGTTTGGTGAACTATAATCTGGAGAAAATATGTTGGATCCAAAATTGTGTCTCAAATGGTATGAAAACCTGCCGATTCACATTTTTTGGCTGGACTAATGGCGTATAAAAAACATTTTTTCCGTTTTGGTGTGTTTAATATTAAGGATGGATCTCAAATTAGATTCTGGAAAGATAAATAGCTTGGTCATACTTCTCTCCAGGAACAATACCCGGCTCTATATTCGATTGTCAGACACAAAGGTGACACCCTCTCCAAAGTAATGGAAACTCCTCCTCCTAATGTATCTTTCAGAAGAAGTCTCATTAGTCCTAGGCTAGTATCATGGAACAATCTGTTATTACGATTATCCACGATTCAACTGTCAGACGGTGTAGACGAGTTCAGATAGAAACTACATGAGAGTGGTAATTTCTCTGTGGACTCGATGTATAGAGCCTTGATTCAGCCTAATATTTCGGTCGATGATAATAGCAAAATTTGGAAAATGAAAATACCCTTGAAAACTAAGATATTTGCTTGGTATCTGCGTAAAGGGGTAATTCTCACAAAAGATAATCTTGTTAAGAGGAATTGGCATGAAAGTAAACAATGTGTGCTTTGTCATCACGACGAGACGATCAAACACTTGTTTTTTCAATGCAAATTTGCTCGTCGTATATGGTCAATCATCCAAGCTGCCTCTGGTTTATCTCCGCCAGGATCGGTGGCCAATGTATTTGGTAACTGGTTACATGGGATTGATGATAAATACAAGACCTTGTTTAGGGTGGGAGTGCTTGCCATTATTTGGTCGCAGTGGCTATGTAGAAATGACAAGATTTTTAATACTAATGTGTCTTCAACGTTGCAGGTTATTCATCGGGCTACGGCTATTCTCCGGTCCTGGACTATTCTCCAGCGGTTCGAGTTCCGCATTTTGTTTGTGGAGGGGTGTACACGATTGGAGGATACGGCGAGGGATATTTTTTCCTGACATGGATGGCTGCTTGATCTGCGGATTGAGCTACCTTAGCGACTTGTCTTAGACAATTTTAGAGACATTTGTTTTTGTTTCTCACTCTTGACTAGTTATATACTTGTGTGGTTTGATCGGCTGTGTGCATCTTGAAAGTAATAAAGTGCCCATTTCGAAAAAAAAAACAATGGGTGCCAAAATCTGTTGTCCTCTTGGTGATACATATGACTTCTATGCATGCACAAAAATGACGTGCAGATCGACCATGTTTATGCATTCCTGAGCAAATAAAGTATATTTAATTATTTTGATAGCTAGCTATATTACGTAGAGTATGTAACTTAGTTGCGAGACACTAAATGCTCCCTGAAACGACTATGATCTATTAGATCACACATCTATGTGGACAGAACAACTCTGTAGTAATGACTATATTATAAATTATATAGGTACATTTCGCCATGAGACACCACTCGATCCGTATGATAAACTAGCACACAACCAATGGTTATTTACACCTGGTTTTAGTACGTATACGTTCACTTCCTTTTGGAACCAATATTGCAAGACCCACTCGGATAACACCAACAGCTGACGAGGCTCAAATTTACATCCGACTATAATCATTTTGTTCTATCCGATTCAATATTTACAGCTGACTCTGAACATGGCACCAACTTTTTTCGCCACTACCAACGACGTTGTCTTTTTTCGGCTCGCTACTAATATATGGAGCCTATAAGGGTTTCTCTACTAGCGCCACAACACGTAAGTGCCCCCTGGGTAGCCACCGAGAAACCCCATCCAATCTCCGGTCCAACCGCCACCAAGTAACCACAGCCGCCACCAAGTAGCCCTAACCCCAACCACTCCTTCCTCCCGCCGCCGCCACCACCGGTGGCGTCGCCGGGCGAAGCCCGGGTGGCGTGGCGGCGGCAGGGGTTCTCCTCCTGCTGTGTCGGGTAGCGGCTCTGCTTGTTTGTTTTGCTAGGGCTTCGGGGGACGCCGTCGAGATGGTGGAGGTGGCGTCGCATCGGAATAAGGGTGCTGGAGCTCGATCCCCATCTCGGCGAGGCCACGTGTGGCGGCGCCAGCGAGCTGTTGGCCTAGTATCCTCTTAGATCTGCGGATCTGGGGAGGGTGGTTTCTCCGGGCGCGGTCGACTTTCTACCTCACCTTGGAGTTTGTGGAGTCGGAGGGGTGCTGATGCTGTTGTCTTCCCCTCGGTCGGCCGTGGTGGTGAGGGAGAGGAAAGGGATGGCACCATGCCTTCCTTTTTAGGGTTGTTTGTGTTCTTCTGGTGGTGTGTGACTGTTGCGTCTTGAAGCTTCTTCTGACCGGCCTTGGTGGCGAGGAAAGGAGGTGGCTCGACGTGTCGACGCCTAAATCTGCCAGATGGTGGAGCGTTCTGCTGGTGATTTGGATCTACTGCTCAGGGATCCTCGATTGGAGGTACTGCTTGCTCTTCCCCATCTCCTGCCTGCCCGTTGGTCTGGAAAGGTTCTTAGCTCTCACCCCTCGGGGTGGGCACTCCTACGGTGTTCAAAGCCCAATGTGACGACAGCGGCGGCGGTGATTCGATGGTGTTTGAAGAGGTGCTGCTTCTGGATCCGGCCCATGTACTTGGTTGGTGATGATGAGGACGATGGGCTTGATTGCGTTTTGGAAGTACGGTGTGAGGTCCTACTTGCAAAATTTTGTGACCATATTGTATTTTCTTTTATTTATGGAGTCGTTTGTAATCGGTTTTGCCATTGCTAAAATCCCACCAGTTCTTGTCTCAAAAAAAACCCCATCCACTGCGCAATAAAAAATTTGTTGATACTTTTGTCAAATGTCGTTGAAAGAAACTGTCATACGTTCATGTAGTGAATGCCAACACTGCTTATCGAACCGGTCAAATATCATCGCACCAAGCATATCGAGATTGACATTCACTTTATCAGAAAAAAAGATATCACTTGGTCACGTCAGAGTTCCTCATCTTCAGCCATCCAATGAATTTCCGTACATTATATTATGTGTGTTCTTTCACGAGACTCTCAGGATGGTAGAGTTGTTAGGTTGACCTCTCCCATTCGATCTCAACGGATCGAACGAACCCTTGACCGTGCCCTGATCGAGGGCGCCCAACCAATCCATGGTTGGGCCCCTGCTGCCTGCGCTATATAAAGAGGTGGGATCCGGGTGGCTCGCAACACGAGGTTGGTCGTGTAGCCGCACACCCCACCGATACCCTGACCCGATCTAGGTCAGCGCAGTACATCGGGAAGCTCCGCCGCCGCCACCGCTTTGCCCACATACTCCACCGCCCCTCGCCGTCACCCCATGGCCAACGCAGTACCGATCTTATATGATTCACAGTGTCTGTAGTCGTCGCTAGGTGGTCCATTGACCTATTTGTAATTTCTATTACTTTTAAGGCTCTTTATCCTACTGTTGATGATCATTAATAAATCGGTGGGATTTCGCAAAAAAAAAAGCTTCTACTCGACTAGATCTACACATGCAAAGATCCTAGAGGTTCTAACAAGAGTATGCCTTGTATATAAGTGTGTCAGGTATATATCACCCGAATATCTGTAGATTGAATTGGTAGCTGATATCGTTAGGATTTTCCTTACTAACCATTAACCAAGACTTGTACACTATATATTTCTGGTGAAATTTTTGTGAAACCTTCACGCATTAATTGGAGTCAGACATACTAGCACACGATCTGCATGAAGGCTACCAGTGCACGACGCCTCTTGCTCTATGATTTGATAGGCATCGAACTGAAGATCTACCCACCCATGTGAGCCATAGGGTGCCCTGCCAACTAAAATTATCAACACCACGTCAAACTGTTGCTTCATACTGTGAAGATCCCGATCAGATCAATCTAATATTTTACGTGGATCGAGTAAACAAACAAATACTAGTAGTACTACTTAATGGATTCAGATTTGTGTAGATTTAGATGTATATACTCGCTCCGTCTCAAAATAAGTGAGTTTGTCTAGATTCGTATATACCTGACACGTTTTAGTATGTAGATACATATAAACCTAGACAAACTGAGATTACTTATTTTGGAACAGAGGGAGTAGCTCTGACTCTATTAAATTTAATAGGAAGGAGTAGAGTATGATCACCGTAACAACCAGCCTCGAGCTTTCTACGTAGAGCCCATCTGGACAACATACTCTCTGTCACAAATTATAACACGTCTAAGGATTAATCAAAAGTCAATATTTTCTAAGTTTGATACACAAAAATATGAAAAATTACAATACTACATCAATATCAATAGATTCACGTAAAATATACTTTTTCTTAATATGTCCATTCAATATTGTAGATGTAAATATGTTTTTGGGAATATTCATTTGACTTTTTTCGAAATCTTAGGCACCAGTATTAGATGCTGCCAGTGCACCACGCCCTCTTGCGCTACAGTGAAGATCTTCGAAATTAAATTAAATTATCAACACCAAGTCAACATGTGAAGATCTTGCGCTACATCAATATCAATAGATTCACCGCGAAATATACTTTTTCTAAATATGTTCATTCAATATTGTAGATGTAAATATGTTTTCCTAAATATTTGATCAAATTTAGTAACATTTAACTTTTTTCTAAATCTTAGGCATCTTATATTTGGGACGGAGTACCGACCAGTATTAAAGGCTGCCAGTGCACCACGCCCTCTTGCGCTACATGTTCGAGAATTAAATTAAACTATCAACACCACGTGAACATGTGGTTCCATACAGTGAAGATCTTGATCAGATCAATCAATCTATTTTTATATCGGGATTGAGAAACCAAACAAATGCTAGTACTAGTACTAAATAGATTCTTGTACCAACCGGCCTCCAGCTTCCTACAAACAGCCCACCCGGCCAGCAGCATACACCAACCAAGAAGCCATGAACTCAAGGGTCTGCCTCTCCTCCCATCAACCTTGGAGCATGCTCCATGACAGAGTGACCGAGAGAGCAGCACCACCACCAAGAGTACACCTGACCAAGAAGGTGTCCCATCCACAAGGCACCGACGAGTTCATATCCACACTCCCCAAGAGGAAAGGGTGGGCGGAACCACTCATCCAGTACAAGAACTTCTGGTTCAGACATCTCCCGCTCGAGCAGATCTTGCTGCTCCAGGATGCCATGGAACCCCGCGCCGACGACATCATCCTCGCCACGCAGCCCAAGTGCGGCACCACCTGGCTCAAGGCCCTTGCCTTCGCCATCACCAACCGCTCTCGCTACAGCTTAACCGACGACCACCCCCTCCTAACCACACACCTTCATCGTGTCGTCCCATTCATCGAGATCCCCAACCCTGGCATGGTTGATCACACCCATTTTCTCAAGACACTTCCTTCCCCAAGGCTTCTCAGCACGCACATGCCCATGTCGCTGCTCCCGCTGCACGCCGGCTCTCGAGTCGTGTATCTGTGCCGGGATCCCAAAGACACCCTGGTGTCAAGGTTCTACTTCGAACACAAAATCTCCAAGACCTCCGATCTCACCATGGATAGCGCTTTCGGCATGTTCTGCGAAGGGTTCTCGTCGTATGGCCCCTTCTGGGATCATTGCCTCGAGTACTGGAAGGAGAGCCTAGCAAGGCCTAACAATGTTTTGTTTTTGAGGTATGAAGAGATCAAGTCAGATCCAGTGCAGGTCGTCAGGAAGCTGGCAGCATTCCTCGGCGTACCACTGACCCGAGAGGAGGAGAGTTCTGGTGTTGCACAAGAGGTGGTGAGCCTCTGCAGTTTCGAGAAGCTTACCTGCCTACAAGTTAACCAGGTAGGTGGTGTTGATCGTGGGAACAGATTGTACGTCGGCAACTCCATGTTCTACAGAAAAGGAGAAGTGGGGGACTGGATGAACCACATGAGTCAGGAGATGGGAGAAAAGTTAGACCGTATCGTCCAGGAGAAGCTCCAGGGTTCTGGGCTTGTGTTTTGAGTCATGTTAATTGATGATTTGATATTCGTTCGCCTTTCTCCTTTCCACACTGCATCGTGTTGCGTGAGTATGTTAAAACTAGGTCCAACTTACTTCTCAAATAATGGTTTTAATTGGATGCCCTGCTTTTCATTGAGATCCATGGTCTATTTTTGTTTGAGCAAGGGGAACAAAGATAAACTAGCATGGTGTAAATTATTTATTGTTATATTATGGGGACATTGTCCTCCAATATTTTGTAGGTTTCGCCTATGTTGATAAATATATTGCCTATCCCTTTCTATTAGTTCGTAGTTTTGATTCCGTTGACTAGTGCATCAATTCAATTAGGTAAACCCTTAACAAAAATAGGGGCTTAAGGCTCCAATGCATATTTTAATCTATTAAAGCGCCATGGAGTAGAACCATGCTCACGGGCTTCACCATTAGCTGGCAAATCGAGCAAGGCTGGCGCCTAGCCTCATCCCGACGACCTTGTAAAATGAAAGCTTAGGAAGTACCCTCTCCCTCTCTCTGTTTCCATCGTAAGGCATATGTTCTTCCTCAAATCCGCCGAACATTACATGTCTTCATCTTTTTTGGACTGCTCCAAAAGTCTCAATTCTATAAACAAATTAAGTCCCCAATTAATAACGACATCTCATATCTTATATATATATATATATTTACTAATTAGAAACTTCCGTGGAGGCTCCACGTTAATCCTAGCTATCAATAGATAATTGTTCCGCCAGATTATCTTAATACTCCCTCCGTTTTAAAATATAAGATGTTTTAGCTTTGTGAATGAAGTGTATCTAGACCTCTTCTAATATTTCGATTCATCTAGATTTAGAATGAATCTAGACATTAAAAGGGGTCTAGATACACTCATTTTACAAAGCTAAAACATCTTATATTTTAAAACGGAGGAAGTATCTCTCAGCAGCCGTTGGATGACTATATGGCATCTTCAATGCTGCCACGCACACGTTTCCTTGCTCGACTCTCTCCCATGATCTGCAGAACGAAAAAGATGCTGCCACGCACACATTTTCTTGCTGGACTCTCTCTCATGATCTGCAGAACGAAAAAAAAATATTCAAGGCTGCCAGGAAGAACTCATCTAGTCTCCACCGCCTCCTCCAGACAGGGGCATCATCGAGCGTGGCCTACACCTAAGGTTGGACGCATGTTCACGGGCTTTTGGCTTGGCCCGGTCCAGCGTTGGCTCGCTCCGAGCTGGGCTCGGCCCGAGATTAGATGGGACCGAGTCGAGCCTAGAAAACTGGACCGGTGCGAGCTTTCGGCTTAGCCGAGTCGGCTCGGGTCGGCCCGTTGGCTTGCTTTTTTGTGAGAGAGAGGGAAATGGGTTGTTCGTGTAAAGGCATGCAACTTGTTCGAGAAGATCCGATGGGGAACAACGCACGAGCTAGACCAGGCCTCACATACCCCACGCGCCGCCACTGGAATACTGGAAAGATTTAGAAAATTTCGAAAGAAAAGAAGCCTACTCAAAAATTTCAAGAAAAAACTGCTACTCGAAAGAGCCATGACATGTCGTGTACTTACACTAAGGGAAAACAGAGGTGAAATTTTGAGGTTCTTAATTGTTCGAGCTGGCCAAAGGAGCCGAGCTAGTTTTTTGCGAGCCAGAACACACCTCGCACCGAGCCCAGCCCTCGTGTTGCGCACCCCACAATACTTTGCCTCCAAGTTCTGATCAATCTAAAATACAGGGTATGACCCAATCTTTCCTCTCCATCTCCGTGTGATCCTGCTCATCAGCTTCCAACTTCTGATCACGCAACCATCAAATCAGAGAACATTCTATGTCAAGCAAACACACGAAAATCATAGTAATTCCAAGGTATTCTAGAACCGCACCGACTGTGATGTGAATCAGTTTTTCTTACCCTTGAAATTTTTTATCTTGGATTTTAAATGACAGTCTACAACTTTTTCTCCTGTATATTTTTCTTTAAGTTGTGAAGATCTTTTCATAGAATTGACATGGTAGTGAATTCAATCAAGTCCGAGGCCTCTAATATCATCTTTTGAAGGTCCGACATGAAAGGATGCCTAATGGGTTTATAAAATTCGAAATGGTGTTCCATGAAGATACAATAGTGATATCTATCAAGTCCTAATTTTTCTGTTTCAGTGTTTACTAGCTGAATCACACACAAAATAACCAGTGTACATGATTTTTTGTGTGTTAGAAAGGGAGACTATCTAAAGTGTTCCTTGTTGATTATAGTTCTGTTCACTGTAGATATATGAATTTCGTTAACTCTTTTGCCATAGTTGTTAATCCTGGATTTTTTTGCGCTGCACCCAATAAAATCCTCCTATAGCTGCCCTCTCCCTACGACACCACTCACGGAATCTAGATGGGCAACCTTCGGCTTCACAATGAGCACATTTTCTGCCTGCTGCTATTGCTTATGAAGATTAATTAATGTCCAATGCACTAACGTATGTAGAATTGTTGGATCACCACCAGATATGCATGATGCTTATGACTCATGGGTGCAATTTACCGTGATTCCATCTTCTATCATGTACCCATTGGGGTTTGCATATTAGATGCTGCTTTACTATACACTTCAATGAATCTGAATTCTAGGTAATATTCAGTAGTAAAGAGGGATTTACCGGTTGCTTTACCTGATACATTAATAATTTTGTTATGGATTCTATTTATGGTAAAAAAAAAGTTGATACTTCAGCTTACAATAACCATATTAGAATACATATTGAATATATTTTACTTTTGTCCGGCTCCGACCCATGACCCCACGACCATGACACTGTCCTCCTCGCCCGCGGCGCCCTTCACCTCGGCCCCGATACAGGACACGATGGCGCCGCCCTTAGCCTCGCCCCTTGATTTAAGATCCCAGGGTAGGCCATCCTCATCTACCGTATCCGGATCTGCTCCACGACCGCGATCCGGGACGGCAGGAAGAAGCTACACCTGGCGATGCACGCCGTGGCGCTCGCGGTTGCCAGCGTCGGCGTGTTCAACCACGCGGAGAACGACAACCCCAACGCGGAGAACGACAACCCCAACGGCATATAATGTACCACCGTTCCAGCTCCAAAACTAAAGCGGTCATCAATTTTATCAACTTTTCCGTCCAATATTGCATAAAAGGTATCTCGCGCTCAGTATAATCCAGAGTTGCATCCATATTGTTGAACCGGAATTTCTCTCAATACCGAACCTAGAGACATCTGTAGTGAGAAATAATATAATATACGGAAGCATTAGCATGTAAACAAAGTAGTTTAGTTAGAATTACCTCAAGCAGTGGGAGGTTTCCCTCAAGATACGCTTTTCCAGGCTTGAAGCTTGCGATGCTGTGTTCTAGTGTCAGTTTTGCCCAGTTAATCGATCTGACCTTTTGGACGGTATCGACTAAGCTCAAGTATTTTGAGTTTACATTCTCCAAAAAAAAAAAGTATTTTGAGTTTACAGTTAAACCTTTAGTTGGGCAAAATATTTTGCCTATTGTGTATAACACGAGACACTGCAAGAATTCTTCTAATGACAACTTAGGGTTTTTCATTTTTCTTAAAAGGGAACTATATGTGACCTTTTTGTCCTTAAGTTCCCTTTTATCTTTTAGTTCTGCATATAATGCAGATGTCCTCTGGGACATTATCGGATGAAAATCAAGCCCTCACGCGGGCAGTTCCATAAGATTCTCTACGTCCTGCAGCGTAATTGTAACTTGTTTGCCATTTTTGATGATAAATGATTTAGACTTTGTATCATATGTGTTTGCCAGCCACCGGGGCACCACATGTGCCGGATGTTAACTGGCTGTATCTTAAGTAGCTGCCTCAGATTAGCAGCTATTATGAGCGCTCTCTGATCACGTGTCAGTGCCTTGATTAATTGATAATAGGCCTGTTGTGAGCATATTCCGTGGAGTTTAGGATCAGCACTCTATAGAAAGAGTACATGAAAAATCTGCGAGTACTTGCATAACTTAACTCAGTCACCACTAGTATTGCTGAAAACATTGATCTTTGCAAATCCTTTTAGTCTTTCCTAGTGCAGATTATTGCTAGTACATATGATTGATAGTACAGATCATTGCAAGTGCAGAGTACTCTTTGCAAATCTGTGTACATATTTGTTGGTAATACCAGAATTCAAGATCTTTAGGTAATAGCCAAAAAGAGAGAGACAATCTTGCACATGAACTATGTCAACCTCAGATCTTTTTGCATGGCAACTTTGTTATCTGACGGTCTGTGCTACTTCTTATTTCTAGAGCACAGATTAAATTGAATATACATGTCTTCTGACTTGTTACCTTGATGTCTTTCCTACGTAGTCGAGACTTCTTCTAGCTGGACATACACTGCGATCCAGCCTTTGACGGGGAGTCCATCAGCGCCGGCGGCCGTAGCTGGGACGGCTCAGCGTCGGCAGCTGGGATGGAGAGAAGAAGATGGCGGCTTGGAAAAGATGGGTGCTGGTGCAGCGTGAACAAGATTGTGGCAGGGTTGCGGCGGGTTTTTTTCTGATGGATATTTATATCTGGCTAGGTGTCCAACTGAAAGTACAAGTAGATTTTGTACTGGTCATCTTTTAAGTTTTCCCAACTACTCGTTTCTTTCTTTCTCTTTTCATACATCATCACAAATGTTTATAGAGCATCACCTCCTACGATCTAGAATACATAAGGTTTACTGACAAATGCCCAGAAAAAAAAGAGGTGACAAAAGAGGTTTACTGACAAATATGCATTCAAACTTCAGCACCTGCAAATAAGCCAAATGTGCCCAGGTTTGCTGCAGCTATCGTACGATGTATGAAATATTAAGTGAGAAAATGACGGAGGGCTGTGAAATATTAAGTGAGAAAATGGCTGAGGGCTGACAGGAAGGTAGATACAGAGGCATGTTTTACAGGTTTAATGGACACAACAAGTTGGCACAGAATGTATGTTCTGAAATCTGCAGTGTCAACATCGAATAAACATCAGGACCTTGACATGCTCAAGAGCCAGCTGACTCCTGGTCAGCTCCAGGTTCTCCTCCATCACATCTGCTGTATGTTCCATAACATTCATTATCTCATGCGTGCGGAGGCCACCAGCCCTATACCCAACTACATTAGCCTTTTGACCATCTGTCATCCGGTGGTGAGAATACAAGTAAACATCCTCGCCATCCTTAGCGGGTCGATGATTATGGTCGTCCACAAAATCCTCCATGAACCATTCACTAGTAGCTGCACTCAACTCGGTCTCTAAACGAGCTGAGTATCCACAACGAGTAAGAGCATTTGGTGTACTTTTCAGGTCAGGTCGTTTGAACTTCACCAATGTACGGTGTCCTTTAAAGCACGTGTAAAGCCACCTGAACCGTGTCCCGGTGCCCGACACGTGTAAAGCCACTTGAACCCTTTGATCTTAGCATACTCGTTATAGAACTGGTACCCTTCCTCGTCACTTTCTAAAGGTCTTGCTAACCAGGTGAGTTATTCATCATGCTCCTCATGCTCCATGTATGAAAACTGCCACCATCGAAGAAAAAGTTGATGTTATCACTGAAGTAAATCAAGTTTACAAAGACAACTTCTAAATATACTTCACAATCATCACTACAACCTTATGCTCATATGTGATCATTTATTAGGAGCACTAACAAATGGTCCTACAAGCAAGCAAAACTGTTATCACATACTTGCAGTGTGCTATGTTCGCATCATACAAGTGGCGTATCAGGCCTCGTGGTCCCAAATCAGACAGAACCAAGTTCCCAATTGTTCAAACTACATATCCAAACACCCTCTTGCATTATGGAATACAGAAAATCAAATATATAGACTCTAAATAGTTGCACATCCCACTCGCTTTAACAGTCAAATCAAAATTATACAATATACTCCCCGCAAGAAAATTATACAAGATACTACAATTGTTTCGGTACACCTTGAGACGTAGTCTATTGGAACCAAATGCCCAGCAATGTCCTAAACATCTACTCATATACCCGTGCTTTAACATGGCTGATCATTTTTACAAAGGACATATCACTCACTTTAACAGTACGTATGATCATTTTAACGGCTGCTCATATACTCAACTAAACACTTAATTTGCAAATGACATATCATTTTTACAAGCAGTTCAACTTCATCATATCGACTGAACCAACGATCGTAGCAACATGTAGGTTATCAAGATTGAGTATTCACTGAATGTTTTGGGACATGTACAGCTTATTCAGTTGTCACCAATGGCAATCAGTTCTGCATTCCTTCCATGTACAATTAACCAGTACAAGCAAATCGTCTATGAACAAACACACGGACTTAGAACCAAAAGGGGGAAATCATACTACAGAAGCCATGGAGTTCCTATATGGGAGAGGGAGAGAGCAGGGATGACGGAGGGGAACACGTACCTATTGCCTCTGCCGGAGACTGGGGTGGAGGTATTCAGCACTAACGGGTCGACGCGATCTCCTCGTCTGAGGCGGCGGTGGCGGCGGCATGGAGATGATGGTTGTGTGGCAGGTGGAAGCGGTGGCATGTAGGTCAAGTGGAAGCGGCGGTGGCATGTAGGTCGCGGGAGCATGTTCTAGGAGGTGGCGGCGGCCACGGGTCTGCTGGAGGCGGCGGCGGCGACGGCTGTCCGATGCGGCGTCTGGCCGATTGCGGTCACTAGTTCCAGTTCGCTCCTATCTTTTTTTTCCTGATTTTTTGATGGCCTGAAACTTATCTTGGGCCTGCTGGGCCTAATATATGCCGGTTGATCTGAGCCGTCCGTGCAAATCATACTTCTACCCCTACTATAAGCAGTAAAAGGTACCCTAAAACAAGCCTATATTTTACCATTTCGATACCTACATGAATGTATCCAAAACACGTTTCAGACTTTCTTTTGCTGACCTAAGACCATTATCTACGTAATTCATCTCACATGTCTACATTCTATCTGCAAACAAATATATGTATTCATTGTGCTTCAGTTATCTTCATAATATTTATTCTCTATGCGGAACTATGAAACTTAAGCTGATTGTACCCCGCTACTAGAGCAAATGAATTATGTCTCGAAGCAGATTTCTTAGGTACACATAATGGATAATTTGGTATTTTTAGTTGGTTGGCGATTGCTCATATCACTACAGGAACGGCACGCTACGCCGAGGGCAAAAAGCCCTCGGCGGAGGCACTTTTGTCCGTCGGCGTAGCTCTAGCCGTCGGCATATGCTACGTCGATGGCCTTGCCCTCGGCATAGCCCCGTCGGCATAATAACGGCAGGTTGTAAAAAAATCAAAAAAAATTAAATTATTTTTGAATTTTTTTTAATCATTAATGTCTCGCCTAGAACATTTTTAACACTAATTACATTTAATCTTTGATCAAACTGTAGTCTTTAACAAACTTCTCGTTCGGTCATCTATTTGTAATTCTGCATTTTGTGTTTGCGGGGATCCGATGGATATTGAGATACTATTTCAGATTAATTATTGATTCTATCATATCTTTGTTATTTGTGATCTTACATGCTTTCCGTTGTTAGTAGCTATCTTGGCCAAGTAGATGCTAGCAACTCCAAGAGTTAGTATTTATGCTCGACAGTGGGTTCATGCCTCTAGTAATCTAGGAAAATGACAGAAATCTCTGAGGTACTAGATATGCTGTTGCTACTAGGGAGAAAACAACAATCATTTGTTCATAGAACAATCGTATTGTTTACTTTACACACAATGCGTAATGCAATTATCTGTTGCTTGCAACTTAATACTGGAGGGGGTTCGGATGATAACCTGAAGGTGGATTATTAGTCATAGATGCAGTTGGATTACGGTCTATGTATAATGTTGTAATGCCTAATCAAGTCTCAAAGGAGTCAAGATGAGTAGTATATGCATGATTGCTTTCTCGATGTTTGTCAATTGCCCGCTATAATTTGTTCACCCAACATGTCATCTATCTTAAGGAGAGCCACCACTAGTAAACTATGGACCCTGGTCCTTTCTTTTACCATCAATCTACAATTGTTTACTGTTTTCTGTTTACTTTTTGCAAACTATTACTTTCTTCCACTCGATACGTTTAATCATTTGTTTTCAGCAAAACCGGTGAGATTGACAACCTCATCACAAGTTAGGGGAAAAGTTCTGTGGTTGTGTTGTGCAGGTCTTCACGTTGCTGTTGGCACCGGTAGTGCGTCCTGTGAAAGTTCAGCTAGCAACACCTTTGACGTGTTTCCTTGCTCCTACTGGATTGATAACCTTAGTTTCATAACTGAGAAAAAACTTTCTGCTGTGTTCATCATACCTTCCTCTTGGGGTTTCCCAACGGGGTCGATATATTTTGGGCTAAGCAAACACCAAACAGCAAATAGTAAGTGAGGAGGGGCCCTATCAAGCACCTCCTCTGTGTGCACAATAACTGGGTAAGTTAGTGAGCAACACAGAGTGCGCTCCACTGGTGCAGGCGGTGAAGTAAGACTCGTCGAAATCGGAACGCACCAGCATTGGTGCCGGCAGCGGTAGATTCTGCTAGGACATCTTACCTACAGCAAAAACAGCTCTTGTGAGAATAATAAATGACGAATGATAGATAGATAGCAAATTCAGCATATGATTTCCAACCCACGGTCCACCAAATTGATAATAAAAAGAAAATGTTTATCCTGGAATAGCAGAAGAATTTGTAACTTATGGGTCCATACTATGAGTGGGGTAAAGATTTCAGCAGCAGTGTCGACACTTTTCAACAAGATTCAGAAAGCACGTGTACTCTAAACTGGACAAAACAAATGGCAGCTTAGAATTAGCAACAGCCCTTGACACTTTCAACAAAAAGGTCTGCATCTTACTATGACATATTAATTGGCAAATCACACTCCTTAGTTAGCAGTGCATACAAATTCTAAACAAAATATAGCACTAAAGTAAACACAATCCTCATATTACTTCCTCTGACCCAAATTAGTTGACTCAAATTAGTTGACTCCTCTCTGGATGATTTATTGATCTGGACTAGAAGAGGAAGTGGATTAGAGGCAGAGTCAGCAATGCGTTGGAGGCTGGATGAGGAAGGGCCAACACGGGTGTGCCTCGCCGCCTTGGCGTCGATGCCGATTCCCGAACGCCGAACGGGAGACGGATGAGACAAATGTCCGATCGATCGCAAGAGCCGTGAGGCGAGAGAGTAGACGGTCAGATGCCGGTTGGGCCACACGCTCAGATGAGGCAATGAGCGAGCCGATCGATCGCGGGGACACGAGAGTCGATCGATCACGAGGATGCCGAACTGGCACACACATCGAACCGAACCAGCTGGGCCGCATGCACGAGAATACGAGATGATCAGAATTCAGAAATCATAAATCAGAAAACGAGAAACTACACGTCTACATGGCGACGGGAAATAGGGGGCCTCAGGAAAACGGGGATCCTGTTCGATCGATCACCTCGAACGCACCCATCGACGGGCTGCCTCGCACAAAACACTATGGGAGCGTTTGGTTCCCTTGCTCATCTAGCCATAGCTCAGTTAGCCCAGCTAACTATGTCCGGCTATGCTAGTCTTGCTGTGACTGCATGTTTGGTTTAGTTGCTTTTGAGCGCAAGCATGCAGATTTTTTACACTCCACGAGTTCCCGGAAGATACGGAGAAGCGGCTTTGCCAACGACTGGACGGCGTCGCTACCGTTCATGACGAACGATTTTCGCGACGTGGGTTTGCCGTCGAAGGCGAGCCAAATCGGCTCTCCCTCCCGAGCGAGAAATTTCTGGCCCACGCTGGCTAGTTGGCCCTCAAAAGCTAGAAAAATATTCAGTACCAAACATCGAACCTAGCCCAGCAAGGTTAGAACGGTTCTGGCCTAGGTTCCAAACGCACGCCTTCCTCCCATCACAGAACAGACAACATGAATCAGTTGGAACAACATAAAGGATTAACAAGCGGCCTGATCTAGGTGCGCAGTGACTAACAATAGCATTGGCCTATCTACTATGTAATATTATGTATTGTGTTTTGGAGCTAGCACTAGTAGAAATACCCTCCTTTGGTCATGATTCATAAGGGCCATTGGTCCCGGATTTTGAACCGGGACCAATCACTCGGGACTAATGCTGGTCTCGGTTCTGGCATGAACTGGGACCAATGGGTCTCCACGTGGCCCACCATCGCGTGCGCTCGCCGTAGGACGTTTGGTCCCGGTTCGTGGCATGAACCGGGACCAATGGTCTTTTCAAAAAAAAAATTGAATTTTTTTTCGATTTTTTTTGAATCTATGAATATTTGGACCGGTTAATCTCTCATCCGAAGCCTCACAATCACACTTAGTTTTTGGTCAAATTCCAATCTTTGGTTCAACTTCTCGGTCAATCACCCATCCTAACACTACTCCACCCCTAGCACGCTTAACATCTTGGTTCCTTCTCATCCCCCTTCCTACGTACCACTTGTAACCTTATGTCTATAGTATGCTATTAATGACATTAACTCATGCATCTTGTGAGTCATACATTCTTATAATTTGAGTTATAAACATGATTTTAATGTACAAAAATGACTAAGTAATACAAATATTGAATAAATATAGAAATAAAATATTTATTATTATTATTTTTGCATTAATTCATTTAATATGGCATAATTCATATCTTTAAATCCATAAATCGAAATTCCACAAAAAATATGTCCATTATTAGCAGAAAAATGTGAGGAATCCAAGTATGTCATTTTTTTATTTTGAATTATTTTTAAAAAAATAAAAATCTGAATTTTGACTCTTTTAGAATTTCAAAAATCTAAAAAAATTGCAAACAGCCTAAGGCGGTTGCCATCGGTATTGTAATTTTTTTCCGATCATTTTGATATATTACACTTTTTTTCTGACATCGTATGCACAAATGGCGGCCGTCTGAAGTTTTTATAACGTTTTTTTGTAAAATAAGTCGAAATTCAAGTTTGTTAATTTTCATGACAAGTGTATCACTAAATACAACTACAGTTGAAAGGATTTTATTTTTTGAGTTTTTTACAATTTTCTGCGACATGTTTTTGAAACTAGAAGGCGATTCGGGGGGGTGGGATTTTCTCCTGCCGCGGCAGGATTTTGGGCCTTTTTCCTGCCGCGGCAGAGAAGGTGGCAGAGAATTTCTGAATTTTTTTAATCCCGGTTTATGTCCCGAACCGGGACTAAAAAGTGACCCTTTGGTCCCGGTTCATGGCATGAACCGGGATCAATGCTCCGCTGACCATTGGTCCCGGTTCATGCCATGAACCGGGACCAATGCCTCGAGATGAACCGGGACCAATGTCCTGGTGGCATGAACCGGGACCGATGTTTGGTATTGGTCCCGAATTGTTATTAGAACCGGGATCAATGGCTTTTGGGGCTGAACCAAAGACCCTTTTTTCTACTAGTGCTGGCGAGAAAGTATGAATGTCTAGGGGCGATTGACCCCCCCCCCCCCCCCAGCTGCACATAGTTCCTCCAGTGCTTTTTCTCTATCGAATGTACTTTTATCATCTTGTATACATGAAGGAAGCCAAAATCGCTACTAACAGATTTACACATCGGTAGCACGTAATTTTCATTAAAAAAGATCTAATAATACATGGTGAAAGCTCAACCAGATGTTTTTGTCCCATTATGCCCCTAAATAAAGAAATACTAAACCCTATAATTTTTTTATAGAAGATAATCTTTACTTTAAATTGCTTAGTGTAGGTTCATCGCTAGAAAATGTCCGTCCGACATTTTTCAGATGGTTTTGCCCATACACGTTCGGACGTATTATAGCCACTGCCACCGCTGAGTGGAAAATACCCGTTCGAAAAGAAAAAAAATCCCTAACCGCCGCCCTGCCGTGCTTGACTCTCCTCGCGTGTGACCTTCCCTGTGCACTTCCACGGGAACTTCTCCCAAACCTCGTAGCGGTCTCGGGCTCCGCAACCATGGCTGGTGCTCACAGTTGTGACCTCCACTGGATCTCCTCCCAAACCTCGCTTCCATCTTGAGCACCAGGACACGCACAACTCCAAATCAAAGAGACTGGACACAAGTAACTTTAGTGCAGCAAAATCTTGTTGTGTTTTCTATTTTTTCATCTTGTAGGTATATCTTCTATCCTGACGTGCTACAGTTATCATCTGCTGCATGCAGCTTATCAGATCTTGCTGTTGCACACATATTCTTTACTAGCACACCCACATGTGCATTCTTTGGCTAAGCGACGTAAATTAAATAGCAGTTCTCCCTCTAATTTAGTTGATGTTATGGTTGAAGATGCCAATTTTATCTCTCAGACTCTGGAACTGAGTGCGACTAAGAGCCTTGGTCAGGATGTCCTTTTTCTACTCACTGGTCCCAATGAACTGCACGGCAACAAATCATTTTTCCACGCAATCATGTATGAAGCGGTAGCACAGATCAATGTGCTTGCTGCGATCGTGGAGAACCAGATTCTTGCACAGGGAGATTGCATATTTGTTGTCGGTGAACAATTTGACCGGCGTAGCTTCTTGATTCAGTAGTTCGCCTAAGAGATGGGCAAACCAAATCCCTTGGCACGCCATCATCGCCGCCACTATGTACTCTGCCTCGCACGAAGAAGTGGTGACAACCTTGTACTTCTGAGATTGCCAGCTTACTAGACTATCACCGAGGAAGAACAACACGCTGATAGCCAAATGTTGACACATTTTCTCAAGGATTTTCCATTGGTTTTCACTGGGTTTCGTTGGTTTTGATCTTTCAACTAATTATAATATTGCAAGTTCGCAAAAACTTATTTGTTTCTGATGCATTTCAGGTATTGGACACTTCCGGAAAGATCCTGAAGATTATTGGTTCATCTTATTAAATTGTTTTCGTGATATTTGTATTCACCCCCAAACTCATTGGACCAAGGGGAAACACAATTACTGTAGTGGTACGCAACCTAATGGATGTGTTTGTTCAGATACGGAGAGATACAGAGATAATGAAATAAATTAAATATTGATTTGTAGATCCAAGTTTAGTCAAGTTGTTAAGTTGTTTTTGCATTTCACTCAAGTTGGTTACCACCACTTGGTAAGTTGTGTTTCATCCTTACGAACTAAGTTTTTGTTTTCTGGTTGCATGAATTTTTCTGGTTACCAAGATGGACTACCTGCAGGACGCCATGGCTGTGCCATCGCGGAGAGGCCCTCGGTCCCCAAGCTCCTACATTGGTACCTCTTGGGATTTGCCAAGGGCGTAGACTTGCTCATGGACTGGGTGTGCCTGCAGCTGCCGAGCAAGCTATGGAAGAGCGTGATATGAGCCATGGATGAAGGCCAGCACCAGGGCACAGGGTCGTTGACGCGCGGTGCATTCAAGTGGTGCCCTACATGTTTATTTACAAATACCCTCTTTGACCTCGTGAGAATGCAACTTTGAGATGATTGTCATGCTGATATTGCCCATGGACCTAAGTTGCTTATGCCACTTTATTAAGTTGATTAGACATCTTAGTCCAAGTTGCATACTAATCCTCTTTAACTCACATATAGTTGTGTTTGCATTGTTTACTTGAACCTGGGATTTCGCCTAACCAGTTATTGCATGATCTAAGTTGTTGTGGCTCTTGTTTTTTACTTGCATTGTGGGTATCTACAAAAAATAAGTTGGACACTCAGGTCTATGTTGTAACCATGTAGGTCCTTTTTCTGGTTCTTGAGATTCTACTTGTTGTATATGGATGTTGTTGTATGCATTTTCTGGTCCTTGTTCTCCTAGGAATGTCTAAGTTGCTGGAATAGGATTTTTCTTAATGAGTTCTTCTGGTTCTACTATGTGGAAGAACTATGTTTGCAGGGCTACAAGTTTCATGTTTATTTTTTTATGTAAATTGTCCTAATTTGTTCCTGGGATATTTTTCTAGTTTTCTTCCATGATCTAATTGTTATTCTTCAAGAGATCTACATCATAACCAACTTTTTTTGGCCATAGAAGGGGCATTTCATGGGTAGGAGTTGCTAGAGAGCATGAGAGGAAGGAGATGATAAGTTGTAGTCTTGAGTTAAATCCTAAGATCCAAATCTGGAGGAAGAAGAAGAACTGGTCAAGTACTTATTACAGAACAAACAGCTGGACGAGTAGATACTTCGCTCTCTAGGATTGGAAGCGTGGACGCGCTTTCTGTGTGGGGCTGTCACTAGCTTTCCTGAAAAGGCTAGCTTTGCTGTAAACTTACACGAGTGGGGCTAGGTGCTTTCCTTTTCTAGCGGGGGATGGGACACACAAACGAGCCCTCGAGGGCGCCCTAGACGCATCCTTCTTTTAGGCAATTGAAGAAGAGACGGAGAACTATTTGATGGAAAAAACTGTACCCACCGAAGATGCTCTTTGCAAGTAGCCGGTAGCTAGTGTACTTCTCTCCATTCCCCGCCACAGTGAGGCAATGACCAAGCTAGAACACCAGGTAACCAGTGTTCCTATGACTAAGCTACTAACCCCTGTGGTAGAAAAATTAACTGCTCATCATCACACAACAAAATCAGAGAATTTACGATATATTGTAGATAGTATGTCCCTGCTAACCGAGAGGCCAGCCGAGGGATGCAAGAGCAAAGGGCAATGGAGCGTAGGCCACATGGAACACTGTGTGTCTCCGGGTTCCTTTCCCTCCTAGGTGGAGCCGGATATTGCCTCCCTGTCCACGCTGGCCGCTTCTCCGGCCTGGTCCTCCTGGACACCACCTCTAGTAGGTGTCATGTCTATTGCCACCCCTTTTCACAGGAACTGAGTAAGAAATACGAGAGCAAGAGATTCAGTACCTTATGTCACAGGTATTATCGTACAAGTTGACCAAGATCTTCTCTGTTGAGCAAAGCCGAGAGAGATGGGATCTTATAGTCAAAAGCCAACCGGTCCCCCCCCCCCCATGATGGACTACCTGTAGGACGCCATGGCTGTGCCATCGCGAAGAGGCCCTCGGTCCCCAAGCTCCTACACTGGTACCTCTTGGGATTTGCCAAGGGCGTAGACTTGCTCATGGACTGGGTGTGCCTGCAGCTGCCGAGCAAGCTATGGAAGAGCGTGATATGAGCCATGGATGAAGGCCAGCACCAGGGCACAGGGTCGTTGAGGCGCGGTGCATTCAAGTGGTGCCCTACATGTTTATTTACAAATACCCACTTTGACCTCGTGAGAATGCAACTTTGAGATGATTGTCGTGTTGATATTGCCCATGGACCTAAGTTGCTTATGCCACTTTATTAAGTTGATTAGACATCTTAGTCCAAGTTGCATACTAATCCTCTTTAACTCACATATAGTTGTGTTTGCATTGTTTACTTGAACCTGGGATTTCGCCTAACCAGTTATTGCATGATCTAAGTTGTTGTGGCTCTTGTTTTTACTTGCATTGTGGGTATCTACAAAAAAAAAGTTGGACACTCAGGTCTATGTTGTAACCATGTAGGTCCTTTTTCTGGTTCTTGAGATTCTACTTGTTGTATATGGATGTTGTTGTATGCATTTTCTGGTCCTTGTTCTCCTAGGAATGTCTAAGTTGCTGGAATAGGATTTTTCTTAATGAGTTCTTCTGGTTCTACTATGTGGAAGAACTATGTTTGCAGGGCTACAAGTTTCATGTTTATTTTTTTATGTAAATTGTCCTAATTTGTTCCTGGGATATTTTTCTAGTTTTCTTCCATGATCTAATTGTTATTCTTCAAGAGATCTACATCATAACCAGCTTTTTTTGGCCATAGAAGGGGCATTTCATGGGTAGGAGTTGCTAGAGAGCGTGAGAGGAAGGAGATGATAAGTTGTAGTCTTGAGTTAAATCCTAAGATCCAAATCTGGAGGAAGAAGAAGAACTGGTCAAGTACTTATTACAGAACAAACAGCTGGACGAGTAGATACTTCGCTCTCTAGGATTGGAAGCGTGCACGCGCTTTCCGTGTGAGGCTGTCACTAGCTTTCCTGAAAAGGCTAGCTTTGCTGAAAACTTACACGAGTGGGGCTGGGTGCTTTCCTTTTCTAGCGGGGGATGGGACACACAAACGAGCCCTCGAGGGCGCCCTAGACGCATCCTTCTTTTAGGCAATTGAAGAAGAGACGGAGAACTATTTGATGGAAAAAAACTGACCCACCGAAGATGCTCTTTGCAAGTAGCCGGTAGCTAGTGTACTTCTCTCCATTCCCCGCCACAGTGAGGCAACGACCAAGCTAGAACACCAGGTAACCAGTGTTCCTATGACTAAGCTACTAACCCCTGTGGTAGAAAAATTAACTGCTCATCATCACACAACAAAATCAGAGAATTTACGATATATTGTAGATAGTATGTCCCTGCTAACCGAGAGGCCAGCCGAGGGATGCAAGAGCAAAGGGCAATGGAGCGTAGGCCACATGGAACACCGTGTGTCTCCGGGTTCCTTTCCCTCCTAGGTGGAGCCGGATATTGCCTCCCTGTCCATGCTGGCCGCTTCTCCGGCCTGGTCCTCCTGGACACCACCTCTAGTAGGTGTCATGTCTATTGCCACCCCTTTTCACAGGAACTGAGTAAGAAATACGAGAGCAAGAGATTCAGTACCTTATGTCACAGGTATTATCGTACAAGTTGACCAAGATCTTCTCTGTTGAGCAAAGCCGAGAGAGATGGGATCTTATAGTCAAAAGCCAACCGGTCCCCCCCCCCCCAAATTCTTGTTTTGCGAGGAAAGTACATATGACTAGGGACTAGACTCATTTTCATGCCCCTGACTAGGGACTAGACTCATTTTCATGCCCACCACATTAGAATCAGCATCACTTACTTCCTCAAAGTGTTTCAGTAGTCGAGCACCACCACTGGAACAAGGTGTTGATATCACTACCCGCGCCGACCTGGCGCTGTCAATCAACCACATACACAAAGAACAACTTTTCGTAGCCTAATATTTTCGTGTAAATTGGCCAATGAACCACAGCCTCTTTTTTCCCTTTTTCCCGCTTGGAATATCTTGATAACCCCTGCACTGTGTTTTCAGTCAAAGGCAGAAGACACCTTGAAGTAGACAGTGGACGGTATACAACTTGATTATTGGAACCTCAAGATGTGCCCATTGTAAACACTGATGTGATTAATTAACAAAGCTTCCCACTTTCCTAAATAATCTATAAAGCCAAACATGATGCCTTTTCTAAAAAAAATACTACTTCCATCCCAAAATAAGTGAGTTGTGTTGTCTAAAACTCTAGATTCACATGTATCTATATACTAAAATATGTCTAGATACATGCGAATCTGGACAAACTCACATCACTTATTTTGAGACGGAGGGAGTAGTAAATGTTATTTACTAACTTCTTGATGATAGATTTTTGTCAGCACTTCCTTATTAGTATTTGCATAGACAGGACCATGCTTGTTGGGAACAGGCAAGTTTCCACTAGCTAGTTACAGACCTTAATGGTGAGTGGTGGCCCATACAAATTTGCTAGGTCAAGTTGTAGGAGAATTTTTCAATACAGCGTACAAAGTCCAACACCGTGAAGAAACTAATTAACTTGGCAACTTGACACTAATTACCCTCGGCAACTAGGCACAATTAAAATTAGCAGCGATAAAATATTTAATCTTGGCAACTAGGACCCCTAGTTGCCCAGGCAACTGATGAACCTTCCTCCACCATAGGCGTCTCTTATATATTCATGTATTCTAAGTTTCGCCTATGAGAACTATACTCCTTTATCTTTTTTTCTGGTCTTGCCGGCTGTGTGCATCTTTGCTATGCAGAGGACGGGTGTGGTCCTCTTTGATTTGTATCGTGTCTTGATGTAAACACTGAAGGTTAATAAAAGCACCCTTTATCGAAAAAAGTTAATCAGGCAACTACGCACAATTCAACCTTGCACCCCTAGTTAATCAGGCAACTATACACTATAGATCGTTTCTGTTCTGGATGGTATATAGGTTGCATCCTTTCTATGTTGTCCTTAGGTCATCAGCCTCTTTTTTAATTGTCCTCGGGTGATGCATCTTAACAGGCACAAATGATGCGGTGTTGTCCTGTCGAGGAAGAAGAGGGAGCAGATAATGGGAGCTGATGTTTAGACTGCAAACAAGGCGCATCGGTGTGCTTGCTTACACGGGCCTCACTGGAATACCTAGACCAATCATACAATAAAATTTATTCGACACAGTTGTTCACTCTTGACTATTTCTGATTAGGTTGCGAATCTGAAATAGTATTAGCATTGTTTTTTCGCATGCTTGTTTTTTTGTGTGTGTGTTGTGTGTGTGTGTGTTGGGGGGAGCAAGAAGTCATATCGATTTGATTCGTCATTAGCGTCACTAGTTAAATCCTCTTGGCAAAAAGCTAAGAACTGAAAGCATATTTCATCATATATATGTTAGATTCAGTGTTAACCAGCTGCCTCGTCAGGTTCTTCAGAAAATTCAGTTTCGTCAGGAAGTACAGAGTTAGTTATTAGTTTGTCAGTTGGCGTTTCTTTTCTTCAGCTAGAAAAATAAACTAATCTGTGACTCAGTCGTTGTTTCTGTTGTTACTTAGAGTAGATCGATGTTGTGATGATATCTTGGAATGACATGATACTGAAGTGGTTTTGACAGACGAAGTAGGGGGCCGATGAGGAACGTTGGGATGGCAGCTTTCATGTCTAGGTCGTGGCCTGGTTTTTTGTTTTTCAGTTGAGCATGTAACATAAAATAAATAGATGAAGTTACGTTCCTAGGTCTCCCAATTGCCTGCGTTAATGCTGGCTTAATTTCTGAGATCCAGCATTATTTTGATTCTATGAGCAAAACTTGTAGTTTAATGCCTAGAGTAGGTCATTATGCCTGTTTTATTGATCTCCTTCGACGAGGTGGTCATCTTCAGGAAGCTCAAGAAGTTATGAACCAGTTGCCCTTCAGCCTGATGGTGTGATCTGGGCGACATACCTTGCAGCGTTCAGAATGCACAAGCATGAAGAGAGGGAAAATTGTAGCAGGCATACTTGCTGAGTTAGAACCACAAAACTCGAAGACATACGTGTTTCTTTCAAGCTTACCATGCTTCAGCTGGTAACTGGGGTGAAGCTAAGATAGCCAGAGATGTAATGCGAGAAAAAAGAGTGACAAAATCTCCAGGAGCTAGTTGGGTCATGTACAGGACAATAAACACCTGACTCTCTTAGCATCTTCAGAAACCTTGGCGATCTTACTGGAATGATGAAAATGTTAACGATTATGATACTCCCTCCGACCCAAATTAATTGACTTGGATTTGTCCAGATTCGAATGTATCTAGACATGTTTTCATGTCTAGATACATTCGAATCTGGACAAATCCAAGTCAATTAATTTGGGTCGGAGGGAGTATGCTAATTTCAACTGAAATGCTTGCTTGAGGAGTCAGGCCCTGATGTCATCTTCTTAAGAGCTGAGGCTCCGATGTCATCTTATGGCTCATCCTGCTTGGTTGGAATATCATATTATTTGTCCAAACATATGTGGTTATATTAATAGCTATTTAGATTCTGACCACTTTATTTGCAGAGATTGTAGCATTACTGTATCAATGCAGCTTTAAGGAATATTGGTTTCATTTGTTCAAGGGCGCTTAGTTACCTGTGATGAGATCAGCTTGTACAGGTTTGTTTTCTCTCACTGAAGTAATTTGACCTACTGCTAGAAGCTTCTGATCACTCACAAAATTTCGAATCTAGTAAGTGTTACAGAGATTGCTTGTGCAGTTTATCTGAAAAGGATAAGGACTCGAATTGTGAATGATCTGATTTTTAGTAGCAGCAGCAGACAGGACGCCGGGCCTGCTATTTCTTATCTGTAAGTCTCTTTGTAGAACTTGATATCTGCCATAATCCTAATATTTTTCCTGCTCTTGTTGAAGTCCTCATTTGTTTTGCTTTACCTTCCTGTACCATTATTCGGAGCGAAAATGAGAATAAGAAAGAAAATATTACTTTGCTTAGAGTTGCACAGGATTTATCCAATTATGGAGAAATGTTTGTCTGGGAGAAGCGAGAAAATTATAACAAACCCACTACAATTAGGGCTAGGGTTTCAAAAGACTATCAAAAATTTAAAAATATTCAGAAAGCACCAGATTTGGGACATGAGATAGCACTAATCTGGCTTTGACGCTGTTCTAACGATAAATCTGACAAGTGGATCCCGGTGATCAGGCTGACATGGCACATCTGGACGGCCGGGTGTAGACGACCGTTAATAGTGGGGTCGGAACCCTTGCTGCATGGGGGCGGGGGCGGGCCAGTGTGGGCCGGGGCGGCGCTTGCTGGGGCGCGGCCGGGCAGGGCGCTGCTGGCCGGGGCCGTGGCGGGGCGAGGCGGCGCTGGACGGAGCGGCACAGGGCGAGGCAGCGGCGGTGCTGGCTGGGGCAGGGCGCGGCCGGGCGGGGCGCTGCTGGCTGGGGCCGGAGCGGGGCAAGGCAGCGCTGGACGAAGCCGCACAGGGCGGCGCGGGGGCGGAGCTGGCTGTGACGGGGCGGGGCGCTGCTGGCCGGGGCTGAGGCGGGGCGAGGCGGTGCTGGACGAAGCGGCACAGGGCGGGGCGCTGCTGGCCAGGGCCGGGACAGAGCGAGGCGGCGCTGGACGGAGCGACATGGGACGGTGCAGCGGCGGTGCTAGCTGCGCGCGGGGTGGGTCCCGGCGGGGCGCTGCTGGCCGGGGCCCAGTCGGGGCGGCGCGGCGCTGGTTGGTGCTGGCCGGAGCGGCACAGGACAGGGCCGGGCGGATCGGTGCTGGATGGGACGGGGCCGGGGCAGGAGCGGCGTGGCGGCGTCGGTGCTGGCTGGCCGGGGCCGGGGCGGGACCGGCGCGGCACGGGGTGGCGCGGGAGCTCGAACCCCGTGGCGGCGAAGTTTGCCGACCGCTCCGTTAACGGTTTTGACTGTGTTGACCGAGCCGTTAACGGCCGGGCTTAGACGACCATCAAGATGTGCCACATCAGTCTGACCACCGGGCCCCACCAGTCATATTCATCGTTGGAGCAGGCGTCAAAGCTAGATCAGTGCTATCTATCTCACGCCGCAAATCCGGTGCTTTCTGAATTTTTTTAAATTTTTGGTGGTCTTTTGAATCCCTAGTCCTAATTATGGTGGTTTTTTGTAATTTTCTCGGGAGAAGCTGAACATTCTCGCATGAATAGTTTTGTCAGGGTGACCAAAAGAAAACCACGTTTTCCTTTTACATCTTAAATGGTTAGAATTTATTTTTTTAAACAACACTAGTAAAAGCAGAAAGAGGTTGTGTTTACCAGTAAAATTAGATTTTTTTAATCTCCTGTAAGAAAATTCTTGTCAACATGAGAAAATACAAAACAAAAACATCTTATCTGTTAGGCTTATCTTAAACTTTTGAAGAACTCCAAAAATATTTCGTTGTTTGAATAATGTTGATACTTACCGAAGTTTTCAAACTTCTATAAGTCACCCCCGAAATAATGGTCGAAATGTATTCCTTTACGGAGATCCTACACCAGAAGGTACTAAACTAAATTGTTCAATACTACTTGTTTTACAAGTAGTACTGTTTAATTTTTCCATTTCGCTTGAGAAAGTTTATGCTAAACTGGACATTTTCATAGGGAATTTCTAGCAAGATTTTCTTTTTTTTTTGAAAAAGCGCAGGAGAGCTGCGATTTTCATTGATAGAGGAAGGAGTACAAGGTACTCAAGCTGTACAAAGTCAAGAGAAAGGACATGAACCACGTCCAGAAATCAAAAAAAAGGAGAAAAACAAAATGGCCATGAGGCCGGAAACCACCGCACTACTCTCGCGCCCACAGGTGCCGGCAACCAGCCAGCGCCCAACTCGAGCGCTCATCCTGAGCCTTGGAAAAGACTACCAAAGGAGGCTTATCGACGTCCCGAAAAATACGATCGTTGCGCTCGCGCCAAATGAACCAAACCAGGAGGAGAGCCAGGGTCTTGCTCCTCCTCGCCGCAGGAGAGCTTGCATCAGGAGAGAGACCCTCCAGCCAATCCGGCAGCGTGGCGCCGGTCCGCCAAGAGGTAGGGAGGAAACTCGGGACCTCGAAACCAGCGGCAGCCAGGCTCCATAAGCTCCGGGACCACGGGCACTCAGCGACAAGGTGAACAGCCGACTCAAGGTTACGCCGGCACAGAGGACAGAAGTAAGAGTTTGGCCATTGCCTCGCCATCAGTCTGTCCGCAGTAAGGATCCGATTATGTACCAGGAGCCATGCGAACAACCGACACTTGGCAGGTGCCCAGACCTGCCAAATCGAGGGGACCAAGGGCGACGCTGTCGAGCCCTGGAACTGCAGGCGGTAGGCAGAAGCCACGGAGAAACACCCAGAGGCGCACACGCGCCAGACGAACATGTCATCGGAACCCTCCTGCAAGTTGAGGGCCGCAACTGCCGACCAGAGGCGGACAAAGTCGGGCAAGGTCGCCGCCGAGACCCGCCCGCGGAGGTCGGCAACCCAACGCTGGGAGCTCACTGCGTCCCCCACCGAGCGCATCTTGCGACGGGAGGCCGCAAATAGCTCCGGCATTGAGCAAAAGGGGGCATGGCCATCCAACCAGCTGTCGAACCAGAAACTGGCCCTGCGGCCGTCGCCCACGGTAACCTGTGTGGCCGCGGCGAAAAGGTCCTGCTCTGCGGGTGAGCAAGGAAGAGGCATGCCCACCCAGGGCTTGTCAGGCGCTGTGCGTTCGAGCCACAGCCACTTGAGGCGGAGGGCCGTTCCGAAGCGATCAAGGTCAACGATTTCGAGGCCGCCCAGCTCCCTGGGCCTGCAGATACGACCCCAGGCGATTTTGCAGTGCCCGCCATGGCAGGAGACCTCGCCGCGCCAGAGCCAGGCACGCTGAATGCGGTCAATCTCCTTGCGCACCCAAACTGGCAACGAGTGTACGGAGATCCAGTAGACAGATAGGGCCGAGAGCACAGCATTGAGGAGCACAAGACGCCCGGCCTCCGAGAGCCACTTGAACTTCCAGCAGGCCAGCCGGCTGGCGATCCGGTCAAGCAGAGGCTGGAAGTCAATCTTGCGAAGCTTCCGCAGGCTAAGAGGCAGCCCCAGGAACTTGCACGGCAGCGAAGCTATACAAGCGCCCAGCGGGGAGACGACGTCCACCACGTCGAGGTCCTCGCAGCGGATGGGAATCATCGAGGTCTTGGCGAAGTTGACCCGAAGACCTGTGACCGCGCCAAAGCGGTCAAGGATGGCGTGCGCAGCTTCCAGCTCGGCTTTGACCGGGTTGATGAAGAAAATGGCGTCATCGGCATACAAGGATGTGCGCAGCCCATTGGACTGGCCACGGATGCGGGACAGGACGCCCTCCTCGACCGCCAAGGAGAGCAACCGGTGCAACGGCTCCATAGCCAGAATGAAGAGGAAAGGTGACAATGGGTCGCCTTGCCGCAGGCCACACCGATGGCGGATACGCGCACCCACGGCACCATTGAGGATGACCCGTGATGAAGCCGTCGAGAGAAGTAGGGCGATCCAATCGCACCACTTCTGACTGAAACCACGCGCACGCAGCATGGACAGGAGGTAAGGCCAAGAGACCGAGTCGAACGCCTTGGCGATGTCCAGCTTGACCATCAACACCGGGGTTTTTGAGCGGTGGAAACGCCGCACAAGCCCTTGGACAAATAGGAAGTTGTCCTGGATGGACCTACCACGGATGAACGCACTCTGGATAGGGAGACCAGGCTGCTGATTCGTCGTGCCAGACGGGTAGCAAGCACCTTCATGAAGAGCTTAGCCACGCTGTGCAGCAAACTGATGGGGCGAAAGTCACCCATAGAGCTCGCGCCATCGCACTTGGGGATGAGCACGATGTGCGCCTCGTTGAGGCGGTGCAGGCTAGTCTTGTTCAGCAGGAAGATCTGCCTAAACGCGAGCACCAGGTCCTGGATGATCACCGGCGCCACCGCCTTGTAGAAGGCACCGCAGAACCCATCCGGTCCCGGCGCCCGATCAGCCGGGAGGTCAGCAATAGCCTCCAGAATTTCCGCCGGAGAGAAGGCCGCATCCAGCTCGGAGAGGTCGAGGGATGGCAGGCCGAGGCCATCCCAATCGAACGTGTCAGTGGCAGCGGCCGGGGTGCCAAGAAGGGCATCAAAGAAGTCCTTGGCCACCTTGGATTTGTGGCCATGCTCGGTAGCCACACCATGGGGGCCGGATAGCGAAGGGATGAAGTTCTTCCGCCGACGAGCATTGGCTTTGAGGTGGAAAAAGCATGGGTTGGCGTCACCAGCCTTGAGCCAGTTCACGCGAGCCCTCTGGCGCATCCGAATGCGCTCAATGACCGCAAGCCCAAGGATACGGGACTTCAGGGCCTTTCGAAGGTCGAGCTCGTCGGGCTCCAGACGGCGCGACTCCTGTGCTGCGTCAAGAAGCATCACCGTGTCCTGGGCCATGAGCAGCTGGAGTTTCGTGTCGCCAACGTAATTCTTGTGCCAGCCCTTGAGGGCAGCTGCAGCACGACGCAGTTTCAGGTCAAGGCGACCCAGGGCATCCCCCGCGGGACAGGGCTCACTCCAAGACTGCGCCACCACCTCCTGGAACCCTGCCAGATGCACCCAAAACGCCTCAAACCGAAAGCGAGGGGGGCGGCGGATTGGGGAGTCGCAGGTGAGGATCAAGGGGCAGTGGTCAGACATGGCAGAGGCGTGAGGCTGGAGGCGAGCATTGCTAAACATGATGTCCCAGTCAGCATCGCAGAACGCACGGTCGAGACAGACCAAAGTAGGATCCTCCTGCTCATTGGACCAAGTGAAACGTCTGCCAGCCAGCTTGAGTTCCTTCAGCTCACTAGCATTGAGCGCATCCCTAAAACGAGCCATGAGCCCACGGTTTAGATTGGAATTATTCTTATCACGGGCCTCATAAATTAGGTTGAAGTCCCCGATGAGGAGCCAAGGGCCGGCGACTCTGCTCCGGATGGCGGCAAGCTCCTCCAAGAAGAGGGGCTTCCTAGCCTCGTCCGACGGGCCATAGACAGTCGTGATGGTCCATGGGGTGCCGCCGCAGCACAGAGTGAGCCGCGCCGATACCGCAAAGGTGGAGACTTCCACAGCGTCCGCGGAGAAAACCGAGGAGTTCCAGGCCAGGAGCACGCCGCCACGCGTGCCGTCCGCCGGCAAGACAGCAGAGCCATCGAGCAAGGGGCCAACAGTTTCATGCAGAAACGCCTGGGAGAAGGAAGCCAACTTGGTTTCTTGGAGGCAGAGGATCAAACAGCGAACCTGGGCAACCAGCGATGCCACGCCAAGGCGGCGTGCTCGCGCATTGAGGCCACGCGGGTTCCAATTCAGCACAGAGAAGGAGCTATCCATTGGGGAAACTAGGCAAACTCACAAACAAACGCAGGCTCAAACAGCGAGCAAGCGTACTTTGAAGAACAAACACAGATGCAAACTGGAGGCCGGCAAGGAGCACAGACATCCGACCAGAACGCCACAGACTAGCACAGGACACAAACAGCAGCCTGGCAGATAAGCTATCCAGGAGCAGGAACATGGCACCACAGGGCCACGGGACACGTACAATAGTAGACCGCAAAGCACCCACCCAAACGGACAAGCAGAGGTGTTGATCTAACATGGAAACTAAAGTAGCCCAGCGAACAGCAGCGAGGCAGCAATCAGGCCAGGCCGCCAAGCGACTCGCCTGCCAGAGGCTGCAGGTCAGCGTCCGGGAGACAGATGCGGGCCGGGGAGTGGATACCCGTCACCCGGGCGATCTTGCTGGTGAGCTGACCCAACGGCGTCTTGAAGCGGTCGACGTACTTGGAGCGCGCCTTCGGAGTGAACTGGCGCGGCCCGTCGATGAAGTCCAGCTGCTGAGCGAGCCTGGCCTGCGCCTTTTGCGCCTGCGTCAGCCCCGGAGCGGACTTGGCAATCCTGGCGCTGCTGCGGCGGACCGGCGCCGGGGGTGGGGCTGGGACCATGACCACATCCTCCACCGCAGCCCCAGAGATCAGCGGTGGCGCGCCAAGCAGGGAGGGGGGCAGCAGGCCAAACACCTTGGCCATGAACGCCGCACTGTCGTCCACCTCCAGCGCCTGCAAGCGGCCAGAGAGGACGTCGACCGTCGCCGCCGGGTCCAGCTGCAGGACGACAGGGTGCGGGGACGGGGCGAACTGCACAGGGCCAGCGGGGGGAAGCTGCGGGAGGCCGCCCACCGGCGGGGCGAAGGATTCATGGCCCAAGTAGCCCAAGGAAGGCCAAGGCCAGTGCGGCCCAACTCCAGACAAGGAGGGCTGCGACCTGGGCACCTCCAAGTCAAGCGCCTGGGACACCATGTTGACGGGCTCGAGTCCAAGCTCCAACGCAGAAAGGCCCGCCCAGGAGCTCATGCCCAGGTCCAGGTCAGCATCACGGACCGTCCAGGGCTCCGAGCCCGGGGCCAACAAGGAAGGCCACGAAGGCCCATGGGACTGGACGGTGTCGATGTCGAGCAGGACCGGGTCAGCACGGAGCAGATCCTGGCAAAACTCCTCCAGGCCTGCACGGCAGGGGAGCAGGTCAGGCTCAGGCACGGGCGTGCCAAGCAGCACCGCCGAGGCCGCGGCGGCAGAGGACAGCAGCACCTCCGTCACAGGGGACGCCGGCTCACCAACGGCTCCCTGCACCTGGGTGGGGCCCCAGCACCTCCCCTCCTGGGAGCGAGAGCGGCTACGGCCGAGGCCACGGCCGCGGCTATGGCTACGGCCCCGCCCGTAGATAGGGCTGCCATCGCCGGAGGCATCAGAGCCATCATCAGACGCCCGGGGGCCCGCACCTCGGCGACGACCGCCACCATGACCATCCTCCTGACGGCGATGCTGCGACCCCGCCTCCCGCGAGTTGGTATCCGAGCGGCAACCGAGCAGGCCAGCCCGACGGTGGCCACGGGAGCGGTCCCGGCGGCGCCGACCAGCACGGCGCGAATCGTCATCCTCATCATCGTCGCGACGAGCAGGCCGAATGCGGTCGAGGATGGAGGAGCGACGCCGGACCGCCGCAGCCCCCGACGAGTTCTCCTCGACACCCAGGGTCCACCGGAAGCGCTCCTTGAGCGGCCACGTAGCAGTGCTGCCCGCCGGGAGCGGGGAGTAGTCGATGGTGGTGTCGAGGTGGATGAGGACGGGAAAGAGGGGTCCCTGCAGGCCTTCGTCGCGCGGCGTACCTTCCGGCAGCGTGGGCCGGCCGCGCGGGTCAGCTGGCGCATCAATGATGGAGTAGTCGCTAGAGATCGGGATGCCGTCCGGATTCCATGCCCAGGCCCAGGCATAGAGGCAGGAGGTGTTGGAGAATCTGGTTGACTGCCTCTCAAGCCGGTCGATGACGCAGGAGAGCCCAACCGCCTCCTGCACAACCACCTTGCTCCAAGACTGGAGGGGGACCCGCTCGAGCGCCAGGCGGCAGAAGAACCGCCAGACGCGCTGATGCCCACCCGAAGCCGGCGTCCAGGCCGAGAGGGTGAGAGCCACACCCCTACAAGTGGCCACCCCGGCATCAAGAGCAATGTCGCGGTGCGCGGGGTTATCGAAGCGCACCAGGAACGCCTCCGGGAAGTGCTTGGAAACGTGCATCGGGTCATACGGGACCCCAAGATCGCGCTCCAGGGCCTTGGCGATGAGCGGGGGGGGGGGGGGTGATGTCGACGCGTGGCTCCGAGAGGGACACCAGAACCGCCGAGAACCGGAGCTGGCGCACCGCGTCCTCCATCTCCGGAGTGCAGACAGAGAAGGACGAGCCCCTGCCGGGCCGCTGAGCCGCCTCACCAGGACGGTACGCGAGAGCCATGGGGGCCGAGGGCGGCGGCGGGGGCAACAGGGGGGGCGGTGGAGGGAGGGGCGGATGGCAGAGAGGCCGCGGACTCCTGCGCCGGAGCCAAGCGGCGCTTGCAGCTGCGGGCACGGTGACCCCAACAGAGACAGAGAGCACACCGGACTGGATCTCTACACTGGGAGGCTCTGTGGTCGGAGGCAAGGCACCGGAAGCAGCGGCCCCCGAAGCGCTTCAAATAGGCCTCCCGCCGAGCAGCCTCGAGGCCAGAGTCCACAGGGGGGCGAGGGCGATGATAACTCCAGCGGCCCGAAGCAGGTACGGGCGCCGCGCGTCGCCGGCGCTTTGAAGAGACCACTTGCCATTCCGGGGTCAGGCGTGCCGAACGGTCAAGCCCAGCTGGCTGGGGAGCGCGGGAGACCGGCCTCGGGAGGGGAGCTGCTGACGCGCTGGCGTGGCCAGCCGGGGGATGCATTGAAGCCGCTCCAGGGATGCAGATGATAGACCGTAGCCGCCTAGGCGAGGCCGGCGCAGGCAGTGAAGACGAGTTGCCCAAAGCAGGGGGGGAGGAGCCGCCCTCGCAGGGAGACGCAGCTTCAATATGGCGGGGAAAGGCCACACTCCCAACCACGCCGCCAGACGCCGCAGATCCAGGGGATTGAAGTGAGCGCAGCCAAGATGGGGCGCTCCTGCAGAGCCAGGCGGGGCCCAGCGGTGAACGGGCGGGAGGGGGGAGGAGGAGGAGGTGGACGACGGGCCCGGAGTGGGCACCGGCGATGCGGTGGTCGCGGGCGTGCAAGTGCACGCCGACGGGGGGCTGGTGGCGCCGCGGTCCAGAGGAGGAGCGGGCGTGGGAGGCATTGTGCGCTTTTGCGTAACTTCCTAGCAAGATTTTTGATTGGTGAAGCTCATTGTGTAAGGTAATGCTTGAATCTAACATCCATGATGATTCTTTCAGAAGCGGGTTTTTTTCCTTGCACATTGCTGATTTTGATTTCTATACTACTGAACTTCCCATAGAGTCCCTGTCATGGCTTTAACTGCAGCATCATCTGGAGCTGTCCGAGAGGCACTAAAGCACTCCCCTCCTGTTACCACACTATGCTTGGAGCAACACTTGCTAGCTGCGATTTTTCAATGCAATCTGTAGGAATCACTCGGTGCCTTTTGGATGCCAATGCATACCCTCGGTCTGATGAGGAAGGCCAGTGGCAACGTCGCATCTCCAGGTTAAAGGTGCGACAAATGCCACTGACGCAATAAAATTAGCAAATGTTTTGCATGTACCGGCACTAGGAAATAAGAGAAACAGGGGCAGTTTTGTTAGCACCGTCCACACGCACTTACTGATTATAAGAAACCAACTAATGTACTACATAGAGCCGTCTAACCAATAACCATCGGTCATGGATGTCTCGAAGCAAGCTTAATTTGTTCTCTTCTTTCTGCCGTGTTTACTTTTTTTTTGGAAATGGTACCGCGTTTACTTAAAGCACTGATAACCCCGACAGGACATCGCCGTCACAAAAGTTGTTCAACATGTGAACCTGGTCACCAGTTGGTTAACTAAAGGCATTGCATCACAATCACTGATCATTGCACAGTTGCTGATTTCTTGGAAGCCAACTACCGCACATCGACCTCCCGAAAGCTTGGACTCTCCCTAGTATTTCAGCCATATAATTCATGTGCCGGTTTGATTTCCTTGTTATTTTTTATCTCATCTTTTCAGTGATCATGTGGATTAATTAAGGAAGATAGTAAGTTGTATGTGTGGTCAGCCTAATGACAGCAAAACAACACGCCATGAAGGGTACATTGTACTGCGCTTCAAATTAGTTGTTAATTAAGCAATGTGGAGTGGGAAGTGTACGTTCAGAACTTGCTTGGAACAATGGAACCATATTTTTGCAATTTTTAGTGTGTAATTGACACAAAGTTTTTGTGCATTTGAGACTGACATGTGCACACTAATCTCAATCATTCAGGGAACAAATTAGCTTATGGGTGTGCATGATTGGCCTATAGTAGTATACGTCATGGCAATGCAGGCATACTATTCTCATCACAAGCTATAATTGATGGGATACCGGATAAAATCCATGAATTTACTCTATGTGGTCTTCTAAATATAATTTCAAAACTAATATCTACTACCCCATTTGGTCTTGTAAATGTTGTCGTTTTGGACAACACTATATTTATCAAAACAACAACCCTTTATATTATGTAAGCACTCTTTGAGAAGTATTTTGTGTATCAACTCAAATATTTGTAAATGCATTAGCAGTCAAATATTTAGAAGTTTGTTTGCCATGAATGATTCTACTCTATCCTTGGTCCTTGCTCAAATCAACAATTGTTTACAGTACCAGAGGGAGCACTAATATGATCATAGGAAATCACATCCGTGTATTAGTATAAGATTGACAATGTAGTGACTGAGACCGTGCTCACACAACTCGGTCAATTACCAAATCAAGAGGTGGTTCTTGTATGAGTAGCGCGTATTGTTGACCCACAACTTTGTACCACCAGTAAAGACCCATTCGCCGATAATCAAATAAAGCTATATAGATACTCTTCTGAAATAATTGAAGTTCTAGGTTTGTCCTAAGTTAAACATGTCGTAGTTTGACCGGATTTAAAGAAAACATGCCACATTTCTAGATTTTCAAATCACCGAAAACACTTCTTCTCTCTCACAAAGCACCAACTTTTACCATGATGGAGGAAAAGAGTTTAACTAAATACCAACAATATCTTATGTGATATCTGCTTGGAAAGGACAAAAGCTCACAAAACCACCCGCAATATTAGCTTAGATAGAGCAAAGTGGAACATCAAGTGATCTATAGTTTTATTTCTGGCTAAAAAGGTGTCATTGCTCATTCCATGTCCATCCTTTACGAATTAGGTCGTCCTTGGTTAGGATGTTATTCTTGAGCATGAGCCAAATCAATATTCAGGAAAATCTGATTTTTCACGGGAATTTTTTGTAAGCACACGAGACAACCGATTGAAGTTACAAATATAGATCCCTGAATTCCAAATTTGTTTGATTGCCAGTTTTCTATTTGATTCCGTCCAGAGTGTTCACTAGATCCACAACATCAACCAATCTTTTATTTTGATCCACTCATTCTGCAATCTCACCCACAATGTTTTTTTCTAAATCCGACGCACCCCATCCCAACTCTTTAGATTTCTTCATATTAATCAATTTTGGGGAGGCGATATCGTACAATATGAAAATATAACTGTTAGTGGCGAATCATTCACCCACGAGTCTTCCCAAAACAAGGTTTTTTAGGTCCATCATCCATCAGCTTAAAATCAAATTGCTGGAAAATATGCTTAATCCACATCAAGCCTTGTCAAAAGTGGGATCTAAGATATAATCTGGTTTCTCAAGTGTTTCCACAACCAATCACAAAACAGATTATATATGGTTCATACTCTCAGCACCACAATCCTTAGAATACTAAATACATGAACATGCATGATCTATATTTTATCAATTTTGTAGAAGGGGGGTATATACTATGTCACAACGTATAAGAAAAAAATGGGAAATTAATATTGTGGTTGATGTTGTTATCAATGACCCTATCTAGCTAGCTAGTAGCCATGCATGCACGATGAGTGTACGCAAAAGTGCCGTAAAAGTGACTCGGATGAAAGCATACCAAATGATTAGGAAAAGAGATCCATTTTTTTATTCGACGGAGGCATGGAAGTTTAGTATGCTCTAAACATGTCTTGATTATAGTAACACAGACACTATGAGCCATCACTTTTGTTCAATCGATCCATATCGGCATATCCCGCACCGTATTACCGAAAGGGGCAGCAGGGTAATGTATTTTACATTTGTGTGAGATTATAGTTAAGGAAATGACAGCAACGTGTGTATTGGTATTGTATCACGGACGACCATGTGAATGGTACGGTTAGCATTTCGGTGAAGCACGTCGCTGTTGCTGGTGCCGCAACCAGTGACTTCACACACAACACACCCAAGGGGATTAGCTGTCGCCAAACGATTGGTAGAAAGCTAAACTCCCAAGAACTTTTGATTAACTTTGTTAGTTTGTTTAGCTCAACTCCCTAGTACTTTCCTTTTTCTCTCCTTTTTCAACCATATGCCACGACAGATCATGTTTCTTACTTGGTTCCGGGCTCTTATGTTGTAGGTATGTTTCTATGGGGCCATTCATACTTGTCAATTCCTAATCAGCATAACCCATGGTCGTTGCCACGTACCGCATCCATTGCCAGGGAAGTTACCGTTGTCTCTTCTAGATAATACCACGTCCGTTCCAAATTAATTGAAGTAAAATTAATAATAGTATGACCAAATCTACGAAAAATATGCTAATATATAGAAAATCAAATGTGTATAAAATATGCTAAATATATCTTATTATGAATCTAATATATGAAATAAAATTTGTATTATAGGTGTTAATATATTTTTATAGATGCAACCAAACTTAATTCTCTTGACATAGAACGAAGTTAGACCTTCAGTCCGTGGATGCTCTTTCATCCGTGTAATAGAAGAAAATACAACTCCAATCTCCGTGTAACGCGTAGGAGCGAGGCTAGGGTATTTGGTTCGCTACAACATTTCCGTGTTCTCTTGACATCGCCTCGTTCAAGCAATGTTGCTGGAAATTGATTGAACTCTTGCTAACGCGCAACTGTTTTCGGGGTATTTGTTCAGTCCGTTTTGCTTCCCTTGTGAATGAAACTAGTACTTGATGCGCTTGCAACAGCCAGTTGTGTGGTCAACCCCCCATGCGTACGTAAAAGCATTGAGATAATATAAATAAACCAATGAGTTATCTTTTGGTTCGGTGTCAGAAGCTTAGTGGCTCCAAGTTGTCCACTCTGGCCATGTTGGCCACAAATATCCTGATGTGACGCTGCACTTTCTGTGTGGCACTTTATTTATGCTGATGATGACGGTGAGCATTTTAGATATTTCCAGGTAGATTTGAGAAAACACATGCATGTGTCTCTGACAAGTCGATTGTACACTCTGTTCCTATGGGGATGTTAGCTTAGCAGTGTGATTGGTGTTCCTTGTTTGCAAGAAAGCGAAAAGACAAATTGACCTGCTGTGTATAGTCCATTAAAGAGTTATTTGCTCGATATAGTATACAGGAGACAGAAACATGTACTCCCTCCGGTCCATATTATTGTTCTCAACTTTATCAACATGGACCGGAGGGAGTAAAAGAAAATCTACTGATCTGACCATTTTGTGGGAACTTTTTTTTAGTGGCCTGGCCATTTTAGAGTGTCCTGCTATGTTTAGTCAAATAGTATTATGCATCAGTTTCCCATTATAATTGTGGACTCACGGTGGTGGCATTAGGTATGTATGTTTTTCACTTAATATGTGCAACATCTATGCACTCGTGTATTCATTAAGAAGCAGAGTGGTTCCTATGTTCAACATAATTAATTAGCTTTCCCTGGAAAGTTAATCTCTTCTCTCTACATGATCATTGGAACAAGGAACTCATCAACACCGCACCAAAAGCAGAGGACATGATGCGTTCTGTTTTGATGCATCACTGGTTGCCTTTCTGTGCCATCGGTTGACAACTAACTGCTCATGCATGTGAAAAGACAACAAGTTGCATGCATGATGCTTGCATCCCCAAAACATCCTTTTCTCAGATGATTTGTAGCACAATGGCATTGCAACATTCAGACTGGACGGTGTACAATTGCCTTGCTTATATGAATCATGTCATTAGCTAGGGAACAAACAATGATATAAATAGTTATCATCAAAACAAAGTAAGTATCCGTTTCAAAATATAAGATGTTTTAGCATGTATTTAGACCCTTTTAGTGTGTAGGTTCACTTATTTTGCTCTTAACCTACACACTAAAAGACGCTCTATGCATTTCAGAAAAAAGCTAAACCATCTTATATTTTGCAACGGCGGGAGTAGTACACATAACAACAAGAACCTACTGATTGGAAGTAATTAGCATGTGTATTTATAGGCATCACCCCTCACCAGCAAATAGCTTACTCCCTGTGAGCTAGCTAAGAGATTTAGTTAGTGCTTCATTAGCTCATTCATTTAGTCACCTAAACCGTCCGATTAGCGCCGTGTTTGGCACGTGTTACAGGCAAATCTTTTTCCTTGATCTGCAGCGAATCATCGACCAGATTAAAGGGGTCGGTCATCATGGGTTGATTGTCTATTCGCCTAGCCTGATGTTTACGTTCATGTGCCGGTTTGATCTTCTTGTTATTTTCTATCTCATCTTTTCGGTGATCATGTGGATTAATTAAGGAAGATAGTAAGATGGATGTGTGGTCGGCCTACTGGCAGAAAAAGAGCACGCCATGAAGGGTACATTGTACTGCGCTTCAAATGAGTTGTTAATTAAGCAATGTGGAGTGGGAAGTGTACGTTCAGAACTTGCTTGGAACAATGGAATCATATTTTTGCAAATTTTAGTGGGTATTGAAACAAACATTTTATGCATTTGAGACTGACAGGTGCACATTAATCTCAACCATTCATGGCACAGATTAGCTTATGGGTGCGTCCATGAAGTTACTCCATTTGGTCTTCAGACTATAATTTTGACAGCTAATATCAACTACTCCATCTAGTCCTGTAAAAATTGTCGTTTTGGATTACAATATATTTATAAATCAACAACCATTTATATTATGAAAGCACTTTGTGAGAAAAAAGTATTTTGAGTATCAAATCAAATATTTGTAATTGCATTAGTAGTAAAAAATTAGAAGTTTGTTTGTGGGCCCACTCCTACGTGTCATGCCTAATCATCATAACCCATGGCTGTTCCCACGTGTTGCACCCATTATCGTGGAAGTTATCGTTGTCTTCTATATTATACTCATGCGGTCCTGCCCGTTCCAAATCAATTGAAGTTCTATGTGTCTTAAATAAAAAAAATAGTACGACCAAATCTACGAAAAATATGCTAATATATAGAACATCAAATGTATATAAAGTATAAAAATATATCTTGTGATGACTCTAATTTATGAAACAAAATTGGTATTGTAGGTGTTAATATATTTTTATAGATTCAGCCAAACTTAATTCTCATGACATAGAACGAAGTTAGACCTTCAGTTTATTGTGCCAATTGCCGTCGATGCTCTTTCTTCCGTGTAATAGAAGAAAAGACAACTCCAATATCCGCGGTGCACGTAGGAAGCTTGGGTTTTGGTTTGTTACAATATTTCCATGCTCTTGAGATCGCCTCGTCAAGCAATGTTGCTGGAAATTGATCGAACTTTTGGTAATGCGCAACGGTTTTTGCTGGTATTTATTTGATCCACTCCGCTTCCCTTCTGTTTTCCCTTGAATGAAACTCCTTGATGCATTTGCTTGGTGTGGTTTGAATCGACTTGCAACGCCGTCACGTTCAAAACTTTGGCTCCGTGTACACGTGTGCATGTACTAAGCGCGGCGTGAGCTGTGCATGTGTAGTTCGCTAGCGGAGCAACTGGTGTACGATGTACGTAGGGCCCCCTCTCTGCTGATGCTACGAACCCAAAAACATTGAGATAATATAAATAAAGCAATGAGTTCTTTTTGGTTCGGTGTCAGAAGCTTAGTGGCTCCAAGTTGTCCACTCTGGCCATGTTGGTCACAAATATCCGGTCACAGACACTGCACTTTATTTCCAGGTAGATTTGATAAAACAAATGTGTGGCTCTGACATGTCAACTGGACACTCTGTTCCTCTGAGAATGTTGGCTTAGTAGTGTGATTTGGTTTTTCTTGTTTGCCTGCTGTGTTTAGTCGATTAAAAGGAGTTCTTTGCTTTTTATATACTCCCTCCATTTCAAAATATAAGATGTTTTAGCTTTGTGAAAGAAGTGTATCCGGACCTCATTTAGTGTGTAGGTGTGAAACAGAGAGAGTAGTATACGTAAGAGTAAGACACATACATTTCATAAAAAAGTGGCCTTGCCATTTTATCGGGAAAAATATTTATAGTGGCCTCACCATTTTAGAGTGTCCTGTTGTGTTTAGTCAACTATTGTTTATTCAAATATTTCCCATATTGCGCATACATTTCCCATTATAATTGTGGAGTCGTAGTGATACTAGGTATGTATGTTTTTTCACTTAATATGCCCACCATATATGCACCCGTGTATGCATTAGTAAGAAGCAGAGTGGTTCGTATGTTCAACATAATTAATTAGATTTTCATGGAAAGTTGATCTCTTCTCTCCACTTCATATGCCACCTCAGATGATCATTCGAACAGGGAACTCATCAACACCACAACAAAAGGAAAAAAGACATGATGCGTTCTGTTTTGATGCATTAGTGGTTTCCTTTATGTGCCATCAGTTGACAACTAATTGCTCATGTGAAAACACAACAACTTCCACGCATGATGCCTGCATCCCCCAAACATCCTTCTCTGCTGATTGGTGGCACAATGGCGTTGCAACATTCAGGCTGATAGGTGCGCATTTGCCTTTGCCTAAATGAATCCTGTCATTAGCTAGGGCACAAACAATTGTATAAATAGTAATCATCCAAACAAAGTAAGCATAGTACTACTCCTACACAAAATAACAAGAATCTACTGATTGGAAGTAATTAGCATGCATGTGTATCTACCCTAGGAGCTAGCGAAGTGATTTAGTTAGTGCTTCATTATCTCATTCAATTAGTCACCTAATCCATCGGATTAGCACGGTGTTTGGCGCGTGTTATGGGGAATTATTTTTTCTTGATCTGTAGCGAATCATCGAGCAGATAAAGGGGATCGGTCATCATAGGTTGATTGTCTATTTTCTTGGCCTGACATTTACCTCCATGTGCCGGTTTGATCTTTTCAGTGACCATGTGATTTAATTAAGGAAGTTCATGTGCCAATTTGATCTACTTGTTATTGTTTCCTCATCTTTTAAGTGATCATATAGATTAATTAAGGATGATAAGTAAGATCGACGCGTGGTCGGCTTACTGGCAGCGAAACAGCACAAACAGGAAGGGTACACTGTACTTCCCATTAGATCAGTTTGTTAATTAAGCAATGTGGAGCCGGAAAGTGTAGGTTCAGGACTTGCTTGAAATAATGGGACAAGCTTCTTTTTGCAAATTTTAGTGGGAACTAATACAATGTTAATTTGTGCATTTGAGACTAACATGTGCACATTAATCCCTATGATTTAGGGCACGATTTAGAAAAAACAATTACTACTAGAGCTAACGCTGTAAGACCATCTCCAGCAGATCCCCTATATAGTTAAACCTTAAACCAATGATGATTTGCAAACTGTTTTACAGGCCAGGTAATATAAGGAATCTGATAGAGATGCTCTAATCGTTAACCAAGCTAGCTCCAAAAGTGCTGCAAAAGTGACTAGGATGAAAGTGTCCCAAATGATTACCAAAATATACCGTCGTTTTCTTACTTGGCAGAGACATGGAAGTTTAGCTTGTCCAACTAACCTTGCTTGGTTATAGTAACTTCTATATATGATCCATCACTTTTTAGTCGACCGTGACGTCCTACGCCGTATTACCGAAAGGAGCAGCTGGGTAATGTATATATTTATGTAAGGTTATAGTTAAGGAAATGACAGTGTGTGTACTGCTATTGTATCCCAGGACGGCCATGTGAGTGGTACGGTTAACATTTTCGATGCGGCACGTCGCTGCCGCTAGTGCCGCACCCAGTGACCTCACACACGTAGTCCGATATTTACTTATGCAGCCAAGGCCATTATCTGTCGGCAAACAATTGGTAGCAACCAAAGTTGATCGAGCTGGTTTGTTTTCCTGACCCATGGTCATTGTCATGTAGAGTATCAATTGTCATGGAGGTTCTCGGTGCTTCTCCTGGATAATTGTTTCTACATAGAGGCTCTCTCATGCATTGCATCAATGTCATGCAAGTTTTTTTCTGGTATTTTGCAAACTAGTCCGTACTATCCTATAGGAATCTAGTTTTCTCAATTGTAATCAACCAACAAGTGCGTTTTCTTCAACAAGCTTAGCATAATACAGCTGGTTTAATTGTGTTTTATTGAACAAACTATGTTTTTCATGCAATTGACTAGACCAACTCTGTTTTATCTTCGCGTTGTTGAGAGCGAAGCAGTTCACCAGAATACAAATGTATATTTTGGAGAGGGGCAGTTGACAATGTTACAATTGAGAACAAATCTCAACTGGATCGTGTGTCTCAACTCCATGTGCGTATCAACTGCAATACATTAGATGCATTGCATCAGATCTTAAGGGCGTATTTGGTAGCCTGCAGCTCTTTTGGAGCTCTCTGGAACATGGCCATGGGGGATTGCCCCGTTGAAAACACGACTTGGGTCATGTTCCCCGGTTCGTTTGGTTGCCCGCAAGCTCCTTCCTCGTATGAGGAGAGAAACGACACACCCGGTATTTGGTTGGTTGTATTTTCCTAGGGAAACCAACATAGGTGCAAGTGTTGGTTGTTGGGTTGCAAGCTACTAACTGTTGTGGTAACCTATTTCATTGGAGTGGTGAGGTTACCCAACACTCATCACACAGCATAGAAAGTAGTTCACAAACCAGTTCATCATAGGTTACCCATTGGAGTGATGCACCACGATCTAGTGATGCATCACAAGTTCACTAACAGAGTGGTCAATATATACCACCTTTGTGGCTTCCACAATATTAGATAGCATGGATCAGTCTTCATCAGCAACCTAGCTAGTGGAGGGATATCAAACTACCTCACAAAATATACATGACCTCAAGCAACACATCATGACCACATCGACAGCATATGAATGGCACATCAATAACACTAATCAAACTGTCGGTGTAGCCACGTCCTAAGCCAAGACCTCCTGTCAACCAATGGCATCTTATCATAGGCTTTACCTTCATCTGTGTTGTCCACAAGGTAGTCGATAGCCCTGATCATCAGCTTCGGATTCTAGATCTAGCTTTTATCAATAAACGTGTGCATGAAGATGGTATTCATCTGAGCATAGTTCTTAATGGGCTTGTTCAAAAACTATGCGACGGCTCTAGTGACGTTTTCCCCCTTCAATCTTCATTGGTTCTATCTCTGTTTCGTTGTTTCTGCGTCGCCTCCTTCAAGATCACCCCGGGGGGGTCTTTTTGTAGGCGTTTTTAGATCAAGACTTTGAGTCTGAGATGAAGATAGACGGCTGCGAACGCTCGAGGAGGGACGATCTAGGGTGGCGCGACCCAGGATGGGGCCCGCTCCACATGGGATCTTTTGGGCCTCCGGTCTCCCCTCCTGAGGTTCTAGTGACCTAGGTTATTGTCTTCGCATAAAAATAATCCTCAACATTTGATTTAGTTTAGGTCTCTGAAAGATAAAAATACACAAAACAGGCTTTTTCTGTCATATAGAGTTATAACCAAAATAAAAGGGATCATTGGTAAATCTCCATAAATTAATGTAAAACATGGATTTGACATTATATAAGTTGCAAATACATGGGAATCTGTGTCAATAAACTACAATGTTGTTGGGGGGATACCCCCGGGTAGGGTAACACCGGGGTATAAGGGCCGAGTTAGTCGGGGTACGGTGCGGTCAAAGCAAAGAGCTGACCGGGTCACCTCAAGACAGGCCGAATCACGGTGTGGCCCGGCCCATGGGCATTTCCTTGACAATGGTTCGGCCGGTGTAAGATTTATGCCGGCCACGTCTATATGTTTTGCAGGTAAGGGGGTAAGCCGGATTAGCTATATGCTAGCCGGATTATCTTAGCTTCCAAGAGAAGGAATCTCCCGCTGGTCAAAAGGTGGCTTTATTAGCTGAAGCATGTGCAAAGTAAAGTAAAGAAGAGGACCAGTGGGTCAGTGGCGACCAAGGTGACGCGGGCAAAGCCGGATGACGCAGCTCGTGCCTGGTGACGCCAAAAGACGAGGATGACGATGCGGGTTACGTCCAAAGCTCGGACGAGCCGTTAAAGAGGAATAAAGGAGCATCTGCTTTAGGAAAGGAGCATATTCATAGAATATGCTGCCACCTGTGCCCTAGAATTGTAACTCGGGTTCACCTATATAAAGAGCACCAGGGCCTCCATAGAGAGGAGGACGACAAATAGAGGAATCACTCTCTGTCTAAGGTAGAACTCTAAGGCCAGTTGGTGGGGAGTAAGAGGCATTGTCTTCCTTCTTGCTAAGAGCCTCAAGAGTACTTGTAAACACCATTGATAGAGAGAATACAAGAACTTCCGTGCGTGGAATCACCACGCTCTCCCTCCCTGGATTCCCCTAGCACTCATTGGCCCCATCTTTAGCCTATCCATGACATCTGCCGTGCCACCACCACGACAAATGTTCATGTATGCATTTTACATGCATCAACAACCTAACCCCCATGGTACCGATCCACTCGCTGATCAACCTACGTAATTGCCCTTCGTCGGTTCCCCAGCGAGGTCATATGTTCCCCCACGCGTTGATGGCTGCATGACGACACACCTATCCATGTCGGGGTTAGTTCCCTCACCCGCCTATCCAACTACTCGCAGCTTCGGCCACCCATTTAAGTTCAAACTCTATGCTCGTTCATTCACACCTCCAATGAGGGGATAATACACTCACTTTTATCCTCTTTTAAATCGTATATTACTCATGGATTTGATGAGATTATCCCTCTAGTCCTGCTACTAATCACTAATATTGCATAGATGTGCAAATTCCTTTGGTTATTTATAGGACGTGTTAATGATGAATCCTAAGGAAACCAAGGAGGAATTATGAGATAGTAGATTTCCCAAGTCAAAGAGGCAGCAAAGACAACCTATAGGACTTTTAATGATCACTTGCGATCCTTCTAGGTGTCGGTGTCTCAGAATCATCAAACCGGCCAACATTTGTGAAGATACCCTCAACATATTCGCAACAAAAGGCCTCCGAAAACCCAATATCACATGGTGCTTCATATGAGAAGAGGAAAAAGCCACCGCGGAGAACATACGCCCATTCCAACTGCCCCACCTTCATCGACATCACCATATCCATCATCTCCACTTCCATTCCCATCATAGCCATAGTCCAATACTTGTTCTTTTGCATTTGGTCGCATCGTAAGACTCTTTGTTATTCATCTTTCAGACATTTTTAATACAATGTTTATGGTTGTTGAACTAATCATGTTATAGTCCTCAGATGCTGAGGGCTAAGGCCTAGCCTCGCAGCAACATGTGCATCTTTTGATATGGGATTCTTTGTACATCTGAAGTAATCTAGATCCATACACTTTAATACAATGTTTATGATTGTTGAACTGATCATGTGTTAGCAGTCCTCATGGGATGAGGGTTGATTCCTAGTCTCGATCCTAGGACATGTCAAGTACCCAAGACACCGAAGATTGGTAAAGGTAAATAGGAGAGAGTAGAGGTCTGATAGCTACGAGATGAAGCCTAGTGAGAGTAAGGAGAGTATAATAGTTGTAGCTAATTCTCTAGGTAATCACGGTGACATCACATAGTCTAATTCTTGGTCTGTTTATCATAATAACTGTTGGATCCCCATGCTAATCGAAAAAGTAGAGTTTGGACAATGTATCCATAGTGTTAAGGTAGTAGGCTATAGTGTTCTTAGGATGTATCGCCCATAGATATCTCTGAATCTTTATTATGTTCTTATACATTCAGTGCTCGTTATTATCGTATCCTATTTGTGTGTGCACAGCTGCAGGTCAAATCTTGGCCCCACAAAAAGTCAATGTTTTGATCCAATAACCAAAGGTTCTACAAAGTTCCCAAGTTCTTGTTTGAAGTGATCTTACACTTAATGGATTCTTCCCTAGGATTCGATAAAGCTAGGTCTTTTAGGAAAAAGAAATCTGTAATGCTTCTATATTCTGGATCAAAGGTATCAACCGTTTTTCAGCTATCATTGTCGAGGAAGCATTTCCGCTACCATGTTGAGGTGATTAGAGATATTTTAAATTAATTTAATATTTGTTTTACTTTAATTTTATTCTTAATTTAAAACCCAAAAAATACTATATTTTATTGATCTCAGTTTACCTATTGTTCTTTATTTGAAAACCCAAAAATATTGGCATTATGGCACGAAAGAAGTTTGGAGAGTTGGTTATTCCTAATGATGACTACTTGCGTGCACCCATCATTCAACACACTGTCGTAGCAAGAACTATGAAATAAACCCTAACTATTTAAGTTTGGTTTAACATAACAAGGCCCACCTTCTGAGGATGCATGTATGCACCTAAACATTTTTAGTGAGATATGTGACATGATGCACATTAATTGACATGATTGGTTTCTTATCTTGATATTCACACTTCCGAGGGACGGGCTCTAGGGCATGGCCATAGGGAGATAAGTCAAAATTCCATGTTGTCTACTTGAGTTAGTTGTTTGTAGTCCTAATTTTCTCATGAGGGCAAGAACAGAGCCACATTGTGTGGTTACATGAATTTGACGGCAATGATACAAGCCGTGTGTGTTTGGTTATCTCTATTAGTTATGTTTTCTCGCCTCTTCTCAACATGGTAGACTTACGCTCTTAGTACCTTTGGCCTCTACGGAATGCAACCTCGTCGATGTCAGCAACAACGTGGTCGACACCGAGGCATTCCACGATGTCCTCCACTTCGTGTCATCGGACACCCGCCTATCGAACTGGTGGAACATCAACGCTGGAGGACTAGCAGCAGTGGCATTGCCAGTAGGAGCTCGTCGAGCAACGCCGCACGCTCCTCACTGACAAGGAGTGCGATAACCCAAACTACACGTTGAACATCAATCGGTGGCATGCGCTATTCTAGCAAGAATGGCAAAATCCACCATTAACCACTACGAGGGGATGTATCCTCCCGTATGTTTCAACTACCAGGAGTGCCATCATTGCTAGAACAGCCACACACTCGAAGGGGTGATGCCTTCTACAGCTACATTGTCCCACCAGCGCGGCGTGCACATTGATGCATGTAATACATGCATGAACTCTGTACTTTATTGTGTTATATTCCAATATATTTGCATCTTATCTACTATTAGAACCATTTTTTATATTTATTTTAGGGACTTTCCAAATATTTTCCTTTATTTTGTTTATAACTCTAGAAGGCAGAAAAATCTTTTTTTAGTATTTCGACTTCTATGGAGCTTCGGGACTCCAAAAACGGCAAGGTCAAAGAGAAAGCTTCGGAATTTTTTTGACGAATCCAACGAGCTAAGGTGGGCCAGTAGGAGGTCAACAAGCTGTCCATGAGGTCCCATGGAGCGGGGGAGGTATCAGGTCGTGCCACCTACCTGCCTCGGCACCTCGATCGTCCAATCGACCTCAGTTTTGCGCTCACGGACATTTTTTGACCTAAAACCATCTATAGATACCACCTGGTATTTTAATTTGCGACTGATGGAGGAGGAAATTGAAAATCATGAAACAAAGTCTTCAGTTCGTTGCAGGAGGAAGATTGGAGGGGAACCGTTGCCGGAATCGCCTTCAGCCGCCTCTTCTTCTTCACCAACGCCTCCTCACCGCTCTCCACCATGAGAGGGGTGTATTTCACCCCTGAACTTGGGGTTTGTGGTGGTAACTCGATCGATACTCTCCGTACGTTATGATTGTAATAGTCTGTATGAGCTGCCCAACCTGATTATGACATTATAGATGTAATTCATATGGTGGATATTGTTGTATGAGATGATATATTTTATGAATTTACCGTTGTATAGATTTTATAGCTTGTCATACTCTGTAATCTTGTTATTATACGTCACGGAAGCATCAGAGTAATGCCTTGTCTTTCCCACATCACGAGGTGTTTAACAACACTAAGTCTAGATAGATGAGAGAGATACGGGATACACACAACAAACAAAACCTTTTCAGTAGTGTTGTAGTGTGTTTTTGATGTATATAGATAATGTGCGGTATCGGGGGTGTAGCCGAGTGACAGAAACATGTTTCTACAGTGACAACTAGCACCGCATACTTAGTATACGGGCATCTAGGGAGTAAAAATGGAAGAAGTATGACGTGGCGAAGTGGAAAAAATGACATGTTGCGTGAGACAACACACATATAGGTGCTTTCTTTTCATAGACCATCTACTCTTCTTTCAAGCATGACAATTGTGTGTAACTTTTATCCTTCGTAACATGATGGCCATCATTGTTGGAGAGAGATATCAAGTGACCATGAAGTCAGGTCCATTGTTCCTAAAAGAGTAAACCCCCCCTTTTCCTCTTGTATATTAGAGGATTGTGACACTTTTACATTTACTATTTTATTGTATTTTACTTCCAAGCATTAAATCAACCTCCTTGTTTTTTAATTTGTTAGCGCATAGACAACTAGAATTATGGCACTCTAATTGGAGAGAGTAAATAGTTTTTCCTTCTTTCTCATGCGGATCGATACTCATACCTTCAGACAGAGAGGTACTACAGTTTTTTTTTCGAAATGGGGATGTACCCCGGCCTCTGCATCCTAGGATGCACACAACCCTTTTATTACTCAAAGTCTTAAAGTCTTAAAATGCCAAATACAGATCAAAGATCAAAGATGGTTGATACAAACACCAACCATCTGAAAAGACAAAAAAGTCTGAGGATGCAGAGCATACAAAAGCTAAACATGTCTCAGTCTACTAGAAGGACGCCACGTAGCCTGGTAGAAGATATCCTGAGCAACCATCACCAGACGGCTGCATCCAGAAACCATCAAATCTCGGTGCTGCTCCAGGAGCAAAAAAGCCCAAAGCTGGATCCATTGGGACGCTGATATTATAACCTGCAAAAAAGAAGAAACTCGCACCCTGTTAAAAATAATAGCATTGCGACTCTTCCAAATAGACCAACATAAAGCCGATACCCCTATACGTATTCGAGCTTTGTTAGCCCTATCCATCCCATTTAACCAATTCCCAAACATATTAGTAATATTGGTCGGAGGTGGAAGATTGTATGTAAAATAAACAATTCGCCATATAATTCTAGCACAGGGGCATTCAATAAAAAGGTGTTCAATTGTTTCTTCCCCATCAAAAAAACAACATTTTTTGCATCCTTTCCAATTCCTTTTAACTAAATTATCTTTAGTTAACAAAACCTTTTTATGTAAGAACCACATAAAGATCTTAATCTTTAGGGGTAGTTTAAGCTTCCATAAATATTTTGTAGGGAGGCTCTGATGATCATTCATCATATCCTCATACAAAGATTTGACAGTGAAAACCCCATCCGTAGATAGCTTCCACCTAAACACATCTGGCTCACTAGACAAAATAACCTGCATCAATCTCTGACATAGATGCAACCATGCATCCCATTTTGTCCCAGTCAAATTCCTCCTAAAGCCTATGTTAAGAGGATTGTGAGATAAGACATCATGAACAGATACATTTTTCCTATGCACAATATTGTAGAGCGAAGGATACTGTTGGGAAAGGGGCGTCTCCCCTAACCAAACATCTTCCCAAAATCGAGTTATTACCCCACTCCCAACTTTGAAGAACCCTCTGGTAAAGAATCCATCCTTTACCTTCATTAGTCCTTTCCAAAATGGGGAATCCGTCGGTTTAGCTTCTACCTGTGCTAGAGTTTTGTTTTTAAGATATTTATTATGAAGAATTTCCTGCCATACCCCATGTTCTGAAAGTAATTTATATAACCATTTGCTCAAAAGACATTTATTTTTAACTTCTAACACCTCAATGCCCAATCCACCCTGATCCTTGGGGCGACAAATTATATTCCACTTAGTTAATCTATATTTTTTCTTATGTTCATCACTTTGCCAAAAAAATCTTGAACGATAGAAGTCTAATCGTTTTCTAACACCTTTAGGTATTTCCAGAAAAGATAACATGAACATGGGCATACTTGTTAATACAGAGTTAATTAGCACTAATCTATCTCCATATGACAAAAGTTTACCCTGCCAACATCCTAACTTTCCTTCAAAACGATTCTCGACAGGATTCCACTCAGAATTCCTAAGCTTTCTATAGTGAATAGGTATCCCAAGATACTTGAAAGGCAAAGAACCTGAGTCGCACCCGAATATATCTCTATACTCATGTTCATATTCTTTTGCCTTCCCAAAACAATAGACCTCACTTTTGTGGAAATTGATTTTAAGCCCCGAAAGTTGCTAAAAAATGCAAAGAATCAGCTTCATGTTTACAGCCTTCATAAGATCATGTTCCAAAAAAAGAATTGTGTCATCTGCGTATTGAAGGATGGAAATCCCTCCCTCAACTAGATGTGGGATTAAACCACCAACCTGTCCATCTTCCTTAGCTCTAGCTATGAGGATGGCCAGCATATCTGCCACAATATTAAATAACATGGGGGATAAAGGATCACCCTGTCGTACCCCCTTTCTTGTTTGAAAAAAATGACCGATGTCATCATTCACTCTAATTCCAACACTTCCCCCTTGAATGAAATTTTCGATCCACTTGCACCATAAAGGATCAAAACCCTTCAAACGAAGAGATTGAAGTAAAAAGGGCCATTTTACCTTATCGTATGCTTTCTCAAAATCTATTTTGAAAAGCACTCCATCTAGCTTTTTCGAATGAAGCTCATGGATGGTTTCATGTAAAGTAACTACGCCCTCCAGAATATGCCTTCCAGGCATAAATGCTGTTTGAGTCGGTTGAATCACCTTGTGAGCTATCATAGAGATTCGATTCGTGGCCACTTTAGTAAAAAAATTGAAGCTTACATTTAAAAGGCAGATCGGTCTATATTGCTGGATCTGAACCGCATTTTCTTTCTTAGGCAGGAGAGTGATAACCCCAAAATTTAGTTTATAAAGAGGTAACTCGGCTGTTTGCAACTGTGCAAATAAAGCCATCAAGTCATTTTTTATCACTTCCCAAAAAGTCTGATAAAATTCCGCAGGGAATCCATCAGGGCTCGGAGCCTTATTGTGTTCCATGGAAGAGATTGCGTCAAGCACTTCCTTTTCCGAGAACACCGACGTAAGAATTGTATTCTCCAAAGTAGATACCTGAGGAATGTCCCCGTTCCTCTCCTCCATTAATGAAAAACTATTTGGGTCCGTGTCAGCAAATAGTTTCTTATAATATTCGGAAATATATATTTTCAAGTTTTCATCTCCCACAATAATGCCCTCATCTTGTTCAAGCTGAAAAATCTTTTTCTTCCGATGTTTTCCATTAGCTATTAGGTGAAAATACTTAGTATTATTTCCCCCTTCCTGGATATGTTTAACTTTTGCCCGTTGAGCCCACTTAGTCTCCTCATCACGCCTCAGCTTTGAGACCTGATCATTAGCAAATTGGAGTAAGTGTCTCTCAGCAGCCGACAAAACAGTTTTCTCAGCCTTAATATCAAGCCTATCGATAATCGCAACGAGTCTATCTCTTTCTTTCCTGTATTTACCACTTTGGTTTTTCGCCCATCCGCGGAGAAAGCGTCTTAAATGCCTAATTTTATTTTGCCACCGCGCAGTTGGAGTATCTCCATGTGATACCGCCCCCCATTCGGCACCCACCATCTCAAAGAAACCATCTTGTCTTAACCACGATAGTTCAAACGAAAAACGCGGGTTATTACCAAGGTGAGCTCTATTTACTGAGTCAATCAGGAGAGGTGTATGGTCAGAACCAGATCGAGTGAGAGTGCGGGAATTTTTGTTCCCATTCAACACTGGATAAAATACGGTCTAGCTTCTCATAAGTCGGTGTCTCTCTGTGATTAGCCCAAGTGTACTGTCTTCCTGAGAGAACAATCTCTCGTAAGTTTAGATTTTCAATGATAGCATTGAAAACAAAGGGCCAATGCGCTTTAAACTTATCATTATTTTTGTCCTCTCTTCTCCGTAAGATGTTAAAATCTCTACCCACTAACAAAGGGAGTGTCTCATTTTCACATAGCCGAACCAGTTCCGCCAGGAATTCATGCTTATGACAATCTTGCGCTGCCCCATACACAGGGACAAAAATCCATTCAAAGCCATCACTACGACACTTCAAATACATTTTAACACAATAATCCCCTGTGACGACTTTATTAACCTGTAAAGTTGAAGTATTTATACCCACCAGAATTCCACCTGAACGACCATGAGGCGGTAAGCAGAACCATGCAAAATCCACTCCAGGTGTCAGTTGTTGTAGGAACGGAATAGTGAAATTAGATCTCCCGGTTTCTAGCAAGGCAATAAAATCTAATTTATGCTCCGAGATTGTTTCTCTCGTGAAAATATGTTTAGCTGGATCTCTAAAACCATCGCTATTCCAGAGTAGACCTCTCAAACCTTGCATTTTAAAAAGTTTTTTTGACTCTTACCCTAGTCCCCCTCCTAACACAAGTAGTGTCATACTGTTTCTTGTTCTTACGAGTACGCTTAACCTCAAGGTCAACCGTATCATGCGAACACTCAAAGGTCTCCGAATCTTCAGCATCAATATCCTCGCATAGGTTTGACACTTTTGAAACAAAAAGATTAGCTGGTGTGAGGTCATGAGTGTTTTTGTTATTATTGTGCTCTAGAACTGTCAAAGTTCTACAAAATTCATTATCTTTTATTAAATTGGCTGAAGCATTTATATTCTCAGTCGTTTCCCCTAAAGAGACCCCAATAGATTTTGCCTTTTCTAAAATTTCAACATTGGACAACGACAAAATAGAAAATTTCGGATTGGATGAAATACCTTGTTCACCCAAACGACGTACAGTTAACACATATAGGGCTTTCTTTTCATAGACCATCTACTCTTCTTTCAAGCATGACAATTGTGTGTAACTTTTATCCTCTGTAACATGATTGCCATCATTGTTGGAGAGAGATATGAAACCATGAACTCTGATTCATTGTTCCTAAAACTGTAAACCGCACCTTGTCCTCTTATATATTAGAGGATTGTGACACTTTTACATTTACTGTTTTATTGCATTTACTTCCAAGTATTAAATCAACCTCCTTTTTTAATTTGTTAGTGCATAGACAACTAGAATTATGGCACTCTAGTTTTTTTTAGAAAAGGGCACTCTAGTTGAAGGGAGTAAAAAGTTTTTTCTTCTTTCTCGTACGGATCGATACTCATAATTCCAGAAAGAGAGGTGCTACAGTGACCCCTGCTCTTGGGAGTTATCACGCATCCCATCTACAACGACGTTGTCTGCGCATTCGTCCTTGTCGCACATGCTTCTGATGCAACTGGTCATGTGCTCGCTGGTGTCGTCCTGCCACGGTCGCCTGTTCCTCCGCCACTCCTCCAAGAAATAGTTGTCGCCTGCGAAGAAGGTCAAGGAGGAGTCGGAGGGGTCGGGGGACCAATATGGGTTGGCGTAGTTGGCACTCCGCAATGATCATGTCGAGTTCCCCGGCCTAAACCTGGGCCTCCGTCAGTCCTTCGATATCCCGCCGGCGGCGACCCGGGGTTTTGGCAAGGACTGGTCAGCGCCGGAGATCGGTAGGGTCATCAACCTCGCGGACGACGATGACTTCAACTTCGGCAGCTTAGACTAGTTGATTTGCGTTTTATTTCATTTTCAGTTTAGTTTTTATGGAATTTCATTCAAAATTGTAATATAGACCTAAAGTTTGAATGAAATTTGCCATCTACATTTAATTATTTTGAATTTGGTTCAAACCCTAAAATATATTGGGGGCGCCGTTGTGGGCAGTCTCCCCCAATATTGCGGCTTCGTGTGCCCGCGCACCCAATAGCCCACCAGCCTCCACTGCCAAGTACGTACGTCCTCTATGTAACGCGCTCCAGCTCCATGCTTGTACTGCATCGTTGCAGCTGCTGACCGGCCGGCCTACGTGTGCATGTAAGTGGGCGTAGCGGAGCAACTGCTGTACGTGACCAAGCGTGGGCCCTCCCTCTCCCTGCTAGTGCCACAAACTCAAAAGGCATCGACGTCGTCAGTGTAGGCAAAAGCGAGTCAACAAGATTGGCGCACCGCCGACCTTCGCCATGAGCTCACTCGCAAACAATAACGAATAGACTATAGTTTATTTTGGTTCCATGTCAAGAGCTCATTATTGGTTCTTCTCACTTGTCAACTCTGTTCATATGTATTACGAGGTAGTGAAAACTTCAGAGGTTTTATGTACGTTTGAGGAGGGGGTAGACATGTGGCCATGTGGGCCACTCTGTTTCCCTAAAATTATAAATTGTCTAGCCAAAAAATAAAAGAAGCTTAATAATTTCACAAAATAATGGCCTCTGGATTGTCATTTTACGAAAAAGCCACGATATGAAAGTTGTTGTTTTTCAAGGGCGCGTCATCAATCGAAAACCGTGTAAAGTTAATAACATTTCGCATGGCCATAATAAACGCGGTGTGTTTTGTCAATGAAATGCTTGAGTTTATAATATTCATTTGAAAAAAAAATGTTGTATTTGTTAGGAATTTGAATTTTGGTCCTTTTAGGTCTTTGTTTAGTCATTTAAGGCCAATATTGTCTACGCGTGATTATTCGATGATGGAGGTGGGGAGATCGACAAATAATCTGTACGCTAATGGGTCCAGATGGAAAGAGGCAGAAACATTGGCGTGGCAAGCGACATCTCGCCAACCAATATCGATGGACAAAGGAGGGAAAGGGTGATCGAGGAGGAACAGTGAACGCCTCGCAGTGAAAGATCATGGAGAGTGTTTGGACCCAAAAAAAATCCAATAGGCCGAATTTCGTGCAGATTTGAATTTATGTGGGGCCCACATCCAGAAAGACAGGAACTGCCCGAAAATGTGATCCACGTCTGAACCCGGCCCCACACGGCAGTGCACACCTCGTAGTATAAAGACAGCAGGCAGCACCTCCACTCCCACGCTTCCCTTCCCAGTTCCCACCACCTCCTCTCTTCTTCCTCCTCCCGGCAGTTCTTTTATTAAAATCCAGCGAACCGCCCACACCTCTCTCTCTCTACTCCTGAAAAACTCCATTCCCTTCGCCGCTTGATCGGTGCAGATTCCTAATCGAAGGTAACCAATCGCACCTCACGAACCTATCGGTTTGACCCTCCTCTATTTCTTGCCTAGCTTTGCTCTGTTTCCACGAGCAAATTTACATTTGGTACCATGGAATCGTGGTGATGCTCTTCTCTTCTTCCGCCACATCGCCCAGTTCCTTGTGTGTTCTTCCGCCATCAGATATTGGTACTAGGAATTTAGGATCCATTTTTCGGCTCCACCCGATAGGAGTTTGGGATGAGCACTGATGGAAGGATTCATGGACTTGATGCCGTGTTTAATTAATTCTATTGTTGGTGCATTCATGCAGGATTGAGGTCTGAATAGACCTTAGTTAGTTAATTAGCACCAGATCGGCACCGTCGTCCCTCCACTTGGTAATTTGCTTTATTCTTCTTCTGCTCATGCTCTCTGCCTAAGTCTAGTCTACTTTACTCTTCCTGTCCTCCGGCTCCAGCTGAGCAGCTGTTAAGCTAGAGTATTAGTTTAGCAGTAGTAGTTTATTAGCACCTCCCTCCCTCCATCTCCCCCTACATGGCCTACATTTGGTAGATTAAATAGTACTCGAGATTTAGCACTTTGGCGACATTCTTTACACCTCAAGGCCCAACCATTAGAGCTGTTCCCACACCTCCTCACCATCTTTTGTATCTGACGCAGAGGGAGCAGCAAGGAGACAGGGAGAACATGAGGACAGACAATGCAAAGATCCCAAAGGTAATCTGGTTCCAATCTGGCACTTTCAAACTTGTTCGTTTTAACATGTTACAAAAGACTGGTTTCTTGGCGATTTTACTGAGATTTTTCCGTGTTTTGTTTTGCGCAGTCGTCGTCGTGGCCGAGGAGGACGAAGACGGCGGTGCGGAGATGGCTCAACCTCAAGAGCAGCGCATCATCAGAGTCGTTCCATTCCGACTGCACCAGTAAGTCAACACCATGATCAAGAAAACGACAGTATCTCTTCCTAAAAGAAGAAGAAAAAGATCCTCCGTTCTGGTTAATTAGCACCGGCTAATCATCAGGTGAACTGATCTTTCATCCAGACGACGGTTTCGGCCAAGAAGAGCGGCAGCAGAGCATGAGGCGGAGGAGCTGCTCGGACGACAGAGACGGCAGCCGCGTCACGAGGAGAGATTTGTCAGGTACACACGTGCCCAATGTTGCTGAATCAAGAACAACAAACACAGCTCTGAACTTTTTTTTTGTCCCCCCATGGCCATCAAAAGAGACAGAGCAGAGCAGCAGCTACAGTTTTCACCACGAGATGGAACAACAGTTGACAGTCTTTCGAGTTTGTCATGGAGTTGAAGAATTGGATCTGATTTCTTTGTTGTTGTCGCCTGATTTTTCTGTAGGCGCGGGGTGGTTGGTGGAGAGCAGCAGCAGCAGCAGCGAGAATCTGAGGCCGCTCCCACGGCATGGACCCAGTTCTTCGTGGCAGCCTCCCAAGGAACTTAGGTCAGTGACTCACACACACATACACCTTGATGCTGTTAGATAATCACGTGTCCTACATGTATTGGAATTGCAGTCCGAGTAGGTGTAGGTGTCCAGGTACTATACGTATATGTGTTAGACTAGGTTTTGGAGTAGTATACCGACTCCTAGTTGATTAGGTCCTAGTAGTGCATATATATATGCACACACCTGGCCTTGTAATCTTGTACCGAACAACACCACATCGTGAATCAATACAAGAGAAACCAGGCACGATATGTGCCTTTGGCGATCCAATCTGTGTGTACGTCTATTGCAAGTAGTACTAGCGTCTTGATCAAAAGAATCGATCAAGCTAGCTTGGATATACGTGTACAGATCGACGGAAGTGGTCGGTACGTGCGCCTCATCTCACCAGAAGGTCCTCATCGTCAGTCGCCGGAAAGTAGTCGGCGGCAGGGGCTGTTGCGGGTCGTCGTCCCGGCGAAAGTATTGTCGGGTCTGGGCCATCAATTGGTATCAGAGCCAAGGTTGTCGTTCGTGATCTGCTGAAAGTACTAGGAGGTCATGGCGATGGTGAAGTTTGGCGAGAGCTCGGCACCAGCGTTTGATACAGTGGGCGTGGAGTTGTATCCGCGTCTGGATCGCAAGCACTACGGCCTATGGGCGTTTGTGATGCAGTGCGCCATGGAAGGTCAGCAGATTTGGGAAGCCATCGATCCCGGTGGCGATGCGTACGTCAAGGGAGGTGCGAAGTACCGAGAGGGTAGCCAAGCATTGATGGCGCTCTACTCGGTTATGCCGACAGACATGCTACAACACCTCGTCGGAAAGAAATCGGCGAAGGATGTGTGGGGAGCGATCAAGGTAGTATGCGCAGGTGTCGACGACACTAGTGTTCACGTGGGACAGCAGGAGACTGTCTTAAACGACGAGATGACATTGGTAGAACCGGAAGTGACCCCGGTTGGTTCGTCAAGTGTGGCGACACCAAGTACGGCGACCAAGGTGTCAAAAGAAGTCGGCGTGAACATGTCAAGTTCTGAAAAGGAGTTAACCTCAAGCTCGGAAGCGCAACCGGAGAGTACTCGGACTACCAATATCGCCGGACACGACGTCCAGGATCGAGAAGACGTGGCGTTGCATGATGAAGGCAATGGCACAGAAGGATGGCCACCAGAAACAGTAGGCAGACCTGGCGCATGTATTCTGCTCAGCATCCCAGGAGGAGGAGCTTCACGTGTGGAGCCCGGGCCAAGGGAAGGTCTAGGGACTGGTGGCCCAGAAACGCCAGAAAGAGGCGGTCCAAAAGAAAGTGATCTGCCGAGAGGGGCTTCATGCGGAGACCCAGAAAATAGATCAGAAGATGGTCTAGGGGCTGGCGACCCAGAAACGCCAGAAGGAGATGGGCTAAAAGAAGAAGGCCTGCCGGAAGGATCTCCGTCAGGAGGTCCAGGGGCGTCCATCCCAGAAGTTGGAGCAGAAAAAACAAAGAGACCAAACAGCGTGGGCGCTATAGCGCCACATAAAATTGACGGACCAAAAGAAGTAGGTCTAGTTAGGCCAGGGCTAGCCTGCCCAGAAAACAGGCAAGAAGCTAGTTCAGGAGAAGGCTCTTTGATCGGAAGCAGCCCATCAGTAGGAGGAGCTGCACGTGGAATTTCAGCAGCAGGAGGAACTGCATGTGGAAATCCAGGAGCATGTAGGTGGCCATGCAGGCCAGCGGGTCTAGATCCTGATCAGGAGGAATTTGCAGGTCCTGGACCGGCCGCTCGTAGCGACACGGACGGGATTTTCTCGTCACCAGAAGCTGATCAATTAGGAGGTTCGGCTGATGCGAGTGCAAGTTCAGCTGATCAGAAGGAAAATGTCATGGTGACTTCGGTGTCTCATCCGATAGTACCGGAAAGGAGACACGTGTTGGATTTATACCAACATGAGGTCCTTCGCACAAATGAACGTGGAGGAGGACAATGTCGAGGATTGTATTTACTCGGCAAGGAGTCAGGAAGTTCGGTAAATGAAGAAACAAGCGCTATGTCGGGCGCGGAAGAGCATGTCGTGTCTCCTCCAAGAGTACAGGAGCCGAGACGACTACGACCGACACGAGCACGTATGCGAGGTGTGTTGGACTACTACCCGAAGGAGATACTTTGGATGGTAAAAAATTCGGTGACGATGAACTACAAAAGGCAATGGGTGTTCATCAAGGAACCAACGAAGTCTGAAGACGCGGAAAAGAAGGACGCGGACGAGAAGGGTCGACGTGAAGCCATGGAGAAGTCGACAAAAGCAAAGTCGGTGACATGGGTACTGAGTAAGGGTGCGGCGAAAGCAATGCCGTGGATGACGCCCGCGAGGAGCAGCTGGCGCATTTGGGACCCAGGTCGATGTAAAGAAGCACATCGTGATTAGGGGGTGATTGTTAGATAATCACGTGTCCTACACGTATTGGAATTGCAGTCCGAGTAGGTGTAGGTGTCCAGGTACTATACGTATATGTGTTAGACTAGGTTTTGGAGTAGTATACCGACTCCTAGTTGATTAGGTCCTAGTAGTGCATATATATATGCACACACCTGGCCTTGTAATCTTGTACCGAACAACACCACATCGTGAATCAATACAAGAGAAACCAGGCACGATATGTGCCTTTGGCGATCCAATCTGTGTGTACGTCTATTGCAAGTAGTACTAGCGTCTTGATCAAAAGAATCGATCAAGCTAGCTTGGATATACGTGTACAGATCGACGGAAGTGGTCGGTACGTGCGCCTCATCTCACCAGAAGGTCCTCATCGTCAGTCGCCGGAAAGTAGTCGGCGGCAGGGGCTGTTGCGGGTCGTCGTCCCGGCGAAAGTATTGTCGGGTCTGGGCCATCAGATGCATCCCATATTATACCTTCTCTTTTCCTTAATAATTCATATATATATATATATGCACGCACATCATAGGCTACCTTCCTCAATTTGTCTTTGCATCATGTAATCCTACACGCATGGAGGCATGGAACTAGCTATCTAGCTGACTAGTGAGACAAACCAACAATACATAACAGGCTGTATCTGAAGAGCTGAGCATGACAATATCATTGATCTTTGTAGAGAGCAAAATCAACAGATATTCAGATTCGCATACGGTAACTGTATTTTATGTGCTGTCTAATCCTACAGGGTATTGGTCGGGACGTGGAACGTGGGTGGCAGAGCGCCGCAGCAAGGATTAGACCTCTCGGACTGGCTCCTCAATAACCAACATGCCTCTTCTTCCTCCTCTCCTCACATCTACGTTCTTGGGTATGTACCATGTACCTGCGAGTCATATGTGATGCGCATACTTCTTCTCATAGCACATCTAACTATTTTCCTGCTATTGCTTTTGCTGTAAAATGTTTTGCCATTTTTTGTTACTTTCTGAATTACTTGGACAGTGTAGCTGAAATTCCCATTGTTGGGTTCTCTCGCTCGTAGGAGATCATGCTAGCTTCTCTCGCTCGTAGGACTTGGTAGGAGTAAACTTTGTATCGATTTCAGTGCAGAGAGTGCAAGCCCATATGCCGGCCGGAATCATGACAGGACGTGTGTGTAGTAACTTGCATAGGAGTGAGTAGTTACACCATTGTTATTTGGTGTAGTGCCATGGGTTTCAGTGTCTGACTTGTGAAGCTAATCATGGTTGCTACCTCAATCAGCATACACAAAGTCCTGATGTTGTGTGAAATCGTGACATAATGATGTGTACATAAGGGTAATTCTCCACCAAGTGAGGAGTGCTCCTGTGCTTTCTGTCTTTTTTTGGCACGCTTTCCAAAGCAATCTGACGGCTGAGATTAAGGGTGCTAATCACACCTGCTTTGGGTTTGGATCATGCGGGTCGGGATCTGATGTCAGTTCCCTTAATCTCAGCCGTCAGGCTGCTTTGAAAAGCGTGCCAAAAAACAGACGGAAAGCACAGGAGCACTCCACCAAGTTTAATCCGTCAATTTGCCATTGTCACAGCTTCCAGGAAATAGTGCCGCTCAACGCCGGGAATGTTCTCGGGGCCGAGGACAAGGGGCCCGCGTCAAAGTGGCTCGGCCTTATTGGTGGAGCCCTAAACCCCTCCTCTACGGAAAGAATCCATAGTTTACACCAGAATTACCGGCGTGCCACCACCGGGGAGGAGGTGAAACACGGGAGCGTCCAGAAAGCCAAGGCCGGTTTCCCGGACGTGTTAGGGGTGGAAGACATGGTCTCCGAGCTTGATGAGGAGGATAGCGAGCCTTCCACCTCGAACCCGGAGAGCAGCAGTGAGGAGGAGACGAGCGAGTCTGAGGCGATGTTGAGGGCGAGGCGCGGGTACCGCCTCACTTGCAGCAAGCAGATGGTGGGCATCTTCCTCTGCGTATGGGTCCGGGCTGACCTCGTGCCACGTGTCACCAGCCTCAGGGTCTCCTGTGTTGGGAGGGGCATCATGGGCTACATGGGAAACAAGGTGAATTACTTGCCACTTGGAATTGTCAGCAACAATTTACTAATTAGTTGTTTTGTTTGTTAGTGTACAGTGTACTAATTAGTTATCTGACAGATGATTCAGAATAACATCAGTAAATCTTGATGGAAAACAAATCTGATAGTGAAAGTTGTTTCTGAATGCAGGGGTCCATCTCGATCAGCCTGACGCTGCAAGGGAGCACCGTAACGACGTCGACGAGCCTGTGCTTCGTGTGCACGCACCTGGCCTCAGGCGAGAAGGACGGCGACGAGGTGCGGCGGAACAGCGACGTGGCCGAGATCCTCAAGCGGACGAGGTTCCCGCGCCCCCACCGGTTTTCCAGGCCGATACCGGCGCCGTCGCCGGAGACAATCTTGGAGCACGAGTACGTCATACGACCGACACCGTTTCTAAGACAAACTGAACTCTGTTTCTGAATCCTGAAACGACGTGAACAATCGTTGCAGCAAGGTGATATGGCTGGGCGACCTGAACTACCGTCTGTCGTCGTCGCCCACGGGCGGCTGTGCCGGTGGCGGCGAGACGCGTGTGCTGTTGGAGCGGAACGAGTGGCGGGCGCTGCTGGAGAGGGACCAGCTGCGGGCGGAGCAGAGAGCCGGGCGCGTGTTCGGCGGCGGGTGGGAGGAAGGGGAGATCCGGTTCCCGCCGACGTACAAGTACCTGGCCGAGTCCGACACCTACGCCATGGCCGCCCCGAGCTCCTCCGGCAAGCCGTCGCGGGACAAGAAGCGCACACCGGCATGGTAATAATGATTTATTACCGCAAGCATGATGCGTGCATGTGAACTAATTACTCAGCTAACTGTTAAGAGGATCATGCGACATGAGAATGCACGGCACATGAGCAATCATCTGCATAATGTGCTTAGCTAGGCACATGGCTTCCTTCAGTTGCATTCTTGCATAATCCTAGGGAGATAAACCCTGCTCTAGATAGCTAGCTGGTGTTTTAAAAACATGGCCAACGTATATCATGCATCGTCCATAATCCCATCGATCACGACCTGTCAAGATGGTGGGAGTCAGAGCATTTGAGGGGACTCTGGAAAGACCACATGCTCTGCATTTAGCTGATTTTAATTAAGTAAGCTCAGGGTTAACTAAGTAGGCTAGAGCACCGTAGAGTGTAGACTCCATGGTGACCAGTCCTTGTCGCGTAGGAAATGCTAGTACTACTCCCTAACTAGCTACTCCATGGCTTTAATTTTCTTCAGCTTGTCTCTAATTATTGAATTGCAATCGTAATACTGCAGGTGCGACCGCATCCTGTGGCGCGGCGACGGGATGGAGCAGGTGTGGTACGAGCGCGGCGAGTCGCGCTTCTCCGACCACCGCCCCGTCAACTCCCTCTTCTCCGTCCGCCTCCACCACGACCATGGCCGCAGCACTCTCCACCTGCAGGCCACCGCTAGGGCGTGTTGCCCGCCGCCGGTGAAGAGCAGCGCCGCCACGGCTATGCGTGGCCGCGCGGTGATCGAGGCGGAGGAGATGCTCGTCGCCGGCATGCCTCCGCGGCTGCAACGGCGGGACTGCCAGTGCCTCCACTCCTCGCGTTTCTGACAAGCTCTGTACAGTACAGGTCACCACGTACCGACGACACGCCGACAGCGACAACAACATCGGCGGCAGCACCAGCCTCGAAAGGCGGCCGGCGCGCGGCGCACGCGTGCCGCGCCCGTCGCCGGCTTTTGGGCGCTGAAGCAGCGGCGAGCCTGCCCGTGCGTGCTCCAGCAAGCAGGTGCCGTACGTGCTCATGATTGTCGGCATAGAGGAGCTAGCAGCAAATTTTGCCCCGAGACATTCTTCTTGTGGGACCGCGCAAGCTTTTCATTACTGCCGAGGAATCTTCTTCTTAACCTTCATGTCAAAAGTTACACAGCCCTACAGTCCCTTTGTAGAGTATAGGACAGAAAGTGTGTTCTTCTTCTTTTATCTGTATAATCGTTTTGTTTTAGCCAGGTGATACGTAGTAGAAGTACTGTAGATAAAATGCAAACTACAGACCCACAAGATCCCGTATGGAACTGAAACGCTGGCAGATTTTTCTTCAGATTTTATATGTGCATGGGAGGATTCTGTCAGCATGATGAAACAATTAAATATTTATTTTTCAATTGCAAATTTGTTTGCTCGATATGGTCAGTCATACAAGTAGTTTCAGCACCATCTCCTTCCCGTAGCATTGCCACCATATTTGGTAATTAGCTACATGGGATTTGAGCTTAAATTTGGAACTCTTATTAGGGTGAGATCGCTTGCCCTAATCTGATCGCTATGGCTATGTACAAATGACAAGGTTTTTGATGATAAATTGTCTACTCTTATGCAGGTTATCTACCGAAGCACGGATACTCTTTTACGGTCATCTCTACATCATGTGGAGTTGCGTGATTTGTTTACGGAGGTCTATACACCCTTAGAGGATATGGCGAGAGTTTTTTCCGACATGAGTGAGAGCGTGATCTTTCAATCGGCCCTCTATCTCCTTAGATGATTTACAGTTCATATATTTTGACTACTTGATCTTCTTATTCATGATTACAGTTGTGTGCATCCTAGTTGTGCAGAGGCCGAGTATAATGCTTAAACCTTATGAATAATAAAGCGCGCATTTCCAAAAAAAAACATCGAAAGTGCTCGTATATATATCCTGGAATTGTTGAATTCTCTTGGACACATTTGCAAATCTAGTTATACATGTAACATCTTCTTCCCCATTCTGCAGGACTTTTTCTTCAAACATGTAAATCTAGAGAAAATGATTAAAAAAGCCACCACGTTTTCGGGTGGCAGTGTCACCAAATTACCAGCATATTGTTGGGATTATAAAAACACCTATTTCTAGGGTAAGTGTGTGACAGATTGCACATAGCAGTTACGCATCTTAAGCCGTTTTCCAACATTTCGGCCCACCTGTCGTGCCCACTTGTCATGTCCATGTGGCAAAAAGATCAAAGTTCACACCGTTAGGTTTCAGTCGTACCGGAGTGGAGATTATTGGCTCCCAAGCACAAAACTTTATTAGAATTTATCACTTTTATGTAGCCCATGATACAAATATGGTGTTGTGATTTTGCATGTTTGTGGGATACGACATTGACTATAACAAGAATTATTTTCAGTTTTATTTTGAAAACTTCTAATTATGAGTTTTTTTTATTTTGTAAAAATGGAGGTTGGAGCTCGGGGGAGTGAAGACAGTTTCTGGGACATACCCTTACAGGACACTCTGGCACGGTCTCCTCGCTCAATAGCAACCAAGAAACAAAAAACCACGCTACTAAGGCCACCATTCTTAATTTCTTATCTAAACAGAGTGTCCAACATGTAATAGCCACATGTGATGTTATCTCAAATCTACATGAAAATATCTAAAAGATCTCCACATCAACATGGATATAAAGTGCCACGAAAAAGCGTAGTGCCACAAGATATTTGTCACGAACATGCATGGCCATGCCAGAGTGGACAACTTGGAGCCAGCGAGTTCTTGACAACGAACCAAGAGAAGAACAACACATTGTTTTTGTTTTTATATATCTGGGACTTGGGCACGTGAAGGTCGGCGGTGCGCCTAGCTAAGCTTGTTGACTCGATTTTATGCTGACGACGTGCCTTTGACTTTGAGGCTCTGAGTTCCTGGCGCCAGCAGAGAGAGGGCCCCACACGCAGTCACGTACTACAGCAGTTGCTCCGCTAGTGAACTAGTACGTGCGTTGACCGGCCGTCGGTTGAACACCGCTAGTCCTTTTTTTAAACACTATAAAAGATTTTATTTCTGATTAGCCCTAGCTAGATACCCCATTTCACCGACTGATCAAAAATAGTGTGTGGCTACACCGAGATCGACCTCGTTTTAAGAAAAATAAGGTCAGTTCAGACAAGCCATAATATTTCTATTTTTGGAATAAAGCAGATGAGTTTCGGATTTATTATAAATAGAGAATACACTAGTTAACTGTACGCACGCACTCTATCCATATATAATTACGAAATTCAAAGATTTGAATTTTTTTAACTCAAACTGTTTATCCGATTTAAAATCCGTTTTCACCGTTAGGCTTGTCCCGACAAGATCTTCAAAACTAGATTCCATGTCGATATGTTTCGACGACTTTTTTCAAGGATGTAACTTTGTGAATTACATATAACTTTGTGAAAGTTACATCCGATCAAAGTTACATCCAATTTATAGAAAAAGTTATATCTGAGTTATCAGAAAGTTACATCCAGTAAAAAATTTATATCCGAAATAGCAGAAAATGTTACATCATCCATAAAAAATATTACATCCTAGTTAGCTATCAGAGTTACATCTAGTAAAAAGTTACATCCTCAAAAAAAAAGTCGTCGAAACATATCGATATAGGATCTAGTTTCAAAGATCTCGCCGTGACTAGTCCAGTTATAAAAACAGAATCTTATTTGGATAAACGGTTTAAGCTAGAAAATATTTTAAATTTTCAGAATTCGTAATTAAATACACACTAGAAGCATGCAGTCGCATGACCTCGATTGGCCAGAACGAGGTAAGTTTTATAATTAAATGGACAAGTGAAGACGTAGGATGGTGATCATACGGCGCGAGGTGTGACCTCGGTTTGTCCTAGATCAAGGTCAGACTAGATATAGATTATGCATAAAAAATAAGGGCACCCAAGGAGTCTCTCTCCCGCAAAGAAAAAAGGCGGCGCCTTAGCCGGCCCGTGCCATCCGTGCCTCTTCTTTATCGTCGACCATCGGAAATCGATGGGTCCTTACGGGCACGTGCACGAAGACTTCGACTGTAGGGCACTGGTCTTTACGGACACGTGCATAAAGACTTGCCGACTGTCATCAATAACAACAAGCCGTCTCTGGTAAGGGAGCGGCGACAGCGGCACGTCGGCGGCTGACTCTGGCTGTAGTAGTGTAGTAGTAGTCGTTAGGTGGTCTAAGTATCTCAATGTAATTTTTATTATGTTTGGTGTTCTTTGTACTTCTTATAAACTCATGGAATAGATCCAAATCTTTCTCGAATTTTTTCTCTCACTTTTACAGATAGAAGTGTGAAAGGATTCATGCTAGATCTGAAAAATATATCTCTGCAGAAACAGAAACATTGTTCTGTGCTTGACGGGATACATCTGTAAGCTAGAGAGTGAGCAGATTGAAGTCTGACCTTGCCGTTCTTTTGCTAATCTCCAGGCCGTCGAAAGAATCAGTCCTTGGTTTATGGCCTGCATATTTCTAACTCCAAGTCCCCCTATTTTATTTTCAACACAATTGTCTGCCCCCATACACCCTAAGACATAGGATTCTTGTAGTTTGTTCCTCCTTGATACCTGTCCACAAGAAATTCCTAATGACAGATGAGAGTTTTGCTACGAATTTCTTTGAAAAGAGAAAATTGGACATATAGTAGACATGGATAGAGGAAACGACATATTTTATCAGGGTTAGTCTTGCCGCATGTGACAGTCTATTGTTTTGTAGGCACTCGGTTTTGATTTGAATTTGTTGTACACAAAGTTATATGTCGTCGATCTGTCCTTCGCTAGAAGTATGAGAGTGTGTCCCAAATGGATAGTGGTGTTGTCGATGTGCGGGAGGGGAAGTTCTATCCCGACAGAGAGAACGATGAGCTAGCACACGCCCATGGGAATAAAGAACACAAATGACGAACAAGAGACACTGAAGGCTCTGTTTCATGGAAGCTCGAGTTTCCCGACGACAGAAAGAAATATCCCGATAAAAGCTATCAGAGGAGAAAGGATAGGGAGGCAAACCGGATGCAACATATAGAAGGTACATTAAGGATGTAGCAGGAGAAAATAAACGCACTTAGCTAGCAAGCTACCGGCCCATCTTCGCGGTAGGTCAAAGATCCTGCATTCGATGCTACCGACCCACCATCTCAGCGGAAAAGCAGCGTGGTTTCCACGGAGCTCCCGGCTGATGATGATGCACTAACGATGGCTCGTCGCTACCCTATGGATGGTATCACGGGTCCAGAAAATTGTGAGATGGATGTGATAGTTATGAACATATCCATAAAGGTGGCGGTCGGCTTTGCCTTACCTTCTGGACCTAGACCAACTTACCATTTCTCTCAAGTTCCAGATGGCTACGCGGTTGTCGGGGTGGATGAAGTTATGAAGGGATTTAAGCACCTAAAGCTTGACTTCCCTGCAGGTGAAGGGGATCTGACTAAACTGGGAGAAGCAAGTAAAGTCAACGTTTTATGGCGAAACAAAAATATTGTGCTTCCAAATTGGACGCCAATGCCACTGGCTTCTCCCAGTTACAATCTAGCTCAATCTCCGTCGCCCTTGCCATCTCTGGCATGTCTGCAGACTCCGCCGCCTCAGCCATCTCAGCCATCTCCGGCACGTCTGCAAACTCCGCCGCGTCAGCATACTCCGCCGCATCAGCAGACTCAGCTACCTTAGCCCTGGATGCAAAAGCGGAATAGCACTGCCGCTCAGGTGGCTAGTACTATAGCTACAACGAAATCCTCAGCAGGTACAAGGAAGAAAGCCAAGCAGACTCCTACCAAGTTAGCTTACGACCTGGCTGATGAGGAACTCAAAAATGTTGTGGATGAAGATGTGAAACGCCAGCTTACACCGACCCCCCCCCCCCGCGCCAAACCAGTATATAGCATCTAAAACAGTGAAACACTTTGTGGAATTTCTTGAAATACCAAGACCAGTTGATCTGTTATCAGATTATGACCGCTCTATTATGAGGTCACATAAGGTGAAGATGGAGCGGTCGAGAAGTACTAGTAGAAGTGCGAAAACAATTCCCCACGCTGAACGTGTTTTCCGATGCAGATCCGGGGATTGCAGAACTAGTCGCACAAACGGTTAGGGATCTTGGTATGACTGTTGGTCAATACATAGGCACAGAAGCCACACCCATGGCTGAAGTAGCATATAAATATGAGTACGGGAAGCCTCTCGTCAGACCTGAGGAGGTCCCATTTCTACAAAACTTACATGAATGGTATATGTGAGCCTCAGAGGAAGGAAATATCATGCTCATAATGGCAGTTAGAGAGGAGCATTACTTCCGGGGAAATGACGAGATACACATTGACCTCACGAAATTATTTCAGTTATTAAATCAAGACACCCTCGACAAATCTCTCATCAGTTGCTATTGTCTGTAAGTGATTTATTTCTATAATTAAGTCTCTAGCTCAACTCGTTCATTGCATGTATAATTATCCTCATTGTATTCTTTTGTACGCTATTATGTAGAATGAAGATTCTCGAATGCAAAAGAGGACGAATCTATTGTTAGGGCAATAGATCTTGTATTACCAGAGGACCAAAGGCCAGAATATATAGTACATGTACAGGTGCAAATATACAGGAAACCCCCTATCATATGGGGAAAATACAATACACAAATATACTCTAACACCCCCCCCTCAAACTCATGGTGGATCCACAACACTGAGTTTGGAGAGTAAGAAATCATGCTGAGCGCGAGTTTGTGTCTTTGTAAAGAAATCTGCCAACTACAAGTCTGAAGGCACATAATGGAGCGCAACAACCTGATCTTGCACCTGAGCACGTGTATAAAAAGCATCAACACCAATATGCTTGGTCAGCTCATGCTTGACCGGATCACGTGCAATACTGATAGCACATGTACTGTTTGACAAAAGTGGAGTGGGCGTCGTAACAGAGACCCCAAAATCTGCAAGCAACCACCGTAACCAGGTCACCTCAGCAGTCACCGAAGCCATAGCCCGCAACTCAGTCTCAACACTCAAACGGGAAACCGCTACCTGTTTCTTCGTCTTCCAAGCAACAAGCGAACCACCAAGAAACACACAGTAAGCAGAAAGTGAACGACGATCCGTAGGATCATTCGCCCACATAGCATCCGAGTAGCACTGGAGCTGGAGAGAGCTAGAACGAGGGAAGAAAAGGCGACGAGTAATCGTGCCACGAAGATAACGGAGGACACGGAGGAGATGACCATAGTGAACAGTGGTAGGAGCTGAGACAAACTGACTCAGAATATGAACAGGATAAGAGATATCAGGACGGGCGACAACAAGATAAACGAGACTCCCAACAAGATGGCGATAACGAGTGGGATCGGGAAGAGGATCACCATCCGTAGAACGAAGCTTAACATGAAGCTCCATAGGAGTCTCAACGGTGCGCTCATCCGCAAGAGCAGCCCGAGCAAGAAGATCCTGAATATACTTTTCCTGAGAGATAGAAAACCCATCAGAAGAGGATGAAACCTCAATCCCAAGAAAATAGCGAAGAGGACCAAGATCAGTCATAAGAAACTGATCACGCAGGCGAGCCTTGACAAAGGCAATATACTCAGGATCATCACCAGTAATGATCATATCATCAACATAGAGAAGCAGAAGAGTGCGTCCACGAGGAGAAGTGTGAACAAAAAACGCTGGATCATGAGAACTAGGAGAGAAACCAGCAGCAGTCACCACAGAGGCAAAGCGCTCAAACCAGGCACGAGGGGCCTGTTTAAGGCCATAAAGAGAACGTCGAAGACGACAAACCATCCCATCAGAAACAGAATACCCAGGAGGAGGCTGCATATAAACCTCCTCACTCAACTTGCCATTAAGAAAAGCATTCTGAACATCAAGCTGGGACACAGACCAGCGTCGAACAGAAGCAACATCAAGAAGAGTACGCACTGTGGTCATATGTGCCACAGGAGCAAAAGTCTCATCATAGTCACGACCATGTTCCTGCTGAAAACCACAAGCCACAAGACGCGTTTTATAACGCTCAAGCGATCCATCAGAGCGGGTCTTAATTTTATAGACCCACTTACATGTGATAGGACGAACACCAGGAGGGGGAGAGACAAGATCCCATGTGCCTGTGCGCCCAAGCGCAGCAATCTCCTCAGCCATGGCAAGCTGCCATTCAGGATGACACGCAGCATCCCGATAAGAAGTCGGCTCGGAAACTACAGAAAGACCATACTGACTAGGGGAGTAACAGTCTGGAGCACGATGCTGACGAACAGTTCATGAGGAAGGAAGCTCATCCGCGGAAGATGACTCATCAGAAGAGGAGGAAGAAGGAGGCGCGGAGGAAGGATCCGAAACTGGAGACCGAGGAGAACTAGGGGAACTAGACAGAGGAGAGGATGGCGCCGAAGACAAAGGAGGCGCAGCAGAAGGAGGAGATGGAGGAGAAGAGACAGTGGAAGGTGTATCAGGAAAAAGAAGAAAAGAGAGATCATCCGTTGGGTAAGTACCAGAGGTGGGGCGAGGATAGAAAGGACGCGTTTCATCGAACGTGACATCACGAGAGATGCGCATACAACGACCAACTGGGTCCCAACAGCGATAGCCCTTATGCTCATCACTGTAGCCAAGAAAAACACATTCAACAGACTGAGCGGTTAGTTTGGTGCGTTCACGAGGAGGGAGAAGGACATAGCAAACGCAGCCAAATAAACGAAGAGCCGAGTAGTCTGGACAGGATCCAGAGAGACGCTCGAGAGGAATGCCACCCTGAAGAGCAGCTGAAGGCTGGATATTAATGAGGTAAGTCGACGTAGCGACAGCCTCAACCCAGAAATGCGGCGGAAGAGAGGAAGCAATCATCATAGCGCGGGTAGTCTCAAGAATATGACGATGCTTACGCTCGGCGACACCATTTTGAGCATGGGCGCCGGGACACGAGAACTGAGCAAGGGTGCCCTGCTCAGCAAGGATACCACGCAGGTGCTGAGAGATATACTCTCCTGCAGAATCAGCACGAAAAACACGAATAGGGCGTGGAATACTAGGTACGAACCATAGCCACAAAACGCTGATAAATAGCAAGCACCTCGCTGCGAGAGCGCATAAAAAATACCCAGGTGTACCATGAAAAATCATCAATAAACAAAATATAGTATCGATGGCCCTCTTTTGAAGCAAAGGGAGCCGGACCCCACACATCTGAATGAACTAAATCAAAAGGTCGCTGAGATACCGACACACTAGTAGGATAGGGAAGCTGAATCTGTTTACCTAACCTACAACTTTGACACGAATGCAACGACGACACATCTCCTGAGACACACCCCAGAAGATCACGACGAACTAAGGATGATAAACAGGAGCCACAAAGATGACCCAGCCGATGATGCCACTGCTGAAACGAGCCAGTGACAGAAGCAGCAACCGCAGGAGAAGTGGCAGAAGAAGTGTCAGCGGAAGGAACGCGAAGCCAGTCTAACTCCTAGAGCCCCGGAGACTCAATGCTGCGAGGACCAGCTCCAACCAGAGCCTGTGTATGACGGTCCTGAACAGCACAATAATCAACATCAAGAATGACACGACAACTAAAATCAGTAAGCTGACTAGCAGAGAAAAGGTTCATCTTAAGGCTGGGAACATGAGAAACATCAGGAACAGAGAAGGAGGAAGTAGAGAGGGTGCCTCGACTGGAAACAGGAAGAGAGGTACCATCAGCCGTAATAACACGGACAGGAGAAATAAGAGAGCGAAGAGCAGAAAGAATAGAAGATGAAGAAGTCATATGAAAAGAAGCTCCAGAATCCAGATACCACGGGGATGACATACCTGACTGTGTAGAAGATGATGGTCGCTCAGTGCTAGAAGAACTAGTCACAGAACCAGTAGTACCCGACGAGGAGGAGCCTGTAGCAGCGAGCAGACTCCGAAGACCACGAATAATATCCTAATCAGACATAGCACCAGCAGGAGGGCCAGAAGCACCAGTAGGAGGTCCAGAGACAACAACAGAAGATCCTGAAGATCCAGACTGGCGACGAGCAAGATACTGCTGACGTAAACGTGGATCCCTCGTCCAGCAACCAGAGATATCGTGGCCAGGCTTGCCACAGTGGGCACAGGGAGGATGAGAACCACGAGGCTGCTGAGACTGACGCTGACCCTGGGCCGGTGGAGCAGAGAGTAGCAGCGGTGCAAGAGACCGCGACGAAGCCGGCAGCACAGGGGGACCATGAGCAGCAAGAACAGAAGGAACCTCAAGCAGACCAGCACCACGAAGACGAGTCTCCTCAGCACGAAGCTCAGCCAATACCTCAGAGAGCGGAACACGACCACGGGCAAGCAGCTGGGCACGGCGCGGCTCAAACTCCTTGCGGAGCCGCGACAAAAACTCAAAGACGCGCTGAAACTCCAGTTCCGCGCGCACAATCAGACAGCAGGGACAGGTGTTACACACCGATGTACGAAGAGAGTCAAGCTGACGCCAAATAGCAGCACTCTGAGTATAGAAATCATCAATAGTAGAATCACCCTGCTTAAGCTCATGCTCCTGACGAACCACAGACAGATAAAGAGCATCTCCAGATGGCTGATAGCGCTGACGAAGAAAAGCCCACTGAGCAACAGCAGTGGGGAGGCCCCTGAACTCAGCAGAATACTGGGGCAGAACACTGGAAGTGAGAACAGCAGCAGCACGAGCATCGTCATCAATCCACTGAGTGTATTCAGCCAGATCCAGCCGATAGGTCGTAGTAGCAGTAGAGTGCGCCTGGACACGGCGCTCATAATCAGCCTGAGCAGAATCATCAGCACTCTGGGCTGCATCCTTGACCGCCTGAGTAGCATCGGGGGCAAGGGCAACGGGCGTCGAGGCACGAGGCACTGGAGGCACAACGGGGCGCGGTGGACAGGAGACCTCACCGGAAAGCACACCCCAAAGGCGAAGACCGCGCATATGAACGCGCATAAAGGCAGCGAAATCAGGATAATTCGCGCCATCAAAAATCACCGGGCAGCGAGGAATCGCAATATAACCCGATGAGGAAGACATTTTTTTTCTCAAACCGACCTAGATCGGATCTGACAGATCTGGCGACGACGGCCGGGGCGGCAGGGTCGGGGCGGCGGCGGCGGAGGCGCGGCGGCAGCGGCGAGTAGAGAGAGGAAAAAAAGGCCTTACGGCTCTGATACCATGTTAGGGCAATAGATCTTGTATTACCAAAGGGCCAAAGGCCAGAATATATAGTACATGTACAGGTGCAAATATACAGGAAACCCCCTATCATATGGGGAAAATACAATACACAAATATACTCTAACATCTATCACCTTGGTTTATTGATCCAAATAATATTTATGAATATACGTAAAAAAGAGCGCCAAGGAAATAGAGGATTATTTTGTAAAGTTTCTAACGAAACAACAAAACAAAACAGAAATACTATTTTCTTACAACTTCGATTGAGTATTATTGTCTTGTACACATTCGATTTCGTTTACTCGATGTTAAGTGTAATTGATGAGTTATGCATTCGTAGGTTCCATTTTATTCCGGTAGTCATTCAAGTTGATCAAGGAAAAGTACTTGTCATGGACTCGAAACATAAAAACTTTGAGAGATGGGCGAAGTTGATTGAAATGCTTCAAAGATAATTTCAATCATTATTGCACTATATCGGCATATTTCGTTCATTTCCTAATATCAAGTAATTAATAACTCCTTTACTCATTTTTTTGCCGAGCATAGTTTGGAAACGATTCATCAAGTAAGTTAGGGGTGAATGGAAAGAGGAGCTACGATTTCAACAACTCAATGTAAGTAGTACTATAGCTAGGTCCTCGCATCTCTTTGATTCTTGTTTAATACCATTATCATGCTTGATTATTATTTTGATTGAACTTTATTATCATAAAATGTTTGAGGCAAGAAGACAAGAATAATTTATGTGGTTACTACGTTTGCGAGTACATTCGCCAGACGACCTGTGAGCTGGATAGAATTCCACAACAACTTGCAGTACGTAAACAATGTTCACAATTTTATTTTAATTCCATCAATTGTGTTGAGTTGCATTCACATATATATTGATGATCCCCTTCTTTAAATTAGATCGAACGGATGCAGGTCAGTCTCCTACCAAAGGATCGTGTACGAGCAATTCAAAAGGAATTAGCGGAATTCTTACTTAATGAGGTCATAGATCCAACCGGAGAATATTATCATGAATTTATATTTACACAATATGGATCATAAAGAGATTATATTGTATATGCATGAAGGTGTATACTGTATGTAATATGTTTGACCAAGCACGAAAAAAGAGGTCACTTCGATCTCTATATTCATGACGATGTTGTAGTAGCGTCGAGTTGTATATATATCATCTCTAGGCACATCACTTACGCCAAACCTCTCCCTCCTTCCGCGGCACAAATACGCCCCAAAACTGTGCTGGCAGAACCTGCTGCCGCGTAGCGAAAACCCCCAAATCGCTACTGCGGCATAGCTCTTTTAGTTCCGGTTCGTGTACCGAGACTAAAGGTCTCCCACCCCGCTCTCCGTCGCAGCCACGTGGAGCGCCTTTAGTCCCAGTTCGTAACAGAACCGAAACTAAAGAGGGGGGCTCTAGTCCCGATTGCGCAGTCCCGGTCCTGCAACCGGAACTGAAGGCCCTTACGAACCGGGACTAAATCCCTGTTTTCCACTAGTGTTGGTCTACAACCCGCGTGTCAGAATCTCGAGGAGTGCATGCACTGGTAGTCCCGTCGTTGTAGCCGCGGAGGCATGCCGATGGCGAGCATCTCCTCGGCCTCGATCACCGCGCTACCACGCATCGCCGTGGAGGCGGCGATGTTTGGCGGCGGCCTGCCTTGTGGGCAGCACGCCCTAGCGGTGGACTGCAGGTGCAGGGTGCTGCCGCCAACATCGTGGGGGAGGTGGACGGAGAAGAGGGAGTTGACGGGCCGGTGATCGGAGAAGTGGGACTCGCCGCGCTCATACCACACCTGCTCCATCCCCTCGCCACGCCACAGGATGCGATCACACCTGCAATATGTTGTTGCAATTCAATAATTAGAGACTGCAATCTGAAATTGGGCGTGCTGCCCACAAGGCTAGGGCGTGCTGCCCACAATTCAATAATTAGTAGCATTTCCTACGCGACAAGGACTGGTCACCATGGAATCTACACTGCTCTAGCCTACTTAGTTAACCCTGAGCTTAACTAATTAGCTAAATGCAGAGCATGTGGTCTCTCCAGAGTCCCCTCAGATGCTCTGACTCCAACCATCTTGACAGGTCGTGGTCGGCGCATGCAGCAGCTACTCTGCTAGTTAAAAGAAATTTAACAAATTAATTTTTTTTCTTGCCTTGTGATCGATGCATGGGATTATGGATGCATGATACTATAAGATGGCCTGGCCATGAAGTCAAAACAGCAGCTCGCCTGCTAGCATCTAGTGCAGGGTTTATCTCCCCTAGGAATAGGATTATGCACGGAGGAATGCAATTGAAGCCATGTGCCTAGCTAAGCACATTATGCAGATGATTGCTCCTGATGCAGTGTATTCTCTTGTCGCATGATGCTCTCAACAGTTATAGCTCCTAACTAAAATCTGAACATTTACTGCTAGTTCACATGCATGCATGATCCTTGCATTAACGAATAATATTTACCATGCTGGCGTGCGCTTCTTGTCCCGCGACGGCTTGCCGGAGGAGCTCGGGGCGGCCATGGCGTAGGTGTCGGACTCGGCCAGGTACTTGTACGTCGGCGGGAACCGGATCTCCCCCTCCTCCCACCCGGCGCCGAACACGCGCCCGGCTCTCCGCTCCGCCCGCAGCTGGTCCCTCTCCAGCAGCGTCCGCCACTCGTTCCGCTCCAGCAGCCCGCGCGTCTCGCCGCCGCCGCCACCGCCCGTGGGCGACGACGACAGACGGTAGTTCAGGTCGCCCAGCCATATCACCTTGCTGCAACGATTGTTCACGTCGTTTCAGGATTCAGAAACAGAGTTCAGTTTATCTCAGAAATGGTGTCGGTCGTATGACGTACTCGTGCTCCAAGATTGTCTCCGGCGACAGCGCCGGTATCGGCCTGGAGAACCGGTGGGGGCGCGGGAACCTCGTCCGCTTGAGGATCTCGGCCACATCGCTGTTCCGCCGCACCTCGTCGCCGTCCTTCTCACCGGAGGCCAGGTGCGTGCACACGAAGCACAGGCTCGTCGACGTCGTTACGGTGCTCCCTTGCAGCGTCAGACTGATCGAGATAGAACCCTTCATTCAGGAACCACTTCCGTTATCAGATTTCTTTTTCGACAAAATGAAAGCATTATCTGTCTGAGTAATAACTAATTAGTAATATATTCCAGGTGGCAGTTACCTTGTTTCCCATGTACCCCATGATGCCCCTCCCGACACAGGAGACCCTGAGACTAGTGACACATGGCATGAGGTCAGCCCGGACCCACACGCAGAGGAAGATGCCCACCATCTGCTTGCTAGCAGCGAGGCGGTACCCGTGCCTCGCCCTATCCTGCAGCGTCTCCCCGAACTCGCTCGTCTCCTCTTCGCTGCTGCTCGAATCTGGATTCGAGGTGGAAGGCTCGCTATCCTCCTCGTCAAGCTCGGATACCATGTCTTCCACCGCCAACATGTCCGAGAAACCGGCCCTGGCATTATGGACGCTCCAGGGTCTCATGTCCTCCGCAGTGGTGGCGCACCGGTAATTGTTGTGTAAACTATGGATTATTTCCGTGGAGGAGGGGTTTAGGGCCTGACCAATAAGGTCGAGCCACTTGGACGCGGGTCCCTTGTCCTCGGCCCCGAGAACATTCCCGGCGTTGAGTGGCACTATTTCCTGGAAGCTGTCACAATGGCAATTGACTGATTAAACTTGAGAATTACTCTTATGTCACAGGGTTCACCACAACATCAGGAGTTTGTTTATGTCACGGGGTAAACTAAACTACTACTACTGGTAGTACTATTAGTATTCTGGTCTGACTACAACTAACAATCATGATTAGATGCACAAGTCAAACACTGAAACCCATGGCCAATAGCCATAGGGTATAAGTGTACTCAACCCATGTCATAATCCCGGCCGGCATATGGGCTTGCACTCTCTGCACTGAAATCCACACAAAGTTCACTCGTACCAAGCTAGCATGATCAGCATGAGTGCATGAATGTATTCACCCAACACTTTGAATTTCAGCTACACTTTCCAAGTAATAATTCAGAAAATGTACACCAGCAGTCCAGCACATATGAATCGCAGGTACATGGTACATACCCAAGAACGTAGATGTGAGGAGAGGAGGAAGAGCTAATATTTTGGTTGAGGAGCCAGTCTGAGAGGTCTAATCCTTGGTGCGGCGCTCTGCCACCCACGTTCCACGTCCCGACCAGTACCCTGTAGGATTAGACAGCACATAAAATATAGTTACCATATGCCCTATGAATATCTGTTGATTTTGCTCTCTACAAAGATCAACGATATCTTATTTGACAGTTTGTTTCACTAGTCAGCTAGCGCGTTCCATGCCTCCATGGGTGTAAGAATACATGATGCAAAGACAAATTGACCTAAGAAAAGAGAAGGTTGAATATGGGATGTGGGTGTGAGTCACCGACCTAAGTTCCTTGGGAGGCTGCCACGAAGAACTGGGTCCATGCCGTGGGAGCGGCCTCAGATTCTCGCTGCTGCTCTCCACCAACCACTCCGCGCCTACAGAAAAACCAGGCAACAACAACAAAAAAATCAGATCCAGTTCTTCAACTCCATGACAAACTCGAAAGACTGTCAACTGTTCCATCTCGTGGTGAAAACTGTAGCTGCTGCTCTGCTCTGTCTCTTTTGATGGCCATGGGGGACAAAAAAAAAAGTTCAGAGCTGTGTTTGTTGGTTCTTGATTCAGCAACATTGGGCACGTGTGTACCTGACAAATCTCTCCTCGTGACGCGGCTGCCGTCTCTGTCGTCCGAGCAGCTCCTCCGCCTCATGCTCTGCTGCCGCTCTTCTTGCCCAAAACCGTCGTCTGGATGAAAGATCAGTTCAACTGATGATTCTTTTCGGAAGAGATGGGAAGAGATTCTGTTGTTTCACTGATCATGGTGGGACTTACTGGTGTAGTCGGAATGGAACGACTCCGATGCTGAGCTGGTCTTGAGGTTGAGCCATCTCTGCACCGCCGTCTTCGTCCTCCGCGGCCACGAAGACGACTGAGCAGGCAAACACAAATCTAAGTAAGTGTCTTATAATTTCTAAAAGAAAAGGAACAAGTTTGGAAGTGATCTGGTGCTCCAGAATCCAGATTGGAACCAGATTACCTTTGGAATCCTTGCATTGTCTGCCCTCATGTTCTCCCTGTCTCCTTGCTGCTCCCTCTGCGTCGGATGCAAAAGATGGTGAGGACTCGGGAGAGGAGGTGGGAACAGCTCTAATGGTTGGGCCTTGAGGTGTAAAGAATGTCGCCAAAGTGCTAAATCTCGAGTACTACTATTTAATCCACCAAATGTAGGCCATGTAGGGGGAGAGGGAGGGAGGTGCTAATAAACTACTGCTGCTAAACTAATACTAGTACAGCTTAACAGTTGCTCATCTGAAGAGTAAAGTAGACTAGACTTAGGCAGAGAGCATAGACAGAGAAGAAGAAGGAGAATAAAGCAAATTACCAAGTGGAGGGACGGTGCCGATCTGGTGGTACAGTACTAATTAACTAACTAAGGTCTATTCAGACCTCAATCCTGCATGAATGCACCAACAATAGAATTAAGTAAACACGACAGCAAGTCCATGAATCCATCAGTGCTCGTCCCAAAATCCAATCGGGTGGAAGGAAAAATATTATGGATCCTAAATTCCTAGTACCGATATCTGATGGCGGTAGAACACACAGAGGACTCGGGCGATGTGGGGGAAGAAGAGAAGAGCTTCAGATCGATGTCATGGTACAAAATGCAAATTGCGCGTGGAAACAGAGCAAAGATAGGCAAGAATTAGAGGAGGATCAAATTAACCGATAGGCTCGTGAGGTGCGATTGGTTACCTTCAATTAGGAATCTGCAGCGATCGAGCGGGGAAGGGAATGGAGTTTCTCAGGGAAAGAGACAGAGGTGTGGGCGGTTCGCTGGATTTTTAATAACGGAACGTCCGGGAGGGAGGGAGGAGGAAGAAGGGAGGAGGTGGTGGGAATGGGAACTTGGAAGCGTGGGAGTGTGGGTGCTGCCTGCTGTCTTTATACTACCAGGACTGCACTGCCGTGTGGGGCCGGCTTCAGACGTTGATCACATTCTCGCCCAGTTCCTGTCTTCCTGGATGTGGGCCCCGCCTAAACTACAAATTTCACCATTTCAAATCGGCACGAATTTTGGCCTCTTGGGATATTTGGTCAAATCACTCTCGATTAGCTGTCACAGCAGGGCGTTCACTGTTCCTCCTCTCTATGCCAAATCATGCCTAGAAAAAACTGGCCTTAAATGAGTACTACAAATAAAGTTCTAAGAAGACCAAAATTCAAATTCCTGAAAAATAAAACATGCTCCTATATTTTTTTTGTCAAATAAACACTATGCATTCAAGCATTTCCTAGATAAAAAAAAATGAACTATGTTACTATGACCTTGCAAAATATTATCTGACTTTCCACGGTTCTCGGTTGATGATGCCCTTGCGAAATAACGACTTTTTTTTTGTTGCAAAACAACGACCTTCATGTCGTGGCTTTTTCCGTAAAATGATGAGCGAGGCCATTATTTTGTGAAAGTATTATGCTCCTTTTATTTTTGGGTAAATAATTGTAGGAAAACTGAGTGTCCCACATGTCATCCCGTAAAACATCTGAATTTTTCACCCGTCCTACATAATTCGAAAGTGTGTAGTGTTGTAAGATACTCCGTCCGTTTCAAAATATAAGATGCATCAAGCTAAATCATCTTATATTTTAAAACGAAGTGAATAATTGTCACGAAGCATGAGCAGAGTTGACAAGTGAGAGAACCGCTGAGCTCTTGACACCGAACCAAAAGAAATTATAATCTAGTATTCGTTACTGTTTGCGATTGAGCTGCTGGTGAAGGTCGGCGGTGCGCCTATCTTGTTGACTCTCTTTTGCACTGACGACGTCGATGCCTTTTGAGTTTCTGGCACTAGCTAGCAGGGAGAAGGCGTATGCTTGGTCAGGTAAAGCAGTTGCTCCGCTACGCATGCAGTCCCCGCTTACATGCACACGTAGGCCGGTCAGGAGCTGCAAGGATGCAGATGCAGTGCAGAAAGGAGTTGGCATGGACATGGAGGCTGGTGGCGCTGACTCGACTCTCACAGATGCCAGCAACATCGGTTCGGACAAGGCAGCACCCAAATCGTGGCAGGCAACCACGTCGGTCGTGTGCTATTGGGTGCGTCCGTCCGCACACGATGTGGCCGTATTGGGAGGGGTTGCATGCACCGGTGCCCTCAGTATATAGTATATTATAGGGTTTGAACTTTAGGAACCAAATTAATAGTTCCAACTTTTTAGGTATATATATCACAAATTTGAATGAAATTTGATAAAAACTAAACTTAAAACACAAATATACTGGTCTAACACGCTGAAGTCGAAGTCGTCATCGTCCGCGAGGTCATTGACCCTGCCGATCTCCGACGCTGATGAAACCTGGCCCAAATCCCGTGTCGCCACCGACGGGATATCGAAGGACCGGCGTCGGAGAGCCAGGATTAGCCCGGGGAACTCGGCAGGATCGTTTGGGTCGCGGAGCGCCGCCTGCGCCCATCGACACTGGTCCCCCCGACGCCTCCGGCTCAAGCTCCTCCTTGACCTTCTTTGCAAGTGACAACCGCTTCTTGGAGTTGCGACGGGGAACAGGCAGCCATACCGGGACGACACCAGCGAGCAGTGACCAATGGCGACGGAGGGGTGCGAGATGAGGACAAGCGCGAGGACGACGACATTGTAGACAAGAGCCGCACCCCGCGCTGGACGGTGATGCAACCGTAGAAGGCCAGCGCCCCGTTGAGCGTGTGGCTGTCTAGAAATGGCGGCACTCATGGCGGTTGTAACGGATGGGAGGATACGACCCCTCTAGTTGTTAATGGTCAACACGCACCTACCACGCCAGCAACAAGGAGACGTCTAGGATGTACTCCAACACTAGCTTGACGTCAGAGCAATGCCAGAGCACGGTGGCGCCACCATCGCCAAACCTAGGTCAGGGTTAGGGTTGCGAGCGACCACGAGAGAGTGATAGAGGCGAATATGTAGGATAGGAAAATAGAGTGGATCGAGTTGGGAAACAATTGGGGCGAGAGTGGCACCGGAGACAACAGATAACGGTCAGAATCGGTTGGCGACGCGGTGGCAGCACGCACTCTCTAGAGCGAATGCGGGCGTGTGCGAGTGAGTGAGAGAGAAAGTGAGCGCCTGAGGTAGTTCGGTTGGACCAAATTGGTTGGATCGGTTTTGACCCTTTGGGTCTGACAAGTGGGGCCATGGGCAAAACAGACGATGCTCCCATACAAGAGGGAAAAACCGCCGGTAGGCAGCGACTTTTACAGCAACAGATCGTTGGTATTTCTGCAAACGGACTCTCGAGTTTTTCCTATTCTCTTTCCACTACGTCGTTAAATTTCCTACGTGGAGCAGGCAGCTGATTGTATGCTATTGTACATGCCCAAATGTATTGCAGATGATACGCACAATGCAGTTGTCGACTACCCCTGTCCCAAGTTTACATCTGTATTCTGGTCATCGTTCTCAACAAAACGAAGATAAAACAGATTTGGGCTAGTCAATTGCATGAAGAAACGGATTTGCTTCAATAAAAACACAAATTATAGGATAGCACAGACTAGTTTGCAAAACACCAGAGAAAAACTTGCATGACAATTGATGCAATACATGAGAGTCTCTTTCTGTAGAAACAATTATCAAGGAGAAGCACCGAGAACCTCCACGACAATTGATACTCTACATGACAATGACCATGGGTGATCAGGAAAACAAACCAGCTCGATCAACTTGGGTTACTACCAATCGTTTGCCTACAGCTAACGGCTTTGGCTGCATAAGTAAACATCAGAGTACCGTGTGAGGTCACTAGCAGCAGCGACGTGCCTCATCGAAAATGTTAACCGTACCACTCACATGGCCGTCCCGTGATACAATATCAATACACACTCTGTCATTTCCTCAACTATAATCTTACACCAACATATACATTACCCTGCTGCTCCTTTCGGTAATACGGCGTAGGATGTCACGATCGACTAAAAAGTGACGGATCATATATAGAAGTTACTATAAACCAAGCAGGGTAGTGTAGACTAGCTAAACTTTCATTTGGGACACTTTCATCCTAGTCACTTTTACAGGACTTTTGGAGTAGCTGAGGTACGGGCGTACAACCAGGAACTAGCTTGGTCAACAATTAGGGCATCTCTATCGTATTCCTTATATTGCCCGGCTTGTAAAAAAGAACAATATACCGGTTTTAAGGTCTAATAACTATACATAGGATCTTGCAATGTTGCTCTAACAGTAATTGTTTCTCGATGAAAAAACAGTAATTGTTTCCTTCTAAAAGAGATCATCTATCCTAGCTATGGGCGTCGACTTCGCGTGATCCTAACGAACACTCTCACGCAACGTCTAGAAATTTGGATAGAATTATATACTAATCGAAGCAGGGTTAGACATCAAACTTTGACATCTCTCATGCAAGTTGCAAGTAAAAAACTCGATATCTTTTGCTAATGATTTCGGACGCTTTCGTCCCACTCACTTTTACAAGCACTTTTACATTAGTTAACGGTGCACACTCATCGTTCATGCATCTAGGAAGGGTCAACGATAACACCACCGTCTACTAATTATGCTAGCCACCACAAACGTCGACATCCCCTCTTCCGGATCAAGGAACATCATTGATATAGTAGATACTCCTGAGTTGTACATATAATCGTGATCACTTGCACTCTCCATGAGTTCCTGCACAGAACATCTAATTAAGTATTCAACACTAACAACCTACTAATGCCAGGTGCCGTAAAATAAAACTACTAATGCCAGCCTCTTCCACAACGAGAGCCGGCGTGGCAGGTGCATGGTAGTTTAATTAGTGATCCATTTGTCCTATAAAAATTGTAGATTTGAGCAAGAGATAGTCAAATCAATTTTCATCGTGAACAATACTTCCAATTTTTACTGCTTATATGTTTACAAGTATTTGAATTTCATAATTCATACATATTGTCTCCAAAAAGTGTTTTCATAATAAATATTTTTTGTTGAATCTATAAATATTTGGATCAAATAATGTGCAACTGCCACTTAATTAGCACCTTCTTCTTAGTCAATCATGCCCTAAATCATAGGGATTAATGTGGACATGCCAGTCCCAAATGCACAAATTAACATTACTAAAATTTGCAAAAAGAAGGACATTCCATTGTTTTAAGCAAGTCATTGTGCAGTGGCAGAGGAGGAATCCTAGAACATAGGCTCTGAGACCAAGTTAAAAGAAAAGATTGTTTGTTGTGGTTTGCCCACACGGCTGTCTCCCTTTTTATTGATCAAATATGTGTACAACACGATTACAATTTAGTTAGGACCCTAACCAGATCTCTATACATGGTAACAACCGATATGTTGTCTAATACTGAACATACACTTTCTGACTCCACATTGCTTACTTAACAACTGATCTAATGGGCAGTACAATGTACTTCATGGTTGCATTGGGTGTGTTTGGTAGCCCGGGTAGACTATCTCACCTCATACATGCTGAGCAGGGCCGGCTCTATATTTTTTTGGGCCCTTGGACGAAGTCGATAAACGGGCCCCTAAAGACAATATATATATGTACGTATAACTAGATATATGGATGATATATGTGCCAATTTCACTTGCAAAATATTTAAAAGCATATAACCACACGTTTATAGTCGAGATGTCTATAAATAATTGTCAAGCACTAAAGCATTGTGATATTTAGATAGAAAAAATAAAAATGATAGGAAAATATAACAAGTATTTCATGCTAGTGAATACCTCAAAAACACCCAGCCTCCAATTAGTTCATCGACAATTAAGCTTCAGTGCTTCGTAAAAAGCTTCTTCGTGCATTCCTAGATGCAAAATCATCGAGGACACTATCAAGATTAATGTTGTCCAATATATCCTTCTCAATACAACACGTAGCCAAGCCATTCAATCTGTCTTGTAACATAGTTGACCTCAAACAGTTCTTCAATAGCTTTATTTTAGAGAAACTTCTTTCAGCTGAGGCCACAGTCACAGGTGAAGTCAAAAGGATCCGATAGGCAACTGAGACATTTGGATAGCAATCTATGATTGTAATAAATTGAAGAATCTCATGCGCTGACATCAAATTATCTGGCAAAGTTACTTGCAATACCTTTAACTCAGAGAAAAAATCATTAAGATCGACATCACATGAATTCTCATGAGTAAAAGTTTCTGCAAAAGTAGTGCAAGATTTTTGTAGATTACTTTCATCCATGGACTTCAGATTCTTTGAGTTGAATAAGAAACCAAACACCTTCTCAAATTCCTTCAGCTGCTCAAATCGACTATTCAATGAAGCAATTACAGTGTCAACAATGACAAGAAAGTAAGAAACTCTGAAAGATTCAATAGCTGACAACTGTAATTCTTCTTCTTCATCATTGATTTCATCAAAATGCTTCTTTCTTTTACTTTGACGTTTTGTACGAAATTTTGGCTCTATGTCCATAGAAGATGCAAGGTTTTTGGCACTTTCAATGCTAGTATCGAATCCTTCAACTCTGAACTTCTGAAAAAATTCAATGACCCCTTCAATGTGTTTGACAGTAGCATCAATGCACACCATTTTTTCCTGTAACTTCTTGCTCACCATATTTACAGAAAATAAAACCTCGTGCCAAATAACCATACCAACTAAAGTCTCAAATTTCCCAAGTATTTTGTATAATGATTGAGCATCACTAACCGTAGCTGGATCATCAGTAGAAGCCTTCTCTAGTTCCTTCAAAGCTGATCTTACTTGGGCAGTTGGGAACCTTATAGGTTGTACACTCTTTATTCGACTCTCCCAACGAGTATCTGACAATGATTTGAGAGTCATATTTGGAATATTATCAAGCAAAATCTTCCACCTCTTAGTAGAACGTGCAAACAATACATATATACGTTGGATAATACCGAAGAATGAAATAGCTTGTCCGCATGATTTCGCCATATCACAAAGAGTGAGATTCAAACTATGACATGCACATGGCATATATAATGCTTTCGGGTTTTCTATAAGCAAACGATTTTGAACACCTTGCTTTTTCCCCTTCATGTTGGAACCATTGTCATAACCTTGCCCCCTCACATTAGCAACATCCAAGTCAAGAGCATCCAATGTATCCAACAATACATTAAAAAGCCCCAATCCTGAAGTGTCATCAACCTTTATGAATCCTAGGAAAAACTCCACTCTCGGGATGTCACTTGATATATTGACACAACGCACAATTAGAGTCATTTGTTCTTCATGGCTCACATCCGGGGTACAATCTAAGATAACAGAGAAATACTTGGCATCCTTGATGATCTTTAACATTACCTTTCTCACAGCATCGGCAAGGAGCGAGATCAACTCATTTTGAATGTTGTGGCCAAGATAATGATGATGAATTTCATTGTTTTGAATGCGCCTGATATGTTCCTGCATCACATGATCAAATTCAGCGATCATTTCAACCGTGCCTAGAAAATTTCCATTACTATCTTGATACAACTTCTCATTTGATCCTCGAAAGGCCAAATTATGTTTTGCAAGAAACTTCACTGCAGCAACTATTCTTTGCAAAACCTGTCGCCAACGCTCTTTTTCCTTTGCAACCAACCGTTGCATGTCATCATCAATTGTTTGCTTTTTGCTTAACCTCAACCTTAGTTCATTCCATGTATTCATGCTTGTCAAATGCTCAACACTCTTCTCATGATCTTTGAGTCTTGGACTAAGACGTTGCCAATCTCTCAATCCATCAGATGCTAGCAAGGACTTATTATTGTTTGATTTGAACAACTTGCAGCAAAAACAATAAACTTTGTCCACCTCTTTGGAGTAAACCAACCACTTTCTATCAACAACCTCATAATTGGCTAACTTTCTGGAGTAGTATTCATAAGAAAAATGTCTACCTTTGTCATCCTTAGGGAACTCCAGACCCAATTCTCTCACAGGCCCCTTTTCAATTAAAATATCCCTTTTGCAATTATCAAGATTATTCCATGTTCTGGGATCATAGATAGATGAAAGAGAATCATCTTGTTCATCACCACTAGGAGCATCTGCATGGTAAACAAAAAATTGTAATTGGTTAATTACTTACTTACACTTGGAAAAATTGATACTAGTTAGTTATTTACCATTTTCCGGGGATTGTTTATCACCACTAGGAGCATCTTGTTCTTCCGCTATATTGTCCTTATTAACATTAAAATCTGCATGACAAACAAAAGATTATAATTATTTATTTATTTACAATTAGAAAAATTAACGCTAGTTAGTTATTTACCGTTGTCCGAGGATTGTTCATTGGCCTCAAAGTTTGCATTTGAATTATTCACATCATCTTCTTCGAGATCAGATTCTTGCCTTTGATTATTATTGTTGACATCAACACTACTTTTTGTTAGAAAAAACTTATTTAAAGCACCTCTTTGTGAATCAATAAGCTCATTCTCTCTCTTTCTTTTCTTCTTTTTCGCGGCACCCGACAATTGCTTTCCCATCGTAACACCTATCAAAGATTAATATGATAAAATTTGCGTCATATTGTAATCTTAAAAATTATAATCCGAACCAAGAGATTAATTAGAAGGACTAAATTAGGGATTAGATGTAAACTTACAGAGTCAGAGTCAGAGCAGCGGCACTGAAGTAATCGAACTGAAATAATCAAACTGAACTAATCAAGAGAGTCAGAGTCAGAGCAACGCACTAGCAACTAGCATGCACGTTTTGTCTCAATCTCAACCATTGCATGCAGGGTCAGACCGAAAGAAAATTGCAATACCTGGGAGCAGGGAACAGGGCACATGCGCACAGCGACAGCGGTCAGCGGCACAGGCGCACAGGCATAGGGCACAGGCGGTCAGGCGCACAGGCGAGGGGCGCGCCGCGCGTCCGAGGCCGAGCAGAGCAGCAGGGCACCAGGCGGGAGGGCCATGGGGCGCGTCCGCGCGTCAGGGCTCCTGATCGATCTGTCGATCTTCCTTCCTTGATTCTCGCAGTCGCGGCGTTGCGTCCGGCCGCGTGGGCGTCTCCGCGTCTGGCAACTGCGACCTTTCGGTTTCAATTCCTAGCTTGGGCTTCTTTAAGACTAAAAAATTTTGGGCCCCCCTCTGGCCTGGGCCCTTGGCCATGGCACAACCCTGCCATGGGGTAGAGCCGGCCCTGATGCTGAGTTTAGCTATGTGGACTACATACAAGTACTCTTACAGTGTGGTGTTTGGCAGGTCGTGTTAGGTGAGCTGTGCCCAGTTGAGATTGTGTTTGGTGTCACCGTAGGACATGAACTAGGCTAGATATTATTAAACAACAATCAGGTCCTTGGATGAAAACGTAAAAAGCAATCAAGCCCATGGAGGTCGGGCTCCGGTGTCGCCCCAGCCACGCGCTGCTCGCTGCCAGCGAGAGAGCCCGCCCCGCCGCCATGAGGCTCGCGCGGCCTTGAAGGCCCAGGAGAAGGAGTCCCAGCCGCTGCTGGTGTACACCTCTGGATCGGGAGCTCGCCGGGCGGGTCGTCGGGGACGATGGACACACGCGTCGCTGCTCCCCGCTGCTGCTTCGCCTGCTGCCGCCAGGCGCCGCTGCTGCCGGGCGCCACGAGCCGCCGCCGTGACGAGCCTCTACTGCTCGAGGTAGAGCACGGGGGAGGGGCGGAGGGAGGTGGGGCAGTTGGATGGGAGAGACGAGGCCATCACGCGCCGCTGCTGCTTCGCGTGCTGCCGCCACACGCCGCTGCTGCCGAGCGCCGCGAGCCGCCGCCACACGCCGCCGTGACGAGCCTCTGCTGCTCAAGGTAGATCACAGGGGAAGGGGCCGGAGGGAGGCGGGGCAGCTGGACGAGAGAGAGAGAGATGAGGCCTTGCGGAGGACGAATGAAGAGCTGGAGACGTGGGGGGCGGTGACCCCTGGTGGGCCTCGCGGGATTTTTCCTGGTTGGACTCAGCCAGGCTGAGTTGAGAAGCTCGATTTGAGCTTCCCAACGGGGCACTGCCGAGGGCTCGTTTTCGTATCAGGTGGGCATAGCTCAACTGAGCCGACCCGGTCTAACAAAGAAAGAAAGGTGGGTTGAGGTGGGAATTTCTGGACCCAACTGAGCTACCAAACACACCCATTGTTTTGCTACCGGTAGGCCGACCAGACGGTAATCTTACTTATCATCCTTAATTAATCTACATGATCACTTAAAGATGATAAAAACATAACAAGCATATCAAATTGGCGCATGAACCTCACTAATTAAATCACATGGTCACCTAAAAGATCAAACAGGCACATGGACGCAAACACCAGGCCAAGAAAATAGACAATCAACCTATGATGAACGATCGACTTTAATCTGCTCGATGATTTGCTGTAGATCAAACAAAAAAGATTTCCTTGTAACACGTGCCAAACACCGTGCTAATCCGACGGATTAGGTGACTAACTGAATGAGGTAATGAAGCACTGACTAAATCACTCCGCTAGCTCCTAGGGAGTAAGCTATTTGCTGGTGAGGGGTCATCCATATAGATACACATACATGCTAATTACTTCCAATCAGTAGGTTCTTGTTATTTTGTGTAGGGTAGTACTACATTTACATTGTTTTGACGATAACTATTTATATCATTGTTTGTGCCCTAGATAATGACAAGATTCATGTAGGCAAGGCAAATGTGGACCTGCCAGTCTGAATTTTGCAACGCCGTTGTGCCTCCAATCAGCAGAGAAAAGGATGTTTGGGGATGCAGGCATCATGCGTGCAAGTTGTTATCTTTTCACATGAGCGATTAGTTATCATAGTTGTCAACTGATGGCACAGAAAGGCAACCAGCGATGCATCAAAACAGAACGCATCATGTCTTTTTCTTTTGTTGCGGTTCTGATGAGTTCCTTGTTCTAATGATCATGTGAGATGACACCTGAAGTGGAGAGAAGAGATCAACTTTCCAGGGAAAGCTAATTAATTATGTTCAACATAGAACAATCCTTCTTAATGCACACACGAGTGCATATATTGAGTGGAAAACATACATACCTTTCACCAATGAAACCATAATTATAATGGGAACCTAATGCGCAATAGCAAAAATATTTGAATAAACAATAATTGACTAAACATAGCATGACATTCTAAAATAGTCAGGCCACTAAAAATTCTCATAATATGGTCAGCCCACTATAATTTTTCTAAAATATTTATGTCTCATGTATACTATATCAAGCAAATTACTCATTTTAATGGACAAAACACAGAAGGACACTCTGATACTGTCGTTTCGCTTACTAGCAAACGAGAAAAATCAAATCACACTACTAAGCCAACATTTCCATAGGAACAGAGTGTCCAATCGACATGTCGAAGCCACATGCATGTGATGTGTTCTCTCAAATCTACCTGGAAATATCTAAAATGCTCACCCTAATCAGCATAAATAAAGTGCCACGCATAAAGTGCAGTGTCACAACAAGATATTTGTGAGACAACTTGGAGCCAGTAAGCTTCTGACACCAAACAACATGGCCAGATATTTGCTTTATTTTTATTATCTCAATGCTTTTGGGTTTGTGGCACCAGCAGAGAGGGGGGCCTACGCATGTAGTACAACAATTGTAAATCTTAAACGCGATGGTATTGTAACAGAGTCCACCCCATGCCCCGTTTAGTACATGCACGCGTAGACGTAAACAACCGCGGCAAATTTTGAACGTGATTGTGTTGTAACGGAGTCGATTCAAACCACAGCAAGCAAACGCATCAAGGAGTTTCATTCAAGGGAAACAGAAGGGAATCAAATGTTTTGAACAGATACCGCGAAAACCGTTGCACGTTAGAAAGAGTTGGATCAATTTCCAGCAACATTGCTTGAACGAGGCGATCTCAAGAGCACGGAAATGTTGTAGCAAACCAAAACCCCAGACTCGTTCACATACCACGGAGTTTAGAGTCGTCTTTTCTTCTATTACATGGAAGAAACAATATCCATGGACTGAAGGTCTAACTTCGTTCTATGTCAAGAGAATTATGTTTGGCTGAATCAATAAAAATATATTAACACCTATAATACCAACTTTGTTTCATATATTAGAGTCAGCGTGAGATATATTTTGTATACTTTATATACATTTGATGTTCTATATTAGCATATTTTTCGTAGATTTGGTCATACTACTTTTTTTTTACTTGAGACATGTATAACTTCAATTAATTTGGAACGGACGGAGTATTATCTAGAAGAGACGCTGATACCTTCCATGACAGTCGGTGCAATACATGGCAACGACCACGGGTCACGATGATTAGGCATGGACACGTAGGAACGGGCCCCATAGAAACACTAACTACAAGATAAGATCCTGGAGCCAAGTAAGAAACATGATCCCATGTGGCATATGGTTGAAAAAGATGAGAAAAAGGGAAGTACCAGGGAGTTGAGCTAAAAAAATTGACAAACTTAATCAATAATTCTTGGGAGTTTAGCTTGCTAGCAATCGTTTGGCGACAGCTAATCCCCTTGGGGCTGCATAAGTAAACATCAGAATGCGTGACTGGTCACTGGTTGCGGCACTAGAGTGCAACAGCGACGCGCTTCCCCGAAGTGCTAACCATACCACTCACATGGTCGTCCGTGATACAATACCAATACACAAGCTGCTGCCATTTCCTTAACAATAATCTCACACAAATGAAAAATATATTACCCTGCTGCCCCTTTCGGTAATACGGCACAGGATATGCCGATACAGATCCATCGAACAAAAGTGACGGCTCATAGCGTTCGTGTTACCATAATCAAGAGATGGTTAGAGCAGACTAAACTTTCATGTCTTCGTCAAGTAAAAAAATTGATCTCTTTTCCTAATCATTTGGTACGCTTTCATTCGAGTCACTTTTACGACACTTTTACATTATAGTTAACACGCGTACACTCATCTTGCATGCATGGATGCTAGCTAGCTAGATAGAGTCAATGATAACAACATCAACTACAATAGTAATTGCCCATTTTCTTTCTTACATGTTGACATAGTACATACCTCCCTTCTACAAAATTTGATAAAATATAGATCATGTATGTTCATGTATTTACTATTCTAAGGATTGTGGTGGCCGAGAGTATGAACCATATATTATCTATTTTCTGATTGGTTGCGGAAACACTTGAGAAACCAGATTACATCTTAGATCCCACTTTCGGGAAGGCTTGATGTGGAATTGTGGATTAAGCATATTTTCTAGCAATTTGATTTCAAGCTGATGGATGATGGACCTAAAAAAACTTGTTTTGGGAAGACTCATGGATGAATGATTCACCACTAACAGTTAAATTTTCCATATTGTATCATCACCTCCCCAAAATTGATTAATATGAAGAAATCTAAAGAGTTGGAATGGGGGTGCATCGGATTTAGAAAACCTATTTTGGGTGAGATTGCAGAATGGTGGATCAAATTAAAATATTGGTTGATGTTGTGGATCTAGTGAACACTCTCGACGGAATCAAATAGAAAACTGGCAATCAGACAAATTTACAATTCTGGGATCTATATTTGCAGCTTCAACCGGTTGTCTTATTTGCTTACGAAATTCCCGTGAAAAATCAAATTCTCCTAAAAATTAAATATTCATTTGGCTCATGCTCAAGTATAACATCCTAACCAAGGACGGCCTAATTTGTAAAGGATGGACATGCAATGAGCAATGAAACCTTTTTAGCCAGAAAGAAAACTGTAGATCACTTGATGTTCCACTTTTCTCTATCTAAGCTAATATTGCGGGTGGTTTTGTGAGCTTTTGGCCTTTCCAAGCCTATATCACATAAGATCTTGTTGGTATTTAGTTAAACTCTTTTCCTTCACCATGGTGAAAGTTGGTGCTTTGTGAGAGAGAGAGGAAGTATTTTTGGTGATTTAAAAATCTAGAAACGTGGCGTGTTTTCTTTAAATCCGGTCAAACTAAGACATATTTAACTTCGGACAAACCTAGAACTTCAATTATTTTAGAACTGAGTATCTATATAGCTTTATTTGATTATTGGCGAATGTGTGTTTACTGGTGGTACAAAGTTGTGGGTCAACAACATGCGCTACTCATACAGGAACCACCTCTTGATTGGGTAATTGACCGAGTTGTGTGAGCACGGTCTCACTCGCTATATTTTCAATATTTTTCTGATACACGGATGTGATTGCCTATGATCATATTAGTGCTCCCTCTGGTACTGTAAACAATTGTCGATTTGAGCAAGGACCAACGATAGAGTAGAATCATTCATGGCAAAAAAATTCTAAATATTTGACTGCTAATGCATTTACAAATATTTGAGTTGATACACAAAATACTTCTGAAAGAGTGGTTACATAATATAAAGGGTTGTTGTTCTGATAAATATAGTGTTGTCCAAAACGACAACATTTACAGGACCAAATGGGGTAGTAGATATTAGTTTTCAAATTATATTTTGAAGACCACATAGAGTAACTTCATGGATTTTATCTGGTCTCCCATCAATTCTAGCTTGGGATAAGAATGGGATGTCTGCATTGCCATGTCATATACTACTCTAGGACAATCATGCGCACCCATAAGCTAATTTGTGCCCTAAATGATTGGGATTAGTGCACATGTCAGTCTCAAATGCACAAAAACTTTGTGTCAATAACCCAATAAAAAATACAAAAATATGGTTCCATTGTTCCAAGCAAGTTCGGAACGTACACTTCCCACTCCACAATGCTTAATTAACAACTGATTTGAAGCGCAGTACAATGTACCCTTCATGGCGTGTTGTTTTGCTGTCAGTAGGCCAACCACACATCCATCTTACTATCTTCCTTAATTAATCCACATGATCACCAAAAAGATGAGATAGAAAATAACAAGCAGATCAAACCGGCACATGAATGTAAACATCAGGCCAGACGAATAGACAAACCAATCCGTGATGACCGATTCCCTTTAATCTGCTCGACGATTCGCTGCAGATCAGGGAAAAGGATTTGCCTGTAACACGTGCCAAACACCACGCTAATCGGACAAATTAGGTGACTAAATGAATGAGCTAATGAAGCACTAACTAAATCACTTAGCTAGCTCCTAGGGAGTAAGCTATTTGCTGGTGAGGGGTCATGCATATAAATACACATGCTAATTACTTCCAATCAGTATGTTCTTGTTATTTTGTGTACTACTACTACTACACTAATTTGCTCTGATGATAACTAATGAAAAGATTCATGTAGGCAAGGAAAATGTGCACCTGCCAGTCCGAATGTTGCAACGCCAATCAGCAGAGAAAAGAATGTTTGGGGATGCAGGCATCATGCATGCAAGTTGTTGTCAAGTGGTGGCACAGAAAGGCAACCAGTGATGCATCAAAACAGAACACATCATGTCTTTTCCTTTTGGTGCGGTGTGATGAGTTCCTTGGTTCCAATGATCATCTGAGGTGACATCTGAAGTGGAGAGAAGAGATCAACTTTCCAGGGAAAGCTAATTAATTATGTTCAACATAGGAACCACTCTGCTTCTTACTAATGCATACATGAGTGCAGAAATGGTGCGCATAGTAAGTGAAAAAAAATACATACCTACCACCACTGCGACTCCACAATTATAATGGGAAACGGATGCGCAATATGGCAAATATTTGAATAAACAATAGTTGACTAAACACAGCAGGACACTCTAAAATGGTCTGGCCACTATAAATATTTATCCCGATAAAATGGTAAGGCCACTTTTTTTTTAAATGTCTGTGTCTTCTGTATACTCCTTCCGTCTCAAAATAGATGTCGCGAATTTATCAAAATTTGGATGAATCTAGACACTATTTAGTATATAGATTCATCCAAATATTTATAAACCTACGACATCTATTTTGAGTACTATATAACAAGTAAATAACTTTTTTTAATCGACTAAACACAGCAGACAAACAAGAAAAACCAAATCACACTACTAAGCCAACATTCCCATAGGAACAGAGTGTCCAATCGACATGTCAGAGCCACATGCATCTGTTTTCTCAAATCTACCTGGAAATATCTAAAATGCTCACCCTCATCAGCATAAATAAAGTGCCACGTCAAAAAAAAAGTAGCACGCAGAAAGTGCAGTGTCGCAACAGGATATTTGTGACCAACATGACCAGAGTGGACAACTTGGAGCCACCAAGCTTCAGACACCGAACAAAAAGAACTCATTGCTTTATTTATATTATCTCAATGTTTTTGGGTTTTTGGCACCATCACGTACGTCGTACAACACTTGCTCTGCTAGCGAGCTAGCATGCACACCTCACACCCCGCTTAGTACATGCACACTTGTAGACGTAGGCAAAGTTTTGAAGGTGATGGCGTTGTAATCAAGTGGATTCAAACCACAGCAAGCAAGCGCATCAAGGAGTTCCATTCAAGGGAAAACAGAAAGGAAGCAAAACGGATTGAATAAATACCAGCAAAAACCGATGCGCATTAGCGAGAGTTGGATCAATTTCCAGCAACACTGGTTGACGGGACGATCTCAAGAGCACGGAAATGTTGCAACGAACCAAAAACCCAGCCTCCTCCGCATACCGCGGACATTGGAGTTGTATTTTTCTTATATTACACGGAATAAAGAGTATCCACGGCAACTAGTGCAATAAATTAAAGGTCTAACTTCGTTCTATGTCAAGAGAATTAAGCTTGGCTGAATGGCTATAAAAATGTATTAAATCCTATATTACCAATTTTGTTTCATATATTATAGTCATCATAACATATATTTTGTATACTTTATATACATTTGATGTTCTATATATTAGCATAGTTTTCATAGATTTGGTCATACTATCTTTTTTTTTACTTAAGAGAAGTAGAGCTTCAATTAATTTGGAATGGACGGGATACTATCTAGAAGAGGCACCGATAGCTTGCATGACAATGGATGCAATACGTGTCAATGACCATGGGTCACGATGATTAGGCATGGACGCATAGGAATGGGCCCCATAATAGAAACACCAACTAGCACAAAAGAGCCCGGAGCCAAGTAAGAAACATGATCTGAGGTGGCATATGGTTGGAAAAAGGGGAGAAAAAGGGAAGTAGCAGGGAGTTGAGCTAAACAAACGAACAATCTTAATCAAAAGTTCTTGGGAGTTTAGCTTGCAAGCAATCGTTTGGCGACAGCTAATCCCCTTGGGGCTGCATAAGTAAACATTAGAATGTGTGAGTGAGATCACTAGTTGCGGCACTAGAGCGGCAACAGCGACTTACTTCCCCGAAATGCTAACCGTACCACTCACATCACATGGTTGTCCCGTGACACAATACCAATACACACGTTGCTGACATTTTCCTCAACTATAATCTCACACAAATGTAAAATACATTACCCTACTGCCCCTTTCGGTAATACGGCGCATGATATGCCGATATGGATCCATCAAAAAAAAGTGACAGCTCATAGTGCATGTGTTACTATAATCAAGACATGGTTAGAGCAAACTAAACATCCATGTCTCCATCAAGTAAAAAAAATGGATCTCTTTTCCTAATCATTTGGTACGCTTTCATCCGAGTTACTTTTACGGCACTTTCACATTATAGTTAACGCACGTACACTCATCGTGCATTCATGGCTGCTAGCTAGCTAGATAAGGTCAATGATAACAACATCAACTACAATAGTAATTGCCCATTTTCTTTCTTACATGGTGTGGCATAGTATATACCTCCCTTGTCCCTTCTACAAAATTTGATAAAATGTAGATCATGTATTTACTATTCTAATGATTGTGGTGGCCGAGAGTATGAACCATATATTATTTGTTTTCTGATTGGTTGTGGAAACACTTGAGAAACCAGATTACATCTTAGATCCCACTTTCGGCAAGGCTTGATGTGGATTAAGCATATTTTCTAGCAATTTGATTTCAAGCTGATGGATGATGGACCTAAAACAAACTTGTTTTGGGAAGACTCATGGATGAATGATTCACCACTAACACTTAAATTTTCCATATTGTATCATATCACCTCCCCAAAATTGATTAATATGAAGAAATCTAAAGAGTAGGGATGGGGGTGCATCGGATTTAGAAAACATATTGTGGCTGAGACTGCAGAATGGTGGATCAAATTAAAAGATTGGTTTATGTTGTGGATCTAGTGAACACTCTCGACGGAATCAAATAGAAAACTGGCAATCGAACAAATTTACAATTCTAGGATCTATATTTGCAGCTTCAATCGGTTGTCTTGTTTGCTTACGAAATTCCCGTGAAAAATCAAATTCTCCTAAAAATTAAATATTCATTTGGCTCATGCTCAAGTATAACATCCTAACCAAGGACAACCTAATTTGTAAAGGATGGACATGCAATGAGCAATGACACCTTTTTAGCCAGAAAGAAAATTGTAGATCACTTGATGTTCCACTTTTTCTATCTAAGCTAATATTGTGAGTGGTTTTGTGAGCTTTTGGCCTTTCCAAGCCTATATCACATAAGATCTTGTTGGTATTTAGTTAAACTCTTTTCCTTCATCATGGTGAAAGTTGGTGCTTTGTGAGAGAGAGGAAGTATTTTTGGTGATTTCAAAATCTAGAAATGTGGCGTGTTTTCTTGAAGTCCGGTCAAACTAAGACATATTTAACTTCAGACAAACATAGAACTTCAATTATTTTAGAACTGAGTATATATATAGCTTTATTTGATTGTTGGCAAATGGGTCTTTACTGGTGGTACAAAGTTGTGGGTCAATAACATGCGCTACTCATACAAGAACCACCTCTTGATTGGGTAATTGACCGAGTTGTGTGAGCACGGTCTCACTCACTATATTTTCAATATTTTTCTGATACACGGATGTGATTGCCTATGATCATATTAGTGCTCCCTATGGTACTGTAAAAAATTGTCAATTTGAGCAAGGACCAAGGATAGAGTAGAATCATTCATGGCAAACAAACTTCTAAATATTTGACTGCTAATGCATTTACAAATATTTGAGTTGATACACAAAATACTTCTGAAAGAGTGGTTACATAATATAAAGGGTTGTTTTCTTAGAAAGGGGACAAGATCCCGGCCTCTGCATCGAGTGATGCACACAAACCTTTATTGCAAAGTATCCAAAAGTAAATAGTCTTACAAGAAAAGATCGAAAAGGTTGAAACAAATATCAAAAACAAAAGATAAACAGTAGACAATCTATCCTTCTTGGAGTCTACTAGAATGACGCCACCCAGTAGCCCAGAAGTAACAGTCCTGAGCGACCGTCAGGAGCCTGGAGCATCCAGTGACCATAGACTCCCGCTGTTCCTCCGGCATAAGGTAAGACCAAAGTTGGATCCAATGTGTCGCCAGCCGAATAACCTGCATAAAATTAGTACCAGATTGTTTATTAAACACAATGTTATTTCGCGTCAGCCAAATGGACCAACAAACCGCTGACACGCCAATGCGTAAGCGGGCCTTGTTCTTCTTGTCAACTCCGTTCAACCAATTTCCGAACATATTCGTAATATTGGATGGTGGAGGTAAATTGTAAGCAAAAAAGATCATACGCCAAATAATGCGAGCAAAAGGACATGTAATAAAAAGATGTTCAACAGATTGCAACACTTTTTACATCCATCCCACTTTCTTTTGGCTAAGTTATCTTTAGTTAGGAGAACTCTATTATTAAGGAACCACATAAAAATCTTAACCTTTAACGGAATTTTTAATTTTCACAAATAGGATTGTAAAATTCTAATATGACCATTCAATTGATCTTGATACATAGATTTAATAGAAAAAAACCCGTTAGAAGTGAGCCGCTAAGTAAAAATATTCGGATTATCATTCAGTTGAACCGTCATTAGCTTACGGCATAAGTTTAACCACATAGCCCACTTATTTCCAGTCAAGCTTCGTCAAATCTGCCGAATCGCTCATGTTATGATCTTCTACATCCTAGGTCTCCGTGTTCCGTGAACTTGGCCAAGTACATCCGCTACCAAGACATTCTTTCTTTGTACAATGTTATATAAACTTGGATATTGCGCGGCTAAAAGACGTATTACCCAGCCAAACATCCTTCCAAAAATGCACCGTCATCCCATCTTCAATTTTGAAAGAGCCAGTAGGGAATAACATATCCTTCATACGCATAAGTCCCTTCCAAAAAGGAGAGTCATTGGGTTTGGGTTCCACCTGAGACAGAGTTTTACCTTGCATGTATTTGTTATACAATATTTGTTGCCACATGCCATCTTCGGTAATAATTTTAAAGAGCCATTTGCCAAGAAGGCATCTATTCTTAATTTCCAACACTTCAATTCCCAAACCCCCTTGGTCTTTGGAGCGACAAATAATGTTCCGTTTAGATAATCTATATTTCTTTTTAGCACCATCACTTTGCCAAAAGAATCTAGATCTAAAAAAATCCAATCTTTTACGAACTCTCTTTGGAATTTCCAAGAAACAGAGCATGAACATCGGTAAGCTGGTCAAAACCGAATTAATTAAGACTAGTCGATCCCCATATGAAAGCATCTTTCCTTTCCAGCATCCAAGCTTAGAAACAAATCTACTTTCAATAGGATTCTAGTCCAACTTTCTCAACTTTCTGTAGTGGATAGGTATTCCCAAATACCTGAAAGGAAGGGAGCCAGATTCACAGCCAAAAATCTGCTTGTACTCTTGTTCCACATCCTTAGCTTTACCAAAACAGAAAATCTCGCTCTTATAAAAATTTATTTTGAGTCCTGATAACTATTCAAAGATGCATAAGATTAGCTTCATATTCACGGCCTTCTCAAGATCATGTTCCATGAATAGTATGCTATCATCTGCATACTGTAGAATGGACACACCTCCTTCAACAAGATGGGGTAAAAGACTACCAATTTGACCATCTTCCTTGGCACGGTCAATGAGAATAGCCAACATATCCACTATGATATTAAAAAGAATTGGAGATAGTGGATTGGTACGTCCAAAACGTATCTACTTTTCCGAACACTTTTGCTATTATTTTTCCTCTAAACTTGTGTGAATTGGATGCAACTAACATGGACTGACGCTGTTTTCAGCAGAATTACCTTGGTGTCTAGTTTTTTGTGCAGAAAATCAACTATTAGGAAAAATCCCGGAAAATATGCCAAAAATCCTATTTCACCAGAAGACTCACGGAGTCAGAAGACGATACGGAGTAGGGCCACGAGGGGCCCACACCACCTGGCCACGTGGGTCAGGCCAGGCCGCGCCTGGGGGTGGTGTGGCCGCCTCGGCTGCTCCCTCAGCCTCCCTCTTCACCTATAAATTGTCTCTTGACCTAAAAACCAAAGGAGGGTTCGACGTTTTTCTAAAACGAGTTCCGTTGCGCCGCCACCACCAGATTCCGTGATTCGGAACCAGAAACTTCGTTCTGACACCTTGCCGGGACGGGGAATTGGAGGAGATCATCGCCATCATCGTCACCATCGCTTCTCCATCGACCATCCATGTTTCCCCCATCTATGAGTGAGTAATCCCCCACTGTAGGCTATGGGAATGGTAGGGATCGGATGAGATCGTTCATGTAATGGAATCGGATTGTTAGGGCATGGTGCCTAGTATCTATTATTAGTGCTTTTTGACTTTGTTGCAACTTGTTATGCTTGTAACTAGGGCCCGAGTGCCATGATTTCAGATCTGAACATGTTATTGATTCATTATGATAGTATTGTTTATGGTCTTACCTGTAAGTTATATATACACGTTGTTGTCCGGAACCAAAGGCCCCGAAGTGACAGTAATCGGGATAACCGGAGGGAATGGCTTTGATGTGAGGATCACATGTGTTCACGGAGTGTTAATGCTTTGCTCCAGTGCTCTATTAAAAGGAGCACTTTAATTGCTAGTAGTTCCCTTGAGGCCTCGCTGCAAACGGGCTGGCAGGACAAAAGATGTTGTGCAAGTTCTCATTGCGAGCACGTATGACTATATATAGAACACATGCCTATGATTATTTAGTACTTGGATGCTTTATCTTATTTATCTGTAAATGCCCTATGTTCTGATTGCTATATGAATTGTCTTGTCCATGCAACGCCCGTCCATCCATCACTATGACTACCGCGCTTTAATTCTACTGTTTACTGCAATTATTACTACCGTCTTTATTTTACTACTGCTATTACTTTATTATTGCTACTACAAAACTATTGCTACTAATAAACTGCTGTGAGCAAGATTGTTTCCAGGTGCAGCTGAATTGACAACTCAGTTGTTAAGACTTATAAATATTCTTTGGCTCCCCTTGTGTCGAATCAATAAATTGGGTTTCACTTCCCTCGAAAATACTGCGATACACCCTCTATACTTATGGGTCATCATGGATCTCCTTGTCTCAAACCTTTTCGTGTCTGGAAATAATGACCAATATCATCATTCACTCTTATCCCGACACTTCCCCCTTGTACGAAATTTCTGATCTAGTCACACCATTTAGGATCTAAACCTTTCATTCTTAAAACTTGTTGTAAAAATGGCCATTTCACTTTATCATACGCCTTTTCAAAATCAAATCAATTTTGAAAAGTACCCCATCTAACTTCTTGCGATGAAGTTCGTGGATAGTTTCATGCAGTACAACTACCCCTTCAAGGATATGTCGCCCAGGCATGAAAGCGGTTTGGCTGGGTCTAATCACGCTCTCTGCCACAATCGAGATACGATTAGTATCCATCTTAGTAAAAAAATTGAAGCTCACATTAAGAAGACATATTGGCCTATATTGTTGTATTTGGACCGTGGTCTCCTTTTTAGGTAATAGAGTAATAACCCCAAAAATCAATTTGAACAAGGGTAAATCTCCTTCAAACAATTGCCTAAAAAGAGCTATGAGATCCAATTTAAGAACATCCCAGAAAGTCTGGTAGAACTCAGTCGGGAAGCCATCAGGACCTAGGGCTTTGTTATGTTTCATTTGCGAAATAGCTTCATATATTTCCTTTTCAGTAAACTCAGTTGTAAGAATATCATTTTCTTCAGTTGAGATTTGAGGAATATCATCCGTTCGGTCCTCTCACAAGGAGAAACTACTAGGATGGGGCTCGCCAAAGAGCTTATTGTAATATTCAGAAATAAAAATCTTTAGATTATCTTCGCCCACAATGGTTCCTTCCTTTTGTTCTAATTGGAAGATCTTTTTCTTCCTGTGCTTACCATTGGCTATTAGGTGAAAATATTTGGTGTTATTTCCTCCTTCTGCACATGATTAACCTTAGCCCGTTGTGTCCACTTGGTCTCCTCATCACGTCTAAGTTTGTTGACACGATCATGTGCATCTCTTAGCATTTCTTTTTCCGCTTCAAATATAAAGGGTTGTTGTTCTGATAAATATATTGTTGTCCAAAACGACAACATTTACAAGACCAAATGGGGTAGTAGATATTAGTTTTTAAATTATATTTTGAAGACCGCATAGCTAGAGTAACTTCATGGATTTTATCCGATCTCCCATCAATTCTAGCTTGGGGTGAGAGTGGGATGTCTGCATTGCCATGTCATATACTACTCTAGGACAATCATGCGCACCCATAAGCTAATTTGTGCCCTGAATGATTGAGATTAGTGTGCACATGTTACTCCCAAATGCACAAAAACTTTGTGTCAATTACCCACTAAAAATTGCAAAAATATGGTTCCATTGTTCCAAGCAAGTTTGGAACGTACACTTCCCACTCCACAATGCTTAATTAACAACTAATTTGAAGCGCAGTACAATGTACCCTTCATGGCATGCTGTTTTGCTGTCAGTAGGCTGACCACGCATCCACCTTACTATCTTCCTTAATTAATCCACATGATCACGAAAAGATGATGTAGAAAATAACAAGCAGATCAAACCAGCACATGAACGTAAACATCAGGGCCGGGCAAATAGACAATCAACCCATGATGACCGATCCCCTTTAATCTTCTCGACATACATGATCAAGGGAAAAGATTTGACTCTAACACGTGTCAAACACCACGCTAATCGGACAGATTAGGTGACTAAATGAATGATCTAATAAAGCACTAACTAAATTACTTAGCTATCTTCCGGGGAGTAAGCTATTTGCTGGTGAGAGGTCATGCACATGGACACATGCTAATTACGACTTCCAATCAGTAGGTTCTTGTTAGTTTCAGAACTACTATAGTATTACTTCTTTTCTGATGATAACTATTTTAGTATATCACTATGTGCACCTAGCTAATGAGAGTATTAATGTGGGCAAGGCATACCTGTCACTCTGAATGTTGCAAGGCCTTTATGCCACAAATCTGCAGAGAGAAGGATGTTTGTGGATCCAAGTTGTTGTCTTTTCACATGAGTGATTAGTTGTCAAGTGATGGCACAGAAAGGCAAACTAGTGATGCATCTAAACCCACCTTGCATCATGTCTTCTCTTTTTTGTTATGTTGCCGATGAGTTCCTTGTCCAATGATCATCTGAAGTGACATCTGAAGTGGAGAGAGAAGAGATCAACTTTCCAGAGAAAGCTTACTAGTTATGTAAGAGTATATATTTACTTGTAAATGTGTTGAATATAAGAACCACTCAGCAGCTTAATGCATAGATGCATGCGCGAATAATGCGCACGATTAAGTGGAGAACATGCATAGCTACCACCACTGAGACTCCGCGATTATAATGGGAAACTGATGCGAGATATGAAAATATCTATTATATACTAAAAGCAATATAAGGTTGTTTTTCGAGACACCACGTTAATCCACATCATCAAAATTATTTTAGCTGTTAGATCTACATTTAATGGTGAAGATGTAGTCTGAGATTAAAAGATAAGTAGTGTTACGTATAAGCAAATGTGTACAAAAGAGTCCCATGTCACGTTAAAGCTATTATGGACAGAGTCCGTCTCTTTTACATAGGGTTCGAACCTGAAACCTCCCGATCAACGACGTGGCTCCATATAGCGACTACAGAAGTACAGAGAACAGATCGTTGTTGGACAGAGTCCCTCTGAAATCCAGTTCCATACGTACTCAATTAGTCAATTTCCTTCGGTTGTCCCCAAAAAAATCTTCTGTGGCCGTTCAGATATATCTAACCACGCAATAAGTGCACTAGGACCTGACACGGATAAAAACTCTCGGCTATAACATACCAAAACTATTGATCAGTTGATCAATTCCATCTACCGATAGCTAGCTTTGTGGCTACCAAATCGATCAGTTAGCGTACTAAAATCAATAACATACATGATTTTTCAAAGGCATCAAAGTAACCCACCTCATCTTAATTATTTAGGCTGTTAGATTTGTAGCTGACGGCAAGGATTTAACAAAATATTACCTCATTTTCCGTTTGACAAGGAAAGGTCTTAGCACCTTGTGGTTCATGTTTCATGGAAATCCATCTCTCCTACAGCTAGCATTTTCTTTGAAGGGCATGTCGTTCTAGAGACATTGTGGTAATTCATCAGGTGAAGCAACATGTACTACTTATCTGCTAAATCAGGGTTAATACTTCATATCATGTGATGGAAACGGTACGTTAATCATGGAGGCAACTCCATATGTTGTTCACTTAATATAAGCATTCAATTTGCGTAATCAAGCCATGCGAGTTTTCCTGTTGGACATTAGGCATGCTTATCCACCTAACGAGCAAATTATTTTTGAATATGTCTGATCCATAATATGTCCCGCTAATTTAGTATAACTTTGTACTAAAATCAACGACACTTATTATGGATCTAAGGGAGTACATTATTTTGTTACTTTTCCAATGGAAGGACGGAGTATTGATCACATTAGCTTTTCAAAAAAGTGCAAGTAGAACATTACGTGTTGGAAGAGATAAAAATTGAAGAAAATAAGGGAATGATGGGGATATAATATGATAAATTTCATATTCTCACATCTGTTACTTTGTTCAAACTCGTGGAACTAAAGAACAACGTGGTCAAACCATCCTTTTATAAGACTATATTTGTGGAACATAATATTTTACGAGCTGTAGATTTCATGGCCAATGATTTACCAGGTTGGGATGGAAGAATGATCTGATAGATAAGTATGGTTATCAACTTAAAGAAGTCCTTCTATTGTATTTGCAAATTATAACTTACAAGAGCAAAATAACATATGTATAGTTAAAAATGGGCGTGTTGCTTACAAGTACACCCTCCATTTCAGAATTTGAAGTGTACTTTTCTATTCAATAATTAGTCAAATAAATGTATGTGGTTTATGATACACAAAATATGATGTCGTTCCCGTTGTGTTCAAAACCGAAGTTCTTGTAATTGTATTATGTAACTATAATTATAATATATGTATTATATGATAGTTATAGACCAATGTCAAAACTGGAAGAACATAATAAACTTGGAAGTATTTTAAATAGATGGACCAGAAAAAATATATTAGATGTCACTAGAAATTTAATTAAGAAAAATAGGTCACTCTAAAGATATTGCACACACATATATTTTTGTGCCAACTTTCTACAAATTAGGGAGGACACCATCGTGTTATATTCCCTTTTTATATGATAGTGAAGGAAGTAGATGCCCAAAATATTCAATATTTTGTATCATTATTTTGAATTTTTTGATTGTGATACCTTAGAGAATAGGGTAAAATTTGATGAGTGTGGTCACGTAAGCAGAGATATTTATATATCCAAACAAAAATGCCTACTTAGCCTATGCAAATAGAGAAAATACTAATACACAAGAGCCCGATGACGGAATGGTTTAACATGTGGGGGATTTAGCCCCTTCTGCTAGAGTAAGAATGTAACTTATTCTAATAACTCAAAATTTCAAGATATTTTTAACACCACTTTGAGAGGATTAAAATCTTGAGGGCCAAAATAGGAAGATCACAAATTGGTAAGGATTTGAGAAAATATGATGGTTGAATCACTTTTAGGTGACTAAATATTAGTGATTTCCATTTCGAATCTGGTTGGGTATAAATTGAGGAATTTATTCCCTTCTAATCAGTGAGATGCATTGTATATAAGTATCGAAATAGTAGAACATTATTCTTTACCTTTTATTTTATACTATTCCATGTGTAAATAATCATTAGTAAATCACTGGAATTTAATTTCCAGGATGACATAACAATCACTAAACCATAAATTAAATATATATAAAGCTTACAATATTTTGAAATGGAACTGTTAATTGTTAACTATTAACTTCCAGTATCATGACATGATTATCTATGAAACTATAAATTTATATTTCAAACACTTTCAAGTGAACAAAGGTGATGCCCTCGCAAATGCGAGGGCCACTGTGCTAGTTTGAATAAACAATATTTTACCTTCAGTGCTAGATCAGCTTTTCGGCACTTGGGGTGAACATCATGAAAAAGATCATCTCTGCTAGCAGAATCACTTGGACGGTAACAGGAATCGTGTGGTCTTCAACAACAGAAATTCAACTTCAAGACATGGAGCATTATCCCTGTTCTAACAATGGACTTGGATTACTAGATATATTCCTCAACAAGCATTATATGCTAGTGTTTCTCAAGTTAAACTAACATTGCTAGTACTGAAATAACGAGCTGTTCCAAAAAATACTTCGTGTATTCCCCTAACTTCTAAGGCAAACAGTAAGATTCTCATACCGCAGTAACTGGGATGCCTTCATGTAAATTCATTTTCATGAATTATATGGCAGAAATACTAGGGAGAGTCCAAGCTTTCGGGAGGTCCATTCGCGGTGGTTGGCTTCCAAGAAACCAGCAACAAAGCACTGATCATTGATTGTGATGCAATGCATTCAGTTGATTATGATGGTGATGTCTTGTAGCGGTCATCAGTGCTTTAAGTAAACGCGGCAGAAAGAAGAGAACAAATTAATCTTGCTTGCTCAAGACAACAATGACCGATGGTTATTGGTTCGACGGCCCTATGTAGTACATTAGTTGGTTTCTTATAATCAGTAAGTGCGCGTGGACGGTGCTAAAAAAACTATCTATGTTCCTCTTGTTTCTTTGTGCCGGTACGTGCAAAACATTTGCTAACAAATCTGGACACGAGGCGGGTCTTGCAGTAGAAGATGTTAATGTTGAGTTTGTGAGAATAAAGGCAAATATTCAGAGTTTTGCGGTTGTTATAAAAAAATACAGTAGTTCTATGGAAGTTACTCTGTATTTTTGACAGAACAAGTCGGAGCATGCAGACCTGTTCAACGTAAAATCCATCTTCTTACCTGCAGAATGTGATGAAACAGGTGAGCCGAACATGTAAGATGGAGTTCCATCCAATCACACAAACCCATAATACCATAAAACAAACATCTGAAACCATGTATAGCAATTTTTTATATGTAATCCTATTGTATAGATAATGAATAGAAGTTCACCTAGATTGCTGCATGGGTCAAAGTCTCAAGCAAACAGATTGGGGAAAATAAATTATGTCACCAAGCTGGACAGTAAATAACAGTGTTTCTTATTTAAGATGGACTTTAGAGTGCCATTAAACCTCTACCTTGACGTAGTGATATGCATTTGAGCACAGCAATAACAAAGTAAGATTTTCAATAAGCTGATGCAAAATGCAAGTAGCATGCTTGAGGCTCTATTATTATGATGTACTTCTTTGACGCGTGCCTTACGGTCAGTTTCGCTTCAGTTAAAGCCATTTTCAGTACTCTAGGGAAGTTCAGTTTGAGGCACCCTAGGATTCAGTAATCTCACATATCTTGGATTCAAGCATTACCTTGAGCAATGAGCTTCACCAATTACAAATCTTGGAAATCCCTATGGAAAAAAAGTACAGTACTAAAACAAGATGTAGCATTGAACAATGAAGTTTAGTACCCTCTGGTGTAGGGCTTTTAGAATCTCCATAAAGGAATAGATTTCAGCCATTATTCCGGGGGTGACTTAAAAAAGTTTGAATACTTCGTTAAGTGTCAACATTATTCAAACAGCAAATACTTTTGGGATTTCTCAAAAGTTCAAGGAAAACAGTATGGACACAGGACACGTATACTCTTCTAAATAAGATTCTCAGGCCGCAATAGCTCGGATGTCTTCCTGTAAATTCATTTTCATGAATTATATGGCAGAAATACCAGGGAGAGTCCAAGCTTTCAGGAGGTCAATGCACTGTGGTTGACTTCCACGAAAGCAGCAACAAAGCACTGATCTTTGATTGTGATGCATTGCCTTCAGTTGATTGTGATGGCGATGTCCTGTATGGGCCATATGTGCTTGAAGTAAACGCGGCACACTATAGGAATAGATAGCTACGCCGACGGCCGGGAGCTATGCCGACGGCCAAACGTCGGGGCCGTCGGCATAGGTCACGAGCTGGACGCCCCAGGAAGCTGGTCGTTGGCGTAGAATTGCCCTCGGCGTACGAGAGCTACGCCGACAGCTGCCCTCGGCATAGCTATTTTCCCTTTTACCTTATTAATCTTTGAAAAATCATAACTAAATCATTCTAATTTAGAAAAATATAAATAATATATCAAAATTTGCAGAAAAATAAAATCTATCTATCTACACTCAAATATTCCACATTTGTAAATAAAAATTAAGTAAAACATAAAACATTACATATAGTTTGAAACGAGTATAAAAAATTCAAAAACGATCCAAACAATGCGAAACCTTCGCGCGGGGTCATATTATGTGATATAGTTACAAGGAAAAATATCAAACTTGGTATATTGATTATGTCTCAAAAAAACCTTCACAAAATGACCTATCTCATTCGAGGTTTATTGATTTTCGGGTCAAATGACCAATGTTATGGCTAGAATCAAGGCATAGTTTATGATAATATGCCCATATTGTACATGAATGTGAATCATGGGATGTCGAACAATGTTGCAGGAGTAAGTTTTCCTTTTCACCGCACCAAAAAGCCATTTTTCATTTTCCGAGAGCAAAAAATGGGGGGTTTTGTGAAGCAACCACCAAATGGCTAATTCAAAATGCTACCACCCCATTTTTCAAAAATACTAGACCACATTACATAGATAATGTCCTAACAGGGGGATCTCAAACCTTTCCGTCCATCCCTGGTGAAAAAGACACATTTCTGCCGAATCGATAAGAAGTGAGTCAGATATGAACTACAGGTACATGATCTGATGCTCATTATTTTTTATAAAAATCATTTTTAGGTTCATAATATGCTATTTCGTCAGAGACCCACTTCAAGTTTAGCGAGGCTCAGCCCCGAGCTAAGAATCTTCATGTCCGCCGTTCGACAAAGTTTGGCGATAGTTTGAAACGGGCATAAAAAATTCAAAAAGGATCCAAACAATGTGAAACCTTCGCGTGGTGTTATATTATGTGATATAGTTGCAAGAAAAAATATCAAACTTGGTATATTGATTATGTCTTAAAAAAATCTTCACAAAATGACCTATCTCATTCGAGGTTTATTGACTTTCGGGTCAAATGACCAATGTTATGGATAGAATTAAGGCATAGTTTGTGATAATGTGCCCATATTATGCATGAATGTGCATCGTGGGATGGTGAACAATATTGCAAGAGGAAGTTTTCCTTTTCATCGCACCAAAAAGCTATTTTCTATTTTCCGAGCGCAAAAAATGGGGGGTTTTGTGAAGCAACCACCAAATGGCTAATTCAAAATGCTGCCACCCTATTTTTCAAAAATACTAGACCACCTTACATGGATAATGTCCTAACATGGGGATCTCAAACCTTTCCGTCCATCCGTGATGAAAAAGACAAATTTTACCGAATCAGTAGGAAGTGGGCCAGATATAAACTATATGTACATGTTTTGATGCTCATGATTTTTTACAAAAATCATTTTTAGGTTCATAATATACTATTTCATCAGATCCACTTCAAGTTTAGCGAGGCTCAGCCCCGAGCTAAGAACCTTTATGTCTGCCATTTTAAACAGACAAATGAAATTATGGCCAGAATCACGTCATAATTAGTTATAAGTTGATATGGATATCATATTTGGATTCCTATCATTTTTCTGATCAATTTAGACATATTATTTGTCGAATTCCGATTTACGGATTTAGAGATATTAATTATTCCATATTAAATAGAAAAATACAAAATAAATAAAATCATTATATTTTTATTTGAATTCAATAATATGTTTACTTATTCATTGTTGTTTAATTAAATAATTGTTTGTAATTTCAAAAAATACAAACATGTGACATGATGATATAAGAGTTAATAGGATTGATATCATAGTATTGACAACAATATATAAACTGCTTTGCGGGAACAGATTTTGAAGGAACAGAGAAGTTAAGCGTGCTGGGGTGAGTAGTGCTAGGATGGGTGACCGACCGGGAAATTTTATCATAAGTGCAATTTAACCTAAGATTAAGTATAATTATGTTAAAATTGTTCCAAGTGAGAGATTAACGAGTCAAACAATTCAAACATTAAAAAAAATAGAGAAAAAATTAAATTTTTATAGGGTCTCCTCGCGCTCTGCCGACGGTTTTTCCATATGCCGACGGCCTCCTCGCGCTCCGCCGAGGGAGATCGTTGCCGAGGAGCTACGCCGAGGGCTTTAGCTTGTGATTCCTGTAGTGGCAGAAAGAAGAGAACAAATTAAACTTGCTTGTTCGAGACAACCATGATCGGTGGTTATTGGTTAGATGGCCCTATGTAGTACATTAGTTGGTTTCTTATAATCAGTAAGTGCGCGTGGACGGTGCTAACAAAACTACCTCTGTTCCTCTTGTTTCCTAGTGCCAGTACATGCAAAACATTTGCTAATTTTATCGTGTCAGTGGCATTCGTCGCACCTTTAACCTGCAGATCAGACGCTGCCAATGGGACTTCCTCGTCAGACGAAGGGCATGCATTGGCATCCAAAAGGAACTGAGTAATTCCTACAGACTGCATTTTAAAATTACAGTTAACAAGTGTTGCTCCAAGCGTAGTGTGGTAACAGGAGGGGAGTGCTTCAGTGCCGCACGTTAAATCCATGATAGGGTCTCTATGGGAAGTTCAGTAGTATAGAGATCAAAATCAGCAATATATGCAAGAAAAAATGCTTCTGAAAGAATCATCACGATGTTAGATTCAAGCATTACCTACACAATGAGCTTCACCAATCACAAATGTTGCTAGAATTTCACTATGAAAATGTCCAGTTTAGCATAAACTTTTTCATGTGAAATGGAAAAAAAAAGTACTACTCGTAGAACAAGTACAGTAGAAGTATTGAACAAGAAATAAGCTTATCTTACTTCCTACCGTGACCCAACTAGAAGATGCATATTTTCATCATTCCAGTAAGATCACCAAGCTTTCAGAAGATGCAAAGAGAGTCAGGTGTTTCTGGTACTGTATACAAAAAATAATCTTGTCTTGCTTCCTACCGTGAACCAACTAGATACCGGAGATTTCGTCACTCCTTTTTTCTTGCATTGCTTCTCTGGCTATCTTAGCTTCACCTCAGTTACCGGCTGCAGCATGTAAGCTTGAAAGCAACACGTATGTCTACAAGGTTTGTGGTTCTAACTCAGCAATTTTGCCTGCTGCAATTTTCCCTCTCTCTTCACCAGGTCTGAAGGGCAACTGGTTAATTACTTCTTGAGCATCCTGAAGATGACCACATCGTCCAAGGAGATTAATAAGACAGGCATAATGATCTACTTTAGGCATTAATCCATAAACTTTGCTCATAGAACAAAGTAATGCCAGCCCTCAGAAATTAAGCCAGCATGAGCACAAGCAATTAGGAGACCTAGGAATGTAAGTTCATCTATCTATTCTGCTGCTATATGCTTAACTGAAAAACGAAAAACCAGACCATGACCTAGACGAGAACACTGCCATCCCAACGTTCGTCGCCCGTCCCCCTACTTCGTCGTCATAACGACTTCGTTATCGTGCCATCCCACGATATGATCACAACATTGATCTACTCTAAGTAACAACAGAAACAACGATGAGTCGCAAAGATCAGTTTATTTTTCTAGCTGAAGAAAAGAAACGCGAACTGTCGAAACTGACAGACTAACAACTAACTATGAACTTCCTGACGAACCTGATTTTTCTAAAGAACCTGACGAGGCAGCTGGTTAACACTGAATCTAACATACATGTGACGAAATGTTTTCGGTTCTTGGATGTTTGCAAAAGGAGTTAACTAGTAAGGCTAATGACGAATCAAATGGATATCACTGCTTTCTTTTCCTGTGATGCATACGCCCTCCACCCCCAAACATAAATAAGACAGATTTATATTTTTTTGCATCGTGCTAATTTTTCCCCAGAGAAAACATGCATGCAAAAAAACAATGCTAATACTATTTCAGATTCGCAACCTAATCGGAAATAGTCAAGAGTCAACAACCGTGTCCAATGAATTTTATTGTAGGATTGGACTAGGTGTGCCAGTGCGTCGATGCGAAAGGTCATCCCTCCTCTGGCTCGGCCTGTGTAAGCAAGCACACCGATGGGCCTTGTTTGCGCTTAAAACATCAGCTCCCATTATGTCACCCTCAAAAAAAACTCCCATTATCTGCTGCCTCTTCCTCCTGGTCGGGACAACACTGCATCATTTGTGGCTGTTAATATCTATCACCAGAGGACAATTTTAAAAAGAAGCTGATGACCTAAGGACAACATAGAAAGGATGCAACCTATAGACCATCCAGATCACAAACGGTCTATTATAGTGTCTAAGTGGAAGGATCAATTGTGCCTAGTTGCCAGATTAACTAGGGGTCCTAGTTGACAAGTTTAATTAGTTTATCGTCGCTAAGTTTAATTGTGTCTAGTTGCCGAGGGTAATTAGTGTCGAGTTGCCAGGTTAATTAGCTTCTTCACGCTGTTGGACTTCGTACGCCAAGTTGCTAGGTTAATTAGTGACAACTTGACTTAGCAAATTATATATGGGCCACCACTCACCATTAAGGCTTGTAACTGGCTAGTGGGAACTTTCTGTTCCCAACAAGCATTATCCTGTCAGTGCAAACACTAATAAGGAAGGGCTGACCAAAATCTGTCCTAAAAAAGTAAGTAAATACATTTACTACTATCTTTCTTTAGGAAAGGCCATCATGGTTGGCTTTATAGATTATTTAGATAAGTGGTAAGCTTTGTTAATTAATCACAGCAGTATTTACAATGGGTACATCTTGAGGTTCCAATAACCAAGTTGTGTACTGTCCACTGTCTACTTCAAGATGTCTTCTCCATTCTTCAGTCTCCCGCAAAAGATTGACTGAAAAAGCAATGACAGGGGTTATCAAGATATTCAAAGCAAAAAAAAAAAGTCCGTTGTTCATCGGCTGAAGATATTAGGCTATGAAAGCAGTGCCACGAAAAGCTGTTGTTTGTCTATGCGGTTGGTTGACGCGCCAGGTCAGCCCGGGTAGAGCTAGTGATATCAACACCTCTTGTTGAGTGGTGGCAGACGATTTGGGGTGGGTCAGGATCTGAATCCTGGACAGTCAGGGGCAAGCAGAAAAGCATGAAAACGAGGGAGTAAAAAAATTGTCTTAGTCTAGTCCCTAGTCATATGTACTTTCCTCACAAAACAAGACTTTTGGGGAAAAGAACCGGTTGGCTTTTGACTGTTTCATACCAAAGCATGTACTATTCCGTTTCCACGGTACTCCTATAAGAGCACATCTCTCTAGGCTTTGCTCAGCAGAGAGGATCTTGGTCAACACGTACGATAAGACCTGTGACATAAGGTACTGAATCTCTTGCACTCACATTTCTTACCCAATTCCTGTGAAAAGGGGTGGCACTAGAGATGACACCAATGAGAGGTGGTGCCCAGGAGGACCACGCAGGAGAAGCAGCCAGCGTGAACAGGGAGGCGATCTCCGGCGCCGCCAAGGGAGGGAAAGGCACCTGGAGGCACGCGGCGTTCCACGTGGCGACGACGATCGCCACGCCGGCGGCCTATGCTCCGTTGCCCTTTGCTCTCGCATCCCTCGGCTGGCCTCTCGGTTAACAGGGTCATGCTGTCTACAATTATACCATAAATTCTTTGATTTTGTTGTGTCGTCTGGTGATCAGCAGTTAGTTTTTCTACCACAGGCGTTAGCAGCTTGGTCATAGGAACACTGGTTACCTGGTGTTCTAGCTTGATCGTTGCCTCGCTGTGGCGGTGGAATGGGGAGAAGCACACCAGCTACCGCCTGCTTGCACGGAGCATCTTTGGTCGGTACAATTTTTTTCTTCCATCAAATAGTTCTCCGTCTCTTCTTCCATTGCCTAAAAAAAAGAGGTTTTTTATGAGACAGTTCACTACTGTCCAAGGGAGTAGTATCGAATCAAATTTGGCCGTTTTTAGCAGGGTTCTTTAGAAATTATCCATTCAGTTTCATTTTCTATGTAAGGGTAATATGGTCATGGATCTGAAATTAGTATTTCTCACCTATGAGACAAGTGATTGTTAACAGCATAGAAGTCTGTGAAAACAAATTTACCTTGAGTGAATGACGAGAAGTTGTACTTTGCTGAAGGTCCCTGGGGATACTGGTACGTGTCGTTCTTCCAGCAAGTGGCATCAGTTGGCAACAACATCGCAATCCAGATCGCGGCTGGAAGCAGCCCCAAGGCTGTCTACAAGCACTACTACGCCGCCGAAGACAGCGCAATCACGCTGCAGCACTTCATCCTTCTGTTTGGTGCGTTCGAGATGTTCCTCTCCCAGCTTGCCGACATACATTCGCTCCGGTGGGTGAATGCTACCTGCACCGCTAGCACCATCGGATTTGCCGTGACAGCCATTAGTGTCACGCTATATGATGGTAAAGTCAGCAAAAATTTAAATCCTGCATCAAGTACTGAAATTGCTGGAAGACATGGAAAGAATCGACAACATGTGTTCTTTTGCAGGACACCGGACTGACCGGAGGGAAGTTGGATACAGTCTGCAAGGAACCACTGCAACCAAGATCTTCAGAGGTTTCAACGCACTGGGCACAATAGCGTTCTCATTTGGCGATGCGATGCTGCCGGAGATTCAGGTGCCCGCCACACATTCAGTTTCATATTGATCTGTTAGCACACAAACAATTTCTTCTGTAAAATTTGGCTGAAAAAAATCACAGAGAACTATCAGAGAACCGGTCAGGAAGAACATGTACAGGGGCATCTCGACGGCGTACTCGTTGATCATAATGTCCTACTGGACACTGGCATTCAGTGGCTACTGGGCTTTTGGATCTCAAGTCCAACCATACATATTATCCTCCCTGACTGCTCCGGCATGGGCGATTGTAATGGCAAACCTATTTGCGGTCATTCAGATCACAGGTTGCTTTCAGGTAACCGTAACCAATGGCAAATCTTTAAATTCTATCGAAATTTCTTGGTAACAACCGCAGTAACTATGAGTGTTCCCAAAGATATACTGCAGGCCGACATATGCATACTTTGAAGACCACATTCAGGTGAAGGACACAAGGCACAAAGCATGGGTGTGGCGGCTGATATATACCTCTGTGTACATGGCGGTAATCACCCTCGTTGCGGCGGCAATGCCTTTCTTTGGGGACTTTGTATCCGTTTGTGGGGCGGTCGGCTTCACCCCTCTGGACTTTGTGCTGCCAGCATTGGCATTTCTGAAGGCTGGGAAGCTGCCCAAAAACCCAGGTTGGCGGCGTGCTGTCAAGGCCCTTGGATCGACCGTCGCCGTCTTGTTCTCTGTTGTTGGAGCTCTCGCGTGCATCGGCGCCATCAGAGCAATTGTGCTCGACGTCAAGACCTACAAGTTCTTCCATGACATGTGATCGTAGTTAGGTAGTATCTGGCCACTCTGCATAAGTTTACTTAGATGTAGATTTGTCTGTCCCAGTGGTAGATGCTAGGTACTCCCTCAGTTTTAAAATATAAGATGTTTTAGCTTTGTAAATCAAATGTATCTAGACTACTTTTTAGTGTGTAGGTTCATTTCAAATCTGAGTGAACCTACACATTAAAAATAATCTAGATACATTTGCTTCATAATGCTAAAACATCTTATATTTTGAAACGGAGGGAGTAATTCAAATTGCTATATACAGTACATGGAGACTCGTTTGGTAATATCAGTCACATTTTTTATCAGAATCAAACACACATCTCAAGCTGATTCAAAAACACAATCATACAAGCCCTTGCCTAAAAATCAATTTGAAAGCCACGAAAATCAACTAACAGTTCCAGAGCAAAAAAAACAAGAAACTAACAAAATAACATTTAGATCTTACTCCCTCCACTTCAAAATATAAGATGTTTTAGTTTTCTGAAACAAGTATATCTAGACCTCTTTTAGTGTATATGTTCGTCTAGATTCGGAGTGAACCTACACACTAAAAGGGTCTAGATACATTTTTTTCACAAAGTTAAAACATCTTATATTTTGAAACGGAGGGAGTAGATGGGTACTATCATATAAACATCATACAAAATGAGAGCACAATTCCTTCTAGACTTAATGCATAGAACAAATTAGCGTTCGTCATAAGTGATTCACACAATGATCTGAGCACAAAACTGGCTCCTATTTGCATCATACTTAGTTTTACTGGCTCGCATATCAGCTTTGGGAACAAAACTTTAATTTGAGCTAGTACATAATTTACCATCAGAGCGGCAACATAACAGCAGCCAGAATTAACCATATACCACACGCAGTGTTCCAATATTTATCACCCATTCACGTTCTATTTTACAAGATCTGAAAAAAGAGCGTGCTGCCAGTGGGTCAGTGTCAGACAAGATAATGAGAACAAACGGCTAGAAAGAGGAAAATACAACTGAAAGTGTACTTGGTCTTGGTCAGCATGATTTATTCAAGGACATGATTGTTCTGCACAAAGCGAGCAGCTTATCTTAATAAGAATTATGACACAGGAGAAAAAGAAAGAGCAAAACTTCACACTGCAAGGAATGCACACGTTCAGCCTAAGAAAGACAAACATACAAAAATCTTTTAGCGTATCAAACTTGTAGAATTCAAGATACTAGAATAATTAATTCCACAAACATACATGGTACGTGTATCTCGAACCGCACAAAAGTGAAGCAGATGGCTCACTGACGTCCAGGAATAGCATATTTCCAAGATTTTGGTTGCCATAGTTTAGGTTTAGGCCCAGCTGGACATGGAAAATGATGCCAGGATATATCTAGAAAATTAACTGCGTACCAAGTCAAAATTAGAGAGCTACTATACAAATAAATGATACACCGTGTGTACACACTACAGAGAGAGCATACTTCCATAGTGTACAACTTTTTACGAAATTGTAGAAGATATATATGCAGTGGCGTATGTGGTCAATAGTACAGCATAAATGTACGCATATTTGTTGTGCAGCAACACAATGAGCACTGAAAACAGGACATAGCCCGCCGGCGTCCTCCGGTGGCAGCAGGGGAGGAGCGAGAGGAGAATTCGGGGGCGGTGGCGGCTTAGGGTTCCGCCCGTGCCGCCCTCCGAGAGCGGCGCGTGCGGGAGGAGAGTGATATAGGGGTGAAAAACAGTGGTAGATCTGCTCTGTCAGAAATAGTTAAAGAAATTAAAACTATACATTTTTCATTAAAGAAATGATCAAACATATAAAAATGATGTTCATGAATGTTAGGATACATGTTAATCTATTTTTTAAACATATGAATACATTACCATAAAAAGGTGAAAACAAAAAATAAAATTTATAACTTCGAATTGTTCATGGGACCCACAGTGTGTGTAGGGGAACTGAGTTAAACGACATCTGTAAGCTGAACATCAGAACTGCCATTGAAGTGAAATCTGGAACCTCCCTCCTAGAGCATTGCTCTCATCTCATCAGAACTTTCCATTGAAGTGAAATCTGGAACCAATTTCTATGAACTTTTGCCCAACTTGTTAAGGCCCTCGATACACACACTTAATCACCATGAGATTCAATACAAGGAGGAATTGGACCTAAGAGGGAATTACACTTCGGTCATTCTTAGACCCATATACTCTTCACAATATGTATGAAAGATTGATCGAGTCCTGGGCACCGACACATCATATTGCTAAGAGCAACTTCGAGGACACAACTGCAACTTGAGTTCGAAAAATTACCACAGGACCAGCAACGTAGCAGCAGCCAGAATTAACCATATACCACACGCGATGTTCCATCAGTTATCACCCAATCATGTTCTATTCAACATGATCCGAACAGTGTGTGCTGCCAGACAGACAACATATATATATTTTATTATTTGCCACGCTCCCCGCTCTGCACAATGTGACAGGTTTCAGCACCACCATCTCCAGTCTGCAAACTGGGATTCATTTTGTCGGAAGTTCAGGTCATGGAGCAGCTTTTCTTCATAAGAATTACAAAAGAAGATTATGTTGACCATCGTATGTCCAGGAGCAATCCTGCAAGGAATTCATGCAATCAGCCCAAGAAAGATGACCGTACCAAAATCAATATTTTAGTGTATCAAACTTGTAAAGATCAAGATGCAATAATTAATTCCACAAACATACATGGTACATGTAGCTCAATCAGTACTCAAGTGAAGTAGCCGGCTCACTGACATCCAGGAATTGCGTATTTCCAAGATTTTGGTTCCCATAGTTTAGGCCCTGTAAAACGGTGTCATGATATCTCTATGCAAATTAATTGCATCCAAGTCAAAAAGTATAGAACTATACAGATAAATGATGTTGGAATAGACATACTCCCTCCGACCCATATTAGTTGACTTAGATTCATCTAAATACGAATGTATCTAGCCAAGTTTTAGTGCTAGATACACCCGAATCTAGACAAATTTGAGTCAACTAAAATGGGTCGAAGTGAGTATTACAATAAAATTTGTACACGGTCACTACACAAAAGAAAATACTTCCATGGTGAATTAGCTTCTACCAAATCAACAGAAATGTAAATGCAGTCGCACATGTGGTCAACAGTACTGTATAATTATGTGCACATCTGTTGTGTAGAAATGCAATAACCACTTGAAAGAGGACATAGCTAGTGTTAATAATGATTTAGGTGAGAGCCAAGTTTATTGGATCAAAGTTAATAACCTCCATAGTGAAAGCAAACCACCCCTTTCCTTACTCGACATAATAAAACTCCATTGACATGTTTGTCGTCAATAGTACTGCCTAATTATATGCATATTTGTTGTGCAGAAATACAATAACCACTGCGAACGGGACGTAGCAGATGTAAATGGTAATTTAGGTGCGATACAAGTTTATTCAATCAAATATAATAAGCTTAAGCTTTGTATTCAAACAAAACTCCCCTTATTACTCCAGACATGAGAAAACACTATTACCGAGTGAAATTGAAAACGTACCTTCATAAGGATCGCTTGAACCAGCACGAGATATATCCATGAATTCAAGGCTATCGACCCGTTGTTTGAGGTGTCCATAAAGTGGCTTCATATTTATAGCAGGGCAGTATTTAATCGTGAGATGCTGAAGGGCTGAGTAATTCCCATGATGACCTGGTATAGATACGAGATGTTTGCAGTTCTCAAGAATTAGTGATTCCAGCAATGGTAGGTCTTCCAAACAGTCAAGTGACTCCAGTCCACTGCAACCATCAATACGCAGAAATCGGAGTGCATTCAACTGCACTGACACAAAACGAAGCTTCTTACAATAATTTATTTGTAAAGACTCCAGACATGGCAAAACATTTATTCTGGGTGAAAGTGACTGCTCTGGCATACTTGCGGGCGGAACATCATTGCAGTGTCTCGACGATGCTGCTGTATGAAAGTATTGTCGACTCTCCAACTCTCTATCATCCTGCCCCGGTATGAACTCAAGACTATCACATTTCCATATGAAAATACTCGTGAGAGATGGGGGAAGAACGAAAAGCTCTGTCAAGCTCTCACAACATACTATCTCTAGTTTTTTAAGATTTGGCAGGAGTTGATCTCTTCCTCTAGTACGACTTACCATCACCTTGGTGGGGCCTATTAGCTTGCTGCATTTGTTAATGCAAAATCTCTTCAATGATACCAAACATCGGAACTCTTCTTCAGGCCAGTAGATGAGTATATCACAAGATTTGATGTCCAAATGCATAAGCTGACCAAACCATTTCCAGACCCCAACCATTGGCTGCATTGGACTTGAGGGGAACAAAAAGTTGCAACCACACAACTCCATTTCTGTAATAGATACTTCACGATCTTGGTCAAGCTTCGGTGCTGGTGTTACTTCTGTATCACTGGCAGACAGGAATACCTTAGACAGGCATGACATGTACCTAGATCTAAGTATTGATAACGATAGTTGAACCTTGTCTTCTTCTAGCCTTATGACTTTAAATTTTGGTGCTTCGGGCAGAGTTGTTAACTTTGGGCAGTTCATAATTTCAGCATTCTCGAGTAGAGGAAATGTTAATTCTTCTCCTTCTATCGCCGCCCATCTCTCAAAAATCTCCAATTTTTCTAATGTTAGGTTTTTTAGTGCTGGAAATGCTGCAGATGAACTGTGACTGCATAGACTTCGCAATTTGTTCAACCTTTTCAAAACAAGAACTTCAAGTGTCTTAAATTGACCAAACTGCGGAAATTCCTCGCACTTTGTACAACCATCTAGGTGGAGCTCGGTCAAATTCTGCAGAAAAGCAAGACTTGTCACCCACGTTGGGAAGCCAGGACCCCTGTAGCAGTGTATACCTAGAAACTCCAGGGCAGCATAAGGTTTAAGAGCATCAAGCACATTCCTGTGCTGGTCCAGTTCCTCAGTGCTGTCATCGTTCCATTCGAGAGATAAATGTGTGAGTTTCTCTTTATTTCCAAGGCAGCTGGATGCTTTAGCATCCTCTTCAGTTACATAATCAAGATGAGATAGCACTAATTCACCGCCAATATCTAAGTCCCGTAGTTCTCCAATAGTGCTACAACCAGGACTAGAACCCATCACAAAATATGTTAGAGTCTGTAGAGAAGTGAGTTGCCCGAGGTCTGGAGGCATGCACTCCAATGATGTGCATCCATTAGTATAGAGGTGACGGAGATTTTTCATATACTTCATTTCCTTTGGAAGTCGAACAAGTCCCATGCATTTTGAAATGTTAAGAGTCTGTAGATTATACAGTATGCTTATTTCCTTGGAAAGCTCTTTGATTTTCCAGTTGTTTGAGAGATCAAGATACCTCAGGTGATGTAAGTGCCTTGGTCGGAGTGGAAGATTTGTATTTCGAGTGAATTTTAGTGCTCGCAGATGACTGTACTTGGACCAGTGTGGTGCTGAGTCACGAGACACGCTAGTGTCTATGTTTGGATACAACAGTGTCTGGAGAGCTAGATAATGTTTCGTCAGATAATCATCCAAAAGAGTTCCGATATAATAGTATGATGTGAACAGGTGGCGAGTAGGGCCTGCTGCCAACATCTCCCTTTGATTAGGCTTACCAATTATAGTAACGCAATCGTTTCCCATAACAGACAAGGCAATGTCATGCATAAGATCATGTATGTTGCATACTGTTCTAAAACGGAGCTGACTCCAACCTTTTTTAGGGGCACGCTTGACATCTTGAAAGAATGACCTCCAAGTTAGCTCCTCAAAAATTTCTTTACCCACCTTTTCAAGATGGTCACCATCCTTCAGTGGTATGAAATCATGTGCCATCCATAGCTGGATTAAAGTTTCCACATCAATCTCGTAATCTTTAGGAAATACAGCACAAAAAGCAAAGCACTGTTTCATGTGTGATGGCAAGTCATCATAGCTGAGCCTGAGTATGGGTAAAATTCCTGTCTTCTCATTGCAAGTGTTGCTTCTGTTCAGCATATCCATCCATTCTTTCATGCTAGTCTTGGTACTCAACATAGATCCGAAGGCTTTGGCAGCTAAAGGCGAGCCCCAGCATCTATCAAGAACCTTTTCAACCATATCACTTAGCTCAGCAGTGTTTGGTTTTTGCAAACAGAACGCTCTATTCTCAAATATTTCCTTTAGAAACACTTTATGCAGATCTTCGAGATTATGGCTATCATCAATAGACATCTTCATAATTTGAGCTACTTTTGCTTTACGGGTGGTTGTCAGTATTGCACTCCCCTTGCCACCGTGCTTCAGGCAGGTCTTGAGTTTTTCCCACTTATCAGCATCTTCATTCCATACATCATCCAACACAATAAGGCATCTCTTCCCACTTACTTCCCTTTGAAGGTCCTGCAATGCCTTTTCACGATTGTTCTCACTGGTCTGACAGATGCTGCTTGCAATCTTGGCAACATCAAAATCATCTGACACACAACACCACCTCTGGAGCTGGAAATACTCCTTAATTTCAGGGTCATTGTACACAAGCTGAGCGAAGGTGGTCTTGCCCAGCCCGCCCATTCCAATAATGGGAAGGACAATGAGATCCCTGTCGCCAGTTTGATCAATCAATATATCCACTATCTTCTTCTTCTCTTCGTGTCTGGACCTGCTGACAATATCCTTGTCTGAGTCATTTATTATGGAATCTGTAATGGGCCGCTGCTTCGAAGGTGGTGTCTGCTGCTGGTTTCTGAATCCAAAGTCATTCATCTCTGTGACAAGGACCTTGATGATGTGCACAATCCTGCACAGCTTCTTGCCCATCCTGTAACGAAATACAATGGGGTTGTGAGCAGGGAAGAGGCTTACGATGTCAAAGCCAAGCCTCCGGTAGTGTCCCTTCGCCTTGGCGTCACGACGGAGCGCCTCGTACTTGAACTCGTCGAAGAGATCATTTGCCTCGTAGGCCACCTTCTTGAGCGCTTGGAGCCAAGCACTCACTCCAGGTCGGAGAGCTCCTTTCTCCTCCGCATCTTCGATGATGTCCAAGATGGCCAGAAGCTTGCGCTCCAGGATCTCACGCTCCTTCTCCATGCCATCCATCACCTTGTACTGCTTCAGAAGGTAGTTGGATGCCTTCCCCATCAACATGGAGACCAGCGGCCTGATTACAAACTCGGCCATTGTTGCTCTCACAGCTCCCAGCTCTCAAGAACACACTCACAGACAAAGGGAAACACCAGCGAGTGCAATGCAGAAGAGAATTGGTCTGGGCTTGTTAGTCTAAGAAAGATGGTCTGGGGCTGTTCAGATTTAGATCCAGGGCAAATGGACAAGAGCGTGTTCACTTTCCACCAAACCTCGACGCGGATTCCAATATAAATTAGCTTATTCGCCTGTACTCTTTCTTGGTTTTTTCCTGTAATCATGTGAAAAAAGGCTAAAGGAATCCATGCCTTTAGGGACAAACAATGTGTGCTCATAAAAAAATTCATCCATTTGCCCTTCCACTGTCTCCACTTGGAAGTTTTTTAACCGACGCGTGCCTATCTCGAGAGTCGAGACCAAGTGGACAGCATTGTTCTTAAGATATTATACTGTTACAGCTAGTAAACAGACGGAACCGAAGATGATTAGTGAAAAATTAACACTCTGCATCTTGAAAGAAACTGAAGTAGCACTCACGTGAAAGAAAATGTCTTAGTGACTAACCATGATATGTGGAAGGCAGCATGTGTGCTTACTCAGAGAAATGCATACATTTGCACTTCAAATATCTCGGCTTGAAGTTCAGACCAACACCTATCCCCTACCCATCCGGCTCGGCGGAAACACCTGGGTCCGAGCCACGCATGGCCGGCGGCGCGAACCAAGGGACGAGCCGGCAGATGTGGCCGGTGAAGCGCGCGGGTGGTCCATCCGGCGACGTCGACGGACATCCCACACATGCGTGCAGGCGGCGAGGAATAGAGAGAGGTGACCGTGGCCCGTGGGGCGAGATGGAGGCGTGGCGGCCGCCGCTGGCAACGATTTGGGAGGGTGGAAGGGGGTTGGACAGGGAGCTAGATGAGGCCCAACTTGAATTTTTGTTTCATGACTAGAAAACGTGTCCGTGCGTTGCAACGGGGCAAAAAACTTATAGGTCTTCCTGTCCAGCCACATAATAATTGTCATATTTTTAAGGACCAAAACCCTCTTTCAGCTCCTGTGCTATGGAACGTCACCCCACACGGTGAACAACTCCATCTCCCTGTCAAGCCACATAATAATCGCCAGAATTTTAAGGAGAGAAAACCTCTATGAGAGATACCAGAAATTGAACTGTGAAGGAAATGGGAAATGACTGTTGTTTTGTCAGATGCCGCATAAAGACATTATGTAAATCTTTCAATTAGACCGGCCGATACCTATGAAAGAAGTCCAATACTCTGATCATGTCGATTATGTAAATTTAGGATGCTCATGCACATGAGACATATAGTAGTTCTGACTATTCCTCCAATCAATAGGCAAAACACGATTGAAAGAGTTTTCACCAAATTTAACAATACCCAAAAACAGGGAGGTGGGAAAGACACAACGTTCGGAAATATGTGTGACAACAAAATCATACAATCAAGTCTCGATGGAGAGATATCTCTTGATCCTCCCAATAATTTAGTTTAATAGGTCCAATGGTTAAACATATATATGGACATCTATGAAAATATCCGTGAGCTTTCACAAAATACAGTTACTTTTATAGAAAGTGTTTGTTGTTTTGTTTATTTTCATAGATATACAAACAAATACGATTACGAAGATGTATGGACACTGGTACTGAAGTGAAGTAATATGGAAAACTATCTCTTGGCGTCACATTTCAAAGGGTTTATCATGTTATCTCAAACTTGGACGTCACACGCATATCACACGATTAACAGGAACATGTGAAAGTCTTATTAATGTATATACACTCATACATACCAGAATAACTTACAGCAGAAGGGCATCATCTGGCATGTACATATGCAATTACATAGACAGAATAAACTCCTATCTCTGTTGATAGTTAATTCAATAGCACTAAGTGGACACACATGAATTCAGTGATATAGGCAGTATTCAATTAACAAGTACCGTACTGAAAAAATCCGAGATCCACATTAACCCATAGCAATGGTTATGAAATCTCACTTTGTATCTTCATCTTCTCTTCTTTCTACCTCCCTATTTCTCCCTTTGGTGGACCAGATTTTCATCTATCCACTTTTCCTAATTTTACCTACCAATGGAAGCAAAATTTAGTAATGGAAGCTTAGACGGATGTTCAACACTAAAACAATTCGAATGCCATGCCAATATATTAGTACCTCAGGGAGTTGAACGGAGTCTCAGGTGCAAATAATGCTCCTTCATCTGAAGGTGGAGAAGGAAAATATTCTTCTTCTTCTTCATTATCCACAATAGAAGAGTTTTAACAGCAAGGGGAGTTTACTACATGTAAAAATATCATTGTAAGCTAAAAAGCGATTATTGACTAAGGAACCGATGGATTCAAATTAATCATTAGACAGATTCATCTCGTTTACCTGCAAGCGCCATATTAGTAGTATTGACCCAGTCATCAGACAAAACTTTCCAACCTCTGAAACACGAAAAGTAATCCAAGATGTCAATTATGCCTGAAAGTGAAGTCTACTGAACCTTGAATTGCTGCTAGTAGTATAGCCGAAGCCTTCTTCATGCTTGATTTAGATTTTTTGCTTTGGATTTGCTTGTGAGTTGACTAACGAATTAAATGGATCAGATTGTCACCTACCTTTACAGGTGCAGGTTTTAGTTTTGATGCCTCGCATATGTACAAAGGTATCCCACATTTGCACTCAATAGCAGCAGCTGCACTTAGAACTCGCAATTTTTTCGTGGGCGATGAAGTATCATCTTAATCCAAATTTAGCTCTAAAAAGGAGTAAGTGGCACTTGAAACACGGTCAGGTGAACTCGCATTGCTAACATCCCCATGTCTGCAACATCACACATATAAGTATTAATTATATAGCCAAAAAATCTGCTTATATAACCAAAATAAATATCAGATTTTAGTAACCCGGATGGCTACCTGGAAGAAGAATTTCTGAAGCACTCATAGGGCACCCTGGTGGCTAGTGTCCATGTATATCACATACTGAGGCAGATCTTACAACCGGTCGAAGCAAAAGAGTCCAAACTCTTCAGCCCCCAAGGAGCTTCTGTAGGTAGGCAAACATGATCCCTACAAACAATTTTATCAACTTTGAGTTTTCTACCATGTGGTATGAAGAGTGCTCGTGGCAGATCGTCCTTCCACAGCTGCACAAGTGATGCTGTCATAGCATAAAATTTGTCAAAAATCAGAGACAGGGGAGTTCTTGCTGTTGCCAGCAGATCTACGAAGCAATTTACAACAGCCAAATCAAAAGGTATCTACACAAATTCGAGAGGGGATGTATGGAGAAAATTGCAGAAAACCATCACAATTGGTGGTTCGGGATCAGAAAACCACCGGTTTTCAAAAAATTCGCACCACCAGTTTTGGTGGAAACGAAGTGCAAAAACACTGATTTTAATTTTTAGAAGTTTTAACAGTTATTAGGACAAGAGGGCCCACTGACAGATATGATATGGGGTGTCTTGACGGGAGGGCATCTCGATGATGTGCACAATCCTGCAGAGCTTCTTGCCCATCCTGTAACGAAATACAATGGGGTTGTGAGCAGGGAAGAGGCTTACAATGTCAAAGCCAAGCCTCCGGTAGTGTCCCTTCGCCTTGGCGTCACGACGGAGCGCCTCGTACTTGAACTCGTCGAAGACATCATTCGCCTCGTAGGCCACCTTCTTGAGCGCTTGGAGCCAAGCACTCACTCCAGGTCGGAGAGCTCCTTTCTCTTCCGCATCTTCGATGATGTCCAAGATGGCCAGAAGCTTGCGCTCCAGGATCTCACGCTCCTTCTCCATGCCATCCATCACCTTGTACTGCTTCAGAAGGTAGCCTGACGCCTTCCCCATCAGCATGGAGACCAGCGGCCTGATTACAAACTCAACCATTGTTGCTCTCACAGCTCCCAGCTCACAAGAACACACTCACAGACAAAGGGAAACACCAGCGAGTGCAATGCAGAAGAGAAATGGTCTGGGCTTGTTAGTCTAAGAAAGATGGTCTGGAGCTGTTCAGATTTAGATCCAGGGCAAATGGACAAGAGCGTGTTCACTTTCCACCAAACCTCGACGCAGATTCCAATATAAATTAGCTTATTCGCCTGTGCTCTTTCTTGGTAATTTCCTGTAATCATGTGAAAAAGCTAAAGGAATCCGTGCCTTTAGGGACAAACAATGTGTGCTCATAAAAAAGTGTATCCAATTGCCCTTCCACTGCCTCCACTTGGAAGTTTTTTAAGTGACGCGCCTCTGTCGAGACCAAGTGGGCAGCATTGTTTTTAAGATATTATACTGTTACAGCTAGTAAACATAAGAAACTGAAGATGACTGGTGAAAACTTAACATTCTGCATCTTGAAAGAAACTGAAGTAGCACTGACGTGAAAGAAAATGTGCTAGTGACTAACCAAGTAACCATGTTATGTGGCAGGCAGCATGTGTGCTTACTCATAGAGGAATGCATACATCTGCACTTCAAATGTCTCGGCTTGAAGTTCAGACCATCACCTGGGTCCGAGCACGCACGGCCGGCGGCGTGAACCAAGGGCGGAGCCGGCCGAGGTGGCCGGTGAAGCGCGCGGGAGGGCCAGCCGGCGACTTCTACGGCCATCCCACAAATGCGTGCAGGGGGCAGAACCCGACGCGGCGGCGAGGAATAGAGGGAGGTGACTGTGGGGATCCTATATGCAACCCGTAGGCCTACCTCCGCCTGAAGGTTTGCTATATGGGCTGTATTTGACGTGGCCCGTTAATACATGCAGTTTTTTTTATGTATCGCCCATATTTTCTCTAAAAAATAGTTATCTTGGAAAAAATAGAAAAAAGTTTCATAAGCATACGAACCTAAAAAAAAAAATTGTATCGAATAAGTGTTCTCAAATATGAAAATAACTTTTCACGCAAAATAAAATGTTCATGCATCAAGGAAAATATTTATATATTTGCTAAAATAGGGAAATACCAAAGTACCAATAATAGTTAAACAGATTATAAAACTATAAATATTCATTAAAGAAATGATCAAACATGTTCTAAGATTTTTTTTATATTTGAAAAATGATGTTCATGAATGTTAGGATTCATGTTCATCAATTTTTTAAACATATGAATACATTACCATAAAAAGGTGAAAACAAAAAATAAAATTTATAACTTCAAAATTCCTATTAATAAATAGTTGCCCACACTACTAACGTTTCATGTTCATTGGTGAAGCTCGTCGTCATTAGATTTTTTAGAGATTGTCTCAATATTATTCAGTGGTGGAATTTGCGACGAGACCACCATTCTTGTATTGGTCTAGAAGTCATGGTTATTGTTGGGGTTTCTAGTCCCCATGGCCACTTCCACTCCATCTTATTTTTCTCTGTCTCCACCTCTTATGCATCTTCCGTTCACCACGGTCAATAGTCATTTCTTCTCATTATCTTGCAATTTTAAACAGCATGTTAGCTTCGTGGGCCTATGACCTCCTGTCCTAACATAGTCGTCGTTCACGCATCACCACTAGTTATGCCTTTGATCCAGCGATATGAATGTCACTGTCATCTATGTTCCTCTCAATTCCGATGTAAAGCCGATGTACTAGCCACTCTTTTTCACCGTCGGCTAGGTGGCCAATGCCTTCCAACATTTCTTAGATCCGAGCTCCGAGGACCAGTCAGATTGTGATGATGTGGTTGAGTTTGACACATGCGCTTGTTATCCATTACAGGAAGCATGTGGATCATCGCTACCTCCAATACCTAAATATATTTTCTAGAGTTGTTTGAGAACGATTGCAGCTTCTGTTGCATATTACCAAACATGAAGGAAGGTGAGTGCCTCCTCCGACTGTAATTTTAGTAATCAAAAGATTTTTTGGGGGATCTACCTTGCGTTCTAGTGGATTACTAGCTAGGTTACAAATAAGTGCCATTGATCAATGATCATATGAGGTACGTCACTGCCCCAAACTGTTAAAGACTTGCTGGAAAATTGTACAGTCTATGAAGTTGTAGTTTAAGTGTAAACTGATGCTCTGGCTTTATATATACTCCTACCAGACACCATGCATTGTAGTCGTGTAGAACAAGCACAGGAGAGGGGGGCTAATGTCCCCCTAGTTTAGTGCAACAAGGACATTACTGAGGAGACTACTTTCCATTGGAGGTTAAATTTAAGTTTTTGTCTTACAAATTATTTATTTGAGCACTTTTAGGTGAAAAGTTTTATTTTTTTAATAAAATAATTATAGGTTCCAAGCTAAGGTTTGTTTCTCCTACTTTTATAAATTGGATTAAGAAAAAGAGAAATCACGGGTTCCCAGAGTCCTTTTTTCAAAAAAGGGAGAGTGAAACTCGGCATCTATGTCAATAGATGCACATAACCTTTTATTATGACGTCTTAAAATTCAAAAGTTTACATCTCAGGGATCAGGGATCAGAGAGGATCGATATAAATATCAACCATCGAAAAATAAACATAAGGCTAAATAAACTGAACATCTTCAAGTCTATTAATAGGCTGCCAAATAGCTCGTAGAAGAAATCCTGAGCAACCATCAGCAGCTGGTTGTAGCCAATAACCATGAATTCCGGTTGATCCTCCGGGAGCAGAAAACACCATAGATGGATCCAACATACAACCATATGGTTAACCTGCAAAAAAATAGTAAAATCTTTTATGTTAAAAACAATATTATTTTTACAATTCCATACCGACCAATAAAAAGACGAAACACCTAACGCATCCTATTTTTTTCTTGTCGATACAATTCAACAAATTTCCAAACACATTGGTGATATGGGTTGGTGGTGGAATATTATATGTAGAGAACACCACTCTCCACACTAGTGTCTAGCAAAAGGATAAGAGATAAAAAGATGCACCATTATTTCCTCATAGCCACAGAAAAACACCCTTACTCCCATTCCAGTTCCCTTTAGAAAGATTGTCTCAGGTAAGTAGACTTTTTTATTTAGTAACCACATAAAAACCTTAATATTTAGTAGGATTTTCAGCTTCCAAAGGTATTTCTGAAGAAACCTTGTGTGTCCATTAAAATCATCATACATGGATTTAACAGAAAAATCTCACGAAGATGTCAATTTACATATAAGTTTATCCATCTCATTACTTAAGGATACCCCATGAAATGTCGGCATAAGAGTATCCATGAATTCCACTTATTACCTGCCAGTTTCCACCTAAAATTAATATTTAAGGAAACTACAACGATAACATGCTTCCTTTGCACAATGTTATATACAGAAGGATATTGTTGTGCTAACGGTGGTGTTAAGCCTAACCAAGTGTCTTACCAAAATTTAACCATAGGCCCATGTAACATCCCAAAAATATTAAACTAGAATTATCAAACTCTAATCATCAAATTTAGGGTTAACAAAAACTTTTCTAAAATAAAATGAGAAAGCATGCATGTGTGTATGCATTCCAATTTGGATTATTTTGAATTGTCTTGTTTATGTGTTTCTTTGCTTGTAAAAGGATTCTTAGGTGAAATAAACATCATCTAAACAATTTCCAAACTTTTCCCAAAGACAAATAAATCAAAACAAACAAAATGAGTGAATGGTCATTTTGACCAATTTAACTCCCATGCCTACTTTGGTTGTCTCAAACTTTCAGAACTTAACAGAAACTTGTTTGGATCTTTACACCCCTTGATAGTACTCATAACAAAATATCAAGGCCCACTTTGTGATCATCAAAAAATATTTGAATGCATAGTTTAAAGGACAGTTTAAAATTGAATCTATATCATATGGGAAGATCCCACTTTTGCAAAAACCACTCAAACAAGCTCAACTTTTAAAACCCAAGCATCTGCAGACTCACCAACACCAACCTAGCACACCCACCAAAAATCTTTTCAAAATTCAAAACTTAAGTTCTTGCGGCCATTTCATCAAACACCTTGCAGATACAAATCAAACAAAATCTAAACACTATTTTGAGCAGTAATTCTAGCCTAACTTGTTCCCTCTCTGGACACCACTAGCCTTAGTAGATCATCTAACAACCTAAACTAATCTCTAGCACTACTGTAAGCTAGCCATTGTCATCAATGGTGAGTAGGCCGAGTGCACCCTTGCCACCCACATGTCGACAGCGAGCTAGGAGAAGCACCAAGCCTAGCCAACATGTCTGGGAGCAAGCTAACACCCCACCGCCACTCCCTGTCCAGCGCTCGAACCTTGCCAGCCCCTGGACCACACGCACAGACCATGCCAAGCTCGCCAACAACCCTGCCGAGAGCGCGCCCCGTGCGCCACGCTCGACAGACGCCCACAGACCTCGCGCCGCCCTCGCCGCGTGCATACGTGATCACCACCGTCCCAGCAACCCCGCAGACACGCTCGTTCGCCGCCGTGCGGACCACGCACGTTGTGCGCCATAAAAACTTCCGTCGGGCACGCGCAGAGCACCGTCGCGTTCCGACCAATCCGCACCGCCCCACGCCTCGCCACCACGTCGTTGAGCTTCGCCAGGGAGCACAGCACCGCCCCCTACCGTCGCCCACACCGATAGCCCTCTGTGCCGTCGACCACGACGAGCTCAGCTTGCGCCCGTCGGTCCCCTCTCGCCACTATAAATAGAGGCCACCCCCAGCCGAATTGAGCACACCGCCTCACTCCCCTCTCACCCAGAACCACCCCGTCTCAGTCTCGAAGCAAGGCGAGAAGCGCATCGCCGGAATTTGGCCGGAGCCCGCCGCTGCTGGAGAAGAAGGGAGCCAGCGATTGGAGCCGCCCCAAGAGAAGCTGTCGGTACCAGGAGGTTCGCCGTCGTCGACTTCGTCGTTCGCCCGCCTCGCCGACCCTCGCCTGAGCCCCGGTGAGCCCCCGACGACCCCCACCTGCCGCGTTAGGTTTCTGTCTCGCCGGCACTGCCCGACGTGGACGATGAACCAGGGTCGTTAGATTAGAACAAGATCGCATGGCTCACATTGCCCCGTACCGCTTCGCACCCCCTCGTCTCACTGACGCGTGGGTACAACAACTTAACCAGCCCGCGTAAGCGTTGTGCTTAGCAGGCCGTCCCAGTATCGTTTCCCGCGCAGCCCAGTCGTTTAAATTTAACCTTTTCCATTTTAATTCATACACACTTTTGCACCTAGTTTCAAAAATCAACCCAGCTCGATTTAGTAAACCAAATTGAATGAAACCAATTTTGTTAGAAAGGTCTTAAAATGCTTAATCCAAGCCCGTTGGATTTAAATCATTTGGATATGTAGATCACCCTTGGTAAAAATAACAAGGCAGAACCTTTTCTGCATTCAAACATTTTTCAAATTTAAACCCTAAAAGCTTTTGAGTTGTTTCAAACTCTCAAAAATCAAATTTGATCATACCTTTCAGAATGTATAAAAAAAATTGAGTTTACTTACAGAAATATTGTTCAAGTAATAAAACAATGCCACATAGGCATTTCTAGCCACTTTAATTAATTAAAATAAAAGGGTTAAACCTTATTAAATTGTGACACCACTTTAAATCACATTCCCATGGACTAAAATATGTGGTGCTGACATGTGTCAACATGATCCCATGTTTGGTTGGAGAATATTAAATCTTTAGTTTTTCAATGAGTAGAAATTACTTTTCTAAAAATAAAAGAAATTAAACCAAGCTTTAATCTTGTAATGTTAGTGATGATGCTAGATCATCTATAGGACCCTTTGTGTGATGATTGAAAATAGTTAAGTATTGTTTGGTGATTGTGTACCTCGTATTTATTCATAGACGCTAGTACCGACCAAGGATACGAGGAGGAAGGAGGATACTACGAAGAAGAAGCCGAGGAGAACTTCAACCACTGCTCTGCACAAGGCAAGCTAACACTTGCAATTTAGCAAGCTTATACTGATACTGTGCAAGCCTTACTAATCAAGTTGACCTATGCAAGCCTAATACTACTAGTTGAATGTGCAAGCTAACACTTGCAAGATGCTATACCTATGCAAGCAAATACTTGCTTGTTACCATGCCAACTATATGCCTTAAGCATATATGATCATAACCACTTGATAAACCAATCCTAGTTTTACTTACAAGCTTTATACTTTATTTATTTATCAAAGCTAGTACTTAGAGTTTACTTTAAGTGACTTGTAGATGCTAGAAATATAATTGAAGGTTGCATAAAGAGCATAAAATTTGGCCTAAGCTAGATAATCTTGATGTCATCCCAAAGCATAAGATTGAACTTAGTTGAAACTCCACTAGTTTACCACCCCTCCTTAGTACTTACCCCCACTTGTAGATGCTAGTGCTAAGTATAAAACTTGATCAACTTAGATGGGAATACTTGGTGGAAAAATGGTTATGAAAACCTTGGAATGATGAGTCATTCTACTGAAATGTTTTGACAAGTGTTTCCGAACACCAGATGATTTATGGTGATGAAAATGTTGAGGCATGAGCCTTAGCCCTTTATAAAACTGATGGTTGTCTAGATGCGATACCATTCCAATTTTACCGTACAACCACAATACCCGAGAATTGGGTAGGGCTTGACTGGAAACTTATATACCTTAGTATTAGTTCCCTCACGGCCAAGGTCTGAGTTGAGGCTACCTTGTGAAGATTGTCCACCTATGCAGTACCCAAGATGATAGTTGGTCATGGTTGGGAGGCCAAACTCACAAGAGAGGTGCTTATACTAGGGCGTGTAAGTGAAAGGTTAGGATTGATTATCCGCATACTGAGTATGGTGAATTCAGGATTTGTTCCTGACGGATGTATCGAATGTTGTGGTGAAAGTGTACAATCTCTACAGAGTGTCAAACTATTCGAATAGCCACGTCCGCGGTTATGGACAGTTGGAGTGGCCATATTGTTCCCCCATCAGATGTTTTCAAAATGACTTATGAAATGAATTGAGACTTTGACTTGACCACAACAGAGTTGTGATATGAAATTCAAGTTCCCACTTAGGTGTTATAAAACTTCAACTAGCATTCTTTGCTTCTGAACTTAGTAGATGTAAATCTGTTGTTTTTTTTGCAAAACAACCCTAGAGCTTAGTGTCCTATTACAAAAAAAACCTTCACCTGTTAGTATTAGTTTGCGAGTACTTAAAGAGTACTCATGGCTTTGTCCCTGGCTATTCCCGTGGCCAGACTATAAAGAGGAGTACCTGGAGGATGGACCCCAGGAAGGTTACGACAACTAGGATCATCTCCCATCGTCAGCATTGCCTGTGACCCCGAAGATGGAGCTTCACCTACGCTACCGTTATTATTACGTATTCCGCTGCTTGAGTTGTATTAAGAACTAGATCATGAGATCCTTATTTGTGTAAGACCTTATGTATGGATTGTAATGGATGATGTAATGTGGTATCCAATTATGTTATGTCTCGCAAAAATAGTAATCCTGGAATTGCGATGTATGGCATAACAGGCATCTAGGATTAAAAATAACGGGTGTTGACAAGTTGGTATCAGATCCATCCTGACCATAGGAGACCCTAGTTAGACTGGACGTTTGAATCAAAAACTTAGTTTCAAAACCAAAGGAAACAAATATTTACAAAAACTTATTCTCATTCTTATCACCTTGATTCTTTCATGAAAATTCATGTTCCGCAAAAACTCTTGCAAAATACATAAAAATTGACACACTTGAATCACTCTACTAACTTACTCATCTTATATTCTTTTAGATGGACGTGAAGTACAGCAAGTTTTACCAGCTGGGAAATGGAGGCGACCTTATCTTTGAGAGGGATTTGGACCATCTTTCGGAACTTCTGTAGCGTCCGCACCCCGAGTTCTTCGGAGCTCAGCTCAATGATCAAGGAGGAGAAGATCTGCAGTGGCTAATTGTTGCAAGTCTCCGAGGAAAGATTGAACCTCCCACTGCTGAGGGAATTCAGTTTACCTTAAGAGAGAACAACTGGGTTGATGGACTTGCCAGGGCCATGCAGGAAGCTCTTGCCCGTCTGTGTGGGCAGAGTATCAACCAGATCAAGGGAACCCGCTTTGAGTTTTGTCCAAGGCGTGATGCTAATGGACAGCCACTAGAAGCCCCATACCACCACAAGCTGAAGACCCAATTGGACCACCTCAGCTTCATGATGTACGATCGTCAGCAGGAATTGGATAATTGTCGTGACTACTCCAACCACAAGTTCGCCATCATCAAGACGAAGGATCAGACCATCGCCATGTTAGCAAAGGATCACAAGTCTCGCCGCCGTCAGCTCGACAAGAAGGAGCGCATCATTGCCCGTCTTCGCCACCGTATCTCGTCTTTGGAGGAGACCATCCACGAGAGAGACATGCAGTTGGAAAAAAGGGAGAATGCCGGAGAGGATCTTCGTGGAGACCCCTACTCCTATCTCAGCGATGATGATGATTTTCTGGAGGATCAGGCTATGGATTTCTTCACCGATGAGGATGATTACGCCTTCATCGATGATGATGAGGATGACTACTACACCGACTCCGAGGAGTAGTATCACTTGAACACTAGCATAGTGAGTAGTATTCGGTCCCACTATATCATAGTTTTCAGAATGGTTCCTAAAACCATCTGTTTACCTTGTTGTGGTGTGTGTTTGTATCGGGTGCTATGAATGAATGAAAAGCAAGTTGCTAGGAAAAATCTGAGTCAAACTTTAAAAACTTTTCAAAATCCCAAAACCTTAGAAGTTTCCCTCTTTTCTCATGATCTATCTCAATCTTCAGATGCCACGCGGAGGAAGTGGTTCATCCTCGGACCCGATGTTGCAGATCCTGCAAATGTTGGTTTCTGACCGCGAAGCTGAAAGGACCGAACATCAAGCCAATTTAGCTACCCTTCAGCAGATAGCTCAGCTAGCCCACAACAATCAAGGCCACGGAAACCAGGACAACCATGGATCTAAGCTTAAGAACTTCCATAACACCAACCCACCTGTTTTCACTAAGTCGGAAGAGCCCCTAGATGCCGACGATTGGCTGCAAACCATGGAAAATAACTTAGAAGTCGCCGGAGTGGAAGCCAACGATAAAGTTCTGTTCGCCACCCATTATCTAGCCGGAGATGCCAGAGCATGGTGGAACAGTGTTCGTGCCATGACCGGAGGACAGATGATGACCTGGGAGGAATTCAAAGTCAAGTTCAGCAGAACCCATGTGCCGCCGGGTTTGATCAAGAGGATGAGAGATGAGTTCAGAGAACTAAAGCAAGGAAGGATGACCGTAGTGGAATACCGTGACAAATTCTTGTCATTAGCTAGGTATGCCCCGGATGAGATCGACACCGAAGCCAAGAAGAAAGAAAGATTCCTGAATGGTCTGCACGATGAGATGCAGACAGTGTTAGTCAATATCCCCTTTGCTGATATTGAATCTCTTGTCGACTCTGCCATCCAGATGGAAGGAAAAATCAACCAAGCCAATGAGAACCGCAAGCGTCGCATGATGCATCATCCAGGAACCCATAAGACCCCAAAGTATCGCTCTAACCCATCTCCAGGATTTGCCCCGAGAACCAACAAACCCCCGATGAACCGTCCGACCTATCCCAACCGTGGAAACCCTAGGCCCGGAGGAAATCACAACAACCCCGGCAGCTCTAACAATTTCAACCGTGCCCCGCCCAAGTTCAACAATAATGCTACCGCCAACACCAACACTGCCCCGAGGACTGGAAGCAATGTTGTGCCTGTTGCAGCAAAGGACAAGTCGCAAGTGACTTGTTATGACTGTGGAAATAAGGGTCACTACTCCAACGAGTGCCCCAACAAGAAGAATGCCGCAGCCCCCAATGCAAATGCCCCAGCTCAGCAGCAGCGTCGTGTTCAGCCAGGAAGAAGGTTTGCCCCAGGGAATTCACTCAACCGCAACGGCCGTCTTTTTCTCATGCATGCTGAAGAAGCTCAGGAAGCGCCAGACATCATGCTGGGTATGTTTTCTGTTAATTCAGTACTTGCAAGAGTGTTGTTTGATTCTGGTGCATCGCATGCATTTGTCACCGAAGAATTTGCCTGCACTAGTAGGATTCAACCAACCAAACTGAAGCACGTTATGATCGTTCAAATTCCCGGTTCAACCACCAAGGCTAGGCAAATTTGCAAAGTCGTCCCTATCCGAATCCATGGCATAGATTTTTATGCTAATCTGATAGTACTCGGAACTAAAGGTTTGGAAGTAGTACTAGGAATGGATTAGATGTCCAAACATAAAGGATTGATTGACTGTGCCAAGAAAGCCATAACCATGACCAGTATAGCCGGAATATCAGTCGAGCATATCTCTAAAACCTTACCTCGTCAATTCAAGTGCAACAAGAGTATAGCCCAACCTACCATTGACCAAGTCCGGATAGTCTGCGAATACCCCGATGTATTTTCAGATATTTTGCCCGGTATGCCCCCAGATCGGGATATCAAGTTTATCATCGAACTAATCCCCAGAACAGGCCCCATAGCCTAGAGACCATATAGTATGAACCCATCGGAACTGGCAGAACTAAAGAAGCAACTGGATTCCATGTTGGAAATTGGATTGATTCAACCAAGTGCGTCACCATGGAGATCACCTGTCTTGTTCGTGGACAAGAAAGATGGAGGTAACCGTTTGTGTACGGATTATCGGAAGTTGAATGATGTCACCATCAAGAACAAATACCCCTTGCCCAAGATAGAAGATTTGTTTGATCAGTTGACCGGTGCCAAAGTGTTTTCTAAGATTGATCTTAGAACTGATTATCATCAACTCAAAATTCGTGCAGAGGATATTCCCAAGACTGCCTTTACCACCAGATATGGATTATACGAGTATACCGTTATGTCCTTTGGATTAACCAATTCCCCCGCTTATTTCATGAATCTCATGAATAAGATTTTTATGGACTTCCTGGATAAGTTTGTCGTTGTTTTCATCGATGACATTCTAATTTATTCCAAATCGGAAGAAGAACATGAGCTACACCTAAGGACCATTCTTAGAACCCTTAGAGAGCATCAGTTGTATGCCAAGTTTAGCAAATGTGAATTCTGGTTACAGGAAGTAGGATTCGTCGGTCACATTGTATCAGCCGGAGGAATTGCCGTTGACCCTGCAAAAGTGAAAGATGTCGAAGATTGGCAAGCCCCAACCACTCAAACCCAAGTTCGTGCATTTCTCGGATTGGCGGTGAAAGGGCATGTATGCCCCCATGTGTGGTTTTGGTAATTAATGACAATCTCTATGGACTAATGTGTGAATTGAGTTTCACTTGTAGGTTTGTCCATTGGCATCGCTTGGGCCATGTGTTGGTCTCAAGGTTGGAAGATGAAGAAATGTCCAAGGGCTTTGTGCCCATTGGAATCATGAAGAAAGAAGGAGCTTGAAGGTCGATCAAGGCATGTGCAAAGAGTTGCAACAAGATGGATCAACCTCAAGTAAGGATGAAGAAGGACGAGCTCAAGATGCGCCATCTCTAGAAGATCTCATGCTTGAAGCTTGCCATCCTCGTGCTCATGGAATGATGAAGACAATTTCAAAGAAGAGGTTTCCCCATGGAGTATGGGGGAGCATTTTGCAAGTCTTCATCAAGCAAGAGCGAGCAAGAGCAAACAAGAAAGGTGTTCCCTCTATAGAAGAACAAGACGGTCTACATCAAGTTCAAGTGGGACGCTCAAGGCAAAGGTATGTTGATAGGGCTTCTCTTTTGCCAGTCTCGTGTTGTTAGTTGGGAGACCGGATTTAGGATAGATAGCCGTACTATCAAGAGGGGCTCTCAAGCGGGTGTCTCGTTTGCATCGTTCGGAGAGAGCTCAAACCTTTGCATTCATATCATCATCTTTCTTGGTTATTATTTGGTTCTTGTCCATGAGAGGATCTAGAGCTTATGGTCACCATCATAACAAGCTCTAGCTCATCATCTAAGGATTTCACTTGCATATCTTATTGCGGTTTTGATCTTGCGAGTTTTCCGGCTCCACACCTTGGGGGATACTTCACATATATATTCATAGTATTTTCTCCCAAGGTGATACCCAATATTTCGACTTTTGTTGTATTCTATTCGTCATTACCTTTCCAACAAAATTGGTTTCATCCCAATCGGAGTTTCCAAGCTCAACTTCTTGTGTTTTGGGTTTTGGAGGTTTTACCGGTTCATCGCTTCTAGAGAGGTCATATCTTTCTCAATTTGGTTTTATACTTCCATTCTGGACTATTATGTTTCTTTGCATAATCTTGTAAAACTTTCCGTTCTCTTCAAAACGAGCCCAAGATCATCAAAAATGGAGTCCGGGATCAAAAGTTATTGAAGTTTTCGTGCAATGTTGTCCTGTGTTTTTGCTTGAGCGGAAGTTCCGGCCAAGTTCCAACCCAAGTTCCGGCCAAGTTCCGACCCAAGTTCCGTTCAGGTTCAGTAACTTGTGTTTCTATTTGCCGGAAGTTACGGTGGGAGGCCGGAAGTTCCGGTGGGGGCGCGAATCTGGCCCAAACGGTCAGTTTTTTCCTTGTCCTATTTAAGGGGGGCTTCTTCCCCAATGGTTCCCCACCTTTTGAGCTCGTTTTTGCCCACCATTGTTGACCTATTTGAGCTCTCTTACTCCCTCTCCCTCCCATGATTCTTACATCTTTTTGAGGGAAAAGTGAGAGGAGATCTAGATCTACAATCCCACCAAGTCAAATCCCTTCTTTGTGAAGGAATCATTGGGATCTAGATCTTGGAGAGTTTTGTGTTCTCCTCTTGTGTTCTTCCTCCCTTATTCCCCCAACAGCTTTTGTAGCTTTGTTGGAATTTGGGAGAGAAGGACTTGCCCTTGCATTTGGTGCATAGGTTTGAGTTCTACTCTTGTGTTCTTCCTCCCTTATTTCCCCAATAGCTTTTGTAACTTTGTTGGAATTTGGGGGAGAAGGACTTGCCCTTGCATTTGGTGCATAGGTTTGAGTTCTCCTCGGAGATTCGGCGAGTTCAAGCTTGTGAGCTTGTTTCTCTTGGGTTCCTTGGAACCCTAGACGGTTGTGTGGTTGGATTGTTGACCTTTTGTGGTCTTGTTAACCTTTTGTGGTCTTGTAGCCTTTTGTGGCGTTGTTGGCCTTTTGTGGCATTGTTGGCCTTTTGTGGCTTTGTTGTTGGGAGCCTCCAATTGAGTTGTGGAGTTAGCCCCAATCTTGTACGGGTTCGGTGACCGCCCTCAAGCATCCCATAGTGGAGCAAGTGCCCGCCTTTTGTGGTGCGCACTTGGGAGAATAGGGTGAGCCTTTTGTGGCGTCGGTGAGTTGCGTGCTTCCGCATCCGGGGTGAGGCCTTGTGTGGCGTTGGGTGAGCATCGAGCCACCACACCTCGAGGTGAGCCATTTGTGGCGTTCGGAGAGCATTGCGCCATCGCACCTCTCCAACGGAGACGTAGCTTCTTTGGAAGTGAACTTCGGGAAACAAATCTTCGTCTCTGCGTCCATCGGTTATCTCTCAACCGAACCCTTTACTTATGCCTTTACATTGTGATAGCCATCGTGCTTGAAGTATTTATACCTTGCTATCACCTTGTTGCTTGTATTGCTTAGCATAGGTTGTTGGTGCACCTAGGTGAACTTAGTGGCTAGGTTTTGTGCTCAATAAATTAAACGTTAGTTTTATTCCGCATTTTCTTGAGCCTAAACCATAATAATTTTAAAAGCCTATTCACCCCCCCCCTCTAGGCGACTTCCTTTGTACTTTCAATTGGTATCAGAGCAAGGTCTCTCGCTTTTAGGCTTCACCGCCTCGAGAGTAAAGATGTCTCCTAGGGGTTTAGTGCACTCTCACACATTTACTTTTGATGGCACACATTATGATGTTTGGCGTACTCGCATGCTTAGTCATTTCCGGGCCATTGACCCAAACATTGAGCGCATTCTAGATATGGGCTTGTCTCCTCCTAAGGATCCCCAAAATCTATCTTTGGAGGAGAAGACAAACTCTTATCTCGAAGCTCAAGCATCTAATGTGCTTGTTAATGTTGTGAGATTTGTAGTTCTTTCCTCAATCATGCCTTTCCGGAATGCTCATGATATATGGACCAAGCTTCAAGCAAAATATGATGTGTCCAAGCTTAATGAGGATGATTGTGTTCCATCCACCTCCGGCCGTAATGTGTTCTCATCTTCTTCCACTAGACCAACATGTGAGTTGTCACAAGGTAATGATATGGTGAGTGGTGATAGAACTTGCAATGTAGATAGTGAGATTTCCATTCATGATTCTTTGTCTCTATCTCATTGCAATGTTGTATCTTTGGGCATGAACACTTGTATGACCATATGTGATTTACATCCTAGTGTTGATTGCCCTTGCATATCTTGTAGAAATGAATTGGATATATCTCATGATGATATGCTTGCTTTGCCTTGTTGCCATGATAAATGTGCTTCCATTTCCTCTAGTTCTTGTGTTGCTAACCATGTAGAGGAAAGTGAAGAATGTGTGGGCCAAGGCAAAGTTGTCATTAGAGCTTCATGTGTTCCCTCATCATCATCTTCTTCCAATGTTCACTTGTGCCTCATGGCTAAGGGTTCAAAGGTAACCTCTCCTTTGGACTCCCATATATCTCATGATGATGTGAATGTTGATCATGTAGAAGTAGATAATGATGTTGCTTCTCTAAAAGAGAAGGGGGGCTAGTCCTTCGTGCTCTTCATCCTAATAAAAATGCTTGCTCTACTTTCATTGAAATCTTGACTTGTGCTATTGAAAGTAGGCAACTAATATATGAGCATGAGGACAAAATAGATAAAATAAGTAGTCTTGAGCGTGAGTATGCTAATGAAATTGCCAACCTAAATGAAGCTCTTGAAGAGGAACAAACCACTAAGGAATCTATTGAGGAGGCCTTTGCTCTAGAGCTATCTAGAGTAAGGAAATCTCATGATAGAGAGTTTGAGGTGGCAAGTGCTCTTCAAATTAAAAATGATGAACTTGAAGTTGCCTATGCTAAACTCCTTGAGGATTTTGAGCACCTCAACAATGGATCTAGGGTCATCAAGGGTGAGCTCATCAAACTCACCGAGTTACATGAGCAACTTAAAGCTTCATATTCTAAAGAGCTTTCCAAGTTGCCCTCACCTCTTGCTTTAATTGATGATGCTTGTGCTACTAACTCTATTTCATGTGAAGCATCTATCTTGAAGGAGAATGTTGAGCTAAAGGCTCAACAAGCTCTCAAGCTCGCATGAGGATCTTCTACTCTCCCATGGTAGGCTAGAGTTAGCTCATGAGGCCATTGTGTCAAAGGTAATATCTAGTGGGCCTCATGTGGACATTAGCACTATATCTACTCCAAATGTTATATTGCCATGTGCTAGTCCTTGTAATTCATCCTCTCACAACCATGCTAAATCTTGTGATGAATTGCATCATTTGCCTTGTTGCTCTAACAATGAAGCTTCTACTTCCTCTAGTATTGTTGTTGATATTAACCATGTAGAGGAAGTCAAAGAGCTCAAGGCTCAAGTCACTTCTTTGAAGAATGACTTGAAAAGGTGTCATGAAGGGAAGACCACGCTCAAGAATATGTTGAGTGTGCGACGCCCCCCAAGTGACAAGAGTGGGCTTGGATTCAACTCCAACACCAAGAGCAAGTCCACTATCTCGTTGAAGCACAAGGGCAACAAGAAGAAGGGCCAAGGACAAGTGAAGAATCCGGCCAACATTGTGTGCTTCAAGTGCAAGGAAGAAGGGCATCATGTGAGGGATTGCCCATTGAAGAAGAAGCCTCTTAGTGAGAAGCAACGGGGGAAGCGGCCTCAAGCTCCTCCACAAGCTCAAGATGGGCCACTTCCCAAGAAGCCTCAAGCTCTTCTTCATGGTGCAGCTCCTTCCAAGAAGAAAGACGGCAAGAGAAGAACTTGCTACATATGTCGTGAGAAGGGGCACCTTTCTTCCTCATGCACCATGGGTATCTCCTCATCCCATCCTATCTTGTTTGATGATGCTTATTCACTTCGTAAGGATGAGGGTGGCAATGTGTTTGCCAAATTTGTTGGTGCCCAAAGTGGTGTCAAGAAAAGAACCATTTGGGTGGCCAAGCCTATTGTGACTAACTTCTTAGGACCCAACTTGGTTAGGGACCAACAAGCTAAAACTTTATCAATAGGTGTTTTTGGAGGGCATTGGAGACTTGGCTATCTTATGAAGAGTTGAGAGATGTTCATTATATTCTTGTTGTCAAAGTCAAGTCATTGGTTATCATGCTTCTATTCCTTATCCAATGTTCCTCCTTCCGGTAACTTGTGCTAAACTCCTTTACATTTATAGTTACTTGCTCCCTTGTGCATGTGTTGGTTTTGTACCTTGCATGTGCTTGTACATGTTGTGCTTCCCACTTACTTATATTGACCTATGAATTATCTTTGTGTATGTTGGTTGGCACACCATGTATTTGTGTTTCTTGGTTTTGAGCCTTTATTGTTTCTAGTAGGTATCTTATTTGGCTCTTGTGAGGGATTAATGGACTATTCCGTTTGGGGGGAGTGTCATGCTTGGGCATTCCACAATCCTAAAATGTGTGTACATGAGAAAAACCACTTAGTAGTCATTTTGTTGTCTCTATGTGGTTTGTCTCTCTCATGAGAAACTCAAGTTTCCATAATGTCCATTAATACCTCTAGTTTGATCTCTTTGCCTCTTGTTGAGATTTCTTGATTTATCACATTATGGCGGAGTCATATGCTTTGTGCATATTACAAACCTAGAAAATGTGGACATTTGAGGTAGTGCCACTTAGATTTGATATTGAGAATTATCTAGTTCCTATGTGGCACATTTGCTCATACAAGTTCCAATTTGCTTAAATGTTTTTACTGCTCATCTTTTGGATCTTGTTCATGATAGTGATTCTTGGTATGTGTTTCCTCATATTTGGATCTACATAACCTCATGGGAACCACTTGCTTCTATTTAATCCAATCACTAGTGATTGTGTGACTATTTGAAGCAATCAAGAATCTCTTTCAAAGCATCTAGCTAAATTCCTATCTTGTTATATGCTTCTTTGTGTGAATATGATCTTGGATATCCTTGCAAACTACCTCGGGAAAATTATCCCTATTACTTTTTGTCCTTGGACAATTAGTATTTAATATATGGTAGGATTATTTGATCATATTCGTTTTGGCCTTTTCTTTTTTATATTATCTTTGGCCAATAAAATGTTTTTCTATTTGCTCCCAAGCTTTCCTTGCCTCTTGTGGATCTTCTTATTTTATTTATTTCCCCTTGTGTTTTATTTAGTGTAGGTAGTAGTGATGATCTCATTTGTGGGCATTTTGCATTCAAAGGCAAAATTATATATAATGCTCTACTTATGGGGGAGCTCTCCTATATTATCTAGAACATTGTTTTATGCTTCTTGATTTGATCCTTCTTGCTTGGAAGCTCTATCCTTTTTGTGTTGGTACTTTGTGTGCCATCATGAAAAGTGTGAAGAGTTTGTTTTGGTTATTATTTCCTTGCTCTCGTTGGGAGTTGGCTTTATCTCATTCCGTTTCACTTGTTTTGTTCTTTTAGGATGAGATAAATCCTTGAGCCTTGGTATTTTTCTTATCCTTTTTCTTTGGCTCTTTCGAGTTCATTTGTTGAACTTGTGCTCTTTCATGTGTTGATTTGGCTCTTCGATACAATTTGGACACCTTTTGTCGAGTCACACTTTTGTGTGTGTCTTATTGGTTTACTTGGTGTTTTTGTTTAAATTGTATCTCCTTTTGGTTCTTGAAAGCCTATCCATGCATATTTACTTCTTGTATATATTATGGCATGCTTGCTTTCTTTGATCCAATATATAGAAGAAACTCCACCAAATCCTAATGGGCTAAGATGTGCATGAAATTCAATTTCATATCAATATGCACATATTTGTGTGGGGGCTCTCCTATGTATTGTAGTTTCACTAACTACTTTGGACCCAATTTGTTTGGGGACCATAGTGTACTTAATTGTGTCTTAGGTGCATTGGAGATATATATTGGGTGCTTGTATCTTGAACAAGGAAGAAGTGGTGTCTACATGTTAGTTGGATGCAAGCTAGGATGATCAACGAATTCACATCTTCTTCATCCTACCAATTATATCTCGGTAACAAGTATCTCTCTCTCATGCATACATATCTTGTTCCCAACCTTGTGTAGGTTGCTTGTTGGCATGAATTTGTGTTCTTCCATATGTAGGATTTCTTGTTTTGGCTTTGAAGAGTTCTCTCTATTGGAAATGTGTGTATGTTGAGATGAGTGCATATAATGGGGACTATACTAAATCATGCTCATGATTCACTAATCCCAAATATGTCAATCTAGCAATTTTGTTGCATATCGTTTCCTCAGTATCTCCCATGTGCAATAGTGAGTATTTTTGCCAAGTTGATTTCTATCTTGTGATACTTGTTGCCTTTCTCCATATATTCCTTCTATCCTATTCTTCCCTTGAGAATAGTTGTGTTGTATGGGGTATGTTGGTGTTTGAAGCTCATTGATGTACAATAAGATATATTTGAGCCCTTGGACATGCTTTCAAGCAAAACATCTTATTGGTATATTCTATGACTTCTTTTTGGGTCTTCATGTGCTTTCTTGAGTATCTAATTTGTGTGTGCATGTTTCTTTATGGTTATATGTCTTTGTGATATTTTCCACCTAAAAATTTATACACACAAGAGAAGATCAATATTTGGTTATTTTTGCATTTCTTGGAAATCACCTCTTACTTCATTTTGATTCTTCGGTGGTTTCCAAATTATTGTATTTTGTGTGCATTTCTAAATGGTTTTGAAGGAGTGAGGATTCCATGGTTGTGCATATTGTTTCCAAATATAATTACTATAATTTGTGCACAATCTTTGGGGATCTTCTATAATTCATTTAATGATGCACATGTTCCTTCTTTCTCGTTTCTTGTGGTTTAAATGCTTATGGGGGAGCAAGGATTCCATATTTGTGCATATTGTATTCAATACAAGTATTCTAATCTTTGCACAAAGTTTGGGGAGCTTCTCTATTTTTATTTAAACACTCTTTTGGTTGTTGTTTCCTTTTGACATCACTTGATGGTGTTTCATTTGTTTCTTTTGGATCTTTTGATTGCTCGCTTCATTTGTTGAAGCCCTTTTCTTTTCTTTCTTTTCTTTTTGCTTTCTTTGGTTCCTCAATATAGTTTTACTTCCTCCCTAGTTCTCATCATTTGCCTTGTGCATATGCACACCTTTGGAGGAATTCTCACTATGTTGGCCGTCTAGAACTTTTCACCCATTTTGGCAATCGATGCCAATGGGGGAGAAGTTTTGGAGGGTTTAAGGGAAGTTGGCCTTTGCTTTGAGTGTGTTCTTAAGCATTTGCCTCTCATGCTCTTGCATCTTTGTGTTTGCTTTGCATGTTGAATATATAGAGGAAACTCAACCAACGGTAACGCTTGGCAATCTATGCAATGAAATTCAAGTTCATCACACATGCATAGATTGTGGGGGAGTTTGCACTATATATTGTGGTTGTACCAACATCACATACTTGTGTAGTATTTGATGTTGGGGCAACCGCTTTGGTCGTTAATTGTCATATTTAAACCCTCGCTAAGGGATTGTCATCAATTACCAAAATGGGGGAGATTGAAAGGGCATCTATGCCCCCATGTGTGGTTTTGGTAATTAATGACAATCTCTATGGACTAATGTGTGAATTGAGTTTCACTTGTAGGTTTGTCCATTGGCATCGCTTGGGCCATGTGTTGGTCTCAAGGTTGGAAGATGAAGAAATGTCCAAGGGCTTTGTGCCCATTGGAATCATGAAGAAAGAAGGAGCTTGAAGGTCGATCAAGGCATGTGCAAAGAGTTGCATCAAGATGGATCAACCTCAAGTAAGGATGAAGAAGGACGAGCTCAAGATGCACCATCTCTAGAAGATCTCATGCTTGAAGCTTGCCATCCTCGTGCTCATGGAATGATGAAGACAAGTTCAAAGAAGAGGTTTCCCCATGGGGTATGGGGGAGCATTTTGCAAGTATTCATCAAGCAAGAGCGAGCAAGAGCAAACAAGAAAGGTGTTCCCTCTATAGAAGAACAAGATGGTCTACATCAAGTTCAAGTGGGACGCTCAAGGCAAAGGTATGTTGATAGGGCTTCTCTTTTGCCGGTCTCGTGTTGTTAGTTGGGAGACCGGGTTTAGGATAGATAGCCGTACTATCAAGAGGGGCTCTCAAGCGGGTGTCTCGTTTGCATCGTTCGGAGAGAGCTCAAACCTTTGCATTCATATCATCATCTTTCTTGGTTATTATTTGGTTCTTGTCCATGAGAGGATCTAGAGCTTGTGGTCACCATCATAACAAGCTCTAGCTCATCATCTAAGGATTTCACTTGCATATCTTATTGCGGTTTTTGATCTTGCGAGTTTTCCGGCTCCACACCTTGGGGGATACTTCACATATATATTCATAGTATTTTCTCCCAAGGTGATACCCAATATTTCGACTTTTTGTTGTATTCTATTCGTCATTACCTTTCCAACAAAATTGGTTTCATCCCAATCGGAGTTTCCAAGCTCAACTTCTTGTGTTTTGGGTTTTGGAGGTTTTACCGGTTCATCGCTTCTAGAGAGGTCATATCTTTCTCAATTTGGTTTTATACTTACATTCTGGACTATTATGTTTCTTTGCATAATCTTGTAAAACTTTTCGTTCTCTTCAAAACGAGCCCAAGATCATCAAAAATGGAGTCCGGGATCAAAAGTTATTGAAGTTTTCGTGCAATGTTGTCCTGTGTTTTTGCTTGAGCGGAAGTTCCGGCCAAGTTCCGACCCAAGTTCCGGCCAAGTTCTGACCCAAGTTCCGGTCAGGTTCAGTAACTTGTGTTTCTATTTGCCGGAAGTTCCGGTGGGAGGCCGGAAGTTCCGGTGGGGGCGCGAATCTGGCCCAAACGGTCAGTTTTTCCTTGTCCTATTTAAGGGGGGCTTCTTCCCCAATGGTTCCCCACCTTTTGAGCTCGTTTTTGCCCACCATTGTTGACCTATTTGAGCTCTCTTACTCCCTCTCCCTCCCATGATTCTTACATCGTTTTGAGGGAAAAGTGAGAGGAGATCTAGATCTACAATCCCACCAAGTCAAATCCCTTCTTTGTGAAGGAATCATTGGGATCTAGATCTTGGAGAGTTTTGTGTTCTCCTCGTGTTCTTCCTCCCTTATTCCCCCAATAGCTTTTGTAGCTTTGTTGGAATTTGGGAGAGAAGGACTTGCCCTTGCATTTGGTGCATAGGTTTGAGTTCTACTCTTGTGTTCTTCCTCCCTTATTTCCCCAATAGCTTTTGTAGCTTTGTTGGAATTTGGGGGAGAAGGACTTGCCCTTGCATTTGGTACATAGGTTTGAGTTCTCCTCGGAGATTCGGCGATTTCAAGCTTGTGAGCTTGTTTCTCTTGGGTTCCTTGGAACCCTAGACGGTTGTGTGGTTGGATTGTTGACCTTTTGTGGTCTTGTAGCCTTTTGTGGCGTTGTTGGCCTTTTGTGGCATTGTTGGCCTTTTGTGGCTTTGTTGTTGGGAGCCTCCAATTGAGTTGTGGAGTTAGCCCCAATCTTGTACGAGTTCGGTGACCGCCCTCAAGCGTCCCATAGTGGAGCAAGTGCCCGCCTTCTGTGGTGCGCACTTGGGAGAATAGGGTGAGCCTTTTGTGGCGTCGGTGAGTTGCGTGCTTCCGCATCCGGGGTGAGGCCTTGTGTGGCGTTGGGTGAGCATCGAGCCACCACACCTCGAGGTGAGCCATTTGTGACGTTCGGAGAGCATTGCGCCATCGCACCTCTCCAACGGAGACGTAGCTTCTTTGGAAGTGAACTTCGAGAAACAAATCTTCGTCTCCGCGTCCATCGGTTATCTCTCAACCGAACCCTTTACTTATGCCTTTACATTGTGATAGCCATCGTGCTTGAAGTATTTATACCTTGCTATCACCTTGTTGCTTGTATTGCTTAGCATAGGTTGTTGGTGCACCTAGGTGAACTTAGTGGCTAGGTTTTGTGCTCAATAAATTAAACGTTAGTTTTATTCCGCATTTTCTTGAGCCTAAACCATAATAATTTTAAAAGCCTATTCACCCCCCCTCTAGGCGACTTCCTTTGTACTTTCAGGCGGGATACTACCGCAAGTTCGTAGAAGGATTCTCGAGTATCGCCAGACCCATGACCCAATTGCTGAAGAAGGACAAGAAGTTTGAATGGACCGACAAATGTGAAGCGAGTTTTCAAGAACTCAAAAAGAGATTGATTTCAGCCCCAATCTTAATCATGCCGAATATCACGAAGCCCTTCGACGTGTATTGTGACGCATCCAAGATCGGTCTCGGATGTGTGCTAATGCAAGAAGGCAAAGTTATATCTTATCTATCTCGACAACTGAAACAACATGAGCAAAATTACCCAACCCATGACCTCGAACTCGCAGCCGTAGTTCTAGCCCTGAAGACATGGAGGCATTACCTGATGGGAAACCGTTGTGAGATTTATTCGGATCACAAGAGCTTGAAGTATATATTCACTCAGAAGGAGCTAAATATGAGAGAGAGAAGATGGATTGAGCTAATCAAGGATTACGACCTGGACATTCACTATCACCCTGGTAAAGCCAATGTGGTAGCCGATGCCCTTAGAAGATTGCCGTGCCGCTTGAACTCCATGATTTTGAAGGAGCAACCAAGCTTGCATATAACTTCAACCCACTTTGATCAGCCAGATCAAAGAGGCGCAGAAAGGAAATGCTAGTATTTACGGAATCAAGCGTCGTATCGGTACAGGCAAAGTACCCGGATTCACCGAAGACGAAGAAGGAGTTATGTGGTACAAATGACGCCTTTGTGTACCAGCAGATTCTGAGTTGAAAGAAGTTATTCTGAAGGAAGCTCATGATACTCTTTATTCTATCCACCCCGGAGGAACTAAGATGTATCAAGATTTGAAAGAGCAATTTTGGTGGCATAAGATGAAGAGAGAAATCGGAAGCTATATCGCCAAGTGTGATATATGTCAGCGAGTCAAGGCAGGACATCAAAGACCCGCTGGATTGTTGCAACCCGTGCAGATTCCGGAATGGAAATGGGATTCCGTTGGAATGGACTTTATCACCGGATTGCCTACTTCTAGTAGGGGAAATGACTCTATCTGGGTCATAGTGGACAGATTGTCCAAAGTCGTCCATTTCTTACCCGTCAAGACCACATATCAGAGTTCGAAGCTAGCGGAGTTATACATCGCTAGAATCGTTAGTTTACATGGAGTCCCAAGAACATCGTTTCGGATCGAGGAACTCAGTTTACCTCGAGATTCTGGAAGAAAGTCCAAGAAGGTTTAGGAACCCGCCTAGATTTCAGTACCGAGTATCACCCTCAGACCGATGGACAAACAGAGCGAGTAAATCAAATACTCGAAGATATGTTGAGAGCATGTGTATTAGAATATGGATCTAAGTGGGAAGGTTGTCTGTCATTCGCAGAATTTTCATACAACAATAGTTATCAAGCTAGTTTGCAAATGGCCCCATTTGAATTCATGTATGGAAGGAAGTGTCGCACCCCTTTGAACTGGTCGGAAGTAGGAGAGATTCAGATTTTCAGACCCGATATCCTACAAGAAGCAGAAGAGAAGGTTCACAAGATTCGTGAGCACCTCAAGACAGCCCAGTCCAGACAGAAGAGTTACGCCGACAAGAGACGTTGAGACCTCGCCTTCAACATAGGAGATTTTGTATATCTGAAACTGTCGCCATTGAAGGGAATGCAGCGTTTCCAACTCAAAGGAAAGTTAGCCCCCAGATGTATTGGACCCTTCAAGATTCTTAACCGTTGAGGAGAAGTGTCGTATCAATTGGAACTACCCGAAGAGATGTCAGCCATGCACAATGTGTTACATATCTCATTACTTCGCAAGTGCCTCGAAGTTCCGGAGAAGACGGAAGTGTTCAAGAAGATCGATCACCAGACCATAGAGATCAACGATGACCTGACCTATCCTGAAGTACCCATCCGTATTTTGGAAGAAGCTTTTAGAACCACCAGAACCCGAAGCATCAAGTTTCTCAAGATTCAGTGGAGCAACCACACAGAAGAGGAAGCTACCTGGGAGCGCGAAGATCACATCAGGACGGAGTTTCCCGATCTCTTCAAATCCTAGGTAATCTTTTCGTCCTTTTTCAAATTTCGGGATGATATTTTGTTTAAGGGGGGAAGGTTTGTAACATCCCAAAAATATTAAACTAGAATCATCAAACTCTAATCATCAAATTTAGGGTTAACAAAAACTTTTCTAAAATAAAATGAGAAAGCATGCATGTGTGTATGCATTCCAATTTGGATTATTTTGAATTGCCTTGTTTATGTGTTTCTTTGCTTGTAAAAGGATTCTTAGGTGAAATAAACATCATCTAAATAATTCCCAAACTTTTCCCAAAGACAAATAAATCAAAACAAACAAAATGAGTGAATGGTCATTTTGACAATTTAACTCCCATGCCTACTTTGGTTGTCTCAAACTTTTAGAACTTAACAGAAACTTGTTTGGATCTTTACACCCCTTGATAGTACTCATAACAAAGTATCAAGGCCCACTTTGTGATCATCCAAAAACATTTGAATGCATAGTTTAAAGGACAGTATAAATTGAATCTATATCATATGGGAAGATCCCACTTTTGCAAAAACCACTCAAACAAGCTCAACTTTGAAAACCCAAGCATCTGCAGACTCACCAACACCAACCTAGCACACCCACCAAAAATCTTTTCAAAAATCAAAACTTGAGTTCTTGAGGCCATTTCATCAAACACCTTGCAGATACAAATCAAACAAAATCTAAACACTATTTTGAGCGGTGATTCTAGCCTAACTTGTTCCCTCTCTGGACACCACTAGCCTTAGTAGATCATCTAACAACCTAAACTAATCTCTAGCACTACTGTAAGCTAGCCATTGTCATCAATGGTGAGCAGGCCGAGTGCACCCTTGCCACCCACATGTCGACAGCGAGCTAGGAGAAGCACCAAGCCTAGCCAACATGTCTGGGAGCAAGCTAACACCCCACCGCCACTCCCTGTCCAGCGCTCGAACCTTGCCAGCCCTGGACCACACGCACAGACCATGCCAAGCTCGCCAGCATCCCTGCTGAGAGCGCGCCTTGTGCGCCACGCTCGATAGAAGCCCATAGACCGCGTGCCGCCCTCGCCACGTGCATACGTGATCACCACCGTTCCAGCAACCCCGCAGACACGCTCGTTCGCTGCCGCGCGGACCACGCACGCTGTGCGCCATAAAAACTTCCGTCGGGCACACGCATAGCACCGCCGCGTTCCGACCAATCCGCACCGCCCCACGCCTCTCCACCACGTCGTTGAGCTTCGCCAGGGAGCACAGCACCGCCCCCTCCCGTCGCCCACGCCGATAGCCCTCTGTGTCGTCAACCATGACGAGCTCAACTTGCGCCCATCGATCCCCTCTCCCCACTATAAATAGAGGCCACCCCCAGCCGAATTGAGCACACCACCTCACTCCCCTCTCACCCAGAACCACCCCGCCTCAGTCCTGAAGCAAGGCGAGTAGCGCATCGCCGGAATTTGGCCAGAGCCCGCCGCTACTAGAGAAGAAGGGAGCCAGCGATTGGAGCCGCCCCAGGAGAAGTTGTCGGTACCAGGAGGTTCGCTGTCGTCGACTTCGTCGTTCGCCCGCCTCGCTGACCCTCGCCTGAGCCCCGGTGAGCCCCCGACGACCCCCACCTGCCGTGTTAGGTTTCTGTCTCGCCGGCGCTGCCCGACGTGGACGATGAACCAGGGTCGTTAGATTAGAACAAGATCCCATGGCTCACATTGCCCCGTACCGCTTCGCACCCCCTCGTCTCACTGACGCGTGGGGACAGCAACTTAACCAGCCCGCGTAAGCGTTGTGCTTAGCAGGCCGGCCCAGTATCATTTCCCGCGCAGCCCAGTCGTTTGAATTTAACCTTTTCCATTTTAATTCAAACACACTTCTGCACCTAGTTTCAAAAATCAACCCAGCTCGATTCAGTAAACCAAATTGAATGAAACCAATTTTGTTAGAAAGGTCTTGAAATGCTTAATCCAAGCCTGTTGGATTTAAATCATTTGGATCTATAGATCACCCTTGGTAAAAATAACAAGGCAGAACCTTTTCTGCATTCAAACATTTTTCAAATTTAAACCCTAAAAGCTTTTGAGTTGTTTCCAACTCTCAAAAATCACATTTGATCATACCTTTCAGAATGTATAAAAACATTTGGGTTTACTTACAGAAATATTGTTCAAGTAATAAAAGAATGCCACATGGGCATTTCTAGCCACTTTAATTAATTAATATAAAAGGGTTAAACCTTATTAAATTGTGACACCACTTTAAATCACATTCCCATGGACTAAAATATGTGGTGATGACATGTGTCAACATGATCCCATGTTTGGTTGGAGAATATTAAATCTTAAGTAGTTTTTCAATGAGTAGAAATTACTTTTCTAAAAATAAAAGAAATTAAACCAAGATTTAATCTTGTAATGTTAGTGATGATGCTAGATCATCTATAGGACCCTTTGTGTGATGATTGAAAATAGTTAAGTATTGTTTGGTGATTGTGTACCTCGTATTTATTCATAGACGCTAGTACCGACCAAGGATACGAGGAGGAAGGAGGATACTACGAAGAAGAAGCCGAGGAGAACTTCAACCACTGCTCTGCACAAGGCAAGCTAACACTTGCAATTTAGCAAGCTTATACTGATACTGTGCAAGCCTTACTAATCAAGTTGACCTATGCAATCCTAATACTACTAGTTGAATGTGCAAGCTAACACTTGCAAGATACTATACCTATGCAAGCAAATACTTGCTTGTTACCATGCCAACTATATGCCTTAAGCATATATGATCATAACCACTTGATAAACCAATCCTAGTTTTACTTACAAGCTTTATACTTTATTTATTTATCAAAGCTAGTACTTAGAGTTTACTTTAAGTGACTTGTAGATGCTAGAAAGATAATTGAAGGTTGCATAAAGAGCATAAAATTTAGCCTAAGCTAGATAATCTTGATGTCATCCCAAGGCATAAGATTGAACTTAGTTGAAACTCCACTAGTTTACCACCCCTCCTTAGTACTTACCCCCACTTGTAGATGCTAGTGCTAAGCATAAAACGTGATCAACTTAGATGGGAATACTTGGTGGAAAAATGGTTATGAAAACCTTGGAATGATGAGTCATTCTACTGAAATGTTTTGACAAGTGTTTCCGAACACCAGATGATTTATGGTGATGAAAATGTTGAGGCATGAGCCTTAGCCCTTTATAAAACTGATGGTTGTCTGGATGCGATACCATTCCAATTTTACCGTACAACCACAATACCCGAGAATTGGGTAGGGCTTGACTGGAAACTTATATACCTTAGTATTAGTTCCCTCATGACCAAGGTCTGAGCTGAGGCTACCTTGTGAATATTGTCCACCTGTGCAGTATCCAAGATGACAGTTGGTCATGGTTGGGAGGCCAAACTCACAGGAGAGGTGCTTATACTAGGGCGTGTAATTGAAAGGTTAGGATTGATTATCCGTATACTGAGTATGGTGAATTCGGGATTTGTTCCTGACGGATGTATCGAATTTTGTGGTGAAAGTGTACAATCTCTATAGAGTGTCAAACTATTCGAATAGCCGCGTCCGCGGTTATGGACAGTTGGAGTGGCCATACTGTTCCCCCGTCAGATGTTTTCAAAATGACTTATGAAATGAATTGAGACTTTGACTTGACCACAACAGAGTTGTGATATAAAATTTAAGTTCCCACTTAGGTGTTATAAAACTTCAACTAGCATTCTTTGCTTCTGAACTTAGTAGATGTAAATCTGTTTTTTTTTTGCAAAACAACCCTAGAGCTTAGTGTCCTATTACAAAAAAAAAACCTTCATCTGTTAGTATTAGTTTGCGAGTACTTAAAGAGTACTCATGGATTTGTCCCTGGCTATTCCCGTGGCCAGACTATGAAGAGGAGTACCTGGAGGATGGACCCCAGGAAGGTTACGACAACTAGGATCATCTTCCATCGTCAGCATTGCGTGTGACCCCGGAGATGGAGCTTCGCCTACGCTACCGTTATTATTACGTATTCCGTTGCTTGAGGATCATGAGATCCTTATTTGTGTAAGACCTTATGTATGGATTGTAATGGATGATGTACTGTGGCATGGGCGGGCACAGGATATTTACAATGGGTATTCAAATAAAAACAACAATGCAAAACCTCACGTTCAAAGATTGTTAAATGCAAAAGTATAACACAAAGATTGGCAAACTATATAAACAAAATAGTTGACGATTTATCATAATGACATCATTTCAAAACAGTAGAGAACTTACATGACAATTCAATATTAAACAAGAAGGTTCACAAACATCTGATAACAACATCATCCTAAAATAGTAGAAAAATGAAATAACAATACATAAATTCATAGCACAACTTTGCGGTTCTCCAAAGCTTGGAAACGAGATATGATTGCATCATCTGTAACTTGAAAAAAGAATTTCTTCTCAAGGTATGTAACCAGGCAATCGTTCAAGTATTGGCCCCCCATCTTGTTCCTCAATTTATTCTTCACATAGTTCATTGAAGAAAACACTCTCTCAACAGTTGCGGTTGCAACAGGAAGAACTAGAACCAATTTCAGAAGCTTGTAAACGAGATTATAAGTCAGGTTCTTCTTTGTCTCAACAAGCTTAATAGAAAGATCCGCAAAAATCTTCACTTCCCTAAACCTCTGATCTCTACGCATGTCAGCAATGAAGTTTGTGAGTTGAAATGGAAGACGCACTAGTTCCATATTCGAGAAATCTTTGGGATAAAAGTGAGCAAGTTTTACCAACTTTTCCTTGTCATAAGCAGAAAACGAGCCATTTGGATTGAAGGAAGCCATGCAAACAAGTAGTTCTGTGTTTACCTCGTCAAATCTGTCATTGAACTCTCGAATTTGTCTATCTATGACACCCAAAAACATATCCACATGGAAGCGATGAATATTTTTGATATTTTTGAAGAACCTTGCAGATCTTCCAACCGGCTTATAGAAAGCATCCATGTCAACAACTCTGACTTTATACTTCAGACAAAAAGAGTTTACCTCTTCAAGGAAAGCTCTCCATCCACTATCATGTCGCAAGTTCTCAAGCTCTTGTTGTGTGAATTCAATGAGACCCATAGCATTTACAATGTCTTGGTCCCTCTTCTGCAAGGATCTGCTCAAGTCATCTGTGATGCCAAATATGGCCAACATCAGTTTTGCCATGAAAACAAATTCATAAGACTCAAATGACGTCAACATAGTTTGTGCTGCAATAGCCTCTGTGCCGCTGTACTCTTCTCCAATTTTTATAAGAACTTTCCGAATTGAAGGATACATGGACATAACATGTGTCACTGTCTTATAATGGGAATTCCACCGAGTATCACAAGGCCTTGCCAAACCCATCTCTTGATTCAGACCTTGACCAGATTCAATTTCACCCAACTGCAATGCTTCAATAATATGCTCAGCTTGTGCTACTCGAAGCATTTTTATCTTTTTGCAAGACATCCCAAGAACATTCAGCAAATAACCAAGTTGTTGAAAGAACCGGCCACAATAGCCACATTGCTTAGCAACAACAACAAGAGTTAGTTGAAGCTGATGGGCAAAGCAATGTACATAATAGGCCGAAGGAGACTCATCCATAATTAGTTTCTTCAAACCATTGACATGACCCTTCATGTTGCTGGCTCCATCGTAACCTTGCCCACGAACCATGGAAAAGCTCAAAGAATGGTCCATAAGTAGATCCCCAATTGCTATTTTAAGTGTCAAAGATGTGGTGTCTTCAACTTCAACGATACCAAGAAACCTCTCCACTACCCTTCCTTTCTTATCAACATAGCGAATACAAAGAGCTAGTTGTTCTATTTGACGCACATCACTAGATTCATCAGTAAGTATTGTAAAATAATCACCATCAAGATCTTCCAACATGAGTTTAGTGGTTTCCTTGGCACAAGAACCAATGAGCTGTTTTTGTATCTTGTGGTCTATCATTTTACATTTCTGTGGAGCATTGTTTAGAACCACCTTATCAACTTCTCTGAAATTATTTGCTAGCCACTTCAAGAGCTCAAGAAAATTTCCTCTATTTAAAGAAGCTTCGCTTTCATCATGCCCACGAAAGGCCAACCCTTGTTGCAAAAGAAACCTCAAGCACTTGAGAGAATATGTCAAACGTTATATGTATAGTGCCTTATATTCTTTAGTGTTTGAAGCTAGGACCTCTTGAATCGATGACTTGGGTTGTGTGAAATAATTATATTTCTCTTGAGCATTATTGTGAGAGCTAGTTATGTCACCAACATGTTTTTCAAGCCTCTTTCTCATGTTCCAATTTCTAAATCCTCCACTAACAAAACTATCACCACCAGGAGTAGTTTGATCCTTGAATAAATAGCAAATAAAGCAAAACGCAGAATCCTTTTCCACACTATACTCAAGCCAATCAAATTCATCAAACCATGTAGCTACGAAGTGACGCATACCTCCAATCTCTCTCGCTGGAAAATTATGCTTCCTAGGTTGACATGGCCCCAATGCAATATACCCCCTTCTGATTGAATCTTGTTCATTTACACCATAGCTTGAGATGGGAATCCTCTTCCCGGGATCGTGTGAAAGTAAATCCAAATCATAGGCTGCTTCATCTTCATCATTTAATTCATCATCTTCGGTGTTTGGGGGGCCTATTTCTGGTTCTGTGCTTGTTTTTATCTCTGGTTGGCTGTTACTGTCACCGTGTGCTTCAACTAGCATAAGCTGCTTCTCACTAGAAGAAGGATTTGCTTGATTTTGAGGTTCACACTGAACTGCAACACGTGATGGTTCTAGCATGGTGGAATCATTTTTCTTTGTCTTTGAAGCTTTCTCCCACAACGTCTTCAGATTAGCACTGTTCCTCTTCATATTTTTATCAATGAGTTCTAAAGACAAATTCAGTACAGCTAGAACCTACATCAACATCAGATCGATGATTAATCAATTGGACAATAACTAATGTAAACGGGAAGAGCAATTAATGATTTGCTAGTTTAGAAACCGGAAAGAAATCAGGAATGATTCAGAACTTTGCTAGTTTAGAAATCGGAAAGAAATTGGGGGAGGATTGAGAACCCTAACCTGTAGATTGTAGTGAGAAATTTCAGCGCCTCCTTTCTGCAGTCCCACGCCCGCCCAAATCCTGCCACTCCCTGATCGCGTCGCGGCGCCGGAGACCGGCAGCCGGCGCAAATTCGTCCGCCGCCGCCGTCTCGCTAGACTAGTTAGATAGATCGCCTGTAGATGGAGCAGTTAAGGCTGGACACGCAACGTGAGCAAACTGGCCTAGATGGTTCGCTGTAGTTCCTATGGGCCAGACACGTTAGTGGTATTTTGGTCAGATGGGCTGGATACTTACGATACACGTACGTATTCTGTATGCGATTTTTTTTGCCAAAAATAATGGGTATTCAGTTGAATACCCATGAATCTGTTTGTGCCCGCCCGTGTACTGTGGTATCCAATTCTGTTATGTCTCGCAAAAATGGTAATCCTGGGATTGCGATGTATGGCATAACAGGCATCTAGGATTAAAAATCCGGGTGTTAACAGCCCATCACTAATTTTGATATGTCGTGTGCTAAAGAAATTATTCTTAACTCTCATAAGTCCTTTTCATAATGGTGAGTCGGTAGGTTTACTTTGCACACGAGCAAGGACTTTGGGACATATATTTGTTATGTAGCAACCCCTGACACACCTTCTCTTCATAAGCAACGTAAACAACCACTTGTTGAGTAAACGTTTGTTCTTAACGTTAAGTACTTCAATAGTTAGTCCACCCTGATCTTTTGGTCTACGTATAATATTGCATTTAGTTAACTGATATTTATGTTTACTATCTTCACTTTGTTAAAAAAATCATGATCCGTAAAAGTCAAGACACTTTCGTACCCCTTTAGGTACTTCTATATGATAGCATCTTGCTCGCCATCAGCCAAGCTTTCTTTCAAAGTGGATTTCAACTGGATACCGATCACAATTCTTAAGTTTTCTATAGTGAATAGGTACACCCAAGTGTCTAAAGGGAAAAGATCCAGATACACAACCAAATAATTGTGTGTATTGTTCCTCCTCCTCTTTAGCCTTTCTAAAATAGAAGATCTCACTTTTGTGAAAAAAATAATCTTTAGACCAAGCAGTTGTTTGGAAATGCATAAGATCAGCTTCATATTAATAGCTTCTTTAAAGAATCATATTCCATGAACAAAATTGTATCGTCGGCATATTACAGAATTGAAACACCTCCCTCAATAAGATGATGGATAAGCCCTCTAGCTTGTACATCTTATTTAGCTCTAGCTATTAAATGTCCAACATATCTACAATAATGCTAAAGAGCATCGGGGACAACGGGTCACTCTGTCTCAAGCCCTTTCTAGTTTGGAAATAATGACCAATATCATCATTAAACTTTGTGACCAAACTTCCTCCTTGAATGAACATCTCAATTAATTTACACCATTGTGCGCAGATCCTTTTATGTCCAGCGTCTGTTACAAGAAGGACCATTTTACTTTATCATACAAATTCTCGAAATCAATTTTAAAAAAAACACAATCCATTTCCTTTCTATGAAAATCATGGAAGGTTTCGTGCAACACAACAACCCCCTCTAGGATATGTCGTCCATGCATGAAAGCAATCTATGTGGGTCTAATTTTTTCGCAATCTCCATGATGTGATTCGTGGCTACCTTTGTGAAAACCTTAAAACTCACATTAATCAGGTATATATGTCTATATATTGGTCCACATTTTCTATTTTGGGCAGGAGTGTAATGACGTAGAAGTTCAATTTAAACAACTGCAGATCCCCATTTGTAATTAAAAAACATTGACATCAAGTCACCTTAATGACACCCCAAAAATTGTTGTAGAACTCAACTATAAATCCATCCGGTTTAGGAGCCTGATTTAACTCTAGCTAAAAAATAGCATCATGTACCTCCTTCTCAGTGAAGGCACCAGTAAGGATGTCATTTTTCTTAGAAGATAGCAGCGGTATATTATGATTAAAGTCCTCTCTCATTGAGAAATTAGATGGGGAAGGATCCCCGAACAACTTATTATTGTATTCGGTAATGTTGACCTTCAAATTGTCTTCCCCCGCTATGGTTCCTTCCTCTTTTTTTAATTGGAATATTTTCTTCTTTCTATGTTTCCTATTTGCAATCAAATGAAAATATTTTGTATTATTTCCTTCTTAAATATGCTTAACTTTTGATCATTGAGCCCATTTTGTTTCTTCATATTTTCTTAGCTTAGTTATTTTTGCTTCCCAAGGAAATAAACATATTGTATAATCTACAGACTCTTACCTTCCTAATTACACGGAACTTTGTCGACTTCCAAAGGATATGAAGTATATGAAAAATCTCCATCACCTCTATATTAACGGATGCACATCATTGGGTCAAGTGAGTTGAAAGTATTATCATATTTGTTTATTCTGCGTGTTACCAAATATTTTGAATTGTGTGTCGTGTTTTGCAACGCAAAGAAATAAGAAGAGAAAAGTTCCCACGAAGATACCAAGTCTAAGGAATAGGAGATGGAGGTGGTTACCAATAGCAAAACATTTTGTGATGACAACGACAACCAAGCCAACGAAGATGCAGCAGGTGGCGGTATCAGATCTCTAGGTCCAAACTTGTCATGAAAAGACTCGTGAACTTCAATATCGTCGTCGACAACGGTTTGGTTGAAGGCTGCAGTGCACTCCTAGATTAGGCGCACAAGACGCACTACGAGCTTTGCCACATTAGGAAGGCATTCCTTCACAAGCACCTGCAGAAGCAAATACTCTCCACGCGCGCTACACAGCTGATCGTGGATGCAGCCAAAATTGCCAAGGGCATTAGAGCATCTTCGGCAGTAACTAGCTCTGCATACACCGACTATCTAGTTCTAGTTGTCTAGCTATCTAGTTCCAGTTCTATTCCGCATGCTCGGACTTACGCTATCTATCTAGTTCTAGTTGTCTATCTAGTTGGGTTCATTGGTCCAACAGTGTACCATGATGTTATTTATGGGTGCACGTTAACTTCAACGTGTGCATAGAAATGCCGCGAGCATGGGCGGGCACAGGATATTTACAATGGGTATTCAAATAAAAACAACAATGCAAAACCTCATGTTCAAAGATTGTTAAATGCAAAAGTATAACACAAAGATTGGCAAACTATATAAACAAAATAGTTGACGATTTATCATAATGACATCATTTCAAAACAGTAGAGAACTTACATGACAATTCAATATTAAACAAGAAGGTTCACAAACATCTGATAACAACATCATCCTAAAATAGTAGAAAAATGAAATAACAATACATAAATTCATAGCACAACTTTGCGGTTCTCCAAAGCTTGGAAACGAGATATGATTGCATCATCTGTAACTTGAAAAAAGAATTCCTTCTCAAGGTATGTAACCAGGCAATCGTTCAAGTATTGGCCCCCCATCTTGTTCCTCAATTTATTCTTCACATAGTTCATTGAAGAAAACACCCTCTCAACAGTTGCGGTTGCAACAGGAAGAACTAGAACCAATTTCAGAAGCTTGTAAACGAGATTATAAGTCAGGTTCTTCTTTGTCTCAACAAGCTTAATAGAAAGATCCGCAAAAATTTTCACTTCCCTAAACCTCTGATCTCTACGCATGTCAGCAATGAAGTTTATGAGTTGAAATGGAAGACGCACTAGTTCCATATTTGAGAAATCTTTGGGATAAAAGTGAGCAAGTTTTACCAACTTTTCCTTGTCATAAGCAGAAAACGAGCCATTTGGATTGAAGGAAGCCATGCAAACAAGTAGTTCTGTGTTTACCTCGTCAAATCTGTCATTGAACTCTCGAATTTGTCTATCTATGACACCCAAAAACATATCCACATGGAAGCGATGAATATTTTTGATATTTTTGAAGAACCTTGCAGATCTTCCAACCGGCTTATAGAAAGCATCCATGTCAACAACTCTGACTTTATACTTCAGACAAAAAGAGTTTACCTCTTCAAGGAAAGCTCCCCATCCACTATCATGTCGCAAGTTCTCAAGCTCTTGTTGTGTGAATTCAATGAGACCCATAGCATTTACAATGTCTTGGTCCCTCTTCTGCAAGGATCTGCTCAAGTCATCTGTGATGCCAAATATGGCCAACATCAGTTTTGCCATGAAAACAAATTCATAAGACTCAAATGACGTCAACATAGTTTGTGCTGCAATAGCCTCTGTGCCGCTGTACTCTTCTCCAATTTTTATAAGAACTTTCCGAATTGAAGGATACATGGACATAACATGTGTCACTGTCTTATAATGGGAATTCCACCGAGTATCACAAGGCCTTGCCAAACCCATCTCTTGATTCAGACCTTGACCAGATTCAATTTCATCCAACTGCAATGCTTCAATAATATGCTCAGCTTGTGCTACTCGAAGCATTTTTATCTTTTTGCAAGACATCCCAAGAACATTCAGCAAATAACCAAGTTGTTGAAAGAACCGGCCACAATCGCCACATTGCTTAGCAACAGCAACAAGAGTTAGTTGAAGCTGATGGGCAAAGCAATGTACATAATAGGCCGAAGGAGACTCATCCATAATTAGTTTCTTCAAACCATTGACATGACCCTTCATGTTGCTGGCTCCATCGTAACCTTGCCCACGAACCATGGAAAAGCTCAAAGAATGGTCCATAAGTAGATCCCCAATTGCTATTTTAAGTGTCAAAGATGTGGTGTCTTCAACTTCAACGATACCAAGAAACCTCTCCACTACCCTTCCTTTCTTATCAACATAGCGAATACAAAGAGCTAGTTGTTCTATTTGACGCACATCACTAGATTCATCAGTAAGTATTGTAAAATAATCACCATCAAGATCTTCCAACATGAGTTTAGTGGTTTCCTTGGCACAAGAACCAATGAGCTGTTTTTGTATCTTGTGGTCTATCATTTTACATTTCTGCGGAGCATTGTTTAGAACCACCTTATCAACTTCTCTGAAATTATTTGCTAGCCACTTCAAGAGCTCAAGAAAATTTCCTCTATTTAAAGAAGCTTCGCTTTCATCATGCCCACGAAAGGCCAACCCTTGTTGCAAAAGAAACCTCAAGCACTTGAGAGAATATGTCAAACGTGATATGTATAGTGCCTTATATTCTTTAGTGTTTGAAGCTAGGACCTCTTGAATCGATGACTTGGGTTGTGTGAAATAATTATATTTCTCTTGAGCATTATTGTGAGAGCTAGTTATGTCACCAACATGTTTTTCAAGCCTCTTTCTCATGTTCCAATTTCTAAATCCTCCACTAACAAAACTATCACCACCAGGAGTAGTTTGATCCTTGAATAAATAGCAAATAAAGCAAAACGCAGAATCCTTTTCCACACTATACTCAAGCCAATCAAATTCATCAAACCATGTAGCTACGAAGCGACGCATACCTCCAATCTCTCTCGCTGGAAAATTATGCTTCCTAGGTTGACATGGCCCCAATGCAATATACCCCCTTCTGATTGAATCTTGTTCATTTACACCATAGCTTGAGATGGGAATCCTCTTCCCGGGATCGTGTGAAAGTAAATCCAAATCATAGGCTGCTTCATCTTCATCATTTAATTCATCATCTTCGGTGTTTGGGGGGCCTATTTCTGGTTCTGTGCTTGTTTTTATCTCTGGTTGGCTGTTACTGTCACCGTGTGCTTCAACTAGCATAAGCTGCTTCTCACTAGAAGAAGGATTTGCTTGATTTTCACACTGAACTGCAACACGTGTTCTAGCATGGTGGAATCATTTTTCTTTGTCTTTGAAGCTTTCTCCCACAACGTCTTCAGATTAGCACTGTTCCTCTTCATATTTTTATCAGTGAGTTCTAAAGACAAATTCAGTACAGCTAGAACCTACATCAACATCAGATCGATGATTAATCAATTGGACAATAACTAATGTAAACAGGAAGAGCAATTAATGATTTGCTAGTTTAGAAACCGGAAAGAAATCAGGAATGATTCAGAACTTTGCTAGTTTAGAAATCGGAAAGAAATTGGGGGAGGATTGAGAACCCTAACCTGTAGATTGTAGTGAGAAATTTCAGCGCCTCCTTTCTGCAGTCCCACGCCCGCCCAAATCCTGCCACTCCCTGATCGCGTCGCGGCGCCGGCGACCGGCAGCCGGCACAAATTCGTCCGCCGCCGCCGTCTCGCTAGACTAGTTAGATAGATCGCCTGTAGATGGAGCAGTTAAGGCTGGACACGCAACGTGAGCAAACTGGCCTAGATGGTTCGCTGTAGTTCCTATGGGCCAGACACGTTAGTGGTATTTTGGTCAGATGGGCTGGATACTTACGATACACGTACGTATTCTGTATGCGATTTTTTTTGCCAAAAATAATGGGTATTCAGTTGAATACCCATGAATCTGTTTGTGCCCGCCCGTGGCCGCGAGATGGAATGAATAAATGTAGCATGGTTTTTATTATGAGTGTTCTTGGTTTATTTCTGCATGCATGTACCGATTTCATGTTTTATTGCCAACCTTGATCTGGCTCAGTTATTACTGAACATACATGTATAGGAAGGAGATGATATAGTAAAACAAATAGATCAAGTTCAGTTTGCGGAGAGATTGTGGGTTATGTAACTTTGTAGGATCTTTTCGTGTTCATGGAACTTTTGGAACTCCTTACGAGGAGGAAATTATAAAATTTGAAACTATGATGTCGTATAATTTAAGGAACAAGTGATGACCAAGAGAGCAATGAAAATCTAAAATGAAAGAACGAGGGTCCGTTTGGCACCAACTTTTTAGAATACTCTGGTTTCTAAACATACCATGGTTTTAAATACTTTGAGGTATTTGGTTTTGGCAAAAACTGTAGTTCTTCATACTTCATTTTTTGAAAAATAACACTAATTTTGAAGTCCTATTTTTTCAAAACAGAAGTATTTATTATCCATGCAAGAAAATACTACAATACTTTGGTTTAAGAAAAATTTAGATGTCAAACGTGGCCTAAATCTTTACCAGGTGCCTAAAAGACGACATGCCAGAACGCCAAACACAGTTTGAAACCCACCCGCCTGGGCTCAAATTATCAAATATCAAATATACAATGAGGTTGCAATCCTCCTTGATCAACAATAGCAAAAACATCTATTTAGTGTCATGTGCTCATAACATCAAAGAAAATTCATGTAAAAAAACCATCAAAGAAACCTGTGCACGACGGGAGCCGCAAAGAAATGAGTGGGCCAGAACCGGAAACATGTCGTAGTTAGAGCAAGAACAATAGTATAGCTAAATGTTGGCCATAAGGTACTACCATGTCATATATAGTCAACTCGGTAGCCCATGTACAATAAACTATAGTAATATACAACTTTATCAATACTTGGTCCACCATTCACTCTCACAAAGCATCTAGAAACACGTATTAGAGCTAAGGCTAGTCATAGTGGGAGTAACTTGAGTAGTAACATAGTCCTACATGTATTGCCAACTAAGCATTTAGATGACATGGCATGCAATTAAATGATGAAAGAGAGGCTTGTGGTAACTAGCTATGTTACCATAACATCACATATTTTAAGACAAAATGAATCTACATTGCAATAAATAAGCCTTTGCATGACACCACATCTATGTTATTTGCCACTATGGAGGTAGTAACTTAGACTAGTAACATACACATGTTACTACTCTAAGTTACTCTCCACTATGACCAGCCTAACTCTTGTATCAGAGCCCATTCTCCTTCTCTCTCCTACAACTCAGCACAAATAGTCTTAGATTTGTCAAAATTTAAATTAACCTAGACACTATTTAAAAATATAGATTCAACCAAGATTTAAAAAATCTGGGACATCTATTTCGAGACGGAGGGAGTATTTAATGTCTTATAGCCAGCTAATATCACCTAATTATACTTGCTCTTAGGCATACAGTTCGGCGGGGAAAGTGAGGGTCGTAGGAGACGCACATGAAGGCTTGCCTCCTTTTTTTCTTTTCTTGATCCACTCTTTTTTTCCTTGGTTGGTTCATTCTTCTCGTGGGAAAATAATAACACACGTAAATCCTCCATTAATTGATGATCCATGAAATGAAATAAACAAAAAGCAGATCATACCTACAAGGTGAGACATGGATGGATGGATCAATGAGGGAGAAGAGAGATGTCGTGGTGGCTCATCGTCGAATCGGATCGAGTGGACCAGGGCGCCGACACATCTCTCCTCTCCTCTCCTCGACAAAGTCAAAGTTTAAGTTGCATGTGTCTCCGCGCGAGGTAGCTGCACCACCTTTGGTATTTATAAACCGGAGGCCAAGATTTATGTTTTCGTTCAAATTCTAAAACTTTTCGTCAGTTTTTCAATTATTTGTGGCTAGCTATTTTTTCTTCCATATGTTCCACCTTGTTTACGGGCAATCACAGTGATGGTTAGAGAACTTGACATATACACAAACTTCATTGGACCAAAGCAACAAAATATCGCCGAAACGACCATTGGACGGAACTACAAATCTATCATCGGTGTTAAACGAGAATTAAGAGGGAAGAATTGTATTTTGATGTTCTTATTTCCGAAACAAAAGTTATTTGTGCACTAGTGAACTCCATCTTAGTTGAACTGTCAAGGTTCCTGCCCATACCTCGCAATTTCAGTCGAGGAGCTTCATGGTATCCCGAGGTGCCTTAGGGGTTGGCACCACTACCCAGTTTTGTATCATGTTACCACTTGGCCAATCATGATATATAACAATCGAGCTCTTGCTTCCACTTGCGCGCTGGTCTTCCCTTGAATTGGATGAGTAGTCGTGGCTCCGGTGCAACCAACCAACCGGAACCGAAGTCGAGGTTGGATGCCTAAACTGTGAGAAGCGGTTCCCTGCTCTCCCTCGTCTCTAGCTACATTGGGGGTAGTCACGGTGCAAGCGTCTCGCATGGGCGCCTCCAGACCAACATTTAGAGATCACCCGTCTAGCAACTGATGCATCAGGTGGCTCCCCAATCATGTTTGACGTTAGCATCAACTGGAGATTCCAGGATAGATTTGGTATTTCCAAGCCTTCAAGCTCAAACAACCAGATAGGAGGTTGACTGCCTCTCTTCCAACCTACTCTTGGGCAACAATACCTTGCAGGAGAGAAGCAATCAATGAAATTTCCACCAAAGTTGGTTTTCACAGTGTCTCTCACGAGGAAGGTTGCAGGGATTAGGTATTTTTAGATCACCCGCAACTAGCCTATGGAAGAGGGAACCAGTCGAACGAATCAGATCAAACTAGAGCCGATCCGGTGAAGTAGTGGCTAGGGGAGAAAGGATTAGTGATTTCTTAGATGTGTGTGGTGGGAGAAGCGGCGAGAGTAGCGGTGTCGACAGAGACGACAATAGTAGTGGTGGCTGAGGCGACAATGGTGTTAACATAGAGCAAATTTCTACCTTTTCCTTACACATGGGAGAGTGGGTTTGAAATCGGATCAAGGAATCTGAGCTAGAACCGGTGTAGATCATAGGAGACTAGAACTGATTTTGAGAAGGAATCAAGAGATAGATTAGAACGGCATCAACCCAGTCACCCGTAAATCACCTCCTGATAAGTTAGGCAAAGCCAATACGAAATCTGTCTGTTATAGCTGTTTCAGCAAAGGAGCATTTTATATCCTACTACTTGGATCAGAGGAGATTAGAACTAATTTTGAGAAGGAACTAAGGAGAGAAATTAGAATGACATAATGCCAGCAAAGGTGGCCATCGCGTCGTGTTTTAGGCATGCTGGCCGTGGCACACAGGCCTAGCCCGTCAGGAGCTCGACACGATAAGTAGCCTAATGGGCCTATGTCGGCCCGTGGTATGCCGAGAACCATGGTTGGCAGCACGCGTGCCAGCTCGACATGGCAGTTTAGTGTTTTTAATTTTTATTTCGATTTTAATCTAATTTTACCTATTTTTTTCTTTATTTCTTTAAAATTGTAGCCCATTTAGCTAAACGGATGGCCCGTTAAGCTTCCGTGTCGTGCCTTGGACTAGAAAGCGGGCCACTGCGTGTCTACCATGCACAGGACTGCCGGGCCGGCCCGTTGGGCAGGTTTGCACGCCAGTCTTCGCCAAATCGCCACGATCACCACAGAGGCTGTTTCGGCAAACGAACATTTCTGCTAGGGTTTTACTACCTGACACTCCTCATGGCGGCGGCGGCGGCGGCGCTGCTGCGGACGCCGGCTACTCGCAGCCCCTTCCTCGCCGCCTACGCCTTCCTCCGGACCCGCCGCGACCTCTCCACCAACCTACCGCCCCCGCAGACACCCACCACCCTCAGTGCAGAGCTCCTCCGCCTCCTCTCCGCCGCCCCCGCCTGGACACCCGACCTCGCCCGGGCCGTCTCATCCACCCTCTCCACCGCCCCCATTCCGGATGTCGTCGTCTCCGTACTCCGCTCCCTCAAAAACCCCTCCCTCGCCGGTCCCTTTTTCCTCCTCGCCTCCTCCGCCTCCTCTCCCCAATCCCTCCCTCCCGACGCCTACAACGCCGTCCTCCCATTCCTCTCCTACGACCTGGAGGCTCTCGAGAAAGTCCTCCAAGAGATGTCCCTCCTAGGTTACGGCCTCCCAAACCCTGCCTGTGCCGCCCTCGTCGCCACCCTCGTCCGCTCCCGCCGCCTCGAGGACGCTTTCCATGCCATAGCGGCCATGCGGCGGCTCAAGTTCCGGCCGGCCTTCTCAGCGTACACCGTGCTGATCGGCGCCTTGGCGGAGGCGCGGCAGCCCGAGCGGGCGCTGGAGCTGCTGCGGCAGATGCAGGAGGTTGGGTATGAGGTGGGCGTGCCTCTTTTCACGACGCTGGTGCGCGCCCTGGCACGCGAGGGCCGGATGGAGGTTGCATTGACGCTGGTGGATGAGGTGAAGGGGAGCTGCCTCGAGCCAGATATTGTGCTGTATAATGTGTGCATTGATTGTTTCGGCAAGGCTGGGAACGTGGACATGGCGTGGAAGTTCTTCCACGAGCTCAGAGCGCAGGGTCTCCGGCCAGATGATGTGTCATACACAAGCATGATTTGGGTGCTTTGCAAGTCAGGGAGGCTAGGCGAGGCCGAGGAGTTGTTTGGGCAGATGGAGGTGGAAAGGGCTGTGCCTTGTGCCTACGCGTATAATACTATGGTCATGGGGTATGGGTCAGCTGGCCGGTTTGACGATGCTTACAAGCTGCTTGAGCGCTTGAGGGAGAGGGGTTGTATCCCGTCTGTCGTGGCATTTAATTCAATTCTCACTTGCCTCGGCAAGAAGAGGAAGGTTGATGAGGCACTGGTCTTGCTTGACATCATGAAGAAGGATGCCAAGCCAAATACCTCGACGTATAACATTCTTATCGATATGCTGTGTATGGCTGGGAGGGTTAACGAGGCATATAAGATACGGGATGAGATGGAGCTTGCTGGTCTGTTTCCAAACTTGCTGACAGTTAACATAATGGTGGATAGGCTGTGCAAGGCAAGGCAGCTTGAGGAGGCCCATAAGATATTTGAAAGTGCGAGCCAGAAAGGTTGCAATCCTGATTCCGTGACATACTGTTCCCTTATGGATGGCCTCGGAAAGAAGGGAAAGGTTGATGAGGCCTATAGGCTATTTGAGAAAATGTTGGATGCAGGCCATAATGCTAATCCTGTCGTATATACCTCATTGATCAGGAACTTTTTCATGCATGGAAGGAAAGAAGATGGGCACAAAATCTTCAAAGAGATGATCCGTCGAGGATGCCAGCCTGATCCCATCCTAATTAATACATATATGGATTGCGTTTTCAAAGCTGGTGAGGTTGAAAGGGGAAAAGCAATTTTTGAGGACATCAAGAGTTATGGATTTCTTCCTGATGTCCGAAGTTATTCCATTCTGATTCATGGTCTCACGAAAGCTGGCCTTGCTAGAGAAACATCTAATATTTTTCATGCAATGACTCAACAAGGTTTTGCTCTTGATGCTCGAGCTTACAATGCTGTTGTTGACGGGTTATGCAAATCTGGAAAGGTAGACAAGGCCTATGAAATTCTTGAGGAGATGAAGCTAAAACGCGTATCTCCTACAGTTGCTACATATGGATCGATCGTTGATGGTCTGGCCAAGATTGATAGGTTAGATGAGGCTTACATGCTTTTTGAGGAAGCAAAGTTGAAAGGAATAGAATTGAAGTTATCTTGTATAGTTCTCTCATAGATGGCTTTGGGAAGGTTGGTAGGATAGATGAAGCTTATTTAATTTTAGAAGAGATGATGAAGAAGGGTCTGACTCCAAATGTTTATACATGGAATTGTCTCATGGATGCTTTGGTGAAGGCTGAAGAAATCAACGAGGCCCTTATTTGCTTCCAGTCAATGAAGGAAATGAAATGTCCACCAAACACTTACACATACAGCATCCTTATAAACGGCCTTTGCCGGGTACAGAAGTACAATAAGGCTTTTGTGTTCTGGCAAGAGATGGAGAAACAGGGTTTGCCCCCAAACATTGTCACTTACACAACCATGATCTCTGGGCTTGCAAAGGTAGGGAACATAACAGATGCTTGCAGCCTCTTTGAGAGGTTCAAAACCAATGGTGGAGTCCCCGACTCTGCAAGTTTCAATGCTCTCATAGAGGGTATGAGCAATGCAAACAGAGCAACAGAGGCTTATCAGGTATTTGAAGAAGCTCGTCTGAGGGGATGTAGAGTCAATGTGACGACATGCATCAGTCTTTTAGATGCTTTGAATAGGTCTGAATGTCTTGAGCAAGCTGCGATTGTTGGTGCAGTCCTGGCCGAGATTGCCAAGTCCCAGCATGCTTCTAGATCCTTGTAATATTCAGGATCTTGTATGGTTAACTTGGATGATTGCAGAATTTGCATCTCTGCTTTGCCTGAGTTAATCTGGATGTACAGTTCGTTCCTTTTGGTGCCTTGATATGGAAGCCCTGATGGCTACTATCCTGCTGTTTGGAGAGTGGACATTCTTCTGCAGCCCCCTTGATTCTGGCAGGGTTCTAAATCTCCAAATTTCAGTCATATCTGCTTCACTGCTAGTGCTATTTGGTATCTTCAAGTTTGTCAACTGGAGTGTTGTTCTCTAGAAAAGAAGGATGCCTGGTTCAGTATGCTGGAGATAAGTCGGAACCAAGCTACTCTACAGGTGTTGCTGGTATTATCCTTGCTCTTATCAAAATAGTTATTGATAAGCCAATGATTTTAACCGTCCAACTTATTACATTAACTGGTTTTGGAACGTCATACAAACCTTAGGTATAGGAACATACTTAGTTGCTGTTTAAATTTTCAAAACATTATTTTATTTTGGGACAATCTTCAATATTTTGCCATTTGGTATGATGAAAGTTAGCCAAGTCATAGTATGGTGTGCTCCTCTAGGCTTCTCTTCATTGGTGTTCTTGTTGAGAGTTCATGTGAAATTCTTGCATTCTATAAAGGCACCAGTCACATGATTTGAAGAATGGAGTTGAAGTTCCACCATTGATGATAAAAAAACGAGTTTGGTTACTTGCTGACCAATGTTTCTTGGCATCTCAATTTTTTTTCCTGTATTAAGTGAAAGGAATTGTTGCTGTTTATGTTGGTGCCGGTACATGTTTTTGGTTGAAGGAAGCGTCAAAAGGCATTTGACGCACTTTGGCAGTTAAATGTGTGCATTTCTGCCACAAAATTTTGGATTGTTCTTTGCATCTATTTAAAGACTGCTGCAATTTTTATGAGATATTGTTACAGGCATGTATGATTTCTCTTATTTGCTGTTTTGGGAACTTCTTAAAGTAAATGAGCAAGGTCCAATACTCCAATCATTTTCCCATCCAGAATGATGAAAGTTAGCCAAATCATATTGTGATGTGCTCCTCTATATATCATCTTTATCTGTGCCTTTGGTAAGATTTCTTCTTTGCCAGGCACAAGAGAAGATGCATAAAGTTGAAGTTTGCGTTAATGATGATAAAATTGAGATCGGTAACTTGCTGACTGGAAACTTGCATGGACCTGGATAAAGTGTTGCCATAAATTGAGATTTACTCATAATTTTTTCTTTTCTTGGTTATTATCTGTACATGTGCTGTGCATGTTTGATCGTGTGAGTCTCCATGGGCTTGTTTGCTGTTCTGAAGGATATTAATTCAGTTCCGGTTTCATTTCTGCCATAACAGTTTGGATGGTTCTTTGCATCTGCACTGCGTTTTTCCATGGTAATTGTCATAATCAATTGTTCTTTAGACAATAGTTAACATTTTACTTGAGATATTGGCTCTCTTGCTTGCTTTTTGTTCTTACCTTTTGAAATAGCTTCTCTTAACTTCATGGGAAATGCTCCATGCCTGGAAATGATGAAAGTATTTTTACATGCTTCTCTAGATATCATTGTGATCAGTGCCCTTTGGATAAGATTTATTTTCTTTGCCAGTAGAAGGGAAGACAGTTAGACTAGAAGTTTGCACGAATGCTGATAAAATTGATATTAGTACCTTGCTTACCACTAGTCTGTACATGTTTTATCCATCTTTGGTTGCATGAGCCTTGGACAGCTATTGCTCTGTTTAGTTAGATCCAATCTTGTGCGGTTTGAGTTGTTTGCAGCTGGTGCAGTTTGGAGTCCAGGAGATGAACACCGTTGGTATAATATTATTGCCCTCTTCTTGCTGCCCTTGGTTTCTTCTTTTCACTCTTCTTAATTCATGCCTTCCTGGGGTACCAGATCTTCCATCTGTGATTTTGCTAGTACACTTTCGTTATCCAAATTTGTATGCTTGCTGACCGGATGGGAATAATCTGTTGGGTGATTCTTGTTTTGGTATATACAGATGGAATTTGTGGTTCATAGACAATCAGTATCTAATTCTCTCTTTTTTTAGTAAGATTCAAGGATGCGGAATAGAGCTGATTTATATCATGTTTATGTGCAGGGAAAGAGAAAATGCCCTAGTCTCTTGATTGTCCCTGATTGATACATGTCACAATCTGATGCCGGGACATGAGGACATTGCAGTTATCATGACAGAGTGCCTTTTGTTCCTTACATTTATTCAGTTATTTCATATTGAACTTTGGGTAATATCCTTTTCTTTTGTTTTCCTTCTTTTCTTGGCTTCTTCTTTCAAATCTTGATTCGTGGAATACCCCATCATGCATCTGTATTTGGCTAGTAGAGTATACAATACAAATTCTTATAAACATAATTGTTAATATTTGTTATAATTCTGCTCTCTGTTATCTAGTGAAAGATTCTTATTTGTTAGTATAATAAGCTGATGAGTGTCCTTCTTGCACTGGGATTTATTTCCAATTGCAAAATGTGGATTGATTTTCCAGATTGAAAATTAGATTACTCGAGAATGATTTGAAGTTTGAATGAATAAAAGGCTCTGCTATGTACCATGTGTTCTTTTAGATTTGGGCACAGTAGGTTTCTTGGTTAAACTGAATTTCGTTACTTCTAATGCTTTTGGGTCTTTATAGGAAGGTCTGGCGGAGAGCATATCTAGGAATTATGGTTTTACCCGAGCAGTAGAATCACTTGTCATGATTCAGATAAATCTTCAGGTAACGAGCTACCACAAATCAATTGTGAGAGCCAGCTTATAGGCCTGAATAGACAAATAAAGGTCTGTTGGTACCATTTAACAAAACGTAATGCTGCTGCAGTTATTCCCAAGCACAAATCATTTTAGTACAGTATTATCATACTGCATATCGTCTTGGTCCTGGTGTTTTCCCTCGTATAAATAAACAGATTATTATTCTGAGAAAGGGCACTCAACTGGAAGGGTGGGAGACTTGCTAAATTCTGCCTGCTCACAAATCTTTTACCATCATGTAGTACTATTTAGCTGATTGAAAGAGAATAAGCTAATCACTTCCTAAGCTATTTAACTTTATCAAATGAAGCTTGAGGAATAATCAAGAACCCAATGGTCTGGTGATGTCAATCAAGGATCCCGAGGCAGCGGCAAAGCTACTGGACAGCACACACAAGGAAGAGTCCTGCAAAGTCATTACCGTTGCTAGTGGTGCACCGATCTCCCATGCATGCTGTTGTATCAGAAATTTGTGTGTGTATTTGACCCAATCGAAAATCTACAGTATTTATGTAAGATACTTAATTAGACCTTTCTAGGAATTATTGGTGATTGTTTGGCTTTCTCAGAATTATGTGTATTTTGAATTTCCTGTTTTGTCCTGAAAATTGCTGAATTAATTTATTTTTTCGATTATTTATCTTAATCCTGAATCTCTTGGTCATTGTAAAGAAAATTGATTTTAAATTGTTTGACATTTATAGAAAAATATCGAATCCTTATGTGGCAGTTACCGAATATTATGATATTTTCCCGTATGATCATGACACTTGTATTGTATGCACGGGATTTCCTTTTCTCACTTTACTGCCATTTGGGCAACAGAAAGTATGAGGAGATCTCCCCCGTGGTCGGAGGGATCCCATATGCCCCATAAACCCCCCATAGGGGTTTGCTGCCTAGGTTAATATTTCCCTATTAACCAAACAAGCCCTTAGTGGGGTTTTCAGCTTCCAAAGATATTTCTTGTCCATTAAAATCAGCATACATCGATTAAACAGAAAATTCTCCGGAAGATGTCAATTTCTAGAAATTTATCAAGGATACTCCATCAAACGTCGACAAAAGTGTATCCATGAAGTTCATTTTTACGTGTGCAAAAGTGTATCCATGAAGTTCATTTTTACGTGTCGGTTGCTACTTGGCACGGTAATCCGCTGGACAATGTTGTATAAAGAATTGTTGTGTTGTACTAACGGACGAGTTAGATGAGAAGTCGCCCAAGAAACGGAGAGCAGGACAAGAAATAAGGAACAAAGTAAAGGTATTGATTTGTCGATTGTGTGCATCTAAGTTTTTTTTTTAACAGAGGATGGTCCCAGAGGGACCTACGAGCTTTCATTAAGCGGTCGGGTTACAATTACAAGGAGGACTCGAAGAAACAAGAAAACTACAACCAGCCCTAGAATTTTGCATTGAGGACCCTAAAAGCATATGAGGAAAGGCCATCAAAAGTTACCTAGAGGAAGAGTTGTATATGATACAACCGAAATATTTTAATCCAAAGAATGCTTGAAAAGTGTGCAAGCTTCAACGCTCTATTTATAGACTGAAGCAAGCATCTCAGAGCTGGATTCTTCGATTTGTTCAAGTTATCAAAGGTTTGGATTTGTTCAAAATGAGGAAGAAGCTTGTATTTATAAAAAAAATGAGTGGGAGCTCAGTGACATTCCTGGTACTATATGTGGATGACATATTGCTAATAAGGAATGATGTGAATCGTATGAATAACGTAAAAGATTATTTAAATAGTAATTCTCTATGAAGGACATAGGCGAAGTTGCATATATATTAGGCATAAAGATCTATAGAGATAGATCAAAGCGCTTATTAGCACTAGGTCAGAGTACTTACCTAGAGAAAGTTCTGAAACCGTTTAGAATAGATGAGGCAAAGAAAGGGTTCTTGCCAATCATGAAAGGTAAACCGTTGAATGCGACTCAATGTCCAGAAACGGAACATGATAAGGAAGCAATAAAAGGCATTCCCTATGCATCAGCCATAGGTTCCATCATGTATGCCGTACTGAGCAGTCGACCAGATGTGGCCCTGACTCTTAGTTTGGCGAGCTATTTCCAAAACAACCCTACAATGGTTCATTGGACTACAGTTAAGAACATCCTTAAGTATCTGAAAAGAATTAAGGATATGGCTCTTGTATTTGGAGGACATGATGAAAAACTTGTCATACGTGTGGATGCAAGCTTCAGCACTAATCCAACTGACTCGAAATCTCAAACAAATTATGTGTTCTTGGTAAACGGTGACGCGGTCAGCTGGAGGAGTGAAAAGCAATCCTTGGTATCATAATCTACAATGGAATCGGAGTACATTGCTGCTTCAAAATCAGCGAATGAAGAAGTCTGGCCGAGAAAGTTCATCACTGTACTTGAAGTGTTCCCAAGCGCGCAAGACCATGTGTGCATCTACTGTGATAATATGGGGTCATTGCAAACGCGAAGGATCAAATGTTCCACTCTACTTCCAAGCACATACTCCGACGTTATCATGTAATTATAGAGTTTATTTGTGGGGGTAACATTAGAATTTGCAAAGTGCATACACATGTGTACGTAGAAGATCCATTCACAAAGCCTCTACCACGAGCCAAGCATGATTAACACCTGGATGCTATTGGTGTTAGATTATTGCCAAATGTAAACTAGTTTATTTGTACTCTAGTACAAGTGGAAGACTAAAGGAGATATGTCGTACATGGCAATAATAAAGTTGTTTTTATGATATATCTCATATATTCATAATAGTTTTGTATCATGCTATAACTGTATTAAGTGTAAAAATTAATACTTCTGTGATATATAAATAGACCAAGTCCCTAGTATCCTCTAAAAGACTAGTTCGTTCGGCAGACGATGATCGAGATTTCCTGATCATAGACTTTTTATGTCAATAGACAATAAGGTCACTTCATTAGATGAATGATGTGATGGACACACATCCAACCGTAGTATTGCAATGTGATCCAGTCGCATAGTTCAACATTGCAATATCTAGCAAGACGTAGTAACTCACTCCTTTGACTGTGAGATCATGTGTAATCACTATCACCCACGACTATTTTGATCGCATCAACCATCACACTGTAACATGATAATCATAAAGGCGTGTATTGGGTATTCCAAAAGGATATGTTGAGGCGTATGTATCAAGATCGGGATTTTCTTATTTAAGTGACAGATAAATACTCTAGACCCACTCGGTGAGATTACATCAATGAGCTTAGAAGCATGCCACTAGGTCAAGAGGATGTTATATCTCGAGATCGAGTAAATGTGTTTGTCGATAACAAGATCGAACTAGGCATGTCGATACCAGAGATCAGATCTTGGATAAACTAGGTATCATAGTGCAAAAGAAATGGGACTCAGCGTTTAAGGTTTAAGTGATCAATTAATTCGTGGAATGCAAAGGGGCCATCATGAGTTTCCAAACACCTCTGTTGGTCATTGATCATAGAAAGGTCTCGATCATGTCTGAGCATTTTCGAACCGTAAGGGTGTCATGCTTAAGAGTAGAAACGCTTAGGGTTGATCCATGATCGTAAGAGAAATAGAAGAGAAAGAACCGGAATCGTTCCGCAGAAATACCGAAGATGTTCGGGGGTCTTCGAAAGGTGTTTCGAAGTGTAAGGAATGAATTAATATGTATTTATCATTATTTAAATGAATTAATTACTAAATATGTATTTAATTATCAAAATGGAGCAAAGCCCACCTAATGGGACTTCGTGGAGGGAAGGGCCCAAGAGGGGGCGCGCAGGGTGGGGGCCCTACCCACCGCCGGCTGGCCCTAGGCCAAGGCGTACACAGGGTGGGGCCCACCCACTGCATGCGGCCAAGCCCCTCCTCCTCCCCTTTGTTTATTCCCACCCCGGGACTTTGAGGGAAGGAGTGCTCCCCCTTCCCCTATATAAGAAGGGAGACCCCTCTCCCATTCTTCATCTAATCCAATTGGCTTTGCTTTCTCTCTTTCCCTCTCGTGCGTGTTCCCCAGTTAGGAACGTGCGGAACCGGGTAGAGATTTCTCTACCATACGCACGTAATCGTGCAATTGGAGTTGGTACAAATCTTCTTCTTCCGCTGTCTTGCTGGACCTGGGACCGAGGGACGTCTTTACACCAGACATGTGTAAAATTTCGGAGGCACCGACACTTTTGGTGGTGGACGCTTGAATCCTTCTCGACCTTGAGGTCGGCTACGCTTCGGCTACATCAACAATGTTTGTGCGGGAACTTAATCCCAGTTTCAGTCTTCAAAGGTATGAACACCGGATCCCTCTCGCTACTATTTGTCTGCATAGATAGATCTTGGCTATGATGCTCGCCGTTAGGATTTTTTCTACCACGGAACCCCCTTCAATATCCTCGATCCAGAGGTGAAACGTCTGCGTCTCTAGCCTCCAACGGTCAACAAGCGCGGTGGTGGCAATTGGATTCATGGTTGGCGCCAACCTAGTAATGAGGTGGATGTATGGAAGGAGGTCAGTCAGCTCTATGAACTCTCTGTACCGCTCTTCCCACTTCCCACTTTAGGTTGCTGGATGAGGTCGTACAACACCTAAGGCGCAGGGGTGGAGGGATCTACACATATATACAAGTTAGAAAATCATATGTGCACACAACAAAAAAAGTAGAAACTAATCATGTCAATTTGACTTACGAAATTTTGCTCCGCCATAAGCTTCCCACGGTGTTCCTTATCGTAACGTGGGTGGAGAATCGACATCATCGTAAATATCTGAAACAGAACAACTAATAAGAAATATAACAACTAATAATTTCCATCTAGTGCAAGAACAGTTTCAATTGTAAAGTGCTACACAAGTGCTAAATAACCTAAATTCCATTGAGGCCAATAATTTAGTAATTAACTAGGGTTTCCCTAGCATTGCAAAAAATGAAGTCACAACAACAAATCTATAGAGCAACTAGGGTTTCCCAACATCATACAATTGCTTTACAAATGCTAAAGGACAAAGTTCTACATAAATTTATGTAGGATATGTGGAACTAGGGTTTGGGCCAAAGATCCAAAAATGAAGCAAATGCGATATATTTTTCAGATGAAATCGAGGGAGTAGAGGGAGAGTGCCTAGGGGAAGAGATTGTGGCCGAAATCTATAGAGTTTTGCTTCAGATTTAGTGTATTTTTTAGGAGGATTTGAGGGGCGGGAGAGGGGAGGCGCCGTCACCATGCTGCCGTGCTTCCTCTGCTCGAACATGTGTAGTTGGAATGGTTGGGTCGGGCTAGGCCTATCGCCTGTGCGGTTTAGATGTCTAGGAGAGTAGCGCCCCCGACTGAGGCGCTACCGTCCATGAGGTAGGGCCCTCCGACGGCGCTACCTAACCCGCCCTAGGCCCCGCCATGCCACTATGGCAGAGAGGGTAGCGTAGCGTCCCCGATAAAGATTAACATAACCGTAGGAGAGTTACCGAATACAAATTTATGTTTTTCTTTGGTCCTCTTCTTTCTTTTCTCTTTTGCCATCAAATAGCTTCTTCTGTATCAAAATCAACAAGTCGTACAATCCAATTTCTCGATTCAATAGAAACGGAGAGGGGTGCGCATGGTAGGATTTATGATTGGGCAAGCACTACCAAGTTGGGTTAGTTTTAGAAATTGTTTTGGCCAGAGTGTTAGAGTTCGAATTTCCTCGACCAAATCATCCCTTTAGACTAGACTAGAAGATGGGTAGATGGATGAGATGGAGCAGTAGCGCTAGTGCGACGAGTGACACGGCAAAGCTGACATGACATGCTATGCACTAGTAGTAGCAGTATAATGGCGGGTGCCGTCACTTCGTGGGTGTGCTGACAAACAAATGTGATTCACGATTTTGTAATCGACCAGGAGCGTATACCTAACCTGATGATGTGTACGTACATGCCGGCTATGGTTGGTGTTTATTTTGCTGTCGCAGTGTGCGCACATACTTTCTCCCCCACGAGAGCGAGCGAGCGAGCCGCCTTCGTCTCCAACTCGCTGCTCGGCTGCCGGAAGCTCGGCGAGCACGACGAAGGTACGGGCATCTGTTCGGTTCTCCCATTCGTCACCAATTCCACTCTGGAAAAACAGAGCAAGTAGTGTGGCGCGCCTTCCAATTCCAAGGTCGACGGCGACCAAGTGACGAGGACGAGTCCGGCACGGGATTGTTTATTCCAAACCAACAAGCAACGCAGGCGCCTCCTACTTGGTTCCAGCTCACGTCTCCCATCCCGTCCCCGTTCCCAATCCCCTCACGCACCCTTGTTTCTTGTTTCTTTCTTTCTTTCTTTCTTTTCTCCTCGGCGCCGGAGACTCGGAGGCCAGGCGCAGGCGCCTTTCCCCTTCCCCGCTGCCTCCTCGAACGGACGGACGGACGCGGCAAGGCGACATCGAGGTTGGCGGCGGCAGCCCGTCGCGTCTCCGGGTTCCACTCACAACGTTCGATTCGGGCTCTTGGGTCCACTCACCGACTTCGATTCGGTTCGGGCTTTCTTCCCGTCGCTGCGTAAATACGTACATACTCGTCGCCGTCTCGCCCTCATTGATTGCGCTCCTTTACTGCCAGCTTGCCACCAGCGACCGTCTTGTTCTTATCACGTTCTCCGCGATTGGATTGGACGACGCAGGCCGGCGTCGCCGCAGAGGTATCCGGCCATCCGGCCTTCCTCTCCTCCGCGTCCGGCGAGCACGGTGCGACGGGTTTCCTGCGGACACAAGATCGGATCTTCCCTTCTCGCGCGCTACTTACCAGGTGCGACAAATTCCTTGTTTCCTTTCTGTTCCGTTTCGTCACGGGGATTGATTCTTGATTTTTTGCTCCCAAATGTTTGGAACCTGGAACTCTCTAGATTTGTTCCCACCGTCCCGGAGCTTCCTATCTCCAGCTCCCTGTTCCGTAATAATTTCGCGAAATATTTTCCATCTTAATAAGGCTATCATTATCTTCAGTTACCTACTCCTAGTAATTGCTGTCGGTGTCGTCTTCCTGCTTGATCGATGTCGTCTTCCTGATCAAGTTGATCCCCATTCCTCGTTCTTCTACCGGGTACTCTCTTAAGCCATATTTTGCATCCGTTGAACTCAAAAGGCAACTGATGAGAAAGTGGTCGGAAGATTCTACTAAATCCATTGTAGTACTACCATTGACACTACTAGAGACTTTATTCAAGCCTTTTTTTTCCCGTCCATTCGAGTTAGAAAGCGGCTTTTCAGTACTAGTAGTAGTAGTTGCATTTATCTTTTAGTATCGGTTGGCCTCGGCCACCCTTTCCAAGTCGTTTTCCTAATAATGCTACTAGCATATTCCAAAGCAAACGGTCCCTCCCTATCGGTATTTACTTTCTTGCTTATCGTCACTAGGTAGTATTTTATCTCAGGAGAAGCTACCTACATACATACAGTCCTCTAATGGATCCATCGGAGTTAGAAAGCGGCCTGCGGTAGCTGCATTTCTCTTAATTAATGCCCACCCTTTCCAAGTCATTTTCCTAATATCCTTTTTATGCAACTACCAGATTCCAAAGCACATGATCCCCTCCCTGTCAGTTGGTTCCCCTGCTTGTTCCACTCGTGTTTGCTTAGGTGTTCCTGCACATAGTCACCGAGTAGTACTATAGTATTTTACATCTCAGGAGAAGCTACATACAGTTCCCTAATGGATCCTTGTTCTGCTGCCATTGTAGCAGGTTTCGCAACTCTTGCCTGCTGAGTTTGCCCAGATAGCACAAGATGAGAGCCGCAGTCCGCACGCTGCGCCAGCTTCGGCGTCTCACTAATCAGCACCGTGCAGAGGGAGGACACGCATCAGTAAGCAGAGCCATCAGGCAGCAGAATGCCGCGATCTTGTGCAGTTCGACATCCCGTTCGCTGAGCTCGCTCAGCGGGGTACGTCTCAATGATGAAGTTGGCAGATTCATGAGTCCGGGTGCAGAGATACTGAGGAACATGTTCTCCACCATAGCGGCCGATTCAGTCAAAGGTATCGGTGTTCTTTACATTAATATGCACAGATCCTTCTAATGTTCTGTTGGTGGCCATTTGATCAGCGTGATTTACTTTCCAAAACTGCGGCAGATGTTCCACGAGGTGGTCCCATGGTGGAATATGAGAAGAGAATCGCGTCAGGAGACCTTGTAGATGGTGATAACTTTCAGGTCGCTGAATTGTCCTGATCAATATTTTTCTCTCGGATGACTTCCTTGAATGCCTTATTTAAGATTTATTTTCTTTGTATTTTACCAACTGATGCAGGTTGACACGATTCAACAATTACAAAGGCTTTACGAGGATCTTGTAGAAAATGAAGAAGCCTGCAAGCTGGATAGATATCAGTCATCCGAGATATCTGGAAGGTAAGCGCAGTTTGAAAGCACTGATTTCACATAGTAAGCAAGGGACTAGTACAGCTAAGGGGTTGTGTCTGTATGGATTTCACATTCTAACCTTACTGTTTTCTGTTTAACAGGAGTAGATGGCTATGGTCTCGCCTCATGACTCCGCCTACTACCCATGCACCAGTAAAGGGGTTGTATCTATATGGAGGGGTCGGTACAGGGAAGACAATGCTTATGGACCTATTCTATGAACAACTGTAAGTGAATCAATTGTAACATTTTTGGACTTCCTACGAATTCATACTGCACATAAGAACATATACTGACTATGTCACCAGACATGGAGGCCTGTCAGTTCAGAAATATATTTGGTATTATTTTCTTAGATTGGTTTACGTGAATGCGTTCATACCACAATCATATTGCTACAATACAGTGCACTGTTATTATCTTCGCCTTTTTATGTATTCCACATGTTGTAAGACGGATGGCATGTGAATCCACGCAATTAACAACAGTGAATTCCTTTTTTTTCATGAATTAGCCGTCCATACTCCATACTGATGTTACTATCAACGTTTCAAGTTCTCAAGAGCTTTAGATGCTTCAAATTTTGCAGTGAGATTACCCTTTAATGCATACATTTTGTTCCTTGATTCTAATATACAAAGCTTGCACATGTATTCTACTATACTAGGCAGGTAGCGTACTGTAGGTAGCCCTTGGTCTTGACCATACAAAAAATCCTGGGAGAATTGTCAAAATAACTCTTCCAAACATGTAGTTGGTCCATTCTTGGAAAAAAAAATGTAGTTGGTTGAAAACCATTCGCTGTATGTTGCAGTCTGTGGGCCATTGAATAATGAGAGAAATAATATTGGGAAACAGCGGGGCTTGACCATTATAGAATTGAATCAAATGATTACACATCAAGAAAAATATGTTTCTGTATGTGCATAGAAGGCTGTGTTAAAAAATGCTACTCCCTCCGACCCGTATTAGTTGACTCGAATTTGTCTAGATTCAGATGTATCTAGACATGTTTTAGTACTAGATACATCCGAATCTAGATAAATCTAAGTCAACTAATATGGGTCGGAGGGAGTAAATTATTTTGGTTTAATTGAGGCCAAATTGGTTCTTGTTCATCAAACCAGAACCTTCTGGGTTTTTAGTAAAAGATTTGTTAGAACCTTACCTTATGAGAGGAGTTCAGCTAAATAAGCCGACCTTAAATCATTCACGGTGAGTTGCACTTGAGGGAATTGTTAATGGTAATCAGTGAGGCTTGACATTATAGAATTAACATAGAAACCTTTATTGATTATATCCCACAATTTTGTAGGAACTTAGCATTCAGTGTATATGGTTAAAGAAAGGCCTGGATTGAGTATTTGCAACCGTCAAATAGTGTCCCTATTAATTTTTGGTTATTTTGAGATTTGCGTAAAATCTGTTGACAAGCTTTTGGCTCCATTTATTGTTTGAGTTCAAACTTCAAACAGTTGGGAGTCTAACAGTGACATTTTAATAATCAGCATAACTCTTTATCATTTTTTTCTGATACAAAGGTGCCTGGAAAATTAACTCTGGTTTACTTTTGTCCTTCGGCTTTGTGGTAGTAATTAGGCAATCAGTTGTGACTTGCATACGTTTTTTTCCTTAAATAATCCAATGTTATCCTAAAGGTATTACTTCTTGGCAGGCCAGCTAATTGGAGGAAGAAGCGTATTCACTTTCATGATTTCATGTTGAATGTACATAGTCGTCTGCAGGTATTTTTGGTTATAGGATAATCGGTTTTTTCTTCAGTATATTTCAGTTGATTGTTTATAAACATCCATTTACATGCAGATGCATAAAGGTGTTTCAGATCCCCTTGAGATGGTAGCAGCTGAGGTTTCAGATGAAGCCATAATATTATGTCTTGATGAGTTTATGGTATGTTTATCCTATCCTTATATTCAGATAATATTGTATTTGTGTCATAATGTGTTATTATACTTGTTTCCTATCATATCTGAAACATACTATACAGGTAACTGATGTTGCTGACGCTATGATATTGAACCGGCTGTTCAGACATTTGTTCAGCAAAGGCGTTGTAAGTGACCTCTGCATTTCCTTTTTCTAATGGCGCTCTGAAACGACCTTGTTATTCACACAAGAATAACTCACACTGATTCATTTGCATGTTCATTTGTGCTCAGATTCTAGTTTCGACTTCTAACCGTGCCCCAGATCAGCTATATGAAGGTGGCTTGCAGCGAAGCCTTTTCTTACCTTTCATTGAAACCTTGAAAGTACGTATTGTTTTATTTGCCAATTTATCTGTTATCTGAAGGTTAATCTGCTAGTATGCTCATGTTAATATCGTGGATTGCTGCAGGACAGGTGCATTGCGCACCCCATTGGCTCTGCGGTAGACTACCGTCAGCTGGGCTCGGTACGTTGCCTGCTTTTGCAAGTTACTAGTGTTTATTTTTTCTCCGATGTTCTGTTTTATGACATCTTCGCTCTGATACCTATGAACAGGCTGAAGAAGGTTTCTATTTTGTTGGAAACCAATGCAGTACAGTTCTTCAAGAGAAATTCCGATCTCTAATTGGAGATGAGGAACCTACTCCTCAAACAGTCGAAGTCGTTATGGGACGACAACTGCAGGTCCTGGAAGTTACATATATTCAGAGTGCCTACTTTTGTTCCATTCAAACACCATGAGGTTACTGAACCTTTGGGGTATGCAGGTTCCACTAGGAGCGAATGGGTGTGCGTATTTCACGTTTGAAGATCTCTGCGACAGGCCGATAGGCGCAGCAGACTACTTTGGGCTATTCAGTAAGTATATATTGGTTCAGTGCAGTTTTCTACAGTTAGGGCTTATAAAAATGCTAGTCTTGATGTGATCGATAATTGATACACAAATATTGATGCGCAGAACGGTTTCACACCCTCGCGGTTGACGGTGTCCCTAAGTTTGGGTTTCACAACAGAGCAGCAGCGTATCGGTTTGTCACCTTGGTCGATGTATGTTTCATCTATCCTCACTATGTCATCATTTATAGTTTAGCTTGCCGCCTTATCCTCATGTCTAGACATCCTTCTGTTCTAATTCTGAACTATAGACACCTTGATGATTCGAACCTTACAGGCGTGGCTGATATACAGTTCCCTTAGTAATAGTAGTAGTAATGCACTTTGTTATGTTGGTACTCTTAAGGAGCTTTCTCATGGACCGAGTTTAGATCCAACTACTCCCTCCGTTTCATAATATAAGATGTTTTAGCTTTGTGAAGATAATGTATCTGGACTACTTTTAGCGTGTAGGTTCAAAGAGGTTCACTCCGAATCTACATACTAAAAGGTGTGTAGATACAATACCTTCACAAACCTAAAACATCTTATATTTTGAAACGGAGGGAGTAGTATGCTATTCTTTTAGATGTAGATGACTGGGACAAATTTCCACTAGATCTGAAACTCTCTGCTAATGTTATACTGCACTATACTACTAGCAGCACTAGTAATCTTAACAGGACCGGCGTTTTCCAGGTTATGTACGAGAACAAGGCGAGGCTGTTATGCACGGCCGAGGCCGCGCCGATAGAGCTGTTCGAGAACATAGTGACTGTGGCCGAAGCACGGAAAAGCTCGCCTAGGTCTTCACGCTCGCGGAAGAGCGACGATCCTGACCTGTGTGTGGACAACGAGCTCGGGTTCGCCAAAGACCGCACGATCAGCAGGTACCGAGTAGAAATGCGATAGTCCTGTCTGCTTTAGCAGGCTCCTTGTATCAGCAGCAGTTCCTATTCTGAATTTTCTCGTGTTGTTTGTGTTCCAGGTTGACGGAGCTGAACAGCAGAGAGTACTTGGAGGAGTTCGAGTCGAAATGGGCGCAGCAGCCGTCGCAGGCTGTAGACGATGGTGACGATGTTGTACTAGCATAAGTAGCATGATGGTGTTCTATGCACGGACATGTTATAATTTTGTCATGTATTTTGTTGCCTGGCTCATGGGAAAGGAATGGGTGAGGAGGAAGGGTATGCTTTCTCTCGTGAGCACTACTGCATGTAGATTTACCATATTGCCATGTAAAGCATCTTTGCGTGTAAAAACTTGGCAAATGTTGTCACATTTGTAGAGAAAACTTGGTACTCTCGTGCTGAAACTTATAAAAAAGGCCCTCTTTGGTTAGAATGATTTTTATGGGAATTTTGAAAGATTAGAATGAAGGCCCGCTTTGGATTTTTTTTCTACAGTATGTTAGTTGTTCGTAGAATTGAGTCGTACTTACAAGTTTTTTTTCTAAGCATTGTTTTGCATTACATTTCGTAGCTAAACTCTTTGAGAGCAAGTACAATAGATCTTAGTCAGAAATCCATATCATCAAAATCCTAATTAGAATTAAAAGCGTCTCCCCTCTCGTTAGGGTTCAGTTTCCTCGCGCCGACAGAGACGGCGTCGAGATCTTCTACCCCCCGCTCCTCCCTCCGTGATATCTCACCAGGGCTGTCTCCTTGGACTGGTGTGGTGCGGGCGGGTGCTGCGTGTTGGGAAATCTTTGCTGATCGAAGGCCCTGCCTAGGGTTTGGAGATGGCTACGAGCGCTTCTGGTTCTGGATCGTCCGGGAAGGATGATCTTGAGGAGATGATGAAGAAATTAGGGCTTCGGGAAGAAGACCTGGACGATGTTGTCTTCGAGGATCAGACCCCGCCGCCGGTTGAGGCTACGAGATGGTTGGCCATTGCTAGGGTGATCCTGACCTCTGTGTGGACAATGAGCTCGGGTTCGCCAAAGACCGCACGATCAGCAGGTACTGAGTAGAAACGCGATAGTGCTGTCTGCATTAGGAGGCTCTATGTATCAGCAGCTCTTATTCTGAATTTCTTCCTGTTGTTCCATTGCAGGTTGACGGAGCTGAACAGCAGAGAGTACTTGGAGGAGTTTGAAGCGAAATGGGCGCAGCAGCTGTCGCAGGCTGTAGACGATGGTGACGATGTTGTACTAGCATAAGTGACATCAGGGGTGTTTTTTGCACGGACATGTTATAGTTTTGTCATGTATTTTGTTGCCTGGCTCATGGGAAAGGAATATGGGTGAGGAGGAAGGGTATGCTTTCTGCCGTCAGCACTACTGCATGTAGATTTACCATATTGCCATGTAAAGCATCTGTGCGTGTAAAAACTTGGCAACATTTGTAGAGATAACATTTTTGGTACTCTTAAAACTGAAAACTTTGTCGTAGGCATCTAAAATCGGGAGGATGAGAACTTGAGAGAGATGCTGGAAACTCAGAGATTGCCAAACCGTTGGGGGTGGATCCCGGGAGATCTTTTCCGTGAGTGAAACCAGGCATAGTGGAAACACGATTTGCCGAGAGAGAGATAGAGGAGCTCCACAGACTGAATTTTTATACGTAACAAGAAGAAGAGGAAGGAGATTCAGAGTTTGGACAAAACAAGAAGCACGCACCTGGAGGCTTGAGGTAGAGGAGCTCCATGGACTGAATTTTTGAGAACAAGAATAGAACTAGTAGAGAGGCCGAAAATTAACATAGCGAGAGGAGGCCGCGGTAGAGAAGAGTAGCAGCAGCACTAGCACTAGCAGATGGCCCGTGGTCGGGAACCTCTTCTAGTTCTAGGTGGTCTTCTCTAGGAAGCCGTTCGTTCACCCACTACATCCGCGACCTGCGCTGCGGCGCGAGTTCCGCCCCGCGAGGCTACCGGTCGGTTCGTGTCCTGGATGCCGCAGCTCTTGTTCCTCCGCCTCCTGTTCCTGTTCTGGCGGCAGCAGCAGCGCCGGGTGCTCGCCGTCCGCCACGAGGGGGTGGCCGGCTGGGCCAAGCCCCCTCCCGACCCCCCCTCCCTCCCGCGCAGGGCCCACTAGGGCTGGCCGGTGGCGCCCCCCCTCTCTTTCTCTTTTAGTCCCACCCCGAGACTTTGAGGGAGGTAGTACCTCCCCTCTCCTATATATAGTAGGGGTATTTGGTCAGATAAATACACACAAAAGATTTAATAAAGGTTTCTTCACTTTTGGGGAGACCTCCAATTGATATTCTCTCTCTTTCTTGTGACCGTGGTCCCAAGTTCGGACTGCGCGAACGAGAGACATCTTCACTGCGGAGCACCGTCGCGCTGCGGGATTCGGATCCAGGAGCTCTACTTCCGCAACTGCTGGTGGATCGGAAAAGCGGGAGTCATCGTCAGGCACTGGACGTGTGTAACTCCCCGCGAGGTGTCACACTTGAGGCACTCAAGTCGTTGGAGCCACAGAAGCGCAAGAACTTCATCACGACCTTGAGGTCGGCTTCGGCTCGTCTACATCAACCACGCTCTTCTGAGCATTGGCGACGTTTTTCGGTATTCAAGGGTAAGTTTACGAAAAGCCCCTCCCGTTACTGTATTACTAATAACAGGGGTTCAGGGACGTAGGGTAAAATTTTATTGTTTTTATACGCGAACCCCTACAACGGATGACTTGGAATGTAAGAAAATTGAAAACAACCATGGTTCAGAAATCTGCAAAAAATCAAAAACAACCATGCTTTATTCTACAACATCTGCAGAAAATCAAAAACAACTATGCTTCACAGATGACGTCTAAAAACAGAGCAGAGTAATCAATGGGCAAGCTCCAAAATAAACAGACAGAACGAGTCGAAACATAGGAACAAGTCACGACAATCGCGAATAAAAAGTTCAGACCTGACATTAGCTAAATACTTAGGAGTAGCATCTGGTTCGATAACAGGGTTACAAATTTACATAGACTTGCAGCAGTTTCATACACATACCTAAAATACATAGGCTCTACATTTTATTTCATGCGGTAATTACTTGACAGGCTTTCGTAGCCTCCCTACCCGTTGCTTACTTGTTCACCCAGGTGCTCATGAAAGCATGGCGATCCTTTGCAACAAGCAGGTCAGATAGACACGCTCCATGCAGCTCAGTTAGAGACCCAGCACACTGACACTTCGCATTGTACTCCTAGTTCCATGGCTCCTTTCCTGGATGTTCTGCCACTACATTCCAACACTGTTCTTCACGCTCATGCATTCCATTAACCAGGACCTCCCATTCAGCAAGTATCTTCATATTTAAGGAGGTAGCAAGATTTACCACCTCCTTTGCCTCTGAAGCATAGAGCTCTGCATGCGACCTTTTGCTGTAGTTCACATCAATCAAATAAATATACATTTCATCCTCTAGAAAAAACAGCATCTTCATAGGCAATTTCCAAAGCCTCCTCTTGGGACGAGCCTTTTCCCCGGCAATTGGAACCATTTGTCTGGCAGTATCTTTGCCACCGTGTTTCAAAGGCAGGAGCAGTTCACAGCTATACAGGCTCTCGCCAGCAGGATTAAACTTGACAGTAGGTTTGTCCCATCCAATAGACTTGATCATCTCATCCAGAACCACTTCCATGCATACCTTTATCTTTAACGGAAGATTTTCTCGGTGAATACATGGCTACACACAACAATAGATAGGAAACGTGTTACTTCACAGGTTATACCAAATCATTCTATAACATAAAATACAAATAGGATTCAGTTATAGGAAAATTAAGGCAGTAGACACATAGGTTTACCCTCCTATGATATTGGCCACGGAAATAGTGGTCAGCCCGTCCATGAATGTCCCATTCAGTAGCCTTGATATTTTCACACTCGCTAGCCAACTCATTAAGCTTTAGGTACCTAGCTTTGTTTAGTTCATAGAGGCAATTCACTGCATCATAGGGGATCTCGCCATAGATGCCATTAGCTCCATGACGTGTGATGGCCCAAAATATATCGAACTCGTTGGGGAACCCCAAGAGGAAGGTATGATGAGTACAGCAGAAAGTTTTCCTTTAGTTTTGAAACCAAGGTTATCAATCCAGTAGAAGCAAGAAAACACCCCAAAGGTGTAGCTAGCTAAACTTTGGCAGGGCGCACTACCGGTGCCAGCAGCAACATGGAGACCTGCACAACACAACCACAGAACTCTGCCCCAACTTGCGATGAGGTTGTCAATCTCACTGGTTTTGCTGAAAACAAAGGATTAAACGTATCAAATGGAAGAAAGTAATAGTTTGCAGAAAGTAAACACAAAGCAGTAAACAGTTGATTGTAGATTGATGATAAAAGAAAGGACCGGGGTCCATAGTTCACTAGTGGTGGCTCTCCTTAAGATAGATGGCATGTTGGGTGAACAAATTACAGCGGGCAATTGACAAATATCAAGAAAGCAATCATGCATATACTACTCATCTTGACTCCTTTGAGACTCGATTGGGCATTACAACATTATACATAGACCGCCATCCAACTGCATCTATGACTAATAATCCACCTTCAGGTTATCATCCGAACCCCCTCCAATATTAAGTTGCAAGCAACGGATAATTGCATTACGAATTGCGTGTAAAGTAAACAATACGATTGTTTTATGAACAAAGGATTGTTGTTTTCTCCCTAGTAGCAACAGCACATCTAGTACCTTAGAGATTTCTGTCACTTCCCCAGATTACTAGAGGCATGAACCCACTATCGAGCATAAATACTAACTCTTGGAGTTGCTAGCATCTACTTGGCCAAGATAGCTACTAACAACGGAAAGCATGCAAGATCACAAATAACGAAGACATGATAGAATCAATAATCAATCTGAAATTGAAGGAAATATGCCCTGAGAGGCAATAATAAAAGTTGTTATTATGTATTCATTGCATATGATAGATGTTTATTTTGCATGCTATAATTGTATTGATAGGAAACGTCAATACATGTGTGTTTAATACACAAAAAGGGTTCCTAGTTATGCCTCTCTTATAGACTAGCTCGTTGATTAACAAGATGATCAAAGTTTCCTGATCATGGACATTGGATGTTGTTAATAACGAGGTCACAACATTTGTAAAATGATGTGATGAACATTCATCCGAAGTATAGCATTACGATCAAAGTCATTATGTTTATATTGCTATAACATCATAACACCGGAAGAGTATCTTGATAACATCAAACGTCACACCGTAACAGGGTGACTATAAAGGTGGGTTCAGTGCTACGAAGGTGTTATGTTGAGGCTCATGGATCAAGAGTGGAATTTGTCAATCCTGATGACGGATAGATATAATCTGGGCCCTCTCGGTGATATCACATTAAGATAGCTTGCAAGCAAGTGATGTGATCACTAGAATGTTATATCACGGGAACTGATGACCTAGGGGGTGTATCGCAGTATTTTCGATAAGTAAGAGTGTCGAACCCAACGAAGAGCAGAAGGTGCTGGCTAGTGGTATGGATCAGGAATTCTCTGCAAATACTTAGCAAACGGATTTTTAGGGTTTTTTGATAATGCAAGTAAATAAAGTACGAGTAAACAAAAGACAATAGGAATAAATGCAGCAAGTGGCCCAATCCTTTATGCAGCAAAGGACAAGCTGGTTGTATTACCTAAGATGACCAAATATTCTCGAGGACACATGGGAAGACTGTCAAGTGCTTTCGCTTCATATAGTTGATTAATCTTCTTTAGCTTGCTAAGTGTTGTGGGTGAACTTGTGCTAATGTACCGACCTTCCTAGGACTAATACATACTTGTGATTATACCCCTTGCAAACATCCGTAAGTATAAGAAGTAATTAAGGTAGAAACCTAACCACAACTTTGAACTCTAAGACCCTTACGTCCCTTGTGCAATGGTTTCCTAACGGGGGTTCAGGTTTCTGTCACTCCAGCAACCCCTACGATTAGTAGCCAAATACACAATGCATTCCCCTAGGACCATATAGGTGAAGTGTCATGTAGTCGACGTTCACATGACACCACTAGAAGAAGTACACCACAACTTAAATATCAAACTATTGAATCTTTCTCAACACAACTCCACTACTAACAACATGACGTCTCCCATGTCCTCAAGAACAAAACGAACTACTCACAAGACATCATATGGATCATGATCAGAGATGGAATAATGATATATAGCAATCTGAACATAAAAAATAATTCAATGGTTCCACTCAATAGCATCAACTACAAAGAGTAATCAACACCGGGAAAGTTTCCCCTAAAAACTATGCAGATTCAACCCAATTGTTACAGCAATATGGAGATGGTGATGAGGGTGCTGATGGTGATGATGGTGGTGGTGATGATGATGATGATCCCGATGAAGTCCAGCTTGATGGTGGTGTTGATGGCGACGATCTCCCCTCTCCGGGAAGGAATTCCCCCGAGAGAATTCTGTCTGCCAGAGAGATCTTTCTCTCTCGGTGTTTTCCGCCCTGCAGAGGCGGCAAAATCTTTCTGTGGTCGCTCCCCGAGTCTTAGGGTTTTGAGAGGAATATATACGCCAGAGGGGAGAGCCAGAGGTGGGCCAGGGTGGCCACACCACCTGGTGGCACGGCCTAGGGTGGCCCGCGCCAGGGGGTGGTGTGGGGCCCCTGTGGCCCATCTCCACTCATCCTTTTGGCTTCCTTCGTCTTCTGGAAGAATAGGATTTTCCGTATATTTTCTCGGATTTTCTCATCTTCGCAATTTTTGCCTCCAAACAGCACCTTTTCCATCAGAATCCTGACTGCAGCGGTCCATGCTCCAAAAGTCATCAACCATGCAAAAACAGATGAAATAACATAAGTATCATCTCTTAATATGAAATATATCAATGAATAATAGTGAATTATGATATATAATAATGATGCAAAATGGACGTATCAACTCCCCCAAGCTTAGACTTCGTTTGTCCCCAAGCGAAACTGAGCTCAATAAACATGACCTCAGGTTTATGGAGTGAAGAGTCAATAAAAGAATACGGACAAGAAGCATCACATTTATCAATACATAGATCATAATAGAAGACAACTCACTATTATATAACTTAACTTGTAAACTTAGCTCTTGGTCGAAGAATAGTTGATAATTTGCTGGAGTTCACAAATAACTGATTTTGAATGAAAGCTTTCAAAGTAGTAATCACCAAGATAAGAGCAATGTGCAAAACAAGGAACATAAGAAACATGATTGAATAAATCATCATATGAATGAATGAAACACAACAACTCAAAATATTTGCTGAGATAGAAGGGAATAGGTTTACTAACTCAACTAAAAAGTAAAAGAAAGGCCCTTCGTAGAGGGAAGCAGGGATTTCAAGTTTCATAAAGAGCTCCCAAAAATTATGATACTTATTAGCTTTCAGCTCTCATTGCCCCTATCATAGGCATCTTTAGGTGATTAAGGTTAAAGTGATCAAATATGAGGATATGTTTAACAAGTTGTAAATTGATAATCTCATGTCCCTTGAATACGAGGGTCGCTCCTCATGCTACTCAAGTTTAGTCACCAGTAAGTTCTTGTCATCGTAAGCACATGTGTATCATAGAGAACCACCAACGGGGTACCCCTTGCCCGATGATACGAAAGAATCCACATATCAAAATGACAAGGCAAGCAGACAACAAATATTATAGCAATCTTCTTATTTACCATGGGAATATGGTGTTTTTTATCTCTTTCCTCTTTTCATAATCTCTTTTTTTTCTCTTTTTTTCTCAATATTGGACTCTTTTTTTATAAGAAGAATGCTTCATAGATGCTCATTATGGTTATGATGCAGGTTTCCACCATGTCAGCATGGATTAGACCAGCGGCCCAGGCGTTTCTCTAACACACATGCATAACTCCATGGACTTACAAGCTCCCCTTTCATTTCACACCGACGACATCCATAGACAAAAGAACATGATATCAATTAGGTACAAAGTACCTGTGCAATGTTGAAAGCGTTCCCCATGACAGCATGGTTCTGCTAATTCACAACTTACAAAGCCCAAGCATATACGCAACATAGATGGGCACAATGGTTCAAGTTTATTAAGTGCAAGAAAGTAAAGTGTGCCATCAAGTTCGTGAGAGCTTTAATCACTAATTTTCACATAACAAGTTTAATTTGGAAGGTAGATAAAAACAAGAATTTACTTGGAGTAGCAATAGTGCTAATAGGTAGGTATGGTGGATGTAAATGGCAAAGGTTTTGGTTTAAGGATTGGATGCACGATAAGAAGTCCTCTCAGTACAGGTTTTTGGCTAGAAAGGCTAGGTAGCAAGTATAAGAGTTGAAGGAAACAAACAAACATATACAAGTGATAAAGACAAACATGCAATCTTCCTTGGAAGCACAAAAGATCTTAACTAGAGAATATTAAATTTATGAGCAAATCAAGAAAGAAAGATGATGAAATCATATTTCTTTAGAGTACTTTTATCTTTCTCATTCAACTCTCAAAAATAGTGTTGCTACTGACCGAGCCAGGTTTGCCAAAACCAACTAAATTAACTCAATCATCCCAAAGTGATACCAATACCAACAACAAGATCAATCATATAACCATGAATTGAAAACTAATATAAGCTATGCAAAAGAGTAAATGATAGAACTTCTCATTAATAATCCATAACGGCAACTCACACCAAGGGATACATATCTAACGGGAGAGGGGACAATTCCATAATGCAAACCATCCTACATGATAACTTCTCTATTCATGATATGACTCTACTAAAAAGGTAAAAAGATAGAAGATAGTGATGTGATACCGCGGCACTCCCCCAAACTTGGAACAAGCCAAGGGAATGCCAAACCTGATGACGAATTACTCCTTTGGTGGTGGTATTCTCTTGATGAGCTTTTTGATCAGTTTCCCCAAGTCCTCAATCTCAAAGGTGAGATTGCGAATAAGCTGCGAGTTTTGCTCAATGCGGCTCATGATCATGTCAGGTTGCGAGTTCCAGCTCTTGTGATTCTTTCCCTACTCTTCCTCCTTGAAGTCTTCTTTTCCTGCATGGCTAGAACGAGGCAAATCCCAATTGGAGGGTAATTTATACTTGGGAATATTCTGGTATTGATGCTCATGGATAAGGGTGTGGAAAGGATTCTTGGCGCGCGGAGGAAGTGACCGTGGAGCTAAATAGTGACACGGAGTTTTCCCTCCAGTTGACATTGCCAGATCTTTCCAACACTCCAATGCTTGCAATGGTAGTGCCGGTGTGAGGATGTTGGCCTTGCTTTGTCTCCTCTTCACCTTCACTCTTGATCTCCTTCTCCTTCCTCGGGGTCTTGGAGATATTCCTCCATAGGATCCTTTCCCTTATCCTTGGCGGACACCATTGTGCTTCTAAGCTTCAAAGATAGTTCCTGGCAGAAAAAGATCGAAACAAAAACACGATGAAAACACGATATACGAACCTCGGGAGATCCGGGGGGTTATATATTATGAAGTTTCACAACAAAAGGAAGGTACTGGGAGAAAACGGGCCAGAGACGGAGTCCGGAGTGGCCACACCACCTGGTGGCGTGGCCAGGGGTGGTCCCGTGCCACAGGGTGGTGTGAGCCACCCTGACTCTTTTTCCGTCCCTTTTTCGCTTCATAACTTTCCTTATTGGCAAAAAACTGCAAAAATATAGTTGGATAGTATTTTCACGGAACTTTTCTTACCAGAACTGTTACCTATTTGAAAACGGACTCTGCAGGTCTCTGAATTTGGTATTTAGTGGGTTCTTCCGGAGTCACCACTTGAATAACATCAATATCTTCATCTTCATACACTTATTGTGAGTCATGGAACCTTTCACTTCCTCATTACACCATTTTCTCCACTACCTGGAAATTTCTTTCACACAAAACTTCACATAGTTCTCATTAGCAACATTAGTTATAAGTGAAGTGATAAAACCTTTTGAGTTCAACTTCAACTGAAAACCATCAAAACATAAGCTACTGTAGCAACTCCTTCCGAAGACCCAAAAATAATTCAAAAAGGAAATCGAATAAAGAAGCAAATGCAAGAGTGGCAAAATCTATCAAAATAGACCAGCAGGTAAAGATCAATTTTTTCGGAAATCTTGTGTTGCTCAAATCAAAAAGTGAAAAACTAACGAAAGTTAAATAACAACCTGGGGCAGAAGCATAAAAAATTACAGCTCAATCCGACATACGGAGATCTCTCACGTATTTTTACGGTGAAGCACAAAAATCTGTTTTGGGATAGCAACTTCCCCAAATATTACTTCTCTCTCATTAGAGGTTGATCTTGACATAAAAACCAAACAAAAAGGATAAGGAGAGGTTATTACCGAAGTAATAACTTCCAAGACTCAAAGAAACAAAAACAAACTGGAAGCAAAAACAAATTGGGTAGTCTCCCAAAAAGCTCTTTCTTTATAGCCATTAAGATGGGCATGATAATTTTGATGATGCTCACATAGGAATATGAATTGAGGTGAAAGAGAGCATTAAGAAGCAAAACTACACACATTTAAGTCTAACCCACTTCCTATGCAAGGGAATTTTGTAAACAAACAAGTTGTTGAAACCAGAGGCTACTAGCATAGGAAGGCAAAAGAAGTGCAACATAAAAACTTTCAGCAAAAAACGAGGAAACTTGATATTATTGAGATACATAAGAACACTTTTCCCTCTCTCATAGTAACTTTCAGTATCATGCATAAACTTAACAATATAACTATCACAAGGACCATCGTAGCAATGATTACTTATTCTAACAAAAAACACAGGAATACTAGCTCTCAAAACACTACTATGTGAAACAATATTAGAGGTATCCTTGCAAAGGATAGTGTGTCCCTCTTCTTCATACTTAGTGACAAAGTCTTTCACATTTGCTATTATAGGTTCATCAACCATTTGTTTATCAGGTTCAACAGCTTCATTCGTACTTTCATTAACCATACTAGCTATCATAGAATGTTCCTTTATCTTAACTGGGAAAGGCATTTTCTCAATGTAAGGTTCAGGTAAAACATGATTAGCAGTATAAACTTCAGTATTTCTTGCAGGAACACTCTTAGCAATATCTTTATAAGGTTCATGATACTTATTCCACTTCTTTTTAGGCACTTAAATTTGGAAGCAAAAGCCTTAAAATAAGAAGCAATAGCTTGAGAATCTAGACCATAAGCATTTTTAATATTTTGAAAGTCATCAGTTCCCATAAAAGATTCAATGCATTCATAATCATAATTTATACTGACTTTCTACCTTTGTCATTCTCCCAAGCTTTAGCATTGTCTTGAATATGGTCCAGAAGATCCCATTTAGCTTCTTCTTCCATGCGGGTGAATGATCTAGCACAAGAAGCATCCAATAAATCCATATCATGTAGAGGGAGTCTTGCATAAAAGTTATTGATAATAATATTGTTGGGGAGCTCATGAATGGGACATTTGAGCATTAGTAACTTCAATCCCCCCCAGGCTTGAGATGTACTCTCTCCATCAAGAGGCCAAAAGTTCTATATTTGATTCTGATCTTTATGAATCTCACTAGGAGGATAAAACTTTGAATAAAAGAGAGGCACTATTTCCTCCCATTCAAGAGCTTGACCATTCTTCAGCAGCTTATACCATTCCTCAGCTCTTCCTTTTAGTGATAATGAGAACAACTTCTTCTTAACTTGATCTGTAGTAATACCTGCACACTTGAAGAACCCACATAATTCGTGTATAAAGAGTAAATGATCACCGGGATGGACAGTTCCATCCCCAACATAGTAGTTATCCATAACACGGTCAATAATTCTTGTAGGTATATTAAAAGCATCATTCTCAGCAGGTGGTGGTTCATCTACTACCTTAGCAGTGGTAGTAGCATTACCAAATAAGAAACTCAGCGAATTATCCATAACAAAAAAAAATCAACTAACAGGAGTAAACAATACTCACAGTAGAAGTTTCCTTTACCAGCTCCACTCTCCAATAGTGCTTCACTCCCCGGCAACGGTGCCATAAAATAGTCTTGATGACCCACAAGTATAGGGGGTGTATCGCAGTATTTTCAATAAGTAAGAGTGTCGAACCCAACGAGGAGCAGAAGGTGTTGGCTAGTGGTATGGATCAGGAATTCTCTACAAATACTTAACAAACGGATTTTTAGGGTTTTTTGATAATGCAAGTAAATAAAGTACGAGTAAACAAAAGATAATAGGAATAAATGCAGCAAGTGGCCCAATACTTTATGCAGCAAAGGACAAGCTGGTTGTATTACCTAAGATGACCAAATATTCTCAAGGACACATGGGAAGACTGTCAAGTGCTTTTGCTTCATATAGTTGATTAATCTTCTTTAGCTTGCTAAGTGTTGTGTGGGTGAACCTGTGCTAATGTACCGACCTTACTAGGACTAATACATACTTGTGATTATACCCCTTGCAAACATCCGTAAGTATAAGAAAGTAATTAAGGTAGAAACCTAACCACAACTTTGAACTCTAAGACCCTTACGTCCCTTGTGCAATGGTTTCCTAACGGGGGTTCAGGTTTCTGTCACTCCAGCAACCCCTACGATTAGTAGCCAAATACACAATGCATTCCCCTAGGCCCATATAGGTGAAGTGTCATGTAGTCGACGTTCACATGACACCACTAGAAGAAGTACACCACAACTTAAATATCAAACTATTGAATCTTTCTCAACACAACTCCACTACTAACAACATGACGTCTCCCATGTCCTCAAGAACAAAACGAACTACTCACAAGACATCATATGGATCATGATCAGAGATGGAATAATGATATATAACAATCTGAACATAAACAATAATTCAATGGTTCCACTCAATAGCATCAACTACAAAGAGTAATCAACACCGGGAAAGTTTCCCCTAAGAACTATGCAAGATTCAACCCAATTGTTACAGCAATATGGAGATGGTGATCAGGGTGCTGATGGTGATGATGGTGGTGATGATGATGATGATCCCGATGAAGTCCATCTTGATGATGGTGTTGATGGCGACGATATCCCCTCTCCGGGAAGGAATTCCCTTGGTAGAATTCTGTCTGCCGAAGAGATCTTTCTCTCTCGGTGTTTTCCGCCCCACAGAGGTGGCGAAATCTTTCTGTGGTCGCACCCTGAGTCTTAGGGTTTTGGTAGGAATATATACGCCAGAGGGGAGAGCCAGAGGTGGGCCAGGGCGGCCACACCACCTGGTGGCGCGACCTAGGGTGGCCTGCGCCAGGGGGTGGTGTGGGCCCTCTGTGGCCCATCTCCACTCATCCTTCTGGCTTCCTTCATCTTCTGGAAGAATAGAATTTTCTGTATATTTTTCCGGATTTTCTGATCTTCGCGAATTTTGCCTCCAAACAGCACCTTTTCCATCAGAATCCTGACTGCAGCGGTCCATGCTCCAAAAGTCATCAACCATGCAAAAACAGATGAATTAACATAAGTATCATCTCTTAATATGAAATATATCAATGAATAACAGTGAATTATGATATAGAATAGTGATGCAAAATGGACGTATCAGGAATGAGAAAAGAGTGCATGTCGGTAACGAGATCAAACTAGGTATTTGGATACCGATGATCGAATCTCGGACATGTATTATATCATGATACAAAGGGATTAAATTACTAGCGTTAAAGGTTCTCACGATCACAGAAGTCAACATTGAATGTGTAGGAGTCAGTATGGATCTCCAGGTCCCGCTTCTGATTATTGATCTGAGAGGAGTCTTAATCATGTCTGTATTATTCGCGAATCGTAGGGTGACACACTTAAGGGTTGCCGGACACCATTTACGAGCACCTATGTTTCAGACGAAAGGATTGCAAAGCGCAGGAATTGTTTCAATAGAAATCGGAATTGTTTTGGGTGAAATTGCAGAAAGTGGTTCTGCATGTGATATTGAAATGTTGCAAGGGGTTTTATGTGAATGTTTGTTAATTAAAGTAATTAACAAAATTCTGAATAAAATAAATAAAAGAGTTTATTAATTGAGAGTGGCATTAAATTTGGTGGAAATTTAATGCATGTGAGTGGAATTTTGGGTGGAGTCAAAAATGATGTGAGTGGAGCTTCCACCACATGAATGAGGAAGAGGTGGGGGCACCCTCCTTGGCCACCGTACATGGTAGGGGAGGATCCCCCCTCTCCTATAAAATCCCCCCTCCCCTTCCTCACAAAGCACACCTCCTCGTGAAGGATCTCTCTCCCCCTCTAGATATTCCCCCATGGTCTCGGATTAGCGAGATACATGTTCCCGGTGGCCTTGCGTCTGGAAGGAGTTGCTGCTTCCGCTGATTCGCTGGAGCGAGGAGATGGAGGTTGTCCAGTGGCTTGAACATGTGTGCGAGGACGGATGCGCTGCTGATTTGCGGCGCTCGGACTTCCACACAATCTTGAGATCGGCAAGCGTACGACTACATCATCCACGAGTTCCAACTCGTTAACAAAACTCTGTTGTCTTCGAGGGTAAGTTCTCCATGGATGTATATCCACCCGTTGCTCTGTATCTAGTAGATAGATCTTGGCGTATAGTTCTCTTCGTAGGAAATTTTTTGTTTTCTATGCTACGAACCCAACAGTGGTATCAGAGCCTGATCTATCGTAGGTGCTTTGCACGGGTAGTACACATATGTTTATATGTGGGCGGTGATGATCATGTTATTGCATCTTCTATGTATTTTGGATATTGGTGGCATAGTGGGATGAAGCAGCCCGTACCAACCTTACATGTCATTGCACATGAGACCGGTTCCACGACTGACATGCAACGAGTTTTGCATAAGTGGATAGCGGATGTCTGTCTCTCCTACTATAGTCAATATTTGATTTACAACGAGTTGCTAATAACTTGGTTATCCTTGTTGTGGTTCATGTTTGTAGGTAAGACCGATTCTATCTCTGAAATCCCTAAGCCACGTAAAACTTGCAACTGATAAATTAGAGGCGTCTAGTTTAGATCGTTGCTGGGCTAGTGCCTTGATATGGTATTGTTGTAAGTAGATGTATGATAGATACTCTTACAACACACTTAACGTGTAAGTTCCATAGACCTTGTCCTTACACAAAAAGGAATGATAGAGATCATACCACGATGCAAATGATAGAGATCAAATGCATGGACCATATCATCTCACTTTACACATTAGATGTTTGCATCTTATATTGCTAGTTTGGCGCTTTTGGTAGCATTGTAAGATGATCCCTCATTTAGATACCAAGATAAAATGTGTTCTTCCTGAAATATGCACCGTTCTATGGATCATGTTTCGAGACATCACGTGATGATCAGGTGTACTCGACTCTACGCTTTCATACAATGGGTGTAAGACAGTTTTACACACGCGAATACTAAGGTTCTTACTTGGCGAGCCTAGCATGTACAGACATGGCCTCGGAACACGGACCGAAACGTTAAGCATGAGTCATATAGTTGATATGATGCCCATATAGATGCTCGCCTTTGAAGCTACACTGACTCACATGATGATTGGACTTGGTGTAGTGGATTTGGTTCATGTAATCACCAAAAGGACACGAAGGATGTCGTTTTTGAGTGGGAGTTCATTAGTAATTTGGATTAGTTGAACTCAATCTATCATAAACTTAGTCTAAATATACTTTACAAATTCTGTTGTAGATGGCACCACCTACTTTTAATTTCAATGTGTTCATGGAGAAAGAGAAACTTGCTGCAAATGGTAGCAACTTCACCAACTGGGCTATGAATTTGAGGATTCTCCTCACTGCTGCACAAAAGCAATATGTGCTAGAGGCGCTGCTAGGCCCCCCACCAGCTCCTGATGCCCTTGACGAGGAAAAGAATGTCTATATAACTCGTCAGGAGGACCACAACTTAGTTCATTGCAGCATACTGTATGGGCTAGAGCCAGAACTTCGAAAGCGTTTCGAAAATGGCAATGCCTTTGAAACCATGGGAGAATTGAAAAAGATTTTTGATACCCATGCTGTCATAGAGAGTTATAATGCTTCTGAAAAGTTCTTTAGCTGCATGATGGAGGAGAACAACTTTGTTAGTGAGCATGTACTCAAAATGTCTAGGTACGCCGATAAGCTTGTGTCCTTGGGAATAACGATTCCCATTGACTTAGGCATACATCGTGTTCTCCAATATCTACCACCTAGATACAAGAGCTTCGTGATGAACTATAATATGCAGGGCATGAAGAAGTCTCTTCCTGATCTTCTGTCAATGCTTAAGACTGCAGAAGTGGAGATTAGGAAAGAACATCAAGTGTTGATGATCAATAAGACCGCTGGGTTCAAGAAGGACAAGAAAGGCAAGCAGAAGGGAAAGAAGGGTGACAAATCTGTTGCCGCACCTGAAAACATATCCCGAGCTGGCCCTAAGTCTGATACCGAGTGCTACTATTGCAAGGGGATTGGCCATTGGAAGCGCAACTGCCCCAAGTATTTGGCGGACAAGAAGGGCGGCAAGGCAAACAAAGGTATATGTGATATACATGTTATTGATGTGTACTTGACTAGTACTCGCAGTAGCACCTGGGTATTTGATACAGGATCGGTTGCTAATATATGTAACTCGATTCAGGGGTTGTGGAACAAGCGACAGCTAGCAAGGGATGAGGTCACGATGCGGGTCGGCAATGGATCAAGAGTTGATGTGATCGCCGTTGGAACGCTGCCTCTCCATATGCCGTCGGGATTAGTTATAAATCTGAATAATTGTTATTTGGTGCCTGCACTAAGCATGAACATTGTATCCGGATCATGTTTGATGCAAAGTGGTTATTCCTTTAAATATGAAACAATGGTTGTTCGATTTATATGAATGATATCTTTTATGGTCATGCACCTGTGTTGAATGGTTTATTTCTGTTGGATCTCGATAGTAGTATTACGTGTTGGGCCACGTAGAGATAAACAAAACTTTTACCCTACGCAGTGATCCCAAGATCCAGCTCAGGTAGAAGGCCACGAGGATTACCACTAGACGCGAAGTTGCGGAATTGATGAAGCACGTCGCTTGATGCAGTGCAGTCCTCGTGATCCGTTCCGGTTCCACAATCCACGATCCGTTCTTTCTTCACGATCGTCGAAGTGCTGAACGTACAACACCTCCGCCAGTATCCACACGTACGAGGAGGAGCGCCAGTGATGGACTGCTAGGTCCGGTACGGTGGCGACATGACTGGACTGGACTGGAGCTAGGGTTTCCAACACATGGAGTGACCTAACCACGCGCTCTAAGCACCTGCGCCCCAGCTTATATAGGGAGTGAAAGTGGGCTCCACTCACTTGTGGCCCATTCACTAAAAGGCCTATATTAGCCACTGCAAGTCCCACTTGCTGATTAAGTCCATGTCTCTATTTCGGTCCAACCCAAATAGATTTCCTGTTTGGGTCTAACCCAAACTTGCTCCCGCTCTTAAGTGTGTGACCCGACAGGCTCATGGTAACCCGGACACGATCCGAGTCTCACTCGTGACCGATCAGTTGGTAGCGGCTCCTAGCAGAACATGCCAACTCCCAAGTACCAAAGAGTCATGATGACATACCTTCCAATGCGACTTTCGTCTGAGTCCCTTTTGCCTCATGATATACCTTGTCGAACTATAGGCGAATAATCGTCATCCCTTAAATAGTTCGACTCTCTTTCTCGATCCGAGATAAGTGATTCATCCGACTAACTCTTAGTCGGTCGCCTCGGTTAACACTTAACCGAGTCACGCATGGCCATGCTTTCCGAATCATATCTTTCGAGAGGGCCGAGAGAATATCTCTCCAGATGAAGGGGCAAAATCCCATCTCGGTTATTTACATCACGCAGCTTGATTCTCAGTCGACCCGAACTCCGCCTTTATAACTGCCCAGTGACGGAACATCGTTTGACAGAACCTAAGCCGGTGATCCTCAACTCGGACTGTGCAATAACCTCAGGTCTAAGGATTACATTAATTGAGACATGCAAATGACGACTTGATCGTTGCATCTCAATATGGGTCAGTCTGACTCGCTAAACTCTTTAGTCGAATCCGTGTAAGTCGGAATAGCATCTCTATGCCCATGACAAGTGGAACCGAGTCATCAGCCGACTTTCACATTAGTCTAAGTTGTGTGTCCAACACAACCTCAACGACCAAGGACAATTAGTATAAACAACAGGAATATATATAGTTCCACAATCGAATCACATATTCAATGATATATATCAGTAGTTCATACATGGACAATAACTTTATGAATACATTGGAAATAACATCATACATGATTGCCTCTAGGGCATATTCCCAACAGTCTCCCACTTGCACTAGAGTCAATCATCCGACATCACATGTCTATGCATCTAATGCCCATAGCTCTCAGGTGCGCCTCATGCTTCGGCTGTGGAAGTGGCTTTGTCAACGGATCCGCAATGTTTGCATCCATGTGTACCTTGCATAACTTGATATCACCTTGATCCACGAACTGGCGAATAAGGTGGTACCGCATGAGTATATGTTTGTTCTTCTGGTGTTGTCTAGGTTCCTTGGCTCGTGCAATAGCACCATTGTTATCACAATACACGTCTAACGGATTGGACGAGCCCTGAACCACACCAAGATCCATGAGGAAATTCCTCATCCAAACGGCTTCAATTGCCGCCTCCGAGGCAGCAATATACTCAGCCTCTATCGTAGACGCAGACACCGTCTCTTGGTTGGAACTCTTCTAGCTCACAGCCCCTCCATTTATTACAAACACATATCCAGATTGCGAACGAGAATCATCCGAGTCAGTGAGATAACTCGCATCCGTGTAACCCCTTACACTGAGTTCATCCTCACCTCCATAAACCAGGAACATATCCTTAGTCCTTCTCAAGTACTTGAGGATATTTTTAGCCGCTGCCCAGTGGATTTCTCCAGGGTCAGCCTGGTACCTGCTCATAACACTTAGAGCATAGGAAACATCCGGCCTAGTACAAATCATAGCGTACATGATGGATCCGACTGCATAAGCATACGGAATCGCACTCATCCGACTTCGCTCATCAGTTGTCGAAGGACACTGAGTCTTGCTAAGTTTTAGCCATGGGACATCGGTAAGGACCCCTTCTTAGACGATTCCATGTTGAACTTCTTCAACACTTTGTCCAAGTATGTACTCTAACTCAATCTAATGAGCCGCCTTGATCTATCTCTATAGATCCGGATTCCTAGTATGTAAGTCGTCTCACCCAAGTATTTCATCGAAAAACTCCTTTCCAATGATTCCCTGGTCTCTTGTAACATCTGGACATCATTTCCAATCAGTAATATGTCATCCACATATAAGATCAGAAAGTTTACTTTGCTCCCACTAAACTTCTTGTATAAACAAGAATCATGATCACTCTTGATGAATCCAAACGATTTGACTACCTCATCAAAGCGAATGTTCCAACTCCGAGATGCTTGCTTCAACCCATAAATGGATTTCCGAAGTTTGCATACCTTGTCAGCATTAGCCGGATCGACAAAACCCTCGGGCTATATCATATACATGTCCTCGGTTAAATTTCCATTAAGGAAAGCCGTCTTGACATCCATCTGCCATATCTCATAGTCGAAATAGGCTGCTATAGCTAACATGATCCGAACTTATTTAAGCATCGCCACGGGAGAGAAAGTCTCATCATAGTCAACTCCTTGAACTTGTCGGAACCCCTTCGCGACAAGACGTGCCTTATAGATAGAAACATTTCCATCCATATCAGCTTTCTTCTTAAAGACCCATTTGCACTTGACGGGTCTTGCACCGTTTGGCAGATCAACCAAGTTCCAAACTTGATTTTCATCCATGGATTTTAGCTCGGATCTCATGGCTCCAAGCCATGACTCAGAATCAGAACCCACCATCGCTTCTGAATAAGTTGCCGGCTCATCACTGTCTAACAGTAACACATTACGAACACTTCGCAATCTGGCCGATCTTCGCAGTGTCGGTGCTATTTCCGGCTCAGGTACCACGGCCGGCTCAACCTCCAAGGCTTTTGCCGACTCGCTACTGGCCGGTACCTCTTGAATTTCTTCGAGTTGCACCGTGCTCCCACTGACTCCCCGACTAAGAAACTCTTTCTCAAGGAAGACACCGTTCCGAGCGACAAACACTTTGCCCTCTTCTCGATGGTAGAAGTAGTAACCCAAGGTTTCCCTCGGATATCCTACGAAAATACACTTATCCGACTTAGCTGTAAGCTTGTCCGACTGAAGTCACTTGACAAAAGCTTCACAACCCCAAATCTTAAGAAAAGATAAACTCGACTTCTTGCCAGTCCACATCTCATGCGGTGTCTTCTCTACCGACTTTGATGGTACTCTGTTTAGTGTGAACGCTGCAGTTTCTAGAAAATAACCCCAAAATGATAAAGGCAGATCTGTCCGACTCATCATTGATCGTACCATGTCCAACAAGGTCCGATTTCTCCTTTCCGACACACCGTTTCTCTGCGGCGTTCCTGGAGGAGTGAGTTGGGGAACTATTCCACAACTCTTCAGATGGTCATCAAACTCATGGCTCACGTACTCGCCTCCTCGGTCCGAGCGAAGAAACTTTATTTTCTTGCCGACTTGATTTTGTACTTCATTCTGGAATTCCTTGAACTTCTCAAAGGCATCCAATTTATGTTTCATCAAGTAGATATATCCATACCTACTCAAATCATCAGTGAACGTAATGAAGTACTCATAACCACCTCTAGTTGTCGTGCTCATTGGGCCACATACATCACTATGTACTAGTCCCAATAAGTCGGATGCCCTTTCACAACTCTTTGCAAACGGTGTCTTGGTCATCTTGCCGAGTAGGTAGGATTCACATGTCTCGAACGACTCCAAGTAGAACGAAGTTAGGAGTCCATCAGCATGGAGCTTCTTCATGCGTTTCCAACTTATATGACCAAGCCGACAATGCCAGAAGTAAGTCATATTCAGATCATTTTGTTTTAACCTTTTCACATTTATGTTATAGACAGATTCACTATCAAGATTCAAAATAAATAACCCGTCCTAGATGGGTGCAAAGCCGTGAAACATATTATTCAAATATAAAAAACAACCATTATTCTTAATATTCGACTCATAGCCTTGTCTCATCAAACATGAGGCAGAACTGATGTTTCGACTAAGCACTGGAACATAATAACAATTATTTAGCTCCATTAAGAATCCGGAAGGTAAATGAAGTTGCATCGTGCCGACTTCCAACACAGCGACTCTCGCTTTGTTGCCGACTCGAATGTCAACCTCGCCTCTCGCCACGCTCCTAGTTCTTACCAGTCCCTGCAACGAGTTGCAGATGTGAATAACTGATCCGGTATCATATACCCAAGAACTACCAGATTCATCAGCAAGATAAATGTCTATAACATTGCAAACAAGCGTACCTGAGCCGGAAGTCACACCTCCACTCTTGGCTTTATCAGCCAGATACTTGCTGCAATTCCTCTTCTAGTGGCCATCCGCCTTGCAGTAGAAGCAAGTGGATCCGGCTGCAGGAGATTGCTTGGTCCCTGAGGAAGCGCTTTGGACCGGGTCCTCAACCTTACCTCCCGACTTAGCCTTCTTCTTCTTAGTCCAAGAACTCTTCTTGAACTTAGCCTTATTTTGTACCATCAACACTTGACTGGCACCTTTCTTGAGATCCGCCTCAGCCTGCTTGAGCATCCCATGTAATTCAGTGAGCTTCTTATCCATACCATGCATGTGGTAGTTCAATATGAACTGACCATACGTACTAGGAAGAGAGTTCAGAATTATGTCCGTAGCAAACTCTTCGCTATTGGGGTAGCCCAGCCTTTCCAGAGACTGCACATAACCAACCATCTTGATCACATGCGGACTTAGTGGATCACCATCCTTAAGCTTGCAGCTTAACAAGGCCTGAGAGACTTGATACCTCTCAGTCTTTGCCTGAGCCTGGAACATACTTTTGAGGCTTTCGATCATATCGTAGGCCTCAACATTCTCGAACTGCTGCTGCAAGTCTGGTTCCATGTGAGCAAGCATAAGACAGCTAATTTCCGTGGATTCATCACAAATCCGACGGTAGGCATTGGTGGCTGCGACAGTCGCATTCTCATTCGGCTCATCTGGAAGTGGGTTGTCTAGGACATGGTCCCTCTTTTCTTGCTTGAGAACAATTCTCAGATTACGATACCAGTTGGTAAAGTTAGTTCCATTTAGCTTATCTTTCTCTAAGATGGTTCTCAAAGCAAAACTAGAAATCTGAGGAAGACTGCTAGGTGCCATTGATCTACAACAGAAAATATGCAAAACACTTAATACATGTATCCATAAAAGAGCAAGCATATTAAACACTTTAATACTTATGCTCCCACTAGAACCAACACCCCTCCGATGGTTGCTTAGTGATTCAGGACCCTAAATAAGCAAGTCGACTAGTGAGATTTAGCATCACCGCTAGCCGTCAAGTGATCTAGGTAGACAACTCCTTGTCAATCGTATCTCATACGACTCATGTTGGATGGATGGCATCACATGCCCCGGCTCCCATCCGACTTTTCCCCGAGTCCCACAACCGTTGTGACAGACCCATCTAGATTACCAAGCGCTTCCGCTATAAGAGTCCGACTCGAACCCACCTAGTCGGAAAGAATTGATAGACCTCAATTTTATGAGCCCACTACCAAAAATGTCCGACTTGTGATGGTGCAGCACTAACGGGGAAACTGACTAGACCTTCTTTGAGGGATTACTTTCTACCAACTATCTAATAGAGGTAAAACAGAGACATAACAATAACACAAAATAAAGCAATTATAATGTGAAATGGTATGGCTATCTTCATGGCGATCTCCATCTCCACGAAGCTTGTAATTCGACTCGTGTCAACTCTTGTCACGTGCCGCCTTACACTATGTAGCCGGCTTGTACATCGACTTGCATGCCATCCGGGTTCTCCAAACAGCTACACTAGCTAGTAATGTAAATTACATAGAGAATCCGACACGCATGTCGTTATACAATATAATGACAACACCTAGGCTCCAGCCGGCTGACAAAAATCATGATACGCAGATCACGTATGGATTACACACATCACATGCAAATAAGCCATACCATTCACAACATCATCCTGCAAAAACAAGTTATGCATAGATACGATATCTACCGGTGTTGAGAAACTCGCAACGATATCTAAGGCGCTACGACAGGGTGAAGCCGGCGGTCCGGCGGGTGCGGGCAACGCCCGACGATTTTTCTGAAAAACGCAGATCTCATCTGCATTCTGGACATGGATTTCGTCATCGGATAAAACAATTTTACCCAAATCCGATCCGGACTCCGATTCGACCAAACTCTTTGATCTTCGATCACCGCATAAGGGTTTACGTGTCACAGTCTACCCCGATGGCGGAAGCCGACCGGTAGGGGTATGTCGTTCCATGACCTTAGCAGTTAGATCATGGAAACCAGATCATCCATTCCCCCGAGTACAGTTGATCCAATCAACTTTGTACAAAACTGATCTATCTCATAGATCGACCACCAAAACTGCAATTAGATCCAATCTAACGCCAACCGCATATCACATATGCACGATCTCGAGCCTAAAACCAGAAGCTAACTCTCTGATACCACTGTTGGGCCACGTAGAGATAAACAAAACTTTTACCCTGCGCGGTGATCCCAAGATCCAGCTCGGGTAGAAGGCCACGAGGATTACCACTAGACGCGCAGTTGCGGAACTGATGAAGCACGTCGCTTGATGCAGTGCAGTCCTCGCGATCCGTTCCGGTTCCACAATCAATGATCCATTCTTTCTTCACGATCGTCGAAGTGCTGAACGTACATCACCTTCGCCAGTATCCACACGTACAAGGAGGAGCGCCAGCAATGGACTGCTAGTCCAGTACGGCGGCGAGAGGACTAGACTGGACTGGAGCTAGGGTTTCCAACACATGGAGTGACCTAACCGCGCGCTCTAAGCACCTGCGCCCCAGCTTATATAGGGAGTGAAAGTGGGATCCACTCACTTGTGGCTCATTCACTAAAAGGCCTATATTAGCCACTACAAGTCCCACTTGCTGATTAAGTCCATGTATCTATTTCGGTCCAACCCAAATAGATTTACTGTTGGGGTCTAACCCAAACTTTCTCCCGCTCTTAAGTGTGTGACCCGACAGGCTCATGGTAACATGGACACGATCCGAGTCTCACTCGTGACCGATCAGTTGGTAGCGGCTCCTAGCAGAACGTGCCAACTCCCAAGTACCAAAGAGTCATGATGACATACCTTCCAATGCGACTTTCGTCTGAGTCCCTTTTGCCTCACGATATACCTTGTCGAACTATAGGCGAATAATCATCATCCCTTAAATAGTTCGACTCTCTTTCTCGATCCGAGATAAGTGATTCATCTGACTAACTCCTAGTCGGTCGCCTCGGTTAACACTTAACCGAGTCACGCATGGCCATGCTTTCCGAATCATATCTTCCGAGAGGGCCTAGAGAATATCTCTCCAGACGAAGGGGCAAAATCCCATCTCGGTTATTCACATCACGCGGCTTGATTCTCAGTCGACCCGAACTCCGCCTTTATAACTGCCTAGTGATGGAACATCGTTTGACAGAACCTAAGCCGGTGATCCTCAACTCGGACTGTGCAATAACCTCAGGTCTAAGGATTACATTGATTGAGACATGCAAATGACGAATTGATCGTTGCATCTCAATATGGGTCAGTCTGACTCGCTAAACTCTTTAGTCGAATCCGTGTAAGTCGGAATAGCATCTCTATGCCCATGACAAGTGGAACCGAGTCATCAGCCGACTTTCACATTAGTCTAAGTTGTGTGTCCAGCACAACCTCAACGACCAAGGACAATCAGTATAAACAACATGAATATATAGTTCCACAATCGAATCACATATTCAATGATATATATCAGTAGTTCATACATGGACAATAACTTTATGAATACATTGGAAATAACATCATACATGATTGCCTCTAGGGCATATTCCCAACATTACGCATATTCATAATGTTGATGCTAAAAGGATTAAACTTGATAATGATATAGCTGCATATATGTGGCACTGCCGTCTAGGTCATATTGGCGTTCAACACATGAAGAAACTCCATTCTGATGGACTTTTGGAATCACTTGATTTTGAATCATTTGATACATGTGAGCCATGCCTTATGGGCAAGATGACTAGAACGACATTTTCTGGTTCAATGGAACAGGCGACAGATTTATTGGAAATCATACGTACTGATGTGTATGGACCAATGAGTGTGTTGGTGCTAGGTGGATATCGATATTTTGTTACTTTCACGGATGATTTGAGTAGATACGGGTATATCTATTTGATGAAACATAAGTCTGAAACCTTTGAAAAGTTCAAGGAATTTCAGAATAAATTGGAAAATCATCATAACAGAAAGGTCAAATTTCTGTGGTCCGACCGTGGAGGAGAGTGTCTTAGTTACGAGTTTAGCACACATATGAAAGACTGTGGAATAGTTTCACAACTCACGCTTGCCGGAACACCACAACGTAATGGTGTGTCGGAACGTTGTAATCGTACTTTATTAGATATGGTTTGATCTATGATGTCTCTGACTGACTTTCTACTGTCATTTTGGGGTTATGCACTGGAAACTGCTCATTCACTTTAAATAGGGCACCATCTAAATCCGTTGAAACGACACCGTATGAATTATGGTTTGGAAACAAACCTAAGCTGTCATTTCTTAAAGTTTGGGGATGCGATATTTATGTGAAGAAACTTCAGCCGGATAAACTCAAACCCAAAGCGGAAAAATACGTCTTCATAGGATACCCTAAGGAAACGATTGAGTATACCTTCTATCACAGATCTGAGGGCAAGGTTTTTGTTGCCAAGAATGGATCCTTTCTTGAGAAGGAGTTTCTCGTGAAAGGTGTGAGTAGTCAGAAGATAGAACTCGAAGAGGTTATTGAACCTTCTCTTCATGAATTGGCGAGTGGCATAGCACCGTAAATTGTTTCGGAGTTGACTTCACCTGATGAAGAGAGAGCTAATGATAATGATCATGAAACTCCGAAAGAGGATACTGCCGAACCTCACAGGTTAAGCAGGACACGTGCAGCTCCTGAACTGTACGACAATCCTGTTATGAATTTCATGATTGATGAAATTGATGACCCTACGACGTATGAAGAAGCGATGATGACCCCTGATTCCAACAAATGGCTAGAAGCCATGAAATCCGAGATGGAATCCATGTATGAAAACCAGGTTTGGACCTTGGTGGACTTACCTCACGATCGAAATGCCATTGAGAATAAATGGATTTTCAAAAGAAAAACTAATGCTGATGGTAATGTGACCATCTATAAAGCTCGACTTGTCACAAAGGGGTTTCGACAAATTCAAGGAGTTGACTACGATGAGACATTCTCTCCCGTAGCGATGCTAAAGTCGGTTAGGATTATGTTAGCAATTGCTGCATATTTCAATTATGAAATATGGCAGATGGATGTCAAAACTGCATTCCTCAATGGTAATATTGAAGAAGAGTTATATATGATACAACCTAAGGGTTTTTGCCGATCCTAAGGACGCTGATAAGGTATCCAAGCTTCAGCGATCCATCTATGGACTGAAGCAAGCATCTCGGAGTTGGAATCTTCACTTTGATGAGGTGATCAAAGAGTTTAGATTTGTCCAAACTTATGGAGAGGCCTGTATTTACAAGAAAATTTGTAGGAGCAATGTCGCATTTCTGATATTATATGTGGATGACATATTATTGATTGGAAATGATATAGATCTTTTAAATAGTGTTAAGAGTTATCTAAACAGCAAATTTTCGATGAAGGACCTTGTTGAAGCTTCATATATATTAGGCATTAAAATCTATAGAGATAGATCAAGACGCCTAAATTGGGCTATCGTATAGTACATACCTTGATAAGATATTAAAGAAGTTTAACATGGACGGAAGTAAGAAGGGGTTCTTACCTATGTTGCAAGGCAAGACATTGAGTACGACTCAAAGTCCGGCTACGACGGAAGAAAGAGAGATAATGGATAAGATCCCCTATGCCTCAGTCATTGTCGTCGGATTGAAGAGAGGGGGTGAGACGTACGGTGTTTCGGGATGGTGAGCACACAAGTTTACCCAGGTTCGAATCCGCTGGCTTTGGACGGATCCTACTCCTGCTAGCAATCCAGTAATACGGCAGAGCCGGAATATGGGTTACAAGGGTTTCGCCTATGCGAGTTGAGATTTTAGACTATTGAGGTGTTGCCCTAAAGGCTCTCCCTAGGACGGCTTATATAGATATCCGGCCTAGGGTTTATAGGAGAGATCCATCCGCCTACGACTAAGAGTCGGTTACAGAGTACATCTTGAACTACAAGTAACATTATGGGCCTAAGTCGGTAAGTCTTCTGGGCCTTCTCGTAGCCGGATTGGACTCCGTCTTTCTCCCTGACTGGGCCGCCCGTGAAGCAAAGCTCTAACCCGAAGTGGACCACCCTGGTTAGTGAGGAACTGTGAGGATACCCGGAAAGTATATCCCCAACAGCAGCCCCCGGAGGCCTCGAAGATCCAAAGTCGGATTTATCATCGTTTAGCTTGATCTTCGGCTTGCAGAATCTTGAAGGGTTCCTAAAACTTCACAACAAAAAATACGATCCGGGTCTTAAAAATAAGTCGGACCTATCAATAGGTTACTCGGATTTTCCAGCTCGATTTCAAACTAAGCCGAAACTTGGTTCTCAACGCCACCTGACACAAGTCATGGTCAAGTCACATCATCTGACAGGCATTCCGTCAGCACGACCGTTGGTGGGTCCGCGGTCCGCGGAACCGAGGCGCCGTTTCAATGCGTGTGTGGAGATCGAGGCGACACAATCATCACGCGGGTCCTTCCCAGCTCCTTCCATGATGCGTGGCAGTTATACTGTAGCATTTGCACGAATCTTGGCGCAGTTAGGTGGATATAAGGGGTTAGGATTTCTTCCTTCTTCTTCCACTAGTCCTTTGCCTTTTCCTCTCCTCCCAATCTCCCTGCACGCACAGAGCTCCCCCGTTCTTCCCCCATAGAACTCCCAGCGCCGCCCCTTTTAGGTCAACTACTCGCCGGAGAAATGGCTTCATCTTCTTCCTTCGGCTTGGCGGCGGCGGCGACAACGGAAGCGGCGGCGGAGAAGGAGAGCTTTCACGGGCTCTGGATTCCCTACGCTCTCAACGAGGAGGGCCTTAGGAACGTGGAGAAGGAGGGACTTCTTGCCGCCGGCGACTGGCGGAGCGGCTTTGAAGAAACTAGCCCCAACCCGCGCGACTGTTAGCGGGTCCACTTCGGCACCCACCTCGATAGAGGTTTGTCGTTTCCTCCCTCGGAGTTCTTCTCCGAGGTGATTGATCATTACAGAGTTCAACTCCATCATCTTCCTCCCAACTCTCTGTTAGAGATGAGCGCGTACACTTCATTGTGCGAGGGCTTTCTCGGCATTAGGCCGAGTTTGACTCTTTTCCGGTATTATTTTCACGTCCGGAGAAATCCCATTACTGTCGGTGTTCCTTACATCACCGGCACTATTAGCTTTTCGCTTAGACGCGAGCGCGCGTATCCCAAAATTCTAGCTAGTGACTTGGCCAAACAATGGCCAGCCACATTTTTCTATCATAGGGATATTCCGGCTCCCGACAAAGCCACTGCTTTGCCGGCTTTCATCGACGGAGCCGCCACGGCCCAACTTTCTTTGGACGAGGCTGCTCCGGCTCTCACCGACGATCTGATCCTCGCTAAGAGGCGGATCGAATATTTGATCAAACACAAGGGTCTGAAGGGATCCGACTTGGTCCAGTGCTGGGTCTCACGTCGGATCCAGCCCCTTCAGTACCACGGGACCCGACTAATGCATTCCATCACGTCGTCCAAAAAGACTCCCTCCGCATTAGTCCCAGAGCCTACACCACACAAGGCTACATAAGCCAAGTTAAGTGGCTGATCCGGGAGCGGATCGAGAGGAGAATTCTGGAGGTTTCTCTGGACATGCATACGGCGGATAACCCCGTAGTGCCGGTAAGCTTCTAACAGTACACCTTTTTTATGTGTTTCAATCTTTGAATTATATTGCAATACTGATATGTTTTCTTCTTTTCAGCTTGCTGACCTCCCCGAGTTGGAACTTGCTCCGCTCGAAGGATATCCTCCGGAGTTCTCTCAGGAGGTAGAGGTGGTCCCATTGCTGGATCTTGCACTCAAGAAGCGCAAAGCTCTGACAGTGGCTGTTGGCACAAAGGAGGTGCCTGTCGTGAAGAGGTAATTTTCAATCATAACTTCCGCCTTTGTACTTTACTCAAATTTCTTTTCGAGATGTAATGTTTCCGACTTTACTACATTCTCAGAGCAAAACCGCTCGTCAAGGCCAAGGGGAAAGGGATTCCTTCCGAGCCGCTACGGCAGACGAAGCTTACCATAGCTTCCCCCGCCGTGGCTCCTCCGACTCCTTCCCCTCAACCTTCTGCAACGCCAGCGACCATTCCTTCCCCGGCTGTTGCAGAAGATCCGGCTCCTTCAACGGAGCCTGCGAACCTTGGGTCGCAAACTGACGTCACCATGGGTGCGTCAGATCTTGATAAGGGTGAACCCTCTTTGGGTAATTATCCCACGGCAGAAACTTTCGCCGAAAACCTCATGAGCAATCCGGGTCTTGCCAAGTTTGGCTTGTCTCGAAAAATCTGCTGAAGAAATCCAGCGGCTTGCCAGGCAATGCCTGGAGAAAAGAACTTTATCCACCGAGGAAGAAGCACAAGAAGCAGAGGACGTCAAGTTCTCCGACCTTCTCGCCCAAGTGCGCCTTCGCGACGAGAGGATTAGGACTGGTGAGCGTCCAACAGCCCCAGTAATTCCTCTGACTCTCGCCGAGAAGGTGGCCGCTGAAGTGAACGCGGGTTTGGATAAACTCACCCGCGAACAACATGTAAGTCGGAATTCCAACTCCCGTTTTTCCTTTATTTGTATTTTATATCATATCCTCTAGCCCCAAGCATGAAGTAGGATATACAATCCGGGTTTATGCTTTATTAGGATGCCAAATAACGAACTAGTGTAGCCCCCAAGGCTCGTGCTGATATTTAGCAAAAATATTAGCCCAAGTCTTAAGTAGATTTCTGACTTTGGGTATTCTGACTTACAGAAAGTGTGTTCCTATAATTAGGATTTATTGAAGAATGTCTGTGATAAGCGGAGTGAGATCAAAGCTCTCCGGCTTAAAAATGCTGAACTTAAAGTTGCCAAGGATGAGGCTGAAAGTAAACATTCCGAGACTCAAACCTTGTCTTTGCTATTTTCAAATGTCGAATTTTTCCCGAACTATTGTTGTTTTTGACTTACAGCGCTGGTGAAACAATCCGTCGCCATGATTGAAGAGGCCGAGAACCTCAAAACCTTGGTGGTGGAGAACAAGGAGCTTCGCCAAGAGCTGGACCAGCTCAAGGCAAATCATGAAAAGAGCATAGCTCAAGTCCTTGAATCCTCCTCCATGGCCACTGAAGAGCATGATCACAAGATCGCTACTCAAGATAAAATAATCTCGGACCTCAAGAATGAGCTTGGCAGAGAGAAGGACATGTCCCAGTTGCTCCGGGCTGAACTCCAGAGTCTCCGGGAGGAGAAGATCAAAATTGACGATGTCATTTTCGGTACGTTCCATCTATCTGACTTTTCTTTTTCTTCGACTTTTATCAATGTCGGATTTTTCTTAACTTGTTTTGTGTGTAGATCCTCTGAACTTGACGGACTCTTCCTCCTCCGAGCCCCGCACCCACCGGCTTACCCAAGTCAGTGACCTGCTTCATGACTTCCGCCAGTCCCTTGAGGACATTGGCGAAGCTCTCAAGATTCCGGACATGCCAAGCATGTCGGATTTTCAGGTGCGGGACAAGGCAAAGGAGATGCCGCAACTTGTTCGGGACTGGAACATGTCCTACGCACGGACTGCGGCACAGAACGCTCTCACCATGGTCATGAGCCACCATGGAAACATGGAAATATGGCAAGTGACCAGAGGGTACTGCAAAGTGGATGAAGACGGCCAGGAGCAGGACCTTCAAGCTATCATGCATTCCTGCGCCGGATATGGGTGCCGCGTGGCTGACTTGACCAGCTATGAGATTCCCTTCTTCACCCGTGTGGCTACTCCGCCTCCTCCTCCAGAAGAATCCGCAGAAGTTTCCGACGATGAACGCACGACCTCGGATGCGGACATCTCGGAACGATACCAAGGCGGCGGAACCAGCGAGCTGGCAGCTCCTTCATCTCCTCCTGCATCATAGATCAGGAATTTTTGTATTATTCCAGAAAACACGATGCGTCTGTAAATATGCAGTACTTTAAATTTGCTAGTGCTAAGCTTTTGATCTATTCAACACTTTTGGCTTTAAACTTTTTGCGTGCCTGAAATGTTTACATAAGCACTTGTATTTTTTCGTCTCTACTTATCGTTTATCTGGCTTTCTGCCTCGTCCCTTTCGTGAGCCGGCTTAACCTTCTGCCGGAAACTTTGCCGAGCAACGGAGCTCAATTGCTAAACCAGTTTAAACTCGAAAACAAAGCCGGCTTCCAGTACCAACAATTCACTACTCGGAAAATGCCCGCATCCAGCAATCAGACAAATAACCAAAGTAAAGACTAGAAACTTTAGAGTAATACCCGAGGGTAGCAATTTTAGAATCGGAAATCTCGACCATAACGAACATGAGCATAAAGTACTTTCAAGCATTCTGGGATTTTCGACTATGACATGATCATTCGGAAATAAGATGGTAAAAACTTCTCAGAAAAACTTGAGACAACCAAAACTTTTATTTCTCACAGAACATGTACATATATATGATTACAAAGAAGGATAAACTAAGAATAAAAGGGACGTAGCTGAGCAATATTCCATGGTCTTTCTAACTCATCCGGATTTGTACTGCCTCCAGCTCTCTTTCTCTTCTTAGTAGCAGGTCTTTCTTTGACTAGCCTCATGTCAGTTAAGTAGTACGATCCAGTGTATAATACTCGACTAACTAAAAAGGGCCCTTCCCATACTAGGGAAAGTTTGTGCTTTCTTTGTTTCACAAGCCGGAGAACCAAATCACCTTTATTGAAAGATCTATTTCGGACTCTCTGGCTATGATACTTGCGTAACTTCTGCTGATAGGCTGTAGATCTCATTTCAGCAACGAGGCGAACTTCTTCGACTAAGTCGAGATCATTTTGTCAATAAATCTCGGCATCCTCTTTGATATACGCGGCCACTCTAGGAGAAGTATGAATCAAATCACTAGGAAGAACTGCTTCTGCGCCATAGACCAAGAAGAAAGGTGTGTATCGTGTTGACCTGTTTGGAGTTGTTCGTAAACTCCAAATTACAGAGGGTAATTCCTCTGCCCAAGCCCCCGCAGCACGTCGTAGTGGTGCTTCGAGTCTCGGTTTTAGGCCTTGTAGAATTAAACCATTTGCTCTTTTGACTTGTCCGTTAGCATGTGGATGTGCGACTGACGCAATGTCAAGCCGGATATTTTGCTTGTTGCAGAACTCAGCCAATTCTCCCATAGAAAAGTTACTCCCGTTGTCCGTGATAATGCTATGTGGATAACCATACCGGATTATAACATCCTCGACAAATCTTTTGGCTGTTGATGCATCACAACTAGTGACAGGTTTAGCCTCAATCCATTTGGTGAATTTATCCACCATCACTAAGAGGTGAGTAAATCCACTTGGAGCTCGTTTAAATGGTCCTACCATATCAAGCCCCCAGACCGCAAAGGGCCATGTTATAGGTATTTTCGCAGCTGATCAGCCGGAACATGAGCTTGCTTGGCGTACTTTTGGCAGCCTTTGCACGTCTTGACTAATCGTTCGGCATCTGCCTGAGTTGTAAGCCAGAAAAATCCGTGTCTAAAAGCTTTTGCCACTAAAGATTTGGCTGCAGCGTGGTGACCACACTCGCCTTCGTGGATTTCTCTTAAGATTTCCACTCCTTCTTCCGGAGATAAACAGTGCTAAAAAACCCCAGAAACACTCCGTCTATGGAGCTCACCTTTAACAATAGTATAGGATTTTGCCACTAAATCAGTGGTGTCCTTTTTTAGGGACCATTACAGGATTGGCCGACCACTCAGTGTGGATGACCTCTTCTATGAATCCGGCTAACTCGAGCCATGCTAGTTCCTTAGCTATTGCCTTATGCTTTTCGATGCCAAACCGTCGTAAGGACTGTTTGACGGGTTTAGCATTCGGGTTTACATTTAGAGAGTGCTCGGCAAGTTCCCTAGGTACTCCGGTCATGTCAGATGGCTGCCATGTGAAGATATCTTGATTTGCTTGGAGGAACTTGACGAGCGTGCTTTCCTATGCGCTACCTAGGCCTACGCCTATCTGGGTCACCTTGGAGGGGTCATCATCCTTCAACGGTGCTTTCTTCGTCTCTTTTGATGCCTTGAACTCCGGATTTGGCTTTGTCACCTCCCTCTTCGTCGCGGGCATCTCGGACGGATCTATACTCTTCTTGATCTCCTGGTACTCATGGGCGTGCATCACGGCTTCGGCAAAGGCGGCATTTCTATCCTCGCACTCTCGCGCTTTCTTCGGGTCTCCCCTAATGGTGATCACGCCGTTGGGACCTGGAATTTTCATCATATTGTAAATGTAACATGGACGAGCCATAAAAGCACAGTAAGCCGGACGTCCGAATATAGCATGGTATGCGCTCTTGAACGGGACCACTTCGAAGGAAAGTGCTTCCGTCCGATAGTTCTTTGGAGTTCCAAAGGTAACATCCAAAGTAATCTCTCCCAGGGAATTAGCTTGTCTTCCTGGGACAACTCCGTGAAAGATCACAGAGCTATGGTTCAGCTGGGTTTCTGAGATCTTCATCCGGTGTAGCGTTTCGACATAGAGAATATTGATGCTGCTACCACCGTCCATGAGGGTCTTGGAGAAACCATAACCGTCAATAAGTGGGTTGACGATTAAGGCGTATTTTCCTCGCCTGTGTAACTTAGGCGAATGATCATCGCGGTCAAATGTGATTGCCACTTCCGACCAGTCCAGATGCTAGGGGACAGCCGGAACTGTTGCATTGAGCTCGTGTAGAACTTCTTTCTTGACCTTTGCTGGTTGACATCCGAGGAAAGTGACATAAGTGTCCTTCTTGGTGGGAAAAGTATTCTTCCCTTCCGGCTTGGGATTTGAAGCATCAGCTTCCTCCATGTAGAAATCTTCCTTGGTCTCCTTGTCCTTTTCGGGATTTTTCTTTCCCTTCTTCCACTTAGCTTTGTAGCCCGCGGTGTCATCTCTTTTGATGTCATCATTGAAACGACATTCAGCGTTGGTGTGGGACGAGCCCCCATTGGCGTCTAGGTGATGTACACATGGGTTATTGGCAATGTCGACCCAAGAGTAGGTTTTGCCTGGTTGCTGTTCTCCTCTACCTTGGACCCTTGAAGTCCCATGGCCACGCCCGCAGCCTCCACCACGTCCTCCTCGTCCTCCAGACTCGGAAACAGTAGTAACCACCGCTGTTTCCATGTTGGGTTTTTCTTCCGAGGTGTTTTTGCGCTTCTAAGCTTGTTGCTTTGGTTGTCTTGCCGACTGAGGCACAGCTAGGACGTTGAGTAATCCTTCTGCATCGTCGTCAGCATCTGCATACTTGCTCGCTGTTTCTATCATTTCTCCCAAATCAGTGACCTTGTCACACTTCAAGCGGTGACGTAGTAGACCAATTGGGAGCCCTGCGATGAAAGCTTCAATCGTGGTTTGATCGTTTACTCCTTCACAGGAGTTCTTGGTGTCGATCCATCATCCGAGATAATCCCGGAAAGTTTCTCCAGTTTTCTAGGTGCATCGTTGTAGGTCTCCGACTGAACAGGGCCTCCGATATGTGCCTTCGAAATTCCGAAAGAACGCACTTTGCATGTCATACCAGTTATGGATGGTGTTCTCCAGAAGTTCATTGAGCCATGATCGCGCCGTCTTCCGCAACATAAGTGGGAGATATCGGGTTGCGACCAGGCTGTTTCCGCCTTTGGCGATGCAGCAAGCTTGGAAAAAATCCTGAAGCCAGGTATCTGGCCGAGCAATGCTGTCGTAGGCTTGGATATGCCTTGAGATAGCAAATCCTTTCGGGAATCTTGTAGCTCTGATGCGTGGTCTGAAGCACTTCGGGCCCACGTAGATATCATCGTTTTCGTAGCGCCGCGCCTCTATGTTGGAATTGATCCTGTGCCTTGTGTCGTTCGGGGATAGAGATCGTCCCGAATGCTGGCTGTGGCTGCGGTGCCTTGGAGCCGGACTTCGGCTTCTGCTTCCACCTCCTCTGCCTCGTCGTCCTCCTTGCCCTCCTTGGGAGCCGTTGTGATGACTGCTTGGTGGAGAGGGTGGGGCAGCTGGATTGTTTTCGGCTGATCGCCGGCCTCCGTCCGGAGCGTCATTATTCCGGTTCCGGGGAGGATCTTGACTACGACGAGCCCCCTGCCGGCTTGTCCCAGCATGGTTTCCGTCGTTCCTTCGTCCGTCGTTCCCACCACTGTGAGGCTCAGCCGGACGGCTTGCATGTCTAGGAGGTGGCATTCTTTTGCGATCCTCCTGTCGACGTTTCTCTTTATCTTCTCCCCTTTGATCGTTAGACTCTCGCCAGGGAGGGTTCTTCGGATTTAGTGCAGCAATGGCATCTTTTTCGGCCGCTGTAGCGACGTTGCTCCAGTTACGCGTAGTTCTATAATGCTGTCCTGACGATCTGATTCTTGAATAATTGTCTTCCCGGCGTTCGGGGCGATGATACTGCTCCCGGACATGATGGGGTCTTACGTCAGCCCATGCCGGATCTATGCGACATTGGTCGGAATCCGAGACCAGTTTTTGACTTCCGGACAGGGCGACCTTTTGCTGCTCCAGTCCCTTGTTGAGTAGTTTGATGCCCAAACAGATCTCCTCCGGTCCTGGATTAGCCGATAGAATTTCTCGGGCTGCCACGATATTCTGTACTGGGGTTGGGTATACCCAATCTCCTTTGCTATCTTTCCGTGGCTTCCCCATCTCATCTCCAAAAAGGACGGCACGGACATGTGGGAATTGGTTGTCATCTATGTGACGCTTCCGTGTCTTCTGGTGCAACAGAGACATGTAGTCCTTGGTTGCCATGCATTTCTTCTCCACCTCGATGTTTTTGGCTTCATCGAGGAGTTGTTGACGACGCGCTTCTAGGGCTTGGGCCCTTTCGTCTAGCTCTTCAGTAGTAAGTTCTGCAGCTGTAGGGATAGGTGTGGTTAATGCAGCATCGATGAGTTTACACGCACCTTCGGTGATCACGTGTCCATCCACCGATTCTTCTTTTTTCGGCTCTTCTGGGATAAGTGCTCCATCCAAGTCTTCTTCGTATTCCTCGGCAATCACCTCCTCTGTCAGAGGGTCTTTTGTCGGGGTCTTGTTCTTCTTCTTTGCCTTCTTGGCAGCACCGGTAGCAAAGATGGCTTTGGGTCCGTTTCCCGGAGTCAAGCTCTGATCGGTACTTTCGGACATCTGGACCTCGGGATTATCTCCGACATCCATGTCATCCTGCGCTTTGGGAGAGTGTTCCCTGGATCCTTCATCCATGGCTTCTCCTTCCTCTGCAGCTTTGGAGTTATACTCCTCTTCATATTCCGCGGAGAACTTTTGGAAATCTGCTGACGTCATCGATTCATCCGAGGATGCGGGTACGTTGGCGTTTGTTCCAATTGCCTCTAGCACAGAGTCGGTGTTTTCTCCAGCATCAGCAGAGCCGGATCTGGATCCTACGTATCTGACGAAGTGCGACACGTGTTTCCTGAGGTACCTGCGGCTTTCGCGATCAGCCATGTCGAAACTTTTGATGGTCTCGAGGATTGCATCCGCACTTTCGCCCTGCAGTATCATGCGCCTCAGCGTATACCTCAGGAAAGGCATGTTTGTCCTAGCATCATCAGAGCCGGAATCAGTGTCGTTGTTATGCTCCTCCTGGATTTCGACTTCCACGGGTGGGTCGATCTGGGATCCGGCTTCTCCAGGGAGATCCACTCCAGATTCGACTTGGACCGCTAGGTCTTCTTCAGGCTCGGATTTCTCCACTATCTCCGCAACCGGTGCGGGCCGGGTGGGATTAGGGTTTTCTGAGATCCGGAACTCTGTCGCCTCCGCGGACAAAGGGGACCCAGAAGATTCTTCTTCCTCTATCATCACCGCTGGGGTGGGTTGGGCAGGTTCAGCAAAACCGATGTAAACATCGATCTCGCCAAAAGACATGATTGTGTAGGCAGTTACAGCCTCCCTAGCCGGAGTCCAGGTCTCGTCGAGAACGATGAGAGGGACGTCGCTGGCGTAGAGGATGCGACCGATGGCAATAGTCTCACCGATTCCGATTCTTGCAGATTCCGCTCGGAACGCAAATCCAAAGCTCACTTGCCCCATGGTGGGCGCCAACTGTCGTCAGATTGATGACAAGTACGCCATGAGGGGGTCCTCGAGGCATGCGGAAGAGAGGGGGGTGAGACGTACGGTGTTCCGGGACGGTGAGCACACAAGTTTACCCAGGTTCGAATCTGCCGGCTTTGGACGGATCCTACTCCTGCTAGCAATCCAGTAATACGGCAGAGCCAGGATATGGGTTACAAGGGTTTCGCATGTGCGAGTTGAGATTGTAGACTATTGAGGTGTTGCCCTAAAGGCTCTCCCTAGGACGGCTTATATAGATATCCGTCCTAGGGTTTACAGGAGAGATCCATCTGGCTACGACTAAGAGTTGGTTATAGAGTACATCTTGAACTACAAGTAACATTATGAGCCTAAGTCGGTAAGTCTGTTGGGCCTTCCCATAGCCGGATTGGACTCCGTCTTTCTCCCTGACTGGGCCGCCCGTGAAGCAAAGCTCTAACCCGAAGTGGGCTACCCTGGTCAGTGAGGAACTGTGAGGATACCTAGAAAGTATATCCCCAACAGTCATAGGCTCTATAATGTACGCCATGCTATGTACAAGACCGGATGTGGCACATGCTATAAGTTTGACTAGTAGGTACCAATCTGATCCAGGTTTGGAACACTGGATAGCGATCAAGAATATCCTTAAGTACTTAAGAAGAACTAAGGATATGTTTCTTGTATACGGAGGGGAAGAAGAGTTAGTCGCTAAGTGTTATGTCTATGCTAACTTTGACACCGATCCGGATGACTCTAAGTCTCAATCCAGATAAGTATTTCTCTTGAACAGAGCAGCAGTTAGTTGGAGGAGTTCCAAACAACCTGTGGTGGCAGGATCAACGACGGAGGCGGAATATGTTGCTGCTTCAGAAGCGGTGCAAGAAGCGGTTTGGATGAACGAGTTCATAACAGAATTAGGTGTGGTTCCTAGTGCATTGGACCCAATGGTGATCTATTGTGACAATAATGGAGCCATAGCCAACGCCAAGGAACCAAGGTCTCACAAGAATTCTAAGCATATTAAGCGTCGGTTTCACTCCATCCGCGAGCATGTCAAGGATGGAGACATAAAGATTTGTAAATACACACGAACCTAAATGTAGCAGATCTCTTGACTAAAGTTCTCCCTAGGGCAAAACATGATCAACACTAGAACTCCATGGGTGTTAGATTTATCACTATGTAAACTAGATTATTGTCTCTAGTGCAAGTGGGAGACTGAAGGAAATATGCCCTGAGAGGCAATAATAAAAGTTGTTATTACGTATTCCTTGTATATCATAGATGTTTATTTTGCATGCTATAATTGTATTGATAGGAAACGTCAATACATGTGTGTTTAATAAACAAAAAAGGGTTCATAGTTATGCCTCTCTTATAGACTAGCTCGTCGATTAACAAGATGATCAAAGTTTCCTGATCATGGACATTGGATATTGTTAATAACGAGGTCACAGCATCTGTGAAATGATGTGATGAACATTCATCCGAAGTATAGCATTACGATCAAAGTCATTATGTTTATATTGCTATAACATCATACGAAGTAATCTTAGTCCTTAGACCATGAGATCATGTTTAATTGCTAACACCGGAAGAGTATCTTGATAACATCAAACGTCACACTGATGACTCAATGCACGGCGCCTAGAAAAGTGTTGGTGCGTGGTTGATGTAGAGCTCGTTGGGAACCCCAAGAGGAAGGTATGATGAGCACAGCAGCAAGTTTCCCTCAGTTATGAAACCAAGGTTTAATCGAACCAGTAGGAGCAAGGAAACACCCCAAAGGTGTTACTAGCTGAGCTTTGGCAGGGCGCACTACCGGTGCTAGTAGCAACATGGAGACATGCACAACACAACCACAGAACTTTGTCCCCAACTTGCGATGAGGTTGTCAATCTCACCGTGTTTTGCAGAAAACAAAGGATTAAACGTATCGAATGGAAAGAAGTAAAAGTTTGCAGAAAGTAAACACAAAGCAGTAAACAGTTTATAGATTGTATGTAAAAGACAAGGACCAGGATCCATAGTTCACTAGAGGTGGCTCTCTTTAAGATAAATAACATGCTGGGTAAACAAATTACAGCGGGGCAATTGACAAACATCGAGAAAGCAATACATGCCTATACTAATCATCTTGACTCCTTTGAGACTTGCTTGGGCATTACAACATTATACATAGACCGCCATCCAACTGCATCTATGACTAATAATCCACCTCCAGGTTATCATCCGAACCCCCTCCACTATTAAGTTGCAAGTAACACATTATTGCTTTACGAACTGCGTGTAAAGTAAACAATACGATTGTTCTATGAACAAAGGATTGTTGTTTTCTCCCTAGTAGCAATAGCACATCTAGTACCTTAGAGATTTCTGTCACTTCCCCAGATTACCAGAGGCATGAACCCACTATCGAGCATAAATACTAACTCTTGGAGTTGCTAGCATCTACTTGGCCAAGATAGCTACTAACAACGGAAAGCATGCAAGATCACAAATAACAAAGACATGATAGAATCAATAATCAATCTGAAATAGCATCTCAATATCCATCGAATCCCCGCAAACACAACATGCAGAATTACAAATAGATGATCTTGATCATGAACGGAGTTCACAAGATCTAAACATGAAAGCACAAAGGAGGAGAACCAGCCATCTAGCTACTACATGGATCCGTAGTCCAAGGATGAACTACTCACGCATCACACCGGAGGCTTGCATGGTGATGAAGAAGGCCTCCAGGGTGAATTCCCCTCTCCGGCAGGGTGCCGGGAAGAGCTTCAGATCCCTCCCGATCTAGGGATGGAGATGACGGTGGCTACAGACTCTTTCGTGGATTTTTGATCGGGCACTTAGGGTTTTCGTCCCAAGGGCATCTTATAGGCGGAAGGGGAGGCCGAGGGGTGCCGGAGGCAGCCACACCACCCCCTGGCGCGGGGCAGGCTGGGCCGCTCGGCCAGGTGGTGTGGTGTCCCCCTGGCCCCTCTCCGTCTCGTACTCTGGCATCTGATGACTTCCGGAAAAATAGGCACTTTGGCTTTTGTCCCGTCCAATTCCGAGAATATTCATTTTCTGACTTTCCTAGAACCAAAAACAGCAGAAAACAGGCAGCTGGCACTGTGGCTCTTGTTAATAGGTTAGTCCAAGAAATCATATGAAAAGTACTCCGAAGTTGGAACAAAACACAAGAAAGTGGATAAAACCAAGCATGGAACATCAAAAATTATAGATACATTTGCAATGTATCAACATCCCCAAGCTTAACTCCTGCTCGTCCTCGAGTAGGTGAGTGATAAAAAGAAAGAATAATTTTTGAGGTGACATTCACCATCAAAGACTTGATCAAAGTATTTGTAAAACATTCAAAGCTGGGATCATAGTACTTCAATCATAACATGAAAGACAAAGTTCTAGCAATAAGACAAAGAAACTATGATGCAACATGAAAAGGCACAAACAAAAGATTCATGAATAACAATGCGTTGTAAGACGTTTGTTTGTTTCACATAAAGAAAACATAGCATAATAGTATTCAGCTTGTCCCTCAATAGAGTAGAAAATATAAATGCATAGGACACCTTCAAAGTTCATAGAGTGACTAGATACAATAGTTTAAAACAAGCAATATCAAAGTATGCATCAATCAACTAGTCTTGGGACAATGCACATAGAACTAAGAATGGCCACTATGCTCTCAAAGTAGGTGCATAAAGATAGAAGGTGGAGACTCAATATAATGGTGGAAGAAAGGCCTTCATAGAAGGAAGTAGGGATTCAAGTCTCATAAAGAGCTTCCAAAAATTATGGTACTTATAGCTTTCAGCTCTCATTGCCCCTATCATAAGCATCTTGAAGTGATTAAGGTTAAAGTGAACAAACTATGGTGTACATGCTTGACGAAGTATAAGTTAGAAATCTCATGTCCCTTGTATACGAGGGCCGCTCCTCATGCTACTCAAGTTTAGTCACCGGTAAGTTCTTGTCATTGTAAGTACATGTGTATCATAAAGAACCGCCAACGGGGTACCCCTTGCCTGATGATACGGAAGAATCCCCATATCAAAATGACAAGGCAAGCAGACAACGAGCATCTCAGCATTCTTCTTATTTACCATGGAATATGGTGCTTTTTTCTCTCTTTCCTCTTTTCATAATCTCTTTTTTTCTCTTTTTTCTTTTTTTCTCAATATAGGACTCTTTTTTATAAGAAGAATGCTTCATAGACAGCTCATTATGGTTACGCTGCAGGTTTCCACCATGTCAGCATGGATTAGACCAGCAGCCCAAGCGTTTCTCTAACACATATACATAACTCCATGGACTTACAAGCTCCCCTTTCATTTCACACCGACGACGTCCATATACAAAAGAGCATGATATCAACTAGGTACAAGTACCAAGTGTAATGTTGAAAGCGTTCCCCATGAAAGCATGGTTCTGCTAATTCCCAATAAATAAGTGCAAGCATATACAACATAAAAGACACAATGGTTCAAGTTTATTAAGGGCAAGAAAAGTAAAGTGTGCCATCAAGTTCATGAGAGCTTTAATCACTAGTTTTCTCATAACAAGTTCAATTTGGAAGGTAAACAAAAGCATGAATATACTTGGAATAGCATAAGCTAGTAGGTAGGTATGGTGAACTCTTTGGAATAACTTGGTTTAGGGAGTTGGATGCATGAGTGGAACTCATACTTTGTTGTGGAGGCTAGCAAAAGACTGGGAGCGACAAACTAAGAGAGAAATAATGGCCATAATCATGCAGAGCGACAAAACATCATTGATCAAAGCATAAAGTGATACTACAAGTTGAAAACTAAAGGATCATAAAGGCTATGGTGACTTGAGATAGTCATAACATGGTGTGAGCATGCGCCAAGTCAACCCAAATAAAGCATCAAAGGAGAATACCACTATACTATGCTTTAATATGCTAAAACAACGCATGATTCATCCAAGGCACATTAAGCAATCTCAATTGTTTATAACAAGTCATGCTACAGCAAAGAATACTAAGCATAAAGCCAAAGCAATATCAAGCATGGCATGACAGAGCATAAGCCACAGTAAAAAACAAGCTCTTTTTACCACAAAAGTAAGAACTTTCCTACTCTTTTCCAAACCAAACCAAACTATTTGCAAACCAACGTATGAAAGAGGGGGTCCAACCAATTTATTCAGAAAACTAAGAAAACCAAGCAAACGAAAAACCAAAACCAAAACAAAAAAGAAGACGCTCCAAGAACAACACAACTGTGCATGAAACAATAAGAATGAAGCGTTTGAAAGGAACCTGAGATTTTTATTGATGAAGAAGGGGATGCCTTGGGCATCCCCAAGCTTTGACGCTTGTACTTCTTGGATATTTATTGGGGTGACACGTGTGGCATCCCCAAGCTTGAGCTTTAGTCCATCCTTCATCTCATTACTCATTCCTTCCATACACCTGAAATTTTTCCTTCATACAAAACTTCACACAATCTTTATTAGCAACATTAGTGCACTCAAGATAAATAAGTCTTAAGGTTCAGTTTTAACACCAAATAAACTTCCATTAGAACACTAGCTACTGTAGTAATTCCCTCAAAAAGCTCAATTCCCCAAAAGAACTCAAGAACGAACCAACAAGAAGCAAATGCAGAAAATGGCAGAAATCTGTCAAAACAGACCAGCAGGTAAAGACGAATTTTTTCGAAGACCTTCTGTTGCTCAAATCAAAAAGTATTGAACTAACTAAAGTTAGATAACAACCTGGGGTAGAAGCACAAAAATTCACGCCTCAAAACTACGATCAGAGAGTTTACACGAATTTTTACGGTGAAGCACAGAAATCTGTTTCAGGACAGCAATTTCCCAATCATTACTTCTCTGTCATTAGAGGTTACTCTTGGCACAAAAAGCAAAAAAAAGGATAAGGAGAGGTTATTACAGAGGTAATAACTTCCAAGACTCATCTAAAACTTTTGGGTTATCTCGCAATAAGTAATTTTCTTTAACGCCTTTAAGTTAGGCATAAGAAGCAAAAGAAAGAATCAAGTGTTCTCAAATGAAGAAGCATTAAGACCAAATTTTGTTTTCATAGGAGAAGCAAAAGAAATCTTCTCTCTTTTCTTAGGGAAGTGTTCTATAACTTTCTTGAGTGGGAGTTGAGATTTAATGGTGCCTCCTTTCATATCAATGATGGCACCAACAGTTCTAAGAAAAGGTCTTCCCAAAGTAATAGGACAAGAAGCATTGCATTCAACATCCAAAACATAGAAATCAACGGGGACATAAGCATTGTTAACCATAATAAGAACATCATTAAGACTCCATATGAGTTTCTTTTTAGCATTATCATCAAGTGGGACATTCAAATAACAATCTTCAAGTGGAGGCAAATCAAGCATATCATAAATCCTTCTAGACATAATAGAAACACTACTATCAAGATCACATGAAGCTTTGAAATCAAAGTCATTCACTTTCATATTAATGATGGGTTCCCAACCATCTTCTTGTTTTATAGGAATAGAAGCTTTATGTTTCATCTTTTCTTCTTTAATCTTTATGAGAGCATCAGTAATGTGTTTTGTAAAGGCCATGTTCATAGCACTAGCATTAGGACTTTTAGCAAGCTTTTGTAGGAACTTAATAACTTCAGAGATATTGCAACCATCAAGATCAAAATCAAATTTATCATCTAAAGTAGTAGAACTATTACTAGCCTCAACACTAGTGGTGGTAATAGTAGAAACACTAATGTTTCTAGCAATTTCATCTTCTCTCTCCCACTTAGCATGTAATTCAGGTAATAGTCTAACATTTTCATCAATTCTTACTTGTATGGCATTAGTAGCTGCAAAGGTATTATCATTAGTTTCAGGTTTAGCAACCATTTTATTCCAAGAAGATTGAGCTTCAGCCAAAGATGCTATATTTCTTTCAGCACTAGAGAGTTTTTCCTCAATAGTTTTATTGAAAGCAGTTTGCTTACTAATAAAGTATTTAAGCATAACTTCAAGTTCAGAGGGTGCACTCCTATTATTGTTGTAGGAACTTCCATAAGCATTCCCATTGTTGGGAGGATATGGCTTATAATTGTTGTTACCAAAATTACTCCTATAAGCATTATTACCAAAATTGTTATTTCTTATGAAGTTCACATCAACTTGCTCTTCTTGAGCAACCAAAGAGGCTAAAGGAACATTATTTGGATCAACATGGGCTTTCCCATTAACAAGCATAGACATAATAATATCAATCTTATCACTCAAGGAGGAGGTTTCCTCAACAAAATTTACCTTCCTACCTTGTGGAGCTCTCTCAGTATGCCATTCAGAATAATTAACCATCATATTGTCCAGAAGTTTTGTTGCAGCACCCAAAGTGATGGTCATAAAGGTACCTCCAGCAGCAGAATCCAATAGGTTCCTTGAAGAATAGTTCAATCCTGCATAAAAAGTTTGGATGATCATCCAAGCAGTCAGTCCATGAGTGGGACAATTCTTTACTAAAGATTTCATTCTTTCCCAAGCTTGAGCAACATGTTCATTATCAAGTTGTTTAAACTTCATTATTTCACTTCTCATAGATATAATCTTAGCAGGAGGATAGTATTTTCCAATCAAAGCATCTTTGCATTTAGTCCAAGAATCAATACTATTCCTAGTTAAGGAATTCAACCATTCTTTAGCTTTTCCTCTCAAAGAGAAAGGAAACAATTTCAGCTTAATAATATCACCATCTATATCCCTATGCTTTTGCATCTCACAAAGTTCAACAAAATTATTTAGATGGGAAGCAGCATCTTCATTACCAATACCAGAGAATTGTTCTCTCATAACAAGATTGAGCAAAGCAGGTTTTATCTCAAAGAAAGTAGCTTTAGGAACAGGTGGAGCAATAGGTGTGCTCATAAAATCATTGTTTTTTGTGCTAGTGAAGTCACACAACTTAGTGTTTTCAAGAGTAGTCATTTTTTGGGGGTTTTCAAATAAGAAAGCAAACTAGTAAAACTATTTTTTTGTGTTTTTGATAACAAAACAAGCAAACAAAACAAAAAGAAACTAAGCAAAACAAAAATAACAAAGTAAAGAGATTGGTTATGAGGGACTCCCCTTTTGAAGATGTCCTTGACTCCCTGGCAACGGCGCCAGAAAAATGCTTGATGGCTCAATGCACAGAGCCTAGAAAAGTGCTGGTGCATGGTTGATGTAGAGCTCGTTGGGAACCCCAAGAGGAAGGTTTGATGAGCACAACAGCAAGTTTCCCTCAGTTATGAAACAAAGGTTTAATCGAACCAGTAGGAGCAAGGAAACACAGGTGCTAGTAGCAACGTGGAGACCTGCACAACACAACCACAGAAGTTTGTCCCCAACTTGCGATGAGGTTGTCAATCTCACCGTGTTTTTTAGAAAACAAAGGATTAAACGTATCGAATAGAAAGAAGTAAAAGTTTGCAGAAAGTAAACACAAAGCAGTAAATAGTTTGTAGATTGTATGTCAAAGACAAGGACCAGGATCCATAGTTCACTAGAGGTGGATCTCCTTAAGATAGATAACATGCTGGGTAAACAAATTACAATGGGGAAATTGACAAACATCGAGAAAGCAATACATGCATATACTAATCATCTTGACTCCTTTGAGACTTGATTGGGCATTACAACATTATACATAGACCGCCATCCAACTGCATCTATGACTAATAATCCACCTGAGGGAAATATGCCCTAAGAGGCAATAATAAAGTTGTTATTATATATTCCTTATATATGATAGATGTTTATTTTACATGCTAGAATTGTATTGATCAAGAAACATCCATACATGTGCGTTTAATAAACAAAAAGGGTTCCTAGTTATGCCTCTCTTATAGACTAGCTTGTTGATTAACAAGATGATCAAGGTTTCCTGGTCATGGACATTGGATGTTCTTAATAACAAGGTCACACCATTGGTGGAATGATGTGATGAACATTCATCTGAAGTATAGCATTACGATCAAGTCATTATGTTTATATTGCTATAACATCATACGAAGTAATCTTTATCCTTAGACCATGAGATCATGTTAATTGCTAACACTGGAAGAGTATCTTGATAACATCAAACGTCACACCGTAATAAGGTGACTATAAAGATGGGTTCAGTACTACGAAGGTGTTATGTTGAGGCTCATGGATCAAGACTGGAATTTGTCAATCCCGATGACGGATAGATATACTCTGGGCCCTCTCGGTGATATCACATTAAGATAGCTTGCAAGCAAGTGATGTGATCACTACAATGTTATATCACGGGAACGAGAAAAGAGTGCATGTCGGTAACGAGATCAAACTAGGTATGGAGATACCGATGATCGAATCTCGGACATGTAATATATCGAGAGACAAAGGGATTTAGTTACAAGCGTTAAAGGTTCTCATGATCACAGAAGTCATCGTTGAATGTGTTGGAGTCAGTACGGATCTCCAGATCCCACTGCTGATTATTGATCGGAGAAGGGTCTCGATCATGTCTGCATTATTTGCGAACCATAGGATGGCACACTTAAGAGTTACCAGACACCATTTTGGAGCACATATGTTTCAGACGAAAGAATTGCAAAGCGCAGGAATTGTTTCAATAGAAACCGGAAATTGTCTCGGGTGAAATTGCAGAAAGTGGTTCTGCATGTGATATTGAAATATTGCAAGGGGCTATATGTGAATGTTTGTTAATTAAAGTAATTAACAAAATTCTGAATAAATTTAATAAAAGAGTTTTATTAAATGAGAGAGCATTAAATTTGGAGAAATTTAATGCATTTAAAGTGGAGACTTTAAAAGGGAATGTGAAGAGGCATTTTAATGTGGAGGGGTTACCACCACATGAATGGGGGAGGTGAGGGGTCACCCCCCCATGCGCCGGCCATGGAAGAGGGGGCACCCCCTCCTCCTATAAAAGTCCACCCATTCCCTCCTTCATCCTCACACCTCCTTGTGAAGGATCTCTCTCCCCCTCTAGAATTATTCCCCCATGGTCTCGGATTAGCGAGATACATGTTCCTGGTGGCATTTCGTCTGGAAGGAGTTGCTGCTTCCGCTGGATCGCTGGAGCGAGGAGGTGGAGGTTGTTCGATGGCTTGAACGTGTGTGCGAGTACGGATGCGCTGCTGAGTTGCGGCGCTCGGACTTCCTCACGATCTTGAGATCGGCAAGTGTACGACTACATCAACCACGAGTTCCTACTCGTTAACAAAACTCGTTGTCTTCGAGGGTAAGTTCTTGTTGGATGTATATCCACCCGTTGCTTTGTACCTAGTAGATAGATCTTGGCGTGTAGTTCACACCGTAGGAATTTTTTGTTTTCTATGCTGCGGACCCAACAGTGGTATCAGAGCCTGATCTATGCGTAGGTGCTTTGCGTGGGTAGTACACATATGTTTATATGTGGGCGATGATGATCATGTTATTGCATCTTCTATGTATTTTGGATATTGGTGGCATAGTGGGATGAAGCGGCCCGGACCAACCTTACATGTCATCATACATGAGACCGGTTCCACGACTGACATGCAACTTGTTTTGCATAAGTGGCTGGCGGGTGTCTGTCTCTCCTACTATAGTCAATATCTGATTTACAATGAGTTGCTAATAACTTAGTCATCCTCGTTGTGGTTCATGTTCGTAGGTGAGAACGGTTCTATCTCCGAAAGCCCTAAGCCACGTAAAACTTGCAATTGATAAATTAGAGGCGTCTAGTTTAGATCGTTGCTGGGCTAGTGTATTGATATGGTATTATTGTAAGTAGATGTATGATAGATACTCTTACAACACACTCAACGTGTAAGTTCCATAAACCTTGGCCTTACACACAAAGAAATGATAGAGATCATACCACGATGCAAGTGATAGAGATCAAATGCATGGACCATATCATCTCACTTTACACATTAGATCTTTGCATCTTATACTGCTAGTTTGGCGCTTTTGGTAGCATTATAAGATGATCCCTCATTTAGATATCAAGATAAAAATGTGTTCTTCCTTAAGTATGCACCGTTCTATGGATCATGTTTCGAGACATCACGTGATGATCGGGTGTACTCGAATCTACGCTTTCATAGGAACAGGTGTAAGACAGTTTTACACACGCGAATACTAAGGTTCCTACTTGGCGAGCCTAGCATGTACAGACATGGCCTCGGAACACGGACCGAAAGGTTAAGCATGAGTCATATAGTTGATATGATGCCCATATAGATGCTCGCCTTTGAAGCTACATCAACTCACGTGATGATCGGACTTGGTGTAGTGGATTTGGTTCATGTAATCACCAAAAGGACATGAGGGATGTAGTTTTTGAGTGGGAGTTCATTAGTAATTTGGATTAGTTGAACTCAATCTATCATAAACTTAGTCTAAATAAACTTTACAAATTCTGTTGTAGATGGCACCACCTGCTTCTAATTTCAATGTGTTCATGGAGAAAGAGAAACTTGCTGCGAATGGTAGCAACTTCACCAACTGGGCTATGAATTTGAGGATTCTCCTCACTGCTGCACAAAAGCAATATGTGCTAGATGCGCCGCTAGGCCACCCACCAGCTCCTGATGCCCCTGACGAGGAAAAGAATGTCTATGTGACTCGTCAGGAGGACCACAACTTAGTTCATTGCGGCATACTGTATGGGCTAGAGCCAGAACTTCGAAAGCGTTTCGAAAATGGAAATGCCTTTGATACCATGGGAGAATTGAAAATGATTTTTGATATCCATGCTACCGTAGAGAGTTATAATGCTACAGAAAAGTTCTTTAGCTGCATGATGGAGGAAAACAGCTCCGTTAGTGAGCACATACTCAAAATGTCTGGGTACGCTGATAAGCTTGTGTCCTTGGGAATAACGATTCCCATTGACTTAGGCATACATCGTGTTCTCCAATCTCTGCCACCTAGCTACAAGAGCTTCCTAATGAACTATAATATGCAGGGCATGAAGAAGACTCTTCCCGAGCTTCTGTCAATGCTTAAGACTGCAGAAGTGGAGATTAGGAAAGAACATCAAGTGTTGATGATCAATAGGACCACCGGTTTCAAGAAAGACAAGAAAGGCAAGCACAAGGGAAAGAAGGGTGGCAAGTCTATTGCCACGCCTGAAAAGAAACCCCGAGCTGGCCCTAAGTCTGACACCGAGTGCTACTATTGTAAGGGGACTGGCCATTTTTAGCGCAACTGTCCCAAGTATTTGGCGGACAAGAAGTCCGGCAAGGCAAACAAAGGTATATGTAATATACATGTTATTGATGTGTACTTGACTAGTACTCGCAGTAGCACCTGGGTATTTGATACGGGATCGGTTGCTAATATATGTAACTCGGTTCAGGGGCTACAAAACAAGCGACAACTAGCAAGAGATGAGGTCAGGATGCAGGTCGGCAATGGATCAAAAGTTGATGTGATCGCCGTCGGGACGCTACCTCTCCATTTGCCATCGGGATTAGTTATAAACCTAAATAATTGTTATTTAGTGCCTGCACTGAGCATGAACATTGTATCTAGATCGTGTTTGATGCAAAGTGGTCATTCCTTTAAATCTGAAAACAATGGTTGTTCGATTTATAAGAATGATATCTTTTATGGTCATGCACCTATGTTGAATGGTTTATTTCTGATAGATCTCGATAGTAATATTACACACATTCATAATGTTAATGCTAAAGAGATTAAACTTGATGATGATATGTCTACACATATGTGGCACTGCCGTCTAGGTCATATTGGCGTTAAACGCATGAAGAAACTCCATTCTGGTGGACTTTTGGAATCACTTGATTTTGAATCATTTGATACATGTGAGCCATGCCTTATGGGCAAGATGACTAGAACGTCGTTTTCCGGTTCAATGGAACGGGCGACAAATCTATTGGAAATCATACATACTGATGTGTGTGGACCAATGAGTGTGTAGGCGCGAGGTGGATATCATTATTTTGTTACTTTCATGGATGATTTGAGTAGATACGGGTATATCTATTTGATGAAACACAAGTCTGAAACTTTTGAAAAGTTCAAGGAATTTTAGAATGAAGTTGAAAATCATCGTAATAGAAAGATCAAATTTCTACGGTCTGACCGTGGAGGAGAGTATCTAAGTTACGAGTTTAGCACACACATGAAAGAGTGTGGAATAGTTTCACAACTCACGCCTGCCGGAACACCACAACGTAATGGTGTGTCAGAACATCGTAATCGTACCTTATTGGATATGGTTCGATCTATGATGTCTCTAACTGACTTGCCACTGTCATTTTGGGGTTATGCACTAGAAACCGCTGCATTCACTTTAAATCAGGCACCATATAAATCCGTTGAAACGACACCGTATGAATTATGGTTTGGAAACAAACCTAAGCTGTCATTTCTTAAAGTTGGGGATGCGATGTTTATGTGAAGAAACTTCAACCAGATAAACTCGAACCCAAAGCGGAAAAATGCGTCTTCATAGGATACCCTAAGGAAACAATTGGGTATACCTTCTATCACAGATCCGAGGGCAAGGTTTTTGTTGCCAAGAATGGATCCTTTCTTGAGAAGGAGTTTCTCGCGAAAGGTGTGAGTAGTCGGAAGGTAGAACTCGAAGAGGTTATTGAACCTTCTCTTCATGGAATGGCGAGTGGCGCAGCACTGGAAGTTGTTTCGGAGTTGACTTCACCTGATGAAGAGAGAGCAAATGATAATGATCATGAAACTCCGAAAGAGGACACTACCGAACCTCACAGGTCAAGCAGGACACGTGCAGCTCCTGAACTGTACGGCAATCCTGTTGTGAATTTCATGGTTGATGAAATGGATGACCCTGCGACGTATGAAGAAGCGATGATGAGCCTGGATTCCAACAAATGGCTGGAAGCCATGAAATCCGAGATGGAATCCATGTACGAGAACCAAGTTTGTAACTTGATGGACTTACCTCACGATCGAAAGGCCGTTGAGAATAAATGGATTTTCAAAAGAAAAACTGATGCTGATGGTAATGTGACCATCTATAAGGCTCGACTTGTCGCAAAGGGGTTTCGACAAATTCAACGAGTTGACTACGATGAGACATTCTCTCCCGTAGCGATGCTTAAGTCGGTTAGGATTATGTTAGCAATTGCTGCAGATAGATGTCAAAACTACGTTCCTCAATGGTAATATTGAAGAAGAGTTGTATATGATACAACCTAAGGGATTTGTCGATCCTAAGGATGCTAATAAGGTATGCAAACTTCAGCGATCCATCTATGGAGTGAAGCAAGCATCCTGGAGTTGGAATATCCGCTTTGATGAGGTGATCAAAGAGTTCGGATTTTTCCAAACTTATGGAGAGGCTTGTATTTACAAGAAAGTGAGTGGGAGAAATGTGGCATTTCTGATATTATATGTGGATGACATATTATTGATTGGAAATGATATAGATCTTTTAAACAGTGTTAAAAGTTATCTAAACAGCAAATTTTCGATGAAAGACCTTGGCGAAGCGTCATATACATTAGGCATTAAAATCTATAGAGATAGATCAAGGCGCCTAATTGGGCTATCGCAGAGTACATACCTTGATAAGATATTAAAGAAGTTTAATATGGACGAAAGTAAGAAGGGGTTCTTACCTATGTTGCAAGGCAAGACATTGAGTAAGACTCAAAGTCCGACTACGGCGGAAGAAAGAGAGATGATGGATAAGATCCCCTATGCCTCGGCCATAGGCTCTATTATGTATGCCATGCTATGTACAAGACCGGATGTGGCACATGCTACTAGTTTGACTAGTAGGTACCAATCTGATCCAGGTTCGGAACACTGGATAGCGGTAAAGAACCTCCTCAAGTACTTGAGAAGAACTAAGGATATGTTTCTTATATACGGAGGTGAAGAAGAGCTAGTCGCTAAGTGTTATGTCGATGCTAGGTTTGACACCGATCTGGATGACTCTAAGTCTCAATCCGGATACGTATTTCTCTTGAACGGAGCAGCAGTTAGTTGGAGGAGTTCCAAACAACCTGTGGTGGCTGGAACAATGACGGAGGCAGAATATGTTGCTGCTTCAGAAGCGGCGCAAGAGGTGGTTTGGTTGAAAGAGTTCATTATGGAACTAGGTGTGGTTCCCAGTGCGTTGGACCCAATGGTGATATATTGTGACTATAATGGATCCATAGCCAACGCAAAGGAACCGAGGTCTCACAAGAATTCCAAACATATTAAGCGCCGGTTTCACTCCATCCGCGAACATGTCAAGGATGGAGATATAAAGATTTGTAAAGTACACATGGACCTAAATGTAGCAGATCCGTTGACTAAAGTTCTCCCTAGGGCAAAACATGATCAACACCAGAACTCCATGGGTGTTAGATTTATCACTATGTGAACTAGATTATTGTCTCTAGTGCAAGTGGGAGACTGAAGGAAATATGCCCTGAGAGGCAATAATAAAGTTGTTATTATATATTCCTTATATATGATAGATGTTTATTTTACATGCTAGAATTGTATTGATCAGGAAACATCAATACATGTGTGTTTAATAAACAAAAAGGGTTCCTAGTTATGCCTCTCTTATAGACTAGCTTGTTGATTAACAAGATGATCAAGGTTTCCTGATCATGGACATTGGATGTTGTTAATAACAAGGTCACACCATTGGTGGAATGATGTGATGAACATTCATCCAAAGTATAGCATTACGATCAAGTCATTATGTTTATATTGATAAAACCAAGCATGGAACATCAAAAATTATAGATACATTTGCAATGTATCACACACCGTAACAGGGTTTCTATAAAGGTGGGTTCAGTGCTACGAAGGTGTTATGTTGAGGCTCATGGATCAAGAGTGGAATTTGTCAATCCCGATGACGGATAGATATACTCTGGGCCCTCTCGGTGATATCACATTAAGATAGCTTGCAAGCAAGTGATGTGATCACTAGAATGTTATATCACGGGAACAAGAAAAGAGTGCATGTCGGTAACGAGGTCAAACTAGGTATGGAGATACCGATGATCGAATCTCGGACATGTAATATATCGAGAGACAAAGGGATTTAGTTACAAGCGTTAAAGGTTCTCATGATCACAGAAGTCATCGTTGAATGTGTAGGAGTCAGTACGGATCTCCAGGTCCCGCTGTTGATTATTGATTGGAGAAGGGTCTCGATCATGTCTGCATTATTCGCGAACCGTAGGGTGGCACACTTAAGAGTTACCGGACACCATTTTGGAGCACATATGTTTCAGACGAAAGAACTGCAAAGTGCAGGAATTGTTTCAATAGAAACCGTAAATTGTTTCGGGTGAAATTTCAGAAAGTGGTTCTGCATGTGATATTGAAATATTGCAAGGGGCTATATGTGAATGTTTGTTAATTAAAGTAATTAACAAAATTCTGAATAAATTTAATAAAAGAGTTTTATTAAATGAGAGAGCATTAAATTTGGAGAAATTTAATGCATTTAAAGTGGAGACTTTAAAAGGGAATGTGAAGAGGCATTTTAATGTGGAGGGGTTACCACCACATGAATGGGGGAGGTGAGGGGTCACCCCCCCATGCGCCGCCATGGAGAGAGGGGTCACCCCTCCTCCTCCTATAAAAGGCCACCCATTCCCTCCTTCATCCTCACACCTCCTTGTGAAGGATCTCTCTCCCCCTCTAGAATTATTCCCCCATGGTCTCGGATTAGCGAGATACATGTTCCCGGTGGCATTTCATCTGGAAGGAGTTGCTGCTTCCGCTAGATCGCTGGAGCGAGGAGGTGGAGGTTGTCCAGTGGCTTGAACGTGTGTGCGAGTATGGATGCGCTGCTGAGTTGCGGCGCTCGGACTTCCTCACGATCTTGAGATCGGCAAGTGTACGACTACATCAACCACGAGTTCCGACTCGTTAACAAAACTCGTTGTCTTTGAGGGTAAGTTCTCGTTGGATGTATGTCCACCCGTTGCTTTGTACCTAGTAGATAGATCTTGGCGTGTAGTTCACACCGTAGGAAAATTTTTGTTTTCTATGCTGCGGACCCAACACCACCTTCAGGTTATCATCCGAACCCCCTCCAGTATTAAGTTGCAAGCAACAGATTATTGCTTTACGAACCATGTGTAAAGTAAATAATACGATTGTTCTATGAACAAAGGATTGTTGTTTTCTCCCTAGTAGGAACAGCACATCTAGTACCTTAGAGATTTTTGTCACTTCCCTAGATAACAGAGGCATGAACCCACTATCGAGCATAAATACTAACTCTTGGAGTTTCTAGCATCTACTTGGCCAAGATAGCTACTAACAACGGAAAGCATGCAAGATCACAAATAACAAAGACATGATAGAATCAATAATCAATCTGAAATAGCATCTCAATATCCATCAGATCCCCGCAAACACAACATGCAGAATTACAAATAGATGATCTTGATCATGAACGGAGCTCACAAGATCTAAACATGAAAGCACAAAGGAGGAGATCAGCCATCTAGCTACTACATGGATCCGTAGTCCAAGGATGAACTACTCACGCATCACACCGGAGGCTTGCATGGTGATGAATAAGGCCTCCAGGGTGAATTCCCCTCTCCGGCAGGGTGCCGGGAAGAGCTTTAGATCCCTCCTGATCTAGGGATGGAGATGACGGCGGCTACAACCTCTTTCGTGGATTTTTGATCGGGCACTTAGGGTTTTCGTCCCGAGGGCATCTTATAGGCGGAAGGGGAGGCCGAGGGGGTGCCGAAGGCAGCCACACCACCCCCTGGCGCGGGCCAGGCTGGGCCGTGTGGCCAGGTGGTGTGGTGGCCCCCTGGCCCCTCTCCGTCTCGTACTCTGGCATCTGATGACTTCCAGAAAAATAGGCACTTTGGATTTTGTCCTGTCCAATTCCGAGAATATTCATTTTCTGACTTTCCTGGAACCAAAAACAGCAGAAAACAGGCAGCTGGCACTGTGGCTCTTGTTAATAGGTTAGTCCAAGAAATCATATGAAAAGTACTCCAAAGTTGGAACAAAACACAAGAAAGTGGATAAAACCAAGCATGGAACATCAAAAATTATAGATACATCTGCAATGTATCACACACCGTAACAGGGTTTCTATAAAGGTGGGTTCAGTGCTACGAAGGTGTTATGTTGAGGCTCATGGATCAAGAGTGGAATTTTTCAATCCCGATGATGAATAGATATACTCTGGGCCCTCTCAGTGATATCACATTAAGATAGCTTGCAAGCAAGTGATGTGATCACTAGAATGTTATATCACGGGAACGAGAAAAGAGTGCATGTCGGTAACGAGATCAAACTAGGTATTTGGATACCGATGATCGAATCTCGGACATGTATTATATCATGAGACAAAGGGATTATATTACTAGCGTTAAAGGTTCTCACAATCACAGAAGTCATCGTTGAATGTGCAGGAGTCAGTATGGATCTCTAGGTCCCGCTTCTGATTATTGATCTGAGAGGAGTCCCAATCATGTCTGCATTATTCACGAACCGTAGGGTGACACACTAAAGGGTTGACGGACACCATTTAGGAGCACATATGTTTCAGACAAAAGGATTGCAAAGCGCAGGAATTGTTTTGATGGAAACTGGAATTGTTTCGGGTGAAATTGCAGAAAGTGGTTCTGCATGTGATATTGAAATGTTGCAAGGGCTTTTATGTGAATGTTTGTTAATTAAAGTAATTAACAAAATTCTGAATAAAATAAATAAAAGAGTTTTATTAATTGAGAGTGGCATTAAATTTGGTGGAAATTTAATGCATGTGAGTGGAATTTTGGGTGGAGTCAAAATTGATGTGAGTGGAGCTTCCACCACATGAATGAGGAAGAGGTGGGGGCACCCACCTTGGCCGCCGGACATGGTAGGGAAGGAGCCCCCCTCTCCTCCCTCACAAAGCACACCTCCTCGTGAAGGATCTCTCTCCCCCTCTAGATATTCCCCCATGGTCTCGGATTAGCGAGATACATGTTCCTAGTGGCCTTGCGTCTGGAAGGAATTGCTTCTTCTGTTGATTCGCTAGAGCGAGGAGGTGGAGGTTATCCAGTGGCTTGAACGTGTGTGCGAGGATGGATGCGCTGCTGATTTGAGACGCTCGGACTTCCACACGATCTTGAGATCGGCAAGCATATGACTACATCATCCACGAGTTCCAACTCGTTAACAAAACACTGTTGTCTTCGAGGGTAAGTACTCCATGGATGTATATACACCCGTTGCTCTGTATCTAGTAGATAGATCTTGGCGTATAGTTCTCTTCGTAGGAAATTTTTTGTTTTCTATGTTGCGAACCCAACAGAAATAGCATCTCAATATCCATCGGATCCCCACAAACACAACATGTACAAATAGATGATCTTGATCATGAACGGAGCTCACAAGATCTAAACATGATAGCACAAAGGAGGAGAACCAGCCATCTAGCTACTACATGGACCCGTAGTCCAGATATGAACTACTCACGCATCACACCGGAGGCTTGCATGGTGATGAAGAAGGCCTCCAGGGTGAATTCCCCTCTGTGGCAGGTTGCCGGGAAGAGCTTCAGATCCCTCCTGATCTAGGGATAGAGATGACGGCGACTACAGACTCTTTCGTGGAATTTTGATCGGGTACTTAGGGTTTCTGTATCGGAGGCAATATATAGGCGAAAGGAGAGGCCGAGGGGGTGCCTGGGGCGGCCAGACCACCCCCTGGCGTGGGCCAGGCCTGGCCGCATGGCTAGGTGGTGTGGCCGGGCCCCATCCCCTCTCCGTCTCGTATTCTGGCTCCTGGTGTCCCTCGGTGAAAAACTGACTTTGGCTTTTGTCCCGTCCAATTCCGAGAATATTCATTTTCTGACTTTCCTGGAACCAAAAACAGCAGAAAACAGGCAGCTGGCACTATGGCTCTTGTTAATAGGTTAGTCCAAGAAATCATATGAAAAGTACTCCAAAGTGTGGACAAAACATAAGAAAGTAGATAAAACCAAGCATGGAACATCAAAAATTATGGATACGTTATTAACGTATCAACATCCCCAAGCTTAACTCCTGCTCGTCCTCGAGTAGGTAAGTGATAAAAAGAAAGAATAAATTTTGAGGTGACATGCACCATCATAAACTTGATCAAAGTATTTGTCAAACATTGATAGCTAGGATCATAGTACTTCAATCATAACATGAAAGACAAAGTTCTAACAATAAGGCAAAGCAACTATGTTGCAACATGAAAAGGCACAAACAAAAGATTCATGAATAACAATGCTTTGCAAGACGTTTGTTTGTTTCACATAAAGAAAACATAGCATAGGGGCATTCAGCTTGTCCCTCATAGAGTAGCAAACACAAATGCATAGGACACCTTCAAAGTTCATAAGAGTGACTAGATATGAATAGTTTAAAACAAGCAATATCAAAGCTATGCATCAATCAACAAGTCTTGGGATAATGCACATAGAACTAAGAATGGTCACTATGCTCTCAAAGTAGGTGCATAAAGATAGAAGGTGGAGACTCAACATAAAAGTAAAAGAAAGGCCTTCATAGAAGGAAGTAGGGATTCAAGTCTCATAAAGAGCTTCCAAAAATTATGGTACTTATTAGCTTTCAGCTCTCATTGCCCCTATCATAAGCATCTTGAAGGTGATTAAGGTTAAAGTGACACAACTAAGAGGATATGCCTGACAAGTTATAAGTTGAAATCTCATGCCCCTTACTTACGAAGACCGAACCTCATGCTACTCAACTTTAGTCACAAGTAAGCTCTTGTCATTGTAAGTACATATGTATCATAGAGAACCGCCAACGGGGTACCCCTTGCACATGATACAGGAGCTATCCCATAATCAAAATGACAAGGCAAGTAGACAATGAGCATCTCAGCGATCTTTTTATTTGCTATTTGCATAGGTTTTTATTGAGGATGCTTCATAGAGTGCTCATTATGGTTATGCTGCAAGTTTCCACCATGATTAGGCATGGCTTAGGCTAGCGGCTCAGGCGTTTATCTAACACACATACAAACTCCATGATCTTACAAGTTCCCCTTTTATTTCACACCGCCGGGATCCATAAGCAAAAGAACATGATATCAACGGGGTACAAAGTACAAGTGCAATGTTGAAAGCGTTCCCCATGATACATGGTTCTGTTAACTTCAACTTATAAAGCGCAAGCATATACGCAACAAAGATGGACGCAATGGTTCAAGTTTATTAAATGCAAGAAAGTAAAGTGTGCCATCAAGTTCGTGAGAGCTTTAATCACCAGTTTTCTCATAACAAGTTTAATTTGGAAGGTAGACAAAAACATGAATATACTTGGAATAGCATATGCTAATAGGTAGGTATGGTGGACTATTTGGAATAACTTGGTTTTAGGAGTTGGATGCATGAGTGGAACTCATACTTGGTTATGGAGGCTAGCAAAAGACTGGGAGCGACCAACTAAGAGAGCAATAATAGCCATAATCATGCAGAGCGACAAAACATCATTGACTAAAGGATAATCAAGGCTATGGTGACTTGGGATAGTCATAACACGGTGTGAGCATGTGCCAAGTCAACCCAAATAAAGCATCAAAGGAGAATACCACAATACTATGCTTTAATATGCTAAAACAACGTATGATTCTTCCAAGGCATATTAAGCAATCTCAATTGTTTATAACAAGTCATGCTACAGCAAAGAATACTAAGTCTAAAGCCAAAACAATATCAAGCATGGCATGACAAAGCATGGGCCACGGTCAAAAACAAGCTCTCTTTACCACTTAAGCATGGACTTTCCTACTCTTTTCCAATCCAAACCAAACTATTTGAAAACCAATGAATAAAAGAGGGGGTCCAACCAATTTATTCAGCAAACTAAGAAAACAAAGCAAACAAAAAACCAAAACAAAAACAAAAACAAAAAAGAAGACGCTCCAAAAACAACACAACTGTGCATGAAACAATAAAATGAAGTGTTTGAAGAAACCTGGAATTTTTATTGATGAAGAAGGGGATGCCTTAGGCATCTCCAAGCTTGACGCTTGTACTTCTTGGATATTTCTTTGGGTGAAATGCGTGGCATCCCCAAGTTTGAGCTTTAGTCCATCCTTCATCTCATTACATCGTTCCTTCTATACACCCGAAATTTTTCTTCATACAAAACTTCACACAATCTTTATTAGCAACATTAGTGCACTCAAGATAATAAGTCTTTCAGTTCAGTTCTAACACCAATAAAACTTCCATTAAAACACAATATACTGTAGCACTTCCCTCAAAAATCTCAATTCCCCAAAAGAACTCAAAAAGGAACCGACAAGAAGCAAATGCAAATAATGGCAGAAGTCTGTCAAAACAGACCAGCAGGTAAATATGAATTTTTTCGAAGACCTTCTATTGCTCAAATCGAAAAGTGTTGAACTAACGAAAGGTAGATAACAACCTGGGGCAGAAGCAAAAAAAATCACGCCTCAAAAAGATGTACAGATATTTTACACGAATTTTTACGGTGAAGCACAAAAATCTGTTTCGGGGGAGCAACTTTCCCAATCATTACTTCTCTCTAATTAGAGGTTACTCTTGGCACAAAAAGCAAATAAAAAGGATAAGGAGCAGTTATTACGTAATAACTTCCAAGACTCATCTAAAACTTTTGGATTATCTACCAATAAGTACTTTTATTTAACGCCTTTAAGTTAGGCATAAGAAGCAAGAAAAAGGATCAAGTGTTCTCAAATGAAGAAGCATTAAGAGCAAATTTTGTTTTCATAGGAGAGGCAAAAGAAATCTTCTCTCTTCTCTTAGGGAAGTGTTCTATACCTTTCTTGAGTGGGAGTTGATATTTAATGGTGCCTTCTTTCATATCAATAATGGCACCAACAGTTCTAATAAAAGGTCTTCCCAAAGTAATAGGACAAGAAGCATTGCATTCAACATCCAAAACATAGAAATCAACAGGGACATAGGCATTGTTAACCATAATAAGAACATCATTAATACTCCCCATGAGTTTCTTTTTAGCATTATTATCAAGTGGGACATTCAAATAACAATCTTCAAGTGGTGGCAAATCAATCATATCATAAATCTTTCTAGGCATAATGGAAACACTACTATCAAGATGACATAAAGCTTTAAAATCAAAATCATTCACTTTCATATTAATGATGGGTTCCCAAGCATATTCTTGTTTCATAGGAATAGAAGCTTTATGTTTCATTTTTTCTTCTTTAATTTTTATGAGAGCATCAGTTATGTGTTTTGTAAAGGCCATATTCATAGCACTAGCATTAGGACTTTTAGCAAGCTTTTGTAGGAACTTAATAACTTCAGAGATGTTGCAATCATCAAGATCAAAATCATAATTATCATCTAAGGTAGTAGAGCTATTACTAGCCTCAACACTAGTGGTAGTGATAGTAGAAACACTAATGTTTCTAGCAATTTCATCTTCTCTTTCCCACTTAGCATGCAATTCAGCTAATAGTCTAACATTTTCATCAATTCTAACTTGTATGGCATTAGCAGCTGCAAAGGGATTATCAATAGTTTCAGGTTTAGCAGTCATTTTATTCAAAGAAGATTGAGCTTCAGCCAATGATGCTATATTTCTTTCAGCATTAGAGAGTTTTTCCTCAATAGTTTTATTGAAAGCAGTTTGTTTACTAATAAAGTTTTTAAGCATAACTTCAAGTTCAGAGGGCGCACTCTTATTATTGTTATAGGAATTTCCATAAGCATTACCATTGTTGGGAGGATATGGCCTATAATTGTTGTTACCAAAATTATTCTTGTATGCATTATTGCTAAAATTGTTATTTCTTATAAAGTTCACATCAACTTGTTCTTCTTGAGCAACCAAAGAGGCTAAGGGAACATTATTTGGATCAATATGGGCTTTCCCATTAACAAGCATAGACATAATAACATCAATCTTATCACTCAAGGAGGAGGTTTCTTCAACAGAATTTACCTTCTTACCTTGTGGAGCTCTCTCAGTATGCCATTCAGAATAGTTAACCATCATATTATCTAGAAGCTTTGTTGCAGCACCCAAAGTAATGGTCATAAAGGTACCTCTAGAAGCAGAATTCAATAGATTTCTTGAAGAATAGTTCAATCCTGTATAAAAGGTTTGGATAATCATCCAAGCAGTCAGTCCATGAGTGGGGCAATTCTTTACCAAAGATTTCATTCTTTCCCAAGCTTGAGCAACATGTTCATTATCGGATTGTTTAAACTTCATTATTTCACTTCTCATAGATATAATCTTAGCAGGAGGATAGTATTTTCCAATGAAAGCATCTTTGCATTTAGTACAAGAATCAATACTATTCCTAGTTAAGGAATTCAACCATTCTTTAGCTTTTCCTCTCAAGGAGAAAGGAAACAATTTAAGCTTAATAATATCTCCATCTATATCCCTATGCTTTTGCATCTCACAAAGTTCAACAAAGTTATTTAAATGAGCAGCAACATCTTCATTACCAATACCAGAAAATTGTTCTCTCATAACAAGATTGAGTAAAGCGGGCTTTATTTCAAAGAAAGTAGCTTCAGGAATAGGTGAAGCAATATGTGTGCTCATGAAATCATTGTTGTTGGTGCTAGTGAAGTCACACAACTTAGTATTTTCAAGACTAGTCATTTTTGTGTTTTTAATAAAGAAAGAAAAATAGTAAAACTATTTTTTTGTGTTTTTGATAAAAAAAAGCAAACAAAACAAAAAATAACAAAGTAAAGAGATTGGTTATGAGGGACTCCCCTTGTGAAGATGTCCTTGACTCCCCGACAACGGCGCCAGAAAAAGAGCTTGATGGCCCAAAATATATCGACCTTGTTGGGGAACCCCAAGAGAAAGGTATGATGAGCACAGCAGCAAGTTTTCCCTCAGTTATGAAACCAAGGTTATCAATCCAGTAGGAGCAAGGAAACACCCCAAAGGTGTAGCTAGCTAAACTTTGGCAGGGCGCACTACCGGTGCCAGCAGCAACGTGGAGACCTGCACAACACAACCACAGAACTCTGCCCCCCAACTTCGATGAGGTTGTCAATCTCACCGGTTTTGCTGAAAACAAAGGATTAAACGTATCGAGTGGAAGAAAGCAATAGTTTGCAGAAAGTAAACACAAAGCAGTAAACAGTTGATTGTAGATTGATGGTAAAAGAAAGGACCAGGGTCCATAGTTCACTAGTGGTGGCTCTCCTTAAGATAGATGACATGTTGGGTGAACAAATTACAGCGGGGCAATTGACAAACATCGAGAAAGCAATCATGCATATACTACTCATCTTGACTCCTTTGAGATTCGATTGGGCATTACAACATTATACATAGACCGCCATCCAACTACATCTATGACTAATAATCCACCTTCAGGTTATCATCCGAACCCCCTCCAGTATTAAGTTGCAAGCAACGGATAATTGCATTACGAATTGTGTGTAAAGTAAACAATATGATTGTTCTATGAACAAAGGATTGTTGTTTTCTCCCTAGTAGCAACAGCACATCTAGTACCTTAGAGATTTCCGTCACTTCCCCAGATTACTAGAGGCATGAACCCACTATCGAGCATAAATACTAACTCTTGGAGTTGCTAGCATCTACTTGGCCAAGATAGCTACTAACAACGGAAAGCATGCAAGATCACAAATAACAAAGACATGATAGAATCAATAATCAATCTGAAATAGCATCTCAATATCCATCGGATCCCCGCAAACACAACATGTAGGAATTACAAATAGATGATCTTGATCATGAACGGAGCTCACAAGATCTAAACATGATAGCACAAAGGAGGAGAACCAGCCATCTAGCTACTACATGGACCCGTAGTCCATAGATGAAATACTCACGCATCACACCGAAGGCTTACATGGTGATAAAGAAGGCCTCCAGGGTGAATTCCCCTCTCTGGCAGGGTGTCGAGAAGAGCTCCAGATCCCTCCCGATCTAGGGATAGAGATGACGGCGGCTACAGACTCTTTCGTGGAATTTTGATCGGGTACTTAGGGTTTCTGTATCGGAGGCAATATATAGGCGAAAGCAGAGGCCGAGGGGGTGCCTGGGGCGGCTAGACCACCCCCTGGTGTGGGCCAGGCCTGGCCGCGCGGCCAGGTGGTGTGGCCGGACCCCAGCCCCTCTCCGTCTCGTATTCTGGCTCCTGGCGTCCCTCGGTGAAAAACTGACTTTGGCTTTTGTCCCGTCCAATTCCGAGAATATTTATTTCTTGACTTTCCTGGAACCAAAAATAGCAGAAAACATGCAGCTAGCACTGTGGTTCTTGTTAATAGGTTAGTCCAATAAATCATATGAAAAGTATTCCAAAGTGTGGACAAAACATAAGAAAGTAGATAAAACCAAGCATGGAACATCAAAAATTATGGATACATTAGCAACGTATCAACGTGTATGAACCAATTTAGCGCTAATAAATGAGCAAAAAATAAATACATCGCCATCGAAGCGGGCCATAACATCGAAGCTCAAATTTGATAGTAGATTTCAAATGATTAGGTGGAATTCCAAGATCATCAACATCTGAACTTGATTCAACATTTGATGTATCACTACTCCTTTCTAGTAACCGAAAGAAACATGTACACCATATAAAGGTTAAAAACGAAAAAGGACTAACTGATTGAATAAATGAGAGGTCACAGATAGGATATTTCGTATTCTTGACTTAAGTGCACACAGCCTTAGAGGCTAATGAAACCCACATAACATTAGCTACATTTCTTGATCCGCTAAAACCTACAGAATAATCAACAACTTTCCAAATCGTGCCCTCCTGTAAGGCCGACAACGAGGGAAAGAAAGAGGTGGAGGCATAGAAGATTAATCATGATAATGAAAACAGACTAGAGCTTGTGTTTCAAGGTAGTATACAAAGATTTTAAAACTTGAACGGTTATAACAATGTGTTGATCAACAAAGTTAGTATATTTAAACAGAACAAGCAACTTCAAGATTTATGTCATGTACCACTCATGCGAATGACAAAAATATGGCATCACAACATTTTGTAAATTATAAATTATTCTTTATGGAAATTTAGAGGACAACATAATTTACTAACTGAACAAAGATCACATAGGGTTTACTTTTGACAATCAATGTCCAGAGCTTCTCATTCACAATCTAACCATCTGCATATACATTTACGCAAAATTTAGAAGTGAACGTACTTCAGAAGTTCAGAATATAAATAAAATATTATTTTTATAAGACGAAATGATAGACATACCTGCTTTGGCATCAATAACAGGAAGCCTCGATATTTCATAGAGTGCATAGGATCCGGTATAAAGAAAGAACTTGCTGGCTCTAAAAAAAGAACTTGTTGTAGTCCTCATCACTATGTGCCCCTCCTCTGAGATTCCTGGCTAGCTTTGCTTCATACAAAAAAGGCACAGTGACCATTCTCTTAAAAGGTCTATAAAGAGGCAACCAATAAGCAGTATCTTTTTTTTGGAATATAAAGCGCAAGCACATATTGCACCAAACCATTGGAGGGACATAATAATATGTAGCAGTAATTTGACCTTTCTTGTAAACCAAAAAGCAAATAAAGGTAGGGGCATGTAAGCTTGACCTTTCTTATAATCCACACAACAATTATATAATTTGAAAACATGAGAAATTTGACCAAGAACACATGAGGAATTTATATGCAATCCTACTTTGAGGAGGGAAAAGGAAAAATTTCAGCACCATAGGTGATTGTGGTGTAGCTAAGTAAAGAATCACAATAGAGGGACATAAAAACTAAGAACCTAACATGAATATATATTGGAATATACAAACTTTTTTAGGTAGAAGTACATAAAAATCTACATGGTTTTCAATGGTCCATCGCATATAAGGTGGAAGCCGAGAATCATCCTGAAGCATCATTCCAGAATTAGGATCAGTATGGTTATCTAAAGAAAGGATTACTCAGCTAGAAGACTCAAGTGAAGCCAAAATAGCACTAAATTATGCAATTTTTGGTAAAAAAAAAGAACGATAGAAGTTTTTATGATGTATATGAAGAAATCAAACAAAGGAGATATTCACCTCGGCTTGCAGGGTAATCAAGTTGTAGTGGGTCAATGCCTAATAGCCAATCTAAGGTCAGCAAACAGTAGTGAAGACATTGTCTTCACAAATAAACACGATGTCTTAAAGAAATAATAGAAAACCAAAAGGGCACATAGCCTCAGTGAGTCTTGAAAAGAAGACCACTTTATTATTTAAGAATACAGGAATGTGGTAGAGGTCGTGCGATGGATGTTTACTTGGCAAGTCAGATTCATCTCGCTCTCCGGTTGTATGAAACAAATATATCCACTTGTGAAGAACATGAAATGTTTGAACTTGGTTAAAAGCCCATGTGCCTTGAACAAAGAACAACACAATCTAATAATTCATTTGTGAAGCTCATAGAAATAGAATTCAGGCATGCTCTTCGCTCATTAGATTTAACTTAGATGGACGACCATTTCAACATGAGAACTATAGAAGAAATGGGGACCATGGTTCGAGTGCACATGCTAGATTCCCTTTTTTCTGTTAGTTGTCCTAGGCTTTAACAGTGCAAGTTTCTTCATTTCGATGAAACTACATCAGACTACAGCAGGCCAGAGATTCAATCTGGTTAGTACCTAACTTAAGTCCAATGGTCTATCGTTGATCCAATAGAAAACTGAAGATCACAACAAACTTACCAACCCACAAGTCAATGATCCCATCATCAACTTCTAAGTAAATATTGCTGCTCCTTGAAGAGAACATGGTGGACAATAGTTGGTGATATCAAGAGCCAGTATCCCTATTGATAGGGGGAAGTAAGAAAAACATAGCACATTATGTACATGAACACACCTTGAACAGAAATGATACATAGCAGTTTAGTCTAATAGAGAGGGGAGATGGTAATGCATGGCATCATAAGAAATTAAAAAAATCGAGATTAAAAGGCAACCATGCAGCACCATGGTTAGCATAGAAGTGCATACTAACTAATATAGATACAATAGCCTCCCAACAGACTCCTCATGTTTTACATAGACCCAATAACAAACTACAGATGAGCAATGGCAATTATTAGAGATGCAGTGAGTGACTGAATTAACCAATGAATGGGCATTTACAAAATTCAGCTAAGAATAGACTATGCAGAGAATAGAACTAAATAGCATGATCTAACATAGATAACGATTCTCAAAGCAGATGAACCTGGAGAAAATGTAAAACTTGTACCTGAGTGTCTGAAGGTAGCCACAACTTCTAAACATTAAATTCAGAGCCTGCATTGCCAAATTATAATAAGAAGCAGCCCATGTACATACGACAACTCGAGCAAAATCAAATCGTCAATAGCTGCAAACAACATGGTTTTTTTATGCGAAACAAAAGGTAATCCAAATAATACGAAATAGATCAGAGGCACTAATTAGAAGATAAATAATTGTAAAACTAATTCTTAATGCATCTTTTTGTGGCATGATAACCAGGTGACCGAAGGACCACATATATTAGCCTAGCAACTGTACCAAGCATGAGAAATCTAAATCATTGGTGATATTTTCATTCGCTCAAATTGCAAGCTGCCATCTCTCCATAGCTAGAGCTAATAGCATTTTAAGCATGCATACATTGGTCAAATGGAAGGATCCCATGACAAATGTCTAATATTGATGATTTATGAATTATCCATACAGATAGGAGCTGATAGTACATATGTGGAAGTAAAGAATGCTTCTATACACTCAAATTTTACCTTACAATGCTATTTCGACTCCAGTTTTAACTTGTGGTACAACTAAATAAAGTTGTGAAAACAACACTCTTTAGTGCAGTTTGAGAGCTCTCCGTCTAGCGCAGTTTGGCAGCTCCTCATGCTCCTCCTAATGAGCACCGAGGAGGAGGCAGTAATGGAAGCCGACATAACTCCTATTCAGTGCCCACGAAGGAGGCAGTGGGTGCGCATGAGTCACACAAGAAGTTTTGCAGAATTAAAATCCCTCAAACCATAATGCTCACAAATAATAATTGGATGACATATATTTATCAAAAGAATTAGAAAATAAAAGGCAGCATGATTTACCCTCCCTCATCGCAAGTAAAGTGTAGCAGAATTTTCTAATGTTCTGAAACGAACGTGAGAAGGAACAAAGTAGATAGATTTTAGTACTTCATGGTTCAACGGCTAAGTTTCCTTTTTTTTCCATACGACTCCCACGAGCCGGGTTCCATTATCAACAGGGATAACAGAACAAATGACCGAGTATCAAACATAAACGGAAATATAACCCAAACCAGAAACACTGATCCCAAACCAGGAAACCAACACCATCAGAAGCTAGGCTAAGCACAGGAGGTGCAGGAAGTCTTTAAACCAACCACATAAAGGACGATAGACATAAAAGATACTACTAGCAACCAAAACGCTACAGCTACTGTCTAGGCCACAAACGATCAACCAGCATCCCACAACACTGATTCTGCATCTCAGACTTCAGAATCATCTTCATCACGTCACCCCCTTCTTGATCCTCAGCGTAGCAGCACGACGCGCCATGTCATGAACCTGGGTATCCATACTCTGTAACCTATCAGCACCCTCCACCAGAATCCCATGGTCGCATTCAGACTGCAAACCTGCCCAATAACGCAAGAACACACACATGTAGCAAATCAGACCCAAAGGGGAAGATGGGAGTTTTCCCTCAAAACAAGCACGATTTCTGGTTTTCCAGATTGACCAACACAGGGCAGCAATGCAAATTATGTGAAAATTAGATCCAAAGGGAAGAAATTTCACAATCCACCAGAAGTATTGAGTAAAACAGGATGGTCTAGAACGTGCGCCTATGACCCCAGCAACACAACTCCACATGTACACAGCAGCAGGACAGGTGAAGAAAAGGTGATTAATCGATTCATCCGAAGGACAAAAGCGGCACACATAACTCCCAACCCACTTCCTTCTCTTTATATGATCTTTTGTATCGATTGCATTATGCCAAATTAACCAAAGCCAAATTTTCATTTTTAGAGGCAGCTTAGCTTTCCATAGTTGCCTAAAGGACCTGTCAGGGGCAATATCAGACACTTTGTTGTATAAGGATTTGACAAAAAAGATCTCAGATTTGGTGTATTTCTATTTAGGTTTATCCATTTCATCATTTAACCTTAATTGGGACAACATACTCCTAAGCTCCTTCCATTGAATGGTCAATATGAGAGACAGCTATCTTCTGAAGGTAAAAAACCAACCCAAATCACACATCTTCCTAACTGTACCAGTTTGTTGGTTGCAAACGTCAAATAGCTCAGCGAATTTTTCACAAAGGGAAAAATTCCCCCAGCTATGTTTCCTTGGTATCAATCCTTAAGCTCTTGTTCTTAACCATGGCCTTACACTAGCGAAAGTCTCCTTGGTCAAGCGGTTGTGTTTCCTGTAGGTAAACGACAATCATCAACACAAGAAATGGTGCACAGATATGATTTTCTTCACAGATATAATTACCCAAACTGTAAATAGATTATTTAATATTGTGAAGAAAATCAACATGCTTATAATTTCATTGTGATTAATATGAAAAGAGCAATGTACGTCAATGGATTTGCTAAAACACTCAGGTTAGATCCGCAAACAACTCAGTTTTGAATATTTTTCTCTGCTCAATGAAAAGAGCATAACACAAAAAATACATAAACTACCTGCTTGGATTTGTGTCAAGCACTTTGTGGACATACATAAATAGAATTTGCATAAATATAGATAATGATTTCTCATGATTAAATCAGAGAGGAAGAGAGGAAGAGAGAGGAAGGGAGAGAGAAGAGGCAAATTAGTAGAAGGAGAGGATGATGGAGAAGGCACCTATCCTCCTAGGTTGCTGCATGCATGGAGGTGTAGGGGATGGGGGAGGCGGACCCTAGGGGGACATGATACAGGAGGAGGGGCTAGGCGTGGAGGAGGAAAGCGCTGTCGGCCGCCGCACGCGGGAGGATAATGGGGCGTGAGCTAGGTTTCCAACGGGGCTGAGTTTGTTGTGCTTTATATACGAGGCAAAAGAATTCTACGGTTCTCAGAGTAGCTAATGAAGCCAATCGAACGGCTAATTAAATCTGATTTGCCGGGAGGCTCTTAGTGGGGGCAGGCACCAATTACATCTTTTTTAGATGTGTTCCAATAAAATTTGTAATAAAAAAAGCTGACTTAAAGCAATGATGACTAGAAGTACGCTCGTTTATGTGTAAAGTGGGGGAACACATTTGCACTTCGGTGGTATGCATGAAATGCACGCACGCACCGGCCGGTCTCGACCGACAGGATCCTGCACGCACGTCGGCTAAGTACATAGCAGTTAGCCAGTTACCACCCGCCCGCCCGTGGTTGCTTTCCAGTTGTTGGCACGTACGCGTACCCGCCCGCCGATAGTGGTAAGCTCGCAAAGTCGCAATCATCGACTCCCTAGACTGGATCGGTCCATCGTTGGGACCTACGTCTTGGCCACGCGATTCGCGCTCGCACCACGAAGTGAACTCGCGCGGCGCGCCAAGTCGCCAACCCACGGACCCGAACTCCGGGACGCATACGCCATCCATGTTCAGTTCAGGACTAGAGATGTTCTGGAATGGATCGAGGCGTAAAGCGCACACACTCTCGTGGACTGCCACTTGCGGATGTTGCAACCGACTGACGAGTGACGAGCCGCACCACACCGACACAGGCACACAGTCTTCTAACACTAATAAATGTAGTACCCTAATACATTTGCATGTAAAAGATTCGCACCTTTGGCACACGCTTCTAGAGACAAATACTCCCCCTCCGTCCGCAAATAAGTGTATTTCTAGGATTATCTTGAGTCAAAGATTTTAAAATTTGACCAACTTTATTGTATATAGTACCACGTAGTAGTATATGGCATCAAATCGATATATTACGAATCTCTACTTCAAAACGGATTTAATGATACTATTTTGGTATCATAAATGTGACTACGTTTTTAAAATAATTGGTCAAACTTTAAACGGTTTAACTTAAGACAAAATTAGAATTACACTTATTTGCGTTTCGAGGGAGTAAATGAGTAGAGATTTTTGTCTCCTGAGCTGCCGTGCTCTTATTATTTTAAAAATAAATGTATAATTAGATTTGAGAGTTTAAAAAATTGAAAAAAATCTGGATGTAGCAATGATATATTCCACAAATGTCCAAATATCAATTTCAAATACTTCACATTCTAAACTACACGTAAAAAAAGTGTGGGCCTATATATGCGTGCAAGTTTTCTGTGACACACCCAGGATTAGGGTTAAACAAATCCCAGATCTTAGCCTGACATAAGCTTAACGTAGAACTCGAGGATATTCAGTGAGAACTCGGTAACACAACAGTAACCCTGTGACACAAAAATTAGTACAGCAAGCTCATAATTGAGCAAAGAACCAAATTATATTACAAGCAGAGGTCACTGACCACAAACATCAAGCAACGGAAGGCAAATTATGTTATTAAGTATAGCAAACTTAACAAATGACATAAGAGGCCTGAAGCATAACGATGACCTCCCAGCCCATAGATTCCAGGTCACCGGCCGGGAACTCCAAGCTACTCATCGGTGTCGATGTCGTACTAAACTTGTCTTTAGGGGAACGCTTACTCTGCTACAAAAGTATCAACAAAGCAAGAGTGATTAAAGGGTGTACTCCGCAAGACTTATGGTCGGTGGGATTATTTTGCATAAAGCCATCTTTGTTTCAGAGTAAGGTCTGGGCTGCGGGCTTATAGCTCTCCTGTCTATATTTTTTTAGCAAAACAATTTTCCAAAACCGTTTTCTCTTTTTTCTCTTTGTATTTTCATTTCAAAACTATTTTGAGTATTTCAAAAATACAAGAGGATTTGTAAAATTATAGAAAATATTACAGGGGCCCTTTTATTCAAATTGGGCTCCACACTTTTGTACTTTTCAAAATTCAAAAACCATTTCGAATTCATTTTTAGAGAGAGATAAAATAGCTAGGGTTTAGGGTTTTATATTTGATCTTGTTTTTTTTTGCATGCATTTTAAATTAGATGATGCTCATGATGCACAAATCAAAACCTTAATTAGGATTAGCTAAAACTAGGACGTTACATTTTCAAATCCCTAGATTTTATCGTATTTTATCAAAAAAAAATGTTGCCCGCAATACGAAGAATTCTATATTCCGATTTTGCATGCTTACGGGATACAACATTGACTATATACAAAATTACTTTTCAGATTTCTTTAATAAATCGTTTGATTACTGATGTTAGTGAATGAAATGAAGAGAGCGGTAGAGCTCGGAAACCAGAAATATCCCTTGGTTCACCATTGAAAGAAGTTTTTATATAATCTCTTAGAGCAAGTATCATAAGTCCTAGTCAGCTGGCTATAAAGATTAAAATATTATTTCCTTGCCTAGTTAGAAGAGAGAGAAGAGGAGAGAGAAGAAGAGTGGGCTCTCATACAAGAGCCAGCTCTAGCACCTGCTCCTAGACACTTTGAGAGAGTGAAAGGTGGGTCATGTAGTACTGAACTAGTATATATTTTTGTAGCTCACTATATTAGAGCAAGTACAATAAGCTCCAGTCAGCAGACTATAGGAATTAAAATATTATATTTGTCCTTAGTTGGATGAGAGAGAAGAGAAGAGACAAGAGGAGTGGGTGCTTAGTTAAGAGCCAGTTGCAGCACGTGCTCCTAGGCACTATGTGAGAGTGAAAAGTGGGTCATATATTAATAAAGTAATATATTTTAATCTCTAACTATTGTACATGTTAGCTATCAGAGGATATGACTTATAGCCAACAGTTGGCTCTACTATTGTCCTTGCTTATATGCTAGCTCTAAGTCGGCTATGGATGACATGGCACTTTGTTTATAGCCGAACTCCGGGGACGCCGACGCCATCCATGTTCAGTTCAGGACTAGAGATGTTCTGGGATGGACCGAGGCGTAAAGTCGTGGACTGCCTTGACTTGCGGATGTTGCAACCGACTGACGAGTGACGAGCCGCACCACACCGACACAGGCACACAGTCTTCTTCTGGCACTAATAAATGTAGTACCCTAAGACCTTTTGCGTGTAAAAGATTTGGACCTTTGGCACATGTTGTCACGCTTCTAGAGACAAATACTCCCCCTCCGTCCGCAAACAAGTGTATTTCTAAGATTGTCTTGAGCCAAAGATGTTAAAATTTGACCAACTTTATTATATATAGTACCAACGTAGTAGTATATGGCATCAAATCGATATATTATGAATCTCTACTTTAAAACGGATCTAATGATACTATTTTGGTATCATAAAGATGACTATGTTTTTCAAAATAATTGGTCAAACTTCAAACGGTTTGACTTAAGATAAAGTTAGAATTACACCTATTTCTATTTGGAGGGAGTAAATGAGTGAAGATTTTTGTCTCCTGAGCTTCCGTGCTCATATTATTTTAAATATATATACTAGCTGAATGTCCGTGCGTTGCTACGGAAGAACTAAAATAATAGTTCTAAATATGAAAAATACAGTTAAATATCAATGCAAGACTAAGACTACTTGTCAGATTTTTGTTTTTAGAACTGAAGTATATAGACCGGATGAACATTTTTAAGTGCAATGGGCCATGAAACAAACCCTTTGTATCTACATGAAAAGGTTGTAGCTTTATAAAAAGTAATATACCATCACCATGGCAATCAATGTTACAAGCCACATGCATTTGAAATTAAACCCATGCATCAAGACATTTCGGTTTGTCCAAGCCTTTGTCCAGCCACACTAAGCTCGGATGATATAGCTCTGCCTTCTTAAGATGTGTGTCCTACTGTCTTAGATTTTCTTCTTTGCCTTCCTCTTTTATGTTATCCTAACAAATAAAGATCTCCATGCAAAACAAGCCGGACTTACTTTTAACAGAACTCCTTTCATACATGCACATGCAGAATCAAGCAAAATATGATTTCAAGCATCTGCAATTTACAAGAATTCAGAGCCGAAGCTCTTCAGGTTGTTAAGCATCAAAGTGATTAGTGATTCTACAAATATAGAAGCATGAAGCCGATAGACAAGTGCATAGCAGCCTAACGATTTTTAAGATGTGACCGTGAAATTGTAAATACATTTTCTAAGCTAACAAACACAATTGATCTGTTACAATTTGTTTGTTTACTTTATGTACTCCCTCCGTCCAGATATAGATGACTTTGAATGTACATAAATATAAATATAAATTATTTAGTTTCGGATGGGGAGCACGTGAAAAGGCACTGGCATAGCATTTTCCTTGTAAAGCTGCACTTCTAAGTTGCTCATCTGTCCACTCGCAAATTCCAATATGAACGTCTGTCCGCTCGCAAAGTAGACTCAGCTGGCAATCTGTCTGCTCCTAATGTCCCTCTCAAGCAAATAGTAGTACAGTACCATCTTCTCTTAATCGTCTGACACAATCTCTTCCAATCTCTTCAAATCTGGGCATGCAGCTGCGCAAATCCCCTTCGAACCTTCGCTTCACTCTCATGAATCGAGCTGGCCTAGCAAATCGATTTGATTGTTGGTGGCGGATGGATTAGATGGATCAGGGAAACAGGATGGGAGCAGCCACCGCGGGCGACGGTAATGCACGGGCGTGCTCTCTGTGCCCCTCTCCTCGCGTCTCTCGTCTCTCTCCGATTCGGCCTCTCCCTCCCATATCTGTGCGCCGCCAACTACCGCACTAACGGCGGCCATCCTCCAACTCGAGATCAACCCCGAGGGCCTCTTCTCCCCACCTGGCTTCCTGCTCCCGTAGAAAATCCCGTCGTCTCCTTGGCTGTTCCAACTTCGTCTGTTCTCCATGGCGCCGAAGTCCGCCGCCTGTTGGCGCAGATGCTTGCTCCGCCGACCTCCTCTCCTCGAGCTCCTGGCCAGGCCAAGATAGCCATCGCCAGCCTCTCCTGCCCCACGCGGTGACCACAAGCAGGGTGGCACCCCAATCCTAACCACAATCAAATCGGACTCGGTGGCGGTGGCGCTCCAACCCTGGCTGGCAGCGGTGGCACTCCGATCGGGCTCCCCGAGATGGTCTGGTTAGCGAGAAGGAAGAGGAGAGATCGGTGGTGAACGAGGGGCGTGGGGACGGCGCTGAAGGCGAGGGAGGGGATAAGGTCGGGTGGTGTTTTTTGCGGTGGCATGGAGAGTAATTGTTTCGATCTTGCAGGGGCAAAAAGGTTAAATAACGGCAGACGGAAATTTTTCTAGCCGACGAACGTACCACAACATAAATTAGTAGATACTAGTTGAATGCCCGTGCGTTGCCACGGCTACTAAATCCAGTCTGCGTGGCTTGTGGAAGGAGAGGCCCGTCGCCGCAGCGGTCTTCGATGGGAGGCATCAGTGACGGTGTCGCAGGCTACAGTGAAGGGAAGTGGCGTTGTCGTCGACTCTATCTACCTCCGTCGCAGGGGATGAAGCCACACCCGCCTGGAAGCTCGCCGCCGTCCGTGTTCGATTCCCGCCGCCCGCGCTTGCCGCTGCTCGCCCGGACATGTTGCCGCCCCACAGGTCACCTACAGAAGAAGGACCAGCAAGGTCGGTATCCCTTTTGTTTTCCAAACAAACCGTCAAATTTCACTCAGCGGTGGTAAGGGTTGTAATATATCCAAACTCGCAGGAGCAAAAGCGTCGAAACTAAAAATCATAACCAAAAGTTAGCATGGACGAACCTACCTCAAACAAATTAATAGTATAGATAATACGACCCAATCCAAAAAATTGCAATTTCTAACATAATTAGCTTAACGTGTGTTGCTACGATAAAGAAAAAATTGTGTCATGTTCAAGCGCATTGTCAATGCTTACTCTACCTGTCGACTGGGCTAGGACAGCCGGTAGACATGTGTGAGGCCATGAGCCATTCAATGTCGTCGCCACTCACCCCATTGCGCTAAGCCGTTCACCTCCCTCTGGTCGGAGAGTAGAGGAAGCTAGGGGAGGAGTTGAGATGAGGATATCCGATGCTTGATAATCCGCGCCTTTAAACTCTGAAGAGACCTAAGCATTTGGCATAAACTTTCATAATCATACGTATATAATTCGATTACTAAAATTATACACATTCCTAGTCTTCCAATATCATAGAAAGGTACTATTTTCTTCATAATCTTTGTGATGCAAAAATTAATTACTTATAAATCCATTCATTGATATAAATGGATCTTCCTTTTAAGCAAGTATAGCCAATTAAGATATGATAAAATGTGATCTTTCGATGACAGTATCTATTTGTTGAGAGGTGAGTACGGATGAAGTTTTCTTTTTCATTTGGCTATCTCTATGAGCGATGTACTTGAAATTGGACAAAACTTCAGTTTTTCAAACGCATCTTGAGACTGAACTGAAGCAGGTTTGCTGTTGGATAAAAGTCACTTATTCACCATGGGGTAAGTTAAATTTCTCTCTAAATCCATTTCACAAAATCTCTCTTCACGAATCACTTGTGAACAAATAAAATACATAGTAAGTAGAAAAAATAGTTGGAGAATACACGGTGGAGCATCAGGTTGAACCAAGAAATCCATCACTAACGAGAGAAGCTAAGCAGCAGCCGCACATGTAGCAGGTAGAGGAAAAAAAATCAAGAGAGTTTGTGATGTCTATCCAACGTGTGCAGGTGCGGGAGCCGGAAAGAAGAAGAGCATCGGTCATGTGTTTGCCATGTGTGGGAACGGCCGGGAGGACAGATCGCACTCACCCAGGCAGGTGCACTGCAGCCAGGAGGGAAGGCCACACGAGAGATTGGGGAAAGAGTAGGCACGGGAAGGTTGAGAGATAGGCTGGTTCAGGAGATATGGAGGAAGAGGCAAGGCTGCCGGGAGATTGAGGGGGAGGCACCTGGAGGTCGCCGGAGATGGTCGACGGACGTGAAGGATGGGGAATCAGCCCCATCACCCTGGGTCACTGCTCCGCCTCTATCTCCTCCGTACACCGCTGAGTCTCGATTTTTTACGCTCTACTGATTCACCACCAGAGCCTCAACCGTCATGGGGAATCTCCGGCAAGCGACGGCGGTTGACTCTGGCCAGCGGCGCAGTCTCCCTGCCCGTGTCGGAGGTGGCCTTCGACTTTGGCCGAGTCCTATCGGATAACTCACCGCGCGAGGCGGTCCGCTCGGGACGGAGACGATCCCCTCCTCCGGGGTCCAGTTTTTTTTTCCATTGACTTACCAGATCCACTCGGCGGTGGCATCCCTGTAAATACCACGAACTTCCAGGGGTAAAATCGTCCAGAAAAAATCGGAACCAAAATTTAGGACGGACGAACCTACCTCTGTGTAAATTAGTAGATAGATATAGATAGATATAATTATATTTGAGAGTTTTAAAAAAATGAAAAAAATATGGATGTAGCAATGATATATTCCACAAACGTGCAAAATATCAATTTCAAATATTTCACATTCTAAACTATACTAAACTACACGTAAAAAAAGTGTAGGCCTATATATGCGTGCAAGTTTTCTGTGACACCGTCGGAATCAGGGTTAAACAAATTCCAGACCTTAGCCTGACATAAGCTTAACCTAGTGCTCGAGGATATCCGGTGAGAACTCGGTAACACAACAGTAACCCTGCGACACAAAAATTAGTACAACAAGCTCATAATTGAGCAAAGAACCAAATTATATTACAAGCAGAGGTCACTGACCACAAACATCAAGCAACGGAAGGCAAATTATGCTATTAAGTATAGCAAACTTAACAAATGACATAAGAGGCTTGAAGCATAACGATGACCTCCCAGCCCATAGATTCCATGTCACCGGCTGGAAACTCCAAGCTACTCATCGGTGTCGATGTCGTACTAAGCTTGTCTTTAGGGGAACGCTTACTCTGCTACAAAAGTATCAACAAAGCAAGAGTGAGTAAAGGGTGTACTCCGCAAAACTTATGGCCGGTGGGATTATTTTGCATAAAGCCATCTTTGTTTCAGAGTAAGGTCTGGGCTGCGGGCTTATAGCTCTCCTGTCTATATTTTTTTAGCAAAACAATTTTCCAAAACCATTTTCTCTTTTTTCTCTTTGTATTTTCATTTCAAAACTATTTTGAGTATTTCAAACATACAAGAGGATTTGTAAAATTATAGAAAATTTTGCAGGGGCCCTTTTATTCAAATTGGGCTCCACACTTTTGTACTTTTCAAAATTTAAAAACCATTTCGAATTCATTTTTAGAGAGAGAGAGATAAAATAGCTAGGGTTTAGGGTTTTATATTTGATCTTGTTTTTTTTGCATGCATTTCAAATTAGATGATGCTCATGATGCACAAATCAAAACCTTAATTAGGATTAGCTAAAACTAGGACGTTACATTTTCAAATCCCTAGATTTTATCGGATTTTATCAAAAAAAATGTTGCCCGCAATACGAAGAATTCTGTATTCCGATTTTGTATCCCTTGGTTCACCATTGAAAGAAGTTTTATATAATCTCTTAGAGCAAGTATAATAAATCCTAGTCAGTTGGCTATAAGGATTAAAATATTATTTCATTGGCTAGTTGGAAGAGAGAGAAGAGGGGAGAGAAAAAGAGTGGGCTCTCATGCAAGAGCCAGCTCTAACACCTGCTCCTAGACACTTTGAGAGAATGAAAGGTGGGTCATGTAGTACTAAACTAGTATATTTTTGCAGCTCACTATATTAGAGCAAGTACAATAAGTCCAGTCAGCAGACTAAAGGAATTAAAATATTATATTTGTGTTTAGTTGGATGAGAGAGAAGAGAAGAGACAAGAGGAGTGGGTGTACGTGCTCCTAGGCACTATGTGAGAATAAAAAGTGAGTCATATATTAATAAAGTAATATATTTTAATCTCCAACTACTGTACATGTTAGTTATTAGATTGACTTTAGATGACATGGATATGACTTATAGCCAACAGCTGGCTCTACTATTGTCCTTGCTTATATGCTAGCTCTAAGTCGGCTATGGATGACATGGCACTTTGTTTATAGCCCGCAACTGGGCTATACTATTGTCTTTGTAATTACATGCATTGACTGTTGGCGCTCGGAAAAGAAATCAGTACTGTACGGTACATTAGTTAGTAGTAGCAACATCTGACAGCGTGGACTAGTATCGGACGTAGGGAACGAATAGTGCTACGAGTGTACTACTGACTTTGGGATTAATTGGATGTGTGAGAAACACGTCGGGTAGACACGTACATGGCGACACGTCGTCTGAAGTCTGAAGCGTCTCGTGAGGAGCAACCAAACCAATCGTCGGTCGATCATCCAAGTCCAGTACGAGTACGTTGGCTAGTAAAAAAAAAAAATTCACAGTATGCAGGTCTTCCTGGACTGCACCGACTGGACCGGACTGGGTCGCTGTCGATGAGATCATTGGGACGTTCACGTTCCGGTCACGCGATTCGCCCGTTGGCGCTTGCACGAGCACGAGGATGAAAGGAAGGAACCGCGGCGCGGCCACGCCAACGCACGCACGCGCGCGCGCGCCGACCGACGCGTAAAGCGCACCGCACCGCGCCACGCCACCCCACCCCACGCCCGCCCGATGGCAGAGCAGCTGCTGCCTGGAGGACGTCGCAACCGACTGACGAGCGGGACCGGTCACCGGCTTTCACCCGCCTCGCCATCCCAGACCGCGCGGTCGCACCGCACCTTGCACCGACACCCCACGCCACACCGACACAGTCCCGGCACCCGACGCGCCAACGTCCACAGCTTTTTCGCAGATTTGTTGCTTCCACGCCCAGGTTTGTTGGGGGATCCCCGCGGCCCGACCGACACGCTCCCGCCGTCCGATCCCCCACACCGACGGCCGCGATAATAGGTTCCCCAGACAGATGCGCATTTCAGCATCCCGGGATGCCCCTGCATAATCTCACGCAAACAGCCCTGGAGAACGCGAGATTCGCGACACCGTACTAGCCGGTAGACCAGAGGAGGGGCGCGGCTGCTATTGAGACGGAGTCTGAAGGATTACATCGTCAAACACGTCCGTCCGGTCCGTCTCTGAAGACGCGCGGCTTTAAAGAAGCGCAGTGCAAGCAGAGCAGCAGAGGAGAAGCGGCGGGAAGTACGATACGAAGCCATCACCCTCTTTCCCCTCTCCTCATCCTCCTCCTGAAGCAAAGCGAGCTAGGGTTTGCTCGCGTCCCGGCCGTCTCCAGATCCATCCGAGGTGCGTCTCTCCTCCTCCTCCTCCTTCCTCCCCTTCTTCTTCCCGTCCCACTCTTGTTCCCGCCCGCCGAGCACGAGCAGGCAGGCAAAATGGTTGGCTGGTACTACTACCACCGCTTGTCGAGATCCAGCATTCTGGTTCCGTCTATACCGCCTCTGCTAAGCTCGGGCCGAGCAGACCGGCTAGCTGGTGCCGGTTTATTTCCTCTCGTTTCCTTGCGGGGTGCCCATTTCCGGAAAAGGGTTGCCTGTGATTGCTGTGTACAAAAACAGAAAAGGGTTGCCTGTGATTGCTGTGTAACATCACTCATACATGAAAACCCATCCTTCCCTCTTGAGTTCCAGCTTTTGTTGCTTGGTTGGGTCCATTCTATTGTTTGGTTGTCCTCGTCGACATATTTTGCCAACAAAAAGATACATGAAAAACCATCATTTTACTCTTCACATTGTTCCGTGTTCTCAGATGACGTGAAGTTTGTGCTATTGGCTGGCCGGAACTTCTTAATACTATGTCTTTCTAAAAGAAGAAAACTTGCAATCATTGTCAGGTGTTCGTGATGGCTCCCGCTGTTGAAGCAGTGAACAAGGTTAAGGTGGCAAGCGCACCTGTCAAGGCTCCTGTTCTGAATGAAAAGACACTGTCATCCATGACCAGGAGACCCGGTTCAGCCCATCCCTGGCATGATCTTGAGATAGGTATTTGACATATTTCTCATCAACCTTTACAAGAAAACCAATTTCTTTGTTTCCCACTTCTGAAAACTTATAATATTGGACTGTTTCGTGCAGGGCCTGACGCACCAACTATATTCAACTGCGTAAGTCCACCCTGATATGTTCCCATCGGGTTTTCTCTCTTATAAATCTGTCGTATATCATAGTCCATTTCCTTTGATTCACTTGAAACGCAAGCATTCCACCACATATAAAATATATGATCTTCTAAAGCACCTCTGTCATTTTGACCTTTTCGATTTTTTGTATGTCCAATACATGCTCAGGAGTTCTGTACCACAAACTAAAAGTGGATGTTGTTTTCTGTCAGGTCATTGAGATTCCTAGGGGCAGCAAGGTTAAATATGAACTTGACAAGAAAACTGGACTCATAATGGTAAAGCATTGTTATTCATTTTTCTTCTTATTCTGAATCTCTCTTCTCCAGTACTCTTATGGTTTTTGTTTGGTTATACGCATGTGTGCAGGTGGACCGTGTGCTTTATTCATCAGTTGTGTACCCTCACAACTATGGATTCATTCCCCGCACACTGTGCGATGACAGCGATCCGATGGATGTGCTAGTTATCATGCAGGTATGTCTTACTACTTCCCTTTTGTGACCAGAAGGTTGCACTTCATACTATAGAATACTTTAGTACGTTGTAGAACAGTAACAGTCTGCATTTGCAGAACTTCCCGTTTGTTGCTTCTACCCTTAGTTTGGGCAGCGTGTGAAGTGTTTATCTTTGTTGATACAGGAGCCAGTTGTTCCAGGCTGCTTCCTCCGTGCAAAGGCCATTGGCCTCATGCCTATGATTGACCAGGTTTGCTTTCATGTCTCAACCCTACAACAGTCCAAGGAAAAAGCATAGATCCTGATCAGTATTTATTTGAACAGGGAGAAGCAGATGACAAGATCATTGCAGTGTGTGCTGATGATCCTGAGTACAAGCATTTCAATGATATCAAGGAGCTCCCACCTCATCGCTTGGCTGAAATCCGACGCTTTTTTGAGGACTGTATCCTTGTTGATCCTCTTATATTCAGATATAAGTAGCGAAGCATTGCACAAAAAAATTGTTTGCTTATCTTGGTTTTGCTTGCAAAATGTCCCTGAGTTTGAGCCTACATTTCAAACTAGTACATAGCCATGTGGTGCACTGCCAGTACAAAGCTATCTGCATTTATAGTAGCTTATTGATTCCTGAAAAATGTATCTTATATCACACAAACCAGTTTAGGGTCTAGGTAGTGCAATTTTGATAATACAGATCTTCGATCGAACGGTTTCTTTAACCGGGACCTGCAGACAAGAAGAATGAGAACAAGGAGGTTGCTGTGAACGACTTTCTGCCCGCGACCGCTGCTTACGAAGCCATTCAGCACTCCATGTGAGCATTTCTCGAATCCTCACCATGGTTGTCCTAGATGGTTTGTGCTGACATCGGCTTTTTTGGTGTTTTTTCACAGGGATCTGTATGCTACTTACGTCGTGGAGGGTCTGCGGAGATAAGCTGCTTCGAGGCTCAGCCCGGTGCGTTGCTTGTAATCGCTGGGACTGGGATGATGTTGACAATACCTTGGAGAACGAGATACTGTCGCCTTATGAACTACTCCTACCGTTGTTTTTGTGTCTGTGGCTATTGTACCACCGTTTATCACCTTGCAAGTAGTAGTTAGCACAAGAAAGTGTGACGAAATATTCTTTTGTTATTGTACCACCGTTGATCATCTATCTCTATGTTACCTTGATATTTTCATTCTTGGCAATTCAAGTCGGGCATCAAATATTCTTTGTCATGTTAAGAAGTTTCAATCTGTCATGCCACCTGAATTCGTTTGCATAACACAAATATGCCTTGGAACTAGAATGACTCAGAATCTGGAATATCTATCTCTGTGTGAAAATCAGTTGGTACCAAGCACAAAGTTGTGAATCTTTTGATTGGGAAGCAGAAAGCAATGGCAAATCCATTTACAAACCATAGATTGCAATGGCAAATCCATTTACAAACCATAGATTGCAATGGCAAATCCATTTACAAACCATAAATTGAAATGGCAAATCCATTTACAAACCATAGATTGCAATGGCAAATCCATTTACAAACCATAAATTGAAATGGCAAATCCATTTACAAACCATAGATTCTACTGTTTGAATGTTGTTTTTCTGATGTGCTTGTGTACCACTGATAGTACTGTTCTGTGGCCTCGGTGCCTCTTCATGTCAGGCATAAAAAACTCAGTCAGCTATGCAATTAGCCCAGTTATTCGTCAGGTTTCAAAAATTCAGTTTGTTTTTTCAGCTGATCCGTTGACATACCAAAATTTCAGAGATGAGCACTGCCGCACTGGATCTAAGAAAGTAAGATAGCACCTAAGAATTTGCATTGAGCAGTCGCTCAGTAACGAAACTTGAACCGATTCAGGAGAAGAAAGCAGATGCAATTTTCTGACGGGATTGCACAGCACTAATGTAAATCTCATTGCTTTGCAAAAACGAAGGAAATTACAAGAATCCACAGAGAAATCAATAGCCCAGTAGCACAACTGCAGATGAAAACATGAATTGGCTGATTCATTCATAAGACAAGAGGAAGCAAGGAGCTTCCTCGTTGTTCACGGTTACACGGCAGCGAAGGGGAACTACTACTACTTCGCTAAACAGACTGCTAAACTACATCACACTCTGAATCGAAACGATGAGTACACAAGCACAACCACACAGAGCCAGTTTTTAGTCAGCACGGTCCGGATCTAGGCCTTGGTGGTCTTCTTGGGGGTCTTGACGGCCTTCTTGGGCGACTTGGCGGCAGCCTTCTTGGGGGACTTGGCGGCGGTCTTCTCGGCCTTCTCGACGGACTTCTTGGGGAGCAGCACCGGGTTGATGTTGGGCAGCACGCCGCCGTGGGCGATGGTGACCCCGCCGAGCAGCCTCCCGAGCTCCTGGTCGTTGCGGATGGCCAGCAGCAGGTGCCTGGGCACGATCCGGGACTTCTTGTTGTCCTTGGCCGCGTTGCCCGCCAGCTCCAGAACCTGCAGCGCACACACACAAGATTCGGTCCGTCGGAAATGAGATCAGGAGGTGAAGAATCGGAGGGGAGGGGAGGGAGAAGGGTGGTGCTTGCCTCTGCGGCGAGGTACTCGAGGACGGCGGCGAGGTAGACGGGGGCGCCCGTGCCGACGCGCTTGGCGTAGCGGCCGTGCTTGAGGTACCGGCCGATGCGGCCGACGGGGAACTGGAGCCCCGCCTTCACGGAGCGGGTCACCGACTTCTTCCTCGGCCCGCCGAGCTTCTTCCCCGCAAACTTCTTCGCCTTGCTACCGTCCATCTCCTTGGCTGGTGGCTTGCTTGCTCGACTGGCTCCGGCGAGAGGAGGAGATGTGTGGGGATTGGAGAGGATTTGGTTTGAGCTGAGGCTGAGCTGCCACGGCTGGGGTATTATATAGGGGGCGCGCCGTGTGACGAGGGGTGTGTGCCGTTGGATGGAGCGGAGGTGGATGGTGAGGATCGGTCTGGGGGATCGATCCGTGGGAGGGGGCGCGGGCCAATCAGGAGCGGGGGTGATAAAGGCGCACTCGTGGTGGTGGATTGCGATCACGCGTTCTTCGAGGACGGGTTTGTAGTTCCCGAGCACAGACTGCTCCTGGTATTTGAAAATTTCGAAATTTGTATCTTTTTAGTTTAAAAAATCTACAAACAAATTTGGACATACATATACATGGTCTGAATAACCATAACAAGTTTTGGTAGAAAACTCGTTTTGTTTTGTACTGCAAAAAAAAACAAATTTCTTGCTGCGCATAGAGTACAAAAGCCAAGATTTAAGTTGGAAATTTGAAAAAAAAAATCTGATGTACCTTTGAAATGTTTATACATTTGTGCGTATTTGTTTTAAGATTTTTTGGAGTCCTAGATATAGATTTTTCAAAATTTTCAAAAAAGAGAATAGTGCTGCTGCCCGGGAGCCGTAGGCACTTTTTGGCGTTCTTAGAAAAGAAAAAAGTCTCAAATAATGTATACTTTCATTTCGCAATATCATATTTGGACCTTGAAATTGAATCGAGACCAATACCAGACCAGACTTTGAATTGAAATGTATGTCATCCATTTTGAGCTTTTCGAATTTGCTTGTCCACTACATGCTCAGCGGTTCTGAACCACAAACTAAAAGTGGACAATGCTTTCTGTCAGGTCATTGAGACACCTCGTCTTCTCCCCAACTCCCCACCTCCCAGCCCCGCGGTCGAAGGACGCGGCCAGGCAAAGCTCTGCGTCACCTCTTCATCTGGTAGTCATCCTAGGTGGCGGGGTTCTCGACAGCGTAGACACCAGTGATGACAAGAAGACTAATGATGACGAGGATGAGGAGTACTTGGGTTGGTCATTAGCATCGTCTACTTTTTTCTTCCTTTTTGGTCCTTCGATGCCAAAGGGAGAGAATAAGTAGAGTTCTATTTAGGATGTCCACCGGGTATAAGGATAGTTGCTAGTTGTTTTGGGTCTTATTTGCTATCTCTTTGGACCTTACTTATCTATTTATGTGGTCGAACTTTGTCATTTGTGGTTGTTTCGACAAGTACACTTTTATCTAGATTCATGGACCTCTTACAGATGTTTGTTTCTTGTCGTGGTGTGGAACATGGTAGTACCATCAGGGATGGCTTAAGAGGGATCAATCAGGGGCTAGCGATGGTTTCCACAGATGGGATTGGGGACATGCATTGGCTAACATGGCGATATACCCAGGTTCAGGGTCCTCGTGGTGAGGTAAACCCCCTACTCCTACAAGATCTCACTATATGGCAATGGTGAACACAATACAAGGACTCCCTGAGCTGTATCCGAGAGTGAACTTGGGGAGAATGGGAGACTAGAGAGATCAATCTTGCACTGGAGGCCATCACACCCTTATATACATGCTAGGGTGCGGATTACAAGGTAGTGGTCGGCTGGTGGGGCCCAGCCGGTGGGACCCGTGCATGGTGTCAGCTAGAGTGGTGTGCTATACGATTATCATGGGCATAGTCCCGCGCCGGATGGTAGTCATGTCCATAGTGCGGAGCCATTGGCATTGTAGGAGACAGGGTGCCAGAGTCTATGGTATGGGCTTCTATCTTTTGTCTTGTCGATACGGCGAGGATGGCACGGTATTGTAGAGTACGCCACGCTCCTAGCTAGTCCTCTTCTTCTCTAGTCTTGAGGCAGCCGACTGGACGGGCAGCCGACCGGGTCTTGGCGGTGACCGGCTAGGTCGGCCAGCTAGCCAGGTCTTGGCGATGACCGACTGGGTGGGCTAGCCGGTCAGGTCTTGAAGATGACCGGTTGGGTCTACGCGGGGGTAATCTCCCCGACACTAGCCACCGAGCGCGCGGAGACTTGGCATTTTTGGAGAAGTTTTCGTGAGCTCCTGAGTTTGTCGAGGTAAATGACCAATGGAGCATCCGAGAGTAGAGTCGATCGATACCCACTGGGTCTAGCACCCGTTTGGCACATGGATAAATCCAATTTGTGATAAGGTATATTTGTATCCATAGGAATACAAGATTAGATATAGTTATATTGGACTATGGCTTTGATCATGTGGAATGGTTCTCAAATATATAATATTCATTGATTCTTAGCTTTACTTCACCTAAAGTGTAAATTACTCTTGATTACCTTAACATCACAAACAAGTGTAGTGTTGATCAATATCTAGAGACTAGATTATTGTCGTAGGATTACTCATAGAATTGATTCACAAAAGTGTGAGGTATTGTTTATCTCAACACAATTCTTAAGTTTAGGGTTTTAGGGTTTAGCATATGTTTGGTTCTAATCATAAGATTATTCCCTTGATTGGGCTTGGTAGAGATGTGTCACATATATGCATGCAAACTTAGTATTGAATTTCTCTCTTGAATTACCATGGCACATTTTTTAGGTACATGCTATGGTGAAGAATAGAGTATACTTCATCCACTTAATGTCTCTCACCATTAAGTAGGAATTCTACTTATCCAAAGAATGGTAGGGATAAGATGGTTTACGAATGGAACTTGAGAGACTAGTCAAAAGTTTATCCAATGACTTGAATGAAATGGATCCTGGTTTAGATTCTCTAGATAGACTTTCCTATGCTTACTTACAAAGTATTATGGATCTATGGTCATGGAATTCCTTTCCTATATATACTAGGTATTGTTCTTCACTAGGTTCATTATCATGTCCTAAACATGATAATCTGGCTTGTTAACTATCTAACTTCTATTGTCTTAAGGTTCTTATCCAATTTTCCTTTGTTATAATAGTAGCTTATGATACTAATGACTTTAATTTCCCAATGAAATCACTAGTGTTAAGTGGCTTTAGCTACTAAGCTTGGGTGTTTTCTTAAGTGGTAACTCTAACTAGGTATTAATGAGTTGTCAACAAGATCTACTTCAACTAGAATAAAGTTGAGAATATATAGTTGCTTCACTTGTTTTGGCATTGGTTATGGTCTACTTGGTTATACTTTTCTAATGGGCAATGATAAGTTATCAGCATATGCATCTTAGTGATTACAACTAGGACCTCTATCATACACTAGTTCATAGGATATGTTTTCAATAGGTTCTTCTACTTGGTTGAGGTTAACTAGGAGTAATAGGTAACCCTAGGTATGGTTCACTTGTAGTGATGCCAAGTCTAGGTCTCACTAGATATGGTCAAGTATAAGTAATCATCAATTCTCAAATGAATAGATGGTCTAATAGGATTGTCTTGTTAATGTATCAAACTTGTGTATAGGCTTTTAGGATGAATATTAATTGTTTAGAGTTTGTCACTAAAGATTTATTCGTATGGCTTGGTATCAACTATGGGACTCATTCTTTAAAAGAATGATCCTATCAAGTGATACATTTTAGGTTGGTTCCGATTGGGTACTCAAGTCTACTCGGGATTTTGCTAGATTCTCTACTATCTAGATACCCTGACTAACCACTAGGCTTTCATCCTAAAGATGTGGTAGTACTTCTAACATATCTAGATCTCTTGCTTTTTCCTATTATGATTGAATGGATCGAATGGGAAAGAAGTATAGAGAATAGATCAAGATTTGGCTTCAAGTGTTCTAGAGAATTGTCTAGCACATGATAGATTGAGGATGACCATACAAGATAGAATGAGATAGATTAGATTTGGTTCTTTATTCATTAAGGATGTTTTTGTGTTAGGCTCAGTTTTACTCACGAATAACGCTTCTACCTTCCTATGATATAGTCTTAGAAAAGGTCACATCAAAGTTTATAATGCTCAACTTGATGACCTAAGTCTAACTCATCAACTTAAGTGAAACTTCAATCACTTTGACAAGTTCTAACAAAAAAAAATTAATTTCCTTGGATTTTTCATGCATGGATGCAATGCACACCTCTATGTTCTACCCATTTCAAGTATCTTAAATTATGGGATATTACAATAATCCCTTAAACCAAGTTATTCCATTAGTGTCACCATACCTACCTATATATCAAAATGCTATTCCAAGTATATTATATATGTTATATCTTTGAATATTTCAAAATAATCCCTTTTGTGTAGTTTAAAGCTCATGAAAATAAGATGTGGGGTGTATCCAAAAGTGCACAACTGCTAAAAACAATACAGAATAATAATTAAACTTAACCCATTATGGATGGAAGTATGTTAGTTGTATGCATGATATGTTAAAGGTTGAGTGTTAGCAGAACCATGTATCATGGGGAGCATTTTCAACGTAGGCAACATATTTGATATCATGTATCTTTTGGATGTGGCTTTTAGGCGGTGTGAAATATATATAATCAAAGTTTTTTGGAATATGCATATGTGTTAGAGGAAGCATATATCCACTAACCTAAGCCATGCTACATCATGGTGGAAATTTACAACATGGGCACCCAATGAAGTGTTTTAAGTAAAAAGTTGTGTAGATGGTAAATAAAAAGAAACACCAAGGGATTTCATCGTTGTTTGTCTTATCATTTGAGTATGGATAGTCCCAAAAGACTCCTCGTACAATGGGGCAAGAGGTACCTCGGTGCACCTCATTTGGAACTATATGCATGTAATGACAAAGTTATTTGTGGTCCTAACTTGAGTAGCATATGGACCTAGCAATTGTGGTCAACGGACATGAGACACTTAACTTGGAACATGTAAAGTATATAAAGATTATATCTACTTTCACTTTAACCATAGTCACAAAATATGCCTAGAGCCAAACTCTTATGATTATCGTTGACATGAACTACATATCCCAAAACTATATTTTGCTTCTCTCATATGTTGTGAGAATTTAAAGGTTTATCACATATACTCCCTCCATTTCATAATATAATATGTTTTAGGTTTGTGAATGGAGTGTATCTAGACCTCTTTTAGTGTGTAGGTTCGGAGTGAATCTACACACTAAAAGAGGTTTAGACGCACTCCTTTCACAAAGATAAAACATCTTATATTATGAAACGGAGGGATTATTTCCCTTCTTACTTTCGATTAGTTCAAAGAGTACACATATATGAAATACAAATAAGATTCTTATACCAAAGTAGGAAAATACACAATGCACTTTCACTTGCACTTTACATGCTTAATAGTCCATACTACTTTGAACATTTTTTTACAAGATTGACATATTGGTAAGCATAGATGAGGAATGAGAAATATAACTTTTTAAGGTAAGTGGTCAGTGTCATTCTTTAGAGGATGAATTATTTAACTTTGTGTATCAATGATCATTAATTATGATGTTCAACATAAACAACAAACTCTAAAGTCCATGTTTAGTTTTATCACCTTTATGCTCGAGGACGAGCATAGGTTAAGCTTGGGCATGTTGATGCATGTAAAATATATACATGAACTTTGTAGTTTATTGTCACATATTCCATCATATTTATATTCATTACTAATGCTCTTAATTATTTCGGGGATTTTCTAAACAATCCCCTCTTCTTTGGTTCTAACTCTATTCGGTAGAAACACCTTTCGTTAGTATTTTTGAGTTTTCGGGAGCTTAGGGACTCTACAATGGGCAAGGTTAGAGAGCACGCTTAGGAATTTTTGAGACAAACAAAAAGATCTAAAGTGGGCCATTAGTAGGTTTATGAGTTGGGAAAGAGGGCCCATGGCGCGTTTAGCCTTGTAGGTCATGCCACCATAGCTATTTCCCACCTCGATCTTCCAATTTGCCTCAATCTTTCACCCATGGACATGTTTTAACCGGAAACGTCTATATATACCTCCTGGTGGCCGTCCTAAATACAATGGAGGAGGAGATCAAAAACTCGTAAACAGAGAGTCCGCAGTTTTTCACCGGTGCAGATTGGATGGGGGAACCGCTACGAGAATTGCCTCCTGTTGGCTCCACCCGCTTTGGTAGTGGTCATCATCAACATCTACAGCAACACCCTCTTCATCTCCCTACTGTAACCTATTGGCAAACACGACGTGTGATGCAATTTGTTGCTTTCCCATGATTTATTGTGTATCTATGTCTATGTTTGAGTAGTGATCTATTTATGTCAATTGTGAAATAGTTCGTCGTTGGTTGCATACAAGCATGTTATCTTTCATGACGGTCTTATGTATTACTGTATTAGTGCACACATATGTTGGGGAATGCATAAGGTTGTCCATGTTGCATGTTGCTAGGAGTAGGGATGGTCGAAGGCACTTGATAGAAACTGTGTCCCAAGTCTTAAATATACATGCTATATTAATTCATGGTTAATTAACGGGGGATAAATTATGGGGACCTTGAAACTTATGGCGGTGGTTGGACTTTATGTCTTAATAACTTCCTTGCTTGCATGGAAGCGTCCTATCTTGGGATCAATCACTAGGGGTGTAATTGCACGGTTACACACTTTTACCTATTTATGGCTCCTCTCTAGAAGAAACAATAAACTATCTTTATAAAAGTTAGATGTGATGGTTAGGTGTGTTGTGCTAGGCACTTTTCTAACCCATTGGCACTACTATCTAGGGCCTGGGGTTTTAATCATCAAGTTCTTTATGCTTCACGGTATTTAGTACTTATGCATCTAGCTAGTATTATACATGATGTGCTTCACTAATTCTAATAACCAAAACGAATGAAATAGCAACCTGCATGTTGGGGATATACTTTTTGGGTATACCCACAGGTACTCACTAACCAGGGTGGCCCACTTATGGGTTAGAGATTTTCTCCACGAGCGACCCAGTCAAGGAAAGAAGACAGAGGCCCATCCGGCTACTCGAAGGCCCAGAAGCCTTACCGACTTAGGCCTATAGATTTACTTGTAGTCCAAGTTGTACTTTGTACCGTAGCCGGATAGGTTTCTCCAATAAAACCTAGGTCGAATGTTTATATAAGACATCATAGGGATCAGTATTTTGGACACAATCAATCTCAACTCGCACAGGAGAAACCTATTTTCTAATCCTCTATAACATCCAGCTCTACCGATATATACTAGGTTCCTAGCAAGAGTAGAATCTAGCCATCGCAGCCGGATCTAAACCTGGGTAATCTTGTGTGCTTAACATACCGGATAGCAGTACATCTCACGCCCCACCTTTACTCAAGCCTTGAGGACCCCTTCATGTCAGACTTGTCTTCAACTCAACGATAGTTGGCGCCCACCATGCGACAGGTGATTTTTGGACCATCGTTCTAGGCGAAATCTGCACGTAGGCAAAACTATCGCCATCGGTCGCGTCCTCTATGCCAGCGACGTCCCTCTCATTCTTCTCAAAGAGACTTGGATTCCAGATAAATAGCCTATGACGACCTACACCATCATGCCAATCGGCAGGATAGACATCTACCTCGGCTTTACTGAACCTGCCCAACCCACCCTAGCGATGACGATAGCGGCAGAAGAACAGTTCGGATCCACTTTGTACGCCGAGGCGCCAGAGTTTCAGATCTCAAAAAACCCTAAACCCACTCAACCGCTCATGTGGCGGAGATCGCGGTGGAGGAAAAGTCCAAATCTGATCTCCATGTTGAGATCAGATCTACGAGCAAGCAATACTATAGCAGCTCCAGATCCAGCTTATCCAACACTGGAGCAGAAAAATCACTATTGAGGCATAGGATAAACCATATGATGGACCGCCCGCATGTTAATTTCCGGGAGATTTCTGAGACAATCTAGAGTTTTCTCGGATGCTGATGCTGAGAGTCGTGTCTACTTCATATCTCTCAAGAAGAACAAACATTGCTTTCTCGGTTACGTTGGTTCTAGATATGGCTTTGCCGATGCTGGAGCCAACAATGACACAGTCCTCGATGCGATCGGAATAGATGCTGACATAACCATCTCTACTCAGGAATCGATGATGTCGGGAGAAATCCAGGAAATCGAGAAGGAGATGGAGGCGTACGAAGAACAATACACCTCCAAGTCCGTATGATGGTATGGATGAGGAATTTTATGAAGACAACTCCACCCCGTGCGATGATATGGACACCAGAGCTTCTTCTGAGATCCATAAGTCCGAGCCTTCTCAAATCGAAAGTACTGATGAGAGTCTATCTCCAGGTAATAGACCAAAAGCCATCTTTGCTAACGTCACCCATGCAAAGGGCACCGGAAGGGCAAAGAAGAAAAGGAACAAGGAAACCCACACCTCTCTAGTCGGTGAGAGAAGAGGTCGAGGAGCAAGTCGACCAAGAACTTAAGATGGAGTGCCTGGATGGCAATCCGATCAAACCCAACTCAAATGATCCTCCGTTGGATGGTCACGTGGTTACTCAAGGTGCCCGTGAAATCTACGGAGATGCTCTCAAAACACCAATCCCAACTCCTCCTTCGGATCTCACACTCGAGGAGCAGGAGAAAAGGGTGGAGGAACTAGAGAAGCAGTGCTTGCTCCTACTCGACGAGGTTGCATGTATCGTCGAGGTAAAACAACACCTCGATAGTGATCCGGCCCAGTACAAGTCAGATTTCAAGCGACTACCACATGACAAAACTCGAGGTGGCCTGGTTCTGGCTAATAGGAACCCAGACGTCCATAGAACTCTATTTGATGAAAAAACATAGTCGTTGGATAGTCTTGGCTCGACAACAAGGGAAACCACGTTTACAACACACCGATGGAAAATTCTGCCGCTTCTCGAGTCATACTCACCAATAATCCATCTCTAGAATAGATTCAGCAGTGTGTAGCATTGCTTGACAAAGTCTTGGAACAATAGAAAGATGCCACATATTTCAGAGGGAAACTGGCATCAAAATTTGAACAGTATCGCACTGATGTGGGCAAGAATGTTGATTCAAGGGCCCAAAGGGAAATGGAACGCCGCTACCGCCCTGACCCTAAGGATGACAATCACTCAAGAACTGGCTCTTCATGCCATCATCGCAGGCTCACGCGAGGCTGGGCTGAAATTCTTCCGGCTATGTCATGTGATGCTATGAAGGAACTAGCTCCCCATCAACCACATCGTCAGCAACCTAACAACCACAGGGATAAATAAGAAGTGTGGCACCGACAGGAACATATTCGGCAACAGATGGCGCCTCCCAAACACACGAGCCGTCTGACCGATCCTCGTCATAATGATGACAATGCCGGACAAAGAAACAACAAAGATCGTGCCAGATCCAGCTAGCATGGCGGCCATCGTCATGAAGATCCTATGGGGGTTCCGCATATGAAAACAATAATTTTTTACCCTACGCCCCTAAACCCCTGATGTTTCTAGGACCTATCTATTAGTAATGCAGTAACGGAAGGGGCTTTTCGTGAACTTACCCTTGAAGGCCGAAAAGCATTGTCAACACTCAGGAGAGCATGGTTGATGTAGACAAGCCGAAGCCGACCTCAAGGTTGAGATGAAGTCCTTGCACTCCTATGGATCCAACGACTTGAGTGCCTCAAGTGTGACACCTCGCGGGGAGTTACACATGTTCGGTGCCTGATGATGACTCCTGCTTCCCTAATCCAGCAGCAGTTGTGGAAGTAGAGCTCCTGGACCCGAATCTCGCAACGCGACGGTGCTCCGCGGTGAAGATGTCTCTCGTTTGCGCAGTCCGAACTTGGGACCACGGTCACGAGAGCGAGAGAGAGAGAATATCAATTGGAGGTCTCCCCAAAAGTGAGGAAACCTTTATTAAATATTGTGTGTATTTATCTGGCCAAATACCCCCACTATATATAGGGGAAGGGGAGGTACTACCTCCCTCAAAGTCCTAGGGTGGGGCTAAAGGAAAGGGAGAGGGGGCACCGCCGGCCAACCCTAGTGGGCCCCGCGGGGGGGGGGGGGCTTGGCCCACCCGTCCACCCCTTGCCCCTTCTCCCCTCTTATCTTTACCTAATGGGCCCTCTTCCCTCTGGAATTGGCCCATTAAGCCTTTTGACCTTTAAATTGATTTTCTATTTTATTAAACAATTATGAATAAATGATTAAATCAACATTTAACATTCATTCACATATTATTCAATCTCTGTGGCTATGGAACACCTTCCACCTCCACTCCGGACTTACCGAAACCCTTTCGGTTTTCTCTCTTCTATTCTTCGGTGATTCTACATCCTATAAACACTCTCTAAGCATCATCAAACCCTTAAGCGTGATACCCCACGGTTCGGGAACACTCCAGACATGGTCGGGACACTCCCGGACCAATGATCAACAGAGGGACCTGGATGGCCATGTGACCCCTGTGCATTCCACGAAGATCTTTCGTTGTTTGAACCGGGACAGTCGTGTCTTATTCCTTTTATCTCTCGATACTTGCATCGCTCGAGATCTGATCAATGACATCACCATGTCGTGTTCAATCTCGTTACTGAACAATGCTACTTGACTTGTTCGACAAGTGATATCCCTGTGATCAAATCACACGCTGCGCAACTATTGGATATAACTTCTCTGAGTAGGCCCTTAAGTATCTTTCCGTCACGCGGATAGAAAAATCCCGCTCTTGACATATATTGCCTCTACGGTTCCTCCGAATACCTGAACACACCTTTATTGTCACGATATTACCAAGTGACGTTTGATGCTATCTAAGCATTCTCGGGAGGCGGTGATTGATATAGCCTCACGGTCTAAGGAATAGTCTACGAGGATCCATTCTAATCATCATAACTTGAACTTCGTGACATGATCGGGTCATGATGTTCAGGTTGGGTATTGGTTCATCATCTCATTCTCATAATGAGTTGACTCCATTTCCAACTGGCGTAAATGCCACATGATCAGGAAACTTGATCATTTGTTGACCAATGAACTGAAGGAAATATGCCCTGAGAGGCAATAATAAAGTTGTTATTATGTATTCCTTGTATATGATAGATGTTTATTTTGCATGCTATAATTGTATTGATAGGAAACATCAATACATGTGTGTTTAATAAACAAAAAGGGTTCCTAGTCATGCCTCTCTTATAGACTAGCTTGTTGATTAACAGGATGATCAAGGTTTCCTGATCATGGACATTGGATGTTGTTAATAACAAGGTCACACCATTGGTGGAATGATGTGATGAACATTCATCCGAAGTATAGCATTACGATCAAGTCATTGTGTTTATATTGCTATAACATCATACGAAGTAATCTTTATCCTTAGACCATGAGATCATGTTAATTGCTAACACCGGAAGAGTATCTTGATAACATCAAACGTCACACCGTAACAGGGTGACTATAAAGATGGGTTCAGTGCTACGAAGGTGTTATGTTGAGGCTCATGGATCAAGAGTGGAATTTGTCAATCCAGATGACGGATAGATATACTCTGGGCCCTCTCGGTGATATCACATTAGGATAGCTTGCAAGCAAGTGATGTGATCACTAGAATGTTATATCACGGGAACAAGAAAAGAGTGCATGTCGATAACGAGATCAAACTAGGTATAGAGATACCGATGATTGAATCTCGGACATGTAATATATCGAGAGACAAAGGGATTTAGTTACAAGCGTTAAAGGTTCTCACGATCACAGGAGTCATCGTTGAATGTGTAGGAGTCAGTATGGATCTCCAGGTCCCGCTGCTGATTATTGATCGGAGAAGGGTCTCGATCATGTCTGCATTATTCGCGAACTGTAGGGTGGCACACTTAAGAGTTACCAGACACCATTTTGGAGCACATATGTTTCAGACGAAAGAATTGCAAAGCGCAGGAATTGTTTCAATAGAAACCGGAAATTGTTTCGGGTGAAATTGCAGAAGGTGGTTCTGCATGTGATATTGAAATATTGCAAGGGGCTATATGTGAATGTTTTTTAATTAAAGTAATTAACAAAATTCTGAATAAATTTAATAAAAGGGTTTTATTAAATGAGAGAGCATTAAATTTGGAGAAACTTAATGCATTTAAAGTGGAGACTTTAAAAGGGAATGTGAAGAGGCATTTTAATGTGGAGGAGTTACCCCCTCTCTCCATGGTCGGCGCATGGGGGGGGGGGGTGACCCCTCACCTCCCCCATTCATGTGGTGGTAATTCCTCCACATTAAAATGCCTCTTCACATTCCCTTTTAAAGTCTCCACTTTAAATGCATTAAGTTTCTCCAAATTTAATGCTCTCTCATTTAATAAAACTCTTTTATTAAATTTATTCAGAATTTTGTTCAGTACCTTAATTAACAAACATTCACATATAGCCCCTTGCAATATTTCAATATCTCATGCAGAACCACCTTCTGCAATTTCACCCGAAACAATTTCTGGTTTCTATTGAAACAATTCCTGCGCTTTGCAATTCTTTCGTATGAAACATATGTGCTCCAAAATGGTGTCCGGTAACTCTTAAGTGTGCCACCCTACGGTTCGCGAATAATGCAGACATGATCGAGACCCTTGTCCGATCAATAATCAGCAGCGGGACCTAGAGATCCGTACTGACTCCTACACATTCAACGATGACTCCTGTGATCGTGAGAACCTTTAACGCTTGTAACTAAATCCCTTTGTCTCTCGATATATTACATGTCCGAGATTCGATCATCGGTATCTCCATACCTAGTTTGATCTCGTTACCGACATGCACTCTTTTCTCGTTCCCGTGATATAACATTCTAGTGATCACATCACTTGCTTGCAAGCTATCCTAATGTGATATCACCGAGAGGGCCCAGAGTATATCTATCCGTCATCTGGATTGACAAATTCCACTCTTGATCCATGAGCCTCAACATAACACCTTCGTAGCACTGAACCCATCTTTATAGTCACCCTATTACGGTGTGACGTTTGATGTTATCAAGATACTCTTCCGATGTTAGCAATTAACATGATCTCATGGTCTAAGGATAAAGATTACTTCGTATGATGTTATAGCAATATAAACACAATGACTTGATCATAATGCTATACTTCGGATGAATGTTCATCACATCATTCCACCAATGGTGTGACCTTGTTATTAACAACATCCAATGTCCATGATCAGGAAACCTTGATCATCCTGTTAATCAACAAGCTAGTCTATAAGAGAGGCATGACTAGGAACCCTTTTTGTTTATTAAACACACATGTATTGATGTTTCCTATCAATACAATTATAGCATGTAAAATAAACATCTATCATATACAAGGAAAATATAATAACAACTTTATTATTGCCTCTCAGGGCATATTTCCTTCAATAGGTGCACTAGTTCGACAAAGAAATAGTGAAATACAAGTGGTATAGATATAAGACAACGGTGCCAAAAAATATCTTGATGGCGTGGAAGATACTAAATGCAAACTGAAATAAAGATGGAAGCAAGCAAACATGTAAAAGATCTAGTTGCAAACGGTGTTTCAATGTTTAGAAACAAGGCCTAGGGATCATACTTTCACTAGTGAACACTCTCATATAAATATCTTCTCTTCATGATACTACTCTGAACTACTCTCCGGTTGGACACTCTAATCGATGGTAGGGTTATAACAGCACACCTCAAAGTTCATCTTTCCCATCTAGATAACCCCACACTGTCACCTTGAGCGCTAGATGGTTCCAACAAACACCACAATTTCATAAAGACATCCAACTCCAAATATAACTCGTAACAAGTATTTGTAATCTCTAGCCTAAGTGCCACCATGGTGTGCACACTATCAACTTCACACACATGGGGAGAGCAGAGATCTATTAAAGCACTTGAGTAGCAAGGTAGATCTACTTGATTACAAAGCTCATGATCACAATATGTTCATGCATAGAGAGAGAGAGATGAACACATAGCTACCGGTAGAACCCTTAGCCTCGAGAGAGATCTACTCCCTCCTCATCATGGGAATCAACAATGGTGATGGAGATGGTGGTGGAGATCGATGGAGATGGTGGTGGAGATCGATGGAGATGGCTCCGGGGGCACTTCCCCGTCCCGGCAGGGTGCCGGAACAGAGACTTTATGTCCCCCGAATCTCCCCTTCAGTGGCAGTGGCGCTGCGGAACTTTTTGTGGATTTCTGATTGACCATTTAGGATTTTTGCCTCGGGAGGAATATATAGGCGAAGGAGGCAAGGTCGGTGGCCAGCCAGGGGGGCCCACACCATGCCCTGGCGCGGCCTGGGGGTACCCGTGCCTGGGGGGTGTGGCCACCCTGTGGCCCCTCTTCGACTCTCCTTCTGGCTCCGTGAGTCTTCCGGGAAATAGGAACTTTGGCTTTTGTCCCGTCCAATTCCGAGAATATTCATTTTCTGACTTTCCTGGAACCAAAAACAGCAGAAAACAGGCAACTGGCACTGTGGCTCTTGTTAATAGGGTAGTCCAAGAAATCATATGAAAAGTACTCCAAAGTGTGGACAAAACATAACAAAGTAGATAAAACCAAGCATGGAACATCAAAAATTATAGATACATTTGCAATGTATCAACATCCCCAAGCTTAACTCCTGCTCGTCCTCGAGTAGGTAAGTGATAAAAAGAAAGAATAATTTTTGAGGTGACATGCACCATAATAAACTTGATCAAAGTATTTGTAAAACATTGAAAGCTGGGATCATAGTACTTCAATCATAACATAAAAGATAAAGTTCTAGCAATTACACAGAGAAACTTTGTTGCAACATGAAAAGGCACAAACAAAAGATTCATGAATAACAATGCTTTGCAAGACGTTTGTTTGTTTCACATAAAGAAAACATAGCATAATAGCATTAAGCTTGTCCCTCATAGAATAACAAAACATAAATGCATAGGACACCTTCGAAGTTTACAAGAGTGACTAGATACAAATAGTCTAAAACAAGCAATATCAAGGTATGCATCAATCAACTAGTCTTGGGACAATGCACATAGAACTAAGAATGGCCACTATGATCTCTCAATAGGTGCATAAAGATAGAAGGTGGAGACTCAACATAAAAGTAAAAGAAAGACCTTGATAGAAGGAAGTAGAGATTCAAGTTTCATAAAGAGCTTCCAAAAATTATGGTACTTGTTAGCTTTCAGCTCTCATTGCCCCTATCATAAGCATCTTTGTCAACACCTGGATTTTTAATCCCAGATGCCCGTTATGCCATACCTCGCAATCCCAGGATTACCATTTTTGTGAGACATAATGGATTGGATATCAAAATACATCATCCATTACAAACCATACATAAGGTTTTACACAAATAAGGATCTCATGATCCAGTCTTTAATACAACAAGCAGCGGAAATAAACGATAGCGTAGCGGTGGGGTCCATCTTCAGGGGCACAGACAATGCTGACGAAGGCAGATAGTCCTAGTTATCATAGCCGTCCTGCTGACCGTCATCTTGATAATCTCCTTCATAGTCTGGCCATGATAATAGCTAGGGACAAAGCCATGAGTACTCTTTAAGTACTCGCAAACTACTACCAGCAAGTGGTATAATTCTAAATTAAAGTGCTAAATCTAAGTTTAACTATCAAATTAAGTTTGAAACCTAAGCCGAGTTCAGAAGCAAAGAAAGATAAAATCAAGTTCTAGAATCACTTAAGTTGGGAAGCTATTATCATCAACACAACCCTGTTGTGGTCAAGTCAAAGTTCATCATTCATTTCAAGTTATTTAGAAAACATCTGACAACGAAATAGTATGGCCATTCCAACTGTCCATAACCACGGACACGGCTATTCGAATAGTTTGACACTCTGCAGAGGTGGTACACTTTCACCACAAGATTCGATACATCTGTCAGGGATAACCCTGAATCATCATACTTAGTATGCAGATAATCAAACATAACCTTCCCTTTACACACCCTAGTACAAGCACCTCTCCTATGAGCATGGCCTCCCAACCATGACCATCAGTCATCTTGGGCACTGCATAGGTGGACAATATTGAGAGGTAGCCTCGGCTCAAACCTCTCCCGTGAGGGAACTAATACTAATGCATATAAATTTCCAGCTAAGCCTTACCCAATTCAGGTAATGTGGTTGTTGAAGGGAATATGCCCGAGAGGCAATAATAAAGTGGTTATTATCTTATTCCATGTTTATGATAAATGTTTATTTTGCATGCTATAATTGTATTGTTTGGAAACATCAATACATGTGTGTTTAATAAACAAAAAGGATTCCTAGTCATGCCTCTCTTATAGACTAGCTTGTTGATTAACAAGATGATCAAGGTTTCCTGATCATGGACATTGGATGTTGTTAATAACAAGGTCACACCATTGGTGGAATGATGTGATGAACATTCATCCGAAGTATAGCATTACGATCAAGTCATTATGTTTATATTGCTATAACATCATACGAAGTAATCTTTATCCTTAGACCATGAGATCATGTTAATTGCTAACACCGGAAGAGTATCTTGATAACATCAAACGTCATACCGTAACAGGGTGACTATAAAGGTGGGTTCAGTGCTACGAAGGTGTTATGTTGAGGCTCATGGATCAAGAGTGGGATTTTTCCATCCCGATGACGGATAGATATACTCTGGGCCCTCTCGGTGATATCACATTGAAATAGCTTGCAAGCAAGTGATGTGATCACTAGAATGTTATATCACGAGAACGAGAAAAGAGTGCATGTCAGTAACGAGATCAAACTAGGTATGGAGATACCGATGATCGAATCTCGGACATGTAATATATCACGAGACAAAGGGATTTAGTTACTAGCGTTAAAGGTTCTCACGATCACAGAAGTCATCGTTGAATGTGTAGGAGTTAGTATGGATCTCTAGGTCCCGCTGCTGATTATTGATCGGAGAGGGGTCTCGATCATGTCTGCATTATTCGCGAACCGTAGGGTGACACACTTAAGGGATACCGACACCATTTGGAGCAAACATGTTTCAGATAAAGATTTAAGAAAGCGCTGGAATTATTTCAATAGACACCGAAACTGTTTCGGGTGAAATTGCTGAAATTGGTTCTGCATGTAATATTGAAATGTTGCAGGTTTTTTATGTGAATGTTTGTTAATTAAAGTAATTAACAAAATTCTGAATAAAAATAATAAAAGAGTTTTATTAAATGAGAGAGCATTAAATTTGGAGAAATTTAATGCATTTAAAGTGGAGACTTTAAAAGAGAATGTGAAGGGGCAAATTTATGTGGAGGGAGTTACCACCACATGAATGTAGGAGGTGAAGAGTCACCTCCTCCATGCGCCGGCCATGAAGGAGGGGCACCCCCTCCTCCTATAAAAGGCCACCCCCTCCTCACTTCTCAAACACACCTCCTTGTGAAGGATCTCTCTCCCCCTCTAGTATTATTCCCCCATGGTCTCGGATTAGCGAGATACATGTTCCCGGTGGCTTTATCTGGAAAGGAGTTGCTGCTTCCGCTGCTTTGCTGGAGCGAGGGACAGAGGTTGTCGGGGTATCGGACGTGTGTGCGATCACGGATGCACCGCTGCTTTGCGGTGCTAGACTTGGTGGTGCTAGAGCTGGATCTGATGGACGTGCTGGAGTCGGACCTGCTGGACTTCATCACGATCTTGAGATCGGCAAGTGTACGACTACATCAACCACGAGTTCCTACTCGTTAACAAAGCTCGTTGTCTACAAGGGTAAGTTCTCTTTGGATGTATGTCCACCTGTTGCTTTGTACCTAGTAGATAGATCTTGGCGTGTAGTTCACATCGTAGGAAATTTTTTGTTTTCTATGCTGCGGACCCAACAACGGTATTAGAGCCTGATCTATGCGTAGGTGCTTTGCACGCGTAGTACACATATTTTTATATGTGTGCGATGATGATCATGTTATTGCTTCTTTCATGTATTTTGGATATTGGTGGCATAGTGGGATGAAGCGGCCCGGACCAACCTTACATGTCATCGTACATGAGACCGGTTCCACGGCTGACATGCAACTTGTTTTGCATAAGTGGCTGGCGGGTGTCTGTCTCTCCTACTATAGTCAATATCTGATTTACAATGAGTTGCTAATAACTTAGTTATCCTCGTTGTGGTTCATGTTCGTAGGTAAGAACGGTTCTATCTCCGAAAGCCCTAAGCCACGTAAAACTTGCAATTGATAAATTAGAGGCGTCTAGTTTAGATCGTTGCTGGGCTAGTGTCTTGATATGGTATTGTTGTAAGTAGATGTATGATAGATACTCTTACAACACACTCAACCTGTAAATTCCATAGACCTTGGACTTACACACAAAGGAATGATAGAGATCATACCACGATGCAAATGATAAAGATCAAATGCATGGACCATATCATCTCACTTTACACATTAGATGTTAGCATCTTATACTGCTAGTTTGGCGCTTTCTGTAGTATTGTAAGATGATACCTCATTTAAATATCAAGATAAAATGTGTTCTTCCTTAAGTATGCACCGTTCTATGGATCGTGTTTCGATACATCACGTGATGATCGGGTGTTCTCAACTCTACGCTTTCATGCAACGGGTGTAAGACAGTTTTACACACGCGAATACTAAGGTTCTTACTTGGCGAGCCTAGCATGTACAGACATGGCCTTGGAACACGGAGCGAAAGGTTAAGCATGAGTCATATAGCCGATGTGATGACCATATTGATGCTCGCCTTTGAAGCTACACCGACTCACGTGATGATCGGACTTGGTGTAGTGGATTTGGTTCATGTAATCACCAAAAAGGCACGAGGGATGTCGTTTTTGAGTGGGAGTTCATTTCTAATTTGGATTAGTCGAACTCAATTTGTCATAAACTAAATCAAAGTGAATTTGCATAATTTGTTGTACTCATTGGCGTCTGTTCACTACCTTATGCTTAGTTTTAATTGAGATAATAGAACTATAGAATTCTGGATATTTACTTTACGAACTGGTATCGTATTGTTTTGAATGTCAATTTAAAGTTTATAAGTCCTATTGCAAACTTTCAGCAAACTCTATTTACTCCATGAAGTTTAATAAGTAGTATTAAATCAAGAGTAAGAATTCCAATGTTAGTATCTAAAGTATCATGTTTGCCTCCATGATTATTGATATTCAAAAGTTGTTTTAATATCAAGATTATATAGGAGCTGGAAATTGTTTCAGAAACCATCATGTGTGAAAGATATTGTGATATCTGAAACAATGTTTTTGATTGCATTATGATAGAGTATAATTTAGCAAAATACATGTTCTCATATTGTATGAGAATTTGTGAAGGATGGAGATGCTAGGCATCCGAATCTACCAAAAGGGTTTTGGGAACTGATATTATACTCGCGATTCTTCCTTATAGGCTATAGTAGCTTGATCATGAAAGTTGTCATGATAAGAATGAATAGAAGATGTAAGTAAAATGTTTACTACACTAATAGATTACTAAAGAATGGTTTTTTGAAAGAACACCAAACATTTGATGATGGTGATCCACTTCAAAGTGCAAGTCCAAAGGTATTAGTATTTGACTATATACGCTTTGTACTATGTGTCATGTGAATGACACCACAATTGATGTTGATAGATTCTTCTAAAAGAAAAAGGAATTGCTGAAAGAGAATCTATAAAATATTTGGCAGAAAATATAAGGTTGGAGATGTCCAACTTAGGTATATAGAAGATATACATGTTATGGCTATATTCCTTGCTTGTTAAACAATGTGGTTCTTAGGTATTGGATACCAGTATTGGATACCGAATTGGTTGGTATGAAGTGTCATACAGGACAACGCAATTCATGAACTACAATGGCCTAAGTAACCAGCAAGAGAATGAGTGATGATGTTCATCGAAAACAAATAAAGTGTTATTGTGTTTTTCATTGTCATCAAACCAAGCCTTCAAGATTTGTTTAAATAATTGTTATTTTGTTCCGGTATCATGAGAACAATGGCTGTTCAAATAATTACCGTATTCCATAAAGGATGGATGAACTTTTACAAGTCTAGTTGGAGAAATCACATCCATAAACACTATTGCTAAAATGTCGCAAGACGAATGATTGAAAGATCACTTATGAAGTGACATCGCTGTTTAAATTATATTTGAAAGAAAACATGAAGAAACTCCATGTTGATGGATTTTTGGAGTCTTTGATTTTGATCAATTGACGCATGTGAGACTTTCCTCGAGTTAATTGAAACTCCGTCCATAGGCCAGAGAGGAACGGATGACTAGCTTATTGGAAATTGTGCATGCTGATGTGCATAGTCCATTATGTGTAGCCATATGCGATGGATCTTTTTGCTTCATATGCTTTCTCCGAAAATTTGAGTGAATATATCTGTATATTTACTTAATAAGGAAGAAGTATGAAACATTTGAAAATTGTTCAAAGACTTTCAAGATGAAGTGAAAAATCATTGTAACAAGAAAATAAAGAGTTTATGATTCGATCATAAAGGAAGATATTTGAGTTACATGTTTAGCAAAAACACCTAAGACTTGAGGAATTGTTCCATGATTTGTGTTTCCCGATAAACCATAGGAGTATGGAATATTCGAGAGATAAAATCAAACCATGTTTGACATGGTAAGATCAAGGGTGTCATTTATAAAACTGCCATTATGTTTTAAGGATTGAAGCTTTAGAGACTACCGCTTTTACACTGAAAAGAGCACCATCGTGATCCATTGAAATGACACCATATGAGTTATGGTTTGGGATAAAACCCGAATTGTCTTTTCTTAAATTTTGGTATGCTATGCATAAGTAAAATGTTTACAACCAAAGTCGGATAAGCATGTCTTTGTAGGTTATCCCAAAGAATTTGTTGGGAATTTCTCCATAACACCGAGGACAAAAGAGTTTGTTACTTGGAACATCAAGTTTCTTGAGAAGGAATTTTTCGTGAAAAGTTAAGTGGGAGGACAATAGAACTTTGATAAGGTTGTTGAACCTTAGCTATATGTGCTAAGTAGCGTAGCGCCAGAAAGTGTCCCGGTGGCGACCACAATGCTCATGGCTCTCGTGATTACAAAAGGTGTGATCTCGGAGATTTGAGTTCCTATAGAACCGTGTGGGTCGGTAAGAATCAAATAGTAAGATTTGATAAGCAAGTCGTTATTGTTTTGACAATGATGAACCGACTACATGCAAAGAAGCGATGATGGGCCCTGACTCCATAAAATGACTAGAAGTCATAGAATCCGTGATAGTATCCATACACGAGAAAACAAGTTTCTGAACTTGGAAGACCCTCCGGAAAGGCGTGAAGCCTGTCGGTCGTGTTTGGATCTATAAAGAAATAAGACATGGATGTTTAACATCTATGAAATAGTCGACATGTCGGAAAGAAGTTTACGGCAATGTTCAAGGAGTTGACTATGACAAGATATGATCTTTCATAGCGATATATAGTCTTGACGGATTAATGTAGCAACCACTACATATAATTTGGTATATGGTAGTTGAATAAATAAAACAAGGTTCTTCTAATAGAACGGTAACCTAGGACATGTACATGACATGGTCCAAAGGGTTTTGTTAATTCAAAGGGTGCTAAAAGGGCATGTAAACTTCAATAGTTGAAGTGAGCATAGCAGAGTTGGAATCTTCACCATGATGAAACTGTTAAAAGAGTTTAAATTCATCGGAGATGATGAAGATGCTTGCATTTGCAAGAAATTAAGTGGGAGCGCTGAGACATATTTCTAATACATTATGTAGAGGACATATTGTTGATTGGAAATGATGTATCTTGAATTGACACAAGTTAAGAATTTCATTAAAATAAGATTTCGATGAAAGACTTGGGCAAACCCGGAATATTAGGCATCAATATCTATATGGATAGATTAAGGCGCTAATATGGTTGTGCCAGACATACATATATGATATATTGAAAGGGTTCAATATGGAAACGACAAGAAAGGTTCTTGCTGCATGGAAAGAATTGTATTCAGATTCAAGTGTTTCAACACTTGGTGAGTAAAATCACATGAAGATTCTGATCGATTATACCATGATATGTATATATCCAGAATGTCCTATGCTCTAAATGTTATGAGCATATACCAGAATGATTCATAAGATGATCATTGGACAATAGTAAAGATATTCTTATGAGCTTTGGAAGAACTAAGAATATATCATGTATAAGTGACAAATAGTTAAAGGTAGTTCATTGTAAAGTGTTACATTGATACTAGTTTTGTCACAAGATACAAATTAAATTTATCTCAATTTAGACTATGGGTGGCACAATATAATGGAAAGGATGTTCCATGATGGATTTGGATGAGTTCCAAAGTTGAGATATTGTGACGGATACTACAACAAAAGGCTAAGTATATAACTGATATAGTAGCAGCAAAGGAGGGCATTTGTGTTAAGTAGTTTGTTATCAAACTAGGTGTGGTTCAAAGTGGGCTAATACTATGAAGATATATTGTGTGACAATAATATCAACATATTTTGAGCCGAACGAACTGAAGGTCTCACCAGAGGACCAAATTTATACAATGCCATCTCATTTGAGAATGAGTGATGCGTAGAGACGCAAAGACATGCAAATACACACGGATCTGAAACTGTCACATCCGAAGATTATGTTAACCACTAGCAATAGCGTATATGCAACACCAGAAAGCCATAGGTGTTCAATGCGCAAATTTTTTCAAACTAGATTATTGACTCTAGTGCAAGTGGGAGACTGAAGGGAATATGCCCGAGAGGCAATAATAAAGTGGTTATTATCTTATTCCATGTTTATGATAAATGTTTATTTTGCATGCTATAATTGTATTGTTCGGAAACATCAATACATGTGTGTTTAATAAACAAAAAGGGTTCCTAGTCATGCCTCTCTTATAGACTAGCTTGTTGATTAACAAGATGATCAAGGTTTCCTGATCATGGACATTGGACGTTGTTAATAACAAGGTCACACCATTGGTGGAATGATGTGATGAACATTCATCTGAAGTATTGCATTACGATCAAGTCATTATGTTTATATTGCTATAACATCATACGAAGTAATCTTAGTCCTTAGACCATGAGATCATGTTAATTGCTAACACCGGAAGAGTATCTTGATAACATCAAACGTCACACCGTAACAGGGTGACTATAAAGGTGGGTTCAGTGCTACGAAGGTGTTATGTTGAGGCTCATGGATCAAGAGTGGGATTTGTCCATCCCGATGACGGATAGATATACTCTGGGCCCTCTCGGTGATATCACATTGAAATAGCTTGCAAGCAAGTGATGTGATCACTAGAATGTTATATCACGGGAACGAGAAAAGAGTGCATGTTGGTAACGAGATCAAACTAGGTATGGAGATACCGATGATCGAATCTCGGACATGTATATATCGCGAGACAAAGAGATTTAGTTACTAGCGTTAAAGGTTCTCACGATCACAGAAGTCATCGTTGAATGTGTAGGAGTCAGTATGGATCTCTAGGTCCCGCTGCTGATTATTGATCGGAGAGGGGTCTCGATCATGTCTGCATTATTCGCGAACCGTAGGGTGACACACTTAAGGGATACCGACACCATTTGGAGCAAACATGTTTCAGATAAATATTTAAGAAAGCGCTGGAATTATTTCATTAGACACCGAAACTGTTGCTGGTGAAATTGCTGAAATTGGTTCTGCATGTAATATTGAAATGTTGCAGGGGGTTTTATGTGAATGTTTGTTAATTAAAGTAATTAACAAAATTCTGAATAAAAATAATAAAAGAGTTTTATTAAATGAGAGAGCATTAAATTTGGAGAAATTTAATGCATTTAAAGGGGAGACTTTAAAAGAGAATGTGAAGGGGCAAATTTATGTGGAGGGAGTTACGACCACATGAATGGAGGAGGTGAAGAGTCACCTCCTCCATGTGCCGGCCATGAAGGAGGGGCACCCCCTCCTCCTATAAAAGGCCACCCCCTCCTCACTTCTCAAACACACCTCCTTGAGAAGGATCTCTCTCCCCCTCTAGTATTATTCCCCCATGGTCTCGGATTAGCGAGATACATGTTCTCGGTGGCTTTATCTGAAAAGGAGTTGCTGCTTCCGCTGCTTTGCTGGAGTGAGGGACGGAGGTTGTTGGGGTACCGGACGTGTGCGCGATCACGGATGCACCACTGCTTTGCGGTGCTGGACTTGGTGGTGCTAGAGCTGGATCTGATGGACGTGCTGGAGCCGGACCTGCTGGACTTCATCACGATCTTGAGATCGGCAAGTGTACGACTACATCAACCACGAGTTCCTACTCCTTAACAAAGCTCGTTGTCTACGAGGGTAAGTTCTCTTTGGATGTATGTCCACCCGTTGCTTTGTACCTAGTAGATAGATCTTGGCGTGTAGTTCACATCGTAGGAATTTTTTTGTTTTCTATGCTGCGGACCCAACAGTTGTATGGTAAATTTGGAATGGTATCGCATCCGAATCCAACCATCAGTTTTATCAAAGGGTTAAGGCTCATGCCTCATCATTTTCATCATCATAAACCAGTTGTGTCTCTCAACACATGTCAAAACATCTCAATAGAATGATTCATCATTCCATGGTTTTCACAATTCATTTTCACCAAGTGTTCCCATCTAAAGTGACTCAATCCTTTAATCTATTCTAAAATACTAAGTTAAGAGTGTTCACTAAGGTGGAAAGATGGGATCAATCTCATGCCATAGAATGACATCTAAAGGTTTCTAAGTAGGTCAAGTTTTATACTCTTTATGCTACCTTCAAAATTAAGTAAAGAACTTTGTTTAAACTAAGGGAGGTAAAACTTGTCACTAAGACTTGGGGTACTAGTAGTTAAAGGGGTGTGAACAAAGCATGCTTAAGGCATCTTTGCTAAACCATCTGGTTTTGTTCTAGCTTGCTAACAATAGCTTGCTAAAGTATGTTTTGCAAGGGTTAGCTTGCCACTAATAGCTTGCCTTGGTTGGTGCAGTGGTTGAAGTTTTCTTCTTCTTGGTAGAACTCCTCCTCCTCGAAGGCTTGGTCGGTACTAGCGTCTATAAATACATAGGGAGTAGACAATCACCAAACAATACTTAACTAGGCTAAGTAGCATTCTAAAACACACAATTGATGATCTATTATCATCACAAGCATCACAAGTTTAATTCACTAGTTTCACCCTTTTTATTTTAGAAAAGTAATTTCTACTCATTGAAAAAATTACTAATATTTAATATTCACCACCAAAATATGGGATCATGTGGACACATGTCCTCACCACATATTCTAACATGTGGAAATGAGATTTAAAGGTTGGATCAATATTACTTTGGTTTAAGTTTATTATTTAATGATTTAAAGTGACTAGAAATGCCTATATAGCATTATTTTGGTACTAGTCCAAAGTCACTGCATGTAAACCTTAATATTATTACATATTTGGATAGGTATGCTGAATTGTGATTTTTGAGAGTTGGAATCAACTCAAAAGCTAACTTGGTTGATTTTATAAAAATGTTGCAAGTTGCAAAAGCTTCTGTCTTGTTATTTTTACTAGGAGAGATCTATAACTCTGATTGCATTAAATCCAACGGGCTTGGATAGATTATTTCAATACCTTTCAGACAAAATTGGTTTCATGCAATTTGGATATCTAAAACTCTCTGAATTGAATTTTGAAAAAGGGAACAGAAACTAGATTCAAACTAAAAGAAAAATCCGGATTTGAATCTGTGGGATAACGCGGGAAAAGGGATGGGCCGACCCAGTGGCGCTCCGCGGCGCGGGGCTCAGCTGACAGGGGGGTCCCGCTTGTCAGCGGCACTTAAAATGCGAAACGGTACGCGTGCTGTGGGCCGTGCGATTAGAAGCTAGATCTACGGCTAAGGGTCGTCGTCCACGACGAACAGGTCGCCGGCGAGCTCGAACCCTAGCGGCTCGGTGGGGGTCTACTGGGGGCGTACCAGGGCTCTAGCAGGGTCGGCGAGGCGGGCAAACGAAGTGGAAGACGACGGCGAGGCGAGGCGTGGTCACGACGGAGCTTGGGGTGGTCGAAATCCACGGCGCCCTTCTCCTCCAGAGGCGACGGCTCCGGCTCCAATTCCGGCGAGCTGCTGCTCCACTTGCTCCGGCGAGAGGTGGGTGAGGTTCAAAGAGGTGAGGGGAGTGGAATGGTGTGGAGAAGAATGGCTGGGGAGGGCTCCTTTTATAGGCCCGACGGTGAGACCGAGCGGGATGGGCGGTCGACGGTGGCGACATGGCTACGACGAGCTAGAGGCACGGCTGGGGATGGCGATCGGCGGGCGGTTCCCTGGCGGTGCTCTAGGATTTAAATGCGGCCGTAGGGGCGGTCGTATGCGGTCGGGGTGAGGTGGCGCTCTGAGAGGCCGAGGCGGCGATGTCCCGAACGGTGGCTGTGGGGCTTTAGGCGGCGAACGGGGATGTCTGGGGTGTTCTCCAGGTCGAGGCGGAGCGGCGGGCGCGGGCTGCGGTCGGGCGGCGGCTTGTGCACGCGGGGACAGTGCATGCTCTGGGGGCGGCGTTGGCATGCTCGATAAGCTCTGGGCGCGGCGGTTCCTGGCCGCTCCGCCCTCTGTCTCTGGCCTGGGGCTGGTTGGGCGGTGGAGGTGGACCACTGGCAAGGTACTAGACATGGCGAGAGGGGCTGGAGAGGGTTGCTGCTGCAGGTGCACGGTCGGGCGGCGAGATGGTGCTCGGCATGGCTGTGCAGTGCGGCTAGGGGGTAGAGAAGAGGCTGGGTTTGGTCTGGTCTGGCTTGAGGGGGGACAAGATGATCAAAGCACTACAGAATTGCTAGACAAAATCAGCCCAAAATAGTAATAGTTAGGCCTTAATGATCTTGCTAACAAGGTGTTTGACAAAATGGCCGCAAGAGAAAAAGTTTTGAATTTTGAGTTCAAAATTTTTGAGTGATCTCCACTAGTGATAGGTAGTCTCTGGTTGCAAGGGTTTTGAAAATGGAGCTCAAATAGGTGGTTTTTGAAATAGGGGTGATCTATGCATATGCATTAGATTCAATTTTAAACTGTCATTTAAAATAGTTAACATAATGTTTTAAGTGGATCCAAAGGTGGGCCTTGGTACCTCATTATGTGTACTAGCAAGGGGTGCAAAGATCAAGAATTGTTTCTGTTAAGAATTGAGTACTAGGAATAGCCAAAGTAGACATGAGAGTTAAATTTGCCAAAATGACCATTCCTTCATTTTAATTCTTTTTGATTTGATTTTCTTTAGTAAAAGTTTGGGAATGATGTAGATGATGTTTAAATCACCTAAGAAACATTTTACAAGCATTGGCTCAATCAATCATGGCAATTCAAACAACTCCTATTTTAAATGCACACATATATGAATGCTTTCATTTCAAATTTGGAAAAGTTTTTGTTAACCCCATTTTTGGATGATTTGATCATGATAAGCTTGGATTAAAGTTTTGGGATGTTACAACCCTTCCCCCCTTAAACAAAATCTCGTCCCGAGATTTACAAAGAAAACTAGGAACTAAGGAGATCCGGGAACTCTGTCCTAATGTAATCTTCGCGTTCCCAAGTAGCTTCCTCCTCGGTATGGTTGCTCCACTGAATCTTGAGAAACTTGATACTCCTGGTCCTGGTGGTTCTGTAGGCTTCCTCTAAGATACGGATGGGTACTTCCCGATAGGTCAGGTCATTGTTGATTTCCAAAGCTCTGTGATCGATGTTTTTGAAAACTTCAGTCTTCTTAGGCACTTCCAAGCATTTGCGAAGTATAGAGATATGGAACACATTGTGGATGGCTGACATCTCTGCAGGAAGTTCTAGTTGATACGATACTTCTCCTCGGCGGTTCAGAATCTTGAAAGGTCCGATATATCTGGGGGCTAACTTTCCCTTCAGACTAAAGCGTTGAGTTCCCTTTAATGGTGAAACCTTGAGATATACAAAATCTCCGACATTGAAAGTTAGGTCTCTCCTTCTCTTGTCGGCATAGCTCTTCTGTCTGGATTGGGCGGTCCTGAGGTGCTCACGGACTTTGTGAACTTTCTCTTCTGCTTCTCGGAGAATGTCAGGTCCAAAGATCTGACTCTCTCCTACTTGCGACCAATTCAAAGGGGTACGACACTTTCTTCCGTATAGGAATTCAAATGGTGCCATCTGCAAACTAGTTTGATAACTGTTGTTATATGAGAATTCTGCGAAAGGCAGGTAGTCTTCCCATTTTGATCCGTATTCCAGCACACAAGCTCTAAGCATATCCTCTAAGATCTGATTGACTCTCTCAGTTTGTCCATCTGTTTGCGGGTGATAAGCGGTGCTGAAGTTCAACTTGGTTCCTAAACCTTCCTTAACTTTCTGCCAAAATCTTGAGGTAAACTGGGTTCCTCGATCTGATACGATGGTCTTGGGGGTTCCATGTAGACTAACAATTCTAGCAATGTATAGCTCTGCTAGTTTTGCACTCTGGTAGGTTGTCTTGACTGGTATGAAGTGGGCTACCTTGGATAATCTATCAACTATGACCCAGATTGAGTCATTTCCCCTACTAGAAGTAGGTAAACCGGTGATAAAGTCCATTCCGACGGAATCCCATTTCCATTCCGGAATCTGCAATGGTTGCAACAATCCTGCAGGTCTCTGATGCTCTGCTTTGACTCGTTGACAGATGTCACATTTGGCGATGTAGCTTCCGATCTCTCTCTTCATCTTGTGCCACCAAAATTGCTCTTTCAAGTCCTGATACATCTTTGTTCCTCCTAGGTGGATAGAATAAAGAGTATCATGAGCTTCCTTCATGATAACCTCCTTCAACTCCGAATCTGCTGGCACACAGATACGTCCCTTGTACCACAGTACACCTTCTTCGTCTTCGGTAAATCCAGGTACCTTTCCTGTACCAATACGACGTTTAATTCCGTCGATACTTTCATTTCCCTTCTGGGCTTCCTTGATTTGGCTAATCAAAGTGGGTTGAAGTTCAATGCTAGCTAGGAATCCTTTGCTAACTAACTTAGTCCTGAACTGCTCCAACTCCTCATACAAACTTGGTTGCTTCTCTTTGATCATGGTGTTAAGCCTACATGGCAATCTGCTAAGAGCATCCGCTACCACATTGGCTTTGCCGGGGTGATAGTGAATGTCAAGGTCATAATCCTTGATTAACTCTATCCATCTTCTTTGCCTCATATTCAACTCCTTCTGAGTGAAGATATACTTCAAGCTCTTATGGTCTGAGTAAATCTCACAACGATTACCCATCAAATAATGACGCCATGTCTTCAACGCTAGAACCACGGCTGCTAGCTCAAGATCATGGGTCAGATAGTTCTGATCATGTTGCTTCAGTTGTCGAGACAGATACGCGGTGACTTTGCCTTCTTGCATCAATACACATCCTAGGACAATCTTGGATGCATCACAATATACATCAAACGGCTTCTTGATGTCTGGCATGATCAAAATTGGGGCGGATATCAATCTCTTCTTCAGCTCTTGGAAACTGGCTTCACACTTGTCTGTCCATTCAAACTTCTTGTCCTTCTTCAACAATTGGGTCATTGGTCGGGCTATGCTTGAGAATCCTTCTATGAACTTGCGGTAATATCCCGCTAATCCGAGAAATGAACGGACTTGGGTTTGATTGGTTGGGGCTTCCCATTCTTCGACATCTTTGATCTTGGCGGGATCAACAGAGACTCCTCCGGCAGACACAATATGTCCTACGAATCCTACTTCTTTCAGCCAAAACTCACACTTGCTGAACTTGGCATATAACTGATGCTCTCGCAGGGTTTCTAGGATGATTCTCAGATGTTGCTCATGCTCTTCTTCTGACTTGGAGTAGATAAGGATGTCATCGATAAACACAACTACAAACTTATCTAGGAAATTCATAAAGATCTTATTCATGAGATTCATGAAATAAGCAGGGGCATTGGTTAATCCAAAAGACATAACCCTATACTCGTATAAACCATAGCGAGTAGTAAAGACGGTCTTCGGAATATCCGTTGCACGAATCTTAAGTTGGTGATAACTAGTCCTAAGATCAATCTTTGAGAATACCTGAGCTCCGGTCTACTGATCAAATAGATCTTCTATCTTTGGCAAAGGGTACTTGTTCTTGATGGTAACGTCATTCAACTTCCTATAGTCTGTACACAGACGGTTGCCTCCATCTTTCTTGTCGACGAATAACACCGGTGATCTCCATGGTGATGCACTTGGTTGAATCAAGCCTGTGGCTAACATGGCATCTAACTGCTTCTTCAGTTCTACTAACTGTGAGGGGTTCATGGTATAGGGTCTCTGGGCTATAGGTCCGGTTCCGGGGATTAGTTCGATAATGAACTCAATATCCCTATCCGGGGGCATACTGGGCAATTCATCTAGGAATACGTCGGGGTATTCACAGACTACTCTGACTTGGTCAATGGTGGGCAGGGCTACACTCTTGTTGCACTTGAATTGACGGGGTAAGGTTTCAGAGATATGCTCTACTGTTATTCCAGAACTACTGGTCATGGTGATGGCTTTCTTAGCACAGTCTATCAGTCCTTTATGCCTTGACATCCAGTCCATACCTAGTACTACTTCCAATCCTTTGGTTCCAAGTACAATTATTTTGGCATAAAAATCTATCCCATGTATTCTGATAGGTACAGCTTTGCAAATTTTTGTAGCTTTTGTTGTTGAACCGGGGATTTGAACTATCATGACATGCTTCAGGTTGGTTGGGCGAATCTTACTAGTGCATACAAATTCTTCGGTGACAAATGAATGCGATGCTCCAGAATCAAACAATACTCTTGCTAAAACTGAGTTGACAGAAAACATACCCAGCACTACATCTGGCGCTTCCTGGGCTTCTTCTGCGTTCATGTGGAAGAGACGACCGTTGCGGTTGTGCGGGTTCCCTGGGGCAAATCTCCTTCCTGGTTGAACACGATGCTGCTGCTGAGCTGGGGCATTCACAGGGGCATTGGCGGCAGTCTTCTTGGGACACTCATTGGAGTAGTGACCCTTCACTCCACACTCGAAACAAGTGATCTGGGACTTGTCCTTGACTGCGACAGGTACAGCATTGCTGCCAGTTCTGGGGGCAGTGTTGTTGTTGTTGTTGTTGCTCTTGGGAGGGGCACGGTTAAAGTTGTTGGTGTTGCCAGAGTTGTGATTGTTTCCTCCGGACTTCACATTGCCTCCGCTACGGTTGGGGTAGCTTGGGCGAGAATTGGGGGTCGGTTGTTCCTTGGTGCATATCCTGGTGAGGGGTTAGGACGGTACTTCTGGTGACTACTGGATCCAGACTACTGCATCATACGGCGCTTGCGGTTGCGTTTGCCTGGTTAATCTTCCCTTCCATCTGAATGGCAGAGTCGACTAGCTCTTCGAGATCATCGAAACGAATGTTGACGAGGACAGTCTGCATCTCATCATGTAGTCCGTTTAAGAATCTCTCTTTCTTTTTGGCCTCCGTGTTGATTTCATCCGGTGCATATCTGGCAAGTGACAAAAATTTGTCACGGTACTCTACCACAGTCATTCTTCCTTGCTTCAATTCGCGGAATTCATCTCTCATCCTGTTGACAAGACCTTGCGGCACGTGGGTGCGGCTGAACTTGACCTTGAATGCTTCCCAGGTCATCACCTGGCCATGGTTCATATTGTGGATGCTATTCCACCAAGCTCTTGCATCTCCTGCCAGATAGTGGGTGGCGAAGAGAACTTTCTCATTTGCATCTACTCCTGCAACTTCGAGGTTGTTTTCCATGGTCTGTAACCAGTCATCGGCATCTAATGGGTTCTCAGATTGGTTGAATATTGGGGGATTGGTGTTCTGAATTTTTTTGAGTTTAGAACCATGGTGATCCTGATTTCGATGTCCTTGGTTGTTGAGAGCCATTTGGGCGATCTGCTGCAATGTTGCTAAGTTGGCTTGACGCTCGGCCCTGCTTGCTTCACGGTCCGCGATAAGATTCTGCAGTATCTGCAGCATTGGGTCCTGCGATGAGCTGCTCCCTCCTTGGTTTGCACGAGTCATCTGAAGATTGAGATAGATATAGGGGTAAGAGGGAAATTCTAAGGTTCATGGTTTTGGGGTTTTCAAAGCTACAACTTTGAGTTAGACTCAGGTTTTTCAAGTAACTTCATTTTCATTCATGTAAGCAAGCACCCGATACAACACACACCACACAATCAAAGGGGAAAACAGATGGTTTGAAGAACCATTCTGCAAACTACGATACAATGAGATGATACATCTCATGCTACGACAGTGCTCTAGTGCATCTACTCATCGTCTATGAAGTTGGAGTCTTCATCATCAGTGTAGAAGTCCACAGCATCTTCTGCCAGAAAATCGTCATCGTTGCTGAGGTAAGAATCCATATCTCCCTGGATGTCTTCACCCTCATCATCTTCTTCTTTGGCGGCAATCTGAGCTTCCTGCTCCTTGACGGTCTTCTCGAGGTCGGCCACCTTCTTGCAAAGACGGGCGATGGTGCGATCCTTCTTTGCACGCTGGCGACAAAGAGACTGGCGATCTTGGATAAGCAGTGCGAAAGTCTGAGCCTTCTGGTCGACGATGGCACGGTTCTGGTCGGCTAACTCCCTGGCATTGTCCAGTTCCTGCTATCAGTCATGAAGCAAGAAGTCAAGGTTCTCCACTTGACGCCTCAATTCGGGGTGACTTGGCATCTCCATCGGCATTCCCATGAAGTCACGTCTTGCATAGTGGGCAAAACGGGTTCCTTGGATCTTGTTGACGCTGAGGGCACATAGACGTGCGAGAGCTTCATGCATTGCCCTGGCTAATCCATCTAGCCAGTTGTTCTCTCTCACGGAGAACTGAATTCTCCCGGAAGTTGGTGCTTCAATGCTTCCTCGAAGATCTGCAGTGACTAGCCATTGTAGGTCTCCTCCTGGGGGTCCTGGAAGTTGAGCTCCAAGAAACTCCGGATGTGGGCGTCCCAGTAACTCCGATAGTGAATCCAGATCCCTCTCGAAGATCAGCTGACCTCCGTTTCCCAACTGGTAAAACTTGCTGAACTGAGTCTCCATCTACAAGAATTTAGGATGAGGAAGTTAGTGAAGTGATCAAGTGTGTCAAATTTTAAGTAGTAATGTAAGAATTTTGAGGAACAGGTATTTTTGAGAAAGAATGAGTTCACAAGGGTAAGAGAGGGAATAGTTTTTCATAAATACTCACTTTGGTTTTGAAGCTAAGTTTTTGGTTTAGACGTCCATTCTAACTAGGGTCTCCTATGGTCAGGATGGCTCTGATACCAACTTGTCAACACCCGGATTTTTAATCCTAGATGCCCGTTATGCCATACCTCGCAATCCCAGGATTACCATTTTTGCGAGACATAACAGATTGGATATCAAAATACATCATCCATTACAAACCATACATAAGGTTTTACACAAATAAGGATCTCATGATCCAGTCTTTAATACAACAAGCAGCGGAAATAAACGATAGCGTAGCGGTGGGGTCCATCTTTAGGGGCACAGGCAATGCTGACGAAGGCAGATAGTCCTAGTTATCATAGCCGTCCTGCTGACCGTCATCTTGATAATCTCCTTCATAGTCTGGCCATGATAATAGCTAGGGACAAAGCAATGAGTACTCTTTAAGTACTCGCAAACTACTACTAACAAGTGGTATAATTCTAAATTAAAGTGCTAAATCTAAGTTTAACTATCAAATTAAGTTTGAAACCTAAGCTGAGTTCAGAAGCAAAGAAAGATAAAACAAGTTCTAGAATCACTTAAGTTGGGAAGCTATTATCATCAACACAACCCTGTTGTGGTCAAGTCAAAGTTCATCATTCATTTCAAGTTATTTAGAAAACATCTGACAACGAAACAATATGGCCATTCCAACTGTCCATAACCGCGGACGGGGCTATTCGAATAGTTTGACACTCTGCAGAGGTGGTACACTTTCACCACAAGATTCGATACATCTGTCAGGGATAACCCTGAATCATCATACTTAGTATGCAGATAATCAAACATAACCTTCCCTTTACACACCCTAGTACAAGCACCTCTCCTATGAGCATGGCCTCCCAACCATGACCATCAGTCATCTTGGGCACTGCATAGGTGGACAATATTGAGAGGTAGCCTCGGCTCAAACCTCTCCCGTGAGGGAACTAATACTAATGCATATAAATTTCCATCTAAGCCTTACCCAATTCAGGTAATGTGGTTGTACGGTAAATTTGGAATGGTATCGCATCCGAATCCAACCATCAGTTTTATCAAAGGGTCAAGGCTCATGCCTCATCATTTTCATCATCATAAACCAGTTGTGTCTCTAAACACATGTCAAAACATCTCAATAGAATGATTCATCATTCCAAGGTTTTCACAATTCATTTTCACCAAGTGTTCCCATCTAAAGTGACTCAATCCTTTAATCTATTCTAAAATACTAAGTTAAGAGTGTTCACTAAGGTGGAAAGATGGGATCAATCTCATGCCATAGAATGACATCTAAAGGTTTCTAAGTAGGTCAAGTTTTATACTCTTTATGCTACCTTCAAAATTAAGTAAAGAACTTTGTTTAAACTAAGGGAGGTAAAACTTGTCACTAAGACTTGGGGTACTAGTAGTTAAAGGGGTGTGAACAAAGCATGCTTAAGGCATCTTTGCTAAACCATCTAGTTTTGTTCTAGCTTGCTAAAGTATGTTTTGCAAGGGTTAGCTTGCCACTAATAGCTTGCCTTGGTTGGTGCAGTGGTTGAAGTTTTCTTCTTCTTGGTAGAACTCCTCCTCCTCGAAGGCTTGGTCGGTACTAGCGTCTATAAATACATAGGGAGTAGACAATCACCAAACAATACTTAACTAGGCTAAGTAGCATTCTAAAACACACAATTGATGATCTATTATCATCACAAGCATCACAAGTTTAATTCACTAGTTTCACCCTTTTTATTTTAGAAAAGTAATTTCTACCCATTGAAAAATTTACTAATATTTAATATTCACCACCAAAATATGGGATCATGTGGACACATGTCCTCACCACATATTCTAACATGTGGAAATGAGATTGAAAGGTTGGATCAATATTACTTTGGTTTAAGTTTATTATTTAATGATTTAAAGTGACTAGAAATGCCTATATAGCATTATTTTGGTACTAGTCCAAAGTCACTGCATGTAAACCTTAATATTATTACATATTTGGATAGGTATGCTGAATTGTGATTTTTGAGAGTTGGAATCAACTCAAAAGCTAACTTGGTTGATTTTATAAAAATGTTGCAAGTTGCAAAAGCTTCTGTCTTGTTATTTTTACTAGGAGAGATCTATAACTCTGATTGCATTAAATCCAACGGGCTTGGATATATTATTTCAATACCTTTCAGAAAAAATTGGTTTCATGCAATTTGGATTTCTAAAACTCTTTGAATTGAATTTTGAAAAAGGGAACAGAAACTAGATTCAAACTAAAAGAAAAATCCGGATTTGAATCTGTGGGCTAACACGGGAAAAGGAATGGGCCGGCCCAGTGGCGCTCCACGACACAGGGCTCAGCTGACAGGGGGTCCCGCTTGTCAGCGGCACTTAAAACGCGAAACGGTACGCGCGCTGTGGGCCGTGCGATTAGAAGCTAGATCTACGGCTGAGGGTCGTCGTCAACGACTAACAGGTCGCCGGCGAGCTTGAACCCTAGCGGCTCAGTGGGGGTCTACTGGGGGCGTACCAGGGCTCCAGCAGGGTCCGCGAGGCAGGCAAACGAAGTAGAAGATGACGGCGAGGCGAGGCGTGGTCGCGGCGGAGCTTGGGGCGGTCGAAATCCACGACGCCCTTCTCCTCCAGAGGCGACGGCTCCGGCTCCAATTCCGGCGAGCTGCTGCTCCACTTGATCCGGCGAGAGGTGGGTGAGGTTCAGAGAGGTGAGGAGAGTGGAATGGTGTGGAGAAGAATGGCTGGGGAGGGCTCCTTTTATAGGCCCGACGGTGAGACCGAGCGGGATGGGCGGTCGACGGTGGCGGCATGGCTACGGCGAGCTAGAGGCACGGCTGGGGATGGCGATCGACGGGCGGTTCCCTGGCGGTGCTCTAGGATTTAAATGCGGCCATAGGGGCGGTCGTATGCGGTCGGGGTGAGGTGGCGCTCTGAGAGGCCGAGGCGGCGATGTCCACGGGGATGTCTGGGGTGTTCTCTAGGTCGAGGCGGAGCGGCGGGCGCGGGGTGCGGTCCGGCGGCGGCTTATGCACGCGGGAACAGTGCGCGCTCTGGGGGTGGCATAGGCATGCTCGACAAGCTCTGGGCGTGGCGGTTCCTGGCCGCTCTGCCCTCTGTCTCTAGCCTGGGGCTGGTTGGGCGGTGGAGGTGGACCACTGGCAAGGTACTAGACATGGCGAGAGGGGCTGGAGAGGGTTGCTGCTGCAGGTGCACGGTCGGCCGGCGAGATGGTGCTCGGCATGGCTGTGCAGTGCGGCTAGGGGGTAGAGAAGAGGCTAGGTTTGGTCTGGTCTGGCTTGAGGGGGACAAGATGATCAAAGCACTACAGAATTGCTAGACAAAATCAGCCCAAAACAGTAATAGTTAGGCCTTAATGATCTTGCTAACAAGGTGTTTGACAAAATGGCCGCAAGAGAAAAAGTTTTGAATTTTGAGTTCAATTTTTTTGAGTGATCTCCACTAGTGATAGGTAGTCTCTGGTTGCAAGGGTTTTGAAAATGGAGCTCAAATAGGTGGTTTTTGAAATAGGGGTGATCTATGCATATGCATTAAATTCAATTTTAAACTGTCATTTAAAATAGTTAACAGAATGTTTTTAGTGGATCCAAAGGTGGGCCTTGGTACCTCATTATGTGTACTAGCAAGGGGTGCAAAGATCAAGAATTGTTTCTGTTAAGAATTGAGTACTAGGAATAGCCAAAGTAGACATGAGAGTTAAATTTGCCAAAATGACCATTCCTTCATTTTAATTCTTTTTTATTTGATTTTCTTTAGGAAAAGTTTGGGAATGATGTAGATGATGTTTAAATCACCTAAGAAACATTTTACAAGCATTGGCTCAATCAATCATGGCAATTCAAACAACTCCTATTTTAAATGCACACATATATGAATGCTTTCATTTCAAATTTGGAGAAGTTTTTGTTAACCCCATTTTTGGATGATTTGATCATGATAAGCTTGGATTAAAGTTTTGGGATGTTACAATCTTGAAGGTGATTAAGGTTAAGTGAACAAACTAAGAGGATATGCTTGACAAGTTATAAACCAAAATCTCATGCCCCTTACTTACGAAGACCGAACCTCATGCTACTCAACTTTAGTCAGAAGTAAGCTCTTGTCATTGTAAGTACATATGTATCATAAAGAACCGCCAACGGGGTACCCCTTACACATGATACAGGATCTATCCCATAATCAAAATGACAAGGCAAGCATACAATGAGCATCTCAACGATCTTTTTATTTGCTATTTGCTTAGGTTTTATTGAGGATGCTTCATAGAGTGCTCATTATGGTGATGCTGCAAGTTTCCAACATGATTAGGCATGGCTTAAGCTAGCGGCCTAGGCGTTTCTCTAACACACATACAAACTCTATGATCTTACAAGTTCCACCTTCATTTCACATCGCCGGGATCCATAAGCAAAAGAACATGATATCAACGGGGTACAAAGTACAAGTGCAATGTTGAAAGCATTCCCCATGATACATGGTTCTGCTAATTCCAACTTATAAAGCGCAAGCATATACATAACAAAGAAGGACACAATGGTTCAAGTTTATTAAATGCAAGAAAGTAAAGTGTGCCATCAAGTTCGTGAGAGCTTTAATCACTAATTTTCACATAACAATTTTAATTTGGAAGGTAGATAAAAACAAGAATATACTTGGAATAGCATAAGCTAGTAGGTAGGTATGGTGGACTCTTTGGAATAACTTGGTTTAGGGAGTTGGATGCATTAGTGGAACTCATACTTGGTTGTGGAGGCTAGCAAAAGACTGGGAGCGACAAACTAAGAGATCAATAATGGCCATAATCATGCAGAGCGACAAAACATCATTGATCAAAGCATAAAGTGATACTACAAGTTGAAAACTAAAGGATCATAAAGGCTTATTGTGACTTGGGATAGTCATAACATGGTGTGAGCATGCGCCAAGTCATCCCAAATAAAGCATCAAAGGAGAATACCACTATACTATGCTTTAATATGCTAAAACAACGCATGATTCATCCAAGGCACATTAAGCAATCTCAATTGTTTATAACAAGTCATGCTACAGCAGAGAATACTAAGCATAAAGCCAAAACAATATCAAGCATGGCATGACAAAGCATAGGCCACAGTAAAAACAAGCTCTCTTTACCACTTAAACATGAGCTTTCCTACTCTTTTCCAATCCAAACCAAACTATTCGAAAACAAATGCATGAAAGAGGGGGTCCAACCAATTTATTCAGCAAACTAAGCAAAACAAGCAAACGAAAAACCAAAATGAAAATGAAAAAGAAGACGCTCCAAGGACAACGCAATTGTGCATGAAACAATAAAAATGAAGTGTTTGGAAGAAACCTGGGATTTTTATTGATGAAGAAGGGGATGCCTTGGGCATCCCCAAGCTCTGACGCTTGTAGTTCTTGGATATTTCTTGGGGTGACACGCATGGCATCCCCAAGCTTGAGCTTTAGTCCATCCTTCATCTCATTACTCATTCCTTTCATACACCTGAAAATTTTCCTTCATACAAAACTTCACACAATCTTTATTAGCAACATTAGTGCACTCAAGATAATAAGTCTTTAGGTTCAGTTCTAACACCAATAAAACTTCCATTAAAACACAATCTACTATAGCACTTCCCTTAAAAAACTCAATTCCCCAAAAGAACTCAAAGAGGAACCAACAAGAAGCAAATGCAAATAATGGCAGAAATCTGTCAAAACAGACCAGCAGGTAAAGACGAATTTTTAGAAGACCTTCTGTTGCTCAAATTAAAAAGTGTTGAACTAAGAAAGTTAGATAACAACCTGGGGCAGAAGCACAAAAATTCACGCTGCAAAAGGACGTACAGAGATTTTACACGAATTTTTATGGTGAAGCACAGAAATCTGTTTCGGGACAGCAACTTTCCCAATCATTACTTCTCTCTCATTAGAGGTTACTCTTGGCACAAAAAGCAAATAAAAAGGATAAGGAGTGGTTATTATAGAAGTAATAACTTCCAAGACTCATCTAAAACTTTTGGGTTATCTCCCAATAAGTACTTTTCTTTAATGCCTTTAAGTTAGGCTTGATAGTTTGAGAAGATGCTCACATAAGAAATATGAATTGAAGTAAAAGAGAGCATCAAGAAGCAAATTCAAAGCACATTTAAGTCTAACCCACTTCCTATGCATAGGAATCTTGTAAAGAAACAAGTCATAAAAGCACAAAGCAACAAGCATAGGAAAGCAAAGCAAGTGCAACTTCAAAACTTTCAACATAAAGAGGGGAAACTTAATATTGTTGAGACACATAAAACCATGTTTTCCTCTCTCATAATAACTTTCAGTAGCATCATGAATAAAATTAACAATATAACTATCACATAAAATATTCTTATCATGAGCCACATGCATATAATAATTATTACTCTCACATAAGCATAGTCATTCTTATTAATTGTAGTGGGAGAAAATTCAACAAAATAGCTATCATTATTATTCCCATCAACATAATCATCAAATATAGGAGGCATATTGTAGTCATAATTAATTTTCTCCTCAATAGTAGGTGGACTGAAAATATCATATTCATCATTGTAATCATCATATATTGGAGGTTTGGTATCATCATAAGCAATATAATAGCTATCTTCCAAAGCTGGGGAACTAAAAAGATCATTTTCATAAAAACTAGCTTCCCCAAGCTTAGACTTTTCCATAGCATTAGCAATAATGGTGTCCAAAGAATTCATACTAACAACATTGCTATTAGCATGCAAATAAAGTTCCATAGGTTTTTTAATTTTCTCCTCAAACACTTCATGTCCTAACTCAAGATAAATACTATAAAGCTCTCTAATTTTGTTGTTGTTTTCCATTAAGCCTAACTAGTGAAAACAAGAAACAAAAAGACAAAATTGCAGAATCTAAAGGAAATAACTTCAAGCACTCACACCGGAGGATGTGAGTACCTTTTACCTTACCTCCCCGGCAACAGCGCCAGAAAATAGGCGTTTGCCGTGGGAGGTTCTTCTTCTTTAATCCTCTGGTGTGAATACCTTTTACCTTACCTCCCCGACAACGGCGCCAGAAAATAGCTTGATGTCTACGCACTTCTATTCTTGTAGACAGTTGTTGGGCCTCCAAGTGTAGAGGTTTGTAGAACAGTAGCAAGTTTTCCCTTAAGTGGATCACCCAAGGTTTATCGAACTCAGGGAGGAAGTGGTCAAAGGTATTCCCTCTCAAGCAACCCTGCAATCAAGATACAAGAAGTCTCTTGTGTCCCCAACACACCCAATACACTTGTCCGGTGTATAGGTGCACTAGTTCGGCGAAGAGATAGTGAAATACAAGTGGTATAGATATAAGACAACAGTGCCAGAAAATAGCTTGATGGCGTGGAAGATACTAAATGCAAACTAAAATAAAGATGGAAGCAAGCAAACATGTAATAGATCTAGTTGCAAACGGTGTTTCAATGTTTAGAAACAAGGCCTAGGGATCATACTTTCGCTAGTGAACACTCTCATATAAATATCTTCTCTTCATGATACTACTCTGAACTACTCTCCGGTTGGACACTCTAATCGATGGTAGGGCAATAACAGCACACCTCAAAGTTCATATTTCCCATCTAGATAACCCCACACTGTCACCTTGAGTGCTAGATGGTTCCAAAAAACAACACAATTTCATAAAGACATCCAACTCCAAATATAACTCATAAGAAGTATTTGTAATCTCTAGCCTAAGTGCCACCATGGTGTGCACACTGTCAACTTCACACACATGGGGAGAGCAGAGATCTATTAAAGCACTTGAGTAGCAAGGTAGATCTACTTGATTACAGAGCTCATGATCACAATATGATCATGCATGGAGAGAGAGATGAACACATAGCTACTGGTAGAACCCTTAGCCTCGAGAGAGATCTACTCCCTCCTCATCATGGCAATCAGCAATGGTGATGGAGATCCATGGAGATGGCTCCGGGGGCACTTCCCCATCCCGGTAGGGTGCCGAAACAGAGACTTTCTGTCCCTCGAATCTCCCCTTCGGTTGCGGCAGCGCTGTGGAACTTTTCGTGGATTTCTGATTAACCATTTAGGGTTTTTGCCTCGGGGGGGGGGGGGAATATATAGGCGAAGGAGGAAAGGTCAATGGCCAGCCAGGGGGCCCACTATTGGGTCCGCAGCATAGAAAACAAAAAATTTCCTACGGTGTGAACTACACGCCAAGATCTATCTACTAGGTAAAAAGCAAACAGGTGGACATACATCCATAGATAACTTACCCTCGAAGACAACGAGCTTTGTTAACGAGTAGGAACTCGTGGTTGATGTAGTCGTACACTTGCCGATCTCAAGATCGTGAGGAAGTCTGAGCGCTGCAAATCAGCAGCGCATCCACACTCGCACACACGTTCAAGCCACCGGACAACCTCCACCTCCTCGCTCCAGCGATCCAGCGGAAGCAGCAACTCCTTCCAAACGAAATGCCACCGGGAACATGTATCTCGCTAATCCGAGACCATGGGGAATAATTCTAGAGGGGGAGAGAGATCCTTCACAAGGAGGTGTGAGGATGAAGGAGGGAATGGGTGGCCTTTTATAGGAGGAGGGGGGTGCCCCCTCTCTCCATGGACGGCGCATGGGGGGTGACCCCTCACCTCCCCCATTCATGTGGTGGTAACTCCTAATATGTGCTCGAAACAATTTCCGGTTTCTATTGAAACAATTTCCGGTTTCACCCGAAACAATTTCCGGTTTCTATTGAAACAATTCCTGCGCTTTGCAATTCTTTCGTCTGAAACATATGTGCTCCAAAATGGTGTCCGGTAACTCTTAAGTGTGCCACCCTACGGTTCACGAATAATGCAGACATGATCGAGACCCTTCTCCGATCAATAATCAGCAGCGGGACCTCGAGATCCGTACTGACTCCTACACATTCAACGATGACTCCTGTGATCGTGAGAACCTTTAACGCTTGTAACTAAATCCCTTTGTCTCTCGACATATTACATGTCCGAGATTCGATCATCGATATCTCCATACCTAGTTTGATCTCGTTACCGACATGCACTCTTTTCTCGTTCCCGTGATATAACATTCTAGTGATCACATCACTTGCTTGCAAGCTATCCTAATGTGATATCACCGAGAGGGCCCAGAGTATATCTATCCGTCATCTGGATTGACAAATTCCACTCTTGATCCATGAGCCTCAACATAACACCTTCGTAGCACTGAACCCATCTTTATAGTCACCCTGTTACGGTGTGACGTTTGATGTTATCAAGATACTCTTCCGGTGTTAGCAATTAACATGATCTCATGGTCTAAGGATAAAGATTACTTCGTATGATGTTATAGCAATATAAACACAATGACTTGATCATAATGCTATACTTCGGATGAATGTTCATCACATCATTCCACCAATGGTGTGACCTTGTTATTAACAACATCCAATGTCCATGATCAGGAAACCTTGATCATCTTGTTAATCAACAAGCTAGTCTATAAGAGAGGCATGACTAGGAACCCTTTTTGTTTATTAAACACACATGTATTGATGTTTCCTATCAATACAATTATAGCATGCAAAATAAACATCTATCATATACAAGGAATACATAATAACAACTTTATTATTGCCTCTCAGGGCATATTTCCTTCACCCACACCATGCCCTGGCGCGGCCTGGGGGTACCCGCGCCTCGGGGGGTGTGGCCACCCTGTGGCCCCTCTCCGACTCTCCTTCTGGCTCCGTGAGTCTTCTTGGAAAATAGGAACTTTGGCTTTTGTCCCGGCCAATTCCGAGAATATTCATTTTCTGACTTTCCTGGAACCAAAAACAGCAGAAAACAGGCAAACTGGCACTGTGGCTCTTGTTAATAGGTTAGTCCAAGAAATCATATGAAAAGTACTCGAAAGTGTGGACAAAACTTAAGAAAGTACATAAAACCAAGCATGGAACATCAAAAATTATAGATACATTTGCAATGTATCACATATTAACTCCAATCTAAAATATCAACACAAACTAGTGTATAAAGATAAAGTAAACAATTACTGACAGTACCATTGTCAGTACTAAGATTAGGAAACAATAGTGAAATCCACATCACTAGCATAAGTGGACAACCATCTAGGACAGTATAACCGCTACAATTAGTTCTAGTATAGTCATCATAATCAAACCAGAGGGATGAAACCTAATCAAACCATGAACCCCAATTAGGGATTGCTCACTAGAAGCACACAGAGGCTATCGAGCAAGGCAGAGGATAGAGAGCATAGAGAGAGGAGCAAAAGAACTTACTCAAGGTCCTCATGAGTTTAGAGAAGAGGAAGCAGAGGCCGGAGAAGAGGCAACACACGGCGGCACGGGGAGCACCCCAGAGGGGCGCTGCGACCCGCGCCCCATGCCGAGCCGCAGTCACGGCAGCCACAGGATAGGGTGACACCCCACCATCAACAAGGCACCAGCGCAGCGTAAAAGGGCATCAGAGCGCCAAATCATCGGCGGGCTCCTAACCCTAGATGCTAGGGGGAAGCAGAAGCACCACCAGCAGAGAGCGCGAGCCACAAATCAAAGAGGGTAGGGATATGTAGCACCGTCGACAATGTCACCCTGCACAGCAGCGTCAATCGGGGAGGCCTAGGGATGCTAGAATCGTAACGGCGACGGTGTCGCCAGGGCATCGCCATGGATAAGGTCGAGAAGGAGAGAGAGGAAAATGACAGGGCCGATTGGGCCAGTCCTATGACCCTAGGTTGGTTTGACCCAACCTAGTGGGCCGGATCGGGCCGGGCCAGCCTAGTGGGCTAGGCCCATGTCTTAGAAAGAAAACCCTAGCAAAATGTTAAATTACAAATATGCCCTTGGACTTATTTTAACACTAGGAAAATAAATAAAAATCCTAAAAATATTTATAATATATCAAAATGATCACAAAAATAATATCTACCTAAGAAAAATATAACTTAACTTATTCAAGTTTAATAAAATGCAAATAAATAATAACACTATTAACTTCTAAATGAAATTTCATAAAATAAGTAAAAGTCCTAAAAACCAATAAAAATAAGTTCTGGGTACTAAAATCATTATACTACCTTATTAAAATTATTAACTTTAATTATTACAAATAAAACTTAAAGAAGATATTCTAAGATATTTACTCCTTTGTGGAATTTTATAAAAATAAGAATAATAAAAATAAATAAAAATCATTTTTAACATCTAAAATACATATAGTTTACTAGAATAATACTAAATATAATATTCCATAAGTTTTTAAGGTTTTAAAGTAATAAATTTTGAATTATTCTATAGAATACCATTTTATAAATTCTTTAGCAACATTTCTTAAACAAGAAATAATCATAAAACATTAACTCTTTTATATTCAAATACTAGTTCCAAAACCATAACTTGAATTTATGCAAAACTTAAAATATAAACTATTAACTGTATAAAACTCTTATAAACCTTAATCCCAAGTAAACCAACAATTTTAGTTAAGTTTTAAAACATCAATCATTTATAATAAAAGTATAAGCTTCTTACCTTTTAACTTAACCATGTTTAACATAATTTCTGAAACCCTAGCACGTTAATGTCATTAACCAAAATTATTTTCCTTAATAAGTCAAATCAAATTCATAATAACCAAGCATATTTAAACTCATCATTCACTTAAACCAAAAGTGAATGATCTCACAGTCTCGAACATGCTTATTATAAAGCTTAAAACTTTTAAATACTTTAAACACATCACACCTAGGTCTATTTATGTTTTAAAGTTAACTTTGGTCCATAAAGTTATATAGATAATGTATAAAGTTTAATTATGTTTTATAGTTAACTTTTGTCTGTTTCAATCAAATCATAAAGAAGCTCAAATTCATATAATTCGAGCTAATACAAACAACATCGATCACATTCTATTAACCACATAGATTGTTTAAACTTTGGCAAAGAAACCTTTTCCTCAGAAGTTATTCGTTTTGCCACTTCAAACGCTAACCTTATAAAATAAGTTCCTTAACTCTTACCAATCTATCACACCAACATCCATCGTAATTACTAGATAGTAAATCACCTCAACCTCAAAGTGTTATTACACCGCACTTGCACACTTTGCATGTTAAACATTTAAATTCTTTATAGTTATATTGACTTGAAAGTAAACATGAGAAATAGCCAAACCTCCAAAAAAGTGTCACCTAAGATAAACTCATTCATGTTATTGGGGATTTATCTCGAGATTTTACAAAATGCATTACATTACTTATGTATCAGCATATTGCTTCTTTTGCCGTTATAGGAAGTGAGCAAGCAAGCTAGACACTAAAACTAAAGATAGACGCACTGCAGTGAAGGTTGGAAATAGAAAAGCAAATTATAGGGCGCATGCTGAATTCCCCCAAAATAGCAGTTAAAACATTAGTCCTTACCGGACCAATGGTGCTATTTACAGAATTTGGATCTTCTAGTATCTCGAAGACCATGACTGCATGATCTTGCAATCACAAAAGGCAAGTTCACAACTTGCTCATGTCCTTTGATTATTTTCTATCAAATGCTTGTAACTCAAATGTTGTCATCACCTGCATTTCAAAAGGGACAGAAAATACTATTTTTCATAATAATATGATTATGGATTATCTACCAAGTGGTAATAATCTATTGATACAGTTTCGGTGGTAAAGGAACATAATATCTAGGACCCAACCAATGTCGCTAGTGATTATAGCGCCGTATATTACGTGTTAACCATGAGATTTGGAATGGGACAGAGAAGTCAGTTGTATCTTTTTCCTTTCATATGGAGGCAAGATGACCTTATCGTGACGTTGGGATTCCTGGTATGGATCCGACATATGGGTGGGCACCCTTAGGCCCCACGATTTTGGTGTCTAGATTATTTATGAGTGGATGCCGGAGGTATAGTCGGGCCTTTAATGGAGCTTGCCAGGGGCATCACTAACTCATAGAGTCTTCGGGAACTCACCAGGGTTATAGCTTGCCCTAGTTGGAGGCTTAACGGAGGTGTAATCAGCCCGGAGGATCGTGCAGACATATGGGCTCACGGAGAGGACAGTGATTGGCTTGGATCACCTACTGGGCCCCACATCAAGGAATTGTGGACGAGAAAGATCGCCCGGTTGTGTAACAAGGAGTTGATCTCTCATGGGTAAAGCAACGCACCTCTGTAGAGTGTAAGAATTGTGACATGTTACTCCCTGTTCCAGGAAGGAGCTACGAACGCGGCAGGAAAGGAACTCCATGAAATTATGGTCAACCTGTGAAGGCTGTCATGCATAGTTTTCAGAATAAAAGCAACCTTTGAAGAAATGTTTTTGAAAACCTACATTGCCTACGACCTCTGGTCTGTGGCTGTAGAGTTAGTGCATCATACACTCCTTTTTAGTGAACTTGCTGAGTACGCTCATACTCAACTGTATCTTCTTAACCCTTGCTAGATCCTAATTCATTGAAGACGATGTCAACATCAATTTCTGCTCAAGAAACCATCATCGACAACTCAAGTTCTTCAATTAAGCTAATGAAGTCAACATATACATCAGCTAAAGTAAAGATAAAGTGTCAGTTTAGATAGGAGTAGACTCTCTAGACATAAAACCTACTTCAGTAGAGCGTTGCAATAGCAACAGTTATGAGCCAATTAGTTTAGATGCTAGTCTTAGTTACTAGATCGTTCTGAGTTATTATTTCTGGTTCTTCTTTGTAAGTAGTTCTTTCTCTCTTTAACCTAGAGTGTTCTCTGGATCTTATGTAACGAGTCGAGTTGTAATCTATAGTCATGTCTTGGACCTGCTGTGTTTCTGTTGTACCACTCTGAGGGATGTACTACTAGTGAACAGTGTTTCATTGGTGTTATGCCAACGAATATAGTGTACTACATCATGTAGTGGTATGCTAGGTCACCGCAGCTGGTATCAGAGCATATGCTTTGACCTTAGGTTGGTAAACCTAGTAAATGGGTAGAAGCTCTAGGAAGGGTGTTAGCAACCATAAAGAGTTCTCTAGAAATATGATGGATATTCAATTGGGAATAATCTCGTCATGTTGCTAGTGCGACGATTCTTTGTTATGCAATTTTAAATGAGTACGATGAGTTTTAACTCAAGATGACTAATGATAATTCCTTATCTACAGTACAAGAATGACAGCCAGGCATCCACCTCGGAATGTTCAAGTGTTGAACAAGACCTTAGATGATTACAAAGATGCTTGGAAAATCACTCTAAGACAACTTCTATGGAGTCTGGATTGTGAGTCTCGACTTCTGGTCAAGGTTTACAGTTTTTATGATGGACGGATATTGGCCAAGTGCCGTATCCTGATCATGTTACCCAAGAAGTTGGGAGTGCGTGGAGAAATGCCATCGGGAGAGGCAAGATGTATGGCAATAGCCTATCGGATTGCAGTAGTAGCAGCCATAACCAAGATAAGGGAACAGAATTCCAAGGCACTGAAGGTACTACCTATACTGCTATACCTCATGAAACTCCTAGTTCTGATCTAGAGTTAGATCATTCTGCTCTGATAAGGACCAAACCTACTCTGGCAATAGAGTATATGGATCGTTATAAGTCTTTACTGGACACGTTTCATAACACTCATCAAGTGCTAGTTCAGGAGTTGGACACTGTCATTGAGGATTTCACTGATCCTGCAAAGGCAAAGGCACGTAGAAAGAAGTTTGTTAGAGAAGCTAAGCACTCAAAGCCATTTTTTTCGGAGAGGTGTTTGAAGAAACGGAGTTTAATGACCCACACTCCGAAGTCTATGCCTATTATCTAGTCGAACCTCAGCAACAAGTAGACCCATGGACCAAATACGAGGAGGAACAGAGGATATGGAATGCACCCAATCCCAATAATGACGTTGGAGATTCTACCAGATGGGAAGGCCAGTCCTATGATGAAGTCATGGGACGAGCTACACTCAATAAATAAGGCAAGGGAGTAGAAACCAGTTATAATCCTATAGAATCATATGGACCCTATGGGAGTAGTAGTATTCCCATTGAGCTGGAAGAATGCCCTGGTAGTTACTATACCAATATGTACGACTGGATTGTGGAACAAGCAAAGAATACCTCTTACTTTGAGAATGCGCCCGGAGGAAGACAGAAGAATACTGAAGGAGATAACGAGTATGATGGTCATTTCTCAATGACTAATCTCACTCTATGTACTTCTACTCAAGGTTACGCACCTACTGGATGTTCTGATGCACCAGAAGGCAGTCGTCGAACTTCGGGTCGTTGAGGACGGAAAATCTGGAAGCCCAGAAGTGAGTGAAGAAAGTAAGAATGGACGTAATCTAGTAGTAGCATGCTTGAATAATGCACATATTGGGTAATGCATATTGTAGTGCTTGTGAGGCTTGCAGAAATAAGTGAGAGTATGCTCACATGAGCAAGAAATCCCTTGTAATATAAGGAAGTAGTGTACAGGGGGAGTGTCTTGCTATGGTTGGGAGTTGTAAGATTTCAAAGACATATGTTTAATACATGGTATATGTTTGAGTATTTCTTGGTTTTTTCTTGGATCTTCTTGATTGACTAGATCTATGCATGAAGTTTGACTTGGTGTGCAAATGCATGTGCATCATCAAGTATTATTTGATGTTATAGATCTAGATAGGAATGGGAATTCGTGTAAGGGAGTGACGAGTTCCGAAGACCAAGCTGAAAACTTGAAAAAAGAAGGTAGCTACATATAAGGTGAATAAAAGCTATCTTGAAGCATGAATCAATTCCAAATTAATACTAGTTGGTAATAAGAAATACTAGTATAGAAAAAAAGCGGTGGAGCAACATTAGAAGAATTCAGTTCAACCTAAGTAGGTGATGTTGTTTCGAAGCTAATAATATAGTCGTCCTAAGTTCATGGAAATATCATGAATAAATGTGAAGGAGAAGTTTGGAAACCGTAGCTGGTGTTCAAGATCTGACAACTTAGAGATAATGCTAGTAGTAAGTCCCAAACCTGTATGGTAATTTGTACACCTAGGAGGATCCGCAGTTTGTATCCGTAGTTGGTATCTGCAGCTGGTATCAGCTAGTATCCGTAGCTGGTATCCTAACGATGTAGTGAAGTAAGACATTTTTGAATAATCTAAAGAGTATAAAACTTGGCCTAAGTTAAGTTAGACCTAAGGAAGTATGAAATTAAAGATCGTCTTTCGAGACGCTTTGCGAAATCGGGCTTACCAAAGCGAACATGCCAAAAAGGTTAGAAGTAAGACAAATAGTGTTGGAAGATTCATTACAGAGATCCACTACTATGTGGGTGTATCGTAGATTCTTTCGTGAGACTTTATTTAGGTAAAATATAAACTAGACAGAGACCAATATCCTTATTATTGAATTAATAGGTATTATACATGTAGTTAGAGACCATTAGGAAAACCCAAGGGGAGAGTAAACAATAAGCACTGAAGTATTATTGTCAAACTTTCTGACTAAAGGTTGGAAGGGAAGTACTAAGTCATGATAGGAGTAAGCCTTATTCTCATAAGGTTACATGAAGCCATCATTACAAAGAATTTACGAGAGTATGCCAGAATAAAAGATCAAACGAGATATAACTGCTAAACCTAGTGGACTAGTTCTAGAGGAAACAAATAGTAAGTTGTCCTAAGCCTACTCAAATACTCTAGTGTAAAGTAGTAGGAAAGCCTGATTGGAATGGACTAAATGTGTCCCAAAACCAATCCTAAGTAGAATTATGAAGACATAACCCAAGGGATTATAGTAGAAGGAGATATGCTACATATTGGAAACGACAGACGGAAGTTGCCAAGTATGAACAAAATTCAAGGAAAAATATTTGGATACGAGATACCACAATTATCCCCAATTGTGATCACAATGGAATTTGAGAAATGGTGTAATCAGTACAAGTCAACTCTTCATTCCGAAACGCAAGAGAGTATGAACTTCGGGGACGAAGTTTATTTTAAGGGGGAGAGTCTGTAACATCCTAGCATTAGAGCTTAGAAATAAGCTGAGTTCTGGTGTGTGTATTGCATTCATGCATAGAAAATCCAGGGAATTTTCACGCAAAACTAAAGAAGCCGGTGAGGGCTCAGAGTCTCTCTTGTCCTGATGGAAACATCTAGGCAAGTGCGATAGACTTCGACAGGACCTCTACTGTATCTTTGCTTTTGAGGGGTAGAATTTGAAACTTACTTTGAATTTCTAAATTAAATCCATATTTGAAATTTAGAAATTTAGGAATACTCATACTTTAAACCAGTAAAAAATGGTCATAATAATAATATAAGATAATTCTTTCTTAATAAGAAGACATGAAGTAGTACATTGTTCTCTTATAACAAAAGAATAAAAGTAAATTACATTTAAGTAATTACACAAATAATAGAATAGGAAATAAACAAGAGAATTCCTTATCACAAGAATACACCTATTACATTGTCTTTACAGTAAATAAGTAAGAAAATGACACAGAAACAATTGTCACATAATCAAAAGAACTTTATTAAACAAACGCGTATTACAATGTCTATACAAAAGTCAAAATAAAAGATTACAAAGGTAATGAAATAAAACCCCTAGACTAATATCTAACTATTCTTTCATCTGGTGTCTTCATTCCTCCTTCTGATTCCTGCAACACAACACAAAAGATAACAAAGCAAAATTAAAAGAATAAAATAAAGGGAATTGTTTAGATTAGTTTTACTCTCAGTAGAGAACGGTGAAGTGCACTGTTCCTAGTTACATCATTGAGTAAATTAAAGGGGCCAATTCCACCGTGAATAATATCTGCTCTTTTAAGCAAATTAGCTTCAGATCAACATCATCAGCACAAGAAAAGGGGCAAGTTTCACCAGGCTATCAACTAGTAAACATGTAATAGTAAAAGCCAAGTTACTTGAGCTGATCCACATGCACAGCATACACACACATAGCTTAGTCAACTAACTGCATGGGTGTGCTGGCAAGCAAACAGCAGCAGTACAAGCAACCATACAGAGCACCAGCCGAAGGAGAACACATGAACTCATTTCTCCTTCTCAAGCACACACTCACAACTATTGAGCTTGCTGAAACCATAGCCAAATACTCCACCATATTACCCAAATCAGCCACCAGTTCTTCACTAGATGGTAACATAAGGATTGAGTGGAGCAGGTGAATAGCAAGGTCAAGCAGAAAGTCACAAGAGCAGTGTCGTCGGATTGATGACAAGTATGCCATGAGGGGGTCCTCGAGGCGTGTGAAAGAGAGGGGTGTGAGACGTATGGTGTTCCGGGACGGTGAGCACACAAGTTTACCCAGGTTCGAATCCACCGGCTTTGGACGGACCCTACTCATGCTAGCAATCCAGTAGTACGGCAGAGCCGGAATATGGGTTACAAGGGTTTCGCCTGTGCGAGTTGAGATTGTAGACTATTGAGGTGTGTCCTAAAGGCTCTCCCTAGGACGGCTTATATAGATATCCGGCCTAGGGTTTACAGGAGAGATCTATCCGGCTACGACTAAGAGTCGGTTACAGAGTACATCTTGAACTACAAGTAACGTTATGGGCCTGAGTCGGTAAGTCTTCTGGGCCTTCCCGTAGCCGGATTGGACTCCGTCTTTCTCCCTAACTGGGCCGCCCATGAAGCAAAGCTCTAACCCGAAGTGGGCCACCCTGGTCAATGAGGAACTGTGAGGATACCCGGAAAGTATATCCCCAACAGCAGCCTCCGGAGGCCTCCAAGATCCAAAGTCGGATTTATCATCGTCTAGCTTGATCTTCGGCTTGCAGAATCTTGAAGGGTTCCTGAAACTTCACAACAAAAAATACGATCCGGGTCTTAAAAATAAGTCGGACCTATCAGTAGGTTACTTGGATTTTCCAGCTCGATTTCAAACTAAGCCGGAACTTAGTTCCCAACGCCACCTCACACAAGTCATGGTCAAGTCACGTCATCTGACAGGCATTCCGTCAGCACGACCGTTGGTGGGTCCGTGGTCCGCGGAACCGAGGCGCCGTTTCAATGCGTGCGTGGAGATCGAGGCGACGCAATCATCGTGCAGGTCCTTCCCAGCTCCTTCCACGACGCGTGGCGGTTACACTATTGCATTTGCATGAATCTTGGCGCAGTTAGGTGGATATAAGGGGTTAGGATTTCTTCCTTCTTCTTCCACCAGTCCTTTGCCTTTTCCTCTCCTCCCAATCTCCCTACACGCACAGAGCTCCCCCGTTATTCCCCACAAAACTCCCAGCACCGCCCCGTTTAGGTCAGCTACTCGCCGGAGAAATGGTTTCATCTTCTTCCTCCGGCTTGGCGGCAGCGGCGGCGGAAGCGGTGGCGGAGAAGGAGAGCTTTCGCGGGCTCTGTATTCCCTGCGCTCTCAGCGAGGAGGGCCTCAAGAACATGGAGAAGGAGGGACTTCTTGCCGTCGGCGACTGGCGGAGCGGCTTCGAAGAAACCGTCCCCAACCCGCGTGACGGCAAGCGGGTCCACTTCGGCACCCACCTCGACAGAGGTTTGTCATTTCCTCCCTCGGAGTTCTTCTCCGAGGTGATTGATCATTACGGAGTTCAACTCCATCATCTTCCTCCCAACTCTCTATTAGAGATGAGCGCGTACGCTTCATTGTGCGAGGGCTTTCTCGGCATTAGGCCAAGTTTGACTCTTTTCCGGTATTATTTTCATGTCCGGAGAAATTCCATTACTGCCGGTGTTCCTTGCATCACTGGCACTATTAGCTTTTCGCTTAGACGTGAGCGCGCGTATCCCAAAATTCTAGCTAGTGACTCGGTCAAACAATGGCCAGCCACGTTTTTCTATCATAGGGATATTCCGGCTGCCTGCAAAGCCACTGCTTTGCCGGCTTTCATCGACGGAGCTGCCACGGCCCAACCTTCTTGGGACGAGGCTGCTCCGGCTCTCACCAACGATCTGATCCTTGCTAAGAAGAGGATCGAATACTTGATCAAACACAAGGGTCTGAAGGGATCCGACTTGGTCCAATGCTGGGTCTCACGTCGGATCCAGCCCCTTCAGTACCACGGGACCCGACTGATGCATTCCATCACGTCGTCCAAAAAAGACTCCCTCCGCATCAGTCCCAAAGCCTACACCACACAGGGCTACATAAGCCAAGTTAAGTGGCTGATCCGGGAGCGGATCGAGAAGAGAATCCCAGAGGTTTCTCTGGACATGCATACGGCGGATAACCCCGTAGTGTCGGTAAGCTTCTAACAGTACACCTTTTTATGTGTTTCAATCTTGGAGTTATATTGCAATACTGATATGTTTTCTTCTTTTCAGCTTGCTGACCTCCCCAAGTCGGAACTTGCTCCACTCGAAGGATATCCTCCGGAGTTCTCTCAGGAGGTAGAGGTGGTTCCATTGCCGGATCTTGCGCTCAAGAAGCACAAAGCTCCGACGGTGGTTGTTGGCACAAAAGAGGTGCCTGTCGTGAAGAGGTAACATTCAATCACAACTTCTGCATTTGTACCTTATTCAAATTTCTTTCCGAGATGTAATGTTTCTGACTTTTACTACATTCTCAGAGCAAAACCGCTTGTCAAGGGTAAGGGGAAAGGGATTCCTTTGAAGCCACTATGGCAGATGAAGCTTACCATAGCTTCCCCCGTCGTGGCTCCTCTGACTCCTGCCCCTCAACCTTCTGCAACGCCAGCAACCATTCCTTCCCCGGTTGTTGCAGAAGATCCGGCTCCTTCAACGGAGCCTGCGAACCTTGGGTCACAAACTGACGTCACCATGGGTGCGTCAGATCTAGATAAGGGTGAACCCTCTTTGGGTAATGATACCTCGGTAGAAACTTTCGCCGAAAACCTCATGAGCAATCCGGGTCTTGCCAAGTTTGGCTTGTCCCGGAAATCTGCTGAAGAAATCCAGCGGCTAGCCAGGCAATGCTTGGAGAAAAGAACTTTATCCGCCGAGGAAGAAGCGCAAGAAGCAGAGGACGTCAAGTTCTCCAACCTTCTCGCCCAGGTGCGTCTTCGCGACGAGAGGATTAGGACTGGTGAGCTCCCAACAGCCCCAGTAATTCCTCTGACTCTCGCCGAAAAGGTGGCCGCTGAAGTGAACGCGGGTTTGGATAAACTCACCCGCGAACAACATGTAAGTCGGAATTCCAACTCCTGTTTTCTCCATTGTTTTATATCATATCCTCTAGCCCCCAAGCATGAAGTAGGATATATAATCCGGGTTTATACTTCATTAGGATGCCAAAGAACGAACTACTATAGCCCCCAAGGCTCGTGTTGATATTAGCAAAAATATTAGCCCGAGTCTTAAGTAGCTTTCTGACTTTGGGTATTCCGACTTACAGAAAGTGTGTTCCTATAACCAGGATTTATTGAAGAATGTCTGTGATAAGCGAAGAGAGATCAAAGCTCTCTGGCTTAAAAATGCTGAACTTAAAGTTGCCAAGGATGAGGCTAAAGGTAAACATTCCGAGACTCAAACCTTGTCTTTGTTATTTTCAATGTCGAATTTTTCTGAACTGTTGTTCTTTTGGACTTACAGCACTGGTGAAACAATCCGTCGCCATGATTGAAGATGCCGAGAACCTCAAGACCTTGGTGGTGGAGAACAAGGAGCTTCGCCAAGAGCTGGACCAGCTCAAGGCAAATCATGAAAAGAGCATAGCTCAAGTCCTTGAATCCTCCTCCATGGCTACTGAAGAGCGTGATCGCAAGATCGCTGCTCAAGATAAAATAATTTCGGACCTCAAAATGAGCTTGGCAGAGAGAAGGACATGTCCCAGGTGCTCCGGGCTAAACTCCAGAGTCTCCGGGAGGAGAAGACCAAAATTGACGACGTCATTTTTGGTACGTTCCAACTATCTGACTTGTCTCCTTCTTCGACTTTTATCAATGTCGGATTTTTCTTAGCTTTTGTTATAGGTCCTCTGAACTTGACGGACTCTTCCTCCTCCGAGCCCCGCACCCACCGGCTTACCCAAGTCGGTGACCTGCTTCATGACTTCCACCAGTCCCTTGAGAACATCGGCGAAGCTCTCAAGATTCCGGACATGCCAAGCATGTCGGATTTTCAGGTGCGGGACAAGGCAAAGGAGATGCCGCAGCTTGTTCAGGATTGCAACATGTCCTACACGCGGACTGCGGCGCAGAACGCTCTCACCATGGTCACGAGCCACCATGGAAACATGGAGATATGGCAAGTGACCAGAGGGTACTGCAAAGTAGATGAGGATGGCCAGGAGCAGGACCTTCAAGCCATCATGCACTCCTGCGCCGGATATGGGTGTCACGTGGCTGATCTGACCAGCTACGAGATCCCTTTCTTCACCCGCGTGGCTACTCCGCCTCCTCCTCCAGAAGAAACAGCAGAAGTTTCTGACGATGAACGCACCACCTCGGATGTGGATATCTCGGAACGATACCAATGCGGCATAACTAGCGAGCCGGTAGCTCCTTCATCTCTCCTGCATCATAGATCAGAAATTTTTGTATTATTCCGGAAAAACATGATGCGTATGTAAATATGCAGTACTTTAAATTTGCTAGTGCTAAGCATTTGATCTATTCAACACTTTTTGGTTTTGAATTTTTGCGTGCCTGAAATGTTTACATAAGCACTTGTACTTTTTCGTCTCTACTTATTGTTTATCTGGCTTTCCGCCTTGTCCTTTTCATGAGCCGGCCAAACCTTCCGTCAGAAACTTTGCCGAGCAACGGAGCTCAATTGTTAAACTAGTTTAAACTCGGAAACAAAGCCGGCTTCCAGTACCAACAATTCACTACTCGGAAAATGCCCGCATCCAGCAATCAGACAAATAACCAAAGTAAAGACTAGAAACTTTAGAGTAATACCCGAAGGTAGCAATTTTAGAATCGGAAATCTAGACCAGAACAAACATGAGCATAAAGTACTTTCAAGTATTCTGGGATTTTCGACTATGACATGATCATTCGGAAATAAGATGGTAAAAACTTCTCAGAAAAACTTGAGGCAACCAAAACTTTTATTTCTCTCAGAACATGTACATATATATGATTACAAAGAAGGATAAATTAAGAATAAAAGGGACGTAGCTGAGCAATATTCCATGGTCTGTCTAACTCGTCCGGATTTGTACTGTCTCAAGCTCTCTTTCTCTTCTTAGTAGCAGGTCTTTCTTTGACTGGCCTCATGTCAGTTAGGTAGTATGATCCATATTGTAATACTCGACTAACTAAAAAGGGCCCTTCCCATACTAGGGAAAGTTTGTGTTTTCTTTGTTGCACAAGCCAGAGAACCAAATCACCTTTGTTGAAAGATCTATTTCGGACTCTCTGGCTATGATACTTGCATAACTTCTGTTGATAGGCTGTAGATCTCATTTCAGCAACGACGCGAACTTCTTTGACTAAGTCGAGATCATTCTGTCGAGAAATCTCGGCATCCTCTTTGATATACGCGGCCACTCTAGGAGAAGTATGAATCAAATCACTAGGAAGAACTGCTTCTGCGCCATAGACCAAGAAGAAAGGTGTGTATCTTGTTCACCTGTTTGGAGTTGTTTGTAAACTCCAAATTACAGAAGGTAATTCTTCTGCCCAAGCCCCCGCAACACGTCGTAGTGGTGCTTCGAGTCTCGGTTTTAGGCCTTGTAGAATTAAACCATTTGCTCTTTTGACTTGTCTGTTAGCCTGTGGATGTGTGACTGACGCAATGTCAAGCCGGATATTTTGCTCGTTGCAGAATTCAGCCAATTCTCCCATAGAGAAGTGACTCCCGTTGTCCGTGATAATGCTATGTGGATAACCATACCGGATTATAACATCCTCGACAAATCTTTTGGCTATTGCTCCATCACAACTAGTGACAGGTTTAGCCTCAATCCATTTGGTGAATTTATCCATCATCACTAAGAGGTGAGTAAATCCACTTGGAGCTCGTTTAAATGGTCCTACCATATCAAGCCCCCAGACCGCAAAGGGCCATGTTATAGGTATTGTTTGCAGCTGATCAGCCAGAACATGAGCTTGCTTGGCGTACTTTTGGCAGCCTTTGCATGTCTTGACTAATCGTTCGGCATCTTCCTGAGCTGTAAGCCAGAAAAATCCATGTCTAAAATCTTTTGCCACTAAAGATTTGGCTGCAGCGTGGTGACCACACTCGCCTTCATGGATTTCTCTTAAGATTTCCACTCCTTCTTCCGGAGATACACAGTGCTGAAAACCCCTAGAAACACTCCGTTTATGGAGCTCACCATTAACAATAGTATAGGCTTTTGCTCGTCGGATAATCTACCGACTTAGCACCTCGTCTTCGGGTAATTTTCCATCTACCAAATAATCGAGGTAGGGTTGAGTCCAGCTGGGAATTACACGCCAGAACTGCTATCAACGATGAGTCGGATTTGGTCGGATATTCCTCATCTACTCCCTTTATTGAGGGAACTTTGAGGTGCTCTAAAAAAGCGCCATCCGGGACCTCTTTCCGCGCAGAACCTATCCGAGATAGTGCGTATGCTTCCTCATTTTCTGCTCGAGGGATGTGTTGAACTTCAAACCCTTCGAACGATTTAGATAGATCATCCACGACAACTTTATATGATGCCATGTGTTTATTTGCATTACAAATATCCGACACTTGTTGAGTAACAAGATCCGAATCTCCGTAACACATCAAACGTTGGATGCCAATATCCTTAGAAATCCGGATTCCATGCAGCAGTGCTTCACACTCGGCAATATTGTTTGTTGCTGTGAAGTGTATCTGCAACACGTATAAAAGTTTATCTCCTTGGGGTGATTTGAGCACCACGCTAGCCCCCGAGCCCCCTCGAGCCTTAGACCCATCGAAAAAGAGGGTCCAATATTCCGACTCAAGGAGGATCATATTCTCCTTTGTCTCTGTCCAATCAGCGACAAAGTCAGCAAGGATATGGGATTTGATTGTTGTCTGAGGTTTATACTCAATATCGAAAGCTGAAAGCTCTATGCCCCATTTGGCGACGCGTCCTGTGGCGTCACTGTTGTTGATTATATCTCTCATGGGAGTTGTGCTCACCACGGTAATTGGATGCTCCTGAAAGTAGTGTCGTAACTTATGAGATGCTAGAAAGACACTGTAAGACAAATTTTGATAGTGCGGATACCGCTGCTTTGATTCTGTCAGGACCTTGCTGACAAAGTAAGTCGGACGCTGCACCAGGTGCTCCTTATTTTCCTCTGGTCTCTCCACCACCATGACGATACTAACGACCTTATTTGTCGCAGCAAGATAGAGCAACATCGGTTCCTTAGGTTCCGGCGCTGCAAGGATAGGAGCAGACGAGAGTACTTTCTTCAGATCTTGTAGTGCCTCTTCAGCTTCGTCAGTCCAAACAAAATCCTTGGTCTTTTTCAGGAGTTTGTATAATGGTGCGGCTCTTTCACCAAGCCGGCTTACAAATCGACTGACCAAAGTGATGCAACCAGTTAATCTTTGTACGTCCTTCAGGCGAGTTGGCCTAGAAATATTGATTATAGCCTTGATTTTGTCTCGGTTCACCTCTATGCCTCTTTGAGACACAATAAAACCTAACAATTTTCCGGCTGGTATTCCAAAGAAGCATTTCTTCGGGTTAAGCATGATGTTGTATTTTCATAGAGTGGCAAATGTTTCCTCCAAGTCGGAAATCAGTGTTTCCTTCTTTTTGGACATTACCGCGATATCATCCACGTATGCATGTACATTGCGTCTGAGTTGGTCATGGAGGCAACGTTGCATCATGCGCTGGTACGTAGCTCCTGCGTTCTTCAGCCCAAAGGGCATCGTAACAAAACAGAAGGTTCTGAAAGGGGTTATGAATGAAGTTTTGATTTTGTCAGATTCCTTCATCCGAATTTGGTTATAACCGGAATATGCGTCGAGAAAACAGAGGAGTTCCGAGCCTGCCGTAGAATCGATAACTTGATCAATTCTAGGCAGAGCGAACGGATCTTTTGGACAAGCCTTGTTCAAGGCAGTATAATCAACGCACATCCTTAAATCAGTGGTGTCCTTTTTAGGGACCATTACAGGATTGGCCGACCACTCAGTGTGGATGACCTCTTCTATGAATCCGGCTAACTCGAGTCGCGCTAGTTCCTTAGCTATTGCCTTACGCTTTTCGTCGCCAAACCGTCGTAAGGACTATTTGACGGGTTTAGCGTTCGGGTTTACATTTAGAGAGTGCTCGGCAAGTTCCCTAGGTACTCCGTTCATGTCAGATGGCTGCCATGCGAAGATATCTTGATTTGCTTGGAGTAACTTGACGAGCGCGCTTTCCTATGCGCTACCTAGGCCTACGTCTATCTGGGTCACCTTGGAGGGGTCATCATCCTTCAACGGTGCTTTCTTCGTCTTTTATGATGCCTTGAACTCCGGATTTGGCTTTGTCACCTCCTTCTTCGTTGCGGGCATCTCGGATGGATCTATGCTCTTCTTGATCTCCTGGTACTCCTGGGCATGCAGCACGGCTTCGGCAAAGGCAGCATTTCCATCCTCGCACTCTCGCACTTTCTTCGGGTCTCCCCTGATGGTGATCACACCGTTGGGACCTGGAATTTTCATCATATTGTAAATGTAACACGGACGAGCCATAAAAGCCCAGTAAGCCGAACGTCCGAATATAGCATGGTATGTGCTCTTGAATGGGACCACTTCGAAGGAAAGTTCTTCCGTCCGATAGTTCTTTGGAGTTCCAAAGGTAACATCCAAAGTAATCTCTCCCAGGGAATTAGCTTGTCTTCCTGGGACAACTCCGTGAAATATCACAGAGCTATGGTTCAGCTGGGTCTCCGAGATCTTCATCCGGCGTAGCGTTTCGACATAGAGAATATTGATGCTACTACCACCGTCCATGAGAGTCTTGGAGAAACCATAACCGTCAATAAGTGGGTTGATGATTAAGGCGTATTTTCCTCGCCTGCGTAACTTAGGCGGATGATCATCGCGGTCAAATGTGATTGCCACTTCCGACCAGTCCAGATACTGGGGGACAGCCGGAACTGTTGCATTGAGCTCGTGTAGAACTGCTTTCTTGACCTTTGCTGGTTGAGATCCGAGGAAAGTGACATAAGTGTCCTTCTTGGTGGGAAAAGTCTTCTTCCCTTCCGGCTTGGGATTTGAAGCATCAGCTTCCTCCATGTCAGAATCTTCCTTGGTCTCCTTGTCCTTTTCGGGATTTTTCTTTCCCTTCTTCCACTTAGCTTTGTAGCCCGTGGTGTCATCTGTTTTGATGTTGTCATTGAAACGACATTCAGCGTTGGTGTGGGACGAGCCCCCATTGGCGTCTAGGTGATGCACACATGGGTTATTGGCAATGTCGGCCCAAGAGTAGGTTTTTCCTGGTTGCTGCTCTCCTCTACCTTGGACCCTTGAAGTCCCACGGCCACGCCCGCGGCCTCCGCCACGTCCTCCTCGTCCTCCAGACCCGGAAACAGTAGTAACCACCGGTGTTTCCGTGTTGGGTTTTTCTTCCGAGGTGTTTTTGCGCTTCTGAGCTTGTTGCTTTGGTTGTCTTGCTGACTGAGGCACAGCTAGGACATTGAGTAATCCTTCTGCATCATCGTTAGCATCTGCATACTTGCTCGCTGTTTCTATCATCTCTCCCAAATCAGTGACCTTGTCGCACTTCAAGCGGTGATGTAGTAGACCAATTGGGAGCCCTGCGATGAAAGCTTCAATTGCGGTTTGATCGTTTACTCCTTCACAGGAGTTCTTGGTGTCGATCCATCGTCCGAGATAATCCCGGCAAGTTTCTCCGGTTTTCTGGGTGCAATACTGTAGGTCTCCGACCGAACAGGGCCTCTGATATGTGCCTTCGAAATTCCGAAAGAACGCACTTTGCATGTCATACCAGTTATGGATGGTGTTATCCGGAAGTTCATTGAGCCATGATCGCGCCGTCTTCCGCAACATAAGTGGGAGATATCGGGTTGCGACCAGGCTGTTTCCGCCTTTAGCGATGCAGCAAGCTTGGAAAAATCCTGAAGCCAGGTATCTGGCCGAGCAATGCTGTCGTAGGCTTGGATATGCCTTGAGATAGCAAATCCTTCCAGGAATCTTGTAGCTCTGATGCGTGGTCCAAAGCACTTCGGGCCCACGTAGATATCATCGTTTTTGTAGCGCCGCACCTCTATGTTGGAATTGATCCTGTGCCTTGCGTCGTTCGGGGATAGAGATCGTCCCGAATGCCGACTGTGGCTGCGGTGCCTTGGAGCCGGACTTCGGCTTCTGCCGCCACCTCCTCCGCCTCGTCGTCCTCCTTGCCCTCCTTGGGAGCCGTTGTGATGACTGCTTGGTGGAGAGGGTGGGGAAGCTGAATTGTTTCTGGCTGATCGCCGGCCTCCATCCGGAGCGTCATTATTCCGGTTCCGAGGAGGATCTTGACTATGACGAGCCCCCTGTCGGCTTGTCCCAGCATGGTTTCCGTCGTTCCTTCGTCCGTCGTTCCCACCATGGTGAGGCTCAGTCGGACGGCTTGCATGTCTAGGAGGTGGCATTCTTTGGCGATCCTCCTCCCGACGTTTCTCTTCATCTTCTCCCCTTCGATCGTTAGACTCTCGTCAAGGAGGGTTCTTTGGATTCAGTGCAGAAATGGCATCTTCCCGGTCTGGTTCTATAATGCTCTCCTGACGATCTGGTTCTTGAATAATTGTCTTCCCGGTCAGGACCATGTCTCCTGACGATCCAGTGGGCCAGGACCATGTCTTAGAAAGAAAACCCTAGCAAAATGTTAAATTACAAATATGCCCCTGAACTTATTTTAACCCTAGGAAAATAAATAAAAATCCTAAAAATATTTATAATATATCAAAATGACCACAAAAATAATATCTACCTAAGAAAAATATAACTTAACTTATTCAAGTTTAATAAAATGCAAATAAATAATAACACTATTAACTTCTAAATGAAATTTCATAAAATAAGTAAAAGTCCTAAAAACCAATAAAAATCAGTTATGGGTACTAAAATCATTATACTACCTTATAAAAATTATTAACTTTAATTATTACAAACAAAACTTAAAGAAGATATTCTAAGATATTTAATCCTTTGTGGAATTTTATAAAAATAAGAATAATACTTAAAAATAAATAAAAGTCATTTTTAAGATCTAAAATACATATAGTTTACTAGAATAATACTAATATTCCATAAGTTTTTAAGGTTTTAAAGTAATAAATTTTGAACTATTCTATAGAATACCATTTTATAAATTCTTTAGCAACATTTCTTAAACAAGAAATAATCATAAAACCTTAACTGTTTTATATTCAAATACTAGTTCCAAAACCATAACTTGGATTTATGCAAAACTTAAAATATAAACTATTAACTGTATAAAACTCTTATAAACCTTAAACCCAAGTAAACCAACAATTTTAGTTAAGTTTTAAAACATCAATCATTTATAATAAAAGTATAAGCTTCTTACCTTTTAACTTAACCATGTTTAACATAATTTCTGAAACCCTAGCACGTTAATGTCATTAACCAAAATTATTTTCCTTAATAAGTCAAATCAAATTCATTATAACCAAGCACATTTAAATTCATCATTCACTTAAACCGAAAGTGAATGATCTCATAGTCTCGAACATGCTTATTATAAAGCTTAAAACTTTTAAATACTTTAAACACATCACACCTAGGTATATTTATGTTTTAAAGTTAACTTTGGTCCATAAAGTTATATAGATAATGTATAAAGTTTAATTATGTTTTATAGTTAATTTTTGTCTGTTTGAATCAAATCATAAGGCATCTCAAATTCATATAATTTGAGCTAATACAAACAACACCGATCACATTCTATTAACCACACAGATTGTTTAAACTTTGGCAAAGAAACCTTTTCCTCAAAAGTTATTCGTTTGCCACTTCAAACGACAACCTTATAAAATAAGTTCCTTAACTCTTACCAATCTATCACACCAACATCCATCGTAATTACTAGATAGTAAATCACCTCAACCTCAAAGTGTTATTACACCGCACTTGCACACTTTGCATGTTAAACATTTAAATTCTTTATAGTTATCTTGACTTGAGAAGTAAACATGATAAATAGCCAAACCTCCAAAAAAGTGTCACCTAAGATAAACTCATTCATGTTATTGGGGATTTATCTCGAGATTTTACAAAATGCATTACATTACTTATGCCTCAACATATTGCTTCTTTAAACATTAGTCCTTACCAGACCAATGATGCTATTTACAGAATTTGGATCTTCTAGTATCTCGAAGACCGTGACTACATGATCTTGCAATCACAAAAGGCAAGTTCACAACTTGCTCATGTCCTTTGATTATTTTCTATCAAATGCTTGTAACTCAAATGTTGTCATCACCTGCATTTCAAAAGGGACAGAAAATACTATTTTCATAATAATATGATTATGGATTATTTACCAAGTGGTAATAATCTATTGATACAGTTCCGATGGTAAAGGAACATAATATCTAGGACCTAACAACCAATGTGGCCAGTGATTCTAGCGTCGTATATTACGCGTTAACCATGAGATTTGGAATGGGACAGAGAAGTCAGTTGTATCTTCGTCCTTTCATATGCAGGCAAGATGACCTTATCGTGACGTTGGGATTCCTGGTATGGATCCGACATATGGGTGGGCACCCTTAGGCCCCACGATTTTGGTGTCTAGATTATTTATGAGTGGATGCCGGAGGTATAGTCGGGCCTTTAATGGAGCTTGCCAGGGGCATCACTAACTCATAGAGTCTTCGAGAACTCACCAGGGTTATAGCTTGCCCTAGTTGGAGGCTTAACGGAGGTGTAATCAGCCTGGAGGATCGTGTAGACATATGGGCTCACGGAGAGGGCAGTGATTGGCTTGGATCACCTACTAGGCCCCACATCAAGGAATTGTGGACGGGAAAGATCGCCCGGTTGTGCAACAAGGAGTTGATCTCTCATGGGTAAAGCAACGCACCTCTGTAGAGTGTAAGAATTGTGACATGTTACTCCCTGTTCCGGGAAGGAGCTACGAACGCAGCAGGAAAGGAACTCCATGAAGTTCTGGTCAACCCGTGAAGGCGGTCGGACATAGTTTTCAAAATAAAAGCAACCTTTGAAGAAATGTTTACGAAAACCTGCATTGCCTACGACCTCCGGTCTGTGGCTGTAGAGATAGTGCATCATACACTCCTTTTTTAGTGAACTTGCTGAGTACGCTCGTACTCAACTGTATCTTCTTAACCCTTGCTAGATCCTAATTCATTGAAGACGACGTCAACATTAATTTCTTCTCAAGAAACCATCATCAATAACTCAAGTTCTTCAATTAAGCTAATGAAGTTAACATATACATCAGCTGAAGTAAAGATAAAGTGTCAGTTTAGATAGGAGTAGACTCTCTAGCCATAAAACCTACTTCAGTAGAGCGTTGCAATAGCAGCAATTACGAGCCAATTAGTTTAGATGCTAGTCTTAGTTACTAGATCGTTCTGAGTTATTATTTCTGGTTCTTCTTTGTAAGTAGTTCTTTCTCTCTCTTTAACCTAGAGTGTTCTCTGGATCTTATGTAACGAGTCGAGTTGTAATCTATAGTCATGTCTTGGACCTGCTGTGTTTCTGTTGTACCACTCTGAGGGATGTACTACTAGTGAACAGTGTTTCATTGGTGTTATGTCAACGACTATAGTGTACTACATCATGCAGTGGTATGCTGGGTCACCGCAGTGGGTTAGACACTCAAATTCTTATCGAATTGTGCTACAGTGATTCCCTGCCCTTGGGGATTATCACCAACATAAATTCCTCATGAGAAACCAACACATACTTTGGTTGGGGCTTCTTGTTGGGGGTGTTCTTGTTTGAGTTCTTGTTGGAGAAGTTCGTGTTGCCATAGTTCTTGTTCGGAGAATACTTGGACATATCCTTGCGAATAAGCCTTCCACGATTCTCTTCCTTGGGTTCATATGGACATTCGGCAATGAAGTGATTTGTTTGACAACAATTGTAGCAAGATCTCACTCTCACTCCACTTGGCCTAGATCCACTTGGTCTTGAGCCATTTGGCCTTGAATTTCTTCCTTTGCTCCAAAAGGCTCTAGACGCGGTAGTCGAATATGATGTATTTTTGTGTCCTCTCTTCCAAATCAACCACTTAATCATCAACAAAGTTTTCTTTGGTCTTGAATGCAAGGTTTGGTTGTTCCAAACGTTGAGAGTGAACAAGAGCATCAAAGGCATTCTTATTCACAATTTCCAAAGAGACAAACTCATTTAGCACACCCATGGAACTTATTCTTGCATAGTCGGGTCTCTCACGTATGGACATGGTCAAGCTCTCCTTGAAAGGCAAGATGGCTTACATAAACTTGTGCTTGACCCAATCATCATGGGCATCCTTGGACCCATGGTTTTGAAGAGCTATAATTCTTCCATGAATGTCTTTAGGTGATTCAACTTCTCTTCCTACAAAGGCATTTAGTTCGGCTTCAACTTCTTCAAACCTAGAAGTCTTGATGCTAGTATTCCCTCAAAACAATATCATGAGAGGATCCCAAGCTCCCTTGGTGGTGGAGTACGCACAGATATGTGTCATGTACTCCAGTGTCACGACCCTATGAATTGAAGGAGATATGCCCTAGAGGCAAATATAAAGGGTGTTTTTTATTATATCTCATTAGTTTTTTTATACAATGCTATAACTATATCAATAGGAAACATTGGTACACGTGTGGTATGTAAACAAACAAAGGTCCCATGTAGCCTCTATACAACTAGTTCATTGGGCAACAGATGATCAAGGTTTCCTGATCATGGAGCATTTATGCTAATTTACAATGAGATCATATCATTGGTGAATGATGTGATGGACATGTACCCAATATGAGTATTGCGACATGATGAAGTCACAAAGTTCAGCGTTGCAATAATTAGCAGCGTAGTATCCTTCTCCTTAGACAGTGAGATCATATCTAATCACTATCACCCGAGGTTGCCTTGACTGCATCAACCGTTACACTGTACCATGGTGATCATAAAGGTGTCTATTAGGTATTCCAAAAGGTACTTCAGTGATGCAGTTTCATAGACCAACATGAGTATACAATGACAGGCCTAAGTTGAGTAGCATGACGAGTGCAAGGTCATAGACTAGGTGCATGAAACAATCAACTTGTAAGATGTTTAACACATAAACCATATGAAGCTTTAAAATAAAGGTGAAATAAAAAGATACTTGGAACCCCATCCTTATTAGTATTGTTGACATGAATTACATAGCTCAAAATTCTATTTTTTATTCTTTATGGAGGATTAACATATGTATTCAATGCTTACTTTCAGTACGGGATGCAAAACATCTCAAGGGAAGACATAAAACTAAGAAGTTAGTCTTCTAGTCAAGGGCATGAAACTAACAAAGTAGCCCAAAATAAAGGCATGAAAATACCAATGCCAATCATCATGAAAAGAGTCTCTTATTCTATAGGTTCATCAAAGTGTGCTTGAAGGTTTATTTTGTTCATCATTTGTTTTATCACACCATCACTTATTATTTAGCATATTTATAGATGTGTAAAATATACAACTTGATAGTACACTTGCATATTATGTTTCATTCAAAGGAATTGAGCCTATGAACTTTACATGATAATGAAAGAAGCAAAAGTAACAAACTCCAAAGTCCATGTTTAGTTTTTATCACCTTCATGCTTGAGGACGAGCATAGGTTAAGCTTGGAGATGTTGATGCACACATAAACTTTGTAGTTTGTTGACATGATTTCCCACATATTTGCAACATATATCATGTTAGATCCTGTTAGGTTCGCAACATAGAAAACAAAAAAATTCCTACGATGTGAACAACTAAGCACCAAGATCTATCTACCTAGATACAATCAACGGGTGGATGTACATCCATAGATATCTTACCCTTGAAGACCTAAAAGCTTTGTTAGCAAAAACTAATTTCGTGGATGATGTAGTTGTTCACTTGCCGATCTCAAGATCGTGATGAAGTCCAGCAAGTCCAGCAGGTCCAGCACCTCCAAGTCTAGCAACGCAAAGCAGCGGTGCATCTGTGATCAAACACATGTCCAGTACCCTGACAACTTTCGTGTCCTCGCTCCAGCGATGCAGCGGAAGCAACAACTCCTTTCCAGATAAAGCCACCAGGAACATGTATCTTGCTAATCCGAGACCATGGAGAATAATTTCTAGAGGGCTAGAGAGATCCTTCACGAGGAGGTGTGAGAGTGGAGGAGGAGGGGAGCTCCTTTTATAGGAGGAGGGGGCATCCCCCATGGCGCAATGCGCATGGGCATGGTGTGCCCCCACCTCTCCCTCCATAATTGTGAGTGGAGCTTCCACTTAGCCCATTACCATTAATTCTATCTCCACTCAAAGTTGCATTAATTTTCCACCAAAATTAATGCATCTCTCATTTAATAAAATAATTTTATTTATTTTATTCAGAATTTTAATTAACAAACATTCACATAAATCCCCTTGCAATGTTGCAATATCACATGCAGAACCAATTTCTACAATTTCACTCGAAACAATTATGGTTTCCATCAAAATGATTCCAGCGCTTTCTTAATCTTTGTATGAAACACATTTGCTCCTAAATGGTGTCGGTATCCCTTAAGTGTGTCACCCTATGGTTCGCGAATAATACAGACATGATTGAGACCCCTCTCCGATCAATAATCAGCAGCGGGACCTGGAGATCCATACTGACTCCCACATATTCAATGATGACTCTAGTGATCTTGTGAACCTTTTAACATCGTAACTAAATCCCTTTGTCTCGTGATATATTACATGTCCAAGATTCGATCATTGGTATCTCCATACCTAGTTTGATCTCGTTACCGACATGCACTCTTTTCTCATTCCCGTGATATAACATTCTAGTGATCACATGACTTCCTTGCAAGCTATCTCAATGTGATTTCACCGAGAGGGCCCAAAGTATATCTATCCGTCATTGGGATGGAAAAATCCCACTCTTGATACATGAGCCTCTACATCCCACCTTCGGAGTATCTGAACCCACCTTTATTGTCACCCTGTTATGGTGTGACGTTTGATGTTATCAAGTTACTCTTCTAGTGTTAGTGATTGACATGATCTCATGGTCTAAGGACTAGAATTACTTTGTATGATGTTATAGCAATTTAAACACAATGGTTTTGATCATATTTCTATACTTAGGATGAATGTTCATCACACCATTCAACCAATGTTGTGACCTAGTTATTAACAACATCCAATGTCCATGATCAGGAAACCTTGATCATCTTGTTAATTAATGACCCACAAGTATAGGGGGTGTATCGCAGTATTTTCGATAAGTAAGAGTGTCGAACCCAACGAGGAGTAGAAGGTGTTGGCTAGTGGCTTGGAGCAGGAATTCTCTGTAAATACTTAGCAAATGGATTTTTAGGGGTTTCTGATAATGCAAGTAAATAAAGTACGAGTAAATAAAAGACAATAATAATAAATGCAGCAAGTGGCCCAATCTTTTCTTTAGCAAAGGACAAGCCGGTTGTACTACTTAAGATGACCAAACGTTCTCAAGGACACACGGGAATATCGTCAAGTGCTTTCGCTTCATATAGTTGATTAATCTTATTTAGCTTGCTAAGTGTTGTGTGGGTGAACCTATGCTAATGTACCGACCTTCCTAGGACTAATACATACTTGTAATTAAACCCCTCGCAAGCATCCGCAAGTACAAGAAAGTAATTAAGGTGGAAACCTAACCACATCTTTAAACTCTAAGACCCTGACATCCCTTGTGCAAAGGTTTCCTAATGGAGGTTCGGGTTTCTGTCACTCCGATAACCCCTACAATTAGTAGCCAAATACACAATGCTTTCCCCTAGGCCCATATAGGCGAAGTGTCATGTAGTCGACGTTCACATGACACCATTAGAAGAAGTACACCACAACTTAATTAACAAACCATTGAATCTTTCTCAACACAATTCCACTACTAACAACATGACTTCTCCCATGTCCTCAAGAACAAAACGAACTACTCACAAGACATCATATGGATCATGATCAGATATGAAATAATGATGTGCAACAATTTGAACATAAACAATAATTCAATGGTTCCACTCAACAGCATCAACTACAAGGAGCAATCAACATTCGGAAAGTTTCCCCTAAGAACTATGCAAGATTCAACCCAATTGTTACAGCGGTATGATGGTGGTGATGATGGTGCTGATGGAGATGATGGTGGTGATGATGATGATGATGATACCGATGAAGTCCAGCTTGATGGTGGTGTTGATGGCGACGATCTCCCCTCTCCGGGAAGGAATTCCCCCGGTAGAATTCTGTCTGTCGGAGAGATCTTTCTCTCTCGGTGTTTTCCGCCCCGTAGAGGCGACGGAATCTTTTTGTGGTCGCCCCCCTGAGTCTTAGGGTTTCGGGAGGATAATATACGCCAGAGGGGAGAGCTGGGGGTGGACCAGGGCGGCCACACCACCTGGTGGTGTGGCCTGGGGTGGCCCGCGCCAACGGGTGGTGTGGGCCCCTTGTGGCCCATATCCACTCCCCCTTCTGGCTATCTTCGTCTTCTAGAAAAATAGGATTTTCCATGTATTTTCCCGGATTTTCTGATCTTCATGAATTTCGCCTCCAAACAGCCCCTTTTTCCGTCAGAATCCTGACTGCAGCAGTCCATGCTCCAAAAGTCATCAACCATGCAAAAAACAGATGAAATTACATAAGTATCATCTCTTAATATGAAATATATCAATGAATAACAGTAAATTATGATATAGAATAGTGATGCAAAATGGGCGTATCAACTCCCCCAAGCTTAGACTTCGCTTGTCCCCAAGCGAAACTGAGCTCAATAAACATGACCTCAGGTTTATGGAGTGAAGAGTCGATAAAAGAATACGGACAAGAAGCATCACATTCATCAATACATATATCATAATGGCAGACAACTCACCATTATATAACTTAACTTGCAATAGGTAAAGGAAACACAAATAAAGATACATAAAGTAAATCATAATTGGTAATGGCAAACTTAGCTCTTGGTCGAAGAATAGTTGACAATTTGTAGGAGTTCACAAATAACTGGTTTTCAATGATAGATTTCAAAGTAGTAAACACTAAGATAAGAGCAAAGTGCAAAACAAGGAACATAATAAACATGATTGAATAAATCATCATATGAATGAATGAAACACAACAACTCAAAATACTTGCTGAGATAGAAGGGAATAGGTTTACTGACTCAACTAAAAAGTAAAAGAAAGGCCCTTCGCAGAGGGAAGCAGGGATTTCAAGTTTCATAAAGAGCTTCCAAAAATTATGATACTTATTAGCTTTCAGCTCTCATTGCCCCTATCATAGGCATCTTTAGGTGATTAAGGTTAAAGCGACACAACTAAGAGGATATGCTTGACAAGTTATAAATTGAAGTCTCATGCCCCTTACTTACGAAGACCGAACCTCATACTACTCAACTTCAGTCACAAGTACGATCTTGTCATTGTAAATACATATGTATCATAGAGAACTGCCAACGGGGTACCCCTTGCACATGATACAGGAGCTATCCCATAATCAAAATGGCAAGGCAAGCAAACCATGAGCATCTCAGCAATCTTTTTATTTGCTATTTGCATAGGTTTTTATTGAGGATGCTTCATAAAATGCTCATTGTAGTTATGCTGCAAGTTTCCACCATGATTAGGCATGGCTTAGGCTAGCGACCCAGGCGTTTCTCTAACACATATACAAACTCCATGATCTTACAAGTTCCCCTTTTATTTCACACCACCGGGATCCATAAGCAAAAGAACATGATATCAACTAGATACAAAGTACCAATGCAATGTTGAAAGCGTTCCCCATGATACATGGTTATGCTAATTTCAACTTATAAAGCGCAAGCATATACGCAACAAAGATGGACACAATGGTTCAAGTTTATTAAATGCAAGAAAGTAAAGTGTACCATCAAGTTTGTGAGAGCTTTAATCACTAATTTTCACATAACAAATTTAATTTGGAAGGTAGATAAAAACATGAATTTACTTGGAATAGCAATAGTGCTAATAGGTAGGTATAGTGGACACAAATGGCATAGGTTTGGTTTAAGGATTCGATGCACGAGAAGAATTCCCTCTCAGTGCAGGTTTTTGGCTAGCAAGGCTGGGTAGCAAGTATAAGAGTTGAAGGAAACAAACAAACATACAAGTGATAAAAACAAGCATGCAATCTTCCTTGGAAGCACAAAAGATCTTAACTAGAGAATACTAAGCTTATCAGCAAATCAAGAAAGAAAGATGATGAAATTATATTTCTTTAAGAGTACTTTTTATCTTTTTCATTCAACTCTCAAAAATAGTGATGCTACTAACCAAGCCAGGTTTGCCAAAACCAACTAAATTAACTCAATGATCCCAAAGTGATACCAATACTAACAACAAGATCAATCATATAATAGCAATTGAAAACTAATATAAGATATGCAAAAGAGTAAATGATAGAACTTCTCATTAATATTCCATAACGGCAAATCACACCAAGGGATACATATCTAACGAGAGAGGGGACACTGCCACATTGCAAACCATCCTACACGATAACTTCTCTTATTCATGATATGACTCTACTAAAAAGGTAAAAAGATAGAAGATAGTGATGTGATACCACGGCACTCCCCCAAGCTTGGAACAAACCAAGGGGATGCCAAAACCTGATGACGAATTACTCCCTCTATGGTGGTGGTGTTCTCTCATCGTTGTCAGACCTCCAAGGTAAAGGCTCCCCATCAACAAAAGACATCCTAGTCTCCATCATCCTGAAACTAGCAGCAGCACTTATGCGTTTAAACCTAACCTCATACTCACAGTTTTGATTTTGAACGTCGTAGAGCTATGCTTGCAGTTGGTTGGTTGTTTGGTGTAGTGAGAGGATTTCATCCTTGAGCTCAGCAGTCTCCCTTTGGTGCTCGGCGATGAGTTCGGAGCAAATCTTATGGATGGTATCCACTTCGCGTTCCGCCATCTTCTTGTACCTAAAGACTTCTTGCTCCAGCGCTCCCATCCTATCCTCCAGACTTCCTTCACCTTTAGGATATTGAACCTCCTTCATCCGCACCTCCCCATCTTCAAGCAACAACTCCTTGGGATGAATCTTCAACTCACGCATGTATGGGTTGATGATATCTGCCGAGGAATCTTCCTTGGCTGATCCAGAGGAGGACATTGTGGCACTAAAGCTGGGGCTCTACCTGTCAGAAACAGATTGAAACGAAAACACGACGAGAACACAATATACGAACCTCGGGGGATCCGGGGGATTATATATTATGAATTTTTACAACAAAAAGGAAGGAACTGGCAGAAAACGGGTCGGAGATGGAGTCCGGGGCAGCCACACCACCTGGTGGCGTGGCCTGGGGGGCCGTGCCAGGGGGGCCGTGCCAGGGGGTGGTGTGAGCCATCCTGGCTCCGCTTCTGTCCCTCTTTCGCTTCGTAGCTTTTCTTGTTGGATAAAAACTCAAAAAAAATGACAGAATTTTCGCGGAACTTTTCTTACCAGAACTGTTACCTATTCGAAAACGGGCTCTGTAGGTCTCTGAATTTGGTCTTTAATGAATTTTTCCGGAGTTACCACTTTAATAACATCAATATCTTCATCTTCATACTCATATTTCTTGAGTCATGAAACCTTTCACTTTCTTATGACACCATTTTCTCCACTAACCTGGAAATTCCTTTCACACAAAAATTTACACAGTTCTTATTAGCAACATTAGTACAAGCGAAGTGATAAAACCTCTTAGGTCCAATTTCAACTAAAATCCATCAAAACATAGGCTACTGAAACAACTCCTTCCGGAAGCCCAAAAAGAGTTCAAAAAGGAAATTGATTTAAAGAAGCAAATGCAAGAGTGGCAAAATTTGTCAAAGCAGACCAGCAGGTAAATATCAATTTTGTAGAAAATGTTCTGTTGCTAAAATCAAAAAGTGCAAAACTAACAAAAGTTAAACAACAACCTGGGGAAGAAGCACAAAAATTTACAGCTCAATCCGACGTACATAAATCTCTCATGAATTTTTACGGTGAAGCACAAAAATCTGTTTCGGGACAGCAACTTCCTCAAATCTTACTCTCTTTCATTAGAGGTTGATCTTGACACAAAAACCAAACAAAAAGGATAAGGAGAGGTTATTGCCGAAGTATTAACTTCCAAAACTCAAATAAATGAAAGCAAACTGAAAACACAAATATGTTGGGTTGTCTCCCAAAAAGCTCTTTCTTTATAGCCATTAAGATGGGCATGATAATTTCAATGATGCTCACATAAGAATATGATTTGATGTGAAAAAGAGCATTAGGAAGCGAAAATGCATATGTTTAAGTTTAACCCACTTCCTATGCAAGGGAGTTTTGTAAGCAAACAAGTTATTGAAACCAGGGTCTACAAGCATAAGAAGGCTAAACAAGTGCAACATAAAGACTTTAAGCATAAAACAAGGGAACTTGATATTATTGAGATGCATAAGAACATTTTTCCCTGTCTCATAGTAGATTTCAGTATCATGCATAAATTTAATGATATAGCTATCACAAGAACCATCATAGCAATGATCACTTATTCTAATAGAAAACACAGGAATACTAGTTCTCATAACACTAATTTGTGAAACAATATTAGAAGTATCCTTATAAAGGATAGTGTGTCCCTCTTCTACATATTAGTGACAAAGTCTTTCACATTTGCTATTATAGGTTCATCATCCATTTGTTTATCAGGTTCAACAGCTTTATTTGTAATTTCATTAACCATACTAGCTATCATAGAATGTTCCTTTATCTTAACCGGTAAAGGCATTTTCTCAATGTAAGGTTCAGGTAAAACATGATTACAGTATAAACTTCAGTATTTCTTGCTGAAACACTCTTAACAATATCTTTATAAGGTTCATGATACTTATTCCACTTCTTTTTAGGCACGTCAATATAGGAAGAAAAAGTCTTAAAATAAGTTGCAATAGCTTGAGAGTCTAGACCATAAGCATTTTTAATATTTTGAAAGTCAGTAGTTCCCATAAAAGATTGAATGCATTCATAATCATAATTTATACCTGACTTTCTTCCTTTGTCATCCTCCCATGCTTCAGCATTATCTTGAATACAGTCCAGAAGATCCCATTTAGCTTCTTCTTCCATGCGAGTGAATGATCCAGCACAAGAAGCATCCAATAAATCCTTATCATGAAGAGAAATCCTTGCATAGAAGTTATTGATAATAATATTGTTGGGGAGCTCATGAATGGGACATTTGAGCATTAGTAACTTCAATCTCCCCCAAGCTTGAGCTGTACACTCTCCATCAAGAGGCCAAAAGTTGTATATTTGATTCCGATCTTTATGAATCTCACTAGGAGGATAAAATTTAGAATAGAAGAGAGGCACTATTTCCTCCCATTCAAGAGATTGACCATTCTTCAGCAGCTTATACCATTCCTCAGCTCTTCCTTTCAGTGATAATGAGAATAACTTATTCTTAACTTGATCTCTTGTAATACCTGCACACTTGAACAACCCGCATAATTCGTGTATAAAGAGCAAATGATCACCGGGATGGACAGTTCCATCCCCAACGTAGTAGTTATCCATAACACGATCAATAATTCTTGTAGGTATTTTAAAAGTATCATTCTCAGCAGGTGGTGGTTCATATACTACCTTAGCAGTGGTAGTAGCATTACGAAATAAGAAACTCAGTGAATTATCCATAATGAAAATAAAGCAACTAACAGAAGTAAACAATACTCACAGTAGAAGTTTCCTTTACCAGTTCCACTCTCCAATAGCGCTTCACTCCCCGGCAACAGCGCCAGAAAATAGTATTAATGACCCACAAGTATAGGGGGTGTATCGTAGTATTTTCGATAAGTAAGAGTGTCGAACCCAACGAGTAGCAGAAGGTGCTGGCTAGTGGTATGGATCAGGAATTCTCTACAAATACTTAGCAAACGGATTTTTAGGGTTTTTTTGATAATGCAAGTAAATAAAGTACGAGTAAATAAAAGACAATAAGAATAAATGTAGCAAGTGGCCCAATCCTTTCTTTAGCAAAGGACAAGCCGGGTGTATTACTTATATGACCAAACATTCTCGAGGACACACGGGAATATCGTCAAGTGCTTTCGCTTCATATAGTTGATTAATCTTCTTTAGCTTGCTAAGTGTTGTGTTGGTGAACCTGTGCTAATGTACCGACCTTCCTAGGACTAATACATACTTGTGATTAAACCCCTCGCAAGCATTCGTAAGTACAAGAAAGTAATTAAGGTGGAAACCTAACCACAACTTTAAACTCTAAGACCCTGACATCCCGTGTGCAAAGGTTTCCTAACGGGGGTTCAGGTTTCTGTCACTCCAGCAACCCCTACGATTAGTAGCCAAATACACAATGCATTCCCCTAGGCCCATATAGGTGAAGTGTCATGTAGTCGATGTTCACATGACACCACTAGAAGAAGTACACCACAACTTAATTAACAAACCATTGAATCTTTCTCAACACAATTCCACTACTAACAACATGACTTCTCCCATGTCCTCAAGAACAAAATGAACTACTCACAAGACATCATATGGATCATGATCAGAGATAAAATAATGATGTGCAACAATCTAAACATAAACAATAATTCAATGGTTCCACTCAATAGCATCAACTACAAGGAGTAATCAACATTGGGAAAGTTTCCCCTAAGAACTATGCAAGATTCAACCCAATTGTTACAGCGGTATGATGGTGGTGATGATGGTGCTGATGAAGATGATGGTGGTGATGATGATGATGATACCGATGAAGTCCAGCTTGATGGTGGTGTTGATGGCGACGATCTCCCCTCTCTGGGAAGGAACTCCCCCAGCAGAATTCTATCTACTGGAGAGATCTTTCTCTCTCGGTGTTTTCTGCCCCGCAGAGGCGGTGGAATCTTTCTATGGTCGCCCTCCGAGTCTTAGGGTTTCGAGAGGATAATATACGCCAGAGGGGAGAGCTGGGGGTGGACCAGGGCGGCCACACCACCTGGTGGTGTGGCCTGGGGTGGCCCGCGCCAACGGGTGGTGTGGGCCCCTTGTGGCCCATATCCACTCCCCCTTCTGGCTATCTTCGTCTTCTGAAAAAATAGGATTTTCCATGTATTTTCCCGGATTTTCTGATCTTCGCGAATTTTGCCTCCAAATAGCCCTTTTCTATCAGAATCCTGACTGCAGCGGTCCATGCTCCAAAAGTCATCAACCATGCAAAAACAGATGAAATTACATAAGTATCATCTCTTAATATGAAATATATCAATGAATAACAGTAAATTATGATATAGAATAGTGATGCAAAATTGACTTATCATTAATCAACAAGCTAGTTTATACGAGAGGCATAACTAGGAACCCTTTATTTGTTTATTAAACACATATGTATTAACGTTTCCAATTAATACAATTATAGCATAGAAAATAAACATTTATCATAAACAAGAAATAAGGTAATAACCACTTTATTATTGCCTCTCGGGCATATTCCGTTCAGTCTTCCACTTGTACTAGAGTCAATAATCTAGTCTATAAACTTGCGCATTCAACACCTATATATATGGCTTTCTGGTGTTGTATATACTTGTTTGCTAGTGGTTAACATAATCTCTAGATCTAACATTTTCAGGTCCGCGTGTATTGCCTGTATGTGTGTCTCTATGCATCACTCATTCTTGAATGAGATGACATTGTATAAATTTAGTCGTTTGGTGAGACCTTTAGTTCCTTTGGGTTAAAACATGTTGATATAATTGTCGCACAATATATCTTCATAGTACTAGCCCACTGTGAACCACACCTAGTTTGATAACAAACTACTTAACCAAACTCCCTCCTTTGTTGCTACTATAACAATCATATACTTAGCCTTTTGTTGTAGTATCCGAGCTTTGATTTACGAATTTTACCATGGAATTTGCCATTTTGCTTCTCGAAATTAAGGTTCAGAGTTACCGAGCTACAAAGACCCGGCGGTGCCGTCGAGAGAGCCTCCCCCTGCTGGCCTACATCTGTCCCAACTCTTTTCCCCTTGTATAAATCTCAAAATCTGCAATTGTCACTTCTAGCAATAGAGATTTAATTGTCACTTCTAGCAATAGAGATTTAATTGTCACTTCATTGGTCTCTGTATCTATTTTAATTGTAACTTTATTAGTCTGCTTGCATCTTGATTGTATTAAGATGCTCTCTGTCTGTATCTATTTAACATATGGGAACCTGTAGTGGCGATGCAGTAACGCTCTCTAATGATGACAGTTTTCGCATTATTTTTGGTGGTTTTGAATTCCAATCAACAGATGAAGAGTCCACTAAGAGGATTGAGTTTAGAGGTATCAAAAGAACAATAAAATTGTAGTCATCTGTTTTGTATGCGTAGACAATAGACATTAATAATTCACCGCATTGAAATTTTTATGTGTTGTTACATCAAGACCTCAACACAAGAGGGACACTGATTTTGATAAGCATTGCCTTTTTGGAAATGACATGTATCTGAAACAAGTTCATGTAGACATCCTCTTAGACTGGTGTGAACCCGAATTTCCACCAAAATCAAGTACTACGTCTACAGGCTGCCCTATTCATCTATCATGAAAAAGAAGTACAAGCTGGTAAGATGATATATTCTTGATCATGTTATCAACAAGATACCGTGTGATATTTAAATACTTCCAGTGATCACAAGCATACTAATTCTTCAATTCTCTGTACTTGTCCAGACATTTGGAGCTGAGTTCACAAGAAAATATCTAAAGAATCGCCTTGATGAACCCCTATTGATGTCCATGTTTGCAAATGAAGAGCAAAAATGCAAAGATGGTTAGGATAAGATGGGAGCTAGGTCAAATGCAATCTTGACGACTGGATGAGAGAAGGTTGTGAGAGGTTTCAACCTAAAGCAGAATATCATTGTCCTTTTTTGCTTTGATGAAAAAGATACTGGAGAGGTACATATTTTTGGTTCAACAACTTTCATCGGGCGGCCGATTATAAATGCAATGCTGGTTTGTGAGAGAGTACTAATTATGTTAGCTGATTGATTTATGAACTGCACTTTGTATGTACTGTCATAACATGTAATAGCCAAATTTGTATGGATTTCCCCAACTATCTGGCTACCATGATCGAGCTGCTATAAGTTCTTTTGTTAATATGTCTATTTGTCTACTGAATCATGATTATGTGTCATGTCAGCTATGATCGATTTCGAATTATAGCATGCTATTATTTAAAATGGTTTACACACTGGAGATGGTCACTTTAAAAGCCACTTCGAGGCACACTAGTTCTGAAGATTGTTTTTATTAGAATCTGACTCAGGTCGCCTGACTATTGGAGACGGTCCTTAGAATAGGCCGTCTGAGGTTGAGGAGTTCTTACAAGCGGTCACAAATATTAGCGTCCCAGCTCATACATGTTAGATACGTTTTTTTTTTCACCATCTAAGATGGCGTATCTTAGATCCGCAAAGAAAAACCGATTCAGATGGTCTGCTTTTAAAAATTATGTGTTTGAGCCGGAACAATAAATCGGCTGAAGCTTATGGTAAATTAATGTCTCTAAATAACACGATTGTGTATCCGGTGTCAAGCCACGTGAACAAGTCGGGGTGGCTGCATCCGGGCGAAACATGCCGGTTGCCAATTTTTCAGTCCCACATCGGGTAGCCAAATGGACACCACTAGTTTAAATACATGCTTTCTCTCCAACTAGGCGTCAGTTGGTTGTCCGCACGATTCTCGGGCTTAATGATCTCACGACTACTGAAGCTTAAATGGGTCATAAATAGGATTCCCTCGGCCGGCCCAACCGGGCAGGGGGGACAACAGCACCGTGACGCGGACTTGTATTCTCTACTTGCTCCGTCCATAAATAAATGTATTTCCAGGTTTTATCTTAAATTAAATTAAATAATTTTTAAATTGGAGCAGTTTTTATTGAAAAAGTAGCAACATATTTATAACATCAATTCGGTAATATATGTGAAATTCAATTTCAGAATGGATTTAGTGATACTAATTTAGTGTCACAAGTGTTGATTTGTTTTTCAATAAAGTTGATCAAACTTTTAAAAAATTATCTTAGAAGTAAAGTTAGAAGTACACTTATTTAATTTATGCAATGAGAGAGTAGACACGATGTGGCCGCCACATCAGATTGTTTTTTTATTTTTACCAGAAAATGTAACCCATTTTTAACCACGATGTAACCATTTTTTTCAAGGAAGATACATGTTAATTAATCACGGTGGGTGTTTGTCTATCTGTTGTCGCATGTTGTTTAGTAGTAAGAACTCTTCTTAGTCCATTTTTTTCAAGGAAGATGCATGTTAATTAATCACGGTGGGTGTTTGTCTATCTATTGTCGCATGTTGTTTAGTACTAAGAACTCTTCTTAGTATTCGTTGGTGGATCTCTTCGAACCTAGTCCGTTTTCGTATTCATTGGTGTGATTTCAGGTCAGTCTCTTCCGATCTACGATTGTCATCATTGGCGATGGTTGTTGTTCTGGTGCGTCGGTCCTTTGTAACCTTAGCACGACGACTTTCCGTCTGTCTACTACAACAAGCTCTTCTACGACAAGCTTTCCCCGGCTTCGGTGATGGAGGGGCGAGGACGGCGGCGCGTCTTCAGCTCGTGCTAGTGTTTGTAGTCGTCGCTAGGTGGTCCATTGACCTATTTGTAATTTTTATTACTTTTGGGTCGCTTTGTACTGCTGTTGATGATTTTTAATAGATCGGTGGAATTTCGCAAAAAAAGAACTATTCTTAGTAAACCAATTCCCACTTCCAACTTGAATGCACGGAGGACGGGACGGCTCAATGCACAGGGACAGGACACGGGCTAGCACTATTTTATGCAGCACTAAGGCCATTTCCAACAGCCCCGCAAACGGATCCCATGTGTCTGATCTGTCCTTTCGGACCGAGGCCATGACCCAACGCGCATCCGCAAATCGGCCTCCAGCCCTGGATCTGTCCGTTTCGGCGTAAACAGGGCCGAAAGTTGAGTTCGGTTTAAGGGGGGTCGGACTGTCCGCGCGTCCGGTCCGGTCCTCGTCTGGCCCGCGCGTCATACATAAAAAATTACTAATACCTTGCTATCATTACATAAGCTTCTGGGGCCGTACGATCACGCACATAAAATTACCAATAACATTAGTTAAACTAATCTACTAATCATCGGCCTCGTCCTGGCCGGAGGTTGCGTTCTTGGCCGCTTGTGCCCACCGCCGGGCTGCATGCCTCCTGCGGTGGCGCGCTCGGGTCTCCGCCTCCCTCTGCTTGGCTGCCATTGGGGAGGCGCGGTAGAGTGCCAGTCTGGCCTCCCGTCTGACGGCGGCCGCCGCCACCGCAGTACGCAGGGCAACCGTCTCCATCATCACCTCCACCAGCACCTCTCGTTTGATCGTAGTACGCTGCTCCGCCAATACCTCCCGTTTGGCACCTGCCTTGGACATGGCGATGTTCAAGGCTGCGGCCTCTGCCATCTCTTGCGCATCTTGCCGCTGCCGTTCCTCCTCCAGCACGGCCTCAGCGGTGACCCGGGCCATCTTCCTCGGCCTCCATTGATTCCTTTGCTTCTCGCTCGCCGTGCTCCTCGGTGGCCGCTACCGCCTCCCTCGCCACCTCCTCAGCCTCTAGCCGCTGCCGCTCGGCGGGTTACCGACCGGCGGCCTCCCTGGCCTTGAAGGCGTCGTACATCTCGCATACGTACTTTGATACATTGCTAACGTATCCATAATTTTTGATGTTCCATGCTTGGTTTTATCTGCTTTCTTATGTTTTGTCCACACTTTGGAGTACTTTCTATACACTTTCTTGGACTAACCTATTAACAAGAGTCATAGTACCAGCTGCCTGTTTTCTACTGTTTTTGGTTCCAGGAAAGTCAGAAAATAAATATTCTCGGAATTGGACGGGACAAAAGCCAAAGTCAGTTTTTCACCGATGGACACCCGGAGCCAGAATACGAGACGGAGAGGGGCCAGAGGACGGCCACACCACCTGGCCGCGCGTCTAGGCCTGGCCCGCGCCAGGGGGTGGTGTGGCCAGCCCAGGCACCCCCTCGGCCTCTCCTTCCCCCTATAAGATGCCTCCGATATAGAAACCTTAAGGATCCGATCAAAATTCCACGAAAGAGTCTAAGCCGCCGTCATCTCCATCTCTAGATCGGAAGGGATCTGAAGCTCTTCCCGGCACCCTGCCGGAGAGTGGAATTCACCCTGGAGGCCTTCTTCATCATCATGCAAGCCTCGGTGTGATGCGTGAGTAGTTCATCTCTGGACTATGGGTCCATATAGTAGATAGATAGTTGGTTCTCCTCCTTTGTGCTATCATGTTTAGATCTTGTGAGCTCCGTTCATGATCAAGATCATCTATTTGTAATCCTACATGTTGTGTTTGCGGGGATCCGATGGATATTGAGATGCTATTTCAGATTGATTATTGATTCTAGCATGTCTTTGTTATTTGTGATCTTACATGCTTTCCATTGTTAGTAGCTATCTTGGCCAAGTAGATGCTAGCAACTCCAAGAGTTAGTATTTATGCTCGATAGTGGATTCATGCCTCTAGTAATCTGGGGAAGTGACAGAAATCTCTAAGCTACTACATGTGTTGTTGCTACTACGGAGAAAACAACAATCATTTGTTCATAGAACAATCGTATTGTTTACTTTACAAGCAATACGTAATGTAATTATCCGTTGCTTGCAACTTAATACTAGAGGGGGTTCGAATGATAACCTGAAGGTGGATTATTAGTCATAGATGCAGTTGGATGGCGGTCTATGTATAATGTTATAATGCTCAATCGAATCTCAAAGGAGTCAAGATGAGTATATATGCATATTGCTTTCTCGATGTTTGTCAATTGCCCCGCTGTAATTTGTTCACCCAACATGTCATCTATCTTAAGGAGAGCCACCACTAGTAAACTATGGACCCCGGTCCTTTCTTTTACTATCAATCTACAATCAACTGTTTACTGTTTTGTGTTTAATTTATGCAAACTATTACTTTCTTCCACTCGATACATTTAATCCTTTGTTTTCAGCAAAACCGGTGAGATTGACAACCTCGTCGCAAGTTGGGGGCAAAGTTTTGTGGTTGTGTTGTGCAGGTCTCCACGTTGTTGCTGACGCCGGTAGTGCGCCCTGCCATAGTCCAGCTAGCAACACATTTGGGGTGTTTCCTTGCTCCTACTAGATCGATAACATTGGTTTCATAACTGAGGGGAAACTTCCTGCTGTGCTCATCATACCTTCCTCTTGGGGTTCCCCAACGAGCTCGATATATTTTGGGCAATCATACTTCTCTAGGACATAGTGCGTTGCGTCCATGCTATCGACTTCCCCCTCTGCCTCGCCCTCCACCTCAGCCTCTGCCACCAACTCCGTCTCTCCTGGCACCAACGCTCCCATGTCCCCCTCCAAACATTCACCAGCGCTCGGGAGGAAGGGAAGGGAAAGAATGGGGTACGCGGCGATGGCGAACTTGCTGAGCTCGGCCAGGTTGCAGGGAGGTTGTTTGGCATGGTGAACTGGGGAATGGCTAGGGAGGGAAGGCTGCTTTGGCCCAGTGACCGGCCCTGTTTTTATATTCACCGGAGGGCTCGGCGGGAACGGCGAGCGGGAAGGGAGAGGCGGGCGGGAAATGGCGCGGCCTAGGCAGGAAAGGTCGGGGCCAGCAGGCGGGAACTGGAGTCCTGGCGGGAGAATCGTCGGCCGCCATTAGCAGTGAGAGTACCATCAGCTTGACCTTGATGGCGGCCAGCGGACAGGGGGGGCCCGCATATAGGGTAGCCGGTTCGGGGCACATGCCACCGCAACCGGGCTGAGCCCGGACGACATATCCTCCACCCCCCGCAAACAGACTGAAACGGTCAAAAGGCCTGTCTATTTTGTAGGGGGGCATTGGAGATGGACTAAGAGCAACTCTAGCAGCTACCGTTGGAGATGTTGTTAATAACAAGGTCACACCATGGGTGGAATGATGTGATGAACATTCATCCGAAGTATAGCATTACGATCAAGTCATTATGTTTATATTGCTATAACATCATACGAAGTAATCTTTATCCTTAGATCATGAGATCATGTTAATTGCTAACACCGGAAGAGTATCTTGATAACATCAAACGTCACACCGTAACAGGGTGACTATAAAGATGGGTTCAGTACTACGAATGTGTTATGTTGAGGCTCATGGATCAAGAGTGGAATTTGTCAATCCCGATGACAGATAGATATACTCTGGGCCCTCTCGGTGATATCACATTGAGATAGCCTGCAAGCAAGTGATGTGATCACTAGAATGTTATATCACGGGAACAAGAAAAGAGTGCATGTCGGTAACGAGATCAAACTAGGTATGGAGATACCGATGATCGAATCTCGGACATGTAATATATCACGAGACAAAGGGATTTAGTTACAAGCGTTTAAGGTTCTCACAATCACAGAAGTCATCGTTGAATGTGTAGGAGTCAGTACGGATCTCCAGGTCCCGCTGCTGATTATTGATCGGAGAAGGGTCTCGATCATGTCTGCATTATTCGCGAACCGTAGGGTGACACACTTAAGAGTTACCGGACACCATTTTGGAGCACATATGTTTCAGACGAAAGAATTGCAAAGCGCAGGAATTGTTTCAATAGAAACCGGAAATTGTTTCGGGTGAAATTGCAGAAAGTGGTTATGCATGTGATATTGAAATATTACAAGGGGATATATGTGAATGTTTGTTAATTAAAGTAATTAACAAAATTCTGAATAAATTTAATAAAAGAGTTTTATTAAATGAGAGAGAATTAAACTTGGAGAATTTTAATGCATTTAAAGTGGAAACTTTAAAAGGGAATGTGAAGAGGCATTTTAATGTGGAGGGGTTACCACCACATGAATGGGGGAGGTGAGGGGTCACCCCCCATGCGCCAGCCATGAAGAGGAGGGGCACCCCCCCTCCTCCTATAAAAGGCCACCCATTCCCTCCTTCATCCTCACACCTCCTTGTGAAGGATCTCTCTCTCCCCCTCTAGAATTATTCCCCCATGGTCTCGGATTAGCGAGATACATGTTACCGGTGGCATTTCGTCTAGAAGGAGTTGCTGCTTCCGCTGGATCGCTGGAGCGATCAGGTGGAGGTTGTCCGGTGGCTTGAACGTGTGTGCGAGTACGGATGCGCTCGAATTTCCTCACGATCTTGAGATCGGCAAGTGTATGACTACATCAACCACGAGTTTCTACTCGTTAACAAAACTTGTTGTCTTCGAGGGTAAGTACTCGTTGGATGTATGTCCACCCGTTGCTTTGTACCTAGTAGATAGATCTTGTTGTGTAGTTCACACCGTAGGAAATTTTTTGTTTTCTATGTTGCGGACCCAACACGCATATCCTCAACCGTAAACGCGCGAGTACAGGAAACTGAACACTCGATTTGCAGTTCCAAATCATCTAACAAATAACAGAAACCGCAATTTGAAAATCTTGCCTAAAATGCCTTCGCGGCAAAACTCAGAGAGAAGAACATACGGTTCAGTTAATGTTAAAGCGAAGAACATATGATTCATCAGTCTACATGCATAATTTTTACATACGATTCATTGCCGCACGCAGAAACAACAAAATCTGGCTCAAACAAGCCTCTAAGCAGCAGTGATCACCCTTCCTGGCCATGGCGGCGCCGCTCAGTTCTCGTTGTTGCTCGAGATGACGATCGTGTCCTGGTGCATGCGATTCAGCCGCTCCGCCGCGGCCTCCTCCTCCTTCTGGCGCTCTATCAAGCGAGCGCTTCGGCGAGCTCCCGATCCTCCCTCGCCTGCTCGTTGAAATGGGCACGCTCGGAGCAGTGTCGTAGCCATGCCAATGCACGCTCCTCGGCCATGTTGGAGGTGACTAAGTCCCTCTCGGGGATGCCAGAGCCGGAGCTTGCATCGGAGCTATCTAATTCCTCAGACACGTAGTCGTGGTAGACCGAGGAATTGCTCTCCGGAGGCAGAGTGGGAGGACGGCGACAGCTGCTCCCCGCACAGGAGCAGGAGGAACCGGCGGTGTAGTAGGTGTCGTCGGATTAATGACAAGTACGCCATGAGGGGGTCCTCGAGGCGTGCAGAAGAGAGGGGTGTGAGACGTACGGTGTTCCAGGACGGTGAGCACACAAGTTTACCCAGGTTCGAATTCGCCGGCTTTGGACGGATCCTACTCCTGCTAGCAATCCAGTAATACAGCAGAGCCGGAATATGGGTTACAAGGGTTTCGCCTGTGCGAGTTGAGGGTCTAAAGTATTGGGTGTGCCCTAAAGGCTCTCCCTAGGATGGCTTATATAGATATCCGGCCTAGGGTTTACAAGAGAGATCTATCCGGCTACGTCTAAGAGTCGGTTACAGAGTACATATTGAACTACAAGTAACATTATGGGCCTAAGTCGGTAAGTATTCTGGGCCTTCCCGTAGCCGGATTGGACTCCGTCTTTCTCCCTGACTAGGCCGCTCGTGAAGCAAAGCTCTAACCCGAAGTGGGCCACCCTGGTCAGTGAGGAACTATGAGAATACCCAGAAAGTATATCCCCAACAGCAGCCCCCGGAGGCCTCCAAGATCCAAAGTCGGATTTATCATCATCTAGCTTGATCTTCGGCTTGCAGAATCTTGAAGGGTTCCTGAAACTTCACAACAAAAAATATGATCCGGGTCTTAAAAATTAGTCGGACCTTTCAATTGGTTACTCGGATTTTCCAGCTCGTTTTTAAACTAAGCCGGAACTTGGTCTCTAACGCCACCTGACACAAGCATGGTCAAGTCATGTCATCTGACAGGCGTTCCGTCAGCACGACCGTTGGTGGGTCCACGGTCCACGGAACCGAGGCACCGTTTCAATGCGTGCGTGGAGATCGAGGCGACGCAATCATCGTGCGGGTCCTTCCCAATTCTTTCCACGACGCGTGGCGGTTCCACTGTAGCGTTTGCACGAATCTTGGCGCAGGTAGGTGGATATAAGGGGTTCAGATTTCTTCTTCTCCTTTCCACCAGTCCTTTGTCGTTTCCTTTCCTCCCAATCTTCCTGCACGCACAGAGCCTCCTCGTCCTCCCCCCCCCACAAAGCTCCCAGCGCTGCCCCTTTAAGGTCACCCTCTCACCAGAGAAAATGGCTTCATCATCTTCTTCCTCCGGTTTGGCGGCAGCAGCGGCGGCGGCGAAGGCGGAAGCAGCAGCAGAAAAGGAGAGCTACCGGGGAATCTGGATCTCCTACGCCCTTGACGAAGCAGGCCTCAAGAACATGGAGAAGGAGGGGCTTCTCACTGCCGGCGACTGGCGGAGTGGCTCCAGTGAAACCGTCCCTAACCCGCGCGACGACGAGCGGGTCCACTTCGGCACCTATCTTGACCGAGGTCTGTCTTTTCCTCCCTCGGAGTTCTTCTCCGAGGTGATAGATGATTACGGAGTTCAACTCCACAATCTTCATCCCAACTCACTTCTAGAAATGAGTGTGTATGCCATGCTTTGCGAGGGCTTTCTCGGCATTAGGCCGAGTTTGCTTCTCTTCCGGTTTTATTTCCATGTCCGGAGGAATTCCATCACTGCCGGTGTTCCTTACATCACCGGCACTATTAGCTTTTCTCTTAGACGTGACCGGGCATATCCCAAAATTTCTTCCGGTGACTCGGTCAAACAATGGCCAGCCACTTTTTTCTACCATAGGGATATTCCGGCTCCCGGCAAAGCTACTGCTTTGCCGGCTTTTGTCGACGGAGCCACCACGGCCCAGCCTTCCTGGGACGAGGCTGCTCTGGCTCTCACTGATGATCTGATCCTCGCTAAGAGGCGGATCGAATATCTGATTAAGCACAATGGTCTGAAGGGATCCGACTCGGTCCAGTGTTGGGTCTCACGTCGGATCTAGCCACTTCAGTACCACGGGGATAGACTGATGCACTCCATCACGTCTTCTCCAACTGACTCCCTCCGCATCAGCCCTAAAGCCTACACCACTCAAGGCTACATAAGCCAAATCAAATGGTTGATCAAGGAGCGGATCGAAAGGCGGATTCCGGAGGTTTCTCTGGACATGCACACGGTGGAAAACCCCGTGGTGCCAGTAAGCTTCCATCATCACATCTTTTATCTGTTTCAATCTTCGAGTTATACTGCAATACTGATATGTTTTCTTGTTTTCAGCTTGCTGACATCCCCGAGTCGGAACTTGCTCCGCTCGAAGGATACCCTCCGGGATTCTCTCATGAGGTAGAAGTAGTTCCACTGCCGGATCTTGCGCTCAAGAAGCGCAAAGCTCCGACAGTAGCGGTTGGCACAAAGGAGGTGCCTATCGTGAAGAGGTAACTTCCAGTCACAACTTTTCCGCCTTTGTACTTTACTCAAATTTCTTTCCGAGATGTAACGTTTCCGACTTTGCTACCTTCTCAGAGCAAAATCAATCATCAAGGGCAAGGGGAAAGGGATTTCTTCGAAGCCCTTGTGTCAGACGAAGCTTACCATAGCTTCCCCTACTGTGGCTCCTCCGACTCCGGCCCCTCAACCTTCTGCAACTCCGGTTATCTCGTCGGATGCTGCAGAAGATCCGACTCCTCAAACGGAGCCTGCGATCCTTGGGTCGCAAACTGACGTCATCGTGGGTGCGTCAGCTCAAGATAAGGGTGAACCCTCTTTAGGTAATGATCCCTCGGCTGAAGTCTTCGCCGAAAACCTCCTCAGCAATCCGGGTCTTGCCAAGTTTGGTCTGACCCGGAAATCTGCAGAGGAGATCCAGCGGCTAGCCAGGCAAGTCCTGGATAAAAACCATTTATCCCCCGAGGAGGAAGCGCAAGAAGCAGAGGACGTCAAGTTCTCTGACCTTCTCACTCAAGTCCGCCTTCGCGACGAGAGGATTAGGACTAGCGAGCTTCCAACAGCCCTAGTGATCCCTCTTACTCTTGCCGAGAAGGTTGCCGCTGAAGTGAACGCGGGTTTAGATAAACTCACCCGCGAGCAATATGTAAGTCAGAATTCCAACTCTTGTTTTTTCCATTATGTTATATCATATCCTCTAGCCCCCAAGCATGAAGTAGGATATAGAATCCGAGTTTATGCTTCATTAGGATGCCAAAGAACGAACTAGTGTAGCCCCCAAGGCTCGTGCTGATATTTAGCAAAAATATTAGCCCGAGTCTTAAGTAGCTTTCTGACTTTGGGTATTCTGACTTACAGAAAGTATGTTCCTATAACCAGGAATTACTGACCAATGTCTGTGATAAGCGGAGAGAGATAAAAGCTCTCCGGCTTAAAAATGCTGAGCTCAAAGTAGCCAAGGATGAAGCCGAAGGTAAACATTCCGAGATTCAAACCTTGTCTTTGCTTTTTTTTATGTCGAACTTTTCTGAACTGTTGTTCTTTTTTGACTTACAGCGCTGGTGAAACAATCCATTGCTATGATTGAAGAGGCCGAGAACCTCAAGACCCTGGTGGTGGAGAACAAGGGACTTCGCCAAGAGCTGGATAAGCTTAAGGCAGATCATGAAAAGAGCATAGCTCAAGTCCTTGAATCCTCCTCCATGGCCACTGATGAGCGTGATCGCAAGATTGCTGCTCAGGATAAAATAATCTCGGACCTCAAGAATGAGCTTGGCAGAGAGAAGGACATATCCCAGGCGCTCCAGGCTGAACTCCGGAGTCTCCGGGAGGAGAAGACCAAGATTGACGACGTCATTTTTGGTACGTTCCACCTCTCTGAATTATCTTTTTCTTCGACTTCTATCAATGTCGGTTTTTTCTTAACTTGTTTTGTGTATAGGTCCTATGAAGTTGACGGACTCTTCCTCGTCCGAGCCCCGCACTCACCGGCTTACCCAAGTCGGTGATCTTCTTCATGACTACCGCCAGTCCCTTAAGGACATTGGCGAGTCTCTCAGGATTTCGCACATGCCAAGCATGTCGGATTTTGAGGTGCGGGACAGGGCCAAGGAGATGTCGCAGCTTGTTTGGGACTGGAACATGTCCTACGCGCGGACTGCTGCGCAGAACGCTCTCACTATGGTCATGAGCCACCATGGAAACATGGAGATATGGCAAGTGACCAGAGGGTACTGCAAGGTGGACAAAGACGTCCAGGAGCAAGACCTTCAACCTATCATGCACTCCTGCGCCGGATACGGGTGCCACGTAGCTGATCTGACCAGCTACGAGATCCCCTTCTTCACCCGCGTGGATACTCCGCCTCCTCCTGCAGAAGAAACCGAAGAAGTTTCCGACGATGAATGCACCAACTCGGATGCGGACATCTCGGAACGATATCAAGGCGGAGTGACCAGCGAGCCGGCAGATCCTTCATCTTCTCCTGCATCATAGGCCAGAAATTTATGTATTATTCCAGAAAAAACCTGATGTGATTGTAAATATTAAGTAATATTTATCTTGCAAGTGCTAAGCTTTTGATCTATTCGGCACTTTTCGGCTTTGAGATTTTTGCGTGCCTGAAATGTTTACACAAGCACTTGTATTTTTTTCGTCTCTACTTATCGTTTATCTGGCTTTCCGCATCTTCCCTTTCGTGAGCCGGCTAAACCTTCCGCTGGAAACTTTGCCGAGCAACGGAGCTCAATTGCTAAACCAGTTTAAACTCGGAAACAAAGCTGGCTTCCAGTACCAACAATTCACTACTCGGAAAATGCCCGCATCCGGCATTCAGACAAATAACCAAAGTAAAGACTAGAAACTTTAGAGTTATACCCTAAGGTAGCAGTTTTAGAATCGGAAATCTAGACCAGAACGAACATGAGCATAAAGTACTTTCAAGCATTCTGGGATTTTCGACTATGACATGATCATTCGGAAATAAGATGGTTTAAGAACTTCTTAGAAAAAAACTTGAGGTAACCAACACTTTTATTTCTCACAGAACAAGTACATATGTATAATTACAAAGAAGCATAAACTAAGAATAAAAGGGACGTAGCTGAGCAATATTCTACGGTCTGTCTAACTCGTCCGGATTTGTACTGCCTCCAGCTCTCTTTCTCTTCTTAGTAGCAGGTCTTTCTTTGACTGGCCTCATGTCAGTTAAGTAGTACGATCCATTGTGTAATACTCGACTAACTAAAAAGGGCCCTTCCCATACTGGGGAAAGTTTGTGCTTTCTTTGTTGCACAAGCCGGAGAACCGAATCACCTTTATTGAAAGATCTATTTCGGACTCTCTGGCTATGATACTTGCGTAAATTCTGCTGATAGGCTGTAGATCTCATTTCAGCAACGACGCGAACTTCTTCGACTAAGTCGAGATCATTTTGTCGAGAAATCTCGGCATCCTCTTCGATATATGCGGCTACTCTAGGAGAAGTATGAATTAAGTCACTAGGAAGAACTGCTTCTGCGCCATAGACCAAGAAGAAAGGTGTGTATCCTGTTGACATGTTCGGAGTTGTTCATAAACTCCAAATTACAGAGGGTAGTTCCTCTGCCCAAGCCCCCGCAGCACATCGTAGTGGTGCTTCGAGTCTTGGTTTCAGGCCTTGTAGAATTAAACCATTTGCTCTTTCGACTTGTCTGTTAGCCTGTGGATGTGCGACTGACGCAATGTCAAGCCGGATATTTTGCTCATCGCAGAATTCGGCCAGTTCTCCCATAGAAAAGTTACTCCCGTTGTCCGTGATAATGCTATGCGGATAACCATACCGGATTATAACATCCTCGACAAATCTTTTGGTTGTTGCTCCATCACAACTAGTGACAGGTTTAGCCTCGATCCACTTGGTGAATTTATCTACCATCACTAAGAGGTGAGTAAATCCACTTGGAGCTCGTTTAAAAGGTCCTACCATATCAAGCCCCCAGACCGCAAAAGGCCATGTTATAGGTATTGTTCGCAGCTGATCAGCCGGAACATGAGCTTGCTTGGCGTACTTTTGGCAGCCTTTGCATGTCTTGACTAATCGTTCGGCATCTGCCTGAGCTGTAAGCCAGAAAAATCCATGTCGAAAAGCTTTTGCCACTAAAGATTTGGCTGCAGCGTGGTGACCACACTCGCCTTCGTGGATTTCCCTTAAGATTTCCACTCCTTCTTTCGGAGATACACAGCGCTGAAAACCCCCAGAAACACTCCGTTTATGGAGCTCACCCTTAACAATAGTATAGGCTTTTGCTCGTCGGATAATCTGTCGGCTCAGCACCTCGTCTTCGGGTAATTTGCCATCTACCAAATAATCGAGGTAGGGTTGAGTCCAGCTAGGAATTATAGCTAGAACTGCTATCAAAGCTAAGTCAGATTTGGTCGGATATTCCTCATCTACTCCCTTTATTGAGGGAACTTTGAGGTGCTCTAAAAATGCGCCATCCGGGACCTCTTTCCGCGCGGAGCCTATTCGAGACAGTGCATCTGCTTCCTCATTTTCTGCCCGAGGGATGTGTTGAACTTCAAACCCTTCGAACGATTTAGATAGATCATCCACGACAGCTTTATATGCTGCCATGTGCTTATTTGCATTACAAATATCCGAGACTTGCTGAGCAACAAGATCCGAATCTCCGTAACACATCAAACGTTGGATGCCAATATCCCTGGCAATCCGGATTCCATGCAGCAGTGCTTCATACTCGGCAATATTGTTTGTCGCTGTGAAATGGATCTGAAACACGTATAAAAGTTTATCTCCTTTGGGTGATTTGAGCACCACGCCAGCCCCCGAGCCCCCTCGAGCCTTAGACCCGTCGAAAAAGAGGGTCCAATATTCCGACTCAGGGAGGATCATATTCTCCTTCGTCTCTGTCCAGTCAGCGACAAAGTCAGCAATGATCTGGGATTTGATTGTTGTCCGAGGTTTGTACTCAATATCGAAAGCTGAAAGCTCTATGCCCCATTTGGCGACGCGTCCTGTGGCATCGCTGTTGTTGATTATGTCTCTCATGGGAGCTCTGCTCACCACGGTAATTGGATGCTCCTGAAAATAGTGTCGTAACTTACGAGATGCTAGGAAAACACCGTAAGCCAACTTTTGATAGTGCGGATATCGTTGTTTTGATTGTTTCAAGACCTCGCTGACAAAGTAAGTCGGACGCTGCACCAGGTGTTCCTGATTTTCCTCTGGTTTCTCCACCACCATGACGATACTAACGACTTTATTTGTCGCAGTAATGTAAAGCAACATCGGTTCCTGAGGTTCCGGCGCTGCGAGGATAGGAGCAGATGAGAGTACTTTCTTCAGGTCTTGTAGTGCAGCTTCAGCTTCGTCAGTCCAGACAAAATCTTTGGTCTTCTTCAGGAGTTTGTATAATGTTGCGGCTCTTTCACCAAGCCGGCTTACAAATCGACTGACCGCAGCAATGCAACCAGTTAATCTTTGTACGTCCTTCAGGCAAGTTGGCCTAGAAATATTGAGTATAGCCTTGATTTTGTCGCGGTTCACTTCTATGCCTCTTTGAGACACGATGAAACCTAACAATTTTCCAGCTAGTATTCCAAAGAAGCATTTCTTCGGGTTAAGCATGATGTTGTATTTTCCTAGATTGGCGAACGTTTCCTCCAAGTCGGAAATGAGTGTTTCCTTCTTTTTGGACATCACCGCGATATCATCCACGTATGCATGTACATTGCGTCCGAGTTGGTCGTGGAGGCAACGCTGCATCGTGCGCTGGTACGTAGCTCCTGCATTCTTCAGCCCAAAGGGCATCGTAACAAAACAGAAGGGTTATGAATGAAGTTTTGACTTTGTTAGATTCCTTCATCCAAATTTGGTTATAACCGAAATATGCGTCGAGAAAACAGAGGAGTTCCGAGCCTGCCGTAGAATCAATAACTTGATCAATTCTAGGCAGAGCGAACGGATCTTTTGGACAAGCCTTGTTCAAGGCAGTATAATCAACACACATCCTTAAATCATTGGTGTCCTTTTTAGGGACCATTACAGGATTGGCCGACCACTCAGTGTGGATGACCTCTTCTATGAATCCGGCTAACTCGAGCCGTGCTAGTTCCTTAGCTATTGCCTTACGCTTTTCGTCGCCAAACCGTCGTAAGGACTATTTGACGGGTTTAGCATTCGGGTTTACATTTAGAGAGTGCTCGGCAAGTTCCCTAGGTACTCCGGTCATGTCATATGGCTGCCATGCGAAGATACCTTGATTTGCTTGGAGGAACTTGACGAGCGCGCTTTCCTATGCGCTACCTAGGCCTAGGCCTATCTGGGTCACCTTGGAGGGGTCATCATCCTTCAACGGTGCTTTCTTCGTCTCTTCTGATGCCTTGAACTCTGGATTTGGCTTGGTAACCTCCTTCTTCGTTGCGGGCATCTCGGACGGATCTATGCTCTTCTTGATCTCCTGTTACTCCTGGGCGTGCAGCACGGCTTCGGCAAAGGCGGCATTTCCATCCTCGCACTCTCGCGCTTTCTTCGGGTCTCCCCTGATGGTGATCACGCCGTTGGGACCTGGAATTTTCATCATATTGTAAATGTAACACGGACGAGCCATAAAAGCCCAGTAAGCCGGACGTCCGAATATAGCGTGGTATGCGCTCTTGAACGGGACCACTTCGAAGGAAAGTTCTTCCATCCGATAGTTCTTTGGAGTTCCAAAGGTAACATCCAAAGTGATCTCTCCCAGGGAATTAGCTTATCTTTCTGGGACAATTCTGTGAAAAATCACAGAGCTATGGTTCAGCTGGGTCTCCGAGATCTTCATCCGGCGTAGCGTTTCGACCTAGAGAATATTGATGTTGCTACCACCATCCATGAGGGTCTTGGAGAAACCATAACCGTCAATAAGTGGGTTGACGATTAAGGCGTATTTTCCTCGCCTGTGTAACTTAGGCGGATGATCATCGCGGTCAAACATGATTGCCACTTCCGACCAGTCCAGATACTGGGGAACAACCGGAACTGTTGCATTGAGTTCGTGTAGAACTGCTTTCTTGACCTTTGCTGGTTGAGATCCGAGGAAGGTGACATAAGTGTCCTTCTTGGTGGGAAAAGTCTTCTTCCCTTCTGACTTGGGATTTGAAGCATCAGCTTCCTCCATGTCGGAATCTTCCTTGGTCTCTTTGTCTTTTTCGGGATTTTTCTTTCCCTTCTTCCGCTTAGCTTTATAGCCCGCGGTGTCATCTCTTTTGATGTCGTCATTGAAACGACATTCAACGTTGGTGTGGGACGAGCCCCCATTGGCATCTAGGTGATGCACACATGGGTTATTGGCAATGTCGGCCCAAGAGTAGGTTTTGCCTGGTTGTTGTTCTCCTCTACCTTGGACCCTTGATGTCCCACGGCCACGACCGCGGCCTCCGCCACGTCCTCCTCGTCCTCCAGACCCAGAAACAGTAGTAACTACCGCCGTTTCCGTGTTGGGTTTTTTTCCGAAGTATTTTTGCGCTTCTGAGCTTGTTGCTTTGGTTGTTTTGCCGACTGAGGCACAGCTAGGGCATTGAGTAGTCCTTCTGCATTGTTGTCAGCATTTGCATACTTGCTTGCTGTTTCTATAATCTCTCCCAAATCGGTGACCTTGTCACACTTCAAGTGATGGCGCAGTAAACCAATAGGGAGTCCTGTAATGAAAGCTTCAATCGCAGTTTGATCATTTACTCCTTCGCAGGAGTTCTTGGTGTCGATCCATCGTCTGAGGTAATCCCGGCAAGTTTCTCCAGCTTTCTAGGTGCAACGCTGTAGGTCTCCAACCATACAGGGCCTCCGATATGTGCCTTCGAAATTCCGAAAGAACGCGCTTTGCAAATCATACCAGTTATGGATGGTGTTTGCCTGAAGTTCATTGAGCCATGATCGTGCCGTCTTCCTCAACATAAGTGGGAGGTATCGGGTTGCGACCAGGCTGTTTCCGCCTTTGGCAATGCAGCAAGCTTGGAAGAAATCCTGTAACCAAGTGTCTGGCTGAGCAATGTCGTCATAGGCTTGGATATGTCTTGAGATAGCAAATCCTTCCGGGAATTTTGTAGCTCTGATGCGTGGTCCGAAGCACTTTGGGCCCACGTACACGTCATCATTTTCATAGCACCGAGCCTCTATGTTGGAGTTGATCATGTGCCTTGCGTCGTTCGGGGATAGAGATCGTCCCGAATGCCGGCTATGGTTGTGGTGTCGTGGAGCCGAACTTCGTCTTCTACCACCACCTCCTCCGCCATGCCGTCCTCCTTGCCCTCCATGGGGGTTTTTGTGATGACTGTTAGGTGGAGAGGGTGGGGCAGCTGGATAGTTTCCGGCTGATCGCCGGCCTCCGTCCGGAACGTCATTATTCCGGTTCTGGGGAGGATCTTGACTGCGACGAGCCCCCTTCGGCTTGTACCAGCATGGTTTCCGTTGTTTCTTCGTCCGTCGTTCCCACCATGGTGAGGCTCAGCCGGACGGTTTTCATGTCTAGGAGGTGGCATTCTGTGACGATCCTCCTCCCGACGTTTCTCCTTATCTTCTCCCCTTCAATCCTTAGATTCTCGTCGGGGAGGGTTCGTCGGATTCAGGGCAGCGATGGCGTCTTTTTCGGCCGCTGGGGCGACGTTGCTCCAGTTACGCGAAGTTTTGTGATGTTGTCCTGAAGATCCGATTCTTGAATAATTGTCTTCCCTGCGTTCGGGGTGATGGTACTATGCCCGAACGTAATGGGATCTTACGCGAGCCCATGCCGGATCTGTGTGGCACTGGTCAGAATCTGAGACCAGTTTTTGACTTCCGGACAGGGCTACCTTTTGCTGCTCCAGTCCCTTGTTGAGTAGCTTGATACCCAAACGGATCTACTTTGGTCCTGGATTAGCCGATAAAATTTCTCGGGCTGCCACGGTATTTTGTACTGGTGTTGGGTATACCCAATCTCCGTTGCTATCTTTCCGTGGCTTCTCCATCTCATCTCCAAAAAGGACGGCACGGACACGTGGGAATTGGTTGTCATCTATGTGACGTTTCTGTGTCTTCTGATGTAGACGAGACATGTATTGCTTGTTTGACATGCGTTTCTTCTCCACCTCGATGTTTTTGGCTTCATCGAGGAGTTGTTGACGACACGCTTCTAGGGCTTGCGCCCTTTCGTCCAGCTCATCTGCAGTAAGTTCTGCAGCTGTAGGGATAGGTGTGGTTAATGTGGCATCGATGATTTTACGTGCACCTTCAGTGATCACGTGTCCATCCACCGATGCTTCTTTTTTCAGCTCGTCTGGGCTAAGTGCTCCATCCGAGTCTTCCTCGTATTCCTCGGCAATCACCTCCTCTGTCAGAGGGTCTTTTGTCGGGGTCTTGTTTTTCTTGTTCTTCTTCTTTGCCTTCTTGGCAGCACCGGTAGCAAAGACGGCTTTCGGTCCATTTCCCGGAGTCAAGCTCTGATCGGTACTTTCGAACATCTGGACCTCGGGATTATCTCTGATGTCCATGTCATCCTGCGTTTTGGGAGAGTGTTCGCCGGATCCTTCATCCATGGCTTCTCCTTCTTCTGAAGCTTTGGAGTTGTACTCCTCTTCATATTCCACGGAGAACTTCCAGAAATCTGGTGATGTCATCGATTCATCCGAGGATGCGGGTACGTCAGCGTTTGTTCCAATTGCCTCCAGCACCGAGTCGGTGTTTTCTCCAGCATCAGCAGAGCCGGATCCGGATCCCACGTATCCGACGAAGTGCGACGCGTGCCTCCTAAGGTACCTACGGCTTTCGCGATCAGCCATATCGAAACTTTTGATGGTCTCGAGGATTGCATCTGCGTTTTCGCCTTGCAGTATCATACATTTTAGTGTGTACCTTAGGAACGGCATGTCTGTCCCGGCATCATCAGAGCCGGAATCAGTGTCATTGATATGCCCCTCCTGGATTTCGACTTCCACGGGTGGGTCGATCTGGGATCCGGCTCCTCCTGGGAGATTGTTGGAGATATGCCCAAGAGGCAATAATAAAGTGGTTATTATCATGTCTTCACACTTATGATAAATGTTTACATACCATGCTATAATTGTATTAACCGGAAACATTAATACTTGTGTGATTTGTAAACTAAAATAAGAGTCCCTAGTAAAGCCTCTTGTTAAACTAGCTTGTTGGTTAATATATGGTCATGGTTTCCTGATCATGAACATAGAGATGTTATTAACAACAGGATCATATCATTAGGAGAATGATGTGATGGACATACTCCTAAAGATAAGCGTAGCATAAAGATCAAGTCATTTCAATAGTTCAATTGCTATATGCTTTCTGATACATAGTAACCTAATTCCTTCGACCATGAGATCATGCATATCACCTTTACCAGATGGATGCTTTGATATCATCAAACACCACACCGTAACAGGGTGGCTATAAAGGTGGCATTGAGTGTTCGGAAGGTATTGGTTGAAACACATGGATCAAGAGTGGGATTTGTCCATCCATATGACGGATAGATATTCTCTGGGCCCTCTCGGTGAAATGTCATCCAATTAGCTTGCAAGCATGTGACTGGGTCACAAGGGATCACATATCACGGGAACGAGAAAAGAGTACTTATCAGTAACGAGGTTGAACTAGGTATGCAGAGATACCGACGATCATAACTTCGGATAAGTAACATATCGTGAGACAAAGGGAAATTGGTATCGTATGTAAGTGGTTCATTCGATCGCAAAGTAATCGTAGAAATATGTGGGAGCCATATGAATTTCCAGATTCCTCTATTGGTTATTGTTCGAAGAAGTGTCTCGATCATGTCCGCATAATTCACGAACCGTAGGGAGACACACTTAAGGATTCGACGTTGTTTGAGTAGTTATGGTATTATGAGAAAGAGACCGAATGTTGTTCGGAGTCTCGGATGGGATCCGGGATATCACGAGGTGATCCGGAATGGTCCGGAGAATAAGATTCATATAAGGAAAGTCCCGTTTCGGAGTTCGGGAATGATTCCGGTGTTTTCATCGGGAATGTTCTAGAAGGTTCCGGATTGTCCGGCACTCCGGGGGGGAAGGGGTACATGAATGTGTCATTACATATTGGAATGATTGCATCATGTACTAAGTGTTCTTGCTGTCCCAAATATAGGATTAAATTGAATCCTAAAACAGAAAAGTCAAATGTCCAGTTTGAAAGTCAAACGGCTAAAACAAGAAACTGTGGGAAACAAGCAAGAGGAGTTGGAATCAACTTGGAGGAGGAGTTGGACTCCTCCAGGCCGGCGCCCAGCCCAAGGCCGAGTTGGGGAGGGACTCCCTCCCTCCCCTGGCGCGCCAAGACCCCCCTCCCATAAAAGGAGGGGCAGGGCTCCTCCTACACACACAAGTTTCCTATCCTCTAAACTAAACCCTAGATCTAGACCCCAGTTTAGAGCTATTCGGTTTAGAGCCTTCTAATTGGTTTAGAGCCTTCTAATTGGTGTGTCTAATTACTAGACCACTAATAGCCTCTCTCATAAGCTCCACCATACTCGCACCGGCTTAAGGCGAAGCCCTGCGGGATCTCCCCTCTACTTCCGGTACCACGCCGTTGTGCTGCCGGAATCGCGAGGAGAGTGTTACAACCTCCGCTGCCTGCTGGAACAAGGGAGAGGAAGGTCTTCGTCGAGTACCGAACGTGTGACCGACTGCGGGAGCGCTGCCGGAACGTGGCGCTGGAAGGATCGTCTACACGATCTTGAGATCGGAAAGAGTACGACTACATCACCCACGAGAATCTGCTCTCGTTAACCACTTTGGAATCTTCGAGGGTGAGTTATTCCATCGACTCGTTGCTGCAATCTAGTAGATAGATCTTGGCTTGTTTGTTTGTATGCGATAGAAAATTTTTGTTTTCCATGCTACGAAACCCTACAGTGGTATCAGAGCCGTGTCTATATGTAGATCTGTTGCACGAGTAGAACACAATGGTCATTGTGGGCGTTGATGCTTTTATTGTAGATTGCTTTGCGTGTACTTTGCATCTTGCGGTATGTTGGGATGAAGCGGCCCGGGCTAACCTTACATGACATCGTTCATGAGACTTGCTCCACGCTTGACATGCAACTTGTATTGCATAAGTGGCTTTGCGGGTGCCTGTTTCTCCTAGCATAGTAAAGATCCAATTTACAACGGGTAATCAACAATGCTAGTATCAATGTTGTGGGTCTTGTTCGTAAGTTAGAACGACACTTATTGAAAAGCCCCAAACCACGTAAAATATGCAAAGAAAGTAGAAGCGTCTAACTTTGTTTTGCAGGGGTGTGCAGTGATGTGATATGGCCATGATTGTGATTATATTTGATGTATGCAATGTTCCTTATTGTAAGTTGGCAACCGGCAGGAGCCATATGGTTGTCTTTAATTTCTGTTAAGACCTGCGTGTCTATTCAAAATAGTTGTAATAGTTGAAGCTGGTGGACGACAACCATGAAGAAGCGTCATTGACCTTGATGCTATGCCGGTGATGATGGAGATCATGTTCGTGCTTGAAGATGGAGATCGGAAGCACAAAGAAGAAAGGCCATATCATATCACATATTATGAATTGCATGTGATGTTAATCCTTTATGCATCTTGTATTGCTTAGTAGACAACGGTAGCATTATAAGATGATCCCTCATGCACATAAATTTCAAGTTCTAAAGTGTTCGCCCTTAGTTAGCACCGTTGCTAAAGCTTGTTGCTTCGAAGCACCACGTGATGATCGGGTGTCTTTGATTCCACGGGTGAATACAACGTAAGCAAGCCAGATTTGCTTATGCAGTAGCTAAGGTTTGATCTTGACGAGCCTAGCATGTACAGACATGGCCTCAGGAACACGGATCGCCGAAAGGTAAAGCATGAATCATATAGTAGATATGATGAACATGTCGATTGTTCGCCATTGAAGCTATATCAACTCTCGTGATGATCGGTTTTGATATGGGGGATTTGGTTCGTGTGATCACTAAAACAATGTGAGGGATATTGTTTTGAGTGGGAGTTCACCTAGATTAATTTAATTATTAATTAGAACTCAATTTATCATAAACTAAATCAAAGTGAATTTGCATAGTTGTTGTAGTCATTGGCATCCGTTTACCACCTTGCGCTTAGTTATAATTGAGATGATAGAACTATAGAATTCTGGTTAGATACTTTACGAACTGGTATCGTATTGTTTTAAGTGTTAATCTAAAAGTTTAAAAGTCCTATTGCAAACTTTCAGTAAGTTCCGGTTACTCCATGAAGTTTAATAATTAGTATTAAATCAAGAGTAACAATTCCAAGTGTTAGTATATAAGTATCATGTTTGTATCCATGATTCTTGATATTCAAAGGATTCCCTTAATATCAAGGTTATCTAGGATCTGAAAGAGTTGTTTCAGAAACCATGATGTGTGGAAGATATTGTGATATCTGAAACGAAGTTTTGGTTGCAACATGATAGAGTATAATATGGCAAAAGTCATGTTCTCATATTTGATGAAAATTTGCAAAAGGGTTGGAGACACTTGTTGTCCTAATCCTCCAAAAGGTTTTGGATAGCAACATTATACTCATAATTCATCGTTATAAGCTAAAAGTAGCTTGATCATGGACGATTCCATGATAAGGGTGAATATTTGATGTAGGTAAAATGTTTACTACACCAAGAGATTACTAAAGAAAGGAATTTGAAAGAACACCAAATATTTGATGATGGTGATCTACTTCAAAGTGCAAGTCCAAAGACATTGGTATTTAATTATACACGCTTTGGACTAGATGTCATATGTATGACTCCACTATTGATGTTGATAGATTCTTTCAAACTGAAAAGGAAATACTGAAAGAGAATCTCATAAATATATGGCAGAAAAGAAAAGACTAGAATCGTTCAGTTTAAGTATATAGATGATATACATGTTATGGCTATATTCTTTGCTTGTTAAACAATGTGGTTCTTAAGTATTTGATACTGAATTTGTTGGTGTGAATCGTCATACGAAACAACACAATTCATGAACTACAATGGCCTAAGTAACTAGCAAAAGAATATGTGATGATGTTCATCAAGAACAAAATAAAGGGTTATTGTGTTGCTTGTTAAACATCAAAGCTTGCCTTCAAAGATTTGTTTTATCAGGTATTATGAGAACAAAAGGATTGTTCAAATAATTGCCATAATCCATAAAAGATGGATGATTCGCAAATCTCGTTGGAGACATCACATCCATAAAACTAGTGCTAAAAATGTCGAAAGACAAATTGATTGAAAGATCACTTAGGAAGTGACATCGCCGTTTAAATTATATTTGAAAGAAAACATGAAGAAACTCCATGTTGATGGAATTTTGGAGTCTTCTGATTTTTGATCATATGACGCTTGTGAAACTTTCCTAGAGATAATTAAAACTTCGTTCATAGGCCAAAAGGGAACGAATGACTAGCTTATTGGAACTTGTACATATTGTTGTACGAAGTCCGTTATGTGTAGTCAAGAGCGATGGATTTCAACTTCATATGCTTTCTCCGAAAATTTGAGTGAATATATGAATATTTACTTAATAAGGATAAAGTATGAAACACTTGAAAAGTTCAAAGACTTTCAAGATGAAGTGCAAGATCATTGTAACAAGAATATAAATAGTTTATGATAAGATCATAAAGGAAGATATTTGAGTTACAAGTTTAGCATAATACCTAAGATTTAAGGAATCGTTCCGTGGATTTACATTTTCCCGAAACACCATAAGAGTATGGAGCGTTCGAGATATGTAATTAAACCTTGTTTGACATGGTAAGATCGAAAGGTGTAATTCATAAAACTGCCATTGTATTTTAAAGATTAAAAGCTTTAGAGATTACCGTTTTTCCACTGAAAAGAGCTCCATCATAATCCGTTGAAATGACACCATATAAGGTTATGGTTTGGGATAAAACCCAAGTTGTCCTTTCTTAAACATTGGTATGCTATGCATAAGAAAGATGTTTGCAACCAAAGTCGGATGAACTTGTCTTTGTATGTTATTTCGAATAACTGTTAAGTACTCCTCCATAACATCGGAGACAAAAGTGTTTGTCACTTAAAACGTCAAGTTTCTTTGAGAAGGAATTTTTCGTGAAAAGTTAAGTGGGAGGACAATAGAAACTTTGATAAGGTTAAAAGAAACCTTAGCTGTATATGCAGAGTTGCGCAGCACCGAAAAGTGTTCCGGAGGCAGCAACAAAGCTCATGGCTCACGTGCCTCAAAGGTTGTGGTCACGGAGATCTAAGTTCCTATTGAAACAAGTAGATCGGGTAAACAATCAAATACCAAGATTTGAGGGTTGAATCATTATTTGAGAATAATGAACCGACTACATGCAAAGAAGCGATGATGGGCCCTAACTCCGTCAAATGGTTTGAAGCCATAAAATCCGTGATAGTTCCATACACGAGAAATCAAGTTTTGAACTTGAAGGACCCTCGAGAAAGGTGAAAGACCTTATAGTTGTGTCTGGATCTATAAAGAAATAGACATGGATGTTTCACATCTATGAAATAGTCGACATGTTGGGAAAGAGTTCACAACAATGTTCAAAGGTTGACTATGACAAGATTTGATCTTTCATAGTGATATTTAGTCTAGATGGATTAATGTAGCAACCACTACATATAATTTGTTATATGGTAGTTGAATAAACAAAACAAGTTCTTCTAATAGAATCGTTACCTAGGACATGTGCATAACACGGTCCATAGGGTTTTGTTAATTCAAAGGATGCTAAAAGCATATGCAAACTTCAATGGTTAGAGTGAGCATAGCGGAGTTGGAATCTTCACTATGATGAAACTGTTAAAAGAGTTTAAATTCATCAGAGACAATGAAGATGCTTGCGTTTGCAAGAAATTAAGTGGGAGCGCTAAGACATGTTTCTAATACATTATGTGGAAGACATATTGTTGATTGGAAATAATGTATCTTTTATTAACACATATTAAGAATTTCATCCCGATGAAAGACTTAGGCAAAACCCAAATATTTGGCATCAATAGACGCTAATATGGTTGTGCCAGAAGTACATAGACAAGATATTGAATGAGTTCAATATAAGAGAAGGTTCTTGTCGCACAGAAAGGATTGAATGAGTTCAATGTTAATGATATATTCAAGTGTATTGACATTTGGTAAAGTGAAACAAATAATCAAGTATAGATTGATACTTGATGTATGAAATCACAAAGAGTATTTATATCAATCATACTGTGATATGTACAAATCCAGATATGTCCTATGCTCTAAATGTTGTGAGCATATACCAGAATGATTTGTAAGATGATCATTGGACAATAGTAAGGATATTCTTATGATCTTTTGAAAGAACTAAGAGTATATTATTTGTAGAAGTGACAAATAGATGGTTAGTTCATTGTAAAAGTACTACATTGATACTAGTTTTGTCACAAAGTACAAATTAAGTTTATCTCAATCTAAACTAAGGGTGGCACAATATAATGGAAAGTGAGTTCCATAATGGATTTGGATGATTTCCAAAGTTAAGACATTGTGACAGATACTACAACAAAAGGCTAAGTATATGACTGCTATTATAGCAGCAAAAGAGGGCATTTGTGTTAAGAAGTTTGTTATCAAACTAGGTGTAGTTCACAGTGGGATAATACTATGAAGATATATTGTGCGACAATATTATCAACATGTTTTAACCCCAAAGAGCTAAAGGTCACACCGAAAGACCAAATTTATACAAAGCCATCTCATTAGAGAATGAGTGATGCGTAGAGACGCAAAGACATGCAATTACACACGGACCTGGAAGTGTCAGATCCGGAGATCAGTTGACCACTAAGCAATCGTGTACATACAACACCGGAAAGCCATAGGTGTTATATACACAAAGGTTCGAAACTAGATTATTGACTCTAGTGCAAGTGGGAGACTGTTGGAGATATGCCCAAGAGGCAATAATAAAGTGGTTATTATCATGTCTTCACACTTATGATAAATGTTTACATACCATGCTATAATTGTATTAACCGGAAACATTAATACTTGTGTGATTTGTAAACTAAAATAAGAGTCCCTAGTAAAGCCTCTTGTTAAACTAGCTTGTTGGTTAATATATGGTCATGGTTTCCTGATCATGAACATAGAGATGTTATTAACAACAGGATCATATCATTAGGAGAATGATGTGATGGACATACTCCTAAAGATAAGCGTAGCATAAAGATCAAGTCATTTCAATAGTTCAATTGCTATATGCTTTCTGATACATAGTAACCTAATTCCTTCGACCATGAGATCATGCATATCACCTTTACCAGATGGATGCTTTGATATCATCAAACACCACACCGTAACAGGGTGGCTATAAAGGTGGCATTGAGTGTTCGGAAGGTATTGGTTGAAACACATGGATCAAGAGTGGGATTTGTCCATCCATATGACGGATAGATATTCTCTGGGCCCTCTCGGTGAAATGTCATCCAATTAGCTTGCAAGCATGTGACTGGGTCACAAGGGATCACATATCACGGGAACGAGAAAAGAGTACTTATCAGTAACGAGGTTGAACTAGGTATGCAGAGATACCGACGATCATAACTTCGGATAAGTAACATATCGTGAGACAAAGGGAAATTGGTATCGTATGTAAGTGGTTCATTCGATCGCAAAGTAATCGTAGAAATATGTGGGAGCCATATGAATTTCCAGATTCCTCTATTGGTTATTGTTCGAAGAAGTGTCTCGATCATGTCCGCATAATTCACGAACCGTAGGGAGACACACTTAAGGATTCGGCGTTGTTTGAGTAGTTATGGTATTATGAGAAAGAGACCGAATGTTGTTCGGAGTCTCGGATGGGATCCGGGATATCACGAGGTGATCCGGAATGGTCCGGAGAATAAGATTCATATAAGGAAAGTCCCGTTTCGGAGTTCGGGAATGATTCCGGTGTTTTCATCGGGAATGTTCTAGAAGGTTCCGGATTGTCCGGCACTCCGGGGGGGAAGGGGTACATGAATGTGTCATTACATATTGGAATGATTGCATCATGTACTAAGTGTTCTTGCTGTCCCAAATATAGGATTAAATTGAATCCTAAAACAGAAAAGTCAAATGTCCAGTTTGAAAGTCAAACGGCTAAAACAAGAAACTGTGGGAAACAAGCAAGAGGAGTTGGAATCAACTTGGAGGAGGAGTTGGACTCCTCCAGGCCGGCGCCCAGCCCAAGGCCGAGTTGGGGAGGGACTCCCTCCCTCCCCTGGCGCGCCAAGACCCCCCTCCCATAAAAGGAGGGGCAGGGCTCCTCCTACACACACAAGTTTCCTATCCTCTAAACTAAACCCTAGATCTAGACCCCAGTTTAGAGCTATTCGGTTTAGAGCCTTCTAATTGGTTTAGAGCCTTCTAATTGGTGTGTCTAATTACTAGACCACTAATAGCCTCTCTCATAAGCTCCACCATACTCGCACCGGCTTAAGGCGAAGCCCTGCGGGATCTCCCCTCTACTTCCGGTACCACGCCGTTGTGCTGCCGGAATCGCGAGGAGAGTGTTACAACCTCCGCTGCCTGCTGGAACAAGGGAGAGGAAGGTCTTCGTCGAGTACCGAACGTGTGACCGACTGCGGGAGCGCTGCCGGAACGTGGCGCTGGAAGGATCGTCTACACGATCTTGAGATCGGAAAGAGTACGACTACATCACCCACGAGAATCTGCTCTCGTTAACCACTTTGGAATCTTCGAGGGTGAGTTATTCCATCGACTCGTTGCTGCAATCTAGTAGATAGATCTTGGCTTGTTTGTTTGTATGCGATAGAAAATTTTTTTGTTTTCCATGCTACGAAACCCTACAGAGATCCACTCTAGATTCGACTTGGTTCGCTAGGTCTTCTTCAGGCTCGGGTTTCTCCACTATCTCCGCAACTGGTGTGGGCTGGGTGGGATTAGGGTTTTCTGAGATCCGGAACTCTGCCGCCTCCACGGACAAAGGGGACCCAGAGAATTCTTCTGTCTCTATCATCGCCTCTGGGGTGGGTTGGGCAGGTTCAGCAAAACCGATGTAAACATCGATCTCGCCAAAAGACATGATTGTGTAGGCAGTCATGGCCTCCCTTGCCGGAATCCAAGTCTCGTCGAGAACGATGAGAGGGACATCGATGGCATAGAGGATGCGACCGACGGTGATAGTCTCGCCGATTCCGATTCTTGCAGATTCCGCTCGGAACGCAGATCCGAAGCTCACTTGCCCCACGGTGGGCGCCAACTGTCATCGGATTGATGACAAGTATGCCATGAGGGGGTCCTCGAGGCGTGCGGAAGAGAGGGGTGTGAGACGTACGGTGTTCCGGGACGGTGAGCACACAAGTTTACCCAGGTTCGAATCCGCCATCTTTGGACGGATCCTACTCCTGCTAGCAATCCAGTAATACGTCAGAGCCGGAATATGGGTTACAAGGGTTTCGCCTGTGCGAGTTGAGGGTCTAAAGTATTGGGTGTGCCCTAAAGGCTCTCCCTAGGACGGCTTATATAGATATCCGGCCTAGGGTTTACAGGAGAGATCTATCCGGCTACGTCTAAGAGTCGGTTACAGAGTACATCTTGAACTACAAGTAACACTATGGGCCTAAGTCGGTAAGTCTTCTGGGCCTTCCTGTAGCCGGATTGGACTCTGTCTTTCTCCCAGACTGGGCCGCCCGTGAAGCAAAGCTCTAACCCGAAGTGGGCCACCCTGGTCAGCGAGGAACTGTGAGGATACCCGAAAAGTATATCCCCAATAGTAGTCAGCGTACCTGGCGAGCGACGGCGGCACGGGCTTGTCCCACTTGACAAATTTTCTCGCGGTGCGCTTCTTCGCCACCTCCGAGCGGCTCCGGCAAAGCTCGGCGCTGCCCTCGGGAGCCGTAGACCGGGCGCGAGGGTGGCGTGTCGAGCTGCATCTCGTCTTGGTGGAAGGAATGTTGTTGGAGGATTTGGCAAGGGGTGGCTTGCAGCGGCGGATTTGGTGGCTGTAGGGGTGGCCGGCAGCGGTGGATTTGGCAAGGGAAGCGGTGGAGGGGGTTAGGGTTTGTGGCATAGGGGATACGGTTCCGACCGCGCAGGCTGTAGATATACTGCTCGCGCGGGCCGCGTTACAGGCCACCTTAAACGATTTATGGGTCGGACCGCGAATACGGGCTCTGATTGGCGCGAGAAACTGTAATCGACCTGTATGTCGCCGGAATTTTACGGTTTCAGCCCATTATACGGTAGCTGGTAGAGTTGCTCTAAGCTCCCAATTTCACTTCTTGGATCTTGGGCCAAAAAGGCATACATTTTTTTTGGCGCAACCGGAAGGAGCTCTGCCTTTTCTATTAGAAGGGGGAATTAAACGGTCATGGTACAAAAAGCATGTTTGGTTTAAGGTGTAAACATGCCCAGGAAAACCACCCGAAAACCTAAAAAAACAGTTAATCTGGCTCGGCTGGGATAGCCGGCCCATGCACGGCATAAGCGCTCGCTCTTTGAAGAATGTCGTCTCTAGCGATTGAGGCGACCTCAATGTATGTCATGCGTTGACCCGTGAAGATTCATCTGTTGCGTTCTTTCCAAGCGTTCCACATCACGTATAGAAAGCGTCCGCTGAGCCTGTTTTGCTCAGAAGTCACCTTTCCTGCGATCAAGTCGTCCCACCAATCAGAAATGGAGGGGAAAGATTGGCCATCGCTTCCTGTAGTATCGTTGTCCCACAGTTGCGATGTGTTCCATACCGCTGTAGTGAAGGGACAGTCTTTGCAAAGGTGGGTGGCAGTTTCCGGTGCCGAGCCGCAGAGCTGACAGGTTGGATCATTAGGCCATCCTCTGATTGCCAGCATATCCGCAGTGAGCAGCTTTCCGTGGAGGGTCAGTCAGGAAAAAAGTTTGCATTTTGGTTCGGCATGTGCCGACCAGATTTTTTGAGCTTTGAATTTGGAAAAGCATCCATTGAATTGGGCGTGGTAGGCTAAGCTGGCGGTGTATGCTCCATCGGCTGTTAAGGTCCATCTGATGGTGTCCAGTTGCAGGGGGTCAAGCTGAGTGTCCTGGATGAGTCCCAAACCTCCAAGTATTGGGATAGCTGGATAGGGATATGAAGGCTGGCAACCGAGCTGATCCAGTTTCCCTGGGAAGGGAGACCATACATGCTTTTCCTGTATAAACACAAACAGTTCTTTCTGTATAACAGGTAGTGGTATATAACACCACCGTTAACATACGGCGAGACAATAAAACAAGCCAGAACCGCCATAAATAGGCACTCCACAGATACAAGTATACAACTTTTGATCGAAGAAAAACAAACCGCCATGACATATACTATATATTGGTAGCTTCGATTCTTTCTGATCCAAACTCATGCATGGACTGCATGTCAATTTATTGCTTGAGAGTGAACTCGATGCCACCGACCGCAGACAGAAAGAGCAGAAGCACGACGGCGACCCTATGGAGAACCTCGGCGAAACCGTGGAAAAGGCGGGCGTTGGAGCGGGGCAGCCAGAATGCGGTCGCCATCTCCACGGGCACGGCGGCGAGGATGACGGCGAGGATTGTGTAGTAGGCGACCTCGTGGCCTCCGAAGACTGGTCCCGCGGCCGGCTGGTGCAGCCCGGCGTTGAGACCCATGAACAGTGTCGCGTAGCTCACCACCCAGAGCGCGCGCACGAGCTCCTTAGGTGAGCCTGGACATACTAACTGCGTGAGTAGGCTTCTGGCGGTCTCCACGTCGTCGTCCGGCATGGCGGGGTCGTCGACTTGGAAGACGGCGGTGGACATGGTCGATGGTGCGAAAGAGAAGAGGCGGGCGATGAACGGAAATGCAAGAGTTGATTGAGTAGGTTTGACGGACGAGGGTGTCAGGTGCTGAATTTATAGGGAAAATTGCTGGTGATGATCACGTGTGCACCATATATATGCCGTCAGAACCATTTCCGCTAGCTGGTGATCGGAACGCGATGGAGAGCGATAGGGACAGTACATATCGTCATGGACGTCTAGTTTAATCAGGAACCTGTAGAACCTGAAGGCCACTACTCATTGATGAATGCGATGGACTAAAACAGAACCATTGTTTTATCCATTGGCCGAGATCCGAGGAAACACGGAGCCGCTGCTCCACTCTTCATCTCGACCTAGGGACAGATTCACTTGCCACATATGACTGATATGAGGAAACTCGGCGACGCTGCTTCTCTTTATCTCCCTCTAGGGGCAACTTCTTTTTTATAATCGCATCCACATATAGTAGATTGAGCGGTCACTACTCACCACTGGATCATGATCATTGCTGCTTCAGATATGGTGTGTGTAGCCTATAGATCATACAGCTGCGTTTTGATGTGCTTCTTCTTCATCAGCTTCTATCTTCTTCTAATTCAGAGGTCGATCAATTGGGTCCAGAGAATGAGCTGTGAGCCGTGATGAAGAGGTTTGCTTTCGAGGAAAAGGAAATAGCGCAGGAGCAGGCGATGCAGGAACGTGATGCACCCTCAGCAGAATTTGCAAGCACTTCAGTGGGCCATAATGCAACCCCAGAAAAGAAAATTTGATCTTCACTGACATAAAGTACGAACCACGTCATAATCTTCACAAGTACAATTATATGAGCTTAATCATCCTAGTTTGCTTTCTGAAATTCGAAGATTCTGCACTTGGCATATTGATTTTCTAGCCCCTCCGAAACAAGACAGGTCTCTGGAGAAGAAACAGTTGACCTTCGGGACATGCATATACAGTTGTGCTCCTCGTGAACCTGTGCACAAGTCAAACCTGGTTGATGATCTCAAGTTCTGAACTCAAGAGGTCGTACACACGCAGCTACTTGCATCATCGTGCTGCATTTTTTTTCCCCATTAATTCCAAGAGACGCACCTGGTATGTCCCACCGACCCACTCTTGCATCGGAACAGCAGCATCGGGGGAGGATGTTGTCCTCCCAAGATCTGAATTGTTTTTGCTCCCTATATCAGAAGTTTGCTTCTTCATGTGCCTCAGGAATAAGCAACGGCTGAATCAGGGATCCCAAAACTCCTATATCTGTCAAACAGCTGACTCAGAGTTCCAAAAAAAATTGTGTCCCTCTCTCAAGAAAGTCTCCGTCTGACCTCGGAGTTTGCTCTACATCTGTTGTTCCCTGCATAATTAAGCCAAGATAGAACTTCGCTTGCCCAAAAGAATTACAGCATGTACAATGAAGAGTGCTTAGAGTGTGCTTACAAAAATAAACCAGACTTTTCCTTAAGCACCAGTGCTTATTTCTATAGGACTTCACTTTCCTAAAAGACTTATAAAGCCGTCAATTTGCCTACTAAATGGTCAAAACTAGAAGTTCCTTAATATAATCGGAATAAGCGCGGAAGTTATGTTGTGCTCCCAAGTTGTGTATAATGAGTAAAATACAGTCAGTTGCGACTCACATTTTCTTCCATCTATTCGATATTGTCAAGACCTTCACAATTTTCTTTTCTCCTTATGTTTAAAAAATTGTGGGCGTCATCGGTTGCCTGGGCCTAGACTCCCTACGCATGCCTGGGGGAAACAGTCTCTAGATCACGTTGTGGACTTTGTTTGGTTGTACACAAAGCACTTGCATTAGTCTAGGAACAATATAAGTGGTGTTTGGCTGGCTGTATTACGACATTTCATTGTTTGGTTGCAACTCAAACATGTGATGTGATAACCCTTTGGTGAACGGTTTTTTTAAGCATGGAGAGGCCCCCGAAGGGCCTAGATGTCATTAATCAGCGGTGTGTACATTTACATCAGTGGCCTAGAGAGATGGAAAAATTACAAAACAGCCAGTGGCATTTACATACAGGACCCAAAATCTAAAACAAGAAATGCCAGCAGGTCCTTCGCTAACGCCGGGGGAACTCGAGCTCTGCCAGCAGCCAACCTCGCCGGAGCCAGGGACGATACCACTTGACACCGAGAGGAGGAGGAGTGCTGCCACAAACTCAAAAGAGGGCCTCCACTTGGAGGTCCAAGAAGCTTCGGCAAACGTCACCTACTTCGAAAAAGAACACCAGATGGTCACCTCAGTCGGTTGCCAAATCGAGGGCCACCAAGATTGATCCACATATATCATCGGAATCGAATATCCATGGCAGCTCGGATCCCATAGGTGCAAAGCACATTCCACTCAATACTAGAGTCCAGACTAACATTTCATCGTAAGGGGATGGTACTATGCAGTACCACCCGAACTAGCAGTTACCATAATGAGTTAAATAGACTAACAATCCCTCTACTTATCGGGTTGACTCGATTTAGTCCGCGTACTCGGAATTTGCTGAATTTTGTCCGTCTACTTGTGAATTGGGATCGATTTAGTCCTAATCCATGTATGGTGTCAAAATTGTGCTGATTCAGATGCCACGTGGACTGGAATCTTGCAGGAACACCCTTCCACATCTAGAATTTTTTTCCATTGCCAGATATTTGCACGTATCCCCCTCCCCATCAGATCCATTATGCAGAGCGCCCCACGATGTTACAGATCCTTTCAGCCCAGAGAGTTCTATTCGGGGGAGGAAAAAAAGAAGGACACGACGAAGGCGGAGGCGACTGATACGTCCATTTTGTATCACTATTCTATGTCTTAATTCACTATTATTCATTGATATATTTCGTATCGAGAGGTGATACTTATGTTATTTCATCTATTTTTGCATGGTTGATGACTTTTGGAGCATGGACCGCTGCAGTCAGGGTTCTGATGGAAAAGGTGCTGTTTGGAGACAAAATTCGCGAAGATCAGAAAATCCGGAAAAATATACGGAAAATCCTATTTTTCCAGAAGACTAAGGATGCCAGAAGACGGAGTGGAGATGGGCCACAGGGGGCCCACACCACCCCATGGCGCGGGCAGCCCTAGGCCGCGCCAGGAGGTGGTGTGGCCACCCTGGCCCACTCCAGCCTCTCCCCTCTGGCGTATATCATCCTCCCAAAACCCTAAGACTCGGGGAGCGACCACAGAAAGATTCTGCCGCCTCTGCGGGGCGAAAAACACTGAGAGAGAAAGATCTCTCCGGCAGACAGATTTCTGCGGGGGGGATTCCTTCCCGGGGAGGGGAGATCATCGCCATCAACACCACCATCAAGCTGGACTTCATCGGGATCATCATCATCACCACCACCACCATCATCACCATCAGCACCCTCATCACCATCTCCATATTGTTGTAACAATTGTGTTGAATCTTGCATAGTTCATAGGGGAAACTTTCCCGGTGTTGATTACTCTTTGTAGTTGATGTTATTGAGTGAACCATTGAATTATTGTTTATGTTCAGATTGTTATACATCATTATTCCATCTCTGATCATGATCCATATGATGTCTTGTTACTAGTTCGTTTTGTTCTTGAGGACATGGGAGAAGTCTTGTTGTTAGTAGTGGAGTTGTGTTGAGAAAGATTCAATAGATTGTTATTTAAGTTGTGGTGTACTTCTTATAGTGGTGTCATGTGAACATCGATTACATGACACTTCACCTATATGGGCCTAGGGGAATGCATTGTGTATTTGGCTACTAATCGTAGGGGTTGCCGGAGTGACAGAAACCTAAATTCCCGTTAGGAAACCATTGCACAAGGGACGTAAGGGTCTTAGAGTTTAAAGTTGTGGTTAGGTTTCTACCTTAATTACTTTCTTGTACTTACGGATGTTTGCAAGGCGTATAATCACAAGTATGTATTAGTCTTGGATGGGGCGGTACATTAGCATAGGTTCACCCACACAACACTTAGCAAGCTAAAGAGGATTAATCAACTATATGAAGCGAAAGCACTTGACAGTCTTTCTATGTGTCCTCGAGAACGTTTGGTCATCTTAAGTGATACAACCGGCTTGTCCTTTGCTGCATAAAGGATTGGGCCACTTGCTGCATTTATTCCTACTGTCTTTTATTTACTCGTACTTTGTTTACTTGCTATATCAAAAAATCCTAAAAATCCGTTTGCTAAGTATTTGCAGAGAATTCCTGATCCATACCACTAGTCAGCACCTTCTGCTCCTTGTTGGGTTCGACGCTCTTACTTATCGAAAATACTGCGATACACCCCCTATACTTGTGGGTCATCAAGACTATTTTCTGGCGCCGTTGTCGGGGAGTGAAGCGCTATTGGAGAGTGGAACTAGTAAAGGAAACTTCTACTGTGAGTATTATTTACTTCTGTTAGTTGCTTTATTTTCATTATGGATAATTCGCTGAGTTTCTTATTTGGTAATGCTACTACCACTGCTAAGGTAGTAGATAAGCCACCACCTGCTGAGAATGATGTTTTCAAAATACCTACAAGAATTATTGATCGTGTTATGGATAACTACTATGTTGGGGATGGAACTGTCCATCCCGATGATCATTTACTCTTTATACACGAATTATGCGGGTTGTTCAAGTGTGCAGGTATTACTACAGATCAAGTTAAGAAGAAGTTATTCTCATTATCGCTGAAAGGAAGAGCTGAGGAATGGTATAAGCTGCTGAAGAATGGTCAAGCTCTGGAATGGGAGGAAATAGTGTGTCTCTTTTATTCAAAATTTTATCCTCCTAGTGAGATTCATAAAGATCGGAATCAAATATATAACTTTTGGCCTCTTGATGGAGAGAGTACAGCTCAAGCTTGGGGGAGATTGAAGTTACTAATGCTCAAATGTCCCATTCATGAGCTCCCCAACAATATTATTATCAATAACTTTTAGGCAAGGCTACCTCTACATGATAAAGATTTATTGGATGCTTCTTGTGCTGGATCATTCACTCGCATGGAAGAAGAAGCTAAATGGGATCTTCTGGACCGTAATCAAGACAATGCTGAAGCTTGGGAGAATGACAAAGGTAGAAAGTCAGGTATAAATTATGATTATGAATGCATTGAATCTTTTATGGGAACTGATGACTTTCAAAATATTAAAAATGCTCATGGTCTAGATTCTCAAGCTATTGCTTCTTACTATAAGGCTTTTGCTCCCTACATTGAAGTGCCTAAAAAGAAGTGGAATAAGTATCATGAACCTTATAAATATATTGCTAAGAGTGTTCCTGCAAGAAATACTGAAGTTTATACTTCTAATCATGTTTTACCTGAACCTTATATTGAGAAAATGCCTTTTCCAGTTAAGGTAAAGGAACATTCTATGATAGTTAGTATGGTTAATGAAAGTACAAATAAAGCTATTGAACCTGATAAATAAATGGTTGATGAACCTATATTAGCAAATGTGATAGACTTTGTTACTAAATATGAAAAAGAGGGACACCCTATCCTTTGTAAGGATACCTCTAATATTGTTTCACAAAGTAGTGTTATGAGAGCTAGTATTCCTGTGTTTTCTGTTAGAATAAGCGATCATTGCTATGACGGTCCTTGTGATAGTTATATTGTTAAGTTTATGCATGATACTGAAAGTTACTATGAGAGAGGGAAAAGTGTTCTTATGCATCTCAATAATATCAAGTTTCCTCGTTTTATGCTGAAAGTTTTTATGTGGCACTTCTTTTGCCCTCTTATGCAAGTTGCTTATGGTTTTAAAAACTTGTTTGTTTACAAAATTCCCTTGGATAGAAAGTGGGTTAGACTTAAACGTGTGTATTTTTTTGCTTCTTAATACTCTCTTTTACCTTAATTCATATCCCTATGAGAGCTTCTTCAAAATTATCATGCCCATCTTAATGGCTATAAAGAAAGAGCTTTATGGGAGACAACCCAATTTGTTTTTGCTTTCAGTTTGTTTTTGTTTCTTTGAGTCTTGGAAGTTATTACTTCGGTAATAACCGCTCCTTATCTGTTTTGTTTGGTTTTTGTGTCAAGATCAACCTCTAATAAGAGAGAAGTACGATTTGGGGAAGTTGCTGTCCCGAAACAGATTTTTGTGCTTCACCGTAAAAATTCGTGAGAGACCTCTATATGTCGGATTGCGCTGTAATTGTTTGTGCTTATGCCCCAGGTTGTTATTTAACTTTCGATAGTTTTGCACTTTTTGATTTGAGCAACATAAGATTTTCGAAAAAATTGATCTTTACCTGCTGGTCTGTTTTGACAGATTTTGCCACTCTTGCATTTGCTTCTTTATTCGATTTCCTTTTTGAATTCTTTTTGGGTTTTCGGAAGGAGTTGCTATAGTAGCTTATGTTTTGATGGTTTTCAGTTGAAGTTGTACTCAAAAGGTTTTATCACTTCACTTATACTAATGTTGCTAATAAGAACTGTGTAAAGTTTTGTAAGAAAGAAATTTCTAGGAAGTGGAGATAATGGTGTAATAAGGAAGAGAAGGGTTTTATGACTCAAGTAATAAGTGTATGAAGATGAAGAGATCAATGATATTCAAGAGATGACTCCGGAAGAATCTACTAGATACCAAATTCAGAGACCTGCAGAGTATGTTTTCAAATAGGTAACAGTTCTGGTAAGAAAAGTTCCACGAAAATACGATCCAACTATATTTTTGCAGTTTTCAGTCAATAAGGAAAGCTACGAAGCGAAAAAGGGATGGAAACGGAGCTAGGGTGGCTCACACCACCCTGTGGCGCGGGCCCACCCCTGGCCGCGCCACTAGGTGGTGAGTCCACCCCGGACTCCGCCTCCGACTCATTTTCACCCAGTACCTTCCTTTTGATATGAAACTTCGTAATATATAACCCCCCCCCGGATCCCCCGAGGTCTGTATATCATGTTTTCGTCGTGTTTTCGTTTCGATCTGTTTCTGGCAGGTAAAATCTTAGATTTGCAGCCTCAATGTCTTCCACTGGATCACTTAAGGGAGATTCCTTGGAAGATATCATCAACCCATACATGAGAGAATTGAAGTTTCATCCCAAGGAGTTATTGCTCGAAGGTAGGGAGGTTCGCATTAAAGAGGTTCAAGGCCCTAAAGGTGAAGGAAGTCTGGAGGACAGGATGGAAGCACTGGAGCAAGAAGTCTTTAGGTACAAGAAGATGGCGGAGCACCAAGTGGATATCATCCATAAGATTTGTTCCGAACTCATCACCGAGCACCAAAAGGAGACTGTTGAACTCAAAGACGAAGTCTTCTCACTCCGCCAAACAACCAACGAACTGCAAGCATAGTTCTATGACGTTCAAAATCAAAACTGTGAGTATGAGGCTAGATTTAAACTCATGACTACTGCTGCAAGTTTCAGGATGTTGGAAACCACGATGTCCTTTGTTGATGGGAAGCCTTTACCTTGGAAGACGGACGAAGATGAGAGGATACCATCACCACCAAAGGAGTAATTCGTCATCAGGTTTGGCATCCCCTTGGTTTGTTCCAAGCTTGGGGGAGTGCCGCGGTATCATATCACAATCTTCTATCTTTTTACCTTATTAGTAGAATCATATCATGAATCGAGGAGTTATTATGTAGTATGGTTTGCATTATGGAAGTGTCCCCTCTCTCGTTACATATGTATCCCTTGGTGTGAGTTTACGTTATGGAATATTAATGAGAAGTTCTATCATTCACTCTTTTGCATAGCTTATATTAGTTTTCAATTCGTGGTTATATGATTGATCTTGTTGTTAGTATTGGTAGCACTCTGGGATCATTAAGTTAATTTAGTTGGTTTTGGCAAACATGGCCCGGTCAGTAGCAACACTATTTTTGAGAGTTGAAAGAAAAGAGAGAAGTACTCTAGAGAAAAATAACTTCATCATCTTTCTTTCTTGATTTGCTCATAAGTTTAGTATTCTCTAGTTAAGATCTTTTGTGCTTCCAAGGAAGATTGCATGTTTGTCTTTATCACTTGTATGTTTGTCTGTTTCCTTCAACTCTTGTACTTGCTACCCAGCCTTGCTAGCCAAAAATCTGTACTGAGAGGGTATTCTTCTCGTGCATCCACCTCCTTTAAACCAAAACCTTTGCCATTTGTGTCCACCATACCTACCTATTAGCATTATTGCTATTCCAAGTAAATTATTGTTTTATCTACCTCCCAAATTAAACTTGTTATGTGAAAATTAGTGATTAAAGCTCTCACGAACTTGATGGCACACTTTACTTTCTTGAATTTAATAAGCTTGAACCATTGGGTCCTTCTTTGTTGCGTATATGCTTGCGCTTTATGAGTTGAAGTTAGCCGAGCCATGTATCATGGGGACCGCTTTCAACACTTCATTTGGTACTTTGTACCTAGTTGATATCATGTTATTTTGCTTATGGATCCCGGCGGTGTGAAATAAAAGTGGAACTTGTAAGATCATGGAGTTTATATGTGTGTTAGAGAAACGCTTGGGCCGCTAGCCTAAGCCATGCCTAATCATGGTGGAAACTTGCAGCATAACTATAGTGAGCATTCTATGAAGGATCCTCAATAAAACCTATGCAAATAGCAAATAAAAAGATCGCTGAGATGCTCACTGTCTGCTTGCCTTGTCATTTTGATTATGGGATAGCTCCTGTGTCATGTGCAAGGGGTACCCCGTTGGCGGTTCTCAATGATACGCATGTATTTACAATGACAAGAGCTTGCTCGTAGCTGAAGTTGAGTAGCATGAGGATCGGTACTCATAAGTAAGGGGCATGAGATTTCAACTTATAACTTGTCAAGCATATCCTCTTAGTTGTGTCACTTTAACCTTAATCACCTAAAGATGCCTATGATAGGGGTAATGAGAGCTGAAAGCTAGTAAGTATCATAATTTTTGGGAGCTCTTTATGAGACTTGCAATCCATGCTTCCCTCTTTGAAGGGCCTTTCTTTTACTTTGTAGTTGAGTCAGTAAACCTACTCCTTTCTACGGCATGGTCGCTCCTGAGAAATAGGATCTCAGGGGCGATCTCCTTCTGCCCCCTACCTCACCGCCATCGCCTGTCCCTGCCTCCTCCGTTGGCCATTCCGGCCACGGAAGAGGTGGGGACCCGGTGCCTCGGCTCCAGCTGTAGTTAGGTTTGGCCTAGATTTTCCTTGGGGCGCTGATTCTATGGAGGAGACGGCGCCGCGTCGGAATAATTTGCTCCTGCTTTTCCTCCATCTCGACGTCACTCCTACCGGTGGCATCGGGGGGCAGGTGGCCCGGTCATCTCGCCGGTCTTCGGATCCGGTGAGATTCTTGTCAGGTGGTCGACGTTCGACACTCTCGCGGGTGGCGGTCACGTCGGCTGCTACAGTCCTGTTTGACGTCTTGCAGTTGTGCGTGTGGAAGACGGCAGGCGGCGGCGTTTCTCTTCTTCGACTACGTTGGATGAAGATGACGGTGTCGGGATCTGGTGATCACGGGGAAGATCCCAGGCCGACGTGCCACAAAGTCTCGGGCTCGTCGCTTGCGACGACTCGGTTCATCGGCTCGAAAAGCATCCTTGTATGCGATGGTGCTCTCCTAGATCTTGGTATGGCGGTTGATCTCCTCTTTTTCCAGCGCTACCATGGTGGCGGTGGAGGACGATGGACGACGGTTCGGCGAGGCATGAGTTTCTCCAAGGGTAGAATTGTAATTTTACTTGCAGAGTTCTTTGTGCAAAATTGCTTGACAAGAATGTTTGTCTTAGGTGTTGACCATATATGTAATCTCTGGATTGTCTAATGAAATATATGGTTACTTCAAAAAAAACTACTCCTTTCTATCTCAGCAAGTATTTTGAGTTGATGTGTTTCATTCATTCATATGATGATTTATTCAATCATGTTTCTTATGTTCCTTGCTTTGCACATTGCTCTTATCTTGATGTTTACTACTTTGAAAGCTATCATTGAAAAACCAGCTATTTGTGAACTCTAGCAAATTATCAACTATTCTTCGACCAAGAGCTAAGTTTGCCATTACCAATTATGATTCACTTTATGTATCTTTATTGTGTTTCCTTTACTTATTACAAGTTGAGTTATATAATAGTGAGTTGCCTTCTATTATGATCTATGCTTTGGATGAATGTGATGCTTCTTGTCCGTATTCTTTTATCAACTCTTCACTCCATAAACCTGAGGCCATGTTTATTGAGCTCAGTTTCGCTTGGGGACAAGCGAAGTCTAAGCTTGGGGGGAGTTGATACGTCCATTTTGCATCACTATTCTATGTCTTAATTTACTATTATGCATTGATATATTTCATATTGAGAGGTGATACTTATGTTATTTCATCTATTTTTGCATGGTTGATGACTTTTGGAGCATGGACCGCTGCAGTCAGGATTCTGATGGGAAAGGTGTTGTTTGGAGGCAAAATTCGCGAAGATCAAAAATCCAGGAAAATATACAGAAAATCCTATTTTTCCAGAAGACTAAGGATGCCAGAAGACGGAGTGAAGATGGGCCCAAGGGGGGCCACACCACCCCATGGCGCGGGCAGCCCTAGGCCGCGCCAGGAGGTGGTGTGGCCACCCTGGCCCACTCCAGCCTCTCCCCTCTGGCGTATATCATCCTCCCGAAACCCTAAGACTCGGGGAGCAACCACAGAAAGATTTCGTCGCCTCTTTCAGGGCGGAAAACACCGAGAGAGAAAGATCTCTCCGGCAGACAGATTTCTGCCGGGGGAATTCCTTCCCGGAGAGGGGAGATCGTCGCCATCAACACCACCATCAAGCTGGACTTCATCGGGATCATCATCATCATCATCATCACCACCATCAGCACCATCAGAACCCTCATCACCATCTCCATATTGCTGTAACAATTGTGTTGAATCTTGCATAGTTCATAGGGGAAACTTTCCCGGTGTTGATTACTCTTTGTACTTGATGCTATTGAGTGAACCATTGAATTATTGTTTATGTTCAGATTGTTATACATCATTATTCCATCTCTGATCATGATCCATATGATGTCTTGTGAGTAGTTCGTTTTGTTCTTGAGGACATGGGAGAAGTCTTGTTGTTAGTAGTGGAGTTGTGTTGAGAAAGATTCAATAGATTGTTATTTAAGTTGTGGTGTACTTCTTCTAGTGGTGTCATGTGAATGTCGACTACATGACACTTCACCTATATGGGCCTAGGGGAATGCATTGTGTATTTGGCTACTAATCATAGGGGTTGCCGGAGTGACAGAAACCTGAACCCCCGTTAGGAAACCATTGCACAAAGGACGTAAGGGTCTTAGAGTTTAAAGTTGTGGTTAGGTTTCTACCTTAATTACTTTCTTGTACTTACGAATGTTTGCAAAGGGTATAATCACAAGTATGTATTAGTCTTGGATGGGGCGGTACATTAGCATAGGTTCACCCACACAACACTTAGCAAGCTAAAGAGGATTAATCAACTATATGAAGCAAAAGCACTTGACAGTCTTCCCATGTGTTCTCGAGAACGTTTGGTCATCTTAAGTAATACGACCGGCTTGTCCTTTGCTGCATAAAGGATTGGGCCACTTGCTGCATTTATTCCTACTGTCTTTTATTTACTCGTACTTTGTTTACTTGCTATATCAAAAAAACCTAAAAATCCGTTTGCTAAGTATTTGCAAAGAATTCCTGATCCATACCACTAGCCAGCACCTTCTGCTCCTCGTTGGGTTCGACACTCTTACTTATCGAAAATACTGCGATACACCCCCTGTACTTGTGGGTCATCAGCGACGAGCAGGCGACAGAGGTGGTGATCGCTGGACCAGAAGGTGGAGTGATATATTTACAATAGATGGTTAACTAACTATAACAGAGTAACGCGGGAGGGGCTAGCTGCAAATTTCTGGTCCATCTTCGCTCCTACAAGTAGGATACGCCTCCATGTGGCATCCGAGTCAGCGCAATTTCAATACCAAACATTAATTAGGACTAAATCGAGCTCAATTCACAACTACATGGACAAAATTCAGCAAATTCCGAGTAGGAGGACTAAATCGAGCCCGCCCGACAAGTACAGGGAATGTCAATGTATTTAACTCTACCATAATTACAGATGCACCACGAGCTAACCAAAAACTTATAACTCGTGATGCATCACAAGATGGAAGGGTTAGTATATACCACCTCCCAAAATATTACAGTTCAGGTGTCAGATTTGATCAATTCTTATCTAGTGGAATGGATATTACAATAGCTCCCAAAATATATATAACCTCAACATATCATGGCCACCATCAGACACAATAGAAAAGTGGTAGCACTAAAATTAGTGTTTGCGTAGCCAGGTCCGAAGCCAGATCCTTATCTATGCTCCTGTCATCTCATCATAGCTACTACATTGAGCCTTGTTGTTCGCAGGATAGTTGATAGCATCCACCAGTAGTCGTTGTCGGAGATCGATGTCCCGCGACAGAATAGGGGAACCGATAAGCCCCGATTCGTGAGGGGGCTGAACACGCGCTTAGATCTCCTCGAAGATGATGGCAGCAACGGAACTCACACACGATAGAGAGATTACATGGTGGTTTTTACCTAGGTTCGGGACCTTTGTGAGGAGGTAAAGACCCTACTCCTTCTTTGTTGTATTGCTCGCGGTGCTTTGCAAGGGTATAATGGCAAGTGAAAGCCTAGGATTTTAGATCGTAAGGATCAACCCCTTCTAAGATTGGGGTGGCTCCCCTTTTATAGTGGCGTCGGACCTCTTCCCCCCAATCCTTTGGGCGGGAAGGGCTACCACATTGCCGCCGCAGGGGAACTGGCCTACAAGACTACTTTACATGGACTATGTCTAGGATCCTCACGAGGCGCCAGTCCAGCATAAAAATTATGACGTCTCCCCACAGCACGGCCCTGTCCACTATTTCCTTGCACCAAAGTGGAAAAGTGGGAGCTTTGCTGACGCACGTGCTATCAACCCTTATTTAACACCGAAGAAGCCAGACATAGCCTCCTCTTTACTGAGGTGGACTACGCAGTCTGCATAGTCGAGGAACTGCCTGTTGGGCTTGTCGTCTTTATCTTTATACTGGAATTACGAGTGTTCCCCTATTGCACATTGAGAGAGGACCCGAGGCTCTCGTGGGCGCACCTCCCTAGAAGTCTTCCTCCGGAAGGCAATCCGGGTGTGGTTCCCCCGGGGAACGAGCCTCACGAAGGGCTGCTCATCCCACCTCAGGTACTCGACTAGGTATGTCGAAGGGATGCGGCCTCGCGAGGCTACCACTGTTTCGGCAGTGGGCCCGGCAACCGGTTGGTCTGGGTACCCCAGGTCCTAGTGACCCGACAGTTGGCGGGCTTCACCACCGTTGTTCCCCTCTGTGTGTTTCATTGACAACGATCATACGCACCATTTTATGCTCTTCATTCGCTCCAGGCTCTCTTGCCGGTTCAACCTGGCGGGAGGTGGATCCACCGCGGCTGACACATGGCCTCTTCCGCCGAACAGCGGCGCCATTCGAAAGGGTCGATGGAGGAAGGATCCACAAGAAAACATGCGCCATAGATTACACGAGGAGGAAGAACAAGAAGGAAGACAAAAATGGAACTGTCATGCACCGCCTCCTTCCTTTAAAAGTGTACTGGAAGCAACATCAGGCAGTAACTTCCGCGCCATCCCTAGGCATGCCCACGACCAGCATCACTCCATCTTTTTGGGCAACACTTAATTAAGTTGCTTTCGATGTATGCGAAGGAGCAAGGGCCCAAACAGTTCACGGGGTTGCTGCCTCTGCGTGAGCCAATGCACGGCCTCGCAAGCGGCATGCCCAAACAACAACCCAGGCGCTTGCCTCACACATGGACTTCGGTGGATGCGAAGGGGCAAGGGCCCAAACATTTGATGGGGCCGCTGCCGCTGCGTGAGTCAATGCGCGTCTACGACCGTGAGTTTTCCGGGCGCGCACACCAAGCGACCACGCATCACCCGCCATTGGATCAAGAACTGCCACGGAGCCGGTCTCATCTTGGGAGTCGATCCGTGATGGTTGATGACGTGTAGGATAGACCGGTGGTTAATGCACGGTGGTCGAGGCGTCGACGTGCCCTTCTGCCTCAACCTATAAGAGTGAAATCTCCATTCTTTCTCCCATTCATCGTTGCGCACCCTCTCTCCTCTTCCTAATCTCTCGTTCCAGTGCTTATCCCCTTCCCATGGCGCCGAAATGAGCTTCTACAACCGACAAAGGTAAGGCCACGGCCGTGGAGATAGAGGAGGGTCTAGTGGTGAAGCGTGGATGGGGGCGGTCGTGTGGGAGCGTCAGTGGTGGAAGCAGTGTGCACGGCACCGGCCACGGTTGTCATAGCGATCAAAGGGGGAGTGCCAGCAAAACGCGGTCGTGGCCGCTCTCGCTGGAGAGGACGAGGACGCCGTGGGGGTCAAAACAACGGTCGAGGTGGTGGCCGAGAGCCGGCTACATAGCCATGTCCAAAGTCACTGCCAACTGTGCTGAAGATCGAGGACGAGCCTAAGATGGTCATCAATTTTGTCATCATCCTCCACGAGCCGGATTGGTGCAAGAGGGTGCGGCTCCCCAAGCGCTTTGCGCTCGGGGCCGCGAGCATCATGCCGGGGGTGCCAGGATGCAGCACTCTAACGGCGGAAATGGATGGAGCATGAACGTCGAGGCCCCGGCGCCGGGGGCAATGTGCTTCACCATCAGCTGGGAGCACTTCGTCGGCGAGCACAACATTGGGCGGGGGTTCCAGCTGCGATTCCGCTATCACGGCAGGGGGAATTTCTCCATCTCCATGTTTGACATGTTATTGTGCCGCGTCGACTACCCACGCTACCTTAGGGGTAGGTAGGTGTTCTCCTTGATGTCCGTGCCGACGTGCCCCGGAAGCTGGCGTAAGCCCGCTGCCGCTCCTAGTCTTCCTCGGCCTCGCCATGGCCTGGTAATTTTGACTCCTTTTGTTCCTGAGTGGCGTTGATTCTGTGAAGATGATTAAATATGCAATAACGCTCTAGACTTTGCCCAATGGGTGTGCCTGTAATGAATATATTTCAGTGAATCTCTTTGCTAATCTACTCTTAATTCCTCGTGAAGCTTGTTTTTGTTCGCGTGTTCTATCGTGACATGATGTTAGGGACCAGCCCCTGGGAAAAGTGACGCTAAACACTGGCCTTATCAGAACCAGCGAGCGCCACGATCCATACAAGGTGGTTGGTACGGCTGCGAGGTTGTTTCTCGAGGCCCTCTTTATCATGTCAGTGAGTTCACAGAAAAGGAAAACCCTCATAGAGAGTAGAGAAAGGAGAGAGCGCGAAGAGGGAATGACGGATATCCTCACGAAGGATGTTCTTCCATGGCCTCGAGGAGAGGCCATCCCTCTAGGAGGGGCAACACTATCTACTCCTTGAGGGAGTGATTCCAGTACCCACGTGTATCCGCATTCTGTTTTCCTCCTCCTTCCGCACAAGTTTGCGGCGACGGTGGATGGTGTCGTGCTAGAGTGGGTGAAGCTGCAGGTGCCTGGTGGCCTTCGCGCGTTAGGCTTCACGAGGGGAAGGTTCCCTCATAATTTCCTTTATTGGGAAACCTTAGAGTGAATGCATTTTCCGTTAGTTCCTTTGAGGAGGAAAACTGTAGGATTTCAGTGATTTTAGGATTCTTGAGGGGGTGATTTCAGTGCCCGTGCGTATCCTCATTTTGTTTTCAACCTCCTTCCGTGCAAGTTTGCAGCGACGGTGGACGGCATCGTGCCGGAGAGGGTGAAGTTGCAGGTGCCTGGTGGCCTTCGTGTGTTAGGCTTCACAAGGGGAAGGTGCCCTCGTAGGTTCCTTTATAGGGAAGCCGTTGAGCGAATGCATTTTGCGTTAGTTCCTTTGAGGAGGAAAACTATAAGATTCATAAAACACATCATTATCAAGTGTCAGCTTATGAAAGTAGATTTTTTGAATAACTAGGAACATGAAGAATGTTTTTAAGTTGTAAAGAATTATGGGGAGTGCACAACGTAGAATGACCAATATAAGCTATTTGCATACCGTTGCCCTCAGCCGTGTGGAAACGATCGTGTCCCATGTACTTCTCATGGATAGACAGCTTGCTCAATTCTCCAGCAACATGATTTGTGGCGCTAGTGTCAGGATACCAGTTTGTGTCCACTCCATAAGATGCAATGTTTGCACTCTTCTCACCATCATCATCACGGCGGTCACTGTCTTTCTGAAACCTCCACCAGCAGTCATTGACAGGGTGTCCATGGATCTTGCAAATCTGGCATGTGACGTTGACATAAGGAGTAGGTGTGCGCCCTCGACGACGCCCATCATCATGACCACCATCATCCCGGCGCCTTCCTCCATCATCATCACGAGGGCGATCATCATAGCGATGATCATGACTACCACCACCATCACAGTTGTCATCATACCCATCACGACGACCACGATCATCATCGTAGCGATCATGATGTCCACAGTCATCCTCATAACGATCACGGCGGCCATAGTCATCTTGTCGCATGTCATCCTGGCGAGCACCACGTGGTGGAGGGAAGTCCTGGCCATGTCGAGCCAAGTTGCTCGACGATGTGAAGCCCTCACCAGTACTATCAGGCTTGTGAAGCTGATCAAAGGCATGCAACTGACTGAATAAATCTGTGAGAGTAGTTTTGGGGTTGGCATTGACAGCGGTCTTCAAAATATTGTAGGAATCTTCCAAACCATGCAGAATTGACCAAATAAGTTCATCATCATCGAGAGGTTTTCCGGCTGCTATAAGTTCAGATGCTATGGTTTCGATCTTATCAAAATATTTTTCAGCACACAAGTCACCTTTCTTGGTATGATTGAGTGGAGAATTAAGTTGTTGAGTCCGAGAGCGAGACTGATCTGTTGTGAGCAAATCAAGTGCCTTCCATACTCTAAGACCAATGACATGGGACAAAATATCCGGTGACAGAGAGTTCAGAATATAAATCAACACTTGCTGATCACAATTATGCGATGTACTCAGGATTTTCAATCTTAACCTTGTTACCACTTTTTTCTTCCACTTCCACCTCTTCTTCTGGAGCAGCCTCCAGCCCTTTAACCAGATTGAGCACACGGGTTGCATGCGCGGAGCAGGAGTGACTAGGGCTTTCCAAACGAGGCCATTCTGCCGTGTGAGGAGCTGCGCCGGCGGTGCTCCAAGAACAGCGGCCTGGGCAGTGGCAAAGGCAGCAGATGAAGAGGATCTCATCTGGATTTTGTTTTGACACGACGACTACAGATAGGAGCACCGACTTCGGGATATAGGGTTTTTGGGCGCGGCTGCTACAGGAGCAGCGGTGCCGGTGTAGGGTTTTGGCGTGGCGGCTGCAGAGAGGGGGCTGCAATGGCGAAGGTGTAAGATTGGCGGCGGCAACAGAGATTGGTTTGTGGCGGTGGCGATGTGGTTTTTGCTATTGGATTTTTTGGCTGTCTCTGTAGGTTTTTGCGGCGGCGACAGATGGAGAGTCTATGGCGGCGGCGGAGTGTTTGTTTTGGCTATGTTTTTGCGGCGGCAGAGATCTAGGCAGCTAGGCCAGGGAAGACCAGCTCTGGTACCATATCAACTATCATGGAGTTTGGCGTGAATCTCGTGTACCCTCTTGGGCCTCGACTGCGTGTTGATATAGCACATGAAAAGTCGGTGGCGTGGCATGTACAGGGGAGCCGTATTTGGAGTGGAGTACTACTCCATGTCCATATACGGTATAAGTTAAAGAGAATTACAATGTTTAACAGTGGATGGTGTATAAATAGTAGACGATCAGATGTATTTGGTGCGTGTAGGTGAAGTGGAATCTCTAAGAATAAAGCACGGAGAATTGAGCTAAAAGGATTCAGTTTTGAAGAACCATCGGTGCCAAATGCAAGCCATATGGAGTGTGGAATTGATATTTTCTTCATCTCGAATTAAATATCCCAGGCCATGGAGGTGTGGTCTTTGTCCATACGAATCCAGTAGGCCCAAGAACGCCATAATCGAAACTTCAGACTTCGTTTGGGGATTTGGTTCAATTGCATCGTGACACAAGAATATACTCCTATGCATGTATATGATGTTTGTAGGAGACGCACGACGCCCAGGCGGGGCAGCACGTGATAGGGGACCTGGCCCAGGAGGGGTCGGGTTACCCCCCCCCCCCCCCACCCCCACCCCCGGTAGCCTAGGCGGGAGTGGCCATCTGCATGTGCCTCCGGTGGTGGACGTGTCTGCGTGCAGGAGCTCTCGACATGGTACTGATGCACTCGGGGCGTCGGTCACGGACGAGGATTCGTTGGCCAAGACCATGCGAAGGAAGGCTGAGAAAAATCTAGATTCTCATGGCATATTTAATTCATTCCCATCTTTTCTTTCTTTTTTAACCCCTGTTATTGTTGATAAGCTTGCCAAGGTTGGTATTAGCATGTATAGATCTGTAAAGAAAATTAATTTTTCTAGTTCTGTTCTGAGACATATGGAGGTTGACCGTCTAACGGTTACTCCTAAGGTCCTAGTTGTTCCTGATTCTTTATCAACGGAGGAGTTACATGCCACAGTAGATGGTCAAATCCTTTCTCACTTAGTTGGTGAAGTGTCAGATGTGGGTTATGATGAGACTGAGCTGGGCGCATTATATAAGCTTAAAAGCTTCTGTTCGAAAATCTAAAAACCTGAAGTCTCGCAAAAGGACTCGTGTATCCAAATCTACTATTATTTCTCAATGAATGGCATGTTCTCAAATAGCAGAGGTCTTCATGACTTGGCTAAACATTTATTTTTTACCGATTGTGTGAGAGATTATAAGTTGGATTTTTTGGGTATTTCTGAGACCGGGAGACGTGATTGCTCACTTGCCCAACTCAATTGTCTTTCTGGTGGAGTGGACTTTACGTGGGTATCACGTCCACCGCGAGGTAGATCTGGGGGAATCCTATTGGGTGTCAGAGATGAGACTATGAAAGTCTTAGCTAGTTTGAATGGTGACTTTTTTATTAAGCTTCATATTCGTAACAAAGCTGATGATTTCATATGGTCTCTAGTCGCTATTTATGGGGCTACTCAGGATGTTTATAAGGCTGATTTTTTGCGTGAGTTGGTTAATCTGGCTAAGGATAATCCGTACCCTATTCTTATAGGGGATTTTAACTTACTATGATTCCCTCATAAAAAAGTCGGGGTCGTTTTGATGAACATTGGCCTTTCATATTTAATGTTGTCATTGACAGTTTAAACCTGAGAGAGGTTACGATGTTAGGACGATAATTCACCTGGGCTAATAGTCTTCCGGGGCCTACATATGAAAAGCTGGATAGAGTGCTTATGGATACTAAATGAGAAGATAAATTTTCTATGGTAACTGTTCGCGCTTTAGAGCGTATTGAGGCTTTGTCAGATCATGCTCCTTTATTACTCTCTGTTGGAACACCAACACGAAATACCAAACATAGTTTCAAATTTAAACTTGGATGGATGGATCGTGATGGTTTTTATGATTTAGTAAAGGCTATTTGGGAGAAACATGTTAGTGGTAAGACGCCGATACAACGATGGAATACTAAAATGCGTGCCTTGCGCAAGTACCTTCGTGGCTGGGCTAGACATACTGCTGAAATCCTGAAAAAGGAGAAAATACGCCTTGTATCTATTATTAATGATTTAGAAGCTGCTGCGGAAGTAAGGTTGTTGACTACACAAGATATTGTGATTAAAACACAATCGAATGCAGACATCGCCAAACTACTCGGTGAGGAGGAACTTAAATGGTATCAACGGTCTAAAGCGAAGTTTATTCTTGAAGGACATGTGAATACAAGATACTTTCATATTGTTGCCAATGGCAAGCATAAAAAGAAACTTATTCACTCTCTTGTTCAGGATGAAGGTACTATTGAGGGTCAGGAGCAACTAAAATCTTATATTACTGCTTATTACAAGTCTTTGTTTGGGACAACGCATGAGAATTCGTTCACTTTGGATGAGTCCCAAACAGCTGATATTCCTCAGGTTTCTGTTGAGGAGAACAACTTTCTAACCGCCCCCTATACGGAGGAGGAGGTCAAGAAAACGGTTTTTCAAATGGAACATAATAAGGCGCCAGGACCTGATGGCTTTCCAGCGGAATTCTACCAAAAATTCTGGGAAGTCATTAAGGAGGACCTAATGCATCTTTTTGAGTTCTTACATGCTCGTCAGTTAGACATTTTTAGTCTTAATTTTGGCAACATAATTTTATTGCCTAAGGTTAATAATGCAGAACGAATACAGCAGTATCGTCCAATTTGCCTTCTTAACATTAGCTTTAAAATCTTCACAAAAGTTGCTACGATTAGATTAAATTCGGTTGCTGATCATGGTGTACGCCCATCTCAAACTGCTTTTATGCAAGGAAGAAACATCCAAGACGGTGTAGTAATCCTGCATGAAACAATCCATGAACTACACTCAAAAAAATTAAATGGTGTATTGTTCAAGATTGACTTTGAGAAGGCTTATAACAAGGTTAATTGGTCTTTTCTCCAGCAAACACTCCGAATGAAAGGTTTTTCGGAGGAGTGGTGCGCTCTCATTCAGTCTTTTGTGTCTGGTGGTAGTGTTGCTATAAATGTCAATAACGACATTGGCAAATACTTCCAAACAAAAAAAGGACTAAGGCAAGGGGATCCACTATCACCTATACTATTTAACATAGTGGTAGATATGTTGGAAATCCTTATCGAGAGAGCCAAGGCTGATGGCCAAGTTGAAGGATTAGTTCCCCATCTGGTTGATGGGGGGTCTCTCTATTCTTTAATACGCAGACGATACAATTATATTTATGGAACATGATATGGAGAAATCTGGGAATCTGAAGTTAATTCTATCAGTATTTAAGCAACTCTCCGGACTAAAAATTAATTTCCATAAAAGTGACTTGTATTGTTTTGGCGAGGCTATTAACGATGCCCAACTATATGCTGATCTTTTCGGCTATGGTCTGGGGCAATTTCCTATCAACTATCTGGGAATACCGATCCATTATCGGCGTCTCACGATTGCGGAATGGAAACTCGTTGAGGAAAGACTACAGAAACGTCTAAATAGTTGGAAAGGTAAGTTGCTATCCCTTGGTGGAAGACTTGTTCTCATAAATTCAGTACTCACCAATATGGTACTGTATATGATCTCGTTCTTCCAATTGCCGAAAGGGGTCTTGAAGAAAGTGGATTATTTCCGATCAAGATTCTTTTGGCAAGGGGATAGTGAAAAAAAAATCGATTGGCCAGATGGAATGTGGTTTGCCGACCTAAAGAGTATGGTGGACTGGGCATACATGATTTGCAAGTCAAAAACACTGCATTGTTGAGTAAATGGTTGTTTAAACTACTTACTGAAGATGGTGTCTGGCAAACCATGTTATGGAGGAAGTATGTTGGCTCCAAAGCGGTGTCTCAGATGGTTTGGAAACCTGGATTCACATTTTTGGGCGGGACTAATGGCATCCAAAAAACACTTCTTTCGTTTTGGTACTTTTAATATTAGGGATGGTTCAAAGATTCGTTTCTGGGAAGATAAATGGCTTGGCCAATCTACTCTTCGGGAATAATATCCAGCTCTTTACTCGATTGTTAGACACAAAAGGGATACACTTTCCACTATAATGGAAAATAATACTCCTAATGTGACTTTCAGAAGAAGTCTCATTGGTCCTAGACTACTGTCGTGGAACAATCTTTTATTACGATTAGCCACGATACAACTGTCGGAGGGTGTGGATGAGTTCAAATGGAATTTACTAGAGAGTGGTAAATTTTTTGTGAATTCGATGTATAGAGCTTTGATTCAACCTGATATTCCAGTCGATAATAATAGTAAAATTTGGAAGATGAAAATACCCCTTAAAACAAAAATATTTGCATGGTATCTTTGTAAAGGGGTAATTCTCACAAGAGACAATCTTGCTAAGAGGAATTGGTATGAAAGTACACAGTGTGTTTTTTGTCATCAGAATGAGACAATTCGACATCTATTCTTCCAATGCAAATTTGCTCGCTCTATATGGTCAATCATCTAAATGGCCTCGGGTTTATCGCCCCCTCGATCGGTTGCCAATGTTTTTGGTAACTGGTTATATGGGATACATGATAAATATGGGACAGTGTTTAGGGTGGGAGCGCTTGCCATTGTTTGGTCGATTTGGCTGTGTAGAAATGACAAGATTTTTAATAACACTGTGTCTTCTTCTTTGCAGGTTATCTATCGAGCTACAGCTATTCTCCGATCATGGACTACCCTCCAGCGTATGGAGCTCCGCCACTTATTTGTGGAGGGGTGTACGCGATTGGAGGACACGGCGTGGGATATTTTCTCCCGACATCGATGGCAGTGTGATCTCCGTATAGATCAACATTAGCTGGAGGCGCTTGTTCTTTTTATGTTTTGTAATTTTCTTTTTTTACCGTTGGACCTAAGGTGTGTGGTTGAACGGCTATGTGTATCCTAGTTATGCAGAGGCCGGATGTAAACATTGCTTTGAGTAATATATGCGCCCATTTTCAAAAAAGTTCTGAATTTTACAGTAAAACATGGGGACACGAGTAGTTCTGGATTATTATATCCAGTAAAACATGGGGTGTTATTCCACGGTGAGGTACTAAGATGCACTATGGAATTAGAGGTGCTCTGAGCTACTCGGTTTTTCTTTGGTACCATCCTAAATTCCTAATTTTCTACTACAGTACGAACAACAGTATATCTGTAGCTATACGTACGGACCAATCTTGGTATACGCAGTGTATATTTCGTGCCATGCAAACTTGATATCCTACAGGTGGAGCACGTTACTCTTTTGATGATGATTGTGTTAGGATACTAGTTCACTCTGCTCGATTATAATCACAATATGTGGGATTCTCGCTTACAAACTCGAATTGCAAGGAAGGAAAACTAGGGATACCGGACAAGAACACTAAGACACGTCTCTGCCGCCACCGCCGCCGGTTCTGATCCCAGGATAATCGGTTTCAGGAGTGCCGATGCCTTTAAGTAGTGGTTGTGGTCTTGTTGTGTGGCCGTGGTCGCGGCCAGTTCGGACCGGTGTATTTGCCGTTGGGCTGCACCAACCATGTAGGTCTTGTGTCGCGATTGCTTACGCCCATGCCACCGCCAGGTACCGCGCGCGTATTAGGGACGCTGACAGATTGTCAGTTGTTTGATCCTGCAGATTCAGGAATCTGTTTCTTCAGGTAGGGACTCCTCACTCCTAGCAGTTCTTCCGGTATGAAAGTCTGACCATTTGCTGAATGACTTGTTTTTGTTCGCCTGCATCATTCTAAACCCCGTAGCTGACAGACATTGTTGTCGCGACGTGGACAGATCGCTGAGACGGCAATACAGCGCCAATGTGGACGAAGTTGGCAGAACGGCAGACGGACCTGAAGCTATCACGCATTCATGTTTTAATTTGTAATTCAGGGGGAGTCTACATGAATAAACTTTAGAGTAAACAGCTGCCTAGCAGTACTGCAGTTTGAAACATGACTCGGGATGATTCAGAAGACAGAGGATGAAAACTTTAACTTGGATTCAGAACGCAGGAGAAGCAAGGCGCTACTACCTGAACAACCCCAGCATAGGAAGAAGACACTACTACCTGAACAGCCCTAGCTAAACTGCAACAAGGCCAGATTCAGATCCGGAGCACGGCCACTGGATCATCATCAGCAAAGTCGGCCACAGCCTAGTACCAGATAAAATATTTGTCGGTGGCCTTGCCCCTTCAAGGTAGCTATAAAATCAATCAGATATTTTTGGTCAAGATTGAGAATTCCATCTGTCTATGCCTTGTGATTCATTTGCATACAGAAAATACATTCAGATAATTCAGGACAAGATGGTTGGCCAATCTCGTGTGCAACAAGGCCAGATTCAGAACCGAAGCACATTTCTGAGCGAGCAGGTACGATTGTCTTCAGAAATCACCGAAAAGTACAGAGATCAACAGAGAAGTATACGGCTGTTTTCAGCAGAACTGCAGATGAAAACATGAATGGGATGATTCATTCTTAATCTTAAGACAAGAGGAAGCAAGGAGCTTCCTCATGTTCACAGTTACATGACACCGAAAGAGAACTACTGCACTGAACAAACTACAACTACACGACTCTGAATCGAGTCACTGAGTACACAACCACACCCACACACAGAGAGAGCCTAGTTCGTCATCAGACCGGTCCGGATCTAGGCCTTGGTGGCCTTCTTGGGGGACTTGGCAGCCTTCTTGGGGGACTTGGCGGCGGTCTTCTCGGCCTTCTCGACGGACTTCTTGGGGAGCAGCACCGGGTTGATGTTGGGCAGCACGCCGCCGTGGGCGATGGTGACCCCGCCGAGCAGCCTCCCGAGCTCCTGGTCGTTGCGGATGGCCAGCAGCAGGTGCCTGGGCACGATCCGGGACTTCTTGTTGTCCTTGGCGGCGTTGCCCGCCAGCTCCAGGACCTGTAACAAATCAGACAGACAGTCAGCTCGATTTCCACGGGTGTGGAGAGGGGGGTAAGGTCGGAAGAGAGGGTGAAGGGAGGGGGCGGCGTCTTGCCTCTGCTGCGAGGTACTCGAGGACGGCGGCGAGGTAGACGGGGGCGCCGGTGCCGACGCGCTTGGCGTAGCGGCCGTTCTTGAGGTAGCGGCCGATCCTGCCGACGGGGAACTGGAGCCCGGCCTTGACGGAGCGGGTCACCGACTTCTTCCTCGGCCCGCCGAGCTTCTTCACCGCCACCTTCTTCGCCTTGCTGCCGTCCATCTCCTTGCTGCTTGCTTGACTGGCTCCGGCGAGAGGGATTTGCGAGGAGATGGGGATTGGAGAGGATGAGGATTTTGGTTTGTGTTTGGAAATGGGCTGCCGCGTCTGTGCTTTTATATAGCTGCGCGGGCGCCGGGCGGGGGGGCGATCCGCGTGACGTGGGGTGTCTGCCGTTGGATGGAGCGGAGATGGACGGTCAGGGTTGGCCTGGGGGGTCGATCCGTGGGAGGGAACCTCGGGCCAATCAGGAGCGCGGGTTACAGAGGCGCGAGGCCCGTGTGATCGGTTACTGCGTTGGCACACGCTCTCGTGGTGATGGTGACCGCTGAGTCTCGGATGGAAACGGACGCGCCCTTTGTGCTTGATTGTGATCACCTCCTCAAACAATACGTGTTCTTATACAACAAAAAAATGAGTCTGCAAAACGATGTACTACCATCATTTTTGTATTTTGCAAGTCCCTAGGTTTTTTGTAGCATTTCAGTAAAAGGTTTTAGTCTCCAAAATAACCTTTTGTTTTATTTTTGTGAGAAAAAACATTACTCCCTCCGACCCATATTAGTTGGCTTGTGAGATCGTGAGGAAGTCCGAGCGCCGCAACTCAGCAGCGCATCCGCACTCGCACACACGTTCAAGCCACCGGACAACCTTCATCTCCTCGCTCCAGCGATCTAGCGGAAGCAGCAACTTTTTCCAGACGAAATGCCACCGGGAACATGTATCTCGTTAATCCGAGACCATGGGGAATAATTCTAGAGGAGGAGAAAGATCCTTCACAAGGAGGTGTGTGGATGAAGGAGGGAATGGGTGGCCTTTTATAGGAGGAGGGGGTGCCCCCTCTCTCCATGGCCGGCGCATGGGGGGTGACCCCTCACCTCCCCCATTCATGTGGTGGTAACCCCTCCACATTAAAATGTCTCTTCACATTCCCTTTTAAAGTCTCCACTTTAAATGCATTAAATTTCTCCAAATTTAATGCTCTCTCATCTAATAAAACTCTTTTTATTAAATTTATTCAGAATTTTGTTAATTACTTTAATTAATAAACATTCACATATAGCCCCTTGCAATATTTTAATATCACACGCAGAACCACCTTCTGCAATTTCACCCGAAACAATTTCAGGTTTCTATTGAAACAATTCCTGCACTTTGCAATTCTTTCGTCTCAAACATATGTGCTCCAAAATGGTGTCCGGAAACTCTTAAGTGTGCCACCCTACGGTTCGCGAATAATGCAGACATGATCGAGACCCTTCTCCGATCAATAATCAGCAGCGAGACCTGGAGATCCGTACTGACTCCTACACATTCAACGATGACTCCTCTGATCGTGAGAACCTTTAACGCTTGTAACTAAATCCTTTGTCTCTCGATATATTACATGTCCGAGATTCAATCATCGGTATATCCATACCTAGTTTGATCTAGTTACCGACATGCACTCTTTTCTCGTTCCCGTGATATAACATTCTAGTGATCACATCACTTGCTTGCAAGCTATCCTAATGGGATATCATCGAGAGGGCCCAGAGTATATATCTATCCGTCATCTGGATTGACAAATTCCACTCTTGATCCATGAGCCTCAACATAACACCTTCGTAGTACTGAACCCATCTTTATAGTCACCCTGTTACGGTGTGACGTTTGATGTTATCAAGATACTCTTCCGGTGTTAGCAATTAACATGATCTCATGGTCTAAGGAAAAAGATTACTTCGTATGATGTTATAGCAATATAAACATAATGACTTGATCGTAATGCTATACTTCGGATGAATGTTCATCACATCATTCCACCAATGGTGTGACATTGTTATTAACAACATCCAATGTCCATGATCAAGAAACCTTGATCATCCTGTTAATCAACAAGCTAGTCTATAAGAGAGGCATGACTAGGAACCCTTTTTGTTTATTAAACACACATGTATTGATGTTTCCGAATCAATACATTTCTAGCATATAAAATAAACATCTATCATGTATAAGGAATATATAATAACAACTTTATTATTGCCTCTCAGGGCATATTTCCTTCATTACAAAGTTCACCATTGATGATAAAACAAAGAGAACCTTGCAACCTGATCCTTTGACTGTGAGGTAATGCAAATCACCATTCTGGAGGAAGCTTAGATGGTTATCAAGAATCATCTCATAAAAGGGTGATCAAAAAGGTGCCACTCAGGTTTTCCAAAGGTATGCGTAGAGGAGTACATATCAAGACCAGGATTTGTCTAATCCATGTAACAGATAGATACATGTGGCCATCTCGGTGACGTTGCATAGATGAAGCTTGCAAGCATGTGACTTGGTCACGAAATGCAACAACATGGGAACGAGTAAACAAGTTCATCTGTAACGATACCGAACTAAGGTATGGAGATACCGAAGATCAAGTCTCAAATGAATTAGGCATCAAATGACAAAGGGAACGGGAAACGACTATCTCACGATTCGAGCGATTATATTCGTGAAACGCACAAGGGTCACATGGCCATCTAGGTCCCTCTATTGATCATTGATGTGAGATCAGTCTCGATCATGTCCAGAGTGTTTCTGAACCAAAGGATGTCATGCTTAAGAGTAGGGACTCTTAGGGTAGATGAGGTATCGTAGAAGAAATAGAAAGAGAGAGAAACCGGAATAGTTCCGGGTAACATCCGATGGAGATCGGAAGGGGTCCGGAAGGTGTTCCGGAGAAAATGAATATGATAATATATGCATTTGAATGTTAATTAGAGAAATAATATTAAATATATATTTTATTTTATTATTAAAGGCTTCCTAATACTAATGGGCTTCACCCGAAGGGAGGCCCAATAGGGCAAGGCGCCTAGGGAGAAGGGGCCAGCTGGCCTGGGCTTGGTGGGCCGCCCTAGTGGGGCCCACCTAGGGCCGGCGGCTTCCCCTAGGTGGCCGGCAGGTGTGGGGATTGGTCCCACACTGCCTGGCCCCTGGGTGGTGCGCCCCCCTCCCACTATATATAGGGGTATCCCCTCCCCCTTTGGAATCATCCCATTCCCTCCCATTCTCTCTCTCTCTCATCCATTAAGGACTTCTTAGGAATATGGGGAGGACCTCGTTGGTGAGTTCTCCACTTTCACACCACTGTCGTGTGATCAGCGATCTGACATCTACTTCTTCCGCTGCTCGGCTGGATTAGAGTCTGGTTGACGTCACCTACACCGGACGTGTGACGAACTTCGGAGGCACCACACTTGAGTGCTGCTCGTATTAAACAATATACGCCTTCCTACGTAAGGCATGCCTCGGTCTTCAAAAGGTATGAATACCGTCTTTCCCTTTTGTTGCTTATGTCTACATAGTATAGATCCTGGTATTAGTGTTCGAGTAGATAGATTTTTTTGTTTTCTGCTACGAAACCCTATAGTTTGTCCTATGCAGTGGTTGGAGATTGAGAAGCTGTGATTTTGCTTATTTCCATGATGCTCTATGGGTGACAGAGAAGATGGGGTTGCACACCGTCTTTCAAGCAAAGGAAGACTACAACACAGACTTGGTCCATCAGTTCTAAGCCACAATTGTTTCTGGTGACTCTTCGGAGATTCCTCGGATGTCTGGCAACTTGAGGTACCGTTCTAGCATGATGCAGTTTGCAGGTATTCTTGGTTTGCCTTTCAACCCCAATGGTACTGGTGGTGTGAGGATGCATGTTCATGGTCAAGCATATGACAAAAATAGGATGGCTCCCATCTATTTGGAGAATGCAGTGTATGGCCAAACCACCAACATCAATATTCTCTACAACATTCTGCTTCGCATGTTCGACCACACTATACCTCCTAAGGCGGGCAAACAAAGATGAAATGAGAGGTGCTGAAATCAACCTCATGGCTCATGCTCATTCTGTATTTGATCTTGGTCCCAACCATGAAGGCAGTTCTATTGATGGCATGGACTTCATCTATCAAGATATGTACAAGTGCATTATGGACAAGAAGTGTCCTCTCTATGCCCCATATGTGATGAAGATAATTCTTACTCACCATCCACCAACTCCTTGGCTCTACTCCAACCTTGTTAAGCACAAGCCTGCCAAGCTTCAGAGAAAGGAGGCTCATTCCTCCAAGGCACCCCGTGGCTATCCCTAGTCACACAGTGTCTTCGAGCCTAGTGATGATGAGGATGAAGATAGTGGTGAAGCGCTTGAGGATGTTCAAGAAGTGGATGTGCACATGCCCCATGGTACTCGCATGAAGCATGCTAGCAATGCATACCATTTTGACACCACTAGTGCGGAAGTGTACCAAAAGGTGAAGAAATCTTCTTGGTGGGAAAAGCAGCCCGTGTCTCAGAACATTGATATCCTCCATGTTTAGTGATACGTCCATTTTGCATCACTATTCTATGCCTTAATTCACTATTATTCATTGATATATTTCATATTGAGAGGTGATACTTATGTTATTTCATCTATTTTTGCATGGTTGAAGGAGCTCAAGAAGATCATCAAGCCCATGTATATTGACTCCTCTCGGCAAGCTTCAGAAGGGACGCTCTCTTATGGTCACTGGGGCTAGAGTCGTGTTGATTGGTCCTTATTTGAGGATGTGTCCTCCTATTCTCGCCCTCATGGCAAGGAGACCCTCAATACGAAGATAAGGAGGAAGGCTCCAAAGATGAGGATGGTGACGGTGACGATGATGAGGATGAGGATGATGAGGACTACAATGGATAGATTCAGTTTGGGGCACTTTAGTATTGCTCTTTTCCCTTTTTTGTGTCTCGGTGCTAAAGAGGGAGAAGTACCCCTATATTAGGTTGCTACCGGGATTTGCATGGGTACACAAGCTTCTCGTTCATTCAATTTGCCTCTTTGAAGCTTGTGCCTTTATTTTATCCGTATGAGAATTATGTGGTTATGTTGTGTTGAACTTCAATGTGTGTGGTAAGACATGCGTGCCCGATTTCGTTATCTTGTTAAAGACTATGTTATGCCTAGTTTATTTGTCTAGGCTTCATCTTGGTATCTTGTCTTACCTTGTACTTGCTCCTGTTATCGGTTTATAAATTCTGAAGAGGGTGTTGATCCTATTTTATGTGATCTTGTATTCAAATGCAAACTTAGAGCGGTCACACATCTATGGGGAGCCTCTTTATAGTTTGTAAATCATTTGTTGCTATGCTTATTACTTATCCTTTATGCAAATCCTTGGGTTGTCATCAAACACCGAAAAGGGGGAGATTGAAAGGGCATTTTGCCCCTTTATATGTTTTGATGTTTGTTGACAACACTAGGAAGGTTTCATCATGTGTTGAGTTTTTCAGGGCATTATAAACTTTTAAGCATAATGTTATTGTGTTGCTCCCTCGAAGGGAAAAGAGGGTTCTAATTGAGTTGATGGAAGAAGATCCCAGGAATTTTAAGTGTGCAGACTCTGTTTTTCCGGAGTGTCTGGTAGGTGCTGGTCGAAGTGTCTAGCCCGGCTAGAATGTTCGGTTGGTTTGTGCCAGACTATTCAGTGCTGGGCTTCCTTCGAGGCATCTCCAAGGCGTGGTTACCAGTCAGTGAGCTAGTTCGAAATCCACCTGGATTCTAGCCGGGAACTTTGAAGTTTTCGCCTAGGCCAGAATGTCCGGTGGTGCTCAGCCGGAGTGTCCAGCCTAGGCCGGAATGTCCGGTGCATTTTGGCCAGGCACTCTGGGTTAAGTGAACACAACGACTACTTTTTCTAGGCCCCTATATAAAGGGCCCTTCTTCTACCTTGGATAGCTGTTCGTCCCCAACCTCAAGAACCCTAGAAGCTGAGCCACCAAATCTTCAAGATCTCCTCTCTCAACCATCCAAAGCTCTTGATCTTTGGAGAATCGAAGGAGAAGACACCGATCTACATCTTCACCGAAGAGATTTGCATTTCCCCCTCATTCCCTTGAGGGCCCCCTTGCTCTAGTGTTTCTTAGGAAACTCTAGGTTGTGTTTTCAGTTCTAACTTGCTTATTGTCATTGTGGTAGCTAGCCTTATACTTGGAAGCCTCCATTCCATTGTGGAAGTTTGCTCCAAGCTTGTTGTAAAGGCGTCGGTTCCCGCCTCGAAGGGTACCGATAGTGGAAAATGGACTAGTCCACTTGTGGCGGAAGTTCACCGGAGAGTAGGGGAGGCCTTTGTGGCATGATGGTCTTAGTACCGCCCACCCCTCCAACGCAGACGTACTTCCCTAAAAAGGAAGAAACTGTGGTGAATAAAATCTCGTGTCCCGCATGCTTTACTCTCGGTTACCGCTTTCCTCTTACCGCTCTTTTGTTTCCGTGGTGCTAGTAGCTAGGTTGTCATATATGTAAAGTCACCTTAGTTGCAAATCTAGAGAATTTACCTTTGTGTCAAGTCTAAACTGAAAAAGAATTAAAATTTGGAGTAGCACCTATTCACCCCCTCTAGGTGCCCATACGATCCATTTCACTAAGGTTCTATGATCAAAAGTTTGAAATCAAACTTGCACTTAAGGTGGTGTTTAATGCTATTATTGTTGCCTACTGTTATATGATGATCATGATCCTTTAACTTGTTCATTGTTGCTTGTTATCTCCCTTAAGCAAGGATTAGAACTATGTTGCCTGGATTGTTCTTTTAAAACCCTCAAACATCTGTTTTAATCCTTTGGATTTTATAACAGTATAGATTCACCAATGGTGACTCCAACATTTTAATCATAAAAAATGGTTTATTGTGTTTTATGTGTTTGTAGGTTCAAGAAAGATAGATATATATGATTTTCTTTTTATACTTCATGTATAGTTTTTTATCTTCTTGTAATTTTCTCTTTCTATTCATTTGGTAAACAATCATTTACTCATTTTATTATTAATAAGAATTTCCTTACGATCATTCCCATTTTTTCATTATATTTTTGTGAAATTTATTTATTTTATTATAAATATTTGAATTTGAACTCGAGTTTGAATAATTCATACTTCCAATTTAAATTCACTTTGTATTGTTCTAGTTAAACTTAGAACTAGACTTCATGTGTATGTGTGATATGAGTCCAAAGACACTTTTTCTTCCTTTTTTTAAAATATGAATTTCCCAAATTTGAAAATAAACAAAGGCCATGTTAAAATTTAGACCAATTCCTAGTGATAACTTGGCTCTAATGCCTCAGTGGTCCAAATTTTAATCACTTGAAGCTTGAAATTTCCCCATATTTTCAAATACATGCTATGCAAATGCACACAAATCCTAATCTATCCTTCTCGTATCCTATTTCTTCGGGCTGTTACAAAATACTTATATGTATTCCTAGGAAAAAGCAATCTCTACATCGATTAATATACACTCCATTATCATTTATTAAGCAAACTAAAGCAAAGTGAAATATTCTTAGCAATTAAAATTGGCTTATGGAAGGCAAAATACAATGATACCGAGATAGTCGTCATGCTCTCTTGACATCTACCACAAACTATGCCCGACGAAAATCACATATAAAAAGTATACGTCCTCGGTAGAAGATATAATACTCTGAGACAAAGACTCCAAGATGAGATCGCCTGCATATGGACAATATTGATGTGTTCGGCCAACGATACAATGTCAACGACAACCTCTCTACCGACGGGCATGGTCTCGCTAACCGTATTATGATATTGAGAGAGCCCAAGGCTGGACCACACAGTTGGAGAAAACCCTAGAAGTAGGCTGTGGACCTCGCTGTCCCCGTATCTGGCTAGTGCCCACCAACTCGTATAACCATTTTAAGAATTGTTGGAGGCACTCAAATCCTGTTTTCGGTTTTTCTTTTAAGAAAAATGAGTTGTAATGAGCTCGAGCTTGTGAGCGGGTTTCGGCTAGTATAGGAAACCCTGAGATCCTTGTGTATTTTTTTATTCTTTAGGGTTCTATCTGCAGAGTTTTTAGGACAATTGCTTGGACTACTTTTTTAGTTTTCACGGTTTGTTCATTTGATTTTCTATCAAAGAAATGCGTGGTTCCTCTAAAAAAAAAACTCTCTTCGTTCCTTAATATGAGGGGTATAGTTTTTTATAAAAAAATCCATAATATAAGGTGCATAGAGATTTTTTAGAGTTTTTTCTCTTATTTAGGAGGCAATTAATTCAAGCACGAGAGAAAGGATACCCAGATTTCGTATGTTCCATCTATATCACATTAATCACGTGGGGTATTCACATACTAAAGCAACGGAATTTGGCCTTCCAACCTATGTGCTAATATTCGTGCAAGAAAACTATACACTTATATTAAAAAAGGGAGGGAGTATCATATTACGCTAAAAACATGTGAGGACGATGACAGCCCAACTAAGTACGTTTAAGATTGATCGAAACAGCTAATCATGAGCTCTCCTTCCTTCTCACACAAGAAAAAGAAGGAAACCACAGCGAAGGACACACTCCCTTCTGTCCTGTCTCACTGACGCTCGCACACACAGTAGAGAGGGTTGCAGTAGAGAGGGGAGGACAGGGGAGCAACTCAGGCTGCTGCATCACCAGCTGAGAAAACAAATCGACAGCCGCGGCGAGCTGCATCCATCCCCATCTCCAGTTGCTCCCGTCCGAAACTCCGAATCCCAACTCAGGTAATTACCTTTCCTTTGCCCATAAATCTCGCACAATCGCCTGCCTCCAGCTACTCCAAGATTTGGTTTTTCTTTGACGCAACCCATGTCTGCATCTGCGCGCGCGCGTCTCCCAGGAGAAATCCGGTGCAGGAGCAGGACTAGCAGGACCATGGATGCGGAGGAGGAAGCGTCGGTGAGCATGGCGGAGGAAGACGAGGAGGAGGAGGACGCCGGCAGCGTGGCTCTCGGCCCCCAGGTTCCCCTCAAGGACCACCTGCAGCTCCACAAGGCATGCATAATTCCCCAATCCCCACCTCACCTTACCCGTCTTCCCTTCTTGCTCCAAGGATTGATCGATCGATTGATTCTCGTCACTCACTCATCGAACACGCATCACGGATCTACTAATTTCCGATTCACGCGCAGGAGGGGGAGGACGACAGCCTGAGGAGATGGAAGGAGCAGCTCCTGGGGGACGTCGACACCACCAAGCTCGGAGGTGCTCGCCGACTGACTGCTGCTACTACGAGCTAGCCCAGCCTCAGGAATGAGATGCATTTTTACTGAACTGTCTGTCTGAGTCTGACCGACTGTTCCCTTGCTATCCATGTTCACTCAGAGAGCGCGGAGCCGGAGGTGACCGTCCTGAACCTGACCATCCTGGCGCCGGGGAGGCCGGACGTGCTCCTGCCGATCCCGTTCGCGGACGACAGCGGCAGGGGCCATGCCGCGGCCTTCGCGCTCAAGGACGGCAGCCCCTACAGCTTCCGCTTCTCCTTCGCCGTCGCCAACAACATCGTGTCCGGGCTCAAGTACTCGCACACCGTCTGGAAGGCCGGAGTAAGAGGTGGTGACTCGACTCTGCTTGTCATTCAGTTCATGAGTGCCACTGCCCAGAGATATATGCACACCTACGATGATGATGCTGGTAATCTCCACATGATAATGTCCGTAAATAACTCGGTAGATCATTCGTTTCGCAGTGGAGAACCAGAAGGTGATGCTGGGGACGTTCGGCCCGCGGCAGGAGCCCTACACCTACGACGCCGAGGAGGACACCACCCCGAGCGGCATCTTCGCCAGGGGTTCTTACTCTGCTAAACTGAAGGTATAGATCATCTTGGAACGGGCACAACGATGACATGGTTGCTCCAGTGAATCTTTCTACGAGCATGCTATAGCTAGAGAGTTGTTGCAGTGAACCTTTCTTACACCAACCAGCGTATAATTTCTTCTGAATTTTTTGGTTGCAGTTCGTGGACGACGACGGGAAGGTGTACCTTGACATGAGGTACTGCTTCGAGATCAGGAAGGACTGGGGAGGAGGAGGAGGAGCCTGACAGGGGTCGGTAGTAGGACAATGTGACTGCTAGGGAGTATGTACTGTATGTAGGAGTATGTATGAGTGTATGACTGGGAGGCCTGGAGTTGATCTGCATCCCATTTTGCCTTGTATGGTTTGGTTATCTCTGAATTTGCATGTTGACAGTTAACTGGTACCGTGTTGGCACATACGGGTATTTTTTCATGGAGTAACGCTACATCTAGGATTTCCGTTTTTGTTTTTCATGTGCTCCGGTCTGCCTGATTGCCTCGCAGACATTATACGGGCAAGGGCATCGGCTACTTGTTCTTTGATGATGGACTCTTCAGTGGAAGCCTTGAATTATAATTTGTACGTGGCCACCAACTCATTTGGGTTCTTTGGTCGACTTTCAACTTTGGGGCCTCCTCCTCCTGCTCGGCCATCTCACTATTAAGACGGTAAAAGCTCTTATAAGGAGTCATTTGCTTTGTTACAGATTGATGAAGGATCGAGATGGTTAAGCTAGAGGGGAGGGGTGAGTATGTTTCTATAACCTTTTTTTTGTTCACAAATTTTGGGCGCTGTGGATAACAAATGTGAAACGAATATGACATGATGAACACAGCTAAAAGCTTTCTATAACTTCAAGCACGAAGCCTATGACATGATGAACACAGCTAAAAGCTCGAATAGGAATAATCGTGGCACGCGAAAACGAATATGCGTCTCAATGTTCACTTCCTTGGAGGGTAAACTATCATTGCTGGAGCGATGTCAATGAAGGAACCTCCAAACGCCACCAAAGGCTCACCTTTCTTCCTTGAGCATCCCCCCGAAAGTATGAGCTAGATCACTAGAAATAGGTCTTCAAGTGAGCTTCCTTCTGGGCGGCCCTAGCGTGTCTATCGTTACCCGTGAACCCAAGAGTAACAAGTAATTTGATTGGCTCAAAGGGAATCACTTTTTGTTTGGATGACATAGTGATGGTGATCCCTTCTCTCTTTTCCCAAAGGGATTTGATGGGAGATCCCAAAAGTTGGGAAGGCCAAAAATGAAGGACATAAATATTATTTTTTTCAGTATAAATTTTGAGAAGAATAACCTTAAACAGGTCTCTCGAATCATGCCTGTTATAGCTTTCCCGCACACTCCGGAGGTGAAGGCTGGAACCTCTAGAACGGATATCTCGGCCACCTGGATTCCAGAAAACATTCTAGTTGGATCTCGAGGTAGAACCAGCGGCTATTGGATTGTCCCGGATAAATCTTAGAATATTATCACAATTCTAGGTGACCCAGGTATCAAGTCGGAGCTTCTCGACCCGACTTCTAGACCTGCACAACAAACATGAATAAATATGAGGTTTCTCACTGTTTTCCTTGGATTTTCTCAAACTTGGGACATGGGAAAAGATATTTCTAGTTATGTGAGAGCAGAGCAAGTTCATCTTGCAAACCCTCTTAATAGTGCGTCTTTCCCTCTGACTCAAATCATTAGATAAAAATGATAGAATTTAAAGACGGTCCATCTCATATTTTAATATTGTTGCACCATCTAAGGTTTTGGCTACATGTCTTTGCTATTTTTTTTTTCTATTGAATCCCTCCGTTCAGAAATAGGTGACTTGAATTTATCTAGATTCGTATTTATCTAGACGTGTTTTAATGTATAGATACATGCGAATCTACACAAAGCCGGGTCACTTATTTCTGGACGGAGGATCATATGTTTATGTACTCTTCTCTAATGGAACAAACAATTTGTTGTTGGGTGACGCATAGTACTTCCTTTGTTCATTAATGTAAGACTCCTTTAGGTATTTTAAAGTGGACAAGGTACACTCCAAGATGTATAAAACATGTCTACGTACATTCATTTTAGAAAAAAGACTAGAATGTCTTACACGAGGAAGTACTTCTTTTGTGAGCCACACGGGTGCTTTGAGCAGAACCCAGTGAGCTTGTGGAGCCATGTGGCATGTGCCACCCAGTTTTTTAAGGGTAAAATTTTACTTTTTTTTAGACAATTAAGGGGTAATTTGCTACACCTTTTTTTTTTTGAGAACTAGTAATTTGCTACACCTGGGGCTCCCCTTGGAAAAAAGGCCTCGGTTACGATAAGGTGTCCAGCCCAACAGGCCGCAACATCGTGCCCAACACACACTAAACCAAAACAAAGCCCATTCCACGTCGACCTACCGGGAGAGAAGCCGACAAGCCACTCCACGTGTCCCTTATCCACAGCACTCATATATAAGCTTCCCTGCAAGCACTTGACTTCTCCCCGTCGTCTCCACTCTCCATTCGCGTCAAGAAAAAAAATCCCCAATCCCTCCAGACACCCACGACCCACCCACCACTGCTCCCTCTTCCTCCTCCCCGCCCAGATCTGCTGAGCCTCGCCGGCGGCGGCGTTGGACCCGCCATGCCTCGGACGGCGCAGGGGCTCTCCCCTCTGCTCCGCGAAGACGCCGCCCTCATCTTCCCCTCCGCCCGCTGCTGCTCCCACCGCCTCAAACCCTGGTCTTGGCACCCCCATACCCTCTACAAGTCCTAGCGCGCGCCGCCCGTCCGACCCTCCCCTCCCCTTCCTTCCTTCACCCCCGCCCGCCTCCGTTCTTCTCTCTGTCCAGGGCCTCTCGCGCCCTCTTCTTCCTTCCCCACTTCGTAGCTAGACTTCTCTGTTCCTGGTTCTGCTCACTCGTCAGTGCTGTGCAGTGCGAGCTCGCGAGGTCGCGTGGGATCGGATCGGCTGCCCGGCGCTCGGGCTGTGTTGGATCGCCGGTGCTGGGACTGGGGTATAGTATACCACCGCTGAACCCTCTCTTGACTTATGCCGACAAATCTGCACTGCACCTAGTAATATCAGTCTGCTCGGTTGCTCCGTATGCCGTCCGTCTAAATTTTTATGATCAAGGGTTCTTATGCTAGCGACCCATAGAAATTTGTCTACGAGCGTATATATACTCCCAAGTGTCTTTTTCTGTATAAATAACGTGTACGCCGATGTGGGTTCACGTTCTGCAGAGCATTTAGCTGTTCCCGTTCTGTAGCATCAGGAAGGCAGCTCACGATGGTTTATGGTTGCTCAATGGATGCAGGAGCTTATCCTGCAGTCACTGTTCCACGAAGCCAGCTGCTTGATGGATGGTCGTTCCAGTGGTCTCGGGGAAGTGCCAGCGGTGGCATCCGATGTCACCTCTTCCGCCAACACCCGCGGCACGGACGTCTTGCCAGAGAAGCAGTCTGCTGTTGATGGAGCACCTCGGCAGCCGCAGAACGCAGATGGCTCGTTGGAGGATGGAGCGAACGTGGATTCCTCCGAGCCGTCGGTCGGCTCAGGGGTGAGGAAAGACCTCCAGAAGTGCGCGACGTTTCCATCGTCTGCCGCCGAGGTCGGACGGGAGGGTTCATGCTGCGACGCGGATGATGCGCTGAAGGATGCACACACTTACCAGCGCTCCGTGTCCTTGCCTGTGAGTACCTCATGTTAAGAATTCATTCCTTACTATGTAATACTCCTGTATACTAGAAATGAGCTTCTAGTCTGTCTTGCATTGTCAATTTGACCACGGTTTTAAAATCCAGCGGCAGACCAGTTCCCTGCTGATGGCCTGTCCCAAGCTAGTTTAAAAATGTACTGAACTACTGAAATAGCTTCCCAGATTCCTGACCTGTCACCGCATTGTTTGGAGGTTCAAGGCTCAGTGTATGGGGACGACAAACGTCCATACTAGCAAGAGTGGGCAATGGGGTTTATAAGAGTGCTGATCATGTTTAATATGTTGCTATAATTATTTAATCTTATTAACAAACCACGAGTGAATGTTTAGTGCTGACATGTATGGCATGTTGCTTATCGTGTATAATGTTGTAAACTGCATGTGATGCAATAGCTTGGGCTATTCTCTGCGTTATAAACAAGTAGGACACTATACAAGACAAACGATACAATGTTGACCTGCATAACTCGCTGTGCTCGTTTCTTCATCTGTAGTATCACTAAACAACTGGGGCATGCTCCTCTAGCTGTATCCTATAGAGATGCATGCAGGCCTACAGTCTTTGGTTGTAGTCTCAATTTGCTAGTGTAGACAACCAAAATTGCTTGTGCATTCATGTGAACCAATTGGCTTTTATCCGCATCACATTGACCAGTTGCGACGTGCTCTGTGGAACGTTGTGGCAAGTCAGAAATAATTTTGTGGCTATTAATGTAGCGTAATGAGGAAACTAACCAATCTCTTCCTTCTCTTGCCTCTGCAGCCACCTGTGAAGCTCATCTCTGCTATGAAAGGAAGCCGCCAAAGGAATGGGGTGCCATCCCCAACAGAGAATCGCCACATCAAATGGGCGGAGGACGTGTATGATCCCCCTGTCACATCTGTTTCTCATTCTGTGAACAACAGTTACAAGAGACAGCCCAATCCCCGTAAAAAGGACAAGAGCAAACAGAAACAGAAGCAGAAGGGCAGATCCAAGAAGAAAACAAAGAATGCTAACCAGAATCCTGCTGTAACCCAGACTCCTGGGTAAGATCGCTAGTACTTTACTGCTGTAAGTTGCCTAGCAAATCAGTTTGACGTAATTTGCTGATTTCTGCTACGTGTGCTTGCCAGGCTGGAAGAACTTGGCACCTCCATCGTTAGAGAAGCTCCAGCTGATCCTGGCAAGCATGAGACCGAGGTCTTGGACTACGGCATCAGCAGCCAAGATGCAAAATGCGGAAGCAGCTTCCTGCTTGAGACGGTTGCGAAAATGCATTTCTCCACCGCCGAGGCTTCATGAAAAAGCTAGAGGGAGACTCCGGACTCTACCAGACACATCTTCGCTATGTAAATACGATGACTGTACATAAATAAATCATGTGTGTTGTTATCACCATGTATCTCCAGTTATGTTGTTGTGCTAGAGAACTTTTACCCTAGCCGGATTTTGTAGCAATCACCAAGATTTTTGTACTGGTTTTTGTATGTAACTAGTCCAGCTGGACAAGGACAAAAGTATTATCAATCTTATCACGCTGCAGTTACTATATGAGCCCTTGCTACTTGTGGCATTGTAGTTCTCTGTAGTAGCTAAATTTTCTGCTGGTAGTTAGTTTGATTACTGAAGGCAGTGTTCCAAATCACTCTTATTCAGAACAACATTGTGCCTGATTTTCCTTAAGAAAAATAAGCTGCCTGCTTCATCATATCCAGATGGATGTTCAGGTGAAAAATGTAGTACCAAATCATTGAATTCTGATGGTTTGTGTACATGGAAATGTTCCAAATTATTGCAGTATGATACAATTATAGTACAGTATGAAAGTGCTTACAGAGATGTTGAATATCGTTCCTACCAGGCTCGGTGAAAGCAAAACACTCCCAAACTCTATCCGATGAATCGTAGTAGTTTGAAACCTATTCAATTCATTCAGTGGAGATAATTCAAGCAGAGGACAAGGCTTACTAATGGTAGTATGGTACATTCGGAACAGGATCCAACCATTCGAAATGCAACTTAACTTATCAGCGAAGACAGGATTTCCAGATCAACAAACGGTCACGTGAAAACCATAGATTTGATGTTGCCCTAGATACGGCTTAGATCTTCCTTAGGTGGTACATAATGGCAACTCGATCACGATTGCCTCACGGTAACAATAACAACTCACGACCAGCGTCAATGAGATTGCTAAATCCTCATCAGAGGCTCATAGTTGCTTGGGTAGCAGCGGCACAAGCCTAACCGTAGCTCAGTTTGCACGGCCTTGGATGACATCGAAGCCGACCTCATCAGCATCTGTCGCCTGCAGCTCCACCTGGATGCCGTCGAGCTCCCTCTTGAACCTCTCCTTGGAGCTCGCGTAGATCATCTTGCTTCTCACACGGGCTGTATCAGGAGACCTGTACCGACAGCCAAAGCGAATAAGATACTACAGTACTGCATCGTGATGAATCACAGAAGAGAGAAAGAAGGTTGCTTACCATGCGACAAAGAATATCTTGCTCTTCTGGCAGTTCTCCTCGGTAACAAAGTCGTAGTCGAATATGGCATATCTGCATTCGTTGGCAGGGAGGCTAGCAGCGAAATCATCATAGTTCAGGACGGGCTCGCCCACCTTCTCCACAACAACCATCTTCTTCTTATCGTCAATCTTGTAGATGATGAAGCGGTGGGTTCTCTTCGCCTTCAGCTCCAGGAACCTGAGCTTGCATTCATCGTCCACAGCCATGCCTGATGCTGCGTTCGCCTAGAGTAAAAGTGCAGGTCAGTTAGCAATGACATTAAGAAACAGACGGTTTATCGACTTTCAAAAGAGTACTCCCACAATAAATGTTGGTAAGACAGCTGATTAAGAAGGAACAGGTGATGCTGCTGCAACTGCAATTAGCTGCACCTTTCCAAGAGTAAGATTAGCTGTAGTAGGGTTGCCTGTAACTATCATCTGAACTAAACCAATTGACTGCAGATGCCTGTCAGGATAGCTGCTGTCGAACAGACTGTAATTCCACGAAACGGGCCTATCCGGTGGTTCTGAACCACAGCTGGCAGAACATCGACATAGCACAAGCTATTAAGGCAATTTGCAGGTCCACATCTAACAATGATTCTGGATGGTTGCAGATAGCAAATGTAAAACCATGACCAAGGACCATACATCACATTGCTGCCATACAAAAGCAATGCACATCTTGCTCTGACTCTCTGCAGTTCGATCTATTGCACTATCGGCTGCAAGCTGTTAAACGTCGCGAGATTTCATTTAAGTAACAACAAGCAGCAGTGTGGAGTTGTCGACCCGCTTTTCGCAGATTACAATTCCATAGGAGATCTCTGTCGCCAACTTACCACATCTAATCATTGGACAGAACACACTAGCAGATGGAGCTGATAAACTACATGACTCCTGCAATAAACTTTACAGGTTGCTAATCCTGATGACGACAGGCCACGGATCACCGGCTACTCACCTATACGAATTAAAACGCTGCCATTACCAGTTGAGCGACCGAAATGAAGGTATATGTCTCAATCCATGTACTAAACTTTTAAGCCCGCCGGTAGATTCAGAACACAAGAAACACTACAACGCAATCCCCCGGAACTCTTGCTGTGCCAGATGAATCCGAGACAGAACAAAGGCATCTGGCTGGCCAATTGCTACATCGCGAGGATCCCAAATCCACGCCAAATCGCGCGCATTTTAGAAGAGATCTTACCTCGTAACTACTACTGCTACCTGGTCCTCCTGGGTGATTTGAAGTGTGGGCGGGGAAAAGGCGTGAAAAACTAACTCGGGTTTCAGCAGGGGAACGAAAGGTGGACACCCATCGGCGACAGATTTATCCGGCTAGTTCGTTACGTACAGTGGTTCAGAGAGAGAGGGAACAAAAATACATGGGCGCGTACAGTGAACAGATAGATGGGGTACTGTTCGCAACAGCAAGAACGAAGAACTGATTAAGAACAGATGGAGTTTTTATTTTATCAGATAGATTGATATATACCATTTCGGCGGCCTCGGGAGACGGAAGAGAGGGATTCGGTGCCTTCGATCTCTCCTCTTCTTGAGCTCCCCCTCGGTCGCTTCTTTCTCTCTGAGTTGCGGCTGCGGCGGCTGCTTGGAGAGGAGGGGGTGTGGGGGCAGGCTGGGGGTGGGCGTGGGTGGTGGGAGGAGGGCGGTGTGGTATTTGTGTGTGGGGAGTCGCGTGGGATGGACGCGCGGTTCGCGGCATATTTTCTTTTTCCTCCTCGCGCCATTTTCCCTTTTCGGTGGCGGGCACCGACCGCGGGCCCCGCGCGCCAGAGATATTCTCTTCGGCCCCGTGCGTTGTTGTGCTTGGTCCTCGTGCACCGTTCACGCTGTATTTTTTTTTGTTAAATCTGATCAAATTGGAGAACTTCAACCGTATCTGATTCATGGAAGAAACTAATTTAGAATCTGGTCTCTTAGATCGGTGTCGTTTTAAAAGGCACCGAAGACATGTAGATCAGCGTCAACACGAAGTAGCTGGGAGGCAGGTCAAATGGGGTCGGCGCCATGTGATATGACGGCGAGGTTAGTCCGACGATGTATCACTTGGCACCGACCTCCCGAGGCTGACTCCCAGGTACGTGATGGCGCTGACCTGCATGTTTTCGGAGCCGTTTAAAATGGCGCCGACCTATGGGTCAGATTTCGAATTAGTTTTGTCAACGGTCAGACGTGAAATAGGTCTAGCTATAAATTGATCATTAGGAGAGTTTGTGTAGTCACAAACTTTTGTTCCTCTTTCTCCAATGTTTGCAAAAAAATTGATACTAATTTTTATGTGTTTTTATGTTTTAAGGAAAACTTAAAAAGACTAAAAACAAGACAAAATAAAATACTTTAAAAATCTAAAAGAAAAAGAAAAGGCTTACAGTTGTGCAACCTTTCCAAGCTTGGGTTGTTGCACAAGTTGATAAAGATGACGGCGCCAGAAGATACTTTCAAGTGTTGCAGGAAAATACCTTGCTCTTCAGACTTGATGAGGATGCGGTTGTGGTGTCACTTCGCCAATTCCCGAACAATGGCGCTAGAAAATAGTCTTGATGGCAACAATCGTGCCACTCTTTGTTGGAACTCTAAGTGCAGAGTGTTGCAGCAAGCTCCTTTTCCCTATAAAGGTGACTCGAGGGTTTATGTCGAACTCTCGGAGAATTGGTTGTGGAAGTGTTTTTGTCTTCTCCTTTTCAAGCAATCTGTAAAGTAAAATAATTTGTCTTGTGTCCCCAACTTCAACAAGTGGTTGTCAAGCACAAGGTTTCGTATTAATAATATGAAATAAAATATAAATAAAGTAAAATAAACTAAATAAATAAATAAGGTAATGCAAACTAGATGTCATGGAAGATAGTAGAATTGTTTTTGGGTTTGTATGAGTGATTGTAAGTAGGGAAAATATTTTTGTATTTTTGAAATAATAAGTTGCTGAAAATATAAAAGATAGTAGATACGATGAAAAGGTGTTTCTTATGATAAAAATCAGACCGGGATTCATGGGTTCACTTGTCTACTCTATTTTTAGGTTGTAGTGATTATAAAACAATTCATTAATGATAAATATTCATGGAACTTCTATATGTGTATGATATGGGCATCAAGTTCTAACATAGAGATGAAACACATCTCTCTTATACTCCTCAGGAAATGGAAACTCCATGCAATCTTGAATTAAGAACAAATCAGAGTATAGTTTTAAGTAATATAACATGATGTTTGAAATACGAATATGCTACCTTGATCTAACAAGATTATCACACTGTCACATGATAACTATAGCACATGATTTTACTTTATCCCTAGTGAGGCAACAAAATAAAGATAAAAACCAAAGTAGATCTTGAATATTTTTTGTCACAATTCAATCTCTACCACCATACTACTCCATCTAATATACACTTCTCTCCATACAAGTTCTTGCATACAAGTTGGATCAAAACAAGCAATTAAGAATGGGGTACATGATATGCATCTACCAATACATCTTACAAAGTAGATTCTGATCTCAAATATCAAATCATAGAACAAAGATACACCACATAGTAATTACAAATATGACCATAATCATGTAGGGCAGCACATATGGTACCAGATCTATGAATAACAAGAGAGAGAGAGAGAGATCAAGCTACTGCCACAAACCAATAGCCCAGAGGTGTACTACTCCCTCTTCATAATGGTGATGATGCTGGAGATGTTGGAGAGGGTGGAGATCCCCCTTGGAGGTGACTCCAGCGGAGTTTCCTCCTCCAATCATCGTTGGATCTGACTTTGTTTGGTGATGTTTTCGTCTTTAGTGTGATCCGTCTCGAGGAATCCTCGGGGGATCCTTATATAGAGGTTTTTGGGTCAAGAGAACTCCGTGGGCGAAAGAATCAAGACGTTCGGACGACCAAGGAGCAAACGAGGGTAGGTGGCGCGCCCACCTGGGCTGGACGCGCCACCCATGCTCATTTGGGCCTCCTGCCCCTCCAGGTGAGTTTCTTGTGCTCCATATGCTTCTCGTGGATAAATATTGGTACCCCCCAAAGTCCAGGTCCATTTGACTTCGTATAAGTCCCGAAACATCAAAAACATTGAAAACGAGGTTTTTCTGCCCAGCCGAGGTTATAGCCAAAATAAAGGGGATCATTGGTAAATCCCCCAAAATCAATGTAAAACATGGATATAACATTATATATTATGCAAATACGTGGGAAAACATGTTAACAAGCTACAAAGTTCATGCATGCATTTTACATGCATCGGCAACCAAGCGGAAGGATTCTACATGATGGATGGCAAGTTGGGATACATGTGAAATTGGGTACAATATGGACATGGCAAGATTCTTCGCTTACATAAGCTTCGCAACCCCAGACTTTAAGGAATGAAAATTTAGGTTTCTTCCCAAACCATAATTCATATGGTGTCGTTTAAACATATTTAGATGATGCCCTATTTAAAGTGAATGTGGCTATTTCTAATGCATAACCCCAAAATGACAAAGGTAAATCTATAAGTGACATCATAGAACGAACCATATCTAAGAGAGTTCGATGACGATGTTCGGACACACCATTACGTTGTGGTGTTTCCAACGGTGTCAACTCTGAAAGTATTCCACATTTATTTAAATGCTCGCCAAACTCATAACTTAGATATTCACCTCCACGATCAGATCGTAGAAACTTAATCTTCTTGTTACATTGATTCTCCACTTCACTTTGAAATTCCTTAAACTTTTCGAAAGTTTCGGACTTATGTTTCATAAAATAGATATACACATATCTACTCAAGTCATCCGTGAAAGTAAGAACATAATGATAACCACCGCGCGATGCTACACTTATTGGGCCAGACACATCGGTATGTATGATTTCCATCAAGGCCGTAGCTCTCTTCATCATACCAGAAAATGGAGTCTTAGTCATTTTTCCCATCAGACATGCTTCGCATATTTCAAGTGATTCAAAATCAAGTGATTCAAGAAGTACATCAGAATGGAGTTTCTTCATACGCTTCACTCCAATATAACCAAGATGACAATGCCACATATAGGTTGAGTTATCGCTTAATTTCAAACGTTTATCCTCAATATTATTAACATGTGTATTGCTACAATCGAGATTCAACAAGAATAGACCATCTATCAAGGGTGTATGTGCATAAAACATATTACTCACATAAATCAAACAACCATTATTCTCGGACTTAAACAAGTAACCGTCTTGCAATAAACATGATCCGGATATGATGTTCATGCTCAACGCAGACACTAAATAACAATTATTTAAGTATAAAACTAATCCCGATGGTAGATGAAGAGGTAGCGTACCGACCGCGATCACATCAACCTTTGATCAATTTCCAACGCGCATCGTCACCTCGTTCTTCGCTAGTTTCTATCTATTCTGCAGCACCTATTTCGAGTTACAAATATGAGCAACCGAACCAGTATCAAATACCCAGGCACTACTACGACTACTAGTAAGATACACATCAGGGCCATGTCTCCTTCATACTCAACAAGAAATTGAATGAGACATAAAGCGATAGCGCAACACAACGTGACAACATACAGCCTCACCTCATAGAACACGATGTCCTGAAGATCGAACGCCAGGGAGACCGGGCAATAGGCGCCCTCGCGTTACTCTTCCAGCCGACACATGTGGGAGTGAAATTTTGGAGCTCGCCTGCGGGTGATGGAGGTGGGGATCCGGTACGGGCTTTATGGGCCGCAGCTAGGGGTGGGCGTTCGGTCTAGACCGAAATTTCGGTTTCTGAACTTCGGTCTTTTTTGAATTCGGTCTCCCAAATTTGAGAACCGAATGAGACTCACATTTTTTGATAACCGACAATTTCGGGTACCCGACATTTCGGTCTTTTATTTCGGTCATGACCGATTTTCGAATACATGCTAATACCTCAAAAAAAACTACTGTTTACACGATTTTGACTATACTTCCAACATAATATCAATACATTGCAGTCATAACTTCTAATCAGCCATTCAACGAGGGGACATGCCCATATTCAGAATTCAGAACACACGCCTTAAAATATAAAATTTACATCAACCCAGATCACACAGTGATAATGAAGTAATAACGGGAGAAGAGCAGTAACATGCATCAGGTAGAGACGCACAACATGTTTGCAAATTTCAACCAGCCAACCACCTACGGCTTGTTCTCAACTTCTCATCACCAAGGTCCAAGGCACCAACGACTTGCAATCTGCAACAATATGACACTTCCGCAAATTAAAACATGACAGGAAAGAATGTTTTAGAGCATGCTAACTGTTTTTGTAGTGAACAAATTTTCTAGTGAATAAAGATAACTAACCTGCTAACTGTTTTTTGTAGAGCCTGTTTGAGATTTAGAAGTTGAAGCTTGTTGAGAAGCCTTCTCCTTTTCGTCCCCCTTCTTTGTACATTTGGCTTTTCCATTGGCATATTCTTCAATCAACTCTGAAAACAATGCAAACAGTCACGGGCCAACTTACTAATCATGTGTACAATGCAAACAGAATATCATGTGTACAAAGTCTAAAATAAATATAACAAAAAAGATTTACTGATTTTAGTTTACCTTTCTCCAGCTTAGCTAGTTCCTCATAGTTCTCTTCAACATTGATAGGAGTGGACCATCGAAGCCAATCTTGTGTACAAACTATTGATTCCAACATGAAAGGAGTAAGAGATGTTCTAAAATCATCTAGGATTCGTCCACCTGTGCTGAATGCTGACTCTGAAGCTACTGTAGAGATAGGAATGGCTAGAACATCACGTGCCAAGTGTGATATTATTGGATATCTGGTAGCATTAAGCTTCCACCAAGTAAGCACATCAAGTTTTTTGTCGAGATCTTCACAATCTTCAGCAAGGTATTTGTCAAGTTCAGATCTGTGATTACTAATTCTATTATTTCCATTGTTATTCAACTTCCTCTTTTTAGCAATCAGTTCCTTCATCATACTACCTCCGGCACTAGCACCATCTTTATTTTCCTGAGAATTACTAGTTTGTGGTGTGGCATCACTTGGAGGAGCATAGAGTTTCATATACTCCTCAAACAGTTCACGCAAGCAGTTATTAACAGCAGCCCATACTTTATGTCCATTCTCCTCACCAAATATCTCTTCAATCACTAGCTCCAAGTCCTCGGATAACTTGTATCTTGGATCAACAGCTGCAGCAATAAATATGAGCAGGTTAATGTTCTCCTTTTCCTTACCTTTTCCCTTGTCTTTCTCCTTGTCATGTTGCTTAGTGTTCTCATGCCACTGTCCCCAATACTTATTATACTTATCTTTCATTCTCTTTCCCATTTCTTTCTGTAAATCATCTTCACTATCCAACCACTTATTCACCAAGATATGAACTTCCCCAATCTCAATAAAGAAAGAATTGGCAGTAACATGGAGAGATGAAGACATGCGCACAGTCAAATCATAGAAATGCTTTAGGAATTCTGCAATATTCCTCACCTTATGCCAATCATCTTCATCGGGATGCCCAACCCCACCATTAGCAGCCAAGTCGGCCACATAGGTTGCATCTTCGTCGGCAAGTCGTAGGAACACCTTCTCATAAACAAGTGCAGCTTTTAACATAAGGTATGTGGAGTTCCATATAGTGCATATGTCTAGATTCAAGAAAGCATCACTCTCTATCTTCTCTTCATCTACAATCTCCTTAAATTTATCCAACCTAGTTGTGCCATTTCTTATGTATCGTACAGCAGCCCGCACACGTTGTACAGAGGGGTCCACTTCCTTAAGGCCATCTGTAACAATAAGGTTCACAATATGTGCTGCACATCTCATGTGGAGGTACTTTCCATTTGCTATGCAGGTTTTTGCATTTGACATTAGCTTTCTCAAGTAATTGAGACCACCATCGTTCGAGCTAGCATTGTCAACTGTCACTGTCATTACTTTCTGCATACCCCATTCATTCATGACTCGCTGCAATTTTTTTCCTATATCTTCTCCCTTGTGGCCTTTCACCTTGAAAAAGCTTATGATCTTCTTATGTAGATGCCACTCATCATCAATGAAATTAGCCGTGACAGCCATGTAACCTTCTTGCTTTCTTGATGTCCAACAATCAGTTGTCAAGCAAACTCTTTCGCCATGTTTTTTAAAGAACTGTTTTAGCTTTGCTTTCTCCTCAAAATACTTACGAACAACACCTCTCGTACATGTTCTTCTTGATGGCATGGTGAAGCGTGGGCAAGCCTTTGCCATGAACTTTCTAAACCCAGGCTTCTCACCCATTGAAAAAGGCTGCTCATCTTCTATCACCATTTCAGCAAAAGCCTCCCTCAGCTCTTCAGGATCAAACTTCGAGATACCAGGGCCATCAAGAGTCATTTGCAAAGTACTTTGAGAGGGATCTTTGGCATTCCTGTGTGGATTATGCTTGCAAGTAGTCAAGTGCCTAATCATGGCGCTTGTGCCATTCTTTTTTGATTTGGCCATGATGCTACGATTGCAATAGTTGCACGTGCCCGATAAGAGAATATTCTGGTCACTAAAGTTCTTGCTGAAATGCTGCCACACTTCTGATCTTGGATCCATTTGCTTTCTCCCTACCTTATTTCCGGTGCCTTCTTTATTTTCTCCATCTTTGTCATCTTCAATGTGTACAATCTCATCCTCTTTCCTAGCAAATTGGCTAACTTCAGTGGACATAGTAGCAGTTTCTTCATGTTCAGCCATCTAACAAAAAAGAACAAGGGCTTAGTAATTAATAAACAAAACAAATCCCATTCAATACTTGACTTATGAATTAATAATTTATTGATCTATATGAAAGTTAAATAACAATATGAGTCAGGACTAGTAAGATCAATTTCTGGACATTAAATCAGAGTCGTAGAGTACTCATACTATTAAATCAGAGGAGAGGCAGCAGACTATTTCACATATGCTCGTATTACGAAAGGAGCTACACGCAGATTCCAAGCAGAGGAGCTACACGCAGATTCCAAGCAGAGGAGAGGTAGCAGACTATTTCCAGTTTTCCACTCACCTCGCAGAGTCCAAGCAGAGTCGCAGAGCGCCAGAGCCCAAGCAAATTCTTTGCCCTCAGAGTCCAAGCAGGTCGTAGAGTCCAAGACTCCAAGCAACCTCGCAGAGTCGCCGACCTGCAACTTCAAGACCCGAAGGCCGGAGCTAATGGCGGCGGCCTGGGCGTCTGGCGGCGGCCTGGGCGTCTGGCGGAGCGCGGAACGGCGGAAGTTCGTGGGCACTGGGCGGCGCCGCGGTGGAGCTGGATTCTAGGCATATATGGTGGAGCAGGGGGAGCCGGGGTCTGTGGGGAGGGAGGGGAATCGGAGGGCCGGAGCGGGGACTGGGAATTTGGCATGGGAACTTGGGAAGCGCCGCCGATGGGGGAGGGAGATTAGCGGTCGTCTCGGGAAGACGTACAGTATCGGTGCTTAATTGCTCAGTTAAGACTAGCCGCCGATGGGAGAGGGAGTATGCGACTGGGCCGCTTATACATATTATCGGGCTTTTCGGTTGGATCGGTCTTTTTGACATGCAGACCGATTTGACCGTACTAAATTCGGTTTTTAAATATTTCTACCCAAACTTTTAATCGGTCTTTTCGGTGTCGGTCCTTTCGGTTTCGGTGTCGGTTTTTTCGGATTCGGTTTTCGGTCATCGGTTTTTCTGCCCACTCCTAGCCGCAGCGGCCGTAGTTCCATGGGAGGCAGGACAGATCAGAGAGAAATCACGGATCAATCGGGTTCCCAGAGCTTCGTGATAGATCTCATATTATTGTTAGACTCCATCCCTATCTATGTTTTCCTTTCCATTGAATTGGCTTCACCATTTCTTGATCAGAGAGCAAAATGGCTCCCGCTTCTTCTGAAAGAAAATAGGGGTGTTGAGAGAGAGAGAGGACAATAAAGAAAGACAACATACCCACCTTGCGTGGAGCAGCAGCACACACCGCCCGTCGGTTGCCCACCACACACGAAGCTAGTCCTCACCATAGGCTTGCGTGGAGAGCGGCATATGCCTACATGTAGTTGTAGCATGCCCGACAAGTGGCCTCAAATCAGCCTAGACAAGAGGAGGCAGCCCTTTGGAGAAGGGGAGACGAGGAGAACATGCCATGTGAAAGGAAAGGGCACATTGGAAGAACCGGAGGCGACGCCTTGCTACGAGGGTGAGCGACCAAGAAGCGGAGACTGGCGAGGGAAAGTACCTAGTGGCGGAGCTTGACCGCGGGGGAGGAGCTGCCAAAGAAAGAGGGTCCAGTGGGGGAGGAGGGGCACCGGGGCGAAGTCCCGGCCGTCGCTGGGATGCCGGAGGCGAGGAGGAGCATACGTGGAGGCGCCATCTCAACCCTATACAACTGCTGCTTCACCCATGCTAGGTTTTCATGGAAGGGGCTGCGCTGGGTCCGGAAGGGAGGAGATGATGCGAGAAGAGGTTATCGTGAGTGGAGGGGGCGAAGGTGAGAGGGAGAGCTCGGGAGCGGTGCACGTTGCTGGAGGAGACGGGGGAGGGGCTGGGATTGACATGAGCTCGGGTGGAAGGACACATGATCGAGATGAGGGTGAGGTGGGGGTGGGAACGGAAGGGACCAGCTCGTAAGATTTTAGTCAATAGCTAAAACTGCATGAGATGACTCGGATCAGACGACCACAAACGACTTTTGCACGCGCTTAATCTATAGTATAATACTCTATCCGATCCATATTAGTTGACTTAAATTTTTCTTGATTTGGCTGAATCTAAACATTATTTCGTATATAGATTCATCCAAATTTTGATAAATCCAAGTCAAGTAATATATACTGGTGTTTGTGAAAATTACTGAGGTTTGGTGAAAAAATTGACTCCAAGTGGTGTAGTGTAAAATAAATAAAAAAATCTCCCGTTGCCGAAGCTCACCACCACCACCGCGTACGGCGGCACCACGGCAATTTCCGATCAGCCGGCGACGCCCCGCCTCCGCCGCCGCCGCACCTCCTCCTTCGCCACGATATCCTGCGTCCGGCCGTCCGGCTCCGGCATTCTGACTCCACCCTGCCAATTTCCCGAATCCGCCTCCCGCGCTCTTCCACCACGATGTCATGCATCGGTCTCCTCCGACGCACCTCCACCTCCACCTCCACCTCCACCTCCACCTCCACCCCCACCCCCAACCCCAACCCCACCTCCACCTCCACCTCCACGCCCTTGCGCTCCTTCTCTCCCCACGCTTCCCTAGCAGGAGCCACGGAGCGCGTGCGCACCGGGACGCTAAACTCAAAAAAGCGCGGACCACCTGTTCGACGAAATGCTGTGCATAAGAAGTTGGTCTGCTGGCGCCACCGACGATGGGGGCGGGGCCTCTCTCTCCCGTGTAGCCTCGTCGTGAGGGGCGTCGGCCTGGGCGGCGGCGGAGGTCCTCGACGCGTTGGAGGCTGCAGCAGGTGGGGAACCTCTCGTGCCCGCGGTCGCGCGTGGAGGGAGGGCTCGATCTGGCCCTGTGCGGGCCACGGCTTCGGGGTGCGGTGGCGGCGCGAGGAGCTGCTGCTCCGGCGTGCTGCGTGGATGCTGCAGCGGGGATGGTCGGTCGGCATGGGGGGCCTCCTCCCACGAGCCCATGTTGGCTGGCGGCGTGCCCGGTGGTGGCCAGCGCCCTTGGCGGAGCCGGCGGCTGGGTTATCCACAAGATTCTCTTGATTACTTCGCTTTAGGTTAGTAAATATTCCGAGGAAATTAAGCATGCCTCCTTTTATTTCTGCTCCCATACCTGCCCAAAAATAGTAAGCTGCATCAAGTGAGGTTTCCTCTCAATAAATATCAATCAATTAAAGAAAAGAATAATTTTCCTCTGGCGTATTATTGGTTTCCTACATTGATTAGCTAGACGATACTGCTGCAGTTCACGAGAAATTTGATTAGCTTGATGATGCATGCACCAGACACTGTTAGTAAACAGCAGGTAGCTCCTGTTATCTAATCACACAATATTATCTGCGCAATACACCGCACAAGTGTTTGAATAAGCACAACCTAAGTTGTTTGCAAGAAGCAAGGTACTCATAGTATGATATCAACTTTGTAGGTTCTTCTGTGACTGTTAATCCTAAATCGACGTGCTTGTGTATAATCCTTAAACTTCAGTTTTTTGACCTTTATACATTAAGGGCTGTTCAAAGCATAAATTATGGAACCCCTGAGAGCGCATATGTTGGATTTGTGTAAGGTGACACTGAATTTTGCAATAAATTTTATAAAATTGCTTGCAGCTTGATTTGCATCATTCATGTTATAGTCGATACATACAAGATTATCAGCTTTTCTGTAAATAGTCACTGCTGTTTATTTTGATTCACAGAAAAAGGCTTGTGGCATGTGCAATAGTGGGCGTGAGACAAGCACAGAAGGTGTGTTACTCTTTACAGACGATGGGCGTGAGACTTGTAGTAGTATTAACAGCTACAAGTGTACCTACCTTGTTTCATATGCACGGGTGATTATTCCATAATGTTGCCATTATCCTTAGCTACTCATTATTCTACTAGGGTAATTGATTTTCCTGGAACGTCTAACTAGGGGCAGAAAATATAGTGTTTGTGTGACATATGTAGTGCTATGATTTTGAACGAAACATTCTTTTGCCCAGGTTTAGGAATAAATCTGTTGTTGCAACTGAAAAAGAAGGCGTGGCTTCTTTACCGTAGCTTTGGTCACTCACTCCCATCTGCGCCTGAAGTTTCAACGCTGTGCATTTGTGTTGAGCATTGTTAGATAATAGATTTTTGTGGTACTAGCAGACTAGTATATTGTGTCTATGTATTTCAGACAAATTCTTTCAGTCACTTATATAACTTAATGATCACTCCTGACTGTTAGATGAAAGTTATCTGTGCCATCTTAATTGATCTTGTTCTAAAATGTTTATTATTGGTAGAGCTTTTGGGGTCTTTGGAGGACAGTAAATACTATTTGGGATGAACACAGGAGACAAGGAAGGAAAAAGGTATGCACTGCTCTGTCTTTTCTCACTCTTTAGGCTGGCCGTTGTTTTTCTGTCAGTAGACTAGTACTCCACGGTAGGCAGTATAGAGCAATGTTTTGTGAATGCTGACATTCTGCTAGTAGTATTCAAGTGGAACTGTAGACTCGTTAAGCACCGGCAGATGTCAGGCTTTCATTTGCTGTTGATTTTTGACCACCTTGCTCTGTCTCTCTCTGTACCTTGTATGGCACGAGGAGGAGAAGCGGGCCAAGCCAAAGTAGTGGGGGCATGGCTGCTGCTGCTGCTGCTGATCACGGCGCTGCGTTCGGACTTCGGAGCTGCTGCTGCTGCTGGTGGTGGTGATGGAATTTTAGTTGGGGAGGTGGGGAGTGGGAAGTGGGGATGGAGGCGAGTGGGCGTGGATTATGTACTGCCATTACCGGGGCGCATGTGTCGAGAGGGGGAGTTTCAGTGCAGAGCTGGGATTTTTTACTCCCCATTTTGTAAGATGTGGAAAAAGACGACCATTTTATATGGATCCAGTGCGACATGCGCTGTTGGGCAAAAACCATATGGAGTTATTTCTTTTTTTCCCCTTTTCTTTTCTAAATTAATTTAAAACCCTGTTTCTTTTTTTCTTTCTTCCGAAGAAACGAAAAAGTTTACTGGGCATTTAAAAATCCTTTTTTCTTTGCTAAAATTGAAATGTTTTTTTCCCTGACATGACATATAGTAAGTCTTTTTTCCAGCTTATTAATTAGGGATTGCCAATTCTGTTTTCCAATCTCGCAATTTTCGGGTCAAACCAAAACTGACGGTGCGATTTTATAGGTGGCCCACGCCTCTCATTTTTTGGCATTATTATAATATAAATTCTGAGATCCGATCGTGACGCAGCTATCGAAACGGCCTTTTATGCGGTGTCTTTCCCCTTCTCCCTCCACACAATCTTCTTCCCCACCCTCTCCTCCTTCTTCCTCCCCAAAGGCCAAAGACTCGACCTTTCTCTCCCCACACGAACCAGAACAAGCCCTCTGAACATGGCTATGGCCATGGTTCTGTGATCTGTAGATAGAGCTAGGAAGCGAAATTACTCCACTACAGCCAAGATCCTCACAGAAGGAGGCCACCGTCCGGGCTCGAGCTGGTCGAGCCGGAAGCCGTACCATCAACAAGCCATGGAGAGAGGGAGAGAGACGGCGGTCCGGGCTCGAGCCGGAAGTCCCAAATCAACAAGCGACGCTCCGAGCCGCAAATCCAACAGCGTCAGGGAACCCGACCCGCTAACCGTCACAAGTCAGCCTGTAGGTGGGCACGTTAGCGGCAGCCCACCACGTACCCACCTCTGTCCATATAAGTTAAACGGGGTGTGGTTTTTTTTCTGTATAATACTCTCATGCTTTGGTGGGCGTCCGGCTGTCTGTTTAAACCCGCCAGCTCTTTTTTTCATCAGGCAAAGCCAGAGACCAGACCAGCTCCGCAACTTCCAGCATTCCATCGCTTCCATTAGGCAAAGCAAGACCAAGCGTCTAACGCCCATCACTTCAACCGCCAGAATTCAATACAAACTGGTCGCACGAATAAATTACAACATGGTAGTAATTTTCTTGTTTCTCAAAGTCATGAGAACACATGAAAATACCTCTCAATACAAATTAGGAACACATGAATAAATTACATGTAATATTTGGATAACTATATGATATTGTTCCTCCTTGTGAAGTACTCCCTCCGTTTGGGATTATAAGTCCCACACGGATAACTAGGTTGCCAATTTGGACAACAAAACATAAATAGTATAGTATAAAAATTATACCATTAGAAACTTTAGAGGTTATATTTTCTAATAGTATAATTTTTATGATATATAAGTTATCTTTTGTTAGTCAAATTAACAACCTAGGTATGCGCGTAAGACCTATAATTCCAAACAGAGGGAGTACTCGCTCCGTCCCAAAAAGCTCTTGAACGACGTGACGTACCAGGATACAGTACTCCACCTTCCTCCCTAGCGCACGTGTTGACCACCGCTGGCTAGCGGCCAGGACCAAGCTCCACCGCCGCTTCACCACTCTGCTGGACCGACGGAATCGACGCCGTCTCCTCCCAATCCGGTCGCCGCTTCCCCACTCCGCTGGTCCGACAGAATCGATGCCGTCTCCTCGCACTCGGCCGCCGCTTCCCCACTCCGCTGGTCCGACAGAATCGATGCCGTCTCCTCGCACTTGGCCGCCGCTTCCCCACTTCGCTAGACCGACGTAATCAACGCCGTCTCCTCCCACTACGGCCGTCGCTTCCCAACTCCGGTGTCTCCCACACGCTTGCTTCTTCTCCCTTGCCGCCGGTAGAGCTTGTTACTGCTGCTCTCCAAGTTTCTGAACAGAACAAGATCAGCACAAGTTCAGACTAAAACTTACAGAACAGGACAAGTTCAGACTAAAAACTTCAGATACCTACCTATTTAAATTCAGTACTAAATTCAGTTCTAAGCTCCACACCAAACCCACCATCCCAAACGGTGGTTCTTCCAGTTAAGTACAGTAGCTTGGACAATGATTTACCAATTAGTATACTGTATGGAGAATTTGGAATTAGAAAGAATAGAGGGAGGAGAACAGGGACCGCACTGGGGAGCAGCAGCAGCAGCTTAGAGTTGTGTTCGGAGGGAGCAGCACCGGCATGTGGCCGGCGGCAGGATCATGTGACCGGAATATGCGGGTGGCAGCAGCAGCAGCCAGGACAGGCGCACAACCAAAGTCGTCCTCCATGCCGGAGGTGGGGAAGGAGGCGGAGGAGGGCAGGCTGGAGCTCCGACCGTCCACCAACACTGCAGATCTAGCAGCGCCCCATCATATCCGGCCGCCCAAGGGGAAAAATCATACCTTGAACTCGAGGAGGAAGTGGATGATGCACGGGAGGAAGAGGAAGGCGGCGATGACGCGTGAGGAAAAGAGAGGCAGTCGCGGGGCGCGGGGTAAACAAGGTGGTGGTGGCGACGGCATGGGGCAGGAGCAGGGGTGGCAGAGCAAGGCGGCCAGTGGTGTCGGTTGGCGGGCGGCGTTGACTGAGGAATTGCCGAAGAGGGGAGAGAGCGAGGAGCGTGTCGCATGGACCTTGAGTATCGTAGCGGCGTGGCGGCGGTAGCGGAGACGCCGTGGGTGTCTATTAATTTTTCATACTCGCCCGTGGGTGTCTACCTACGGGAAACATGTGGGATGGGCTGGCGGCCCCGTGGGCTGCTCGTGCCCACCTTCAGGCTGAGTCACAAGCGCCGCGCCGTGGAGACGGCGCCGGCCCGGAGGGCCTCCCCTCCCCTCTGCGGCCCGGTACCGTCCCTTTAAAAGGCGAAGGATAGCTCCTCTCCTCTCCCAAGGAGACGAAGCAAATCATAATTCTCCATCAAGGTCTGCCTTCATCTCTCTCCCTCTCTCCCTCCCCCTCTCCCTGGTTTCTAGGATTTATTCAGTTCTTAACTCTCGACGTCTTGGATCTTACACGCAGGTCGCAGTAGTCTCCTTCGCCAATCCCCCGAAAGGATCTGAAGTATCGGCCGATTCAAGACGAACACGACCGCGGCATCATCCGAAGGTAACCGCCTCGATCTAGGGTTTCTGGCCGCAAATCTGATCTCGCCACGGGATTCGTCCTGAATCTTCTCTCGTCTGCGCGCAGGGAGCTTCTCCTTCCTCGTGCTTCATCCGTCGCTTCTCGCTGTAGGATCGAACACGACCGCGGCATCATCCGAAGGTAACTGATCTGCTCGATCTATCTCGCCATGGGGATCATCCTGGATCTCTCCCATCTGCGCGCCATTTGTCGGATCGATCGAAACTAGTCTCACCACGAACCATTTTCTATTCGCAGGTCCTCGTCAAGCGCCACCGATCAGGTCCTCGAAACTGATCTGTAGTGTGACGATGTATTTTTGGAGTGCTAGGCTTTAAGAAATCTGTATTACATTTTCTATCTATACAAGTATTTTGATTATTGGGTTCTTGTTAGATTGGTGTTGTATTGTCTGGCTGAAAACTGAAAAGTAGAAACCTGTTGGGGTATGGAATCCGATAACAGTTGACTTGTGGTTTTGTTGTCTTTTGTTTTGTTGTTGAGATGGGTGATTTTGTTGTCTGTTGAACATGATTTGGCCATTTTACTGTGAGATTGCAGTAGCAATTTGGACACCTTGGTAATTGGTGCACTATGTCTCGTGTCCTTTTTTTTTTTTTACTGTAAATATGTCGGTGCTTAATTAGTTGAGTAGTAGTAGTAGTAGTATAGTCGACCCGGATTTGGTGGACCTCGGCCACAGGAGAGGCTGACATCCCCACCAACAAAGATTTACTAATAATATAGGCCTGGACTAGGATTTGCGCCACCGGGCTTGGGCACATCGGTACAGGGGGATGGAAATGGAGTATCAGGATGTGTGCAATACTATTACTACTATCCAGTAGCAGATCAGCTGCTGTGCCATGCTAATTGCAGAGCATTGAATGTCTGAGCAACTTAAAGTCTGAGACCATGGAGGTAAACTAGCGGCCGTCAGAGCTTTCATCGATCACATGCCCTGTCCGATCGTTTGTCTGCAGGAGACGACACTTTGCCGGACGGAAATTGCAGGCCATAGTCTCCAAGGCCAATGCATGCGGAACTGTTACTGGCTAATCCTAACATCAAACACCGCTGGCAGTGAACACGCTCGTGCGCCACAATAACAGGACAACCTCTGTACTAAACGAGAATCTGCTGTTGCCTGTTTTCTGGCACACCAAGAAATCAGATTAGATCCCAAGAATACAAACAAAACCACATGTAGACCTCCTATCATTATCATCGGGACAACCGGCCCCAATCAGCATTAGAAAAAGCACCGACCAAAGTAGAGGTGGACTTGCTCAATCTCAAACCAAAGAGATATAGTTCCTCGCAAATATCTCACTATTCTCTTCACCGCTGTCCAATCAACACTCGTAGAGGCAATGGCGAAATTGACAAACCTTGTTAATAGAGAATGAAATATCTGGGTCTTGTCAATGCGACATACTGAAGAGCTCCAACAATAACGAGTAGAGTCTTCACTGCTCAAAGGATCACCATCAGATACTGACAACTTTTCAGAGACCGAAAGGGGGAGTATCAACTGTTTTACACATCTTCATATTTACTCGAGTAAGCAGGTCATTTCCATATTTCTCTTGAGTAAGAATAATACCATAAAATACCTTCTTTACCTCAATGCCAAGAAAATAGTGCAATTCACCTAGATCCTTTAATGCAAAATCCATTCCAAGATCATGAAGTAGTGCATCAACATCCGTCTCCGACGGAACTAGCAACAACAATATCATCAACATAGATGACCATAAATATAGTTACTCCCCCTTTGTTGTAGAAGGACAGAGAGGTATCAGCCTTTGATGAAGAGAAACCAAGAGACTGAAGTTTAGTACTAAGACGAGAGTACCATTTATTTCAACCCATACAAAGCTTTATCCAACTTGCAAACATGCCCCATCCGAGAGGCTTCCTTATAACCAGGAGGTTGCCTCATAAAGACCTCTTCTTCCAGAATGCCATGTAAAAACGCATTCTTCACATCTAATTGACGAAGATGCCACCCCTGAGATACATCAAGAGCCAACACTAAGCGAATAGTAGCCGCCTTCACAACAGGACTGAACGTGTCCTCATAATCGATGACATATCTCTGTCGGAAACCTTTAGCAACCAAGTGTGCTTTATAGCGATCAACTATACCATCCGCCTTTCTCTCGACTTTCTAAACCCACTTGCAGTCAATAATATTTTTGATTGAGTCGGCTGTTACTAGACGCCATGTGTTGTTAGCTAACAAAGCTGAAAACTCCTCATCCATTGCAGTCTTCCACTTGGGATCAATAAGAGCCTCATGAACAGTGGACGGCTCTCCTATACTACAGTAATTGCCAAATCTTAGACGGTCATAGCGAACCGTGCCATATTTGACAATCTTTGGCTGAAAAACACCACGCTGAGAACGTGTAACCAGGCGACCAGGTGCGTGAACAGTAGACGCAACAGGAATGGACACGGCAATGGAATCAGAACCATCATGCATGTTAACCGAGGCGGCCACATCAGATCCTATGACCTAGGCTGAAGAGGAAGACTTAGGTGCAGAAGATCCCGTCGTAGCAGGAGCCCCACACGCGCCCGTGGGAGAGGCCGACCCGTCGCGGTCCGGGCCGACCGGTACTACCCCGAGGTAGATAGCGCCTGCGATCTCGAGGCGGATTGCGCATCAGCGCCAAGAGCCAATGATTGGCTCTGTCGGGTGAGAGTATCTACTCCGGTTTCCGTGCTAGTAACAGAAAAAGCACTAGAATCACCTTCAGACTCCAAATTTTCACCGGATTCCTGTTGAAAAGACTCAGCTGGAGCATAGTTAGCAGGATTAGAATCACGATCAGCTGGTAAAACATGCCCCTCATGACCATGCAAGTTAAGTGGTTGCAAATTAAGAGGAAGGAGATTGATTTCTTCACGCGGGCGTGCTCTAGCATTAGAATGAAGAGCACCAAACAGAAATACTGCTTCATCAAAGACAATGTCACGAGAAATATACACGCGACCACTATAGATATCGAGACACTTATATCCCTTATGGAGATTACTATAGCCGATAAATGCACATTGTTTTGAGTGAAATTGCAATTTATGATTGTTGTATGGACGGAGATTTGGCCAACAGACACACCCAAAATTCCATAACAAAGAGTAGTCCCCTTTATTTCCAAAGAGACATTCTATGGGTGTTTGAGATTGAATAACCCGACTAGGAAGTCTATTAATCAAATACATAGCAATGTTAAAAGCTTCATCCCAGAATTTAAGTGGCATAGAGGCATATGCAAGAAGAGATAAATCTAGTTCAACAATATGCCTATGTTTACGCTTGGATGGACCGTTTTGCTAATGCGCATGAGGGCAAGAGACAAGATGGGTGATGCCAACACGCTGAAAGAAGGGATTTAGTTTCTGATACTCACCACCCCAATCTATTTGAATAGCTAATATTTTCGTATCAAAGAGCTTCTCAACAAGACTCTAGAAATCATGGAATTTCTAAAACACTTAAGATTTTATTTTCAAGAAATACACCCTATAAACTTGATGAAATCATCAATAAAACTAACATAGTATTTATATCTTCCAAAATATTTAGAGGCAGGTCCACAAACATCAGAAAACACAAGTTCAAGAGGAAAACTAGATACACTTCATGACTTTGGATGAGGTAGTTGATGGCTCTTGGCCTTTTGACAAGCATCACAGACAGACTCTTTATTTGTTTCATTAAACGAAATCTTATTATCTCTAAGAATTTGATGAACTACCACCGACGATGGATGACCTAGACGCTAATGCCAACGCGTAGAAGATGTCTTGGAGACACCATGAGCTTCATGACCTGAAGGAGTTGTGGACGACTGCAGTATAGGGTAAAGTCCGCTGATACGTTAGAAACGTATCTATAATTTTTGATGCTCCATGCTTGTTTAGTATCTACTTTGCTTTACCTGTCCACACTTTGAGGTGCTTTTTACATGTTTTCTGGTACTAACCTACTAACAAGTTGCAACAATGCCAGATGCCTGTTTTCTGCTGTTTTTGGTTTCAGAAAAGTTGGTAAAGAAATATTCTCGAAATTGGACAGGACAAAGGACAAAGTCAATTACTTTCCGTGGGGAAAAAGAAGTCCAGAGGAGAGCCGGAGGGGCCAGCCAGGGGGGCGAGACCCACCCCAGGCGCGGGGGCAGGTGGGCCCACGCCTGGCTAGGGTTTGGTGGCCCTGGCCGCCTCCCGGTCTCGCCCCTTCTTCTATAAGAAGCCCCCGACGCAGAAACCCTGAGCACCCGATCAGAAATCCGCGAAACCGTCTGTAGCCTCCGCCACCATCATCCCTAAACCGGGGGGGGGGGATCTGAAGTTCTTCCTGGCACCCTGCCAGAGGGGAGATCATCCCGAAGGACTTCTCTCTAGTATGATGCGTGAGTAGTTCCACCTTGGACTATGGGTCCATGTAGTAGCTAGATGGTTGTATATCCTCCTTTGTGCTTTCATGTATAGATCTTGTGAGCTCCGTTTATGATCAAGATCTAATCTCTTTGTAATCATGCATGTTGTGTTTGCGGGGATCTGATGGATATTGAGATTATTATGTTGGTTTGATTAATGGTTTTATCTTTATGATTATATCATGTCTGTGTTGTTTGTGATCTTGTATGCTCTCCGTTGTTAGTAGCTATTCTGGCCAAGTAGTTTCTAGTGACTCCAAGAGGGGTTATTTATGCTCGATAGTGGGTTCATGCCTCTAGTTTCTAAGGGAAGTGACAGAAATTTTCGGTTGCAGATGTGCTGTTTCTACCAGGGAGAAAACAACGGTCTCTTGTTCATGGAACATGTGGACTGTTTACCTTACACACTTTGATTAAAGCAATTGTCTGTTGCTTGCAACTTAATCCTGGAGGGGGTTCGGATGATAACCTGAAGGTGGAATTCTAGTCATAGATGCAGTTGGATGACGGTCTATGTATATTGTTGTATTGCCCAATCAGCCTCATAGGATCTTTCTGACTAGTAATTACATTGTTATGCCTTGCTCAGTTCCTGTAAATTGCCCCACTGTAATTTGTTTACCCTTCATGCCATGTTGTTTATCTAAGGAGAGCACCTCTAGTGAACTATGGAACCCGGTCCAATCTTTACCATTGATACATCTTCACTGTTACCTGTTTACTTGCTGCAAACTACCATTACCTTCCACACTATACGGTTTAATCCTTTGTTACAGCAAACCGGTGAGCTTGACAACCTCACTGATTCGTTGGGGCAAAGTCTTGAGTTTGTGTTGTGCCGAAACACCCAGCATTATCGCTGACGAAGTTGAGCGCGCCGAACCTCTAGACAAGGCCAGAGAGGACGCGCTCTCCTGATGAACCGATGAGGTTGCCTGTCCGGATGAACACTACAGCAAGCGCCGCTGCTAGCCCCATGGTGGGCGCCAACTTTCGTGGTGGTGTCACGATATATGCCATGGGTAGGCTTAAGTTGGGGTCGTATAGACGCAAGAGGAACCCGGGAAGGGAGTGCGAAGTGAAACTGCACACGAAGAACATGGAAGAACCCTAGATAAGATCGATGCTTCTTGAACTAGTTCTCTCGATCACGAGGCAGGTCCCCGCTCTCGCTACCTACATGCAGTTCTGCTTCTCCCTTCGGCCCGGTGCCTGGTGCCTACTCTAGCAGCTCTGCTCCGCCTTCCTAGCGGCGGCCTTCATCACCCGCGGTCCTGCTTGGAATAAGCTCCTCGCCGAGCCTCTTCTCTCCTTATCCAGCTGGCAACGTCCACCTCCCCGTCTCCTGAAGCGCTCCTGCACGCGTGCAGCTGCCGTATTTTTTTTTTGCCAAATCTGTTCAAATCTATAAAGTTCAACTAAGTCTGACCCTTTTTCGAAACTAATTTGAAATCTGACCCCTATGGTCGGCGCCATTTAAAATGGCGCCGGAGTTGTACAGGTCGGCGCCAAGATGAAGCTACTGAGAGGCAAACTAGGGAGGTCGGCGCCGTTTTAAACGGAGCCGACGTCGGCGCCATTTTAAACGGAGCCGACCTCTTTCAGATCGGTTTTCTATTTTGTGTGCGCCGACCTGTACAGTTTCGGCGCCATTTTAAACGACGCCGACCCTAGGGATCAGATTTCGAATTAGTTTCGAGAAAATGTCAGACTTGATTGAATTTTTGAGACTTGGACAGATTTGGCAAAAAATACGCAGCTGGCCGCCCTTGCCTTGCTCCGTCCATGCACCCGCCGGCACAAGCCTTCTTGGCTCAGGTCGAAACTCCACGTCGCTCTACTCGTCGTGTACTATCCGGTGATACGCGCTGGCTCACGTAGATGTTCCGGCGACAAGTGCTCTCTCGCCAAGCAACACGTACGTACAAGCCAAGCAAGCAGGGTGATCAATTTTTCATCTTCTAACCAAACAAAATCTTGCACAAGCACAAGCACGTACAGTAGCAGCCTAACAAATGTCAGCGTGCAATCCTTGCACACGCACGCAGCAGGCTGACACACACATACTGTACAAGCGGTTACAATCCAAGTATCAAGTCAAGCAGGTTAAATTATCGCAGTCCCACCAATCCAAATTAGTTAACTTGGTTTTGTTTAGATTCGGATGTATTTAGCATTAGAATAAATTTAGATACATTCAAATATAGATAAATCTGAGTCAACTAATTTGGATCGGAGTGAGTAGAAATATTTTTTCTCTCCAATTTCTCAAAGTTTGTTGTGGTATTTTTTCTTGTATAATTCGAATGTCTAAATTCAACTTCAGTACATCAGTTTATATAAATAGGATACTTTTACATGCACGTGTCAAACATATGTACTAATACCTTTTTCTAGGTTAACAGAACAATAAAATGGAAAATACAGTGTCTGTAATGTGTTCACACGGAATGAAAAGATAATGGTTTGTCGGGGAGAAAGTCCCATACGATAGCGTGAAAATAAATAGGTGTACAGAAGCATTTAGCAAATCTGTGCACGTGAGAAAAAACTTTTAATTCATTTTTTGTACTCCCTCCGTTTTTCGACTGCCTATGTGCGTCCATGGCTCGGCAGCCTGTCCGCCTGCAGAGCAGTAGTGAACGCTTGAGTGCCGCCTTGAGTGCCTGCGAGGGGAATTTGGATTGAGTGTGCGATTTTATCTAATCTAATCATCTGCTGAGCATCGCTCTGCTCGCCACTGCTGGTTACTCACGGCCGTGCCCCTTGTACGATGCACAATCAGGCATGTTGAATCAGTGGATTGGAGGATACGATCTTAATCAGGCATGAACCTATGACCGTAATTTGACCTTTTAGCCACTCAGACATGAAAGCATCTTAATACTCCCTCTGGCCCATATTAATTGACTTGAATTTGTTAAATTTGGATGAATCTATATAGTAAATAGTGTCTAGATTTATTTAAATTTTGACTAATCCAGGTCAATTAATATGGGTCGGAGGGAGTATGTTATTACATGATAGATTAGGATTCCAGTTTTATGTACCCCTTCCAATATAAATTAGTTGTCTCCATTTTGTCTAGATTCAGATGTAGCTCGCATAAAACTTGTCTAGATATATCCGAATCTAGACAATCAGGATCTATTAATGTAGATTGGAGAGAGTAGAATGTATTTAATAGTTCCTTCATGTTTTTAGGTGATACCATTTTAATATTTACATGTCACGTTTGAATGACTTGACTACATGTTGTATATATTAAGTAGAATCTTGGAAAATATTGATCTTTAGATGACTCATTGGAATTTCGTTCTTATTAAAGTAATCAAACAACAGAAGAAAATACAACTTATATTTTTCTGCTATGTTAGTCGTTCTGTCATAATATGACATTGTGCTTAACAATTATTTATAGACATTTCGGATTGGGAATATGTAGATAGTAATAACTTTTAATATTTTGCATGTGAAAATTGATACATATATGTTTGGATTTCTAGTTGTGTGCGTTACATTTTAACCTTAGGAGCCTACACGGTCCATTCAGCCTAGGGCCTCGTAAAATATAGAACCGACCCTGCCTATGCTACATAACCAATATAATGGAGTAAAATACATCGACGACGGTAATTAAAGTTGACACCTAAAAATGAATCGATACAGTCACCCATATTCAGAATACGCAACGTACGATACCTAAATACGTCTTGATGTTTATATAGGTCACTGGGCTCACCGTAGAGAGATGTATTCTGCCGACATGGCGCCCCTTTTGACCAGTCTCTAGCTTGTAAAAAATCCTCTTAACAAAAAATAGTTGTAATTAAACATATAGGCCGTGCTAGCAGCTGAGAGCCATCCCCGAATGTCGTCGTCGGAATAAGTTCACACCGCCCCCAGCAAGCTCACCGCAGCACATGTCCGCGCGTAGTAGCACCGTACCGCCGTCGCCCACTACCAGCTATCGCGATGAGGACCAGCAGCCGTGCGCACCGTACGTTGAAGACCACGACAAACAAGCTGATGAGAGCTACGTACGTACAAAGAAAAATCCTCTTAACAAAAAATCTGATGTGAAACAATCATGGTTTTTAGACGGTTGCAAGTCGTCAAGTAGCTCAACTTTAAACAGTGTCATTTGAAAATTTGAGAATATATGTAATATCCCATAAATAAAAGCAGATAATACATGTAGATGTGATTACATAATTTGTGGGGCATCTCATTGGCCTGCATATTGTAGTGGATGTGCTGCTAATGCACATAGATATGATATATAATGAATGATATGGTGGTGCAAAGAAGTGGACAATATATGTATAAATATCAGGGCGATCCATCAGTTGACCAATAGTTTGCTGCATTTTTAATACTTTAGTAGTACATAACTACAGTGCAATAATGCTAAGCTTACGGAAATTTGCTTAGGGACTGGTCTTACGGGATTATGTGGAGCCACACGGTTGGTTCTTGTTTTTTTTTCCTTCCTGAAACCGCGGACCACATTCTCAACCGATTTGTCTTTGTTGTTAGTCCGTAAGATTTTTCCGTATAATTTGTCCGTAGATGTAGCTTTAAGGTTGGCCCTTGTTGTGGCCACATGACTGCATGAGACTTCTCCCTTGTTGTTTGAAATGCAAATTGTGATATATGGATTTAAAAACTTGATGCTAGATCAGCATCTGGCATCTATACCATACTTGGATACTTGCATACCAGTAAGTAACAGAGAAAGGCATAAGGATAACGGTACTATGTATCTTTAGTGGCCTTTTCTCTAGACACAACAGAATGATCAAAATAACCTGGTGTAAGGGAGAAATCCACTTCTAATCCCGAGCACAAATGGTCTCGGTATCCTGACCCTATAGTCACGTGAAGAAATCTTCGGGCACTGTCCTTGTCCAGTACTCCCTCCGTTCCGAATTATAAGACGTTTAAGGTTTTGTATGGCATTTTTTGGCACGCTACGTAATTCTCCGGGTTTCCAATTTTGCCCCTAGGTCGCGTCGGTCTCGCTCGCACGGAGAGCTCACTCTGATCCTCCTCTCCCTCTCACTCTCTCCCTCGTCTCCCACATCACCCGCGCTCTGTCGCCATGGCCGTCGACCATGGCGCCCGAATCACCGCATCTCGGCCGCGCTCTACCTCGCCCGTGTTGCCGCCACCCTATACCTCGCGCGTGTCGTCGCCGCCCTCTCCCTCGCGCGCGTCACCGCAGACTTGCTCCGGCGGTGGAGTAAAAACCTCGAATTTCTCCTCCCCTGACAGCCGGATCTGCAGCGCTGGTGCTCGATCTGTCCATCCAAGGTCAGGTCTGTGCTCCAGTTGTTGTGGTGACCGGTGGGTACTACCAAGACAGCGCGACGGCGATGACCACCACCAGCTCTTCATCTTCAATTTCTTCTCTGATGTCCGACGGCTATGATCCGGTGAGTCTATTCTGTGACCAGCCCTCAAACAGGAAAAGGGAGTACTTCAGATTTTCGGTTCCCTTTGCTGCTCCTCTGGACTTCCCTTGTCTGTTGATAGCCGTCGGAGAAGAAATTAGACTTTATGATCCGATGAGTCTATTCTGGACTAATTTGGCTCATGATGTTGGATAATTACCTGTTGATCTTATTTAGAACCCTAAACAGCAGGCTCTCAACATTAAAAAACAAAAGAAAACTCTGTTCAATGCTCACTTCAGAGCCAACATTGGAGTAGTATTCTTTCTGAAGTAAGTTCAGATGAGAATTTTCCCAAGTATCCAGTCTTTTTTTTGCGAATTCCCAAGTATCCAGTCTGTGGTGTGCACTCTTGCTCATCAACCTTTGTCATCCTCATCATGATATTGTCCACAATTCGGCTGAGAATGCATATCTGAATGAATATATGTTCTGAGCCTAACATAAATACTTTTAGTGTCGATTTGAGCCTAACATAAATATTTTAATTACTGGCAATGCAGCTTAATGTCATCTACGCTCTACGGCCTCATCTCTGGCAGACTTGTCCGTGAGAAGGTCGATCCCGCAGTGCAGCTGGTGGATCGAAGCCAGGTCAGTACATCATATGCATCATACCTGCAGTAGTGCATATGAAACCAGTTTCTACATATTGTTGCATTTCTCTGACAGTATCATGCTTGCTTATGTGGACATACAGATGCATGCAGTGGACTAAACACAGTTCAGAGAGGCCCCTCACCTTTTTGAGATCGAGGACACCAATGGCATGCCGAGGGCGTCCATCTGTAAGCTGCCAGATAACAGGGTCACTGAGGAGTACAACTGGAATGCTGTCGGCGATCTTTCCGGATGATCTGTCTGCCTTCAGGTCTCTTGCCCACTGTGATAAAACATAAGCTTATCTGTGCCTCTTTTAAAGCAGTAGGTTCATATGGTCTGCAATTACCTGGTGATTTAGTTCACTTGCTATGCTACTGTTTAGGTCTAGTTCATCACTTGTGATGTAGTACACCGAGGATCTGTTGTGCTGTAGTACATGGAGTATTAGGAATATCACTTGTGATGTCGTACATGGAGTAAATTATGGAGGGAGAAGTGATGATCAGTTATCCTAATTTTCTTAAAGTGCATTCACATGGAGTATACATCATGCACTACCATATGATCTCTACTCCTAATTTACTTTCACCATATCTACTGATAGCTCTTGCCACCCGAATTGTTCTGACATTTGTTATTATGTTCCACTTGATACAAAAACTCTGGGCATGCCATTGTCTGACCAGTAACAAGCAGCATATCGTTTTTCTTTTCAGCATAATTTTCATGAAATTGCTTGCAGTGCTGTTGTTGCTTATTGCTTGTTACTGTAAATTCAGAGCTCCTTGTCCTAGGGGAGGCGAGGTGTCGGCGATCTCCTTGTACTGGGGGCGGCGAGGTGCCGGCAATCTCCTTGTCCTAGGGGCGGCGAGGTGTCGGCGATCTCCTTGTCCTGAATCAGAGCTTCTCCCAGGTGCAGGGCAGGGCGCGGGTGGACACGGTGCTGTCCTGGGGCGGCGAACCCGGAGGTACTGGCCGGCGAGATGATCACCAAACCTGGAAGCGCTGGTCGGCGCTCTGCTCCTGCTGGGTTAGGGGCAGGCGGCCAGCGAGCTACTGGGTGGGGCGACGGCCGGCGAGATGAGCATCGAACCTGGAGGCGCTGGCCGGCCTGCTGGGTTGGGGGCGGGCGGCCAGCGAGCTACTGGGTGGGGGTGACGGCCCGCGATCTGCTCCTGGTGGGGCGGCGAGGAAAATTCCGAGACATCGCTGGCCATCTGCTGCTAGGGCGGTGTTGGATGGTTCCGTGCAGAACGGGAATCGCCATACAAAATCAGAACACAATGTGACAAGACATATATACGCACGGTACGGTAACAGCCTGAGCGCCCGCGAAGTTACTCCGTTTACTTCTCAACCACGGGTCCACTAGATTCGATACGATTCACCTGTGTACAATTGATTTACTATTCCGATGCAGCAGTGGACCAATCGCCACGCGGGAGTACATGTGCTCGAGAGCCATATCGCTGCGTCCGGTATAAGGATCTCGATATAAGTATAAGGGCATATATATAATACGGTGATGTCAGCTTTTTTTATGGTTGCCATGTCAGATTTTTGTTTAGTTGGAGGAGAGAGAATAAAGAAAGAAAAGGTTGTCTTTCCTTAGCTAAAGGATGATCTCTTAAAAATAAGAGAATACTATTTTTCTCCATTGTGCCTTATGTCTTCTTTTATCAACACAATTTTTTACTATAATTAGTCAATTCAAATTAATTCTTAGAGATAACAATAATAGATGATCCATTGTACAACTTATTTTTATTATCTTCTCTAGATTACGTGGAGGGCTAAGAGAAGACCTGCCTTCTTTAGCATTGTACGTGCCCTAAGTACTCTAGTAATTTGAACAATGAGGCAGTGCAATGTGGGTTTCTTCAATTTGAAACACAAAGACACTGGAAAATTAATTAGCGGTTGTTTAAGAATATGATACAACCATCATAGGTTCATCGGTGAACTAAGACGGAGATTACAAATGAGTTTCTAAAATATATAGAGTTATAGACCATACCTAGATTTGGACTTGCCACGGCGATTTTGCTGAACACGCTACAACCCACAGGGAATTGCAAGTAAAATCAATAGGAAAACATATGAGATCATGAAAGAAAATATCTTTAATGAGATCTAACATGAACAACATTAAAAAAGCAGCAAAATTATGAGCGTGTTCTAAGATATATCTATCCGGGTCTTCTACTCGCAATGGTAAGTATGCATGCAAGTGGACAGTCTGGCGGACAAGACGGACAATCCACCGGAGTGCATTCAAAGCTAATGAAATGGATTAGTTTAGAAAAGAATTGGTTTATTGAGTATGTGAACAAATTAGGCGTACATGCATCCATGGCTTGGCAGACGTCCGCCTACATTCCTAATGGCAAGCAAAAAGGACGCGGCTTGCCTGTAGCCTCGCTATGCGACCATCCGTGCGGCCTCACAAGTTAACTTAATCGAGCGGCTCTCTCTCCCCCGCACCAGGCGCTGTTCTAAAAAGAAAATAAAGGTCGCGGCACGGTCGTATCCCTCTCCCGTGTACTGATTCCCATCCGTAATACACGCACTGTCATTATAAGTAAAATACCACATGACGCGGGAACAGTCCACGGAGCTGCGCGCCAAAAAACCAATCCCCCGCTAATGCAAATAGAAACAGGAGGTTAAAGCGGAGCAATCTGGACAGGAAAAAACCAATTGAACAACGAATGAACAGTAACTTCATACACAGACTCCAATTGAATAGTGCAGCAATCAGCAGTGGTTGCCGATGGATTCTTCAACTACTCCTGGGCATGAAGGCGATGAATCTCACGCACAGACAGTAAGAGATCTGACCCTACTCTTCATATGAATCATATTCAAAATTTCCAATTTCTTCATTTTGTACTGATTGGAAAGAGCTCTTCCAACCCTGCCATTCCCTCCCTTTGCTCCCCTTCGTCAGGCATGCCATGAGCCTCGATTTACATGAACTCCTTGCTAAATTTCTGGGAACATCTGCACACAAGATCAAATGATAATTGCTTTAGGAAATAGAGCATTGGCATCCTAACTAATTTTTTTGCTGATGTTGAATCCATTAACAAGAGAAAAATAGAGAGTACATGTGATTAACTATGTTCTGTTGGATTCATAGCCTAGAATCATGATCTAACAGTCAAATTAATTTTGTTGAGACTGTTAGTCATAGGCAATCAAAAGACATGGTGTTATATAAGTGTCAGTAGTGATCAGCACAATGTGACTAAATTGAATATTGACTGATATAGGATTTCCAAGAAACAGTAGCAGATCCCACTGATGGAAGGGTACCAAAACTTGGGATGCAGTTTTTATCAGAAGAGGAAGGATATTCTTTTTATAACAAGTATGCCGAAACTATTGGCTTTAGCATTAGAAGAAGCAGTGGCCATAAAATGAAGAACTCCTCTGCAATGCAACAAAGGACATTTACATGCTCTCGTCAAGGTCTGGGCTATAAGCAATTTTTTTCATGATTGTAATCATATTTCGGTACACTAAGAAAATTATTATAACTTACAGGCTACCGTGGGGATGATAAAAGAGAGGACACGTTCAACTACAGCAGGCCTGAAACACGATGTGGTTGTACCGCCCGTATGAAGATAAGTTTTAGAAATGGATTTTATGAAGTGTATGAATTTGAGGCATCACATAACCACATTCTTGCTCCTGGAACCATGGCCCACTTTTTGAGATCCCAGAGAAAAGTAACAGAAGCGCAAATAGCGAATGCAGAGGTTGCAAAGTCCGTAGGTATTTCAAATAAAGCAACAATCAATTTGATGGCCAAACAAGTAGGTGGAATCGAAAACCTTGGTTGTACACGTGAAGATATGAAAAATCGATTATACTCAAAGAGAACAATAAAAGCAAAGGAAGGTGACACGGGGGGAGTGTTAGAATACATGGAGAAGAAGGTATCGGAAGATGTCAATTTCTTCTATTCAATTCAAGTAGATGAGGATGATTTGATAACTAATATTTTTTGGGCTGACTCTAAAATGGTCTCTGACTATGCGATGTTTGGTGATGTTATATGTTTTGACACCACATACAGAAAATTAGATGATGGACGTCCATTTGGTTTGATTGTTGGGGTAAATAATCACAAGAAAACTATAGTCTTCAGTGCTGCACTTCTCTATGATGAAACCGCTGAAAGTTTTGCTTGGCTTTTTAGAACCTTTTTAAAAGTTATGTCTGGAAAACATCCACGGACAATTCTGACCGATGAAGATGCAGCAATGGCGAAGGCAATCAGTATAGTCCTACCTTATTCTATACATAGACTTTGTGTGTGGCATATGAATCAAAATGCTTGCAAGCACCTTGCTGGAGTTGTTACATAATACAAGAAGTTCAATGTTGATTTTCAACATTGTATCTATGATATAGAGGAGGAAGATGAATTTATAAGTGCATGGAATGGAATGCTTGACAAGTATGGACTGCGTGAGAATGAGTGGCTTCAAAGGTGGTTTGAGAAAAAGGAACATTGGGCACTAGTGTATGGCAGAAATACATTCTCTGCCCAAATGACCACTACCCAAAGAAGTGAAAGCATGAACAATGAACTGAAGAAATACATCAGTGTTAAATATGACATGCTTACTTTTTTTCATCATTTTGAGCGGCTAGTTGCTGATAAAAGATTTGAAGAGATAAGGTGTGACTTCAAAGCAACACAGACTAGTCCCACCCTAAAGGCAGAAGCTAGCTACATGTTAAGACAAGCTGTAGCCACATATACTCCAACAATATTCAAAATGTTTCAGGAGCAAGTTCTTCGGACCCTAAACTATGATACATTCCTTTGTGATGAAAGTGAGGCAATGGAGAAGGTTTACAAAGTAAAATTGCATGGCACGCAACGTGACCATGTCGTTAGAATTATTCCAAAGGAAGAAAAAGTCAGCTGTAGTTGCAAGAAGTTCGAATTTGCTGGAATACTTTGCTCCCATTGCTTAAAAGTACTTGATATTAATAATATCAAGCATATCCCTGAAGATTATATCTTAAAAAGGTGGACGACTGATGCAAAAGTTCTAAATATATCAAGCAAACATAGCCAGCATGAAGACCCAAAAGCAAGAATGTCAAATCGCTATAGGGATTTGTGCAGAATGTTTATGAAGATAGCTGCTCGTGCTGCTGAATCTGATGAATCGTACGATAAGGCTGCTAATTGCGCAGAGCAATTAGCACTAGAAGTGGAGAAATGCTTGAAAATTAGAGTTGATCCAGAAGTGGGCAACTCTATTAAATCTTCATTTGTTGTCACTCTTCTAGAGACCTCTTGAGGACCAAAGAAATTCATACAAAAAGACACACATATTCCATGAAATTCTAAAGCAAACGGTTTCATAGGAACAAAGCTGAAGTTCTCATTTCAGATAGGATCGTAACAAAACAACATTGAATCAACCAAAAACACAAACATACCTCGAGTGTGTGCTTCTAGCGAAGGGCATGACTGAGATCTCTGGCGATACAGTAGAGCTGTGACACGGGGGCAGGAAATCCCTCTCCGGCAAACCTCTCAAACGCCTCCATCGCGCTGTGTTTCGCCTACTTTAGAGATAGAGAAGCTTGGGTGGCAGCCACTGCCGGCATGCAGATGAAGAAAAAGCCGCCTGCTGCGCCTTCCACCATCCTCTTCTCGTCGGAGCGGAACACTGCCACCCCTGCGGCATGGGCGACCGTGCTCTCCATGGAGGACGTGTGGCACGACATCGGGGACCTAGGATGTCATGTGTGCCCCGTCGTCTCCGCATCCGTGTCGGGTCCTCTGGCGTGCTCCTCGGCACCATGCCCTAGGATCTGTTGCCGTCTAGCGCGTCGACCCCCCGACATTGTTGCCTCGTCCTGCTGCGGCTGCATGGTCAAAAGCAGGCAGCCCGGGAGAGATCAGAAGGGCGCCGATGTTAGAAAGGGGAAGGGGCTAGAGCAGCGTGGTGCCATTGCTGGCGCCGGTGGGCTAGAAGGAGGAGCGCCTCCTCCCATAGAGATTGATCCTCCAGTCGTCGGCGGTTGGTGGAGGAGTGAAAACAGGAATATCAACACGAGGAGAGGATCAGAAATCAGTTGTGGTTGGAAAAAAAAAGATAAGACAAACCACCGTTTTGACCAAACCGTCTAGAAGACACGAGAAGAACGGCGAAAGATTGCACTATAGACATGTGATCACTCTAGGTTCGCTCTACAGTACCGAAGGTTGATATGGCAGGTCTAAACGAGCGCTGAAACGCTTCAGTTTCATATGTAGTAATTGAGGTGGAAGTTTTTCTTAGGTGGGGAACTGCGCTGGGTATCTGCTAGTAGTATTCAGGTACTACGTTGCGCTAGGTCCTTCTAGTGCATACTCCCGAGTCTACCTCAAGCTCGAGTGGAAGAGTATTTTTTTTTTTGCACGCGAGCATATTTGACTTGAAATGAAGTACTAGTAGAAAAAATTAAGCATGTTGAGGAATAAATTCAGTTAGAGACCATCGCTAAAACTTGATAAATCAAGTACAGCTCAACTTCCATAAGACAGTAAATGAACAAAAACACAAGGAACACATATTATTTGTAGTTTTTTTTCGTTTTGGTTTACAGCAATATGACAAGAGGCTCGCCAAAATATAAAAGTTTCATGGTTGACTTGGATTTGTTAAAATTTGAATAAACCTATATACAAAATAGTGTTTAGATTCATCTAAATCTAGACAAATTTGAGTCAACTAATATGGGTTGAAGGGAGTACGTGATTTATGTGTGATAGCGATTTGATGTCACATGAACCAGGTATACATAAAGAAATTCTTCTTCAAAGCCTTGTCTTAGCAAAACAAAACAAAATACAACTTAGGTTCTGAAACAGGTTGGGTAAAAGAAAACACTAGGCTTGAAATCAATTAAGCTTCCTGGTCTGTCCATCATGCTTTTTCATGACGCCCGGGCGGTGTCTCCTCCGTCCTCCAGAAGAGCCGACGGTGGTTTCGCAATTACTCTTGTCATCGTCGTCGACCTCAACCTCGTAGGTGACTCTGCCCTTGGTTTTTAGCTGGTGCTTGTAGTCTATCTGCCTCTCGAGCATCTTCTTATCATGGATCTCATCGAACAGGGCCATGTCTGCCAGCATGTCGTACCACATCGCCGCCAGCATCGGGTCTTTCCTGATGACAATCTCAGGCACCTCCGCGCCGTCGAGGGTGTCCGGCTTGTAGGAGAGGACGCGTCTCACGTCGCGATCGGCCACCTGAAACACCTTCTTCTTCTTTTTCTTGATCTCCGTCTTCGTCGTCTCTGCAGGTTTTCCTACTGATTCGCCAGGTGAGTTTTCCGCCAGCTCCTCCTCCGCGAAAGAACTTGAGCTCGCCATGTGGATCTGCACCACTGCTATTGATTGTTTGGGTGAGAAATCAGGCTTTCTCCGGGCGCCTCTTTATATACACGCGCGAGCGAGTCTAGGATTTGATTCGATCCCCAACCGGAATAGGCAGAAGAGCGTCCGGGTCGATTTCAGATCGACAGATCCGAAAGAACTCTGATTAGGATTGATATCGGGCACACGAATCCGAAGCACAAATCAAACAAGAAACGGATTGTTTAAGAAAGAAGGAGTCACGTACCTAGCAGCTGCAGACGCTGACTCCGATGGTTTGGTTGCCGTCGTGGTCGCTCCCTTGCCTTACCTTGGATAGGAGGGGGAGGGGGAGGGGGAGGGGGGAGGCGGCGGGGGGTGGGGGGTGTGCTGATCGATATATTTATCGACGCCAGGGGCATGGATGATTTTCTGGCCCGTGAAGCGCAACGGCCCTACACCTTTTTTTTTAGGAAGGAAATATCGGCCGTACTAATCCAAAGTAAATCTATGCTGTCATGTCTGCAGCGGTGCAGCCTAATAACGCCGACAAACCTAGCCCAGCTAGAACGCGACTCTGACTGTGCCCACGATATAGGCCCGTCCATGGATGATCGAGTGGAATGGGCTTACTTACGGGCGAACATGTTGCACACGGGCTTCTATTAAAGATGGGTGGAGCTAATTATCCCATGGTATCATCCATGTCATTTTCATTATCTCAAAAAAAAAAATCCATGTCATTTTCAGTCCTAGTCACGATAGATGGTACACTAATTGAGGAGTCTCGTCGTTCCAGGGTTCTCGGCCAAGGTGATCATATTTCCCCTGACCTCTTTTTACTTGCAGCAGAGGGCCTTTCTAGCCTCCTAAAAACATATTCATCAATCATCACATCTTCAAGGAATCCAGGTGGCCCCCGCAACTCCAGCTGTGAACCACCTCCTTTTTGCTGATGATAGCCTGATGTTCGTAAGAGCGAGTGCCCAGGGGGCTCAGGAAGTTAGTGAGATTCTAGAGAAGTATTGCACTGCTTCGGCACAGCCTGTGAATCTGGAGAAGTCCTCTATTTTCTTTAGTAAGGGTTGCACAAAGACCACTCGACGGACAGTGAAGGCGGTCCTTAATGTCTTCACTGAGACTTTGAATGAAAAATACCCCAGGATACCTTCAGATGTTGGGAGGTCGAGGAGCGGTGGCTTTAAATACCTAAGAGACCGTATATGGAAGAAGATACAAGGGTGGCTCGAACAATTGCTTGCATCAGGAGGGGAAGAAAGTCTTAATCAAGGCTGTGGCTATGGAAATTCCTACTTTCTCCATGTCATGCTTTAAGCTACCAAGGTGACGAGGTTTAATCTCGTCAATGCCTATTGTTATGAGCTTGGGTTTTGGAGAAGATGGAGATGCTTAATAGACAGGCAACCAGGGGACACGAGATTTACCCAGGCTCAGGCCCTCGAAGGGAAAACCCTACTCCTGCTTGTCTGCTCTTGATTACGGCTGAACCAAAAAGGACAGGGGTGCGCAGGTGCAATCTGGCATGGAGTTGTGTATGCCATGAGAAGTTGTCCCCCTCATCGTGTCCTCCTAGCCTTTATGTAGAGATAGGCAGGTCTCGAGCACAGATCGAGTTGGTTACAAGTTAGGGTTTGCCCCTTTGAATATTCTATCTACTCTAGTCTTGCTCTCCAAGGATCCGGAGACGTCATGGGCTTGGGCCACCCGAAAATCTTCACAGGTCGCGTATATTCTTGTGGGCCTTCTTTGGGCTAGACCAGGTATGCTAATATTGTGTACCCGTAGCGTATAACCATGTCAGTAGCCCCCGAGTGTTCAGTCGAATCGTAGATTCGGTTGAGGACTCTTCAATCTTTCAGGTATAGTTGTTTCTGTTTATAAAAGAAAGAATGATTTTAGTTCGTAGGGATTGTTGATGCGTGTGCCTGACTCTCCTAACGGATCAGGGTTAGTTAACTGTCTTAGGACAAAACAACACGATCTTCTTCAGACTCGAGTCCCTAGACTCGAATATGGAACGGATGCTGGCGTAATTCGACTCAGGCCGTTGAGGTCTTATAGGAGTCGAATCCCAGTAGTTTTCGAGTGATGTACCCAACGCGTCCGTCAGGATTTTCATCGTGCCTGTTGACACGGTTTTTTACTAGCAGAGCACAGTCAGGTGCGTTACCAGGCCATCAGATAATATTTGCAGGTCTTATCTTTGTATCGCAGACACAGCATCCGAAATGTTATCACCGCAGAGGTGTTTCGGGTGGCCAAGGAGGATGCTCATCACTTAGCATTGGTTGGGGCAAAGTTGCCAGAAAGTTTTTTGTATTTTGATCCGAAGGATCGCAGTCAAACATTTCATAGGGTGCGCGACCAACGCTCCCTATGGGAGTAGCCCCCGAGTGTCTGTTCGAGTCGTAGACTCGAGCAGAGACTTTAGTTCAGGTAATTGAGCTTCAGGTCCGTAGGACACAATTTTTTCGGATGCTTGATCAATCTTCCCTATGGAAGTAGCCCCCGAGTCTTTAGTGGAGTCGTAGACTCGACGTAGGACTCGAAGAACCAAACAGTTCTGTAGTACCTTAATCATGCCTCAGGTGCGCGGCCAACGCTCCCGATAGGAGTAGCCCCCGAGTAATTGCTCGAATCGTAGATTCGAGTGAGTATTTTTAGTTACCAGCCGAAGATTTCTAACTGTTGCTAGCATGGTTTTGATGACGTCAGTGCTAACGATGGGTGACCTCAACCGTCTGCAGTGCTAGAGGTGACGTGACTGGACGAACGTGGGTCCCACTTTCTAACTTGAAGTTGACTGGGCGTGCGCGACGTGGCGAGAATTACGGCGTCTCCTCGGTTTCCGTGTGTAGTGGACGGCGTGCGGGCGACGGTTCGCTACTCTGTTGACACGTGGACGGTTGGATTTGACCCTAGTGTTAGGGCTTCTGGATGAACGGTTCCTGTTCGTCGTCTTCAACCTTATAACCGTGGGGAAAATAGTAGTTTGTTGTCACCCCTTGCCATTTTCTTTCACTGCCTCCATTTTCACGAGCTTTTCTCCTTGCGTGCTGGACGTTCTCAGGTCCTTTCCTTCCTCATTCCTGCGCGCACACCGCTGCCGTCGATGCTCCACGATGGTGAAGTCGAAGAAGGCCTCCGTCGGAGCAGGCTCAAGTGCTGCTGTCGGCAGCAAGAAGGGCACCGCCGCCACCGATAGCGGGTGGCGGCGCACGGAGACACGCGAGGGCGACATGCGCAAGCTGCGTGATGCAGGTTTAATCCCGTAGGATAAGGAGGCCATCAAGATCCCCGGTGATGAGGTAATTCCTCGTCCACCCGCAGGGTTTTGGGTGATGTTTGTCGCTTTTGTTCTTCGCGGCCTCTCGTTCCCAGTCCACGATTTTCTTCCTGTACTGTTGTTCTTCTATGGCATCCAACTCCACCATCTTTCGCCCAATTATCTTCTCCACATCGCCTGCTTCATCACTTTTTGCGAGTGCTGGCTCGGTATCGAGCCACACTTTGGCCTCTTCCAGAAGCTCTATTCCATGAATAGGCAATCTGGCACCGGCGGGGTCTACCCACTTGGTGGCTGCATTATCTCCCTCCGATCTTCTGTTCTTTTCTTTTCCTTTTCTATGTCTGAGTCTGTCCAATACTGGCGGAAGAAGTGGTTTTATATCCGCGACTCCACAATAGACGGGCAAAATTTTGGCCTTGCTCCCTTTGACTCCACCCAGGAGATCCTGCCGAAGAGATCCTGGAAGAACCATATCCTGGAGGGCGAGGTGGAGGAGGTAGAGGAGCTCTACCGTCGGGTGGAGGCCCTCCAGATGGTTGCGGAGAAGGAGGTGAATGGTGTGGACATCATCCGCACCTTCCTCAAACGTCGGGTGCAGCCACTCCAGGCGAGGGCGCATCCGATGTTTCTTTAGTCTGGCCGCCACGACCCGATGAGAGTTTTGGCTGACGAGCTCTCCAGGGCGACCTCGATAGGGCTCTTCGACCGCTGCTGAAGTTCAAGGATGAAGAGGACCTCTCGAAGAAGTCCTTGACTGCCCCCTTCAGTTCTTAGAATCCAGTTCCTCAGGTTTTAGAACTGCGTCTTGCGTGTTGCGCTTGTTTATGATTGCTGTTTTTCGCATGATTAAGCGTTGCGTAATCACGTTCTTTGTCTTCTTTTGCAGGAACTGAAGGTAGCTGGCATGGTGCCTCCGCTGCCTGAAAAGTATCTGATTGTGCCGCACAACGAAGTTGTGGACTCCGAGTCTGAGCTTCCTCCGGTGTAGTCGCCAACTCATGAAGCCCCCGAGGCGAGCGAGGGGCAGACCCGTAAGCGGGTACGAAGTTCAAGCGATTCTTTGGATGCCTCGACTCCGCCGACGCCTAGGGACCCGTCCTTCCTTGTGCGCCACAGCAGGGATGACAGCGCTTCCTCTTCACCGTTTCTGGCCGTGCCTCTATGGGCTATGGCGCCGCAGCCGCCGACCAAGAAGAAGAAGGAAGAGGAGAAAGAGAAGAGGGCGCTGCCCGTATTTGATTTGAGCGACATCGACTCGTAAGTACCTTCGGATGCTACTCGTTCTTGTTTTCTTGCCTTCATGTCTTTGATGGATGTTTTCCTTCCAGCCACTCCTCGGAGGGCTCTTTTAGTGAGGGCTGTTGGAATTATGCCCTAGAGGCAATAATAAAGATGTTATTATTATAATTCTTGTTCATGATAAAGTTTATATTCCATGCTAGAATTGTATTAAGCGGAATCTTTGATACTTGTGTGGTTTATGAACAACACCGTGTCCCTAGTACGCCTCTATGGACTAGCTCATTGATTAATGATGGTTAAGGTTTCCTAACCATAGACATGAGTTGTCGATTAATAATGAGATCATGTCATTAGGAGAATGATATGATGGACAGACCCAAATTAAGCAGAGCAATTAGATCGTGTCATCGTGTTCATCTTTGCGAAGATTTTTCCTATGTCAAGTATTGTATTCCTTAGACCATGAGATAATAAAACTCCCTGGTATCGGAAGAATGATTTGAGCTCATCAAACGTCATCCTATGTGAGGGTGATCATAAAGGTGTCTCTCAGGTGATCGGAAAGTACTTGTTGGGTTGTATGTATCGAGATGGAATTTGTCCCTCCCGAGTCGGAGAGATATACTTCGGGCCCACTCAGTAATCGATATCAACACCGCTTGCAAGCACGTGGTTAAGGAGTTAATCACAAAGTGATATCGGAACGAGTAAAGTACTTGATGTGAACGAGATTGAACTAGGTATGCCGATACCAACGATCAAATCTCGGGCAAGTAAAATATCGCGTGCTGAAGGGAATACATATATGGGATTAATTGAATCCTGGCATCGTGGTTCATCCGATATGATCATCGATGAATGTGTGGGTGTCAATATGGGTTTCCAGATCCCGCTGTTGATTATTGATAGAAGATCATGTCTGCATATTCTCGAACCCATAGGGTCACACACTTAACGTGCATCGACGCTAGGATAGAATGGATAATTGGTTTATGAGTTTTTTGTTCGGAGTCTCGGATGAGACCCAGGACATCACGAGAGGTTCCGGAATGGTCCAAAGAATAAGATAAAGGAAAGCAGTTTTTGGATTTCGGAATCGTTTCGGAGTTTATCGGTATTGTACCGAAAGGTTCTAGAAGGTTCCGGAGTAGGACCAACATGGGCCCACTTGTCGGAGGCCTGCGTGGGCCTAAGGGGAAGTGCCCTGGCCACTTTGGGCCAGGGGAACAAGGCCCCTAAGGCCCAGCCGGCCAGCCCTAGGGGAAACCCTAGGGGAGCCTTCTAGAAGAAGGGGGAAGACTTGCCCCCCACTCCACCCCTAGGGCTTGGAGGAGGGGTCAAGGAAGCCGGCCAGCCCCCTATATAAGGAGGGCATGGGGCGCAGCCTCCCCCTCCTACTCCAACCCTAGCCTCCAACTGCTGCCCCTCCATCTCTCTCCCTACCGACTGCGCGTAGGCGAAGCCCTGCCGCAGAAACTCTCCACCATAAGCACCACGCCGTCATGCTGCAGATCCAACCTATCTCTCCACCATACTTGCTGGACCAAGGAAAGGAGGAGATGTCGCTGCATCGTACGTGTGCATCTCTCGGAGGCGCCACCACTTGCGGCGTAGGATCGGATCGGATCGCGAGGAGGAGACGGAGAGTACGACTACGTCAACCACGTTCTGTTGAACATTTTTGCCGTGCGATTTCTTCAAAGGTATGAAGATCTCATCAATCTCTCTCATTGATTGCATCTCCTAGATTAGATCTTGGTTTTCTTGTTCGCATCCGTAGGAATTTTTTTGATTTACTATGCTGTGAAACCCTTCAAGGGCGCCCAAGAGGCCGTAGGGGAGTCGAAGCTAATGGCCCCTCCCTTTCAAATGGTGGCCACCTCTGGGGCGATGCTCCGAACCCCTCTCCGCTGGAGGCTCGATTGGTCGTCACTCAGAAGACTGCACCTGGACCTTCGGAGTCCCCGTCTGAGCATGTAAGTTGTTTTCCTTTTGTCCTGGGGAGAGCCCCCAAGCCTTTTTCGGGTCGTTCTGTTTGACGTTTTTGCTCGTTTTGAGGCGGATCCCCTGAGCCTTGTTCTTGATTCTTTCTTGATTGTTTTCTTTTGCTTCTTTCCACAACCCTTTGTGCATAGTGCGAACCTGCTTATCCAGCAGCATCTGGCGCTGGAGGCCAACATGAAGCAGCTCCGAGGTACGTGTCTTTCTCGCTCTTATCTTTGTTACATGTTGCCAGATTGTAGCTTGTGTTGCTCATGTGCGTCCTTGACACTTTGTAGGTGAGAATAACGCGGTTCTTCGCCACCTGGATGCTCTTGAAAAGAGCCTCGGTCATGCGGAGAAGCAGGTTGTTGATGCCGTGGAGGCGAAGGAGCGCCTGCAGCAGGAGTTAGCTGACGCCGCCGCGGCCAAGGAGTGTCTACAGCGGGTGGCTTCGGATCGTGAAGAGCAGTTCACAACTATTGTGGCTACGCGCGAGAAGGAGGTGTCCGAGAAGCTGATGGCTACGTCCAAGGCCTTCTCCAGTATGTGTCTTGCTTGTAATTGGTCTTTTCGATTTTTTGACTGCACTTTTCTTCATGTACTTATTCGGATCCTGCCTGTTCTTCTTTGTGCCAGATGCTTCGGGCATTGCGTTTGATCGCAATGTCTTGGAGCACGGGAGCGCCATGGATGATGCCACCGTAGCGGTCGAAGATCGTTGTGGCACTGCTGCTGGCTCCCTTGCCGAGGCCAAGGAGGTTCTCTAGCATTTCTACAAGGAGATCATGCCCAAGGGCGCTGCCCTGGAGGACGTTGATTCTCTGGCGGATGTGCTGTCATAGGATGCCCCTGTGGCTTATAAGCGCAAGCAGAAGGGCATCGGCGCTTCCGTGGGGCTGGCCATGGCCATGGCGTCCGGAGCGGAGCTGGATCTTCACCACGTCACCTCCCAGATGCCAACGACGCCAGACGGCTCAGAGGTAGCCTTTGCTCTCTTCGCCTCTTGCTGTAAGCGTTATGGTCCGAAGCTTATCGATCTGCTGGCGGACTATGCTACGAGGCAGCAGGGGGAGGCCAAGAGCAGGCACTCTGGCTCCGAGGCCACTCCGGATGCGGGTGCTTAGGTTTCTTTGCTGTAGCTTTTAGGATAGTGTATCCTCTTTTGTAATGTACGCTTGTGTCGATGATCAATTTCTCCTTGTGCCACGCAGTGGCTTTTTATGTATATAAATGATCCTTTGAGCTGTTGCCCAAGACATGCGTTGTTCATATTCTTGCTTGCTTCCTTTAGGGACCTTCGGGTGAGGCTCCTGTGGATACTCCGACTGTCCCTCAGCCGCGACCATCTTTGAATGATGCGTTGCAACTTGCCTTTCTTCGCGATCACATCCGTATCTTGGAGAAGGAAACCCTTAGCGTTCGGGGTCATGCGGATATGTGGAAGTCGAAGACTGAGCGAGCTGCTGCCAGGAAGGAGTATCTGATGGGGGAGCTGCGGCAGCTGAGCGAGAAACTGCAGTGTGAGTTTTTCTTGGGCTGCTGCATGTCTTCGGATCCACCTTGTTTGTGTGTCATCTTACTCTGAATTTTCTACAGGTGCCAACCTTGTTCCGAGGGAGGAGAAGGAACGTGTTGCAGTTCGGATCAACTGCCTGACCCAACAGGACATGGAAGCTGGAGGCTTTTTCTGGATGGACCGCGACCGGTCCACCATCCTTGTGACGGTGCAGGATCGTGTTCATCAGGTGTCACGGGTGCTGAGGCAGGTGAAGACTTCCCTTGCATCGATTATGTATGTCATGTTTCCTCTGGATGAGGCGCCGTCCACCCTATGGGGTTTGCTGTCGAAGTTTCGGGACGTGAATCACGTGCGGCAGCAGCTGGTAGCGGGGGTGAAAGCCGCCCTTTTGCTTGTTCGGCTGCATCACCCAGATGTTGATCTTGCGGCGGTGGTGGCTGGGCCGCCCCCTCGACCAGATGGTGGCCTATTGGACATGCGTCCACATTACGCGGCTGTTAGGCAGTATGCCGAAGAGATTGTAGACCTTTTTTAGCATCAGGGGCACGCTATCCTTCAGAATAGGTAGGTCCTGTAAAAAGATAGATGTAAAACTTGTATATATTTTGACTGGCTTGTTGTGCCCTTTGTTGTAAATATTATTTGTATGAGCACGTGGTGCTTTGTTATATGCATGCCCTTTTCGTTAGCCTGACGTGGTCAGCTACTTAGGTTTACATGCGTTATTCTCACTCGACGAAGTCGTGAGGTGAGGCGGAGCCCCGAGTGTGTTGTAATAGAAAGTAATGTGAGGAAAAGAGATTTTCGGGCGAGACACTTAGCTTTATTCATATCGTAATCGACGAGGTACATTGTTCGGCTGAGTAGCCTTGGCTGAGTAGCCTTATTGAAAGTAAAGAGGGATAGCTAGGGGTAGAAGCATCACAATTGTGCGACGTTACATGGGTTGGAGTATGCGACTCCAGACTCCACGTGATTGAGGCGGTAGGCGCCACCTGGGATAACTTCGGTGACGATGTAGGGTCCTTCCCAGGGTGACTCGAGCTTCTTTGGCCGCTCTTGCTTGAGTCACAGGACGAGGCCTCCTTCGACGAAGGACCTTGTGCGCAACCGGCGGCTGTGATAGTTGCGGAGGCTCTGCTGGTAGACCGCCGAGCGAGCCGCGGCGATGTCGCGTGCCTCGTCGAGTGTGTCGATGGCATCTTCGAGTGCGGCCATCGATTCGGCTTTGCTGTAGGCGACGACCCGTGGGGCCTTATGGCATACTTCTGCAGGTAGCACGGCTTCGGCTCCATGTACCATGAAGAAGGGCGTGTAGCCTATTGAGCTATTTGGCGTTGTGCGCAAGCTCCATAGGACGGAGGGTAGTTTTTCTTCCCAGGCTCCCGGAATCCGTTCGAGTGGGCTGAGTAGGTGTTTCTTGATGCCGCCACCTACAAGACCGTTGGACTTTTTGACCTTCCCATTAGTTTGCGGGTGCGCCCCACGGAAGCGTATGATATGTTGATGCCAAGGCCTTCGCAGAAGTCCTGGAATTCTTTGGAGATGAAGTTCGACCCGTTGTCCGTGATGATGTTGTGCGGCACGCCGAACCTGTAGACGATGGACTCGAAAAACTTGATGGCCGTTTTGCCCTTTTGGTTGGTGACAGGCATGGCCTCGATCCACTTGGTGAACTTGTCGACTGCGACCAGGAGGTAGACGTAGCCTCCTTTCGAAGATTTTGGCAGTTTGACAATCATGTCGAGGCCCCATTGGGCGAAGGGCTAGGCCAAGGGTATTGGCCTGAGCTCCGATCCTAGTGCGTGTGGCTTGTCCGCAAACCTCTGGCAGCCGTTGTACCTCCGGAAATGTCCTTGGCATCATTCATGGCCGTTGGCCAGTAGAATCCAGCTCATAAAGCTTTGGTGACGAGGGCGTGGGTGCCCGCTTGATGGCCGCAGATGCCCTCGTGGATGTCTTGGAGGATGGTTTTGCCGTCACCGATGGTGACGCACCTTTGGAGTACACCCGAAATGCTGCTCTTGTATAGCTCGCCATTGATGATGGTGAAGGCCTTGGACTGGCGAGATATGCGCCAGGCATCTGTCGGGTCATCACGCAGTTCTTTGTTTATCAGGTACCGAAGATACAGTTGCGTCCATGTTTCTTAGATTTCCATGACCTGCGTTAAGCTGACCAACTCGACCTCGGTGTCAAGTTTTTCGGGTCCTTCCTGTCCTTCGGGTGGCGCAGCCCCCGAGTGCTCTGCTTCTTCTGGTAATCCCTTGGGGAGTTTCCTTTTGATGGAAGGCACGCCGATTTGTTCAAGGAACACACCTGGTGGCACCCGTGCGCAGGTGGAGCCGATGTTGGAGAGTCTATCGGCTTCCTCGTTGCTTTCCCTTCCAACGTGCCGAAGCTCGCATCCGTCAAAGTCTCCTTCGAGTGAATTGTAGAGCGCGCGATGCGCGATCATGTTAGCAGCGTGTGCATCGCACTCGTTCATCGTCTGCTGGACGACGAGGTTCGAATCACCATAGATGACTAGGCGCGTTGAGCTGCAGATCTTGGCCATCCTCATGCCGTGGATGAGGGCCTCGTTGTTGGAGGCGCGAAATTTCATTCGAAGGACGTATTTCATCTTATCGCCTTGCGGGGACGTCAGTATGATGCCAGCTCCTGCTCCGGCCTCGCGTTTGGAGCCGTCGAAGTGCATTGTCCATGACTGTGTCATGTCCGGAGTATCCGGCAGCTGGAGCTCCATCCTGTGGACGAAGAAGTCAGGGAGGACCTGAGATTTGATCGCATGGTGCCGCTAGTAGACTATGTCCAGAGGAGATAGCTCGATGCCCCCACAGGGCTACGCATTCTGTAGTCGGGGTTGTTCAGGATGTTGGACAGTGGTGCCTCGTTGACGACCATTATCTGATGCTCCTGGAAGTAGTGACTCAGCCGACGAGCCGTCATGAACATGTTGTAGGCGCGTTTCTCGTAGTGAGGGTACCTCTGTTTTTTTTGGCGTCGGTACCTTGCCGAGGTAGTAGTTTGGGCGTTGGACCCCGTGGGTCTTGCCTTCTTCGGGTCATTCGACCACGAGTATGGTGCTTACCACCTGATGTGTGGCTGCTATGTATAGCAGCAGGGGCTCGTGTCGTGGTATTGCCAACGAGTACGCCATGAAGGGGTCCTCACAGTGCGTGTTTAGAGACATGGGGGAAGGCGGACGGTTGACGGGTACGAGGTAACACAACTTACCCAGGTTCAGATCCCACGATGGTGGCGGAATCCTACTCCTGCTATAAATCACTATAATGGCAATATGCCGAGTTAAAAAGATCGGTTCGTTGTGCGAGGTGACTAGAAAGTCTAAGTTATCGTTTGAAGTTGTGCCCTAAAGGCTCTCATAGGCCCGACTTATATAGTCGCCAGGTTCTAGGGTTACAGGGAAAGTCCTAGCCAGACAGGTTACAGAGTCCTGCACTGCCTATAATTAGTCTAGCGTGTCTTGCACTCCAAGGCTCCGGCTTCCATCTAAGGCGGTGGCACGTCGCCTTCCTTTATCCCTGCTAGACCTCCGTCTTGTCTATTAGCAACTGGGCCACCCGGTTATGCCATAGGCCTAACCACCAACTGTGGGCCACTTGGGCTTGCCGGTATGAGACTATGTCGTAGGTATACCTATTTGGTATATCCACAACAGTAGCCCCCGGAGTTCTTCAAGATCCTTGCGTTCCTCCATCTAGCTTTGAGCGTATCACGTCGTCTTCAATTTGTAGGCGTGCTTCGTGAAGAATCTTGGAGAGCTCCCATATCATATTCTCATCCGACTAAGCCTAGCCAGAGAGTTGCTTGTATGCTTCTGCAAACGAATCCAAGCGAAGAACATTCTTCCAAGCTCTAGGAATGTCTTTAATATCATCATCCATGCAGGATGATATGTAAGCCGGAAAAAATCACAGCTATTGGGCCACAGTCGTAAAGACTGCCAAACTGCCGACTTAGAGCCAGCAGAGTCACAGTCATAAGAGCTTGCCAGATTGAGGTCTTAGAGCCTCTCATATCACAAACGTTTAAGCCGTCGAGTAGTGTAACCCAAGAAATTTCCGAGAAGGCAAAATTGATGCCAAGCCCCCGGGTTTCGCTAGCCGGATTTTTCACCGTCTTGAAAGTTTTGTTGATATAACCGTATGTATCCCCCGAGCATTGTGTCGGCTTCAGCGAAGTCGGATTGATGCTCAAAGGACATGCATAATTGTACATCAAACGTTTGTAGCCCCCGAGCGTCAAGTCGGAGTTTCAAAACAAAATCGTCTTGGTGCTCTAAGAGTTGCTTTGGTAAAAAATATAAATAGTGTAGCCCTCAAGCGTCAAGTCGGAAATTATTTCGGCTTGGTGCTCCAGAGAGAACTTCATAAAAATTCAGCATCAGTGTAGCCCCCGAGCGTCAAGGTGGAATTCACATGTATTTTCCGGCTTGATGCTCAAAGAGGACTAAACCATATCTTGGAGATCATCGTACTATAGCCCCCGAGGTTTGTTCCGGCTTGGACGCAAGGAGGGACAAAGCTCTTAAATTAGAGATGTCAAGCCCCCGAGCATCGATCCAACATCCTCAAAGGCGGCTCAAGTCTTGGTCAACAATTGCAATTGCAGCCCCCGAGGTGTCAAGCCTAGTGAAAATCCGGCTCAAAACACCTTAATTCGAGGAACGCGGCAATGTCCAAACGTTATGTACCTGAAACATAAACATAAAAATATAAATGTATTAAATTGTTCCTTTAATCGTGTCCAACAAACAAATATAAGGCAGAACAAACATGGCCTTTAAACAAATGCTTTAAAGCTGAAACAATGCAGCAGTTGAACAACATAAAACTGTTTAGGAGGAAAAACTCAACTAATTTGAACAGTTTATGTAAAATTTTATTTAAGCAAGTGCTGGCTTATCCATTATCCTGGTTTTTATGTTTGACCTTTCATGAGACGGAAGACTCGCAACATAGAACCATGTCCTTGGGTGATGATGCCTAATGGCACCGTCCATAACCCAAGGCCAAAACACCGGCTTTGAGTGCCGAAAAGTCACTACTCCGAAATCCACATAAAAATAACAGAAAACATGTATCCGGAAAACTTAAGCTAACGTCCGAAGGCGGGTTTTTTGCATGGTACTGGGGACTCTAAACGGCAAGCCAGTAAAAAGTTTATACTCACGAGCACAAGGTTAATCGTGAAAAAAGGTATGACCAAAACGAAAGAGGTAAAAGACTTAGAATATAAGTGAACCAGTCTTAATCTCATGATCATAAATAACTAAAATATTATAAAATAAATAGAAACTTAGCTGTTTGAACGAAGTCGGTGTTGTTCGTGATGAAGATGAATTCATCCGTGATGAAGACAAGACAAATCAGTCCACGACAAAGCAATCTGGTGTAAAGTTGTAATAGTACGCGACGCTCAAAAATTTCAAAGCAATGTGAACCATCCATGAATCCGGCCGACCGTGAGGTGAGGCCGGAAGATCGGCGCAACACACTAACATGGAGATGCATCACGGAGTCGGTCTCACACGGGAAATCATTGGATGTTTGCATCGCCAGAATCCTTATCCAAAAACATGGCCTCGCCAAAAAATTCACGTACGCAAGGTCCTTGTCTTCCCGTGTAGATAAAACTAAATCATGCTTGGTATTCGTGTTATCTTTTCTACACATAGGGATGTCCAAGATCCTCAACCAACCATGACAGCCATCGAGCCGTAACCAATCCGACACCCAAACAACCGAACACGACAACTTTAAAGACATCGCGCGGGTTTAAGATGTCGTCGGCTCTGATCCGCGGAGAGAAACATAAAGTTGATGTCGACCCGCGAGTACATAGGCACTCAAAACAAAATCGAAGAAGAGGTTGATGAAGACTTCTGTGATGCCACCGATTTAGCCACATGCAGGGGCGGAGCCAAGGGGGGGCTAGCAGGGGCTAGACCCCCCTAACCATCGCCCCTCCTCAATACATAGGTGCAGATTTTAGTAGTAAATTAATGATCTTATAGGATTAATTAACACTAAGCCCAAATTTAATTAATTTGTCGTTCTTCTCTGTACCAAAAGCCAAATGTAGCCCATGAATTCGTTTTATTAATCAACCGTAGTAACATGTCCTAACATTCTTCGATTGTGTAACTAGACCTAATAGCTAGCACCATATGCAATCGTTCAGATCAACTGACTGGATGCGTACCACCATCGCTCGCTCCTACTCAGTAGCCAGACGCCATGCCGTGGCCGCGACACCATGCTAGCCAGCCATGTTGTTTGCCACTTTCTACCTTTATTAATCATGCCGCAATGCTAACAACAAGCATGTTGTGCCATCGAGTATAGGAACCAATCTTCCTCACTCTGATTGAAGGTACCAAATCGTTAGTATTTTGTCAATAGATTGCATAACCTAGTCTAATTGATTAATTTACAAAAAAAATATGTCTTCTGTTTGATGTTTGCTCGGTGATAATGACAACTTATTGCATAATAATTGGAAAATAATAATAGGAAGGTCAGCTGCAATGGAATTATCAAGCTTTATACTCGTAGAGATAAAGTTGATTCAATATAAACTAATCTTTTGTTTTGTATTGTCTAGTATTTGGTGCTACATATTAATATTAGTTCTATGCCGATACTTTGATATACCGTTATGTTTTTTATCCAAACAGTTCTTCCAACATAAAATGATAGGTAGTTGATGTCTTCATGAGAAAAAAAATTATATATGATCATTGGTATCTTCGCCCCCCTCAATGTCAAATCCTGGCTCCGCCCCTGGCCACATGCACTACTGGAAAAACCATCTTCGGTTCGATCAGAACAAGCCCAGCAGTCCCGGCCCGTCACAAACCGCGACTAGTGCTAGCACTAGTCCCGGTCCGTGAGGCCTCCAACGACTAGAAATGGACATAAGCATTAGTCCCGGGCCGGACCAGAGCATTAGTCCCGGTCCGTAATACGGCCCGGGACTAATAAGCTGGAGCGTGGCAACAGCTCTTTTCAGAGACTATTAGTCCCGGGTCGTATCACGGCCCGGGACTAATTATCCATCACTATATATACAGCTCCCTGGCCAGCTGCCCTAAAGCATATGGTGGCCATTTTTCTCAAAGAAAGCAAGAGAGTTCATGCCATTTTTTTTCTCAAGATTTGTCAAGGTTTAGTTTGCAACACCTAAATCCAAAGCTTTAAAAGGTTAGAACTTCATTCTTTCATCTCTTATTGCTACTTTAGCTCTATATAATGCTCTAGAAGTATAGAGATATGGATCAAATGCATATGCATGCTCTAGAAGTAGCTAGAAGGATTTTGATATATATGTGTAACAAATTTTGATTAGGCACATAGTTACTGAAAATTTAAATGTGTAATTTTAGAGTTTCAGATCTTAGAATGGAATGAGGTTTTCACTGATAGAACAATAATAAAAAACTCCACATTTATCATGTTGATTGTTTTCTCCAATTCACAAATTGGTGCATGTAAATTTTTCAAAATTCAAAATTAATGCTCTAGAAGCTCTCAATATAACTTGTAATAATTTTATCATGTTGTGTAATGGTTTTTGATATACTTTTACTATAATGCAGATGGTCCGGGAATGGATGTACGGTACTGACCGACGCTCTGGCGAGTTCATTAATGGCGTGTATGAATTCATCCGTGTTGCTGATGCAAACAAGCATAATGGTTTTGTATTCTGTCCATGTAATGGATGTAGGAATCAGAAGGATTACTCTGACTCAAAAAACCTTCATAGCCACCTGTTGAAGTCTGGCTTCATGCCCAGTTATAATTGTTGGACCAAGCACGGAGAGAGAGGGGTTATAATGGAAGACAATGAAGAAGAGGAGGAGGATGACAACTATCATGGTTTCCCTGAGTATGGAGATACTTCCATGGGGGATGCTGAAGGGGAGGATGAAGAAGAGACACATGATGAACCCGCTGATGATCTTGGTCGGACCATTGCCGATGCACGAAGAGATTGTGAAACTGAAAAGGATAGGGAGAAGTTCAATCACATGCTAGAGGATCACAAAAAGTTGTTGTACCCAAATTGCGAAAATGGTCTGAAAAAGCTGGGCAGCACACTGGAATTGCTGCGATGGAAGGCTGAGTGTGCTATACCTGACTCCTCATTTGAAAAGTTTCTGAAAATGATGAAGAATATGCTTCCAAAAGATAATGTATTGCCCGCCAGTACATACGAAACAAAGAAGGTTGTCTGCCCTCTAGGTTTAGAGGTTCAGAAGATACATGCATGCCCTAATGACTGCATCCTCTACCGCAGTGAGGAGTATGAGAATTTAGATGCATGCCCGGTATGCACTTCACTTCGGTATAAGATTAGACGAGATGACCCTGGTGACGTTGAGGGCGAGCCCCCCGGAAGAGGGTTCCCGCGAAGGTGATGTGGTATGCTCCTATAATACCACGGTTGAAACGCTTATTCAGAAACAAAGAGCACGCCAAGTTGTTGCGATGGCATAAAGAGGAACGTAAGTCAGACGGGATGTTGAGACACCCCGCTGATGGGTCGCAATGGAGAAAAATCGATAGAAAGTACCCGGACTTTTCAGATGACGCAAGGAGTTTAAGGTTTGGTCTAAGTACAGATGGCATGAATCCCTTTGGGGAGCAGAGCTCCAGCCACAGCACCTGGCCCGTGACTCTATGCATCTATAACCTTCCTCCTTGGTTATGCATGAAGCGGAAGTTCATTATGATGCCAGTGTTGATCCAAGGTCCGAAGCAACCCGGCAACGACATTGATGTGTACCTAAGGCCATTAGTGGAAGAATTTTTACAGTTGTGGCACGAACCCGGGATACGCATGTGGGATGAGCACAAGCAGGAAGAATTTAACCTCCGAGCATTGCTTTTCGTAACAATCAATGATTGGCCTGCTCTTAGTAACCTTTCAGGACAGTCAAACAAGGGATACAATGCATGCACACACTGTTTAGATGAGACTGCAAGTATATATTTGGAACATTGTAAGAAGAATGTATACAATGAGCATCGTCGATTTATTTTGGCCAAGCATCCCTTAAGAAAGAAAGGCAAGCATTTCAACGGTCTGGAATGTCACCAGACAAAGCCTAAGGAGCGTACTGGTGCTGATATATTTGATATGGTCAAAGATTTGGATCAACTGGTAACCTTTGGAAAGGGTCCTGGAGGAAAATCTGTTCCGAAAGACGCTGAAGGACACGCACCCATGTGGAAGAAGAAATCTATATTTTGGGAGCTACCATATTGGAAATTCTTAGAGGTCCGCTCTGCAATCGATGTGATGCATGTGACGAAGAATCTTTGCGTGAACCTGCTAGGCTTCTTGGGCGTGTATGGGAAGACAAAAGATACACCGGAAGCACGAAAGGACCATCAACGTATGAAAGACCCAGATGGCCTGCATCCAGAATGGTTTCAAGGTCATGCCAGCTACGCTCTTACCAAACAAGAGAAGGAAATATTTTTTTAATGCCTAAGCAGTATTAAGGTCCCGTCTGGCTTCTCATCGAATATAAAGGGGATAATAAATATGGCAGAAAAAAGTTCCAAAACCTAAAGTCTCATGACTGCCACGTGATTATGACGCAAATGCTTCCGATTGCATTGACGAGGCTTCTACCAGATAATGTTCGAGTACCCATTATGAAGCTATGTGCATTTATCAATGCAATCTCTTAGAAGATAATCAATCCTGAAGATCTACCACGGTTACAGAATGATGTGGTCCAGTGTCTTGTCAGTTTTGAGTTGGTGTTTCCACCATCCTTCTTCAATATTATGACGCACCTGCTGGTTCACCTAGTCGAAGAGATTTCCATTCTCGGTCCTGTATTTCTACACAATATGTTTCCCTTTGAGAGGTTCATGGGAATCTTAAAGAAATATGTTCGTAACCGTGCTAGGCCATAAGGAAGCATCTCCAAGGGCTATGGAACAGAGGAGGTCATTGAATTTTGTGTTGACTTCGTTCCTGACCTTAAGCCGATTGGTCTTCCTCAATCGCGGTATGAGGGGAGACTGAGTGGAAAGGGTACTCTAGGAAGGAAATCAATAATATGTAGAGACGACGATTCTTACACCGAAGCACATTACACCTTTCTACAGAATTCTATCTTGGCAGCCCCATATATCGAGGAACACAAGAAAATCTTACGCTCCAACAACCCTGGAAAGTATGACTCTTGGATTAGAGATGAACACATGAAGAGTTTCGGCGGTTGGTTGCAACATCTCATCAAAAACAACACTCTTGGAGATCAGCTATACTTGTTGTCTAGGTCACCATCTTCGACTATATCGACTTTCCAAGGGTACGAGATAAATGGGTATACATTTTACACGATAGCCCAAGATAAAAAGAGCACCAACCAAAACAGTGGTGTCCGCTTTGATGCAACAGACAACAATGGGTCAAAGACCACATATTATGGTTACATAGAGGAGATATGGGAACTTGAATATGGACCTACTTTTAAGGTCCCCTTGTTTCGGTGCAAATGGGCCAAGCTGACGGGAGGAGGGGTTGAGGTAGACAAGAAATACGGAATGCCATCGTTGGATCTCAACAATCTTGGGTACTTAGACGAACCATTCGTCCTAGCCAATGATGTGGCCCAGGTTTTCTATGTGAAGGACATGTCTACCAAACCTAGAAAACGAAAAAATAAGAAAAATAATACATCAGACGATGAGCCAAAGCGCCACATAGTTCTTTCAGGAAAAAGAAACATCGTGGGAGTGGAGGACAAGTGTGGCGCCCCGCAAAACCACTACTAGAAAATCGCGTTGTTTTTGTGCATTGCATCATCATGACCGCATGCTCATGTCATCATGCCACATTGCATTTGGGCATCGTCATGTCATCTTGCATTTGTATGCATAAAACTATCTTCGAAAAATCTATTTTTTTGTCTTCCGAACGCCCCGTCTTTATTCAAACACAAAACCCGGGTCTCCGGATTATTTTGTTTCGTCTACCAATGGATTTTAAACGCCCCGTTTTAAATAATAAAATATTTATTTTATTTTTAGGGGGCAGCCATACCGGGTCGATCCGACCTAGTCGGCCACCCCAGTACAAAACCGAACTATCTAAACCTTCTCGTACCCAATCCTAGTCTACCCAGCCTTTTCCCTTCCTCCACCTCACCCCGGCCACATCACCCCACCCAATAGCCATGCGACACCTCACCCAACATACACCAACCCACACCTGATCCACCGCTGGGCCCACCCGCATACGCACGCAGCCACCCAGCCGCACGCCACCATCAGCCCCACCGTAGCCGGGTCCCACCCGATCGACGCGCACCCCACGCGGTCAGCACACACCGCCCCAGCGGCTCTCCTCCGCCACCCACCTCTCGGCCTCGCCCGCGTGCCGCAGGTCCGTCCCCGTCGCCGCTACCTGTCCTCGGCCGCAGACGCCACCGGCACCGCCCCTGTCCGCCGCCGATCTCGGTGCTCCGGCCGTTGCCGCCGCCATCGACAGCCGCCCTACCTCGCGGCTCCGTCCTCCCCCACCGCGTCGCCCCCGAGCTCGTCCGGCACCTCCGCACCCGCGCTCACCTCCCCGCGTCGACCACGCGTCCTTATCCTCGACCGTCGCCGCCTCCGGCCATGGGCCGCGTCGCCCCACCTCCCTGCCTCGTCCCCAACCTCCATCCCGAGCCGCCACCAGCGCCGGTGCAGCGGCCGCCTCGCTCGGCCGCCGGCCGCTCCATTTTCCGCGCGCCCGCCCTCTTCCTCGTCGGGTCCCAGGCGCCACCGCCAACCGCCACCGGTCCACCTCGCCCGCGCCTCTCGGTGGCCCCCGTCTGCGCCCCGCGCGCGCCCTCCCCGTCTCCTCCATCGGCGCCCTTCCCTCCCTCTGCACCCCGCGACCCTGCGCCTCTCTGTGAAGCTCCCTAAGCCCGGCCGTCACCTACGCCGCTGCGCCCGCCGGTGTGCTACCCCTTTTCCCGAGCGCTCCTTGCAGATCTTGTCTCCGTGAACCCCGCCTCCCCGCGTGGAGCCCGTCGCTCGACCCTGAACGGCGTGACGGCGAGTGCCCCGCGCCTCTGCCTTGCAGCATGCTGTCGCCATGATCTCCTTCCTTCGAGAGCGGCCCCTTCCTGCTGTCAAGTTTGACCCGCGTGTGCGCCTGGCGGTTCTACCAGCTCGTTTCTGTTTTGGATCCCAATGGCGTGCGGCTAGGGAGGCGAATTGGTGTTTATGTTATGTTTGTGCGACCCCGAGAATGAGATGGTGATGCAACTGAGGCGGCCACGATAAGATCACTCGGCCTACTTCGACTTCGGCCATGTATGGTGAAACCCGAGAATCATCGATGCCGGAACCAAGAGCGTCATGAACCACGGAAGTCGGAACCCCAAGGTCGCCCTCGACAACCGAAGCCTTGATGCCTTTCGATCTGCTTCACGGATCCGACGGCCTGAGCCCCGAAGACCGATCTCGGCGAGCCCCCTATGTGTGACCCCTCCGAGCCCCAAGTTTGCCGAACCCCAAAGTGTGACCCTCTTTTCCGTGACCTATATTTTATAAATAATATTACTTGTTGCATATAAAATTGCCATGCTTGCATACATATTGTCATGTGGTTTGGAGGCCTTATGCCGATTCACCATATAATTAAATATGGAGACCATATGCGGGCTATTCTAGTCTTAGTTTGTCTCCATTTAAATCTGTGTAGCGAACCGATGCTATGTTTTGCCATGTTAATACCACATTTAAAATGCGGGGTATCTAAACAACTAGAACCATATATTTAATTGTCGGGACCCCCGATTCCGCTTAATATTGCCTAATTGCATTGCACCTTTGCCATGTCATACATCATACATGCATCATGCCCGATCTTCTGTCATAGTATTAAATAGTGCATCCGGTGTTTGTGCTAGTGTTTTGCTTCTTCACGGACTAGGCCGATGAGTTGATGCGAGTGTCGACCCGACCTTCGGATGAACCTTCGGCAATGTTTTCAGGCGAGCACCTCCCCCTTTCTACCTATCTTACTTTTATAGTATTTATTCCCCCCTATTGATCTATTGCTATCTGTGTTGCGATGCTCTAGTTTTCGTACCCGTGATATCCCTTGCAGCCTTATATTGCCTTGGACACATCCTATTACCGGTTGCTTGGTAGATAGTTGGACTTGCGCGTCGTAGTCGCTTGCTCAAGTGCTGTTGCGTGTCGTCCAGTACCACAGTTGTTGGAGTATTGCCGCATGTTTAATGTTGGAGATGATCATGGATTTAAATACTATTTAATAACTAAAATTGAAAGTAGGTAAATGCAGAGGCACCGGTGGGTAATAGACACTATTTGGATTTTAACCGCTCACTGGTGTCCCGTAGGACCCCGAGTTCTTGACACCTGTTCCGAGATCGAGCGCGCTAACCACAGGTGGGGTGTGTGGGCACCCCCATCGATTAGTACCTGAATTCAAAGTATTGTACCGGGGGCCACAAGTAGTTTGGGGCTTTATTACTATCCTGAACTTATGCCATGCTTTACTGCTTTATTTACGATTGCGCGTGGAGCGCCTGTACTGTTTAGGTAAGCGGAGTGTTTTCACGGTATCGACAAGCCTAGTCACACTTTCGGGTTCCCAGTCGTTTACAGCCATTGACGCAAACCCTGAGTCCGTCTCGGAGACCGGCCGACTTCGTTGCGGGTAGCTTAGTGGGATGGCCCCCATGTACTTGCTTTGGGTCTGGGAAACGTCATGACTTAGGCCCCGCCGACATACCGATGGGTGTATGTTAACTGATCTGGCAAAAAGGGTCGAAGTGCTTGTGGATACTTTGGTGCACCCCTGCAGGGTTAAATCTTTTCGAGAAGCCGTGTCCGCGGTTATGGACGACTTGGAGCACAGTTCTCGATCATAGACAACTATAACTAAAGTTTACTGTTATAATTTGACTTGTATCCGATGTGACTAGTAATCAGCTTCACTACAACGAAATGGCTAAATAAAAGTACCAACAACTGCTGGGTTTGGGATATCTCATGCTTATTGTATCTGACTAGTAATTTGCAACTACAACGGAATGGTTAACTAAAACTGCCCACTGATTATTATATCAGGATGACTATCTATACCTGACTAGTAATTGCTGCAACGATAACTGAATAAATAAAACTGCCAACGGTGTGAGTTCCTCGGTTGACTTCCTCGTCTGGTCTCGAGGGGGAAATACCAGGATGGGTATGTTTGGTGGTAGTATCAGGTTGGTTCCGGATAGGTCTTTCTTATCCCTCTCTGATAGCCGACAATTATATCGAGTCTCTATAGGTTGATTAGTGCATGCCGCGCTGCCGCTTCAGTCCACCATACCTATGTAGGCGAGGACCGCCGAATTCTAGTCTCGCCGTGTACTGGCCTCAGTACTGACCGCTCTCTTTTTCCTTTGCACTTTGTCGGCACCCCTTTTGTTTAAGCAGGTTTGAGATCGACGTCGTTAGCAGGGTTACCCTTCCGGCTTGGCCTGGGCAGGGTTATGGACGCCATTGGTTATTCTTCAGGGCTCTTAGCTCAATTTGCATCTTGTCCGTACTCGGACGCTGTATCGTTTTCCAGGTGATTTGGATCTTTGTATTGTATATCTGTATTCTTGACTCATTGAGTCGCTGTTGTATATATATGTTTTGTGGGTTCCATCGAGGACTATTGTGTAATGGTATTACTTCGTTTTCCACCCGCACGCAAGTGCCTGGTGGGCACCTTTGAATCGTTTCTATGCGGGTTTTGGCGGGAAGCGCTGAAACTTGCATAGGGCCGATTCTGAGGGTGTTACAACAAGACAGACATGTCAGAAGATTGTGATAAGTTCCATGAAATTCCTCTCTTCGCGGTGAAGGATGACCCAAGTATCATGTTAATGAATGAAGATGCTCCATGGATACGACGGGATCAGAAAGGAACACACGCGAAGAAATGATATGTAATAATTGTAACATTTTATGAGTGAAGATGTTCCATGCATGTGTCCATTTTTATAGTGTTGTCTGCAAACAATCTTGAGTGTGTTAGTCCCGTTTTGTGGCTGGACCGGGACTAAAGGAGGGCCTTTAGTACCGATTCATACTTACCATTACGATCTGATCTCCAAACGCGTGATGTCACATATTAGGGAGTGCCTCTATGACCAGTTTCTCGGAGATGCTGGAGGACTGGGCTCCGTCGGCATCTCCCTGAAACTAGCCGTAGTGGTGTCCCTGCTCTCGAAAACCATCTTGCAGCTTGTAACTTCTCTAACTAGATCAATACGCCTGGGAGCTAACTAATTTCACATATTAGGGAGTGCCTCTATGACCAGTTTCTCGGAGATGCCGGAGGACTGGGCTCCGTCGGCATCTCCCTGAAACTGGCCGTAGTGGTGTCCCTGCTCTCTAAAACCATCTTGGAGAAGCCTCAAACTGGCTGGAGGACTGGACTCACAAGGATGCCTATTTATAGTACAAGCAGCTCGGCATAATGTCGACACTGACGACATAATGTCGACACTCACCCCTATTATTAGTGCTGACTCATCTTTAGTCCCGGTTGGTGTCTCCAACCGGGACTAAAGGTTCATCTTTAGTCCCGGTTGGTGACACCATCCGGGACAAGGTACAAGTCACACGACATAATGTCGACACTCACCCCTATTATTAGTGTTGCCTGGCCCAGTATGCCACAATCCCTTCAGTCGCGGTTGGTTTCTCCAACCGGGACTAAAGATGAACCCTCTCTTTATATAGGCATTTCCCTCTATTTATTAGGTAACACTCAAGACATTTATTAATATTAAAAACCGGGACAAACCAGGACTAGCTAATACTCAGGACTAAAGCCGCCCCCTTTAGTAATAATCATGCCTAGTCCTATAGTACGCAGCTTCAGGGTCTTCATCGTCATTGTCATCATCATCGCCATCGTCACCTGCCACTCCGGGGATCCTCAGCCCATCCATGGCATATACGAGGGGCCATTCCAATCCTCGGATTCACGGCGGGCGGGAGAGGGGTCTCCTATAAGACGATGCCGCTACCGCCGGGACGGTGTGGAGCCTGTGGCGGGTGGACTCGTGGGCACCGTAGGCGAGGATGGTCTCCCCCAGCGATGTAGCGCATCACTCTGATGATAGTACGGTTCGCTCACCACAGACGACGGCCAGCTTCGTTGTGGTTCACCGGTGGCGGGCCATCACCCTCGTACCTGGCGAGCTCCCTTTCCCGCCTATTAGCGAAGAAGGCATTCCAGGTGTCGTAGTTGTCGGGATCCCACTGGGGATCCATCCGCTGCTCCGGCATGAGCTCGTGGTAGAAGTGGTTTGTGATGGCCACCTGGCGTGCGGAACCTTGAGGGACAGGAGGGACAGGAACCCCTCCAGCGCTCAGCATCCAGCCGGCGGGCGGCCGGTAGCCCGGCGGACAAGGGTAGTTGGAGGCGCACAGCGCCTCGGTCTCCTCAAGGGTCAAAATGGCCTAGTAGGCGTTGTCCATTGTTCTAAGAGAGGAAGGTGTGGATGTGTGGATAGCCATGGCACGATCACCCTAAATATAGAGGGAAAGGGCGGGAAAACTTGGCGTGAAGCTTTGGGAAATGGCGGGAAATATCTTTAGTCCCTGTTAGTGACTACATCCGGGACTAAAAGCTCTCGTAGAAAGGAAAGGGCGGGAAAACTTGGCGGGAAGAGGTGGGAAATGGCGGAAAATATCTTTAGTCCCAGTTTGTGACTACATCCGGGACTAAATGGATATTATATTAAGATTCATTATATTTTTCTGATAATAATAGACATATTACTTGTGTTATTTGGATTATTACAATAAAAGATATGATTTTCCAAAGTTTTTATATTTGATTTGAATTAAAAAAAGAAAATTTACAAATAAAATAATTTATAAATGATGCAAACAGATAAATGGATATTATATTAAGATTCATTATATTTTTCTGATAATAATAGACATATTATTTGTGTTATTTGGATTATTATAATAAAAGATATGATTTTCCAAAGTTTTTATATTTGATTTGAATTAAAAAAGAAAATTTACAAATGAAATAATTTATAAATGATGCAAACAGATAAATGGATATTATATTAAGATTCATTATATTTTTCTGATAATAATAGACATATTATTTGTGTTATTTGGATTATTACAATAAAAGATATGATTTTCCAAAGTTTTTATATTTGAGTTGAATTAAAAAAGAAAATTTTCAAATGAAATAATTTATAAATGATGCAAACAGATAAATGGATATTATATTAAAATTCTTTATATTTTTCTGATAATAATAGACATATTATTTGTTTTATTTGGATTATTACAATAAAAGATATGATTTTTCAAAAAATTTATATTAGTTTTGAATTAAAAAAGAAAATTTACAAATGAAATAATTTATAAATGATGCAAACAGATAAATGGATATTATATTAAAACTCTTTATATTTTTCTGATAATAATAGACATATTATTTGTTTTATTTGGATTATTACAATAAAATATATGATTTTTCAAAGTTTTTATATTAGTTTTGAATTAAAAAAGGAAATTAAAAAAAAACAAACAGTCGCGGGTCATGGCTGGACCCGAGACTAAAGGGTGAGTGCGCGCGCGAAAACGAAGCGGCCGAAAAAGACCTTTAGTCCCGGGCCGTGGCTTAGCCCGCGACTAAAGGGGGGGGGGGTCTTTAGTCGCGGGTTAAGCGGCCCGCGACTAAGGACCCTTTAGTCGCGGGCGGTGGCTTAGCCCGGGACTAAAGGGTCTGTCCCTTTATATTCTGGCGCCAGCACCGAACACTTCGCATTTCTCATCGACGACGAAGCACAGACGAAGACGACGAAGCACAGACGAAGCATAGACGAAGACAGGGGAGGTGCTGTCCGATTCCGCCGCCGCTCCGTCGTGCCGCCATCGCTCCGCAGGTGAGATGGTTCTCCAGGATGTGGCGCCGCTCCGTCGTGCCGCCGCCGCGCCGCTCTGCAACGACGGCGCCTGTGCGACGGTTAGGGAAACGAGAGAGAGGGAGCGAGCGAGGGCGTCGCGCCAGAGGACGGGGAAGGACGGCCGGTGAGGGCGGCGAGCGAGGCCGGCGAGGGCGTCGCGCGCCAGAGTACGGGGAAGGACGGCCGGCTGGGCTGCTGGGCCTGTAAGGGAGAGAGGGAGAGATGGGCCGGCCTGGTTAGGGTCGGGCAACTGTTTTTTTTCCAAAAAAAATTCTTTTTCCGTTTTTCCTTTTCTCTTTGTTTTTTTAAATATAAATCTGTTTTATATTATTTTTTTAATTATAATTAGCTAGGATTAGGATTATATTGTTAGCTAGGGTTATTTTTTAATTATTGTTTTAATTATAATTAGCTAGGGTTATTGTTTTAATTATAATTAGCTAGGGTTATTTTTTTAATTATTGTTTTAATTATAATTAGCTAGGATTAGGATTATATTGTTAGCTAGGGTTATTTTAATTATAATTAGCTAGGGTTATTTTTTAATTATTGTTTTAATTATAATTAGCTAGGGTTATTTTTTAATTATTGTTTTAATTATAATTAGCTAGGATTATTGTTTTAATTATAATTAGCTAGGGATATTTTTTTTAATTATTGTAGTTAATTATAATTAGCTAGGATTAGGATTATATTGTTAGCTAGGGTATTTTAATTATAATTAGCTAGGGTTATTTTTTTGTTTTAGTTATTAGCTATGATTATATTGTTTTACCACAATTAGTATTCTTGTTTTAGTGATTTTTTTGTTTTATTTATTAAGATTAGAATTAGGATTAGGATTTGGGTTATTTTTTGTTTTAGTTATTATGATTATTGTTTTAGCACAAATAATATTAGGATTATTATAATTAGGATTATATTGTTTTAGTTATTAGGATTATTGTTTTTTCTAACCTGTTTAACTCTCTTTTTGTTATAGATAATTAAGTCATGGATCCATCCGAAGATCCTGGTCGCATCGGTGAAGGTTTTCTTCAGGGCATGATAAGAGGTGAAATTCCTCTTATTACTACCGGCGCCAAAGATATTTTTCTCGAGGAAGAGATATCCTCATATCTGAATCCATCCGGTGATGGACTAGAGGAAAACCAAGGGGAAGACCAGATGGACGAAGGGCAAACAAATAACAACAATAATGATGGCCCCTCGACAGGATCCGATGAGGTACATATATATATATGTATAAAGTCTCGTGTTAACTCTATTCATTAACTGATCTAGATATATATTAATCACTCTCTCTTCTTCTTTTAGCCCACCGGATCGAAGCAATCGATAGCTCGAACGAAACGAGGGCCGAACAAAAAGTTGGATGGTAATCAGAGGTTCACCATGGAAGAAATAGATGATGATGGTGAATCGATTGCTCCAGAGAAGCACCGGAGGATGTTTATAAATCAATGCGGGGTGCTTGTTAGGGATAACCTGCCGATCACCATCCAAGAATGGAATAAGTCAAAGAAAGCCGATGAAGAATCCAACAGCTATGTCACCGATGATGCCAAGGATGACCTTTGGCAGAAGCTCATAGCGCATTTCATACTACCTCCAGAGTATGAGGAATTTGAGGTAGATGGTATTACCCCAAGGCCGGGTGGGCTTGAAAATAGAGCGAAAGTCAAGGAGTGGGCACTAAGCAAGATGGTTGAACTGTACCGGAACCACAAGAAAAGTTTATACGCGAAATATGTCACGAAAAAGAAAACTCCAGACTTCAAAGGAGTAAACGAAAAGTTGAGAGAACAGTGGCCCGATTTTTTACAGTACAAGCAATCTGATAAAGCAAAGGCAAAGTCGGCAAAGAACGCGTTAAATGCTGCCAACAAGAAATACCATCATAAAATGGGGACATGTGGCTACAAGAGTGCCATCCCTAAGTGGGAAACTATGGAGAAGGATATGAGGGCTAGAGGCGTCACTCCTGGTATAGATGGATGGCCCGAGAGGTCAAAGCACTGGTGGTACGGGCACGGGGGATCCTTGGACCCAGAAATAGGGAAGACATTATTTCATGATAAAATTCTAAAACCCTCCCAAGACCTTATTCATGCAATGAACGATGCTCAATTGGGATTGTTCCGTCCCAAGAGAGAGAACGACGAGCTGACACGCGCTCTAGGGAATCCTGAAAAGGGAGGACGAACACGAGGCAAAGGCGCCGGTGTCTCGTGGAAGAAAGGGTTTCCTCTGTACGATGCCAGTTACATAAGCCGTCAGAGAAAGAAGGACCGGGAGGCAGACCGGATCTCCAGGTAGAGCAGGACCTAGATGATCTGAAGAACCTCATGCATGAAATTAGCCAAAGGCCGCCGTCGTCAACTCACCCGCGGTCTGATGATCCTGCATTGGATCTTAGCCAACAGAGAAGCAGCGTGGCTTCCACTGAGGTCCGTGCTGATGATCAAGCACTGCTGGATGATGCACCGGCTCCTCACTACCCCGTGGATGATGTCAGAGAGATGGCACAATGTGAGCTACATCAGCCAATGAACAACCTGTCCTTCAAGGTGGCGATCGGCATTGCTTTACCTTGTCTACCTGGAGCACTCCACCATTCACTTCTGATTCCACCAGGCTATGCTCGTGTCATGGTGGATGACATAGTGGAGGATTTTGCGGACCTAGAGATTGAAATCGCTACGCCTGAAGGCCTTATGAAACTAGGAGATGTCAAGCGCAACATCATTCTATGGAATAAGAAGTACATCAAGTTTCCAGGCTCGGTGCCAAGGCCACCGACTCCAAGGAATCCAAATCCACCCCGCATCGAATATCGTCAACCTCCAAGTCCACCCCAACCCGATTATCGCCAACCTCCAAGTCCACCCCGCCCCGCTGACGATCGCCGCGGCAGGAGTACATCAACTCGATCTCTGCCTCCACCTCCGTACAATACTACTACCTCGTCAAAGAAACGAAAGTTCGACGGTCCCCCACGCCCCACATCAAAGAAAGGTCAAACGCCGAAGATAGTCGATATCCCGCCGGCTCTTCCAAAGAGACCTTATGACAAGACCGACGAGGAAACTAACGCGGATGTGGCTGCCCAAGTTAAGGCGCATTTTGCACCCAAAAAGCCTGAGCCAAAGCCGGTATATAACGAAAAAACAAAAAAGTGGGCTAAGTCCTTTCTTGAGCAACCATCCCAGATATCGATGAATCTGGAATCAGACTATGACCGGAGATTATTAAGCAAGCACAGAAGAAAAAAATCACAAGTGCAAAAAGCGGGAAGCAAGTTGCCCAGCTTGGAGCACAGAAGAATCAATCGGTCGCCCCGCTCAAAGTCATTTCAGACCTTGACAAGGCCTTTAGAGCTGAAATGGATATGGACATGCAAATAATGGACCCTAGAGCCCGTAATAATGCCGCACTTATGGGAATCACTGTATCGGAGGCCAAAGCACTTGCTAACGAAGCAGATATGTCTCTTGGTCAATATTTAGGCTATGAAGATATGCCAGTGGGTCAGATAGTACGACAGTATGTCCAAGGGCAGCCTCTAGTCAGTAATGAGGAGCTCGCGCGTCTATCCACACTTATGCGAAATCTGCATGAATGGTACATGTCGCAAGCAGAAAAAAGCATCATAAAGATTGGTTTCCGATGGACGTTAGAAAGGAGCATCACTTCAAACCATACTCGATACAGGTTCAAATGACCGAACTATTTCAGTTATACAACCAGCGCGCCCTCGATAAATCTATCATTGGTTGCTACTGTCTGTAAGTTATTTATTTCTATAATTAAGTTTGTAGCTTTAGCTCGTTCATTGCATTTAATATATTATCCTAACTATATATCCTTTTGTATGATGATATTATATTCCGCAGAATGAAGATGCTTGAATGCAAAAGAGCTAGAAGATATGACGTTGGGTTCATTGACCCATATATCATTAATGAATATACGTTAAAGAATCACCCCAAAGACGTGGAGGAAGACATGTCCAGGTTCTTAACCGAGCATAATTTTGTTAAGGAAATACTATTTCCTTACAACTTCAAGTGAGTGTTTATATCTTGTACAAATTTTATTTTTGCTTACTGGATGAGCTATGCATGTATGCTTATGTAAATGTCCGCAGATTCCACTGGATCTTGCTAAACATTCAAGTTGACAACTCCCTAGTTGAAGTCCATGAATCATTAAGTTGGGACCAAGAGAAGTGGAGCGACATGAAAGCAATGCTCCATAAGTAATTTCAATCATTATCACATTATATCGTCCTCTTTCATTCATTTCCTGATATCAAGTAACTAATAACTCCTTTGCTCATTTTCTTTGCCGAGCAGGTGTTGGACATAGTTCAGACAGAAAATACCAGGTCCAATCAAAGAGGAGCTAACTTATAAAATGGCGAATAGTTTACAGCAGCCACCGGGAACTCATTTATGTGGATACTACGTCTGCGAGTACATCCGAGAGTTAACCAGTGAGCGGAAAGTTGACTCACATTATATTTATGATTTGCGGGAGAAACTAGAGCCAGACCAGCGCATAAGAGCAATTCAAGAGGAGCTGGCGGGATTTATGATGAAGGAAGTCCTTGATGTACATGGAGAGTATTATGCGGATAACGTGGAACTCGATTTGCCTTAGTCATCTCCATGTAGCTCATATGATATATATATTCATCAATGACCATGTAATTTCAAAACATTTCTTCCTTTTGATATGATTGATTATATGTATGCTTGCAAGGGATCGATCTTATATAAATGCATCGACGTGTAGTGTGTATGTAGTAGCGTATAATATGTCTACTGAAATATACGTTTGTTATAGTGAAACACAAAACGAAAAAGGAACAAAATGGCAAACAAAAAAGGAAATACACAATCTCTGCTGCGGCAGAGAAATGTGGTGTTTCTCTGCCGCGGCAGGAAACCTTTTAGTCCCGGGTGGTGTTACAGCCCGGGACTAGAGGTTTTCCGCCCCCCGCGGCGCTGAAACAACCACATGGCTGTTATCAGTCGCGAGCCGTTGCGAGCCGGGACTAGAGGGGGGGGCTCTAGTCCCGTTTTCGCAGTCCCGGGCCCAAAACCGAGACTAGAGCCCGTTGCGGCCCGGGACTGGAGGCCCTTTTTCTACCAGTGACGCTCGAGAGGAGAGATGATAAATCCTCCGAAGAATCTCAAGAGCGATGACAAAGTCGGCGCGTCGACGGAGATGCGATTTTGCCGTCTTCAAAGACAGCGAGGGATCCCGCCCGGATCCATGTTGTAAGCGCTTCTTGCCCCACGGTGGGCACCAACTGTCGTGGTTTTGTCAACACATACGCCATAGGGGTATCCCAACGGCGAGTTTAGAGACGTGGGGGGAAGACGGAGAGCGTCCGGGTCGGTGTGACACAGTTTACCCAGGTTTAGATCTCACGACGGTGGCGAGGTCCTACTCCTTCTATAAATCATATAATGGCAATACGCCGAGTTAAAGGATTGGGGTTTCGCTGTGTGCGAGTAGTGCTATGCACTTGTTGTTATCTCTGAGTTATGCCCTAAAGTCTCCCGTAGGCCGGCTTATAAGGACGCCAGGACCTAGGGTTACAAGGAGAGTCCCAGCCGGATACGGTTACAGAGTCCTAGACTAATACATAAACTATGTCTTGTCCTCCAAGGCTCTGGCTTCCATCTAAAGCGGTGGGCGCCAACTGTCGTGGTATTTCCGATGAGTACGCCATGGAGTGGTCCTCACAGTGCGTGTTTAGAGACGTGGGGGAAGGCGGAAGGTTGACGGGTACGACGTAACATAGCTTACCCAGGTTCAGATCCCACGACGGTGGCGGAATCCTACTCCTGCTATAAATCACTATAATGGCAATACGCCGAGTTACAGAGATCGGTTTGATGTGCGAGGTGACTAGAAAGTCTAAGTTATCGTTTGAAGTTGTGCCCTAAAGGCTCCCATAGGCCCAACTTATATAGTCGCCAGGTTCTAGGGTTACAGGGAGAAGTCCTAGCCAGACAGGTTATAGAGTCCTACACTTCCTATAATTAGTCTAACGTGTCTTGCACTCCAAGGCTCCGGCTTCCATCTAAGGCGGTGGCACGTCGCCTTCCTTTATCCCTGCTGGACCTCCGTCTTGTCTATCAGCAACTGGGCCGCCCATTTATGCCATAGGCCTAACCACGAACTATGGGCCACCTGGGATTGTCGGTATGAGACTATGTCGTAGGTATACCTATTTGGTATATCCACAACAGCTCGCGTTCCTTTGGTGTGACCAGTACGGGCGAGGTGGAGAGCAGTCGAATGCGTCATCTGCTTCGGGTGTCCACTCGAATTTTTCTGCTTTGCGTAGCAGCTGGTAGAAAGGCAGGGCATTCTCGCCCATGCGGCTGATGAATCTGCTCAGCGCCGTGATGCGTCCAACTAGCTGCTGGACACCTTTGAGGTTCTTCGGCTTCTCCATGGCCAGTATGGCCCGGATTTTCTTCGGGTTCGCCTCGATCCCTCGCTGGGAGATGAAGTATCCAAGTAGTTGGCCAGATGGGACGCCGAAGGCGCACTTTTTGGGTTCAACTTGATCTTGTAGTGATCGAGGTTATCGAACGCCTCACGGAGATCGTCGATCAATGTCTTGGCCTCCCTTGTCTTGACGACTATGTTGTCGACATAGACCTGTATGTTGCGGTCGATCTGGATCTTCAGGCACGCCTACATGCACCGGTGGTACGTGGCACCTGCGTTCTTCAGCCCGAAGGGCATTTTGTTGTAACAGAATACTCCGAACGGTGTGATGAACGCCATTTTCTCCTAATCTTTGACCTTCAGCCAAATCTGATTGTAGCCTCAGTAGGCATCAAAGAAGGAGAGTTTCTCGCATCCTGCAGTCGAATCGATGATCTGATCGATCCGAGGGAGAGGGAAGTGGTCCTTTGGGCAGTGCTTGTTGAGTGACATGAAGTCCACGCACATCCGCGGGATGTCCATGTCCTTTTTAGGGACCAGTATAGTGTTTGCTAGCCACTCGCTCTCCTTCATCTCCCAGATGAAGTCGGCATCGAGGAGTCTGTTGACTTCGATTCCGACGGCTTCCGCTCGTGGTGCGGACAATCGTCAGATGGACTGTTTGATAGGCTTGGCATCCGGAAATACATTGAGTGCATGCTCGGCGAATTCCCTGGGAACTCCTGGCATGTCCGGAGGACACCAGGCGAAGATTTCCTAGCGCTCACAGATGAATTCAACGAGCGCGCTTTCCTATGCGGGGCTGAGATCGTTGGCGATCAGCGCCATCTTGGAGGCATCTGTTGGGTGGACCTGCACCTTTTTTGTGTTGACTGTGGAGTCGAACGACATGTTGGGTGAGTTTTTCCTGGAGACTGGGGGTGCCCCGTTGTCTGTCACCTCTCGAATCCTCGTGAGCTCCTCCTGCATGCCGAACGACTGGGAGATTCTGTTGAAGTCTCTGTCACAGTGGTCGGATCGGGTGAAGCTGCCCTGGACCGTGATGACGCCCCTAGGTCCTGGCATCTTAAGTAGCAGGTACACATAGTGCAGTACTGCCAGGAACCTTGTGAATGCCACGCGCCCGAGGATGATGTGGTATTGTGATGGCCAGTCCACCACTTCGAACTCTAGCCTCTCACACCGAAAGTTTTCAGGCTTGCCAAAGATGACGTCGAGCCATATCTTTCCCAGGGGATATATGCCCTTCCCTAGGACTATGTCGTGGAACGTTGTGTCAGATTGTTCCAGGCTGCACAACAGGATCCACATTGCTGCTAAGGTGCTAGTGAACATCAGGTTGATGCCACTGCCACCGCCCATGAAGACGCGGCTCATCTCGAACCCTCCGATCTGCGCCTCAAGCACCAGGGCAGCATGTCCTAAGCGAGGGATCTGGCGGGGGTGATCCGAACGACTGAATGCGATGCAGAACTCCGAGCCACTAAGGTACTCAGGGATGGCAGGCAGAGCAGTCACAGCCAGGCTGACTTGGCAGGTGATCTTCTTTTGCACCCTATTTGTTGGGCGCCCCTTTTGGATCATCGGGGATCCTTTTGGCGCTGGGTACCTATTTATGCTGTTGTTTTTCATGGGTGCGATTGGTTGATTCGAAGGTCCCACGGGTGGTGGTGGAGGAGCTCCGTGGGCAATGTCACCTGGTGCGGGTGTGGGCCCGAACCCGGTGTTCATGATCTGGCATCGCATCTGGGTGAAACCCTCGTTGAGTTTTTGGAACTCGCAGCAATGCTTCAGCATGTGGCTGGCCTTCTTTTTGCCATCCTGCTTGTGGATGTAGAAGTAGATGGTGCATGGGCCCGACAACTTGTCGTATGCCGTGGGTTCGTCGTCGCGGCCGTGGCGCTGCCACGTTTCGTTGGGCGTCCTCCGTCACGGAAGTTGCTTCCACGGTATCCGCCGCTGCTGTGGTTGCTTTCATTGCGGCGTTCGGCGTAGCCAGCTGCAACCATGTCGGGTCCGTCGCGATCGTCGTAGACGCGCGATCTTCGCTTGCTACTGTGCTCGTGTCTGCGGCCGTATTCATCCTCCTCGTCCGAGTGCGCTCGGTGGAGGGAATCCTCGCCATCTGCCCACCTATTGGCGATGTCCATGAGGTGGTCGAGTGTCTTGGGATTGACGCGCCCAAGTTCTTCCTTGAAGTCCGGGCGCTTGACGTCGTCCTTGAAGGCGTCGATCATTCTCTCCCCGGAGATGTGCGTCGTGGAGTTCTTGATGTTGGACCAGCGCAATATGTACGAGCGAATGGATTCGCCCGTTCGTTGAGTGCAGGCCCGTAGCTCCTCGATCGAGGCTGGCCTCTTGCTGGTGCCCTTAAAGTTTCGGATGAAACTGTATGCCAGCTCCTCCCAGCTTCAGATGGAGCCTGAGGACAGGCTACTGAGCCAGATCTGGGCTGCGCCTGTCAGCTGCAGCTGAAGGTACTGCAGGGCGGTGTTCTTGTTGCCACCATGCAACTTGACGAACGAGAGGTGGTCGCTGAGCCAGGCTTTCGGGTCCTGCGTCCCGTCGAACTTCGGAGTGTCCGAAGGAAGCTTGAAATTTCTCGGCATCCGTGTTCGCCAAACAGATCTGCTGAAGCATCGAGCTCCACAGAGTTCTCCGTCATCGTCCTATTCGGATTCGGTTGAGCATGCGTGTTTGGCACGTGCCTTGTCGACCTCGTGATGAGCGAGGTCGCTTCAAGTGTCATAGTCGCGGCTGCAACATCTCGGACTCTTGCGTCGTCGAGGTAGACCGTGCTCGACTTCCTTCTCGTCGGATGAGGGCGTGGGGCTGCGGTTGAATCTGATAGTAGCCTTTTTCTTTGGATCCGTAGGAGCTTCTTCATGGAGCGCAGCTCCGACGAGTCCAAGTCCGTCTACTGCGTACTTATGCATAGCTCTCTTCGGGTCCCCCACCGGAGGTGGGTGGGACGCGAGATATGTGGTGGCTGCCATGATCGCCGCTTGCGGCGTCTTCGGTATGACGTTGTCGTTGACGTCCATCTCCATGAAGGACATGTTGAGGGTTCGGGTCACCTCGCGACATGCAGCGGGCTCCATGTTATCCGTGCAAGAGCGATGCTTGTTGGCTTGATTGCCGTGCAAGCTGGAGCCACCAGCAGCGGAGAGCACAGCTCGCCACGCGCTAGACTCCGAGGCTGCTTGATTGTGTTTGTCGAGCTCTTCTTGCAGCTTCACTTGCCTGTTGTGCTCGCCAATGAGGAGGAGGTGGTATGCCATCAACAGGTCCCGTGAAGAATTCACGGGAAGGATCTTGTTGCCTGCCACAGCTTCGCGTGCCTGGCGCCAGCCATCCTCGTTGAGGTTGATCCGATTGTAGGCGGCAGCGTCACCCTCGTTGGGCGGGAGGGATGGTTGTAACATCCCAGCATTATAGCTTAGAAATAAGCTGAACCCAGATGTGTGCATTGCATTCATGCATAGAAAATCCTTATAATTTTCGCGCTTTTAAAACAGAACTTGTAAAATTGATTTAAGCTTCTCTTAACTTGATGGAATTGAAGTAGATCATCAAGTTAGCTGGGATAAGTTTCAATATGACCATTTCTAAAACCTTAATTGGTTAAACATGATTTGGTCTAAGGGTAGACCAAATATAATAATATGTCACTTATAATACATTGCTTAAATGATTCATAGATGATCCTTAAGGGATCATATCATACTATTCATCATATCAACCATAAAACTAAGTTAAGATTACCACTAACATAATAAAATGCAATGATTAATGCTGACCTATCTTATTCTTATATATTCTTACTATGAGTATCATAATAATACCTAACCTTAAACTCTTTAATGAGTTGGAATTAGAAAGATACCAAGTCAAGATCATCCACTATATATCTTTCTTTCTATAGCAATCTTTATGGAACTTATCTTAATATCTGTTGATCATCAATGTTGGATAATTCCCCATTGATTCACAAATTCTTTAACTATCAACCCTTGATCTACTATTTCTTGATCTTATCATAATAACTACTTAAATCTTTTAAAGAGGGCATAGTCCATAAATAACCTTAATCCAATATGTGATACTAAGAAGATAATTTCAAGCTAATGGAATAGTAGGATTGATAAAGCCTTGTTTAGCCAACTAAGAACTTAAGCAATAAATGATTAAAGGATTATAATGGTGATGCTTTAGCCATGGATATTGAATGCTTACATTTAGTATAAGTAATACTGGTCGGTAGAACATGATTGGAACTTTAGTAGAGATAAGTTATCCTAGAGTAGTCATTGCAAGCCACATAAATATAATTTAGGGTTGGAGTAAAGTGAATATAGGATGATATTATTCAATTAAAGCTAGTATAGCATAGAGTTTTAGAAGTGGTGTTAGTCATCTTAAAGGATAGTCAACTTTAGAGAAAGGTAGTTGGATGCATACAACTATTGGAGATACATTAGTAATGAATGATTAAGGAAGATTATGAGTAGAGTTTGAAGGAACTACTTGTTGGATGGGAGGCTATCAACATTAGAGTAGTAGATACAACCAAGCAAAGATATGAGGAAGTTATGGAATACTTGAGTATCAAACTCATTGGATTCATCCATGAGTTTAGAAGGTTAATCAGTGAATAAGAATATTTCTATGAAGTAAACCTCATCATAAGAATCATTATGATAGATAGGAAAAAGTAGTATATCTAGGAAAGGAATTCCTTAATAAGAAGTCTAGAATTATAAATTATGAAAGCAAGTAATTCTTGCTAATCAACCAACTTTAAATCTTAAGACTAAACATAATATCCATTTCAGATTATTGACCCATCATCTTATATCTATCACACTTTATAGAAACAACTTCCTATAGCAAATCACATAACCACATCTTTGTTAATTCCAACCATCATAACTATATGTGCTTAAGTATATCTTTATCAATTCCTTTCTATAAAACATTCAAGATATAACTTTCAAGTACTAAAGGTGATGTCAATAAATATCCCAAACAGAAAATAAAATGCTTAGTTATGGAATCTTTAACCACATCCATATAGGAGTCTAAGTATATTAAAAACCCTAAACCCTAGGGTAAATAATCATAATCCAAAAAATCCTAAACTCCTTTGTTTAACATAAGAGAATAGATACAATTGCCATTTTTCCAAATCAATGGAAGTAGTAATGAACATATTCATTTCTTTTATATTTCATGCATCAAACAATGATATAGGATCATTATACATATAAAAATTTATATTCATACTCTAAGCCAATTAGAGTTAAGTCTTATAAACAATAAGAATACATCATTCAAGAAATCCATAAATAAATGAGGAAAGAAAAATAATAAGAAAAGCTTCTACAAATTCTTAAAATGGGTTCATATTGAGTAAATAAAAGAAATACAAAAAGATTATATAATAAAAGTTCACAAATGATGCTAAATATATTTTAGTATTACTACAATTATCCAGCAAATAAATTCCGCAAAGAAAAGTTCAAAATATAAATCAAATTCAAATCTGAAAAGGAAAATAGAAAATAGAAAAAGGTAAAACAAATAAAAACATTACCTGGCCGTGGCCCAACAACTCTGTTTTTATCTGACGCCGGGTGCAGCCCACAACAACCCAGTAACTAGACCAGTTATTTCTCTTCTGTGATTGACAAGTGGGGCCAGAGAAGGACTATGGGTTGAGAAGAAAGAAACGCCAGGGGGTTATCCGCAAAACAACATGTCATCGTCATCCTCACGCACACAGACAGCTCGCTGGAGGAGCTCGCCGCCGCCCGATGCCGTCGTCGTCAGCCGTGCGCCAAGATGCTCGCCGCTGTTTCAGAGAGGGATAAGAAGGCCACCGCGACGCGCTGCCTCAATCCCTATCCACAATCCCTCCTTATCCTCTCTGATTCGAATGGGGCCGAAACCCTAGCTCACCGAAGCCACACCTCGCCGACGAACCACATCTCCCCACACCCTTCCAAGCAGCCATGAAGAAGCACCGTTCTTCGTAGATCCTCTGAGAGAAATCCTACATCAAGGGGAGCACTGGAGTGGACGAATTTGGCCGTTCTTATTCGCGGCAGTTCATCGGAAATCTTGTCAGAGAGCTCGTCGCCGACCGCGCCTGTCCTCGCCGACCTCTCTATCATCATCAGGGTGAGTTCCTGAACCTTCCAGTATCCTTAAATCGCCTGATCTCGTTGTAAATCGCCGTGTCACCGTGTGCCACCGTAGGCCACCGTCGGAGCTCGTCGGAGCTGAGGCTCCGATGACCATTTCCGAGCGGCGCCGCCACTTTAGGACTTAGCACGATGCACTGATTCGAACTAGGCTTATTTCGCTTGCTAGGGCGCAGTAGATCGTCTCCTGCGACCAACCACTAACAACAGTGGTGGTGCTGACGCCATAGCTACGTCACGCTGACGCCATCCTGGACCAGGTACCTTGTTTGACCAGTCTTTGCCCGCGTGGCTGATGACATGGCCTTGGGCCCATATGTCATTGACTAGGGGTCAAGCCAGGGTTGGTAATAAATGTATTTTCTTTACACATCGTGCTGAGGTGGTCACTGGCCCACTAGTCAGTGACTAGGGCTAGCTTTATGTGCGGTGTAAAAAGTATTTCCTATTTAAGAAATAGATAAAATGTTATAAACTTAATTATTAAAATTCCAGAAATCAAATAAATGATTAAATCTTGTTTAATTAATAACTTTTGTTTTATAATTCAGAAAAATGTGTATAATATATGAATTTTTTTAGAAAAAAAAATCTTTAACCTAAAACTAATATCAAATATTATTGTGGTAACTATTTAAACAAATATTATTTAATAAAGGTCTTAAAAGTAATAAAACTTGTTAATTCATATTTTAATAGTGGAAAAGGTTAATAATGTAAATAAAATACCAAAAATCTTAGAAAAATAAAAAATATAATTTTAAACCATAATCATGTATTATTATTTCACTTAATTAAGTATTCATTATTTATTAAGTAATTATAAAGTAATAAGAATTATAAAAATCATATCTTATTATTTATAAATCACAAAAATAAATATAATATACCAAAATGATCACAAAAATAATATCTACATGTTAAAAATCTAATAATATTCTTTTGAGTTAAATAAAAATTTAAATATTTTAATAACTCAAATTTAAACTTATTTACTTCACTAATAATTCATATAAGCATAAATAAAATTTATTAATATTTCTAAAATGAGTCAAATAAGTCTAATAAATAGTATTAGTATTAAATATAAATAATATAAGGCCATAATGATTTAAAACATTATAAACACCCTTTTATTTAAATTATCCTCAATCTTGAGGGAAGATTATATTCTCAAAGGATTCCTATTCATAATAAAAACCCTAAAGAACAACTTGTGAATAAATCAGATCATTCCTATCTACTCTAACCACCAGATTACAAAAACTACCACCACACTATATTGAATCCATAAGTAGTTAAGTAATATTATATTTTGGTTTATAAACCACAACCACTCCTTTATAAAATATAAATGATACTACTCCATTATAAATTCAAGAAACCACTACACTAAGTAAAAGGATCACTAATATTAAGTAACCTACAGGAAACATTCCAGATACACAAGATTATATGTTATAAATAATAAACCTTCAAAACTATCTATATTTTAAAGTTAACTTTAGTCTCCAAGAAGCTAAATATAATACAACTAGATAAATGTCCATGCGTTGCTACGGATGATATTTGATTATTCGAGTACACCCGGTCTGATTTCGTCAGCATAGACAAACGGACAGATAAAAAAGAAGACCCATCAGGACTGACTATCTATGCGCGACCCATCCATACACCAAATTTGGTCCTCTAATGGGTCAAGCCGGACACGCCAAGAACATTCGGACTGTCCTCCCTCCCATAAACTGGCCCAGTTCCCAGTCAAACAAATCTTCTCTTCTGCTCCATACGCAACCGCTCCTCATCCTCCCGACACATCGCCTCCTCCGTGCCGGTCGTGCCCCGCCGCCCTCCTCCTCATCCTGCTCCTGTCCCCGACGACCTCCCTGCCTCCATCGAGAACCCCTACCTTTGGGAGGAGGCAGAGGCCATGACCGAATACTTCCTCTGCTAAATGGGTCACCACGCTGGGGGCACCGTCAGCTCACACGGAAAAGCTTACCCATTTTTTTGTGGGACAACCCAAATGGACAAACATAGATCGTTTTGCTCGGTGCCTGCCTGGCCCGAATCAGCAAACTATCAGAAATTAACATTTTTTGCCATATATAAGTGGAAGTGTACCATCCGAGTTAAATAGTCAAACTGTTAGCATTAAATAGATCTACTGCGACACCTCTATCTACTTCTCCACCGCATCGGCATCTCCTTATGTGCTTCTCCTCAGCCACTCTCTCCATGAATTACAAGCATTCATTTTGGCATCTCGAGTTTCATAAGTGAAGTGTAAGATCACGTTGCATAGTCAACATAGGCGGCAGCTTCAACAAAATTTCTTAGACGGCAGCTTCAACATTTTTTTCGTCTAGCATTGGCTATTTCCCCCAACAACTCGGTGACATATTTTCCTCTCTGTTATCTATGAACGCCCAAAATTGATTTTGATTAGCAATTAGTTATTTGAAATTGATCTTCCTAGCATCATCTCCACCACATTTTGAAACCAATTTTATCCATTGTGCAACTTGTATTGGTTCTGACCATAGAAATAAAGTTGCGCACACTCAGCCATGTTGCCCTCGGATGCTGAAACAACCGCCTCTGGCTGCCATCCACGCCCTCCTCTCCGGCTAGTTGGCCTACTCTGCTAGCAGTCGCCAAGAGCGTCACATTCAGGCACCAGCATCTGCCATGAATCAAACGTTGTGCACTTCCCTCCTCTTTCCCGCAAAAAACAAGTGAGGATGACATGAGGTGCTGAAGGAGCTGCCAAATTCATGGTGTCAAAATAGGCCTCAACGACGCATGATTGAGGCCATCAGCAGCAAGCAGCGAAGGTCTACTCAGGACAGAGGGGGCTCAGGTAGGTGGCGGACCGGCGGCGACCTGTCGGATGTGGTGCCGTCCAGTGCCCCGCGCAGGGACAAGAACCTTGACGAACCATCAACACACTCTCGTTGTTCCGGTCGCCGCACGACACATCTGCGTGACTGCGTCCGGTGATGTATGGCACGGATTCCGGCAGTGGAGGGGTCTTATGTGCAGCGTGTCAGGAATATGCAACATGTATTTCTCTGGGGGCCAAAGGCCACAATATATAGTACAGGTATAAGGCAAATATGCAGGAAGCCCCCTAACATATGGGGGAAATACAATATACAAATATATACATCTAACACCCCCCTCAAACTCATGGTGGATCCACAACTCTGAGTTTGTAGAGTAAGAAATCAGCTGCGCTCTGGTCTGTGCCTTCGTGAAGAAATCCGCCAACTGTAAATCTGAAGGCACATACTGAAGCGCAACAACCTGAGCCTGCACCTGAGCACGTGTATAGAAAGCATCAACACCAATATGCTTGGTAAGCTCATGCTTGACCGGATCACGTGCAACACTAATAGCACATGTACTGTCAGACAAAACCAGACTGGGTGTGGTAATAGAGACCCCAAAATCCGCAAGTAACCACCGTAACCAGGTCACCTCAGCAGTCAACAAGGCCATAGCACGCAACTCAGCCTCATCACTCGAACGGGAAACCGCTGTCTGTTTCTTCGTCTTACAAGCAATGAGCGAACCACCAAGAAACACACAGTAAGCAGAAAGTGAACGACGATCCGAAGGATCACTCGCCCACGTAGCGTCCGAATAGCACTGGAGCTGGAACGAGGAAAGAAAAGGCGACGAGTGATCGTACCACGAAGATAACGAAGAACACGGAGAAGATGACTATAGTGAACAGTGGTAGGAGCAGAAACAAACTGACTCAGAATATGAACAGGATAAGAGATGTCAGGACGAGTGACAGCAAGATAAACAAGACTCCCAACAAGATGACGATAACGCGTCGGATCAGAAAGAGGATCACCATCAATGAGTTGAAGCTTAACATTAAGCTCCATAGGGGTCTCAACAATGCGCTCATCCCCAAGAGCAGCACGGGCAAGAAGATCCTGAATATACTTTTCTTGAGAGATGTAAAAGCCATCAGAAGTGGAGGAAACCTCAATCCCAAGAAAGTATCGAAGAGGACCAAGATCAGTCATAAGAAACTGATCACGAAGACGAGCCTTAACAAAGGCGATATACTCAGGATCATCACCAGTAATGATCATATCATCAACATAGAGAAGAAGAAGAGTGCGTCCACGAGGAGAAGTGTGAACAAACAACGCTGGATCATGAGCACTAGGGGAGAAACCAGCAGCAGTCACTACAGAAGCAAAGCGCTCAAACCAGGCACGAGGGGCCTGTTTGAGGCCATAAAGAGAACGTCGAAGACGACAAACCATCCCCTCGGCAACAGAATACCCAGGAGGAGGCTGCATATAAACCTCCTCACTCAACTCACCATTGAGAAAGGCGTTCTGAACATCAAGCTAGGACACGGACCTTACGAACAGAAGCAACAGCAAGAAGAGTACGCACAGTGGTCATATGAGACACAGGAGCAAAGGTCTCATCATAGTCACGACCATGCTCCTCCTGAAAACCACGAGCCACAAGACGCGCTTTATAGCGCTCAAGAGATCCATCGGAGCGAGTCTTAATCTTATAGACCCACTTATTACACGTGATAGGACGAACACCGGGAGGGGGGAGGGGAACAAGATCCCAGGTGCCAGTGCGCTTAAGCGCAGCAATCTCCTCAGCCATGGCCAGCTGCCATTCAGGATGATGCTCAGCATCCCGATAAGAAGTCGGCTCGGAGGCAACAGAAAGACCATACTGACTAGGAGAGTAACGGTCGGGGGCACGACGCTGACGAACAGGACGAGTAGAGGGAAGATCATCAGAGGAAGACGACGCAGGAGACGATGATGAAGAAGAGGGAATAGTAGAGGAAGACTCCGGAGAACGAGGAGAACTAGGAGAACTAGACGGAGCAGAGGAGGACGGTGTCGAAGAAGAGACATCAGGGGGAGGAGATCCTAGAGAAGACACAATAGGTGTAGAAGGAGGTGTGTCGGGAAAGAGAAGAAAAGAGATATCTTCCACCGGGTAAGTACCAGCGGTGGGACAAGGATAGAAAGGACATGTCTCATCAAAAGTAACATCACGAGAGATACACATCCGACGACCAACAGGGTCCCAACAATGATAGCCCTTATGCTCATCACTGTATCCAAGGAAGACACACTCAACAGACTGAGTGGTCAGTTTGGTGCGTTCGCGAGGAGCAAGGAGAACATAGCAAACACAACCAAACAAGCGAAGCATGGAGTAGTCTGGAGACTGTCCAGATAGGCACTCAATAGGGATACCACCCTGCAAGGCAGCAGAAGGCTGAATATTGATGATGTAAGCCAACGTAGCGAAAGCCTCAGCCCAGAAGTGCGGCGGGAGAGAAGAAGAAGAAGCAATCATCATAGCGCGAGTGGTCTCAAGAAGATGGCGATGCTTACGCTCAGCAACGCCATTCTGGGCATGTGTGCCAGGACAGGAGAACTGAGCAAGGGTGCCCTGCTCAGCAAGAACACCTCGCAACATCTGGGAGATATACTCACCAACAGAATCAACACGAAAAACACGGATGGGGGTATAATACTGAGTACGGACCATGGCCGCAAAATGCTGATATATGGAAAGCACTTCACTACGAGAGCGCATAAAATACAACCAAGTGTACCGAGAAAAATCATCGATGAATAAAATGTAGTAGCGATGGCCCCCTTTCGAAGCGAAAGGAGCCGGACCCCAAACATCGGAATGAACTAAATCAAAAGGTCACTGAGATAGAGACGCGCTAGTAGGATAGGGAAGCTAAATCTGTTTACCCAACCTACAGCCCTGACAATGCAAAGACCCATCTCCTGAGACAGACCCCAGAAGACCACGATGAACTAATGACGACAGGCGAGAGTCACAGAGGTGACCAAGACGATGATGCCAGTGCTGAAAGGAGCTGGTAGTAGAGGCGACGACCGGAAAAGAACTGGCAGATGTAGTGGCAGCGGAAGGAACACGAAGCCAGTCTAGCTCCCAAAGTCCTGAAGAGTCACGGCTGCGAGGGCCAGCTCCAACCAGGGCCTGCGTGCGACGGTCTTGGACAACACAAGAATCATCATCAAGAATGACGCGACAACCAGAGTCAGTGAGCTGGCTAGAAGAGAACAGATTCATCTTAAGAAGAGGAATATGAGAAATATCAGGAAATAGAAAAAGAAGAAGTAGAAAGGGTGCCCTGAATAGAAACAGGAAGAGAGGTACCATCAGCCGTGAAAACACGAACAAGAGAAGGGAGAGAACGAAGAGCGGACAGAAAAGAAGACTCAGAGGTCATATGAAAGGAAGCTCCAGAATCCAGATACCATGGGGACGTACCTGACTATGTAGAAGGTGGTGGTCGCGCAGGGCCTGAAGAATCAGTCACAGAACCAGCAGTGCCTGTCGAAGAAGAGCCTGTAGCAGCAAGCAGACCGCAAAGACTCCTGATAATGTCCTGATCGGAGAGAGCAACTGCTGAAGATCCAGAAGGAGCCGACTGCCCACGGGCCTGGTGCTGCTGACGTAAACTGGGATCCCGTGTATAACAGGTGGCCCAAGTGTGGTCATCCTTGTTACAGTAAGAGCAGTGACGAAGAGAACCACGGCGACCCTGACCACGAGCCTGCTGGTGCTGACTCTGGCCCTGAAACTGCTGATGCTAACTCTGGCCCTGAAACTGCTGATGCTGACTCTGACCCTGAACTAGAGGAGCGGGTAGTATCGGCGGCGGCACAGAGGACCGCGGCCGAGTCGAGGGAGCAGACGGCATAGGAGGACCATGAGTAGCAAGCACAGATGGAACCGCAAGAAGACCAGCACCACAAAGACGGGTCTCCTCAGCCCGAAGATCAGACAACACCTCAGGGAGCGGAACACGACCACGAGCATTCAGCTGAGCACGCCGGGGCTCAAATTCCTGGCGGAGCTGAGACAGAAACTCATAAATGCGGTGAAACTCCAAATCCGAGCGCACAATCTGGCAGCACGAGCATGTGCCACAAACAGTAGTACGAAGAGAATCAAGCTGACGCCAGATAGCAGCACTCTGAGTATAGAACTCATCAATAGTAGAATCACCCTGCTGGAGAGCATGCTCCTGGCGAACCACAGACAGGTAAAGAGAATCCCCAGACGGCTCATAGCGCTGACGAAGATGTGCCTACTGAGCGGCAATAGTCGGGAGACTCATGAACTCAGCAGCATACTAAGGGAGAACACTGGAGGTGAGAACAGCAGTAGCACGAGCATCCTCATCGACCCACTGAGTGTAGGCAGTCAGATCATGACGATAGGCCTCGAGATCAGAAGAGTATTGCTTGAACTTCAGGTCATAGGCATCAACAACACTGTCGTCGGCTCTCTGAGCAGCATCCTTGGCCTCCTGAGAAGCATCAGTGCCAAGAACAATTGGTGTCGGCGGAAGAGGAGCCACAGGATCAGGGGGGCACGGCGGACAGGATACCTCGCCCGAGAGCACGCCCCAAAGACGGAGACCGCACATGTGAACGCGCATAAAAGCAGCGAAATCAGGGTAGTTCGCGCCATCGAAGATCACCGGGCAGCGAGGAATCGCCACATAACCCGATGAGGAAGACATACCTCTTTCTCAATTTTTTTTTGCTCGGTCAACGCTCAATCGATCTGATCGAACAGACCAGCGGGAGGCCGACGAGGTCAGAGACACGGCGGCGGAGCCAGGGCGAGCTGGCAAGCGGCGGAGGAGAGCTCGATCCGGAGGCGACGAGCACCAGTGGAGTATAGGCGGCGGCCGGTGGCAGAGCCGAGTGGAGGCGGGGGCCGGCGGCGGGGCCTAGGGGAGGCGGTGGCCGGCGGCGAGCAGCAGCCGTGCGGGGGACGGCGGCAGGGCCAGGGCGAGCTGGCAGGCGGCGGGGGAGGCCGGAGGCGCTGCTTGCAGGACGAAGAAGAGGAGGCCGGCGGCGGCTTCGATCCAGGGAGGCCTGGTACGGGCGGCGTACAGGGAGACGCACGGAAGGAGTCTGCTCGGGCGAACGGGGAGGCGCGATCCAGGAAGGAGTCGGCGCGATCCAGGGAGTCCAACAGCAGATGGCAGCGAGACGGATCCGATCTACAGATTCAATCGGTGGCAGATCCGATCTATAGATGACCAGAAACAGCGGCGGCCGGCGGCGGCGATGTCGGATGAACGACGACGACAGGGACGGTGGCGGCTGTGACGATGTTGCAGAAAAATTTGTCTAACCTAGCTCTGATACCATGTCAGGAATATGCAACATGTATTCCTCTGGGGGCCAAAGGCCACAATATATAGTACAGGTACATGGCAAATATGCAGGAAGCCCCCTAACATATGGGGGAAATACAATATATATATATATATACATCTAACACAGCGCCTGTAGCCGGCGAAGGTTGGGGAGGCGCGACCCTCGGTGGCGCACGCGCGGCGGCGGGCTCCTGGAGTACTGGGGTAGGCGGCCAGAGAAATAGACAGAGGAGAGAGTAGAGCAAAACGTTTTTTTTTGCTGACTCGTCGGTGGCAAGGGGGTAATATGTCCTAACTAACAGGGGCAAAACCGTCCCAAAAAATTCAGACGAAAAATCTGGCAGACGAACCTACCTAGGAAGAAATTGGTAAATAGATAAGCATTACTATATGTTTTATAGTTAGCTTTGGTTTGAAGTAGTTAAGTTATAAAAACATCTCAAACCCAAACCATTCGAGCAAACATAAATAACAGCTACCCAACTCAACTAACCACAAAGCTTGTCTAGACCTTAGAAGAGAAACCTTTTCTTCGAAGGTTATTCTTTTTGCCACTTCAAACAAGCACTCCTATATAAGTAATTTTGACTAGTATATCATAAGTATATATTTTACTACTGCATATGTGTTGCTCACAGCCACTCATAAACTCTAATAGAAGCACAAATGTGAAACCTATCTAAAAGAACCACACATTCCAAAGTAACCATTTCCGGAATCCAAACCCTAGGACAACGTTATCTCCGGGATTCGCGTTTAGAACGTGCATCACATTACTTATGCATAAAAGCATATTGCTTCTTTAAACATTAGTCCTTATCGGACCAATGATGCTGATTTCAGATTCTGGATCTTATACTGACTCGAAGACCGTGATGCATAATCTTGCAATCACAAAAGGCAAGTTCACACTTGCTCATGTACTTTGTTTATTTTCTGTAAAGTACTTTACAAACCCAGTGTTGTTATCACCTGCATTTGAAAAAGGTCTAAAAACATTATTTTCAATAATAATGTGAACTATTGGTTACTGATCTAGGGTGATCAGCTAATCTATTAAATCTGACAGTTGGAATACACTATTCAGAACTATATCACCTAGGACTTAACTACCAATATCGCTAGTGATTCTTGCGCCGTATATTACGCGTTGACCATGAGATTTGGAATGGGACGGAGAATTCAGCTGTATCTTCTTCCTCTTGCATGAAGCCGGATGTGCAGGTCGTGGCTGTTATCCTCGTAGCATGCATATTAATTGGTAATTCGTAGAGGATATGCAGCATATGGGTGGGAACCCTCATCGTCCCACGATAGTTCTGACATCTAACGGTTTGTACAAACCATTGTCGTAATCCTTTATGTGGGCATGGTGTACACCAAGGAGTCATGCGAGGTCGCGAAGGGGGCAGTGATTGGCTTGGATCATCTTCTGGGCCCCACATCATGGAATTGTGGACGGGAATAAGCTGCCCGGTTGTGCAACAAAGAGTTGATCTCTCATGGGTAAAGTAACGCACCTCTGCAGAGTGTAAGAACTGTAACTTGTTACTCCCTGTTTCGAGAAGGAGTTGCGAACGCGGCGGGAAAGGAACTCCATGAAAGTTCTGGTAAACCCGTGAAGGCTGACGGACATAGCTTTTCAGAATAAAAGCAACCTTTGAAGAAATGTTTACGAAAACTTGCATTGCCTACGACCTATGGTCTGTGGCTGTAGTTATAGTGCATCAAACACTCCTTTTATAGTGAATTTGCTGAGTACGCTCATACTCAAAGTATCTTCTTAACCCTTGCTAGATTCTGAAGCCATGAAGACGATGTCTACACCAAGTTATGCTCCAGGAATCATCAACAGCTAAAGCTCTTCAATGAAGACAAGAAAGTCAACATTTACCTCAACTCAAGTGAAGACGAAGTTACTGATTAGATAGGAATATAAATTCTAGCCAAAGAACCTAATTCGGTAGTGTATTGCAATAGCAACAATGCCAATTCCTTAGTTAAAAATACTAGTTTTATTAGTATAATAGTTTTTCTGTTGTTTATCTTTGATTCTTCTCCGTAAGAAGTTCTTTCTCTCTCTTTAACCTAGAGTGTTCTCTGGATCTTATGTAAAGAGTGAGTTGTAACCTTTAGCCATGTATTGGACCATTGTGTTTCTGTTGTGCCATTCTGAGGGATGTAATACTAGTGAACGGTGTTTCATTGGTGTTATGTCAACGACTATAGTATACTACATCATGCAGTGGTATGTTGGGTCACCGCAATGGTTGCCTCCTGTTTTCTCCATTTTCACCCTGTGGGTTGGGTGGTGGCACGTGGGCACTCGAACCTGGTGGTTGTTGTTCCACGTCGCTTTGGATGACCACGGCGCACTGGTAGTGTCCGCGGATTGGATTGATGATGCCGTAGCTTTCGAATCTAGAACCGTAGGTTCCCTCGTCCGATGGGGGGCCGCACAGATCTGAGTTGCAGCTGCTTCTATCGTATGACTCGTCTATCAACGTTGACGTGCGTAGCACGCTGGGATGCGGGGCCCATGAGGCGGGCCTGATTGATGGCAGTGACACCCGCTCTGGGAGGCAGAGGGTGCCGGTCTGTCAAGCTCCCGAACAGAATCTCGAGCCCGTCGCCTACGGGCTCGAAATCCTTCATGGTGGCTGGCGAGTGGGCGGTGAAGTCGAAAGCACCGAAGAAGAGATGGCTCTCCGTCGCCGAGGAGTTGTAGATCTCTTTGGTTGGGACCGTCACGATCGCACAATCAGCGCCCCCAATTTCCACAGATGGCGCCAATTGACGAGGTTTAATCTCGTTAATGTCCATTGTTATAAGCCGTGGTTTTGGAGAAGATGGAGATGCTGGAGATCGTGGGACGGTTAATAGACAAGGAACCAGGGGACACGAGATTTACCCAGGTTCAGGCCTCGGAGGGAAAACCCTACTCCTTCTTGTCTGCTCTTGATTACGGTGGAACCGAAAAGTACAGGGGTGCGCAGATGCAATCTGGCGTGGAGATGTGTATGCGGTGAGAAGTTGTCCCCTCGTCGTGTCCTCCTAGCCTTTATATAGAGATAGGCAGGTCTTAGGCTTAGATCGAGTTGGTTACAAGTTAGGGTTTGCCCCTTTAAATATTCTATCTACTCTAGTCTTGCTCTTCAAGGATCCGAAGACGTCATGGGCTTGGGCCACCCGAAAATCTCCACATGCCGTATATATTCTTGTGGGCCTTCTTTGGGTTGGACCAGGTATGCTAATATTGTGTACCCATAGGGTATAACCATGTCACAGGGGGTTTGTGTCTGGCTATCAATGCAATGCTGCACGGATTTTGGTAGGGCAGCAAAGACAGCAAACGGAAGACCGTAGATCAAATACTATGGGAGAAAATACTGCTGCGGGGCATAAGGATTGGAAAAGCCTATGGTATGCTGAAGTTCCATCCAAGGTCCGAGTGTTTCTATGGCATTTAGCCCATCATTCACTCCAGACCTTGGATGTGCGATGCCATAGACAGATAGCAGAGTCAAGTCGGTGCTCTATATGCGGGGAAGAAGACTCGTGGAGACACTCACTCATTGACTGTATAGTGGCTAGATGTGTCTGGGCACTAGCCGATGAGGAAGTTACGGAACATGTGGGTATGAACGAGGAACCGACAGCGAAACAATGCCTATTTGTTATGCTAGAATCTCTGTCAAGGGAGGACTTCGATAAAGTGGCAGTTACACTCCAGGCGATTTGGTACGCTCGTCGCAAGATCATACATGAAGAGGTCTTACAAAGCCTCCTCTCAACGCATTATTTCGCTGAGAGTTATCTCACGGACCTCTCGATCTCGAGTTCGGCTAAGAAGAGGGTTGTTACCTGTAACACTCTTGCTCATTCTACATGGATCATACAATTCGAGCCAAAAAAAAAATCGAATCGAACAATGATGGCGTGTGAGAAATCTCAGTTCATGAATCAATTGATTTTTTGATGTCGGGGTGAGGGACTGAGGGTCTGGCTCACTCGTATCTATGATGGTGTCGGTTGGGACGGCACGGGCGTAGGCGGAGGCCTCCCACGAGACAAACTACGAGGAGGAGCACTAAACGACCACGTGTCGGCAGCGTGGTCCCCAGCTCATGCGAGTGGGCGCAGGCAGCGTGACCGTTGGCGCAGCCCTTGCGCAACAAGCTCCGGGTCGGAGAGGTAGCCGGTGCCGGTGGAAATCAAAGGCGGCGGCCGCAGGGACTTGGGAAGAGAAAGGGGGAGGGACGGCTCGACATAGGGGGTGGGTGCTCGAAACGGTGCGCCTATCCATACTACCGGGCACAGGGAGATAAAACATGCCGAGCCGGAAAACTTACAGACATGCGGGACCAGGCATCGTCGCCACACGAGTTACCACGCGGCAACAAGCTGCTTTCATGCCTTCCACACCGACAGTTGGGGCCAATATAGGCCAAAGTGGCCGGAGGGCTTCAAAACAAGGGATTTTAGAGCTGTTCTCATATACTCCGTCCGTCCTAAAATATAAGGCGTCTAAACTTTAGTTAAAAGTCATCATATTCTAAGTTTGACTTTATATGTATATAAACATTCACAATATAAATAAATATCAATAGATTCACCATAAAGTATAGTTTCCCAATATGTCCATTCAATATTGCAAATATTCGTATTTTTATATAAACTTGGTACTTAAAAGATGTTGATTTTTGACTAAAGCTTAGACTCGTTACATTTTAGGATGGAGGGAGTATGAGGGAGAGCTTAGAGCTGCAAATTTCTCACAAACAAATTCACTTTGCGAAAAGATAGATGATTGTAGAAAGCAACGCGCGACTTGAAGGACATGATCGACTGTGGGAAGCAAAAATGCTCTGATAAAGACGTTCAACGTGCGACTTCAATTGGTTATTCATCAATCTGATTGCGAGGTTGTAATGGAAAATTCTTAAACCTTGTCATGTAATTTCTCTACTATTTTAAGATGATGCCGTTATGCAAAATTCATGAATCTTTCTACTTATATTTCTCTACTTATATTGAACAGTTTGTTGATCTCCGTATGTACTTCTATATTGAACAATTTTTTAGCATTCAGGTTTTGCATTGGATTTCTTTTGACTTTGACTACCCAATGCAAATAGTCTGTGCCCGCCCATGCTTCGAGGACACATATCATGTCCACCATGACACTGCAAAGCCCCGTCGTGACGACTCACGCATCGGTCTCGCGGGAGGAGAAGTCAGCGGCAGAGGGTGTAACATCCCAAAAATATTGAACAATGATTATCAAATTCCAATCACCAAAATTAGGGTTAACAAAAACTTTTGTTAATTAACCTCATATGAATGCATGTGTGTATGTGATGATTATATAAATGCATGAATGGACTTGTGTGATTGTTCTAAGTAGCAAGGAATGGTTTAAAGATGCAAACAACATCATCTAAAACATTTCCAAGCAGAATCAAATCAAGAGAAAATCAAAAACAAACAAAACAAGCAAATGGTCATTTTTGCCAATCTTGGTCACTAGGCCACTTTGAGTGTTTCTAGTCCAAGATTTCAAACAGAAACAATTCCATTTCTTTTCACCCCTTGCTAGACCAAGTAAAAGTGAATCCAAGCCCACCTTTCAAACTTACAGAAACATTTGCCAACTTGATTCAAATGGCAATTCAAAATTAAATCTTTAACATATGGGAAGATCACCAATTCTCAAAAACCAAACAAACCAATTCACCTTGACCTTTCCAACTAACCAGAGACTACCTAGTATGTAACTAGTGCATCCACCAAGTTTGAACCAAAAATTCAAATTCAAATCTCTTTCGGCCATTTCATCAAACACCTTGCAAACACAAATCAAACAAACATCAAACACTATAGTGAGCAGTGTTTTGGCCTAACTTGTTCCCTCTCTAGCTAACAGCAGGCTATTAGTAGATCATCTAGCTTAGTTATCAAGCTCTAGCACCACTGTGAGCTTGCCATTGCCATCAATGGTGACCATGCCGAGCCTCACCTTGCTACTCCTTGGTCGACAGCAAGCTAGAAGCAGCACCAAGCCTAGCCACCTTGTTTGGGACACTGACCACCGTCCACAGCCACCCGCTGTCCAACTCCAACGCCCAGCCAGCCACTGGACCACTCTAGAAACACAGCGCCCTATGCCTCTGCGCCATGCCGAGAGCTCGCCAGAGCGCCACCCTCGACACGCGCCCACAGACCGCGCGCCGCCCTCGCCGCGTGCAAGTGTGATCACCACCGTTCCAGGAGACCGCCAGATAACCCCGTTCGCCGCCGCGTGACCCGTAGCCGTGGTGCGCCATTAAAATGACTGTTGGACCTGCCCAGAGCACTGCAGCGTTCCGACCGTCTCGCACCGCCCCACGCCTCGAGACCGTGCTATTGAGATTCGCCAGGGAGCACAGCACCGCCTCCTACTGTCGCCCATGCCATTAGCCCACTGTACCGACGACCACGACGAGCTCCACCCGCGCCCTTCGGTCCCCTCTTGGCACTATAAATAGAGGCCACCCCCGCTCGATTTCTTCACACCAACACACTCCCCTCTCTCTCATAACCACCCCCACTCATTCCCGAAGCAAGGCGAGCAACAGGTCACCGGAATTTGGCCGGAGTCTGCCGTGGAGGAGGAAGAAAGGACCGGCGATTGGAGCCGCCCCAGGAGATGCCACCGGTACCAGGAGGTTCGTCGTCGTCGACTTCGTCGTTTGCCCCCGCCACCAACCCTCGCCTAAGCCCCGGTGAGCCCCCGTAGACCCCCACTGGCCGCGCTAGGGTTATGTCTCTCCGGCGTTCCCCGGCGAAGATGACAAGCCCCATCCGTTCGATTAGATGTTGATCATGCGGTCCACATCACCCCATACCTCTTCGCACCCCCTGTCTCGCTGACTGGTTGGGATAACCACTTAAACTCACCCGCGCATGCTGTGTGTCGTGGGCCGGCCCATTTACATTCCCGCTTGACCTAGTAGTTTGAATTTAGGTTTATTCTTTTAGTTTCAAACTCATTTCTGTACCTAGATTCAAAAATCAACCTAGGTCGATTCACTGAATAAAATTGCATGAAACAAATTTTGTTAGAAAGGTACTGGAATATTTAATCCAAGCCCGTTGGATTCAAATCATTTGGAATTGTAGATCACCTATAGTAAAAATAACAAGGCAGAAGCTTTTCTGCATTCAAACATTTTTCAAAATTCAACCACAAAAGCTTTTGAGTTGATTCCAACTCTCAAAAATCACATTTAACTAGACCTTTCTGAATATATAAAAATATCTAGGTTTACTTGCATAAATAATGGAAAAGTAATAAAAGGATGGCCCATAGGCATTTCTAGTCACTTTATTTAATTAAAATAAAAAGGTTAAACCCCATTAAATTGTGACACCATTTTAAATCACATTCCCATGTACTGAAATATGTGGTGATGACATGTGTCAACATGATCCCATGTTTTAGTTGGAGAATATTAAATCTTAAGTTGTTTTTTAATGAGTAGAAATTACTTTTCCAAAATAAAATAAATAAGACAAGTGCTTTGAGGATTGCAATGTTTGTGATGATGCTAAATCATCTAGTGAAAACCTTGGTGTGATAAATAAAAGTAGTTAAGTATTGTTTGGTGATTGTGTACCTCGTATTTATTTATAGACGCTAGTACCGACCAAGGATACGAGGAGGAAGGAGAATACTACGAGGAAGAAGCCGATGAGAACTTCAACCACTGCTCTGCACAAGGCAAGCCTCACTATACAAGTTGACTTGTCAAGCTAACACTTGCAACTTAGCAAGCTAATTCTTGCAAGCTTATACTAGTATCTTAGCAAGCTAAGCTAAACCATGCAAGTTTTACTTGCAAGCTTACATCACTTGATACCCAATCCTAGTTTTATTTGCAAGTTTAGTTATTTTATTTCCTTATCAAAACTTTCTATTGGTGTTTACTTAGTGACTTGTAGATTTTAGAAAGATATTTAAAGGTAGCATAAAGAGCATAAAACTTGGACTAAGTTAGATAATCTTAATATCATCCTGAGGCCTGAGATTGAACTTATATAAGATACACTTGTTCACCACCCCTCATTAGTGTTTACCCCCACCTGTAGATGCTAGTGCTAAGCATAAAACTTGATCACTTTAGATGGGAATACATGGTGAAAATGGTTATGAAAACCTTAGAATGATGAGTCATTCTACTGAAATGTTTTGACATGTGTTCTTGAACACCAGATGATTTTGATGATGAAAATGTTAAGGCATGAGCCTTAGCCCTTTATAAAACTAATGGTTGTATGGATGCGATACCATTCCAATTTTATCGTAGAACCACAATACCCGAAATTTGGGTAGGGCTTGACTGGAAATTTATATACCTTAGTATGGGTTCCCTTGCGGCCAAGGTTTGAGCCGAGGCTACCTTGTGAAGATTGTCCACCTGTGCAGTTCCCAAGATGATAGTTGGTCATGGTTGGGAGGCCAAACTCACAGGAGAGGTGCCTATACTAGGGCGTGTAATTGAAAGGTTAGGATTGATTATCCGCATACTGAGTATGTTGAATTCAGCATTGTTCCTGACGGATGTATCGAATGTTGTGGTGAAAGTGTACCACCTCTACAGAGTGTCAAACTATTCGAATAACCACGTTCGCGGTTATGGACAGTTGGAGTGGCCATATTGTTCCGTCGTCAAATGTTTTAAAAATGACTTATGAAATAATTCGTGACTTTGACTTGACCACAACAGGGTTGTGATATGAAATTCAAGTTCCCACTTAGGTGTTATAAAACTTTCAACTAGCTTTCTTTGCTTCTGAACTCAGTAGAGATAAATCTGGCTTTTTGCATAACAACCTAGAGCCTAGTACTTCCCACTCAAAACCACTTCACTTGTTAGTATTAGTTTGCGAGTACTTAAAGATTACTCATGGCTTTGTCCCTGGCTATTCCTGTGGCCAGACTATGAAGAGGACTATCAGGAGGATGGACCGCAGGAAGGTTACGACAACTAGGATCATCTCCCATCATCAGCATTGCCTGTAACAATGAAGATGGAGTCTCGCCTACGCTACCGTTATTATTACGTTATTCCGCTGCTATGATTGTATTAAGACTAGATCATGAGATCCTTTATTTGTTGTAAGACCTTATGTATGGTTTGTAATGGATGATGTACTGTGATATCCAATCTGTTATGTCTCGCAAAAATGGTAATCCTGGGATTGTGATGTATGGCATAACAGGCATCTGGGATTAATAATCCAGGTGTTGACAAGTTGGTATCAGAGGCATCTTGACCATAGGATACCCTAGTTTAGAATGTACGTTTGAACCAAAAAAAACTTAGTTTCAAAACCAAGGAAATGAGTATTTATGAAAACTTATTCTCATTCTTATCAGTTAAAATTCTTTCATGAAAATTCATGTTCTTCAAAATTTCTTGCAAACTCACATAAAATTTGACACACTTGATCACTCTACTAACTTACTCATCCTATATTTTTATAGATGGACGTGATGTATAGCAAGTTTTATCAGTTCGGGGATGGAGGAGACCTCATCTTTGAGCGTGACTTGGAACAGCTGTCGGAAATGCTGGAGCGTCCGCACCCCAAGTTCTTCGGAGTGCAGCTCAACAATCAGGAAGGAGAGGAGTTGCAATGGCTAATTGTTGCAAGTCTCCGAGGAAAGATCGAAGACCCCACCTCAGAGGGAATTCAGTTCACCATCAGAGAGAACAACTAGCTCGATGGACTTACCAGGTCCATGCAGGAAGCTCTTGCTCGTTTGTGTGGGCAAAGTATCAATAAGATCAAGGGTACCCGTTTTGATTTCTATCCAAGGCGTGATGTTATGGGACATCCGTGGAGACCCCTACTCCTATCTTAGTGATGATGATGACTTTCTGGAGGATCAGGCCATGGACTTCTTCAGCAATGCGGATGACTTCGCATTCATTGATGATGATGAGGAGGACACCGACTCCGAGGAGTAGTAGCACTTGAGAACTAGCGTTAGTGAGTTGTATCCGGTCCCACTATATCGTCGTTTCCCAGAATGGTTCTTAAAACCATCTGTTTTCTTTGTTGTGGTGTGTGTTTGTATCATGTGGAATGAATGAATGAATGAATGAATGAATGAAAAGCAAGTTGCCAGAACAATCGAAGTCAAACTTCAAAAACTTTTCAAAACCCTTAACCTTAGAAATTTCCCTCTTTCCTCATGATCTATCTCAATCTTCATATGCCTCGCGAGGAAGAAGTTCATCCTCGGACACGATGTTGCAAATATTGCAAATGTTGGTTTCTGACCTTGAAACTGAAAGAGCCGAACGTCAAGCCAACATAGCCACCCTTCAGCACATCGCTCAGATGGCCAACAATAATCAAGGCCATGGAAATCAGGAAAACCATGGATCCAAGCTCAAGAACTTTCAGAAAACCAACCCACCCATTTTCACTAAGTCTGAAGAGACCCTCGATGCCGATGATTGGATGCAAACCATGGAGAACAACCTAGAAGTTGTAGGAGTGGAAGCCAACGAGAAGGTACTGCTTGCCACCCACTATCTGGCCGGAGATGCAAGAGCATGGTGGAACAACGTTCGCACCATGAATGGAGGACAGATGATGACTTGGGAGGAACTCAAAGTCAAGTTTAGCAGAACCCATGTGCCATCGGGTTTGATCAAAAGGATGAGAGATGAATTCAGGGAACTGAAGCAATGAAGGATGACAGTAGTTGAGTACCGTGACAATTTTTTGTCATTGGCTAGGTATGCACCGAATGATATAGATACCGAAGCCAAGAAGAAGGAGAGATTCTTGAATGGTCTGCACGATGAGATGCAGAAAGTGTTGGTCAATATCCCATTTGCTGATATTGAAGATTTATTGGACTCTGTCATTCAGATGGAAGGCTAGATCAACCAAGCTAATGAGAACCGCAAGCGTCGCATGATGCATCAACCAGGAACCCACCATACCCCAAAATATCACCCAAACCCATCTCCAGGATTTGTGATACGCCCAATTTGCATCACCTTTCTATATCATATTTTACCTCTATTCATTGATATTTGTCTTATTATGACATATTACTTATGGTTTTTCATCTGTTTATGCAGTAATAAAGCCAAACATGCAGTCTTCCTTGAAGACACAAAAGAATCTTAAATAAAGAATACCAAGCTTATGAGCCATCAAGAAAGAAAACAAATGATATGAAATACCTGTAAGCTTTTTCTTTCTTTTTCTCTTTCATAATAATGCTACTGACCAGAACTCGGTTTGCCAAAACCAATTTAGATCCACTTGATGATCCCAAAGTGGTGCCAATACTGATCAATAAGATCCATCATATAATAGAGATTGCAAACTAAAATAAGAAGTGCAAAAAGTAAAAGATGAGACTTCTCATTAATATTCCAATAAAGGCACTCACATCAAGGGATACATAGATAATCAACTAAATGAGAGATACTTCCACATGCAAACCAAACTATAAGATAACTCCTCTACCACAGATATGAATCCACTAAAAAGGTAAAAGATAAAAGATAATGGTGGTGATACCGCGACACTCCCCCCAAGCTTGGAACAAGCCAAGGGGATGCCAAACCTGATGATGAATTACTCCCTTGGTGGTGGTGGTAGTGTTGCCTTGTCATCATCAAACTTCCAAGGAAATGGTTCCCCATCCAAAAAGGATGTCCTTGTTTCCGCAATCCTGAAACTAGCAGCAGAGCTTATGCGATCAAATCTAGCCTCATACTCATAGTTTTGGTTCTGTATGTCATAGAGCTGTGCTTGTAATTGATTGGTGGTATGACGTGTTGGAGATATGCCCAAGAGGCAATAATAAAGTGGTTATTATCATATCTTCATGCTTATGATAAATGTTTACATACCGTGCTATAATTGTATTAAACGGAAACATTAATACTTGTGTGATTTGTAAACATAAAAGAGTCCCTAGTAAAGCCTCTTGTTAAACTAGCTTGTTGGTTAATATATGATCATGGTTTCCTGATCATGAACATAGAGATGTTATTAACAATAGGGTCATATCATTATGAGAATGATATGATGGACATACTCCTATAGTTAAGAGTAGCATACAGATTAAGTCATTTAATATAGTTCATTTGCTATAACTTTATAATACATAGTAACCTAATTCCTTCGACCATGAGATCATGCTAATCACCATCACCGTAAGGATGCTTTGATGACATCAAACACCACACCGTAACTGGGTGGCTATAAAGTTGGCATTGAGTGTTCGGAAAGTATGTGTTGAGGCACATGGATCAAGAGTGGGATTTGTCCATCTATATGACGGATAGATATACTCTGGGACCTCTCAGTGGAATGTCATCCAATTAGCTAGCAAGCATGTGACTGGCTCACAAGGGATCACATATCACGGGAACGAGAAAAGAGTACTTATCACTAACGAGGTTGAACTAGGTATGCAGAGATACCCACGATCAAACCTCGGATAAGTAAACTATCGTGAGAAACGGGAAATTGGTATCGTATGTAAATGGTTCATTCGATCGCAAAGTAATCGTAGAAATATGTGGGAGCCACATGAATTTCCAGATTCCTCTATTGGTTATTGATCGGAGAAGTTCTCGGTCATGTACGCATAATTCACGAACCGTAGGGAGACACACTTAAGGATTCGATGTTGTTGAGTAGTTATGGAATTATGAGTAAGAGACCGAATGTTGTTCGGATTGGTCCGGAGAATAAGATTCATATAAGGGAAGTCCTGTTTCGGAGTTGGGGAATGATTCCGGTGTTTTCATCGGGAATGTTCTAGAAGGGTCCGGAAGGTCCGACACTCCGGAGGGAAAGGGTACATGAATGTGTCATGACAATATGGAATGGTTGCATCATGTACTAGGTCACTTGGCTGGGCAAAATAAAGGGAGAAATCAAATCCTAGTTTGAAAGTCAAACGCCAATTTGAAAAGTCAAACGGCAAGTTTGCTTGGTGGAGGGAGAGTAGGAAACCTACTTGGAGAGGAAGTCCCAGTCCCTCCCACCCGCCGGCCGTGAGGAGGAGTTGGAGGATGACTCCCTCCTCCCCAAACCGCCTCTCCCCTCCTATATAAGGAGGGGTAGGGAGCCCTCTCTCCCTACACCTCAAACCCCTAGCCTAAGGCGCCACCACCACCACCAAGTGCTGCTGCCGCCACCACCTAGGGATCTCCTCCCAAGTCGCCGAGTTGGGGTATCCCAAACCCTAGCTGCCGGCTACACCTCACCCCTTGGTTCCCGCTAAACCCTAGATCACCAAGGCCTCTCTCATACTCCACCATACTCGCTCCGGCTTAAGGCGAAGCCCTGCGAGATCTCCCCTCTACTTTCGACACCACGCCGTCGTGCTGCCGGAATCATGAGGAGAGTGCTACAACCTCTGCTGCCTGCTAGAACAAGGGAGAGGAAGGTCTTCATCGAGTACCGAACGTGTGACCGACTGCGGAAGCGCTGCCGGAACGCAGCGCCGGAAGGATCTTCTATGCGATCTTGAGATCAGAAGTGTACGACTACATCACCCACGAGAATCTGCTCTCGTTAACCGCTTTGGATCTTCGAGGGTTAGTATTCTATCGACTCGTTGCTACAATCTAGTAGATAGATCTTGGCTTGATCATAGATTAGATCTTGATTGTGTGTTCATGTGGTAGAATTTTTTTGTTTTCCATGCTACGAACCCCTTCAGTGGTATCAGAGCCGTGTCTATATGTAGATCTGTTGCATGAGTAGAACACAATGGTCATTGTTGGCGTTGATGCTTTTGTTGTCGATTGCTTCTTGTGTACTTTGCATATTGCGGGATGGTGGGATGAAGCGGACCGGGCTAACCTTACATGACATCGTTCATGAGACTTGCTCCACGCTTGACATGCAACTTGTATTGCATAAGTGGCTTCGCGGGTGCATGTTTCTCCCAACATAGTTAAGATTCAATTTACAACAGGTGATTGATAATACTAGTATCAACGTTGTGGTTCTTGTTCGTAAGTTAGAACAACACTTATTGAAAGCCCCAAACCACGTAAAACATGCAAAGAAAATTAGAGACGTCTAACTTTGTTTTGCAGGGGTGTGCTGTGATGGGATATGGCCATGATTGTGATTATATATGATGTATGCTATGTTCCTTATTGTAAGTCCGCAACCGGAAGGAGCCATATGGTTGTCTTTTAATTCCGTTAAGTCCTGCGTGTCTATTATTCAAAGTAGTTGTAATAGTTGATGCTGGTGGAAGACAACCATCAAGCGATGCCATTGACCTTGACGCCATACCGGTGATGATGGAGATCATGTTAGTGCTTGAAGATGGAGAACGGAAGCACAAAAGGGTTTTGATCTTTTGTCACCTCTTTCTGAACTCCTTGGAATCCACCAAGTGTCTTTGTCAAAATCTCTTGAGCTCCTTGGTAACCCCAAGTGTTCAAGTTTTCATCAAAATCTCTTGAGCTCCTTGGTAACCCCAAGTGTTCAAGTTTTCATCAAAATCTCTTGAGCTCCTTGGTAACCCCAAGTGCTACAAGTTTTTATCCAAATCTCTTGAGCTCCTTGGTAACCCCAAGTGCTTAAAGTCTTTTGTTGTTACTTAAAGTTTTCTTTTAGAAATTGGAATGTCAAGATTTCCCATAGCTTCAAGCTTTAGTTGCTCAGTATTGTCTATAACCGGGGACACGGCTAAGTACTTAGATTTTATTATCTTCTGCAGAAGTTGTACACCTTACCCACATGTCACAATCTCATCTTGTTGCCACCAGTGGCCGCTGGATAAGTGCTCACCAAGATGGAGCACCGGCAGATTGAGAATGTGACGAAGTCTTTCTAGAGGGTCCTCCCATACACCATTGCTAGCTTGTCTTCAGTACCCATGTAGGATTCCAAGTTCCTCATTTTCAGTAACCTGAAGACAATGCATGGGTCTTCCCAATGTAGTTGACCAAGCCAGAGCCATAAGTAGCATGTGGTTGTACACGAAAGCCACAATTGGAGAAACATGTTCAATCTCTAAGTTTCCTGGGTGGTTTTCTTCTGGTGCACAACACAAAGAGATTGCCATAGACATGGTTCCTTTTGTTGCCACCTTGTCCAAAACTCAAAGTATCCTTGTCCACCCAGGTGGTTCATTGAGTCCTTGTTTTATTATATAAAACACAAGTCTTTTCTCAACTTCATAAAATCTCAACATGTATATCTTCTCAAAATATTTAGCATGGCTAAGCATTTTACAACTACATTGTTTTCACTAAGGAATATATAAGGTATCCTATTAGGATTTAGCATAGCATAAGTTTAGAAATTCTTTTCATGTATGTTTCAAAATCCACTAAGTATAATGAAATAGTAGGACTTTAGATGATAGTGTAACTTGCCTTTCTTTTGGTAGGGAATGTTGGTTCACTTCTTGATCTTGCTAGTTTCACACTTTTCTAACTTCACTACAAGTCAATCAAGCAAACACAATATCAACTAGCATTCCAACCAAAATCAAACAAACAAAACACGCATAAAATAATAGGAACTAGGTCATGCATGCAAGCATGCAAAGATAGTTTTATTTGCAAAGATGGTTTCTATTAGGCTCTAAACATTGTAAAGTCCAAGGTGGTCATTTTATAAAGTGGCAATGTCATTTGCAAAAGAGTTTTATCTATAAACCATTTTTAAATCCAATCATTATTTTATGTGGTGTAAAAAAATGCTTTTATCAAAAACTTTATGTCTTTCACCAAATAAGTTGCTAAATCTCAAAACTTGGTGTTTAGGGTCAGTAGGTTTGATTCAAATTATTTTCCCAAAGTTTTTACTCCAAAATCATTTTCATAACAAAAGCAATATTTCCATTTGACTAGAAATGGGCTAATTCAATTTTCCAATCCTAATCTTCACCAAATACATTTTTAAAACCATGGGTTGGTTCCTAGGGTCAGTAGGTTCTCAACAGACCAATTTTGCAAAGAATTCAACCTCAAAAACATTTTGGAACAATTTTTCTAATCTAAACAAGCATACAAATGTTTCTGCAAAAACAAACATTTTACCAGAGGCTTTTTACTAAACAAATTGCATGGTTGGCTAGGTCTTGTTCCACTGATTCCATTGATATAAAGTTTGTAATTTTTGGATGTGTGGATCAAAAGTTACAAGGGTTTCAAATCTGCAAACAAATCTGTTTTTAACGAAGACTGGCCACGCGTCGCTTTCTTATTGGGCGGTACCGCTTCGTGCGGATCAGCCTCTTTGGTGCGTTGGATCTTAAGCAGATCGCACGGCTCTGATTGACTCATACTGCTTCGCTCAGTTCTAATCTCAGCCACGTGATATCGATCTAACGGCTACTGTCTAATTGCCACTAACTGGCGACGCTGCGCGGCAGCAGACGGCGGCGGCGCTCGGTCAGCGGCGGTACGACGGCTACAGGAAGCAAAGGAGGAAGTGGAGATGCTCACCGTGCTTAGGGGATCGTGGCGATGCTCAACGTGGTCGCGAGGAGGCGAGGGGCGCACTGGAGCAGGTTTAATCGCTCGCCGGAGTGGAGGACGGCGTCGGGTTCGTCTGGTGGTCATCGTGGGCGGTGCTGTGGTTCACTCCGAGGCAAAACGAGGATGCGGTTAGAAGCGCAAGACCAAGGCGAAGCTATGTGCGTGAAGGAGAGGGCGCGGGGTGGTCTGTTCTTACCAGGGGACGTCGCCGGAGAGAGTAGCAGACACGACGGCGCTCAGTCGAAGTGGTTGCCGACGTTCTGGGGCGCCCGCGGTTGAATGGGAGGTACAGGGAGAAGCGCCTCGGTCTAGGGAATGTACTCGTGTGCTTGGGAAGGCAAGGGGCGACAGGGCTCGGCCGAAATTGGCTGGGGACAGTGGTCGGAGCAGTGGGAGTGCGAGCTCGAATTGAAGCAGCCTAGGGGCAGAGAGAGGGAGGCGCGTGAGGGGAAATGGAGAGGGGGAGTGGGCGCTTAAGTGAGCGAGGTTACCGTGCGGAATCAACGCTGCAATTAAGTGAATTTACTCGGGGATTGATTGACAGAGAACGGCAGCGAGGTCTGGGGAAGAACAAGTCGTGGGTGGGGAAGATGACCGCGTGGCTGTGGGGTCCACTGGCAGCGAGAGAGAAACAAAGGGAACGGGGTCCACCAGTCAGTCGCTCTGCGGGTGTGTGTTCAGGTGCGAATCGTTTTCTTCAGGAAAGAGGGAAGCTGGGCTGGTACTGGGCTTAGTGGGCTGGTTCAGTTGGGTCAGGTCTGTTTCCATTTTTTTCTTCCGGAAAGTTTTATTCTTTTCAATTCTATTTTCTGTTTTGAATTTCAAACAACCAATCAAACATTCAAATCAATTCAAACATTCACCACACTTGTAATGAGTCCTGGTTCTGTTTAACAACAATAAACCAAAGCCCAAAATAAAATAATATTTTTATTTTAGGGTCCATTATTAATTAGATAAATAGACCTTTGTTATTAAATCAAATAGATTTTGATTTGTTCAAAACTCCATTTTGAAATCTAAAATAATATCAAAACCAATTCAATAGGTTTTATTTGAAAATAAAGAACACTTGGAAAACTTGTTTAAAAACAAATAAATAGGTTTGATGTTTTAATTTAAATAGTGAAACCTTTATCTTTAATAAACTTGGATATTAAATCCTTATTATTTTATTTTAAATAAACCTTTACTACTTTTGTCAAATAGAAATATTTTATTTCAAAAGGTTTGGCCAAGTTTTAATTTGGCTTATAAAATATTCCTTATTTAAATTTTCTTCCTTTTTATTTGAAAACCAAATCTTTTTATTAAAAGATTCAAAATAGTATTTCCAAATATTTTAACTTTATTATTTATTTATCTTTTTAAATCCCTTTAGGATTTTATTTGATCCAAATGGGTTTTGAAAGCTTCCAATTGGATTCAAAAAGTTTCTTCTCACCCTGAAAATCAACAAAGTTTTATTTTATTCATTTATTTTTTTCACATTACAAGATTTGGAAAATCTTGGGATGTGACAGAACTTATATTCTCTACCAAAAAGGCAAGTGGTGCTTCATACTTTTGTCCCATTATTTTCACTATGCATTAGTGATATTTCTAAGTAGGACTTGCATGGAATTTTTGCTAAGTATAAACTATGCCATGGGAAATCCTAGTAGATGAAACCTTAGTAGAATTTTCCTAAGTCAAGCTTCCTACTACTATCATGCTTAGCCTAGCTAGTAGAAAACAAGGGTGGATTATATTCATGCTATGGAATATTTCTAAGTCAAGGACTTGTGTTTGGTTTAATAAAACAACTAAGTGAATGAATCACCTGGGTGGAATGGAAAGAAAGGTTTGTGTTGAGTGGTTACACAAGTCCAGTATACTGGGGAAAACTTGGGCATCACCAAGTCCAATATACTGGGGAAAACTTGGTATCTCACTTGTGGAATGCCACCCAGGAACAAAGAGATTTGAGATGTCAAATGTTGAGAAGCTTCAACTGCAGCCACTTGGCATTATGGGCTCTGCCTGTATCATATAGGTTGCAATAACTTAGCCAAATGGACAGTTGGTGGTAGGGGATGATAGGTTGGAGCACGTCCATTCTGGTCTAAGGGAAGGCTTCTGAAAGATCTTGTCTCGATGCATGTCGAGTCTTGTGGGGAAGTGCACCACCTCTGCAGAGTGTAAAATCTAAGTATTTAGCCGTGTCCTCGGTAATGGAAAATTTGAGCATCAAGACATGTAAGCAATCAAGAATCTCCTCATCCCAATTTTCTAAGTAAAAACTTGTGGTTGAACAAGGGTTAAAGGATCGCCAATTTCTATTGGAAGATGCCTGGGTGATTTTTGCCAAGCAAAAACTTAGTGTTTTCAAATGATAAGGAAAATCTATTTTGAACAAAGCAAGCCTAAGCTCCACTTAGCCAAAATGCATATAGATGATAGTTACCCCTATACTACCATAGTATCACTTGCTAATACAATTCAAATGTATTGACCCTTGTGGCTGTAACTTATTATGTTGCAGGTTTGTTTGATGTTAGTGAAGTGTATTGATTAGGATTACAAGTCTACAACCAACATGATTGCCTGTGGCACTTTGAAGATGAAGGAGTTCATGCTACAGTTATTTCTGCTGCATTGAAATGAGATAGCCAATTGATCTATGTAAGATGTAATGAATTATTTTATTCCTGGTTATAAAGTTGTAATATGACCTTTGTTTCTTGATATTACATATTAACTATGGATGCTAGCTATTGATCCAGGGACTAGCATTGTAAACACGGGGATCTCTACCTTATTAAAGGTTGGGACCTCTACAGATGGTATCAGAGCACTGTGTTGCATGTAGGATTGTAACCCTAGGAATGGACAAAACCCCTTAGAAAAATAGGAGTTGTTTTTGTTCCAAAACTTATTTACAAACAATCTTGTAAACTCTTTCCTCAACCTTTTTTGTTTTGATTCTACTTCTCTTCGTTTTCAAACTTGATGGACAAGACCTCAACATGAGAAAAGACTTCAACTTGAGCAAAGACTTCAACATCACCAATGAATTCAACTTTAGTTTTCATCAAGGACTTCAACTTGGACATCACTAAGAACTACAAGTGAGACAAGAATATTATTCAAGACTTGGAGACTAAATAAGCACAACTTAGAAGGAATCATCATCACCTTTGAAGTTTTGTGACCAAGATACATGAATTTTTCCAAGGATACAATAATCTTGTTCAGGAAGAATCAACTAAGAAGGATGGAATGGTGTCAAGTGAACCATATAGTTGGACCACCATATTTAGTTAGATCAAACCCACCAACTTATGTGGTGTAGCAAAAATATTTTGATGCCTAAAAATGTGCTTGAAAACTTGTTGTTTGAGTGGAATGTTTGTTTATGATTGCCTGCACATTGCTTGTGTGAATTGTGATGTGTGTGATTAGAATTATTTCCTTAGAAATCTTTGCTGATTCTAATCCCAATCCAACCCAAACAGATGACTTCCCCAAGAAACTCCAACATCAAGAATGGTGACAACAACAACCAAGAGATGCACATGAGAGAACTCATAGTAACCGAAACCCAGTTAAACCAACTGACAACTCAATTTTGGGCCAACAACAATGAGTTAGACCCAACCATGCAAAGGTTTATGGAAACCCAAACCCAATTGTTGCAAAGGATGACAAATCAAATGATCAACATGGGAGACAACCTTTCCCAAGGAGTTTGTGACAACAATGATGTCAAGGATGATGTTATAGAAGGAACCCAAGCTTGCAATATTTGTGGAGACATGGATCACACTTCCAAATAGCATGAAGATCAATGCCCTAACTGTGAAGAGAAACATCCAACTAATCAATGCCCCACATCTCAAGCTACATGCTTCCTATGTGAAGGAAATAATCATGTCCCTATCCAATGCCCCATCTATTCCATAGTTCAACAAAGAAAACAAGGTGGAGTGCAACAAAAGTTTGGTAACCCCCATGAGGAAACAACTTCTATCAAGAAGGATGAAGACAAAGGAAAATCTCAGCTTGCACCTCCATGCACTATGACTCACATTGATGGATAGAAGAAGAAACATATGTATTATCCAAGGAAACAATTAAGGAGACAAGGAGACTTTCCCACCTTTGAGGTGAGATATGAAGAGCATGAACTAGAAGAACTCCTAGCTTTGGAGAAACCCAAGAAGAAGAAGGACAAAAGCCAAGTGCAATGTTGCAATTGCAAAGAGATGGGACACTATGTCAATGAATGTCCAGAGAAGAAGAAGAAGTATAATGAAATTAGCCAAGTGTGGTGCAACAACTACAAAGAGCTAGGCCATTATATATCAACTTGTCCACAGAAGATACGTGAAGAACTCAATCTTGTCACATGTTACAATTGTGGTAACCAAGGACATTATGCAAGCAATTGTCTAGAAAAGATGAAGTACAAGACAAACAAGCCTATGAGAGATCTCAGCCTTGTCACATGTTTCAAGTGTGGAAACAAAGGACACTATGCAGATGTCTGCCCAGAGAAGATTCATCAAGACCCCAAGCAAGCCAAGATGCAATCTAGTTGGAAATTTTTAAGGGTGGTAGTACCCTAGTTGCCTTGAAGCAAACTTGTAACCTCTAGCCTTCCCAAATCTCGGGACGAGATTTCTTTTAAGGGTGGTAGCCTGTCACGTCCCAAAATTTTCCAAATTTTGTAATGTGAAAAATAATTAAAAAAATAACTAATTGTTGAAATTAGGGTAAAAAGAAACTTTTGTTTCTAAATGGAAACTTAAAACCCCATCTTGAACAAACTTTGAATAAAGTTTGAATCCAGCTAAATTCAAATGAGGTGAAATGCATTCTTCATAAATGCATCTTGAAACTTTAACACTTGGAAAATAAACCAAATCCCTAAGACCCTAATGGAATAAAAACATTTCCAAGTTATCTCAAAGAATAAGGATTTTATCCATATAAAAATTTATCAACAAACATTTATAAATGATCAAGATTGATAAATAAAAGTATTATGAAACCATAGAAAATGATTTCATTCAATTTGGATCCATAGATAAAAACTTATGAATTGATTAAGATAAAAGGAATTAATTTCCAAAGCTAAATAATGCTCCTATCTAAAATCCATACCAAATGGTGATAAAATTAATCCTAAAGAGATTTAAAAGGATAAACAAATATTAAATATAAATATACAAATTGGAATCACCAAGTTTAGAACTTTAAATAAAAAGATATGGATTTTATAAGACAAAGAAAGAAATAATAAATAAGGAGTATTTAAGAGCAAATTAAATCTTGGTATAATCCATAAGCAAATGAAAATAAAGATAATCCAAATAAAATAAAGCGATAAATATTATTCAAATAGAATAATGTGGCATTAACCAAATTCTATCTTTATTTGAATAAAGACAATTTCCCAAATTAAATGATTAATAATCATATTAAAATACTTTAAATAATTCAAAGTGAGTTATTTAAACACCCTAATAAATAAATAAAACCTACTAAAAAGGTTTGGTGAAATTTTGATTTCAAATAGAGGATTTGAAAATATAATTAAATCTTATCTAATAAAGGAAAGTGCCCATTTTAAATAAAATATAAACCATAAATGAATAAAGGTTTTATTCCTAAAAAGGGCTTTAAATACATGTTTAAAACATATTAAAAACTTACTGAAAAGTTTGGCAAGGATTTGAATTCAAATGTTTGATTGAATTGTTTAAACAAAATCAAAACAGAAAAATGAAAACAAAAAAGAAAAATGAAACAGAACAAAAAAATGGAAAGAAAGCCAACTAGCCCATCTGGCCCAGTCCAGCCCAACACGGAGCCCATCTTCTTTTTCTTCCTCGAAAACTTTTTCTACCCAGACACAAACCCGCAAGTCGCTGAAGTATTGACCCCACCACACCTCTCTTTCTCTCGCTGCCGCTAGGACCCACTGCAACGCAGTCATCTTCCTCCCCACCGTCGCCGCGCCTCCTCTGGCCGTTTCCCTGCTGATGAATGCCGGCGATGAATTTGCATCAATGCCGCGCTTAAACCTCGCCGCGACCACGCTGGATAAAAAGCCTCCCTTCCCTCTACCTTCCTCCTCAAACCTCTCTGCTAACGAGCCACCAGGCCGCACGAATTTACGTTCAAACCACCGCCGCCTCCGACGAGCATCCGGGACGATTCCGGCGAACCCAGCCACCACCTTGCCTCCCAGAATCCTCGAGCTCACTCCTCAGCCTCCTGCGCATCTCCCAGCACCGCTTGTTTAGCCGCGCGCGCCTCAGACGCTCGGCAACAACGACGCCTCCCCGCCACCGTCCACTGCCTCGACTCCGGCGAGTGCCCCAGGTAGCATCTGACTGTCCCTCTCCCCCTCGTGGACACTCTCATGCTCGCCTCACTCTTGCAAACCTAACGATGCCTTCCCCTTTTCTTAGCGCGTCCTCCATCCTCGCTTTCGACGACGAACAGACGTACCCGACACAGTTGCGAGCTTCGGCGAGGAATTCCAGTCTACCTCGAGCACCCCTTCGCCAACCAAGCACGCCTTGAGCTTCCCCACGACGCTGCGATCGCTGTGAGCCATCTCTCTCTCTCTCTCGCCATATGAATCACCGGCAACCTCACCACCAGAGCGCGCCGCCGCCACTCGACGCCGCCAGCGCCGCCAGAAGATGGCCAGTAGCTGTGAGCCTTTAGATGCTAATCCAGTGGCGTAGATAGATGAATTTAGCGAAATATTTTTAGTTGATCTGTGTCAAGCGATGCCCATTAGATCCAACGGCTGTAGCTACTCGATCCACCTGAATCGGTACACGCCAATAAGAACAGGACACGTGGCCCAGCTTCTGTTTTAAAAACAAAAATAGAACTATTAGGTGTTTGATTTTGTAAATTGCACAACTTTAAATCCACACGTCCAAATTTTACAAATTTTATATCAATAGAATCATCAAAACAAACTCTATCCAACCAAGCACTTTGTTTAGTAAATTGCTTCTGTTAAATGGGTTGTTTTTACAGAAACTTGTGTAGGCATAATTTGAATATAAAAATTATTCTAGAAATATGTTTATGGTAAAATCTTTGGCAAATGGATTGTTTTGAACCTATTGACCATATAAACTAACTTATGGATTTAAAAACATATTTTGTGAAGCTAAATAATAAATCTTTGAATAAAAGCATTTCTAGCTAAATAAAAAGGTTGAATATGTTTTAAAAATGCTTTTTGAATAAAACCTTTGGAAAATGATTTGATTTAAACTCTCTGACCCTAAACACCAAGTTTTGAGATTTAAAACTATATTTGATGAACCCTATAAATTATTACCTTGCTAAAAAGCATTTTCAACAACATAAAATATTACTTTGGTATAAAAGTGGTTTATAGGTAAAACCTTTTGCAAATGGTTTCAATATTAAACACTTGACCTTAAAACACTAACATTTGTGTTAAAAATATATATTTGGTAAACACTAGTAAATATTCCTTTGAGTTAAACCATTTCTAGCAAAACAAAAATGACTTAAAGTAGCCATTTTCACTAACTTAATATCAAATGGTTTTTTGCCACTTTTATAAATGACCAATAGGTGTTTTCAAATGTTTATAACCTAATAGAAACCACTTTTCGAAATAAAACAATTTTTGGCATCCTTGCATGCATTGCTTTGTTTTTATTATTCTATGTGATGAATGCTTGAATGGTAGTTTGAAATTGTGCCTTGATTGAATTGTAGTGAAATTTGAAGAGTGTGACTATTGCAAGATCAAGGAGTGAACTTATATTCTCTACCAAAAAGGCAAGTGGTGCTTCATACTTTTGTCCCATTATTTTCACTATGCATTAGTGATATTTCTAAGTAGGACTTGCATGGAAATTTTGCTAAGTATAAACTATGCCATGGGAAATCCTAGTAGATGAAACCTTAGCAGAATTTTCCTAAGTCAAGATTCCTACTACAATCATGCTTAGCCTAGCTAGTAGAAAACAAGGGTGGATTATATTCATGCTTTGGAATATTTCTAAGTCAAGGACTTGTGTTTTATTTAATAAAGCAACTAAGTGAATGAATCACCTGGGTGGAATGGAAAGAAAGGTTTGTGTTGGGTGGTTACACAAGTCCAGTATACTGGGGAAAACTTGGGCATCACCAAGTCCAGTATACTGGATAAAATTGGTATCTCACTTGTGGAATGCCACCCAGGAACAAAGAGATTTGAGATGTCAAATGTTGAGAAGCTTCAAGTGCAGCCACTTGGCATTATGGGCTCTGCCTGGATCATATAGGTTGCAATAACTTAGCCAAATGGATAGTTGGTGGTAGGGGATGATAGGTTGGAGCACGTCCATTCTGGTCTAAGGGAAGGCTTCTGAAATATCTTGTCTCGATGCATGTCGAGTCTTGTGCGGAAAGTGCACCACCTCTGCAGAGTGTAAAATCTAAGTATTTAGCCGTGTCCTCGGTAATGGACAATTTGAGCATCAAGACATGGAAGCAATCAAGAATCTCCTCATCCCAATTTTCTAAGTAATAACTTGTGGTTTAACAAGGGTTAAAGGATCACCAATTTCTATTGGGAGATGCCTTGGGTGATTTTTTCCAAGCAAAAACTTAGTGTTTTCAAATGATAAGGAAAATCTATTTTGAGCAAAGCAAGCCTAAGCTCCACTTAGCCAAAATGCATATAGATGATAGTTACCCCTATACTACCATAGTATTACTTGCCAATACAATTCAAATGTATTGACCCTTGTGGCTGTAACTTATTATGTTGCAGGTTTATTTGATGTTAGTGAAGTGTATTAATTAGGATTACAAGTTTACAACCAACATGATTGCCTGTGGCACTTTGAAGATGAAGGACTCCATGCTACAGTTATTTCTGCTGCATTGAAATGAGATAGCCAATTGAGATATGTAAGATGTAATGAATTATTTTATTCCTGGTTATAAAGATGTAATGTGACCTTTGTTTCTTGATATTACATCTTAACTGTGGATGCTATCTATGGATCCAGGGACTAGCATTGTAAACACAGGGATCTCTACCTTATTAAAGGTCGGGACCTCTACAGAACATTAACCACATGTGTTGTGTCATCCTTTAGAGAAGAGATTATGATGGCACCTGAAAGGTATACTTCCTTAATAACAAAAGGTCCTTCCCATTTGGAGAGTAGTTCCCCTGCAAAAAATCTGAGACGAGACCTATACAAAAGGACTTTCTCACCAACATGGAACTCCCTTTTGAGAATTCTCCTATCATGCCATCTTTTTACTTTTTCCTTAAAGAGCCTAGCATTTTCATAGGCTTCTCCTCTCCACTCATCTAGATTACTTAAATAGAGCAGTCTTTTCTCACCAGCAAGTCTATAATCTGTATTCAACTCTTTCACTGCCCAATAAGCTTTGTGTTCTAATTCTAAAGGCAAGTGACAAGCTTTCCCATAGACCATTTTGTAAGGAGACATCCCCATAGGATTTTTATAAGCTGTTCTATAAGCCCACAAAGCGTCATTCAACTTTTTAGCCCAATTTTCCCTAGATCTGTTGACAGTTTTCTGCAAGATAGATTTAATTTCCCTATTGGAAAGTTCTACTTGCCCACTAGTTTGGGGGTGATAAGCTGAAGCAATTCTGTGGTTTACATCATACTTAGCGAGAGTTTTTCTAAAAACCCCATGAATAAAATGAGAGCCTCCATCAGTCATGAGATATCTAGGCACACCAAACCTAGGAAAAATGACATCCTTAAGCATTTTCAAAGAGTTCTTACCATCAGCACTGTTTGTAGGTATGGCTTATACCCACTTTGTAACATAGTCAATGGCAACATATGAGTGTACCCTTTTGAAGGAGGAAAGGGCCCCATAAAGTCAAATACCCAATAAGCAAAAGGTTCAATAACAAATTAACAAGAGAATAATTCATAGGCATTTCATTGCGTCTAGAGATGTTACCTACTCGTTGGCATTCATCACAGGATAAGACAAACTTCCTTGCATCTTTGAAAAGAGTAGGCCAATAAAATACAGATTGTAAAACCTTTTGTGCTGTCCTATCCCAAACATGATGTCCTCCATAAGCACTGCCATGACATTTTCTTAATATCTCTTGTTGTTCAAATTCTGGAACACATCTTCGCATAATGCCATCTACTCCTTCTTTATATAAGTGTGGGTCATCCCAAAAGTAATGACTTAGATCATAAAATAATTTCATTCTTTGCTGGGTTGTAAAGGTTGGAGGAAATACTTGGAAACAATAAAGTTAGCATAATCAGGATACCAAGGATTCTCATGTGGACTTACCCTTATTGCAGCTAACTGCTCATTTGGAAAACTATCATTAACAGGCAAATGGTCAAAAGAAATGTTTTCCAAATGACATAAATTATCAGCAACAGGATTATCAACACCTTTCCTATCCAAAATATGCATATCAAACTCTTGCAATAGCAACACCCACCTTATAATCCTGGGCTTAGCGTCCTTCTTTGTCATAATGTACTTAATAGCTGCATGATCAGTATGAATAGTAAACTTAGAGTCAACAATATAAGGTCTAAACTTATCACAAGAAAAGATTACAGCTAAGAACTCTTTTTCGGTAGTAGCATAATTCTTTTGAGCAGCATCCAGAGTTTTGCTAGCATAATGAATAACATTCAGCTTCTTGTCAACACGTTGTCCAAGAACAGCACCCATAGTAAAGTCACTAGCATCACACATGATTTCAAAAGGTAAACTCCAATCAGGTGGTTGGACAATAGGAGTAGTTGTCAAAGCCTTCTTCAAAGTTACAAAAGCTTCCTTACAATCATCATCAAAAACAAAAGGTACATCTTTTTGAAGAAGATTAGTAAGGGGCTTTGAAATTTTGGAGAAATCTTTAATAAACCTCCTATAGAAACCAGCATGACCAAGGATACTATGAATACCTTTGATATCTCTAGGACAAGGCATATTCTCAATTTCTTCAATTTTGGCTCTGTCAACTTCAATGCCTCTTTTAGAGATCTTGTGTCCAAGAACAATCCCTTCATTAACCATGAAATGGCATTTCTCCCAGTTAAGAACAAGGTTGGTTTTTTCACATCTTTGCAAAACTTTATCAAGGTTGTGCAAACAGTTATCAAAAGAAGTCCCATAGACGGAAAAATCGTCCATGAAAACCTCCACAATTTCTTCACAAAAACCATGAAAGATAGCAGACATACATCTCTGAAAGGTAGCAGGAGCATTACATAAACCAAAAGGCATACGCCTATAAGCATAAGTACCATAAGGACAAGTAAAAATGGTTTTCTCTTGGTCCTGTGCTTTCACAGAAATTTGAGAAAAAACAGAATAACCATCAAGAAAGCAAAAGTGAGTCTTTTTGGATAACCTCTCAAGCATTTGATCAATAAAGGGCAAAGGATAATGATCTTTCTTAGTAACTTTATTAATTTTTATAAAATCAATGCACATTCTATACCCAACCACTACTCTTTGGGGTATAAGCTAATTATCCTCATTAGGCACAACATTTATTCCCCCTTTCTTGGGAACACAATGAATAGGGCTAACCCATTGACTATCAGCAATAGGATAAATAATACCACCATCAAGGAGTTTTAATACCTCATTTCTTACCACATCCTTCATCTTAGGATTTAGACAGCGTTGGTGCTCAACAACTGGTTTTGCATCAGGCTCAATATTTATAGCATGCTGACATATAGTAGGAGAAATTCCTTTTAAATCATCAAGAGTATAACCCATAGCTCCTCGGTGCTTCTTCAATACCTCCAATAACCTTTCTTCTTCCTTCCCTGAAAGTTTAGAGCTAATAATAACAGGATATATCTTCTTATCATCAAGATAAGCATATTTAAGATCATCAGGTAAAGGTTTTAATTCGAAAACAGGATCCCCTTTAGGTGGTAGTGTGGTACCCAAATCTTCCACAGGTAGATTTATGCTTAAGCTGTTCCGGCTGACGAAGAAAAACTTCGTCAATCTCATTTCTTTCCTTCATGAAGACATCACTTTCATGGTCTTCCATGAACTGTTGCAAAGCATTGTTAGGAGCAAGAGAAATAGCAGACAGTTGTTCAACCCTGAAATCCTCATCAGGTAATTCATTTTCATAAGGAGTTTTGGCAAATTTGGAAAAATTAAACTCATAAGATTCTCCAGCAAACTTAGTCAAAACTTTTTCCTTCCTACAATCTATGATAGCCCCACAAGTATTAAGGAAGGGTCTACCAAAGATGATAGGATAGGTTTTACTAGCTTCTTTACCAAGTACTAGAAAATCAGCAGGATATTTAATCTTACCACAAAGGACCTCCACATATCTTACAATGCCAATGGGGAAAACTTGCTCTCTATTAGCAAGGTGAATAACCACATCAATGTCCTCAAGCTCACAAGGACCAATCTCATGCATAATTTCCCTATAAAGCTCATAAGGAATAACACTAGAACTAGCACCAATATCACATAAACCATAGTAGCTATGACTACCAATTTTAACAGAAAGCACAGGAACACTAGATTTTATAACTTTCTTAGGACGATAAACAATATTAGTAGCATCTTCACAAAATACAATATGCTCATCCTCTATATTTCTAGTGATAAGATCTTTCACAATAGCTACCACAGGCTCAATATCAATAAGCTCATCGAACCCTACAATTTTCTTTACGCTTTTGCTAACCACAGTAGCCATAATAGAATGCTCCATCACCTTAGAAGGAAAAGGAGTTTTCTCAATATAAGGTTCAGGCAAAATAGGATCAACAGTGCAATTCTCTGTACTAGCAGGAATATGGGTGACAATGTCTTTATAAGGGGCGTGGTACTTGTCCCACTCTCTCTTGGAAAGTTCAATATAAGAGGCAAAGGCATTAAAACATTTTACAAGAACTTTGGGATAAAGGACGGACTTATTGCAAATATCACGGAAGTTATCAGTACCCATAAAAGATTTAATGCATTCATAATCATAGTTTATACCTGACTTTCTTCCTTTGTCATTCTCCCAAGCCTCAGTGTTATCTTCAATGCGGTCTAATAGATCCCATTTAGCTTCTTCCTTCATACGTGTGAATGATCCAGCACAAGAAGCATCTAGTAAATCTTTATCATGAAGAGAAAGCCTAGCATAAAAGTTATTGAGAATAATATTATTAGGGATTTCATGAATATGACATTTAAGCATTAGTAACTTCAATCTCCCCCAAGCTTGAGTTGTACTCTCTCCATCAAGAGGCCAAAACTTATATATAAGACTTCTATCCTTATGGATTTCACTAGGAGGATAAAATTTAGAGTAAAAGAGAGATGCCATCTCCTCCCATTCCATGGATTGTCCATTCTTCAGCAGCTTATACCATTCTTCAGCTCTCCCTTTCAAGGATATGGAGAGTAACTTCTTCTTCACCTGTTCAGTTGTGATACCTGCACACTTAAACAACCCGCATAATACATGGATACAAAGAAAGTGATCACCAGGATGGACAGTTCCATCCCCAAAATAATAATTATCCATGACACGATTAACAATACTTGTAGGTATCTTAAAAGGATCTATCTCAACAGGAGGTGGTTCATCTACTACCATAGCAGTGGTAGTAGTTTTCCCAAACAGAAAACCAAGTGGGTTATCCATATTGGAAACAAAGTAACAAGCAGTACCAAAAGCAATACTCACAGTAAAAGTTTCCCTTACCAGTTCCACTCTTCAATAGCGCTTCACTCCCCGGCAACGGCGCCAGAAAATAGTCTTGATGACCCACAAGTATAGGGGGTGTATCGTAGTACTTTCGATAAATAGGAGTGTCGATCTCAACGAGGAGCAGAAGGTGCTGAACAGTGGTATGGAGCAGGAAATCCCTGTGAATACTTAGCAAATGGATTTTTAGTGGCATTCTAACAAGGCAACAAAACAAGGAACAAGTAACAAAAGTAACGAACAAACGGAGCAAGTGGCCCAATCCTTTCTTAGCAAAGGAAAATCCGGTGGAAATACTTATAAGGACCAAACGTTCTCGAGGACACATGGGTATTCTGTCAAGTGCTTTCGCTTCAAATAGTTGAGTACTCTTCTTTGGTGTTTGTAAGTGTTGTGTGGGTGAACCTGTGCTAACATACCGCCCTTCCTAGTACTAATACATACTTGTGATTAAACCCCCTGCAAATATCCGTAACTGCAGGAGAGTAATTAAGATATAAATCTAACCATGGCCTTAAACTCTGAGATTCTACACTCCCTTGTGCAATGGTGTCCTAACAGGGGTTCAGGTTTCTGTCACTCCAACAACCCCACGATTAGTAGATAAATACACAATGCATTCCCCTAGGCCCATGACTGGTGAAGTGTCATGTAGTCGACGTTCACATGACACCACTAGAAGAATAGCACCACAACTTAAATACTAAACCATTGAATAATAACTCAACACAGATCCACTAATAACAACATGACTTCTCCCATGTCCTCAAGAACTAGTCGAACTACTCATAAGACATCATATGGATCAAGATAAAAGATGATATGATAATGGATAACAATCTAAACATAAACAATAATCCAATGGTTCCACTCACAAGAATCAACTACAATAGTAATCAACACCGAGAAAGTTTCCCCTAAGAACTAAAGCAATATTCAACACAATTGTTACAGCGGGACGAAGTGGTGATGATGGTGCTGGTGGAGATGATGGTGTGGATGATGATGATGATCCCGATGAAGCCTAGCTTGATGACGGTATTGCTGGCGACGGTCTCTCCTCTCCGGGAAGGAATTCCCCTGGCAGAAATCTGTCTGCCGGAGAGATCTTTCTCTCTCGGTGTTTTCCGCCCTAGAGGCGGCGAAAATCTATCTGTGGTCGCTCTCCTGGTATTAGGGTTCCGAAGGGAAGATATAGGCGAAGGGGAGGAGTCGGAGGCCGGGCAGGTGGGCACACCTGCCCTAGGCGCGGGGTCCGGTGGGCCCGCGCCTAGGGGGTGTGGGCCCCGTGAGGCCGAACTCCGTCCCTCCTTCTGGCTTCCTTCGTCTTCTGCTAAAATAATATGTTTCCATATTTTTCTGGTATTTTTCTAATCTTCGCGAAATTGCATGGAAACGCCTTCTTTTCCATCAGAATCCAGACTCCGGCAGTCCATCCTCCAAGAATCATCCAACATGCATAAACAGATGAAAAGCCATAAGTAATACCTCATAATAAGACAAATATCAATGAATAGAGGTAAATTATGATATAGAAAGGTGATGCAAATTGGGCGTATCACACCCCGTACCGCTTCTCAACCCCTGTCTCCCTGACTGGTGGGGACAACCACTTAAACTCACCCACGCGTGCGCTGTGTGCCGTGGGCCGGTCCATTTACATTCCCGCGTGACCTAGTAGTTTGAATTTAGGTTTATTCGTTTAGTTTCAAACTCAGTTCTGTACCTAGATTCAAAAATCAACCCAGGTTGATTCACTAAACCAAATTGCATGAAACCAATTTTGTTAGAAAGGTACTAGATTCTTAATTCAAGCCCGTTGGATTCAAATCATTTGGAATTGTAGATCACCTATAGTAAAAATAACAAGGCAGAAGATTTTCTGCATTCAAACATTTTTCAAAATTCAACCACAAAAGCTTTTGAGTTGATTCCAACTCTCAAAAATCACATTTAACTAGACCTTTCTGAATATATAAAAATATCTAGGTTTACTTGCAGAAATAATGGACAAGTAATAAAAGGATGCCCCATAGGTATTTCTAGTCACTTTATTTAATTTAAATAAAAAGGTTAAACCTTGTTAAATTGTGACACCACTTTAAATCACATTCCCATGTACTTAAATATGTGGTGATGACATGTGTCAACATGATCCCATGTTTTAGTTGGTGTATATTAAATCTTAAGTATTTTTTCAATGAGTAGAAATTACTTTTCCAAAGTAAAATAAATAAAACAAGTGCTTCGAGGATTGTAATGTTTGTGATGATGCTAGATCATCTAGTGAAAACCTTGGTGTGATAAATAAAAGTAGTTAAGTATTGTTTGGTGATTGTGTACCTCGTATTTATTTATAGACGCTAGTACCGACCAAGGATACGAGGAGGAAGGAGAATACTACGAGGAAGAAGCCGAGGAGAACTTCAACCACTGCTCTGCACAAGGAAAGTCTCATGCAAGTTTTACTTGCAAGCTTACATCACTTGATACCCAATCCTAGTTTTATTTGCAAGCTTAGTTATTTTATTTCCTTATCAAAACTTTCTATTGGAGTTTACTTAGTGACTTGTAGATTTTATAAAGATATTTAAAGGTAGAATAAAGAACATAAAACTTGGCCTAAGTTAGATAATCTTGATGTCATCCTGAGGCATGAGATTGAACTTATATAAGATACACTTGTTCACCACTCCTCATTAGTGTTTACCCCCACTTGTAGATGCTAGTGCTAAGCATAAAACTTGATCACTTTAGATGGGAATACATGGTGAAAATGGTTATGAAAACCTTAGAATGATGAGTCATTCAACTGAAATGTTTTGACATGTGTTCTTGAACACCAGATGATTTTGATGATGAAAATGTTAAGGCACGAGCCTTAGCCCTTTATAAAACTGATGGTTGTCTGGATGCGATACCATTCCAATTTTACCGTATAACCACAATACCTGAAATTTGGGTAGGGCTTGACTGGAAATTTATATACCTTAGTATGGGTTCCCTTGCGGCCAAGGTTTGAGCCGGGGCTACCTTGTGAAGATTGTCCACCTATGCAGTTCCCAAGATGACAGTTGGTCATGGTTGGGAGGCCAAACTCACAAGAGAGGTGCCTATACTAGGGCGTGTAATTGAAAGGTTAGAATTGATTATCCGCATACTGAGTATGGTGAATTCAGGATTGTTCCTGAAAGATGTATCGAATGTTGTGGTGAAAGTGTACCACCTCTGCAGAGTGTTAAACTATTCGAATAGTCGCGTCCGCGGTTATGAACAGTTGAAGTGGCCATACTGTTCCATCATCAGATGTTTTAAAAAAGACTTATGAAATGATTCGTGACTTTGACTTGACCACAACAGGGTTTTGATATGAAATTCAAGTTCCCACTTAGGTGTTATAAAACTTTCAACTAGTTTTCTTTGCTTCTGAACTCAGTAGAGATAAATCTGGCTTTTTGCAAAACAACCTAGAACCTAATACTTCCTACTCAAAACCACTTCACTTGTTAGTATTAGTTTGCGAGTACTTAAAGAGTACTCATGGCTTTGTCCCTGGCTATTCCCGTGGCCAGACTATGAAGAGGACTATAAGGAGGATGGACCGCATGAAGGTTACGACAACTAGGATCATCTCCCATCGTCAGCATTGCCTCTGACCATGAAGATGGAGTCTCGTCTACGCTACCGTTATTATTATGTTATTCCGCTGCTATGATTGTATTAAGACTAGATCATGAGATCATTTATTTATTGTAAGACCTTATGTATGGTTTGTAATGGATGATGTACTGTGATATCCAATCTGTTATGTCTCGCAAAAATGGTAATCCTGAAATTGCGATGTATGGCATAACAGACATCTGTGATTAAAAATCTGGGTGTTGATAGAGGGGCATAGTACGCCAACATACACTATGTTACCGTTGATTTTTAGGGGCACTCTTGTTAATGCATTTTTAAGAAGTGCCTAGAAAAATATATTTAAAGGCACTTTTCAAATAACGCCTGCAAACACATCAGTTTTTAAGGCGTTCTATTAAAATGTCTGCAAAGATATAATTATTTAAGGCACTTAGTAAAACTGCCAACAGTAATATGAATAATTGAGGCATTTTCATAAGTGCCAGCAAAAATAGATCTTTTGCGGCAGTTTCCAAATTGCCGTATGGACGGGTGATCTCGCACGATTTTTTCTCTAGAGGGTAATCCCGCACGGAACCTGAGAACGAAGACCCGGTAAAACAACTCCCCTTATCTTTACTTATCTTTACTTACTTACAAAGAGACGAACTTGAATTTTTCTACAAGCACCCCGTCAAATATACAGGAACGAACTACAACCACATGATCAGACCCACTAGACATGATCTAGCAGATTTCATTAACCTATTTTTTCTTTTTGGTACACTTAGCAGATAGCTTAGACGGACTCTACTCATCCGCACGGAACCCTGCTCGCGCAAGCACAGAAAAAAGAAACTGATTCTGCATCATCTGGATCAAGCCCTACTATTTTCACGTGACCACCCCCGCCCCACCGCCTCCCCACATGACGGTGACCGACCCGCGCCCCCGTCGTCCGTCTGCAGTGCTGCATCGACGACTGAGGTGGGGCGATATGGACCACGGTGATATGGTGGCGCCCGTCGGAAGGGCAGCCAGGAGGGGAGGCGCACGACAACCCTGCCCTCACGCTCATCGTTTTGCTCTAGAAGAGGAAGTGAGGAACACCAACGGCGTGTCGACGTCGGAGCGTGTCGTTTCTCCGGAGAGGCCGAGGCAAGACGGTGATCCAGGAATTCGTCTCTCTGATTCAAGCTGACGAGGCCGCAGTTCTTGCGGGCAGCCCCGTTATTCGGTTTGTGTCCTGCAAATCCTCCGAGCACCACCAAATTGAGACGGTGCCGCATCCCCTGTGCTCTGTTCTTCGTCGTCCGCCCCGGCACCGCTGACACCCCCTTTCTTCTGCTTCAGGTCTTACATTTTCCTTATCTGAATCACATGAATAGAGCAAGGTCGGGAAAATTTCTAATTGGTGCCAATTTTGGGATTATAGTCTGCCTATGTCGTTGTTCTTGGATTGCAGATGGAGGGTACCATTTTCGGAGCGCCATTGTTGGCATTGATTCAGCCATGGTGTCTTTGTGGCTGCAGAGTTCCTGCTTAAAAATGTTTACAACATGACATTCTGAACAAGATCTAGAAGTCTTCAAACCACATCAAGCTCGGTATGCTGGATTCGAACAATGACAAGGTAATTAGATGTTCAGAATTTTAAACACGATATATATTTGGTTGTATCATGTTCAGTTAAATTAAAGTATACGATCTAACTGTGTTCATGCTATTTTAAACAGGCCCATGGAGGCAAGTCTAATGTGCAGCCAAGGTTCAGGGAGGTGATCTAACTGTGTTCCAAAGAAGGTTAGTTTCTTGTGCAATTCAATTCAGATGTAGCGGGTTGGTGGGAGGAGTAGAATTTGATATGATTTGATCGGCATTATTTGGTATTTTGGTAGTGCTTATATATAAGATATGCACCTGCCGTTTGTCTATGAATAAATTTTATGTTCATGCATCGTGCATCCTTTTGGCTTACATACGACGTGTGTCGGTGATGTCAACGGTGAATCATGTGAAGTTGCTGTTTTTGATTTAGTTGCATTGAGAATGTGGCAGCCATGGAGAATATATGCAGGAAGGTGTTACTAGTAAGCAGCTTAGCTATTTATTACGGTTGTCCTTTGCAGTTTTGGATTTAGTATAGCTAGATTGCCTCCCTCTTCGGTGACAAGAGACTGTAGCATTGTATCTTTGGTCTTGCAGCTTATATCAGTTTGATGGAAAAAAAAACCTTATCATTTCCATATGTTAATTAATAAAAAATTCTGGATTTTACCCCTTAGTTTATCATTTTAACACTAGTTACCCTATTTAGCATATTTTCATCCTAATTACCTCATTTAATGAAATTTTTTCCAAATTTTACCCCTTTTAATAAATTTTGCTAGAGAAAAGGCCTATGAACGCACCTTTTCGCTGACTGAGCCTCAGATCTAGAGGCAGCATCCGGCATGAAAAATAGAATGCACTTCCACATATGATCTATTGCGAGAAATATTTTCTCACGTTGGATTAGAGGGAGTAGTAGATTTTTATCTCTCGTATATATTAGTCCAGCATGAACCGACCTAGCAAATTTATTATGGTCTCACCACTCACCACATGCATCCATCTCTGGCATCATCCATAGGTACATGCACTCTAGCTAGAAGTGATCTATATGGACCAATATATTGCTTTTTATTTTCGTGGACCAATCTGTCGCTGATTAGGGGTATATATTTGTTCATCAATCTTTACAAATTGTGTAGGCGTGGCTCAGCCAAAAACTAAATGGTTTGGCTCGTGCAATCAACCTTGTTCATGCACAAATTCCAACATAGAAAAAACCTAGAATGTGCCGGACCTGATAACGTAGACTCACATGTTGAAACAATATAAAAACCTTAAAAGGGGTAAAAGTTGGTACAATTTTCACTAAATGGGGTTACTTGGATGAAACATTGTTAAATAGGGTAATTAGTATCACAAAAGATAAACTAGAGGGTAAAAACTGGAATTTGCTCTTAATAAAATGTTGGAGGCCCACCGATGCCTAAAATGTGTTGTTTCTCGCATGCTCAATTGTGGTATGTTTATACAGTAGGAAGATGAGGTCAATCAAGTGGCTCCAACAACTTCTGGTATTCTCTTTCTTAACCATCGTATTGAATAGTTATGTTTGTTGAGCTTATCTAAGCAATTAGACCCTCAAATGAAATAGATCTATAGAACTTGTACTGAAAGTGAGCCTTATCGTTCAGAAACCGATTGAAGGAAAGAAATATGTAGAACTTCTATTCGTCTAATCCCTATGCCTTTTCTTCATATAGTCTTCTGTGTGGGTTAATTCTTGTGATTTTATCTTGCAAGGCCGGTTTACTCTGGTCAGTCTTATCAATGACGAGGGATTAGCTGCATTCCTGATAAATGGAGATGTCAAGCTGGATCAAATAAAGTACTCCTAAATAGCTTCTCAATATGGACATTACAATTCATGGACTACTGGGTAGTTATGTTGAGTACTTTTATCTATAATGTATACTAAATTTCAGCATACACAATTTTTCCTATGATTTACTTCCTTGGACCTTATGGTGTGTTGCTGCTATTGATTGAAGTAATATGTACTGTGCTTTTTTAATTCTGAAGTAGGGGCAGTGCCAACTCTCCACACAAGGTAATATTACCTCCTCTGAAAATTAGTAGTAGATTTGTTCTACAGCATGACGAGTGGTCACCTACTCACATGTTTGTCGAGCATTTCTTTCAGTTATAGATGGAGTCTTAGTGTGCCATCTCATGTTTTTAATGTCTGAAAGCACCTCAAAGTAGTACTATAGCCTCTATCACTTATAGAACATGATATGTCTCCTATCATTTCAAATGTGATTGCCTTCTATTCCGCATTATTTAAATTTATGCTGAAACCTACTTTCTCCATGCAAGTGCCTTTCCTTATCACACGAGTTACTAGATGCAGGCACTAGATCATTTTTGTTCACCTTTTCTTCATCCTAGCTAAGTCATTAGTATAATTATCTTTTCATGTGCTGGTCATGGATTGGCAATTAACAAAGTGACAAGTAAAATTCACTATTTATCTTTAGAGTTGCCAATATGTGTCACGACCCAGATTACGGAGGGGATAGTCGTGAGATGTTGGAGGACGGGGGCAAGGTAGTTTGGGCTTGGGCGCCGTGGAGGCTGGGGAAATAGATCGTACTGGAGGAAACCCTCCTTTTCTTTCTCTTTATTATTTTTTCTTTCAACCCTGTTACACGATTACTTTGCCAGGTCGATATTTCATTTAAGAATGTTTTTCATTGAAGAATGTCCTCAGCAGGATGCCATGTACCTCACTCCTCTGAACCTTATGATACTATGAAACTCAAAGACGCCTGGTTATCGAAGGGACTACAGGCTCCGGGGAGTTACCATTCAAAATGGGCAGGCATGATTGATTCAAGCCTTGTTTTCCGTTCCATTTACAGCTGCTTTGTTCATCTGGTTTAGCGTCTTTGAATGATAGTATAACACCTATAACGGCAAGAAGCGGTGTGTGTGTCATTCATCGGTTTCCAGCCGAGAATATTTAATGTTCATTTGCGAGTTGCACATCCTCGAATTTTCTTGTTCTTATCCACCACGATCTACCAGCTTAGTCATGTCTCAACTTGCACATCCTCAAATTTTCTTGTTCTTATCCACCACGATCTACCAGCTTAGTCATGTCTCAATGCAAATGTCTGTACTGTGTCACGATGGCTCTTCTCACTTTTTCTGAACGAACAACAGAGCTTGTGAGTATATGGTGGGGTGATAATTCTTTAAAATAAATTTGACTTTCCAGCAACACTAGTGGAAACGAGGCCTTTGGTTGAGGTCGGAAATGGGGTCTACGAACCGGTGTTAAAGGGGGCGCCCGTACCAGCGTGGTCCAGAAAGCAAAAAAGGAGCACCCCTTTAACACTAGTTCGAGCCACGAACCGATGTTAAAGGCCCTGCATCAGTGGCCCGTGCAGCCCCCCCTTTAACACCGGTTCGTGGCTTGAACCCGGTGTTAAAGGGGGTGCGCCTATATAACACACCGCAACCCACACCCTTCTCTTTCATTTTTTCACTCTCTCATTTTGGAGCATAGCAAGAGGGTGAGAGGTGTGCTAGTTTGTGTTTTTTCCTATGCACAAGAGGTGTTCGGTGAAATGCCCGAGAGCTCGAAATAAGTTTTCTCATTGCTCTTTCCTTCTCGGTCGAGGTCGGCAACTTTATCCTTTCATGTGTCATTGATGTACTATATAAATGGTCATCTCCCTATTAATTTTTTATATACTATATATTAATGCAGATGAACCAGCAATGAATGTACGGTTCATGCCCACCTGCTTCGATCCGGTTTCATGTCCAGCTATAATTGTTGGACCAAGCACGGAGAAAAAGGGGTTGTGATGGAAGACAAGAAAGAAGAAGAGGATGATGACAACTATCATAATATGTATCCTGAATATGATGATACTGCAACGGGGTTAGATAATGAAGATCAAGAGGCAGCAGATGGGCCCGCTGATGACGATCTTGGTCGGGACATTACTGATGCAAAGGAAGAATATGAAACTGAAAAGGAGAAGGAGAAGCTGGAGCAGATGTTAAAGGATCACAAAACATTGGTGTACCCAACTTGCGAAGATGGCCAAAAAAAGCTAGGTACCACACTGGATTTGCTGCAATGGAAGGCAGAGAACGGTGTGATTGACAGCGCATTTTCAAAGTTGTTGGTAAAAATGAAGAATCTGCTTCCAAGAAATAATGAGTTGCCCGACAGTACATACCAAGCAAAGAAGATTGTCTTCCCTCTAGGATTAGACGTGCAGAAGATACATGCCTGTATTAATGACTGCATCCTCTACCGCGGTGAGAAGTACGAGAATTTGGATGCATGCCCGGTATGCACTGCACTGCGGTATAAGATCAGACGAGATGATCCTGGCGATGTTGAGGGCGAGGCCCCTAGGAAGAAGGTTCCTGCCAAGGTTATGTGGTATGCTCCTATAATACCACGGTTAAAACGTCTCTTCACAAATAAAGAGCATGCCAAGTTGTTGCGATGGCACATGGAAGACCGTAAGAAAGACACGATGTTGAGACACCCCGCTGATGGGTCACAGTGGAGAAAAGTCGAGCGAGAGTACCCGGACTTCGCACGTGGCGCAAGGAATTTAAGGTTTGGTCTAAGTACAGATGGCATGAATCCTTTTGGTGAGCAGAGCTGTAGTCACAGCACCTGGCATGTGACTCTATGTATCTATAACCTTCCTCCTTGGTTGTGCATGAAGTGGAAGTTCATTATGATGCCAGTGCTCATCCAAGGCCCGAGGCAACCCTGCAACGACATTGATGTGTACCTAAGTCCATTAGTTAAAGAACTTTTACAGCTGTGGGCCAAACCAGGTGTACGTATGTGGGATGAGCACAAAGGGGAGCCATTTGACCTACGAGCGTTGCTTTTTGTAACCATCAATGATTGGCCTGCTCTTAGTAACATTTCAGGACAGACAAACAAGGGATACAATGCATGCACACACTGTTTATATGAGACTGAAAGTGTATATTTGGATAAATGTAAGAAGGTTGTGTACCTAGGGTATCGTCGATTTCTTACGAACCTGCATCCCGTAAGAAAGAAAGGCAAGTATTTCAAACGTCTGGCGGAACCCCGGAGGAAGCCTGTCCTCCGTACCGGTGAGGAGGTATTTGGTATGGTCAAGGACCTAGAAGTAATCTTTGGAAAAGGTCCTGGCAGTCTATCTGTTCCGAATGACGATGTCGGACACGCGCCTATGTGGAAGAAGCAATCTATATTTTGGGACCTATCCTATTGGAAAGTCTTAGAGGTCCGCTCTTCAATCGACGTGATGCACGTGATGAAGAATGTTTGCATGAACCTACTAGGCTTCCTAGGAGTGTATGGGAAGACAAAAGATACACCGGAAGCACGGCAGGACCAGCAACGTATGAAAGACCCTGAAGAGCCTATGCATCCTGAGAACGAGAAGGGTAATTGATTCCACTTAACTTCTGTCAGCTATGCTCTTACCAAAGTAGAGAAGGAAATCTTTTTTGAATGCCTGAGCAGTATCAAGGTCCCGTCTGGCTTCTCGTCGAATATAAAGGGAATAATAAATATGGCAGAGAAAAAATTCCAAAACCTGAAGTCGCATGACTGCCACGTGATTATGACGCAATTGCTTCCGATTGCATTGAGGGCGCTTCTACCTGAAAATGTTCGAGTACCCATTGTGAAGCTATGTGCATTCCTCAATGCAATATCTCAGAAGGTAATCTATCCAGAAAGCCTACCAGGGTTACAGACAGATGTGGCCCAATGTCTTGTCAGCTTTGAGTTGGTGTTCCCACCATCCTTCGTCAATATTATGACGCATATCCTGGTTCACCTAGTAGAAGAGATTGCCATTCTCGGTCCTGTATTTCTACACAGTATGTTCCCCTTTGAGAGGTACATGGGAGCCTTAAAGAAATATGTTCATAACTGTGCTAGGCCAGAAGGAAGCATCTCCAAGGGCTATGTAACAGAGGAGGTCATTGAGTTCTGTGTTGATTTTATTCCTGACCTTAAGGCGATTGGTGTTCCAGAATCACGACATGAGGGGAGACTGCGTGGAAAAGGCACCCTATGATGTAAAGCAATGATATGTAGGGACGGGCATTCTCTCAATCAAGCACACTACACGGTTTTACAAAGATCTATCTTGGTTCCCCCGTATATCAATGAACACAAGAATTTTATACGCCTCAAACACCCGGGGCAGTCTGATGAATGGATTATAAGTGAACACATGGCGAGTTTTGGCGGATGGCTGCAAAGACTTTTCACGAATAACACCACTGTTGGAGATCAGCTGTACTTGTTGTCAAGGACACCATCTTCGGCTGTATGTACTTTCCAAGGGTACGAGATAAATGGGAATACATTTTACACGATAGGCCAAGATAAAAAGAGCACCAACCAAAACAGTGGTGTCCGCTTCGATGCAGCAGAAGACAATGGGCAAAAAACCACGTATTATGGGTTCATAGAGGAGATATGGGAACTTGACTATGGACCTAATTTTAAGGTCCCCTTGTTTCGGTGCAAATAGGTCAAGCTAACAGGAGGAGGGGTTGAGGTAGACAAGAAGTACGGAATGATAACAGTGGATCTGTTGCCTGTCAAAACCCACCGGCGAGCAGCGACGAGCAACACGAAGAGCCGGGAGGCTCCCAGAACTGCTGGTGGGCCCTGGTCCCTCGGGCAACGGCCCGCAAAACTCCGGCACACGTCCTGGCTGGTGCAAGGGCGTGCCACCTGACCTATACCTGGTCAGGAAGGTGATGGGTTGCTTCGATTAGTTTCCTGCATGGCAAACAAACATACGTAAAATTCGAGCCGCGACCGGCTCCCAGGTTTCCCTGTGAATCGGCTCCTAGAGCCGATTATCCCATGGTTCTGCATTAGATCTACGATAACATGGGGTTTTGCTTCATCAATACAAGTTAAATCGATCTACGACAGTTTAACGTTTTCACCACATAATTGGAACATCCTACACGTAATTGAGCCTGGTAGATACAAAAGATGATAGAAAACTAACCCTAGAGAAGGCCTAACAACCGACGTAAAGTCAATTCCCGGAACAACTCCTCTCGAATTGGCAAACCATATCCTTACATACTACTGGATCGTTCAACCCGTTTGCAAGGCCTGACCATGTGGATATCAAACTAAACCTTGGAAAACAAGGCATAACTATAACAGATCAAGTCAACTAAATAAAGATCAAGCAAGATGCTACCCTTACACCCAAAAAAGGTGCAAAGGCAGCGAGATAAATAAAGGCAGCATAACTAAGCAATCATAACAAAAAAAGTACTGATGCTAGCCCAAACAGATCTATGATAACATTATTACTCGCCATCAACAAGGCTTCAGCACGAGTAACACTAAATAACGCATAAGCATATACTGCCTAGATCGCAAGATGCGATCTAGGCAGCATGACACTTACCCGAGAAAAACCCTAGAAACAAGGGGTGGCGATGCGCCGAGATTGTGTTTGTTGTGAACGTGATCGTCCTCCTTTCTCAATAACCTTAGGTACATATTTATAGTCCGGAGACTTTCTATCTTTGGAATAACCCTAACAACTCTATCTCTTACCTAAACCGAAACGTAACCTACTATAATATACAAATACACGGGCAATTTAGCCCAAATCCACGCACAAGGCTGATCCAGCAAAACATTGCGTATACGTATCCTCCAAGCCCATCTTGATTACGGCCCATCTCCTCCTTTGGCCAAAATGTGGCGATAACACATGCCCCCCTGGTTTTGGCAATAATAATTCCAAAACCACTCTGTTTTTTTTCCTCTTTTTTTTTGTATCGGGTTACGCGTTGCTAGAATGTGTTGCAGAGCAGAATCGTCACGCCGCCCCCTCATCATGATGTCTTGTCTTCTCAACTTCTCCGCAGTGCATGATTTGACAATTTTGGCACCACATTCTGGGAAACCGCTATAGCATTGAACCACCTCCCACTATTCCCCTTATTTAAATTCATCTGAGCAGTTTGTACCCCCATCCTCTTCCACTAGCCAAAAAACCCTCTTTCTCCGCCATGGCCTCCTCTTCTTCCTCCAAATCATCCGGCCTTTCCTCCCAAGCCTCCAACACAATGAGCGACCGGGAGCCGACGCCGGAGCACCCGCCAATGGCGGCGTACGATGCTCTCGCCCCACAATGGTGGGACGAGAGGGACTGGGACTTCGCCGCCTGGTCCGAGGACGACGAGTCCCTGACCGATGGCGACGAGGGCCTCCAGTTCCTTGTCGACGGGGAACTGGAGGCGGAGAGCACCGACGACACCGTGTCCTGGGGCGAGGACATCGAATCCTCCGACGAGGAGGAGGAAGCGGAGGAGGACACCTCCTCCGACGAATACCCGCCGGTGAAGCGCTTCCGCGCCGGGTCCATCGAGGACACCGACGACGAGGACGAGGACGAAGAAGCCCCCGCTGAGTACTTCAGTAGCAGCGGCGAAGACTACGCCGGCAGCAGCGCCGATGACAGCGAGTACGACGACGGCGAAGACAGCGGCGATGACACCGGCTTCTAGATTAGGAACTAGTAGTAGTAGTACTAGTAGTAGATTTCCATTTGTAAGCAATCGGCTTCATTGTAAATATCCGTCTTTTGAATCAACAAAGATTGCTTCCCCTAATTCGATTTTGCCGATAGTCAGAATAGGTCAACGTTCCAGAAGCCGATAGCAATGTATCGGCTTTCACCATACTACGCTCATATGGTCAACCAAGTCAAAGCCCAACGAGCCGATGGTAACACATCGACTTTCCCCACAAACGTTGACAAGGTCAAATTTGGTCGCATATTTAGATAAATCTGAGCGGCCACTCTCCAACTTCAAACGGTAGCCTGCGACCCTCTTCAAAAAGGCTAAACCAGATCTCCAATTTCCTCACCGCATAGATCGAGCTTACAGCGTCAAGAACCCTCGATCCCCAATCGCATAGATCCATCTCCGCCGGCAAACTAGATGGCGGAATCGTCCAATATCAACACAGCGGTCTCTGGTCTGAAGGTACGCCTGCTCCTCGTAGTCTGAACACGGCGCTAGAATTAATAGCAAACACCTGAATTAATGCTTTATTCCACCGTTAAATTTTTTAGGTTTCAGACATCCTGCTGCCGCATCCTTCTCTCCCAAATTCTCTCTGTCTTGGCCCCCGTACAGAATCTAGTCCTGCCCATCTGATCTCTTGCGAGGCAAACAGAATCCCCTTCGTAAGCCAAAACCTAGATTTGAATTCTTGGGCCAACTGCTTGCGAGCCTGGCCTAATCCTCCTGAACATTGGGTTTCTTGGTATAGCAGGGTAGCCAAAACTTACCAATCCCAATGGGAAACCACGGGAATAGCCGATGCCTTGTATTTGTCATTGTCTCCCCTTGAGAAACATGAAAATCTTCTAAAAACCATCGGCTATTTCTGGTCCGATGCTCTGAACTGCTTCATGTTCGGTCACGGCCCCATGACACCAACTCTGTTAGACGTGGTGATGATTACTGGTCTGGATGTTACATCACCCAGCCCTTCTGCTTTTAAGCTGACAAAGGTCCCCTACAAGCTCTCTTCTAAAACAGACTGCACGAGCTGGGGTGCCTATCTTCAAAGCCACATGAAAACTAAAGGTCCTGTCACAGAGAAAGAACACACGGCTTTCCTCAACTTCTGGCTGGAACATTTCATATTCTGTGGCCCTTCCCTTGCTCCAACCAAGAATTATATCTCCTTGGCCTACGAACTTGCCAGAGGCACTCAACTTGGCATCGGCAAACTGTTCCTTGGAGAAGTCTATCGGTATCTCCAGTTGATGTCTGTCAAACTATTCTCCGGCATAGCAGTCAAAACAGGAGGTCCTTGGTGGTTCATCCAGCTATGGTCTCAGCTGTATTTTCAAAACCATGTCCCAAACTTCCCCCTTTTGGCGAGTTGCACCTTCCCAAATGCCAAAGGGAAGCAGATCCGATGCACCAGCTATGGCCAAGCTCTGTACAGACTGCCAGGTAGCAAACTGATCCCTCAGGAAGCATCCAAATGGTTCAGCATTTTCTTCCAAGGCCTGGACAATCCTATCTTCTTTCCTTACACGGAAGAATCGGAACATTTTGAAAATCCAATCTCCTTCAGGCTAGACAACTTTGCCGATGACACCAGCACTCGGCAGCTATTTTCCACTGTGATCCGTCCCTGCTTTCTTCCAGTTGGCATGAGCACATCCAATAGAATAATCAAGCCTGGATACGAATTCTACCAGCCAGTCGTAGTGGCTCGGCAATTTGGCCTTGGACATGTACCTCCCCATTTCTTTCTCCACCATCTTACAGAGAGCAGAGCTGACCTGCTCGATCCTCTCACCAGTCAAAGGTGTTATTCCTTCTTCGATGCTCTGACCATCCCAATTCCCAACAACCTCATCTTTACTTCATCAACCGATGGTTTTGAGAACTGGTGGTCGATGTGGAAGACTCATGCCTTCAGGAGAGCTCTGGGACCGTTGCTGGAACAGCTCGATGCTGAATATGATATCCCCGTAGGACAGGTACTATTACTTGTAAATTTTCTTGATGCAGCTCACAAATGATTCTTCTAATAACCCGCTCTGTCTCCTCGCAGCAACAAGATGGTCCTGCACCCACACACGGTGATGGCTCCCCCTTCGAATTCTTCCCACCAGCTCCAGTGGTCCTTTTCTGCAAAAACTCGCCACCTTTGAAAAAGGTCGTGATGCAGAACCAGCCGATATCACCACAATCGGCTTCCAAGATCCAAGCAACCTCTGGGTCCGCCGCCTCTCGAGTTCCAACTAAAACAAGAACGGCGGTGAGGAAGGTAGCCGCCAGGAAGACTTTGAGGCGCCGGAGCCCTTCTCCAGAAAGTTCGCACGTACGCTGATCCATGCCTTGGTCGATCTCTTTCATCCTTGCAAACATGCTTGCGTTTACTAGCTCTCCTTTTCTTACAGGGTTCCATCGAAGACACCTCCAGCGGGGACGCACAATCCAATCGAGGAGAGTCGGGCCCAACAGACTCAGAGAGGACCACCACGCCAAGCCAGCCAGATTTGCCACCATCGGCTCCCAGGAAAAGGCCGGTTCCTGCACCTACTGCCCCCCGAGCATCAGTCGAGGCGGGGCTAGCTGCGAGCCCCAAGAGGGCTCGCAAGGGACTGCAAACCTCTTCGTCGAGCCAGGAGGTTTCGAAAGTCATCAACCTCGATGCTCTTACCAATTGTTTCCTTTTTTTATCGGCCGATTCATCACTATTTACATCGGCTAAGCACCTTCCATGCAGATGACTGACACTTCTAGTGGGAAAGCCGGGGAAGTGCCGATGCCTTTCGCAAGGCTGGATCTAGTAATCCCTGAAGGTGCAGATGAAACGGTTACCACTGTGGCCAAGCCCCCAGCAACAACACACGAGCCGATTGTCTCGTCATCTGCTATCCCCTTGACCTTAGGAGAGGTACGTTCGCTTCGTTCGGCTCTTCCTTCCATGTTGGACGCATACTGACGCCATTTCGGCCTGCCAGGGTTGTGATATCTCAGGCCTGCTGACGTTCGACCCTGAATCCATCGAACCAACTCTCTCTGTCGCCAACGATGAACCACGAGCAAAGGCTGTACTACCTCAATTCCAGCGTCTCAAAGCCTTGCTGTCCTCCCCGATCGAGAAGTTGATCGAGGGTTCTGAAGAGGTGAAGAGTGTTCTTGCCGAAATCAAGGACCAACTCCCAGTAGCACTGCAGGTGAAGCTTTGGCCAGTTGTAACTCTGTCTTTCTACGGGTCACGGGTGAAGTTGGCTCGTGAGAGGATTAATCTGCGCCGCGCCCAACTCCCACTGAAGGCCAATATTGCAGACAAATGTCAGCAGCTCAACGAGAAAAAGGCGTCTCTGGATGCCAAAACTGACACCTCTGTCAACACCGCCGAGCTTGCATCCTTGAAAAAGGAACTGGGAGAACTTGAAGAGAAGGTCCGGGCGACCAAACAGCTCATTCGTGACAAGGAAGCATTCATCGCCCGCTCCCAAGACGAAGCGGAAGGCCTCAAAGCTCAACTGAAGACTGATCTGGCGGAAATACGTGCCCTGAACAAGCAGCTGGTGATGGGCAAGGACGAAGATGACGAAGCCGAGATCGCTGAGGTGGATCGTGTCCGTGCTGACGCCCTCCACGCCTTCGAGGCATTCCTTCAGTAGCTTATTCATGTAAACTGACACCTGCTCGTAACAGTTTGAACCTCTAGAGTCGATGGCTGTGCATCGGCTGTATTTTTTTTATTGGCCGATTTCATGTATCGGCCCCCATATTTCACTGTCCATCATCCCACATGCTTGGGAAATATTTCTTGAGATGCTGACCGTTGACAGCCACTGGGAATTTCACGCCATCCAGCTCCTCCAGCATGTACGCGTTCCCCCTTAAAACTTGATCGACCCTGTATGGCCCGTGCCAATTTGGAGACCATTTACCGTATGCTGCATCCTTAGTTCCCAATGGCAATACAGCTTCCCATACGAGATCGCCAACGTGGAACTCCTTTGGTCTCACCTTCTTATTATATGCACGAGCTACCTTGGCCTTGTTCTCTTTGATTTTCTCAAGCGACCACAGCCTAAGCTCAGTCAAATCCTCAACACTGTCACTCATCAGGGCCGCATATTCTTCAGTTGTTAGATCGTTCTGAAAAGTGACACGTCTCGATCCAGCCGTAATTTCCCAGGGCAATACGGCTTCTTATCCATAGACTAGATGGTATGGCGAGGTTTTTATCGCTCCATGACATGACATGCGATAAGCCCATAAAGCCTCTGACAAAACCTCGTGCCAACGCCTAGGGTGCTCATCGACTTTCCTCTTGATCAGCTTGATAAGGCTCTGGTTGGACGCTTCAGCTTGCCCATTTGCTTGAGCATAGTATGGGGATGATCGGATCAGCTTAATTCCCGTGTCCTCACAGAACTTTCTAAACTCGTGGGAAATGAAGACCGAACCTCCATCGGTCGTGATAGACTAGGGAATCCCGAATCTATGAATGACATGTTCTTTCACAAAATCGATAACATCCTTCGAGTTCACTGACTTCATAGGGACGGCTTCCACCCATTTAGTGAAATAATCCGTAATGGCCAAAATCCACATGTGGCCTTTGCTTGATGGAGGATTGATCTTGCCGATCATATCCATGCCCCAACCTCGGAATGGCCACGGCTTGATGATGGGGTTCATTGCTGACGCGGGTACCATCTGAATTTTTCCAAATTTCTGACATGCTTGACACCCTTTGTAGTACTTAAAACAGTCCTCAAGCATGGTGGGCCAATAAAACCCTGATCGCCTGATCAACCATTTCATCTTGTGAGCCGATTGGTGAGTTCCACAGGCGCCTTCGTGTACCTCGTGTAGGAGCCGATTGGCCTCGGTTGGCCCCAGACATTTGAGCAGTAACCCTTCCAGAGTCCTGTAGAACATGTCGTCCCCAATCAGCACATACTTCACGGCCTTGTACCTTATCCGTTTAGGTGCCCCCCGAGCCGAATCTTTCAAGTAATTGAAGATATCGGCTCTCCAGTCGTCCGCCTCCAGGAACTGTACCTGAACACCCTCTGCTACGTCCTTGTAGCCTGAAGCCATTTGTGCGAGATCATTCGCCTCGATATTCTGCGATCGCGGGATCTAGTTCAAGTTTATGTACCGGAACTGTGCCATCAGCTCACGGCATTGCAACCATAATGGGAAGAGCGACTCGCTCTCGCACTTGTATTCCTCCGTGAGTTGGGAAATCACCAATTTGGAGTCTCCAAAAATTTCCACTGCTTCTGCTCTAGCTTCGATGAGCAACTCCATTCCCTTGCGTATCGCCTCATACTCAGCGACGTTGTTGGTGCAAGGGGTAGATAGCCTGATGGAGAAGGAATATGTTGCCCCCCGGGGCGACACGAGTAGAATGCCGATGCCGCAACCATCATCACAAACCGATCCATCGAAAAACATAGCCCACGCTCGTATAGACAGCGCTGCTATATCGGTGTTGATTCTTTCAGCAATAAGATCGGCCAACGCCTGACCCTTAACCGCTTTCGCGGGTTGATACCGGATATCAAATTCCGATAATGCAAACATCCATTTGCCGAGTCGGCCTTTCAACATAGGAGCCGACAGCATATGTTTTATGACATCTGATTTGCATATAATGATAATCTCCGCTGAGAGCAAGATGTGGCGCAGCTTGGTGCAGGTGAAAAACAGGCAGAGGCACAACTTATCAATCTCAGGATACCTTGTCTCTGCATCCAGCATCCTTCTGCTGATGTAAAACACAACTCGCTCCAAACCGTTATAAACCTGCACCACCACCGAGGCGATGGACGTGTCAGCTACTGACAAGTAAATGTAGAACGGCCTATCTGGCTGGGGTGGAACCAACACTGGCGGCTTCGTTAAATATTCTTTGATCTCGTCGAAGGCTCGTTGTTGTTCTGTCCCCCAGCGGAACTCCTCATCAGATTTAATTTTCACCAGTCCCATGAACGGCTCTATTCTTCCTGACAGATTGGAGATGAATCTTCTGACGAAGTTGATCTTGCCGATGAGAGACTGCAGTTCTTTCTTCGTGGTAGGTGGCTTCATTGTTCGCACTGCCTCCTGACTTTTCAGGCCGATCTCAATTCCGCGTTCATGGACCAAGAAACCCAAGAACTGGCCGGCCGTTACACCGAAGGCACACTTCTTTGGATTCATCCGTAGGCCGAATTTTCTTGTTCGGTCCAGGACGCATTGCAGATCGCCCAAGTGTCCTTCTACTGAAGCAGACTTGACCACCACGTCATCGATATAAATTTCCACCAGCTTGCCGATCAGATCATGGAAAATGTAATTCATGGCTCTTTGGTACGTGGCGCCGGCATTCTTCAGTCCAAACGTCATGACTACGTATTCAAACAACCCCACCGAACCTGGGACTCTGAATGCAGTCTTGTGTATATCTTCCGGAGCCATAAAAATTTGGTTGTAACCGGCATTGCCATCCATGAAGCTCAAGACCTTATGACCAGCAGCTGCGTTGATTAATGTCTCTGCCACCGGCATCGGATACTCATCCTTTGGAGTGGCTTTGTTGAGATCCCGAAAATCTATGGCAACACGCTAGCGGCCATCTTTTTTCTCTACAGGTACGATACTAGAAATCCACTCAGCATATCTGCATGGCCTGATTAACTTAGCTGTCAACATTTTCTCGATCTCTTTCTTGACTTCTTCCAGAATTTCGGCCTTCATCTGTCGTGCTCGCTGCTGGAATGGCCGAAATCCTTTTTTAAGCGGGAGTCGGTGCTCAATGATGCTCCTGTCTAACCCGGGCATTTCTGTATAGTCCCAGGCAAAGCAATCTGGATATTCTTTCAACAAAGCTATCATCGGACCCTGCAGATTCGGATCTAACTTCTTGCTGATAAATGTTGGTCGCGGCTTATCCCCAGGACCGATGTCAATTTCCTCTAGCTCATCAGCGGAGGTAAACCCATACCCTAGCTTTCCGTCACCTGCTAAATTGATGCTAAACACGGGGCAAACAGTTGGTGAGGATAACAAAGATAATTTGGGCCGATTGCCGGAATCGGCCCCCTTTTTGATTGCATCAGTCAAGGTAGGTTTACAACTTATTTGTGCTCTACAATGGCAGGGAATCTCCTTACTACGACTGCATGACCTGTTTGTCGTAAGACTACTGCTTTTTATGTTTTGTGGCCGATCGCAGGGATCGGCCATACCACGTACGATCGTGGACTTTGCTACTCTGTCAGGCCAGTGGATATGACCAGCCTCACCCCGTTTTTTGTAGCTTCAATGCGCTCACAGCCGTCTAGACTGACTCCAGAGATCGGCTCTTGGTCTCCTGCCTCCCAGATGTTCATGCCAGCTATGGAGATCTCGATCGAATCATCTGCATGAATGACCTCCACTTCATCTCCATCCCACTGTATCAGGCACTGGTGCATCGTGGATGGAATGCAGCAGTTGGCGTGAATCCAATCCCTCCCCAGCAAGACAGCGTAGGTGCTTTTGCTGTCAACGATGAAGAATGATGTAGGGATGGTTTTTCTGCCCACGGTCAGGTCCACATTCAGAACGCCTTGCGTCTCTGAAGTTTGGCCGTTGAAGTCGCTTAACGTGACGTTGGTTTTGATCAGATCTGCAGTGGAGCGTCCCAAACGCCGTAGCATGGAGTATGGCATTATATTGACTGCCGCTCCGGTGTCAACCAACATCTTGCGGACAGGCTGCCCATTGATATAACCTCGCAGGTACAGAGCTTTCAGATGTTTGTAGCCCTTCTCTTGTGGCTTTTCAAAGATAACCGGCCGTGGGCCGCAGTCAAACTGTGCCACTGGTAGTTCTTTGGCTCTTGGAGCGCAAAACTCTGACGGAAGTGTGAACACCATGTTTGTGCCAGCCGATGTCTTCGCATCGGCTTTTACTGGTTTGGGGCGCCACTCTTTCCTTTTCGGACGAGCCTCTGTTTCCAAGGTTTGCCGAACTTTCACGGCCAGATCGGGCCGTGCTTTCCTTAAAGCGTGGAGGTACTGTGCTTCGGCTTCCTCCAGGCTACGCAGTCGCTGAACTCTACGCTTTTGGGTGTGTCTGAGTCCATCGGGACACCACCTTGGTCGGTGATATCTGTCTTCTTCTTTTTCACCCTTCGGCTCCTTGAGACCTTTTGCTCGAGATGACTCCTCTTGCCTGTTCTGAGGTGGGAGGGGCCCTAGACGCTTGAACACTGAGACTGGACCTGTGTCATCCTTCTGCTGTCCACATTCCGGGCAGTTGTCGATCGTAGGCAATCGGCTCATTCCCGCGTCCCAGCAATACTTGAAGAAAGGACAATCCCAATGTTTATCCACGCCTTCTTTTTCCTTTGACTTTTTACTAGCGAGGTGCTCATATCCTTCATTGTCTCTATCGTGCCGGCGACGTCGGTCATACTGACGCTCATACTTGTTAAGGAGATGCGTGGAGTGTGGCTTCTGATATCGCACGCTTCTCACTTGCTCCTCGGTTAAATACCGCCTGTCATCATAACGGGGCCGGTCACGTGGACCAGCCTCCTCTCTTTCTTTGCCCCGAGAGCGACCGCCTTCCTCCTTATATGAGCCATGGTGGTACACCGGCCCTGTCATATTAACATCAAACGAGAAATCTAACTGACGCCTCGTGGAGTGGCTGTGTTCTACCATGTTGACGCCGGGAAACGGGTTTGTGTCTACTTTCATGGCGAACTGCCCAAGGATCAGACGGCCCTGTTCTATCGCCGTTTGGATCTGGCGACGTAGCTCTTTGCAAACATTGGTGGTGTGGGTGAATGAGTGATGCCACTTGCAGTATGGTCTCCCGTTCATTTCTTGAGCCGTAGGGATTTTATGGCCTTCGGGTAACTTCAGCTGCTTTTCTTTCAGTAGTAAATCGAATATCTGCTCAGCTTTGCTCACATCGAAGTCGAACCCTTTTGCAGGCCCTTGCTGTTTTACCCATTTGCAGGACACAGGATCTGCCCCCCGAGCCCATTCAGCCACGGCCACCTCCTGGTCTTGTACGGGATCCTCTTCTTCTGTATCGACCAGGCCTATCGGACGTTTGAACTTGTCTTGGTACAACTCAGGGTGGCGCTGTTCATACATTGTCAGTTTCTAGGCCATGTGCGCCAATGAATTGTACTCTACTTGGAAAGCCAGATCCTTGATAGGTGCTGAGAGACCCAACACTGCCAGCTCGACTGCTTCTTTCTCAGTTAAACGAGCCGAATAACATCGGTTCTTGACAGTCCTGAAACGCTGAATGTACTCAGCTACCGTTTCTCCCCGCTTTTGCCGCACCTGCGCCAAATCTGCAATGCCAGCCTCGGTAGCTTCTGAATGATACTGAATGTGGAACTGCTCTTCTAGTTGCTTCCAGGTCTGGATCGAATCCGGCGGCAACGAGGTGTACCACCCAAAAGCTGGTCCTGTCAGAGATTGCGCAAAGAACCTTACGCGCAACTGATCCGATGCTGAAATCATGCCTAACTATGCCAGGTATCGGCTCACATGCTCGATCGAGCTCGACCCTTCTGATCCGCTAAACCTTGAGAACTCAGGGAGCCGATACTTGGGTGGCAGCGGAATCTGATCAAACTCGTTGGGGTACGGCTTGGAATAGCCGATTGTCCTTCTCTTCGGCACGAAGCCGAACTGGTCTCTCAAGATGGTACGGATTTGCTCCACCGTTTGAGCTGCAGGGGCTAAACTCTCAGAACTCGTTCCGGTGGCGTATTTGGCTAGCCATGCCTGTTTATCAGCGTCCATCCCAGACATCCCTGTTCCGGAAATACCTGCCCCCGAAGCTCCTGCTCCAGAAACTCCTGCCCTAGAAATCCCCGCGGTTGCAACCTGGTTCGTGCGCGTCAGGCTATTGCAGTCCGGCACGTAGGTGCACACATACCCATGTGGGATTTCTTTAGGTGGTTCAAACAGGAATTGGCAATCGCCAGGGTCACCTCCAACCTTGTAGACGACGTACGCCGGTGCCCCTGGTGGCTCCGGAGCTGCAAGCGTGAATGGCAGCTGTGGCCTGGTCTGGAGCAATCTTTCTCCCTGGTGAGTCCCTAGAGTAGGCCCCGACGGAGAGTACTGATGTTTCATGATCTCCTGAACTACGCGAACCGCGACGCGCTCGAAAGCGTTCACTAGGCTCTCAGAATGGCGGTGAAGAGAATGAGCCACCATGTAATTGACTTCCTGTCGCAGAGCTCTGGTGCGCTCTTTTGAAGGAACAGACAGATCCACCTCATCAAGAGCACCTTCGGGTGAGAACCCTTTCCACCTGATGCCATGCTTACGGGTCCTCTCAAAAGAGCCGATGAGATCGGCTTCGAAGAGAGCTTTGATATCATCATACTTCGCCTTGTGCTCATCAGGCAAATCGTCGTACGTGACCGGTCTGCCCTCCATCTCAGCGTCGGATGTTGATGCAGACGTTGTTGAATGTCCCACCGGGCGTGCCAGAATGTGTTGCCTGTCAAAACCCACCGGCGAGCAGCGACGAGCAACACGAAGAGCCGGGAGGCTCCCAGAACTGCTGGTGGGCCCTGGTCCCTCGGGCAACGGCCCGCAAAACTCCGGCACACGTCCTGGCTGGTGCAAGGGCGTGCCACCTGACCTATACCTGGTCAGGAAGGTGATGGGTTGCTTCGATTAGTTTCCTGCATGGCAAACAAACATACGTAAAATTCGAGCCGCGACCGGCTCCCAGGTTTCCCTGTGAATCGGCTCCTAGAGCCGATTATCCCATGGTTCTGCATTAGATCTACGATAACATGGGGTTTTGCTTCATCAATACAAGTTAAATCGATCTACGACAGTTTAACGTTTTCACCACATAATTGGAACATCCTACACGTAATTGAGCCTGGTAGATACAAAAGATGATAGAAAACTAACCCTAGAGAAGGCCTAACAACCGACGTAAAGTCAATTCCCGGAACAACTCCTCTCGAATTGGCAAACCATATCCTTACATACTACTGGATCGTTCAACCCGTTTGCAAGGCCTGACCATGTGGATATCAAACTAAACCTTGGAAAAGAAGGCATAACTATAACAGATCAAGTCAACTAAATAAAGATCAAGCACGATGCTACCCTTACACCCAAAAAAGGTGCAAAGGCAGCGAGATAAATAAAGGCAGCATAACTAAGCAATCATAACAAAAAAAGTACTGATGCTAGCCCAAACAGATCTATGATAACATTATTACTCGCCATCAACAAGGCTTCAGCACGAGTAACACTAAATAACGCATAAGCATATACTGCCTAGATCGCAAGATGCGATCTAGGCAGCATGACACTTACCCGAGAAAAACCCTAGAAACAAGGGGTGGCGATGCGCCGAGATTGTGTTTGTTGTGAACGTGATCGTCCTCCTTTCTCAATAACCTTAGGTACATATTTATAGTCCGGAGACTTTCTATCTTTGGAATAACCCCCTAACAACTCTATCTCTTACCTAAACCGAAACGTAACCTACTATAATATACAAATACACGGGCAATTTAGCCCAAATCCACGCACAAGGCTGATCCAGCAAAACATTGCGTAAATGTATCCTCCAAGCCCATCTTGATTACGGCCCATCTCCTCCTTTGGCCAAAATGTGGCGATAACAGGATCTCAACAATCTTATGAAGGTAGACAAGAACTTAGACGAACCATTCGTCTTAGCCAATGATGTGGCTCAGGTTTTCTATGTGAAGGACATGTCTACCAAACCGAAAAAAAAGAAAAATAAGCAAACATATACATCACACGATGAGCCAAAGCGTCACATAGTTCTTTCAGGGAAATGAAACATCGTGGGAGTGGAGGACAAGGCAGACATGTCAGAAGATTATAATAATTTTGATGAAATTCCGCCCTTCAGAGTGATGACTGACCTAACCATCCTGTTAAACGGTGCTGATACTCCATGGTTACGGCCAACGCGATCATAAGATTGACTATATGTATTAATTGAGCCATTTTTGGCACACATATGTATCTCAACATGGAAATCAATGTCATATTTCTTCTGTTAACACTATATGTATTAAATGAGCCATTTTTCTTCCTTCCATTTCTTCCCGCCATTTTTCTTCCCGCCATTTTTTCCCGCCAGTTCTTCCCTCCAGTTTTCTTACTGCCATTTCTCACTATATATATATGTAGGGTTGGCCTCCATTGTCATTGCACATCTCTAGACTCATATCTGCAACCTCATCACTCTTTCACATGGCTTCCACCGTACCACTAACCCCCAGGGAGACGGAGGCGCTTTGCACCTCGAACTACCCCTGCCCGTCGGGCTACTGCGTCCCCGTCGACTGGATGCTGAGCGCTGGAGGCGTGCCAGTTCCTCATGTCCCTCTAGGTGTGGCGCGCCGGATGGCCATCACGAACCACTACTACATCGAGCTCACGCCGGAGCAGCGGAGGAATCCCAGATGGTATCCCAACTATTTCCCGACTTGGGAATCCTTCTTCGGGAATCGGCGTGAGAGGGCGCTCGCCGGGCACGAGGAGGACGACCCACCTCCTCCGAACTTCAACGAGGCCGGCCATCGGTTGTCGTGGCGCGGTCGGACTCTCTAGAGCGTCATGGCCTACGACACTGCTGCCGACTCTAACCCCCGTCTGCGCTACCCTCAAGTCCAGCCCACGCGTACTCAGCCTTCAAGGTTCAACTACGGCGACCCCGACGACTACAGCGACGACGGCCGCGGCAAGTACGACGACTACAGTGGCGAGTATTACAGGTGTAGGCAGGAGCATTACTGAATCACTCCAACATTCCAAAACAAGTTCGGCCGATTGTGACTTAATCTGGCCATGTATCTTAATTTTCAGTCGTTCTTTATGTAACTTACTGTTTTGCTTATGTACTTTAATTCCAGTTCTATCGTAATAAAATATCAAACTTGGTATACTGATTATGTCTCAAAAAAATCTTCACAAAATGACCTATCTCATTCGAGGTTTCTTGGCTTTCGGGTCAAATGACCAATGTTATGGCTAGAATCAAGGCATAGTTTGTGATAATATGGCCATATTGTGCATACATGTGCATCATGGGATGGAAAACAATGTTGCAAGAGGAAGTTTTCCTTTTTGTCGCACCAAATAGGCATTTTCCATTTTCCGAGCATAAAAACGGACAGTTTTGTGAAGCAACCACCAAATGGATAATTCAAAAAACTACCACCACATTTTACAAAAATACTAGACCACCTTATACGGACAATGTACCAACAGGGGGATCTGAAACCTTTTCGTCCACCTCTGGTGAAAAAGACAAATTCCTGCCAAATCGGTAGGAAGTGGGTCAGATATGAACTACAGGTACATGATACGATGCTCATGATTTTTTACAAAAATCATTTTTAGGTTCACAATATGCTATTTTATCAAAAATCCAATGCAAGTTTAGCGAGGTTTTGTCAGATTCCAAAATATACAAAAGATGCGGCATTTAAATATCCAAACAATTCAAAAATGTTAATACAAAATAAAATATGATTTGCTCTAATAAAATAGGGTTAGATTCCTTTTTAGATACTTAATATTTCTTATGTTCAAAGTTTTAGGGTTTGACTATTTTATTTTTGTTCTAATTGAATAATTAAAATTTATATGTAAGTGTTTTAATCATTTTGAAAATTTTCATCTACAGTAACTATAAAATGTTTTTATATGAATGGATAGATCTTATTTTTCTGAAAATTATGATATATTATTCACATTTTTCTGAGTTGAAATGAAAAAGATATGAATTTTCTAAATTCTATCCTATTTTTTGAATTAAAAAAACCCCCACCCCTTTAATGTACGAAATAAATGCCTCCTCTTTAACACCGGTTCGTGGCTAGAACCGGTCTTAAAGGGGGGGTGCAGGCGCGAAACAAATTCCCCCTCCCCTTTAACACCGGTTCGTGGCTGGAACCGGTGTTAAAGGGGGGTTATAACGCAGCGCGCCTTCCTCTTCATCTTCCCTCCCGCCAGATCGATCGAACAGAGGAAGAAGCAGAGGAGTGCGCGCAGAGAAGAACGCCGGCAGGCTGCTCGCGCCGTCACCGTCCATGCCTATCCACTCGCCGTCGCCGCCCTGCCGTCCGCCGCCGTCGCCGCCGCGTCCGCGCCCGTCCACTCACATGCGGGAGCCGTGCCGTCCGCCGCCGTCGCCGATGCCACCCCTGTCCACTCGCCGCCACCCCCACGTCGGCCACCCCCGCCGAGTTTGCCGGCGGTGAGATCCATGCATTCATATATATATATATATATATGTGTGTGTGTATTGGATTTATATTATTATTTGTGTGTATATATGTTTTATTTGTTTTAATTATTTGTATGTTTTATATGTACTATATGTATATAAATGGTGCATATATGTATATATTGTATGTATTATATGTATTTTGTTTTATATTGTATGTTTGTATATATAAATGGTGCATATATGTATATATTGTATATATAAATGTATATAAATGTTTTTGTGTGTAATTGTATGTATTTTGTTTGTATATATACATATGTACATTATATCCTAATGGTGGATTATATCCTAATATGTACATTATATCCTAATGGTGATGTTGGAGCGGCCGCCCACCCGACCGTGCGATGTATATATATATTGTTGTAGGGTTTGGCCCTAGCGTCGCCAGCCGCACGCATCCCCGCATACCCGACCATGCGATGTATATATATTGTTGTAGGGTTTGGCCCTAGCGTCGCCAGCCGCACGCATCCCCGCACACCTGACTGTGCGATGTATATATATTGTTGTAGGGTTTGGCCCTAGCGCCGCCAGCCGCACGCACACCCGAACGTGCGATGTATATATATTGTTGTAGGGTTTGGCCCTAGCGCCGCCAGCTGCACACATCCCCACACACCCGACCATGCGATGTATATATATTGTTGTAGGGTTTGGCCCTAGCGCCGCCAGCCGCACGCATCCCCGCACACCCGACCGTGCGATGTATATATATTGTTGTAGGGTTTGGCCCTAGCGCCGCCAGCCGCACGCATCCCCGCCAGCCGCACACATCCCCGCACACCCCCACACATCCCCGCTCTTGCCCTAGCGCCGCCAGACGCCGTAATTAGAAGAACTAAATGTACCCTCTCATATGAAGAACTAAATGTACCGTGTCATATCATCATCCTTGCTCGAGCATTTCAATAGATGTATTACTGATATTTGTGTGATAATACTATTGTTTCAGAAACTATGGATCCACTCATTAGAAACCTTGAAGAGGAAGAAATAATGGAGAACATGATCCACGAGGACACCTCACAATATCTGAACTTGGAGGGACATGATGACAGCTCAAGTAGTCATGGAGAAGATGACGACTCCGGTGAACACATTTTAGTGATTACAAAGCCCGTCTAGGTATATGCATGGATAAAGCCTCTGTTGACTTGCACTGATTGATTTGTATATATATGTACATGTATTAATTAACGCTTCTTTTTTATTTTAGCCCTCCGGATCGACCAGCCAGCAACAATCTTCTTCTACGAAAAAGAGCAAGCGAGGCGCGAGCCATCGGTTGAAAGATCGTGCAAAGTTCACGATAGAAGCAGCCCGTGTTGATGGCAGGCTGATGGAGCCCAAGAAGGCCGCAGACAAATTTATACGTCAGGCTGGAGTACTTGTTAGGGACCAAATCCCAATCATAATTGAATATTGGAATAAGCCAAAGAAGGGCGCCGGTACCTTTGTCGATGAAAGATCCAAAGAAACGCTTTGGAATTCGTTGTTGGTAAATTTCAACCTTCTGCCAGAGGAGGATGAAAATAAACCGGTTATAAAGGAAAAGGTCAAAGAGTGGACTCTAAAGAAGATGGCTGACGCTTTTCGCATGTCGTGGGAATGACCATGGCAGATGCTGCAATCGGCAGCGATTAGTAGAACATGGGGCAAGGGCGGCCAGCCATCTGCGGTGCGAGATGAGGGCGGAGACACAAGGTTTTACCCAGGTTTAGCCCCCCGGAGGGTAAAGACCTACTCCTGCTAGATTGTATTATGATGGAAGTACAATGGGGCGAGCTCGACAGCTAGGCGGCGAGTCGCTTGGGTGGATGATGGAACGTATCCTCTACACGCCCTGTAGGGAGGTTTATATAGACTCACCCTCCTAGGGTTTACATATCTCAACCGAATCAGTTAAGGTTTCGGCACTCGTTTAACCTAATCCGACTGGGCATATCTACTCTCCTGGGCCTTCAGCTTCCAGTCGCTTGGATCCACGCCAGGTCTTGATCCAGTCGCCGTCCTGAAGGCCCACTCACCAGTTCCTGGGTCAGTCGGAAACGTCCTGCTGGGTATACCCCGGTAGGCATATCCCCATCAGTAGTCCCCGAGGCCGTCGTCGATTGGACGCAGGTGTTCGTTGGCAGTCGGAGTATACGGGTCCAATGCGGACGCCCAGTCGAATCGGTGGCGGGCTCCTGAATAAAGGAAAAAACTAATTATTCTGGTCGCAATGACAGTGGTTAATCGGGTCGCAGCTCGGCGAACGGGTCGGCGAAATATTTAGTCACTGTTGTAGTGATTAGGTCGGCGAGTCGAATGGATGAAGTTGGACCGTCAGACGCAGTCAAAACTAGCCGTTGGAGTAATCCAACGGTAACTTTGGCGTAATCACCGCGTAGCAACGGCTCCCGGAATTGGCAGGTAACAACCGCTATATAAAGGAAATTGTAGGCGATCGGGGAACCACTCTTTCGTCATTTCCTCCGATTTCGCGCACCTCTATTTTCCCCCGCCTCGCGATCCAATCGATCCAGAAACCTTCGACCTCTGTGAACCTTTCAGCCAATGGCCCCCTCCACCGAACCATGGGGCAGGTCCAAGTGCACCAGGGCGCTACTGGCGTCCTTCGAGGAGGCCGGGATCCTGCGCGCTGGCAGGTGGCGCATCCCCGCGGCCGGAGAGGTGACTCCGGATCCGCGCGAGGGAGAGTTTATTTGCTTCACCAGCCATCTGGAACGAGGTCTGGGGTTCCCCACGTCTCTCTTCTTCCGGCGCTTCTGCGCCTTCTACGGGATCCACCCGTCGGACCTAGGCCCCCACAGCATCGAGCAGCTCGCCATTTTTGTGGCGTTCTGCGAGTGCTACCTGGGCTGCAGGCCCTACTTCCCCCTATGGCAAGATCCATTCCACGGGAGGATCAGTCGCGAAGAAGCAGGCGGCCCAATGCTTGCTGCGGGTGGCCTGACGTTTCAGTTGAAGTCGAAGGCCTCCTTCTTTGACCTGATGCTACCTGCCAAGGCGGCGAGCGAGTGGAAGAAGTCCTGGTTTTACGTCACCGAGGCGACTCCAGACGGTGAGGTGGCGATCCCAAGGTACTCCGCCGACCGGCCCTAACCGCGCCGACTCCAAGTCGGCAAGCTCCCAGTAGACCAGCGGATGGTCGTGGATGGATGCTTCAAACCATCCGCGGCCTGAAGAAGAAGGGTCTTTAGACCATCAACTTGTACAAATGTTGGCTCTGGTGGCGACTCGTTCCCCTGGCCCGCCGTGACCATTACATGTACGAGTACACGGGCAAGGAAGACTCGACGAAATCCTGCCTCGCCGAGTGGAACTTCGAAGACTATACCCTGGCGCTGAAGAAGATCACCCATGCAGCATACCTGTACGCGAAGGCCGGGGTCGCCCCCTACACCGCGAAGCATCTAGCCCCAACGGTAAATTGCTGTTTTCACCATTATTCGCAGTCGCAGTTGATGCACTCGCGGTTATACTGATATTGTCTCGTGCCTGCTGCAGTTATTTCAAGTGGTGGAAGGGTGGCTCCCACCCGCGGACGACGAGAACTCGAGCTCGTCCGTCCAGGACGGGGCGGAGTCGCCTCCTGCCAAGGGCGGCGTCGAGAGCGACAGGAGCGACGACGACGACGAGCCCAAGGAAGAGGCCGCCCCACTGGTTCGCAAAACTCGCGGGCAGCATCAGCGCGAACTCGAGGCGAGTAGAAGCCTTGAACGTCATGACGACGACGAGCTTCCCGAACACACCTCGCGTCGCGAGGCCACTCCGTCGAAAAAGAAGAACAAGAAGGAAGTGAAGGCCCCACCAAAGAGGAAGACGAAGCCGGCGAAACAGGCATCTCCGCCTCGTTCGGCGAGTAGTTCCGACGCCACCAGCCTGGCCAGGGATGAAGCGCCGCAGACGACAGCAGCACCGGATGCCACTGCCGCCCTGAGTGAGGTACCTCTGGCCTCGCTTCCCCCCCCCATTCGCCCCAGTCTCTGGGTTGGGGGCTGCTCCAGCCGCGGCAGCTTCGCCTCCCAGGAGAACTCCCGCCGAAATCGTTTCGGAGGCTCCTATCGCGGCCTCGTCGATGAAAAGGCCTTCCGTGTCTTGGGCGCATGATGTTTTAGAGATGGGCCTCAGTTGGAAACTGGGCCCTGAACTAGAGAAGCCGGCCAGCATCCGCACGGGGCTGCGGTTCATACTAGTCGCCAAGTGAGTTTTGTTCACCTGCCTTGCTTTTCGTTGTACTCGGACCATTTTGCTCATGTAATCAATTCGCAGGACTGGAGTTAAAAAGATAGGCCACCCGTTTGTGGCCAAAGTGCCGCCAGTCGTGGCCGAGGAGGACCCCTCTCGGAAGAGGAAGGCAGATGAGGTCGCTGCCCCCGCAGACAGTGCCAAGAAGGCCAAGGGCGACGATGTCGTCACGGTGTCTGACGACACGACGGTTGCTCCGAGTGGTCCTGCGATGGAGGCGGCCTTGAAGATCAAGGAGGGTGCTTCCTCGCCTGGGGTGGCCGAGCCGGCTTCTCTTGGTGCCGGCGCATCCACCGTGACCTTCCCCCGCTTCATGGCCAGAGCGGCTACGGCGAGTGGTACCACGCCATCGAGCCGCGTACCTAGGGTCGTCGAAACGGAGATCGAGCAGCGTCGCGGGCACACTCCGGCTCTTCTCGCATCCGTGGACACGCTACAGCTCCATGGCATGCTTGGCACAGCCATCCAGGTATGTCCAGTCCTCGAGGATCGGGCCACTGGATTTCAGTGGTCAGATTCTTTTGGTGTGTTGTTTTTATTTCTAGCACCCAGTCCCCGAGTGCGCAATCGCTGAATTTCAGCGGGTGGGCACTTAGGATTTTTTATCTCCAGTCCCCGAGTGTCTAGTCGCTGAATTTCAGTGGGTGGGCACTTAGGATTTTTGATCTCCAGTCCCCGAGTGTCCAGTCGCTGAATTTCAGCGGTTGGGCACTTAGGATTCCGTTGTTGTTAACTGTTTGACTTGTGCACAGGGCTTGCAGCGTGAGTCAGCCGACCGGCTTGCTGCGAAGTGTCGCGTGGAGAAGGAACTTGTTGCCGTCCAAGAGGTGAACAAGGGACTCCAGGCGATTGCTGCGAAGGCAGAGGAGGTCCGCCAGGGCCTTGTCCCGGCGAGTGAACTGACGGCGGCTCAATCTGCGCTGAGTTCGGCTGAGAGGCGGATCGCCGACCTTGAGCGCGAGCTTAAGGAAGCGAAGGAGGAGGCGAGTTCAGCGGATGGGCGAGCCAAGGCTGCTGTTACGGCCGCCGCTGAAGAGCGTAAGGTCTCTGACGCCCTCGTTGCTGGGCTACAAGACGACTACTCCTCTCTTCAAAGCTTCATCACGGGTCTCTGCCGTCCTTTGATTGGTAAGTGTGCCTGCCTCTGCCTGTAGTAGTTGCATTGCGTGATCTTTGTTGTACTCACTGCCACCCTCTGTCCATAGGTCGGATTATCGACAGCTCGGAAGAGGCGCAGTCGTACGACGCGCGGCAGTGTGTGGCCACTCTGGTCGACTCGGCCACGTTGTCCGCGGCTTGCATTCGGGCGTATCTTCAGGAGATGTCGCCCATGGAAGTGATTCCCAGCGACCTCGTCGAAGTGTGGCGGTATCTGGAGAAGGCGCCGTCAGTCGTCGAGTTCATGACGCGGTCAGCGTTCCGGCGCAGGGTGGCGACTGCGCTTAGCCTTGGGCTCGATGACTTCCCGGAGGATTTCGATCTGGACGACGTGACGAGTGGCTACCCCTCGTCGACGGGCTCGGTGGAGATTGCCAAGGTGCTGAAGCTGACAGACCGTGCCGCGGTGTACTCCGATCGTGTCTGGGCGATGGGCGACCTCCTTCCTTATCAGGAGACGACCGTCACGCCCAACGATCCTGAGCCGCCGCACCGGGACTTCAAGATCGAGCAGCCCTTCCGTGCGGCGATGGCGGGTGAGCTAACGACGTACCCGTCGAACCTGTACACTCCCTTCATTCGCAACCGCAAGGGTGGCGGCGAGTCGACATCGAAGCCTGCGGAATAAAACATTGTGCCCGGGGGTGTTAGTAGCAGTTCGGCCATTGGGCGCAACTTGTATTTTGTAACAACTTTGGTCTGCTATAATGGGATTTCGTGTTATTTTGTGAGTTGTCTTGCGATTGTGATTGATGATTGAACGAGTCCCCGAGCGCGTCCGCCCTTTTTATGGGGTTTTCCTCGTTTGTTATGTGTTTGTGGTTTCGAGTGTTTTGTCGGTTGTTTTGTTATTGAGGTCGACTCGCCCGAGCTTGGAAAGCCTGTCGCAGGGCGACTCCCATGAGTGCTCTTTACTTCACAGTTTTCCCTTGCGCGAACGAGGTCGGGTAGCCGAGTCCCCGAGAGTGGTACTTGGTGGTTCTAGTCACGGCTCTAGGGTGGGTGAGGACTGGGCGCGTCAGAGTGAGCGCATCACTCCTGCCTGGCCCGTCAGGTCAGTCGCATGGCGAGTCCTGGGCACGCTCTCGTACTTGGCGTTTTTCCCTAGTCGCTCGTGCTTAACTGGTCGTCAGTCCCGGAGCGTGGTACTTGGCTGTTCGATTCGCTGTGTCGAGGATGCGGAGGATCACGGTCGCTGTGAGGAGCGAAGGTAGTTGTCTTGGCTCGTTAAGCCAGTCGAGCTAGGAGACTCCAATGGGGCTCCGGGTAGGCGTTTTTTGTGGACATTACGAGTCCTGGGGTAACCTAGTGCCCTCGTAACGCACTACTTGGCCGTGCCGGTCGCTGTACCAGAGGTTGACTTCTGCAGTTAGCTTGACGCTGTTATTACGAGTGCGAGTGGCACAAGACACAGAGAGTAGACGCAATTTGCGGTAACCGATATATTTTATTTCATAGCTAGTGGAGGGTACATGTATGGAGTTCTAGGAGTAGAACTTCCATAGGAGGTTTAAATTCCACGGTCGCTTGACGTCGAGTTTCTCGTCTCCGCGGACGTCGGTGAGGTAGTAGGCGTCGTTGCCGAGTACTCGCCCGATGGCGAATGATCCCTCCCACGGGGGGAGAGCTTGTGCATGCCCTTCTTGTCCTGGATGAGGCGTAGCACCAGGTTGCCTTCCTGGAAGGTGCGAGTCCTCACCCACCGGCTATGGTAGCGGCGGAGTCCTTGCTGGTAGATGGCAGTGCGGGAACGAGCTAGGTCGCGTGCCTCGTCGAATTGATCGACTCCATCCTGGCGTGCGAGTTCGTTCGCAGCCTCCGTGTAGTGGACGACCCTAGGCGAGTCGTGCTCTAGGTCGGTGGGCATGACTGCCTCAGCGCCATACACCATGAAGAAGGGGGTGAACCCTGTTGACCTGTTAACCGAGGTGGGGATGCCCCAGATGACGGAGGGTAGCTCCTCGACCCAGCACCCGGCGGTGCGCTCGAGTGGTACTTGGAGCCGTGGCTTCAGGCCGTGGAGGATGCTCTAGTTGGCCCGTTCCGCCTGGCCGTTGGACTCCGGGTGGGCGACTGAGGCAAGGTCGAGTCGGATGTGATGTTCCTCGCAGAACTCGGCCATGGCTCCTTTGGCGAAGTTGGTGCCGTTGTCCATGATGATGCTGTTTGGGAACCTGTAGCGATATATGAGCTCGCATAGGAACTTGGTGGCGGTCTTCCCGTCGCATTTCCGGACTGGCTTGGCCTCCACCCACTTTGTGAATTTGTCAACCGCGACCAGGAGGTGGGTGAAGCCGGAGGGGGCCTTTTTGAAAGGGCCTACCATGTCCATACCCCACACGGCGAACGGCCAGGTGATGGGGATTGTTTTGAGCACCGAGCTCGGCACGTGGGTCTGGTTGGCGTACTTCTGGCACCCAGCGCACCGCTGGACAATGTCGACGGCGTCGGCGTGTGCGGTGAGCCAGTAAAAGCCGTGTCGCATAGCCTTTGCGACCGGAGAGCGAGCGCCGGCGTGGTGTCCGCAGTCGCTGGAGTGGATTTCATGGAGAATTTTGCGTCCTTCAGCAGGTTGGACGCAGCGTTGGAACACGCCGGTCACGCTGCGTTTGTGGAGCTCGCCATCGATGATGACGAAGGATTTGCAGCGGCGTGCTATCATCCGGGCGTCTGTCTCGTCTGCTGGCAAGGTGCCTCCCTCCAGGTAGGCGATGTACGGCCTAGTCCAGTCTTCTGGCTCGGCGATGAGTGCGACCAGGGCTGCCTCTAGTTGCAGCGGGACTCCGATGTCGATCTCCCTTGGGGGAGAGACGGATGGCTTGGTGATCGTGTCGAGGAAGACGCCGGCGGGTGGTTCGAGTCGAGCCGAGCCGATACGAGAGAGTGCGTCGGCCTCCTCGTTCTTCCGCCTATCAATCCACTCGACGGAGTAGCCTGCGAAGTGTCCGTCCAGCTTCTCCACTGCTTGGCAGTATGCCGCCATGGTGGGGGAGACGGCGTCGCAGGTGCCAGCGACTTGCCCAGCGATGAGGTCGGAGTCTCCATAGCAGCGTAGGCGGTTGACATTCATCTCCTTGGCAGCTCGCATGTCGTGGAGTAGTGCCTCGTACTCGGCCATGTTGTTGGTGCAGGGGTGAAGTCGAGGCAGAGGACGTAGCGGAGCTTGTCCCCCTTCGGGGAAGTCAGCACGATCCCTGCTCCTGCGCCGTCTGCATTCTTTGAGCCGTCGAAGTGCAGGCTCCAATAGTGGAGGTACGACAGCTTTTCCGGCTGCTGGGCCTCCTCCCAGTCGGCAATGAAGTCCGCGAGAGCGTGCGACTTGATCGCTTTGCGTGGCTCATACTTGATGTTGTGGACGCCGATTTCGACGGCCCACTTGGCGACTCGCCCGGTCGCCTCACGGTTGCGGATGATGTCCTGCAACGGTGCTGAGGAGACGACCGTGATCGGGTGCTCCTGGAAGTAGTGCGGCAGTCGCCGCTGTGCTCTGAAGACCGCGTATACCAGTTTCTGGTATTGCGGGTATCGCTGGCGCGACTCGGTGAGGACCTCGCTGATATAGTACACTAGTCGCTGTACTGGGCGCTCCTTTCCTTCCTCTGGCCGCTCGACGACCATGACGGCGCTAACGACACGCTCGGAAGCCGCGACGTAGACCAGCATGGGTTCTTTGTCGACGGGGGCGGCGAGTAGCGGTGCTGCGAGTAGCACCTTCTTGAGGTCGCGGAGCGCATCGTCCGCCTCCTTGTCCCACTGGAAGGTGGGGTTCTTGCGCATCAGGCGGTATAGGGGCATCGCCTTTTCGCCCAATCGGGGGATGAAGTGACTGAGAGCCGCGACTCACCCGGCCAGCTTCTGGACGTCGCGCAGGCACTCGGGTTTGCCGAGTCGAGCGATCGTGTCGATCTTGGTGGGGTTCGCCTCGATCCCGCGCTTGGAGACGATGTAGCCCATTAGTTGCCCTGCTGGTACACCGAAGGTGCATTTGCCTGGGTTTAGCTTTATCTTGTATTTCCGCAGGTTGGCGAATGTTTCCGCTAGATCGGCGAGTAGGTCGCTCTGGTGAGCGGACTTCACTACCACGTCGTCGATGTAGACGTGGATATTGCGGCCAATTTGGCTCGCAAGGCATTCCTGCATGCACCGCTGGTAGGTCGCCCCGGCGTTCTTGAGGCCGAAGGTCATGGCGGTGTAGCAGAAGGCTCCGAATGGCGTGATGAACGCCGTCTTTTCCTCGTCCTCGACAACCATTTTGATCAGGTTGTACCCAGAGTAGGCATCGAGGAAACACAGCGACTCCGAGCCTGCGGTGGAATCGATTATCTGGTCGATCCACGGGAGGACGAATTGCTCCTTCGGGCAGGCACTGTTTAAGTTTGTGTAGTCGATACACATCCTCCAGGTCCCATTTTTCTTATCGACCAGTACTGGGTTTGCCAGCCACTTGGAGTATTTGATTGGCCGGATGAAGCCTGCAGCGAGTAGATGTTGCACCTCCTCGGCGATAGCTCGGCGGCGCTCTTCATTGAAGGACCGCAGCGACTGCTTGATAGGTCGCACTTTGGGATCGGCGTTGAGTTTGTGCTCAGCAAGTTCCCTAGGGACACCAGGCATGTCAGATGGCTTCCATGCAAAGATGTCCCTGTTCTCACGGAGGAACTCGATGAGCGCGCCTTCCTATGCTGGGCCCATTCCTGTCCCGATCGTCAACGTTTGGCTGGAGTCGCCTGGGACCAGCTCGACGGTGCGGGTGTGCGTCGTTGCCTCAAAGGCTGAGGTGTTGCCGCCTTCCGAGTTGGGCTTCTTGAATATAGTGGGGTCGTCGTTGTTGACCCCGCTCGCGTACTTGGCAAGTTCGTCGGCGTGGTTGGCCTCAGCCGCGATGACGGCGTCGGCGAGTTCGGCTCCTTTGGCCTCGCATTCGGCGGCCATGTCGGGGTCGCCGTGTATGGTGATGACGCCACGCAGTCCGGGGAGCTTCATCGCATTGTACGCGTAGTGGGGCGCCGCCATGAACTTAGCGAACGCCTGGCGCCCCAGGACGCAGTGGTAGGGGCTGTCGAAGGGTACCAGCTCGAAGACGATCCGCTCGGTGCGGAAGTTTGCTGGTGTGCCGAAGGTGACTGGCAGCGTGACCTTGCCGATCGGGTAGGCCTTCCGACCGGGGACGATGCCTTGGAACGTGGTGTAGGTCGTCTCGACCATCGACTGCGGGAGCCGAAGTCGCCTGAAGGTGTCCAGGTAAAGGATGTTGATGGAGCTGCCGCCGTCCATCAATGTCTTGGGGAGCCAGTAGTCTCCCACCTTGGGCTTGACCACCAGGGCGACTCGGCCTGGGTACTTGATGCGTGGCGAGTGGTCCTGGCGGCTCCAGGTGATGGGTTGCTCCGACCAGTTGAGGAACTGGGGAACATCCACCTGGGCCACCGCGTTGACGGCGACGGCGCGGGCGATGACCTTCTTCTCGCGCTTCGTGTTGAAGACTGTGAAGGTGTGGAGCGAGCCGGCCATGCTGCCGAATTTTACGCCGTTTGGCGTGTTGTTGTCGGGGTCCTCCCGCACTCGCCGTGCCTTCTCGATCTCCTTGAGAGAGTGGCAGTCGGCGGTCGTGTGCATGGCGGGCTTCCCTTCCCTGCTGTGAAACGCACAAGGTTGGTTAAGGAGGGCCGCGGGGTCGAACCTTGGTTTCACCTTGTAGTTGCCGCCGTCGCGGCGGAAGCTATTGGCCTCGCGCTGCGCGTGCCCAGCGTTGGCGACAAAGTCAACTCGCCCGTCACTATGGCGCTTGCCGGTGAGGCGAGTGTTGCTGTAGCGTAGGTCGGACCGTCGTTCGTTGTCGTTGTCGTTCGTGCGGCGTTGACCTCGCGACTCGTCGTCGGTTTCCTGGTTTGGGTCTTCCTCCGCGTATCTTTTGGCGATCTCAAGGAGGTCCGGTATGTTGTCGAGTGTGCGGTATGCACGTTTGAGCTTGGCGACCAAGGGCTTGTAGCGGCACGAGGTCTTGAAGCAGTGGATCGCGGTGTTCGGGTGGATGCCGACCGCGTTGTACCATAGTTCTTGCCACCGTTGGACCCAGCTGCGGGTCGACTCGCGGGGTCCCTGGACGCATCGTTCCAGGTCCTCGATGGTGGTGGCGTGGGTGTAGGAACCCTCGAAGTGCCTGACGAAGGCATCGCACATCTCTTCCCAGGAGTCGATACTATCCGGGGGAAGAGTGTTGATCCACTGCCTGCACGCTCCCTCCATCATCAGGGGGAGGTAGCGGGCGGCTAGCAGGTCGGTGTGGCCAGCGATCCCCATCGCCATGAGGTAGGTGTCCAGCCACACGGAGGGGTCGTACGAAGGGTCGTACTTCTCTATTTCCTTCGGCGCTTTGAAGTTCGCCGGGTATTTTTCGCCTCGGATCATCGGTCCGAAGCATCGGGGCCCGAGTCGGCTTAGCGACCCCATCGGCTCGCCGTCGCGGCGGTTGGTTAGGGTGTGTCGTAGGTCGTCGGGCTGGCATGCGCGCCAACTCTGGTTGTTGATGATGTGGGTACGGGCATCGACGGGCTGACCGTTGGCGGCGACGAAGTTGGTCGCTATCCTGGGGTCGTTGGTGGAGAGTTCCACGTTCGCGGGTCGGTGTTGGAGCTGCAGTGGTTCGGGTGGCGGGCAGTTGAGGGTGTTTGCCGCCAATGGACAGTCACTTGAGGCTGCTCTGCTGCCCGATGAACGCGAGTACATCTAGCCCTGTGAGTCGATGCCTGCGTTTTGTTGCTCGACCGCCTTTGCGAGCAGGGCCTTGACGTAACGGATCTGTAGGGCGCCATCACCGGTGGCCGTGATGTTGTTGGCCGCTGCTCGGCCCGCCACGAGGTTGTCCATCGGGGTGGAGAACAGTGGTAGGCCGTTCGCGTCTCGCTCCCGTGAGGAGACCACGATCCGCGGCTGGTCCCTGGGGGGTGCGCGGTTGGGTGGAGGTGGGGCGCCGTTCGTCGTTGACCCTGGTGGGGGCCGGGCACTTCCTCCGGGTGGCGCGTTCTCGCAGATCGCGCGCTCGGCCACGCGGGTCGGGTCGTTCTCGTCGTCGAAGTTCAGGGCGCGCCCCTAGACGGTGGGGTTCAAGCGCGACCTGATTTGCTGCTGGTGGTAACGTGACAGCTCATGCGCCATCACCTACTCGAGGCGAAATTTTTCGCGCTCGGCTTGCTCCTTGCGGACTGCCTCCGCCAGCTTCAGGCAGAGCTCCTCGGCCTCCGTTGTCGTGCCATTAGGAGGGATCAGGGTGGAGAAGTGATCCTCCGGCGGGTCGGTGCCAGTCGCCATGTAGGTCGCGGCGTGGCGACCGGTCCCGTCGCGGAGATCGGCGGAGTTTTCCGATCTGGAGTCGAAGTCGAAGATCCCAAGGATGGAGGGATCCTCGAAGTCTCCACCGTTGGAGACCTGGGTGATGGATCCCGCGGGCGAAGCCACGATGATGGATCCGGCTGAAGCAATTCCTGAAATGAAAATGCAAATTCTAGTTAAAAAATAGCAGAAATCTGGACTGGATGAAATATATTTGGGCTCTAAAAAGGCTGTGGCCCAAAATATATTGTAACAAATCTGAAATTAAATAAGTGTACCGTAAGAAGGCAAGGCCCAAAAGTGACAAACCTAAAAAGGCCAAGGCCTAGCAAATAAAAGGCTAGAATTATTGGGCCAGCCCATTTAGATCACTAAAATGGACTGGGCTGATTTTGATTTAAGACGATTTCATTTCGTCACAATTTTTCCACGTAGGATCAGCCACGTAGGATCTGAGCTGGCCTGGCTAGATGGTCCATGACGATATTGGATCGTCATAGACGTTATGACGATTCAATATCGTCATAGACGGTTATGATGATTTTACCAAAAACGTCGTTATAGTTCATTTGCGACGCCCAGCTTTCGACGATCTCAAAATCGTCATAGAATCGTCATAAACGGACTACTATGATGATTCTGTGACGAAAATTGAGGGTCATATATAGACAGATTCCTTGTAGTGGATGTCGGGGTCGCCGAGTCGGTGTTGTCGTTGAGGGCCGCGTCTTCCGCGGCTGCGGTGGTTTTGGCCACGTCGTTGTGGGCCGAGTTGTACTCGGAGGCGAGGCGGTGGATCGTGCGGACCTGGCTCTCGAAGAGCCGGTCGCGTGGCGGCGACTCGCGGATGCGAGCCGAATCCTCCGAGACGATGACGTCGGTGAGGCCGACGAAGAGGCTGATCGTGCCGACTGGCAAGATCATGCTATGCGTGACGGGTCGCGCCGCCGGGACGTAGCTGCTCGGCAAGATCTGGAGCATCTCGCCGATCGCTATCATGCGGCCGGTGGCGAACGACTCGTTGATGGGCAGATTGGATCTCGCCGCAGAACACCGGCCAGACCGGCCAGGCCCCAAGGTGGGCGCCACTGTCGTGGGAATGACCACGGCAGATGCTGCAATCAGCAGCGAGTAGTAGAACATGGGGCAAGGGCGGCCAGCCATCTGCGGTGCGAGATGAGGGCGGAGACACAAGGTTTTACCCAGGTTCGGCCCCCCAGAGGGTAAAGACCTACTCCTTCTAGATTGTATTATGATGGAAGTACAATGGGGCGAGCTCGACGGCTAGGCGGCGATTCGCTTGGGTGGATGATGGAACGTATCCTCTACACGCCCTGTAGGGAGGTTTATATAGACTCACCCCCTAGGGTTTACATATCTCAACCGAATCAGTTAAGGTTTCGTCACTCGTTTAACCTAATCCGACTGGTCCTATCTACTCTCCTGGGCCTTCAGCTTCCAGTCGCTTGTATCCACGCCAGGTCTTGATCCAGTCTCCGTCCTGCAGGCCCACTCGCCAGTTCCTGGGTCAGTCGGAAATGTCCTGCTGGGTATACCCCGGTAGGCATATCCCCATCATCGCAACTACAAGACAAAATTGAACAAATTTGTCAAATCTCGCGAGACTCCAGATTTCGAAGACGCATATTATGCGAAGATAAGACCTCACTGGCCCGAATTTGTGGCATACAAGGAAGGTGCTATAGCTACAAAGAGGTCAGAAACTAATACGCTAAATGCCCAGAAGAAGGAATATCACCAGAGGACGGGGTCACGTGTCTACATATCTCAGAGGCCTAAGTGGGAGGAAGCTGAGAAGGCCCTGCGCGATAGAGGGATCACACCCCAGACACATGGGTGGGACCTACGTGCAAATACTTGGTTCTACGAAATCGGGGCAAGGTTGGACCCAGAAATGGGATTGTGTATCTTCCCAACCCTCCTTGCCAAACCCGTCACTGAACTCATCACGGCATACGATGAAACAGCCGCCAGGACCTTCCATATCGATAGAGAGAATGACCAGCTGACACGCGCCATCGGTAAAAAAGAACACCCTGGACTTGCACGAGGCACAGGGGGTATGACGTGGAAGGATGGGTTTGCCGAGTGGGATGACTCTTACAGATGGCGCGGCAGAAAAGAAAAAGAGCGTACAGAGCGGATGACACAGATAGAACATGCACTTGTGGCGCTGCAGGCGCAAGTGAATGCACAAAAGATCTAGCAAGCTACCGGCCCATCTCAGCAACACGAAGAGCCTGCATTGGAAGCTGTCGGTGGCCCAGACTCTGCGCGGAAAAGCAGCGTGGCTTCCACGAAGAACGTGCAGCCCACGCTTGAAATGGCGGGTCCTCGATACCCCGTGGATGAGATCACGGGGAGCGAACGCCCTGAGCTGCATGTGAGATTAATGGGCTTATCCATTAAGGTGGCTGTCGGCTATGTCTTACCTCCTGTAGCTGGTGAACTTACCACTGTCGGCCGATTCGAGATGGCTATGCTATTGTCGGGGTGGATGAGGTTATGAAGGAATATGAGGAAGCACAGCTTGACCATGCTACAGGTGAAGAGGAAACTCAACCCAAATTTGCAGTGAAAACAACCATTCTTTGGAAGAAGGAACACATCGTGCGTCCAAATTGGAGGCCACTGGCACCCCCGCTGTCTCCGCAGTGTCAGCAGTCTGAGCCGCCTCAGCCGTCTCCAAGTCATCAGAATACTCCCCTGTCGTCTCCGGCGCTTTAGCCATCTCCTGCGCGGCAGCCATCTCCGGCGCGCCAGCCATCTCCTACGCGGCAGCCATCTTCAGCGCGCCAGCCATCTCCTACGCGTCAGCCATCTCCTGCGCGTCAGCCATCTTTGGTGCGCCAGCCATCTCCTGTGCGTCAGCCATCTCCGGCGCTTCAGCCATCTCCTCAGCGTAAGCGGAAGAGCACTGCCACGAAGAGCATCACTAACACTGCCACGAAGAAATCCACAGGAAACCGTACGGCAAAGAGTTCAAGAAACTATGTCCCGCAGCCTTCCGCCAAGCCATTGCCGGATTTACCGTGGAATCGTGGCGACGAGGAGACCAATAGGATCTCGGAAGAAGAGGTCAAGAAATTCTTTGCACCTAGACGGGCCGAGCCAAAGGAGAAACTAGATCCGGCGGTGGTGGAGAAGTTTTACAATAATCTTTTGAAAACTGAAACCCCACTTGTGCCGGACTACGAGCGCCAGATTATGAAGAGGGATGCAAGGCGGAGGGAGTCTGAAAGTAGCAGTCGTGCGGCACCCCAGAAAACAGTTCCCATGCTCGGAGAGCAGGAAAACCAATCATGCGCCCCGCTCCAAGTGTTCGACACACGGAAGGATCCTCCTGTAAATGATTACGAGGCAGAGCTACAAAGAAAGGCCAATGAGATGGGGATGACTTACATTGCATTTTTGAACGTCATGGGAGACAACTTTCCCAAAGGCGATGCCAACCCCATACAGCCATGGAAGTATGGGAAGAATCTCGTCAAGAAAGAGGAGCTCAAGAATCTACCAACAAAGATGCGAAGATTGCATAAGTGGTACCTTGATTTCTACAAGACGAGAAAGAAAGAATGGATCACGGCGCATATAAGAGATCATATTTTCTTGTGCGGAGACGACGAGATCAACTTCAACATTCAAGACTTGCATTTTCTATTCAATCAGAAGGAACTTGAGAAATCTCCATCAGCCTTTATTGTGTGTAAGTACTATTTCTGTAATTTCTATCTCATCTCGTTCAATTCATTAATTGCATGTATATATATGCTCACTATATATGTATATACTGTTATGCAGGAAAAAGGTTATGGAATGCATGAAAGGAGGCCCTTTTGACATTGGGTTCGTTGACCCAAATAGAGTTCATGAACAAGTGGTAAAACTCAAACCCGGGCAAACAGAAGATATCTTGCTAACGTCTTTACTGAGACAACAAACCAAAAGGGAAATATTATTGCCTTACAAATTCTCGTGAGTGCTACCCTCTCTTGTACACATTCTGTTTCGGCTTACTCGATGTTAAGTGTAACTGATGATGAGTTATGCGTGCGTAGGTTCCACTTTATTCTGCTAGTCATTTGTCAACACCCGGATTTTTAATCCCAGATGCCTGTTATGCCATACATCGCAATCCCAGGATTACCATTTTTGCGAGACATAACAGATTTGGATACCACAGTACATCATCCATTACAAACCAAACATAAGGTCTTACACAAATAAGGATCTCATGATCCAGTTCTTAATACAACTCAAGCAGCGGAAATACGTAATAATAACGGTAGCGTAGGCGAAGCTCCATCTTCGGGGTCACAGGCAATGCTGACAATGGGAGATGATCCTAGTTGTCGTAACCTTCCTGGGGTCCATCCTCCAGGTACTCCTCTTCATAGTCTGGCCACGGGAATAGCCAGGGACAAAGCCACGAGTACTCTTTAAGTACTCGCAAACTAATACTAACAAGTGAAGGGGGTTTTTGTAGTAGGACACTAAGCTCTAGGGTTGTTTTGCAAAAGCCAGATTTACATCTACTAAGTTCGGAAGCAAGAGAAAGCTAGTCAAATTTTAGAACACCTAAGGGGGGAAACTGTATCTCATGCCACAACTCTGTTGTGGTCAAGTCAAAATCTCAATCCATTTCACAAGTCATTTCGAAAACATCTGACGGGGGAACAGTATGGCCACTCCAACTGTCCATAACCGCGGACGCGGCTATTCGAATAGTTTGACACTCTGCAGAGATTGTACACTTTCACCAAAACATTCGATACATCCATCAGGAACAAATCCTGAATTCACCATACTCAGTATGCGGATAATCAATCCTAACCTTTCAATTACACGCCCTAGTATAGGCACCTTTCCCGTGAGTTCGGCCTCCCAACCATGACCAATTGTCATCTTGGGTACTGCACAGGTGGACAATCTTCACAAGGTAGCCTCAGCTCAGACCTTGGCCGTGAGGGAACCAATACTAAGGTATATAAGTTTCTAGTCAAGCCCTACCCAATTCTCGGGTATTGTGGTTGTACGGTAAAATTGGAATGGTATCGCATCCAGACAACCATCAGTTTTATCAAGGGATAAGGCTCATGCCTCAACATTTTCATCACCATAAATCATCTGGTGTTCGGAAACACATGTCCAAAACATTTCAATAAAATGATCCATCATTCCAAGTTTTCATAACCATTTTCACCAAGTATTCCCATCTAAAGTTGATCAAGTTTTATGCTTAGCACTAGCAGCTACAAGTGGGGGTAAGTACTAATGAGGGGTGGTAAACTAGTGGAGTTTAACTAAGTTCAATCTCATGCTTTAGGAGGACATAAAGATTATCTAGCTTAGGCCAAGTTTTATGCTCTTTATGCGACCTTCAATTATCTTTCTAAAATCTACAAATTCACTTAAGTAAGCTCTAAGTACTAGCTTTGATAAAGAAATAAAGTATAAAGCTTGTAAGTAAAACTAGGAATGGGGTTATCAAGTGAGTATAACCACATATGCTTAAGGCATATGGTTGGCTTGGTAACAAGTAAGTATTTGCTTGCACATTCAACTAATAGTATTAGGCTTGCTAAAGTAGAGTATCTTGTAAGTGTTAGCTTGCCTTGTGCAGAGCAGTGGTTGAAGTTCTCCTCGGCTTCTTCTTCGTAGTATCCTCCTTCCTCCTCGTATCCTTGGTCGGTACTAGCATCTATGAATAAATACGAGGTACACAATCACCAAACAATACTTAACTATTTTCAATCATCACACAAAGGAGTCCTATAGATGATCTAGCATCATCACTAGCATTACAAGATTAAAGCTTGGCTTACTTTCTTTTATTTTTAGAAAAGTAAGTTCTACTCATTGAAAAACAACTTAAGATTTAATATTCTCCAAACCAAACATGGGATCATGTTGACACATGTCATCACCACATATTTCAGTACATGGGAATGTGATTTAAAGTGGTGTCACAATTTAATAAGGTTTAACCTTTTATTTTAAATAAAAAAAGTGACTAGAAAGGCCTATGTGGCATTCTTTTATTACTTGAACATTATTTCTGTAAGTAAACCCAAATGTTTTTATATATTCTGGAAGGTATGATCAAATGTGATTTTTGAGAGTTGGAATCAGCTCAAAAGCTATTATGGTTTAAATTTGAAAAATATTTGAATGCAGAAAAGCTTCTGCCTTGTTATTTTTACCAAGGGTGATCTATAGATCCAAATGATTTAAATCCAACGGCCTTCGATTCAGCATTTCAAGACCTTTATAACAAAATTGGTTTCATTCAATTTGGTTCACTAAATCGAACTGGGTTGATTTTTGAAACTAGGTACAGAACTATGTTTGAATGAAAATGGAAAAATCCAAATTCAAATGAGTGGGCTGCGAGGGAAACGATACTGGGCCAGCCTGCTAAGCACAGCGCTTACGCGGGCTGGTTAAGTTGTTGTCCCCACGCGTCAGTGAGACAGGGGTGCGAAGCGGTACGGGGCAACGTGGTGCGTTGGATTAGAAGTAAGATCAACGGCTGAAGGTCGTTGTCGACGATGAACTAGTCACCAGCGAGCTCGAACCTTAGCGGCGTAGTGGGGGTCGTGGGAGGCTCACCGGGGCTCAGGCGAGGGTCGGCGATGTGGGCGAACGACGAAGTCAACGACGGCGAACCTCCTGGTACCGGCAGCTTCTCCTAGGGTGGACGAAATCGACGGCGCCCTTCTTCTCTAGAGGCGGCCTGCTCCGACGCAATTCCGGCGATGCGCTGCTCGCCTTGCTCCGGGAACAGGGTGGAATGACCAGTGAGGAGAGGGGAGTGAGATGGTGTGAAGAGTTTGAGCGGGGGAGGCCTCTTATTTATAGTCTCGACGACGAGAGCGAACATGATGGGCAGGCGACGGTGGTGACATGGCTACGGGCTGCTAGAGGCATGGCCGGCGGTGGCGATCGACCGGTGGTCTCCTGGCGATGCTCTATGGCTTTAATGCGCGTGTAGTGGCGGTGCAAACGGTCTGGAACATGCGATGCTCTGCACGGCAGAGGCGGCGTCTTCGACGGCGAGCGGTGGCTATGAGGCATGGGGCGGCGTACGGGGATGTCTGGCGATCTCCTGGGACGGTGGTGATTGCTTATGCACGCGGCGAGGGCGGCGCGCGATCTGTGGGCTTGTGTCGAGGGTGGCGCTCTGGCGCATGCTCGGCATGGTTGACAAAGGCACGGGCGCGGCGTTCCTGGCGGTTTTGGTTGCTGTCTGCGAGGCAGGGCTGGTCGAGAGGGGGCGGTGAGGCATGGGCTACCTCCCAGACAAGGTTGGCACGGCTAGTTCTTCTCCTATCTTGTTGTCCACACTAGGGTGACATGGGTGGCTTCGGCTGTTCACCATTGATGACATTGCCAAGCTTACAGTGGGGCTAGGGCTTAGTTAAGTTTGCTAGATGATCTAGTGAAGTTGCTATGAGCTAGAGAGGGAACAAGTTAGGCCCAAAGCACTGCTCACAATAGTGTTTAGGATTTGATTGATTTGCATCAGCAAGGTGTTTGATGAAATGGCCGCAAGAACTCAAGTTTTGAATTTTGAAAAGATTTTTGGTGGGTGTGCTAGGCATGTGCTGGTGAGTCTGTAGATGCTTGGGTTTTCAAAGTTGAGCTTGTTTGAGTGGTTTTTGAAAAAGTGGGATCTTCCCACATGATATAGATTCAATTTTAAACTGTCCTTTAAACTATGCATTCAAATGTTTTGGATGATCACAAAGTGGGCCTTGGTACTTTGTTATGCGTACTATCAAGGGGTGTAGAGATCCAAACAAGTTTCTGTTAAGTTATGAAAGTTAGAGACAGCCAAAGTAGGCATGGGAGTTAATTTGGCAAAAGTGACCATTCCTTGATTTTGTTTGTTTTGATTTATTTGTATTTGGGAAAAGTGTGGGGATTGTTTAGATGATGTTTATTTCACCTAAGAATACTTTTACAAGCAAAGAAACACACAAACAAGGTAATTCAAAAGGATCCAAAATGGAATGCATACACACATGCATGCTTTCATATTTTTATTTAGAAAAGTTTTTGTTAACCCTAAATTTGGTGATTAGAGTTTGATGATTCTAGTTTAATATTTTTGGGATGTTACAAACCTTCCCCCCTTAAACAAAATCTCGTCCCGAGATTTGAAAAAGGACGAAAAGATTACCTAGGATTTGAAGAGATCGGGAAACTCCGTCCTGATGTGATCTTCGCGCTCCCAGGTAGCTTCCTCTTCTGTGTGGTTGCTCCACTGAATCTTGAGAAACTTGATGCTTCGGGTTCGGGTAGTTCTGAAGGCTTCTTCCAAAATATGGATGGGTACTTCGGGATAGGTCAGGTCATCGTTGATCTCTATGGTCTGGTGATCGATATTCTTGAACACTTCCTTCTTCTCCGGAACTTCGAGGCACTTGCGAAGTAATGAGATATGGAACACATTGTGCACGGCTGACATCTCTTCGGGTAGTTCCAATCGATACGACACTTCTCCTCGACGGTTCAGAATTTTGAAGGGTCTGATATATCTGGGGGCTAACTTTCCTTTCAGCTAGAAACGTTGCATTCCCTTCAATGGCGACACTTTCAGATATACAAAATCTGCTATGTTGAAGGCGAGGTCTCGACGTCTCTTGTCGGCGTAACTCTTCTGTCTGGACTGGGCTGTCTTGAGGTGCTCACGAATCTTGTGAACCTTCTCTTCTGCTTCTTGTAGGATATCGGGTCCCAAAATCTGACTCTCTCCTACTTCCGACCAGTTCAAAGGGGTGCGGCACTTTCTTCCGTACATGAATTCAAATGGGTTCATTTGCAAACTACCTTGGTAACTATTGTTGTATGAAAATTCTGCGAACGGCAGACAGTCTTCCCACTTAGATCCATATTCTAACACACATGCTCTCAGCATATCTTCGAGTATTTGATTTACTCGCTCCGTTTGTCCGTCGGTCTGAGCGTGATAAGCGGTACTGAAATCTAGTTGGGTTCCTAAACCTTCTTGGACTTTCTTCCAGAATCTCGAGTTAAACTGAGTTCCTCGATCAGATACGATGTTCTTGGGGACTCCATGCAAACTAACGATTCTAGCGATGTATAACTCCACTAGCTTCGAACTCTGATATGTGGTCTTGACGGGTAAGAAATGGGCGACTTTGGACAATTTGTCCACTATGACCCAAATAGAGTCATTTCCCCTACTAGAAGTAGGCAATCCGGTGATAAAGTCCATTCCAACGGAATACCATTTCCATTCCGGAATCTGCAAGGGTTGCAACAATCCAGCGGGTCTTTGACGTCCTGCCTTGACTCGCTGACATATATCACACTTGGCGATATAGCTTCCGATTTCTCTCTTCATCTTATGCCACCAAAATTGCTCTTTCAAATCTTGATACATCTTAGTTCCTCCGGGGTGGATAGAATAAAGAGTATCATGAGCTTCCTTCAGAATAACTTCTTTCAACTCAGAATCTTCTGGTACACAAAGGCGTCCTTTATACCACAGAACTCCCTCTTCGTCTTTGGTGAATCCGGGTACCTTGTCTGTACCGATACGATGCTTGATTCCGTCAATACTAGCATTTCCTTTATGCGCCTCTTTGATCTGGCTGATCAAAGTGGGTTGAAGTTCTATGCTAGCCAAAAATCCTTCACTTACTAATTCTATTCGAAAATCTTCCATCTCTTTGTGCAAGCTTGGTTGCTCCTTCAAGATCATGGAGTTCAAGCGGCACGGCAATCTGCTAAGGGCATCGGCTACTACATTGGCTTTACCAGGGTGATAGTGAATGTCCAGATCATAATCCTTGATTAGCTCAATCCATCTTCTCTGCCTCATATTCATCTCTTTCTGAGTGAATATATACTTCAGGATCTTGTGATCCGAATAAATCTCACAACGGTTTCCCATGAGGTAATGCCTCCATGTCTTCAGGGCTAGAACTACGGCTGCGAGTTCGAGGTCATGGGTTGGGTAATTTTGCTCAGGTTGTTTCAGTTGTCGAGATAGATAAGATATAACTTTGCCTTCTTGCATTAGCACACATCCGAGACCGACCTTTGATGCATCACAATACACGTCGAAGGGCTTCGTGATATCCGACATGATTAGGATTGGGGCTGAAATCAATCTCCTCTTGAGTTCTTGAAAACTCGCTTCACATTTGTTGGTCCATTCAAACTTCTTGTCCTTCTTCAGCAATTGGGTCATGGGTCTGGTGATACTCGAGAATCCTTCTACGAACTTGCGGTAGTATCCCGCCAATCCGAGAAATGCACGAACTTGGGTTTGAGTGGTTGGGGCTTGCCAATCTTCGACATCTTTCACTTTTGCAGGATCAACGGCAATTCCTCTGGCTGATACAATGTGACCGAGGAATCCTACCTCCTGTAACAAGAATTCACATTTGCTAAACTTGACATACAGCTGATGCTCTCTAAGGGTTCCAAGAATGGTCCTTAGGTGTAGCTCATGTTCTTCTTTCGATTTGGAATAAATCAGAATGTCATCGATGAAAACAATGACAAACTTATCCAGGAAGTCCATAAAAATCTTATTCATGAGATTCATGAAATAAGCGGGGGCATTGGTTAATCCAAAAGACATAACGGTATACTCGTATAATCCATATCTGGTGGTAAAGGCAGTTTTTGGAATATCCTCTACATGAATTTTGAGTTGATGATAGCTAGTCCTAAGATCAATCTTAGAAAACACTTTGGCACTGGTCAACTGATCAAACAAATCTTCTATCTTGGGCAACGGGTACTTGTTTTTGATGGTGACATCATTCAACTTCTGATAATCCGTACACAAACGGTTACCTCCATATTTCTTATCCACAAACAAAACAGGTGATCTCCATGTGACGCACTTGGTTGAATCAATCCAATTTCCAGCATGGCATCTAGTTGCTTCTTCAGTTCTTCTAGTTCGGACGGGTTCATACTATATGGTCTCTAGGCTATGGGTCATGTTCCAGGGATTAGTTCAATGATAAACTCGATATCCCGATATGGGGGCATACCGGGCAAAACATCTGGAAATACATCGGGGTATTCATAGACTATCTAGACTTGGTCAATGGTAGGTTGGGCTATACCCTTGTTGCACTTGAATTGATGAGGTAAGGTTTCAGATATTTGCTCGACTGATATTCCGGCTGTACTGGTCATGGTTATGGCTTTCTTGGAACAGTCAATCAATCATTTATGTTTGGACATCCAATCCATTCCTAGTACTACTTCCAAACCTTTAGTTCCGAGTACTATCAGATTAGCATAAAAATCTGTGCCATGGATTCGGATAGGGACGGCTTTGCAAATTTGCCTAGCCTTGGTGGTTGAACCGGGGATTTGAACGATCATAACATGCTTCAGTTTGGTTGGTTGAATTTTACTAGTGCATGCAAATTCTTTGGTGACAAATGAGTGCGATGCACCAGAATCAAACAACACTCGAGCAAGTACTGAATTAACAGAAAACATACCTAGCACGACGTCTGGCGCTTCCTGAGCTTCTTCAGCATGCATGAGAAAAAGACGGCCGTTGCGGTTGAGCGAATTCCCTGGGGAAAATCTTCTTCTGGGCTGAACACGACGTTGCTGTTGCGCTGGGGCATTGGTATTGGGGGCTGCAGCATTCTTCTTGTTGGGGCACTCGTTGGAGTAGTGACCCTTATTTCCACAGTCATAACAAGTCACTTGCGACTTGTCCTTTGCTGCAACAGGCACAACATTGCTTCCAGTCCTCGGGGCAGTGTTGGTGTTGGCGGTAGCATTGTTGTTGTTGAACTTGGGTGGGGCACGGTGGAAATTGCTAGAGTTGCCGGGGTTGTTGTGATTTCCTCTGGGCCTAGGGTTTCCACGGTTGGGATAGGTCGGACGGTTCATCGGGTGTTTGTTGGTTCTCGGGGCAAATCCTGGAGATGGGTTAGGGCGATACTTTGGGGTCTGATGGGTTCCTGGCTGATGCATCATGCGATGCTTGCGGTTCTCATTGGCTTGGTTGATCTTTCCTTCCATCTGGATGGCAGAGTCGACAAGGGCTTCAATATCAGCAAAGGGGATATTGACTAACACTGTCTGCATCTCATCGTGCAGACCATTCAAGAATCTCTCCTTCTTCTTGGCTTCAGTGTCGATCTCATCCGGGGCATACCTAGCTAATGACAAGAATTTGTCACGGTATTCCACTACGGTCATCCGTCCTTGCTTCAGTTCTCCAAACTCATCTCTCATTCTCTTGATCAAACCTGGTGGCACATGGGTTCTGCTGAACTTGACCTTGAATTCCTCCCAGGTCATCATCTGTCCTCCGGTCATTACACGAACACTGTTCCACCATGCTCTGGCATCTTCGGCTAGATAGTGGGTGGCGAACATAACTTTCTCGTTAGCTTCCACTCCGGCGACTTCTAGGTTGTTTTCCATGGTTTGCAGCCAATCGTCGGCATCTAGGGGTTCTTCCGACTTAGTGAAAACAAGCGGGTTGGTGTTCTAGAAATTCTTGAGCTTAGATCCATGGTTGTCCTGATTTCCGTGGCCTTGATTGTTGTGGGCTAGCTGAGCTATCTGCTAAAGGGTGGCTAGGTTGGCTTGACGTTCGGCTCTTTCAGCTTCGCGGTCAGAAAGCAACATTTGCAGGATCTGCAACATCGGGTCCGGGGATGAACCACTTCCTCCGCGTGGCATCTGAAGATTGAGATAGATCATGAGAAAAGAGGCAAATTTCTAAGGTTTCGGGACTTTGGAAATTTTTTGAAGTTTGACTCGGATTTTCTAGCAACTTGCTTTTCATTCATTCATTCATAGCACACGATACAACACACACCACAACAAAGGTAAACGGATGGTTTTAGGAACCATTCTGGAAACTATGATACAGTGGGACCGAATACTACTCACTACGCTAGTGATCAAGTGCTACTACTCCTCGGAGTCGGTGTAGTCGTCATCCTCATCATCATCGTCGTCATTGATGAAGGCGAAATCATCATCATCGGTGAAGAAGTCCATAGCCTGATCTTCCAGAAAATCATCATCATCGCTGAGATAGGAGTAGGGGTCTCCACGAAGATCCTCTCCGGCATTCTCCCTTTCCTCCAACTGCATGTCTCTCTCGTGGATGGTCTCCTCCAAAGACGAGATACAGTGGCGAAGACGGGCAATGATGCACTCCTTCTTGTCGAGCTGACGGCGGCGAGACTTGCGATCCTTTAATAGCATGGCGATGGTCTGATCCTTCGTCTTGATGATGGCGGACTTGTGGTTGGAGTAGTCACGACAATTATCCAACTCCTGCTGACGATCGTACATCATGAAGCTAAGGTGGTCCAACTGAGTCTTCAGCTCGTGGTGGTATGGGGCTTCCAGTGGCTGTCCATTAGCATCACGCCTTGGGCAAAACTCAAAGCGGGTACCCTTGATCTGGTTGATACTCTGCCCACACAGACGGGCAAGAGCTTCCTGCATGGCCCTGGCAAGTCCATCGAGCCAGTTGTTCTCTCTTAAGGTGAATTGAATTCCCTCAGCAGTGGGAGGTTCAATCTTTCCTCGGATACTTGCAAAAATTAGCCACTGTAGATCTTCTCCTCCTTGATCATTGAGCTGAGCTCCGAAGAAATCGGGGTGCGGATGCTCCAGAAGTTCCGAAAGCTGGTCCAAATCCCGCTCAAAGATAAGGTCTCCTCCATTCCCCAAATGATAAAACTTGTTGTACTTCACGTCCATCTATAAGAATATAGGATGAGTAAGTTCGTAGAGTGATAAAGTGTGTCAAGTTTTATGTATTTTGCAAGAGTTTTTGAGGAACATGAATTTTCATGAAAGAATCAAAGTGATAAGAATGGGAATAAGTTTTGTAAATATTTGCTTTCTTTGGTTTTGAAACTAAGTTTTTGATTCAAACGTCCAGTCTAACTAGGGTCTCCTATGGTCAGGATGGCTCTGATACCAACTTGTCAACACCCGGATTTTTAATCCCAGATGCCTGTTATGCCATAAATCGCAATCCCAGGATTACCATTTTTGCGAGACATAACAGATTTGGATACCACAGTACATCATCCATTACAAACCATACATAAAGTCTTACACAAATAAGGATCTCATGATCCAGTTCTTAATACAACTCAAGCAGCGGAAATACATAATAATAATGGTAGCATAGGCGAAGCTCCATCTTCGGGGTCACAGGCAATGCTAACGATGGGAGATGATCCTAGTTGTCGTAACCTTCCTGGGGTCCATCCTCCAGGTACTCCTCTTCATAGTCTGGCCACGGGAATAGCCAGGGACAAAGCCATGAGTACTCTTTAAGTACTCGCAAACTAATACTAACAAGTGAAGGGGGGTTTTGTAGTAGGGCACTAAGCTCTAGGGTTGTTTTGCAAAAGCCAGATTTACATCTACTAAGTTCGGAAGCAAGAGAAAGCTAGTCAAATTTTATAACACCTAAGGGGGGAAATTGTATCTCATGTCACAACTCTGTTGTGGTCAAGTCAAAATCTCAATCCATTTCACAAGTCATTTTGAAAACATCTGACGGGGGAACAGTATGGCCACTCCAAATATCCATAACCGCGGACGTGGCTATTTGAATAGTTTGACACTCTGCAGAGATTATACACTTTCACCACAACATTCGATACATCCGTCAGGAACAAATCCTGAATTCACCATACTCAGTATGCGGATAATCAATCCTAACCTTTCAATTACACACCCTAGTATAGGAACCTCTCCTGTGAGTTTGGCCTCCCAACCATGACCAACTGTCATCTTGGGTACTGCACAGGTGGACAATCTTCACAAGGTAGCCTCAGCTCAGACCTTGGCCGTGAGGGAACCAATACTAAGGTATATAAGTTTCCAGTAAAGCCCTACCCAATTCTCGGGTATTGTGGTTGTACGGTAAAATTGGAATGGTATCGCATCCAGACAACCATCAGTTTTATCAAGGGCTAAGGCTCATGCCTCAAAATTTTCATCACCATAAATCATCTGGTGTTCGGAAACACATGTCCAAAACATTTCAATAGAATGATCCATCATTCCAAGGTTTTCATAACCATTTTTACCAAGTATTCCCATCTAAAGTTGATCAAGTTTTATGCTTAGCACTAGCATCTACAAGTGGGGGTAAGTACTAATGAGGGGTGGTAAACTAGTGGAGTTTAACTAAGTTCAATCTCATGCCTTAGGAGGACATAAAGATTATCTAGCTTAGGCCAAGTTTTATGCTCTTTATGCAACCTTCAATTATCTTTCTAAAATCTACAAATTCACTTAAGTAAGCTCTAAGTACTAGCTTTGATAAAGAAATAAAGTATAAAGCTTGTAAGTAAAACTAGGAATGGGGTTATCAAGTGAGTATAACCACATATGCTTAAGGCATATGGTTGGCATGGTAACAAGAAAGTATTTGCTTGCACATTCAACTAGTAGTATTAGGCTTGCTAAAGTAGAGTATCTTGCAAGTGTTAGCTTGCCTTGTGCAGAGCAGTGGTTGAAGTTCTCCTCGGCTTCTTCTTCGTAGTATCCTCCTTCCTCCTCGTATCCTTGGTCGGTACTAGCGTCTATGAATAAATACGAGGTACACAATCACCAAACAATACTTAACTATTTTCAATCATCACACAAAAGGGTCCTATAGATGATCTAGCATCAGCACTAACATTACAAGATTAAAGCTTGGTTTACTTTCTTTTATTTTTAGAAAAGTAATTTCTACTCATTGAAAAACTACTTAAGATTTAATATTCTCCAAACCAAACATGGGATCATGTTGACATATGTCATCACCACATATTTCAGTACATGGGAATGTGATTTAAAGTGGTGTCACAATTTAATAAGGTTTAACCTTTTATTTAAAATAAAAAAAAGTGACTAGAAAGGCCTATGTGGCATTCTTTTATTACTTGAAAATTATTTCTATAAGTAAACCCAATTTTTTTTATATATTCTGAAAGGTATGATCAAATTTGATTTTTGGGAGTTAGAATCAGCTCAAAAGCTATTACGGTTTAAATTTGAAAAATGTTTGAATGCAGAAAAGCTTCTGCCTTGTTATTTTTACCAAGGGTGATCTACAGATCCAAATGATTTAAATCCAACGGGCTTGGATTCAGCATTTCAAGACCTTTCTAACAAAATTGGTTTCATTCAATTTGGTTCACTGAATCGAACTGGGTTGATTTTTGAAACTAGGTACAGAACTGTGTTTGAATGAAAATGGAAAAATCCAAATACAAACGAGTGGGCTACGCGGGAAACGATACTGGGCCGGCCTGCTAAGCACAGCGCTTACGCGGGCTGGTGTGGCATCCCGCAAAAACCACTACTAGAAAATCGCGTTGTTTTTGTGCATTGCATCATCATGACCGCATGCTCATGTCATCATGCCACATTGCATTTGAGCATCGTCATCATCATGCATTTGTTTGTCTGAAACTATTTTTGAAAAGCATATTTTGTTTTCTAAATACCCCGCCTTTATTTCAAAATCCAAAACCCGGGTCTCCGGATTATTTTGTTTCGTCTACCAATGGATTTCAAAAGCCCCGTTTTCAATAATAAAATATTTAGTTTATTTTTAGGGGGCAGCCGTACCGGGCCGATCCGACCCAGTCGACCACCCCCAGTGCAAAACCGGACTACCTAAACCCTTTTCCTACCCCAAACTAATCTACCCACCCTTCCTCCACCTCATCCCACCCAATCGGTGCTCGCCACCTCAGCTATCCTCCCTCCATCCACCCAACCACCACCTGCCACCTCACCAACCCCCTCCCTTTTCCCTCCACCTCATCCCCACACCACCCCCGAGCCCCACCACGAAATCCCACCCATGCTGACCCACCTGCCCACGCTCCTCCATGTCCCACCCGCTCTCTCTCATCTCGCGTCGGTTGTACGTGAGGCCGACCCCACCCCATGACCCCTCTCCCTCCCGACGCGTGACCCCATCCTTTCCCCCGATTCCTTCTGCACGAGCACAAACCCCTCTTCCCCGATGCCACCGAGCGCCGCCAGCTCCATCGTCGCCCTACCGCCAGGCCCCTCCGCCTTCCCTTCCTCCGGCCACGACCTCGCCTCCCCGCTTCCAGGACCTAGCAGCCCCAAGCGGTGTCGTCCCGTCCCTGGCCGCCCCGAGTGCTGCCGTCCCCGGCCGCCTCTGCCTCACCTCCCCCTCGGCGCCGCTCCCTTCTCGTGTCCCGCCGCCGCCGCGGCCCCTCCTTGCCAACCTCCATCGACCTGGGCCTCCTCTGCGTCGTCGCCAAGCTCGACCAGTACCACCCCAAGCTCGCCGGCCCTCGCGCTGCCTCTGACCGGCGGGCCCTCCGCCGTTCGGCTGCCCCAAGTTCGTCGTCGCCCGACCTCCTGCAACCGCGCCGACGCCGCGCTCTTTCCCCAGCCCAGAGTCAAGGAATCCCCGGCTCTTGTTTTCCCTGTCGTCGTCCTCTCCTGCCCCATGCCACGCCAGGTCGCCGTTTTGTCCCGAGCTCCACATCGCCTCCCCTTGGTCTTCCCCGCCTCCCCAACATCCGAGCATGCTAGCTCTTAGTTTGGTTCCTCTCAACTTATAGCAAGTTGGGCTGCTCCCGTCGATCTGGTGTGGTGTGGTCTTGCGAGCCACATCTTCCTCCGGCACCTCTTGGAGGTTTCGGTTTGATAGTCAGAGGGCTACGCCAAGAGCTTCAAAGTCCTCCGAAGTACATGACCGACCCGTAACAATTGCTCCGATGCCTTTTTGTCGCCAAGATCTACCCTCGTATCCAAGATCGTCACGGACTTCAAGATCTTCGCGGAGCCATTCAAGTTCTGAGGCCCAAGACCGAGGCCGCGGGAGATAACCGTCGCAATGCCAAAATCGGCCAACGAGGGCATCGACGAGAACCACCGTGATGCCACTAGAAGACACCACCGACAAGATCAGCCACCGCTGGACCCCAAGATCTACACCCCGGATTCGATGCCTCAGAGCCGCTCCCGAAGACCGATCACGGATCCGGTGGCCGAGACCCTGAACTCGGAGATCCTCTTCACTCAACGCCAAGTACGCCGACATGGAACCGACCAGTTTGCCGAGAACCGCTCCCGGACCCGATGACCGCCAAGATCGCCACCGGTACGACAAGCACTTCGCCGCGGAACGCCAAGTTCTGCATCCCGAACGCCAAGACCGATCCGGTACACGCACCCGACAAGATCTTCGTGACGACAAGATCGGCACCGACCAGGGCGGATCCGATGTGCCCCCGATGCCCACCAAGTTCTTCTTCTCGGATGCGACAAGATCGACTTCCGTTGTCCGAGACCGATCTCGTCGAGCCGTTCTCCCGTCGAACCCTGAGACCGACCCCGAACCCCTCGGAGCCCAAGTTCGCCGAACCCTAATGTGTGACCCTTTATCGGAGACCCTATTTTTATAATATTACATTATCATCTTGTTGCGTATTAATTGTTCATCTCGCATGCATATCATGTGGGTTGGGGCATTAGGCCGATTCGCCTCATAATTAAATATGGAGTCTATATGCGGGATATCTTTGTCTTATTCCGGACTTCATTTAAATTGGCATAGCGAACCGAAGCCATGTTTGGTCTTGCTAATCCAACATTTAATTTGCGGGGTAGATAAATAACTTGAACCGTTTAATTAAATGTCGGGACCCCGGTTTCCGCTTAATATTGCCTTAATGCATCGCACCTTTGCCATGTCATACATCATACATGCATCACGCCCGATCTTCTGTCATAGTATTAAATAGTGCACCCGGTGTTTGTGCTAGTGTTTTGCTTCTTCACGGACTAGGCCGATGAGTTGATGCGAGTGTCGACCCGACCTTCGGATGAACCTTCGGCAATGTTTTCAGGCAAGCATCCCTTCCCCTTCTACCTATTTTGCATTTATAGTCTTTATTTCCTCCTGTTGATCTATTGTTATCTGTGTTGCGATGCTCTAGTTTCCGTACCCGTGATATCCCTTGCGGCCTTATATTGCCTTGGACACATCCTATTACCTGTTGTTTGGTAGATAGTTGGACCTGCGCGTCGTAGTCGCTTGCTCAAGTGCTGTTGCGTGTCGTCAAGTACCACAGTTGTTGGAGTATTGCCGCATGTTTAATGTTGGAGATGATCATGGCTTTAATTATTGTTTAATAACTAAAATTGAAAGTAGGAATATGCAGAGGCATCGGTGGGTAATAGACAATATTTGGATTTTAACCGCTCACTGGTGTCCCGTAGGACTCCGAGTTCTTGACACCTGTTCCGAGATCGAGCGCGCTAACCACAGGTGGGGTGTATGGGCACCCCCATCGATTTAGTACCTGATTCCAAGTACTGTACTGGACGCCACAAGTAGTTTGGGGCTTTATTACTATCCTGTACTTATGCCATGCTTTACTGCTTAATTTAAGATTGTGCGAGGAATGCACCTATACTGTTTAGGTAAGCGGAGTGTTTTCGCGGTATCGACAAGCCCAGTCACATTTTCGGGTTCCCAGTCGTTTATAGCCACTGACGCAAACCCTGGGTCCGTTCCGGAGCCGGCCAACTTCGTTGCGGGTAGCTTAGTGGGGTGGCCCCCCATGCTTGCTTTGGGTCAGGGAAACGTCGTGTCCGAAACCCCGTCGACATACCGTTGGGTGTATGTTTTGTGATCTTGTACCTACCTGATCTGACAACAAGGGTGTAGGTGCGTGTGGAAACTTTGGTGCACCCCTGCAGGGTTAAATCTTTTCGAGAAGCCGTGTCCGCGGTTATGGACGACTTGGAGCACAGTTCTTGATCATAGGCAACTATAACTAAAGTTTACTGTTATAATTTGACTTATATCCAATATGACTAGTAATCAACTTCACTGCAACGGAATGGCTAAATAAAAGTACCAACAACTGCTGGGTTTTGGGATATCTCATGCTAATTGTATCTGACTAGTAAGTGTTGCAACTACAACGGAATGGTTAACTAAAATTGCCCACTGCTTATTATATCAGGATGATTATCTATACCTGACTAGTAATTGCTGCAACGATAACTGAATAAATAAAACTGCCAACGGTGTGAGTTCCTCGGTTGACTTCCTCGTTTGGTCTCGAGGGGGAAATACCAGGATGGGTATGTTTGGTGGTAGTATCAGGATGGTTCCGAATAGGTCTTTCTTATCCCTCTCTAATAGCCGCCAGTTATATAGAGTCTCTATAGGGTGTTTAGTGCATGCTGCGCTGCCGCTTCAGTCCACCATACCTATGTAGGCGAGGACCGCCGAATTCTAGCCTCGCCGTGTACTGGCCTCAGTACTGACCGCTCTCTCTTTTTCCTTTGCCCTTTGTCGGCACCCCTTTTGTTTAAGCAGGTTTTGAGATCGACGTCGTTAGCAGGGTTACCCTTCCGGCTTGGCCTGGGCAGGGTTATGGACACCATTGGTTATTCTTCAGGGCTCTTAGCCCAATTTGCATCTTGTCCGTACTCGGACGCTATATCGTTTTAAAGGTGATTTGGATCTTTGTATTGTATATCTGTATTCTTGACTCGTTGAGTCGCTGTTGTATATATATGTTCTGTGGGTTCCATCGTGGACTATTGTGTAATGGTATTACTTCGTTTTCCACCCGCACGAAAGTGCCTGGTGGGCACCTTCGAATCGTTTCTATGCGGGTTTGGCGGGAATCGCTGAAACTTGCATAGGGCCGATTCTGAGGGTGTTACAGAGTGGTATCAGAGCTCAGCAGTTGCGATACCCCACAGGTCCAGCATGTAGGATAACCTAGCTAACGGCCGAAGTAGAGTGTCAAAACTATTTTTGCAAAATCGGTTGGATAGTTCTGATTAGGTCTGATTTTACTCCTTACCCCTCTGCTGCTCTCCTCTCACCTCTGCGTGTTTTGAATCCGCTCTCTTCTCTCTCTTCGAGTCCAGGATTTCTCGTGGTTGGGTTCCATCGTACCTTCAGGGTTTCGCTTCCTCCTTTGGTAACGGTGTTGCTACATCTGGTCTTCATGCTATCCGAGGGACCCTTCGTCTGGTGGACTTCTCTTTGTTCCTTCTCGTGCCTTCCGGTGTTTTCCGATGCGACGACATCATCTACGCCAGATCCGATGCAGAGTCTGCATCACTCCTTTGTTTCTGAACCTCGATTGTCAAGATCTTCAGTCTGATTCCGAGAATGGTTGCACGCTCTTCTACTGATTGTGCGGAGTAATAGTTTGGGTGCGTGATGGATTGGCCCCCATGCCGACTACTCACTCTATTCGCTTGTGTACATTGAAGTGGATGAGAATGCATCGGTTCTCTCTTTCTATCGGAGTTAGAGGTGGCTTTATTTGTTGATACCTCTACCTTCGACCTTTTGTTCCCGGAGTGTTCTCTCGACGATCACGGACAACGACCTCTTGTTAGTGGTGTCGCGAGGATATACACGATGCGAGAAGATTCAGATCGCCGCCCTTCGTCCCGGTACCGTGAGGCGGATCTCGAGGGCGAGATCCATTGTTAGTGGTGTCGAATTGTGGCATCCCGCAAAAACCACTACTAGAAAATCGCGTTGTTTTTGTGCATTGCATCATCATGACCGCATGCTCATGTCATCATGCCACATTGCATTTGAGAATCGTCATCATCATGCATTTGTTTGTCTGAAACTATTTTCGAAAAACATATTTTGTTTTCTAAATACCCCGCCTTTATTTCAAAATCCAAAACCCGGGTCTCCGGATTATTTTGTTTCGTCTACCAATGGATTTCAAAAGCCCCGTTTTAAATAATAAAATATTTAGTTTATTTTTAGGGGGCAGCCGTACCGGGCCGATCCGACCCAGTCGACCACCCCCAGTGCAAAACCGGACTACCTAAACCCTTTTCCTACCCCAACCTAATCTACCCACCCTTCCTCCACCTCATCCCACCCAATCGGTGCTCGCCACCTCAGCTATCCTCCCTCCATCCACCCAACCACCACCTGCCACCTCACCAACCCCCTCCCTTTTCCCTCCACCTCATCCCCACACCACCCCCGAGCCCCACCACGAAATCCCACCCGTGCTGACCCACCTGCCCACGCTCCTCCCTGTCCCACCCGCTCTCTCTCATCCCGTGTCGGTTGTACGCGAGGCCGACCCCACCCCATGACCCCTCTCCCTCCCGACGCGCGACCCCATCCTTTCCCCCGATTCCTTCTGCACGAGCAGACCCCCCTCTTCCCCGATGCCACCGAGCGCCGCCAGCTCCATCGTCGCCCTGCCGCCAGGCCCCTCCGCCTTCCCTTCCTCCGGCCACGACCTCGCCTCCCCGCTTCCAGGACCTAGCAGCCCCAAGCGGTGTCGTCCCGTCCCTGGCCGCCCCAAGTGCTGCCGTCCCCGGCCGCCTCTGCCTCACCTCCCCCTCGGCGCCGCTCCCTTCTCGTGTCCCGCCGCCGCCGCGGCCCCTCCTTGCCAACCTCCATCGACCTGGGCCTCCTCTGCGTCGCCGCCAAGCTCGACTAGTACCACCCCAAGCTCGCCGGCCCTCGCGCTGCCTCTGACCGGCGGGCCCTCCGCCGTTCGGCTGCCCCAAGTTCGTCGTCGCCCGACCTCCTGCAACCGCGCCGACGCCGTGCTCTTTCCCCAGCCCAGAGTCAAGGAATCCCCGGCTCTTGTTTTCCCTGTCGTCGTCCTCTCCTGCCCCATGCCACGCCAGGTCGCCGTTTTGTCCCGAGCTCCACATCGCCTCCCCTTGGTCTTCCCCGCCTCCCCAACATCCGAGCATGCTAGCTCTTAGTTTGGTTCCTCTCAACTTATAGCAAGTTGGGCTGCTCCCGTCGATCTGGTGTGGTGTGGTCTTGCGAGCCACATCTTCCTCCGGCACCTCTTGGAGGTTTCGGTTTGATAGTCAGAGGGCTACGCCAAGAGCTTCAAAGTCCTCCGAAGTACATGACCGACCCGTAACAATTGCTCCGATGCCTTTTTGTCGCCAAGATCTACCCTCGTATCCAAGATCGTCACGGACTTCAAGATCTTCGCAGAGCCATTCAAGTTCCGAGGCCCAAGACCGAGGCCGCGGGAGATAACCGTCGCAATGCCAAAATCGGCCAACGAGGGCATCGACGAGAACCACCGTGATGCCACTAGAAGACACCACCGACAAGATCAGTGTGGCATCCCGCAAAAACCACTACTAGAAAATCGCGTTGATTTTGTGCATTGCATCATCATGACATCATCATACATCTATCTGTCTAAAATTATTTTGCTAAAAGCCCTATTTTGTTTTCTATATTAATTTCTCCCTATTACTTTAAATCAAAACACTGGTGCTTCCGGATATCTCAGTTTGTCTAAAAACAATTTACAAAAGGCTTTTAAAATAAATTATAAAACCCTACCTACCCAAGAACACCCAAAACCTAAGCTACCAAATACTCTACCCACTCTAGTCCTATCCAGCCCTCCACCTCACCCCGGCCAATCACCACCCGACACGTCACCCTGGCCCAATCCCCCATCCACTCCTAACCTGCCACCTCACCCAGCTGCTTCCACACCACCCGCCTGACCCCACCAACTCCCTGGGCCCCACCCCGCCACCGCACGCTCCCTGCAGGCCCCCCTGACCCGATCAACCCCCACACACGCACTCACACACACAGCCCCCCACGCAGTGCCCCTGGCCCCACCACGCGCAGCATCCCCACTCCCCACCTTCCTCGCCACCGCACGCCTCCCCCGACGCTCCTCTCCCCCCACCTCGTCTCCCCTCCGCCCCGGCCGCCTCTTCCGCCAGCGAGCGCCGCCGACGCCCGCAAGTCGCCAGGGAGCTCGCCCCTGTCGCCGCTCGTCTTCGCCAGGGCCCCTCTCCTCTGCGCCCTCTTCCCCGTCCCCGATGACGACGACCCCTTCCTTCCCGCCAGCTTCATCTCCGCCTTCTTGGCCTTCTCCCTCGAGCGCCACCCGGTCCTCGCACGCTCCGCCTGCGCCTTCTCCGGCCAGCTCGCCGAGCTCGAGCGCGCGCTCGCCGTCGACTCCCCCACCTCCGCAGGACCCAGCGACGCGCCAGGCCCGACCCTCCCCGCGCCCCTCCATCCGCGCCGCCACCTCTCTCCCCGGTGCGCCGTCCTCCTCTGGCCCGAGCTCGACCTCCCCGGCAACCGCCGTCGTCGCCGACCACCCTGGCTCCCTCGTCGCCACCCCCGTGTGCCCCGACCGCCGCCGCCTCCTTCCCCTTCGGCCGCCGCCCCTCCCGGCCAGCGAGCCTCGCCGCCGTCGCCAAGATCTCCCTCCCCGCAGAGCTCCTTCCGCCGCTGCCCTCCTTCTCCCGCGGTCGTGCCCTGGGAGCATCGCCGCCACCAGCGCGTCCTCCGGCCCTGCATCGTCCTCGCCCTCCCCTCTTCGACGTGAGGTCCAGCGAGGTCGTCACCAAGCTGCGTCCACCCCATCCTCTAGCCGTGCCAGCGCTCCCCTCCGCCCCGCTGCTAAGGACATCCCCAAGCAGAGCCCGCTGCCGAGCCCTGCCTCGACGCATCGTTCGCGACCCGCCCGTCGTCCTCGGCTCTGCTCCGGGTCGGGTCTCCTGCGAGCCATGTCCTCTCCGGCCTCTGGTGTTCTGCGGCTGCACGAGACAGTACCAGGACCAACCCGCGTGTGCGCACGAGTGCAAGCCGGGAGATGAAGAAACCTTCTTGGAGCTATGTGTCCTTCTCTGTTTGGGAGTACACTATGCAGATCGGTGGCTAATTTTTGGTTGGGGAACCTTGAAGTTTGATAACCGTCTACATGGAAAGCTGAAAGATCATCTACACCTGAACGCCTTGGATTGTCAAGATCTTCGTCATGGACCCCGAAGGCCGTGGCCGGGCCGAACCTCTCGGACGTCAAGCTCTTCCTCCCGGAACCCGAAGACCCCGAGACCGAACCCGAACCCCTTGGAACCTCAAGATATTCACCACTCGAAGTGTTCCGCCAAGATCGCCATCGAAAATGGAACCAAGACCGAACCCGGTGGCTTTTGCTGGACCATCAACAAGATCTACAATGGGACGCCATGACTGAGACCCCGGACCCGAAGACCACATGTACGACAAGTACTCCTTCCCGGATGCGATGCTCGAGAACACGGACGGTAAGGACACCGACGCAGGACACCAAGTTCTTCATCCCGGACGCCAAGACCGACCTGATACGCGGGCCCGACAAGATCGACACCGACCAGGGCGAATCCGATGTGCCCCCGACGCCAACCAAGTCCTTCTTCGCGGAACGCCAAGATCTACTCTGTTATCCGAGAACGCTCCCGCCGAGACCGAACCCCAGATCCGAACCCTGAGACCGAACCCCGGACCCCATCTAACCCAAGATCTCCGACCCCCGATGTGTGACCTTTCTCCGAGACCCCTATTTTTATAATATGACATTATCAACTGTCACATATAAAATTGCCATGCTTGCATACATATTTGTGGGTGTTTGGGGGCATTATGCCAATTCATCTCATAATTAAACATGGAGTCTATATGCGGGATATCTTTGTCTTATTCCGGACTTCATTTAAATTGGCATAGCGAACCGAAGCCATGTTTGGTCTGCTAATCCAACATTTAAATTGCGGGGTATCTAAATAACATGAACCTATTAATTAGTTGTCGGGACCCCGGTTCCGCTTAATATTGCCTTATTGCATCGCATCTTTGCCATGGCATACATCATACATGCATCATGCCCGATTTTCTACCGTAGTATTAAATAGTCCATCCGGTGTTTCTTCTAGTGTTTGCTTCTCCGCGGATAAGGCCGATGAGTTGATGCGAGTATCGATCCGATCTTCGGATAAACCTTCGGCAATGTTTTCAGGCGAGCATCTCCCCCTTTCTACCTATCTTACTTTTATAGTATTTATTCCCTCCTGTTGATCTATTGCTATCTGTGTTGCGATGCTCTAGTTTTCGTACCCGGAACATCCCTTGCAGCCTTATATTGCCTTGGACACATCCTATTACCTGTTGTTTGGTAGATAGTTGGACTTGTGCGTCGTAGTCGCTTGCTCAAGTGCTGTTGCGTGTCGTCAAGTACCACAGTTGTTGGAGTGTTGCCGCATGTTTAATGTTGGAGATGATCATGGCTTTAATTATTGTTTAATAACTAAAATTGAAGTAGGTAAGCAGAGGCACAGGTGGGCAATAGATGTTATTTGGTTGTTAACCGTCCACTTGTGTCCCGTAGGACCCCGAGTTCTTGACACCTGTTCCGAGATCGAGCGCGCTAACCACAGGTGGAGTGTATGGGCACCCCCATCGATTTAGTACCTTATTCCAAGTACTGTACTGGGGGCCACAAGTAGTTTGGGGCTTTATTACTATTCTGTACTTATGCCATGCTTTACTGCTTAATTTAAATTGTGCGAGGTACTGCACGTGTACTGTTTTGGAAGCGGAGTGTTTTCGCGGTATCGACAAGCCCAGTTTTGGGTTCCCAGTCGTTTACAGCCACTGGCGCAAACCCTGAGTCCGTCTCGGAGACCGGCCGACTTTGTTGCGGGTAGCTTAGTGGGGTGGCCCCCCGTGCTTGCTTTGGGTCTGGGAAACGTCGTGTCCGAAACCCCGTCGACATACCGTTGGGTGTATGTTTTGTGATCTTGTACCTACCTGATCTGACAACAAGGGTGTAGGTGCGTGTGGGAACTTTGGTGCACCCCTGCAGGGTTAAATCTTTTCGAGAAGCCGTGTTCGCGGTTATGGACGACTTGGAGCACAGTTCTCGATCATAGACAACTATAACTAAAGTTTACTGCTATAATTTGACTTGTATCCGATATGACTAGTAATCAGCTTCACTACAACGGAATGGCTAAATAAAAGTGCCAACAACTGCTGGGTTTGGGGATATCTCATGCTAATTGTATCTGACTAGTAAGTGTTGCAACTACAACGGAATGGTTAACTAAAAGTGCCCACTGCTTATTCTATCAGGATGACCATCTATACCTGACTAGTAATTGCTGCAACGATAACTGAATAAATAAAACTGCCAACTGTGTGAGTTCCTCGGTTGACTTCCTTGTTTGGTCTCGAGGGGGAAATACCAGGATGGGTTTGTTTGGTGTTAGTATCGGGTTGGTTCCGAATAGGTCTTTCTCATCCCTATCTGATTGCCGCCAGTTGCATTGAGTCTCTATAGGTTGTTAAGTGCATGCTGCGCTGCCGCTTCAGTCCACCATACCTATGTAGGCGAGGACCGCCGAATTCTAGCCTCGCCGTGTACTGGCCTCAGTACTGACGCTCCTCTTTTTCCTTTGCCCTTTGTCGGCACCCCTTTTGTTTTAGCAGGTTACGACGTCGTTAGCAGGGTTACCCTTCCGGCTTGGCCTGGGCAGGGTTATGGACGCCATTGGTTATTCTCCAGGGCTCTTAGCCCCATTTGCATCTTGTCCGTAGTCGGACGCTCTATCATTCTCAAGGTGATTTGGATCTTTGTATATTATATCTGTATTCTTGACTCTTTGAGTCGCTGTTGTATATATTTGTTCTGTGGGTTCCATCGTGGACTATTGTGTAATGGTATTACTTCGTTTTCCACCCGCACGAAAGTGCCTGGTGGGCACCTTCGAATCGTTTCTATGCGGGTTTGGCGGGAATCGCTGAAACTTGCATAGGGCCGATTCTGAGGGTGTTACAATCAGCCACCGCTGGACCCCAAGATCTACACCCCGGATTCGATGCCTCAGAGCCGCTCCCAAAGACCGATCACGGATCCGGTGGCCGAGACCCTGAACTCGGAGATCCTCTTCACGCAACGCCAAGTACGCCGACATGGAACCGACCAGTTCGCCGAGAACCGCTCCCGGACCCGATGACCGCCAAGATCGCCACCGGTACGACAAGCACTTTGTCGCGGAACGCCAAGTTCTGCATCCCGAACGCCAAGACCGATCCGGTACACGCACCCGACAAGATCTTCGTGATGACAAGATCGGCACCGACCAGGGCGGATCCGATGTGCCCCCGACGCCCACCAAGTTCTTCTTCTCGGATGCGACAAGATTGACTTCCGTTGTCCGAGACCGATCTCGTCGAGCCGTTCTCCCGTCGAACCCTGAGACCGACCCCGAACCCCTCGGAGCCCAAGTTCGCCGAACCCTAATGTGTGACCCTTTATCGGAGACCCTATTTTTATAATATTACATTATCATCTTGTTGCATATTAATTGTTCATCTCGCATGCATATCATGTGGGTTGGGGCATTAGGCCGATTCGCCTCATAATTAAATATGGAGTCTATATGCGGGATATCTTTGTCTTATTCCGGACTTCATTTAAATTGGCATAGCGAACCGAAGCCATGTTTGGTCTTGCTAATCCAACATTTAATTTGCGGGGTAGATAAATAACTTGAACCGTTTAATTAAATGTCGGGACCCCGGTTTCCGCTTAATATTGCCTTAATGCATCGCACCTTTGCCATGTCATACATCATACATGCATCATGCCCGATCTTCTGTCATAGTATTAAATAGTGCACCCGGTGTTTGTGCTAGTGTTTTGCTTCTTCACGGACTAGGCCGATGAGTTGATGCGAGTGTCGACCCGACCTTCGGATGAACCTTCGGCAATGTTTTCAGGCGAGCATCCCTTCCCCTTCTACCTATTTTGCATTTATAGTCTTTATTTCCTCCTGTTGATCTATTGCTATCTGTGTTGCGATGCTCTAGTTTCCGTACCCGTGATATCCCTTGCGGCCTTATATTGCCTTGGACACATCCTATTACCTGTTGTTTGGTAGATAGTTGGACCTGCGCGTCGTAGTCGCTTGCTCAAGTGCTGTTGCGTGTCGTCAAGTATCACAGTTGTTGGAGTATTGTCGTATGTTTAATGTTGGAGATGATCATGGCTTTAATTATTGTTTAATAACTAAAATTGAAAGTAGATAAATGCAGAGGCACCGGTGGGTAATAGACAATATTTGGATTTTAACCGCTCACTGGTGTCCCGTAGGACTCCGAGTTCTTGACACCAGTTCCGAGATCGAGCGCGCTAACCACAGGTGGGGTGTATGGGCACCCCCATCGATTTAGTACCTGATTCCAAGTATTGTACTGGGGGCCACAAGTAGTTTGGGGCTTTATTACTATCCTGTACTTATGTCATGCTTTACTGCTTAATTTAAGATTGTGCGAGGAATGCACCTGTACTGTTTAGGTAAGCGGAGTGTTTTCGCGGTATCGACAAGCCCAGTCACATTTTCGGGTTCCCAGTCGTTTACAGCCACTGACGCAAACCCTGGGTCCGTTCCGGAGCCGACCAACTTCGTTGCGGGTAGCTTACACTACTAGAAAAACGCCTATTCGTGGCGCACATGAAAAGGCCTTCTGTGGCGCACTAGCAGTGCGCCACGGGCCTCGCGCTACGGCTATCTCGTAGCCGTGGCGCACTGCATGGTGCGCCACAGAAGTTTAGATATAGGCGTGGCGCACATGCCAGTGCGCCACAGAAGTTTGGGCAGGTGCGCCACGCGTATGAAACGATAACTGTGGCGCACTAGGTGTTGTGCGCCATGGATATAAATTTCAAAATTCAAAAAAAAGCAGTAGATCTGGATCTCGTCGTCAGTGCCGTCGCGCAGGTCGCAGGTCGCCGTCGTCGTTGCAGGTCGCCGTCGTCGCCTCCTCGTCGTCACCTTGTTGTCGTCGTCGGAACTGCAAGGAGGAGGAGGAGAATAGGAGGAAGAGGAGGAGAAGAGGAGGAGAAGAAGAAGAGGAGGCAAAGGAGGAAGAGGAGGAGAAGAAGAGGAGGAAGAGGAGAATAAGAAGAAGAAGAGGAGGCAGAGGAGGAAGAGGAGGAGAAGAAGAGGAGGCAGAGGAGGAAGATGAGGAGAAGAAGAGGAGGAGGAGAAGAAGAGAGGGAGGTAGGAAGAGATGGAGGAAGAGAGGGAGGAAGGGAGGTCGACGTCGCCCGTTGTCACTGCGAGGAGGAGAGAAGGAGGTCGACGTCGCGCCATCATTGCAAGGAGAGGAGAAGGAGAAGGAGAAGGAGAAGGAAGAAGGAAGAAGGAAGAAGAAGAAGGGAAAGGGAGAGGAAGAGGGAAAAGGGGAAGGGAAAAGGGGAAAGGAAAAGGGAGGAGGGCGGGGTGGGGATTCAAATTTGAATCCCGCCCAAGCTTATCCGTGGCGCACTAGGTGGTGGTGCGCTATGGATAAGTCGCCCTCTATTTTTTTTTCTGCAGGAAAAAACGGTCTTTTGACCATAACTTTTTACTCTTTTCGAATTTTGAAAATCTAAAAAATCGCTAAACGACCAAAGGTCGTTGCGAGCAGATGCGAAATCTCGTTCTCGTCATTTTGGTATATTATACGATTTTTTTCGATATCGTATGCAAAAGTTACGGCCTTTTTACCGTGGCATGACTTTTTTTTGCAAATAAAGTCGAAACTCATTTTTGTTAATTTTACTAGAAGCTATACCACATTACCTACCTAAATATGAAAGGATTTAATTTTTTGAAGTGTTTATCATTTTCGTTTATTTTTTGCAAACCCTAAAAAGGCGATCCACAGGGGGGGTGGAGTTGGTGCATGCCACTTAGGCGTAGGGCACTAGGGCAGAGTGCCCTACGGCTAAGTTTATACATCTGTGGCGCACTATGCCATGTGCGCCACAGATGTTTGTGGCCGTTTCACAGCAGAGGGGGCGTGCGCTTAGGCGTAGCGCACCCCCCATGTGCGCCACAGATGACACTAACAACCGTGGCGCACATGACTATAGTGCGCTACAGATGTTTGGCGAGCGTCCAACAGGGCCCTGGACCACACACATCTGTGGCGCACTATAGTCATGTGCGCCACAGTTGTTCTAGTTACTAGTAGGGCACTGCCCACAGGTGCGCCACGCCTGTTTTAGCCGTGGGGCACTTCAACCATGTGAGCCACGTATGTGCTGATTACCTATAGCTGTTTTCCTAGTAGTGTTAGTGGGGTGGCCCCCCGTGCTTGCTTTGGGTCTGGGAAACGTCGTGTCCGAAACCCCGTCGACATACCGTTGGGTGTATGTTTTGTGATCTTGTACCTACCTGATCTGACAACAAGGGTGTAGGTGCGTGTGGAAACTTTGGTGCACCCCTGCAGGGTTAAATCTTTTCGAGAAGCCGTGTCCGCGGTTATGGACGACTTGAAGCACAGTTCTTGATCATAGGCAACTATAACTAAAGTTTACTGTTATAATTTGACTTATATCCAATATGACTAGTAATCAACTTCACTGCAACGGAATGGCTAAATAAAAGTACCAACAACTGCTGGGTTTTGGGATATCTCATGCTAATTGTATCTGACTAGTAAGTGTTGCAACTACAACGGAATGGTTAACTAAAATTGCCCACTGCTTATTATATCAGGATGATTATCTATACCTGACTAGTAATTGCTGCAACGATAACTGAATAAATAAAACTGCCAACGGTGTGAGTTCCTCGGTTGACTTCCTCGTTTGGTCTCGAGGGGGAAATACCAGGATGGGTATGTTTGGTGGTAGTATCAGGATGGTTCCGAATAGGTCTTTCTTATCCCTCTCTAATAGCCGCCAGTTATATAGAGTCTCTATAGGGTGTTTAGTGCATGTTGCGCTGCCGCTTCAGTCCACCATACCTATGTAGGCGAGGACCGCCGAATTCTAGCCTCGCCGTGTACTGGCCTCAGTACTGACCGCTCTCTCTTTTTCCTTTTCCCTTTGTCGGCACCCCTTTTGTTTAAGCAGGTTTTGAGATCGACGTCGTTAGCAGGGTTACCCTTCCGGCTTGGCCTGGGCAGGGTTATGGACGCCATTGGTTATTCTTCAGGGCTCTTAGCCCAATTTGCATCTTGTCCGTACTCGGACGCTATATCGTTTTAAAGGTGATTTGGATCTTTGTATTGTATATCTGTATTCTTTACTCTTTGAGTCACTGTTGTATATATATGTTCTGTGGGTTCCATCGTGGACTATTGTGTAATGGTATTACTTCGTTTTCCACCCGCACAAAAGTGCCTGGTGGGCACCTTCGAATCGTTTCTATGCGGGTTTGGCGGGAATCGCTGAAACTTGCATAGGGCCGATTCTGAGGGTGTTACAGCTGGTTAAGTTGTTGTCCCCACGCGTCCGTGAGACAGGAGGTGCGAAGCGGTACGGGGCAACGTGGTGCATTGGATTAGAAGTAAGATCAACGGCTGAGGGTCGTCGTCGATGATGAACTAGTCACCGGCGAGCTCGAACCCTAGCGGCGCAGTGGGCTTCGTGGGAGGCTCACCGGGGCTCAGGCGAGGGTCGGCGATGCGGTCGAACGACGAAGTCGACGACGGTGAACCTCCTGGTACCGGCAGCTTCTCCTGGGGTGGACGAAATCGACGGCGCCCTTCTTCTCTAGAGGCGGCCTGCTCCGACGCAATTCCGGCGATGCGCTGCTCGCCTTGCTCCGGGAACAGGGTGGAACGATCAGTGAGGAGAGGGGAGTGAGATGGTGTGAAGAGTTTGAGCGGGGGAGGCCTCTATTTATAGTCTCGACGACGAGAGCGAACGGGATGGGCAGGCGACGGTGGCGACATGGCTATGGGCTGCTAGAGGCATGGCCGGCGGTGGCGATCGATCGGTGGTCTCCTGGCGATGCTCTATGGCTTTAATGCGCGTGTAGTGGCGGTGGCAAACGGTTTGGAACATGCGATGCTCTGCACGGCAGAGGCGGCGTCTTCGACGGCGAGCGGTGGCTGTGAGGCATGGGGCGGCGTACGGGGATGTCTGGCGATCTCCTGGGACGGTGGTGATTGCTTATGCACGCGGCGAGGGCGGCGCGCGGTCTGTGGGCTTGTGTCGAGGGTGGCGCTCTGGCGCATGCTCGGCATGGTTGACAAAGGCACGGGCGCGGCGTTCCTGGCGGTTTTGGTTGCTGTCTGCGAGGCAGGGCTGGTCGAGAGGGGGCGGTGAGGCATGGGCTACCTTCCAGACAAGGTTGGCACGGCTAGTTCTTCTCCTAGCTTGTTGTCCACACTGGGGTGACATGGGTGGCTTCGGCTGTTCACCATTGATGACATTGCCAAGCTTATAGTGGGGTTAGGGCTTAGTTAAGTTTGCTAGATGATCTACTGAAGTTGCTGTGAGCTAGAGAGGGAACAAGTTAGGCCCAAATCACTGCTCACAATAGTGTTTAGGATTTGATTGATTTGCATCAGCAAGGTGTTTGATGAAATGGCCGCAAGAACTCAAGTTTTGAATTTTGAAAAGATTTTTGGTGGGTGTGCTAGGAATGTGCTGGTGAGTCTGTAGATGCTTGGGTTTTGAAAGTTGAGCTTGTTTGAGTGGTTTTTGAAAAAGTGGGATCTTCCCATATGATATAGATTCAATTTTAAACTGTCCTTTAAACTATGCATTCAAATGTTTTTGGATGATCACAAAGTGGGCCTTGGTACTTTGTTATGCGTACTATCAAGGGATGTAGAGATCCAAACAAGTTTCTGTTAAGTTATGAAAGTTAGAGACAACCAAAGTAGGCATGGGAGTTAATTTGGCAAAAGTGACCATTCCTTGATTTTGTTTGTTTTGATTTATTTGTCTTTGGGAAAAGTGTGGGGATTGTTTAGATGATGTTTATTTCACCTAAGAATCCTTTTACAAGCAAAGAAACACACAAGCAAGGTAATTCAAAAGGATTCAGAATGGAATGCATACACACATGCATGCTTTCATATTTTTATTTAGAAAAGTTTTTGTTAACCCTAAATTTGGTGATTAGAGTTTGATGATTCTAGTTTAATATTTTTGGGATGTTACATCATTCAACCTGACTCAGGAAAAGTCCTTGTCATGGGCTCGTTACCAAAAGAGAAAGAGCTATGGGCAGACTTTAAAGAGATGCTGCAGAGGTAATTTCAATCATATTATCGCACTAGATCGGCAACTTTCGTGACAACAAGTAATTAATTACTCCTTTATCCATTTTCTTTGCCGGACAGGGTTTGGAAAAGGTTCACGGGAAGGTCCGTGGATGAATGGTCAGAAGAACTAAAATTTGTAGACCTAAATGTAAGTAATACTAGCTAGCTAGGTCTGCGTATCTCTTTGATTCTGCTTCCAATTCCATTATACCATGCTTTATTGATTATTATTTTGATTGAACTCTCTATTCTCGTAAAGTGCGCACATCAGGGACCCGGCAATAACTTATGTGGATATTATGTTTGTGAGTTTATTCGCAACACGATATGTGCGACGGGCCAAGCCGCACTAGAACAACTTAGAGTAAGTAAACAAAGTACACAACATTATTTTATTACCATCGGTTGTGTTGAGTTTTATTCTTATATATATATATTGACCCCATTCTTCATATATTTAGATCGAACGGATGCGGGACCAACTCCTACCATTTGACCGCATACGAGCCATTCAAGAGGAATTGGCGGGGTTCATACTTGATGAGGTCGTCACGCCTGGCGGAGAACTCTTTAGATATCCACCAAAATGAACATGGACGGAGATGTTATATTGTATATATGCATGCTTGAACGTGTTTGTCTTGTACTTGATGCTTTCAACGTGTACGGAGAATACCACAATGACGATGTTTGTGTATAATAATAGTTGCTTAATTATCCATGTACTCGTATGTATCGACGATGTATGTGTATACCTCTCCCGATCGATTCCCCCTCCCTGTCCCCGCCGCGCCGCAAAAATACGCCCAGAACGGGGCGGCGGCAGAACTCTGCCGTGGCAGAGATTTATGTCGTTTTCCTGCCGCGGCAGAGAACCTGTTACGAACCGGTGTTAAAGGGGGGGCTGAGCGCTGCGGCAGCCCCACGTGCGCCACCCTTTAATAGCGGTTCGTATAAGAACCGCTGTTAAAGTGGGGGCTCAAACACCGAACCCCCAACAGCGGTTCTGGAACCGCTGTTAGAGGCCTCTACGAACCGGTGTTAGAGGCCTCGTTTCCACTAGTGCACGGAGATTCTATATTTTCATTGGATTATACTATAAGAATACTCTTACCTGTAAATTCTAAAGAGTGTATATTGAGCTAAACTAAGGATGCGACGAAGTTGTTTGAACACTATTCATATGCCAAAGATACAATCACAGTAGATTATAACTGCTTGAAGTATCATACATCTGGAGAAGTGTGCTTTTGGAAAAGGGATAATATAATACATGCAACATATATTGATAACAAAACGCTATATACATCAGGAGATGTGTGTTTTTGGTTCGAAGCACGCTCATTCATCAAAACAAAACGATATAGGAATATTTATATTAGTTAGGTAGAAATTAGGGCCAATGCACTTTGCAAGAAAATATCAAATATCCAAAATGTCATCCTACATTTAGATACAAAATATAAAATTTGATATAATGTGGATTAGTTGAGTCGTGCGGTTGCAAGTGCAAGCTGAAAGTACAAAGGAAGTCGCCTAGAGGGGGGTGAATAGGCTTTTAAAAATATTACGGTTTAGGCTCAAGTAAATGCGGAATAAAACTAACGTTTAATTTATTGAGCACAAAACCTAGCCACTAAGTTCACCTAGGTGCACCAACAACCTATGCTAAGCAAAACAAGCAACAAGGTGATAGCAAGGTATAAATACTTCAAGCACGATGGCTATCACAATGTAAAGTGCATAAGTAAAGGGTTCGGTTGAGAGATAACCGATGGACGCGGAGACGAAGATTTGTTTCCCGAAGTTCACTTCCAAAGAAGCTACGTATCCGTTGGAGAGGTGCGATGGCGCAATGCTCTCCGAACGCCACAAATGGCTCACCTCGAGGTGTGGTGGCTCGATGCTCACCCAACGCCACACAAGGCCTCACCCCGGATGCGGAAGCACGCAACTCACCGACGCCACAAAAGGCTCACCCTATTCTCCCAAGTGCGCACCACAAAAGGCGGGCACTTGCTCCACTATGGGACGCTTGAGGGCGGTCACCGAACCCGTACAAGATTGGGGCTAACTCCACAACTCAATTGGAGGCTCCCAACAACAAAGCCACAAAAGGCCAACAATGCCACAAAAGGCTACAAGACCACAAAAGGTCAACAAGACCACAAAAGGTCAACAATCCAACCACACAACCGTCTAGGGTTCCAAGGAACCCAAGAGAAACAAGCTCACAAGCTTGAACTCGCCGAATCTCTGAGGAGAACTCAAACCTATGCACCAAATGCAAGGGCAAGTCCTTCTCTCCCAAATTCCAACAAAGCTACAAAAGCTATTGGGGGAATAAGGGAGGAAGAACACAAGAGGAGAACACAAAACTCTCCAAGATCTAGATCCCAATGATTCCTTCACAAAGAAGGGATTTGACTTGGGGGGATTGTAGATCTAGATCTCCTCTCTCAAATCCCTCAAAAAGATGCAAGAATCATAGGAGGGGGAAGGGAGAGGGAAAGCTTCTTCAAGGTTGACAATGGAGGAGAGAGAGAAAGCCAAGAACCAAGAAGAAAAGCTAATGCCCACGAAGGGGAAGAGGAGCCCCTTTTAAAGGGCTCCCAGATCTGCCCGTTATGGGCATTCACGACACCTGGCCGGAACTTCCGGTGGGAGGCCGGAAGTTCCGGTGGCACCCAGCCAACGGACGAAAACTGCGGAGCGAGAAACTGAAAAAACGAAACATGGCCGGAAATTCCGGCTCTGGGGCGGAAGTTCCGCCCAGCCTGGCTCCAACGGTCATCAGACCGTTGACGCCCGCTCCAGAAGCGCAACCGGAAGTTCCGGTCAAAACAGACCGGAAGTTCCGGTGAACTTCCGAGCAAGTTCTGACAAAGTTCCGGCAAATAGAACGCTTCAAAACAGAAGGTTATTGAGCGTGAGCGGAAGAAGACCCGGAACTTCCACCGGAACTTTCGACGGCAAAGATGCCCTAGCGGAACTTCCGGTGGGAAGCCGGAACTTCCGGTCAGAGAAATTCCAGAAACCAGAAAACCAGAAACGCAATAACTTTTGCATCCGAACTCCAAATGGGATGAAACCAATTTTGTTGGAAAGATAACGACGAATAGAATCCAACAAAACTGCCAAGGTGTGGAGAAATATTGGGTATCACCTTGGGAGAAAATATCATAAATATATATGTGAAGTATCCCCCAAGGTGTGGAGCCGGAAAACTCGCAAGATCAAAAACCGCAGTAAGATATGCAAGTGAAATCCTTAGATGATGAACTAGAGCTTGTTATGATCATGACCACAAGCTCTAGATCCTCTCATGGACAAGAACCAAATAAAAACCAAGAAAGATGATGCTATGAATGCAAAGGTTTGAGCTCTCTCCGAACGATGCAAACGAGACACCCGCTTGAGAGCCCCTCTTGATAGTACGGCTATCTATCCTAAACCCGGTCTCCCAACTAACAACACGAGACCGGCAAAAGAGAAGCCCTATCAACATACCTTTGCCTTGAGCGTCCCACTTGAACTTGATGTAGACCGTCTTGTTCTTCTATAGTGGGAACACCTTTCTTGTTTTCTCTTGCTCTCTCTTGCTTGATGAAGACTTGCAAAATGCTCCCCCATATTCCATGGGGAAACCTCTTCTTTGAACTTGTCTTCATCATTCCATGATCACGAGGATGGCAAGCTTCAAGCATGAGATCTTCTAGAGATGGCGCATCTTGAGCTCGTCCTTCTTCATCCTTACTTGAGGTTGATCCATCTTGATGCAACTCTTTGCACATGCCTTGATCGACCTTCAAGCTCCTTCTTTCTTCATGATTCCAATGGGCACAAAGCCCTTGGACATTTCTTCATCTTCCAACCTTGAGACCAACACATGGCCCAAGCGATGCCAATGGACAAACCTACAAGTGAAACTCAATTTACACATTAGTCCATAGAGATTGTCATTAATTACCAAAACCATACATGGGGACATACATGCCCTTTCACTTACTAGTTTAAAAAATCTCTACGTGAAAAGAAAACAAGACCCGGTCAAACAACCCAACCTTATTCCCCGACCACGATCCCTGCAGGATAGTGGTACAACAACAACAACAACAACAACACGTGGCCTGGAGAGAAAATGGTACACGAATTTGAGAAAATAAACAGATCCGAAATGCCACGTGTCAACCAAATGGGATGGTCAACGCCTAAAATTTTGTGGACCGGGTCCGATAGAATTTTTCTATCAGACCCGGTCCACGGAACCACCAGTGTGGACCAAATCCGACGAACAACACGTGGCCTGGATAGAAAAATGGTACACGAATTTGAGAAAATAAACAGATCTGGAATGCCACGTGTCAACCAAACGAGATGGTCCACGCCTAAAATTACGTGGACCCGGTCCGTTAGAATTTTTTTCCTGCACTACCCTCCTTCTCCATCTCCTGCCATGCTGCCATCCTCAGGCCACAACTCCGATGCTTGGCTTCCTAATCGCCCGCGGCGCCGCCACCGCTGGCCATAGCTCGAGCGCTCGGCTTCCCAATCGCCGTGGCGCCGCTACCCTTGTTCTCTGACATCTCCTTCTCAATCCCTAGCACCGCCTCTACTTACATGGCAACCACCGCAACTTCGTGTGTGTTCCTACATCACCTCTCGTCGGCCTACTTCGTCATCCATTAACACGCGTCGCCGCCACACTTCTCACCAACATCGCTGGATCGTTTCAAGGTTGCAATCACTGAATCCCTCACAGCCCCAGCCCTAGCCCCAGCACCAAACCCCAAGCAGAGGAGGTGAGGCACGCGAGGATGAACACGAGGCGGACATGAGGGAGGAGGCGGTGTAGCGGCTGCACGTGGTCAGGAAGCACCTCTACGCGCCCGCCATCTTCCGCGCATCATTGCATTGATAGCCAGACACAAACCCCTTGGTAGCTTAAAGCATGACATGGAGAAAGTAGGAATTTCCATAGCCACAGCCTTGATTAAGACTTTCTTCCCCTCCTGATGCAAGCAATTGTTCGAGCCACCCTTGTATCTTCTTCCATATACGGTCTCTTAGGTATTTAAAGCCACCGCTCCTCGACCTCCCAACATCTGAAGGTATCCTGGGGTATTTTTCATTCAAAGTCTCAGTGAAGACATTAAGGACCGCCTTCACTGTCCGTCGAGTGGTCTTTGTGCAACCCTTACTAAAGAAAATAGAGGACTTCTCCAGATTCACAGGCTGTGCCGAAGCAGTGCAATACTTCTCTAGAATCTCACTAACTTCCTGAGCCCCCTGGGCACTCGCTCTTACGAACATCAGGCTATCATCAGCAAAAAGGAGGTGGTTCACAGCTGGAGTTGCGGGGGCCACCTGGATTCCTTGAAGATGTGATGATTGATGAATATGTTTTTAGGAGGCTAGAAAGGCCCTCTGCTGCAAGTAAAAAGAGGTCAGGGGAAATATGATCACCTTGGCCGAGAACCCTGGAACGACGAGACTCCTCAATTAGTGTACCATCTATCGTGACTAGGACTGAAAATGACATGGATTTTTTTTTTTGAGATAATGAAAATGACATGGATGATACCATGGGATAATTAGCTCCACCCATCTTTAATAGAAGCCCGTGTGCAACATGTTCGCCCGTAAGTAAGCCCATTCCACTCGATCATCCATGGACGGGCCTATATCGTGGGCACAGTCAGAGTCGCGTTCTAGCTGGGCTAGGTTTGTCGGCGTTATTAGGCTGCACCGCTGCAGACATGACAGCATAGATTTACTTTGGATTAGTACGGCCGATATTTCCTTCCTAAAAAAAAAGGTGTAGGGCCGTTGCGCTTCACGGGCCAGAAAATCATCCATGCCCCTGGCGTCGATAAATATATCGATCAGCACACCCCCCACCCCCCGCCGCCTCCCCCCTCCCCCTCCCCCTCCCCCTCCTATCCAAGGTAAGGCAAGGGAGCGACCACGACGGCAACCAAACCATCGGAGTCAGCGTCTGCAGCTGCTAGGTACGTGACTCCTTCTTTCTTAAACAATCCGTTTCTTGTTTGATTTGTGCTTCGGATTCGTGTGCCCGATATCAATCCTAATCAGAGTTCTTTCGGATCTGTCGATCTGAAATCGACCCGGACGCTCTTCTGCCTATTCCGGTTGGGGATCGAATCAAATCCTAGACTCGCTCGCGCGTGTATATAAAGAGGCGCCCGGAGAAAGCCTGATTTCTCACCCAAACAATCAATAGCAGTGGTGCAGATCCACATGGCGAGCTCAAGTTCTTTCGCGGAGGAGGAGCTGGCGGAAAACTCACCTGGCGAATCAGTAGGAAAACCTGCAGAGACGACGAAGACGGAGATCAAGAAAAAGAAGAAGAAGGTGTTTCAGGTGGCCGATCGCGACGTGAGACGCGTCCTCTCCTACAAGCCGGACACCCTCGACGGCGCGGAGGTGCCTGAGATTGTCATCAGGAAAGACCCGATGCTGGCGGCGATGTGGTACGACATGCTGGCAGACATGGCCCTGTTCGATGAGATCCATGATAAGAAGATGCTCGAGAGGCAGATAGACTACAAGCACCAGCTAAAAACCAAGGGCAGAGTCACCTACGAGGTTGAGGTCGACGACGATGACAAGAGTAATTGCGAAACCACCGTCGGCTCTTCTGGAGGACGGAGGAGACACCGCCCGGGCGTCATGAAAAAGCATGATGGACAGACCAGGAAGCTTAATTGATTTCAAGCCTAGTGTTTTCTTTTACCCAACCTGTTTCAGAACCTAAGTTGTATTTTGTTTTGTTTTGCTAAGACAAGGCTTTGAAGAAGAATTTCTTTATGTATACCTGGTTCATGTGACATCAAATCGCTATCACACATAAATCACGTACTCCCTTCAACCCATATTAGTTGACTCAAATTTGTCTAGATTTAGATGAATCTAAACACTATTTTGTATATAGGTTTATTCAAATTTTAACAAATCCAAGTCAACCATGAAACTTTTATATTTTGGCGAGCCTCTTGTCATATTGCTGTAAACCAAAACGAAAAAAAACTACAAATAATATGTGTTCCTTGTGTTTTTGTTCATTTACTGTCTTATGGAAGTTGAGCTGTACTTGATTTATCAAGTTTTAGCGATGGTCTCTAACTGAATTTATTCCTCAACATGCTTAATTTTTTCTACTAGTACTTCATTTCAAGTCAAATATGCTCGCGTGCAAAAAAAAAAATACTCTTCCACTCGAGCTTGAGGTAGACTCGGGAGTATGCACTAGAAGGACCTAGCGCAACGTAGTACCTGAATACTACTAGCAGATACCCAGCGCAGTTCCCCACCTAAGAAAAACTTCCACCTCAATTACTACATATGAAACTGAAGCGTTTCAGCGCTCGTTTAGACCTGCCATATCAACCTTCGGTACTGTAGAGCGAACCTAGAGTGATCACATGTCTATAGTGCAATCTTTCGCCGTTCTTCTCGTGTCTTCTAGACGGTTTGGTCAAAACGGTTTGATCACATGTCTATAGTGTAATCTAGAGTAAGGAAATCATCAAACTTATCACATGCAGTGGCCTCTAGTGATAAAAAATAATCTAACTTACAGGATTTCAAAATTAGATGCACCTCTCTGGTATGTTAAGTGTTGAGAAGATAAACCACACCACCAACAGCCGATTCCAGTACTAGAAAACCAGCACAAAATCCTAAAAATTCACCGCATCGATGGCCAGACAGAGGTTGTATATGATCAACTACTCCCGCAAATTCCTAAAAGTTAACCGGTTTGAGCACAAGTTACTATATTAAAACCATAGTGTCAAGTAACCAAAAAAGTCAAGACAATACTATGAAGAAGAAATTACAGAGAACCATAGCAAAACAACTATATATGTTGAAATCAAAATAACAACACCATTAACACGCATATATGAACGACTAGTAATGTGCACGAGAGAATGTTGAGCAACCAGCCACATTATACAAGAGCAAGAGCACTAAAACCTAAACTAGGCATTATAGAGTGTGGAGGAAAGAAGAGTGTGGCATCCCGCAGAACCACTACTAGAAAATCGCGTTGAATTTGTGCATTGCATCGTCATCAACATGCATTGTTTGTCTGAAACTATCTTCGAAACGCCTAGTTTGTTTTCCAAATAGCCCCGTCTTTATTTCAAATTAAAACATCGGTCTGTCCGGTCTTTTATTTGTCTAAAACTAGTTGCAAAATTTATTTTAAATAAAAAGGAAACCCTAGTCTAAATTTCTAGTCCTAAATTCACCCAATCCTATTCTACCCACCTATCCTAGCCTGCCACCTCCCTCTCCCTCCACCTCATCTAACCCGCTGCCACCTCATCAATCCTCTCTCTCACCCCCCTCTCTCTCACCCCAGTTCCATAGCCCCCCTTCTCTCCCTGCCCCGTGGGTCCCGCCCCACTCCCCACTCAACCCACCCACACCACGCCACGCCCCAGCCACCCGCTGGCCCCACTCCCTACCCTGGCCCCCCCACCGACCTCCTCTCTTCCCCACGCCCCCGACACCCTCCTCTCTCCCCGCGCTTCCCTCCTCCCTAGTTCTCCCAGGCGCCGCCGCTCCCGCCTTCTTCCTCTCCGGCGCCGGCCGCCGCCACCAGCCTGTCCGCCTCCTGCCGCGCCCTTCCACCTCCCTCCTCCGCCGCACGCGGACCCCCCTCATCGCCGGCTCCTCCTCCCCGCGCTCGCTGGCCCTTCTCCCTCCTCCCCTCCGGCCGTGACGCCGCTCGGCTCCCCGCCGCCGGCGCGCCCCCGTCGGCCTCCTCGCCTACACACGCGACCCCGCCCTTCTCCTCCTCCGGCGAGCCGCCGCGCCACGGAGCTCCTCCGGCCGCCCAGGCGCGCCTCCCCGCATCGCCTCCCCGCGCCGCCAGCAGCCTCCACCCCGCCCTTCGACCGCGGCCGTCCCCCTCCTCCACAGCGCCGCCTCGCCGTTTTCCTCTCCTCCGGCGCCCTCGGCCTCGCCGCGACCTCGCCGCCGACCTCCTCCGTCGCTCGCCTCGAGTCCGCTGCCGCCTCTGCGCCCCATCGACGCGCGCTCTCCCCGGCCTCAAGCTCGCCGTCGAACTGCCGTCGACCTCGCCGGCTCGCGTCGCCGGCCAGGCCCTTCTCCTCCGTTCTGCCCCTGCCCGGCCCATCACCGCCGGAGTCCGGGCGCGTGCGCCGCCCTGCGCGACCTGGGCCCTCTGTACGTCACCAAGCTTCCGTCGCCTTCCTCGGGTTGTCTGCGACCGCCACCGCCGTCCTTCCTCGTCGTCCGCGAGCTTCCGCGAGTGGGCCCTGCAGCGTCGCATCTCCCCGGCTCCCAGCCGCTAGGCTCTGCCCCAAGGTGCCGAGCGAGTTGCAGATGGAGGCAGCGTGTCCAGGTGTCGGGCTTGTTGGGCCACTATATCTCAAGGATACACGGATGTGGCAAAACGCCCAACGATTCCTTCACGAACGCTCGGCTAAGGCCTCCCGACAAGATCTTCGACTCGGAGCACCAAGTACTCCGCTTGAAACCCGAAGACCGAACCCGATGACCGCCAAGAACCTCGACACGAAAACGCCGAGTTCCCCTTTGCGGACACCAAGTTCTTCGACCCTGGATCCATAGAACGTTCCGCCGAAGCCACGGACCCTCGGGATGACATGTTCTTCACCCAAGGGCGACAAGGCTTTCTTCACGGATTTCAAGACCCCGACATCGAAACGACAAGGTCATCGTCATGGAACCCGAAGACCACATGTGCGACAAGTACTCCCTCGAGAACGCCGAGTACTTCACCCCGGACACCGAGACCCTGGACGACAAGTTCTCCTTCCCGGAAGCATTGACACTCGCGCGACAAGATCTACTTCCCCGATCCGAAGACCCTAAATCCCGGAGTCCGAGAACGATCTCGTCGAACCCCAGATCCGAACCCTGAGACCGACCCCGAACCCCGAACCAAGTTCGCCGAACCCTAATGTGTGACCCCTTTTCTCGAGCCCTATTTTATCAATGTAATAACAACTTGTTGCATATTAATTGCCATACTTGCATGCATATTTGTGTGGTTTGGGGGCCTTATGCCGATTCACCATATAATTAAATATGGGGCCCATATGCGGGCAAATCTAGTCTCATATTGGCCTCATTTAAATTTGTATAGCGAACCGATGCCATGTTTTGTCCTGCTAAGACAACATTTAAATTGCGGGGTAGTTAAACAACTAGAACCATTTAATTAATTGTCGGGACCCCGGTTCCACTTAATATGGCCTAATTGCACCGCATCTTTGCCATGTCATACATCATGCATGCATCATGCCCGATCTTCTGCTGTTGTGTTAAATAGTACATCCGGTGTTTCTTCTAGTGTTTTGCTTCTTCGCGGATAAGGCCGTTGAGTTGATGCGAGTGTCGACCCGATCTTTGGATGAACCTTCGGCAATGTTTTCAGGCGAGCACCTCCCCCTTTCTACCTATCTTACTTTTATAGTATTTATTCCCTCCTGTTGATCTATTGCTATCTGTGTGCGCTGCTCTAGTTTCCGTATCCGTGATATCCCTTGCAGCCTTATATTGCCTTGGACACCTCCTATTACCGTTGTTTGGTAGATAGTTGGACCTGCGCGTCATAGTCGCTTGCTCAAGTGCTGTTGCGTGTCGTCAAGTGCCACAGTTGTTGGTGTATTGCCGCATGTTTGTTGTTGGAGATGATCATAACTTTATTTACTGTTTAACAACTAAAATTGAAGTAAGTAAGCAGAGGCACAGGTGGGCAATAGATGTTATTTGGTTGTTAACCGTCCACTTGTGTCCCGTAGGACCCCGAGTACTTGATACCTGTTCCTTGAATTTTCGCGCTATCCACATCCGGGAGGATTATGGGACCCCCCTTAGCCAGAGCTTGATTCATTCTTATTTCCTGGGGCCACAAACTAGTTTGAGGTTTTATTTACTATCCTGTACTTATGCCATGCTACTGCTTTATTTACGATTGTGCGAGGAGCACACTGTACTGTTTAGGATCGTGACCCGTTTACGCGGTATCGACAAGCCCAGTTTTGGGTTCCCAGTCGCTTACAGCCGGCCCCACAAACCTTGAGTCCGTCTCGGAGTCAGCTAGCTTCGTTGCGGGTGTACTCAACGGGGTGGCCCCCGGAAATATTTCTGAATCTGGTGATTGCTTTGTCGTGAAGGCCTCGTTGGGTTTTGATTTGGTTTTTCCGAGGTTGATCGAGTGTGTGTTGCTATTTGTGCACCCCGGCCGGGTAAAACTTTCTGAAAGCCGTGTCCGCGGTTATGGACGACTTGGAGCACAGTATCTCGATCATAGACAACTATAACTAAAGTAGTGCTATAAATTTGACTCTACAATGACTAGTAATCAGCTTCACTATAATGGAATGGCTAAATAAAACTGCCCACAATTGCTTGTTTGGGTTGTCGCTTGCGACCACTGTATCTGACTAGTAAGTATTGCAACTATAACGGAATGGCTAAGTAAAAGTACCAACAACTGCTGGGTTTTGGGTTATCTCATGCTAATTGTATTTGACTAGTAAGTGTCGCAACTACAACGGAATGGTTAACTAAAAGTGCCCACTGCTTATTTTATCAGGATGATTATCTATACCTGACTAGTAATTGCTGCAACGATAACTGAATAAATAAAACTGCCAACTGTGTGAGTTCCTCGGTTGACTTCCTCGTTTGGTCTCGAGGGGGAAATGCCAGGATGGGTTTGTTTGGTGCCAGATTCCGATTGGTTCCGAATAGGTCTTTCTTACCCCTCTCTGATAGCCGCCAGTTATATCGAGTCTCTATAGGTTGTTTAGTGCATGATGCCGCTGCCGCTTCCGTCCACCATACCTATGTAGGCGAGGACCGCCGAATTCTAGCCTCGCCGTGTACTGGCCTCAGTACTGACCGCTCTCTCTTTTTCCTTTGCCCGTTGTCGGCACCCCTTTTATTTAAGCAGGTTATGAGATCGACGTCGTTAGCAGGGTTACCCTTCCGGCTTGGCCTGGGCAGGGTTATGGACGCCATTGGTTATTCTTCAGGGCTCTTAGCCCCATTTGCATCTTGTCCGTAGTCGGACGCTCTATCATTTTCAAGGTGATTTGGATCTTTGTATATTATATCTGTATTCTTGACTCATGGAGTCGGGTTGTATATATCTCTGTTCTGTGGGTCCCATCGAGGACTGTTGTGTAATGTTATTACTTCGTTTTCCACCCGCACGAAAGTGCCTGGTGGGCACCTTTGAAACGTTTCTATGCGGGTTTGGCGGGTTTCGCTAAAACTTGCATAGGGCCGATTCTGAGGGTGTTACAAAGGGGGAAGCAGAAGCTCATCTAAAACATGAAGACAGAGAAGAGGCCACTCCCTAGGTCTAAGAAATATCAAGTGTCTATGCATGTAATCAACAAACACCTATTCATGTCCACACTCTTATTGTTGGGTTATGAGCGCATGAACGTCCAGAACGTGGACTGGGTATGCTGGATTATTAGGCATAATTTCCACGAGTAATTCCATAATATAAATCATGACAACAACAGCTACAATCACGTAAACCTCTAACACACTAGATGTATTGATCAACATGAACAGTAGCAGAATATACGCATGACGACCGGGAAGACGCGCCGTGATGACGAACTTGAGCAGTCGCGTGGAGCGCTTCCCAAAAACCTTATTCGCCCTCTCCCGTACAGGATCACAAGGGCGAGTGGTTCCGGAGACCTGCTCTCCCGTCCGCCGGTGCACGCCGGCAAGCGGGATGGAGTAGACTACGGTGGCGGCGCAAGCAGAGAGGATGGCAAAACCCTATATTGGTTTTCGATGGTGTTGTGGCGGTAGCCGCGCAGGACTTTATATAGAGCAGCTCAGGAAACCCTAACGGAGGCGAACGTGGGCCGAGTCCACGTTACGCACGTTCGGGTCGGTTACAGTAGCCCTCGATCCGGGAGCGACCCGAATAAGCTATCTGCTTGACACGTTTGTCAAAACCTCATAGTTTTCCTGAGCAGCAAAATAAAGCTCGGCTCGGCGAGATTCCCGCAACCCGCAACCCGTAACCCGTGGCGCGCGTCGTGACGGGCGGGTGTGCGAGCGGTGGCGTCGTCGGAGGAGGAGCGCGCACGTGTATCTCTCTTATTGCCACTCACTTACAAAGTGGTGCAACACTCCACCTTATAAGGTGATGCAACTCTCCTCCAACTTTCCATGTGGGACTAAACTTGAGCTCCCACTCCACTTCCATGTGAGCTGCCACAAACATGGGCCTAAACACATATGGGCTGCCACAAATTTGGGCTTTAAGATTTAGGGAAAATCTGAAATACACATGGGCCTAAATGAATTGGCCCATTATTTCTAACAGGGTACTGGGCTGGCCAAGTGGACGCTAACATCTGGTATCAGAGCCAGCATCGCCATGCCTTCCTGAGGGGATTCTCAGGGGGATGGGATGTGAGGACCCTCTGTTGACCGGTGGAGGCTGCTTGGTTTAGTCCCACCTCACCAAATATAATTTTCTTTGTGTATCTTTATTGTGACTCCCTTACTCATTGCAAGTTAAGTAATATAAGAGTGAGTTACTTTTTTATTATGATTTGTGTATTAATAAATATGATGCTTCTTGTCTGTATTCTCTTTATCGACACTTCACTCCATGAACTTGTGGTCATGTTTATTGAGTTTAGTTTTCACTTGGGGACAAGCGAGGTCTAAGCTTGGGGGGAGTTGATACATCCATTTTATATCACTATTTTATATCATAATTTACTGTTATTCATTGACATATTTCTTATTAAGAAATGATAATTATGTTATTTTATCTATTTTTGCATGTTTGATGACTTTTGTTGGATGAACCGCCGGAGTCAGGATTCTGATGGAAAAAGTGTAACGCCCCCGAATCGGGTCTATGCAGATCTCAGCATTTCCCGCCAAAATCCGCATAGAAGCGATTCAAAGACGCCCACCAGACACTTTCGTGTGGGTGGGTTTTGAATACAAGTAGTTACATCACAGTAGTTTACAACCGAGTCCACAAGAACTTATATATACAACAACAGATCAACGAGTCAAGAATACAAATGTTACAAATCATAAAGAGAGCCAATAGTATCCGAGTACGGACAAGATCCAAATGGGACTAATAGTCCTGAAGAATAACCAAGCGGTGTCCATAACCCTGCCCAGGCCAAGCCGGAAGGGTAACCTTGCTAACGTCGTCAATCACATACCTGTCAAGCCAAAAGGGTGCCGACAAAGGGCAAAGGAAAAGCAGAAAGAGAGCAGTCAGTACTGAGGCCAGTACACGGCGAGACTAGAATTCGGCGGTCCTCGCCTACATAGGTATGGTGGGCTCAGCGGCAGCAAAGCTTGCACTATCTAACTTATAGAGACACGCTACAACTTCGGCTATTGGAGCGAGATAAGAGAGCACTATACAATATCTATAATATAACACCAAACATAACCCATCCGAAGATTTCCCCCTCGAAGACCAGTCGAGGAAGTCCCCTTGCGGAACACACACGGTGGTAATTTTAGTTGAGCAGGTGTTTAGTTGATAAGGCTAATTACTAGTCATATTACTAAAGGCAAAACATTAGTGGCGTTGTCTATGATCATGACACTGTACTCCTGAGGCGTCCATAACCGTGGACACATGACTTCTCGAAAATATTTACCCTGCGGGGGTGCACTACTGTACCCAAACGCATGCTCAACCCTTCAGGCAACATATCACGCATGCCATCCGAATCTCACAACAAGAACTGTCCCTTAACTATGCGCATATCCAGAGGCATCACCTACTGTGGGGAACCAACCAAGAGGTACGACAATTCTCAAGGAAGGCACAGCGTTTGCGCCTACTGGTGGATCGGGCCCTGCGGGGTAACTTGTACACACCGTGGGTGCCGCCACCGTGTACCGCGATTTATGTATGCAAGCCATGGCAATCTACCAAAACATCAAGTCCGAAGACATATCAACTCACCCATGTCCGAGAACATATTATGCGTATGTGGGTGCCGCCACCGTGTACCGCGATTTATGTATGCAAGCCATGGCAATCTACCAAAACATCAAGTCCGAATACACATCAACTCACCCATGTCCGAGGACATATTATGCGTATGCACCAAATGGAAAACCAATTTTATAACCCTCTGGATATACGAATTGAGCCGGTAGTTGAGGAGGGATCCCAGAGGCCCCACGTTTGGTTAGCGCGATCAACTCAGAACTGGTACCGTAGAACGAACGGGTCCTAGGTTGGCTCAAGCAGTTCCCAAAGGTGGTCCCTGCCGGGGCCTTATCATTAGGTGAAACCATAACCAACAACATCAGATTAATTATCTTATCACCAACCATATCCAAGTATCATGTTCCACATGTATGAGAGCAATACTAAGCATGCCTACGACTCGCAAGGAGAGACTAGCTACTCAAACAAGGCAATAGGATAACCAAGGCAATATAGTGGAGTAGGTAAATAAAGGGACGGTACTATAGCATCGACAATAAGGATAGCAATAGATCAAAGGAAGGAAGTAAAGACTATAAATGCAAAATAGGTAGAATGGGGAGAATGCTCGCCTGTGAGGCAAGGTCGGTGACCGAAGGCTTGTCATATCTCACATCGACCCATCGTCCTATCCAGTGAAGAAGCAAACACTAGAAAGAGCAACCGATGCAGTATTTAACACTAGGCGGAAGATCCGACATGTTTATGATATGATGTATGGCATAGCAATATGCGGTCTCACTTAGCAATATTAAGCGGAATCGGGATCCTGACATTTAAATAAAAGGTTCAAGTTATTTAACTACCCCGTATATTAAATGTTGAATTAATAAAGCAAAGCATGGCATCAGTTCGCTACACAAATTTAAATGGAGCCAATATTAGACTAGATTCGCCAGTATATGGGTTCCATATTTAATTATGAGGTGAATCGACAATATACCCCCAAACAAATAAATATGTATGAGAGCATGAATAATTTAATATGCAACATGTTTAATATAGCAATTAATAAAATAGGGGCTCGGATAGGGGTCACACATTGGGATTCGAAGATCTTGGGGATCAATGGAATCGGGTCCTTCGGATCCGTGTCGTATACCTTGAGATCTAGGAGGGAGAATTTGGAGTCCATGATGGAGATCTTGTCAAGTGTCTCGGCTTGAGATTGATGGCAACTTGGTTCCAATACCGATGCTCTCAGAGTGGCACCATACCAATGTCGGCCTTGGTTCCTTAGATGCCTCGCCGGACATCTGGACATCATAACGAACGGTTTCACGGGTGTTGGCTATTTGTCTTGAATTGTTGGCAGCACGATCACACATGCTCGAGTGCCTTGGAGTCGGCAGCAACGCATACAAAACTGCCACGAGCATTGAACCTCACCCAACTCGCAGGGAAAAACAAAACAGAGGCCACAGGAGGTAGAGCTTGGAGGGCAGCGACCACCCGCTGGTCATGGCTGAAGGGATTCGCGGCATAGTAAATCAAAATTTTCTACGGAGCGAACAGAGGGAAAGCCAAGATCTAATCTAGGAGATGCAAACAACGAGAGAGATTGGATTAGATCTTCATACCCTTGAAGATTCGCACAGCGGAACGTTCGTCGGAACGTGGGTGATGTAGTCGTACTCGCTTCTCCTCCTCGCGATCCGATCCGATCTAGCACCACAAGTGGCGGTGCCTCCGTGAGATGCACACGTGCAGCACCTCGACGTCTCCTCCTTCCTCGGACCAGCAAGTATGGTGGAGAGATAGATTGGATCTACAACACGACGGCGTGGTGTATATGGTGGAGAATTTCTGCAGCAGGGCTTCGCCTACAAACAGTCGGGAGGGAGAGAGGAAAGCTAGCAAGGCGGCTAGGGTTTGGAGGAGAGGTGTAGGGGTTTGGTGCGCCCCCACCCCTCTTTATATAGAGGGGGGGGGGCGCAGCCCTAGCCCCTCCCCCAAGCCCAAAGGATAAGGAGTGGGGGGCATGGACTCTCCCCTCTTCTAGAAACCCTATCTCTAGTTTAAACGATTTAAACTCTCTAGGATCGGCTGGGCCCTATGGGGCCTTGTGCCCCTGGCCCAATGCGGCCAGGACACTCCCTCATAGGCCCATGCCCCCTCCCGGAAGGTGGGGCCACGTTGGTCCCCTTCCGGAAGGTTCTAGAAGCTTCCGGTACAATACCGATCAACCCGGAACAATTCCGAACTCCAAAAACTGCACTGCCTTATATGAATCTTATTCTCCAGACCATTCCGGAACCTCTCGTGATGTCCCGGATCCCATCCGAGACTCCAAACAAAAATTCATAAACCAATTATCCAATCTATCCTAGCGTCAAGACACGTTAAGTGTGTGACCCTGCGGGTTCGAGAATATGCAGACATGATCTTCTATCAATAATCAACAGCGGGGTGTGGGCACCCATATTGACTCCCACACATTCATCGATGATCATATCGGATGAACCACGATGCCAGGATTCAATCAATCCCATATATATATTCCCTTCGTCTCGCGATATTTTACTTGCCCGAGATTCGATCGTCGGTACCGTCATACCTAGTTCAATCTCGTTCACAGCAAGTACTTTACTCGTTCCGTAATCCGATATCACTTTGTGATTAACTCCTTAACCACATGCTTGCAAGCGGTGTTGTTATCGATTACCGAGTGGGCCCGAAGTATATCTCTCCGACTTGGGAGGGACAAATTCCATCTCGATACATACAACCCAACAGATACTTTCCGATCACCTGAGAGACACCTTTATGATCACCCTCTCATAGGATGACGTTTGATGACCTCAAAGCTTTCTTCCGATACCAGGGAGTTGTATTATCTCATGGTCTAAGGAATACAATATTTGACATAAGAAAAGCTTCGCAAAGACGAACACGATGACCCGATCTAATTGCTTTGCTTAGTTTGGGTCTGTCCATCATATCATTCTCCAATGAAATGATCTCATTATCAATTGACAACTCATGTCTATGGTTAGGAAACCTTAACCATCATTGATCAATGAGCTAGTCCTTAGAGGCGTACCAGGGACACGGTGTTGTTCACAAACCACACAAGTATTAATGTTTCCGCTTAATACAATTCTAGCATGGAATATAAAATTTATCATGAACAAGAATTATAATAATAACATCTTTATTATTGCCTCTAGGGCATAATTCCAACAGTCTCCCACTTGCACTAGAGTCAATAATCTAGTTTACATCTGGCAACAATCTCACACCCATGGCACTGAGGTGCTGATCATGTTTTACACGTGGAAGAGGTTTAGTCAATGGATCTGCGACATTCAGATCTGTATGTACTTTGCTAATCTTCAGATCTCCATCTGCAATATAATCTCGGATTATATGAAACTTGCGGTTGATATGCTTGGTCTTTGGAAGATATCTTGGTTCCTTAGCGAGTGCTATGGCGCCAGTGTTGTCACACAATATCACCAGTGGGTCCAATGTACTTGGAACCACGCCAAGCTCAGTGATGAAGTTTCTGATCCAAACTCCTTCACTTGACGCTTCTGCAGCAGCCATGTATTCCGCTTCTACTGTAGATCCCGCGATCACGCTTTGCTTGCAGCTTCTCCAGCTCACAGCTCCTCCATTTAAAATATAAACGTATCCTGTCTGAGATTTGGAATCATCCTTGTCGGTGTCAAAACTAGCGTCGACGTAACCTTTTACGACAAGCTGTTCATCACCCCCATAGACTAAGAACATTTCTTTAGTCCTATTTAGGTACTTTAGGATGTTCTTCACGGCTGTCCAGTGTTCCACTCCTGGATCACTTTGATATCTGCTCGTCAAACTAAGAGCATTGGACACATCCAGTCTAGTACACATCATGGCATACATGATGGAACCTATGGCCGAGGCATAAGGCACTTTGCTCATAGCTTCCCTATCATTTACCGTAGCTGGACACTGAGCCTTGCTCAATATCTTACCTGACAACATAGGCACTGAACCTTTCTTTGCCTTATCCATTCTGAACCTTTTCAGAACTTTGTCTAGGTATGTACTCTAGCTTAAAGCTATCAGGCGTCTTTGTCTATCTCTATAGATTTTGATGCCCAATATATAAGCAGCTTCACCTAGGTCTTTCATTGAAAAACACTTGTTCAAATAACTCTTCACATCGTTAAGCATGTTGATGTCATTTCCGATAATCAATATGTCATCCACATATAGTACCAGAAACGTCACCGAGCTCCCACTCACTTTCTTGTAGATACAAGCTTCGTAGCAATTTGGAACAAATCCAAAGCTCTTGATCACTTGATCAAAACGAAGGTTCCAACTCCGAGATGCTTGCTTCAGTCCATAAATGGAACGCTGAAGTTTGCATACTTTACTAGCATCCTTAGGATCGACAAAACCTTCGGGTTGCATCATATACAACTCTTCATCAATGTTGCCATTGAGGAAAGCAGTCTTGACATCCATCTGCCATATTTCATAATCATGAAACGCAACAATTGCTAATAAAATCCGAATGGACTTAAACATTGCTACGGGAGAGAAAGTCTCATCGTAGTCAACACCTTGAACTTGTCGAAAACCTTTCGCGACAAGCCGTGCTTTATAGAAGGTAACATTACCATCCGCGTCCGTTTTCTTCTTGAAGATCCATTTGCACTCAACGGCCTTTCGGTCGCTAGGAGGGTCCACCAAAGTCCATACTTGGTTTTCGCTCATGGATCCCAATTCGGATTTCATGGCTTCTAGCCATTTCTCAGAGTCTGGGCTCATCATCGCTTCCTCATAGTTCGTAGGTTCACCGTCTTCTACTAACAAGACAGTCAAGACAGGGTTGCCGTACCACTCAGGAGGGGCACGCGACCTTGTCGACCTGCGACGTTCAGTAGCAGCATCGTCCGAAGCTTCATGATTGTGGCATCCCGCAAAACCACTACTAGAAAATCGCGTTGTTTTTGTGCATTGCATCGTCATCATCTTGCATTGTTTGTCTGAACTATTTCGAAAAGCCTAGTTTTGCTTCGTACAAATACCCCTCTTTATTTCAAATGCAAAACCCCGATCGTATCGGATATTTTATTTCCCTAAAAACTAATTGCAAAGTGGCCTTGTTTTAGAATAAACAAAACCAAACAAACACATATTTACAAAACCTAAACTCTAAATCCTAGTCCCACCAAATCCTATCCTACCCACCAACCCCAGCGTGCCACCTCACCCTCCCCCAATTTTCCTACCCACCCCGCCACCTCATCGATCCTAGACTTTCCCCCCCCAGTCCCTATCTCACCCCAGCCTTCCTACCCCCCCTCACTTACCCCCGGACCCCACCGCCCCTGGGCCCCGCCCTACAGGCCCGCAGCCCCTCTCTCTCTCTTTTCCCCCTGGCCTACCCCCTGGCCCCGCGTGTCCCGCTCCCCACCTGTCCCGTTCCTCTCTCTCTCCTTTCCTCTCTCACCCGACGACCCCGCGCCCGTCTTCCCCGTCGCAGGCCTCCCTCCCCCTCCTCTGGCTCGCCGCCACGCCCCGCCGGCGCCGCCCCTCCTCCGTTCCCCTCCGTCGCCGGACCCGCGCTCGCCCTGACCCGCCTCTCTCCTCCCTCCTCCCCTTTGCCGGCGTCCACCCCGCGGGCAGGACCTCGCCGCCTCGCCTTCAACCGCGTCCGGCGCCGCGGCCGCCGCCCTCCTCGCCGCTGCCGGTCCGCCCCGCCTACACCTTCCTCTGCCTCGTCGCCCCGTCCTCCGCTCCAGGCCCGCCGCCGGCCTCAACCACCCTCTGGGCCGCGACCCCACCTGCTCGCGCGCACCCCGAGCCGCCTCCGGCCACCGCCGCTTCCCCTTTGCCTCTCCGCGCCGTCGGCCCGCTCACCTCCGGCCACCGCCCTCTGCGCGCTCCGCCGGAGCCGCCGCTGGCTCGCCGTCGCCATCCTCCCTCCGGCGAGCTTCCTCCTCCACCGCCGCGCCTCGCCCGTCCCGCCCGAGCTCAGCCCGTCCCCGAGCCACCGTCGCCCAGGCGCCCCGCTCCGACCCGCCGCCGACCTAGGTGGACCCGCCCTGCAGGCCCCGTCCGCCGCCTCGCACGGACCCCGTCACCCTGGATCTCCTCTGCACCGGCGCCTTCCGTCTCCTACTCCACGGCGTCGCCAAGATCTTCGATGCGGAGACCCCCGTGTACCGGTACCGACGTAAGAGGTGGAACCCGAAGGTCGCCATCATGGATCCACAAGACCTCCTTCTCGAACATCCGAAGACCCCGACCCATGGAAACCGAAGACCCTGAATCCGGATCCGAAGACCGAACCGGGCATGCCAAATTCTTCGGCTCGAAGGACACAGAGGCGACAAGTACGTCTTCCCGGATCTGATGCCCGAGAACCCGAACGTCAAGAGCGTCGATGCGAATACGGCAAGCTCATCTACCCCGGACCCCGTGCGACAAGATCTACTTCACGGATCCGAAGACCCCGGTACCCGATCCACTCAAGTTCGCCATCGACGACAAGATCGACACCAACCAGGGGAAAGTCCGATGCGCCCCCGGCACCAACCCAAGTCCTGCTTCCCGGATGCGGCAAGATCTACTTCCCCAATCCGAAGACCCTAAATACCGGAGTCCGAGAATGTTTCCGTCGAACCCTGAGACCGAACCCCGAACCCCGGAACCCCAAGATCGTCGAACCCTAATGTGTGAACCCCTTATCCGAGAACCCTATTTTATAAATTGTCAACTATCTAAAATTGTTGCATATTAAAATGTTCATATTTGCACACATATCATGTGGTTTGGGGGCCTTATGCCGATTCACCTCATAATTAAATATGGGGCCCATATGCGGGCAAATCTAGACTCATATTGGCCTCATTTAAATTTGTGTAGCGAACCGGTAACTTATTTTGCCATGTGAAGACAACATTTAATTTGCGGGGTAGATAAATAACATGAACCATCTAATTAATTGTCGGGACCCCGGTTCCGCTTAATATGACCTAATTGCATCGCATCTTTGCCATGCCATACATCATGCATGCATCATGCCCGATCTTTCGTCGTAGTATTAAATATTGTATCCGGTGTTTATTCTAGTGTTTTGGTTCTTCGCGGATAAGGCCGTTGAGTGGATGCGAGTGTCGACCCGATCTTCGGATGAACCTTCGGCAATGTTTTCAGGCAAGCATCTCCCCCTTTCTACCTATCTTACTTTTATAGTATTTATTCCCTCCTGTTGATCTATTGTTATCTGTGTTGCGATGCTCTAGTTTTCGTACCCGTGTTATCCCTTGCAGCCTTATATTGCCTTGGACACCTCCTATTACCTGTTGTTTGGTAGATGGTTGGACTTGCGCGTCGTAGTCGCTTGCTCAAGTGCTGTTGCGTGTCGTCAAGTGCCACAGTTGTTGGTGTATTGCCACATGTTTGATGTTGGAGATGATCTTGGCTTTAATTATTGTTCACTTTAATTATTGTTTAACAACTAAAATTGAAGTAAGTAAGCAGAGGCACAGGTGGGCAATAGATGTTATTTGGTTGTTAACCGTCCACTTGTGTCCCGTAGGACCCCGAGTACTTGATACCTGTTCCTTGATTTATCGCGCTATCCACATCCGGGAGGATTATGGGACCCCCCTGAGCCAGAGCTTGATTCATTCTTATTTCTTGGGGCCACAAACTAGTTTGAGGTTTTATTACTATCCTGTACTTATGCCATGCTACTGCTTTATTTACGATTGTGCGAGGAGCACACTGTACTGTTTAGGATCGTGGCACGATTCCGCGGTGTCGACAAGCCCAGTTTTGGGTTCCCAGTCGTTCACAGCCGTCCCCACAACCTTGAGTCCGTCTCGGAGCCGGCCGGCTTCGTTGCGGGTCTACTTTAAGGGGTGGCCCCCTGAAATATTTCTGAATCCTGTGATTGCTTTGTCGTGAAGGCCTCGTTGGGTTTTGATTTGGTTTTTCCGAGGTTGATCGAGTGTGTGTTGCTATTTGTGCACCCCGGCCGGGTAAAACTTTCTGAAAGCCGTGTCCGCGGTTATGGACGACTTGGAGCACAGTATCTCGATCATAGACAACTATAACTAAAGTAGTGCCATGAATTTGACTTTATAATGACTAGTAATCAGCTTCACTATAATGGAATGATTAAATAAAACTGCCAACAATTGCTTGTTTGGGTGTCGCTTGCGACCATTGTATCTGACTAGTAAGTATTGCAACTATAACGGAATTGGCTAAATAAAAGTACCAACAACTGCTGGGTTTTGGGTTATCTCATGCTAATTGTATCTGACTAGTAAGTGTCACAACTACAACGGAATGGTTAATTAAAAGTGCCCACTGCTTAATTTATCAGGATGATTATCTATACTTGACTAGTAATTGTTGCAACGATAACCGAATAAATAAAAATGCCAACTGTGTGAGTTCCTCGGTTGACTTCCTCGATCGGTGTCGAGGGGGAAACGCCAGGATGGGTTTGATTGGTGGTAGTATCAGGTTGGTTCCGAATAGGTCTTTCTTACCCCTCTCTGATTGCCGCCAGTTGTATCGAGTCTCTATAGGTTGTTTAGTGCATGCTGCCGCTGCCGCTTCAGCCCACCATACCTATGTAGGCGAGGACCGCCGAATTCTAGCCTCGCCGTGTACTGGCCTCAGTACTGACGCTCCTCTTTTTCCTTTGCCCTTTGTCGGCACCCCTTTTGTTTTAGCAGGTTTCGACGTCGTTAGCAGGGTTACCCTTCCGGCTTGGCCTGGGCAGGGTTATGGACGCCATTGGTTATTCTTCAGGGCTCTTAGCCCCATTTGTATCTTGTCCGTCGCTGGACGCTCTATCGTTTCAAGGTGGTTTGGATCTTTGTTCTGTATATCTGTATTCTTGACTCATGGAGTCGTGTTGTATATATCTGTTCTGTGGGTCCCATCGAGGACTGTTGTGTAATGTTATTACTTCGTTTTCCACCCGCACGAAAGTGCCTGGTGGGCACCTTTGAATCGTTTCTATGCGGGTTTGGCGGGTTTCGCTAAAACTTGCATAGGGTCGATTCTGAGGGTGTTACAGAGTGGTATCAGAGCTCAGCAGTTGCGATACCCCACAAGTCCAGCCTGTAGGATAACCTAGCTAACGACCGAAGTAGAGTGTCAAAACTATTTTTTGCAAAACCGGTTGGATAGTTCTGATTAGGTCTGATTTTATTCCTTACGCCTCTGCTGCTCTCCTCTCACCTCTGCGTGTTTTGGAATCCGCTCTCTTCTCTCTCTTTGAGTCCAGGAATTCTCGTGGTTGGGTTCCGTCGTACCTTCAGGGTTTCGCTCCCTCCTTTCATAACGGTGTTCTACCATCCGGTGTTCATGCTGTCTGGGGAATCCGTCTACTGTGGTACCATTCTTTGTTCCTTGTTTGTGCTTCCAGTGTTTTCCGACACGACGGCATCATCTACGCCAGATCCGATGCAGAGTCTGCATCACTCCTTTGTTCCCGAACCTCGATTGTCGAGATCTTCAGTCTAATTCCGAGAGTTGGTTGCATAATCCGCCTATTCGTGTGCAGAGTAATGGTTCGAGTGCGGGATGGAGTAGCTACCATACCACTACTCTTATCATTCGCTCTTGTACATCGAATCAGTGGATCCAGCAATTTTACTCCGTCCACGGAAGCTAGAGGTGGCTTTATTTGTTGATACCTCTACCTTCGACCTTTTGTCCGGAGTGTTCCCTCGACGATCACGGACAACGACCTCTTGTTAGTGGTGTCGCGAGGATCTACACGAAGCGAGAAGACGCAGATCGCCGACCTTCCTTTCCGGTACCATGAGGCGGATCTCGAGGGCGAGATCCATTGTTAGTGGTGTCGGATTGTGGCATCCCGCAAAACCACTACTAGAAAATCGCGTTGTTTTTGTGCATTGCATCGTCATCATCTTGCATTGTTTGTCTGAACTATTTCGAAAAGCCTAGTTTTGCTTCGTACAAATACCCTCTTTATTTCAAATGCAAAACCCCGATCGTATCGGATATTTTATTTCCCTAAAAACTAATTGCAAAGTGGCCTTGTTTTAAAATAAACAAAACCAAACAAACACATATTTACAAAACCTAAACTCTAAATCCTAGTCCCACCAAATCCTATCCTACCCACCAACCGCAGCGTGCCACCTCACCCTCCCCCAATTTTCCTACCCACCCCGCCACCTCATCGATCCTAGACTTCCCCCCCACTCCCTCTCTCACCCCAGCCTTCCTACCCCCCCTCACTTACCCCCGGACCCCACCGCCCCTGGGCCCCGCCCTGCAGGCCCGCAACCCCTCTCTCTCTCTTTTCCCCCTAGCCCACCCCCTGGCCCCGCGTGTCCCGCTCCCCACCTGTCCCGTTCCTCTCTCTCTCCTTTCCTCTCTCACCCGACGACCCCGCGCCCGTCTTCCCCGTCGCAGGCCTCCCTCCCCCCTCCTCTGGCTCGCCGCCACGCCCCGCCGGCGCCGCCCCTCCTCCGTTCCCCTCCGTCGTCGGACCCGTGCTCGCCCCGACCCGCCTCTCTCCTCCCTCCTCCCCTCTGCCGGCGTCCACCCCGCGGGCAGGACCTCGCCGCCTCGCCTTCAACCGCGTCCGGCGCCGCGGCCGCCGCCCTCCTCGCCGCTGCCGGGCCGCCCCGCCTACACCTTCCTCCGCCTCGTCGCCCCGTCCTCCGCTCCAGGCCCGCCGCCGGCCTCAACCACCCTCTGGGCCGCGACCCCACCTGCTCGCGCGCACCCCGAGCCGCCTCCGGCCACCGCCGCTTCCCCTTTGCCTCTCCGCGCCGTCGGCCCACTCACCTCCGGCCACCGCCCTCCGCGCGCTCCGCCGGAGCCGCCGCTGGCTCGCCGTCGCCATCCTCCCTCCGGCGAGCTTCCCCCTCCACCGCCGCGCCTCGCCCGTCCCGCCCGAGCTCAGCCCGTCCCCGAGCCACCGTCGCCCAGGCGCCCCGCTCCGACCCGCCGCCGACCTAGGTGGACCCGCCCTGCAGGCCCCGTCCGCCGCCTCGCACGGACCCCGTCACCCTGGATCTCCTCTGCACCGGCGCCTTCCGTCTCCTACTCCACGGTGTCGCCAAGATCTTCGATGCGGAGACCCCCGTGTACCGGTACCGACGTAAGAGGTGGAACCCGAAGGTCGCCATCATGGATCCACAAGACCTCCTTCTCGGACATCCAAAGACCCCGACCCATGGAAACCGAAGACCCTGAATCCGGATCCGAAGACCGAACCGGGCATGCCAAATTCTTCGGCTCGAAGGACACAGAGGCGACAAGTACGTCTTCCCGGATCTGATGCCCGAGAACCCGAACGTCAAGAGCGCCGATGCGAATACGCCAAGCTCATCTACCCTGGACACCGTGCGACAAGATCTACTTCACGGATCCGAAGACCCCGGTACCCGATCCACTCAAGTTCGCCATCGACGACAAGATCGACACCAACCAGGGGAAAGTCCGATGCGCCCCCGGCACCAACCCAAGTCCTGCTTCCCGGATGCGGCAAGATCTACTTCCCCAATCCGAAGACCCTAAATACCGGAGTCCGAGAACGTTTCCGTCGAACCCTGAAACCGAACCCCGAACCCCGGAACCCCAAGATCGTCGAACCCTAATGTGTGAACCCCTTATCCGAGAACCCTATTTTATAAATTGTCAACTATCTAAAATTGTTGCATATTAAAATGTTCATATTTGCACACATATCATGTGGTTTGGGGGCCTTATGCCGATTCACCTCATAATTAAATATGGGGCCCATATGCGGGCAAATCTAGACTCATATTGGCCTCATTTAAATTTGTGTAGCGAACCGGTAACTTATTTTGCCATGTGAAGACAACATTTAATTTGCGGGGTAGATAAATAACATGAACCATCTAATTAATTGTCGGGACCCCGGTTCCGCTTAATATGACCTAATTGCATTGCATCTTTGCCATGCCATACATCATGCATGCATCATGCCCGATCTTTCGTCGTAGTATTAAATATTGCATCCGGTGTTTATTCTAGTGTTTTGGTTCTTCGCGGATAAGGCCGTTGAGTGGATGCGAGTGTCGACCCGATCTTCGGATGAACCTTCGGCAATGTTTTCAGGCGAGCATCTCCCCCTTTCTACCTATCTTACTTTTATAGTATTTATTCCCTCCCATTGATCTATTGCTATCTGTGTTGCGATGCTCTAGTTTTCGTACCCGTGTTATCCCTTGCAGCCTTATATTGCCTTGGACACCTCCTATTACCTGTTGTTTGGTAGATGGTTGGACTTGCGCGTCGTAGTCGCTTGCTCAAGTGCTGTTGCGTGTCGTCAAGTGCCACAGTTGTTGGTGTATTGCCACATGTTTGATGTTGGAGATGATCTTGGCTTTAATTATTGTTCACTTTAATTATTGTTTAACAACTAAAATTGAAGTAAGTAAGCAGAGGCACAGGTGGGCAATAGATGTTATTTGGTTGTTAACCGTCCACTTGTGTCCCGTAGGACCCCGAGTACTTGATACCTGTTCCTTGATTTATCGCGCTATCCACATCCGGGAGGATTATGGGACCCCCCTGAGCCAGAGCTTGATTCATTCTTATTTCTTGGGGCCACAAACTAGTTTGAGGTTTTATTACTATCCTATACTTATGCCATGCTACTGCTTTATTTACGATTGTGCGAGGAGCACACTGTACTGTTTAGGATCGTGGCACGATTCCACGGTGTCGACAAGCCCAGTTTTGGGTTCCCAGTCGTTCACAGCCGTCCCCACAACCTTGAGTCCGTCTCGGAGCCGGCCGGCTTCGTTGCGGGTCTACTTTAAGGGGTGGCCCCCTGAAATATTTCTGAATCCTGTGATTGCTTTGTCGTGAAGGCCTCGTTGGGTTTTGATTTGGTTTTTCCGAGGTTGATCGAGTGTGTGTTGCTATTTGTGCACCCCGGCCGGGTAAAACTTTCTGAAAGCCGTGTCCGCGGTTATGGACGACTTGGAGCACAGTATCTCGATCATACACAACTATAACTAAAGTAGTGCCATGAATTTGACTTTATAATGACTAGTAATCAGCTTCACTATAATGGAATGATTAAATAAAACTGCCAACAATTGCTTGTTTGGGTGTCGCTTGCGACCATTGTATCTGACTAGTAAGTATTGCAACTATAACGAAATTGGCTAAATAAAAGTACCAACAACTGCTGGGTTTTGGGTTATCTCATGCTAATTGTATCTGACTAGTAAGTGTTGCAACTACAACGGAATGGTTAATTAAAAGTGCCCACTGCTTAATTTATCAGGATGATTATCTATACTTGACTAGTAATTGCTGCAACGATAACTGAATAAATAAAAATGCCAACTGTGTGAGTTCCTCGGTTGACTTCCTCGATCGGTGTGGAGGGGGAAACGCCAGGATGGGTTTGATTGGTTGTAGTATCAGGTTGGTTCCGAATAGGTCTTTCTTACCCCTCTCTGATTGCCGCCAGTTGTATCGAGTCTCTATAGGTTGTTTAGTGCATGCTGCCGCTGCCGCTTCAGCCCACCATACCTATGTAGGCGAGGACCGCCGAATTCTAGCCTCGCCGTGTACTGGCCTCAGTACTGACGCTCCTCTTTTTCCTTTGCCCTTTGTCGGCACCCCTTTTGTTTTAGCAGGTTTCGACGTCGTTAGCAGGGTTACCCTTCCGGCTTGGCCTGGGCAGGGTTATGGACGCCATTGGTTATTCTTCAGGGCTCTTAGCCCCATTTGCATCTTGTCCGTCGCTGGACGCTCTATCGTTTCAAGGTGGTTTGGATCTTTGTTCTGTATATCTGTATTCTTGACTCATGGAGTCGTGTTGTATATATCTGTTCTGTGGGTCCCATCGAGGACTGTTGTGTAATGTTATTACTTCGTTTTCCACCCGCACAAAAGTGCCTGGTGGGCACCTTTGAATCATTTCTATGCGGGTTTGGCGGGTTTCGCTAAAACTTGCATAGGGTCGATTCTGAGGGTGTTACAATGATGCTTGTCATTAGCTTCCTCTATTGTTGGTGCAGGCGGCACTGGAACAATTTCAGGTGCTGCGCTACTCTCCAATTCAAGAGAAGGTTCAATAACCTCGTCAAGCTCTACTTTCCTCCCACTCACTTCTTTCGAGAGAAACTCCTTCTCAAGAAAGGAACCGTTCTTTGCGACAAACACTTTGCCTTCGGTTCTGTGATAGAAGGTATACCCAATAGTTTCCTTAGGGTATCCTATGAAGACGCATTTCTCCGCTTTGGGTTCGAGCTTGTCCGGCATCAACTTCTTGACGTAAGCTTCGCATCCCCAAACTTTAAGAAATGACAACTTAGGTTTAGCACCAAACCACAGTTCATACGGTGTCGTCTCAACGGATTTAGATGGAGCCCTATTTAAAGTGAATGCAGCGGTTTCTAATGCATAACCCCAAAATGATAACGACAAATCAGTAAGATACATCATTGATCAGACCATATCTAATAGGGTTCGATTCCGGCGTTCAGACACACCATTGCGCTGTGGTGTTCCGGGTGGCGTGAGTTGTGAAACGATTCCACTTGCTTTAAGATGCGTGAGAAAATCATAACTCAAATATTCACCTCCACGATCGGATCGTAGAAACTTAATCTTTCTGTTACGATGGTTCTCCACTTCATTCTGAAATTCCTTGAACTTTTCAAATGTTTCAGATTTATGTTTCATTAAATAGATATACCCATATCTACTTAAGTCATCGGTAAAAGTGAGGAAATAGCGATATCCACCACGCGTCGAAATACTCATCGGTCCGCATACATCGGTATGTATGATTTCCAACAAGTCCGTTGCTCACTCCATCATTCCGGAGAACGGGGTTTTGATCATCTTGCCCATGAGGCATGGTTTGCATGTGTCAAATGATTCAAAATCAAGAGACTCCAAAAGTCCATCAGAATGGAGTTTCTTCATGCGCTTTACACCAATATGACCTAGACGACAGTGCCACAAATAAGTAGTATTATCACTATCTACTTTGCATCTCTTAGCCTCAATGTTATGGATGTGTGTTTCATCCCTTTCGAGATTTAGAAGAAATAAACCATTCATAAGAGGTGCATGACCATAAAAGATGTTACTCATATAAATAGAACAACCATTATTCTCCGATTTAAATGAATAACCGTCTTGCAATAAACACGATCCAGAAATAATGTTCATGCTCAACGCAGGCACATAATAACACTTATTAAGGTTTAAAACTAATCCGGAAGGTAAAACTAAGGAGAGCGTGCCGACGGCCATCACATCAACTCTTGATCCGTTGCCAACGCGCATCGTCACCTCATCCCTCGCAAGCCGTCGTCTATTCCGTAGCTCCTGTTTCGAGTTACAAATATTAGCAACTGAACCGGTATTAAATACCCAGGCACTACGACAAGGACTAGTAAGGAAAACATCAATAACATGTATATCAAATATACCTTTGATGGTGCCAGCCTTCTTGTCCGCTAAGTACTTCGGACAGTTGCGCTTCCAGTGACCCTTGTCCTTGCAATAGAAGCACTCAGTGTCTGGCTTAGGGCCAGACTTGAGCTTCTTCTCAGCAGGAGCATTGCGCTTGCCGCCGCCCTTCTTGAAGAGCTTCTTTGCTCCCTTACCTTTCTTAAAGGAGGGCTTGTTGACCATCAACACATGATTATCCTTCTTGATGTCCACCTCCGCAGCCTTCAGCTTTGCGAAGAGCTCGGTGATCGTATCAGTGGAGCCAATCTGATTATGAGTCACTACAAAACTTTTGTAGCTGGGAGGGAGTGATTGCAGAACCCTGTCAATCTTGAGCTCCTCTGGAATCGTGCATTCCAGTTGCTCAAGACGTTGAGTGTAGCCCGACATCTTTATGGCGTGCTCACTAACGGAACTCCCTTCCTCCATCTTGCAGTTAAAGAACTTCTTAGAGATCTCATATCTCTCAGAACGGGCTTGAGTCTGAAACATGGTTTTCAGCTCCTCGAGAATCTCAAAGGGCCCGGGATAGGTTTCAAAACGATTTTGAAGTTCCGGTTCCATAGCAAACAACATGGTGCTCTTAATCACACCATAATCATCTTTGCGCGACTGATAGACAGCTTTCTCATCAGCCGGCGCAGTTGCAGCAAGGGGGTCACCTAACGCTTTCCCAAGGACATAGTCCTTTTGTCCGCCAGACAGAATGATTCTTAGATTGCGGAACCAATTGGTGAAGTTAGACCCATTGTTTCTAAGCTTTTCCTTCTCAGCAAAAACGTTGAAGTTGAAGTTGGACTTGGCCATGGGATCTACAGTATTTGCAAGTACAATTTAGACTACGTTCATGATAAATAGTTCAACTTAATCAAATTACTAAATGAACTCCCACTAAATTCAACATCCCTCAAGTTGTTTAGTGAACACGATCCAAATTCACCACACCTAATCCGATCATCACGAGAAGAGATGTGGTTTCAATGGTGGACAACAAAGTGTCGATCATATCATTCATATGACTCATGCTTAACCTTTCGGTTCTTGTGTTCCGAGGCCATGTCTGTACATGCTAGGCTCGTCAAGCTAGACCCAAGTATTTCTGCGTGTGCAAAACTGGCTTGCACCCGTTGTATGTGAGCGTAGAGTCTATAGCACCCGATCATCACGTGATGCTTGGACACGACAAACTTTCGCAACGGTGCATACTTGGGGAGAACACAGTTTTTATCTTGATCTTTAAGTGAGGAATCATCTTATAATGCTACCATCACGATCTAAGCATAATAAGATACATAAAGGATAAACATCACATGCATATAACTTTATGTGACATGGTATAGCCAATCTTCGCGCAATGATCTCCATCTTGTGCGTTCCGGCATGATCTCCATCACTCCACCATGATTGCCTTCACCACGAATAGCAACTACAACTATTGCTAACTACTTAGCGATAAAGTAAAGCTATTACATGGCGTATAAGAAGTTGACTCGCAGGTCATACACAATTATAAAGACAACCATATGGCTCCTGCCGGTTGTGTACTCATCGACATGCAAGTCGTGAAACATTACAAAACATGATCATCGCATACATTATACACATCACATCTTGGGCCATACCATATCACAGAAAACACTCCCTGCAAAAACAAGTTAGACGCCTCTACTTTGTTGTTGCATGTTTTACGTGGCTTATGGGAGTAGATGCTAAGAACGATTCTTACCTACGGAAAGCCACAATGGTGATATTATGGTTGCCAAACTCCGGTGTTAATCCCATGACAACTATAGTGAGAGAAACTGACATCCACCAGCCGCATGTGTGGAACAAGCCACACGTCAAGTGCGGAGCCGGTCTCGCGAACGATGTCGCATAAGGTTGGCCTGGACCGCTTCAATCTCACTATCCCGCGTCATAAGAAGAACACAAACAAGAGGCTTGCAACAGAAAACATCAACGCCCGCAACAACCATGTTGCGTTCTACTCGTGAAACACATCTACGCATAGATCTAGCTCTGATACCACTGAAGGGATTCGCGGCATAGTAAATCAAAATTTTCTACGGAGCGAACAGAGGGAAAGCCAAGATCTAATCTAGGAGATGCAAACAACGAGAGAGATTGGATTAGATCTTCATACCCTTGAAGATTCGCACAGCGGAACGTTCGTCGGAACGTGGGTGATGTAGTCGTACTCGCTTCTCCTCCTCGCGATCCGATCCGATCTAGCACCACAAGTGGCGGTGCCTCCGTGAGATGCACACGTGCAGAACCTCGACGTCTCCTCCTTCCTCGGACCAGCAAGTATGGTGGAGAGATAGATTGGATCTACAACACGATGGCGTGGTGTATATGGTGGAGAATTTCTGCAGCAGGGCTTCGCCTACAAACAGTCGGGAGGGAGAGAGGAAAGCTAGCAAGGCGGCTAGGGTTTGGAGGAGAGGTGTAGGGGTTTGGTGCGCCCCCACCCCTCTTTATATAGAGGGGGGGCGCAGCCCTAGCCCCTCCCCCAAGCCCAAAGGATAAGGAGTGGGGGGCATGGACTCTCCCCTCTTCTAGAAACCCTATCTCTAGTTTAAACGATTTAAACTCTCTAGGATCGGCTGGGCCCTATGGGCCTTGTGCCCCTGGCCCAATGCGGCCAGGACACTCCCTCATAGGCCCATGCCCCCTCCCGGAAGGTGGGGCCACGTTGGTCCCCTTCCGGAAGGTTCTAGAAGCTTCCGGTACAATACCGATCAACCCGGACCAATTCCGAACTCCAAAAACTGCACTGCCTTATATGAATCTTATTCTCCGGACCATTCCGGAACCTCTCGTGATGTCCCGGATCCCATCCGAGACTCCAAACAAAAATTCATAAACCAATTATCCAATCTATCCTAGCGTCAAGACACGTTAAGTGTGTGACCCTGCGGGTTCGAGAATATGCAGACATGATCTTCTATCAATAATCAACATCGGGGTCTGGGCACCCATATTGACTCCCACACATTCATCGATGATCATATCGGATGAACCACGATGCCAGGATTCAATCAATCCCATATATATATTCCCTTCGTCTCGCGATATTTTACTTGCCCGAGATTCGATCGTCGGTACCGTCATACCTAGTTCAATCTCGTTCACAGCAAGTACTTTACTCGTTCCGTAATCCGATATCACTTTGTGATTAACTCCTTAACCACATGCTTGCAAGCGGTGTTGTTATCGATTACCGAGTGGGCCCGAAGTATATCTCTCCGACTTGGGAGGGACAAATTCCATCTCGATACATACAACCTAACAGATACTTTCCGATCACCTGAGAGACACCTTTATGATCACCCTCTCATAGGATGACGTTTGATGACCTCAAAGCTTTCTTCCGATACCAGGGAGTTGTATTATCTCATGGTCTAAGGAATACAATATTTGACATAAGAAAAGCTTCGCAAAGACGAACACGATGACACGATCTAATTGCTTTGCTTAGTTTGGGTCTGTCCATCATATCATTCTCCAATGAAATGATCTCATTATCAATTGACAACTCATGTCTATGGTTAGGAAACCTTAACCATCATTGATCAATGAGCTAGTCCTTAGAGGCGTACCAGGGACACGGTGTTGTTCACAAACCACACAAGTATTAATGTTTCCGCTTAATACAATTCTAGCATGGAATATAAACTTTATCATGAACAAGAATTATAATAATAACATCTTTATTATTGCCTCTAGGGCATAATTCCAACAATGGCGACAGACGCACTTGTAGACAGCGACAAGGGCGCAAACTTCCTGGGTGCACGCTCGGAAGACGGCGCGAGCGAGCCATGGGTCTTGTGGGCTTGAAGCAAGGACGAACTTGGGAGGGTACCGCCAATGGGGATGCGCTAGGCCGGCGAGGCGCAGGCAACTGGGGCATCCGGCAGCGGAGAACATGTCCGTCGGAAGCCCTGCAGAGAGAGGTGGAGGCGAGGACGGAGTGGCCAGCCGGAGCTAGAGACAGACATGCCCAGGCGCGAGGTCACAAAGGAGAGCAAGGCGGCGGCTCACTGGCAGCGGAGCACCTGGCAACGGCGCGCACAGGAGGCGAGCTTGGCGAGGCCATTGGGGTTCCTCAGGGCAGGGCTGCAGGGACCTGCGGTCGGGCTCGAGTGGCAGCTCTCGCAAGCGCAGGCGATGGCGACGCATGGGAGGAAGGCGAAGAGAGCGCATGGCCGATGGCGGCTGGAGCGGAATACGGGGACGAGACACGGGGCAGCCGAAGATGGCCAGGGAGCAGGCGAAGGCGGGCGCTGGCCGCGGTCGAGCAATGGACAACGAGGTGGAGAGGAGGGCGCTCGAGGGAGGTGACGAGAGGCGGCGGTGAGCGCTCGGGAACAAGGCCGAGGGAAGGGGATCGCGAGCGGCTGTGTGGGTCGCGTGGTGTTTGCGATGTGTGTGCGTGTGCGTGCATGGGTGGACTGGGTCGTGTGTGGTGGAGTGTGGCCGCGTGCGTGAGTGGTGGAGTGTTGGGTGCGGTGGTGTGTGCCTCGTTGTTGGGGCCGCGCGAGTAGCTAGGTTTCGTCTAGGGTGGGGGCGTGTGTAGCTAGGTTTAGTCTAGGGTTTGGTCACGGGGTCGCAGGTGGCTAGCTGGGCCGTTTGGCCCGGCTGCCTGTCTCCCCCTAAAAATATTTTTTTATTTTTTATTTTTATTTAAATAGACTTTTATAAATAGTTTTTAGACAAATAAATATCCAGAAAAGATCGAGGTTTTTAATTTAAAAGAGGGGACTAATTAGAAAATAAAATAGGCTTTTGGTGAAAATATTTTAGGGCAAAAGTATGCATGATGTCATGATGCAAAATAGAAAATAACACGCAATTTTATTTCAAAATATTTTCCGAGGCATTACAAAAAGCGTTGTCCAGATGCAATATTTGCGAAGATCTGAAAATCCCAGAAAATATATGGAAATTCCTATTTTTCTAGAAGACAAAGATTGCTAGAAGGAGAAGTGGAGATGGGAGGGGGCCCACACCACCCCCTGGCGCGGGTCCCCCCTGGGCCGCACAACCAGGTGGTGTGGCCACCCTGGCCCACCTCTAGCATCGCCCTTCCGCGTATATATTCCTCCCGAAAACCTAAGACTCGGGGAGCGACCACAGAAAGATTCCGCTGCCTCTGCGGGGCAGAAACTACAGAGAGAAAGAGCTCTCCGACAGGCAGAAATCTGCCGGGGAAATTCCTTCCCAGAGAGGGGATATCGTCGCCATCGACACCACCATCAAGCTAGACTTCATCGGGATCATCATCATCACCACCAGTACCATCACCACCACGCAATACTGTTGTAACAATTGGGTTGAATCTTGCATAGTTCTTAGGGAAAACTTTCCCGGTGTTGATTACTTATTGTAGTTTATGCTATCGAGTGGAACCATTGGATTATTGTTCATGTTCAGATTGTTACTTATCATTATTTCATCTCTAATCTTGATACACATGATTTCTCGTGAGTAGTTCGTTTAGTTCTTGAGGACATGGGAGAAGTCATTTTGTTAGTAGTGAAATTATGTTGAGAAATATTTAATGGTTTGATATTTAAGTTGTGATGCTATTCTTCTAGTGGTGTCATGTGAAGTCGACTACATGATACTTCACCTTTATGGGCCTAGGGGAATGCATTGTGTATTTGGCTACTAATTGTGGGGTTTTCAGAGTGACAGAAACCTAAACCCCCCGTTAGGAAATTATTGCATAAGGGAGTGTAAGATCTCAGAGTTTAATGTTGTATTTAGGTTTTTATCTTAATTACTTTCTTGTAGTTTCGGATGCTTGCAAGAGGTATAATCATAAGTATGTATTAGTCCAAGTAAGGTCAGTACATTAGCATAGGTTCACCCACACAACACTTATCCAACCAAAGAAGATTAACCAACTATATGAAGCGAAAGAACTTGACAATATTTCCATGTGTCCTCAAGAACGTTTGGTCATCTTAAGTAATACAACCGGCTTGTCCTTTACTGAAGAAAGGATTGGGCCACTTGCTGCAATTATTATTATTGTCTTTTATTTGCTCGCACTTTATTTATCTGCATTATTAAAAACCCCTAAAAAATCCGTTTGTTAAGTATTTATAGTGAATCCTTGATCTAAACCGCTTGTTAACACCTTCTGCTCCTCGTTGGGTTCGACACTCTTATTTATCGAAAGTACTATGATACACCCCTATACTTGTGGGTCATCATTTAGCCATGCTATTATAGATAGGGATAGGATTACTCCATTTTATGGTCGTGTGTATGTTTTGCTCAAACTAAAACAACATAATGTTAATGAAACACCTGGGAGGAATGGTTTGAGTGTCATCAGAGTGAAGATTTATGGTGGGGAATGCCGCGCAGGATACTGAAAAAGGATTGGTTTCTTTGTTTGGTAGCTTACATGTGTAACCATGTGCCAGTAAAAAATGGGTGGCTGGCTGGACTTATTAGATTGTGGTGACTCGAACCTTACGTAACCATGTAGAATAATGTAGGTTGGTATGGTGCATGGATGGGTTTGGGAAGCTCTTTCCGAATTGTTTCGTCTTGGACTTCTCCCTATCATCACACAATATGAGTGTGGTGGTCTGAGCTGGGTTGGCCAGGTCACATTTGTAAAGTATACAAACCCCTGCAGAGTGTCTAAACTAAGTACTTAGTCGTGTCCGTGGTTATGGACAATTTGAACGACCTGATACTGATGCTATGACATATTTCTCACTCATTCCAATTTCTCAATACTTAAATCTTATTGGGTGAACTTAATTGGGTAGGATCACCTAGGAGTGAACCAGAGAGTCCCATTTATCATGTTGGAAAACTACTTTGTTACAAATGTAAGGATAAAACAATTGCTTTATGCAAATGAGTCCGAGCTCCACCTAGCCAAATAAGCATGTAGTTGATAGATATGTTGTTAACTACTTTAGCCTACTTGCCATACATTCCATGTATTGACCCTTCGGGTCTGCAACGTTTCATGTTGCAGGTTATATCGTATCTGAGTGATCGTTCATAGGTCGCGAGACTTCACTCAACAATTGTTCGCCTGTGTCATATTTTAAGGATAGAGATCTACATTGTTATCGTTTTCCGCTATGTACTTGTGTAATATAATGTAAATTCTAGATCATATTCGTTGTATTTATGATGCACCGTTATATTTGGTATCATTTTGTACTGTGTGTGCCAGTGAACCGATCCAGAGATTGGCACTATACACATGAACTCGGATTTTACAGGCGATAGTGCTGCAAGATGGTATCAGAGTTGTGTGTTGACTGTAGGATCATGACCTTTGAAATGGATTAGAAATAGGAGACCTCTATTAGGAGAACTATCTTATTTTACTTATTAGAGTTCTTATATTCCTTGTTTATCTTTTCTATAACCTCTTCTTGTTCAAAATTTGTAGTTCTCCAATCTTTTGATACCTATATGAGAGTTAGCTAAGTAAAAGAACAAATAATATGACATAAATGAATATCTCAGCAAGTTTGGTTAGGCCTAGACCACCATGTTTTATCTCTTTAGGAGATCATTGCTATTGTGTTAGCATATTGTTCTTACCAACCTATGTGGTATGACAATAGTAGTTGTTTGTTTGATTGTATTGAACCACAATGTTTGATGACTTGTTTTGAATCTGTGATTTTGAAACTCTAATTGTTCTGGAATTTGTGTGAGGTTTTAAAATCATTTTAATGGTGTGATTTGATGGAAATCCGTGAGATTACTGCTGCAGTTTTCTGCCTGAGCTGTTGTATTGCGTGATTTTACATATTTTACTGGTAACTCAGAAAAATCTTGACAATGATGCCTTCGGCAGCGAACTTGTCTGGTAACACAAACGTGAACTGCTCAAGTGTTTTAGCAGGTGACTATATCTCATGAGCTTGCTCAACGATGGAGCGTTCATATCTATCTTATAGTCATAGAATTGATCCATGACATACAACTCAGTGTCAATGTTCGAGACGCCAAACTTTATCGAATGACATATACAGATAAACAATATTGTCCGCAAGAACAATGAAAAGAGCCGCTATAAATATGGTATCAACTTTCTTAAAAGTCTTCCCATAAGCAGCAGAAAGCTCGCCCTCGGGTTTATCAAAAGTGGCAATATAGCACTTAAGTCTTTGAAACTAGGGACGTGCTCTCGTGCGCCATCTCTTATAGGGTATACCATCAAAAGGAGATGACCTGGTTTCCGCGGGAATACCCGTGAAATTTAGTTGCTTATAATCAGGTTTTTGAATTGTTGAAAAATATAAGCAACAATTGATACAATTTAATCTGAATGAAAATTGATATAACATGATTATATAAACAATAATTAAACTAATCATGCATACAAACAAAATAGATAAATATATTGTATCTAAACAGGATAAGCCGATCACATCTGCTCCAAACACTAGAACTAGAAACTCTAGCAAAGAAAATTCAGGGTCACATATAATGCAGCTTTAGCAGTAGCGGCAGCCACATTGTTGTTCGGGAACTTGTCGTTGGACGGCATCGTGGTTGGTAGTAGTCGCGCTAGAGCGTTCTACAAAAACCAGATCGCCCCTCATCCGTAAATGTTCATGAGAGGCGGGGTTCCAAAGGCCTAATATCCCGATCTGTGGTGCACGCCGCAAGCTATGATAGGGAAGATGAAGACAGTGATGCAAGATTCTAGAAGTAGGTGCGTGTGATAGATGATGACTAGGGTTCGCATATTACAATTATATAATTTCCCTGAACACAAAAGTATTAAACATCACGCAAAACATGAGCTCGGCTCATAGCCGCAACCCGTGCACTGTGGTGAAGCGATCCAGAGGAGGCGTCGGAGGAGAAATGCGTGAGAGATGCTCTTTTTCTCACATCTTAGTGAGTAGTAGAACAACCTAGTATGTACGCAGGTACAACTCTCACTCAAATGGCAAAGTAAGACTACTGACACATTCATATGCGTCATGAATAAAATGGCCAATTTTCTTCTTCAGAATTTGTATTATGGACCAACGACCCAACACGTCACCAAATTCCAACATCAACTACACATGGAACCCTCTCTGTACCCAACACAATCAACGCATCAAACAATATGACACATCACCTCCCCCACCAGTACCACCACCAACACATGGCACAACAAGACACCCTTTCCCATTGCCCATCACCACCGTCGATACGTGAAAAAATCATGTGTAAATAGTTTTATTTATTTAAAAAAATCCTAATAAGTCGATAGAACCAATGCAGTATAATAAAAACAAAACAAGGATACACGAGAATAGGATACTAACTCTCCCACCTACCATCACCACAACCACTTGCATATGACGCAATTGTGTTTAAATATTTTTGTCAGTTGTAATAAATTAATAGATTGTCGATGAGACCGAGGTAGATGCAAAATTGAAGAATTAAAGAACCACATTTATTTTGAACCTCCTATAAAAGGACGGGCGAGATCTGGCTACCCAAGTGCATAGAAAGTGGAATACATGTAAGTTTGAAGGGGCCTATCTTCGAGAAGATTCCCTATGAGAGTCGTTTTAGAAGGCCAAGGTGATCTTTCTCTAACATCCCATCCTTTTACATATGACTAAATCGAGCGAGCAATGGCGTCCAAGTTAGGCATCAAAGCATGAAATTTATCGGTTAGATTTGTCATGTCTTGAAGAACAAAATTTGCGCAAAAATTGGATGTTGGAAGTTTTTTTAACTCTTCGTTGAACATAAATCATGGTATAACTACTCGATGATGGAAAAAGCACACATACTCCAACTGTTGGTTGAGTTCAACCATGGATTTATTTTGTGTGTTCTAATTGTTAGTCCGTTGGCCACAAAAACTTTGGGCTTTTACCATAGGGATGGTACTTTTAAAGGTTTGTGTCAAATAATTGACATAGTAAGCTCTAACAAAGATAACTACTAATTCAAGTTACTTTTAGTGTAAACAATAAATGATCGAACTCTTTTAGTGTACACCATGTGAATGAACTCGGTATTTACAAAGTACATCTAGGGACAAAAAATTGTGTTCTTAATCAAGATGTGCATGCGCATTAAATCACGAAAACCTAGATCTGCACATAGTAATTAGACACTAGTGCAGATTCACATAGCCACACAAATGATGGTGTACCTATGTCATGCGCCATGCTTACGTGAAAAGGTAGCCCTGTAATTAAAGTCAAAAACTCTAAAATAGCATAATGCCACACTAATTCGTTGTCTATGATACAAAAGTCTTGCAGGAATTTCAAAGGAAACAGTTCAAACTCTGTCACTACATTCTTGATACCAGCGTACAGGCCCTCACAGCATTTGTTGTTTCGGAGCACTCCTGTCCATGTTTCATCGTTGGTCTGACGTGCTCTAAGACCCGTAGAATCCTGCAGAGGACAGCGTCGAGCCTCTTTTGGACTGTCGGTATCTTCTCTCTTGGTTCATACTATGTACAGGTATTATATCCATTGGATCTATATCTATATCCACTTGATCGATCTCCGGCACCCTACTGATGTAACTTTATAATCGGTGAAGAAACATCCGACCAATGTTGGAAATTCTGCATGCTATCGAATTAACTATAGATGTACTTTGAGTTATACAATTTTGTATGCTGGCTTTTTTATTCTATGACGTTTTGTTTTCGACCACTACTTTTAGTTGTAGAAATGGGGAATAAGAATATAATAGTTTTTAGGGCAATTTATTAAACATCAATCTTTCCTATCTTGTTTGTAATATCTATTCTCATGATTTTTTTAACAAATCACCACAGACTAACAGTGGGAGCAACAGATCAGTGATGTGCACACTGAGCTTGACTTCACCATTGCAAGCCCTGGTGACTATAACATGATGTTGCAAGACGTTGGTGATGTGTTGGATGGACACCTTGGACTTGGGGCAAACACCAACAATGGCAACACTGGTGATGCTAACATAGCTGCTGACCAAGACAACATCGATGGAAAAACCTAATCAAGTAAACAAATCTTTGGCGCCATCGTACCAAGCTGGTGATCTTGTTTTCCTCTTCAGCCGGCCCTCCTCTGTCTTCTTGGATCCACCTTGAGTTCTTGTCACAAGTTGACTCCTTGACTATTGACAAGATCCTTTTGTGGCATTCTTGGTATATTGCCATCGACATGGAGGGCGTTCGAGGGGAACACCTCGTGTCTCTCTCGAGGCCACTTGCAATCACTCGGGCAACAGGATGAGGTCGCATACTATGGAGTTCACGGACACACAAAAGAAAACAAAAAGGCATGTTTTTCTCTCCACGACTTCAACGTGTCGGATCCCCTTTCTCCTCGATGTATTCCATGGGAAAAAGGCATGCCTTTTCTCTCTTTATGGTTCTCATCCGCCAGCCTCGATCATTGTCCACATAGACGAAGGCCTCCTTCTCTACTGACGGCCACCATGATGGGAACGGATCGACCAGACCTAGCTTTGACATAGTCTTATGGCCCTAAGGCCATTCTACGAAGCCTCGCTGGCATGTTGGGTCTTCAAGGTCGACCCATATATTCAGATGAAATGCTACTTTTCATGCCTTGTTTACAAGAGGAACAGAAATATCACGTAATGATATTCACCGGTTCACATTAAGATGATGCAACACCTCTGTATCTTTATGTTTCCCACATATTACATATTTTTCCCTTAAGAAAATCTCATATACGTTCATGTTTATCTCTTTATTTCAGAAAACCGACCGAAGAAAGTCCAATCTATTTGGTGATGCATTGAAAGCGGTAATTGCTCCGGATCCTCCTACATGAATAACCAGGGAGGTTTCAGTTGTTACTATAAACATGAGTGATGAACACCCATCTTTAGCCGTTGCCTTGTTGGGTACAAACAATCATTTCACAAGGACATGTGCATATCTGTGTTAGGAGATCATGGTGTGCTCCCCACCTAGCCAATTCAGTCCAGGAATTAGGCCAAGGACCTGTGCATATCTGTGTTAGGAGATCATGGTGTGCTCCCCACCTAGCCAATTCAGTCCAGGAATTAGGCCATTGGTGGCAGCATGCTTAGGCACGTTGTGCCATGGCTGTAGGATGCAAGAAGGTGCCTCGCTTCCACTGTGGCTTGACTTTTGTGGTGTGCCAATATCTCGCATTAGCAATGAGAGGTGTAGTTTTGGAGATGAAAAGTTCTTGATTCCAACTGAAACCTTAGAATGGAGAAATCATTGTGGTACTTCATTTCCTTCATTATTTCTAAGCACACTAGCCAAGGCATTAAAGAAAAATGACCAACATATGTAACTAGTCCTTCTCTTCTCAAATTTTTTAAGAAAGTGATTTATTATGGACTTACGTACAATGGTGCAGCTACATATTTAATTATTTTTTAGGCAGTCAATCTCCAAAAGAGAGAATGTGTTTTTTTGAACAGAGAGAAAATGTTTCTTTGGTGCCTCTGTATGGTTTTATTTTGACCAAATCCAATTTGGTCTGCAAAGCGCAAATAGAGGGATATCAAATTACGTTGCTTCTGCAATGAACAGGAATTGCGATGTCATCTATCTTTAATTCGCACCCAATTCTCCAGCCTAGCGAGGTAGGTTGTATTCCTCACATTTAATTTTATCCCACTTTGAGGTCTCTCTAATCTATTTGGAAAATCAACTTTCAGGTAAGTAAATCACTTAAGGTAAGAATTATAATATGTGTGCTTTATGCTGGCCTATATGGTATATTGTTTCTAACGACCATGTAGTATCGGTTTGTAGAATATACAACACCATTAATAGCTCATTGTGCTCTTGCCTTTCACTTTGTAGAAGGGCCCCGCGTGCTTTGCCGTGTCGTTGTCCGGTTTTGTTTTTACTTTTTCATATTAATAGCTCATCTTAACTACCGCTCATAAAAAGTACTACTGCCTTCCAATGGTTATTCATGTTTGATGGTATACAACATCAATAAAGTTGATCCTCGAAACACAAGGAAGATTTAGATAAGAACATGTAAAATCAACCTTATTGACAAAGTACGAAAACTAAAAGCAAAAAAATTCTGATAAACCTCCTCCTCCAAAAGACACTACCGAGGCTCCTGAATCCCAATACAACAGTACAATTTTTTTTAAAGCTAGAAAGCGTGTCCTTATTTACTCATATTGTGCTCTTCTCGCCTCACCAGATCATTGTTGCTTCACTAAAAGCAAATCAAACCATATTGCTATACACTGATGCAAATCGCAAACCGGTAAACTTGTTGATCCCCTAATCTGGACTATACCTAAATTCAATTTTCCACACACTTCCATCCATTGCTTCTATATTATTTAAAAGTTATTAGTAGAACTGAAACTCGTGGTCGTGGAGAGCAGCTACACAGTGGAGAATTAGTGTTCATGGCCATCTGATACAGATAAAAATAATGCCTGGTTGCATATCCAAGCAGAACATGGCAAAAATTCCGGTTCAGGCTTGAAAAGAATATAATAGAAATTGTTGGTACTGATTCCGTAGCAGAGAAAATACTATAAGATCTGAATTCAGTTTAGCTTCCTGGTATTTCCGTCTTGCTTTTTCATGACGCCAGGTCGTTGTCTCCTCCGTCCTTTTCCACCGGCAGAGCCGCGGGCGACGGTCTCATACCTATCGTCGTCTTCATCGACCTCGATCTCATACGTGACTTTGCTCTGGGTTTTTAGCTGCTGCCTAAAGTTCCTCTGCTTCTCGAGCATCTCATCCTTTTTGTACTCATCGTACAGGGCTGTGTTGGCAAACATGACGTACAGGTTGGCCGCCAGCACGGGGTCGTTCTTGATGATGAACTCGGGCACCTCTGGTTCCTCAAGGGGTTCTGGCTTGTACGAGAGTACTTGTTTCACATACCACTCTGGCTCCTCAAGCAAGATCTTTTTCTTCTTCTTCTTGATCGTCTCCGTCGTCATCTGTGGAGCGCTTCCGGTCGACTCCTCTACTGTGCTTTTCTGAAGCTGCGGATCCACCAGATCTTCCTCCGCGAAAGAACTCGCGCTTGCCATCGGGTTCTGCGATTTGATTGATTGTTTGGGTGAGAAATCAGCCGCCTCTCTATATACACGCGCGAGCAAGTCTTCTTCGGAATCAATACGATTCGACTCTCTGCCGGAATCGGCAGAAAAGCGTCCGGGTTGATTTTGGATCAATACGATTCGACTCTCTGCCGGAATCCGGAGATACTCCGTGCAGGATTCAAACAGGATACATGAATTCGAAACATTAAATCAAACAACAAAGAGAGATCCTTTAAGACGGATTTGGTTCCGCTGCTGCTTTGCTTGCTTACCGTAAACCGACGGGAGGAGGAACTAATTGATGGTCCTGCCCTTCGACACTCTCTGTGCTAGCAAACCTAGGCGTCCTCCAGATGCGCCCCCGACCATGACACCACCAACCTAGGCGTCGCCCAAGACGGGTGTGACTTGCTTTGACACCCTCCGACACCACTTCTCCACGAGCTCGTCAGACGGTGTCACGCCGACCGCCGTGAACTCAGCGTTAGGCCGAGACGAGGTGCCGACCACACTTGCTGACCGCTGACTTACGCGTGCGTCTGTCACATCTCAATTTTTTTAATTTTGGAATATAAAATAAATAAAAATAGCTTGATTGATTGTTTGACTTTGTTCAAAATTCTGAGTGAAAAGAAACTTTTGAGAACTTGTTTGAACCTTCCCAACCATGATTTAAAGACATTCTTATATGAGTAGATTAACATGACTATCCAACTTGATTCTCAACCATCGAATTCTTTAGTGGTATTTACGGTGCTTATCCAACCAAGCATGAACTAAAGAGGGAATAATATGATTTTCCCAAATTATGTTGGTGTTGTATTTTATCCCATTTGAATCTTTAAATCTCTACTTGATTTGTGAAACCGTTCTAGATGACTTTCATCGCTTGTTTTATATGAGAGAAGATAATATGACTTCTCCATTTTGATTTAATATTAATATGTAGTATCCATGTTCTATAATTTAATACTTTAACTATGTGATGTTCTAGATTTTTTTGTGCTAGTTGGAATTGAGTGAATTGATTGTCTAAAATAAAACCATGAGCTATTTATAAATATTTCATAGTAGCCATATAAGGCCAAGTGCATAAACCCCTTTCTTCATTTTTTATTTATAGGAAAAGAATCCATATTTTAAACATGTGCATATTATTTTTATAAACCTGTAGGATTTGATTTCATTCAAATCTGAGTTCTAAATCTAATTATACAAAAGAAATCAGAAAAGGGAAAAAATGAAAATGAAAAAAGGGGACATCCTAACCAAACTGGGCCACCCCAAGGAAGCCCACCTTTTCCTAAGCCGCGCCGCGCGGCGCAGCCTGCCCAGCGACCCATCTCATTACTTACCACTCTCGCGCACAGCAGCCTGCATGTAGCCCAGCGAGCAGCCCCAGCCTGCCTCCCTCCTATCTCTCTGCCAGGTGGGGACCACCCCATCTCCTTCCTCCGAATGGAGGCAGCGCCAGACACGCCTCGATCCTAATCCGAGTTCCTGATGAATCTGCACGAGTTCGTTTGATCCCCTTTCTCCAATGCACGCCCGACCCCCATATAAACCCCGCTCCATGCCGCATGCGATTTGTTTTTCGAAAATCGGAACCCTAGCCACCGAGACGAGCCGCTCCCGAACTCACTGCGCCGTCCGCCGCCATCGAGCTCGAGCTCGCTGTATCGGTCGCCCCCTCGCCCTCCTATCCCTCCTATTATATTCCCCGTGCTCCCCCGCATCACCTTGCGGTTTTTCCCCTCCCGCAGTACACTAGAGCACCTGGGAATCGACGCCGGAGCACCACCGGAGCTGAACCGCTCTAGTCGTCCACCGCCGCCGCCTGAGGAAGTTAGGAACTGTGTCGAGGCCACCAGACCACCCGCCTCAGTCTACTGCACCTCGTCGACAACTTTGCCATCACCAGATACCGCCGCAACCGCTTCCAACGCCACCGTATGAGCCGCCGCCGCTACCACCGGTGAGCTCGCCACGGTCTACGCGGACCGTCCGATCGCCATGTCATCCAACGGCCGTGTTCTTTTCAGCACCGAAGGGGTACCGGCCAACCACACTGCACCGCGTGTCATCGCCCAGTCATGCAGAATATTCTGTGGAATATTCGCTGTAAAAAATCGTGAAAAATCCCAGAATGTCGTACTGATCTGTAATTTTTTGTGTGCATGCCCAGGTTATTATCTAACTTTAGTTAGTTTTGCAATTTTTGATTTAAGCAATGGAAGATTTTCGAAAAAAATCAATCTTTACCAGCAGGTCTTTTCTGACAGATTTCTGCCATTATTTGCATTTGTTTCTTAAATCGATTTCTTTTTAAGTTGTTTTGCTCTTGAGATTTTAAAAAGGAGTTGCTACAGTATCTTATGTTTTGATGGATGGTTTTACTCCAGTTGAAACTGAACCCAAAGGTTTATTGTCTTGCATACACTAATGTTGCTAATGAGGATTGTGTGAAGTTTTGTATGAAAGAAACTTTCAAGTGTGGAGAGAGAATGATGTAATGGGATGGTGAATGGTCAAAGGATCAAACAATATATTTATGAAAATTCTTATAATGAAGATATTGATATTATTCAAGTGGTGACTCCGAAATAATTTATTAAAGACCAAATTTAGGAACCCGCAGAGTCTGTTTTCGAATAGATAACAGTTCTGGTAAGAAAAAGTTCGCGAAAATCCTTCCAATTTATATTTTTTGCAGTTTTTATCTAACATGGAATAAAATGAGTCGAAAAAGGGACAGAAACAGAGCCTAGGGGCTCACACCACCCCTTGGCGCGGGCCCACCTAGCCGTGCCACCATGTGGTGTGGCCACCTCGGAGCTCGTCTCAGACCCGTTTTCTACCAATACCTTCCTTTTATCGTTAAACTTTATGATATAATCCCCCGGATCCCACGAGGTACGTATATCATATTCTCGCCGTATTTTCGTTTCGATCTGTTTCTTTCTGGCAAGTTCTCAGTTTCAGAGCCGCCATGTCTTCATCTGGATCACCCAAGGAGGATTCCTCTACGGACATCCTCAACCCATACATGAATGAGTTGAAGATCCATCCCAATGAGTTGTTGCTCAAGGATGGGAAGGTGCAGAGAAAAGAGGTTCAGGGCCCTAAAGGAGAAGGCAGTCTGGAGGATAGGATGGAAGTGCTGGAGCAAGAAGTCTTTAGGTAGAAGAAGATGGCGGAACGCGAAGTGAACGTCATCCATAAGATAAGTTCATAACTCGTCACCGAGCACAAGAAGGAGACTGTCAAGCTTTGGGATGATATCCTCTAGCTCCATTAGACCACCAATCAATTACAAGCACAACTCTACAATATGCAAAATCAAAACTGTGAGTATGAGGCTAGGTTTAAACGCATAAGTTCTGCTGCTAGTTTCAGGATATTGGAAACCAAGTCGTCCTTTATTGATGGGGAGCCTTTACTTGAAAGTCTGATGACGACAAGGAATCACCACCACCACCAAAGGAGTAATTCGTCATCAAGTTTTGGCATCCCCTTGGTTTGTTCTAAGCTTGGGGGAGTGTCACGGTATCACATTATTATCTTTTATATTTTTACCTTTTTAGTAGAGTCATATCATGATTAGAGAATTTTTGCATTGTGGAAGTATCTCTCCTCTAGCTGGTTATCTATGTATCCCTTGGTGCGAGTTGCCGTTATGGAATATTAACGAGAAGTTTTATCATTTACTTTTTGCACATCTTATTTTAGTTTACAATTTCTGTTATATGATTGATCTTGTTGTTAGTATTGGTATCACTTTGGGAGCATCAAGTAAATTTAGTTGGTTTTGGCAAACTTAGCTTTGGTCAATAGCAACACTACTTTGAGAATTGAGTGGAAAAGAGAAAGTACTTGTAGAAATATTATTTCATTATCTTTCTTGATTGGCTCATAAGCTTAGTACTCTTTAGTTAAGATCGTTTGTGCTTTCAGGGAAGATTGCATGATTGTTTCTATCACTTGTATGTTTGCTTATTTCACTCAACTCTTATGCTTGCTACCCAACCTTGCTATCCAAAAACCTGTACTGAGAGGGAATGCTTCTCGTGCATCCAGGCCTTGAACTAAAACCTATGCCATATGTGTCCACTATATCTACCTATTAGCATTGTTGCTATTCCAAGTAAATTCTCGAGTTTTATGTATCTTCCAAATTTAAAATTTTGTTATGAGAAAATTAGTTAGTAAAGCTCTCATGAACTTGATGGCACACTTTATTTTCTTGTACTTAATAAATTTGAATCATTGTGACTATCTTATGATGCTTGTATGCTTGCAAATTATAAGTTGGGAGTTAGCAAAACCATGTTGTCATGGGGTCCGCTTTCAACATTGCACTTATTTATTTAGTTGATATCATGTTCTTTTGTTTATGGATGCCGGTGGTGTGAAATAAAAGGGGAGATTGTAGGCTCATGGAGTTTGTATATGTGTTAGAGAAACACATGGGCGGCTAGCCTAAGGCATGCCTAATCATGGTGGAAACTTGCAGCATAACCATAGTGGCATTCTATGAAGCATCCTCAATAAAAAACTATGCAAATAGCAAATAAAAAGATCGCTGAGATGCTCACTGTCTGTTGCCTTGCCATTTTGATATGGGATAGCTCCTGTGTCATCGGGCAAGGGGTACCCCATTGGCGGTTCTCTATGATACACATACACTTACAATGATAAGAACTTTCTTATGACCAAAGTTGAGTAGCATGAGGTCTAGTACTCGTACTCGAGGGGCATGAGATTTTCAACTTATGATTTGTAAAGAATATAACTCATATTTCCCTCACATTAACCTTAATCACTTCAAGATGCTTATGATAGGGGCAATGAGATCTCAAAGTTGTACCATAATTTTTAGAAGCTCTTTATGAAACTTGAAATCCCAGCTTCCCTCTGCGAAGGGCCTATCTTTTACTTTTATGTTGAGCCAGTAAACCTATTCCTTTCTATCTCAAGTAAGCATTTAAGTTGTTGTGATTCAATTATCCATATGTTGATATATTCAATCTTGTTTCTTATATTCCTTGTTTTGCACAATGCTCTCATCTAAATGAATATAACTTTGAAAGCTATCATTTTTGGTAAAAAGACTGTTATGTTTGAGCAAGAGACTCCTGCAATATAATCTCCTTTATAAAATCTTTGCCTAAAACTAAGTATGATTTGATAATTTTTCTCTGACCAAGAACAAAGTTTGCCATCACGAAATATGATTTTCTTTGTGTATCTTTATTGTGACTCCCTTACTCATTGCATGTTAAGTTATATAAGAGTGAGTTGCTTTCTATTATGATTTGTGTATTAATAAATATGATGCTTCTTGTTCGTACTCTCTTTATTGACACTTCACTCCATAAACCTGTGGTCATGTTTATTGAGTTTAGTTTTTGCTTGGGGACAAGAGAGGTCTAAGCTTGGGGGAGTTGATAAGTCCATTTTGCATCACTATTTTATATCATAATTTACTGTTATTCATTGACATATTTCTTATTAAGAGATGATACTTATGTTATTTCATCTATTTTTGCATGTTTGATGAATTTTGGAGGATGAACCGCCGGAGTCAGGATTCTGATGGAAAAAGTGTTGTCCAGATGGAATATTTGTGAAGATCATAAAATCCCAAAAAATATACAGAAATTCCTATTTTTCCAGAAGACTAAGATTGCCAGAAGGATAAGTGGAGATGGGCCACAGGGGGCCCACACCAGCCCCTGGTGTGGGTCCCGCTGGGCCATGCCACCAGGTGGTGCGGCCACCCTGGACTACCTCTGGCATCGCCCTTCCGCGTATATATTCCTCCCGAAAATCTAAGACTCGGGGAGCGACCATAGAAAGATTCCGCCGCCTCTGCAGGGCGGAAATTACAAAGAGAAAGAGCTCTCCGACATGCAGAAATCTGCCAGGGAAATTCCTTCCCGGAGAGGGGAGATCGTCGCCATCGACACCACCATCAAGCTAAACTTCATCGGGATCATTATTGATGGCACTGTGTCAACGTGGAGCGCTTTGTCGGGAAACCCCAAGAGCAAGGTATAATGCAGCACAACAGCAAGTTTTCCCTCAGTAAGAATCCGAGGTTATCGAACCAGTAGGAGGAAGGAAACATCTCAAAGGTGTTGTAAGCAACATGGAAACCTGCACAACACAAACTCAGGACTTTGCCCCAACTAACAGTGAGGTTGTCAATCTCACCGGTTGCTATAACAAAGGATTAACTGTATGGTGTGGAAGGTGATGATGGTTTGGAACAAGTAAAAAGTAACAGTGGAAGATGTAAAAATGGTAAAGATTGGACCGAGGTCCATAGTTCACTAGAGGTGTTCTCCTTAGATAAACAAACATGGCATGCTGGGTAAATAAATTACAGCAGGGCAATTGGCAGGACTGAACAAGGTATAACAATGCAATACTAGACATAAAGATCCTATGAGATTCGATTGGGAAATACAAGAAGATACATAGACGGCCATCCAACTTCATCTATGACTAGAATTCCACCTTTGGGTTATCTCCGAACCCCCTCCAGTATTAAGTTGCAAGCAACAGACAACTGCTTTAAGCAAAGTGTGTAAGGTAAACAATCCACTTGTTCCATGAACAAGAGAGCGTTGTTTTCTCCCTAGTGGCAACAACACATCTACAACCTTAGAGATTTCTGTCACTTCCCTTGATTAAATAGAGGCATGAACCCACTATCGAGCATAAATACCCCCTCTTGGTGTCACTAGCAACTACTTGGCCAAGATAACTACTAACAACGGAGAGCATGCAAGATCACAAACAACACAGACATGATAGAATCAATAAGACAAAACCATTGATCAATCTGACATAGTAATCTCAATATCCATCGGATCCCCGCAAACACAAACATGCAGGATTACAAATACATGAGATTTTGATCATGAACGGAGCTCACAATATCAAGACATGAAAGCACAAGGAGGAGATACAACCATCTAGCTACTACATGGACCCGTAGTCCAAGGTGGAACTACTCACGCTTCATACCGGAGGCTGGCATGATGACGAAGAAGGCCTCCGGGATGATCTCCCCTCCAGCAGGGTGCCGGGAAGAGCTTCAGATCCCCTCGATCTAGGGACGATGGTGGCGGCGGCTATAGAAGGTTTCGTGGAATATTAATCGAGTGCTTAGGGTTTAGGCATCGGGGGATTCTTATAGGCAAAGAGGCGAGGCTGGGAGGTGGCCAGGGGGCTGACACCCTGACCAGGCGCACCTGGGGGGTGCAGCCCCCTATGGCGCCCCTCCGTCTCTCCTCTGGACTCCATGTTCTCCTCGATGAAATATTGACTTTGGCTTTTGTCCTGTCCAATTCCGAGAATATTTCCTTACTAGCTTTTCTAGAACCAAAATCAGCAGAAAACAGGCAACTGGCACTATGGCAACTTGTTAATAGGTTAGTACCAGAAAACATATGAAAAGCACCTCAAAGTGTGGACAAAGCAAACAAAGTAGATACTAAATAAGCATGTAACATCAAATATTATAGATACATTTCCGACGTATCAATCATCATCACCACCAGTACCATCACCACCATGCCATACCGCTGTAACAATTGGGTTGAATCTTGCATAGTTCTTAGGGGAAACTTTCCCGATGTTGATTACTTATTGTAGTTGATGCTATGGAGTGGAACCATTGGATTATTGTTCATGTCAGATTGTTACTTATCGTTATTTCATCTCTGATCTTGATCCACATGATGTCTCGTGAGTAGTTCATTTAGGTCTTGAGGACATGAGAGAAGTCATGTTGTTAGTAGTGGAATTATGTTGAGAAATATTTATTGGTTTGATATTTAAGTTGTGGTGCTATTCTTCTAGTGGTGTCATGTGAATGTCGACTACATGATACTTCACCTTTATGGGCCTAGGGGAATGCATTGTGTATTTGGCTACTAATTGTGGGGTTTGCCAGAGTGATAGAAACCTAAACCCCCATTAGGAAACCATTGCATAAGGGAGTGTAGGATCTCAGAGTTTAATGTTGTGGTTAGGTTTTTATCTTAATTACTTTCTTGTAGTTGCGGATGCTTGCAAGGGGTATAATCACAAGTATGTATTAGTCCGAGTAAGGTCAGTACATTAGCATAGGTTCACCCACACATCACTTAACCAACCAAAAGAGATTAATCAACTATATGAAGAGAAAGCACTTGACAATATTCTCATGTATCCTTGAGAACGTTTGGTCATCTTAAGTAATACAACCGGCTTGTCCTTTACTGAAGAAAGGATTGGGCCACTTGCTGCAATTATTATTATTGTCTTTTATTTACTCGCACTTTATTTATCTGCATTATCATAAACCCCTAAAAATCCGTTTTCTAAGTATTTATAGTGAATCCTTGATCCAAACCGCTTGTCAACACCTTCTGCTCTTCGTTGGGTTCGACACTCTTATTTATCAAAAATACTATGATACACCCCCTGTACTTGTGGGTTATCACTTAGGTAGGCTATTCTAGACGGGGATAGGATTACTCCATGTTATGGTCGTGTGTATGTTTTTCTCAAACTAAAACAACATAATGTTAATGAACCACCTAGGCGGAATGGTTTGAGTGTCATCAGAGTGAAGATTTATGGTGGGGAATGCCGCCCAGGATACTAAAAAAGGATTGGTTTATTTGTTTGGTAGCTTACATATGCAACCATGTGCCAGTAAAAAATGGGTGGCTGGCTGGACTTATTAGATTGTGGCGACTCAAACCCTATGTAACCATGTAGAATAGTGTAGGTTGGTATGGTACATGAATGTGTTTTAGCTTCCCGAATTGTCTTGTCTTGGACTTCTCCCTATCATCACACAATATAAGTGTGGTGGTCCGAGCTGGGTTGGCCAGGTCACATGGGTAAAGTATACAAACCCTTGCAGGGTGTCTAAACTAAGTACTTAGTCGTGTCCCCGGTTATGGACAATTTGAGCGACCTGATACTGATGCTATGCCATATTTCTCACTCATTCCAATTTCTCAATTACTTAAATCTTATTGGGTGAACTTAATTGGGTAGGAGAACCTAGGAGTGAACTAGAATGTCCTAGTTATCATTTTGGAAAACTACTTTGTTACAAATGTAAGGATAAAACTATTGCTTTATGCAAATGATCCTGAGCTCCACCTAGACAAATAAGCATGTAGTTGATAGATATGTTGTTAACCAATTTAGCCTACTTCCCATACATTCCATGTATTGACCCTTTGGGGATGCTATGTTTCATGTTGCAGGTTATATCGTATCTGAGTGATCGTTCATAGGTCACAAGACTTCACTCAACAATTGTTCACCTATGGCACATTTTAAGGATAGAGATCTACATTGTTATCATTTTATGCTGTCTACTTGTGTAATATAATATAAATTATGGATCATATTTATTATATTTATGATGCACAGTTATATTTGGTATCATTTTGTACTGTGTGTGTCAGTGAACCGATCCAGGGATTGGTACTATACACACGAACTCAGCCTTATCAGGCGATAGTGTTACAAGATGGTATCAGAGCTGTGTGTTGACTGTAGGATCGTGACCTTAGAAATGGATTAGAAATAGGATACCTCTATTAGGAGAACTATCATTTTTTTACTTATTAGAGTTCTTATATTCCTTGTCTATCTTTTTTATAACCTCTTCTTGTTCAAAATTTGTAGTTGTCCAATCTTTTGATACCTATATGAGAGTTAGGTAAGTAAAAGAACAAATAATATGACATAAATGAATATCTCTGATACGTTGGAAAAGTATCTATAATTTTTGATGCTCCATGCTTGTTAAGTATCTACTTTGCTTTGCTTGTATATACTTTGAGGTGCTTTTTACATGTTTTCTGGTACTAACCTATTAACAAGTTGCAACAGTGCCAGATGCCTGTTTTCTGCTGTTTTTGGTTTCAGAAAAGTTAGTAAAGAAATATTCTCGGAATTGGATGGGACAAACGTCAAAGTCAATTACTTTTCATGGGGAACAACAAGTCCAGAGGAGAGCCCGAGGGGCCAGACCCACCCCAGGCGCGGGTGGGCCCCACCCCGCGCCTGGCTAGGGTTTGGTCACCCTGGTGACGAGGTTTGATCTCATCAATGCCGATTGTTATGGACTTGGGTTTTGGAGAAGATGGGGATGCTGGAGATCGTGGAACGGTTAGCAAACAAGCAACACGGGGACACAAGGTTTACCCAGGTTCAGGCCCCCGGAGGGAAAACCCTACTCCTGCTTGTCTGCTCTTGATTATGGCGTAACCGAAGGTTACAGGGGTGCGCAGATGCAATCTGGCGTGGAGGCGTGTATGCGAAAGTATGAGAGAGAGAGATCTAGGTCGTGCCCTCCTAGCCTTTATATAGACTCAGGCAGGTCCCGGGCATATACCTAGTCGGTTACAAGTTATAGGGTTTTACCCCTTTGAATTTCCTATCTACGCTAGTCTTGCTCTCCAAGGATCCGAAGGCGTCATGGGCCTTGGCCACCCGAAAATCGTCATGGGCCGGCGTACATATGCCGTGGGCCTTCCTTGGGCTGGACCAGGTATGTTGAGATCACGTACTCGTAGGGTATAACCATGTCAGTAGCCCTCGAGTGATCAGTCGAATCGTAGATTCGGCTGAGGACTCTTCAATCCTTCGGGTGCAACTATGTATTAACAGTATGTGTGTAGGGATTGTTGATGCGTGTGCCTGACTCACCTGACGGATCAGGGTCAGTTAACTGTCTTAGGACGAAACAACACGATCTTCCTCAGGTTCGAGTCCCTTAACTCGAACCCGGAACATATGCTGGCGTAATTCGACTCAGGCCGCAGAGGACTTACAGGAGTGGAATTCCAGTGATTTTAACTGATGTACCCAACGCGTCCGTCGGGATTTTTCATCGCGCCTGCTGGCATGGGTTTATACTAGCAGAGCGCAGTCGTGTGCGTTGCCAGGCCATCAGATGATATCTGTAGGTCTTATCTTTGTGTCGCAGACACAGCATCCGAATGTTTATCACCACAGAGGTTTTTCGGGTGGCCAAGGAGAACGCTACTCACTTAGCGTCTTGTTGGGGCAGAGTTGCCGAAAAGTTTTTGCATGCTGATCCGAAAGATCGCAGTCGAAGAATTCATAGGTTGTGCGACCAGCGCTCCCTATGGGAGTAGCCCCCGAGTGTCTGTTCGAGTCGTAGACTCGAGCGGAGACTTTAATTCAGACATTATTCAGTATTAATTCCGTTGGACACAAAAAAAAATTCGGATGCTTAAATCCAATCCTCCCTATGGGAGTAGCCCCCGAGTCCGAAGTGGAGTCGTAGACTCGACGTAGGACTCGAAGAAATAGTTCGTTTTTATTCATCTTTCGGGTGCGCGGCCAGCGCTCCTAATAGGAGTAGCCCCCGAGTATTTAGTCGAATCGTAGATTCGAGTGAGTACTCTTAGCTTCGAAGCCGAAGAAATTGTAGTTGTTGCTAGTATAGCTTTTGATGACATCAGTGCTGACGATCAATGACCTCAAGCGTCTGCTGCGCCAGAGATGACTTGACTGAACGAACGTGGGTCCCACTTGCTGACCTTGAATTGACCGGTCACGCGTGGCGTGGAGATAATTACGGCGTCGCCTCGATTTCCGCGCGTAGTGGACGGCGTGGTAACGACGGTTCGTTGTGATGCTGACACGTGTATGGCCAGATCTGCCGTTGGCATTAGGTCTTCTTGATGGACGGTTGCCGTGCATCGTCTTCGCCGTTATAATCATTGGAGAAAGCTGCAGTTTGTTTTCACCGCATTGATTCTTGTTTTCACTGCATCCTTGTGCTCTAGAGTTCTTGCTATGCGCTGGAATATCCTTCCACATTTTCCTCTTCCCTTCTGCGCTCTTACCGCCGGCGCCGCCGTAGCGCGATGGGGAAACCGAAGAAGTCATCATCTGCGGTTGGTACCAGCGCCGCCGGAGGGAAGAAAAGCGCCACCACTACCCGTGTCACCGACGGTGGTTGGCGGCGATCAGAGACGCGGGAGAGTGACCTCCGCAAGCTTCGCAAGCGGGGCTTGATCCCGCAGGATAGGGAGGCCGTCAGACTCCCCGGCAACGAGGTAATCCCCCGTCCCCCCGCTGGGTATCGGGTTATGTTTCTTGCCTTCGTTATTCGTGGGTTTTCCTTCCCAGTCCACGACTTCCTTCGTGGGCTGCTCTTTCTCTATGGCATTCAGCTGCATCATGTTTCGCCCAATTCTCTTCTTCACATTGCTTGTTTCATCACTTTCTGCGAGTGCTGGCTCGGCATCGAGCCGCACTTTGGCCTCTTCCGGAAACTTCATTCCGTGAAGAGGCAATCTGGTTCGGATGGTGTTTATCCCATTGGGGGTTGCATCATCTCCCTCAAGCCCAATCTGCTTTTCTTTTCCTTTTCCATGTCCGAAGCTGTCCAGTACTGGCTTCGGGGGGAGCCCCCGGGCGTTTTCGTGTGCGAATTTTGCTATATCGTCGGGTGGATATCATCCGCACCCGATGATATCCACCCGTTGGACACAAAATTTTCTTGTCTTGTTCTTTCTTCGAGTCTTCGGGGGGAGCCCCCTGGCGTTTTCGTGTGCGAATTTTGCTTTTGTTCCTTCGTGTTGGGCGCAGCCCCCAAGTCCTTTTCCTTACTGGTAGTTCTTCTTCCTGCAGCCTTTTGTGCAGGATGCCAGGCGACTGGTGCAGGAGCACCTGGCGCTGGAGGCCAACCTCCAACAACTTCAAGGTACCTGTATGCTTTGATGCTTCTTTCTTTTTGCATTATTGTCTTGCTTTCTGACACTTGTATGTTTTGAATGCAGAGGAGCATAACACTTCCCTCCATGAGATTGATGCTCTCAAGAAGAGCCTTGGTCAAGCGGAGAAGAAGGCGAGGACGCCGCTGGTGCGAAAGAGCGCCTTGAGCTGGAGCTGGCCAAGGCAGCCAAGGCTAAGGAGCGTCTGCAGCAGGAGGCCATGGACCGCGAGGAGCAGCTTGCCACTGCTGCGACTGCGCGTGAAAGAGAGGTGGCGGGCAAGCTCATGGCTGCTGCCAAGGCTGTTTCGGGTGAGTACCTTATTTTTGCTTCTGTCTTTTCGTTTTCTTGTCTTTCTTCTGTGTTACTTTCTTCGGTCCTCTTTTTTTTGTCTCAGATGCCGCATGCATCGAGTTTGACCGCAGCGCTCTGGAGCACGGGAGTGCTCTGGATGATGCTACTGCAGCGGTCGAAGATCGCTGCAGCACCGTCGTCAGCTCCCTTGCCAAGGCGAAGGAGGTCCTTGGCCGCTTCTACAAGGAGCTCATCCCCAAGGGCGCGGCCCTTGATGATGTTGACGCCCTGGCGGAGGCTTTGTCAGCCGAAGCACCTACGGCGTACAAGCGCAAGCAGAAGGGCATCGGCGTGTTCGTCGGGCTGGCGATGGCCTTGGCGGCTGGAGCGGAGCTGGACCTTTCCCAGATCACCTCCCGGATGCCGACGACCGCGGATGGATCCGAGGTAGCCTTTGCTACCTATTCTGCTCGCTGCAAGCGATATGGGCCAAAGCTCATTGCTCTGCTGTCCGAGTATGCGCTGCGGCAACAGGGGAAGGCCAAGGCGAGGCAATCCGGCTCCGAGGCTACTCAGGGTGCCGCGTCTTAGGCGTTGTAGCTGTAGGATAGTTTGTAATCTTCTTTTGCTTGTAATTATGTTGGGGAACAAAAATCATTGTGCCACGTAGTGGCCTTTATATGCTTAATGAGTTTTGTTGAGTTGTGCTCTTCTCCGTCTGAATGTTTATGTCCTTTTCTTTTCTGCTGCTCTAGGTTCCTTCGGGTGCTGATCCCGTTGACACCTCTCCTGCAACGCGGCAGCAGCCATCTTTGGATGATTCATCACAACTTGCTTTTCTTCGAGACCGTGTTCGTAGTCTTGAGAAGGAGTTGCTCGGGGTGCGTGGTCACGCCGATGTTTGGAAGTCCAAGGCAGATCGTGGTGCAGCCAGGGAGGAGTATTTGATGGCAGAGCTGCTTCGACTGTCTGAGAAGCTGCAATGTAAGTTGTTTTCTATTTCGAGCTGCAGCTCGGTTCTTCGGATGCGTATGCTTGGCTTGCTTCTTACTTTTGCACGAGTATCGCAGGTGCTAACCTTGCTCCAAGGGAGGAGAAAGAGTGTGTTGCTGTTCGGGTCAATTGTTTGACTCAGCAGGACATGGAAGCTGGCGGGTTCTTCTGGATGGATCGCGACCGTGCCATGGCTCTGGCAACGGTGCAGGATCGCGTTCACCAAGTATCGCGGGTGCTTCGTCAAGTGCAGACTTCACTCTCGTCGGTTCTGCATGGGATGTTTCCCTGGATGCTGTGCCAACAACCCTGTCCGGTCTTCTGTCTAGATTTCGGAGTGTGACCCGTGTCCAGGAATTGGTGAGGCAGCAGCTCGTCGCAGGGGTGAAGGCTGCATTGTCCCTTGTTAGGCTGCATCATCCTGATGTAGATCTGTCTGTTGTAGCAGCTGGGCCACCTCCTCGGCCGGATGGTGGCGAGTGGGATATGTGTCCGCATTATGCGGCTGTAAGGCAGTATGCCGAACAGGTCGTAGATTTGTTTGAGCAGCGTGCTGTGGCATCCCGCAAAATCCACTACTAGAAAATCGCGTGTTAAATGATACTTTGTGCATCATCATGACATCAGCATGCATCTGTTTGACTAAAATTATTTGCTAAAAGCCCGTTTTCATTTTCTAAAATATCCCCTCTCTATTTCAAATGTAAAATCCTCGGTCCGTCTGGATCTTTTGTTTGCCTAAACTGTTTTACCAAAAAGATATTTAAAACAAAATAATATAAATGAAACGTTTTTTGTCCGGGGAGGCGGTCCGACCGATCAGGCCAGAGGCCCAACCGGCCCAGACTACCTACCACCCGGCCCATCTAAAGAAAACCCTAAACCTTTTCCTACCTAACCCTAACCTACCCAGTCCCCAGCCACATCACCCCGACCATTCCCCACCCGCCACCTCACCATTCCCTAGCCTCCCTCCACTCCCATGCCGCCACATCAGCCGGCCGGACCCACCCCACTCCCTCACACACACGCAGCACACACCACACGCTCCTAGCCCCACGCGCCCACCAACCCTCCTCGATCCCGAGCGGCTCCCACACGCGGTCAACCGCCCCGACCCCGCCTGGCCCCACCCTCCCGATCGACCCCGTCCACCCACCGCTCCCCACCAACCCCGCATCCCCTTCCTCGCGGCTCCGACCTTCCCCACCGCGTCTCCCCACCCTCTGCAAGCTCCCCGCCGCCGGCGCGCCCTCCACCCCGTCCTCCTGACCGCGGCCGTCCCCCTCCTCCTCTCGCCGCCCCATCGGCATGGTCTCCATCCCGTCGGTCGCCGCCGGTCGCCTCCTCCCTCGCCGCCGGTCCGCGCCCTCCGTCGCGCCCTCGACCTCGGCCCCGTCGAGCAACGCGCGAGGCCGCCCGAGCTCCTCCCGGTGCCGTCGCCGCCGCCAATCGCCACCACCCCCTCTCCCTAGCGCTCGACGCTCCTCCTTGCCCCCACCCCGTCCGCCGTCAGGCTGCGAGCAGCGCTGGCCGCAGCCTCCACCCCGTCCACCACTGTCTTCCTCCACCTGGACCTCTCTGCGACCTCCTCCCCGCCTCTGCAGGCGCCACCGCCAAGGTCTGCCCCGCCTGCGGTCGAGCTCTTCCCGGTTGCAGCATTCCCGTCTCCGCTGCTTCTCGTTGCCCCACCTACAAGCGTTGGCCCTCCCCGAAGCCTCCTTCCACACCCCGCAACAACGGCAGGCCCGAGCGCCCTCCTCCCTGCGGCCGCCTCCTCGAGTCGCCATCGCCATCCCTGCCCTCCTGCGCCCCTGGCTTCCCTACCGCGGCCCTCAGCGACGTCGCGCCCTCTTCCCTCTCCGATGTCTGCTCCTTCCGTCCTCGACCGCTATTCGCTGCCGCGAGCTCACGCGCGCCCTGGCCCTGTTTTTGCGATGCCTCCTCGACCTCCAAACCTGTCCCTGCTCGAGCTCGCTGTTTGGTTGAGTCCCGTGTAGCGCTGCTGCTATTTCCATATAGTGCTGCTGCCGAGAAACCAAACCATCTGCTCGTATGTTTAAGTTAATGTGGGATCTTGTACGCCCACATCGACTTCTTCCGATCTCCTGTACCGACAAGACCGACCTCGACAAAACAATTGGCGATGGTTCGCGAAGTTCAACACCGACAAAAGGCGGATAACAAGATCCAAGATCGTCGTCACGGAACGCCAAGATCTACTTCCCAGGATTCGACGCCCCGAGACCATCACGAGGAGGTGAAACGTCAAGGCCTTCGACACGGAACACTAAACCCCGTCGAACCTCCCGGACGCCAAGTTCGCCGAGAACCCGGGCGCCAAGATCACCGAGACCCTGAACGACAAGTTCTCCTTCCCGGAAGCATTGACGCCCGTGCGACAAGATCTACTTCCCAGATCCGAAGACCCCGGTACCCGATCTACTCAAGTTCGCCATCGCGAGTCCGAACTTCATCGTTTCCCCGTCGAACCCTGAGACCAACCCCGGAACCCCTCCGAACCCCCAAGACCTTCGACCCCAGATGTGTGAACCTTTTCCCGAGCCCCTATTTTATAAATGCTAAATATAAAACCTGTTGCATAATAATTGTTCATCTCGCACGCATATTGGTGTGGTTTGGGGGCATTATGCCGATTCACCTCATAATTAAATATGGAGTCTATATGCGGGATATCTTTGACTTATTCCGGACTTCATTTAAATTGGTGTAGCGAACCGATGCCATGTTCCGCCCTGTTAACCCAACACTTAATTTGCGGGGTAGATAAATAACTTGAACCATCTGAGTAAATGTCGGGACCCCGGTTCCGCTTAATCTTGCCTAATTGCACCGCACCTTTGCCATGTCATACATCATACATGCATCATGCCCGATCTTTTGCCGTAGTATTAAATAGTGCATCCGGTGTTTGTGCTAGTGTTTTGCTTCTTCACGGACTAGGCCGATGAGTTGATGCGAGTGTCGACCCGATCTTCGGATGAACCTTCGGCAATGCTTTTCAGGCGAGCATCTCCCCCTTTCTACCTATCTTACTTTTATAGTATTTATTCCCTCCTGTTGATCTATTGCTATATGTGTTGCGTTGCTCTAGTTTTCGTACCCGCGATATCCCTTGCAGCCTTATATTACCTTGGACACATCCTATTACCTGTTGTTTGGTAGATAGTTGGACCGCGCGTCGTAGTCACTTGCTCAAGTGCCGTTGCGTGTCGTCAAGTACCAAAGTTGTTGGAGTATTGCCGCATGTTTAATGTTGGAGATGATCATAACTTTAATTATTGTTTAATAACTAAAATTGAAGTAGGTAAATGCAGAGGCACAGGTGGGCAATAGATGTTATTTGGTTGTTAACCGTCCACTTGTGTCCCGTAGGACCCCGAGTACTTGATACATGTTCCTTGAATATTCGCGCTATCCACATCCGGGAGGATTATGGGACCCTCCTGAGCCAGAGCTTGATTCATTCTTATTTCTTGGGGCCACAAACTAGTTTGAGGTTTTATTTACTATCCTGTACTTATGCCATGCTTTACTGCTTTATTTAAATTGTGCGAGGTACTGCACATTGTACTGTTTAGGATCGGGACACGATTTCGCGGTATCGACAAGCCCAGTCACACTTTCGGGTTCCCAGTCGTTTACAGCCGTCCACCCAAACCTTGAGTCCGTTTCAGAGTCAGCTAACTTCGTTGCGGGTAGCTTAATGGGGTGGCCCCCTGAAATATTTCTGAATCTGGTGATTGCTTTGTCGTGAAGGCCTCGTTGGGTTTTGATTTGGTTTTTCCGAGGTTGATCGAGTGTGTGTTGCTATTTGTGCACCCCTGCAGGGTAAAACTTTCTGAAAGCCGTGTCCGCGGTTATGGACGACTTGGAGCATAGTATCTCGATCATAGACAACTATAACTAAAGTAGTGCTATAAATTTGACTTTATAATGACTAGTAATCAGCTTCACTATAATGGAATGGCTAAATAAAACTTCCAACAATTGCTTGATTGGGTTGTCGCTTGCTACCATTGTACCTGACTAGTAAGTATTGCAACTATAACGGAATGGCTAAATAAAAGTGCCAACAACTGCTGGGTTTGGGATATCTCATGCTAATTGTATTTGACTAGTAAGTGTCGCAACTACAACGGAATGGTTAACTAAAATTGCCCACTGCTTATTATATCAGGATGATTATCTATACCTGACTAGTAATTGCTGCAACGATAACTGAATAAATAAAACTGCCAACTGTGTGAGTTCCTCGGTTGACTTCCTCGTTTGGTCTCGAGGGGAAATACCAGGATGGGTATGTTTGGTGGTAGTATCAGGTTGGTTCCGAATAGGTCTTTCTTACCCCTCTCTAATAGGCGCTAGTTGTATCGAGTCTCTATAGGTTGTTTAGTGCATGCTGCGCTGCCGCTCAGTCCACCATACCTATGTAGGCGAGGACCGCCGAATTCTAGCCTCGCCGTGTACTGGCCTCAGTACTGACGCTCCTTTTTTCCTTTGCCCTTTGTCGGCACCCCTTTTGTTTAAGAAGGTTTTGAGATCGACGTCGTTAGCAGGGTTACCCTTCCGGCTTGGCCTGGGCAGGGTTATGGACGCCATTGGTTATTCTTCAGGGCTCTTAGCTCAATTTGCATCTTGTCCGTACTCGGACGCTGTATCGTTTTCCAGGTGATTTGGATCTTTGTATTGTATATATGTATTCTTGACTCTTTGAGTCGCTCTTATATATATCTGTTCTGTGGGTCCCATCGAGGACTGTTGTGTAATGTTATTACTTCGTTTTCCACCCGCACGAAAGTGCCTGGTGGGCACCTTTGAATCGTTTCTATGCGGGTTTGGCGGGTTTCGCTAAAACTTGCATAGGGCCGATTCTGAGGGTGTTACACGTGCTCAAGTTATTCTCTAGAATAGGTAGTACCTATAAAAGAGATAGATGTAAAATTTGTATATTTCGACTGGGCGTGTTGTGCCCTTTGTTATAAAGGTTTGTTTGTTGTTTGAGCACGCAGTGCTTTGATTGGGTACGTGTCCTTTTCGTTTGTCTGACGTTGTCAGCTACTCAGGGTGTACACATGTGATTCTCAGTCGATGAAATCGTGAGGTGGGGGGAGCCCCCGAGTGTGTTTGTAGCATAAAGTAAAGTTGCAAATAGCGAAAGGAAATTTTGGGGCAAGACACTTAGCTTTATTTATCGTAATGGAGGAAGTACATTGTTCGGCTGAATAGCCTTGGCTGAAAATTCTTATTGAAAGTAAATTGGTAGGTAGCTAGGGGTAGAATCATCGCAAGTGCGCGATGTTCCATGGGTTGGAGTATGCGACTCGAGACTCCACGTGCTTGAGGCGATAGGCGCCACCTGGGATGACCTCGGTGATGATGTAGGGTCCTTCCCATGGTGACTCGAATTTCTTCGGTCGCTCTTGCTTGAGTCGCAAGACGAGGTCTCTTTCGACGAAGGACCTTGGGCATAGCCGGCGGCTATGGTAGTTGCGGAGACTCTGCCGGTACACCGCTGATCGAGCTGCTGCTACGTCTCTTGCTTCGTCGAGTGTGTCGACGGCGTCTTCGAGTGCAGCCGTGGATTCGGCTTCGTTGTAAGCAACGACCCGGGGGGCCTGGTGGCGTACTTCGGCTGGTAGCACGGCTTCGGCTCCATGCACCATGAAGAACGGTGTGTAGCCGGTGGAGCTGTTTGGCGTAGTACGCAAACTCCATAGGACGGATGGCAGCTCTTTCGTCCAGGCTCCGGCCTTTCGTTCGAGTGGGCTCATGAGGCGCTTCTTGATGCCAGCGCCGATTAGTCCGTTGGCCTTTTCGACCTACCCGTTCGTTTGCGGGTGAGCCACTGAGGCGTATGTGATGTTGATCCCGAGGCCTTCGCAGAAGTCTTGGAATTCTTTGGAGATGAAGTTTGATCCATTGTCGGTGATGATGCTGTGCGGTACGCCGAACCTGTAGAGAATGGACTCGAAGAACTTGACGGAGGTCTTGCCCTTTTGGTTAGTAACCGGCATGGCCTCGACCCACTTGGTGAATTTATCGACTGCGACCAAGAGGTAAATGTTCCCCCCTTTCGAGGACTTTGGCAGTTTGCCGATCATGTCGAGGCCCCATTGGGCAAAGGGCCAGGCTATAGGTATGGGCCTGAGCTCTGACCCGGGTGCGTGCGGTTTGTCGGCGAACCTTTGGCACCCGTTGCATCTTCGGACGATGTCCTTTGCGTCGCTCATGGCTGTTGGCCAGTAGAATCCAGCTCGTAGAGCTTTGGCGACAAGGGAGCGGCTGCCTGCATGATGGCCGTAGATGCCCTCGTGGATGTCTTGGAGGATGGCTTTCCCGTCACCGATGGTGACGCACCTTTGTAGTACACCCGTAATACTGTGCTTGTACAGCTCGCCATTGATGATGGTGAAGGCTTTTGACCGACGAGATATGCGCCGGGCATCTGTCGGGATGTCAGGCAGTTCTCCGTTTATCAAGAACTGGAGGTATGGTCGCGTCCAAGTTTCTTTGACTGCCATGACCTGCATCAGGTTGACCATAGCGACCTCTGTGTCTAGTTTCTCGGGTCCTTCGTGTTCTTTGGGCAGCGTAGCCCCCGAGTGTTCTGCTTCTTCGGGTGATCCCTTAGGGAATTTCCGCTTGATGGATGGCATGCAGATATGTTCGAGGAACACACCCAGTGGCACCTTTGTGCAGGTGGAGCCGATGTTGGCGAGTCCGTCGTCTTCCTCGTTGCTTTCTCTCCCGACGTGGCGAAGCTCGCAGCCGTCGAATTCTCCTTCGAGTGCGTTGTAGAGTGCGCGGTACGCGATCATGTTTTCGGCGTGTGCGTCGCACTCGTTCATCGTCTGCTGGACGACAAGGTTGGAGTCACCGTAGATGACCAGGCGCGTTGCACCGCAGATCTTTGCCATCCTCATGCCATGGATGAGGGCTTTGTATTCGGCCTCGTTGTTGGAAGCTCGGAATTTCATACGAAGGACGTACTTCATCTGGTCGCCCTGCGGGGAGGTCAGTATGACCCCGGCTCCTGCTCCAGCTTCACGCTTGGAGCCGTCGAAGTGCATCGTCCATGACTGCGACATGTCTGGGGTGTCTGGCAGCTGCAGATCCATCCAATGTACAAGGAAGTCCGGGAGGACTTGAGATTTGATTGTGAGTCGCTTCTCGTAGACGATGTCCAGGGATGACAGCTCGATGCCCCACAGGGCCACGCGTCCTGTGGCCTCTGGGTTATTCAGGATGCTGTTCAGGGGTGCCTCGTTGACGACCATCACCTGGTGCTCCTGGAAGTAATGGCTCAGCCGTCGAGCCGTCATGAACACGTCGTAGGCGAATTTCTGGTAGTGAGGGTACCTCTGCTTTGTTGGCGTCAGTACCTTGCTGATGTAGTAGATTGGGCGTTGGACCCCGTGGATCTTGCCCTCTTCAGGTCGTTCGACCACTAGCACGGTGCTGACCACCTGATGTGTGGCTGCTAGGTACAGCAGCAGAGGTTCGCGCTCCTTTGGCGTGACCAGGACGGGCGAGGTGGAGAGTAGCCGTTTGAGGCTTTCGAACGCATCGTCGGCTTCGGGCGTCCACTCGAATTTATCTGCCATGCGTAGTAGCTGGTAGAATGGCAGGGCCTTCTCGCCCATGCGGCTGATGAATCTGCTCAACGCAGCTATTCGTCCTGCGAGTTGCTGGACACCCTTGAGGTTTTTCGGCTTCTCCATCGCCATGATGGCCCTGATTTTCTTTGGGTTCGCCTCGATCCCTCGCTGAGAGATGAAGTACCCAAGCAGCTGACCCGATGGGACGCCGAAGGCGCACTTTTCGGGGTTGAATTTGATCCTGTAGCGGTCGAGGTTGTCGAACGTCTCACGGAGATTGTCGATAAGTGTCCTCGCCTCCCTGGTTTTTATGACTATGTCATCGACGTAGACTTGAACGTTGCGACCGATCTGGTCCTTGAGGCATGCTTGCATGCATCGCTGGTACGTGGCACCTGCGTTCTTTAGCCCGAAGGGCATTGTGTTGTAGCAGAACACTCCGAACGGTGTGATAAACGCCATTTTCTCCTGATCTTTGACCTTGAGTCGAATCTGGTTGTAGCTTGAGTAGGCGTCGAGGAAGGAGAGTTTTTCGCAACCTGCAGTCGAATCGATGATCTGATCGATCCAAGGAAGAGGGAAGTGGTCCTTTGGGCAGTGCTTGTTTAGCGATGTGAAATCCACGCACATCCGCAGGATGTCCGTGTCCTTCTTTGGGACCATCACTGTATTTGCAAGCCACTCGCTTTCTTTGATTTCCCTCATGAAGTCTGCAGCGAGTAGTCTGTTGATTTCTTTGCCGATAGCTTCGGCCCGTGGCTCGGACAGTCTCCGGATGGACTGCTTGACGGGCTTGGTGTCTAGAAAGACATTGAGTGCGTGCTCGGCGAATTCCCTGGGAACTCCTGGCATGTCCGCAGGACACCAGGCGAAGATTTCCCAGCGCTCACGGAGGAATTCGATGAGCGAGCCTTCCTATGCGGGGCTGAGGTTGTTGGCGATCCGCGCCGTCTTGGAGGCATCCGTCGGATGGACTTGCACCTTCTTCGTGTTGACGGTGGAGTCGAAGGACATGTCAGGTGCGTTTTGCCGTGCGACTGGGGGTGCCCCATTGTCCGTCACCTCGCGAAGCCTTACGAGTTCCTCCTGCATGCCGAATGATTGGGAGATTCTGTTGAAATCCCTGTCGCATTGGTCCGATCGGGTGAAGCTCCCGTGGATTGTGATGACGCCCTTCGGCCCTGGCATCTTGAGTAGCAGGTATGCATAGTGTGGGACAACCAAGAACCTTGCGAATGCTACACGCCCGAGGATGGCATGGTACTATGATGGCCAGTCCACCACTTCGAATTCGAGCCGTTCCAGTCGGAAGTTGTCCGGCTTTCCGAAGATGACGTCGAGCCATATTTTGCCCAGGGGGAATATGCTCTTCCCTGGAACGATGTCGTGGAACGTTGTGTCTGATTGTTCCAGGCTGCACTGTGGGATCCGCATTGCTGCTAGAGTGCTTGCGAACATCAGGTTGATGCCGCTGCCGCCATCCATGAAGACGCGACTCATCTCGAAACCTCCGATCTGCGCCTCCAGCACCAGGGCAGCATGACCTGGGCGAGGGATCTGGCAAGGGTGATCCGAACGACTGAACGTGATGCAGGACTCCGATCCGCTGAGGTACTCAGGGATGGCGGGTGGAGTTGCCACGGCCAGGTTGATCTGTCGGGTGATTTTCTTCTGCTCGTGGGGCGCCCCTTCTGGATCATCAGTGCTCCTTTCGGCTGGGGATACCCGTTCCCAGTGTTGTTCTGTGCTGGTGCGACTGGTTGGTTCGGGCCTCCTACAGGTGGTGGTGGAGGAGCTCCGTGCGCTATTTCACCTGGCGCGGGTGCGTTTCCGAACGCATGGATTGGGGCTTGCTGCCTCATCTGCACCATGCTTTTTCCGAGCTTCTGGAACTCACGGCAGTCCTTGAGCATGTGGCTCGCCTTCTTTTTGCCATCCTGCTTGTCGATGTAGAAGTGGATGGTGCATGGACCCGAAAGCTTTTCGTATGCTGAGGGTCCGTTATCGCGGTCGCGGTGCTGCCACGACTGCGCTGGGCGTCCCCCGTCGCGGAAGTTTCCTCCGCGGTATCCTCCGCTGTTGCGGTTGGCATCGTTGCGGCGATCGGCGTAGCCGGCCGCGACCATGTCGGGTCCGTCGCAATCATCGTAGACGCGCGATCTTCTCTTGCTACGGGCTCTCGTCGTCGACCGTAGTCGTCTTCTTCTATCGATTGTGCTCGGTGGATGGAGTCTTCTCCATCAGCCCACCTGTTGGCGATGTCCATGAGGTGGTCGAGTGTTTTGGGCTTGACGCGCCCAAGTTCCTCCTTGAATTCTTGGCGCTTGACGCTGTCCCTGAAGGCGTAGATGGCCCTCTCTTCGGAGATGTGTTCTACGGAGTTTTTTGTGTTGGACCAGCGTAGTATGTACGAGCGAATGGATTCGCCTGTTCGTTGAGTGCAGGCTCGCAATTCTTCGATTGAGGCAGGCCTCTTGCTGGTGCCCTTGAAGTTTCGGATGAAGCTGTAAGCTAGCTCATCCCAACTTCGGATGGACCCTGAAGATAGGCTGCCGAGCCAGATCCGGGCCGCTCCTGTCAGCTGCAGCTGAAGGCATTGCATGGCGGTTTCCTTGTTTCCGCCGTGCAATTTGACGGACGATAGGTGGTCGCTGAGCCATGCCTTTGGGTCCTGTGTGCCGTCGAACTTCGGAGTATCCGAAGGGAGCTTGAAATTGCGTGGCATCTTTGTTCACAGAACAGATCTGCTGAAGCATTGGGCTCCGCAGAGTTCTCCTTCGTATTCGTCCATCTCGGATTCAGACGAGCATGCGCGCTTGGCTCGCGCTTTTTCGATTTTGCGCTGTGTGAGCGCGTCTCTGGCGTCGTAGTCGCGGCTGCGGTGGCGCGAACTCTTCTTCCTTCGAGGAAGGTCATGTTCCTCTTCTTCAGATGAAGGGGTGGGGCTGCGGTCGAACCTGACCGGAGCTTTCTTCTTTGGCTCCGTGGGAGCTTTCTGGTGGAGCGCATCTCCGACGAGTCCGAGTCTGGTAAGTGCGGACTTGTGCATGGCCCTCGGGTCTCCCTCTGGAGGTGGGTGAGCTGCGAGGTATGTAGTGGCTGCCATGATCGCAGCCTGCGGCGTTTTCGGGATGACGTTGTCGTCGGCGTCCATCTCCATGAAGGATGTGTGGAGGGTTCGGGTCACCTCCCGGCGCTCCTTGGGGTCCATGTTTTCCACCCAAGAGCAGTGCTTGTTACCTTGGTTGGCGTTCGAGCTGGAGCCGATGCCCATGGCGAAGAGCGCAACTCGTTGCGCACTGGACTCTGAGGCTGCTTGCTTGCGCTTGTCGAGCACCTCCTGCATCTTGACCTTCTTCTTGTGCTTCTCGATCAGGAGCAGGTGGTAGGCCATCAGCAGATCCCGGGAGGAGTCTGGAGGCAGGACTATGTTGCCTGCCACGGCGTTGCGTGCCTAGGCCCATCCTTCTTTGCTAAGGCGGATGACATGGCCATTGTTTTCCCCTTCGGGTGGGGGGACTGGCTTCTTCTATTCCCGTCGTTTCGTTCTGGCGGGTTAGGTGGCGGGTTGGGCGGCAGGTTGGGTGTTTGTTGATCCCTGTCAGCCTGTATGACTACGGAGCATTGGTAGCGCTCGTAGATTGGTCCGCTGCTACCGCAGCTTTCAGATCCGGAATCGTAGGTCCCTTCATCCGACGGCGGATCGCACAGATCGGAGTTGCAGCTGCTGCTGTCGTAGGAATCATCTGTTGATGATGTTGTGCGTAGCACGGGGTGTGGGGTCCATGAAGCGGGCCTGATTGATGGTAGGGACACCCGCTCAGGGAGGCGGAGGGTGCCAGTTTGCCCCACCTGGAAGCAGAAGCTCCCGAACAGGATTTCGAGTCCGTCGCCTACGGGCTCGAAGTCCTTCATGGTGGCCGGTGAGTGGGCGGTGAAGTCGAAAGCGCCAAAGAGGAGATGACTCTCCGTCGCCGCAGAGTTGTAGATCGATTAGGTTGGGACCGTCACGATCGCACAATCAACGTCCCCAGTTCCCACAGACAGCGCCAATTGACGAGGTTTGATCTCATCAATGCCCATTGTTATGGACTTGTGTTTTGGAGAAGATGGGGATGCTGGAGATCGTGGAACGGTTAGCAAACAAGCAACACGGGGACACAAGGTTTACCCAGGTTCAGGCCCCCGGAGGGAAAACCCTACTCCTGCTTGTCTCCTCTTGATTATGGCGGAACCGAAGGTTACAGGGGTGCACAGATGCAATCTGGCGTGGAGGCGTGTATGCGAAAGTATGAGAGAGAGAGATCTAGGTCGTGCCCTCCTAGCCTTTATATAGACTCAGGAAGGTCCCGGGCATAGACCTAGTCGGTTACAAGTTCTAGGGTTTTACCCCTTTGAATTTCCTATCTACGCTAGTCTTGCTCTCCAAGGATCCGAAGGCGTCATGGGCCTTGGCCACCCGAAAATCGTCATGGGCCGGCGTACATCTGCCGTGGGCCTTCCTTGGGCTGGACCAGGTATGCTGAGATCACGTACACGTAGGGTATAACCATGTGACCTGGAGGCCGCCTCGGTATCCCCCGATGTAGAAACCCTGAGTACCCAATCAGAAATCCACGAAACCGTCTGTAGCCGCCGCCACCATCGTCCCTAGATCAGGGGGATCTGAAGTTCTTCCCGGCACCCTGTCGGAGGGGAGATCATCCCGGAGGCCTTCTCTCCGGTATGATGCGTGAGTAATTCCACCTTGGACTATGGGTCCATGTAGTAGCTAGATGGTTGTATCTCCTCCTTTGTGCTTTCATGTATAGATCTTGTGAGCTCCATCCATGATCAAGATCTAATCTATTTGTAATCATACATGTTGTGTTTGCGGGGATCCGATGGATATTGAGATTATTATGTTGGTTTGATTAATGGTTTTGTCTTTATAATTCTATCATGTCTATGTTGCTTGTGATCTTGCATGCTCTCCGTTGCTAGTGGTTATCTTGGCCAAGTAGTTGCTAGTGACTCCAAGAGGTGGTATTTATGCTCGATAGTGGGTTCATGCCTCTAGTTTCCAAGGGAAGTGACAATAATCTCTTCGGTTGTAGATGTGTTGTTGCTACTAGGGAAAAAACAATGGTCTCTTGTTCATGGAACATGTGAACTGTTTACCTTACACACTTTGCTTAAAACAGTTGTCTGTTGCTTGCAACTTAATACTGGAGGGGGTTCGGATGATAACCTGAAGGTGGACTTCTAGTCATAGATGCAGTTGGATGGCGGTCTATATATATTGTTGTATTGCCCAATCAACCTCATAGGATCTTTCTGACTAGTAATTACATTGTTATGTCTTACTCAGTTCCTGTCAATTGCTCCGCTGTAATTTGTTTATCCTTCATGCCATGTTGATTATTTAAGGAGAGCACCTCTAGTGAACTATGGACCCCGATCCAATATTTACCATTGATACATCTTCCACTGTTACATGTTTACTTGCTGCAAACCATTACCTTTCACACCATACATTTAATCCTTTATTACAGCAAACCGGTGAGCTTGACAACCTCACTGATTCGTTGGGGCAAAGCCTTGAGTTTGTGTTATGTAGGTCTCCGCGTTGCTTGCAACAACTGTGTGATGTTTTCTTCCTCCTACTGGTTTGATAACCTCGGTTTCTTACTGAGGAAAAGCTTGCTGTTGTGCTGCTTCACACCTTGCTCTTGGGGTTTCCCGACGAGGCGCTCCCACTTGGACTGGCGCTGCATCAATCTCACCAAGTTTGGTTAGGCCTAGACCACCATGTTTTATCTCTTTAGGAGATCATCACTATTGTGTTAGCATATTGTTCTTACCAACTTATGTGGTATGACAATAGTAGTTGTTTATTTGATTGTATTGAACCACAATGTTTGATGACTTGTTTTGAATCTGTGATTTGGAAACTCTAAATGTTCTAGAATTTGTGTGAGGTTTTAAAATTATTTTAATGGTGTGATTTGATGAAAATATGTGAGATTACTGCTGCATTTTTCTGCCTGACCTGTTGTATTGCGCGATTTTACATATTTTACTGGTAACTCAGAAAAATCTTGACAATGATGCCTTGGGCAGCGAACTTGTCTGGTAACACAAACGTGAACTGCTCAAGTGTTTTGGCAGGTGACTGTATCTCATGAGCTTGCTCAACGATGGAGCGCTCATATCCATCTTATAGTCATAGAAATGATCCATGACATATAACTCAGTGTCAATGTTCGAGAGCCAAACTTGGCCTTCAGCGCATCCACACATCCTTACCATTATCAATGACATATACAGATATACAATGTCGTCTGCAAGAACAATGAAAAGATCCGCTATAAACATGGTATTAGCTTTCTTAAAAGTCTTCCCATAAGCAGCAGAAAGCTCGTCCTCGGGTTTCTCAAGAGTGGCACTATAGCAGTTATGTCTTTGACACCAGGAACGTGCTCTCGTGCGCCATCTCTTATAGTGCAGACCATCAAAAGGAGATGACCCGGTTGTCGCGGCTATACCGTGAAATTTAGTTGCTTATAATCAGGTTTTTGAATTGTTGAAAAATATAAGCAACAATTGATACAATTTAATCCGAATAATAATTGATATAGCATTATTATATAAACAATAATTAAACTAATCATGCATACAAACAAAGTAGATAAATAGATTGTATCTAAATAGGATAAGCCGATCACATCTACTCCAAACACTAGAACTAGAAACTCTAGCAAAGACAATTCAGGGTCACATATAATGCAGCGGTAGCCGCATTGTCGTTCGGGAACTTGTCGTTGGACGACATCGTGGTTGGCAGTAGTTTGCGCTAGAGCGTTATCCAAAAACCTGATCGCCCCTCATTTGTACATGTTCATGAGAGGCGGGGTTCCAAAGGCCTATTATCCCGATCTGTGGTGCACGCCGCAAGCTATGATAGGGAAGATGAAGACGGCGATGCAAGATTCTAAAAGTAGGTGCGTATGATGGATGATGACTAGGATTCGCATATTACAATTATATAATTTCCTTGAACACAAAAATATTAAACATCAAGCAAAACATGAGCTCGGATCATAGCCGCAACCCGTGCACTGTGGTGAGGCGAGGCAGAGGAGGCGTCGGAGAAGAAGCGTGTGAGAGATGCTCTTTTACTCACGTCTTAGTGAGTAGTAGAACAACCTAGTATGTACGTAGGTACAACTCTCACTCAAATGGCAAAGTGAGATTAAACTTTGGCTCCACTGACACATTCATATGGGTCATGAATAAAATGGCCAATTTTTTTCTTCAGAATTTGTATTACGGACCAACGGCCCAACACGACACCAAATTCCAACATAAACTACACGAACCCTCTCTGTACCCACCACAATCAACGCATCAAACAATATGACATCACCTCTACCCACCCAGTACCACCACCAACACATGGCACAAGAAGACACCCTTTCTCATTGCCCATCACCACCGTCCATACGTGAAAAAAATCGTGTGTAAATAGTTTTATTTATTTTAAAAAATCATAATAAGTCGATAGGACCAATGCAGTATAATAAAAACAAAACAAGGATACACGAGAATAGGATACCAACTCTCCCACCTACCATCACCACAACCATCTGCATACGACGCAATTGTGTTTAAATATTTTTATCGGTTGTAATAAATTAATAAATCGTCGATGAGACCGAGGTAGGTGTAAAAACCAAGAATTAAAGAACCACATTTATTTTGAACCTCCTATAAGAGGAGGGGCGAGATCTGGCTACCCAAGTGCATAGCAAGTGGAATACATGTAAGATAAAGAAGTTTGAAGGGGCCTCTCTTCGAGAAGATTCCCTATGAGAGTCGTTTTAGAAGGCTAAGGTGATCTTTCTCTTACATCCCATCCTTTTACATATGACTAAATCAAGCGAGCAATGGCGTCCAAATTAGGCATCAAAGCATGAAATTTATCGATTAGATTTGTCATGTCTTGAAGAACAAAATTTGCGTCAAAATTAGATGTTGGAAGTTCTTTTAATTCTTCGTTGAACATAACTCATGGTATAGCTACTCGATGATAAAAAAAGCACACATACTCCAACTGTTGGTGGATTTATTTTGTGTGTTCTAATTGTAGTCCGTTGGCCACAAAAAACTTTGGGCTTTTACCATAGGGATGGTACTTTTAAAGGTTTGTGTCAAATAATGGACATAGTAAGCTATAACAAAAAAAAACTACTAATTCGAGTTACTTTTAGTGTAAACCATAAATGATCGAACTCTTTTAGTGTACACCATGTGAATGAAATCGGTATTTACAAAAGTACATCTAGGGACAAAATATTGTGTTCTTAATCAAGATGTGCATGCGCATCAAATCACGAAAACCTAGATTTGCACACTGTAATTAGACACTAGTGCAGATTCACATAGCCACACAAATGATGGTGTACCTATGTCCTGCGCCATAACCCCTCCTAGCCATTTTGGGCCCACATGTCAGAGACAGCGTAGGGGGGTTTATGATCAACATAATCACCAACTGGGGGGGTTATCGTCAATTGTCCCGTGAAAAGGTAGCCTGTAATAAAAGTCAAAAACTCTGAAATAGCAGAATGCCAGACTAATTCGTTGTCTATGATATAGAAATCTTGCAGGAATTTCAAAGGAAACAGTTCAAACTCCGCCACTACATTCTTGATACCAGCGTATAGGTCCTCACAACATTTGTTGTTTTGGGGCACTCCTGTCCATGTGTCATCGTCGATCTGACGTGCTCTAAGACCCGTAGAATCCTGGAGAGTACAGCATCGAGCCTCTTTTGGACCGCTGGTGTCTTCTCTCTTGGTTCATACTTTGTGCAGGTATTCTATCCATTGGATCTATATCTATATCCGCTTGATCAATCTCCGGCACCCTACTCATGTAACTTTATAATCGGTGAAGAAACATCCGACCAATGTTGGAAATTCTGCATGCTATCGAATTAACTGTAGACGTACTTTGAGTTATACAATTTTGTATGCTGGTTTTTTTATTCTATGACGTTTTGTTTTGACCACTACTTTTAGTTGTAGAAATGGGGAATAAGAATATAATAGTTTTGAGGGCAATTTATTAAACAACAATATTTCCTATCTTGTTTGTGATATCTATCCTCATGATTTTTTTAACAAATCACCACAGACTAACAGTGGGAGCAACAGATCAGTGATGTGCACACTCATCTTGACCTCACCATTGCAAGCCCTGGTGACTATAACCTGATGTTGCAAGACGTTGGTGATGTGTTGGATGGACACCTTGGACTTCGGCAAACACCAACAATGGCAACACTGGTGATGCTAACGTAGCTGCTGACCAAGACAACATCGGTGGAAAAACCTTATCAAGTAAACAAATCTTTGGCGCCATCGTACCAAGCTGGTGATCTTGTTTTCCTCTTCAGCCGGCCCTCCTCTGTCTTCTTGGATCCACCTTGAGTTCTTGTCCCAAGTTGACTCCTTGACTATTGACAAGATCCTTTTGTGGCATCCTTGGAATCCTGCCATCGACATGGAGGGCGTTCGAGGGGAGCACCTCGTTTCTCTCTCGAGGCCACTTGCAATCTCTCGCGCAACAGGATGAGGTCACATACTATGGAGTTCACGGACACACAAAAGTAAAAAATACATGTTTTTATCTCCACAACTTCAACATGTCGAATCCCCTTTCTCCTTGATGTATTCCATGGGAAAAAGGCATGCCTTTTCTCTCTTTATGGTTCTCAACCGCCAGCCTCGATCATTGTCCACATAAACGAAGGCCTCCTTCTCTACTGACGGCCACCATGATGGGAACGGTCGACCAGGACCTAGCCTTGACATAGTCTTATGGCCCTAAGGCCATTCTACGAAGCCTCGCTGGCATGTTGGGTCTTCAAGGTCGACCCATTTTCAGATGAAATGCTACTTTTTAAGCCTTGTTTACAAGAGGAACAGAAATATCATGTAATCATATTCACCGGGTCACATTAAGATGATGCAACACCTCTGTATCTTTATGTTTCCCACATATTACATATTTTTCCCTTAAGAAAATCTCATATACGTTCATGTTTATCTCTTTATTTCAGAAATATTGGCTCTACTTGAAAACCGACCGAAGAAAGTCCAATCTATTTGATGATGCATCTGAAAGCGGGAATTGCTCCGGATCCTCCTACATGAATAACCTGGGAGGCTTCAGTCGTGACGATAAACATGAGAGATGAACACCCATCTTTAGCCGTTGCCTTGTTGGGTGCAAACAATCATTTCACAAGGACCTGTTCATATCTGTGTTAGGAGATCATGGTGTGCTCCCCACCTAGCCAATTCAGTCTAGGAATTAGGCCATTGGTGGCAGCATGCTTAGGCACGTTATGCCATGGCTGTAGGATGAAAGAATGTGCCTCGCTTCCACTGTGGCTTGACTTTTGTGGTGTGCCAATATCTTGAAGTGCCAACGAGAGGGGGTATAGTCCTATAGAAACAAGGACCTAAGCTGGGGTCAAAGTCCACAAAGATGGTGTGGCTTCTTTTCAACAAGGGGTGTTCATAACCTTAGAATGGAGAAAACATTGTAGTACTTCATTTCCTTTTTTAGCTCTAAGCTCACTAGACAATGCATTACAGAAAAACGACCAATAGTTTGAATCCTTTTCGGCTGAGATCATGTACATATGTAACTAGTCCTTCTCTTCTCATATTTTTCAGTTAAGTGAGTTACTATGGACTTACGAACAATGTTGGATTTGTTACATATAAAATTATTTTGTTTTAGTCAGCCAATCTCCAAAAGGGAAAATGTTTCTTTGTTGGTGCCTATGTATGGTGTTATTTTGACCTAGGCAAATTTGGCCTGCAAAGGGAAAATATAGGGTAAGAAAACTGCGTTGCTTTTCTGCAATGAACAAGAATTGAGATGTCATCTATCTTTAATTCGCACCCAATTCTCCAGACCAGCGAGGTAGGTTGTATTCCTCACATTTAATTTTAGGATTATTCTAACGCGAGGCGCCGCGCGCGTGGCGTTTTGTGCGGCGGCAGTACGCACACCTTAACCGCGGCAGCCGACCGGCCGGCCGACCGAATCCACGTACTTGTACGAGTATTTTTCACAGAATACTCTTGGTTTTTTATGTGAACTTAATATGGCTAAATTTTCTGGACTATGATGGATTGCCCTTAGTACGGCTGCAGTATACTTACACTTGTTCTAATTCTGTATTTGTGATGTGTTTTATCTGGCAATCAAGTATAATCAATCTGACAACCAAGTGTAATTTATCTGGCAATTACTTTTCATATTTTTTGACCGATGTCGTTATAGAGGTGATGTATTCTTATACCTTTTGGCGTTGTGTTTTATTTGGCGATCATATGACTGGTCACCGAGTGTAATTTATCCGGAAAATCATCTCTAACTAATCTGGCAAGCATATGTATACATGACTTTGTCTTGGTTAAAATCTGGCAACCAAATATAATAATCCGGCAATTAGACTGATTTTAACCTGGCAATTCGGCTTACTTAATCTAGTAGTTAGGCATATTTAGTGACAATTATTATTCTTGCAATTAAAATGGCAATTAGGTACGATTAAACCTGGCAACCAGGAATAATTAATCTGGCAACTATAAATGTGACAAACAAGATCAAATTATTCCCAAAATTAATAATCTAGCAATTGTGTCTAATTAATCTTGCAATTACTCCTAATTAATCTGATGATTAGACTATGATTTATCGGGTAATTAGTAGTTGATCAATGGGACGTGGAGACATGCACGTGATAATTTTATAGTACGGAGCCGTGATGCTACTACTCGTGATGTGCAGAGACAGATGCATGCAGTGGGCCTACCATGATGACTTTTGTCCAATTTTTTTATCGAAACACGCCGCGTCTACCGTTTTGTGGATCGTACAGCTACCGCCGCATGGAGAGGACCAGCGTGTGGCGCCGCACGTTAGTCCAGTCCTTAATTTTAACCCACTTTGAGGTCTCTCTAATCTATTTGAAAAATCAACTTTCGGGTAAGTAAATCACTTAAGGTAAGAATTATAATACGTGTGCTTTATGCTGGTCGATCTATATGGTATATTGTTTCTAACGACCATGTAGTATCAAGTTGTTTGTAGAATATACTAGAAGTGCGTGCTTTTCTTTTGATATATATATATATGAAGGTAGAGGAATCCTCTACCTTATGGGTTACATGGTGGATTTACATCCGGCAGCAGCCGGTTGAGGGGAGTCAGGTGAAAGGGAAAATAAAAGAGAAAAGACCAAAAAAAGAGAGAAAGAGAAATTTACAATAGCTTGTCAGCCCACAGTAACATCCCAGCTGAATTTTTGGTGGACCTGCACGTCCAAGTCGTTAGATCCTGTGCAATTTTCTTGAACAGGTAGTTGTTCGTTAATCGCCTTCCATTGATCACTCTGTCATTTCTCACTTTCCATAGCTCCCATATGCAGGCAGCAAAGCAGATTGTCCATGTGTTACTCCTTATCTCTTGCTGAACCTGTTCGACAAATTGGGAGATAGTGTTGGCGGTGCTCGCGTGCTTGTCCAGACCCAGCTTGGCCCACACATAGGTCGCAGGTCTGCAATGCAGGGCAATATGGTGGATTGATTCTAGTGCCGGGCATTGATCGCAAACAGCATCAGTGCACCAACACTTTGCAGTCATGTTGTCCTTAGTGTTTAATCTCCCCCTGAAAGCAAGCCAGAGAATTTTTTTTTGCTTCGGCGGGATGGCTCTTTGCCAAATCCATTTGTGTGGCTGCCAGGTTTGTCCTCGGTCGCTAAACAGTTTATAAAAGCCAGTGGTTGTCGGTTCTTTCCCAGTCGTGACCATTTCTCTTTTGTCCCCCTCACCATTTGTTTGAGCCCGCTGTAGGTCTAACATAAGCAGCTTAAGTTGTTGTTCAGCTGTCTGGGATAGTGGGTACAGCAGTTTGAGAGCCCAGATACCATTGTTGTGTTGTGATTCCACCGTGCAGTGTGGGTCCTGAGCGAAAGAGTATAAGGTTTCATATAGGCTGTAGAAGCGACCTCCAGCTGTCCATTTATCATGCCAGAAGGATATTTTGCTGCCGACAGCTAAATGACATGAAGTTGCATTCTGCACCGTGGGGATTAGGAGTTTCAGTGATCTCCAGAAGGGTGTGTCCTATGGGGTTGGATTGTGGGTTATATTGTTTTGCAGATACCAGGTTGTCATCCAGTTGAAGCAAGGTCCTTCATTAGCTGATAAAAGTTTCGAGACAAGTGAGGCCATCAGGGCTTTGTTGTGTAATGCAAGGTTTCTAATTCCAAGGCCCCCCCTGATCTTTTGGCATAGTGACCACCTCCCAGGCTACTAGGCATTGCCCCCCAGAACTTCTTGTTTGTTTATAGCTTCAATGCTTCCTTTGTCCCATTCAATGCAGGCCATGAAAAAATTTGGGATTGCACATAGAACGGAGTTAATCATTTGGACTCTGCCGGCAGATGACATTAGCCTGGGTATCTATCCGGGCAATCTCTTGTGAACTCTCTGAATGACAGGTTGTAGGAGGTTCCTTGTTATCTTGACACTCGACAGGGGCATCCCAAGGTAGGTGCAAGGCAGTTGGGCTATTGGGCACCCCAGGATAGAGGCCACATTCAGTGATTCTTCATTCGGCATGTGTATAGGGGCGAATGTACTCTTTTGAAAATTTATGTGCAGCCCAGTGAAACTTGCAAATGCATCTAGTAGTGTTTTAGCAAATGACGCTTGTTCAGCAGACCCATGTATAATTAACAGGGTGTCGTCAGCATATTGGAGTGCAGGCAGTGGCGCACCCTGTTGCAAGGGGTGGATCAAGTATCCAGATGCGTAAGCCCTTTTAACCATCCGCTGGAATATGTCAGCCACCAGGATGAACATATATGGTGATAATGGGTCTCCTTGCTTCACCCCATTTTGAATCCTGAATTTGGTGCCCACTTTTCCATTGGGCGTGCTTTGCCGTGTCGTTGTTTGTTGCTATCGTTTAATTTTTCTGTGCTGGTCTTTGTTTTTACTTTTCCATATTAATAGCTCATCTTAACTACCGCTCGTAAAAAGTACTACTGCCTTCAAGTGCTCATTTGAGAATCCGATTGTATTTTGCCTAGCCAAAAAATAGGTAAGCTGTTGAAGCAAACAACATTTGACTTATCCATATTTTCTTTCTCCTCTTACCCAAACGATTTTTGCTTACCTATAAATGGATAAGCTGTTGGAGTTGCTTTTACTCATATTTATTAGTTAAGTCTCAGTCACCTATTTAACTACAAGAACTCGTTCCGGATCTGTCCTTGTGCGACACTTTTCTCCCTATTCCGGTAGAGAGTCCAATCGTATTATTGATACGTTGGAGACAAGTGTCCTTGTGGAACTACAAGTTTTAACCGGACTAGTCCCGGATCTGTCCATCTAAAATCGACCCGGATCGCCTTGTATACGTTATTCTGCCTATATAGAGACGCGGCTGATTTCTCACCCAAACAAACAATCAATCAAATCGCAGGAGGTGGTGCAGAAGCCCATGGCAAGCGCAAGTTCTTCCGCGGAGGAGGATCCGCAGGTTCTGAAAAGCACGGCAGAGGAGTCGGCTGGAAACGCTGCACAGATGACGACGGAGACGATCAAGAAGAAGAAGAAGATCCTGTGTGAGGAGCCAGCGTCGTATGTGAAATACGTCCTCTCCTACAAGCCACAGCCCCTTACGGAGCCGGAGGTGCCCGAGTTCATCGTCAAGAACGACCCTGTCCTGGCGGCGAACCTGTACGTCATGATGGCCAACATGGCCCTGTACGATGAGTACACCAAAGAGGATACACTGGAGAAGCAGAGGAACTTTAGGCAGCAGCTAAAAACCCAGAGCAAAGTCACCTATGAGATTGAGGTCGATGAAGACGACGATAGGTATGAGACCGTCGCCGGCGGCTCTGCCGGTGGAAAAGGACGGAGGAGACACCGCCCTGGCGTCATGAAAAAGCAAGATGGAAATACCAGGAAGCTAAACTGAATTCAGATCTTAGTAGTACGTATTTTCTGTTAGTTAGCCTCTTTCATACTGTAACCTGTATTTTGATATTTTTTTAAGATAAGACTATGAACAACAATTGCTTTATTTATTTATACATGGTTTATGTGATATTGAATCGCAAGCTTGAAGTAATTGTTGCTCACAGTCTCGTCTTATTTTGAAACGGAAGCATATTTGTCTTCGAGGCATACCCTGAAGTATTTTTACTAGTCTGCGTGCTTGTAATGCTGTAATAAACCAATAATAAGTATCTGTGCTATGGAATCAGTACCAATAAGAAAGATTTGTTTCTTGTGTTTCTGTTCCTTTGCTGTCCTCCCAGACTTCAGTTATGGTGTATGCCTGACGGACAATGTGATTTATCATTTCTTAGCGATGGTCTATCACTGAAATTATTTCTCAACATGTTATTTCGATACTTCAGTTCAATCCAACTCTTTCAGTCTAGCTTAAGGTAGTCCAGAGTCATGCTCGCTACCCATTAATCTAGTCTCTCTCTTTTTTTTTGAGTTATATATATTCCATATATGAAGGCTGGGAAACACCCGAGGCCTTGTGGGTACAGCAGAGTTACAGGTTTAGGGTAAAATGTACAACCCGGATCAATCCAGGGGGTTATGGAGGAGAAAGAAAAATAGGAAAATGGATTAAGCCAGTAGAAACTTTTGTTTCCACTTCAATAACTCCGGAGCTAGCTTGGCAGATCTTGTAGCCCATAGGTCCAGTGTCTAATTGATGTTGTTGAATATAGTCTGCCTATTGGTGTTCTTGTTATTAAAAATCCTATTTTTTCTTGCATACCAAAGTTGAAGAAAACATACAGCTAGGAGGACAGTAAATGTTCTGCTATCCTTTCCTCTAATACTCGACTCAATGAAGTCCTCGAGGTCATTTGTTCAAGCAGTCAGGTGAGCAAGGTTTAACTTTTCCCAAACCCAGGAGGCCTGGCGACAGTGTAAGGCAACTTTCCAGTGCCGGGCATTGATCACAACTACCGTCATTACACCATTTCTTGTTGGCCATGTTTTCTTTTGTGTTCAGTCTATGCCTGAAAGCTAGACACAGGAACACCTTGTGCATGTGTGGTATTATTGATCTCCAAATCCATTTGGCCGGAGTCCAATGCATTCCACGAAGGCGATATTAGTCTTTTGTTGTTGCGGATTTGTTAGTCAAAATCATGAGTCTGGTGTCATTTTGTAGATGTGCTTGGGCTTGATGATTCAGCACTTCTGTCATAAGAGCCTGTAGCTGCTCTTCAGCCGTGTGTGATAGAGGGCTGTAAAGTTTGATGTCCCAATTTCCTTTCGATTTTTGGGATTGGATTGTGCATTGCTGGTCTTCTGCATATGTGAAGAGAACTTGCAGAGCGTCATTGAGGCGCCCCAGCCCTGTCCAGTTGTCATGCCAAAAGGATGTCATGTTGCTAACCCGGGGGATACATCGTGTGGTGTGCTGGACAACATGGATGAGCTTCATTATTGGTTTCCAGAATGCAGAGTCCGTGGTTGATGGCTGACGCGGAATAGTGTTTTGCAGGTACCATTTTGCTAACCAAGTGAAGCAGCGGCCCATTCCATTTGAAAGTAGCTTTGCAGTCAGATTTGCTATCATTGACTTGTTATGAAGGTGCGAATTCTTTATCCCCAGTCCCCCTGTGCTTTGGGTATGGTCACCACGTCTCAGGCCACCAGGCAATGCCCTTCGTTCACGTCCTCACTGTTCTTCCAGACAAAAACCCTCCTCAGTTTATCCACAACATCGGTACTGGCTTGATCCCACTCAATGCATGCCATGAAGTAGTTTGGTATAGCAGACAACACTGAGTTCACCATCTGAATATTTCCTCCGATGTTTAGCATCCTTTGGCATCCAACCCGGCAGACGGCTGCATACTCTGCTGATCACTGGTTGCAGCAATTGGTGGTTGATCTTGTTTGTTGTTAGAGGTAGGCCTAGGTAAGAGCATGTCATTTGCGCAATGGGGCATCCCAGCACATTAGAAATTTCTGTGGCTTCATGTGGTGGGATGTTTATTGGCACAAAGGTATTCTTTTAGTAATTTATCTTTAATCCAGTAAAGTTAGCAAACATGTCTAGGAGTACTTTTGCAAACTCATCCTGCTGCAGCTACCCGTGCAGGAGAAGCAGGGTATCACCGGCATATTGTAACGCAGGCATCGGAGCACCTTGTTGAATTGGGTGCATTAGGAAGCCACTGTTGTAAGCTTGTCTAAACATTTGTTGCAGAATATCAGCCATCAGAACGAATATGTATGGTGACAATGGGTCCCCTTGCCGGACCCCTTTTCTGATTTTGAACTTTTTCCCGCACTGCCCATTAGTCCAGTCTTGCTCGCAAAGTCGTCGTTCATCTGTCCATCGGTCAAGTATAGCATTTTTCTTCTGAGGAACTTGCTGCGTTAATATTTACTAAATCCCGGACATATCGTGAGACAAAGCATCCAAAACGGAACCAAGTTTTTCTTAATTCTAAACCGTAGCCTTCCTTAGCCAAACTATGAGTAGTCGCATTAGCATAGGACAGTACTAGGCGTCCCCGGGGGATTTGTGCTTTTTATCCACCGGGTCCCAGCCAACCACGTGTCCTCTTTTTTGGATCAAAATCCCGCTTTTGCTACAGAAAATCCCGTTTTTTGCTACACATTGTTCCATTTTTGCTGCATGTATCAAAAAACGGTTCAGTCCAGAAAATAAAAAAATAGACTGGACCTCTCGGCTATTTCGCCGGAGACCTCGTCGGCGACCGTGTAGAAAAAAAAGTCCTAATGTAACAAAACCGACATCGCCGGAGACTCTCGTCAGAGACCTCGCCAGAAACCTCATAGCAAGAAGATTGTGCTATTGTAGCAAATTTAGAAAACTGATGTAGCAAAATAATTATGCTAATGCAGCAAAAGGCGACTTTGCTAATGTAGCAGATCCGACCTCGCCGGAGACTCGCCGATACACCTTGCCGGAGACCGTGTAGCAAATAAAATATTATGCTATTAGAGCGAAACCATAAAACGTATGTAGCAAATAAAATACTCTATTATAGCAAATCCGATGTCAATGGAGACCTCACGAGAGATCTCGTAGCAAAACCAATATACTATGTTAGTAAAACAACAAAACTATTGTAGCAAAATATTTGTGCAAACATTTGTTCGTATTTTGCAAAATCCCACAAAATTGTATGTACCAATTACATGGTCATCAGTGTAACATCCAAATATCACACGGATACCAATTACACCCAACCTATGCAAAACGCATACCCTATTGGCAATACGGATGCATTCAGCCGGAAAAAGGAAGAAGAATTATAAAAAGGAAAAGGCTCGCTATAGTAAATAGATACTTAGTAGAAGCGACACTACCACCACCAAAGAAACACCAGAAGTCCAACCCCTCCAAAAGTGACGCCTCCAAAAATGAAACAACGCACAAGCGTTGTCATCGCTCTATTTAAGATCTTAGATTTTCACCCTGGAGAAAGTCCTCTCATGCAAAATAATGTCTTCTGCAAGACCATTGCCAGGCACAACCAATGAAGGTTAGACCTTGGGTTTTCACCCTGCAAGGAAAGACTATGAACTCTTCCTGTGATTTCGCCCCCTCTAACAGATCCTGCTGTGAGTCACAGATAACCAAGCCAGATCATCATCGCCATAAAGACTCAATCCACCATAGCTCGCCCACATGTCTCTGACTTCATGACATTCTCCGCATATGATTTCACCATATGTATCGTCAAAGACATGTCACATGATGCATTCACCACACTCCCACTGAAACTAAACGGCTAGAAAAAAACATAGGTGTGCATGACCGAATTCCTTCCAATCTAATAAGATCCAGGCATATGCGCCCATGGGAGTTCGCCAGCGGAGCCTTCCGGAACCAGACACTCCGGCCAGATCAATGGATACACACACCAAGTAAATATTCTTCTTGGTGCGAGAGGGATCAGAGGACCATCCCCTTTATTCAAACCGAGTCGGCAGCCCCCTCGCCACCCGCTAGTAACCTGCAAATTCCGCCGCACCAAACTATACCAGCATCCATGTGGCTAGGCTAGTAACGAGAGAGATGACAACAGAGAAGGGTCAACCCCCACTGGATCCGGCCCTACTAGCAACAAAGAGGTTCGAGAAGGCAGCATCAGAGCCCCCATATCACAAGATCTAGGGTTTCCAACACTAGCCGGCTTGGCCCTAGACTTCCACCGCCAGTCATGGCGTCACCGAGAGGGACCTCCGCCACCAACCCAACCAGGGGTGCTACTCTGGACGCTAGTCGTCGTCGTCGATCCGGACATCTCTACCCCAGCAGCCATGGCAGCCAACTCTGGCGTCCACCCAACCCAGACCACCTTCGGCGGCTGGGCCCGCCGCCATCGCGGCTATGCCGACGGCATTAGCGGAGGGCGAAGCTTTGGCGGTGTGCAGCGGCACCCTCGGTGTCGCCCTGAGGTGAGACACACGATTTTTTTGGCGGATCAGGTGCTAGCAATACGAAGGGGACAATGTAGGCCCTTCTCCGGAAAAGCCACTTTTTTTGATAAAGTGATCTTTTTTAGACTCAAAAGTTTACATGGATACGATACAATCAAAAGAGCCATGCCGAGTATCTGCACAACAAAAATGCCGACACCCTAAAGTACCAGAATGAGAGCTAGAAGCATCAATCTCATTGGCATAACCTAGAATACATGAAACTATAAAAACCTATAAACCACTTAAATGCTATAAAGAATAATTCATAGTAATTCGTTCACAAACAAATTAGTATTTCACATCTAGCTAGTACAAACTGTTCACATGAAAAAAACTACAAACACCAAAATAGGAATAGTTCTTGAACTACTACCATAATAGGATAACTTCATAGGCATATCGTTAATATATTTGAACCCATGCAGAACAAGTTCATATGCATCTGATTAATATCTTGGTCCAATGCACACATCATAGAGGTTGTATAGACAAGAAAAGGTTAGCATCATCAACGATGAAGGCGAAGACGCAAATTGTGTTTTCCTGGGTTTCATAGGTCTCCACAGCATCAGGCCAGGCAGTGGTTAAGATCGTGCGGTTGTGAAAGAGAATTTCATGATCCCTAGTGTTTTGCTTGTTAGATAATAATAATATGAATATTCTCAATGTGTGCTAAGTGTTGTAGATACAGAATATTATATATGTGTGTCAAAATCTACCCATAAAATGAAAGGAAAAATACACCTGCTCTAAACGACAAGTTCAAGGTTGCCAAGGCTGGATAATCCGGTCCCTCGCGAATTTTTTTAAGGACTAGTCGACGCGACACTCACATGTGGGGCTGGATGGTTTCCCGGATATTTGGCACCGAGCCGGAGGTTTGCCCAAGGTCGGATTATCCAACCCTCCTATGGTCGGATTATCCGCCCCTCCCAAGAATCGTCTAAGGACCAAGTGCATGACGCTCAGATAGGGGGCGAACATTTCCCCCGGATATTTGGTTAGGGTCGGAGTTTGTGCCCTAACTAGATAATCCACCCCTCCCCATGGGCTGGATTATCCAGCCCTTAGGGATTTCGCTCAGGACTAGCGGCACCACGTGCAGAAGGGGCGGATGTTTGTCCCGGATTATTTGCTCTGGGCCGGAATTTTGCACCCGACCGGATTATCTGGCCCCCACTTAGGCTAGATTATCCGGCCACAGTTGTCTCCAACGGCTTCATCTCGAGAGGGGGTACAAGTACACCTCCCCATCTTCAACCTCTAGTAACGGATCTGACGAAAAATCGCCGTACTGCTAAGTCTTCAATTTGCAAGATCTCCTCACTCATCCATCTGAAGGCTTTGATATTTGGGAGATCGAGGGAGAAGGATTTGATGTACAGCAACACCAAAGTGATCTTTAGTTTTCCCTCATTCATTCGATGGCCCTTTGATCTAGAGTTTTGTTTGAATTTCTAGATCTTGTTTTCGTTATTAGATAAACTGGTTTGTTCTAGCGGCTTGTTGTCATCCAGGGAGCCTCCAATTCAGTTGTGGATGCATGCCCCGATATCTTTGTCAAGGCGCTGGTTCCTGACTTGAAGGGTACCGTATAGTGGAGAGGTGGATCAGGACAATTGTGGGGAGATCCATCGGAGAACAAGGTGAGACCTATTGTGGCGTGGTGGTCGTAGTACCGCCCACGTCTCCAACACAGATGTACTTCCCCTAAAAAGGAAGGAACTGGGGTAAAACAAATCCCGTGTCTCCGCGTGCTCCACTCTTGGTTACTTTGTTCCTCTCACCGCCTTTACTCGTTTAGTAGCTAGGTTGGCATTGAAGGGAATATGCCCTGAGAGGCAATAATAAAGTGGTTATTATGTATATTCCAAGTATATGATAGATGTTTATTTTGCATGCTATAATTATATTAATACGGAAACATTAATACATGTGTGTTTAATAAACAAACAGAAAGTTCCTGGTTATGCCTCTCTCATAAACTAGCTCGTTGATTAACAAGATGATCAAGGTTTCCTGATCATGTACATTGGATGTTGTTAATAACGAGGTCACAACATTATTAGAATGGTGTGATGAACATTCATCCAAAGTATAGCATTACGATCAAAGTCATTGAGTTTATATTGCTATAACATCATACGAAGTGATCCTAATCCTTAGACCATGAGATCATGTCAATCACTAACACTATAAGAGTATCTTGATAACATCAAATGTCACACCGTAATAGGGTGATTATAAAGATGGGTTCAGTACTACTAAAGTGTTATGTTGAGGCCCATGGATCGAGAGTGGAATTTGTTCATCCCAATGACAGATAGATATAATCTGGGCCCTCTCGGTGATATCACATGGATTAGCTTGCAAGCAAGTGATTTGATCACTAGAATGTGATATCACCGGAACGAGAAAAGAGTGCATGTCAGTAACGAGATCAAACTAGGTATGGAGATACCGATGATCGAATCTCGGACATGTAATATATCGTTGTAAGACCCCACCTTTATAAAGGTAAAGGTCCCTATGATTGCAATGCTAGTCCCTGGATCAAATGGTAGCATGCATAGTTTAAGATGAAGTACATAGATACAAAGGTCTTTATTACATCGTCATTCCAGAGATAACATAGTCTTTTACAACTCCATAGCCATAGGCTAGTACAAGATTTCAACTTAACAAAACAAATTAAAGTCTTCATCTTCATGTGCCACAGGCAAACATGTTGAGTGTAGACTCATAACCCTAATTCTCATCAGAGTAACCTGCAACATCACAAGTTACAGCCACAATGGGTCAATATATTGAAATAGTATTGGCAAGTGATACCTTAGTAGAATAATAGTTTCTAGCTTCTATATGAATTTGGATAAGTGTAGCTTAGGCTTGCTTTTCTCAAAATAGGTTTTGCTATCAGTTGAAAAACACTAAGTTTTTGTTTTACAAAAACTCCCAAGGAACCACCAACAGACATTGGTGAACCTTTACCCTTGGTCAACCACAAGTTTTGAACTTAGAAATTGGGATGAGGAGATCTTTTATAGCTTCAATGTCTTGATGCTCAAATTGTCCGTTGCTGGGGACACGGCTAAGTACTTACATTTTTCCTTCTCGAGAGGTGGTGCACTTTCCCCACAAGACTCAACATGCATCGAGATGAGACGTTTCAGAAGCCTCCCCTTAGAAAAAATGGACGCGTTCTAACCTATCACCCTACCACCATCTGTCCATCTGGCTAAGTTATTGCAACCTATATGATCAAGGCAGAGCTCATATGCCATGTGGTCGCACTAGAAGCTTCTAAACACTAAGTATCTCAAATCCCTTTGTTCCTGGGTGGCTTTCCACAAGTGTGATACACAAGGTAGACCGTAGATATGGACCCCGTGTAACCACTCAACATAACCCAAACATACCATTCCACCCAGGTGATTCATTCACTTAGTTGTTTTATTAGACAAAAACATAAGTCAAAGACTTAACAAAATTTCCATAGCATGTATATAATCCACCCTTGTTTGCTACTAGCTAGGATAAGCATGACAATATAGCAAGTATCTTAACTTAGAGAAAATTCTACCAAGACTACAACTACTAGGATTTCCCATAGCATAGCATATAGATACTTAGCAAAATTTCATGCAAGCCCTATACAAAATATCACTAGTGCATAGTCAAAATAATGGGAAAAATACATGAAGCACCACTTGCCTTGGTAGTTGGGGGAATAGAAACAATCCTCACAATCACAATCACCACTAGCACCAAAATCTACACATAAAATGATAGCACCAAATTTACATTCAAAATAATCAAGAAAAAAAATACATGAATGCATGCAAATGCCATGTGATGAATTTACTTAAACCAAACAAGACTAGTTAATCAAGAAAAAATACATGAATGCAAATGCATGCAAAGTCCTCGAGGTCATTTGTTCGAGCTGTCAGGTGAGCAAGGTTTAACTTCTCCCAAACCTAGGAGGCCTGGCGGCAGTGTAAGGCAACTTTCCAATGCCGGGCATTGATCACAACTACCGTCATTACACCATTTCTTGTTGGCCTTGTTATCTTTTGTGTTCAGTCTGCCGGTATCTTCTCTCTTGGTTCATACTCTGGAGAATCCTGGAGAGGATAGCGTCGAGCCTCTTTTGGACATCGGTATCTTCTCTCTTGGTTCATACTCTATGCAGGTATTCTATCCATTGGATCTATATCTATACCCACTTGATCAATCTCCGGCACCCTACTCATGTAACTTTATAATCAGTGAAGAAACATCCGACCAATGTTGGAAATTCTGCATGCTATCGAATTAACCGTAGATTTACTTTGAGTGTACAATTTTGTATGCCGGCTTTTTTATTCTATGACATTTTGTATTAGACCGCTACTTTTAGTTGTAGAAATGGGGAGTAAGAATATAATAGTTTTTTAGGGAAATTTATTAAACAACAATCTTTCCTATCTTGTTTGTGATATCTATCCTCATGTTTTTTTAACAAATCACCATAGACTAACAGTGGAAGCAACAGATCAGTGATGTGCACATTGAGCTTGACCTCACCATTGCAAGCCCTGGTGACTATAACCTGATGTTGCAAGACGTTGGTGATGTGTTGGACGGACACCTTGGACTTCGGGAAAACACCAACAATGGCAACACTGGTGATACTAACGTAGCTGCTGACCAAGACAACATCGGTGGAAAAACCTGATCAAGTAAACAAATCTTTGGCGCCATCATACCAAGATGGTGATCTTGTTTTCCTCTTCAGCCGGCCCTCCTCTGTCTTCTTGGATCCACCTTGAGTTCTTGTCCCTAGTTGACTCCTTGACTATTGAAAAGATCCTTTTGTGTCGTCCTCGGAATCTTGCCATCGACATGGAGGGCGTTCGAGGGGAGCACCTCGTGTCTCTCTCGAGGCCACTTGCAATCTCTCGGGCAACAGGATGAGGTCACATACTATGGAGTTCAGGGACACAGAAGAAAAACGTCATGTTTTTCTCTCCACGACTTCAACATGTCGGCTCCCCTTTCTCCTCGATGTATTCCATGGGAAAAGGCATGCCTTTTCTCTCTTTATTGTTCTCATCCGCCAGCCTCGATCATTGTCCACATAGACGAAGGCCTCCTTCTCTACCAACGGCCACCATGATGGGAATGGATCGACCAGGATCTAGCCTTGACATGGCCTTATGGCCCTAAGGCCATTCTACGAAGCCTCACTGTCGCTGGCCTGTTGGGTCTTCAAGGTCGACCCATATTCAAATGGAATACTACCTTTTAAGCCTTGTTCACAAGAGGAATAGAAATACCATGGATTGATATTCACCGGGTCACATTAAAAAATGTTAATTATCATGTACTTTTTAAACGATGCAACACCTCTGTTTCTTTATGTTTCCCATATATTCCATAGTTTTCCCTCAAAATAATCTCATATACGTTCATGTCTATCTCTTTATTTCAGAAATATTGGCTCTACTTGAAAACCGATAACCGAAGAAAGTCCAATCTATTTGGTGATCATGCGTCTGAAAGTTGGAATTGCTCCTCCTACATGAATAACCAAGGAAGTTTCATTCGTTACAATAAACATGAGAGAGAACACCCATCTTCAGCTGTTGCCTTGCCGAGTACAAACAATCATTTCGCAAGGACCTGTGCATATCTGTGTTTGGAGATCATGGTGTGCTCTCCACCTAGCCAATTCAGTCCAGCAATTAGGCCATTGGTGGCATCATGCTTAGGCACGTTGTGCCATGGCTGTAGGATGCAAGAAGGTGCCTCGCTTCCACTGTGCCTTGACTTTTGTGGTGTGCCAATATCTCGCATTAGCAACGCCAACGAGTGGTGTAGTTTTGGAGATGAAAAGTTCATGATTGCGGGGTCATTTCACAATTCTACGAAGGGGGTATAGTCCTACAGAAACAAGGGGCCTACAAAGTCCACAAAGATGGTGTGGCTTCGTTTCAGCAAGGGGTGCTGTCAACACCCGGATTTTTAATCCTAGATGTCTGTTATGCCATACATCGCAATCCCAGGATTACCATTTTTGCGAGACATAATAGATTTGGATATCACAGTACATCATCTATTACAAACCATACATAAGGTCTTACACAAATAAGGATCTCATGATCCAGTTCTTAATACAACTCAAGCAGTGGAAAAATGTAATAATAACGATAGCATAGGTGAAGCTCCATCTTCAGAGTCACATGCAATGCTGACGATGTGAGAGGATCCTAGTTGTCGTAACCTTCCTGCGGTCCATCATCCTGGTAATCCTCTTCATAGTCTGGACAGGGGAATAGCCAGGGACAAAGCCATGAGTACTCTTTAATTACTCGCAAACTAATACTAACAAGTTAAGAGGGGTTTTGTAGTAGGACACTAAGCTCTAGGGTTGTTTTGCAAAAAGCTAGATTTACCTCTACTAAGTTCAGAAGCAAAGAAAACTAGTTAAAAGTGTTATAACACCTAAGTGGGAACATGAATTCCATATCACAACCTTGTTGTGGTCAAGTCAAAGTCATAATTCATTTCACAAGTCATTTTGAAAACATCTGACGGGGGAACAGTATGGCCACTCCAACTGTCCATAACCGCGGACGCGGCTATTCGAATAGTTTGACACTCTGCAGAGATTGTACACTTTCACCACAACATTCGATACATCCGTCAGGAACAATCCAGAATTCACCATACTCAGTATGCGGATAATCAATCCTAACCTTTTCATTACACGCCCTACTATAGGCACCTCTCCTGTGAGTTTGGCCTCCCAACCATGACCAACTGTCATCTTGGGTACTGCACAGGTGGACAACCTTCACAAGGTAGCCTCGGCTCAGACCTTGGCCGTGAGGGAACCCATACTAAGGTATATAAATTTCCAGTCAAGCCCTACCCAATTTTCGGGTATTGTGGTTGTACGGTAAAATTGGAATGGTATCGCATCCAGACAACCATCAGTTTTATCAAGGGATAAGGCTCATGCCTCAACATTTTCATCACCAAAATCATCTGGTGTTTGAGAACACATGTCAAAACATTTCAGTAGAATGACTCATCATTCTAAGGTTTTCATAACCCTTTTCACAAAGTATTCCCATCTAAGGTTGATCAAGTTTTATGCTTAGCACTAGCATCTACAAGTGGGGGTAAGTACTAATGAGGGGTGGTAAACAAGTGGAGATTTGCTAAGTTCAATCTCATGCCTTAGGATGACATCAAGATTATCTAACTTAGGCCAAATTTAATGCTCTTTATGCTACCTTCAATTATCTTTTTTAGAATCTACTAGTCAATTAAGTAAACTCTAAAAGAAAGTTTTGATAAAGAAATAAGTATAAAGCTTGTAAGTAAAACTAGGATTGGGTATCATCAAATGTGTCTAACCAAGCATGCTTAATACATTGCATAGGCCATCTAACTTTCATAGCTGCAAGTGTTAACGTGCAAGGTTTCAAGTATTGGCTTGCATAGATATCAATATAAGCTTGCATAGGTCAACTTGGGTAGTAAGGCTTGCATAGTTAAAGTATCTTGCAAGTGTTAGCTTGCCTTGTGCAGAGCAATGGTTGAAGTTCTCCTCGTCTTCTTCATCGTAGTATCCTCCTTCCTCCTTGTACACTTGGTCGGTACTAGCGTCTATAAATAGATACGAGGTACACAATCACCAAACAATACTTAACTATTTTCAATCATCACACAAAGGTGTACTATAGATGATCTAGCATCATCACTAACATTACAAGATTAAAGCATTTGTCTTGTTTATTTTAATTTGAGAAAAGTAATTTCTACTCATTGAAAAACTACTTAAGATTTCATATTCTCCAACTCAAACATGGGATCATGTTGACACATGTCATCACCACATATTTCAGTCCATGGGAATGTGATTTAAAATGGTGTCACAATTTAATAAGGTTTAACCTTTTATTTTAAATAAATAAAGTGACTAGAAATACCTATGTGACATTCTTTTATTACTTGAACATTATTTCTGTAAGTAAACCCATATGTTTATATATATTCTGAAAGGTATGAACAAATGTGATTTTTGAGAGTTGGAATCAACTCAAAATCTCTTATGGTTGAATTTTGAAAAATGTTTGAATGCAGAAAAGCTTCTGACTTGTTATTTTTACCAAGGTTGATCTACAAATCCAAATGATTTGAATCCAACGGGCTTGGATTAAGCATTTTATTACCTTTGTAACAAAATTGGTTTCATGCATTTTGGTTCATTGAATCGAGCTGGGTTGATTTTTGAATCTATGTACAGAACTGGTTTGAAATTAAATGAAAAAAATCTAAATTTAAACTGCTGGGTCACGCGGGAGATGCTAATGGGCCGGCCCAGTGTAATTCCGCAGCGCGGGGTTCAGCTGACAGGGGGGTCTACCAGTCAGCGGCTCATAACGCGCGAAGCGGTACGGGGCTGTGCGGGACGTTGGATTAGAGTGGAGATCAACGACTGGGGATCGTCGTCGACGACGCACTTTCGCCGGCGAGATCTAACCCTAGTGGCTCGTTTGGGGTGCATAGGGGGCGTACCAGGGCTCCAGCGACGACGGCGAGGCGGGCAAACGAACTAGTGGTCGACGGCGAGCTCAGGGACGGTCGAGGCATCTCCGGGGGTGGTTGCAAACAGCGGCGCCCTTCTCCTCTAGAGGTGGCCTGCTCCGGTACAATTCCGGCGAGCTGCTGCTCCCCGTGCTCCGGCTAGAGGTGTGGGATGATCAGTGAGGTGCGGGGAGTGGAATGGTGTGCTGCAAACGGCTGGGGGGTGGCCTCCTTTTATAGGCTCGACGGCGAGACCGAGAGGGATGGGCAGGCAACGATGGCGACATGGCTATGGGCAGCTAGTGGCATGGCTGAGGGTGGCGATCGACGCGCGGTCTCCTGGTGGTGCTCTAGGACTTCAATGCGGGCTTAGTGGCGGTGGTATTTGGTCTGGAACGTGCGGTGCTCTGCGAGGTACCGACGGCGAACTTCGCGGCGTGCGGCGGCTACAGTGTATGGGCGAGGAAACAAGCATGTCTAGTGGTCTCCTGGGACGGTGGGGTTCATGCTGGCGGGCGGCAAGGGCTCGAGGTGTTCGGGTTGAGTGGGAACGACGCATGCACGGTGGTGCGCGTCGGCATGGTCGACAGGGGCGCGGGAACGGCGTTCCTGGCGGTTCCTGTCTCTGTCTTCGAGCTAGGGCAGGTCTAGAGGGGGCGGTGAGGCATGGGCAGCATGACAGACAAGGTGGGCGCAGCTAGTTCTTCCTCTAGCTTGCTGGCCGCATTGGGGTGGCACGGTGAGGCTCGGCCTGCTCACCATTGATGGCAAGGCAAGCTCACAGTGGTGCTAGAGGTTGCTAACTAAGCTAGATGATCTACTAAATGTTTGTTGTGAGCTAGAGAGGGAACAAGTTAGGCCAATTTACTGCTCACAATAGTGTTTGATGTTTGTTTGATTTGAATCTGCAAGGTGTTTGATGAAATGGCTACAAGAACTTGAATTTTGAATTTTGAAAAGATTTTTGGTGGGTGTCCTAGGCATAAGCTGGAGACTCTGTGGTTGCTTGGGTTTTGAAAATTGAGCTTGTTTGAGTGGTTTTTGAAATAGTGGGATCTTCCCATATGAGATAGATTCAATTTTAAACTGTCATTTAAACTTAGTATTTGAATGTTTTTGGCAGATCACAAAGTGGGCCTTGGTACCTCATTCTGTGTACTAAAAAGGGGTGCAAAGCTCCACAAGTGTTTCTGTTAAGTTTTGAGTGCTAGGAATAGCCAAAGTAGGCATGATAGTTAATTTGGCAAAAATGACCATTCACTTCATTTATTCATTTTGAGTTGTTTTTCTTTGGAAAAAGTTTGGGAATGATTTAGATGATGTTTATTTTACCTAAGAATCATTTTACAAGCAATGAATCACAGAACCATGGCAATTCAAAAGAAATCCTAATTTAAATACACATTCATATGAATGCTTTCATATTTTGAGATGGGAATTTTTTTGTTAACCCTGAATTTGATGATCAGAGTTTGATGATCCATGTTTAATATTTTTGGGATGTTACAAACCTTCCCCCCTTAAACAAAATCTCGTCCCGAGATTTGAAAAAGGACGAAAAAGATTACCTAGGATTTAAAGAGATCTGGGAACTCCGTCCTGATGTGATCTTCTTGCTCCCAGGTAGCTTCTTCTTCCGTGTGGTTGCTCCAATGAATCTTGAGAAACTTGATGCTTCGGGTTCTGGTAGTTCTGAAAGCTTCTTCCAAAATGCGGATGGGTACTTCAGGATAGGTCAGGTCATCGTTGATCTCTATGGTCCGGTGATCAATATTCTTGAAAACTTCAGTCTTCTCCGGAACTTCGAGGCATTTACGAAGTAATGAGATATGGAACACATTGTGCACGACTGACATTTCTTCTGGCAGCTCCAATTGATATGATACTTCTCCTCGATGATTCATAATCTTGAAGGGTCCAATATATCTGGGGGCTAACTTTCCTTTCAGCTGGAAATGCTACATTCCTTTCAATGGCGACACTTTCAGATACACGAACTCTCCGATGTTGAAAGCGAGGTCTCGACGTCTCTTGTCGGTGTAACTCTTCTGTCTTGACTGGGCGGTCTTGAGGTGCTCACGAATCTTATGGACTTTCTCTTCCGCTTCTCGTAGGATGTCGGGTCCGAAAATCTGACTCTCTCCTACTTCCGACCAATTCAAAGGGGTTTGACAGTTCCTTCCATACATGAATTCAAATGGGGCCTTTTGCAATCTAGCTTGATAACTGTTGCTGTATGAAATTCTGCGAAAGGCAGTCAGTCTTCCCATTTAGATCCATACTGTAACACACATGCTCTCAACATGCCTTCGAGTATTTGATTTACTCGCTCCATTTATCCGTCGGTCTGAGGGTGATAAGCTGTGCTGAAATCTAGTCGGGTTCCTAAACCTTCTTGGACTTTCTTCTAGAATCTCGAGGTAAACTAAGTTCCTCGATCCGATACGATGTTCTTGGGGACTCCATGCAAACTGACGATTCTAGCGATGTATAACTCCGCTAGCTTCAAACTCTGATAGGTGGTCTTGACTGGTAAGAAATGGCTGACTTTGGACAATCTATCAACTATGACCCAGATAGAGTCATTTCCCCTACTAGAGGTAGGCAATTCGGTGATAAAGTCCATTCCTATTGAATCCCATTTCCATTCTGGAATCTGTAGAGGTTGCAACAATCCAGCAGGTCTTTGATCTCCCGCCTTGACTCTCTGACATATATCACACTTGGCGATATAGCTTCCGATTTCTCTCTTCATCTTATGCCAGCAAAATTGTTCCTTCAAATCCTGATACATCTTCGTTCCTCCGGGGTGGATAGAATAAAGACTATCATGAGCTTCCCTCAGAATAACTCCTTTTAACTCTGAATCTGCTGGTACACAAAGACGTCCTTTGTACCACAGAACTCCTTCTTCGTCTTCGGCAATTCCTCCGGCTGATACGATATGTCCGAGAAATCCTACCTCCTGTAACCAGAATTCACATTTGCTAAACTTGGCATACAACTGATGCTCTCTAAGAGTTCCAAGAATGGTCCTTAGGTGTAGCTCATGTTCTTCTTCTGACTTGGAATAAATCAGAATGTCATCGATGCAAACGACGACAAACTTATCCAGGAAGTCCATAAAAATCTTATTCATGAGGTTCATGAAATAAGCATGGGCATTGGTTAATCCGAAAGACATGACAGTATACTCGTATAATCCATATCTGGTGGTAAAGGCAGTCTTTGGAATATCCTCTGCGCGAATCGTGAGTTGATGATAGCCAGCTCTAAGATCAATCTTAGAAAACACCTTGGCACCAGTCAACTGATCAAACAGATCTTCTATCTTGGGCAATGGGTACTTGTTCTTGATAGTGACATCATTCAACTTCCGATAATCTGTACACAAACGGTTACGTCCATCTTTCTTGTGCACGAACAAAACAGGTGATCTCCATGGTGACGCACTTGGTTGAATCAATCCAATTTCCAGCATGGCATACAGTTGCTTCTTCAGTTCTGCTAGTTCAGACGGGTTCATATTATATGGTCTCTGGGCTATGGGTCCGGTTCCAGGGATTAGTTCAATGATAAACTCGATGTCCCGATCTGGGGGCATACCGGGAAAAACATCTGGGAATACATCGGGGTATTCACAGACTATCCGGACTTGGTCAATGGTAGGTTGGGCTATACTCTTGTTGCACTTGAATTGACGAGGTAAGGTTTCAGATACATGTACGACTGATACTCCAGCTGCACTGGTCATGGTTATGGCTTTCTTGGCACAGTCAATTAATCCTTTATGTTTGGACATCCAATCCATTCCTAGTACTACTTCCAAACCATTAGTTCCGAGTACTATCAGATTAGCATAAAAATCTATGCCATGGATTCGGATAGGGACGGCTTTGCAAATTTGCCTAGCTTTGGTGGTTGAACCAGGGATTTGAACAATCATAACATGCTTCAGTTTGGTTGGTTGAATCTTACTGGTGCATGCAAATTCTTCGGTGACAAATGAGTGCGATGCTCCAAAATCAAACAACACTCTTGCAAGTACTGAGTTAATAGAAAACATACCCAACACGAAGTCTGGCGCTTCCTGGGCTTCTTCAGCATGCATGAGAAAAAGACGGCCGTTGCGGTTGAGCGAATTCCCTGGGGCAAACCTTCTTCCGGGCTGAAGACGACGCTGTTGCTGAGTTGGGGCATTTGCATTGGGGGCTGCGGCATTCTTCTTGGGGCACTCATTGGAGTAGTGACCCTTGGTTCCATAGTCATAACAAGTCACTTGCGACTTGTCCTTCGCTGCAACAGGGACAACATTGCTCCCAGTCCTTGGGGCAGTGTTGGTGTTGGTGGAGGCATTGTTGTTGTTGAACTTGGGTGGTGCACGGTTGAAATTGCTAGAGTTGCCGGGGTTGTTGTGGTTTCCTCCGGGCCTTGGGTTTCGACGGTTCATCGGGGGTCTGTTGGTTCTCGGGGAAAATCCTGGAGATGGGTTGGGGCGATACTTCGGGGTATGGTGGGTTCCTGGTTGATGCATCATGCGGCGCTTGCGGTTCTCATTGGCTTGGTTGATCTTTCCTTCCATATGAATGGCTGAGTCGACAAGGGCTTCAATATCCGCAAAGGGGATATTGACCAACACTATCTGCATCTCATCATGCAAACCATTCAAGAATCTTTCTTTCTTCTTGGCTTCAGTGTCGATCTCATCCGGGGCATACCTAGCTAATAACAAGAATTTGTCACGGTATTCCACTACGGTCATCCTTCCTTGCTTCAGTTCTCTAACTTCATCTCTCATCCTCTTGGTCAAACCCGGTGGCACATGGGTTCTGCTGAACTTGACCTTGAATTCATCCCAAGTCATCATCTGACCTCCGGTCATTGCACGAACGCTGTTCCACCATGCTCTTGCATCTCCGGCTAGATAGTGGGTGGCGAACAGAACTTTCTCGTTAGCTTCCACTCCGGCGACTTCCAGATTGTTCTCCATTGTTTGCAGCCAATCATCTGCATCTAGGGGTTCCTCTGACTTAGTGAAAACATGTGGGTTGGTGTTCTGGAAATTCTTGAGCTTAGATCCATGGTTGTCCTGATTTCCTTGGCCTTGATTGTAGTTGGCCATCTGATCTATGTGCTGAAGGGTGGCTAAGTTGGCTTGACGTTCTGCTCTTTCAACTTCACGGTTAGAAACCAACATTTGCAGGATCTGCAACATCGGGTCCGGGGATGAACCACTTCCTCCGCGAGGCATCTGAAGATTGAGATAGATCATGAGAAAAGAGGGAAATTTCTAAGGTTCCGGGACTTTGGAAAGTTTTTAAAGTTTGACTCAGATTTTATAGCAACTTGCTTTTCATTCATTCATTCATTCATTCATAACACATGATACAACACACACCACAACAAAGGAAAACAGATGGTTTTAAGAACCATTCTGGAAACTACGATACAATGGGACCGAATACGGCTCACTAACGTTTGAGAACTAGCGTAGGTGTGAGTTTTACTAAAAGTGATCTAGGGTGCAAAAATTGATGTAAGCTTTGAAAGAATTTTGGAGTAGCGTGAATTTTCATGAAAGAGTCCAAGAGGTAAGAATGAGAATACATTTTTATAAATACTCACTTCCTTTGGTTTTGAAAGTAAGTTTTTGATTCAAACATCCATTCTAACTAGGGTCTCCTATGGTCAGGATGGATCCGATACCAACTTGTCAACACCTGGATTTTTAATCCCAGATGCCTGTTATGCCATACATCGCAATCCAATGATTACCATTTTTGTGAGACATAACAGATTTGGATATCATAGTACATCATCCATTACAAACCATACATAAGGTCTTACACAAATAAGGATCTCATGATCCAGTTCTTAATACAACTCAAGCAGCGGAATAACGTAATAATGACGATAGCGTAGGCGAAGCCCCATCTTCAGGGTCACAGGCAATGCTGACGATGGGATAGGATCCTAGTTGTCGTAACCTTCCTGCGGTCCATCATCATGGTACTCCTCTTCATAGTCTGGCCACGGTAATAGCCAGGGACAAATCCATGAGTACTCTTTAAGTACTCGCAAACTAATACTAACAAGTTAAGGGTTTTTTTAGTAGGACACTAAGCTCTAGGGTTGTTTTTCAAAAAGCCAGATTTACCTCTACTAAGTTCAGAAGCAAAGAAAACTAGTTGAAAGTTTTATAACACCTAAGTGGGAACTTGAATTTCATATCACAACCTTGTTGTGGTCAAGTCAAAGTCATAATTCATTTCACAAGTCATTTTGAAAACATCTGACGGGGGAACAGTATGGCCACTCCAACTGTCCATAACCGCAGATGTGGCTATTCGAATAGTTTGATACTCTGTAGAGATTGTACACTTTCACCACAACATTCGATACATCCGTCAGGAACAATCCTCAGGTGGACAATCTTCACAAGGTAGCCTCAGCTTAGACCTTGGCCGCAAGGGAACCCATACTAAGGTATATAAATTTCCAGTCAAGCCCTACCCAATTTCTGGGTAATGTGGTTGTACGGTAAAATTGGAATGGTATCACATCCAGACAACCATCAGTTTTATCAAGGTCTAAGGCTCATGCCTCAACATTTTCATCACCAAAATCATCTGGTGTTCGAGAACACATGTCAAAACATTTCAGTAGAACGACTCGTCATTCTAAGGTTTTCATAACCCTTTTCACCAAGTATTCCCATCTAAGGTTGATCAAGTTTTATGCTTAGTACTAGCATCTACAAGTGGGGGTAGGTACTAATGAGGGGTGGTAAACAAGTGGAGATTTGCTAAGTTCAATCTCATGCCTTAGGATGACATCAAGATTATCTAACTTAGGCCAAATTTAATGCTCTTTATGCTACCTTCAATTATCTTTTTTAGAATCTACCAGTCAATTAAGTAAACTCTAAAAGAAAGTTTTGATAAAGAAATAAGTATAAAGCTTGTAAGTAAAACTAGGATTGGGTATCATCAAATGTGTCTAACCAAGGATGCTTAATGCATTGCATAGGTCATCTAATTTTCATAGCTGCAAGTGTTAACGTGCAAGGTTTCAAGCATTGGCTTGCATAGATATCAGTATAAGATTGCATAGGTCAACTTGGGTAGTAAGTCTTGCATAGGTAAAGTATCTTGCAAGTGTTAGCTTGCCTTGTGCATAGTAGTGGTTGAAGTTCTCCTCGGCTTCTTCCTCGTAGTATCCTCCTTCCTCCTCGTACCCTTGGTCGGTACTAGCGTCTATAAATAGATACGAGGTACACAATCACCAAATAATACTTAACTATTTTCAATCATCACACAAAGGTGTACTATAGATGATCTAGCATCACACTAACATTACAAGATTAAAGCATTTGTCTTGTTTATTTTAATTTGAGAAAAGTAATTTCTACTCATTGAAAAACTACTTAAGATTTAATATTCTCCAACTCAAACATGGTATCATGTTGACACATGTCATCACCACATATTACAGTCCATGGGAATGTGATTTAAAATGGTGTCACAATTTAATAAGGTTTAACCTTTTATTTTAAATAAATAAAGTGACTAGAAATGCCTATGTGGCATTCTTTTATTACTTGAACATTATTTCTGTAAGTAAACCCATATGTTTTTATATATTCTGAAAGGTATGAACAAATGAGATTTTTGAGAGTTGGAATCAACTCAAAATCTCTTATGGTTGAATTTTGAAAAATATTTGAATGCAGAAAAGCTTCTGACTTGTTATTTTTTACCAAGGTTGATCTACAGATCCAAATGATTTGAATCCAACGGGCTTGGATTAAGCATTTCAGTACCTTTCTAACAAAATTGGTTTCATGCATTTTGGTTCATTGAATCGAGCAGGGTTGATTTTTGAATCTATGTACAGAATTGGTTTGAAATTAAATGGAAAAATCAAAATTTAAACTGCTGGGTCGCGCGGGATATGCTAATGGGCCGGCTCAGTGTCATTCCGCAGCGCGGGGTTCAGCTGATAGGGGGTCTACTAGCCAGCGGCTCATAACGCGCGAAGCGGTATGGGGCTGTGCGGGACGTTGGGTTAGAGTGGAGATCAACGGCTGGGGATCGTCATCGACGACGAACCTGTCGCCGGCGAGCCCTAACCCTAGCGGCTCAGTGGGGGTTCATAGGGGGCGTACCAGGGCTCCAGCGACGACGACGAGGCGGGCAAACGAACTGGTGGTCGACGACGAGCTCAGGGACGGTCGAGGCAGCTTCGGGGGTGGTCGCAATCAGCGGCGCCCTTCTCCTCCAGAGGCGGCCTGCTCTGGTACAATTCCGGCGAGCTGCTGCTCCCCGTGCTCCGGCTAGAGGTGTGGGACGACCAGTGAGGTGAGGGGAGTGAAATGGTGTGCTACAAACGGCTAGGGGTGGCCTCCTTTTATAGGCTCGACGATGAGACCGAGAGGGATGGGCAGGCGACGGTGGCGACATGGCTACGGGCTGCTAGCGGCATGGCTGAGGGTGGCGATGGACGTGCGGTCTCCTGGCGGTGCTCTAGGACTTCAATGCGGGCTTAGGGGCGGTGGTATTTGGTCTGGAACATGCGGTGCTCTACGAGGTACCGACGGTGAACTTCGCGGAGTGCGGCGGCTACGGGGTATGGGAGAGGAAACGAGCATGTCTAGTGGTCTCCTGGGACGGTGGGGTTCATGCTGGCGGGCGTTAAGGGCTCGAGGTGGCCGGGTTGAGTGGGAACGGCGCGTGCACGGTGGTGCGCGTCGGCATGGTCGACAGCGGCGCGGGCACGGCGTTCCTGGCGGTTCCTGTCTATGTCTTCAATCTAGGGAAGGTCTTGAGGGGGCGGTGAGGCATGGGCAGCATGCCAGACAAGGTGGGCGCAGCTAGTTCTTCCTCTAGCTTACAGTCCACATTGGGGTGGCAAGGTGAGGCTCGGCCTGCTCACCATTGATGGCAAGGCAAGCTCACAGTGGTGCTAGAGGTTGCTAACTAAGTTAGATGATCTACTAAATGTTTGTTGTGAGCTAGAGAGGGTACAAGTTAGGCCAATTTACTGCTCACAATAGTGTTTGATGTTTGTTTGATTTGAATCTGCAAGGTGTTTGATGAAATGGCCGCAAGAACTTGAATTTTGAATTTTGAAAAGATTTTTGGTGGGTGTTCTTGGGTTTTGGGTTTTGAAACTCTGTGGTTTCTTGGGTTTTGAAAATTGAGCTTGTTTGAGTGGTTTTTGAAATAGTGGGATCTTCCCATATGAGATAGATTCAATTTTAAACTGTCGTTTGAACTTAGTATTTGAATGTTTTTGGCAGATCACAAAGTGGGCCTTGGTACCTCATTATGTGTACTAAAAAGGGGTGCAAAGATCCACAAGTGTTTCTGTTAAGTCTTGAGTGCTAGGAATAGCCAAAGTAGGCATGATAGTTAATTTGGCAAAAATGACCATTCACTTCATTTATTCATTTTGAGTTGTTTTTCTTTGGAAAAAGTTTGGGAATGATTTAGATGATGTTTATTTTACCTAAGAATCATTTTACAAGCAATGAATCATAGAACCATGGCAATTCAAAAGAACTCCTAAATTAAATACACATACATATGAATGCTTTCATATTTTGAGATGGGAAAGTTTTTGTTAACCCTAAATTTGATGATCAGAGTTTGATGATCCATGTTTAATATTTTTGGGATGTTACAAACCTTCCCCCCTTAAAAAAAATCTCGTCCCGAGATTTGAAAAAGGACGAAAAAGATTACCTAGGATTTAAAGAGATCTGGGAACTCCGTCCTGATGTGATCTTCTTGCTCCCAGGTAGCTTCTTCTTCCGTGTGGTTGCTCCACTAAATCTTGAGAAACTTGATGCTTCGGGTTCTGGTAGTTCTGAAAGCTTCTTCCAAAATACGGATGGGTACTTCGGGATAGGTCAGGTCATCGTTGATCTCTATGGTCCGGTGATCAATATTGTTGAAAACTTCAGTCTTCTCCGGAACTTCGAGGCATTTACGAAGTAATGAGATATGGAACACATTGTGCACGGCTGCCATTTCTTCTGGCAGCTCCAATTGATATGATACTTCTCCTCAACGATTCAGAATCTTGAAGGGTCCGATATATCTGGGGGCTAACTTTCCTTTTAGCTGGAAACGTTGCATTCCTTTAAATGGCTACACTTTCAGATACACGAACTCTCCGATGTTGAAAGCGAGGTCTCGACGTCTCTTGTCGGCGTAACTCTTCTGTCTTGACTGGGCGGTCTTGAGGTGCTCATGAATCTTATGGACTTTCTCTTCTGCTTCTCGTAGGATGTCGGGTCCGAAAATATGACTCTCTCCTACTTTCGACCAATTCAAAGGGGTTTGACACTTCCTTCCATACATGAATTCAAATGGGGCCATTTGCAAACTAGCTTGATAACTGTTGCTGTATGAAAATTATGTGAAAGGCAGATAGTCTTCCCATTTTGATCCATACTCTAACACACATGCTCTCAACATGCCTTCGAGTATTTGATTTACTCGCTCCGTTTGTCCGTCGGTCTGAGGGTGATAAGCTGTGCTGAAATCTAGTCGGGTTCCTAAACCTTCTTGGACTTTGTTCTAGAATCTCGAGGTAAACTAAGTTCCTCGATCCGATACGATGTTCTTGGGGACTCCGTGCAAGCTGTCGATTCTAGCGATGTATAACTCCGCTAGCTTCGAACTCTGATAGGTGGTCTTGACTGGTATGAAATGGGTGACTTTGGACAATCTATCAACTATGACCCAGATAGAGTCATTTGACCTACTAGAGGTAGGCAATCCGGTGATAAAGTCCATTCCTACTGAATCCCATTTCCATTCCGGAATCTGTAGAGGTTGCAACAATTCAACGGGTCTTTGATGTCCCGCCTTGACTCTCTGACATATATCACACTTGGCGATATAGTTTCCGATTTCTCTCTTCATCTTATGCCACCAAAATTGTTCCTTCAAATCCTGATACATCTTCGTTCCTCCGGGGTGGATAAAATAAAGAGTATCATGAGCTTCCCTCAGAATAACTCCTTTTAACTCTGAATCTGCTGGTACACAAAGACGTCCTTTGTACCACATAACTCCTTCTTCGTCTTCGGTAAATCCGGATACTTTGCCTGTACCGATACGACGCTTGATTCCGTCGATGCTAGCATTTCCTTTCTGCGCCTCCTTTTTTTTGAACGGTAAAAGGGCCCAGAGGACCCGAGAAGCTGCAAATTAATAAACGTGGTAGGTACAAATTACGGTTTGGCCCTTAGCATTAAGAACTCTAGCCAGGCTAGACAAAAAAGAGAAGGGCCTAACACTTACAAAAAGCACCCTAGGACTAAAACATAGAAAGCAATCAAGTCCTCGAGGGTCTCCGCCACCAGTCTCCGGCGACCTCCAGCCATGGCGAGGTCGAGGTCTCTTGCTCGTTACGCCTTCCGAACCGGAGAAGAAGCAAGCCGCCAGCCTTCTTGACAGCGACGGGGACAAACCACTTGTCAGTGCCAAGTCTTCGAGCTCTGGCTTCAAGCTTCGAGCAGGGCCTCCAATGGAGGTTGAAACCCTAGGCCGCCCTTCAGCCAGAACGGGCAGCGGCCCGGCAGCCCCGCCACCAAAGGACCACTGCGAAAGAAGATCTCGAGTCGCAGCTTCGCAGCAAACCATAGCACCCATATGAAGCAGGCTTGGAATCGCAGAAGGCCGAGCTTGAGGAACGCCACCCCTTCTCTCCTCGCCACCACGGTCGGCCGGAGAAGAGCAGCAGGAACTCAAAGCCAACCTTCGCGACCCAAACTCACCAGCCTTATGAAGGGGCTCCCCGGAGTCGAGCACCACCGCAGAACGAGCCCGAGCATCAGACACGCACTTATTACGAGGATTCGCATGGAGCAACATCACCGACGCCTTCCTCCTCTGAAGGTCATCGAGAATCACCCACCGCGGCCTCCTGCCGCCGCGCAGATGCGTCAAGAGACAAAATCCATTACCTCTTCCTCTAGTGGTCGCAGCCCCGCTAGCATCCCTCTTCCCCTCGCCACCACGGCCGGCCGGCAGAGGGAGAACTAGCAGGTCACCAACACGGGGAAGAAGAGGCAAACAAAAGCTGGAGCACAAAGCCGCCGTCATAAGAAGCTCCCCCATCTCCCGCCACCATGGCCGGACCAAAGGGGAGCATCCAAACTCCAGCAGCTTCCAGCTCCAGCAGTCATTTATTGGTGGAGATGCGAGCCCACCCCAACACAACCCTCACCAGCGAGGCAAGGGGGCAAGGGGGGCGCGCCGCCGCCACATCCCGGCCAAGGATGGAGACGGCCTCCCGGCGGCACCCGGCCACCAAACATAGGGACAAGCCCCAAAACACCCTACTACTACTACAGCGACCAACGCCCCCCCTCCACCCAGCTCAGCCAGCAGCGCCGGCGAGCGAGGCTTCAGGGCGGCGCGGCGCGGAGAAATCCAAGGAACTGTAGGGGCGGAGAGGATAAGGTTGGGGGGGAAAGGGGGTGATCGTGATCTTGCTTTTTTTCTGCGCCTCCTTGATCTGGCTGATCAAAGTGGGTTGAAGCTCTATGCTAGCCAAAAATCCTTCACTCACTAATTCCGTTCGGAAATCCTCCATCTCCTTGTGCAAACTTGGTTGCTCCTTCAAAATCATGGAGTTCAAGCGGCACGTCAATCTGCTAAGGGCATCTTCTACCACATTGGCTTTACCGGGGTGATAGTGAATGTCCAAGTCGTAATCCTTGATTAGCTCAATCCATCTTCTGTTTCTCATATTCAGCTCCTTCTGAGTGAATATATAATTCAGGCTCTTGTGATCCGAATAAATCTCACAACGGTTGCCCATGAGATAATGCCTCCATGTCTTCAGGGCTAGAACTACGGCTGCGAGCTCGAGGTCATGGGTTGGGTAGTTTTGTTCATGCTGTTTCAGTTATCGGGATAGATAAGATATAACTTTTCCTTCTTGCATTAGCACACATCCAAGACCGATCTTGGATGCATCACAATACACGTCGAAGGGCTTCGTGATATCTGGCATAATCAAGATTGGGGCTGAAATCAGTCTTCTCTTGAATTTTTGAAAACTCGCTTCACATTTGCTTGTACAAAGACACTACTGAGGCTCCTCCCAAAGACACTATCGAGGCTCCTGAACCCAATACAACAGTACTCATATTTACAGTAACAGTTCTTGTGAAATTGTTAATGTCTCCAGCTCATTGTGCTCTTCTCGCCTCACCAGATCATTGTTGCTTCACTAAAAGCAAATCAAACCATATTGCTATACACTGATGCAAATCGCAAACCGGTAAACTTGTTGAGCCCCTAATCTGGACTATACCTAAATTCAATTTCCACACACTTCCATCCATTGCTTCTATATTATTTAAAAGTTACTAGTACAACTGAAACTCGTGGTCGTGGAGAGCAGCTACACAGTGGAGAATTAGTGTTCATGGCCATCTGATACAGATAAAAATAATGCCTGGTTGCATATCCAAGCAGAACATGGCAAAAATTCCGGTTCAGGCTTGAAAAGAATATAATAGAAATTGTTGGTACTGATTCCGTAGCAGAGAAAATACTATAAGATCTGAATTCAGTTTAGCTTCCTGGTATTTCCGTCTTGCTTTTTCATGACGCCAGGTCGTTGTCTCCTACGTCCTTTTCCACCGGCAGAGCCGCCGGCGACGGTCTCATACCTATCGTCGTCTTCATCGACCTCGATCTCATACGTGACTTTGCTCTGGGTTTTTAGCTGCTGCCTAAAGTTCCTCTGCTTCTCGAGCATCTCATCCTTTTTGTACTCATCGTACAGGGCTGTGTTGGCAAACATGACGTACAGGTTGGCAGCCAGCACGGGGTCGTTCCTGATGATGAACTCGGGCACCTCTGGTTCCTCAAGGGGTTCTGGCTTGTAGGAGAGGACGTATTTCACATACCACTCTGGCTCCTCAAGCAAGATCTTCTTCGTCTTCTTCTTCTTGATCGTCTCCGTCGTCATCTGTGGAGCGTTTCCGGCCGACTCCTCTACCGTGCTTTTCTGAAGCTGCGGATCCACCAGATCTTCCTCCGTGAAAGAACTTGCGCTTGCCATCGGGTTCTGCGATTTGATTGATTGTTTGGGTGAGAAATCAGCCGCCTCTCTATATACACGCGCGAGCAGGTCTTCTTCGGAATCAATACGATTCGACTCTCTGCCGGAATCGGCAGAAAAGCGTCCGGGTCGATTTTGGATCAATACGATTCGACTCTCTGCCGGAATCCGGAGATACTCCGTGCAGGATTCAAACAGGGTACATGAATTCGAAACATTAAATCAAACAACAAAGAGAGGATCCTTTAAGACGGATTTGGTTCCGCTGCTGCTTTGTTTGCTTACCGTAAACCGACGGGAGGAGGAACTAATTGATGGTCCTGCCCTTCGACACTCTCTGTGCTAGCAAACCACACCTACAACAAGTCTGTAGCCGACGGCATTGTCTTCGTGCTTGCGGCATCCTCGAGATGCGCCCCCGACCATGACACCACCAACCTAGACCAACCTAGGCGTCGCCCAAGACGGGGGTGACTTGCTTTGACATCAGACCCTCCGACACCACTTGTCCACAAGCTCGTCAGACGGTGTCTCGGTCACGCCGACCGCCGTGAACTCCGCATTAGACCGAGACGAGGTGCCGACCACACTTGCCGACCGCCGTGAACTCCGCGTTAGACTGAGACGAGGTGCCGACCACACTTGCTGACCGCTGACTTACGCGTGCGTCTGTCACATCCCAAAATTTCTTAATTTTGGAGTGTAAAATAAATAAAAATAGCTTGGTTGGTTGTTTGACTTTGTTGAAAATTCTAAGTGAAAAGAAACTTTTGAGAACTTGTTTGAACCTTCCCAACCATAATTTAAAGACATTCTTATATGAGTGGATTAACATGACTATCCAACTTGATTCTCAACCATGGGATTCTTTAGTGGTATTTACAGTGCTTATCCAACCAAGCATGAACTAAAGAGAGGGAATAATATGATTTTCCCAAATTATGTTGGTGTAGTATTTTATCCCATTTGAATCTTTAAATCTCTACTTGATTTGTGAAACCGTTCTAGATGACTTTCATCACTTGTTTTATATGAGAGAAGATAATATGACTTCTCCATTTGGATTTGATATTAATATGTAGTATCCATGTTCTATAATTTAATACTTTAACTATGTGATGTTCTAGATTTTTTTGTGCTAGTTGGAATTGAGTGGATTGATTGTCTAAAATAAAACCATGAGATATTTATAAATATTGCATAGTAGCCATATAAGGCCATGCATAAACCCCTTTCTTCATTTTTGCTTTATAGGAAAAGAATCCATATTTTAAACATGTGCATATTATTTTTATAAACCTGTAGGATTTGATTTCATTCAAATCTGAGTTCTAAATCTAATTATACAAAAGAAATCAGAAAAGGGAAAAATGAAAATGAAAAAAGGGGACATCCTAACCAAACTGGGCCACCCCAAGGAAGCCCACCTATTCCTAACCCGCGCCCGCGCGGCGCAGCCTGCCCAGCGACCCATCTCATTACCTACCACTCTCGCGCACAGCAGTCTGCATGCAGCCCAGCGAGCAGCCCCAGCCTGCCTCCCTCCTATCTCTCTGCCAGGTGGGGACCACCCCATCTCCTTCCTCCGAACGGAGGCAGCGCCAGACACGCATCGATCCTAATCCGAGTTCCCGATGAATCCGCGCGAGTTTGTTTGATCCCCTTTCTCCAATGCATGCCCGACCCCCATATAAACCCCGCTTCATGCCGCGTGCGATTTGTTTTTGAAAGGAACCCTAGCCACCGAGACGAGCCGCTCCTGATCTCACTGCGTCGTCCGCCGCCATCGAGCTCGAGCTCGCTGTATCGGTCGCCCCTCGCCCTCCTATCCCTCCTATTCTATTCCCCATGCTCCCCCGCATCACCTTGCGGTTTTTCCTCTCCCGCGGTACACTAGAGCACCTGGGAATCGGCGCCGGAGCACCACCGGAGCTGAACCGCTCTAGTCGTCCACCGCCGCCGCCTGAGGAAGTTAGGAACTGCGTCGAGGCCACCAGACCACCCGCCTCAGTCTACTACACCTCGTCGACAACTTTTCCATCACCAGATACCGCCGCAACCGCTTCCAGCGCCACCGTATGAGCCGCCGCCGCTACCACCGGTGAGATCGCCACGGTCTACGCGGACCGTCCGATCGCCATCTCATCCAACGGCCCATGTTCTTTTTAGCACCGAAGGGGTACCATCCAACCACACTGCACCGCGTGTCATCGCCCAGTCATGCAGAATATTCCGTGGAATATTCGCTGTAAAGAATCGTGAAAAATCCCAGAATTTGATACTGATCTGTAATTTTTTGTGTGCATGCCCCAGGTTATTATCTAACTTCAATTAGTTTTGCACTTTTCGATTTAAGCAATGGAAGATTTTCGAAAAAATCAATCTTTACCTATAGGTATTTTCTGACAGATTTCTGCCATTATTTGCATTTGCCTCTTAAATCGATTTCCTTTTGAGTTCTTTTGCTCTTGAGATTTTAAAAAGGAGTTGCTACAGTAGCTTATGTTTTGGATGGTTTTACTCCAGTTGAAACTGAACCCAAAGGTTTATTGTCTTGTATACACTAATGTTGCTAATGAAGATTGTGTGAAGTTTTGTATGAAAGAAATTTTCAAGTGTGGGGAGAGAATGATGTAATGAGATGGTGAATGGTCAAAGGGTCAAACACTATATTTCTGAAAATTCTTATAATGAAGATATTGATATTATTCAAGTGGTGACTCTGAAAGAATTTATTAAAGACCAAATTTAGGAACCTGCAGAGTCTGTTTTCGAATAGGTAACAGTTCTGGTAAGAAAAAGTTCGCGAAAATCCTTCCAATTTATATTTTTGCAGTTTTTATCTAACATGGAAGATAATGAGTCGAAAAAGGGACAGAAACAGAGCCCAGGGGCTCACACCACCCCTTGGCGCGGGCCCACCTAGTCGTGCCACCAGGTGGTGTGGGCACCTCGGAGCTCGTCTCCAACCCGTTTTCTACCAGTACCTTCCTTTTGTCGTTAAACTTTATGATATAATCCCCTGGATCCCCCGAGATACGTATATCATATTCTCGTCGTGTTTTCGTTTTGATCTGTTTCTTTCAGGCAAGTTCTCACTTTTACAGCCGCCATGTCTTCATTTGGATCACCCAAAGATGATTCCTCTGCGGACATCCTCAACCCATACATGAATGAGTTGAAGATCCACCCCAATGAGTTGTTGCTCAAGGATGGGAAGGTGCAGATAAAAGAGGTTCAGGGCCCTAAAGGAGAAGGCAGTCTGGAGGATAGGATGGAAGTGCTGGAGCAAGAAGTCTTTAGGTACAAGAAGATGGCGGAACGCGAAGTGGACGTCATCCATAAGATAAGTTCAGAACTCGTCATCGAGCACAAGAAGGAGACTGTCAAGCTTTGGGATGATATCCTCTAGCTCCATTAGACCACCAATCAATTACAAGCACAACTCTACAATATGCAAAATCAAAACTATGAGTATGAGGCTAGGTTTAAACGCATAAGTTCTGCTGCTAGTTTCAGGATATTGGAAACCAAGACGTCCTTTATTGATGGGGAGACTTTACCTTGGAAGTCTGATGACGACAAGGAATCACCACCACCACCAAAGGAGTAATTCGTCATCAGGTTTTGGCATCCCCTTGGTTTGTTCTAAGCTTGGGAGAGTGTCACGGTATCACATTATTATCTTTTATCTTTTTATCTTTTTAGTAGAGTCATATCACGATTAGAGAAGTTTTGCATTGTGGAAGTATCTCTCCTCTAGCTGGTTATCTATGTATCCCTTGGTGCGAGTTGCCGTTATGGAATATTAATGAGAAGTTTTATCATTTACTTTTTGCACATCTTATTTTAGTTTGCAATTTTTGTTATATGATTGATCTTATTTTTAGTATTGGTATCACTTTGGGAGCATCAAGTAAATTTAGTTGGTTTTGGCAAACTTAGCGTTGGTCAGTAGCAACACTACTTTGATAATTGAGTGGAAAACAGAAAGTACTTGTAGAAATATTATTTCATTATCTTTCTTGATTGGCACATAAGCTTAGTACTCTTTAGTTAAGATCGTTTGTGTTTCCAGGGAAGATTGCATGATTGTTTATATCACTTGTATGTTTGCTTATTTAACTCAACTCTTATGCTTGCTACACAGCCTTGATAGCCAAAAACCTGTACTGAGAGGGAATGCTTCTCGTGCATCCAGGCCTTGTACTAAAACCTATGCCATTTGTGTCCACTATATCTACCTATTAGCATTGTTGCTATTCCAAGTAAATTCTTGAGTTTTATCTATCTTCCAAATTTAAATTTTTTTATGAGAAAATTAGTTAGTAAAGCTCTCACGAACTTGATGGCACACTTTATTTTCTTATACTTAATAAATTTGAATCATTGTGACTATCTTATGATGCTTGTATGCTTGCAAATTATAAGTTGGGAGTTAGCAAAACCATGTTGTCGTGGGGTCCGCTTTGAACATTGCACTTATTTATTTAGTTGATATCATGTTCTTTTGTTTATGGATGCCGGTGGTGTGAAATAAAAGGGGGGCTTGTAGGCTCATGGAGTTTGTATATGTGTTAGAGAAATGCATGGGCAGCTAGCCTAAGGCATGCCTAATCATGGTGGAAACTTGCAGCATAACCATAGTGGCATTCTATGAAGCATCCTCAATAAAAACTATGCAAATAGCAAATAAAAAGATCGCTGAGATGCTCACTGTCCGTTGCCTTGCCATTTTGATATGGGATAGCTCCTGTGTCATGGGGCAAGGGGTACCCCGTTGGCGGTTCTCTATGATACACATACACTTACAATGACAAGAACTTTCTTGTGACCAAAGTTGAGTAGCATGAGGTCTATTACTCATACTCAAAGGGCATGAGATTTTCAACTTATGATTTGTAAAGCATATAACTCATATTTCCCTCACATTAATTTTAATCACTTCAAGATGCTTATGATAGGGGCAATGAGAGCTCAAAGTTGTACCATAATTTTTAGAAGCTCTTTATGAAACTTGAAATCCCTGCTTCCCTCCGCGAAGGGCCTATCTTTTACTTTTATGTTGAGCCAATAAACCTATTCCTTTCTATCTCAAGTAATCATTTAAGTTGTTGTTATTCAATTATCCATATGTTGATATATTCAATCTTGTTTCTTATATTCCTTGTTTTGCACAATGCTCTCATCTAAATGAATATAACTTTGAAAGCTATCATTTTTGGTAAAAAGACTGTTATGTTTGAGCAAGAGACTCCTGCAATATAATCTCCTTTATAAAATCTTTGCCTAAAACTAAGTATGCTTTGATAATTTTTCTCTGACCAAGAACAAAGTTTGCCATCACGAAATATGATTTTCTTTGTGTATCTTTATTGTGACTCCCTTACTCATTGCATGTTAAGTTATATAAGAGTGAGTTGCTTTCTATTATGATTTGTGTATTGATAAATATGATGCTTCTTGTTCGTAATCTCTTTATCGACACTTCACTCCATAATCCTGTGGTCATGTTTATTGAGTTCAGTTTTCGGTTGGGGACAAGAGGTCTAAGCTTGGGGGGAGTTGATAAGTCCATTTTGCATCACTATTTTATATCATAATTTACTGTTATTCATTTACATATTTCTTATTAAGAGATGATACTTATGTTATTTCATCTATTTTTGCATGTTTGATGAATTTTAGAGGATGAACCGTCGGAGTCAGGATTCTGATGGAAAAAGTGTTGTCCATATGGAATATTTGCGAAGATCAGAAAATCCCAGAAAATATACGGAAATTCCTATTTTTCCAGAAGACGAAGATTGCCAGAAGGAGAAATGGAGATGGGCCACAGCGGGCCCACACCAGCCCCTGGTGCGGGTCCCGCTAGGCTGCGCCACAAGGTGGTGCGGCCACCCTGGCCCACCTCTGGCATCGCCCTTCCGCTTATATATTCCTCCCGAAAACCTAAGACTCGGGGAGCGACCATAGAAAAATTCCGCTGCCTCTGCAGTGCGGAAACTACAGAGAGAAAGAGCTCTTCGACAGGCAGAAATCTGCCAGGGAAATTCCTTCCCGGAGAGGGAAGATCGTCGCCATCGACACCACCATCAAGCTAAACTTCATCGGGATCATCATTGATGGCGCTGTGTCAACGTGGAGCGCTTTGTCGGGAAACCCCAAGAGCATGGTATAGTGAAGCACAACAACAAGTTTTCCCTCTGTAAGAAACCGAGGTTATCGAACTAGTAGGAGGAAGGAAACATCTCAAAGGTGTTGTAAGCAACATGGAAACCTGCACAACACAAACTCAAGACTTTTCCCCAACTAACAGTGAGGTTGTCAATCTCACTGGTTGCTATAACAAAGGATAACTGTATGGTGTGGAAGGTGATGATGGTTTGGAACAAGTAAACAGTAACAGTGGAAGATGTAACAATGGTAAACATTGGACCGGGGTCCACAGTTCACTAGAGGTGTTCTCCTTAGATAAACAAACATGGCATGCTGGGTAAACAAATTACAACAGGGGAATTGACAGGACTGAGCAAGGCATAAAAATGCAATACTAGACATAAAGATCCTATGAGATTCGATTGAGAAATACAACAAGATACATAGACCGCCATCCAACTTCATCTATGACTAGAATTCCACCTTTGGGTTATCATCCGAACCCCCTCCAGTATTATGTTGCAAGCAACAGACAACTGCTTTAAGCAAAGTGTGTAAGATAAACAATCCACTTGTTCCATGAACAAGAGACCGTTGTTTTCTCCCTAGTGGCAACAACACATCTACAACCTTAGAGATTTCTGTCACTTCCCTTGATTAAATAGAGGCATGAACCCACTATCGAGCATAAATACCCCCTCTTTGTGTCACTAGCAACTACTTGGCCAAGATAACTACTAACAACGGAGAGCATACAAGATCACAAACAACACAGACATGATAGAATCAATAAGACAAAACCATTAATCAATCTGACATAGTAATCTCAATATCCATCGGATCTCCGCAAACACAACATGCAGGATTACAAATAGATGAGATCTTGATCATGAACAGAGCTCACAATATCAAGACATGAAAGCACAAGGAGGAGATACAACCATCTAGCTACTACATGGACCTGTAGTCTAAGGTGGAACTACTCACGCTTCATACCAGAGGCTGGCATGATGAAGAAGAAGGCCTCCGGGATGATCTCCCCTCCGGCAGGGTGCCGGGAAGAGCTCCAGATCCCCTCGATCTAGGGATGATGGTGGCGGAGGCTACAGAAGGTTTCGTGGAATATTAATCGGGTGCTTAGGGTTTAGGCATCGGGGGCTTCTTATAGATGAAGAGGCGAGGCTGGGAGGCGGCCAGGGGGCCGACACCCTGCCCAGGCGCGGCCCAGGGTGGGCCCGCACCTGGGGGGTGCAACCCCCTGTGGCGCCCCTTCGTCTCTCCTCTGGACTTCATGTTCTCCTCGGTGAAATATTGACTTTGGATTTTGTCCCGTCCAATTCCGAGAATATTTCCTTACTAGCTTTTCTGGAACCAAAATCAGCAGAAAACAGGCAACTGGCACTATGAGAACTTGTTAATAGGTTAGTACCAGAAAACATATGAAAAGCACCTCAAAGTGTGGACAAAGCAAAGCAAAGCAAAGTAGATACTAAACAAGCATGTAACATCAAATATTATAGATACGTTTACGACGTATCAATCATCATCACCACCAGTACCATCACCACCATGCCATACCGCTGTAAAAATTGGGTTGAATCTTGCATAGTTCTTAGGGGAAACTTTCCCGATGTTGATTACTTATTGTAGTTTATGCTATCGAGTGGAACCATTGGATTATTGTTCATGTTCAGATTGTTACTTATCATTATTTCATCTCTAATCTTGATACACATGATTTCTCGTGAGTAGTTCGTTTAGTTCTTGAGGACATGGGAGAAGTCATTTTGTTAGTAGTGAAATTATGTTGAGAAATATTTAATGGTTTGATATTTAAGTTGTGGTGCTATTCTTCTAGTGGTGTCATGTGAATGTCGACTATATGATACTTCACCTTTATGGGTCTAGGGGAATGCATTATGTATTTGGCTACTAATTGTGGGGTTGCCGGAGTGACAGAAACCTAAACCCCCATTAGGAAACCATTGCATAAGGGAGTGTAGGATCTCAGAGTTTAATGTTGTGGTTAGGTTTTTATCTTAATTACTTTCTTGTAGTTGTGGATGCTTGCAAGGGGTATAATCACAAGTATGTATTAGTCCAAGTAAGGTCAGTACATTAGCATAGGTTCACCAACACATCACTTAACCAACCAAAAAAGATTAATCAACTATATGAAGAGAAAGCACTTGACAATATTCTCATGTGTCCTTGAGAACGTTTGGTCATCTTAAGTAATACAATCGGCTTGTCCTTTACTCAAGAAAGGATTGGGCCACTTGCTGTAATTATTATTATTGTCTTTTATTTACTCGCACTTTATTTATCTGTATTATCATAAACCCCTAAAACTCCGTTTGCTAAGTATTTATAGTGAATCCTTGATCCAAACCGCTTGTCAACACCTTCTGCTCTTCGTTGGGTTCGATACTCTTATTTATCGAAAATACTACGATACACCCCCTGTACTTGTGGGTCATCACTTAGCCATGCTATTCTAGACGGGGATAGGATTACTCCATGTTATGGTCGTGTGTATGTTTTTTCTCAAACTAAAACAACATAATGTTAATGAACCACCTGGGCGGAATGGTTTGAGTGTCATCAGAGTGAAAATTTATGGTGGGGAATGCCGCAAGGATAGTGAAAAAGGATTGGTTTTCTTTGTTTCGTAGCTTACATGTATAACCATGTGCCAGTAAAAAATGGGTGGCTGGCTGGACTTATTAGATTGTGGTGACTCAAACCCTACGTAACCATGTAGAATAGTGTAGGTTGGTATGGTACATCGATGTGTTTGAGCTTCCCGAATTGTATTGTCTTGGACTTCTCCTATCATCACACAATATGAGTGTGGTGGTCCGAGCTGGGTTAGCCAGGTAACATGGGTAAAGTATACAAACTCTTGCAGGGTGTATAAACTAAGTACTTAGTCGTGTCCCTGGTTATGGACAATTTGAGCGACCTGATACTGATGCTATGCCATATTTCTCACTCATTCCAATTTCTCAATTACTTAAATCTTATTGGGTGAACTTAATTGGGTAGGAGAACCTGGGATTGAACCAGAGTGTCCTAGTTATCGTTTTGGAAAACTACTTTGTTACAAATGTAAGGATAAAACTATTGCTTTATGCAAATAAGCCTGAGCTCCATCTAGCCAAATAAGCATGTGGTTGATAGATATGTTGTTAACCAATTTAGCCTACTTGCCATACATTCCATGTATTGACCCTTTGGGGATGCTATGTTTCATGTTGCGGGTTATATCGTATCTGAATGATCATTCATAGGTCACGAGACTTCACTCAACAATTGTTCGCCTATGGCACATTTTAAGGATAGCGATCTACATTGTTATCGTTTTATGCTATGTACTTGTGTAATATAATGTAAATTATAGATCATATTCATTATATTTATTGTAGGCGTTCGTAGCATGGAAAACAAAAAAATTCTACCGCATGCACACAAACAAGCCAAGATCTATCTACTAGATTGTAGCAGCGAGTCGATAGAATAACTCACCCTAGAAGATTCCAAAACGGTTAACGAGAGCAGATTCTCGTGGGTGATGTAGTCGTACATTTGCCGATCTCAAGATCGCGTAGACGATCCTTCCGGCGCTGCGTTCCGGCAGCGCTTCCACAGTCGGTCACACGTTCGGTACTCGATGAAGACCTTCCTCTCCCTTGTTCCAGCAGGCAGCGGAGGTTGTAGTTCTCCCTCGCGATTCCGACAGCACGACGGCGTGGTGTCGGAAGTAGAGGGAAGATCCCGCAGGGCTTCGCCTAAGCCGGATGCGAGTTATGGTGGATTAGGGTTTCCCGGAAATCTAGGGTTTAGAAATCCGGGCGGAGGAGGAGGTGTCGGCAGCGGCTAGGGCGGCGGCGACGGACCGGCGGCGAGCGGCGGGCGGCGGCGGCGCGGGTCGGCGGCGGCGGCTCGTGGAGAGGACTTGGAACTTGTGTTTTTTTGGGGCAGCCCTCCCCCTCTATTTGTGAGAGGGAGGGGAAGCCTTGGGAGGGGTGGGTTTGAATCCAAACCCAAGTTGGATTGAGAGAAGGACTTGTTTCTTCTCCCACCAGGAAACCATTGTTCCAGTTTAACTTTTCAAACTTCCCGATTGACTTTCAATTTAGAGATTTATTTTTCTCTTGCATATGCCAACACCAAGTGACATTGGACATTATCCAATCATTCCACATACCCATGACACATTCATGGACCATTCTCCTTCCGGACCGGTGAACCTTCTAGACCCTTCTAGAACCTCTCCGATGAAATCATCGGAAACTTTACCGAACTCCGAAATAGGACTTTCCTTATATGAATCTTATTCTCCAGACCATTCCGGATCTCCTCGTGATATCCTGTATCCCATCTGAGACTCCGAACAACATTCGGTATCACTACTAACATTCCATATCTACTAAACAACATCGAATCCTTAAGTGTGTCTCCCTACGGTTCGTGAATTGTGCGGACATGACCGAGAAACTTCTCCTATCAATAACCAATAGAGGAATATGGAAATTCATATGGCTCCCACATATTTATAGGATTACTTTTGCGATCGAATGAACCACTTACATACGATACCAATTTCCCTTTGTCTCACGATAATTTACTTATCCGAGGTTTTGATCGTCGGTATCTCTGCATACGAACTTCAACCTCGTTACCGATAAGTACTCTTTTCTCGTTCCCGTGATATGTGATCCCTTGTGAGTCAGTCACATGCTTGCAAGCCAATTGGATGACATTCCACCGAGAGGGCCCAGAGTATATCTATCCGTCATATGGATGGAAAAATCCCACTCTTGATCCATGTGGCTCAACCCATACTTTCCGAATACTCAATGCCACCTTTATAGCCACCCAGTTACAGTGTGGTGTTTGATGTCATCAAAGCATCCTTCCAGTGATGGTGATTAGCATGATCTCATGGTCGAAGGAATTAGGTTACTATGTATCAGAAAGCTTATAGCAAATGAACTATTAAAATGACTTGATCTTTATGCTACGCTTATCTATAGGAGTATGTCCATCATACCATTCTCCTAATGATATGATCTTGTTATTAACAACATCTCAATGTTCATGATCGAGAAACCACGATCATCTATTAATCAACAAGCTAGTTATAAAGAGGCTTTACCAGGGACTCTAATTTAGTTTACAAATCACACAAGTATTAATGTTTCCGGTCAATACTATTATAGCATGAATGTAAACATTTATCATAAACACAAAGATATAATAAAAACTGCTTTTATTATTGCCTCTAGGGCATATCTCCAACAGTCTCCCACTTGCACTAGAGTCAACTATTCTAGATTAAATGGTAATATACTGAACACCCATGGTGGTTTGGTGCTGGTCATGTTTTTCCCTCAGGAGAGGTTTAGTCAACGGATCCGCCATATTCAGATCTGTGTGTACTTTGCAAATCTTTATGTCACCATCTTGGACATGTTCTCGAATAGCGTGAAAATGTAGCTTGATGTGCTTCAGCTTCTTGTGTGACCTTGGTTCTTGCGCATTGGCTCTGGCGCCCATGTTATCACAGTAGATAGACATTGGGTCCAGCGCACTTGGAACCACATCGAGCTCTGTAATGAACTCCTTCATCCATATCGCCTCTTGTGAAGCCTCCGAAGCAGCTATGTATTTCGATTCAGTTGAAGATCTCGCCACAACGCTTTGCTTTGAACTCCTCCAGCCAACTGCTGCACCATTCAAAGTAAATACGTATCCAGATTGAGATTTAGAATCATCCGGATCGGTGTAACCATTAACAACGAGCTGTTCATCACCTCCATAAGAAATAACCATATCCTTAGTTCTGCTCAAGTACTTAAGGATGTTTTTGACCGCTGTCCAATGATCCACTCCTGGATGACTTTGATATCTGCTAGTCAAACTAACAGCATATGCAATGTCGGGTCTAGTACATAGCATGGCATACATTAGAGATCCTATGGCTGAGGCATAGCGAGTCTTACTCATCCTTTATCTATCTTCTGCCGTTGCAGGACTTTGAGTTTTACTCAACGTCGTATTGGGCAACATGGGCAAGAATCCTTTCTTGCTATCTTCCATTCCAAACCTCTTTAGAACTTTGTCCAAATATGTACTTTGTGACAATGATATTAGGCATCTCGATCTATCTCTATAAATCTTTATGCCTAATATGTAAGCTGCTTCGCCAAGATCTTTCATTGAGAAACTATTATTCAAATAATCCTTGACACTATTAAGAAGGTCTACATCATTCCCAATCAACAATATTTCATCTACATATAGTATTAAGAATGCTATAGAGATCCCACTCACTTTATTGTAAATACAAGCTTCTCCATAAGTTTGTATAAAACCAAAGCTTTTGATTACCTTATCAAAACGTTGATTCCAACTTCGGGATGCTTGCTTCAATCCATATATGGACCGTTGAAGTTTGCATATCTTGTTAGCATCTTTAGGATCGACAAAACCTTTGGGTTGCATCATATACAACTCTTCATCAATGTCTCCATTGAGGAACGCTGTTTTGACATCCATCTGCAATATCTCATAATCATAATATGCAACGATTGCTAACATAATCCTCACAGACTTTAGTTTCGCTACTAGTGAGAAAGTCTCATCGTAGTCAACTCCTTGAATTTGTCGAAACCCTTTTGCGACAAGTCGAGCTTTATAGACAGTTACATTACCATCAGTATCTGTTTTCTTCTTGAAAATCCATTTGTTCTCGACAGCCTTCCGGCCATCCGGTAAGTCCACCAAAGTCCATACTTGGTTTTCGTACATGGATCCAATCTCAGATTTCATGGCCTCGTGCCATTTATTGGAATCTGGGCTCATCATCACTTCCTCATATGTCGCAGGGTCATCGGTGTTGTCCACCAACATGACACTCATAATGGGATCATACCAATCAGGAGTGGTACGAGTTCTCGTTGACATGCGAGGTTCCGTAGTAACTTCAACCAAAGCTTCATGATCAACATAAATAGCTTCCTCTCTAATTAGTGTAGGCGCCACAGGAACCACTTCCGGTGCTGCGCTACTCGCAAGTTAGAGAGAAGGTTCATCAACCTCGTCGAGTTGTACTTTCCTTCCAGTCACTTCTTTCGAGAGAAACTCCTTCTCTAGAAAGGATCCATTCTAGGCAACGAAGATTTTGCCCTCGGATCTATGATAGAAGGTATACCCAATAGTTTCCTTCGGGTATCCTATGAAGACGCATTTTTCCGCTTTGGTTTCAAGCTTGTCTGGCTGTAACTTCTTGACATAAGCTTCGCAACCCCAAACTTTAAGGAACGACAATTTAGGTTTCTTCCCAAATCATAATTCATACGGTGTCGTTTCAACGGATTTAGATGGTGCCCTATTTAAAGTGAATGCGGACGTTTCTAATGCATAACCCCAAAACGATAGCGGTAAATCTGTAAGTGACATCATAGAATGAACCATATCTAAGAGAGTTCGGTTATGACGTTCGGACACACCATTACGCTGTGGTGTTCTCGGTGGTGTCAATTGTGAAAGTATCCCGCATTTCTTCAAATGCTCGCCAAACTCGTAACTTAGATATTCACCTCCACGATCAGATCGTAGAAATTTAATCTTCTTGTTATGTTGATTCTCAACCTCACTTTGAAATTCCTTAAACTTCTCGAAAGTTTCGGACTTATGTTTCATGAAATAGATATACCCATATCTACTCAAGTCATCCGTGAAGGTGAGAAAAAAAAGATAACCACCGCGCGATGCTACACTCATTGGACCACACACATCGGTATGTATGATTTCCAATAAGTCCGTAGCTCGCTCCATCATACCAGAAAATGGAGTCTTAGTCATTTTACCCATTAGACATGCTTCGCATCTCTCAAGTGATTCAAAATCAAGTGATTCAAGAAGTCCATCGGAATGGGGTTTCTTCATACGCTTCACTCCAATATGACCAAGACGACAGTGCCACATATAGGTTGAGTTATCGCTCAATTTCAAACATTTAGCTTCAATGTTATTAATGTGTGTATTACTATAATCGAGATTCAATAAGAATAGACCATCTATAAAAGGTTCATGTGCATAAAACATATTACTCATATAAATCAAACAACCATTATTCCCGGACTTAAACAAATAACCGTCTCGCAGTAAACAAGATCCAGATATAATGTTCATGCTCAACACAGGCACCAAATAACAATTATTTAAGTATAAAACTAATCCCGATGGTAGATGAAGAGGTAGAGTGCCGACCGCGATCACATCAACCTTTGATCCATTTCCAACGCGCATCGTCACCTCGTTCTTCGCTAGTTTCCGTTTATTCTACAGTACCTGTTTCGAGTTAGAAATATGAGCAACCGAACCAGTATCAAATACCTAGGCACTACTACGAGTACTAGTGAGATACACATCAATAACATGTATATCGGATATACCTTTCTTCTTGATGTTGCCGTTCATCAAATCCGCCAAGTACTTTGGGCAATTCCGCTTCCAGTGACCTTCTCCCTTGCAGTAAAAGCACTCAGTATCAGACTTAGGCCCAGACTTGGTCTTCTTCGCCGGCACGGCAACTTTCTTACCACCCTTCTTGAAGTTTCCCTTTTTCTTAGACTTTCCTTGCTTCTTGAATTTGGTGGTCTTATTGACCAACACCACTTGGTGCTCTTTCTTGATCTCCACTTCTGCAGATTTCAACATGGAGAAGAGTTCTGGCAATGACTTGTCCATGTTTTGCATATTGTAGTTCATCACAAAGTTCTTATAACTTGGTGGTAGTGATTAGAGGACACGGTGAATCCCCAAAGAATTAGGAATAACTATACCCAAGCTTTGGAGTTTGCTTGCGTGCCCAGACATTTTAAGCACGTGCTCACTGACGGAGCTGCCCTCTTCCATCTTGCAGTTAAAGAACTTTTCAGAAGCCTCATAACTCTCAACTGCCGCGTGAACCTCAAATATCATTTTGAGTTCACGGACAATATCATGTGGGTCATGGTTCTTAAACCTTTTCTGAAGCTCCGATTCCAAACCATACAAGATAGCACACTAAACTATGGAGTACTGATCCTTCCGAGCGAGGTAAACATTCTTTACTTCATCGGTAGTAGTAGCTGCAGGCGGTTCACCCAGCGGTGCATCCAGCACATAGGTCAAATTACCAGCATTGAGGACAATCCTCAAATTGCGGAACCAATCCGCGAAGTTTCTTCCATTGTTTTTCAACTTTTCTTTCTCTAGGAACGCATTAAAATTGATGGTAGGGCTGCCATTGATCTACAACATATTTGCAATAGTTTAGACTAAGTTTATGACAAATTGAGTTCTAATTAATAGTTAAATTTGTTGGAGATATGCCCTAGAGGCAATAATAAATATGGTTATTATTATATCTTTGTGTTTATGATAAATGTTTACATTCATGCTATAATAGTAATAACGAGGAAACATTAATACTTGTGTGATTTGTAAACTTAAATTGAAGTCCCTAGTAAAGCCTCTTTATAATACTAGCTTGTTGGTTGATAAATGATTGTGGTTTCCCTATCATGAACATTGAGATGTTATTAACAACAAGATCATATCGTTAGGATAATGATATGGTGGACATACTCCTATAGATAAGCGTAGCATAAAGATCAAGTCATTTTAATAGTTCAATTGCTATATGCTTTCTGATACATAGTAACCTAATTCCTTCGACCACGAGATAATGCATATCACCTTTAGCGAATGGATGCTTTGATGACATCAAACACCACACCGTAACTGGGTGGCTATAAAGGTGGCATTGAGTGTTCGGAAAGTATTGGTTGAGACACATGGATCAAGAGTGGGATTTGTCCATCCATATGACGGATAGATATACTCTGGGCCCTCTCGGTGAAGTGTCATCCAATTAGCTTTCAAGCATGTGACTGGCTCACAAGGGATCACATATCACGGGAACGAGAAAAGAGTACTTATCAGTAACGAGGTTGAACTAGGAATGCAGAGATACCGACGATCATAACCTCGGATAAGTAAACTATCGTGAGACAAAGGGAAATTGGTATCGTATGTAAGTGGTTCATTCGATCGCAAAGTAATCGTAGAAATATGTGGGAGCCATATGAATTTCCAGATTCCTCTATTGCTTATTTTTCGGAGAAGTGTCTCGATCATGTCCGCATAATTCACGAACCATAGGGAGACACACTTAAGGATTCGACGTTGTTTGAGTAGTTATGGAATGATGAGAAAGAGACCGAATGTTGTTCGGAGTCTCGGATGGGATCCGGGATATCATGAGGAGATCCGGAATGGTCCGGAGAATAAGATTCATATAAGGAAAGTCCTGTTTCGGAGTTGGGGAATGGTTCCGGTGTTTTCATCGGGAATGTTCTAGAAGGTTCCGGAATGTCCGGCACTCCGGAGGGGAAGGGTACATGAATGTGTTATATCAAGTTGGTATGATTGCATTATGTACTAGGTGTCATCTCTGAACAAAATAGAGGGTTTATTCAAATCCTAGTTTGAAAAAGTCAAACGGCAATTTGAAAGTCAAACGGCTATTTTTGGGAAGTGGAGAGGGAGGTGGAAACCGACTTGGGGGAGGAGTTCCTCCTCCCACCGCCGGCCCACCTCCAAGCTGAGTTGGGGAGGGACTCCCCTCCCCTTGGCCGCGCCTCCCACCTATAAAGGGAGGGGCAGGGCTGCCCCTCCCAACACACAACTCCTCCTCCTCTAAACCCTAGCCGCCGGCGCCGCCACCTCCAGCTTCCGCCGCCGCCCTAGGGAAAACCGCCGCCTAGGTGAAACCCTAGCCGCCGGCCTAGCCCCCTCCTCGCCGTGTCTAAACCATAGATCGTCGAGGGCTCTCTCATAGTCCACCATACTCGCTCCGGCTTAAGGCGAAGCCCTGCGAGATCTCCCCTCTACTTCTGGTACCACGCTGTTGTGCTGCCGGAATCGCGAGGAGAGTGCTACAACCTCCGCTGCCTGCTGGAACAAGGGAGAGGAAGGTCTTCGTCGAGTACCGAACGTGTGACCGACTGCGGGAGCGCTGCCTGAACGCAGCGCCGGAAGGATCGTCTACGCGATCTTGAGATCGGAAAGAGTACGACTACATCACCCACGAGAATCCGCTCTCGTTAAACACTTTGGAATCTTCGAGGGTGAGTTATTCCATCGACTCGTTGCTACAATCTAGTAGATAGATCTTGGCTTGTTTGTTTGTATGCGGTAGAATTTTTTTGTTTTCCATGCTACGAATCCCTACAGTGGTATCAGAGCCGTGTCTATATGTAGATCTGTTGCACGAGTAGAACACAATGGTCATTGTGGGCGTTGATGCTTTTATTGACGATTGCTTCTTGTGTACTTTGCATCTTGCGGGATGTTGGGATGAAGCGGCCCGGGCTAACCTTACATGACATCGTTCATGAGACTTGCTCCACGCTTGACATGCAACTTGTATTGCATAAGTGGCTTTGCGGGTGCCTGTTTCTCCTAGCATAGTTAAGATCCAATTTACAAAGAGTGATTAACAATACTAGTATCAATGTTGTGGTTCATGTTCGTAAGTTAGAACGACACTTATTGAAAGCCCCAAACCACGTAAAACATGCAAAGAAAGTAGAGGCGTCTAACTTTGTTTTGCAGGGGTGTGCAGTGATGTGATATGGCCATGATTGTGATTATATTTGATGTATGCAATGTTCCTTATTGTAAGTTGGCAACCGGCAGGAGCCATATGGTTGTCTTTAATTTATGTTAAGACCCGCGTGTCTATTCAAAGTAGTTGTAATAGTTGAAGCCGGTGGACGACAACCATGAAGAAGCGTCATTGACCTTGATGCAATGCCGGTTATGATGGAGATCATGTTCGTGCTTGAAGATGGAGATCGGAAGCACAAAGAAGAAAGGCCATATCATATCACATATTATGAATTGCATGTGATGTTAATCCTTTATGCATCTTGTATTGCTTAGTAGACGACGGTAGCATTATAAGATGATCCCTCAAGCAAATGAATTTCAAGTCATAAAGTGTTCACCCTTAGTTAGCACCGTTGCTAAAGCTCGTTGTTTCGAAGCACCATGTGAGGATCGGGTGTGTTAGATTCCGCAAGTGTATACAACGTGAGCAAGCCAGATTTGCTCATGCGGAAACTAAGATTTGATCTTGACGAGCCTAGCATGTACAGACATGGTCTCGGAACACGGATCACCGAAAGGTAAAGCATGAATCATATAGTAGATATGATGAACATGTCGATTGTTCGCCATTGAAACTATATCAACTCTCGTGATGATCGGTGTTGATGTGGTGGATTTGGTTCATGTGATCACTAAAACAATGTGAGGGATATTGTTTTGAGTGGGAGTTCACCTAGATTAATTTAACTATTAATTAGAACTCAATTTGTCATAAACTTAGTCTAAACTATTGCAAATATGTTGTAGATCAATGGCAGCCCCTACCATCAATTTTAATGCGTTCCTAGAGAAAGAAAAGTTGAAAAACAATGGAAGCAACTTCGCAGATTGTTCCGTAATTTGAGGATTGTCCTCACAGCTGGTAATTTGACCTATGTGCTGGATGCACCGCTGGGTGACCCACCTGCAGCTGATGCTACCGACGAAGTAAAGAATGTTTACCTCGCTCGGAAGACTCAGTACTCCACAGTTCAGTGTGCTATCTTGTATGGTTTAGAATCGGAGCTTCAGAAAAGGTTTGAGAATTCAGACCCACATGATATTGTCCATGATATCAAATTGATCTTTGAGACTCATGCGGCAATTGAGAGCTATGAGGCTTCTGAAAAGTTCTTTAACTGCAAGATGGAAGAGGGCAGCTCCGTCAGTGAGCATGTGCTTAAGATGTCTGGGCACGCAAACAAACTTCAAAGCTTGGGTATAGTGATTCCTAATGCTTTGGGGATTTACCGTGTCCTCCAATCACTACCACCAAGTTACAAGAACTTTGTGATGAACTACAATATGCAAAACATGAACAAGCAGTTGCCAGAACAGTTTGCTATGTTGAAATCTGCAGAAGTGGAGATCAAGAAAGAGCACCAAGTGTTGATGGTCAATAAGACCACCAAATTCAAGAAAGGCAAGTCTAAGCAAAAGGGACACTTCAAGAAGGGTGGTAAGAAAGTTACCACGCCGACGAAGAAGACCAAGGCTGGACCCAAGCCTGATACTGAGTGCTTTTACTGCAAGGGAGAAGGTCACTGGAAGCGGAATTGCCCAAAGTACTTGGCGGATTTGAAGAACGGCAACATCAAGAAGAAAGGTATATCTGATATACATGTTATTGATGTGTATCTCACTAGTACTCGTAGTAGTGCCTGGGTATTTGATACTGGTTCGGTTTCTCATATTTGTAACTCGAAATAGGTGCTGCAGAATAAACGGAAGCTAGCGAAGAACGAGGTGACGATGCGCATGGGAAACGGATCAAAGGTTGATGTGATCGCGGTCGGCACGCTACCCCTTCATCTACCATCGGGATTAGTTTTATACTTAAATAATTGTTATTTGGTGCCTGCGTTAAGCATGAACATTATATCGGGATCTTATTTATTGCGAGACGGTTACTTGTTTAAATCCGAGAATAATGGTTGTTCGATTTATATGAGTAATATGTTTTATGCACATGCACCTTTGATAGATGGTCTATTCTTACTGAATCTCGATAGTGGAAATACACATATTAATAACATTGAGGCTAAACGTTTGAAATCGAGCGATAACTCGACCTATATGTGGCACTGTCGTCTTGGTCACATTGGAGTGAAGCGTATGAAGAAACTCCATTCCGATGGACTTCTTGAATCACTTGATTTTGAATCACTTGAAAGATGCGAAGCATGTCTGATGGGTAAAATGACTAAGACTCCATTTTCTGGTATGATGGAGCGAGCTACGGACTTATTGGAAATCATACATACCGATGTGTGTGGTCCAATGAGTGTAGCATCGCGCGGTGGTTATCGTTATGTTCTTACCTTCACGGATGACTTGAGTAGATATGGGTATATCTATTTCATGAAACATAATTCCGAAACTTTCGAGAAGTTTAAGGAATTTCAAAGTGAGGTAGAGAATCAACGTAATAAGAAGATTAAATTTCTACGTTCTGATCTTGGAGGTGAATATCTAAGTTACGAGTTTGGCGAGCATTTGAAGAAATGCGGAATACTTTCACAATTGACACCGCCGGGAACACCACAGCGTAATGGTGTGTCCGAACGTCGTAATCGAACTCTCTTAGATATGGTTCGTTCTATGATGTCACTTACAGATTTACCGCTATCATTTTGGGGTTATGCATTAGAAACAGCCGCATTCACTTTAAATAGGGCACCATCTAAATCCGTTGAAACGACACCGTGTGAATTATGGTTTGGGAAGAAACCTAGATTGTCGTTCCTTAAAGTTTGGGGATGCGAAGCCTATGTAAAGAAGTTACAGCCGGACAAGCTTGAAACCAAAGCGGAAAAATGCGTCTTCATAGGATACCCGAAGGAAACTATTGGGTATACCTTCTATCATAGATCCGAGGGCAAAATCTTCGTTGCCAAGAATGGATCCTTTCTAGAGAAGGAATTTCTCTCGAAAGAAGTGACTGGAAGGAAAGTAGAACTCGACGAGGTTGTCGAACCTTCTCTCGAAATTGCGAGTAGCGCAGCACCGGAAGAAGTTCCTGTGGTGCCTACACCAATAAGAGAGGAAGCTAATGATGATGATCATGAAACTTCGGTTGAAGTTGCTACAAAGCCTCGCAGGTCAACGAGAACTCGTACCACTCCAGATTGGTATGATCCCGTTATGAGTGTCATGTTGGTGGACAACACCGATGACCCTGCGACATATGAGGAAGCGATGATGAGCCCAGATTCCAATAAATGGCAAGAAGCCATGAAATCCGAGATTGGATCCATGTACGAAAACCAAGTATGGACTTTGGTGGACTTACCGGATGGCCGGAAGGCTGTCGAGAACAAATGGATTTTCAAGAAGAAAACAGATACTGATGGTAATGTTACTGTCTATAAAGCTCGACTTGTCGCAAAAGGGTTTCGACAAATTCAAGGAGTTGACTACGATGAGACTTTCTCACCAGTAGCGAAGCTAAAGTCTGTGAGGATTATGTTAGCAATCGCTGCATATTATGATTATGAGATATGGCAGATGGATGTCAAAACAGCATTCCTCAATGGAGACATTGATGAAGAGTTGTATATGATGCAACCCAAAGGTTTTGTCGATCCTAAAGATGCTAACAAGGTATGCAAATTTCAACGGTCCATCTATGGATTGAAGCAAGCATCCCGAAGTTGGAATCAATGTTTTGATAAGGTGATCAAAAGTTTTGGTTTTATACAAACTTATGGAGAAGCTTGTATTTACAAGAAAGTGAGTGGGAGCTCTGTAGCATTCTTAATACTATATGTAGATGACATATTGTTGATTGGGAATGATGTAGACCTTCTTAATAGTGTCAAGGAATATTTGAATAATAGTTTTTCAATGAAGGATCTTGGCGAAGCAGCTTACATATTAGGCATAAAGATGTATAGAGATAGATCGAGACGCCTAATATCATTGTCACAAAGTACATATTTGGACAAAGTTCTAAAGAGGTTTGGAATGGAAGATAACAAGAAAGGGTTCTTGCCCATGTTGCCCAATACGACCTTGAGTAAAACTCAAAGTCCGACAACAACAGAAGATAGAGAAAGGATGAGTAAGACTCCCTATGCCTTAGCCATAGGATCTCTAATGTATGCCATGCTATGTACTAGACCCGACATTGCATATGCTGTTAGTTTAACTAGCAGATATCAAAGTGATCCAGGAGTGGATCATTGGACAGCGGTCAAAAACATCCTTAAGTACTTGAGAAGAACTGAGGATATGGTTCTTTCTTATGGAGGTGATGAACAGCTCGTTGTTAATAGTTACACCGATGCTAGTTGGAACACCGATCCGGATGATTCTAAATCACAATCTGGATACGTATTTACTTTGAATGGTGCAGCAGTTAGCTGGAGGAGTGCAAAGCAAAGCGTTGTGCCGAGATCTTCAACTGACTCAGAATACATGGCTGCTTCGGAGGCTTCACAAGAAGCGATATGGATGAAAGAGTTCATTACAGAGCTGGGTGTGGTTCCTAGTGCGCTGGACCCAATGTCTATATACTGTGATAACATGGGCGCCATAGCCAATGCGCAAGAACCAAGGTCACACAAGAATCTGTAGCATATCAAGCTACGTTTTCACGCTATTCGAGAACATGTTCAAGATGGGGACATAAAGATTTGCAAAGTACACACAGATCTGAATGTGGCGGATCCGTTGACTAAACCTCTCCCGAGGGCAAAACATGACCAACACCAAACTGCCATGGGTGTTTGGTATATTACCATGTAATCTAGATTAGATGACTCTAGTGCAAGTGGGAGACTGTTGGAGATATGCCCTAGAGGCAATAATAAATATGGTTATTATTATATCTTTGTGTTTATGATAAATGTTTACATTCATGCTATAATAGTATTAACGAGGAAACATTAATACTTGTGTGATTTGTAAACTTAAATTGAAGTCCCTAGTAAAGCCTCTTTATAATACTAGCTTGTTGGTTGATAAATGATTGTGGTTTCCCTATCATGAACATTGAGATGTTATTAACAACAAGATCATATCGTTAGGAGAATGATATGGTGGACATACTCCTATAGATAAGCGCAGCATAAAGATCAAGTCATTTTAATAGTTCAATTGATATATGCTTTCTGATACATAGTAACCTAATTCCTTCGACTATGAGATCATGCATATCACCTTTACCGGATGGATGCTTTGATGACATCAAACACCACACCGTAACTGGGTGGCTATAAAGGTGGCATTGAGTGTTCGGAAAGTATTGGTTGAGACACATGGATCAAGTCTGGGATTTGTCCATCCATATGACGGATAGATATACTCTGGGCCCTCTCGGTGAAGTGTCATCCAATTAGCTTGCAAGCATCTGACTGGCTCACAAGGGATCACATATCACGGGAACGAGAAAAGAGTACTTATCAGTAACGAGGTTGAACTAGGTATGCAGAGATACCGACGATCATAACCTCGGATAAGTAAACTACCGTGAGACAAAGGGAAATTGGTATCGTATGTAAGTGGTTCATTCGATCGCAAAGTAATCGTAGAAATATGTGGGAGCCATATGAATTTCCAGATTCCTCTATTGGTTATTGTTCGGAGAAGTGTCTCGATCATGTCCGCATAATTCACGAACCGTAGGGAGACACACTTAAGGATTCGATGTTGTTTGAGTAGGTATGGAATGATGAGAAAGAGACCTAATGTTGTTCGGAGTCTCGGATGGGATCCAGGATATCACGAGGAGATCCGGAATGGTCCGGAGAATAAGATTCATATAAGGAAAGTCCTGTTTCGGAGTTGGGGAATGGTTCCGGTGTTTTCATCGGGAATGTTCTAGAAGGTTCCGGAATGTCCGGCACTCCGGAGGGGAAGGGTACATGAATGTGTTATATCAAGTTGGTATGATTGCATTATGTACTAGGTGTCATCGCTGAACAAAATAGAGGGTTTATTCAAATCCTAGTTTGAAAAAGTCAAATGGCAATTTGAAAGTCAAATGGCTATTTTTGGGAAGTGGAGAGGGAGGTGGAAACCGACTTGGGGGAGGAGTTCCTCCTCCCACCGCCGGCCCACCTCCAAGCCGAGTTGGGGAGGGACTCCCCTCCTCTTGGTCGCGCCTCCCACCTATAAAGGGAGGGGCAGGGCTGCCCCTCCCAACACACAACTCCTCCACCTCTAAACCCTAGCCGCCGGCGCCGCCTCCTCCAGCTGCCGCCGCCGCCCTAGGGAAAACCGCCACCGCCGCCTAGGTGAAACCCTAGCCGCCGGCCTATCCCCCTCCTTGGCGTGTCTAAACCCTAGATCGTCGAGGGCTCTCTCATAGTCCACCATACTCGCTCCGGCTTAAGGCGAAGCCCTATGAGATCTCCCCTCTACTTCCGGTACCACGCCGTTGTGCTGCCGGAATCGCGAGGAGAGTGCTACAACCTCCGCTGCCTGCTGGAACAAGGGAGAGGAAGGTCTTCGTCGAGTACCGAACGTGTGACCGACTGAGGGAGCGCTGCCGGAACGCAGCACCGGGAGGATCGTCTACGCGATCTTGAGATCGGGAAGAGTACGACTACATCACCCACTGTCGTGGGAATAGTCACGGCAGATGCTGCAATCGGCAGCGAGTAGTAGAACGAGGGACAAGGGCGGCCAGCCATCTGCGGTGCGAGATGAGGGCAAAGACACAGGGTTTTACCCAGGTTCGGCCCCCCGGAGGGTAAAGACCTACTCCTGCTAGATTGTATTTTGGAGGTGTTACAATGGGCGAGCTCGGCGGCTAGGCGGCGAGTCGCTTGGGTGTATGAGGGAACGTGTCTCTACTCACCCTATAGGGAGGTTTATATAGGCTCACCTCCCCTAGGGTTTACATATCTCAACCGATTCGGTTAAAGTTTCAGTAGTCGTTTAACCTAGTCCGACTGGGCCTATCTACTCGCCTAGGCCTTCAGCTTCCAGTCGCTCGGTACTTTGCTGGGCTTCAATCCACTCGCCGTTCTGCAGGCCCACTCGCCAGCTCACGGGCCAGTCGGAAACGTCCTGCTGGGTATACCCCAGTAGGCATATCCCCATCAGTAGTCCCCGAGGCCGTCGTCGATTAGGCGTAAGTGGCTGCTGGCAGTCGGAGTATACGGCTTCAGAGTAGGCATCCAATCGAATCGTCGGCGGGCTCCTGTATAAAGGAGGAAATCCGGTGAACCAAGTCACGGCTTTGGCGAGTCGAGTCGGCGAGACGCGGTCATAGTGATTGACTTGGCGAGCCGAGTGGCTGGAGTTGGACCGTCAGGCGCGGTCAAACTAGCCATTGGGGTAATCCAACGGTAACTTTCGGCGTAATCATCGCGCGGTAACAGCCTCCTGACTTGGCGGGTAACTCCCGCTATATAAGAGGAATGGCAGGCAATCGTGGAGCCAACTGCTCACCACTTCTTCCGAGTGCGCGCATTTTCCTTCCTTCGCTCCGTGATCCAGTCGACCCAAAATCCTCCGATCTCCAACCAACCTCTCGGCCATGGCCCTTTCCACCGAGCCGTGGGGTAGGTCCAAGTGCACGAGGGCGCAGCTGGCCTCTTTCGAGGAGGCCGGGATCCTGCGAGCCAGCTGTTGGCGTATCCCCGCAGCCGGAGAAACGACCCCAAACCCGCGAGAGAGGGAATTCGTCTGTTTCACCAGTCATCTCGAGCGGGGGCTAGGGTTTCCCACGTCCTTGTTCTTCCGGCGCTTTTGCGCCTACTACGGGATCCAGCCTTCAGATCTGGGTCCCCACAGCATCGAGCAGCTCGCCATCTTCGTGGCGTTCTGTGAATGCTACTTGGGCTGCCGGCCCTACTTCCCCTTGTGGCAAGATCTGTTCCACGGACGGATTAGCCGCGAGGAGGCAGGCGGCCCAATGTTAGCCGCGGGCGGCTTGACGTTCCAGCTCAAGTCCAAAGCTTCTTTCTTTGATCTGATGCTACCCGCCAAGGCAGCGAGCGACTGGAAGAAGTCGTGGTTCTACGTGGCCGAGGCGACCCCGGAGGGCGAGGTGGCGATCCCGCGGTACTCCGCTAGTCGTTCCGAGCCGCGCCATCTCCAAGTCGGCAAGCTCCCCGACGACCAGCGGATGGTCGTTGACGAGATGCTCCAGACCATCCGTGGTCTGAAAAAGAGGGCCTTCAAACGATAAACTTGTACAATTGCTGGCTTGGGCGGCGGCTCGTTCCACTCGCCCAGCGTGACCACTACATGTACCAGTACACGGGCCGGGGAGACTCGACGAAGGCCTGCCTCGACGAGTGGAAGCTGGAGGATTATCTCCCAGCGTTGAAGAAGATTACCCAGGCGGTGTACCTGGATGCGCAGGCTGGGATCGCCCCCTACACCGCGAAGCGTCCGGCTCCAACGGTAATTTCTTTACCTTGCTCGCGGTCGCAGTATATGCAGTCACGGTAATTCTGATTCCGTTTTGTATTCGTCGCAGTTATTCCAAGTGGTGGAAGGGTGGCCCCCACCTTCGGATGATGAGAGCTCGGGCCCATCCGCCCAGTACATAGGCGAATCGCCGCCTACCAAGGGCTACGAGGACGACGAGGACGAGGACGAAGAGGAGGTCCCCCCGCTGGTCCGAAAGACCCGCGGGCAACGACAGCGCGAGATCGAGGCAAGCAGAAGCCTCGAACGTCATGACGACGACGACGAGCTCCCAGAGACCACCTCGCGCCGTCAAGCCACTCCGTCAAAGAAGAAGAGGAAGGAAAGGGAGGCGAGGGCCCCCCCGAAAAAGAAGACGAGGCCGTCGAAGACGGCCTCGCCGTCGCACTCGGCGAGCAGCTCAGACGCTCCCAGCCCAGCCGGCGACGGCGCGCCACCAGCGACAGCCGCGCTGGACGTGGCGACCGTGGAAGTTCCGCTGGCTTCAATGGCTCCGCCATTCGCCCCAGTCTCTGTGCTGGGGGAGGCTCCGGCTGCGGCGGCTTCGCCTCGCAAGGAGGCTCCGGCTGCGGCAGCTTCGCCCCGCACGGAGGCTCCCGCCGAGGATGTCCCAGAGGCGCCAGCTGCGGCCTCAACGACGAAGAAGCCGTTCGTTTCTTGGGCACGCGACGTCCTGGAGTTGGGGCTCAGTCGCCGTCTGGGCCCTGAGCTGGAAAAACCGGCCGGCCTCCGTACGGGACTGCGTTTCATCCCAGTCGCCAAGTGAGTGCGCTCACCCCTCCTTATTTTCCATAACTATTTCGATTGTCTTTATTGACTCGATTGATGCGCAGGACCGGAGTGAAAAGGATGGGCCATCCGACCGTGGCTAAGGTGCCACCCGTCATTAGCGAGGAGGACCCTTCCCGCAAGAGGAAGGCGGACGAGGTCGTCACCTCGGCGGATGGCAGCAAGAAGGCCAAGGGTGATGACGTCGTCACGATTTCTGACGACACGGCGGTCGCGCCGGCCGGGCCCGCGGTGGAGGCAGCCGCGTCTACGAAGGAGGGCGCTTCCTTGCCTGGAACGGTGCAGGCGACCTCCCTTGGAGCGGGTGCCTCTATCGCTACCTTTCCCCGCTTCGTGACCAAGGCGGGCACGGCGAGTGGGGTTGCGCCCTCGAGCCACGCTCCTGGGGCCGCCGATGCTGAAGTCGACCAACGTCGTGGGCACACGCCAGCGTTACTCGCGTCCGTGGACGCGATACAACTCCATGGCATGCTTGGCGCAGCCATCCAGGTACATCCAGTCCCCGAGGATCAGGTCGGTGCTTTGCAGCGGCTTGATTCTTATAATTTCTCGTTTTTTTATTTTCGCATCCAGTCCCCGAGTGCGCACGCGCTAAATTTTAGCGGGTGGGCACTTAGGAATTTCTTGATCGCCAGTCCCCGAGTGTGCACTCGCTAAATTTCAGCGGGTGGGCACTTAGGAATTTCTTGATCGCCAGTCCCCGAGTGCGCACTCGCTGAATTTCAGCGGGTGGGCACTTAGGAATTTCTTGATCGCCAGTCCCCGAGTGCGCACTCGCTGAATTTCAGCGGGTGGGCACTTAGGAATTTCGTTTTGACTAACTTTTTCGGTGATGTGCAGGGTCTGCAGCTTGAGTCGGCGGACCGATTGGCCGCGAAACAGCGCGCGGAGAAGGAGCTGGCCATCGTCCAGGAGGCGAACAAAGGGCTTCAGGCTGTTGCTGCGAAGGCAGAGGAAGCTCGCCAGGGGCTTGTCTCCGCTGGTGAGTTGGTGGCGGCATGATCTGCTCTGGGTACCGCTGAACAGCGGATCGCCGACCTCGAGCGCGAACTGCGGGAGGCGAGAGAAGAAGCGAGCTCGGCGGACGGGCGAGCTAAGGCCGCCATTGCGGCCGCTGAGGAGGATCGCAAGGTGTCGGAAGTCCTTATTGCTGGGCTTCAGGACGACCACACGTCGCTTCAGTGCTTCATCACGGGACTCGCCCGCCCGTTGCTTGGTGAGTGCATCTTCCCTTTCTAATAGTTGTGATTTTTGTGGTGTCCGTCGTACTTATCATTGTCTTCTACCCGCAGGTCGGATCATTGATACCGAAAGAGAGGCGAGCTCGCTCGACGCGAGGCAGTGCGTAAGCATGCTCGTCGATTCGGCGACGTTGTCGGCGACGTGCATCCGTGCCTACCTCCAAGAAATATCGCCCACGGAGGTGATTCCCAGCGACCTCGTTGAGGTGTGGAAGTATTTGGAGAAGGCGCCCGCGGTCGTTGAGTTCATGACGCGGTCGGCGTTTCGGCGTGGAGCGTCGACGGCACTGAGCCTTGGACTCGCCCACTTCCCCGAAGATTTCGACGTGGACGATGTGACGAGTGGGTATCCATCGTCGACTGGCGCGGTGGAGCTGTCCGAGGTCCTCAAGTTGCAGGAACGTGCCGCCACGTACTCGGAGCGTGTCTGGGCAATGGGCGACCTCCTGCCGTACCAGGAGACGGTTGTCGCGCCGAACGACCCCGAGCCGCCGCATCGTGACTTCAAGGTCGAGCAGCCTTTTCGCGCGGCGATGGCGGGTGAACTGACGACGTATCCATCAAACCCATACACGGCATTCATCCGCAATCGCCGGGATGCTGGCGAGTCGTCATCGAAGCCTGCAGAGTAGGGTAGTTTGCCTTGTGGCGTTAGCGGCAGTTCTGCCACGCGGGCATATTTTGTAACATAAAACAATGCAATATGCGATTGAATGAGACGTCGTGTCTATTTTGGTATTTGTTTGTGTGCTTTTGATTGATGTTGAACGAGTCCCCGAGCGCGTCTGCCCTTTTGTGGGGTTTACCTCGTGTATGATGTATGTGTTGTTGTTATGTGTTTTGATGTTTTAGTCGACTCGCCCGAGCTCGAAGAGCCAGTCGCTAGGCCACTCCCTTGAGTGCTCTGTACTTTAACGTTTTCCCGTGCGCGAATGAGGTCGGGTGGCCGAGTCCCCGAGCGTGGTACTTGGTAGTTCTAGGCGCGACTTGAGGGTGGTTGAGGACTTAGCGCGTTGGTGTTAGCGCGTCACTCCTGCCTGGCCCGTGGGGTCAGTCGCGTGGCGAGTCCTGGGCATGCTCTCTTACTTGGCGTTTTCCCTGACCGCTCGCGATGAACTGGTCTTCAGTCCCCGAGCGTGGTACTTAGCCGTTCGAGTCGCTATGCCGAGGATGCGGAGGACCAAGGTCGCTGTGAGAAGCGAGGGCAGTTGTCTTGGCTCGTAGAACCAGTCGAGCTAGGCGACTCCAGTGGGGCTCCGGGTTGGCGTTATTCGTGGACGATGCAAGACCTGAAGTGATTCAGTGCTCTTACACCGCACTACTTAGCCGTGTCGATCGCTGTACCAAAGGTTGACTTCTGCATTTAGCATAACGCTGTTTGTACGAGTGCGAGTGGCACAAGTCATGGAGAGTAGGCGCAATTTGCGGTAACCGTTTCTTTTTATTTCATAGCGACTAGAGAGTACATGTGTGGGGTTCTAGGAGTAGAACTTCCGGAGGAGGTTTACATTCCATGGTCGCTTGACGTCGAGTTCGCCGTCCTCGCGGACGTCGATGAGGTAGTAGGTGTCGTTGCCGAGTACGCGCCCGATAGCGAATGGGCCTTCCCACGGAGGGGAAAGCTTGTGCATGCCCTTCTTGTCCTGGATGAGGCGTAACACCAGGTCGCCTTCATGGAAGGTGCGAGCTTTCACCCGCCGGCTGTGGTAGCGGCGGAGTCCTTGCTGGTAGATGGCGGTGCGTGACCGAGCGAGGTCGCGTGCTTCATCGAGTTGGTCGATCCTGTCTTGGCGGGCAAGCTCGTTTGCGGCCTCCGTGTAGTGGACGACCCGCGGTGAGTCGTGTTCGAGGTCGGTGGGCATGACTGCCTCGGCGCCGTAGACCATGAAGAAGGGAGTGAATCCCGTCGATCTGTTGACTGAGGTGCGGATCCCCCATATGACGGAGGGCAACTCCTCGACCCAGCACCCGGCGGTGCGCTCGAGTGGTACTTGGAGTCGCGGCTTCAGGCCGTGGAGGATGCTTTGGTTGGCCCGTTCCGCCTGGCCGTTGGATTCCGGGTGGGCGACTGACGCGAGGTCGAGCCGGATGTGGTGCTCTTCGCAGAATTCGGCCATGGCTCCCTTGGCGAAGTTGGTGCCGTTGTCCGTGATGATGCTGTTTGGGAACCCGTAGCGATATATGAGCTCGTGTAGGAATTTAGTGGCGGTCTTCCCGTCGCATTTCCGGACTGGCTTGGCCTCCACCCACTTCGTGAATTTGTCGACGGCGACTAGCAGGTGGGTGTAGCCGGAGGGGGCCTTCTTGAAGGGGCCTACCATGTCCATGCCCCACACAGCGAATGGCCAAGTGATGGGGATTGTTTTGAGCGCCGAGCTCGGTACGTGCGTCTGATTGGCGTACTTCTGGCACCCGGCGCATCGCCGGACGATGTCGACAGCGTCGGCGTGTGCGGTGGGCCAGTAGAAGCCGTGTCGCATAGCCTTGGCGACCAGGGAGCGAGCGGCGGCGTGGTGGCCGCAGTCACCTGAGTGAATGTCGTGGAGGATTTTGCGTCCTTCAGCTGGTTGGATGCAGCTTTGGAACACGCCGGTGACGCTGCACTTGTGCAGCTCGCCGTCGATGATGGTGTAGGACTTGCATCGACGAGCGATCATTCGAGCGTCTGTCTCGTCTGCTGGCAGGGTGCTGGCTTCCAGGTAGGCGATGTAGGGCTTGGTCCAGTCGTCTGGCTCGTTGACGAGTGCGACCAAGGCTGCCTCTGGTTGTAGTGGGACCCCAATGTCGATCTCCCTCGGTGGAGAGACTGATGGCTTGGTAATCGTGTCGAGGAAAACGCCAGCGGGAGGCGCGAGTCGAGCCGACCCGATGCGGGAGAGTGCGTCGGCCTCCTCATTCTTTCGCCTGTCGATCCACTCGACAGAGTAGCCGGTGAAGTGGCCGCCCAACTTGTCCACCGCTTGGCGGTACGCCGCCATGGTAGGGGAGACGGCGTCGCAGGTGCCTGCGACTTGCCCCGCGACAAGGTCGGAATCTCCGTAGCAGCGGAGGCGATTGACGTTCATCTCCTTGGCGGCCCGCATGCCGTGGAGTAGGGCCTCGTATTCAGCCATGTTGTTGGTGCAGGGCGTGAAGTCGAGGCAGAGGATGTAGCGGAGCTTGTCGCCCTTTGGTGAAGTCAACACTATCCCTGCGCCTGCACCGTCCGCGTTCTTGGAGCCGTCGAAGTGTAGGCTCCAGTAGTGGAGGTACGGCAGCTTCTCTGGCTGCTGGGCCTCCTCCCAGTCGGCGATGAAGTCTGCCAGTGCCTGTGACTTGATCGCCTTTCGTGGCTCATATTTGATGTTGTGGACGCCGATCTCGACGGCCCACTTGGCGACCCGCCCGGTCGCCTCGCGATTGCGGATGATGTCTTGCAGTGGTGCTGAGGAGACGACCGTGATCGGGTGCTCCTGGAAGTAGTGCGGTAGGCGCCGCTGAGCCCTGAAGACCGCGTATACTAACTTTTGGTACTGTGGGTACCGCTGGCGCGACTCGGTGAGGACCTCGCTGATGTAGTACACCGGCCGCTGAACCGGGCGCTCCTTTCCTTCCTCTGGTCGCTCGACGACCATCACGGCGCTGACGACGCGCTCGGACGCCGCGACATAAACCAGCATGGGTTCTTTGTCGGCGGGGGCGGCGAGTAGTGGTGCGGCGAGTAGCACCTTTTTGAGGTCGCGGAGCGCGTCGTCCGCCTCCTTGTCCCACTGGAAGGTGGGGTTCTTGCGCATCAGGCGGTATAGGGGCATCGCCTTTTCGCCCAGGCGGGGGATGAAGCGACTGAGAGCCGCTACTCGCCCGGCCAGCTTCTGGACGTCGCGCAGGCACTCGGGTTTGCCGAGCCGGGCGATCGTGTCGATCTTTGTGGGGTTCGCCTCAATCCCTCGTTTGGAGACGATGTACCCCAGTAGTTGTCCGGCGGGTACACCGAAGGTGCACTTGCCTGGGTTGAGCTTTATCTTGTATCTTCGCAGGTTGGCGAAAGTTTCCGCCAGGTCGGCGAGTAGGTCGCCTTGGCGAGCGGACTTCACGACCACGTCGTCGATGTAGACGTGGATGTTGCGGCCGATTTGGCTCGCGAGGCATTCTTGCATGCACCGCTGGTAGGTCGCCCCGGCGTTCTTGAGGCCGAAGGTCATGGCGGTGTAGCAGAAGGCTCCGAATGGCGTGATGAACGCCGTCTTCTCCTCGTCTTCGACAGCCATTTTGATCTGGTTATACCCAGAGTAGGCGTCGAGGAAACATAGCGACTCCGAGCCCGCGGTTGAATCGATTATCTGGTCGATCCGCGGGAGGACGAACTGCTCCTTTGGGCAGGCGCTGTTCAGGTTTGTGTAGTCGATACACATTCTCCATGTCCCGTTTTTCTTCTCGACCAGGACTGGGTTTGCCAGCCACTTGGAGTACTTGATTGGCCGGATGAAGCCGGCAGCGAGTAGACGCTGCACTTCCTCGGCGATTGCTCGACGACGCTCTTCATTGAAGGGCCTTAGCGACTGCTTGACAGGTCGTACTTTGGGGTCGACGTTCAGCTTGTGCTCAGCGAGCTCCCTAGGGACACCGGGCATGTCGGAGGGTTTCCATGAGAAGATGTCCCTGTTCTCACGAAGGAACTCGATGAGCGCGCCTTCCTATGCTGGGCTCATGCCCGTCCCGATCATCACCGTCTGGCTGGAGTCGCCTGGGACCAGCTCGACGGTGCGAGTGTGCGTCGTGGCCTCAAAGGTTGAGGTGTTTGCGCTCTCTGAGTTGGGCTTCTTGAGTATGGTGGGGTCGTCATTGTTGACCCCGCTCGCGTACTTGGCAAGCTCATCGGCGTGGTTGGTCTCCGCCGCGATGACGGCGTCGGCGAGCTCGGCTCCTTTGGCCTCGCACTCGGCGGCCATGTCGGGGTCGCCGTTGATGGTGATGACGCCGCACGGCCCGGGGAGCTTCATCGCGTTGTACGCGTAGTGGGGCGCTGCCATGAATTTAGCGAACACCTGGCGCCCCAGGACGCAGTGGTAGGGGCTGTCGAAGGGCACCAGCTCGAAGACGATCCGCTCGGTGCGGAAGTTTGCCGGTGTGCCGAAGGTGACTGGCAGCGTGACCTTGCCGATCGGGTACGCCTTCCGACCGGGGACGATGCCGTGGAACGTGGTGTGAGTCGTCTCGATCATCGACTGCGGGAGCAGCAGCCGCCTGAAGGTGTCGAGGTAGAGGATGTTGATGGAGCTGCCGCCGTCCATCAGTGTCTTGGGGAGCCAGTAGTCGCCGACCTTGGGCTTGACCACCAGGGCGACTCGTCCTAGGTACTCGATGCGTGGCGAGTGGTCTTGGCGGCTCCAGGTGATGGGCTGCTCTGACCAGTTTAGGAACTGGGGGACGTCTATCTGGGCCACCGCGTTGACGGCGACAGCGCGGGCGATGACCTTCTTTTCGCGCTTCGTGTTGAAGCCTGTGAAGGTGTGGAGCGAGCCGGCTACTTTGCCGAACTTTCCGCCATTTGGCGGGTCGTTGTCGGGGTCCTCCTGCGCTCGCCGTGCCTTCTCGATTTCCCTGAGGGTGTGGCAGTCGACGGTGGTGTGCGTTGCGGGCTTCCCTTCCCTGCTATGGAACGCACATGGTTGGTTAAGGAGGGCCGCAGGATCGAACCTTGGCTTGTTCTTGTAGTTGCCGCCGTCGCGGTGTTGCCCTCCGTCGCGGAGAAAGCTCTTGGGCTCGCGCTGCGCGTGCCCGGCGTTGGCGACAAAGTCGACTCGCCCGTCACTGCGGCGCTTGCCAGTGAGGCGAGTTCCGCTATAGCGTAGGTCGGTTCGGCGTCCGCCGTCGTTGCCGCCCGCGCGGCGTTGACCTCCTGACTCGTCGTCAGTTTCCTGGTTTGGGTCTTCCTCGGCGTACCGTTTGGCGATCTCGAGGAGGTCGGGGATGTTGTCGAGTGTGCGGGAGTGTCGCTTGAGCTTGGCGACTAGGGGCTCGTAGCGGCACGAGGTCTTGAAGCAATGGATCGCGGTGTCCGGGTGGATGCCGATCGCGTTGTACCAAAGCTCTTGCCACCGTTGGACCCAGTTGCGGGTCGACTCGCGGGGTCCCTGGACGCACCGTTCCAGGTCCTCGATAGTGGTGGCGCGGGTGTAGGAGCACTCGAATTGCCTGACGAAGGCGTCGCGCATTTCCTCCCAGGAGTCGATACTGTCCTGGGGGAGAGTGTTGATCCACTGCCTGCACGTCCCCACCATCATCAGGGGGAGGTAACGGGCGGCGAGCAGGTCAGTGTGACCCGCGATCCCCATCGCCATGTGGTATCTGTCGAGCCATACGGCGGGGTCGTACGAGGAGTCGTACTTTTCTATTTCTTTTGGCGCCTTGAAGTTTGGCGGATACTTCTCGCCTCGGATCATTGGTCCGAAGCACTTTGGCCCGAGTCGGCTGAGCGACCCCATGGGCTCGCCGTCGCGGCGATTAGTTAGGGTATGTCGCAAGTCGTCGGGCTGGCGTGCGCGCCAGCTTTGGTTGTTGATGATGTGGGTGCGGGCGTCGATGGGCTGCCCGTTGGCAGCGACGAGGTTAGTTTCCGGCCTGGGGTCGTTGGTGGAGAGTGCCGCGTTCACGGGTCGGTGTTGGAGCTGCAGCGGCTCTAGTGGCGGGCAGTTGAGGGTGTTTGCCGCCGTCGGGCGGCCGCTGGAGGCCGCTCTGCTTCCCGAGGAACGCGAGTATACTCGACCTGCCGAGTCGACGCCCGCTCTTTGCTGCTCGACGGCCTTCGCGAGCAGGGCCCTGACGTATTGGATCTGTAGGGTGCCGTCGCCTGTGGCTGTGATGCTGTCGGCTGCTGCTCGTCCTGCCACGAGGTTGTCCATTGGGGTGGAGAACAGTGGGAGGCCGTTTGCGTCTCGCTCCCGTGAGGAGACTACTATCCGCGGCTGGTCCCTGGGAGGGGTGCGGTTGGGTGGTGGTGGGGCGCCCCTCGCCGTAGATCCTGGCGGGGGCCGGGCGCTTCCTCCTGGTGGCACGTTCTCGCAGATCGCGCGTTCGGCCACGCGGGCCGGGTCGTTTTCGTCGTCGAAGTTCAGGGCACGCCCTTGAACGGTGGGGTTCAGGCGTGACCTGATCCGCTGCTGGTGGTAGCGTGATAGCTCCTGCGCCGTCACCTGCTCGAGGCGAAATTTTTCGCTCTCGGCTTGCTCCTTGCGCACCGCCTCCGCCAGTTTCAGGCGGAGTTCCTCGACCTCCGTTGCCGTGGCGTTAGGAGGGATTGGGGTGGAGAAAGGATCCTCCGGCGGATCGGCGCCGGTGGCCATGTAAGTCGCGGCGTGGCGACCGGTTCCGTCGCGGAGGTCGGCGGAGTTCTCTGACCCGGAGTCGAATTCGAAGATCCCGAGGATGGAGGGGTCCTCGAAGTCTTCCGCGTTGGAGACCTGGGCGATGGAGCCCGCAGACGAGGCCACGGTGATGGATCCGGCGAGTGACGCCGGGGTGGCCGAGTCGGCATCGTCGGTGAGGGCCGCATCCTCTACGGCCGCTGAATTCCCGGCCACGTTGCTGTGGGTCGAGTTGTACTCGGAGGCGAGGCGGTGGATCGTGCGGATCTGGCTCTCGGAGAGCCGATCGCGTGGCGGCGACTAGCGGATGCGAGCCGAGTCCTCCGAGACGATGACGTCGGTGAGGCCGACGAAGAGGCTGATCGTGCCGATAGGCAGGATCACGCTGTGCGTGACGGGTCGCGCCGCCGGGACGTAGCTGCTCGGCAAGATCTAGAGCATCTCGCCGATCGCTATCATGCGGCCGGTGGCGACCGTCTCGTTGATGGGCAGATTGGATCTCGCCGCAGAACACCGGCCACACCGGCCAGGCCCCACGGTGGGCGCCACTGTCGTGGGAATAGTCACGGCAGATGCTGCAATCGGCAGCGAGTAGTAGAACGAGGGGCAAGGGCGGCCAGCCATCTGCGGTGCGAGATGAGGGCAAAGACACAGGGTTTTACCCAGGTTCGGCCCCCCGGAGGGTAAAGACCTACTCCTGCTAGATTGTATTATGGAGGTGTTACAATGGGCGAGCTTGGCGGCTAGGCGGCGAGTCGCTTGGGTGTATGAGGGAACATGTCTCTACTCACCCTATAGGGAGGTTTATATAGGCTCACCTCCCCTAGGGTTTACATATCTCAACCGATTCGGTTAAAGTTTCAGTAGTCGTTTAACCTAGTCCGACTGGGCCTATCTACTCGCCTGGGCCTTCAGCTTCCAGTCGCTCGGTACCTTGCTGGGCTTCAATCCACTCGCCGTTCTGCAGGCCCACTCGCCAGCTCACGGGCCAGTCGGAAACGTCCTGCTGGGTATACCCCAGTAGGCATATCCCCATCACCCACGAGAATCCGCTCTCGTTAAACACTTTGGAATCTTCGAGGGTGAGTTATTCCATCGACTCGTTGCTACAATCTAGTAGATAGATCTTGGCTTGTTTGTTTGTATGCGGTAGAAAATTTTTGTTTTCCATGCTACGAATCCCTACAAAATTAATCTAGGTACACTCCCACTGAAAACAATATCCCTCAAATTGTTTTAGTGATCACACGAACCAAATCCACCACATCAAAACCGATCATCATGAGAGTTGATGTAGCTTCAATGGCGAACAATCAACATGTTCATCATATCTACTATATGACTCATGCTTTACCTTTCGGTGATCCGTGTTCTGAGACCATGTCTGTACATGCTAGGCTCATCAAGATCAAACCTTAGCTTCCGCATGAGCAAATCTGGCTTGCTCATGTTGTATACACTCGCAGAATCTAACACACCCGATCATCACGTGGTGCTTCGAAACAACGAGCTTTAGAAATGGTTCTTACTAAGGATGAACACATTAAAACTTGAAATTGTGTGCTTGAGGGATCATCTTATAATGCTACCGTCGTAAACTAAGCAATACAAGATGCATAAAGGATTAACATCACATGCAATTCATAATATGTGATATTATATGGCCTTTCTTCTTGTGCTTCCGATCTCCATCTTCAAGCACGAACATGATCTCCATCATCACCGGTATGGCGTCAAGGTCAATGGCTCCATTTTCATGGTTGTCGTCCACCAGCTTCAACTATTACAACTACTTTGAATAGACACGCAGATCTTAACGGAATTAAAAGATAACCATATGGCTCCTGCCGGTTTCCAACTTACAATAAGGAACATTGCATACATCATATATAATCACAATCATGGCCATATCACATCACAACACACCCCTGCAAAACCAAGTTAGACGCCTCTAATTTTCTTTGCATATTTTACGTGGTTTGGGGCTTTCAATAAGTGTCGTTCTAACTTACGAACAAGAACCACAACGTTGATGCTTGAACTATCAAGTGCCCGTTGTAAATTGAATCTATACTATGATGGGAGAGACAGACACCCACAAAGCCACTTATGCAATACAAGTTGCATGTTGAGCATGGAGCAAGTCTCATGAATGATGTCATGTAAGGTTAGCCCGGGCCACTTCATCCCATCATACCGCAAGATGCAAAGTACACAAAAAGCAATTGATAATAAAAGCACCACCGCCCACAATGACCATTGTGTTCTACTCATGCAACAGATCTACATATAGACACGGCTCTGATACCACTGTAGGGGTTCGTAGCATGGAAAACAAAAAAATTCTACCGCATGCACACAAACAAGCCAAGATCTATCTACTAGATTGTAGCAACGAGTCAATAGAAGAACTCACCCTCGAAGATTCCAAAGCGGTTAACGAGAGCAGATTCTCGTGGGTGATGTAGTCGTACATTTGCCGATCTCAAGATCGCGTAGACGATCCTTCCGACGCTGCGTTCCGGTAGCGCTTCTGCAGTCGGTCACACATTTGGTACTCGATGAAGACCTTCCTATCCCTTGTTCCAGCAGGCAGCGGAGGTTGTAGTTCTCCCTCGCGATTCCGGCAGCACGACGGCGTGGTGTCGGAAGCAGAGGGAAGATCCGGCAGGGCTTCGCCTAAGCCGAATGCTAGTTATGGTGGATTAGGGTTTCCTGAAAATCTAGGGTTTAGAAATCCGGGAGGAGGAGGAGGTGTCGGCGGCGGCTAGGGCGGCAGCGACGGACCGGAGGCGGCGGCGGTGGTGTGGGTCGGCGGCGGCGGCTCGTGGAGAGGGATGGAACTTGTGTTGTTTCGGGCAGCCCTCCCCCTCTATTTATGAGAGGGAGGGGCAGCCTTGGGAGGGGTGGGTTTGAATCCAAACCCAAACTCAAGTTGGATTGAGAGAAGGACTTGTTTTTCCTCCCACTAGGAAACCATTGTTACAGTTTGACTTTTCAAACTTCCCATTTGACTTTCAATTTAGAGCTTTATTTTTCTCTTGCATATGCCAACACCAAGTGACCTTGGACATGATCCAATCATTCCACATACCCATGACACATTCATGGACCATTATCCTTCCGGACCGGTGAACCTTCTAGACCCTTCTAGAACCTCTCCGATGAAATCATCGGAAACTTTCCCGAACTCTGAAATAGGACTTTCCTTATATGAATCTTATTCTCCGGACCATTCTGGATCTCCTCGTGATATCTCGGATCCTGTCCGAGACTCCGAACAACATTCGGTATCCCTACTAACATTCCATATCTACTAAACAACATCGAATCCTTAAGTGTGTCTCCCTACGGTTCATGAATTATGCGGACATGACCGAGACACTTCTACGATCAATAACCAATAGAGGAATCTGGAAATTCATATGGCTCCCACATATTTCTACGATTACTTTTGCGATCGAATGAACCACTTACATACGATACCAATTTTCCTTTGTCTCACGATAGTTTACTTATCTGAGGTTTTGATCGTCGGTATCTCTGCATACCTAGTTCAACCTCATTACCGATAAGTACTCTTTTCTCGTTCTCGTGATATGTGATCCCTTGTGAGCCAGTCACATGCTTGCAAGCCAATTGGATAACATTCCACCGAGAGGGCCCAGAGTATATCTATCCGTCATATGGATGGACAAATCCCACTCTTGATCCATGTGCCTCAACCCATACTTTCCGAATACTCAATGCCACCTTTATAGCCACCCATTTACGGTGTGGTGTTTGATGTCATCAAAACATCCTTCCAGTGATGGTGATTAGCATGATCTCATGGTCGAAGGAATTAGGTTACTATGTATCAGAAAGCTTATAGCAAATGAACTATTAAAATGACTTGATCTTTATGCTACGCTTATCTATAGGAGTATGTCCATCATACCATTCTCCTAATGATATGATCTTGTTATTAACAACATCTCAATGTTCATGATCGAGAAACCACGATCATCTATTAATCAACAAGCTAGTATTATAAAGAGGCTTTACCACGGAGTCTAATTTAGTTTACAAATCACACAAGTATTAATGTTTCCGGTCAATACTATTATAGCATGAATGTAAACATTTATCATAAACATAAAGATATAGTAATAACTGCTTTTATTATTGCTTCTAGGGCATATCTCCAAAATTTATGATGCACAGTTATATTTGGTATCATTTTGTACTGTGTGTGTCAGTGAACCGATCCAGGGATTGGTACTATACACATGAACTCAGCCTTATCAGGCGATAGTGTTACAAGCTGGTATCAGAGTTGTGTGTTGACTGTGGGATCGTGACCTTAGAAATGGATTAGAAATAGGATACCTCTATTAGGAGAACTATCATTTTTTTACTTATTAGAGTTCTTATATTCCTTGTCTATCTTTTTTATAACCTCTTCTTGTTCAAAATTTTTAGTTGTCCAATCTTTTGATACCTATATGAGAGTTAGCTAAGTAAAAGAACAAATAATATGACATAAATGAATATCTCTGATACGTTGGAAATGTATCTATAATTTTTAATGCTCCATGCTTGTTTAGTATCTACTTTGCTTTGCTTGTCTACACTTTGAGGTGCTTTTTACATGTTTTCTGGTACTAACCTATTAACAAGTTGCAACAGTGCCAGATGCCTGTTTTCTGCTGTTTTTGGTTTCAGAAAAGTTAGTAAAGAAATATTCTCGAAATTGGATGGGACAAACGTCAAAGTCAATTACTTTTCATGGGGAACAACAAGTCCCGAGGAGAGCCCGAGGGGCCAGACCCACCCTAGGCATGGGTAGGCCCCACCCCGTGCCTGGCTAGGGTTTGGTCGCCCTGGAGGCCGCCTCGGTATCTCCCTTCGCCTATAAGAAGCCCCCGATGCAGAAATCCTGAGTACCCGATTAGAAAGCCACGAAACCATCTGTAGCCGCCGCCACCATCGTCCCTAGATTAGGGGGATCTGAAGTTCTTGCCGGCACCCTGCCAGAGGGGAGATCATCCCGGAGGCCTTCTCTCCGGTATGATGCGTGAGTAGTTCCACCTTGGACTATGGGTCCATGTAGTAGCTAGTGTAGGGTTCGCAGCATAGAAAACAAAAAGTTTCCTACGATGTGAACTATATACCAAGATCTATCTACTAGATACAAACAACGGGCGGATGTATATCCGTAGAGAACATACCCTTGAAGACCGACAAAGCTTAACGAGTTCAACTCGTGGTTGATGTAGACGATCTCTTGCCGATCTCAAGATCGAGAGGAAGTCCTAGCGCCGCAAATCAGCAGCGCATCCGTGCTCGCACACACGTTCGAGGCACCGAGCAACCTCCGCCTCCTCGCTCCAGTGATGAAGCGGAAGCACAACTCTTTCTTGCCGAATAGCCACCGGGAACATGTATCTCGCTAGTCCGAGACCATGGGGGATAAATTCTAGAGGGGGAGAGAGATCCTTCACGAGGAGGTGTGAGAGACAAGTGAGGAGGGGGGCTCCTTTTATAGGAGGAGGGGGAACCCCAAGGGGGTGGCCGGCGCATGGGGCTGCCCCCTTGCCCTCCCCTCTTCATGTGGGTGGACACTCCACTCACAAATCTCCTTTAAATTCCCTCCACTCAAAAGTCCACTCAAATTCCCATTAAATTTCCACCAAATTTAATGCAAACTCTCATTAAATAAAACTCTTTTATTTTATTCAGAATTTTGTCAATTACTTTAATGACAAACATTCACAAATAACCCCTTGCTAGAATTCTATTTCACATGCATAACCACTTTATGCAATTTCACCCGAAAACCTGTTTCGGTATCTAGTGAAATAAATTCCTGCGCTTGTTCATTCTTTCGGCATGAAACATTTGCTCCAATTGGATGTCGGTGTCTCTTAAGTGTGTCACCCTATGGTTCGTGAATAATGCGGACATGATCGAGACCCCTCTCGGATCAATAATCAGATGCGGGATCTGGAGACCCATACTGACTCCCACACATTCAACGATGACTTTCTTGTGATCGTCGGAACCTTTTACGCTAGTATCTTAATCCCTTTATTTCACGATATATTACATGTCCGAGATTCGATTATCGGTATCTCCATACCTAGTTTGATCTCGTTACCGACATGCACTCTTTTCTCGTTCCTGTGATATAACATTCTAGTGATCAAATCACTTGCTTGCAAGCTAATCAATGTGATATCACCGAGAGGGCCCAGAGTATATCTATCCGTCATCGGGATGAACAAATTCCACTCTCGATCCATGAGCCTCAACATAACACTTTATTAGTTCTGAATCCATCTTTGTAATCACCCTGTTACGGTGTGACGTTTGATGTTATCAAGAAACTCTTCCGGTGTTAGTGATTGACATGATCTCATGGTCTAAGGATAAGGATCACTTCGTAAGTTGTTATAGCAATATAAACTCAATGACTTTGATCGTAATGCTATACTTCGGATGAATGTTCATCACACCATTACACTAATGTTGTGATCCCGTTATTAATAACATCCAATGTCCATGATCAGGAAACCTTGATCATCTTGTTAATCAACGAGCTAGTTTATGAGAGAGGCATAACTAGGAACTTTCTGTTTGTTTATTAAACACACATGTATTAACGTTTCCGTATTAATACAATTATAGCATGCAAAATAAACATCTATCATATACTTGGAATACACATAATAAACACTTTATTATTGCCTCTTAGGGCATATTCCCTTCAGTCTCCCACTTGCACTAGAGACAATAATCTAGTTACATAGTGATAAATCTAACACCCATTGAGTTCTGGTGTTGATCATGTTTTGCTCTAGGGAGAGTTTTAGTCAACGGATCTGCTACATTGAGATCCGTATGTACTTTACAAATCTTTATATCTCCATCCTTGACATGCTCGCGGATGGAGTGAAACCGGCGCTTAATATGCTTGGAATGCTTGTGAGACCTTGGCTCTTTGGCATTGGCAATGGCACCATTGTTGTCACAATAGATCACCATTGGGTCCAACGCGTTTGCCACCACTCCTAGTTCGGATATGAACTCCTTCATCCAAACTGCTTCCTGAGCCGCTTCTGAAGCAGCAACATATTCGGCCTCCGTTGTTGATCCCGCTACCACAGGTTGTTTGGAGCTCCTCCAACTAACCGCTCCGCCATTCATGAGAAATACGTATCCGGATTGAGACTTAGAGTCATCCGGATCGGTGTCAAAGCTAGCGTCGACATAACACTTAGCGACGAGCTCTTCTTCACCTCCGTATACAAGAAACATATCCTTAGTTCTTCGTACGTACTTAAGGATATTCTTGACCGCTATCCAGTGTTCAGAACCTGGATCCGATTGGTACCTACTAGTCAAACTAATAGCATGTGCCACATCCGGTCTTGTACATAGCATGGCGTACATTATAGAGCCTATGGCTGAAGCATAGGGGACTTTGTCCATTATCTCTCTTTCTTCCGCCGAAGCCGGACTTTGAGTCTTACTCAATGTCTTGCCTTGCAACATAGGTAATAACCCCTTCTTACTTCCGTCCATTTTAAACTTCTTTAAAATATTATCAAGGTATGTACTTTGTGATAGCCCTATTAGGCGCCTAGATCTATCTCTATAGATCTTTATGCCTAATATGTATGACGCTTCACCTAGGTCCTTCATTGAAAATTTGCTGTTTAGATAACTTTTAACACTGTTTAAAAGATCTATATCATTTCCGATCAATAATATGTCATCCACATATAATATCAGAAATGCCACATTGCTCCCACTCACTTTCTTGTAAATACAAGCTTCTCCATAAGTTTGGACAAATCCAAACTCTTTGATCACCTCATCAAAGCGGAGATTCCAACTTCGTGATGCTTGCTTCAATCCATAGATGGATCGTTGAAGCTTGCACACCTTGTTAGCATCCTTAGGATCGACAAAACCCTTTGGTTGTATCATATACAACTCTTCTTCAATATTACCATTGAGAAACGCGGTTTTGACATCCATCTGCCATATCTCATAATCGAAATATGCAGCAATTGCTAACATAATCCTAACTGACTTTAGCATCGCTACGGGAGAGAAAGTCTCATCGTGGTCAACTCCTTGAATTTGTCGAAACCCCTTTGCGACAAGTCGAGCTTTATAGACGGTCACATTACCATCAGCATCAGTTTTCCTTTTGAAAATCCATTTGTTCTCCACGGCCTTTCGGTCGTGAGGTAATTCCACCAAGTTCCAAACTTGATTTTCATACATGGATTCCATCTCGGATTTCATGGCTTCTAACCATTTGTTGGAATCCGGGCTCATCATCGCTTCTTCATACGTCGCAGGGTCATCATTTTCATCAACCATGAAATTCATGACAGGATTTCCGTACAGCTCGGGAGCTGCACGCGTCCTGTTTGACCTGCGAGGTTCGGTAGTACTCTCTTTCGGAGTTTCATGATCATTATCATTAGTTCCCTCTTCAACAGGTGGAGCCAACTCCGGAACAACTTCCGGCGCTGCGCTACTCGCCATACTTTGAAGAGAAGGTTCCACAACCTCTTCGAGTTCTACCTTCCGACTACTCACACCTTTCGCGAGAAACTCTTTCTCTAGAAAGGATCCATTCTTGGCAACAAAAACCTTGCCCTCGGATCTGTGATAGAAGGAATACCCAATAGTTTCTTTAGGGTATCCTATGAAGACGCATTTTTCCGCTTTGGGTTCGAGTTTATCCGGTTGAAGTTTCTTCACATAAACATCGCATTCCCAAACTTTAAGAAATGACGTCTTAGGTTTGTTTCCAAACCACAATTCATACGGTGTCTTTTCAACGGATTTAGATGGTGCCCGATTTAAAGTGAATGCAGCAGTTTCTAGTGCATAACCCCAAAATGACAACGGCAAGTCCGTCAGAGACATCATAGATCGAACCATATCTAATAAAGTACGATTACGACGTTCCGACACACCATTTCGCTGTGGTGTTCCGGCAGGTGTGAGTTGTGAAACAATTCAACACTCTTTCATGTGAGTGCTAAACTCGTAACTTAGATACTCACCTCCACGGTCGGACCGTAGAAATTTGATCTTTCTATTACGATGATTTTCCACTTCATTCTGAAATTCCTTGAACTTTTCAGAGGTTTCAGACTTGTGTTTCATCAAGTAGATATAACCGTATCTACTCAAATCATCCGTGAAAGTAACAAAATAACGATATCCACCTCGCGCCGACACACTCATTGGACCACATACATCAGAATGTATGATTTCCAATAAATCTGTCGCCCGTTCCATTGAACCGGAAAACGGCGTTCTAGTCATCTTGCCCATAAGGCATGGCTCACATGTATCAAATGATTCATAATCAAGTGATTCCAAAAGTCCATCCGAATGGAGCTTCTTCATGCGTTTAACGCCAATATGACCTAGACGGCAGTGCCACATATATGCGGATATATCATCATTAAGTTTAATCCTTTTAACATCAACATTATGAATATGTGTAACATTATCATCGAGATCTAATAGAAATAAACCATTCATCATCGGTGCATGACCATAAACGATTTCATTCATATAAATGGAACAACCATTGTTCTCGGATTTAAATGAATAACCACTTCGCATCAAACACGATCCAGATACAATGTTCATGCTCAGTGCAGGCACCAGATAACATTTATTCAAGTTTATAACTAATCCCGACGGTAAGTGGAGAGGCAGCGTTCCGACGGCGATCACATCAACGTTTGATCCATTGCCGACACGCATCTTGACCTCACCCCTTGCTAGCGGTCGCTTGTTCCGCAGCCCCTGATTCGAGTTGCAAATATTAGCAACTGAACCAGTATCAAATACCCAGGTGCTACTGCGAGCACTAGTCAAGTACACATCAATAACATGTATATCATATATACCTTTGTTTGCCTTGCCGGCCTTCTTGTCTGCCAGATACTTGGGGCAGTTGCGCTTCCAGTGGCCAGTCCCCTTACAATAGTAGCACTCGGAATCAGACTTAGGTCCAACTCGGGGTTTCTTTTCAGGCGCGGCAATAGGCTTGCCGCCCTTACTTCCCTTCCGTTTTCCCTTCTTGTCTTTCTTGAAACCAGTGTTCCTATTGATCATCAACACTTGATGTTCCTTTTTTATCTCCACTTCTGCAGTTTTAAGCATTGACAGAAGCTCGGGGAGAGACTTCTTCATGCCTTGCATATTATAGTTCATCACGAAGCTCTTATAGCTAGGTGGCAGAGACTGCAGAACACGATGGATGCCTAAGTCAATGGGAATCGATATTCCCAAGGACACAAGCTTATCGGCGTAACCCGACATCTTGAGTACATGCTCACTAACGGAGCTGTGCTCTTCCATCATGCAGCTAAAGAACTTTTCTGAAGCGTTGTAGCTCTCTACAGCAGCATGTGTGTCGAAAATCATTTTCAACTCACCCATTGTATCAAATGCATTGCCGTTTTCGAAACGCTTTCGAAGTTCCGGCTCTAGCCCATACAATATGCCGCAATGAACTAAGTTGTGGTCCTCCTGACGAGTCTGATAGACATTCTTCTCCTCGTCAGGGGCATCATCTAAAGGTGGGGGGCCTAACGGCGCTTCTAGCACATATTGCTTTTGTGCAGCAGAGAGGAGAATCCTCAAATTCATGGCCCATTCGGTAAAGTTGCTACCGTTCGTTGCTAGTTTCTCTTTCTCCATGAACACATTGAAATTAAAAGCAGGTGGTGCCATCTACAACAGAATTTGTAAAGTTTAGACTAAGTGTATGATAGATTGAGTTCAACTAATCTATATTACGAATGAACTCCCACTCAAAAACGACATCCCTCGTGCCTTTTTGGTGATTACATGAACCAAATCCACTACACCAAGTCCGATCATCACGTGAGTCGGTATAGCTTCAAAGGCGAGCATCAAATGGGCATCATATCAACTATATGACTCATGCTTAACCTTTCGGTCCGTGTTCCGAGGCCATGTCTGTACATGCTAGGCTCGCCAAGTTAGAACCTTATTATTCGCGTGTGTAACTGTTTTACACCCGAAATATGGTCGTGGATCCAAGAACACCCGATCATCACGTGATGTCTTGGAGCGACGAAAACATAATCGGTGCATACTAAAGGAAGAACACATTCTTATCTTGATATTTAAATGAGGGATCATCTTATTATGCTAACAAAGCGCTAAACAAGCAATATAAGATGCTATCAAACATCATATGTTTATTAGTGAAATTATATGGTTCCCGCAGATGATCTCTATCATGTGCATCGTGGTATGATCACTATCATACCTATATGTGTAAATCCAAGGTCTATGGATTTTACACGCTATGTGTGTTGTAAGAGTATCATCTCATACTTCTACTTACAACACTACCATATCATAACACTAGCCCAGCAACAATCTAAACTAGACGCCTCTAATTTATCCATTGCAAGTTTTACGTGGCTTAGGCTTTCGAGATAGAACCGTTCTTACCTACGAACATGAACCACAACGAGGATAATCAAATTGTTGACAACTCGCTTGCAAAATAGATATTGACTATAGTAGGAGAGACAGACACCCGCTAGCCACTTATGCAAACTAGTTGCATGTCAAGCGTGGAACAGGTCTCATGTGCGAGGACATGTAAAGTTTGTCCGGGCCGCTTCATCCCACTATGCCACCAATATCCAAAATTACAACAAAGGAGCAACAACATGATCATCATCGCCCACATACTCATATGTGTACTACCCGTGTAAAGTATCTACGCATAGATCCGGCTCTGATACCACTGTAGGGTTCGCAGCATAGAAAACAAAAAATTTCCTACGATGTGAACTATATACCAAGATCTATCTACTAGATACAAACAACGGGCGGATGTATATCCGTAGAGAACATACCCTTGAAGACCGACAAAGCTTAACGAGTTCAACTCGTGGTTGATGTAGACGATCTCTTGCCGATCTCAAGATCGAGAGGAAGTCCTAGCGCCGCAAATCAGCAGCGCATCCGTGCTCGCACACACGTTCGAGGCACCGAGCAACCTCCACCTCCTCGCTCCAGCGATGCAGCGGAAGCACAACTCTTTCTTGCCGAATAGCCACCGGGAACATGTATCTCGCTAGTCCGAGACCATGGGGGATAAATTCTAGAGGGGGAGAGAGATCCTTCACGAGGAGGTGTGAGAGACAAGTGAGGAGGGGGGCTCCTTTTATAGGAGGAGGGGGGACCCCAAGGGGGTGGCCGGCGCATGGGGCTTCCCCCTTGCCCTCCCCTCTTCATGTGGGTGGACACTCCACTCACAAATCTCCTTTAAATTCCCTCCACTCAAAAGTCCACTCAAATTCCCATTAAATTTCCACCAAATTTAATGCAAACTCTCATTAAATAAAACTCTTTTATTTTATTCAGAATTTTTTCAATTACTTTAATGACAAACATTCACAAATAACCCCTTGCTAGAATTCTATTTCACATGCATAACCACTTTATGCAATTTCACCCGAAAACCTGTTTCGGTATCTAGTGAAATAAATTCCTACGCTTGTTCATTCTTTCGGCATGAAACATTTGCTCCAATTGGATGTCGGTGTCTCTTAAGTGTGTCACCCTACGGTTCGTGAATAATGCGGACATGATCGAGACCCCTCTCGGATCAATAATCAGAAGCGGGATCTGGAGACCCATACTGACTCCCACACATTCAACGATGACTTTTTTGTGATCGTCGGAACCTTTTACGCTAGTATCTTAATCCCTTTGTTTCACGATATATTACATGTCCGAGATTCGATCATCGGTATCTCCATACCTAGTTTGATCTCGTTACCGACATGCACTCTTTTCTCGTTCCTGTGATATAACATTCTCGTGATCAAATCACTTGCTTGCAAGCTAATCGATGTGATATCACCGAGAGGGCCCAGAGTATATCTATCCGTCATCGGGATGAACAAATTCCACTCTCGATCCATGAGCCTCAACATAACACTTTATTAGTTCTGAATCCATCTTTATAATCACCCTGTTACGGTGTGACGTTTGATGTTATCAAGAAACTCTTCCGGTGTTAGTGATTGACATGATCTCATGGTCTAAGGATAAGGATCACTTCGTAAGTTGTTATAGCAATATAAACTCAATGACTTTGATCGTAATGCTATACTTCGGATGAATGTTCATCACACCATTACACTAATGTTGTGATCCCGTTATTAACAACATCCAATGTCCATGATCAGGAAACCTTGATCATCTTGTTAATCAACGAGCTAGTTTATGAGAGAGGCATAACTAGGAACTTTCTGTTTGTTTATTAAACACACATGTATTAACGTTTCCGTATTAATACAATTATAGCATGCCAAATAAACATCTATCATATACTTGGAATACACATAATAAACACTTTATTATTGCCTCTCAGGGCATATTCCCTTCAGCTAGATGGTTGTATCTCCTCCTTTGTGCTTTCATGTATAGATCTTGTGAGCTCCGTTCATGATCAAGATCTAATCTATTTGTAATCATGCATGTTGTGTTTGTGGGGATTCGATGGATATTGAGATTATTACGTTGGTTTGATTAATGGTTTTGTCTTTATAATTCTATCATGTCTGTGTTGTCTGTGATCTTGCATGCTCTCCGTTGCTAGTGGTTATCTTGGCCAAGTAGTTGCTAGTGACTCCAAGAGGTGGTATTTATGCTCGATAGTGGGTTCATGCCTCTAGTTTCCAAGGGAAGTGACAATAATCTCTTCGGTTGTAGATGTGTTGTTGCTACTAGGGAGAAAACAATGGTCTCTTGTTCATGGAACATGTGAACTGTTTACCTTACACACTTTGCTTAAAGCAGTTGTCTGTTGCTTGCAACTTAATACTGGAGGGGGTTCGGATGATAGCCTGAAGGTGGACGTCTAGTCATAGATGCAATTGGATGGCGGTCTATGTATATTGTTGTATTGCCCAATCAACCTCATAGGATCTTTCTGACTAGTAATTGCATTGTTATGCCTTACTCAGTTCCTGTCAATTGCTCCACTGTAATTTGTTTATCCTTCATGCCATGTTGATTATTTAAGGAGAGAACCTCTGAACTATGGACCCCGGTCCAATATTTACCATTGATACATCTTTCACTGTTACCTGTTTACTTGCTGCAAACCATTACCTTCCACACCATACATTTAATCCTTTATTACAGCAAACCGGTGAGCTTGACAACCTCACTGATTCGTTGGGGAAAAGTCTTGAGTTTGTGCTGTGCAGGTCTCCGCGTTGCTTGCAACACCTGTGTGACGTTTCCTTCCTCCTACTGGTTTGATAACCTCTGTTTCTTACTGAGGAAAAACTTGCTGCTGTGCTGCTTCACACCTTGCTCTTGGGGTTTCCCGACGAGGCGCTCCCACTTGGACTGGCGCTGCATCAATCTCACCAAATTTGGTTAGGCCTAGACCACCATGTTTTATCTCTTTAGGAGATCATCACTATTGTGTTAGCATATTGTTCTTATCAACTTATGTGGTATGACAATAGTAGTTGTTTATTTGATTGTATTGAACCACAATGTTTGATGACTTGTTTTGAATCTGTGATTTTGAAACTCTAAATGTTCTAGAATTTGTGTGAGGTTTTAAAATTATTTTAATGGTGTGATTTGATGGAAATATGTGAGATTACTGCTGCATTTTTCTGCCTGGCCTATTGTATTGCGCGATTTTACATATTTTACTGGTAACTCAGAAAAATCTTGACAATGATGCCTTCGGCAGCGAACTTGTCTGGTAACACAAACGTGAAGTGCTCAAGTGTTTTGGCAGGTGACTATCTCATGAGCTTGCTCAACGATGGAGCACTCATATCCATCTTATAGTCATAGAAATGATCCATGACATATAACTCGGTGTCAATGTTCGAGACGCCAAACTTAGCCTTCAGCGCATCCGCACATCCTTACCATTATCAAATGACATACACATATATACAATGTCGTCTGCAAGAACATTGAAAAGAGCCGCTATAAACATGGTATTAGCTTTCTTAAAAGTCTTCCCATAAGTAGCAGAAAGCTCGTCCTCGGGTTTCTCAAGAGTGGCACTATAGCAGTTAAGTCTTTGACACCAGGGACGTGCTCTCGTGCGCCATCTCTTATAGTGCATACCATCAAAAGGAGATGACCCGGTTGCCGCGGCTATACCCGTGAAATTTAGTTGCTTATAATCAGGTTTTTGAATTGTTGAAAAATATAAGCAACAATTGATACAATTTAATCTGAATAATAATTGATATAGCATTATTATATAAACAATAATTAAACTAATCATGCATACAAACAAAGTAGATAAATAGATTGTATCTAAACAGGATAAGCCGATCACATCTACTCCAAACACTAGAACTAGAAACTCCAGCAAAGAAAATTCAGGGTCACATATAATGCAGCTTTAGCAGCAGCGGTAGCCGCATTGTCGTTCGGGAACTTGTCGTTGGACGGCATCGTGGTTGGCAGTATTTTGAGCTAGAGCGTTATCCAAAAACCTGATCGCCCCTCATCCGTACATGTTCATAAGAGGCGGGGTTCCAAAGGCCTATTATCCCGATCTGTGGTGCACGCCGCAAGCTATGATAGGGAAGATGAAGACGGCGATGCAAGATTCTAGAAGTAGGTGCGTATGATGGATGATGACTATGGTTCACATATTACAATTATATAATTTCCCTGAACACAAAAATATTAAAAATCACGCAAAACATGAGCTCGGATCATAGCCGCAACCCGTGCACTGCGGTGAGGCGAGGCAGAGGAGGCGTCGGAGAAGAAGTGCGTGAGAGATGCTCTTTTTCTCACGTCTTATTGAGTAGTAGAACAACCTAGTATGTACGTAGGTACAACTCTTACTCAAATGGCAAAGTGAGACTAAACTTTGGCTCCACTGACACATTCATATGGGTCATGAATAAAATGGCCAATTTTTTTCTTCAGGATTTGTATTATGGACCAACGGCCCAACACGACACCAAATTCCAACATCAACTACACGTGAACCCTCTCTGTACCCACCACAATCAACGCATCAAACAATATGACATCACCTCTACCCACCCAGTACCACTACCAACACATGGCACAAGAAGACACCCTTTCCCATTGCCCATCACCACCGTCCATATGTGAAAAAAATCGTGTGTAAATAGTTTTATTTATTTTAAAAAATCCTAATAAGTCGATAGGACCAATGCAGTATAATAAATACAAAACAAGGATACACGAGAATAGGATACCAACTCTTCCACCTACCATCACCACAACCACATACGACGAAATTGTGTTTAAATATTTTTGTCGGTTGTAATAAATTAATAAATCGTCGATGAGACCGAGGTAGGTGTAAAAATCAAGAATTAAAGAACCACATTTATTTTGAACCTCCTATAAGAGGAGGGATGAGATCTGGCTACCCAAGTGAATAGCAAGTGGAATACATGTAAGATAAAGAAGTTTGAAGGGGCCTATCTTCGAGTAGATTTCCTATGAGAGTCGTTTTAGAAGGCTAAGGTGATCTTTCTCTAACATCCCATCCTTTTACATATGACTAAATCGAGCGAGCAATGGCGTCCAAATTAGGCATCAAAGCATGAAATTTATCGGTTAGATTTGTCATGTCTTGAAGAACAAAATTTGCGTCAAAATTAGATGTTGGAAGTTTTTTTAATTCTTCGTTGAACATAACTCATGGTATAGCTACTCGATGATAAAAAAAGCACACATACTCCAACTGTTGGTGGATTTATTTTTTGTGTTCTAATTGTAGTCCGTTGGCCACACTTGGGCTTTTACCATAGGGATGGTACTTTTAAAGGTTTGTGTTAAATAATGGACATAGTAAGCTATAACAAAAATAACTACTATACTTTTAGTGTAAACCATAAATGATCGAACTCTTTTAGTGTACACCATGTGAATGAAATCGGTATTTACAAAGTACATCTAGGGACAAAATATTGTGTTCTTAATCAAGATGTGCATGCGCATTAAATCACGAAAACCTAGATCTGCACATAGTAATTAGACACTAGTGCAGATTCACATAGCCACACAAATGATGGCGTACCTATGTCCTGCGCCATGCTTACGTGAAAAGGTAGACTGTAATTAAAGTCAAAAACTCTGAAATAGCATAATGCCACACTAATTTGTTGTCTATGATATAGAAATCTTGCAGGAATTTCAAAGGAAACAGTTCAAACTCTGCCACTACATTCTTGATACCGAGGGGCCAGACCCACCCTCGGTCAACGGTGGGCGTGAATGGTTCTGGTATTTGAGTAGTCTTTCTTGTTCTGACAGTGAACACACGGACAGCACATAAAACCATTGTGACCACGGTTTGCATTAGCCACAACGATGAAATTTTGGCGCCATCGTACCAAGCTGGTGATCTTGTTTTCCTCTGCAGCTGGCCCTCCTCTGTCTTCTTGGATCCACCTTGAGTTCTTGTCCCAAGTTGACTCCTTGACTATTGACAAGATCCTTTTGTGGCATCCTTGGAATCTTGCCATCGACATGGAGGGCGTTCGAGGGGAGCACCTTGTGTCTCTCTCGAGGCCACTTGCAATCTCTCGGGCAACATGATGAGGTCGCATACTATGGAGTTCACAGACACACAAAAGAAAAAAAAGGCATGTTTTTCTCTCCACGACTTCAACGTGTCAGATCCCCTTTCTCCTCGATGTATTCCATGGGAAAAAGGCATGCCTTTTCTCTCTTTATGGTTCTCATCCGCCAGCCTTGATCATTGTCCACACAGACGAAGGCCTTCTTCTCTACTGACGGCCACCATGATGCGAATGGATCGACCAGGACCTAGCCTTGACATAGTCTTATGGCCCTAAGGCCATTCTACGAAGCTTCGCTGGCATGTTGGGTCTTCAAGGTCGACCCATATTCAGATGAAATGCTACTTTTTAAGCCTTGTTTACAAGAGTAACAGAAAATATCATGTAATGATATTCACCGGGTCACATTAAGATGATGCAATACCTCTGTATCTTTATGTTCCCATATATTACATATTTTTCCCTTAAGAAAATCTCATATACGTTCATGTTTATCTCTTTATTTCAGAAAACCGACCGAAGAAAGTCCAATCTATTTGGTGATGCATCTGAAAGCGGGAATGTTATGGTCGGGCTCCAGTATACACGGAAGAGGCCCAATTAGGGGCTTAGCCCAAGTTATCTAGGGTTTAGAGGAGTTGTCCTCCTATATAAACGCATGTACCCCTTTGATTATAATCAGACAATAAACATATCTGTTGTCGTCTCCCTCAGGAGACGGTAGCCCCAAACCGTAGCCGCACCTTGCCCTAGCCGCCGCCTCCTCCCTCTCGCAGCGACGACGCCAGCCGCCGGCGTCTGCGCCTCTAGCCTCTCCGCAGCCGCCGGCCACCTCGGGTCCGCCCGCCTCGGGCGCCGCGGCCCTGGCAACCGACGCGGCCCCCGTCCTCTCTTCGGCGGAGATGTCGTCAGTGATCCGCGACCTCACCCTGGCGGTCTCGAACCTACGGACCTTCCTCCAGGATCCCTACGCGCCACCGCCGCCACCGCCACGCCGGCGGCGCCCTTCGCGCCACCACCACCGTCCACCGCCGCGCCCCAGGGAATCCTGATCACCCAGATCAGGTTTCTGTCGTCGCCGTCCACGTTGTCAACGTGGATCGACACGCCGATCTATACGTCGGCGCCGCCACAGCCGACGGTGCTATCGCCGCCTGCCACCACCTTCGGCGGGTATACTGACCCATACGTCGGGAGATCCATGGTACCGCAGTACTCTCCTGCAACCGCGACGGGTCGCCACGAGAGCGCCTACACGGCCTCGCCGCACGTGCAACAGCCGCCTCTCTTCACCAAGTTGGAGTTCGCCACCAACGACGGAACCGTCGACCCCCTGAATTGGCTCAATCAGTGCGACCAGTTTTTCCGGGGGCAGCGGACCATGGCGTCCGACCGCACGTGGACCGCGTCCTACCACCTCCGTGGAGCCGCACAGATGTGGTACTACGCCCTCGAGAAGGACGAGGGCGGGATGCCTCCTTGGCAGCGCTTTCGCGACCTGTGCCTCCTCCGGTTCAGCCCCCCATACGTGGGAGCCGCCTGGCCTAGCTCGGTTGCCTCCCCTTCACCACCTCGGTGCAGGACTTCGCCGACCGCTTCCAGACCTTGGCCTGCCATGCGCCTGGCGTCACGGCTCGCCAGGGCGCCGAGCTCTTCGGCGGCGGCCTCCCCGACCACATCCGTGTCGATGTCGAGATGCACGACCCCCAGGACCTGCAGGCGGCCATGTACTACGCGCGCGCGTACGAGCAGCGCGCCAACGCCATGCAGCTGGCGTTCCTTCTACCGGCTGCTACTGTCGCCACCCCCGCGCCGACGCGTACCTTCTGGTGCTTGACGTCAGCCGAGCAGCTCGAGCGGCGCCGCAAGGGCCTGTGCTTCAACTACGACGAGCCGTATGCGCCGGTTCATCCGTGCGCCCGCATGTTCTACTTGGAGACCGTCGACGACGCGGAGGTGGAGGCCTTCACCACGGAGCTCGACAGCATCACACTCTCTGAGGTCGGCGTCACGACCTACGGGCCGGTCGATGCGACCGCCTTCGTCGTCTCCCTTCATGCCATGGCAGGAATCAAGACGGCAAAGACGATGCTGCTTCCAGTGATGATCAACGGGGAGCGTCACCGTCGCCAACAGGGATCGCCTTACTTGCCACGGCTTGGCGCGGCAGGTTCCCGCCCTCATCGGTGACGATCCCTTCTCCATCAACTGCGTCGGCATTGACCTGGGCTGCTATGAATTCATCCTCGGCATCGATTTCCTGTCCACACTAGGCCCCATCCTGATGGAGGGGTTAACCTCTTGGGTGCCCGATCTTCACGAATCTCGTGGTCAAATCGATGGGAAAGCGAGGAGAAAGGGAGAAGGTAGCGGAAGCGAACACACACCTCGCGAAGAACACGATGAACACACGCAAAACTCACACGATACAAGGCCGATTGCTCCCGAACGACGGCCACCGGTCCGATAGAATCCTCGCAAGGAAAGATCGGTCAACATGCTCCCTCAAATCCACATCGGAGAGGGAAGAACACCTTGGGGAGGGTCTTGACAACTTGGAGACGAGACAATGAACTCCAAGGCCTTGTTCAACGATGGATGCGTGATGCAAATTTCAATCGAGGTTGGTGACGATAGTCGGTCCCCTTGGGTAAGGGGATGAGGCGAAACTAGAGATTCCACAATGGGGGTGTCTTTAGTCTATCATCTATGCCTCCGGGGTACATGAGGGGTGGGGGCTCTATTTATAGGCCAGCCACATAAACAGGGGTAGTTTAGGGATAAAACTAGGGTTTGGACGAGCTAGAGGGGTACATGGGCAAACGTCAAAGTCAATTATTTTTCATGGGGAACAACAAGTCCTGAGGAGAGCCCGAGGGGCCAGACCCACCCTAGGCATGGGTAGGCCCCACCCCACGCCTGGCTAGGGTTTGGTCGCCCTGGAGGCCGCCTCGGTATCCCCCTTCGCCTATAAGAAGCCCCCGATGCAGAAATCCTGAGTACCCGATTAGAAAGCCACGAAACCATCTGTAGCTACCGCCACCATCGTCCCTAGATTAGGGGGATCTGAAGTTCTTGCCGGCACCCTGCCGGAGGGGAGATCATCCCGGAGGCCTTCTCTCCGGTATGATGCGTGAGTAGTTCCACCTTGGACTATGGGTCCATGTAGTAGCTAGATGGTTGTATCTCCTCCTTTGTGCTTTCATGTATAGATCTTGTGAGCTCCGTTCATGATCAAGATCTAATCTATTTGTAATCATGCATGTTGTGTTTGTGGGGATTCGATGGATATTGAGATTATTATGTTGGTTTGATTAATGGTTTTGTCTTTATAATTCTATCATGTCTGTGTTGTCTGTGATCTTGCATGCTCTCCGTTGCTAGTGGTTATCTTGGCCAAGTAGTTGCTAGTGACTCCAAGAGGTGGTATTTATGCTCGATAGTGGGTTCATGCCTCTAGTTTCCAAGGGAAGTGACAATAATCTCTTCGGTTGTAGATGTGTTGTTGCTACTAGGGAGAAAACAATGGTCTCTTGTTCATGGAACATGTGAACTGTTTACCTTACACACTTTGCTTAAAGCAGTTGTCTGTTGCTTGCAACTTAATACTGGAGGGGGTTCGGATGATAGCCTGAAGGTGGACGTCTAGTCATAGATGCAGTTGGATGACGGTCTATGTATATTGTTGTATTGCCCAATCAACCTCATAGGATCTTTCTGACTAGTAATTGCATTGTTATGCCTTACTCAGTTCCTGTCAATTGCTCCACTGTAATTTGTTTATCCTTCATGCCATGTTGATTATTTAAGGAGAGAACCTCTGAACTATGGACCCCGGTCCAATATTTACCATTGATACATCTTTCACTGTTACCTGTTTACTTGCTGCAAACCATTACCTTCCACACCATACATTTAATTCTTTATTACAGCAAACCGGTGAGCTTGACAACCTCACTGATTCGTTGGGGAAAAGTCTTGAGTTTGTGTTGTGCAGATCTCCGCGTTGCTTGCAACACCTGTGTGACGTTTCCTTCCTCCTACTGGTTTGATAACCTCTGTTTCTTACTGAGGAAAAACTTGCTGCTGTGCTGCTTCACACCTTGCTCTTGGGGTTTCCCGACGAGGCGCTCCCACTTGGACTGGCGCTGCATCAATCTCACCAAATTTGGTTAGGCCTAGACCACCATGTTTTATCTCTTTAGGAGATCATCACTATTGTGTTAGCATATTGTTCTTACCAACTTATGTGGTATGACAATAGTAGTTGTTTATTTGATTGTATTGAACCACAATGTTTGATGACTTGTTTTGAATCTGTGATTTTGAAACTCTAAATGTTCTAGAATTTGTGTGAGGTTTTAAAATTATTTTAATGGTGTGATTTGATGGAAATATGTGAGATTACTGCTGCATTTTTCTGCCTGGCCTGTTGTATTGCGCGATTTTACATATTTTACTGGTAACTCAGAAAAATCTTGACAATGATGCCTTCGGCAGCGAACTTGTCTGGTAACACAAACGTGAAGTGCTCAAGTGTTTTGGCAGGTGACTATCTCATGAGCTTGCTCAACGATGGAGCACTCATATCCATCTTATAGTCATAGAAATGATCCATGACATATAACTCAGTGTCAATGTTCGAGAAGCCAAACTTAGCCTTCAGCGCATCCCGCACATCCTTACCATTATCAAATGACATATACATATATACAATGTCGTCTGCAAGAACATTGAAAAGAGCCGCTATAAACATGGTATTAGCTTTCTTAAAGGTCTTCCCATAAGTAGCAGAAAGCTCGTCCTCGGGTTTCTCAAGAGTGTCACTATAGCAGTTAAGTCTTTGACACCAGGGACGTGCTCTCGTGCGCCATCTCTTATAGTGCATACCATCAAAAGGAGATGACCCGGTTACCGCGGCTATACCCGTGAAATTTAGTTGCTTATAATCAGGTTTTTGAATTGTTGAAAAATATAAGCAACAATTGATACAATTTAATCCGAATAATAATTGATATAGCATTATTATATAAACAATAATTAAACTAATCATGCATACAAACAAAGTAGATAAATAGATTGTATCTAAACAGGATAAGCCGATCACATCTACTCCAAACACTAGAACTAGAAACTCTAGCAAAGAAAATTCAGGGTCACATATAATGCAGCTTTAGCAGCAGCGGTAGCCGCATTGTCGTTCGGGAACTTGTCGTTGGACGACATCGTGGTTGGCAGTATTTTGCGCTAGAGCGTTATCCAAAAACCTGATCGCCCCTCATCCGTACATGTTCATGAGAGGCGGGGTTCCAAAGGCATATTATCCCGATCTGTGGTGCACGCCGCAAGCTATGATAGGGAAGGTGAAGACGGCGATGCAAGATTCTAGAAGTAGGTGCGTATGATGGATGATGACTATGGTTCGCATATTACAATTATATAATTTCCCTGAACACAAAAATATTAAAATCACGCAAAACATGAGCTCGGATCATAGCCGCAACCCGTGCACTGCGGTGAGGCGAGGCATAGGAGGCGTCGGAGAAGAAGTGCGTGAGAGATGCTCTTTTTCTCACGTCTTATTGAGTAGTAGAACAACCTAGTATTTACGTAGGTACAACTCTTACTCAAATGGCAAAGTGAGACTAAACTGACACATTCATATGGGTCATTCATATGGGTCATGAATAAAATTCACATTCATATTTACGTAGGTACAACTCTTACTCTTACTCCACTGACACATTCATATGGGTCATGAATAAAATGGCCAATTTTTTTCTTCAGAATTTTTATTATGGACCAACGGCCCAACACGACACCAAATTCACCATCAACTACACGTGAACCCTCTCTGTACCCACCACAATCAACGCATCAAACAATATGACATCACCTCTACTGTAACACCCTCAGAATCGACCCTATGCAAGTTTCAGCGCTTTCCGCCAAACCCGCATAGAAACGATTCAAAGGTGCCCACCAGGCACTTTCGTGCGGGTGGAAAACGAAGTAATAACATTACACAACAGTCATCGATGGGACCCGCAGAACAGATGTATATTCAACACGACTCCATGAGTCAAGAATACAGATATAATATACAAAGATCCAAATCACCTTGAAAATGATAGAGCGTCCGACTACGGACAAGATGCAAATGGGGCTAAGAGCCCTGAAGAATAACCAATGGCTTCCATAACCCTGCCCAGGCCAAGCCGGAAGGGTAACCCTGCTAACGACGTCGATCTCAAAACCTGCTTAAACAAAAGGGGTTGCCGACAAAGGGCAAAGGAAAAAGAGGAGCGTCAGTACTGAGGCCAGTACACGGCGAGGCTAGAATTCGGCGGTCCTCGCCTACATAGGTATGGTGGACTGAAGCGGCAGCGGCAGCATGCACTAAACAACCTATAGAGACTCGATATAACTGTCGGCCATCAGAAAGGGATAAGAAGGACCTATTCGGAACCAACCTGTTACTACCACCAGACAAACCCATCCTGGTATTTCCCCCTCGAGACCAAACGAGGAAGTCAACCGACAAACGCACACAGTTGGCAGTTTTATTTATTCAGTTACCGTTGCAGCAATTACTAGTCAGGTATAGATAATCATCCTGATAAATTAAGCAGTGGGCACTTTTAATTAACCATTCCGTTGTAGTTGCGATACTTACTAGTCAAATACAATTAGCGTGAGATATTCCAAAAACCCAGCAGTTGTTGGTACTTTTATTTAGCCATTCCGTTATAGTTGCAATACTTACTAGTCAGGTACAATGGTCGCAAGCGACAACTCAAACAAGCAATTGTGGGCAATTTTATTTAGCCATTCCATTATAGTGAAGCTGATTACTAGTCATTATAAAGTCAAATTTATAGCACTACTTTAGTTATAGTTGTCTATGATCGAGATACTGTGCTCCAAGTCGTCCATAACCGCGGACACGGCTTTCAGAAAGTTTTACCCTGCAGGGGTGCACAAATAGCAACACACACTCGATCAACCTCGGAAAAACCAAATCAAAACCCAACGAGGCTTTCACGACAAAGCAATCACAGGATTCAGAAATATTTCAGGGGGCCACCCCCATTAAGCTACCCGCAACGAAGTTAGCTGACTCCGAGACGGACTCAAGGTTTGCGCCAGTGGCTGTAAACGACTGGGAACCCAAAACTGGGCTTGTCGATACCGCGAAAACACTCCGCTTACCTAAACAGTACAGGTGCTCCTCGCACAATCGTAAATAAAGCAGTAAAGCATGGCATAAGTACAGGATCGTAAATAAAACCTCAAACTAGTTTGTGGCCCCAAGAAATAAGAATGAATCAAGCTCTGGCTCAAGGGGGTCCCATAATCCTCCCGGATGTGGATAGCGCGAATATTCAAGGAACAGGTATCAAGTACTCGGGGTCCTACGGGACACAAGTGGACGGTTAACAACCAAATAACATATATTGCCCACCGGTGCCTCTGCTTACTTACTTCAATTTTAGTTGTTAAACAGTAAGTAAAGTCATGATCATCTCCAACATTAAACATGCGGCAATACTCCAACAACTGTGGTACTGGACGACACACAACAGCACTTGAGCAAGCGACTACGACGCGCAGGTCCAACTATCTATCAAACAACAGGTAATAGGAGGTGTCCAAGGCAATATAAGGCTGCAAGGGATATCACGAGTACGAAAACTAGAGCATCGCAACACAGATAGCAATAGATCAACAGGAGGGAATAAATACTATAAAAGTAAGATAGGTAGAAAGGGGGAGATGCTCGCCTGAAAACATTGTTGAAGGTTCATCCGAAGATCGGGTTGACACTCGCATCAACTCATCGGCCTTATCCGCGAAGAAGCAAAACACTAGAATAAACACCGGATGCACTATTTAATACTATGGTAGAAAATCGGGCATGATGCATGTATGATGTATGACATGGCAAGGATGCGATGCAATTAGGCAATATTAAGCGGAACCGGGGTCCCGACAATTAATTAAACGGTTCAAGTTATTTATCTACCCCGCAAATTAAATGTTGTATTAACAAGGCAAAATATAGCACCGGTTCGCTACACCAATTTAGATGGGCCCAATATAAGACTGGATTTGTCCGCATATGGGCCCCATATTTAATTATAGGGTGAATCGGCATAAGGCCCCCAAACCACACAATATGTATGCAAGCATGAACAAGTTGATATGCAACAATTAATATATCGTTTATAAAATAGGTCTCGGAAAAAGGGGTCACACATCGAATGGAGATCTTGGGGTCCGAGGGGTTCGGGGTTGGTCTCAGGGTCCGGATCTGGGATTCGGTCTCGGCGGGAGCGTTCTCGGATAACAAAGTAGCTCTTGTCGCATCCGTGGTCTTCGGCCCGTGTAGACGGTCATGGCGTTCAAGGGGAGAACTTGGCGTTCCGTGAGTAAGTACTTGGCGAATCCGTGTCGACGACCTTGGCGTTCGGGTTCTCGGGCATCAGATCCGGGAAAAAGTACTTGTCGCATCTGCGGTCTCCGGGTTCAGGTGGAAGAGCTCGTCGTCCGGGGATTCTCTGGGTCCGTGGTCTGCGGTAGCTAGTCTTGGCATTCCGTGAAGAAGACCTCGTCGCTCCAGGAGAAGATCTTGGGGTTCCGCGTCGAAGGCCCTCGGGTACGGGGTCTCGGCGAACTTGGCGTCCGGGAATCTTCGGGCCTCGGCCGTCGGGTTCGATCATACGGGCTCGGCTTCCCGCGGCCTAGAGTAGCGCCGGCGGTGGATGAACTTGACGGTTCATGACGGTCTCATCGCCGATGAAGATCTTGGCGGGGTATCGATGTCAAGTGTCGCCCACCCAACAACATCATCCCCTCAACAGATACAGAGCTGGGGTGGTACTTCCTGTAGCAAAACGGCCACCAGGATCAAGCGGAGGCGTCGGCAAGCAGGGAGCACACAGCGCAGCGAGCTTCGACGAGGCGGGGCCGACTTGGCCAGAGGGTGGAGGTCTAGGCACTCGGGTACGGCGAGGAAGGGCGCCAGCGAGGGAAAAGCTGCGGCGTCCGTGGCTCGCGGGCCCGGGCGACCGAGGCGGCGGAGGAAGGCCGAGCGGAGAGGGCGCGCGCGGACGCAGACGGGCCACCGAGAGGCGCGAGCGAGGCCGACGGGGAGGTCAAGTGGCGGCGAGGTGGGGGCCCGCGCTGACGCGGTGGGGAGACGGTGGTGGAGCTCCGGGCGACGCGGCGGGCTTGGGCGGACGACTGAGGGCGGCGGCGGCCGGTGGAGATGAGGGCGAGGGGGCGGGAGCCCGCGGTGGCGCCGATGAGGGGGAGCAGAGGGCGGGGCGTCGACGGAGGCAACGCGGTCGGGGCGAGCTCGCCTGGCCGGAGGGTGCGGCGGCGCCCTGCGTGGCGGGGAGGCGCCGGCGGCCTGTGGAGGGGAGGAGGGCGGCGAGGCGGTGCGCGGAGGCGTCGGTTCGAAGGCGGTCTGTGGAGGGAGAGAGGCAGCGGCGGGAGCCTCGGGATGGGGAGAGGGAGCTTGGCGGCGGGGAAGCGGTGGAGGCCGACACGGCGTCGAGCTCGAACGGGAGCGGGGCGAGGTGGGGAAGAGGAGCACGGCGGCGGTCGCTTGCGGGGAGGCGATGCCGGCGAGGCGAGAGGTCCAGGGAGAGACGCGGCCGGAGGGCGAGGAGACGGGCGGGGCGCGGTTGGTGGGGAGCGACAGGGAGCAGAGAGACGAGAGGAGGGGGGTCGCGAGGCGTGCGGGAGGAGGGAGCGTGTCGGGTGGGGCTGCAGGGTGGGGCCACGCGGGCAGGTGAGTGGGGATCTGGGTCGGTGGGAGTGGGGCCAGCGGGGGTTGGCTGGGTGGAGTGGAGAGGGATTGATGAGGTGGCAAGGTGGGTGGGGGTTGGGGTCTAGGGGGGTGAGGTGGCCTAGGGAGGTGAGGTGGAGGGCTGGGAGTGGCTGGGTAGGTTAGGATAGGGTAGAAAATGATTGGGGTAGGGTTTGGGTTAGGTAACGGGGTGGTAGGCTGCTGCTAGCTGGGCTTTTGGGCCTGGCCGGCGGCGGCCTCCCCCGATTTTATAAAACATTTAATTTTATTTAGTTTTAAATATCGTTTTGTAAAACATTTTTTACAAATAGAAGATCCGGGCGGACCGAGGGTTTTATGTTTTAGAATAGGGAGGGTTATTTATAGAAAACAAAAATATGGCTTTTAGCAAAATTGGTTTCGGCAAATTGATGCATGGTGATGTTATGATGATGCACAGGGACAAGACATGCGATTATGATGATGCAATGCACAAAAACAACGCGATTTTCTAGTAGTGGTTTTGCGGGATGCCACATCTACCCACCCAGTACCACTACCAACACATGGCACAAGAAGACACCCTTTCCCATTGCCTATCACCACCGTCCATATGTGAAAAAAATCGTGTGTAAATAGTTTTATTTATTTTAAAAAATCCTAATAAGTCGATAGGACCAATGCAGTATAATAAATACAAAACAAGGATACACGAGAATAGGATACCAACTCTCCCACCTACCATCACCACAACCACCTGCATACGACGCAATTGTGTTTAAATATTTTTGTCGGTTGTAATAAATTAATAAATCGTCGATGAGACCGAGGTAGGTGTAAAAATCAAGAATTAAAGAACCACATTTATTTTGAAACTCCTATAAGAGGAGGGGCGAGATCTGGCTACCCAAGTGAATAGCAAGTGGAATACATGTAAGATAAAGAAGTTTGAAGGGGCCTATCTTCGAGTAGATTTCCTATGAGAATCGTTTTAGAAGGCTAAGGTGATCTTTCTCTAACATCCCATCCTTTTACATATGACTAAATCGAGCGAGCAATGGCGTCCAAATTAGGCATCAAAGCATGAAATTTATCGGTTAAATTTGTCATGTCTTGAAGAACAAAATTTGCGTCAAAATTAGATGTTGGAAGTTTTTTTAGTTCTTCGTTGAACATAACTCATGGTATAGCTACTCGATGATAAAAAAAGCACACATACTCCAACCGTTGGTGGATTTATTTTTTGTGTTCTAATTGTAGTCCGTTGGCCACACTTGGGCTTTTACCATAGGGATGGTACTTTTAAAGGTTTGTGTTAAATAATGGACATAGTAAGCTATAACAAAAATAACTACTAATTCGAGTTACTTTTAGTGTAAACCATAAATGATCGAACTCTTTTAGTGTACACCATGTGAATGAAATCGGTATTTACAAAGTACATCTAGGGACAAAATATTGTGTTCTTAATCAAGATGTGCATGCGCATCAAATCACGAAAACCTAGATCTGCACATAGTAATTAGACACTAGTGCAGATTCACATAGCCACACAAATGATGGCGTACCTATGTCCTGCGCCATGCTTACGTGAAAAGGTAGCCTGTAATTAAAGTCAAAAACTCTGAAATAGCATAATGCCACACTAATTTGTTGTCTATGATATAGAAATCTTGCAGGAATTTCAAAGGAAACAGTTCAAACTCTGCCACTACATTCTTGATACCAGCGTACAGGTCCTCACAACATTTGTTGTTTTGGGGCACTCCTGTCCATGTGTCATTGTCGGTCTGACGTGCTCTAAGACCCGTAGAATCCTGGAGAGTATAGCGTCGAGCCTCTTTTGGACTGCTGGTATCTTCTCTCTTGGTTCATACTCTGTGCAGGTATTCTATCCATTGGATCTATATCTATATCCACTTGATCGATCTTCGGCACCCTACTCATGTAACTTTATAAATCGGTGAAGAAACATCCGACCAATGTTGGAAATTCTGCATGCTATCAAATTAACTGTAGACATAATTTGAGTTATACAATTTTGTATGCTGTTTTTTTTATTCTATGACGTTTTGTTTTGACCACTACTTTTAGTTGTAGAAATGGGGAATAAGAATATAATAGTTTTGAGGGCAATTTATTAAACAACAATCTTTCCTATATTGTTTGTGATATCTATCCTCATGATTTTTTTAACAAATCACCACAGACTAACAATGGGTGCAACAGATCAGTGATGTGCACACTGAGCTTGACCTCACCATTGCAAGCCCTGGTGACTATAACCTGATGTTGCAAGACGTTGGTGATGTGTTGGATGGACACCTTGGACTTCGACAAACAACAAGAATGGCAACATTGGTGATGCTAACGTAGCTGCTGACCAAGACAACATCGGTGGAAAAACCTTATCAAGTAAACAAATCTTTGGCGCCATCGTACCAAGTTGGTGATCTTGTTTTCCTCTTCAGCCGGCCCTCGTCTGTCTTCTTGGATCCACCTTGAGTTCTTGTCCCAAGTTGACTCCTTGACTATTGACAAGATCCTTTTGTGGCATCCTTGGAATCTTGCCATCGACATGGAGGGCGTTTGAGGGGAGCACCTCGTGTCTCTCTCGAGGCCACTTGCAATCTCTCGCGCAATAGGATGAGGTCGCATACTATGGAGTTCACGGACACACAAAAGTAAAAAAGACATGTTTTTCTCTCCACGACTTCAACGTGTCGAATCCCCTTTCTCCTCGATGTATTCCATGGGAAAAAGGCATGCCTTTTCTCTCTTTATGGTTCTCATCCACCAGCCTCGATCATTGTCCACATAGATGAAGGACTCCTTCTCTACTGACAGCCACCGTGATGGGAACGGATCGACCAGGACCTAGCCTTGACATAGTCTTATGGCCCTAAGGCCATTCTACGAAGCCTCGCTGGCATGTTGGGTCTTCAAGGTCGACCCATTTTCAGATGAAATGCTACTTTTTAAGCCTTGTTTACAAGATGAACATAAATATCATGTAATCATATTCACCGGGTCACATTAAGATGATGCAACACCTCTGTATCTTTATGTTTCCCACATATGACATATTTTTCCCTTAAGAAAATCTCATATACGTTCATGTTTATCTCTTTATTTCAGAAATATTGGCTCTACTTGAAAACCGACCGAAGAAAGTCCAATCTATTTGGTGATGCATCTGAAAGCGGGAATTGCTCCGGATCCTCCTACATGAATAACCTGGGAGGTTTCGGTCGTTACGATAAACATGAGAGATGAACACCCATCTTTAGCCGTTGCCTTGTTGGGTACAAACAATCATTTCGCAAGGACCTGTGCATATCTGTGTTAGGCCATTGGTGGAAGCATGCTTAGGCACGTTGTGCCATGGCTATAGGATGCAAGAATGTGCCTGGCTTCCACTGTGGCTTGACTTTTGTGGTGTGCCAATATCTTGAAGTACCAACGAGAGGGGGTATATTCCTATAGAGGGTATAGTCCTATAGAAACAAGGACCTAAGCTGGGGTCAAAGTCCACGAAGATGGTGTGTCTTCGTTTCAACAAGGGGTGTTCATAACCGATTCCAACTGAAACCTTAGAATGGAGAAATCATTGTAGTACTTCATTTCCTTTTTTGGCTCTAAGCTCACTAGCCAACGCATTAAAGAAAAATGACCAACATTTTGAATCCTTTTCGGCTGAGATCATGTACATATGTAACTAGTCCTTCTCTTCTCATATTTTCCAGTTAAGTGAGTTACTATGGACTTACGAACAATGTTGTATTTGTTACATATAAAATTATTTTGTTTTAGGCAGCCAGTCCCCAAAAGAGAAAATGTTTCTTTGTTCACTGGTAGAAAACGCCCTATAGGTCCCGGTTGGTAAGGGGCATTAGTCCCGGTTGCCCAACCGGGACGGGGCAATCGGGACTAAAGCTCTAAACTTTAGTCCCGGTTGCCCCACCAACCGGGACAAATGGGGGCACACGTGGCGGCATCAAAGCGCGAGGAGGGGTGGAGCATTAGTCCCGGTTCGTAACCGGGACTAATAACCTGCTGCCGCGGCAGAGATTTGGCCCATTTCTCTGCCGCGGCAGACAATTCATTTTGGCACATTTTGTTGCCGCGGCAGCATTTTCGCCACTTTTTGTGCCGCGGCAGAGAATTCATTTAGGGTTGTTTTATTGTTTATTTAGTGATTTGCACTTATCAATGAAGGAACCTTATATTACATCATGATGACAACATTATATTCAATACACGGATCGAGTTCATGCACTACATACAAAAGTTGCTATTCGATGCTACCGGCCAATTTCTTGAAAGTTGCTATTTTACAATTCCTGTTGTCTATACACAGCCGAGTAGTATTCCCCTTGTGTGTTTAGGACTTCTGCATCCAAGAATTCCGCCAATTCCTCCTGAATTGCTCGTACGCGATCCTTTGGCAGAAGACCGTTCCGTAGACGTTCGATCTGATTTAAAAAAGGAGTCAGCCTATATGAATGAAACTAAACACAATTTGATTGTAATTAAAAACTATAGAAATTGTTTACGTACGTGGAGTTGCTCTAAATTTATGCCCTTCTCATCGCACGTCTGCCGGATGAACTCGCATACATAGTATCCACATAGATTGTTACCTGGTCCCTGCGTCAGGCACTTTACGAGAACAGAGTTCAATCAAAATAATAATCAAGCATGATAATAACTGTATCAAAACTAGAATCAAAGAGATGCGCGGATATAGCTAGTGGTGCTTACATTTAGTGGTTGAAATGTAAGCTCTTCTTTCCAAACACCCCTAGCCTTCTTGGTGAACCGTTTCCAAGCGCTGCCCAGCATAGAAAACAAATAAAATAAGTTATTAAGTACTTGATATCATAAAATTCACGAACGTTGCCGATATAGTGTCGTAATTATTAGAATTACCGCTGGAGAAGTATCTGCATGTCCTTCCACGTCTCAAGGGGTTTATGTTTCGAGTCCATGACTAGTACACGCCCTTTGTCAAGTTGAATGATTAACAGAATATAGTGGAAGCTGCAAATGCATAACTAATCAATTATATACTTAACATCGAGTAAGCGAAATAGAAAGTGTATACAAGACAATAACACTCACTCGAAGTTGTAAGGAAATAGTATTTCCCTTTTGGTTTCTTGAAACCTTAACGCGTGTACTATATTATCCTCCGTATCCTGGGGGCTTATTTTGAGATTAGCTTCATGAACCCAATATGGGTCAATGAAGCCAATGTCATAGATTTGTCCTCTGCTGCATTCGAGAATCTTCATTCTGCATATTACAGTATGATTATATACATGCAATAAACAAAATAATATAGCTGGAGACTAAATTATATACAAAATTAGTACTTACAGACAATAGGCACTGATGATCGATTTGTCCAAGGCGTCTTGATTGAATAATTGAAATAGTTCATCAAATTCAATGGATATCATGTCATCCTTATCTTTCCCATGATGCTTTTTTGTAACCCTCAGCACTATCCAGTTAGCCCCGGCCCTTGTGGCATGCATGTACCAGTTATGCAATCTTCGCATTTTTGTTGGAAGATTGTTTACCTCCTCAGGTTTGACGAGAGGTTTTCCGTACTGGTATTTGTATGCTACTTCACTCACGGGGAAGAACTCTAACTGGGATAAGTACTGAGCAATACTCATACCTTGAGCAGCGGCAGCTTCTCCGTATTGTGCAACTACCTCTGGATCATACTGCTCTTCGGCCCTATATTTGCTCGACCCCACATTGGTTTGAGAAATCACCTTGAGAGGGGCGCAAGTCTGTTTTGCTTGTTCTCCGAGCTGGGCAACAGATTTCCCGCTTGCATCAGTACTGCTCTTCGAGGCTTTTTGTGCCGCATGTGACTTGAGAATAGAACGCTCATAGTCTGATGACAGCTTTGGCTCGGGTTGATGAAGATTCTTTAGCATTTTCAACACTTTGGCTTTTTCTTCTTTGGTGCTGGGGAACTCTGGCTCTTTCGGCCGCCTCAGCTTAGCGAAAAACGCTGTCGTTTCCGCATCAACGATCGCCGCAGTCTCCTCTTCAGTACAGTCATAAGCTCTCTTGGGAGGAACCGTTGGTACTTTTGAAAGAGGCTCTTGTTTACGTTTCGGCGATCGCTTACGACGCATAGTAGCGGTACGCTTACGCTTTTTATCCTTAGGCGCCGGCGATGGCTCCCGCGGCGATGGCTGCACCGGAGATTGGTGAGGCGACGGAGCCGGGTGAGGCGACGAAGACGGCTGCCGCGGCGGCGACGACCTCGCTGGAGACGGGTGAGGCGGCGGCGAAGATGGCCTTGGCGTGTGATTTCGAAGCACGATACATTCCTTCGGCCATAGAATGGTGACGTTTTTTGCGTCACCCAGCACAGTCACATCCCCTTCACCAGCAGGGTAGTGAAGATCCAAAACCTCAAAGGTGGGCATGATTTCATCCACGCCGACAACAGCGTAGCCCTCTGGAACCGGACGACAGTGGTAAGTTGGTGTGGGTCCAATTGGTAAGGCATAGCCGACCGCCACCTTCATTGATATGTTCACAACTTTGACATGTAGCTCGCAGTGTGTCATCTCTGTGATATCATCCACTGGGTAGCCAACAGGAGCCATCGTCATCGCTATTGTCATCACCCGGGATCTCGGTGGAAGCCAAACTGCTTTTTCGATTATTCGATAGGCCGGTAGCATCGAATGCAGTGTGCTGTTGAGATGGGCCGGTAGTACTTTGCTCTTTAAGGGCAAAAAGCCGTCGGCGTAGGCTAAAATGCCCTCGACGTATGGCACGCCGACGGCTGCCCTCGGCGTAGCTTCCTCGGCATAGGACTCCCTCGGCGGAGCACATAGAGGCCGTCGGCGTATTAAAATACCGTCGGCGTACATTGCCCTCGGTGTACATTGCCCTCGGCGTAGCGGTCATCGACATAGTTTGTCGACAGGTTGCAAAAACATTTGTCTAAAAAAAATTATTTTTTTTATTTTTTCTCAATTTTTGAATCTTTGAATTGTTTGACTCGTTAATCTCTCACTTTGAACATTTTTAACACTAATTACACTTAATATTTAATTAAATTGCTGTCTTGGGCGAACTTCCCGGCTGGTCACTCATCCTAAATACTACTCCAGCTCCAGCACGCTTAACTTTCTCGTTTCTTCAGAATTTGTCTCCTCAAAGTAATTCATACATTGTTATCAATACTACGATATCAATCCTATTAACTCTTATATCAACATGTCACATGTTTGTATTTTTTGAAATTACAAACAATTATTTAAGTAAACATTAATGAATAAGTAAAAATATTATTGAATTCAAATATAAATATAATAATTTTATTTTTTGTATTTTTCTATTTAATATGGAATAATTAATATCTTTAAATATGTAAATCGGAATTTAACAAATAATATGTCTAAATTGATCAGAAAAATGAGAGGAATCCAAATATGATATCCATATCAACTAATCACAAACCCTCCGTTTTTGAATTATCTATTTGGTGGTTTCTTTAAAAAATTCCCTTTTTGCGCTCGGATAATGAAAAATGGCTTTTGGTGCGATAAAAAGGAAAATTTGCATTGGATCTTTGATAAAATATCATATTGTGAACCTAAAAATGATTTTTATAAAAAAATGAGCATCGGATCATGTACCTGTAGTTCATATCTGACCCACTTCCTACCGATTCGGCAGGAATTTGTCTTTTTCACCAGAGGTGGACGGAAAGGTTTTGGATCCCCCTGTTGGGACATTGTCCATATAAGGTGGTATAGTATTTTTGTAAAATATGGTGGTAGCATTTTGAATTAGCCATTTGGTGGTTGCTTCACAAAACCGTCCGTTTTTTGTGCTCGGAAAATGGGAAATGGCTTTTTGGTGTGATGAAAAGGAAAACTTCCTCCTGCAACATTGTTCGCCATCCCATGATGCATGTGTATGCATAATATGGGTACATTATCATAAACTATGCCTTGATTCTAGCCATAACATTGGTCATTTGACCCGAAAGCCAAGAAACCTCGAATGAGATAGGTCATTTTGTGAAGGTTTTTTTGAGACATAATCAATATATCAAGTTTGATATTTTTACTTATAACTATGTCACATAATATGACACCACGCGAAGGTTTCGCATTGTTTCGATCGTTTTTGAATTTTTTATGCCCGTTTTAAACTATCGTCAAACTTTGTCAAATGGCGGACATGAAGATTCTTAGCTCGGGGTCGAGCCTCGCTAAACTTGCATTGGATCTTTGATAAAATAGCATATTGTGAACCTAAAAATGATTTTTGTAAAAAAACATGAGCATCGGATCATGTACCTGTAGTTCATATCTGACCCACTTCCTACCGATTCGGCAGGAATTTGTCTTTTTCACCAGAGGTGGACGGAAAGGTTTCGGATCCCCCTGTTGGGACATTGTCCATATAAGGTGGTATAGCATTTTTTTAAAATGTGGTGGTAGCATTTTGAATTAGCCATTTGGTGGTTGATTCACAAAATCGTCCGTTTTTTGTGCTCGGAAAATGGGAAATGGCTTTTTGGTGCGACGAAAAGGAAAACTTCCTACTGCAACATTGTTCGCCATCCCATGATGTATGTGTATGCACAATATGGACACATTATCACAAACTATGCCTTGATTCTAGCCATAACATTGGTCAATTGACCCGAAAGCCAAGAAACCTCGAATGAGATAGGTCATTTTGTGAAGGTTTTTTTGAGACATAATCAATATATAAAGTTTGATATTTTTACTTATAACTATGTCACATAATATGACACCACGCGAAGGTTTCGTATTGTTTCGATCATTTTTGAATTTTTTTATGCCCGTTTTAAACTATCATCAAACTTTGTCGAACGGCGGGCATGAAGATTCTTAGCTCGGGGCCGAGCCTCGCTAAACTTGCATTGGATCTTTTATAAAATAGCATATTGTGAACCTAAAAATGATTTTTGTAAAAAACATGAGCATCGGATCATGTACCTGTAGTTCATATCTGACCCACTTCCTACTGATTCGGCAGGAATTTGTCTTTTTCAACAGAGATGGACGGAAAGGTTTCGGATCCCCCTATTGGGACATTGTCCATATAAGTTGGTATAGTATTTTTGTAAAATATGGTGGTAGCATTTTGAATTATCTATTTGGTGGTTGCTTCACAAAACCGTCCATTTTTTTTTGCTCAGAAAATGGGAAATGTCTTTTTGGTGCGACGAAAAGGAAAATTTCCTCCTGCAACATTGTTCGCCATCCCATGATGCATGTGTATGCACAATATGGGCACATTATCACAAACTATGCCTTGATTCTAGCCATAACATTGGTCATTTGACCCAAAAGCCAAGAAACCTCTAATGAGATAGGTCATTTTATGAAGTTTTTTTGAGACATAATCAATATATCAAGTTTGATATTTTTACTTATAACTATGTCACATAATATGACACCACGCGAAGGTTTCGCATTGTTTCGATCGTTTTTGAATTTTTTATGCCCGTTTTAAACTATCATCAAACTTTGTCAAACGGCGGGCATGAAGATTCTTAGCTCGGGGCCGAGCCTCGCTAAACTTGCATTGGATCTTTGATAAAATAGCATATTGTGAACCTAAAAATGATTTTTGTAAAAAAAAATATGAGTATCGGATCATGTACCTGTAGTTCATATCTGACCCACTTCCTACCGATTCGACAGGAATTTATCCTTTTCACCAAAGGTATACGGAAAGGTTTCGGATCCCCCTATTGGGACATTGTCCATATAAGGTGGTCTATTATTTTTGTAAAATATTATGGTAGTATTTTAAATTAGTCATTTGGTGGTTGCTTCACAAAACCGTCCGTTTTTTATGCTCAGAAAATGGAAAATGGCTTTTTGGTGCGAAAAAAAGAAAGCTTCCTCCTGCTACATTGTTCGCCATCCTATGATGCACATGTATACACAATATGGGCACATTATCACAAACTATGCCTTGATTCTAGCAATAACATTGGTCATTTGACCCGAAAGCCAAGAAACCTCGAATGACATAGGTCATTTTGTGAAGGTTTCTTTAAGACATAATCAATATACCAAGTTTGATATTTTTCATTCTAACTATGTCACATAATATAACACCACGTGAAGGTTTCGCATTGTTTCGATAATTTTTGAATTTTTTATGCCTGTTTTAAACTATATATAATGTTTTATGTTTTACTTAATTTTTATTTACAAATGTGTAATATTTGAGTGTAGATAGATAGGTCTTATTTTCTGCAAATTTTAATATATTATTTGTATTTTTCTGAAATAGAATGATTTAGTTATGATTTTTCAAAGTTTAATAAGATAAAATAAAAAATAGCTACGCCGAGGGCAGCCGTCGGCGTATGATATGCCGAGGGCAATTCTACGCCGACGGCTGCTTGGCGAGGCTGTCCTAGACGATGGCTACACCGACGGCCCCGTCGTTTGGCCGTCGGCATAGCTTCCCATTCCTGTAGCGGGAGATCAGCCGGCTGGTTTTCACATCCAATCAACCAATCAATTGCAGCGCGAGAGATTCCAATGGCTGCAAGCTTCGGTTCCTCCTCCTCCGAGGACACACCGGATTCGCGAGTTCAAAAGAACACGGCGTCCGATGGCGAGCTGGCGGGAAGCCCTGCAGAGCCGGTGACGGCGACCAAGAAGAAGAAGACGATCTTATGCGAGGTGCCAGCATGCAAGGTGAGGCGCGTGATGAAACTACCAGTCCGAGCCCTTCAAGACGGACATACCTGACGACATGATCAGATGTTTCCCCGAGATGGCGGCGGCGTTCTACATCAGGCTCGCCGAGACGGCCCCGGTCGCGCAGAGCCTCGACCGGTGGATGCTAGAGCGTAAGGAGGATTTCACGCGGCAGATCAAGGCCAAGGGCATGGTCACATACGAGGCGGAGGTCGACGAGGACTACAACGAAGAGAAGGACTATGTTACTTTACATCAAGGGTGTAGGAGGCACCGCCCCAGCGTCATGAAGAAGCACCACGGAGAGACTAGGAAGCTTAACTAGATCGCCACTAGACTACGTACTCTAGCTATGTCATAATTGTGTCAGCTCATCAGACTTTTGTTATTTTGTTTGTGATCCGTATTTTGGATATGTTGTCTTATAATCGATCTATCTATTAACTATCATGCTTGTTGCAACTCATCAGGTTTTGTAAGAATTGACGTTTGCATATGAGCTCTTTTGTGGTACCTTCAAATGAATAGGAACCATTTATTTCTGTCCATCCAAAGGCTGGTATTAATTCATACTGCTGTCAAAAACACTGACAAGTAAGATTCGTACTGGTGGCTTCGCGGGGCAAAACTGACATCGGACCGTAGACGGGCCCTGGCCCAAGAAAGCCCAACTCCTTTTGCCGGTTGCGTGATACCGTTCGTAGAAAAATAAAACACAACTCTTAGGATTTTTTTCCGACATCCACGCCCAACCTCCACGCCGCCGATCTCCCGATGGGGAACTCCGGCACCACCGCCGCCCCGGTCCTTAACGCCGGAATGTACGGATCGTACAAAAATATCACCACCTACACTCTACCCTCGTCCTCCTACCCGAATCCTAGCCACGTCTCGCACGCACGCCATGGCCCTCGGCCCCGACCCCGTCCCCGTCCCACGAGCCCACGTCGTCCTCGTCCTCCCCTACCCCAACAATAGCACGGTCACGCCAGCGGCGTGTTCGAGGCGAGAAGGTGGCGCCGCTGGTGTCCAGGCTGATGCTTCATCTCTACTTCGGCACCTGCGGGCTACACACCGATGTCAATGTGGACATGTCCGGGGCGTGGCGGGGGTGGGGGATGGTCGCGCTCGCGGCGACCATGGCGGTGGCAGGGAAGTTTGCCGAGACGTTCATAGTGGTGTTCGCTGGATCGGCATGGCAAGGCACGAGGCCATGAGCGCCAAAAATGATTACGATCTTCAAGCTTTTTCCCAGCTCCCTTACACCAGACCTCTTGCTGAAACATCTGGTGCAGCGGTAGCTAGTTACTGACTGATCAAGCCACCGGTGCTTCATATGCAGGTTGTATACTAGCATCCATGCGCTCAGGCCCCAGAACAAGTCCAAGACTAGAGCTATCTCTGAATCTGCCACAACTCTGAATAAGGATCAGGCTCATGCTATCCTCGCATGCGCATTCTCCACCAATTTTACCGGTCTATTTTTTGCCATTTAAGCTAGAACAGTGCAATATAGATTTAGCTTGTGCTTCTGAACTTCTGAGTATCATTTATGTAGTTATAAGTTTCCTTTGCTAGATGTGATATAAGTGATAGAGTTATTATATGTTCGACTGATTGTCGATTCGACACTATTGCCTTAGACCTACTATATTGCTGCAAATTATAATTAAATAAAGTACAAAACATTGCTAGTTGCAATGTCTAACTATATTGATAGAAGTTTGTTACATGCAAACAACGTACGTACTGTGAGGCATAACTTCCGGAAACAAACAATGAAACGCCGGGTGTTAGGGTTCTGCAGAATGGCCGCTGCCCCTCCGCTTACACACCGCGTGTGCAATCTCCGCCTGAGGGTACATGTTTCTCACCATCATTCTCTCTCTCTCTCTCTCTCTCTCTCTCTCAACCTGACCCTTCTCCATGGTATTATTTCTCCATTTTTTGCTGTTAGTCTATGTGTTTGTTCATGGGTGTTGTGATTGTAAATGATGTCTACATTGTTCTCCGTCAGCTAAAAGATTTTCTCGTCAACCAATTTTAGAATTGGAGAACAAACTTGACTCTGTTTACAAGAAGCACGTAGCTCATGACATATCACACGGCAAGAGACACGAAGAAGAGAAATAAAAATATAGGAAATACTCTACATTTTTCTTGTTCATTCTAGTCTTGTATGTAACTAGAGTAATGATTCCCACTGTGTTACATTATTTGTACCCAAGTACTACAAGGATCAGTTCAGAAGATAATTGAATAGAAAGGATAGCATGAATGAAATGTGTCCATGGAAAAAACCTTCAGTAACATTGACATTCAAAGGTCTTGACGAAACATAATGCACTCCACAATATCTGATTATGATTAAATCCATCTACTGTATTAATATGTAAAAATACTTGACCAATTCATCTTCCATTTAGATAGTGAAATAAGGAGAATATTACAGTAGCACTGAATAAGAATTTTGTTTCTTCTCCACAAAAGGAATAATTAACAGAATGTCAGAAATGTACAGCTAAAGTTTGCAAGCAGATGCTATCTGCAATTCAGTATATTTTGGTACACCATGCAACTGATCACCATGTAGCTAAGTGTCAAGTAAATAGAAAACAATGGAGAAGTGGTAAGTTCTAACTAAGATAATTTGTGTGTAACCGTGGATGCCTGGGAATCATAGAGCTGCTTTGTTTGTCTACATCTCTTGGACTAAAACTGAAAGGAGAAACCCATCAGTCTAAACTTTACCGATCGTCCTACGAAAAATGTGTTCAGACAAGCAAATGCACTACATTCAGGGTTCAGACAACTGAACATACGTGAGCTCATTGGCAGTTGGTTCAGAGGTCAAACATAGACTCAGGTTTGAACCCTCTAGAGGTCAAATTTCTTCACTTATAGTACATGACTTCTACACTGTCCTGCGTCACACTTGGACTAATCCAAGGCCATCTGGAACAAACTGGGAAGAAGTCGCCAGAGCCATCTGAAACCAACACTTTTGAAGGTGGGCCAAGGGCCCATACTTGTTTTGTCTTTTTAAACATCCGGAGAAGAGCATCGTAGAGTTGATTGTTGTGATTTCTCAAATCACAAACCGCCTGATATATAAAGAAAAAGAGATGGTAAATACATACCAAAAATAAAATTGGCAGAGAAATATAGATACAATGAAGGAAATACTTTGGTCTTGCTACAAACTCACTGTGGAAGTGGGTGCTAATATTCATCACGCCCCTCCAAGCCATTGCATTCACCATCCATGTTTGAAAATTGACATTATGAGAGTAAGAGTCATGCTACTAGTCAATTAAATCATCAAAGTAAAATTGCCATCTCAGTACTAATTTATTCTAGCAACTTCTGATTATTTGTCCCCTTTCATTCTAAAGTTGTAAGTTTAGTCGATGATTCTAAAGAGTTTATACCAATAACCAAGCTTCATGTAATTTTTTTTTCTTTGTATCTTGGAATGATGATGTCTACCTGATAAATGAATGTAACAGATATCCAATGTACAATGTATGTTCACACATGGAAAAAAGAAATTATGTTGGCAGTTTGGTACACTGTTTGCTCATAAATTTAATACTCTCTTCGACCCATATTACTTAATTTGGATTGTCAAAATTTGGATGAATCTATATACTAAATATTGTCTAGATTCATCCAAATTTAGACAAATTTGAGTCAACTAATATGGGTCAGAGGGAGTAGCAAATTTGATAAAAAATAGACAGAAATCTGGTACAAAATTGGACAAGATTTCCGCATGAATTTGACAGCGATTTGTCTGCCTTTTCTAGTACACAACAACATTTTCATCAGTACATAACTGAGTTAGCCTAAAAAACTGACATCCTTAATTACCATCGGACCGATGAGCTGAACAGCATCCAAAACCACTTTTGTTCATCAAATAGAAGTGAATATCAGCAGGACAAAACAACTGAACATGGGACACACATAGAATCCTACATTATACAGTACTGATGACAAGTACGAGTACATACACTTGCCATCGCGTCGCGCGCTAGGGATTGGAGTTGACCGAACTACCTTCTAGCGATCTGGATGCATTGGGCGTCGTGTGGGTGGCGTCGGCTCGCTGCAGGCAGGCCACGTGGGAGGTGTACGAGGCGTCGGCGGCGGCGCCTCCACCGCCCCTACTCCCGTGGGCGCGTGGGAGCTGGGCGAGGCGCCGGCGGCGGCCCTCCTCCTGTGGGGGCGTCGGAGCTGGGCGAGGCGGTGGCGGCGTCCCTACTCTTGTGGGAGGGTTGGGGGTGGAGGAGGCAGGCCGGGTGCGGGTGGAGGTGGAGTAGGCGCTGACGGCTCCGTGGAAGCGGTAGGTGGAGGCGGCGGCGGCATGCCGGAGAAGACGAGCTTGTTCGGTGGTGGCTTCTGACTAAATGTATATTTTATGTTAAGACTAATGGGCCAGCTGGGCCTAATCTCTCTGAACCATTGGATGAAATCGTACTTGTTCCTCTACGTGACCAGTAAAAGGTACTATAAAACTTGCCTTGCATATGCTCCCCCGAACTTAGAGCAAACTCGGCAAACTCAAACACAAGGATGTCTGAGATTAGCGATACGTAGCCGTCCCTAGTACTAAACGGGTATAAGTACCTATATAAAACTTATATGGCCTAACTAAATTTTATGAATATATAGTATAGGTATGGTATGAGTATTTACGTACATGGGCTAGTGACTCCTCCGTGCGGTGGTCGTGGCCGTCGGGCAGGAGAGACGGCAAGGCGGCGCTGGCCAGCCACAAGGCATTGCAAGACGGCGGTAGCGAACACGAGCCACGGGCCACAACAATGCTTCATAAGTGCGTGCCGGCAGGGTTGACACTGATGTGTGGGCTATCCGGCGGCACAATGAACGGCCGGATAGTCCACCATGTTGGGAATAAACCGGTATCGGTTAGGTAAAACCTGTGGGACCCACAATTCAGTGGCTCTGGGTGAGTGTTTTTATGCCAAATTAGGGGGCGAATCTTCTATAACTAACTATCCCGACCCATAACGTTTTACTAATTCTCTGAGAGAGAATACATGGGCTTGAAATTATTTACTCTTCCCGCCAGCCGCAGGCCTTTTCATCTATAAGTACACCCGGTGGCGGAGCGTGACACAAAACAAAGGGAGGGCCAATTACATGTAAAGCCAAGCTAGCAATCCTATGTAATAAGTCTTCAAAAGTTGGAACCAATAAATTTGTAGGGAATGGTCATGTACAGATTTCCTTTTTGTGCGTCAAAACAGTAATAATATGATTTGGTGTCCTGGCATAGTATGTCGGACCATGCTGGTCAGATCAAGCTCCAGATTTTGTATCAGGTTTGTTGACCACCAATTTAGCTGTGCAGCAAATTTAATGGAAACACCTATTTCCAGCTAAATAAATAGTATAATTTTGAGTGTCAAAATCTACAGACAGCACCATCGGCTATGGTGACCATCAGAAATTAGACCTGCCGGTTGGTTGAATGCTTGATATTAACACGGACCAACTATTTGAGCTCGTCTGAACTGTGGAAAGAAGAAAGACCGAGATAGAGAGTTTGGTGGACGGGAAACCCAGAGAGCGACATATGTACCGGGATGGCGAGTCATCCATCGTAGGACTCGGCGACTCGCCGGGTGAAGCGACACATGGCACATGGGCCATATTACATACATGGACTAAATATCCCGGTAACACTTTTTTACAATCTGGGAAGACTGGGCCGTCTCAATGATGTTATGCCCGTGAGTACACCCTCCTCATCAGAGGGGGACTGTGACAGCCCAAGAAGACCCGGCCAATTTGGTAGCACGTGTAATAGAATAAGAAATGACACATAAATATAAATATTTAATGGGCCAAATGCACTGTTTATACTTAAATATGTTATATATAGGAAGACTAGGCCGCAGCCCAGTATGGTCCCGAAGACGTTCTGCCAGTGCTGCTTGTTACAGTCCGTGTTGTAGTTTGGCGCGTACGACCGATCGACTTAGACTTTGGTCTTTGTCCTTTGTCGAGTACAAGTAGACATGGGAGGAGAGGAGAGGTCTTTGGCATTGCGGCTGCACAGTGGCGGGGATCGGATGATCTGGTCGCTGGCCGGCAACTTGAGATATGTGAAAGATCGGTCGTAGAGATTAGTTTGTTTGTTCTTGATGCGTTCCTTCTTGTCGATCACCCCTAGTTTCGTGGTACTGCTAACTGACGATGCATTTTTTTTCCAAAATAAAATTTTGCGAGAACACATGCCAAAACTGTAGTATGACTTGGATCAAGACATAAGGTTCTGTCTCAGGTTTTAGATCATAACCTCCTTGTAAGTCCTATAGATTAATAAAACAACTTTTACCCGAAAAAAAAATAGGCAGAGGAGAATGGAGCCCAAATGCAGCTGGCTTTGGGTGGGTCGTATATATACATGAGTATTTACGCGTATGAGTCATCCACCCTTGTGCGTGCTACCTATATCTAGGACGAAGAACCGATTCGCCAGCTGAGTTTGTCGAAGGTGCTTATAAGAATAGGAGGGTAGGGTGTGTGTGCGTATTTAGAGAAGTGAGTGCATGTACGTATTGTGAGCGTCTATGATTATACTATGTTTTTCAAAAGAAAAAAAAGGACGAAGAACTGAGTGTGCGGATCGACGTCTACTTTTGATGCCTTTTCTTCTTGTACGGATGGAAGAGTCGGTTCGCTTAGGTTGTTCAGGCGTCTGCAGCTGCTAGGTACGTGACTCCTTCTTTCTTAAACAATCCGTTTCTTGTTTGATTTGTGCTTCGGATTCGTGTGCCCGATATCAATCCTAATCAGAGTTCTTTCGGATCTGTCGATCTGAAATCGACCCGGACGCTCTTCTGCCTATTCCGGTTGGGGATCGAATCAAATCCTAGACTCGCTCGCGCGTGTATATAAAGAGGCGCCCGGAGAAAGCCTGATTTCTCACCCAAACAATCAATAGCAGTGGTGCAGATCCACATGGCGAGCTCAAGTTCTTTCGCGGAGGAGGAGCTGGCGGAAAACTCACCTGGCGAATCAGTAGGAAAACCTGCAGAGACGACGAAGACGGAGATCAAGAAAAAGAAGAAGAAGGTGTTTCAGGTGGCCGATCGCGACGTGAGACGCGTCCTCTCCTACAAGCCGGACACCCTCGACGGCGCGGAGGTGCCTGAGATTGTCATCAGGAAAGACCCGATGCTGGCGGCGATCTGGTACGACATGTTGGCAAACATGGCCCTGTTCGATGAGATCCATGATAAGAAGATGCTCGAGAAGCAGATAGACTACAAGCACCAGCTAAAAACCAAGGGCAGAGTCACCTACGAGGTCGAGGTCGACGACGATGATGATAAGCCTAGTACTACCGGTGAAACTGCCGCTTCTGGAGGAGGAAGAGGACGGAGGAGACACCGCCCGGGCGTCATGAAGAAGCAAGATGGGCAGACCAGCAAGCTCAACTGAATTCACCCGTCTAGTGTTTTCGGCTACCCACTCTATTTCGGAATATAAGCTGTATTTTTTATTTGATAATACAATACTTTTTGAACAACGATTGCTCTATATATACGTGTGGCATTAAATCATTATTATCACATAAATCACGCGTATAAATATATTAATTGTTCGTTTCATAATCTTGGAACGGGGAGAATATTTGGCATATAATTATCACACTATATAAGATAACTTTTGCCAACCATAATAATACTAATAAGATAATTAAATGTCAAAAGAATACAAATAAACCAAAACTATTTGACCGTGACTTGTAACATCGACTTGACATATTCAAGCTCTCTCACTACTTCGTATGCGACAGATCAGAATTAGATAATCAAAGTACTCTGTCGTCTAGCTATATGTTGTAATTGTTTCAGCTCGTCAGTTTTTTTTTTCATTTGTTCGTGAACCGTATTTTACTTCTGCCGCTCAATGATCTATTATATCTGTCATGCCTGTTTAAGCTCATCTTGTTTATTAAGAACTCCTAGCCTTTGTGTTTGTGTGTATATCATTATCGAGATTCAATCCTAGACGTAAAAAATGTTTTGGCCATCTTCAGTTAAGAAATTCAGCATATTTAGTTGTTTATTGACCGTTAAATTACATGTGAAGCAACACCAAAGTCACTACATATACTCCGTTACAAGTCATGTCATCATCGTCATTATCTTCCTAGTAATAAGGTGACACACACGTCAGTGGCAGATCAGAGTCCTCTTTCGATCTACGGCACGGCCACATCGTCCTTGTCGAGCTCGACGTCGTGGGCATGGGTGTGGCAGTCGATCTGGACGACGGACACCGGCACCTCGTCCGCGTTCACTTCGTGCTGCTGCACCACGAGCACCGACGACGCCACGCCGTGCCCCGCCGAGGCGAGCGCGTCCCTGATGGGCCCAGCTCCGGGTGCTCCGCCGGGCGGACGATCAGCTCCGCCACCATCACCGACGGCAGCCGCCCCTTCCCGACCACCACCAGACCGTACTCCCGGCTCTTTCCGACCGCCACCACCTCCTCGATAGGGTTCCCCACCACCACACGCTCCTCGAACCGCAACATGGCGCCCATCTTCTGCCGGAACTCTGCCACCGCCGCCTCATCCAGCTCCTGCACAGACCTGGGGTGGTGGCCTGGGGTGGCCCCCGGGGTCACTCCGGGTGCCCCTCTGCCCCTTTCTTCGAGGAAAAAATTATTTTAAATTTTCTGGGATTTTTCGAAAAACTTTATTTTTGCCCAATTTTCAAGGTATGAAAATTTATTTTCTCGCAGAAACAGTTTTTTAAGAAGCAAAAGCAAACCAAAAGTCAAACTACAGGAGCTCTAATACAAACTAATAAGCAAACAACTAACAAAACCAAAGCTAGCAAAAGAAAGGCAAAGACTAGGAAGGAGAAAAGTAAAAGAAAGCGAGTATAACCATAGTGAAAACATTATTTTGTTCATTAAAATCCTTTTGTTAACAAGGTTGATCAAGTCTTGTTACCAAAACAATCTTATATGAAATAAAACTTTGCATTCCACAAGGTGATTATGTTACCTCATACTTGATAGCAATGGTCCCAATCATAATAGTTTCAAAAATTTCTTGTGGAATGGGACAATATATTTCTCCAACCTTGATGCTCTCAGGCAATAACTCTTAACAACCTTCTTAGGGAAATAAATAGTATGCTCTTTGTTATCAATATTGAATGTTACTTTTCCTTGATTACAATTAATGACAGCACCTGCAGTATTAAGAAAAGGTCTCCCAAGAATAATAGACATATTATCATCTTCAGGCATTTCAAGCACAACAAAATCAGTCAAAACCAAGCAATTATGAGCCACTTAAACAGGAACATCCTCACATATACCAACATGAATAGTAGTTGACTTATCAGCCATTTGCAAAGATATATCAGTTGGTATCAACTTTTCTAGCTGGAGTCTCTTGTGGAGAGAAAAGGCATAACACTAACTCCAGCTCCCAAATCACATAAAGCAGTTCTAACATAATTATTCTTAATAGAGCAAGGAATAGTTGATATACCTGGATCACCAAGTTCCTTTGAAACCTTAGCATTGAAGGAATAATTAGCAAGCAAAGTAGAAATTTCCTCATTAGGAATCTTCCTTTTATTAGATATAATATCCTTCATATACTTTGAATAAGGAGGCAATTTAATAGCATCAGTCAAAGGAGGTTTCATCCACTCACAAAACTTGTTGTAGTGTTCTTCCTCCTTTGACTTGTGTTTCTTACCTAGAAAAGGCATAGGTTTCTGCACCCAAGGTTCTCTCTCTTTACCATGTTTATTAGCAATAAAATCTTCCTTTATGTACCTAGTGTTTTTAGTGTGCTTCTCAGATTCTTACTCACCTTCCTCCTTATCAGGAGCATCATTTTTATCATTACCACTCTCAGTTTCAGCATCAGAGACATATATACTATTAGGATCTACAACAGGTTTAAGGGGTTCCTCAACTATTCTATGTTTCCTTTTCTTTCTCTTACGAGGACTACCACTACTCTCACCTTGTTGATAATCCTGCTCAATTCTTTTAGGGTGTCCTTCGGGATATAAAGGATCTTGAGTAGCTATACCACTCCTAATTCTAATACCATAAGCATGTTTATCTCCTGAGGCATTAACTAGCATATCCTTTTGTACCTTAGCAAGTTGATCAAGTTGGGTTTGAACCATTTGAAAGTGTTTGCAAAGCATTTTAATATCATTAGAAGTTCTTTCTACAATATCTTTCAACTCATTAATAGCTCTAGAGTTTTCCAATAAATGATTCTGAACTTGTTTATTAAAATTACCTTGTTTAACAATAAAAAAGTCAAGTTCCTCTAAGCATTGATCAGGAGGCTTACCATAGGGAATATCACCTTCATCAAAGTGTTGGAGAGAGTGTACCTCAATAGTAGATGAGTGGGGAATTGGCTTACATAATTCTTCTATAGGAGGTAGATTCTTCACATCTTCAGCTCTAATACCTCTCTCCTTTAGAAACTTCTTAGCTTCCTTCATCACTTCATCATTTAATGCAATAACTCTCCTCTTCTTTGGTGTTGGTATTGGAACTGGTTCAGGAGTAATAGGCTCAGGTGTATTTAGCTCAGTTGAAGTCCAATCATCATAATTCTTGCTAAACTTAGCCATTAATTCTTCAGCATATGTAGGAGTTCTTTTCCTAAAAACACAATCAGCAAAGCTATCTAGGTAGGTCCTAGAATCATCAGTTAGTCCATTATAATAAATATCAAGAAGCTCATTCTTAGGTATCCAGGATGTGCATGAATCAAGACACATAACCTTATCCATGACTCAGGCAATCTCTCTTCTTCTCCCTGTTTTAAATCAAAAAGGCTCTGCAAAGCAACATGTCTAGCACTGGGAGGACAATATTTCTGGAAGAAAGAAGCAATCAAGCAATCAGGGCTATCAATGGAACCAGGAGGTAATCTATTAAACCAAGCCCTAGCTTCTCCTTTTAATGAAAAAGGGAAGATCTTAGTAACAAAGTACTTGCTATCTTGTTTGTGATATCTATCCTCATAATTTTTCCTATCTTGTTTGTGATATCTATCCTCATAATTTTTTTAACAAATCACCATAGACTAACAGTGGGAGCAACAGATCAGTGATGTGCACACTGAGCTTGACCTCACCATTGCAAGCCCTGGTGACTATAACCTGATGTTGCAACACGTTGGTGATGTGTTGGATGGACACCTTGGACTTGGGTCAAACACCAACAATGGCAACACTAGTGATGCTAACGTAGCTGCTGACCAAGACAACATCAGTGGAAAAAACTGATCAAGTAAACAAATCTTTGGCGCCATCGTACCAAGCTGGTGATCTTGTTTTCCTCTTCAGCCGGCCCTCCTCTGTCTTCTTGGATCCACCTTGAGTTCTTGTCCCAAGTTGACTCCTTGACTATTGACAAGATACTTTTGTGGCATCCTTGGAATCCTGCCATCGACATGGAGGGCGTTCGAGGGGAGCACCTCGTGTTTCTCTCTAGGCCACTTGCAATCTCTCGCGCAACAGGATGAGGTCGCATACTATGGAGTTCACGGACACACAAAAGTAAAAAAGACATGTTTTTATCTCCATGACTTCAACGTGTTGAATCCCCTTTCTCCTCGATGTATTCCATGGGAAAAAGGCATGCCTTTTCTCTCTTTATGGTTCTCATCGGCCAGCCTCGATCATTGTCCACATAGACGAAGGCCTCCTTCTCTACTGACGGCCACCGTGATGGGAACGGATCGACCAGGACCTAGCCTTGACATAGTCTTATGGCCCTAAGGCCATTCTACAAAGCCTCGCTGGCATGTTGGGTCTTCAAGGTCGACCCATAAACAGATGAAATGCTACTTTTTAAGCCTCGTTTACAAGAGGAACAGAAATATCATGTAATGATATTTACCGGGTCACATTAAGATGATGCAACACCTCTGTATCTTTATGTTTCCCACATATTACATATTTTTCCCTTAAGAAAATATCATATACGCTTCATGTTTATCTCTTTATTTCAGAAATATTGGCTCTACTTGAAAACCGACCGAAGAAAGTCCAATCTATTTGGTGATGCATCTGAAAGCGGGAATTGCTCCGGATCCTCCTACATGAATAACCAGGGAGGTTTCAGTCGTTATGATAAACATAAGAGATGAACACGCATCTTCAACCGTTGTCTTGTTGGGTACAAACAATCATTTCGCAAGGACCTGTGCATATATGTGTTAGGAGATCATGGTGTGCTCCCCACCTAGCCAATTCAGTCCAGGAATTAGGCCATTGGTGGCAGCATGCTTAGGCACGTTGTGCCATGGCTGTAGGATGCAAGAAGGTGCCTCGCTTCCACGGTGGCTTGACTTTTGTGGTGTGCAAATATCTTGAAGTACCAACGAGAGGGGGTATAGTCCTATAGAGGGTATAGTCCTATATAAACAAGGACCTAATCTGGGGTCAAAGTCCACAAAGATGGTGTGGCTTCTTTTCAACAAGGGGTGTTCATAACCGATTCCAACTGAAACCTTAGAATGGAGAAAACATTGTAGTAATTCATTTCCTTTTTTAGCTCTAAGCTCACTAGCCAATGCATTAAAGAAAAACGACCAACAGTTTGAATCCTTTTCGGCTGAGATCATGTACATATGTAACTAGTCCTTCTCTTCTCATATTTTTCAGTTAAGTGAGTTACTATGGACTTACGAACAATGTTGGATTTGTTACATATAAAATTATTTTGTTTTAGGCAGCCAATCTCCAAAAGAGAAAAAGTTTCTTTGTTGGTGCTTATGTATGGTGTTATTTTGACCTAAGCAAATTTGGCCTGCAAAGGGAAAATAGAGGGTTAGAAAACTACGTTGCTTTTCTACAATGAACAAGAATTGAGAAGTCATCTATCTTTAATTTGCACCCAATTCTCCAGGCCAGCGAGGTAGGTTGTATTCCTCACATTTAATTTTAACCCACTTTGAGGTCTCTCTAATCTATTTGGAAAATCAACTTTCAGGTAAGTTAATCACTTAAGGTAAGAATTATAATACATGTGCTTTATACTGGTCTATATGGTATATTGTTTCTAACGACCATGTAGTATCAAGTTGTTTGTAGAATATACTAGAAGGGCCCCACGTGCTTTGCCCTGTCGTTGTTTGTTGCTATCGTTTAATATTTCTTCGCTGGTCTTTGTTTTTATTTTTTCACATTAATAGCTCATCTTAATTATCGCTCCTAAGAACTACTACTGTCTTCGAATGCTCATTCAGGTTTGATGGAATGCAACACCAATAAAGTTGATCCACGAGACACAAGGAAGATTTGGATAAGAACATGTAAAAGCAACCTTATTGACAAAGTATGAAAACTGAGAACAAAAAATTCTGATAAACCTCCTCCTCCCAAAGACACTACCGAGGCTCTTGAACCCAATACAGTAGTACAAAAGTTTAAAAAAAGCCAGAAAGCGCGTCCTTACACATCTTTACAGGAATAGTTCTAATGAAATTGTTAATGTCTCTAGCTCACTTAAGGATGGCAGTGTGTATCTAAAGGGTAACCCCTACCCGCTTTAGTATAAAAAATGAACTAAGTTTTGATAAATCATCACTTTTTGATAAAACTACTTCAGTTTTTTGAACTAGACTAAAATTGAGGGTACCCTAAAAGTTCTGAACTGCCATCTCTAAGATCACTGTGCTCTTGTCGCCTCACCAGATCATTGTTGCTTCACTCAAAGCAAATCAACTATGGAAATATAAGAAAATGCCTGAAGGGCTGAAGACACTCAACTATCCAGAATTTTGGTACTTGCACAATTGCATTGTGCAAACTACTACCTCTATACCGGTTTATTGGGCTAACACGGAGTTTAAGAAAAAAAGTTTGATCATAAAATTTATCAATAAAACATTAGTTATATGTCACAAAAATTAAACCATTGGATTGATATTTAAAAAGCTCTTTCCAATGATATAATTTCTGTGACAAATGATTCATTCGTTGGCCAAATTTATAGTCAAACATATTTCTTGGTTTTTCTTTTAGCCCAATAAACCGGTATGAAGGGAGTACACAAATAACAACGGGCTAAAGATTGAATACACAGGAACATTAAGAACTGTCGGAACATTCTCACAGGCCTATATTATATATAGCCTTGTGAATTAAGTTTTACTACACTCATAGCCTCGTCAAACCATATTGCTATAAAATGATGAAAATCGCAAGCTGGTAAACTTATTGAGCCCCTAATCTGGACTATACCTAATTAATTTTTCCACACACTTCCATTCATTGCTTCTATATTTAAAAAAATTATTAGTACAACTGAAACTCGTGGAGAACATCTACAGTGGAGAATTAGTGTTCATGGCCATTTGATACAGATAAAAATAATGCCTGGTTGCATATCCAAGAACATGGCAAAAATTTGGGTTTAGACTTGAAAAAAATCTTCACGTGGAGTTTGGAAAATGGTTCATGAGGTTGAAAAAAATATCTGCGATACAATAAAAGTTCACTAGATACAAAAAATGTTAATGAGATTAAAAAATAGAGCTCTTTTACGGTGATTGGGACGATACTTTTGGTACTGTCGGGTGCTGTCCAGTCTCTAATTTTTGCTAACCGTTGATTAAAACAATTGATTATCCTCTATCATGCATTGACATAGGACCAATTGACCTCTAGTTCTGATTTCTGAATACACAATGCAATTAAAAAAAAGAGCATCGCCACATCCATGATCGTACGAGTCAGCCCTACATATTCGCGATCATACATAGAGGCCAGCCCTCAGTAATGGCCAGCCATCTATAGTGTATTATGAATGTATATAATTGGCCCGTCTCTAGAATTTGGGGGCCCCGGTGCGACATACCAAATGGAACCATAATTTTCGTTCAAACTCAATAATCTCAGTAACTAGTGAAACTAAATTATATATTAAAAAACAACTAGCAGTGTGGCCCTCGCAATTGCGAGGGCATCATTTTTAGTGTCAAATGTGATAATTAAATAAATTCAAATTTCATGGATATTCACTTTTTTATATACAGAATAATATAGATGCGTAATCTAAATATCTAACTATATATCAGATAGATTCTAAAAAAAACTATATATCAAATAGATGTGTGAACTCTTGGTTATTGTAGATTGATATTTTGTCTAACAATAATCGATGTATTGAGAATGTGCTCATTGGCATCTTACTCATAATCAAAGTTAAATATACAATATGAAGAATGCTTTAATAAGATTGAAATTTAAAATGTCTTAGTTTGCTCATTTTAGTGAAAACATTCAAACTCTTTATGTCAAAATTAGGAAAGGCACATGGTCAATAGTCTAGTGTTCCTGTCTCCACCGTCTCCTCTCATATTGATAATTTGCTAAGTTGTCGGGAGATAGGGTAACCTTGGATCCACCTCTCTTGTGTAGGTTTAGGTATCTTTCTTATTACCCCCTATATGGGGAGATGGTGTTGTACCAATAAGTTCTGGTTCTTCACTCTACCGTATGACCATGAAGGTTTAGTCCATGGATCCAATGTCTCTTACGCCTTGTTTTTTTTATTTTTGCTCAGTATTTAAGGAATGGTGAAGCAATTGGGAAACCTGCATTTTGAGGGCCCATTTCAGAACAAAGAAAAAATATAGGAATTTAAAATATATGATTCCTATAGGAAAATTACTATGCTACCATTTGGAACAAAGGAATAGATATCTCAGATTCATTTGAAATCCCTATGGAATAACATATTCCCTAGCAATTTTGGAGGAAAACAAACATGAGGTCTCACCTCATATTTTCAACTCATTGTGTCAGCAATTCTTCTTTTTTTCCTTTGTCACATCCAAACGACATTTTGCAAGTTTTTATGTGGTTTTAGTTCCTACGTTTCTCCTATTAATGTCTTTTAACTTCATGCATTTCAAACGGAGCATGAGTAATGTTGTCCCTGGATTTGTTTGACATATGATCTTAGTTAGGACATCTGGCCTCCTAAAATTCTAAACCACAGATTTATGTTGTGGATATAGAACATGAATCTTAATCTTATGGATGAATTCTTCTAACCATTACGCCAGACCTGCTCTTCTTTACATTGAATTTGAATGAATCAAATTTCTTATTTCAACTATTTTATTATTCCAGATCTCATATATTAAATACAGTTGGCCTCCTAGATCTTAGTACTAATTTTTATATAAATTGTTTTCGGATATCCAAAAATTTGTGGGCTTTATCTTCATTTTTTATGGAACCAAAATACAAAATTTCTTTCATTCTTACTTCTAAAATTACATGTAAAATATTTGGCGTCTTCTTTAATTTCTTAATAGAATGTTGGCTATCGAGAATTTCAATTGATATACTAAATATTCAATAACTAAAAAATGTTGTGCACACGCCTTGCACATTTTACTAATGATGTTTCAAACTCGGACTATGAATCTTTGCAAAAAAACTCACACTATATGAATAGATCAGCGTGTAAACACATACCAAAGTAATTCCCTGGTCTGACACAATTTATTTCTGTTTAAACTTAAGGTTTTCTAGTCGCGACCTAATTTTTTTTTGGGCTTAGTCATAAGATTCCAGCGAACACCTCTTTTACATGCAACCTCTTTCGTTTATCCGTTTAATCTTATTAAGGTCTTCTAGTGCGTGCTAATTTTTCCTTTCTTGCTTGCTTGAGTCCGTATAGGGAAAAAAGCGTGCAACCATGAACTGGCTAGATTTATTTCTGATTAATCTTAAGATTTTCCAAACTCGTTTTTTTAACACCCAAACTCGTTCCTTGGACGTGTTGCATGCAAACTGTTTCCATTATATCTTATTCTGTTCGGTCCCTACCTCATGCACGTTTTGGAGGTGTCTATCTCATACACGATTAGGACGTGTCAGCTTTTTGTGACAACATCAGTTTACGTAACTTTTCAACTATTAAATCTTAACCGTCAATTATAAATCCAACCGTCAATATAATTATAGGGATGTGGATCAACCTAATGCCTCGAAAAACACTCTTATATTGCTTTTAGTATATAATAGAATAGATAGATTTAAACAATTGAACTTTTTTTTTGGAAAGAGCATATATTAATATCACAATGACACCAATTACACCCAGCCTCTGCAACAACGCATGCCCTAGCGGTTCTATGGATGCACACAGCTCAGAAAAAAGAAAGAGAAATTACAAAACAGAAAGTCCCGCTACAGAGAACTAATCCTCAAAGAAATGACAGTGACACCATCAGAACAACACCACTAGTCCTCCACTCCAATAACAACGCCTTCAAGAAGGAAACAGTGCCCAAGCGCCGTCGTTGCCCAACCAAAGGCCATAGGTTTTCACCCTGGAGAAAGTCTTTACTCACAAAACAATGTCTTTAACAAGATCATTGCCAGGCACAACCAGCTAAGGCCAGACCTTGGATTTTCACCCTGTAAGATAAGACTGAAAACTCCTCTGTGTTGTCTTTCCGCACCAACAGTCGCTGCAACGAGTCTCAGATCACGCAGCCAGATCTCCGTCACCACAAGAACAAAAATCACCATCGCTACCCTCAAATTTCCGCTTTCCTGACATTCTCCGCATCTGACATCACCATGGATCAAAGCATGGCACTTGGTGTGAACAAACAACAGAGCTTCGCACCGCTCCCGCTGAAACCAATCGGCCAGAAAACAAGGTGCGCGCGACCGAATACCTTCCGATCCAGCAATCTCCAGGCATGATACGCCCATGGGAGTTCGCCGGCGGAGCCTTCCGGAACCCGCCTCTCCAGACCAGATCAAGGAGGGCAAGACATCAAGCAGATCTTCTTCTTCGTGCGAAAGAAATCAAAGGAACACCACCTTTATTAGACCCGACACAACGATCCCCACACCGCCGGCCGGTTCCCGGAGGACGGATCGAGCAGGCAAAAGGAAGAGAGCCAAACCGGGAACCACCGCAGCAGCGCCGGAGCCGCCGCCCAGCAAGATCCTAGCGCCACGCCTTGACCGCTGCCTACCACGGCGCCCCCGCCGAGGGCAGACCTGGCCTAGATGGCCCCAGATCTAGCCCACGCGGCGCACCCGCAGACGGTCGTCGTCGCAGCGAGGCCCCTCCCTACACCACCCATACCGCCTCCGCCGAGCCACCATGCGCCGCCCGCGACCTCTAGAGCAAGACGCGTCGTCGCCCTGACCCGCCATCATGCCTCCACGGCAGCCCCCCCCCCTCTCCAACCTTCGGCGGCGAGGGCGCCCGCCGCCACTGACGAGGTTTAATCTCGTCAATGCCCATTGTTATGGACTTGGGTTTTGGAGAAGATGGGGATGCTGGAGATTGCGGAACGGTTAGCAAACAAGCAACACGAGACACGAGGTTTACCCAGGTTCAGGCCTCCGGAGGGAAAACCCTACTCCTGCTTGTCTTCTCTTGATTATGGCAGAACCGGTGACTACAGGGGTGCACAGATGCAATCTGACGTGGAGGTGTGTATGCGGAAGTATGAGTCGAGAGATCTAAGTCGTGCCCTCCTAGCCTTTATATAGACTCAGGCAGGTCCCAGGCACAGACCTAGTCGGTTACAGGTTTTAGGGTTTACCCTTTGAATTTCCTATCTACTCTAGTCTTGCTCTCCAAGGATCCGAAGGCATCACGGGCCTTGACCACCCGAAAGTCTTCATGGGCCGGCGTATATTTTCCATTGGCCTTCCTTGGGCTGGACCAGGTATGCTGAGATCATGTGCCCGCGGGGTATAACCATGTCAGTAGCCCCCCGAGTGATCAGTCGAATCGTAGATTCGGATAAGGACTCTTCAATCCTTTGGGTGCAACTATGTATTTCAATAGTTCATGTGTAGGGATTGTTGATGCGTGTGTCTGACTCACCCGACGGATCAGGGTCAGTTAACTGTCTTAGGACGAAACAACACGATCTTCTTCAGGTTCGAGTCCCTCAACTCGAACCTGGAACATATGCTTGTGTAATTCGACTCAGGCCGCGGAGGACTTACAGGAGTGGAATTCCAGTGAATTTAATTGATGTACCCAACGCGTCCGTCGGGATTTTTCATCGCGTCTGTTGACACGGATTTACACTAGCAGAGCGCAGTCGATCATATGCGTTATCAGGCCATCAGATATTATCTGTAGGTCTTATCTTTGCGTCGCAGACACAGCATCCGAATTTTTATCACCGCGGAGGTGTTTCGGGTGGCCAAGGAGAAAATGTAGCTCACTTAGTATTTAATTGGGGCAAATTTGCCGAAAAAATGTTACATGCCGATCCGAAGGATCGCAGTCGAAAAGTTCATAGGGTGCGCGGCCAGCGCTCCCTATGGGAGTAGCCCCCGAGTGTCTGTTCGAGTCGTAGACTCGAGCGGAGACTTTAACTCAGCCGTTGTTTGGCTTCAGGTCCGTAGGACAAATTTTTTGGATGCTTGAATCCATCCTCCCTATGGGAGTAGCCCCTGAGTCCGTAGTGGAGTCGCAGACTCGACGTAGGACTCGAAAAATAGTTCAATGCTATAATGTGTTGTTCATTTTTCGGGTGCGCGGCCAGCGCTCCTGATAGGAGTAGCCCCCGAGTAATTAGTCGAATCGTAGATTTCAGTGAGTACTCTTAACTTTTCAAGCCGAAGAAATTTGGACTGTTGCCAGTATGGCTTTTGATGACGTCAGTGCTGACAATCGATGACCTCAAGCGTCTGCTGCGCCAGAGATGACTTGACTGAACAAATATGGGTCCCTCTTTATGACATTGAATTGACCGGTCATGCGCAGCGTGGAGATAATTACGGCGTCGCCTCGATTTCCACGCGTAGTGGACGGCGTGTTAGCGACGGATCGTTGCGATGCTGACACGTGTATGGCCAGATCCTGCCGTTGGCGCTAGGTCTTCCTGATGGACGGTTGTCGCGCATCGTCTTCGTCTTTATAATCATTGGGGGAAAGCATTAGTTTGTTTTCACCGCAGCTATTCTCGTTTCACTGCTTCCTTGTTCTTCTGAGAGTTCTTGCTGCGCCCTGGAATATCCTCGGACATTTCCTTCATCCATCCTACGTTCTCGCCGCCTGCTCCTCCGTACCGCAATGGGGAAGGCGAAGAAATCTTCTTCTGCGGTTGGTACCAGCGCTGCTGGGGGGAAGAAGAGTACCGCCGCCACCCGTGTCACTGATGGTGGATGGCGGCGATCGGAGACGCGGGAGAGTGATCTCTGCAAGCTTCGTGAGCGGGGCTTGATCCCGCAGGATAGGGAGGCCGTCCATCTCCCAGGCAACAAGGTAATTCCCCGCCCCCCCGTTGGGTTTCGGGTTATGTTCGTTGCCTTTGTCCTTCGTGGCTTCTCCTTCCCAGTCCACGACTTCCTTCGTGGACTGCTTTTTCTTTATGGCATCCAGCTACACCATCTTTCCCCCAATTCTCTTCTGCACATTGCTTGTTTCATCACTTTCTGCGAGTGCTGGCTCGGTATCGAGCCGCACTTTGGCCTCTTCCGGAAACTCTATTCCGTGAAGCGGCAATCTGGTTCGGATGGTGTCTATCCCATTGGGGGTTGCATCATTTCCCTCAAACCCAATCTGCTTTTCTTTTCTTTTTCCATGTCCGAATCTGTCCAGTACTGGCAGAGGCGATGGTTTTATATCCGTGACTCCACAGTGGCTGGGCAGGATTTTGGTCTTCCTCCTTTCAACCCTTCGCAAAATATAGAGCCGAAGAGGTCCTGGAAAAACCAGATCTTGGATGGCGAAGTCGCGGAGATAGAGTCTCTCTATCATCGGGTGAAGGATCTCCAGCTGATTCCTGATAAGGAGGTGAACGGTGTGGATATCATCCGCACCTTCCTGAAACGTCGGGTGCAACCTCTCCAAGCTAGGGCGCACCCAATGTTCCTTTACGCTGGGCATCGTGACCCAACGAGGGTTTCGGCTGAAGAGTTCTCTAGGGGAGATCTCGACGGTGTTCTTCGCCCGCTACTGAAGTTCAAGGCTGGAGAGGATATCCCGAGGAAGTCGGTGACTTCTTTTTTCTCTGCTTCGCATCCTGTTCCCCAGGTGTAGATCCGGGTCGTGCGCATAGCGCTATTTTCGACTGCATTATTTTTGTATTTGTTTGCTAACAAATTTGCTTTGCTTGTGCAGGAGTTTAAGGTGCCGGGAATGTCGCCACCGCTTCCTGAATTGTTTCCGGCTGCACCGGACAATGAGGTAGTGCATTCGATGTCCGAACTGCCATCGGCGCGGTGTCCGGCTGAAGAGGCCAACGAGTCGAGCGAGGACCACACCCGCAAGCGGACACAGAGCTCCAGCGAGTCTTCGGATGCCTCGACTCCTCTGACTCCTAGGAACCCACTGTGCCTTGACCATCATAGTGATGGGCATGGGGGCTCTTCCTCTCCGATTCCTGCCGTTCCTGTGCGGGCTGTGGTGCCGCACCCGCCGGCGAAGCGGAAGAAGGAAGAGAAGAAGGAAGAGAAGAAAGAGGAGAAGAAGGTCCGGAGGACTCCTCCCGTCTTCGACTTGCGCGAGCTTGACTCGTAAGTTTCTTTAGTCCTGTAGTGTCTTTTTCGCCTGTCCCCTTTGTACTTGTGCTAATTTGTCTTTGTGCAGCCACTCTTCCAACGATTCTTCCAGCGATGGTGCTCGAGAGATGATGGGGGAGTCGAAAGTCGTGCTTCCTCCTCCTCAAACGGTGGCCACCTCTGAAGGCGTTGCTCCAGATCCTTCTCTGCAGGAGGTTCGGGTGGTTGCGCCTCAGAAGGCTGCAAGCGGACCTTCGGCATCACCGTCTAATCATGTAAGTAACTCTACTTCTTGCCACGGGGGGAGCCCCCGAGCCTGTTTTTGGGTGATTTTGGGTTTATATCTTTTGTCCTTACCTCGGGGGGAGCCCCCAGGTGTCTTTTGTCATTTTGTTTCGAGTCCCGAGGGGAGCCCCCGAGTATTTTCGTATGTGTGACTGTCTTCTGCTCGTTCTTTTTGGGCGTAGCCCCCGAGCCCTTCTTGTGACTAGTAGTTCTTCTTTCTTCAGCCTTTTGTGCAGGATGCCAATCGACTGGTGCAGCAGCACCTAGCGCTGGAGGCCAACCTCAAACAGCTGCAAGGTACTTCTTATGCCTTGGTCTTTGTTTCATCTTGTATTCTTGTCTTGTTATTCGACACTTGTTTCGGTTTGATGCAGAGGATCACAACACTTCTCTTCGTGAGATTGATGCTCTCAAAAAGAGCCTCGGTCAATCGGAGAAGAAGGCCGAGGTCGTCGTTGGTGCCAGGGAGCGCCTCGAGCTGGAGTTGGCCCTGGCGGCCGAGGCGAAGGAGCGCCTGCAGCAGGAGGCTACGGACCGCGAGGAGCAGCTTGCCACTGTCGCGGTTGCGCGTGAAAGAGAGGTGGCTGGCAAGCTTATGGCGGCTGCCAAGGTTGTTTCGGGTGAGTATCTTCACCTGCGTCATTTTTGGTTTTCTTGTCTTTCTTTTGTGGTGTTTTCTTCATTCCTCGTCTTTATTGTCTCAAATGCCGCGGGCATCGAGTTTGACCGTGGTGCTTTGGAGCACGGGAGTGCTCTGGATGATGCTACTGCAGCGGTCGAAGATCGCTGCAACACCGTCGTCAACTCGCTCGCCATGGCCATGGAGGCCCTTGGTCGCTTCTACAAGGAGCTTGTCCCCAAGGGTGCGGCCCTTGATGATGTTGATGCTCTGGCGGAGGCACTGTCAGCCGAAGCACCTGCGGCGTACAAGTGCAAGCAGAAGGGCATCGGTGCATCCGTCAGGCTGGCGATGGCCTTGGCGGCTGGAGCGGAGCTGGACCTTCCCCAGGTCACATCCTGGATGCTGACGACTACTGATGGGTCTGAGGTAGCCTTCGCTACCTATGCTACTCGCTGTAAGCGTTATGGGCCAAAGCTAATTGATCTGCTGGCCGAGTACGCGCTACGGCAGCAGGGGAGGCCAAGGCAAGGCAATCCGGCTCCGAGGTGACTCAGGGTGCCGCGTCGTAGGCGCTGTAGCTGTAGGATAGTTGTAGCTTCTTTTGTTGTAAATATTTAGATGAACAATCTTTGTGCCACGTAGTGGCTTTTGCTGCACTTAATGAATTGCTGAGTTGTGTGCTCCTTTATCTGCGTGTTCATGTCCTTGCCTTTTTGTTGATCTAGGGCCCTTCGGGTGGTGATCCCGTGGACACCTCGCCTGCCACGCGGCTGCGGCCATCGTTGGATGATTCGTCGCAGCTTGCTTTTCTTCGAGACCGTATTCGCAGTCTCGAAAAAGAATTGCTTGGGATGCGTGGCCATGCCGACGTCTGGAAGTCCAAAGCGGATCGCGGTGCTGCTAGAGAGTACTTGATGGCGGAATTGCTTCGATTATCTGAGCAGCTTTAGTGTAAGTTTTTCGAGCTGCTGCTCATTTCTTCGGATGCGCCTGCTGGCCTTGCATCTTACTTTTGTGCGAGTATCGCAGGTGCTAACCTTGCTCCAAGGGAGGAGAAGGAGCGTGTTGCTGTTCGGGTCAATTGCTTGACTTAACAGGACATGGAAACCGGCGGGTTCTTCTGGATGGATCATGACCGTGCCATGGCTCTGGCGACGGTGCAGGATCGCGTTCACCAAGTATCGCGGGTGCTTCGTCAAGTGCAGACTTTACTCGTGTCGGTTATGCATGTGATGTTTCCACTGGATGCTGCAATGCCAACCCTTTCTGGTCTTCTATCGAAGTTTCGAAACGTGCATCTTGTCAAGGAATTGGTGCGGCATCAACTCGTCGCAAGGGTGAAGGCTGCGCTGTCCCTTGTGAGGCTACATCGCCCTGACGTAGATTTGTCTGTTGTTGCGGCTGGGCCGCCTCTTCGTCCGGATGGTGGCGAGTGGGATATGCGTCCACATTATGCGGCTGTAAGGCAGTATGCCGAGCAGGTCGTAGATTTGTTTGAGCAGCGTGCTCAAGTTATTCTTCAGAATAGGCAGTACCTATAAAAAGGACGGATGTAAAATTTGTATGTATTTGTCTGGGCATGTTTTGCCCTTTGTTATAAAGATTTGGTTGCTGTTTGAGCACGTCGTGCTTTGTTCACATACGTGTCCTTTTCGTTAGCCTGACGTGGTCAGCTACTCAGGTGTACACATGTTATCCTCAGTCGACGAAATCGTGAGGTGGGGGGAGCCCCTGAGTGCGTTTGTAGCATAAGAGTGCGAATAGTAAACGAAAGTTTTTGGAGCGAGACACTTAGCTTTATTTATATTGTAATGGAGGAGGTACATTGTTCGGCTGAGTAGCCTTGGCTGAATAGCCTTATTGAAAGTAAATAGGAGGGTAGCTAAGGGTAGAATCGTCGCAGTTGTGCGATGTTCCATGGATCGCAGTTGTGCGACGTTCCAATTTGCGACTCCAGATTCCACATGCTTGAGGCGGTAGGCGTCACCTGAGATGACTTCGGTGACAAGGTAGGGTCCTTCCCATGGTGACTCGAATTTCCTCGGTCGCTCTTGCTTCAGTCGCAAGACGAGGTCTCCTTCGACGAAGGACCTTGGGCGCAGCCGTCGGTTGTGGTAGTTGCGGAGACTCTGCTGGTATACCGCTGACCGAGCTGCTGCTATGTATCTTGCCTCGTCGAGTGTGTCGACGGCGTCTTCGAGTGCAGCCATGGATTCAGCTTCGCTGTAAGCGACGACCCGGGGGGCCTGGTGGCGTACTTCGGATGGTAGCACGGATTCGGCTCCGTGCACCATGAAGAATGGCGTGTATCATGTTGAGCTGTTTGGCGTGGTACACAGGCTCCATAGGACGGAGGGTAGCTCTTTCGTCCAGGCTCCGGCGAGTCGCTCGAGTGGGCTCATGAGGCGCTTCTTGATGCCGACGCCGATTAGGCCGTTGGCCTTTTCCACCTGCCCGTTCGTTTGCGGGTGCGCCACCGAGGCGTATGTGATGTTGATTCCGAGGCCTTCGCAGAAGTCTTGGAATTCTTTGGAGATGAAGTTCGATCCATTGTCGGTGATGATGCTATGCGTTACGCTGAACCTGTAGACAATGGATTCAAAGAACTTGACGGCAGTCTTGCCCTTTTGGTTAGTAACCGGCATGGCCTTGATCCACTTGGTGAATTTATCGACTGTGACCAGGAGGTATACGTGCCCCCCTTTCGAGGATCTTGGCAGTTTGCCGATCATGTCGAGGCCCCATTGAGAAAAAGGCCAGGCTAGAGGTATGGGCCTGAGCTCTGACCCGGGTGCGTGTGGTTTGTCGACGAACCTTTGGCACCCCTTGCATCTTCGAACGATGTCTTTTGCGTCGTTCATGGCCGTGAGCCAGTAGAATCCAGCTCGTAGAGCTTTAGCGACAAGGGAGCGGTTGCCTGCGTGGTGGCCGCAGATGCCCTCGTGGATGTCTTGGAGTATGGTTTTCCCGTCACCGATGGTGACGCACCTTTGTAGTACACCCGTAATGCTGCGCTTGTACAGCTCGCCATTGATGATGGTGAAAGCTTTTGACCGGCGAGATATGCGTCGGGCATCCGTCGGGCTGTCAGGCAGTTCTCCGTCTATCAAGAACTGGAGGTACGGTCGCGTCCAGGTTTCTTCGACTGCCATGACCTGCATCAGGTTGACCACGGCGACCTCCGTGTCCAGTTTTTCGGGTCCTTCGTGACCTTCGGGTAGCGTGGCTCCCGAGTGCTCTGCCTCTTCGGGTGATCCCTTGGGAAATTTTCGCTTAATGGATGGCACGCAGATCTATTTGAGGAACACACCTGGTGGCACCCTTGCGCAGGTGGAGCCGATGTTGGCGAGTCTGTCGGCCTCCTCGTTGCTTTCTCTTCCAACGTGCCGAAGCTCGCAGCCATCGAAGCCTCCTTCGAGTGCGTTGTAGAGTGCGCGGTACGCGATCATGTTTTCAGCGTGTGCGTCGCACTCGTTCATCGTCTGTTGGACAACGAGGTTGGAGTCACCGTAGATGAACAGGCGCGTTGCGCCACAGATTTTTGCCATCCTCATGCCGTGGATGAGGGCCTCGTATTCTTCCTCGTTGTTGGAGGCTCGAAACTTCATCCGGAGGACGTACTTCATCTTGTCGCCCTGCGGGGATGTCAGTATGACCCCGGCTCCTGCTCCGGCTTCACGCTTGGAGCCGTCGAAGTGCATCGTCCATGACCGCGTCATGTCTGGGGTGTCTGGCAGCTGCAGCTCCATCCAGTGTACGAGGAAGTCCGGGAGGACTTGAGACTTGATCGAGTGGCGCTTCTCGTAGATGATGTCAAGAGGTGACAGCTCGATGCCCCACAGGGCCACGCGTCTTGTGGCCTCTGGGTTATTCAGGATGCTGTTCAGGGGTGCCTCATTGACGACCATCACCTGGTGCTCCTGGAAGTAGTGGCTCAACCGACGATCCGTCATGAACATGCCGTAGGCGAGTTTTTGGTAGTGAGAGTACCTATGTTTTGTTGGCGTCAATACCTCGCTAAGGTAGTAAATTGGGAGTTGGACCCCATGGGTCTTGCCTTCTTCGGGTCGCTCGACCACTAGCACGGTGCTGACCACCTGGTGTGTGGCTGCTATGTATAGTAGCAAGAGTTCGCGCTCCTTTGGCGTGACCAAAACGGGCGAGGTGGAGAGCAGTCGCTTGAGATCTTCGAATGCGTCGTCCGCTTCGGGCGTCCACTTGAATTTATCTGCCTTGCGTAGTAGCTGGTAGAATGGCAGGGCTTTCTCGCCCATGCGGCTGATGAACCTACTCAATGCCGCTATTCACCCTGCGAGCTGCTGGACGCCCTTGAGATTCTTCGGCTTCTCCATCGCCATGATGGCCCGGATTTTCTTCGAGTTCGTCTCGATCCCTCGTTGGGAGATGAAGTATCCAAGCAGTTGACCCGATGGGACGCCGAAGGCGCACTTTTCGGGATTGAGCTTGATCCTGTAGTGGTCGAGGTTGTCAAACGTCTCGCGGAGATCGTCGATGAGCGTTCTTGCCTCCCTGGTTTTGATGACTATGTCGTCGACATAGACTTGGACGTTTCGACCGATCTGGTCCTTCAGGCATGCCTGCATGCATCGCTGGTACGTGGCACCTGCGTTCTTTAGCCCGAAGGGCATTGTGTTTTAGCAGAACACTCCAAACGGTGTGATAAACGCCGTTTTCTCTTGATCTTCGACCTTGAGTCGAATATGGTTGTAGCCTGAGTAGGCGTCAAGGAAGGAGAGTTTCTCGCATCCTGTAGTCGAATCGATGATCTGGTCGATCCGAGGAAGAGGGAAGTGGTCCTTTGGGCAGTTCTTGTTCAGCGACGTGAAGTCCACGCACATCCGCAGGATGTCCGTGTCCTTCTTGGGGACCATCACTGTATTTGAGAGCCACTCGCTTTCTTTGATCTCCCAAATGAAGTCTGCAGCGAGTAGCCTGTTGATTTCCATCCCGATGGCTTCGGCCCGTGGTTCGGACAGTCTCTGGATGGACTGCTTGGTGTCTGGAAAGACGTTGAGTGCGTCTCGGCGAATTCCCTGGGAACTCCTAGCATGTCCGCATGACACCAGGCGAAGATTTCCCAGTGCTCATGGAGGAATTCGACGAGCGCGCTTTCCTATGCGGGGATGAGGTCGTTGGCGATCAGCGCCGTCTTGGAGGCATCCGTCGGGTGGACCTGCACCTTTTTTGTGTTGACGGTGGAGTCAAAAGACATGTCAGGTGCGTTTTGTCGTGCGACTGGGGGTGCCCCATTGTCCGTCACCTCGCGGAGCCTTACAAGCTCCTCCTGCATGCCGAATGACTGGGAGATTCTGTTGAAGTCCCTGTCGCAATGGTCCGATCGGGTGAAGCTCCCGTGGACTGTGATGACGCCTCTGGGTCCTGGCATCTTGAGTAGCAGGTATGCGTAGTGTGGTACTGCCAGGAATCTTGCGAATGCTACACGCCCAAGGATGGCGTGGTACTGTGATGGCCAGTCCACCACTTCGAACTCGAGCCGCTCGCATCGGAAGTTGTCCGGCTTGCCGAAGATGACGTCGAGCCATATCTTTCCCAAGGGGAATATGCCCTTTCCTGGAACGATGCCGTGGAACGTTGTGTCTGACTGTTCCAGGCTGCATAGCGGGATCCGCATTGCTGCTAGGGTGCTTGCGAACATCAGGTTGATGCTGTTGCCGCTGTCCATGAAGATGCGGCTCATCTCGAAACCTCCGATCTGCGCCTCGAGCACCAGGGCAGCATGACCTGGGCGAGGGACCTGGCAAGGGTGATCCGAACGGTTGAACGTGATGTAGGACTCTGATCCGATGAGGTACTCAGGGATGGCAGGTGGAGCTGTCACGGCCAGGTTGATCTGACGGGTGATTTTCTTCTGCACCCTATTCGTTGGGCGTCCCTTCTGGATCATCAGTGCTCCTTTCGGCGGGGGATACCCGTGCCCAGCGTTGTTCTGTGCTGGTGCGACTGGTTGGTTCGGGCCTCCTACAGGTGGCGGTGGAGGAGCTCCATGCGCTATTTCACCAGGTGCAGGTGCGTTCCCGAATCCAGGGGTGGAGCTTGCTGCCTCATCTGAACCATGCTTTCGCTGAGCTTCTGGAAGTCACGGCAGTCCTTGAGCATGTGGCTCGCCTTCTTTTTGTCATCCTGCTTGTCGATGTAGAAGTGGATGGTGCATGGACCCGAAAGTTTTTTGTATGCTGAGGGTCCGTTATCGCGATCGCGGCGCTGCCACGACTGTGCTGGGCGTCCTCCATCGCAGAAATTTCCTCCACGGTATCCTCCGCTGTTGCGGTTGGCGTCGTTGCGGCGATCGGCATAGCCGGCCGCGGCCATGTCGGGTCCATCGCGATCGTCGTAGATGCGCGATCTCCTCTTGCTACGGCGTTCTCGTCATCGGCCGTAGTCATCCTCTTCCTCCGAGTGCGCCCGGTGGATGGAATCTTCGCAGTCAGCCCACCTGTTGGCGATGTCCATGAGGTGGTCGAGTGTCTTGGGTTTGACGCGCCCAAGTTCCTCCTTGAAGTCCTGGCGCTTGACGCCGTCCTTGAACGCGTCGATGGCCCTCTCTTCGGAGATGTGCGCTGCGGAGTTCTTGGTGTTGGACCAGCATAGTATGTACGAGTGAATGGATTCGCCCGTTCGTTGAGTGCAGGCCCGCAAATCCTTGATTGAGGCGGGCCTTTTGCTGGTGCCTTTGAAGTTTCGGATGAAGCTATAAGCCAGCTCCTCCCAGCTTCGGATGGAACCTGAAGATAGGCTGCTAAGCCAGATCCGGGCTGCGCCTGTCAGCTGCAGCGGAAGGCATTGCATGGCGGTTTCCTTGTTTCCGCCGTGCAGCTTGACGGATGACAGGTGGTCGCTGAGCCACGCCTTTGGGTCTTGTGTGCCGTCGAACTTCGGAGTATCCTAAGGAAGTTTGAAATTTCGCGGCATCCGTGTTCGTCGAACAGATCTGCTGAAGCATCGGGCTCCACAGAGTTCTCCTTCGTCTTCGTCCATCTCGGATTCAGACGAGCATGCGCGCTTGGCTCGCGCTTTGTCGATTTTGCGCTGTGTGAGCGCGTCTTTGGCGTCGTAATCGCGGTTGCGATGGCGCGAGCTCTTGTTCCTTCAGGGAAGGTCATGGTCCTCCTCTTCGGATGAAGGAGTGGGGCTGCGGTCGAACCTGACCGGAGGTTTCTTCTTCGGCTCCGTAGGAGCTTCCTGATGGAGCGCTGCTCCGACGTGTCCGAGTCCGGTAAGTGCGGACTTGTGCATGGCTCTTTTCGGGTCCCCCTCCGGAGGTGGGTGGGACGCTAGGTACGCGGTGGCTGCCATGATCGCAGCCTGCGGCGTTTTCGGGATGATGTTGCCATCGGCATCCATCTCCATGAAGGATGCGTGGAGGGTTCGGGTCACCTCACGGCGCTCCTTGGGATCCATGTTCTCCATCCGGGAGCGATGCTTGTTGTCGTGGTTGCCATTCGAGCTGGATCCGATGCCCGTGGCGGAGAGCGGAGCTCATCGCGTGCTGGACTCCGAGGCTGCTTGCTTGCGTTTGTCAAGCACCTCTTGCATCTTGACCTGCTTCTTGTGCTCCTCGATGAGGAGTAAGTGGTATGCCATCAGCAGGTCCCGTGAGGCGTCTGCAGGCAGGATAGTGTTACCCGCTACGACGGCGCGTGCCTAGGCCCATCCGTCTTTGCTAAGGCGGATGACCTGGCCGGGGTCGTCCCCTTCGGGTGGGGGGGACTGGCTTCTTCTGTTCTCAGCGTTTCTGTTCTGCGGGTTAGGTGGTGGGTTTGGCGGCGGGTTGGGCGCTCGCTGGTCCACGTCACTCTGGATGACTACGGCGCATTGGTAGCGCTCGTAGATTGGTCCGCTGCTACCGCAGCTTTCGGATCCAGAACCGTAGGTCCCTTCGTCCGATGGCGGATCGCATAGATCAGAGTTGCAGTTGCTGCTGTCGTAGGATTCATCTGTTGATGATGATGTGCGTAGCAAAGGGTGTGGGGCCCATGAAGCGGGGCTGATCGATGGCAGGGGCACCCGCTCTAGGAGGCGGAGAGTGCCGGTTTGCCCCACCTGGAAGCAGAAGCTCCCGAATAGGATCTCGAGTCCGTCGCCTACGGGCTCGAAGTCCTTCATGGTGGCCGGTGAGTGGGCGGTGAAGTCGAAAGCGCCGAAGATGAGGTGACTCTCCGTCACCACAGAGTTGTAGATCGCTTGGGTTGGGACCGTCACGATCGCACAATCAGCGTCTCCAGTTCCCACAGACGGCGCCAATTGACGAGGTTTAATCTCGTCAATGCCCATTGTTATGGACTTGGGTTTTGGAGAAGATGGAGATGCTGGAGATCGCGGAACGGTTAGCAAACAAGCAACACGGGACACGAGGTTTACCCAGGTTCAGGCCCCCGGAGGGAAAACCCTACTCCTGCTTGTCTGCTCTTGATTACGGCGGAACCGGTGATTACAGGGGTGCGCAGATGCAATCTGGCATGGAGGTGTGTATGCGGAAGTATGAGTCGAGAGATCTAAGTCGTGTCCTCCTAGCCTTTATATAGACTCAGACAGGTCCCAGGCACAGACCTAGTCGGTTACAAGTTTTAGGGTTTACCCCTTTGAATTTCCTATCTACTCTAATCTTGCTCTCCAAGGATCCGAAGGCATCACGGGCCTTGACCACCCGAAAGTTTTCGTGGGCCGGCGTATATTTGACGTGGGCCTTCCTTGGGCTGGACCAGGTATGCTGAGATCATGTGCCCGCGGGGTATAACCATGTCAGCCACCGCGAGAGGGACCTGCGGCAGCGGCGGCGGAGGGAGTCGCGCAGGGGGAGCCCGCCGGCGGCGGCTAGGGTTGCCCCGAGTCGCCCCATACGGGAGCGACGCGGGGTCCTTCTTTTTTGTCACTTCCTATGCAGTTAGTGTGACACCAAGGCTAAATCTCAAAACAATTGGACATAAATGGACAAGTTGTTGCGGTCATACTTTGACATATGAACTTTATTGCCAATCGGGAGGCTCGTCGGACGAACGGCGAAGCTAGGGCTGGCCTGGTATCCTGATATGCTGTTTCCCTGTATGTACTAGCCTTCTAGGATCCAGTTCAGACAATCAGACTTCATCAAATTCTGTAGGAATGAAGTGTGATCACCGTATCAGACATCAGAGATTAGAGCCCTAATAAAAAGACATTAGAGATTAGAGAAGGGTACGTAGTAGGTTGCTCGATCAATCTGCAGCTTCCCAGGCGAACACCTGCAGCCTGGGAGGAACGCGGGCATCGTCGCGTCGATGACCGATCCACGATAGCGGGACAGTTCGCCAAACCAGCGTTAAGCGATCTGGGTCACACCAGGAAAAAAACAAGTATTGGGCTACAGAAAATTGGGGGCCTCTAAAAATCGGGGGCCCTGTTCCGTCGATCAGTTCGAACCTGCCCATCGACGGGCTGTATATAAAATGATTTCAGGAGTTATTAAAAATATTAATTTTCTAAAAAAGGAAAAATCTCATCATCGAAGGGCCACGAGAATGCAGAGGATTAATTCTTTGCTTTAAGCGGCATATAGAAGTTCGCCGCACACTCGCGGCCCCTGTCTTAGGCTGCCCCGTTGCCCCTGGGCTGGGCCATAGAAAACGGGCTTACTCCTTGGATACGCAGCTTCAGAAAAGAATCAAAATTTGAAAAGGAACCAAAATAACAACTTGTATATATGAAACATAGAGAAGAGAATGAGAACAGAAAAGAGAGTACCGCACACACTTGTGGAAGCCTATCATGAAATCACCTTCTATCTTCGGTGTGAAATCGTTCACCACCCTTCACTGGGGGATTTCGAGAGTTCATGTGCCCTCATCCTGGGGCTAGAGTTGCGTGCAATCAGACGAAAAGGACCAAGTAGTTGAGAAAACTAATTAGAGAGAGAGGATAAAACGGTGTAAATACAAATCAAACACATGCGGTTGTTTGGACTCGAAGAAAAACGTTCGAACTCAAATATCACCGTGAGAAGCCCCGTTATCTTTTCTGTAGCCTAGCCTGTTAGTTTTTCCCGTTATTTTTTGTTGGCATCAACTATTTGACCCCTGTCTAGACCTGGCCTTCTCCTCTCCTCTTCCATTGTCGCCCAAATCATTAGCTCACCTCTGGCTCCTCCTCTCCAAATCGGAGCTTGCCGTGGCTTAACTTGTCTCTTCGCCATGGCCAGACAGCCTCGCACGCCCCTAATCGGGCCTCGTCGTCGCCTCCGCCGTCCCAATCACTAGATCAAATGTATGGTTAACCTCCATGCCAGAAGTGAGAATATCCAGGTCCAGCAACAACTTGTTACAACACTCGATTGTTCAAGGACTTTTTTGTCAACATTTCCTTCCATGTCTCAAGATTCCACAACCATTTGCACTGCAAGCTTCTATTTATTGTGTCCAAATCCAGCACACGCAATCCTCAACAGTCTTTGGACAGGCATACAGTTTGATAATTTACCATGTGATATTTCTCCTTGTCATCCAATTCATCCCAAACCATTATTGTTTTGGCCTTTTCAAGGTTTTTAGCTATAAAAATAATAGTGTCATCCACATAGTAAAGCATGGGTGGATCACCATCCACTAGACATGTTACTACCCATCAATTTGACCATCTCCCTTTGCTCTCTTAATTAGCACAACTAACATAACCACCACTATGAGTAGATTCAAGTACTACTTGCTATAACGAAGTGAACCGGTATGAGCCATTAGGAGGCGGCATCGACGGCTGAGAAGAACCCATTTAGGGTTCCATTCCCCTCGCCGGTGACACTGCCAAGCCGCTCCGCCTCCGGTGGCCTTGGGGCTTTGGAGGTGTGGCGGACCACGGCCTCTCATCGGCCGGAGGTTTCTGTTTGTTGGTTAGACTATTTTTCCATGTATTTTTCGGGATGGTGAGGCGATGATTACATCCTATAGTAAGGATAAGATCCTCCTATCCTCGCTCTGGTGGTGCATCTAGCGTCGATGGAGAACGCGTGAAGTCGTGTCTCCCGCAGATTTGCTCGGATCTATTCGGTTTTCATGTTTGTTGGTATGTTTTCAGTTCAGTTCCTTACGATCTATGGATGTAACCATTGACGATGGTTGCTACTCAAGTGTGTTGGTCTTTTGGAGACTTAGCACGACAACTTCTTGTCTTGCGACAAGCTTTGCTCCGCTCCAGTGTTGAATGGGCATGTACGGCGGCACGCCTTCGGCTTGCGCTAGTGTTTGTATGTAGTCGTGGCTAGGTCATATATATTTTGAACTATTTGTAATGGTTATTAATTGTAGTCCTTATTGTACTAACCGTTGATGATTGTAAATAGATTGGTGAAATTTTCGCTAGAAAATAACATAACCACCACTGTATTAAATAGAATTGACCGTTCGTTATTCCCATGCACACATAGCCCCACGGGTAATCCTCAGTCTACGCTGCAAAATTGATCAAAAATGTTTTGATTCCACAGGGGAGCTAAGTGCCTTTATTTCTTTTTTGCGCCGCTGCTTTGTCGAGTAGTACACATCAACACACTCCCGCCGCTCGTGATGTCCGTCTGGGTAGGTAAGCAGCAGGACAGGTAAAGGTAAAGTAGGACATGTATGTTGTACATACTAGCCTCCGCATGCATGCATCCATATACTAATTATGAAGATGCTACGCCCAACATAGGTAACCAAGTTCTTGTTTTGACAAAACCTAGCTAGCTAATTTATCAACCTAGTAGGCATCCATATGGCTATATATACCTTGTCGCTTTTTTTTCCCTTCACACTTGATCGGTCGGCCATACGTACAAAAAGCAGCTTGGATTCCTCCGCTTTAAAATGCAAATGGTTACTTTAGAACGGACGGTGTGTATATATAGACGCTGATGGCGGTGATTGCTTGCTTCCACACGCAATAATGAGCACTCACGAGCGATCGATGGAGTAGTTTTCGAGATGTATCGATCGATTAACTAGATTTAGCTATTGCGGGATCCCTTGCACTCGGCGTTGATGTCCTCTCGGCGTTAATTTTCACTACACGGAGTTATGCCAACGGTAAGCCTCTCGCCACTGCCATATACCGTGAACTGTCCGTCCGCAAAGCGGGAAGGAGACCCGTGCTCAGCTTGCGCCGATGGTACCCCTCGGCATTGCTACATCTACGCTGAGGGTATAGCTACGCCGAGGGTCCCTCTCGGCATTGCTCGTTTGTGCCGAAGGTTTTGCTATGCCGACGGCATTTTTGCGGCCCACGGCACTGCGCGACCTATGTCGAGCTGTCCGACCATTTTCTCTCAGCGTTGAATTTCCAGCCCAGCATCTGCGTTTGTTCCTGTAGTGTGTTTAGTTGGGCTTAAGTCTGTCTTTTAGATTTTGGCTTATACTAGATCAAAAAACAGCTAAATAGGTGTTTTTAGTCTTCGCTTCGGCTTTTTGATTGAACATGGTTTTATGATGGTACAAACCAAAAATCAAAATCAAAAACAGCTTTCTATATGTTTTTATGGCTTATAAGAAGAAAAAAAAAAGCTAAAAGCCAGAAATAAAGTCAACCAAGCGGACACTCGAAGAAAGCCACATACTATGTGCGAGCTTCAGCGGCGTCGACGGTGTTCGGTCGCTCCTCGGACTTGGGTCCTAAAGGTTGCAGAACCATACGACCTGCGAGACTGGCCTAGCTATAGCTAGCTAGCTACTACTGCAACATACTTTCTCCTTTTAAAAATATAAGATATTTTTTAAAATAAATAAATCTAGACCTATTTTAGTGTATAGTATTACTCTAAATCTCTATAATACGTCTACATATATTTAATTTACAAAGCTAAAATATCTTGTATTTCTAAATGGAGGAAGTAGTACGTATATCTACATACTTACGTGTGCGGTGTCCGAAGGTTACCAATGACTTTTGTGGCTGCTAAACCTTGTCGATTTTCTCTTTCCCATTGTGAGTTGATCGGTGCTGAAATAGGAAGAAATTGAGACGGACAAATCGGTCGGCCGTTCATAGAAAGCAGGTTGGATTTCTCCGCTTTTGTTACAATTGCGATAAGAAGATAACGAAGAACAAAAAACGAAAAACACAGCAAGAGGACACAGATTTAACGTAAAAAAACCTCTGCAACAAAGAGATGAAAAAACCACGGGCGCCAGCCAGCGAAACTTCACTATATCGAGGAGTGTTTACAAACGCCGGGGATTTCACAGATGCAACTCATCCCAACCGGCGGGTTACAAGGGGTTTATATATCGGTGGAAACCTAGGTCTTTGACGATCCGTACCGTACCATGGTCTTTGAAAGATTACACTCGGCCCAAGCCTCCCGGCGATGGGCCTCGCTCCACTCGTCAGAAGTTGGCCTATACTTTGTAGAATTTGAATCAACATATAACAAACTCCACCTTGAGACAAATTTCTCCTTGTAGCATCAGCAGCAACCATCTTCCTGAACAAACAAAGCAAATACTTTCTGCGCCAATAGCCACTTGGGCTAATTAGTTAAACCAACTAAGTTCGAAAAAAGCTCAAACTTAGCAACAGGAACAGGTTTAGTCATCATATCAGTAGGATTATCATGAGTGCTGATCTTGCATAACTTTAATTTACCTTGAGCAACAATGTTTCTAACAAAATGGTACTTGACATCAATGTGCTTAGTTCTCTCATGGAACATCTGATCTTTTGTAAGGTATATGGCACTTTGACTGTCACAAAACAAAGTAATGCAAGAATCATCTCCACAAAGCTCAGCAAACAAACCTTTCAACCAAACAGACTCTTTGCAAGCTTCAGCAATAGCCATGTATTCAGCTTCAGTAGTAGACTATGCAACAACAGCCTGCAATGTAGCCTTCCAGCTAACAGCACAACCACCAACATTAAACACATAATCTGTGAGGGATCTTCTCTTATCCAAATCGGCAGCAAAATCTGAATCCACATAGCCAACGAGTCCCTCACCGGTCCTGCCAAACTTCAAACAAGCATTGGAAGTGCCAAGAAGGTACCTGAAAACCCACTGAACAGCCTTCCAATGTTCTTTATCAGGATTAGCCATGTATCTACTATCAAACTCATAGCATATGATAAATCAGGACGAGAACAAACCATAGCATACATCAAAGAACCAACAGCACTAGAATATAGCACCTTTGACATGTACTCAAACTCTTCATCAGTAGTAGGACATTGAGAAACTGACAATTTAAAATAAGGAGCAATAGGATTACTAACTGAATTGGCACCATCCATATTAAAACGATGAAGAACTTTTTTAATGTAACTTTGCTGACTAAGAAATAACAAACCAGATTTTCTATCTCGGGTAATCTCCATACCTAAGATCTTCTTATCAGCACCAAGATCCTTCATCTCAAACTCACTACTTAGGTGTGCCTTCAAAGTTTTGGCCCAAGCCTCCCGGCGACGGGCCTCGCTCCACTCGTCAGAAGTTGGCCTATACTTTGTAAAATTTAGATCAACATATAACAGCTTTAATTAATGCCCTGTTACTTTAGAACGGACGGTGTATAGGTACATAGTGGTGCTAGCTTGCTTCCAGCTCAATACTACTACTACTGAGCAACTGACGAAGCGATCGAGACAGTAGTTTTGGAGATGTAGCGGTCGATGAATTAGAATTAGCTATGGCTAATTGCTAGCTAGCAGGGCGTGCCGGCAGCCCGGCACAACTCAGGGGCACTTTTTTTTTTCACAAATCAGGGGCATGTTTAAAAGGTGAAATGAGAAGAGAGCGGATTTACTCAAAGTAAGTTGGTCCTCCGGTATCACATATGCCTTTTAATCAACAACAGTACAAAGAGTTTTAAAAGTAATAAAATTATAATTAGATCATTGAACCACCTAGCGACGACTATAAACACTAGCATGAGCCGAAGACGCGCCGTCGTCCTCGTCCCTCCATCACCGGAGCCGGGCAAAGCTGTTTGTCGTTGTAGAGCTTTTTGCAATAGACAAACAGGAAGTCGTCGTGCTAAGGCCCAAAAGAGACAGCGCACCAGAGCAGCAATCATCGCTGAAGATGACAACCGTAGATCGAAAGAGACCGACCTAAAACCACACAGACGAATACGAAAAGCGACTGGACCCAAAGAGATCCGCCGGATACACGACTCCACGCGCCCTCCGCCGGCGCTAGATGCACCACCGGAGCGAGGATAGGGCGGAGAAGACCTTATTCTGATTCAGGATGTAGCCGTCGCCTCAACAGACGAATACACTGAAAAGGTCTAAACGAAAAACGGAAACCCTCCTGCCAACGAGAGGCCGTGGTCCGCCATGCCTCTAAGGCCCTAAGGCCACCGGAGGCGGAGCGGACCGGCGGCGTCGCCGACGAAGGGAACAAAACCTAGATTTGTTTTGGTATGTCGCCGTCTCCCTGTCGTGAGACCCTCACGTAAATACCGGTTTGGTGGACAACACCTCTTTCATCACATATGCCTTACATATGTTAGAGATTTGTGCAAAGTTTAAAAAGTCAATAACCGTCATATATTTACACTTAAGCCTCCCTAAAAAGTTGGAAACAACCCGAGCTCAAATCAATCGGGTAGCGAAATTTGTATGTTTCTTGACTGGAGGCCTGCTAAAATTTGTAAGTATCATTAAATTTTTGTTAATTTTGATTTTTCTATTTTTTCTACTGTTAATTTGGTTGTTTTTTTATTTTTTTTATAATTGATATTGAATCGTATGTGTATCTGCAAGATTCAAAGCAGTTTTAAATCTCTAATAAATCTAGACTAAACTGAAATGGTCTTTTTATAAAATAGTTTATACAAATCTCTAACAAATCAATGGTAATGATAGTACCCGCATGCCTAACCTTAGACGTGGTGTTGCATTCTTGAAAAGAGAATCTCTCCTCGGTGCGCTGGTGATCAGGTGGCCTCCGATGAGCGGTGCAGATCAGCCGGCATGAAGTCGTGGATGACGTATGTATATGTACACATGAGTACATCCCTCGTCGAAGCACGTATGTACGGCGGCAGGTGGCGGCGGTGCAGGAAGGAGCCCAACTTGGGACTCGAGACTCGCTCGAGAGCGACCGGCGGTGAGAGTTTCAGCGGTGTCACTCTTGGGCGGTTCTCCAGACATGCATGCAACGTCGTTCACCAGACCGCTATAGCTGCTCCAACAACATATAGCATATCTGCGTACGCGTACGTGTGCGGCGTATGGTTGCCCACGACTATATATTCTGCCCGCTAAACCCATCACCAGGCCACATGCTAGCTCCAGGGTAGTATTCAAATACTAGCTAGGGTAGCCAGCCTCGTATAGAAAATATTGAGTGGGTATAATTGTATTGCATTTGTATCCCATAATTCTTGGCATGTGCTGAGGCGTTGCTTCGTGGATTATAGCCCTTGAGCTTATTAATTAAACTACTCTTTACTTCACTCAGAGTACTACTCTAAATCCTCATTAATTGGGCAACATAAATTTAGGTACGTATATTGTGACAAAAATGTCTCAACCAAAATTTAGTATATGTTTATTGAGAAAAGAATTATGATGCCTCAGAAAGTACCTATATATTTAATAAAGTGCATCCAACGTGTTGATATGACAATTTATCGGAGGAAATTGTGAAGCGCCTCTCGAAAAGGCCCACTTTGTGCAATTTGTGTTGTTTTTCTTTCCAAGCAATCCAACATGACCAAATTTCATTATCATCATGTAACGAAATACAGAACATGGTAGCATTCCGGATGCCAACAAATAGAAAGAAAAGAAATGGTTCATAACAAGGTCCCGCTCGAAAAACTAACACCTGACAACTAGAGTAAAGCTACAACTAAGGACCGCAAGCAAGATATATACAACCGGGACAAAAGCAACCCAACCCAAAAAAGGATGGAAAACTAGCCGGCATTAGGCCACCAAAAAACCATCGACAAGTTCAGAAACAACCAGGAGGATAGTAGCATCATTGTTTTTCATCTTTCTTGTATCAGTCAAGCTTCGAGGAGTCTCTGTCCTTCTCCATCACCTCTAGATCCAGTAGCTTGACGATCATCATCATGAATAAGCAGCTGACCAGTTGCAGGACTAGCCCTTCCTCCAAAAACGATATTCAGTGGTGCATCATCAAAGCAAGCTCTATTACGAGTTTTCCATATTTCCTAGCAAATAGCAGCAATGTCAGCAATCTCGACATTTCTACTAGCAGGCATATGCTATGGGAACCACTAGAAGAATTGGGAAAAAGTAGCTATTCTATCTACAGCTCCTATGGATTGAGCCCCACATCTCCACACAAACTTAGTTGCAGCACATTCAAATAAAAGATAGCAAATTGTCTCCTTAATCACAGAACATACATCTTGTATTTCCCACTGAGTTCCTTTAGATCATATTGTCCTTTGTAGAGATGGCATTGTGCCAGATTAACCACAACCATACTTTGATTTTGAGAAGTATTTTTCTTTCCACAAGTGTCTAAATGATCTGTCTATTCCATTGCTGCAAAGCTTTTCATACATGGATTTGACCAGGGTAGTTGAGTTGATCAGGACCGATGTCGCCCAGTTCAAATTGGCCTCGAGGTTATGATTTCTTTAGTTTGTGCCTTTGAGCACAAAGTTGTAAATTTTTCCTGTACCTTTTCTCCTCTTTTATCTATAAAGCTTAAGGGCAGAGCTCCTGCCATTCACGTCAAAAAAAATACATGGATTTGACAGAGAACACTCCATTTTGTCCACTTCCAAATTGGTTTATCATTCAAAGCAATCAAAACTAGCATATCTTGCAAAGCTCTCATCTACCCCTGAAGGTCAACGGAAAGCCTTCTCCTCAAAGTAAATCTCCAGCCAATGGCAACTGCCGCATCCACGGTCAGATATTGTTCATTGCAAATGTCAAAGGAGCTCTGGAAACTTTTCTCCGAGAGGAACCTGCTCACACCAGAAATCTTTACTTCTCCCATTGCCAACTTGCATATTCCTTCCACACATGTACATGTTCTTGAGATGTAACATAACTGACCAAAGGGCATAGTCCATGGGTTTGTGTTTTGTATGGAAAATCCCAACATCCCTTAAGTATTTGTTTCTTATAAAACTTTGACTAGGCCCATTGTGGTTTTCCAATTTCCACCACCACTTAAACATTAGAACAATATTGAATTTGGTGAGATCTTTTATAGACCCTCTTTTGATCTGGGTTTGCAAACTAGCTTCCATTTGACTAAATGGTATCTCCTTTTGATGGCATTTCCATTCCAAAGGAAGAGTTTAATAGGTTTCTCCATTTGTACCACATTGGTTTTCTGTAACAATCTCAAGGACATCTGATACACCCTAGTGCTAGATAAACATGTATCAATCTTTGTCACCCTGTCGCCAATAGACATGGCACTACCAATCCATGCACCCTTTTTCTTCTTTACTTTCTAACCCGGGAAAGCCATTTCAGCCACTGTAATCCTTCTAGCAAAAAGAGGAGTCCCGAGATATTTGATAGGCCACTTGCCAGTTGAACAGTTCAACATAATCATTCAACTTATCATTATCTTATCTTCCAGGATTAACATAACCTCAGTTTTTTCAATGTTAATTTTTAGGCCTGACATCATCTCAAAAAGATAGAGCAAAAGTTTGATGTTTCTAGCACCCTCCATGCTATCTTTGATGAACAAGATAGTATCATCAGCATATTGGAGAATAAAAATCCCCCAGGCACTAGATGATCCACCAGCCCTTCAAACATACCATTCTATTGACCCAGATTAACAATCTTTGATATACTGTTAACATCTAAGTTAAAGATGGAAGGGGCATAAGTATCCCCTTGCCTCATACCTTTATGGCTGCCAAAGTAAGGGCCCACCTGATCATTGATTTTAACACTTAGTGTCCCTTGAGTATCAACATTCTTGATCCATATCATGTTTTTTAGGTAAGTGATCCATATCATGTTTGTTTCACTAAAACCCTTATGTATGTAGCAGTTAAAGAGGAAAATCCCGACTGACCTTATCATAAGCTTTCGCAAAATCAATCTTAAGGAAAACTCCTTGCTGCTTCTTCACTTTAGTTTCTCTAAGTATCTCATGCAACAACATAACCCCATCAGTAATGAACCTACCTTTTATAAAAGAAGTTTGGCATGGATGAATCAACTTGTGCATGATTATATGAGTCCTGATTGGTATTTCTTTGGTGAAAATCTTGAAGTGGACTTGAAATAAGCAGATGGGCTTGAACTTTTTGATAGCATTCGCATCCTCCCCTTTTGGAATCAAGTTAATCACTCTATAATTGATTCTGCTCAGGTCAAACTTATGAATGTGGAATTTAGCAAACATGGCCACCATATCACTCAAAGGGTGATACATGTGAGCTTTCACTGAGGCAGCACTGAAACCAGCTAGTGCCCCTCCAGAGGCAGCACATCCTGATTGTGTTCCTCCCAATTTGATCTTGCACTCAGATCTTGATTCTTCTTGTTCTTTGATATAATAGGTGTAAAACCATCATCAACATCACTATATTCTTCCCCAAAGCCTAAGATCAGAATCTGTTTGCTAGTTTCTACAACATTCTCTTTCACATTTTTTAGCAACAAGATTATGCCTAGCAATCTCTAAACATTTCATACAATCAATTTTATCAAGTGAAAAATAAGTAGGATTGACACCCAACTCTAAATCTCTAGCACAGATATTGTCATTATCAAGAACAACAAAAGATTTTTGGGAGTGAAGATTGGTACCTTAGAGATCTCTTACACTAGATTGGTCCCTTTCCCTATCTTATACTGTCACTGGGAATTTTGCTTAGCACCTTGTACAGAGCTAGATCTTGGGGGATGCAGAGTACCATCAGGAATATTAGTAGGAATAACCCCAGAAGAATCTTCCATCTGGGAAAGGGGTTCCTCATATGTGTTTCAATTTCTAGTTGGGAACCATCAATAGGTATCACCACAGCCATGTGTTCATGTTCCAACCTAGGGGCGGGTAGAGCCATAACCCTCCCATGGATGAAAGAACCTTCTCCATCATACATTCTCCTATTGTTGTTCCTCCTCACTTTCATCAAAGTCTACTTGTTCTTCTTCCTCATCCTCTCCTTCATCTTGCCTTCCCTCTTCAGTGGGGATCTCCTCCAGAATGGGACCCATGAGCTGATTGTTGGTTTTCTTATACATAGAAGCCTTGTCACTGCTAGAAGAAGCCAGACTGCTAACAAAATCCTTGAAGGATGTATCATTGTGTGTTTCTTGTAAATCATATGTATCCACAATGTCAATGCACCAGCAGCCAGATCATTCGCCACTTCCATATGAACATCACCAAGCAGTGGCAGAGCCACACCCCTGGCAACAGGGGCCATAGCCTGGGGTGCAGAACATTTTTTACCTATATACTAGTGCAAAATTGTTAATTTAGCCTAGCACTTAGTCTAATTACAACACTAAATTTAAATTTGGCCCAGGGTTTGTCTGGATCCTGGCTCCGCCCCTGTCACCAAGGTGTGGCTGCACATTAGTTCCAGTTGAAGAACCGGAAGGAGACATGCAGATATTGCTAGAAGAATCTCAAGTAATGAGATGACCACTTTACACATTGTTTCCCACGGTTGAATGTCCCATGAAAGGCTGCATTCTAATGTCCAAGAGAACATAGTCAGAATCAGATGGCTGTATATCACCAGTAACCACAATTTTCCTATGTCAGCAGCCTCTTGACCAGTACTAGCAGTGCTTTGATTTCTTCCTCCCTGATACATCTTTTTCTTGTTACCAGTTCTAGGTGGGGCAGAAAAAGATGCCAGCTTCCGGACCTTTATCCTTCTTGATGATGCGGATCCTTCAAACCTTTGCTTGCATAGATCACACACACATAAGACTCAAGCAACCATTAGACCTTCTAATATTGTTATCAAACTCAAAAATACATTTAGAGGGAAATGCCCTTTCACCTACTGGAAGACTCGTCGTTGTTCTAGATGGACAAAAGGGTCACGGCGTCCAGACCATGCCACGTCATCGTGACGTGTGGGCCATATTATCAGTTTGACTTTCGGTTGGCTTTCAATCGGTTATTTGCGCCGTTGGAAAAGAACCTGCGCTAAGTTGGTAGATTTTGGTTACAAGAACACGAAGGGGTACTAAAATGTAAATTTCGTCACCAATGCAGTATCAAAATGCTATAAACCTGGGTTGGGCTCATGTCGATCGTACAGAGTCAGTCCGCTGCACCTGGAAGATTTTGTCACAGTATCCCACACGAACCATAGTCCGCTTGACCCATCACCACAACTTCACATGCAGCCGATCGAGGAAAAGCAGAGTTTCTTCTCCCGTCACGAGCCGCCCGCGCCGCTTCCTTCCCTTTCTACTCTCCACGGACCACGGGCCACGGCACGCGTCGCCGTCGCATCGGCTTTACGACCCCACCACCCTCGCCGGCTTCATTTGAACTGCCGCCACAGCTAGCGCCACTCCGCCTCCTCCTTCGCGGCCGGGAACCAAGAACGACGCCAAGAAAAAACCATGTCGGTGTCGGCGGCGGACATGGCGGCCGTGAAGACGTCCTCCAACGGGATATGGCAGGGCGACGACCCGCTCCACTTCGCCTTCCCGCTGCTCATCCTCCAAACCCTCCTCATCCTCCTCCTCAGCCGCGTCCTCGCCTTCCTCCTCCGCCCGCTCCGGCAGCCCAAGGTGATCGCCGAGATCGTGGCCGGCATCCTCCTCGGCCCCTCCGCGCTCGGCCGCAACAAGGCCTACCTCCGCGCGCTCTTCCCGCCCTGGAGCACCCCAATCCTCGAGTCCGTCGCCAGCCTCGGCCTCCTCTTCTTCCTCTTCCTCGTGGGCCTCGAGCTGGACCTCCGCTCCGTGCGCCGCAGCGGCCGCCGCGCCTTCGCCATCGCGGCCGCGGGGATCTCCCTCCCGTTCGCGTGCGGGGTGGGCGTGGCCTTCGTCATCCGCCGCGCCATCCCGGGAGCCGACGAGGCCGGGTACGCGCCCTTCCTGGTCTTCATGGGCGTCGCGCTCTCCATCACCGCCTTCCCCGTGCTGGCCCGCATCCTCGCGGAGCTCAAGCTGCTGACGACGTCCATCGGTGAGACGGCGCTGGCCGCGGCGGCCTTCAACGACGTGGCTGCCTGGGTGCTGCTGGCGCTCGCCGTCGCCATCTCCGGGAGCGGCGACGACCGGCGCAGCCCGGTGACCTCCCTCTGGGTGCTCCTCTCGGGGGCGGCCTTCGTCGCCGTCTGGATGCTCGCCGTGCGGCCGCTCATGTCATGGGTGGCGCGGCGGTCGGACGCGGGCGGCGGCGGGGACGCCGTGTGGGTGGCCGCGACGCTGGCCGGTGTCCTGGCCTCCGGGCTCGCCACCGACATGATCGGCATCCACGCCATCTTCGGCGCCTTCGTCTTCGGGCTCACCGTGCCCAAGGACGGCGCGTTCGCGGGGCGCGTCACGGAGCGGGTGGAGGACCTGGTGTCGGAGCTGCTCCTGCCGCTCTACTTCGCGTCGAGCGGGCTGAAGACGGACGTGGCCACCATCCGCGGCGGCGAAGCGCTGGGCATGCTGGCGCTGGTGATCGGCACGGCGTGCGCGGGCAAGATCGCGGGCACCTTCGCGGTGGCCATGGCGTGCGGGATGGGCGCCAAGGAGGCGGTCGTGCTGGGCGTGCTCATGAACACCAAGGGCCTCGTCGAGCTCATCGTCCTCAACATCGGCAGGGAACGAAAGGTGCGTACACAGTTATAACCGTATACCATATTCTATCCATCTATGCATACGGTGCTGCATACACGTATTTTCCGTACGTTGTATAATTCACGTTTTGTCGTTGTTGCTCTCTTGCGCATTGATTTTATTTACTCCGGAGAATACACACGGGGCCGTATGCTATGTGGCGCAGTGTGTACACGTGATTCCGTATGGCTATACGTATGGATACATGTGAAGTGAGCCAAAAGAAGAGCTCTCGTGAGGACAAAAGCAGTAGTCACCTCCAAGCTATAGCTGATATGCTTCATGAGATTGTACTACCTTTCTACTCCCGCCGTTTTAAAATATAAGATGTTTTAGTTTTATAAAAAAGTATATCTAGATTCTTTTTAGTGTGTAAGTTCACTCTAAATCTAGATGAATCTACACACTAAAAGAAGTTTAGATACACTTCATTCACAAAGCTAAAACATCTTATATTTTAAAACGAAAGGAGTAGTATGGACCTATGCTATGTGAAATGAATGTATCCTCCGATCCAAATTAATTGACTCAGATTTGTCTAGATTCAGATGTATCTAGATATGTTTTCGTACTAGATACATTCAAATCTAGATAAATCCACGTCAATTAATTTAGATCGGAGAGAATAGATCCTTTTAGTGTATAGATTTCTCTAAACATCTATGAACCTATATATTATCAGACATCTAGATACATTCAATTAAAACGTGTTATAATTTTGAACGGAGGGAGTACGTACTAGATTGTACCCGGCCATGGCAGCTCGTGAGCAATCGACTTTAGTAAGTCAAATTTCTATATTTGTTTAAGTCCAACGAAGTCAGGTGGTGCCACATGAACCTTGTCTCTCCAACACCTAGCGCATAGGGAATCAGGAAGCACATGAACAACACGACTCCAAAGGACAAAATTTCATGGTGATTTATCAGCTACAAATATATCCATGGTTCCAAATATTTGCTTCATTTTTTCCCTCAAAAAAGAATTGCTTCCTTTTTCCCCTCTTAAAAAAACCCAAGGTTGATTAATTCAGAATTCGCTCTGCATGACTATCCATGCACAGAGAAGCATGCAGATTACCTAAAAAAAAGCATGCAATTTGTTTTCACTGACAAGTGGGCCCGTTGGAAACGTTGGAGTTTTAGATGGCCACGTGCAACTCATGCACCTCATACACACCGTACCACGTGGCGCCTGATGCATTGCGCATCTGCCCTCCGCGTCCGTCAAGCCGAAAGTCTACGCCATGCATATTCCTTCGGATGCGTCCGGAGTCTAACATTTTCTCCAAGTCAAAAACTTCAAGAGAAAAACGGGTTGCAGAATTTCTTATTCCCGAGTCCAAACTTTCCATTTTTCGTAGAGATTCGTAGTAAAAATTTGAAGTAAAATTTTGAACTTCTACAAATCTTGAGAACAATTTTATTTTTTGTGTTAGATTAACAAATTATCCCAACATAGTAAATATTTTGGGAGTGTCTAATTCTTACTCTTCTAGGATTATCTTAAGTCAAATTAAAATTTAACCAAACTTTATTGTATATGGTAACAACATATATGACAACAAATTGATATATTATGAAACTTCAAAACAGATCTAGTGATACTATTTTGGTATAATAAACGTGGCTACGTTTTCCAAAGTGTTTGGTCAAACTATAAAAGTTTTGGCTTAGAGCAAGTTCAATAGTAAGACTTCTCTTCTCTCTCATCTCTCGTCCATCCAACTGAGCAAAAATATAATATTTTAACCCTTAAAGTCAGCTAACAGTCCGTACTGTATTTGTTCTTAAGACAAAGCTAGAAGTACACTTATTCGCATGACTATACATGAACAAAGAAGAGTGCAAATTATATACCTAAAATAAAGCATGAAATTTTACTGTCACAGACAAATGGGTCCGGGAGTTGATGCTCACGTGTAACTCATGCATGGCGTGGGTGCGGCGCACCACCTGGCGCCATATCCATTGCGTCTGCCACCCTAAAGTCTACGCCATGCATGACTTCAGATGCCTCCAAAGTTTGCCTTTTTTTATTGCCAAGCACTCCAAAGTCTGACATTTACCTATCGTTTAAAAAACCAGACCGATGACTAAACACGCGAGGTTCTTGGTTTACGGTTTATTGGTTGGACCATCTGCTCAAACCGGTTCATTTGCTGATTTATTAAGAATAAAATAATAAGGAGAAGGTATGATTTTGGTAAGGAAATATATTTAAGCTACTATGGTAGAAATACATCTTGGCCTAGCCCAACAATCATTTTCTAGCTTGACCTTCTAGGGCGGTTTTCTTCAAAATCGGACTGCTGGTTCAACCACGGTTTGAACGGTTTTTGTGGTTCGTTAGGCGGGGTGGTTCATGCGCTTAAAAAACCACCGAGGCCATTGGTTCCTTTTTCCGGTCCAACCAACGGACCAGTCAGATTTTTAAAACTATGCATTTACTACTACGAGTCAAACCCAAGACAGAACCGATTGGGCTGAACTGAAAAATCCCCGCGTGAAACATTCGTTTCAAGGTAGAGATTAGTAGTAACATTTGAAAAGTTGCATAGTATAAATCGTGAGAAAAACATCTCATTTTTTCGGTCACATGAACATATTATCCCAACACGGTAAATACTTTTTATATTAGTATTACTTTTCTAATCGACTAAGAAGTAAAATTTACCAATCATTGCACAAATGATAGTAGTATGAATTTATTTCTCACAAGAAAAAATAGTACTACATCCGTTTTAAATAATAAGGCACACATGCACTCCAAATCAAAGTTTGACGGAATAAGTATTGAAACATGCTTTTCAATAATGCTAATTTTGTACTCATGTTTTTTATATATTTAGATGTAATCTTGGTAAAAAAAAACACGTAAAACGAGGACGTCTTATTTCTTGAAAGGAAGGCAGTATGAATCTATTTCCTAGGCTCTTAGATCAATTGATTTTTGTATTCAAGCTATGTTTATAATAGAGTGAAAGCCTGTTCGGAATTCCGATTGAATTGCGAATGAATTTTGCAGGAAATTGTCGAAAATTTTCCAGTCGTTTGAACGTTCACATTAGATGTAACAGAGTTTTGATTGTTGCAGGTGCTGAACGAGGAGACGTTCGCGATCCTGGTGCTGATGGCGCTGGTGACCACCTTCATCACCACGCCGACCGTCATGGCCATCTATAAGCCGGCGCGCGCGGCCGGCCGCCGCCGCCTGCACCCGCGCAAACTCCACGGGCCCACCACCTCCGCACCGGCCTCCCCGTCCGGCTCCACCGCCGGAGCCACCGCAGACGCCAAGGAGCTGCGCGTGCTGGCCTGCATCCACGGCGGCCACGACGTGCCGGCGCTCATCAACCTGATCGAGACCATCCGGGGCCACACGCAGCCGCGACGCCTCGTCAAGCTCTACATCCTCCGCATGGTGGAGCTCACCGAGCGCACCTCCTCCATCCTCATGGCCCGCGCCGCCCGCCGCAACGGCCTCCCCTTCCTCCGCCCGCCCCGCCGCGGCGGCGTTGGCGACGACCAGATCGACGTGGCCTTCGGCACCTACGCCCAGCTCGGACACGTCCACGTCCGGCCCATGACCGCCGTCTCGGCGCTCCACACCATGCACGAAGACGTCGAGGCGGTCGCCGAGGACAAGCGTGTCTCCCTCATCATCGTGCCGTTCCACAAGCGCCAGGTGCCCGGACACCGCGCCCACGGCGGCGCCGCCGGCGAGGAAGTGGAGAACCTCGGGCCAGAGTGGCGGGCCGTGAATCGGAGGATCCTGCGCGAGGCGCCCTGCTCCGTGGCCGTCCTCGTCGACCGGGGGTTCGGCGGCGGCGAGCAGGTGAGCTCGGAGCAGGTCGCGCACGGCGTGTGCGTCGTGTTCTTCGGTGGGCCGGATGACCGGGAGGCGCTTGAGCTTGCCGGGAGGATGGCGGAACACCCCGGAGTGCAGGTCACCGTGGTGCGCTTCCTCGACGGCAAGGCCGGCAGGGACGAGCACGCCGAGGTCACGCTGCGCCCGTCCGAGCCCAAGAACGCTGAGAAGAGCTACACTTTCTCCACCGCCGTCGTCAACGGCCACAGGGAGAAGGTAACAACCGTCCCATCACAGTGAACGCCTGCATTGTTGAACGATCTATGTGCATTGATTTGAGGACGGTGCGTCTTTGCAGGAGTTAGACGAGGCGGCGGTGGCAGAGTTCCGGCAGAAGATGGGCGCCATGGTGCGGTTCGAGGAGCGCGTGGTGGTGGGCAACGCCATCGAGGAGGTGGTGGCGATCGGAAAGAGCAGAGAGTACGGGCTGGTGGTTGTCGGCAAGGGGCGGCTACCTTCGGCGATGGTGGCGGAGCTGGCCGTCCGCCCGGCGGAGCACCCTGAGCTGGGGCCCATCGGGGACGCGCTCGCGTCGGCTGGACACGGCGTTGCGTCGTCGGTGCTCGTGGTGCAGCAGCACGACGTGAACGCGGACGAGGTGCCTGTGTCCGTCGTCCAGATCGACGGCCACGCCCACGACGGCGAGCTCGACAAGGACGACGTGGCCGTGCCGTAGAACGAAACAGGAGTCTGATCTGCCGCTGACGTGTGTGTCTACTTATTACTAGGAAGATGATGACGACGATGACATGACTTGTAACGGAGTATATGTAGTGAGTTTGGTGTTGCTTCACATGTAATTTAACGGTCAATAAGCAAACGAATAAGCTCAATTTCTTACCAGATCAAGTCCTCTTCTCACTAGTTGAGTGGATCCTTTTTTCTCTCTTTTTGACCCGAAAGGCCTCGATGCTGCATTTCGGCCGGTTACAGACCAAATTACAACAAGGACCATCAGAAAAAAGGGAAAATACAAGAAGGTTCTGGAAATAAGCACTAAGGACCCTAAAAGGTTTGACAAGAACACCGTCGATGAACCGCTTCCACGAACAGCCGTCCTCCTCGCCGACGGGGAGCATGCTACTTGGGGTGGAGGAGACGCTCGATGTCGTCTAGGAGTCAGAGAATGGATTCCCTTGCTGGAGGTTGGGCTAGAAGAGGGTCGCCACTCGACCAGAAGAAGTGAGGGTGAGGTACTCGTCACCAGATGAGTCCCCAATTGAAGAACTCTTGAAGAAAGTCGTTGAACGGCAAATATTGGTGGATGAAAAGCCCTCTGCTCGATCCTGAAGGAGCCAACTGCAGAGATAATGCACCCGATTTCACCTCAAAAAACCATAGATATATGATGCGTCCACGGCGGTTTGAGTTGTCGCCGCGATAGGGAAGAGGGTGGAGGGTCGCAAGGAGAAGAAGATGATGTTAGGAAGCTTAGTAGGCGCATCTGCTCGTACCGGAACTAGTGGTGACCAGGGAGTGTTCGGCCGATGAACGGGACAATGATTAAGCTCTCTAGACTAAGGGTGCATCGGTACAGACTAGACAAGAAACAGGAAGACATCGGGGAAGTGGAGCAAACAGGCCGGTAACGTAGGCGGCTTTCTTTCCAGCCAAGGGCACACTAATTCGAGGACGGTGAGCAGCATGGACGCGCACGCGTGCGTTGTGGGCTTAGGGTGAAATTTTGCCACGTTCGCACAGTCCATTTAAGATTATACCCAGCCCCACTTGTAAGATTTAAGTAGGTCCCACACGTGGCAAACGTTATGCCGCCAATGGTCAAAGGCCTTGACTCGACGGAAACGCGCCCTCGATATTCGCGAGGCTGGGCTAGAGCGAGGAGGGCAAAACTATGTCGCATTTCGAGCGGTCGGCAAAACTGAGTAGCACGAGCTCTAGTGGGGCACATAAAGAGTTATCCCTTGGTTAAAATAACACCATACAAAGGCATCAAAAAACATTTTCTTGTTTGGAGATTGGCTGCCTTAAACAAAAAAAATTAAATACGTATGTAACAAATGCAACATTGTACGTAAGTCCATAATAACTCACTTCCTTCACAAAGCTAAAACATCTTATATTTTGAAACGGAGGGAGTACAATGTTATCTCCATTCTAAGGTTTCAGTTGGAACCGGTTATGAACACCCCTTGCTGAAACGAAGCCACATCTTTGTGGATTAGGTCCTTGTTTCTATAGGACTATACCTCCTTTGCTGAATTGTGAAATGACCCCGCAATCAAGAACTTTTCATCTCCAAAACTACACCTCTCGTTGGTACTGATTCAGAGTGGAAGCGGGGCACCTTCTTGCATCGGACAGCCATGGCACAACGTGCCTAAGCATGCTGCCACCAAGGACAACTGTCCCCATGGCCCAATTCCTGGACTGAATTGTCTAGGTGGGAAGCACACCATGATCTCCTAACACAGATATGCACAGGTCCTTGCGAAATGATTGTTTGTACTCAGCAAGGCAACAGATGAAAATGGGTGTTCTCTTTCATGTTTATCGTAACGACTGAAACCTCCCTGGTTATTTGTGTAGGAGGAGTAATTCCATCTTTAAGATGCATCACCAAATAGATTGGACTTTCTTGGGTCATCGGTTTTCAAGTAGAGCCAATATTTCTGAAATAAAGAGATAGACATGAACGTATATGAGATTTTTTTAAAGGAAAACTATGGAATATGTGGGAAACATAAAGATACAGAGGTGTTGCATCGTCTAAAAAGTACATGATAATTAACAATTCTTAACGTGGCCCACTGAATATCATTACATGATATTTCGGTTCCTCTTGTAAAAAAGGCTTAAAAAGTAGCATTCCAACTGAATATGGGTCGACCTTGAGGACCCAACATGCCAGCTAGGCTTCGTAGAATGGCCTTAGGGCCATAAGGCCATGTCAAGGCTAGGTCCTGTCGATCGTTACCAATTCCATCTCGTCTGGTCTTTTATTGGTTTTGTTTTTTCTCTCTTGCCCTTCTGGGCCGTACATGGTGGCCGTCGGTAGAGAAGGAGGCTTTCACCTATGTGGACAATGATCAAGGACGGCAGATGTGAACAATAAAGAGAGAAATGCATGCCTTTTTTCCCATGGCATGCATCAAGGACAAAGGGGGAGCCGACATGTTGAAGTTGAGGAGAGAAAAACATGCCTTTTTTTTCTTCTTCTGTGTCCATGAACTCCATAGTTCGCGACCCCATCCTGTTGCCCAAGAGATTGCATGCGGCCTTGAGAGAGACATGAGGTGCCTAGCACGCAGCCGAAGGAGCTCCCCTCGAATGCCCTCCATGTCGATGGCAAGATTCCGAGGACGCCACAAAAGGATCTTGTCAACAGTCAAGGAGTCAATTTGGTACAATAACTCAAGGTGGATCCCAGAAGACAGAGGATGGTCGGCTCAAGAGGAAGACAAGAGCACCAGCGTGGTACGATGCCGAACATTGGTTGACTTGATCGTACGGTACTTAAGCTGCCGAGGTGTAACGCTTAGACTTGTCTACTTGGCTAGGAAGGAAGGAATGACGGCTTATGCATGTAATCTTGCTACTCTACATTGTAATGACTAAACAAAAACGAGAGTGGTTGGGTGGTTCGTCTACAACTTAGCTATTTCCTTGATTCCAAATTCTTGAGGGCATTTAAATCTTCCTACCTCATTGCCTAGTTTGATCTTAAAGATCTCGCTTCGAACTCCCTTCATAACATATGATCCATCCATGCAAGGGATCTATGAAGAACAACAAGGCCTCCTCCCCATCGAATTTCTAGTGGTTAGTAGAGAGTATGTCATCATTTTCACCAGAGGAATATAGTACTACATTACAAGATGGTGATAAACCAACCAATTCTACTCTCTTAAGTAGAATTCCAGTGCCACATAAAAATAAAGTTTCCATAAATGTACATTATGATCTCATGTAATTTACCATAGAAGATAATGGTATCTACCTTCTAGGTGGAGCTTCGGTTTTGAAACTAGAACTTCACTTGCAAATATGTTATGCCAAGCCTCTTACATTGTTTTTCATCTGGATGCAGGTTTTCGTGGAACACACTGCAACATTAGCGACAACAATCAGTACCAATCTTCTTTTTAAGAAATATTAATTAATAATGTATTGCATACACTTCAAGTTGTAGGATTTGTTCTCTGTTGGGACGATTCCTGCTACGCCTTGCCGCCGTCCTCTGGTCGCTATGGGTTTTTTCACCGATGTTGTCTTGGTCAGCAGCTCCGTTAGCATCACCAGTGTTTCCCTTGTTGGTGTTTGCCCCAAGTCCAAGGTGTCCATCCAACACATCATCAACGCCTTGCAACATCAGGTTATAGTCATCAGGGCTTGCAATGGTGAGGTCAAGCTCAGTGTGCACATCACTGTTCTGTTGCTCCCACTGTCAGTCCATGGTGATTTGTTAAAAAAGAATCGCAAGGATAGATATCACAAACAAGCGGAAATATTGTTGTTTAATAAATTTCCCTAAAAACTACTATATTCTTATTCCCCATTTCTACAACTAAGAGTAGCGGTCGAAAATAAAACATCATAGAATAAAAAACCGGCATACAAAATTGTATAACTGGAATTACATCTACAGTTAATCTAGTAGCATGCAGAATTGCCAACATTGGTCAGATATTTCTTCACCGATTATAAAGTTACAGGAGTAGGGTGCCGGATCGATCTAGTGGATATAGATCCAATGAACAGAATACCTGCAGAGAATATGAACCAAGAGAGAGGATGTCGGCAGTCCAAAAGTGGCTCGACGACGACACCTCCACGATTCTATGGGACCGACGATGACACATGAATGGTAGTGACCCGAATCTACAAATGTTGTGAGGACCTGTATACCGTCATCAAGAATGTAGTGGCAGAGTTTGAACTATTTCCTCTGAAATTCCTGCGAGATTTCTATATCAGAGACAACGAATTAGTGCGGCACTCTGATATTTCAGATTTTTTGACTTTAATTACAGGGCTACCTTTCCGCATAAGAATGACGCATGACAAGAGGTACACCATCATTTGCGTGGTTATGTGAATCTGCACTAGTGTCTAATTACTATGTGCAGATATAGGTTTTCGGGATTTGATGTGCGTGCACATCTTGATTAAGAACACAATATTTTGTCCACTGTACTTTGTAAATACCGAGTTCATTCACATGGTGTACACTAAAAGAGTCCAATCATTTATTGTTTACACCGGAAATAACTCGAATTAGTAGTTATCTTTGTTATAGCTTACTATTTCCATTAGTTGACACAAACCTTTAAAAATAGCATCCCTATGGTAAAATCCCAAAGTTTTGTGGCCAACAGACTACAATTAGAATACACAAAATAAATCCATGGTTAAACTAAGCCCACAGTCGGATGCATGCATACTTTTTATCATTAGGTAGATATACCATGAGTTATGTTCAGCGAGTCAAAGAAGAATCTAAAAAAACCTTCCAACATCTAATTTTGGCACAAATTTCGTTGTTGAAGACATGATGGATCTAACAAATAAATTGCATGCTTCGATGCCTAATTTGGACGCCATTGCTTGCTCGATTTACTCATATGTAAAAGGATGGGATGTTTGAGAAAGATCACCTTGGCCTTCTAAAACGACTCTCATAGGAAATCTTCTCGAAGATGGGCACCTTCAAACTTATGTTCTCTTACATGTATTTCACTTGCTATGCACTTGGGTAGCCATATCTTGCCCCTCCTCTTATAGGAGGTTCAAAATAAATGTGGTTCTTTAATTCTTGATTTTTACACCTACCTCGGTCTCATCGACGATTTACTAATTTATTACAACCGACAAAAAGATTTATACACAATTGCGTCGTATGCAGGTGGTTGTGGTGATGGTAGGTGGGAGAGATGTATCCTTCTTTTGTTTTTATTATACTGCATTGGTCCTATCGACTTACTAAGATTTTTTAAAATAAATAAAAATATTTATACATGATTTTTCATGTATTGATGGTGGGTGCCTTGTTGTGCCATGTGCTAGTGGGGATACTGCGTGGGGAGAGGTGATGTCATAGTCTCATGGGTCGATTGTGGTGGGTAGAGAGAGGGTTCCATGTGTAGTTGCTGTTCTCGTTTCTCACCTCTCGTGGGAGTCTACTGAATTCCAGGCGCACGGCAAAGCTATTCTCACGGCAACGCGGAGCACACGCCAAACACTAGCTCACCGAAACGCGCAGCCCACGACAACGCCAAGCTCACGGCAATGACCAGGCCCATGGCAAAGACCTCCGCACGGCAACGTACCGTCGCACGCCGTCTGGCCCGTCACGCCCGTTAACACCTTTTCTTTGCCGACAATCAGGTTAAACTCACGGCATAGGGCTTTGCCGTGCCGGCCCGCCGAAGCTCACGGCAAAGCGGCTTTGCCGTGGCCTGCGTTGCCGTGCAGGCTTTGCCGTGCGTCACCTCACGGCAACGACTTTGCCGTGCGGTTTACTTACTTTGTCGTGTATTTTGGGCACACGGCAAAGCGTTGAATTCCTGTAGTGCTACCATCATGCTTATTGTCTAGGAATCGGCAGAAATGGAGTTTAATCAACAATATATATGCATACTAAATATCAAGACGTACGGAAGATATAATTAATCAAGGAGAGACGACCGTCGTCCCTGAAAAACAGATAAATATCAGATTGGTAGTAGCACTGCTTATTACAACCCCCAACACTGTCAAATAGAAGAGTGTAAACCAAACCAAATACACGAGGAGCTAGCAGATCTTAATTATGACGAGTAACATAAAAACCAGAGAACCGAACTCAGTTTAGCTTCCTGGTCTGCCCATCTTGCTTTTTCATGACGCCGGGGCGGTGTCTCCTGCGTCCTCCTCCTCCACCGGTAGAGCCGCCGGCTGTCTCGTACCTGTCGTCATCCTCGTCAACCTTGACCTCGCGGGTGACTCTGCCCTGGGTTCTTAGCTGGTGCCTAAAGTTCCTCTGCTCCTCGAGCCTCTTGTCTTTGGTGTACTCCTCGTACAGGGCCGTGTCGGCCATCATCATGTACAGGCTTGCCGCCAGCCACGGGTCCTTCTTAATGAAGAACTCGGGCACCTCCCGCCAGGGACGAATTTACCAGCCATGCTTCGTTAGGCTCGAGCCTACCCTCCGTTTATAGGAATAAACTATTAAATATGAATGCCTCAACCATGGTTGATGATAAAAGGTTAAAATTTTAGTAGTAAAGGCAGCAAAAAGGTGTTAGAATCGAGCTAAACTGAATATATTTACAATGTAAGCCTTGTGTTGTAGGTGCATGGCTAATTGTGCATCTTAGTTTCGAAATTCCGTTGTAGGTTGTATTGTATTGTCTTTTCAAATTATATTCTCGATATTTTGAGCCCACCCTACATTTTTATCTTGGATTCGCCACTGCCTCCCGCTCCTTGAGGGGTTCTGGCTTGTAGGAGAAGACGTCGTGCACGTACCACTCCGGAACCAGAACCGAAATCTTCTTCTTCTTCTTCTTCTTGATCGTCTCCGGCGTCACCGTCTCTGCGGGGTCTCTGGCCGGTTCGACCATCGTGCTTTTCTGAGCCTGCGAGTCCACCGCCCTCTCGGAAGAGAAGGACTCTGAGGTTGCGGCCATTGGGATCTCTCGCACCGATGTTGATTCGACAGTTTGGATAGAGAACTCAGGCGGGCGGCCGATGTGGATGCATGTTTATACACGGCGGGGACGGGTCGTGTCCTTGCCGGACTCCAAGTTATTTGAGAGTACTACTTGACGGGGACCGTGAGTACTCTTCTCCGGGCAGATCCAAGACTGTTGGTGTGGAGGCAACTCCCCTCTCCTATGGCTCGATCCCTTGGGTTGCAACGTGTTGGTTGGAGGCAAGGCGGTTGTCCAGTGAGAGCCAGGCTCCCACGCGGTCGGAGCCGATGATGGCGGCGTCCTCAGGCGTTGTTACCTTGTTGAAGGGGGCGTTGTTGCGATGTTCCTACCTCCTGTCTAGATGTTCCGGGAGAACCATAGATCTAGGTTTCCCGAATTGGACGATGGCACCACTTCGATGTCGTTCTCCCTCTTGAGGTATCGTTTTGGAGCACGTGATGCCTGGAGGGATCTGCTTGTGGAGCGGTGTTTCATCTACCACGTCGACAGCAACAGATCTTGGCAGCACGGTGCAGCGAGATCTCGGCGGTGGGCGCGTGATGATAAACGAGCGCAGGACGGAGGCACTATCTGGTGCCAGGCACCGAGGCCGCGACAGGGACGCCCCATCCCCTTCGCCGCCGCCGTTCCCCTCCCCCGATCTATCGTATTCTGAGGTTCGCTCCCCTGCTCTTGCCTTTCCCGATCTTCTCCATCCAGTAATTAAAGGGAACCGGGCGCCCGAATTGAATCCCCTCCGCCGTCTGTAGAAGAAGCCCGAGGACGAGAAGCAGCAGCAGGAGGAGGAGGAGCGGGAGCAGCAGCCCACGGCGGACCTCCCCGAGGGCCCCCTCGTCGAGATCCTATCACGGGTGCCCTACAGCTCCCTCTGCCGCTTCAAGTGCGTGTCAAAACCCTGGCTTGCCCTCTGCTCCCACCCCAAAATCCACGAGGTGGCCGCAGACCCTGTCTGGCTTCTTCTACCACGACAGCTACGACCTCCACAAACAGTTCCACGATTTGTCCGGGAGAGGCTCGCCTATGGTCGACCCTGATCTACCTTTCTTGGGGGAGAGCTACAGTGACGCCATTATTGTACAATGCTGCAGCAGTCTTCTCCTCTTCCAGCGCTATACAATGACTTCAGAGGGAGACAGATGTGACTATCTCGTGTGCAACCCCGCAACAGAGCACTGGGAAGTGTTGCCCCCTATAGTGTTGTCAGACCAAGAGGACGCTCCGAGTTTTAGTCTGGAAAAATGCAGCACCGTCTTCTTAGGTTTCGACATGGCCGCACCGTCCCCGCTTTGTGGTGTTTGCGGCCATGAGCTGGCATTTCAACAAATCTAAAGCGGTAGCCATCTACTCATCAGAAACTAGGCGATGGACTTGTGTGCAGAGTGAGTGGGATGACGTCACTATGCTGGTTGGTAATCCGGAGTGCGTCTTCCTGAATGGGACTATGCATTTCACTACATGTGGCTATGGCCGTTGTTCCTCATTAGTCACGGTCGACGCGGAGGGAAAAGTTTGGAGGGACATTGAAATACCAGGCATCACCACCGACTGTGATGTTTTTACTCCTTCCATTGGTCACTCACAGGGAAGATTGTATGCGTGGCGGTTGGCGGTTAGATCATTACGATTGCCAACTCTATGTTTGGGTTCTTGAGGACTATGACAGTGGAAAGTGGACCCTGAAGCACACTGTTGCTTTTTTGGAACCATTTGGACGGCAGTATAGTGAAGATGAGCTCTATGACTCCTATAAGATGTTTGCAATTCACGCGCAACGTAATGTCATCTTCCTTACTGATGGGAAGGAGATGACAGTGTCATATGATATGGATAATGAGAAAGTGCATATTGTCTGCACTTCTGGGGAATTCTTGGGTGGTCTACCTTATACTCCATGTTTTGTGGAATGGCGGTCAGATGGTCACTAGAGGTCTGCAGCTTCATAATCTAGCACGCAACAAGAGTCAGTGGTTGGTATGGACCTATTATTCTAATTTTATGGCACCGGCGAGGAAATGTTCAAACTCCTATGTCTACAGTCTGGTATTCCTATATGTTGTTGTTCGGGTCCATGACTTCTTGTGGCTTCAAAAATGTTGGTTAGCCAGGACTTTGTAAGGTTAATGTTTAGTCATTTAATCTAGTCAATGAAGCTAGTTATTGAATCTATTTGCTGCCATGTAGTACTAATTGTTGTATCCACTTGTTAGCTATTGACGTGGGGTAAATGGAAGACAGTGAGTGCACATCATCTTACATTATCTATGTCTGAAATTGTTTGCAGTTTCACCTTTTCGCCCCTCTCCTATATACAACATGTTATCCAGCAAGGCTTGAGTACTAATGTTGCCCTGTTTTTATGCATTTTCAAGATTTGAAATGCTTACATGTGGTTTATCTCTTCTTATATATTGTAGCATATAAAGAGAGGATAAATTTATCCACCTTGAATGCTGACTAGACTGGCAATTTCCACGTTGTTTGTCCAACTAGATTTATTCTTTAAGCATCTTAAGATATAGTTGACTATAATGTAGCTTGCACAATATAATGTAGCTTGGGGTAAATGTAAGACATTGAGGGTACATCATCTTATATTATCTATGTCTGAAATTGTTTGCAGTTTCACCTTTTTTCCCCTCCTATGTACAACATGTTATCCACAATGCTTAAATACTGATGTTGCCCTGTTTTTATGCATTTTTAAGATTTGAAATGCTTACATGTGGATTATCTCTTCTTATATATTGTAGCGTATAAAGAGAGGATAAATTTATCCACCTTGAATTCTGATTAGACTGACAATTTCCATGTTGTTTGTCCAACTAGATTTATTCTTTAAGCATCTTAAGATTTAGTTGACCATAATGTAGTTTGCACAATTTTCTTGTCCACCGCTATCTAGCAGTTTTGCATGACTAATTTTCTGGACTTGTCAAATTAAATAGGAAAGAAGGAAAAACAAGCAAGATTTAATGTGGTCATGACTTCTAATCATGCAAGCTCTTATTGTAGCTTAGAGTTGTAGACTTGTTACCTGCATAATCTTGATTCCTAGGCTGATGTTTACTAGAAGCTCAGCACAAAACATTTTTTTAGCAATCAGCACATCTAGTCCTGTTACTTATAGAAGATGTTTATTCTTCCCATACCAGGTGTTCTAAACTACAAATTGTAGCAGGGTGCATGTGTTAAATGCTGGTTAGCCGTAGAGAATTAGTAAGGACCCTCCGATGGGTAGTGTTCAGTTATATGAAGGAACTGAATCGTTCATCTATTTGCATAATCTCGATTTCTGGCCCTGCTATTTACTAGAAGCTGAGCAAGCAACATTTTTTAGCAATCAGCACATCTGAAGTCCTGTTACTTATAGCAGATGTTTTTCCTCATACTAGGTGTTCTAAACTGCAGAGTGTGACATGGTGCATCTTTTTTATGGCTTTTTCAGTAAGTGCTGATTAGCCATAGAGAATTTGTAAGGAACCCTTCGACGGGTAGTGTTCAGTTATAGAAACGAACTGAATTGTTCATCTATTTGCTTTCATGGAGTACTTATTATTAAGATTACCTTTTTCCTTGTTTAAGAGACATGCTCTATGTTTGAAACTCTTTTATTTCATGGTACTTCATGCAATTGTATTTAGTATGCAACTATATATATTCTGGAAGTATTACTCCCTCATTTGTTTTATTTGAAATGGTTACTCTTTTGAAGTAATAAATGTTTTGGATTGACCTTTCTATATTGTTGCACATACAGAGGTGTTACGGATGTGTGTTCCGCTCCGCTGACAGGGTCAATCAAAATACATCTTTTATTTTGGCCCGTACTTTAATATGCGGCTTAACAGAGCTATAGAACATAATTCATTCTTTCAGTGCTTTGAGGGGACAATAACTTTGTTTCCGTAAGGGTACAGAACAATATAGTTCACCCAGTGTATTTTAGTTTAGACTGGGGTAATAGCACACAAGTTCGCCATTCCATTACCATCCTTGCACCTTAGTGTTCTCTTATTCTTGTTTTGATTGAGCTATCTATGACTAGAATTTTCACTAAGCTGCCCATGAACAATAGCTTACACTAACACTAGCCCAACTAAAATCAATTTCTTGAAGCATCTTATAATTTGTTGACCATTTGTAACTTACCGAGTTCTTCCCATCCACTCTCTAGCATTATGAGTTGTGTATTGAGTTCCTAATATGCAAGTTGAGTGCTTTTGTTTCTATTTTTTAATTCTTACCTAGCGACTGTTTTTTGAAAACCAAGTTGGCATGACATGTAAATCATGCAAGTTCTTACTGCAGCATAGTACTAGTTGGTACTTTTGATTTTTTTAAGTTTTGGTTGATCATTTCATAGTGAAGTAGAAAATGAGTACTGCAAGAACTAGCAAGATCACGGAGGACCTATTAGTAGTTTCAAAAATTCTTTGGAAGTGGAAAATTTGTAAATTCGATTCTGAAGAGTGATGGATTCGTGCATGTATGTGTGGCATTATTGAGCATTTTTGGTATAGCGTTGCATAGTTTCCCAAACGCGCAGTTCATTGAGATATAAACAGCGAGAATTATCCCAAATCTGCCTGATGACTTCACATAGAGTATTTGAATGGCAGATGGGAGTGATCAAGAGATTAGCTGTACTGGGCACCTGAAGAGATCTTAACATAACCTCATGTTTCTTGTCCTTCAGATTTTAGAAGGGATAAGAAAGTCTGTCGGATTCTACAAATGCTTACTATGTCTGTATGCATTTAACTAGTAATACTAAATATTGATTTACTAGAGAAAGAGGAGCTTGCATTGGAATAGATCAATTTTGTATAGATGCTTAATGATGTGGCACCATTCTCTCTTTCTCTCTAAGCACCTTGCATTGTAACCGAGCTATCATTGAAGCTAGGTTTGGAACTATTAATGTACTTCTCCAGCAAAATACAGAGTCAAGTTTGGTTGCCATACTATATAAAAAACTCCAGGTCGGCGGCTCATTGTGTTAGACAAAGACGCCTGATGAGTCATATATAGCACCAGCCAATAAAACTTGGACCGACAAGGACAAGTACATTACATAAGTGTGACGGTACTCTTGCATTGCAAGATGTACCGTCCATACAAGTAGTTTTATTCATTTAGATGTTATTCTGCTGCTTGATCGATGACTAAGTAGTGTATATCTACCCATGAGATCGATATTCATCCGGTACTGGGTAAGGTTTCGAATCATGCGTCGGACCAGGTGACAGGCACCTCACCGATGTTGCTGTCGAGCCCGAGCGCCTTCCACACGGCCTCGGATGCGTCCACGATATTGTCCTTGCAGCCGGCGTTGGAGTCACACTCGTCCACCACTATCGCCTCCACGGTACGCCCGTTCTGCCGGCTCGTGATGCGGATCGGCTTGTGGCACCGGCGCCCGTCCGCGTACCACCGTGTCGACAGCGCCACGACCAAGCTCTTGTCGCTGTGATACCTGCCATCGCATGCCGCTGGCCCGCCGCCGTCCTCGCCTCTCTGGAACCCGTTCAGCGTCATGATGCCAGGAGTGCCGAGGCTGCCGCCCGGCAACGGGCAATGGCCTGGCTTCTTGTGCTTGTGCAGCGTGCCCGTCACGGAGCCACCGTCGTCCTCGCCGCTGCACGGGTCCGGCTTGCCGTGGTGGTGGTGGTGGCGGCGGTGGTGGTGATGGTGGTGGCGGCGGTGGTGGTGGTGGTGGTGGTGTCGGGCCACGGTGCAGGTTGACACCTCGAGGAGGATCAGGAGGGTGGCCACGACGACCACTACAAGCTTGGCGTTCGCCATATTATTGCTAGCCTTGCACTTGATATACTTGATATGGAGTTCTGTTTGTTCAAGGAGTTTATATAGGCCAGCGCACGCAGCTAACTGTGTGGATTCCGTGAGAGCTTCCAAATAAATTACCCCGAGTACTTGGTAGATGAGTACTAGGAATTTTACTCCGAGTATGTATAATATATTACTCTCTCTCGATCGTTGTGATCGATATATATAGGAGAATGGCTGTGCATGGAAGACAAGTGAATTGTACTCTAGAGATGAGCTCTTTTGGAGTACATGTTGTGGCAACGGTAATATCAGTCAAGTCTCTCTTGGCATGCAGAGAGAGGTGGTAGTATCGGTTTTACCTCTCTGGGAAAATCCAAACTCCAAGCTGATTAATCATGGAGTCAAGTCAATTATGGATGGGTACAATGCACTTAGTTCCATTTGTGAGGTGGTAGTATACACATTTTCCATTTAGCAACAACATGTAACCCAAAAGAGCTCGCTAAGAGAGCACTAGGTGTATTCAAAAGAGCTCCCAATAACCAAAATACCGTTCCTTGATTGTATTCAAAATGGAAGGCCTGTTGGCTTTGTACCAATGTGGCTATGTGCACTTACTAAGAGAGCACCAAGTGTGCACACAGCTAAAGTTTTACGGATAGAAAAAATCGCGCACCAACATGTACTATAGGATTGAAATGTCAAAGCATGCATCAATTCCTGGGCAAGAAGAAGCCTTGCGCCAAAAACTCTTCAAGGTGTTAAACTCATGGTTGAAGCCTTGCGCCAAAAACTCTTCAACGTGTACCTTGATTGTATTCAAAATGGAAGGCTTGCTGGCTTTGTACCAATGTGGCTATGTGCACTTACTAAGAGAGCACCAAGTGGAATTCTAGGATATTCTCCTCATGTAATTTTAGGATATTCTCAAATTCCAGTGGAATTTCCACGGCTGAGCCCGGGTAGTTGTCCGGGGTCGCCGGAGCTAGCTCTGCCTATGTGCATGATATGTTGTCTTTTCAATTTGCCGAAGTTTGGCAGTAAATTTTTAACAGCACGCCACCAGAACACACATATTTTGGGCAACACCTTGATCTTCCACTGTGTCTTCCATGTTCCGTAAGAAATTCCATGACCTGCCATCGACGATATCCCATAACTGAAAACAGAGAATAAAAACCCGTAAATGACTCACAATCATTTAGTAATTTGCATTGCTTCAAGGTGATAAGGAAAAGAAAGACGACCAATGTCTAATTAAGGGTATTGAAAACCTTATTTCCCTCACGTATCATTTAATGCAATGCCAGTACGTTACCAATCTCCTAGAACACACAAATGGTATTAGGCCACTTTGGAAAAAACAAATTAACCATAATTTTGCATCCAGAAGATATAATTAGTGTAGATCGTACATTAGGTAATGAAATATCGTTGCTAGCATTGCCTAACTATATCCCTTTCAAGTATGACTCTACCATGCTTCCTAAATAAAGCAAGTTGAGCCGCAATATGAATCTTTGAAGGTCCGAAAACCAAGAACTCAACGTATGAACGCAAACTATCAATGTGACGAACTAATTGTTGCCAAAAATCCAAACCATGCCACAGACTATTGATATAAATGTTTCTTATGTCATAATAAGATGCTCAACAAAGATAAGTATGCTATGATAAATTTATTTGTACGGACTAATCATATGTTTTTTTTTTTGCCAAAGAAAAAGGCACAAATTTAAGAGGATGTGAACTTACTGGAATGCGGATAGTTAGTGGCTTGGTTCTCTCCAGAATAGCTCGAGATCAGTCTCTTGTTGCGGTAGCACTCAAAAGTATCAACCTTAAACCTAGGCACAGTCACAATAGGTTCTTTAGAAGTTTAGAACCATCAATAAGGAATCTGACAAAAAGGAATATGATAACTGGATTGTTTTCATGAGCTGAATTAAGAATAAATTACATCATGCCAAAGAAAATAATGTAACCTTGCAACGTATTTCCCATTCACACCTCTTCCATATATTTCATCAACAAATATATGAAGCGTTTCATTCAAGTTTTAGTCAATTAGTAACTTCTTTGTAAAACACTATTTCTGAGAACAGTAAATGTGTGATTTTATTCTTCCCATTCCCTGCGGTGCAAGAAAGTAGAACACAACTTATTACCAACCTATTAATAGAAGCTAACACTGACCGTCATAAAGACAATGAAGAGAACACATTATGAAAAAAAAATCCTGAAGCATATTAGAGGTAGTCTATACAAAATGTATTGAAAAGAAAGCTCTATCTTTCTAGTTCACATGGGTTCTCTACTCCTCTGGCCATTGTAGACATTCTTCATGATGTGTATATACTATTATGCAAATAGCTCCATAGGGTACTTCGGAAGAACATGGATAGTGTGGTGGAAGCAATGGTTTGGTCATACGACCATTTTCCCACCTACAGCGACCACCACGCAAACATGGATTTCTAGGTAGAACATTACATACCAAAATGAGAAAAGCAGATGACTGCATAGATCCCACAAATCACACCAAATTAGACAGATTCAGTTAACCAGTAAAAATACAGTAACGTGACGAAGCAAAGCCTGATCAGAAGTTCGCAATACCTATATAATTAGACCACAGTTGATTGCAGCTACATGGGAGATAAAGTGAGAGAGCCGTGCTAGGGTCTGTGGGGCTGATGCTCCTCTTGGAACTGGACACGCTCGGTCTGCTCGCCGGCTACCATGGTGTAGGTGGCAGAGAAATCGCCGTGTTGCTGCTCCTCCTGATGGTAGGGATGGTAAGCATGGAGGCAAAGCGGAAGCCGTCCAAGACAACCTGGTGGCACTGCTGCTAACATCCGTCGAACTGCTTCTTTTAATGACGCTCCAATGACCAACATGATGGATTACCTTTTATGTAGATCAAAACTTTATTCTTCTTGATAATCTACATAGAACTTATTGAGAAATACATCAGCGCAGGCCATGCCCTAGCAGTGGCAAGCAGCAACACTCTCTCCCGATCTCCCCTGCATATCTCTTTACACCATGTGCCTCTGATGCTCTGCACCGACTCCCCACACCCCTGTCAGAGACGAATCCAGGATGAAATTTGAGGGTGGGCTCAAAGGCTAATTCACTAAGTCGACTTCAGTTACTCCGTAGTACCTACAATACGACAATACGATGGTATAGTAATACGACAGAGGTGAGTGCTATGGATATAGAATGATATGATTCTTTGAAATGTGTTGCCCAAGTCTACCATCAATTGGGTACACGAGATTCTATATCTCAAGTTTTTTGGTGAGCACAATAGTGTGGTAAATTTAATACTAAATGCAACATTAGTATATATTGGATGTGCTATCTGATATGATAAATAAGTGTACACATATGCTTTTTCGATGCAATTGTTCATCCACAATATTCACTTTATGATGAAATATAGTCCCACAAAGTTTAGTTACTCAGTAAAACTGCTGCAATTTTTTCCTAGCATCCATAGACTGTAGCTATATTTGGTAGGATGCGGCAAAGTCAATCCCCTAGCAAAACAAAAACAAGAACTACACCTATTGTCACTTGCCCAGTTGGGCCGCATCCGCATGGAAGCATCAAGACAACAGTCCATGCTTCCCATGGCATAGCCCTTCGTCCCCAATAGAGATATCACACAAACAAAGCTTTTTCCTGGTGGTTTCTATCTCCCGACCAACAAATTCATGGCTGCAACACTGTAGGAGATGTATCTAGGCAAAAAAATCAAGGGTAGGCTGAAGCCATACGAAGCCTACCTGTTGGATTCGCCCCCACCTGCGCCTCCTTCTACCCCACTCATCGATTGAAGCGCATTCCTCCCCTTGACCGTGTCCCGGCGCCGCCCAGCCCCATGGCTCCTCTGCACCGGCTGACTCCATGCCCACCCGCCTCGAGCGGGGCCTCGATGGCCGTCGCACCATACGCCTAAACGGCCCCTCCACGGCCCGACTGTGGAGCTGTCGGCCTCGACGGCAGCGGCAGACCCAGGCAAGAATTCATCGAGGCAGGCGCCTAGCATGCGGTTCGACGGGAGTAATCGGGGCGGTCGATGGGAACCTAGGTTGCAGCAGGCTCTCGAGAGGAAGATGAGAGAGCGGAGGGGTCGAGAGGGTGGCCGCTGGGTGCGTGAGCGGTGGGCCGCCGGTCCGGTGGAGTGGCTTCCTGGTTATTACTTAATCGGTTTTTTCTGCGCACGGAAATAAATCCTATGAGATCCGGTCTATATTCACTGCAGGATAGACCCATCTTGATGCATAACCGACAGAAAAAAGACAGAAAATTAAGTGGGGTAGTTACTGACATTGACAGCATTTGAGCCGTTGATAAGTAAGTGGGACCAGTGGGGTTCTTTTAGCAACAGAGGTCATACAATGATTGACTTTTCAGTTGCACAATATGCACATGCCAAAGAAACAGGTAATATTGCTTAGAACTTTTAGGAGTTGACTGAATGTAGAGCTAAGGATGCCAAAACTGTTGCTGAGCTCAGCTTCTAGTGAGGACCAGGGCTTGGCATCAAATAATTAGTAGTAACAAGTAAGTTGCTGTAAGAACTTGCCTGATTTAGTTGCTGTAACAGTCTGGTATTCCTATATGTTGTTGTTCGAGTCCATGACTTCTTGTGGCTTTGAAAATGTTGGTTAGCCAGGACTTTGTAAGGTTAATGTTTAGTCATTTAATCTAGTCAATGAAGCTAGTTATTTAATCTATTTGCTGCCATGTAGTAATAATTGTTGTATCCACTTGTTAGCTATTGACGTGGGGTAAATGTAAGACAGTGAGTGCACATCATCTTACATTATCTATGTCTGAAATTGTTTCCAGTTTCACCTTTTTTTCCCCTCTCCTATGTACATGTTGTCCAGCAATGCTTGAATACTGATGTTGCGCTGTTTTTATGCATATTCAAGATTTGAAATGCTTACATGTGGTTTATCTCTTCTTATATATTATAGCATATAAAGAGAGGATTTCTTGTCCACCGTTATCTAGCGATTTTGTGTGACTAATATTCTGTACTTGTCAGGTTAAATTGGAAAGAAGGAAAAACAAGCAAAATCTAATGTGGTCATGACTTCTAATCATGAAAGCTCTTATTGTAGCTTATAGTTGTCGACTTGTTATCTGCGTAATCTCGATTTCTAGGCTGCTATTTACTAGAAGCTGAGCACACAACATTTTTTTAGCAACCAGCACGTCTAGTCCTGTTACTTATAGCAGATGTTTTTTTCCCATACCAGGTGTAGCAGGGTGCATGTGTTAAATGCTGGTTAGCCGTAGAGAATTAGTAAGGGACCCTCCGATGGGTAGTGTTCAGTATATGAAGGAACTGAATCGTTCATTGAGATATAAACAACAAGAATTAGTTGATGGGTGCAAAACGCCAGAGGGGAAAGTAGTTTCCTCGACGCCCAGTTCATTGAGATATACACAGCAAGAATTATCACAAATCTGCCTGATGACTTCACATAGAGTATTGGAATGGAAGCATGGGTGACTTATAGATGGATGTGATCAAGAGATTAGCTGTCAGGTCAAAAAAAAATTAGATGTACTGGGCACCTGAAGAGATCTTAACATAATCTCATGTTTCTTGTCCTTCAAATTTTAGAAGGGATAAGAAAGTCTACCAGATTCCACAAATGCTTACCAGGTCTGTATCTATTTAACTAGTAATAGTAAATAATGTATATTGAATCATTTAAACTCCTGGAAAGAGGAGCTTTGCATTGGAATAGAGCAATTTTGTATAGATGCTTAATGATGTGGTGATCTTTTTGCTTGGGAAAGTGCCAAAAACTGGCTCAACATTCTCTCTTTAAGCACCCCGCATTGTAACCGAACTAAGTCGCTATCATTCAAGCTAGGTTTGGAACTACTCATGACTTACTAGCAAAATACACAGTCAAGTTTGGTTGCCATGTACTATAGTAAAAAACTCGAGGTTGGTGGCTCATTGTATTGAACCAGAAACAAAGGAGGCCTGATAAGTCATATTGTGGACAACCAACAGAGCAACCGCAACATAATATATAGCACCAACCAATAAAACTTGCACTGACAAGGAGAAGTAGATTACATAAGTGTGACGGTACTCTTGCATTGCAAGATGTACCGTCCATACAAGTAGTTTATTCATTTATATGTTATTCTGCTGCTTGATCGACGACTAAGTACATATTGACCCATGAGATCGATATTCATCCGGTGCTGGCAGTGGGGGTCTCGAATCATGCGTCGGACCAGGTGACGGGCACCTCACCGATGTTGTTGTCGAGCCCCAACGCCTTCCACACGGCCTCATAGGCGTCCACGATATTGTCCTTGCAGCCGGCATTGGAGTCACACTCGTCCACCACTATGGCCTCCACGGTACGCCCGTTCTGCCGGCTCGTGATGCGGATTGGCCTGTGGCACCGGCGCCCGCCCGCGTACCACCGTGTCGACAGCGCCACGACCAGGCTCTTGTCGCTGTGATACCTGCCATCGCACGTCGCTGGCCCGCCGCCGTCCTCACCTCTCTGGAACCCGTTCAATGTCATGATGGCAGGGGTGCCGAGGCTTCCGCCTGGCATGGAGCCACCGTCATCCTCGCCGCTACACGGGTCCGGCTTGTCGTGATGGTGGTGGTGGTGGTGGTGCCGGGGCTTGCCGTGGTGGTGGTGGTGGTGGTGGTGTCGGGCCACGGCGCAGGTTGACACCTCGAGGAGGATCAGGAGGGTGGCCACGACGACCACTACAAGCTTGGCGTTCGCCATATTATTGCTAGCCTTGCACTTGATATACTTGATATGGAGTTCTGTTTGTTCAAGGAGTTTATATAGGCCAGCGCCGCATGGTCGACCACTACAGAGCCACACGCGCCGCATTTCGATAGCTTGCTTTCAAAATCAATCAAAAGTTGTTAAATCCCATATTGCTTCCATGTTATGTTTTTGATACATGTCACTTTGCGGAAGGTTTTTTATGAAAAATTAATTGAAAGGATTTTTGCGGTAGTACTTTTGAATTCTAGATAATCATTTTCTGATAAGATGCAATTCTTTCAAAATTTGTACCACCAACATGATAAATATATTACAAACAGTGTTTTCCAATGGTGATGTCGAGGCCCAAATTTTTGGTTTTGCACAGGGCCTCCGTTTTCTCGGGTACGGCCCTGGTAAAATGCACTTAGTTTTGCTCTTAGAATGCCTAGTTGTTTAATCACACGAATACATTGAGGTGGTAGTATACACATTTTCTATTTAGCAACAGCATGTAACCCAAAAGAGCTCACTAAGAGAGCACTAAGTGTATTCAAAAAGTGCTCCCAATAACCAAAATGGAAGGCTAAGGCTTGCTGGCTTTGTACCTATGTGCACTTACTAAGAGAGCACCAAGTGTAATTAGTAACATGAAGGTATTTGTTTCAGCTAGCGGAAACGTAAACGGGAAAAGAATCATGTTATTACAATGGGATCGCCGGTTCGGACCAGATTTAATAAGCTGCGTGTGATCCGTTTCAAGGGTATTCGTTTACAGGTCATGCCAACCAAACACGTTTAACGGATTCAGATTACACTATTATCTGATACAGGACAAAAATTGTCGAACCAAACACTGTTCATATAGGGTTAAAATGTTACATCATGCATCATGTGGTTAGCAGACTGAAGTTCAGTTAGTGGCGAGCTGCGGGAAATGGCCGTGGGATGGCGATCGTAGCACGGTTTCTTCTGTTGTAATCTCCTTTATACACAGCATACAAGGAATAGAGAAGCCAGCAAGTTCTACGTACTCCTATTACCAAATCTCCCTCGATCTCTGTTTTCTCTCTACTTTTTCAGTGTTATTCCTCGGAAAGTTTCAGAGTATGGCAATGACACCTTTGCCGAAAATAACACACAGGCCAGTATCAGTCTGCTAACAACGACACACAACACCAGTAGTCTGCATCTTCCCGCGCCTACCAGCAGACCTTCGTCGTTGCAAAACTCATGGTTGTAGGAAATTTGGTAAAACAAGAATCTCTGAAATACTCAACAAAACTACTACGGTACAGAGTAAGTGAATGCTCATGGTTCTTATATTTTTCGCACATTACGCAAGCGGCCGTATCATTTGTACTCTTGCAGGTCAACATGAATTGTTCATATATTATGTAAAACTTGCGATCCAAAATAGCTCTGCAGACTTGAGCCTGATTTTGGAAAGTGGTATCATAACAAGATAGAACGAAAATGTCTGACAACTGATGGGTATAGGGAATGAGATAAATGAGTGCAAATAGTTATCCCAGTGTACGACTTCTTGCCATGTAAAGAACAAAACCACCATCTAACATGGTGATTTGGTTTGAGACAAACGGATTTAGAAAGTTCAGAGTCCAAAATAGTCATTTTATAGTTTAAAGTTTAAGTCGGATCAAACACGCGCATCAAGTGGACTACTGCTCTAGCTAGAAAAGGTTGGTTCAAATTATACAAATTACTAGATAAACATAAGTTAAATAACACTAACCTCTCCATATTCTCCATTCAGCTTTTGATGAGTATAAATGAGCTTCTTTTGGCAACAGGGGGTTAAACAAATTAAGTGGGGTAGTTACTGACATTGACGGCATTTGAGCCGTTGATAAGTAAGTGGGCCCAGTGGGGTTCTTTTAGCAACAGGGATTGACTTTTCAGTTGCACAATATGCACATGCCAAAGAAACAGGTAATATTGCTTAGAACTTTTAGGAGTTGACTGAATGTAGAGCTAAGGATGCCAAAACTGTTGCTGAGCTCAGCTTCTAGTGAGGACCAGGGCCCGGCATCAAATAATTAGTAGTAATAAGTAAGTTGCTGTAAGAACTTGCCTGATTTAGATGTCATGCCCACATCAGACTTGACATTGATTTCATTCTTTTTTTTTTCATTTTACTTTACAAGTGTAGAAAATTAGCCACGTTACGTGAAATGCATACCTGCTCTACTAGCCAGATACAAAATAGTTTAGGTGCTCAGGTCTTCAACTATTAGACTTGCATAGAATAGGAGGACTGTTTGATAAAATTTAATCATTAGAAAATAATTCAATTTGCATATTCAAGAACTCAAATAGGAGAATGGTTACGCACAGCTCAATCGGAACAAAAGTTAAAAACACACTGGGGAGAGTAAGTGATATAGTGATGAACGGTGCACAATTTTTTAGGTAAATCTCTTACACTAAGGCCCTAACCAAGAATGGATATAAAATAAATATGTTTTGTATGTTTGTCAAGCTGCATAATATTTGAAACAATAAATGGAAGGCCATCAAGATTCCAAAGAAGACAATAAATACTTCTTTATCCTCTCTGTATTTGCTGCAATGTAAACAAGATAATCCAGTGGTAAGCATTTCTTTCTAGTGCTGAAAATGCATAAAAACAGGGGAATGTCAATATTTAGCATTGATGGATGACAATCTGGGCATAGAAGGTATTTAATTCCAAATGATAAAGGGGAACAAAGAAGTGACAATGCAAACAGTTTCAAACATATATTATGTAAGATGATGTACTCTCATTGTTTTACATTTACCCCACATCAAGATCCAACAAGTGGACGCAACAATTAGTGGTACATGACATCAAATAGGATAAATGACTAGGTTCATTGACACAGCTAAGCATTGCCTTTACAAAGTCATGGCTAAGGAACATTGTTCAAAGCCAAAAAAAAGGCATGCCCACCCAAACAACAAGATATAGGAATACAAACTGTAGACACAGGGGTTGGGTCATTTCCAAGCCAGTGCCACAAAATTAGAAGACAAGGTACATACCAGCGACTGATTCTTGTTGCCATGGTAAGATCATGAAGCTCTCTGACTTTTAGTGACGGTCATTCTGCGAAACATGGAGTATAAGGTAGACCACCCAGGAATTCTTCAGAAGTGCAGATAACATGCACATTCTGGTTATCCATATCATACGACATTGTCATCTCCTCCCCATCAGTAAGGAAGATCAAATCACATTCCGGATGAATTGCAAACATTGTATAGGACTCAACGTCTTTGCGGCAATGCCTTCTGAACAGTTCAAGAACATTAACAGTGTGCTTTAGGGACCACTTTCCACTGTCATAATCCTCGAGAACCCAAACATAGAGTTGGCAATCATGATGATAATCTATCCTCCACGCATGCAAGCGTCCCTGGGACTGACCAATGGAAGCGATAGCATTATCGTACCTGTTTGGCATGATGCCTGGTATCTCAATTTTCCTCCAAGCTTTACCCTCCGTGTCAACTGTGACAACCAAGGAATGATGGGTAGCCAAATGCATAACCCCATTGAGGAAGACACATCCCTGATTACCTACCAGAAAAGTTCTGCTGCCCCAGTGACTCTGCACGAAAGTCCATCGTCCACTATCTGAGGAGTAGATAGCTACCTCTGCGAACTCACTGCAATAGCAGTTCAGCGGTACAAACACCACAAAGCGGGACGGAGCAGCCGTGTCGAAACCTAAGAATATATTACTTGGGTCCAAATTATGAGGCTCACCGACCGGTGATACTAGAGGAGGCAACACTACCCACCTCTCGGTCGCGGGATTGCACACGACGTAATCGTGTTCCTCTGATCTCTCTGAACACGATTTGCTGCATTGGCAGAGGAGAAGGCTGCTGCAGCATTGCTCGACTGTGACGCGCTTGTAGCTCCCGCGCAGGAAAGGCAGGGAGGGGTCGACCATGGGCGGGCCTCTGCCGGACAGATTGTGGAACTTGAGGCCGTCGATGCCGAAGTGGAAGAAGCCGGACAGCGTCTGCGGCGACCTCCTGCGGATGTCGGTGGCGGAGCAGAGGGCGAGCCAGGGCTTGGACACGCACTTGAAGCGGCGGAGCGACCTGTACGGCACCCGCGACAGGATCTCGACCAGGGCGTCCTCCGGGAGGCTCCCCGCGGGCTGTTGCTGCTGCTGCTCGCCGTCATGCTCTTGGTCCTGCTGATGCTACAGACCGTGGAGATTGTGTTCAGGTCCCCGATTCCCTTTTGCTGGATCGAAGATCGACAAAAGCAAGAGCAGGAGAACAAACCTGGGACGACGGTATCTTGGGGGACGGAAACGGCGGCGACGAATGGGATGGAGCGCCGCTGTCGCGGACTCCGTGGCCGGTCGCCGGCGGGCTGCCCTGGTCCTTGCAGCCATCTTCCCCTCCAACTGGCTGCATCGCCCACTCCCTAGCTTGCGGATCCGTGCCAAGAGGCCCTCGACTTAGCCGTGGCCTGCTGATGGCGCAGGCCGCCGGACGCCGGGAGTGAGGGTGCGGGAAGGGGAACGCCGGCGGAACAGAGTGACTCCTTTTCTGGCCCGGAGCAGAGTGGCTTTAGTGAGAATCGATGAGAAGGTTGGAATTCCTTTTTTCCGAGGGAAATGGAGTGAACTCAGCTCGTGCTCCTCCCCAAAATACCCCCGAAGGAAGAAAAATATGAAGAATATTGTGTCAAGGAATTTTGTCACATTGAAACTTGTCAAACGTTTATTTTCTTCGTACTTGAAATTAGTAGTAGAATTTTACCCATGTATGTGTCAATTGGAATCGATTTTTTCCTAAACTAGATTTGCCATCAAAATTGAGTTAACAGATGACATGTGAACATTGGTCCCATTTGCAGGTCCTGAAAAATTTGCAAACAAAAGTCAGTGGATGATTCGAGTTGAGCACAGACTTGCCGAAACAATGCGGTGGTTCCCCTTCGTGGCGACAGATGGGAGGCATCCCCATTGCGATCAACACGATCGTCAGCAGGGCCGGCTCTATGTTTTTCGAGGCCCTAGGCAAAGTCGACGGCATGGGCCCTAAGGCTAATATATATATAGACATTTCTGAGGACTGTTCGTTGATCTGATCGTCAGCATTTGAATTATGATCATCATTTTGTCCGGTTCAGATTCTTGACTTTGATTATCGTCAATGACATTAACACTACTTGCTACCAAAAATACTTTTTTAAAGCACCTTTTTGTGGTTGAATAAATTCAGTCTCTCATTTTCTTGGCGCCATATCATCTAAAATTACGAAGGAATCCACTACATCATATAAAGAATTGAAAATAGAAATAGAATCATAAAAGGCAAAAGACACGATAAGCAAACAAGGCTGAGATTTAATATACAAGGAGTAGGGGCAGAGGGGATCGGATCAGCCGTTGCCTGTCGGAGTGCCGTCTGAGGATCAACCGATCAGGATTTAGGGCCTGATGCTGGTGATCGCGATCGATGATGAATTGGCAATCTAGTCAGGGACCTAGTCTCCGGAGTCCGGCCGAAGAGTTGGGCGTCGAGCCGTCAAGGAGGGGAGAAGGGAGATCGCGAGCACGGAGCACGACACACGATACTGGCAGATGCGTGACGTCCTATGTACGTGCGCCTTCTTGGCTTCTAGCGATGGGCTTTTACAAAAATAATTTCCAAAACAAAGCAACACATGAGTACATAATTATGGGCCCCTCCGGCCATGGGCCCCTGGCCGTTGCCAAGGTGGCGATCCCCTAGAGCCGGCCATGGTCAGTGTTGTCTCGACATTGTCTCCCCTCCTCGAACAGTCGTAACATGTGTAATACCTCGAACCCTACGCTCTAAGCAACAAGCCATGATGAATCAAAAGTGGATAAAAAATTCTACCACGGAGGCCCAAGGTCATCCACGTGTAGGCCCGTAGAAGCGGAGCAGGGCATGGTACCAGCCAACCACCCTACCCACTTTCAAAAACATCGTGACAAGAGCGATCGGCGTAGTCGACAGTTATGCGAACAAAACATACACAAGTATGTATACCAGTGGCATACAACATTACATCAGAGACAGTACATCAGAGATAGACCATCTAAAATAAATAGAAATATTCAACGTCATACGACAAGATCAAAATATCCTAGATAGAGATAATAGTTTAGGATATATCCTCGTACATCACATATCAGAGTATCAAGCGGAAGCAGAAAACAAGATCCGAGTATGAAAAAGAAGCAAATTGGCATAAGATGCCCTGAAAATAAGCACATCCCGTCCATAGATCTCACAGATTCCCATCCCTAAAATCTCTACACCTGATGATCGTTGCCACCGTCATCGATCTCCTCGACCCAGTAACTTTCCTGTGAGTAAATATGTCCATCTGAACCAAAATATTTATCGTGTGAGACCCTAGGGTTACTCAACAAGTCTTAATGCATCTAAAGGAAACAACCTGGGGGTGGCGCAATTGCAGTGAAAGATAATATCTAAACAGTTCTATAGAGACACGCTACAACATTCGCCCAACCAGATATGGACAGATGCTCGTTAATTAGTAACAACAGTTATGTAAGTAATACAAATAAACATCGCTCGTCCTCCTTCTCGCTTACCGATGAGAAGGCGGAAGAACATTCCATTCATTGGCAATTTTATTAACCATTCAATGAGTGTTGCACTAATTACTAGTCATGCTTTAGTCAAATTAAACACGGTACTTTAGTTATAGTTATCTATGATCGAGAAACTGTCTCCAAGTCATCCATAACCACGGACACGGATTTCAGAAAGATTTACCCTGTAGGAGTACACAAATAGCAACACACACGATCAACCTCCAGAAAAACCAAATAAAAAGAACGAGACCTCACGATAATGCATTCATAGGATTCATAAATTATTTCAGGAGGCCATCCTAATAAGCTACCCGCAATGAAATTGACCGGCTCCGAGACAGACCCAAGGGTTGTGTCAATGACTATAAATGACTGGGAACCCGAAAATGTGACTGGGCTTGTCGATACCGCGAAAATATTCCATATTCCTAAATAGTACATGCACTCCACGCGTAATCGTAAATAAAGTAGTAAAGCATGGCATAAGTACAGAATAGTAATAAAGGCCCAACTAGTTTGTGGCCTCAAGAAATAGAGTACGAATTAAGCTCAGACGAATGAGGGTCCATAGAGTCTCCCACATGTGGATAGTGCGAATAGTCAAGAAACATGTATCAAATACTCAGGTCCTACAGGACACAAGTGAGCGTGGAAGAACCAAATAACAGCTATTGCCCACCGGTGCCTCTTTCTTTAGTTATCCCATTACTACACAGTTTAAGTTGTTTAGATACCTCGTTATCCAAAGATTTGTACAAACCCTATATATGCAATTCTACGACTCGCATGGCTGAAACAACTCCTATAATTTCTCATAGGATTGAGGTACAAGTTTTAGTGGGGTCTAAAAGTAAAGGCTATGCAATACTTGGAATTCCAATTTAATGCAATCGTGACTCAATGATGCAAGAATAAGATAGAGACATATGTGCTATATGTATGCAAGCATGGGGAAATATTTGCATGTCGGATCAGCAGTCGTGTAATCGGGATCCGGGTAGTACTTTTGGTTCTCTTGGTAGTTCTCTTGCTCGACGTCTGTCCAGAATAAAAGGCAAACGCACAAATGTCATAACAAATAAAGTGTGCAATCATATAAATATACACGATAAGCAAACAAGGTATGCCATGATGGAATGATACACAATTGCATGGTATAATATAGCATGACATGGATGAGGTGTGGGAACAATAATAAAACACTTTAATTAATTATTTAGGCATGTTTTATTCCCATAAACAGGTCTGTATATTTAATATTTATATGATGCATGCTTTAAATTATATTATGGAATGCATAAATAGAATGGGCTCGTCGCGTTGATCGATTTAGACATATTATTTGTCGATTTTAGAATTACGGAATTAAAGTTATGAATTAATTAAGAAATAGGCATTTAATGGCATTTAAATAATTTCGAAATTTTAAATTGCTCAAAAAATATTTTGGATGCCATATTTGAATGCTTGACATTTTAATATGTATTATTTGGAAATATGAATTTAAAACATTATTTAAATACAAAAGAATTAGAATAGGATCAAAAGTCAAAGGTTTGACTAGATAGAGTCAAATCTGGTCAAGTTTGAAGTTAGGCTTGAATTCATATTCAAAATTGATTTATATTTCATATAGAAAGTTTCCTCAAATTCAAATTCATTTAAAAGTTATGAATTAATTTGTATTTAAACATTTTCTAGAATTTTTATTCGATTAAGAAAAAGTTCACAGGGTTTTCTCACACAGGCTGAAGCTACCCATGCTCAATGATAGGTGGATCCGAACGTTCTGCGGGACCACTCACGCGCGGGCGAGCCGAGCGATGACACGTGGAGAAGCGGGGGACTGCGGTGGGGAATGCCAAAGTTTTCGGGTACCTTTCTATAAAATGCTCGGGGTTTATGACAGGTGGGGCGACAGGGACGGGAGTTTGAGGCTTTGCAATATGAGGGGGGGTTAACAAAAAGTTCCTAGAGGCCTTCTAACTGAACCTCGCCATCAGTCTCTCTGGCGAGATCAGGGCAACTTCCAGTGACGATGGCAATGGATAGGTTGGGAAACTCGCGACGATGCAAAAATGAAAAACAGAGAGGGAACATCCGGCTACAAATTCTGTGTAGGAAGTCCCCCGAGATATGCACGGGAATGACCGGATCTATGAGAGGTTGAGGCATGGAAAGATTCGGGTTCACAAACTGAGGCAGTACGGCGTGGCGGCGCGGCCCATCGTCGGTGACCACATAACGGCGCCGGAACTCGAGCAACTAAACAGGGAAAAGGGAGAGGGAGCTCACAACGAGTGATTCCCATTGGATTCGGAGTTAGGGGTGGTTGGAGGCGACGATGATGCGGCGGGTGTCCCGCTCTCGACAGGTTCGACATGGAGGAGGCGGTACACGGTGGCTCTAGCTCCTCCTTCTGCTCCCAGATGAACGCGACGACGCGATGACTCGATCCCGCACCTTAGCTTCTCCTGTCGAACACCACAACACCCACACGATCGAGCTCATGAGCTCCTGCCATGGTTGCAAAGGAGAAGCAGAGAGGGAGGGGAAAACTGCGGTGCGAGGAGGGGAAAGTCTAGGGTTCAGGATGGCCTGAGGCGAGGATAAGAAGGGGAGGCACCCACAAGCCTCTTGTGCTGCTGACGCGGACGACGGTAGCTCACGGCCACCTGCTGCCTGTCGTGAGTTGCCGAGAGAGGAAGGGAAAACAGGAGAAGAAGAACAGGAAGATGATGTGGGACTCTCTCTCTCTCTCTCTCTCACGCGAAAAGGTACTAGGCCAAGTAGGCATGTCCACAAGAAGGAAGGGAGCCAGGGAAGGAGGTGGCTAGTCCTGGGCTGCGTTGGGTTTGTCTGGTGGCTGCTGCGACTGGGCCAACTAGATGGGCTACTGCTATAGAACTGCTTGCTCTTATATTATTTTTTATCATGTTTCAATTTTTATTTGATTGTTTCAATTTGAAACAGCTGCTGAAGCAAAACATCTGCAAACGGCCAGAAGAGACCAAGATAAATAGCAAGGGGGGTGTCACCCACTAGAAGATGAAACTAGGAAAAGGAAGATAAAAAAGGGAGCATAATAGAGGGTGTTCTTTATTAGGTGCTATGCATATATATTGAGAACAACACCAACAAAGACACAAGCACTCACTAAAACCCATTTGCAAAGCAAGAAGGAATGATGGTTTAAATTTGCATGGGCCATGCATGATTCATAATTGACCACTACTAATTGTGAAAACAAATAGAGGACAAGGTGGCCATATCCCCCATGCATGCATTCAAATTTGAATTGAACCCCACACAAAATAACAAGCTTGCATATCATATGAAAATAATTAGCATATGCACATATATGAGGCTAATGACCATAATAGTGTGTATTTTCCCACTAGATCAACTTGTATCCAAATATAGCATCATACATGAGCATATAATAAATAAAACCATATGGAAGCTTAATAGAAGCATTTCTACTCACATGACATGCAAAGGTAGCCATGTGGCTCTACATAGTTAATATTGTGACAACAACATAGATCATATATGGGAGCATGTAGAAATAGAAGTGGATCCATCCAAGCATATATGAGCTAGATTTAAATAGCAAAAAGAAACATAATGGCTCATATATAATTGGGATGGTGGAGTTATAGATAGAACCAATGAAAAGGTGGTGGAGAGGATAAAAGATATGCCCCCAACTCAACTTGGACATCAAGCATTATATCAAGAACCAACTATAATGTATCAAGAGAAAAATACAATTAATAAAAATACAAATGGCTATGAGAGAAGAACCAAATTAAAAGAGGTTTTATATGATGCTCAAATGCAATATGGCATGGTGACATGAGCATGATATAATGATGATGCAGTAAATGATATGTAGGAAGTAACAACATATAATAGGCAAGTAGCATTAAAATTATTAGACAATTGGGATGCTACAACATGTTCCAGTCGAGCGATTGCTGCCGCCGTCACCTCCACGTGCCTACCTCTATGTCACTTTTTTTGCTCGGACAGAAGGGAACCATATGGAACTGAAACGGCTACTAGTTAATGGAGTAGATGCGGAGGAGCGATCTACAAACTTTTGGGAGCATATTTCTAAATTCTTGATGTGGGAGGGGCTAAGTGCAAATTTTTAGGACAACATGTCTCCTGCAAGTGGGGCCAATGTCCTCGTGTTATCCATGTTGGCTCAATTTCCATGACAAATATAGTTAGGATTAAATCGAGTCCACCACTAAAATTCCACAGATTCCGACTACAAGGATTAAATTGAGACTCACACACAAGTATAAGGACTGCTAGTGAATTTAACTTTTTCTCTTAACCTCACTAATATCGTCAGGGCATCTCCACTCAGGCTCTAGGAATACCCCTAGAACCTCCTTTTTATCGCAAGATGGACGAAATTCCCCCCAGAGGACCTCAGGTGCCCTTTTTCGTTGGATTGGGTCGAAAATACATCCGGCGAACACAAGCCGAACTTAGCATGCCGGGTTCGCCTAGGGGAGCCAAATGAAGCGGAAAAGATGGTAGGCCAGATCTATCGGTGGAATAAGTTGATTTCCCTCCACATTCCTTTTGTTTTCCCTCCTTTTCTTCCCCTTCCCCCTTCTCTCTCACGAGCTCCTGCCAATTCGTTCGCCTAGATCTGCAGACCATGCTGTCGAAGAAATTCAATGGACCATGGCCCGCCGCCGAACAACCTCCAAAGCAGATGGTGAAGGAAAGGCTGCCGAGCTTGACCAACGCCTAGTGGTTGAGGGACATGCAGTGCAGGGGCAAAAACTGAGAGCCACCGGGAGATGGGGATCAACCTCAAGGCCAAGCAAGAGGCGCTGGCGCTGGCAGAGGAAGAGGCACATGCATTGGTGGCAAAGAAGGCGTCCATGGGGCATCCGCCACCACACGTCGGCCATTACTTTAAAGGCGTTATGTGGTGTAGCCAAGAAAGTGTCTTCCCGGTGGCGGCGTTATCGTCATCCTCGCCAACGCTTTTCTAGTAGAACAGCGCCCACTCTACAACACGCACAAGGTTCTCTCCATTGCTGGTGACGAGGGTTAGACTCATCAATGCCTATTTTTATGGACTTAGGTTTTGGAGGAGGGAGCGCTGGAGGCATCAATCGGCTAGCAAACAAGCACATAGGGATGCAAGGTTTGCCCAGGTTTAGGCCTTGTAGAGGTCCCTACTCCTGCTTGTCTGCTCTTGGAATTATCGAGGGAGTTGAAAGTTACAGGGGTGCGCAGATGTAATCTGGCGAGGTTGTGGAAACTAGGGTTGTGATTGTCCTCCTCGCCACCCCCTCCTGGCCTTTATATAGATCGGCTAGGTCTCGGATAGCAGGTCGAGTCGGTTATAAGTTAGGGGTTATCCCTTTAAACTTTCTATCTTTGAACTTATCGTGTGCCGCAAGCAGTCGGCTTCGGTCACCCGAATCTTTGATTGGGCCCTGGTAACGCCCTGGGATTCTACCAGATTGGACCATATATACCAAGCTCGAGTACATGTAAGGTATGCCCACGTCAGTAGCCCCCAAGTGTCTGGTTGAATTGCATATTTGAGCAGAGACTTATGAAGTCTTTCGAGTGCATATCTGAGAATATTATCGAGTGCTCTAACTTGTGTCATAGGGATTATTGATATACATGCCTGATTTATCCGATGTATCGGGATCAGTTAACTGCCTTAGAGAAAAACAACACAATCTACTCAAATTCGAGTCCCCAGACTCAAATTCGAAAAAGTGCTGACGTAATTCGACTCAGGCCATGGATGTCTTATAGAGTCAAATTCCAGTTTATAAGTGTGAGCACTTGACGTGTCCGTCAAGGCTTTATTCATCGTACCTATAGGTACGTATTGTTTCTGGTAGAGTGCAGCAGATGCGTTGCCAGGCCTTATTCAGGTCTTATCTTCATGCTGTAAGCGTGACATCTGAATTTTTGTCATCGTGGAGATGATTCGGGTGACCCAGGAGACGCGGTCTCTTTGTAGGGAAAATATGGTTGCGTCCAGGATGGCTTGATCATCATCACCTCCATGGGGCCCTCGAGTCCTATGCCTGGCTCCATATTGTCGAGTGTTGTTGGCTCATTATGTGGCGTAGCCCCCGAGTCCTTTGTCGTGCTAGTTTTATGCTCTGGAGCCTTTGGCTTGATGGAGCGCTTGCATATACACTCTAGAAATACTCCGGGTAGCACTTGGGCACAGGTGGATCCAATGTTGGCGAGTATGTCCGCTTCCTCGTTGCTCTCGCGGCTGATGTGCCGCAGATCGCAGCCATCGAAGTCCCTCTCGAGTGCGTCGTAGAGGTCGCGGTAGGTGATCATGTTGTCGCTTGGAGCGTTGCACTCGTTCATTGTTTGGTTGACCACCAGCTTGGAGTCGCCGTAGATGACGAGACGTTTTGCACCGCAGGCCTTTGCCATACGCATCCCATGAAGCAAGGCTTCATATTCAGCTTCATTGTTGGAGGCGGTGAACTGCATTCGCAGAATGTACCTCATCTTGTCACCTTGCGGTGACGTCAGGTGACGCCCGCGCCAGCTCCCTCCTTGCGCTTGGCCCCATCGAAGTGCATTGTCCATAAATAGGACATGCTTGACTTGTTAGGGAGCTGGCTTTCCATTCAGTGCACGAGGAAGTCCGGGAGAACTTGCGGCTTGATCACGTCGCGCTTCTCATATGTGATGTCTCGTGGAGACAGTTCTATTCCCCAGAGCGCGACTCGTCCAGTTGCGTCGGGATTGTTGAGTATGTGCCCAAGTGGAGCGCCGTTCACGACTATGATTGGGTGCTCCTGGAAGTAGTGGCGTAGTCGCCTGGCTGTCATGAAGACGCTTTACGCCAGCTTCTGATAATGCGAGTACCGCTGTTTTGTTGGCATGAGAACCTCGCTGAGGTAGTAGACTGGGTGTTGCACCCCGTGGACCTTATTTTCTTCGGCTCGCTCCACCACGAGCTCAGTGCTGGCCACCTGGTTGGTGGCGGAGATGTATAGCAACATCGGCTCCTTTTCACGAGGTGTTACCAACACTGGTGAGGTGGACAGTAGACGCTTGAGGTCTTCGAATGCTTCTTGTGCTTCATCTGTCCACTTGAATTTGTCAGTTTTGCATAGAAGTTGGTAGAAGGGCAGTGCCTTTTTGCTGTTGGATGCCTTTTATGTTCTTCGGCATCTCCATGGCTGGTATGGCCTTTATTTTATTCGGGTTGGCCTCGATCCCTCTCATGGAGATGAGGTACCCGAGTAGTTGCCCAGATGGTATGCCGAAGGTGCATTTGTCCGGATTTAGCTTGATCCGGTAGCAGTCGAGGTTATCGAAGGTCTCGCGGAGATCGTCGAGTAATGAGGCTTCCTCCTTGGTTTTGACGACGATGTCGTCGACGTAGACCTGGATGTTGCAGCCAAGCTAGCTCTTGAGGCATGCCTACATACATCGCTGGTAGGTGGCTCCTGCGTTTTTCAGCCCGAAGGGCATCGTTGTGTAGCAGGAGACACCAAAGGACGTTATGGACATCATTTTCTCCTGGTCCTACTCCTTCATTCGAATCTGATTATAGCCTGAGTAGGCGTCAAGGAAGGAGAGGCTCCACATCTCGCAGTGGAGTCGATTATTTGATCGATCCATGGCAACATGGAGTGATCTTTCGGGCAATGCTTGTTCAAGGAGGTGAATTCCATGCACATCCGCAAGATATCCGTGTCCTTTTTAGGGACAAGCACTGGATTTACGACCCATGTGCTTTTCTTGATCTCGCATTTGAGTTTAGCGTCGAGGAGTCTGTTGACTTCCATACCGACCGATTTTGCCCTTGGTTCATACAGTTTGCCGTATTGTTTGTTTGACTGGCCTTGCGTCAGGATTCACGTTGAGTGAGTGCTCGGTGAATTCCCTAGGAACTTCTGGTATGTCCGCTGGACACCAGGCGAAGATTTCCCAGCGCTCACGGAGGAATTCGACGAGCGCGAGTTCCTATGCGGGACTCAAGTTGTTGGCGATGAGCGTTGTCTTGGTTGGGTCCATTGGGTGGACCTGGACTTTCTTAGTGTGCACCGACGTGTCGAAAGATTGGTCGGGTGAGCTTGGCTTGCTCGGGGGAGGCAGACTGTTGTATGTCGACTCCTTTAACCTCACTAGTTCCTCTTGTATGCCAAAAGACTGGGAAATTCTGTCGAATTCCCTATCGCAGTTGTCGGATCTCTCGAAGCTTCCATTGATTGTGATAATGTCGTTTGGGCCCGGCATATTCATCTGCAGATAGGCGTAGTGTGGTACTGCCATGAACCTCGCGAACGCGATACGTCCGAGGTTACAGTGGTATTGTGAAGGCCAGTCGACAACTTTGAAATCGATACGCACTCGCCGGTCGTCGAGGTTGATTTTGCCTAGGGGGTACACGCCCTTCCTTGGTACGATGCGTGGAACGTTGTGTCTGAAACTTCCAGACATGTCAGAGGGATCCTCATTGCGTGCAAGGTACTCGTGAACATGAGGTTGATGCCGCTTCCGCCGTCCGTGAAGACGCGACTCATCTTGAAGCCTCTAATCTGTGCCTCAAGCACTAGGGGACAATGGCCTGGGCGAGGAACTTGACGCGGGTGATCGCTCTTGTCAAAGGTGATGCAGGACTCGCTTCCACTGAGGTACTCAATGGTGGAGGGCGGAGAGTCCATCGCCAGATTGACTTGGCGAGTGATCGATTTCTACACTCGATTTGAGGGGCGACCCTTTTGGATCATCCCCATGTTCCCAAGTGGTTCTGTATTGGCGCAACCACAGGTGGTGGTGGCCATGGTGGCAGTGGATTAGCTCCATGAGCCACGACCCCCGGTGCAGCTCCATACCCTTGGTTAATTGCGTCGCGATTCATCTGGGCCAGACCTTCGTGGAGCTTGAGGAACTCACGGCAGTCCTTTAGGAGGTGGCTAGACTTTTTCTTGCCATCGTGCTTGTCGATGTAGAAGTGCATGTTGCACGGCCCAGACAGTTTGTCCTAGATGGATGTTTCAGGTGCCTAATCGTGAGTGCGGTGCTGCCACACTTGCGTGGTTTTTCCGCTATCGTGGTATCCACTGTTGCGGTATTCTCTATTGCGGTTGTCGTCGCGTTTGTCGGCATAGCCAGCCGTGACCAAGTCGACCTCTTCGCGGTCATCGTAGCCGCACATTCGATGTTTTCTTCGGCGGTCGCGCCTGCGGCCGAGGTCGTCGTCATCAGAGTGGACACGGTTTTTCACCGAGTCCTCTCCATCGGCCCACCTATTCACAATCTCCATTAGGTGGTCGATTGTCTTGGGCTTCGAGTGGCCCAACTCCTCCCTGAGCTCTCTTCGACGTACACCGTTGTTGAATGCATCGATTGCATGATCCTCGAATATGTCCTCTGTAGCTTTTTTTATGATGGACCATCTTTGGATGTACGAGCGCAGAGGTTCACCCGTCTTCTGGTAGCAGCCGCGCAACTCTTCGATTGATGCGAGCCTCTTATAAGTGCCCTTGAAGTTTCACACGAAGCTGTAGACCAGCTCTTCCCAGCTACGAATGGATCCGCGTGGGAGATTGTTGAGCCACGCACGGGCGACACCTTGCATCTTCAGCTGGAGGCATTGCATCGTTGTGCTTGTGGTTCCACCATGTAGCCTCACGAAGGAGATGTGATCCTCCAGCCAGATCTTTAGGTCCTACAGGTCGTCGAATTTCGGGTTCTCCGATGGGAGTTTAAACCCCTTTGGCATTCGCTTCTACCTGATGGCTCTGCTGAAGCAGCTGGCGCCGCAAAGCTCCATCCCATCATCTTCCGAATCAGTCGAACGGGCGTGTCTTGCGTGCATCTTGTCGACCTTGCGCTGTGTGATGTCATCACGCGCGTCGTAGTCATGGTCATGCCGCTGATGTCTACGCACTTCTATTCTTGTAGATAGTTGTTGGACCTCCAAGTGCAGAGGTTTGTAGAACAGCAGCAAGTTTTCCCTTAAGTGGATCACCCAAGGTTTATCGAACTCAGGGAGGAAGTGGTCAAAGGTATTCCCTCTCAAGCAATCCTGCAATCAAGATACAAGAAGTCTCTTGTGTCCCCAACACACCCAATACACTTGTCAGGTGTATAGGTGCACTAGTTCGGCGAAGAGATAGTAAAATACAAGTGGTATGGATAATTATAAGTGGTAATGGTGCCAGAAAATACTTGCTGGCGTGTGGTTGACGTGGAAGAGACTAAAGGGAAACTGAAATAAAGATGGAAGCAAGCAAACATGTAACAGATCTAGTTGCAAACGGTGTTTCAATGCTTAGAAACAAGGCCTAGGGATCATACTTTCACTAGTGAACACTCTCATATAAATATATTATCTTCATGATACTACTCTGAACAACTCTCCGGTTGGACACTCTAATCCATTGTAGGGTTATAACAACACACCTCAAAGTAAGCCTTTCCCATCTAGATAACCCCACATTGTCACCTTGAGCACTAGATGGTTCCAACAAACACCACAATTTCATAAAGACATCTAACTCCAAATATAAGTCATAACAAGTATTTGTAATCTCTAGCCTAAGTGCCACACGGTGTGCACGCTGTCACTTTCACACACGTGGGGAGAGCAGAGATCTATTAAAGCACTTGAGTAGCAAGGTAGATCTACTTGATTACAAAGCTCATGATCACAATATGATCATGCATAGAGAGAGAGATGAACACATAGCTACCGGTAGAACCCAAAGCCTCGAGGAAGAACTACTCCCTCATCATCATGGGAATCATCAACGGCGATGGAGATGGTGGTGGAGATCGATGGAGATGGCTCCGGGGGCACTTCCCCGTCCCGGCAGGGTGCCGGAACAGAGACTTTCTATCCCCCGAATCTCCCCTTCGGTGGCGGCAGCGCAGCAGAAATTTTCGTGGATTTCTGATTGACCATCTAGGGTTTTTGCATTGGGAGGACTTTATAGGCGAAGGAGGCAAGGTCAGTGGCCAGCCAGGGGGCCTACACCATGCCCTGTCACGGCCAAGGGGGACCCGCGCCTAGGGGTGGTGTGGCCACCCTGTGGCCCCTCTCCATCTCGTATTCTGGCTCCGTGAGTCTTCCGGTAAAATATCGACTTTGGCTTTTGTCCGGTCCAATTCCGAGAATATTCATTTTCTGACTTTCCTGGAACCAAAAATAGCAGAAAACAGGCAACTGGCACTGTGGCATCTTGTTAATAGGTTAGTCCCAGAACGTGTATAAAAGTACTCCAAACTGTGGACAAAACATAAGAAAGTAGATAAAACCAAGCATGGAACATCAAAAATTATAGATACATTTGCAATGTATCAGCCGCCGTGAGCGGCGACGTCGAGACAAGTCATGGCTATCATCACTGGAGGAGGGTGAAGAGTAGAGTTTTGCTAGAGCTTTGTTTTTCTTCGGCTCCGGTGTTGGATCCTTGATGAGGGCAGCTTCGACTAGCCCCAAGCCCGCGATCGTAGATCGGTGCATGGCGGCCCGTGGGTCCCCAGCCGGTGGCTGGTTGTTGAGCAGGTACATGGTGGCCGCTATCACCGCCGCCTGTGGCATCTTTGGGAGCATGTTGCCCCGTGTATCCACCATCATGGGTGAGAAGTCGAGGACTCGCGTGGCCTCTTCTCGCTCCTTGTCGGTGAGGTGGGCAAGTCGAGAGCGTCTCTTCGCGGCCACATGATCGTTACCTTTGGAGGAGGATCCTTTCATGGAGGGGAGTTGAGCTCGCCGAAGGCTCGATTCGTGCGCCAACCGTCCATGCTCGTCGAGCTGGGTGAGTACTTGTTGTTGACGCTTGTACTCCTCCTTGCGCATCCAGTGATAACCCATCAGCATGTCTTGCGATGAGTTTAGTGGCAGGGGAGTGGCCCGCAGGGCCTCACGACAACGAGCCCACTCAGCGTCATTAATCTTAATCAACACGCGCTCTTCAGTACGCTCATTCGCATTAAGATGCGGGTTGCCTTCCGTTCTGTTTTTTGTGGGACCGCCGTTCGTGACTCGAAAACCGCCACTGATACCGGTGTTGTCTCGAGTGTTGCCGTTCTTGCCCATGTTGGTGACAACGCACATGTAGTGCTTGGGGAAGCTGTTGCTTCCGCAGCTTTCAGATCCGGAGCCATAGGCTCCATCTCCTGTGGCTAGATCGCCCAGATCGGATCTGCGACTGCTGTCACTGATCGTATTCCCGACTAATGTCGAGTCGTTGAGTTTGCTCAGGGTGCCGATCATCGGTGGAAACTGATACGTTGTAAACGTATCTATAATTTTTGATGTTCCATGCTTGTTTAGTATCTACTTTCTTATGTTTTGTCCACACTTTGAGGTATTTTTACACATTTTCTGGAACTAACCTATTAACAAGATGCCACAGTGCTAGTTGCATGTTTTCTGCTATTTTTGGTTTCAGAAAAGCTAGTAAGGAAATATTCTCGGAATTGGACCGGACAAAAGCCAAAGTCAATATTACCCGAAGCAACACGGAGCCAGAAGACGAGACGGAGATGGGCCACGAGGGGCCCACACCACCTGGTGGTGCGGGCCAGGCCAGGCCACGCCAGGGGTGGTGTGGCCGCCTCAGGCGCCCACCAACCTTTCCTCTTCACCTATAAAAGCCCCCCGAGACGAAAACCCTAAGGACCATATCAGAATTCCATGAAAAGTTCCGCAGTGCCGCCACCACCGAAGAGGAGATTCGAGGGACAGAAGTCTTTGTTCCGGCACTCTGCCGGGACGGGGAAGTGCCCCCGGAGCCATCTCCATCGACTCCACCGCCATCTCCATCACCATTGCTGACTCCCATGATGAGAAGGGAATAGTTCTCTCTCGAGGCTAAGGGTTCTACAAGTAGCTATGTGTTCATCTTTCTCTATGCGTGATCTTATTGAGATCATGAGCTTTGTAATCTATAGATCTATTCTGCTACTCAAGTGCTTTAATTAATCTCTGCTTATCCCCACGTGTGTGAATTCACAGTGTGCACACCGTGTGGCACTTTGGCTAAGGTTACATATATACTTATCATGAGTATAATTTGAGTTGGATGTCTCTATAAGATTGTGGTGTTTGTTGGAACCATCTAGCACTCAAGGTGACAGTGAGGGGTTATCTAGATGGGGAATGAGAACTTTAAGGTGTGCTGTTATAGCCCTACATCGTCCAACCGGAGAGTAGTTCAGGATAGAATAATGAAGAGAAGATATTTATATGAGAGTGTCTACTAGTGAAAGTATGATCCCTAGGCCTTGTTTCTAAGCATTAAAACACCATTTACAATCAGTTCTATTACATGTTTGCTTGCTTCCACTCTTATTTCATATTGCAATTACTACTTATAATCATCCATATTACTTGTACTTCACTATCTCTTCGCCAAACTAGTGCACCTATACACCTGACAAGTGTATTGGGTGTGTTGGGGACACAAGAGACTTCTTGTATCTTGATTGCAGGATTGCTTGAGAGGGATACCTTTGACCACTTCCTCCCTGAGTTTGATAAACCTTGGGTGATCCACTTAAGAGAAACTTGTTGCTGTTCTACAAACCTCTGCACTTGGAGGCCCAACACTATCTACAAGAATAGAAGCGTGCGTAGACATCAGAAACCACGATGCTGGAGCAATCGCAGGAACCTTCGTCTAGAGGGAATGGCTTTGATGTGAGGATCACATGTGTTAACGGAGTGTTAATGCTTTGCTCCAGTGCTCTTTTAAAAGGAGCACCTTAATTGCCAGTAGTTCCCTTGAGGCCCCGCTGCAAACGGGCAGGAAGGACAAAAGATGTTCTGCAAGTTCTCATTGCGAGCACGTATGACTATATATGGAACACATACCTATGATTATTTAGTAATTGGATGCTTTATCTTATTTATATGCAAATGCCCTATGTCTTGATTGCCATATGAATTGTCTTGTCCATGCAACGCCCGTCTATCCATCCCTATGCCTACCGCGCTTTAATCCTATTGTTTACTGCAATTGTTACTACTGTCTTTACTTTTACTTCTGCTATTACTACTACTACAAAACTGTTGCTACTAATAAACTACTGTGAGCAAGATTGTTTCCAGGTCCAGCTGAATTGACAACTCTGTTGTTAAGGCTTATAAATATTCTTTGGCTCCCCTTGTGTCGAATCAATAAATTGGGTTTCACTTCCCTCGAAAATACTGCGATACACCCCCCTATACTTGTGGGTCATCATCTGCTCTTGGAATTATCGAGGGAGTCGAAAGTTATAGGGGTGCGGAGATGTAATCTGGCGACGTTGTGGAAACTAGGGTTGTGATTGTCCTCCTCCCCGCCCCCTCCTGGCCTTTATATAGATAGGCTAGGTCTCGGGTAACAGGTCGAGTCAGTTACGAGTTAGGGTTTGTCCCTTTAAACTTTCTATCTTTGAACTTGTCATGTGCCGTGCGGGCTCGTGGTTGATATCGAGCTCGTTGGGGAACCCCAAGAGGAAGGTATGATGAGCACAGTAGTAAGTTTCCCTCAGTTATGAAACCAAGGTTATCAAACCAGTAGGAGCAAGGAAACACCTCCAAGGTGTTGTTTCCAACTTGGAATCCTGCACAACACAACCATAGAACTTTGCCCCCAACTTACAGTGAGGTTGTCAATCTCACCGGTTTTGCTAAAAACAAAGGATTAAACATATTGTGTGGAAGAAAGTAATAGCTTGCAGAAAGTAAACAGAAAACAGTAAACAGTTGTAGATTGATCGTAAAAGAAAGGACCAGGGTCCATAGTTCACTAGTGGTGATTCTCCTTAAGATAGATAACATGTTGGGTGAACAAATTACAGCGGGGCAATTAACAAACATCGAGAAAGCATACATGCATATACTAATCATCTTGACTCCTATGAGATTTGATTGGACATTACAACATTATACAAAGACCATAATCCAACTACATCTATGACTAATAATCCATCTTCAGGTTATCATCCGAACCCCCTCTAGTATTAAGTTGCAAGCAACAGATAATTGCATTACGCGCGTGTAAAGTAAACAATACAATTGTTCTATGAACAAAGGATTGCTGTTTTCTCCCTAGTAGCAACAACACATCTAGTACCTTAGAGATTTCTGTCACTTCCCTAGATTACTAGAGGCATGAACCCACTATCGAGCATAAATACTCCCTCTTGGAGTTGCTAGCATCTACTCGGCCAAGATATCTACTAACAACGGAGAGCATGCAAGATCACAAATAACAAAGACATGATAGTGTAGCAAGGAAAACAAAAAAATTCTACCGCAAGAACGATCAAAACCCAGATCTAATCTAGATAAAAGCCAAGATCTAATCTATTAGACATGTGCAACGAGATAGATCTATACTAACCCTCGTAGATCCGAAAGCGTTACGAGATTAGATCTCGGGGTTGATGTAGTCGATCACTTGCCGATCTCAAGATCGTGTGGATGATCCTTCCGGCGCCACGTTCCGGCAGCGCTTCCGCAGTCGGTCACACGTGCGGAGTCGAAGCAGACCTTCCTCTCCTCGTTCCAGCGAGCAGCGGAGGTAGTAGATCTTCTCCACGGAATCCCAGCAGCACGACGGTGTGGTGGTGGTGGTGGAGTAGAGATTTCTGCAGGGCTTCACCTAAGCCGGAGCAGAGCCAAGGAGGAGGAGAGAGGCAGCGGCTAGGGTTTGTTATGGGAGAGGTCTAGGGGGTGGTGCCCCCTCCCCTCTATTTAAAGGAGGGAGGCGCCATGGGAGGGGGAGTCCTAGTAGGACTCCCCTTCCTCCTTGGCCGGCGGATTGGGAGGGGGGGAGGAATCCTCCTCCCCCACGAATCCGTGTCTTGCCCCACAAAGACTCCTTGATCCTTTCTTGGTTTTCAAGCAAACTCCAAGAAATCTTCTAGAACCTTCCAAAACATTCCGAAACCTTCTAGAATCTCCATACAAACACTCCGGAACATTTCCTAACTTAGAAAATGATCCCTAATATTTGAATCTTATTCTCCGGACAATTCCGGATCTCCTCGTGATGTCCCGGATCCAATCCGAGACTCCGAACAACATTCGGTCTCCAACGCATATTCCATATCTACTTAAAACAACTTCGAACCTTAAGTGTGTCACCCTACGGTTCGTGAATATGCAGACATGATGAAGACACCTCTCCGATCAATAACCATCAGCGGGATCTGGAGATCCATAACGGCTCCCACATACTCAACGATGACTTCGTGATCGATAGAACCATTACCATACGAAACCAATTCCCTTTGTCACGCGATATTCTACTTATCCGAGGTTTGATCGTCGGTATCTCCATACCTAGTTCTATCTCGTTACTGATAAGTACTCTTTACTCGTTCCATGTTATGTCATCCCTTGTGACCTAGTCACATGCTTGCAAGCTAATTAGATGACATTCCACCGAGAGGGCCCAGAGCATATCTATCCGTCATATGGATGGACAAATCCCAATCTTGGTCCATGCGCTTCAACACATACTTTCAGAATACCCAATGACACCTTTATAACCACCCAGTTACGAAGCGGTGTTTGATGTCATCAAAGTACCCATCCGGTGATGGTGATTAACATAAAGTCATGGTCGAAGGATTAGGTTACTATGCATTTGAAAGCTTACAGCAATACGAACTTAATGACTTAATCTTATGCTACGCTTACTATGGGTGTGTGCCCATCACATCATTCTCCTAATGATATAACCTTGTTATTAATGACATCCAATGTCCATGATCAGGAAACCATGATCATCATTTAATCAACAAGCTAGTTCCACAAGAGGCTTACTAGGGACTCTTTTATGTTTACAAAACACACATGTATCAGTGTTTCCTTATAATACAATTATAGCATGGGATGTAAACATTCATCATAAACACAAAGATATAATAATAACCACTTTTATTATTGCCTCTTGGGCATATCTCCAACAGTCTCCCACTTGCACTAGAGTCAATAATCTAGATTACATGGTAATATACCTAACACCCATGGCGTTCTGGTGTTGGTCATGCTTTGCTCTAGGGAGAGGTTTAGTCAACGGATCTGCCACATTCAGATCAGTGTGTACTTTGCAAATCTTTATGTCACCATCTCGGACATACTCGCGAATAGCATGGAAACGTAGCTTGATGTGCTTCAGCTTGCTATGTGACCTTGGCTCATGTGCATTAGCTATGGCACCTGTGTTGTCACAGTAGATGGCCATCGGGTCCAACGCACTAGGAACCACGCCAAGTTCAGTAATGAACTCCTTCATCCATATGGCTTCTTGTGCAGCCTCCGAAGCAGCTATGTATTCCGATTCAGTTGAAGATTTCGCCACAACGCATTGCTTGGCACTCCTCCAGCTCACTGCAGCACCATTCAAAATAAATACGTATCCATACTGTGACTTCGAGTCATCTGGATCGGTGTTCCAACTAGCATCAGTGTAACCGTTGACAACAAGCTGTTCATCACCTCCATAAGAAAGAACCATATCCTTAGTCCTATTCAGGTACTTTAGGATATTCTTGACCGCTGTCCAGTGCTCCATTCCAGGATCACTTTGATATCTGATAGAACCTATGGCCGAGGCATAGGGAATATTATTCATCTTTTCTCTATCTTCTGCCGTAGCCGGACTTTGATTCTTACTCAAGGTCTTACCTGACAACATGGGCACGAACCCTTTCTTGCTCTCTTCCATTCTAAACTTCTTTAGAACTTTGTCTAAGTATGTACTTTGTGAAAGCGCTATTAGGCGTCTTGATCTATCTCTATAAATCTTGATGCCTAGAATATATGCCGCTTCGCCAAGATCCTTCATTGAAAAACTATTATTCAAATAGGTTTTGACGCTATTAAGAAGTTCTATATCATTCCCAATCAACAATATGTCATCTACATATAGTACTAGGAATGCTACAGAGCTCCCACTCACTTTCTTGTAAATACAAGCTTCTCCATAAGTTTGTATAAATCCAAAGTTTTTGATTACTTTATCAAAACGTTGATTCCAACTCCGGGATGCTTGCTTCAGTCCATAAATGGAGCGCTGAAGTTTGCATACCTTGTCAGCATCACTAGGATCGACAAAACCCTTGGGTTGTACCATATACAACTCTTCCTCAATGTCACCATTAAGGAACGCCGTTTTGACATCCATCTGCCAAATCTCATAATCGAAATATGCAGTAATTGCTAACAAAATCCTCACAGACTTTAGCTTCGCTACTAGTGAGAAAGTCTCATCATAGTCAACTCCTTGAATTTGTCGGAACCCTTTCGCAACAAGTCGAGCTTTATAGACGGTAACATTACCACCAGCATCTGTTTTTCTTTTGAAAATCCATTTGTTCTCGACAGCCTTACGGCCATCCGGTAAGTCCACCAAAGTCCATACTTGGTTTTCGTACATGGATCCCATTTCGGATTTCATGGCTTCTAGCCATTTGTCGGAATCTGGGCTCACCATAGCTTCTTCATACGTCGCAGGGTCATCAGTGTTGTCCACCAACATGACGTTCAAGGCAGAGTCATACCAATCAGGAGTGGTACAAACTCTCGTTGACCTGCGAGGTTCAGCAGTAACTTCGTTCGAAGTTTCATGATCAGCATCATTAGCTTCCTCTCCAGTTGGTGCAGGCGGCACAAAAACATCTTCTGGTGCTACGCTACTCTCAACTCCGTGAGAAGGTTCAATAACCTCGTCGAGTTCTACTTTCCTTCCAGTCACCTCCTTCGAGAGAAACTCCTTCTCAAGAAAGAATCCATTCTTGGCAACAAAAACTTTGCCTTCGGATCTATGATAGAAGGTATACCCAATTGTTTCTTTAGGGTATCCTATGAAGACACATTTCTCCGCTTTGGGTTCAAGCTTATCAGGTTGTAACTTCTTTACATACGCTTCGCAACCCCAAACTTTAAGGAACGACAACTTAGGTTTCTTACCAAACCACAATTCGTACGGTGTCGTTTCAACGGATTTAGATGGTGTCCTATTTAAAGTGAATGCGGCTGTCTCTAATGCATAGCCCCAAAACGATAGCGGTAAATCTGTAAGAGACATCATAGACCGAACCATATCTAAGAGAGTTCGATTACGACGTTCGGACACACCATTACGCTGTGGTGTTCCCGGCGGTGTCAACTGCGAAAGTATTCCACATTTCTTTAAATGCATGCCAAACTCATAACTCAGATATTCACCTCCGCGGTCAGAACGTAGAAACTTAATCTTCTTGTTATGATGATTTTCCACTTCACTTTGAAATTCCTTAAACTTCTCGAAAGTTTCGGACTTATGTTTCATAAAGTAGACATACCCATATCTACTTAAGTCATCCGTGAAAGTGAGAACACAACGATATCCACCACGCGACGCTACACTCATTGGGCCGCACCCATCGGTATGTATTATTTCCAATAAGTCTGTAGCTCGCTCCATTATTCCAGAGAATGGAGTCTTAGTCATTTTCCCATTAGACATGCTTCACATCTTTCAAGTGATTCAAAATAAGTGATTCAAGAAGTCCATCAAAATGGAGTTTCTTCATATGCTTCACTCCAATGTGACCAAGACGACAGTGCCACATGTATGTATAATTATCATTCAATTTTATTCGTTTAGCATCTATGTTGTGAACATGTGTATCACTACTATCGAGATTCAATAAGAATAAACCATTCATCTCAGGTGCATTACCATAAAAGATATTACTCATATAAATCGAACAACCTTTATTCTCAGACTTAAAAGAGTAACCGTCTCGCAATAAACAAGATCCAGATATAATGTTCATGCTTAACGCAGGCACCAAATAACAATTATTCAAATTTAAAACTAATCCCGAAGGTAGATGTAGAGGGAGCGTGCCGACGGTGATCACATCAACCTTGGAGCCATTTCCAACGCGCATCGTCACCTCGTCTCTCGCCAGTCTTCGTTTATTCCGCAGCTCCTGTTTCGAGTTACAAATATGAGCAACCGAACCAGTATCAAATACCCAGGCACTACTACGATTACTAGTAAGATACACATCAATAACATGTATATCTAATATACCTTTCTTCTTGATGTTGCCGTTCTTCAGATCTGCCAGGTACTTGGGGCAGTTACGCTTCCAATGACCAGCACCCTTGATCATGAACGGAGCTCACAAGATCTAAACATGATAGCACAAAGGAGAAGAACCAACCATATATCTACTACATGGACCCGTAGTCCAAGGATGAACTACTCATGCATCACACCGGAGGCTTGCATGCTGATGAAGAAGGCCTCCAGAGTGAATTCTCCCCTCCTGTAGGGTGCCAAGAAGAGCTTCAGATCCCTCCCAATCTAGGGATGGAGATGATGGCGTCTACAGACTCTTTTGTGGAATTTTGATCGGGTCCTTAGGGTTTCTGTATCAGAGGCAATATATAGGCGAAAGGGGAGGCCGAGGGGGTTCCCTTGGTGGCCACACCACCCCTTGGCACGGGCCAGGTGGTGTGGGCGGCCCCTGGCCCCTCTCCGTCTTGTATTCTGGCTCCGTGTCCCCCTCGGTGAAATATTGACTTCGGCTTTTGTCCCGTCCAACTCCGAGAATATTCATTTTCTGACTTTCCTGGAACCAAAAACAGCAGAAAACAGGCAGTTGGCACTGTGGCATCTTGTTAATAGGTTAGTCCAAGAAAGTGTATAAAAATACTCCAAAGTGTGGACAAAACATAAGAAAGTAGATATAAACCAAACATGGAACATCAAAAATTATAGATACGTTTGCAACGTATCAACATCCCCAATCTTAACTCCTGCTCGTCCTTGAGTAGGTAAGTGATAAATAGAAAGAATAATTTTTTGAGGTGACATGCACCATCATAAACTTGATCAAAGTATTTGTAAACATTGATAGCTGGGGATCATAGTACTTCAACATAGCATGAAAGATAAAGTTCTAACAATAAGACATAGCAACTATGTTGTAACATGAAAAGGCATAAATAAAAGATTCATGAATAACAATGCTTTGCAAGACGTTTGTTTCACATAAAGAAAACATAGCATAGTGGCATTCAGCTTGTCCCTCATAGGGTAGCAAATCATAATTGCATAGGACACCTTCAAAGTTGATAAAGGTGACTAGATACAAATAGTTTAAGAACAAGCAATATCAAAGTTATGGATCAATCAACAAGTCTTGGGACAATGCACATTAAACTAAGAATGGCCACTATGCTCTCTTAATAGGTGCATAAAGATAGAAGGTGGAGACTCAACATAAAAGTAAGAGAAAAACCTTCACAGAAGGAAGCAGGGATTCAAGTTTCATAAAGAGCTTCCAGAAATTATGGTCCTTATTAGCGTTCAGCTCTCATTGCCCCTATCATAAGAATATTTAGGTGATTAAGGATAAAGTGACACAACTAATAGGATATGCTTGACACGTTATAAGTTGAAATCTCATGCCCCTTACTTACGAGTACCGAACCTCATGCTACTCAACTTCAGTCACAAGTATGCTCTTGTCATTGTAAGTACATATGTATCATAGAGAACCGCCAATGGGGTACCCCTTACACATGATACAGGAGCTATCGCATAATCAAAATGACAAGGCAAGCACACAATGCGCATCTCATTGATCTTTTTATTTGCTATTTGCATAGGTTTTTATTGAGGATGCTTCATAGAGTGCTCATTATAGTTATGCTGCAAGTTTCCACCATGATTAGGCATGGCTTAGGCTAGCGGCCCAGGCATTTCTCTAACACACATACAAACTCCATGATCTTACAAGTTCCCCTTTTATTTCACACCGCCGGGATCCATAAGCAAAAGAATCATGATATCAACGGAATATAAAGTGCAATGTTGAAAGCGTTCCCCATGATGCATGGTTCTGCTAACTTCAACTTATAAAGCGCAAGCATATACACAACAAAGATGGACACAATGGTTCAAGTTTATTAAGTGCAAGAAAGTAAAGTATGCCTTTAAGTTCGTGAGAGCTTTAATCACTAGTTTTCACATAACAAGTTTAATTCAGAAGGTAGATAAAAACATGAATATACTTGTGTTGGGTTCGCAACATAGAAAACAAAAAATTTCCTACGATGAGAACTATACGCCAAGATCTATCTACTAGATACAGAGCAACGGGTGGATATACATCCATGGAGAACTTACCCTCGAAGACAATAGATTTTTGTTAACAAGTTGGAACTCGTGGATGATGTAGTCGTACGCTTGCCGATCTCAAGATCGTGTGGAAGTCCGAGCGCTGCAAATCAGCAGCGCATCCGTCCTCGCACACACGTTCAAGCCACCGTACAACCTCCACCACCTTGCTCCAGCGAATCAGCGAAAGCAGCAACTCCTTCCAAACGCAAGGCCACCGGGAACATGTATCTCGCTAATCCGAGACCATGGGGGAATATCTAGAGGGGAGAGATATCCTTCACGAGGAGGTGTGTTTTGTGAGGGAGGAGAGGGGGCCTTTTATAGGAGAGGGGGGCTCCTCCCCTACCATGGCCGGTGGCCAAGGAGGGTGCCCCCACCTCTTCCTCATTCATGTGGTAGAAGCTCCACTCACATCAATTTTGACTCCACCCAAAATTCCACTCACATGCATTAAATTTCCACCAAATTTAATGCAACTCTCAATTAATAAAACTCTTTTATTTATTTTATTCAGAATTTTGTTAATTAATTTAATTAACAAACATTCACATAAAGCCCCTTGCAACATTTCAATATCACATGCAGAACCACTTTCTGCAATTTCACCCGAAATAATTTCGGTTTCTATCGAAACAATTCCTGTTTCTATCAAAACAATTCCTGTGCTTTGCAATCCTTTTGTCTGAAACATATGTGCTCCAAAATGGTGTTCGGAAACCCTTAAGTGTGTCACCCTACGGTTCGCGAATAATGCAGACATGATTGAGACTCCTCTCATATCAATAATCAGAAGCGAGACCTAGAGATCCATACTGACTCCTGCACATTCAACGATGACTTCTGTGATCGTGAGAACCTTTAACGCTAGTAATTTAATCCCTTTGTCTCATGATATAATACATGTCCGAGATTCGATCATCAGTATCCAAATACCTAGTTTGATCTCGTTACCGACATGCACTCTTTTCTCGTTCCTGTGATATAACATTCTAGTGATCACATCACTTGCTCACAAGCTATCTTAATGTGATATCACCGAGAGGGCCCAGAGTATATCTATCCGTCATCGAGATTGACAAATTCCACTCTTGATCCACGAGCCTCAACATAACACCTTCGTAGTACTGAACCCACCTTTATAATCACCCTGTTAAGGTGTGACGTTTGATGTTATCAAGATACTCTTCCGGTGTTAGCAATTAACATGATCTCATGGTCTAAGGACTAAGATTACTTCGTATGATGTTTATAGCAATGTAAACATAATGACTTGATCGTAATGCTATACTTCGGATGAATGTTAATCACATCATTTCACAAATGTTGTGACCTTGTTATTAACAACATCCAATGTCCATGATCAGGAAACCTTGATCGTCTTATTAATCAACGAGCTAGTATTAAAGAGAGGCATAACTAGGAACCCTTTTTGTTTATTAAACACACATGTATTGACATTTCCTTTCAATACAATTATAGCATGCAAAATAAACATCTATCATATACAAGGAATACATAATAACAACTTTATTATTGCCTCTCAGGGCATATTTCCTTCAGTCTCCCACTTGCACTAGAGACAATAATCTAGTTTACATAGTGATAAATCTAACACCCATGGAGTTCTGGTGTTGATCATGTTTTGCCCTATGGAGAACTTTAGTCAACGAATTTGCTACATTCAGGTCCGTGTGTACTTTACAAATCTTTATATCTCCATCCTTGACATGCTCGCAGATGGAGTGAAACCGGCGCTTAATATGCTTGGAATTCTTGTGATACCTTGGTTCCTTGGCATTGGCTATGGCTCCATTGTTGTCACAATAGATCACCATTGGGTCCAATGCACTAGGAACCACACCTAGTTCCGTTATGAACTCCTTCATCCAAACCGCTTCCTGCGCCGCTTCTCAAGAAGCAACATATTCCGCCTCCATCGTTGATCCAGCCACCACAGGTTGTTTGGAACTCCTCCAACTAACATCTGCTCCGTTCAAGAGAAATACGTATCTGGATTGAGAGTTAGAGTCATCCGGATCGGTGTCAAAGCTAGCATCGGCATAACACTTAGGGACTAGTTCTTCTTCACCTCCGTATACAAGAAACATATCCTTAGTTCTTCTTAAGTACTTAAGGATATTCTTGACTACTATCCAGTGTTCCGAACCTGGATCAGATTGGTACCTACTAGTCAAACTAATAGCATGTGCCACATCCGGTCTTGTACATAGCATGGTGTACATTATAGAGCCTATGGCTGAGGCATAGGGGATCTTATCCATTATCTCTCTTTCTTCCACCGTGATACATTGCAAATGTATCTATAATTTTTGATGTTACATGCTTAGTTTTATCCACTTTCTTGTGTTTTGTTCCAACTTTGGAGTACTTTTCATATGATTTCTTGGACTAACCTATTAACAAGAGCCACAGTGCCAGCTGCCTGTTTTCTGCTGTTTTTGGTTCCAGGAAAGTCAGAAAATGAATATTCTCGGAATTGGACGGGACAAAAGCCAAAGTGCCTATTTTTCCGGAAGGGATCAAGTGCCAGAATACGAGACGGAGAGGGACCAGGGGGCCACCACACCACCTGGCGGCGCGGCCCAGCCTGGCCCGCGCTAGGGGGTGGTGAGGCCAGCCCTAGCACCCCCTCGGCCCCTTCTTCCGCCTATATATTGCCCTCGGGACGAAAACCCTAAGTACTCGATCAAAAATCCACGAAAGAGTTTATAGCCGCCGTCATCTCCATCCCTAGATCGGGAGGGATCTGAAGCTCTTCCCGGCACCCTGCCGGAGAGGGGAATTCACCCTGGAGGCCTTCTTCATCACCATGCAAGCCTCCGGTGTGATGCGTGAGTAGTTCACCCTTGGACTACGGATCGATGTAGTAGCTAGATGGCTGGTTTCTCCTCCTTTGTGCTTTCATGTTTAGATCTTGTGAGCTCCGTTCATGATCAAGATCATCTATTTGTAATTCATACATGTTGTGTTTGCGGGGATCTGATGGATATTGAGATGCTATTTCAGATTGATTATTGATTCTATCATGTCTTTGTTATTTGAGATCTTGCATGCTTTCCGTTGTTAGTAGCTATCTTGGCCAAGTAGATGCTAGCAACTCCAAGAGTTAGTATTTATTCTCGATAGTGGGTTCATGCCTCTGGTAATCTGGGGAAGTGACAGAAATCTCTAAGGTACTAGATGTGTTGTTGCTACTAGGGAGAAAACAACAATCCTTTGTTCATAGAACAATCGTATTGTTTACTTTACACGCAGTTTGTAAAGCAATAATCTGTTGCTTGCAACTTAATACTAGAGGGGGTTCGGATGATAACCTGCAGGTGGATTATTAGTCATAGATGCAGTTGGATGGCGGTCTATGTATTATGTTGTAATGCCCAATCAAGTCTCAAAGGAGTCAAGATGATTAGTATATGCATGTATTGCTTTCTCGGTGTTTGTCAATTGCCCCGCTGTAATTTGTTCACCCAACATGTTATCTATCTAAGGAGAGCCACCGCTAGTGAACTATGGATCCCGGTCCTTTTACTTTACATACAATCTATAAACTGTTTCTGCTTTGTGTTTACTTTCTGCAAACTTTTACTTCTTTCCATTCGATACGTTTAATCCTTTGTTTTCCGCAAAACACGGTGAGATTGACAACCTCATTGCAAGTTGGGGACAAAGTTCTGTGGTTGTGTTGTGCAGGTCTCCACGTTGCTACTAGCACCGGTAGTGCGCCCTGCCAAAGCTCAGCTAGTAACACCTTTGGGGTGTTTCCTTGCTCCTACAGGTTCGATTAAACCTTGGTTTCATAACTAAGGGAAACTTGCTGCTGTGCTCATCATACCTTCCTCTTGGGGTTCCCAACGAGCTCTACATCAACACCGCCATCAAGCATTTTTCTGGGCGCCGTGCACTGAGCCATCACGCCGTAGCCGGACTTTGCGTCTTACTCAATGTCTTGCCTTGCAATAAAGGTAAGAACCCCTTCTTACTTCCGTCCATATTAAACTTCTTTAATATCTTATCAAGGTATGTACTCTACGATAGCCCAATTAGGCGTCTTATTCTAGCTCTATAGATTTTAATGCCTAATATATATGATGCTTCACCAAGGTCTTTCATCGAAAATTTGCTGTTTAGATAACTTTTAACACTGTTTAAAAGATCTATATCATTTCCAATCAATAATATGTCATCCACATATAATATCAGAAATGCCACATTGCTCCCACTCACTTTCTTGTAAATACAAGCCTCTCCATAAGTTTGGACAAATCCAAACTCTTTGATCACCTCATCAAAGCGGAGATTCCAACTCCGGGATGCTTGCTTCAGTCCATAGATGGATCGCTGAAGCTTGCATACCTTACCAGCATCCTTAGGATCGACAAAACCCTTAGGTTGTATCATATACAACTATTCTTCAATATTACCATTGAGGAACACAGTTTTGACATCCATCTGCCATATTTCATAATCGAAATATGTAGCAATTGCTAACATAATCCTAACTGACTTAAGCATCGCTATGGGAGAGAATGTCTCATCGTAGTCAACTCCTTGAATTTGTCGAAACCCCTTTGTGACAAGTCGAGCTTTATAGATGGTCACATTACCATCAGCATCAGTTTTTCTTTTGAAAATCCATTTATTCTCAACGTCCTTTCGATCGTGAGGTAAGTCCACCAAGGTTCAAACCTGGTTTTTGTACATGGATTCCATCTCGGATTTCATGGCTTCTAGCCATTTGTTGGAATCCGGGCTCATCATCGCTTCTTCATACGTCGCAGGGTCATCTATTTCATCAATCATGAAATTCATAACAGGATTGCCGTATAGTTCAGGAGCTGCACGTGTCCTGCTTGACCTGCGAGGTTCGGTAGTGTCTTCTTTCGGAGTTTCATGATCAATATCATTAGCTCTCTCTTCATTAGGTGAAGTCAACTCCGAAACAACTTCCGGTGCTGCGCTACTCACCATTTCATGAAGAGAAGGTTCAATAACCTCTTCGAGTTCTACCTTCCGACTACTCACACCTTTCGTGAGAAACTCCTTCTCAAGAAAGGATCCATTCTTGGCAACAAAAACTTTGCCCTCGGATATGTGATAGAAGGTATACCCAATCGTTTCCTTAGGGTATCCTATGAATACACATTTTTTTGGTTTGGGTTCGAGTTTATCTGGCTAAAGTTTCTTCACATAAACATCGCATCCCCAAACTTTAAGAAATGACAGCTTAGGTTTGTCTCCAAACTATAATTCATACGGTGTCGTTTCAACGGATTTAGATGGTGCCCGATTTAAAGTGAATGCAGCGGTTTCCAGTGCATAACCCCAAAATGACAGTGGCAAGTCAGTCAGAGACATCATAAATCAAACCATATCCAAGAAAGTACGATTACGATGTTCCGACACACCATTACGTTGTTGTGTTTCGGCAGGAGTGAGTTGTGAAATTATTCCACAGTCTTTCATATGTGTGCTAAACTCGTAACTAAGATACTCTCCTCCACGATCGGACCGCAGGAATTTGATCTTTCTGTTACGATGATTTTCCACTTCATTCTGAAATTCCTTAAACTTTTCAAAGGTTTCAGACTTGTGTTTATTCAAATAGATATACCCATATCTACTCAAATCATCCGTGAAAGTAACAAAATAACGATATCCACCTCGCGTCGACACACTCATTGGTCCACATACATCAGTATGTATGATTTCCAATAAATCTGTCGCCCGTTCCATTGAACTGAAAAACGGCGTTCTAGTCATCTTGCCCATAAGGCACTGCTCACATGTATCAAATGATTCAAAATCAAGTGATTCCAAAAGTCCATCAGAATGGAGTTTCCTCATGCGTTTAACGCCAATATGACCTAGACGACAGTGCCACATATATGTAGATATATCATTATCAAGTTTAACCCTTTTAGCATCAACATAATGAATATGCATAATACTACTATCGATATCCAACAGAAATAAACCATTCAACACAGGTGCATGACCATAAAAGATATTATCCATATAAATCGAACAACCATTGTTTTCTGATTTAAAGGAATAACCACTTTGCATCAAACACGATCTAGATACAATGTTCATGCTCAGAGCAGGCACAAAATAACAATTATTCAGATTTATCACTAATCCCGATGGCATATGGAGAGGCAGCATTCCGACGGCGATCACATCAACTCTTGATCCATTGTCGACCCGCATCGTGACCTCATCCCTTGCTAGCCGTCGCTTGTTCTGCATCCCCTGAATCGAGTTACATATATTAGCAACCGATCCCATATCAAATACCCAGGTGCTACTGCGAGTACTAGTCAAGTACACATCAATAACATGTATATCACATATACCTTTGTTTGCCTTGCCGGCCTTCTTTTCCGCCAAATACTTGGGGCAGTTGCGCTTCTAATGGCCAGTCCCCTTGCAATAGTAGCACTCGGTATCAGACTTAGGGCCAGCTCGGGGTTTCTTTTCAGGTGCGGCAATAGATTTGCCGCCCTTCTTTCCCTTCTGCTTGCCTTTCTTGTCCTTCTTGAAACCAGTGGTCTTATTGATCATCAACACTTGATGTTCTTTCCTAATCTCCACTTCTGCAGTCTTAAGCATTGACATAAGCTCGGGAAGAGACTTCTTCATGCCCTGCATGTTATAGTTCATCATGAAGCTCTTGTAGCTAGGTGGCAGAGATTGGAGAACATGATATATGCCTAAGTAAATGGGAATCGTTATTCCCAAGGACACAAGCTTATCGGCGTACCCAGACATTTTGAGTACATGCTCACTAACGGAGCTGTTCTCCTCCATCATGCAACTAAAGAACTTTTCAGAAGCATTATAACTCTCTACGGCAGCATGGGTATCGAAAATCATTTTCAATTCTCCCATGGTATCAAAGGCATTGCCATTTTCGAAGCGCTTTCAAAGTTCTGGCTCTAGCCCATACAGTATGCCGCAATGAACTAAGTTGTGGTCCTCCTGACGAGTTATATAGACATTCTTTTCCTCGTCAGGGGCATCAAGAGCTGGTGGGGGGCCTAGCGGCGCCTCTAGCACATATTGCTTTTGTGCAGCAGTGAGGAGAATCCTCAAATTCATATCCCAGTTGGTGAAGTTGCTACCATTCGGAGTAAGTTTCTCTTTCTCCATGAACACATTGAAATTAAAAGCAGGTGGTGCCATCTACAACAGAATTTGTAAAGTTTATTTAGACTAAGTTTATGATAGATTGAGTTCAACTAATCCAAATTACTAATGAACTCCCACTCAAAAACGACATCCCTCGTGTCTTTTTGGTGATTACATGAACCAAATCCACTACACCAAGTCCGATCATCACGTGAGTCGGTGTAGCTTCAAAGGCGAGCATCTATATGGGCATCATATCAACTATATGACTCATTCTTAACCTTTTGGTCTGTGTTCCGAGGCCATGTCTGTACATGCTAGGCTCGTCAAGTAAGAACCTTAGTATTCCGCGTGTGTAAAACTGTCTTACACCCGTTGTATGAAAGCGCGGAGTCGAGTACACCCGATCATCACGTGATGTCTCGAAACACGATCCATAGAACGGTGCATACTGAAGGAAGAACACATTTTATTTTGATATCTAAATAAGGGATCATCTTACAATGCTACCAAAAGCGCCAAACTAGCAGTATAAGATGCTAACACCTAATGTGAAAAGTGAGATGATATGGTCCATGCATTTGATCACCATCATATGCATCATGGTATGATCTCTATCATTCCTTTGTGTGTAAGGCCAAGGTCTATGGAACTTACATGTTAAGTGTGTTGTAAGAGTATCTACCATACATCTACTTACAACATTACCATATCAATACACTAGCCCAGCAACAATCTAAACTAGACGCCTCTAATTTATCCATTGCAAGTTTTACGTGGCTTAGGGATTTCGGAGATAGAACCGGTCTTACCTACGAACATGAACCACAACGAGGATAACCAAGTTATTAGCAACTCATTGTAAATCAGATATTGACTATAGTAGGAGAGACAGACACCCGCTAGCCACTTATGCAAAACTAGTTGCATGTCAGTCGTGGAACCGGTCTCATGTACGATGACATGTAAGGTTGGTCCGGACCGCTTCATCCCACTATGCCACCAATATCCAAAATACATGAAAGAAGCAATAACATGATCATCATCGCCCACATATAAACATATGTGTACTACCCGTGCAAAGCACCTACGCATAGATCAGGCTCTGATACCACTGTTGGGTTCGCAGCATAGAAAACAAAAAATTCCTACGATGAGAACTATACGCCAAGATCTATCTACTAGATATAGAGCAACGGGTGGATATACATCCATGGAGAACTTACCCTCGAAGACAACAGAATTTTGTTAACGAGTTGGAACTCGTGGATGATGTAGTCATACGCTTGCCGATCTCAAGATCGTGTGGAAGTTCGAGCGCCGCAAAAAAGCAGCGCATCCGTCCTTGCACACACGTTCAAGCCACCGGACAACCTCCAGCTCCTCACTCCAGAGAATCAGCGGAAGCAACAACTCCTTCCAGACGCAAGGCCACCGAGAACATGTATCTCGCTAATCCGAGACCATGGGGGAATATCTAGAGGGGGAGAGAGATCCTTCACGAGGAGGTGTGTTTTGTGAGGGAGGAGAGGGGGGCCTTTTATAGGAGAGGGGGGCTCCTCCCCTACCATGGCCAGTGGCCAAGGAGGGTTCCCCTACCTCTTCCTCATTCATGTGGTGGAAGCTCCACTCACATCAATTTTGACTTCGCCCAAAATTCCACTCACATGCATTAAATTTCCACCAAATTTAATGCCACTCTCAATTAATAAAACTCTTTTATTTATTTTATTCAGAATTTTGTTAATTACTTTATTTAACAAACATTCACATAAAACCCCTTGCAACATTTCAATATCACATGCAAAACCACTTTCTGCAAACAATTTCGGTTTCTATTGAAACAATTCCTGCGCTTTGCAATCCTTTTGTCTGAAACATATATCTTCCAAAATGGTGTCCGGCAACCCTTATGTGTGTCATCTACGGTTCGTGAATAATGCAGACATGATTGAGACTCCTCTCAGATCAATAATCAGAAGCGGGACCTGGAGATCCATACTGACTCCTGCACATTCAACGATGACTTCTATGATCGTGAGAACCTTTAATGCTAGTAATTTAATCCCTTTGTCTCATGATATAATACATGTCCGAGATTCGATCATCGGTATCCAAATATCTAGTTTGATCTCGTTACCGACATGCATTCTTTTCTCGTTCCCGTGATATAACATTCTAGTGATCACATCACTTGCTTGCAAGCTATCTTAATGTAATATCACCGAGAGGGCCCAGAGTATATCTATCTGTCATCGGGATTGACAAATTCCACTCTTGATCCATGAGCCTCAACATAACACCTTCGTAGTACTGAACCCACCTTTATAATCACCCTGTTACGGTGTGACGTTTGATCTTATCAAGATACTCTTCTGGTGTTAGGAATTAACATGATCTCATGGTCTAAGGACTAAGATTACTTCGTATGATGTTTATAGCAATGTAAACATAATGACTTGATCGTAATGCTATACTTCGGATGAATGTTCATCACATCATTTCACAAATGTTGTGACCTTGTTATTAACAACATCCAATGTCCATGATCAGGAAACCTTGATCGTCTTGTTAATCAACGAGCTAGTCTTAAAGAGAGGCATAACTAGGAACCCTTTTTGTTTATTAAACACACATGTATTGACGTTTCCTTTCAATACAATTATATCATGCAAAATAAACATCTATCATATACAAGGAATACATACTAACAACTTTATTATTGCCTCTCAGGGCATATTTCCTTCAACTTGGAATAGCAAATGCTAATAGGTAGGTATGGTGGACTCTTTGGAACAACTTGGTTTTATTTGTAGTTGGATGCCTGAGTGAAACTCATACTTGGTTATGGAGGCTCGCAAAAGACTGGGAGCGGCCAACTAAGAGAGCAATAATGGCCATAATCATGCAAAGCAAAAAAACATCATTAATTAAAGCATAAAGTGATATTACAAGTGGAAAACTAAAGGATCATAAAGGCTATGGTGACTTGGGATAGTCATAACATGGTATGAGCATGCGCCAAGTCAATCCAAATAAAGCATCAAAGGAGAATACCACTATACTATGCTTTAATATGCTAAAACAACGCATGATTCTTTCAAGGAACATTAAGCAATCTCAATTGTTTCTAACAAGTCATGCTACAACAAAAATCACTAAGCATAAAGCCAAAACAATATCAATCATGACATGACAAAGCATAGGCCACAGTCAAAAACAAACTCCTTTTACCACTTAAGCATGAACTTTTCCTACTCTTTTCCAAACCAAACCAAACTATTTGAAAACTAATGTATGAAAGAGGGGGTCCAACCAATTTATTAAAGCATAACTAAGAAAACCAACAAACGAAAATGAAAACAAAAACAAAGACGCTCCAAGAACAACACAACTGTGCATGAAACAATAAAAATGAAGTGTTTGGAAGAACCTGGGATTTTTATTGATGAAGAAAGGGATGCCTTGGGCATCCTCAAACTTTGGCGCTTGTAATTCTTGGATATTTCTTGGGGTGACACGGGTGGCATCTCCAAGTTTGAGATTTAGTCTATTCTTCATCTAATTACATCATTCTCTCCATACACCTAAATTTTTTCCTTCATACAAAATTTCACACAATCTTTATTTGCAACATTAGTGCACTCAAGATAATAAGTCTTTGGGTTCAGTTTCAACACCAATAAAACTTCCATTAAAACACAAGATACTGTAGCACTTCCCTCAAAAATCTCAATTCCCCAAAGAGAACCCAAAAAGGAATCAACATGAAGCAAATGCAAATAATGGCAGAAATCTGTCAAAACAGACCACTAGGTAAAAACCAATTTTTTCGAAGACCTTCTGTTGCTCAAATCGAAAAGTGTTGAACTAACGAAAGTTAGATAACAACCTGGGGCAGAAGCAAAAAAATTCACGCCTCAAAAAGACGTACAGAGATGTTACACGAAATTTTACAGTGAAGCACAAAAATCTGTTTCGGGACAGCAACTTTCCCAAGCATTACTTCTCTCTCATTAGAGGTTACTCTTGGCACAAAAAGAAAATAAAAAGGATAAGGAGAGGTTATTACAGAGGTAATAACTTCCAAGACTCATCTAAAACTTTTGGGTTATCTCCCAATAAGTACTTTTCTTTAACGCCTTTAAGTTAGGCATAAAAAGCAAGAAAAAGAATCAAGTGTTCTCAAATGAAGAAGCATTAAAACCAAATTTCTTGCCCTTACCTCTCTTACTTTTATTCTTAACCTTTGGGAACATATGATTGTTTGATGGAGAAGCAAAGTGCATGGTGCCATTTTTCACATCTATTATTGCTCCAAGGAGTTTTAATATGGATCTTCCAAGTGTAATTTTTCCTTTTCCTACACATTCAATAACAAGATAATCAGTAGAAACCATTTTCCCTAGGATCTTTGTAAACATTCCTTCAGCTATTTCAATGGGTAATATCGTGGCATTATTAGCAAGAAATATTTCTTCTCTTCCTTCATAAAGTCCCCAAAGATTCAAAGGTTCATAGATATCTTTAGGCATAAGACAAAATTCAGACTTTATATCACAGCGAGCATGGAAAGTTTCATTATTTATAACATTTTTTACTGTAGGAAGCCATTTTGAGGGTTCAGAATTTATTGGAACATAATCATGATGCTCTCTAAGCGTGTTATAGCAATCTTTTAAACTAGTAGTGTGTGTCTCAAGAGTGTTCCATCTAGCAAATATGTTTATAAAGGAGGAATCAGATTTGCTAGGCAAGTTGTAAGTTAAGACCAATTTCTTTATGGCTTTAAAAGCTTCATCCTCATTACATTGGAGGAAATCTCCTCCTACGACAGCATCCAAAGCATATCTATAGCAAAGAGCAGTCCCAAGATAAAAACTACTAAGAAACAAGCTTTGCGTCATTTTAGGTTCAGTTTTTTCATGTAAATCAGAGATCCTAGACCAAGCTTCTTTTAAACTCTCTCCAATTCCTTGTTTGAAAGTGAATTCCTCAGGTGACATAGTGATTGGAGCAATGCTAGACATAATGGCAACTTAAGATAGGAACTAATAATTTTTTTGTGTGTTTTTAATAAAGAAAGCAAACTAGTACTACTAATTTTTTGTGTTTTTGATAAAGAAACAAGCAAATAAAGCAGAAATAAACTAAGCAAAACAAAAATAACAAAGTAAAGAGATTGGTTATGAGGATGTCCTTGATTCCCCAGCAACGGCGCTAGAAAAATACTTTTGATGGCGCGTGGTTGACGTGGGAGCTTCTTCTTCTTCGTTCCCCGGCAACGGCGCCAGAAAAATAGTTGCTGGCTCGTGGTTGATATCGAGCTCGTTGGGGAACCCCAAGAGGAAGGTATGATGAGCACAGTAGTAAGTTTCCCTCAGTTATGAAACCAAGGTTATCGAACCAGTAGGAGCAAGGAAACACCTCCAAGGTGTTGTTTCCAACTTGGAATCCTGCACAACATAACCACAGAACTTTGCCCCCAACTTACAGTGAGGTTGTCAATCTCACCGGTTTTGCTGAAGACAAAGGATTAAACGTATTATGTGGAAGAAAGTAATAGATTACAGAAAGTAAACAGAAAACAGTAAACAGTTGTAGATTGATGGTAAAAGAAAGGACCGGGGTCCATAGTTCACTAGTGGTGATTGTCCTTAAGATAGATAACATGTTGGGTGAACAAATTACAGCGGGGCAATTGACAAACATTGAGAAAGCATACATGCATATACTAATCATCTTGACTCCTATGAGATTTGATTGGGCATTACAACATTATACATAGACCGTAATCCAACTGCATCTATGACTAATAATCCACCTTCAGGTTTTCATCCGAACCCCCTCCAGTATTAAGTTGCAAGCAACAGATAATTGCATTACGCATTGCGTGTAAAGTAAACAATACGATTGTTCTATGAAAAAAGGATTGCTGTTTTCTCCCTAGTAGCAACAACACATCTAGTACCTTAGAGATTTCTGTCACTTCCCCAGATTACTAGAGGCATGAACCCACTATCGAGCATAAATACTCCCTCTTGGAGTTGCTAGCATCTACTCGGCCAAGATATCTACTAACATCGGAGAGCATGCAAGATCACAAATAACAAAGACATGATAGAATCAATAATCAATCTGAAATAGCATCTCAATATCCATCAGATCCCCGCAAACCCAACATGTATGATTACAAATAGATGATCTTGATCATGAACGGAGCTCACAAGATCTAAACATGATAGCACAAAGGAGAAGAACCAACCATCTAGCTACTACATGGACCCGTAGTCCAAGGATGAACTACTCACGCATCATACCAGAGGCTTGCATGGTGATGAAGAAGGCCTCCAGGGTGAATTCTCCCCTCCTGTAGGGTACCGGGAAGAGCTTTAGATCCCTCCCGATCTAGGGATGGATATGACGGCGGCTACAGACTCTTTCGTGGAATTTTGATTGGGTCCTTAGGGTTTCTGTATCGTACGCAATATATAGGCGAAAGGGGAGGCCGAGGGGGTGCCCCAGGCGGCCACACCACCCCCTAGTGCAGGCCAGGCCTGGCCGCGTGGCCAGGTGGTGTGCGCGTCCCCTGGCCCCTCTCCGTCTCGTATTCTGGCTCCGTGTCCCCCTCGGTGAAATATTGACTTCGGCTTTTGTCCCGTCCAATTCCGATAATATTCATTTTCTGACTTCCCTGAAACCAAAAGTAGCAGAAAATAGGCAGTTGGCACTGTGGCATCTTGTTAATAGGTTAGTCCAAGGAAGTGTATAAAAATACTCCAAAGTATGGACATAACATAAGAAAGTAGATATAAACCAAACATGGAACATCAAAAATTATAGATACGTTTGCAACGTATCATGCCGCAAGCAGTCGGAGTCTCCTTCGATCACCCGAATCTTTGATTTGGCCCTGGTAACGTCGTGGGCTTCTTCCAGATTGGACCGCATATACCAAGATCGAGTACCTGTAAGGTATGCCCACATCAGCTAGAGTACGAGGGCGACCAGCTAGTCGGCTTCAACCCCAACATCGTCTTCAACTCCTCCTACGGTGGTATGTCGCAGGTGGTGCACCGTGGTTCTATCCCGTTCGCCCCAAAGGGACAAGAAGTTCGACAAGATATGGAAAGTGATGCTGCAGAACTAGGGCGCCAAGATCCACTTGCTCAAGACCAATGTCGTGGCGAAGAAGTGGAACACCGATCTAGCGTTTCTGATGGGGGCCAACACGGCGATGATGGATGACAAGGTGAAGGCGTGGTATATGTACGAGCGTGACGCAGTCCTAAATGGGATAGCAGCGATGGTAACACCAACAACGACGCCGAGCTCTACCTCACCTTCCTCTTCCGTGGCCTCACCAAGCTCTGCCCCTACAACATCTTCCACTGCATTGCCGAGTTCTACCACAACTGTGGAGGAGCCACCGTTCACCACGACAGCTTCCACGGAGGAGGAACCTACCATTTGATCCCCGCTAAAAGGGCAAGTGTGCCCCCTATCTGTGGTTTTAGTAATTAATGACAAACTCTGTGGACTAATGTTTGTATTGAGTTATACTTGTAGGGATTGTCCATAGCAATGCTTTAGCCATGTGTTGGCTTCAAGGTTGAAAGAATAAGAAATCAAAGAGATCAAGTGATGCTAAAGACACCAAGGCGATATTCAAGAGAATATCCAAAATATGGTCATGTGAGAGTTGAGCCTTCAATCATGTATTGAAGAATGAGAAGGTCAAGTTTATCTTAGAGACATCATCATATTATGAAGCAAGAAGACAAGATAGAAGACAATGAATTCATGAAGATGTGCTTAAGTGATGCTTTCCCATATTGAGTATGGGGAAGCAATATGTGAGTCTTCACCAAGAAAGCACAATAAAGAAAGTGTTCCAACTTGAAGTGGACAAGATCGTCATCACAAGCTCAAGTGGAATGCGCAAGGCAAAGGTATGATCTTGATAGCTTTTCTTTTTTAGTGGTCTCTTAGTGTTGGTTGAGGGACCTGGTTATAGGATACATAGTCGTACAATCAAGAGGGATCTTGATTGAGTAACTTGAACGCATCGTTCGAAGAGAGCTCAAACCTTTGCATCCTTGGCATCGTATTTATTGGTTATTATTTGGACTTTATCCATGTGAGGTTTTAGAGCTTGTGGTAAGTATCATAACAAGCTCTAGTCTGGCAAAAATGAATTTCGTATGAATATCTTATTGTGTTTTTGTTATTGGAGGTGTTGCCAGTTCTTCACATAAGGAGGTTTCTCACCTATTTTTTCTTGTTATTTACTCCCCTGTTGAAATATGATGTTTCTCTGGATGATCTTATAGAGCTTGTTGTTCTCTTTGAAACAAGCCCAAGTTCATCGAAAACAGAGTTCTGATGCAAAAGTTATGATCGTTTTTGTATTGGTCTTTCTGTCAGTTTCCGGTGGGGGCGGAGACTCCGGTGGTGCTACCCTGGGGACTCCCCGGGGGGAGGGGGAGAGACTCCGGGGTAAGTGTTCTGCAATGGCTAGTTGTCATGGGAAACCTATAAAAGGCCCCTTCTTCCCCAAGTGGAGATATCTCTTCATTCCCCATTCTCTCTCCTCCATTGTTGACCTTAAAGAGCCTGTCCTTTCTCTATGTTCCACCCCCATAATTCTTGCATATTCTCGAGGCAAAAGAGAGAGAAGATCTAGATCTACATTTCCACCAATACATCTCTCCTCTAAGTGAGGGAACCTATTGGGTCTAGATCTTGGAGTAATTTGGTGTTTCTCCTCTTTGTTCTTCCTCTCTTATTCCCCCATAAGCTTTTGTAGCTTTGTTGGAGTTTGAGAGAGAGGACTTGAGCACTTATTGTATTCTAGCCATTGCATTAGGTGCATAGGTTTGAGTTCTCCTTGAGGATTCGGTTGGGTGAAAGCAATAAGCTTTTACTCTTGGGTTCTTGGAATCCTACACGGTTGGTTATGATGTTGTGGATTTCTTGGGGCTCCAATTAGGTTGTGGAGCTTTCTCCCAAGATTGTTTGTTGGGAGCCTCCAATTGAGTTGTGAAGAAGTGCCCTAAGGATTTGTGAGAGGTCTCGGTTGCCATCAACAAGCGTGCCATATAGTGGATCAAGTACCCACCCACGTGGTGCGTGCTTAGGAGAATATGATGACGCCTTCGTGGCATTGGTGGTCTTAGGGTGACTTATTTTGGGCTTCTAACATGGCTTCTAGGTTTCCCACCGCATAAGCAGAAAAGGAGTGTCCAGATTTTCCCCACAGAGAAACCCTCCAGAAGCCCACGTACATGCAGTGGAGAGAAACTGGTGGAGAGCAATTTCCCGAGCTTCTCAGCTATTCCCTGGAAAATGACATGTCGTTTCTTTGAATTACATCCAGATTGCCACCGCATGCCAGGCCACAATGAAATGCGTCGACAGTAAAAAAAGAAAAAACCTACCCTGTTCTCGACCCCCACCCACGCGGACACACGTGTGGCCCTCCTTCCCCGAACCATCTCTCTCCCCATCGCGACTCCCAGCGCCGTTCCCCCGCCTCGACAGTCTCCCAACGTTGCGTCGCCACCCTCCTCCCGCGCGTGATGGACCCTGGGAAACTGTGATGGACGAAGGGATTGCAAAGTCTGCGGTAGGCGCTAATATGCAGAGTCTCGCTCTGTGATGGACCCTGGGAAACTGTACTCCTGCACAACGACAAGCAAAGGCATGTTGCTCCGACGTGTGTAGGGACAGGGGTGACATGGGCTGCGTTGCTGCTTAACGACCTCTTCCTCCTTGATTAATACTCCCTCCGTTTCAAAATTTAAGACGTTAGCTAAAACATCTTATATTTTGAAACGGAGGGAGTAATACGGAGTATCAATATTGTGAACAGTAGCTTATTAAACAATACTAACAATGGCTCCACTGCACGCAAGAACTTGGGAATGATCTACATAGAGAAAAAAACCTACTAGGATGTACTGAATTATACTACAACACCATGTTTTTTATTTTATTTCTAGCTCTTTTTGTACTTATAACTAGCATATGTATACTATAATTCGTTTTAGTAAGTGGACAGATCAAGTCCAGGGGCATAAGACATCTCACAACTCATCGCTGCAACTAAGCTAAAACAGCATAAGCCCAAAAGAAGTCTTCCGAGAGTTTCTACAAGCTTCTACTCACCACAGTTTCTGCCCACCGAAATCTATAAGTAGTTATGCATAAGCAGAAGCGCAAAAGAAGTCACCCTTAGTACCGTTCACCCCTCCAACAAAGACATACTTCCCTTAACAAGGAAAAACTTTTGCTTATGTTCTTTACATTGTGATATCTTTTGTGCTTGAAGTAATTATATTGCTATTACCTTGTTGCTTGTCATGATTAGTATGAGGTTGGTGCACATTGCCGAACCTTAGCATTTTTAGTTTTTGTCAACTATGATCTCTATCATTTAAATATGAGATCATAGTTCCCACACACATGAATTGTTTCAATCTTGACATTATCTGAATATGAGATCATAGTTGTACTAGGTACACGTGACAAAAGTAATCTCTAGTTCCAACATAGAGCTGGGAATATGATATCATAGTAGGAGTACTAGATTTTGTCAAGTGCAGGTAATTAACCTGCTGTTAAATTATAGAATCAACTACAATCCGCCAAATGGCATCATCGCACTATGTTGACTCGAGTGACAAAGATGTTTAGTTCCAAAGAATTTCTGGAACCCATGCACCGTGAACTTGTTTTTTTTTTTTAATTTTCTGTTTTATTATACTCCCTCCAATCCAAATTAGTTAACTCAAATTTATCAAGATATGGATGTATCTAATACTAAATCATGTCTAAATACAATCGAACCTAGATAAATATAAGTCAACTAAGGGAGTAGAACAAACACGATCACACTGAAATCATGTGAAGTAAGAGCTAGTACTACACTGCGGTGAATCAGTGACAGCGTACATGATTTACAAGTCATGACCGGATTAAGTTGGCTTTCTTTTCCGTTTTTAAAAGTACCAGCCTGGAACAACTAGTAAAAAAGCAGAAATGTAGTTGCACACTAAAGCAGCTTTGTATGATGTAGATACAAATAAAAGAAGTTTTGGACATAGATTATGTACTCTAAAATTTACCCCACATGAGAAGCTTACAAAGTGAGCTCAATATGATCTATTAGAGGGTTTCTTACTGACTCCATGGATAATCAACATTGTTGAAAGCCGCGAAACAGAACTCATCCAAAATAGTACATCAAACTTAAGTAGACACAAATAATCAGCGTCGATGGATATGACTCATACAATAAAGATATATTTGCATGGAATAAATGGAGTAGAGAGCATAAATATGAACAATTTTAAACATAGATAATGCACTCATATTTACCCCACATGAACAGATAACAAGTGACCACAATAACCATTACTACATCAAAGCAAATATATTAGGTCACTAAGTCCTTGCAGACACCTTCACATTACCAATTGGAATGCTTGTCGCTTATACAAATTAAATTTTCCAATGGCTAACCAACGTGTCAAAAGTCACACAAGGAACTCACCAAACAAAACTAGGCTGGAATACCCAAGCCAGTTCCAAAGAACTAGCATATTAGGCATATACAGACTACTGATTTTTAGGAAGGCATTATACTATACATGAACCTGCAGCTACTTTCAGTGAGCATCTGATAACCATTCCGCAAAACAGGGAATATAAGGTAGACCACCCAGGAATTCTCCAGAAATACACATAACATGCACTTCCTGGCTATCCATATCATACGATAGAGTCATGTCCTCCCAATCAGTAATGAAAATCAAATTCCGTTCTAGATGGATTGTAAACATCTTGTAGAACCCACCGCTGCATTCCGTGTCAAACAGTTCCAGAAAGTTAACAGTATGCTTTAGTCCACTTATCACTCTCATAATCCTCAAGCACCCACACAGAGAGTTGGTTATCATCTTCAGGATCTATATACCAAGCATGCATGAGTCCCTGGGACTTCTGCATTGGTCAACATTGAGGAACGGGCACGGTGTTGAAATGCTAATATGTTGCATTGTGCACTGTCGTCCATACTGTGACTGGTCAGGCGTCGTTTGTATCAGGCCAATGACATGTAAATGCCAACCTGATTTTTTTTCCGAAGTATAGTATGGCAATCAAATTTGACGGTGTATTTTGCTACATATGTATATATACCTAGACTTGGTTTATACCTAGCTAGAGTTACAAGCTTCCAATCGACGTCGCATTTACTGGAAGCCTTGAATGATCGTGGCCTAGCTCCGTTGAACAAACTCTAGGTATAAACCAAGTCTGGAATTTTCACAATTGCCGAATTCTGATCTATGAACTCGACAAAACCATATATGAATTAGTAACCACCAATGTACGTTTAAAACATTTCCAAACCGTTAATTGCTTATCTATTATTAGCATTTCAAAACTTGTTTCGAACTGAACTCATACCATTTTCCATATCTCGGTAAAGGTTAGCATCTGAAATTTAGTGTTCCCATCAAATACAGAATTATAAAACAGAATACACGATGATGCAAGAAGTATGTAATTCATCTTATGCTTGAAATAAGAATAAAGACAGCGACGTTTCTTTTTTCTGTTGTTGACCTTGAGTTGCACTATCTTGAACTGGTGGGAAGCTCTCCCACTGTTTTACCTCAAAAAACATGTCTTGAACTGGACAGAGAAGCAAGGTATCCAGAGGAATCAACGATGCACTTACTAATATATATCCAGGTGACTTTAAGTCTCAAGCTACCGGTCACTACAAGTACAGAAATGCAGAATTCCAGAAGAATTTATTTGTGCCCTATATTAAGCATTTATAACAATACAATACCCACACAGATGATCATATCGATCATTCTAGCCTTCTCTATCGATAGTACTAAGTTGCACAGCTAACCATGCATGGATGCAGCGAGGCTTTTTAAAAACAGGAAAGGAAAATCAACAAGTCAAGTCATTCAACTAGGATTTCCATAACCAGCTGACTAATCTCATATATTAATGCATGAGTACATAGCCGAAAATATGATCACAGTTCTCCCATGCGACCTCCAAGAGAAAATCTTGTTCATTGCATACTCGATTATCAGCCGAGAGCATAAGTATGTATGGAAAAGCGGAAAAGACACATTGTGATTTGCATGTGCCCCCTCCCGGTGCGCGAACGCGTGGCCTGTTTATTCACCACTAGATACATGGTTTCAGGCGTCGGACCATGTGACGGGCACCTTGCCGATGTTGCTGTCGAGCCCAAGCGCGTTCCAAACGGCAAGGGAGGCGTCCACGATGTTGCCCTTGCAGGAGCCGTGCCTGGTGTCGCACTCATCTACCACGCGTGCCTGCACGGTGCTCCCGTTCTGCTTGCTCGTGATGTTAATCATCTTGAAGCACCCGCGCCCACCCGCGCGTACCGCCCAGTTGACAGCTGCGAGCTTAGCATGCGCCATTGCTAGGCCTAGTTAATTAAGCTCCTGCAGTTCTGCTGCTTAGGCTTGGATGCTCTAGATTTGCTCGTGGGTATAGTTGTGTGCGGTGTAAAACGCTGTGTTTGGATTTGATGGTGTCGCAAAGTATTACAGCGGTAATACCCAAGCGAATGACAACTGAGCAGGTTACCCGTGGCAGAGTTGATAACAATTCTTACTCCGTGTGAAGCTATAGAACAATCTCAAGCCAGCTTGTTAATTACGTATCTAAAATGTGTTTCTAGAATGAGCATCACGTCAGCACTAGGCATGCAGATCCTTTTAGTATAATCAATCGGAAATGCTGGACTTACGGAAAATCTCTACGGACTGGACTCCTAATCAATCCTCCCTACTCCAGTACGTAGTATCAGTGCAACTTATGCAATGGCAGTAGACATACTGTTGTCTTTTAGATGCATATTTGTGAAGAGAGAACAGAGCAAGGAAAATTCCAAGCTGAGAAGTTCTTGGCAGAGATGGTATCAGTTTTTGCCCCTCGAAGCGAGGAAAAATCCAAGATCCAATCTGATTAATCTGGAGGAGCAAATGTATTGTAGGTAGAACCACATTGACATGTAAAAATTCGTATCTAGATAATAAAGAAAACAGACAGTGAGTACCGATGTTTTTCTTGCCTTACCCTACATTTCAAAATCTGGTTCAAATTATTCAAATCACAAGACAGACCAAAGTTAACTAACACTAATCTCTCCTCTATATTTCAGCTTTGGTAAGTGAGCATATTTTGGCAACAGGGGGTTACACAATTTAAATTTGTTAGTTCACTAACACCATCAGGCATTTCAACAGTTGATGAATAGCGAGAGGGGTCATAAAATTTAGCAGGCGAAATGGTTGACTCAAAAGGAATTGAGACTAAATGCAGAGCTTAGAACTTTTATGATTTGACTGAATGAGTTAAAGGTAGTAATGGAATCCATCCTAATGCCAAATATATTTCCTTGCTCGGGTTCTAGTGAAGAGCAGGGCTAAGAATCAAATAATGAATAGCAATAAGTTAACGAGTAAGTTGCCGTAAGAACTTGCATGATTTAGATGGCATGCCCTTGCTTCTGCCTTAGCATTGATTCCAATTTTTTTAGTAAACATTACGAGTCTAGAAAATTAGCCACGCTAGTGTAAAATGCATACCTACATTAATATCCAGAAAGATCTTCTGCTACAACACTTGAATCAGAACAGAGCAACAGTTTGATAAAATTTAATAATTAGAAAATAAATCAATTTGAATTTTTAGGAACTCAATACACAATTTGAAATTCTCAGTGATGGACAAGAAAGTTCTATGAAGATAATATAAAGGTCAACAAAATCGTAAGATGCACACAAATAGATTTGCTGGAACAGCAACCTCGATATTTAACAGTCCGGACAGAATTCGAGTAGGACATTGGTCAGGCACAGCTCAATCAATATTTAATATGTTTTCTAGATTTCTCAAGCTGCATGTTTTTTGAAACCATTAATGGAAGGCCACACAGGTTACATAAAAGCCAATATTACTGCAATATAGAATAAATAATCCACAGGTAAGCATTTGCAATCTTGAAAATGCATACAAACAGATCAAGTTAATATTTAGCATCGTTCTATAACATGCTATACATAGAAGATATTTACTTGCATAAAATAGAAAGATGAAAATGCAAACAATTTCAACATATAGGATTATGTAAGATAATGTTTTCTGAACTTATTACTTGTACCCCACATCAAGAACTAACAAGTGGACACAATAATTAGTACTACATGACAGAAAATAGATTAAATGATTTGGTTTATTGGCACAACTAAGCATTACCATTATGAAGTCTTGGATGACCAACATTGTTCAAAGGCACAAAAAGGCATGCACCCAAACAACATATAGGAATACCAAACCGTAGACAAAGGAGATTCGACATTTCCAAGCCAGTGGAATAAAATGAGAAGAATAAGTCCATACCAACCAATGTTTCTTGTTGCCGTCTAGACTATGAGAAGCTACAGACTTTCAGTGACCATCTAAACATCATTCCGCAAAACATGGAGTGTAAGGTAGACCATACAAGAATTCTTTAGAAGTGCTGATAACTTGCACTTTCTGACTATCCATATCATATGACACCGTCATCTCCTCCCCATCAGTAAGAAAGAACAAATTGCACTCCGGATGAATTGCAAACATCGTATACGACTCGGTACCTTTGCGACAATGCCTTCCGAATAGTTCCAAAACATTAACAGTATGCTTTAGGGTCCACTTTCCACTGTCATAGTCCTCAAGAACCCAAACATAGAGTTGACAATCATGATCATCATCTATCCGCCACGCACACAATCTTCCCTGAGAGTGACCAATGGAAGCAATAGTATAACCAGGGCTTCTTGGTATTTCGATTTTCCTCCAAATTTTTCCCTTCGTGTCGACGGTGGCTACTGAGAAATCGTAGGTAGTCAAATGCATAGTCCCATTCAGAAAGACACATTCCGGATTACCGACAAGAACAGTGTTGTTTCCCCACTCACTCTGCACAGAAGTCCACCGTCCAGTTTCTGATGAGTAGATGGCAACCTCTGCAGATTCTTCGCCATACCTGCCCACGGGCACAAACACCACAAAGCGGGATGGTGCAATCGTGTCGAAACCTAAGAAGACACTCTGGTTCAGATTATAAGGCTGACCGTCCTCTTGGTCGGGCAATACTATAAGGGGCAACACAGTCCACTTGTCAGTTGCGGGATTGCACACAACGTAGTCACAATTGTTCCCCTCTGAAGATGAGTTCCAGCATTGGCAAAGGAGAAGGCTACTGCAGCACTGTTCGACCTGGATGCGGTCGTAGCTCTCATGCAAGAAACGCAGAGAGGGGTCGACCATAGGCGGTCCTCTCCCGGACAAATTCCGGAACTTGAGGGTGTGTCCAGCGATGTCCAAGTGGAAGAAGCCAGAGAGGGTCTGCGGCGACCTCCGGCGGATGTCCGTGGCGGAGCAGAGGGCGAGCCACGGCTTCGAAACGCACTTGAAGCGGCAGAGCGATCTGTAGGGCACCCGTGCCAGGATCTCGACCAGGGCGTCCTCCGGGAGGCTCGTCGCGGTCTGCTCATCCTCCTCCTCCTCCTCCTCGAGCTTATTCTACAGATGGTGGAGGCGGTTCAATTCAGGCACCCTTTATTAGATCGCAGATCGAAAACAGAAAGAGCAGCGGAGCAAACCTCAGACGGCGATAAATCGTGGGCGGGGGACGACGGCGGCGGCGAATGGAATGGAGTGTCTCGGTGACCGGTTGCCGGCGGGTGGCCCTGGTCCGTGCAGACAAGTTCCTTTCCTCTCCCTTCTCCTGGCTGCATTTCCTACTCCTTTGCTGGCGGATCAGCGCGTCGAGGCAGTCGACTCGGCCGTGGCCGGCTGGCGGCGCAGGTCGCCGGACGCCGGGGCTCCACGAGGGTTTGGAAAGGGGAACACCCGAACAGAGCTCGTCTCCAAAAATAATACAGTACGTACTGTATAAAAACACCGTATGGGAAAAAAAAGAAACTTCTAGGAACTTTTGTCTCGCTGAATCTTTTCGAACCATCTTGTAGTATCCCAGTGTTTTGGATCATTGTTTTTCTACTCCCTCGGATTCAAATTAATTGACTTAGATTGTCTAGATTCGGATGTATCTAGACATGTTTTAGTGCTAGATACATTCGAATATAGCCAAATCCAAGTCAATTAGTTTAGGTCGGAGGGAGTAATTAATTTATTGGCACAAATTATACAGAAACCCCTCAGAAAGGCTTCAACAAAATTAAAATTGTGCCGTTTTCAAAAAGGGTTTTCTATTTCTATGTCCTCGGGTCCTTAGTTGTACTCAGTTTTCCCCAGCTCCTTAGTTTTTCCTCAGTTTTCCCAATCCCTTGTCTGAAACCCGCGGAAGGAGCTCGGACGGAGAATTCCCGTTTAGTTGACGTTGGTTGGTGCTGGCAAGTGGGGCCGCTGTTGGTGCCCCGCAGTGGACACGTCTCCACTTATCCAGATCATCGTGGGACCCACAACTTGTCCACATTAGCGCGTCGGACCCACAGCTTACCCAGGTGACCGTTGCAAAATGGGAGCCCGAGCCAGCCCCGCGCCCGTGCCCGTGCCATTGCTTCCCCTTTCTTTCCCCGCGCCCGTGCCCGTGCCATTGCTTCCCCTTTCTTTCCCCGGGCCCCATTGTTCTTCTTCTCCGCCAGCGGCAGCCCTTCTCCGGCAGGCGGGTGATGTCTAGTTTCTCTTCGACCTCCCGTTCTTCATGGCCGCAGTATGGACCCGTGCCTTTGACAAGATGCCCTGACTGCCCACGCCAGGAGCCTCTGAAGCGGTCGATCTGTAAGACGGACGACAACGGCAACCGTGGACGTGAGTTCCTTGCATGCGAGAGCTTGCCATATAGAGAGGGGGATAAGGTTAGATCTCGCTCCAATTTCTCTGTTTTCTCTCGATTTTCTTGTTATTCCCTCGAATTTGGGATTTAGGGTTCACGTTGTTGTTTTCAGATCCTGAAGAAATGCAGGCATTTCGAGTGGATCGATGTGTACGTTCAGAGGCTTCAGTTGCAGGAATCAATTGGCGCTATTGAGAAGCGCAATTTGGGAGGGGGACTTGCTGTAGAGAATGCGGCAGAGAGAGGAGCCGTTCCGATTATGCCTAATGCTCCCAATGCAGGACTGGTGGAAGTGAAGGGAGAACTGAAGAAAATGAACAAGCAGTTAAGGCAGTTGATCGAGTTGAAGAAGCAAGCTAATCTGATGGCTGGTTGTTTTTTCTGTTGTATAATTGCGATCGGATTCTTATCATTGCTCACCAGGCGCTAGAAGTTGTTACAAGGGATACCTTGTTACAAATCCATTATTCAGTTACATGTACTTGTAGTTGTTTTCATAGTTAGTGTGTGCATTCACCGAAATTACCAACTATATTGGAATGCTAAAGAAAGTTGATAATTGTTAGAGGGGTGACAAATAATCCATTCACCGAAATCCCCCAAATATGCCAAATATGTATGTCTCATGTTTCTACCAAAATTACCAAAACTATATTCCCAACTATATTCCCTAAAAGAAAAGGAAAGCTAAAGATAGTTGATAATTGTTAGAGGGCTGACAATAATGCATTCACCGAAATCCGCAAATATGTATGCCTCATGTTTATACCAAAATTATACCATTTTTAGACCGTTTCAAATTACCAAAACTATATCCCAAACTATATTCCCTAAAAGAAAAGGAAAGCTAAAGATAGTTGATAATTGTTAGAGGGGTGACAATAATGCATTCACCGAAATCCACAAATATGTATGCCTCATGTTTATACCAAAATTATACCACTTTTGGGCCGTTTCAAATTACCAAAACTATATCCCAAACTATATTCCCTAAAAGAAAAGGAAAGCTAAAGATAGTTGATAATTGTTAGAGGGGTGACAAATAATGCATTCACCGAAATCTGCAAACTATATTACGTGGTAAACTCGTTATTGCACATAAATAGAGGGGTGGCACTCTCCACCGACAGAGAGAGAGAGGGGTGGCCACGAAGAGAGAGAGAGGGGTGACCACGAAGAGACGGAGAGGGGTATACTGCCTGTTAGATCAGTTGATCAAAGGTTCGTGGAGTCGATCCGTGTGACAATGGCTCAACCAATCAGGATAAGTTTGGGCTTCTGAGAGCATTTGTGACAGAACTTGAGGGCAAAACTAAGTAGTACTAAGAATCCAAGAGCACATAAATAGTAAATAGACTAAAGGATTCAAACAAAAGAATTACAAAATGAAAAATGCGTGTTTTGTATAATATAATTCATATTGGGCTACATCAAATTATTTGCAATTCAAATATACATTAGTGTGACAATTATGACATCATTTAGACAAACTATGTTTTTGGAGAAGATGTTTTGCAAAGGGGTTTGAGTGGAAAACCATGCATCTTCATAGCTACACTAGTGATTCTGAGAAGTGGCAATTTGTGGTAAAACTTGATTTATATATGTTTGTTAAGGTTTTCTAGGTGGCAGGTTGCGTAGGAAGACTCCATGAGTAGGTGCCACTATGTTTTTATTTTTTTGGATTTTTTTGCGCATGATCTTTGGTTCAGAGTTTGGACAGTAAACAATTGGTGTGTACAAATTTGTTGTGCATGATCTTTGGTTTACTGACTCAAATCCTGGATATAAGTGTGTCCAATGTAACTGATGTTGGAGATATGCCCTAGAGGCAATAACAAATATAGTTATTATTATATCTTTGTGTTTATGATAAATGTTTATATTCATGCTATAATAGTATTAACAAGGAAACATTAATACTTGTGTGAATTGTAAACTTAAATTGAAGTCCCTAGTATAGCCTCTATACTTCACTAGCTTGTTGGTTGATTAAATGATTGTGGTTTCCATATCATGAACATTGAGATGTTATCAACAACAAGATCATATCGTTAGGAGAATGATATGGTGGACATACTCCTATAGATAAGCGTAGCATAAAGATCAAGTCATTTCAAATAGTTCAATTGCTATATGCTTTCTGATACATAGTAACCTAATTCCTTCGACCATGAGATCATGCATATCACCTTTGCCGGATGGATGCTTTGATAACATCAAACACCACACCGTAACTGGGTGGCTATAAAGGTGGCATTAAGTGTTCGGAAAGTATTGGTTGAAACACATGGATCAAGAGTGGGATTTGTCCATCCACATGACGGATAGATATACTCTGGGCCCTCTCGGTGGAATGTCATCCAATTAGCTTGCAAGCATGTGACATGGTCACAAGGGATCACATATCACGGGAACGAGAAAAGAGTACTTATCAGTAACGACGTTGAACTAGGTATGCAGAGATACCGACGATCATAACCTCGGATAAGTAACATATCGTGAGACAAAGGGAAATTGGTATCGTATGTAAGTGGTTCATTCGATCGCAAAGTAATCGTAGAAATATGTGGGAGCCATATGAATTTCCAGATTCCTCTATTGGTTATTGTTCGGAGAAGTGTCTCGATCATGTCCGCATAATTCACGAACCGTAGGGAGACACACTTAAGGATTCGACGTTGTTTGAGTAGTTATGGTGTTATGAGAAAGAGACCGAATGTTGTTCGGAGTCTCGGATGGGATCCGGGATATCACGAGGTGATCCGGAATGGTCCGGAGAATAAGATTCATATAAGGAAAGTCCCGTTTCGGAGTTCGGGAATGATTCCGGTGTTTTCATCGGGAATGTTCTAGAAGGTTCCGGATTGTCTGGCACTCCGGGGGGGAAGGGATACATGAATGTGTCATTACATATTGGAATGATTGCATCATGTACTAAGTGTTCTTGCTGTCCCAAATAAAGGATTAAATTGAATCCTAAAACAGAAAAGTCAAATGTCCAGTTTGAAAGTCAAACGGCTAAAACAAGAAACTGTGGGAAACAAGCAAGAGGAGTTGGAACCAACTTGGAGGAGGAGTTGGACTCCTCCAGGCCGGCGGCCAGCCCTAGGCCGAGTTGGGGAGGGACTCCCTCCCTCCCTGGCGCGCCAAGCCCCCTCCCACCTATATAAGGAGGGGCAGGGCTCCCTCCTAGCACACACAAGTTCCTATCTTCTACCTCCGGTTTAGAGCCGTTTTGGTTTAGAGCTTCTAATTGCTTTATCCAGCGGTTTAGAGCCTTCTAAATTGGTTTAGAGCCCTCTAATTGGTGTGTCTAATTACTAGACCACTAATAGCCTCTCTCATAAGCTCCACCATACTCGCACCGGCTTAAGGCGAAGCCCTGCGGGATTTCCCCTCTACTTCCGGTACCACGCCGTTGTGCTGCCGGAATCGCGAGGAGAGTGCTACAACCTCCGCTGCCTGCTGGAACAAGGGAGAGGAAGGTCTTCGTCGAGTACCGAACGTGTGACCGACTGCGGGAGCGCTGCTGGAACGTGGCGCCGGAAGGATCGTCTACGCGATCTTGAGATCGGAAAGAGTACGACTACATCACCCACGAGAATCTGCTCTCGTTAAACACTTTGGAATCTTCGAGGGTGAGTTATTCCATCGACTCGTTGCTACAATCTAGTAGATAGATCTTGGCTTGTTTGTTTGTATGCGATAGAAAATTTTTGTTTTCCATGCTACGAACCCCTACAGTGGTATCAGAGCCGTGTCTATATGTAGATCTGTTGCACGAGTAGAACACAATGGTCATTGTGGGCGTTGATGCTTTTATTGTAGATTGCTTTTTGTGTACTTTGCATCTTGCGGTATGTTGGGATGAAGCGGCCCGGGCTAACCTTACATGACATCGTTCATGAGACTTGCTCCACGTTTGACATGCAACTTGTATTGCATAAGTGGCTTTGCGGGTGCCTGTTTCTCCTAGCATAGTTAAGATCCAATTTACAACGGGTAATCAACAATGCTAGTATCAATGTTGTGGTTCTTGTTCGTAAGTTAGAACGACACTTATTGAAAGCCCCAAACCACGTAAAATATGCAAAGAAAGTAGAGGCGTCTAACTTTGTTTTGCAGGGGTGTGCAGTGATGTGATATGGCCATGATTGTGATTATATTTGATGTATGCAATGTTCCTTATTGTAAGTTGGCAACCGGCAGGAGCCATATGGTTGTCTTTAATTTCTGTTAAGACCTGCGTGTCTATTCAAATTAGTTGTAATAGTTGAAGCTGATGGACGACAACCATGAAGAAGCGTCATTGACCTTGATGCTATGCCGGTGATGATGGAGATCATGTTCGTGCTTGAAGATGGAGATCGGAAGCACAAAGAAGAAAGGCCATATCATATCACATATTATGAATTGCATGTGATGTTAATCCTTTATGCATCTTGTATTGCTTAGTGGACGACGGTAGCATTATAAGATGATCCCTCATGCACATAAATTTCAAGTTCTAAAGTGTTCACCCTTAGTATGCACCGTTGCCAAAGCTTGCTGCTTCAAAGCACCACGTGATGATCGGGTGTCTTTGATTCCGCGGGTGAATACAACGTAAGCAAGCCAGATTTGTTTATGCGGTAGCTAAGGTTTGATCTTGACGAGCCTAGCATGTACAGACATGGCCTCAGGAACACGGATCACCGAAAGGTAAAGCATGAATCATATAGTAGATATGATGAACATGTCGATTGTTCGCCATTGAAACTATATCAACTCTCGTGATGATCGGTGTTGATGTAGTGGATTTGGTTCATGTGATCACTAAAACAATGTGAGGGATGTTGTTTTGAGTGGGAGTTCACCTAGTTTAATTTCATTAATTAATTTGAACTCAATTTGTCATAAACTTAGTCTAAACTATTGCAAATATGTTGTAGATCAATGGCAGCCCCTACCATCAATTTTAATGCGTTCCTAGAGAAAGAAAAGTTGAAAAACAATGGAAGCAACTTCGCGGATTGGTTCCGCAATTTGAGGATTGTCCTCACAGCTGGTAATTTGACCTATGTGCTGGATGCACCGCTGGGTGACCCACCTGCAGCTGATGCTCCCGATGAAGTAAAGAATGTTTACCTTGCTCGGAAGAATCAGTACTCCATAGTTCAGTGTGCTATCTTGTATGGTTTAGAATCGGAGCTTCAGAAAAGGTTTGAGAATTCAGACCCATATGATATTGTCGAGGATCTCAAATTAATTTTTGAGACTCATGCGGCAATTGAAAGTTATGAAGCTTCTGAAAAGTTCTTTAACTGCAAGATGGAAGAGGGCAGCTCCGTCAGTGAGCATGTGCTTAAAATGTCTGGGCACGCAAACAAACTTCAAAGCTTGGGTATAGTGATTCCTAATGCTTTGGGGATTTATCGTGTCCTCCAATCACTACCACCAAGTTACAAGAACTTTGTGATGAACTACAACATGCAGAACATGAACAAAGAGTTGCCAGAACTATTTGCTATGTTAAAGTCTGCAGAAGTGGAGATCAAGAAAGAGCACCAAGTGTTGATGGTCAATAAGACCACCAAATTCAAGAAAGGCAAGTCTAAGCAGAAGGGACACTTCAAGAAGGGTGGTAAGAAAGTTGCCATGCCGACGAAGAAGACCAAGGCTGGACCCAAGCCTGATACTGAGTGCTTTTACTGCAAGGGAAAGGGTCACTGGAAGCGGAATTGCCCAAAGTACTTGGCGGATTTGAAGAACGGCAACATCAACAAGAAAGGTATATCTGATATACATGTTATTGATGTGTATCTCACTAGTATTCGTAGTAGTGCCTGGGTATTTGATACTGGTTCGGTTGCTCATATTTGTAACTCGAAACAGGTGCTGCAGAATAAACGGAAGCTAGCGAAGAACGAGGTGACGATGCGCGTGGGAAACGGATCAAAGGTTGATGTGATCGCGGTCGGCACGCTACCTCTTCATCTACCATCGGGATTAGTTTTATACTTAAATAATTGTTATTTAGTGCCTGCGTTGAGCATGAACATTATATCAGGATCTTGTTTATTGCGAGACGGTTACTTGTTTAAGTCAAAGAATAATGGTTGTTCGATTTATATGAGTAATATGTTTTACGCACATGCACCTTTGATAGATGGTCTATTCTTGTTGAATCTCGATAGTGGAAATACACATATCAACAATATTGAAGCTAAACGTTTGAAATCAAGCGATAATTTGACCTATATGTGGCACTGTCGTCTTGGTCACATTGGAGTGAAACGTATGAAGAAACTCCATTCCGATGGACTTCTTGAATCACTTGATTTTGAATCACTTGAAAGATGCGAAGCATGTCTGATGGGTAAAATAACTAAGACTCCATTTTCTGGTATGATGGAGCGAGCTACGGACTTATTGGAAATCATACATACCGATGTGTGTGGTCCAATGAGTGTAGCATCGCGCGGTGGTTATCGTTATGTTCTTACCTTCACGGATGACTTGAGTAGATATGGGTGTATCTATTTCATGAAACATAAGTCCGAAACTTTCGAGAAGTTTAAGGAGTTTCAAAGTGAGGTAGAGAATCAACGTAACAAGAAGATTAAATTTCTACGTTCTGATCGTGGAGGTGAATATCTAAGTTACGAGTTTGGCGAGCATTTAAAGAAGTGCGGAATACTTTCACAATTGACACCGCCGGGAACACCACAGCGTAATGGTGTGTCTGAACGTCGTAATCGAACTCTCTTAGATATGGTTCGTTCTATGATGTCACTTACAGATTTACCGCTATCATTTTGGGGTTATGCATTAGAAACAGCCGCATTCACTTTAAATAGGGCACCGTCTAAATCCGTTGAAACGACACCGTATGAATTATGGTTTGGGAAGAAACCTAAATTGTCGTTCCTTAAAGTTTGGGGATGCGAAGCCTATGTAAAGAAGTTACAGCCGGACAAGCTTGAACCCAAAGCGGAAAAATGCGTCTTCATAGGATACCCGAAGGAAACTATTGGGTATACCTTCTATCATAGATCCGAAGGCAAAATCTTCGTTGCCAAGAATGGATCCTTTTTAGAGAAGGAATTTCTCTCGAAAGAAGTGACTAGAAGGAAAGTAGAACTCGACGAGGTTGTCGAACCTTCTCTCGAAATTGCGAGTAGCGCAGCACCGGAAGAAGTTCCTGTGGTGCCTGCACCAATAAGAGAGGAAGCTAATGATGGTGATCATGAAACTTCGGTTGAAGTTACTACAGAGCCTCGGAGGTCAACGAGAACTCGTACCACTCCAGATTGGTATGATTCCGTTATGAATGTCATGTTGGTGGACAACACCGATGACCCCGAGACATATGAGGAAGCGATGATGAGCCCAGATTCCAATAAATGGCAAGAAGCCATGAAATCCGAGATTGGATCCATGTACGAAAACCAAGTATGGACTTTGGTGGACTTACCGGATGGCCGGAAGGCTGTCGAGAACAAATGGATTTTCAAGAAGAAAACAGATGCTGATGGTAATGTTACTGTCTATAAAGCTCGACTTGTCGCAAAAGGGTTTCGACAAATTCAAGGAGTTGACTACGATGAGACTTTCTCACCGGTAGCGAAGCTAAAGTCTGTGAGGATTATGTTAGCAATCGCTGCATATTATGATTATGAGATATGGCAGATGGATGTCAAAACAGCATTCCTCAATGGAGACATTGATGAAGAGTTGTATATGATGCAACCCAAAGGTTTTGTCGATCCTAAAGATGCTAACAAAGTATGCAAGCTTCAACGGTCCATCTATGGATTGAAGCAGGCATCCCGAAGTTGGAATCAACGTTTTGATAAGGTAATCAAAAGTTTTGGTTTTATACAAACTTATGGAGAAGCTTGTATTTACAAGAAAGTGAGTGGGAGCTCTGTAGCATTCTTAATACTGTATGTGGATGACATATTGTTGATTGGGAATGATGTAGACCTTCTTAATAGTGTCAAGGAATATTTGAATAATAGTTTTTCAATGAAGGATCTTGGCGAAGCAGCTTACATATTAGGCATAAAGATTTATAGAGATAGATCGAAACGCCAAATATCATTGTCACAGAGTACATATTTGGACAAAGTTCTAAAGAAGTTTGGAATGGAAGAAAGCAAGAAAGGGTTCTTGCCCATGTTGCCCAATACGACCTTGAGTAAAACTCAAAGTCCGACATCGGCAGAAGATAGAGAAAGGATGAGTAAGACTCCCTATGCCTCAGCCATAGGATCTCTAATGTATGCCATGCTATGTACTAGACCCGACATTGCATATGCTGTTAGTTTGACTAGCAGATATCAAAGTGATCCAGGAGTGGATCATTGGACAGCGGTCAAAAACATCCTTAAGTACTTGAGAAGAACTAAGGATATGGTTCTTTCTTATGGAGGTGATGAACAGCTCGTTGTTAATGGTTACACCGATGCTAGTTGGAACACCGATCCAGATGATTCTAAATCACAATCTGGATACGTATTTATTTTGAATGGTGCAGCAGTTAGCTGGAGGAGTGCAAAGCAAAGCGTTGTGGCGAGATCTTCAACTGAATCGGAATACATGGCTGCTTCGGAGGCTTCACAAGAAGCGATATGGATGAAAGAGTTCATTACAGAGCTGGGTGTGGTTCCTAGTGCGCTGGACCCAATGTCTATCTACTGTGATAACATGGGCGCCATAGCCAATGCGCAAGAACCAAGGTCACACAAGAAGCTGAAGCATATCAAGCTACGTTTTCACGCTATTCGAGAACATATCCAGGATGGGGATATAAAGATTTGCAAAGTACACACAGATCTGAATGTGGCGGATCCGTTGACTAAACCTCTCCCGAGGGCAAAACATGACCAACACCAAACTGCCATGGGTGTTCGGTATATTACCATGTAATCTAGATTAGATGACTCTAGTGCAAGTGGGAGACTGTTGGAGATATGCCCTAGAGGCAATAACAAATATAGTTATTATTATATCTTTGTGTTTATGATAAATGTTTATATTCATGCTATAATAGTATTAACAAGGAAACATTAATACTTGTGTGAATTGTAAACTTAAATTGAAGTCCCTAGTATAGCCTCTATACTTCACTAGCTTGTTGGTTGATTAAATGATTGTGGTTTCCATATCATGAACATTGAGATGTTATCAACAACAAGATCATATCGTTAGGAGAATGATATGGTGGACATACTCCTATAGATAAGCGTAGCATAAAGATCAAGTCATTTCAAATAGTTCAATTGCTATATGCTTTCTGATACATAGTAACCTAATTCCTTCGACCATGAGATCATGCATATCACCTTTGCCGGATGGATGCTTTGATAACATCAAACACCACACCGTAACTGGGTGGCTATAAAGGTGGCATTAAGTGTTCGGAAAGTATTGGTTGAAACACATGGATCAAGAGTGGGATTTGTCCATCCACATGACGGATAGATATACTCTGGGCCCTCTCGGTGGAATGTCATCCAATTAGCTTGCAAGCATGTGACATGGTCACAAGGGATCACATATCACGGGAACGAGAAAAGAGTACTTATCAGTAACGAGGTTGAACTAGGTATGCAGAGATACCGACGATCATAACCTCGGATAAGTAACATATCGTGAGACAAAGGGAAATTGGTATCGTATGTAAGTGGTTCATTCGATCGCAAAGTAATCGTAGAAATATGTGGGAGCCATATGAATTTCCAGATTCCTCTATTGGTTATTGTTCGGAGAAGTGTCTCGATCATGTCCGCATAATTCACGAACCGTAGGGAGACACACTTAAGGATTCGACGTTGTTTGAGTAGTTATGGTGTTATGAGAAAGAGACCGAATGTTGTTCGGAGTCTCGGATGGGATCCGGGATATCACGAGGTGATCCGGAATGGTCCGGAGAATAAGATTCATATAAGGAAAGTCCCGTTTCGGAGTTCGGGAATGATTCCGGTGTTTTCATCGGGAATGTTCTAGAAGGTTCCGGATTGTCCGGCACTCCGGGGGGGAAGGGATACATGAATGTGTCATTACATATTGGAATGATTGCATCATGTACTAAGTGTTCTTGCTGTCCCAAATAAAGGATTAAATTGAATCCTAAAACAGAAAAGTCAAATGTCCAGTTTGAAAGTCAAACGGCTAAAACAAGAAACTGTGGGAAACAAGCAAGAGGAGTTGGAACCAACTTGGAGGAGGAGTTGGACTCCTCCAGGCCGGCGGCCAGCCCTAGGCCGAGTTGGGGAGGGACTCCCTCCCTCCCTGGCACGCCAAGCCCCCTCCCACCTATATAAGGAGGGGCAGGGCTCCCTCCTAGCACACATAAGTTCCTATCTTCTACCTCCGGTTTAGAGCCGTTTTGGTTTAGAGCTTCTAATTGCTTTAGCCAGCGGTTTAGAGCCTTCTAAATTGGTTTAGAGCCCTCTAATTGGTGTGTCTAATTACTAGACCACTAATAGCCTCTCTCATAAGCTCCACCATACTCGCACCGGCTTAAGGCGAAGCCCTGCGGGATTTCCCCTCTACTTCCGGTACCACGCCGTTGTGCTGCCGGAATCGCGAGGAGAGTGCTACAACCTCCGCTGCCTGCTGGAACAAGGGAGAGGAAGGTCTTCGTCGAGTACCGAACGTGTGACCGACTGCGGGAGCGCTGCTGGAACGTGGCGCCGGAAGGATCGTCTACGCGATCTTGAGATCGGAAAGAGTACGACTACATCACCCACGAGAATCTGCTCTCGTTAAACACTTTGGAATCTTCGAGGGTGAGTTATTCCATCGACTCGTTGCTACAATCTAGTAGATAGATCTTGGCTTGTTTGTTTGTATGCGATAGAAATTTTTTGTTTTCCATGCTACGAACCCCTACAACTGAGGCTACTTCTTTTTTTCGAGCCCATATTATCATGCATGATCTTTGTTCACTCTCTGTTCTATCATCGTTGCAATTGACTCCGTGTTTTTTGCACGATCTTTGGTGCTACGTGACAGGTGCAGAGCAGCGACGTCGACAGCGACGACGAGTCCTTCCACACCAAGACTCGTCACGTCCTCAGGAGGCTGCAGTCCGGCCATTACGATGGCCCCTTTGCTCGAGGCATTTACAAGTGCCCCTTCTGCAACAGGAAGCTCCGCGCCACCGACTTCAACTGCTTGGTGAACCATGCTGAATCCATTGGCAGATGTGGCGCTAGAGTTGGAACGACCGTGAACGTGCATGCCTTCATGGCCAAACACAAAGCATTTGGGATTCACCTGCGCAACCTCCAAGCGAGTCACAGGCGCTACCTGGAGGCGTTGAACGTGCCTACTGCACTCTCTGTATGTGACTGCTCTATCTGTAGAGCAGCTTAAATTCATGTAAAATGTAGCTTATGTTGTATCTATCGGTACTACTGTTGGATCTGTCGTGAATATATCTATGCTATGTTGGCTGCTGTATGCAGCTTATCCTATATTTTCTCTGGATTTGTGCGCTAGATTTCCTACCTGATTGGGTAAAAACGAAGGCATAAAGAAATGAATGGCGTTAAAAAACAGAAGGAGAAGCTGCTCTAGATTTGCTACCAATTTGGGCTATCAAATATGAATGAGATCGAGCGAGAGAGAGAGGAAAAAGATACATTGAAAACTGCTAATCTGGGCGAAAGAGACAGAAACCACTCGTGCCCACGTCCCGGACCCACACGGCTCCACACGCTACGGCCACACAAACACGGTCTCGTCCTGTCCCACGCGGTCCCTTCCTACCAGCCCCACACGACGCGGCCCCACACGACGCGGCCCCACAAACGACACGACCCCACTCGTCAGCACGGAACGGTCAACTTAACGGATTCTTTCCGTCCGAGCTCCTTCTGCGGGTTTCAGACAAGGACTTGGGGAAAACTGAGGAAAAACTAAGGAGCTGGGAAAAACTGAGTACAACTAAGGACCCGAGGACACGAAAATAGAAAACCCTTTCAAAAAACATATGTTAGGACACACGTGTTTGGTCATACCATTTAATAGATCTTTGCCCTTATAATTCAAAAGAATTTCCCTGACACATTAATATTTTCACATTGATGTTACACTAGTTTTCTAGGATAGTTAACGGTTTAATGTAAAATGTGTAGTTGAGACAAAATGTATCATAATTCATGAGTATAGGATTTCAATAAAAAATAAATACAAAATACATACACAGAAAAAATTCAAGATTAGCGGTTGTTTTTAAGTTGAGTTCGTGAATTGGTTTAATTTATCTCTTGAGTATAACAAATTCAAGATGGCCCGTGACATAAATTTTTCATGTCAACAAATTATAAAATATAGAAAATGTCGTGGAGTATGAAGAAAAAGACATCTTTTGGGAGAGTTTTCTAGGAAATGTTTTTCCTTGATTGGACGAAAACCCTTCTACCGTTAGACTATCAAGAATTCCTATACTCATGACCACCAGTATTTACCTTGAATTCTCAAATCAATTTAATTTATCTTTTTTTTTGCGAAATTCCACTGATCTATTAATAATCATCAACGGTAGTACAAAGAGCCATAAAAGTAATAAAATTACAAATAGGTCATTGGACCACCTAGCGACGACTACAAACACTAGCACGAGCCGAAGGCGCGCCGCTGTCCTCGCCCCTCCATCACCGGAGCCGGGCAAAAGCTTGTCGTAGTAGAGCTTGTTGTAGTAGACAGACGGGAAATCGTCGTGCTAAGGCCCTTAGTCATATAGAAAGCGCTTTGGACCGAATGAGATAACCCGTGGCACCATTTTTACATGTCATCAGATTAAAAAGTGTAGAGAAAGTAGTGAAATAAGCACGCACTGATTAAAGCTTATCAAAAACTTTCTAGTAAAGAGTTTGATTGATTGAATCCTTTTGCAATTTAACTATTAGGAATTGCGATATTTTGTTTTCAGCTTAATTATTTATATTGATTAGCTACATGTCATTATGGGTTGTAATAGCTATTTTGACTATCTTCGGGTTTTTACCAAAGCTTTAGCCTCTTCTACACATTTTCTTGTATTTTGATATGTTATTATCTTTTATTAAAGTTGCTAACTTGGCCAAAGTATATACATGTTGTTTCAGGCATCATAAAACTGTTTGGGAAGTTGTGATATGACAAGGGGTAAAGTAATCTGCTTTAAGGGTGCAAGGTTAAAATTCAGAGTTAGAGATTAAGTGATCGACACATACGGAACACACTCTTATTTCCCCCTCCAACCTCTCGGAGTCGCTACATTAGTTTGAGAGTCCACCGCCGCAGACCGGACCAATCTGACGTCCTCTCCGCCAGAATAGCCGGTCAGAGTTGAACTAGGAGAGACACTAGAGTATCTAGGAGTAGTACTAGGGTCTGTAAGGGCGTTTGGCGTCTATACCGGGAGTGAGGCATTGGATCCCTGCGGCCAGATCTAGCATTACCTGGTCTTCCTTTTCTGATTCACGACGCTCTGATGGACGGAGCCATATGTTCAGCAGGGTGAAGCAGAGATCTCCGTAAATAAGTTTGTTCTCCGTAGATCTGTCGGCCAAGGTTGGAGCTACTGGTCCTCTTCGCTCGCTCTTCGTGGTGAAGAGGATGGAGGAGATCTGCTAGCAGCGGGCTTTTGGCTGCATTTGCATTAGGGGAGTGAGCAAGCCTCTCTTCGGAAATTCATCACGGCACCATCATCGTTATTCATGTCTAAAGGGAGGCCCCTCCAACCTCTAGCGTCTGTGACGTTTTCCGACCGACAGCTTCAGGACGTCAACAACCTCTAGGCTATCAAGCCACTACGGTGGCCCTCTAGTATCATTTGCAGTGTGCTCCCATCTCCTCGTCCCAAGTGGTCACGTCCCTGTTGTCGTGGGGATGACCCCTGGTGTTCCAAGTCAATGATTCAACAAAGGGGAGTGAACCGTCAATGGCTCAAGCAGGCATTGGCAATACTCGGAGGATCGAGGAGCTGGAGCTCGCGGCCTACCGTTGTGAATCAGCGAACATGGTACAGTTGGCGTCCAGCGACTGGGCTCGGCTAGCTGGAGATACTCGGAGGATCGAGGAGCTAGAGCTCGCGGCCTACCGTTGTGAATCAGCGAACATGGTACAGTTGGCGTCCAGCGACTGGGCTCGGCTAGCTGGAGTTAGTCCGTGGCAAAAAATCTAAGTCTCTTGATTCCAGCCATCCATCCTGACACACGTGTCTCTGTTTAAGCACTTTTTTAGCCTAGGACATGGACATCCATATATACATACTAGATCATATAGACGCGCATTGCCGCGCCCGTCCATGAGGACAATATATTGTTAGGAATCGATGCAAATATATTCAGAATTTAACATATTCCAAAGTGTGCAGGTATGTGGAGTAAAACTCCATCCGTATTTGCTGGTTGAATCCTCGTCTTACCCACAGTAAAAGGAGAGGCCCTAGTGATTCTAGGTGTCCGACATCGTTTCAGGTAATTATATTGTTGGTGAAGTGTAACGTGAGACATATATATTTTGTTTACTGCATTAGGAGGGACACACCTGACTGCTGGTGCCCATTTCAGCACACGTGATACATCGGCCATCCATTGTTTCGAGTTTCTCAGCTGACCTCATGTTTGCATTTACGTGGTGGTTACGTACATGATATTTCTTCTTAACATAAACTCGTAGACATCGCTGATTAAATTTGCTGAAACAAGGTTGGAGCACGCTATTGGAACATATGAAATTTGTTCAGAAAGCTGTTGAAGTTATGTGTGAAGAAATTCGGAATTACATCATGAGATCAGATAACTGTACAGTTCATTATAAGATTGTGGTATGATCGTATCACGAATTCCTTAAACATTATAAGAGTAGCTGCCCAAGGGATATCCGGCCCATGCGGGATAGAGGATTCATCTAACGTCCAGAAATTGGAGAGGAAGGATGATCTAACGGTAAAAAAGGCTTAGGTTGTGAGAGGACTCCCTTTTGTTCAGTTTGAATATCCCTAATATGACTTTTCAGATTCAGTCTACATGATGTTTTCGTATTCTTCTGCTTCATTATTGAATGAACAAACAATACTAAAATTATCACAAGGTACCCTGAAGTAAAAAAAAGAGAGCTTGCATGTTTTACAAGCAATCCAAAGCTTAGTTTTGGTCTTCTGTTCCAATTCAAATTTACCGGTCTAGAAAACAATCACTAGGGTAACAGCTAAAAATCAGAAAATAACTCAAGCTGCAAATTAGGTACTCATTGCAAGCCTTGGGAGTGCTACTATAATAGGTTATGGACGATTGTTCAGAAAAAAAAAGGTTATGGACGAGAACTTTCAGTAGAGTCACGCCCCCGCGTCGCCTCCCTGGCGGCGGCGGGCGGAACCCCAATCCCCACCGCCGCGACCCCATCCACCACTGTCGCCCCTCCTCGCCGTCACCGGTTGAAGGGGTTGGGCAAAGCCCAGCCTCGGACGGCGGCGGCGGGGCCTCTGCTCTTCTCGCGTGCGGGCCCCTCGGCCCTCTTGATGCGTAGCATCGCCTGGCGGCGCAGCGGCGCGCTCCCGCGGGCTCGGCGTCCTTGCTGGTGGCGGTGCTCGCGGCGGGAGGCTGCGGGTTGCCGGAGCGGCGACTCCGAGCTTGGCTGCGGTCTGCCGGGGATGAAGGGCCCATATGGGCTCGTGCGGGCCCATATGGGTTTCGTGCGGGCCTTCCCCTGGTCGCGTCCTGCGGAGGGCTTCCTCGGTGGCCCTGTCCCGGTGGCGGCGATGCCCCAAGTTGCTGCTCTGGTGGCGGCAGTGGCCCAGTTCCTTTGATCAGACCACCTCGGTCTTGTTCATGGAGTTTTGGGTGGCTGCTGCGGTGGTTCTGTGGACTTCATTCTCCTCCGTCGGCAACCAGTTTTGCCTCTTGCGGTGGTGGTTCAAGCAGGCAACTTTCTCCGTCTCACGGGGGCGGCCACTAGTCTGGGTGAAAACCCTGTTCAGTTCTTCCGATGATGACCATGGTGACGCCTGCGGGTGCCATTTTCCTCCTTGGAGGCGTGTTCTTTGGGCCTGGCCGTTCCTCCCCTCGACGCTAGGGGAATCCCTAGGTCTGCCTTGTCGGACCGGGCAGCGGCGGCGCATCCACATCGCTTCCTTCTTGAAGGCGTTGTTTAGGCTGCGAGGGGTGTCCCTCCCGTGGCACTCGAGACGGTGACCTCGCCGGTGTTGGCTACTACTCAAGGTGTGGATCCTCGGGGCGCTATGTACGTCATCGTCAACACTCTCTTGTCGACTCATCCCGAGTTTGGCTAGACCCTGCCATTCACTCGCTTCATCTTCTAGACGCATGTAGTGGTACGTTGGTCTTGGCAACCTCGGTGTATGGTCGTGTGTGGTAGTGTTTGGTGTCGGCTATGACGCGGTCCGGAGCCTCAATGTTCGCCCCCTCGCCATTCTTGGCTTGTGGTTGGACTAGGTGGGCTTGTCGTCCCTGTTGTAAGAGTGTGTTGTAAGCCGAAAGGCAAGTGTGGTGTTGTAGCCATTCTATGGCTTTCTTGTGAACTTAATACAATGACGCGTACTCCGTTGCGGGTTCTCGAAAAAAAGAAGTTTCAGTAAGTCATAAAAATGTAAGATGCTTCAAAAAGAGATTTAGTTCCACAAAAAATTATACTCTTAACATTCTAGTGAGAAGTCAAGTATAAAATATTGGTCATGACCAGCTTAAACGATGATATCGTCCATGGACAACTTAATCAAATCCAAAACGAGAAGACAAGTAGACTTCTAGTAGTACTGAAACGGCTAACTTGTGTGGTATTGCCCAGCTTATATACAAACGTATCATCTCAGTGAATTGTGCTGTTCTCGGCTAAAAAGAAGGAAATAAATAAATAATATGGTGTCTAGTTTTCTTAAGCCGCATAGACTGAAACCAACATTGGAACACCTGGCATATTTCTTTACCATTTCCGTACATGCAGCCATGCAGAGAGGTTACTGCACTATGTTCTACAGTATTACTAAAAAGAAACCATTTCAAAAATATGAAGATAGTAATACTTCCAAATGCAGAATAACGACATGGCATCGATATTTAACGTCAAAGGATAACAGATTGCATATTAAAAGCACTCGTATGGTGTAAACTGAAACAAACTGAGTTTTAAACATCTAAAGTATTAACTGAAGGGAACTCCAGGGCCTCCCACAAAAATCGTTGATTTCCGATCGTCCGGTCTTGCCAGCCAGCAGATCATGTCCGTCTATTTTCGAGCTACTATTCACATGGCCCGCCTGTAAGGGACGAGAAAGCGAAGAATTTCTGGTGCATGTCATTCGTGTGGTGGACGTTTGGGCTTTTTCACACCCCGCACATGGCCTCCCTGCCTTCTTCCTTAATCCCCATGTCTTCCTCCCTCCCCAATCCCCATATGTTTCCTCCGTCGCCGCCACCCATGGCCAACTCCTCCGCTTGCTGCAGCCCCTCTCTCCTCCAGCGGGCCTCCTACCTGGTGCTCAGTAGTAGTAGGATGAGGCACCCTCACGAGAAGCGCAGGCCGCGGCTCGTCCCGCCACCTCACGTCGTTACCGTCGTCGGGAGGAGCCGCATGTGACCGTTGCTTGGCAGCTTCTCTCCCTCTCTCCCATGGCTTGTAAGGTAAGAGGTGGAGGTCATTAGGATATGGGGTGGCCGCTGATATTCTCTCACCTCCATGATGTTGGTGCCAGAAATCCCCAAACCCTAGGTACTCGCGAGGGATCAACCGTCGGAGCTCTGCCACCGAGCCCCTCCCCCATTACCTTGGAGCTGTTGTGGTAAATCTCGTCCTCCACCCTTTCCCTACCACAATATCATCTCCCTCGTCCTCCTTGTTGATTGTTCTTCCCATGGAAGCTCTTTCCTCTTACTCATGTCAGGGCTCAGTGGTGGTGGTGTATTGTAAATTTTGTGGTGCTGCATAATGCTCATTAGGATACCAATAACTTCCCTTCTCTTCTTTCTCTATTTCTAGATTGCTAAATTGATTAATCTCGATATGATAGGTTAGCTACCAGCTTGGTCTTTGATCTTGCCCAATGGTTGAAGTCAACATCAGTAGAATGAATGAAGGCATAGAGAAACCTGTTGACATATCCCCCCTAAGAATTACAGTGAGCTTCATCAGATGCAACTTCTTACCTGGTCTTTTTCTACAGGATGGTCTTTCATGGCCATGGTTTGGGTGACTCGGGTCATTTTGTTCATCACAGGTTCTTGTCTCCATCACCCATCTTTCTATTTGTATAATTTTGTGCAGTGATTGGTGAGTGCTGATTTGTAGGTCTACAGGGACAAAAAACATGTCGCAAGAGCAGCAACAACAACAGATCCTTACCAAGAGGAAGAGGGATCTGGTAGCATCATTTAGAGTTGATCGGAAAATATTGTGAGGAACATGTATTTCAATCACATGCTTTCTTTCAACTCATATGGTGTGCCATATGCCGTTTGAAGCTATTAAATTGAATCTGTTATCTACTTTCACAGTCATTCACAAATAGATCTACGTATTTGACAAAAAATATATTTCTATGGTGGATGATATGTGTCATTGTTTTGCCGGACCTTATAAGTATCTGCATTATTCAAGTTCATATTATAGTAATGGTATAGCTAAAATCTTTTTTTATTTCTATCTAAATTTTGTATATCTACTAACCATCGTGTCACATGTGCAGTGCTCATCCATTCTGTTGTTTCTAGCTCAAGAGCTCCTGCTGTAATGTTGCTCCTCGTAGAAACTGTATGGTTCTTAACTTTTTTTCTTAGTTGCCCAACAATGAGAACGTAATTCGTTGTTGGTGATACACTTGCAGTTACTGGTTTTTGCTGGGTCCAGGTTTTGTTCAGCGATCATTCAAATGAGAACGTAATTCCTATAGCATAGGAGATCAGGAGACAACTAACACCTTCCGGTGTCTCTCACCTTGATAGAAAGGATAATTTAAGTGAACAGCATGATGGGGAATGTGCTGAAGAAGATCGTAAGTTTACTCATCGTTCTTTGAAATTACATATGTCAGAAGCATGGTTTTTTATTTGTCAGGTTTCTCTGTATATCGAATGTCAATTATTGTTTACTCCTACCATATTTGTTCATGTGTAGTACGCCAATTTTCCTTTGAAGTCCAGTAATTGGACAAACAAGGAACACAATGTCTGGAAGGAATGATACATGTACGAAACTTCCTATTGTGATGTGGCCGTTCTGTTGTTTTCCTTTTAAGTATATGTGTTCATGTCACTAGGAAACTCTTTTGGAAAATTCAACCACCACCAAAGGACAGAAATCCAAAGTAACTATCTCAGTGTTATTCCGTGATTCCAATCTGAGTGTTTCCGTTACTAAACCAATTATGTTATATGCCACCACTATATTGTGGTCATTTTATTGACTCGGAATATATTCATAGAAATTTTAGGTATAATTCAGTAGATACATGTGACTATCCCTTCCTTTTAATGAGGATGATAACTAACACCATTTTGAGAAATGCTTCGCGTCGCCCTCCCGCGGACGACGGAAGTGGCACCGATACCCTAGCTCCCTCCCTTCCCCTCCACCCCTCCCTCTCCGCCTCCGTCGCCAGGCAAAGCTCGCGCGGTGCCGCCGGCGGCGGCCTTCCTTTCCCCGACGGCGAGGGGACCCGAGAGGGACGGTGGCGCACAATGTTCATAGGCAGGGGCAACAAAGCTCGGCGGCCGGCGTGAGGCGTCGGGGTGGCCTCACACTGCTAGAGGCGGCGGCAGGTGGTGGGGCTCGGGGCTACTGCAGCGCGGCAGGGGCCCGAGCTCGCCCGTGCAGGTCTTGGCGGTCTAGCCCGAACTGGGCCCCAACGGGCCGAGGCGGGTCGTGGCCTCAGGGCATGGTGGCGGAGCGAGGAAGCGCGAGTCCTCGTCTCTGGGGCGATGTTGGTGCGATAGTGGGGGAGGAGGGGGGGGGGGCTCGGCCCTTCTCTCGGGGTGGTGACGGTGACGCCGACGTGTTCCTGGGCCCTCTAGGCTTAGGCAGGCCTGCTTGGCGGCATCCCTGTCGATGAGGTGTGGCCATGCCTGGCATCGGCGGTCCCCTGGCGCTATGGTGGTGCCGGTGACCAGCTAGGTGGTGGCGGCGGGCTGGGCCTCCACCGATCAGTCCGTCCGGTGGTGGTGGGATGGCGGTTGGCGGCTCGGCGCACGTCCTTCGTCGACATCGGCATTCGGCTCTTCTCTCTACCGCGGTGCAGCCAAGGGTGGCTCTTGACTGCCCCTTCCGGCGGACTTTAGGGCAGGCGGATGTGTCGGGGCGAAAGCCCTACTTGATCCTGACGACGGCGACGCCTACGTGCGTCGTTTCCTTCTTAGGGGCGTCGTTATGGCACTACCCGTGCTGCTCCACCGCGAGCAGTGGGGGAAACCCTTGATTCAGTGAGCCGGATCAGACAGCGGCGGCACCGCGGTGTCGTCCCCTTCTTGGAGGCGTTTTCTAGCTCGCTCGTGAATCCACGGATCGGCAGGGCGGAGTCTAGGTTAGTGGATGCTATGAGCATGGGCTTTCGGGGCGCAATGTCCATCTTTCGCGGCGCTTTTCGGTCTACTTCCTCTCGGGCGGTCCGGTCCCGCCGCTCGCTCGCCACCTAGCGCACATGGGCGGGCGGTGCGTTGGTTGTGCCGTCCTTGAGGCGCTTATCTTTCGAAACTCCTCCTTCGATCGTGACGTGGCCCGGGAGCTTGGTGTTTCGCCTCCTCTCATTCATGGTGGGAGTTGTTACAAGGAGAGCCACTGATGTCTGGTCATCATGGGGTGCGTTGTTTGTCGTGTGGTGTGCTGTTTGTATCGGTGTACCTTTCGTGTCGTTGTGTTGGCCATTTAAGACGTGTATCGTGTGGCGTCGAGTTGTAGCCATTCTTGGCGGTGTTTGGCCGTCAAGGCCTTTCTTCTATGTGTTTGATATACCTCCGAGTTGTAGCCATTCTTGGCAGTGTTTGGCCATCAAAGCCTTTCTTCTATGTGTTTGATATATCTGCGAGGGTGTATCCTAGAAAAATAATGAGGATGATTATTCAAAGGACATACATATACCATAGGACCATGGACGGTTTGTCCCATTCCTTCCCCACATGTCGGCTGCACCACGTGCACCACATTGACCAGTGCCTCTTGGAGAAAAATAGAGTGGTCCACGCTTAGTTCAAGGTCTTATGTATTCTTGTGCTATTTTGTAATTACAGCTTCTATCTCATGTGTGCAGGGCCAGGAACGTTTCATCGATATCAGGTGTGTGCACAGGCCTTTGTTTCAGGAAACCGGGCAAGTCTGTACAGGTTAAACATCTCTGTGATTCTAGCCATTTTTTTCCGTTCAAGCATTTCTTCCTTATCCCTTGAATCAGTTTGTGTTTTAGCTTAAACAGTCCATCCAGAGGGCATCCTACCTAAGTATATAGTTCATCCTGTTTAGTTTTCCGATATGGTACACTTTAGCCTTCTGGATAACTACAATTATTGCTCATTCTGCAGACAAAGTCTGTTTATACTGGATATATATTAGCATATGGTCTAAGGTTTTTCGGAATCTATGACCCCATGTGGTAGCTAAGGTCAACACTTAAAACATGTTGAGGCAAGCAATTCTGCCCAGTGTTTCTTGCTACACCACATCGATCAAATTCATGAATATTTGTAGCCATATAAATCTCACGTGTTTTTGTTCTCATATTACTTTATAATAGTTGTCTCTGTGGCTATTTAGTAGCTACTCTTTGAGTTATTGGGGAGTTTTGCTGGAATTCACCTTGCTATGGAAGTCCCATTCGACCCTCTTAATGATAAACATATAAAAACTTCCTTTGTTTCTAGGATCCTTTGCCATAACATATGTATCACTGAATAAGTTAATAGCTAAATGCTGAAAGAGATGCTAGATTTTGAATGCGCAAATTTTGATGTACTCGTTTTATGCCTTCCTATATAGCAGGTTGGTATCTAATATTTATGCGTGACGATATGCTAGAAATGATCGGAAGTAGCTTTCAGTTATGTCAGGTTTAACATCAAAGATGTTTCTATATGATAATATTTATATTCCCTGTGAAGACAAATTATATTGAGCCTTTCTATTCTCATTTTATCTTTTAGACTCATCTGATGCGGCTTGCAGCTTGAAGTAAAAAAGTCACAAAGAGATTGGGTTGTTTTGATATATCCTCTGCCTTTGCAAAAAATGGTTCTGTATACCCGCTATTTGGAAAACACACTTATTTTGTTGTGAGAACGAGAATGCTCCTTTCGTACAGATCTTCCAGCCAATTTCGAACATGGCATTGCCTCCCTCCCTCCTTTCTTTTACTACATCATGTTTTGATGTTTCCCCTTGGTTTATTTGTTATATGATTATATATCTAGGTGCCATATATACTCATGTTTGGCTCTAGGTGCTAACGAGTGTATTCTTGGGGATTTGGTTTGATTTCCACCAATGTGTCTTTTAGCCAACAAATCACCAATGATTTAGGTTTCTCATATGCTAGATAAAATTGGCAGACTCATATCGCTTGAATTTTATTTTCTGATTTGTTCCCCTCTCACCGGTTCTAATTGAGTGGCCTTCTCTCTTCAGGGTTCATTTTGACTGAATTTCTTGCGGAAGAAAGGTTGAAGGGTTAGTTTTAGACAAATAAACTAAGGAACAACCACGGATGGCTCCACTTGGACAAATCAACTAAGGAACAGCCGCTGATGGCTCTGCTTTTGCCTCCACGTCATGCCCAGCTACTACCTTTGTTCCTCCTGATTATCCATGTTTTCCAGGGTGCATGCTGAGTTATATTCTGTTTGATCAAAACAGTCTTATGTCTTTGTTGATTTTTAGCCTATTACTTTACTTTACAAATGTAGTTGTTGTATATGCTTGTTTTGTTTTTTCTGATGGAACCTCACGTTCAAAGATCTCTCTTTTGTTGCTAGATAGCTTATGCAAATAGTTCCAGTTTCCAGTTTATGTATTTTTTACACTTGCCTTATAACATTTGTGTTGATATGAATTAGCGCATTGACATTTGTCTTGGATGTCTTGTTTTCTGTCCTGAAAAAGAGGATCCGTTAGACAAACATGTGCATCACCCAAAATATATGTATGGTTGTCACTTTGCACGTTTACAAGGCTCAAACCTTGTGCAGTTTAGGTGTAAGAAAGAATTCGTATGAAAATTTTCTTGCAAGTGTAACAACGTAATTAATCTACATTTTCTAGATTCGATTCTAACAATACGCATGATATTGTCTTTTCATATTTAGAGTTTGGAGCTGCCGCTTATATAGAATATAATGAGGAAATTTCATCTAGCCCTATCCAAGTGTCCTTTTACTAAGCTACAAACAGTTAGTTGCAAAATTGCTAATGGTCACATACTATTAGTGAAAATCCCCTTGTTTCTCTTGATTTTGTGTCACTTCTGGTTTTCTATCCAAGTGTCCATTGCAAATCGCCTTGATTATGTGTCGCTTCTGGTTTTCTAACAAACGATACGATGTGACCAATATACTCTCTGCTGCTGTATTGTGGAGCTTATGAAATGTCCGCTATCGTTATTATTTTTAGAGTGCACGATGGTCGAGCATGAGGACAATCTGGACGCAGATGATCAAGTTTATTCACCGCTGGCGGCCCCTGTGCAAATCCCATACACTACTTGGATCGATGTATCAGATTGCGGGAGCACGCAAGGAGCTAAGATCTGAAATCACCCGGACCCCCACACTACTCTCGCCTTCGCTGATAGATGTTGAACGCCAACAGAACCTAGCGATGTACATCAATTGGGCGCTATCTCCATGCCTGCAGCTGTAGGCGAGTGATTCTAGCTTTTCCTACCGCAAAATCCTCTTATGCTTTTCTTTACTGATTTTTATCTGGTTCCTGTAACTACGACTGGAGCATGGATGATGTTGCGTGATAGTAAACCCTGTTTTTCCAGGAAAAGGAAATTAGTGATGCCAACTCATGTCTGTCTTTCCATAATTATTATTTACCATGGTGTATGTTAACAGTGTATAGGGTATGCGTACTAACCTGATACTATCATTGTAACTAGGGTTTTTTTATACATTAAAATCTAAGAACACATATGTTATTTTCTAGGTCTTATTGTCCTTCCGATTGCTTTTGTGCCTATTTCTTCTACATGAGATACCCTTACTGCTCTGTTTTATGGTCTTAAACTTTCTTTTGTTTAATTATTCTGTATCACACTTCTTTATTCTTTTTCTGTATCGATGTATGAAACTCCAAATAATATAGGAAAGCTACACTTCATAAACACTATGACTGACTTTCCATTATTTTTATTTGCATCGTATGAAATTGAAATTGGTGTGAGTCATGGGGTCGTGCGCCAAGGCGCACCCCTAAATCTAGTAGATAATGTAGTCCCTTAGATTTACCCCCACACGAGGAACTTATACAGCGAACTCAATAAATATCCCATTAGAGGGTTCCATACAAATTATCTATGGTAACCAGCATTGTTCAAACACAAAAATAAATAGGAAAGCCAAGCTGAAGTTTGACATAGGAGATATTCAAGGACATATCCAAGACGGTGCCAAAAAACAAGAAGATTAAGCCCATCTCGAACAACTTACTTTTATGAAGTAACTAGCTCCACGCTAAGCACATGAGCTGGAGTGACTTTCAATGGCCATCCGAAGGTCATTCCGCGAAACATGGGACATAAGGTAGAACATCCTTGAACTCTTTTAAAGTGCAGATAACACTCACTTTTTGATTATCCATATCATACGACACTGTCATCTGCTCCTCGTCAGTAAGAAAAATACAATTAGATTGGGGATGAATTGCAAACACGGTATAGGAGAAATCATCTTCGCCACGCTCCCTCCCGAACAGTTCCGGAACAGAAACATTATACATCAGGGTCCACTTTCCACTATTATTATAATCCTTAAGAACCCAAACATGTTTGCTTTTCTTTACTGATTTTTATCTGGTTCCTGTAACTACGACTGGAGCATGGATGATGTTGCGTGATAGTAAACCCTGTTTTTCCAGGAAAAGGAAATTAGTGATGCCAACTCATGTCTGTCTTTCCATAATTATTATTTACCATGGTGTATGTTAACAGTGTATAGGGTATGCGTACTAACCTGATACTATCATTGTAACTAGGGTTTTTTTATACATTAAAATCTAAGAACACATATGTTATTTTCTAGGTCTTATTGTCCTTCCGATTGCTTTTGTGCCCATTTCTTCTACATGAGATACCCTTACTGCTCTGTTTTATGGTCTTAAACTTTCTTTTGTTTAATTATTCTGTATCACACTTCTTTATTCTTTTTCTGTATCGATGTATGAAACTCCAAATAATATAGGAAAGCTACACTTCATAAACACTATGACTGACTTTCCATTATTTTTATTTGCATCGTATGAAATTGAAATTGGTGTGAGTCATGGGGTCGTGCGCCAAGGCGCACCCCTAAATCTAGTAGATAATGTAGTCCCTTAGATTTACCCCCACACGAGGAACTTATACAGCGAACTCAATAAATATCCCATTAGAGGGTTCCATACAAATTATCTATGGTAACCAGCATTGTTCAAACACAAAAATAAATAGGAAAGCCAAGCTGAAGTTTGACATAGGAGATATTCAAGGACATATCCAAGACGGTGCCAAAAAACAAGAAGATTAAGCCCATCTCGAACAACTTACTTTTATGAAGTAACTAGCTCCACGCTAAGCACATGAGCTGGAGTGACTTTCAATGGCCATCCGAAGGTCATTCCGCGAAACATGGGACATAAGGTAGAACATCCTTGAACTCTTTTAAAGTGCAGATAACACTCACTTTTTGATTATCCATATCATACGACACTGTCATCTGCTCCTCGTCAGTAAGAAAAATACAATTAGATTGGGGATGAATTGCAAATGCGGTATAGGAGAAATCATCTTCGCCACGCTCCCTCCCGAACAGTTCCGGAACAGAAACATTATACATCAGGGTCCACTTTCCACTATTATTATAATCCTTAAGAACCCAAACATGTTTGCTTTTCTTTACTGATTTTTATCTGGTTCCTGTAACTACGACTGGAGCATGGATGATGTTGCGTGATAGTAAACCCTGTTTTTCCAGGAAAAGGAAATTAGTGATGCCAACTCATGTCTGTCTTTCCATAATTATTATTTACCATGGTGTATGTTAACAGTGTATAGGGTATGCGTACTAACCTGATACTATCATTGTAACTAGGGTTTTTTTATACATTAAAATCTAAGAACACATATGTTATTTTCTAGGTCTTATTGTCCTTCCGATTGCTTTTGTGCCCATTTCTTCTACATGAGATACCCTTACTGCTCTGTTTTATGGTCTTAAACTTTCTTTTGTTTAATTATTCTGTATCACACTTCTTTATTCTTTTTCTGTATCGATGTATGAAACTCCAAATAATATAGGAAAGCTACACTTCATAAACACTATGACTGACTTTCCATTATTTTTATTTGCATCGTATGAAATTGAAATTGGTGTGAGTCATGGGGTCGTGCGCCAAGGCGCACCCCTAAATCTAGTAGATAATGTAGTCCCTTAGATTTACCCCCACACGAGGAACTTATACAGCGAACTCAATAAATATCCCATTAGAGGGTTCCATACAAATTATCTATGGTAACCAGCATTGTTCAAACACAAAAATAAATAGGAAAGCCAAGCTGAAGTTTGACATAGGAGATATTCAAGGACATATCCAAGACGGTGCCAAAAAACAAGAAGATTAAGCCCATCTCGAACAACTTACTTTTATGAAGTAACTAGCTCCACGCTAAGCACATGAGCTGGAGTGACTTTCAATGGCCATCCGAAGGTCATTCCGCGAAACATGGGACATAAGGTAGAACATCCTTGAACTCTTTTAAAGTGCAGATAACACTCACTTTTTGATTATCCATATCATACGACACTGTCATCTGCTCCTCGTCAGTAAGAAAAATACAATTAGATTGGGGATGAATTGCAAACGCGGTATAGGAGAAATCATCTTCGCCACGCTCCCTCCCGAACAGTTCCGGAACAGAAACATTATACATCAGGGTCCACTTTCCACTATTATTATAATCCTTAAGAACCCAAACATGTTTGCTTTTCTTTACTGATTTTTATCTGGTTCCTGTAACTACGACTGGAGCATGGATGATGTTGCGTGATAGTAAATCCTGTTTTTCCAGGAAAAGGAAATTAGTGATGCCAACTCATGTCTGTCTTTCCATAATTATTATTTACCATGGTGTATGTTAACAGTGTATAGGGTATGCGTACTAACCTGATACTATCATTGTAACTAGGGTTTTTTTATACATTAAAATCTAAGAACACATATGTTATTTTCTAGGTCTTATTGTCCTTCCGATTGCTTTTGTGCCCATTTCTTCTACATGAGATACCCTTACTGCTCTGTTTTATGGTCTTAAACTTTCTTTTGTTTAATTATTCTGTATCACACTTCTTTATTCTTTTTCTGTATCGATGTATGAAACTCCAAATAATATAGGAAAGCTACACTTCATAAACACTATGACTGACTTTCCATTATTTTTATTTGCATCGTATGAAATTGAAATTGGTGTGAGTCATGGGGTCGTGCGCCAAGGCGCACCCCTAAATCTAGTAGATAATGTAGTCCCTTAGATTTACCCCCACACGAGGAACTTATACAGCGAACTCAATAAATATCCCATTAGAGGGTTCCATACAAATTATCTATGGTAACCAGCATTGTTCAAACACAAAAATAAATAGGAAAGCCAAGCTGAAGTTTGACATAGGAGATATTCAAGGACATATCCAAGACGGTGCCAAAAAACAAGAAGATTAAGCCCATCTCGAACAACTTACTTTTATGAAGTAACTAGCTCCACGCTAAGCACATGAGCTGGAGTGACTTTCAATGGCCATCCGAAGGCCATTCCGCGAAACATGGGACATAAGGTAGAACATCCTTGAACTCTTTTAAAGTGCAGATAACACTCACTTTTTGATTATCCATATCATACGACACTGTCATCTGCTCCTCGTCAGTAAGAAAAATACAATTAGATTGGGGATGAATTGCAAACGCGGTATAGGAGAAATCATCTTCGCCACGCTCCCTCCCGAACAGTTCCGGAACAGAAACATTATACATCAGGGTCCACTTTCCACTATTATTATAATCCTTAAGAACCCAAACATGTTTGCTTTTCTTTACTGATTTTTATCTGGTTCCTGTAACTACGACTGGAGCATGGATGATGTTGCGTGATAGTAAACCCTGTTTTTCCAGGAAAAGGAAATTAGTGATGCCAACTCATGTCTGTCTTTCCATAATTATTATTTACCATGGTGTATGTTAACAGTGTATAGGGTATGCGTACTAACCTGATACTATCATTGTAACTAGGGTTTTTTTATACATTAAAATCTAAGAACACATATGTTATTTTCTAGGTCTTATTGTCCTTCCGATTGCTTTTGTGCCCATTTCTTCTACATGAGATACCCTTACTGCTCTGTTTTATGGTCTTAAACTTTCTTTTGTTTAATTATTCTGTATCACACTTCTTTATTCTTTTTCTGTATCGATGTATGAAACTCCAAATAATATAGGAAAGCTACACTTCATAAACACTATGACTGACTTTCCATTATTTTTATTTGCATCGTATGAAATTGAAATTGGTGTGAGTCATGGGGTCGTGCGCCAAGGCGCACCCCTAAATCTAGTAGATAATGTAGTCCCTTAGATTTACCCCCACACGAGGAACTTATACAACGAACTCAATAAATATCCCATTAGAGGGTTCCATACAAATTATCTATGGTAACCAGCATTGTTCAAACACAAAAATAAATAGGAAAGCCAAGCTGAAGTTTGACATAGGAGATATTCAAGGACATATCCAAGACGGTGCCAAAAAACAAGAAGATTAAGCCCATCTCGAACAACTTACTTTTATGAAGTAACTAGCTCCACGCTAAGCACATGAGCTGGAGTGACTTTCAATGGCCATCCGAAGGCCATTCCGCGAAACATGGGACATAAGGTAGAACATCCTTGAACTCTTTTAAAGTGCAGATAACACTCACTTTTTGATTATCCATATCATACGACACTGTCATCTGCTCCTCGTCAGTAAGAAAAATACAATTAGATTGGGGATGAATTGCAAACGCGGTATAGGAGAAATCATCTTCGCCACGCTCCCTCCCGAACAGTTCCGGAACAGAAACATTATACATCAGGGTCCACTTTCCACTATTATTATAATCCTTAAGAACCCAAACATGTTTGCTTTTCTTTACTGATTTTTATCTGGTTCCTGTAACTACGACTGGAGCATGGATGATGTTGCGTGATAGTAAACCCTGTTTTTCCAGGAAAAGGAAATTAGTGATGCCAACTCATGTCTGTCTTTCCATAATTATTATTTACCATGGTGTATGTTAACAGTGTATAGGGTATGCGTACTAACCTGATACTATCATTGTAACTAGGGTTTTTTTATACATTAAAATCTAAGAACACATATGTTATTTTCTAGGTCTTATTGTCCTTCCGATTGCTTTTGTGCCCATTTCTTCTACATGAGATACCCTTACTGCTCTGTTTTATGGTCTTAAACTTTCTTTTGTTTAATTATTCTGTATCACACTTCTTTATTCTTTTTCTGTATCGATGTATGAAACTCCAAATAATATAGGAAAGCTACACTTCATAAACACTATGACTGACTTTCCATTATTTTTATTTGCATCGTATGAAATTGAAATTGGTGTGAGTCATGGGGTCGTGCGCCAAGGCGCACCCCTAAATCTAGTAGATAATGTAGTCCCTTAGATTTACCCCCACACGAGGAACTTATACAGCGAACTCAATAAATATCCCATTAGAGGGTTCCATACAAATTATCTATGGTAACCAGCATTGTTCAAACACAAAAATAAATAGGAAAGCCAAGCTGAAGTTTGACATAGGAGATATTCAAGGACATATCCAAGACGGTGCCAAAAAACAAGAAGATTAAGCCCATCTCGAACAACTTACTTTTATGAAGTAACTAGCTCCACGCTAAGCACATGAGCTGGAGTGACTTTCAATGGCCATCCGAAGGCCATTCCGCGAAACATGGGACATAAGGTAGAACATCCTTGAACTCTTTTAAAGTGCAGATAACACTCACTTTTTGATTATCCATATCATACGACACTGTCATCTGCTCCTCGTCAGTAAGAAAAATACAATTAGATTGGGGATGAATTGCAAATGCGGTATAGGAGAAATCATCTTCGCCACGCTCCCTCCCGAACAGTTCCGGAACAGAAACATTATACATCAGGGTCCACTTTCCACTATTATTATAATCCTTAAGAACCCAAACATAGAGATGGGCATCACCATAATCATCGCCATCATAAATATATATCTGCCACGCATATAACTGTCCCCGAGACTGCCCAATGAAAACCTTACTGCTTTTGCTGCTTGACATGTGGTCTGGCATATTAATCTCCCCCCAATTCTCCCCCTTGGTGTCGAAGGTGACTATCGAACCATGATTTGTAGCCAAATGCATAGTGCCATTCAGGAACACACACCCTGAATTAGCATCCAGAGTAGTTGGGTCGGTCTCCACCGTGATCCACCGTCCAGTCTTCGATGAAAAGATTGCCATTTCTTTGAACTCGCCGTACTTACGGTAGTAGGTCAGGGGCGCAAACACCGTGAAGCAAGACGGAATCGCCGTGTCAAACCCTAGGAACATCTCCATTATCGGTTTGACACGCACATAATCACCACCCTCTTCATCCTGGGATAGTATAGGAGGCAACACGGTCCACTTCCCAGTCATAGGATTGCACACCACGTACGCGTGTTTGTATTTCTCGGGACGATATCTCGAGCATTCGCAGAGCAGAAGGCCCCCGCAGCATCCCTCGACGTTGAAGCGGTTGTAGCTGCTTTCGCGCAAGAAAGGCAGAAAAGGGTCGACCATAGGTGTGCCTCTGCCGGAAAGATTGCGGAAGCCGGAGCGTCCACTGTAGGTGTGGAAGAAGAAGCCGGACAGGGTCTGTGGGCACCTCTTGCGGATGTCGGGGTCAGAGCAGAGGGCAAGCCATGGCTTGGACACACACTTGAATCGGCAGAGCGATCTGTAGGGCACCCGCGGCAGGATCTCGGTGAGGACGTCTGCCGGGAGGCTCCCCACGGGGTGGGGTTCTTGTTCCTGCATCCACAAATTGTAGATACAGTTTGGTTAAGTTCAATGTCCCTCTCTAACAACGGACAGCTAAAGGAGGGACTCTTAGGCCATGTTTGGTTAATCCCCTGCCCAAGAGGATAAGAGTGGATTGGGGTGGAATTGGGGGATTTGACTTATTAGGGATTTAATATCCCTCGATCCCTTCTAATCCACTTCAATCCTAGCTGAAGCAAACATGCCCTTAGTGAAGATTAAGTTCAAGGTCCCATGTATTGGATTCAAGATCAGAACGAGGCAGAGGAGGGAAGATATCTCGAAGGCTACCTCGGTGTAGGGGATTGGAGGCGAGTGGTCCTTCTTCACCTTCTTTTTCTTCTTCCTCTAAAGATGGTGTAGACAGGTCAATCATGTTCCCTTGATTTGATCGACGATTCTGATAAAAAAGGGGAAAAAAAAAGGCAAACTCAAAAGGCTACCTCTGTGGCGAGGAACGGCGGCGGCGAATGGGGCGGAGCGCAGTCGTGGCAACCTCGGTGGCTGGCCGACGGTGGCTTGCCCTGCGCCGTGCAGCCTTGGCCGACTCCTCCTGGCGGCATCTCCTCGACCAGATCGTTGCGGCTCGCTGAGACTTCGAGGGTTTAGAAGGACCTGGCGGCTGTACGTATGGGCGCCTCTCCAAAGTACCTTTGTTGTGGTCCAACGTGAAGCTGAATTTTCCAAATCATTGTTATGCGTCTTCAGGTTTTCAGCTTTCCTTTTTTGAAAATTAGGAAATTCTATAGTACTCCCTCTGGTCCATAGCACAAAATTAGGAAATTTTATCGAATGAAAATTAGGAAAATTCTATAAAATTAGTGATTCTTTGCTTTTATATAATGGTTTCACGTATGAATTGTTTTTTTAATTTCACGCATGAATTGTTCCACTATAGGTATCATGCGATACACCGATGCTGATTGCCGTCGGCTTAGACCGGATTGCTGTCGGCATAGGCCAACGCCGATGGTGGCCGTCGGCACACCGCCGTCGGGCTAGCTTGCATAGGCGTAGCTCCGTGGCTGTTGCTGTAGCTACAGCCGTCGGCGTGCGGGGTGGTGAGTAACCGTGGCGTTGCCCTGAATCCAACACCACCATCGGAATTCACAATTTTGGCGTTTCTTTAGAGAGAACGCCACTATAACATTTGGTCCGGCTGTGGAGGGGTATCCGCCCGTTTGTGGCGTTTACTTTTCTTCGGATGCCACTACTACGTTTTAGTGGTAGCGTTTCGAATTATTTCATTTTAGTGGTAGCGTTTCGGATGCCACTACTACGTTTTAGTGGTATCCGCCCGGCCGGTTGGCTTTTCTTCTTCTTCTTCCCTGCCGGTGCCGGTGCCGGTGGATGCGGGCAGCTCTGGTACCTTAATCAGATCGATATATGCAGACGTCGGGTTAACTAATTCCTTAATCAGATCGATATATGCAGACGTCGGGTTAACTAGATCGATCGATCGATCGATGCTTCTGCTACCCGCGCGTGAAACGGAACGGATCCGATACACGTACTGTACCTAGTATATGCTCGCGTGTTTGCTGCATGCATTTTGTCCTTGTCGATCGTCTCCGTACCAAGGGCAGCGGCCAGGCTCAACTTAATTCCTGCTCTGCGCCTCCCGTCTCCATCGAGGCCTCCTTTAATTTATCTCAAAGCTAGCTAGCTAACTAACTCAACAACTTTAGCTGAAATCTTGCTAACTAACTCAAGAACGTACTGTACTAGGAAGTTTTTTGCAAAAACAAATTTCAACTAGAAGGGGAGGAGCTGCGACATCTTTTATAGCTAGGACGGAGGGAGTAGAATTTTTGTTGAATATTTCAGAGATTCTTGTTTTACCAAATTTCCTACAACCACGAGTTTTGCAACGACGAAGGCCTGGTGGCCACTAGTGTTCTGTGTCGTGGTTAGCAGACTGATACTGGCCTGTGCTATTTTCCGCGAAGGTGTCGTTGCCAAACTCTGAAACCCTGAAACTTTCTCAAGAATAACACTACAAAAGCACGGAGAAAACAGAGAGCGAGATAGATTTGGTGCCAAATCAGACTTGCGACTGTTCCTTTTTATTGTGCGTATAAAGGGAATTACAACTGAATAAACCGAGCCATGATCCGCAGCATTTGGTCTCACCACTAGAACTTTATCTGAAAGCTAGCTAGCTAACTAACTGAAAGAGGAATTAATTTTTTTTTTTGCGTATAAAGGGAATTACAACTGAATTGCACTTTGCAGCACCCGTGCACTACTGTGTCCCCTTATTTTATTTTATTTTTGAAAATTGTACTTTTGAGTATATCCATGCAAAGTTTTGGTAGAAACCTCATTATGTTTTGAGCTATAGTAAATAAAAAAATTTCTGAATATAGGAGTCAAATACTACTCCATCCTTCCATAATTCTTGTCAATATTAGTTCAAATTTGAACTACGACCACAACAAGAATTCTGAAAGAGGAATTAATTTTTTTTTGCCAGAAATTAGTCTTTTTCAAATACTACTCCCTTCACGTAAAATAGTTTAGCATAAATAATTAAATATCAATATCAAACACAAGACTAGAGTAAGTTCATCCCCACACTGTTAGAGCATAGACAAATGTCATTTATTTGCTGCAAATTTGTCCTACGTGTAGGGTGATAGGCGGGCTAGTCCTCTACGAGACGATTTGTTATTACTTCTTCACCACTAACCTAAACAAATGTAGGAAAAGTACTGTTAAAAACATGTATTATTGCATTCCTATAAAAACATGTATTCTGCGTGAAGGGAGCCGCCACTAACGCAGCGCCCTGTGCATCCAAAATCGCTGGCAGGTACGTTTCTTGCCGTGGCTGCTGCTTGTTTGCCACCCCATCGATTAGTGCGAGTTGTTTCCTAGTGGCTGGATTGATCTTCTCATAATCTACAACATGAAAACAAGACCAGTCAAAATACTATACTGGAACAAATTATACCTACTTAACAGATAGGGGAACTGTGCCATTAATCATTTCAAAACGCAAAACTATTTTATCACAATGTCTCGCAATTTGATGGGATTAGTAATATGCAATGAACCAATAATTTTAGGTGGTGATCACCAGCGCTAGCAGAACTGTTAGTCAAGGCAGGTTTGCAACGTTTCAACTTGTGAGTGCTAACCTAGACCATTGCATTCCACTGTCCTATATTCATATTCCACTGCCCGTTCTATTTTTTTTATCAAAACCACTTGTTTAATGCCTACGAATATGTAGGGCCCTATGACGTTTTCTTTGAATCTAATTTCTATTGTAATACATTTATGGTCAGCTTGTTCCGTACCCCTGGGAGAGTGATGTCATTGATTTCGCCTTCTCACAGCCTCTGTTTGTGCTTCGGTAAGTCCCCCTGTGGAATCCCTCCCTCCCTCTGCAAACGAGTCATGCATTTTGAGCTCATGCAGGTTCTCTGAATATTTTTGCCATGTGTTCAGCTAAGATCATGCGTGCATTTTGGTTTTCAAGGAGAAAGATGGCTGTTGTTGCATGTACATCAATACGCGGAACATGATTCTTTGGACATTCATTCCAAATGACAAGGACCATGTTCTGGACGAAGTCGTACATAAAAGAGTAACAAGAAGCATGAAGCTGATAGTAAGTTCTTTCTAACATTCTGTACATTGTCCTAGATTTATTTGATCGAGTCTGGTAATGTAAGTGGACTTATGTCCTAGTCAGTGGATAATGAGCCAATAAAAACCACTACTGCTTGATGTTTAGATTTAAAGGGACATCTAATCTAACTTATATGACATCAACGGAACTTAATTTAGTCCTAGGTAAGTACTTAGTTTTAGAGCATTGGCTCTTCTTTGGCACTGTAGTGGGTCCATGCTTGAAGGAAATGAAAACCATGTGATTTCTCTTTCTGGAACAGTGTGGTTTCAGTTATGCATTTCCTTTCAATCGAATTTATGCTTATATGCATGACCTACAAAGTGCATTACTTGGCTAATAAGCTCTTCAAATATTTCTCATGTGACTTTTTCTTTTTACTGTTCACAACACGGTCTAGCTTTGCAAAACCAGTTAATAGGACAATATTGGAAAGGAGGATTGTGTTTTCTGAATGTTGTGATTTTAAGTTTTGAAAAATGTTACACACTATATCTGGATATGGTATTCTTGTAAGGTATGCGTTCAGGTTCTTCTGGCATGTAAAGTATGTCTGGTTTTCTCTTCTCATGAACCACACATATGCTAACTTCTAGCTCTGGTTGTACATGGAACATATGTATCCTCCTTTACTGCGGACAAATATGGTACCATGGCCATAATTTGCAACCGTAGCTTAGTTCAGAGTTCAAGCTGCTTCTGAATTTATTTCATGTGAGCATCTTTTGTCTATGTGTAAACTTGTAAAGCACGTGTGTTGGCTTAGTCTCGGTTTGGTCCACCTTTCGATAGGAATTTCTTTCATGTAATAATCATGGTCTATATAAACAACTAAGCCAATGTTTGGTATATCATCGGATACAAAACTAAATTACACAAGATTTTACCACCCTCTAATTCCTGATGTTACCAGCTCTTGGCTCTAATGCAGTTTAGTACTTTGGATATTGGAGTGGATGCATTGGCGTGCAATTCTATTGAGATTTTAGTGGTCACAAGCAAGCGACTGTGGATTATGGATCACTTGTTTTGTTAGTCAAGCATGTTTTGAACCATTTTTACTTTTCATACAGGCAGAAAGTTGTTTATTTAAAATTTCAAGCATCGGGCGACCGGCCACCACTGTGCCGACGTCGGAACACCGAATGAGCTTGTCATCTCCCCTCAGGGAGGTAGTACCAACTTCTTTGTTAAACCTTCGTTCTAGCGTACAACTTTGGTGTTTTACGGTGCCCTCTATCTCTAATGTTATTGGGGAATGTGTTGAAACTTTCTCTACCTTCTACCCACCACGGCCATACGGTCTGCATCAAAGTTCCGTTAAAGGGTATTCTCTTTTGGGCTTCTAATAACCTGTTTCTCTTGCATGAATCACAACGAAGCAAGGATCAAGATATCTACCAGAACGGCCTTTATTTTGTTGGCCTATCTTTGTTAGTTGTAGCTATTTCCTCATGCGCACATTTATCTATCGTTGTTAATTGTAGCTATTTACTATTTGAATCACTTCATTATTTGCTTAATTTATTAGTGCACTAACGTATTGGACAATGCGGCCGCCTGGGAGGTGATCTTTCAGATTGGAAATTATTGTAAACGGCCACAACAAACACCGGTACATATGTATTTCAGGTGGTAACCTAAAGCTGCTATTACCTTATCATGGGATGAACTGTCTCTTCTAACAGTGTCTCTTCTAACACAGTCAACATGATTCGGTATCTCTTCTAACACAGTCAACATGATTCTCTAGCTGATTGTTGTATGCTCAAGTTATTGGCAAGGAATTGTATGATCAAGGTCCTCTCATGATTGCATACATGGGTTAGAATTTCTTCTACTATTGGTAACCTGAACAAGGCTGGTCTAATAGCATTCAGATATCAATATTCACGTGTACGGCGGCAATTGGTGATCGATATAGAAGTGTTATGGGTTCAGGTATGAAACTATGGTGGGTGCTAAGTTGGCTTAATTAATTTTTAGACACTTTTTTATTTTACAATTTCCAAAGATGTGAAGGAACCGGTTCAGAAATTGTTTCACTTAGATATTTGAGGCATATATCTATGAGCAATCGTCCAACGAAAACCTATAGATGGGACTGGGAAATTAACTAGGAGTGGTTACCACAATACATTAATCTCATATAAATTACATGCTTCAGAACTAGGGACCGACCTCCTAATAATTTAGTTAATGTCTCATGGTGCATTCCTTTATACGGAAACCTCTATCACCATGATCTTTGATGCATTACATCAGCAGTACCTAACTACACTAGCTAGAACCACAAATTTTGTAATCACTTTAATTACTTATCGTGTTGTTGGTTCGACGTCTATATTCATGGATTATGTTCTTGATATCAGCAAATATTTTTCTATCTAGCAAGTGCATGTGCAAGATGACAAGGACACGGAGAACACAAAAGTTACTTTGTCATATAATTTGAATGCATCTCTATTCACCTTCGTCGTACCTTCGTTTTCACTTCTAAGCATTTTTTTGATGGTTGTGAGAAGGGGATGCACCGGGGACAAAGATAGATGGTCGATCCAAAGGGAGGAAGTGGAGTAAATATGTTCATTATTATCGACCTCCCTCGCCACAATGCTCACGGTCTTTATCCACTTTGCTGGCAAGCTCATGGCATACCCCGACTCGTTCGACTTTTCATTAACGTTTTACAATTTACACCGTGTAGCCCCTCTCAACAAAACGAATTTTGCAAGCCTAAGATTTTTTGTTTTTCGCAGTCATGCAAATGCTCAGAGCCAGGCTAGCTGTTAAACAAGAAAAGAAACTAAAGTACATAATTCATTTATCTAAAAGAGGTAGACGAAATATCTAGCCTTAGTACATGTTGTTATTTAAACCCATGTGCCAGCTTTCATCGGCTTCCTATATTGCGTTTAGGTGTTAGCCACTTAACATTCCCGTATAACAGAATTAATCTATACCCAATAATAAAAGACGAATTGTTTCTCCCAGTCCAACACTTTTTTAAACAGGCATGTCCTCCCACCAAGACCCATACTACGCACTAATGCCACCGAAGCGTTTTTCTGTTCTTTTCGGACCGAGCGACGGATACCGTCCCCGCCCCCGTCCCCAATACTTTGTCAGGTCATCTCCACCTCACTCCGATGTGCCCCATTCCCGCCACCACTCGAGCTCTTTTGCTCGCGCTTGAGCGCGCAAACTGGTCGGTCCTCTTCGGTCAGTCGTAGTCAGTGGCGCGTCCATCAAGGAGGCGTTGCGGGAGCCGGGTCGTGGCTACGCGCGCTCACGTGGAGAGGAGCAGAGGGCGTGAGGCGGGGCGAGCTCGGCTAGCTAAGAGAGAGCTAGCTATGGAGCCAGCTACGCTGCAGTGCGCGCCATCACCAACCAACACCGGCAAGGGGTCTTCGATGTGGTCTGACCGACATGTACCAGCTCCATCACTACCACACCCAGCATGTTCTGTGAATTGATTGTCCCAGCAGCCAATGTATGTTCTGCTGTTGGTTGCATCCTCGCCATCCACTCTATGCGAGTATGACCTTAGCACCAATGACATCCCTGCTACAGCGATTCCCATGGCCATATCGGGTATGACAGTGAGCTCTGCAGCCGAAGTACAGGTCGGCGCATCACAAGTAGGGTCCCGGTACATCGACCCATTCCTTGGCCTTCCTTCGTGGATGTTCAGACTGATGGAATGGAGACACGGCCCACACGCTGGACGTAATTCAGGGATATTAGGAGCCATGATTGTGAGTCTCCAAGTGATAGCATCAGGAACGTGTATGACTGGTACATCCGTTTTGGTAGTTCCCCTCCAACAATTGTTGTTGTTTCTGGGTCCCAATTAGCGCATTGATACTATGAAAAGTCAAATAGCTCATATAGCCATGCATCATGTGCAATCTTTGATGCTTATTGTTGGACTGGGTATTTTTTCACGGAGGACATGTGTGCAGATTAGAACTGAATGTTTGACTCAACTATTTCTTAGTGGTCCTTCACCCATTTTCACTTTTACAAAAATTCTTGAGTGGACAAAGAAACCGTATGGTATATTGATGTTTGTCTTTGAGTTAGCTGGAACCAAATTACGTGGTATGATTTGTGAGTTTGGACACTGGTGGAACTATACACAGACATGGCTTTCTTGGAGAACAGATTTTGTGATGGAATTAGACATCATCATTCTTGCATGTCTCCAGAATGGACAAAAGAATTCAGATTTGCTGATACTACTTTGGTTACTGGAACAAGACGATTTAAGCTGTGGGTTTCAGTTACAACAGAGTATCATCTAGACTTATTGGTATCTTAGCAACCAAAGCATATTGGCAATTACGATTTATTCCTGAAGTGTTATTTGTTAGCTGATAAATGAAGGTTGATTTGCCTTTGCATTTCAGAAACAATAATGTGTGCCTAGCTGGTTGGGTTTCCTATAGGAAATGGTTCCCAAATAAAATATGAAATGAACAACAAGGATATTGGTACTCTCGATTGCAAATGTTGTCATGGCTACAAGAATATTACATAGCATTAAGGTGAGATGCAAGTTTGATACAATAGTGCGGCTATACAACGGTTTTCCAGTAGTATATGCCAATTCAGGTTGCACGCATTCCATCTTCTCTATGTGCCGCACATCATTATTGGTTAATCCTTGGTGTTTATTGTGGTGTGTTTGCTTGAGGAGATGCTACCAACCTGGCCATCATCCATTGCATCTTGTTCAGTAACCATCAACATGTCCAGGAATACTGAATTACCTAGCCTGGTCATCTTTGAATTGTGGTCACTCTGAATCATTAGGATACGATGTAAATGCAGATGGTGTGGCCAAGTCTGCAATTCTTGGACAGAGAAATATCATTAGCAAAAGTTTGTAGGTTTAGAATCCTACCAATATGCTGGTTGGGAATCTTCCCGGATAGCGTGGTAAACATCGATTGCAAGAGCTCGATTAAATCGATGAAATTCTCTTCCCCGCAGGGAAAAAAAGGAGAAATAGAGAAGTGGGGATTCTTTTTTTGCTCTCGATGTCATGTTTGTATAAAAGCAAAAAAAGTTATGTTGTGTACTTTTTATCTTGGTATATGAATTATTAAGTATTTTGTTCAGTTGTATTGATATGGTAGCTAAAAGAAACTAGCAAGTAAAATTACTTAAATTTGTTAGTTTAAAAAATCAAGAGTGGGATATGGAGAGTGAGATTTGTTAGTTTTTTTCAGAAAGGCGGGGATTTTCTCTGACCCGTAGCAATGCACGGGCATTTGTGCTAGTAATGGACTAAAAGTAACACCATTGTTTGGCAATATAAATAACTGAACATTACTCAGACAGACTCACTCTATGGAAAAAAAAAGAGTCCTAGCTAGGCTACGCATACAACTCCTCTTGATCGGGGGAATAGCATACCGTGGCTTTGTCACCGACACGCCGGCCCTGGCACATCGAAACCCACTTCGCACGGTAGTACGATGTCATCCCGGCATATGAACCTGCTGGGATGTGCAATGCCACGTCGAATACGGCCGCCCCTTTTTTCATGTCTTCCAAGAGTTTGTTCATCATGTGCCCCACCGGCACCGTCGTGGCCACCGCGAGGACACGTTTCTCTACCGCCTTCCCGGGCTGCGCGCAGAGCCCCCCTGCCTCGACCGTGCTGGCAGCGAGCTGTACGCCATGGTAATACACCTCCGTGTACATGCCGGGGTTGACACATGCCTTAGACACATGGCTATGTGAGATGACAATGCCGAAGGTGAGGTTGAAGGAAATGTCTGTCATGGGATCAAGGCCGGAGGCGGCGTCTATCCCGACCGAGTAATCGGCTTCGACCCTATAGTACTCGATCGGGACGAAAACACATACGGTGACCACGACGGAGATGATCATAATCATGCAGCAGCAGTAGCACTGTCCATCAGCCTCATTCTTCTTCAGGGGGGTCTCTAGATCTAGAGGGTCTGTCTGCCTCTGGACGTCGTCCATCTCCCTACTCCTACCCATGCGTAAGCCTGGAATTCTTTTGGAAGGGTGTTGGGGGCTTAGATGGGTTTGGCGTTGCGGAAGAACATGGAGGATCGTGTAGGTAGCTCGTTAGGCATTGGGAATCGTAACTGATTGCTTGATTTTATAGTTTTAAAATGTTGAAAGTAGATCGGTCGGTAGTATATATCAGAGTCCAATGGTAATCAAATCATCGCAAGGATGAGAAAACGGCCCCTTTTTTTTTTGAATCAGAGAAAACGGCCCCGTTAATTCCGAGAAAACATACGTATGTAACGGCCGGTGATTTTTCTTCCACCGTTCAAAAACCCGAATATTATCGGTCGATCACTCCGTGCCACCATAATAATAAAAAAAACTAATTAATACCTTATTATTTCTGTTACACAAGAAGAAGCTATAACATTTATCTCTACAAAAAAATGTAGTACACGAATCAACAAATGTCCTCCTAGCTAGCCAAGCAACGCATCTTGGTTAGGGGAATTGCATGGGGTAGCCGCTTCGCCGATCCGCCTACCCTTGCACTCTGACACCCATCTCACAACCGCTCAAATCTAAATGTATCGACCTGGAAAAATAAAAAAATCAGTACAAGTAATCAACTCATAAACTGCAAAAAGGTCTGAGGTGTTGGAGAACCGAGTAGACACCTTCATAAACAGGTCATGATGCTCCACACGATGTATAAACGGCCATGAACGGAGTGTTGCTGTGCACCAGTATATATCCTCAATGAGAGAATAATCTTTATAATTAAAAACATTCTAATTTCTACATAGTCATAGCAACCAAATAACGGCAAGCGCTCCCAGCCGAATAAGTAGTGTATACCTAGCAGTGGCGGCGCCAGGTTCCGAAGAGTAGGTATTTATCTCTAAAAAAAGGTAGAACACGAATCAACTAATGTCCTGCTAGCTAGCCAAGCATGGCATCTTGGTCGGGGGAATTGCATGGGGCAGCGGCTTCGCCGATCCGCCTTCCCTGGCACTCTGACACCCATCTCACGGCGTACTGCGACGCAACCCCGCCGTAGGACCCAGCCGGGACGTGCAATGTGACGTCGAACACCGCCTTGTCTTGATTCATGTCCATCGTGAGATCGACTAGCACGTGCCCCACTAGCACACCGGTCGCCCTCGCCACGACGGGCAGCTCCGCCGCCTTCCGCGGCCTGGCGCAGTGCCGCGTTGTCTCGGTCTCGCTGGCGGCTAGCTGCACGCCGTGGTAGAACACCTCGATGTACATGCCGGGGTCTATACAAGCCTTGGCCCCGTAGCTCCGCGAGGCTACGACCAGGGTGAGATTGAATGAGAGGCCCATGGTCGGGTCATCGCCGGAGACGGAGTCTATGGCGACGGAGTAATGCACATGGGCACCGAGGTACTCGATCAGGCCCACAGTGCAGACGGTGATCACGAGGGAGACAGCCACGATGATGCACCAGGCGCAGCAATCTCTCTTGGCCTTGGTCTTCTTGGCCAGGATTTGTGGATCGGTCTGCATCTCCATGCCGTCATCCGTCACCGGCATCCTGCCCATGTGTCTAGGACGTGGATTGTTTTTAAGCTTTTTTCTTTGGATCGGATTGCTGTTGCAACAGGACAAAACGAGAATTCACTATATCTTAAGGGATGGCCGTTTGTGTCCAACACAATCCTAACAAAAAATCACCTCACGAGATAATACAACAAACCAGTACGTTCGCCCCAATTAAGAGCTAACTCTAACAGGCGCAGAATATCGCGGCGAAACACATATACAATGCTGGATTTCACAGTTTTGCGCGTGTAAGGCTGATTTGCTTTTCCAGGCGCCCAAAGAATACAGCGCGCGTAGACATCGCTTCACCAGGCGATGTAAAACGCAGCGCGCTGGTGCTTTCAAAAACAGCAAACAACAACAAATATAGAACAATGAAGATCAAACACAAACAAAAAATCATACATAACTAGTTTTAATATTATTACAACGCAAACAACAAATTGTGCATCAAGAATACAACATATAGTTCATCATCAACAATACAACAAATAGAGCACCAACATAGAACAAATAGTTTTCCAAGAATACAACAAACATACAAATGATGAGATAAAACTATTATTGCCCTTCCATGTCCACCACTCCTCGATGAGATCTTCTTGAAGCTGAAGATGCGCATCTTCCTTTAGAATAGCTTTGTACGAGGCAATAAACTGGGCTACTCTCTCTTCTCTCCTATGGATCCGCACATGGCATCCCATCAACTCATAGTGCGAGTAGTCATTCTCTTGACCACGCTCATCCTCGATGATCATGTTATGCATGATCACACAAGCTATCATGATATAACCAAAGGTTGTCTTGATCCCAAAACCTCGTCGGTCCCCTCACAATAGCAAATTGGGATTACAAAATTTCAAATGCTCTCTCCACATCTTTCCTAGCCGCCGCTGTGCATCATGGAATTGAAGTTGTTTCTTACCATATGGTTTCACAACTAGCTTCACAAATGATTTCCCCTTTGGGTAGGTGCCGTCGGTTAGGAATTACCCGTAGTTGTAGGTGCACCCACTGGCTACAATCTCAACCGGTGGACTGTCACCCAATGCAATTCTATTAATTACTGGTGACCATTGGAGAACGTTGATGTCGTTCAACGTACCGGGCAATTCAAAGAAAGCATACCAAATCCAAGTCTCATAATCAGTCACAACTTCGAGGATTATAATGGAATCCTTTTTGTGTTCTTTGAACTGTCCATGCCATGCCGCGGGACAGTTCTTTCAACTCCAATGCATGCAATCAATATAACCAAGCATACCTGGAAATCCACGATTTGCGTTGAATGACAGAAGCGTAGTTGTATCTTGCTCATTGGGGGCTCTCAAGTACACCTTCCCAAATACGTTGACAATGGCCACTGCAAAGCGCTTCACACACTTGATAGCTTGGCTCTCAGCCATCGCCAAATGATCACCAACAAGATCCGCTGGACTCCCATGTGCCAGCATACGCAAAGAAGCTGTGACCTTTTGCTCAGTGCTATGCCCGAGTTCTCCATCGGCATTTCTCCGTCGCTCAAAAAAATTGTCATATTTCTTCACCTCCTCGGAGATACGCTGGAACAATCCGATTCTCATCTGAAAACAACGGCGAAAATAGCTCTCCGGGTAGGTTGTATTCTTCACAAAATAGCTACGCATCAACTTCTCGTGGGCTTCTATCTTCTCCCGCCATATTTTTTGTCGACCGACAACCACTAGTGGAAAACGGGGCACTAGTCCCGGTTCGTGACTGGCACTAGTCCCGGTTTCACACCCGAGACTGCTAAATCGGGGCTAGAGACCCCTATCTCTAGTCTCGGTTTGCTACGGAGCAGGACTAGAGGCCACCACGTGGCAGCGGCAACACGGCGGGGCTGGAGGACCTCTAGGCCCGGGCCGTAACACGACCCGGGAGTAAAGTGTTCCTGCCGTGACAGAGAATCGTGTGTTTTCTCTACCGCGACATGATTTTGTGTTTTCCTTTTCGTTTTGTTTTTTCCATTTCGTTCCTTTTCAATTTTTGTTTCTTATAATTTGAAACATGTTTCCGTACACATATTCTATGAAACTACATACACAGTACACGTTGATGCATATATAATTAATATTCGATCTCTTGCGAGCCGTCATCACAATCAAAACTCGTTGGCCTTTCGTGTCCTTGTTCTATCTCCATTCTTTTACCGGACACTTTCAAAAACTATGAGCCATCTTCGACTCCATCGTCTCCACCCTGATATACTCCACCGCCTCCACCTTAGTATGCTCCACCGTCTTCTGCTCCACCGAGGGGATTCTGTATTACGTATCCTCCTCACCTTCTCTGCTGTTGAAGTCCATAGATTCACTAATACAGAAGATAAAACAGTACTAATGAAACAATAAGTAAAGTTATTACATCTCGAATAATCCGGTTAATGCAACAATAATATCAGATCCCTGAAGAAATAATAAGTAAATTAATACATCTCGAATAAGACATCACTAATACATATCTATCTCAATCAAATTGGACGTCGATTTCCGGGTCCTGAGCCGCGGGTTGTGAACACCCAAAGAGAAGGAACCATCACAGGAGCATAGCTCGGGTGAGATCCCTGAAGAACCTGCCAGGTAGTGGAGACCCTGACGTCCAACGCAGTCATATAGCGACGGACATGCTCGTCCTCCTCCCTGACACGATTCTGTATCACCTCCTAGGGGTCAGCTCCCTTTGCGACGCTAATGGACCATGCGACCGCCACCAAAGAAGCTTCGGGTCGATGACAACGACGATGACGCACGACCAAACGGGATGGGGTAGAGTCCACCATGACTTTCTACCATGAGGCAGAATTCTCCGGACGGCCTTGTCCTTAACACATAAAAAATGACGATGCAATTCAACAAAAACGTCATTATCACAAACAAGGCGATAGACTGAAAGGAGATTCTGGCTAATGTGCGGGACATGAAGAATGTTATTCAGTTTTAACTATGAACCAACTAAAAAGGAATGACCAATGTGCGCAATAGACAAACCTTACCATTGGACACTTGAACTTGATGTGTCAACGCCTAGATTTGGCGCCGGATGTGCCACACGCTAACCTGGCTCTGCGTGGAAAACATGGCATGGATGGTTGCCCATGCCGCAGTCGTTGTTTGATAGCCGAGAAGATAGCTCACGATCTCCTCTATCATGGAGGAGAGTAGCACACATTGGACCTTCTGGTCTTGTGTCCACCATGTCGCATAGACGGGGTTAGCCACGGTCCTGGCGGCATCGCCAGCCCCTTCGGTGATGGTCTGAGGTGGTGCCGCAATCGTGCCGTCAAGATATCCATGGAGGGAGGCACTGGAGAGGTTGGTGAGGGCGAGCACCCGCTAGAGGGCGAAGTTACCACGATAGAGGCGAATGCCTATAGGAGGAATCGTGGAAGGATAAGCAGAGGCAGCTGGCGGAGAAACGACGAGGCAGATAAAGGTGAGATGCATGGCTCCGGTTGTCTCCATCGCGAATAGGAGAGACAACGTCGAAGACGGTTGAGGGAGAGGCATCGGCTAGGTTGGCTCTCATACCAAGAGAAAAGTGTTTTAGGATTTGTGGTTAGGCAACACGCCTCCATCTCTTCTATATATATACTTGGTAGGTTAAAAAAAATACAGGCACACATACATGACAAATACAACTCGTATGTGATGTGGTGACTCATTCTGAACACTCCCCACCCCCCAAATCCTGCATGCCTCTGGAGGAGAGAAGGTCACCGCCCAGCTGCACGCGCCACCACTGGCTGCCGCCGCGATGCACACCACCATTGCATCCGCCACGCATGCCTCCACCGACAGTCGTGTTGAGGTGGGCTTCCACCGTGTACCTATGAGGCTCCCACCACCGTGCGTACCCACCGTCGAGCGTCTTGGCTACTACCACCGTGCGTCCTGGGTTCTGTCACCACATGCCCTTGCCTTATGGAGCAGTCACCGTTGCGTGAAGTGCCGCCACCTTGTGGTGATGCTGTGAAGCCATGGTGCTGGCCTCCAGCATCCCCACGCGCCTCTCCTAGTCTTTCTCCTTCGCCGACACTAACTGGTTCCTCTAGATGCACGACAGAGGCACTGGTTCCTATGAGGAGCACTATCGATGGTCGATGCTGTGAACACACGTTTGAGTTGCTACGTGTGGTGGTAATCTGTGTGGTGGTAATCTGAGCTGCATATGGTGTGTGTGGTGTTGCTACTAAAGAGAGGGCGGCAGCTCTTGAGAATATGCATATGGATTAACTATATCATTTCCTTAATCTAGCTAACCCGGGTGACCTATAAATGGTGGCAAGGCCTATGGCTGCCGGGCGGCTTAGTTAGACGATTTTTTTTCGAGGGAAGTCACCAAATCATTAAACCACCGTGTGATCTGTAAACAGAGCACTTAGTTAGGCGATTCTAAAAGGGAGGCCTAGCCGGATCCGCACCACCTATGATGAAGCCAGAGCCTTAGAGTGCACAACATGTAGATCTATTTTTATAAGTACAGAACTCTATAACCTTTCCAGCTAGGACTACTAATTGTAACCCTTGGTTCTCACCCCTTCATAAGCCGGACATGCTGATGTAGCCTAAGGCATGAATACTCACAATCCTTGTAACCCGGCTTACTGCCGTTATAGTAATTTATAGCAGTATGATGTCGCCACCATGGTGAGATCAAAACCTAGGTAACTCATGTTACACATCCTTCCTATCTCACCCTCGGCTCTCTAAACTCGTCGCCATAGCGTACTCCTCAACGGTAACCCCCCTTCTCTGAATGCACACAACCGAGTCATTTATTCAAGGAAATCATATGCATATATTATCATAAACAAATTGCGTGAAAGGACACATCCCACAATATCAATTACACCTGTAGACTATGAACACATCGAGTAGGACGCGCGCGTACACGCAGCTCGCAGTTTTATTTTTCCTGGTTGCGCGTAAAAAAATTGCATGTACTACTTTTTCTGGTGACGTACGTTGCGAGCTCCTCCCTGGCCATGGACCATACGCCGTACTTCCTCATTGGCCTAAAGGTGGCGGAGAAGATGACTGGCTCGCCGCCGTCATGATGGACCAGAGTGAAGCGGACGGTGGCGCGCTCAGGCCGGTGTTTGCCGTGGGCTCTCAGCTCGAGTTTCAGATAGGCCCGGCTGCCGCCGGCGACGTTGGGATCCAACCAGACGTGCCAGCTCTGTCCGGCTGCCAAAAAGCGGCCAGATTTGACCAGAACGCCGCGTCCGAGGTTCATGGTGTTCCTGTAGCTCTTGATCGTGAACATGTAGGAGCCGGGGGTGGCGATCGGGGCACTCTTCTCTCGGACCACGGACGTTGTCATGACAGATACCTCACAGTGCACATGGATAGAACCATCGTCGGCTGGTGATCAAGGATTTGGTTACCGGGCTGGTTACCGGCCGGTAACCTATTTTACCGACACCCCCCGGTGAATTGGTTTTTGCACAAAAATTCCCATAATGTTTGAATTTGGTCCATAATTGTACAATGTTTGAAAAATTGGTGGTAACCGGCCGATAACCAGGCGGCAACTGGAAATTTTAAAATTTCTCGGTTTTAAATTCAAATTTTATTCTGAAATTTCATTCGGTAATTTTCGGTAACCATCTCGTAACCAGGGTAATCCAAACTATCGGTCACCTCGGGTAAACTTTTCTAATCCGGTAGCCAAAACCTTGATGGTGATGGATTCGCTCGCGTCCTGCATCGGTTCGAAGGTGCTAGTGTAGCTTACTGGCTCGCCGCCGTCACGAGGGACCAGAGTGAAGCGGACAGTGGCGTAGTCAGGCCAGTGGTTGCTCCCGGATCCCAGGCCGAGCTTAAAAAATGCCTTGCGCCCGCCAGCGCTGGGGTAGAACCAGACGTTCCAGCTCTGTCCTGCCGCCCAAAAGCGGCCAGACCTCACCGGCGCGCCCTTGATCTTGAACAGGTAGGAGCCGGGGGTGTGGTGACGACGGCCACGATCGACCTAGTATTGTGACTGCAGCCCATGATTGGCCTCGAATCGATCTCCTCAAAAGCTTAGCTTAGACATGATGAGATGCGGTGAACAGGTCTGTGCGTGCCCGTCGATCGAGCCAGAGTTCAACTCGGACGCAAATTCCCAACTAGCCAGGCTTAAGCATTATACCATAATGGAAACTAACCAGATGGATACGTGATAGACGCAAATTCAGTGTCACATATATTTATATTTCTGTGACGCATATTATAGGGATGCTCCACTGATAAAATTCTATGGCGCATATGAAAGGATGTGCCACATATATAAAATCGAGGATTCTATGGCACATATGAATATGCTCCACAAAAATATAATTCACTAGCGAGGTAACAGTGGCTCATCAAATATGCACCACATAATTGTAAAAATATGCGCCATTGATTAGCTATTTGATAGCAGTGTATGATGTCGATGGTCACCCGATCTACTCGGGACGGATGGGGTCCGCTCCCGGGCATGTCTTCTCGGGAGGGGTTTCGTCCTGAGTTGGTGGTGCGCTAGGCCCCTAGGGCACCTTGTCGGGTTTCCACGGGGACGGTTTTGTTGAATAAATTCAATTAGTCGTTAGTAGTTTCAGTTTACTACATTCAGGGTTCTAGGCGTCGAACAGTTTCAGAGTTTTTCAGTCATATTGTTAGCTATTTTCTAGCTGGATGTTGACGCGGTTTGTGCGCTCATCCCTTGTTGTTAGAATCACCGTGGGCTCGATCCGAGACGTGGGATGGCACGTCTCAGTAGGGGTCGTGGCGATAGTCACGACACGTCTTTATTTCCCTTATTAATAAAAGGATAAAATGGCAAGAAAAGTAGCAAGCCGTACGCTGCACAAATTCTCTGTGTGTGTTCATATTCTACCTCTGATAATCTCTTGAGATCGCGTGAGTGTCTGCCTCGTGTGTGTAGGTCCAGATCTTGCGTCCATACCCGTGAGGGAGTTGAGTCTAGAGCGCGGCCCACCCGTCTACTCCGGGGTACCTGGGTTCCACGGATGCGACAATTATTGAATTAACATATGTTTATTATCACAGGCAGGTCAACTCTGATGGCACTCTGCTAAGTGGCGATGAAGTGAACATGCGCTACGATAAAACCCTAAAGAAGATGAATTATGGAATCCTTGAGGTGTTTTGGACAGATGGCATGTATCGACGTGGGGCCTATCAATGCCCCTTTGATGTTAAGCTGCTGGACACGCCTTACAAAAGCCTTTTGCAGCATGTTGTTGACAGGTCCGGGGCCATCCAACGGTCGCCTCATGATAGGGCACAACAGATGGCCCTCGTCGACTACCTGAGGATCCTTCAGTGCTCGGAGGTTGGGAGGGTGGCCAGTGTGAAAGCCGCCAGGCAGGGTCATCCCATAAGGCCTTTTACATGCCTTAGTTTGCTGATGTTTACCATTAAATTGTGTTCTGTTGATCTGAACTTTGTTTTACAGTCTTCATGTGTTAGTGGTACTGAAGTCAATAATTTGTCTGTGTTTAAGTAGTACTATTGATTTGGAATGTTCTGGGTTATATAAACTAGCTTGTGCTTTCGTGGTAGATATGGTGCATCTTATTTTATTAATCTTCTTGAAGATTACAACTGAAGTAGGAAGGTAATAAGCGAGTAGCAAATCTCGAAGGCGGATAAATTGTCTACTTTGTTCAATATTGAATGCATACATCTAGAATCATAGTTAACCATGAAATAGCCATATTACAAACATGGATTACATGGAGTGCATTTTCACTCCCAATTCATCTCCGGCAAACCTAGATCTCATTAATAGTCTGCATTTTATTCTTCTTCTTATTCACAGTGTGCGATAGCCCCTCACTGTGATTTCTTCTTTTGTAGGGAAGCTTAATGTCGCTTGTTAATGTAGTTCGAGCCCTTTATTTGTAGGGTTGGAGTCGAATAACCACCATCATCCATATGTATATGTTGTTTGAGCCCTTGCACTACCTTTATGTCACACGACCGGATATGTATAGGTTGTTAATATGGTTTACCCTATATGGGGACACGTACATATCTTCACTAGAGTGACATCAAGTTTTTCCTTCAGTTTCCAAGATATGATGTTGATTAGGCATGGTACCTCAACGTTGTGTATCAACCAGTAGCTTTGCTATTTTCCTTGGTGCTAATATGTTTTTGTAGTGCTAGGAAGAAACAAATATTACTGAATCCGACTACAATCGGCTAGCAAATGCGACATTGGAAATAATACCTGTGCAGTCTATACTTTGTGAGCTATGTGTGTTCCTCAGCCAAGAGCCCCTTGACTTTTGTGCGACAATATGGAAGCCATCTATCTTTCTACAAATCATTTGTCTCAAGCTCATGCCCAGCATATAGAGATGGATTTCCAATTTGACTGAAAAAGAGTAGCAAAAAAGGAACTGGAGATCTGTTTTGTAGCTGGAGTGATCCCTTTAGCAATCAGGGCGACCTCAGTTTGATCCCACTTAGGTATGACACTCTTGTAACCACCAGTCCCCATATTGGGTGTGTTAGAATACATATCCTACACGTGTTTGTATAGATATAGGATACATGTGTATTCCTTGTATATATGTCCGTGTTGTCTGCAACCGAGAATCCTTGTAATCCTATTATATAATGAGCAATACAAGGCCACCTAACGTGTGGTCTCCCCTATCTTACATGGTATCAGGCGCAAAACCCTAACCAGACATGCGCCTCCTCCCGCTTCCGCCGCCGCCGCCGCAGCCGATCTCGGCGCCCGACCTCTCCAAACCACCCACCTCTCCCCTTCTAGTCTCGCCGCCCCTCTGCAATGGGTGACGATGCTGCATGGATCGCGCAAGTGTAACACCCTCAGAATCGGCCCTATGCAAGTTTTAGCGAAACCCGCCAAACCCGCATAGAAACGATTCAAAGGTGCCCACCAGGCACTTTCGTGCGGGTGGAAAACGAAGTAATAACATTACACAACAGTCCTCGATGGGACCCACAGAACAGATATATATATACAACACGACTCCATGAGTCAAGAATACAGGTATAGTATACAAAGATCCAAATCACCTTGAGAATGACACATCGTCCGACTACGGACAAGATGCAAATGGGGCTAAGAGCCCTGAAGAATAACCAATGGCGTCCATAACCCTGCCCAGGCCAAGCCGGAAGGGTAACCCTGCTAACGACGGCGCTCTCAAAACCTGCTAAACAAAAGGGGTGCCGACAAGGGGCAAAGGAAAAAGAGAGAGCGGTCAGTACTGAGGCCAGTACACGGCGAGACTAGAATTCGGCGGTCCTCGCCTACATAGGTATGGTGAACTGAGCGACAGCGCAACATGTACTAAACAACCTATAGAGACTCGATATAACTGTCGGCTATCAGAGAGGGATAAGAAAGACCTATTCGGAACCACCTGATGCTACCACCAAACAAACCCATCCTGGTATTTCCCCCTCAAGACCAAACGAGGAAGTCAACCGAGGAACTCACACCGTTGGCAGTTTTATTTATTCCGTTATGGTTGCGGCAATTACTAGTCAAATATAGATAGTCATCCTGATAAAAAAATAAGCAGTGGGCAGTTTTATTTAACCATTCCGTTGTAGTTGCGACACTTACTAGTCAAATACTATCAGCATGAGATATCCCAAACCCAGCAGTTGTTGGTACTTTTATTTAGCCATTCCGTTGCAGTGAAGCTGATTACTATTCATATCGGATACAAGTCAAATTATAGCAGTAAACTTTAGTTATAGTTGTCTATGATCGAGAACTGTGCTCCAAGTCGTCCATAACCGCGGACACGGCTTTTCGAAAAGATTTAACCCTGCAGGGGTGCACCAAAGTATCCACACGCAATTAGCATGAGATATCCACACGCACTTCGACCCTTTTTGCCAGATCAATTAACATACACCCATCGGTATATCGGCGGGGCCTAAGTCATGACGTTTCCCAGACCCAAAGCAAGCACGGGGGGCCACCCCACTAAGTACACCCGCAACAAAGTCGGCCGGTCTCCGAGACGGACTCAGGGTTTGCGCCAGTGGCTGTAAACGACAGGGGATCCCAAAACTGGGCCTGTCGATACCGCGAAAACACTCCGCTTCCAAAACAGTACAGGTGTTATCCATCGCACAATTTAAATAAAGCAGTAAAGCATGGCATAAGTACAGAATAGTAATAAAGCCCCAAACTAATTGTGGCCCCCAGTACTGTACTTTGAAAACAGGTACTAAATCGATGGGGTGCCCATACATCCCACATGTGGTTAGCACGCTCGGTCTCGGAACATGTGTCAAGAACTCGGGGTCCTACGGGACACAAGTGGGCGGGCAACAACCAAATAACATCTATTGCCCACCTGTGCCTCTGCTTACCTACTTCAGTTTTAGTTATTAAACAGTAATTGAATTAAACGATAATGAAAGCCATGATCATCTCCAACCTTAAACATGCGGCAATACTCCAACAACTGTGGTACTTGACGACACGCAACAGCAACAGAGCAAGCGACTACGACGCGCAAGTCCAACTATCTACCAAACAACAGGTAATAGGATGTGTCCAAGGCAATATAAGGCTGCAAGGGATATCACGGATACAGAAACTAGAGCATCGCAACACGGATAGCAATAGATCAACAGGAGGGAATAAATACTATAAAAGTAAGATAGGTAGAAAGGGGGAGATGCTCGCCTGAAAAACATTGCCGAAGGTTCATCCGAAGATCGGGTCGACACTCGCAACAACTCAACGGCCTTATCCGCGAAGAAGCAAAACGCTAGAATAAACACCGAATGCAATATTTAATACAACGGCAGAAGATCGGCATGATGCATGAAGGATGTATGGCATGGCAAAGATGCGATGCAATTAGGTCATGTTAAGCGGAACCGGGGTCTCGACAATTATTTAAACGGTTTAAGTTATTTAGAACCCCGCAATTTAAATGTTGTTTTAACATGGCAAAAGATAGCACCGGTTCGCTACACAAATTTAAATGAGGCCAATATAAGACTAGATTTGCCCGCATATGGGCCCCATATTTAATTATTAGGTGAATCGGCATAAGGCCCCCCAATCCACATGACAAGTATGCATGCATGAACAATTAAATATGCAACAATTTGTATGGATGGCATTTATAAAATAGGGCTCGGGAAAAAGGTTCACACATTAGGGTTCGGCGGACTTGGGCTCCGGGGTTCGGGGTTCGGTCTCAGGGTTCGACGGGGTCGGCGAGGTTCGGATCTGGGGTTCGACGGGATCGTTCTCGGACTCCGGGATTTAGGTCTTCGGATCTGTGAAGGAGATCATGGCGTCCCGAGGAGAAGATCTTGGCGTGCCGAGGGTTCGGTCTTCAAATCTCGGGAAGGATGTCTTACGGCTTCTCGTGAAGGCGATCTTGACGCTTGGTGCCCGTGAAGTAGAACTTGTCGTCCGGCGGTAGATCTTGTCGATTCCATTCCAACGGTTTGGTTGTTCTGCGGCGAAGATCATGGGGTCACCGGGGTCCGGGAAGAAGATCTTGGGGGTGGACATTGCCGTCTTCGGGTGCCGTGTCGAAGATCTTGTCGACATCAACGTTGCTCCTATGCAACGTCTTGTTCTCGTTCGCCGAAAGGTCTCAGTTGCGGCAACACATCAACACCACACGGTTACACTATTAACAAAACCGGGGCCAACACACGCAGATGCTAGGCACGGGGTGATCAACACCGTGGGGGCACGGCGGCAGTTCCTGCGGGTTAGCTGCCAGGGACGCAGGCGGACGACGCCACCGACGCAGACGGGGAAGCACCAGGGAGGCAGCGCACAGGAACGGGCGAGGCCGACGGTGGCCGGGCTCGGGAGGACGGTGCAGAGGGCGGAAGCTCGAGGCGGAGGACGGCGGCACGGAGGCGGGGCGTTGACGGAGACGCGGCAGAGGCAGAGAGGAGGGGTCGCCGGCGGGGGGGGGGGGGGGGGAAGGTCGACGGGGGCACATCGGCGACGGCGGTCGCGGCCGGGGAGGCGGCAGGGCAGGAGAAGGCGGGGCCGGGGCGAGCGCGGTTGGCGAGGGGGTCGGTGGCCGGAGGGGAAGATGGGGGAAGGGGAGGGAGAACGGCGGCGAGGCGGATGCAGGGGGCGGCGAGCGCGTCAGGGCGAGGTGGGAGAGGACCGGGGAGGGCGGTGGCTCGGTGCGGGAGCGGGGCGCAGAGAGAGGGTGAGGGAGGAGAGAGGGAGAGAGAGGAGCGAGCGGGCTGGTGGGGAGCGGGGCCAGGGGTGGGGCCAGGAGCGGGGCCGGAGCGGTGGGACCCGGGGTGGGTCGGTGTGGGGGTGGGGCCGCTGGGTGTGTGGGTTGGGGGTGGCGTGTGGGCCAGGCGCGGGTGGGGCTGCTGCGGGTGGGGCCAGGGAACAGGGAGAGGGGGATAGGGAGGCTGTGGGTGAGAGAGGGAGAGGGGAAAAGTGGTGGATTGGTGAGGTGGCAGGGTGGGTAGGAATTGGGGGAGAGGGTGAGGTGGCGCACTGCGGTTGGTGGGTAGATTAGGATTGGGTGGGGATAGGTTTTAGAGGTGGCTGATTTAGATGGACCGTTTTAAAATCCGGAAGTGGTCGACTGCGTCGATTCGGCCCGTTCGACTGCCCCCACAAAAATAATTAAATATTTTATTTGTTTCAAACAGACTTTTGCAACATGATAGCAAACAAAACAAAATATTCCGGTGACCCGGGTTTTGCGTTTGAATTAAGACGGGGCGTTTAGAAAACAAATTAGGTTTTGCCGAAAATAGTTTTATGCAAGCAAATGCAAGACGATGACGATGCTCAAATGCAATGCGGTATGATGACATGAGCATGCGGTCATGATGATGCAATGCACAAAAACAACGCGATTTTCTGGTAGTGGTTTTGCGGGATGCCACAGCAAGCCGCGAAGGAAAAAGAAGACCGTGAGGCCCGAGAAGCTGCTGACGCCCAGTCGAAGCTCGCCCTCGCCAACGCCCCCTCCTCCAGCGTGGGGGCCTTCTCGCTCACATCGTTGGATGCCCAAGACGTCGGCCTCCACTCCATCAAGGGGCACGTCCCGTCGAGCTGGCCCTCGACACCGGCATTCATCGCCAATGGCGCACCTTCTTCCATGACGCCCTCCGCAAGTGTGAGCTGCTCGACCACGTCGACGCCCCTGATTCGTCCGTCCCGACTCCGGAGTGGGCTCTCTTGGATGCCACTGTCATCTCTTGGCTCTACGGGTCCGTGTCCCTCGGCTTCCTCGATGCCGTCATGACACCGGGCGAAGACCACCTCGCCGTCGAGCTGCGGACAAGCATCAACGGGCTCTTCAACGACCACAAGATCAACCGCCAGCTCCACCTCTCCACCGAGCTGGGCGAGATCAAGATGGGTGAGATGAACATGACCGAGTACTTGAAGAAGATCAAGGACATCGCCGACGGTCTCGCAGATCTCGGCTCCCCAGAAGACGATGCCAAGATGGTGATCCACTGCCTCAACAGACTTTCCGAGCAATACGAGGGCGCCGCCGATCTCATCTCCCTCATGCCCGACATCTCGTTTGAGAAGTGCCGTTCTCTTCTCGCGCTCCAAGACATGAAGCGCAAGAATCGTCGCTCGTGCAATGGCAATGGCGACACGGCCCTCTACTCCAACGCCGCCACCGCCCCCAACTCCAGACGGGCAACGGTAGCAAGGGCAAGAAAAAGAAGAAGGCCACAACAGATGCTGCCAAGGACACCGCCATCATCCAAGCCGGCCCCGTCGTCACACCTCCGGCCGCCGCTCCTCCAACCTGGCCCACGCCACTCCTGCCCTGGAACGGCACGATCCAGATGTGGCCATACAGCCCTGGTATGCAGGCTCGACCCCCCAGCTACATGCACCGCCACCCCGCCCCCGCAGCACGACAGATATGGGTGAGCTTCACTATTTTCTGGGCATCTCAGTCAGACGCACTAAGGACAGTTTGTTCCTCTCACAGGAGAAGTATGCATTGGAGCTTCTTGACAACGCTGGTATGCTACAGTGTAAATCTATCTCCACTCTAGTTGATACAGCTTTTAAGCTTGCAGCTCAGTCTAGTGATCCCGTGGCTGATCCTACAGAATATCGCAGTATTGCAGGAGTTCTCCAATACCTCACTTTCACTTGGCCAGATATCTCCTATGCAGTACATCAGATATGTCTTCATATGCATGATCCACGGGCTAATCACTTGCTCCTTGTGAAGCGTGTTCTACGCTACATCCACGGCACTACCGACTATGGTCTCACTTTGAATCGACGCACATCGAACAAATTGCTGGCCTACTCTGACGCTGACTGGGCAGGTGTCCAGACACTCGACGGTCTACTTCAGGCTATTGTGTGTTCCTCGGCGCGAATTTGGTGTCTTGCTCGGCTAAGCGGCAGCATACTGTTTCCCGATTGAGTGCGGAGGCTGAGTATCAGGCGGTAGCAAATGTGGTGGCTGAATCTTGTTGGCTTCGATAGCTACTTTTGGAGCTTCATCGACCGGTGCATGATGCTTCAGTGGTATTCTGTGACAATGTGAGCTCTGTTTACATGACACAGAATCCAGTGCATCACCAGCGTACCAAGTATGTGGAGATTGATCTACACTTCGTCAGAGTGGCAAGGTTAAGGTGCTACACGTTCCTAGTTCATCACAGTTCGCGGTCATCTTCACCAAAGGATTACCATCGCCTCTCTTCTTGGACTTTCAGGACAGTCTCAACATTCATCAGCTGTCCAGTTTCGACTGAGGGAGGGTGTTAGAATACATATCCTACACATGTTTGTATAGATGTAGGATACGTATGCGTGTGTAGTCCTTGTATATATGTCCGTGTTGTATGCAACCGAGACTCCTTGTAATCCTCTTATATAATGAGCAATACAAGGCCACCTAACGTGTGGTCTCCCCTATCTTACAGGGTGATATTTCTTTTTCGCGGCATTTTCCTTATTCTTTGCCGATCTTTTCACAGCTTCTTCCGATTCCTTGTACTCCACAAATGCGGCCGAATAATACCTGTACAGTTTATACTTTGTGAGCTATGTGTGTTCCCCAGCCAAGATCCCCTTGACTTTTGTGTGACAATATGGAAGCCATCTATCTTTCTAGAAATCATTTGTCTCAAGATCATGCCCAGCATATAGAGATGGATTTCGAGATCTGTTTTGTGCTTTCCAAAGATCAGCCCGTGGATATCTTCAGTTACTGTTGTCTAGTAGTTAGAGATGCCTAGTACATATCAGTAGTGGAGAGGCAGGACTAAAGGCCCATCCACTAGTCTCGGCCCGCTTACCAGCTGGGACCAATGGGCATCCACGTGGCCGCCCCTGCGTGCGCTAGGTCCACCCCCATTAGTCCCGGTTGATATTACAAACCAGGAGTAGTGGTTCTCTGCCGCGACAGAGTTTTGACCCCTTTCTCTGCCGCATCAGAGAATTCATTTTGTTTCTTTTTTCATTTTCAAAATAGATTTCTATGCTACCACATACCGTACATGTTACCGGGACTAGAACATAAAAATATATATACATGATATTTACATGGAGAACCATTAGGATCGAGCATACACAAATATAAACATGATAGTAACATGGAGACATCACAGTTACTGGGACTAGAGCCCGTCTATTCAATTACATGGTCAGGGGATCATCGGTAGCGTCTATTCACACTAAATTCTCTGGCGTCATCTATCATCTCTTTCATCAAGAATCCTGCCAGTTCTTCAGCAATTCCTAGTACGCGTTGCTCTGGTAGGAGCTGATCCCACATTCTATCGAACTATATATAAGAAAGAGAGATCAATATATTAATACCAATCATGATAACAAAAAGTGACAGTAATAAAAATAATGTTGTGAATGTATTTCTTACATCGACTTTATAATTTTTGTGCTCACTGGTAAACGTGCGAATGAACTCGCAAACGTAGAATCCACATAGATTCGTCATGGGTGGCTGCCTAGCGCACTGTACGAGAATAGAATTTAATCAAAATAATATTCTAGCATCATAATTGTATTGAAATTATAGAAGTAAAGAGATGTGTGTACTACTTACCGAGACCGGCTTAAACGTCAGCTTCTCACTAAAGTGACCCGTAACCGCACTCTTGAACTGGTTCCAAACCCTTCCCAGTAAAGAAAATGAATGAGTTATTTATTACGTGATATCTCAGGAAATCAACGAAAGAGACCGATGTAGCGCGAAAATTACCTCTGGAGCATGTCATGCATGTCCCTAAACATTTTCAGGAGTCTTTTTAATGGGTCCATGACTTCAACTCTTCCCTTATCAAGTTGAATGTTTAGCAGAATCTAGTGGAATCTGCACATCCGTTTATATATACATCAATAACTCATCAATAACACTTAAATTGAGTAAGCAAAAATGAATGTATACACCAGAGTAAGACCCTCACTTGAAATTGTAAGGAAACAGTATGTGGTCACAGAAATTTTGCTCCGTTAGAAACCTTAGAAGGTTTTCCTCCGTCTCCTTGGGTTTATCCGTTAGCGTCTTTATATGTATTTTATCTGGGTCAATGAACCCAACACTAAAGAGTGACCTTCTTTTACATGCCTGGATCTTCATTCTGCATAATAATAGAGTACAAAAGGATATAATGAGGATAATTACATGCAATAAACTGAATAACAGAAAAATTGAACAACTTATATGTAGACAATGAATTTAACAACTTATAGACAATAGTAACTCATGATAGATTTGTTGAGGGCGTCGAAAGCGTATAACTGGAAGAGTTCTGAAAACTCAACATGGACCTCTTCTCCTCGGAAGTAGTAGTCATATGGTACTTTCACCACGATCATTATTCTCTCCTCCTTTGCAGCTTTCAAGTAATAGTTATGTAAACTCCGCATTTGTGTTGGCAGTTGTTGCAACCTCTCTGTGGTGACCAACGACATCCCTGGGACATATTGAGGGACTACATCAGCCTTGGGTAACTTGTCATCCTGCAAACCTAGCAGTTCCTCAACGGTCACATTCATAGCGACCGCAAGCTCCGCAGCTTCTTCCATATTCTGTTGGGGAATGTTAGAGGATGCCACCCTGAGGGGTGGGATCGATTTTTTGGCCTGTTCCCTGAGCTGGGGGACGTTCTTTATTTTCCCGGTTGCACTTTGACTTGATGATTTGCTCCTGCTTGCACTTTTACTTGATTTGCTCTTCTTCACTTCCTTTTGAAGCGTGCGTAAATAGTCATCTGGCTTATGGTGCAAGTCATATTGCGATTTTGTTTTCAGAAAACCAAGTGCATACGCTTTTTGCTTCTCGGTGTATACCGGGGCGGGCTCAGGTTTTTTCTTTTGAACCTGCGCAACACACTCGGCCTTTGCGATCGCTGCGGTTCCTCTCCAGTACGATCATAAGGTCTGATGGGAAGATTCTTATGAGGTACTTCTGGGAGGGGCAATATTTGTCGTTTTTGGCTGCTGCATCATTTAGTACTCATTGACGGAGCACGCTTTCGCTTATTGTCCTTAGCGGGCGGCGAAGTCGGCTGACCCTGCGGGGAGATCGAGATGGACCCGAGCGGTGGTGGTCATAGTCATGGGGTGGGCTTCTTGGAGGTGATGGAGGTGAAGGTGACATGCGACGACTCGGAGGCAGTGTTGGCCTTGGCGCTGAGCCTGGAAGCTTGATGTTGTTCTTGTCCCATAGAATGATACCACCCAATACTTCTCCGAGTGTCCTCTCACCTTCAGGTCCAGGAATGTCAAGCTCCATTGAGTCCCACTCCGTTGCGATTTCATCTACCCCGACTTTAGCATAGCCAGCTGCATTCTCACGGCCATGCCAGCGTGTGTCAGGTGGACAAGGTAAAGCACATCCGACCACCACCTTGATGGATAGGTTCTTCACCTTCTGATGGAGCTCACAAGATGTCTGCTCCTTGATTCCATCCACGGGGTAGCCGAGACCACCATCTACCATCCGTGCATCGTCAGACGGGACCTACGATTCAGCCACGCTACTTCTCCGCTGAGATGGGACGGCGGTAATATCGAGTGCAGGATCTTGCATGCGCACTACTCCTCGAAGTTCGTCCATCTGTTGCCGATGAATTTGAAGTGTTCCTAGCAACTCGGTGAACCTGTCTCCATCCTCCTCCTGCCATAGCCTCTTTGCTCTCTCTCGGCTCCTATAACTATCTCTGTCTTTGGGAAACCCCATCTCCCAAGTATAACTAGGGCCAAGGCCTCGTCCTCGTCCTCCGTGTTCTTTATTTCCGAGGGCCTTTGTCAGCAAGCCATTCTCTCTATCGGTACAGAACTTTGTTGTCCCCTCTTTAATTTCCTTCACCACTCTCCGCCATGTCTCCCGGGGTATCCTAAGCCCGTCACTGCAAATAAGGTCCCCTGTTCTTTCGTCATACTCACTCTCATGCCCAAGGAACCAATTTCTTGCCCTCAAATCCCATTCTTCAGGTATTGGTTCTAGAGTGATCCCTTTAGTGAGCAACTCATTCTCTTTAGCATCCCACTTTGGCATGGCAGTCGCGTAGCCCCTGGCCCCAGGTGATGGTGATATTTCTTCTTCGTGGCATTTAACTTGTTTTTTTCCGACTTTTCCTTAGCAGCTTCTGACTCCTTGTACTTCACAAATGCATCCCAGTTAGCCTGCTGCTTCGTTAGATAGGATTCACATATAGGAGGAATCTTCTTCTTCTGATACTGTTGCCATAATGATTTCTTCTAGTTCTTGAATAGTTCAGCCATCTTCATAAGAGTCCACTGCTTGACTTTCTTCCTCAATGCAGCTGTGTCGGATTCATCCTCAAGTTCTGGCAGGTTGAAATGTGTCATGAGGTCATTCCAAAGACCCTCTTTGTACCTGTCAGCGACATACTCACCCTCTCACGCCCCTTTTGTCCTATTCCACTCGTGAACGGTGATCGGGATGCGATCCCTAACTATAACTCCGCATTGTTGTACAAAAACAATTTTAGCCTTTTTGGGTTCCAATGGTTCACCCCGTGGTGATACCCGCGTAATTGTATAACGCGTAGATGCGTCCAACTTTTTGGCCGGGTCTCGTTTGGAATATTTTTGGCTCGATGTGGAGGCCTAAGAGAAGAAACATTCATCAATTTATATATATACAACTCAATTAATGCATCTACTCATCAGCGGACTTCATATATATACCTCGCTAGACTTAGTTAGGGGTCCACCAGAGGCATCGGCTTCTCCATCATCGGAGTCGTCGGCTTCTCCATCATCGGATCCGTCGGCTTCTCCTTGGTCATTTCGGTCGACCTCCTCACCCTCACCGGAGGGGTTTAGATACATCAACGGAGATTCAGGTGGATGATCATGGGGGGCGCCGTTGATCATATTCTCGAGGATTTCTTCTTGTTCCAGGTCGCTACGGATTGGACTAGGTGGATCCATAGTTTTCTGCAAAAATGCACACAATATAAAATAATACTAAATAATAATATGTACACCTAATTTTCTACAATAAAACTAAACAAAAGCACAGTCTGGGTGCCCGCGAGCACTACCACCCTAACCCTAAGTCCGGGGGCCCGCGAGCACTACCACCCTAACCCTAAGTCCGAGGGTCCGCGAGCACCACCACCCTAACCCTAAGTCCGGGGGCCCGCGAGCACTACCACCCTAACCCTAAGTCTAGAGGTTCGCGTGCACTACCACCCTAACCCTAAGTCCGGGGGCCCTTGAGCACTACCACCCTAACCCTAAGCCCGGGGGCCCGCGAGCACTACCACCCTAACCCTAAGCCCGAGGGTCCGCGAGCACCACCACCCTAACCCTAAGTCCGGGGGTACACGAGAACCACCACCCTAACCCTAAGTCCGGGTGCTCACGAGCACTACCACCCTAACCCTAAGTCCGGGGGCCCATGAGCACTACCACCCTAACCCTAAGTCCAGGGGCCCGCGAGCACCACTACCCTAACCCTAACACCGGCCGCCCGCGAGCACTACCATCCTAACCCTAAGTCCGGGGGCCCGCGGGCACCACTACCCTAACCCTAACACCGGTCCCCCGCGAGCACCAGCACCCTAACCCTAACTCCGGGGGCCCGCGAGCACCACTATATATTATATATACACTATATATTATACTAGAAAATATATTACACCATATATTATATTAATATTACACTAAAAATATATACACTAAAAAATACACTATATATTACACTAGACACTATATATTAATAATAACACTATATACTACATACTACACTAACATACTACATACTACACTAACATATTATATAATACACTAATTAATACACTAATATATACTACGAAAAAAATAAAAAATACACTAACATATTATATAATACTACACTAATTAACATACTACACTAACATATACTACACTAACATACTACACTATATATTAAAAAGATACACTATATATTACACTACTATATACTACTAAAAAATAAAAAAAATAAAAATATAATTAACTAGAAGTGGCCGGGGGCGCCGCTCGGGCCTGCTCGCCCACCGCCGCCGGCGTGCACGGCTGCCGCTCCGGCCGGCCTGCTCGCCCACAGTGGCCGGCACCGCCGCGCACCGGCGTGCACGTACGGCTGCCGCGCCGCCGATGACGGACGGGGGAAAGGGGAGGAGCTGGGTATACCTGCTGGCCGGGGTATACTACACTAACTGGTGGCGGCGGTTGGGGGTGGTGGCGGAGGAGTAGGGGGACGACGCACTGATACGTCCATTTTTCATCACTATTATATGTCATAATTTACTCTTATTCATTCATATATTTCATATTAAGAGATGATACTTATGTTATTTGATATGTTTTTGCATGGTTGATGACTTTTGGAGCATGGACCACTGCAGTCCGGATTCTGATGGAAAAGGTGCTGTTTGGAGGCAAAATTCACGAAGATCAAAAAATCCAGGAAAATATACGGAAAATCCTATTTTTCCAGAAGAAGAAGGATGCCAGGAGGAGGAGTGGAGATGGGCCACATGGGGCCCACACCACCCCCTGGTGCAGGCCACCCTAGGCTGTGCCACCAGGTGGTGTGGCCGCCCTGGCCCACCTCTGGCTCTCCCCTCTAGCGTGTATTATCCTCCCGAAACCCTAAGACTCGGGGAGCGACCACAGAAAGATTCCGCCGCCTCTGCGGGGCGGAAAACACCGAGAGAGAAAGATCTCTCTGGCAGACAGATTTCTGTCAGGGGAATTCCTTCCCGGAGAGGGAAGATCGTCGCCATCAACACCACCATCAAGCTGGACTTCATTGGGATCATCATTATCATTATCACCACCATCATCACCATCTCCATACTGTTGTAACAATTGAGTTGAATCTTGCATAGTTCTTAGGGGAAACTTTCCCGGTGTTGATTACTTTTTGTAGTTGATGCTATTGAGTGGAACCGTTGAATTATTGTTTATGTTCAGATTGTTATACATCATTATTATATCTCGATCATGATCCATATGATGTCTTGTGAGTGGTTCGTTTTGTTCTTGAGGACATGGGAGAAGTCATGTTGTTACTAGTGGAATTGTGTTGAGGAAGATTCAATGGTTTGATATTTAAGTTGTGGTGTACTTCTTCTAGTGGTGTCATGTGAACGTCGACTACCTGACACTTCACCTATATGGGCCTAGGGGAATGCATTGTGTATTTGGCTACTAATCATAGGGGTTGTCGGAGTGACAGAAACCTGAACCTCCGTTAGGAAACCATTGCACAAGGGATGTAAGGGTCTTAGAGTTTAAAGCTGTGGTTCGGTTTCTACCTTAAATACTTTCTTATACTTACGAATGTTTGCAAGGGGTATAATCACAAGTATGTATTAGTCCTAGGAAGGTCGGTACATTAGCACAGGTGCACCCACACAACACTTAGCAAACTAAAGAAGATTAATCAACTATATGAAGCAAAAGCACTTGACAGTATTCCCATGTGTCCTTGAGAACGTTTGGTCATCTTAAGTAATACAATCGGCTTGTCCTTTGCTGCATAAATTGGGCCACTCGCTTCATTTATTCCTACTGTCTTTTATTTACTCGTACTTTATTTACTTGCTTTATCAAAAAAACCCTAAAAATTCGTTTGCTAAGTATTTTTAGAGAATTCCTGATCCACACCACTAGCGAGCACCTTCTGCTCCTCGTTGGGTTCGACACTCTTACTTATCAAAAATACTACGATACACCTCCTATACTTGTGGGTCATCAAGACTATTTTTTGGCGCCGTTGCCGGGGAGTGAAGCGCTATTGGAGAGTGGAACTGGTAAAGGAAACTTCTATTGTGAGTATTGTTTACTTCTGTTAGGTGCTTTATTTTCGTTACAGATAATTTGCTGAGTTTCTTATTTGTTAATGCTACTACCACTGCTAAGGTAGTAGATGAACCACCACCTACTGAGAATGATGCTTTTAAAATACCTACAAGAATTATTGATCGTGTTATGGATAACTACTATGTTGGGGATGGAACTGTCCATCCCGGTGATCATTTACTCTTTATACACGAATTATGCGGGTTGTTCAAGTGTGCAGGTATTACTACAGATCAAGTTAATAAGTAGTTATTCTCATTATCACTGAAAGGAAGAGCTGAGGAATGGTATAAGCTGCTGAAGAATGGTCAAGCTCTTGAATGGGAGGAAATAGTATCTCTCTTTTATTCAAAGTTTTATCCTCCTAGTGAGATTCATAAAGATCGGAATCAAATATAAAACTTTTGGCCTCTTGATGGAGAGAGTACAGCTCAAGCTTGGGGGAGATTGAAGTTACTAATGCTCAAATGTCCCATTCATGAGCTCCCCAACAATATCATTATCAATAACTTTTATGCAAGGCTCTCTCTACATGACAAGGATTTATTGGATGCTTCTTGTGCTGGATCATTCACTCGCATGGAAGAAGAAGCTAAATGGGATCTTCTAGACCGTATTCAAGACAATGCTGAAGCATGGGAGAATGACAAAGGTAGAAAGTCAGGTATAAATTATGATTATGAATGCATTGAATCTTTTATGGGAACTGATGATTTTTAAAACATTAAAAATGCTTATGGTCTTGATTTAGAAGTTATTACAAATTGCTTTAAGGCTTTTGCTTCTTATATTGAAATTCCAAAAAAGGGATGGAACAAGTACCATGCACCTTATAAAGATATTGTTGACTGTGTTCCTGTTGGGAGTGCTGAGTATCACACTATTGATCACATCTTACCTGAACCTTTTATCGAGAAGATTCCCTTCCCAGATAAGGTAAAGGATCATCCTATGATAGCTAGTGTAATCACTAAAAGTGAAAAGAGAACTGTAAAACCTGATGAACAAATAAACGTTGAACCTGTGGTAGCAATTGTGAAAGACCTTGTCACTAAAAGCATAGAAGATGGACACATAGTCTTTTGTGAGGATGCTTCTAATATTGTTTCACATCCTAATAGAACTAAAAAGGGTAGTGTTCCTGTGCTTTCCGTTAGAATTGGTGATCATTGCTATTATGGTTTATGTGATATTGGTGCAAGTTCCAGTGCTATTCCTTATGAGCTTTACAGAGAAATTATGCATGAAATCAGTCCCTGCGAATTGGAAGAGATTGATGTGGTTATTCACCTTGCTAATAGAGAGACCATCTCTCCAATTGGTATTGTATGAGATGTGGAAGTTCTTTGTGGTAAGATTAAGTATCCTGCTGATTTTCTAGTACTTGGTTCAGCTGCTAGTAAAACTTATCGTATCATTTTTGGTAGACCTTTCTTGAGTATGTCGTCGGATTGAGGACAAGTACGCCATGAGGGGGTCCTCGAGGCGTGCGGAAGAGAGGGGTGTGAGACGTACGGTGTTCCAGGACGGTGAGCACACAAGTTTACCCAGGTTCGAATCCGCTGGCTTTGGACGGACCCTACTCTTGCTAGCAATCCAGTAATACAGCAGAGCCGGAATATGGGTTACAAGGGTTTCGCCTGTGCGAGTTGAGATTGTAGACTACTAAGGTGTGTCCTAAAGGCTCTCCCTAGGACGGCTTATATAGATATCCGGCCTAGGGTTTACAGGAGAGATCTATCCGACTACGACTAAGAGTCGGTTATAGAGTACATCTTGAACTACAAGTAACACTATGGGCCTAAGTCGGTAAGTCTTCTGGGCCTTCCCATAGCCGGATTGGACTCCATCTTTTCACCCTGACTAGGCCACCCATGAAGCAAAGCTCTAACCTGAAGTGGGCCACCCTGTTCAGTGAGGTACTGTGAGGATACCCAGAAAGTATATACCCAATAGCAGCCCCCGGAAGTCTCCAAGATCCAAAGTCGGATTTATCATCGTCTAGCTTGATCTTAGGCTTGCAGAATATTGAAGGGTTCCTGAAACTTCATAACAAAAAACACGATCCGGGTCTTTTAAAAATAAGTCGGACCTATCAACAGGTTACTCGGATTTTCCAGCTTGTTTTCAAACTAAGCCGGAATTTGGTCTCTAACGCCACCTGACACCAGTCATGGTCAAGTCACGTCAGCTGAGAGACACCCCGTTAACATGACCGTTGGTGGGTCTGCAGGTCGCAGAACCGAGGCACTGTTTCAATGCGTGCGTGGAGATCGAGGCGACGTAATCATCGCCTGGGTCCTTCCTAGTTCCTTCCACGACGCGTGGCGGTTTCACTGTAACATTTGCACGAATCTTGGCGCGGTTAGGTGGATATAAGAGGTGAGGATTCTCCTCCTCCTTTCTTCACTTGTTCCTTTGCCGTTTCCTCTCCTCCAAATCTCCCCCGCGTGCACAGAGCTCCTCTGCTTTCCCCCAAAACTCCCAGCGTCGCCCATCTTAGGTCATCTGCTCACCGGAGAGATGGCTTCTTCATCCTCTTTTGGCTTGGCGGCTGCGGTGGCGATGGCGGCGACGGAAGCGGTGGTGGAGAAGGAAAGCTTTCACGGGGTCTGGATTCCCTGCGTGCTAGATGATGAGAAGCTCCGCGGCATGGAGACAGAAGGGCTCCTCCGCGCCGGCGACTGGCGGAGCGGCTTCGGGGAGACCGTCCCCAACCCGCGCGCCGGCGAGCGGGTCCACTTCGGCACCCACCTCAATAGAGGTTTGTCATTTCCTCCCTCGGAATTCTTTTCCTAGGTGATTGACCATTATAGTGTTCAACTCCACCATCTTCCTCCCAACTCTCTCCTAGAGATGAGCGCTTATGCTTCTTTGTGTGAGGGATTTCTCGGCATTAGGCCGAGTTTGACCTTATTCCGGTATTACTTTCATGTCCGGAGAAATTCTATCACTGCCGGTGTTCCTTATATCACCGGTACCATTAGTTTTTCGCTTAGACGCGAGCGTGCATATCCCAAGATCTTAGCTAGTGACTCGGTCAAACAGTGGCCAGCGACCTTCTTTTATAACAAAGATATTCCGGCTCCCGACAAAGCTACTGCTTTGCCGGCTTTTGTCGACAGAGCTGCCACGGCCCAACCGTCTTGGGACGAGGCTGCTCTGGCTCTCAGTGACGATCTGATCCTCGCTAAGAGGCGGATGGAATATCTGATTAAACACAAAGGGCTGAAGGGATCCGACTTGGTCCAATGTTGGGTCTCATGCCGGATCCAACCCCTTCAGTACCACGGAAACCGACTGATGCACTCCATCACGTCGTCCAAAAAAGATTCTCTCTACATCAGTCCTAGAGCCTATGCCTCACAAGGTTATATAAGCCAGATTAAATGGTTGATAAGGGAGCGGATCGAGAGGAGGATCCAGGAGGTTTCTCTAGATATGCATACAACGGAAAACCCCGTGGTGCCGGTAAGCTTCTAACAATAAACCTTTTATGTGTTTCATTCTTTAAGTTATATCGCAATACTGATATATATTTTCTTCTTTTCAGCTTGCTGACCTCCCCGAGCGGAACTTGCTCCACTCGAGGGATATCCTCCAGAGTTTTCTCAGGAGGTAGAACTGGTCCCATTGCCGGACATTGCGCTTAAGAAACGCAAGGGGCTCCGACAGTGGCTGTTGGCACAAAGGAGGTGCCTATCGTGAAGAGGTAACTTTCAACATAATTTCCGCCTTTGTACCTTACTCGAATTTTCTTCCGAGATGTAATGTTTTCGACTTCATTACATTCTCAGAGCTAAGCAGCTCATCAAGGGTAAGGGGAAGGGAACTTCTTTGAAGCCCCTGCGACAGACGAAGCTTAACATAGCTTCTCCTGCCGTGGCTCCTCCGACTCCAGCCCCTCAACCTTCCGCAACACCGATGATCATTCCATCTCCGACTGTCACAGAAGATCTGGCTCCTTCAGCGGAGCCTGTGATCCTTGAATCACAAAATGACATCACCATGAGTGAGTCAGGTACAGATAAGGGTGAACCCTCTTCGGGTAATGATCCCTCGGCAGAGATGTTCGCCGAAAACCTTCTCAACAATCCAGGTCTTGCCAAGTTTGGCTTGTCCCGGAAATCTGCGGAAAAGCTCCAGCGGCTGGCTAGGCAATGCCTGGAGAAAAGAAACTTATCTGCCGAAGAAGAAGCACAAGAGGCAGAGGATATCAAGTACTCTGACCTTCTTGCACAAGTGCGTCTTCGCGATGAGAGGATAAGGACCGGTGAGCTTCTAACAATGCTAGTGGTCCCTCTGACTCTCGTCGAGAAGGTCGCTGTTGAAGTAAATGCGAGTTTGGATAAACTTACTCGCGAGCAATATGTAAGTCGGAATTCTAACTCTTGTTTTTCCCTCATTTCATATCATATCCTCTAGCCCCAAGCATGAAGTAGGATATATAATCCGGGTTTATGCTTCCTTAGGATGCCAAAGAATGAACTAGTGTAGCCCCCAAGGCTCGTGCTGATATTAGTAAAAATATTAGCCCGAGTCTTTAGTAGACTTCTAACTTTGGGTATTCTGACTTACAAAAAGTATGTTCCTATAACCATGATTTGTTGAAAACTGTCTGTGACAAGCGAAGAGAGATCAAGGCTCCCCGACTTAAAAATGCTGAACTTAAGGTCTCCAAGGATGATGCCGAAGGTAAACATTCTGAGACTCAATCCTTGTCTTTCATGTTTTCGTAGTCGAATTTTTTCCTGAACTGTTGTTCTTTTTTGACTTACAGCGCTGGTAAAGCAGTCCCGTGCCATGATTGAAGAGGCCGAGAACCTCAAAACTTTGGTGGTGGAGAACAAGGAACTTCGCCAAGAGCTGGATAAGCTCAAAGCGGATCATGAGAAGAGCATAGCTCAAGTTCTCGAGTCCTCCTCCATGGCTACTGACGAGCGTGATCGCAAGATTGCTGCTCAAGATCAGAAAATCTCGGACCTCAACAATGAGTTGTGAAAAGAGAAGGACCTTTCCGAGGCGCTTTGGGCTGAACTCCAGAGTCTTCGGGAAGAGAAGACCAAGATTGACGACGTCATCTTCGGTATGTTCCTTCTGTCTGACTTGTCTATTTTCTTCGACTTCTTGCATTGTCGGATTTTCTTAACTATTTTGTGTATAGGTCCTCTGAACTTGACGGACTCCACCTCCGCCGAGCCCCGCACCCACTGGCTTACCCAAGTCGGTGACCTGCTTCATGACTTCCGCCAATCCCTTGAGGATATTGGTGAAGCTCTCAAAATTCCGGACATGCATAGCATATCGGATTTTCAGGTGCGGGACAAGGTGAAGGAAATGCCGCAGCTTGTCCATGATTGGAATATGTCCTACGCGCGATCCGTAACGCAGAACGCTCTCACCATGGTCATGAGCCACCATGGAAGCATGGAGATATGGCAAGTGACCAGAGGGTACACTACAGTGGATGAAGACGGCCAGGAGCAGGACATCAAGGCTATTATGGACTCCTGTGCCGGATATGGGTGTCACGTGGCTGATTTGACCAGCTACGACACTCCTTTCTTCACCCGCGTGGATACTCCGCCTCCGCCTCCAAAAGAAGCAACAAAAGTTTCCGACGATGAACGTACCACCTCGGATGTGGACATCTCAGAACGATATCAGGGCGATGTATCCAGCGAGCCGGCAGCTCCTTCTTCTCCTCCTGCATCATAGATTGCCAGAAACATTTGTATTATCCTGAAAAAACATGATGCGTCTGTAAATATGAAGTACTATAATTTTGCTAGTGCTAAGCTTTTGATCTATTCGGCGATTTTGGCTTTAAATTTTTGTGTGCCTGCAATGTTTTACATAAGCACTTGAACTTTTTCGTCTATACTTATCGTTTATTTGGCTTTCCGCCTCGTCCCTTTCGTGAGCCGGCTAATCCTTCTGCCCGGAAACTTTGCCGAGCAACGGAGCTCAATTGCTAAACCAGTTTAAACTCGGAATCAATGCTGGCTTCTAGTACCAACAATTCACTACTCGGAAAATACCCGCATCCGGCAATCAGACAAATAACCAAAGTAAAGACTAGAAACTTTAGAGTTATACCCAAGGGTAGAAATTTTAGAATCGGAAATCTAAACCAGAATAAACATGAGCATAAAGTACTTTCAAGCATTCTGAGATTTTCGACTATGACATGATCATTCGGAAATAAGATGGTAAGAACTTCTCAGAAAAACTTGAGGCAACCAAAACTTTTATTTCTCATAGAACATGTACATATATATGATTACAAAGAAGGATAAACTAAGAATAAAAGGGGCGTAGCTGAGCAATATTCCACGGTCTGTCTAACTCATCCGGATTTGTACAGCCTCCAGCTCTCTTTCTCTTCTTAGTAGCAGGTCTTTCTTTGACTGGCCTCATGTCAGTTAAGTAGTACGAACCATTATGCAATACTCGACTAACTAAAAAGGGCCCTTCCCATACTGGGGAAATTTTGTGCTTTCTTTGTTGCACAAGCCGGAGAACCAAATCGCCTTTATTGAAAGATCTGTTTCTGACTCTCTGGCTATGATACTTGCGTAACTTCTGCTGATAGGCTGTTGATCTCATTTCAGCAACGACGCGAACTTCTTCGACTAAGTCGAGATCATTTTGTCGAGAAATCTCGGCATCCTCTTCAATATACGCGGCCACTCTAGGAGAAGTGTGAATCAAATCACTAGGAAGAACTGCTTCTGCACCATAGACTAAGAAGAAAGGTGTGTATCCGGTTGACCTATTCGGAGTCGTTCGTAAGCTCCATATTACAGAGGGTAATTCCTCTGCCCAAGCCCCCGCAGCACGTCGTAGTGGTGCTTCGAGTCTTGGTTTTAGGCCTTGTAGGATTAAACCATTTGCTCTTTCGACTTGTCCGTTAGCCTGTGGATGTGCGACTGACGCAATGTCAAGCCGGATATTTTGCTCGTTGCAAAATTCGGCCAATTCTCCCATAGAAAAGTTACTCCCGTTGTCCGTGATAATGCTAGGCGGATAACCATAGCGGATTATAACATCCTCGACAAATCTTTTGGTTGTTGATCCATCACAACTAGTAACAGGTTTAGCCTCAATCCATTTGGTGAATTTATCCACCATCACTAAGAGATGAGTAAATCCACTTGGAGCTCGTTTAAATGGTCCTACCATATCAAGCCCCCGGACTGCAAAAGGCCATGCTATAGGTATTGTTCGCAGCTGATCAGCCGGAACATGAGCTTGTTTGGTGTACTTTTGGCAGCCTTTGCACGTCTTGACTAATCGTTCGGCATCTGCCTGAGCTGTAAGCCAGAAAAATCCGTGTCTAAAAGCTTTTGCCACGAAAGATTTGGCTGCAGTCTGGTGACCACACTCGCCTTCGTGGATTTCTCTTAAGATTTCCACTCCTTCTTCCGGAGATACACAACGCTGAAAAACCCCAGACACACTCCGCTTATAGAGCTCACCTTTAACTATAGTATAAGCTTTTGCTCGTTGGATGATCTACCGGCTCAGAACCTCGTCTTCGGGCAGTTTGCCATCTACCAGATAATCAAGGTAGGGTTGGGTCCAACTGGGAATTACAGCTAAGACCGCTATTAGAGGTGAGTCGGATTTGGTCGGATATTCCTCATCTACTCCCTTTATTGAGGGAACTTTGAGGTGCTCTAGAAAAGCGCCATTCGGGACCTCTTTCCGCGCAGAACCTATCCGATATATTGCATCTGCTTCCTCATTTTCTGCTCGAGGGATGTGTTGAACCTTAAACCCTTCGAACGATTTAGATAGATCATCCACGACAGCTTTATATGCTGCCTTGTGTTTATTTGCATTAAAAATATCCGACACTTGTTGAGCAACAAGATCCGAATCTCTATAACACGTCAAACGTCGGATGCCAATATCCTTAGCAATCCGGATTCCATGCAGCAGTGCTTCATACTCGGCAATATTATTTGTCGTTGTGAAGTGGATCTGCAACACGTATAGAAGTTTATCTCCTTGGGGTGATTTGAGCACCACGCCAGCCCCCGAGCCCCCTCGAGCCTTAGACCCATCAAAATAGAGGGTCCAGTATTCCGACTCAGGGAGGATCATGTTCTCCTTCGTCTCTGTCCAATCAGCGACAAAGTCAGCAAGGATCTGGGATTTGATTGATGTCCGAGGTTTATACTCAATATCAAAAGCTGAAAGCTCTATGCCCCATTTGGTGATGCATACTGTGGCGTCACTGTTATTGATTATATCTCTCATGGGAGCTGTGCTCACCACGGCAATTGGATGCTCCTGAAAATAATGTCGTATCTTACGAGATGCTAGAAAAACACAGTAAGCCAACTTTTGATAGTGCGGATATCGCTGTTTTGATTCTGTCAGGACCTCGCTGACAAAGTAAGTCAGACGCTGCACTAGGTGTTCCTGACTTTCCTTCGGTCTCTCCACCACCATGACGATACTAACGACCTTGTTTGTCACAGCAAGATAGAGCAACATCGGTTCCTGTGGTTCCAGCGCAGCAAGGATAGGAGCAGATGAGAGTACTTCCTTCAGGTCTTGTAGTGCGGCTTCAGCTTCGTCAGTCCAAACAAAATCCTTGGTCTTTTTCAGGAGTTTATATAATGGTGCGGCTCTTTCTCCAAGCCGGCTTACAAACCGACTGACTGCAGCAATGCAACCAGTTAGTCTTTGTACGTCCTTCAGGCGAGTTGGCCTGAAAATATTGATTATAGCCTTGATTTTGTCCCGGTTCACCTCTATGCCTCATTGAGACACGATGAAACCTAACAATTTTCCGGCTGGTATTCCAAAGAAACACTTCTTCGGGTTAAGCATGATGTTGTATTTTCGTAGATTGGCGAATGTTTCCTCCAAGTCGGAAATCAACGTTTCCTTATTTTGGGACAACACCGCAATATCATCCACATATGCATGTACATTGCGTCTGAGTTGGGTTTGTCTTCCGAGGTATTTTTGAGCTTCTGATCTTGTTGCTTTGGTTGTTTTACCGACTGTGGTATAGCTAGGGCATTGAGTAATCCCTCTGCGTCGTTGTCAGCATCTGCATATTTGCTCGCTGTTTCTATCATCTCTCCCAAATCAGTGACCTTGTCACACTTCAAGCGATGGCGCAGTAGACCAATTGGGAGACCTGCGATGAAAGCTTCAATCGCAGTTTGATCATTTACTCCTTCACAAGAGTTCTTGGTGTCGATCCATCGTCCGAGGTAATCCCGGCAAGTTTCTCCGGCCTTATGGGTGCAACGCTGTAGGTCTCCGACCGTACAGGGCCTCCGATATGTGCCTTCGAAATTCCGAAAGAATGCACTTTGCATGTCATACCAGTTGTGGATGGTGTTTTCCAGAAGTTCATTGAGCCATGATCTTGCCGTCTTCCGCAACATAAGTGGGAGATATCAGATTGCGACCAGGCTGTTTCCACCTTTGGCGATGCATCAAGCTTGGAAGAAATCCTGTAGCCAGGTATCTGGCCGAGCAATGTTGTCGTAGGCTTGGATATGTCTTGAGATAGCAAATCCTTCCGGGAATCTTGTAGCTCTGATACGTGGTCCGAAGCACTTTGGGCCCACGTAGATATCATCGTTTTCGTAGCGCCGCATCTCTATGTTGGAATTGATTCTGTGACTTGCGTCGTTTGGGGATAGAGATCGCCCCGAATGTAGGCTGTGGCTGCGGTGCCTTGGAGCCGGACTTCGGCTTCTGCCACCACCTCCTCTGCCACGTCGTCCTCCTTGTCCTCCGCGAGAGCCGTTGTGATGACTGCTTGGTGGAGAGGGTGGGGCAGCTAGATTGTTTCCGGCTGTTCGCCGGCCTACATCCGGAGCGTCATTATTCTGGTTCTGGGGAGGGTCTTCACTATGATGAGCCCCCTGCCGGCTTGTCCCGGCATGGTTTCCGTCATTCCTTCGTCCATCGTTCCCACTATGGTGAGGCTCAGCCGGACGGCTTGCGTGTCTAGGAGGTTGCATTTTTGACGATCCTCCTCCCGACGTTTCTCTTTATCTTCTCCCCTTCGTCTTTCCACTCACGTCGGGGAGGATTCCTCGGCTACAGTGCAACAATGGCCTCTTGTTCGGTCGCTGGAGCAACGTTGCTCCAGTCACGTGCAGGTCTGCGATGCTGTCCTGATGATCCGGTTCTGGAGTAGTTGTCTTCCTGTCGGTCGGAACGGTGATGCTGTTCTGGAACATGCTGGGGCCTTATATCATTCCAGGCTGAGTCCGTGTGACATTGGTCGGATTTGGAGACCAGTTTTCCACTTTCGGATTTTGCAGCCATCTGTTGCTCTAGACCCTTGGTGAGTAGCTTGGTGCCCAATCGAACCTGTTCTGGGCCTAGGTTTTTTGACATGATATCTCGAGCTGCGACAGTGTTCTGTACTGGTGTTGGGTACACCAGATCTCCTTTGCTGTCGAGACGAGGCATCCCTGGATCTCCTTCAAAGAGGACCATGTTTACTTCCGGAAATTTACCGTCACCTGTGTAACGTTTCCGTGTCTTCTGATGCAACCGAGACATGTAATCCTTAGTTGCCATGCGTTTCTTTTCCCCTCGATATTTTTAGCTTCATCCAGGAGTTGTTGATGACGCGCTTCTAGGGCTTGAGCCCTTTCGTCCAGCTCTTCAGCAGTAAGTTCTGCAGCTGTAGGGATAGGTGTGGTTAATGTAGCATCGATGAGTTTACACGCACCTTCCGCGATCACGTGTCCATCCACTGATTCCTCTTTTTTCGGCTCTTCTAGGATAAGTGCTCCATCCGAGTCTTCCTCATATTCCTCAGCAATCACCTCCTCTATCAGAGGGTCTTTTGCCGGGGTCTTGTTCTTCTTGTTCTTCTTCTTTCCCTTCTTAGCAGCGCCGGTAGCAAAGACGGCTTTGGGTCCGTTTCCCGGAGTCAAGCTCTGATCGGTACTTTTGGACATCTAGACTTCGTGATTGTCTCCGACTTCCATGTCATCCTGCGTTTTGGGAGAGTGTTCCCCGGATCCTTCATCCATGGCTTCTCCTTCCTCTGCAGCTTTGGAGTTATACTCCTCTTCATATTCCGCGAAGAACTTTCGAAAATCTGCTGACGTCATCGATTCATCCGAGGATGCGGGTACGTCGGCGTTTGTTCCAATTGCCTCCAGTACAGAGTCGGTGTTGTCTCCAGCATCGGCAGAGCCAGATCCGGATCCAACGTATCGGACAAAGTGTGATGCGCTCCTCCTGAGGTACCTGCGGCTCTCGTGATCAGCTTTGTTCAAAACTTTTGATGGTCTCGAGAATTGCATCTATGGCTGAGTTTTGCATTATCATACGTCGCAGTGTGTACCTTAGGAAAGGCCTGTCTGTCCCGGCGTCATTGGAGCCGGAATCAGTGTCGTTGATATGCTCCTCCTGGATTTCGACTTCTGCGGGTGGGTCGATCTGGGATTCGGCTTCTCCAAGGAGATCCACTCCAGATTCGACTTTGACCGCTAGGTCTTCCTCAGGCTCGGATTTTTCCACTATCTCCGCAACTGGTGCAGGCTGGGTGGGATTAGGGTTCTCTGAGATCCGAAATTCTGCTGCCTCCGCGGACAGAGGGGATCCAGAGGATTCTTCTGCCTCTATCATCACCGCTGGGGTGGGTGGGACAGGCTCAGCGAAACCGATGTGAACATCGATCTCGCCAAAAGACATGATTGTGTAGGCAATCACGACCTCCTTAGCCGGAATCCAGGTCTCATCGAGAACGATGAGAGGGACATCGCTGGCGTAGAGGATGCGACCGATGGTGATGGTCTCGCTGATTCTGATTCTTGTAGATTCCGCTCGGAACGTAGATCCGAAGCTCACTTGCCCCACGGTGGGCGCCAACTATCGTCGGATTGAGGACAAGTATGCCATGAGGGGGTCCTCGAGGTGTGCGGAAGAGATGGGTGTGAGATGTACGGTGTTCCGGGACGGTGAGCACACAAGTTTACCCAGGTTCAAATCCGCCGGCTTTGGACGGACCCTACTCCTGCTAGCAATCTAGTAATACGGCAGAGCCGGAATATGGGTTACAAGGGTTTTGCCTGTGCGAGTTGAGATTGTAGACTACTAAGGTGTGTCCTAAAGGCTCTCCCTAGGACGGCTTATATAGATATCCGGCCTAGGGTTTACAGGAGAGATCTATCCGGCTATGACTAAGAGTCAGTTACAGAGTACATCTTGAACTACAAGTAACACTATGGGCCTAAGTCGGTAAGTCTTCTGGGCCTTCCCATAGCCGGATTGGACTCCGTCTTTTCTCCCTGACTGGGCCGCCCGTGAAGCAAAGCTCTAACCCGAAGTGGGCCACCCTGGTCAGTGAGGAACTGTGAGGATACCCAGAAAGTATATCCCCAACAAAGTACTTGTGAAGCTATTATAGATTGCAAGAGGGAGAAAATCTTGACTAAGTTTGATGGGGAATCTTATGAGTTCAATTTTTTGAAATTTACTAAAGAACCTTGTGAAGAGGAAACCCATAATGAGGATTTTAGAGTTGAACAACTTGCTTCTATTTCTCTTGCTCCTAACAATGCTTTGCAGCAATTTATGGAAGATCACGAAAGTGAGATCTTCATGGAAGAAAGGAATGAGATTGACGAGATTCTCCGTCGTTAACCCAAGATGCTTAAGCGTAACTTGCCTGGAGAAGACTTGGGTACCACGTTGCGACCTAAAAAGGATCTGGTCTTTGATCTAAAACCTCTCCCTAATGATCTTAAATATGCTTATATTGATGATAAAAATATATATCCTGTTATTATTAGTTCTAAACTTTCAGGGAAGGAAGAGGAACGATTATTGGAGGTTTTGAACAAACACCGAGGGGCTATGGGCTATACTCTGGACGATTTAAAAGGGATTTCTCCTACTATATGTCAGCATGCTATCAATATAGAACCAGATGCAAAGCCAGTAGTCGAGCACCAAAGGCGTTTAAATCCTAAGATGAAGGAAGTGGTAATAAATGAGATATTGAAACTCCTTGATGCTGGTATTATTTACCCTATTACTGATAGTGAATGGGTTAGTCCTGTTCATTGTGCTCCTCAAAAAGGAGGAATTCCGTTGTTCCTAATGATAATGATGAGCTTATTCCATAAGGAATAGTAGTGGGCGATAGGATGTGCATTGATTTTAGGAAAGTCAACAAAGTTACTAAGAAAGATCACTACCTGCTTCCTTTTATTGATCAAATGTTGGAAAGGTTGTCTAAAAAGACCCATTTTTGTTTTCTTGATGGTTATTCTGGTTTCTCTCAAATTGCGGTTAAACAAAAAGATCAAGAAAAAACTACTTTTACTTGCCCTTATGGAACTTATGCTTATGGATGTATGCCTTTTGGTTTATGTAATGCTCCTGCTACTTTTCAAAGATGCATGTCTGCTATCTTTCATGGTTTTTGTGAGGAAATTGTGGAAGTGTTCATGGATGACTTTTCTATCTATGGAACTTCTTTTGATAATTGTCTGCACAACCTTGATAAAGTTTTGCAGAGGTGTGAAGAAAATAATCTTGTTCTTAATTGGGAGAAATGCCACTTCATGGTCAATGAAGGGATTGTCCTTGGGCATAAGGTTTCTGAAAGAGGCATAGAAGTTGATAGAGCTAAGGTTGAGGCAATTGAGAAAATGCGATGTCCAAGAGAGATCAAAGGTATTCGTAGTATCCTTGGTCATTCTGGTTTCTATAGAAGGTTTATTAAAGATTTTTCTAGGATATCAAAACCCCTCACTAATCTTCTTCAAAAAGATGTACCCTTTGTTTTTGATGATGATTGTAAGGAAGCTTTTGAAACTCTTAAGAAGGCTTTAACCATAGCTCCTATCGTTCAACCACCTGATTGGAGTTTACCCTTTGAAATAATGTGTGATGCTAGTGATTTTGCTGTAGGTGCTGTCCTTGGGCAACAAATTGATAAAAAGCTAAACGTTATTCGTTATGCTAGTAAGACTCTAGATGCTGCTCAAAGGAATTATGCTACTACTGAAAAAGAATTTCTAGCTGTTGTCTTCGCTTGTGATAAGTTTAGACCCTATATTGTAGACTCAAAAGTCACCATTCATACTGATCATGTTGCTATTAAGTACCTTATGAAGAAGAAGGACGCTAAGCCTAGGCTTATTAGATGGGTGCTGCTTTTACAAGAGTTTGATATACATATAGTAGATAGGAAAGGGGCTGAAAACCCTGTAGCTGATAATTTATCTCGATTGGAAAACATCTCACTTTACCCTATGCCTGTTAATAATAGTTTCCCAAATGAACAGTTGGCCGCGGTAGGGGTAAGCTCGCGAAGGAGCCCTTGGTACGCTGATTATGCTAACTTTATTGTCTCCAAGTATTTTCCTCCAACTTTTACAGCTCAGCAAAGAAGGAAGTTCTTTTATGATTTGAGGCATTATTTTTGGGATGACCCACACTTATATAAAGAAGGAGTGTATGGTATTATGCGAAGATGTGTTCCAGAATATGAACAAAAGGAGATATTGCGTAAATGTCATGGTAGCGCTTATGGAGGACATCATGCAGGAGATAGAACTGCGCAAAAGCTGCTACAATCAGGTTTCTACTGGCCTACCCTTTTTAAAGATGCAAGAAAATTTGTTTTATCTTGTGATGAATGTCAGTGTGTTGGTATTATTTCTAGGCGCAATGAAATGCCTATGAACTACTCTCTAGTTATTGAACCCTTTGATTGCTAGGGATTTGACTTTATGGGTCCTTTTCCTCCCTCGAAAGGTTATACTCATATTCTTGTTGCCGTTGATTATGTTACTAAGTGGGTAGAAGCCCTTCCTATGAAGAGTGCTGACGGGGAGACTTCTCTAAAAATGCTTAAGGATGTTATCTTTCCTAGGTTTGGAGTGCCTAGGTATCTCATGACTGATGGGGGTTCTCATTTCATTCATGGTGGTTTTAGAAAGACCCTTGCTAAATATGATGTTAATCATAGAATTGCTTCAGCTTATCACCCCCAAACTAGTGGGCAAGTAGAGTTATCAAATAGAGAAATTAAATCCATCTTGCAAAAGACCGTTAATAGATATAGAAAAAACTGGGCTAAAAAGTTGAATGATGCTTTATGGGCTTATAGGACTGCCTACAAAATCCCTACGGGGATGTCTCCTTATAAAATGCTTTATGGGAAAGCTTGTCACCTACCTTTAGAATTAGAACACAAAGCTTACTAGGTAGTTAAAGAACTCAATAGAGATTGTAAGCTCGCAGGTGAGAAAATATTATTTGATTTAAGTTCCTTAGATGAATGGAGGAGTGAAGCCTATGAAAATGCTAGGCTCTTTAAAGAAAAAGTTAAAAGATGGCATGACAAGCGAATACTTAAGAGAGAATTTCATGTTGGTGGGAAAGTTCTATTGTATAGGTCTCGTCTCAGATTTTTTGCAGGAAAGCTACTGTCAAAATGGGAAGGACCCTTCATTATTGAAGAAGTGTACCGTTCGGGAGAAATAAAAATTTCTTCTTTAAAAGATAATACTACACAAGTAATGAATGGGCAGCGACTCAAGCACTATATTGCTGGAGATTCTTACAATGAAGATGTTGATGCCTTTCAAGTTATAACTCCGGAAAAATTTATCAAGGACCAAATTCAGAGACCTACAGACTCTGTTTTTGAATAGGTAACAAATCTGGTAAGAAAAGTTCTGCGAAAATACTATCCAACTATATTTTTGCAGTTTTTAGTCAATAAGGAAAGCTACGAAGCGAAAGAGGGGCGGAATTGAGCTAGGGTGGCTCACACCACCCTGTGGCACGGGCCCACCCCTGGCCGCGCCACCAGGTGGTGTGGCCACCTCAGCCTCCGTCTTCGACTCGTTTTCTCCCAATACCTTCCTTTTGTTTTGAAACTTCGTAATATATAATCCCCCGGATCTCCCGAGGTTCGTATATCGTGTTTTCGTCATGTTTTCGTTTCGATCTGTTTCTGCCAGGAACTATTCTTGAAAGTTTAGAAGCACAATGGTGTCCGCCAAGGAAAAGGGAAAGGAGCCTATGGAGGAAGATCTCCAAGACCCCGGGCAGGAGAAGGAGATCCAGAGTGAAGGTGAAGAGGAGGCAAAGCACACCGGCACTACCATTGCAAGCATTGGAGTGGTGGCGAACCCTGCCAGGATCAGAAGGACTGCACGGATGTCAACTAGAGGAAAGCCTCCGCGTCACTACTTGGCTCCACGGACACCTTCTCCAAGCACCAAGAGTCCCTTCCATACCTTTATTCATAACCATGGAGGAAAAGAAGACCGCAAGGAAGGAGAGTGGGGAAAGAATCCCAAGAGCTGGGATTCGCAAACCGACATAATCATGAGCCGCATCGAGCACAACTCGGAGTTGATTCATAATATCACCTTCGAGATTGAGGACTTGGGGAAACTAATCAAAGAGATCATTGAGAGGACACCACCACCACCGAAGGAGTAATTCGTCATTAGGTTTGGCATCCCCTTGGTTTGTTCCAAGCTTGGGGGAGTGCCGCGGTATCACATCACTATCTTCTATCTTTTTACCTTTCTAGTAGAGTCATATCATGAATAGAGAAGTTATCATGTAGGATGGTTTGCATTATGGAAGTGTCCCCTCTCTCGTTAGATATGTATCCCTCTCTATCATGAATAGAGAAGTTATCAGTTGCCGTTATGGAATATTAATGAGAAGTTCTATCATTTACTCTTTTGCATATCTTATTAGTTTTCAATTCGTGGTTATATGATTGATCTTGTTGTTAGTATTGGTATCACCTTGGGATCATTGAGTTAATTTAGTTGGTTTTGGCAAACCTGGCTTGGTCTGTAGCAACACTATTTTTGAGAGTTGAATGAAAAAGATTAAAGTACTCTAAGAAATATAATTTCATCATCTTTCTTTCTTGATTTGCTCATAAGTTTAGTATTCTCTAGTTAAGATCTTTTGTGCTTCCAAGGAAGATTGCATGTTTGTTTTTATCACTTGTATGTTTGTTTCCTTCAACTCTTATACTTGCTACCCAGCCTTGCTAACCAAAAACCTGTACTGAGAGGAATTCTTCTCGTGCATCAAATCCTCAAAACCAAACCTGTGCCATTTGTGTCCACCATACCTAACTATTAGCATTATTGCTATTCTAAGTAAATTCTTGTTTTTATCTACCTTCCAAATTAAACTTGTTATGTGAAAATTAGTGATTAAATCTCTCACGAACTTGATGGCACACTTTAATTTCTTGCATTTAATAAACTTGACCCATTGTGCCCATCTATGTTGCGTATATGCTTGCGCTTTGTAAGTTGTGAATTAGCAGAACCATGCTGTCATGGGGAACGCTTTCAACATTGCACTGGTACTTTGTACCTAGTTGATATCATGTTCTTTTGTCTATGGATGTCGTTGGTGTGAAATGAAAGGGGAGCTTGTAAGTACATGGAGTTATGCATCTGTGTTAGAGAAATGCCTGGGCCGTGATGTCTACGCACTTCTATTCTTGTAGACAGTTGTTGGGTCTCCAAGTGCAGAGGTTTGTAGAACAGCAGCAAGTTTCCCTTAAGTGGATTACCCAAGGTTTATCGAACTTAGGGAGGAAGTGGTCAAAGGTATTTCCTCTCAAGCAAACTTGCAATCAAGATACAAGAAGTCTCTTGTGTCCCCAACACACCCAATACACTTGTCAGGTGTATTGGTGCACTAGTTCGGCGAAGAGATAGTGAAATACAAGTGGTATGGATATAAAACAATGGTGCTAGAAAATAGCTTGATGGCGTGGAAGAGACTAAAGGCAAACTGAAATAAAGATGGAAGCAAGCAAACATGTAATAGATCTAGTAACAAACGGTGTTTCAATGCTTAGAAACAAGGCCTAGGGATCATACTTTCACTAGTGAACACTCTCATATAAATATATCATCTTCATGATACTACTCTTAACTACTCTCCGGTTGGACACTCTAATCGATGGTAGGGCTATAACAGCACACCTCAAAGTAAGCCTTTCCCATCTAGAAAACCCCACACTGTCACCTTGAGTACTAGATGGTTCCAACAAAAACCACAATTTCATAAAGACATCCAACTCCAAATATAACTCATAACAAGTATTTGTAATCTCTAGCCTAAGTGCCACCATGGTGTGCACGCTGTCACTTTCACACACATGGGGAGAGCAGAGATCTATTAAAGCACTTGAGTAGCAAGGTAGATCTACTTGATTACAAAGCTCATGATCACAATATGATCATGCATAGAGAGAGAGATGAACACATAGCTACCGGTAGAACCCTTAGCCTTGAGAGAGAACTACTCCCTCCTCATCATGGGAATCAGCAACGGTGATGGAGATGGCGGTGGAGATCGATGGAGATGGCTCCGGGGGCACTTGCCTGTCCCGGCAGGGTGCCGAAACAGAGACTTTCTGTCCCCTGAATTTCCCCTTCGGTGGCGGCGGCGCTGCATAACTTTTCGTGGCAGGATGATTGACTATTTAGCGTTTTTGCATCGGGGGAGATATATAGGCGAAAGAGGCAAGGTCGATGGAGGCCTGAGGGGCCCACATCACCTGGTGGCGCGGCCAGGGCTAGCCCGTGCCACCACATGGTGTGGCCAGCCCCTCGCCCCTCTCCGTCTCGTCTTCTGGCTCCGTGAGTCTTCTGGTAAAATATCGACTTTGGCTTTTGTCTAGTCCAATTCCGAGATTATTGATTTTCTGATTTTCCAAGAACCAAAAATAGCAGAAAACAGGCAACTAGCACTGTGGCATCTTGTTAATAGGTTAGTCCAAGAAAGTGCATAGAAAGTACTCCAAAGTGTGGACAAAACATAAGAAAGTAGATAAAACCAAGCATGGAACATCAAAAATTATAGATACATTTGCAATGTATCAACATCCCCAAGCTTAACTCTTGCTTGTTCTCGAGTAGGTAAGTGATAAAAAGAAAGAATAATTTTTGAGGTGACATGCACCATCATAAACTTGATCAAAGTATTTGTAAAACATTCAAAGCTGGGATCATAGTACTTAAATCATAACATGAAAGACAAAGTTCTAGCAATAAGACAAAGAAACTATGTTGCAACATGAAAAGGCACAAATAAAAGATTCATGAATAACAATGCTTTGCAAGACGTTTGTTTGTTTCACATAAATAAAACATAGCATAATAGTATTCAGCTTGTCCCTCATAGAGTAGAAAATATAATTACATAGGACACCTTCAAAGTTCATAAGAGTGACTAGATACAAATAGTTTAGAACAAGCAATATCAAGTTATGCATCAATCAACTAGTCCTGGGACAATGCACACATAACTAAGAATGGACACTATGCTCTCAAAGTAGGTGCATAAAGGTAGAAGGTAAAGACTCAATATAATGGTGGAAGAAAGGCCTTCATAGAAGGAAGCAGAGATTCAAGTTTCGTAAAGAGCTTCCAAAAATTATGGTACTTATTAGCTTTCAGCTCTCATTGCCCCTATCATAAGCATGTTGAAGGTGATTAAGGTTAAAGTGACACAACTAAGAGGATATGCTTGACAAGTTATAAACCGAAATCTCATGCCCCTTACTTATGAAGACCGAACCTCATGCTACTCAACTTTAGTCACGAGTAAGCTCTTGTAATTGTAAGTACATGTGTATCATAAAGAACCGCCAACGGGGTACCCCTTGCACATGATACAGGAGCTATCCCATAATCAAAATGACAAGGCAAGCAGACAATGAGCATCTCAACAATCTTTTTATTTGCTATTTGCATAGGTTTTTATTGAGGATGCTTCATAGAGTGCTCATTATGGTGATGCTACAAGTTTCCACCATGATTAGGCATGGCTTAGGCTAGCGGCCCAGGCGTTTCTCTAACACACATACACACTCCATGATCATACAAGTTCCACTTTTATTTCACACCGCCGTGATCCATAAGCAAAAGAACATGATATCAACGGGGTACAAAGTACAAGTGCAATGTTGAAAGCGTTCCCCATGATACATGGTTCTGCTAATTTCAACTTATAAAGCGCAAGCATATACGCAACAAAGAAGGACCCAATGGTTCAAGTTTATTAAATACAAGAAAAGTAAAGTGTGCCATCAAGTTCGTCAGAGCTTTAATCACTAATTTTCACATAACAAGTTTAATTTGGAAGGTAAAAAAACAAGAATATACTTGGAATAGCATATGCTAGTAGGTAGGTATGGTGGACACTTTGGAATAACTTGGTTTAGGGAGTTGGATGCATGAGTGGAACTCATACTTGGTTGTGGAAGCTAGCAAAAGACTGGGAGCGACAGACTAAGAGAGCAATAATGCGCATAATCATACAGAGCGACAAAACATCATTGATTAAAGCATAAAGTGATACTACAAGTTGAAAACTAAAGGATCATAAAGGCTATGGTGACTTGGGATAGTCATAACATGGTGTGAGCATGTGCCAAGTCAACCCAAATAAAGCATCAAAGGAGAATACCACAATACTATGCTTTAATATGCTAAAACAACGCATGATTCTTCAAAGGCACATTAAGCAATCTCAATTGTTTATAAAAAGTCATGCTACAGGAAAGAATACTAAGCATAAAGCCAAAACAATATCAAGCATGGCATGACAAAGCATAGGCCACAGTCAAAACCAAGCTCTCTTTACCACTTAAGCATGAACTTTCCTACTCTTTTCCAATCCAAACCAAACTATTTGAAAACTAATGTATGAAAGAGGGGGTCCAACCAATTTATTCAGAAAACTAAGCAAACAAAACAAACGAAAAAACAAAACAAAAATGAAAAAGAGGACGCTCCAAGAACAACACAACTGTGCAAGAAATAATAAAAATGAAGCGTTTGGAAGAAACCTGGGATTTTTATTGATGAAGAGGGGGATGCCTTGGGCATCCCCAAGCTTTGACGCTTGTACTTCTTGGATATTTCTTGGGGTGACACGCGTGGCATCCCCAAGCTTGAGCTTTAGTCCATCCTTCATCTCATTACTCGTTCCTTCCATACACCTGAAATTTTTCCTTCATACAAAACATCACATAATCTTTATTAGCAACATTAGTGCACTCAAGATAAATAAGTCTTAAGGTTCAGTTCCAACACCAAATAAACTTCCATTAGAACACTAGATACTCTAGCACTTCCCTCAAAAAGATCAATTCCCCAAAAGTACTCAAAAAGGAACCAACTAGAAGCAAATGCAGAAAATGGCAGAAATATGTCAAATCAGACCAGCAGGTAAAGATGATTTTTTCGAAGACCTTCTGTTGCTCAAATCAAAAAGTGTTGAACTAACCAAAGTTAGATAACAAACTGGAGCAGAATCACAAAAATTCACGCCTCAAAAAGACGTTCAGAGATTTTACACAAATGTTTACTGTGTAGGACATAAATCTGTTTCGGGACAACAACTTTCCTAATCATTACTTCTCTCTCATTAGAGGTTACTCTTGGCACAAAAAGAAAATAAAAAGGATAATGAGCGGTTATTACAGAGTTAATAACTTCCAAGACTCATCTAAAACTTTTGGGTTATCTCCCAATAAGTACTTTTCTTTAACGCCTTTAAGTTAGGCATGATAGTTTGAGAAGATGCTCACATAAGAAATATGAATTGAAGTAAAAGAGAGCATCAAGAAGCAAATTCAAAGCGCATTTAAGTCTAACCCACTTCCTATGCATAGGAATCTTGTAAAGAAACAAGTCATGAAAGCACGAAGCAACAAACATAGTAAAGCAAAACAAGTGCAACTTCAAGACTTTCAACATAAAGAGGGGAAACTTAATATTATTGAGATGCATAAAACCATGTTTCCCTCTCTCATAATAACTTTCAGAAGCATCATGAATAAAATTAAGAATATAACTATCACATAAAACATTCTTATCATGAGCCACATGCATATAATAATTATTACTCTCCACATAAGCATAGTCATTCTTATTAATTGTAGTGGGTGCAAAGTCAACAAAATAGCTATCATTATTATTCTCATCACCATAATCATCAAATATAGGGGGCATATTGTAATCATAATTAATTTCCTACTCAATAGTAGGTGGACTGAAAATATCATATTCATCATTGTAATCATCATATATTGGAGGTTTAGTATCATCATAAGCAATAGAATAGCTATCTTCCAAAGCTGGGGAACTAAAAAGATTATTTTCATAGAAACTAGCTTCCCCAAGCTTAGACTTTTCCATAGCATTAACAATAATGGTGTCCAAAGAATTCATACTAACAACATTGCTATTAGCACGCAAATAAAGTTCCATAGGTTTTTTAATTTTCTCTTCAAACACATCATGTCCTAACTCAAGATAAATGCTATAAAGCTCTCTAATTTTGTTGTTGTTTTCCATTAAGCCTAACTAGTGAAAACAAGAAACAAAAAGACAAAATTGCAGAATCTAAAGGAAATAACTTCGAGCACTCACACCGGAGGATGTGAGTACCTTTACCTTACCACCCCAGCAACGGCGCCAGAAAAGAGCTTGATGTCTACGTACTTCTATTCTTGTAGACAGTTGTTGGGCCTCCAAGTGCAGAGGTTTGTGGAACAGCAACAAGTTTCCCTTAAGTGGATTACCCAAAGATTATCAAACTCAGGGAGGAAGTGGTCAAAGGTATTCCCTCTCAAGCAACCTTGCAATCAAGATACAAGAAGTCTCTTGTGTCCCCAACACACCCAATACACTTGTCAGGTGTATAGGTGCACTAGTTCGGCGAAGAGATAGTGAAATACAAGTGGTATGGATATAAAACAATGGTGTTAGAAAATAGCTTGATAGCGTGGAAGAGACTAAAGGAAAACTGAAATAAAGATGGAAGCAAGCAAACATGTAACAGATCTAGTAACAAACGGTGTTTCAATGCTTAGAAACAAGGCCTAGGGATCATACTTTCACTAGTGAACACTCTCATATAAATATATAATATTCATGATACTACTCTTAACTACTCTCCGGTTGGACACTCTAATCGATGGTAGGGCTATAACAGCATACCTCAAAGTAAGCCTTTCCCATCTAGAAAACCCCACACTGTCACCTTGAGTACTAGATGGTTCCAACAAACACCACAATTTCATAAAGACATCCAACTCCAAATATAACTCATAACAAGTATTTGTAATCTCTAGCCTAAGTGCCACCATGGTGTGCACGCTGTCACTTTCACACACATGGGGAGAGCATAGATCTATTAAAGAACTTGAGTAGCAAGGTAGATCTACTTGATTACAAAGCTCATGATCACAATATGATCATGCATAGAGAGAGAGATGAACACATAGCTACCGGTAGAACCCTTAGCCTCGAGAGAGAACTACTTCCTCCTCATCATGGGAATCAACAACAATGATGGAGATGGCGGTGGAGATCGATGGAGATGGCTAGGGGGCACTTCCCCGTCCCGGTGGGGTGCCAGAACAGAGAATTTATGTCCCCCGAATCTCCCCTTCGGTGACGGCGGCGCTGCAGAACTTTTCGTGGCTGGATGATTGACTATTTAGGGTTTTTGCATCGGGGGAGATATATAGGCGAAAGAGGCAAGGTCGGTGGAGGCCTGAGGGGCCCACACCACCTGCTGGCGCGGCCAGGGCTAGCCCATGCCACCACATGGTGTGGCCAGCCCCTGGCCCCTCTCCGTCTCGTCTTCTGGCTCCGTGAGTCTTCCGGTAAAATATCGACTTTGGCTTTTGTCCGGTCCAATTCCAAGAATATTGATTTTCTAACTTTCCTGGAACCAAAAACAGCAGAAAATAGGCAACTGGCACTGTGGCATCTTGTTAATAGGTTAGTCCAAGAAAGTGTATAGAAAGTACTCCAAAGTGTGGACAAACATAAGAAAGTAGATAAAACGAAGCATGGAACATCAAAAATTATAGATACATTTGCAATGTATCAGGCCGCTAGTCTAATCCATGCTGGCATGGTGGAAACTTGCAGCGTAACCATAACGAACATCTATGAAGCATTCTTCTTATAAAAAAGAGTCCGATATTGAGAAAAAGAGAAAAAGAAAAAATATTATGAAAAGAGGAAAGAGAGAAAAAAGCACCATATTCCCATGGTAAATAAGAAGATTGCTGAGATGGTTGTTGTCTGCTTGCCTTGTCATTTTGATATGGGGATTCTTCCGTATCATCGGGCAAGGGGTACCCCGTTGGCGGTTCTCCATGATACACATGTGCTTACGATGGTAAGAACTTACAGGTGACTAAACTTGAGTAGCATGAGGAGCGACCCTCATATTCAAGGGACATGAGATTCTCAATTTACAACTTGTCAAGCATATCCTCGTATTTGATCACTTTAACCTTAACCACCTAAAGATGCCTATGATAGGGGCAATGAGAGCTGAAAGCTAATAAGTATCATAATTTTTGGGAGCTCTTTATGAAACTTGAAATCCCCGCTTCCGTCTGCGAAGGGCCTGTCTTTTACTTTTTAGTTGAGTCAGTAAACCTATTCCTCTCTATCTCAGCAAGTATTTTGAGTTGTTGTGTTTCATTCATTCATATGATGATTTATTCAATCATGTTTCTTATGTTCCTTGTTTTGCACATTGCTCTTATCTTGGTGTTTACTACTTTGAAATCTATCATTGAAAGCCAGTTATTTGTGAACTCCAGCAAATTATCAACTATTCTTCAACCAAGAGCTAAGTTTGCCATTACCAATTATGATTCACTTTATGTATCTTTATTGTGCTTCCTTTACTTATTGCAAGTTAAGTTATATAATAGTGAGTTGTCTTCTATTATGATCTATGTATTGATGAATGTGATGCTTCTTGTCCGTATTATTTTATCGACTCTTCACTCCATAAACCTGAGGTCATGTTTATTGAGCTTAGTTTCGCTTGGGGACAAGCAAAGTCTAAGCTTGGGGGAGTTGATACGTCCATTTTGCATCACTATTCTATGTCATAATTCACTGTTATTCATTGATATATTTCATATTAAGAGATGATACTTATGTTATTTGATCTGTTTTTGCATGGTTGATGACTTTTGGAGCATGGACCGCTGCAGTCAGGATTCTGATGGAAAAGGTGCTGTTTGGAGGCAAAATTCGCGAAGATCAGAAAATCCAGGAAAATATACGAAAAATCCTATGTTTCCAGAAGACGAAGGACGCCAGAAGGAGGAGTGGAGATGGGACATAGGGGGCCCACACCACCCCCTGGCGCGGGCCACCCTAGGCCGTGCCACCAGGTGGTGTGGCCACCCTGGCCCACCTCTTGGTCTCCACTCTAGCGTATATTATCCTCCCAAAACCCTAAGACTTGGGGAGCGACCACAGAAAGATTTCGCCGCCTCTGCGGGGCAGAAAACACCGAGAGAGAAAGATCTCTCTAGCAGACAGATTTCTGCCGGGGGAATTCCTTCCCGGAGAGGGAAGATCGTCGCCATCAACACCACCATCAAGCTGGACTTCATCAGGATCATCATCATCATCAGCATGACCACCATCATCACCATCAGCACCATCATCACCATCTCCATATTGCTATAACAATTGAGTTGAATCTTTCATAGTTCTTAGGGGAAACTTTCCCGGTGTTGATTACTCTTTGTAGTTGATGCTATTGAGTGGAATCGTTGAATTATTGTTTATGTTCAGATTGTTATACATCATTATTCCATCTCTGATCATGATCCATATGATGTCTTGTGAGTAGTTCGTTTTGTTCTTGAGGACATGGGAGAAGTCATGTTGTTAGTAGTGGAATTGTGTTGAGAAAGATTCAATGGTTTGATATTTAAGTTGTGGTGTACTTCTTCTAGTGGTGTCATGTGAACGTCGACTACATGACACTTCACCTATATGGGCCTAGGGAAATGCATTATGTATTTGGCTACTAATCGTAGGGGTTGCCGGAGTGATAGAAACCTGAACCCCTGTTAGGAAACCATTACACAAGGGATGTAAGGCTCTTAGAGTTTAAAGTTGTGGTTAGGTTTCTACCTTAATTACTTTCTTGTACTTACGGATGTTTGCAAGGGGTATAATCACAAGTATGTATTAGTCCTAGGAAGGTCGGTACATTAGCACAGGTTCACCCACACAACACTTAGCAAGCTAAAGAAGATTAATCAACTATATGAAGCGAAAGCACTTGACAGTCTTCCCATGTGTCCTCGAGAACGTTTGGTCATCTTAAGTAATACAACCGGCTTGTCCTTTGCTGCATAAAGGATTGGGCCACTCGCTGCATTTATTCCTACTGTCTTTTATTTACTCGTGCTTTATTTACTTGCTTTATCAAAAACCCCTAAAAATCCGTTTGCTAAGTATTTGCAGAGAATTCCTGATCCATACCACTAGCCAGCACCTTCTGCTCCTCGTTGGGTTTGACACTCTTACTTATCGAAAATACTGCGATACACCCCCTATACTTGTGGGTCATCACGCGCTCGTGGTGACCGGAGCTAGCGGTGCAGTTGTGGGGAAGCCTGCCGGCGTCCTATGCGTCACCGTCCTCGTGCGCTTCATTCCCTGCAGAGTGTGGTGATTTGGGGAGAAGAAGGGGTGCAGTAATATAAAGGGGATGGACCTTTAGTCCCGTCCGTAGCACGCAACGGGACTAAAGGTCCCCCCTTTAGTCCCGGTGCGTGCCCCGCACCGGGACTAAAGGGTTTTCGGCACCGCCTAAAGGGCGCGCGCCAACGTCACACTTTTAGTCCCGGTGCGTAGCACGCACCGGGACTAAAGGTCCCTTTTCAATTTTTTGACCAAAATAGTTAAGGGGCACGCCTGTTTTAGAAAATTTCAATTTACATATTTTTTAAACATTTGAATTATATAGTTTTTGCATACTTATGAATTTGAGAAAATTTCCAACATGAAAAGTTCTTGAATTTGAATAAGTAATCCAAATCCATTTTCTGTTTTATAAAATAATTATTCTAACTAGTCAAACTAATAACCATTTTGCCATTTTCAATTTAAAAATGCATTAACTATTATATTTTGCATATTTTTGAATCTCACTAAACTTTTAACATGAAAAGTTCTTGAATTTGAATAAGTAAGCCAAATCCATTTTCTATTTTATAAAATAATTATTCTAACTAGTGAAACTATTAACCATTTTGCCATTTTCAATTTAAAAATGCATTAACTATTATATTTTGCATTTTTTTGAATCTCACTAAACTTTTAACATAAAAAATGCTTGAATTTGAATAAGTAATCCAAATCCATTTTCTGTTTTATAAAATAATTAATATAGGGTTTTGGGTTAGGGTTAGGGTTTAGGGTTTTGGGTTAGGGTTTAGGGTTTTGGGTTATGGTTTTGGGTTAGGGTTAGGATTTAGGGTTTTGGGTTAGGATTTAGGGTTTGGGTTAGGGTTTAGGGTTTTGGGTTAGGGTTAGGATTTAGGGTTTTCGGTTTAACTATTATAATTTTGGGGCCTTTAATCCCGGTTGGAGTCAATAACTGGGACTTAATATATTTCTCGCCCTTCGAAGAGTCGTCAAGCCACGCGTCATGCTTTCCCGCCAGTTCCTGATGACCCACAAGTATAGGGGGTGTATCGCAGTATTTTCGAGGGAAGTGAAACTTAATTTATTGATTCAACACAAGGGGAGACAAAGAATATTTATAAGCCTTAACAACTGAGTTGTCAATTCAGCTGCACCTGGAAACAATCTTGCTCACAACAGTTTATCAGTAGCCACATTTTTGTAGTAGGATTACCAAAGTAACAATAGTAGTAAAGTAAAGACAACAGTAACAATAGCAGTAAACAGTGGGATTCGAGTGCGGTAGACATAGGGATGGATGGACGGGCGTTGCATGGACAAGACAATTCACATAGCAATCAGAACATAGGGAAATTGCAGATAAATAAGATAAAGCATCCAAGTACTAGATAATCCTAGGCATGTGTTCCATATATAGTCATACGTGATCGCAATGAGAACTTGCACAACATCTTTTGTCCTACCAGCCCGTTTGCAGCGAGGCCTCAAGGGAACTACTGGAAATTAAGGTGCTCCTTTTAATAGAGCACCGGAGCAAAGCATTAACACTCTATGAACACATGTGATCCTCACATCAAAGCCATTCCCTCCAGTTATCCCGATTTCTCTCACTTCGGGGCCTTTGGTTCTGGACAACAACGTGTGTATAGAACTTGTAGATAAGACCAAAAACAATACTATCATAATGAATCGATAACATGTTCAGATCTGAAATCATGGCACTCGGGCCCTAGTGACAAGCATTAAGCACAACAAGTCGCAACAGAGTCATAAAGCACTAATAAAAGATACTAGACACCATGCCCTAACAATCTAATGCCATTACATGAACGATCTCATCCGATCCCTACCATCCCCATAGCCTACAGCGGGGGATTACTCACTCATAGATGGGGGAAACATGGATGGTCGATGGAGAAGTGATGGTGATGATGATGGTGATGATCTCCTCCAATTCCCTGTCCCGGCAGGTGATACGTCCAAAATGTATCTACTTTCCCGAACACTTTTGCTATTGTTTCTCCTCTATACTTGTGTGATTTGGATGCAACTAATGCGAACTGACGCTGTTTTCAGCAGAATAGCCTTGGTGTCTACTTTTTGTGCAGAAAATCAACTATCAGGAAAAATCCTGGAAAATATGCCAAAAATCCTATTTCACCCGAAGACTCCAGGTGCCAGAATACGAGACGAAGAAGAGCCAGGGGGTGGCCACACCACTTGGTGGTGCGGGCCAGGCCAAGCCGCGCCAGGGGGTGGTGTGGGCCCCCAGGCACCCCCTCGGCCTCTCTCTTCGCCTATAAGGAGCCTTCTGACCTAAAAACTTCGGGGTGTTCGATGTTTTTCCAGGAGTTCTGCTCCGCCGCCTCCACTAGATTCCACGAAACAGCACCAGAAACTCCGTTTTGGCACCCTGCAGGGATGGGGAATTGGAGGAGATCATCGCCATCATCATCACCATCGCATCTCCATGGACCATCCATGTTTCCCCCATCTATGAGTGAGTAATCCCCCGCTGTAGGCTATGGGGATGGTAGGGATTGGATGAGATCGTTCATGTAATGGCATCAGATTGTTAGGGCATGGTGCCTAGCATCTTTTATTAGTGCTTTATGACTTTTTTGCGACTTGTTGTGCTTAATGCTTGTCACTAGGGCCCGAGTGCCATGATTTCAGATCTGAACATGTTATTGATTCATTATAATAGTATTGTTTTGGGTCTTATCTGCAAGTTGTATACACACGTTGTTGTTCGGAACCTATGGCCCTGAAGTGACAGAAATCGGGATAACCGGAGGGAATGGCTTTGATGTGAGGATCACATGTGTTCACGGAGTGTCAATGTTTTGCTCCGGTGCTCTATTAAAAGGATCACCTTAATTGCTAGTAGTTCCCTAGAGGCCCCGCTGCAAACGGGCTGGCAGGACAAAAGATGTTGTGCAAGTTCTCATTGCGAGCACGTATGACTATATATGGAACACATGCCTAGGATTGTCTAGTACTTGGATGCTTTATCTTATTTATCTGCAATTGCCCTATGTTCTGATTGTTATGTGAATTGTCTTGTCCATGCAACGCCCGTCCATCCATCCCTATGCCTACCGCACTCGAATCCCACTGTTTACTACTTTTGTTACTATTGTCTTTGCTTTACTACTGTTGTTACTTTACTATTCCTACTACAAAACTGTTGCTACAGATAAACTGTTGTGAGCAAGATTGTTTCCAGGTGCAGCTGAATTGACAACTCAGTTGTTAAGGCTTATAAATATTCTTTGGCTCCCTTTGTGTCGAATCAATAAATTGGGTTTCACTTCCCTCGAAAATACTGCGATACACCCTCTATACTTGTGGGTCATCAAGACTATTTTCTAGCACCGTTGCCGGGGAGCATAGCTTGATTATCAAGTTCACTTGGATTCTCTATTGTTCGCTGCTATCCATCCATCATGGGTAAGTCTCGTGATGGCAAGGTTCCTATTTTACCATCCACTACAAGAAGAGGTACGGTTCTAAACACCTCTGCTGCTCTTGATTCACCGTCTGTTATAAGTAAGCTCGTTACACCACCACATACACATGCTACACACACTGCTACTACTATTGGATCTGAAACTTCAGATGCTTATGATGCTGCTTCTACTGTGCTTGATAAGAGTGGTTCATTAGGTCCTTTCCTAGATGCTACGATTGCTAGAACTATAGGTGGAAATACCGAAACTCCTAATGAAGACACTACCACACCTGTTAGCTCACCTGAGTCTAGTGAGAGTTATGATATTGAAGAAGATTATGTTGAGATGACCGATGAGTTTATTAAAGAATGTAAGAACACCCATGATAGGAGCGCTGCTAAGAGTCTCATTGAGAGGCGTACTATTAGACCCAAATTATATCCTGCTGCTAAGTTTGCTGCTTCTCCCATAAACATTACAGATGAAGATTATGATTTCTCTCTCGATCTATCTTACATAGCTATTGTCGAGAAAGAACCTTTTTGTGGGACTAAGACTGAAAGTGCGGTAGCACATATGAATGAACTTTCTACCATGAGTGGCTTGTTTTCTGATGATATTAAGATGCGTACTTACTTTGTTGCTAAGATTTTCCCCTTTTCGCTGAAAGGAGAAGCTAAAACTTGGTTTAATAATTTACCTCCTGGATCTATTGATAGTCCTGAGTGCTTGATTAGTACTTTCCTGCAGAAATATTTTCCTCCCAGTGCTAGACATGCTATTTTGCAGGAACTTTTTGCTTTTAAACAGGGAGAAAAAGAGGTATTGCCCGAATCTTGGGCAAGGTTTTGTGCTTTGATTCATGCACAGGCTGGAAGTCCATTACCTAAGAATGAGCTTCTTGATATATTTTATAATGGACTAACCGAGGAATCTAGGACATACCTAGATAGTTGTGCTGATTGTGTTTTCAGGAATAGGACTCCTAAGGAAGCTGAGGAATTAATGGCTAAAATAAGCAAGAATTATGAATATTGGACTCCTCCTAAACAAGCTATACCTGAAGTAATTATACCTGAACCATCTATTCCTAAGCCTATTCCAACATCAAAGAAGAGGGGAGTTATTGAATTAAATGATGAAGTGATGAAGGAAGCTAAGAAATGTCTTAAGGAGAAGGGAATTAAAGCTGAATATGTCAAGAATTTACCTCCTATAGAAGAATTATGTAAGCCTATTTCCTACTCATCCACTATTGAGGTACACTCTCTCCAACACTTTGATGAAGGTGATATCCCTTACTCTAAACCTCCTGATCAATGCTTAGAAGAATTTGATATCTTTATTGTTAAGCAAGATAACTTTAATAAAAGGGTGCAAAATCATCTAATGGAAAACACTAGAGCTATTGTTGAGTTGAAAGATATTGTGGAAAGAACCTCTAATGATGTTAAAATGATTGTTAAACACTTTCAAATGGTTCAAACTCAAATAGATCAACTCGTTAAAGTGCAAAACGACTTGCTAGTGAATGCTGCTAAAGAAAAACATGCTTATGAAATTAGAACTAGAAGTGGTGCTGCTACCTAGGATCCTCTATATCCTGAGGGGCATACCAAAAGAATTGAGCAGGATTCTCAACAAGCTGAAAATAGTGGTTCTACTCGTAAGAAAAGGAAAAAGAAACATAAAACTATTGAAGAACCCTCTGAACCTGCTATAGATCCTAATAGTATATCTATCTCTGATGCTGAAACTGAAAGTGGTAACGAAGAAAATGAAGTTCCCAATGAAGAAAAAGTTGAAGAAGAACCTGAAAACCACACTAAGAATACTAAGTACACTAAAGAGGATTTTATTTCTAAGAAACATGGTAGTGAAAGAGAGCCTTGGGTCCAAAAACCTATGCCTTTCCCTGATAAGAAACACAAGTCAAAGGAAGATGAACACTATAATAAGTTCTGTGAGTGGATGAAGCCTTTATTCTTGCAAATTCCTTTGATTGATGCTATTAAATTGCCTCCTTACTCAAAGTATATGAAGGACATTGTCTCGAATAAAAGGAAGATCCCTAATGAAGAAATTTCTACTTTGCTTGCTAATTATTCCTTCAATGGTAAGGTTCCTAAGAAACTTGGATACCTAGGGATTCCAACTATCCCTTGCTCTATTAAGAACAGTTATGTTAGAACTGCTTTGTGTGATTTGGGAGCTGGAGTTAGTGTTATGCCTTTCTCTCTCTATAAGAGGCTTCAGCTTGAAAAATTGATTCCAACTGATATATCTTTGCAAATGGCTGATAAATCTACCACTATTCCTGTGGGTATATGTGAGGATGTACCTGTTCAGGTGGCTCACAATTGCTTGATATTAACTAATTTTGTTGTGCTTGAAATGCCTGAAGATGATAATATGTCTATTATTCTTGGGAGACCTTTTCTTAATACTGCAGGAGCTGCTATTAATTGTAATCAAGGAAAGGTGACCTTCAATGTTAATGACAAGGAACATACTGTCTATTTCCCCAAGAAGATTGAAAGGACTTATGGTTTGAATTCAATTGAACATGTTGAGGGCATTCAAGTTGGAGAAATATATTGTCCCATACCAAGAGAAAAATTTGAAACTATTATGATTAGGACCATTGCTATCAAGGTTAAGGTAACATAATCATTAGTGGAGTACAAAGTTTTGTCTCATATGCAATTGTTTTGGTAGCAAGACTTGATCAACCTTGCTAACAAAAGGATTCCATTGAACAAAACAATGTTTTCATTATGATTATCTCCATTTATTTCTATCCTTTGCATTTTAGTTTTTGCTTTCGTTTAGTTTTCTTTGTGTTGTTAGTTGCTTGCGTGCTAGAACTTCTGTAGTTCTAGCCTTGTTTTTTCCTTGCATCATGTTTCCAAAAGAAAAAAAATCTGTCTCTCAGAAAAATCATTCTTCTATTTCTGAAAAAAGCCTAAAAATAAAGTGTCTCGAAAAATTCCAGAAAATTCATATGAAATTTTTACATGAAAAAAGGGGCAGAGGAGTACATGGTAGGTACCAGGGGGATCCAACAGGCAGGCACACCATGTGGTGGCGCAGCCAGCCCTGGGTGGCGCCATGCCCTGGTGTGGGCCACCCCTGGCCCCCCACCAACTCTCTCACCTGCCACTTTCTTCTCTCTCCCGAGTAAGCTCCAGTTCATAGCTCAAAATCGTGTTCTTTCTGTGCTTGCTCTCGATTTCTTCGATCTCCTTGCTCAGCCCATCTTTCTTGCTAAAATTTGGAGCATTTGTTCCTTGGTATGTGACTCCTCCCCTTGTCCAAGTAGATTTGTGTTTAGTGGATTATATGTTGAGTATTTTGCTGCTGTAGGTGGCTGGTTTTGAGAGCTTGTAAGCTTGTTTGATGCTTAGAGATATAGTTTTGATGCATGTTTAGGCCTCTTGCAAGTCCCTATGAGTAGAATCCTTCATTATATTTACTTTGCAATCACTTGTTTAATAGGTGTTTAAATTTTAGAATACTAAGCATGAACAACCATACTTTTGGAGAGATATTTGAGAGTGATGCACCTAGGAGGTCGAGGCCCTCAAGAACAGCCTCTCAAGCTAGGCCATCATACAATGAAGACCTCATTGCAACACGTATCGGCAGTGAAAGGGATGATGGAGACGCTCACCCATCCTCTTTTCCTTGTTTTACTTTCTTGCAAGCTGCTGGTATTCTTGATGATTTCTTGCTACTGATTGAGAGGGTTGGTTTAACCTCTTATATGCAGGATGAGGGTGCGCAATACGCTATGCTCAACAAAACTTTTGTTGAGAGCTTCACGTTTACTAACACACCCTATCAGTCTACTGTCTCTTTCAAAATCTATAATATGCCCTTCACCATGACTTTGGAGAGATTTTGCAGTATTGTAGGTGTGCGTATGACCGGGACCGTGAAGAAAATTCAAGGGCGACCCACTGATTTGTTGGAGCTTTACCGAGGGGTGACCAATGATGATGACCGCGTGGCGCAGCGCGGAAAGATAAGAAATATCCAACTCCCTGCTCTTAGATACTTTGCATACTATCTTGCCACTAGTGTATTGGGTAGGGAGAACACTAGTAATATCTCCAGCTATCATTTAGCATTCCTTGCTGCTGCGCTTAACAATGATACTCGGTACAATCTTGGCTCGCTTATTGCTCGCCGCCTAGCTGCTAGGGGGCCTATCTATGGGGGCATCATTGCCTCACGTGTAGTCAATGCATTAGGTCTTTCAGTGGATCCCGATGATGCTATGCTGGCACCACAGAGGCTTGACCTTGTTGCCATGAAAACTCATCAATTTGTCACTGCTACTTCTGATTTGAACAATCTAGTATATAGGATGCTTTTCACTGACGGGGATGAAAGGGGGATCCTTTTGCCACAACCTGGTTTGTTTAGTGTTGATAGGAGACCGTGGTCGCGCTCCAAGGAGGAGGTGGACGAGCAGTTTCGCTTGCTGGGTTTCCACGAACAGCACCAGGAGGATGTGCCCTCCTATGATTACTCCGCACATTATGGAGGGACGTACTCGAGCTCGCACCAGGACGAGGGTACCTCCTCGTCGTACCACGGTGACACTTCATCTTGGCCAGCTTGGGATTGATACCCACTTAGGCCAAAAGCCTAAGCTTGGGGGGAGGTACACCGACACAGCACTCATCTCCATATCATGTTGCGTCGGTACTTTGTATATTCATGTTTTCGTTCTCTTTTTAGTTTTCGTTCTTCTTTGCTTTTGCTTTCTAAAACACAAAAAGACCAAAAATATTTTTGTTGTTTCTCTTTGGTTTGCTTCTTCTTTTTGCCTTGGTTTGTTTTTCCCTTTTTGCTTTGTTTGAACTATTCAAAAAACCCAAAAAGATTTTGCGTTGCTTGTTTTTCCCTTTTGGTTCTTGTTTAAAAATCGAAAACACCAAAAATATTTGTCGTTCTCCTTTGGTTTTTGCGAGTTTGCTACAGGGTTCGGCAGTCCTCGGTGGATATTGGTTTCATATTATTATTCAAGCCACACAAGTGAAGAGCAATAATGAGGATCAATGACAACTTGAGGCGTAGTAAGAGGCTGGTAACGAACTCTATTTGTTTTCATTTTTGTACATATACTCATCACTGTGGGCATGCTTAGCCCGTTCATGTAGAGTGTATGTTTTCTTTGGATGCTTAGTAGTTCTTGCTTTCTTATGATTAGGTCCAGCTCGCTAATAGTTTGTAGCATGTCTTATGAATGTTTGCTTGCATTGATCTATTCATAAATTGGTATGACACCGTGGTATCCTCCTCTGAATGTTTCATTTGATTGACTTGGCACATGCTCATGCATGCAATTGACTGTAATAATCAGTTAAGCCTTGATGAATTATTTTGCCTTGAGGATCTTGAATCATTTTCATGCCATGAGTAGTCCTGTTTTGTTGCAAGCATGATGATGACAACTATTGCTCTCTCGTTTGTCGCTCCCTTACTTTTGCTAGCCTTCACTTCCACTGAGTGTTTTACTCATATTTCCAACTCCCTAAACCAAATATTTCCAAAGTGTCCACCATACCTACCTATTAGCATCATTTGCTACTCCCGTGCATATTCATTATGCCTTGTTTTCTTCCGAATAAAATGTTTGCTTGTTATGGGAAAACTAGTTAGTAAAGCTCTCACAAACTTGATGGCACACTTTATTTCCTGCACTTAATAAACCTGAACCATTGTGAACTCTCCATGAAAGTTATATGCTTGCAAATTATAGGCTGGGGATTAGCAGAACCGTCCTGTCACGGGGAACGCTTTCAACACTTGTAAATATATACCCAGTTGATACCTTGCTCTTTTGTTTGCGGATGTCGTCAGTGTGAAATAAAAGGGGAGCTTGTAAGTCCATTATGTATGTGTGTTAGAGAAACGCCTGGGCCGCTGGTCTAATCCGTGCTGACATGGTGGAAACCTGCAGCGTAACCATAATGATATCTATGAAGCATTCTTCTTATAAAAAAGAGAGAGATAGCTATTGAGAAAAAAAAGAGAGTTTTATGAAAAGAGGAAAGAGAGAAAAAAGCACCATTTTCCCATGGTAAATAAGAAGATTGCTGAGATACTCATTGTCTGCTTGCCTTGTCATTTTGATATGGGGATTCTTCTGCATCATCGGGCAAGGGGTACCCCGTTGGCGGTTCTCAATGATACGCACATACTTACGATGACAAGAACTTAACGGTAACTATAGTTGAGTAGCATGAGGAGCGGCCCTCATACTCAAAGGACTTGGGATTTTCAGTTTATAGACTGTCAAGCATATAACTCAGATTGGACCTCACTTTCACCTTAACCACATTAAAAATGCTTATGATAGGGGCAATGAGAGCTCAAAGCTAACGAGTACCATACTTTCAGCATTTGGAAGCTTTTCAAAATTATTCAAAACCTTTTTCTTCTACTTGTTGAGTCTCCACATATTCTTTGAGCACCTTCTTGAGAGCATAGTTGTCATTCTTTGTGTTTGTTCCATTACTTGATTATTTGTGTTATGACTTTGATGCTTGTATCCTTGATATCTTTACTTCTAGTCATCACTTGAACTTCAGAGGTGCCTTGATATTCATAATCAAAGGGCAAGCAAGATACCACTCTATCATACCTTTTTATGAGCATTGTTATGTTGCTTATGTTTGTGCTTCATGCTACTTATTATTCTTGAGTTGGAATCTCTTCATAGCTTGTAATGACTATTAAGTAGACTAAGTTGCATACTCTTTATTATGAACTGTCTGAGTAGTTGATCACATTGCTGAGAATATTTACGTCATATGAAGCAAATGTGTTCGTGAAAGTTCTTTTATCGCACTCAGTTTTCAACTGAATTGCTTGAGGACAAGCAATAAGCTAAGCTTGGGGGATTTGATACGTCCAAAACGTATCTACTTTCCCGAACACTTTTGCTATTGTTTCTCCTCTATACTTGTGTGATTTGGATGCAACTAATACGAACTGACCCTGTTTTCAGCAGAATTGCCTTGGTGTCTACTTTTTGTGCATAAAATCAACTATCAGGAAAAATCACGGAAAATATGCCAAAATCCTATTTCACCCGAAGACTCCAGGAGCCAGAATACGGGACGGAGAAGAGCCAGGGGGTGGCCACACCACCTGGTGGCGCAGGCCACGCCAGGCCACGCCAGGGGGTGGTGTGGGCCCCCCAGGCACCCCCTCGGCCAGCTCCCCTTTCATTTCACACCGACGACATCCATATACAAAAGAGCATGATATCAACTAGGTACAAGGTACCAAGTGCAATGTTGAAAGCGTTCCCCATGAAAGCATGGTTCTGCTAATCCCCAACAAATAAGTGCAAGCATATACAACATAGACGACACAATGGTTCTAGTTTATTAAGGGCAAGAAAAGTAAAGTGTGCCATCAAGTTCGTGAGAGCTTTAATCACTAGTTTTCTCATAACAAGTTTAATTTGGAAGATAAACAAAAGCATGAATATACTTGGAATAGCATAAGCTAGTAGGTAGGTATGGTGGAATCTTTGGAATAACTTGGTTTAGGGAGTTGGATGCACGAGCGGAACTCATACTTGGTTGTGGAGGCTAGCAAAAGACTAGGAGCGACAAACTAGGAGAGCAATAATGGCCATAATCATGCAGAGCGACAAAACATCATTGATCAAAGCATAAAGTGATACTACAAGTTGAAAACTAAAGGATCAGAAAGGCTTATGGTGACTTGGGATAGTCGTAACATGGTGTGAGCATGCGCCAAGTCAACCCAAATAAAGCATCAAAGGAGAATACCACTATAATATGCTTTAATATGCTAAAACAACGCATGATTCATCCAAGGCACATTAAGAGATCTCAATTGTTTATAAAAAGTCATGCTACAACAAAGAATACTAAGCATAAAGCCAAAACTATATCAATCACAGCATGACAAAGCATAGGCCACAGTCAAAAACAAGCTCTCTTTACCACTTAAGCATGAGCTTTCCTACTCTTTTCCAAACCAAACCAAACTATTTGAACACCAATGTATGAAAGAGGGGGTCCAACCAATTTATTCAGCAAACTAATCAAACAAAGCAAATAAAAAACCAAAACGAAAACGAAAAAGAAGACGCTCCAAGAACAACACAACTATGCATGAAACAATAAAAATGAAGCGTTTGGAAGAAACCTGGGATTTTTATTGATGAAGAGGGGGATGCCTTGGGCATCCCCGAGCTTTGACGCTTGTACTTCTTGGATATTTCTTGGGGTGACACACGTGGCATACCCAAGCTTTGCTTTAGTCCATCCTTCATCTCATTACTCATTCCTTCCATACACCTGAAATTTTTTCTTCATACAAAACTTCACACAATCTTTATTAGCAACATTAGTGCACTGAAGATAATAAGTCTTTAGGTTCAGTTCTAACACCAATAAAACTTCCATTAAAACACAAGCTACTGTAGCACTTCCCTCAAAAAGCTCAATTCCCCAAAAGAACTCAAAAAGGGATGATGGAGACCTCATTGCAACATGTATCGGCAGTGAAAGGGATGATGGAGACGCTCACCCATCCTCTTTTCCTTGTTTTACTTTCTTGCAAGCTGCATGTATTCTTGATGATTTCTTGCTACTGATTGAGAGGGTTGGTTTGACCTCTTATATGCAAGATGAGAGTGCGCAATACGCTATGCTCGACAAAACTTTTGTTGAGAGCTTCACGTTTACTAACACACCCTATCAGTCTACTGTCTCTTTCAAAATCTATAATATGCCCTTCACCATGCCTTTGGAGAGATTTTGCAGTATTGTAGGTGTGCGTATGACCGGGACCCTGAAGAAAATTCAAGGGCGACCCGCTGATTTGTTGGAGCTTTACCGAGGGGTGACCAATGATGATGACCGCGTGGCACAGCGCGGAAAGATAAGAAATATCCAACTCCCTTCTCTTAGATACTTTGCATACTATCTTGCCACTAGTGTATTGGGTAGGGAGAACACTAGTAATATCTCCAACTATCATTTAGCATTCCTTGCTGCTGCGCTTAACAATGATACTCGGTACAATCTTGGCTCGCTTATTGCTCGCCGCCTAGCTGCTAGGGGGCCTATCTATGGGGGCATCATTGCCTCACGTGTAGTCAATGCATTAGGTCTTTCAGTGAACCCCGATGATGCTATGCTGGCACCACAGAGGCTTCACCTTGTTGCCATGAAAACTCATCAATTTGTCACTGCTACCTCTAATTTGAACAATCTAGTATATAGGATGCTTTTCACTGACGGGGATGAAAGGGAGATCCTTTTGCCACAACCTGGTTTGTTTAGTGTTGATAGGAGACCGTGGTCGCGCTCCAAGGAGGAGGTGGACGAGCAGTTTCGCTTGCTGGGTTTCCATGAGCAGCACCAGGAGGATGTGCCCTCCTATGATTACTCCGCACATTATGGAGGGACGTACTCGAGCTCGCACCAGGACGAGGGTACCTCCTTGTCGTACCACGGTGACACTTCATCTTGGCCAGCTTGGGATTGATACCCACTTAGGCCAAAAGCCTAAGCTTGGGGGGAGGTACGCCGACACCGCACACATCTCCATATCATGTTGCGTCGGTACTTTGTATATTCATGTTTTCGTTCTCTTTTTAGTTTTCGTTCTTCTTTGCTTTTGCTTTCTAAAACACAAAAAGACCAAAAATATTTTTGTTGTTTCTCTTTGGTTTGCTTCTTCTTTTTGCGTTGGTTTGTTTTTCCCTTTTTGCTTTGTTTGAACTATTCGAAAAACCCAAAAAGATTTTGCTTTGCTTGTTTTTCCCTTTTGGTTCTTGTTTAAAAATCGAAAACACCAAAAATATTTGTCGTTCTCCTTTGGTTTTTGCGTGTTTGCTACAGGGTTCGGCAGTCCTTGGTGGATATTGGTTTCATATTATTATTCAAGCCACACAAGTGAAGAGCAATAATTAGGATCAATGACAACTTGAGGCGTAGTAAGAGGCTGGTAACGAACTCTATTTGTTTTCATTTTTGTACATATACTCATCACTGTGGGCATGCTTAGCCCGTTCATGTAGAGTGTATGTTTTCTTTGGATGCTTAGTAGTTCTTGATTTCTTATGATTAGGTCCAGCTCGCTAATAGTTTGTAGCATGTCTTATGAATGTTTGCTTGCATTGCTCTATTCATAAATTGGTATGACACCGTGGTATCCTCCTCTGAATGTTTCATTTGATTGACTTGGCACATGCTCATGCATGCACATGACTGTAATAATCAGTTAAGCCTTGATGAATTATTTTGCCTTGAGGATCTTGAATCATTTTCATGCCATGAGTAGTCCTGTTTTGTTGCAAGCATGATAATGACAGCTATTGCTCTCCCATTTGTCGCTCCCTTACTTTTGCTAGCCTTCACTTCCACTGAGTGTTTTACTCATATTTCCAACTCCCTAAACCAAATATTTCCAAAGTGTCCACCATACCTACCTATTAGCATCATTTGCTACTCCCGTGCATATTCATTATGCCTTGTTTTCTTCCGAATAAAATATTTGCTTGTTATGGTAAAACTAGTTAGTAAAGCTCTCACGAACTTGATGGCACACTTTATTTCCTGCACTTAATAAACCTGAACCATTGTGAACTCTCCATGAAAGTTATATGCTTGCAAATTATAGGCTGGGGATTAGCAGAACCGTCCTGTCACGGGGAACGCTTTCAACACTTGTAAATATATACCCAGTTGATACCTTGCTCTTTTGTTTGCGGATGTCGTCAGTGTGAAATAAAAGGGGAGCTTGTAAGTCCATTATGTATGTGTGTTAGAGAAACGCCTAGGCCGCTGGTCTAATCCGTGCTGACATGGTGGAAACCTGCAGCGTAACCATAATGATATCTATGAAGCATTCTTCTTATAAAAAAAGAGAGAGATAGCTATTGAGAAAAAAAAGAGAGTTTTATGAAAAGAGGAAAGAGAGAAAAAAGCACCATTTTCCCATGGTAAATAAGAAGATTGCTGAGATACTCATTGTCTGCTTGCCTTGTCAATTTGATATGGGGATTCTTCTGTATCATCGGGCAAGGGGTACCCCATTGGCGGTTCTCAATGATACGCACATACTTACGATGACAAGAACTTAACGGTAACTAAAGTTGAGTAGCATGAGGAGCGGCCCTCGTACTCAAAGGACTTGGGATTTTCAGTTTATAGACTGTCAAGCATATAACTCAGATTAGACCTCACTTTCACCTTAACCACATTAAAGATGCTTATGATAGGGGCAATGAGAGGTCAAAGCTAACGAGTACCATACTTTTAGCATTTGGAAGCCTTTCAAAATTATTCAAAACCTTTTTGTTCTACTTGTTGAGTCTCCACATATTCTTTGAGCACCTTCTTGAGAGCATAGTTGTCATTCTTTGTGTTTGTTCCATTACTTGATTATTTGTGTTATGACTTTGATGCTTGTATCCTTGATATCTTTACTTCTAGTCATCACTCGAACTTCAGAGGTGCCTTGATATTCATAATCAAAGGGCAAGCAAGATACCACTCTGTCATACCTTTTTATGAGCATTGTAATGTTGCTTATGTTTGTGCTTCATGCTACTTATTATTCTTGAGTTGGAATATCTTCATAGCTTGTAATGACTATTAAGTAGACTAAGTTGCATACTCTTTATTATGAACTGTCTGAGTAGTTGATCACATTGCTGAGAATATTTACATCATATGAAGCAAATGTGTTCGTGAAAGTTCTTTAGCCGCACTCAGTTTTCAACTGAATTGCTTGAGGACAAGCAATAAGCTAAGCTTGGGGGGATTTGATATGTCCAAAACATATCTACTTTCCCGAACACTTTTGCTATTGTTTCTCCTCTATACTTGTGTGATTTGGATGCAACTAATACGAGCTGACGCTGTTTTCAGCAGAATTGCCTTGGTGTCTACTTTTTGTGCAGAAAATCAACTATCAGGAAAAATCCCGGAAAATATGCCAAAAATCCTATTTCACCCGAAGACTCCAGGAGCCAGAATACGAGACGGAGAAGAGCCAGGGGGTGGCCACACCACCTGGTGGCGCGGGCCAAGCCAGGCCACGCCAGGGGGTGGTGTGGGCCCCCCAGGCACCCCCTCGGCCTCTCTCTTCACCTATAAGGAGCCTTCTGACCTAAAAACTCCGGGAGGTTCGACGTTTTTCCAGAAGGAGTTCCGCCCCGCTGCCACCACCAGATTCCACGAAACAGCACCAGAAACTCCGTTCTGGCACACTGCCGGGACGGGGAATTGGAGAAGATCATCGCCATCATCATCACCATCGCTTCTCCATCGATCATCCATGTTTCCCCCATCTATGAGTGAGTAATCCCCCGCTGTAGGCCATGGGGATGGTAGGGATTAGATGAGATCGTTCATGTAATGGCATCAGATTGTTAGGGCATGGTGACTAGTATCTTTTATTAGTGCTTTATGACTTTGTTGCGACTTGTTGTGCTTAATGCTTATCACTAGGGCCCGAGTGCCATGATTTCAGATCTGAACATGTTATTGATTCATTATGATAGTATTGTTTTGGGTCTAATCTGCAAGTTGTATACACACGTTGTTGTCCGGAACCTATGGCCCTGAAGTGACAGAAATCGGGATAACCGGAAGGGAAAGGCTTTGATGTGAGGATCACATGTGTTCACAGAGTGTTAATGCTTTGGTCCGATGCTCTATTAAAAGGAGCACCTTAATTGCCAGTAGTTCCCTAGAGGCCCCGCTGCAAACGGGCTGGTAGGACAAAAGATGTTGTGCAAGTTCTCATTGCGAGCACGTATGACTATATATGGAACACATGCCTAGGATTGTCTAGTAGTTGGATGCTTTATCTTATTTATCTGCAATTGCCCTATGTTCTGATTGTTATGTGAATTGTCTTGTCCATGCAACGCCCGTCCATCCATCCCTATGCCTACCACACTCGAATCCCACTGTTTACTGCGTTTGTTACTATTGTCTTTGCTTTACTACTGCTGTTACTTTACTATTCCTACTACAAAACCGTTGCTACTGATAAACTGCTGTGAGCAAGATTGTTTCCAGGTGCAGCTGAATTGACAACTCAGTTGTTAAGGCTTATAAATATTCTTTGGCTCTCCTTGTGTCGAATCAATAAATGGGTTTCACTTCCCTCAAAAATACTGCGATACACCCCCTATACTTGTGGGTCATCAGCAGGGTGCCAGAACGGAGTTTCTGGTGCTGTTTCATGGAATCTCGTGGTGGCGGTGAAGCAGAACTCCTTCTGGAAAAACGTGGAACCCCTGGGAGTTTTTAGGTCAGAAGGCTTCTTATAGGTGAAGAGGGAGACCGAGGGGGTGCCTGGGGGCCCACACCATGCCCTGGCGTGGCCAGGCCCAGCTCACGCCTGGGGGGTTGTGGCCTGCCCCTTGCCCTCCTCCGTCTCGTATTCTGCCTCCTGAAGTCTTCTGGAAAAATAGGCACTTTGGCTTTTGTCCCGTCCAATTCCGAGAATATTCATTTTCTGACTTTCCTGGAACCAAAAATGCAGAAAACATGCAACTAGCATTGTGGCTCTTATTAATAGGTTAGTCCAAGAAATCATATGAAAAGTACTCCAAAGTGTGTACAAAACACAAGAAAGTGGATAAAACCAAGCATGGAACATCAAAAATTATAGATACATTTGCAATGTATCAACATCCCCAAGCTTAACTCCTACTTGTCCTCGAGTAGGTAAGTGATAAAAAGAAAGAATAATTTTTGAGGTGACATGCACCATCAAAGACTTGATCAAAGTACTTGTAAAACATTCAAAGTTGGGATCATAGTACTTCAATCATAACATGAAAGACAACATTCTAGCAATAAGACAAAGAAACTATGATGCAACATGAAAAGGTACAAACAAAAGATTCATGAATAACAATGCTTTGCAAGACGTTTGTTTGTTTCACATAAAGAAAACATAGCATAATAGTATTCAGCTTGTCCCTCATAGAGTAGCAAATATAAATGCATAGGACACCTTCAAAGTTCATAAGAGTGACTAGATACAAATAGTTTAAAACAAGAAATATCAAGGTATGCATCAATCAACAAGTCTTGGGACAATGCACATAGAACTAAGAATTGCCACTACGCTCTCAAAGTAAGTGCATAAAGGTAGAAGATGGAGACTCAATATAATGGTGGAAGAAATGCCTTCATAGAAGGAAGCAGGGATTCAAGTCTCATAAAGAGCTTCCAAAAATTATGGTACTTATAGCTTTCAGCTCTCATTGCCCCTATCATAAGCATCTTGAAGTGATAAAGGTTAAAGTGAACAAACTATGGTGTACATGCTTGACGAAGTATAAGTTAGGAATCTCATGTCCCTTGTATACGAGGGCCGCTCCTCATGCTACTCAAGTTTAGTCACCGGTAAGTTCTTGTCATTGTAAGTACATGTGTATCATAGAGAACCGCCAACGGGGTACCCCTTGCCCGATGATACGGAAGAATCCCCATATCAAAATGACAAGGCAAGCAGACAACGAGCATCTCAGCAATCTTCTTATTTACCATGGGAATATGGTGCTTTTTTCTCTCTTTCCTCTTTTCATAATCTCATTTTTTTCTCTTTTTTCTCAATATAGGACTCTTTTTTTATAAGAAGAATGCTTCATAGACAGCTCATTATGGTTACGCTGCCGGTTTCCACCATGTCAGCATGGATTAGACCAGCGGCCCAGGCGTTTCTCTAACACATATACATAACTCCATGGACTTACAAGCTCCCCTTTCATTTCACACCGACGACATCCATATACAAAAGAGCATGATATCAACTAGGTACAAGGTACCAAGTGCAATGTTGAAAGCGTTCCCCATGAAAGCATGGTTCTGCTAATCCCCAACAAATAAGTGCAAGCATATACAACATAGACGACACAATGGTTCTAGTTTATTAAGGGCAAGAAAAGTAAAGTGTGCCATCAAGTTCGTGAGAGCTTTAATCACTAGTTTTCTCATAACAAGTTTAATTTGGAAGATAAACAAAAGCATGAATATACTTGGAATAGCATAAGCTAGTAGGTAGGTATGGTGGAATCTTTGGAATAACTTGGTTTAGGGAGTTGGATGCATGAGTGGAACTCATACTTGGTTGTGGAGGCTAGCAAAAGACTGGGAGCGACAAACTAGGAGAGCAATAATGGCCATAATCATGCAGAGCGACAAAACATCATTGATCAAAGCATAAAGTGTTACTACAAGTTGAAAACTAAAGGATCATAAAGGCTTATGGTGACTTGGGATAGTCGTAACATGGTGTGAGCATGCGCCAAGTCAACCCATATAAAGCATCAAAGGAGAATACCACTATACTATGCTTTAATATGCTAAAACAACGCATGATTCATCCAAGGCACATTAAGCAATCTCAATTGTTTATAACAAGTCATGCTACAACAAAGAATACTAAGCATAAAGCCAAAACAATATCAAGCACGGCATGATAAAGCATAGGCCACAGTCAAAAACAAGCTCTCTTTACCACTTAAGCATGAGCTTTCCTACTCTTTTCCAAACCAAACCAAACTATTTCAACACCAATGTATGAAAGAGGGGGTCCAACCAATTTATTCAGCAAACTAATCAAACAAAGCAAACAAAAAACCAAAACGAAAACGAAAAAGAAGACGCTCCAAGAACAACACAACTATGCATGAAACAATAAAAATGAAGCGTTTGGAAGAAACCTGGGATTTTTATTGATGAAGAGGGGGATGCCTTGGGCATCCCCGAGCTTTGACACTTGTACTTCTTGGATATTTCTTGGGGTGACACGCGTGGCATACCCAAGCTTTTCTTTAGTCCATCCTTCATCTCATTACTCATTCCTTCCATACACCTGAAATTTTTTCTTCATACAAAACTTCACACAATCTTTATTAGCAACATTAGTGCACTCAAGATAATAAGTCTTTAGGTTCAGTTCTAACACCAATAAAACTTCCACTAAAACACAAGCTACTGTAGCACTTCCCTCAAAAAGCTCAAGTCCCCAAAAGAACTCAAAAAGGAACCAACAAGAAGCAAATGCAAATAGTGGCAGAAATCTGTCAAAACAGACCAGCAGGTAAATACGAATTTTCTCGAGGATCTTCTGCTGCTCAAATCAAAAAGTGTTGAACTAACGAAAGTTAGATAACAACCTGGGGCAGAAGCACAAAAAATCACACCACAAAAAGACGTTAGAGATTTTACATGAATTTTTATGGTGAAGCACAGAAATCTGTTTCGGGACAGCAACTTTCCCAATCATTACTTCTCTCTCATTAGAGGTTACTCTTTGCACAAAAAGCAAATAAAAAGGATAAGGAGCGGTTATTACTAAAGTAATAACTTCCAAGACTCATCTAAAACTTTTGGGTTATCTGCCAATAAGTACTTTTCTTTAATGCCTTTAAGTTAGGCAAAAGCAAAAACTATAATGGATAGAATAGAAGTAAGCGGAGATAATCATAGTGAACACATTGTTTTGTTCAACGAAATCCTTTTGTTAACAAAGTTGATCAGGTCTTGTTACCAAAACAAGTTCATATGAGACAAAACTTTGTAATGATTATGTTACCTCAACCTTGATAGCAATGGTCCCAATCATAATAGTTTCAAATTTTTCTCTTGGTATGGGACAATATATTTCTCCAACTTGAATGCCCTCAACATGTTCAATTGAATTCAAAACCATAAGTACTATAGATCTTCTTGGGGAAATAGAAAGTATGTTCCTTGTCATTAACATTGAAGGTCACCTTCCCTTGATTACAATTAATAATAGTTCCTGCAGTATTTAAGAAAAGGTCTCCCAAGAATAATAGATATATTATCATCTTCAGGCATGAAAGTTTGAGAGGATGCTCACATAAGAAATATGAGTTGAAGTAAAAGAGAGCATAAAGAAGCAAATTCAAAACACATTTAAGTCTAACCCACTTCCTATGCATAGGAATCGTGTACGCAAATAAATTCACAAAGAACAAAGTGATAGGCATAGGAAGATAAAACAAGAGTAACTTCAAAACTTTCAGCACATAGAGAGGTGTTTCAATACCATGAAAACTTCTACAACCATATATTCCTCTCTCATAATAATTTTTAGTAGCCTCATGAATAAACTCAACAATATAACTATCACATAAAGCATGCTTTCATGATCTACAAGCACTAGAGCTTTATCATAAACATTTTCAAAAGAATCCTCAGGAACATAACATTCATCCTCCTTTAGTAAGCATGGAGGACAATCAAATAATGTAAGGGATAGAGAGTTACTCTCATTAGAAGGTAGGCATGGGTAGCTAATCCATTCTTCCTCCTTTTGTTCATCACTCTCCTATTTTTCATCTAATGAGATTTTAGGTTCATCAATTTCTTCTTCCATAGGATCCTACAAGGCATTAGTCTCTTCCATTTGTGGAAAGCATCTATTAAAATATTCAAGAATATAGCCATTTTCATCCTTGTAATTATCAAAGAAAAATTTAAGTATACCATAAACCTCATATTTGTAGGGTGAATCATCAATATTTTCAAGCAAACTAGCAAGTTCAAAAGCACCCTTCCAAGCAATAAATTCTTCAATTTGTTCCGCATCATAAAAGTCATAAATTTATTTAGCATAAGAAGATATGGTATCATTATCATTATACTCACATTGAAAAGGAAGGTGTTTATACCTCTTTCTGCAACGAGATTTATCACAGCAATAAGTAACATTATAAGTAGAGCACACGTTTCTAGCAATGGTATACAATCTATCAATTTGTTCCCATAAGCGTTTCCCTTTTTGTGACAAGCGGTGTTACTTATAATAATATTTTTGATCTTCCGTGAACCCACCTTGCCAATAAGCTTTAGTTTCAAAGAAACCAACCATTGACAACAAGCATGATAAGGCAAGACAATAACAGACCAACGAAAATAATAACTAGAGTAGGAACTACTTTTTTTGTATCTTTTGATAAAGAAACAAGCAAACAAGGTGAAAATAAAATTATCTTGAACAATAGTGATTCCAAGTGGACTTGATAATTAAAGCTATGCTCCCCGGCAACGGCGCCAGAAAATAGTCTTGATGACCCACAAGTATAGGGGGTGTATCGCAGTATTTTCGAGGGAAGTGAAACCCAATTTATTGATTCGACACAAGGGGAGACAAAGAATATTTATAAGCCTTAACAACTGAGTTGTCAATTCAGCTGCACCTGGAAACAATCTTGCTCACAGCAGTTTATCAGTAGCCGTAGTTTTGTAGTAGGAGTAGCAAAGTAACAGCAGTAGTAAAGTAAAGACAGCAGTAACAATAGCAGTAAACAGTGGGATTCGAGTGCGGTAGGCATAGGGATGGATGGACGGGCGTTGCATGGACAAGAAAATTCACATAGCAATCAGAACATAGGGTAATTGCAGATAAATAAGATAAAGCATCCAAGTACTAGATAATCCTAGGCATGTGTTCCATATATCATCAGACGTGCTCGCAATGAGAACTTGCACAACATCTTTTGTCCTGCCAGCCCGTTTGCAGCGGGGCCTCAAGGGAACTACTAGCAATTAAGGTGATCCTTTTAATAGAGCACCGGAGCAAAACATTGACACTCCGTGAACACATGTGATCCTCACATCAAAGCCATTCCCTCCGGTTATCCCGATTTTTGTCACTTCGGGGCCTTTGGTTCCAGACAACAACGTGTGTATACAACTTGTAGATAAGACCAAAAACAATACTATCATAATGAATCAATAACATGTTCAGATCTGAAATCATGGCACTCGGGCCCTAGTGACAAGCATTAAGCACAAAAAGTCGCAACAGTCATAAAGCACTAATAAAAGATACTAGGCACCATGCCCTAACAATCTGATGCCATTACAAGAATGATCTCATCCAATCCCTACCATCCCCATAGCCTACAGCGGGGGATTACTCACTCATAGATGGGGGAAACATGGATGGTCGATGGAGAAGCGATGGTGATGATGATGGCGATGATCTCCTCCAATTCCCCGTCCTGGCAGGGTGCCAGAATGGAGTTCTGGTGCTGTTTTGTGGAATCTCGTGGTGGCGGCGGAGCGGAACTCCTTCTGGAAAAACATCGACCCCCCCGGAGTTTTTAGGTCAAAAGTCTTCTTATAGGCCAAGAGGGAGACCAAGGGGGTGCCTAGGGGGCCCACACCATGCCCTGGCATGGCCAGGCCTAGCCCGCGCCTGGGGGGGGGGGTGGCCAGCCCCTGCCCTCCTCCGTCTCGTATTCTGGCTCCTGGAGTCTTCTGGAAAAATAGGCACTTTGGCTTTTGTCCCGTCCAATTCCGAGAATATTCATTTTCTGGCTTTCTTGGAACCAAAAATAGCAGAAAATAGGCAGCTGGTACTGTGGCTCTTGTTAATTGGTTAGTCCAAGAAATCATATGAAAAGTACTCCAAAGTGTGGACAAAACACAAGAAAGTGGATAAAACCAAGCATGGAACATCAAAAATTATAGATACATTTGCAATGTATCAGTTCCCTCCGCTTCCCGCCATATTTTCCCGCCTTTTTCCTCTATATCTAGGCCAACCACCATGGCCATACACACATCCAGATCTTCCCCTCTCACAACAATGGACACCGCATACTGGGCCATTCTAACCCTCGAGGAGACTAAGGCACTGTGGGCCTCCAGCTACCCATGCCCGCTGGCTACCGGCTACCAGCCGACTGGATACTGAATGCTGGAGGAGTTCCTGTCCCTCCTGTGCCTCAAGGTTCCGCCTGCCAAGTGGCCATCATGAACCACTTCTACCTCGAGCTCACGCCGGAGCAGCGGATGGATCCCTATTGGGATCCCAACAACTACGACACTTGGAATGCCTTCTTTGCTAACCGGTAGAAAAAGGAGCTCACCAGGTACGAGGGTGATGGCCCGCCCCCATTGAACCACAACGAGGTTGGTCGCCTCCTGTGGTGGGCAAACCGGACTATCGTCGGTGTGATGCGCTACATCGCCCAGGGAGATCATCCTCGCCTGTGGTGCCCACACTTTGACCCTCCACAGAGCCACAAGAAGGGTTTGGATGGTGAAGGTCGCGAGCTACGCAACATCGTCATCAAAGAGCCCCCTCCCTCACGCGTCGTGAATCCGAGGCCGGAGTGGCAGGTACCCCTGGAATATGCCATGTCTGGGCTTAGGATCCAGCCGCGTGCGCCTAGCGACGACGACGACGATGATGACGAAGATGAAGACGACCTTGAAGCTGTGTACTATAGGGCTAGATATGAGTATGACTAAAGGGGGCCTTTAGTCCCGATTTCTTAGTCCTAGTTTTTTAATAATAATAAATGTCTTGAGTGTTAGTCCCGGATTGTGGCTGGACCGGCGGGACTAAAGGGGGGACTTTAGTCCCGATTCCGTAGACCCATTTAGAAACCTAGACTAATGGATCATTTCCTACTAGTGTTGGTCTCTCTACAACTTTGCCAAACTATGAATATGTTCTATTCTTGTGCCGAGGAGCTAACTAATTTCACATATTAGGGAGTACATCTATGGCCAACTTGTTGGAGATGCCAGAGGACTGGGCTCCGGCGGCATCTCCCTCAAGTTGGCCATAGTGTTGTCCCTGCTCTTGTAGTTCATAACTTCTCTACCTAGATCAATATGTCGAGGAGTTAACTAATTTCACATATTAGGGAGTGCCTCTATGGCCTGCTTCAGAGAGATGCCGGTGGACTGGGCTCCGGTGGCATCTCCCTGAAGTTGTCCGTAGTGTTGTCCCTGCTCTTGTAGTTCATAACTTCTCTACCTAGACCAATATGTCGGGGAGCTAACTAATTTCACATATTAGGGAGTGCCTCTATGGCCAGCTTCAGAGAGATGCCAGAGGACTGGGCTCCGGCGGCATCTCCCTGAAGCTGGCCGTAGTGTGTTGTCCCTGCTCTTTCACACCATCTTCTTTGCAGTTGATAACTTCACAGGGATGCCTATTTATAGATTAAAACAGCACAACATAGTGTCGACACTCACGACATAATGTCGACACTCACCCCTGTCATAGTGCCGACACTCGCCCCTTAAGTCCCGGTTGGTTTCTTCAACCGGGACTAAAGATGAATCTTTAGTCCCTGTTGGAAAAACTAACCGAGGCTAAACATATTTCCCGCCATATGTTTTTCCCGCCACGTTTTCCCTCCATGTTTTCCTGCCATGTTTTCCCGCCATGTTTTCCCTCCATATGTTTTTCCCGCCACGTTTTCCCGCCCTTTCCATCTATATATAGGTCGGCGAACGTCATGAACAACACACATCCACACATTCCCTGCCACACATCCACACATTTCCTGCCGCCTACTTTAGGATGCCCCCGCGTGTTCGTCCATGACTTGGCAGCAACAATGGCGGAGTACGGGGCTCCATCGGGCATGTCCGAGACTAGGCTCCGCCGGGCTGGGACTGGGAGGTGCTACCTTCCGGGACGTGTAGCCTGGTGAGGAATCCGGGTCCCGTTGTTGACCCGGAGCTTCTTTTGTGGCGGTCGCATGGTCTAGGAGCAGTGCAGAGGGAGCCAGCCCCCGAGGAGGTGGTACAGAGGCGTGTCAGGGAGGAGAACGAGCATGTAAGCCGCTATATGTATGTGTTGGAGGTCAGGTTTTCCAATACCTGGCAGCATCTTCTGGGACCTCACCGGAGCTATGCTCATGTGATGGTTCCTTCTCTTTGGGTGACCACGTCCCGCGGCTCAGAACCCGGTCGTCGACGTCCAGTTTGATTGAGAAAGATGTATTACATGAAAGAGGGCCTTTATATCTCAAATAAAAAGTTTAATACATTACATAGATTTATGTCTCAAATAAAAGGTTTAATACATCATTACACATCACTAACATCTAGTGTTGTGGTTTTCTTCTGCACCGTAGCCATGGAGAATCTTCATCATTTAACAGGAGGCTTGGGTCAGTTTTCACTTTGAATGGCGGAATTTCATGAAACTTATTGTAATCTTCTGACATGTCTGTCTTATCATCCACTCCCATGATGTTTCTTTTCCCTGAAAGAACTATGTGGCGCTTTGGCTCATCGTATTCTGTATTCTTTTGCTTATCTTTCCTTTTTCTTGGTTTGGTAGACATGTCCTTCACATAGAAAACCTGAGCCACATCGTTGGCTAGGACGAATGGTTCATCCATGTATGCAAGATTGTTGAGATCCACTGTTGTCATGCCGTACTTTTGGTCTACATGTACCCCTCCTCGTGTCAGCTTGACCCATTTGCACCGAAACAAAGGGACCTTAAAAGTAGGTCCATAGTCAAGTTCCCATATCTCCTCTATGTACCCATAATATGTGTCCTTCTGCCCATTGTCATCTGTTGCATCAAAGCGGACGCCACTATTTTGGTTGGTGCTCTTTTTATCTTGGGCAATCGTGTAAAATGTATTCCCATTTATCTCGTACCCTTGGAAAGTACATATAGTCGAAGATGGTAACCTGGCCAACGATTACAACTGATCTCCAACAGTGGTGTTATTCATGAGATGTGTCTACAACCAACTGCCAAAATTCTTCTCGTGTTCCCCTTTAATCAAGGAGTCAGGCTTCCCCGGGTTTTCGGAGCGTAGAATATTCTTGTGTTTCTCAATATACGGAGCCACCATAGTGGAATTGTGTAGAACTATGTAGTGTGCTTGACTGAAAGAATGCCCGTCCCTACATACAATTGATTTCCTTCCTAGTGTTCCTTTTCCAGTCAGCCTCCCCTCATACCGAGATTCAGGAACGCCAATCGGCTTAAGGTCAGGAAGAAAGTCAACACAAAACTCAATGACCTCCTCTGTTCCATAGCCCTTGGAGATGCTTCCTTCTGTCCTAGCACGGTTATGAACATATTTCTTTAAGACTCCCATGAACCTCTCGAAGGGGAACATATTGTGTAGAAACGCAGGACCGAGAATTCTAATCTCTTCGACTAGGTGAACTAGGAGGTGCGTCATAATATTGAAGAAGGATGGCGGGAACAATAACTCGAAGCTGACCAGACATTGGACCACATCAATTTGTAACCCTGATAGACTTTCTTGATCGATTACCTTCTGAGAAATTGCATTGAGGAATGCACATACCTTCACAATGGCTAGTCGAACATTTTCTGGTAGAATTCCCCTCAATGCAACCAGAAGAAATTGCGTCATAAGCACGTGGCAGTCATGAGACTTTAGGTTTTGAACTTTTTTCTCTTTCATATTTACTAGTCCCTTTATATTCGACGAGAAGCTAGACGTGACCTTGATACTGAAAAGGACTTCAAATAAGATTTCCTTCTCTTCTTTGGTAAGAGCGTAGCTGGCAAGCCCTTGAAACTGCCCTGGATGCTTGCCGTCTCGTCCTTTATGATGTTGCTGGTCCTCCCGTGCTGCCTAGGTATCTTTTGACTTCCTATACAAGCCCAGGAAGCCTAGAATATTCATGCAAAGATTTTTCGTCAGGTGCATCACGTCGATTGCAGAGCAGACCTCGTGCACTTTCCAATAGGGTAGCTCCCAAAATATAGATTTCTTCTTCCACATGGGTGCGTATCCGTCGGCGTCTTTCGGAACAGGTTGTCCTCTAGGACCCTTTCCAAAGATTACATCCAAATCCTTGACCATACCAAATACATTAGCACCAGTATAGGGGACAGGCTTCGTCCGGGTTTCTCCCCTGCCATTGAAATGCTTGCCTTTCTTCCTTAAGTGATGAGTTGGTGGACGAAAACGGCGATTGTACGGGTACACATTCTTCCTACATTTATCCAGATATATACTTTCAGTCTCATCTAAACAGTGCGTGCATGCATTGTATCCTTTGTTCGTCTGTCCTGAAATGTTACTAAGAGCAGGCCAATCATTGATGGTTACGAACAACAACACTTGTAGGTCAAATTCCTTCTATTTGTGCTCATCCCATACACGTACACCTGGTTTGGCCCACAAGTGTAAACGTTCATCAACTAATGGCCTTAGGTACACATCAATGTCGCTGCCGGGTTGCTTCGGGCCTTGGATGAGCACTAGCATCATAATGAACTTCCGCTTCATGCACGACCAAGGAGGAAGGTTGTAGATACATAGAGGCATGGGCTAGGTGCTATGACTGCAGTTCTGCTCCCCAAAAGGATTGATGCCATCGGTACTTAGACCAAACCATAAGTTCCTTGCATTACCCAAAGTCCGGGAAGTCCCTCTCGATTTTTCCCCACTGCCGACCATCAGCAGGGTGCCTCAACTTCCCGTCTTTCTTACAGTCTTCCAAGTGCCATCACAACAACTTTGCATGCTCTTTGTTTCTGAACAAACGTTTCAACCGTGGTATTATAGGAGCATACCACATCACCTTGGCAAGAACCCTCTTCCTGGGTGGCTCGCCCTCAACATCGCCAGGGTCATATTTTCTGATCTTATAACGCAATGCAGCGCAGACCGGGCATTTATCCATATTATCGTACTTCTCACCGCGATAGAGGATGCAGTCATTAGGGCATGCATGTATCTTCTGCACGTCTAATCCTAGAGGGCAGACAACCTTCTTTGCTTCGTCGTACTGGAGGGCAATTCGTTATTTCTTGGAAGCAGCTTCTTCATTATTACCAGAAACTTTTCAAATCCCGAGTCAGTCACACTGGTCATCTTCAACAATTCTAGTGTGCTACCCAGCTTCTTCTGGCCATCTTCACAAGTTGGGTACAATAATTTGTTGTGGTCCTGTAACATCTTCGCTAACTGCAACCTCTCTTTTTCTGTGTCGCAGTCTCGCTTTGCATCAGAAATGACCCGATCAAGATCATCAGCGGTCTCATCTTGTTCCCGTTCTTCTTCATTATCTTCCATTGTGGTATCAACGTATTCAGGAAACATAGATCGGTAGTTGTCATCATCGTTCTCATTCCAACATTCAGCATAGGGACAACATATAAAACCATCCCGCCGCTTGATCGCCTCGGCCACAAGGCGAAAAGAACGCACGCCTTCTCTGTAAGCATCAGAGCGTCGGTCACCGGACATCCATGGATGACTCATCTGCATCATACAACCATATATATCAAACGCAATCACGATGATAAAATTACTACCGCGCAGTCTAAATGAGAAAATACTTGCTAACCTTTTAGGACACCTAGAAACAAAGATGAGAAAACTTAAGTGTGGCTCTGGCACCTCATATCATGTTTTGTCTTATGTGAACTCAATTGGCATCGTACTAACAGGCATTTCACCGAACACCTCTAGTGCATATGAAGAAAAAATTAGCACAAAGTTATACCCACCACACATAGGAAAAAAACAGGAGAGAGTGGAGGGCTAGTGCATTATATATAGGGCTAGACCATTAGTCCCGGTTTAAAATACAAACCGGGACTAATGGTTCTGTCAGGACCACGCGGACGTGCCTAGACCTATTAGTCCCGGTTTTTATCGGTCCCTTACAGGTCAGGACAAAGGACATCGGCGTCCTCGGGCCGTCTGGTTCGGACCATTAGTCCCGGCCCCAGCCACGGCCGGGACTAGTGGCCCGAACCAAATGCCCATTTTCTACTAGTGTATGGAGAGAGAAGAGGCAGAGGCCACATGGTTTGGATTGAGCCACAATCCAATCTTTGTATAAACATTTCCGCCAAATAGAAAACAATCGTGAGATGGAGCTCGATTAAAAACAAGTGGCACATATAGAGTACAAACCAAAGAACACAATCACGAGTTATTTTCATTGATAATGATAACTAAAACATGAATTATTACACCAAACAATCGATGAGTATCTTATTTCAAGGCAGCACCGCAATAGCAGTCGTATAAAAGCAACATGTGGTAGGTGCGCTGTATTGTATAGGAGGAACACACATGGAAATCAAATTGAAACCAACATGTACTAGATATGGAAGTAAGAAAGCCTAGGCGTGGCCGGTCGGATGAACAACTTTATACCAGTTTGAACCCTTTCTGTTGCATAGCACATCGAGGCAAATCTCCATGCAATTTCCCCACGCTTTATTATTATGAGCAAAACGTGCCTCACACTCGTGATCGCATTGTGCGGAGCAGAAGATGCAATAAAAGCCTCCATACCCTTTGGTGCATTTGACCGGTGCTTCAGCCGCTTCCACTATTAGTGGCAGTCCGACGAAGAGGACCAGCACGAGCAGGGCTGCCATCTTGAGCGTGACCGCGGAGATGGAACCCATGGCGATGATCAAGCGAGCAAGCTGTATGCTAATGATTCAGACTCACGACTATATACTATCAAGATGGTTGGATGATGGGGAACTCTATGCTAGCAGATGGAAGGATGGTGTCTTGCTTGATGAAATGATAGTGGGGCGAGGGGCTCCTGTTTTATAGCTAGCTAGGCGCACGACTGGCTGGCCGGAGATCTCATCGATTAATTGTGAGATCGATTACTCCAGCGCTAGGGGTATAGCACATAGTGCTATTGCACATAGTTGTGAGATCGATTAATTAAATATGGAATTAAGCTGGTATTCAGATGTAGTGTATATATTAGCCTAGATTAAGCCATTGAAGTGTGTTTTGGTACATGCTCGCACTCAAGATAGCAATTTTGACGCACCTTGAGTTATTAAATCGGATTACTACAACGCCAGGGTGGAGATCCGTTTAGCGATGTGCGGCCATATTAATGGATGAACACACGTATTTCCAAGGTGTGTACCTCGTGCTCAGTTTTAATAGTATATACTCTCAGAAAGAGAAGAAGCTCACGGCATAAATTAATCAATGGTGTCAACATGTCTATTAAGGCATAAATTAATCAATGGCTAAGTTTTTAGAGATGTGCGGCCATGCTAATGAATGAACGCACGTATTCCTAAGTTGTGTACCGCGTGCTCAGTTTTCAGTTTTAATAGTATATACTCTCGAAAGAGAAGAAGTCTGATGGCTCAAATTGATCAATGGTGTCAACACGTCTATTACACTAGCCTCAATAGGAATATGATAGGTGGTATCATCCATTACATGAATGCAAAATATTTATGTGTCACTGCAATGCTCTCGACTGGTATCTTGAAATAATCTTGTATTACGATTATCCATGATACAGCTGTCGGATGGTGTGGACGAGTGTAAAATTACTAGAGAGTGGTAAATTTTTAGTTGACTCAGTGTATATAGCTTTGATTCAACCTGATATTTTGGTAGATGATAATTGTAAAATTTGGAAGATAAAAATACCCCTAAAGACGAAGATATTCGCATGCTATCTATACAAGGGAGTAATTATTACAAAACATAATCTTCTAAAGAGGAATTGACATGGCATTTTCTGTCATCATGATGAGACGATCCGACATTTATTTTTGCATTAAAAATTTGCTCGTTCTATAAGGTCAATCATCCAAGTAGCATCTAGTTTATCTCCCCATGCTAGGTGGCCAATGCATTTGGTAACTGGTTGCATGAGATAGATGATAAATATAGGACCTTGTTTAAGGTGGGAGCGCTTGCTATTATTTGGCCGCTATGGGTATGTAGAAATGACAAGATTTTCAATAACATTGTGTCTTCTTCTCTGCAGGATATCTATCGGGCCACGGATATTCTCCGATGATATACTACTCTCTAACGTATGGAGTCTCGTGACTTGTTTGTGGACAGGTGTACGCGATTGGAGGAGGCGGCAAGAGATATTTTCTCTAACATGGATGGCCGCGTGATCTGCGGATTGATCTTCTATAGCTTGGCCGTTTATTTATTTTGATAGTGTTATTTGTAATGTTGGACTACTTTCTTTGTTCTCTAGTTGTGTGGATTGATCGGCTATGTGCATCTTAGCTATACAAAGACCGGGTATAAACACTATTGTTAAGTAATAAAAGCACCAATTTCTAAAAAAAATATGTCACTGCAATTAATGATGAAAGAGATTGTGTTCTTATCATAGGTAGATACGATACAAAATCTTGTACCCAATTTTTCCTTAAGATTCTATGAGACAATAAATATATGAAGACTATGTTACTACTTCATGATACTATGCATTGTGAGGATGGTATTATATAGTAGTATCACACTATTGTGACTAGTCTTAAGGCATAAATTAATCAGTGGCTCAGTTTTTAGAGTTGTGTGGCCATGTTAATGAATGAACGCACATATTCCTGTTTTTACATGGAACACTTGTATTCCATTAAGACACGACCATGTCATCGACACCAAACGGGTTACAGAATTAGAATAGTTCGTTGTCCACAACATATGGTCTTTGTGAACTACCCCTACACCCAAAGCAGCTAGCTCATGAGCTGGCTTATTACAATTGCGAGGAGCAAAAACGATAGTGGCCTCAAGAAAAGAGGTTCTCAACCTATACTTCATATCAGAGACGAGGGTGCCAATCGTAGCTAGATCATACTCTGAAGATGACATCGCTCTCTGAAGGTTACTAGAGTATATTTCAAACATAGCTCGTCCCACTCCGACATGTTCTGCAATCTGAAGAGCATTTGACAACGCCATTGCCTCAGCCTGTAGTGCATCAGAGGCATGGTTACTTGGACCAGCGACAGTAAACTGAATCTGGGCATCTTGATTCCGACAGATAGCACCCCAACCACCAGAATGAGTTATATCTTTGAATGGCGCATCCACATTAATTTTGACAAAACTTGGTGGTGGTCTCAACCAGTGGTTTTGAGTTGCCGTGGTTAAACATGCATGTTTCTTCATGTATTGATTCCATTCATCAACATGACGGCGTACCGAGAATTGGAATTGATCAACAGACGGCCTTTGTTCTCCATGGTTCCCCCTGCTACGTTCTGTCCGACAATTCCACAATAGAGCAACAGTCAACAGCTGTTCATTTGCCGTCGGGTACAAAATTTCCTGCAGAACTTCCAAGGCCGATCTACATGGTAGAAGCTTGAGGCGTACATCTTCCAGGAGCAAGCTCCGCCATCTCTGTAACACCCTCGAATCGGCCCTATGCAAGTTTTAGCCCTTTCCGCCAAACCCGCATATAAACGATTCAAGGACGCCCACTAGGCACTTTCGTGCGGGCGGAAAACGAAGTAATACCATTACACAACAGTCCTCAATGGGACCCAAAGAACAGATATATATACAACAGCGACTCCATGAGTCAAGAATACAGATATAATATACAAAGATCCAAATCACCTCGAAACGATAGAGCGTCCGACTACGGACAAGATGCAAATGGGGCTAAGAGCCCTGAAGAATAACCAATGGCGTCCATAACCCTGCCCAAGCCAAGCCGGAAGGGTAACCCTGCTAACGACGTCGATCTCAAACCTGCTAAAACAAAAGGGGTGCCGACAAAGGGCAGATGAAAAAGAGGAGAGTCAGTACTGAGGACAGTACATGGCGAGGCTAGAATTCGGTGGCTCTCGCCTACATAGGTATGCTGGACTGAAGCGGCAACGCGGCGGCACTAAACAACCTATAGAGACTTGATACAACTGGCGGTTATCAGAGAGGGATAAGAAATACCTATTCGGATTCAACCTGAAGCTAACACCAAACAAACCCATCCTGGTATTTCCCCCTCCAGACCAAACGAGGAAGTCGGACCAAGGAACTCACACAGTTGGCAATTTTACTCATTCCATTATAGTTGCAGCAATTACTAATCAGATATAGATAGCATGAGTCATCCTGATAGCATAAGTAGTGGGCAGTTTTAGTTAACATTCCGTTGTAGTTGGAACATTTACTAGTCAAATATAATTGTCCCGAGGAATCCCAAACCCAACAGTTGTTGACACTTTTATCACATTCCATTGGAGTTACAATACTTACTAGGCAGATATAGTATGTCACAAAACAACTCAGATCCACCAGCTGTTGGCATTTTTAATATCCACTCCGTTATAGTTGAATATGATTACTAGTCATACATTAAGTCATGTTTATAGCACTACTTTAGTTATGCTTGTCTATGATCGAGATACTGTGCTCCAAGTCATCCATAACCGCAGACACGGCTTTCAGAAAGTTTTACCCTGCAGGGGTGCATAAATAGCAACACACACTCGATCAACCTCGGAAAAACTGACTCAAAACCCACGAGGTATTCACGACAAAGCGATCATAGGATTCATAAATATTTCAGGGGGCCACCCCACTAAGCTACCCGCAACGAAGTTGGCCGGCTCCGGAACGGACCCAGGGTTTGCGTCAATGGCTGTAAACGACTGGGAACCCGAAAGTGTGACTGAGCTTGTCGATACCGCGAAAACACTCCGCGATCCTAAACAGTACAGGTGCTCCACGCACAATCTTAAATAAAGCAGTAAACATGGCATAAGTACAGGATAGTAATAAAGCCCCAAACTACTTTGTGGCCCCAAGAAATAGAAATGAATCAAGCTCTGGCTCAGGGGGGGGTCCACGGCCTCCCGGATGTGGATAGTGCGAAAAATCAAGGAACAGGTATCAAGTACTCGGGGTCCAACGGGACACAAGTGAGCGTGGAAGAACCAAATAACATCTATTGCCCACCGATGCCTCTACATTAGTTATAGCTAGCATTTTAATAGTTGTATTTAAAGACATGATCATCTCCACCATAAACATCTGCCCGCATTCCAACAACTGTGGTACTTGACAACACGAGATCGCACCTGAGCAAGAAACTACAACTCGCAAGGCCAGCTATCTACCAAACAACAGGTAATAGGAGGTGTCCAAGGAAATATAGAGGCTGCACGGGATATAACCAGTGTACGGAAACTAAAGCATCACGACACGGATAGCAATAGATCAACAGGAGGAAATAAAGACTATAAATGCAAAATAGGTAGAAAGAGGGAGGATGCTCGCCTGGGAAACACTGCCGACGGATCATACCTGGAGAACTTGTCGATACTCGCATCCACTCATCGGCCTAATCCGCGAAGAAGCAAACACTAAAAGAAACACCGGATGCACTATGTAATACGACGGCAGAAGATTCAGCATGATTATGATATGATGCAGATGCGGTGCGTTTAGGCAATATTAAGCGGAACCGGGGTCCCGACATTTAATTAATAGGTTCAAGTTATTTATCTACCCCACAATTTAGATGTTGAATTAACAAGGCGAAACAGGACATCGGTTCGCTACGCAAATTTAAATAGAGTCCGGAATAAGACAACAATATTTCACATATAGGCTCCATATTTAATTATGAGGTGAATTCGGCATAATGCCCCCAAACCACAGACAAGTATGCATGCATGGACAATTTAATATGCAACAAGTTTTATATATAGCATTTATAAAATAGGGGCTCAGGAAAAGGTTCACACATCTGGGTTCAGGAGATCTTGGGTTCCGGGGGGATTTGGGTTTCAGACTCAGGGTACGACGGGGGAACGGTTCGACAGGATCTGTCTCGGACAACGGAAGGAGAGCTTGGCGTTCCGGGAAGAAGGACTAGGTTTGGCGTCGAGGGGGGGGGGGCTCATCGGATTCGCCCTGGTCGGTGTCGATCTTGTCGTCGCGAAGATCTTGTCGGGTCTGCATATCGGGTCGGTCTTGGCGTTCGGGATGAAGAACTTGGCGTATCCGTGTCGGCGACCTTGGCGTTCGGCACCCTACGTAGTAGACCTTGGAGTTCCGCGATGATCTTGTGGATTCCCTGTCGAAGGCCTTGGCGCTCCGGATCGGTCTCGGTTCCGGGAACGGGGTTGGAGGCCTTGGAAAACTTGGCATCCGAGAGACAATCTTGGCGTTGCATGTCGACGATCTTCGGGTACAGGGCCTCAGGGTTCCCATGTAGGAGATCTTGGTGTCCCGGAGCGAAGTGCTCGAGTGTCGGTGGCGAACTCGGGTTTCGGTGTCGTGTCGGACTTTGAGTGGCACCATGTACAACCTTCGAAAAACATCGGCATCGAGCCGGTCTTGTGGGTCTTGTTCGATGAGCGTCCCTGTACGGAGTACTTTGACGAGATGAATTTAGACTTGGTGCCAACAGAGATGTGAATATCTTGTGGGGGTCTAGAGGATGAGACGATGGAGGTCTTAGCAACAGGGCAGAGCAAGGACGGGGTCGCTCGGGGAAGGACATGGCATGGGGCCAGTGGGGCCGATGGCGCCCTTGGACGCCAACGGGAGGAGGCGAGCCCAGAGACGTGCGACGACGGGAACACGCAGCACGGCGGTGATGCAGGGCCCGTCGGCAGCGGCAGCTCCTTGGCAGGGCGCGTCACCGGCGAGGAGGCAGCGGCCAGGTGCATGGTCAGCGTGGAGGCCTCGCGAGACGGCGGCAACGGGCCAGGGAGACGCGGAGCTTCGGGCGGCAGGGACGTCGGCGGCGCCCGGCGACAGGGAGGCGCAGAGGAGGGGCTCACGCCGAGGGAAGCCGGCACGGAGTGGTGCCGAGGTCGACGGCGGCGCTCTGCTTGGTGGGGAAGGCGAGCGGGAGGAAGGCGACAGCGGGCGGCCGGAGGAGGCGCGGCCGGAGCGGGGTCGAGGACGGGCCGGGTGGCGGCGAGGAAGCAGGACGACGGCCGGCGCTAGCGGTCGTCTCCCAGCGGGGCTCGGCCGGGCTTGGGAAGGCGAACGGCGAGGCGGCGGCAGCCTGCGGTGAAGGGTGGGGCGCGCTGTGGCTGGCGGCGGCGGCCAGCGGTAGGTGGCAAAGCCGAGGGGAGAGACGAGGGGCGGGGCGTGCATGCGTGGGGATGGGGCCGCACGCGGGAGCGGCTGCGATGGGGTAGGTGGGGTGGGGCTTGACGCAGGTTGGCATGGCGATGAAACCAAGGCGGCCAGGTGGTGTCGTTGGGCGGGAGAGGGTGCGTGGCTGGCGGGGTAGGTGGAAAGCTAGGGAGTGGACCAGGCGTGGGGAGCGAGCTGGAAGTGGGTGAGTGGGTGGAGATTGGGCCAGGGTGATGTGGCGTGATGTGATAGGGTGGGGTGAGGTGGAGGGCAGCCCAGGTGGCGGCAGGGGTTGGTGGCGCTGGGATTTGGGCGGGAGGATGGAAGTTGGCGGTTGGGGATGGAAAAAGAGGGAGGAGGGGTAGGTGGATTAGGGTTTTTGGGTTAGGATAGGATTTTATTTGGAGGTGGTCGGCTGGGCTTTCGGGCCTGGCGGGCTACCTCCTAAAAATAAACAAATAATTTTATTTATTAAAAACAAGGCTTTTGCAAACCGTATTTAGACAACCCAAAATATTCCGGAGGCCCGGGTTTGATTTGAAATAAAGGCTAGGTATTTAGAAAACAGAAAATAGGGTTTTAAGAAAATAGTTTCAGACAACAGATGCATGATGAAGACAATGCTCAAATGCAATGGGGCATGATGACATGAGCATGCGGTCATGATGATGCAATGCACAAAAACACAACGATTTTCTAGTAGTGGTTTTAGCGGGATGCTACAATTCGACACCACTAACAAAGGATCTCGCCCTCGAGATCCGCCTCATGGTACCAGGAAGAAGGTCGGCGATCTGAATCTTCTCGCTTCGTGTAGATCCTCGCGACACCACTAACATGAGGTCGTTGTCCGTGATCGTCGAGAGGACACTCCGGTAACAAAGGTCGAAGGTAGAGGTATCAACAAATAAAGCCACCTCTAGCTTCCGCGGACAGAATAAAATTGCTGGATCCACCGATTCAATTTACAAGGGCGAATGATAAGAGTAGTGGTATGGTCATGACTCCATCCCGCACTCAAAACATTACTCTCTACATGAATAGTAGAATTATGCAACCAACTCTCCAAATTCAGACTAAAGATCTCGACAAGCGAGGTTCGGAAACAAAGGAGTGATGCAGACTCTGCATCGGATCTGGCGTAGATGATGTTGTCACGTCGGAAACCACCGGAAGGCACAAAGGAGGAATAACGGGAAGTCCAACAAATGAAGGATTCCTCAGATAGCATGAAGACCGGATGTGGAAACACCGTTACCAAAGGAGGAGGCGAGAACCTGAAGGTACGACGGAAACCCAACCACGAGAATTCCTGGACTCGAAGAAAAGATGAGAGTAGAATCAAAACATGCAGAGGTAAGAGGAGAATAGCAGAGGGGTAAGGAGTAAAAGCAGACCTAACCAGATCTATCCAACCGATTTTCCAAATTAGTTTTGACACTCTACTTCGGCCGTTAGCTAGGTTATCCTACATGCTGGACTTGTGGGGTATCGCAACTACTGAGCTCTGATACCACTCTGTAACACCCTCGAATCGGCCCTATGCAAGTTTTAGCCCTTTCCGCCAAACCCGCATAGAAACGATTCAAGGACGCCCACCAGGCACTTTCGTGCGGGTGGAAAACGAAGTAATACCATTATACAACAATCCTCGATGGGACCCACAAAACAGATATATATATATATACAACAGCGACTCCATGAGTCAAGAATACAGATACAATATACAAAGATCCAAATCACCTCGAAACGATAGAGCGTCCGACTACAGACAAGATGCAAATGGGGCTAAGAGCCCTGAAGAATAACCAATGGCGTCCATAACCCTGCCCAGGCCAAGCTGGAAGGGTAACCCTGCTAACGACGTCGATCTCAAACCTGCTAAAACAAAAGGGGTGCCGACAAAGGGCAGATGAAAAAGAGGAGCGTCAGTACTGAGGCTAGTACATGGCGAGGCTAGAATTCGGCGGCTCTCGCCTACATAGGTATGGTGGACTGAAGCGGCAACGCGGCGGCACTAAACAACCTATAGAGACTCGATATAACTGGCGGTTATCAGAGAGGGATAAGAAAGACCTATTCGGATTCAACCTGAAGCTAACACCAAACAAACCCATCGTGGTATTTCCCCCTCGAGACCAAACGAGGAAGTCAGACCAAGGAACTCACACAGTTGGCAATTTTACTCATTCCATTATAGTTGCAGCAATTACTAATCAGATATGGATAGCATGAGTCATCCTGATAGCATAAGTAGTGGGCAGTTTTAGTTAACATTCCATTGTAGTTGGAACATTTACTAGTCAGATATAATTGTCCTGAGGGATCCCAAACCCAACAGTTGTTGACACTTTTATCACATTCCATTGGAGTTACAATACTTACTAGGCAGATATAGTATGTCACAAAACAACTCAGATCCACCAGCTGTTGACATTTTTAATATCCATTCTGTTATAGTTGAATCTGATTACTAGTCATATATTAAGTCATGTTTATAGCACTACTTTAGTTATGCTTGTCTATGATCGAGATACTGTGCTCCAAGTCGTCCATAACCACGGACACGGCTTTCAGAAAGTTTTACCCTGCAGGGGTGCACAAATAGCAACACACACTCGATCAACCTCGGAAAAACCGTCTCAAAATCCAATGAGGTATTCACGACAAAGCGATGACAGGATTCAGAAATATTTCAGGGGGCCACCCCACTAAGCTACCCGCAACGAAGTTGGCTAGCTCCGGAACGGACCCAGGGTTTGCATCAATGGCTGTAAACGACTGGGACGGCCGAAAGTGTGACTGGGCTTGTCGATACCGCGAAAACACTCCGCGATCCTAAACAGTACAGGTGCTCCACGCACAATCTTAAATAAAGCAGTAAACATGGCATAAGTACAGGATAGTAATAAAGCCACAAACTACTTTGTGGCCCCAAGAAATAGAAATGAATCAAGCTCTGGCTCAGGGGGGTCCACGGCCTCCCGGATGTGGATAGTGCGAAAAATCAAGGAACAGGTATCAAGTACTCGGGGTCCTACGGGACACAAGTGAGCGTGAAAGAACCAAATAATATCTATTGCCCACCGATGCCTCTGCATTAGTTATAGCTAGAATTTTAATAGTTGTATTTAAAGACATGATCATCTCCACCATAAACATCTGCCCGCATTCCAACAACTGTGGTACTTGACAACACAAGATCGCACCTGAGCAAGCAACTACGACTCGCATGGCCAGCTATCTACCAAACAACAGGTAATAGGAGGTGTCCAAGGCAATATAGAGGCTGCACGGGATATAACTAGTGTACGGAAACTAAAGCATCATGACACGGATAACAATAGATCAACAGGAGGAAATAAAGACTGTAAATGCAAAATAGGTAAAAAGAGGGAGGATGCTCACCTAGGAAACACTGCCAACGGATCATACATGGAGAACTTGTCGATACTCGCATCCACTCATCGGCCTAATCGGCGAAGAAGCAAACACTAAAAGAAACACCGGATGCACTATGTAATACGACGGCAGAAGATTCGGCATGATTATGATATGATGCAGATGCGGTGCGTTTAGGCAATATTAAGCGGAACCGGGGTCCCGACATTTAATTAATAGGTTCAAGTTATTTATCTACCCCACAATTTAGATGTTGAATTAACAAGGCGAAACAGGACATCGGTTCGCTACGCAAATTTAAATGGAGTCCGGAATAAGACAACAATATTTCGCATATAGGCTCCATATTTAATTATGAGGTAAATTCGGCATAATGCCCCCAAACCACAGACAAGTATGCATGCATGGACAATTTAATATGCAACAAGTTTTATATATAGCATTTATAAAATAGGGGCTCAGGAAAAGGTTCACACATCTAGGTTCAGGAGATCTTGGGTTCCGGGGGGATTCGGGTTTCAGACTCAGGGTACGACGGGGGAACGGTTCGACGAGATCGGTCTCGGACAACGGAAGGAGAGCTTGGCGTTCCAGGAAGAAGGACTAGGTTTGGCGTCGAGGGGGGGGGGGCTCATCGGATTCGCCCTGGTCGGTGTCGATCTTGTCGTCGCGAAGATCTTGTCGGGTCTACATATCGGGTCGGTCTTGGCGTTCGGGATGAAGAACTTGGCGTATCCGTGTCGGCGACCTTGGCGTTCGGCACCCTACGAAGTAGACCTTGGAGTTCCACGATGATCTTGTCGATTCCCTGTCGAAGGCCTTGGCGCTCCGGATCGGTCTCGGTTCCAGGAACGGGGTTGGAGGCCTTGGCAAACTTGGCGTTCGAGAGACAATCTTGGCGTTGCATGTCGACGATCTTCGGGTACGGGGCCTCAGGGTTCCCATGTAGGAGATCTTGGTGTCCCGGAGCGAAGTGCTCGAGTGTCGGTGGCGAACTCGGGTTTCGGTGTCGTGTCGGACTTTGAGTGGCACCATGTACAACCTTCGAAAAACATCGGCATCGAGCCGGTCTTGTGGGTCTTGTTCGATGAGCGTCCCTGTACGGAGTACTTTGACGAGATGAATTTAGACTTGGTGCCAACAGAGATGTGAATATCTTGTGGGGGTCTAGAGGATGAGACGATGGAGGTCTTGGCAACGGGGCAGAGCAAGGACGGGGTCGCTCGGGGAAGGACGCGACATGGAGCCGGCGAGGCCGATGGCGCCCTTGGACGCCAACGGGAGGAGGCGATCCCAGAGACGTGCGACGACGGGAACACGCAGCACGGCGGGGATGCAGGGCCCGTCGACAGCGGCAACGGCAGCTCCTCGGCAGGGCGCGTCACCGGCGAGGAGGCAGCGGCTAGGTGCGTGGTCGGCGTGGAGGCCTCGCGAGACGGCGACAACGGGCCGGGGAGACGCGGAGCTTCGGGCGGCAGGGACGTCGGCGGCGCCCGGCGACAGGGAGCCACAGAGGAGGGGCTCACGCCGAGGGAGGCCGGCGCGGAGTGGTGCCGAGGCCGACGGCAGCGCTCTGCTTGGTGGGGAAGGCGAGCGGGAGAAAGGCGACGGCGGGCGGCCGGAGGAGGCGCGGCCGGAGCAGGGTCGAGGACGGGCCGGGGTGGCGGCAAGGAAGCAGGGCGACGGCCGGCGCTAGCGGGCATCTCCCGACGGGGGTTGGGAAGGCGAACGGCGAGGCGGCGATGGCCTGCGGTGAAGGGCGGGGCGCGCTGTGGCTGGCGGCGGCCAGCGGTAGGTGGCGACGCCGAGGGGAGAGAGGGATGGGGCGTGCAGGCGCGAGGCTGGGGCCGCGCGTGGGAGCGGCCGCGATGGGGTAGGTGGGGTGGGGCCAGACGCGGGTTGGCGTGGCGATTAAACCAAGGCGGCCAGGGGGTGTCGTTGGGCGGGAGAGGGTGCGTGGCTGGCGGGGTAGGTGGAAAGCTGGGGAGTGGACCAGGCGTGGGGAGCGAGCTGGCAGCGGGTGAGTGGGTGGAGATTGGGCCAGGGTGATGTGGCGCGATGTGATAGGGTGGGGTGAGGTGGAGGGCAGCCCAGGTGGCAGCAGGGGTTGGTGGCGCTGGGATTTGGGCGGGAGGATGGAAGTTGGCGGCTGGGGAGGGAAAAAGAGGGAGGAGGGGTAGGTGGATTAGGGTTTTTGGGTTAGGATAGGATTTTATTTGGAGGTGGTCGGCTGGGCTTTCGGGCCTGGCGGGCTGCCTCCTAACAATAAACAAATAGTTTTATTTATTAAAAACAAGGCTTTTGCAAACCGTATTTGGACCACCCAAAATATTCCGGAGGCCCGGGTTTGATTTGAAATAAAGGCTAGGTATTTAGAAAACAGAAAATAGGGTTTTACGAAAATAGTTTCAGACAACAGATGCATGATGATGACGATGCTCAAATGCTATGTGGCATGATGACATGAGCATGCGGTCATGATGATACAATGCACAAAAACACAGCGATTTTCTAATAGTGGTTTTAGCGAGATGCTACAATCTCTGTTTTTGCATATTTGCATGATAGGAACAGATGTCCTCCATCTTCAAAAAACAAGTGGCATACAACACATAGTGTATTTAAATCCACTCCTTTACGAGCTATGTTCATGTACAAAGGATGGCTGTTATGTGCAAATCTCCATAAAAAATGATGTACCTTAGGTGGACATTGGACTTTTTCCAGATTTTGGCGAAAATGTCACGTTTAATGGATTCATGGGCAAAACCCTGTCCAACTTGAATCACACTAGCCCTTCTCTCCATTTCAACATGAACTTTGTAAGCCGACTTAACTGAAAAAATCTCCTTTGTGTCAAAATACCAGGCTACAAAGTCTTCTGTATCTTCTCTGAGTGGGCTAGCCAGAATTGTGGGAACATCCACGGGCAGGAAATGTTGCATGATGAGCTCACTTTTCCACGTACATGTTCTGTGATCTATCAGTTCAGCAACCAGGTGTGTACCTCGTGCTCAGTTTTCTGTTTTAGTAGTATATACTATCGATAGCGAAGAAGCTCATGGCATAAATTAATTAATGGTGTCAACATGTCTATTAAGGCATAAACTAATCAATGACTCAGTTTTTAGAGATGTGCGGCCATGTTAATGAACAATTGCACGTATTCCTGAGGTGAGGTGTGTATCTCGTGCATAGTTTTCAGTTTTAATAGTATATACTCTCGAAAGGGAAAAAGCTCATGGCTCAAATTAATCAATGGTGTCAACACGTCTATTAGGCTGGTCATAGTGGGAGTATCATATTACTAGTATCATGTATATGATGCTAGTGTATGCTACTACCTCTCTAGTGGTTAGTATCATCTAGTAGTATCATAGTACCATTGTATTTAGTTTTTTCTATAATCTCAATACAATTGTATGTATGAGATGTATTGGTCATTAAATTACCTAGTTTCACGTACTCTGATACGGTATCATATTATGATACTACTAACACCTCTCTCTTTATTAATTGTGGTGCCACATCAGATTTTTGCCAAGGTGGCATGCATGATACTCCTTATGATACTCCCACTAGGGCTAACCTTACAAGGAGTATGATAGGTGGTATCATGCATTACATGAATGCAAAATGCTTCTGTCTCACTGCAATGCTCTCAACTGGTATGCTGAAATAATCTTGTATTATGATTATCCATGATACAGTTGTCGGATGGTGTGGACAAGTTCAAATGAAAAATACTAAAGAGTGGTAAATTTTTACTTGACTCAGTGTATAGATCTTTGATTCAACCTGATATTCTGGTTGATGATAATTATGAAATTTGGAAGATAAAAATACCTCTAAAGTCGAAGATATTCACATGGTACCTCTATAAGGGAGTAATTATTACAAAACATAATCTTCTAAAGAGGAACTGACATGAAAGTACACAATGCATTTTCTGTCATCATGATGAGACGATTCGACATTCATTCTTCAATTATAAATTTGCTCGTTCTATATGGTCAATCATCGAAGTAGCCTCTGGTTTATCTCCCCCACACTAGGTGGCCAGTGTATTTGGTAACTGGTTGCATAGAATAGATGATAAATATGGGACTTTGTTTAGGGTGAGAGCGCTTGCCATTATTTAGTCGCTATGGGTATGTAGAAATGGCAAGATTTTTAATAACATTGTGTCTTCTTCTTTGCAGGTTATCTATCGGGCCACGACTATTCTCCGATCATGTGCTACTCTCCAACATACGGAGTCTCGTGACTTGTTTGTGGAAGGGCGTACGCGATTAGAGGACACGACGAGGGACATTTTCTCCAACATAGATGGCCGCTGATCTGCGGATTGATCTTCCATAGTTTGGGGCCGTTTATTTATTTTGATAGTGTTATTTGTAATATTGGACTACTTTCTTTGTTTCCTAGTTGTGTGGATTGATCGGCTGCGTGCATCTTAACTATACAGAGGCCGGATGTAAACACTACTCTTAAGTAATAAAAGCGCCAATTTTCAAAATTGTTCCCTAGTTGTGTTGGTATAATAGGTAAATACTGTATCATGGATAAATGTTGTACACAATTTTTCCTTCAGATTCTACGGGACAATAAATATACGAAGACTATGATACTACTTCATGATACTATGCACTGTGATGATGATATCATATAGTAATATCATGCATAAATTAATCAATGGCTCAGTTTTTAGAGATGTGTGGCCATGTTAATGAATGAAAGCACGTATTCCTTCCTGAGGTGTGTACCTCGTGCTCAGTTTTCTTTTTTAGTAGTATACTATTGAAATCAAAGAAGCTCATGGCATAAATTAATCAATGGTGTCAGCATGTCTATTAAAGCATAAATTAATCAATGGCTCAGTTTTTAGAGATGTGCGGCCATGTTAATGAACAATTGCACGTATTCCTGAGGTGAGGTGTGTATCTCGTGCATAGTTTTCAGTTTTAATAGTATATACTCTTGGAAAGCCAAGAAGCTCATGGCATAAATTAATCAATGGTGTCAACACGTCTATTAAGGTATAAATTAATCAATGGCTCAGTTTTTCCATGCTAATGAATGAATGCACGTATTCCTGTGGTGTGTACCTCGTGCTCAATTTTCAGTTTTAATAGTATATACTCTCGAAAGCGAAGAATCTCATTGCATAAATTAATCAAAAGTTGCATTGCCCAACACATATATAGACCATAAAAAACACATATCACTATCGAAAAATTCGTCTTTGTCGTGCACACATTCTTTGTCGTGAGCCAAAATAGAAAAGCACACGGCAAAAGTACTCTTTGCCGTGTACCTCCACAAAAACACACGGTAATGACAGACACATGACAAAGAAATCGAAAACACACAGCAAAGATTCGGCACACGGAAAAGAATTCAAAAAACACACGGTAACGATCTGACGCACGACAAAGAATACTTTGCCGTGTGACGGGACTAACTTCTTTGCCGTGTGCTGTTGACGGAAAATGGCAAAGTTCGACCAATCAGATTGCCAGAAACTTGCTCCCTTGGATCACCATTTTCTGTCATTCGATCAAGTACATCCGATGGCCCAAATCCTCCCTAGAAAACACACCCTAGCTACTAGTCTACTACCTAGGCTGGCCCCACACCCACACCTCTAGTGCCAGGGATGGCGCTCATGATCCGTCCTCTCCTGCCCCGGCGACTACGCTCCTGATCCGCCCTCTCCTGCGCCGGCGACGACCTCCCCTCCGGCCGCACTCCCCACACCACCTCCTCCCTCTAGGTCAGCCCATCCCGCGATGACGATGACCTCCCCTCCGGCCGCATGCCCCACATCACCTCCTCCCTCCAGGTTGGCCCATCCTGTGCCGGCGATGACCTTCCCTCTGGCCGCACGCCCCGCAGCACCTCCTCCCTCCAGCCACACGCCCCGCAGCACCTCCTCCCTCCAGGAAGACTGCCTGCGCGGAGAGTAAGTGATGTCTGCAAGTGTACAGATCGTTTGTAGCTAGTTTCGAAGTTCAGATATCGATCCCACAGGGAGCCCAAAGGTAAGTGTTTATTGGTGAAGTCTCTGTCACATCCAAAGTTGTCACAGGTCTTCGAGTGAATTGACTGCAAGTGTTGAAATAAGAATGGATTTTGATTAAATGTGATAGATGTAAATAGAACTTAAAATGTAAACTTCAGAAATATAAAGCATAAAAGTAAAGAACAACTTTACTTGTTTGGTGTTTCCTGCAGATGACGAAAGAAGGCGCGGGGCGATTCAATTCATGGTGATTTTGACTGTGCCAGGTGGATGAAGTTGAATGTAACAATTATAATCTTATAGATATATGTGTAGGCGAGTAACCCATAATTAGCCGGAACTCCTCTTGGTAGATTTTATTCCAACTTCAGTAATCCTACTAGCCTGCTACCAAAACCATGGTCAGACACTAGACGATTAAGACTCTTTAGGTTGCTTAGCGATTAAGCTCCTTGGATCGGACTAATGCAAAACGCACATTGGTTACTCGTTATCCTCGAGTCATCTAGCTTTCCATTGATATCCCTGTGTCACAAGATCTTATCTATGTAGAATAAGGTATCATGTTGTCTGGACCCTTAATTGGACAACAAGCATTAGGCATACCACAGATAGTCAAGCACACATATTATAGTATTTTATAATTAATCACAAATCGATGGATTATATGAAGGCACATCACATCTCACCAATCCCCTACATCTCCCATGCCCAAGGGAATTACTCACACATGAGAGAAGAATAGATCATCAATATAATTGTATAAAGGGAATTTGTCTTGGTATTACCATGGAGATCCACAATAAGAATAGAAAAATATCCAAACCCTAGTCTTGCAAGGTGGAGATCCCTCTCTCTCTCAAGTACAAGTAGTGGCTATGGGGATGTATTGGCTAGGAGGTCGAAGATCGTGGAGCGAGATGAAGAACGTCTTCTCCTTGTTCTCTGGATCCCTTTTGTCTCCCTTCTGGATGGTGCGGCGGCTATTGTGTTCTATTTTCGTCGTCCGTCCCTTCACGAAAGTTGTCCCTTTTGACAAGACAGAGGCGACGGGAATTATACGGCCATTCCCGCCGTATAGTTGGTCGGTACGCCGTCTGTGACCTACCCTCGCATGCTTCCAAAGTGGGACTTGCTTGTTTTCTCCACAATATTGTATTTCTCTAGTTAAATCCTTCTGTTGACGTTCAGAACCTGAAACACACATTAAAATCCAAGTTTTCTTCGCTACAGAAGTATTAGCGTTAGGCAAAGCCAGAAAACGATCAAATCCGGGAGAAAACCATTAATACAAACCATAAAAAATGTGTCAAATCTCACAGCTATCAACTCCCCCAAGCTTAGATGTTGCTCGCTACTGACTCGTGTACTAACGAGCTCGTTGGGGAACCCCAAGAGGAAGGTATCAATCCAGTAGGAGCAAGGAAACACCTCAAAGGTGTTGCTAGCTGATCTTTGGAAGGGCGCACTACCGGTGGTAGCAGCAATGTGGAATCCTGCACAACACAACCACAGAACTTTGCCCCCAACTTGCGATGAGGTTGTCAATCTCATCGGTTTTGCTGAAAACAAAGGATTAAACGTATCGAGTGGAAGAAAGTAAAAGCTTGCAGAAAGTAAACAGAAAACAGTAAACAGTTGATTGTAGATTGATGATAAAAGAAAGGACCAGGGTCCATAGTTCACTAGTGGTGTCTCTCCTTAAGATAGATAACATGTTGGGTGAACAAATTACAGCGGGGGAATTGACAAACATCGAGAAAGCATACATGCATATACTAATCATCTTGACTCCTTCGAGATTCGATTTGGCATTACAACAGTAAACATAGACCGCCATCCAACTATATCTATGACTAATAATCCACCTTCAGGTTATCATCCAAACTCCCTCCAGTATTAAGTTGCAAGCAACCGATAATTGCAATACGCATTGCGTGTAAAGTAAACAATACGATTGTTCTATGAACAAAGGATTGTTGTTTTCTCCCTACTAGCAACAACACATCTAGTACCTTAGAGATTTCTGTCACTTCCCCAGATTACTAGAGGCATGATCCCACTATCGAGCAAAAATACTAATTCTTGGAGTTGCTAGCATCTACTTGGCCAAGATAGCTACTAACAACGGAAAGCATGCAAGATCACAAATAACAAAGACATGATAGAATCAGTAATGAATCTAAAATAGCATCTCAATATCCATCGGATCCCCGCAAACACAACATGTAGAAATTACAAATAGATGATCTTGATCATGAACGGAGCTCACAAGATCTAAACATGATAGCACAGAGGAGGAGAACCAGCCATCTAGCTACTACATGTACCCGTAGTCCAAAGATGAACTACTCACGCATCACACCGAAGGCTTGCATGATAATGAAGAAGGCCTCCAGGGTGAATTCCCCTCTCCGGCAGGGTACCGGGAAGAGCTTCAGATCCCTCCCGATCTAGGGACAGAGACGATGGCGGCAACAGACTCTTTCATGGAATTTTGATCGGGTACTTAGGGTTTCTGTATCGGAGGCATCTTATAGGCGAAGGGGGGGGGCCGAGGGGGTGCCGGCGGCAGCCATATCACCCCAGGCACGGGCCGGGCTAGGCCACACGGCTAGGTGGTGTGGCAGCCCCTGGCCCATCTCCGTCTCATATTATGGCTCTGTGTCCTCCTCGGTGAAAAACTGACTTTGGCTTTTGTCCCGTCCAATTCCGAGAATATTCATTTTCTAACTTCCTTGAACCAAAAACAGCAGAAAACAGGCATCTGACACTGTGGCATCTTGTTAATAGGTTAGTCCAAGAAAGTGTATGAAAAGTACTCCAAAGTTGGAACAAAACATAAGAAAGTAGATAAAACCAAGTATGGAACATCAAAAATTATGGATATGTTAGCAACGTATCACTCGCCCTCGAGTGACGAGGAAATAAGGAAGAATAGCAGAGATTTGAAACTGAAAGTAAAGGAACTCACAAGTTCGAGATGGTGTCAAATGCTTTTCTTCTCAAGCCTTGTAATCTTAAATAGGATCATACAAGTATTCACAAGATTGCACTTGGTCCACTTCCTAACCACGTATATCTTACTAGCAAATAAATCATATGCCCAAGCAAGTGTCGGAAGTTTTAGCTAGGAAGGTGAGATAAGTTCTTTTGGTGCCTCTCTTTGTTGAGAGATGAAAACTTTTTGTTCTTGCTTATTTAACCAATTAAGAGTAATCAAGTTGGCATCAAAATATTTAATTTAAGAATAAATCATCTACTCTCGTGTCAAAATTTCAAGACTCTCAAAGCACCTTTTTCTTTCTCTTGTCTTTCAAAAACTTCAGCTTTTTCATAGAGAAATCATGCCCCTATTTTTAACATGTTAATTGGGGCTGTGTTGTGCACTCGTGACCATGCCAATAAATAATGTTGAGTAATAATGGGCCAGAGGAGTACTACAACTTCACTTGGAACGTGAAACCATGAGGAGACTAAAAAAATTACACGTCGTAGCATTGCTGCTACAGACGTTTACATAGCTCAATAGCCGAAATCTAGTGGTTTCCCACATTTAGATCGTTCGTTGGCCAGCAGAGTTAATAGTACCCCATGGAGCATGACAGAGTTGTAATGACACGCATAAAGCAATATCTTAAGGTAATTATTAGAAAAAGTAGTGGCATAATTTCTACTACTTCGAAGCATCCATTTAATCAAACAATGTTAATCAAGGGTACTATCGAGTCTATTTATATTAAGCACAAATGGGATGGAGTAGTTCTAAAATCAAATTCTTTGAGCTAAGCATGGACTCAAGTCATCTTTTAGATGCTTTTTCCTATTCTAAAAATATAGGAAGTATTTTAACCAAGTTCATTGTTCATTGTTTCAAAGCTAAAAAGGAGACACTAGCAAAGGAATAGAATTTGTAGGACAACAAGCTAAGTGGGGAGTGACTCCAGTGCAAGCAAGTAAATAATTGTAGGATCAATTTAAGGTTGCAAGGAGTGTGATGAAAGGAAAGTGGTACCTCTTCTTTCTTGTTTTGTTCTTGTATTCGAGTCGAACCTCTCATATTTTTCCATATTGCCAAATCACCTAAAATCAAGCAATCTTCGACAGAAACAAAGAAACAAACTTGCAAATAAAATTACAACTAATTTTTTTGTATTTTTGGTTTAAGAATGCAAAACTTAAAATAAACATGCAATTTTTGAAGAAATAAATAAAAATAAGAAATAAAAACATGAATTCAAAGTTTGGAGATTTTCAAACCTCCCCTAAGCTTAGGCAATTGCCAGACTCAGTTGTTGCCGTCCTTTGGCGGCTGGTGCGGGTACTGCTGATAGAAGTCGGGGAAGTGAGTCATGAAGTGACTGAAGTTGTGAGTCAAAGTGTTCACATATTCATTCACATCTTGAAGAGTGTGGTCAATCTCCCCAACGCGTTGGTTGAGCTGCTGGAACACCTGGTAACGGACATAGCCGTACCCCTGCTGTGGCTGGCTAGGCCATGGTTCCTAGGCTCCTCTTGGCTGCTGCTGCTGTCCTTCCCAAGCAGGGTTGTGTCCCTTCTCTCCCTCCTGCTCCTGCTCCTGCTCATCCTGTTGCCCTTTATCTTCCTCCTCCTCGGGTTGGAGCTCGGCCAAGATCTCCGTCACTTGGTCCTTGGTGAGGATCCAAGTGTCTTTCTCCACAATCGAGAAATCTTGGGGACATGGCAGTTGAACCTTCTCACCTTGTACATCATTAAGATAACCAAATTGATATGCTCGGAGCCTCGGGATTGCATGGTAAACACCAAGGAAGCCACAAGCAGTCAAATACTTGACGTCCATAAGTTCGGAGCCGTCAATAGGTCCCATGACAGGTAGTACAAGGTTCAATGCATAGGCAAGGTGGGGTACCAATCCACCAATGCGAATATCACATTTGGTCTTGTCACTCTGGTGGCGGAAGTGCTGGATGAGTAGAGCCACAGGACAGGGGCTTTGAGTGGCAGTGGGGAAGAGAGCCTTGGTGATCATCGCCATGTCCGCATTGGCCAAGGAACCAGTATCACCCCTTCCCAACATTGTGTTGGCGAGGAACAAATGATAGTAGCGAATGGTTGGGTTCTGAATGGTGGATATCTTCTTCTGATAGAAGTGACTGCCACCATTGACAAAAATAGCCTCCCAAGTCTCTCCACTTGTGGCGCTATAGAGGTTAGTAATATTGGGCTCCCCAATACGAGGGAGGCTAAATGCATCGTAGAATTGTTCGAAGCTTATATCATAGTTCTGCCGGTTAATATTGAAGCTCATAGTGCACATGTTACCTGTCTCCTTGTGGTCTTCGTAGAAGGAGGACAAGAACTCACGGGTGAGTTCAGCGTAGGTGTTGTGGCTTGCGAAGCTAATCACCGCCAACCCCGACCTACTGCACATGAGGTCAAAGTCCGTCTTCAACCCCATCGCGGTGAGAAAGTTGTGGTCGGCCCAATGCGTGGGCAGCACCCTCCTCGATAGAAAAATGTCCATCTTGGAATTGCATGGAGCTCGAGCCCCTGAACTTGAGCCCTCTCCACGTTGGCGCTTGCTCGAACGAAAGAGGCTACCGATCTTGTTCATCGTGATGCACTGAAAAATTTCACCATAAAACATTAGGCATATAGTTTCTATATGATATATGAACGATTCTACGTGGAAAAATTCAATCCTAACGTGAGAAATTAATAAGGAAAACTAAGTAAGCTTGAGTTCATCTACTAGATCAATGCAAAAATTTCAACCATGGAAATCTAAAGATAAAGCATGGATAGGGAGAGAAACATACCGATCGAGAGTTCTAGGTTCATTTTGAGAGGTTTGGAGAGAGAATATGAGAGAAATAATGAGGAGAGGAGGAAGAACCCGCCGCCCTGGCGTGATTAAGTGGTCGCGCCGGCCTTTACGGCCGGAATTATATCGGTGGATGATGTTGTTCTGCCCGTATTGTTGCGGAGGCGCTGGCAACTAGGGTTTCTTTAATCAGTAATCAGCTATACGGGTGCAACTATATGGCCAGATCAAAATGATCCCGCCGTATAGTTCGTCATTAAACCGTCTATCTCTCGAGATAAATTTCTAAAACTAGCTTTGATATATATATGACCGGAACTATACGGCCGGAATTTTTATTCCCACCGTATAGTTTGTCATTAAACTCCCAGTACTTTTGGAATAGAATTTTACGAAGGCATCGATATCTATACGACCAGAACAATACAGCCGGAATTTTTATTCCCACCGTATAGTTGGTCGTTAAACTCTCAGTACATATGAAAATAAATTTTACGGAGGCATAGATATCTATACGACCAGAACTATATGACCGGAATTTTTATTCCCGCCGTATAGTTGGTCGTTAAACTCTCTGTGCCTTCGACGAAAATTTGTTGATGGCAAAGACAACTATACGACAGGAACTATACGGCTGGAATTTTGTATTCCCGCTGTATAGTTGGTCGTTAAACCATCTGTAATCATCAAAAAAATTCTAATTCTTCCAGGATACCTTCTTATTTCATAACTTAGCGAAATACTAAGTTTTTAACAGAAAAATGGCAGTAAAAACTGTCGACCAATATTAAAACATTAAAAGAAAAATTTAGCTTCTGTAAATAGAAAACTCAAACTTTAATTCTTATTATTATTATCTACTCATTCAATCTATATTTCTACAACTTTTTAATATCACCCCTTCTTGTGACAACATTAGCAGAAACATAAAAATGTTCGTCTTTACAAAGGAACATGTGATAACTAGATGCTATCTGTTCACACTTGGTTTCCATCATACTGAGGTACTTGTGATAATTTTCAGTGAGTTCTGCCAACTTTTTTTGTGTTTTTGGAAATTCTTATGCATATGAGATTTTACTTGTCGATGTTTCAATTCTTGAAAAACTTTTACAGTTTCATCTTATTCAGTTAAAACTTGTAACAAATCTAATTTGCTTTCCTTGACAAGTTCTGAAGGTATACCTTTTTCCTTCATCGTTTTGCGTACCTTGGGCATAAGATCAGGAGTTATGCAAAGCATCCCTTTTTCTCGCTTAGTACCTGACATGGGTATACCCTACAGGTACTCGAGCTTGGTATATACGGTCCAAATACATACAGGCCCACGGTGTCGCCAAGGCCCGGATGGAGGGACTCGAGTAACCTACGGACTCTCGATTGCTTGAAGGACAAGAATAAGATAAAGAGAGAAAGTTTGAAGGGGAAAACCCTAACTTGTAACCGACTCGACCTGCTACCTGAGACCTAGCCTATCTATATAAAGGCTAGGAGGGGGCGGCAAGGAGGACACACGCAACCCTAGTTTCCACAACCCTTGCCAGATTGCATCTGCGCACCATTGTAACTTTCGACTCCTTCGATAATTCCACGAGCAAACAAGCAGGAGTAGGGGCCTCTACGAGGCCTGAACCTGGGTAAATCCTTTGTCCCCTGTGTGCTTGTTTGCTAGCCGATAGATGTCTCCAGCGCTCCCTCCTTCTCCAAAACCCAAGTCCATAACAATGGGCATTGACGAGTTGAACCCTCGTCAATTGGCGCCGTCTGTGGAAACTGGGAGTGCTGATGTTGCGGCTTCTTCGACCCCATCAAACACGATCTACAACTCTGCAACAGCAGAGATTCGCCAGCTTTTCGGCGCCTTCGAATTCACCGTCCACAAGCCGGCTACTCGCCCGGCCTTCGAGTCCGTGGGCGACGGAATCAGCCTGGCGATTGGGAGCTTCCGCTTCCAAGTTGGTCAGATGGGCACGCTTCGCATGCCCGATCAGCCGATGGCACCGGCGATTGCCCCAGCATCATGGTTCCCTCCATCGATCGGCACCCTCAGCGAGCTCAATGCTCCGGCGGCAGTCGGGAACATGGTCAGCAACAGCAGTCACGACTCTAATCTAAGCGATCTGGCCACTAAAGATGAAACCTACGGTTTCGGATCTGAAAGTTGTGGAAGCAACAGCTTTCCAAATCACTTCATGTGCGCCGTCATCAACGCAGGCGACACCTCCGCCAACCGCGACAATGGTGGTAACACCGGTAACGGCACCGACCCGCCCAACGGCGCCAACGGCGGCAATGACGGCAATGGAGGAGCAGTCGAACCCCCCAGCATAATCAACGAGCAAACCGGTGAACGCGTCGTGATCAGGCTCAACGAGCAAGAGTGGGAACGCTGCCGTGAAGCCCTACGAGGTGCACCTCTACCCTTCGGGTCCCCTCAGGAACTACTGATGGGTTACCACTGGCTCCTAAAAGAGGAATTCAAGCGCCAACAACAAGTAATCGTGCAACTTGAGGCGCGTAAAAAGGCGGCGGACGAGTCAAGCCTTTGTCGCGTTGGGCTCTCCTCCTACGGAGGATCCTCCTCAAGAGGCAACGAGCATCTCGCCAGGAAGAGGCAATCGCGGATGGCTCACCTCACCGAACAAGAACGCATAGACGCCATGAAAGTCCTCGACTTCGGCTCTATGAAAGTCGACAAGAGAGGCAACGTGGTTCCCAGGACGCCACAGGCCGCAGTGACAGCGGCCACCATGTACCTTCTCAATAATCAGCCACCGGCTGAAGATCCCTGAACGGCCATGCACCAATCTACGATCGCGGGCCTAGGCTAATCGAGGCCGCCCTCGACAAAGAACCAGTACCAGACCCAAAAAAGGGCAAAGCATTAGCAAAACGCTACTCCTCGCCCTCGTGAAGCGATGACAGTCACGACCTATCTCGGCGCCGCCGCTCACGGCGACACGATCGCGACTACGATGCACGCGATGAACTCACGCAGCGCAAGATCGACAAGTCAAGGGCATGACGTGCTCGGTCGACTGATTCAGAAGAAGAAGATGGGGAGCTCTGCGGCGCCAGATGCTTCAGCAGATCCATCAGGCAAAAGCGAATGCCTAAAGGGTTCAAACTCCCATGGAAGAACCCGAAATTTGACGGTCCGCAGGATCCCAAGATCTGGCTAGAGGATCACATCTCCTCCGTCAGACTGCACGGAGGCAGTCAAAGTACTGCCATGCAATGCTTGCAGCTACAGCTGCAGGGCGCCGCCCGGGCATGGCTCAATAACCTCCCACGCGGATCCATTCGCAGCTGGGATGAGCTGGTCTACAGCTTCATGCGCAATTTTAAGGGCACGTACAAACGCCCCGCCTCAATCGAAGAACTGAGATGCTGCCAGCAAAAATCTGGCGAATCGCTGCGCTCTTACATCCAAAGATGGTCCATCATCAAGAACTCCGCGGAGAACATCTCGGAAGACCGCGCGATTGATGCATTCAATGGTGGTGTCCGCTGCATGGAACTCAGGGAGGAGCTAGGCCGCTCGAAGCCCAAGACCATCGACCACCTGATGGAGATCGCGAATCGGTGGGCCGATGGGGAAGATTCGCTGAAGAACCGCATTCACTCTGACGAGGAAGCAGAACTCGAACGAAGACGCGACCGCCAGAGTAAACGTCGTATGCGCGTCTACGACGATCGCGATGACGTCAACATGGTCGCAGCCGGCTACGCCGATAGACGCGACGACAACCGCAACAGCGGATACCGCGACTCCGGGAAAACCATGCAAGTGTGGCAACGCCGCACTCGCGATGAAGCACTCGCGACTTCCATCGAGGACAAACTGTCCGGGCCATGCACGGTACACTTCTACATCGACAAGCATGATGGCAAGAGAAAGTCCAGTCACCTCCTCAAAGACTGCCGCGAGTTCCTCAAGCTACATGAGGGGTTGGTTCGGATGAACCGCAATGCATTCGAAAGAGGCTACAGAACCTCTCCAGGTGCAGTGGCACATGGCGCGCCACCACCACCACCTGGGCCACCCCTGAACGGAGATGCACCGGACCAGCACCACGGAGGCGAACCATACCCATGGGCCATGGGTACCATGATGATCCGAAAGGGACGCCCCTCCAACAGTGTGCAGAAGGCCATCACTCGCCAAGTCAACTTGGCCACGCACTCGCCACCATCCACCACTGAGTACCTCAGTGGCAGTGAGTCGTGCATTACCTTCGATAAACGTGACCACCCGCCTCAAGTACCTCTCCCAGGTCATTGCCCCCTCGTACTCGAGGTGCAAATTGGAGGCTTCGACATGAGTCACGTCTTCATGGATGGCGGAAGCGGCATCAACCTCATATTCGCGAGTACCTTGCGAGCAATGAGGATCCCTCTAACCTGCTTGGAGGCATCGGACATAACGTTCCATGGCATCGTCCCAGGGAAAGGCGTATACCCCCTTGGCAAAATCAACCTCGACGTCATATTCGGCACGCCAAAGAACTTCCGGCACGAGCGCATCGACTTTGAAGTTGTCGACTGACCCTCACAATACCACTGCATCCTCGGGCGCGTCGCATTCGCTAGGTTCATGGCAGTACCTCACTACGCCTACCTACAGATGAAAATGCCAAGTCCCAACGGCGTCATCACGATCAACGGGAGTTTCGAGCGATCTGACAGTTGCGACAGGGAATTCAACAGAATCTCCCAGTCCTTCGGCATGCAGGAGGAGCTCGTGCGATTGAAGGAAACGACAGACAACAGTCTGCCCCCCTGAGTAGGCCAAGCTCACCTGACCTCTCCTTCGACTCATCTGTGCACACAAAGAAGGTGCAGGTCCATCCATCAGATCCCACTAAAACGGCCCTCATCGCCTACAACTTGAGTCCCGCATAGGAACTCGCGCTCGTCGAATTCCTCCGTGAGCACTGGGAAATTTTCGCCTGGTGTCCTGCGGACATGCCAGGAGTTCCCAGGGAATTCGCCGAGCACGCACTCAATGTCAACCCGACGCAAGGCCAGTCAAGCAAACAATCAGGCGACTGTCTGAGCCACGGGCACAGGCAGTCGGAATGGAGATCAACAGACTCCTCGAGGCCAACTTCATACGCGAGATCAAGGAAATCACTTGGCTCACCAATACGGTGCTTGTGCCAAAAAAGGACACGGATATCCTGCATATGTGCGTGGACTTCACTTCTCTAAACAAGCCCTGCCCAAAAGATCACTTCCCGCTACCACGGATCGATCAAATCATCGACTCCACTGCTGGATGCGAGCGCCTCTGCTTCCTCGACACCTACTCAGTCTATAATCAAATTCGAATGAAGGAGGAAGACCAGGAGAAGACCGTGTTTACAACGCCCTTCGGCGTGTTCTGCTACAACACAATGCCCTTCGGGCTAAAAAACGCAGGAGCCACGTACCAGCGGTGCATGCAGGCCTGCCTGAAGGAGCAACTTGGTCGCAACATCCAAGTCTATGTCGATGACATAGTAATCAAGACCAAGGAAGAAGCCTCTCTAATCGACGACTTGCACGAAACCTTCGCCAATCTCGATCGCTACCGGATAAAGCTCAATCCGGACAAATGCGCCTTCGGTGTACCCTCTGGGCAGCTGCTCGGGTATCTCATCTCCGCGAGAGGGATTGAGGCAAACCCGAAAAAGATAAAGGCCATACTGGCCATGGAGAAGCCAAAAAACATAAGAGGCGTTGAACAACTGGCCGGGCGAACCGCGGCCTTCAGTCAATTTATCAGTCGAATGGGAGAAAAGGCGCTGCCCTTCTATCAGCTCCTCCGCAAAGCTGACAAATTCGAGTGGACCAATGAAGCACAAGAAGCATTCGAAGACCTCAAGCGCATGCTAACCACCTCGCCAGTATCGGTAACTCCGCGAGAAAGGGAACCACTGTTGTTGTACATCTCCGCCACCAACCAAGTGGTTAGCATAGTTCTCGTCGTCGAACGGGCCGAGGAAAACAAGGTCCATGGCGTACAACGCCCGGTATACTACCTCAGCGAGGTCCTCACGCCAACAAAACAGCGGAACCCGCACTACCAGAAGCTGGCGTACGGCGTCTTTATGACCGCCCGGCGACTGCGCCATTACTTCCAGGAACACCCAATCGTGGTAGTCAACGACGCCCCATTGGGATATATCCTCAATAACCCTGACGCCATAGGGCGAGTCGCGCTTTGGGGAATCGAACTGTCTCCACGAGACATCACATACGAAAAGCGCGGCGCAATCAAGTCGCAAGTTCTCCCTGACTTCCTCATACATTGGATGGAAAACCAACTCCCGGACAAATCAGACATGTCCTACCTCTGGACAATGTACTTCGATGGGTCCAAGAGGAAAGATGGAGCAGAAGCGGGTGTCATACTGACATCGCCGCAAGGGGACAAGCTGAAATACATCCTGCGAATGCAGTTCACAGCCTCAAACAACGAGGCTGAATACGAGGCCCTGTTACACGGGATGAGGATGGCAAAATCCTGCGGCGCAAATAGGCTAATCATATATGGCGACTCCAAGCTGGTCGTTAACCAAGAAATGCACGAGTGCGACGCACTAAACGACAACATGATCGCATACCGCGACCTCTACGACACACTTGAAGGAGACTTCGATGGTTGCGAGTTGTGACACATAGGTCGCAAAAGCAATGAGGCGGACGCACTCGCCAACATAGGCTCCACCTGTGCCCCCATACCACCTGGGGTATTTTTCGAGCGCATATGCGAACGCTCCATCAAGCCAAAGGCCACAGAGAAGAAAACAAGCGCAACAACGGACTCGGGGGCTACGCCACCCAATGAGCCAACGACACTCGATGACTTGGAGCTCGACAAAGGACTTGAAGGACCAATGAGTGTCATGATGATCAAACAATCCTGGACGCAGCCGTACATTACGTACCTCCTCGGCAAACGCCTACCGGACGACCCAACAGACGCACGACACATCGCGCGACGCTCCAAGGCATTCTCTCTTATCAACGGTGAACTGTATAAACGCAGCATCACAGGCGTATTACAACGATGCGTCTCCCTAGCCGATGGAAGAGCAGTCCTCCTCGACATCCATGAAGGGACCTGCGGGCACCACGCCGGCAGTCGCGCCCTCGTCGCCAAAGCTCTACGAGCTGGATTTTACTGGCCCACGGACATGCGCGATGCCAAGGATATAGTCCAAAAGTGCAACGCTTGTCAGCGATTCGCAGACAAGCCACACGCACCAGGCGCAGAACTCCGGCCTATCCCATTGGCCTGGCCCTTTGCCCAGTGGGGACTCGACATGGTTGGCAAACTTCCAAGGTCCTCGCAAGGAGGCTACGTCTATCTCTTGGTTGCAGTCGACAAATTCACCAAGTGGATTGAGGCCATGCCAGTGACCAAGCAATCAGGGCACAACATAGTCAAGTTCTTCGAGTCCATCGTCTACCGCTTCGGCGTGCCGCACAACATCATCATTGACAACGGAACGAACTTCACATCCAAGGAGTTCCAAGATTTCTGCGAGAACCTAGGGATCAACATCAGCTACGCCTCAGTAGCACACCCGCAGACCAACGGTCAGGTGGAAAAGGCAAACGGGCTCGTCTGCAGCGGCATCAAGAAGCGACTCCTCCGGCCACTCGAACTGCAATCTGTACTCTGGATCCTGCGTACAACTCCAAACAGCACCACCGGCTACACACCATTATTTATGGTACATGCAGCAGAGGCAGTACTACCCGCCGAGGTACGGTACAAAGCGCCACACGTAGTCGCCCACAGCGAGAAGGAGTCATCCCTCGCACTCGAAGACTCCGTCGACCTCCTTGACGAAGCAAGAGAAATCGCCACAGAAAGATCTACGATCTACCAGCAGAACCTGCGCAACTACCATAGCAGAAGGCTTCGCCCAAGATCCTTCGTCAAAGGTGACCTGGTCCTGCGACTGAAGCAGCAGGGGCATCTCAAGCTCGAGTCCCCCTGGGAAGGACCGTACGTGATTACAGAAGTAATCCCAGGTGGCGCCTATCGCCTTCAAGATTTAGAGACAGGAGTCGCACACTTCAACCCTTGGAACGTCGCACAACTGCGACGCTTCTACCCTTAGTCATTTTTCTTTACTTTTGCATCGCAAATAAGGCTATTCAGCCAAGGCTACTTAGCCGCACATTGTACTTCGTACTGTTCTTCGAGTAAAGAAAAGCTAAGTGCCCCAAAACTCCGTGTTCTCCTTTACTTTGTCAATTTTCATACTCGGGGGCTACGCCACCCTATACACATATGTTCTTCGAACAATAACGCGACATCCTGAGCAGCTGGCACATCAATCGAACCCCTTAACACAAACTCAACCAAGCTGCAACGCACCTGACAGGTTGACAAGGGAATGATACAAAGATGGCCAGGCTAACGAAAAGGACTCGCATAAGTGCAACGCACCCCACGATTAAAGCTATTTGTAAACATTCAACAGTAAATCATCTACGAATGTATACGAGCTTTACAACACTATTACACTTATGTGCAGGATACACATTTGGCTACCCTTGCAACAGAAGAACATTAGTCTGTTCCTCGAAGAAGTCGACGATCTCCTCGGCTGGACGATCCACCGCCTAATAGTGCGGCACCATGTTCTAAGAAGATCCTGCTGGTGGCACCGTTGGCCCAGAGGCAATGGCGGCGACATCCACGTCAGGCCTGTGCAAATGCACCACGGAGAGGGCAGCCTTGGCACCAGCCACCAACTGCTGCCTCACGCACTCGCGAACCGCGGACATATCTTGAAATTTAGTAAGAAGAGCCAGCAGGCTTGATGGAGCATCATCCAGCGGGAACATCGCCCGGTAGATGTTCTTCAAACACGATTGCGACTTCTTCAGAAAGAGCAGCACTCGCGAGGCGTGGTCCTGCAGGGTCGCTAACACAGTCGCACGATCATGATCTACCCAGAAGTATCCACTCTCTTGAAGTTGCTCCTGGGTGAGATCATGAAGGCGGATGGCAATCCTATCCCTCTCCTCCTGCGGACGGCGTGCGCTAACAACTACACGAAGCAGCATCAACAGCATGAGTACAACGTACCATTGCGATTAACTACAAAGGAAAAGATGAGGGTGAGCAAACTAACATTTAAACTGGTCGCCCAGGTGCGTCACCTCGCCAAGCAGGTATTGCTCGCGGGCGGCGGCTTTTTCAGCCTTTGACTTCCACACGTCCGCGCTACCTCGGATCACGGGCAATTCACGCTCCAGTTGCTTCACGCTATCACGAAGTCGCGAAAGCAAGGACAACTCCTCTACCCTGGAGCATGGTGGTGCCATTGCATCCTCAAAAGATGGCGAGTGTGGGGTTCCCCCCATAGGACCACTTGATGTACCCTACCAAAAATCAAGCCAGAGGCAAAATAAAGCGACCAACTGAAAAGTCAAAAGTAACAGATGCATTCAAGATCAATAAAAGTATCTACAAACACATTCGCCAACAGGCATGTTCTCCAATCAAAAGAGCAAGTTCATCAGCTATTACAAGAAACTAACTACGGAGCAGCTGGCTTCTTCGACTTCGAGGACCTCGGGGGCTTCATCAAGTCCGTGGCAGTATCAGATGCCACTGACTTTCCGCCGGCCCCTGAGGCCGAAGTTTTCGCCGCCTTCTTTACGCGATTGAGCTCCTCCGAATACTTGGCAACAGTGTTTATCAAGGAATGGCCATATTTGGCATAGGCAGTCGCAACGGGAGCGAATACTACTTGCTAACCATCCGTGCCAACATGCATCGTCTTCGACACCGCAGAGGGATGCACTTCGACTCCATGGGCTTGCACCATGGCAAGCGACATGGTCGCGCCAGCTGCGCGGAGGGAGTTCTTGTACGTGGCAGGCACACCCCCAGCGAGCGACTCCACCAGCTCTTCCACATTGTAGACCAGCTCCGCCTTCGGCATCAGCTCCTCCCGGAGGCGACTCAGGGTGGTCTTGGCTTTGGACAGCGTATTTTGGACAGCGGCGCTATGATCTTCGACCGCAGATACCACGCCCGCCAGAGCGTCATCGCGACCAAGGACTTGTGGATCAAAACTCAAGCCGCCAGCATCTACACCAAAATACAAACATGGATCAAACTTCTAATGCCACCGGCACTACAGAGGAAGAGAAGAACATCAATAAAATATTTACCAGTAAAAGTACCTGAGAGGGCCTTGGCGACTGAGAACAGTTGCTCTTCGAACAACTTCTCCTTGGCCGCAAAGGAGGCACTCAGATCCTCTTCGCGCTTCTGGGCGTCATCACGAGCCGCAATTGCCTCATCGCGCCCCTTCACAGCTGCGGCCAGCGTCTTCTCCAACGTGGCGACATCACGCAGTAAAGCACTATGCTCAGCTACATGGCAGTCAAAAATTTGGCTGTCAGTCGATTATACCAAAATACAGAGAAGACAAAAAGAATAAGTATAGAACACTCACTCTCAACCACGCGGTGGTGCGTCTCCAGCATCGCATGCTGGCGACCCATCGCCATCACCTGCTCCGCCACCTGCGCGGCTTCCTTTACAAGGAGCTGTCGCACAAAACAAGGAGTCAGCAGAGGACAACAAAGGGCATTGACTGCCAAATTATAAAAGAAAGAAAGATATACTTACATGGTCCTCCAGCGTCTCCGAAGAAGATTGCTGAACCGTCATCCGAGCAACTACTCGATGCTCCCCTACGTGAGGAGAGCTCGAAGAATTGTGCCCGGAGTGGACCGCCACCGGAGGATAAGGAGCGCGCTCGACCTCTATCTTGGCCTTTGAGGTCGCGACTCCTGATTCCTTCAAAAATTCAACGTCGCCAGAAGATGACGACGCCTCTTGACTGCAAGACAAAATCCGCACTCAGAAAGGACAAACTCTAGGGCAAAGCCAATAAGAAGAAAACAAGAGAAGAATGAATGCACTAGCAAACTTACCAGTCAAATCTGTCAAGATCAAATGTGGCCTCCGTCGACTCCGACAAAGACTCCTTGGGCAATCGCATCTTCTTGCGAGAAGACGGTGCCACAGCCCTCATAGGAACGGCGGGAATTGGTGACTCTGCGCCAACAGCCGCGCCTCCTAGAGTGGAAGGAGTCGACACGTCAGAATCCTTGCTACGCGAACGCTTGCGAGTATTCGGACTCTCGGACTCGGGAGCTTCCTCTTCCACATCGGAAGGGACAGTCGACTCAGACTCGTCCTCTTCCAACGCTTCACGAGGAATAATCCCCTTAGGGAGGGGAGGCATGCAAGGCGACACCGCCCACTCCTCCATACAAAAAGTAAAGATCAGCAAACACAACAGGAAACGCAATCGAGAAAATAAGCTACTACGTAGCGCAACTGTACCTCGGGAGGAGGATTCGAAGCATTGAAGGGAGGAATGACTGACTCGTTCGGAAGCACATCTTTGAGGGTGTACTTCATGACCAGTCGCACCCTCTTATCTACCTCACTCGCGGACATGCCATCAGCAGACACGCGAGTGGGATCATCAGCGCCACCCCATTGGAACATGGGATGGACCCTGGCCTGGAGAGGCTGGACGCGATGATGCAGCCAAGTCCTGACAAGGGCACAACCTCCCTCTTCTGCGCCTATGCAACTTTCGAGGTCGCAGACGCGCTGATATAACACGTCTGTCTCCGCGAGTTCGGAAGGCATGATCACGTTCTTCCAAGAATGCATATTCTTGCAGGGAGTCACGGGATCGAAAGGCGCGAGTCCAAAGTGCTCGTCCTTGGCCTTCTGGTCGCGCACATAGAACCATTTGTCCCTCCATCCCTGGACAGACTTGGTAAGCTTGATATCGAAGTAGGTGGCGGATGGGTCAACGTGGATTCCGCAACCACCTACATCATAAACTAAAGAGCCAGATGCGGACTGACGCTTCAATTTAAAGATGCGTTTGAAAAGACCAAAGTGCGGCTCGATTCCGAGCCAGCACTTGCAAAGAGTGATGAAACAAGTGATGTGGAGGAGAGAATTTGGGGACAGCTGATGGAGCTGGAGCCCATAGAAACACAGAAGACCCCGAAGAAAGGGGTGAAGAGGCAAGGAAAGACCGCGAATGATGAATGCAAGAAACATCACTCGATAACTAGCGGGAGGCACAAGAACGGTCTCACCGCTGGGGACGCGCGAATCGGCGACTACTGCAGAAATCACTCCGTCTTGGCGAAGAAGACGGAGATCCGACGCCTTGATGATAGAGGGGCGCCATGCGCCATTAGTCACGCGGGTGCCCGCGACCTTCTTCTTCCCGACGGCGGCGGCACTGGTGACCGCAGCAGCGGAGCCACCTTTCTTCTTCGCTGCAGCGAGGGTGGCCGCGGAATCAGCGGCAGCGCCTCCCTTCTTCTTCCCCATTGCGCGGCGGCGATGAGAGCGAAGGAAATAGCTTGGGAACGAACGGAGCTGGTCCAGCGTCGTGGGGAAGATGGGCGCAGAGGAAAGCAGAAAAGCAAACGGCAATGGCGATGGCAGCAAGGAAGAAAGAGCACAGATGGGAAATTACCACCGCAGCATCGCTACTTAACCCCTGGAAGATGCAATCCAACGGCTGACAAAAACCCTATTGGACGCGTGGCACGCATCGCGTAGGACACGTGGAGAAGAGGAAGCGCGAACCGTCCCCCCACTTCTACCATTACGTGCGGAAATCGAGGAGGCACAGTTAAAAATAAGATTACGCACGCCCAGTTAAATCAAAGTCAGAAAGTAGGACCCACCGCTCGTCACGTCCCGTCAGAATTGCTCACGCGGGCAACTAAGGTCATACAAGCGTCAGCACGGATGTCACCAAGGCTATGCAGTGGAGAACTTAGACTATTTTTAGTCCTTGCTGGAGTCTTCGACTCCACCAAGCACTCGGGGGCTACTCCCATAGGAAGCACTGGTCGCGCACCCTATGACTTTTCTTTTTCTTGTTGCAGGAACATGGACAATCACAAAAGCAAATCCAATCACTCGAAACACAGTTCGATTATGGACATGTGTTACTCCCATAGGGAGCGCCGGAAACAAGCAGGCAAAAGACGACAGCAGTCGCAAAAGTTCTTTAGCACCTGCCCGAGTCATCGACTGAAACAAGCAGGCAAAAGACGACAGCAGTCGCAAAAGCTCTTTAGCACCTGCCCGAGTCATCGACTGAAACAAGCAAGCAAAATACGACAGCAGTCGCAAAAGTATTTTAGCACCTGCCCGAGTCATCGACTGAAACAAGAAAGAAAAAGTCGACAGCAGTCGCAAAAGTTCTTTAGTCCCTCCCTGAGTCTTTGACTCAACCAGGGACTCGGGGGCTACTCCCATAGGGAGCGCTGGTCGCGCACCCTATGATTATTTGTGCAAAAAACTGTGTGTTGATAATATCAACACTCGAAACTCATGGAGACACCGCCTCATAATTTTTCCCCTACAAAGAGACTGCGTCTCCTGGGTCACCCGAATCGTCTCCGCGATGATAAAATTCGGATGCCGCGCCTACGGCGTGAAGGTAAGACCTGAATAAGGCCTGGCAACGCATTTAACTGCGCACTACCAGAAACATATCTGTACCTACAGGCACGATGAACATGCCTTGACGGATGCATCAAGTGCTCACACCCATATAACTGGAATTCGACTCCTGTAAGACCTCCGTGGCCTGAGTCGAATTACACCAGCACTTTTCCGGATTCGAGTTCGGGGACTCGAATTCAAGTAGATTGCGTTGTTTCACCCTAATGTGGTTAACTGATACCGATACTTCGGTTATATCAGGCACGTATATCAACAATCCCTATGACACAAATAAAAGCAATCGAAATATACTCATTCAGGCACTCGAAGGCTTCAAAAAGTCCCCAGTCGAATCTGCGATTCCACTGGACACTCGGGGTCTACTGACATGGGTATACCCTACAGGTACTCGAGCTTGGTATATACGGTCCAAATACATACAGGCCCACGGTGTCGCCAAGGCCCGGATGGAGGGACTCGAGTAACCTACGGACTCTCGATTGCTTGAAGGACAAGAAGAAGCTAAAGATAGAAAGTTTGAAGGGGAAAACCCTAACTTGTAACCGACTCGACCTGCTACCTGAGACCTAGCCTATCTATATAAAGGCTAGGAGGGGGCAGCGAGGAGGACACACGCAACCCTAGTTTCCACAACCCTTGCCAGATTACATCTGCGCACCATTGTAACTTTCGACTCCTTCGATAATTCCACGAGCAGACAAGCAGGAGTAGGGACCTCTACGAGGCCTGAACCTGGGTAAATCCTTTGTCCCCTGTGTGCTTGTTTGCTAGCCGATAGATGTCTCCAGCGCTCCCTCCTTCTCCAAAACCCAAGTCCATAACAATGGGCATTGACGAGTTGAACCCTCGTCAGTACCAAAATCAGGATTATACAATGAATCATTCTTAGCCCTAGTAGACATTAATTCCAAACAATCTTTAATAGTCAAAGTGTTTATCGATCTTCCTGCCGAGAGATCAAGTAATTCTCTACATTGAGTGTTGAGACCATGGTAAAATAAATGGCAAATTGTTAGTTCAGAATATCCATGATTAGGAATACTATTGACCATTCCAAAGAATCTTTACCGGGCTTGTGGGTAGTTTTCTCCCATGTTCTGACTAAAGTTCCCTATATTCTTTCTTAATTCAGTTACCTTTTAAAAAGGAAGAAACCTGTCTATGAATTTAGTAATGCAGTTTTCCCAACATTTAATGTAATGGCGAGGGAGAGAATATAACCAGTCTAGAGCTTTACCTTTAAGAGAGCATCGAAATAATTTAAGACATGAGAAGTCTCTTGGCAAGCCTTTTGGTCCAACCGATGTTATCACATCGTCAAACTCTCTAATATGTCTTCCTGGGTCTTCATCATCCCTTCCACGGAAAGCTTTCTCCTGCAAAATTTTAACAATTCCACCATCAAATCGATATTCTCTAACTCCAGGATTAGGAAACTCTATTGGTTGTTTAAGGAATTCAGAACTTGGAGGTCTGTACTCCCTGAGAGTTTTCTCATCTTTCAGAGGAGTTGTCCTGTAAATAGATATGATTTCTATAATATCACTCGGGTTTTTAACTTCAACTTTATTGGATCTTAAAAGTATTTCAATAATTTCTTCGTGCCTCTGAGCAGGCACGCGCTTAATATAATCCGGTAGGTAGGTCCTACCAGATCATGTAGACCCTTTGTCTCCTAAGGAGAAAATTTTGAAGTAGCAACACCTGAAATGTCAAAAGACAAACACTTAGCGCTTAGCTCCTCGGCAACGGTGCCAGAAAATAGCTTGATGTCTGCAAGTGCACAAATCCCACAGGGAGCCCAAAGGTAAGTGTTTATTGGTGAAGTCTTTGTCACACCCGAAGTTGTCACAGATCTTCGAGTGAACTGACTGCAAGTGTTGAAATAAGAATGGGTTTTGATTAAATGCGATAGATGTAAACAGAACTAAAAATGTAAACTTCAGAAATATAAAGCTTAAAAGTAAAGAATAGCTTTGCTTGTTTGTTGTTTCCTGTAGAGGACGAAAGAAGGCGCGGGGAGATTTAGTTCATGGTGATAGTGACTGTTCTAGGTGGATGAATGGTGAATGTAACAATTATAATCTTATAAATATATGTGTAGGCGAATAACCCATAATTAGCCGGAACTCCTCTTGATAGATTTCAGCCCAACTTCAGTAATCCTACTAGCCTGCTACCAAAACCATGGTCAGACACTAGATGATTAAGACCCTTCAGGTTGCTTAGCGATTAAGCTCCTTGGATCGGACTAATGCAATAAGCACACTGGTTACTCGTTCTCCTCGAGTCAACTAGCTTTCCATTGATATCCCTGTGTCATCCAGGGGTCACCGGTCCACTAGCGTACAAGATCTTATATATGTAGAACAAGGTATCATGTTGTTTAGACCCTTAATTGGACAACAAGAATTAGGCATCCCACATATAGTCAAGCACACATATTATAGTATTTTAGAATTAATCACAAATCGATGGATTATATGAAGGCACATCACATCTCACCAATCCCCTACATCTCCCACGCCCAAGGGAATTACTCACACATGAGAGAAGAACATATCATGAATATAATTGAATAAAGGGAATTCGTCTTAGTATTACCGTGGAGATCCACAAAAAGAATAAAAAAATATCCAACACAATTCAAGATGGGAAGAAACAATCTCAAACCCTAGTCGTGCAAGGTGGAGAGCCCTCTCTCTCAAGTACAAGTAGTGGCTATGGGGGTGTATTAGCTAGGATGTCGAAGATCATGGAGCGAGATGAAGAACGTCTTATCCTTCTTCTCCAGATCCCTTCTTTCTCCCTTCTGGATGGTGTGGTAGCTGTTGATGACCCACAAGTATAGGGGGTGTATCGTAGTATTTTCGATAAATAAGAGTGTCGAATCCAATGAGGAGCAGAAAGTGTTGACAAGTGGTTTGGATCAGGAAAACTCTGCAAATACTTAGCAAACGGATTTTAAAGGGTTTTTGATAATGAAGATAAATAAAGTGCGAGTAAATAAAAGACAATAATAATAATTGCAGCAATTGGCCCAATCCTTTCTTTAGCAAAGGACAAGACAGTTGTATTACTTAAGATGACCAAACGTTCTTGAGGACACATGGGAATATTGTCAAGTGCTTTCGCTTCATATAGTTGATTAATCTTCTCTGGTTGGATAAGTGTTGTGTGGGTGAACCTATGCTAATGTACTGACCTTACTAGGACTAATACATACTTGTGATTATATCCCTTGCAAGCATCCGGAACTACAAGAAAGTAATTAAGATAAAAACCTCACCATAGCCTTAAACTCTGAGATCCTACACTCCCTTATGCAAAGGTTTCCTAACGGGGGTTTAGGATTCTGTCACTACAACAACCCCACGATTAGTAGCCAAATACACAATGCATTCCCCTAGGCCCATAAATGTGAAGTATAATGGAGTCGACGTTCATATGACACCACTAGAAGAATAGCACCACAACTTAAATATCAAACCATTAAATCTTTCTCAACACAATTCCACTACTAACAACATGACTTCTCCCATGTCCTCAAGAACTAAACGAACTACTCACGATACATCATATGGATCAAGATCAGAGATAAAATAATGATAAGTAACAATCTGAACATGAACAATAATTTAATGGTTCCACTCAATAGCATCAACTACAACAAGTAATCAACACCGGGAAAGTCTCCCCTAAGAACTATGCAAGATTCAATCCAATTGTTACAGCAGTACGGAGTGGTGGTGATGGTGCTGGTGATGATGATGGTGGAGATGATGGTGATGATGATCCCGATGAAGTCTAGCTTGATGACGGTGTTGATGGCAACGATCTCCCCTCTCTGGGAAGGAATTTTCCGGCAGATTTCTGCCTGCCGGAGAGCTCTTTCTTTCTCTTTAGTTTCGCTCTGCAGAGGCGGCGGAACCTTTCTGGGGTCACTCCCCGAGTCTTAGTGTTTCGAGGGGATTATGTACACCGGCGATGCCAGAGGTGGGCCAGGGTGGCCACACCACCTAGTGGCGCGGCCAGGGGTGGCTCGTGCCAAGGGTGGTGTGGGCCCCCTATGGCCCATCTCCACTCCTCCTTCTGGCCTACTTCGTCTTCTGGAAAAATAGGAATTTCCGTATATTTTCTAGGATTTTCTGATCTTCGCCAGTATTGCATCTGGCCAGTGCTTTCTCCATCAGAATCCTGACTCCGGTGGTTCACCCTCCAAAAGTCATCAATCATGCAAAAATTGATAAAATAACATAAGTATCATCTCTTAATATGAAATTTTTGAATGAATAACAGTAAATTATGATATAAAATAGTGATGCAAAATGGACGTATCAGCTGTTATGTCCTTTTTTCGTCATCCGTCCCTTCACGAAAGTTGTCCCTTTTGACAAGACAGAGGTGGCGACAACTATACGGCCATTCCCACCGTATAGTTGGTCGTTATGCCGTCTGTGACCTCCCCTCACGTGCTTCCAAAGTGGGACTTGCTTCTTTTCTCCAGAATATTGTATTTCTCTAGTTAAATCCTTCTGTTGACGTTCAAAACCTGAAACACACATTAAAATCCAGGTTTTCTTTGCTACCGAAGTATTAGCGTTAGGTAAAGCCATAAAACGATCAAATCCGGGAGAAAACCATCAATAAAAGGCATAAAAATGTGTCGAATCTCACAGCTATTAGTAAGTGGTGGTGGATGGCGACATGGACACCTAGGACGTCCTTCGCGCTCCGCACCGGTGGCCACGGCAACTTCACCCCTCTCCCTCCATCCCTCCCTCTGGTTGCCTCTCATCTCCCAATCCCAGGCCAGGCCTCCTCCTCCCAGCAGTAGCAGATGGCGCCGGTCGGTGTCCGAGATGGCGGCCTCGCCACCTGCCACAGTCTAGCACCTCCAAGCCAAGGCGCACGCCCGCCGCCTACACCTGCGCGGAGACGACGACGACGACAGGCCAGAACACGGCTCAGACCTCTTTCTTAAAAAAAATAGACTTTGTCGTGCGGGTAAACAAGCACACGACAAATAAAAAGCCCCGTTCATTCATGCCGAGCCGTTAGGTACTTTAGTCTGTCGTGTGGCGTATTATTGCACATGGCAAAGGCAATGTCGTTTATATTTTTGCTTTGCCGTGCTGATGTGTGCCATGTGTTCTTTGCCGTGTATATTTACACGGCAAAGTCTTTGCCGTATATAATGGCCTTTGCCATGTATTTTTCACACACGGCAAAGTCACATGCCAAAACAAATATATTTCAAATCAATGGAGCCAATGTTACTCTACTCACACGGCCAATGCACTAGAGTAGCCCATGCCAATGGAGCCGGAGTCGACTCACACGGCAAAGTACTTATTTTTCACACACGGCAAAGTACACATATATTTGTTTTGATTAAAAAGGTTAAACATAGAAGGAGTAGGATCATATTAACATCTTAAAATAGCACCGAAGTGCTACCGGAAATTTACTAGAACCACAACTGGTATCACAAAAGGAAGACCAATGCATTTACAATGTCTAAGACCTATTACAAAGTAGGCCCACAATAGAAGGATTTTTTTCTTCCGTTAACTATACGAACCATGAATCCATTGGAGTGTCTATATAATAAGCGTAACCACAACTAGCATATATCAACACCATATCCATATCCACAGCTGGTCCAATAGGCAGATGTTATTAAAAGAAAGACAGATCCAGAGAGATGTTTGTACTAGAGATACACTCTATTGCTAAACTAGTTAGCAATAGTAGAACCAAAATAATATGAAGTCTCCAGAAGTTCATTTAACTTTTCGATGCGGGAAGGATCTCGAACTTCGAGGACGAAGTGTTGTCTCAGGGTGGAAGGATTCACTGGTGGAAAAAGGGCCTCTAGTCCCGGTTCATAAGGGCCATTGGTCCCGGTTCCAGAACCGGGAGCAATCACTCGGGACTAATGCTAGTCCCGGTTCGCGCACAAACCGGGACCAATGGGTCTCCACGTGGGCGGGCGAGCTACGAGGGGGGTGGATCATTGGTCCCGGTTCGTGGGAAAAACCGGGACCAGTGGTTCCCCACGTGGCAGCACCAGAGACAGGCGGGGGTGGATCATTGGACCCGGTTCTGGGCACGAACCGGGATCGTTGGTCTCTGTGCCGCGGCAGGATTTTCGGGCTATTTTTCTGCCGCGGCAGGGTTTTGTGCCGCGGCAGGATTTCGGGCTAGTTTTCTGTCACGGCAGGATTTTTTTTATAAATTTAATGATACTACATATATACAGCAATAATGAGTCCACCTAGTATCATTGAATCCGACTACAATGGGCTAGCAAATGCGACATTGGAAATAATACCTGTGCAGTCTATACTTTATGAGCTATGTGTGTTCCTTAGCCAAGATCCCCTTGACTTTTGTGCGACAACATGGAAGCCATCTCTCTTTCTACAAATCATTTGTCTCAAGCTCATGCCCAGCATATAGAGATGGATTACCAATTTGTCTGAAAAAGAGTAGCAAAAAAGGAACTGGGGATCTGTTTTGTGCTTTACAAAGATCAGCTCGTGGATATCTTCAGTTACTGCTGTCTAGTAGTTAGAGATGCCTAGTATATGTGGAGAGAGAAGAGGCAGAGGCCACATGGTTTGGATTGAGCCGCAATCCAATCTTTGTATAAACATTTCCAAGGTGGTTTCGAGCCAAATAGAAAAGAATCGTGAGATGGAGCTCGATTGAAAACAAGTGGCACATATAGAGTACAAACCAAAGAACCCAATCACGAGTTATTTTCATTGATAATGATAACTGAAACATGAATTATTACACCAAACAATCGATGAGTATCTTATTTCAAGGCAGCACCGCAATAGCAGTGGTATAAAAAACAACATGTGGTAGGTGCGCCGTATTGTATAGGAGGAACACACATGGAAATCAAATTGAAACCAACATGTACTAGATATGGAAGTAAGAAAGCCTAGGCGTGGCCGGTCGGATGAACAGCTTTATACCAGTTTGAACCCTTTCTGTTGCATAGCACATCGAGGCAAATCTCCATGCAATTTCCCCACGCTTTATTATTATGAGCAAAACGTGCCTCACACTCGTGATCGCATTGTGCGGAGCAGAAGATGCAATAAAAGCCTCCATACCCTTTGGTGCATTTGACCGGTCCTTCAGCCGCTTCCACTATTAGTGGCAGTCCGACGAAGAGGACCAGCACGAGCAGGGCTGCCATCTTGAGCATGACCGCGGAGATGGAACCCATGGCGATGATCAAGCGAGCAAGCTGTATGCTAATGATTCAGACTCACGACTATATACTATCAAGATGGTTGGATGATAGGGAACTCTATGCTAGCAAATGGAAGGATGGTGTCTTGCTTGATGAAATGATAGTGGGGCGAGGGGCTCCTGTTTTATAGCTAGCTAGGCGCACGACTGGCTGGCCGGAGATCTCATCGATTAATTGTGAGATCGATTACTCCAGCGCTAGGGGTATAGCACATAGTGCTATTGCACATAGTTGTGAGATCGATTAATTAAATATGGAATTAAGCTGGTATTCAGATGTAATGTATATATTAGCCTAGATTAAGCTATTGAAGTGTGTTTTGGTACATGCTCGCACTCAAGATAGAAATTTTGACGCACCTTGAGTTATTAAATCGGATTACTACAGCGCCAGGGTGGAGATCCGTTTAGCGATGTGCGGCCATATTAATGGACGAACACACGTATTTCCAAGGTGTGTACCTCGTGCTCAGTTTTAATAGTATATACTCTCAGAAAGAGAAGAAGCTCACGGCATAAATTAATCAATGGTGTCAACATGTCTATTAAGGCATAAATTAATCAATGGCTAAGTTTTTAGAGATGTGCGGCCATGCTAATGAATGAATGCACGTATTCCTAAGTTGTGTACCGCGTGCTCAGTTTTCAGTTTTAATAGTATATACTCTCGAAAGAGAAGAAGCTGATGGCTCAAATTGATCAATGGTGTCAACACGTCTATTACACTAGCCCCAATAGGAATATGATAGGTGGTATCATGCATTACATGAATGCAAAATATTTATGTGTCACTGCAATGCTCTCGACTGGTATCTTGAAATAATCTTGTATTACGATTATCCATGATACAGCTGTCGGATGGTGTGGACGAGTGTAAAATTACTAGAGAGTGGTAAATTTTTAGTTGACTCAGTGTATATAGCTTTGATTCAACCTGATATTTTGGTAGATGATAATTGTAAAATTTGGAAGATAAAAATACCCCTAAAGACGAAGATATTCGCATGCTATCTATACAAGGGAGTAATTATTACAAAACATAATCTTCTAAAGAGGAATTGACAAGGCATTTTCTGTCATCATGATGAGACGATCCGACATTTATTTTTGCATTAAAAATTTGCTCGTTCTATAAGGTCAATCATCCAAGTAGCATCTAGTTTATCTCCCCATGCTAGGTGGCCAATGCATTTGGTAACTGGTTGCATGAGATAGATGATAAATATAGGACCTTGTTTAAGGTGGGAGCGCTTGCTATTATTTGGCCGCTATGGGTATGTAGAAATGACAAGATTTTCAATAACATTGTGTCTTCTTCTCTGCAGGATATCTATCGGGCCACGGATATTCTCCGATGATATACTACTCTCTAACGTATGGAGTCTCGTGACTTGTTTGTGGACAGGTGTACGCGATTGGAGGAGGCGGCAAGAGATATTTTCTCTAACATGGATGGCCGCGTGATCTGCGGATTGATCTTCTATAGCTTGGCCGTTTATTTATTTTGATAGTGTTATTTGTAATGTTGGACTACTTTCTTTGTTCTCTAGTTGTGTGGATTGATCGGCTATGTGCATCTTAGCTATACAAAGACCGGGTATAAACACTATTGTTAAGTAATAAAAGCACCAATTTCTAAAAAAAATATGTCACTGCAATTAATGATGAAAGAGATTGTGTTCTTATCATAGGTAGATACGATACAAAATCTTGTACCCAATTTTTCCTTAAGATTCTATGAGACAATAAATATATGAAGACTATGTTACTACTTCATGATACTATGCATTGTGAGGATGGTATTATATAGTAGTATCACACTATTGTGACTAGTCTTAAGGCATAAATTAATCAGTGGCTCAGTTTTTAGAGTTGTGTGGCCATGTTAATGAATGAACGCACATATTCCTGTTTTTACATGGAACACTTGTATTCCATTAAGACACGACCATGTCATCGACACCAAACGGGTTACAGAATTAGAATAGTTCGTTGTCCACAACATATGGTCTTTGTGAACTACCCCTACACCCAAAGCAGCTAGCTCATGAGCTTGGTTATTACAATTGCGAGGAGCAAAAACAATAGTGGCCTCAAGAAAAGAGGTTCTCAACCTATACTTCATATCAGAGACGAGGGGGCCAATCGTAGCTAGATCATACTCTGAAGATGACATCGCTCTCTGAAGATTACTAGAGTCTATTTCAAACATAGCTCGTCCCACTCCGACATGTTCTGCAATCTGAAGAGCATTTGACAACGCCATTGCCTCAGCCTGTAGTGCATCAGAGGCATGGTTACTTGGACCAGCGACAGTAAACTGAATCTGGGCATCTTGATTCCGACAGATAGCACCCCAACCACCGGAATGAGTTATATCTTTGAATGGCGCATCCACATTAATTTTGACAAAACTTGGTGGTGGTCTCAACCAGTGGTTTTGAGTTGCCGTGGTTAAACATGCATGTTTCTTCAGGTATTGATTCCATTCATCAACATGACGGCGTACCGAGAATTGGAATTGATCAACAAACGGCCTTTGTTCTCCATGGTTCCCCCTGCTACGTTTTGTCCGACAATTCCACAATAGAGCAACAGTCAACAACTGTTCGTTTGCCGTCGGGTACAAAATTTCCTGCAGAACTTCCAAGGCCGATCTACATGGTAGAAGCTTGAGGCGTACATCTTCCAGGAGCAAGCTCCGCCATCTCTGTAACACCCTCGAATCGGCCCTATGCAAGTTTTAGCCCTTTCCGCCAAACCCGCATAGAAACGATTCAAGGACGCCCACTAGGCACTTTCGTGCGGGTGGAAAACGAAGTAATACCATTACACAACAGTCCTCAATGGGACCCAAAGAACAGATATATATATACAACAGCGACTCCATGAGTCAAGAATACAGATATAATATACAAAGATCCAAATCACCTCGAAACGATAGAGCGTCCGACTACGGACAAGATGCAAATGGGGCTAAGAGCCCTGAAGAATAACCAATGGCGTCCATAACCCTGCCCAAGCCAAGCCGGAAGGGTAACCCTGCTAACGACGTCGATCTCAAACCTGCTAAAACAAAAGGGGTGCCGACAAAGGGCAGATGAAAAAGAGGAGCGTCAGTACTGAGGCCAGTACATGGCGAGGCTAGAATTCGGTGGCTCTCGCCTACATAGGTATGGTGGACTGAAGCGGCAACGCGGCGGCACTAAACAACCTATAGATACTTGATACAACTGCGGTTATCAGAGAGGGATAAGAAATACCTATTCGGATTCAACCTGAAGCTAACACCAAACAAACCCATCCTGGTATTTCCCCCTCCAGACCAAACGAGGAAGTCGGACCAAGGAACTCACACAGTTGGCAATTTTACTCATTCCATTATAGTTGCAGCAAATTACTAATCAGATATAGATAGCATGAGTCATCCTGATAGCATAAGTAGTGGGCAGTTTTAGTTAACATTCCGTTGTAGTTGGAACATTTACTAGTCAGATATAATTGTCCCGAGGAATCCCAAACCCAACAGTTGTTGACACTTTTATCACATTCCATTGGAGTTACAATACTTACTAGGCAGATATAGTATGTCACAAAACAACTCAGATCCACCAGCTGTTGGCATTTTTAATATCCACTCCGTTATAGTTGAATATGATTACTAGTCATACATTAAGTCATGTTTATAGCACTACTTTAGTTATGCTTGTCTATGATCGAGATACTGTGCTCCAAGTCATCCATAACCGCGGACACGGCTTTCAGAAAGTTTTACCCTGCAGGGGTGCATAAATAGCAACACACACTCGATCAACCTCGGAAAAACTGACTCAAAACCCACGAGGTATTCACGACAAAGCGATCACAGGATTCAGAAATATTTCAGGGGGCCACCCCACTAAGCTACCCGCAACGAAGTTGGCCGGCTCCGGAACGGACCCAGGGTTTGTGTCAATGGCTGTAAACGACTGGGAACCCAAAAGTGTGACTGAGCTTGTCGATACCGTGAAAACACTCCGCGATCCTAAACAGTATAGGTGCTCCACGCACAATCTTAAATAAAGTAGTAAACATGGCATAAGTACAGGATAGTAATAAAGCCCCAAACTACTTTGTGGCCCCAAGAAATAGAAATGAATCAAGCTCTGGCTCAGGGGGGTCCACGGCCTCCCGGATGTGGATAGTGCGAAAAATCAAGGAACAAGTATCAAGTACTCGGGGTCCAACGGGACACAAGTGAGCGTGGAAGAACCAAATAACATCTATTGCCCACCGATGCCTCTACATTAGTTATAGCTAGCATTTTAATAGTTGTATTTAAAGACATGATCATCTCCACCATAAACATCTGCCCGCATTCCAACAACTGTGGTACTTGACAACATGAGATCGCACCTGAGCAAGAAACTACGACTCGCAAGGCCAGCTATCTACCAAACAACAGGTAATAGGAGGTGTCCAAGGAAATATAGAGGCTGCACGGGATATAACTAGTGTACGGAAACTAAAGCATCGCGACACGGATAGCAATAGATCAACAGGAGGAAATAAAGACTATAAATGCAAAATAGGTAGAAAGAGGGACGATGCTCGCCTGGGAAACACTGCCGACGGATCATACCTGGAGAACTTGTCGATACTCGCATCCACTCATCGGCCTAATCCGCGAAGAAGCAAACACTAAAAGAAACACCGGATGCACTATGTAATACGACGGCAGAAGATTCGGCATGATTATGATATGATGCAGATGCGGTGCGTTTAGGCAATATTAAGCGGAACCGGGGTCCCGACATTTAATTAATAGGTTCAAGTTATTTATCTACCCCACAATTTAGATGTTGAATTAACAAGGCGAAACAGGACATCGGTTCGCTACGCAAATTTAAATGGAGTCCGGAATAAGACAACAATATTTCACATATAGGCTCCATATTTAATTATGAGGTGAATTCGGCATAATGCCCCCAAACCACAGACAAGTATGCATGCATGGACAATTTAATATGCAACAAGTTTTATATATAGCATTTATAAAATAGGGGCTCAGGAAAAGGTTCACACATCTGGGTTCAGGAGATCTTGGGTTCCAGGGGGATTCGGGTTTCAAACTCAGGGTACGACGGGGGAACGGTTCGACGGGATCGGTCTCGGACAACGGAAGGAGAGCTTGGCGTTCCGGGAAGAAGGACTAGGTTTGGCGTCGGGAGGGGGGGGGGGCTCATCGGATTCGCCCTGGTCGGTGTCGATCTTGTCGTCGCGAAGATCTTGTCGGGTCTGCATATCGGGTCGGTCTCGGTTCCGGGAACAGGGTTGGAGGCCTTGGCAAACTTGGCGTCCGAGAGACAATCTTGGCGTTGCATGTCGACGATCTTCGGGTACGGGGCCTCAGGGTTCCCATGTAGGAGATCTTGGTGTCCCGGAGCGAAGTGCTCGAGTGTCGGTGGCGAACTCGGGTTTCGGTGTCGTGTCGGACTTTGAGTGGCACCATGTACAACCTTCGAAAAACATCGGCATCGAGCCGGTCTTGTGGGTCTTGTTAGATGAGCATCCCTGTACGGAGTACTTTGACGAGATGAATTTAGACTTGGTGCCAACAGAGATGTGAATATCTTGTGGGGGTCTAGAGGACGAGACGATGGAGGTCTTGGCAACGGGGCAGAGCAAGGACGGGGTCGCTCGGGGAAGGACGCGACATGGGGCCGGCGGGGCCGATGGCGCCCTTGGACGCCAACGGGAGGAGGCGAGCCTAGAGACGTGCAACGACGGGAACACGCAACACGGCGGGGATGCAGGGCCCGTCGACAGCGGCAGCGGCAGCTCCTCGGCAGGGCGCGTCACCGGCGAGGAGGCAGCGGCTAGGTGCGTGGTCGGCGTGGAGGCCTCGCGAGACGGTGACAACGGGCCGGGGAGACGCGGAGCTTCGGGCGACAGGGACGTCGGCGGCGCCCGGCGACAGGGAGCCACAGAGGAGGGGCTCACGCCGAGGGAGGCCGGCGCGGAGTGGTGCCGAGGCCGACGGCGGCGCTCTGCTTGGTGGGGAAGGCGAGCGGGAGGAAGGCGACGGCGGGCGGCCGGAGGAGGCGCGGCCGGAGCGGGGTCGAGGACGGGCCGAGGTGGCGACAAGGAAGCAGGCGACGACCGGCGCTAGCGGGCGTCTCCCGGCGGGGCTTGGGAAGGCGAACGGCGAGGCGGCGACGGCCTGCGGTGAAGGGCGGGGCGCGCTGTGGCTGGCGGCGGCGGCCAGCGGTAGGTGGCGACGCCGAGGGGAGAGAGGGGTGGGGCGTGCAGGCGCGAGGCTGGGGCCGCGCGTGGGAGCGGCCACGATGGGGTAGGTGGGGTGGGGCCAGACGCGGGTTGGCGTGGCGATGAAACCAAGGCGGCCAGGGGGTGTCGTTGGGCGGGAGAGGGTGCGTGGCTGGCGGGGTAGGTGGAAAGCTGGGGAGTGGACCAGGCGTGGGGAGCGAGCTGGCAGCGGGTGAGTGGGTGGAGATTGGGCCAGGGTGATGTGGCGCGATGTGATAGGGTGGGGTGAGGTGGAGGGCAGCCTAGGTGGCAGCAGGGGTTGGTGGCGCTGGGATTTGGGCGGGAGGATGGAAGTTGGCGGCTGGGGAGGGAAAAGGAGGGAGGAGGGGTAGGTGGATTAGGGTTTTTGGGTTAGGATAGGATTTTATTTGGAGGTGGTCGGCTGCCTCCTAACAATAAACAAATAGTTTTATTTATTAAAAACAAGGCTTTTGCAAACCGTATTTAGACCACCCAAAATATTCCGGAGGCCCGGGTTTGATTTGAAATAAAGGCTAGGTATTTAGAAAACAGAAAATAGGATTTTACGAAAATAGTTTCAGACAACAGATGCATGATGATGACGATGCTCAAATGCAATGTGGCATGATGACATGAGCATGCGGTCATGATGATACAATGCACAAAAACACAGCGATTTTCTAGTAGTGGTTTTAGCGAGATGCTACAATCTCTGTTTTTGCATATTTGCATGATAGGAACAGATGTCCTCCATCTTCAAAAAACAAGTTGCATACAACACATAGTGTATTTAAATCCACTCCTTTACGAGCTATGTTCATGTACAAAGGATGGCTGTTATGTGCAAATCTCCATAAAAAATGATGTACCTTAGGTGGACATTGGACTTTTTCCAGATTTTGGCGAAAATGTCACGTTTAATGGATTCATGGGCAAAACCCTGTCCAACTTGAATCACACTAGCCCTTCTCTCCATTTCAACATGAACTTTGTAAGGCGACTTAACTGAAAAAATCTCCTTTGTGTCAAAATACCAGGCTACAAAGTCTTCCGTATCTTCTCTGAGTGGGCTAGCCAGAATTGTGGGAACATCCACGGGCAGGAAATGTTGCATGATGAGCTCACTTTTCGACGTACATGTACTGTGATCTATCAGTTCAGCAACCAGGTGTGTACCTCGTGCTCAGTTTTCTGTTTTAGTAGTATATACTATCGATAGCGAAGAAGCTCATGGCATAAATTAATTAATGGTGTCAACATGTCTATTAAGGCATAAATTAATCAATGACTCAGTTTTTAGAGATGTGCGGCCATGTTAATGAACAATTGCACGTATTCCTGAGGTGAGGTGTGTATCTCGTGCATAGTTTTCAGTTTTAATAGTATATACTCTCGAAAGGGAAAAAGCTCATGGCTCAAATTAATCAATGGTGTCAACACGTCTATTAGGCTGGTCATAGTGGGAGTATCATATTACTAGTATCATGTATATGATGCTAGTGTATGATACTACCTCTCTAGTGGTTAGTATCATCTAGTAGTATCATAGTACCATTGTATTTAGTTTTTTCTACAATCTCAATACAATTGTATGTATGAGATGTATTGGTCATTAAATTACCTAGTTTCACGTGCTCTGATACGGTATCATATTCTGATACTACTAACACCTCTCTCTTTATTAATTGTGGGGCCACATCAGATTTTTGCCAAGGTGGCATGCATGATACTCCTTATGATACTTCCACTAGGGCTAACCTTACACTAGCCCCAATAGGAGTATGATAGGTGGTATCATGCATTACATGAATGCAAAATGCTTCTGTCTCACTGCAATGCTCTCAACTGGTATGCTGAAATAATCTTGTATTATGATTATCCATGATACAGTTGTCGGATGGTGTGGACAAGTTCAAATGGAAAATACTAAAGAGTGGTAAATTTTTACTTGACTCAGTGTATAGATCTTTGATTCAACCTGATATTCTGGTTGATGATAATTATGAAATTTGGAAGATAAATATATCTCTAAAGTCGAAGATATTCACATGGTACCTCTATAAGGGAGTAATTTTACAAAACATAATCTTCTAAAGAGGAACTGACATGAAAGTACACAATGCATTTTCTGTCATCATGATGAGACGATCCGACATTCATTCTTCAATTATAAATTTGCTCGTTCTATATGGTCAATCATCGAAGTAGCCTCTGGTTTATCTCCCCCACACTAGGTGGCCAGTGTATTTGGTAACTGGTTGCATAGGATAGATGATAAATATGGGACTTTGTTTAGGGTGAGAGCGCTTGCCATTATTTAGTCGCTATGGGTATGTAGAAATGGCAAGATTTTTAATAACATTGTGTCTTCTTCTTTGCAGGTTATCTATCGGGCCATGACTATTCTCCGATCATGTACTACTCTCCAACGTACGGAGTCTCGTGACTTGTTTGTGGAAGGGCGTACGCGATTGGAGGACACGACGAGGGACATTTTCTCCAACATAGATGGCCGCTGATCTGCGGATTGATCTTCCATAGTTTGGGGCCGTTTATTTATTTTGATAGTGTTATTTGTAATATTGGACTACTTTCTTTGTTCCCTAGTTGTGTGGATTGATCGGCTGCGTGCATCTTAACTATACAGAGGCCGGATGTAAACACTACTCTTAAGTAATAAAAGCGCCAATTTTCAAAAAAATATGCCACTGCAATTAATGATAAAATAGATTGTGTTGGTATAATAGGTAGATACTGTATCATGGATAAATGTTGTACACAATTTTTCCTTCAGATTCTACGGGACAATAAATATACGAAGACTATGATACTACTTCATGATACTATGCATTGTGATGATGGTATCATATAGTAATATCATGCATAAATTAATCAATGGCTCAGTTTTTAGAGATGTGTGGCCATGTTAATGAATGAAAGCACGTATTCCTTCCTGAGGTGTGTACCTCGTGCTCAGTTTTCTTTTTTAGTAGTATACTATTGAAATCAAAGAAGCTCATGGCATAAATTAATCAATGGTGTCAGCATGTCTATTAAAGCATAAATTAATCAATGGCTCAGTTTTTAGAGATGTGCGGCCATGTTAATGAACAATTGCACGTATTCCTGAGGTGAGGTGTGTATCTCGTGCATAGTTTTCAGTTTTAATAGTATATACTCTTGGAAAGCCAAGAAGCTATTGGCATAAATTAATCAATGGTGTCAACACGTCTATTAAGGTATAAATTAATCAATGGCTCAGTTTTTAGAGATGTGCAGCCATGCTAATGAATGAATGCACGTATTCCTGTGGTGTGTACCTCGTGCTCAATTTTCAGTTTTAATAGTATATACTCTCGAAAGTGAAGAATCTCATTGCATAAATTAATCAAAAGTTGCATTTCCCAACACATATATAGACCATAAAAAACACATATCACTACCGAAAAATTCGTCTTTGTCGTGCACACATTCTTTGTCGTGAGCCAAAATAGAAAAGCACACGGCAAAAGTACTCTTTGCCGTGTACCTCCACAAAAACACACGGTAATGACAGACACATGACAAAGAAATCGAAAACACACAGCAAAGATTCGGCACACGGAAAAGAATTCAAAAAACACACGGTAACGATCTGACGCACGGCAAAGAATACTTTGCCGTGTGCCGGGACTAACTTCTTTGCCGTGTGCTGTTGACGGAAAATGGCAAAGTTCGACCAATCAGATTGCCAGAAACTTGCTCCCTTGGATCACCATTTTCTGTCATTCGATCAAGTACATCCGATGGCCCAAATCCTCCCTAGAAAACACACCCTAGCTACTAGTCTACTACCTAGGCTGGCCCCACACCCACACCTCTAGTGCCAGGGATGGCGCTCATGATCCGTCCTCTCCCGCCCCGGCGACTATGCTCCTGATCCGCCCTCTCCTGCGCCGGCGACGACCTCCCCTCCGGCCGCACTCCCCACACCACCTCCTCCCTCTAGGTCAGCCCGTCCCGCGATGACGATGACCTCCCCTCCGGCCGCACGCCCCGCATCACCTCCTCCCTCCAGGTTGGCCCATCCTGTGCCGGCGATGACCTTCCCTCTGTCCGCACGCCCCGCAGCACCTCCTCCCTCCAGCCACACGCCCCGCAGCACCTCCTCCCTCCAGCCACACGCCCCGCAGCACCTCCTCCCTCCAGGAAGACTGCCTGCACGGAGAGTAAGTGATGTCTGCAAGTGTACAGATCGTTTGTAGCTAGTTTCGAAGTTCAGATATCGATCCCACAGGGAGCCCAAAGGTAAGTGTTTATTGGTGAAGTCTCTGTCACACCCGAAGTTGTCACAGGTCTTCGAGTGAATTGACTGCAAGTGTTGAAATAAGAATGGATTTTGATTAAATGCGATAGATGTAAATAGAACTAAAAATGTAAACTTCAGAAATATAAAGCATAAAAGTAAAGAACAGCTTTACTTGTTTGTTGTTTCCTGCAGATGACGAAAGAAGGCGCGGGGCGATTCAATTCATGGTGATTTTGACTGTGCCAGGTGGATGAAGTTGAATGTAACAATTATAATCTTATAGATATATGTGTAGGCGAGTAACCTATAATTAGCCGGAACTCCTCTTGGTAGATTTCATTCCAACTTCAGTAATCCTACTAGCCTGCTACCAAAACCATGGTCAGACACTAGACGATTAAGACTCTTTAGGTTGCTTAGCGATTAAGCTCCTTGGATCGGACTAATGCAAAAAGCACATTGGTTACTCGTTATCCTCGAGTCAGCTAGCTTTCCATTGATATCCCTGTGTCACAAGATCTTATCTATGTAGAATAAGGTATCATGTTGTCTGGGCCCTTAATTGGACAACAAGCATTAGGCATACCACAGATAGTCAAGCACACATATTATAGTATTTTATAATTAATCACAAATCGATGGACTATATGAAGGCACATCACATCTCACCAATCCCCTACATCTCCCATGCCCAAGGAATTACTCACACATGAGAGAAGAATAGATCATCAATATAATTGTATAAAGGGAATTTGTCTTGGTATTACCATGGAGATCCACAATCAGAATAGAAAAATATCCAACACAATTCAAGATGGGAAGAAACAATCTCAAACCCTAGTCTTGCAAGGTGGAGATCCCTCTCTCTCTCAAGTACAAGTAGTGGCTATGGGGATGTATTGGCTAGGAGGTCGAAGATCGTGGAGCGAGATGAAGAACGTCTTCTCCTTGTTCTCTGGATCCCTTTTGTCTCCCTTCTGGATGGTGCGGCGGCTACTGTGTTCTATTTTCGTCGTCCGTCCCTTCACGAAAGTTGTCCCTTTTGACAAGACAGAGGCGACGGGAACTATACGGCCATTCCCGCCGTATAGTTTGTCGGTACGCCGTCTGTGACCTACCCTCGCATGCTTCCAAAGTGGGACTTGCTTGTTTTCTCCACAATATTGTATTTCTCTAGTTAAATCCTTCTGTTGACGTTCAGAACCTGAAACACACATTAAAATCCAAGTTTTCTTCGCTACAGAAGTATTAGCGTTAGGCAAAGCCAGAAAACGATCAAATCTGGGAGAAAACCATTAATACAAGCCATAAAAAATGTGTCAAATCTCACAGCTATCAACTCCCCCAAGCTTAGATGTTGCTCGCTACTGACTCGTGTACTAACGAGCTCGTTGGGGAACCCCAAGAGGAAGGTATCAATCCAGTAGGAGCAAGGAAACACCTCAAAGGTGTTGCTAGCTGAGCTTTGGAAGGGCGCACTACCAGTGGTAGCAGCAATGTGGAATCCTGCACAACACAACCATAGAACTTTGCCCCCAACTTGCGATGAGGTTGTAAATCTCATCGGTTTTGCTGAAAACAAAGGATTAAACGTATCGAGTGGAAGAAAGTAAAAGCTTGCAGAAAGTAAACAGAAAGAAGTAAATAGTTGATTGTAGATTGATGATAAAAGAAAGGACCGGGGTCCATAGTTCACTAGTGGTGTCTCTCCTTAAGATAGATAACATGTTGGGTGAACAAATTACAGCGGGGGAATTGATAAACATCGAGAAAGCATACATGCATATACTAATCATCTTGACTCCTTCGAGATTCGATTTGGCATTACAACAGTAAACATAGACCGCCATCCAACTATATCTATGACTAATAATCCACCTTCAGGTTATCATCCGAACTCCCTCCAGTATTAAGTTGCAAGCAACCGATAATTGCATTACGCATTGCGTGTAAAGTAAACAATACGATTGTTCTATGAACAAAGGATTGTTGTTTTCTCCCTACCAGCAACAACACATCTAGTACCTTAGAGATTTCTGTCACTTCCCCAGATTACTAGAGGCATGATCCCACTATCGAGCAAAAATACTAATTCTTGGAGTTGCTAGCATCTACTTGGCCAAGATAGCTACTAACAACGGAAAGCATGCAAGATCACAAATAACAAAGACATGATAGAATCAGTAATGAATCTGAAATAGCATCTCAATATCCATCGGATCCCCGCAAACACAACATGTAGAAATTACAATTAGATGATCTTGATCATGAACGGAGCTCACAAGATCTAAACATGATAGCACAGAGGAGGAGAACCAGCCATCTAGCTACTACATGTACCCGTAGTCCAAAGATGAACTACTCACGCATCACACCGAAGGCTTGCATGATAATGAAGAAGGCCTCCAAGGTGAATTCCCCTCTCCGGCAGGGTGCCAGGTAGAGCTTCAGATCCCTCCCGATCTAGGGACAGAGACGACGGCGGCAACAGACTCTTTCATGGAATTTTGATCGGGTAATTAGGGTTTCTGTATAGGAGGCATCTTATAGGCGAAGGGGGAGGCCGAGGGGGTGCCGGCGGCAGCCAGATCACCCCTGGCACGGGCCGGGCTGGGCCACACGGCTAGGTGGTGTGGCAGCCCCCTGGCCCCTCTCCGTCTCGTATTATGGCTCTGTGTCCTCCTCGGTGAAAAACTGACTTTGGCTTTTGTCCCGTCCAATTCCGAGAATATTCATTTTCTAACTTCCTTGAACCAAAAACAGCAGAAAACAGGCATCTGACACTATGGCATCTTGTTAATAGGTTAGTCCAAGAAAGTGTATGAAAAGTACTCCAAAGTTGGAACAAAACATAAGAAAGTAGATAAAACCAAGTATGGAACATCAAAAATTATGGATATGTTAGCAACGTATCACTCGCCCTCGAGTGACGAGGAAATAAGGAAGAATAGCAGAGATTTGAAACTGAAAGTAAAGGAACTCACAAGTTCGAGATGGTGTCAAATGCTTTTCTTCTCAAGCCTTGTAATCTTAAATATGATCATACAAGTATTCACAAGATTGCACTTGGTCCACTTCCTAACCACGTATATCTTACTAGAAAATAAATCATATGCCCAAGCAAGTGTCAGAAGTTTTAGCTAGGAAGGTGAGATAAGTTCTTTTGGTGCCTCTCTTTGTTGAGAGATGAAAACTTTTTGTTCTTGCTTATTTAACCAAATAAGAGTACTCAAGTTGGCATCAAAATATTTAATTTAAGAATAACTCATCTACTCCCGTGTAAAAATTTCAAGACTCTCAAAGCACCTTTTTCTTTCTCTTGTCTTTCAAAAACTTCAGCTTTTTCATAGAGAAATCATGCCCCTATCTTTAACATGTTAATTGGGGCTGTGTTGTGCACTCGTGACCATGCCAATAAATAATGTTGAGTAATAATGGGCCAGAGGAGTACTACAACTTCACTTGGAACGTGAAACCATGAGGAGACTAAAAAAATTACACGTCATAGCATTGCTGCTACAGACGTTTACATAGCTCAATAGCCGAAATCTAGTGGTTTCCCACATTTAGATCGTTCGTTGGCCAGCAGAGTTAATAGTACCCCATGGAGCATGACAGAGTTGTAATGACACGCATAAAGCAATATCTTAAGGTAATTATTAGAAAAAGTAGTGGCATAATTTCTACTACTTCGAAGCATCCATTTAATCAAACAATGTTAATCAAGGGTACTATCGAGTCTATTTATATTAAGCACAAATGGGATGGAGTAGTTCTAAAATCAAATTATTTGAGCTAAGCATGGACTCAAGTCATCTTTTAGATGCTTTTTCCTATTGTAAAAATATAGGAAGTATTTTAACCAAGTTCATTGTCCATTGTTTCAAAGCTAAAAAGGAGACACTAGCAAAGGAATAGAATTTGTAGAATAACAAGCTAAGTGGGGAGTGACTCCAGTGCAAGCAAGTAAATAATTGTAGGATCAATTTAAGGTTGCAAGGAGTGTGATGAAAGGAAAGTGGTACCTCTTCTTTCTTGTTTTGTTCTTGTATTCGAGTCGAACCTCTCATATTTTTCCATATTGCCAAATCACCTGAAATCAAGCAATCTCCGACAGAAACAAAGAAACAAACTTGCAAATAAAATTACAACTAATTTTTTTGTATTTTTGGTTTAAGAATGCAAAACTGAAAATAAACATGCAATTTTTGAAGAAATAAATAAAAATAAGAAATAAAAACATGAATTCAAAGTTTGGAGATTTTCAAACCTCCCCCAAGCTTAGGCAATTGCTAGGCTCAGTTGTTGCCGTCATTTGGCGGCTGGTGCGGGTACTGCTGATAGAAGTCGGGGAAGTGAGTCATGAAGTGAATGAAGTTGTGAGTCAAAGTGTTCACATATTCATTCACATCTTGAAGAGTGTGGTCAATCTCCCCAACGCGTTGGTTGAGCTGCTGGAACACCTGGTAACGGACATAGCCATACCCCTGCTGTGGCTGGCTAGGCCATGGTTCCTAGGCTCCTCTTGGCTGCTGCTGTCCTTCCCAAGCAGGGTTGTGTCCCTTCTCTCCCTCCTGCTCCTGCTCCTGCTCATCCTGTTGCCCTTTATCTTCCTCCTCCTCGGGCTGGAGCTCGGCCAAGATCTCCGTCACTTGGTCCTTGGTGAGGATCCAAGTGTCTTTCTCCACAATCGAGAAAGCTTGGGGACATGGCAGTTGAACCTTCTCACCTTGTACATCATTAAGATAACCAAATTGATATGCTCGGAGCCTCGGGATTGCATGGTAAACACCAAGGAAGCCACAAGCAGTCAAATACTTGACGTCCATAAGTTCGGAGCCGTCAATAGGTTCCATGACAGGTAGTACAAGGTTCAATGCATAGGCAAGGTGGGGTACCAATCCACCAATGCGAATATCACATTTGGTCTTGTCACTCTGGTGGCGGAAGTGCTGGATGAGTAGAGCCGCAGGACAGGGGCTTTGCGTGGCAGTGGGGAAGAGAGCCTTGGTGATCATCGCCATGTCCGCATTGGCCAAGGAACCAGTATCACCCCTTCCCAACATTGTGTTGGCGAGGAACAAATGATAGTAGCGAATGGTTGGGTTCTGAATGGTGGATATCTTCTTCTGATAGAAGTGACTGCCACCATTGACAAAAATAGCCTCCCAAGTCTCTCCACTTGTGGCGCTATAGAGGTTAGTAATATTGGGCTCCCACTACGAGGGAGGCTAAATGCATCGTAGAATTGTTCGAAGCTTATATCATAGTGTTGCCGGTTAATATTGAAGCTCATAGTGCACATGTTACCTGTCTCCTTGTGGTCTTCGTAGAAGGAGGACAAGAACTCACGGGTGAGTTCAGCGTAGGTGTTGTGGCTTGCGAAGCTAATCACCGCCAACCCCGACCTACTGCACATGAGGTCAAAGTCCGTCTTCAACCCCATCGCGGTGAGAAAGTTGTGGTCGGCCCAATGCGTGGGCAGCACCCTCCTTGATAGAAAAATGTCCATCTTGGAATTGCGTGGAGCTCGGGCCCCTGAAATTGATCCCTCTCCACGTTGGCGCTTGCTCGAACGAAAGAGGCTACCGATATTGTTCATCGTGATGCACTGAAAAATTTCACCATAAAACATTAGGCATATAGTTTCTATATGATATATGAACGATTCTACGTGGAAAAATTCAATCCTAACGTGAGAAATTAATAAGGAAAACTAAGTAAGCTTGAGTTCATCTACTAGATCAATGCAAAAATTTCAACCATGGAAATCTAAAGATAAAAGCATGGATAGGGAGAGAAACATACCGATCTGTTGAATCGAGAGTTCTAGGTGGATTTTGAGAGGTTTGGAGAGAGAATATGAGAGAAATAATGAGGAGAGGAGGAAGAACCCGCCGCCCTGGCGCGATTAAGTGGTCGCGCTGGCCTATACGGCCGGAATTATATCGGTGGATGATGTTGTTCTGCCCGTATTGTTGCGGAGGCGCTGGCAACTAGGGTTTCTTTAATCAGTAATCAGCTATACGGGTGCAACTATATGGCCAGATCAAAATGATCCCGCCGTATAGTTCGTCATTAAACCGTCTATCTCTCGAGATAAATTTCTAAAACTAGCTTTGATATATATATGACCGGAACTATACGGCCGGAATTTTTATTCCCGCCGTATAGTTTGTCATTAAACTCCCAGTACTTTTGGAATAGAATTCTACGAAGGCATCGATATCTATACGACCAGAACAATACAGCCGGAATTTTTATTCCCACCGTATAGTTGGTCGTTAAACTCTCAGTACATATGAAAAGAAATTTTACGGAGGCATAGATATCTATACGACCAGAACTATATGACCGGAATTTTTATTCCCGCCGTATAGTTGGTCGTTAAACTCTCTGTGCCTTCGACGAAAATTTGTTGATGGCAAAGACAACTATAAGACAGGAAATATACGGCTGGAATTTTGTATTCCCGCTGTATAGTTGGTCGTTAAACCATCTGTAATCATCAAAAAAATTCTAATTCTTCCAGGATACCTTCTTATTCCATAACTTAGCGAAATACTAAGTTTTTAACAGAAAAATGGCAGTAAAAACTGTCGACCAATATTAACACATTAAAAGAAAATTTTAGCTTCTGTAAATAGAAAACTCAAACTTTAATTCTTATTATTATTATCTACTCATTCAATCGATGTTTCTACAACTTTTTGATATCACCCCTTCTTGTGACAACATTAGCAGAAACATAAAAATGTTCGTCTTTACAAAGGAACATTTGATAACTAGATGCTATCTGTTCACACTTGGTTTCCATCATACTGAGGTACTTGTGATAATTTTCAGTGAGTTCTGCCAACTTTTTTTGTGTTTTTGGAAATGCTTATGCATATGAGATTTTACTTGTCGATGTTTCAATTCTTGAAAAACTTTTACAGTTTCATCTTATTCAGTTAAAACTTGTAACAAATCTAATTTGCTTTCCTTGACAAGTTCTGAAGGTATACCTTTTTCCTTCATCGTTTTGCATACCTCGGGCATAAGATCAGGAGTTATGCAAAGCATCCCTTTTTCTCGCTTAGTACCTGACATGGGTATACCCTACAGGTACTCGAGCTTGGTATATACGGTCCAAATACATACAGGCCCACGGTGTCGCAAAGGCCCGGATGGAGGGACTCGAGTAACCTACGGACTCTCGATTGCTTGAAGGACAAGAATAAGCTAAAGATAGAAAGTTTGAAGGGGAAAACCCTAACTTATAACCGACTCGACCTGCTACCTGAGACCTAGCCTATCTATATAAAGGCTAGGAGGGGGCGGCGAGGAGGACACACGCAACCCTAGTTTCCACAACCCTTGCCAGATTGCATCTGCGCACCATTGTAACTTTCAACTCCTTCGATAATTCCACGAGCAGACAAGCAGGAGTAGGGGCCTCTACGAGGCCTGAACCTGGGTAAATCCTTTGTCCCCTGTGTGCTTGTTTGCTAGCCGATAGATGTCTCCAGCGCTCCCTCCTTCTCCAAAACCCAAGTCCATAACAATGGGCATTGACGAGTTGAACCCTCGTCAATTGGCGCCGTCTGTGGAAACTGGGAGTGCTAATGTTGCGGCTTCTTCGACCCCATCAAACGCGATCTACAACTCTGCAACAGCAGAGATTTGCCAGCTTTTCGGCGCCTTCGAATTCACCGTCCACACGCCGGCTACTCGCCCGGCCTTCGAGTCCGTGGGCGACGGAATCAGCCTGGCGATTGGGAGCTTCTGCTTCCAAGTTGGTCAGATGGGCACGCTTCACATGCCCGATCAGCCGACAGCACCGGCGATTGCCCCAGCATCATGGTTCCCTCCATCGATCGGCACCCTCAGCGAGCTCAATGCTCCGGCGGCAGTCGAGAACATGGTCAGCAACAACAGTCACGACTCCGATCTAAGCGATCTGGCCACTAAAGATGAAACCTACGGTTCCGGATCCGAAAGTTGTGGAAGCAACAGCTTTCCAAATCACTTCATGTGCGCCGTCATCAACGCAGGCGACACCTCCGCCAACCGCGACAACGGTGGTAACACCGGTAACGGCACCGACCCGCCCAACGCCGCCAACGGCGGCAACGACGGCAATGGAGGAGCAGTCGAACCCCCCAGCATAATCAACGAGCAAACCGGTGAACGCGTCGTGATCAGGCTCAACAAGCAAGAGTGGGAACGCTGCCGTGAAGCCCTACGAGGTGCACCTCTACCCTTCGGGTCCCCTCAGGAACTACTGATGGGTTACCATTGGCTCCTAAAAGAGGAATTCAAGCGCCAGAAACAAGTAATCGCGCAACTTGAGGCGTGTAAAAAGGCGGTGGACGAGTCAAGCCTTCGTCGCGTTGGGCTCTCCTCCTACGGAGGATCCTCCTCAAGAGGCAACGAGCATCTCGCCAGGAAGAGGCAATCGCGGATGGCTCACCTCACCGAACAAGAACGCATAGACGCCACGGAAGTCCTCGACTTCGGCTCTATGAAAGTCGACAAGAGAGGCAACGTGGTTCCCAGGACGCCATAGGCCGCAGTGACAGCGGCCACCATGTACCTTCTCAATAATCAGCCACCGGCTGGAGATCCCCGAACGGCCATGCACCGATCTACGATCGCGGGCCTAGGCTAATCGAGGCCGCCCTCGACAAAGAACCAGTACCAGACCCAAAAAAGGGCAAAGCATTAGCAAAACGCTACTCCTCGCCCTCGTGAAGCGATGACAGTCACGACCTATCTCGGCGCCGCCGCTCACGGCGACACGATCGCGACTACGATGCACGCGATGAACTCATGCAGCGCAAGATCGACAAGTCAAGGGCACGACGTGCTCGGTCGACTGATTCAGAAGAAGAAGATGGGGAGCTCTGCGGCGCCAGATGCTTCAGCAGATCCATCAGGCAAAAGCGAATGCCTAAAGGGTTCAAACTCCCATCGAAGAACCCGAAATTTGATGGTCCGCAGGACCCCAAGATCTGGCTGGAGGATCACATCTCCTCCGTCAGACTGCATGGAGGCAGTCGAAGTACTGCCATGCAATGCTTGCAGCTACAGCTGCAGGGCGCCGCCCGAGCATGGCTCAATAACCTCCCACGCGGATCCATTCGCAGCTGGGATGAGCTGGTCTACAGCTTCGTGCGCAATTTTAAGGGCACGTACAAACGCCCCGCCTCAATCGAAGAACTGAGATGCTGCCAGCAAAAATCTGGCGAACCGCTGCGCTCTTACATCCAAAGATGGTCCATCATCAAGAACTCCGCGGAGAACATCTCGGAAGACCGCACGATTGATGCATTCAATGGTGGTGTCCGCCGCATGGAACTCAGGGAGGAGCTAGGCCGCTCGAAGCCCAAGACCATCGACCACCTGATGGAGATCGCGAATCGGTGGGCCGATGGGGAAGATTTGCTGAAGAACCGCGTTCACTCTGACGAGGAAGCAGAACTCGAACGAAGACGCGACCGCCGGAGTAAACGTCGTATGCGCGTCTACGACGATCGCGATGACGTCAACATGGTCGCAGCCGGCTACGCCGATAGACGCGACTACAACCGCAACAGCGGATACCGCAGCGGCGGATACCATGACTCCGGGAAAACCACGCAAGTGTGGCAACGCCGCACTCGCGATGAAGCACTCGCGACTTCCATCGAGGACAAACTGTTCGGGCCATGCACGGTACACTTCTACATCGACAAGCATGATGGCAAGAGAAAGTCCAGTCACCTCCTCAAAGACTGCCGCGAGTTCCTCAAGCTACATGAGGGGTTGGTTCGGATGAACCGCAATGCAGTCGAAAGAGGCTACAGAACCGCTCCAGGTGCAGTGGCACATGGCGCGCCACCACCACCTCCTGGGCCACCCCTGAACGGAGATGCACCGGACCAGCCCCACGGAGGCGAACCATACCCATGGGCCATGGGTACCATGATGATCCGAAAGGGACGCCCCTCCAATAGGGAGCAGAAGGCCATCACTCGCCAAGTCAACTTGGCCACGCACTCGCCACCATCCACCACTAAGTACCTCAGTGGCAGTGAGTCGTGCATTACCTTCGATAAACGTGACCACCCGCCTCAAGTACCTCGCCCAGGTCATTGCCCCCTCGTACTCGAGGTGCAAATTGGAGGCTTCGACATGAGTCACGTCTTCATGGATGGCGGAAGCGGCATCAACCTCATATTCGCGAGTACCTTGCGAGCAATGAGGATCCCTCTAACCTGCTTGGAAGCATCGGACACAATGTTCCATGGCATCGTCCCAGGGAAAGGCGTATACCCCCTTGGCAAAATCAACCTCGACGTCATACTCGGCACGCCAAAGAACTTCCGGCGCGAGCGCATCGACTTTGAAGTTGTCGACTGGCCCTCACAATACCACTGCATCCTCGGGCGCGTCGCATTCGCTAGGTTCATGGCAGTACCTCACTACGCCTACCTACAGATGAAAATGCCAGGTCCCAACGGCGTCATCACGATCAACGGGAGTTTCGAGCGATCTGACAGTTGCGACACGGAATTCAACAGAATCTCCCAGTCCTTCGGCATGCAGGAGGAGCTCGTGCGATTGAAGGAAACGACAGACAACAGACTGCCCCCCTGAGTAGGCCAAGCTCACCTGACCTCTCCTTCGACTCATCTTTGCACACAAAGAAGGTGCAGGTCCATCCATCAGATCCCACTAAAACGGCCCTCATCGCCAACAACTTGAGTCCCGCATAGGAACTCGCGCTCGTCGAATTCCTCCGTGAGCACTGGGAAATTTTCGCCTGGTGTCCTGCGGACATGCCAGGAGTTCCCAGGGAATTCGCCGAGCACGCACTCAATGTCAACCCGACGCAAGGCCAGTCAAGCAAACAATCAGGCGACTGTCTGAGCCACGGGCACAGGCAGTCGGAATGGAGATCAACAGACTCCTCGAGGCCAACTTCATACGCGAGATCAAGGAAAGCACTTGGCTCACCAATACGGTGCTTGTGCCAAAAAAGGACACGGATATCCTGCGTATGTGCGTGGACATCACTTCTCTAAACAAGCCCTGCCCAAAAGATCACTTCCCGCTACCACGGATCGATCAAATCATCGACTCCGCTGCTGGATGCGAGCGCCTCTGCTTCCTCGACGCCTACTCAGGCTATAATCAAATTCGAATGAAGGAGGAAGACCAGGAGAAGACCGTGTTTACAACGCCCTTCGGCGTGTTCTGCTACAACACAATGCCCTTCGGGCTAAAAAACGCAGGAGCCACGTACCAGCGGTGCATGCAGGCCTGCCTGAAGGAGCAACTTGGTCGCAACATCCAAGTCTATGTCGATGACATAGTAATCAAGACCAAGGAAGAAGCCTCTCTAATCGACGACTTGCACGAAACCTTCGTCAATCTCGATCGCTACCGGATAAAGCTCAATCCGGACAAATGCGCCTTCGGTGTACCCTCTGGGCAGCTGCTCGGGTATCTCATCTCCGCGAGAGGGATTGAGGCAAACCCGAAAAAGATAAAGGCCATACTGGCCATGGAGAAGCCAAAAAACATAAGAGGCGTTCAACAACTGGCCGGGCGAACCGCGGCCTTCAGTCGATTTATCAGTCGAATGGGAGAAAAGGCGCTGCCCTTCTATCAGCTCCTCCGCAAAGCTGACAAATTCGAGTGGACCAATGAAGCACAAGAAGCATTCGAAGACCTCAAGCGCATGCTATCCACCTCGCCAGTATTGGTAACTCCGCGAGAAAGGGAACCACTGTTGTTGTACATCTCCGCCACCAACCAAGTGGTTAGCACAGTTCTCGTCGTTGAACGGGCCGAGGAAAACAAGGTCCATGGCGTACAACGCCCGGTATACTACCTTAGCGAGGTCCTCACGCCAACAAAACAGCGGAACCCGCACTACCAGAAGCTGGCGTACGGCGTCTTTATGACCGCCCGGCGACTGCGCCATTACTTCCAGGAACACCCAATCGTGGTAGTCAACGACGCCCCATTGGGATATATCCTCAATAACCCTGACGCCATAGGGCGAGTCGCACTTTGGGGAATCGAACTGTCTCCACGAGACATCACATACGAAAAGCGCGGCGCAATCAAGTCGCAAGTTCTCCCTGACTTCCTCATACATTGGATGGAAAACCAACTCCCGGACAAACCAGACATGTCCTACCTCTGGACAATGTACTTCGATGGGTCCAATAGGAAAGATGGAGCAGGAGCGGGTGTCATACTGACATCGCCTCAAGGGGACAAGCTGAAATACGTCCTGCAAATGCAGTTCACAGCCTCAAACAACGAGGCTGAATACGAGGCCCTGTTACACGGGATGAGGATGGCAAAAGCCTGCGGCGCAAAGAGGCTAATCATATATGGCGACTCCAAGCTGGTCGTTAACCAAGCAATGCACGAGTGCGACTCACTAAACGACAACATGATCGCATACCGCGACCTCTACGACACACTTGAAGGAGACTTCGATGGTTGCGAGTTGCGACACATAGGTCGCGAAAGCAATGAGGAGGCGGACGCACTCGCCAACATAGGCTCCACCTGTGCACCCATACCACCTGGGGTATTTTTCGAGCGCATATGCGAACGCTCCATCAAGCCAAAGGCCACAGAGAAGAAAACAAGCGCAGCAACGGACTCGGGGGCTACGCCACCCAATGAGCCAATGACACTCGATGACTTGGAGCTCGACAAAGGACTCGAAGGACCAATGAGCGTCATGATGATCGAACAATCCTGGACGCAGCCGTACATTACGCACCTCCTCAGCAAACGCCTACCGGACGACCCAACAGACGCACGACACATCGCGCGACGCTCCAAGGCATTCGCTCTTATCAACGGTGAACTGTATAAATGCAGCATCACAGGCGTATTACAACGATGCGTCTCCCTAGCCGATGGAAGAGCAGTCCTCCTCGACATCCATGAAGGGACCTGCGGGCACCACGCCGGCAGTCGCGCCCTCATCGCCAAAGCTCTACGAGCTGGATTTTACTGGCCCACGGACATGCGCGATGCCAAGGATATAGTCCAAAAGTGCAACGCTTGTCAGCGATTCGTAGACAAGCCACACGCACCAGGCGCAGAACTCCGGCCTATCCCATTGGCCTGGCCCTTCTCCCAGTGGGGACTCGACATGGTTGGCAAACTTCCAAGGTCCTCGCAAGGAGGCTACGTCTATCTCTTGGTCGCAGTCAACAAATTCACCAAGTGGATTGAGGCCATGCCAGTGACCAAGCAATCAGGGCACAACATAGTCAAGTTCTTCGAGTCCATTGTCTACCGCTTCGGCGTGCCGCACAACATCATCACCGACAACGGAACGAACTTCACATCCAAGGAGTTCCAAGATTTTTCCGAGAACCTAGGGATCAACATCAGCTACGCCTCAGTAGCACACCCGCAGACCAACGGTCAGGTGGAAAAGGCAAACGGGCTCGTCTGCAGCGGCATCAAGAAGCGACTCCTCCGTCCACTAGAACAAGCCGTGGGCTGCTGGCCAAACGAACTGCAATTCGTACTCTGGATTCTGTGTACAACTCCAAACAGCACCACCGGCTACACACCATTATTTATGGTACATGGAGCAGAGGCAGTAATACCCGCCGAGGTACGGTACAAAGCGCCACACGTAGTCGCCCACAGTGAGAAGGAGTCATCCCTCGCACTCGAAGACTCCGTCGACCTCCTTGACGAAGCAAGAGAAATCGCCACAGAAAGATCTATGATCTACCAGCAGAACCTGCGCAACTACCATAGCAGAAGGCTTCGCCCAAGATCCTTCGTCAAAGGTGACCTGGTCCTGCGACTGAAGCAGCAGGGGCATCTCAAGCTCGAGTCCCCCTGGGAAGGACCGTACGTGATTACAGAAGTAATCCCAGGTGGCGCCTATCGCCTTCGAGATTTAGAGACAGGAGTCGCACACTTCAACCCTTGGAACGTCGCACAACTGCGACGCTTCTACCCTTAGTCATTTTTCTTTACTTTTGCATCGCAAATAAGGCTATTCAGCCAAGGCTACTTAGCCGCACATTGTACTTCGTACTGTTCTTCGAGTAAAGAAAAGCTAAGAGCCCCAAAACTCCGTGTTCTCCTTTACTTTGTCAATTTTCATACTCGGGGGCTACGCCACCCTATACACATATGTTCTTCGAACAATAACACGACATCCTGAGCAGCTGGCACATCAATCGAACCCCTTAACACAAACTCAACCAAGCTGCAACGCACCTGACAGGTTGACAAGGGAATGATACAAAGATGGCCAGGCTAACGAAAAGGACTCGCATAAGTGCAACGCACCCCACGATTGAAGCTATTTGTAAACATTCAATAGTAAATCATCTACGAATGTATACGAGGTTTACAACACTAGTACACTTATGTGCAGGATACACATTTGGCTACCCTTGCAACAGAAGAACATTAGTCTGTTCCTCGAAGAAGTCGACGATCTCCTCGGCTGGACGATCCACCGCCTAATAGTGCGGCACCATGTTCTAAGAAGATCCTGCTGGTGGCACCGTTGGCCCAGAGGCAATGGTAGCGACATCCACGTTAGGCCTGGGCAAATGCACCACGGAGAGGGCAGCCTTGGCACCAGCCACCAACTGCTGCCTCACGCACTCGCGAACCGCGGACATATCTTGAAATTTAGTAAGAAGAGCCAGCAGGCTTGATGGAGCATCATCCAGCGGGAACATCGCCCGGTAGATGTTCTTCAAACACGATTGCGACTTCTTCAGAAAGAGCAGCACTCGCGAGGCGTGGTCCTGCAGGGTCGCTAACGCAGTCGCACGATCATGATCTACCCAGAAGTATCCACTCTCTTGAAGTTGCTCCTGGGTGAGATCATGAAGGCGGATGGCAATCCTATCCCTCTCCTCCTGCGGACGGCGTGCGCTAACAACTACACGAAGCAGCATCAACAGCATGAGTACAACGTACCATTGCGATTAACTACAAAGGAAAAGATGAGGGTGAGCAAACTAACATTTAAACTGGTCGCCCAGGTGCGTCACCTCGCCAAGCAGGTATTGCTCGTGGGCGGCGGCTTTTTCAGCCTTTGACTTCCACACGTCCGTGCTACCGAGGATCACGGGCAATTCATGCTCCAGTTGCTTCACGCGATCACGAAGTCGCGAAAGCAAGGACAACTCCTCTACCCTGGAGCATGGTGGTGCCATTGCATCCTCAAAAGATGGCGAGTGTGGGGTTCCCCCCATAGGACCACTTGATGTACCCTACCAAAAATCAAGCCAGAGGCAAAATAAGGTGACCAACTCAAAAGTCAAAAGTAACAGATGCATTCAAGATCAATAAAAGTATCTACAAACACATTCTCCAACAAGCATGTTCTCCAATCAAAAGAGCAAGTTCATCAGCTATTACAAGAAACTAACTACGGAGCAGCTGGCTTCTTCGACTTCGAGGACCTCGGGGGCTTCATCAAGTCCGTGGCAGTATCAGATGCCACTGACTTTCCGCCGGCCCATGAGGCCGAAGTTTTCGCCGCCTTCTTTGCGCGATTGAGCTCCTCCGAATACTTGGCAACAGTGTTTATCAAGGAATGGCCATATTTGGCATAGGCAGTCGCAACGGGAGCGAATACTACTTGCTGACCATCCGCGCCAACAGGCATCGTCTTCGACACCGCAGAGGGATCCACTTCGACTCCATGGGCTTGCACCATGGCAAGCGACATGGTCGCGCCAGCTGCGCGGAGGGAGTTCTTGTACGTGGCAGGCACACCCCCAGCGAGCGACTCCACCAGCTCTTCCACATTGTCGACCAGCTCCGCCTTCGGCATCAGCTCCTCCCGGAGGCGACTCAGGGTGGTCTTGGCTTTGGACAGCGTATTTTGGACAGCGGCGCTATGATCTTCGACCGCAGATACCACGCCCGCCAGAGCGTCATCGCGACCAAGGACTTGTGGATCAAAACTCAAGCCGCCAGCATCTACACCAAAATACAAACGTGGATCAAACTTCTAATGCCACCGGCACTACAGAGGAAGAGAAGAACATCAATAAAATATCTACCAGTAAAAGTACCTGAGAGGGCCTTGGCGACTGAGAACAGTTGCTCTTCGAACAACTTCTCCCTGGCCGCAAAGGAGGCACTCAGATCCTCTTCGCGCTTCTGGGCTTCATCACGAGCCGCAATTGCCTCATCGCGCCCCTTCACAGCTGCGGCCAGCGTCTTCTCCAACGTGGCGACATCACGCAGTAAAGCATTATGCTCAGCTACATGGCAGTCAAAAATTTGGCTGTCAGTCGATTATACCAAAATACATAGAAGACAAAAAGAATAAGTAGAGAACACTCACTCTCAACCACGCGGTGGTGCGTCTCCAGCATCGCATGCTGGCGACCCATCGCCATCACCTGCTCCGCCACCTGCGCGGCTTCCTTTACAAGGAGCTGTCGCACAAAACAAGGAGTCAGCAGAGGACAACAAAGTGCGTTGACTGCCAAATTATAAAAGAAAGAAAGATATACTTACATGGTCCTCCAGTGTCTCCGAAGAAGATTGCTGAACCGTCATCCGAGCAACTACTCGATGCTCCCCTACGTGAGGAGAGCTCGAAGAATTGTGCCCGGAGTGGACCGCCACCGGAGGAGAAGGAGCGCGCTCGACCCCTATCTTGGCCTTTGAGGTCGCGACTCCTGATTCCTTCAAAAATTCGACGTCGCCATAAGATGACGACGCCTCTTGACTGCAAGACAAAATCCGCACTCAGAAAGGACAAACTCCAGGGCAAAGCCAATAAGAAGGAAACAAGAGAAGAATGAATGCACTAGCAAACTTACCAGTCAAATCTGTCAAGATCAAATGTGGCCTCCGTCGACTCCGACAAAGACTCCTTGGGCAATCGCATCTTCTTGTGAGAAGACGGTGCCACAGCCCTCACAGGAACGACGGGAATTGGTGACTCCGCGCCAACAGCCGCGCCTCCTAGAGTGGAAGGAGTCGACGCGTCGGAATCCCCGCTACGCGAACGCTTGCGAGTATTCGGACTCTCGGACTCGGGAGCTTCCTCTTCCACATCGGAAGGGACATTCGACTCAGACTCGTCCTCTTCCAACGCTTCACGAGGAATAATCCCCTCAGGGAGGGGAGGCATGCAAGGCGACACCGCCCACTCCTGCATACAAAAAGTAAAGATCAGCAAACACAACAGGAAACGCAATCGAGAAAATAAGCTACTATGTAGCGCAACTGTACCTCGGGAGGAGGATTCGAAGCATTGAAGGGAGGAACGACTGGCTCGTTCGGAAGCACATCTTTGAGGGTGTACTTCGTGACCAGTCGCACCCTCTTATCTACCTCACTCGCGGACATGCCATCAGCAGACACGCGAGTGGGATCATCAGCGCCACCCCATTGGAACATGGGATGGACCCTGGCCTGGAGAGGCTGGACGCGATGACGCAGCCAAGTCCTGACAAGGGCGCAACCTCCCTCTTCTGCGCCTATGCGACTTTCGAGGTCGCAGACGCGCTGATATAACACGTCTGTCTCCGCGAGTTCGGAAGGCATGATCACGTTCTTCCAAGAATGCATATTCTTGCAGGGAGTCACGGGATCGAAAGGCACGAGTCCAAAGTGCTCGTCCTTGGCCTTCTGGTCGCGCACATAGAACCATTTGTCCCTCCATCCCTGGACAGACTTGGTAAGCTTGATATCGAAGTAGGTGGCGGATGGGTCAACGTGGATTCCGCAACCACCTACGTCATAAACTAAAGAGCCAGATGCGGACTGATGCTTCAATTTAAAGATGCGTTTGAAAAGACCAAAGTGCGGCTCGATTCCGAGCCAGCACTCGCAAAGAGTGATGAAACAAGTGATGTGGAGGAGAGAATTTGGGGACAGCTGATGGAGCTGGAGCCCATAGAAACACAGAAGACCCTGAAGAAAGGGGTGAAGAGGCAAGGAAATACCACGAATGATGAATGCAAGAAACATCACTCGATAACTAGCGGGAGGCACAAGAACGGTCTCACCGTTGGGGACGCGCGAATCGGCGACTACTGCAGAAATCACTCCGTCTTGGCGAAGAAGACGGAGATCCGATGCCTTGATGATAGAGGGGCGCCATGCGCCATTAGTCACGCGGGTGCCCGCGACCTTCTTCTTCCCGACGGCGGCGGCACTGCAGCGAGGGTGGCCGCGGAATCAGCGGCAGCGTCTCCCTTCTTCTTCCCCATTGCGCGGCGGCGATGAGAGCGAAGGAAATAGCTTGGGAACGAACAGAGCTGGTCCAGCGTCGTGGGGAAGATGGGCGCAGAGGAAAGCAGAAAAGCAAACGGCAATGGCGATGGCAGCAAGGAAGAAAGAGCACAGATGGGAAATTACCGCCGCAGCATCGCTACTTAACCCCTGGAAGATGCAATCCAACGGCTGACAAAAACCCTATTGGACGCGTGGCACGCATCGCGTAGGACACATGGAGAAGAGGAAGCGCGAACCGTCCCCCCACTTCTACCATTACGCGCGGAAATCGAGGAGGCACAGTTAAAAATAAGATTACGCACGCCCAGTCAAATCAAAGTCAGAAAGTGGGACCCACCGCTCGTCACGTCCCGTCAGAATCGCTCACGCGGGCAACTAAGATCATACAAGCGTCATCACGGATGTCACCAAGGCTATGCAGTGGAGAACTTCGACTATTTTTAGTCCTTGCTGGAGTCTTCGACTCCATCAAGCACTCGGGGGCTACTCCCATAGGGAGCGCTGGTCGCGCACCCTATGAATTTTATTTTTCTTGTTGCAGGAACATGGACAATCACAAAAGCAAATCCAATCACTCGAAACACAGTTCGATTATGGACATGTGTTACTGCCATAGGGAGCGCCGGAAACAAGCGGGCAAAAGACGACAGCAGTCGCAAAATTTCTTTAGCACCTGCCCGAGTCATCGACTGAAACAAGCAGGCAAAAGACGACAGCAGTCGCAAAAGCTCTTTAGCACCTGCCCGAGTCATCGACTGAAACAAGCAAGCAAAAGACGACAGCAGTCGCAAAAGTGTTTTAGCACCTGCCCGAGTCATCGACTGAAACAAGAAAGAAAAAGTCGACAGGAGTCGCAAAAGTTCTTTAGTCCCTCCCTGAGTCTTCGACTCAACCAGGCACTCGGGGGCTACTCCCATAGGGAGCGCTGGTCGCGCACCCTATGATTATTTGTGCAAAAAACTGTGTGTTGATAATATCAACACTCGAAACTCATGGAGACACCGCCTCATAATTTTCCTCCTACAAAGAGACTGCGTCTCCTGGGTCACCCGAATTGTCTCCGCGATGATAAAATTCGGATGCCGTGCCTACGGCGTGAAGGTAAGACCTGAATAAGGCCTGGCAACGCATTTAACTGCGCACTATCAGAAACATATCCGTACCTACAGGCACGATGAACATGCCTTGACGGACGCGTCAAATGCTCACACCCATATAACTGGAATTCGACTCCTGTAAGACCTCCGCGGCCTGAGTCGAATTACACCAGCACTTTTCCGGATTCGAGTTCGGGGACTCGAATTCAAGTAGATTGCGTTGTTTCACCCTAAGGTGGTTAACTGATACCGATACTTCGGTTATATCAGGCACGTATATCAACAATCCCTATGACACAAATAAAAGCAATCGAAATATACTCATTCAGGCACTCGAAGGCTTCAAAAAGTCCCCAGTCGAATCTGCGATTCCACTGGACACTCGGGGTCTACTGACATGGGTATACCCTACAGGTACTCGAGCTTGGTATATACGGTCCAAATACATACAGGCCCACGGTGTCGCCAAGGCCCGGATGGAGGGACTCGAGTAACCTACGGACTCTCGATTGCTTGAAGGACAAGAAGAAGCTAAAGATAGAAAGTTTGAAGGGGAAAACCCTAACTTGTAACCGACTCGACCTGCTACCTGAGACCTAGCCTATCTATATAAAGGCTAGGAGGGGGCAGCGAGGAGGACACACGCAACCCTAGTTTCCACAACCCTTGCCAGATTGCATCTACGCACCATTGTAACTTTCGACTCCTTCGATAATTCCACGAGCAGACAAGCAGGAGTAGGGACCTCTACGAGGCCTGAACCTGGGTAAATCCTTTGTCCCCTGTGTGCTTGTTTGCTAGCCGATAGATGTCTCCAGCGCTCCCTCCTTCTCCAAAACCCAAGTTCATAACAATGGGCATTGACGAGTTGAACCCTCGTCAGTACCAAAATCAGGATTATACAATGAATCATTCTTAGCCCTAGTAGACATTAATTCCAAACAATCTTTAATAGTCAAAGTGTTTATCGATCCTCCTGCCGAGAGATCAAGTAATTCTCTACATTGAGTGTTGAGACCATGGTAAAATAAATGGCAAATTGTTAGTTCAGAATATCCATGATTAGGAATACTATTGACCATTCCAAAGAATCTTTACCAGGCTTGTGGGTAGTTTTCTCCCATGTTCTGACTAAAGTTCCCTATATTCTTTCTTAATTCAGTTACCTTTTAAAAAGGAAGAAACCTGTCTATGAATTTAGTAATGCAGTTTTCCCAACATTTAATGTAATGGCGAGGGAGAGAATATAACCAGTCTAGAGCTTTACCTTTAAGAGACCATCGAAATAATTTAAGACATGAGAAGTCTCTTGGCAAGCCTTTTGGTCCAAGCGATGTTATCACATCGTCAAACTCTCTAATATGTCTTCCTGGGTCTTCATCATCCCTTCCACGGAAAGCTTTCTCCTGCAAAATTTTAACAATTCCACCATCAAATCGATATTCTCTAACTCCAGGATTAGGAAACTCTATTGGTTGTTTAAGGAATTCAGAACTTGGAGGTCTGTATTCCCTGAGAGTTTTCTCATCTTTCAGAGGAGTTGTCCTGTAAATAGATATGATTTCTATAATATCACTCGGGTTTTTAACTTCAACTTTATTGGATCTTAAAAGTTTTTCAATAATTTCTTCGTGCCTCTGAGCAGGCACACGCTTAATATAATCCGGTAGGTAGGTCCTACCAGATCGTGTAGACCCTTTGTCTCCTAAGGAGAAAATTTTGAAGTAGCAACACCTGAAATGTCAAAAGACAAACACTTAGCGCTTAGCTCCTCGGCAACGGTGCCAGAAAATAGCTTGATGTCCGCAAGTGCACAAATCCCACAGGGAGCCCAAAGGTAAGTGTTTATTGGTGAAGTCTTTGTCACACCCGAAGTTGTCACAGCTCTTCGAGTGAACTGACTGCAAGTGTTGAAATAAGAATGGGTTTTGATTAAATGCGATAGATGTAAACAGAACTAAAAATGTAAACTTCATAAATATAAAGCTTAAAAGTAAAGAATAGCTTTGCTTGTTTGTTGTTTCCTGTAGAGGACGAAAGAAGGCGCGGGGAGATTTAGTTCATGGTGATAGTGACTGTTCTAGGTGGATGAATGGTGAATGTAACAATTATAATCCTATAAATATATGTGTAGGCGAATAACCCATAATTAGCCGGAACTCCTCTTGGTAGATTTCAGCCCAACTTCAGTAATCCTACTAGCCTGCTACCAAAACCATGGTCAGACACTAGATGATTAAGACCCTTCAGGTTACTTAGCGATTAAGCTCCTTGGATCGGACTAATGCAATAAGCACACTGGTTACTCGTTCTCCTCGAGTCAACTAGCTTTCCATTGATATCCCTGTGTCATCCAGGGGTCACCGGTCCACTAGCGTACAAGATCTTATATATGTAGAACAAGGTATCATGTTGTTTAGACCCTTAATTGGACAACAAGAATTAGGCATCCCACATATAGTCAAGCACACATATTATAGTATTTTAGAATTAATCACAAATCGATGGATTATATGAAGGCACATCACATCTCACCAATCCCCTAAATCTCCCACGCCCAAGGGAATTACTCACACATGAGAGAAGAACATATCATGAATTTAATTGAATAAAGGGAATTCGTCTTAGTATTACCGTGGAGATCCACAATAAGAATAAAAAAATATCCAACACAATTCAAGATGGGAAGAAACAATCTCAAACCCTAGTCGTGCAAGGTGGAGAGCCCTCTCTCTCAAGTACAAGTAGTGGCTATGGGGGTGTATTAGCTAGGATGTCGAAGATCATGGAGCGAGATGAAGAACGTCTTCTCCTTCTTCTCCAGATCCCTTCTTTCTCCCTTCTGGATGGTGTGGTAGCTGTTGATGACCCACAAGTATAGGGGGTGTATCGTAGTATTTTCGATAAATAAGAGTGTCGAATCCAATGAGGAGCAGAAAGTGTTGACAAGTGGTTTGGATCAGGAAAACTCTGCAAATACTTAGCAAACGGATTTTTAAGGGTTTTTGATAATGCAGATAAATAAAGTGCGAGTAAATAAAAGACAATGATAATAATTGCAGCAAGTGGCCCAATCCTTTCTTTAGCAAAGGACAAGACAGTTCTATTACTTAAGATGACCAAACGTTCTCGAGGACACATGGGAATATTGTCAAGTGCTTTCGCTTCATATAGTTGATTAATCTTCTCTGGTTGGATAAGTGTTGTGTGGGTGAACCTATGCTAATGTACTGACCTTACTAGGACTAATACATACTTGTGATTATATCCCTTACAAGCATCGGGAACTACAAGAAAGTAATTAAGATAAAAACCTCACCATAGCCTTAAACTCTGAGATCCTACACTCCCTTATGCAAAGGTTTCCTAACGGGGGTTTAGGATTCTGTCACTACAACAACCCCACGATTAGTAGCCAAATACACAATGCATTCCCCTAGGCCCATAAATGTGAAGTATAATGGAGTCGACGTTCATATGACACCACTAGAAGAATAGCACCACAACTTAAATATCAAACCATTAAATCTTTCTCAACACAATTCCACTACTAACAACATGACTTCTCCCATGTCCTCAAGAACCAAACGAACTACTCACGATACATCATATGGATCAAGATCAGAGATAAAATAATGATAAGTAACAATCTGAACATGAACAATAATTTAATGGTTCCACTCAATAGCATCAACTACAACAAGTAATCAACACCGGGAAAGTCTCCCCTAAGAACTATGCAAGATTGAATCCAATTGTTACAGCGGTACGGAGTGGTGGTGATGGTGCTGGTGATGATGATGGTGGAGATGATGGTGATGATGATCCCGATGAAGTCTAGCTTGATGACGGTGTTAATGGCAACGATCTCCCCTCTCTGGGAAGGAATTTTCCCGGCAGATTTCTGCCTGCCGAAGAGATCTTTCTTTCTCTTTAGTTTCGCCCTGCAGAGGTGGCGGAACCTTTCTGGGGTCACTCCCCGAGTCTTAGTGTTTCGAGGGGATTATGTACACCGGCGATGCCAGAAGTGGGCCAGGATGGCCACACCACCTAGTGGCGCGGCCAGGGGTGGCCCGTGCCAAGGGTGGTGTGGGCCCCCTATGGCCCATCTCCACTCCTCCTTCTGGCCTCCTTCGTCTTCTGGAAAAATAGGAATTTCCGTATATTTTCTAGGATTTTCTGATCTTCGCCAGTATTGCATCTGGCCAGTGCTTTCTCCATCAGAATCCTGACTCCGGTGGTTCACCCTCCAAAAGTCATCAATCATGCAAAAATTGATAAAATAACATAAGTATCATCTCTTAATATGAAATTTTTGAATGAATAACAGTAAATTATGATATAAAATAGTGATGCAAAATGGACGTATCAGCTGTTATGTCCTTTTTTCGTCATCCGTCCCTTCACGAAAGTTGTCCCTTTTGACAAGACAGAGGTGGCGACAACTATACGTCCATTCCCACCGTATAGTTGGTCGTTATGCCGTCTGTGACCTCCCCTCACGTGCTTCCAAAGTGGGACTTGCTTCTTTTCTCTAGAATATTGTATTTCTCTAGTTAAATCCTTCTGTTGACGTTCAAAACCTGAAACACACATTAAAATCCAGGTTTTCTTTGCTACCGAAGTATTAGCGTTAGGTAAAGCCATAAAACGATCAAATCCGGGAGAAAACCATCAATAAAAGGCATAAAAATGTGTCGAATCTCACAGCTATCAGTAAGTGGTGGTGGATGGCGACATGGACACCTAGGACGTCCTTCCCGCTCCGCGCCGGTGGCCACGGCGACTTCACCCCTCTCCCTCCATCCCTCCCTCTGGTTGCCTCTCATCTCCCAATCCCAGGCCAGGCCTCCTCCTCCCAGCAGTAGCAGATGGCGCCGGTCGGTGATGGCGGCCTCGCCACCTGCCACAGTCCAGCACCTCCAAGCCAAGGCGCACGCCCGCCGCCTACACCTGCGCGGAGACGACGACGACGACGGGCCAAAACATGGCTCAGACCTCTTTCTTAAAAAAAATAGACTTTGTCGTGCGGGTAAACAAGCACACGACAAACAAAAAGCCCCGTTCGTTCATGCCGAGCCGTTAGGTACTTTAGTCTGTCGTGTGGCGTATTATTGCACATGGCAAAGGCAATGTCGTTTGCCGTGCTGATGTGTGCCATGTGTTCTTTGCCGTGTATATTTACACGGCAAAGTCTTTGCCGTATATAATGGCCTTTGCCATGTATTTTTCACACACGGCAAAGTTGCATGCCAAAACAAATATATTTCAAATCAATGGAGCCAATGTTACTCTACTCACACGGCCAATGCACTAGAGTAGCCCATGCCAATGGAGCCGGAGTCGACTCACACGGCAAAGTACTTATTTTTCACACACGGCAAAGTACACATATATTTGTTTTGATTAAAAAGGTTAAACATAGAAGGAGTAGGATCATATTAACATCTTAAAATAGCACCGAAGTGCTACCGGAAATTTACTAGAACCACAACTGGTATCACAAAAGGAAGACCAATGCATTTACAATGTCTAAGACCTATTACAAAGTAGGCCCACAATAGAAGGATTTTTTTCTTCCGTTAACTATACGAACCATGAATCCATTGGAGTGTCTATATAATAAGCGTAACCACAACTAGCATATATCAACACCATATCCATATCCACAGCTGGTCCAATAGGCAGATGTTATTAAAAGAAAGACAGATCCAGAGAGATGTTTCTACTAGAGATACACTCTATTGCTAAACTAGTTAGCAATAGTAGAACCAAAATAATATGAAGTCTCCAGAAGTTCATTTAACTTTTCGATGCGGGAAGGATCTCGAACTTCGAGGACGAAGTGTTGTTTCAGGGTGGAAGGATTCACTGGTGGAAAAAGGGCCTCTAGTCCCGGTTCATAAGGGCCATTGGTCCCGGTTCCAGAACCGGGAGCAATCACTCGGGACTAAAGCTAGTCCCGGTTCGCGCACGAACCGGGACCAATGGGTCTCCACGTGGGCGGGCGAGCTACGAGGGGGGGGGGTGGATCATTGGTCCCGGTTCGTGGGAAAAACCGGGACCAGTGGTTCCCCACGTGGCAGCACCAGAGACGGGCGGGGGTGGATCATTGGTCCCGGTTCTGGGCACGAACCGGGATCGTTGGTCTCTGTGCCGCGGCAGAATTTTTGGGTTATTTTTCTGCCGCGGCAGGGTTTTGTGCCGCGGCAGGATTTCGGGCTATTTTTCTGCCACGGCAGGATTTTTTTATAAATTTAATGGTACTACATATATACAGCAATAATGAGTCCACCTAGTATCATTGAATCCGACTACAATGGGCTAGCAAATGCGACATTGGAAATAATACATGTGCAGTCTATACTTTGTGAGCTATGTGTGTTCCTTAGCCAAGATCCCCTTGACTTTTGTGCGACAATATGGAAGCCATCTATCTTTCTACAAATCATTTGTCTCAAGCTCATGCCCAGCATATAGAGATGGATTACCAATTTGTCTGAAAAAGAGTAGCAAAAAAGGAACTGGGTATCTGTTTTGTGCTTTACAAAGATCAGCTCGTGGATATCTTCAGTGACTGCTGTCTAGTAGTTAGAGATGCCTAGTATATGTGGAGAGAGAAGAGGCAGAGGCCACATGGTTTGGATTGAGCCGCAATCCAATCTTTGTATAAACATTTCCAAGGTGGTTTCGAGCCAAATAGAAAAGAATCGTGAGATGGAGCTCGATTGAAAACAAGTGGCACATATAGAGTACAAACCAAAGAACCCAATCACGAGTTATTTTCATTGATAGTGATAACTGAAACATGAATTATTACACCAAACAATCGATGAGTATCTTATTTCAAGGAAGCACCGCAATAGCAGTGGTATAAAAAACAACATGTGGTAGGTGCGCCGTATTGTATAGGAGAAACACACATGGAAATCAAATTGAAACCAACATGTACTAGATATGGAAGTAAGAAAGCCTAGGCGTGGCCGGTCGGATGAACAGCTTTATACCAGTTTGAACCCTTTCTGTTGCATAGCACATCGAGGCAAATCTCCATGCAATTTCCCCACGCTTTATTATTATGAGCAAAACGTGCCTCACACTCGTGATCGCATTGTGCGGAGCAGAAGATGCAATAAAAGCCTCCATACCCTTTGGTGCATTTGACCGGTGCTTCAGCCGCTTCCACTATTAGTGGCAGTCCGACGAAGAGGACCAGCACGAGCAGGGCTGCCATCTTGAGCGTGACCGCGGAGATGGAACCCATGGCGATGATCAAGCGAGCAAGCTGTATGCTAATGATTCAGACTCACGACTATATACTATCAAGATGGTTGGATGATGGGGAACTCTATGCTAGCAGATGGAAGGATGGTGTCTTGCTTGATGAAATGATAGTGGGGCGAGGGGCTCCTGTTTTATAGCTAGCTAGGCGCACGACTGGCTGGCCGGAGATCTCATCGATTAATTGTGAGATCGATTACTCCAGCGCTAGGGGTATAGCACATAGTGCTATTGCACATAGTTGTGAGATCGATTAATTAAATATGGAATTAAGCTGGTATTCAGATGTAGTGTATATATTAGCCTAGATTAAGCCATTGAAGTGTGTTTTGGTACATGCTCGCACTCAAGATAGCAATTTTGACGCACCTTGAGTTATTAAATCGGATTACTACAACGCCAGGGTGGAGATCCGTTTAGCGATGTGCGGCCATATTAATGGATGAACACACGTATTTCCAAGGTGTGTACCTCGTGCTCAGTTTTAATAGTATATACTCTCAGAAAGAGAAGAAGCTCACGGCATAAATTAATCAATGGTGTCAACATGTCTATTAAGGCATAAATTAATCAATGGCTAAGTTTTTAGAGATGTGCGGCCATGCTAATGAATGAACGCACGTATTCCTAAGTTGTGTACCGCGTGCTCAGTTTTCAGTTTTAATAGTATATACTCTCGAAAGAGAAGAAGCTGATTGCTCAAATTGATCAATGGTGTCAACGTCTATTACACTAGCCCCAATAGGAATATGATAGGTGGTATCATGTATTACATGAATGCAAAATATTTATGTGTCACTGCAATGCTCTCGACTGGTATCTTGAAATAATCTTGTATTACGATTATCCATGATACAGCCGTCGGATGGTGTGGACGAGTGTAAAATTACTAGAGAGTGGTAAATTTTTAGTTGACTCAGTGTATATAGCTTTGATTCAACCTGATATTTTGATAGATGATAATTGTAAAATTTGGAAGATAAAAATACCCCTAAAGACGAAGATATTCGCATGCTATCTATACAAGGGAGTAATTATTACAAAACATAATCTTCTAAAGAGGAATTGAACACGCCTAGGCTTTCTTACTTCCGAGTACTACAGCGTTAGGATGGAGATCCGTTTAGGGATGTGCGGCCATACTAATGAATGAACACACGAATTTCCGAGGTGTGTACCTCGTGCTCAGTTTTAATAGTATATACTCTCAGAAAGAGAAGAAGCTCATGGCATAAATTAATCAATGGTGTTAATATGTCTATTAAGGCATAAATTAATCAATTTTAGAGATGTGCGGCCATGCTAATGAATGAACGCACGTATTCCTGAGGTGTGTACCGCGTGCTCAGTTTTCAGTTTTAAGGCCTTTCACAATGGGTGTATCTTAGCACGTTACCATAAAACTTATAAATACCTAAGAGACAACCTCTCCAATGCATTGTATTTTAGAGATTGTATCTTAATTTAATATTTTTAATCTCATGCATGCATTTGATTAGGTAATCAACTCTTTTTGCCTATGATTACGTGCAAGGAATGTATCTTAGCTAAGATACAACAACATCCTCTCTCCTCCTTAATTGACATGCTACATAAACATTTTGCCTAGGATGCCACACTAAGAGACTCCCATTGTCAAAGGCCTAAGGCTAGCCCTAGTGGGAGTATCATAAGGAGTATCATGTATGCCACCTTGGAAAAAATCTGACATGGCACCACAATTAATGAAGAGAGAGGTATTAGTAGTATCATAATATGATACCGTATCATAATACGTGAAACTAGGTAATTTAATGACCAATACATCTCATATACACAATTGTATTGAGATTGTAGAAAAAATTAAATACAATGGTACTATGATACTACTAGATGATACTAACCACTAGAGAGGTAGTATCATACACTAGTATCATATGCATGATACTAGTAATATGATACTCCCACTATGACCAGCCTAATAGTGTATACTCTCCAAAGCGAAGAAGCTCATGGCTCAAATTAATCAATGGTGTCAACACATTTATTAGACTAGCCCAATAGGAATATGATAGGTGGTATCATGCATTACATGCATGCAAAATGCTTATGTGTCACTGCAATGCTCTTGTCTGGTATCTTGAAATAATCTTCTATTACGATTATCCATGGTACAGTTGTCGGATAGTGTGGACGAGTTCAAATGAAAACTACTAGAGAATGGTGTATAGAGCTTTGATTCAACCTGATATTCCGGTCGATGATAATTGTAAATTTGGAAGATGAAAATACCCCTAAAGACAAAGATATTCGCATGGCATCTCTATATGGGAGTAATTATTACAAAACATAATTTTCCAAAGAGGAATTGACATGAAAGTACACAATGCATTTTCTTCATCAGGATGAGACGATCCGATATTTATTCTTCCATTATAAATTTGCTCGTTCTATATGGTCAATTATCCAAGTAGCCTTGATTTATCTCCCCCAAGCTAGGTGGCCAATGTATTTGGTAACTGGTTGCATTTGATAGATGATAAATATGGGACTTTGTTTAGGGTGGGAGCACTTGCCATTATTTAGTCGTTATGGGTATGTAGAAATGACAAGATTTTTAATAATATTGTGTCTTCTTCTCTGCAGGTTATCTATCTGGCCATGGCTATTCTTCGATCATGTACTACTCTCCAACGTATGGAGTCTCACGACTTGTTTGTAGAAGGGTGTACGCGATTGGAGGACACGGCGAGGGATATTTTCTCCAATTGGGTGGCCGAGTGATATGCGGATTGATCTTCCATAGGTTGAGGCCGTTTATTTTTTTTGTTAGTGTTATTTGTAATGTTGGACTACTTTGTTTGTTCTCTAGTTGTGTGGATTGATCGGCTATGTGCATATTAGCTATACATAGGCCGGGTGTAAACACTACAGTTATGTAATAAAAGCGCCAATTTCCAAAAAAAATATGTCACTGCAATTAATGATGAAAGAGATTGTGTTGGTATCATAGCTAGATACGGTATCATAGCAAAATCTTATACACAATTTTTCTTTATCATTCTATGAGACAATAAATATACAAAGGCTATGATACTACTTCATGATACTATACATTATGAGGATGATATGATACTCCCATTGTGACTAGTCTTAAGGCATAAATTAATCAATGGCTCATTTTTTAAAGATGTGTGGCCATGTTAATGAATGAACTCACGTATTCCTGAGGTGTGTATCTCGTGCTAAGTTTTCTGTTTTAGTAGTATATACTATCGATAGCGAAGAATCTCATGGCATAAATTAATCAATAGCGTCAACATGTCGCACAAATTAATCAATGGCTCAGGTTTTAGAGATGTGCGGCCATGCTAATGATTGAATGCACGTATTCCTGAGGTGATGTGTGTATCTCGTCCATAGTTTTCATTTTTAATAGTACTGCCTCCGTCCCAAAGTTTGACGTATTGTTTTTCAAAAAGTCAAGCTACAAAACGTTTGACCAAACTTTTTTGCAAAAAAATCAAGAACTATAATATTATATAGATATCACGTGAAAATATGTTTCATGATGTATTCAAGGGTATATATTTTATATTATAAATATTAATATTTTTCTAAAGATTTGGTCACATTTTACATAGTTTGACTTTTCCAAACAATTATAGGTCTTAAGCCTTAGGACGAAGGATATATACTATTGAAAGCGAAGAAGCTCATAGCATAAATTAATCAATGATGTCAACACGTCTATTAAGGTATAAATTAATCAACTGCTCAGTTTTTAGAGATGTGTACCTCGTGCTCAATTTTCAGTTTTAATAGTATATACTCTCGAAAGCGAAGAACTCGTTGCATAAATTAATCAAAAGTTGCATTGCCCAACACATATATACACCATCGAAAAAACACATATCACTACTCGAAAATTCGTCTTTGCCGTGCGCACATTCTGCCGTGTGCCAGACTAGAAAAGCACACGGCAAAAGTACTCTTTGCCGTGTACCTCCACAAAACCACACAGTAAACGCAGGCACACGAAAAACAACTCGAAAACACAAGCAAAGATTCGGTACACGGCAAAGAATTCAAAAAACACATGGTAACGATCTGACGCACGACAAAGAATACTTTGCCATGTGCCGGAACTAGAGCATAGGGCAAAGCCGTGATATGCGTGGCACCCGTGTCTGCAGTTAATGGCGCCATAACTCGAAAACTTCTTTGCCGTGTGCTAGTGACAAAACACGGCAAAGTTCGACCAATTAGATTGCCAAAAACTTGCTCCCTTGGATCACCATTTTCTGTCATTCGATCAGGTCCATCCGACGGCCCAAATCCTCCCTAGAAAACACACCCTAGCTACTAGTCTACTACCTAGGCTGGCCCCCCGCAGTGACGCACGCACCCACCCCATAGGCCCCCGGCCTTATCATGCCCCGCACCCATCGCACGCACACACCCACATCTCCAGTGCCGGGATGATGCACCTCATCCGCCCTCTCCCGCGCTGGCGACGACGCTCCTGATCCGCCCTCTCCTGCGCCAGTGACAACCTTCCCTCCGGCCGCATGCCCCACACCACCTCCTCCCTCCAGCCGCATGCCCCGCACCACCTCCTCCCTCAAGGAAGACTGCCTGCGCGGCGAGTAAACGGCGGTGGCCGGTGACGTGGATGCCTAGGACGTCCTCCCCGCCCCACGCCGGCGGCCACGGCGCCTTCACGCCTATCCCTCCACCCCTCCCTCTGGTCGCGCCTCATCTACCAATCCCAGGCCAGACCTCCTCCTCCCAGCAGCAGCAGATGGCGTCGGTCGGTGTCCGAGATGGCAGCCTCGCCACCCGCCACGGTCCAACAGCTCCAGGCTAAGGCGTCGACGCCCGCCGCCTGCACGTGCGCGGAGATGACAATGACGGGCCAGAACACGGCTCGAACCTCTTTTTAAAAAATATATACTTTGCCGTGTGGGTAAACAAGCACACGGCAAACAAAAAGCCCATGAGTTCACCCGAGCCATTAGGTACTTTAGTTTGCCGTGTGGGGCTTTATTGCACATGGCAAAGACAATGTCGTGTATATTTTCAGATGCACACGGCAAAGCCTCTTTGCCGTGCTGATCTGTGCCATGTGTTCTTTGCCGTGTATAATGGCCTTTGCTGTGTATTTTTCACACACGGCAAAGTACTTATTTCCCGTCGCATGCCAAAACAATTATATTTCAAATCAATGGAGCCAATATTACTCTACTCACACGGCCAATGCACTAGAGTAGCCAATGCCAATGGAGCCGGAGTCGACTCACACGGCAAAGTACTTATTTTTCACACACGGCAAAGTACATATATATTTGTTTTGATTAAATATATATTTTTGAGTGACTAGATCCTTACATGAAGCACAAACCTGTGTGCAACATCTAGTTTGTGCTGATGTTATTGATCTAGAGGATAATAGGATGCGTAATGGAGGCATGAGTAGTTGATAGTACAGTAAGGAAAACCCTTATCGTGCAAGTTTTTAGTTGAAACACGAATACAAGTTTATAAGAAAATCTTATACTTCTGGAGTAATTCCAACCAACGCTTGGATTCATACAGGGTATCCACGAATGTGTCGGTAGACAGGAGAAGTCCTCGCAAGACCAATAGTATACAAGGATAGTAAGCTAGTCCAACCATAAAGCCAAAAGGACTAGGAGAGAGGTAGTGAAGCTTAGTAAATTCCTAAGGGTGGAAGACAATGGACGATGACCCAATTCCAAGAAATGAACCAAAAAAAGGTTAAACATAGAAGGAGTAGATCATATTAACATCTTGAAATAGCACCGAAGTGCTACCGAAAATTTACTAGAACCACAACTGGTATCACAAAAGGAAGACCAAGGCATTTCCAATATCTGAGACCTATTACAAAGTAGGCCCACAATAGAAGGATTATTTTCTTACCTTAACTCTACGAACCATGAATCCACTGGAGTGTCTATACAATAACCATAACCATAGCTGGTATATCAACACCATATCCATATCCACAGCTGGTCCAATAGGCAGATGTTACTAAAAGATAGACAAATCCGGAGAGATATTTCTACTAGAGATACACTCTATTGCTAAACTGGTTAGCAATATAGAACCAAATAGTATGAAGTCTGTAGAAGTTCCTTTAACTTTTCGATGCAGGAAGGATCTCGAACTTCGAGGACAAAGTTTTGTTTAAGGGTGGAAGGATTGTGCATTACTACATATTAAGCATATAAAAATCTGGTGGAATTTGACCATCAGATTAAAAGGGGGAAGTAGCCTACGAAGTTTCTCTCGATGAGACGATTTCCATATTTAAAATATGGACACTTGTTTGAGTGACAAGTGGAAGGGTTGTCGATTTCTCATGGTGACGAGGCTTTAACTCGTCAATGCCCATTGTTATGGACTTGGGTTTTAGAGAAGGAGGGAGCGCTAGAGGCATTAATCGGCTAGCAAAAAAGCATACAAGGACGCAAGGTTTACCCAGGTTCAGGTCTCGTAGAGGTCCCTACTCCTGCTTGTCTGCTATTAGAATTATCGAAGGAAACGAAGATTACAGGGGGTGCGCAGATGCGATTTGGCGATGGTTGTGGAAACTAGGGTTGTGATTGTCCTCCTTGTTGTCCCCTCCTAGCCTTTATATAGATAGGCTAGGTCCCAGGTAGCAGGTCGAGTCGGTTACAGATTAGGGTTTGTCCCTTTGAACTTTCTATCTTAAGCTTCTTCTTGCGTTGCCAGCAAGCGGAGTCTCCGTGGGTCACCCGAATTCTGTATTGGGCCTTGGCAACACCGTGGGATTCTGCTGTATCTGGATCGTATATGCAAAACTCGAGTACCTGTAGGGTATACCCATGTCAGTAGCCCCTAGTGTCTAGTGGAATCGCAGATTCGACTGAAGACTTTATGAAGTCTTTCAAGTGCATGACTAAGCATTTTTTCGAGTGTTCTGTTTGTGTCATAGGGATTGTCGATATACGTGCCTGATTTATCCAATGTATCGGTATCAATTAACTGCCTTAGGGCAAAACAACGTGATCTACTCAAACTCGAGTCCCTGGACTCGAATTCGGAAAAGTGATGGTGTAATTCGACTCATGCCGCGTAGGTCTTACAGGAGTCGAATTTCAGTGTATAAAAGTGAGCACTTGACGCGTCCGTCAAGGCATGTTCATCGTACCTGCAGGTACTGATATATTTCTGGTAGTGCACAGGTGGTGCGTTGCCAGGCCTTGTTCAGGTCTTATCTTCATGTTGTAAGCGCGGCATCCGAATTTTTGCCATCGCGGAGATGATTCGGGTGGCCCAGGAGACGTAGTCTCTTTGTAGGGAACATATGAGGCGTAGCATTCGAGTGTGGATGTTATCGACACATAGTACGATGTACAAGTAAAAATAATCATGGGGTGCGCGACCAGCGCTCCGTATGGGAGTAGCCCCCGACGGCCCAAATCCTCCCTAGAAAACACACCCTAGCTACTAGTCTACTACCTAGGCTGCCCCCCCCTCCCCCGCAGTGACGCACGCACCCACCCCATAGGCCCCCGGCCTTATCCTGCCCCGCACCCATCGCACGCACACACCCACATCTCCAGTGCCGGGATGATGCACCTCATCCGCCCTCTCACGCGCTGGCGACGACGCACCTGATCCGCCCTCTCCTGCGCCGGTGACAACCTTCCCTCCGGCCGCACGCCCCACACCACCTCCTCCCTCTAGCCGCATGCCCCGCACCACCTCCTCCCTCCAGGAAGACTGCTTGCGCGGCGAGTAAACGGCGGTGGCAGGTGACGTGGATGCCTAGGACGTCCTCCCCGCCCCACGCCGGCGGCCACGGCGCCTTCACGCCTATCCCTCCACCCCTCCCTCTGGTCGCGCCTCATCTACCAATCCCAGGCCAGACCTCCTCCTCCCAGCAGCAGCAGATGGCGTCGGTCGGTGTCCGAGATGGCAGCCTCGCCACCCGCCACGGTCCAACAGCTCCAGGCTAAGGCGTCGACGCCCGCCACCTGCACGTGCACGGAGATGACAATGACGGGCCAGAACACGGCTCCAACCTCTTTTTAAAAAATATATACTTTGCCGTGTGGGTAAACAAGCACACGGCAAACAAAAAGCCCCATGAGTTCACCTGAGCCATTCGGTACTTTAGTTTGCCGTGTGGGGCATTATTGCGCATGGCAAAGACAATGTCGTGTATATTTTCAGATGCACACGGCAAAGCCTCTTTGCCGTGCTGATCTGTGCCATGTGTTCTTTGCCGTGTATAATGGCCTTTGCTGTGTATTTTTCACACACGGCAAAGTACTTATTTCCGGTCGCATGCCAAAACAATTATATTTCAAATCAATGGAGCCAATATTACTCTACTCACACGGCCAATGCACTAGAGTAGCCAATGCCAATGGAGCCGGAGTCGACTCACACGGCAAAGTACTTATTTTTCACACACGGCAAAGTACATATATATTTGTTTTGATTAAATATATATTTTTGAGTGACTAGATCCTTACATGAAGCACAAACCTGTGTGCAACATCTAGTTTGTGCTGATGTTATTGATCTAGAGGATAATAGGATGCGTAATGGAGGGATGAGTAGTTGATAGTATAGTAAGGAAAACCCTTATCGTGCAAGTTTTTAGTTGAAACACGAATACAAGTTTATAAGAAAATCTTATACTTCTGGAGTAATTCCAACCAACGCTTGGATTCATACAGGCTAATGACTACAATTTTGGGTATTCACCTAATTTTGTTAGGTCTAGGTGCTTTTCTTCTAGTACTCAAGGCTCTTTATTTTGGCGGTGTATATGATACCTCCTTTTTCATCTCTTATAACAACTCCGGTTGCACAAGCATTGGTATCATGATTAAAAGCAGCATCAACGGTCAGTTTCAACATACCTCCCAAAGGTCGACTCCACTTCGCCATTTCTTCTTGGTTCTTCGTCTTCCTTGCCAGCCCAGCGTCACATGACACCACTTCATTGTATGCAACACGAGGAACCGATCAAGAAAGACAAAGCAGACATGCACAAGTTCAAAAGCGAGGTCGGACAAGCATGTATCAGAACAGCAACGTGATCAAGGCTGCAGCTGCTGCTGCGAGGACTAACGTAGCCGTCCTTATAGATTTCTATGGGTCGCCAAGCGAAAAAAAAGACATTCTATTTGGAGGAAATGTCCGTTGAAAATAAAGCGAACCAGTGGGGCTTAAAAGTCACTCTTTTAATAGTTTTTCAGACCGTTAGTTTGTCAATCTTTCCAGCTCCAAAGTTTATTACATTTCCTGGCCTGCCGAGGACAGCACTAGATTGATTGCTTACCGACTTTCATTCAGATACCAACCCATCTTTTTCTCAAAAGCATGGAAATTCACGCCTGTGAAAAGTAAGCAATTTCATCATTTTCCTTCGCAACACAGCTCACTCAATTGTAGAGATACCGAATAGTTTGAGTGATCGATCGACCTTGTTGCACGATGAGCCCATTCTCTCTCTTCCATCCCGCCTTCTGAACCGAACCCTGGAGAAAGACTCCTTGAACAGAACAGAGCTGCAATTCTAGAAACTTCCATTTTCCAAGAGAGGTGCTGGGCGCAGCTGAAAGGAAATCCAAGAAGAGTCCATGAATGGCTAGCACGATTAGGATCCTTTGTAGGGTTTATCTCGGAAGAGAAGGCTATGAAGCGAACATCTCTTCTTTGGGAGAGAGGAGAAGATCTATGCAGGACACTTAACCCGTGCCGGAGGACTGCACACAGCTGGTACAACCTCGTGTGGTACATTTTACATGTTCTTACAAGTCCGATGGTACAGTTGACCTAGTATCGAATTATTATAGATTCCGTTGGCAGCCATTGCAACTGACAGTTCTTTGTACCATGATCAATTCACTCTCTCTCGAATCTTCAGCTTCCATGGCGCTTCTAGATTGTTCTTTCTTGTGTTGACCGTCTCTGAAAAGCTCGGTATGGTTCACTACATTCCAGCACTTGAGTGTGTATACAACCAAGCTAGAATACGTATTTTCGAGGTTCCTATGCTATGGTATCCAGGTTCCTGTCAGGGAAGGGATAGGGTGCCGTGTTTTCCACACAACAGTCTGGTGGAATCCAGTGGTATATAGAAGCTCTGTGCCCTTCTCTTTCTCCTCTACCTCTTTCTATTCCAATGTTCTATTATGTTTTTTCTTGGTAGTTGGATTTCGAGTCCAATGCGCTAACGCTTTCTTGCTCTCTCTCTCCGGACCTCGTTTAAAAAAAATACGCCGTCTGGGAGCTTTACCAGGACTCACTAGAAAAACACCTAAATCCGGAAGTAATCTGAAAAAATAATTCCATTCTGGTAAAAAGGACTCAGAATTCAAGTTACACTATGCTGGAAAACAAGCTAATATAAGAGAACCAGTAGCTTAATTGATATCTCAACGTATGAGTGATCTGTTATTGTAAAATGCTCATAGAAAATAAATGCGGTTGAATTGTTATGGTTAGTATTTCTGATTTTTCCCTAAAGATATCCTTTTAGATTAGGTACTTTTTTTATTTTTTCTCGACTCCATGGATAATGAGTTTCGATGTATTGGGCGTTTCCGTTTAGAAATAGAAGCTTTTTCGTGCTTGCTTGCGAGCATTGGAATGGCCTGAATGGAATGAATATTAAGATAAATAAAAGAAATAAAATAAACCATTGATAAAGTTATTCATTCTTATATTAATTTCCTATACTTGACCGAACTACTTCCAATTCCGTTATTTCAACTACACCAAATGATCTTTCGAATTGGTCAAGACTCTCCTGTTTATGGCCCCCTTCTATTCTATATGGTACCTGTTGTTGTTTCATTGAATTTGCTTCGGGCTCGCGAATGGATGAATAATATTTGGCTCTATTTTGGATCGGATTTGGCGGCATGGCCAAGCGGTAAGGCAGGGGACTGCAAATCCTTTATCCCCAGTTCAAATCTGGGTGCATCCTATACATGTATCGTAAATTTTTACGGAATGTGACATTGGATCTATAAATTTTTCTTTTCAACATAAAATTTTTCGATCTGGTAAAAATGAAATTAGTACTATCATGAGTCATATGTATTGTAGACACCAGACGAAGCAATGGTTTATCCAAACCTCAAAATATATATATATATATATATATTTTAATCCATTTGTGAGAAAGCGTGAAAAAAGCCAAGAGACTTGAATTTTTGACTCTTCAAGGATTGGGAGGAGGTGGCGTAAAAAGGAAGGAAAAAGGAATTCGAAATCCGTGCGGGAGGAACAGCTCTCTCTTTTGGCCGGGAAGCTTCCCCGCAACTCCAACTACCGGAAACATTAGCTCGAACATTCGAGTTAGAGATGAAAAGGACCGCCCTTCAGCTAGAACCCTCCCTCATTAAAAAGAAGGGGGAGACAATACTTATTTAAGAGTCGTTCACTACTGAAAAAAAAAAGAGAGAATTCTAGTTAACGGTTCCAATTCGTTCTGAATTTTGCAGCCTGTGACAGAATTTTTTTTCATCAAATCCAAAAAATTTCTCTTTTTTTATAGATAGGATAGGTCGTCGATTCGGCATTGGATAAAAAAGGGCAGGGTGCTCCTTTTTCTAGTAAATAGTTCAAACCATTTTATCGATATGAGTGTTCTATATCTTAGCGGGTCCTTACCCCCTTTATCTGATTAGAGCGGAAAGGACCCGCGGAATTATTACTCTTATAATGCGACTTTAATCTATTTGATTCACTCTTATGAAGCAACAAGAAAAATGGATTACCCGAGGATCCAATATTTTATTCCGCGAAGGAAGTATCCCGAAAATCCTTGATTTAACTTCGATCCAGTCTGCTCTCGCTGCTCAGTCAACCCACCAGTGCAATCCGTTTTCACGCTGCTTAAGAAAAAGTAAATCATTTCATAGCTCGGAAAGGGAAATCGCACGTTAGTCTGTCGGTCCAGGCACACCAACCACTGTCCAAAGCAAAGGTTCGTTCTTCCAAAGTGTGATCATCTTCTCCAGTCTCCCGTTTCCACCTATTTGAAATGGTCAGTGCGGCATCAATGGAATTGGAATTCAAAAATAATTTCCATCGTATTTCAAATAAATAGTGCCATTGCCATGTTTTCATTTGTTAGATTCTGGTCCAGATGCGAGCTTATTAACTTGTTTGGCATTTTGCTTTCTTTTATATAAGCCCTTTCTTTAGTGAGGTTGTAGATCTACTAAACCGACCCCATTCATTATCGTAGGGTGTTTTTACATGGGCTGTCCCCGAACGAGGGCTTGCTATCAAAGTAGGTGGATTGGTCTGTGGTGCTCACTAAACCTTTCAAGGAGGCAGCGGGGATTCGACTTCCCCTGGGGGTAGGAGTATTTTGAAAGGAGGTTAATCATAGATTATAAAAAAACCTAGAATAAATTCTTCCTGGGTCATAAATGGTGATCGAGATTACCCATCAAGTTAACCTCGGGATCCTATTTTCCGGGAACCGCTACCCAAGCAATATCGCAGATGCTTCGCGGAATGTTCCACAGCGTACGGAATTCTAAGGTTTCTTTATTTTATTATGCAATAAATTTGATTATGCAATAAGAAGAAAAGAAGAATTATTCCATTCTCTTTTTCTTTGGTTGCGGGAAAACCCAAACTAAAACTTTTATAGGGAGCGCAATTCCTGGTAAAAAAAATAGTGAATTAGGAGGGGGGGCTCTTTTGTGTAGCAAAATAAAAAGCCGGGCAATCTTTCAAACTTAAGAGGAAAACTGATAAAACTTAATTCATTGCCGAAAAAGCACCTGGATTCACAGGGCAAGCTCAAAAAGGGATATTGACTTGTGCGCTGAAATCGAAAAGTCTGTCAACTCCTAGCTGTCGAACAGCAGCTCGTAGACCGCCTGGAAAAGAATATTTATTATTTGAGCTATATCCTGCCATAAGAAGACCGATAGGGGCAATACTTGAAATGGCAATACATAAAAAAACACCAATACTAAGATCAGCTAAAACAAAATGATATCCCAAAGGGATAACAAAAAAACTTAATAAAATTGATATGACTGCTATAGAGGGTCCAATGCTAAATAAAGGAATATCCCCTCGGGATGGTAGTTTTCACCGGGCTCCGCGCACCTTTGGTACTTCTGGAGGGCAAGCAGTTTTCTAGTGACTTCTTTCTTAGGGTAGGGCGACGAATACTTCCAATTCCGATGTGTCGGTAGACAGGAGAAGTCCTCGCAAGACCAATAGTATACAAGGATAGTAAGCTAGTCCAACCCTAAAGCCAAAAGGACTAGGAGAGAGGTAGTGAAGCTTAGTAAATTCCTAAGGGTGGAAGACAATGGACGATGACCCAAGTCCAAGAAATGAACCAAAAAAAGGTTAAACATAGAAGGAGTAGATCATATTAACATCTTGAAATAGCACCGAAGTGCTACCAAAAATTTACTAGAACCACAACTGGTATCACAAAAGGAAGACCAAGGCATTTCCAATATCTGAGACCTATTACAAAGTAGGCCCACAATAGAAGGATTATTTTCTTACCTTAACTCTACCAACCATGAATCCATTGGAGTGTCTATACAATAACCATAACCATAGCTGGTATATCAACACCATATCCATATCCACAGCTGGTCCAATAGGCAGATGTTATTAAAAGATAGACAAATCCGGAGAGATATTTCTACTAGACATACACTCTATTGCTAAACTAGTTAGCAATATAGAACCAAATAGTATGAAGTCTGTAGAAGTTCCTTTAACTTTTTGATGCAGGAAGGATCTCGAACTTCGAGGACAGAGTTTTGTTTAAGGGTGGAAGGATTGTGCATTACTACATATTAAGCATATAAAAATCTGGGGGAATTCGACCATCAGATTAAAAGGGGGAAGTAGCCTACGAAGTTTCTCTCGATGAGACGATTTCCATATTTAAAATATGGACACTTGTTTGAGTGACAAGTGGAAGGGTTGTCGATTTCTCATGGTGACGAGGCTTTAACTCGTCAATGCCCATTGTTATGGACTTGGGTTTTGGAGAAGGAGGGAGCGCTAGAGGAATTAATCGGCTAGCAAAAAAGCATACAGGGACGCAAGGTTTACCCAGGTTCAGGCCTCGTAGAGGTCCCTACTCCTGCTTGTCTGCTATTGGAATTATCGAAGGAAACGAAGATTACAGGGGGTGCGTAGATGCGATTTGGCGATGGTTGTGGAAACTAGGGTTGTGATTGTCCTCCTTGTTGTCCCCTCCTAGCCTTTATATAGATAGGCTAGGTCTCAGGTAGCAGGTCGAGTCAGTTACATATTAGGGTTTGTCCCTTTGAACTTTCTATCTTAAGCTTCTTCTTGCGTTGCAAGCAAGCGGAGTCTCCGTGGGTCACCCGGATTCTGTATTGGGCCTTGGCAACACCGTGGGATTCTGTTGTATCTGGATCGTATATGCAAAACTCGAGTACCTATAGGGTATACCCATGTCAGTAGCCCCTAGTGTCTAGTGGAATCGCAGATTCGACTGAAGACTTTATGAAGTCTTTCAAGTGCATGACTAAGCATTTTTTTCGAGTGTTCTGTTTGTGTCATAGGGATTGTCGATATACGTGCCTGATTTATCCGATGTATCGGTATCAATTAACTGCCTTAGGGCAAAACAACGCGATCTACTCAAACTCGAGTCCCTGGACTCGAATTCAGAAAAGTGATGGTGTAATTCGACTCAGGCCGCGAAGGTCTTACAGGAGTCGAATTTCAGTGTATAAAAGTGAGCACTTGATGCGTCCGTCAAGGCATGTTCATCGTACCTGCAGGTACGGATATATTTCTGGTAGTGCGCAGGTGGTGCGTTGCCAGGCCTTGTTCAGGTCTTATCTTCATGTTGTAAGCGCGGCATCCGAATTTTTGCCATCGCGGAGATGATTCGGGTGGCCCAGGAGACGTAGTCTCTTTGCAGGGAACATATGAGGCGGAGTCGCCATAGCATTCGAGTGGAGATGTTATCGACACATAGTACGATGTACAAGGAAAAATAATCATGGGGTGCGCGACCAGCGCTCCGTATGGGAGTAGCCCCCGAGTGCCTATTCGAGGTGTAGACTCGAGTGGGGACTAAAAACTTTCTGCGACTACTGTCGCCTTTTGTTGCTTGTTTCAGTCGAATGTGCTTCCAGCGCTCCCTATGGGAGTAACCCGTAATTCACAATCGAATCGTTGATTTGAGTGATGGGTTTTCGTGAAGTTTGTACACCTGTATAAAAATTCTTTCGGGTGCGCGGCCAGCGCTCCTGTTAGGAGTTGCCCCCGAGTGCTTGGTTGGGTCGAAGACTCGAGCAAGGACTAAAGTAGTCAAACTCTTCTTCTGCTGGAATCGATGACGTCAGTGCTGACGATGTGATGACTTCAGTTGCCCGTGTGAGCGGTTTTGACGGGACGTGACGAGTAGTGGGTCCTACTTTCTGACTTTGATTTGATGGGGCGTGCGTAATCTTCTATTTTAACAGCACCTCCTCGATTTCTGCGCGTAATGGGAGTAGTGGGGGACGGTTCGTGATTCACCTTCACCACGCGTCCATGATGATGTGCGCCACGCGTCCAATAGGGTTTTTGCTGGCCATTGGATGACACATGCGAGGAGGTTAAGTAGCAGCGCAGCTACGGTAATTTTTCCTCATCTCTCTTCTTGCTTTCGCATCCTTCACCATTGTTTCTCTTGTTGTTTCCTTGCGCTCATCTCCTCTGTGGCACTGGACCAGCTGCGCCTATTCCCCAGCTACTTCCTGCGTTCTCACCGCCATCGAAAGATGGGCAAGAAGAAAGGAGGCGTCGCCGCTGGATCTGCGGCCACCATTGCCGCCGCCAAGAAGAAGGGAGGCACCACCGCCGTGGGCAACAGCGTCGCTGCCGCTGGGAAGAAGAAAGGTGCGGGCACCCATGTCACCAATGGCTCCTGGCACGTATCTCTCATCAAATCCTCCGAGCTGCGCACTCTTCGTCAAGATGGAGCGCTTCCGTCCACGGAAGATGACTCTCGAGTGCCTGGCGATGAGGTAATCCCTCGTCCTCCTGCGGGTTACCGAGTGATGTTCCTTGCGTTCGTCATTCGAGGTCTCTCTCTTCCCCTAGATCCTTTTGTCAGGGGTTGATGGCTCAATGCACGGCGCCCAGAAAAATGCTTGGTGCATGGTTGATGTAGAGCTCGTTGGGAACCCCAAGAGGAAGGTATGATGAGCACAGCAGCAAGTTTCCCTCAGTTATGAAACCAAGGTTTAATCAAACCAGTAGGAGATAGGAAACACCTCAAAGGTGTTACTAGCTGAGCTTTGGCAGGGCGCACTACCGTTGCTAGTAGCAACGTGGAGACCTGCACAACACAACCACAGAACTTTGTCCCCAACTTGCGATGAGGTTGTCAATCTCACCGTGTTTTGTGGAAAGCAAAGGATTAAACGTATCGAATGGAAAGAAGTAAAAGTTTGCAGAAAGTAAACACAAAGCAGAAACAGTTTATAGATTGTATGTAAAGTAAAGGACCGGGATCCATAGTTCACTAGAGGTGGCTCTCCTTAAGATAGATAACATGCTGGGTGAACAAATTACAGCGGGGCAATTGACAAACACCGAGAAAGCAATACATGCATATACTAATCATCTTGACTCCTTTGAGACTTGATTGGGCATTACAACATAATACATAGACCGCCATCCAACTGCATCTATGACTAATAATCCACCTTCAGGTTATCATCCGAATCCCCTCCAGTATTAAGTTGCAAGCAACAGATTATTGATTTACGAACTGTGTGTAAAGTAAACAATACTATTGTTCTATGAACAAAGGATCGTTGTTTTCTCCCTAGTAGCAACAGCACATCTAGTACCTTAGAGATTTCTGTCACTTCCCCAGATTACCAGAGGCATGAATCCACTATCGAGCATAAATACTAACTCTTGGAGTTGCTAGCATCTACTTGGCCAAGATAGCTACTAACAACGGAAAGCATGCAAGATCTCAAATAACAAAGACATGATAGAATCAATAATCAATCTGAAATAGCATCTCAATATCCATCGGATCCCCACAAACACAACATGTATGAATTACAAATAGATGATCTTGATCATGAACGGAGCTCACAAGATCTAAACATGAAAGCACAAAGGAGGAGAAACCAGCCATCTAGCTACTTCATGGATCCGTAGTCCAAGGATGAACTACTCACGCATCACACCGGAGGCTTGCATGGTGATAAAGAAGGCCTCCAGGGTGAATTCCCTCTCCGGCAGGGTGCCAGGAAGAGCTTCAGACCCCCCCCCCCCCCCGATCTAGGGACAGAGATGACAGCGGCTACAGACTCTTTCGTGGATTTTTGATCGGGTACCCAGGGTTTTCGTCCCGAGGGCAGCTTATAGGTGGAAGGACAGGCCGAGGGGGTGCTGGGGTCGGCCAGACCACCCCCTGGCGCGGGCCAGGCCTGGCCGCACGGCCAGGTGGTGTGGCCGGCCCCCAGCCTTTCTCCGTCTCGTATTCTAGCACTTGATCCCTTCCGGAAAAATAGGCACTTTGGCTTTTGTCCCATCCAATTCCGAGAATATTCATTTTCTGACTTTTCTGGAACCAAAAACAACAGAAAACAGGCAGTTGACACTGTGGCTCTTGTTAATAGGTTAGTCCAAGAAATCATAATAAAAGTACTCCAAAGTTGGAACAAAACACAAGAAAGTGGATAAAACCAAGCATGGAACATCAAAAATTATAGATACATTTGCAATGTATCAGGGGTCTTCTTTGTTTCTATGGGCTCCAACTGCACCAGCTGTCCCCAAATTCGATTCTTCATATCTCTTGTTTCATCACTCTCTGCGAGTGCTGGCTCGGAATCGAGCCATACTTCAGTATCTTCAAAAAGCTTTTTAAGCTTAAGCGGCAGTCGGCGTCTGGTTCAATAGTTTACGATGTAGGAGGCTGCGGAATCCACATCAACTCCTCCGTAACCTACTTCGACATCAAGATCACCACATCTGTCCAAGGGTGGAGAGACAAGTGGTTCTACATCCGCGACCAGAAGGCCAACGGAGAGCACTACGGACTCGTGCCCTTCGACCCCGTGGCGGCTTGCAAGAGGAGGAGCTCCTGGAAGAATGTCGTGATGCCTGGCGAGTCCGAGGAGACGGAGATGTTATATCAGCGTGTCTACAACCTCGAAGGCTGCATAGGCAAATAAGAGGGTGGCGCTGCTCTCATTCGCATGTGGTTGCGCCGCCGCATCCAGCCTCTGCAGGCTAGAGTCCATCCGATGTACCGCTGGATCGGTGCTGGCGATGTCACTCGCATATCTGCGGAGGGCATTTCGGCGGGTGAGGTAGATAGGAGATTGCGACTGGTGACCAAGTACACCGCCAAGGAGGATCTCCCAGGCGAGTCGGTCGTGCCTCCTTTCGACTCCAATAACCCACCACATGAGGTAATTTTTTTGTTGTGAAGTGTTTATAGATTTTCGATTGGCTGTCAAGTGCTCGATACATAATGATGCATCTTCTGATTGTAGGACTGGAACGTGGCTGCCAGTTTTCCTCCTCAGCTTGAAGGGATTACCCCTCGCGAAACAGAGGAGGAGGAGGACGAGTCGGGGTCCACGGTCCCCATGGAGGAAGAAGAGGAAGCCCCTCGAGTCTGGTGATCGTGGGACTCACAAGAAATCCCGCAGCGAGGATTCAGATGCGTCCTTGCCGTCGATGCCGGAAAATTCTCCTACTGCTGTTGCAGAGGGGCCCATCCCCGCCGTTCCTGTCCGCGCCGTGGCTCCTCCTGCTCGGAAGAAGCTGCGGTTGCCGAAGGAGTCGTCGGAAGACTCATTTGATCTCGAGAACTTTGAGGGGTAAGTTTTTGATATTTGCGAGGGCGTCTTGATTTCTTGGAAGTTGCTTTTCTGAAGTGGTGCTGGGCATGCTTTGCAGTCAAACGGCATCGTCGCCTTCTGACGACATCCAATTTGTGAAAGAATTCGGAGTCGCAGATTCCAAGACCAAGGAGGTGGCCACAAGGTCTTCTTCTCCTCTAGTGGCGGCCCACTCCGGCACCAATTCTTCGAGTTCCCCACATGCTGGGGAGCATCAGATGGTTGCACGGACGACTACCCAACAGGCATCTTCGGAGTCCCTGGAGGATCACGTAAGTATCCTTTTCTGCCGCTGGCAGTCGAATTTGTACTTTTCGGTTGATGCTGAATCTTCATTTTCACTTGGTGTAGCTCATCATGAAGGAATCTGCTCATCTTTTCGGTTGATGCTGAATCTTCATTTTCACTTGGTTGATGTTGAATCTTCATTAACATAAGTATCATCTCTTAATATGAAATTTTTGAATGAATAACAGTAAATTATGATATAAAATAGTGATGCAAAATGGACGTATCAGCTGTTATGTTCTTTTTTGGTCATCCGTCCCTTCACGAAAGTTGACAAGACAGAGGCGGCGACAACTATACGGCCATTCCCCCCCTCGCGTGCTTCCAAAGTGGGACTTGCTTGTTTTCTCCAGAATATTGTATTTCTCTAGTTAAATCCTTCTGTTGACGTTTAAAACCTGAAACACACAATAAAATCCAGGTTTTCTTTGCTACCGAAGTATTAGCGTTAGGTAAAGCCATAAAACGATCAAATCCGGGAGAAAACCATCAATAAAAGGCATAAAAATGTGTCGAATCTCACAGCTATCAGTAAGTGGTGGTGGATGGTGACATGGACACCTAGGACGTCCTTCCCGCTCCGCGCCGGTGGCCACGGCGACTTCACCCCTCTCCCTCCATCCCTCCCTCTGGTTGCCTCTCATCTCCCAATCCCAGGCCAGGCCTCCTCCTCCCAGCCGTAGCAGATGGCGTCGGTCGGTGTCCGAGATGGCGGCCTCGCCACCTGCCACAGTCCAGCACCTCCAAGCCAAGGCGCACGCCCGCCGCCTACACCTGCGCGGAGACGACGACGACGACGGGCCAGAACACGGCTCAGACCTCTTTCTTAAAAAAAATAGACTTTGTCGTGCGGGTAAACAAGCACACGACAAATAAAAATCCCCGTTCGTTCATGCCGAGCCGTTAGGTACTTTAGTCTGTCGTGTGGCGTATTATTGCACATGGCAAAGGCAATGTCGTTTATATTTTTGCTTTGCCGTGCTGATGTGTGCCATGTGTTCTTTGCCGTGTATATTTACACGGCAAAGTCTTTGCCGTATATAATGGCCTTTGCCATGTATTTTTCACACACGGCAAAGTCACATGCCAAAACAAATATATTTCAAATCAATGGAGCCAATGTTACTCTACTCACACGGCCAATGCACTAGAGTAGCCCATGCCAATGGAGCCGGAGGCGACTCACACGGCAAAGTACTTATTTTTCACACACGGCAAAGTACACATATATTTGTTTTGATTAAAAAGGTTAAACATAGAAGGAGTAGGATCATATTAACATCTTAAAATAGCACCGAAGTGCTACCGGAAATTTACTAGAACCACAACTGGTATCACAAAAGGAAGACCAATGCATTTACAATGTCTAAGACCTATTACAAAGTAGGCCCACAATAGAAGGATTTTTTTCTTCCGTTAACTATACGAACCATGAATCCATTGGAGTGTCTATATAATAAGCGTAACCACAACTAGCATATATCAACACCATATCCATATCCACAGCTGGTCCAATAGGCAAATGTTATTAAAAGAAAGACAGATCCAGAGAGATGTTTGTACTAGAGATACACTCTATTGCTAAACTAGTTAGCAATAGTAGAACCAAAATAATATGAAGTCTCCAGAAGTTCATTTAACTTTTCGATGCGGGAAGGATCTCGTACTTCGAGGACGAAGTGTTGTCTCAGGGTGGAAGGATTCACTGGTGGAAAAAGGGCCTCTAGTCCCGGTTCATAAGGGCCATTGGTTCCGGTTCCAGAACCAGGAGCAATTACTCGGGACTAATGCTAGTCACGGTTCGCGCACGAACCGGGACCAATGGGTCTCCACGTGGGCGGGCGAGCTACAAGGGGGGTGGATCATTGGTCCCAGTTCGTGGGAAAAACCGGGACCAGTGGTTCCCCACATGGCAGCACCAAAGACAGGCGGGGGTGGATCATTGGTCCCGGTTCTAGGCACGAACCGGGATCGTTGGTCTCTGTGCCGCGGCAGGATTTTCGGGCTATTTTTCTGCCGCGGCAGGGTTTTGTGCCGCGGCAGGATTTCGGGCTAGTTTTCTGTCACGGCAGGATTTTTTTTATAAATTTAATGGTACTACATATATACAGCAATAATAAGTCCACCTAGTATCATTGAATCCGACTACAATGGGCTAGCAAATGCGACATTGGAAATAATACCTGTGCAGTCTATACTTTATGAGCTATGTGTGTTCGTTAGCCAAGATCCCCTTGACTTTTGTGCGACAACATGGAAGCCATCTATCTTTCTACAAATCATTTGTCTCAAGCTCATGCCCAGCATATAGAGATGGATTACCAATTTGTCTGAAAAAAAGTAGCAAAAAAGGAACTGGGAATCTGTTTTGTGCTTTACAAAGATCAGCTCGTGGATATCTTCAGTTACTGCTGTCTAGTAGTTAGAGATGCCTAGTATATGTGGAGAGAGAAGAGGCAGAGGCCACATGGTTTGGATTGAGCCGCAATCCAATCTTTGTATAAACATTTCCAAGGTGGTTTCGAGTCAAATAGAAAAGAATCGTGAGATGGAGCTCGATTGAAAACAAGTGGCACATATAGAGTACAAACCAAAGAACCCAATCACGAGTTATTTTCATTGATAATGATAACTGAAACATGAATTATTACACCAAACAATCGATGAGTATCTTATTTCAAGGCAGCACCGCAATAGCAGTGGTATAAAAAACAACATGTGGTAGCTGCGCTGTATTGTATAGGAGGAACACACATGGAAATCAAATTGAAACCAACATGTACTAGATATGGAAGTAAGAAAGCCTAGGCGTGGCCGGTCGGATGAACAGCTTTATACCAGTTTGAACCCTTTCTGTTGCATAGCACATCGAGGCAAATCTCCATGCAATTTCCCCACGCTTTATTATTATGAGCAAAACGTGCCTCACACTCGTGATCGCATTGTGCGGAGCAGAAGATGCAATAAAAGCCTCCATACCCTTTGGTGCATTTGACCGGTGCTTCAGCCGCTTCCACTATTAGTGGCAGTCCGACGAAGAGGACCAGCACGAGCAGGGCTGCCATCTTGAGCGTGACCGCGGAGATGGAACCCATGGCGATGATCAAGCGAGCAAGCTGTATGCTAATGATTCAGACTCACGACTATATACTATCAAGATGGTTGGATGATGGGGAACTCTATGCTAGCAGATGGAAGGATGGTGTCTTGCTTGATGAAATGATAGTGGGGCGAGGGGCTCCTGTTTTATAGCTAGCTAGGCGCACGACTGGCTGGCCGGAGATCTCATCGATTAATTGTGAGATCGATTACTCCAGCGCTAGGGGTATAGCACATAGTGCTATTGCACATAGTTGTGAGATCGATTAATTAAATATGGAATTAAGCTGGTATTCAGATGTAGTGTATATATTAGCCTAGATTAAGCTATTGAAGTGTGTTTTGGTACATGCTCGCACTCAAGATAGCAATTTTGACGCACCTTGAGTTATTAAATCGGATTACTACAACGCCAGGGTGGAGATCCGTTTAGCGATGTGCGGCCATATTAATGGATGAACACACGTATTTCCAAGGTGTGTACCTCGTGCTCAGTTTTAATAGTATATACTCTCAGAAAGAGAAGAAGCTCACGGCATAAATTAATCAATGGTGTCAACATGTCTATTAAGGCATAAATTAATCAATGGCTAAGGTTTTAGAGATGTGCGGCCATGCTAATGAATGAACGCACGTATTCCTAAGTTGTGTACCGCGTGCTCAGTTTTCAGTTTTAATAGTATATACTCTCGAAAGAGAAGAAGTCTGATGGCTCAAATTGATCAATGGTGTCAACACGTCTATTACACTAGCAAAATATTTATGTGTCACTGCAATGCTCTCGACTGGTATCTTGAAATAATCTTGTATTACGATTATCCATGATACAGCCGTCGGATGGTGTGGACGAGTGTAAAATTACTAGAGAGTGGTAAATTTTTAGTTGACTCAGTGTATATAGCTTTGATTCAACCTGATATTTTGATAGATGATAATTGTAAAATTTGGAAGATAAAAATACCCCTAAAGACGAAGATATTCGCATGCTATCTATACAAGGGAGTAATTATTACAAAACATAATCTTCTAAAGAGGAATTGACATGGAAGTACACAATGCATTTTCTGTCATCATGATGAGACGATCCGACATTTATTTTTGCATTAAAAATTTGCTCGTTCTATAAGGTCAATCATCCAAGTAGCATCTAGTTTATCTCCACATGCTAGGTGGCCAATGTATTTGGTAACTGGTTGCATGAGATAGATGATAAATATAGGACCTTGTTTAAGGTGGGAGCGCTTGCTATTATTTGGTCGCTATGGGTATGTAGAAATGACAAGATTTTCAATAACATTGTGTCTTCTTCTCTGCAGGTTATCTATCGGGCCACGGATATTCTCCGATGATATACTACTCTCCAACGTATGGAGTCTGGTGACTTGTTTGTGGAATGGTGTACGCGATCTGAGGACGCGGCAAGAGATATTTTCTCTAACATGGATGGCCACGTGATCTGCGGATTGATCTTCTATAGCTTGGCCGTTTATTTATTTTGATAGTGTTATTTGTAATGTTGGACTACTTTCTTTGTTCTCTAGTTGTGTGGATTGATCGGCTATGTGCATCTTAGCTATACAAAGACCGGGTATAAACACTATTGTTAAGTAATAAAAGCACCAATTTCTAAAAAAAATATCTTACTGCAATTAATGATGAAAGAGATTGTGTTCGTATCATAGGTAGATACGATATCATAGCAAAATCTTGTACCCAATTTTTCCTTAAGATTCTATGAGACAATAAATATATGAAGACTATGTTACTACTTCATGATACTATGCATTGTGAGGATGGTATTATATAGTAGTATCATGCTATTATGACTAGTCTTAAGGCATAAATTAATCAGTGGCTCAGTTTTTAGAGTTGTGTGGCCATGTTAATGAATGAACGCACATATTCCTTTTTTTACATGGAACACTTGTATTCTATTAAGACACGACCATGTCACCGACACCAAACGGGTTACAGAATTAGAATAGTTCGTTGTCCACAACATATGGTCTTTGTGAACTACCCCTACACCCAAAGCAGCTAGCTCATGAGCTGGCTTATTACAATTGCGAGGAGCAAAAACAATAGTGGCCTCAAGAAAAGAGGTTCTCAACCTATACTTCATATCAGAGACGAGGGTGCCAATCGTAGCTAGATCATACTCTGAAGGTGACATCGCTCTCTGAAGATTACTAGAGTCTATTTCAAACATAGCTCGTCCCACTCCGACATGTTCTGCAATCTGAAGAGCATTTGACAACGCCATTGCCTCAGCCTGTAGTGCATCAGAGGCATGGTTACTTGGACCAGCGACAGTAAACTGAATCTGGGCATCTTCATTCCGACAGATAGCACCCCAACCACCAGAATGAGTTATATCTTTGAATGGCGCATCCACATTAATTTTGACAAAACTTGGTTGTGGTCTCAACCAGTGGTTTTGAGTTGCCGTGGTTAAACATGCATGTTTCTTCAGGTATTGATTCCATTCATAAACATGACGGCGTACCGAGAATTGGAGTTGATCAACAGACGGCCTTTGTTCTCCATGGTTCCCCCTCCTAAGTTCTGTCCGACAATTCCACAATAGAGCAACAGTCAACAGCTGTTCGTTTGCCGTCGGGTACAAAATTTCCTGCAGAACTTCCAAGGCCGATCTATATGGTAGAAGCTTGAGGCGTACATCTTCCAGGAGCAAGCTCCGCCATCTCTGTAACACCCTCGAATCGGCCCTATGCAAGTTTTAGCCCTTTCCGCCAAACCCGCATAGAAACGATTCAAGGACGCCCACTAGGCACTTTCGTGCGGGTGGAAAACAAAGTAATACCATTACACAATAGTCCTCAATGGGACCCAAAGAACAGATATATATACAACAGCGACTCCATGAGTCAAGAATACAGATATAATATACAAAGATCCAAATCACCTCGAAACGATAGAGCGTCCGACTACGGACAAGATGCAGATGGGGCTAAAAGCCCTGAAGAATAACCAATGGCGTCCATAATCCTGCCCAAGCCAAGCCGGAAGGGTAACCCTGCTAACGACGTCGATCTTAAACCTGCTAAAACAAGAGGGGTGCCGACAAAGGGCAGATGAAAAAGAGGAGGGTCAGTACTGAGGCCAGTACATGGTGAGGCTAGAATTCGGTGGCTCTCGCCTACATAGGTATGGTGGACTGAAGCGGCAACGCGACGGCACTAAACAACCTATAGATACTTGATACAACTGGCGGTTATCAGAGAGGGATAAGAAATACGAATTCGGATTCAACCTGAAGCTAACACCAAACAAACCCATCCTGGTATTTCCCCCTCCAGACCAAACGAGGAAGTCGGACCAAGGAACTCACACAGTTGGCAATTTTACTCATTCTATTATAGTTGCAGCAATTACTAATCAGGTATAGATAGCATGAGTCATCCTGGTAGCATAAGTAGTGGGCAGTTTTAGTTAACATTCCGTTGTAGTTGGAACATTTACTAGTCAGATATAATTGTCCTGAGGAATCCCAAACCCAACAGTTGTTGACACTTTTATCACATTCCATTGGAGTTATAATACTTACTAGGCAGATATAGTATGTCACAAAACAACTCAGATCCACCAGCTGTTGGCATTTTTAATATCCATTCCGTTATAGTTGAATATGATTACTAGTCATACATTAAGTCATGTTTATAGCACTACTTTAGTTATGCTTGTCTATGATCGAGATACTGTGCTCCAAGTCATCCATAACCGCGGACACGGCTTTCAGAAAGTTTTACCCTGCATGGGTGTATAAATAGCAACACACACTCGATCAACCTCGGAAAAACTGACTCAAAACCCACGAGGTATTCACGACAAAGCGATCACAGGATTCAGAAATATTTCAGGGGGCCACCCCACTAAGCTACCCGCAACAAAGTTGGCTGGCTCCGGAATGGACCCAGGGTTTGCGTCAATGGCTGTAAACGACTGGGAACCCGAAAGTGTGACTGAGCTTGTCGATACCGCGAAAACACTCCACGATCCTAAACAGTACAGGTGCTCCACGCACAATCTTAAATAAAGCAGTAAACATGGCATAAGTATATGATAGTAATAAAGCCCCAAACTACTTTGTGGCCCCAAGAAATAGAAATGAATCAAGCTCTGGTTCAGGGGGGTCCACGGCCTCCCGGATCTGGATAGTGCGAAAAATCAAGGAACAGGTATCAAGTACTCGGGGTCCAACGGGACACAAGTGAGCGTGGAAGAACCAAATAACATCTATTGCCCACCTATGCCTCTACATTAGTTATAGCTAGCATTTTAATAGTTGTATTTAAAGACATGATCATCTCCACCATAAACATCTGCCCGCATTCCAACAACTGTGGTACTTGACAACACGAGATCGCACCCGAGCAAGAAACTACGACTCGCAAGGCCAGCTATCTACCAAACAACAGGTAATAGGAGGTGTCCAAGGCAATATAGAGGTTGCACGGGATATAACTAGTGTACAGAAACTAAAGCATCACGACACGGATAGCAATAGATCAACAGGAGGAAATAAAGACTATAAATGCAAAATAGGTAGAAAGAGGGAGGATGCTCGCCTGGGAAACACTGCCGACGGATCATACCTGGAGAACTTGTCGATACTCGCATCCACTCATCGGCCTAATCCGCGAAAAAGCAAACACTAAAAGAAACACCGGATGCACTATGTAATATGACGGCAGAATATTCGGCATGATTATGATATGATGCAGATGCGGTGCGTTTAGGCAATATTAAGCGGAACCGGGGTCCCGACATTTAATTAATAGGTTCAAGTTATTTATCTACCCCACAATTTAGATGTTGAATTAACAAGGCGAAACAGGACATCGGTTCGCTACGTAAATTTAAATAGAGTCCGGAATAAGACAACAATATTTCACATATAGGCTCCATATTTAATTATGAGGTGAATTCGGCATAATGCACCCAAACCACAGACAAGTATGCATGCATGGGCAATTTAATATGCAACAAGTTTTATATATAGAATTTATAAAATAGGGGCTCAGGAAAAGGTTCACACATCTGGGTTCAGGAGATCTTGGGTTCCGGGGGGATTCGGGTTTCAGACTCAGGGTACGACGGGGGAACGGTTCGACGGGATCGGTCTCGGACAACGGAAGGAGAGCTTGGCGTTCCGGGAAGAAGGACTAGGTTTGGCGTCGGGGGGGGGGGGGGGGCGGGGCTCATCGGATTCGCCCTGGTCGGTGTCGATCTTGTCGTCGCGAAGATCTTGTCGGGTCTGCATATCGGGTCGGTCTTGGCGTTCGGGATGAACAACTTGGCGTATCTGTGTCGGCAACCTTGGCGTTCGGCACCCTACGTAGTAGACCTTGGAGTTTCGCGATGATCTTGTCGATTCCCTGTCGAAGGCCTTGGCGCTCCGGATCGGTCTCGGTTCCGGGAACGGGGTTGGAGGCCTTGGCAAACTTGGCGTCCGAGAGACAATCTTGGCGTTGCATGTCGACGATCTTCGGGTACAGGGCCTCAGGGTTCCCATGTAGGAGATCTTGGTGGCCCGGAGCGAAGTGCTCGAGTGTCGGTGGCGAACTCGGGTTTCGGTGTCGTGTCGGACTTTGAGTGGCACCATGTACAACCTTCGAAAAACATCGGCATCGAGCCGGTCTTGTGGGTCTTGTTCGATGAGCGTCCCTGTACGGAGTACTTTGACGAGATGAATTTAGACTTGGTGCAAACAGAGATGTGAATATATTGTGGGGGTCTAGAGGATGAGACGATGGAGGTCTTGGCAACAGGGCAGAGCAAGGACGGGGTCGCTTGGGGAAGGACACGGCATGGGGCCGGCAGGGCCGATGGCGCCCTTGGACGCCAACAGGAGGAGGCGAGCCCAGAGACGTGCGACAACGGGAACACGCAGCACGGCGGGGATGCAGGGCCCGTTGGCAGCGGCAGCTCCTCGGCAGGGCGCGTCACCGGCGAGGAGGCAGTGGCCAGGTGCATGGTCGGCGTGGAGGCCTCGTGAGACGGTGGCAACGGGCCGGGGAGACGTGGAGCTTCGGGCGGCAGGGACGTCGGCGGCGCCCGGCGACAGGGAGGCGCAGAGGAGGGGCTCACGCCGAGGGAAGCCGACACGGAGTGGTGCCGAGGTCGACGGCGGCGCTCTGCTTGGTGGGGAAGGCGAGCGGGAGGAAGGCGACAGCGGGCGGCCGGAGGAGGCGCGACCGGAGCAGGGTCGAGGACGGGCCGGGGTGGCGGCGAGGAAGCAGGACGACGGCCGGCGCTAGCGGTCGTCTCCCGGCGGGGCTCGGCCGGGCTTGGGAAGGCGAACGGCGAGGCGGCGGCGGCCTACGGTGAAGGGCGGGGCGCGCTGTGGCTGGCGGCGGCGGCCAGCGGTAGGTGGCAAAGCCGAGAGGAGAGACGAGGGGCGGGGCGTGCAGGCGTGGGGATGGGGCCGCGCGCGGGAGCGGCCGCGATGGGGTAGGTGGGATGGGGCTTGACGCGGGTTGGCATGGCGATGAAACCAAGGCGGCCAGGGGGTGTCGTTGGGCGAGAGAGGGTGCGTGGCTGGCGGGGTAGGTGGAAAGCTAGGGAGTGGACCAGGCGTGGGGAGCGAGATGGCAGTGGGTGAGTGGGTGGAGATTGGGCCAGGGTGATGTGGCGCGATGTGATAGGGTGGGGTGAGGTGGAGGGCAGCCCAGGTGGCGGTAGGGGTTGGTGGCGCTGGGATTTGGGCAGGAGGATGGAAGTTGGCGGCTGGGGATGGAAAAAGAGGGAGGAGGGGTAGGTGGATTAGGGTTTTTGGGTTAGGATAGGATTTTATTTGGAGGTGGTCAGCTGGGCTTTCGGGCCTGGCGGGCTACCTCCTAAAAATAAACAAATAATTTTATTTATTAAAAACAAGGCTTTTGCAAACCGTATTTAGACAACCCAAAATATTCCGGAGGCCCGGGTTTGATTTGAAATAAAGGCTAGGTATTTAGAAAACAGAAAATAGGGTTTTACGAAAATAGTTTCAGACAACAGATGCATTATGAAGACAATGCTCAAATGCAATGTGGCATGATGACATGAGCATGCGGTCATGATGATCCAATGCACAAAAACACAACGATTTTCTAGTAGTGGTTTTAGCGGGATGCTACAATTCGACACCACTAACAAAGGATCTCGCCCTCGAGATCCGCCTCATGGTACCGGGAAGAAGGTCGGCGATCTGAATCTTCTCGCTTCGTGTAGATCCTCGCGACACCACTAACAAGAGGTCATTGTCCGTGATTGTCGAGAGGACACTCCGGTAACAAAGGTCGAAGGTAGAGGTATCAACAAATAAAGCCACCTCTAGCTTCCGCGGACAGAATAAAATTGCTGGATCCACCGATTCAATTTACAAGGGCGAATGATAAGAGTAGTGGTATGGTCATGACTCCATCCCGCACTCAAAACATTACTCTGTACATGAATAGTAGAATTATGCAACCAACTCTCGGAATTCAGACTAAAGATCTCGACAAGCGAGGTTCGGAAACAAAGGAGTGATGCAGACTCTGCATCGGATTTGGCGTAGATGATGTCGTCACGTCGGAAACCACCGGAAGGCACAAAGGAGGAATAACGGGAAGTCCAACAAATGAAGGATTCCTCAGATAGCATGAAGACTGGATGTGGAAACACCGTTACCAAAGGAGGAGGCGAGATCCTGAAGGTACGACGGAAACCCAACCACGAGAATTCCTGGACTCGAAGAAAAGATGAGAGTAGAATCAAAACATGCAGAGGTAAGAGGAGAATAGCAGAGGGGTAAGGAGTAAAAGCAGACCTAACCAGATCTATCCAACCGATTTTCCAAATTAGTTTTGACACTCTACTTCGGTCGTTAGCTAGGTTATCCTACATGCTGGACTTGTGGGGTATCGCAACTGCTGAGCTCTGATACCACTCTGTAACACCCTCGAATCGGCCCTATACAAGTTTTAGCCCTTTCCGCCAAACCCGCATAGAAACGATTCAAGGACACCCACCAGGCACTTTCGTGCGGGTGGAAAACGAAGTAATACCATTATACAACAGTCCTCGATGGGACCCACAAAACAGATATATATATATACAACAGCGACTCCATGAGTCAAGAATACAGATATAATATACAAAGATCCAAATCACCTCGAAACGATAGAGCGTCCGACTACAGACAAGATGCAAATGGGGCTAAGAGCCCTGAAGAATAACCAATGGCGTCCATAACCCTGCCCAGGCCAAGCTGGAAAGGTAACCCTGCTGACGACGTCGATCTCAAACCTGCTAAAACAAAAGGGGTGCCGACAAAGGGCAGATGAAAAATAGGAGCGTCAGTACTGAGGCTAGTACATGGCGAGGCTAGAATTCGGCGGCTCTCGCCTACATAGGTATGGTGGACTCAAGCGGCAACGCGGCGGCACTAAACAACCTATAGAGACTCGATACAACTGGCGGTTATCAGAGAGTGATAAGAAAGACCTATTCGGATTCAACCTGAAGCTAACACCAAACAAACCCATCGTGGTATTTCCCCCTCGAGACCAAACGAGGAAGTCAGACCAAGGAACTCACACAGTTGACAATTTTACTCATTCCATTATAGTTGCAGCAATTACTAATCAGATATAGATAGCATGAGTCATCCTGATAGCATAAGTAGTGGGCAGTTTTAGTTAACATTCCGTTGTAGTTGGAACATTTACTAGTCAGATATAATTGTCCCGAGGGATCCCAAACCCAACAGTTATTGACACTTTTATCACATTCCATTGGAGTTACAATACTTACTAGGCAGATATAGTATGTCACAAAACAACTCAGATCCACCAGCTGTTGGCATTTTTAATATCCATTCCGTTATAGTTGAATCTGATTACTAGTCATATATTAAGTCATATTTATAGCACTACTTTAGTTATGCTTGTCTATGATCGAGATTAGTGCTCCAAGTCGTTCATAACCGCGGACACGGCTTTCAGAAAGTTTTACCCTGCAGGGGTGCACAAATAGCAACACACACTCGATCAACCTCGGAAAAACCGTCTCAAAACCCAATGAGGTATTCACGACAAAGCGATCACAGGATTCAGAAATATTTCAGGGGGCCACCCCACTAAGCTACCCGCAACGAAGTTGGCCAGCTCCGGAACGGACCCAGGGTTTGCGTCAATGGCTGTAAACGACTGGGAACCCGAAAGTGTGACTGGGCTTGTCGATACCGCGAAAACACTCCGCGGTCCTAAACAGTACAGGTGCTCCACGCACAATCTTAAATAAAGCAGTAAACATGGCATAAGTACAGGATAGTAATAAAGCCACAAACTACTTTGTGGCCCCAAGAAATAGAAATGAATCAAGCTCTGGCTCAGGGGGGTCCACGGCCTCCCGGATGTGGATAGTGCGAAAAATCAAGGAACAGGTATCAAGTACTCGGGGTCCTACGGGACACAAGTGAGCGTGGAAGAACCAAATAATATCTATTGCCCACCGATGCCTCTGCATTAGTTATAGCTAGAATTTTAATAGTTGTATTTAAAGACATGATCGTCTCCACCATAAACATCTGCCCGCATTCCAACAACTGTGGTACTTGACAACACGAGATCGCACCTGAGCAAGCAACTATGACTCGCATGGCCAGCTATCTACGAAACAACAGGTAATAGGAGGTGTCCAAGGCAATATAGAGGCTGCACGGGATATAACTAGTGTACGGAAACTAAAGCATCGCGACACGGATAGCAATAGATCAACAGGAGGAAATAAAGACTGTAAATGCATAATAGGTAGAAAGAGGGAGGATGCTCGCCTAGGAAACACTGCCGACGGATCATACATGGAGAACTTGTCGATACTCGCATCCACTCATCGGCCTAATCCGCGAAGAAGCAAACACTAAAAGAAACATTGGATGCACTATGTAATATGACGGCAGAATATTCGGCTGATTATGATATGATGCAGATGCGGTGCGTTTAGGCAATATTAAGCGGAACCGGGGTCCCAACATTTAATTAATAGGTTCAAGTTATTTATCTACCCCACAATTTTGTTGTTGAATTAACAAGGCGAAACATGACATCGGTTCGCTACGCAAATTTAAATGGAGTCCGGAATAAGACAACAATATTTCGCATATAGGCTCCATATTTAATTATGAGGTGAATTCGGCATAATGCCCCCAAACCACAGACAAGTATGCATGCATGGATAATTTAATATGCAACAAGTTATATACATAGCATTTATAAAATAGGGGCTCAGGAAAAGGTTCACACATCTGGTTTCAGGAGATCTTGGATTCCGGGGGGATTCGGGTTTCAGACTCAGGGTACGACGGGGGAACGGTTCGACGGGATCGGTCTCGGACAACGGAAGGAGATCTTGGCGTTCCGGGAAGAAGGACTAGGTTTGGCGTCGGGGGGGGGGGGGGCTCATCGGATTCGCCCTGGTCGGTGTCGATCTTGTCGTCGCGAAGATCTTGTCGGGTCTGCATATCGGGTCGGTCTTGGCGTTCGGGATGAAGAACTTGGCGTATCCGTGTCGGCGACCTTGGCGTTCGGCACCCTACAAAGTAGACCTTGGAGTTCCGCGATGATCTTGTCGATTCCCTGTCAAAGGCCTTGGCGCTCCGGATCAGTCTCGGTTCCGGGAACGGGGTTGGAGGCCTTGGCAAACTTGGCGTCCGAGAGACAATCTTGGCGTTGCATGTCGACGATCTTCGGGTACGGGGCCTCAGGGTTCCCATGTAGGAGATCTTGGTGTCCCGGAGCGAAGTGCTCGAGTGTCGGTGGCGAACTCGGGTTTCGGTGTCGTGTCGGACTTTGAGTGGCACCATGTACAACCTTCGAAAAACATCGGCATCAAGCCGGTCTTGTGGGTCTTGTTAGATGAGCGTCCCTATACGGAGTACTTTGACGAGATGAATTTAGACTTGGTGCCAACAAAGATGTGAATATCTTGTGGGGGTCTAGAGGATGAGATGATGGAGGTCTTGGCAACGGGGCAGAGCAAGGACGGGGTCGCTCAGGGAAGGACGCTGCATGGGTCCGGCGGGGCCGATGGCGCCCTTGGACGCCAACGGGAGGAGGCGAGCCCAGAGACGTGCGACGACGGGAACACGCAGCACGGCGGGGATGCAGGGCCCATCGGCAGTGGCAGCGGCAGCTCCTCGGCAGGGCGCGTCACCGGCGAGGAGGCAGCGGCCAGGTGCGTGGTCGGCGTGGAGGCCTCGCAAGACGGCGACAACGGGCGGGGAGACGCGGAGCTTCGGGCGGCAGGGACGTCGGCAGCGCCCGGCGATAGGGAGCCGCAGAGGAGGGGCTCACGCCGAGGAAGGCCGGTCGGAGTGGTGCCGAGGCCGACGGCGGCGCTCTGCTTGGTGGGGAAGGCGAGCGGGAGGAAGGCGACGGCGGGCGGCCGGAGGAGGCGCGGCCGGAGTGGGGTCGAGGACGGGCCGGGGTGGCGGCAAGGAAGCAGGGCGACGGCCGGCGCTAGCGGGCGTCTCCCGGCGGGGCTCGGCCGGGCTTGGGAAGGCGAACGGCGAGGCGGCGACGGCCTGCGGTGAAGGGCGGGGCGCGCTGTGGCTGGCGGCGGCGGCCAGCGGTAGGTGGCGACGCCGAGGGGAGAGACGAGGGGTGGGGCGTGTAGGCGCGAGGCTGGGGCCGCGCGTGGGAGCGTCCGCGATGGGGTAGGTGGGGTGGGGCCAGACGCGGGTTGGCGTGGCGATGAAACCAAGGCGGCCAGGGGGTGTCGTTGGGCGGGAGAGGGTGCGTGGCTGGCGGGGTAGGTGGAAAGCTGGGGAGTGGACCAGGCGTGGGGAGCGAGCTGGCAGCGGGTGAGTGGGTGGAGATTGGGCCAGGGTGATGTGGCGCAATGTGATAGGGTGGGGTGAGGTGGAGGGCAGCCCAGGTGGCAGCAGGGGTTGGTGGCGCTGGGATTTGGGCGGGAGGATGGAAGTTGGCGGCTGGGGAGGGAAAAAGAGGGAGGAGGGGTAGGTGGATTAGGGTTTTTGGGTTAGGATAGGATTTTATTTGGAGGTGGTCAGCTGGGCTTTCGGGCCTGGCGGGCTGCCTCCTAAAAATAAACAAATAGTTTTATTTATTAAAAACAAGGCTTTTGCAAACCGTATTTAGACCACCCAAAATATTCCGGAGGCCCGGATTTGATTTGAAATAAAGGCTAGGTATTTAGAAAACAGAAAATAGGGTTTTACGAAAATAGTTTCAGACAACAGATGCATGATGATGACGATGCTCAAATGCAATGTGGTATGATGACATGAACATGCGGTCATGATGATACAATGCACAAAAACACAGCGATTTTCTAGTAGTGGTTTTAGCGAGATGCTACAATCTCTGTTTTTGCATATTTGCATGATAGGAACAGATGTCCTCCATCTTCAAAAAACAAGTGGCATACAACACATAGTGTATTTAAATCCACTCCTTTACGAGCTATGTTCATGTACAAAGGATGGCTGTTATGTGCAAATCTCCATAAAAAAATGATGTACCTTAGGTGGACATTGGACTTTTTCCAGATTTTGGCGAAAATGTCACGTTTAATGGATTCATGGGCAAAACCCTGTCCAACTTGAATCACACTAGCCCTTCTCTCCATTTCAACATGAACTTTGTAAGGCGACTTAACTGAAAAAATCTCCTTTGTGTCAAAATACCAGGCTACAAAGTCTTCCGTATCTTCTCTGAGTGGGCTAGCCAGAATTGTGGGAACATCCACGGGCAGGAAATGTTGCATGATGAGCTCACTTTTCGACGTACATGTACTGTGATCTATCAGTTCAGCAACCAGGTGTGTACCTCGTGCTCAGTTTTCTGTTTTAGTAGTATATACTATCGATAGCGAAGAAGCTCATGGCATAAATTAATTAATGGTGTCAACATGTCTATTAAGGCATAAATTAATCAATGACTCAGTTTTTAGAGATGTGCGGCCATGTTAATGAACAATTGCACGTATTCCTGAGGTGAGGTGTGTATCTCGTGCATAGTTTTCAGTTTTAATAGTATATACTCCCGAAAGGGAAAAAGCTCATGGCTCAAATTAATCAATGGTGTCAACACGTCTATTAGGCTGGTCATAGTGGGAGTATCATATTACTATTATCATGTATATGATGCTAGTGTATGATACTACCTCTCTAGTGGTTAGTATCATAGTACCATTGTATTTAGTTTTTTCTACAATCTCAATACAATTGTATGTATGAGATGTATTGGTCATTAAATTACCTAGTTTCACGTGCTCTGATATGGTATCATATTATGATACTACTAACACCTCTCTCTTTATTAATTGTGGTGCCACATCAGATTTTTGCCAAGGTGGCATGCATGATACTCCTTATGATACTTCCAATAGGGCTAACCTAACACTAGCCCCAATAGGAGTATGATAGGTGGTATCATGCATTACATGAATGCAAAATGCTTCTGTCTCACTGCAATGCTCTCAACTGGTATGCTGAAATAATCTTGTATTACAATTATCCATGATACATTTGTCGGATGGTGTGGACAAGTTCAAATGGAAATTACTAAAGAGTGGTAATTTTTTACTTGACTCAGTGTATAGATCTTTGATTCAACCTGATATTCTGGTTGATGATAATTATAAAATTTGGAAGATAAAAATACCTCTAAAGTCGAAGATATTCACATGGTATCTCTATAAGGGAGTAATTATTACAAAACATAATCTTCTAAAGAGGAACTGACATGAAAGTACACAATGCATTTTCTGTCATCATGATGAGACGATCCGACATTCATTCTTCAATTATAAATTTGCTCGTTCTATATGATCAATCATCGAAGTAGCCTCTGGTTTATCTCCCCCACACTAGGTGGCCAGTGTATTTGGTAACTGGTTGCATAGGATAGATGATAAATATGGGACTTTGTTTAGGGTGAGAGCGCTTGCCATTATTTAGTCGCTATGGGTATGTAGAAATGGCAAGATTTTTAATAACATTGTGTCTTCTTCTTTGCAGGTTATCTATCGGGACACGACTATTCTCCGATCATGTACTACTCTCCAACATACGGAGTCTCGTGACTTGTTTGTGAAAGCGCGTACGCGATTGGAGGACACGACGAGGGACATTTTCTCCAACATAGATGGCCGCGTGATCTGCGGATTGATCTTCCATAGTTTGGGGCCGTTTATTTATTTTGATAGTGTTATTTGTAATATTGGACGACTTTCTTTGTTCCCTAGTTGTGTGGATTGATCGGCTGCGTGCATCTTAACTATACAGAGGCCGGATGTAAACACTACTCTTAAGTAATAAAAGCGCCAATTTTCAAAAAAAATATGCCACTGCAATTAATGATGAAATAGATTGTGTTGGTATAATAGGTAGATACTGTATCATGGATAAATGTTGTACACAATTTTTCCTTCAGATTCTACGGGACAATAAATATACGAAGACTATGATACTACTTCATGATACTATGCATTGTGATGATGGTATCATATAGTAATATCATGCATAAATTAATCAATGGCTCAGTTTTTAGAGATGTGTGGCCATGTTAATGAATGAAAGCACGTATTCCTTCCTGAGGTGTGTACCTCGTGCTCAGTTTTCTTTTTTAGTAGTATACTATTGAAAGCAAAGAAGCTCATGGCATAAATTAATCAATGGTGTCAGCATGTCTATTAAAGCATAAATTAATCAATGGCTCAGTTTTTAGAGATGTGCGGCCATGTTAATGAACAATTGCACGTATTCCTGAGGTGAGGTGTGTATCTCGTGCATAGTTTTCAGTTTTAATAGTATATACTCTTGGAAAGCCAAGAAGCTCATGGCATAAATTAATCAATGGTGTCAACACGTCTATTAAGGTATAAATTAATCAATGGCTCAGTTTTTAGAGATGTGCAGCCATGCTAATGAATGAATGCACGTATTCCTGTGGTGTGTACCTCGTGCTCAATTTTCAGTTTTAATAGTATATACTCTCGAAAGCGAAGAATCTCGTTGCATAAATTAATCAAAAGTTGCATTGCCCAACACATATATAGACCATAAAAAAACACATATCACTACCGAAAAATTCGTCTTTGTCGTGCACACATTCTTTGTCGTGAGCCAAAATAGAAAAGCACACGGCAAAAGTACTCTTTGCCGTGTACCTCCACAAAAACACACGGTAATGACAGACACATGACAAAGAAATCGAAAACACACAGCAAAGATTCGGCACACGGAAAAGAATTCAAAAAACACACGGTAATGATCTGACGCACGGCAAAGAATACTTTGCCGTGTGCCGGGACTAACTTCTTTGCCGTGTGCTGGTGACGGAAAATGGCAAAGTTCGACCAATCAGATTGCCAGAAACTTGCTCCCTTGGATCACCATTTTCTGTCATTCGATCAAGTACATCCGATGGCCCAAATCCTCCCTAGAAAAAACACCCTAGCTACTAGTCTACTACCTAGGCTGGCCCCACACCCACACCTCTAGTGCCAGGGATGGCGCTCATGATCCGTCCTCTCCCGCCCCGGCGACTACGCTCCTGATCCGCCCTCTCCTGCGCCGGCGACGACCTCCTCTCCGGCCGCACTCCCCACACCACCTCCTCCCTCTAGGTCAGCCCGTCCCGCGATGACGATGACCTCCCCTCCGGCCGCACGCCCCGCATCACCTCCTCCCTCCAAGTTGGCCCATCCTGTGCCGGCGATGACCTTCCCTCTGGCCGCACGCCCCGCAGCACCTCCTCCCTCCAGCCACACGCCCCGCAGCACCTCCTCCCTCCAGGAAGACTGCCTGCGCGGAGAGTAAGTGATGTCTGCAAGTGTACAGATCGTTTGTAGCTAGTTTCGAAGTTCAGATATCGATCCCACAGGAAGCCCAAAGGTAAGTGTTTATTGGTGAAGTCTCTGTCACACCCGAAGTTGTCACAGGTCTTCGAGTGAATTGACTGCAAGTGTTGAAATAAGAATGGATTTTGATTAAATGCGATAGATGTAAATAGAACTAAAATTGTAAACTTCAGAAATATAAAGCATAAAAGTAAAGAACAGCTTTACTTGTGTTGTTGTTTCCTGCAGATGACGAAAGAAGGCGCGGGGCGATTCAATTCATGGTGATTTTGACTGTGCCAGGTGGATGAAGTTGAATGTAACAATTATAATCTTATAGATATATGTGTAGGCGAGTAACCCATAATTATCCGGAACTCCTCTTGGTAGATTTCATTCCAACTTCAGTAATCCTACTAGCCTGCTACCAAAACCATGGTCAGACACTAGACGATTAAGACTCTTTAGGTTGCTTAGCGATTAAGCTCCTTGGATCGGACTAATGCAAAAAGCACATTGGTTACTCGTTATCCTCGAGTCAGCTAGCTTTCCATTGATATCCCTGTGTCACAAGATCTTATCTATGTAGAATAAGGTATCATGTTGTCTGGTCCCTTAATTGGACAACAAGCATTAGGCATACCACAGATAGTCAAGCACACATATTATAGTATTTTATAATTAATCACAAATCGATGGATTATATGAAGGCACATCACATCTCACCAATCCCCTACATCTCCCATGCCCAAGGGAATTACTCACACATGAGAGAAGAATAGATCATCAATATAATTGTATAAAGGGAATTTGTCTTGGTATTACCATGGAGATCCACAATAAGAATAGAAAAATATCCAACACAATTCAAGATGGGAAGAAACAATCTCAAACCCTAGTCTTGCAAGGTGGAGATCCCTCTCTCTCTCAAGTACAAGTAGTGGCTATGGGGATGTATTGGCTAGGAGGTCGAAGATCGTGGAGCGAGATGAAGAACGTCTTCTCCTTGTTCTCTGGATCCCTTTTGTCTCCCTTCTGGATGGTGAGGCGGCTACTGTGTTCTATTTTCGTCATCTGTCCCTTCACGAAAGTTGTCCCTTTTGACAAGACAGGGGCGACGGGAACTATACGGCCATTCCCGCTGTATAGTTGGTCGGTACGCCGTCTGTGACCTACCCTCGCATGCTTCCAAAGTGGGACTTGCTTGTTTTCTCCACAATATTGTATTTCTCTAGTTAAATCCTTCTGTTGACGTTCAGAACCTGAAATACACATTAAAATCCAAGTTTTCTTCGCTACAGAAGTATTAGCGTTAGGCAAAGCCAGAAAACGATCAAATCCGGGAGAAAACCATTAATACAAGCCATAAAAAATGTGTCAAATCTCATAGCTATCAACTCCCCCAAGCTTAGATGTTTTGTCGCTACTGACTCGTGTACTAACGAGCTCGTTGGGGAACCCCAAGAGGAAGGTATCAATCCAGTAGGAGCAAGGAAACACCTCAAAGGTGTTGCTAGCTGAGCTTTGGAAGGGCGCACTACCGGTGCTAGCAGCAATGTGGAATCCTGCACAACACAACCACAGAACTTTGCCCCCAACTTGCGATGAGGTTGTCAATCTCACCGGTTTTGCTGAAAACAAAGGATTAAACGTATCGAGTGGAAGAAAGTAAAAGCTTGCAGAAAGTAAACAGAAAGCAGTAAACAGTTGATTGTAGATTGATGATAAAAGAAAGGACCGGGGTCCATAGTTCACTAGTGGTGTCTCTCCTTAAGATAGATAACATGTTGGGTGAACAAATTACAGCGGGGGAATTGACAAACATCGAGAAAGCATACATGCATATACTAATCATCTTGACTCCTTCGAGATTCGATTTGGCATTACAACAGTAAACATAGACCGCCATCCAACTATATCTATGACTAATAATCCACCTTCAGGTTATCATCCGAACTCCCTCCAGTATTAAGTTGCAAGCAACCGATACTTGCATTACGCATTGCGTGTAAAGTAAACAATACGATTGTTCTATGAACAAAGGATTGTTGTTTTCTCCCTACTAGCAACAACACATCTAGTACCTTAGAGATTTCTGTCACTTCCACGGATTACTAGAGGCATGATCCCACTATCGAGCATAAATACTAATTCTTGGAGTTGCTAGCATCTACTTGGCCAAGATAGCTACTAACAACGGAAAGCATGCAAGATCACAAATAACAAAGACATGATAGAATCAATAATGAATCTGAAATAGCATCTCAATATCAATTGGATCCCCGCAAACACAACATGTAGAAATTACAAATAGATGATCTTGATCATGAACGGAGCTCACAAGATCTAAACATGATAGCACAGAGGAGGAGAACCAGCCATCTAGCTACTACATGTACCCGTAGTCCAAAGATGAACTACTCACGCATCACACCGAAGGCTTGCATGATAATGAAGAAGGCCTCCAGGGTGAATTCCCCTCTCCAGCAGGGTGCCGGGAAGAGCTTCAGATCCCTCCCGATCTAGGGACAGAGACGATGGCGGCAACAGACTCTTTCATGGAATTTTGATCGGGTACTTAGGGTTTCTGTATCGGAGGCATCTTATAGGCGAAGGGGGAGGCCGAGGGGGTGCCGGCGGCAGCCAGATCACCCCTGGCGCGGGCCGGGCTGGGCCACACGGCTAGGTGGTGTGGCAGCCCCCTGGCCCCTCTCCGTCTCGTATTATGGCTCTGTGTCCTCCTCGGTGAAAAACTGACTTTGGCTTTTGTCCCGTCCAATTCCGAGAATATTCATTGTCTAACTTCCTTGAACCAAAAACAGCAGAAAACAGGCATCTGACACTATGGCATCTTGTTAATAGGTTAGTCCAAGAAAGTGTATGAAAAGTACTCCAAAGTTGGAACAAAACATAAGAAAGTAGATAAAACCAAGCATGGAACATCAAAAATTATTGATATGTTAGCAACATATCACTCGCCCTCGAGTGACAAGGAAATAAGGAAGAATAGCAGAGATTTGAAACTGAAAGTAAAGGAACTCACAAGTTCGAGATGGTGTCAAATTCTTTTCTTCTCAAGCCTTGTAATCTTAAATATGATCATACAAGTATTCACAAGATTGCACTTGGTCCACTTCCTAACCACGTATATCTTACTAGCAAATAAATCATATGCCCAAGCAAGTGTCGGAAGTTTTAGCTAGGAAGGTGAGATAAGTTCTTTTGGTGCCTCTCTTTGTTGAGAGATGAAAACTTTTTGTTCTTGCTTATTTAACCAATTAAGAGTACTCAAGTTGGCATCAAAATATTTCATTTAAGAATAACTCATCTACTCCCGTGTCAAAATTTCAAGACTCTCAAAGCACCTTTTTCTTTCTCTTGTCTTTCAAAAACTTCAGCTTTTTCATAGAGAAATCATGCCCCTATTTTTAACAATGTTAAATGGGGCTATGTTGTGCACTCGTGACCATGCCAATAAATAATGTTGAGTAATAATGGGCCAGAGGAGTACTACAACTTCACTTGGAACGTGAAACCATGAGGAGACTAAAAAAATTACACGTCATAGCATTGCTGCTACAGACGTTTACATAGCTCAATAGCCGAAATCTAGTGGTTTCCAACATTTAGATTGTTCGTTGGCCAGCAGAGTTAATAGTACCCCATGGAGCATGACAGAGTTGTAATGACACACATAAAGCAATATCTTAAGGTAATTATTAGAAAAAGTAGTGGCATAATTTCTACTACTTCGAAGCATCCATTTAATCAAACAATGTTAATCAAGGGTACTATCGAGTCTATTTATATTAAGCACAAATGAGATGGAGTAGTTCTAAAATCAAATTCTTTGAGCTAAGCATGGACTCCAGTCATGTTTCAGATGCTTTTTCCTATTGTAAAAATATAGGAAGTATTTTAACCAAGTTCATAGTTCATTGTTTCAAAGCTAAAAAGGAGACACTAGAAAAGGAATAGAATTTGTAGGATAACAAGCTAAGTGGGGAGTGACTCTAGTGCAAGCAAATAAATAATTGTAGGATCAATTTAAGGTTGCAAGGAGTGTGATGAAAGGAAAGTGGTACCTCTTCTTTCTTGTTTTGTTCTTGTATTCGAGTCGAACCTCTCATATTTTTCCATATTGCCAAATCACCTGAAATCAAGCAATCTCCGACAGAAACAAAGAAACAAACTTGCAAATAAAATTACAACTAATTTTTTTGTATTTTTGGTTTAAGAATGCAAAACTGACAATAAACATGCAATTTTTGAAGAAATAAATAAAAATAAGAAATAAAAACATGAATTCAAAGTTTGGAGATTTTCAAACCTCCCCCAAGCTTAGGCAATTGCCAGGCTCAGTTGTTGCCGTCATTTGGCGGCTGGTGCGGGTACTGCTGATAGAAGTCGGGGAAGTGAGTCATGAAGTGACTGAAGTTGTGAGTCAAAGTGTTCACATATTCATTCACATCTTGAAGAGTGTGGTCAATCTCCCCAACGCGTTGGTTGAGCTGCTGGAACACCTGGTAAAGGACATAGCCGTACCCCTGTTGTGGCTGGCTAGGCCATGGTTCCTAGGCTCCTCTTGGTTGCTGCTGCTGTCCTTCGCAAGTAGGGTTGTGTCCCTTCTCTCCCTCCTGCTCCGGCTCCTGCTCATCCTGTTGCCCTTTATCTTCCTCCTCCTCGGGCTGGAGCTCGGCCAAGATCTCCATCACTTGGTCCTTGGTGAGGATCCAGGTGTCTTTCTCCACAATCGAGAAAGCTTGGGGACATGGCAGTTGAACCTTCTCACCTTGTACATCATTAAGATAACCAAATTGATATGCTCGGAGCCTCGGGATTGCATGGTAAACACCAAGGAAGCCACAAGCAGTCAAATACTTGACGTCCATAAGTCTGGAGCCGTCAATAGGTTCCATGACAGGTAGTACAAGGTTCAATGCATAGGCAAGGTGGGGTACCAATCCACCAATGCGAATATCACATTTGGTCTTGTCACTCTGGTGGCGGAAGTGCTGGATGAGTAGAGCCGCAGGACAGAGGCTTTGCGTGGCAGTGGGGAAGAGAGCCTTGGTGATCATCGCCATGTCTGCATTGGCCAAGGAACCAGTATCACCCCTTCCCAACATTGTGTTGGCGAGGAACAAATGATAGTAGCGAATGGTTGGGTTCTGAATGGTGGATATCTTCTTCTGATAGAAGTGACTGCCACCATTGACAAAAATAGCCTCCCAAGTCTCTCCACTTGTGGCGCTATAGAGGTTAGTAATATTGGGCTCCCCAATACGAGGGAGGCTAAATGCATCGTAGAATTGTTCGAAGCTTATATCATAGTGCTGCCGGTTAATATTGAAGCTCATAGTGCACATGTTACCTGTCTCCTTGTGGTCTTCGTAGAAGGAGGACAAGAACTCACGGGTGAGTTCAGCGTAGGTGTTGTGGCTTGCGAAGCTAATCACCGCCAACCCCGACCTACTGCACATGAGGTCAAAGTCCGTCTTCAACCCCATCGCGGTGAGAAAGTTGTGGTCGGCCCAATGCGTGGGCAGCACCCTCCTCGATAGAAAAATGTCCATCTTGGAATTGCGTGGAGCTCGGGCCCCTGAACTTGAGCCCTCTCCACGTTGGCGCTTGCTCGAACGAAAGAGGCTACCGATCTTGTTCATCGTGATGCACTGAAAAATTTCACCATAAAACATTAGGCATATAGTTTCTATATGATATATGAACGATTCTACGTGGAAAAATTCAATCCTAACGTGAGAAATTAATAAGGAAAACTAAGTAAGCTTGAGTTCATCTACTAGATCAATGCAAAAATTTCAACCATGGAAATCTAAAGATAAAAGCATGGATAGGGAGAGAAACATACCGATCTGTTGAATCGAGAGTTCTAGGTGGATTTTGAGAGGTTTGGAGAGAGAATATGAGAGAAATAATGAGGAGAGGAGGAAGAACCCGCCGCCCTGGCGCGATTAAGTGGTCGCGCCGGCCTATACGGCCGGAATTATATCGGTGGATGATGTTGTTCTGCCCGTATTGTTGCGGAGGCGCTGGCAACTAGGGTTTCTTTAATCAGTAATCAGCTATACGGGTGCAACTATATGGCCAGATCAAAATGATCCCGCCGTATAGTTCGTCATTAAACCGTCTATCTCTCGAGATAAATTTCTAAAACTAGCTTTGATATATATATGACCGGAACTATACGGCCGGAATTTTTATTCCCGCCGTATAGTTTGTCATTAAACTCCCAGTACTTTTGGAATAGAATTCTACGAAGGCATCGATATCTATACGACCAGAACAATACAGCCGGAATTTTTATTCCCACCGTATAGTTGGTCGTTAAACTCTCAGTACATATGAAAAGAAATTTTATGGAGGCATAGATATCTATACGACCAGAACTATATGACCGGAATTTTTATTCCCGCCGTATAGTTGGTCGTTAAACTCTCTGTGCCTTCGACGAAAATTTGTTGATGGCAAAGACAACTATAAGACAGGAACTATACGGCTGGAATTTTGTATTCCCGCTGTATAGTTGGTCGTTAAACCATCTGTAATCATCAAAAAAATTCTAATTCTTCCAGGATACCTTCTTATTCCATAACTTAGCGAAATACTAAGTTTTTAACAGAAAAATGGCAGTAAAAACTGTCGACCAATATTAACACATTAAAAGAAAAATTTAGCTTCTGTAAATAGAAAACTCAAACTTTAATTCTTATTATTATTATCTACTCATTCAATCGATGTTTGTACAACTTTTTGATATCACCCCTTCTTGTGACAACATTAGCAGAAACATAAAAATGTTCGTCTTTACAAAGGAACATTTGATAACTAGATGCTATCTGTTCACACTTGGTTTCCATCATACTGAGGTACTTGTGATAATTTTCAGTGAGTTCTGCCAACTTTTTTTGTGTTTTTGGAAATGCTTATGCATATGAGATTTTACTTGTCGATGTTCCAATTCTTGAAAAACTTTTACAGTTTCATCTTATTCAGTTAAAACTTGTAACAAATCTAATTTGCTTTCCTTGACAAGTTCTGAAGGTATACCTTTTTCCTTCATCGTTTTGCGTACCTTGGGCATAAGATCAGGAGTTATGCAAAGCATCCCTTTTTCTCGCTTAGTACCTGATATGGGTATACCCTACAGGTACTCGAGCTTGGTATATACGGTCCAAATACATACAGGCCCACAGTGTCGCCAAGGCCCGGATGGAGGGACTCGAGTAACCTACGGACTCTCGATTGCTTGAAGGACAAGAATAAGCTAAAGATAGAAAGTTTGAAGGGGAAAACTCTAACTTGTAACCGACTCAACCTGCTACCTGAGACCTAGCCTATCTATATAAAGGCTAGGAGGAGGCGGCGAGGAGGACACACGCAACCCTAGTTTCCACAACCCTTGCCAGATTGCATCTGCGCACCATTGTAACTTTAGACTCCTTCGATAATTCCACGAGCAGACAAGCAGGAGTAGGGACCTCTACGAGGCCTGAACCTGGGTAAATCCTTTGTCCCCTGTGTGCTTGTTTGCTAGCCGATAGATGTCTCCAGCGCTCCCTTCTTCTCCAAAACCCAAGTCCATAACAATGGGCATTGACGAGTTGAACCCTCGTCAATTGGCGCCGTCTGTGGAAACTGGGAGTGCTGATGTTGCGTCTTCTTCGACCCCATCAAACGCGATCTACAACTCTGCAACACCGGAGATTCGCCAGCTTTTCGGCGCCTTCGACTTCACTGTCCACACGCTGGCTACTCGCCCGGCCTTCGAGTCCGTGGGCGACGGAATCAGCCTGGCGATTGGGAGCGTCCGCTTCCAAGTTGGTCAGATGGGCACGCTTCGCATGCCCGATCAGCCGACGGCATCGGCGATTGCCCCAGCATCATGGTTCCCTCCATCGGTCGGCACCCTCAGCGAGCTCAATGCTCTGGCGGCAGTCGGGAACATGGTCAGCAACAGCAGTCACGACTCCGATCTAAGCGATCTGGCCACTAAAGATGAAACCTACGGTTCCGGATCTGAAAGTTGTGGAAGCAACAGCTTTCCAAATCACTTCATGTGCGCCGTCATCAACGCAGACGACACCTCCGCCAACCGCGACAATGGTGGTAACACTGATAACGGCACCGACCCGCCCAACGCTGCCAACGGCGGCAACAGCGGCAATGGAGGAGCAGTCGAACCCCCAGCATAATCAACGAGCAAACCGGCGAACCGTCGTGATCAGGCTCAACGAGCAAGAGTGGGAACATTGCCGCGAAGCCCTACGAGGTGCACCTCTACCCTTCGGGTCCCCTCAGGAACTACTGATGGGTTACCACTGGCTCCTAAAAGAGGAATTCAAGCGCCAGAAACAAGTAATCGCGCAACTTGAGGCGCGTAAAAAGGCGGCGGACGAGTCAAGCCTTCGTCACGTTGGGCTCTCCTCCTACGGAGGATCCTCCTCAAGAGGCAACGAGCATCTCGCCAGAAAGAGGCAATCGCGGATGGCTCACCTCACCGAACAAGAACGCATAGACGCCGCGAAAGTCCTCGACTTCGGCTCTATGAAAGTTGACAAGAGAGGCAACGTGGTTCCTAGGACGCCACAGGCCGCAGTGACAGCGGCCACCATGTACCTTCTCAATAATCAGCCACCGGCTGGAGATCCCCGAATGGCCATGCACTGATCTACGATCGATGTCCTAGGCTAATCGAGGCCGCCCTCGACAAAGAACCAGTACCAGACCCAAAAAAGGGCAAAGCATTAGCAAAACGCTACTCCTCGCCCTCGTGAAGCGATGACAGTCACGACCTATCTCGGCGCCGCCGCTCACGGCGACACGATCGCGACTACGATGCACGCGATGAACTCACGCTGCGCAAGATCGACAAGTCAAGGGCACGACGTTCTCGGTCGACTGATTCAGAAGAAGAAGATGGGGAGCTATGTGGCGCCAGATGCTTCAGCAGATCCATCAGGCAAAAGCGAATGCCTAAAGGGTTCAAACTCCCATCGGAGAACCCAAAATTTGACGGTCCGCAGGACCCCAAGATCTGGCTGGAGGATCACATCTCCTCCGTCAGACTGCACGGAGGCAGTCGAAGTACTGCCATGCAATGCTTGCAGCTACAGCTGCAGGGCGCCGCCCGGGCATGGCTCAATAACCTCCCACGCGGATCCATTCGCAGCTGGGATGAGCTGGTCTACAGCTTCGTGTGCAATTTTAAGGGCACGTATAAACGCCCCGCCTCAATCGAAGAACTGAGATGCTGCCAGCAAAAATCTGGCGAATCGCTGCGCTCTTACATCCAAAGATGGTCCATCATCAAGAACTCCGCGGAGAACATCTCGGAAGACCGCGCGATTGATGCATTCAATGGTGGTGTCCGCCGCATGGAACTCAGGGAGGAGCTAGGCCGCTCGAAGCCCAAGACCATCGACCACCTGATGGAGATCGCGAATCGGTGGGCCGATGGGGAAGATTCGCTGAAGAACCGCGTTCACTCTGACGAGGAAGCAGAACTCGAACGAAGACGCGACCGCCAGAGTAAACGTCGTATGCGCGTCTACGACGATCACGATGACGTCAACATGGTTGCAGCCGGCTACGCCGATAGACGCGACGACAACCGCAACAGCGGATACCGCAGCGACGGATACCGCGACTCCGGGAAAACCACGCAAGTGTGGCAACACCGCACTCGCGACTTCCATCGAGGACAAACTGTCCGGGCCATGCACGGTACACTTCTACATCGACAAGCATGATGGCAAGAGAAAGTCCAGTCACCTCCTCAAAGACTGCCGCGAGTTCCTCAAGCTACATGAGGGGTTGGTTCGGATGAACCGCAATGCAGTCGAAAGAGGCTACAGAACCGCTCTAGGTGCAGTGGCACATGGCGCGCCACCACCACCACCTGGGCCACCCCTGAACGGAGATGCACCGGACCAGCACCACGGAGGCGAACCATACCCATGGGCCATGGGTACCATGATGATCCAAAAGGGACGCCCCTCCGATAGGGTGCAGAAGGCCATCACTCGCCAAGTCAACTTGGCCACGCACTCGCCACCATCCACCACTGAGTACCTCAGTGGAAGTGAGTCATGCATTACCTTCGATAAACGCGACCACCCGCCTCAAGTACCTCGCCCAGGTCATTGCCCCCTCGTACTCGAGGTGCAAATTGGAGGCTTCGACATGAGTCGCGTCTTCATGGATGGCGGAAGCAACATCAACCTCATATTCACGAGTACCTTGCGAGCAATGAGGATCCCTCTAACCTGCTTGGAGGCATCGGACATAACGTTCCATGGCATCGTCCTAGGGAAAGGCGTATACCCCCTTGGCAAAATCAACCTCGACGTCATATTCGGCACGCCAAAGAACTTCCGGCGCGAGCGCATCGACTTTGAAGTTGTCGACTGGCCCTCACAATACCACTGCATCCTCGGGCGCGTCGCATTCGCTAGGTTCATGGCAGTACCTCACTACGCCTACCTACAGATGAAAATGCCAGGTCCCAACGGCGTCATCACGATCAACGGGAGTTTCGAGCGATCTGACAGTTGCGACAGGGAATTCAACAGAATCTCCCAGTCCTTCGGCATGCAGGAGGAGCTCGTGCGATTGAAGGAAACGACAGACAACAGTCTGCCCCCCTTCAGTAGGCCAAGCTCACCTGACCTCTCCTTCGACTCATCTGTGCACACAAAGAAGGTGCAGGTCCATCCATCAGATCCCACTAAAACGGCCCTCATCGCCAACAACTTGAGTCCCGCATAGGAACTCGCGCTCGTCGAATTCCTCCGTGAGCACTGGGAAATTTTCGCCTGGTGTCCTGCGGACATGCCAGGAGTTCCCAGGGAATTCGCCGAGCACGCACTCAACGTCAACCCGACGCAAGGCCAGTCAAGCAAACAATCAGGCGACTGTCTGAGCCACGGGCACAGGCAGTCGGAATGGAGATCAATAGACTCCTCGAGGCCAACTTCATACGCGATATCAAGGAAAGCACTTGGCTCGCCAATACAGTGCTTGTGCCAAAAAAGGACACGGATATCCTGCGTATGTGCGTGGACTTCACTTCTCTAAACAAGCACTGCCCAAAAGATCACTTCCCGCTACCACGGATCGATCAAATCATCGACTCCACTGCTGGATGCGAGCGCCTCTGCTTCCTCGACGCCTACTCAGGCTATAATCAAATTCGAATGAAGGAGGAAGACCAGGAGAAGACCGTGTTTACGACGCCCTTCGGCGGGTTCTGCTACAACACAATGCCCTTCGGGCTAAAAAACGCAGGAGCCACGTACCAGCGGTGCATGCAGGCCTGCCTGAAGGAGCAACTTGGTCACAACATCCAAGTCTATGTCGACGACATAGTAATCAAGACCAAGGAAGAAGCCTCTCTAATCGACGACTTGCACGAAACCTTCGCCAATCTCGATCGCTACCGGATAAAGCTCAATCCGGACAAATGCGCCTTCGGCGTACCCTCTGGGCAGCTACTCGGGTATCTCATCTCCGCGAGAGGGATTGAGGCAAACTCGAAAAATATAAAGGCCATACTGGCCATGGAGATGCCAAAAAACATAAGAGGCGTTCAACAACTGGCCGGGCGAACCGCGGCCTTCAGTCAATTTATCAGTCGAATGGGAGAAAAGGCGCTGCCCTTCTATCAGCTCCTCCGCAAAGCTGACAAATTCGAGTGGACCAATGAAGCACAAGAAGCATTCGAAGACCTCAAGCGCATGATATCCACCTCGCCAGTATTGGTAACTCCGTGAGAAAGGGAACCACTGCTGCTGTACATCTCCGCCACCAACCAAGTGGTTATCACAGTTCTCGTCGTCGAACGGGCCGAGGAAAACAAGGTCCATGGCGTACAACGCCCGGTATACTACCTCAGCGAGGTCCTCACGCCAACAAAACAGCGGAACCCGCACTACCAGAAGCTGGCGTACGGCGTCTTTATGACCGCCCGGCGATTGCGCCATTACTTCCAGGAACACCCAATCGTGGTAGTCAACGACGCCCCATTGGGATATATCCTCAATAACCCTGACGCCATAGGGCGAGTCGCGCTTTGGGGAATCGAACTGTCTCCACGAGACATCACATACGAAAAGCGCGGCGCAATCAAGTCGCAAGTTCTCCCTGACTTCCTCATACATTGGATGGAAAACCAACTCCCGGACAAACCAGACATGTCCTACCTCTGGACAATGTACTTCGATGGGTCCAAGAGGAAAGATGGAGCAGGAGCGGGTGTCATACTGACATCGCCTCAAGGGGACAAGCTGAAATACGTCCTGCGAATGCAGTTCATAGCCTCAAACAACGAGGCTGAATACGAGGCCCTGTTACACGGGATGAAGATGGCAAAAGCGTGCGGCGCAAAGAGGCTAATCATATATGGCGACTCCAAGCTGGTCGTTAACCAAGCAATGCACGAGTGCAACGCACTAAACGACAACATGATCGCATACCGCGACCTCTACGACACACTTGAAGGAGACTTCGATGGTTGCGAGTTGCGACACATAGGTCGCGAAAGCAATGAGGAGGCGGACGCACTCGCCAACATAGGCTCCACCTGTGCACCCATACCACCTGGGGTATTTTTCGAGCGCATATGCGAACGCTCCATCAAGCCAAAGGCCGCAGAGAAGAAAACAAGCGCAGCAACGGACTCGGGGGCTACGCCACCCAATGAGCCAACGACACTCGATGACTTGGAGCTCGACAAAGGACTCGAAGGACCAATGAGCGTCATGATGATCGAACAATCCTGGACGCAGCCGTACATTACGTACCTCCTCAGCAAATGCCTACCGGACGACCCAACAGACGCACGACACATCGCGCGACGCTCCAAGGCATTCGCTCTTATCAACGGTGAACTGTATAAACGTAGCATCACAGGCGTATTACAACGATGCGTCTCCCTAGCCGATGGAAGAGCAGTCCTCCTCGACATCCATGAAGGGACCTGTGGGCACCACGCCGGCAGTCGCGCCCTCGTCGCCAAAGCTCTACGAGCTGGATTTTACTGGCCCATGGCCATGCGCGACGCCAAGGATATAGTCCAAAAGTGCAACGCTTGTCAGCGATTCGCAGACAAGCCACACGCACCAGGCACAGAACTCCGGCCTATCCCATTGGCCTGGCCCTTCGCCTAGTGGGGACTCGACATGGTTGGCAAACTTCCAAGGTCCTCGCAAGGAGGCTACATCTATCTCTTGGTCGCAGTCGACAAATTCACCAAGTGGATTGAAGCCATGCCAGTGACCAAGCAATCAGGGCACAGCATAGTCAAGTTCTTCGAGTCCATCGTCTACCGCTTCGGCGTGCCGCACAGCATCATCACCGACAACGGAACGAACTTCACATCCAAGGAGTTCCAAGATTTCTGCGAGAACCTAGGGATCAACATCAGCTACGCCTCAGTAGCACACTCGCAGACCAACGGTCAGGTGGAAAAGGCAAACGGGCTCGTCTGCAGCGGCATCAAGAAGCGACTCCTCCGGCCACTCGAACAAGCCGTGGGCTGCTGGCCAAACGAACTGCAATCCGTACTCTGGAGCCTGCGTACAACTCCAAACAGCGCCACCGGCTACACACCATTAATTATGGTACATGGAGGAGAGGCAGTACTACCCGCCGAGGTACGGTACAAAGCGCCACACGTAGTCGCCCACAGCGAGAAGGAGTCATCCCTCGCACTCGAAGACTCCGTCGACCTCCTTGATGAAGCAAGAGAAATCGCCATAGAAAGATCTACGATCTACCAGCAGAACCTGCGCAACTACCATAGCAGAAGGCTTCGCCCAAGATCCTTCGTCAAAGGTGACCTGGTCCTGCGACTGAAGCAGCAGGGGCATCTCAAGCTCGAGTCCCCCTGGGAAGGACCGTACGTGATTACAGAAGTAATCCCAGGTGGCACCTATCGCCTTCAAGATTTGGAGACAGGAGTCGCACACTTCAACCCTTGGAACGTCGCACAACTGCGACGCTTCTACCCTTAGTCATTTTTCTTTACTTTTGCATCGCAAATAAGGCTATTCGGCCAAGGCTACTTAGCCGCACATTGTACTTCGTACTGTTCTTCGAGTAAAAAAAAAGCTAAGTGCCCCAAAACTCCGTGTTCTCCTTTACTTTGTCAATTTTCATACTCGGGGGCTACGCCACCCTATACACATATGTTCTTCGAACAATAACGTGACATCCTGAGCAGCTGGCACATCAATCGAACCCCTTAACACAAACTCAACCAAGCTGCAACGCACCTGACAGGTTGACAAGGGAATGATACAAAGATGGCCAGGCTAATGAAAAGGACTCGCATAAGTGCAACGCACCCCACGATTAAAGATATTTGTAAACATTCAACAGTAAATCATCTACGAATGTATCCGAGCTTTACAACACTAGTACACTTATGTGCAGGATACACATTTGGCTACCCTTGCAACAGAAGAACATTAGTCTGTTCCTCGAAGAAGTCGACGATCTCCTCGGCTGGACGATCCACCGCCTAATAGTGCGGCACCATGTTCTAAGAAGATCCTGCCGGTGGCACCGTTGGCCCAGAGGCAATGGCGGCGACATCCACGTCAGGCCTGTGCAAATGCACCACGGAGAGGGCAGCCTTGGCACCAGCCACCAACTGCTGCCTCACGCACTCGCGAACCGTGGACATATCTTGAAATTTAGTAAGAAGAGCCAGTAGGCTTGATGGAGCATCATCCAGCGGGAACATCGCCCGGTAGATGTTCTTGAAACACGATTGCGACTTCTTCAGAAAGAGCAGCACTCGCGAGGCGTGGTCCTGCAGGGTTGCTAACGCAATCGCACGATCATGATCTACCCAGAAGTATCCACTCTCTTGAAGTTGCTCCTGGGTGAGATCATGAAGGCGGATGGCAATCCTATCCCTCTCCTCCTGCGGACGGCGTGCGCTAACAACTACACGAAGCAACATCAACAGCATGAGTACAACGTACCATTGCGATTAACTACAAAGGAAAAGATGAGGGTGAGCAAACTAACATTTAAACTGGTCGCCCAGGTGTGTCACCTCGCCAAGCAGGTATTGCTCGCAGGCGGCGGCTTTTTCATCCTTTGACTTCCACACGTCCGTGCTACCGCGGATCACGGGCAATTCACGCTCCAGTTGCTTCACGCGATCACGAAGTCGCGAAAGCAAGGACAACTCCTCTACCCTAGAGCATGGTGGTGCCATTGCATCCTCAAAAGATGGCGAGTGTGGGGTTCCCCCCATAGGACCACTTGATGTACCCTACCAAAAATCAAGCCAGAGGCAAAATAAGGCGACCAACTCAAAAGTCAAAAGTAACAGATGCATTCAAGATCAATAAAAGTATCTACAAACACATTTGCCAACAGGCATGTTCTCCAATCAAAAGAGCAAGTTCATCAGCTATTACAAGAAACTAACTACGGAGCAGCTGGCTTCTTCGACTTCGAGGACCTCGGGGGCTTCATCAAGTCCGTGGCAGTATCAGATGCCACTGACTTTCCACTGGCCCCTGAGGCCGAAGTTTTCGCCGCCTTCTTTGCGCGATTGAGCTCCTCCGAATACTTGGCAACAGTGTTGATCAAGGAATGGCCATATTTGGCACAGGCAGTCGCAAAGGGAGCGAATACTACTTGCTGACCATCCGCGCCAACAGGCATCGTCTTCGACACCGCAGAGGGATCCACTTCGACTCCGTGGGCTTGCACCATGGCAAGCGACATGGTCGCGCCAACTGCGCATAGGGAGTTCTTGTACGTGGCAGTCACACCCCCAGCGAGCGACTCCACCAGCTCTTCCACATTGTCGACCAGCTCCGCCTTCGGCATCAGCTCCTCCCGGAGGCGACTCAGGGTGGTCTTGGCTTTGGACAGCGTATTTTGGACAGCGGCGCTACGATCTTCGACCGCAGATACCACGCCCGCCAGAGCGTCATCGCGACCAAGGACTTGTGGATCAAAACTCAAGCCACCAGCATCTACACCAAAATACAAACATGGATCAAACTTCTAATGCCATCGGCACTATAGAGGAAGATAAGAACATCAATAAAATATCTACCAGTAAAAGTACCTGAGAGGGCCTTGGCGACTGAGAACAGTTGCTCTTCGAACAACTTCTCCCTGGCCGCAAAGGAGGCACTCAGATCCTCTTCGCGCTTCTGGGCTTCATCACGAGCCGCGATTGCCTCATCGCGCCCCTTCACAGCTGCGGCCAGCGTCTTCTCCAACGTGGCGACATCACGCAGTAAAGCATTATGCTCAGCTACATGGCAGTCAAAAATTTGGCTGTCAGTCGATTATACCAAAATACAGAGAAGACGAAAAGAATAAGTATAGAACACTCACTCTCAACCACGCGGTGGTGCGTCTCCAGCATCGCATGCTGGCGACCCATCGCCATCACCTGCTCCACCACCTGCGCGGCTTCCTTTACAAGGAGATGTCGCACAAAACAAGGAGTCAGCAGAGGACAACAAAGGGCGTTGACTGCCAAATTATAAAAGAAAGAAAGATATACTTACATGGTCCTCCAGCGACTCCGAAGAAGATTGCTAAACCGTCATCCGAGCAACTACTCGATGCTCCCCTACGTGAGGAGAGCTCGAAGAATTGTGCTCGGAGTGGACCGCCACCGGAGGAGAAGGAGCGCGCTCGACCTCTATCTTGGCCTTTGAGGTCGCGACTCCTGATTCCTTCAAAAATTCGACGTCGCCAGAAGATGACGACGCCTCTTGACTGCAAGACAAAATCCGCACTCAGAAAGGACAAACTCCAGGGCAAAGCCAATAAGAAGAAAACAAGAGAAGAATGAATGCACTAGCAAACTTACCAGTCAAATCTGTCAAGATCAAATGTGGCCTCCGTCGACTCCGACAAAGACTCCTTGGGCAATCGCATCTTCTTGCGAGAAGACGGTGCCACAGCCCTCACAGGAACGGCGGGAATTGGCGACTCCGCGCCAACAGCCGCGCCTCCTAGAGTGGAAGGAGTCGACGCGTCGGAATCCCCGCTACGCGAACGCTTGCGAGTATTCGGACTTGGACTCGGGAGCTTCCTCTTCCACATCGGAAGGGACAGTCGAGTCAGACTCGTCCTCTTCCAACGCTTCACGAGGAATAATCCCCTCAGGGAGGGGAGGCATGCAAGGCGACACCGCCCACTCCTGCATACAAAAAGTAAAGATCAGCAAACACAACAGGAAACGCAATCGAGAAAATAAGCTACTACGTAGCGCAACTGTACCTCGGGAGGAGGATTTGAAGCATTGAAGGGAGGAACGACTCGCTCATTCGGAAGCACATCTTTGAGGGTGTACTTCGTGACCAGTCGCACCCTCTTATCTACCTCACTCGCGGACATGCCATCCGCAGACACGCGAGTGGGATCATCAGCGCCACCCCATTGGAACATGGGATGGACCCTGGCCTGGAGAGGCTGGACGCGACGACGCAGCCAAGTCCTGACAAGGGCGCAACCTCCCTCTTCTACGCCTATGCGACTTTCGAGGTCGCAGACACACTGATATAACACGTCTCTCTCCGCGAGTTCGGAAGGCATGATCACGTTCTTCCAAGAATGCATCTTCTTGCAGGGAGTCGCGGGATCGAAAGGCGCGAGTCCAAAGTGCTCGTCCTTGGCCTTCTGGTCGCGCACATAGAACCATTTGTCCCTCCATCCCTGGACAGACTTGGTAAGCTTGATATCGAAGTAGGTGGCGGATGGGTCAACGTGGATTCCGCAACCACCTACGTCATAAACTAAAGAGCCAGATGCGGACTGACGCTTCAATTTAAAGAAGCGTTTGAAAAGACCAAAGTGCGGCTCGATTCTGAGCCAGCACTCGCAGAGAGTGATGAAACAAGTGATGTGGAGGAGAGAATTTGGGGACAGCTGATGGAGCTGGAGCCCATAGAAACACAGAAGACCCCGAAGAAAGGCGTGAAGAGGCAAGGAAAGACCGTGAATGATGAATGCAAGAAACATCACTCGATAACTAGCGGGAGGCACAAGAACGGTCTCACGGCTGGGGGCGCGCGAATCGGCGACTGCTGCAGAAATCACTCCGTCTTGGTGAAGAAGACGGAGATCCGACGCCTTGATGATAGAGGGGCTCCATGCGCCATTAGTCATGCGGGTGCCCGCGACCTTCTTCTTCCCGACGGCGGCAGCACTGGTGACCGCAGCAGCGGAGCCACCTTTCTTCTTTGCTGCAGCGAGGGTGGCCGCGGAATCAGCGGTCGCGCCTCCCTTCTTCTTCCCCATTGCGCGGCGGCGATGAGAGCGAAGGAAATAGCTTGGGAACGAACGGAGCTGGTCCAGCGTCGTGGGAAGGAAGAAAGAGCACAGATGGGAAATTACCGCCGCAGCATCGCTACTTAACCCCTGGAAGATGCAATCCAACGGCTGACAAAAACCCTATTGGACGCGTGGCACGCATCGCGTAGGACACGTGGAGAAGAGGAAGCGCGAACTGTCCCCCCACTTCTACCATTACGCGTGGAAATCGAGGAGGCACCGTTAAAAATAAGATTACGCACGCCCAGTTAAATCAAAGTCAGAAAGTGGGACCCACCGCTCGTCACGTCCCGTCAGAATCGCTCACGCGGGCAACTAAGGTCATACAAGCGTCAGCACGGATGTCACCAAGGCTATGCAGTGGAGAACTTCGACTATTTTTAGTCCTTGCTAGAGTCTTCGACTCCACCAAGCACTCGGGGGCTACTCCCATAGGGAGCGCTGGTCGCGCACCCTATGACTTTTCTTTTTCTTGTTGCAGGAACATGGACAATCACAAAAGCAAATCCAATCACTCGAAACACAGTTCGATTATGGACATGTGTTACTCCCATAGGGAGCGCCGGAAACAAGCAGGCAAAAGACGACAGCAGTCGCAAAAGTTCTTTAGCACCTGCCCGAGTCATCGACTGAAACAAGCAGGCAAAAGACGACAGCAGTCGCAAAAGCTCTTTAGCACCTGCCCGAGTCATCGACTGAAACAAGCAAGCAAAAGACGACAGCAGTCGCAAAAGTGTTTTAGCACCTGCCCGAGTCATCGACTGAAACAAGAAAGAAAAAGTCGACAGCAGTCGCAAAAGTTCTTTAGTCCCTTCCTGAGTCTTCGACTCAACCAGGCACTCGGGGGCTACTCCCATAGGGAGAGCTGGTCATGCACCCTATGATTATTTGTGCAAAAAACTGTGTGTTGATAATATCAACACTCGAAACTCATGGAGACACCGCCTCATAATTTTTCCCCTACAAAGAGACTGCGTCTCCTGGGTCACCCGAATCGTCTCCGCGATGATAAAATTCGGATGCCGCGCCTACGGCGTGAAGGTAAGACCTGAATAAGGCCTGGCAACGCATTTAACTGCGCACTACCAGAAACATATCCGTACCTACAGGCACGATGAACATGCCTTGACGGACGCGTCAAGTGCTCACACCCATATAACTGGAATTCGACTCCTGTAAGACCTCCGCGGCCTGAGTCGAATTACACCAGCACTTTTCCGGATTCGAGTCCGGGGACTCGAATTCGAGTAGATTGCGTTGTTTCACCCTAAGGTGGTTAACTGATACCGATACTTCGGTTATATCAGGCACGTATATCAACAATCCCTATGACACAAATAAAAGCAATCGAAATATACTCATTCAGGCACTCGAAGGCTTCAAAAAGTCCCCAGTCGAATCTGCGATTCCACTGGACACTCGGGGTCTACTGACATGGGTATACCCTACAGGTACTCGAGCTTGGTATATACGGTCCAAATACATACAGGCCCACGGTGTCGCCAAGGCCCGGATGGAGGGACTCGAGTAACCTACGGACTCTCGATTGCTTGAAGGACAAGAAGAAGCTAAAGATAGAAAGTTTGAAGGGGAAAACCCTAACTTGTAACCGACTCGACCTGCTACCTGAGACCTAGCCTATCTATATAAAGGCTAGGAGGGGTAGCGAGGAGGACACACGCAACCCTAGTTTCCACAACCCTTGCCAGATTGCATCTGCGCACCATTGTAACTTTCGACTCCTTCGATAATTCCACGAGCAGACAAGCAGGAGTAGGGACCTCTACGAGGCCTGAACCTGGGTAAATCCTTTGACCCCCGTGTGCTTGTTTGCTAGCCGATAGATGTCTCCAGCGCTCCCTCCTTCTCCAAAACCCAAGTCCATAACAATGGGCATTGACGAGTTGAACCCTCGTCAGTACCAAAATCAGGATTATACAATGAATCATTCTTAGCCCTAGTAGACATTAATTCCAAACAATCTTTAATAGTCAAAGTGTTTATCCATCCTCCTGCCGAGAGATCAAGTAATTCTCTACATTGAGTGTTGAGACCATGGTAAAACAAATGGCAAATTGTTAGTTCAGAATATCCATGATTAGGAATACTATTGACCATTCCAAAGAATCTTTACCAGGCTTGTGGGTAGTTTTCTCCCATGTCCCGACTAAAGTTCCCTATATTCTTTCTTAATTCAGTTCCTTTTAAAAAGGAAGAAACCTGTCTATGAATTTAGTAATGCAGTTTTCCCAACATTTAATGTAATGGCGAGGGAGAGAATATAACCAGTCTAGAGCTTTACCTTTAAGAGACCATCGAAATAATTTAAGACATGAGAAGTCTCTTGGCAAGCCTTTTGGTCCAAGCGATGTTATCACATCGTCAAACTCTCTAATATGTCTTCCTGGGTCTTCATCATCCCTTCCACGGAAAGCTTTCTCCTGCAAAATTTTAACAATTCCACCATCAAATCGATATTCTCTAACTCCAGGATTAGGAAACTCTATTGGTTGTTTAAGGAATTCAGAACTTGGAGGACTGTATTCCCTGAGAGTTTTCTCATCTTTCAGAGGAGTTGTCCTGTAAATAGATATGATTTCCATAATATCACTCGGGTTTTTAACTTCAACTTTATTGGATCTTAAAAGTTTTTCAATAATTTCTTCGTGCCTCTGAGCTGGCACGCGCTTAATATAATCCGGTAGGTAGGTCCTACCAGATCGTGTAGACCCTTTGTCTCCTAAGGAGAAAATTTTGAAGTAGCAACACCTGAAATGTCAAAAGACAAACACTTAGCGCTTAGCTCCTCGGCAACGGTGCCAGAAAATAGCTTGATGTCCGCAAGTGCACAAATCCCACAGGGAGCCCAAAGGTAAGTGTTTATTGGTGAAGTCTTTGTCACACCCGAAGTTGTCACAGCTCTTCGAGTGAATTGACTACAAGTGTTGAAATAAGAATGGGTTTTGATTAAATGCGATAGATGTAAACAGAACTAAAAATGTAAACTTCAGAAATATAAAGCTTAAAAGTAAAGAATAGCTTTGCTTGTTTGTTGTTTCCTATAGAGGACGAAAGAAGGCGCGGGGAGATTTAGTTCATGGTGATAGTGACTGTTCTAGGTGGATGAATGGTGAATGTAACAATTATAATCTTATAAATATATGTGTAGGCGAATAACCCATAATTAGCCGAAACTCCTCTTGGTAGATTTCAGCCCAACTTCAGTAATCCTACTAGCCTGCTACCAAAACCATGGTCAGACACTAGATGATTAAGACCCTTCAGGTTGCTTAGCGATTAAGCTCCTTGGATCGGACTAATGCAATAAGCACACTGGTTACTCGTTCTCCTCGAGTCAACTAGCTTTCCATTGATATCCCTGTGTCATCCAGGGGTCACCGGTGCACTAGTGTACAAGATCTTATATATGTAGAACAAGGTATCATGTTGTTTAGACCCTTAATTGGACAACAAGAATTAGGCATCCCACATATAGTCAAGCACACATATTGTAGTATTTTAGAATTAATCACAAATCGATGGATTATATGAAGGCACATCACATCTCACCAATCCCCTACATCTCCCACGCCCAAGGGAATTACTCACACATGAGAGAAGAACATATCATGAATATAATTGAATAAAGGGAATTCGTCTTAGTATTACCGTGGAGATCCACAATAAGAATAAAAAAATATCCAACACAATTCAAGATGGGAAGAAACAATCTCAAACCCTAGTCATGCAAGGTGGAGAGCCCTCTCTCTCAAGTACAAGTAGTGGCTATGGGGGTGTATTAGCTAGGATGTCGAAGATCATGGAGCGAGATGAAGAACGTCTTCTCCTTCTTCTCCAGATCCCTTCTTTCTCCCTTCTGGATGGTGTGATAGCTGTTGATGACCCACAAGTATAGGGGTTGTATCGTAGTATTTCCGATAAATAAGAGTGTCGAATCCAATGAGGAGCAGAAAGTGTTGACAAGTGGTTTGGATCAGGAAAACTCTGCAAATACTTAGCAAACGGATTTTTAAGGGTTTTTGATAATGTAGATAAATAAAGTGCGAGTAAATAAAAGACAATAATAATAATTGCAGCAAGTGGCCCAATCCTTTCTTTAGCAAAGGACAAGACAGTTGTATTACTTAAGATGACCAAACGTTCTCGAGGACACATGGGAATATTGTCAAGTGCTTTCGCTTCATATAGTTGATTAATCTTCTCTGGTTGGATAAGTGTTGTGTGGGTGAACCTATGCTAATGTACTGACCTTACTAGGACTAATACATACTTGTGATTATATCCCTTGAAAGCATCCGGAACTACAAGAAAGTAATTAAGATAAAAACCTCACCATAGCCTTAAACTCTGAGATCCTACACTCCCTTATGCAAAGGTTTCCTAACGGGGGTTTAGGATTCTGTCACTACAACAACCCCACGATTAGTAGCCAAATACACAATGCATTCCCCTAGGCCCATAAATGTGAAGTATAATGGAGTCGATGTTCATATGACACCACTAGAAGAATAGCACCACAACTTAAATATCAAACCATTAAATCATTCTCAACACAATTCCACTACTAACAACATGACTTCTCCCATGTCCTCAAGAACTAAACAAACTACTCATGATACATCATATGGATCAAGATCAGAGATAAAATAATGATAAGTAACAATCTGAACATGAACAATAATTTAATGGTTCCACTCAATAGCATCAACTACAACAAGTAGTCAACACCGGGAAAGTCTCCCCTAAGAACTATGCAAGATTCAATCCAATTGTTACAGCGGTACGGAGTGGTGGTGATGGTGCTGGTGATGATGATGGTGGAGATGATGGTGATGATGATCCCGATGAAGTCTATCTTGATGACGGTGTTGATGGGAACGATCTCCCCTCTCTGGGAAGGAATTTTCCCGGCAGATTTCTGCCTGCCGGAGAGCTCTTTCTTTCTCTTTAGTTTCGCCCTGCAGAGGCGGCGGAACCTTTCTGGGGTCACTCCCCGAGTCTTAGTGTTTCGAGGGGATTATGTACACCGGCGATGCCAGAGGTGGGCCAGGGTGGCCACACCACCTAGTGGCGCGGCCAGGGGTGGCCCGTGCCAAGGGTGGTGTGGGCCCCCTATGGCCCATCTCCACTCCTCCTTCTGGCCTCCTTCGTCTTCTGGAAAAATAGGAATTTCCGTATATTTTCTAGGATTTTCTGATCTTCGCCAGTATTGCATCTGGCCAGTGCTTTCTCCATCAGAATCCTGACTCCGGTGGTTCACCCTCCAAAAGTCATCGATCATGCAAAAATTGATAAAATAACATAAGTATCATCTCTTAATATGAAATTTTTGAATGAATAACAGTAAATTATGATATAAAATAGTGATGCAAAATGGACGTATCAGCTGTTATGTCCTTTTTTCGTCATTCGTCCCTTCACGAAAGTTGTCCCTTTTGACAAGACAGAGGTGGCGACAACTATACGGCCATTCCCACTATATAGTTGGTCGTTATGCCATCTGTGACCTCCCCTCACGTGCTTCCAAAGTGGGACTTGCTTCTTTTCTCCAGAATATTGTATTTCTCTAGTTAAATCCTTCTGTTGACGTTCAAAACCTGAAACACACATTAAAATCCAGTTTTTCTTTGCTACCGAAGTATTAGCGTTAGGTAAAGCCATAAAACGATCAAATCCGGGAGAAAACCATCAATAAAAGGCATAAAAATGTGTCGAATCTCACAGCTATCAGTAAGTGGTGGTGGATGGCGACATGGACACCTAGGACGTCCTTCCCGCTCCGCGCCGGTGGCCACGGCGACTTCACCCCTCTCCCTCCATCCCTCCCTCTGGTTGCCTCTCATCTCCCAATCCCAGGCCAGGCCTCCTCCTCCCAGCAGTAGCAGATGGCATCGGTCGGTGTCCGAGAAGGCGGCCTCGCCACCTGCCACAGTCCAGCACCTCCAAGCCAAGGCGCACGCCCGCCGCCTACACCTGCGCGGAGACGACGACGACGACGGGCCAGAACATGGCTCAGACCTCTTTCTTAAAAAAAAATAGACTTTGTCGTGCGGGTAAACAAGCACACGACAAACAAAAAGCCCCGTTCGTTCATGCCGAGCCGTTAGGTACTTTAGTCTGTCGTGTGGCGTATTATTGCACATGGCAAAGGCAATGTCGTTTATATTTTTGCTTTGCCGTGCTGATGTGTGCCATGTGTTCTTTGCCGTGTATATTTACACGGCAAAGTCTTTGCCATATATAATGGCCTTTGCCATGTATTTTTCACACACGGCAAAGTGGCATGCCAAAACAAATATATTTCAAATCAATGGAGCCAATGTTACTCTACTCACACGGCCGATGCACTAGAGTAGCCCATGCCAATGCAGCCGGAGTCGACTCACACGGCAAAGTACTTATTTTTGACACACGGCAAAGTACACATATATTTGTTTTGATTAAAAAGGTTAAACATAGAAGGAGTAGGATCATATTAACATCTTAAAATAGCACCGAAGTGCTACCGGAAATTTACTAGAACCACAACTGGTATCACAAAAGGAAGACCAATGCATTTACAATGTCTAAGACCTATTACAAAGTAGGCCCACAATAGAAGGATTTTTTTCTTCCGTTAACTATACGAACCATGAATCCATTGGAGTGTCTATATAATAAGCGTAACCACAACTAGCATATATCAACACCATATCCATATCCACAGCTGGTCCAATAGGCAGATGTTATTAAAAGAAAGACAGATCCAGAGAGATGTTTCTACTAGAGATACACTCTATTGCTAAACTAGTTAGCAATAGTAGAACCAAAATAATATGAAGTCTCCAGAAGTTCATTTAACTTTTCGATAGGGGAAGGATCTCGAACTTCGAGGACGAAGTATTGTTTCAGGGTGGAAGGATTCACTGGTGGAAAAAGGGCCTCTAGTCCCGGTTCATAAGGTCCATTGGTCCCGGTTCCAGAACCGGGAGCAATCACTCGGGACTAATGCTAGTCCCGGTTCGCGCACAAACCGGGACCAATGGGTCTCCACGTGGGCGGGCGAGCTACGAGGGGGGGTGGATCATTGGTCCCGGTTCGTGGGAAAAACCGGGACCAGTGGTTCCCCACGTGGCAGCACCAGAGACAGGCGGGGGTGGATCATTGGTCCCGGTTCTGGGCACGAACCGGATCGTTGGTCTCTGTGCCGCGGCAGGATTTTTGGGTTATTTTTCTGCCGCGGCAGTGTTTTGTGCTGCGGCAGGATTTCGGGCTATTTTTCTGCCACGGCAGGATTTTTTTATAAATTTAATGGTACTACATATATACAGCAATAATGAGTCCACCTAGTATCATTGAATCCGACTACAATGGGCTAGCAAATGCGACATTGGAAATAATACCTGTGCAGTCTATACTTTGTGAGCTATGTGTGTTCCTTAGCCAAGATCCCCTTGACTTTTGTGCGACAATATGGAAGCCATCTATCTTTCTACAAATCATTTGTCTCAAGCTCATGCCCAGCATATAGAGATGGATTACCAATTTGTCTGAAAAAGAGTAGCAAAAAAGGAACTGGGGATCTGTTTTGTGCTTTACAAAGATCAGCTCGTGGATATCTTCAGTTACTGCTGTCTACTAGTTAGAGATGCCTACTATATGTGGAGAGAGAAGAGGCAGAGGCCACATGGTTTGGATTGAGCCGCAATCCAATCTTTGTATAAACATTTCCATGGTGGTTTCGAGCCAAATAGAAAAGAATCGTGAGATGGAGCTCGATTGAAAACAAGTGGCACATATAGAGTACAAACCAAAGAACCCAATCACGAGTTATTTTCATTGATAATGATAACTGAAACATGAATTATTACACCAAACAATCGATGAGTATCTTATTTCAAGGCAGCACCACAATAGCAGTGGTATAAAAAACAACATGTGGTAGGTGCGCCGTATTGTATAGGAGGAACACACATGGAAATCAAATTGAAACCAACATGTACTAGATATGGAAGTAAGAAAGCCTAGGCGTGGCCGGTCGGATGAACAGCTTTATACCAGTTTGAACCCTTTCTGTTGCATAGCACATCGAGGCAAATCTCCATGCAATTTCCCCACGCTTTATTATTATGAGCAAAACGTACCTCACACTCGTGATCGCATTGTGCGGAGCAGAAGATGCAATAAAAGCCTCCATACCCTTTGGTGCATTTGACCGGTGCTTCAGCCGCTTCCACTATTAGTGGCAGTCCGACGAAGAGGACCAGCACGAGCAGGGCTGCCATCTTGAGCGTGACCGCGGAGATGGAACCCATGGCGATGATCAAGCGAGCAAGCTGTATGCTAATGATTCAGACTCATGACTATATACTATCAAGATGGTTGGATGATGGGGAACTCTATGCTAGCAGATGGAAGGATGGTGTCTTGCTTGATGAAATGATAGTGGGGCGAGGGGCTCCTGTTTTATAGCTAGCTAGGCGCACGACTGGCTGGCCGGAGATCTCATCGATTAATTGTGAGATCGATTACTCCAGCGCTAGGGGTATAGCACATAGTGCTATTGCACATAGTTGTGAGATCGATTAATTAAGCTGGTATTCAGATGTAGTGTATATATTAGCCTAGATTAAGCTATTGAAGTGTGTTTTGGTACATGCTCGCACTCAAGATAGCAATTTTGATGCACCTTGAGTTATTAAATCGGAGTACTACAGCGTTAGGATGGAGATCCGTTTAGGGATGTGCGGCCATACTAATGAATGAACACACGAATTTCCGAGGTGTGTACCTAGTGCTCAGTTTTAATAGTATATACTCTCAGAAAGAGAAGAAGCTCATGGCATAAATTAATCAATGGTGTTAACATGTCTATTAAGGCATAAATTAATCAATGGCTCAGTTTTTAGAGATGTGCGGCCATGCTAATGAATGAACGCACGTATTCCTGAGGTGTGTACCGCGTACTCAGTTTTCAGTTTTAAGGCCTTTCACAATGGGTGTATCTTAGCACGTTACCATAAAACTTATAAATACCTAAGAAACAACCTCTCCAATGCATTGTATTTTAGAGGTTGTATCTTAATTTAATATTTTTAATCTCATGCATGCATTTGATTAGGTAATCAACTCTTTTTGCCTATGATTACGTGCAAGGAATGTATCTTAGCTAAGATACAACAACATCCTCTCTCCTCCTTAATTGACATGCTACATAAACATTTTGTCTAGGATGCCACACTAAGAGACTCCCATTGTCAAAGGCCTAAGGCTAGCCCTAGTGGGAGTATCATAAGGAGTATCATGTATGCCACCTTGGAAAAAATCTGACATGGCACCACAATTAATGAAGAGAGAGGTATTAGTAGTATCATAATATGATACCGTATCATAATACGTGAAACTAGGTAATTTAATGACCAATACATCTCATATACACAATTGTATTGAGATTGTAGAAAAAATTAAATACAATGGTACTATGATACTACTAGATGATACTAACCACTAGAGAGGTAGTATCATACACTAGTATCATATACATGATACTAGTAATATGATACTCCCACTATGACCAGCCTAATAGTGTATACTCTCCAAAGCGAAGAAGCTCATGGCTCAAATTAATCAATGGTGTCAACACATTTATTAGACTAGCCCAATAGGAATATGATAGGTGGTATCATGCATTACATGCATGCAAAATGCGTATGTGTCACTGCAATGCTCTTGTCTGGTATCTTGAAATAATCTTCTATTACGATTATCCATGGTACAGTTGTCGGATAGTGTGGACGAGTTCAAATAAAAACTACTAGAGAATGGTGTATAGAGCTTTGATTCAACCTGATATTCCGGTCGATGATAATTGTAAATTTGGAAGATGAAAATACCCCTAAAGACAAAGATATTCGCATGGCATCTCTATAAGGGAGTAATTATTACAAAACATAATTTTCCAAAGAGGAATTGACATGAAAGTACACAATGCATTTTCTTCATCAGGATGAGACGATCCGATATTTATTCTTCCATTATAAATTTGCTCGTTCTATATGGTCAATTATCCAAGTAGCCTCTGATTTATCTCCCCCAAGCTAGGTGGCCAATGTATTTGGTAACTGGTTGCATTTGATAGATGATAAATATGGGACTTTGTTTAGGGTGGGAGCACTTGCCATTATTTAGTCGTTATGGGTATGTAGAAATGACAAGATTTTTAATAATATTGTGTCTTCTTCTCTACAGGTTATCTATCTGGCCATGGCTATTCTCCGATCATGTACTACTCTCCAACGTATGGAGTCTCACGACTTGTTTGTAGAAGGGTGTACACGATTGGAGGACACGGCGAGGGATATTTTCTCCAATTGGATGGCCGAGTGATATGCGGATTGATCTTCCATAGGTTGAGGCCGTTTATTTTTTTTGTTAGTGTTATTTGTAATGTTGGACTACTTTGTTTGTTCTCTAGTTGTGTGGATTGATCGGCTATGTGCATATTAGCTATACATAGGCCGGGTGTAAACACTACTGTTATGTAATAAAAGCGCTAATTTTCAAAAAAAATATATCACTGCAATTAATAATGAAAGAGATTGTGTTGGTATCATAGCTAGATACGGTATCATAGCAAAATCTTATACACAATTTTTCTTTATGATTCTATGAGACAATAAATATACGAAGGCTATGATACTACTTCATGATACTATACATTATGAGGATGATATGATACTCCCATTGTGACTAGTCTTAAGGCATAAATTAATCAATGGCTCAGTTTTTAAAGATGTGTGGCCATGTTAATGAATGAACTCACGTATTCCTGAGGTGTGTATCTCGTGCTAAGTTTTCTGTTTTAGTAGTATATACTATCGATAGCGAAGAATCTCATGGCATAAATTAATCAATAGCGTCAACATGTCGCACAAATTAATCAATGGCTCAGGTTTTAGAGATGTGCGGCCATGCTAATGATTGAATGCACGTATTCCTGAGGTGATGTGTGTATCTCGTCCATAGTTTTCATTTTTAATAGTACTGCCTCCGTCCCAAAGTTTAACGTATTGTTTTTTAAAAAGTCAAGCTACATAACGTTTGACCAAACTTTTTTGCAAAAAAATCAAGAACTATAATATTATATAGATATCACGTGAAAATATGTTTCATGATGTATCCAAGGGTATATATTTTATATTGTAAATATTAATATTTTTCTAAAGATTTGGTCACATTTTACATAGTTTGACTTTTCCAAACAATTATAGGTCTTAAGCCTTAGGACGAAGGATATATACTATTGAAAGCGAAGAAGCTCATAGCATAAATTAATCAATGATGTCAACAGGTCTATTAAGGTATAAATTAATCAACTGCTCAGTTTTTAGAGATGTGTACCTCGTGCTCAATTTTCAGTTTTAATAGTATATACTCTCGAAAGCGAAGAACTCGTTGCATAAATTAATCAAAAGTTGCATTGCCCAACACATATATACACCATGAAAAAACACATATCACTACTCGAAAATTCATCTTTGCCGTGCGCACATTCTTTGCCGTGTGCCAAACTAGAAAATCACACGGCAAAAGTACTCTTTGCCGTGTACCTCCACAAAACCACACAGTAAACGCAGGCACACGAAAAAGAACTCGAAAACACACAGCAAAGGTTCGGTACACGGCAAAGAATTCAAAAAACACATGGTAACGATCCGACGCACGACAAAGAATACTTTGCCATGTGCCGGAACTAGAGCATAGGGCTAAGCCGTGATATGCGTGGCACCCGTGTCTGCAGTTAATGGCGCCATAACTCGAAAACTTCTTTGCCGTGTGCCAGTGACAAAACACGGCAAAGTTCGACCAATTAGATTGCCAAAAACTTGCTCCCTTGGATCACCATTTTCTGTCATTCGATCAGGTCCATCTGACGGCCCAAATCCTCCCTAGAAAACACACCCTAGCTACTAGTCTACTACCTAGGCTGGCCCCCCGCAGTGACGCACACACCCACCCCATAGGCCCCCGGCCTTATCCTGCCCCGCACCCATCGCACGCACACACCCACATCTCCAGTGCCGGGATGATGCACCTCATCCGCCCTCTCCCGCGCTGGCGACGACGCACCTGATCCGCCCTCTCCTGCGCCGGTGACAACCTTCCCTCCGGCCGCACGCCCCACACCACCTCCTCCCTCCAGCCGCATGCCCCGCACCACCTCCTCCCTCCAGGAAGACTGCCTGCGCGGCGAGTAAACGGCGGTGGCCGGTGACGTCGATGCCTAGGACGTCCTCCCCGCCCCACGCCGGCGGCCACGGCGCCTTCACGCCTATCCCTCCACCCCTCCCTCTGGTCGCGCCTCATCTACCAATCCCAGGCCAGACCTCCTCCTCCCAGCAGCAGCAGATGGCGTCGGTCGGTGTCCGAGATGGCAGCCTCGCCACCCGCCACGGTCCAACAGCTCCAGGCTAAGGCGTCGACGCCCGCCGCCTGCACGTGCGCGGAGATGACAATGACGGGCCAGAACACGGCTCCAACCTCTTTTTAAAAAATATATACTTTGCCGTGTGGGTAAACAAGCACACGGCAAACAAAAAGCCCCATGAGTTCACCCGAGCCATTAGGTACTTTAGTTTGCCGTGTGGGGCATTATTGCACATGGCAAAGACAATGTCGTGTATATTTTCAGATGCACACGGCAAAGCCTCTTTGCCATGCTGATCTGTGCCATGTGTTCTTTGCCGTGTATAATGGCCTTTGCTGTGTATTTTTCACACACGGCAAAGTACTTATTTCCGGTCGCATGCCAAAACAATTATATTTCAAATCAATGGAGCCAATATTACTCTACTCACACGGCCAATGCACTAGAATAGCCAATGCCAATGGAGCCGGAGTCGACTCACATGGCAAAGTACTTATTTTTCACACACGGCAAAGTACATATATATTTGTTTTGATTAAATATATATTTTTGAGTGACTAGATCCTTACATGAAGCACAAACCTGTGTGCAACATCTAGTTTGTGCTGATGTTATTGATCTAGAGGATAATAGGATGCGTAATGGAGGGATGAGTAGTTGATAGTATAGTAAGGAAAACCCTTATCGTGCAAGTTTTTAGTTGAAACACGAATACAAGTTCATAAGAAAATCTTATACTTCTGGAGTAATTCCAACCAACGCTTGGATTCATACAGGGTATCCACGAATGTGTCGGTAGACAGGAGAAGTCCTCGCAAGACCAATAGTATACAAGGATAGTAAGCTAGTCCAACCCTAAAGCCAAAAGGACTAGGAGAGAGGTAGTGAAGCTTAGTAAATTCCTAAGGGTGGAAGACAATGGACGATGACCCAAGTCCAAGAAATGAACCAAAAAAAGGTTAAACATAGAAGGAGTAGATCATATTAACATCTTGAAATAGCACCGAAGTGCTACCGAAAATTTACTAGAACCACAACTGGTATCACAAAAGGAAGACCAAGGCATTTCCAATATCTGAGACCTATTACAAAGTAGGCCCACAATAGAAGGATTATTTTCTTACCTTAACTCTACCAACCATGAATCCATTGGAGTGTCTATACAATAACCATAACCATAGCTGGTATATCAACACCATATCCATATCCACAGCTGGTCAAATAGGCAGATGTTATTAAAAGATAGACAAATCCGGAGAGATATTTCTACTAGAGATACACTCTATTGCTAAACTAGTTGGCAATATAGAACCAAATAGTATGAAGTCTGTAGAAGTTCCTTTAACTTTTCGATGCAGGAAGGATCTCGAACTTCGAGGACAAAGTTTTGTTTAAGGGTGGATGGATTGTGCATTACTACATATTAAGCATATAAAAATCTGGGGGAATTCGACCATCAGATTAAAAGGGGGAAGTAGCCTACGAAGTTTCTCTCGATGAGACGATTTCCATATTTAAAATATGGACACTTGTTTGAGTGACAAGTGGAAGGGTTGTCGATTTCTCATGGTGACGAGGCTTTAACTCGTCAATGCCCATTGTTATGTACTTGGGTTTTGGAGAAGGAGGGAGCGCTAGAGGCATTAATCGGCTAGCAAAAAAGCATACAGGGACGCAAGGTTTACCCAGGTTCAGGCCTCGTAGAGGTCCCTACTTCTGCTTGTCTGCTATTGGAATTATCGAAGGAAACGAAGATTACAGGGGGTGCGCAGATGTGATTTGGCGATGGTTGTGGAAACTAGGGTTGTGATTGTCCTCCTTGTTGTCCCCTCCTAGCCTTTATATAGATAGGCTAGGTCTCAGGTAGCAGGTCGAGTCAGTTACAGATTAGGGTTTGTCCCTTTGAACTTTCTATCTTAAGCTTCTTCTTGCGTTGCAAGCAAGCGGAGTCTCCGTGAGTCACCCGAATTCTGTATTGGGCCTTGGCAACACTGTGGGATTCTGCTGTATCTGGATCGTATATGCAAAACTCGAGTACCTGTAGGGTATACCCATGTCAGTAGCCCATAGTGTCTAGTGGAATCGCAGATCTCTACTGAACACTTTATGAAGTCTTTCAAGTGCATGACTAAGCATTTTTTTCTAGTGTTCTGTTTGTGTCATAGGGATTGTCGATATACGTGCCTGATTTATTCGATGTATCGGTATCAATTAACTGCCTTAGGGCAAAACAACGCGATCTACTCAAACTTGAGTCCCTGGACTCGAATTCGGAAAAGTGATGGTGTAATTCGACTCAGGCCGCGGAGGTCTTACAGGAGTCGAATTTCAATGTATAAAAGTGAGCACTTGACGCGTCCGTGAAGGCATGTTCATCATACCTGCAGGTACGGATATATTTCTGGTAGTGCGCAGGTGGTGCGTTGCCAGGCCTTGTTCAGGTCTTATCTTCATGTTGTAAGCGCGGCATCCGAATTTTTGCCATCGCGGAGATGATTCGGGTGGCCCAGGAGACGTAGTCTCTTTGCAGGGAACATATGAGGTGGAGTCGCCATAGCATTCGAGTGTAGATGTTATCGACACATAGTACGATGTACAAGGAAAAATAATCATGGGGTGCGCGACCAGCGCTCCGTATGGGAGTAGCCCCCGAGTGCCTATTCGAGTTGTAGACTCGAGTGGGGACTAAAAACTTTCTGCGACTGCTGTCGCCTTTTGTTGCTTGTTTCAGTCGAATGTGCTTCCAGTGCTCCCTATGGGAGTAACCCGTAATTCACAATCGAATCGTTGATTTGAGTGATGAGTTTTCGTGAAGTTTGTACACCTGTATAAAAATTCTTTCAGGTGCGCGGCCAGCACTCCTGTTAGGAGTTGCCCCCGAGTGCTTGGTTGAGTCGAAGACTCGAGCAAGGACTAAAGTAGTCAAACTCTTCTTCTGCTGGAATCGATGACGTCAGTGCTGACGATGTGATGACTTCAGTTGCCCGTGTGAGCGGTTTTGACGGGACGTGACGAGTAGTGGGTCCTACTTTCTGACTTTGATTTGATGGGGCTTGCGTAATCTTCTGTTTTAACAGCACCTCCTCGATTTCTGCGCGTAATGGGAGTAGTGGGGGACGGTTCGTGATTCACCTTCGCCACGCGTCCATGATGATGTGCGCCACGCGTCCAATAGGGTTTTTGCTGGCCATTGGATGACACATGCGAGGAGGTTAAGTAGCAGCGCAGCTACGGTAATTTTCCTCATCTCTCTTCTTGCTTTCGCATCCTTCACCATTGTTGCTCTTGTTGTTTCCTTGCGCTCATCTCCTCTGTGGCACTGGACCAGCTGCGCCTATTCCCCAGCTACTTCCTACGTTCTCACCGCCATCGAAAGATGGGCAAGAAGAAAGGAGGCGTCGCCGCTGGATCTGCGGCCACCATTGCCGCCGCCAAGAAGAAGGGAGGCACCACCGCCGTGGGCAACAGCGTCGCTGCCGCTGGGAAGAAGAAAGGTGCGGGCACCCACGTCACCAATGGCTCCTGGCGCGCATCTCTCATCAAATCCTCCGAGCTGCGCACTCTTCGTCAAGATGGAGCGCTTCCGTCCACGGAAGATGACTCTCGAGTGCCTGGCGATGAGGTAATCCCCCGTCCTCCTGCGGGTTACCGAGTGATGTTCCTTGCGTTCGTCATTCGAGGTCTCTCTCTTCCCCTACATCCTTTTGTCAGGGGTTGATGGCTCAATGCACGGCGCCTAGAAAAATGCTTGGTGCGTGGTTGATGTAGAGCTCGTTGGGAACCCCAAGAGGAAGGTATGATGAGCACAGCAGCAAGTTTCCCTCAGTTATGAAACCAAGGTTTAATCGAACCAGTAGGAGATAGGAAACACCTCAAAGGTGTTACTAGCTGAGCTTTGGCAGGGCGCACTACCGGTGCTAGTAGCAACGTGGAGACCTGCACAACACAACCACAGAACTTTGTCCCCAACTTGCGATGAGGTTGTCAATCTCACCGTGTTTTGCGGAAAACAAAGGTTTGAACGTATCGAATGGAAAAAAGTAAAAGTTTGCAGAAAGTAAACACAAAGCAGAAACAGTTTATAGATTGTATGTAAAGTAAAGGACCGGGATCCATAGTTCACTAGAGGTGGCTCTCCTTAAGATAGATAACATGCTGGGTGAACAAATTACAGCGGGGCAATTGACAAACACCGAGAAAGCAATACGTGCATATACTAATCATCTTGACTCCTTTGAGACTTGATTATAATACATACACCGCCATCCAACTGCATCTATGACTAATAATCCACCTTCAGGTTATCATCCGAATCCCCTCCAGTATTAAGTTGCAAGCAACAGATTATTGATTTACGAACTGTGTGTAAAGTAAACAATACATTGTTCTATGAACAAAGGATCGTTGTTTTCTCCCTAGTAGCAACAGCACATCTAGTACCTTAGAGATTTCTGTCACTTCCCCAGATTACCAGAGGCATGAACCCACTATCGAGCATAAATACTAACTCTTGGAGTTGCTAGCATCTACTTGGCCAAGATAGCTACTAACAACGGAAAGCATGCAAGATCTCAAATAACAAAGACATGATAGAATCAATAATCAATCTGAAATAGCATCTCAATATCCATCGGATCCCCGCAAACACAACATGTATGAATTACAAATAGATGATCTTGATCATGAACGGAGCTCACAAGATCTAAACATGAAAGCACAAAGGAGGAGAAACCAGCCATCTAGCTACTTCATAGATCCGTAGTCCAAGGATGAACTACTCACGCATCACACCGGAGGCTTGCATGGTGATGAAGAAGGCCTCCAGGTGAATTCCCCTCTCCGGCAGGGTGCCAGGAAGAGCTTCAGACCCCCCCCCCCCGATCTAGGGACAGAGATGACAGCGGCTACAGACTCTTTCGTGGATATTTGATCGGGTACCCAGGGTTTTCGTCCCGAGGGCAGCTTATAGGTGGAAGGAGAGGCCGAGGGGGTGCTGGGGTCGGCCAGACCACCCCCTGGCGCGGGCCAGGCCTGGCCGCGCGGCCAGGTGGTGTGGCCGGCCCCCAGCCCTTCTCCGTCTCGTATTCTAGCACTTGATCCCTTCCGGAAAAATAGGCACTTTGGCTTTTGTCCCATCCAATTCCGAGAATATTCATTTTCTGACTTTTCTGGAACCAAAAACAACAGAAAACAAGCAGTTGGCACTGTGGCTCTTGTTAATAGGTTAGTCCAAGAAATCATAATAAAAGTACTCCAAAGTTGGAACAAAACACAAGAAAGTGGATAAAACCAAGCATGGAACATCAAAAATTATAGATACATTTGCAATGTATCAGGGGTCTTCTTTGTTTCTATGGGCTCCAACTGCACCAGCTGTCCCCAAATTCGATTCTTCATATCTCTTGTTTCATCACTCTCTGCGAGTGCTGGCTCGGAATCGAGTCGTACTTCAGTATCTTCAAAAATCTTTTTAAGCTTAAGCGTCAGTCGGCGTCTGGTTCAATAGTTTACGATGTAGGAGGCTGCGGAATCCACATCAACTCCTCCGTAACCTACTTCGACATCAAGCTCACCACATCTGTCCAAGGGTGGAGAGACAAGTGGTTCTACATCCGCGACCAGAAGGCCAACGGAGAGCACTACGGACTCGCGCCCTTCGACCCCGTGGCGGCTTGCAAGAGGTGGAGCTCCTGGAAGAATGTCGTGATGCCTGGCGAGTCCGAGGAGACGGAGATGTTATATCAGTGTGTCTACAACCTCGAAGGCTGCATAGGCAAATAAGAGGGTGGCGCTGCTCTCATTCGCACGTGGTTGCGCCGCCGCATCCAGCCTCTGCAGGCTAGAGTCCATCCGATGTACCGCTGGATCGGTGCTGGCGATGTCACTCGCATATCTGCGGAGGGCATTTCGGCGGGTGAGGTAGATAGGAGATTGCGACTGGTGACCAAGTACACCGCCAAGGAGGATCTCCCAGGCGAGTCGGTCGGGCCTCCTTTCGACTCCAATAACCCACCACCTGAGGTAATTTTTTTGTTGTGAAGTGTTTATAGATTTTTGATTGGCTATCAAGTGCTCGATACATAATGATGCATCTTCTGATTGCAGGACTGGAACGTGGCTGCCAGTTTTCCTCCTCAGCTTGAAGGGATTACCCCTCGCGAAACAGAGGAGGAGGAGGATGAGTCGGGGTCTACGGTCCCCATGGAGGAAGAAGAGGAAGCCCCCCGAGTCTGGTGATCGTGGGACTCACAAGCAATCCCGCAGCGAGGATTCAGATGCGTCCTTGCCGTCGATGCCGGAAAATTCTCCTACTGCTGTTGCAGAGGGGCCCATCCCCGCCGTTCCTGTCCGCGCCGTGGCTCCTCCTGCTCAGAAGAAGCTGCGGTTGCTGAAGGAGTTGTCGGAAGACTCATTTGATCTCGAGAACTTTGAGGGGTAAGTTTTTGATATTTGCGAGGGCGTCTTGATTTCTTGGAAGTTGCTTTTCTGAAGTGGTGCTGGGCATGCTTTGCAGTCAAACGGCATCGTCGTCTTCTGACGACATCCAATTTGTGAAAGAATTTGGAGTCGCAGATTCCAAGACCAAGGAGGTGGCCACAAGGTCTTCTTCTCCTCTAGTGGCGGCCCACTCCGGCACCAATTCTTCGAGTTCCCCACATGCTAGGGAGCATCAGATGGTTGCACGGACGACTACCCAACAGGCATCTTCGGAGTCCCTGGAGGATCACGTAAGTATCCTTTTCTGCCGCTGGCAGTCGAATTTGTACTTTTCGGTTGATGATGAATCTTCATTTTCACTTGGTGTAGCACATCATGAAGGAATCTGCTCATCTTTTCGGTTGATGCTGAATCTTCATTTTCACTTGGTTGATGTTGAATCTTCATTAACATAAGTATCATCTCTTAATATGAAATTTTTGAATGAATAACAGTAAATTATGATATAAAATAGTGATGCAAAATGGACGTATCAGCTGTTATGTTCTTTTTTCGTCATCCGTCCCTTCACGAAAGTTGACAAGACAGAGGCGGCGACAACTATACGGCGATTCCCACCGTATAGTTGGTCGTTATGCCGTCTGTGACCTCCCCTCGCGTGCTTCCAAAGTGGGACTTGCTTGTTTTCTCCAGAATATTGTATTTCTCTAGTTAAATCCTTCTGTTGACGTTCAAAACCTGAAACACACAATAAAATCCAGGTTTTCTTTGCTACCGAAGTATTAGCGTTAGGTAAAGCCATAAAACGATCAAATCCGGGAGAAAACCATCAATAAAAGGCATAAAAGTGTGTCGAATCTCACAGCTATCAGTAAGTGGTGGTGGATGGCGACATGGACACCTAGGACGTCCTTCCCGCTCCGCGCCGGTGGCCACGGCGACTTCACCCCTCTCCCTCCATCCCTCCCTCTGGTTGCCTCTCATCTCCCAATCCCAGGCCAGGCCTCCTCCTCCCAGCAGTAGCAGATGGCGTCGGTCGGTGTCCGAGATAGCGGCCTTGCCACCTGCCACAGTCCAGCACCTCCAAGCCAAGGCGCACGCCCGCCGCCTACACCTGCGCGGAGACGACGACGACGACGGGCCAGAACACGGCTCAGACCTCTTTCTTAAAAAAAATAGACTTTGTCGTGCGGGTAAACAAGCACACGACAAATAAAAAGCCCCGTTCATTCATGCCGAGCCGTTAGGTACTTTAGTCTGTCGTGTGGCGTATTATTGCACATGGCAAAGGCAATGTCGTTTATATTTTTGCTTTGCCGTGCTGATGTGTGCCATGTGTTCTTTGCCGTGTATATTTACACGGCAAAGTCTTTGCCGTATATAATGGCCTTTGCCATGTATTTTTCACACACGGCAAAGTCACATGCCAAAACAAATATATTTCAAATCAATGGAGCCAATGTTACTCTACTCACACGGCCAATGCACTAGAGTAGCCCATGCCAATGGAGCCGGAGTCGACTCACACGGCAAAGTACTTATTTTTCACACACGGCAAAGTACACATATATTTGTTTTGATTAAAAAGGTTAAACATAGAAGGAGTAGGATCATATTAGCATCTTAAAATAGCACCGAAGTGCTACCGGAAATTTACTAGAACCACAACTGGTATCACAAAAGGAAGACCAATGCATTTACAATGTCTAAGACCTATTACAAAGTAGGCCCACAATAGAAGGATTTTTTTCTTCCGTTAACTATACGAACCATGAATCCATTGGAGTGTCTATATAATAAGCGTAACCACAACTAGCATATATCAACACCATATCCATATCCACAGCTGGTCCAATAGGCAGATGTTATTAAAAGAAAGACAGATCCAGAGAGATGTTTGTACTAGAGATACACTCTATTGCTAAACTAGTTAGCAATAGTAGAACCAAAATAATATGAAGTCTCCAGAAGTTCATTTAACTTTTCGATGCGGGAAGGATCTCGAACTTCGAGGACGAAGTGTTGTCTCAGGGTGGAAGGATTCACTGGTGGAAAAAGGGCCTCTAGTCCCGGTTCATAAGGGCCATTGGTCCCGGTTCCAGAACCGGGAGCAATCACTCGGGACTAATGCTAGTCCCGGTTCGTGCACAAACCGGGACCAATGGGTCTCCACGTGGGCGGGCGAGCTACGAGGGGGGTGGATCATTGGTCCCGGTTCGTGGGAAAAACCGGGACCAGTGGTTCCCCACGTGGCAGCACCAGAGACAGGCGGGGGTGGATCATTGGACCCGGTTCTGGGCACGAACCGGGATCGTTGGTCTCTGTGCCGCGGCAGGATTTTCGGGCTATTTTTCTGCCGCGGCAGGGTTTTGTGCCGCGGCAGGATTTCGGGCTAGTTTTCTGTCACGGCAGGATTTTTTTTATAAATTTAATGGTACTACATATATACAGCAATAATGAGTCCACCTAGTATCATTGAATCCGACTACAATGGGCTAGCAAATGCGACATTGGAAATAATACCTGTGCAGTCTATACTTTATGAGCTATGTGTGTTCCTTAGCCAAGATCCCCTTGACTTTTGTGCGACAACATGGAAGCCATCTCTCTTTCTACAAATCATTTGTCTCAAGCTCATGCCCAGCATATAGAGATGGATTACCAATTTGTCTGAAAAAGAGTAGCAAAAAAGGAACTGGGGATCTGTTTTGTGCTTTACAAAGATCAGCTCGTGGATATCTTCAGTTACTGCTGTCTAGTAGTTAGAGATGCCTAGTATATGTGGAGAGAGAAGAGGCAGAGGCCACATGGTTTGGATTGAGCCGCAATCCAATCTTTGTATAAACATTTCCAAGGTGGTTTCGAGCCAAATAGAAAAGAATCGTGAGATGGAGCTCGATTGAAAACAAGTGGCACATATAGAGTACAAACCAAAGAACCCAATCACGAGTTATTTTCATTGATAATGATAACTGAAACATGAATTATTACACCAAACAATCGATGAGTATCTTATTTCAAGGCAGCACCGCAATAGCAGTGGTATAAAAAACAACATGTGGTAGGTGCGCCGTATTGTATAGGAGGAACACACATGGAAATCAAATTGAAACCAACATGTACTAGATATGGAAGTAAGAAAGCCTAGGCGTGGCCGGTCGGATGAACAGCTTTATACCAGTTTGAACCCTTTCTGTTGCATAGCACATCGAGGCAAATCTCCATGCAATTTCCCCACGCTTTATTATTATGAGCAAAACGTGCCTCACACTCGTGATCGCATTGTGCGGAGCAGAAGATGCAATAAAAGCCTCCATACCCTTTGGTGCATTTGACCGGTCCTTCAGCCGCTTCCACTATTAGTGGCAGTCCGACGAAGAGGACCAGCACGAGCAGGGCTGCCATCTTGAGCATGACCGCGGAGATGGAACCCATGGCGATGATCAAGCGAGCAAGCTGTATGCTAATGATTCAGACTCACGACTATATACTATCAAGATGGTTGGATGATAGGGAACTCTATGCTAGCAAATGGAAGGATGGTGTCTTGCTTGATGAAATGATAGTGGGGCGAGGGGCTCCTGTTTTATAGCTAGCTAGGCGCACGACTGGCTGGCCGGAGATCTCATCGATTAATTGTGAGATCGATTACTCCAGCGCTAGGGGTATAGCACATAGTGCTATTGCACATAGTTGTGAGATCGATTAATTAAATATGGAATTAAGCTGGTATTCAGATGTAGTGTATATATTAGCCTAGATTAAGCTATTGAAGTGTGTTTTGGTACATGCTCGCACTCAAGATAGAAATTTTGACGCACTTTGAGTTATTAAATCGGATTACTACAGCGCCAGGGTGGAGATCCGTTTAGCGATGTGCGGCCATATTAATGGACGAACACACGTATTTCCAAGGTGTGTACCTCGTGCTCAGTTTTAATAGTATATACTCTCAGAAAGAGAAGAAGCTCACGGCATAAATTAATCAATGGTGTCAACATGTCTATTAAGGCATAAATTAATCAATGGCTAAGTTTTTAGAGATGTGCGGCCATGCTAATGAATGAATGCACGTATTCCTAAGTTGTGTACCGCGTGCTCAGTTTTCAGTTTTAATAGTATATACTCTCGAAAGAGAAGAAGCTGATGGCTCAAATTGATCAATGGTGTCAACACGTCTATTACACTAGCCCCAATAGGAATATGATAGGTGGTATCATGCATTACATGAATGCAAAATATTTATGTGTCACTGCAATGCTCTCGACTGGTATCTTGAAATAATCTTCTATTACGATTATCCATTGTACAGTTGTCGGATGGTGTGGACGAGTTCAAATGAAAACTACTAGAGAATGGTGTATAGAGCTTTGATTCAACCTGATATTCCGGTCGATGATAATTGGAAAATTTGGAAGATGAAAATACCCCTAAAGACAAAGATATTCGCATGGCATCTTTATAAGGGAGTAATTATTACAAAACATAATTTTCTAAAGAGGAATTGACATGAAAGTACACAATGCATTTTCTGTCATCAGGATGAGACGATCCGATATTTATTCTTCCATTATAAATTTGCTCGTTCTATATGGTCAATCATCCAAGTAGCCTCTGATTTATCTCCCCCAAGCTAGGTGGCCGATGTATTTGGTAACTGGTTGCATTTGATAGATGATAAATATGGGACTTTGTTTAGGGTGGGAGCACTTGCCATTATTTAGTCGCTATGGGTATGTAGAAATGACAATATTTTTAATAATATGGTGTCTTCTTCTCTGCAGGTTATCTATCTGGCCATGGCTATTCTTCGATCATGTACTACTCTCCAATGTATGGAGTCTCACGACTTGTTTGTAGAAGGGTGTACGCGATTGGAGGACACGGCGAGGGATATTTTCTCCAATTGGATGGCCGAGTGATATGCGTATTGATCTTCCATAGGTTGAGGCCGTTTATTATTTTGTTAGTGTTATTTGTAATGTTGGACTACTTTGTTTGTTCTCTAGTTGTGTGGATTGATCGGCTATGTGCATATTAGCTATACATAGGCTGGGTGTAAACACTACTGTTATGTAATAAAAGCGCCAATTTCCAAAAAAATATGTCACTGCAATTAATGATGAAAGAGATTGTGTTGGTATCATAGCTAGATACGGTATCATAGCAAAATCTTATACACAATTTTTCTTTATGATTCTATGAGACAATAAATATACTAAGACTATGATACTACTTCATGATACTATACATTATAAGGATGATATGATACTCCCATTGTGACTAGTCTTAAGGCATAAATTAATCATTGGCTCAGTTTTTAAAGATGTGTGGCCATGTTAATGAATGAACTCACGTATTCCTGAGGTGTGTACCTCGTGCTAAGTTTTCTGTTTTAGTAGTATATACTATCGATAGCGAAGAATCTCATGGCATAAATTAATCAATACCGTAACATGTCGCATAAATTAATCAATGGCTCAGGTTTTAGAGATGTGCGGCCATGCTAATGATTGAATGCACGTATTCCTGAGGTGATGTGTGTATCTCGTCCATAGTTTTCATTTTTAATAGTACTCCCTCCGTCCCAAATTTTGACGTATTGTTTTTGAAAAAGTCAAGCTACAAAAACGTTTGACCAAATATTTTTGCAAAAAAATCAAGAACAATAATATTATATAGATATCACGTGAAAATATGTTTCATGATGTATCCAAGGGTATATATTTTATATTGTAAATATTAATATTTTTCTAATGATTTGGTCACATTTTACATAGTTTGACTTTTCCAAACAATTATAGGTCTTAAGCCTTAGGACCAAGGATATATACTATTGAGAGCGAAGAAGCTCATAGCATAAATTAATCAATGATGTCAACACGTCTATTAAGGTATAAATTAATCAACTGCTCAGTTTTTAGAGATGTGTACCTCGTGGTCAATTTTCAGTTTTAATAGTATATACTCTCGAAAGCGAAGAACTTGTTGCATAAATTAATCAAAAGTTGCATTGCCCAACACATATATACACCATCGAAAAAACACATATCACTACTCGAAAATTCGTCTTTGCCATGCGCACATTCTTTGCCGTGTGCCAAACTAGAAAAGCAAACAGGCAAAAGTACTCTTTGCCGTGTACCTCCACAAAAACACACAGTAAACGCAGGCACACGAAAAAGAACTCGAAAACACACAGCAAAGATTCGGCACACGGCAAAGAATTCAAAAAACACATGGTAACGATCCGACGCACGACAAAGAATACTTTGCCATGTGCCGGAACTAGAGCATAGGGCAAAGCCGTGATATGCGTGGCACCCGTGTCTGCAGTTAATGGCGCCATAACTCGAAAACTTCTTTGCCGTGTGCCAGTGACAACACCCTAGCTACTAGTCTACTACCTAGGCTGGCCCCCCGCTGTGACGCACGCACCCACACCATAGGCCCCCGGCCTTATCCTGCCCCGCACCCATCGCACGCACACACCCACATCTCCAGTGTCGGGATGATGCACCTCATCCGCCCTCTCCCGCGCTGGCGACGACGCTCCTGATCCGCCCTCTCCTGCGTCGGTGACAACCTTCCCTCCGGCCGCATGCCCCGCACCACCTCCTCCCTCCAGCCGCATGCCCCGCACCACCTCCTCCCTCCAGGAAGACTGCGTGCGCGGCGAGTAGACGGCGGTGGCCGGTGACGTGGATGCCTAGGACGTCCTCCCCGCCCCAGGCCGGTGGCCACGGCGCCTTCACGCCTATCCCTCCACCCCTCCCTCTGGTCGCGCCTCATCTACCAATCCCAGGCCAGACCTCCTCCTCCCAGCAGCAGCAGATGGCGTCGGTCGGTGTCCGAGATGGCAGCCTCGCCACCCGCCACGGTCCAACAGCTCCAGGCTAAGGCGTCGACGCCCGCCGCCTGCACGTGCGCGGAGATGACAATGACGGGCCAGAACACGGCTCCAACCTCTTTTTAAAAAAAATATACTTTGCCGTGTGGGTAAACAAGCATACGGCAAACAAAAAGCCCCATAAGTTCACCCGAGCCATTAGGTACTTCAGTTTGCCGTGTGGGGCATTATTGCATATGGCAAAGACAATGTCGTGTATATTTTCAGATGCACACGGCAAAGCCTCTTTGCCGTGCTGATCTGTGCCATGTGTTCTTTGCCGTGTATAATGGCCTTTGCTGTGTATTTTTCACACACGGCAAAGTACTTATTTCCGGTCGCATGCCAAAACAATTATATTTCAAATCAATGGAGCCAATATTACTCTACTCACACGGCCAATGCACTAGAGTAGCCAATGCCAATGGAGCCGGAGTCGACTCACACGGCAAAGTACTTATTTTTCACACACGGCAAAGTACATATATATTTGTTTTGATTAAATATATATTTTTGAGTGACTAGATCCTTACATGAAGCACAAACCTGTGTGCAACATCTAGTTTGTGCTGATGTTATTGATCTAGAGGATAATAGGATGCGTAATGGAGGCATGAGTAGTTGATAGTACAGTAAGGAAAACCCTTATCGTGCAAGTTTTTAGTTGAAACACGAATACAAGTTTATAAGAAAATCTTATACTTCTGGAGTAATTCCAACCAACGCTTGGATTCATACAGGGTATCCACGAATGTGTCGGTAGACAGGAGAAGTCCTCGCAAGACCAATAGTATACAAGGATAGTAAGCTAGTCCAACCATAAAGCCAAAAGGACTAGGAGAGAGGTAGTGAAGCTTAGTAAATTCCTAAGGGTGGAAGACAATGGACGATGACCCAATTCCAAGAAATGAACCAAAAAAAGGTTAAACATAGAAGGAGTAGATCATATTAACATCTTGAAATAGCACCGAAGTGCTACCGAAAATTTACTAGAACCACAACTGGTATCACAAAAGGAAGACCAAGGCATTTCCAATATCTGAGACCTATTACAAAGTAGGCCCACAATAGAAGGATTATTTTCTTACCTTAACTCTACGAACCATGAATCCACTGGAGTGTCTATACAATAACCATAACCATAGCTGGTATATCAACACATTATCCATATCCACAGCTTGTCCAATAGGCAGATGTTATTAAAAGATAGACAAATCCGGAGAGATATTTCTACTAGAGATACACTCTATTGCTAAACTAGTTAGCAATATAGAACCAAATAGTATGAAGTCTGTAGAAGTTCCTTTAACTTTTCGATGCAGGAAGGATCTCGAACTTCGAGGACAAAGTTTTGTTTAAGGGTGGAAGGATTGTGCATTACTACATATTAAGCATATAAAAATCTGGGGGAATTCGACCATCAGATTAAAAGGGGGAAGTAGCCTACGAAGTTTCTCTCCATGAGACGATTTCCATATTTAAAATATGGACACTTGTTTGAGTGACAAGTGGAAGGGTTGTCGATTTCTCATGGTGACGAGGCTTTAACTCGTCAATGCCCATTGTTATGGACTTGGGTTTTGGAGAAGGAGGGAGCACTAGAGGCATTAATCGGCTAGCAAAAAAGCATACAGGGACGCAAGGTTTACCCAGGTTCAGGCCTCGTAGAGGTCCCTACTCCTGCTTGTCTGCTATTAGAATTATCGAAGGAAACGAAGATTACAGGGGGTGCGCAGATGCGATTTGGCGATGGTTGTGGAAACTAGGGTTGTGATCGTCCTCCTCGTTGTCCCCTCCTAGCCTTTATATAGATAGGCTAGTTCTCGGGTAGCAGGTCAAGTCGGTTACAGATTAGGGTTTGTCCCTTTGAACTTTCTATCTTAAGCTTCTTCTTGCGTTGCAAGCAAGCGGAGTCTCCGTGGGTCACCTGAATTCTGTATTGGGCCTTGACAACACCGTGGGATTCTGCTGTATCTGGATCGTATATGCAAAACTCGAGTACCTGTAGGGTATACCCATGTCAATAGCCCCTAGTGTCTAGAGGAATCGCAGATTCGACTGGAGACTTTATGAAGTCTTTCAAGTGCATGACTAAGAATTTTTTCGAGTGTTCTGTTTGTGTCATAGGGATTGTCGATATACGTGCCTGATTTATCCGATGTATTGTTATCAGTTAACTGCCTTAGGGAAAAACAACGCGATCTACTCAAACTCGAGTCCCTGGACTCGAATTCGGAAAAGTGATGGTGTAATTCGACTCAGGCCGCAGAGGTCTTACAGGAGTCGAATTCCAGTGTATAAAAGTGAGCACTTGACGCGTCCGTCAAGGCATGTTCATTATACCTGCAGGTACAAATATATTCCTGCTAGTGCACAGCTGGTGCGTTGCCAGGCCTTGTTCAGGTCTTATCTTCATGCTGTAAGCGCGGCATCCGAATTTTTGTCATCGCGGAGATGATTCGGGTGCCCAGGAGACGTAGTCTCTTTGCAGGGAAAATATGAGGCGGAGTCGCCATAGCATTCGAGTGTGGATGTTATCAACACATAGTACGATGTACAAGGAAAAATAATCATAGGGTGCGCGACCAGCGCTCCGTATGGGAGTAGCCCCCGAGTGCCTATTCGAGTCGTAGACTCGAGTAGGGACTAAAAACTTTCTGCGACTGCTGTCGTCTTTTGTTGCTTGTTTCAGTCGAATGTGCTTCCAGCGCTCCCTATGGGAGTAACCCGTAATTCACAATTGAATCGTTGATTTGAGTGATGGGTTTTCGTGAAGTTTGTACACCTGTATAAAAATTCTTCCGGGTGTGTGGCCAGCGCTCCTGTTAGGAGTAGCCCCCGAGTGCTTGGTTGAGTCGAAGACTCGAGCAAGGACTAAAGTAGTCAAAATCTTCTTCTGCTGGAATCGATGACGTCAGTGCTGACGATGTGATGACTTCAGTTGCCCGCGCGAGCGGTTTTGACGGGACGTGACGAGTAGTGGGTCCCACTTTCTGACTTTGATTTGATGGGACGTGCGTAATCTTCTGTTTTAACAGAGCCTCCTCGATTTCCGCGCGTAATGGGAGTAGTGGGGGACGGTTCGTGATTCACCTTCGCCACGCGTCCATGATGATGTGCGCCACGCGTCCAATGGGGTTTTTGCTAGCCATTGGATGACGCATGCGAGGAGGTTAAGTAGCAGCGTAGTGCGGTAATTTTTCCTTATCTCTCTTCTTGCTTTCGCATCCTTCACCATTGTTGCTCTTGTTGTTTCCTTGCGCTCATCTCCTCTGTGGCACTGGACCAGCTGCGCCTATTCCCCAGCTACTTCCTGCGTTCTCACCTCCATCGAAAGATGGGCAAGAACAAAGGAGGCGTCGCCGCTGGATCTGCGGCCACCATTTCCGCCGCCAAGAAGAAGGGAGGCACCACCGTCGTGGGCACCAGCTTCGCTGCCGCTGGGAAGAAGAAAGGTGCGGGCACCCGCGTCACCAATGGCTCCTGGCGTGCATCTCTCATCAAATCCTCCGAGCTGCACACTCTTCATCAAGATGGAGCGCTTCCGTCCATGGAAGATGACTCTCGAGTGCCTGGCGATGAGGTAATCCCTCGTCCTCCTGCGGGTTTCCGAGTGATGTTCCTTGCGTTCGTCATTCGAGGTCTCTCTCTTCCCCTGCATCCTTTTGTCAGGGGTCTTCTTTGATTCTATGGGCTCCAACTGCACCAGTTGTCCCCAAATTCGATTCTTCATATCTCTTGTTTCATCACTCGCTGCGAGTGCTGGCTCGGAATCGAGTCATACTTCAGTCTCTTCAAAAAGCTTTTTAAGCTTAGTCGCCAGTCGGCGTCTGGTTTAGTAGTTTACGATGTAGGAGGCTGCGGAATCCACGTCAACTCCTCCGTAACCTACTTCGACATCAAGCTCACCACATCTATCCAATGGTGGAGAGACAAGTGGTTCTACATCCGCGACCAGAAGGCCAACGGAGAGCACTACGGACCTGCGCCCTTCGATCCCGTGGCGGCTTGCAAGAGGAGGAGCTCCTGGAAGAATGTCGTGATGCCTGGCGAGTCCGAGGAGATGGAGATGTTATATCAGCATGTCTACAACCTCGAAGGCTGCATAGGCAAATAAGAGGGTGGAGCTGCTCTCATTCGCACGTGGTTGCGCCGCCGCATCCAGCCTCTGCAGGCTAGAGTCCATCCGATGTACCGCTGGATCGGTGCTGGCGATGTCACTCGCATATCTGCGGAGGGCATTTCGGCGGGTGAGGTAGATAGGAGATTGCGACTGGTGACCAAGTACACCGCCAAGGAGGATCTCCCAGGCGAGTCGGTCGTGCCTCCTTTCGACTCCAATAACCCACCACCTGAGGTAATTTTTTGTTGTGAAGTGTTTATAGATTTTCGATTGGCTATCAAGTGCTCGATACATAATGATGCATCTTCTGATTGCAGGACTGGAACGTGGCTGCCAGTTTTCCTCCTCAGCTTGAAGGGATTACCCCTCGCGAAACAGAGGAGGAGGAGGACGAGTCGGGGTCCACGGTCCCCATGGAGGAAGAAGAGGAAGCCCCCCGAGTCTGGTGATCGTGGGACTCACAAGCAATCCCGCAGCGAGGATTCAGATGCGTCCTTGCCGTCGATGCCAGAAAATTCTCCTACTGCTGTTGCAGAGGGGGCCATCCCCGCCGTTCCTGTCCGCGCCGTGGCTCCTCCTGCTCGGAAGAAGCTGCGGTTGCTGAAGGAGTCGTCGGAAGACTCATTTGATCTCGAGAACTTTGAGGGGTAAGTTTTTGATATTTGCGAGGGCGTCTTGATTTCTTGGAAGTTCCTTTTCTGAAGTGGTGCTGGGCATGCTTTGCAGTCAAACGGCATCGTCGTCTTCTGACGACATCCAATTTGTGAAAGAATTCGGAGTCGCAGATTCCAAGACCAAGGAGGTGGCTGCAAGGTCTTCTTCTCCTCCAGTGGCGGCCCACTCCGACACCAATTCTTCGAGTTCCCCACATGCTGGGGAGCATCAGATGGTTGCACGGACGAGTGCCCGATAGGCATCTTCGGAGTCCCTGGAGGATCACGTAAGTATCCTTTTCTGCCGCTGGCAGTCGAATTTGTACTTTTCGGTTGATGTTGAATCTTCATTTTCACTTGGTGTAGCTCATCATGAAGGAATCTGCTCATCTTGCGGAGCAAATCCTTGCCATGGGTCTTCAGCATGCTCTGTTGGACAGGCACCACCATGCTGTCGAAAGTTAGTACTACTCTTTTCTCTTTGCTCTGTTTCCATAGAAATATGTCGACTAAATTGCTATCATGCTTTGTCCTTTGTAGGTGAGCACAATGAACTTCTCCGTCGTGTTACGTCTCTCGAGAAGGGGCTTTCCGCGGCGGACAAAAATGTGATGAGGTAGTCGCGGCTCTAGAGGAGTCGCAGAACCATGAGGAAGACTTGCGCTCTTCCAACGCCGAAAGGGAGAAGTCGTTCAAACAACAAATTTTCTCGATTGCCAAGGCTCTCTCAGGTAACCTTCAGTTTGACCCTCATTTGCTCCTTTTTTGATGTCATGTTGCTGTGTTGATACTCTGTGTACGCAGATGCCGCTGGCATAAGCTTTGACGTCCAGGCCCTACGCCATGCGGATGCTCTGGCCAGCGTTGTAGCTGCTATCGAAGATTGCAGTGTGTCCCTCCAAGATACACTCGGGAAGGCCAAGAGTATGCTGAGCCGCCTCCACGAGGATATGTTCCCCAAGGCCGACTTAATCGATACCCTTGATGGCTTGGTGGAATCCTTCACGAAAGGTATCCCGGTGGACTTCAAGAACTCCCAGCGGTCTGTTGGCGCCACCATGGCACTCGCGATGGCGCAAGCCCATGGCATGGAGTTCGATTCCAGCGTGATCTCCAAGGCGATGCCTGTCGACGCGTATGGCCAACAGGTAGTGTTTGCTCCCTTTGCTACTGGTTGTGGTAAATACAGGACACGTCTCATCGAGACAGTCGCCAAGTATTCTGAAGAGTTGCGGCAAGTGAAGGCGGCGAAGGCGTCGGCGTCTGGGGCTACCACCGGGAAATCTGTGGCATCGGCGATTGCCACGGATTCTATGAGGCCCCCAAAGTCGAAGTCCAAGTCGAAGAAGAAGACTGGTCCTTAGTTGCCATTCTGTAATAGTTGTAGTTTCCCTTTACCTGAACTATGCTTTTGTGGGAGTGTCACTGTCGATACTTTGTTGTGCCTGAATGCATTCACCCTTTTATCAATGTATTCTTGTTCCCTTATTTTCTTCTTGCTTGATTGTGATAGGGTACTTCGAGTGGTCCTTCGAGTGATCCTCGTGACTCTCCTCCTACCGATGAAACCACGGTGCAGCCGCGTTCAAAGGTGGAGGAATTATCGTTGCTTTCGCGACCACGCGACCGCATTAAGCAGTTGGAGTGTGAGTTGCCCATCGTCCGCGATAACGCGGATGTGTGGAAGTCGAAAGATGAGAAGGCCACCGCCCGCGAGAAGTATCTCTTGGATGAAGTGGCGTAGTTGAACGAGAAGTTTAAATGTTAGCTCTCTATCTTCTCATCTTGTCTTTTAGTCAGTCGTGGCGATGCCTTGTCCTTACACTTTGATGATTGCTTGGTGTAGTTGTTAGCGCTCATAATCCGCATGATGAGAAGGACCGGGTGGCCATTCGGATGAATAACCTGTCCCAGGAGCAGCTGCAGGCTAGTGGGTATTTTTGGGTGGACCATGACCGTGCAGTCGCGTTGGTGACCCTACAAGATCGTTCTTCGCGAGTGCTTCAATGCTTGAAGCAGGCGCAGTCGTGCCATAGGCACATTTATCAAGAAATGTTTCCTCTTGACGTGGTACCCTCAAGCCTGTTGGCTCTTCTGGCGAAGTTTCGGGATATGAGCGCGGTCCACGAATGCGTGCGACAACAGTTAGTAGCTGGTGCCAAAGATGCGTTGTCGCTGGTGCGACTGCATAGGCCAGATGTGGATGTTGCGTTTGTTGCTGCTGGTCCGTCGCCTCCACCCGGGATGGCTTGGGACATGGTTCCGCATTATCGAGCGGTTGATCGGCCAGTAGAGGACATCGTCGATTTCTTTGAAGGGCAGACGAACGTTTTTATTTTGCAGCAGTAGCGTGATCTATATCCTGCACATAGGTGTACAACTGTTGTAAAGTTCGTATGATTGTATTGGGTGTATTTAACACCCGTTGATATGTGAAGAGCTCTTTAGCTTGTATAATTTTCGAGTGTATGGTACTCTGCAGTTCCTTTTCGTTAGCCTGACGTGTATTTATCTCAGCACCTTACCAACCTGCCAGGTGTGTTGCAACTGGGTTGGTGTTTATCAAGGGTTCGATTAGTAATGTGTCAGCTACTCGGGATACTATGATTTGTTCGCAGAACGAAGATGTAAAGGGTGGCGCAGCCCCCTACTGATGAAATTGCAAGAAAAATAGAAAAAGACACCGAGTTTTGGGGCACTTAGGTTTATTTATTCGCAGAATAGTACGAGGTACAAAGTGTGGCTAAGTAGCCTGGCTGAATAGCCTTATTTGTAATGTAAAAACAACACATCAGGTCCGTTCGAAGCGGACTCGAATTTGAGGTGCCCTTGTTGCTTCAGTCACAGAACCAGGTCTCCTTCAACGAAGGATCTGGGGCGTAGCCTTCTGCTGTGGTAATTGCGGAGATTCTGCTGATAGATCGTTGATCTTTCCACTATGATTTCACGTGCCTCATCGAGGAGGTCGACGGAGTCTTCGAGTGCGAGAGTTGACTCCTGTTCGCTGTAAGCAACCACCCGCGGGGCTTTGTAGCGCACTTCTGTGGGTAGCACCGCCTCAACACTGTGCACCATGAAGAACAGAGTGTATCCCGTGGCGCTGTTTGGAGTTGTGCGTAGGCTCCAAAGTACGGATTGTAGCTCGTCTGGCCCGCATCCGACGGCTGGTTTGAGTGGCCGAAGGAGTCGTTTCTTGATTCCGCCGCAGACGAGGCCGTTGGCCTTTTTGACTTGACCGTTGGTCTGGGGGTGAGCCACCGAGGCATAGCTAATGTTGATTCCCAGGTTTTCGCAGAATTCCCGAAACTCTTTGGAGGTGAAGTTCGTTCCATTGTTTGTGATGATGCTATTTGGCACTCCGAAGCGATAGACGATGGACTCGAAGAACTTGACGGTGCTGGCCCCTGATTGATTCATCACCGGCATGGCCTCGATCCACTTGGTGAATTTGTCGACCGCGACAAAGAGGTAAACATAGCCTCTGTGCGAGGACTTTGGGAGCTTGCCGACCATGTCGAGTCCCCATTGTGCGAAGCGCCAAGCCAATGGTATTGGCCTGAGTTCCATGCCAGGTGCGTGTGGTTTGCCCGTGAATCACTAGCAAGCGTTGCAGCGCTGGACGATGTCCTTGGCATCGCGCATGGCCATGGGCCAATAGAATCCAGCTCGTAGAGCTTTGGCGACGAGGGCGCGACTGTCAGCATGGTGTCTGCAAGTGCCTTCATGTATGTCGAGGAGGACGGCCCTTCCGTCCCCGTTGGAGACGCACCGTTGAAGTACCCCTGTGATGCTGCGCTTGTACAGTTCGCCGTTGATGAGGGCGAATACCTTCGGTCGTCGCGGAATGTGTCGCGCATCAGTCGGGTCATCTAGCAGCCTCTTTCTAAGCAGATATGTGATGTACGGTTGTGTCCAGGATGGCTCGATCATCATGACCTCCATTGGCCTTCGAGTCCCGTGCCAAGTTCCATGCCATCGAGTGTCATTGGCTCGTTGGGTGGCGTAGCCCCTGAGTCCATCGTCGTACTTTCTTTCTTCTCTGGAGGCTTGATGGAGCACTCGCTGATCCGCTCGAGGAATACCCCAGGTGGTATGGGGGCACAGGTAGAGCCGATGTTGGCGAGTATATCTGCCTCTTCGTTGCTTTCACGGCCAACATGTCATAGCTCTTAGCCGTCAAATTCACCCTCGAGTCTGTTGTAGAGGTCGTGATAGGCGATCATGTTGTCTCTCAGTGCGTCGCACTCGTGCATCGCTTGGTTGACCACCAGCTTGGAGTCACCGTCGATAATGAGCCTTTTGGCGCCGCAGGCTTTCGCCATCCGCATTTGATGGATCAATGCTTCGTATTTAGCTTCATTATTGGAGGCGGTGAACTGCATTAGCAGAACATACTTCATCTTGTCTCCTTGGGGCGATGTCAGTATGACACCTGCGCCAGCTCCGTCCTTTCGCTTGGACCCGTCGAAGTGCATTGTCCAGAGGTAGGACATATCTGGTTTGTCAGGGAGCTGGTTCTCCATCCAGTGCACGAGGAAGTCTGGGAGAACTTGCGACTTGATCGCGTCTCGCTTCTCGTATGTGATGTCGTGTGGAGACAACTCTATGCCCCAGAGCGCGACTCACCCAGTAGCATCAGGATTATTTAGTATATGCTCGAGTGGGGCGTCATTTACTACCATAATGGGGACGCCTTTTACGTTATTCGTCTTCTCCATGGCCAGTATGGCCTTTATTTTCTTCAGGTTTGCCTCAATCCCCCCCCCCTCCCGCAGAGATGAGATACCCGAGTAGTTGCCCAGATGGCACGCCGAAGGTGCATTTGTCTGGACTAAGCTTGAACTAGTAGCGATCGAGGTTAGCAAAGGTCACGCGGAGATCGTCGATTAATGTGGCTTCCTCTTTGGTTTTGATGACGATGTCGTTAACGTAGACTTGGATATTGCGACCAAGTTGGTTCTTGAGGCAAGCCTGCATGCACCCCTGATAGGTGCTTCCTACGTTTTTTAGTCCGAAAGTCATCGTGTTGTAGCAGAACACACCAAAGGGCGTTGTAAACACCGTTTTCTCCTGGTCTTCCTCCTTCATTCGAATTTGATTGTAGGCTGAGTAGGCGTCGAGGAAGCAGAGGTGCTCACATCCCACAGTGGAGTCAATTATTTGATCGATCCGTGGCAACGGGAAGTGATCTTTTCGGCAGTGCTTATTCAAGGAGGTGAAGTCCATGCACATCCTCAGGATATCCGTGTCTTTTTTAGGCACAAGCACTATGTTGGCGAGCCAGGTGCTTTCCTTAATCTCGCGTATGAAATTTGCATCGAGGAGTCTGTTGATCTCAATACCGACTGCTTTTGCTCTTGGTTAAGACAGTCGACGTATCGTCTCCTAGACTGGCCTTGCGTCTAGATTCACATTGAGTGACTGCTCGGCGAATTCCCTCGGAACTCCTGGAATGTTCGCAGGACACCAGGTGAAGATTTCCCAGTGCTCACGGAGGAAATCGACGAGCATGAGTTCCTATGCGGAACTCAAGTTGTTGGCGATGAGAGCCGTCTTGGCTGGGTCCGTTGGGTGGACTAGACTTTCTTTGTGTGCACCAATGAGTCGAAAGACAGGTCGGGTGAACTTGGCCTGCTCAGGGGAGGCAAACTATTGTCTGTCGACTGCTTCAGTTTTGCGAGTTCCTCTTGCATGCCAAAGGACTGGGAGATTCTGTTGAATTCCCTGTCGCAGCTATCAGACCTCTCAAAGTTTCTGTTCATTGTGATAATGTCATTTGGTCCTGGCATCTTCATCTGCAGATAGGCGTAGTGTGGTACCGCCATGAATCTCGCGAACGTGACACGCCCGAGCATGCAGTGGTACTGTGAGGGCCAGTCGACGACTTTAAAGTCGATGCGTTCTCACTGAAAATTTTGCGGCGTGCCAAAGATGACGTCGAGGTTAATTTTGCCCGGGGGGTATACGCCCTTCCCTAGGACGATGCCGTGAAACGTCGTGTCTGAAACTTCCAGGCATGTCAGAGGGATCCTCATCGCGCACAAGGTACTTGCGAACATGAGGTAGATGCCGCTCCTGCCGTCCATGAAGACGCGACTCATATCGAAGCCCTGATCTGCGCCTAGAGTATGAGGGGACAGTGGCCTAGACGAGAAACTTGGCTCGGGTGGTCGTGCTTGTCGAAGGTGATGCAGGACTCGCTTCCACTGAGGTACTCAGTGGTGGAAGGTGGAGAGTTTATCGCCAAATTGACTTGGCGTGTGATTGCCTTCTGCATTCGATTAGAGGGGCGCCCTTTTTGGATCATTCCCATGTTGCCCGCAGCTTGCGGGTACGGCTCACCTCCATGCTGCTAGACTGGCGCAGCCGCAGGTGGTGGTGGCCCAGGTGCTGGTGGTGGATCTCCATGTCCCACAGTGCCTGGGGTAGCTCCATAGCCCCGGTTGATCGCGTCGTGATTCATATGGGCCAGGCCCTCGTGGAGTTTGAGGAACTCGCGGCAATCCTTTAGAAGGTGGCGGATTTTTTCTTGCCGTCGTGCTTGTCGATGTAGAAGTGCACGTTGCATGGTCTGGACAGTTTGTCATAGATGGATGTTGCGGGTGCCTCTTCGCGAATGCGGTGTTGCCACACTTGCGCGGTTTTCCCAGTGTCACAGTATCCTCCGGTGCGATATCCGTTGTTGCGGTTGTCGTCGTGTTTGTCGGCGTAGCTAGTCGCGACCATGTTGACTTTGTCGTGCTCCTTGTAGACGCGCATTCAACGTTTTCCTCAGCGGTCGCGTCTGCGCCCAAGGTCATCATCATCGTCGGAGTAGGTGTAGTATTTTACCAAATCTTCTCGGTCCGCCCACCGATTCGTGATTTCCATCAGGTGGTCGATCGTTTTGGGCGTCGAGCGGCCCAGCTCCTCCCTGAGATCTATACAACGAACGCCATCATTGAACGCGTTGATTGCGTGGTCCTCCGAGATGTTTTCTGCGGAGTTCTTGATGATGGACCACCTCTGGATGTACGAGCGCAGCGACTCGCCAGACCTTTTGTAAGTGCCCTTGAAGTTGCACACGAAGCTGTAGACCAGATCTTCCCAACTACGAACGTATCCACGCGGGAGGTTGTTGAGCCATGCGTGAGCGGCGCCCTGCAGCTGCAGGTGCAGGCATTGCATGGTCGTGCTTTGACTCCCACCGTGCAGCCTGACGGAGGAGATGTGATCCTCCAGCCAAATCTTCGGGTCCTATAGGCCATCAAATTTTGGGTTCTCCGAGGGGAGTTTGAACCCTTTGGGCATTCGCTTTTGCCTGATGGCTCTGCTGAAGCATCTGGCACCGCAGAGCTCCACCTCGTCGTCTTTTGAGTCAGTCGAACGAGCGCATCTTGCGCACATGTTTTCGACCTTGCGCTGCGTGATGTTGTTGCGTGCATCGTACTTTTGCTCGTGCCGCCGTGAGCGGCGACGTCGAGACAGGTCAGTGTTGGCTCTTTGTCGAGGGCGGCATCGATTAGTCCCAGACCCGCGATCGCAGATCGGTGCATGGCAGCTCACAGATCTCCAGCCGGTGGCTGGTTGTTGAGAAGGTACATCGTGGCCAGTGTTACCACAGCTTGCGGCATCTTTGGGAGCACATTGCCCCGCGTATCCACCGTCATAGAGCCAAAGCTGAGGACTTTTACGGCTTCTACACGCTCCTGGTTGGTGAGGTGGGCCAGTCGAGATCGTCTTTTGTTGGCCAGGTGCTCGTTGCCTTTGGAGGAGGATCCTCCATGGGAGGAGAGCTGAGCTCGCCGAAGGCTCGAGTCATCTGCCGCCTTTCTGCGTGCCTCAAGTTGCGAGATTACCTGCTGCTAGCGTTTGAATTCTTCCTTCAACAACCAATGGTAGACCATCAGCATGTCCTGCGATGTGTTGGGGGGTAGAGGATTGCCTCGTAGAGCTTCTCGACAGCGGGCCCATTCATTGTCGTTGAGCTTGACCAGAATGCGCTATCCGCTGTTCTCATTCACCGTGAGGTGCGGTTCTCCTCCCGTCCCATTATTGGTGGGCGGATGGGGGCCACCGTTGGTAGGGCTGCCGTTTGCGACTGGTATACCGCCGTTGGTCGGTCCAGTGCTAGTGCCAGCGTTTTCGCGATTGATGCCGGTGTCGCCCGCGTTGATGACGGTGTACATGAAGTGATTGGGAAAGCTGTTGCTCCCACAACTTTCAGATCTGGAGCCATAGGCTCCATCTTCTATGGCCAGATCACCCAGATTGGATCCGTGACTGATGTCATTGTCCGTGCCTCCAGCTTTTGTTGGGGTGTTGAGCTCGCTGAGGGTGCCGATTGGTGGCGGGAACCACGATGCTGGAGCAATCGCGGGTGTCGTCGGTTGGTCGGGCATGCGAACCGTGCCCAGTTGACGGACCTGGAAGCGGAAGCTCCCAATCGCCAAGCCGATCCCATCACCCACGGACTCGAAAGCCGGGCGGGTGGCCGGCGTGTGGACGGTGAAGTCGAAAGCACCGAAGAGCTGGCGAATCTCCGCTGTTGCGGAGTTGTAGATCGCGGTTGATGGGGCCGAAGAAGCCGCGACATTAGCACTCCCAGTTCCCACAGACGGCGCCCATTGACGAGGGTTTAACTCGTTAATGGCCATTGTGATGGACTTGGGTTTTGGAGAAGGAGGGAGCGCTGGAGGCATCAATCGGCTAGCAAACAAGCACACAGGGACACAAGGTTTAGGCCTCGTAGAGGTCCCTACTCCTGCTTGTCTGCTCTTGGAATTATCGAGGGAATCAAAGATTACAGGGGGTGCGCAGATGCGATCTGGCGATTGTTGTGGAAACTAGGGTTGTGATCGTCCTCCTCGCCGCCCCCTCCTAGCCTTTATATAGATAGGCTAGGTCTCAGGTAGCAGGTTGAGTCGGTTACAGATTAGGGTTCGTCCCTTTGAACTTTCTATCTTAAGCTTCTTCTTGCGTTGCAAGCAAGCGGAGTCTCCGTGGGTCACCCAAATTCTGTATTGGGCCTTGGCAACGCCGTGGGGTTTTGCTGTATCTGGACCGTATATGCCAAAATCGAGTACCTGTAGGGTATACCCATGTCACATGGTGTGCTTTGTATGTGAAACAACAATTGATCTTGATAGAGACTGTTTGGAATAATTGTTTGTGTGCTACAAAATTTGACATGACCTCTCTTGTAATTTGAACAAACTCAACACAATTCTAATAAACAAATAGATTACATATATATATATGGATGCAATAGTATCAGCACAAGTACAAATAAGTAGTATATAAATACAATTTGATGCCTAAGTATCAGTACACCTCAAATATATTCAAAATACAACCCTTCCAAAGCAAGAGTACAATTCACAACCAAAAGGTTCCGAGATCACGTATAAAAGAATAATAAGAGTCCAAGTCCCAAAATACAAACCAACTAAACAAATATTACAAGAATCTTTAAAAACTTGAATACAATCAAATTACAAAAATAAGAAAGAAAATCCTAATCTATCCATATCTTCCCATCTTCCAATTCTTCTCATCTTTCCACATACATCTATCTTCCTTCTTTCTTATCTGCAAGCAAACAACAAAATAGTTAGAAAGAGCAATGATCATACCATTATTAGGCAAAAGTTAGGAATTATAAAAATCTATCCAAAACCTAATCAAAAAATTACTATAGCTACGCCATCTACCTGTAGCACTAGAACTACTAGTAGAGCAGAATATATTGTTTCGTATGCTTGGTGACACACGGCCTGACCCACGACTATAATTCTAGAGCTCCTAGCTTCCTAATCATCAAACTGTGATGAGAAGGAGCAAACAACCACATAGATAATGAGCAAGTAAACCTAAAACACCATTTTCTAGTATAGTAATCCTAGAGTTGATCTAGTCCAAGTGAGAAAATTAAACCAATGGAAAAGAACATTGATCAAGTAGTAGTAGTTTGACCAAAACAGAATTAAACCAAGCTTTGACTTACTAAAAACCTAGATTTCTCAAATAATAGAACTAATACAGATCCAAAAGGTAAACCAATAAAAATGAAGAACACCTTCTTCTAAACATAACCAACCAAAATAAATCTGCAAGCAATAAGTACTAATGTAAACAACCCAAAATTTTATTTGTTTCAACTGGAAAATGTAAAACATTATATGTCGGTTCCGTGCTCTTCATGGGTCATGGGACCATAGGCACCGGACCGGGCGTCCCGCAGGCTATATTGCCAGGAAGCACGGGGAGTTACCCCCAGGTAGATTCTCAGTTCCTTTGCCCGGCGCGAGAGGCCGGAGACCACCCAAAGAAAGAATTGGACAACTGTCCAGCGATGCCTGACCTGTGCGGACACGACGCAAGAATAAGCTAAGCATTGGACCTACGTTTGGGAAAAGTCCACTCCCCGCTCGCTGGCAGCACTTGGACGACGCATGTCTTTCATGCACACTGCACCTCGCCGCGTGGCCGAGCAAGGACTCTGTCGTGTGCCCTCTAGAACCCGCCGACACCCCTGCCGATAGCATCGGCACGGATAGACCGCCCGTGGACATGAAGCTGACATGACGAGTCCATCGCTTGTATGTTGCGGGCGGTGAGAAACACGCGGCATCAAAGCGGGTTTTATAGGCCACGTTGCAGGATGGAGCCCTCCGCGTGGCCAAGCTCACACCGCCATATGTCACCTGACCACTGTGGTGTCCCCTTATCTATATAAAAGGAGGCCTAGGTCGAACTTGACGAGGAAGGATATTTAGACTAGAGAACCTTCCCGGTGAAGGAGCCAGTGTAACTGTGTGATAATCAGATAGTAGCGAGTTGCAGGACACAGGGATCCGATCACTACAGACGTAAAAACATTATGTCTCTCTCTGTATTTGTGTTCATCTAGCTCACCGATCGAGCTCAACGGACGTTGCAACCCTGGCCGAATAAAAAAGCGGGACTCATACCCCCGTGTCGAAAATCAAGACACGACATCTGGCGCTCCAGGTATGGGGCGCACTTCTGCGAGCAACCTTCATCGGCGGCCAAGCACTCCATTCGCGCATGGTGGCGCAGAGTCAGCAGAGGCGTCGGCAATGGACGATTGGTGCAGCTGAGCGGGCAAAGAGGATTGCACATATCCTCAGACGAACCAGGTGCGGTGGTACCCGTCCTGCATTCTTTGTCGCCCCCTACGATGGGTCGGAACATACTGGTTTAGGAGAAGCCCCGGGTGCGGGCGACGTCGCCAGTGAGTTGCTTCCACCCGCTATGGATTTTCTCAGACTGGGAGCGGCGCTAGCGGCACGTGACGCCCTCCTCCGATTCCAGCCTAAGGTTATCGGAAAATAGCCTTGGGGTAGGATCCTGGCTTGTTAGGCTCATGGATCTCGTAGGGTACATCTTGCGACACCACCAGTCAATGTGTCCACGCTGCATAGAGCTTTTTCCCCTTACCATCATCGTGACCAGGGGAAGAGACACACAGTTTTCATTCCAGGAAACCTACACCTTATTCGTTTCCCCGTTATGCCCTGAGCGAACACTTGCCGCAAAGCACCGCGAGGGCACACCTGCGCAAGTCCCACACTGCGTGACGTCCTATGCCTCCGTGGGGGCTCCTCGGCGTTCCCCTCGCACAACGCCGTCAAACGTCTTTCCCAGGAGGTATGCGATGTGCATCCAAGTGTGGATGCTCAGCGCCTCCTCAAGTGGTTGGCCGTGGCATTTACCTGAAGGGAATATGTCCTGAGAGGCAATAATAGAGTTGTTATTATCGTATTCCAATTATATGATAGATGTTTATTTTACATTTTATAATTATATTGCTTGAAAACGTTAATACATGTGTGTTTAATAAACAAATAAAAGGTTTCTAGTTATGCCTCTCTTATAAACTAGCTCGTTGATTAACAAAATGATCAAGGTTTCCTAATCATGGACATTGGATGTTGTTAATAATGAGGTCATAGCATTGGTGGAATGTTCTGATGAACATTCATCCGAAGAATAGCAATATGATAAAAGTCATTGTGTTAAAATTATTGTGACATCATACGAAGTAATTTTAGTCCTTAGACCATGAGATCATGTCAATCACCGTGCTATCACAGTCACCACCCCGCTGTCACAGTCACCACCGTGCTGTCGAAAGTTAGTACTACTCTTTTCTCTTTGCTCTGTTTCCATAGAAATTTGTCGACTAAATTGCTATCAGGCTTTGTCCTTTGTAGGTGAGCACAATGAACTTCTCCGTCGTGTTACGTCTCTCGAGAAGGGGCTTTCCACGACGGAGAAAAAATGTGATGAGGCAGTCGCGGCTCTAGAGGAGTCACAGAAGCATGAGGAAGACTTGCGCTCTTCCAACGCCGAAACGGAGAAGTTGTTCAAACAACAACTTTTCTCGATTGCCAAGGCTCTCTCAAGTAACCTTCAGTTTGACCCTCATTTGATGTCATGTTGTTGTGTTGATACTCTATGTACGCAGATGCCGCTGGCATAAGCTTTGACGTCCAGGCCCTGCGCCGTGCGGATGCTCTGGCCAGCGTTGTAGCTGCTATCGAAGATTGCAGTGTGTCCCTCCAAGATACACTCGGGAAGGCCAAGAGTATGCTGATCCGCCTCCGCGAGGATATGTTCCCCAAGGCCGGCTTAATCGATACCCTTGATGGCTTGGTGGAATCCTTCGCGGAAGGTATCCCGGTGGACTTCAAGAACTCCCAGCGATCTGTTGGCGCCACCATGGCACTCGCGATAGCGCAAGCCCATGGCATGGAGTTCGATTCCAACGCAATCTCCAAGGCGATGCATGTCGACGCGTATGGCCAACAGGTAGTGTTTGCTCCCTTGGCTACTGGCTGTGGTAAATACGGGACACGTCTCATCGAGACAGTCGCCAAGTATTCTGAAGAGTTGCGGCGAGTGAAGGCGGCGAAGGCGTCGGCGTCTAGGGCTACCACCGGGAAATCTGTGGCATCGGCGATTGCCACGGATTCTATGAGGCCCCCAAAGTCGAAGTCCAAGTCGAAGAAGAAGACTGCTCCTTAGTTGCCATTATGTAATAGTTGTAGTTTCCCTTTACCTGAACTATGCTTTTGTGGGAGTTTCACTGTCGATACTTTGTTGTGTCTGAATGCATTCACCCTTTTATCAATGTATTCTTGTTCCCTTATTTTCTTATTGCTTGATTGTGATAGGGTACTTCGAGTGGTCCTTCGAGTGATCCTCGTGACTCTCCTCCTACCGATGAAACCACGGCGCAGCCGCGTTCAAAGGTGGAGGAATTGTCGTTGCTTTAGCGACCACACGACCGCATTAAGCAGTTGGAGTGTGAGTTGCCCATCGTCCGCGATAACGCTGATGTGTGGAAGTCGAAAGATGAGAAGGCCACCGCCCGCGAGAAGTATCTCTTGGATGAAGTGGCGTAGTTGAACGAGAAGTTTAAATGTTAGCTCTCTGTCTTCTCATCTTGTCTTTTAGTCAGTCGTGGCGATGCCTTGTCCTTACACTTTGTTGATTGCTTGGTGTAGTTGTTAGCGCTCATAATCCGCAGGATGAGAAGGACCGGGTGGCCATTCAGATGAATAACCTGTCCCAGGAGCAGCTGCAGGCTAGTGGGTATTTTTGGGTGGACCATGACCGTGCAGTCGCGTTGGTGACCCTACAAGATCGTTCTTCGCGAGTGCTTCAATGCTTGAAGAAGGCGCAGTCATGCCTTAGGCACATTTATCAAGCAATGTTTCCTCTTGACGTGGTACCCTCAAGCCTGTTGGCTCTTCTGGCGAAGTTTCGGGATATGAGCGCGGTCCACGAATGCGTGCGACAACAGTTAGTAGCTGGTGCCAAAGCTGCGTTGTCGCTGGTGCGACTGCATAGGCCAGATGTGGATGTCGCGTCTGTTGCTGCTGGTCCGCTGCCTCCGCCCGGGATGGCTTGGGACATGGTTCCGCATTATCGAGCGGTTGATCGGCCAGCAGAGGACATCGTCGATTTCTTTGAAGGGCAGACGAATGTTCTTATTTTGCAGCAGTAGCGTAATCTGTATCCTGCACATAGGTGTACAAGTGTTGTAAAGTTCATATGATTGTATTGGGTGTATTTAACACCCGTTGATATGTGAAGAGCTCGCTAGCTTGTATAATTTTCGAGTGTATGGTACTCTGCAGTTCCTTTTCGTTAGCCTGACGTGTATTTATCTCAGCACCTTGCCAACCTGCCAGGTGTGTTGCAACTGGGTTGGTGTTTATCAAGGGTTCGATTACTAATGTGTCAGCTACTCGGGATACTACGATTTGTTCACAGAACGAAGATGTAAAGGGTGGCGCAGCCCCCTAGTGATGAAATTGCAAGAAAAATAGAAAAAGACACAGAGTTTTGGGGCACTTAGGTTTATTTATTCGCAGAATAGTACGAGGTACAAAGTGTGGCTTAGGAGCCTGGCTGAATAGCCTTATTTGTAATGTCAAAACAACACATAAGGTCCCTTCCAAGGGGACTCGAGTTTGAGGTGCCCTTGTTGCTTCAGTCACAGAATCAGGTCTCCTTCGACGAAGGATCTGGGGCGTAGCCTTCTGCTGTGGTAATTGCGGAGATTCTGCTGATAGATCGTTGATCTTTCCACTATGATTTCACGTGCCTCATCGAGGAGGTCGATGGAGTCTTCAAGTGCGAGAGTTGACTCCTGTTCGCTGTAAGCAACCACCCGCGGGGCTTTATAGCGCACTTCTGTGGGTAGCACCGCCTCAACACTGTGCACCATGAAGAACGGAGTGTATCCCGTGGCGCTATTTGGAGTTGTGCGTAGGCTCCAAAGTACGGATTGTAGCTCGTCTGGCCCGCATCTGACGGCCTTTTCGAGTGGCCGAAGGAGTCGTTTCTTGATTCCGCCGCAGACGAGGCCGTTGGCCTTTTTGACTTGACCGTTGGTCTATGGGTGAGCCACCGAGGCATAGCTAATGTTGATTGCCAGGTTTTCGCAGAATTCCCGGAACTCTTTGGAGGTGAAGTTCGTTCCATTGTCTGTGATGATGCTATTTGGCACTCTGAAGCGGTAGACAATGGACTCGAAGAACTTGACGGTGCTGGCCCCTGATTGATTCATCACTGGAATGGCCTCGATCCACTTGGTGAATTTGTCGACCGCGACAAAGAGGTAAACGTAGCCTCCGTGCGAGGACTTTGGGAGCTTGCCGACCATGTCGAGTCCCCATTGTGTGAAGCGCCAAGCAAATGGTATTGGCCTGAGTTCCGCGCCAGGTGCGTGTGGTTTGTCCGTGAATCACTGACAAGCGTTGCAGCGCTAGACGATGTCCTTGGCATCGCGCATGGCCATGGGCCAATAGAATCCAGCTCGTAGAGCTTTGGCGACGAGGGCGCGACTGCCAGCATGGTGTCTGCAAGTGCCTTCATGTATGTCGAGGAGGACGGCCCTTCCGTCCCCGTTGGAGACGCACCGTTGAAGTACCCCTGTGATGCTGCGCTTGTACAGTTCGCCGTTGATGAGGGCAAATACCTTTGATCGTCGCGCAATGTGTCGTGCATCAGCCGGGTCATCTGGCAGCCTCTTTCTAAGCAGATATGTGATGTACGGTTGTGTCCAGGATGGCTCGATCATCATGACCTCCATTGGCCTTCGAGTCCCGTGCCAAGTTCTATGTCATCGAGTGTCATTGGCTCTTTGGGTGGCGTAGCCACCGAGTCCATTGTCGTACTTTATTTCTTCTCTGGAGGCTTGATGGAGCACTCGCAGATGCGCTCGAGGAATACCCCAGGTGGTATGGGGGAGCAGGTGGAGCCGATGTTGGCAAGTATATCCGCCTCTTCGTTGCTTTCACGGCCAATGTGTCATAGCTCTCAGCCGTCGAAATCACCCTCGAGTCTGTTGTAGAGGTCGTGATAGGCGATCATGTTGTCGCTCAGTGCATCGCACTCGTGCATCGCTTGGTTGACCACCAGCTTGGAGTCACCGTAGATAATGAGCCTTTTGGCGCCGCAAGCTTTCGCCATCCGCATTCCATGGATCAATGCTTCGTATTCAGCTTCATTATTGGAGACGGTGAACTGCATTAGCAGAACATACTTCATCTTGTCTCCTTGAGGCGATGTCAGTATGACACCTGCGCCAGCTCCGTCCTTTCGCTTGGACCCGTCGAAGTGCATTGTCCAGAGGTAGGACATATCTGCTTTGTCGGGGAGCTGGTTCTCCATCCAGTACACGAGGAAGTCCGGGAGAACTTGCGACTTGATCGTGTCTCGCTTCTCGTATGTGATGTCGCGTGGAGATAGCTCTATGCCCCAGAGCGCGACTCACCCAGTAGCATCAGGATTATTTAGTATATGCTCGAGTGGGGCGTCGTTTACTACCACGATTGAGTGCTCCTGAAAGTAGTGATGCAGTCGCCTGGCTGTCATGAAGACGCCATATGCAGTATTCCTGAGGTGATGTGTGTATCTCGTGCATAGTTTTCATTTTTAATAGTACTCCCTCCGTCCCAAAGTTTGACGTATTGTTTTTTAAAAAGTCAAGCTACAAAACGTTTGACCAAAGTTTTTTAAAAAGTCAAACTATAATATTATATAGATATCACGTGAAAATATGTTTCATGATGTATCAAGGGTATATATTTTATATTGTAAATATTAATATTTTTCTAAAGATTTGGTCACATTTTACATAGTTTGACTTTTCCAAACAATTATAGGTCTTAAGCCTTAGGACCAAGGATATATACTATTGAGAGCGAAGAAGCTCATAGCATAAATTAATCAATGATGTCAACACGTCTATTAAGTTATAAATTAATCAACTGCTCAGTTTTTAGAGATGTGTACCTCGTGCCCAATTTTCAGTTTTAATAGTATATACTCGAAAGCGAAGAACTCGTTGCATAAATTAATCAAAAGTTGCATTGCCCAACACATATATACACCATCGAAAAAACACATATCACTAATCGAAAATTCGTCTTTGCCATGCGCACATTCTTTGCCGTGTGCCAAACTAGAAAAGCACACGGCAAAAGTACTCTTTGCCGTGTACCTCCACAAAAACACACAGTAAACGCAGGCACACGAAAAAGAACTCAAAAACACACAGCAAAGATTCGGCACACGGCAAAGAATTCAAAAAACACATGGTAACGATCTGACGCACGACAAAGAATACTTTGCCATGTGCCGGAACTAGAGCATAGGGCAAAGCCGTGATATGCGTGGCACCCGTGTCTGCAGTTAATGGCGCCATAACTCGAAAACTTCTTTGCTGTGTGCCAGTGACAAAACACGGCAAAATTCGACCAATTAGATTGCCAAAAACTTGCTCCCTTGGATCACCATTTTCTGCCATTCGATCACGTCCATCCGACAGCCCAAATCCTCCCTAGAAAACACACCCTAGCTACTAGTCTACTACCTAGGCTGGCCCCCCGCTGTGACGCACGCACCCACGCCATAGGCCCCCGGCCTTATCCTGCCCCGCACCCATCGCACGCACACACCCACATCTCCAGTGTCGGGATGATGCACCTCATCCGACCTCTCCCGCGCTGGCGACGACGCTCCTGATCCGCCCTCTGCGCCGGTGACAACCTTCCCTCCGGCCGCACGCCGCACACCACCTCCTCCCTCCAGCCGCATGCCCCGCACCACCTCCTTCCTCCAGGAAGACTGCCTGCGCGGCGAGTAAATGGCGGTGGCCGGTGACGTGGATGCCTAGGACGTCCTCCCCGCCCCACGCCGGCGGCCACGGCGCCTTCACGCCTATCCCTCCACCCCTCCCTCTGGTCGCGCCTCATCTACCAATCCCAGGCCAGACCTCCTCCTCCCAGCAGCAGCAGATGGCGTCGGTCGGTGTCCGAGATGGCAGCCTCGCCACCCGCCACGGTCCAACAGCTCTAGGCTAAAGGCGCCGACGCCCGCCGCCTGCACGTGCGGGGAGACGACAATGATCGGCCAGAACACGGCTCCAGTCGACTCACATGGCAAAGTACTTATTTTTCACACACGGCAAAGTACATATATATTTGTTTTGATTAAATATATATTTTTGAGTGACTAGATCCTTACATGAAGCACAAACCTGTGTGCAATATCTAGTTTGTGCTGATGTTATTGATCTAGAGGATAATAGGATGCGTAATGGAGGGATGAGTAGTTGATAGTATAGTAAGGAAAACCCTTATCGTGCAAGTTTTTAGTTGAAACACAAATACAGGTTTATAAGAAAATCTTATACTTCTGGAGTAATTCCAACCCGCTTGGATTCATACAGGGTATCCACGAATGTGTCGGTAGACAGGAGAAGTCCTCGCAAGACCAATAGTATACAAGGATAGTAAGCTAGTCCAACCCTAAAGCCAAAAGGACTAGGAGAGCGGTAGTGAAGCTTAGTAAATTCCTAAGGGTGGAAGACAATGGACGATGACCCAAATCCAAGAAATGAACCAAAAAAAGGTTAAACATAGAAGGAGTAGATCATATTAACATCTTCAAATAGCACCGAAATGCTACCGAAAATTTACTAGAATCACAACTGGTATCACAAAAGGAAGACCAAGGCATTTCCAATATCTGAGACCTATTACAAAGTAGGCCCACAATAGAAGGATTATTTTCTTACCTTTGCCACGCGTCCATGATGATGTGAATAGGGTTTTTGCTGGCCATTGGATGACACATGCGAGGAGGTTAAGTAGCAGCGCAGCTACGGTAATTTTTCCTCATCTCTCTTCTTGCTTTCGCATCCTTCACCATTGTTGCTCTTGTTGTTTCCTTGCGCTCATCTCCTCTGTGGCACTGGACCAGCTGCGCCTATTCCCCAGCTACTTCATGCGTTCTCATCGCCATCGAAAGATGGGCAAGAAGAAAGGAGCCGCCACCGCTGGATCTGCGGCCACCATTGTCGCCGCCAAGAAGAAGGGAGGCACCACCGCCGTGGGCACCAGCGCCGCTGCCGCTGGGAAGAAGAAAGGTGCGGGCACCCGCGTCACCAATGGCTCCTGGCGCGCATCTCTCATCAAATCCTCCGAGCTGCACACTCTTCGTCAAGATGGAGCGCTTCCGGTCCACGGAAGATGACTCTCAAGTGCCTGGCGATGAGGTAATCCCTCGTCCTCCTGCGGGTTTTCGAGTGATGTTCCTTACGTTCGTCATTCGAGGTCTGTCTCTTCACCTGCATCCTTTTGTCAGGGGTTGACGGCTCAATGCACGGCGCCCAGAAGAATGCTTGGTGCATGGTTGATGTAGAGCTCGTTGGGAACCCCAAGAGTAAGGTATGATGAGCACAGCAGCAAGTTTCCCTTAGTTATGGAACCAAGGTTTAATCGAGCGAGTAGGAGCAAGGAAACACCTCAAAGGTGTTACTAGCTGAGCTTTGGCAGGGCGCACTACCGGTGCTAGTAGCAACGTGGAGACCTGCACAACACAACCACAGAACTTTGTCCCCAACTTGCGATGAGGTTGTCAATCTCACCGTGTTTTGCGGAAAACAAAGGATTAAACGTATCGAATGGAAATAAGTAAAAGTTTGCAGAAAGTAAACACAAAGCAGAAACAGTTTATAGATTGTATGTAAAGTAAAGGACCGGGATCCATAGTTCACTAGAGGTGGCTCTCCTTAAGATAGATAACATGTTGGGTGAACAAATTACAGCGGGGCAATTGACAAACACCGAGAAAGCAATACATTCATATACTAATCATCTTGACTCCTTTAAGACTTGATTGGGCATTACAACATAATACATAGACCGCCATCCAACTGCATCTATGACTAATAATCCACCTTCAGGTTATCATCCGAACCCCCTCTAGTATTAAGTTGCAAGCAACAGATTATTGATTTACGAACTGCGTGTAAAGTAAATAATACAATTGTTCTATGAACAAAGGATCGTTGTTTTCTCCCTAGTAGCAACAACACATCTAGTACCTTAGAGATTTCTGTCACTTCCCAAGATTACCAGAGGCATGAACCCACTATCGAGCATAAATACTAACTCTTGGAGTTGCTAGCATCTACTTGGCCAAGATAGCTACTAACAACAGAAAGCATGCAAGATCTCAAATAACAAAGACATGATAGAATCAATAATCAATCTGAAATAGCATCTCAATATCCATCGGATCCCCGCAAACACAACATGTATGAATTACAAATAGATGATCTTGATCATGAACGGAGCTCACAAGATCTAAACATGAAAGCACAAAGGAGGAGAAACCAGCCATCTAGCTACTACATGGATCCGTAGTCCAAGGATGAACTACTCACGCATCACACCGGAGGTTTGCATGGTGATGAAAAAGGCCTCCAGGGTGAATTTCCCTCTCCGACAGGGTGCCGGGAAGAGCTTCAGATCCCCCCGATCTAGGGACAGAGATGACGGCGGCTACATACTCTTTCGTGGATTTTTGATCGGGTACCTAGGGTTTTCGTCCCGAGGGCAACTTATAGGCAGAAGGAGAGGCCGAGGGGGTGCTGGGGTCGGCCAGACCACCCCTGGCGCGGGACAGGCCTGGACGCGCGGCCAGGTGGTGTGGCCGGCCCCCATCCCTTCTCCGTCTCGTATTCTGGCACTTGATCCCTTCCAGGAAAATAGGCACTTTGGCTTTTGTCCCGTCCAATTCCGAGAATATTCATTTTCTGACTTTTCTGGAACCAAAAACAACAGAAAACAGGCAGCTGGCACTATAGCTCTTGTTAATAGGTTAGTCCAAGAAATCATAGTAAAAGTACTCCAAAGTTGGAACAAAACACAAGAAAGTGGATAAAACCAAGCATGGAACATCAAAAATTATAGATACATTTGCAATGTATCAACATCCCCAAGCTTAACTCCTGCTTGTCCTCGAGTAGGTAAGTGATAAAAAGAAATAATTTTTGAGGTGACATGCACCATCAAAATTTGATCAAAGTATTTGCAAAACTCAAAGCTGGGATCATAGTACTTCAATCATAACATGAAAGACAAAGTTCTAGCAATAAGCAAAGAAACTATGATACAACATGAAAAGGCACAAACAAAAGATTCATGAATAACATGCTTTGCAAGACGTTTGTTTGTTTCACATAAAGAAAACATAGCATAAAAGTATTCAGCTTGTCCCTCAATAGAGTAGCAAATATAAATGCATAGGACACCTTCAATGTTCATAAGAGTGACTAGATACAATAGTTTCAAACAAGCAATAACAAGTTATGCATCAATCAACTAGTCTTGGGACAATGCACATAGAACTAAGAATGGCCACTATGCTCCCAAAGTAGTGCATAAAGATAGAAGGTGGAGACTCAATATAATGGTGGAAGAAAGGCCTTTTGTAAAAATGAAGTAGGGATTCAAGTCTCATAAAGAGCTTCCAAAAATTATGGTACTTATAGCTTTCAGCTCTCATTGCCCCTATCATAAGCATCTTGAAGGTTATTAAGGTTAAAGTGACACAACTAAGAGGATATGCTTGACAAGTTATAAACCGAAATCTCATGCCCCTTACTTACGAAGACCGATCCTCATGCTACTCAACTTCAGTCACGAGTAAGCTCTTGTCATTGTAAGTATATGTATATCATTAAGAACCGCCAACGGGGTACCCCTTGCACATGATACAGGAGCTTTCCCATAATCAAAATGACAAGGCAAGCAGACAATGAGCATCTCAGCGATCTTTTTATTTGCTATTTGCATAGGTTTTTATTGAGGATGCTTCATAGAGTGCTCACTATGGTGATGCTACAAGTTTCCACCATGATTAGGCATGGCTTAGGCTAGCGGCCCAGGCGTTTCTCTAACACATATACAAACTCCATGATCTTACAAGTTCCACATTTATATCACACCGCCGGGATCCGTAAGCAAAAGAACATAATATCAACGGGGTACAAAGTACAAGTGCAATGTTGAAAGCGTTCCCCATGAAACATGGTTCTGCTAATTTCAACTTATAAAGCGCAAGCATATACGCAACAAAGAAGGACCCAATGGTTCAAGTTTATTAGAGGCAATAAAGTAAAGTGTGCCATCAAGTTCGTGAGAGCTTTAATCACTAGTTTTCTCATAACAAGTGGAAGGTAAACAAAAGCATGAATATACTTGGAATAGCATAAGCTAGTAGGTAGGTATGGTGGACTCTTTGGAAAAACTTGGTTTAGGGAGTTGGATGCATGAGTGGAACTCATACTTGGTGGTGGAGGCTAGCAAAAGACTGGGAGCGACAAACTAAGAGAGCAATAATGGCCATAATCATGCAGAGCGACAAAACATCATTGATCAAAGCATAAAGTGATACGACAAGTTGAAAACTAAAGGATCATAAAGGCTATGGTGACTTGAGATAGTCATAACATGGTGTGAGCATGTGCCAAGTTAACCCAAATAAAGCATCAAAGGAGAATACCACTATACTATGCTTTAATATGCTAAAACAACGCATGATTCATCCAAGGCACATTAAGCAATCTTAGTTGTTTATAACAAGTCATGCTACAGCAAAGAATACTAAGCATAAAGCAAAAACAATATCGAGCATGGCATGATAAAGCATGGCCACAGTCAAAAACGAGCTCTTTTTACCACATAAGCATAAACTTTCCTACTCTTTTCCAAACCAAACCAAACTATTTGCAAACCAATGTATGAAAGAGGGGGTCCAACCAACTTATTCAGAAAACTAAACAAACCAATAAAACTAAAAACCAAAACGAAAACGAAAAAGAAGACGCTCCAAGAAAATCACAACTGTGCATGAAACAATAAAAATGAAGCGTTTGGAAGAAACCTGGAATTTTTATTGATGAAGAAGGGGGTGCCTTGGGCATCCCCAAGCTTTGACGCTTGTACTTCTTGGATATTTCTTGGGGTGACACGCATGGCATCTTTAAGCTTTAGCTTTAGTCCATCCTTCATCTCATTACTCATTCCTTCCATATACCTGAAATTTTTCCTTCATACAAAACTTCACACAATCTCATTAGCAAACATTAGTGCACTTAAGATAAGTAAGTCTCAAGGTTCAGTTCTAACACCAAATAAACTTCCATTAGAACACTAGCTACTGTAGCACTTCCCTCAAAAAGCTCAATTCCCCAAAGGAACTCAAGAAGGAACCAACAAGAAGCAAATGCAGAAAATGGCAGAAATCTGTCAAAACAGACCAGCAGGTAAATACGAATTTTTTCGAAGACCTTCTGTTGCTGAAATCAAAAAGTGTTGAACTAACGAAAGTTAGATAACAACCTGGGGCAGAATCACAAACAATTACAGCTCATTCCGACGTACAGAGCTCTCTCAATAATTTTTACGGTGAAGCACAGAAATCTGTTTCGGGACAGCAACTTTCCCAATCATTACTTCACTCTCATTAGAGGTTACTCTTGGCACAAAAAGCAAATAAAAAGGATAAGGAGAGGTTATTATAGAGGTAATAACTTCCAAGACTCAACTAAAACTCTTGGGTTATCTCCCAACAAGTACTTTTCTTTAACGCCTTTAAGTTAGGCATAAGAACCAAAGAAAGAATCAAGTGTTCTCAAATGGAGAAGCATTAAGATCAATACCAGAAATATTTTCAACAAGGCAAGGTATATCATCCAAATAAGTTCTAGAGGATCCTCTCTCAATGCTCTTGGGTTCACTATTCTCATCAAAAGGGTTTGCAGGAACAATCCAATCAAGATTCTTTTCTATGGCATCATGTATTGCTACTAGTTTAAAGGGTATTGGTATCTTAGGTTCCTCCCCATTAGGTTCGGTTTTGTTCATATTTTCTCGCGTACCAGCAACATCTACACATGATCCTAGCATATTGAAACGTTCAAAAACTTTTCTAGCATCCTTGGCAACATCATAGAATTCCTTAAACAAAGTTTCTAGAATAAAATCCCTCTTTTCAGGATCCTCGATTTCTTTAAGCTTAAGAAACATTACTTGCATTAAGGGGTTGAGGTTAACAAACCTAGGTTCTAACATGTGAATTAAAGAAGCTGCAGCAATCTCATAATTTGGAGCAAGTTCTACAAGGGATCTATCCTCAGTATCTTCATGTTTGCTAACATGATTAAAGAATTCTTCAATGTTATCTTTCCCAATTATAGAACCACTACCAATTGGAAGGTCTTTCAGGGTGAACTTGGGGATCAACATGGTGAGCTAAGGAAGAGGTGAAAACTAAAGGAGACTTATTTTTTTGTGTTTTCAAATAAGAAAGCAAACAAGTAAAACTAATTTTTTTGTGTTTTTTGAAGAACAAAACAAACAAACAAAGCAAAAAGAAACTAAGCAAAACAAAAACAACAAAGTAAAGAGATTGGTTATGAGGGACTCCCCTTGTGAAGATGTCCCTGACTCCCCGGCAACGGCGCCAGAAAAATTCTTGATGGCTCAATGCACGGCGCCCAGAAAAATGCTTGGTGTGCGGATGATGTAGAGCTCGTTGGGAACCCCAAGAGGAAGGTATGATGAGCACAGCAGCAAGTTTCCCTCAGTTATGAAACCGAGGTTTAATCGAACCAGTAGGAGCAAGGAAACACCTCAAAGGTGTTACTAGCTGAGCTTTGGCAGGGCGCACTACTGGTGCTAGTAGCAACGTGGAGACCTGCACAACACAACCACAGAACTTTGTCCACAACTTGCGATGAGGTTGTCAATCTCACCGTGTTTTGTGGAAAACAAAGGATTAAATGTATCGAATGGAAAGAAGTAAAAGTTTGTAGAAAGTAAACACAAAGCAGAAACAGCTTATAGATTGTATGTAAAGTAAAGGACCGGGATCTATAGTTCACTAGAGGTGGCTCTCCTTAAGATAGATAACATGCTGGGTGAACAAATTACAGCGGGGCAATTGACAAACACCGAGAAAGCAATACATGCATATACTAATCATCTTGACTCCTTTGAGACTTGATTGGGCATTACAACATAATACATAGACCGCCATCCAACTGCATCTATGACTAATAATCCACCTTCAGGTTATCATCCGAACCCCCTCCAGTATTAAGTTGCAAGCAACAGATTATTGCTTTACGAAATGCGTGTAAAGTAAACAATACAATTGTTCTATGAACAAAGGATCGTTGTTTTCTCCCTAGTAGCAACAGAACATCTAGTACCTTAGAGATTTCTATCACTTCCCCAGATTACCAGAGGCATGAACCCACTATCGAGCATAAATACTAACTCTTGGAGTTGCTAGCATCTACTTGGCCAAGATAGCTACTAACAATGGAAAGCATGCAAGATCTCAAATAACAAATACATGATAGAATCAATAATCAATCTGAAATAGCATCTCAATATCCATCGGATCCCCGCAAACAAAACATGTATGCATTACAAATAGATGATCTTGATCATGAACGGAGCTCACAAGATCTAAACATGAAAGCACAAAGGAGGAGAAACCAGCCATCTAGCTACTACATGGATCCGTAGTCCAAGGATGAACTACTCACGCATCACACCGGAGGTTTGCATGGTGATGAAAAAGGCCTCCAGGGTGAATTTCCCTCTCCGACAGGGTGCCGGGAAGAGCTTCAGATCCCCCCGATCTAGGGACAGAGATGACGGCGGCGACATACTCTTTCGTGGATTTTTGATCGGGTACCTAGGGTTTTCGTCCCGAGGGCAACTTATAGGCAGAAGGAGAGGCCGAGGGGGTGCTGGGGTCGGCCAGACCACCCCTGGCGCGGGACAGGCCTGGACGCGCGGCCAGGTGGTGTGGCCGGCCCCCATCCCTTCTCCGTCTCGTATTCTGGCACTTGATCCCTTCCAGGAAAATAGGCACTTTGGCTTTTGTCCCGTCCAATTCCGAGAATATTCATTTTCTGACTTTTCTGGAACCAAAAACAACAGAAAACAGGCAGCTGGCACTATAGCTCTTGTTAATAGGTTAGTCCAAGAAATCATAGTAAAAGTACTCCAAAGTTGGAACAAAACACAAGAAAGTGGATAAAACCAAGCATGGAACATCAAAAATTATAGATACATTTGCAATGTATCAACATCCCCAAGCTTAACTCCTGCTTGTCCTCGAGTAGGTAAGTGATAAAAAGAAATAATTTTTGAGGTGACATGCACCATCAAAATTTGATCAAAGTATTTGCAAAACTCAAAGCTGGGATCATAGTACTTCAATCATAACATGAAAGACAAAGTTCTAGCAATAAGCAAAGAAACTATGATACAACATGAAAAGGCACAAACAAAAGATTCATGAATAACATGCTTTGCAAGACGTTTGTTTGTTTCACATAAAGAAAACATAGCATAAAAGTATTCAGCTTGTCCCTCAATAGAGTAGCAAATATAAATGCATAGGACACCTTCAATGTTCATAAGAGTGACTAGATACAATAGTTTCAAACAAGCAATAACAAGTTATGCATCAATCAACTAGTCTTGGGACAATGCACATAGAACTAAGAATGGCCACTATGCTCCCAAAGTAGTGCATAAAGATAGAAGGTGGAGACTCAATATAATGGTGGAAGAAAGGCCTTTTGTAAAAATGAAGTAGGGATTCAAGTCTCATAAAGAGCTTCCAAACATTATGGTACTTATAGCTTTCAGCTCTCATTGCCCCTATCATAAGCATCTTGAAGGTTATTAAGGTTAAAGTGACACAACTAAGAGGATATGCTTGACAAGTTATAAACCGAAATCTCATGCCCCTTACTTACGAAGACCGATCCTCATGCTACTCAACTTCAGTCACGAGTAAGCTCTTGTCATTGTAAGTATATGTATATCATTAAGAACCGCCAACGGGGTACCCCTTGCACATGATACAGGAGCTTTCCCATAATCAAAATGACAAGGCAAGCAGACAATGAGCATCTCAGCGATCTTTTTATTTGCTATTTGCATAGGTTTTTATTGAGGATGCTTCATAGAGTGCTCACTATGGTGATGCTACAAGTTTCCACCATGATTAGGCATGGCTTAGGCTAGCGGCCCAGGCGTTTCTCTAACACATATACAAACTCCATGATCTTACAAGTTCCACATTTATATCACACCACCGGGATCCGTAAGCAAAAGAACATAATATCAACGGGGTACAAAGTACAAGTGCAATGTTGAAAGCGTTCCCCATGAAACATGGTTCTGCTAATTTCAACTTATAAAGCGCAAGCATATACGCAACAAAGAAGGACCCAATGGTTCAAGTTTATTAGAGGCAATAAAGTAAAGTGTGCCATCAAGTTCGTGAGAGCTTTAATCACTAGTTTTCTCATAACAAGTGGAAGGTAAACAAAAGCATGAATATACTTGGAATAGCATAAGCTAGTAGGTAGGTATGGTGGACTCTTTGGAAAAACTTGGTTTAGGGAGTTGGATGCATGAGTGGAACTCATACTTGGTGGTGGAGGCTAGCAAAAGACTGGGAGCGACAAACTAAGAGAGCAATAATGGCCATAATCATGCAGAGCGACAAAACATCATTGATCAAAGCATAAAGTGATACGACAAGTTGAAAACTAAAGGATCATAAAGGCTATGGTGACTTGAGATAGTCATAACATGGTGTGAGCATGTGCCAAGTTAACCCAAATAAAGCATCAAAGGAGAATACCACTATACTATGCTTTAATATGCTAAAACAACGCATGATTCATCCAAGGCACATTAAGCAATCTCAGTTGTTTATAACAAGTCATGCTACAGCAAAGAATACTAAGCATAAAGCAAAAACAATATCGAGCATGGCATGATAAAGCATGGCCACAGTCAAAAACGAGCTCTTTTTACCACATAAGCATAAACTTTCCTACTCTTTTCCAAACCAACCCAAACTATTTGCAAACCAATGTATGAAAGAGGGGGTCCAACCAACTTATTCAGAAAACTAAACAAACCAATAAAACTAAAAACCAAAACGAAAACGAAAAAGAAGACGCTCCAAGAAAATCACAACTGTGCATGAAACAATAAAAATGAAGCGTTTGGAAGAAACCTGGAATTTTTATTGATGAAGAAGGGGGTGCCTTGGGCATCCCCAAGCTTTGACGCTTGTACTTCTTGGATATTTCTTGGGGTGACACGCATGGCATCTTTAAGCTTTAGCTTTAGTCCATCCTTCATCTCATTACTCATTCCTTCCATATACCTGAAATTTTTCCTTCATACAAAACTTCACACAATCTCATTAGCAAACATTAGTGCACTTAAGATAAGTAAGTCTCAAGGTTCAGTTCTAACACCAAATAAACTTCCATTAGAACACTAGCTACTGTAGCACTTCCCTCAAAAAGCTCAATTCCCCAAAGGAACTCAAGAAGGAACCAACAAGAAGCAAATGCAGAAAATGGCAGAAATCTGTCAAAACAGACCAGCAGGTAAATACGAATTTTTTCGAAGACCTTCTGTTGCTGAAATCAAAAAGTGTTGAACTAACGAAAGTTAGATAACAACCTGGGGCAGAATCACAAACAATTACAGCTCATTCCGACGTACAGAGCTCTCTCAATAATTTTTACGGTGAAGCACAGAAATCTGTTTCGGGACAGCAACTTTCCCAATCATTACTTCACTCTCATTAGAGGTTACTCTTGGCACAAAAAGCAAATAAAAAGGATAAGGAGAGGTTATTATAGAGGTAATAACTTCCAAGACTCAACTAAAACTCTTGGGTTATCTCCCAACAAGTACTTTTCTTTAACGCCTTTAAGTTAGGCATAAGAACCAAAGAAAGAATCAAGTGTTCTCAAATGGAGAAGCATTAAGATCAATACCAGAAATATTTTCAACAAGGCAAGGTATATCATCCAAATAAGTTCTAGAGGATCCTCTCTCAATGCTCTTGGGTTCACTATTCTCATCAAAAGGGTTTGCAGGAACAATCCAATCAAGATTCTTTTCTATGGCATCATGTATTGCTACTAGTTTAAAGGGTATTGGTATCTTAGGTTCCTCCCCATTAGGTTCGGTTTTGTTCATCTTTTCTCGCGTACCAGCAACATCTACACATGATCCTAGCATATTGAAACGTTCAAAAACTTTTCTAGCATCCTTGGCAACATCATAGAATTCCTTAAACAAAGTTTCTAGAATAAAATCCCTCTTTTCAGGATCCTCGATTTCTTTAAGCTTAAGAAACATTACTTGCATTAAGGGGTTGAGGTTAACAAACCTAGGTTCTAACATGTGAATTAAAGAAGCTGCAGCAATCTCATAATTTGGAGCAAGTTCTACAAGGGATCTATCCTCAGTATCTTCATGTTTGCTAACATGATTAAAGAATTCTTCAATGTTATCTTTCCCAATTATAGAACCACTACCAATTGGAAGGTCTTTCAGGGTGAACTTGGGGATCAACATGGTGAGCTAAGGAAGAGGTGAAAACTAAAGGAGACTTATTTTTTTGTGTTTTCAAATAAGAAAGCAAACAAGTAAAACTAATTTTTTTGTGTTTTTTGAAGAACAAAACAAACAAACAAAGCAAAAAGAAACTAAGCAAAACAAAAACAACAAAGTAAAGAGATTGGTTATGAGGGACTCCCCTTGTGAAGATGTCCCTGACTCCCCGGCAACGGCGCCAGAAAAATTCTTGATGGCTCAATGCACGGCGCCCAGAAAAATGCTTGGTGTGCGGATGATGTAGAGCTCGTTGGGAACCCCAAGAGGAAGGTATGATGAGCACAGCAACAAGTTTCCCTCAGTTATGAAACCAAGGTTTAATCGAACCAGTAGGAGCAAGGAAACACCTCAAAGGTGTTACTAGCTGAGCTTTGGCAGGGCGCACTACTGGTGCTAGTAGCAACGTGGAGACCTGCACAACACAACCACAGAACTTTGTCCACAACTTGCGATGAGGTTGTCAATCTCACCGTGTTTTGTGGAAAACAAAGGATTAAATGTATCGAATGGAAAGAAGTAAAAGTTTGTAGAAAGTAAACACAAAGCAGAAACAGCTTATAGATTGTATGTAAAGTAAAGGACCGGGATCTATAGTTCACTAGAGGTGGCTCTCCTTAAGATAGATAACATGCTGGGTGAACAAATTACAGCGGGGCAATTGAAAAACACCGAGAAAGCAATACATGCATATACTAATCATCTTGACTCCTTTGAGACTTGATTGGGCATTACAACATAATACATAGACCGCCATCCAACTGCATCTATGACTAATAATCCACCTTCAGGTTATCATCCGAACCCCCTCCAGTATTAAGTTGCAAGCAACAGATTATTGCTTTACGAAATGCGTGTAAAGTAAACAATACAATTGTTCTATGAATAAAGGATCGTTGTTTTCTCCCTAGTAGCAACAGAACATCTAGTACCTTAGAGATTTCTATCACTTCCCCAGATTACCAGAGGCATGAACCCACTATCGAGCATAAATACTAACTCTTGGAGTTGCTAGCATCTACTTGGCCAAGATAGCTACTAACAATGGAAAGCATGCAAGATCTCAAATAACAAATACATGATAGAATCAATAATCAATCTGAAATAGCATCTCAATATCCATCGGATCCCCGCAAACAAAACATGTATGAATTACAAATAGATGATCTTGATCATGAACGGGGCTCACAAGATCTAAACATGAAAGCACAAAGGAGGAGAAACCAGCCATCTAGATACTACATGGATCCATAGTCCAAGGATGAACTACTCACGCATCACACCAGAGGCTTGCATGGTGATGAAGAAGGCCTCCAGGGTGAATTCCCCTCTCCGGCAGGGTGCCGGGAAGAGCTTCAGATCCCCCTGATCTAGGGACAGATATGACGGCGGCTACAGACTCTTTCGTGGATTTTTGATCGGGTACCTAGGGTTTTCGTCCCGAGGGCAACTTATAGGCGGAAGGAGAGGCCGAGGGGGTGCTAGGGTCGGCCAGACCACCCCCTGGCGTGGGCCAGGCCTGGCAGCGCGGCCAGGTGGTGTGGCCGGCGCCCAGCCCTTCTCCGTCTCGTATTCTGGCACTTGATCCCTTCCGGAAAAATAAGCACTTTGGCTTTTGTCCCGTCCAATTCCGAGAATATTCATTTTATGACTTTTCTGGAACCAAAAACAACAGAAAACAGGCAGCTGGCACTGTGGCTCTTGTTAATAGGTTAGTCCAAGAAATCATAATAAAAGTACTCCAAAGTTGGAACAAAACACAAGAAAGTGGATAAAACCAAGCATGGAACATCAAAAATTATAGATACATTTGCAATGTATCAGGGGTCTCCTTTGTTTCTATGGGCTCCAACTGCACCAGTTGTCCCCAAATTCGATTCTTCATATCTCTTGTTTCATCACTCTCTGCGAGTGCTGGCTCGGAATCGAGCCGTACTTCAGTCTCTTCAAAAAGATTTTTAAGCTTAAGCGTCAGTCAGCGTCTGGTTCAGTAGTTTACGATGTAGAAGGCTGCGGAATCCACGTCAACTCCTCCGTAAGCTACTTCGACATCAAGCTCACCACATTTGTCCAAGGGTGGAGAGACAAGTGGTTCTACATCCGCGACCAGAAGGCCAACGGAGAGCACTCCGGACTCGCGCCCTTCGACCTCGTCGCGGCTTGCAAGAGGAGGAGCTCCTGGAAGAATGTCGTGATGCCTGGCGAGTCCGAGGAGACGGAGATGTTATATCAGCATGTCAACAACCTCGAAGGCTGCATAGGCAAATAAGAGGGTGGAGCTGCTCTCATTCGCACGTGGTTGCGCCGCCGCATCCAGCCTCTGCAGGCTAGAGTCCATCCGATGTACCGCTGGATCGGTGCTGGCGATGTCACTCGCATATCTGCGGAGGGCATTTCGGCGGGTGAGATAGATAGGAGACTGGGACTGGTGACCAAGTACACCGCCAAGGAGGATCTCCCAGGCGAGTCGGTCGTGCCTCCTTTCGACTCCAATAACCCACCACCTGAGGTAATTTTTTTGTTGTGAAGTGTTTATAGATTTTCGATTGGCTATCAAGGGCTTGATACATAATGATGCATCTTCTGATTGCAGGACTGGAACGTGGCTGCCAGTTTTCCTCCTCATCTTGAAGGGATTACCCCTCGCGAAACGGAGGAGGAGGACGAGTCGGGGTCCGCGGTCCCCATGGAGGAAGAAGAGGAAGCCCCCGAGTCTGGTGATCGCAGGACTCACAAGCAATCCTGCAGCGAGGATTCAGATGTGTCCTTGCCGGAAAATTCTCCTACTGCTGTTGAAGAGGGGCCCATCTCCGCCGTTCCTGTCCGCGTCGTGGCTCCTCTTGCTCGGAAGAAGCTGCGGTTGCCGAAGGAGTCGTCAGAAAACTCATTTGATCTCGAGAACTTTGAGGGGTAAGTTTTTGATATTTGCGAGTGCGTCATGATTTCTTGGAAGTTGCTTTTCTGAAGTGGTGCTAGGCATGCTTTGCCGTCAAACGGCATCGTCGTCTTCTGACGACATCCAATTTGTGAAAAAATTCGGAGACGCAGATTCCAAGACCAAGGAGGTGGCCGCAAGGTCTCCTTCTCCTTCAGTGGCGGCCCACTCCGGCGCCAATTCTTCGAGTTCCCCACATGCTGGGGAGCATCAAATGGTTGCATGGACGACTACCCAATAGGCATCTTCGGAGTCCCTGGAGGATCACGTAAGTATCCTTTTCTGCCACTGGCAGTCGAATTTGTACTTTTTGGTTGATGTTGAATCTTCATTTTCACTTGGTGTAGCTCATCATGAAGGAATCTGCTCATCTTGTGGAGCAAATCCTTGCCATGGTTCGTCAGCATGCTCTGCTGGACAGTCACCACCGTGCTATCGAAAGTTAGTACTACTCTTTTCTCTTTGCTCTGTTTCCGTAGAAATTTGTCGACTAAAATGCTATCAAGCTTTGTCCTTTGTAGGTGAGCACAATGAACTTCTCCGTCATGTTACGTCTCTCGAGAAGGGGCTTTCCGTGGCGGAGAAAAAATGTGATGAGGCAGTCGTGGCTCTAGAGGAGTCGCAGAACCATGAGGAAGACTTGCGCTCTTCCAACGCCGAAAGGAAGAAGTTGTTCAAACAACAACTTTTCTCGATTGCCAAGGCTCTCTCAGGTAACCTTCAGTTTGACCCTCATTTGCTCCTTTTTTGATGTCATGTTGTTGTGTAGATGTACGCAGATGCCGCTGGCATAAGCTTTGACGTCCAGGCCCTACGCCGTGCGGATGCTTTGGCCAGCGTTGTAGCTGCTATCGAAGATTGCAGTGTGTCCCTCCAAGATACACTCGGGAAGGCCAAGAGTATGCTGAGCCGCCTCCACGAGGATATGTTCCCCAAGGCCAGCTTAATCGATACCCTTGATGGCTTGGTGGAATCCTTCGCGGAAGGTATCCCGGTGGACTTCAAGAACTCCCAGCGGTCTGTTGGCGCCACCATGGCACTCGCGATGGCGCAAGCCCATGGCATGGAGTTCGATTCCAACACGATCTCCAAGGCGATGCCTGTCGACGCGTATGGCCAACAGGTAGTGTTTGCTCCCTTCGCTACTGGTTGTGGTAAATACGGGACACGTCTCATCGAGACAGTCGCCAAATATTCTGAAGAGTTGCGGCGAGTGAAGGCGGCGAAGGCGGCAGCGTCTAGGGCTACCACCGGTAAATCTGTTGCATCGGCGATTGCCACGGATTCTATGAGGCCCCCGAAGTCGAAGTCCAAGTCGAAGAAGAAGACTGCTCCTTAGTTGCCATTCTGTAATAGTTGTAGTTTCCCTTTACCTGAACTATGCTTTTGTGGGAGTGTCACTATCGATACTTTGTTGTGCCTGAATGCATTCACCCTTTTATCAATGTATTCTTGTTCCCTTATTTTCTTCTTGCTTGATTGTGATAGGGTACTTCGAGTGGTCCTTCGAGTGATCCTCGTGACTCTGCTTCTACCGATGAAACCACGGCGCAGCCACGTTCAAAGGTGGAGGAATTGTCATTGCTTTCGCGACCACGCGACCACATTAAGCAGTTGGAGCGTGAGTTGCCCATCGTCCGTGGTAACACGGACGTGTGGAAGTCGAAAGATGAGAAGGCCACCGCCCGCGAGAAGTATCTCTTGGATGAAGTGGCGTAGTTGAACGAGCAGTTTAAATGTTAGCTCTCTGTCTTCTCATCTTGTCTTTTAGTCAGTCGTGGCGATGCCTTGTCCTTACACTTTGCTGATTGCTTGGTGTAGTTGTTAGCGCTCGTAATCCGCAGGATGAGAAGGACCGGGTGGCCATTCGGATGAATAACCTATCCCAGGAGCAGCTGCAGGCTAGTGGGTATTTTTGTGTGTACCATGACCGTGCAGTCGCGTTGGTGACCCTGCAAGATCGTTCTTCGCGACTGCTTTAATGCTTGAAGAAGGCGCAGTCGTGCCTTAGGCACATTTATCAAGCAATGTTTCCTCTTGACGTGGTACCCTCAAGCATGTTGGCTCTTCTGGCGAAGTTTCGGGATATGAGCACGGTCCATGAATGCGTGCGACAATAGTTAGTAGCTGGTGCCAAAGCTACGTTGTCGCTGGTGCGACTTCATAGGCCAGATGTGGATGTCGCGTCTGTTGTTGCTGGTCCGCCGCCTCCACCCGGGATGGCTTTGGACATGGTTCCGCATTATCGAGCGGTTGATCGGCCAGCAGAGGACTTCGTCGATTTCTTTGAAGGGCAGACAAACGTTCTTATTTTGCAGCAGTAGCGTAATCTGTATCCTGCACATAGGTGTACAAGTGTTGTAAAGTTCGTATGATTGTATTGGGTGTATTTAACACCCATTGATATGTGAAGAGCTCGCTAGCTTGTAAAGTTCGTATGATTGTAAAGTTCCTTTTCGTTAGCATGACGTGTATTTATCTCCGCATCTTGCCAACCTGCCAGGTGTGTTTCAACTGGGTTGGTGTTTATCAAGGGTTCGATTACTAATGTATCAGCTACTCGGGATACTACGATTTATTCGCAGAACGGTAAAGGGTGGCGCAGCCCCCTAGTGATGAAATTGCAAGAAAAATAGAAAAAGACACAGAGTTTTGGGGCACTTAGGTTTATTTATTCGCAGAATAGTACGAGGTACAAAGTGTGGCTAAGTAGCCTGGCTAAATAGCCTTATTTGTAATGTAAAAACAACACATAAGGTCCCTTCCAAGGGGACTCGAGTTTGAGGTGCCCTTGTTGCTTCAGTCACAGAACCAGGTCTCCTTCGACGAAGGATCTAGGGCGTAGCCTTCTGCTGTGGTAATTGCAGAGATTCTGCTGATAGATCGTTGATCTTTCCACTACGATTTCACGTGCCTCATCGAGGAGGTCGACGGAGTGTTCAAGTGCGAGAGTTGACTCCTGTTCGCTGTAAGCAACCACCCGCGGGGCTTTCTAGCGCACTTCTGTGGGTAGCACCGCCTCAACACTGTGCACCATGAAGAACGGAGTGTATCCCGTGGCGCTGTTTGGAGTTGTGCGTAGGCTCCAAAGTACGGATTGTAGCTCGTCTGGCCCGCATCCAACGGCTTGTTCGAGTGGCCGAAGGAGTCGTTTCTCGATTCCGCCGCAGACGAGGCCGTTGGCCTTTTTGACTTGACCGTTGGTCTGGGGGTGAGCCACCGAGGCATAGCTAATGTTGATTCCTAGGTTTTCGCAGAATTCCCGGAACTCTTTGGAGGTGAAGTTCGTTCCATTGTCTGTGATGATGCTATTTGGCACTCCGAAGCGATAGACGATGGACTCGAAGAACTTGACGGTGGTGGCCCCTGATTGATTCATCACCGGCATGGCCTCGATCCACTTGGTGAATTTGTCGACCACGACAAAGAGGTAAACGTAGCCTCCGTGCGAGGACTTTGGGAGCTTGCCGACCATGTCGAGTCCCCATTGTGCGAAGCGCCAAGCCAATGGTATTGGCCTGAGTTCCGCGCCAGGTGCGTGTGGTTTGTCTGTGAATCACTGGCAAGCGTTGCAACGCTGGACGATGTCCTTGGCATCGTGCATGGCCATGGGCCAATAGAATCCAGCTCATAGAGGTTTGGCGACGAGGGCGCGACTGCCAGCATGGTGTCTGCAAGTGCCCTCATGTATGTCGAGGAGGACGGCCCTTCCGTCCCCGTTGGAGACGCACCGTTAAAGTACCCCTATGATGATGCGCTTGTACAGTTCACCGTTAATGAGGGCGAATACCTTTGATCGTCGCGCAATGTGTCGCGCATCAGTCGGGTCATCTGGTAGCCTCTTTCTAAGCAGATATGTGATTTACGGTTGTGTCCAGGATGGCTCGATCATCATGACCTCCATTGGCCTTCAAGTCCCGTGCCAAGTTCCATGTCATCGAGTGCCATTGGCTCGTTGGGTGGCGTAGCCCCTGAGTCCATTGTCGTACTTTCTTTGTTCTCTGGAGGCTTGATGGAGCACTCGCAGATGCGCTCGAGGAATATCCCAGGTGGTATGGGGGCGCAGGTGGAGCCGATGTTGGCGAGTATATCCGCCTCTTCGTTGCTTTCACGGCCAACGTGTCATAGCTCTCAGCCGTCGAAGTCACCCTCGAGTGTGTTGTACAGGTCGTGATAGGCGATCATGTTGTCGCTCAGTGCGTCGCACTTGTGCATCGCTTGGTTGACCACCAGCTTGGAGTCACCGTAGATAATGAGCCTTTTAGCGCCCCAGGCTTTCGCCATCCGCATTCCATGGATCAATGCTTCGTATTCAGCTTCATTATTGGAGGCGGTGAACTGCATTAGCAGAACATACTTCATCTTGTCTCCTTGGGGTGATGTCAGTATGACACCTGCGCCAGCTCCGTCCTTTCGCTTGGACCCGTCGAAGTGCATTGTCCAGAGGTAGGACATATCTGCTTTGTCAGGGAGCTGGTTCTCCATCCAGTGCACGAGGAAGTCCGGGAGAACTTGCGACTTGATCGCGTCTCGCTTCTCGTATGTGATGTTGCGTGGAGACAGCTCTATGCCCCAGAGCACGACTCACCTAGTAACATCAGGATTATTTAGTATATGCTCGAGTGGGGCGTCGTTTACTACCACGATTGAGTGCTCCTGAAAGTAGTGATGCGGTCGCCTGGCTGTCATGAAGACGCCATATGCAGTATTCCTGAGGTGATGTGTGTATCTCGTGCATAGTTTTCATTTTTAATAGTACTCCCTCCGTCCCAAAGTTTGACGTATTGTTTTTTTAAAAGTCAAGCTACAAAACGTTTGACCAAACTTTTTTGCAAAAAAATTAAGAACTATAATATTATATAGATATCACGTGAAAATATGTTTCATGATGTATCAAGGGTATATATTTTATATTGTAAATATTAATATTTTTCTAAAGATTTGGTCACATTTTACATAGTTTGACTTTTCCAAACAATTATAGGTCTTAAGCCTTAGGACCAAGGATATATACTATTGAGAGCGAAGAAGCTCATAGCATAAATTAATCAATGATGTCAACACGTCTATTAAGTTATAAATTAATCAACTGCTCAGTTTTTAGAGATGTGTACCTCGTGCTCAATTTTCAGTTTTAATAGTATATACTCGAAAGCGAAGAACTCGTTGCATAAATTAATCAAAAGTTGCATTGCCCAACACATATATACACCATCGAAAAAACACATATCACTAATCGAAAATTCGTCTTTGCCATGCGCACATTCTTTGCCGTGTGCCAAACTAGAAAAGCACACGGCAAAAGTACTCTTTGCCATGTACCTCCACAAAAACACACAGTAAACGCAGGCACACGAAAAAGAACTCGAAAACACACAGCAAAGATTCGGCACACGGCAAAGAATTCAAAAAACACATGGTAACGATCCGACGCACGACAAAGAATACTTTGCCATGTGCCGGAACTAGAGCATAGGGCAAAGCCGTGATATGCGTGGCACCCGTGTCTGCAGTTAATGGCGCCATAACTCGAAAACTTCTTTGCCGTGTGCCAGTGACAAAACACGGCAAAGTTCGACCAATTAGATTGCCAAAAACTTGCTCCCTTGGATCACCATTTTCTGTCATTCGATCACGTCCATCCGACGGCCCAAATCCTCCCTAGAAAACACACCCTAGCTACTAGTCTACTACCTAGGCTGGCCCCCCGCTGTGACGCACGCACCCACGCCATAGGCCCCCGGCCTTATCCTGCCCCGCACCCATCGCACGCACACACCCACATCTCCAGTGTCGGGATGATGCACCTCATCCGACCTCTCCCGCGCTGGCGACGACGCTCCTGATCCGCCCTCTGCGCCGGTGACAACCTTCCCTCCGGCCGCACGCCGCACACCACCTCCTCCCTCCAGCCGCATGCCCCGCACCACCTCCTCCCTCCAGGAAGACTGCCTGCACGGCGAGTAAACGGCGGTGGCCGGTGACGTGGATGCCTAGGACGTCCTCCCCGCCCCACGCCGGCGGCCACGGCGCCTTCACGCCTATCCCTCCACCCCTCCCTCTGGTCGCGCCTCATCTACCAATCCCAGGCCAGACCTCCTCCTCCCAGCAGCAGCAGATGGCGTCGGTCGGTGTCCGAGATGGCAGCCTCGCCACCCGCCACGGTCCAACAGCTCCAGGCTAAAGGCGCCGACGCCCGCCGCCTGCACGTGCGCGGAGACGACAATGATCGGCCAGAACACGGCTCCAGCCTCTTTTTAAAAAAAATATACTTTGTCGTGTGGGTAAACAAGCACACGGCAAACAAAAAGCCCCATGAGTTCACCCGAGCCATTAGGTACTTTAGTTTGCCGTGTGGGGCATTATTGCACACGGCAAAGACAATGTCGTGTATATTTTCAGATGCACACGGCAAAGCCTCTTTGCCGTGCTGATCTATGCCATGTGTTCTTTGCCGTGTATAATGGCCTTTGCTGTGTATTTTTCACACACGGCAAAGTACTTATTTCCGGTCGCATGCCAAAACAATTATATTTCAAATCAATGGAGCCAATATTACTCTACTCACACGGCCAATGCACTAGAGTAGCCAATGCCAATGGATCCGGAGTCGACTCACACGGCAAAGTACTTATTTTTCACACACGGCAAAGTACATATATATTTGTTTTGATTAAATATATATTTTTGAGTGACTAGATCCTTACATGAAGCACAAACCTGTGTGCAACATCTAGTTTGTGCTGATGTTATTGATCTAGAGGATAATAGGATGCGTAATGGAGGGATGAGTAGTTGATAGTATAGTAAGGAAAACCCTTATCGTGCAAGTTTTTAGTTGAAACACGAATACAGGTTTATAAGAAAATCTTATACTTCTGGAGTAATTCCAACCCGCTTGGATTCATACAGGGTATCCACGAATGTGTCGGTAGACAGGAGAAGTCCTCGCAAGACCAATAGTATACGAGGATAGTAAGCTAGTCCAACCCTAAAGCCAAAAGGACTAGGAGAGCGGTAGTGAAGCTTAGTAAATTCCTAAGGGTGGAAGACAATGGACGATGACCCAAATCCAAGAAATGAACCAAAAAAGGTTAAACATAGAAGGAGTAGATCATATTAACATCTTCAAATAGCACCGAAGTGCTACCGAAAATTTACTAGAATCACAACTGGTATCACAAAAGGAAGACCAAGGCATTTCCAATATCTGAGACCTATTACAAAGTAGGCCCACAATAGAAGGATTATTTTCTTACCTTTGCCACGCGTCCATGATGATGTGAATAGGGTTTTTGCTGGCCATTGGATGACACATGCGAGGAGGTTAAGTAGCAGCGCAGCTACGGTAATTTTTCCTCATCTCTCTTCTTGCTTTCGCATCCTTCACCATTGTTGCTCTTGTTGTTTCCTTGCGCTCATCTCCTCTGTGGCACTGGACCAGCTGGGCCTATTCCCCAGCTACTTCATGCGTTCTCATCGCCATCGAAAGATGGGCAAGAAGAAAGGAGCCGCCACCGCTGGATCTGCGGCCACCATTGTCGCCGCCAAGAAGAAGGGAGGCACCACCGCCGTGGGCACCAGCGCCGCTGCCGCTGGGAAGAAGAAAGGTGCGGGCACCCGCGTCACCAATGGCTCCTGGCGCGCATCTCTCATCAAATCCTCCGAGCTGCACACTCTTCGTCAAGATGGAGCGCTTCCGATCCACGGAAGATGACTCTCAAGTGCCTGGCGATGAGGTAATCCCTCATCCTCCTGCGGGTTTTCGAGTGATGTTCCTTACGTTCGTCATTCGAGGTCTGTCTCTTCACCTGCATCCTTTTGTCAGGGGTTGATGGCTCAATGCACGGCGCCCAGAAGAATGCTTGGTGCATGGTTGATGTAGAGCTCGTTGGGAACCCCAAGAGTAAGGTATGATGAGCACAGCAGCAAGTTTCCGTTAGTTATGAAACCAAGGTTTAATCGAGCGATTAGGAGCAAGGAAACACCTCAAAGGTGTTACTAGCTGAGCTTTGGCAGGGCGCACTACCGGTGCTAGTAGCAACGTGGAGACCTGCACAACACAACCACAGAACTTTGTCCCCAACTTGCGATGAGGTTGTCAATCTCACCGTGTTTTGCGGAAAACAAAGGATTAAACGTATCGAATGGAAATAAGTAAAAGTTTGCAGAAAGTAAACACAAAGCAGAAACAGTTTATAGATTGTATGTAAAGTAAAGGACCGGGATCCATAGTTCACTAGAGGTGGCTCTCCTTAAGATAGATAACATGTTGGGTGAACAAATTACAGCGGGGCAATTGACAAACACCGAGAAAGCAATACATTCATATACTAATCATCTTGACTCCTTTGAGACTTGATTGGGCATTACAACATAATACATAGACCGCCATCCAACTGCATCTATGACTAATAATCCACCTTCAGGTTATCATCCGAAACCCCTCTAGTATTAAGTTGCAAGCAACAGATTATTGATTTACGAACTGCGTGTAAAGTAAACAATACAATTGTTCTATGAACAAAGGATCGTTGTTTTCTCCCTAGTAGCAACAACACATCTAGTACCTTAGAGATTTCTGTCACTTCCCAAGATTACCAGAGGCATGAACCCACTATGGAGCATAAATACTAACTCTTGGAGTTGCTAGCATCTACTTGGCCAAGATAGCTACTAACAACAGAAAGCATGCAAGATCTCAAATAACAAAGACATGATAGAATCAATAATCAATCTGAAATAGCATCTCAATATCCATCGGATCCCCGCAAACACAACATGTATGAATTACAAATAGATGATCTTGATCATGAACGGAGCTCACAAGATCTAAACATGAAAGCACAAAGGAGGAGAAACCAGCCATCTAGCTACTACATGGATCCGTAGTCCAAGGATGAACTACTCACGCATCACACCGGAGGTTTGCATGGTGATGAAAAAGGCCTCCAGGGTGAATTTCCCTCTCCGACAGGGTGCCGGGAAGAGCTTCAGATCCCCCCGATCTAGGGACAGAGATGACGGCGGCTACATACTCTTTCGTGGATTTTTGATCGGGTACCTAGGGTTTTCGTCCCGAGGGCAACTTATAGGCAGAAGGAGAGGCCGAGGGGGTGCTGGGGTCGGCCAGACCACCCCTGGCGCGGGACAGGCCTGGACGCGCGGCCAGGTGGTGTGGCCGGCCCCCAGCCCTTCTCCGTCTCGTATTCTGGCACTTGATCCCTTCCGGAAAAATAGGCACTTTGGCTTTTGTCCCGTCCAATTTCGAGAATATTCATTTTCTGACTTTTCTGGAACCAAAAACAACAGAAAACAGGCAGCTGGCACTATGGCTCTTGTTAATAGGTTAGTCCAAGAAATCATAATAAAAGTACTCCAAAGTTGGAACAAAACACAAGAAAGTGGATAAAACCAAGCATGGAACATCAAAAATTATAGATACATTTGCAATGTATCAACATCCCCAAGCTTAACTCCTGCTTGTCCTCGAGTAGGTAAGTGATAAAAAGAAATAATTTTTGAGGTGACATGCACCATCAAAATTTGATCAAAGTATTTGCAAAACTCAAAGCTGGGATCATAGTACTTCAATCATAACATGAAAGACAAAGTTCTAGCAATAAGCAAAGAAACTATGATACAACATGAAAAGGCACAAACAAAAGATTCATGAATAACATGCTTTGCAAGACGTTTGTTTGTTTCACATAAAGAAAACATAGCATAAAAGTATTCAGCTTGTCCCTCAATAGAGTAGCAAATATAAATGCATAGGACACCTTCAATGTTCATAAGAGTGACTAGATACAATAGTTTCAAACAAGCAATAACAAGTTATGCATCAATCAACTAGTCTTGGGACAATGCACATAGAACTAAGAATGGCCACTATGCTCCCAAAGTAGTGCATAAAGATAGAAGGTGGAGACTCAATATAATGGTGGAAGAAAGGCCTTTTGTAAAAATGAAGTAGGGATTCAAGTCTCATAAAGAGCTTCCAAAAATTATGGTACTTATAGCTTTCAGCTCTCATTGCCCCTATCATAAGCATCTTGAAGGTTATTAAGGTTAAAGTGACACAACTAAGAGGATATGCTTGACAAGTTATAAACCGAAATCTCATGCCCCTTACTTACGAAGACCGATCCTCATGCTACTCAACTTCAGTCACGAGTAAGCTCTTGTCATTGTAAGTATATGTATATCATTAAGAACCGCCAACGGGGTACCCCTTGCACATGATACAGGAGCTTTCCCATAATCAAAATGACAAGGCAAGCAGACAATGAGCATCTCAGCGATCTTTTTATTTGCTATTTGCATAGGTTTTTATTGAGGATGCTTCATAGAGTGCTCATTATGGTGATGCTACAAGTTTCCACCATGATTAGGCATGGCTTAGGCTAGCGGCCCAGGCGTTTCTCTAACACATATACAAACTCCATGATCTTACAAGTTCCACATTATATCACACCGCCGGGATCCGTAAGCAAAAGAACATAATATCAACGGGGTACAAAGTACAAGTGCAATGTTGAAAGCGTTCCCCATGAAACATGGTTCTGCTAATTTCAACTTATAAAGCGCAAGCATATACGCAACAAAGAAGGACCCAATGGTTCAAGTTTATTAGAGACAATAAAGAAAAGTGTGCCATCAAGTTCGTGAGAGCTTTAATCACTAGTTTTCTCATAACAAGTGGAAGGTAAACAAAAGCATGAATATACTTGGAATAGCATAAGCTAGTAGGTAGGTATGGTGGACTCTTTGGAAAAACTTGGTTTAGGGAGTTGGATGCATGAGTGGAACTCATACTTGGTGGTGGAGGCTAGCAAAAGACTGGGAGCGACAAACTAAGAGAGCAATAATGGCCATAATCATGCAGAGCGACAAAACATCATTGATCAAAGCATAAAGTGATACGACAAGTTGAAAACTAAAGGATCATAAAGGCTATGGTGACTTGAGATAGTCATAACATGGTGTGAGCATGTGCCAAGTTAACCCAAATAAAGCATCAAAGGAGAATACCACTATACTATGCTTTAATATGCTAAAACAACGCATGATTCATCCAAGGCACATTAAGCAATCTCAGTTGTTTATAACAAGTCATGCTACAGCAAAGAATACTAAGCATAAAGCAAAAACAATATTGAGCATGGCATGACAAAGCATGGCCACAGTCAAAAACGAGCTCTTTTTACCACATAAGCATAAACTTTCCTACTCTTTTCCAAACCAAACCAAACTATTTGCAAACCAATGTATGAAAGAGGGGGTCCAACCAACTTATTCAGAAAACTAAACAAACCAATAAAACTAAAAACCAAAACGAAAGCGAAAAAGAAGACGCTCCAAGAAAATCACAACTGTGCATGAAACAATAAAAATGAAGCGTTTGGAAGAAACCTGGAATTTTTATTGATGAAGAAGGGGGTGCCTTGGGCATCCCCAAGCTTTGACGCTTGTACTTCTTGGATATTTCTTGGGGTGACACGCGTGGCATCCCTAAGCTTTAGCTTTAGTCCATCCTTCATCTCATTACTCATTCCTTCCATATACCTGAAATTTTTCCTTCATACAAAACTTCACACAATCTCATTAGCAAACATTAGTGCACTTAAGATAAGTCTCAAGGTTCAGTTCTAACACCAAATAAACTTCCATTAGAACACTAGCTACTGTAGCACTTCCCTCAAAAAGCTCAATTCCCCAAAGGAACTCAAGAAGGAACCAACAAGAAGCAAATGCAGAAAATGGCAGAAATCTGTCAAAACAGACCAGCAGGTAAATACGAATTTTTTCGAAGACCTTCTGTTGCTGAAATCAAAAAGTGTTGAACTAACGAAAGTTAGATAACAACCTGGGGCAGAATCACAAACAATTACAGCTCATTCCGACGTACAGAGCTCTCTCAATAATTTTTACGGTGAAGCACAGAAATCTGTTTCGGGACAGCAACTTTCCCAATCATTACTTCACTCTCATTAGAGGTTACTCTTGGCACAAAAAGCAAATAAAAAGGATAAGGAGAGGTTATTATAGAGGTAATAACTTCCAAGACTCAACTAAAACTCTTGGGTTATCTCCCAACAAGTACTTTTCTTTAACGCCTTTAAGTTAGGCATAAGAACCAAAGAAAGAATCAAGTGTTCTCAAATGGAGAAGCATTAAGATCAATACCAGAAATATTTTCAACAAGGCAAGGTATATCATCCAAATAAGTTCTAGAGGATCCTCTCTCAATGCTCTTGGGTTCACTATTCTCATCAAAAGGGTTTGCAGGAACAATCCAATCAAGATTCTTTTCTATGGCATCATGTATTGCTACTAGTTTAAAGGGTATTGGTATCTTAGGTTCCTCCCCATTAGGTTCGGTTTTGTTCATCTTTTCTCGCGTACCAGCAACATCTACACATGATCCTAGCATATTGAAACGTTCAAAAACTTTTCTAGCATCCTTGGCAACATCATAGAATTCCTTAAACAAAGTTTCTAGAATAAAATCCCTCTTTTCAGGATCCTCGATTTCTTTAAGCTTAAGAAACATTACTTGCATTAAGGGGTTGAGGTTAACAAACCTAGGTTCTAACATGTGAATTAAAGAAGCTGCAGCAATCTCATAATTTGGAGCAAGTTCTACAAGGGATCTATCCTCAGTATCTTCATGTTTGCTAACATGATTAAAGAATTCTTCAATGTTATCTTTCCCAATTATAGAACCACTACCAATTGGAAGGTCTTTCAGGGTGAACTTGGGGATCAACATGGTGAGCTAAGGAAGAGGTGAAAACTAAAGGAGACTTATTTTTTTGTGTTTTCAAATAAGAAAGCAAACAAGTAAAACTAATTTTTTTGTGTTTTTTGAAGAACAAAACAAACAAACAAAGCAAAAAGAAACTAAGCAAAACAAAAACAACAAAGTAAAGAGATTGGTTATGAGGTACTCCCCTTGTGAAGATGTCCCTGACTCCCCAGCAACGGCGCCAGAAAAATTCTTGATGGCTCAATGCACGGCGCCCAGAAAAATGCTTGGTGTGCGGTTGATGTAGAGCTCGTTGGGAACCCCAAGAGGAAGGTATGATGAGCACAGCAGCAAGTTTCCCTCAGTTATGAAACCAAGGTTTAATCGAACCAGTAGGAGCAAGGAAACACCTCAAAGGTGTTACTAGCTGAGCTTTGGCAGGGCGCACTACTGGTGCTAGTAGCAACGTGGAGACCTGCACAACACAACCACAGAACTTTGTCCACAACTTGCGATGAGGTTGTCAATCTCACCGTGTTTTGTGGAAAACAAAGGATTAAATGTATCGAATGGAAAGAAGTAAAAGTTTGTAGAAAGTAAACACAAAGCAGAAACAGCTTATAGATTGTATGTAAAGTAAAGGACCGGGATCCATAGTTCACTAGAGGTGGCTCTCCTTAAGATAGATAACATGCTGGGTGAACAAATTACAGCGGGGCAATTGACAAACACCGAGAAAGCAATACATGCATATACTAATCATCTTGACTCCTTTGAGACTTGATTGGGCATTACAACATAATACATAGACCGCCATCCAACTGCATCTATGACTAATAATCCACCTTCAGGTTATCATCCGAACCCCCTCCAGTATTAAGTTGCAAGCAACAGATTATTGCTTTACGAAATGCGTGTAAAGTAAACAATACAATTGTTCTATGAACAAAGGATCGTTGTTTTCTCCCTAGTAGCAACAGAACATCTAGTACCTTAGAGATTTCTATCACTTCCCCAGATTACCAGAGGCATGAACCCACTATCGAGCATAAATACTAACTCTTGGAGTTGCTAGCATCTACTTGGCCAAGATAGCTACTAACAATGGGAAGCATGCAAGATCTCAAATAACAAATACATGATAGAATCAATAATCAATCTGAAATAGCATCTCAATATCCATCGGATCCCCGCAAACAAAACATGTATGAATTACAAATAGATGATCTTGATCATGAACGGAGCTCACAAGATCTAAACATGAAAGCACAAAGGAGGAGAAACCAGCCATCTAGATACTACATGGATCCATAGTCCAAGGATGAACTACTCACGCATCACACCGGAGGCTTGCATGGTGATGAAGAAGGCCTCCAGGGTGAATTCCCCTCTCCGGCAGGGTGCCGGGAAGAGCTTCAGATCCCCCTGATCTAGGGACAGAGATGACGGCGGCTACAGACTCTTTCGTGGATTTTTGATCGGGTACCTAGGGTTTTCGTCCCGAGGGCAACTTATAGGCGGAAGGAGAGGCCGAGGGGGTGCTAGGGTCGGCCAGACCACCCCCTGGCGCGGGCCAGGCCTGGCAGCGCGGCCAGGTGGTGTGGCCGGCGCCCAGCCCTTCTCCGTCTCGTATTCTGGCACTTGATCCCTTCCGGAAAAATAAGCACTTTGGCTTTTGTCCCGTCCAATTCCGAGAATATTCATTTTATGACTTTTCTGGAACCAAAAACAACAGAAAACAGGCAGCTGGCACTGTGGCTCTTGTTAATAGGTTAGTCCAAGAAATCATAATAAAAGTTCTCCAAAGTTGGAACAAAACACAAGAAAGTGGATAAAACCAAGCATGGAACATCAAAAATTATAGATACATTTGCAATGTATCAGGGGTCTCCTTTGTTTCTATGGGCTCCAACTACACCAGCTGTCCCCAAATTCGATTCTTCATATCTCTTGTTTCATCACTCTCTGCGAGTGCTGGCTCGGAATCGAGCCGTACTTCAGTCTCTTCAAAAAGATTTTTAAGCTTAAGCGTCAATCAGCGTCTGGTTCAGTAGTTTACGATGTAGGAGGCTGCGGAATCCACGTCAACTCCTCCGTAAGCTACTTCGACATCAAGCTCACCACATTTGTCCAAGGGTGGAGAGACAAGTGGTTCTACATCCGCGACCAGAAGGCCCACGGAGAGCACTCCGGACTCGCGCCCTTCGACCTCGTCGCGGCTTGCAAGAGGAGGAGCTCCTGGAAGAATGTCGTGATGCCTGGCGAGTCCGAGGAGACGGAGATGTTATATCAGCATGTCAACAACCTCGAAGGCTGCATAGGCAAATAAGAGGGTGGAGCTGCTCTCATTCGCACGTGGTTGCGCCGCCGCATCCAGCCTCTGTAGGCTAGAGTCCATCCGATGTACCGCTGGATCGGTGCTGGCGATGTCACTCGCATATCTGCGGAGGGCATTTCGGCGGGTGAGATAGATAGGAGACTGGGACTGGTGACCAAGTACACCGCCAAGGAGGATCTCCCAGGCGAGTCGGTCGTGCCTCCTTTCGACTCCAATAACCCACCACCTGAGGTAATTTTTTTGTTGTGAAGTGTTTATAGATTTTCGATTGGCTATCAAGGGCTTGATACATAATGATGCATCTTCTGATTGCAGGACTGGAACGTGGCTGCCAGTTTTCCTCCTCATCTTGAAGGGATTACCCCTCGCGAAACGGAGGAGGAGGACGAGTCGGGGTCCGCGGTCCCCATGGAGGAAGAAGAGGAAGCCCCCGAGTCTGGTGATCGCAGGACTCACAAGCAATCCTGCAGTGAGGATTCAGATGTGTCCTTGCCGGAAAATTCTCCTACTGCTGTTGCAGAGGGGCCCATCTCCGCCATTCCTGTCCGCGTCGTGGCTCCTCTTGCTCGGAAGAAGCTGCGGTTGCCGAAGGAGTCGTCAGAAAACTCATTTGATCTCGAGAACTTTGAGGGGTAAGTTTTTGATATTTGCGAGTGCGTCATGATTTCTTGGAAGTTGCTTTTCTGAAGTGGTGCTAGGCATGCTTTGCAGTCAAACGGCATCGTCGTCTTCTGACGACATCCAATTTGTGAAAAAATTCGGAGACGCAGATTCCAAGACCAAGGAGGTGGCCGCAAGGTCCCCTTCTCCTTCAGTGGCGGCCCATTCCGGCGCCAATTCTTCGAGTTCCCCACATGCTGGGGAGCATCAGATGGTTGCATGGACGACTACCCAATAGGCATCTTCGGAGTCCCTGGAGGATCACGTAAGTATCCTTTTCTGCCGCTGGCAGTCGAATTTGTACTTTTTGGTTGATGTTGAATCTTCATTTTCACTTGGTGTAGCTCATCATGAAGGAATCTGCTCATCTTGTGGAGCAAATCCTTGCCATGGTTCGTCAGCATGCTCTGCTGGACAGTCACCACCGTGCTATCGAAAGTTAGTACTACTCTTTTCTCTTTGCTCTGTTTCCGCAGAAATTTGTCGACTAAAATGCTATCAAGCTTTGTCCTTTGTAGGTGAGCACAATGAACTTCTCCGTCATGTTACGTCTCTCGAGAAGGGGCTTTCCGTGGCGGAGAAAAAATGTGATGAGGCAGTCGTGGCTCTAGAGGAGTCGCAGAACCATGAGGAAGACTTGCGCTCTTCCAACGCCGAAAGGAAGAAGTTGTTCAAACAACAACTTTTCTCGATTGCCAAGGCTCTCTCAGGTAACCTTCAGTTTGACCCTCATTTGCTCCTTTTTTGATGTCATGTTGTTGTGTAGATGTACGCAGATGCCGCTGGCATAAGCTTTGACGTCCAGGCCCTACGGCGTGCGGATGCTTTGGCCAGCGTTGTAGCTGCTATCGAAGATTGCAGTGTGTCCCTCCAAGATACACTCGGGAAGGCCAAGAGTATGCTGAGCCGCCTCCACGAGGATATGTTCCCCAAGGCCAGCTTAATCGATACCCTTGATGGCTTGGTGAAATCCTTCGCGGAAGGTATCCCGGTGGACTTCAAGAACTCCCAGCGGTCTGTTGGCGCCACCATGGCACTCGCGATGGCGCAAGCCCATGGCATGGAGTTCGATTCCAACACGATCTCCAAGGCGATGCCTGTCGACGCGTATGGCCAACAGGTAGTGTTTGCTCCCTTCGCTACTGGTTGTGGTAAATACGGGACACGTCTCATCGAGACAGTCGCCAAATATTCTGAAGAGTTGCGGCGAGTGAAGGCGGCGAAGGCGGCGGCGTCTAGGGCTACCACCGGGAAATCTGTTGCATCGGCGATTGCCACGGATTCTATGAGGCCCCTGAAGTCGAAGTCCAAGTCGAAGAAGAAGACTGCTCCTTAGTTGCCATTCTGTAATAGTTGTAGTTTCCCTTTACCTGAACTATGCTTTTGTGGGAGTGTCACTATCGATACTTTGTTGTGCCTGAATGCATTCACCCTTTTATCAATGTATTCTTGTTCCCTTATTTTCTTCTTGCTTGATTGTGATAGGGTACTTCGAGTGGTCCTTCGAGTGATCCTCGTGACTCTGCTTCTACCGATGAAACCACGGCGCAGCCACGTTCAAAGGTGGAGGAATTGTCATTGCTTTCGCGACCACGCGACCACATTAAGCAGTTGGAGCGTGAGTTGCCCATCGTCCGTGGTAACACGGACGTGTGGAAGTCGAAAGATGAGAAGGACACCGCCCGCGAGAAGTATCTCTTGGATGAAGTCGCGTAGTTGAACGAGCAGTTTAAATGTTAGCTCTCTGTCTTCTCATCTTGTCTTTTAGTCAGTCGTGGCGATGCCTTGTCCTTACACTTTGCTGATTGCTTGGTGTAGTTGTTAGCGCTCGTAATCCGCAGGATGAGAAGGACCGGGTGGCCATTCGGATGAATAACCTATCCCAGGAGCAGCTGCAGGCTAGTGGGTATTTTTGTGTGGACCATGACCGTGCAGTCGTGTTGGTGACCCTGCAAGATCGTTCTTCGCGACTGCTTTAATGCTTGAAGAAGGCGCAGTCGTGCCTTAGGCACATTTATCAAGCAATGTTTCCTCTTGACGTGGTACCCTCAAGCATGTTGGCTCTTCTGGCGAAGTTTCGGGATATGAGCACGGTCCATGAATGCGTGCGACAATAGTTAGTAGCTGGTGCCAAAGCTGCGTTGTCGCTGGTGCGACTTCATAGGCCAGATGTGGATGTCGCGTCTGTTGCTGCTGGTCCGCCGCCTCCACCCGGGATGGCTTGGGACATGGTTCCGCATTATCGAGCGGTTGATCGGCCAGCAGAGGACTTCGTCGATTTCTTTGAAGGGCAGACAAACGTTCTTATTTTGCAGCAGTAGCGTAATCTGTATCCTGCACATAGGTGTACAAGTGTTGTAAAGTTCGTATGATTGTATTGGGTGTATTTAACACCCATTGATATGTGAAGAGCTCGCTAGCTTGTAAAGTTCGTATGATTGTAAAGTTCCTTTTCGTTAGCATGATGTGTATTTATCTCCGCATCTTGCCAACCTGCCAGGTGTGTTTCAACTGGGTTGGTGTTTATCAAGGGTTCGATTACTAATGTATCAGCTACTCGGGATACTACGATTTGTTCGCAGAACGGTAAAGGGTGGCGCAGCCCCCTAGTGATGAAATTGCAAGAAAAATAGAAAAAGACACAGAGTTTTGGGGCACTTAGGTTTATTTATTCGCAGAATAGTACGAGGTACAAAGTGTGGCTAAGTAGCCTGGCTAAATAGCCTTATTTGTAATGTAAAAACAACACATAAGGTCCCTTCCAAGGGGACTCGAGTTTGAGGTGCCCTTGTTGCTTCAGTCACAGAACCAGGTCTCCTTCGACGAAGGATCTAGGGCGTAGCCTTCTGCTGTGGTAATTGCAGAGATTCTGCTGATAGATCGTTGATCTTTCCACTACGATTTCACGTGCCTCATCGAGGAGGTCGACGGAGTGTTCAAGTGCGAGAGTTGACTCCTGTTCGCTGTAAGCAACCACCCGCGGGGCTTTCTAGCGCACTTCTGTGGGTAGCACCGCCTCAACACTGTGCACCATGAAGAACGGAGTGTATCCCGTGGCGCTGTTTGGAGTTGTGCGTAGGCTCCAAAGTACGGATTGTAGCTCGTCTGGCCCGCATCCAACGGCTTGTTCGAGTGGCCGAAGGAGTCGTTTCTTGATTCCGCCGCAGACGAGGCCGTTGGCCTTTTTGACTTGACCGTTGGTCTGGGGGTGAGCCACCGAGGCATAGCTAATGTTGATTCCTAGGTTTTCGCAGAATTCCCGGAACTCTTTGGAGGTGAAGTTCGTTCCATTGTCTGTGATGATGCTATTTGGCACTCCGAAGCGATAGACGATGGACTCGAAGAACTTGACGGTGGTGGCCCCTGATTGATTCATCACCGGCATGGCCTCGATCCACTTGGTGAATTTGTCGACCACGACAAAGAGGTAAACGTATCCTCCGTGCGAGGACTTTGGGAGCTTGCCGACCATGTCGAGTCCCCATTGTGCGAAGCGCCAAGCCAATGGTATTGGCCTGAGTTCCGCGCCAGGTGCATGTGGTTTGTCTGTGAATCACTGGCAAGCGTTGCAACGCTGGACGATGTCCTTGGCATCGTGCATGGCCATGGGCCAATAGAATCCAGCTCATAGAGGTTTGGCGACGAGGGCGCGACTGCCAGCATGGTGTCTGCAAGTGCCCTCATGTATGTCGAGGAGGACGGCCCTTCCGTCCCCGTTGGAGACGCACCGTTAAAGTACCCCTATGATGATGCGCTTGTACAGTTCGCCGTTAATGAGGGCGAATACCTTTGATCGTCGCGCAATGTATCGCGCATCAGTCGGGTCATCTGGTAGCCTCTTTCTAAGCAGATATGTGATTTACGGTTGTGTCCAGGATGGCTCGATCATCATGACCTCCATTGGCCTTCGAGTCCCGTGCCAAGTTCCATGTCATCGAGTGCCATTGGCTCGTTGGGTGGCGTAGCCCCTGAGTCCATTGTCGTACTTTCTTTGTTCTCTGGAGGCTTGATGGAGCACTCGCAGATGCGCTCGAGGAATATCCCAGGTGGTATGGGGGCGCAGGTGGAGCCGATGTTGGCGAGTATATCCGCCTCTTCGTTGCTTTCACGGCCAACGTGTCATAGCTCTCAGCCGTCGAAGTCACCCTCGAGTGTGTTGTAGAGGTCGTGATAGGCGATCATGTTGTCGCTCAGTGCGTCGCACTTGTGCATCGCTTGGTTGACCACCAGCTTGGAGTCACCGTAGATAATGAGCCTTTTAGCGCCCCAGGCTTTCGCCATCCGCATTCCATGGATCAATGCTTCGTATTCAGCTTCATTATTGGAGGCGGTGAACTGCATTAGCAGAACATACTTCATCTTGTCTCCTTGGGGTGATGTCAGTATGACACCTACGCCAGCTCCGTCCTTTCGCTTGGACCCGTCGAAGTGCATTGTCCAGAGGTAGGACATATCTGCTTTGTCAGGGAGCTGGTTCTCCATCCAGTGCACGAGGAAGTCCGGGAGAACTTGCGACTTGATCGCGTCTCGCTTCTCGTATGTGATGTCGCGTGGAGACAGCTCTATGCCCCAGAGCGCGACTCACCTAGTAACATCAGGATTATTTAGTATATGCTCGAGTGGGGCGTCGTTTACTACCACGATTGAGTGCTCCTGGAAGTAGTGAGGCAGTCGCCTGGCTGTCATGAAGACGCCATATGCCAACTTCTGCTAGTGCGGGTACCGCTGCTTTGTTGGTGTGAGCACCTCACTAAGGTAGTATATTGGGCGCTAGACCCTATGGACTTTATTTTCTTTAGCTCGCTCCACTACGAGGACAGTGCTGACCACCTAGTTAGTGGCGGAGATGTAGAGCAGTAGTGGCTCCTTTTCACGAGGCGTCACTAGCACTGGCGAGGTGGATAATAGACGCTTGAGGTGGATAATAGATCCCGTCCTCAGACATCTTCGAGGAGCTCTCCATATAGGCACTCCCTAATATCTGAAATTTGTTAGCTCCCTAGCATATTGATCTAGATAGAGAAGTTATAAAAACTGCAAGATGGTGCGAGACGTACACCACTATGACGAAGTTTCTTGAAGATGTCTTAGGATCCTGTCCTCAGACATCTTCGAGGAGCTGGCCATAGAGGATCTTCTCGAAGATGTACTGAGCTAGTGTGTCTTCTTATGAAGCTTTTGTAAATTAACCCTTTTTTGTTACAATTTGTGAGTTTGCTGAAGGCAGGTAGAAGAAGAAGGGCATCTTGTTGTTGGATGGTGGCATGATGCATCTGTGAGTGTGTGCATTAATAGTTGTAGAATAGTATGAACCCATGTATCTCTATGCTATAGTAGTTGTAGTATGATGAACCAATATTTCTATGTGCTGTAGTAGTTGTAGTAGCTAGCTAGGATGAACTCATGTATCTCTATGCTTCTATGAATCAAATGAATTTCGAGACTATGTGCCAAAACAAGATATAAATAGAATCCACATATTGAACATGATATTTAGCTTGGGGTTCATTATATTAATACAAGATAGATAGAATCCAAATTAATACGAGTTCATCTCATGTTATTATTGGAAAAATCACTTGCAAACAAAATCCACAAATCCCTCTATTTCTAGAGCATAAAATGAGCTAAACTAGTAATAAAAGATGAAAGGATGAAGTTGATAACCTTTTAGAACCCTTGGATAGATGGGACACCTCCAAATCTTGACAAATCTTGTGAAAAAATGGGCATGAACTCGAGCTTGAAAGAATGAAGAGAGAGGAAGCTAGATTGAAATGTAGTATGGCTCGGGCAGGGAGGAAGATGATATAGGAGGAATATTAGTCCCTGTTGGTCCATATTTAGTCCCGGTTCGTGTCATAAATCGGGACTGGGTCTGCCGCCGACCATAGCCTGCCAAAAACTTTTTAGTCCCAGTTTGAGACATGAACCGGGACTAATGGTCCCGTTCGAACCCGGACTAGTGGATGCCGTATCCTGTGGCCGTTTCTAGACGTTGGAACCGGGGCATTAGTCTTGGTTCATAGCAAAACCAGGACTAATGCTCCGAACCAAAGAAAAGTTTTCAACTAGTGAGGAAGGAGAAACCGCACGGCTGGTGCGGGTTGAGCCCATGGGTTCAGCCCGTCCTAAAAAATTTTCCTCCTAAGCATGCACCGCACCAGTCCAATCTGTTGTTGCAACCATTTTAACCCAATCTGGTGAGAAACACGCGGCATCAAAGCGGGTTTTATAGGCCACGTTGCAGGATGGAGCCCTCCGCGTGGCCAAGCTCACACCGCCATATGTCACCTGACCACTGTGGTGTCCCCTTATCTATATAAAAGGAGGCCTAGGTCGAACTTGACGAGGAAGGATATTTAGACTAGAGAACCTTCCCAGTGAAGGAGCCAGTGTAACTGTGTGATAATCAGATAGTAGCGAGTTGCAGGACACAGGGATCCGATCACTACAGACCTGAACCTGGGTAAAAACATTGTGTCTCTCTCTGTATTTGTGTTCATCTAGCTCACCGATCAAGCTCAAGGGATGTTGCAACCCTGGCCGAATAAAAAAGCGGGACTCATACCCCCGGTGTCGAAAATCAAGACACGACATCTGGCGCTCCAGGTATGGGGCGCACTTCTGCGAGCAACCTTCATCGGCGGCCAAGCACTCCATTCGCGCATGGTGGCGCAGAGTCAGCAGAGGCGTCGGCAATGGACGATTGGTGCAGCTGAGCGGGCAAAGAGGATTGCACATATCCTCAGACGAACCAGGTGCGGTGGTACCCGTCCTGCATTCTTTGTCGCCCCCTACGATGGGTTGGAACATACTGGTTTAGGAGAAGCCCCGGGTGCGGGCGACGTCGCCAGTGAGTTGCTTCCACCCGCTATGGATTTTCTCAGACTGGGAGCGGCGCTAGCGGCACGTGACGCCCTCCTCCGATTCTAGCCTGAGGTTATCGAAAAATAGCCTTGGAGTAGGATCCTGGCTTGTTAGGCTCATGGATATCGTAGGGTACATCTTGCGACACCACCAGTCAATGTGTCGGCGCCCCATAGAGCTTTTTCCCCTTACCATCATCATGACCAGGGGAAGAGACAAACAGTTTTCATTCGAGGAAACCTACACCTTATTCGTTTCCCCGTTATGCCCTGAGCGAACACTTGTCGCGAAGCACCGCGAAGCACCGCGAGGGCACACCCGGGCAAGTCCCACACTGCGTGACGTCCTATGCCTCCATGGGGGCTCCTCGGCGTTCCCCTCGCACAACACCGTCAAACGTCTTTCCCAGGAGGTATGCGATGTGCATCCAAGTGTGGATGCTCGGTGCCTCCTCAAGTGGTTGGCCATGGCAGTTACCTGAAGGGAATATGTCCTGAGAGGAAATAATAGAGTTGTTATTACCGTATTCCAATTATATGATAGATGTTTATTTTACATTTTATAATTGTATTGATTGGAAACGTTAATACATGTGTGTTTAATAAACAAATAAAAGGTTTCTAGTTATGCCTCTCTTATAAACTAGCTCATTGATTAACAAAATGATCAAGGTTTCCTAATCATGGACATTGGATGTTGTTAATAATGAGGTCATAGCATTGGTGGAATGTTCTGATGAACATTCATCTGAAGAATAGCAATATGATAAAAGTCATTGTGTTAAAATTATTGTGACATCATACGAAGTAATTTTAGTCCTTAGACCATGAGATCATGTCAATCACTAACACTAATTTTAGTCCTTAGACCATGAGATCATGTCAATCACTAACACCAGAAGAGTAACTTCATAACATCAAACATCACACCATAACAGGGTGACAATAAATGTGGGTTCAAATACTCCGAACGTGTTATGTAGAGGCTCATGGATCAAGAGTCAGATTTGTCCATCCTGATAACAGAGAGCCTAACTACTCTTAGGGGTATCGCATGTATTTTTATGAGCATTTAGAGGTATCACATGTATTTTTTGAATATTTAATTATTTTTCTAGAGCCTAAATACTCTTAGGGGTATATTTGGAATTTACACTTTTATTAAAGATTTTGTGTTTCTTTATTTAACTAGACTGGACCCATGGGCGAGCCTAGCCTGGCCTATTCGGCCCATTTTGGCCCTCCCGGTTGGTTTGAACCCAACCCACTCCTTAGGCCCGAGCATCGGCGCAACCCATACCTCACTTGCTTTCTTATCTCTCATTCCTCCCCTCTATGTAGCGACGAAGTGGCGCCACCGCTATCGCCGCTCGATCCCGATGAGATCCGGCCGTCCTGGCCGCCATCACCACCGTGTTTGCCGACTAAGTAAACGTCATTTGCCTCGACTAGTCAACTCTGAATCATCGTGCACACTCTTGTCTGGACGTGTTGACCACGCACTAGCGATTTAGGGTTTCATATTTCCTTGCGGTATCGTGCTCAGGTGGCCTCGCGTTAGTGCCCTGGTGAACTGGTGTTGTGGGGGTCGCCAACACCATCTTCCCCGTGCAGCTGCAACTCTTGGCGCGACTCGGTGCGGTGCAGGCGCTCCCATGCCCACCGTGTCGCCGGCTACCTCCCTCTCTGCTTCCTATTCTTGTTGAGCAAGGACCACAGGTAAGTCCTTATTCTTCCCCCTCTATCTCTCTGCCTCTCTTAGCCCCTCTCCATGTACTATGGTTTGTAACCCTATTTAGGGTTTGCCCCTATTCTAGGGTTCTTCCTCTCTCTATGATTCTCTTGGCCATGGTAGAAATGTGCCTCGTACACCTATTATTCCCATGAAGATGTGGTGAAATCAACTATGTAGACTGTTTATGACTGATGGTTGACATGTGCTGTTAACTGTCTATGATGCCTTACTATTGCACTACTACTCTAAGTATAGTCCTATGCTTTTTTATGTTGATTACACTATGTGAAGAGGCTTGTGTGTGGTTGGTGGCTTCTTGGGTATTCTCGGTCTTGTGGAAATTGTACTGGATATTGACACGAAACATTATTGATGGTATATCTGTGATGATTTCCTTGTGCCTTGCTTAGGAGAATAGTTCTATGATGTATGGAGATATTTACTTGTTGTCAAGGAAGGTAATTGATGGAATGATTCACTTTATATATCATATAAGGACTTGGTCATTGCTGGCTGATGTGCTTGAACCAGATCTTGCTAGTTAGGAAAGTGAGGTAATATTGTTTATCTGTAACTTCTTGAGTTGTAGAGGTAGAGCTTGATTGAATAGAATTAGCTCAAGTGGCCCTTGTGATGCTAAGCTATTGTTGTGGTGCTTCCAATAATTGGAATGTGCCGAAAAACATTCATCAACAAGTTTGGTTGTTGTGCTAAACTGTTATGCCTTATCTATCTTAATTTAGGTCAGTGATGCAAAGTCTGAGACCCTGTGGGTGGCAGCTATTAAAAATGGGTGATGTTATTCTTGAAAACATCTTGGGATGATCTAGTACTCCATTTGAGTACAAACCTGAGGATAGACCTTGTAATCCTAAATCATGCCTAGAACTTTGATGAGAACAGATAACATGCATGGTTTATTGAATAGCAACATGTGATGTTGATGAGGCCTATGATTGTTTGTTGAGATGGTGGTAGTGTTGCCCTTGCTCTATTAGTGAACTTGTCTAGATCCTTCTAATGATATGCTTGGCCTTCTCGTCCTCGATCTGCTCCTGGCTTGGCCTTGTTCTTGAGTTGGCCTTGTCCTACTCCTCCTGGGGATGCTACCTGATCTCCTTCAGGTCACCATGGTGAATGAATTATCTGGTTTAATTTAGTATGTTGGGTGGATCTAACATTGAACAGGTGAAAACCACTGGTATCTCGTGGTGTTCTTGAGGTAGAGAGATATGGTTGTGAAATGAGGTTAGAAGTGGAGATAGAGTAATGCTGGGCTTTGTTCAGTAGAGAGAGAGAGCTCTCTGCTATGGCTGTGTATATCTCTCTCTATCACAACTCCCCTCTGTCGACAACACACAAGCATGTATGTGTGAGAAATGCTTTACTATTTTGGATAAGTTCCATTGATCTTGGGCTTGTTACTGCTGTTACTCTACCTTTCTATCTCTCTCTCTCTCTCTCTCTCTGGTGAAACTTGCCCCATTTTAAGTATGCTCAGTGATGAACTAACAGTGCATTACACTTTTATTCCAGGAGCATAAATACTAACTTTAACCATTTTTTCCCATTTTGGTTTCTTTATTTGCTTGCAGGTACAAAATAACATAGAAAAATATTAAAAGATAAAGATTAGATTAGGAAAAATAGTTTACGGTTTTATTTTATCCTTTTGTACTTTCTTTTATTCATTTGCAAAAACAATGTATTATATATGAATATCCAATAAAGCATTACTTTTATTTATTTGTACTTATCTTTTTTTAGTAATTTCTTATGTATTTGTATACTTGTACAACTGTGGAATATGTTGAATTATTAGGAAATAAAGATTTTTACTCTCTTATCTTTATTTGAATTACTTTGAATACTTGAATTCTCTTTAATTGTATACTTATTATATAATATAATAATACTTTAAATTAATTTACCCAAATGTTCATTTAATATAATAAACTTGGAAATACTTATGAGTTGATTAATTTCAATTGTCAATTGAAATTATTTACCCCAAAACAACTCAAAATACCTATAGAGGTCATGTGATAATTTAAAGCAATCACCTGGATGAGCTAATCCCTGACTCATAAAAGGGAAACAAACCTTGATCCCTTTTGTGTTTTAGTTTGGAAATTTTTCCGGTTTTTCATATGCATGAATGCAAATGCACACTCTCTCTTCTGCAGCCCTAAATGCTGGGACATTACAGTCTCTCCCCCATAAATTAAACTTCGTCGCTGAAGTTACGGATATCCCTCTTGTCGGAATATGGAAAAAAGTTCCTTCTCAACCTCCTTCATTGAAGTTCGGCAATCCTCATCCATTCATTAGCCTGTTTTGGTGATCTCTATACTTCATCCTGCCTCTTTAGTATTATCCGTGTCTGACCTTTGACTTATTTAATCTTTAGATTCCTTCCATTCGTATTGACAAAGCTTCTTAATAGAACTAATGATCGAATTTACTAATAGTAGAGTGTTAGGGTTCTCAAAGTCCTATAGATTCTAACTAGTCTCTTCCGGTTTCCTTTCTATGAATGAATTGGACTCATTTAGTCCATCCATTCAAGATTACCCTACTTTTACTCATAAGGCATTCGATTACATCCTTTTCCTGGTTAGGAACACTATTGATATCAAAGTATGATTTAGTAGCTGCGGTAATATATATCAGATGCGGGCAGTACAAATATTTAACTAATACAATATGAATTGTATAATTTTAAATTATGATTGTACATTGCCGGCCGACATGAGCCTGGACTGTGAATATTGCAATATGAACAAAACATTGTTGTACCAATCTAATGCAATGGCCACTCAAATTATACATGACTAAATTACTTTATTCTAATATATCATGGAATTAATACAATATTCCTTCAAACAGGTTTTGAGTCAATAGAATTTTTCCAGTGAAATGTGTGATAAATCCTATGGAAGACCAAGTAAGAATCAAACAACCCCCCGCAGAAAATAATACTAGGGATTTGAATCCTCCAAACTCTGTTAAAATCCTTTGCTTCAAATAGGATCAACACTTAACAATTGAATACCTAGAAATTTTTTAATACAACCCCAAGACTTCATAAAGGTTCCAATATTACATTTGGAAATCTTAGAACTAATTGGGGAAATCAATCCGCCAATCATATTTTGTAAGATTGGAAGGCCAAACTCAATTATACATAAATTTGTACTCTTTGAGATTAATAAACCAAAAATCCTTTGACCAATATCAATGAAAATAGCCTCTTAGTCAGTCAACTTGTTTCTAAAGTGGGAAGACGAAACTCAGAGAAATCCCGGATGTTTACGAATCTCTCTCAGTAAAAAATTGAAGTAATCATTGATGGTATACTGATTTGAATTAAACAAAGGACTGAAATAAGACATCTCACTGTCGCATGTGATATGTTCCGTTGGCACCATATACAATATTTAGCTTCAGATCCATCTTTTCCAAGGACGACCATGAAGGTGTGCTACTGATTTTAATATAACGAAATTATCTTGGTGATAAAGAGACCCGGCCAATAAAAAGAAAAAGCACACATTTCCTATAAATACTAAAAAAATGGCGGAAATACAAAAGGACAGCAATATATGACACAGCTTAACAATTGCATAAGAAAATAGTCAACTAATATAATAATATATCTCCAGTTTTAGACGGCAGGTACAATCATCGTTGAGAAATACTTCGGAAGGCATATTACATAGAGTTTGAAATCATAGAATACGATATCTTGAGAACCAACCTGTGGTTAGATGGTTAGGAGGGCAGTGGTACCTCCAGCCCACCAGAGTTCAAACCCAGGATTGACGCTTTGGTGTCTCATAAAGACGGAATTTTCTTTCAGTGGGAGGCGACGTTCCTGTCGATAACGAGGCGCCTGCGGTGACTTCGTCAATCTTAAGACCCGCTGGCTCAGTCTCTCGGAGGTGCTCATAGGGGTAGGGTGTGCGTGCGTTTGTTCATAGGGGTGAGTGTATGTACGCATTGTAAGCGTCTGCGTTTGTACTGTGTTTCTCAAAAAAAAAAAGAATACGATATCTTGTACATAGCAAAGCATGCAGAATGGCAGACTACAACGCACCTTTTGTGCATTTCATGAAACTCATGGAAGACACATATTATATGATGCCCACCCTTATAAACAAGAGAACAGATCAAGCGGGGAAGATCAGATAAGCTACCGTAGTCAGATGCCCACAATGAATCAGCTTCAGTCTTTCACGCGTATAAATCTTCAAGTTGGTCATAAAACTAATAAAGCGTCCATTTCCAAAAAAAAAAAACTTCAAGTTGGTCGTGGATAGCAATGTGGTTGATGGCTCCGGCTAAAACCTATCTTCAGAACATGCCGCTGGGCCCTCTTGCTAAGGTAAACCTCGAGAAGAGAAGGAATGGTCTACATGATCTAACACACATATATAAAAGATGCAGTATGTTGCTAGCCAATGTCAGCTTCAAGCCTACACACACAATCGCAAACACAGGTGGGGAATCGAGAGGGAGACGATAAACTGAAACACACAGAGAGTATTTTTGTGCAGCATTCAACGTACTGCCTTTTCTTCCCCTTTCTCCATTTATTCGAAAGGATTACAGAAAACCTGCCGTGACTATCGCCACGCCCCCTACAGAGTCGTGCCGAGCTCATGACGATCCTACAAACGTGGAGGTGATCGCACTAAACACGACTCCAACCTCCTAAATACCCTCTAACAGAATTCTTTAAGAGAAACTCTGACAGAGCTGCTAACTGACACCTACACCTGGACTCTGAAGAAATAAACAGCGACAGACTACTGAATTTATTCAACAAACTCCCCCTAAATTTAGTCGCTGCTGTTGATGTTGATGACACCAATCCTCGCACGAAGATCTTGGAACTGAATGCGCCCGAGAGACTTCGTGAGAATATCAGCGAGCTGATCTGCGGTGCCAATGTGATCGACGGCAACCTTGCCGTTCTCGACGCACTCCCTGATGAAGTGAAAGTGCGTCTCTATGTGCTTGATGTGATCGTGGAATACTGGGTTCTTACACAGCTGAATTGCACTTTTGTTGTCGATGAAGATCTTGACAGCCACCCCATCCTGATTCAGCAGATCGCCAAGAAGCCGCCGAAGCCAGATTGCCTTGTGACGCACGACCTCGCCTGCGGGATTCTTCTTCAGCTTATAGACCCACTTTAGGTTGATTGTACGCTGTCCCGCTGGGAGGTCACGCAACTGCCAGGTTCCGTTCTCCTTGATTGCTGCCATCTCCTCAGCCATGGCAACACGCCACCCTTCCTCCGCTTGTGCCTCTGCTACCGCAGCGGGCTCATCGCCCTCGGCGAGCAGAAGTCCGTGATCGAGCTCGTCCATGACGTTGTCGATCGTGCGGTACCTGCGCACAGGAGAGCCCCGATCTCTCTGCCGTCGGAGTGTTAGCAGAGGAGGGAGGCACGAACTCGACGATGCCTCGTGTTGGCACTGGTGATGATGATGAGTCCCCGTGCGTGTCAGGCGACATGGGGGACACGAGTGATGCCACATCGTGCGTGCTCAGAGTGCGTCCAGTCGTAGGAGAGGTCGTGCCGTGTGCGGCGGGAGCGCGCACTCTGGCGCATGCGATGCCGCTCCTGGCGCCGCTCCTAGAAAATCTGCGTGCGCCGTGTACTCCACCTCAAACTCACTACGCATCGTGGTAGTGGCGTCCTCACCCCATTCCCATGATCCCGCTTCGTCGAAGACAACGTTGTGGGTGACATGAACTTGCTTCGTCACCGGATTGAAGACCTTGTAGGCCTTGGAGCCGGCCTCATAGCCCAGCAGCACCATTGGAGTGCTCCGGTCCTCGAGCTTCTGGAGGTGTGTTCGCACTGTTTTGACATGTGCGACGCAGCCAAACACCCGCAGGTAGTGAAGATTCGGCGTCTTGCCGTGTCATAGCTCGTACGGCGTTGCGCCATCGACGGCGCGAGTGAAGGAACGATTGAGCAGGTATACTGCTGTCATCACTACCTCCCCCCAAAACACGTTGGGCACGCCTCGCCCTTTCAGCATGCTTCGTGCCATGGACACCACGGTCTGGTTACGCCGCTCCACTATCCCGTTCTGCTGGGGGGAGTAGGGTGCGGTGAGGTGGCGCAGCACGCCATTGTTGGCACAGAACTCCTCGAATGTGTGCGAGTTGAACTCGCCACCGCGATCGATACGCAGCAGCGTGCGCAGGCAGGACCTAACCTTGTTGTTTAGTTTACTCATGTTTTTATTTCGTCAATCATGCATTTAGTCAGAGCTGCGGCAGCGTGTGCACGTCTGAGTTGTGTTCACGTGCACAATGCAAAGCTAATCATGTGGTGTCAGCTAGCTGCATGCCCATACACTGCGGAGGTAAAATGCTGAGTCGCGTTGCAGATCGGCGTGGAGGAAGAATCGGGAGAATCCAAAATATCTGCAGACTTGGTTCTTACTCAAAGTTGTACGTGGTTAGCTAGCTAGTGGAGTAGAAATAGGATCAAGTAGTTGTGTGGCTTGACCCTGTATTGCATGCAGAAGTAGTGTGTGCGTGTGTGCTGCATGCTAGGCGGTAGCGATTAGTGGGTGCGTGCTAGCTCGTCTACTTAAGCTCCTGTAATCAGTTTGTTTTATGAGGAGTTGAGATAACAGAGAAAAGGCACAAGTGTGTGCGGTGCCACAAAAGCTCTCTGTGTGTATTTCTTCCACTCTATACGCGTGTGTTGTGTGTGAGAGAGTCTTCTTCCACCTCTAGCAAAGCTATCACTGCCGCTGTGCACTTCTGCAGCTGCCTTGACGCATCAGATCGCCGCCTCTGCCTCGTCCTTGGTGATGAGGAGGATCAACTACATGAAGCGACTCTAGTCATCAACCTTGAGCAGGAAGTACCTCTTGTCGCCGGTGGTCGGCGTGTACGAGCTCTAGGTTCTCCGTTGCTCTGTACTTGGCAGCCTGAGCAAACGGTGTGCAGCGTTGCTTTCCGGCCAGACAGGTGTCACAGAGCTGGTCTGCGTGGTCTATCTCCGGCAGCCCACGTACCATGGCCATGCGCGACATGGTGCGCAGCGCACCAAAGTTCTGGTGGCCGAGCCGCTCGTGCCAGGTCCATGCATCATCTCCACGACGCACAGACATGCACATGGGCTGGGATAGCTGCAGCGTCACCTTGTACAGGCGATTGGCGTAGCGAGGCATCTTGGTGAGGAGGCGGTTTTTGCGGTCCCACAAGGACATGAAACCGCCTCGGATCGACGGATCGACGACGGGCAGCCATTCTCGTCGAGCTTCCGGAGACTCACGATGTTGGTCTTGAGGCGAGGGATGTAGTAGACATCGCTCAGAGCACGATACTTGTCTCCACGCATGGTGATCACCACCGTCCCGTGCCCACATATCTCCACCACAGAGTTGTCCCCGAAATGGACCGAGCCAGTGACATGCAAGTCTAGGTCGGCGAACACCGAGCGGCTGCTGGTCATATGGTTTGATGCTCCGGTGTCGAGGTACCAGGAGACATCGACCGACTCCCCCTCATCACTGAGTCGCACCTTTGCACGATCCTCATTGAGGAAAGCGCGCCCGCCGATGTGCTCTGGGTCCTCGCCAATGGGATAGAGTTGCGCCATGAGGAGCGCGTACTGTGCATCGTCGTCCCGGTCATCACAGACAAGGTGCTTTTTCTTTGTTAGCACATTCATATGTTCCTTTTCACTTTTGGAATGACGCTTTTTCTACAACATGTTTTCTTATTAATAGACTCCCTAGTCGTGTTATCTCTATAAAAACACCAATTGAATGTTTCCTAAGTGAAGTACCTGATTATACCTTTTTCAAGATCTTTGGCTGTGCATGTTGGCCTCATCTCCGTCCTGAAAACAAGCATAAACTCGAGTTCCGTTTCAAACAGTATGCCTTTCTTGGCTATAGCTCTCTACAGAGAGGTTGCAAGTGCCTCCACATACCTAGCAATCGACCGCTAACAGCGGTGCCTAATAACTTAGCCTCGACTAGGAGCGGATGGGCCGCACAACCTCCTCTGGATTATACATCCATGGGAGACGGTGTCCGACTAGCACCATGCAGAATTCTCCACGCCACTCTTCCCACTTGGACTTGAACTGGCTAGAGGGGTACTTCCTGGAGCGTTGGTTGTGAAAATAAAACGTGATTCACCCCACAATCCGTGGCTTCTTGTCCACTCGGAATGGGAAGAAGTGGTGGAACAGTGCCACGGACGGCCTCACCTATATCTATAGCCTCACCCCACGAACGCCTCGCAGAGATCAGCGAAGGCGGCCAGCGTAAGCATGGCGTTGGGGTGGATATGTACGAGGTGAAAGCCGTACACCCTCATCACCTCGGGGAAGAACTCAGAAAAGGGGGGAACTAGCCCCATGCACAGGAAGCTTGCGTGGATCGTCAGCTCCCCATCCCCAACCTTGTACGAGGACAACGAAGCTCCGTGGCCCTGTTCTCATGGCGCCCGTTCGCCACATGAGCATACAGATCCCAGAACTTCTCATCCAGTGTATACTTGGTACGGGCCCGGGGAATCTTCAGGGGCTTTGCCACCCCCGAGCGAGTCCTCGCTGATGGTGCCCCTCTCCTAGCCTCTTATGCTTGTGGTCCGCCATGAGCAGTTTGGATCTAGGAGAAGTGTGAGAAGGGAAGGAGAATGAGGGGTTAGTGGGGGGAGCGTGCCTTGGGAGTGCGTTTTTATGAAAGAACCCCCCGGCGCATCCCCAACCGCGTGGCCCCCCATAACTCACCCGCCCCGACTCGCGCACGCGCGTCGCTTCGTGGCACCTCGAGTACAGAAGACGAGGCGCCCACTGCTAACAAGGAGAAACCTCAGTTGGCAGCTTGCGGGAATAGGACCCGGGTTGGCTATGGCACGGTGCCTCAGCCTACCAAGGCCCCAGGGCTGCTGTCGTATCCGTGGAACCTAGGTTCCCAGGATTCCGCCGGGGCAAGCCGTAGCGAAAGGCCCTTCCTGGGGGCTTCATGTTCTAGGTCCAGACAGCCAGAAGAATCCAGATTAGGAGCCTGGGAGTTGGACCCCCGGATAGCCAATCCCTGACTGGTTGCAATCTAACTAAGAGAGGCATGTGCCGGTCTGCTCGGTGTAGGTGCTAGCGACACGCAGCTTAGCAACATGAGCGCTCTGAAACGTTGTAAGCGTGCACGCTGCTTCGTTGCCACCGCACGATCGCTGACCACTGTGGTGACCCCTTTTCCTTATAAAAGGAGTCTCATGTCATGCGAGAGGGAAGAGGCGGAGTTGAGAGCATAGATCCTTCCCAGGGAAGGAAGCATTGTAACTGTGATCATCCACCAGATAGTTGATAGTTGCAATACGTAGGAATCCTCACATCGAGTACCTAAACCTGGGTAAAAACATGTGTCTCTCTATGTGTGTGTTCGTCTATCTCGCCAATCGAGCTCGCTTGACGTTATGCCCTGGCCGAACTAACAAAGAGGATCCACATCCCGGTGTCAAAAATCGAGACACGACAAACCTGAAGATCACTGCCAGGAGATTTCCTTGGCTATCAAAAATTCATTAAGGCGTGGGCTAGTTGATACTTTTATTGTATTCGCAGTTAGCCCCCAGCTCATACGCGAGCTTTTCCTTTCAGTTCTGGAGTTGGTGTGCAGTTAGTCTCCCAGCTCATGTGCTGTTGACGGGAACGTCGCCTCCCACTGAAAGAATATTCCGCCTTTTATGCAACATACAGTTTTAAACTTGGGGTTTGAACTCTGGTGGGCTAGGGGTATAACCACCCTCCTAGCCACCCAACCACCGGTTTGTTTGCACTAGTTTACCCCATCTGTGTCTTTTCTCTAATAAAAGGAAAAACTATACGATCATGTACTTAATCGTGTTACCGTCAATAATTGACTAGGATATTCTGCACTTTAATCCCCTCGATCCCAGACTATACGCATGCATGGAAACCATACTATTTGTGGAAATTCTGAAGTATTTCTCAATTAAGACGAATTAAAGAAAGATTATTGTTTTTAAATATAATTGATGGTACTATGTTAATTAAATTCCATATGTCCGGGTCTATATATACACATACACGCATATTATATGTGCTATGTTTAGTATACCTAGAGGCACCGGCGGAGCTACGTTATGGCCGACCTGGGCCATGGCCCGCCCATGAATTTTCCTAAAACATCTACACTTTTGAATCGATGGCCCAATCCACTAGCACAACCATGCAAGCAAACCAGCAAGCACCACGAAGGCCGGTATCCACGCACCGATACTGAGCGAGCGACTACTAATCGTAGTGAGAAAGCCCAAGAAAAAGACGCAGAGCCCTCGTTTGACTACTTTATCTCTTCTCAAAAGAAAAAAGACTGCTACGCCGATTTTTCTAGAAAAAAAATGTCATTGGTAGCTAGCTCTTTGCTAGTCAGTTTTGAAGGGTATCTTCTCTAGTCTAGCACGTGTAATCTTTTTTTTTTGGCGAAATCCGCCAACAGTACAAAGAGTCCTAAAAGAAATACAAATTACAGATAGATCATTGGATCACCTAGTGATGACTACCGGCACGAGTCGAAGGCACGCCGCCAGAGCGAGGATAGAGCGGGAAAAACCTTATTCTGACTTCAAGATGTAGTCCCGTCTCAATATTCTAAAAAAGACACTGAAAAAGAGTCTAAAAACGAGAACCCTCTCGCCGGCGAGAGCCCTTGGTCCATCACGCTCTCCAAGGCTCCAAGACCATTAGAGATGGAGCAGACCGACTATGCCGCAAGCGAGGGAAACAGAACCTAGATGGGTTTAGAGTCGCCTCCGCGTCGACTGTCTCCGTTATGTACGACCTGACGGAGGTTACCGTGTAATCTCTTTCTTTCCTTATTAATTCTTAGTTAGCAGTTCAATATCACGATTTCTTCGCTAAAATTTTGTCAATATTCTTAGCAAACCAAAAAAAAAAGTGCAGCTTTAAAAAAAATAGTGCTCCTCTTGTCTGGTCGGCCCAACTATTTCTTTGTAGCTCCGCCACTGCCTAGAGGCCGGCCGGATAGAGAATACTAGGACGATACGACTTTAATGATACCATACACGGAGTACTAGGATTCCTCACACGGTTAATTAAGTACGACTTTAATCTACTCAGCATGCGGACTCCACGTCATGGATCCGTGGATCCCTTTTCATCCGAGCGGTCCATCACTTCCCCACCAAAGCAACAACGAGACAGAACCGATCGGAATCACCATCATCCTCTCTTCTCTCTCAGAAAAGGAAAAGAAAGAAGGCTCTCTTCCCTCCAACCTTGGCCTTTAAATAAGAGGCCATCTTGAGCAAGCCGCGTGCGGTATCGCGTGACTTGTGATTTTGGATTTTGACGACCGGCTGACGGCGAGCTCTATTCTTCTTATTCTTCTTCTTCTTCCTATGGCGGTCAGGTACGCCCCCGGCGGCCGACACGTTCTTGTGGTTTGCTGCATGAAGAATAGATATTTTGCTGAAGGGGCGAGAGGTAAGTGAGACCAAGTAGATGGAGGTGGATTGGTCCGTGAGATGTATGCGTCATCCCCGCCCTTTGTAGATTTCTCGTACGTGTACTAATAGTCAGTCAGTCAGTCAGTCAGTATACACTAGTACAAGACTTGGCTAGCTAATTCCATGGAGCAGAGGATGCGCACCACTTCCCCTGCCTCGTTTCAACTTGACTCCATCGAGCAGAGGAGCTAACTGGTCTAGTCCCTGCCGATTGAAGCCGATTGGTTGGTTCATTCGTTGGTGGTCTCGCTCAAGGGCGTGTACGTGGCCAGACGGACCGTCCTTACAAGCAATGATGCATGACCCGACCTCTCTGTGTATGTCCATGTTAGCGTCTACTTGGTCGTCCTAGCATTCAGCCTACGTTTTGGACGTTTGTGCGCTCACGACCCAACTATAAGAAGAGAGTCCACTCCATCTCAAAAATTCAGACTAAAAGGAGGAAGAAATCTCTCCCTTATAAGGTGGGTGTGGCCTCCTTCCGTAGGCGAGGTGGAACTAAATTTCATGTAGCCTCACCAGTTAACAACAGCCTAACATGCCATCCTCCTGAGAAGCCCCTCAGGAAGGCATGGCGATCGCTAGCTCTGATACCAGATGTCAGCGTCCACTTGGCCCAGCCCAGCACTCAGCCTACGTTCTGGACGTTCATGCGCTCACGGACCAACTATAAGAAGAGAGCCCACTCCGAGGGTCACTATAGATAGCTAACGACATTTTTTCTGAATTGGTCATGGATGGCTATGGCCAATATAGATGGTCATAGTGTCCATGATCAAAATTTTGGTCATGGCATTCTGGCATGTCCACGTGATAACCCCAAGTGCAGGGATCATCATAGTACAATTCGATAAGTATTTGAATGTCGAACCCACGACACTTATATGGCCTCCTATGCAAAGCTAGGATCTAAAGTGTGTGTGTGAGGTTGTTTTTGGTATTAACTAGAAAACAATAAAGTAGTTGAAATAAATACAATAAGTAAAATAATGCAAATAAAGTAGAGCTAGTGGAGTGGACCATGCAGGCGACAAGGTGCTAGACTGTGGTGTAAGGAACCCACAAGGGGGCTGGTATTTTATCCGGTCTGGTGGCCATCTGTTGCCCGTTGATTCGGATCCATCCATGAGGTGAACGCAATCAAACTGTTGGTTCGATTTTGTATGACCTACTACATCAGCTGATTCAATTCGGCATAGTAATGCTTGAAATTCTGCTATAGTCATTCCAGTTTTTGATTCAGCAATGCATTGAATTGGCAGTTTATTTTTGATTCAGCAATACATGAAATTTAGCAAGAATGCGTGGAGGAGGAGGTGGAGAGAGAGAGACCTTAGCGGGAAGCAGCAGGTCAGCATGGTCGCCGGAGACAGCAGCTCGGGGAGGTGGTCGGGGAAGAAGCCGGCAGCAGGAGCTCCGGGCAGGCGACCAGCAGCTCTTCCTCATGGCCACCCCGCCTCCTATCCTGCGGCGCCGGCGAGCTCCTGCACCCAACCCGTCGACTGCAATCACCCGCCGTTGCCGAGAAGCACCGTCGCGCATCCCTGCTCGTCCACGCCGGCGCCTCCCCGTCCCTTGGCTAGCTCGCCATGGCTCGGTCGCTGTAGCGCGAGAAGGAGCATGCACCAGCCTTGGCTCGCGCCTCCATCGTCGTGGTGGTGCACCGGGCCAGCCGGCGGTGAGAGGGAGTTGGCGGAGTGGCCGGTCACTAGATAGGGGAGAGGAATCGCGTGAGGTGGGACTTTGGGAGAGGGGAATCGAGAGAGGGTGAGCTTTTTTCTTTTTTTGAGCGAGAATCGTGAGGACTGAGGACATGCTCGGGTGGGCTGGGTTCGGCCCAATAACGACCTTCTAGACTGTTAGGCCCGGTAGACATGCACATCCACTTTTCTAATTGATTAAAACGGTCCGTGAGTACACTTTCCCTCTCAAAACTGCACCAAAACTACATATCGTATCAACTTACTAAACCACACATACCAAACTCCATGTGCAAGACATGAAACCTCAGTTAGAACCAAAATAGAGTTAACCGGGTATGAGTCTCACGTGCAAGAAAATTATGGAGCGGGCCCAAGCAAGAAATCTAAACTAGAAACATCTAACCGAAAACGAGTCGTGTGAAGGATCTCATGACGCAACTACTCCCTCCATCTCAGTTTATTAGGCTTAGTAGAAATGGCGTTGCGATTTAGGTGATTAGCGTTTGGCTACAATTGTCCCATTTTTTTCTTTGACGACATGATAGTTATGCATGGCTGGATTGGTTGGATCAACATGGTGGCCTCCCAGCGTTTAGGTGATTAGCGTTTGGCTACAACTGTCCCAGGTTTGGTGCCTGTTTGCGCCAAATAGATCAACATGGTGGCCTCCTAGCACTCTAAGTACTTCTGTGAGTTCTGTGGAAAGGTAAGCATGTTCGATGATTTTAGTTACTTGTGTTACTTTTAAATGGTAAATGTCTACTGGTGCATATTTGTGGTATAACATAGCCTTTTTATTTTGACACGACTATTTTGAAATGAACATCTGATCTCCTTGTGATTGAAAAAATGCTAACTGGCTGTATTTTGGTAAGTATCTTGTCTTGGATGATGACTATTCGAAGGCAACTCAAATATCATCTTATCTTTATGCAGTAGCAGCTAAACCTGACAATGGTTTTAGCTTATCCGGGTGAAATATTTTAGTTTCTCCTTTTGGGTTTGACTAGTTCGAGTGAGAATGGGCAGATTTTGTCGGACAGTTGGGTTAGTTTTGGATTCTGAAAATAACAGTTAGGTTTGGTTGGTTATGGGGCTAAATAGTTTCGGGTGGAAGTGAGTCAAACTTTGGTTGGTTATGCGTGCATGAGTTGTGCTGCTAGTCTGCCACAAAGATTGACTAGTTTGTTCCCCCTCCCCCCCAAAAAAAAATTTATTGACTAGTTTTGTTTGCAAAACAAGCTAGCGGAGCTTAGAAGTCATAAAAACAGAACTGTAGTTTCCTGCTCTACTACGTGTGCTTCAACTAGTAGTGGCCCAGGAAACAAATCTCAGCAGAAATTACTTTGTCTTGAATTGATCGTTAAGAAGCACGGAGGCAGACCTATGCAAAACAGTTTCAACCTGAAACAACTAACTGGTTTAAAACCATAGTTTGGTAACTGGTTTGGTTTGGGCGGACAGAGCTTACAATTCGGTTCAGTTTTGGTTTTTGTGGGGTGATCGGTGTGTGGGTTTGGTTGTGTTCCGAACTCCACTTCATTGGGTATGGTCCAGATTCGATTTAGTTACAGAACCAGTGGCAGGCTTATTAGTAGCAGCTGATATTATTAGCTTTCGAGTGTCTCTTGTCATGAGCTTGGCAGTAAGCATTTTGTGTTTCTCTTATAGGAGCAAGTGCTCGTGCATGGGTTATTGAAGCTTGGAGATGATGGTGATCAAAGCTTTAAGCGGCAGAGAATATTGGAGCTTCCTGCTCACCATGAAATGAGCTGAAGCTAGCTAAAGCTGGGAGGCTGGAAGAAGAGATTTTTCCATCGGATTCATCGAATTCGTTTGTTGTGTTGTTGTGAAATCATACTGTTGCTCATGGAGATTTCCGCATATTTGTGTTGTGGGAATGAAGATGGTTCCAGAGGAGCCGTTGTATACCTTTGTTGATTGATGGCATGCATCTATGCTAGACGCCCTACTCACTGAAGTTGAAGCCACGTGTTGTTATGAGGCCCAGATTGTTGGCGTCGGTGCGTCTCTGCTTGCTTACTACTACCGGAGTACTTGACATACCTAAAATCATTGTAATGTACCTTAGCTGGCTGCTAATTGGTAGTAGATGTATTTTCCTTCTTTTGCAAGCTACACATGTGCAGAAATGAATATCAATTTGTGTACAGAAATATATATATATTTGGAGTACTACTTATGTCCTGCTAATGGAGTGCCTGTTACAGAACCTACTACTGTTAGGAAAAACTAGTGCTAAACGGGAGGCAGTGTAGTTAATATTGATTCTAAAAGGCTTGGTAGAGATCCCAGCGTCTAGTAATGTTGAAGGCGTCTGTTTGTTACTCCCTCTGTTTTAAAATACTCCCTCCGACCCATATTAGTTAACTTAGATTTATCTAGATTCGGATGTATCTAGTGCTAAAACATATCTAGATACATCCGAATTTAGACAAATTCAAGTCAACTAATATGAGTCGGAGGGAGTATAAGATGTTTTAGCTTTGTGATGAAAAGAGTGTATCTAGACTCTTTTTACTGTGTAGATTCACTCTAGAGCTAGATGAACCTACATGCTAAAAGTGGTCTAGATACACTCTATTCACAAAGGTAAAACATCTTATATTTTGAAATGGAGGGAGTATGTCTTATGTTTGCCACTCCAACCAACCAAACAAGCATGTAGTTTCTTCAATCTTGCGAGCTTAGTTAAAACTTGTCCGAGACAATGAGAAGGCAACCCCGAGAGCAGCGAGCAATGGCCAGTACCACAGAGCTTGCTACCTATGAAAACCCAGTAGCATTGTTAAAAGAAAGAAAGAAAACATACAGGGGCAACACACACTTAGTTTGCCGGTGATCTTGGTGTTTTTGGTAACAAAGGAAAGTAATTCCTCCCGCTTCATGTTTTGATGATGCGGTAGAGCGCGCGTAAATTAAGCAGGGAACCGGGGGAAGGAGTTGATTAATTAGGTTCCTTCTCGAAAGAAGTAACGGCTGCACTCATTCATTGGATGGGCGACTGACTACTAGGATTCCTCACACGGTTAATTAAGTAGGACTTTGATCTTCTCAGCATGCAGACTCCACGTCATGGATCCGTGGATCCCTTTTCATCTGAGCGGTCCATCGCTTCCCCACCAAAGCAACTCGATCATCCTCCCTTCTCTCTCTCTCTCTTAAAAAAAGAATAGAAAAAAAAAGGCTCTCTTCCCTCTAACCTTGGCCTTTAAATATGAGGCCATCTTGAGCAAGCCGCGTGCGAGGAGTGGAGTGGTGTATATGTATATGTCTGTGGCGCCGTTGGTTGGATTCTGCAGCAGTAGCAGGAAGAAGAGGGGTTAATGGAGCCAAGGGCGTTCGTCGGGTGGATCGATCCAGGTACGTACTCGTGTTTGTTTCATGTAAAAGAAAGAAGAAAGAGGCCATGGATGGATCCGTGCGTGAGGGCAAACACTACTACAAGACTTGGCTAGCTAGCTAATTCCATGGACTCGATCGAGTTTGCTGGTCTGGTCCCGCGCGCATGGATAGACGAATAATCCTTCCTGCTTCTCCTTTGCACATGGGCTCGTACATGTACTAATAGTCAGTCAGTCAGTCAGTCCGTATACACTAGTACTCCCCTCTTTCGGAAATATAAGACATTCTAGCTTTGTGAAACGAACGTGTCTAGACACCTTTTAGTGTATATGTTCACTTCAAACCTCTACGAACCTATACACTAAAACACGTCTAGATACATTCGATTCACAAAGCTAAAACGTCTTATATTTTCGAATGGAGGGAGTACAAGACTTGGCTAGCTAATTCCACGGAGCAGAGGATGCGCATGCACCACTTCCCCTGCCTCGTTCCAACTAGATTGATTGAAACCGATTGGTCTCGCAGACGGACCGTTCTTACAAGCTATCTGGGAAGAGAGCGCAGGTGAGGTGGAGTGGAGCACCGTGCTTGCCACTGCCCTAGGCATCGACCTAGGTGAGTTGCAACCCGTGCTAGGTGACCAGATCGGCTCTGCGGTTGAGTTCGAAGCCGACACACGACACAAGCCTTCACCAAACCGTCCAAGCCTCCCTCAGGCACGAGATTAAGCTTTTGACGGGGCTGAAATGGCGCCGCCCGTTGGTCAATCTTTCTTTTCCCTTGCATTGTATAACTGAAAAGGCTCGAGTTCCCTTGGAGTCAATCATTCTTTTCAAGAGGTAGTTATCTGCTATTGTATGACCCCTGTTGCTAAAAGAACCCCACTGGGTCCACTTACTCATCAACGGCTCAAATGCCTGTTAGTGTCAGTAAATACAACACTTAAATTGTATAACCCCATGTTGCCAAAAGAAGCTCATTTACTCATCAAAAGATGAAATGGAGAATACAGAGAGGTTAGTGTTAGTTAACTTATGTCTATCTAGTAATTTGAATGATTTGAACCAGCCTTTTCTAGCTAGAGCAGTAGTCCACTTGATGCGTCGTGTGTGACATTGAAGTTCAGGTATATGAGGTTGGTAGCACCACAAGGAAAATGAATTTCGGATTTGGCTAAAGAAGAGAGGAAGTGGAATGAAACAGAGACAAGTTGCACTGTAGCAACTGAAATGAAAACAAAGTGAAATGTGCCCTGAGTCTTGAACTATGGTGTTTGATCCGACTTGAACTTTAAATTATAAAATGACTATTTCGGACTTTGAACTTTTTAAATCGGTTTGTCTTAAACCATATCAGGATGTTAGTTGGTGGTCTTGTTCTTTACATGGCAAAGAGCCATACAATGGGATAATTATTTGCACTCATTTATCTTATTATTCCCTCTACCTGTCAGTTGTCAGACATTTTCGTTTGAACTTATAATACCACTTTCAAAAATCAGGCTTAAGTACCAAAAATACAAGAACCACGAGCACATATCATGCCTTTTTGTGAGCGACTCAACTTTTTCTAAATTCGTATGTATCTATACAGTAAAACATGTCTAGATACATGCATATCTAGATAAAGTTGAGTCACTTATTTTGTGGCAGAGAGAATAGTAGTTTTGTTGAATATTTCAGAGATTCTTGTTTTACCAAATTTTCTACAACCATGAGTTTTGCAACGACGAAGGCCTTATGGCTGGTAGGCGCGGGAAGATGCAGACTACTAGTATTCTGCGTCGTGGTTAGCAGACTGATACCCTAAAAATTTCTGAAGAATAACACTACACAAGTAGAGAGAAGGCAGAGCGAGGGAGATTTGGTGCCACGTAAAACTTGCGACTAATCTTTTTTTTCCTTCTGTGCTGTGTATAAAGGAGATTACAACAGAACAAACCGTGCTACTTGAATTTCCCGCAGCTCGCCACGGCCATTTCCCGCAGCTCGCCACATACTGAATCTTATCTGAAAGCTAGCTAGCAAACTGAACTTCAGCTAGAAGTTGGCTAACTTACTGAAGAGCTAGGCAAATTGAAGAACCGGTTGCAGCCTACTTCATGTGCCGTTAACTTTCGTGCCCTATTCAAGCAAATACTAGTAGCAGTTAAGCTGAATGTGCGGTGAGTTTAAGCTAATAGAGCTGGCTTAACACCTTGAAGAGTTTTTGGCGCAAGGCTTCTTGTTGCCCAGGAATTGATGCATGCTTTGACATTTTAATCCTATAGTATGTTGGTGCGCGGTTTTTTCTATCCGTAAAACTTTAGCTGTGTGCACACTTGGTGCTCTCTTAGTAAGTTCACATAGCCACATTGGTACAAAGCCAGCAAGCCTTCCATTTTGAGTACAATCAAGGTACGGTATTTTGGTTATTGGGAGCTCTTTTGAATACACTTAGTGCTCTCTTAGTGAGCTCTTTTGGGTTACATGTTGATGCTAAATAGAAAATGTGTATACTACCACCTCAATGCCCCCCTCCCCCCTCCCACCACCCCCCCCCCCCCCCCCCCCCCCACACACACACACACACCCACCCACAAATGGAACTTTTTTAGATGATTCGTATGATTAAACAACTAGGCATAACCATTTGTAAGAGAAAAACTAAGTGCATTGTCCCGATCCATAATTGACTTGACTCCATGATTAATCAGCTTGGAGTTTGGATTTTTCCCTAGAGAGGTAAAACCGATACTACCACCTCTCTCTGCATGCCAAGAGAGACCTGACCGATATTACCGTTGCCACAACATGTAATCCAAAAGAGCTCATCTCTAGAGTACAATTCACTTGTCTTCCATGCACAGCCATTCTCCTATATATATCGATCACAACGATCGAGGGAGAGTAATATATCACACATACTCAGAGTAAAATTCCTAGTGCTCATCTACCAAGTTGCTGACGGAATCACGCTGAGAGCCACACAATTAGCTACGTGCCCCTATATAAACTCTGTGAACCAACACAACTCCATATCAGTATATCAAGTGCAAGGCTAGCAATAATATGGCGAACGCCAACCTTGTAGTGGTTGTCATGGCCGCCCTCCTGATCCTCCTCGAGGTGTCAACCTGTGTCGTGGCCCGACACCACCACCACCACCACCACCATCGCCGCCACCACCACCACCACGGCAAGCCGGACCCGTGCAGCGGCGAGGACGACGGTGGCTCCGTGCCGGGCACGCTGCACAAGCACAAGAAGCCAGGCCATTGCCCGTTGCCGGGCGGCAGCCTCGGCACTCCTGGCATCATGACGCTGAACGGGTTCCAGAGAGGCGAGGACGGCGGCGGGCCAGCGGCTTGCGACAGCAGGTATCACAGCAACAAGAGCCTGGTCGTGGCGCTGTCGACACGGTGGTACGCGGACGGGCGCTGGTGCCACAAGCCGATCCGCATCACGAGCCGGCAAAACGGGCATACCGTGGAGGCGATAGTGGTGGACGAGTGTGACTCCAACGCCGGCTGCAAGGACAATATCGTGGACGCATCCGAGGCCGTGTGGAAGGCGCTCGGGCTCGACAGCAACATCGGTGAGGTGCCCGTCACCTGGTCCGACGCATGATTCGAAACCTACTTAGTCGGTCCAGCAGCAGAAAAACATATAAATGAATAAACAATTTGTATGGACGGTACATCTTGGCAAAAAGAAAATGCAAGAGTACTGTCACACTTATGTAATGTACTTGTCCTTGTCAGTCCAAGTTTGATTGGTTGGTGCTATATATTATGTTGCGTTGTGATCTGTTGATTGTCCACAATATGACTTCTGATCAGGCGTCCTTCGTTTCTGGTCCAACACAATGAGCCGCCAACCTGGAGTTTTTCAGTATAGTATGGCAACCAAACTTGACTCTGTATTTTGCTAGAACATTAATAGTTCCAAACCTAGCTTCAATGATGGCGACTTAGCTCGGTTACAATATGAGGTGCTTAAAGAGGGAATGTTGCCACATCATTAAGCATCTATACAGAATTGTCTATTCCAATGCAAAGCTCCTCTTTCCAGGAGTTTAAACGATTCAATACAGTACATTATTTAGTGTTACTAGTTAAATGCATACAGACCTAGTAAGCATTTGTGAAATCTAGCAGACCTTATCCCTTCTAAAACATGAGGTTATGTTAACATCTCTTCAGGTGCCCAGTACAGCTAATCTCTTGATCACTCCTAGCCATGGAAAAAAATAGCGCGCTATTTCTTCGCTATAGCGGCGCTATAGCATATTTGGGACGTGAACGCTACGCTATGCAAAATTTGCCCGCTATGACGCTAATCACTTAGCAGCGCTAAATACGCTATAACGTCACAACGCAATAGCGGCGCTAAAAAAATCTATGAGTATAGCACTACCTGATATGCCCATTCGGCCCACGAATCCACCACGCCCAACACTATGCATCTAAACCTAGCTCAACTCAACCCTATTCTCCAGTTCTCCCTCCCCACATGACCGTGGCGGTTGCTGACAGAGTGTAACTCCCATCTCCTCCAGGTCCAGCCGGTCGGCCGCCTCCACTCGGAACATCCATCAGACGAACTGAAGCACCAGGAGGATGCACATCTCAAGTTCTCGACCAGTGAGCTGACTTGGCGCAAGTCTTCTCCTCCAACTTGTCCTGCACTGGATGTCAAACAAACTTTGTCGTTTGGCCACTATTAGTTAATTGGTTATGGATGTATTACTCCAAACAAATAGCTGCTGAAATCCCTAGTAATACATGCTATACATTTATTTTTTAATTTTTTAACACGCGCTATTTTGAAAAATAGCGCGCTATAACTTCCATAGCGTCTAGAGAAGGGCCACGCTAAAAGAAATAGCGTGCTATTTTTTTCCTTGCTCCCAGCTAAAATTTGGTCTCAATGAACTACTTTCCCCTCTCACCTCTTGCACCCATCAACTAACTCCAGCTCTCTGCTGGCAACGCTAGACCAAAAAAAAGCTCAATGCCACACATATGTGCGCGAATCCATCACTCTCTTCAGACTCGTACTGGCAAAGATTCTACTTCCAAACATTTTCTGGAACCCGTAACAGGTCCGGCGTGACCTTGCTCACTGTTTCCGTACTCATTTTCTACTTCACATTGAAATGATAACCAAATCTTAGAAAATTCAAATTACCAACTAGTACTATGCTGCAATAAGAACTTGCATGATTTACATGTCATGCCAACTTGGCTTTCGTTTCAAATTTCATTTTACTAGTCTGGAAAATAGTCACTGGATAAGAATTAAAAAATAGAAACGAAAACACTCTGTTTGCATATTAGGAACTCAATACACAACTCATAATGCTAGTGAGTGGACAAAAACTCCGTAATGGTCAACAAAATTATAAGATGCTTCAAAAATAGAATTTTAGTTGGACAACATCCTACAGCTTTAACAGCCAGTCAGAAGTCTATGGTATCTCGACCCCATACCCTCCCCCTCATGCCATGATTCAGGAACACCGATCGGTTTAAGGTCCTGAATAAAGTCAACACAAAACTTAATGACCTCCTATGTTCCATAGCCCTTGGAGATACTCCCTTCTGGCCTAGCACGGTTATGAATATAGTTCTTTAAGACTCCTATAAACCTCTCAAAGGGGAACATATTGTGTAAAAATACAGGACCAAGAATGTTAATCTCTTCGACTAGGTGAATTAGGAGGTGCATCATAACATTGAAGAAGGATGGTGAGAACAGCAACTCGAAGCTGACAAGACATTGAACCACATCTTTCTATAACCTTGGTAGACTTTCTAGATTGATTACCTTCTGAGAAAATGCAATGAGCAACGCACATAGCTTCACAATGGGTACTCGAACATTTTCCAGCAGAAGCCCACTCAATGCAACCGAAAGTAACTGCATCTTAAGCATGTGGCAGTCATGAGATTTTAGGTTTTAGAATTTTTTTCACTGCCATATTTATTATTCCCTTTATATTCGAAGCCTGACGAGACCTTGATACTGCTCTGGCATTCAAAAAAGTTGTTTCTTTTCTTTGGTAAGAGAGTAGCTGGCAGGACCTTGAAACATCTCTGGATGCATGCCGTCTCGGTCTTTCATAAGTTTCTGGTCCTGCCGTGCTTCCGGTGTATCTTTATTCTTCCCATACACGCCCAAGAATCCTAGCAGTATCACACAAAGATTCTTTGTCAGGTGCATCACGTCGATTGAAGAGCGGATCTCTAGGACTTTCCAATAGGGTACCTTCCAAAATATAAATTTCTCCTTCCACATGGGTGCTTGTCCGCTAGCATTATTCGGAACAGATTGTCTGCTAGGACCCTTTCTAAAGATTACTTTTAAATTCTTCATCATATCAAATACATCATCATCAGTATAGCGAATAGGCTTACTCTGGTGATCTGTCTCACCATTGAAATGCTTGCCTTTCTTTCTTATGGAATGCGTGGGCGGAAGAACCCCAGGTACACATTCTTCTTACATTTATCTAAATAAATATTTTCAGTCTCACCTAAACAGTGCATGCATGTATTGTATCTCTTGTTTGTCTGTCCTGAAATGTTACTAAGAGCAGGCCAATCATTGATGGTTACGAGCAGCAACGCTCGTAGGTCAAATTTCTCCTATTTGTGCTCATCCCACACATGTACACCTTGTCTGTGCCACAACTGTAAAAGTTTTTCAACCAATGGCCTTAGGTACACATCAATATCGTTGCCGTGTTGTTTCCGGCCTTGGATGAGCACTGACATAATAATAAACTTCCGCTTCATGCACAACCAAGAAGGAAGATTATAAATACATAGAGTCACAGGCCCTGTGCAATGATTGTAGCTCTGCTCCCCAAAAGGATTCATGTCATCTATACTTAGAGCAAACCATAAGTTTCTCGCGTCACCTGTAAAGTTCGGGAACTCTCTCTCGATTTTTCTCCACTGCGACCCATCAGCGGGGTGTCTCAACATCTCATCTTTCTTACGGTCTTCCATGTTCCATCGCAACAACTTGACATGCTCTTGTGAAGTTATAAACTACAAGATGGTGTGCGAGAGCAGGGACACCACTACGGTAGAGCTTCTGGAAGATGTCTTAGGATCCCGTCCTCAGACATCTTCGAGGAGCTCTCCATATAGGCACTCCCTAATATCTGAAATTTGTTAGCTCCCTAGCATATTGATCTAGATAGAGAAGTTATAAAAACTGCAAGATGGTGCGAGACGTACACCACTATGACGAAGTTTCTTGAAGATGTCTTAGGATCCCGTCCTCAGACATCTTCGAGGAGCTGGCCATAGAGGATCTTCTCGAAGATGTACTGAGCTAGTGTGTCTTCTTATGAAGCTTTTGTAAATTAACCCTTTTTTGTTACAATTTGTGAGTTTGCTAAAGGCAGGTAGAAGAAGAAGGGCATCTTGTTGTTGGATGGTGGCATGATGCATCTGTGAGTGTGTGCATTAATAGTTGTAGAATAGTATGAACCCATGTATCTCTATGCTATAGTAGTTGTAGTATGATGAACCAATATTTCTATGTGCTGTAGTAGTTGTAGTAGCTAGCTAGGATGAACTCATGTATCTCTATGCTTCTATGAATCAAATGAATTTCGAGACTATGTGCCAAAACAAGATATAAATAGAATCCACATATTGAACATGATATTTAGCTTGGGGTTCATTATATTAATACAAGATAGATAGAATCCAAATTAATACGAGTTCATCTCATGTTATTATTGGAAAAATTACATGCAAACAAAATCCACAAATCCCTCTATTTCTAGAGCATAAAATGAGCTAAACTAGTAATAAAAGATGAAAGGATGAAGTTGATAACCTTTTAGAACCCTTGGATAGATGGGACACCTCCAAATCTTGACAAATCTTGTGAAAAAATGGGCATGAACTCGAGCTTGAAAGAATGAAGAGAGAGGAAGCTAGATTGAAATGGAGTATGGCTCGGGCAGGGAGGAAGATGATATAGGAGGAATATTAGTCCCTGTTGGTCCATATTTAGTCCCGGTTCATGTCACAAATCGGGACTGGGTCTGCCGCCGACCATAGCCTGCCAAAAACTTTTTAGTCCCGGTTTGAGACATGAACCGGGACTAATGGTCCCGTTCGAACCAGGACTAGTGGATGCCGTATCCTGTGGCCGTTTCTAGACGTTGGAACCGGGGCATTAGTCTTGGTTCATAGCAAAACCAGGACTAATGCTCCGAACCAAAGAAAAGTTTTCAACTAGTGAGGAAGGAGAAACCGCACGGCTGGTGCGGGTTGAGCCCATGGGTTCAGCCCGTCCTAAAACATTTTCCTCCTAAGCATGCACCGCGCCAGTCCAATCTGTTGTTGCAACCATTTTAACCCAAACCAATCAAAGCCATAGCATAAGCCGCACCAAAATCCCCGTTCCCACCCGCATCATTCCCAGCTTGACAACACATTACTGTGATTAACACTAGATTCCTCATGCTTTTGATCTTCATGGAGTATATTTTTTCATCTTCTCCGCACCTTCTATTTGAAATTTTGAACTACTTTTTTCATGAATTAGAGGCAGCATCAGAATGAGGTGATGAGGATTAGAGGCCATCATCTAAATGATCAGCTTCTTGAAGCAGGTACACATCAATCAAACTGTGTTCTCTGTTTCTTCTTCAGGGTACACATTCAAGCACACTTGTATATTCATTGTCTTGTTTCTACTAGACTACAAGGATGTGTTTTATGGAATTGTTTTCAGGACGCTTCGTATGGCTCCACCAACTCATCGCCCACCTGCATATGCCACCGCGGTCTTGCAGTCACCACCACCATCTCACCGTGACCCACGTTGCAAGGCTAGAACGGCCGAAAAGGAGGAACTCCGGCGAGGTCGGCGGTATAGAAACACGCAAGAAGGAACTACCTCCACCGCCGGCGGGCGATAGTCGACTGGATGCAGCAACATGGGCAAACCAGGCCCTCTCTGGCCCGGTCAAGCCCAAATGGCCTCGTGAAGCCCCGCCGCCACACTGTAGCAAGGGTGTCACCTATGCCGCTAATCCTAACCCTAGTCCCTACTCCCCTGTCCACTAGAAGATCCACCGCCAAGCAGCAGCGCCATCACCACCGTGCTCACTCGGGCCTATCGGACCACCGCCGGTCCGAGGGACACTACCTGGGCCAACAGCGCCAATCACCACCTTGACGAGCCACAACACAGACAAAGGAGCCGGTATAGGCCAGCAAAAAGGAGCATAGGGTCGACACCCGCAGCAGACACGACACCTCCGCGCTGCCGGCGAGTCACACCCTACAGACCCTACCACGGTCTGGCCGACGACAACCAGCGCTAGGACCGTGGCCTAGGACTAGCCCCAGCCACACACGGCCAGGGGAGTGTGCCTGGCCCCCCGCAGGGGGTCGAGGTGTGGGCGCCCCACGGCCCGTCAGACCCAGATCTGGCCGACAGGGCCGACCGCCCCTACCCACTCCGTCGCTACCACTGCTTCAGGCCGCTGCCTCCGGACGACCTCGTCGTGCGCCGCCCCCATTGGGAATCGCCGCTGCCAAGCCAGGTTACCCAGACGTCGCAGCTGCAACGCCGCCGCCGCCCGAGATCAGGCCAGGACAAGGGCCCCCACCGCCTCCGGCCGCGAGCCACGCCGCTCGCTGCCGCCTCGAGATGCAGGGAACCGCCCCTGACGTCGCTCGCCGGCCGTCGCTGCGCCAGGCCACGTCGTCTGCCGCCGAAGACCACCGCGCGCCAAGGTCACCCATCCCCGTCCTAGAGCCCCTCGCGCCGGTAGAGAACTCAATGGGAGGGGAGTTGAAGCAGCGAGTTCCATCGGCGGCAGGAGAGAACCTGTAGAAGTGGCGGTTCCCGTGGCAGTGCTACCTGAAGTGGCCGCATCTCTAGGTACACGGACGCTGGCGAGTTGGACACGGCCAGGTGCTCGCGTCCAGGAGCTGCACGAGGCCACAGAGCTTGGGAGCTGGACGCTGGCGAGCACGCCCAGTGCCGCCATCACATGACGAGCGGGGCAGCGGAAGGAATCTACCATCATGTGCTGCCTCGACTCCATGGATGCCGCTGACCCGTAGGCGGCCAGGAACTTGGCGCCGGTGAGCTCGCCCAGCGCTGGCATCTTAGGACGAGCGGTGGGATCCTTCCGACAGCGAGCAGGGTCAAGGTGGGGCGAACCATGCGGGATCCCTCCAACGGCGACCGGATCGGCGGCAGGCGGCGGGGTAGCGGGGACGCCGGAGACTGCCGGGGGAGCAGGCGGACTGCGATGCAGCGACAAGATCTGAGTTTGATTCGGCAAAATTTGAAACGATTTAACTGTACTAGGAAGTTTTTTGCAAAAACGAATTTCAACTAGAAGGGGAGGAGCTGCGACATCTTTTATGGGACGGAGGGAGTAGTATTTTTGTTGAATATTTCAGAGATTCTCGTTTTACCAAATTTCCCCAATTTTTTCCCACCCCACACCTCGCCATGAATCCCGAGCTCAAGGCATACCTCGATGAGTGGGCGGTCGAACACAAGCGTATCTTCGACGAGATACGTGATGCTCTTCACCGAACGGCGATCGTATTCGGTGCAGATGACCACGACAGCTCCACCCCCGTTGACGCCGTAGACGGGGTCATCGGGTCTGTGTCGGCGAGCTCCAGCATGGATGAGCTCATCACCACGTCTGTAGGGCTGGCCGAGCCCCCGGCTATGGTCCCCATCGGTGAGGAGTCAGCAGAGATCTCCCCCGCTGTTTCTAGTGGCACCAGTGCGGCGGCGCCTGCGATCTGTTCGACAAAAGTCCCGAGCCATGACGCCACCAGGCCTGCACCTGCTTCCACCCCAACAGCAGGACCGAAGTCGTCCATGGCCACCGTTGGTGTCATCCCCCTACTCACTTCTATAGCAGCAGGCAACGGGACCCTCGATGGCGAGCTCAGTGGCGCTACATCACCAGCCAACATCAGCAAGACAACCCTCGAAGTGGTTCCATCAGCATCTGTTGGTTTCATCACCACTGTGCCCATGACCTGTTTGACATCTTGCTCAGTTGGGCAGCCAAGGGCTGTTCTATGGCTGGTTGCCTCCTTACCATCGACACTGTCCGACTACAGCGACCATGAGCTCTTCAGGCTGAGTCCTAGCTGGCACATCACAGGAAGGGTCCCGGTACATCGACCTAGGCCCTGGCCTTCTTTCAGGGATGTTAATACCAATGGACAGGAGACACGACCCTTACCATGGCCGTCGTTCAGGGAGGTTAACTGCCATGACCGTGAGTCTCCAAGTTGTGGCATCATGAAGGCATCTCAGTGGTTCAGTTTAGTTCGGGATGCTTCTCATTGGCCGGAGTATTTTGTCACAGGAGTTCATATACATGTGAGTGTGACATGTTCAGTTCAGCGACTTTTGCTGATTGGTTCTGCTGCTTCTGCACATTCTCTCAAGCATCCAAAATTCTTGGTGTGGCCAAACAATCAGTACTGTGAGTTACTGTATGTCTCAGAGCTGAACGTTGAAAAAATCAGTGGACTGTTTCATCAGTCTGCACAAGGCTGTGAGAGTTTTCAGTGGACAAATGGTTGCTGTGCAATTTTTGTGGAGAAATTTTTTCTTTGTGGTGTTCCTGATCATGGTTACAAATGGCTGATGTATGTGCTACCTCGCCCTCCGGACGCACTGGACTGCACTATAGCTGTGTTTCCTCTTCGGCAACCACTTTTACCTGCCCCAATTCCGAAGCCGCCATGGTTACTGTCTGGAGAGATGAACTGCTGCCGCCATGGCCTTCGAAGAAACTAACATGCTTAGATAATCCAAATTTGGCTCTTTGGGACTGTTTGCTAGCTACTCCAGGTGTGATGAAAATTGCCACATCTCTTACTACCATCGGTTCACTTCAGTTGCAATTCATTGTGTTTTCTGACGATAGTGAATGGTGGTCGAACTGTTTGCTCCTGGGCTGCACATATGAGCCCCCATCAATTTGGAAGTACCAGGAATATAATCCATGTTTGATATTAAGATGGCTTTTGCATGGTCCTGGCAGTGGTTGCCTTCTATGGATGGTTTGGCATACAGTTGAAGAGCGATGTAATTCAGAAGGCAGTTCTGAACCTCTTGATAGTGTCCTGATGTGCAGTCATGAAACTGTTCTTATCATCATGTAGGATCAACAATTATCAACGTGTTTGCTCAACTGCGATGTTCAGGTCAGTACAGGTTGGATCAAGTCATCCATTCATGTCTCACTCACTGAGTTCTGGCGTCATTGGTATGTAGCAAACAGTGCTCTCAGTCCGGATCCTTTGTTTGAGCGTGAGCTGTGTGTTATGGTGCATATAGTATTGGCAGTTTTCACATCCCACGAAGCAAGTTCAGGAATAAAAATGCGGTCACATGATTTCCATTTCCATGCCTGGGCTGGGATATTAGGCTGGCACGTTGGCTTACTTAATGTCATTATCTTCTATCAACATTTCACTGATAATGCATATGGCAGTCCGTGGTACTTTGCAGTGCAGCTGAAGATGATATCGATTCCAGGAATTGATTTAACACCTTCAGAATACCCACAGCTAGTAATTCTCTCTTTCATGTATGCTTGCCAATGGCAGCTCTTTGAAAATTCTTTCACCAATCAGTATATTTTCGCGACAGGCTATCAAATGCTCCTCATTACTCGTGACACTACACAATGGAAATACTCTGCATTTTGCACATGGTGGGCTGAGCGTTTTGGCTTGGTCACCACTTGGTTCCATGTGGATCTGGGCTCGAGCAAGTTTGAACAACTATCTTACTATTCCAGTACCATCCGTATTGTGCTTCAGTCCAGGGAATGCGTAGATGCCAAGCACCGTTGTTTGCTCTTGTACAAGTGGTGTCAATCAGCAATAATCTTTGACTCAGTATCTGCTGGCAAAACAGTACTGTATGAATCATGGGGTCTCGGATATTTTCAGGGAGAGAGGCGTGCCATATTCTCACGCCTCCGCTACACCTACACTGAAAGTCTCAAATGTCGGGACTCCACCGACCTCAAGAATCTCGATGGCCGTACAGGTACCAACCAAGCGTCGTCTCAAGGAGGGAGGTCTATGCCAGCTTTGGGTAGTCACAAGGAACCCCGATCGTCATGGAAACCCGGAGGTGCAACTACAACTTGCAGACAAGGAACAAATGATCTCATAGTTGTAGCCATCTGGTATCAATGGTTGCTCGGGACCCGACTATACTACTGCCGCAACTCTGCCCACATCAACGAACATATTCCGCAATGGGATCCAGGCGGGATTTTAGTGGTGTCGGCTTGGGGTCAAGCCGAGTTTCAAGGAGGGAGGGATGTTAGGATCCTCTCTTACCATGGCTGGTACCGTGTGTCGCTACATCGGCCTGGCCCACCACCATGAGCTGCTGAGTGTACAAGTACACAGAGGAGGCAACAATCAAGGCATCCAGGAGGATCAGGCAAACGGCGGCGGCTCTTCTCACCCATCTTGGCTCCGAATTCCCAGTCCCCTTCATGCTTGTTCTTCTGTTTAGTTAGGGAATCCTTGTATCTATTGATGATCGAGTGGATTTGAGCATTTGGACCCTAACATACAACCACGAGTTTTGCAACGACGAAGGCCTGGTGGCCGGTAGGCATGATGCAGACTACTAGTGTTATGTGTCGCGGTTAGCAGACTGATACTGTCCTGTGTTATTTTCCGCGAAGGTGTTGTTGCCAAACTCTGAAACCCTGAAACTTTCTGAAGAAAACAGAGAGCGAGATAGATTTGGTGCCAAGTAAGACTTGCGACTTTTCTGTTCCTTTTTATTGTGCGTATAAAGGGGATTACAACTGAATAAACCGAGCCACGATCCGCAGCATTTGGTCTCACCACTAGAACTTTATCTGAAAGCTAGCTAGCTAACTAACTGAACTTTAGCTGAAAGCTGGCTAACTAACTGAAGAACTAGTCTAACTGAAGAACAGGTTGCAGCCTTATGCAAGCAAATAACATCTAGCTTAATGTGTGGTGAGTTTAAGCTAATAGAAGGCACCAGAGCTGGCTTAACACCTCGGAAGTTCTTGCGCAGGAATTGATGCAGTAGGTGAGATTCTAATCCTATATGTTACTGAGTGCTTCAGTCGGGGAAACGATTTTATTTGTGTCTGCTAAAATTCAGCTGTGCGCACGAGACCTGGGGTACTAAGCCAGTAAGCCTACCATTTTGAATTTGAAATGAAGGGTAAGACATGAAAAACATCGCTACTCTCCAGCAAAATTGCGTTAATTATGTTGAAAAGCCTAGATATAAAATTTTACAGGCCCGTCAGGTCGGCGGTATTTTGGTTACTCGGAGCAATACTGGGGACACTGGTTTGCAGCACCTGCGCACTATTTTGTCCTCTTTTTATTTTATTTTGGAAAATTGTACTTTTGAGTATATCCATAAAAAGTTACGATAGAAAGGTCATTATGTTTTGAGCTATAGAAAATAAACAAACATCTGAATATAGGAGTCAAATACTACTCCCTCGTTCCATAATTCTTGTCAATATTAGTTCAGATTTGAACTACGACCACAACAAGAATTCTGAAAGAGGAAGTGCATTTTTTTTGCCAGAAATTAGTCTTTTTTTGCATTTAAATAGTCTCGGTTTAAACATATTCTGCATGCCAAGAGCGACCTGCCATGTTCTGTCTCCAGTTATTACCGTTGCGACAACATGTAATCCAAAAGAGCTCATCTCTAGAGTACAATTCACTTGTCTTCCGTGCACAGCCACTCTCCTATATACATATATCGATCACAACGATCGAGAGAGAGTAATATATCATACATACTCGGAGTAAAATTCCTAGTACTCATCTACCAATACCAACTACAGTAATTAATAGTTAGCTACCTGCACCTATATAAACTCCGTGAACCAACACAACTACATATCAGTAGTATATCAAGTGCAAGGCTAGCAACAACATGGCGAACGCCAAGCTTGCAGTGGTCGTCATGGCCACCCTCCTGATCCTCCTCGAGGTGTCAACCTGTGCCGTGGCCCGACACCACCACCACCACCACCACCACGGCAAGCCCCGGCACCACCACCACCACCACCATCACGACAAGCCGGACCCGTGTAGCGGCGAGGATGACGGTGGCTCCATGCCAGGCACGCTGCACAAGCACAAGAAGCCGAGACATTGCCCGTTGCCTGGCGGAAGCCTCGGCACCCCTGCCATCATGACATTGAACGGGTTCCAGAGAGGTGAGGACGGCGGCGGGCCAGCGGCGTGCGATGGCAGGTATCACAGCGACAAGAGCCTGGTCGTGGCGCTGTCGACACGGTGGTACGCGGGCGGGCGCCGGTGCCACAGGCCAATCCGCATCACGAGCCGGCAGAACGGGCGTACCGTGGAGGCCATAGTGGTGGACGAGTGTGACTCCAATGCCGGCTGCAAGGACAATATCGTGGACGCCTCCGAGGCCGTGTGGAAGGCGCTCGGGCTCGACAGCAACATCGGTGAGGTGCCCGTCACCTGGTCCGACACATGATTCGAAACCTTACTGCGAGCACCGGATGAATATCGATCTCATGGGTCAATATGTACTTAGTCGTCGTCGATCGATCAAGCAGCAGAATAACATATAAATGAATAAACTACTTGTATGGACGGTACATCTTGCAATGCAAGAGTACCGTCACACTTATGTAATCTACTTGTCCTTGTCAGTGCAATTTTAATTGGTTGGTGCTATATATTATGTTGCGGTTTCTCTGTTGTGTCCACAATATGACTTATAAGGCCTCCTTTGTTTCTGCTCCAACACAATGAGCTGCCAACCTCGAGTTTTTTAGCATAGTATATGGCAACCAAACTTGACTGTGTATTTTGCTAGTACATGAGTAGTTTCAACTTAGCTCGGTTACAATGCGAGGTGCTTAAAGAGAGAATGTTGGGCTAACGGAGTTGCCGGAGTATCGGAAGGCGACTAGTTTGGACACTCGGCCTCGAGTAATAAACCAGGCAGTAGGGAGCGCTGGCTGGACGGAACGGACGCGACCTATGTTTGCTTTGCTTCTTTTCCAACATTCAGACTCGACCGGAACGGTACATACTACGTACTACTCCCTCCGATCCATATTAATTATCGTTGAAATTGATATATTAATTGTCGTTGAAATTGATATATCCAGCACTAAAACATGTCTAGATACATCCATTTTAGTGACAAGTAATATGGATCGGAGGGAGTACTAATTTTGTCACGAATTTTTACAGGAACCTCCTCTTTTTTTTCTGTCGGAACATTCTTGGAATCACCTATGATGTTATTCACTTCACGCAATGAACAAATCATCCACAGCACAATAAATACTTCAGTTTTGCTAACCCAGCTACTCTACCAGAGAATATTCATTCCCCGTCAGCAAGACAGGTCACAAAGGCATCAACAGTGCAGATTATGAACCAAGCACAAGTCATAGTCTACAGCAGAGCATAGCAAAACAGTTCAACGCAAGTCAAGAATCCAAATATTCAGTGCGCCAGCCAGGGTTGCAACGACCATGCCGTCGGCGGCAGCCTCCAATGCCGGGGAAGCCCTACCCACAGCTGGTGCGCCACCCCCAGGTTCCGGTATGCAGTGCGCAGGCACCACAAGCCGTGGCAACAGATAGCTGCAGCACAGAGTTAGCAAGCAAGCAAGCAAACCTTAGTGAAAACTAAAAATAAATGACTAAGTAATAAAGTCAGTACTATCACAGTCCAAATTGTTTGCCTGTATAACAATTATATGCATTAATAAGAGCAGGAAAATCCTACACGCTTTTGTACCAGAAAAAAAAAAGAGTTTCAGCACTACCTACGCATGCATAACAAGCAATCGAAAAAATAGCAAGCAAACATATAATAAAGAAACTACTGAATTACAAACATGTACTGTGCAAAAGATTAGGAGAAGCATGTTGTAACAAACAACCTACAGGAGGAGAAGCCAAGTCGGACCGTACGTTCCAGCATAATTTTGGAGGATCACGGTCAAAAAATAACCGACAGAAACATGATTTTACTATTGCACAGCAGCCCTATAATGCTTCACTCAGCAAGCCGAACCTAAGCGTGACAGTGTTATGCGGCACAAGCTCACCTGAGACATGGGGAGGAAGAAGAGGCCACGGTTACGGCGCGATGAACTTGCCACTATCGCACGGCGCCAAGGGCAGAGGTGAAGCGATGCTGCTCCCTTCGCCCAGCTCCAGCCGCTCCATGCTCCCCTCTCACAAAAATTATATGGTCACAATCAAACTTAATAAGATGTATAGCAATTTATCAGATTTTTTTCTCATATTAGCATCACCTTCATGCAAGTAAACCACAGACATCAACTTATACACATATGTTGTGTCCTTAACAAGAGAAGCTAGATAAAACGGAACAGGGGGCCAAGCATCGAGCAAAAAAGACATGGTTGGCTATCCAACACAATCTCTGTACGACAGCACATCGAGCAAAAGACCCATAATACTATGCAAGAGTACAGTAAGGTGGCTGATGTACTGCAATTTATAAACACGGTTCATCAACAACACGACACCCAGGTTGGAGCAGGTTTTAAATAGCTGCAACACATTAGACCAAGAAAAATACAAGCTAGCTTGCAAGCACTACCACAGTCCAAATCGTTTGTCTAACTATAATAATCTATGCATACGGATAACATGCGGTTTTCGGCACTGCCTATGCATAATAGGCAGCAAACAATACAAAACAAATAGCACATCCATTTTCTACACATCTATTGCCCATCCACACATTCAATTCATCAACGAGATAAAGAAAGGAAATTTAGCAAGAATGCATGGAGGAGGAGGAGGTGGAGAGAGACCTTAGCGGGCAGAAGCAGGTCAGTGATGTCGCCTGCGACAGCAGCTCGAGGAGGTGGTCGGGGAAGACGCCGACAGCAGCAGTTCCGGGCAGGCGACCAACAGCTCTTCCTCATGGCCACCCCGCCGCCTATCCTGCGCCGCCGGCGAGCACCTGCACCCAACGCATCGACCGCAGTCACCCGCCGCCGCCGAGAAGCACCGTCGTGTTGCCCTGCTCGTCCACACCGGCGCCTCCCCGTCCCTTGGCTAGCTCGCTGTGGCTCGGTCGCTGTAGCGCGAGGAGGAGCAGGGCACCAGCCGTGGCTCGCACCTCCATCGTCGTGGGGATGCTCCCCCGGTCAACAGGACGAGGGGGTGCCGGCGGTGAGAGGGAGTTGGCGGAGCGGCCGGTCGCCGGGTCGGCGCTAGATGGGAAGTTGGCGGCGCTGGGGAGAGGAATCGCGTGAGGTGGGACTTGGGAGAGGGGAATCGAGAGGAGTTTTTTTAACCTTTTTTTTGAGGGAGGATCATGAGGACATGCTCGGGTGGGCTGGGTTCGGCCCAATAACCACCTTCTAGACTGTTAGGCCCGGTAGACATGCACAGCCCCTTTTCCAATTGATTAAAACGGTCCGTGAGTAAACTTTCCCGCTCAAAACTGCACCAAAACCCAGGAAAGTCCTACGTATATCTTCGTACCGTTTTACCCATGTCGAGTATCAACTTACTAAACCACACATACCAAACTCCAAGTGCAAGACATGAAATCTCAGTTAGAACCAAAATAGAGTTAACCGGGTATGAGTCTCACGTGCAAGAAAATTGTGGAGCGGACCCAAGCAAGAAATCTAAACTAGAAACATCGAACCAAAAAAGAATCTTGTGAATGATCTCGGACGCAACTACTCCCTCCATCTTAGTTATTAGGCTTTCCGAAAATGACATGTGATGTACATTAGCCAGCTAAGCGATAATCTAGGACCCACCTAGTTGTGACATGCCACGGTCGGCTCATGAATTTATGGGATTTCATAGTAACTATATCTCTAAAGTTCACAATAAATAAATATATATATATATATGAAATCTAAACTAGAAACATCAAATCGAAAAGGAATCTTGTGAAGGATCTCAGACGCAACTACTCCCTCCATCTTAGTTTCTTAGGCTTAGTAGAAATGGCGTTGCGATTTAGGTGATTAGCGTTTGGCTACAACTGTCCCATTTTTTTCTTGGACAACGCGATAGTTATGGCTGGATCGGTTGGAGCATTTTCAGGAGGCCAGCTATTGGTTGCGTGCCACCTTGGGTATGAATTAGCGCTAATTAGTGTAATCTACGAGCCTAACTCTTGATATTTTCCTAATTTTTAGTAAGCCTAATAAACTGAGATGGCGGTTAGAAGTTGCCTAAGATCCGCGACAACTAATTTGGATTATAAGTTCAAAATTTGGGTAGCTTTCGGGTTAAAAACATGACGGTTGTAAGCGGGTGGATCTTGAGATGGCGGGAGTTGCCACACACACGAGTAGCAGTTAGAGGATGTAGCTGACGGGGGTGTTTTAGGGAAATGAGAGTGGCATGTGATGTAGAGTAGCAGTTAGAGGATGTAGCTGACGGGGGTGTTTTAGGGAAACGAGAGTGGCATGTGATGTACAGTTGTACATTATCTAGCTAAGAGATAATCTAGGGCCCACCTAGTTGTGACATGCCGCGGCCGGCTCATGAGTTTATGGCATTTCATAGTAACTATATCTCTAAAATTCACAATAAATAAAAATATATATGAAAATTTGGCCTCAAACAGGATGATTGAGTTGGGCACTACATCCTTGTAGGAGATGTACTATCACACATCCGTACCACCATCCCATAATAATGGAGAAACAAGGTGCGGAGAGGATGCAAGCGCATGCCGACTAGGGGAATGCGGTTGAAAAATGGTTAGGATGATTGCTCTGTGAGTATAAAATCAGCTTCACAACAAAAATTTGGTTGAAACCCGCCACCAATTTTTATCCAGGGCCAAATTATCGAAGCAAAATAACCAAAGGCCATTGATATGGTGTCAAGTGAATCAAATCGCAAGATTAGAGTCCTCGCGCAATGCCTCATGCGACATGATCTAAACCGTACACATGCAATCAATCTAATGGCTCCCACCTTACCTCTCCTCCCGACGAATGCACAACGCAACTCCTCCATCTCTCGCATCATCTCCTCCTCCTCTACCAATTCTTCTCGCGAACAACTCTAGCCTCGCTGCTTCCAACCGATTCACCGGGCATCCTCCATGCCTTAGAGACCGTTGCCCGGTGCTGGCCCTCGCCATCGCCTCCATCAAAAGCAAGAAGGGGCCAATCTCATGAGCGAAGTATAGCAGGGAAGGATGGGAGCACACGGCCAGTGTCGACGCCGTCGACGGCCATCTCATTGTGCACTGGAGAAGCAACAACTGAACAATGACGAGTTCATCTCAACTAGCTGACTGGTACTAAGGAGACTCACATATATGAGACCTAGGCTCCATTTGAACCCCAATGACAGAAGGGGTAGTACGGCTGTATGTGAGGGATTTGCTTAGGATTAATGGTGATATCACTATGCATATCATTAGTTCTCTTTCTTCTATGGATGAGACTAGTAGGTTATTGCTATAAGCGGTTGCTGAGGCAATAGAAATTATGGATGCACTGCCCACATATAATTTATCTTTCTCTAACAAGTATATGCATACTTTATTTCTATCTTTTATTCTCATCAGATGTTTTGCACAGCTACTGGTGAAACCGAACGCCCTAGGCCCTCTCTCCATCATCGACAACAACAAAGAGACGCAAGCTATTGGTCCGGTAAAAACACAAAAGGAATTTTAAAACTCCCGAAGGTCCGTTAAAGTAAATTCACTACGCATTCGCTTCCCGAGGATTCGATAACCTAGGTCTACTAGGGAAAAAGAAGCTATACTACATCTGTATTCCGGATCGAAGGTATCAATCCTTTTTCTGGCGCTGTTGCCGGGGAAACAATTGCTACCCTCATGAGGTTATTAGGAACCTTGCTAGTTTTAATTCTTTTTTTTAATTTTGTTAGTTTGCTTTCAGTCTTTATTTGATAAACCAAAAAAATTAGTTAGCCTTTAAATTCTTGCTTTTACTATTATAATTCTTTGTTTAAGAAAACCCAAAAACATAGGAATTATGGATGAAAAGAAGCTTGGGGAGTTTGCTACTCCCAACAATGATTATTTGCGTACTCCTATTATTCAGCCAGCAATTGCTACTGATGATTATGAAATTAAACCCCATTACTTAAGTCTGGTTCAACATAATCAATTTGGAGGCTCTGCTGTTGAAGACGCAGGTATGCACTTGAATACTTTCACTGAAATATGTGATATGATGCGTATTAAAGACGTTGACCTCGATGCGGTCAAATTGCGTTTATTTCCTTTCTCTCTAAGAGGGAGAGCAAAAGAATGGTTGCTATCTTTGGCTAGAAATACTATTACATCATGGGTGGGATGTACTTCTTTATTTATGACTAAAATTTTCCCACTTGCAAAGGCTATGCAACTTAGATCTAATATTACTGGATTTAGACAGGAAGAGCGTGAGCCACTAGCGCTTGCATGGGAGAGGATAAAAGAATGCTTAAGAAACTGTCCTAGTCATAGGATGGAAGATTGGTTAATCCTCTATTTATTTTATAATGCTATTAATCCCGTGTCTAAGTCTATGCTTGATACTGCAGCTAGAGGAACATTTATGGGTAAACATATTACCGAAGCAAAACAGCTGCTAGACAATATGCAAGACAACCATACTCAATGGCATGTGGAAAGATCAAACACGAAGAAGGTGAACTCCATTTCACCACAAGAAAATGAAGAACTCAATGCTAAGCTGGATGAGCTCATACTAACCATAAAAGGTAAGAAAACCCAGGTAAGAGCCACCCTTGAAACAAATATTGAAGAAATAGATTTCGTAGCTCGTAATAATTATAAACCGGTTTGGAAGAAGAGTTACAATCCTAACTTTCAGAAACATTATTCTAGTCCTGCAGGTAACTCTAATAATAATATGGGAACTAGTAATAGTAGTCTCCAAGAAACACTTAAGTCTTTTATAGAATCACAGAATGAACAAAAAAATATTCTTGTTAAAATAACGGAGAACCATGATGCTATGCTTGGTAAATTATCTAACCAAGCTATTAGTTTGAGAAATGATTTGCAGGCCCTCCAAGAAAGAACGAGGATCGTTGATGCACAACTAGGTAAGATAATCAAGAATCAAACTCTCATTCTGGCTAAATTTGCAGGTAAAGCTGAGCCCAATCCTGTTGAAGAACTCAAAATGATGAGGATCCAAAGGAAGGAGCCTGAAGAACTTGACTATAGTAATGCTCTTTCACCAAGCTACACCGTTGAAGATCTCGTAAAAAGGATCAACGTCAAGATTCCAGTGAGTGAAGGTAGTGAGGAAGCTATGTACCAGCACTTCGTTAATCAGGTAGCAATAAAGGTAAGGAGCTTGAGGAAGAATACAAGCAAATTTCTGAAAAATTTCCTGTTAAACTAGATGACATATTTGAGCCTACTATTAAGATTAAAATTGGAACCAATGAGATAGCTATACTTTATGATCTAGGTGCAAGCGTCTCAACAATTCCAAAGAGTCTTTTTAACAAGTTAAATCTTGGCTCCTTCGAAATCACTAAATTAAAATTGCATTTAGCAGATTCTACCTACAAACAAGCTGTAGGAATTAAGGAAAACACTTTAGTATACATAAAGGTTGTTCCGCTCTCATTGATTTTGTTATTGTTGACATGCCTGAAGATGCTACTGTTCCTATTATTTTAGGCCGTCCTTTCTTAAGAACTATTAAGGCTTTGATTAACCTCCATGAAGGGAACGTGAAGCTGTAATTGCCTTCGCGGGATCCTTTTGTTATTCATTTCCCCGAGAAGAAGAAGCCAAGCATGATGAAAAGGAGGCCATCACTTTTAAGGCCAATTACTTTGGAGTTGGTATTTCACTCATCTGGTCCAAGCGAGTATCATCAAGGTCAAGCTATTGACCATAAAAGAGCACTCCATGGAAGGTAACTCATGTTAAACAAAGGTTTGAGTTAAGTTTTTAGTTTTAGTTTAAGTTTATGTTTAATAAAGAGTGCTAGAAAACTCCATTTGAGGAGAAGAAGTTCTGTAGTACTTCAAATTCTACTTTATTCATGCTATTGTTAGTCGACAATATTTACTGTCAATTTTCTATTATAAACAAGGTATATCACTAAGTTATAGGAAAATAAATAGTTTTTGAAAAAATAGAATGTTTTTGATGCACACAGAGAGTTTAACGACCAATTATACGATGGGAATAAAAATTCCGGCCGTATAGTTCTGGTCGTATAGATATCTTTACCATCGACAATTTTTCTTTAATATGCACAACAAGTTTAACAACCAACTATACGGCGGGAATAAAAATTCCGGCTGTATAGCTCCGGTCGTATAGATATCAGTGCCTCCATACAAATTCTTTTCCAATGTACTAAGAGTTTAATGACCAACTATACGGCGGGAATAAAATTCCGGCCATATAGTTCTGGTCGTATAGATATCGATGCCTTTGTATATTTTCTTTCGCAGGGACAGACAATTTAACGACCAACTGTACGACGGGAACATTTTGTTCCGGCCGTATAGTTGCGTCCGTATAGCTGCGTCGCCAGGAGGAAATCCTAATATTTTGATAGAAAGCCAACTATACATCGGGAACGCATTGTTCCAGCTATATAGTTGCGTCGTATAGTTCGTCCGACCACAAAATCGCATGGGAAGGTACCTCCAACTCCAAAACTTCTATCTTTTTTCTTTCTTCTACCTCCAAACTCTCTCAAAACCTCAAGAGATCTTCATCTCCGCTCAATTTCGTTCGATTTTCTCGCACACGAGTGATTTACAGTATGTTTCTCCTCCAATCCTTCAATTACTTTTTGCAAATTCATCTTCGATCTATTGTCATTATCAATCTAGGGTGAGACCTACTATGAACCAATTGCCATGATTTTCTTGCCTAGATTTTTTTTGAGAAGATTCTTTAGTGTGCTATGATGAGGAATATGATACACTTACTGTTGTTGGATCAAAAAGTTTTATTTTTTCCTTTCTTCAATGTTTTAGATGATGAACACAAGGAGCCAAACTCGTGATCGTGCCACCGCTAGCGCTTCTCCGGGTATCGCTCAAGAATGCATGGGGATACGGTTTAGGGATGAGCCCCATCGTGATTGCTTCAACAGGATCAAGAACCGTGAAGTGAAGGCCACCAAGTGGGCTTGCCCCATTATATTGAACCAACTCGGTATTTCTGATGACTTCAATTTACTTTGCAATAGAGCTGGCCTGCAAAACTTTGTGTACAATGATGTGCCTACTTATCGCTGCTTAAACATTGAATTTCTAAGTTCGTCGCAAAGCACCGTTAAACAATGGCAAGGAGAGGATATTATTTTTTCCGTCGATGAACAAGAACTACACCTTAACATTAGATGAATGGTGCGCATGTTTTAATTTTCCAAACAATGATATTCATGCCTTACGTACATCCTTTACTGGCTTAGAAACTATCCCTGAACAATACTATAATGGAATGAGTGTCACTAGTAGAGTGAACAAAGGGAAGAATATTCAACATCCTGCAATTCACTATTTGTTCTATGTTATTGCTAACACCTTGTAGGCACGTAATGAGTTCACGAGACTCAACGAGGAGGACATTCTAGTCCTTGCAAAGGCTGCTTACATCAACTGCGACTTGTCACTCAACTTGGGTGTCATCCTTGTGCGCTACCTGGAGCACCAAGCCTCTCAAAGCCAAGGACCAATCAGGTGGAGGCATCATCACCGTGCTTGCCACTGCCCTAGGCATCGACCTAGGTTAGTTGCAACCCGTGCTAGGTGAGACACGTGTTGGTTTCTCCACTTTGAGAGCCCGTGGAATGCTCACTAGGAGAGGTGGTGTTTATTATCTGCATATTGCTGGAGCTGGGTGTCTCTACCCCGCTCCTATGCCTAATGGTCTTTTCTCTATCGAGAAAGGAAGTTTGCTATATGACTTGCAGGTTGAGCAACACCAACCCGAGGAGAAGATTCTGGAAGAGGATGAGGACCCAGAGGAGGAGCAAGAAGTTCCTTATCAAGAGGAGCAGCCATAAACCCGGTTCGCCACATACCAAGATTTCCAAGGACTTGGAGGGACTATGGAGAGGATGCATAACCTATCTTTGAACCTCCGAGAATCAACTAGTAACCTCTCAACTCAATTTGCGAACAGGAGTAACGACTTTTCCCGCCACCACAATAATTTGAAGGGCTTGCAAAAGACTAAGCTTGGGGAAGTTTCCTCATGTATCTTTACTTGGCGTTCATTTGCGTTTATTTATTTCGAGGTTGTGTTTTCATTTGAGTTTATAAGCACTCATGTTGGTTTCCCTAACACTTTATTTTTAGTTCTTTCTATTTGCTTTCGAGATTTTCTAGCCGAGCTTTGCCACCAATTTTCTATTCTTTAAAGTCCCTCTCTTAAAAACCACAAAAATATTTTTCCATTTTTCCTTATTTTCCCTCTTTCTTTTCTTTCCGCCTCAAGGTCTTCATGAATTTGCAGGAGAGTGATTGACTTCGAGTTTCCAAGAAGCAAATAAAAAAGGAAGAGAGAAGTGGAACCAAACATGAGAGTTATGCCTTATGACTCCCCACTTTTAAAGTTTGAGAGACCCATGCTAGTTAGTAGTAAATGTTGACATATTATATTGGTGGAGTGAGTCTTTGTATTGTTGTAAGATTTTTGTTTGCATGGGTATTTAATTGGATATGTTTTGTTCCAGCTCTCGTAATTAACCAAGTCTTGCCTAAAAATTGCTAAACAATTGTAATAAGAAAAAGTCTCACAATTGAAGGCTTGGGTGTTGTAGTGCTTAGTCTTGAAGGTTTATTTTTAGAGACACTCAACACCACTGAAAATGTTGATTGACTTGATAGCTCTCTTTGAAAGGATTTGTTCGATTGAATTAATGTTTAGCGGTTTTTGTGAGCATGCCAAAGTTTGACTTGTTAATCATAAGAATGATATAGCTTTATGCGTGTCAAACTTCATGGGATGCCAACAACTCCGCTGGCCTATGAACGATCTTCATGGAGGGAACTCCTAGATATCGGCTATGAGTTGGTTAAACACTTGTAGCAGCAATGCTATAGTGGGTAAGATTCTTGGCACTCTCGGGTAGCTATAATCATGATGGAATCACTCCTCTGGCTATTTTGAGAAATCATTATGCAAAAGGAACAAAACCTTAGTGATGCCACGAGTGTCCATCATAGCCCGATAAACTAATATTTTTGGCATGCTCTCAATTACTTAAAAACTGAAATTCTTGAAGGACAATGAATAGAAAAGTAGTGCTTGAAAAGTCTTGATTTATTGATATGGGAGAATTAAGATACCCTAGTGTATATGCTTTTCATGACAACTCTCACACTCTTAATTTACATGATTATACTTTATTATTCAAAGGCAAGCCTATGAGTTGATTACTTGACATGGAATAAAGTTTACTCATTTAAATCATCCATGTTGACAATAATTTTGCTGCACTATAAGGATTCATGAAACCCATATGATATGCTTGTCATTACTCTATCTATATTGAAGTTTTTCAGATTTATGAAGTGGGGGAAACATGAGACTACTAATCATGAGTAAGATCACCATCTCATTATTTCAATTTAAATGCTGAGTTCCTTTTTGATTTTGGTTTTCTTGCTCGGGGACGATCAAGTTTAAGCTTGGGGAGGTTGATGGGTCTAAAATATAGCCATCTACGTCCATATTTAAACTGGATATTACTCATATTTTTTATGAAATATCTCTCTAAACCCTGCCACTAATGTCTAATATTCAGAGGGGTATGCAATCGTTTCTTTATATTTTTCCTGCGCAGATAATGCCATTTAAAGGAGGGAATCACTACATTAAAGTCAAAGATATGAGATTTCCAACAACCAGAAGAAACGAGGAGCCGTAAAGCGGAGACAAACGCTTTAACGACTAACTATACGACCAGAGCCAAAATTCTGGCCGTATAGCTCCGGTCGTATAGTTGGCGCCGCCACCGTTAGCTCAAACAGAACAACTTTCGTGAAGGGACCCCTATATAAAGAAGCCTCGGGTGACGAGAAAACTCGCTCCGACCTTGCAAAAAGTCTCTGCCACAGATCACCACCCGCCTCTAGATCTCAAAACCCTTCTCCATCTCCATAGCCATATTCCGCCACTTGTAATAGTAGATCTCTTCTTCGATTAGCGACATTGTAAGACTATTGCTATCAATCTTATGATTTTCATTACAATGTTTATGATTGTTGATCTCATCTCTATGTGTGAGTAATTCTCCTTGGGCTAAGGGCTTCGGCCTAGCCATGTAGCAATTGTGCATGTTATTTATCATAGATGGGATCGTGTATTAGTTTGTATGACACGATGCTTATTGTGTCCTCTCTTGCCTCAATCCAAGGACTTGTCAGGTACCCAAGAACCCGAGGGTTGAGCCAGGTATAGGGAGTATGAGTAATGACTGATCTGCAGGTTGGGAACCCAAGTGACAGAAGGGGTAGTACGGCTGTATGTGAGGGATTTGCTTAGGATTAACAGTGACATCACTATGCATATCATTTGTTCTCTTTCTTCTATGGATGAGACTAGTAGGTTATTGCTATAAGCGGTTGCGAAGGTAATAGCAATTATGGATACACTGCCCACATATAATTTATCTTGCTCTAATAAGTACATGCATACTTTATTTCTATCTTTTATTCTTATCAGATGTTTTGCACAGCTACAGGTGAAACCGAACGCCCTAGTCCCTCTCTCTACATCATCGACAACAACAAAAAGACGCAAGCTATTGGTTCGGTAAAACACAAAAGGAATTCTAAAACTCCTGAAGGTCCGTTAAAGTAACTTCACTACGCATTTGCTTCCCGAGGATTCGGTAACCTAGGTCTACTAGGGAAAAAGAAGCTATACTACATCCGTAATCCAGATCGAAGGTATCAGGGACCCTTTGGAACCTTCTAGAACATTGGGGTCTTGTACCAAAAAATTACGGAACTTTTCTGAAACCCTAGATCCAACTTCCGTTATATGAATTTTTACCTCAAGACCATTCCAAAGATCCTCGTGATGTCAAAGATTCCATGCGAGTCTCTGAATCAATATCAAATTCACCATCAAGAAAATCCCATAACTATACTAAAGTTACCGAACGTTAAGTGTGTGACCCTACGGGTTCAGGAATATGCATACATGATTGAGACTCATCTCTGGTAAATAATCATTAGCGGGATATAAATGCCCATTATGACTCCCGCACATTCAACGAAGATCATTATCGGTTGAACCATGATGTCGAGGATTCTATTCCCTTTGTCTCACAGTATTTTACTTACCCGAGATTCGATCATCGGTATCTCGATACCTAGTTCAATCTTGTTCCTAGCAAGTACTCTTTACTCGTTACATAACACAACATTCCTTGTTATCAAACTGATTGGTCACGTGCTTTCAAGCGATATAGAATGTGCGTTACCGAGTTGTCCCAGAGTGTATTTATCTGTCACATCGAGGATGGAAAATCTCAGTCTTGACTCATTCAACTCAATAAGTACTTTTTGGGATAACTGAAAAACACATTTATGATCACTCAATTACGAAGTGACATTTAATGCCCACAAAGTGTTCTTCAATACTTGGGAGTAACATAATCTCATGGTCTAAGGAACATGATACTAGACAATAACCATCTATGCAATTTAAACATTGTGACACGATCTAATTACTTTGCTTAGTTTGGTATGTCCATCATGGCATTCTCCTAATACCATGATCTTGTTATTAATCATCAACTCATGTTCATGGTTAGGGAACCATAACCATAATTAATCAACGAGCTTTTCTAGTAGAGGCTTGTTAGGGACTTAGTGTTGTTTATGATACCACACAATTATTATGTTTCTTATTAATTCATACAATTATAGCATGGAACGTAAACGTTTTTCATAAACTGGAATTATGATAATAGCCACTTTATTATTGTCTCTTGGACATATTTCCAATAGAGGTCGCCCTGAAGCATGTCCATGTTGTGATGTAACTTCGTGGTCGCTTTAAAGCTTCCTATTAAGTTGTGAAGATTTTCCCAACCTTGTTTCTAAAGTGTTTGCTCTCCGCCTTCAAGCCACTGCATAGTGGATCATGTGCCTGGCTTGGTGGTACACACACGTGAGAATAATATGAGGCCTTCCAACGAAAAAGTACTTGTTCGCAAAACAAAGAAACTTAGGGAATACATCTTCGTGTATACATTGAGGTTATTTCTATCCTTTACCTACTTGTATCATATTTATATTACTTGTATGTCTGCTTGTCGTATAAGAAAATTCACACAGTTTCCTATCTAGAGAATTTACCTTTATGTTAATCCTTAATTTGAAAAAGAACTCTTATTCACCCCCTAGTCATGCATACAAATATTTCACGTTGGTTACTACTTCTACAACCATGAATACAATGAATTGTTTGTCAATGGGAATGGTGTCTTCCTAGAGAAATTGTTTCTTGGTAGGAAAGACAATGGGAGTACGGTGCAAGTCGAAGAAATTTAAGAAGACTAGCTATGGGCAAGTCGGCAACTTGGGTGGTTAACCTAGACATTGTGCCTAAGGTAGAAAGTGCATAAGAACCACAAAGATAATCTGGGTTACATGGTGTATGTGATGTTATTCTGTTAGACAGCCATGTACCGATAAATTAGAGGCTGTTATTGGAAGTTATTTGATTCCTAGTCATGGCTTTGAGCCCTGATATCCGAGTTGAACTCAAATAATGATAGTCAAGTTTAGAACTTGATTGATCAACCTAATTGCACGGGATCCATCGAGTGCAAATGGGCCTTTTAGAAGAAAAATTACATGGACGGTAATTATTCAGTTTATAAAGCTCGGTTTGTTGCGAACGGATTCCAGCAAGTTTAAGAGTTGGTTACGATGATACCTTCTTGTCGGTAGTGGTCTTTAAGTTGGTTAATATCATGTTATTTCTAGTCACCTATTTTGACTAGGAAATATGGAACATGGATATCAAGAAGGCTTTCCTCAACAAAAATTTAACTGAGGAGGTGTATATGACAAAGTCAGAGGGTTTTCTTGATCTGGCTAGTCCTAGTAGAGTTTGCAAGGTTACGAAATCTATTTATGTATTTAAGATGGCAAGTCGGAGTTGGAATATTTTCTTTGATGAGGTAGTTAAATTGTTTGGCTTCTGTAAGAATGAATATGATCCTTGTGTGTACATGAAGTTTAGTCGGAGCTTAGTTTCGTTTCTGCCAAGACTAGCTGTAGGTGGATGACATACCGTTAGTCAGGAATGGTGTTCCAATGTTGCAAGAAACCAAGGATTGATTGGAAAGGTGTTTCCCGATTGAATACTTGAGCGAGGCGGCATCTATACGTGGAATCTAGATTTATAGAGATAGATAAAAGAGGCTCATAGGTTGAGCCAGAGTACATATATTGAAAAGATTTAAGAGGTTCAATATGGAGCCAGGTAAGAATGGGTTCTTACCAATTTCACATGAAATCTAGCTAAGCAAGAATCAATGCCCATTTTCAGATGGAGAAAATTCCATATGCTTCATCAATTGGATCGATCATGTATGCAATGATATGTATTAGGACAGATGTTTCGTATGCTCTAAGTGTTAGAAACCGATAGCCGTCAGATCCTCATGAAAGCCACTATACAGATGATTCCATATGATCTGACAATTGGATCGATCATGAATTCAATGATATGTACTAGGATGAATGTTTCCTATGCTCTAAGTGTGACGATCAGATACCGGTCAGATCTTGACAAGAGCCACTGCAGAACTATCCCTTAGACTCGGTAAATATGTGTTCATAGTATGTGGCGGTTTCGAATATCTGGGTTTAAAGGGTCACATGGATGCGTGATTTTAGACCGACATATATGAATATCGACCGCAATTTGAATGCATGTTCACTTTGAACGGAGGTGCAGTGAGCTGGAAGAGTTCAAAGTAAGAGACAGTTGGCGACTGAACAACAAAACAACAAAGTAATGTGTTTGGATCTGGTGTAATGGAACGTTCGTTAGAGGAGTTGGAGTATCAAATCTATCTGGTGGAGTTGGAGGGTTAAAATTATGTTTTGGGAAAGTAGTACAAAACCGCGTTTGTTTTTATTTTAATAGAGCTTGATCTCCACTTAGCCAATTATGTTTGCATTTGATGGGTCTATTATATTTTCTTTGTGACACTTGCCAATACATTCAATGTACTAACCTTTCATAGATGCAAATTTTTATGTTGCAGCTTTATTGAGGATGAATAATGTACCGAAGGTCGCGAGTCCTCACTCAAATATTTGCTTGTGGCGTCATGGAGCTCTTTCCTTTTATTTCTATTTCCGCATTTGAACTATTCCATTTGAGCTAGCCTTGAGCTATGCAAAGTGTACTAAATATAAATTCTAGATTATATGTTGTAATAGATAATGCATTATTATTCGGTTTATTCATCGAACGGTGTGTCCTAGCGAGTCGATTCGGGAACTAGCACCGTAAGCCCAAATACTTTGGATCTTATTGGATACGAGTCACGTCAACATGGGAGACAATCGGTATGAGGATTGTACTGCCCCGACGCACTACACCGACTACTGCAACCGTGCATCTAGCGGTAAGAATTTTGACCTTCTCCCTAAGCCAGATCGTGGCAGTGCTTTGCCAGAAAAGTTTTTGTTTTCGGTTTTGCTTTGAGCGTGGCCGAATAGATAGTAGTATATTTTCATGTAACAAAGTTATATACTTCTTTATTGGGGCTAGTGGTAAACCTGATGGACCTAACCTTTCTAGAGCTATTTTTAAACCAAAGGCATTACACCTGATTTCAAATTAATAAAGCCTCAAACTGCCTATTGATACAAGGTGCAGAGGAGAACAACTTACAAGATTAAAAACACAAGAAAACAGGAAAAAAAAAGAACATGCAGCGGGAGACGAAGCCCTTGACCACCGAAATGTTCGTTGAGCCATGGTGAGATGAACAAGAGCCAAGACATGGTAGGCAGAAAACTTATGGGAGATGCCATCATCCACTTCAAGAAATGACAGACGTCCTCGTGGAATCATCCACCTATTGTTGAAGAGGGGTCCTAACCTCTCGCCCTGGCTTGAAGGGCGCCAAACCGTCGATCGATAGGTAAGCTCACCCCATAGCACAAAATGGGATCTGAAAACCACACCTCCAAGGAATAAGAGACCCCGAGCACAACCACCACCACATACTAAGACCACAAAGAGAGCCGCTTCACAACCGTCTATGAAGAAAACCCGACAGACCAGCAGGAGGGGACAGATGACCCACGAAACGATGCCTCCAAGGAGGACACGATACAAAGCACCATCACCGCTAGGTCTGGTAACCAAACTAAAGATCTTCACCCGGAGCCAATGGTGGAAGGTGCAAGACACCACAACACCTCCAAGAAGGAAAACGACAATCGAGTGCACGACACTCCATGATAAGCTTTCACTCGGAATCCAAGCAAGTCAACCAACCCCAAGCCAGACCACAACGGCAAGATCTGATGTCAGGTCGAAGGGATCGAAGAAGACGTCCTAGATCTGGGCGGTGGCAGCCATGACGGTGATCCCCACTACACAAGTGCCGCAGATGTGGCTCACTCACAGTTCATGCTACAAAGAGAGCCAACCTGCACCGACGCACCGACGAAGCGGGCATGCATGCCCACTTTCCGGAGCGGCCGCTCCGGCGTCCAAGAGAAACCAGCCTCACCCACCTCCACAAGGGAGGTGAGCCGTTTCTGGACCTATTAAGAAGTTTCCAAAATTTGCTGAATAAAATTTGGACATAAATACATCTATAAAGTACTTTCACTATGTTAGCATCCACTTGGCTCAGCCCAGCACTCAGCCTACATTCTGGACGTTTATACGCACACAGCCCAACAATAAGAAGAGAGTCCACTCCATCCTAAAAGCCCGGACTGAAAGGAGAAAGGAATCTCTCCCTTATAAGTTGGGTGTGGCCTTCTTCCGTAGGCGAGGTGGGGATTAAACTTCGTGTAGTCTCACCGATCAACAGCAGCCTAACATCCCATCCCCCTGAGAAGCCCCTCAGGAAGGCATGGCGATCGCTAGCTCTGATACCAGATGTTAGCGTCCACTTGGCCCAGCCCAGTACTCAGTCTATGTTCTGGACGTTCATGCGCTCACGATCCAACTATAAGAAGAAAGCCCACTCCATCCTAAAAGTCCGGACTGAAAGGAGGAAGGAAGCTCGGACTAAACTGCTGTTGACCGATATGGCTACACGAAGTTTAGTCCCACATCGCCTACGGAAGGAGGCCACACCCAACTTATAAGGGAGAAATTCCTTCCTCCTTTCAGTCTGGGCTTTTGGGATGGAGTGGACTCTCTTCTTATTGTTGGGCTGTGTGCGCATAAACGTCCAGAATATAGGCCAAGTGCTGGGCTGGCCAAGTGGACACTAACATCTGGTATCAGAGCCAGCGATCGCCATGTCTTATAGTTGGGCCGTGAGCGCATAAACGTCCAGAACATAGACTGAGTGCTGGACTGGCCAGGTGGACCCTAACACACTCACAGTCCATCTATTTGATGCTACAGTTCTTGCTCATAGTGGCCGCAATATGAGTTTTACTTCCTCCAGGCGCCGCTTCTATTCTTCCGGTTCACCCTGCGTCGCGCCTTTTCCTGCTCAGCGAAAGTAACAGGGACAGCAGCAAGGAGCTATTATTATGGTTCGAGTACAGAGTTCCGGTGCTTAGAGCGATGGCAGGGAGGCACCAGACTAAATATTTATTTGCTTGTGCTACTTGTCCTGGTACTCAGCGATGACAGGATCAGGCACCAGAGTATTTGGAATGACGTGTTGTTTCTTTTCTTGTGCCACTTGTGACTCCTGATATTTACTCGTGTGGATGAAAAATGGAGTATTATCAACATGTACAACATTTCCCAGTCAAAAAAAAAATATATACTACTCCCTCTGTCCAAAAATAAGTGACTTAGATTTATTTAATCGGATGTTTTAGTGTATAGATACATTCAAATATAACCAAATCAAAGTCAGTTATTTCTAGACGGAGGAAGTACAGTATAATATTTTCAAACATTGAGTGTTAAACCGTAGAACTTCAGCTCATTTATTGGTGATATGGACAATGGTGCATATGCTAATTTCCAGGAACAGAACGCAAGTTGCAAGATCAAACTGAGCTATCATTGAATAGTTCAACATTTGATTAATGGGATGGACTACCCGGGGGCGCCTATGTCCTAGTCGTGCGGAGCCTGCTCTGCTACCATGCTCTTTTCCCACCGAGCAGTTTTTCTGACCGACCGCGCAAAGAACAAGGCTATGCCGACAATAGAGGTATATACCCTTTTGGTCCCATAACTTGCATGACAGAAGCAGATTAGTCCCACATCTTGCAAAAAGCGCTAAACTAGTCCCACAACTTGCATAGCTAGAACTAATTAGTCCAATTTCATCTAAATTCACCTTATTGATCAAATTTGAATGGGAGGCAGGCGTTTGTAGAAAAACCCTAACCCTAAAATTTGACAAGTGGCGTTATAATTTTTATGAAAAAATCCCTATATATTTTCTTTTGCATATGTGACCTAGGTGTTGTCTTATATGTGGGTCCCACTTGTCTTGTAGGTGAAGAAATAAATAAATAAAAGAGTTGTGACAGGATTCGAACTCAGGTGCAAAATCCAATATATTTTTGACAAAACTCACGCATACCAATACCCCGCTGAGCAATTTGTGATATGCTCTAGGAAATCAGGTTATTAGTCACATATAGCAGGTATACACACACGTCACTTGAGCTTCTGCCGCTTGACCAAATTACGAAGATTATATCAGCCGGGGAATTGATGGAGGAGGGACACTATCATGTGTGACAGTGGCCATGGTAAGATGGGCAGGCTGGCGCGCCTGTGTGTATGTGGTACCAGTGCTCTGGCAACACAGAGCGTCTGCATGGTCATGTCACTCGCGTTCCTGGTGCTTATGGTGCACCCAACGGTAGTACTCGATGAGACCCTGTCGCTTTTTGTGAACTCCCTATTTCGGTGGCGTTGCCTGCTGCGACTGAGTAGTTGGATCGAGCGGCGACGTCAGGGTTGTCATCGAGAGCGATGCACTTTCCGGTTGAGAAGACGCAGACCCGAGTAGCCATCAACACTACATCCATTGCCATCTACTGGTTGTGGTGGTGGAATCAGTTGGTGATGGCGACGACGACCATGCCGCCTCGCCGTCGATGCCTATACCGTAGTTAAGCGCGACGTCTGTATCTAGTCCCTCCAGCCGCGGCTTCAAGGGTGGCACTTGGAGGGTGTCAATCAATAGTGATTATGTCGCGTTGTCGGGGGTTTCGGCTGGAGGGCAGCGTGTGCGGTCGGGTTTGTGTTGATTCGGCGGCCCGACAAGTAACCTTACAGTGCAGAACTTGGAGGGCAGGCAGGTGGTTCCGTTGACCAGGTTGTCTTCGAGCTCGAGCCACGTGAGCGCCCACGGCGCCATCGTGTACTACTGCTTGGTGGACACCCTGAGCACCGGGAATGCGAGCGGCGTGGTCATGCAGGCGTTCGAGAGCACTGCTACCGCATGCACACATGTGTACTAGCCTGACCATTTTGCCATGCAGGCGCTAGAGAGCACTCCTACCATATGCACACCGGCGTACTAGAGTCCCTCCTCCTCAATTTCTTAGCTTGATAAATTAATTTGTTATTTGGTAAACGAGCAGGTGCCCCAGCTGAGCATGGCGTACAGGTCATGCGGCAGAATCTGCCGTGACGTGTGTGCATACGTGCTAACTGTGACTAATAATCTGACTTACTGGGCTACATCACGAAACTCAGCGATTTAATGGTATGCGAGAGTTGTGCCAAAATATTTTAGTTTGCACGTGACTTCGAATCCGCTCTCAGCTCTTTTAATTTATTTATTTCTTCACCTATAGACCAGTGGGACCTACATGTAAGACAACACCTAGGTCGCATATGCCAGAGAAAATATATAGGAATCTTTTCATAAAAATTATAACGCCACTTGTCAAGTTTTGGGGTTAGCTTCTGCAAACACATGCGTCCCATCCAAATTTGATCAATAAGGTGAATTTGGGTGAAATTGGACTAATTAGTTCCAGCTATGCAAGTTATGGGACTAGTTTAGCATTTTTTGCAAGATGTGGGACTAATCTGCTCTCACTATGCAAGTTATGGGACCAAAAACGTATATATCTCCCGACAATACCACATGTTGAGATTTTTTCTTGCGAAATCCAGCATATATAGACACATACGGTCATAATAATATATACCTTACCCATATGAGTACCTCCGAAATTCTAAATCTAAGATACTGATTCGACGGGATTTGAGATTACCTCCCCCATCCTTGCATGCGCCGGTGTTGCTCCTCCGTTGGCCACGGTCATCACCGGAGAAGCCGATGCATCCGATGCAACCGTTGGTAGTAGCCACGATGTGCCTTCGTGTTACAATCGCGACAAGAAGATAACGAAGAACGAAAACGAAAAACACAGCAAGGAGACACAGATTTAACGTGGAAAACCTCTCCAACAAAGAGAGGAAAAAACCACGGGCGCCAGCCAGCGAAACTTCACTATATCGAGGAGTGTTTACAAACGCCGGGGATTTCACAGATGCAACTCTCCCAACCGGCGGCTTACAAGGGGTTTATATATCGGTGGAAACCTAGGTCTTCGACGATCCGTACCGTACCGCGGGGGCTGTCGCCCCCCGCACCCCCCACAGGCGTCCCCGTTGGGCACGGTGTGGGCCAACTTCAGACTCGTTACACTCGGCCCAAACCTCCCGGCGACGGGCCTCGCTCCACTCGTCAGAAGTTGGCCTATACTTTGTAGAATCTGGATCAACATATAACACTTCGTAGCAACTTCACCGTGCTACGGTAGCAACACATCTAGGTCCATGTACCAAGACCGGAAGCCTCCTTGTAGCAAGGCTGCCCGCCCCTATAGAAGTGTTGGCTTCCACCTGTAGCAATCCCAATCGCCAATTGTAGCAAGGCCGTCTGCCATTCGTAGCAATGTGATAGAATACGTATATACGTAGGATAGGTTAGTTGTGTATTTGTGCATAACCATGTATTGAACCACTTGATCTATATATAATGAGAAGAATAGGCCGGTACATGTTGTGCCGAGCCAGTCCACAATTCACTTATTCATCTAGGTTTTCATGGTAACAGAGCCAACCCTGACCTAGCCGTCGATTCCGCCACCGCCGCCGCCGAATTTTTGCATGATGACCATCGATGTCGCCTCCTCGAGCAGCTCGGCCCCAAGTCTTCCTCTGGCGGCGCCCCATATTGCGTCGTCTCTTCCGTCGACGACACCGCCTTTCACGACGACGGCCACGACCACAGAGTCCGGCGTCACGCCATCCGTCGCACTCTCCATGGCTCCCCTTGCGCCCTTTGTCGCGCACGTCGCGGATCCTTATGCCGCGCCGTGCCCTCTCCATGGCCTCAACAGGAGCACTCTCGGGCTTCACCACCGCCAGCATGATGAGTTCGCCTTTCGGGCCGATCGCGGGCCCTACTACCTACCAGGGGGCGGGGTCCTCCTTCGAAAACGCCCCTCCCCCCACTTTCCTAACACGTCGACACCGCGCATCATCAGCATACAGTCAGCGATCACCATCCTCCTCAACAGCGAGAACTTTCTGTTCTGGAGAGCTCAAGTCGCTCTTCTCCGCAGCCAACTGCTGATGGGGTACTGCGACGGGTCCCTCCCCTGCCCCCCAGAGCATATCAGGGTCATGAACGCTGGCGGGGCGATGCTGCCACAGGCAAATCCGGCCTATCAGCACTGGATCCAACAGGACTAGTCCATCCTCTCGGTGTTTGTCTCGTCGATGACCGAGGGTGTCCTCGGGATGGTGATGTTCGCCACTCTTCCCGTGAGGCATGGGAGACTCTCAACGGCGCCTTTGCATCCACGTCCGTCGCCCGCTCCTCCGGCATCCGCCAACAGATGGCGGAATTGAAGAAACACGATCAGATGATCAACGTGTACTTCCACAAGATGAAGTCCCTTGCTGACTCCCCGACGAGCATCAGCGAGCCTCTCCGCGATGCAGAGTTTATCTCCTATCTACTTGCCGGTCTTGACAAGGACTACGACACCCTCTATCAGGTCGTCAACGCGCGCCAGGGCGACATGCCCATCCGTGACCTCTACTCCCTCCTTCAGGCCACGAAACATCGCAACTTGACAAGATATGCTGCCGAGGCATCAATGCACTCCTTCCCCGTGGCGCACGTCGCGGCCTACGGACCTCCTGCAGCATATGCTGCTTATGGTGGTGGGAATAGGCCGCCTCCTTGGCCGACGATGCCATATCGCCCTCCAGATGCTGCTTACGTGCCTCCTTATGCACGTCCTCCGACGCCTGGATACGCGCCCGCACCACAGCCATGACCACCACCACCTTTTGGTGGCAAAGGGAAGAACGGTCGAGCTCGTGATGTACTGTGCCAGCTCTGCGGCATCGCCGGTCACCTTGCGTCACGCTGCTACAAGCGCTTCGACAAGGACGTACCTCGGTCTTGGCAACAAGGGGAGTGGTACTGACCGACAGCTCGCCATGTCCATGATGGCTGCACCAACGCCTGGCCACGCACCCGCACCCGCACATGGCTATGCGCTCGTGCCCGCGCATGGCTACGTGCCTGCACCCGATCCTTGCTACACGCTTGCTGCTCCTTCACATATGGTGGATCCCGTGTGGTACGCGGATTCGGGCGCTACGCACCACTTCACGCATGAGCTGGACAAGCTCACCATGAGTCATCCCTACTACGACACCGATCAGGTTCAGGCTGCAAACGGAACAGGTATGCGTATTCATAATATTGGTCATGTATCTATACTTAAAAGATGAAATAGTGCTAGAAGGAATTAGACACTTTTTCGATATAGTAGAAGCGGGTCGGTGTGAGAATTCCGGAAAATCGTCCCTGACAGGGATCGAACTTCGGTTGTTGGGATGCGCCAACTGCGATCCAACCACTAGGCTATTGCCTCGTTCTCGTCATGCATCTATACTTACTTCGTCGTCTAGATCTCTTACTCTAGATCGGGTCCTTCATGTTCCTGATGCTACTCGTAATCTTTTGTCCATGAGTAAGCTTTCCCTTGATAATAATGTATTTATTGAAATTCACCATTATGATCTTTTTGTAAAGGATAGGGACACGCGGGAGCCTATCCTTAGAGGTCGTCAGCTTGGTGGTCTCTATGAGATTAAAGCCCCTGTTATCAAACAGGCACTCAACAGTGTCAAAGTGTCACGTGATATGTGGTAGCGTCGTCTAGGCCATCCAGCTTTGCAAATCGTTCAACATGTTCTCCGTAGCCATGATTTGCCATCTATCTTAGAGTCAAATAAAGTTTCGTCAGTATGTGATGCATGTCAGCAAGGGAAGAGCCATCACTTGCCTTTCTCCTTGCCTTCTCGTGTAACACAACATCCTCTAGAGATTATTTATTCCGATGTTTGGGGTCCTGCCCAAGTATCTGTCAGTGGACATCGTTTTTATGTAAGTTTTGTTGATTCTTATAGTCATTTCACTTGGCTATATTTGCTTAAACATAAATCTGAGGTGTTTGCTGTCTTTACTCAGTTTCAGAAACATGTTGAACGTCTCCTTAATCGATTTTTTTTGCATGTTCAAACTGATTGGGGTGGGGAGTATGAGAAACTTCATCCCCTCTTTAACAACCTTGGTATCTCGCATCGTGTGTCGTGTCCTCACACACATCAACAAAATGGCACTACTAAACGTAAACATAGACACATTGTTGAGACTGGGCTTACTTTACTTGCTCATGCATCGGTTCCCCTCTATTATTGGAGTGATGCGTTTGCCACAGCCTATTTTTTTATAAATAGGCTTCCCAGTCATACCACTGACAAGAAGACTCCTCTTGAGCGTCTTCTTCGTGAGACACCTGACTATACCTTTTTTAAGGTGTTTGGGTGTGCCTGTTGGCCACATCTTTGACCATACAATACTCATAAACTTGATTTTTGTTCTAAGAAGTGCGTGTTCTTAGGCTATAGATCCCTTCATAAAGGGTACACGTGTCTTCATGTTCCGTTCAAGCGTGTCTATATCTCGTTTTTGATGAGAACCATTTTCCTTTTTCAAACATGGCAGATATTCACCTGTCACCGCCACATACAGAATCCTCTTTACTTTATGCTGACCAATTTATAGATATAGCATATACTCCGCCTTTGCTTGCTAACCATGGTGCAGGAAATCCTCGCGGCGCTCGTTTGGAGCTTCTCACACCCGAAACTGACGCTGGAACGCCGCACGTCGATCACCCCGCGCCCATGCATGGTGTGCATGGCTCCGCCTCAGGCTGCGTCCCTCCTGAGCCCTCGGCGCCCCCACGTGCCAGCCTGTTCCACGACCATGTGGCCTCTCCTGGCTCACCCACGCCAGGGCCTGCTGGGTCGCCTCCGTCGCCTGACCCAGCTGGGCTGCCGTCTCCATCAGTCGCTCTGTCGCCACCAGTGGCTCCGTCGCCGCCACCTGCTGAGCAGGATCAGGTGCCTGAACCACTGATGATCCTCTCGGCCCGGTTACACGTTTCCGTCGTGGGATTTCTCAGCCAAATGTTCGTAATGATGGCACAATTGTGTGGAATACGGTGCTTCCTGCCGTTGCCGCATCCAAGGATACTGCTGAACCTCGTGATTTTCACGAAGCTCTTCGAGTTCCTCATTGGCGTGCTGCTATGGAGACAGAGTTTGCTGCACTAAAGGACAATGGTACTTGGACTCTAGTACCCCCTGTTTCTGGAGTTAACTTAATTGACTCTCGGTGGATTTTAAAGTTAAACTTCATGCCGATGGTTCTATTGAGCGTTATAAAGCGCGTCTTGTTGCTAAAGGATTTAAGCAACGTTATGGCCTGGATTATGAGGAGACTTTTCCCCCAGTGGTCAAGCCTACTACTGTGAGACTTCTTTTGTCTCTTGCTCTCTCCCGTGGATGGCATCTCTGTCAGTTGGATATCTAGAATGCCTTCCTGAATGGGTTCCTTGATGAGCAGGTCTATATGCGACAACCACCTGGTTTTGCTGATCCGGACAAGCCTAACCATTATTGTCGTTTGATCAGATCTCTGTATGGTGTGAAGCAGGCTCCACGAGCGTGGCATGCACGTCTGAGTTCTGTTCTGGGAAGATTAGGTTTTTCACCGTCCAGTGCAGATAGTTCTCTGTTTATTCTCCAGCGGCCAGATGTGACTATTTACCTCTTAGTCTATGTTGATGATATCATTGTTATTAGCTCTACTGCTGCTGCCATTCCCAAGTTGATCTCTGAACTTCGGGCTGATTTCTCGGTGAAGGATCTTGGTGTTCTTCATTACTTTCTGGGGATTGAGGTGGATTCCTCCTCGTCAGGCAGTCTTATTCTTCGACAGCGCAAGTATGCTCTTGAATTGTTGGCGCGTACTGGTATGTTGAAGTGCAGTCCTGCTACCACTCCTATGTCCTCCTCTGAGCGTCTGTGCAGTGTTGATGGTGATGCTCTTTCTTGTGAGGAGGCTACTCAGTATTGCAGTATTGTTGGTGGGTGCAGCGACACGTCCTGATTTGTCTTTTGTTGTCAACAAGGTGTGGCAGTATCTCTCTGAGCCTCGTACTCCACATTGGGCTGCTGTTAAATGGATACTTCGCTATGTTGACAGTGGTCTTCTTTTTCTATCTGCTTCCTCCACTCTTCTCTCTGCTTTCTCTGATGCAGATTGGGCTGGTAGCATGGATGAGAGACGATCCAGGGGGGATATGCCATCTTTTATGGTGGTAATTTGATCGCCTGGAGTGCTCGTAAGCAGTCCACAGTTTCACGATCTAGTACCGAGTCTGAGTATAAAGCTCTGGCTAATGCTACAACAGAGCTAATCTGGGTTCAGTCATTGCTGCAGGAGCTCCAGTGTTGTGGTGTGATAACATTGGAGCGACCTATTTGTCTGCTAACCCAGTCATTCACGCGAGGACAAAGCATATTGAGGTTGATTTCCACTTTGTTCGTGAGCATGTATCTCATAAGCAGTTGCAGATTCGGTTCGTCTCATCCAAGGATCAAGTGACTGATATCTTCACTAAACCACTTCCATTGCCGTTGTTTGATCATTGTAGGCGCAATCTCAACCTTGTGTTACTGGTTGTGATTGAGGGAGGGTCATAGAATACGTATATACATATGATAGGTTAGTTGTGTATTTGTACCTAACCATGTATTGAACCACTTGATCTATATATAATGAGAAGAATAGGCCGGTACATGTTGTGCTGAGCCAGCCCACAATTCACTTATTAATCTAGGTTTTCACAATGCCGGTCCCGAATTGTAGAAAGGCTGGTCACCCCTTTGCAGCAAGGTCGTCCATCTCCAGTAGCAATGTTGGCTGCCCCATGTAGCATCGACGACCGCCCCTTGTACTAACATCAGTCACCAATTGTCGCATGGCTAGCCACCCCTTGTAGCAGTGCTGGCCACCGTTTGCAGCAAGACCGGCCGCCGCTAGAAGCAACCCCCTGACACCATGGTAGCACTCCACCCCCCCACAGGTAGAATTCCTATTGTTCCTTCACATTGACACTGGGCGCCGCTTCAAATGCACCTGCGTCTACCCCCTCTATAGCTTTGCGGTCATCGATCGTGACCTTGCAGCTGCTCCAGTCCCCTCCTTGGAGGAGCGACACCATCCTTGAAGCATCACCAAGTATTGTAGGAGAGCAAATCGAGGTGGTATATGGTGAGGAGCAGTGTGTGATACCGGGAGGAGCAGGCCTGGGGAGAAGACGAGGAGAAGACAGAGATTGGGTGGGCACTGGTGGCTAGAGCCCGCGGGCAAAGAGGACGCCGGCGTGGTGTTCATGGTCACAATCCAATGACAAGCAACCAGGACCCCCCCGCTGGAAGGAAGATGCGGTCGTAAAAAACTTTAAGTATGAATGGCTGGAAGGAAAATACATGCGGGTGCATGGTAAAATACATGGGGCTGTCAAGTAAAATACAAACTGCCAGGTAAAATACATGCGGCTGCCAGGTAAAGTACACTGGATTACCAGATAAAATACACACGTCTACCAGATAAAAACATGTGGCTAGGCAAAATACACACGGCTTTTGAGTTTAATTCATAAAACCTTCGTTGTTGCAAAACTGGATACAATTGCCAAGATTGCGTGGGTGCCGATGCCCAGATAAACAAGATATGGTTGACCGCTTATAAAACAAGTTATTTGCCTCCAAAGAAAATTTGCTGCCAGGTTATTTTTACGAGCCACTTCACGTTCTAGCTAGCATCCTACACGCTGTCCCGTCCCAAAATTTACTTCAAAATACATCTCTCCAGGCCGAATCGATTCAAGAGTACCTCAATCAAAGGTCCATGTTACGTAGCTTTGACTTTTTTGTTGCACATGACAACAAAAAAGCGTTCCAACATGCATGCACAGCGCTTGTTTCCAAAAAAGCATCTCTAAGATGATGTCTGCCACATGCTGAGGGGTACCTCGTCTTAGTCTGCTCATGGTCGTAGTGTCATAACTAGTGTCATTAGTACATGCCAAGTTAACAAAAACTACTCCTTCCTCCTTCTCTATTTACTATAGGTTTGCACGTCTATCTGGGTCAATAATTTGAACAACTTAATATGAGTATATATTATGAAAATATATCATTATAAACTTTATATGTTATACTTTGTAATGATATAATTTTTGTATAATATAATTTATTTATATAGCTTAAAATTGCTGACGTAGCTATGTATGCTAGACTAATAAACTGAGAAGGAGGGAGTAATACCATAACACGTAAAACTAGTTCAGTTAATGAAAAATAGATCTTGTAAACTAATTTGTATTGAGATTATACAGATAATTAAATATAAGCCAACTATGCTATTACTAGATAATAACATTATAAAGGTAGTATTGTACACTAGTATCATACGCATGATACTAGTGTATGATATACTTTCCCGTATGACCAGCCTTATGACACTGATAATTAGACTAGTCATAATGGGTATCATAAGTAGTATCATGCATCTCATGCATGTAGAAAGCTGATGTGTCAATGTCACTGTAGTTCATGATAAGAGAGATGGCAATAGTATCATAGGCAGATACTGAATCATAGCACGTAAAACTAGAAAATTTAGTGTTAAAATTATCATATACAAAATTTTGTATTGAGATTTAAAAAAAATATAATGACACTACAATACTAATACATGATATACTGCATTTTGGTGATGAGTGAGGAAGACATATCCATGTGCAATTTGACATCAATTATCATTAGTCTAGTAATCAAGTACATTGATCAAGCAACCCTGCTAGTGCTTGTCTTTTCCTTCTTGCAATAAAAAAATAATGGCAACTTGTAAAGTTGGTACGTGTAATGCATCGGTTGTTAAGAATATAATACACGCCTAGTTTTTTCCATCAATTCGAACTTTTGGTTCAGATGACTAGTGTATCAATTCAATATGGTATCAGAGTAAGAGGTCTCAAGTTCGAGACCCTGCTCACACAGTATTAAAAAAGATTCTGCGTCCTGCACCGAACCCACGCTACGGACTAAAATAGCGTAGACGTGGAAGGGAGTGTTAAGAATATAATACACGTCTAGTCCTTTTCTTCAGTTCGGGCTTTTGGTTCAGATGGCTAGTGCATCAATTTAATATCGGGCAGTTAGCTTCTACGGCACACGCCAATAAGCATGTTAGCAGTACCACCTTCATCTGTCAAACAGCCAATAATATATCTTGGAGTGTCTTGCCTTTAAATTATTTGTTATTTGCTGCATATTGTATCGGTTTCGTATGTATCCACACAACGACTAGATACATCTGTATCCAAACGAAGGTGAAGATGACTTATTTTAGGACAGAGGGAGTATATAACTAGATATCCAACTAACCCTACCGCGATGACTGCATTTGCGCTGTCGTTCCATCATACGGCAAAACTCCACTGTTCCAGCTGGCCGGTGATCTTGGTGAAGCAAATGCAATGGAGGGGGTTTCGCGGACCATCCTGATGAATGGTTGGAATCTGGTGGGCAACGAGTTTCGGCAGCTCCGTGCTGTCGGCGGCGAGATCTCTGAGCTGAGGGACGAGCTGGCCACCATGAACTCGCTCCTCCGGATGCAGTCCGAAGCAGAGGAGGGCGCCGTGGACCACTTCGTCCGGGAGTGGATGAAGCAGCTGCGCGAGCTCGCCTACGACGCCGAGGACTGCGTCGACCTCTACATATTCCGCATAAGGTCCCAGACCAAGGACAGGTTTCTCGTCTGGTCCAAGCGCCTGCTCGCGACACTTTTCCCTCGCCGTCGACTGGCTGGTGAGATCCAGGCCCTCCGCGCCCGGGCTGTCGCCATTAGCGAGCGCCATGCTCGCTATGGCGTCAATCGCGAGGCGCTGCTGCTGCGCCGATCTCCTTCTTTGTTAGCAACCATGAAGAAGGAAGCGTCGGCGATCCGGCCTGGCAATCACCACCCTGCTGGTCAGCTCGTCGGCATCGAGGACCAGGCAGGCATCCTGGCCAAAAAGGTGAAGGCGGCGGTGCAGCATGACAGTGATGGCGACGAGCGTGACCTGAATCTCAAGTTCTTCTCCATCTTGGGGTTCGGGGGCCTCGGGAAGACAACCTTGGCCATGGAGGTGTGCCGGCAGCTGGAGGCAGAGTTCGACCGACAGGCGCAAGTGACGGTGTCTCAGATGTTCGACGGCAAGAAGGACCTCCAGGATCTGCTCAGGCGTGTGCTTCGGCAGATCGTCCAGAGGAAATCAGATAATGGGAAAGCTAGTATCGAGGAAGAGGACCCATTGGCTGGCATTGACACATCGGACGTGGACCAACTTGAAACCAAGCTCAAGGATCTTCTAAAGGAAAAGAGGTACACAACTGCTCCCTCCTACATGCAAACCGACGCTACACATTATTATTAACTCTTGTGTGCTTCTCACCGGCCGTTCTGTGCACGAATTAGACTGGTCATAGCGGCGAATAACTTGAACTAGTGTCATGCACATAGGACTTGTTTAAGTTACTGGCATAGATGACTATATTAATTAGGTTATAGAATCATTTTGCTAGAAAAGTGTCATGTCATGGTAACATACCTTAGTTAGCATAAGACTCCCCTTTTCAATTAGTGATATATCTTGTCACCCAAATATTTATGTGGCAGTGCATGTGGTTCTACTCTCTCTGTCCGTAAACAAAGCGTACTTCTAGACTTGCCTTGAGTCAAACTTAATAAAGTTTAGCTAAATTTATAGAAAAACGTAGCAATATTTGTGACACTAAATTGGTATCACTGGATTTGTTTTCAAATTTAGTTTCATAATATGTCAATTTCATGTAATATATGTTACTATATTTACCTATAAGATTGGTCAACTTTAATAAAATTTGACTTAGGCAAAAGCTGTAAGTACACTTATTTGCGGACGGAGGGAGTATGTTACTACTTATGTTACTCATATTATGACTAGCCTTAGACATTACTAAAATACAGTAGTAGAGTACAAAGGTTTTATTTTTGTAGAATTATTTAAAACCGAACGAATATTTTTTGAGTGGTTCAAACTTCTTTTCTACACCTATTGCAGTTTTAGGATTTTGCATGTTACCGTTATTACATATAATGTGCAAATCAACCAATTTATTTTGTGATTCTGACACTGCCTGTTCTTTCAGTCTTAGCCAACTGATTGTTAGAGCATGTACATTGAAGTGAATTGAGGCTTCTCTTAAACTTACCACATAGTTTTTTAGTGGAGCAGAGAGAATTAAGAAAGAGAAGCTTAACTTCTCATAGCTAAGAGATGATCTCATCAAACACATTAATTTCTCTATTGTAGCACATATCTCTTAAGGACACAATTTTTTAAAAATAGTTAATTGTTACGAAACGCATTGTACACCTTCACTAGTGGAGAAAGGCCCTCTAGTCCTGGTTCCAGATGGCCTCTAGTCCCGGTTCTGCAACCAGGACTGTGGAATCGGGACTAGAGGTCCCTATCTCTAGTCCCAGTTCGGCCCATGTGGCAGTGGCATAGCGGCGGGGCGGGAGGACCTTTAGTCCCGGTTGGTAACACCAACCGGGACTAGAGATCTGGATTTAGGGTTTTTCGGGGTTTTTCATTTTCAATTCTTTTTCATTTTTTATATATACAATTTGGTGCATGGAGATCATTAAATCCCGTGACATGTTGATACATATATAATATAACATATAGTGTACATATGTTGATGTATATATATATCGACGTGGATTTGCTACACACGGGCATAACTGTGCATAGGCTTAGGACCGTTGGATATAGAGATCACATGCTGATGCTCCTTTAGATGTTAGTGGCTGGCTCTTGAAATGTCAAAACGGTGTATAGCCGTGTGTGTTCCATTGTGTTATGTGCATGCATGCAATGGCTATTGTTTTGGACAAACCCTAACTCTTTAGCGCGCTGTTTGGCTAAAAAAAATTTAGCAGCTCAACTGGGAAGGTAGTGAGAACAAGGCTTATAAAAGTTTTGCATGCAAATGCTTCATGCTAAGTGCTTGTGCTAGTATGCAAACCCTAACTACCCGGCGGTAGAGTGTAGTGTCTTATTTTGACAAACCCTAACTTTTTAGCGTGCTGTTTTGCTATGAAATTTTTAGCATCTAAAATGGAAAGCTAGTAAGAACAAGGCTTATAAGAGTTTTGCATACAAATGCTTCATACTAAGTGCCTGTGCTAGTATGCAAACCCTAACTTTTTAGCGCACTGTTTGGCTAAGAAATCGTATTTTTATGTCATTTTTTTACGTTTCTGATGAATATGAATATAATTATTAGTATACAAAACATAAATTTATGTATGTGAGAACATAAAAATATGTGGGGTGCAAAATAACTATTCTGCATCCTGGATGCTGAATAGGGTTTATATATATATATATATAATTTGGTTACATGGAGATCACAACCAGGACTAGATCTCGTCTATTCTGTTACATGGAGATGACTAAATCAGTAGACATGGAATTTTTCCCTTGGATCTATGACATGGTCAACCAAAAATCCTGTCAATTCATCTTGAATTGCTACTAGGCGCTCCCTCGGTTGGAGTCTATCCCGCATTCTTTCCAACTATATATAAAATAAGGAGATAAATATGAATATCAAATGTCATAACAAATATTATAAATGACACTCAACAGAATTGATGGTAATAAAATTAAATTGTGAATATATTGTTCACGTATTTCTATAAATGACGTGGGTCCTGCTCGCTGACCTCCATGCGAATGTACTCTCAAACGAAATATCCACACAAATTAGTCCCTCATGGCTGCTCCTTGCACTTTACGAGAATAGAATTCAATCAAATAATAATCAAGCATGCTATAATGGTATTGAAACAAGAATCAAAGAGATGCGCGGAACTAACTCGTACTACATACATTAATCGGATGAAAACTAAACTCATCTCTAAAAGCACCTACCGTCCTCTTGGTAAATTCTTTCCAAACCCTGCCCGGCAAAAAAAAAGAGTTATTAGTTACTTTATATTTCAGGAAGTGAATGAAAGAGACCGATATAGTACGATAATGACTAAAATTACCTCTAGAGCACATCTATAATCCTTTTGTACTCCGATCGTTTTTTATTTAGTGAGTCCTTGATTTCAACTCTTCCAGCATTAACTTCAATGATTAGCAGAATGTAATGAAAGATGTGCACGTTTATTTACGTTAGTAACTCATCAATTGCAGTTAACATCGAGTAAGCAAAACTGAGTGTGTACAAGATAGTATAATACTCTTACCTGAAGTTGTAAGGAAACATTATTCTCTTTTTGTAATGTCGCCTATGTAGGTACCTTAGAAAGTTACGCTCTGTTTCCTATGGGAATTGTTGTAGCAATCGTTCATTAACTCGGTGTGGGTCGATTAACCCAATGTCACAAGACTCCCTTTAGGTCACATTCCTCGCTCTGCATTCTACATAATAGCGTAGTGAGGATAATTACATGCAATGAACGAGCAGAGTTAGAGACTTTATCATAGAAATAAATGAATCACTTACAGACAATAGGAACTAACCAGACTCAAGTCAAGGGCGTCTTGTTTAAATAACATATAGAGTTTCTCAAGATAGATTTGGATCTCGCCTACACCATTGAAATGCTCGTTTTTAAGTTTCGCAAGCAGCATTATTCGCCCTGGTTCCTTTGTGACACTCATGTACCACTCATGCATTCTTCGCATTTGTGTTGATAGATACTGGACCTCTTCGGGTCTGACCAGAGAATTCCCGTATTCATATTTCCATGCATAATAATAGATGGGCCGTGGTACCCTTACTTCCATTGGCCCGACACATCACCAACCAACAAATGAGAGACGACTTCAAAACCACCATTCAGGCGCGAGAAGCCCCGAAGGATCACCCCCTTTATTAGGAAGATTGGCAGGGCCCCACACCGCCTCCCACCCCTCCAACGGAAGAGGATGCAAGCCTACGAAAGAACCACGTGCCTGCACTATCCTGCTGCTAGACGTCCCGAGCAGATGACCATACGCTTCCGCAGCGAAGCCGACCGCGAGCACTGCGATTCCTCCCCATGCACCTCTAAGCGATCGATGGCCACACCAATGGAGGGTCCAGGCAGGAGCCTACGACCTACAACTGTAGCCATCAAACACAGGTGCCCAAAGGAATCCACTGCCGCCACACGACATGAGCGCTGCCCCATTGCCGTGAGCATATGATGTCCACCCCGCACGCCATGCCCGAGGGAACACCGCCATCATCGCATGACCAGGGTCACTGTCCCAGATCCCACACATAGAAGACCACCATCCCCAACCGCCACCGGTGGTCCATAGCCACGACATCGCCCACCAGCACCTTCGACACTGGGCCACCTGGTCTCGGTTTTTAAGCAGATAGGGTTTCTCCCCTTGGAGGTTACTTGGAGAACTTCGTCATCCTCTCGCTGCTGCAACAAGCTACTAGCTATTCTTTAAATCTTATAGTCAGAGCATAGCTAACTGGGGTCTACAATCATCTAGAAGCCCCTCCAACATGCCATGAACCAAATGGCAACCCTCCTCAAGCTTTTATTCTCCCTTATCTTCCTTCTCACTTTGTACAACACAATGTTCTTGTAGATCTCTACCGCACTCCTTGGACTCGCCTTCTCCAACAAATGTGATCCAACCACATCGCCACCCACCTTCGGTCCACCTAGCCCTAAGCATGCCTCCCAAACTTGAACCTGATCAGGCAACCATCCTTGTACATTATTCATGCCGACTTGTACTCCCCTACATTATTGGGTTGCGCGATTGCCAATGATCCCCAAAGTTTTGTCATAGCTAGATTAATGACTATAGCCAGCTCACATTCCCCGCGAGACCCGTGCCTCTCCAATCACCAGATACGGCAACTATTCCCTTGTCTTTTCCATGCTAGCTCGTGGCAGGCTAAGTTGTCCATGTTCACCGAACCCCCTACCACCTCACCCCCCCCCCCCCCCCCCCCAATTCCGTGCAACTCTAATGCATGTAAACATAATAAAAATTATGTTCATATATCTATATTAGTTATATACATGGAAATCCTTGAAATGTGTAAAATGTCTTCAAAGCATGGAAATGAAAAGTATGGGTCATTCTATTTCACTTGAGTTGTTATTTTTCTCTTCTATTTTTATTCTGGATTGACTTATTCTCAATCTAAAATGTCTACAAATCACCGGCAAAAGAAATTTTGATAATTGTATATATCTTTCGTTTGGTTTGTGATAGTGCTTCTCGCTAATGATGGATTTGACAAACCAAGAGATTGGTCAAAACAAGAAGTGAAATTCTTGTACGTTTCTGTTCATTTCTTATACATGCACCATTAGATTCGTTTCGGTATGGTATAGAATTGTTGTGTACTATAACAAGAAAGAAAGCTTATCATCAGAGTTAACAGCATTAAATAAATCTAGACTACTATAGGCTGACACCATCAATATATGATGAACGTGAATCTTGGTATGTAATTCGAATGTTGATGTCCTATGGTTTTATTGAACAGTATATTATTATCCTCAAAGCAAAGTAGTATATGCTTTAAATGAAACCTGGCGTTCGTACTATTATAGATACGTTTACACAGAAGGATACTAAGAGAGAAGGGATGACAAATTCATATGTGTTATGTCCACATTACTACTAAGTTAAACAATCTTGTGTATAACATAGCAGTGGTCAAAGTGGAACAGCTACGACTTAATATTTTTCAATCCTTCAAACTTGTATTAATCCACATTTGATGCACAGCTAAAAGTCTAGCTAATTAACTCTGGAATACATATGATGCATGAAACTAGGTACCTCATTGTGATCGATGATGTGTGGACAATAGCAGCGTGGGATGCAATCCATTCGAGGTTGCCTGATAGCAAATGCGGCAGCAGAATCATCGTGACCACTCGCATAGAGAGCGTGGCCAAAGAATGTAGTGATCCAAGTGTTGACGAGTATTACATCTACCGCATTCAGCAACTCAATCAAGAACACTCGAGGAAGTTGTTCCTTAGTAGAGCATTTGGCAGCATGGATGCTCCTCTTGATGATCATCTGGAGGCTACAATGGATGCTATTTTGAAGAAGTGTGCTGGGCTGCCGTTGGCCATCGTTAGCATTGCCAGCCTGTTGGCGAGATACGAATATCCGGAGGGGAAAGATATGTGGTTAACAGTTTGCAAATCAATTGGTTCGCAGATGGAGAGCAACCCTACCCTCGAGGGGATGAGTCAAATACTCACACTTAGTTACAACCACCTGCCTTATCACCTCAAGGCTTGCATGCTGTATATAAGCCTTTTCCCAGAGGATTATGAAATCAACAAAAAGAGGCTCATGTACAGATGGATCGCTGAAGGATTGGTTGAGGAGAAGCGGGGATTGACTCTCTTGGAGGTTGCAGAATCCTACTTTGATGAGCTGATAAGTAGGAGCATGATTACTCCAGCCTTCTCTTTCGGGGCCATGGGGAGGATAGATGCGTGTCGGGTCCATGACATGATGCTGGAGGTCATGGTGTCCAAATCACTGGAGGCTAATTTTGTTAGCCTTGTAGGTGGGCAGTATGAAGGTATGCTCTATGACAGAGTTCGCCGCCTTTCTATCCAAGGCATAGCAGAGCATGGTCCCGAGGATTCTCCATCCTACAAGAGGAATAACATGATGCAGAGCATGGACATGCAACATGTCCGATCGCTGAGCATGTTTGAGCTCAACGGGCAGAAGAAGCTGTTTGATCGGTTGGGGGAGTTCACCTTGCTGAGGGTACTTGATCTTGAAGGCTGCCAAGGCCTTGAAAAGAAGCATGTGGTGGATATATGCCACATCATGTACCTCCTAAAGTTCCTGAGCTTAAAGGGTACCGATATCAGTGTGATGCCTGATGAAGTTGGTGGGCTAGAGCAATTGCAAGTTCTTGATGTGCGTGGTACAAAACTCCGGGATCTGCCGGGAACAGTGACAAAGCTACACAAAGTTGAGCGCATGGATTTGTCCCACGACAATGATTGGGAAGTTTGGTGGACGCTTCCCAAGGGGCTCGCTAAAATGAAGGCGCTGCGCGACGTGGAGCGTGCACTGGTAGATAATGTTGATGTTGTTCGAGAGCTTGGTGAACTAGGACAACTGCGTCGCATATACTTGTTTGTTAAGGACCACGGTAATGAGGAGATGGTCCAAGAGCTTGCCCTCTCCCTCAGCAAGTTGTACTCCCTTCGGTCTCTCGGCATTGGCCGCTATGGAGACGCCAAAGACAAAATGGACTTTCTCCATAGACTGCCCTCGCCGCCACGGCTCCTCCGGTACCTCTTCATCGATGGCCAAACCACAAAACTGCCCGACTGGGTGAGCTCACTATCATATCTTACCTTCTTTGGAGCTGTTTGGTTAAACTTACGAGGTGACCAAATATTCGACGTCCTCTGTAAGCTGCCCACTCTACAGGTCATCATGCTGTATCAGGATAGCTACCTTGATAAAACACTTGTTCTACGCAGTACCCACCAGTTCCCGGTGTTGAGGGTCCTGTCATTGTGCTCACTCTATTGCAGCTTCCCTAAAGTGATCCAGTTCGACAGAGGATGCATGGACAAGCTCGAGGAGCTTTCAGTGACATTTTGTGAGGGTAAGAGGAGGAGAATTGTTGGCATTGAGCACTTGCCAAACCTAAAAGAGGTGAAGCTCACCGGTAGGAGATACAACTCTTCACTCAAAGTTGCACTCAAGGAGCTCAGGGTCGAGAGTAACCGACGCCCCAGAGCCAATCAGTTCAAGGTTATAGTGAGATACGAGTAATATACAATCACTCTGCTTCGTCTTGTGTTGTTTGTATCATGCTGGTTGTTGGACTGCTATTTTCGACCCTACATTTTCTTTTACAAGACTGTTTCTCAACTTGTAATAAAGCTAGAGTGCTGTTTACCAGGTTTTTTGCCCCATAGTTTCAGTCGATCGAGATCGAGTGTAAACAGTGGGGTTTCCTGGTATACATCAATAATCTGGTGCACAGTTTTCCCTTTTGTTTTGAAACTCGACTGTCTTCCTCGTTAAGTAATTCATGTGAATTGCAAAAACAGGCTTCAGTCTTCAACAAGATAACTTTGTGCTTTGCAAAGACTCTCGTTTCCATAGAGCCCGAGTAACGTCAGATTGGTATATACTCATTTTTTATGCATTTTCTAAATCCGAATCGTAGTTTAAAATTGGTAATATCGGTGACGAGGGTGCCTCTCACACTACGGGAGAAGGCAAAGGCGATGACCATTCTCTACGCCGATGGAAAACAGTCGGGGCCATCGGCACAGGTGGATGGGCTCGGCAGCCGGGCGACGCGGCCGTCGGCCCAGCTCTGCCGTCTGCGTAGAGCAGGAAGCACCGACGGCCACCGTTGGCGTAGCTTGGCCGTAGGCGTAGGCCCAGATAGACCCAACGGTTGTCGTCGGCGTAGATAAGGCCCTCGTTGTAGACCGCCACGTGGCACAGGTTGCCGGCTCGTCTGACATGCGCGCGACGACGATTAGGGCACAGGTCTAATGCCGTCCGCGTAGTCTCTTTATTTCCTTTTTGTTCAACAAATCAAATTTATATAGTTAATTTATTTATTTCCCACTATAATTTTAATGTACATATACTTTATAAATAAATTGGAGATTGTACCTCCCAATTTCGGTATCCGGCCACCTGCATAGAATAACGACGTGAATCTTCCGGAATCATCGTGGTGGTGCACTGGGCCGGCCGGCGGTGAGAGGGAGTTGGCGGAGCGGCCGGTCGCCGGGTCGGCGCTAGATGGGAAGTTGGCGGCGCTGGGGGAGAGGAATCGCGTGAGGTGGGACTTTTTTTGAGCGAGGGGAATCGAGACGAGAGGGGATGAGAGGAGTTTCTTTTTTTTTTTTTTTTTGAGGGAGGATCACGAGGACATGCTCGGGTGGGCTGGGTTCGGCCCAATAACGACCTTCTAGACTGTTATGCCTGGAAGACATGCACAGCCCCTTTTCCAATTGATTAAAACGGTCTGTGAGTATACTTTCCCGCTCAAAACTGCACCAAAACCCAGGAAAGTCCTACATATATCTTCGTACCGTTTTACCCATGTCGAGTATCAACTTACTAAACCACATTATACTGTTAAGTGAACATCATACTGTTACTCATTGGAGCAGCATTCTGAAGAATGAAGATTGGAAATCCCTGACACTCAGTGGAGGCATCATGTCAGCTTTGAAGAATTGCTATGATCAGCTACCCTACTGGTGCAACTGTCCTTCCTATTTTAGACATTGCGGGAGTTGGGAAAACAGATGTTGCTAAACTTGTGTACAACCATCCGGATGTGAAAAAACAGTTTGATCACACGATATGGATTTGGGTTTCAGACAACTTTGGTGCAATGGAACTCACGAAAGACATGCTAGCTTCTGTATCCCAAGAGACACATGTAGGTCCATGCAACTTTACCAAGCTTCAAGAAATCTTGGAGAGTCGTATCAAACCAAAGAGGGTCCTACTGACCTTAGATGATGTTTTAGATGGCATCACCGATTACCAATGGAACCAGCTAGTGGCTCCTTTCAACTCTGGCAATGCGAGGTACAATAAGATAATTCTGACAACTAGAAAACCATGTGTTGCAAAAAGGAGAGGAACTGTAAGACCTATTACATTAGGCGCTTTGGACAGTGATGATTTCTGATTTTTTTTTAGTTCTTGTGCATTTGGTAATGTGAACGATGAAAAGAAAGAAAGTCTAAGCGACTTAGGACAACAAATAGCACGGAAGTTGAAGGGTAATCCATTAGCAGCAGAAACAGCAGGGGCACTATTAAGTGTGAACCACTACAGGAATCGGACGCTACGCCGAGGGCAGATAGCCGTCGGCGTAGCCAGCTAAACCGTCGGCGTATGCTACGCCGACGGAAGCCCTCGGCGTAGCTCCTCGGCGACACTGCTCCTCGGCGGAGACGACGAGGCCGTCGGCGTAGATGGAAAACCCTCGGCGTAGCGTACGCTGACGGCGTCGTCGGCGTACTCGCCGTCGACGGTTGGACACGTGCCCGCTCTGAGGCACCCAGACGCGGAGCTACGCCGACGACATCCCCCTCGGCGTAGCGTTCCATGTGTACACGCCGTAGAGCTCCCAGGCCTGGACTTACGCCGACGACCTAGCCCTCGGCGTAGCCCTGGACACGTGCCCGCTCTGAGGCGCCCAGCCGCGGACCTACGCTGATAGCATAGCCCTCGGCGTAGCCCTGACCATTTGGTCACACTCAGGGAGCTACGCTGACGGCCTGGCCCTCGGCGTAGGACCAGCCCAGTATTTTTTTTGTTTTTCTGTTTAATTTCACAGGAGCATGACAACAGTAATTATCAATAATTAATATCAATTAACTCATCCAAACATTCATACATCATCATATCCTTGATGTATACAAGCCGACATCCATACTACTCTGGAGGAGACGGGTACAGTGGAGGAGACGGGGTGAACCCCTGATCTCCGTTGGTGAGAATAGGCGACGGCCGACGAGGTCGCCGTGCAGTAGAAGCAGCAGAAGAACCACCAGGCGAGGGAGTTGTCGGCGAAGCATCACCAGAACGACCAGGCGAAGGACCATCGGGGTGGGAGGGTGTGATCATCCGACGGCTACACAGCGAGGCATGACCAAAGTGCTCGTTCTCGAAATGTCCCGCCCCCTACATGTTCCCTACATGTTAGCAATTTTCAAGGCAAAGTAAAGCGGTATCCGGTGGTTTGGCAAAGAACTTACCGGTGATGATCCGTAGTATGTCCGACAGAAAGTTTCCTTCGATGGCAGGAATGGCGCCGGCCCTGGCATGGGAGGTATGGACCCTAAATTAACACTCTGCCCAGCTTGCATAGCCACAATCACCGCCTGCAAGATAGTTTAGATGTCAGGCCCGAAAGCACCAAACTAAGGAAAGTGGGACTTGTATGTTTTCAAAAGTAAAGGTTCAAACTTACATTTACGTACTGCGTGTAGACCATACTTGCCGCCTGATGCTGCTGAAAGGCCACCTCATATTCGTCATGAGCGGCATCGTAGGCTGCCTCGAACTCAGGCTACAAATTCAAATACAATGACTCTCGTCAACACTTAACCATGCATGAACAAAAAGTCGTGAAGATGGGGAAAATAAGAAAACCTACATCATCTCTGGAGGTGGATCGACTAGGCTGCCCACGAGACGGGATAGGTGGGCCGTCGGCGGGGTGGATAGCCTTGAGACGCGTGAAGCTCGTGGTGAGGGTAGGCTTGACCTTTTTATTAAGAATCTTGAGACGTCCATGCTCCAATCCGTGCGACGCCAAGAGCAACGACTCCTCATCGATCTCCGCATTAATGGGGTCATCCACATGTGGGTGACGAGCCTTCACCATCGTGCTGTAGTTCTGCAAGTCTTCTTGGGCATTACCGAAGAACTCGGGGAGCGAGGGCTGAGGCTTCGAGAGATCGGGCTTCTTGAGCCGCATCTTCTCATAAACGGCGACGTCATGAATCACCTCCCCGGGTAGTGCCTCGGCCACCTGCGTCACGAAAAGAAATGTTATGCGTATCAAGTAGGAAGATTGCGGGAAATAAATGTAGGGCGTTCCATGTGTATACACACCATCTTCCCCTTGAAGCGGTCAAAGTTGCGGTTTCCCGCGCAGTGTGTTCCACCATCGCCTCGGTTATCCGCGTTCCGCCTCGACAAGGCCGAAAACTCCTCGTCTGCTCTGAGCCACCTCATCCTAACCAGCTCCTCCCATGTGTCTCGATGCGGCTCAGCCCAATCGGGGACAACCTGAAAATACAATACTCAACTCCACATAATGCAATGGCAACTTAGCAGCAATGTAGAATCTCATGACATTTTACTCACCGACATGTACTCTTCTGGAGTCATCGAGTAGTCGGGATTAGGTTTTTTACTGACAATCACCGGCATCAGTCGCTCTATCCATATATGATAGTCGTGACTCTTGAGTCCGGTGACTTGTCCTGTCGAAAGATTGACTCCCTTACTTATATTCGAACAATAACCATTAGGGAACATCACGACGTATTTGAGCCACCTGAATGCCTCCTTCTTTTGACACTATCAAGGCAGAAGTAGGCATGCGGCTTGAACCAATTCTTTCGACGGCCGGTAGGAGGCCGCATGTGTAATCTCTTCCTATCACAAAGCTTCTCAACATCGACTCTAGCCTTGACATTATCCTTTGACTTCCCAGGAATGTTCAGGACTATGTGAAAAAGGGACTCCCCGACATTCTTTTCGGTGTGCATCACATCGATGTTATGGGGAAGTTCGAGGTCCTTGTAATACACGAGATTCGTTAAGGCTGCCACGTGAGTCCAGTTGTGGGTTACACCATATCCCGCAAATTGATGGCCAGTTCCCGGCGCCGCAGGCACGAGAGCACGTAGCACGGCATCAACAGCTGCACCATCGAACTTTGGTACCTCTTTTACTTCATGCACAACTTTGCCCTTCTTGAAGTTCTTCCTGTCTTCTCTGAACGGATGCTTCCTTTTGAGGTACTGTCGATTCGTGTCAAACGCAACATACTTGCAACCCGACTTTAGCCAAAGAAACTCAAGTCGGTGCCTGCACACTGGGCATGGCCACTTACCAGCTGTACACCACCCGCATGTTAGGGCGTACTCGGGCATGTCATGCATGGTATACTGCAACCAAACTTTCATCAAGAAGTTTCTCTTTGATGCTCGGTCGTATGTCAACGTCCCGTGTATCCAGGAGTGGTTCAAATCATCCACAATCAGTTGCATGTAGACACTGAAATTCTTCCCTGGGTACTCGGGCCCTGGAATGATAAGCGACAGAAACATGGTCTTCCGTTGCATTAATACTCCGGGAGGGAGATTGAGCGGAATAACAAACACCGGCCAGCAGCTGTACGCGGCCGTCGACAAACCATATGGGTTGAAGCCATCTGTTGCTATCGCAATTCTAACATTCCGAGCCTCTTCTGCCAACCGAGGGTATTTGTCATCGAAGTTCTTTGATGCCTTACCCTCAAATGGATGTCCCATCTTCTTCCGTCCGTGCTCGTCCTCGTATCTCTTCCCCTTCTTGTGCCACGTTATCTGTTTGGCAGTATCCTCACTCAAGTAAAGCTGCTGGATTCTTTTTATGAATGGGAGATACCGAAGAATCTTTGTAGCAACATTCGACTGCTTCATCTGACCATCTTTTCCCTTTACCTCATCATACCTAGAGGCCCCACAAATGGAGCAGTACTTGTCATCCGCAAACTGTTTCTAAAACAAAAGGCAACCTTTTGGACAACAATCTATCTTTTCGTAATCCATGTTGAGCTTGTTCATAAGTCTCTTTGTTTCGTGAAAGGTTTTAGGCAGACAATGCCCTTCGGGCAACAAGTTACCACATGTTCTCAGGTTAGCTTCAAAGTGAGCACGGGTGGCGGAGTGCTGGCATTTGTCGGCTAGACATTGAGAGATGGCATCGAACTGAGAAATCTTTGCACCCTCGTACAGAGGCCTCTTAGCCGCTGCCATCATATCAAGGAAGGCCTTCGCGGTTGGCTCTAGTTCCTCTAGTTCTGGCGGTTCCTCTGGTTCTGGTGGTTCATCCCGTGGAGGTGGCGAATCCAGCTGGTCGGCATCGATGAGATCATCTAGTAAGTTTCTAATCCCATCGTGCTCATTGCCATTGAGCCGCTGCCGCATAACCTCACCTCTGTCACGTTCGTACCGAGCAAAGTCAACCTGCGTGACATAGTGAGGCATGTACCTAGCTTGCAGAAGGTGTCTATACATCTCATCCTTTCCCTGACGATGACGCTTATTGCAACGAGCGCAGGGACAAAGTGCCCGAACGATTGCCTTCGAACCACGCGCTAACTCATTCACTAACAAATGAGTGTTCCGTGTCCACTCTTCTGTTTTATTAGTCGCACTAATACGGCCACTGTACATCCACCCATTATCAGCCATCCTCTTCTGCTTTGTTGGGAACCAAACAACAAATATAACATTTTGTATCAAACAGGAGATTAAATGCTTCATATTTTACGCATGCATCAACCTACATGTCTAATACAAAAAGAGGGTCCTAACCAGCCGCCGGATCCGTAGATTGGGTAAGTTCTCCTTGGCTCTACCCCGATCCGAGCAGAATTTCGGCAGCACCTCCCCGCTGCTCTCCCGATACACGTCTCGACAAAAAGCCGAGAGAATGTGCATCCGGAGAACAACGAGGAGGCGCCACCGAAATCCTATCTCGGATCGAGGTAGAGCTAGGGAGAACCATACCCAACTACGAATCCGCCGACTGCCCGATAAAAGCCGTAAGCGTTACGGTTATTAATATGCGAGACCACTAATGCATATTAACCCGCGTAACGCTTACGGTCGGGAAGACGCCTAGGTAACGCGACTTGACTTGGTGATCTAACACGAAAATAAACCTAGGTACAAGAGAGGCGAACAGATTCTCACCCTCGATGGAAGAGGAAGTAGTCGAACAACCGAGTATCGGGGTCGGCGATGGAACTTGAAGACGGGATTGAGGTGTCTCCTACACCATATCCCGCAACAATAGTCAATCCCGCAACGACGGTCACTCCCGGAACACCAAAAAATCTGTACAATTACATAAAGACAACACTTTATCTTGTGATCATCTAGAATACTTAAGAACTAATCAAGAACACCCAAGAACCCTAATTATACTCTAAGATAACAAGAGCACATTAATAAATAGAATTATAGCAAACAATTGCACCGGGCCACCCAAGAGTACCTCGTTCGCGACTATTGACAACTAAATAAACTAAGAACTATTGACAACTAAATAAACCTAATTTCTATCCTAGGAACCTAAACCTAGGAATTGTTTCTATCCAAAACCAAGAACCCTAGACCTAGGAATTGTTTGTGCCAAAACAAAGAACTATTGACACTAAATAAACCTAATTTCTGTCCAATTAACAAACACCTTAGATTGTTGTATCAAGTAATTGTACTACAGCATCATCACATGTAAAAAAACAACTAGTAATTGACAATATTTTTGGGTGAACTACCTCGATCAGGGAGGAGAGGTTATGGCAGGGTGACGGGGCTCCCTGGCGATGAGTAGAGGGGCTCGAGGTGGACTTGGCGGCGGAGGGAGAGGGGCTCGGGGATGAGGCAGACGAGGGGCGGCGGTCGGTCAGGGAGGGGCGGCCGTGGCAGGGCGACGGGCGGCGAGGCCCTGGATTGACTCGAGGCGACACGCGGCTCGGAGGCGGCGAGGTAGGGGCTCAGGAACGAGGGAAGAGAGGCGGCCGCCGGAGCTAGGGAACGTGGTAGCGGCGGTGGAGAGGAGGGGAGATGGCGGCGGGCAAAGTATGGCTCGGGGAGGAGAGGGTTGCGGTGGTGGCTCGGGGGAGGGGGTTCCCGATGGTGGGGGAGGGAGGGGACGGCGGCGGCGATGGCTCGAGGGAGGGAGGATCCGGTGGCCCGAGCTGCGGCACGCGGCGGCCGGAGATGGGGCACACGGTGGCGGCGGCAGAGAGGGCGCATGGGCAGAGAGGGCACGTGCGTGCGTGCGTGCATGGGTCACGGGCAGGTCGGAACGGGTCTAGCTAGCCCTTTGCGGCTCGATCTAGGGTTCGGCTATGCCGAAGGCCACCGTCGGTGTAGCCCACCCTTTTTTATTAAATACGAGCTACGCCGACGGCAATGCCGTCGGCATACCAAAATTCATTTTTTTATTTATTTTTTCTTCTTTTTTTTAAATTGTTTGGTTATATACTTTTATTATATTACAATATCAAACTAATATATTTTTTGTGGTTATATTACGCTCCGGTGCTCGTTTCCTACGCAAACCCTAGACCGACAGACATATTTTTTCATTTTTTTATTTTCTCATATTTAAACCAACATTATTACTAAATCATTTGGTCTCTACTAATACATAATAAACTATACATGCAAGTTTTCATGTGATTCCGACGCTCCGGCGGTCTTCCTCCGGCGAAACCCTAGACCGGGGCCCCCGGATCGTCTACCCCTATAGCTATCTCCATACGAGGGTAGCCCGGTGGACCTCTCTACTTTTTTGGTTGGCTTAGGTCATATGTACATGGAGAGCCAAGGTTGGGCCAACTTTGCCAGATTCTAGGCCCGGGTTGTGATGCGGCGGGACTTTCCACGTACAGATCCAGGATTTTACTAAGTGTTAAGGCATGTCCGGGAAGGGGGTTACACATGGGGCCTACACATGGCACCTAACAACCTTGCACCACTGCCACACACATATCCTAGGGGCACATGCAAGTTTTCATTTGATTCCGACGCTCCGGCGGTCTTCCTCCGGCGAAACCCTAGACCGGGGGCCCCGGATCATCTACCCCAATAGCTATCTCCATACGAGGTAGCCCGGTGGACCTCTCTACCTGTTTTGGTTGGTTTAGGTTATATTTACATGGAGAGCCAAGGTTGGGCCAACTTTGCCACATTCTAGGCCCCGGTTGTGACGGGGCGGGACTTTCCACGTATAGATCCAGGATTTTACTAAGTGTTAACGCATGTCCGGGAAGGGGGTGACACATGGGGCCTACACATGGCACCTAACAACCTTGCACCACTCTCACACATATATCCTAGGGGCACATGCAAGTTTTCATGTGATTCCGACGCTCCGGCGAAACCCTAGACCGGGGGCCCCGGATAATCTACCCATATAGCTATCTTCGTACGAGGGTAGCCCGGTGGACCTCTCTACTTGTTTTGGTTTTTTTAGGACATATGTACATGTAGAGCCAAGTTTGGGCCAACTTTGCCACATTCTAGGCCCCGGTTGTGACGCGGCGGGACTTTCCACGTACAGATCCAGGATTTTACTAAGTGTTAACGCATGTCCAGGAAGGGGGTCACACATGGGGCCTACACATGGCACCTAACAACCTTGCACCACTCTATCACACATATCCTAGGGGCACATGCAAGTTTTCATGTGATTCTGACGCTCCGGTGGTCTTCCTCCAGCGAAACCCTAGACCGGGGGCCCCAGATCGTCTACCCCTATAGCTATCTCTGTACGAGGGTATCCCGGTGGACCTCTCTACTTGTTTTGGTTTGTTTAGGTCATATGTACATGGAGAGCTAAGGTTGGGCCAACTTTGCCACATTCTAGGCCCCGGTTGTGACGTGGCGGGACTTTCCACGTACAGATCCAGGATTTTACCCGGTGTTAACACATGTCTGGGAAGGGGGTCACACATGGGGCATACACATGGCACCTAACAACCTTGCACCAATCTCACACACATATCCTAGGGGCACATGCAAGTTTTCATGTGATTCCGACGCTCCGGCGGTCTTCCTCCGGCGAAACCCTAGACCGGGGCCCCCGGATCGTCTACCCCTATAGCTATCTCCATACGAGGGTAGCCCGGTGGACCTCTCTACTTTTTTGGTTGGCTTAGGTCATATGTACATGGAGAGCCAAGGTTGGGCCAACTTTGCCAGATTCTAGGCCCTGGTTGTAACGCGACGGGACTTTCCACGTACAGATCCAGGATTTTACTAAGTGTTAACGCATGTCCGGGAAGGGGTCACACATGGGGCCTACACATGTCACCTAACAACCTTGCACCACCCTCACACACATATCCTAGGGGCACATGCAAGTTTTCATGTGATTCCGTCGCTCCGGCGGTCTTCCTCCGGCGAAACCCTAGACCGGGGGCCCCAGATCGTCTACCCCTATAGCTACCTGCACACGAGGGTATCCCGGTGGACCGTTCTACTTGTTTTGGTTGGTTTAGGACATATGTACATGGAGAGCCAAGGTTGGGCCAACTTTGACACATTCTAGGCCCCGGTTGTGACGCGGCGGGACTTTCCACGTACAGATCCAGGATTTTACTAAGTGTTAACGCATGTCCGGGAAGGGGGTCACACATGGGGCCTGCACATGGCACCTAACAACCTTGCACCACTCTCACACACATATCCTATGGGCACATGCAAGTTTTCATGTGATTCCGACGCTCCGGCGGTCTTCCTCCGGCGAAACCCTAGACCGGGGGCCCCGGATCATCTACCCCTATAGCTATCTCGACACGAGGGTAACCCGGTGGACCTCTCTACTTGTTTTGGTTGGTTTAGGACATATGTACATGGAGAGCCAAGGTTGGGCCAACTTTGCCACATTCTAGACCCCGGTTGTGACGCGGCAGGACTTTCCACGTGCAGATCCAGGATTTTACTAAGTGTTAACGCATGTCCGGGAAGGGGGTCACACATGGCACCTAACAACCTTGCACCACTCTCACACACATATCCTAGGGTCACATGCAAGTTTTCATGTGATTCCGACGCTCCGGCGGTCTTCCTCCGGCGAAACCCTAGACCGGGGGCCCCGGAACGTTTACCCCTATAGCTATCTCCGTACGAGGGTAGCCCGGTGGACCTCTCTACTCGTTTTGGTTGGATTAGGTCATGTTTACATGGATAGCCAAGGTTGGGCCAACTTTTCCACATTCTACGCCCCGGTTGTGACGCGGCGGGACTTTCCACGTACAGATCCAGGATTTTACTAAGTGTTAACGCATGTCCGGGAAGGGGGTCACTCATGGGGCCTACACATGGCACCTAACAACCTTGCACCAGTCTCACACACATATCATAGGGGCACATGCAAGTTTTCATCTGATTCCGACGCTCCGGCGGTCTTCCTCCGGCGAAACCCTACACCGAGGGCCCCGGATCATCTACCCCTATAGCTATCTCCGTACGAGGGTAGCCCGGTGGACCTCTCTACTTGTTTTGGTTTTTTAGGACATATGTACATGGAGAGCCAAGGTTGGGCCAACTTTTCCACATTCTAGGCCCCGGTTGTGACGCGGCGGGACTTTCCACGTACAGATCCAGGATTTTACTAAGTGTTAACGCATGTCCAGGAAGGGGGTCACACATGGGGCCTACACATGGCACCTAACAACCTTGCACCACTCTCACACACATATCCTAGGGGCACATGCAAGTTTTCATGTGATTCCGACGCTCCAGCAATCTTCCTCCGGCGAAACCCTAGACCCGGGGCCCCGTATCGTCTACCCCTATAGCTATCTCCGTACGAGGGTATCCCGGTGGACCTCTCTACTTGTTTTGTTTAGGTCATATGTACATGGAGATCCCATGTTGGGCCAACTTTGCCACAATCTAGGCCCCGGTTGTGACACGGCGGGACTTTCCACGTACAGATCCAGGATTTTACTAAGTGGTAACACATGTCCGGGAAGGGGGTCACACATGGGGCATACACATGGCACCTAACAACCTTGCACCACTCTCACACACATATCCTAGGGGCACATGCAAGTTTTCATGTGATTCCGATGCTCCGGCGGTCTTCCTCCGGCGAAACCCTAGACCGGGGTCCCCGGATCGTCTACCCCTATAGCTATCTCCACACGAGGGTAGCCCGGTGGACCTCTCTACTTTTTTTGGTTGGTTTAGGACATATGTACATGGAGAGCCAAGGTTGGGCCAACTTTGCCACATTCTAGGCCCTGGTTGTGACGTGGCGGGACTTTCCACGTACAGATCCAGGATTTTACCCGGTGTTAACGCATGTCCGGGAAGAGGGTCACACATGGGGCCTACACATGGCACCTAACAACATTGCACCACTCTCACACACATATCCTAGGGGCGCATGCAAGTTTTCATGTGATTCCGACGCTCCGGCGGTCTTCCTCCGGCGAAACCCTAGACCGGGGCCCCGGATCGTCTACCCCTATAGCTATCTCCGTATGAGGGTAGCCCGGTGGACCTCTCTACTTGTTTTGGTTGGTTTAGGTCATAAGTACATGGAGAGCCAAGGTTGGGCCAACTTTGCCACATTCTAGGTCCCGGTTGTGACGCGGCGGGACTTTCCACGTACAGATCCAGGATTTTACCCGGTGTTAACGAATGTCCGGGAATGGGGTCACACATGGGGCCTACACATGGCACCTAACAACCTTGAACCACTCTCACACACATATCCTAGGGGCACATGCAAGTTTTCATGTGATTCCGACGCTCTAGCGGTTTTCCTCCGGCGAAACCCTAGATCGGGGGCCCCGGATCGTCTACCCCTATAGCTATCTCCGTACGAGGGTATCCCGGTGGACCTCTCTACTTGTTTTGGTTGGTTTAGGACATATGTTAATGGAGAGCCAAGGTTGGGCCAACTTTGCCACATTCTAGGCCCCGGTTGTGACGCGGCGGGACTTTCCATGTACAGATCCAGGATTTTACCCGGTGTTAACGCATGTCCGGGAAGGGGGTCACACATGGGGCCTACACATGGCACCTAACAACCTTGCACCACTCTCACACACATATCCTAGGGGCACATGCAAGTTTTCATGTGATTCCGTCGCTCCGGCGGTCTTCCTCCGGCGAAACCCTAGACCGGGGGCCCCGGATCATCTACCCCTATAGCTATCTCCACACGAGGGTAACCCGGTGGACCTCTCTACTTGTTTTGGTTGGTTTAGGACATATGTACATGGAGAGCCAAGGTTGGGCCAACTTTGCCACATTCTAGACCCCGGTTGTGACGCGGCAGGACTTTCCACGTGCAGATCCAGGATTTTACTAAGTGTTAACGCATGTCCGGGAAGGGGGTCACACATGGCACCTAACAACCTTGCACCACTCTCACACACATATCCTAGGGTCACATGCAAGTTTTCATGTGATTCCGACGCTCCGGCGGTCTTCCTCCGGCGAAACCCTAGACCGGGGCCCCCAGAACGTTTACCCCTATAGCTATCTCCGTACGAGGGTAGCCCGGTGGACCTCTCTACTCGTTTTGGTTGGTTTAGTTCATATTTACATGGATAGCCAAGGTTGGGCCAACTTTGCCACATTCTACGCCCCGGTTGTGACGCGGCGGGACTTTCCACGTACAGATCCAGGATTTTACTAAGTGTTAACGCATGTCCGGGAAGGGGGTCACTCATGGGGCTACACATGGCACCTAACAACCTTGCACCAGTCTCACACACATATCATAGGGGCACATGCAAGTTTTCATCTGACTCCGACGCTCCGGCGGTCTTCCTCCGGCGAAACCCTACACCGAGGGCCCCGGATCATCTACCCCTATAGCTATCTCCGTACGAGGGTAGCCCGGTGGACCTCTCTACTTGTTTTGGTTTTTTAGGACATATGTACATGGAGAACCAAGGTTGGGCCAACTTTTCCACATTCTAGGCCCCGGTTGTGACGCGGCGGGACTTTCCACGTACAGATCCAGGATTTTACTAAGTGTTAACGCATGTCCAGGAAGGGGGTCACACATGGGGCCTACACATGGCACCTAACAACCTTGCACCACTCTCACACACATATCCTAGGGGCACATGCAAGTTTTCATGTGATTCCGACGCTCCAGCAATCTTCCTCTGGCGAAACCCTAGACCCGGGGCCCCGTATCGTCTACCCCTATAGCTATCTCCATACGAGGGTATCCCGGTGGACCTCTCTACTTGTTTTGTTTAGGTCATATGTACATGGAGATCCCATGTTGGGCCAACTTTGCCACAATCTAGGCCCCGGTTGTGACACGGCGGGACTTTCCACGTACAGATCCAGGATTTTACTAAGTGGTAACACATGTCCGGGAAGGGGGTCACACATGGGGCATACACATGGCACCTAACAACCTTGCACCACTCTCACACACATATCCTAGGGGCACATGCAAGTTTTCATGTGATTCCGATGCTCCGGCGGTCTTCCTCCGGCGAAACCCTAGACCGGGGTCCCCGGATCGTCTACCCCTATAGCTATCTCCACACGAGGGTAGCCCGGTGGACCTCTCTACTTTTTTTGGTTGGTTTAGGACATATGTACATGGAGAGCCAAGGTTGGGCCAACTTTGCCACATTCTAGGCCCTGGTTGTGACGCGGCAGGACTTTCCACGTACAGATCCAGGATTTTACACGGTGTTAACGCATGTCCGGAAAGGGGGTCACACATGGGGCCTACACATGGCACCAAACAACCTTGCACCACTCTCACACACTTATCCTAGGGGCACATGCAAGTTTTCATGTGATTCAGACGCTCCGGCGGTCTTCCTCCGGCGAAACCCTAGACCGGGGGCCCCGGATCGTCTACCCCTATAGCTATCTCCGTACGAGGGTATCCCGGTGCACCTCTCTACTTGTTTTGATTGGTTTAGGTCATATGTACATGGAGAGCCAAGGTTGGGCCAAGTTTGCCACATTCTAGGCCCCGGTTGTGACGCGGCGGGACTTTCCACATACAGATCCAGGATTTTACCCGGTGTTAACGCATGTCCGGGAATGGGGTCACACATGGGGCCTACACATGGCACCTAACAACATTGCACCACTCTCACACACATATCCTAGGGGCACATGCAAGTTTTCATGTGATTCCGACGCTCCGGCGGTCTTCCTCCGGCGAAACCCTAGACCGGGGGCCCCGGATCGTCTACCCCTATAGCTATCTCCGTATGAGGGTAGCCCGGTGGACCTCTCTACTTGTTTTGGTTGGTTGAGGTCATAAGTACATGGAGAGCCAAGGTTGGGCCAACTTTGCCACATTCTAGGTCCCGGTTGTGACGCGGCGGGACTTTCCACGTACAGATCCAGGATTTTACCCGGTGTTAACGCATGTCCGGGAATGGGGTCACACATGGGGCCTGCACATGGCACCTAACAACCTTGCACCACTCTCACACACATATCCTATGGGCACATGCAAGTTTTCATGTGATTCCGACGCTCCGGCGGTCTTCCTCCGGCGAAACCCTAGACCGGGGGCCCCGGATCATCTACCCCTATAGCTATCTCCACACGAGGGTATCCCGGTGGACCTCTCTACTTGTTTTGGTTGGTTAGGACATATGTACATGGAGAGCCAAGGTTGGGCCAACTTTGCCACATTCTAGACCCCGGTTGTGACGCGGCAGGACTTTCCACGTGAAGATCCTGGATTTTACTAAGTGTTAACGCATGTCCGGGAAGGGGGTCACACATGGCACCTAACAACCTTTCACCACTCTCACACACATATCCTAGGGTCACATGCAAGTTTTCATGTGATTCCGACGCTCTGGCGGTCTTCCTCCGGCGAAACCCTAGATCGGGGGCCCCGGATCATCTACCCCTATAGCTATCTCCGTACGAGGGTAGCCCGGTGGACCTCTCTACTTGTTTTGGTTTTTTAGGACATATGTACATGGAGAGCCAAGGTTGGGCCAACTTTTCCACATTCTAGGCCCCGGTTGTGACGCGGCGGGACTTTCCACGTACAGATCCAGGATTTTACTAAGTGTTAACGCATGTCCAGGAAGGGGGTCACACATGGGGCCTACACATGGCACCTAACAACCTTGCACCACTCTCACACACATATCCTAGGGGCACATGCAAGTTTTCATGTGATTCCGACGCTCCAGCAATCTTCCTCCGGCGAAACCCTAGACCCGGGGCCCCGTATCATCTACCCCTATAGCTATCTCCGTACGAGGGTATCCCGGTGGACCTCTCTACTTGTTTTGGTTTTTTAGGACATATGTACATGGAGAGCCAAGGTTGGGCCAACTTTTCCACATTCTAGGCCCCGGTTGTGACGCGGCGGGACTTTCCACGTACAGATCCAGGATTTTACTAAGTGTTAACGCATGTCCAGGAAGGGGGTCACACATGGGGCCTACACATGGCACCTAACAACCTTGCACCACTCTCACACACATATCCTAGGGGCACATGCAAGTTTTCATGTGATTCCGACGCTCCAGCAATCTTCCTCCGGCGAAACCCTAGACCGGGGTCCCCGGATCGTCTACCCCTATAGCTATCTCCACACGAGGGTAGCCCGGTGGACCTCTCTACTTTTTTTGGTTGGTTTAGGACATATGTACATGGAGAGCCAAGGTTGGGCCAACTTTGCCACATTCTAGGCCCCGGTTGTGACACGGCGGGACTTTCCACGTACAGATCCAGGATTTTACTAAGTGGTAACACATGTCCGGGAAGGGGGTCACACATGGGGCATACACATGGCACCTAACAACCTTGCACCACTCTCACACACATATCCTAGGGGCACATGCAAGTTTTCATGTGATTCCGATGCTCCGGCGGTCTTCCTCCGGCGAAACCCTAGACCGGGGGCCCCGGATCGTCTACCCCTATAGCTATCTCCGTATGAGGGTAGCCCGGTGGACCTCTCTACTTGTTTTGGTTGGTTTAGGTCATAAGTACATGGAGAGCCAAGGTTGGGACAACTTTGCCACATTCTAGGTCCCGGTTGTGACGCGGCGGGACTTTCCACGTACAGATCCAGGATTTTACCCGGTGTTAACGCATGTCCGGGAATGGGGTCACACATGGGGCCTACACATGGCACCTAACAACCTTGAACCACTCTCACACACATATCCTAGGGGCACATGCAAGTTTTCATGTGATTCCGACGCTCCCGCGATTTTCCTCCGGCGAAACCCTAGATCGGGGGCCCCGAATCGTCTACCCCTATAGCTATCTCCGTACGAGGGTAGCCCGGTGGACCTCTCTACTTGTTTTGGTTGGTTTAGGACATATGTTAATGGAGAGCCAAGGTTGGGCCAACTTTGCCACATTCTAGGCCCCGGTTGTGACGCGGCGGGACTTTCCATGTACAGATCCAGGATTTTACCCGGTGTTAACGCATGTCCGGGAAGGGGGTCACACATGGGGCCTACACATGGCACCTAACAACCTTGCACCACTCTCACACACATATCCTAGGGGCACATGCAAGTTTTCTTGTGCTTCCGACGCTCCGGTGGTCTTCCTCCAGCGAAACCCTAGAACGGGGGCTCGGATCGTCTACCCCTGTAGCTATCTCCGTACGATGGTATCCTGGTGGACCTCTCTACTTGTTTTGATTGGTTTAGGTCATATGTACATGGAGAGCCAAGGTTGGTCCAACTTTGCCACATTCTAGGCCCCGGTTGTGACGCGGCGGGACTTTTCACATACAGATCCAGGATTTTAGTAAGTGTTAACGCATGTCCGGGAAGGGGGTCACACATGGGGCCTACACATGGCACCTAACAACCTTGCACCACTCTCACACATATCCTAGGGGCACATGCAAGTTTTCATGTGATTCCGACGCTCCGGCGGTCTTCCTCCGACGAAACCCTGGACCGGGGGCCCCGGATCGTCTACCCCTATAGCTATCTCCGTACGAGGGTAGCCCGGTGGACCTCTCTACTTGTTTGGTTGTTTTAGGACATATGTACATGGAGAGCCAAGGTTGGGCTAACTTTGCCACATTCTAGGCCCCGGTTGTGACGCGGCGGGACTTTCCACGTACAGATCCAGGATTTTACCCGGTGTTAATGCATGTCCGGGAAGGGGGTCACACATGGGGCCTACACATGGCACATAACAACCTTGCACCACTCTCACACACATATCCTAGGGGCACATGCAAGTTTTCATGTGATTCCGACGCTCCGGCGGTCTTCCTCCGGCGAAACCCTAGACCGGGGGTCCCGGATCGTCTACCCCTATAGCTTTCTTCGTACGAGGGTAGCCCGGTGGACCTCTCTACTTGTTTTGGTTGTTTGAGGACATATGTACATGGAGAGCCAAGGTTGGGCCAACTTTGCCACATTCTAGGCCCCGGTTGTGACGCGGCGGGACTTTCCACGTACAGATCCAAGATTTTACCCAGTGTTAACGCATGTCCGGGAAGGGGGCACACATGGGGCCTACACATGGCACGTAACAACCTTGAACCACTCTCACAAACATATCCTACGGGCACATGCAAGTTTTCATGTGATTCCGACGCTCCAGCGGTTTTCCTCCGGCGAAACCCTAGACCGGGGGCCCCGGATCGTCTACCCCTATAGCTATCTCCGTACGAGGGTAACCCGGTGGACCTCTCTACTTGTTTTGGTTGGTTTAGGACATATGTTAATGGAGAGCCAAGGTTGGGCCAACTTTGCCACATTCTAGACACCGGTTGTGACGCGACAGGACTTTCCACGTACAGATCCAGGATTTTACCCGGTGTTAACGCATGTCCGGAAAGGGGGTCACACATGGGGCCTACACATGGCACCAAACAACCTTGCACCACTCTCACACACTTATCCTAGGGGCACATGCAAGTTTTCATGTGATTCAGACGCTCCGGCGGTCTTCCTCCGGCGAAACCCTAGACCGGGGGCCCCGGATCGTCTACCCCTATAGCTATCTCCGTACGAGGGTATCCCGGTGCACCTCTCTACTTGTTTTGATTGGTTTAGGTCATATGTACATGGAGAGCCAAGGTTGGGCCAAGTTGGCCACATTCTAGGCCCCGGTTGTGACGCGGCGGGACTTTCCACATACAGATCCAGGATTTTACTAAGTGTTAACGCATGTCCGGGAAGGGGGTCACACATGGGGCCTACACATGGCACCTAACAACCTTGGACCACTCTCACACACATATCCTAGGGGCACATGCAAGTTTTCATGTGATTCCGACGCTCCGGCGGTCTTCCTCCGACGAAACCCTAGACCGGGGGCCCCGGATCGTCTACCCCTATATCTATCTCCGTACGAGGGTAGACCGGTGGACCTCTATACTTGTTTGGTTGGTTTAGGACATATGTACATGGAGAGCCAAGGTTGGGCTAACTTTGCCACATTCTAGGCCCCGGTTGTGACGCGGCGGGACTTTCCACGTACAGATCCAGGATTTTACCCGGTGTTAACGCATGTCCGGGAAGGGGGTCACACATGGGGCCTACACATGGCACCAAACAACCTTGCACCACTCTCACACACATATCCTAGGGGCACATGCAAGTTTTCATGTGATTCAGACGCTCCGGCGGTCTTCCTCCGGCGAAACCCTAGACCGGGGGCCCCGGATCGTCTAACCCTATATAGCTATCTCCGTACGAGGGTAGCCCGGTGGACCTCTCTACTTGTTTTGGTTGTTTTAGGTCATATGTACATGGAGAGCCAAGGTTGGGCTAACTTTGCCACATTCTAGGCCCCGGTTGTGACGCGGCGGGACTTTCCACGTACATATCCTGGATTTTACTAAGTGCTAACGCATGTCCGGGAAGGGGGTCACACATGGGGCCTAGACATGGCACCTAAAAAGCTTGCACCACTCTCACACACATATCCTAGGGGCACATGCAAGTTTTCATGTGATTCCGACGCTCCGGCGGTCTTCCTCCGGCGAAACCCTAGACCGAGGGCCTCGGATCGTCTACCCCTATAGCTATCTCCGTACGAGGGTAGCCCGGTGGACCTCTCTACTTGTTTTGGTTGGTTTAGGTCATATATACATGGAGAGCCAAGGTTGGGCCAACTTTGCCACATTTTATGCCCCGGTTGTGACGCGGCAGGACTTTCCACGTACAGATCTAGGATTTTACTAAGTGTTAACGCATGTCCGGGAAGGGGGTCACACATGGGGCCTACACATGGCACCTAACAACCTTGCACCACTCTCACACACATATCCTAGGGGCACATGCAAGTTTTCAGGTGATTCCGACGCTCCAGCGGTCTTCCTCCGGCGAAACCCTAGACCGGGGGCCCCGGATCGTCTACCCCTATAGCTATCTCCGTACGAGGGTATCCCGGTGGACCTCTCTACTTGTTTTGGTTGGTTTAGGACATATGTTAATGGAGCGCCAAGGTTGGGCCAACTTTGCCACATTCTAGGCCCCGGTTGTGACGCGGCGGGACTTTCCACGTACAGATCCAGGATTTTACCCGGTGTTAATGCAAGTCCGGAAAGGGGGTCACACATGGGGCCTACACATGGCACTTAACAACCTTGCACCACTCTCACACACATATCCTAGGGGCACATGCAAGCGGCGAAACCCTAGACTGGGGGCCCCGGATCGTCTACCCCTATAGCTATCTCCACACACAAATTATGTCGAGAACTTGAATAAGATAACTAGTATCTTGTTTGTGGATGCTGAATATGATGATTCACAACGTCAATTCATGTGGGCGTGGAGACAGCTATTCTCACGATAAGAATCCCTCCAATTAAGAAAATATAGACAATGTTTAAATAACTGGTTATAATAAATAAGCACATATGGGTAAAATCTGTGACAGCTATTCTCACAGATGGAATGCAAAAAAAAATTAGAAGAAGCTACGCAGACAGCCACCCTCGGCGTAGGCATAGCAGGATAATCAGGAGAAGCAGGAAAGGGTGGAAAAGGAAACGGCCACAGCTACGCCGAGGGTAGCTGTCGGCGTAGCTATGACGCTGACACGGGCCCGTGGACGTGGGCCTTGTTACACCATGGGCGTCTGTGCGCCGACGGCGGCCCTCGGCGTAGCTGGGCCTACGCCGACGGTCTCTGTACGCCGACGGCCACCAGGCGGAGCTGGCCTGGGCTTGTTCTACGCCGATGGCCCCGACTTTTGGCCGTTGGCGAAGCTGTCCATTCCTGTAGTGAACATCATACTGTTACTCATTGGAGCAGCATTCTGAAGAATGGAGATTGGAAATCCTTGACACTCAGTGGTGGCATCATGTCAGCTTTGAAGAATTGCTATGATCAGCTACCCTACCATTTACAGCAATGCTTCTCATATTGTTCACTATACCCCTGCAACTATGAATTTCTCGCGGAAGAGCTAGTTTGTATTTGGATTTCACAGGGATTTGTGAAGCGTAACAATTCAAGTAAGAGATTGGAGGAATCGCGTGAGGTGGGACTTGGGAGAGGGGAATCGAGAGGAGTTTCCTTTTTTTTTGTTTTTGAGGGAGGATCATGAGGACATGCTCGGGTGGGCTGGGTTCGGCCCAATAACGACCTTCTAGACTGTTAGGCTCGGAAGACATGCACAGCCCCTTTTCCAATTGATTAAAACGGTCTGTGAGTAAACTTTCCCGCTCAAAACTGCACCAAAACCCAGGAAAGTCCTACATATATCTTCGTACCGTTTTACCCATGTCGAGTATCAACTTACTAAACCACACATACCAAACTCCAAGTGCAAGACATGAAATCTCAGTTAGAACCAAAAATAGAGTTAACCGGGTATGAGTCTCACGTGCAAGAAAATTGTGGAGCGGGCCCAAGCAAGAAATCTAAACTAGAAACATCGAACCGAAAAAGAATCTTGTGAATGATCTCCGACGCAACTACTCATGATTAGCGGTTAGAGGATGTAGCCGACAGGGGTGAGTGACATGTGATGTACAGTTGAACATTAGTTAGCTAAGAGATAATCTAGGACCCACCTAGTTGTGACATGCCGCCGTCGGCTCATGATTTTATGGGATTTCATAGCGGATATTCACTTCGGCTCGCAGGTGCAAATGCACCCATTGTGAGAAAATATTGTTCGAAATGTTAAAAAAATCAAAAAAATATCCGCATATACATTCGAACATTTTATGTTGGTTCATAAGTTTTCAGGATGAAAAAATATTTTATGTGTCATGTATAAAAAAGATAAATATGTCACATGAATACGACTATTCACATGATATTTTTTATCTTTTTTATACACGACACATAAAATGTCCTTTCATCCCGAAAATTTTGTGAACCAACATAAAATGTTCGAATGTATATGTAGAATTTTTTTTCCAAATTTTTTGATATTTCAAAAAATGTTTTTTCATAATGGGTACATTTGCACCCGCGAGCCGAATTGCCACCTCCATTTCATAGTAACTATATCTCTAAAGTTCACAATAAATAAAAATATATATGAAAATTTGGCCTCAAACTGGATGATTGAGTTGGGCAGTACTACATCCTTGTAGGAGATGTACCATCACACATGTGTATCTTAGTCACACTACAGAACGAAATTGGAGTCGTAGGAATAGATTTTAGCTGGGCGGCAAGGATGGATCGAAAAATAGTATTTTTTGGAAAGGGAGGGAATGCAATAGAGCGGGACGCAATGGTGGCGAGTGATTTTTGTTGTGTTATGAAAAGATGGTGATGGCTAGCATGTCAACCCGAAATAATAACGCATGAACCTAAGATGAAACATGAAATCATAGCCAATAGGTGCCTCCTAGCATGAAATGAGGAAGCAAGGTAACATAATAAATGGTAGACAACACATATCCCTAGCAAAAAAAAAGGTCCCTAATAACAAGTAGCCACGAGACACCATATGAAATCAAATGTAATAACTATCATTTCATGCATACAAAAAGTAACATGTCACAACCAAATGACACACGAAATTGTAGTAAATATATAGTTATCTCTGTAATCATGTGTTAGCGGTCACCTAGATGCAAAGTGGTGATTTTATGGGACTCCCCTCTTTGCTAATCATCTACTAGGGACCGTGAACAAGACCAATTAAAAAAGAAACCAAATCGTTATAACAATTGGTCTGGTTGCTTCGAAATGAGAGTTTTCCCCTCTTAATCTAGGAACTTATCTTAGACAGTCCAGTTTTGTGAAGGAGTTACCATTTCAAAGTTGTGTATTCAATATCCTCTTTAGTTACCACCAATATTATATAGTCATACCAGGACTATGTGCCAACAAGTTAGGGTTTCAGAAGGAGGTGCCACTTCAAATTTATGTTGATGGTTTAAGGTATAGGTCCAGGATCCATGTATATAGATTAAAGGTTGAGATTCTAGGTCTATGAATTAATTTTGATCTAGATCTAAGTACCTAGGATATAGATCTAGAGTATATGTCTATAATGTAGGATCCTAGTTTTTGAAGGAGGTATCACTTCAAAGTTATATATACTCCCTCCGTCCCAAGGCATAAGGCCTATAATTTTTTTTAAAGTCAAACTACTAAAAGTTTGACCAAACTTTTTGAAAAAACTATCAAGAACTATGATATTATAAAGATACCACGTGAAAATATATTTCATGATGTATCCAAGGGTATATATTTCATATTGTAAATATTAATATTTTTTTCTAAAAAATTGGTCAAAGTTTACATAGTTTGACTTTTTCAAAAAATTATATGTCTTAAGCCTTGGAACGGAGGTAGTAGGGTTTAAGGTCTAGGCCTAGGATTTAAGGTCCATGTCTAGGGTCTAGGTCCACGTAGATCTAGATCCAGGGGGTTCATGGTATAGAGCTAGGGTCTAGGGCGAATATCTATAGCCTTGAGCACTAACAGTAGTAGAGAAATGCTTATAGGCACCGAAAAGTAGCAACGCGCTAGAAAAGTACTAAGTCACGGTACATGCAAAAATTAGCGGCGAAGTGTTAAGAACTGGTGCAAAACCTCCATATATCTATGAGCGATGTGGCCCAGGCAGGAGCATTACACCGGTCCTTGGGACCCACCTAACTGACCGAGCTTAATATAATTGTGGCACTTCGTACTTCTGACACACCACAACTTGTTTGATTGTGGTGTCGTGGAACGATCTGGTAGCGTGCCTTTGAAATCTAAACCTGGTGTGTATCACCTTAAATCAAATGTAATATCTATCATTTCATGCATACAAAAAGTAACACATGATAATCCAACTCCACATGAAATCATAGTTTATAGCTATCTCCGTAATCATGTGTAAGCGGTCACCTAGATGCAAAGTGGTAATTTTATGTGACTTTTCTTTTTGTCAATCATAGATTAGGGACTACAACAAGACCAACTAAAAAACCCAAATTGTTATAAAAATTGGTCTGGTTGCTTCAGAATGAGTGTTTTTCACTCTAAGTTTAGAAATTTATGTGAGATAGTCTAGTTTTGTGAACCAGTTACAACTTCAAAGTTGTTTATTGAATTTACTCCTAAATTACCACCAATATTATATAGCTATAATTAAAGGTCTTAGTCCATGGAGATCTGGATTCAAGGGTTTATGGTATAGATATAAGTTCCATGGTATATATCTATACCCTTGAGCACTAACACTAGTAGCTAATTCCTTATAGGAACCGAAAAGTAGCAACACAATAGAAAAGTGCTACTGGTCTAGGGGAAAAAATAGCGGCGCCGTGCTAAGAAATGGTACACTACCGCTATATATCTACTAGTCTTGTGGCCTGGACGTAACCACGCCACCGGTTCGTATGATCTACCCGCCTGATCAGGCTTAATATAATCGTGGCACGCCGCGCCACTACTTTTTTGTTTGTGGTGCCATTGCTCGATTTGGTGGCATTCCTTTGAAAGTAGACGACACTAATACCTAAAGTTGGGCTCGCTCCCCTAGATCTTGATCTTGGCCGGGGCAAACCAATCCGAGGTAAGCATCTCTGGCATTCTCCTTCACCTCCCAGCCAACACCAAGGGATGGCACCGGCCACCCGCATGACCCCTCCCAGCTGACTTCATCATGCCGAGAGATGGATGCACATCTCTGGCATTCCCCACACCCATACCCCCTTCCGACTGCCACCGTCATGACAAGAGATGGATGAGCATCTCCGACATTCTCCACGCGACACCACTTTTGGCCTCCACCGCCACCGATTGCACCATGCATGTATGTCGTCGTATATTAGAGGAAGTATTGATAGGACGGTGTGAACACATGAACACTACTAGGAAAACAGCTATAGGTAGACAAGCTACTCCGTGGCGCATATGCAAAACCATGCGCCACAGATAAATATCAGTGGCGCATACAGAAAAAAACGCCACTGAAATTTGGCAATTCAGTGGCACACGGAACCAACATGCGCCATAGAAATCCACATTTTTGTGGCGCATATTTTTGTTTTCACTTTTTGTGGCGCATATAGATGTATGTGCCACAGAAAGTTGATGAGACGCAGCACCAAAAAAAGGGGGGAGACAATTCTGTGGCGCATATGTCTATATGCGCCACAGAAAGTGATGTTTATGTGGAACATATAGATCTATGCATCACAGAATATGGAAAAACAGATCCCACCCTCCCCCCTCCATGGATCGCATTTTCAGTTTTGTAAAAAATAAACGAAAATGATAAAAACTTCAAAAAAAATTATTCCTTTGAGATGTAGTTGTATTTTGGGGTGTAGTTGTAGGGAAAATTGAAATACATGAATTTTGATGTATTTTGCAAAAATAGGTCATGACACAGTAAAACGGCCATAACTTTTGCATACGATGTCGGAAAAAAAGTTTAATATATCAAAATAATCGTCTGGAAGCCATTCAAGATTTTACAGATTCCCCAAATTCGAAAAGAATAAAAAGTTATGGCAGAAAGAAGATTTTTTTCCTAAAAAAAGTAAAAAGGGGGAGAAACTTATGTGGCGCATTTCTTCCATATGCGCCATAGAAGTCTTGGGCGGGATTCGAAATTTGAATCCCACCGGCACCCTTCTCCCTCTCATTTTCCTTTTTCTCCCCCCACTTCTTCTCCCCTCCCCACTTCTCCTCCCCTCCAAACTTCTCCCCTTCTCCTCCCTCCTTCTTCTCCACTCTCCGGTGACCTCCACCCACTAGTGGAAAACGGGCCTCCAGTCCCGACCCGTAAGGGGCTTTAGTCCCGGTCCTAGTAACCGGGACTGGAGGGGCGGACTAAAGGCCCACCCACTAGTCCCGGCTCTCTTACCAGTCGGGACCAATGGGCATCCACGTGGCTGTCTCTGCGGGCGCTGGGTGCCCCCCATCTAGTCCCGGTTCCTATTACGAACCGGGACAAATGGTTCTCTGTCGCGGCAGAATTTTAGGCACTTTCTCTGCCGCAGCAGAGAATTCAATTTGTATCCTTTTTTTCATTTCAAAATAGTTTTCTACGCTATCACATACCGTACATGTTCGTGCATACATAAGATAACTTCTCTTAAGATCGAGCATACAAATATATATGATAGTTACACATGGAGATCACAATTATCGGGACTAGAGCCCGTCTATTCAATTACACGGTCGGGGATCATCGGCGCCTATTCACATTAAATTCTCCGGCGTCATCTATCATCTCGTTCATCAAGAATCCTGCCAGTTCTTCAGCAATTGCTACTACGCGTTGCTCGGTTAGGAGCTGATCCCGCATTTTCTCGAATTATATAAGAAAAGGAGATCAATATGAATATCAATCATGATAACAAAAAGTGACGGTAATAAAAATAATGTTATGAATGTATTGCTTACATCGACTCTATAATCATTCAGCTCACTGGTAAATGTGCGAATGAACTCGCAAACGTAGAATCCACATAGATTCGTCTTCGGTGGCTGCCTCACGCACTTTACGAGAATAGAATTCAATCAAAATAATAATCCAGCATCATAATTGTATTGAAACTAGAAGTAAAGAGATGCACATACTACTTACCGAGACCGGCTTAAACGTCAGCTTCTCACTAAAGTCACCCATAACCGCACTCTTGAACTTGTTCCAAACCCTACCCGGTAGAGAAAATGAATGAGTTATTTATTACGTGATATCTCAGGAAATCAACGAAAGAGACCGATGTAGCGCGAAAATTACCTCTGGAGCATGTCCTGCATGTCCCTAAACATTTCCAGGGGTCTCTTTAATGGGTCCATGACTTCAACTCTTCCCTTATCAAGTTGAATGTCCATGAGAATCTAGTGAAAACTATACACATTTATATATACATCAGTAACTCATCAATTACACTTAACATCGAGTAAGCAAAAGAGAATGTGTACAATAGAGTAAGACCCTCACGCGAAATTGTAAGGAAACAATATGTGGTCACAAAATTTTTGCTCCATTAGAAACCTTAGAAGGTTTTCCTGCGTGTCCTCGGGTTTTGTCGTTAGCGTCTGTACATGTATTTTATCTGGGTTAATAAACCCAACACTAAAGGTTGGCCTTCTTTTACATTCCATGATCTTCATTCTGCATAATAATAGAGTACAAAAGGATATAATTAGGATAATTACATGCAATGAACTGAACAACTGAAAAAATGAACAACTTATATATAGACAATGAATTCAATAACTTACAGACAATAGCAACTCATGAGACTTTTGTCGAGGGCGTCGAAAATCTATAACTAGAAGAGTTCTGGAAACTCAACATGGACCTCTTTTTCTCGAAAGTAGTAGTCATGTGGGACTTTCGCCACGATCATTATTCTCTCCTGCTTTATGGCTTTCAAGTACCATTTATGTAAACTCCGCATTTGTGTTGGCAGTTTTTGGAACTGCTCAAAGCTGACCAGAGGCTTCCCTAGGACATATGTAGGGACTACCTGAGCCTTGGGTAACTTATCGTCCTGGGAACCTAGCAGTTCCTCAACAGTCACATTCATAGAGGCCGCAAGCTTCGTAGCTTCTTCCATATTCTGCTGGGGAATGTCATGGGATACCACCTTGAGGGGTGGGGTCGATTTTTTGGCCTGTTCCTCGAGCCGGGGGACGTCCTTTCTTTTCCCGGTTGCATTTTGACCTGATGATTTGCTCCCGCTTGCACTTCTACTTGATTTGCTCTTCTTCATTTCCTTCTGAAGTGTGCGTCGATAGTCATCTGGCTTATGGTGTAAATCATATTGCGATTTTGTGTTCAGAAAAGAAAGTGCATACACTTTTGGCTTCTCGGTGTATACCGGGGCGGGCTCGGGTTTCTTCTTTTGAAGCTGCGCAACACATTCGGCCTTTACGATCATGTCGGTTTCCTCGTCAGTACGATCGTAAGGTCTGATAGGAAGATTCTTATGAGGTACTCTTGGGAGGGGCGACATTTGTCGCTTTGGGATCCTGTGTCGTTTAGTACTAATCGGAGGCTACGACGGAGATCGAGATGGACTCGGGCTGTGGTGGTCGTAGTCATGGGGTGGGCTTCTTGGAGGTGATGGAGGTGAAGGTGACATGCGACCACTCGGAGGCGGTGTTGGCTTTGGCGTCCAGCCTGGAAGCTTGATGTTGTTCTTGTCCCATAGAATGATACCACCTAGTACTTCTCCGAGTGTCCTCTCACATTCAGGTCCAGGGATGTCAAGCTCCATTGAGTCCCACCCCATTGCGGTTTCATCCACGGCAACTTTAGCATAGCCAGCTGGAATCTCACGGCCATGCCAGCGTGCGCCAGGTGGACAAGGTAAAGCACATCCGACCGCCACCTTGATGGATCGGTTCTTCACCTTTTGATGGAGCTCACAAGATGCATGCTCCTTGATTCCATCCACGGGGTAGCCGGGACCGCCATCTACCATACGTGCATCGTCAGAAGGGACCTCCGATTCAGCCACGCTGCTTCTCCGCTGAGATGGGACGGCGGTAATATCGAGTATAGGATCTTGCAGGCGCGCTGCTCCTCGAAGTTCGTCAATCTGTTGCTGATGCATTCGAAGTGTGCCTAGCAACTCGGTGAACCTGTCTCCCTCCTCCTCCTGCCGTCGCCTCTTTGCTCTCTCTCGGATCCTATAAGTATCTCTGTCTTTGGGAAACCCCATCTCCCACGTATAAATAGGGCCAAGGCCTCGTACACGTCCTCCGCGTTCGTCATTCCTGAGGACCTTTGTTAGCAAGTCTTTCTCTCTATCGGGACGGAACTTTGTTGTCCCCGCTTTAATCTCCTTCACCACTTTCTGCCATGTATCCCGGGGTATCCTAATCCCGTCACTGCAAATAAGGTCCCCTGTACTTTCGTCATACTCACTCCCATGCCCAAGGAACCAATTCCTTGCCCTCAGATCCCATTCTTCGCGTATTGGTTCTAGAGTGATCCCTTTAGCAAGCAGCTCATTATCTTTAGCATCCCACTTTGGCATGGCAGCCGCGTAGCCCCCTGGCCCCAGGTGATGGTGATATTTCTTCATCGCGGCATTTTTCTTGTTTTTTTTCCGACATTTCCATAGCAGGTTGTGACTCCTTGTACTTCACAAATGCATCCCAGTTAGCCTGCTGCTTTGTTAGATAGCATTCAAATTTAGGAGTCTTCTTCGTCTTCTGATACTTTTGCCATAATGCTTTCTTCCAGTTCTTGAATAGTTCGGCTATCTTCATAAGAGTCCACTGCTTGACTTTCTTCCTCAATGCAGCTGTGTCGGCATCATCCTCACATTCTGGCAGGGTGAAATGTGTCATGAGGTCATTCCAAAGACCCTCTTTGCACCTGTCGGCGACATACTCACCCTCTTTCGCCCCTTTGGTCTTATTCCACTCTCGAACGGTGATCGGGATGCGATCCCTAACCATAACTCCGCATTGTTGTTTAAATACAGTTTTAGCCTTTTCGTGTTCCAACGGTTCACCCCGTGGTGATACCCGCGTAATTGTATAACGCGTAGATGCGTCCAACCTTTTGGCCGGGCCTCGTTTGGAATATTTTTTGCTCGATGTGGAGGCCTAAGAGAAGAAACATTCGTCAATTTATATATATATACAACTCAGTTAATGCATCTACTGATCACCAGACTTCATATATATACCTCGCCGTCGGCTTCTCCACCACCGGAGCCATCGGCTTCTCCTTGATCATTTCGGTCGACCTCCTCTCCCTCAGTGGAGGGGTTCAGATAAATCGACGGAGATTCGGGTGGATCAACATGGGGGGTGTCGTTGATCATATCCTCGAGAATTTCTTCCTGTGCTAGGTCTCTCTGGATTGGATCCATAGTTTCTACAAAATGCACACAATAACATTTTTTATTCAATATTGCTGTATAAAATAATACTAAACAATAATATGAACACGCAATTTGCTACAATAATACTAAACAATAGCAAAATTCTAGTGATGCCCTAACCCTAACCCTAAGTCCGGGGGCCCGCGAGCACCACCACCCTAACCCTATCTTCGGGGGCCTGCGAGCACCACCACTCTAACCCTAAGTTCAGTGGCCCGCGAGCACTACCACCCTAACCCTAAGTCTGGTGGCCCGCGAGCACCACCACCCTAACCCTAAGTCCAGGGGCCCGCGAGCACTACCACATTAAACCTAACTTCGGGGGCCCGCGAGCACCACCACCCTAATCCTAAGTTCGGTGGGCCCGCGAGCACTACCACCCTAACCCTAAGTCCGGGGGCCCGCGAGCACTACCGGACTTAGGGTAGTTATTTCTTTAGCTTATCTTTATTTAGCACTAATGCTTGTCTGTCTCAATCGACACTATAATACTACATACTATATAATATACTACTATATATATTATTACTAGTAATAAATATATATACACAAACATATATATATACTATATTTATATACTAGTAATAAATATAAAATATAAAAAAGAAACAAGAAATAAAAAAACATACACTAGAAATTAATATATACTATACTAGAAATATATACTATACTAGAAGTTAATATATACTATACTAGAAGTTAATATATACTATACTAGAAATTAATAAAAAAACATACACTAGAAATATAAAAAAGATACAAAAAATACTAGTAATAATTCTATCTATCTATTACAAAAAAGATACTAGTAATACTAGTAATACAAGCAATAATTCTATCTATCTATTACAAAAAAGATACTAGTAATACAAAAAACATACACTAGAAATACTAGTAATAATTCTATCTATTACTAGTAATAATTCTTAATTAATTAATATACAAAAAATACAAGAGAGAGGAGGCAGAGAGCGGGCTCGCTCGCTGGGGCTCGCCCGGGCTCGCTAGGGGGATGGAGGCAGCGCGCGGGGCTCGCTGGGGCCGGGGACTGAGAGGAGGCAGAGCACGCGGTGGGGGGAGGCGGCGAGGATTACCTCCCAGCGGCGACGCGGCAACACGGCGGCGCGGGGTCTAGAGAGGCGGCGGCGTGGCGCGGCAACACGATGCGCGGGGTACGCGGACGAGCGGAGAGGCGGCGAGGTATTTCGGCAGCCTGGCGGCGTAATGCTACTCCTCGCTCCGGTCGATGGATTCGACCAGGGAAGAAGGCGGCGCCTTAAATACCCCCACCCTTTAGTCCCGGTGCGTGGCTGGAACCGGGACTAAAGGCCCTTTAGTCCCGGTTCCAGCCACGCACCGGGACTAAAGGCTTTGGATGCCTTTTCGTCTGCAGAGCCTTTAGTCCCGGATGGTGTTCTGGCCGGGACTAAAGGGCCAAATTTGCGTGCGATGGGCCTAAGTTGACGCCTGTTTTCTCAAATATTATAATTTGTAAATATTAGATTTTTTAAACATTTGAATTATATAGTTTTTGCATACTTATGAATTTAAGAAAATTTTCAACATGAAAAGTTTTTGAATTTAAATAAGTAATCTAAATCTATTTTCTGTTTTATAAAATAATTATTCTAACTCGTGAAACTAATAACCATTTTACCATTTCCAATTTAAAAATGCATTAACTATTATATTTTGCATATTTTTGAATCTCACTAAATTTTTAACATGAAAAGTTTTTGAATTTGAATAAGTAATCCAGATCTATTTTCTATTTTATAAAATAATTATTCTAACTAGTGAAACTAATAACCATTTTGCCATTTCCAATTTAAAAATGCATTAAGTATTATATTTTGCATATTTTTGAATCTCACTAAAATTTTAACATAAAAAGTGCTTGAATTTGAATAAGAGATTCAAATCCATTTTCTGTTTTATAAAATAATTATTCTAACTAGTCAAACTATTAACCATTTTGCCATTTTCATGTGATTCCGACGCTCCGGTGCTCTTCCTCCAGCGAAACCCTAGACCGGGGGCCCTAGATCGTCTACCCCTATAGCTTTCTCCGTACGAGGGTAGCCCCTTTAGGGTTTAGGGTTTGTGAAAAGAACACACATGCAATGACACTGGTGGATCCATATGTGGTTTGTGAAAAGAACAGACATGCAATGACTCTAGCTGCGGTTAGTGAAAAGAACACGCATGCAATCACACTGGTGGATCCATATGTGGTTTGTTAAAATAACACACATGCAATGACTCTAGATGTGGTTTGTGAAAAGAACACATATGCAATGACACTGGTGGATTAATCTGCCGCCTCTCTCCACTCATATCTGCTGCCTCTCTCCACTCTATCCCATGGCTTCCACCATACCTCTAACCCAGGGAGGCGGAGATGGAGTCTTTCACGGGCTAGCAGGAAAATATTTTCCGAGGCGGAACTTCCAAAGATGGCATAGGGTGTGTGCACCAAGGGCATCTTCGAGAAGTTCCGCCACGGGAGATTTCCTAACCCTTTCCTCCATCCATGGGGATGAAACTCTCCATCCATGTTGGCTTGTTGAGTTGCTTGCCATGGCGTATCAATGCTCCTTTTATAGGCACGACGCCGCTTCTACTTTGTCTTCTTCCTCCGACAGGGCGTCGTGCGCTACATGCTTTATCTCATCGAGCAGTGCGTCCACCCACGCGTCCTTATCCTGCCGACAACTTTAGTCCCGGTTGCACCCACCAGCCGGTACTAAAGGTTACCCACGCGTCCTTATCCCACCGACAGTTTTGTTAGATGACACAAAAACCACCTTTAGTCCCGGTTGCACCCACCAGCCGGTACTAAAGGTTAGCCACCCCCTAGATAAGGCCCTCCTAGATAAGCCTCTCCTAGATAAGGCCCCCCCATCTTTTGTCCCGGTTTGAGTCACCACCCGGGATGAATGTTTGCCGCGCCACTGCGTTCCCGCGCTTTCCACCGGTTCCCACCTCTGTCTTCCCGCCATTTTTTTAGTATATATATGTATGCTTGGCCTCCATTTGCATATCACATCTAGACTCATCATTCTCTTCCCATGGCTTCCATCGTATCTCTAACCACCCGGGAGGCGGAGGCGCTTTGCGCCCCCAACTACCCCTGCCCACCGGGCTACCGCGTCCCCACCGGCTGGATGATGAGCGCCGGAGGCGTGCCGGTCCCTCCTGTCCCTCTAGGAGTGGAGCGCCGGATGGCCATCACGAACCACTACTACCTCGAGATCACGCCATAGCAGCGGAGGAATCCCAACTGGCATCCCGACTATTTCCTGACTTGGGAAGCCTTCTTCATCAATCGGCGTGAGAGGGCGCTCGCCAAGAACGAGGAGGATGGCCCACCTCCTTCGAAATTCAACGAGGCCGGCCGTCGGCTGTGGTGGCGCGGCAGGACTCTCTAGAGTGTCATGGCCTACAACACGTCCGACAATAACCCCCGCCTACAGTACCCTCAAATCCAGCCCACGCGTGCCCAACCTTCAAGGTTCGACTACGGCGACCCCGACGACGATAGCGACGACGGCGCCGGCGACTCGACGACTACAATGGCGCGTATTACAGGGCTAGGCAGGAGCACGACTGAATCACTCCAACATTAGGCATGTTTCTTAATTTTTAGTTGTGCTATGTATCTTAATTTTCAGTTGTGCTATGTATCCTTAGTGTTTGTGGGTTCCTTCACTTGTGATGGTTCCTTCTCTTTGGGTGATCACCTACCGCGGCTCAGAACCCGGTCGTCAACGTCTAGTTTGATTGAGCAAGATGTATTACATGAAAGGGTTGTGGTTTAATACATTACATAGATTTATGTCTCAAATAAAAGGTTTAATACATTACATAGATTTATGTCTCAAATAAAAGGTTTAATACATTATTACACATCACCAACATCTAGTGTTGTGGGTTTCTTCTGCACCGTAGCCATGGAGAATCTTCATCATTTAACAGGATGCTTGGGTCAATTTTCACTTTGAAGGGCAGAATTTCATGAAACTTATTGTAATCTTCTGACATGTCTGTCTTGTCATCCACTCCCACGATGTTTCTTTTCCCTGAAAGAACTATGTGGCGCTTTAGCTCATCGTATTCTGTACTCTTTTGCTTATCTTTCCTTTTTCTCCGTTTGGTAGACATGTCCTTCACATAGAAAACCTGAGTTGCATCATTGGCTAGGACGAATGGTTCATCCATGTACGCAAGATTGTTGAGATCCACTATTGTCATGCCGTACTTTTGGTCTACATGTACCCTGCCTCCTGTCAGCTTAACCCATTTGCACCTAAACAAAGGGACCTTAAAAGTAGGTCCATAGTCAAGTTCCCATATCTCCTCTATGTACCCATAATATGTGTCCTTCTGCCCATTATCATCTGTTGCATCAAAGCGGACACCACTGTTTTGGTTGGTGCTCTTTTTATCTTGGGCGATCATGTAAAATGTATTCCCATTTATCTCGTACCCTTGGAAAGTACATATAGTAGAAGATGGTAACCTGGCCAATGAGTACAACTCATCTCCAACAGTGGTGTTATTCATGAGATCTGTCTACAACCAATTGCCAAAATTCTTCTCGTGTTCCCCTTTAATCAAGGTTTCAGGCTTCCCCGGGTTTTCGGAGCATAGAATATTCTTGTGTTTCTCGATATACGGAGCCACCACGGTGGAATTGTGTAGAACTGTGTAGTGTGCTTGAGTGAAAGAATGCCCGTCCCTACATACCATTGATTTCCTTCCTAGTGTGCCTTTTCCAGTCATCCTCCCCTCATACCGAGATTCAGGAACACCAATCGGCTTAAGGTTAGGAAGAAAGTCAACACAAAACTCAATGACCTCCTCTGTTCCATAGCCCTTGGAGATGCTTCCTTCTGGCCTAGCACGATTATGAACATATTTCTTTAAGACTCCCATGAACCTCTCGAAGGGGAACATATTGTGTAGAAACACAGGACCGAGAATTCTAATCTCTTCGACTAGGTGAACTAGGAGGTGCGTCATAATATAGAAGAAGGATGGCGGGAACAACAACTCGAAGCTGACCAGACATTGGACCACATCAATCTGTAACCCTCATAGACTTTCTCGATCGATTACCTTCTGAGAAATTTCATTGAGGAATGCACATACCTTCACAATGGCTAGTCGAACATTTTCTGGTAGAATTCCCCTCAGTGCAACCGGAAGCAATTGCGTCATAAGCACATGGCATTCATGAGACTTTAGGTTTTGAAATTTTTTCTCTTTCATATTTACTATTCCCTTTATATTCGACGAGAAGCCAGGCGGGACCTTGATACTGAAAAGGACTTCAAAAAAGATTTCCTTCTCTTCTTTGGTAAGAGCGTAGCTAGCAAGCCCTTGAAACTGCCCTGGATGCTTGCCGTCTCGTCCTTTATGATGTTGCTGGTCCTCCCGTGCTGCCGGGGTATCTTTTGACTTCCCATACAAGCCCAGGAAGCCTAGAATATTCACGCAAAGATTCTTCGTCAGGTGTATCATGTCGATTGCAGAGCGGACCTCATGCACTTTCCAATAGGGTAGCTCCCAAAATATAGATTTCTTCTTCCAAAGATGACATCCAAATCCTTGACCATACCAAATACATCAGCACCACTACGGGGGACAGGCTTCATCCGGGTTTCTGCCTTGCCATTGAAATGCTTGCCTTTCTTCTTTAAGGGATGACTGGGCGGAAGAAAACGACGATTGTATAGGTACACATTCTTTCTACATTTATCCAGATATATACTTTCAGTCTCATCTAAACAGTGCGTGCATGCATTGTATCCTTTGTTCGTCTGTCCTGAAATGTTACTAAGAGCAGGCCAATCATTGATGGTTACGAACAGCAACGCTTGTAGGTCAATTTCCTGCTGTTTGTGCTCATTCCACACACGTACACCTGGTTTGGCCCACAACTGTAGAAGTTCATCAACTAATGGCTTTAGGTACACATCAATGTCGTTGTCGGGTTGCTTCAGGCCTTGGATGAGCACTGGCATCATAATGAACTTCCGCTTCATGCACAACCAAGGAGGAAGGTTGTAGATACATAAAGTCACGGGCCAAGTGTTGTGACCGTAGTTCTGCTCCCCAAAAGGATTCATGACATCGATACTTAGACCAAACCATAAGTTTCTTGCGTCACCAGCAAAGTCCAGGAAGTCTCTCTCGATTTTTCTCCACTGTCGACCATCAGCAGGTGCCTCAACATCTCGTCTTTCTTACGGTCTTCCATGTGCCATCGCAACAACTTGGCATGCTCTTTATTTTTGAACAAACGTTTCAACCGTGGTATTATAGGAGCATACCACATCACCTTGGCAGGAACCCTCTTCCTGGGTGGCTCGCCCTCAACATCACTAGGGCCATCTTTTCTGATCTTATATCGCAATGCAGTGAATACCAGCATTTATCCATATTATCGTACTTCTCACCGCGGTAGAGGATGCAGTCATTAGGGCATGCATGTATCTTATGCACGTCTAATCCTAGAGGGCAGACAGTTTCTTTGCTTCGTACGTACTGGAGGGCAATTGGTTATTTCTTGGAAGAAGATTCTTCATTATTACCAGCAACTTTTCAAATCCCGAGTCAGTCATACCGGTCTCTGCCTTCTACTTCAACAATTCCAGTGTGCTACCCAGCTTCTTCTGGCCATCTTCACAAGTTGGATACAGCAATGTGTTGTGGTCCTGTAACATCTGCTCGAACTGCAACCTCTCCTTTTCTATGTCGTAGTCTCGCCTTGCATCACTAATGACCCGACCAAAATCATCAACGGGCTCATCTGGTTCCCGTTCTTCACCCCCTTCTTCTTCATTATCTTCAACTACGGTATCATTGTATTCAGGGAACATAGATCGGTAGTTGTCATCATCGTTCTCTTCTTCATCCCCGTCTTCCATCATAACCCCTATTTCTCCGTGCTTGGTCCAAACATTATAGCCGGAGATGAAATCGGACCGAAGCAGGTAGCTCTGAATGACTCTTGAGGAAGTGTGAGCCTGCTCATTCTGACATTCAACACATAGACAACACATAAAACCATCCTGCCACTTGTTCGCCTTGGCCACAAGGCGAAAAGAACGCACGCCTTCTCTGTAAGCGTCAGAGTGTCGGTCACCGTACATCCATGGGTGGCTCATTTGCATCATACAACCATACATAAATATCAAACGCAATCACGATGCTTAAATTAGTACCGCGCGGTCAAAACAAGAAAATAGTTGCTAACTTTTTAGGACACTTCAAAACAAAGAGGAGAAACCTTAAGTGTCGCTCTGGCACCTCATATCATATTTTGTCTTGTGTGAACTCAAGTGACATCGCTCTAACAGGCATTTCACCAAACACCTCTAGTGCATATGAAGAAAAAAAGTTAGCACAAAGTTATACCCACCTCTCACATAGGAAAATAACAGGAGAGAGTGGAGGGATGGGTGCATATATATAGGGCCAGGCCATTAGTCCCGGGTTGAGATACAAGCCGGGACTAAAGGTTCTGCCAGGACCGGGACTAATGGTTCCTTACGGACCGGGACAAAGTGCCTCGGCCTCCTCGGGCTATCTGGTTTGGACCATTAGTCCCGGCCCCAGCCACGGCCGGGACTAGTGGCCCGAACCAAAGGCCCATTTTCTACTAGTGACCTCCACCCCGATGACCACCTCCTCCTCCACGGTGACCTCCTCCTTCTCCTCCTTCACCACCTCCGGCAACCTCCTTCTCCTCCACCTCTGGCGACCTCCTCCTCCACCACCACCACCTCCAGTGACCTTCTCCTCCACCTCCGGCGGACTCCTCCTACTCCGACCACCTCCGGCAGCAGCCTCCTCCTCCTTCTCCTCCGGCCACCACCTCTGACGACCCACTCCTCCTAGCCCTCCTCCACCCTCCAGCCACCCCCACCACCACCACCTTCGGCCAGATCTAGATCTGGCCCACTTTTTTTTGAAATTTGAAAAAAAATCTGTGGCGCATATTGGCCATATGAGCCACAGAAATTTGAGACCTGGCCCGCTTTTTTTTGAATTGGGAAAAACATTCTGTGGCACATATTGGCCATATGCGCCGCATAAATTTGAGATTTCTGTGGCGCATTTCAATATGCGCCACAGAAGATAAATACTAGTGGCGACGTATCAGTGGCACATCAGATATGCGCCACTGAAAGTGAAAAAATGTGCGCCAATGATAAGAGGTTTCCTAGTAGTGGCATGGTGCAAGGACAGATTTCTGGTGTACCGAGGTGGAAAACGGTGGCACTTAGACTACCCTCCCATAATAATGGAGAAACAAGGTGCGGCGAGGATGCAAGCGCATGCATGCCGACTAGGGGAATGTGGTTGAAAATGGTTAGGAAGATTGCTCCGTGAGTACAAAATCACCGCCAAAACAAAAAATTGGCCGAAAGCCCGCCACCAATTTTCATCCATGGCCAAATTTTTGATATGGTCTCTAGCAGATCAAATCGCAAGATTCGAGTAGTCCTCGTGAATTGCCCAACGCGACATGATCTAAGCCGTATGCATCCATTCGATCTAATGCCTCCCACCTTACCTCTCCTCCGGACGAACGCACAACGCCACGCCTTCATCTCTCACATATCGTCTCCTCCTCCTCTATCCCTTCTTCTCACTAGCAACTCTAGCCTCGGCGCTCCCAACCGATTCATCGCGCATCCTCCATGCCCTAGAGACCGTTGCCCGGTGCTAGCCCTCGCCATCGCCTCCATCCAAAGAAATAAGGGGCCCACTCGTGAGCAAAGTATAGCGGGGAAGATGGGCACACACGACCAATGTCGACGACGTCATCGGCCGTCTCATCATGCACTAGAGAAGCGACAACTGAACGATGATGAGTTCATCTCAACTTGCTGACTGGTACTAAGGAGACTCACATATATGAGACCTATGCTCCGTTTGAACTCTTTGTTTTCCTAATACCCAAGTATTTCAATACCATGATATTTTAGTGCCCGACAATGCAATACTTTAGTTTCTCCCCTTCCTCAGTTTTAGAAAAAAGAGGTCCTAACCTTTTTCTCAAATACTGAAAAAAAAACCAGTTTTGATGATACTATGGTTTATAAACCGATAGTATTTCTTGCTTCCAAACACATCGAAGTATCTGACACTAAGTTATTTGGAACACGTCTAGCCAGCCATCGGTGGCCAGCTAGTCCAATGGAGCCACCACACCAAAATATAAAGGACACTGCAACCTTACCCAAAACAGCACGTAGACACTCACCGCTCGTGCAATTTATTTCACGCGAAAAAATTCAAAAAGTCATATCGTTTAAACCGTGGCTCAGAATTACGATCTGTTTCATAATTGGGTTTATCGCGATGAGATCTTCACAACTAGATACCATTTGTATATGTTTTAACAAACTTTTTTTTGCAAAGCAACTTAGTGTCATGAGAAATCAACTTAGTACAAAGAGTTGCTCTTAAACTATTTTTTTGTATATTTTGTATTCAACTTAGTTTTTGACATACCCACTTAGCAATAACAACCAACAACTTCATAGTCTTGAGACTGGCAACTTTATAATACTAGTTGCCCACCATATAGTGTCATTGGCAGCTTAGTTTCTGAGGTAGACAACTTAGTATTTATAAAAATACAACTTCATAATAAACAGTGCGCAACTTAGTTGTAGCAGTAGACAACTTCATGACAATAGAACGAAACTTCACAACGGTGATGCTACTCTTTTAATAGTACGCAACTCATACACGGTGATAGATAGGTTCATGATGATGGTGCAGAATAAAATAAGTTGTTGTTCATCAGGTCACTAGGTTGCAACTCGAGTAGCCATCCTCATGGGTATAATCATAACATCACCGCCACCCCACTACAGGACCCGACTCCACCGGCAGTAGTGGCCCCTGCCCTAACTACCATCGACAACAATAGCTCGAGCATGCAACTACCAATGTGAGAACAAGGAGACCAACACTGTAGAACAGGTCACGGCCTATCCGAGCTCCATGGCATCAGAACACAACTTAGCACATGTGTGAAGCAACATTTTAATGTCGAGAAGATGCAACTTGGGATAAAATAAGCAACTTGTTGCTGATGGTGTTTAAGTTGCAATCATGCCCCACTAAATCACATTTGGTGCATACTATAGTTACAACCATTTCTTAAAATAATTTGTTGCCACTCTGCTATAGGTATCCAACTGCACAAGATAGGGTGCCCAACTTAACACTAGGACTATACAACTTAAAAATATTGGTATGCAACTTAATATGTGAAGTAACGGTTTACTATCTACAAACACGACTTAGCAAACGTGTGAGCGGACAATTTTGTGTGTGCAAAAAACAACTTAGGTCATATGTGGAACCAATAGTAGCGCATGCAAAATACAACTTTAAACATGTGTGAATGGGGTCGCCACCACAAGGTACAACACGGATGTGGCTGGTTCTCCAAGCCATGAAACAAGGCGCAACGTCAGATCCAAGAATCTGAAGGGATGTCGCTTGAGGCCAATGGTGCACACCCCTGCATGAAATAAGTTGTTGTCACGCTGGTGTAGAGGTAGACAACTTTATAGATGGGGTATGCAACTTGGCACCGGGTATACAACTTAGTATATATTTGGTATGCAACTTCGCACAAATGCAGTATAAACCTTAGTAATAATAGACATGCAACTTCACGGATTCAGGATACAACTTAGTAATAATGGGTATGCAAATTAGCACATGCAACTATGTTCCATCTACAACTATGTTGGACAATAGATGCAACCTAATCCTGGTGGGTATACAACTAGCAATAATGTGTATCAACTAAGTACTAGTGGTTATACAACTTAGCAATAGTGGGTATACAACTTAACACGAGTGGGTATGCAACTTAGCACATGTTTGAAGCAACAAATTACTAACAACAAATGTAACTTAGTAAATATGGAGACAATTTACTGTTGTGAAAATGCAAACTTAGACAGAAACGGTGGCAATAACTCTAACTATCCTAAGGTAGGAAAATTCCTTGTGCGACAAAAATAACACGGCCTGCAAAATACAACTTAGTACATGTCTAAAGCAATGATTTATTGTCTTCATGGCCGTTGCTGCCGTGAGTATAGCTCGGGTCATCAGCTATTGTGGTCGCGGTCGTCCATAATTTACTAAGCCAATTTAAATTTCTTTGCATCTTGAAACCAATGAAACAGCTAAAGTTATATCATATCTGATTGTTGATCTACTTATATACTCCCTCAGTTTTATAATATAAGATGTTTTAGCTTTGTGAAAAAAATGTATCCAAACTACTTTTAGTGTGTAGATTCATAGAGGTTCACTCCGAACCTACACATTAAAACAAGTCTAGATATATTTCCTTCATAAGTCTAAAACATCTTATGTTTTGAAACAGATGGAGTACCTCATAGGTTCACTAAGTGCACCACACTTCTCTTTCATCATCTCACGTTTTAGTAGGCCTTTGCTTGAGACGTTCCTGGCCAAGACATTTGCTTGCGATGCTTAGTCTCACATGCATCTTGTAGGTTCATTGCTCCAGCTCTACCTTTTCAACCCTCCCAATTTCTGAACTGAACCAACAAAACAGCCCCAACTTTCTCCCTCTGCAACTGCCCCTACCGCCAGGCCCTTCGGGCCATCGCCGTCTCCTAGTGATGTGGCCGCCGGACGACGAGCCAAAGATGGCTGGAGAGACCAGCCTCAGCTCCCTGGACCGTGGCCTATGGCCTCCCCTGTGTGGCCTACACGAACTACAAAAGGCACACCACATCCCAAAGTCATAGTCCCTAGATCCCCAATGAAAACTGATTCTAGCACACCAAATCGACTGCTCACGGCCTCCTAGCAGCAGCTTGTAGAAAGAGGTTGCGCGGGACGCACCTGCTAGTAGGAGGGAGCGCGTACAGCTAATTCTCGGGGATGCGGCGCCGACTCTAGAGTCTAGACCACGGCGAGATGTCAGCTTCGATGACGAAATCCATGGTTCCAACCAAAAAAGCGGCCTCCTTCTCTCTCTCCCTGACTTTATGCCGGTGGAGGCATTAGGGATGACCCGGCTGGTGAAGGGATATAATCGGGAGAGGACCGGAGAGAGGACGACGCGCGCGGCGGCGACCACCTCGATAAATCGCGTGGCTGGAGGTCGAGATTGGAGGCCGGGAGCACCGCCGGGAAGCCCCGTGGCGGGTCGGAGGCTTGGACCAGCGTCTGGGAGAGGACCTCAACGACGAAGCGCTCGGCCTTCGTGCAGCGGCGGGGGCAGGGGAGGGCACCTAGCAGCAGGGAAAGCAACACGGTGGTAGGGGTGGAGGGCGGCGCTCGCCGGCGGGGTTGGCGGCGCACTGCTTGAAGGCGAGGGACACCGCTGTCAGACACGGGACGCCTAGGTTCAAACCTGTCAGAAACCATGTGGCTGCGGTGATCGATCAACTCGATTGGATGGCCCACAATCGGTAGCTCGAGATGACAAACTGGCCACAGTGCACATTTTAGCGTTTGGGAAGTTATTTTTAGAGACCGTGGTACGAGTATTTCCTAAATAATTTAAAAAAAACGGAGCAGCAAAAGGGAGCCCTAGGCATGCATCAATCTTAAGTGGTATTCACGCGCATCTCAACTAGCCCCTCCTTCTCAGTTTATTAGGCTTGCAGATTAAATTGAGAAGGAGGGGATATAAACTGAGAAGGAAGGTATATTTTTTGTATTATGTAATTTTTAGTATATGGTATGTCACGATATGCACGTACTGCCATGAATAATACTCCCTTTGTAGTAGTATGAGTTATAGAGAGATATCGAGAGGCTTTTCAAATATTCCATGTTTATCGAGGTGGAGGATTTAACTCTCCTAAATTAGTGTTCTCAAGCCCGGTTTTCTCTCCCCGTAATCAACTGCTCGTGTAATTAAAGCAATCCATGCGGCTCGTTCCTTGAGACTTGGGTTGGAGATCACCGAGAAAATAGAGTAGAGGCCGAGTAGCCTTTAAAGCGCTCTCTTAAATCACAACGAAATTCGTGTCATGGGAAGCCAATCACATCCAAAAATCTCGCCTGCCACGGATCGTACCCACATATCACAATCCCAACCGTCCACATCCTACTGATCGCACGACCCAAAATGAACCACACCTCGTAGAAAACACAAGACACACTCTGAGACATAGCCTTGATCCCCTATGTATCTCGCCTCCTCACATCTCTCTACCAAGGCCCTAGCCTTGCCGCCGCCGCTCCGTTCTTCTTCCCGCTGGCATCCCATCCTCGCCGCCCACCGCCCCTGCCCCCACAACGCTGGCGACCCAATCCCCTCCGTCCTTCGCCCACCGCTAAGTATGGAGCGGCTCGAGCTTCGCCCCGCGACAGATCAACCCCCACCCACCGCCATGGCGCCTCCTGTCGACCTGGGCTCTTGGTGCCCCTCATCCGCATCCCTCCCTGCCTCGATACACCAGCCTTGGTCGACGGTGTAGGGGTTCCGTGCATGAAAACAATAAATTTTTGCCCTACGCCGCTGAACCCCTGATGCTGCCAGGACCTATCTATTAGTAATACAGTAATGGGAGGGGCTTTTCGCGAACTTACCCTTGAAGACTGAAAAGCGTTGTCAACGCTCAGGAGAACGTGGTTGATGTAGACGAGCCAAAGACGATCTCAAGGTCGTGATGAAGTCCTTACGCTCCTGTGGCTCCAACGACTTGAGTCCCTCAAGTGTGACACCTCGCAGGGAGTAACACACATCCGGTGCCTGACGATGACTACCGCTTCCCTGATCTAGCAGCAGTTGCGGAAGTAGAGCTCCTCGATCCGAATCCCGCAGCGTGACGGCGCTCTGCGGTGAAGATGTCTCTCGTTCGCGTAGTCCGAACATGGGACCACGGTCACGAGAGAGAGAGAGAGAGAATATCAACTGGAGGTCCTCCCAAAAGTGAGAAGACCTTTATTGAATATTGTATGTATTTATCTGGCCAAATACCCCCACTATATATAGGGGAAAAGGAGGTACTACCTCCCTCAAAGTATCGGGGTGGTACTAAAGGATATGAGGGGGAGGGGCAGCCGCCGGCCGGCCCTAGTGGGCCTCGCGGGGGGGGGGGGGGGGGGGGGCTAGGCCCAGCCGGCCACCCCCTTGCCCCTTCTCCATCTCTCCTTTCCCCAATGGGCCTTCTCCGCTCCGGGAATTGGCCCATTAAGCCTTTTGACATTTTAAATTGTTTTCCTCTTTATTAAATAATTATGAATAAATTATTAAATCAATATTTAACATTCATTCACATATCATTCAACCTCCGTGGCTATGGAACACTTCCACCTCCACTCCGGACATCCTCCAGACTTACCGAAACCCTTCCAGTTTTCTCTCTACTATTCTTTGGCGATTCTTCCGATCCTATAAACACTCTCTAAGCATCATCAAAGCGTGATACCCCACGGTTCGGGAATACTTCAGACATGGCCGGGACACTCCCACACCAATCATCGACAGAGGGACCTGGATGGCCATGTGACCCCTGTGCGTTCCATGAAGATCTTTCGTTGTTCGAACCAGGATAGTCGTGTCTTATTTCCTTTGTCTCTCGATACTTGCATTGCCCGAGATCTGATCAATGGCATCACCATGTCGTGTTCAATCTCGTTACCAAACAATGCTACTTTACTTCCGACAAGTGATATCCCTATGATCAAATCACACGCTGCGCAGCTATTGGATATAAATTCTCTGAGTGGGCCCTTGAGTATCTTTCTGTCACGTGGACGGACAAATCTCGCTCTTGACATATATTGCCTCAACGGTTTCCTCCGAGTACCTGAACACACCTTTATAACCACTGTATTACCAAGTGGCGCTTGATGCTATCAATGCACTCTCGGGAGACAGTGATTGATATAGCCTCACGGTCTAAGGAATAGTCTACGAGGATCCATTTCTAATCATCGTAACTTGAACCTCGTGACATCATCGGGTCACGATGTTTAGGTTGGGTATTGGTTCATCATCTCATTCTCAGAATGAGTTGACTCCATTTCCAACTTGCATAAATGCCACATGACCAGGAAACTTGATCATCTATTGACCAATGAATCAGTGACTAGAGTTTCACTAGGAACCCCTGGTTGTTTATATATCACACATGTATTGATGTTTCCACTCAATACAGTTATAGCATGATATAAAACTTAATCATAAACTTTATGAAATATAATAATAGTCCTTATAACTATTTGTCTCTAGGGCATATTTCCAACAGTCTCCCACTTGTACTAGAGTACAAATACACTAGCTGCATTTGTTCTTAATCGTTGGCACCATATCCGGTACCATGAACATGCTCGCTCATGGAAGAGGTTGAGTCTTGGGTCTATACTTTACAATCCCAAATCCTTTGCAACTTACTAATGTCACCTTGATTGACGTTAATACTTTATCATCACATCATAACATCTGTGTGTATGCATCGCCGCTATGGCAACAGAACGAGGCTGAATTCTAGGAGCCTACATTGACTTTAGATCAACCTCGAGGGCTTTCTCATGGGCACTGTGCCCTAGGACACATCATTCTACGTTAAAAGCGAACTAACCCCGCCACAACATTATACAACACTTTAGATGGTACCCTTATCTATTATTATAAATGTAATCATCGAAACACTAGTGCACTCTGGGCAACTTTCGATGTTTTCTTCACCTCGCTTCCTACTTGACTCTAATCGGTTTTATGGGAGTTTCCAACATATTTCCTTACAACATAACCCTTTATGCTTTAAGATATGTCATCCTTTATGGATTTGGAAAATATGTCTATAGTTCTCTATTAGACACTTTGGACAAACTTAGCTCAACTTTTTGTGATTCGAACTTAATCACTTTCAAACGTTCCTTATTGGATCATATATTATGTTTAGTTATCATCATGGTTTTCTAAGATAGAACCTATGTCTCAACGTAAGGAATACTACATAATATCATAATACACTTATTATCAACTTCTACACTTTATAAATCATTATTTATAAGTACTTGCGCTTTTAGTCTTAACACACTTAAGAATTACTCCTATAAGCTCCCACTCAAAGTATGTTTCTACATATTTGGGTATGATTCAGTACTCTTACTCAAACTATGTTCCTACATATTAGAATTTGAGACTTATATTGCTCCCACTCAAAAATATGTCATTCACATATTGTTTTAGGAAGACTTTCATAGCTCCCACTCAATTTCATGCAAATTGCATATCCACTCACTATTTTGAACAACTTCAAATCCTTTGATTAAATATCAAAGTGAGAGATTTACTATGAGATACTAGTACTTTTACTAGTTTTAAATCCTCTAGACATAAAGCATACATGAATCAAATTCATCTGAATTCGTACATTACTTGACAAATTGTGATTTTGTCATTTATCCCATTTTCCACTATGGCTTTGCAGTCATTTGGGAAAATTTCAAGTAACCCCTTTTACTTGTGAGATTCAGCAATGAATTGCTTTCTAATCTCAAGGGAATTCTGCTTCTAGGATTTCTCATAATTCTAGTTTACCATTCTTTCCTTAGTAGTATGTAGGTATGTCATATTCCAGTAATCATGAAAAATGATTCACAAATGTCTCCATACACGATATGTGTTACATTTTGAATCCTACTTCATGTAGTGAAAACACTAGTGTGGAAATCACAATGATCATTATCGTTGATTCTTTCCTTTGTAAAGAGAATCATTCAGGAACGTTGTCCGTTGCGCTTCTCCACACTCTGATGCAGGGATTCGAATCCTCACCATGTTTTTCACGATCTACCAATTGCTCTATAATTGAGAAATATCACTGAAATGCGAACTTTCTCAAGAATGCACCAAAATCCAAGCAATACAAGTTTTGCTTCCTTTTGGTTTTAGCTACGGATTTTGTATTCAACGTTTCCAATGAATACTCTACAAGAACTTATTCGTTATTGTTTTGGTTATATCGAATAACCCCAAAACTTTTACGAATCCAGATGGTTCACTATATTTTCTAATTGAGTGCTAACTATTTCTAACTAATGGTCTCTACATCTACACTACAACGGTTTATTTGGTGCCATCTATTTACCCATTTTGATATCTAATATCACATTGTGATGCTTTGCATTTTGACATTTCAAAACGCTTTGCATTTCACAATTTCTTTATGCCATTCTTATAAAGTCGAATTTCATTACTATTGATCAAATCATAGTAATTAGATTCCCTTTTATATTTATACCCTTTGTTGATGAAACACTTTGATCAAATCAAATAATTTCATATTTATGTTTCCTTCGGTAAACTTATTTTACACTTTTAAACAATCATATAATGATAATTACCATTTTATTAATACACAATACATCGAATATGTATTTACTTTTAACATTCATTAAAACACTTTGTATTCAAGTAATACATGGTGTTTAAGTTATTTTGCCGAACTTAGGCATGATTTATATGTGATAAGAAATTGAATGTCTTTCACATATTATCAATATAACTTTGAATTTAAACAATGGTTTAATTCATTAATGAATATCATTAAGTTGGGTATTTTAACAAGGCATTTTAATATTACAAATGTTCATGCATTATCAATTAGTTTCAAACAAGGATAATTCACATATAATCAAACAAGATATGAATGCGAATAGAAATCATTCGTAAAAGTGGAACAACTGTTTGTTATAAACTCATATGAATAACCGTCTCACAAAGTGTGAGACAAACTAATATTTTGATTACAATAACTATCCAAAACATAAACTAAGTGATAAATGTCGAGGGAGAGTGTTGTCGGCCATCATCATCATGCTCACCATCAACACGCAACGTCACCTCCTCTCTAGCAAGCACCTCTCATGCAGAAGGACCTGTTTTCAGTAAAACAGAACAAGTCTCAAATATACTTAACACCGCAAATGTGTTTGCAAGATTATAACATTTATAAAATTGTATATCAAATATATAACTTTGTCATTGATGACCTTAGCGACATTTGGTTCAACCAACACATTCCTGAGATGTGTTACCAACCGGTGGAAATCCATTGATTCCGCGTCGCCTCTCATAATGCAAGTCCTGACTTGTGCTTGGTATCTTGGTGGCAGCGACCGAAAATTGAAAGCAAATGGATTGAACTAAAGTTAAAGTGTTGGGGAAACCAACACGAGTGCTTATAAACTCAAATAAAAACATAACCTCGAAAATTGAAAGCAAATGAACGCCAAATAAAGATACATGAGGAAACTTCCCCAAGCTTAGGCTTTTGCAAGCCCTTCAAATCATTGTGGTGGCAGGAAAAAGTCGTTACTCCAATTCGCGAATTGAGTGGAAAGGTTACTTGTTGATTCTCGGAGGTTCAAAGAGAGGTTGTGCATTCTCTCCACAGTCCCTCCAAGTCCTTGGAATCCTGGTATGTGGCGAACTGGGTTTGTGGCTGCTCCTCCTGATGAGGAACTTCTTGCTCCTCCTCATGGTCCTCATCCTCTTCAGGAATCTCCTCCTCTGGTTGGTGTTTCTCAACCTACACATCATATAGCAAATGTCCTTCCTCGATAGAGAAAATACCATTAGAGAAAGGAGCGGTGTAGATACCCCTAGCTCCAGCAATATGCAGATAATAAACACCACCTCTCCTAGTGAGCATTCCACAGGCCCTCAAGGTGGAGAAACCAACACGCGTCTCACCTAGTACGAGTTGCAACTCACCTAGATCGATGTCTAGGGTAGTGGCAAGCACGGTGATGATGCCTCCTCCTGTGATTGGCCCTTGGCTTTGGGAGGCTTGCTCCTCTAGGTAGCGCACAAGGATGGCGCCCAAGTTGAGTGGCAGGTTGCAGTTGATGTAAGCAGCCTTGGCGAGGACTAGGATGTCCTTCTCGTTGAGTCTCGTGAACTCATTGCGTGCCTGCAAGGTGTTATCAATAACATAGAACAAATAGCGAATTGCAGGATGTTGAATATTCTTCCCCTTGTTCACTCTACTAGTAAATCTCATTCCATTATAGTATTGATCAGGGGAAGGGATTAAGCCAATAAAGGATGCGCGTAAAGAATGAACATCTTGTTTGGCAAATTAAAGTATGAACACCATTCATCCAACGTTAAGGTGTAGTTGTTGTTCATCAGATGGAAAGAAATAATATCCTCTCCTTGCCACAGTTTAACAATGCTTTGCAATGAACTTAGGAATTCAATAGTTAAGCAACGATAAGTAGGTACATCATTGTACACAAAGTTTTGCAGGCCATCTCTATTGCAAAGTCAATTGAAGTTATTAGAAATACCGAGTTGGTTCAATATAAGGGGGCAAGCCCACTTGGTGGCCTTCACTTTGTTGTTCTTGATCTTGTTGAAGCGTTCGTGATGAGCCTGATCCCTGAACCATATCCCCATGCATTCCTCGGTGATTGCCCGAGAAGCGCTAGCGGTGGCACGAGCGCGAATTTGGCTCCTTGTGTTCATCTTCTAAAACATTGAAGAAAGCCAAAAATAAAACTTTTTGATCCAACAACAGTAAGTATAATATGTTCCTTATCTAAGCACACTAAAGAATCTCCTCAAGATAATAATCTAGGTAAGAAAATCATGGCAATTGGTTCATAGTAGGTCTCACACTAGATTGATAATGACAACAGATCGAAGATGAATTTGCAAAAAGTAATTGGAGGATCGGAGGAGAAACATACCGTAGATCACTTGTGTGTGAGGAAATCGAACGAAATTGACTAGAGATGAAGATCCCTTGAGGTTTTGAGAGAGTTTGGAGGTAGAAGAAAGAGGATTGAAGTTTTGGAGTTGGGAGTACCTTCCTGTGTGATTTTGTGGTCGGACGCAACTATACGGGTGCAACTATACAGGTGGAACATGCGTTCCGGCCGTATAGTTGGCGTTATGTCAAAATATTAGGTCTTCCTCCTGGTGGCACAGCTATACAACCGCAACCATACGGGCGGAACAAAATGTTCTGGCCGTATAGTTGGTCGTTAAACTGTCTGTCCCTCCGAAAGAAAATTTGCAAAAGGCCTTGATATCTATACAACCGGAACTATACGGCCGGAATTTTTATTCCCGCCGTGTAGTTGATCGTTAAACTCTCAGTACATATGAATAGAATTTGTACGGAGGCATTGATATCTATACGACCAAAACTATATGTCCGGAATTTTTATTCCCGCCGTATAGTTAGTCCTTAAACTGTCTGTACATAAGAAAAGAAATTATACGGAGGTATTGATATCTATACGGCCGGGACTATATAGCCGGAATTTTATATTTCCACCATATAGTTGGTTGTTAAACTCTTAGTACATATTGAAGAAAAATTTCGATGGCAAAGATAACTATACGACCAGAACTATATGGCCAGAATTTTTATTACTATCGTATAGTTGGTCGTTAAACCGTCTGTGTCCATCAAATTTTTTCTATTTCTTCGTAAACTATTTCTTTTCCTATAACTTAGAGATATACCTTGTTTTTGACAGAAAATTGATAGAAAATATTGTTGACCAACAATAGCATGAACAATGTAGAAATTGAAGTACTACCAAATTTCTTCTCCTCAAATGGAGTTTTCTAACACTCTTTATTAAACATGAACTTTAACTAAAACTAAAAACTTAACTCAAACCTTAATTTAACATGGGTTGCCTCCCATTGGGCGCTCTTTTACGGTCAATAGCTTGACCTTGATGATACTTACTTGGACCAGATGAGTGGAATACCCACTCCAAAGTAATTGGCCTTCAAAGTGATGGCCTCCTTCTCGTCATGTTTGGCCTTCTTCTTCCTAGGGAAAGGAATAACAAAAGGATCCCGCGAAGGCAATTGCAACTTCACGTTCCCTTCATGAAGGTTAATTAAAGCTTTTATAGTTCTTAAGAAAGGACTGTCTAGTATTATAGGAGCAACGGTGTCTTCAGGCATGTCAACAATAACGAAATCAATGAGAGCAAGACATCCTTTGATGTAAACTAAAGTGTTCTCCTTAATCCCTACAACTTGTTTGTAGGTAGAATCTGCTAGATGCAATTTTAATTCAGTAATTTCAAAGGAGCCAAGATTTAACTTGTTAAAAAGACTCTTTGAAATCATTGAGACGCTTGCACCTAGATCACAAACTGCAGCTATCTCATTAGTTCCAATCTTTATCTTAATAGTAGGCTCACATATGTCATCTAGTTTAACAGGTAAGTTTTCAGCGATTTTCTTGTATGCCTCTTCAAGCTAGCGTACCTTAATTGCTAGTTGATCAACAAAGTGTTGATACATGGCTTCATCATTACTTTCACTTACCGGAATTTTGACGTTGATCCTTTTTACGAGATATTCGATGGTGTAGCTTGGTGAAGGGGCATTACTGTTGGGTCCGCAGCATAGAAAACAAAAATTTTCCTACGATGAGAACTACACGCCAAGATTGATCTACTAGGTACAAAGCAACGGGTGGACATACATCCAACGAGAACTTACCCTTGAAGACAACGAGTTTTGTTAATGATTAGGAACTTGTGGTTGATGTAGTCGTACACTTGCCGATCTCAAGATCGTGAGGAAGTCCGAGCGCCGCAACTCAACAGCGCATCCGCACTCGCACACACGTTCAAGCCACGGGACAACCTCCACCTCCTCTCTCCAGTGATCCAGCGGAAGCAGCAACTCCTTCCAGACGAAATGCCACCAGGAACATGTATCTCGCTAATCCGAGACCATGGGGGAATAATTCTAGAGGGGGAGAGAGATCCTTCACAAGGAGGTGTGTGGAAGAAGGAGGGATGGGTGGCCTTTTATAGGAGGAGGGGGGTGACCCCTCACCTCCCCCATTCATGTGGTGGTAACCCCTCCACATTAAAATGCCTCTTCACATTCCCTTTTAAAGTCCCCACTTTAAATGCATTAAAATTCTCCAAGTTTAATGCTCGCTCATTTAATAAAACTCTTTTATTAAATTTATTCAGAATTTTGTTAATTACTTTAATTAACAAACATTCACATATAACCCCTTGCAATATTTCAATATCACATGCAGAACCACTTTCTGCAATTTCACCCGAAACAGTTTCCGGTTTCTATCGAAACAATTCTTGCGCTTTGCAATTCTTTCGTCTGAAACATATGTGCTCCAAAATGGTGTCCGGTAACTCTTAAGTGTGTCACCCTACGGTTCGCGAATATTGCAGACATGATTGAGACTCCTCTCAAATCAATAGTCAGAAGCGGGACCTGGAGATCCATACCGACTCTTGCATATTCAACGATGACTTCTGTGATCGTGAGAACCTTTTACGCTTGTAATTTAATCCCTTTGTCTCATGATATAATACATGTCCGAGATTCGATCATCGGTATCCAAATACCGAGTTTGATCTCGTTACTGACATGCACTCTTTTCTGGTTCCCGTGATATAACATTCTAGTGATCACATCACTTGCTTGCAAGCTATCTCAATGTGATATCACCGAATGGGCCCAGAGTATATCTATCCTTCATCGGGATTGACAAGTTCCACTCTTGATCCATGAGCCTCAACATAACACCTTCGTAGTACTGAACCCATCTTTATAGTCACCCTGTTATGGTGTGACGTTTGATGTTATCAAGATACTCTTCAGGTGTTAGCAATTAACATGATCTCATGGTCTAAGGATAAAGATTACTTCGTATGATGTTATAGCAATATAAACATAATTAATTGATCGTAATGCTATACTTTGGATGAATGTTCATCACATAATTCTACCAATGGTGTGACCTTGTTATTAACAACATCCAATGTCCATGATCAGGAAACCTTGATCATCTTGTTAATCAACAAGCTAGTCTATAAGAGAGGCATAACTAGGAACCCTTTTTGTTTATTAAACACACATGTATTGATGTTTACGATCAATACAATTCTAGCATGCAAAATAAACATCTATCATATATAAGGAATACATAATAACAACTTTATTATTGCCTCTCTGGGCATATTTCCTTCAGTCTCCCACTTGCACTAGAGACAATAATCTAGTTCACATAGTGATAAATCTAACACCCATGGAGTTCTGGCATTGATCATGTTTTGCCCTAGGGAGAGGTTTAGTCAACGGATCTGCTACATTTAGGTCCGTGTGCACTTTATAAATCCTTATATCTCCATCCTTGACATGCTCACGGATGGAGTGAAACCGGCGCTTAATATGCTTGGAATTCTTATGAGACCTCGGTTCCTTTGCGTTGGCTATGGATCCATTGTTGTCACAATAGATCACCATTGGGTCCAATGCACTAGGAACCACACCTAGTTCCGTAATGAACTCTTTTATCCAAACCGCTTTCTGCGCCGCTTCTGAAGCAGCAACATATTCCGCCTCCGTCGTTGATCCAGCCACCACAGGTTGTTTGGAACTCCTCTAACTAACCGCTGCTCCGTTCAATAGAAATACGTATCCGGATTGAGACTTAGAGTCATCCGTATCGGTGTCAAAGCTAGCATCAACATAACACTTAGCGACTAGCTCTTCTTCACATCCGTATATAAGAAACATATCCCTAGTTCTTCTCAAGTACTTGAGGATGTTCTTGACCGCTATCTAGTGTTCCGAACCTGGATCAGATTGGTACCTACTAGTCAAACTAATAGCATGTGCCACATACGGTCTTATACATAGCATGGCATACATAATAGAGCCTATGGCCGAGGCATATGGGATCTTATCCATCATCTCTCTTTCTTCCGCCGTAGCCGGACTTTGAGTCTTACTCAATGTCTTGCCTTGCAACATAGGTAGAACCCCTTCTTACTTCCGTCCATATTAAACTTCTTTAATATCTTATCAAGGTATGTACTCTGCGATAGCCCAATTAGGCTCCTTGATCTATCTCTATAGATTTTAATGCCTAATATATATGACGCTTCACCAAGGTCTTTCATCGAAAATTTGCTGTTTAGATAACTTTTAACACTGTTTAAAAGATATATATCATTTCCAATCAATAATATGTCATCCACATATAATATCAGAAATGCCACATTGCTCCCACTCACTTTCTTGTAAATACAAGCCTCTCCATAAGTTTGGACAAATCCAAACTCTTTGATCACCTCATCAAAGCGGAGATTCCAACTCCGGGATGCTTGCTTCAGTCCATAGATGGATCGCTAAAGTTTGCATACCTTATTAGCATCCTTAGGATCGACAAAACCCTTAGGTTGTATCATATACAACTCTTCTTCAATATTACCATTGAGGAACGCAGTTTTGACATCCATCTGCCATATTTCATAATCGAAATATGCAGCAATTGGTAACATAATCCTAACTGACTTAAGCATCGCTACGAGAGAGAATGTCTCATCGTAGTCAACTCCTTGAGTTTGTCGAAACCCCTTTGCGACAAGTCGAGCCTTATAGATGGTCACATTACTATCAACATCAGTTTTTCTTTTGAAAATCCATTTATTCTCAATGGCCTTTCGATCGTGAGGTAAGTCCACCAAGGTCCAAACTTGGTTCTCGTACATGGATTCCATCTCGGATTTCATGGCTTCTAGCCATTTGTTGGAATCTGGGCTCATCATCCCTTCTTCATACGTCACAGGGCCATCCATTTCATCAACCATGAAATTCACAATAGGATTTCCGTACAGTTCAGGAGCTGCACGTGTCCTGCTTGACCTGCGAGGTTCCGTAGTGTCCTCTTTCGGAGTTTCATGATCAATATCATTAGATCTCTCTTCATTAGGTGAAGTCAACTCCGAAACAACTTCCGGTGCTGCGCTATTCGCCATTTCATGAAGAGAAGGTTCAATAACCTCTTCGAGTTCTACCTTCCGACTACTCACACCTTTCATGAGAAACTCCTTCTCGAGAAAGGATCCATTCTTGGCAACAAAAACCTTGCCCTCGGATCTGTGATAGAAGGTATACCCAATCGTTTCCTTAGGGTATCCTATGAAGACGCATTTTTCCGCTTTGGGTTCGAGTTTATCCGGCTGAAGTTTCTTCACATAAACATCGCATCCCCAAACTTTAAGAAATGACAGATTAGGTTTGTTTCCAGACCATAATTCATACGGTGTCGTTTCAACGGATTTAGATGGTGCCCGATTTAAAGTGAATGCAGCTGTTTCTAGTGCATAACCCCAAAATGACAGTGGCAAGTCAGTCAGAGACATCATAGATCGAACCATATCCAATAATGTACGATTACGATGTTCCGACACACCATTATGTTGTGGTGTTCCGGCATGCGTGAGTTGTGAAACTATTCCACACTCTTTCATGTGTGTGCTAAACTCGTAACTTAGATACTCTCCTCCACGGTCAGACCATAGAAATTTGATCTTTCTATTATGATGATTTTCCACTTCATTCTGAAATTCCTTAAACTTTTCAAAAGTTTCAGAGTTGTGTTTCATCAAATAGATATACCCATATCTACTCAAATCATACGTGAAAGTAACAAAATAACGATATCCACCTCGCGCCGACACACTCATTGGTCCACACACATCAGTATGTATGATTTCCAATAGATCTGTCGCTCGTTCCATTGAAACGGAAAACGGCGTTCTAGTCATCTTGCCCATAAGGCATGGCTCATATGTATCAAATGATTCAAAATCAAGTGATTCCAAAAGTCCATCAGAATGGAGTTTGTTCATGCATTTAACGCCAATATGACCTAGACGGCAGTGCCACATATATGCAGATATATCATCATCAAGTTTAATCTTTTTAGCATTAACATTATGAATGTGCGTAATATTACTATCGAGATCCATCAGAATAAACCATTCAACACAGGTGCATGACCATAAAAGATATTATCCATATAAATCGAACAACCATTGTTTTAAGATTTAAACGAATAACCACTTTGCATCAAACACGATCCGGATACAATGTTCATGCTAAGTGCAGGCGCCAAATAACAATTATTCAGGTTTATAACTAATACCGATGGCATATGGAGAGGCATCGTTCCGACGGAAATCACATCAACTCTTGATCCATTGCCGACCCGCATTGTGACCTCATCTCTTGCTAGTTGTCGCTTGTTCCGCAGCCCCTGAATCGAGTTACATATATTAGCAACCGATCCCGTATAAAATACCCAGGTGCTATTGCGAGTACTAGTCAAGTACACATCAATAACATGCATATATACCTTTGTTTGCCTTGCCGGACTTCATGTCCGCCAAATACTTGGGGCAGTTGCGCTTCCAATGGCCAGTCCCCTTGCAATAGTAGCACTCGGTATCGGACTTAGGGCCAGCTCGAGGTTTCTTTTCAGGCGCGACAACATATTTGCCACCCTTCTTTCCCTTGTGCTTGCCTTTCTTGTCCTTCTTGAAACCGGTGGTCCTATTGATCATCAACACTTGATGCTCTTTCCTAATCTCCACTTCTGCAGTCTTAAGCATTGACAGAAGTTCGGGAAGAGACTTCTTCATGCCCTGCATATTATAATTCATCACGAAGCTCTTTTAGCTAGGTGGCTGAGATTGGAGAACACGATGTATGCCCATGTCAATGGGAATCGTTATTCCCAAGGACACAAGCTTATCGGCGTACCCAGACATTTTGAGTACATGCTCACTAACGGAGTTGTTCTCCTCCATCATGCAGCTAAAGAAATTTTCAGTAGCATTATAAATCTCTGCGGTAGCATGGGTATCAAAAATCATTTTCAATTCTCCCATGGTATCAAAGGCATTGCCATTTTCGAAATGCTTTCGAAGTTCTGGCTCTAGCCCATACAGTATGCCGCAATGAACTAAGTTGTGGTCCTCCTGACGAGTCACATAGACATTCTTTTCCTCGTCAGGGGCATCAGGAGCTGGTGGGGGGCCTAGCGGCGCATCTAGCACATATTGCTTTTGTGTAGCAGTGAGGAGAATCCTCAAATTCATAGCCCAGTTGGTGAAGTTGCTACCATTCGTAGCAACTTTCTCTTTCTCCATGAACACATTGAAATTAAAAGCAGGTGGTGCCATCTACAACAGAATTTGTAAAGTTTATTTAGACTAAGTTTATGATAGATTGAGTTCAACTAATCCAAATTACTAATGAACTCCCTCTCAAAAACGACATCCCTCGTGTCCTTTTGGTGATTACATGAACCAAATCCACTACACCAAGTCCGATCATCACGTGAGTCGGTGTAGCTTAAAAGGCGAGCATCTATATGGGCATCATATCAACCATATGACTCATGCTTAACCTTTCGGTCCATGTTCCGAGGCCATGTATGTACATTCTAGGCTCGCCAAGTAAGAACCTTAGTACTCGCGTGTGTAAAACTGTCTTACACCCGTTGTATGAAAGCGTAGAGTCGAGTACACTCGATCATCACGTGATGTCTCGAACCACGATCCATAGAACGGTGCATACTCAAGGAAGAACACATTTTATCTTGATATCTAAATGAGGGATCATCTTACAATGCTACCAAAAGCGCCAAACTAGCAGTATAAGATGCTAACATCTAATGTGTAAAGTGAGATGATGTGGTCCATGCATTTGATCTCTATCATTTGCATCGTGGTATGATCTCTATCATTCCTTTGTGTGTAAGGCCAAGGTCTATGGAACTTACACGTTGAATGTGTTGTAAGAGTATCTATCATGCATCTACTTACAACAATACCATATCAATACACTAGCCCAGCAACGATCTAAACTAGACGCCTCTAATTTATCAATTGCAAGTTTTACGTGGCTTAGGGCTTTCGGAGATAGAACCGTTCTCACCTACGAACATGAACCACAACGAGGATAACCAAGTTATTAGCAACTCGTTGTAAATCAGATATTGACTATAGTAGGAGAGATAGACACCCGCCAGCCACTTATGCAAAACAAGTTGCATGTCAATCGTGGAACCGGTCTCATGTACGATGACATGTAAGGTTGGTCCGGGCCGCTTCATCCCACTATGCCACCAATATCCAAAATACATAGAAGATGCAATAGCATGATCATCATCGCCCATATATAAACATATGTGTACTACCCGTGCAAAGCACCTACGCATAGTTCAGGCTCTAATACCACTATTGGGTCCGCAACATAGAAAACAAAAAATTTCCTATGATGAGAACTACACGCCAAGATCTATCTACTAGGTACAAAGCAACGGGTGGACATACATCCAACGAGAACTTACCCTCGAAGACAACGAGTTTTGTTAACGAGTAGGAACTCGTGGTTGATGTAGTCGTACACTTTTCGATCTCAAGATCGTGAGGAAGTCCGAGCGCCGCAATTCAGTAGCGCATCCGCACTCGCACACACGTTCAAGCCACCGGACAACCTCCACCTCCTCGCTCCAGCGGAAGCAGCAATTCTTTCCAGACGAAATGCCACCGGGAACATGTATCTCGCTAATCCGAGACCATGGGGGAATAATTCTAGAGGGGGAGAGAGATCCTTCACAAGGAGGTGTGTGGAAGAAGGAGGGAGGGGGTGGCCTTTTATAGGAGGAGGGAGGTGCCCCTCCTCTCCATGGCCGGCACATGGGGGGTGGGGGGGTGACCCCTCACCTCCCCCATTCATGTGGTGGTAACCCCTCCACATTAAAATGCCTCTTCACATTCCCTTTTAAAGTCCCCAGTTTAAATGCATTAAAATTCTCTAAGTTTAATGCTCTCTCATTTAATAAAACTCTTTTATTAAATTTATTCAGAATTTTGTTAATTACTTTAATTAACAAACATTCATATATAACCCCTTGCAATATTTCAATATCACATGCATAACCACTTTCTGCAATTTCACCCGAAACAATTTCTTGTTTCTATCGAAACAATTCCTGCGCTTTGCAATTCTTTCGTCTGAAACATATGTGCTCCAAAATGGTGTCCGGTAACTCTTAAGTGTGTCACCCTACGGTTCACAAATATTGCAGACATGATTGAGACTCCTCTCAGATCAATAGTCAAAAGCGGGACCTGGAGATCCATACAGACTCCTGCATATTCCACGATGACTTCTGTGATCGTGAGAACCTTTAACGCTTGTAATTTAATCCCTTTGTCTCATGATATAATACATGTCCAAGATTCGATCATCGGTATCCAAATACCTAGTTTGATCTCATTATCGACATGCACTCTTTTCTCGTTCCCATGATATAACATTCTAGTGATCACATCACTTGCTTGCAAGCTATCTCAATGTGATATCACCGAGAGGGCCCAGAGTATATCTATCCGTCATCGGGATTGACAAATTCCACTCTTGATACATGAGCCTCAACATAACACCTTCGTAGTACTGAACCCATCTTTATAGTCACCCTATTACGGTGTGACGTTTGATGTTATCAAGATACTCTTCAGGTGTTAGCAATTAAAATGATCTCATGGTCTAAGGATAAAGATTACTTCGTATGATGTTATAGCAATATAAACATAATGCCTTGATTGTAATGCTATACTTCGGATGAATGTTCATCACATCATTCCACTAATGGTGTGACCTTTTTATTAACAACATCCAATGTCCATGATCAGGAAACCTTGATCATCTTGTTAATCAACAAGCTAGTCTATAAGAGAGGCATAACTAGGAACCCTTTTTGTTTATTAAACACACATGTATTGATGTTTCCGATCAATACAATTCTAGCATGCAAAATAAACATCTATCATATATAAGGAATACATAATAACAACTTTATTATTGCCTCTCAAGGCATATTTCCTTCAATTACTACAATCAAGGTCTTCAGGCTCCTCCCTTTGGATTCTCATCATTTTGAGTTCTTCAACAGGATTAGGCTCAGCTTTACCTGCAAATTTAGCTAGAATGAGAGTTTGACTCTCGGTTATTGACATGGGTATATCCTACAGGTACTCGAGCTTGGTATATACGGCCTGAATACATGGAGGCCCACGGTGTCACCAGGGCCCAAATGAAGAACTCGAGTAACCTACGAACTCTCGATTGCTTGAAGAACAATAAGAAGCTAAAGATAGAAAGTTTAAAGGGAAAACCCTAACCTGTAACCGACTTGACCTGCTACCTGAGACCTAGCCTATCTATATAAAGGCTAGGAGGGGGCAGCGAGGAGGACACACACAACCCTAGTTTCCACAACCCTCACTAGATTGCATCTGCGCACCATTGTAATCCTCGATTCCCTTGATAATTCCACGAGCAGACAAGCAGGAGTAGAGACCTCTACGAGGCCTGAACCTGGGTAAATCTTCGAGTCCCCTGTGTGCTTGTTTGCTAGCCGATAGATGTCTCCAGCGCTCCCTCCTTCTCCAAAACCCAAGTCCATAACAATGGGCATTGATGAGTTAAACCCTCGCCAATTGGCACCGTGTGTGGGAACTGGGAGTGCTAATGTTGCGGCTTCTTCGGCCCCATCAACCGTGATCTACAACTCCGCAACAGCGGATATTCGCCAGCTCTTCGGCACGTTCGACTTCACCATCCATACGCCGGCCACTCTCCCGGCCTTCGAGTCCGTGGGCGACGAGATCAGCCTGGCGATAGGGAGCTTCCGCTTCCAAGTTGGTCAGATGGGCACGCTTCGCATGCTTGATCTGCCGACGGTGCCGGCGATTGCCCCAGCATCATGGATTCCTCCATCGATCGGCACCCTCAGTGAGCTCAACGCCCCGACAACAGTCGAGAACACGGTCAGCGACAGTAGTCGCGACTCTGATCTGAGCGATCTGGCCACTGAAGACGAATCCTATGGCTCTGAATCTGAGAGTTGTGGAAGTAGCAGCTTCCCCAATCACTTCATGTGTGCTATCATCAATGCAGGCGATACCTCTGCCAACAGCGACAACACGGGCAATCGCGGTAACGGAATCGACCCGCGTAATGGCAGCAACAGTGGCAATGGCGGCAACGGTGGCAATCGCACCCCCATCAACAATGGAGGAGCATTCGAACCTCCAACCATAATAAACGAGCAAACCGGCGAACGCATCATGATTAGGCTCAACGAGCAGGAATGGGCTCGCTGCCGCGAGGCCCTACGAGGCACTCCTCTACCCTTCGGATCTCCGCAAGAACTGCTAATGGGATACCACTGGCTCCTGAAGGAAGATTCAAGCGCCAAGTACAAACAATCGCGCAACTCGAGGCACACAAAAAAGCAGCAGAGGAGTCGAGCCTTCGTCGTGCTGGGCTCTCCTCCCACGGAGGATCTTCCTCTAAAGGCAACGAGTACATCGCCAAAAAGAGGCAATCTCGGATGGCCCATCTCACCGAGCAAGAGCGCATAGAAGCTGCAAAGGTCCTCGACTTCAACTCTATGACAGTCGATACACGGGGCAATGTGGTCCCTAAGACGCCACAGGCTGCAGTGATAGCGGCCACCATGTACCTCCTCAACAACCAACCGCCGGTTGGAGATCCCCGAGCCGCCATGCACCGATCTACGATCGTGGGCTTGGGATTAATCGATGCCGCCCTCGACAAGGAGCCAACACCAGAGCCAAAGAAGGGAAAAGCGCTAGCAAAGCGTTACTCCTCGCCCTCATCCAGTGATGACAGTCATGACCTGTCTCGACATCGCCACTCACGGCGACACGACCACAACTACGATACGCGTGATGACATCACGCAGCGCAAGATCGACAAAATCAAGGGCGCGATGTGCTCGGTCGACTGACTCAGAAGAGGAAGATGTGGAGCTCTGTGGCGCCAGATGCTTCAGCAGGTCCATCAGGCAGAAGCGAATGCCCAAGGGGTTCAAACTCCCATCGGAGAACCCGAAGTTTGACGGCCTACAAGACCCAATGAGCTGGCTGGAGGACCACATCTCCTCCGTCAGGCTCCACGGAGGCAGTCGAAGCACGGCCATGCAATGCTTACAGCTATAGCTGCAAGGCGCCGCCCGAGCATGGCTCAACAACCTCCCACACGGATCCATTCGCAGTTGGGATGAGCTAGTGTATAGCTTTGTGCGCAACTTAAAGGGCATGTACAAGCAGCCCGCATCAATCGAAGAGCTGAGATGCTGCTAGCAAAGATCGAGCGAATCGCTGCGCTGTTACATCCAAAGGTGGTCCATCATCAAGAACTCCACAGAGAACATCTCGGAGGATCGCACGATTGACGCATTCAACGGCAGCGTTCGCCGCATAGAGCTCAGGGAGGAGCTAGGCCGCTCAAAGCCCAAGACCATTAACCACCTGATGGAAATCGCGAATCGGTGGGCTGATGGAGAAGATTCAGTGAAAAACCGCGTCCAGTCCGACGAGGAGGCAGTACTCGAGTGCAGACGCGACCGCCGAGGCAAACGCCGTATGCGCATCTACGATGACCGCGACGACGTCAACATGGTCGCAGCTGGCTACGCCGACAGACGCGACGATAACTGCAACAGCGGATACCGAAGCGGTGGATACCACGACTCCGGGAAGACCACGCAAGTGTGGCAACGCCGCAACCGTGATGAGGCACCCGCAACATCCATCGAAGACAAACTATCCGGGCCATGCACGGTGCACTTCTACATCGACAAGCATGATGGAAAGAAGAAGTCTAGCCACCTCCTCAAAGACTGCCGCGAGTTCCTCAAATTGCATGAGGGATTGGTTCAGATGAATCGAAACGCAGTCGAAAGAGGCTACGGAGCGGCTCTAGGCGCCGTGGCACATGGCGCTCTGCCACCGCTACCCGGAATGCCCCCAAACGCAGCTGCGCCGGACCAGCACCAGGGAGGTGAACCCTACCCACGGGCCATGGGCACCATGATGATCCAAAAATGACGCCCCTCCAATCGGGTGCAGAAGGCCATCACTCGCCAAGTCAACTTGGCCACACACTCGCCACCATCTACCACTAAGTACCTCAGCAGAAGCGAGTCCTGCATCACCTTTGACAAACGTGATCATCCGCCTCAAGTACCTCGTCCAGGTAACTGTCCCCTCGTACTCGAGGCGCAAATCGGAGGCTTCGACATGAGTCGTGTCTTCATGGATGGCGGAAGCGGCATCAACCTCATATTCACGAGTACCTTGCGAGCAATGAGGACACAACATTCCACGGCATCGTCCCAGGCAAGGGTGTGTATCCCCTGGGCAAAATCAACCCCGACGTCATCTTCGGCATGCCAAAAAACTTTCGGCGCGAGCGCATCGACTTTGAAGTTGTCGACTGGCCCTCACAATACCACTGCATCCTCGGACGTGTCGCGTTCGCGAGGTTCATGGCAGTGCCACACTACGCCTACCTGCAGATGAAAATGCCAGGTCCCAATGGCGTCATCATAGTCAACGAGAGCTTTGAGAGGTCCGACAGTTGCGACAGGGAATTCAACAGAATTTCCCAGTCCTTCGGCATGCAGGAGGAACTCGCGAGACTAAAGGAGTCGACAGACAACAGTCTGCCTCCCCTAAGCCGGCCAATCTCGCCCGATCTATCTTTCGACTCCTCAGTGCACATAAAGAAAGTGCAGGTTCACCCATCGGACCCCGCCAAAACGGCCCTCATCGCCAACAACTTGAGTCCCGCATAGGAACTCGCGCTCGTAGAATTCCTCCGTGAGCATTGCGAAATTTTCGCCTGGTGTCCTGCAGACATGCCAGGAGTTCCCAGGGAATTTGCCGAGCACGCACTCAACGTCAACCCCGACGCAAGGCCAGTCAAGCAAATAATTCGGCGATTGTCTGAGCCACGGGCGCAGGCAGTTGGAATGGAGATCAACAGACTCCTTGACGCCAAGTTCATACGCGAGATCAAGGAAAGCTCTTGGCTCGCCAACACGGTGCTGGTACCAAAAAAGGACACGGATATCCTGCGGATGTGCGTGGACTTCACCTCTCTGATTAAGCACTGCCCAAAGGATCACTTCCCGTTGCCGCGCATCGACCAGATCATCGACTCCACCGCGGGATGTGAGCGCCTCTGCTTCCTCGACGCCTACTCAGGCTATAATCAGATTCGAATGAAGGAGGAAGATCAAGAGAAAACAGCGTTTACAACGCCCTTTGGTGTGTTCTGCTGCAACACAATGGCCTTCGGGCTAAAGAACGCAGGAGCCACCTACCAGCAGTGCATGCAGGCTTGCCTCAAGGAACAACTTGGTCGCAACATTCAAGTCTATGTCGACGACATAGTAATCAAGACCAAGGAGGAAGCCTCCCTAATCGACGATTTGTGCGAAACCTTCGCCAACCTCGACCGCTACCGGATCAAGCTCAATCCGGACAAATGCGCCTTTGGCGTGCCATCCGGGCACCTACTCGGGTACCTCATCTCCGCAAGAGGAATCAAGGCAAACCCAAAGAAAATAAAAGCCATACTAGCCATGGAGAAGCCAAAAAACATAAGGGGTGTTCAGCAGCTGGCTGGGCGAATCGCGGCCCTCAGTCGGTTCATCAGTCGGATGGGTGAAAAGGCGCTGCCCTTCTACCAACTCCTCCACAAAGCCGAAAAGTTTGAGTGGACCAAGGAAGCGAGGAAGCATTCGAAGACTTCAAGCGCCTTCTATCCACCTCGCCAGTACCAGTGACCCCACGGGAAAGGGAACCACTATTGCTATATATCTCCGCCACCAACCAGGTGGTCATCACAGTGCTCGTCATCGAGAGAGCCGAGGAAAACAAGGTCCACGGGGTACAACGCCCAGTATACTACCTCAGCGAGGTCCTCACGCCAACAAAACAGCGGTACCCGCACTACCAGAAGCTGGCGTACGGTGTCTTCATGACCGCCTGGCGACTGCGCCATTACTTCCAAGAACACCCAATCGTGGTGGTCAACGACGCCCCGTTGGGACACATCCTCAATAACCCCGACGCCACAGGACGAGTCACGTTTGGGGAATAGAATTGTCTCCACGAGACATCACATATGAAAAGCGTAACGCAATCAAGTCGCAAGTTCTTCCTGACTTCCTCGTGCACTGGATGGAGAACTAGCTCCCTGAATAACCAGACATGTCCTACCTCTGGACAATGCACTTTGATGGATCCAAGAAAAAGGACGGAGCAGGTGCAGGTGTCATATTGACATTACCCCAAGGGGACAAGCTGAAGTACATCCTGCGAATGCAGTTCACCGCCTCCAACAACAAAGCTGAGTACGAGACCCTGCTACACGGGATGAGGATGGCAAAGGCCCGCGGCGCCAAGAGACTCATTATTTATGGCGACTCCAAGTTGGTTTTCAACCAAACAATGCATGAGTGCGACGTACTGAGCGACAACATGATCGCCTACCGCGACCTCTACGACACACTCGAGGGAGACTTTGATGGCTGCGAGCTGCGACACGTAGGCCGCGAAAGCAATGAAGAGGCAGATGCACTCGCCAACATAGGCTCTACCTGTGCCCCCATACCACCTGGGGTATTTCTCGAGCGCATCTGCGAACGCTCCATCAAGCCAAAGGCAGCAGAGAAGAAAACAAGCGCAGCAACGGACTCGGGGGCTACGCCGCCCAATGAAATAGCTATCATTCTTATTAGTTGTAGTGGGAGAAAATTCAACAAAATAGCTATCATTATTATTCTCATCACCATAGTCATCAAATATAGGAGGCATATTGTAATCATAATTAATTTCCTCCTCAATAGTAGGTGGACTGAAAATATCATATTCATCATTGTAATCATCATATATTGGAGGTTTGGTATCATCATAAGCAACAGAATAGCTATCTTCCAAAGCCGGGGAACTAAAAAGATAATTTTCATAAAAACTAGCTTCCCTAAGCTTAGACTTTACCATAGCATTAGCAATAATGGTGTCCAAAGAGTTCATACTAACAACATTGCTATTAGCATGCAAATAAAGTTCCATAGGTTTTTTAATTTTCTCTTCAAACACTTCATGTCCTAACTCAAGATAAATACTATAAAGCTCTCTAATTTTTTTGTTGTTTTCCATTAAGCCTAACTAGTGAAAACAAGAAACAAAAAAGACAAAATTGCAGAATATCTAAAGGAAATAACTTCGAGCACTCACACCGGAGGATGTGAGTACCTTTTACCTTACCTCCCCGGCAACGGCGCCAGAAAAGAGCTTGATGTCTACGCACTTCTATTCTTGTAGACAGTTGTTGGGCCTTGATACATTGCAAATGTATCTATAATTTTTGATGTTCCATGCTTGGTTTTATCTACTTTCTTATGTTTTGTCCACACTTTGGAGTACTTTTCATATGATTATTTGTACTAACCTACTAATAGTTGCAAAAGTGCACAATGTTCTTGTTTTACACTTTGATGTGTAGGAATTACCAAGAATACAAGTGGAAACCTTGTTGGAGTCAAATTGGGATTTTCCAGAAATCTGTCTCAGAACTCTTTTTGAAGATGGTCACGTTTCGGTCGAAGACGGTGTCAAATGGACAACTCTTCAACTACAAAGTTGTTGGAAATTTCGTGACAAACATTCTGAACATAAAATTTAGCTGATTCTGAGTCCATACGAGCCTTTTAGGCCCGATTTACTGCAGCCCAAGATTGGATGACGGGAATCCGAAAAGCTATATAAAGAGAGGAAACCTAATTCGCCCAGGAGACCTCCACCCACGAATTTGCAGCCACCAAAGCCACGTTTTTGCCTCTCCCATAGATCCCATCTCCATGGGGAAGGGCTCCAAAGAAGCCATTAAGGAAGGGTGCTAAGGGGCGGTGCTCCCCTGTGATACCGGTGCCGGGGAAGGAATCCTCCGTGTTGCCACCAGCGCCGCCGCCTCTTCACCATCTTCACTGCCATCTCCATCGATCTCCATCACCGTTGCTGACTCCCATGATGAGGAGGGAGTAGTTCTATCTTGAGGCTAAGGGTTCTACTGGTAGCTATGTGTTCATCTCTCTCTCTATGCATGATCTTATTGAGATCATGAGCTTGTAATCTATAGATCTACCGTGCTACTCAAGTGCTTTAATAGATCTCTGCTCTCCCCATGTGTGTGAAAGTGACAGCGTGCACACCATGGTGGCACTTAGGCTAGAGATTACAAATACTTATTATGCGTTATATTTGGAGTTGGATGTCTTTATGAAATTGTGGTGTTTGTTGGACTCATCTAGTACTCAAGGTGACAGTGCGGGGTTTTCTAGATGGGAAAGGCTTACTTTGAGGTGTGCTGTTATAGCCCTACCATCGATTAGAGTGTTCAACCGGAGAGTAGTTAAGAGTAGTATCATAAAGAGAGGATATATTTATGAGAGAGTGTTCACTAGTGAAAGTATGATCCCTAGGCCTTGTTTCTAAGCATTGATACACCGTTTGCAATTAGATCTGTTACATGTTTGCTTGCTTCCATCTTTATTTCAGTTTGCCTTTAGTTTCTTCCACGCCATCAAGCTATCCTCTATCACCGTTACCACTTATAATTATTCATACCACTCGTATTTCACTATCTCTTCGTCGAACTAGTGCACCTATACACCTGACAAGTGTATTGGGTGTGTTGGGGACACAAGAGACTTCTTGTATCTTAATTGCAGGGTTGCTTGAGAGGGAATACCTTTGACCACTTCCTCCTTGAGTTCGATAAACCTTTGGTGATCCACTTAAGGGAAAACTTGCTGCTGTTCTACAAACCTCTGCACTTGGAGGCCCAACAATTGTCTACAAGAATAGAAGTGCGTAGACGTCAAGCTATTTTCTGGCGCCGTTGCTGGGGAGGTAAGGTAAAAGGTATTCACACCGGAGTATTAAAGAAAAAGAACCTCCCACGACAAATGCCTATTTTATGGCGCCGTTGCCGGGGAGGTAAGGTAAAAGGTACTCACATCCTCTGGTGTGAGTGCTCGAAGATATTTCCTTTAGATTCTGCAATTTTGACTTTTTGTTTCTTGTTTTCACTAGTTAGGCTTAATGGAAAACAACAACAAATTAGAGAGCTTTATAGTATTTATCTTGAGTTAGGACATGAAGTGTTTGAAGAGAAAATTAAAAAACCTATGGAACTTTATTTGCATGCTAATAGCAATGTTGTTAGTATGAATTCTTTGGACACCATTATTGCTAATGCTATGGAAAAGTCTAAGCTTGGGGAAGCTAGTTTTGATGAGCATGATATTTTTAGTCCCCAAGCATGGAGGAGAAAATTTACTTTGATGATACTATGCCTCCAATATATGATGATTATGGTATTATCAATCCACCTACTATTGAGGAGGAAATTAATTATGACTACAATATGCCTCCTATATTTGATGATTATGGTGATGAGAATAATAATGATAGCTATTTTGTTGAATTTGCTCCCACTATGATTAATAAGAATGACTATGCTTATGTGGAGAATATTAATTCTTTTATGCATGTGGCTCATGATAAGAATGTTTTATGTGATAGTTATATTGTTAATTTTATTCATGATGTTACTGAAAGTTATTATGAGAGAGGGAAGCATGGTTTTATGTGTCTCAACAATATTAAGTTTCCCCTCTTTATGTTGAAAGTCTTGAACTTGCACTTGTTTTGCTTTCCTATGCTTGTTGCTTTGTGCTTTCATGACTTGTTTCTTTACAAGATTCCTATGCATAGGAAATGGGTTAGACTTAAATGTGTTTTGAATTTTCTTCTTGATGCTCTCTTTTACTTCAATTCATATTTCTCATGTGAGCATCTTTTCAAACTATCATGCCCAACTTAAAGGCGTTAAAGAAAAGTACTTATTGGGAGATAACCCAAAAGTTTTAGTTGAGTCTTGGAAGTTATTACCTCTGTAATAACCGCTCCTTATCCTTTTTATTTGCTTTTTGTGCCAAGAGTAACCTCTAATGAGAGAGAAGTAATGATTGGGAAAGTTGCTGTCCCGAAACAGATTTCTGTGCTTCACCGTAAAAATTCGTGTAAAATCACTGAACGTCCTTTTGAGGCGTGAATTTTTGTGCTTCTGCCCTAGGTTGTTATCTAACTTTCTTTAGTTCAACACTTTTTTTATTTGAGCAACAGGTCTTCGAAAAAATTCGTCTTTACCTACTGGTCTGTTTTGACAGATTTCTGCCATTATTTGCATTTGCTTCTTGTTGGTTCCTTTTTAAGTTCTTTTGGGGAATTGAGCTTTTTTAGGGAAGTGCTACAGTAGCTAGTGTTCTAATGGAAGTTTATTTGGTGTTAGAACTGAACCTTAAAGACCTATTATCTTGAGTGCACTAATGTTGCTAATATAGATTGTGTGAAGTTTTGTATGAAGGAAAATTTCAGGTGTATGGAAGGAATGAGTAATGAGATGAAGGATGGACTAAAGCTCAAGCTTGGGGATGCCACGCATGTCACCCCAAGAAATATCCAAGAAGTACAAGCTTCAAAGCTTGGGGATGCCCAAGGCATCCCCTTCTTCATCAATAAAAATTCTAGGTTTCTTCCAAACGCTTCATTTTTATTGCTTCATGCACAGTTGTGTTTTTCTGGGAGCGACTTCTTTTTCGTTTTTGTTTTGGTTTTTCGTTTTCTTTGGTTTGCTTAGTGTTTTGAATAAATTGGTTGGACCCCTCTTTCATACATTGGTTTGCAAATAGTTTGGTTTGGTTTGGAAAAGAGTAGGAAAGTTCATGCTTATGTGGTAAAAGGAGCTCGTTTTTGACTGTGATCTATGCTCTGTCATGCCATGCTTGATATTGTTTTGGATTTATTCTTAGTATTCTTTGCTGTAGCATGACTTGTTATAAACAATTGAGATTGCTTAATGTGCTTTGGATGAATAATGCATTGTTTTAGCATATTAAAGCATAGTATTGTGGTATTCTCCTTTGATACTTTATTTGGGTTGACTTGGCGCATGCTCACACCATGTTATGACTATCCCAAGTCACCATAAGCGTTGATGATCTTTTAGTTTTCAACTTTTAGTATCACTTTATGCTTTGATCAATGATGTTTTGTCGCTCTGCATGATTATGGCCATTATTGCTCTCTTAGTTTGCCGCTCCCAGTCTTTTGCTAGCCTCCATAACCAAGTATGAGTTCCACTCATGCATCCAACTCCTAAAACCAAGTTACTCCAAAGAGTCCACCATACCTACCTACTAGCATATGCTATTCCAAGTATATTCATGTTTTTGTTTACCTTCCAAATTAAACTTGTTATGAGAAAACTAGTGATTAAAGCTCTCACGAACTTGATGGCACACTTTACTTTTCTTGCCCTTAATAAACTTGAACCATTATGTCGTCTATGTTGTATATGCTTGCACTTATTTGTTGGGGATTAGCAGAACCATGTTGTCATGGGGAACGCTTTCAACATTGCACGGGTACTTTGTACCTAGTTGATATCATGTTCTTTTGTCTATGGATGTTGTTGGTGTGAAATGAAAGGGGAGCTTGGAAGTCCATGGAGTTATGTATATGTGTTAGAGAAACACCTGGGCCGTTGGTCTAATCCATGCTGACATGGTGGAAACCGGCAGCGTAACCATAATGAGCTGTCTATGAAGCATTCTTATAAAAAAAGAGTCCTATATTGAGAAAAAAGAGAAAAAGAAAAAGAAGAGATTATGAAAAGAGGAATGTGAGAAAAAAGCACCATATTCCCATGGTAAATAAGAAGATTGCTGAGATGCTCGTTGTCTGCTTGCCTTGTCATTTTGATATGGGGATTCTTCCGTATCATCGGGCAAGGGGTACCCCGTTGGCGGTTCTCTATGATACACATATACTTACAATGACAAGAACTTACCGGTGACTAAACTTGAGTAGCATGAGGAGCGGCCCTCGTATACAAGGGACATGAGATTTATGACTTATACTTCGTCAAGCATGTACACCATAGTTTGTTCACTTTAACCTTAATCACTTCAAGATGCTTATGATAGGGGCTATGAGAGCTGAAAGCTATAAGTACCATAATTTTTGGAAGCTCTTTATGAGACTTGAATCCCTACTTCCTTTTATAAAGGCCTTTCTTCCACCATTATGTTGAGTCTCCACCTTCTATCTTTATGCACCTACTATGAGAGCATAGTGGCCATTCTTAGTTCTATGTGCATTGTCCCAAGACTAGTTGATTGATGCATAACTTGATATTGCTTGTTCTAAACTATTTGTATCTAGTCACTCTTATGAACTTTGAAGGTGTCCTATGCATTTATATTTGCTACTCTATGAGGGACAAGCTGAATACTATTATGCTATGTTTTCTTTATGTGAAACAAACAAACGTCTTGCAAAGCATTGTTATTCATGAATCTTTTGTTTGTGCCTTTTGATTTTGCATCATAGTTTCTTTGCTTATTGCTAGAACTTTGTCTTTCATGCTATGATTGAAGTACTATGATCCCAGCTTTGAATGTTTTACAAATACTTTGATCAAGTCTTTGATGGTGCATGTCACCTCAAAAATTATTCTTTCTTTTTATCACTTACCTACTCGAGGACGAGCAGGAGTTAAGCTTGGGGATGTTGATACATTGCAAATGTATCTATAATTTTTTATGTTCCATGCTTGGTTTTATCTAATTTCTTATGTTTTGTCCACACTTTGGAGTACTTTTCATATGATTATTTGGACTAACCTACTAATCGTTGCAAAAGTGCACAATGTTCTTGTTTTACACTTTGATGTGTAGGAATTACCAAGAATACAACTGGAAACCTTGTTGGAGTCAAATTGGGATTTTCCAGAAATCTGTCTCAGAACTCTTTTTGAAGATGGTCACGATTCGGTCGAAGACGGTGTCAAACGGACAACTCTTCAACTACAAAGTTGTTGGAAATTTCACGACAAACGTTCCGAACATAAAATTTAGCTGATTCCGAGTCCGTACGGGCCTTTTAGGCCCGATTTACCGCAGCCCAAGATTGGATGACGAGAATCCGAAAAGCTATATAAAGGGAGGAAACCTAATTCGGCCAGGAGACCTCCACCCACGAATTTGCAGCCACCAAAGCCACGTTTTTGCCTCTCCCATAGATCCCATCTCCATGGGGAAGGGCTCTGAAGAAGCCATGAAGGAAGGGTGCTAAGGGGCGGTGCTCCCCTGTGATACCGGTGGCGGGGAAGGAATCCTCCGTGCCGCCACCGGCGCCGCCGCCTCTTCACCATCTTTACCGCCATCTCCATCGATCTCCATCACCGTTGCTGACTCCCATGATGAGGAGGGAGTAGTTCTCTCTTGAGGCTAAGGGTTCTACTGGTAGCTATGTGTTCATCTTTCTCTCTATGCATGATCTTATTGAGATCATGAGCTTGTAATATATAGATCTACCTTGCTACTCAAGTGCTTTAATAGATCTCTGCTCTCCCCATGTGTGTGAAAGTGACAGCGTGCACACCATGGTGGCACTTAGGCTAGAGATTACAAATACTTGTTATGAGTTATATTTGGAGTTGGATGTCTTTATGAAATTGTGGTGTTTGTTGGACTCATCTAGTACTCAAGGTGACATTGTGGGGTTTTCTAGATGGGAAAGGCTTACACTACTAGGAAACAATCTATAGATAGACAAGATGTTCAGTGGCGCATAGGCCAATTTGTGCACCATAGGAAGACATCAGTGGCGCATTGGAAAGAATGCGCCACAGAAGTTTGGAAGTTCTTTGGCGCATTTTCTAGAGCATGCGCCACAGAAGATTGGTGGGACCCGCCGGCGGGGGGATGATCCAAGTTCTGTGGTGCATTCTGTAATATGCGCCACAGAACATGGAGGAGGGCCCCACCACGGAATCTAATTGACCCAAGTTCTGTGGCGCACGTTGACATATGCGCCACAGAAGTGAACCATATGTCAACGTGCGCCACAGAACTTGGGGGTGGGCCCCACAGAGGGAATCTTATTCACCCTCTTCTGTGGCGCACATGGTAGAAATGCGCCACAGAAGTTTCAGCATCTGTGGCGCATTTCCTCCATATGCGCCACATATGAGGGAGTCCAGATCCATATGTTAAAAAGGTGACATGAGCTAGCTTTCTTATCTATCTATCCCACCACCACCCATTTCACATCTCTACCTCCTCCCAACTCGTCTTCCTCCTCCCTCACACCCCATCTTGCCCATAGTTTCTCCATTTTCTTATATCTAAACCTACTTTAATCCATAGATTGGTAAGTAGAAGCTTCGCTCCAACTTCTAGATCTAAAAGTTCCTTACTTTTCCCTCTCACATCTCTCTATTTGTTTACTAATTTCCTCTCCACCAACTTGCATTGTAGATATATTTGTCCATACTCTCTCATCAAGCGGTCTCGTCTCACTATTATTGTGTCTACTATAGGTGAGTACTTGGCCATCATGAACATGTAGGTGAAGCTTGTCGCGCGGGCGGTGTGTGTGTGCGATCCATGGCGAGACGATGCTTGTGTGTGGTGCATGAATGTTTGCAATGGGAGGAAGTTTTTTGTTGTTTTCTTGTTGTTCTCGGGCCCGGCCGGTGTGGTTGCATCGATGTTTGCTGAAATGTTGATTCATTTCCATTTCGGCAAATTTTTGCACTACCCATATGTCCTAATTTTAGGAAAGGTCATGCCGAAATTTTTCCGGCTAGCATTCATGCATGTGTGTGTTCATATGGTGTGGTTCTCACCTATATTCTCTATTTTGACCGCTCAGGCAACCATGGTACTCACGATGAGCGAAGGTCGAATTGCTAGGTACAAGAAAGGCGCGAAGGAGGACATGATTCTGAACAACAAGACCATGATAAGATGTCCATGTCGAACATGCAAACTACAGCGCTGGATCGACCCTGAATCTGGACAATTGGAGGGTCACCTGCTTAGGCGCGGTTTCATGCGCGACCTCAATGAGGCGCCGGTAGGACATGGTGGTGGTCAGGAAGATGTGGGCGGGCGAGAAGACGAAGAGTCTACTGGGCATGATCATCATGATGAAGGAGATGCCTGCGGGCATGATCATCATGATGAAGGAGATGCTGGCGGGCATGATCAGCATGGAGAAGGAGACGACGACGGGCATGATCATGAAGAAGGAGAAGACGCGAACACACAGACGCTGCTAACTTCGATCTTGCAGGACCCTCATGTTCAAGAACTGCTCCTCAAGGAGACGAGCAACGACAAAGCTGCAGCCAGAGAGAAAGCCAAGCTGGCCCAAATGGAGGTAGATGGGATGACTCCATTGTATCCTGGGTGTCGCCCCGAGGATACACGTTTGAGTGTAACACTCAAGGCTCTAGAGATGAAGGACGAACACAAATGGACCGATGTGAGCTTCAACGCGAACATGGAATACTGGCACGACCGACTTCCTAAGGGGAACACATTGCCAACAAGTATCGAGGAGGCCAAGAAAATCGTGTGCCCTCTCGACCTACCACACATTAAATACCATGCATGCATCAATGATTGTGCACTTTATCGGAACGAGTACGCGGATAGAACCACTTGTCCGGTGTGTGGTCAAGGACGGTACAAGAGAGGGAACAAGAAAGTTCCTCGAAAAGTGGTATGGTACTTTCCTATCACCCCTCGTCTGCAGCGATATTTCGTAGATCCTAAGGAAGCAAAGCTCATGCAATGGCACGCGGAAAGAGAGAAACCCGAAGATGATCCAGAGAAGGGCAAGATCCTGACACACCCTTCAGACGCTAGCCAGTGGAACGCATTAGACATCGAGTTCGAAGAGTTCGGGGGCGATGCAAGGAACGTCAGGCTGGGTATGAGCACCGATGGACTCAATCCTTTTGGAAACCAGAGTAGCACGCATAGCACCTGGCCCGTGTTTGTATGGCCATACAACCTCCCCCCGTGGCTATGCACGAAGCAAAGGTATGTACACATGAGCATTCTTATTCAGGGGCCGAAACAACCAGGTATTGATATGCATCTGTATCTCGGGCTATTGAGAGAGGAGTTAGCCAGCTTGTGGGAGACGCCGGCTCGTACGTGGGACGCCTACACTAAAGAATATTTCCATCTGAGAGCCGCGTTGCTCACGACCGTGCAGGACTATCCTGGTTACGCATATGTATCGGCCCAGGTGAACCACAGACACAATGCATGCGTCAAGTGCATGGATGACACACCGCATCTCCAGCTACCAAGGGATCCCGGGTCTTCGAAAACCGTGTTCCAAGGTACTCGAAAGTGGCTCCGCATGGATCACCCGTGGAGAAAACATGGTGACCTGTTCAATGGTAAGGACCAGCTCGAAAGAGCCCCGCGTCCGAGGAGCGGCAAAGAAATCGAGGAGCTTTTGAATAATTGGGTAGATTGCCCTGCGCCTGGAAAAAAATGACCGAGGACAAAGCCGCTGCTGGGTGTATGGAAAGCAAGGTCTGTTTTCTGGGACCTGCCGTATTGGAAGGTCCTTCACACTCCCCATAGCCTCGATGTAATGCACATCACAAAGAACGTTACCGAGAGTCTGCTTGGCACTCTACTGAACATGCCGGAGAGGACCAAGGATGGGCCAAAAGCAAGAAAGGACCTTAAATTGCTTGGCATAAAGAAAGATATTCAGTACCCTGATAGTGATGATGATGATGATGATCATCATCATCATTAGGAAGGGACTCAAGGTTGCGGCAAAAGAGTTAAGAAGAATGAGGTGGTGCTTCGCGCTGCCTGCTTCACTCTGAGTCTGGAGGAGCTCGAGCAGTTTTTCAGGTGCCTCTTAGGAGTGAATGTTCCTCACGGTTACTCGGGGAAGATAAGCAGATATCTGGACGTGGCGAAGAAGAGGTTCAACGGTATGAAGTCTCATGACTGTCACGTGCTGATGACGCAGATACTCCCTGTTGCGATCCATGGGATAATGGACGAGCATGTCCGTGAGACGTTGTTTGGCCTCTGTAACTTTTTCGACGTCATATCTAGGAAGTCGATCGGTGTGAAGCAGCTCGACAGGCTACAGGAAGAGATCGTGATGATACTATGCGAGCTTGAGATTTACTTCCCGCCCGCATTCTTCGACATCATGGTGCATCTGCTTGTACATGTCGTGGACGACATCATCCAGCTCGGGCCGACATTCCTGCACAACATGATGCCATTTGAAAGGCTAAACGGTGTCATCAAAGGATTCGTTCGCAACAGGTCTCGTCCAGATGGAAGCATAGCCAAGGGCTTTCTGATCTACGAGTGCATCTCCTTCTGCCAGAATTATCTAACCACCGAGAACGAGGATGTTGGAATACCCACAAAGAAGCACCTCGGCAGGCTCGGTGGATATGGTCACCGTGAGGGCTGCCGCTCACTACATGTCGGCATTGATGGTCGACGCACTGATTTTGAAAGGGCACACCGAGTCGTGCTACAACACATTGAAGTGGTCGGCCCTTGGGTCGAAGATCACAGAAGCTTAATCGAGCAGGAGTACGTCGACCAGGGCCGGCCAAGGAAGAAGGGAGACGTAACTAGAGAGCACAACTCTAGCTTCACGGGTTGGTTCAAGAAAAGGCAACTGGACAATCCCCCATAGACGCCTTCTACGGAAGATCAAAAACTCATATTCTCCTTGTCGCAGGGCCCAGGGCACAACCTAAGGACCTATCAGTCATACGACATAAACGGTTACAGATTCTACACCGAGGAAAAGGACAAGAATAGTGAATATCAAAACTCAGGAGTAACTATGTTATCCTTTGCTGATGACGAGACTACTATGATGGAAAGATTCTACGGAAGGATCGAGGAGATATGGGAGCTCGACTACTGTGGAGAGATCGTACCGATGTTCCGTGTTAGATGGGCCAAGAACATGGAAAAAGAAGGCCGCTATTTCACCACAATGGTTATACCAGATGCCAAATCAACAAAGAACGCCTCCGCAAAAAATAAGCCTTGGGTACTCGCTAGCCAAGTTGATCAATGCTTTTTTATTACCGACCCGTCAAAGCCCAACCGTGTTGTAGTTAGGAGGGGCAAGAGGAGCATCATCGGAATGGAAGGAGCCGCCAACGAGCAAAACTTCGACAAAAACGGTGACCCGAAGATCGAAGAGGAATTCGACAAGTACTTCGACATGCCTACTACTACTAAAGTAAGAAGGAAGACCACACTTCCTACTAAAGGTTGTCCATTCACAAGAAGAAATCTCAAAGTGCATGGGCTAAAGTATTCAACCACGGCGAAAAAGGGCAAGAAGATTGTGAAGAGACACTAGCTCGACACATCACATGATTGTATATGTTCGGAGAGAGAGTTTTTTTGAATAAATATGAATGTTTGTATATGTTCTTGCTTCATTTTAGACATATATATATATAATTAAAAACACATTACATGATTGTATATGTTTGGGGAGACATATAATGTGATATTCGTGTGGGTATACAAATTCACATTTGTGTGTGACAAGCAAACACACACACACACACATATATATATGATTCGGGAGGGTTTTTTGAATAAATATGCATATGTGTTCTTGCTTTTTGTTGGAATAAATATGCATATGTGTAATTAAAAATATTTTTTTTAAAAAAGAAAAAAATAGTGTGAGACAGCCAGGATTCGAACCTGGCTGCCCCAGGTGAGATCAAGGGAGCAAGACCACCAGGACAAGTATATGATCTTGTCATACTACGACACCACGCTGTTTTGGACTATGACCAAAAGTTCTGTGGCGCATTCCCAAAGAATGTGTGGCGCATTCAGTGAGAATGCACCATAGAATGTTCACACTTAGCCAAATAGACAGTTTGGCCTGATCTCCCCTAATCCCCCCTTCCTCTCTCTCTCAATCCAATTCTCTCTGTTTTCCCTAGCAACCGCGCGTGCCAAGGAACCCAAGCCCCCGCCGCTGGAGCCCGTGGAGGAGGAGAGAAGCCCCCGCCACCGGAGCCCGTGGAGGAGGAACCGCCGCCGGAGTCCACTGCGTCCACCGTTCGCAGGAGGAGGCAGCACCGCACCGCCAAGATTCAAGAAGGAGAAGGCCCCACTCGCAGCAGGGAGCATTGCGCCACCAAGCTCCAGGAAGGAGGAGGCCCCGCCCGTAGCAGGAGGAGAAGGGCACGGTCGGTGCTTGCCACCGCAGCCAGAAGCCACCTCGCCGTCCACCGTCTTCTTGCCGTCCACCTTGCAAGCCACCCTAGGTAATCGCCGCATCCTTCCCCTAGGTTACCTAGCGCTCGTCGTTCTATGTCTTCCCCTAGGTTGCAAAGCTTGATTACTTATGCCCTTTAATCTGTAATTGGCCTACACACTCATATCTCAGTCGATACAGACAGTACTAATTTGAGAATCAGTAATTGGCCTTTAATATGTAATTGGCCTTTAATCTGTAATTGGCCTACACAAGTTCAAAATTGGAGAATTGTTGCAGACAGTACTAATTTCTAGTCATTTTAATATCATTATTATAGTAATAATACATGCAAGTCCCACATAAAGTGAATTGGTACCATAGTACTGGCTGCTGTAGATAGATTCCAGATCGCATGATTATTGATCAATTACTGGCTGATTAGTACTCTGGATGCGAGATCTGTGAGATGCATGGTGAGAAAAAACCCTTTGGGTTCTAATTCTAAGAGAACAGAGAAGCTCTATCAGAAAGTATTGTTGTAATTGCGCCGGTTAGCTTGCCTTTCCCTGCAGTGACACAGAAGAAGATGAGAGAGTTGAACCTTGCACCATTAGCTACCGACAGAGGATCCCCGGGAACACGTACGTCTCCCTGGAGACACGCCAGAAATCTAGGCACAAAATCACTGAAAACTGAAAATGATGAGCTACTAGCGCTGACTGAACCTTCGTTTCACTTAATAAAAAATATAAGCCTCTGTGCTTACATCAACCATGGAGGTTTACGTGAGTCATCACACATATAAATTTTCTTTTGGTAAAACCAACAAGGAATTAGTTAAGACAGTCAGTCAAACGCCCACTCGCTCGCATGAAAACTGTTGCAGACAGTACTAATTTCTAGTCATTTTAATATCATTATATTTGGAGGGAGTAATTTCTAATATTTGGAGGGAGTAATTTGGAGGGAGTAATTTAAATGGAGTAATTTGGAGGGAGTAGTAGAGTAGCTTTTGTTGTTGTGTGCATCAGCAACACAATTGGTGTTTGATTCTCTCTCTATATGTGGTTGAGATGTGTTGTCACTGCTGTGATTGTCAAGTCTTTTTGTCACATCACATTAACAGGTCATTTTCAGTTTTGTTGCTAGCATTGACAAGGGGAAATGGCATGTGTCTCCAACTGAAAGGCTAAAAGACATGCCTCTGTTTACCATACTTATATTACACTTCTATAGCAAATACTACTGCTGTTACACTTCTACTGTTCAGCAAGTACTACTATATCTGTTATATATACATGGGGCTGTGATGTGATGATGGACTAGTATATCTGTTATATATATACTGCACGTGGATGATGGATATGATGGATGCTGGGGTCAATGCATGGGGCTGTCAATATGGGGATGGGGTGTTTTGTCTTGCAGGGATTTCATTTGAGTTGCCCATTTCTCCCGAAGTGTCGATTCACTTCCGTTTCGGTTGAGAAATGGGCACTCCTAGGTCAAAAAATTAGCAAAGGTCATGCCGAATTTTTTGGCCGAGATTTGTGCTAACATTTTGCCTCTTTTAAATAGAGTAGTGCAAACATGTCGGGCAACAAGGAGTCTGGCCCTTCTAAGCACATGATCAGCATCGAAGAACAAGCTAGACAGGCCAACCAGTCATTCTGGCAGGGGTCCCAACAGGAGGAGGAGGAGGCGATGAGGATGACACGACCACCGGAGGAGGAGGCGACCATCGCCAGAGGTGCTGGGGCCAATGAGGGCGGAGATCCTGATTACGAGGGGGACGAAGAGGATGACACCACCGATGGCGGCGAGAGGACGGATGGCGGTAGCGGCAACCCGGCCGCTTCTCAGAAGAAGAAGAAGGAACAAAAGGAGCGGAAGGTGCCAGTGCTCGCCACTGTCTGTGATGAGTTCACTGAGGTCACAGAAAGTGGCCAACCCATTGCGCCAGAGGCGATTGCTAAAGGGTACGGCCTGCAAATCGGGTGCATCGTCCGAGAAATCATGTCGATCAACACGAAGTACATCAGACATGCTGACCATGCAGCTTTGGTCGATAACCTCCTTAAGAAGCTTCACAAGCGATACAGATTCCCAGAGCAGTTTAGAAACCTCGAGAGAAATAAGAACCCGGTGAACAGACTAGCCCTCACGAAGATGAGCAACGCCTTGAGCAGCTGGAAAACCCGGGTGAAGAATAGCATTGACAAAGGTGAAAGCTGGGAGGTTATTAGTAAGAAAAATCCGATGCTCGACGAAGAGGAGTTTAGGATATTCAAGGCGGATATAGCTACCGCTGACACTATAAAATGGACTCAATGGGGAAGGAGTATGCGGGAACAGAACATAGGTAACCACCACCTTGGAAGCGGCGGTTACAGGGGGAAACATGCCATTTGGGACAAGGAGGACGCCGAGCTTGAATGCCTTGGTAAAGACAACCCTTGGCTTAAAATCACGGACTTGCAGCTTAGGCAATTTGTTCGGGCCCGCTACTACCTGGACAAGGAAACAGGGGAGTTCATCACCGACGATCCGGAGGTGAAGGAATTCGAGAAGAATCTGGTAAGGAATTTATCGCCGATCTCAAGTCAATTGCGTTCTAATTAAGATAATGAAGCCAAGAATCTAAATGGGTTCACCTTTCCTTGTCTCTGCAGGAGGAGGAACTGAACGCTACTGCCACAGAGTCGATCCAGGATTCGACGGAGCCGTGGGACACGGTTTTCAACAGGGCGACCAATGCTTACAAGAAGAGGGACAAGGGGTTGCTGCCGTCCTCAGCTGGCCGTGTGTCCGGCTTCGGTACGAGCATGAAGTTCAAGGAGTTCTACAAAGAGGACGCCAGGAAAAGAAGGGACAGGAAGAACCAGGATAAAGCCGCTGTTGTAGAGCTGAAGATGAAGGTGCAGACATTGGAGGAGAAGGCGGTGGACCAGAAAACGGTGGATAAGTTAGTGGAAGAGAAGCTCCGCTCGATGACCCCCCCTGAGTTTTTCGAGGGGCTTACTGCTTGGAATGCGGGAGGTCGACAGGGGCCGATACATCTGCCCAGATTAAGCGGCAGCAACTCGGGCATCAATGTTACCGTGTCGCCGGACCTGGTGACCCCGCCAGCTGTCAACGTCAGGACGCAGCCCCTCGTTTTGGTCACACCTACGCCCCCTCCCGCGAATGATACCAATAAGGCGCAGCCGACGGTGGCGGTGCTTCGTGAGGCACCCGAGCGGGAGATTGCAGATGATGATAGGCCGGCCGCCGGCATCCGCCGTGTCTCTACATTAGCCGAGATCCACGCCATCACCAAGGTAACTAATTAGTTAGTGCACGTCATCTCCTTTATGCCTTTAATGCATGACTGTTGCCATCTCATGACGCCCAACAACATGTTTTTGCCTCAGGACACTTCATGCGTACTCCTGCTTAAAGATGTCGGCGGTGAGTTGAAGGATGTTGCCAAGGGCACTCTTATACAACCGGTGAGCCGCACGATGCACAACAATCCAATGGATGATGACGTGATGAAGGTCAGGTTGGCTCGAGTGTTGCCAGGGTGCGATGACATGGACCCTCCCATTCAACCTCAGGGAGCCGACGAACACAAGACCCTTGGGGAATGCTACAACTGGCCGTTGACATGGCCGAAGACCCAGATTCGTCTTGCGGGGGGGGGGGGGGGGGGGGAGCACCAGCGCCACCTCTCGACCGATCATCGCCCGGCCACCACCTCGGAAGCCAGTAGCCGTCGTTGTCGCCACCACCAGCCGTCACCATCAACTCTTGGCAGCGTGTGCACCGCCACATGGCAAAGACGTTGTGCCGCCAAAGATGATGATGAATTGGTCAACGTTGACGACTTCATCAACACTGGCGCCGCCAAAGGATTGTATATGCCTTTTGTGGATGAAGAACCCTTTGTAGCTCATGACGACCATCAAGCTGATCGGCCCAATACATGTACGCAGCGCCTGGTCTTCCATGGTCTTTCTCAAGAGACGCCTCCGGTCGCCGATCCACCACAAGAGAAACCGGGATTGGTTTTCAGCCCCAACACACTCCGAAAGGCGACTGATGAGCACATGGCAATGGCTGACACTGTTGTGAAGAAGAAGCACTACAGGAAGAGAGGTAATAATAATAAGGGTGCGAGCCAGCCTCTTCCGAAGAGGATCCGGGGTCAGGACGCCGTCGTCATACCATCCACACAATTTTGCTTGCCCCGAGTGCATGTAGCTGGTGATCTGATATTGACTCCGGATATGATCCACATTGCGGTTGGAGCCATGTTAACTTTGCACGAGGGTGTCAATACACTAGAGGCCCTCCTTCTTAAAGAGGATGATCCAAATTACCCAGTTTTCATGGCCAAGGTGCCATTGGACGTGGGCTTCGTCGATGAACCCCCCGCGGATATATTCTTCATAGCATTCGAGGACATATTCAAGCTTTTTCTCATGAAACGACTGGACTATAACTTGGTCCGCCTATACGCGCTCAATCTGGCGCTCACGATCAAGAGAGAAAGTACCCCGGAAATCGCGATAGTGGATCCCTACTACATGCGGGACAGCCAGTTGGTCGAAGGATCAGAGACACGGACCAAGGCGACGGCGTACCTCGAGAAGTTCATGGTGGACAACAAGAGGAAGGGCACACTTCTTTTGCCTTTCTTTCCAGAGTAAGTACACACACTCGCTCATCGTCACCGTAACTTATGCATTTCTTATAGATTTCTTTTTCCAACATTCCGTTCCAACTGTGTTGCGCAGAGACAAATACTGCACGCTCATCGTCCTTGCCCCGAGGTATTCACTAGCCACGTATTTCGACTCGGGGAGTTTGACAAAGAAGAAAGACTACACTAGAATAAGGGGTGTTCTCAATGAGGCTCTCGAGGGATACACCAAGAAGGGATGCACCTTCGTAGATAGGGGGAATGTATCAAGGATGGCAAACATGTGTTCAAGCACGTGCTCGACTTCCCCTGCGTCAAGCAGTCGACTGTTGGTGCCAATGAGGCCTTCTATGTCCTCCATCACCTTAAAGGCTATGTTCGGGATTGCCATAACCTAACGCTGCCATCTAGTCTCCGAGGATGGGCTGAAACTTTGGCGAAAATCAACGATGCTGATCTTAGAGAAGACTTCCATCGCATTCAGATGAAGTTGTCGCAAATCATCATTGAAGATGTCAACACAAGGGGCGGTGCCCTACAACAAGCCAGAGGGTTGAGTAAGAGGGAGATCGAAGAACGCCTCCGTAAGTAGGGTGACACAAGGACGTGGATGACGAAAGAGGGCTATCTACTGTTCCCGAAGCCGTTCCAGAAGAGGAAGTCTTCATCATAATCGATGTGTTCCTCTAGCATGATCCAGTGTGTGTATATTCTTGATGGACGCCTGCTGTATTAGTGTGTGTGTCATAAACTTTACTATCTCGTGGTCGAAATGGTCATTGTTGTTAGACTTAAACTACCTTGTGGTCATGCTGTCGTTGAACTTATTGCTTCTATGATCATCTAACTTTTAGGTTTATGGATCCTTTGTTTTATATTCTATGAACATATATATATATGGATGTGAACCCTTTATTCATTCTTTTCGTTGTATTTTTACTAATATGCCTTGTCGTCTATAGAGATGGCGACGAGGTGGTATGTGGTGTACATGGGTAGGGTTCCAGGAGTCTACGAGGAGTGGGAGGATTGCCACAAACAAGTGAACAAGTTCAGCGGCAACATCTACAAAGGATACGCGACTAGAGAGGAGGCGATAGCCAAGTGGAGGAACCACTTGTGGAAGAAGAACCGGATGAAGATATTGGTCGGGCTAATGCTCTTGCTCACCATTATCACAGTTGTATTCTATTTGATCCTAGTGTAGGCGGCGGTGGCCACATCATATTTGTAATGTGAGATGATATGAACTTTGTATTCGGCGCTTGTGTAAAAATTTGGCACTTGACACTATATATGTATCTCGATCGGGCTCTAAGTGTTTGTATTATATATATGTCGGTTTTCATGCATCTACTACTTGTGCAATGTATTTTATCCTCATCTGGATAAATCCTATATAAATCCTGTATAAATACCTGATTATACACCAGGAAAGTATTTTACTTCGAATACATGTTACACAATCAGTGGCGCATATAATTATATAGTTAGTGGCGCATGGCATATCTGTGGCGCATACACGTAAATGCGCCACAGAAGTCCTTCCTGTGGCGCATATGAAGGAATGCGCCATAGAAGTCTGGAACTTCTGTGGTGTATATCCATATGCGCCACAGGAAGTAGTTATTAGTGGCGAGGTAACAGTGGCGACAAAGATATGTGCCACAGAAGTCCCCTTTTCATGCGCCACAGATAGGCTGTTTCCTAGTAGTGTTACTTTGAGGTGTGCTGTTATAGCCCTACCATCGATTAGAGTGTTCAACCGGAGAGTAGTTAAGAGTAGTATCATAAAGAGAGGATATATTTATGAGAGAGTGTTCACTAGTGAAAGTATGATCCCTAGGCCTTGTTTCTAAGCATTGATACACCATTTGCAATTAGATCTGTTACATGTTTGCTTGCTTCCATCTTTATTTCAGTTTGCCTTTAGTTTCTTCCACGCCATCAAGCTATCCTCTATCACCGTTATCACTTATAATTATTCATACCACTCGTATTTTACTATCTCTTCGCCGAACTAGTGCACCTATACACCTGACAAGTGTATTGGGTGTGTTGGGGACACAACATACTTCTTGTATCTTAATTGCAGGGTTGCTTGAGAGGGAATACCTTTGACCACTTCCTCCATGAGTTCGATAAACCTTGGGTGATCCACTTAAGGGAAAACTTGCTGCTATTCTACAAACCTCTGTACTTGGAGGCCCAACAATTGTCTACAAGAATAGAAGTGCGTAGACATCAGGCCTCCAAGTGTAGAGGTTTGTAGAACAACATCAAGTTTTCCCTTAAGTGGATCACCCAAGGTTTATCGATCTCAGGGAGGAAGTGGTCAAAGGTATTCCCTCTCAAGCAACCCTGCAATCAAGATACAAGAAGTCTCTTGTTTCCCCAACACACCTAATACACTTGTCAGGTGTATAGGTGCACGAGTTCGGCGAAGAGATAGTGAACTACAAGTGGTATGGATAATTATAAGTGGTAACTGTGCCAGAAAATAGCTTGATGGCGTGGAAAAGAATAAAGGCAAACTAAAATAAAGATGGAAGCAGGCAAACATGTAACAGATCTAATAGCAAACGGTGTTTCAGTGCTTAGAACCAAGGCCTAGGGATCATACTTTCACTAGTGAACACTCTCATATAAATATCTTCTCTTTATGATACTACTCTTAACTACTCTCCGATTGAACACTCTAATCGATGGTAGGGCTATAACATCACACCTCAAAGTAAGCCTTTCCCATCTAGAAAACCCCACACTGTCACCTTGAGCACTAGATGGTTCCAACAAACACCACAATTTCATAAAGACATCCAAGTCCAAATATAACTCATAACAAGTATTTGTAATCTCTAGCCTAAGTGCCACCATGGTGTGCACGCTGTCACTTTCACACACATGGGGAGAGCAGAGATCTAATAAAGCACTTGAGTAGCTAGGTAGATCTACTGGATTACAAGCTCATGAACACAATATGATCATGCATAGAGAGAGAGATGAACACATAGCAACCGGTAGAACCCTTAGCCTCGAGAGAAAACTACTCCCTCCTCATCATGGGAATCAGCAATGGTGATGGAGATGGTGGTGGAGATCGATGGAGATGGCTCCGGGGGCACTTCCCTATCCCGACAGGGTGCCGGAACAGAGACTCTCTGTCCCCCGAATCTCCCCTTCGGTGGTGGCGGCGCTGTGGAACTTTTCATGGCTGGAGGCTTGACGATCTTGGGTTTATGCATCGGGAGGCTTCTTATAGGCCAGAGGGAAAGGTCGGTGGCCGGCCAGGGGGCCCACACCATACCCTGGCGCGACCTGGGGGAACCACGCCATGGGGTGGTGTGGCCACCCTGTGGCCCCTCTCCGGCTCTCCTTCTGGCTCTGTCAGTCTTCCGGGAAAATAGTACCTTTGGCTTTTGTCCCGTCCAATTCCGAGAATATTCATTTTCTGACTTCCTGGAACCAAAAACAGCAGAAAACAGGCAACTGGAACTGTGGCATCTTGTCAATAGGTTAGTCCCAGAAAGTGTATGAAAAGTACTCCAAAGTTTATCAACATCCCCAAGCTTAACTCCTGCTCGTCCTCGAGTAGGTAAGTGATAAAAAGAAAGAATAATTTTTGAGGTGACATGCACCATCAAAGACTTGATCAAAGTTTTTGTAAAACATTCAAAGCTGGGATCATAGTACTTCAATCATAACATTAAAGACAAAGTTCTAGCAATAAGACAAATAAACTATGATGCAACATGAAAAGGCACAAACAAAAGATTCATGAATAACAATGCTTTGCAAGACGTTTGTTTGTTTCACATAAAGAAAACATAGCATAGTGGCATTCAGCTTGTCCCTCATAGAGTAGCAAATATAAATGCATAGGACACCTTCAAAGTTCATAAGAGTGACTAGATACAAGTAGTTTAGAACAAGCAATATCAAGTTATGCATCAATCAACTAGTCTTGGGACAATGCACATAGAACTAAGAATGGCCACTATGCTCTCAAAGTAGGTGCATAAATATAGAAGGTGGAGACTCAACAAAAAAGTAAAAGAAAGGCCTTCATAGAAGGAAGTAGGAATTCAAGTTTCATAAAGAGCTTCCAAAAATTATGGTACTTAATAGCTTTCAGCTCTCATTGCCCCTATCATAAGCATCTTGAAGATGATTTAGGTTAAAGTGACACAACTAAGAGGATATGCTTGACAAGTTATAAACCGAAATCTCATGCCCCTTACTTACGAAGACCGAACCTCATGCTACTCAACTTTAGTCACGCGTAAGCTCTTGTCATTGTAAGTACATGTGTATCATTCAGAACCGCCAATGGGGTACCCCTTGCACATGATACAGGAGCTATCCCCTAATCAAAATGACAAGGCAAGCAGACAATGAGCATCTCAGCGATCTTTTTATTTGCTATTTGCATAGGTTTTTATTGAGGATGGTTCATAGAGTGCTCATTATGGTGATGCTGCAAGTTTCCTCCATGATTAGGCATGGCTTAGGCTAGCGGCCCAGGCGTTTCTCTAACACACATACAAACTCCATGATCTTACAAGTTCCACTTTTATTTCACACCGCCGGGATCAATAAGCAAAAGAACATAATATCAACAGGGTACAAAGTACACGTGCAATGTTGAAAGCGTTCCCCATGATACATGGTTCTGATAATTTCAACTTATAAAGTGCAAGCATATACGCAACAAAGAAGGACCCAATGGTTCAAGTTTATTAGAGGCAAGTAAAGTAAAGTGTGCCATCAAGTTCGTGAGAGCTTTAATTACTACTTTTCTCATAACAAGTTTAATTTGGAAGGTAAACAAAAGCATAAATATACTTGGAATAGCATAAGCTATAGGTAGGTATGATGGACTCTTTGGAATAACTTGGTTTAGGGAGTTGGATGCATGAGTGGAACTCATACTTGGTGGTGGAGGCTAGCAAAAGACTGGGAGCGACAAACTAAGAGAGCAATAATGGCCATAATCATGCAGAGCGACAAAACATCATTGATCACAGCATAAAGTGATACTACAAGTTGAAAACTAAAGGATCATAAAGGATATGGTGACTTGGGATAGTCATAACATGGTGTAAGCATGTGCCAACTCAACCCAAATAAAGCATCAAAGGAGAATACCACTATACTATGCTTTAATATGCTAAAACAACGCATGATTCATGCAAGGCACATTAACCAATCTCAATTGTTTATAATAAGTCATGCTACAGCAAAGAATACTAAGCATAAGGCCAAAACAATATCAAGCATGGCATGACAAAGCATAGGCCACAATCAAAAACAAGCTCTTTTTTCCACATAAGTATGAACTTTCCTACTCTTTTCCAAACCAAACCAAACTGTTTGCAAACCAATGTATGAAAGAGGGGTCCAACCAATTTATTCAGAAAACTAAGAAAACCAAGCAAACTAAAAACTAAAACAAAAACAAAAAAGAAGATGCTCCAAGAACAACACAACTGTGCATGAAACAATAAAAATGAAGCGTTTGGAAGAAACCTGGGATTTTTATTGACGAAGAGGGGATGCCTTGGGCATCCCCAAGCTTTGACGCTTGTACTTCTTGGATATTTCTTGGGGTGACACGCGTGGCATCCCTAATCTTGAGCTTTAGTCCATCCTTCATCTCATTACTCATTCCTTCCATACACCTGGAAATTTTCCTTCATACAAAACTTCACACAATCTTTATTAGCAACATTAGTGCACTCAAGATAATAGGTCTTAAGGTTCAGTTCCAACACCAATAAACTTCCATTAGAACATTAGATACTGTAGCACTTTCCTCAAAAAGCTCAATTCCCCAAAAGAACACAAAGAGGAACCAACAAGAAGCAAATGCAAATAATTGCAGAAATCTGTCAAAACAGACCAACAGGTAAATACGAATTTTTTCTAAGACCTTCTGTTTCTCAAATAAAAAAGTGTTGAACTAACGAAAGTTAGATAACAACCTCGGGCAGAAGGACAAAAATTCATGCCTCAAAAGGACGTACAGATATGTTACACGAATTTTTACGGTGAAGCACATAAATCTGTTTCGGGACAGCAACTTTCCCAATCATTACTTCTCTCTTATTAGAGGTTACTCTTGGCACAAAAAGCAAATAAAAAGGATAAGGAGCGGTTATTACAGAGGTAATAACTTCCAAGACTCATCTAAAACTTTTGGGTTATCTCCCAATAAGTACTTTTGTTTAACGCCTTTAAGTTAGGCATGATAGTTTCAAAAGATGGTCACATAAGAAATATGAATTGAAGTAAAAGAGAGCATCAAGAAGCAAATTCAAAGCACATTTAAGTCTAACCCACTTCCTATGCATAGGAATCTTGTAAATAAACAAGTCATGAAAGCACAAACCAACAAGCATAGGAAAGCAAAACAAGTGCAACTTCAAGACTTTCAACATAAAGAGGGGAAACTTAATATTGTCGAGACACATAAAACCATTTCCCTCTCTCATAATAACTTCCAGTAGCATCATGAATAAAATTAACAATATAACTATCACATAAAACATTCTTATCATGAGCCACATGCATAAAATCATTATTACTCTCCACATAAGCACAGTCATTCTTATTAGTTGTAGTGGGAGCAAATTCAACAAAATAGCTATCATTATTATTCTCATCACCATAGTCATCAAATATAGGAGGCATATTGTAATCATAATTAATTTCCTCCTCAATAGTAGGTGGAATGAAAATATCATATTCATCATTGTAATCATCATATATTGGAGGTTTGGTATCATCATAAGCAATAGAATAGCTATCTTCCAAAGCTGGGGAACTAAAAAGATCATTTTCATAAAAACTAGCTTCCCTAAGCTTAGACTTTACCATAGCATTAGCAATAATGGTGTCCAAAGAGTTCATACTAACAACATTGCTATTAGCATGCAAATAAAGTTCCATAGGTTTTTTAATTTTCTCTTCAAACACTTCATGTCCTAACTCAAGATAAATACTATAAAGCTCTCTAATTTTTTGTTGTTTTCCATTAAGCCTAACTAGTGAAAACAAGAAACAAAAAAGACAAAATTGCAGAATCTAAAGGAAATAACTTCGAGCACTCACACCGGAGGATGTGAGTACCTTTTACCTTACCTCCCCGGCAACGGCGCCAAAAAAGACCTTGATGTCTACGCACTTCTATTCTTGTAGACAGTTGTTGGGCCTCCAAGTGCAGAGGTTTGTAGAACAACAACAAGTTTTCCCTTAAGTGGATCACCCAAGGTTTATCGAACTCAGGGAGGAAGTGGTCAAAGGTATTCCCTCTCAAGAAACCCTACAATCAAGATACAAGAAGTCTCTTGTGTCCCCAACACACCCAATACACTTGTCAGGTGTATAGGTGCACTAGTTCAGTGAAGAGATAGTGAAATACAAGTGGTATGGATAATTATAAGTGGTAACGGTGCTAGAAAATAGCTTGATGGCATGGAAAATACTAAAGTCAAACTAAAATAAAGATGGAAGCAAGCAAACATGTAACATATCTAATAGCAAACGGTGTTTCAGTGCTTAGAACCAAGACCTAGGGATCATACTTTCACTAGTGAACACTCTCATATAAATATCTTCTCTTTATGATACTACTCTTAACTACTCTCCGGTTGAACACTCTAATCGATGGTAGGGCTATAACAGCACACCTCAAAGTAAGCCTTTACCATCTAGAAAACCCCACACTGTCACCTTGAGCACTAGATGGTTCCAACAAATACCACAATTTCATAAAGAATCCAACTCCAAATATAACTCATAACAAGTATTTGTAATCTCTAGCCTAAGTGCCACCATGGTGTGCATGCTGTCACTTTCACACACATGGGGAGAGCAGAGATCTAATAAAGCACTTAAGTAGCAAGGTAGATCTACTTGATTACAATCTCATGATCACAATATGATCATGCATAGAGAGAGAGAGATGAACACATAGCTACCGGTAGAACCCTTAGCCTCGAGAGAGAACTACTCCCTCCTCATCATGGGAATCAGCTATGGTGATGGAGATGGTGGTGGAGATCGATGGAGATGGCTCCGGGGGCACTTCCCCGTCCTGGCAGGGTGCTGGAACAGAGACTTTATGTCCCCTGAATCTCCCCTTCGGTGGTGGCGGCGCTGTGGAACTTTTCGTGGCTGGAGGCTTGACGATCTAGGGTTTATGCATCAGGAGGCTTCTTATAGGCCAGAGGGCAAGGTCGGTGGCTGGCCAGGGGGCCCACACCATACCCTGGCGCGGCCTGGGGGGGCCACGCCATGGGGTGGTGTGGCCACCCTGTGGCCTCTCTCCGGCTCTCCTTCTGGCTCCGTGAGTCTTCGGGGAAAATAGTAACTTTGGCTTTTGTCCCATCTAATTCCGAGAATATTCATTTTCTGACTTCCTGGAACCAAAAATAGCAGAAAACAGGCAACTGGCACGTGGCATCTTGTTAATAGGTTAGTCCAAGAAATCATATGAAAAGTACTCCAAAGTTGGAACAAAACAAAAGAAAGTAGATAAAACCAAGCATGGAACATCAAAAATTATAGATACATTTGCAATGTATCAACAGCCACGGCGAGTGTCTTCTCCATGGTGGCGGCGTTGCGCAAAAGGGCATTATGCTCAGCTCCAAAGGAAAAAAGGGATGGACTATCAGTCGACTGCACAATAGCGGCGCGGAAAGAGAGAAAAGTAACGAGGAACTTACTTTCTACCATGCGATGGCGCGTTTCCAGCATTGCATGCTGGCGGCCCATCGCAAGCACCTGCTCCGCCAAGTGAGCAGCTTCTTTCACAAGGAGCTATGGCAAAAATAAAAACAACAAGGGATAAGCAGAAGCCATCGATAACATTGAATGCAACAACAAAAGGAAGAAATCCTACACTTACATGATCCTCCAATGACTCCGAAGTCGATTGGTGTCCAGTCATCCGGGCAACCATTCGATGCTCCCCTTCATGAGGAGAGCTAGAAGAGTTGTGCCCGGAGTGGGCCGCCAATGGAGGAGAGGGAGAGCACTCGACCTCCTTCTTGTCCCTGGAGGTCGCGACTCCCAATTCTTTCAAAAATTGGACGTTGCCAGAAGATGACGACACCTCTTGACTGCAAGACAAAACCAACATCAAGAAAAGGCAAATCCAAAGACGAACCAAAAAGGGCAAATCTAGAGAAGAACAAAAAAAATTAGAACACTTACCAATCAAACTTGTCAAAGTCAAAGGTGGGCTCCCCCGACTCTGACGAGGACTCCTTGGGCAGTCGCATCTTCTTGCGAGAAGATGGTGCCACGGTGCTCACAGGAATGGTAGGGATTGGCGACTCCGCACCAACGCCTGCACCTTCCGGAGTCAAAGGAGATGACGCATCAGAATCCTCGCTGCGCGAACGCTTGCGAGTATCCGGACTACCCGACTCGGGGGATTCCTCCTCCACATCAGATAGGACGGTCGACTCCGACTCATCCTCTTCCAAGGCATCGTGAGGGATAACCCCCTCAGGAAGAGGGGGCATACAAGGTGACACCGCCCAATCCTGCATACAGACAACAAATTCAGCAAAAAGCAAATAAACAGCAAAGAAGCAATCGACAAAGTAAGCTACTACGTAGCACAATCATACCTCGGGAGGAGGGTTAGAAGCGTCGAACGGAGGAACTACTGGCTCACTCGGGAGCACATCCTTGACGGTGTAGATGGTCACCAGTCGAACCCTTTTTTCTATCTGACTCGCGGACATGCCATCGGCAGACACGCGAGTGGCATCGTCAGCACCAGCCCACTGAAACATGGTGTGAACTCTGGCCTGCAGGGGTTGGACGCGACGGCGCAGCCACGTGCGGATGAGTGCACAACCTCCTTCTTCTTTACCTATACGACTCTCGAGGTCGCAGACGCGCTCGTATAGCACATCTGTCTCCGCGGACTCGCCAGGCATGACTACATTCTTCCAGGAGCGCCACCTCTTGCATGGCGTCAAAGGGTCGACGGGCGCGAGTCCGAAGTGGTCTCCATCGGCCTTCTGGTCGCGAACGTAGAACCACTTGTCCCTACACCCTTGGACAGACTTCGTCAGCTTGATGTCGAAATAGGTGGCAGATGGATCGACGTGGATTCCACAGCCGCCTACATCGTAGACCAAGGAGCCAGACGCAGATTGGCGCTTCAGCTTGAAGAGGCGCTTGAAGAGGCCGAAGTGCGGCTCAATTCCGGTCCAGCACTCGCAGAGGGTGATGAAGCAAGAGATGTGGAGGATAGAATTCAGGGACATCTGATGAAGCTAGAGCCCGTAAAAACAAAGGAGGCCCCTGAAGAAGGGATGCAGGGGCAACGAGAGGCCGCGAATGATGAACGCCAAGAACATCACTCGAAAACCAGCAGGAGGAGAGGGGATTATCTCACCGCCGGGGACGCGCACGTCGGCGACTATGGCGCACAACACTCCGTCTTGGCGAAGAAGACGGAGATCAGAGGACTTGATTATGGAAGGACACCACGAGCCATTCATGACGCGAGTGCCCGTGCCCTTCTTCTTCCCGCTGGGGGCGGTACTAGTGCCCGTCGCGGCGGCGCCACCTTTCTTCTTCACTGCAGCAGCGGTAGCCGCGGAATCGGCCGCAGCACCTCCCTTCTTCTTCCCCATTGCGTGGCGGCGATGCGATCGTAGAAAGTAGCTAGGAAATGTGCGGAGCTGGTCCAGCGCCGCGGAGGAAAAGAGAGCAGAGAAAGTAGGGGATCAGCGGCAGTGGCGATGAAGGAAAACGATGAGCGAAAGCAGATATGGATTTTACCATCGCAACACCACTACTTAACCCCCTGGAAGATGCAATCCAACGGCTCAGAAAAACCCTACTGAATGTGTGGCGATCATCGTGCTAGCCACGTGGAGGAGCTGAAAAACGAACCGTCCCCCCCACTACTCCTGTTACGTGCGGAAATCGAGGAGGCGCGGTTAAAATAAAGATTACGCACGCCCAGACAAATCAAAGTCAGATAGTAGGGCCCACCGCTCGTCACGTCCCGTCAAAACTCGCTCACGCAGACAATTGAGGTCATGAAATCGTCAGCACTGACGTCATCAAAAGCTACGCAGCAGCAGACTTCGACTACTTTAGTTCTTGCTCGAGTCTTCGACTCCACCAAGTACTCGGGGGCTACTCCCATAGGTAGCGCTGGTCGCGCACCCTACGATTTTTCTTTCTTCTTTTTCAGGAACATGGACAACCAAAGCAAACCCAACCACTCGAAGCATGGCTCGACTATGGACATGGGTTACTCCCATAGGGAGCGCTAGAAACAAATTCGACTGAAATAAGCAAACAAAAGAGGACAGCAGTCGCAAAAGTTATTTAGTACCTGCCTGAGTCTTCGACTCGACCAGGAACTCAGGGGCTACTCCCATAGGGAGCGCTGGTCACGCACCCTATGATTATTTGTACAAAGTACTGTGTGTTCATAAATGTCCACACTCGAAGTTTATGGCGACACCGCCTCATAATTTTTCCCTACAAAGAGACCGCGTCTCCTGGGTTACCCGAATCATCTCCGCGATGATAAAATTCGGATGTCGCGCTTGCAGCATGAAGGTAAGACCTGAATAAGGCCTGGCAACGCATTAAACTGCGCACTACCAAAAATATATCCGTGCCTGCAAGTACGATGAATATGCCTTGATGGACGCATCGAGTGCTCACACCCATATACTGGAATTCGACTCTTGTAAGACCTCTGCGGCTTGAGTCGAATTACACCAGCACTTTTCTGGATTCGAGTCCAGGGACTCGAGTTCGAGTAGATGGCGTTGTTTTACCCTAAGGTAGTTAACTGATACCGATACATCGGTTAAATCAGGCACGCACATCGACAATCCCTATGACACAAAACAGAGCAGTCGAAAAATATACTCAGTCATGCACTCGAAAGACTTCATAAAGTCTCCAGTTGACATGGGTATACCCTAAAGGTACTCGATCTTGGTATATACGGTCCAAATACGTACAGGCCCACGGTGTCGCCAAGGCCTAGCTGAAAGGACTCGAGTGACTTGCGAACTCTCTATTTCTTGAAGAACAAGAAGAAGCTAAAGATAAAAAGTTTGAAGGGGAAAACTCTAACTTGTAACCGACTCGACCTGCTATCTGAGACCTAGCCTATCTATATAAAGGCTAGGAGGGGGCGGCGAGGAGGACACACGCAACCCTAGTTTCCGCAACCCTCGCCAGATTGCATCTGCGCACCATTGTAACTTTCGACTCCTTCGATAATTCCACGAGCAAACAAGCAGGAGTAGGGACCTCTACGAGGCCTGAACCTGGGTAAATCCTTTGTACCCTGTGTGCTTGTTTGCTAGCCGATAGATGTCTCCAACACTCCCTCCTTCTCCAAAACCCAAGTCCATAACAATGGGCATTGATGAGTTAAACCCTCGTCAATTGGCGCCGTCTGTGGAAAGTGATCTTTTGGGCAGATCATTTACTCCACCGCCGGATGCGAGCGCCTCTGCTTCCTCGACGCCTACTCAGGCTATAATCAAATTTGAATGAAGGAGGAAGACCAGGAGAAAACAGCATTTACAATGCCCTTTGGTGTGTTCTGCTACAACACAATGCCCTTCGGGCTAAAAAACGCGGGAGCCACCTACCAGCGGTGCATGCAGGCTTGCCTCAAGGAACAACTGGGTCGCAACATCCAAGTCTATGTTGACGACATAGTAATCAAGACCAAGGAGGAAGCCTCTCTAATCGATGATTTGCGCGAAACCTTCGCCAACCTAGATCGCTACCGGATCAAGCTCAATCCGGACAAATGTGCCTTCGACGTACCATCTAGGCAGCTACTCGGATATCTCATCTCCACGAGGGGAATCGAGGCGAACCCAAAGAAGATAAAAGCCATACTGGCCATGGAGAAGCCGAAGAACATAAGAGGCATCCAGCAACTGGCCGGACGAATCGCGGCCCTCAGTCGATTTATCAGTCGGATGGGTGAAAAGGCACTGCCCTTCTACCAGCTCCTCCGCAAAGCTGGAAAATTCGAGTGGACCAATGAAGCGCAAGAAGCATTCGAAGATCTCAAGCGCCTACTATCCACTTCGCCAGTACTGGTGACTCCATGAGAAAGGGAACCATTGTTGCTGTACATCTCCGCCACCAACCAGGTGGTCAGCACAGTGCTCGTCGTCGAGCGAGCTGAGGAAAACAAGGTCCACGGCGTACAACACCCGGTATACTACCTCAGTGAAGTCCTCACGCCAACAAAACAGCGGTACCTGCACTACCAGAAGCTGGCGTACGGCGTCTTTATGACCGCCCAACGACTGCGCCACTACTTCCAGGAACACCCAATCATGGTAGTCAACGACGCCCCGTTGGGACATATCCTCAATAACCCCGATGCCATGGGGCGAGTCGCGCTTTGGGGAATAGAGCTGTCTCCACGAGACATTACATACGAAAAACACGACGCAATCAAGTCGCAAGTGCTCCCTGACTTTCTCGTGCACTAGATGGAGAACCAGCTCCCGGACAAGCCAGATATGTCCTACCTCTGGATAATGCACTCCGATGGGTCCAAGCGGAAAGACGGAGCAGGCGCAGGTGTCATACTGACATCACCTCAAGGGGACAAGCTGAAGTATATCCTGCGAATGCAGTTCACAGCCTCAAACAACGTGGCTGAATATGAGGCCCTGTTGCACGGGATGAGGATGGCAAAAGCTTGCGGCGCCAAGAGGTTCATCATATATGGTGACTCCAAGTTGGTCGTCAACCAAACAATGCACGAGTGCGACGCACTGAACAACAACATGATCACGTACCGCGACCTCTACGACACACTCGAAGGAGACTTCGATGGTTGCGAGTTGCGACACGTAGGTCGCGAAAGCAACAAGGAGGTGGAAGCACTCGCCAACATAGGCTCTACCTGCGCACCCATACCACCTGGGGTATTTCTCGAGCGCATATGCGAACGCTCCATCAAGCCAAAGGCCGCAGAGAAGAAAACAAGTGCAGCAACGGACTCGGGGGCTACGCCACCCAATGAGCCAATGGCACTCAATGACTTGGAGCTGGACACAGGACTCGAGGGACCAATGAGCGTCATGATGATCGAGAAATCTTGGATGTAGCCATACATTACATACCTCCTCAGCAAGAGACTACCGGACGACCCGACAGATGCACGGCACATCGCGTGGCGCTCCAAGGCATTCGCCGTTATCAACGGTGTCAGGGGGATGATTCCCAGGTACCCCATCCGGATAAGAAACAGGACAGTCGGATCACGTCCGGCTGACCATATGCAGCCGGATAGGACAGGACAGGCCGGCTATCACCCAGTAGCCGGATCAGCAAGAGACAGCCGGATACGGCGACGTAGTCGGACCCAATCAGTGCGTATTAGTGCACGGTACGCCCTGTACGATGACAAGACGGGCAACCACCTGCCCATACCGAAGACTTTGCGTGGGTGACGCCGGAACAGTGGCTTGTGCTGACGACGGGCTCGCACGACGTCCACTGTACCTACGACAGCCATACCGCTCATACTCCGATAAGACAAGCCATACTGGATATTGTAGATGACTAGCCGGCTGGGACCCGCCTGTGGGGCCCGCCAGTCGGACTAGCCAGTGAGGCCTTTGCCTCTCTGCCTATATAAGGAGAGGCATGGCCTTAGTAGAAAGGGTTGGTCTCAGTGCATTTAAGGCAGTAGCAAAAACACAGCTCAAGGAGCACTTGTAGTTCGTACATCCCACATAGTCAGATCAGGCAGGAGTAGGGGCTTTACCTCATCACGAGGGCCTCGAACCTGGGTACTTCTTGCGTCCCGCCACGCTCGCTTGTAGCCAATCCTGCCTGCGGACACTGTCGATAGCTTCCCTGCTAGTCCCCACACCTCTATCTAACCTCCTTAGGTACTGTCGTTCCCAATACAACGACAAACGGCGAACTATATAAACGCAGCATCACAGGAATCGTCTCTGTCGTGGAGCTGCCGCGCTCAGACGGCAGCACCTCCGCCGCACCGCGCGGCGTGGAGGTCATGATGGCCGGATCCAGCTCGCATCCACGCCAGCCGCGGGAGCGACGCGTGGATAAGGTCGGAACTTCCGCTCCCCCGCAGCCTCGGAACCCGGTGGAGGATGCCATTGATCGGCTCCTGACGACGGTTAACCTCGGGGAAAACCCGGAGGAAGCGGAGGCCAACTTCACCATGGAGAGACAGATCCTCCTCCAGGAGGCCATGGAACTGGCAGAAGCCCGCAAGCAACTTGAGATTGCTAGGCGCGAGTACGACCGCGCGCACGGCCTCACTCCGGCTACCGCGGAGCCAAGCCAGCGTGGCCCGGTACGGCGTCGGGGCGGCGAGCTGGGCGGTAGGATGGAAAAGGACGGGGAACCAGATCCCGCGCCTGGCCTCACACGGCCCACCTATAGCACGCCCATCAAGAACCTGCGCACGGCGCGAGCCGCAGCAAAAGAACTACCCAGCCTGGAGGGCGAGGAGAGAGCCCGCCAGCATGCTCGCGTGCAGGAGCTCCTCCGCGTCGCGGACGAGCAGGCCGGCGCCAACTGGCAGACGCAGGAAGACCTTAGCTACTCCAGAGGGAGCAAACTACCTGCCAACAACAGGGGCGCGCCGCGCGACACCCAACAGGCGTCCTCCCCTCAGCCGCCCAGGGCCCGCAACAGGTGCCGCAGCTCGGACAACAGGGGCCAGCCGCGCCAGGAGCAGACGGTGAACAGCAACCCGCCACCTCCCCCACCGCCAGCCGGAGCGCCCAGACCAGCCGGTTCCCGTCTCTCGGGCCGGGTGGGAGCGCCCAACCCGGATTGTCCGGATGCCCGCGACCGCATCGAGCTCCTCGCTCAAGCGCGCGTCACGGAGGAGGAAGATTCTACCGGTCCGGTGTGTTTTGGACCCCGCATCCGGAACGAGCCGTTTCCGGATAAATTCTCCCTGCACAGGGACACCCCCAAGTACGACAGCAGCATGAAGCCGGAAGACTGGTTGACCGACTACGCTACGGCAGTCGGTATCGCCCACGGGAACAAGCGCACAGCTGTGCGCTACGTCCCTCTCATGCTAACCGGGTCGGCAAGGACATGGCTTAATAGCCTTGTGCCCAACAGCATCAACGCCTGGCCTGACTTCGAGAAGGTGTTCGTCCGCAACTTCAACGGCACGTACAAACGCCCAGGGCGCCCGTGCGACCTGGCCCTGTGCGTCCAGGGCGACCGCGAGTACCTCGCCAAGTGGAGGGAGCTCCACAACACTTGCGAGGGCATCCTGGAGAGCCAAGCCATTGGCTTCTTCATCGAAGGATGCCGAGAGGGCACCATGCTTCGCCACCGACTACCGTGTGACGAGCCGAAAACCATGGCGGAGCTCATGAAGGTTGCGGACCAGTACGCCACAGCGGATATCGCCATGAAGAAACCCCTCCGAGTAAACGCGGACAGCCGTCCGACTCCCACTGAGCCGTCTCGCGACCGACCAAGCAATCCGGCTGGTGAAGCCGGATCCTCCAGACGCCACGGCAACGACAACCGGTTCCATGGGGACCGCCAGGCCGGACAACAGAAGCCTCGCTACCACGTGCGGCAGGTCAATACTGTGGAGGGTGCGCCCGACGCACCAGCTAATGAGGCAAGAAGGCAGAAGCCCCGAATCACCTTCGACCAGATGATTAACGGCCCGTCCAAGTGACATAGCGGTCCCTTCAAGCCGGCTACGCACACAACCCGAAACTGCAGCTGGACTCGCTAGCTAAAGGACCAGGGCAACCAGCCTCATCTTCCCCCTCCCCCACCGGGTGGACCTCCACCACCGGCTAGGGGAGCCGGTAATGATGGTAACAGCGGAAACGGCGGAAACAACAACAACGGCTACCCACAGCCGCACGCCGCCTACCACATCTTCGAGACGGAGCAGGACGACAAGCACAGCCGCAGGCGACACTCCAAGGAGGTCAACACCATCGTCTCTCCGGTCCCCCAGTACCTGAACTGGTCGGAAACCCCCATTACCTGGAGCCGGGCAGATCAGCCTGAGCATCTGCCGACTCCCGGGGGCTACGCCATGGTGCTAAACCCTCTCATCGTCTCCAACGTGCGCACCTGCCAATTCTCGCGCGTCCTCATCGACGGAGGCAGCAGCCTCAACCTCCTCTACCAGTCCTCGCTGGAGAAGCTGGGCATTCGCGAAAGCGACCTGTGCCCGACTACCACGATGTTCCACGGCATACTTTCCGGGCCAGCCTGCGCTCCGCTGGGGAAAATCCAGCTGGACGTCATCTTCGGGACCGAGGAGAACTTCCGCCGCGAACCAATCTGGTTTGAGGTGGTAAATCTGACGAGCTCCTACCATGCTCTCCTCGGGCGCCTCGCCCTCGCCAAGTTCATGGCCATCCCCCACTACGCTACCTCAAGACGAAGATGCCGGGACCCCACGGCGTGATCACCGTCGCCGGCTGCTTCAGGCGATCGATGGAGTGCGCCTCATCCGGTTCCAAACTGGCAGAGGCCCTCATCATAGCCGAAGAAAAACGCGCGATCATGCGCAACGTGGCCATGGCCCAGCAGGACATTCCGGCTAGCAGCAAACCGGCTGGAGAAGGAGCTTTCCAGCCGGCAAAGGAGACGAAGAGGATCCTGCTCATCCCCTCCGATCCGACTAAGTTCGTCACCATAGGCACTGGCTTGGACAGCAAATAGGAAGGCGTGCTCGTCGACTTCCTCCATGAGAATCGGGACATCTTCGCATGGTCCCCCAAGGACATGCCGGGTGTACCGAGGGAGTTCGCCGAGCACTCACTCCACGTGCGTCCGGATGCCAAGACGGTCAAGCAACCTCTGCGCCGGTTCGTAGAAGAGAAGAGAAATATAATCGGTGACGAGATCACCCGGCTCCTTGCAGTCGGGTTCATCATGGAAGTGTACCACCCGGACTGGTTGGCAAACCCAGTCTTGGTGTTGAAGAAGAACAAGACCTGGCGCATGTGTATCGACTACACCAGCCTGAACAAGGCGTGCCCGAAAGACCCCTTCACCTTGCCCCGTATCGATCAAGTCATCTATTCCACGGCCGGCTGTGATTTGTTGTCTTTTCTAGATTGTTATTCCGGGTACAATCAGATCTGGCTAAACCCAGCTGATCAGATTAAGACATCATTTATCACCCCCTACGGGGCTTTCTGCTATGTAACCATGCCTTTTGGCCTAAAGAACGCAGGCTCCACCTATCAGCGATGTATGCAGAAATGCTTGCACTCGCAGATAGGCCGAAACGTGCACGCTTACATGGATGACGTGGTCATCAAGACCAAGGAAAAGCGCACCCTCCTCGAGGATCTAAGAGAAACATTTGGCAACCTCCGCCAGTACCAGATGAAGCTGAACCCAGAGAAGTGCGTCTTCGGAGTACCATCCGGTCAGCTACTCGGTTTCCTCGTATCACAGCGAGGTATCGAGGCGAATCCGGAGAAGATCGCGGCCATCGAGAGGATGCAGCCACCCAAGAGCCTGCTTGGAGTCCAGAAGTTCACCGGATGCCTGGCTTCCCTCAGTCGTTTCGTCAGCCGGCCGGGGGAGAAGGCACTCCCATTATACCGGCTGATGAAGAAAATGGACAAGTTCTCCTAGACCTCGCAAGCCGACGCCGCGTTTCACGACCTCAAGCGCATGCTATCCACAGCACCGGTTCTGGCCATGCCGGCTAGCAAGGAGCCGATGTTGCTCTATATAGCAGCCATCAGCCGGGTCGTCAACGTCGTCCTGGTGGTGGAGCGCCCCGAGGAAGGCAAGGCTCAGCCGGTTCAGAGACCCGTCTACTACCTCAGCGAAGTTCTGTCCCTCTCCAAGCAGAACTACCCCCACTACCAAAAGATGTGCTACGGTGTGTACCTGGCATGCAAGAAGCTCAAGCACTACTTCCAGGAGCACCCGATCAAGGTCGTGTGCACTGCACCCCTTTCGGAAATCATCGGCAACAAGGACGCCACCGGCCGAGTCACCAAGTGGGCCATCGAGCTCGCCGCCTACTCCATCCAGTACGAGCCCTGGCTCACGATCAAGACATAGGCGTTGGCGGACTTCCTCGTCGACTGGGCCGAGACCCAGTATCTCCCACCGGTTCTGGATTGGGACCACTGGCGGATGCACTTCGATGGGTCGAAGATGCTCGGGGGCTTGGGAGCCGGCATCGTGCTCACCTCGCCCAAACGAGACCGGCTAGAGTATGTGCTATAAATCCACTTCAAGGCCTCCAACAACGTAGCCGAATACGAAGCACTGGCGCACGGGCTCCGGCTAGCCAACGAGATCGGTGTCAACCGGATCCTGTGCTTCGGTGATTCGGACTTGGTGGTGCAACAGGTGTCCGGGGAATGGGACGCCAGAGATGCAAACATGGCTCTCTAGCGGTTCCACATCCAGAAGCTCAGCGCCTCCTTCGACGGATGCGAATTCCACCATGTCCCCCGCACCAACAACAAGGCAGCCGACGCGCTCTCCAAGATAGGATCCACCAGGCAGGCTATCCTGCCAGGGGTCTCCTTGGAGCACCTGCGCAAGCCATCCATCAACCCATCACCGGAATCAGACTCCATCGTCTGAGCAGGAAGCGTTCCAGCTCCCAAAACAACAGAAACGAAGCCAGCAGAACCACCAAAAAAGAAAACCCGCACCAATTTCGACCAGGCAGTGCCTTCCTGCTCGTAGGACCCAGGGGCTGCCGGCTCGCCTAATAGCTCGGGGGCTGCCGTCCTGGGTACTCCACCCAGACGACCCCCCGACATCCGTCAGCCGGAGGACAGGGGCGTCCTCGTCATCCGGGAAGTGCCATCCTGGGCACAACCCTTCATGAGCTACATCGCCGATGGAGAACTTCCGAACAACGAGGTGGAGGCCAGGCAGATCCGACGCCGCGCGCACACGTACACCATCATAAACGGCGAGCTGTGCAAGAGAAGTGTATCCGGTATCTTCCAAACCTGTGTCGATGTGGACACGGGCTACCGGCTACTCAAAGATATCCACCAGGGCAAGTGCGGGCACCACGCTTCGTCAAGGGCGATAGTCGCCAAGGCATTCCGCCATGGTTTCTATTGGCCCACCGCCCTCAAGGATGCGGAGCAGCTGGTCTGCGCGTGCAATGGGTGTCAGCGCTTCGGGTAGCTCAGGCACATGCCAACCTCGGTACTCAAGACCATGCCGATCACCTGGCCCTTTGCAGTTTGGGGCCTCGACATGGTTGGTCCCTTCAAGCGAGCCCGCGCGGGAATGACCCACCCGCTGGTAGGTGGACAAGTTCACAAAGTGGATCGAGGCCAAGCCTATCCAGAAGCTGGACGGAGCGACGGTTGTGACCTTCTTCACCGACATCATCAACCGCTTCGGCTACCCCAACAGCATCATCACCGACAACGGCACGAACTTCGCCAAGGGGGCCTTCGCTCGGTTCTGCAGCAACAAGGGTGTCCGATTGGACCTTGCCTCCGTCGCGCACCCGCAATCCAACGGGCAAGTTGAAAGAGCAAACGACTTGGTGCTAGCCGGCATCAAGCCATGACTCATCGAGCCGTTGGAGCGGTCACCCGGATGTTGGATCGAAGAACTTCTGGCTGTGCCGTGGAGCCTCCGCACCACACCGAATAGGTCGACCGGCTACACGCCATTCTTCCTGGTGTACGGATCGGAAGCCGTCCTCTCCGCCGACATCGAATTCGACTCCCCTCGCAAGCTCCTGTACAACGAGAAGGTCAACAAGGAGGCGCGGGAGGATGGGATGGACCTCCTGGAGGAGGCCTGCGAGCTGGCCCTGTCCAGATCTGCCCTGTACCAGTGGAGACTACGTCGCTACCATTCAAGCCGGATTCGCCCAGTCGCATTCCGCGAGGGCGACCTGGTTCTCCGGCTGGTGCAAGACACGAAGGGCATGCACAAGCTATCACCACCCTGGGAGGGCCCCTTCATCATCAGCCGGGCGCTGCCCAATGAATCCTATTACCTCATCGATGCACAGCAGCCACGCAAGAACAAGATGGACAAATCGGACGAGGAGACCGAGCGTCCCTGGAACGTGGCCCTGCTGCGCCCGTTTTACACCTAGTCGCCAGGCAGTGTATGTATCCCGAAAACCCCATGAATAAAAATGCGGACCCCCACGAGAATCTCGGGGGCTCCTTCTAGAAATGTGTGTGCACCTGTTTTCCGGTTCAAATTTTCTGGCTCCGGCAACCCCCACCCGGGGGCTCGCCGGCTGGCCCGGCCTGTTAAGTCAACAAACCGGCTGAGTAGTGTGCGATGATGTCAGAGGCCCACACTTCGTCTCAGCTACAGACCGCAACCCGGCTGTCCGGCTAGCAAGAGCAAAAGCCCGAGGCATCCCACACGAAAAACAGGGAGGAGACACGATAGATCGGGCGTCCCGGCCCCGCAACTAGCTCGAACCAATCCAGCTGCTAAGCCGCTAGTACCGTGCGTAATGTACTGTCAGCTCCCTTCGATTCCGGCTACAGACCGCAACCAGGCTGCCTGGCAAGGACGCAGCAAAAACAGCAGAACACACGGGAAGGCGACTAAGTGTCTAGAAAGGAGCAAGCCAGTTTTCGAAAAAACAAGCCGTTTTCTGCCTACGATTTGACAGACTAACCTATTAACCTGTGAAGATGTATGTGTATGCATATGTGCATTCTTGTCCGACTACCTCGAGTCGGAATTCAGGCGAAGGGAAGAAGATTCGAAGTCCTTGCCTCCATCAAGCGCTCCGAATCTCGGGGGCTACACCCACTGGGTGCGCTCGCGCGCCCCCAGTGGAATCTTGTAGTTCCTGACCGGCTAAGGGCATTTAGCTGGCCATTCGGAGCCCAGGTGAGGGCAAGGGCGGGAGCAAGGAAAGACAAGAAAGATTCGAAGCACCTGGCTGCGCCAACTACTCCGAATCTCGGGGGCTACACCCAGTGGGTGCGCTCGCGCGCCCCCACTGGAATGTTAAGTTCCCCCGGCTGAAGGCGTTCAGCCGGCGAAAGCGGCCGACTGGGACGAGGCCAGTCGGATAAAGTTAGCAGACTTGGCAGAAATAAGAGAGATTCGAAGCACCTGGCTGCGCCAGCTACTCCGAATCTCGGGGACTACACCCAGTGGGTGCGCGCTAGCGCGCCCCCACTGGAGGTGCAGGTCGCCCGACTAAAGGCGTGTAGCCGAACGAAGTTAGTCGGGAAAAATACGCAAAAGGAAAGCTCAACTCACAAGATTCAAGAATTTCAACAATAATAAACAAAAAGGAGACGAAGCTCCCATAAGTTACCCGGCGTCACAGACAGCCGGTACAAACAGACAAGGTTCACGAACATACAAGACAAGACAATTACACCCGGCATCCCGGGGCAGCAGCTAAACGGCAGGGCCTTTGCCGTGGGGGAGTTCTTGGCCGACAGAGGCTGGGGGCGGCGGAGGAGCCGCAGTGCTCGATCCGGCCCCGACGCTGGCAGGCGGTGGCATCGGGGCCTCCACATCAGGAGTGCCGACAGACTCCGAGTCGGTGAGCACCTCGTCAGGGTCCACGTAGTTGGCGATCTTGATGGCAGACCCGCGAAGCTCCGGATGGGCTAGGCGGATGGCGGCAAGATCAGCCCCGGAACAGAAGCCTCCATCGATATTCTCGACGCGGGTGTCCTTGTACCAGGAGAGCATCAGAGCCAGGGCCATCTACGCTCCGGCCCGCGCCGCCAGGTCCTGCAGCCGGTCCACCGCAGCCGGCACCTCTCCCACCTTCGCCGCCAGCTGCGCCATCGTCTCCGGAACCGGAGCCTCCGGCCACACGAAGGAGAAGACGTCTCGCGCCGCCTGACGAAGCTTCACAGCTTCCTCGCCAAGAAGGACGACGAGCTCCTGGGTCATCGGCTGTGCTCACGACCAGTTCTCCTACAGCCGGTTGTAGGCCAGCAGGTCTATGCCGGGGTAAAAGGCTGTCAGAAAACAGAAGTCAGATCCGGCTACCAGATCCGGAAAGAAAGGAAGACGGAAAGAAAACTCACCCTTGGCAGTGTGGCCGACCTGCATCAGCTCCTCCACCAGCGCCTTCTCCTTGGTCGCTAGCCGTTTGACCTCTTTCTCCTGGTCCTTGTTCTGGGCCTCGAGAAGGGAGAAGGCCTCGGCCCGGCTAGCGAGCAAGGCGTCGCGCTCCTTGATGGTGGCCTCCAGACCATCTACCTTCGCGTGCCAGTCCTTGTTCTACTGCCGCAGAGTGGAGTTGGACCTGCTCAGCCGGTCGTTCGCTTTCTTCAAGCGATCGATCTCGCGTTGAGCGCACACGAGGATGGCTGCAACGATACCGGCTGTCAGTAAAAAAAGCGAGCTGGATAAAGTGAACTTACTCTGGGAAGTCCCGTTGGCGGCAGCAAGCTTCTGCTCTAGCGTCCGGTTCCCAGCGGCTGCGGCCTCCAGCAGCCGGATCTCCTTCACCGCCAACTCGAGCGTGGCGGCAAGGTCCAACAGCGAGGTGGCGGAAGAGGCGTCGTCGTCCACTGCGTTGACGGCCAAGGACTCCTTCGCGGCGACCACCGCCGTCCGCCGCTCCTCCCCAGGCTCATCGTCGGAGTTGTCGTCACCAACGACGACGAGCTCCTTGCCGGCAGCCCCCCGCACGCCCGTGGAGGAGCTCTCCGGCTGGGAGGACTCAGCTTCTGGCTGGGCGGAGGCAGTCGGCTCGGCCCGAGGGGGAGGCGAAGGCTGCACCTTAGAGGAAGGAGGGGCACTGGTCGGCGCATCCGGGGCACGGGGTGGCGACCCGGCTGGCGGGCGTGCCGGGCTCGCGGCTCCGAAGGAAACCAGTGTGCTAAAGAGAAAAAAGAGAAGGCAAAGGCAAAAAAACAAATTCAGAAAAGGAAGAAAAAGGGCAAATAGGCAGAGGACGCCGAAAGAAAAAGTGGAGGGGGGAAGCAGCATACTCCGGCACAACAGGAGGCAGCCCTTTCTTCCGGTCGAGACGGCTTGGCGGCAGGGCGCCGGACCGGCTCCTCCGTCGCAGGGCGGCGGGAGCCGGAACGACTGGAGCCGCTCCCACCCGCTTCCCCGTCCGTCACGGAGCGCATCGTCAGCTCCATGGTCGGAGCGGCCTCCTCCTCGTGCACCTCCGTGTGCGGGTCGGCGGCCGGCTCGTCATTCCGGCTAGGGAAGGCGTCACCATCCCCATCCGACTCCTCGCCGGACCGCCGAGCGCGCGGCTCGGGCAGGTCAGGCGTGAATTCCTTGAGGGTCGTCGCGCCCTCCTCGCGGATGATGCAAGGGAACATCTGCCGAACACAAGAGATTAGCCAGACGAAAACAAAGAACAAGCATAAGAAACACCAAAAATGCATCCGGTTAGAAGAGCTTACCCGGGGCGCGCGGTTCTCCCGAGTATAAGGCGCCAGACTGAACTTCCAGTTCTCCGACAGCCGCTCCTTGGTGATCGTCCACACCCACTCCTTCCAGTTGTGGTAGCGAGGATCGCGGCGCGACAGCCAGGTCGGGTCTAGCCGGCCGGAATATTAGCACATCTTGTGTGCTCGCTGCTGCAATGGCATCATCAGCCGGGACATCCAGCTGAGAGTGACATCCAGGCCGGTCAGCCGGCAGTGGACGAGCGAGCGCATGCGCTTCAGCAGCTCATCCGTCTCCGCCTTGTCACCGTGGAACTTCAAGTCCCAGTACTGTCGGCTGGACTCGACGTCCTAGACGGCCGGCAGATTGATCCGGTCGACGTTGGTGAGGTTCTTCACATAGAAGTACGACTGCTGCCACAGTCGTACCGTATCGTGAAGAAGGAACTTGGGGTAGCCGGTCTGCGAACGAGAGTAGATGCAGGCGCCGACGCAGACGACTAGCGGCCCCTGGGTAAACTACACCTGCGGCCGGACTCGGAAGAGCCGGCAAAAGAGCCCGAGATCCGGCTGGATCCCGAGGTAGCTCTCGCAGAAAGCTATGTAGTGTGCCAACGTTCCGATTGTGTTGGCGCCGAGGTGGTGGAGGCGAAGATCGAAGAAAGCAAGGAAGGTCAAAAATAACGGGTTCACCGGAAGGGCGAACCCGCGCGTCGGGTGGGAAAGGTAAATGACGCGCTCTCTCTCCGCCAGCCGCACCGCCACCTCCTCCGCCGGCGGGAAGACGCAGGTGGCACGGTACTTCGCGATTTGGTCCTCGGTGACGGCGGAGCCGCACCAGGCCTCGCGGTCGGCGGACATTTCCGGTTGGCGAGGAGGAGCGGCGACAGAAGATTGACGGTGGCCCGTAGCATCGACGATGGCGAGCGGGCGGCGCAAAGGGCAAAGGCGTATGAGCAGAAGCAGCGAGAGAGAAGGAAACTGCAGCGGGGGAGCAAAGGAAAGAAATTGCCTCCCACGTGGCGTCCTTTTAAGGGACCGGAAGGGCAACAATCGACGAGGCACGTGGCGCGCATCCGGGCAACCCACACCCCAACCGCTGCCTAGATCCCGTGTGCCAGAGCGGGATGCGCAGAAGATCCTAGAGCGAGAACCGAAGCGCCGGACAGCAGTTTCCCGAGGCGACGTGCGACGGGACGTTACGCTGCCCGCCGCAGAGTAATGATGGCGTGTGCGCGCGTGGCCGGCGTCAGCACTGACGTCACGGGTAGCACAACCGCCAGGCTCAGCCGGATGAAAATTCAAAAAGCAAGAAGGAGCGCGTGCACATTTCGCCTAAGGGCGGAATCCACAGGTGCTCGGGGGCTAGTGTCAGGGGGATGATCCCCAGGTACCCCATCCGGATAAGAAACAGGACAGTCGGATCGCGTCCGGCTGACCAGATGCAGCCGGACAGGACAGGACGGGCCGGCTATCACCCAGTAGCCGGATCAGCAAAAGACAGCCGGATACGGCAACATAGCCGGACCCAATCAGTGAGACAGGACGACGTGCGTATCATTGCACGGTACGCCCCGTACGATGACAAGACGGGCAACCACCTACCCATACCGAAGACTTTGCGTGGGTGATGCCGGAACAGTGGCTTGTGCTGACGACGGGCTCGCACGGCGTCCACTGTACCTACGACAGCCATACCGCTCATACTCCGATAAGACAAGCCATACTGGATACTATAGATGACTAGCCGGCTGGGACCCGCCTGTGGGGCCCGCCAGTCGGACTAGCCAGTGAGGCCATTGCCTCTCTACCTATATAAGGAGAGGCATGGCCTCAGTAGAAAGGGTTGGTCTCAGTGCATTTAAGGCAGTAGCAAAAACACAGCTCAAGGAGCACTTGTAGTTCGTACATCCCACATAGTCAGATCAGGCAGGAGTAGGGGCTTTACCTCATCACGAGGGCCCCGAACCTGGGTACTTCTTGTGTCCCGCCACGCTCGCTTGTATCCAATCCCGCCTGCGGACGCCGTCGATAGCTTCCCTGCTAGTCCCCACACCTCTATCTAACCTCCTCAGGTACTGCCGTTCCCAATACAACGACAAACGGCGAACTGTATAAACGCAGCATCACAGGAGTGCTACAACGATGCGTCTCCATGGCCGATGGAAGAGCAGTTCTCCTCGACATCCATGAAGGGACCTGCAGGCACCACGCCGGCAGTCGCGCCCTCATTGCCAAAGCTCTACGAGCTGGATTTTACTGTCCCACTGCCATGCGCGACGCCAAGGACATAGTCCAAAAATGCAATGCTTGCCAGCGATTCGCGGACAAGCCACACGCACTAGGCGTAGAGCTATGGCCTATTCCATTGGCCTGGCCCTTCGCACAGTGGGGGCTCGACATGGTTGGCAAGCTTCCTAGGTCCTCACGTGGAGGTTACGTCTACCTCTTGGTCGCAGTCGACAAATTCACCAAGTGGATCGAGGCCATGCCGGTGACCAACCAATCAGGGCACAACGCAGTCAAGTTCTTTGAGTCCATCGTCTACCGCTTCAGCGTGCCACACAGCATCATCACCAACAACGGGACGAACTTCACATCCAAGGAGTTCCAAGAATTCTGCGAGAACCTAGGGATCAACATTAGCTACACCTCAGTAGCGCATCCATAGACGAACGGTCAGGTGGAAAAAGCAAACGGGTTTGTCTGCAACGGCATCAAGAAGCGATTCCTCCGACCACTCGAACAAGCCGCGGATTGCTGGCCAGATGAGCTGCAATCAGTACTCTGGAGCCTACGTACAACTCCAAACAGCGCCACGGGCTACACGCTATTCTTTATGGTGCACGGAGCAGAAGCAGTACTACCCGCCGAAGTACGGTAAAAGGCGGCGCGCATGGTCGCTTATAGCGAACAAGAGTCATCCCTTGCACTCGAAGATTCTGTCGACCTCCTTGACGAAGCAAGAGAAATCGCCATAGAAAGATCCACGATCTACCAGCAGAACCTGCGCAACTACCACAGTAGAAGGCTTCACCCCAGATCCTTCGTCGAAGGTGACCTGGTCCTACGACTGAAGCAACAGGTGCATCTCAAGCTCGAGTCCCCCTGGGAAGGACCGTACGTGATTACAGAAGTAATCCCAGGTGGCGCCTATCGCGTTCAAGATTTAGAGACAGGAGTCGCATACTCCAACCCTTGGAACGTCGCATAACTGCGACGCTTCTACCCCTAGTCGTTTTTTACTTTTACATCGCAAATAAGGCTACTCAGCAAAGGCTACTTAGCCGCACATTGTACCTCGCACTGTTCTTCAAATAAATAAAAGCTATGTGCCCCAAAACTCCGTGTTCTCCTTCACTTTGTCAATTTTTATACTCGGGGGCTGTGCCACCCTACATACATCTGTTCTCCGAACCAAAAACGCGATATCCTGAGTAGCTGGCACATCAATCGAACCCCTTAACACAAACTCAACCCAGCTGCAACGCACCTGACAGGTTAACAAGGCACTGAGATAAAGGATGGCCAGGCTAACGAAAAGGACTCGCATAGTGCAACGCACCTCACGCTCACAAAGCTCTTTATACACATTCGACAATAAATTATCTACAACATCTATACGAACTTTACAACACAAGTACACTTATGTGCAGGATACAAATTTGGCTACTCTTCCAACAGAAGAACATTGGTTTGTTCCTCAAAGAAGTCGACGATCTTATCTGCTGGACGGTCCACCGCCTGATAGTGCGGTACCATATTCCAGGCAGATCCTGCTGGTGGCGCTGGCGGCCCAGAGGCAACAGCGGCAACATCCATGTCAGGCCTGTGCAATCGCACCATTGAGATGGCAGCCTTGGCACCAGCCACCAACTGCTGCCTCACGCACTCGCGAACCACGGACAGATCTTGAAATTTGGCAAGAAGAGCCAGCAGGCTTGATGGAGTGTCATCCAGCGGGAACATCGCCCGAGAAATGTTCTTCAAGCACGACTGCGACTTCTTCAGGAAGAGCAGCACTCACGATGCGCGATCCTGCAGGATCGCCAACATAGTCGCACGATCATGATCTACCCAGAAGTATCCACTCTCTTGAAGTTGCTCCTGGGTGAGATCATGAAGGCGAATGGCAATTCTATCCTTCTCCTCCCGCGGATGGCACGCGCTAACAACTACACGAAGCAGCATCAATAGCATGAGTACAACGTACTGCTGCGAGTAACTACAAAGGAAAAGATGAGAATAAGCAAAATAACACTTAAACTGGTCGCCCAGCTGTGTCACCTCGCCAAGCAGATATTGCTCGCGGGCGGCGGCTTTTTCTGCCTTCGACTTCCACACGTCTGCGCTACCGCGGATCACAGGCAACTCACACTCCAGCTGCTTCACGTGATCACGAAGTCGCGAAAGCAAGGATATCTCCTCTACCCTGGAGCGTGGTGGTGCCACTGTATCATCAAGATATGGCGAGTCCTGGGTTCCCCCCACGGGATCACTTGATGTACCCTACCACAAGTCAAGACAGAGGCAAAATAAGGCGACCAAATTAACACAAAGGCAAAAGGAACAGATGCATTCAGGATCGGCATAAGTATTCACAGACACACTCGCCAGCAGGCATGTTCTTAAACCAAAAGAACAATCAATCAACTATTACAAAAGATAACTACAGAGCAGCTGGCTTCTTCGACTTCGACAGCTTCGGGGGCTTCATCAAGTCCGTGGCAGTGTCAGACGCCACTGACTTCCCGCTGGTCCCTGAGGCCGAGGCTTTCGCCGCCTTCTTAGCACATTGGAGCTCCTCCGAGTACTTCGCAATAGTATTTATCAAGTGATGGCCATATTTAGCACAGGCAGTCGCAAAAGGAGCAAAGACAACCTGCTGACCATCCGCGCCAGCAGGCATCGCCTTCGACACCACGGAAGGATCGATATAAGCTTCGTGGGCCTGCACCATCGCGAGTGTCATGGACGCGCCAGCCGCGCGGAGGGAGTTCTTATAGGCGGAAGGCACACCACCGGCGAATGACTCCACCAGCTCGTCCATGTTATCGATCATCTCAGCCTTCGGCATCAACTCTTCCTGGAGGTGACTGAGGGCGACCTTGGCCTTGGAAAGTGTATCTTGGATAGCGGCGCTATGGTCCTCGACTGCAGACACCGCGACTGCCAGAGCATCGTCGCGACGAAGGGCCTACGGGTAAAAGCTTAGATCACCAGCATCTGCACATGAACCCATGCATGGATCAAAAACTTCAGCGCTACCAGCAAAAAACACTAAGGGTAGAGAAGGACAACAATATCCACAAGTAAAAGGTACCTGAGAGAGCCTTGGCGACTGAGAACAGTTGTTCTTCGAACAACTTCTCCCTAGCCGCAAAGGAGGCAAGCAGATCCTCTTCACGCTTCTGTGCCTCGTCACGAGCTGCGAGTGCCTCGTCGCGACCCTTCATAGACGTGGCAAGCGTTTTCTCCAAGGTGGCGACATTGCGCAGTAAAGCGTTATGTTCAGCTACATGGCAATCAAAAGTTGACTATCAGTCGACTATACCAAAAAAGGAGAAGACGAAAAAGAATTAGTGTAGAACACTCACTTTCGACCACGCGGTGACGCGTCTCCAGCATTGCATGCTGGCAACCCATCGCCATCACCTGCTCTGCCACTTGCGTGGCTTCCTTTACAAGGAGTTGTCGCACAAACAAGGAATCAGTGAAAGCAATGGATAACGTCGAATGCCACATTAAAAAGAAGGAAAGATATACTTACATGATCCTCCAATGACTCTGAAGAGCTTTGCTGTACCGTCATCCGAGCAACCATTCGATGCTCCCCTACGTGAGGAGAGCTCGAAGAATTGTGCCTGGAGTGGGCCGCCGCCGGAGGGGAAGGAGCGCGCTCGACCTCTTCCTTGGCCCTTGAGGTCGCGACTCCTGATTCCTTCAAAAACTCGACGTCGCCAGAAGATGACGACACCTCTTGACTACAAGATAAAATCCACATTGAGAAAGAGCAAACTCCAGGTCAAAGCCAACAAGAAGAAAACAGAGAAGAACAAATGAACTCGAAAACTTACCAGTCAAACTTATCAAAATCAAACGTGGCCTCCACCGACTCCGACGAAGACTCGTTAGGCAATCGCATCTTCTTGTGAGAAGATGGTGCCACAGCTCTCACAGGAACGGCGGGAATTGGTGACTCCGCGCCAACAGCCGTGCCTTCTGGAGTCGAAGGACACGACGCGTGGGAATCCTTGCTGCGCGAACGCTTGCGAGTGTCCGGGCTCTCGGACTCGGGGGCTTCCTCTTCCACATCAGAAGGGACAGTCGACTCAGACTCGTCCTCTTCCAAAGCTTCGCGAGGAATAATCCCCTCAAGGAGAGGGGGCATACAAGGCGACACCGCCCAATCCTGCGTACAGACAGCGAAGATCAGCAAAAAGAACAAGTAAGCAACAGAAAAGCAATCGAGAAAATAAGCTACTGCGTAGCACAACTATACCTCAGGAGGAGGATTCGAAGCATCAAAAGGAGGAACAACCGGCTCACTCGGAAGAACATCCTTGCTAGTGTACTTCGTGACCAGTCGAACCCTCTTTTCCACCTCACTCGCGGACATGCCATCGGCAGACACGCGAGAGGCATCATCAGCACCAGCCCACTGAAACATGGGATGAGCTCTGGCTTGAAGGGGTTGGACGCGACGGCGTAGCCAGGTTCGGATAAGGGTGTAGCCTCCCTCTTCTACGCCTATGCGACACTTGAGGTCGCAGACGCGTTGATACAGCACGTCTGTCTCCGCGAGTTCGGCAGGCATAACTACGTTCTTCCAGGAACGAATCTTCTTGCAGGGAGTCACGGGATCGAAGGGCGCGAGTCCAAAGTGCTCATCTTTGGACTTCTGATCACGGACATAGAACCATTTGTCCCTCCATCCCTGGACGGACTTGGTGAGCTTGATATCGAAGTAGGTGGCAGATGGGTTGACGTGGATTCCGCAACCACCTACGTCATAAACTAAAGAGCTAGATGCGGACTGACGCTTCAATTTAAATATGCGCTTGAAAAGACCAAAGTGTGGCTCGATTCCGAGCCAACACTCGCAAAGAGTGATGAAGCAGGTAATGTGGAGGATCGAATTTGGGGACAGTTGATGGAGCTGGAGCCCGTAGAACCAAAGAACACCCATAAGAAAGGGGTGGAGAGGCAAGGAAAGACCGCGAATGACGAATGCAAGAAACATCACTCGAAAACCAGCGGGAGGAGCAGGAATGGTCTCATTGCTGGGGACGCGCGCATCGGCCACTGCTGCGGAGATAACTCCGTCTTGGCGAAGAAGACGGAGATCCGACGCCTTGACGATTGAAGGGCGCCATGCACAATTTGTCACGCGGGTGCTCGTGACCTTATTCTTCCCGCCGGCGGCAGCGCTGGTGCCCGCAGCAGCAGATCCACCCTTCTTCTTCGCCGCGGTGACGGTGGCCGCGGAATCGTGTTGGACACGTGGAGAAGGAGAAGCGTGAACCGTCCCTCCACTACTCCCATTACGCGCAGAAATCGAGGAGGCATAGTTAAAATAAAGATTACGCACGCCCAGTCAAATCAAAGTCATGAAGTGGGACCCACCGCTCGTCATGTCCCATCAAACTCGCTCACGAGGGCAACTGAGGTCATACAAGCGTCAGCACTGACGTCATCAAAGCTACGTAGTGGGAAAATTCGACTACTTTAGTCCTTGCTGGAGTCTTCGACTCCGCCAAGCACTCGGGGGCTACTCCCATAGGGAGCGCTGGCCCTGCACCCTACGATTTTCTTTTCTTTTTGCAGGAACAAGGAAAATCAAAAGCAAACCTAAACCATTCAAAAAAATACGATTCGACTATGGACATGGGTTACTCCCATAGGGAGAGCTGGAAAATTTTGACTAAAACAAGCAACCAAAAGATGACGACAGTCGCAAATGTTATTTAGTCCTTGCCTGAGTCTTCGACTCAACCAGGCACTCGTGGGCTACTCCCATAGGGAGCGCTAGTCGCGCACCCTATGATTATTTCCATAGAAAACTGTGTGTTGATAACGTCCGCACTCGCAGCTCATGACGACACCGCCTCATAATTTTTCCCTACAAAGAGATTACGTCTCCTGGGTCGCCTGAATCGTCTCCGCGATGATAAAATTCGGATGCCGCTCTTACAGCGTGAAGGTAAGACCTGAATAAGACCTGGCAACGCATTTAGCTACGCACTACCAGAAATATATCCGTGCCTACAGGCACGATGAACATGCCTTGACAGACGCGTCGAGTGCTCACACCCGTATAACTGGAATTCGACTCCTGTAAGACCTCCGCGGCCTGAGTCGAATTACGCCAGCACTTTTTCGGATTCGAGTCCAGGGACTCGAGTTCGAGTAGATTGCGTTGTTTCACCCTAAGGTGGTTAACTAATACTGACACTTCGGTTATATCAGGCACGTATATCAACAATCCCTATGGCACAAATAAAAGCAGTCGAAATGTACTCAATCAAGCACTCGAAGACTTCAAAAGTCCCCAGTCAAATCTATGATTCCACTGGACACTCGGAGGCTACTGACATGGGTATAGCCTACATGTACTCGAGCATGGTATATACGGTCCAAATACGTATAGGCCCACGGTGTCGCCAAGGCCCGGATGAAAGGACTTGAGTGACTTGCGGACTCTCTATTGCTTGAAGAACAAGAAGAAGCTAAAGATAGAAAGTTTGAAGGGGAAAACCCTAACTTGTAACCGACTCGACCTGCTATCCGAGACCTAGCCTATCTATATAAATGCTAGGAGGGGGCGGCGAGGAGGACACACACAACCCTAGTTTCCGCAACCCTCGCCAGATTGCATCTGCGCACCATTGTAACTTTCGACTGCTTCGATAATTCCACGAGCAGACAAGCAGGAGTAGGGATCTCTACGAGGCCTAAACCTGGATAAATCCTTTGTTCCCTGTATGCTTGTTTGCTAGCCGATAGATGTCTCCAGCGCTCCCTCCTTCTCCAAAACCCAAGTCCATAACAATGGGCATTGATGAGTTAAACCCTCGTCACCAGTCGAATCTGCGATTCCACTGGACACTCGGGGGCTACTGACATGGGTATATCCTAAAGGTACTCGAGCTTGGTATATACGGCCTGAATACATGGAGGCCCACGGTGTCGCCAGGGCCCAAATGAAGAACTCTAGTAACCTACGGACTCTCGATTGCTTGAAGAACAAGAAGAAGCTAAAGATAGAAAGTTTAAAGGAAAAAACCCTAACCTGTAACCGACTCGACCTGCTACCCGAGACCTAGCCTATCTATATAAAGGCTAGGAGGGGGCAGCGAGGAGGACATACGCAACCCTAGTTTCCACAACCCTCGCCAGATTGCATCTGCGCACCATTGTAATCCTCGATTCCCTTGATAATTCCACAAGAAGACAAGAAGGAGTAGGGACCTCTACGAGGCCTGAACCTGGGTAAATCTTCGAGTCCCCTGTGTTCTTGTTTGCTAGCCGATAGATGTCTCCAGCGCTCCCTCCTTATCCAAAACCCAAGTCCATAACAATGGGCATTGATGAGTTAAACCCTCGTCAATTATCGTACCTAGCTGTACCTCAACGATCCTTGTTCTTTCTTGAAGGGCTTGCAAATTATTTCTCAAACTAACAGCTTGGTTAGATAATTTACCAAGCATAGCATCATGGTTCTCCGTGATTTTGACTAGAATATTATTTTGTTCGTTTTGCGAGTCTATGAAAGACTTAAGCGTTTCTTGGAGACTACCAATACTAGTTCCCATATTATTATTAGAGTTATTTGTAGGACTAGCATAATGTTTCTGAAAATTAGGATTGTAACTCTTCTTCCAAGCAGGATTATAATCATTACGAGCTACGAAGTCTATTTCTTCTATATTTGTTTCGGGGGTGGCTCTTACCTGAGCTTCCTTACCTTTTACGGCTAGTATGAGCTCATCCAAATTAGCATTGAGATCTTCATTCTCTTGTGGTGAGACAGAGTTCACCTTCTTCGTGTTTGATCATTCAACATGCCATTGGACATGGTTGTCTTGCATATTGTCTAGCAGTTGCTTTGCTTCGGTAATATGTTTACCCATGAATGTTCCTCCAGCTGCAGTATCAAGCACTAGTGGAGGATTAAGAGCATTGTACACAGGATTAAGAGCATTGTAAAATAAATGGAGGATTAACCAATCTTCCATCCCATGACTCGGATAGTTTCTTAGGCATTCTTTCATTCTCTCCCATGCAAGCACTAGTGGCTCACGCTCTTCCAGTCTAAAACTAGTAATATTAGATTGAAGTTCCATTGTCTTTGCAGGTGGGAAAAATTTAGTCATAAATAAAGACGTATATCCCACCCATGATGTAATAGTATTTTTAGGCAAAGATAGCAACCATTCTTTAGCTCTTCCTCTTAGAGAGAAACAAAATAGACGTAATTTGATCGCATCAGGGTCAATGTCTTTTATACGCTTCATATCACATATTTCAGTAACAGTATATAAGTGTATACCTGCGTCTTCAACAGCAGAGCCTCCAAATTGATTTTGTTGAACCAAACTTAAATAATGGGGCTTAATTTCATAGTCATCAGCAGCAATTGTTGGCTGAGTAATAGGAGTACACAAATAATCATTGTTGGGAGTAGCAAACTCCCCAAGCTTCTTTTTAGCCATACTTCCTATGTTTTTCGATTTTCTTAGATTAAAAATTATAATAGTAAAAACAAGAATTTAAAGACTATCTAATTTTTTGGTTTATCAAATAAAGACTAAAAGAAAAACTAACAAAATTAAAAACAAGAATTAAAACTAGCAAGGTTCCTAATAACCTCACCAGGGTAGCTATTGCTTCCCCGGAAACGGCGCCAGAAAGAGGGTTGATACCTTTGATCTAGATTACGGATGTAGTATAGGTCTTTTTCCCTAATAGACCTAGGTTGTCGAATCCACGGGAAGCGAATGCGTAGTGAAGTTACTTTAAGGGACCTTTGAGAGTTTTATAATTCCTTTTGTGTTTTTACCAGACCAGTAGCTTGCATCTTTTGTTGTTGTCAATGATGGAGAGAGAGGGCCTAGGGCATTCGATTTCACTTGTATCTGTGCAAAAACATCTGATGGAAATAAAATATAGAAATAAAGTATGCGTGTACTTGTTAGAGCAAGATAAATTATATGTGGGCAGTGCATCCATAATTTCTATTGCCTCTGCAACCGCTTATAGCAATAACCTACTAGTCTCATCCATAGAAGAAAGAGAACTAATGATATGCATAGTGATGTCACCGTTAATCCGAAGCAAATCCCTCACACACAGCCGTACTACCCCTTTTGTCACTGGAGTTCCTAACCTGCAGATCAGTCATCACTCATACTCTCTATACCTGGATCAACCCTCGGGGTCTTGGGTACCTGACAAGTCCTTAGATTGAGGAAAGAGAGGATATAATAATCATCATGTCATACAAACTAATACACGGTCCCATCTATGATAAATCACATGCACAATTGCTACAAGGCTAGGCCAAAGCCCTTAGCCCAAGGAGAATTATTCACACATAGAGATGAGATCAACAATCACAAACATTGTAATGAAAATCATAAGATTGATAGCAATAGTCTTACAATGTCGCTAATCGGAGAACAAATCTACTATTACAAGTGGTGGAAGATGGCTATGGAGATGGAGAAGGGTTTGGAGATCTGGAGGCAGCTTTCTGGCGAGGTATGGCTTCTGGGGCACAGAGTCTTCTTGTTTCCCGTCGCGTGAGGCTTCTTTATATAGGGCTCCCTTCATGAAAGTTGTTCTCTTTGACCTAACGGAGGCGGCGCCAACTATATGACCGAAGCTATACGGTCGGAATTTTTGCTCCGGCCGTATAGTTGGTCGTTACAACGTCTGTCTTCGTTGGACGGCTCCTAGTTTCTTCTAGTCGAAGGAAATATCGTATCTTTAATTTTAATATAGTGATTCCCTCCTTTAAACGATATAATGTACACAGGAAAAATACAAGAACAAAGGATTGCATACCCCTATGAATATTAGCATTAGCGGCAGGATTTAGAGAGATATTTCATCAAAAATATGACTAATATCCAGTTTAAATGTGGACGTAGATGGCTATATTTCAGAGCCATCAGTTATCAAACAGAAAGATATCAATAAATCAAGTAAGGCGAACCTTTAAATTCTACGGCTTCATTCCAAATATTGATAAAACGGGAGGCCAGGTCGACCATCTCACGCATCAGTGGCTGCAACGTAAAGGAGAAATTCCCGAGGGCTGAGAAAGGGGTAGCCACAGACAAAATGAAAAGTCAACAACAGGACAAGCACTTACATCTTGCATACCAACTTATGCGGGGTTTTCAGCTATCGACATGCCTTTACCCGCTTTTTTATCTTCTTGGGTGGGGGAGGTTTTAGAGAGGTAGCCACGTTCTTCGGTCTCGGATTTTCTGCAGGTGCCTCTTGCGGATCCTCCGGCTCCATCAAATGAACTGGTGATTTAGCAAATGGCGACGCAATCGAAGCTCCAAGAGGTGATCCTAGAAAGTCTTCTTGTTCCTCATCACTTTTATTTGTTTACAAGAAAATTGACTTCAGTAGGGACACCGTATCATGTAAGGGAAAATAAAGGAAAGTGATACATACGAGGATATGTTTTGGGTCATGCAGAGAAGTTCCATCATTGGGGGAGCAGAAGATACAGGTTCAACAAATTTTGGCTTCGAACCTATTGAATCGTCGGAGTCTTCGACCGTTTCGATAGGTTCGGATCGCTTCCTTTTCCCGACAACTGGAACCCTCTTGAAATCTTGGGAGTTAGTCGAAGGGACGTAGGTAGTGTCATTAGAAGATTCAGCAAAAGATGCCTCCCCTTCACCTTCGGCTACAACTCCCATACTAGAAAATTCTTCGGATGCTACGGGGTTGGCCGGTAATTCCCCCTTTTCAGGAAGAGGAGGAAATGCGTACAGATGGTCATGACACTACAAAAAAAGTACAAAAGAAACAAGCCAGTCAACAAGGAGTGCATCATAGCAGAAATGGCAATGGTACAAAAAGGAAAAATATAAAAAGGGCAGCCGATAAACTTACATCGGGAACAAGATCTTTCTTGCCGAAGGGTTCCGATCGACGCTCTGAAGGAACTGGGTTCTTCTTAGTTAAAGTGGTGAACAAACATACCATTTTCTCAAGAGTCTCAACGGGAAGAGGGTCCGGTGAAATCCACATCGGATCTTTCTTGCCAATATAAGACCACATACCAGCTAGTCTAGCTTGGAGAGGTTGGATACACACTCCAAGAAAATAAGTCATAATCTGCAAACCTATTAGTTTGTGACCAACTTCAGTGTACAGCTTCTCGATCTGCTTTAGCAATGGATGGATTTATTGCATCTCTTTGGCACTTGGGTGCTGATCCCATGAATCAAGTCGCCGACAGGTTTTCTTCGAGTCAAAAGGGGCCAACCCGAACTTCTAGCACTCAATCTACCGGTCCTTGATGTAAACCACTTAGCTTTCCAACCTTGGTCAGAGTCCGCGATCTTGAAATCTAAGTATTTAACTTCTTGGCGAACGGATATGATGGCACCACCCATGTCGTGGACAATGATGTCCGTGGCATTGCGGCGAACGCAGAAGAAATATTTCCAAAGGACCCAATGTGGATCGATCCCAAGAAAAGACTCACACAAGGTCATAAAGTAGGCGATGTGAAGAATAGAGTTTTGCGTGAGCTGATAAAGCAGCACACAGTAAACGAAGAGCAGGAATTCATGCGCTAGAAGGGAGAGGCCACGGTAGAGAAAATAAATGAACATTACCTTCCACCCGGGCTGAGGCATAGGATCAGCTTCATCTCCTGGAACCATGAAGGAATCTTGCTCTAGGAGGCAGGACTTGTGGGCTTCACGCAGCTCCTTCTTGGTTTGCTTGGAGGCCTCCCAACCGACGGCCCTTTTAATCTTCGCCATAACATCGGCGGTGGAAGAACCTCCTCTGGACCTGCCCATGATACCTCTCGAGAAGGAGCACATACTGCGCGCAAAAGAAAGGTGAAGCAGGAAGCAATGGAGCATAGGAGTGGCACAACGAGGAAGATGAAGTGAATAACAAAGGAGGGAAAGTAAACAGTAAAGATTTTACCCTAAAGTTTATAAAGAAAGGGACAGAAAACGTCAGCCGTCCGATCAGGATGGTGAAAATCAGAATACAGGGGATGACGACACGTGGCGAAGCATCACAAAGCGGAAAATGAATAACAAGTACTATCTCATAACACAATATCCACCATAGGAATTACAAAGATAGATCCATATTTATGCAAGGCACATCATATAGACTTCAACAATGATCATACTGAAGGGAATATGCCCGAGAGGCAATAATAAAGTGGTTATTATCTTATTCCATGTTTATGATAAATGTTTATTTTGCATGCTATAATTGTATTGATCGGAAACATCAATACATGTGTGTTTAATAAACAAAAAGGGTTCATAGTCATGCCTCTCTTATAGACTAGCTTGTTGATTAACAAGATGATCAAGGTTTCCTGATCATGGACATTGGATGTTGTTAATAACAAGGTCACAACATTAGTTGAATGATGTGATGAACATTCATCCAAAGTATACCATTACGATCAAAGTCATTATGTTTATATTGCTATAACATCATACAAAGTAATCTTTATCCTTAGACCATGAGATCATGTTAATTGCTAACACCGAAAGAGTATCTTGATAACATCAAACGTCACACCGTAATAGGGTGACTATAAAGATGGGTTCAGTGCTACGATGGTGTTATGTTGAGGCTCATGGACCAAGAGTGGAATTTGTCAATACCGATGACGGATAGATATACTCTGGCCCCTCTCGGTGATATCACATTGAAATAGCTTGCAAGCAAGTGATGTGATCACTAGAATGTTATATCACGGGAACGAGAAAAGAGTGCATGTCGGTAACGAGATCAAACTAGGTATGGAGATACCAATGATCGAATCTCGGACATGTAATATATCGCGAGACAAAGGGATTTAGTTACTAGCGTTGAAGGTTCTCATGATCACAGAAGTCATCGTTGAATGTGTAGGAGTCAGTATGGATCTCCAGGTCCCGCTTCTGATTATTGATCTGAGAGGGGTCTCAATCATGTCTGCATTATTCGCGAACCATAGGGTGACACACTTAAGAGTTACCGGACACCATTTTGGAGCACATATGTTTCACACGGAAGAATTGCAAAGCGCAGTAATTGTTTCGATAGAAACCAGAAATTGTTTCGGGTGAAACTGCAGAAAGTAGTTCTGCATGTGATATTTAAATATTGCAAGGGGTTATATGTGAATGTTTGTTAATTAAAGTAATTAACAAATTCTGAATAAATTTAATAAAAGAGTTTTATTAAATGAGAGATCATTAAATTTGGAGAAACTTAATGCATTTAAAGTGGAGACTTTAAAAGGGAATGTGAAGAGGCATTTTAATGTGGGGGGGTTACCACCACATGAATGGGGGAGGTGAGGGGTCACCCCCCCATGCGCCGGCCATGGAGAGAGGGGGCACCCCCCCTCCTCCAATAAAAGGCCACCCATTCCCTCCTTCATCCACACACCTCCTTATGAAGGATCTCTCTCCCCCTCTAGAATTATTTCCCCATGGTCTCGGATTAGCGAGATACATGTTCCCGGTGGTATTTCGTCTGGAAGGAGTTGCTTCTTCCGTTGGATCGCTGGAGCGAGGAGGTGGAGGTTGTCCGGTGGCTTGAACGTGTGTGCGAGTGCGGATGCGCTGCTGATTTGTGGCGCTCGGACTTCCTCACGATCTTGAGATCGGCAAGTGTACGACTACATCAATCGCGAGTTCCTACTTGTTAACAAAGCTCGTTGTCTACGAGGGTAAGTTCTCGTTGGATGTATGTCCACCCGTTGCTTTGTACCTAGTAGATAGATCTTGGCGTGTAGTTCTCATCGTAGGATTTTTTTATTTTCTATGATGCGGACCCAACAGTGGTATCAGAGCCTGATCTATGCGTAGGTGCTTTGCACGGGTAGTACACATATGTTTATATGTGGGCGATGATGATTATGTTATTGCATCTTCTATGTATTTTGGATATTGGTGGCATAGTGGGATGAAGCGGCCTAGACCAACCTTATATGTCATTGTATATGAGACCGGTTCCACGATTGACATGCAACTAGTTTTGCATAAGTGGTTGGCGGGTGTCTGTCTCTCCTACTATAGTCAATATCTGATTTACAACGAGTTGCTAATAACTTGGTTATCCTCGTTGTGGTTCATGTTCGTAGGTAAGAATGGTTCTATCTCCGAAAGCCCTAAGCCACGTAAAACTTGCAATTAATAAATTAGAGGCGTCTAGTTTAGATCGTTGCTGGGCTAGTGTCTTGATATGGTATTGTTGTAAGTAGATGTATGATAGATACTCTTACACCACATTCAACGTGTAAGTTCCATAGACCTTGGCCTTACACACAAAGGAATGATAGTGATCATACCATGATGCAAATGATAGAGATCAAATGCATGAACCATATCATCTCACTTTACACATTAGATGTTAGCATCATATACTGCTAGTTTGGCGCTTTCTGTAGCATTGTAAGTTGATCCCCCATTTAGATATCAAGATAAAAATGTGTTATTCCTTAAGTATGCACCGTTCTATGGATCGTGTTTCGAGATATCACGTGATGATCGGGTGTACTCGACTCGACGTTTTCATACAATGGGTGTAACACAGTTTTACACACGCGAGTACTAAGGTTCTTACTTGGCGAGCCTAGCATGTACAGACATGGTCTCGGAACACGGACTAAAAGGTTAAGCATGAGTCATATAGTTGATATGATGCCCATATTGATGCTCTCCTTTGAAGCTACACCGACTCACATGATGATCGGACTTGGTGTAGTGGATTTGGTTCATGTAATCACCAAAAAGGCATGAGGGATGTCGTTTTTGAGTGGGAATTCATTTCTAATTTGGATTAGTCGAACTCAATTTGTCATAAACTAAATCGAAGTGAATTTGCATAATTTGTTGTAGTCATTGGCATCTCTTCACTACCTTATGCTTAGTTTTAATTGAGATAGTAGAACTATAGAATTCTGGATATTAACTTTACGAACTGGTATCGTATTGTTTTGAATGTCAATTTAAAGTTTAGAAGTCCTATTGCAAACTTTTAGCAAACTCTATTTACTCCATGAAGTTTAATAAGTAGTATTAAATCAAGAGTAAGAATTCCAATGTTAGTATCTAAAGTATCATGTTTGCCTCCATGATTATTGATATTCAAAAGTTGTTTTAATATCAATATTATATTGGAGCTAAAAATTGTTTTAGAAACCATCATGTGTGAAAGATATTGTGATATCTGAAACAATGTTTTTGGTTGCATTATGATAGAGTATAATTTAGCAAAATACATGTTCTCATGATGTATGAGAATTTGTGAAGGATGGAGATGCTGGGCATCCGAATCTCCCAAAAGGTTTTGGGAACTAAAATTATACTCGTCATTCTTCCTTATAAGCTATAGTAGCTTGATCATGAAAGTTGTCATGATAAGGATGAATAGAAGATGTAAGTAAAATGTTTACTACACTAAAAGATTACTAAAGAATGGATTTTTGAAAGAATACCAAACATTTGATGATGGTGATCCACTTCAAAGTGCAAGTCCAAAGGTATTAGTATTTGACTATATACAAGCTTTGTACCATGTGTCATGTTAGTGACACCACTATTAATGTTGATAGATTCTTTTAAAGGAAAAGGAATTGCTGAAAGAGAATCTATAAAATATTTGGCAGGAAAGAAAAGTTAGAAATGTCCAGCTTAGGTATATAGAAGATATACATGTTATGGCTGTATTCCTTGCTTGTTAAACAATGTGGTTCTGAGGTATTGGATACCGGTATTGGATACCGAATTGGTTGGTATGAAGTGTCATACAGGACAACGCAATTCATGAACTGCAATGGCCTAAGTAACTAGCAAGAGAATAAGTGATGTTGTTCATCGAAAACAAATAAAGTGTTATTGTGTGTTTTGCTGTCATCAAACCTAGCCTTCAAGATTTGTTTTAAATACTTGTTATTTTGTTCTGGTATTATGAGAACAATGGTTGTTCAAATAATTACCGTATTCCATAAAGGATGGATGAACTTTTACAAGTCTAGTGGGAGAAATCACATCCATAAACATTATTGCTAAAATGTCGCAAGACAAATGATTAAAAGATTACTTATGAAGTGACATTGCTGTTTTAAATTATATTGGAAAGAAAACATGAAGAAACTCCATGTTGATGGATTTTTGGAGTCTTTGATTTTGATCAATTGACGCATGTGAGACTTTCCTCGAGATAATTGAAACTCCGTCCATAGGCCAGAGAGGAACGAATGACTAGCTTATTGGAAATTGTGCATGCTGATGTGCATAGTCCATTATGTGTAGCCATATGCGATGGATCTTTTTGCTTCATATGCTTTCTCCGAAAATTTGAGTGAATATATCTGTATATTTACTTAATAAGGAAGAGGTATGAAACATTTGAAAATTGTTCAAAGACTTTCAAGATGAAGTGGAAAATCATTGTAACAAGAAAATAAAGAGTTTATGATTCGATCATAAAGGAAGATACTTGAGTTACATATTTAGCAAAACACTTAAGATTTGAGGAATTGTTCCATGATTTGTGTTTCCCGATAAACCATGGGAGTATGGCATATTCGAGAGATGAAATCAAACCATGTTTAACATGGTAAGATCAAAGGTGTCATTTATAAAACCGCCATTATGTTTTAAGGATTAAAGCTTTAGAGACTACCCCTTTTACACTGAAAAGAGCACCGTCATGATCCGTTGAAATGACACCATATAAGTTATGGTTTGGGATAAAACCCGAATTGTCTTTTCTTAAATTTTGGTATGCTATGCATAAGTAAAATGTTTACATCCAAAGTCGGATAAGTACGTCTTTGTAGGTTATCCCAAAGAATCTGTTGGGCATTTCTCCATAAAACCGAGGACAAAAGAGTTTGTCACTTGGAACGTCAAGTTTCTTGAGAACGAATTTTTCGCGAAAAGTTAAGTGGGGGGAAAATAGAACTTTGATAAGGTTGTTGAACCTTAGCTATATGTGCTAAGTAGCGCAGCGCCAGAAAGTGTCCCGGTGGCGGCCACAATGCTCATGGCTCTCGTGATTACAAAAGGTGTGATCTCGGAGATTAGAGTTCCTATTGAACCGTGTGGGTCGGTAAGAATCAAATAGTGTGATTTGATAAGCAAGTCGTTATTGTTTTGACAATGATGAACCGACTACATGCAAAGAAGCAATGATGGGCCCTAACTCCATAAAATGACTAGAAGTCATAGAATCCGTGATAGTATCCATACATGAGAAATCAAGTTTCTGAACTTGGAAGACCCTCTGGAAAGGCATGAAGCCTATCGGTCGTGTTTGGATCTATAAAGAAATAAGACATGGATGTTTAACATCTATGAAATAGTCGACATGTCGGAAAGAAGTTTAAGGCAATGTTCAAGGAGTTGACTATGACAAGATTTGATCTTTCATAGCGATATATAGTCTTGACGGATTAATGTACCAACCACTACATATAATTTGGTATATGGTGGTTAAATAAACAAAACAAGGTTCTTCTAATAGAACGGTTACCTAGGACGTGTACATGACATGGTCCGAAGGGTTTTTGTTAATTCAGAGGGTGCTAAAATGGCATCTTATATTGACACAAGTTAAGAATTTCATTAAAATTAGATTTCGATGAAAGACTTGGGTAAAACCGGAATATTTCGCATCAATATCTATATGGATAGATTGAGGCACTAATATGGTTATGCCAGACATACATATATGAGATATTGAAAGGGTTCAATATGGAAACAACAAGAAAGGTTCTTGCTGCATGGAAAGGATTGTATCAAAATTCAAGTGTTTCAACACTTGGTGAGTAAAATCACATGAAGATTTTGATTGATTATACCACAATATGTATATATCCAGAATGTCCTATGATCTAAATGTTATGAGCACATACCAGAATGATTCATAAGATGATCACTGGACGATAGTAAAGATATTCTTATGAGCTTTGGAAGGACTAAGAATATATCATGTATAAGTGACAAATAGTTAAAGGTAGTTCATTGTAAAGTGTTACATTGATACTAGTTTTGTCACAAGATACAGATTAAATTTATCTCAATTTAGACTATGGGTGGCACAATGTAATGGAAAGGATGTTCCATGATGGATTTGGATGACTTCCAAAGTTGAGACATTGTGACGGATACTACAACAAAAGGCTAAGTATATAACTGCTATAGTAGCAGCAAAGGAGGGCATTTGTGTTAAGTAGTTTGTTATCAAACTAGGTGTGGTTCAAAGTGGGTTAATACTATGAAGATATATTGTGTGACAATAATATCAACATATTTTAACCCGAACAAACTAAAGGTCTTGCCAAAGGACCAAATTTATACAATGCCATCTCATTTGAGAATGAGTGATGCGTAGAGACGCAAAGACATGCAAATACACACGGACCTGAAACTGTCAGATCCGAAGATTATGTTAACCACTAGCAATAGCGTATATGCAACGCCAGAAAGCCATAGGTGTTCAATACGCAAAGTTTTTCAAACTAGATTATTGACTCTAGTGCAAGTGGGAGACTGTAGGGAATATGCCCGAGAGGCAATAATAAAGTGGTTATTATCTTATTCCATGTTTATGATAAATGTTTATTTTGCATGCTATAATTGTATTGATCGAAACATCAATACATGTGTGTTTAATAAACAAAAAGGGTTCCTAGTTATTGATTAACAAGATGATCAAGGTTTACTGATCATGGACATTGGATGTTGTTAATAATAAGGTCACAACATTAGTTGAATGATGTGATGAACATTCATCCGAAGTATAGCATTACGATCAAAGTCATTATGTTTATATTTGTATAACATCATACGAAGTAATCTTTATCCTTAGACCATGAGATCATGTTAATTGCTAACACCGGAAGAGTATCTTGATAACATCAAACGTCACACCGTAACAGGGTGACTATAAAGATGGGTTCAGTGCTACGAAGGTGTTATGTTGAGGCTATGTATCAAGAGTGGAATTTGTCAATCCCAATGACGGATATATATACTCTGGGCCCTCTCGGTGATATTACATTGAAATAGCTTGCAAGCAAGTGATGTGATCACTAGAATGTTATATCACGGGAACGAGAAAAGAGTGGTAATGAGATCAAACTGGGTATGGAGATACCAATGATCGAATCTCGGACATGTAGTATATCGCGAGACAAAGGGATTTAGTTACTAGCGTTGAAGGTTCTCACGATCACAGAAGTCATCGTTGAATGTGTAGGAGTCAGTATGGATCTCCAGGTCCCGCTTCTGATTATTGATCTGAGAGGGGTCTCAATCATGTATGCATTATTCGCGAACCGTAGGGTGACACACTTAAGAGTTACCGGACACTATTTTGAAGCACATATGTTTCAGACGAAAGAATTGCAAAGCGCAGGAATTGTTTCGATAGAAACCGGAAATTGTTTCGGGTGAAATTGCAGAAAGTGGTTCTGCATGTGATATTGAAATATTGCAAGGGGTTATATGTGAATGTTTGTTAATTAAAGTAATTAACAAAATTCTGAATAAATTTAATAAAAGAGTTTTATTAAATGAGAGAGCATTAAATTTGGAGAAATTTAATGCATTTAAAGTGGAGACTTTAAAAGGGAATGTGAAGAGGCATTTTAATATGGAGGGGTTACCACCACATGAATGGAGGAGGTGAAGGGGCACCCCCTCCTCCTATAAAAGGCCGCCCTCTCCCTCCTTCTTCCACACACCTCTTTGTGAAGGATCTCTCTCTCCCTCTAGAATTATTCCCCCATGGTCTCGGATTAGCGAGATACATGTTTCTGGTGGCATGCTTCCGCTGGATCGTTGGAGCGAGGAGGTGGAGGTTGTCCGGTGGCTTGAATGTGTGTGCGAGGACGGATGCGCTGCTGAGTTGCGGCGCTCGGACTTCCTCACGATCTTGAGATCGGCAAGTGTACGACTACATCAAGCACGAGTTCCTACTTGTTAACAAAACTCGTTGTCTTCGAGGGTAAGTTCTCGTTGGATGTATGTCCACGTGTTGCTTTGTACCTAGTAGATAGATCTTGGCGTGTAGTTCTCATCGTAGGAATTTTTTTGTTTTCTATGCTGCGGACCCAACACATACATGGAGAGATTAGATCAAGTTGCCACCACAAACCCAAATTCCAGGGGATGGACTACTCCCCACTCCGAGCGGAGACACCTCCCATCGATTTTCGAGAGTCTACCCTACCTGCGTTGGCGCCGACGAGCGAGCGGCGGCGGAGGTCGACACAAGGGAGGAGGCGCCGGAGTTCCCCGCTTGTTCCCTAGCTAACGACCTTCTTCTGGTCTGTGCCGGCGCCGACGAGCGAGCGGCGGCGAAGGCCGGCGCGAGGGAGGAGGCGCCGAAGTTTCCCTCTTGTTCCCGACTGATGCATGTAAAATGCATACATGAACTTTGTAGTTTGTTGGCATGATTTCTCATATATTTGCAAGATATATGATGTTAGATCCTTTTTTACATTGATTTCGGAGATTTTCTAAACAATCCCCTCTCTATTAGCGTTTTTGACTTAAAACGAGCTACAGAAATTCAAACGGAGCTAGGTTGACAGGAGCTGTTAGATAATTTCCATAGAAATCCAACAAGATAAAGTAGAATCCAAGGGGCCCAACAAGCTGAAAATGGCAGCCCATTTACTACAGGGCGCTCCACCTGCATGATCTTAGCCGTCGAAACTCCGATGCCATTGATTCCACCGCCATTCGCTTCATTTTGACCTTAAAACATCTATATATACCACCTGGCGGCCTTTCTCGAGAAGCACGTAGGCAGAGATTGAAAACCAAGTAACAGAGAGCCAGCAGGCCATCGCCCGAAGGAAGATTGGAGGGGAACCGCTGTCGAAATCGCCTGCGGCACGTCTCCTCCTTCACCAACGCCTCTTCGTCGCTCTCCATGATGGGGGGCATGGCTTTGAAGAAGGAAGGGGGCGTGGTCAGGGTGTCTCTGGAATCGTGTCCGGGTCGGGGACGTCCGGGGATGTCCGATTCATGGTCAGGATGCCAGGGTTGTGGTTGTTTTGGGTTAAGAAACACTTTCCAAAAAGTAGGAGGTTTCTAGATAGTTATCTAGGAACCTCTTAGTGGGGGTTCTGAATAGTCCTGTCCTAGAAGGATTTTTCCTATACATGACATATTCATACTACTCCCAGGTGTAGTTACACCAACGTGTGTTTCATACTATCTAGGAAGTATCTACCATACCGGAGAGTATATACGCGTATTATAAAGTATATAATACTAATTAGGTAGTATACGTACTACATTTTTGGTACTATGTATGATTTTTTCACAGACTTCTTTTTCACGTACAAATATGAAATCAACCAGTAAATTTTTCGCGTACCTTGAGTGGAAGTATCTTAGATATAGTATATAAATATACTCTAACTCATAAAGTATCATATATATATATATATATATATATATATATATATATATATATACACTTTCGTATGGAGTATATGAGGCATAGGTGTAACTACACCCAGAAGTAAAAAGGATTTTTCATATATATATACATATATATATATATCGAAAATAGTGGGATACACATGCGGCTAGCTACGCACTCACATATAACCATTGGATCAACTACAAAGTTTCTCAGGTGTGAACCCAGGAGCCAAAAGCAAGCACACACGCTGTTACAACTTACAACACATGCATATTTTCCCAACCAAAACCACCATCCGTTATGGCCACAAAAAAGGAAATGCCACATCCAACTCCACTAGCTAATTGCAAAATGAGAACTTTCACTAGCGAATTTTTTTTACCCACAATAATGTTCCATTACTTTTTTGCCTACAATCCAAGCTTTGTGGCCCTCTCCAAATCCTTTATCAGCTCAGCTTCCAACGCGACAGAGTTCTACGCCCTCCTCTTCCACCCCTATATGGAGATCACACAATAAGCTCGCTGCCGCAATAAGCTAACCACGCTCAAGTTGAATCCCAAATTCCCACACCAACGGAATTGTTTTTGGAGCCACAGGCAAGAGTTCTACACCTACTTTTTCCATGCATGCACGAGATTTTACCCTACTAGTTTCCCTTGCTTAGTTTCTATCGCTTCAGTTTAGTTTTCGCAGATTTTAGCACGCGGAGAGACTCTGCTTGGATGAGCAGCTCCAGGGGGACATGGGGAGGCAGGAAGGTCCGTACACGGAAAGAAGCACCGGCGAAGGCTGCGAAGAACATCAAGCAAGCATCCTATGCGAACTCGCATCTTTTCTGCGAGCACAACAGCACTGTCAAGCTTTTTACAGAACAGCAGAAAAGGCTCGCCCAATATACTGGATTTCCGTCATTCGCAAAACCGATGCATGCAATCCAGTTCGACAGACAGTTCACCGCTTGGCTAATGGCCAAAGTAGACACCATGACGAGGACAATCGGCCAAACTACCGGTCGGAAGCTCATGTTCTTCGAAGAAGACGTTGCCATCGTTTTCGGCACGACTATCCGCGGGAAAGAGGTATGTGATGCATCCCTAGATAAATCGCAAGCTATGCGATGTAAAATAGAGGGGACCATAGGCATGGACGAACACACAACCTCCCCTAGGGCCGCCGCTAGAAAAGGACACTGTGAGAACTTGCTAGGCGCGAGCTTTCTGTAGAGGAATGCAATGCGTTCAAGGTTTCATTTGAACAACCCGGGTGAGTGAGAATCCGTGAACTTCTGGCCAGCACTCTCCAATCCCGAACTGATAGATACACACATTCAACTGGGCATCCTACATAATCTGTTCTGTTATGTCTGCATGCCACGCACGGAGCAAGGATGGCTACCCGTAGAAACACATGGTACACGCCACGCGCCGGAACGGCCCTTTTCCTACAGGTATGTTCTATCAGTTTGCTTTTTCCCCCGCGCACTGGACATCCGTTCTTCTTCTTTTTTTGGTCTAGCCCTTTTGTGTCTACAACCTTATTCTCTTTTTTTTGCCCGTTCTAATTGAACTCGTCGCAAATCTGTACCCAGATTTTCTATCTGGACAAGATGGATTACGGCACCATTTCATTGCCGAAGGGAGGCCGGCCACGCATGGACATGTACGACCACCTCATGGCAGAGACCATCGATCGGTCTTAGGGGCCAAACACCGTGCAGAATGTTTGGCGCCGGTGAGGTAACTGCAAAACCCATTTTATCATGAATTCATAGCCGTTACTTTCACTGGTCGTCACGCTCGTAACCACCTGTTTCTATGTTGCCCCGCCACGCAGGCGAGAAGGGTTCCTTTTTAACAAGACAGCTCCCGATCGAGAAGTTAAATTTGAATGATGAGGCTGCTAAACTCGAATTCACCCAACCACCTACCACCCGCAAGCCTGTACACGAGGGCCGAATAATATGCCCGCCAAGAGACACATCACGCCACCCATGCCGGCTGAAAAAGTTAATTAGCGGCAAGCAAGTTCCACAGTTGGGCAATCGGATCGGTCGGGAGACCCCAACAGGTCAATTACCTTTTACATATCACGCAAACTTAAATTTCCTTCCCGCGGCCATAAACCGCGAGGCATTATATTATTTACATTCACAACGCAAACAGTTTTTGTTGTATCCATTTTCCCGATATATAATGCAGGATCTAGATACGCCACGGCGCTCCTAAGTTCATAGAGATATCATCAGCAGACGTTATCGCACAATTCGGGGAAAATGGACGGCTCGAACCAGACATGTGCGACGTGCTTTTGCGACAATTCCAGCAACCAAACCAAAACGGATTACTTGTGGATTGGAGACACTTCCTTGAAGCCGACTTCTCGGTGATGGCATTTCTCGCCCTCTGCCCACTGTTGATTATCTTTTGAGCAAGTCCATTTTTTCGTATTCCTAACTTTCTCACTTTTTGGCGCGCCTCTCATATTTTTTTTGACTTCCTCCCATTTTGTTTGCTGAACACCACAGATGCGCGTGATAGCTGGTGAGGACTACATTTCATCGAGACGCATACAACACCAGTGGGTTGGTAAACACATAAAAAAAGACAGATATGACTACGGCCCAGAAGCTCTACAGTTCTGCCGAACTTTCGGTGGTGTTAATCAAGGGGGCAGACTTACGTCGGTACGTCCTTTTCACGAATCGAAAGCAACAAATTGTTCTCACACCGGCTTTCCGCGGAGTTACTGTTTGACTTACTACTCCCTCCGTTTCAAAATATAAGATGTTTTAGCTTTGTGAAAGAAGTGTATCTAGACTCATTTTAATGTGTAGGTTCATTTAGCTTTGGAGTGAACCTAGACAATAAAAGGTCTAGATACACTCTTTTCGTAAAGCTAAAACATCTTATATTTTGAAACGGAGGGAGTACATCTCAATGCCAACACCGGCAGCTTGCCTCCAGAGTTCGTTCAGGACATAGATAGCTGAATTCGTACAGGTTTTTTTCCCCTCTGCAGCGTCCATGCATGCACCACTCTCAAGGCAACCCGCCGCCCCCTCCGTGGGTAGGGAACACTATTAGGTTTGTTCGGTTCATCCACTTCCATAGTAAATTGGAGTGGTTTGGGAGAGATTAGGAGGGATTTTGATTTAGATGGGATTTAGTCCCTCTCAACCCCTGCCAATCCGTTTTAATTTTAGTGAAACCGGACAAGGCCTTAGGGTTTCTGGCACACACGGTGGCAGGCTCACGTGGGGCAGAGATCACTGCTAGGGTTTTCTTTCTTCCGGCTCACACGGGGCGTTATCTGACAACCTTAATAACAATAATAATAGCCGTTTCCAGCCCGGCCAGGACTTTGATGTAACCGCTATCTACTAGTGATCTGTACGCATAGTAGGCCTCTTTTTTTCAGACTTCGGACTATTTATGTACCTGCAAAGCTGCATCACTTTGTACGAAATCCCATTTCCTTAGTATACGCTACCATTTAATTAAAATAACTTGCACCACAAGTCGCAAACCAACCTGTGGTTGGATGGTTAGGAGGTTGGTTGTACCCCCAGTCCACTAGAGTTCAAACCCCAGGTTTGACACTGTATGTTGCATAAAAGATAAAATATTCTTTCAGTGGGAGACGATGTTCCCGTCGATAGCGAGGCGCCCGTGGTGACTTCGTCAATCTTAAGACCCGATCCACCGGCTCAGGCTCTCGGAGGTGCTCATAGGGATAGGGTGTGCGTGTGTGCGTTCATAGGAGTGGTTACATGTACGTGTTGTCATACGACAGCAACCGTGCCCGCATTTTTTAGTACAATTGTACGTTACAGCATCGTCCTTCGTACTCCCATGGAAATTGTTTGAATTCGAGCCACAACGGTTGTGGAAAATGCCGAAAACTTACTAAATACATGTTCGATACGCTCACCCAACTCTAGTCGAAAAAATAGGATTTCACCCGCCTTTAAAGAATGAAGCCAGGTCGGCCGAACAGATACAAGGTAGACGGGAATCCCCTCTTAGAAAGCAGACCAAAATAAACAAGAAAAATACGGAAAATCTAAACTTGCCACTGAAAACAAACAGACAAGACCAGAGTGAATCATGACTCAACGCCGACACCCCTAAGAGGGGTAACGTCAAAGCACGCCTCCGACGCCGAGAACAAAGGTCAATGGGTTTTACCGGGAGCCCTGTCGCGCAGAATGGAGCCGCATCGGCGCACCCAATAGGTTAATGATACCAGCAGTCATCAACGTCGATGGTGCCGAAGCTCCTTTTGCGAGACCAACGCCAACCTTTCGGACCGCTCCTCGTCCTCCACCACACCTGCGTTGTCCCCAAGATACGCCTCTCAACGCACGATCTGGGAGATGCCGAAACTGAAGCGCCACCAACACCAAAGCCTCCCAACACCCTCTCCTTGCCACCCACAATGACCGAGGGTAGGAACCACAACCACTAACACATCGCAACTAAAAGGAAAATGCCTCAAAGCAAACCACCATCAGGCAGCGCAGTCCACCTTCCAGGGCCGCCGCCCCGGTGTCCGAGATCTCGCACTTGTCATGAGAATGCACAAGGACAAATCCCCATATCGAACAAGAGACAACAAAGATAGCCCTCCAGCACTCGAACATGGGTTCAACGAGCAGGGCAGCCCGGCAAGTAAAACCCGCAAGAACCAGATGATAGGAACTGCTAGGCGTATGCTTGATCCAGGTCTCCACACTAGTAGGAAAAGCCTTAGAGCGATTACTGGCATCCCAAATATAAAGCACGGCACCACTTGTAAGCGAACCAGTAGTGTCATTGAGACGCCACCACCTGGACCTACCCATCGCACTAGGTTAGTGGCGTGCGGTTTAAATGCCACAAACCGATTTTCCCGAACGCCGCCACTAAGCCTTTTCCTACTAGTGCCATGCACGGGGCAGCCACCCGAACCACCTCATGGTCAGGGGATGGGCCCCTAGACCCACGGTTGACTCTAAAACCCACGGAGGCCGCTAGACCTGCCTACCCAAATCAGACCAGTATGGTCCTAGATCCGGGCTGAGGCAGGCCCAGAAGCCTCCAGTGTTGCTACACCTGCCGCCTTCGGCCCGGACGAGCAGCACAGGCCTCACACTCCTTTGTGCGGTGGATGGAATCCAAGGCACTGTGGTCGCCAGCGACGATCTACAAAAGAAGCAATGACATCCACATCCAGCCCCCGTGCTAGTAAGATGACCCCGCCGCCTGGGCCAGCCGCCCCCAACACGATGGTCCCCCGTAGCCGCACCTCGCTCGCCCACCGCGCTAGGAACAATAGGGCCGGCGATGTAGTTCGCCGCCGCCAGTCCGAGCTTCCCGGCATCACCGGCACCAGCCGGCGACTACAACAGCGGGAGGGAGGGGGTATGGGGAGACGAGAGTAGCACGGCTAGGCTAGGATACTGGTTGATCGCGGCGGCCGACCAAGGAGCGACACGTCTGTTTTTCCATGTTGGATCACATGCAGTTCCACACAAATAAAGTTACCAATCCAGAACTTAAGGCGCCGTATAGTACCCTAAATCTGGATGGTCGGCCGGTCTTGGAGATGCGAATATGAACCATACACATGTACGATACCGTATTTACCGGTTTGCTTCTCCCTCCACCGGCATGCACACACCATAAAGCGATAGTTACCATTGGAGATAAAACTATAGACCACCTGCCACAACCATATACACTGCCACACCTACATGTACAAAAGAAACACACCGATTGCACAAACTGGTTTGCCACATGGACAATGAAAAAAAGAACGGTCATAGTGCATGCCACAAAGGAAACAAGTGACCACACTAAAATAAACCACGAACTGGTTTGCCATGCTAGTTACCACCAAAAAGTAGAACATCGTTTTAAAAATGCATGCCACAAAAGCAAAATCGGCGTTGTTCACAGCAAGCACACTAAAAGTAAAATGCACACCACGGATCAAAGTCTGTGGCTTCTGGGGTGGCAGGAGCAGACCTATTTTTGCATGCATGCACGATGCTGTTGACGGTGCGAGACGGAGATTCTAGGTGCCGTCGGTCCTTTTATGCTCTCTGGTCGCTGCATCGGGATTAGTGAACCGTTTTGCTCACCATATCCAACGATTCCTACTACGTGCGTAGGTAGCCGCACGCTTATAAAATCCGCGTCTATATGTGGCCAGCATACATAGTTACAATTACAACACGGCATGTACCTGTATACAACATACATAGTTACAATTACAACATGTACCTATCCAAATTTTCAATGATTTCAAATACCCGCAAAAAATCTCTAGCATAATATTTGGAGAGATATAAAAGATGGATTATTATTGAACTTTAGGGAGAACGGTTCTTAAGTGGTTGGTGGATTACATGTCGGCATATGGCCACTCAATCAGAACAACCACGTCCCCCATAGAACAATGTCAGAAATAGGATAACAGTCTTCCCGGCTTACGAAAGATGGCAAATCTCCGTTGACGGCATGGTAAATGCCATCTAAGTCGATAAGACTGAGACTATTGATGGATGCTGCAGTGCCGCTTGATGGAACATAGCCATTTCCCATAGGAGGACTTGGTGTTGGTTTCTGGTGAGATACATAGCCACCAAATCTAAGCTCCATTGGTTTATCTATCATCCCTGGAAGTAAGGAGCTCGGGAAGTAACCCACTTTTTCAGGAGAACTGTTTGATCCATAATATACATGCCAATCACCAGAAGTTTTGTCCTACAAGCATGGACAACAAATACATGTATCTATTAGGATAAGAAAATCATTTACTATTAACTAAAAATAATAAAGAATTATAACTGATTTCTTTATGCAGTATATGGTAAGTGGGAGTGCGCACTGGATAAGTATAGAACCATTTTCCTTTATATGTAACCAGTCTCCTTAAATCCATGGTGCTAGAGCGATGATTAATTACAATGCATTCAAATTAATTTGAATACTTCCTTCGTCCACAAATAAGTATACTTCTAGGATTGTCTTAAGTCAAAGATTTAAAATTTTAATCAACTTTATTATATGTAGTAGCAACATATATAATATCAAATTGATATATTATGAAATTTCACTTCAAACCGGATCTCGTGATATGATTTTGGTATCATAAATGTGGCTACGTTTTCTAAAATAATTGGTCAAAATTTAAAAGATTTGACTTAAGATAAAACTAGAAGTACACTTATTTACGGACGGAGGGAGTAGGATTTTATATTAAAATAGCTGTCTGGTATACATATCCACATAATTCTTGGCTCCCTATATGTATAGTGAGAAGAAACGTCGAGCGTACTGGGAAATTGGCAATAATTTGCGGCAAGCATTAAACCTTGATCATATAAATCTTTATCTTAATAAACAAATAAATAAGGGCATTTAAAACTTGATCAGAGCCTTCGACTCTAAAGACACGAGTAAGAGAGTCTCCAAATAAAAAGTGAACATTTACAACACTAGTTAACATGGAGCATTTAAAATTTGATGATATATCTAAATAATACATATATCAGTGCATTTATTTCAGCACAAATTATCTTCGATAGATTGTGTGCATCAAAAACTAATTTGAATCCATTAAGAAATATCAACATAAAGGGTGCCGATCGAGATCTTGTGACCCCTTACAAACAATGTTAACTTGCCTGAGTCCAATAAATTCAAACTCTGTAATCACTACAACAAACGTGATTATACATGACACTTATTCTGTGATGATTCGGCAAAAAAGGTCAGAGATTCATCCAAATTGTGATGTTTTTTTATTGAATCATCACTGAATGTGGGTCACAGATAATCACATTTGTTGTAGTAAATCCTATTCTAACACCTTAATAAAATCCCAATCGACATAAAGAAGAAAATTGAACAATATGTCATCAGTATTTATATATATACACATACATGTTAAATATGTCATAAATCTCATCCTAGATGGTAGATTCAATGGTAGTGAACTAATATTTTATATTACTCTAAGTAGTCAAATTCACATCCTTATTTTTGTGTGAATATTAGCTAGATGAGCGAAACTAATTTGATATACACAATTACAATTTTGTGAATTATAGGCATGCGAATGTAGACCATGTAAGCACTCCCCTAACACAAACTTACAAGTGATAGGGCTTTGGTTAGCCTTACTTTTGACTTTTTAGAATCTAGCTTATAATCCTAAGAAAAGTACAAATATAGGTGATCTCCGCATATGCCATCATGCAACAATATCCATTCAAAAGTGATAAAGCCAAAAACACCTATTTTCGGGATTTTTTGGTATATAAGAAAAGGTAGAAAAGGAAAATAATAAATGATAAAGAGTAACTAAACACGCCCATAGAATGAGATAAATCAATGCATCAAACTCATTTTGTACAAAATTACACTCGCAGTCACATTCAAATAAGCTCTAATGTCCAAGTAGTTTTCAAAGAATTCATGCATATATGTTGCAATACACATCAAGAACAACAATTGCAATAACTTCATGAAATTTCAAAAATAATAGCACATAATATGCCCATATCTAAATAATAACTGCTACCATAACAAACGAACTAGTACACTTTAGTATTAATATTTTACCTTCAATATCCTTATTGTGATGTTTGGTTTGTTTCCATCAATGACATCGCCTGGAGTAGTATTTGATGATGTCTTTTGAAATCCAGGACAAATCATGTTCAAGCAGCCCTTGCCAGGAGTCGCTCCTATCTGCCATTGCAATGTCAGATCTCATAAACTTTTAAAAAATTGCCCTTCTACATGAACTTTTATTGTGATCCTAATAGTGTGAAATGCCAAGGCTACGTATTACATGACATTAATTACCTACAATATCATATGTGAAATTATTATTCTATGATACATGATGCGAATTACCATGCCAATGTATTTATGATACATAAATGCATAATTTTTAATAGGTAAATACAATATAAAGTTAATATCCATACATTACTAAACACTTTTAGATAGCGGTCACTCGTCCCATTTTAGAAATACAAATACTTCAATATTATAGAGCTTTGACTTTGCAAAAAAGAAACTTACAGCCCATCCAACGTAGAAATGAGTCTTGGAATCCTTGTACAAGCTTGGATGAATCTATTGACGATTTATAGTATGTGTTAATATTGAGGTTAGAAGTCAAAGGCTAATAGTAATTGTAATGTTGACAGTGCGATAATTTCTTCTGAACTAATCATTTTGTTTTGATAACCATCCTTTGATAGATACATTCCTATATTCATAACACTTTGTATGAAACAATATTGTTAAACTAAATAAAAAATGTATGAGGTTTGCATAAAACTTTAGGAAATAAAAGGCCTAAATAGTGCATGTGCATGCTAAGTATTATCCAAAAATGTGGAAATAAATATGTAAAAAGAATACACATATATTATATTACCAGGCCCAATTAGATCACCAACAAACTTTCGTGGAAGGCTGGTGTACACATTATTGAACATAAACCTATGAACTTTTTTAATGTAAATTTTCATATATATGTTTAACTTACATGCCATCCAAGTTGAATTGCATTATCAAAGATGGTTCTCCATCTCCTCTAGTGAGAACCCAAGCGCCAACTGCACTTAATTGTCCAGGTTGTAAATTCAAGCCATGGACATCTTAATAGTTTATATCACTTTTTGGAGGCCACACATGATGGGTCAACTGTCCAGATAAAAATAGCAACATAAATGTAAGAAAATTCTTTAAGGATGTCAATGGTAAATAATATCTAGTCAAACGAATTAAGTGCATGACATATATACTACTCACATAAGTGTATGTCGAATTGTTTCCTGTTGCAAGACCAAAACTTGGCTGGAGGAATTCAGGGTGAATTTCAAGGGGTGTGGTTTCTAGATGACCCACAGAAGAGAAACATCCTCTTGCGATTGTGTTGGTGATTAGCACAACAAACAACACAATCTGATGAGTATGTTTCTCCATTTATTTAGATGTGAAGAGTGAACCGGTGGTGTGCCTTGTGTTATGGACTCGGGTATCTCTATATATAGTAGAAGAGACTTTGAGAGTATACGGAAATCGAGAATAATTGGTGGCAAGCATTTAAAACCTAATTATACAAAATAATTAAGCGCACAAATGAAATATAGACAAAAATTCTTGAAGAAATCTTGAGATTAAGAAAGAAATCAATGATGTCATTTAATACTTGATCACACCCTTGGTCTAGAAATATTTGAATAAGAATGTTTCCAAAAATAAAAATCTGGCATTTATGATACTATTTAATATGGAGCAATTAAAATTTGATACAGATATCAACACATTTATATTAGAAAAAAAAGATCTTCAAAATATTGTGTACTACCCAAAGTGAATTTCAATATTATATGCATTGCGATTTAATTTATTAGAGATATTAGCAGGGCTGGCATGCGCCACGCCATGCCCGTGAATGCTTGTTTGCTAAGAGTACCTATAGAATACCAGCAAACGATACGAAAACACTACACTACCATCGAACTATCATAGAGAGATGCCCCTACTCACAACACCGACGATTGCAGCTCGGCTACACGACAAAGCTTGAAGCTATAATGACATTGCTCTATCCTAGTTTTTTGGCCCACCCTTGCCAGAAACTCCTCAATAGCCATCCGACTTGTACCGGCAGCGCCAGAAACTCCCCGGGAGCTATCCGACTTATGCCTGCAACCCAAGTATCGACTTATAGCCTGAGAGGGGTCAAGTCACTGCACCGGCTTTGTGAGAAAGTCGTTTGAGTAATCAGCAACATAGCCTATCACGTGCATAATTGCTGCCAAATACCAAGAACAATTTAATTCGCACAACGCTGCCTAGGAATGGGGCATGTCGCTGATACCATTTCTCAACGCATAGACCGAGATGGCCCATAAACAAGTAAAAACTTGAAAAAGGGACATCTCTGGAATTTGGAGTTAATAGCATAAAACCACCACTTTAGTAGCTAAGTTTACTATTTGGTACTACTTTACGTTTTTTCTACCAAAATCTACAACTTTTGTCGTCGGTTGTCTCCGAAAACACCAATTCGCATGTAAACACGAATTGACACTGGTGCTAACAGCCCGGGCCCATCGTCAGTGCTGATGTGGCACCCCGGTTGACGTTTCCTGGCATGCCCGTTAGGGCCGTTAACGGCGCGCGGACCCCACCGCCGCCCACCGTGGATAAGGTGCACGATTCGTTGACCCCGAGCTCACTCGCGCACTCGCTGTCACTGCCGCTCGGAAGGCCGCCGCCGTCCCTTGTCGCCGCCCCCGCAACCCGTTCGCTCCGTCCGTTCGCGCCGCCCGTTCGCCATGCCCAGCTGGCACGACGGCTCTTCGTCGAGCACCACCGGTTTAGGGTTAAGCAGTGTTCAGATCCTGGAATTAAGGTTAGGGTTCCTCCCCGTGCTCGACCTTTGGGACCTCACCGCGCTCGACTTTGCTCCTGACACCATGGATGACCCTTCTTTATGTGGCATAGCGGTTGGGTGCAATGATCTCTGCCGCTGCCACAAACTCGAGCCGCGCAAGTGTGTAGCTTTTGAAGGAACAAACACAGGGAGGAAATTCTACCTAAACTTAAACCCCCGTATTCCAACGCATCCCTTCCAACGGTAGAAACTATACGTTGCGAACCTGCAGTGTGTGTGTGCCCAACTCGCCACCTCTCTAGCCTACATGCCTCAGCCAAACAAAAACAAAAAACACTCCACGCACGCGTTGAACAGATAAGATGTTGGATTATAACTTCCCCCATCCCAATCGCCTCTGAGAAAAAAAAATCCTTCCTTAGATATCGCTTCACGCCTCCACCTCCAGGACTCTCTCCTCCCACCGGTAACCATGCCCCCGCCGCCACCTCCATCACGTCGAATCGACGATCCTTCGTCACTGCTGCAGATTATTCCCCGTTCATGTTGGAAGGAACCTGATTTGATGGTTCTTTTTCCATGGCGATCTCTCTGGTGCATAAGGTAATATCTACGTCTATCAAAATCCCTAAGACTCCTCGAAATTTGTAGGCTCGTTTCCTGGCTTCACCTGATTTTCATTTTTCTACGGATCATATTCGGTGCTTCATGTGCAGCTTTGGTGTCTTCTGGATTCTTGTGTTCTTGGTCGGCTCTCAACTACGGCCACTGTAACCGGCATCTCCTGAAACGGCACCAGTCACGCCACCGCAAAGTAGTGTTCCCTGCCTCCCAAATATTACTATGTGCCACCTTTCCTCTATGTTGAAATTTCTGAGTATGTGTGGTTCGGTGGTCTAGATTATCACCTCTGATGTTTTTGGTAGCTTGGTCCTCTTCCGATGTTGTACATATAATGTCTGAACTTCTACCTGTGCTCATGCGATTTATTTATTTGTTCCAATTGTGAACATCCAGCCTCTGCATTGCTCGTATTTTTTAGATGCGTCAGCCACTCTAAAAATGTTAATACTTAATACTGGCTCATGGTATGTCTTATTAATTATCAAATGATTTTGCAAACCTTAATTGTGTTTTTTCTTGTGAAATACTATTATCAATTTCTACCAAAATTTCATACGTATCAGTTCCAAGCAGTTGATTACACATGCGCAGCTTGGGGAAATATATTGAATTACTTTGCTCGACTAACTGTGCCGGACCATAATTTATTCTTGTGGCTTTCTATGTCAATGGTTTTCAGCTTCAGGAGATATCAAGGCACGTATAGCTACTGCAGAACTGTAGAAACATGGACGACTGTGGGATGCCAACACATGCTTACATATGTGTACTTATGTAAGTGATATTGACTTCTGCATTTTTGCCCTCTTTTATCGCTTACACTATTCATGTATTTAGGATGATTTGAAGAGACTTGTAATGGAGAAGTCAAATTTTGCCAGCACGAGTAATGGAAAGATAGCTCGTAAATCAAATGTCTTGAATGCAATACTAGGAGTAGAGAAACCTGGACATGTACATGGGCTAGGACTAGTTCTGAATTATAATCAGGTCTATGATGAACTGTCATATTCGCCCCACTTTTAGATTATAGACCTTGCTTCATTGAAGGATGTATATATTTTCTGATAGACTTCACATAGAAAAATTGAATTACACATGAAAAACAAGGATGCTAAATGCTAGCAGTTCTAAATAAGAAGACATAAAACTATGAGAGATAGGTAAACTGAAAGGACTTTTACATTATTCCATAAATGTACTAACATTTTATTCAGTATTATAGGATTATTTTGGCCAAGGTTGAACAAAATTCAAAGTCATTTAAGTATATGGTGATGGTCAATCAAGAACTCGTCCGTTGGGAAACAAAGTAGTCTTGGTAGTGAAGGCTGCATTAATTATTTCATGGAGTAGGAACAACACTAGTTAATTATATGGACCTGCAGTCATGAGTCCTGCTATAGATAAAGTATGTACTTCCTCTGTCCATATAAGTGACTTGGATTTGTCTAGACTCGCATGTATCTAGATATGTTTTAGTATGTAGATATATGTGAATCTAGAGAAATCCAAGTCACTTATTTATGTATCTAGATATGTTTTAGTATGTAGATATATGTGAATCTAGAGAAACCCAAGTCACTTATTTAGCACATGAAGAGAGGTAATAATAATAAGAAGGGTGCAAGCCAGCCTCTTCCGAAGAGGATCCGGGCTCAGGACGCTATCATCGTACCATCCACACAATATGGCTTGCCCCGAGTGCATGTAGCTGGTGATCCGATATTGACTCCAGATATGCTTCACGACACGGTTGGACCCATGTTAACTTTGCACGAGGGTGTCAAGACACTAGAGGGCATCCTTCTTAAAGACAAAGATCCAAATTACTCGGTTTTCATGACCAAGGTGCCATTCGACGTGGGCTTCGTCGATGAACCCCCCGCGGATATATTCTTCATAGTGTACGAGGACATCTTCAAGCTGTTTCTCACGAAACGGCTGGACTATAACTTGGTCCGCCTATACGCGCTCAATCTGGCGATCAAGAGAGAGAGAGAGAGAGAGTACCCCGGAAGTCGCGATAGTGGATCCCTACTACATGCGGGACAACCAGTTGGTCGAAGGATCAGAGGCACGGACCAAGGTGATGGCGTACCTCGATAAGTTCATGGTGGACAACAAGAGGAAGGACACACTTCTTTTGCCTTTCTTTCCCAAGTAAGTACACACTCGCTCATTGCCGTCGTAACTTATGCATTTCTTATAGATTTCTTCCTTTGCTCTATTTCCAACATTCCGTTCCAATTGTGTTGCGTAGAGACAAATACTGCACACTAATCGTCCTTGCCCCGAGGTATTCACTAGCCACGTATTTCGACTCAGGGAGTTTGACGAAGAGGAAAGACTACACCAGAATAAGGGGTGTTCTCAATGAGGCTCTCGAGGGCTACGCCAAGAAGGGATGCACCTTCGTAGATAAGGGGGAATGTATCAAGGATGGCAAACACATGTTCAAGCACGTGCTCGAGTTCCCCTGCGTCAAGCAGCCGGCTTCTGGTGGCTCTAAGGAGGCCTTCTACATCCTCCATCACCTTAAAGGCTATGTTCGGGATTGCCAGAACCTAACCCTGCCATCTAGTCTCCGAGGATGGGCCAAAACTTTGGCGCGAAGCGACGATGATGATCTTAGAGAAGACTTCCATCGCATTCAGCAGAAGTTGTTGCAAATCATCAATGAAGATGTCAACATAAGGGGGACCCTACAACAAGCCAGAAGGTTGAGTAAGAGGGAGATCGAAGAACGCCTCCGTAAGCAGGCTGACACAAGGACGTGGATGACGAAAGAGAGCTATCTACCGTTCCCGAAGCTGAGCGAGAATAAGAAGTCTTCATGATCGATGTGTGCCTCTAGCATGATCCAGTGTGTGTATATTCTCAATGGACGCCTGATGTAGTGTGTGTGTCATAAACTTTACTATCTTGTGGTCGAAATGGTCGTTATTGTTAGACTTAAACTATCTACCTCGAGCTCACGCCAGAGCAGCGGAGGAATCCCAACTGGAATCCCGACTATTTCCCAACTTGGGAAGCCTTCTTCATCAATCGGCGTGAGAGGGCGCTCGCCAGGCACGAGGAGGACGGCCCACCTCCTTCGAACTTCAACGAGGCCGGCCGTCGGCTGTGGTGGCGCGGCAGGACTCTCTAGAGTGTCATGGCCTACAACACGACCGACAATAACCCCCGCCTGCAGTACCCTCAATCCAGCCCACGCGTGCCCAACCTTCAAGGTTCGACTACGGCGACCCCGACGACGATAGCGACAACGGCGCCGACGACTACGACGACTACAATGGAGCGTATTACAGGGCTAGGCAGGAGCATGACTAAATCACTCCAACATTAGGCATGTTTCTTAATTTTTAGTTGTGCTATGTATCTTAATTTTCAGTTGTGCTATGTATCCTTAGTGTTTGTGGGTTCCTTCACTTGGGATGGTTCCTTCTCTTTGGGTGATCACCTCCCGCGGCTCAGAACCCGGTCGTCAACGTCTAGTTTGATTGAGCAAGATGTATTACATGAAAGGGTTGTGGTTTAATACATTACATAGATTTATGTCTCAAATAAAAGGTTTAATACATTATTTCACATCACCAACATCTAGTGTTGTGGGTTTCTTCTGCACCGTAGCCATGGAGAATCTTCATCATTTAACAGGATGCTTGGGTCAGTTTTCACTTTGAAGGGAGGAATTTCATGAAACTTATTGTAATGTTCTGACATGTCTGCCTTGTCATCCACTCCCACGATGTTTCTTTTCCCTGAAAGAACTATGTGGCGCTTTGGCTCATCGTACTCTGTACTCTTTTGCTTATCTTTCCTTTTTCTCCGTTTGGTAGACATGTCCTTCACATAGAAAACCTGAGTCGCATCGTTGGCTAGGACGAATGGTTCATCCATGTACGAAAGATTGTTGAGATCCACTGTTTTCATGCCGTACTTTTGGTCTATATGTACCCTGCCTCCTGTCAGCTTGACCCATTTGCACCTAAACAAAGGGACCTTAAAAGTAGGTCCATAGTCAAGTTCCCATATCTTCTCTATGTACCCATAATATGTGTCCTTCTGCCCATTGTCATCTGTTGCATCAAAGCGGACACCACTGTTTTGGTTGGTGCTCTTTTTATCTTGGGCGATCATGTAAAATGTATTCCCATTTATCTCGTACCCTTGGAAAGTACATATAGTCGAAGATGGTAACCTGGCCAACGAGTACAACTCATCTCCAACAGTGGTGTTATTCATGAGATCTGTCTGCAACCAATTGCCAAAATTCTTCTCGTGTTCCCCTTTAATCAAGGTTTCAGGCTTCCCCGGGTTTTCGGAGCGTAGAATATTCTTGTGTTTCTCGATATACGGAGCCACCACGGTGGAATTGTGTAGAACTGTGTAGTGTGCTTGAGTGAAAGAATGCCCGTCCCTACATACCATTGATTTCCTTCCTAGTGTGCCTTTTCCAGTCATCCTCCCCTCATACCGAGATTCAGGAACACCAATCGGCTTAAGGTTAGGAAGAAAGTCAACACAAAACTCAATGATCTCCTCTGTTCCATAGCCCTTGGAGATGCTTTCTTCTGGCCTAGCACGATTATGAACATATTTCTTTAAGACTCCCATGAACCTCTCGAAGGGGAACATATTGTGTAGAAACACAGGACCGAGAATTCTAATCTCTTCGACTAGGTGAACTAGGAGGTGCGTCATAATATTGAAGAAGGATGGCAGGAACAACAACTCGAAGCTGACCAGACATTGGACCACATCAAACTGTAACCCTCATAGACTTTCTCGATCGATTACCTTCTGAGAAATTTCATTGAGGAATGCACATACCTTCACAATGGCTAGTCGAACATTTTCTGGTAGAATTCCCCTCAATGCAACCGGAAGCAATTGCGTCATAAGCACATGGCATTCATGAGACTTTAGGTTTTGAATTTTTTTCTCTTTCATATTTACTATTCGCTTTATATTCGACGAGAAGCCAGGCGGGACCTTGATACTGAAAAGGACTTCAAAAAAGATTTCCTTCTCTTCTATGGTAAGAGCGTAGCTGGCAAGCCCTTGAAACTGCCCTGGATGCTTGCCGTCTCGTCCTTTATGATGTTGCTGGTCCTCCCGTGCTGCCGGGGTATCTTTTGACTTCCCATACAAGCCCAGGAAGCCTAGAATATTCACGCAAAGATTCTTCGTCAGGTGCATCATGTCGATTGCAGACCAGACCTCATGCACTTTCCAATAGGGTAGCTCCCAAAATATAGATTTCTTCTTCCACATGGGTGCGTGTCCGGTAATGGGGTCTTTCGGAACAGGTTGTCCTCCAAGACCCTTTCCAAAGATTACATCCAAATCCTTGACCATACCAAATACATCAGCACCACTACGGGGGATAGGCTTCATCCGGGTTTCTGCCTTGCCATTGAAATGCTTGCCTTTCTTCTTTAAGGGATGACTGGGCGGAAGAAAACAACGATTGTACGGGTACACATTCTTTCTACATTTATCCAGATATATACTTTCAGTCTCATCTAAACAGTGCGTGCATGCATTGTATCCTTTGTTCGTCTGTCCTGAAATGTTACTAAGAGCAGGCCAATCATTGATGGTTACGAACAACAACGCTTGTAGGTCAAATTCCTGCTGTTTGTGCTCATCCCACACGCGTACACCTGGTTTGGCCCACAACTGTAGAAGTTCATCAACTAATGGCTTTAGGTACACATCAATGTCGTTGTCGGGTTGCTTCAGGCCTTGGATGAGCACTGGCATCATAATGAACTTCCGCTTCATGCACAACCAAGGAGGAAGGTTGTAGATACATAGAGTCACGGGCCAGGTGCTGTGACTGCAGTTCTGCTCCCCAAAAGGATTCATGACATCGGTACTTAGACCAAACCATAAGTTCCTTGCGTCACTAGCAAAGTCCAGGAAGTCTCTCTCGATTTTTCTCCACTGTCGACCATCAGCAGGGTGCCTCAACATCCCGTCTTTCTTACGGTCTTCCATGTGCCATCGCAACAACTTGGCATGCTCTTTATTTTTGAGCAAACGTTTCAACCGTGGTATTATAGGAGCATACCACATCACCTTGGCAGGAACCCTCTTCCTGGGTGGCTCGCCCTCAACATCACCAGGACCATCTTTTCTGATCTTATATCGCAATGCAGTGAATACCGGGCATTTATCCATATTATCGTACTTCTCACCGCGGTAGAGGATGTAGTCGTTAGGGCATGCATGTATCTTCTGCACGCCTAATCCTAGAGGGCAGACAAGTTTCTTTGCTTTGTACATACTGGAGGGCAATTGGTTATTCCTTGGAAGCAGATTCTTCATTATTACCAGCAACTTTTCAAATCCCGAGTCAGTCATACCGGTCTCTGCCTTTCGCTTCAACAATTCCAGTGTGCTACCCAGCTTCTTCTGGCCATCTTCACAAGTTGGATACAGCAATGTGTTGTGGTCCTGTAACATCTGCTCGAACTGCAACCTCTCCTTTTCTATGTCGTAGTCTCGCCTTGCATCACTAATGACCCGACCAAAATCATCAACGGGCTCATCTGGTTCCCGTTCTTCACCCCCTTCTTCTTCATTATCTTCAACTGCGGTATCATCGTATTCAGGGAACATAGATCGGTAGTTGTCATCATCGTTCTCTTCTTCATCCCCGTCTTCCATCATAACCCCTATTTCTCCGTGCTTGGTCCAAACATTATAGCCGGAGATGAAACTGGACCGAAGCAGGTAGCTCTCAATGACTCTTGAGGAAGTGTGAGCCTGCTCATTCCGATATTCAACACATAGACAACACATAAAACCATCCCGCCACTTGTTCGCCTCGGCCACAAGGCGAAAAGAACGCACGCCTTCTCTGTAAGCGTCAGAGTGTCGGTCACCGTACATCCATGGGTGGCTCATTTGCATCATACAACCATACATAAATATCAAACACAATCACGATGCTTAAATTAGTACCGCGCGGTCAAAACGAGAAAATAGTTGCTAACCTTTTAGGACACTTCAAAACAAAGAGGAGAAACCTTAAGTGTCACTCTGGCACCTCATATCATATTTTTTCTTGTGTGAACTCAAGTGACATCGCTCTAACATGCATTTCACCGAACACCTCTAGTGCATATGAAGAAAAAAGTTAGCACAAAGTTATACCCACCTCTCACATAGGAAAATAACAGGAGAGAGTGGAGGGATGGGTGCATATATATAGGGCCAGGCCATTAGTCCCGGTTTGAGATACAAGCCAGGACTAAAGGTTCTGCCAGGAGCACGCGCGCCGGCCCAGACCCATTTGTCCCGGTTTGTATCTCAAACTGGGACTAATGGTTCCTTACGGACCGGGACAAAGTTCCTCGGCCTCCTCGGGCCATCTGGTTCGGACCATTAGTCCCGGCCCCAGCCACGGCCGGGACTAGTGGCCCGAACCAAAGGCCCATTTTCTACTAGTGACCTCCACCCCGATGACCACCTCCTCCTCCACGGTGACCTCCTCCTTCTCCTCCTTCACCACCTCCGGCAACCTCCTTCTCCTCCACCTCTGGCGACCTCCTCCTCCTCCACCACCACCTCCGGTGACCTTCTCCTCCACCTCCGGCGGACTCCTCCTACTCCCACCACCTCCGACAGCAGCCTCCTCCTCCTTCTCCTCCGGCCACCACCTCTGACGACCCACTCCTCCTAGCCCTCCTCCAGCCTCCAGCCACCCCCATCACCACCACCTTCGGCCAGATCTAGATCTGGCCCGCTTTTTTTTGAAATTTGAAAAAAAATCTGTGGTGCATATTGGCCATATGCGCCACAAAAATTTGAGACCTGGCCCGCTTTTTTTGAATTGGGAAAAACATTCTGTGGCACATATTGGCCATATGCGCCACATAAATTTGAGATTTCTGTGGCGCATTTCAATATGCGCCACAGAAGATAAATACCAGTGGCGACGTATCAGTGGCACATCAGATATGCGCCACTGAAAGTGAAAAAATGTGCGCCAACGATAAGAGGTTTCCTAGTAGTGGCATGGTGCAAGGACAGATTTCTGGTGTACCGAGGTGGAAAACGGTGGCACTTAGACTACCCTCCCATAATAATGGAGAAACAAGGTGCGGCGAGGATGCAAGCGCATGCATGCTGACTAGGGGAATGTGGTTGAAAATGGTTAGGAAGATTGCTCCGTGAGTACAAAATCAACGCCAAAACAAAAATTCGGCCGAAAGCCCGCCACCAATTTTCATCCATGGCCAAATTTTTGATATGGTCTCTAGCAGATCAAATCACAAGATTCGAGTAGTCCTCGTGAATTGCCCAACGCGACATGATCTAAGCCGTATGCATCCATTCGATCTAATGCCTCCCACCTTACCTCTCCTCCGGACGAACGCACAACGCCACGCCTTCATCTGTCACATATCGTCTCCTCCTCCTCTATCCCTTCTTCTCGCTAGCAACTCTAGCCTCGCCGCTCCCAACCGATTCATCGCGCATCCTCCATGCCCTAGAAGACCGTTGCCCGATGCTAGCCCTCGCCATCGCCTCCATCCAAAGAAATAAGGGGCCCACTCGTGAGCAAAGTATAGCGGGGAAGATGGGCACACACGACCAATGTCGACGACGTCATCGGCCGTCTCATCATGCACTAGAGAAGCGACAACTGAACGATGACGAGTTCATCTCAACTTGCTGACTGGTACTAAGGAGACTCACATATATGAGACCTATGCTCCGTTTGAACTCTTTGTTTTCCTAATACCCAAGTATTTCAATACCATGATATTTTAGTGCCCGACAATGCAATACTTTAGTTTCTCCCCTTCCTCAGTTTTAGAAAAAAGAGGTCCTAACCTTTTTCTCAAATACTGAAAAAAAAAACCAGTTTTGATGATACTATGGTTTATAAACCGATAGTATTTCTTGCTTCCAAACACATCGAAGTATCTGACACTAAGTTATTTGGAACACGTCTAGCCAGCCATCGGTGGCCAGCTAGTCCAATGGAGCCACCACACCAAAATATAAAGGACACTGCAACCTTACCCAAAACAGCACGTAGACACTCACCGCTCGTGCAATTTATTTCACGCGAAAAAAATTCAAAAAGTCATATCGTTTAAACCGTGGCTCAGAATTACGATCTGTTTCATAATTGGGTTTATCGCGATGAGATCTTCACAACTAGATACCATTTGTATATGTTTTAACAAACTTTTTTTTGCAAAGCAACTTAGTGTCATGAGAAATCAACTTAGTACAAAGAGTTGCTCTTAAACTATTTTTTTGTATATTTTGTATTCAACTTAGTTTTTGACATACCCACTTAGCAATAACAACCAACAACTTCATAGTCTTGAGACTGGCAACTTTATAATACTAGTTGCCCACCATATAGTGTCATTGGCAGCTTAGTTTCTGAGGTAGACAACTTAGTATTTATAAAAATACAACTTCATAATAAACAGTGCGCAACTTAGTTGTAGCAGTAGACAACTTCATGACAATAGAACGAAACTTCACAACGGTGATGCTACCCTTTTAATAGTACGCAACTCATACACGGTGATAGATAGGTTCATGATGATGGTGCACAATAAAATAAGTTGTTGTTCATCAGGTCACTAGGTTGCAACTCGAGTAGCCATCCTCATGGGTATAATCATAACATCACCGCCACCCCACTACAGGACCCGACTCCACCGGCAGTAGTGGCCCCTGCCCTAACTACCATCGACAACAATAGCTCGAGCATGCAACTACCAATGTGAGAACAAGGAGACCAACACTGTAGAACAGGTCACGGCCTATCCGAGCTCCATGGCATCAGAACACAACTTAGCACATGTGTGAAGCAACATTTTAATGTCGAGAAGATGCAACTTGGGATAAAATAAGCAACTTGTTGCTGATGGTGTTTAAGTTGCAATCATGCCCCACTAAATCACATTTGGTGCATACTATAGTTACAACCATTTCTTAAAATAATTTGTTGCCACTCTGCTATAGGTATCCAACTGCACAAGATAGGGTGCCCAACTTAACACTAGGACTATACAACTTAAAAATATTGGTATGCAACTTAATATGTGAAGTAACGGTTTACTATCTACAAACACGACTTAGCAAACGTGTGAGCGGACAATTTTGTGTGTGCAAAAAACAACTTAGGTCATATGTGGAACCAATAGTAGCGCATGCAAAATACAACTTTAAACATGTGTGAATGGGGTCGCCACCACAAGGTACAACACGGATGTGGCTGGTTCTCCAAGCCATGAAACAAGGCGCAACGTCAGATCCAAGAATCTGAAGGGATGTCGCTTGAGGCCAATGGTGCACACCCCTGCATGAAATAAGTTGTTGTCACGCTGGTGTAGAGGTAGACAACTTTATAGATGGGGTATGCAACTTGGCACCGGGTATACAACTTAGTATATATTTGGTATGCAACTTCGCACAAATGCAGTATAAACCTTAGTAATAATAGACATGCAACTTCACGGATTCAGGATACAACTTAGTAATAATGGGTATGCAAATTAGCACATGCAACTATGTTCCATCTACAACTATGTTGGACAATAGATGCAACCTAATCCTGGTGGGTATACAACTAGCAATAATGTGTATCAACTAAGTACTAGTGGTTATACAACTTAGCAATAGTGGGTATACAACTTAACACGAGTGGGTATGCAACTTAGCACATGTTTGAAGCAACAAATTACTAACAACAAATGTAACTTAGTAAATATGGAGACAATTTACTGTTGTGAAAATGCAAACTTAGACAGAAACGGTGGCAATAACTCTAACTATCCTAAGGTAGGAAAATTCCTTGTGCGACAAAAATAACACGGCCTGCAAAATACAACTTAGTACATGTCTAAAGCAATGATTTATTGTCTTCATGGCCGTTGCTGCCGTGAGTATAGCTCGGGTCATCAGCTATTGTGGTCGCGGTAGTCCATAATTTACTAAGCCAATTTAAATTTCTTTGCATCTTGAAACCAATGAAACAGCTAAAGTTATATCATATCTGATTGTTGATCTACTTATATACTCCCTCAGTTTTATAATATAAGATGTTTTAGCTTTGTGAAAAAAATGTATCCAAACTACTTTTAGTGTGTAGATTCATAGAGGTTCACTCCGAACCTACACATTAAAACAAGTCTAGATATATTTCCTTCATAAGTCTAAAACATCTTATGTTTTGAAACAGATGGAGTACCTCATAGGTTCACTAAGTGCACCACACTTCTCTTTCATCATCTCACGTTTTAGTAGGCCTTTGCTTGAGACGTTCCTGGCCAAGACATTTGCTTGCGATGCTTAGTCTCACATGCATCTTGTAGGTTCATTGCTCCAGCTCTACCTTTTCAACCCTCCCAATTTCTGAACTGAACCAACAAAACAGCCCCAACTTTCTCCCTCTGCAACTGCCCCTACCGCCAGGCCCTTCGGGCCATCGCCGTCTCCTAGTGATGTGGCCGCCGGACGACGAGCCAAAGATGGCTGGAGAGACCAGCCTCAGCTCCCTGGACCGTGGCCTATGGCCTCCCCTGTGTGGCCTACACGAACTACAAAAGGCACACCACATCCCAAAGTCATAGTCCCTAGATCCCCAATGAAAACTGATTCTAGCACACCAAATCGACTGCTCACGGCCTCCTAGCAGCAGCTTGTAGAAAGAGGTTGCGCGGGACGCACCTGCTAGTAGGAGGGAGCGCGTACAGCTAATTCTCGGGGATGCGGCGCCGACTCTAGAGTCTAGACCACGGCGAGATGTCAGCTTCGATGACGAAATCCATGGTTCCAACCAAAAAAGCGGCCTCCTTCTCTCTCTCCCTGACTTTATGCCGGTGGAGGCATTAGGGATGACCCGGCTGGTGAAGGGATATAATCGGGAGAGGACCGGAGAGAGGACGACGCGCGCGGCGGCGACCACCTCGATAAATCGCGTGGCTGGAGGTCGAGATTGGAGGCCGGGAGCACCGCCGGGAAGCCCCGTGGCGGGTCGGAGGCTTGGACCAGCGTCTGGGAGAGGACCTCAACGACGAAGCGCTCGGCCTTCGTGCAGCGGCGGGGGCAGGGGAGGGCACCTAGCAGCAGGGAAAGCAACACGGTGGTAGGGGTGGAGGGCGGCGCTCGCCGGCGGGGTTGGCGGCGCACTGCTTGAAGGCGAGGGACACCGCTGTCAGACACGGGACGCCTAGGTTCAAACCTGTCAGAAACCATGTGGCTGCGGTGATCGATCAACTCGATTGGATGGCCCACAATCGGTAGCTCGAGATGACAAACTGGCCACAGTGCACATTTTAGCGTTTGGGAAGTTATTTTTAGAGACCGTGGTACGAGTATTTCCTAAATAATTTAAAAAAAACGGAGCAGCAAAAGGGAGCCCTAGGCATGCATCAATCTTAAGTGGTATTCACGCGCATCTCAACTAGCCCCTCCTTCTCAGTTTATTAGGCTTGCAGATTAAATTGAGAAGGAGGGGATATAAACTGAGAAGGAAGGTATATTTTTTGTATTATGTAATTTTTAGTATATGGTATGTCACGATATGCACGTACTGCCATGAATAATACTCCCTTTGTAGTAGTATGAGTTATAGAGAGATATCGAGAGGCTTTTCAAATATTCCATGTTTATCGAGGTGGAGGATTTAACTCTCCTAAATTAGTGTTCTCAAGCCCGGTTTTCTCTCCCCGTAATCAACTGCTCGTGTAATTAAAGCAATCCATGCGGCTCGTTCCTTGAGACTTGGGTTGGAGATCACCGAGAAAATAGAGTAGAGGCCGAGTAGCCTTTAAAGCGCTCTCTTAAATCACAACGAAATTCGTGTCATGGGAAGCCAATCACATCCAAAAATCTCGCCTGCCACGGATCGTACCCACATATCACAATCCCAACCGTCCACATCCTACTGATCGCACGACCCAAAATGAACCACACCTCGTAGAAAACACAAGACACACTCTGAGACATAGCCTTGATCCCCTATGTATCTCGCCTCCTCACATCTCTCTACCAAGGCCCCAGCCTTGCCGCCGCCGCTCCGTTCTTCTTCCCGCTGGCATCCCATCCTCGCCGCCCACCGCCCCTGCCCCCACAACGCTGGCGACCCAATCCCCTCCGTCCTTCGCCCACCGCTAAGTATGGAGCGGCTCGAGCTTCGCCCCGCGACAGATCAACCCCCACCCACCGCCATGGCGCCTCCTGTCGACCTGGGCTCTTGGTGCCCCTCATCCGCATCCCTCCCTGCCTCGATACACCAGCCTTGGTCGACGGTGTAGGGGTTCCGTGCATGAAAACAATAAATTTTTGCCCTACGCCGCTGAACCCCTGATGCTGCCAGGACCTATCTATTAGTAATACAGTAATGGGAGGGGCTTTTCGCGAACTTACCCTTGAAGACTGAAAAGCGTTGTCAACGCTCAGGAGAACGTGGTTGATGTAGACGAGCCAAAGACGACCTCAAGGTCGTGATGAAGTCCTTACGCTCCTGTGGCTCCAACGACTTGAGTCCCTCAAGTGTGACACCTCGCAGGGAGTAACACACATCCGGTGCCTGACGATGACTACCGCTTCCCTGATCTAGCAGCAGTTGCGGAAGTAGAGCTCCTCGATCCGAATCCCGCAGCGTGACGGCGCTCTGCGGTGAAGATGTCTCTCGTTCGCGTAGTCCGAACATGGGACCACGGTCACGAGAGAGAGAGAGAGAGAATATCAACTGGAGGTCCTCCCAAAAGTGAGAAGACCTTTATTGAATATTGTATGTATTTATCTGGCCAAATACCCCCACTATATATAGGGGAAAAGGAGGTACTACCTCCCTCAAAGTATCGGGGTGGTACTAAAGGATATGAGGGGGAGGGGCAGCCGCCGGCCGGCCCTAGTGGGCCTCGCGGGGGGGGGGGGGCTAGGCCCAGCCGGCCACCCCCTTGCCCCTTCTCCATCTCTCCTTTCCCCAATGGGCCTTCTCCGCTCCGGGAATTGGCCCATTAAGCCTTTTGACATTTTAAATTGTTTTCCTCTTTATTAAATAATTATGAATAAATTATTAAATCAATATTTAACATTCATTCACATATCATTCAACCTCCGTGGCTATGGAACACTTCCACCTCCACTCCGGACATCCTCCAGACTTACCGAAACCCTTCCAGTTTTCTCTCTACTATTCTTTGGCGATTCTTCCGATCCTATAAACACTCTCTAAGCATCATCAAAGCGTGATACCCCACGGTTCGGGAATACTTCAGACATGGCCGGGACACTCCCACACCAATCATCGACAGAGGGACCTGGATGGCCATGTGACCCCTGTGCGTTCCATGAAGATCTTTCGTTGTTCGAACCAGGATAGTCGTGTCTTATTCCCTTTGTCTCTCGATACTTGCATTGCCCGAGATCTGATCAATGGCATCACCATGTCGTGTTCAATCTCGTTACCAAACAATGCTACTTTACTTCCGACAAGTGATATCCCTATGATCAAATCACACGCTGCGCAGCTATTGGATATAAATTCTCTGAGTGGGCCCTTGAGTATCTTTCTGTCACGTGGACGGACAAATCTCGCTCTTGACATATATTGCCTCAACGGTTTCCTCCGAGTACCTGAACACACCTTTATAACCACTGTATTACCAAGTGGCGCTTGATGCTATCAATGCACTCTCGGGAGACAGTGATTGATATAGCCTCACGGTCTAAGGAATAGTCTACGAGGATCCATTTCTAATCATCGTAACTTGAACCTCGTGACATCATCGGGTCACGATGTTTAGGTTGGGTATTGGTTCATCATCTCATTCTCAGAATGAGTTGACTCCATTTCCAACTTGCATAAATGCCACATGACCAGGAAACTTGATCATCTATTGACCAATGAATCAGTGACTAGAGTTTCACTAGGAACCCCTGGTTGTTTATATATCACACATGTATTGATGTTTCCACTCAATACAGTTATAGCATGATATAAAACTTAATCATAAACTTTATGAAATATAATAATAGTCCTTATAACTATTTGTCTCTAGGGCATATTTCTAACAGTCTCCCACTTGTACTAGAGTACAAATACACTAGCTGCATTTGTTCTTAATCGTTGGCACCATATCCGGTACCATGAACATGCTCGCTCATGGAAGAGGTTGAGTCTTGGGTCTATACTTTACAATCCCAAATCCTTTGCAACTTACTAATGTCACCTTGATTGACATTAATACTTTATCATCACATCATAACATCTGTGTGTATGCATCGCCGCTATGGCAACAGAACGAGGCTGAATTCTAGGAGCCTACATTGACTTTAGATCAACCTCGAGGGCTTTCTCATGGGCACTGTGCCCTAGGACACATCATTCTACGTTAAAAGCGAACTAACCCCGCCACAACATTATACAACACTTTAGATGGTACCCTTATCTATTATTATAAATGTAATCATCGAAACACTAGTGCACTCTGGGCAACTTTCGATGTTTTCTTCACCTCGCTTCCTACTTGACTCTAATCGGTTTTATGGGAGTTTCCAACATATTTCCTTACAACATAACCCTTTATGCTTTAAGATATGTCATCCTTTATGGATTTGGAAAATATGTCTATAGTTCTCTATTAGACACTTTGGACAAACTTAGCTCAACTTTTTGTGATTCGAACTTAATCACTTTCAAACGTTCCTTATTGGATCATATATTATGTTTAGTTATCATCATGGTTTTCTAAGATAGAACCTATGTCTCAACGTAAGGAATACTACATAATATCATAATACACTTATTATCAACTTCTACACTTTATAAATCATTATTTATAAGTACTTGCGCTTTTAGTCTTAACACACTTAAGAATTACTCCTATAAGCTCCCACTCAAAGTATGTTTCTACATATTTGGGTATGATTCAGTACTCTTACTCAAACTATGTTCCTACATATTAGAATTTGAGACTTATATTGCTCCCACTCAAAAATATGTCATTCACATATTGTTTTAGGAAGACTTTCATAGCTCCCACTCAATTTCATGCAAATTGCATATCCACTCACTATTTTGAACAACTTCAAATCCTTTGATTAAATATCAAAGTGAGAGATTTACTATGAGATACTAGTACTTTTACTAGTTTTAAATCCTCTAGACATAAAGCATACATGAATCAAATTCATCTGAATTCGTACATTACTTGACAAATTGTGATTTTGTGATTTATCCCATTTTCCACTATGGCTTTGCAGTCATTTGGGAAAATTTCAAGTAACCCCTTTTACTTGTGAGATTCAGCAATGAATTGCTTTCTAATCTCAAGGGAATTCTGCTTCTAGGATTTCTCATAATTCTAGTTTACCATTCTTTCCTTAGTAGTATGTAGGTATGTCATATTCCAGTAATCATGAAAAATGATTCACAAATGTCTCCATACACGATATGTGTTACATTTTGAATCCTACTTCATGTAGTGAAAACACTAGTGTGGAAATCACAATGATCATTATCGTTGATTCTTTCCTTTGTAAAGAGAATCATTCAGGAACGTTGTCCGTTGCGCTTCTCCACACTCTGATGCAGGGATTCGAATCCTCACCATGTTTTTCACGATCTACCAATTGCTCTATAATTGAGAAATATCACTGAAATGCGAACTTTCTCAAGAATGCACCAAAATCCAAGCAATACAAGTTTTGCTTCCTTTTGGTTTTAGCTACGGATTTTGTATTCAACGTTTCCAATGAATACTCTACAAGAACTTATTCGTTATTGTTTTGGTTATATCGAATAACCCCAAAACTTTTACGAATCCAGATGGTTCACTATATTTTCTAATTGAGTGCTAACTATTTCTAACTAATGGTCTCTACATCTACACTACAACGGTTTATTTGGTGCCATCTATTTACCCATTTTGATATCTAATATCACATTGTGATGCTTTGCATTTTGACATTTCAAAACGCTTTGCATTTCACAATTTCTTTATGCCATTCTTATAAAGTCGAATTTCATTACTATTGATCAAATCATAGTAATTAGATTCCCTTTTATATTTATACCCTTTGTTGATGAAACACTTTGATCAAATCAAATAATTTCATATTTATGTTTCCTTCGGTAAACTTATTCTACACTTTTAAACAATCATATAATGATAATTACCATTTTATTAATACACAATACATCGAATATGTATTTACTTTTAACATTCATTAAAACACTTTGTATTCAAGTAATACATGGTGTTTAAGTTATTTTGCCGAACTTAGGCATGATTTATATGTGATAAGAAATTGAATGTCTTTCACATATTATCAATATAACTTTGAATTTAAACAATGGTTTAATTCATTAATGAATATCATTAAGTTGGGTATTTTAACAAGGCATTTTAATATTACAAATGTTCATGCATTATCAATTAGTTTCAAACAAGGATAATTCACATATAATCAAACAAGATATGAATGCGAATAGAAATCATTCGTAAAAGTGGAACAACTGTTTGTTATAAACTCATATGAATAACCGTCTCACAAAGTGTGAGACAAACTAATATTTTGATTACAATAACTATCCAAAACATAAACTAAGTGATAAATGTCGAGGGAGAGTGTTGTCGGCCATCATCATCATGCTCACCATCAACACGCAACGTCACCTCCTCTCTAGCAAGCACCTCTCATGCAGAAGGACCTGTTTTCAGTAAAACAGAACAAGTCTCAAATATACTTAACACCGCAAATGTGTTTGCAAGATTATAACATTTATAAAATTGTATATCAAATATATAACTTTGTCATTGATGACCTTAGCGACATTTGGTTCAACCAACACATTCCTGAGATGTGTTACCAACCGGTGGAAATCCATTGATTCCGCGTCGCCTCTCATAATGCAAGTCCTGACTTGTGCTTGGTATCTTGGTGGCAGCGACCGAAAATTGAAAGCAAATGGATTGAACTAAAGTTAAAGTGTTGGGGAAACCAACACGAGTGCTTATAAACTCAAATAAAAACATAACCTCGAAAATTGAAAGCAAATGAACGCCAAATAAAGATACATGAGGAAACTTCCCCAAGCTTAGGCTTTTGCAAGCCCTTCAAATCATTGTGGTGGCAGGAAAAAGTCGTTACTCCAATTCGCGAATTGAGTGGAAAGGTTACTTGTTGATTCTCGGAGGTTCAAAGAGAGGTTGTGCATTCTCTCCACAGTCCCTCCAAGTCCTTGGAATCCTGGTATGTGGCGAACTGGGTTTGTGGCTGCTCCTCCTGATGAGGAACTTCTTGCTCCTCCTCATGGTCCTCATCCTCTTCAGGAATCTCCTCCTCTGGTTGGTGTTGCTCAACCTACACATCATATAGCAAATTTCCTTCCTCGATAGAGAAAATACCATTAGAGAAAGGAGCGGTGTAGATACCCCTAGCTCCAGCAATATGCAGATAATAAACACCACCTCTCCTAGTGAGCATTCCACAGGCCCTCAAGGTGGAGAAACCAACACGCGTCTCACCTAGTACGAGTTGCAACTCACCTAGATCGATGTCTAGGGTAGTGGCAAGCACGGTGATGATGCCTCCTCCTGTGATTGGCCCTTGGCTTTGGGAGGCTTGCTCCTCTAGGTAGCGCACAAGGATGGCGCCCAAGTTGAGTGGCAGGTTGCAGTTGATGTAAGCAGCCTTGGCGAGGACTAGGATGTCCTTCTCGTTGAGTCTCGTGAACTCATTGCGTGCCTGCAAGGTGTTATCAATAACATAGAACAAATAGCGAATTGCAGGATGTTGAATATTCTTCCCCTTGTTCACTCTACTAGTAAATCTCATTCCATTATAGTATTGATCAGGGGAAGGGATTAAGCCAATAAAGGATGCGCGTAAAGAATGAACATCTTGTTTGGCAAATTAAAGTATGAACACCATTCATCCAACGTTAAGGTGTAGTTGTTGTTCATCAGATGGAAAGAAATAATATCCTCTCCTTGCCACAGTTTAACAATGCTTTGCAATGAACTTAGGAATTCAATAGTTAAGCAACGATAAGTAGGTACATCATTGTACACAAAGTTTTGCAGGCCATCTCTATTGCAAAGTCAATTGAAGTTATTAGAAATACCGAGTTGGTTCAATATAAGGGGGCAAGCCCACTTGGTGGCCTTCACTTTGTTGTTCTTGATCTTGTTGAAGCGTTCGTGATGAGCCTGATCCCTGAACCATATCCCCATGCATTCCTCGGTGATTGCCCGAGAAGCGCTAGCGGTGGCACGAGCGCGAATTTGGCTCCTTGTGTTCATCTTCTAAAACATTGAAGAAAGCCAAAAATAAAACTTTTTGATCCAACAACAGTAAGTATAATATGTTCCTTATCTAAGCACACTAAAGAATCTCCTCAAGATAATAATCTAGGTAAGAAAATCATGGCAATTGGTTCATAGTAGGTCTCACACTAGATTGATAATGACAACAGATCGAAGATGAATTTGCAAAAAGTAATTGGAGAATCGGAGGAGAAACATACCGTAGATCACTTGTGTGTGAGGAAATCGAACGAAATTGACTAGAGATGAAGATCCCTTGAGGTTTTGAGAGAGTTTGGAGGTAGAAGAAAGAGGATTGAAGTTTTGGAGTTGGGAGTACCTTCCTGTGTGATTTTGTGGTCGGACGCAACTATACGGGTGCAACTATACAGGTGGAACATGCGTTCCGGCCGTATAGTTGGCGTTATGTCAAAATATTAGGTCTTCCTCCTGGTGGCACAGCTATACAACCGCAACCATACGGGCGGAACAAAATGTTCTGGCCGTATAGTTGGTCGTTAAACTGTCTGTCCCTCCGAAAGAAAATTTGCAAAAGGCCTTGATATCTATACAACCGGAACTATACGGCCGGAATTTTTATTCCCGCCGTGTAGTTGATCGTTAAACTCTCAGTACATATGAATAGAATTTGTACGGAGGCATTGATATCTATACGACCAAAACTATATGTCCGGAATTTTTATTCCCGCCGTATAGTTAGTCCTTAAACTGTCTGTACATAAGAAAAGAAATTATACGGAGGTATTGATATCTATACGGCCGGGACTATATAGCCGGAATTTTATATTTCCACCATATAGTTGGTTGTTAAACTCTTAGTACATATTGAAGAAAAATTTCGATGGCAAAGATAACTATACGACCAGAACTGTATGGCCAGAATTTTTATTACTATCATATAGTTGGTCGTTAAACCGTCTGTGTCCATCAAATTTTTTCTATTTCTTCGTAAACTATTTCTTTTCCTATAACTTAGAGATATACCTTGTTTTTGACAGAAAATTGATAGAAAATATTGTTGACCAACAATAGCATGAACAATGTAGAAATTGAAGTACTACCAAATTTCTTCTCCTCAAATGGAGTTTTCTAACACTCTTTATTAAACATGAACTTTAACTAAAACTAAAAACTTAACTCAAACCTTAATTTAACATGGGTTGCCTCCCATTGGGCGCTCTTTTACGGTCAATAGCTTGACCTTGATGATACTTACTTGGACCAGATGAGTGGAATACCCACTCCAAAGTAATTGGCCTTCAAAGTGATGGCCTCCTTCTCGTCATGTTTGGCCTTCTTCTTCCTAGGGAAAGGAATAACAAAAGGATCCCGCGAAGGCAATTGCAACTTCACGTTCCCTTCATGAAGGTTAATTAAAGCTTTTATAGTTCTTAAGAAAGGACTGTCTAGTATTATAGGAGCAACGGTGTCTTCAGGCATGTCAACAATAACGAAATCAATGAGAGCAAGACATCCTTTGATGTAAACTAAAGTGTTCTCCTTAATCCCTACAACTTGTTTGTAGGTAGAATCTGCTAGATGCAATTTTAATTCAGTAATTTCAAAGGAGCCAAGATTTAACTTGTTAAAAAGACTCTTTGAAATCATTGAGACGCTTGCACCTAGATCACAAACTGCAGCTATCTCATTAGTTCCAATCTTTATCTTAATAGTAGGCTCACATATGTCATCTAGTTTAACAGGTAAGTTTTCAGCGATTTTCTTGTATGCCTCTTCAAGCTAGCGTACCTTAATTGCTAGTTGATCAACAAAGTGTTGATACATGGCTTCATCATTACTTTCACTTACCGGAATTTTGACGTTGATCCTTTTTACGAGATATTCGATGGTGTAGCTTGGTGAAGGGGCATTACTGTTGGGTCCGCAGCATAGAAAACAAAAATTTTCCTACGATGAGAACTACACGCCAAGATTGATCTACTAGGTACAAAGCAACGGGTGGACATACATCCAACGAGAACTTACCCTTGAAGACAACGAGTTTTGTTAATGATTAGGAACTTGTGGTTGATGTAGTCGTACACTTGCCGATCTCAAGATCGTGAGGAAGTCCGAGCGCCGCAACTCAACAGCGCATCCGCACTCGCACACACGTTCAAGCCACGGGACAACCTCCACCTCCTCTCTCCAGTGATCCAGCGGAAGCAGCAACTCCTTCCAGACGAAATGCCACCAGGAACATGTATCTCGCTAATCCGAGACCATGGGGGAATAATTCTAGAGGGGGAGAGAGATCCTTCACAAGGAGGTGTGTGGAAGAAGGAGGGATGGGTGGCCTTTTATAGGAGGAGGGGGGTGACCCCTCACCTCCCCCATTCATGTGGTGGTAACCCCTCCACATTAAAATGCCTCTTCACATTCCCTTTTAAAGTCCCCACTTTAAATGCATTAAAATTCTCCAAGTTTAATGCTCGCTCATTTAATAAAACTCTTTTATTAAATTTATTCAGAATTTTGTTAATTACTTTAATTAACAAACATTCACATATAACCCCTTGCAATATTTCAATATCACATGCAGAACCACTTTCTGCAATTTCACCCGAAACAGTTTCCGGTTTCTATCGAAACAATTCTTGCGCTTTGCAATTCTTTCGTCTGAAACATATGTGCTCCAAAATGGTGTCCGGTAACTCTTAAGTGTGTCACCCTACGGTTCGCGAATATTGCAGACATGATTGAGACTCCTCTCAAATCAATAGTGAGAAGCGGGACCTGGAGATCCATACCGACTCTTGCATATTCAACGATGACTTCTGTGATCGTGACAACCTTTTACGCTTGTAATTTAATCCCTTTGTCTCATGATATAATACATGTCCGAGATTCGATCATCGGTATCCAAATACCGAGTTTGATCTCGTTACTGACATGCACTCTTTTCTGGTTCCCGTGATATAACATTCTAGTGATCACATCACTTGCTTGCAAGCTATCTCAATGTGATATCACCGAATGGGCCCAGAGTATATCTATCCTTCATCGGGATTGACAAGTTCCACTCTTGATCCATGAGCCTCAACATAACACCTTCGTAGTACTGAACCCATCTTTATAGTCACCCTGTTATGGTGTGACGTTTGATGTTATCAAGATACTCTTCAGGTGTTAGCAATTAACATGATCTCATGGTCTAAGGATAAAGATTACTTCGTATGATGTTATAGCAATATAAACATAATTAATTGATCGTAATGCTATACTTTGGATGAATGTTCATCACATAATTCTACCAATGGTGTGACCTTGTTATTAACAACATCCAATGTCCATGATCAGGAAACCTTGATCATCTTGTTAATCAACAAGCTAGTCTATAAGAGAGGCATAACTAGGAACCCTTTTTGTTTATTAAACACACATGTATTGATGTTTACGATCAATACAATTCTAGCATGCAAAATAAACATCTATCATATATAAGGAATACATAATAACAACTTTATTATTGCCTCTCTGGGCATATTTCCTTCAGTCTCCCACTTGCACTAGAGACAATAATCTAGTTCACATAGTGATAAATCTAACACCCATGGAGTTCTGGCATTGATCATGTTTTGCCCTAGGGAGAGGTTTAGTCAACGGATCTGCTACATTTAGGTCCGTGTGCACTTTATAAATCCTTATATCTCCATCCTTGACATGCTCACGGATGGAGTGAAACCGGCGCTTAATATGCTTGGAATTCTTATGAGACCTCGGTTCCTTTGCGTTGGCTATGGATCCATTGTTGTCACAATAGATCACCATTGGGTCCAATGCACTAGGAACCACACCTAGTTCCGTAATGAACTCTTTTATCCAAACCGCTTTCTGCGCCGCTTCTGAAGCAGCAACATATTCCGCCTCCGTCGTTGATCCAGCCACCACAGGTTGTTTGGAACTCCTCTAACTAACCGCTGCTCCGTTCAATAGAAATACGTATCCGGATTGAGACTTAGAGTCATCCGTATCGGTGTCAAAGCTAGCATCAACATAACACTTAGCGACTAGCTCTTCTTCACATCCGTATATAAGAAACATATCCCTAGTTCTTCTCAAGTACTTGAGGATGTTCTTGACCGCTATCTAGTGTTCCGAACCTGGATCAGATTGGTACCTACTAGTCAAACTAATAGCATGTGCCACATACGGTCTTATACATAGCATGGCATACATAATAGAGCCTATGGCCGAGGCATATGGGATCTTATCCATCATCTCTCTTTCTTCCGCCGTAGCCGGACTTTGAGTCTTACTCAATGTCTTGCCTTGCAACATAGGTAGAACCCCTTCTTACTTCCGTCCATATTAAACTTCTTTAATATCTTATCAAGGTATGTACTCTGCGATAGCCCAATTAGGCGCCTTGATCTATCTCTATAGATTTTAATGCCTAATATATATGACGCTTCACCAAGGTCTTTCATCGAAAATTTGCTGTTTAGATAACTTTTAACACTGTTTAAAAGATATATATCATTTCCAATCAATAATATGTCATCCACATATAATATCAGAAATGCCACATTGCTCCCACTCACTTTCTTGTAAATACAAGCCTCTCCATAAGTTTGGACAAATCCAAACTCTTTGATCACCTCATCAAAGCGGAGATTCCAACTCCGGGATGCTTGCTTCAGTCCATAGATGGATCGCTAAAGTTTGCATACCTTATTAGCATCCTTAGGATCGACAAAACCCTTAGGTTGTATCATATACAACTCTTCTTCAATATTACCATTGAGGAACGCAGTTTTGACATCCATCTGCCATATTTCATAATCGAAATATGCAGCAATTGGTAACATAATCCTAACTGACTTAAGCATCGCTACGAGAGAGAATGTCTCATCGTAGTCAACTCCTTGAGTTTGTCGAAACCCCTTTGCGACAAGTCGAGCCTTATAGATGGTCACATTACTATCAACATCAGTTTTTCTTTTGAAAATCCATTTATTCTCAATGGCCTTTCGATCGTGAGGTAAGTCCACCAAGGTCCAAACTTGGTTCTCGTACATGGATTCCATCTCGGATTTCATGGCTTCTAGCCATTTGTTGGAATCTGGGCTCATCATCCCTTCTTCATACGTCACAGGGCCATCCATTTCATCAACCATGAAATTCACAATAGGATTTCCGTACAGTTCAGGAGCTGCACGTGTCCTGCTTGACCTGCGAGGTTCCGTAGTGTCCTCTTTCGGAGTTTCATGATCAATATCATTAGATCTCTCTTCATTAGGTGAAGTCAACTCCGAAACAACTTCCGGTGCTGCGCTATTCGCCATTTCATGAAGAGAAGGTTCAATAACCTCTTCGAGTTCTACCTTCCGACTACTCACACCTTTCATGAGAAACTCCTTCTCGAGAAAGGATCCATTCTTGGCAACAAAAACCTTGCCCTCGGATCTGTGATAGAAGGTATACCCAATCGTTTCCTTAGGGTATCCTATGAAGACGCATTTTTCCGCTTTGGGTTCGAGTTTATCCGGCTGAAGTTTCTTCACATAAACATCGCATCCCCAAACTTTAAGAAATGACAGATTAGGTTTGTTTCCAGACCATAATTCATACGGTGTCGTTTCAACGGATTTAGATGGTGCCCGATTTAAAGTGAATGCAGCTGTTTCTAGTGCATAACCCCAAAATGACAGTGGCAAGTCAGTCAGAGACATCATAGATCGAACCATATCCAATAATGTACGATTACGATGTTCCGACACACCATTATGTTGTGGTGTTCCGGCATGCGTGAGTTGTGAAACTATTCCACACTCTTTCATGTGTGTGCTAAACTCGTAACTTAGATACTCTCCTCCACGGTCAGACCATAGAAATTTGATCTTTCTATTATGATGATTTTCCACTTCATTCTGAAATTCCTTAAACTTTTCAAAAGTTTCAGAGTTGTGTTTCATCAAATAGATATACCCGTATCTACTCAAATCATACGTGAAAGTAACAAAATAACGATATCCACCTCGCGCCGACACACTCATTGGTCCACACACATCAGTATGTATGATTTCCAATAGATCTGTCGCTCGTTCCATTGAAACGGAAAACGGCGTTCTAGTCATCTTGCCCATAAGGCATGGCTCATATGTATCAAATGATTCAAAATCAAGTGATTCCAAAAGTCCATCAGAATGGAGTTTGTTCATGCATTTAACGCCAATATGACCTAGACGGCAGTGCCACATATATGCAGATATATCATCATCAAGTTTAATCTTTTTAGCATTAACATTATGAATGTGCGTAATATTACTATCGAGATCCATCAGAATAAACCATTCAACACAGGTGCATGACCATAAAAGATATTATCCATATAAATCGAACAACCATTGTTTTAAGATTTAAACGAATAACCACTTTGCATCAAACACGATCCGGATACAATGTTCATGCTAAGTGCAGGCGCCAAATAACAATTATTCAGGTTTATAACTAATACCGATGGCATATGGAGAGGCATCGTTCCGACGGAAATCACATCAACTCTTGATCCATTGCCGACCCGCATTGTGACCTCATCTCTTGCTAGTTGTCGCTTGTTCCGCAGCCCCTGAATCGAGTTACATATATTAGCAACCGATCCCATATAAAATACCCAGGTGCTATTGCGAGTACTAGTCAAGTACACATCAATAACATGCATATATACCTTTGTTTGCCTTGCCGGACTTCATGTCCGCCAAATACTTGGGGCAGTTGCGCTTCCAATGGCCAGTCCCCTTGCAATAGTAGCACTCGGTATCGGACTTAGGGCCAGCTCGAGGTTTCTTTTCAGGCGCGACAACATATTTGCCACCCTTCTTTCCCTTGTGCTTGCCTTTCTTGTCCTTCTTGAAACCGGTGGTCCTATTGATCATCAACACTTGATGCTCTTTCCTAATCTCCACTTCTGCAGTCTTAAGCATTGACAGAAGTTCGGGAAGAGACTTCTTCATGCCCTGCATATTATAATTCATCACGAAGCTCTTGTAGCTAGGTGGCTGAGATTGGAGAACACGATGTATGCCCATGTCAATGGGAATCGTTATTCCCAAGGACACAAGCTTATCGGCGTACCCAGACATTTTGAGTACATGCTCACTAACGGAGTTGTTCTCCTCCATCATGCAGCTAAAGAAATTTTCAGTAGCATTATAAATCTCTGCGGTAGCATGGGTATCAAAAATCATTTTCAATTCTCCCATGGTATCAAAGGCATTGCCATTTTCGAAATGCTTTCGAAGTTCTGGCTCTAGCCCATACAGTATGCCGCAATGAACTAAGTTGTGGTCCTCCTGACGAGTCACATAGACATTCTTTTCCTCGTCAGGGGCATCAGGAGCTGGTGGGGGGCCTAGCGGCGCATCTAGCACATATTGCTTTTGTGTAGCAGTGAGGAGAATCCTCAAATTCATAGCCCAGTTGGTGAAGTTGCTACCATTCGTAGCAACTTTCTCTTTCTCCATGAACACATTGAAATTAAAAGCAGGTGGTGCCATCTACAACAGAATTTGTAAAGTTTATTTAGACTAAGTTTATGATAGATTGAGTTCAACTAATCCAAATTACTAATGAACTCCCTCTCAAAAACGACATCCCTCGTGTCCTTTTGGTGATTACATGAACCAAATCCACTACACCAAGTCCGATCATCACGTGAGTCGGTGTAGCTTAAAAGGCGAGCATCTATATGGGCATCATATCAACCATATGACTCATGCTTAACCTTTCGGTCCATGTTCCGAGGCCATGTATGTACATTCTAGGCTCGCCAAGTAAGAACCTTAGTACTCGCGTGTGTAAAACTGTCTTACACCCGTTGTATGAAAGCGTAGAGTCGAGTACACTCGATCATCACGTGATGTCTCGAACCACGATCCATAGAACGGTGCATACTCAAGGAAGAACACATTTTATCTTGATATCTAAATGAGGAATCATCTTACAATGCTACCAAAAGCGCCAAACTAGCAGTATAAGATGCTAACATCTAATGTGTAAAGTGAGATGATGTGGTCCATGCATTTGATCTCTATCATTTGCATCGTGGTATGATCTCTATCATTCCTTTGTGTGTAAGGCCAAGGTCTATGGAACTTACACGTTGAATGTGTTGTAAGAGTATCTATCATGCATCTACTTACAACAATACCATATCAATACACTAGCCCAGCAACGATCTAAACTAGACGCCTCTAATTTATCAATTGCAAGTTTTACGTGGCTTAGGGCTTTCGGAGATAGAACCGTTCTCACCTACGAACATGAACCACAACGAGGATAACCAAGTTATTAGCAACTCGTTGTAAATCAGATATTGACTATAGTAGGAGAGATAGACACCCGCCAGCCACTTATGCAAAACAAGTTGCATGTCAATCGTGGAACCGGTCTCATGTACGATGACATGTAAGGTTGGTCCGGGCCGCTTCATCCCACTATGCCACCAATATCCAAAATACATAGAAGATGCAATAGCATGATCATCATCGCCCATATATAAACATATGTGTACTACCCGTGCAAAGCACCTACGCATAGTTCAGGCTCTGATACCACTATTGGGTCCGCAACATAGAAAACAAAAAATTTCCTATGATGAGAACTACACGCCAAGATCTATCTACTAGGTACAAAGCAACGGGTGGACATACATCCAACGAGAACTTACCCTCGAAGACAACGAGTTTTGTTAACGAGTAGGAACTCGTGGTTGATGTAGTCGTACACTTTCCGATCTCAAGATCGTGAGGAAGTCCGAGCGCCGCAATTCAGTAGCGCATCCGCACTCGCACACACGTTCAAGCCATCGGACAACCTCCACCTCCTCGCTCCAGCGGAAGCAGCAATTCTTTCCAGACGAAATGCCACCGGGAACATGTATCTCGCTAATCCGAGACCATGGGGGAATAATTCTAGAGGGGGAGAGAGATCCTTCACAAGGAGGTGTGTGGAAGAAGGAGGGAGGGGGTGGCCTTTTATAGGAGGAGGGAGGTGCCCCTCCTCTCCATGGCCGGCACATGGGGGGTGGGGGGGTGACCCCTCACCTCCCCCATTCATGTGGTGGTAACCCCTCCACATTAAAATGCCTCTTCACATTCCCTTTTAAAGTCCCCAGTTTAAATGCATTAAAATTCTCTAAGTTTAATGCTCTCTCATTTAATAAAACTCTTTTATTAAATTTATTCAGAATTTTTTTAATTACTTTAATTAACAAACATTCATATATAACCCCTTGCAATATTTCAATATCACATGCATAACCACTTTCTGCAATTTCACCCGAAACAATTTCTTGTTTCTATCGAAACAATTCCTGCGCTTTGCAATTCTTTCGTCTGAAACATATGTGCTCCAAAATGGTGTCCGGTAACTCTTAAGTGTGTCACCCTACGGTTCACAAATATTGCAGACATGATTGAGACTCCTCTCAGATCAATAGTCAAAAGCGGGACCTGGAGATCCATACAGACTCCTGCATATTCCACGATGACTTCTGTGATCGTGAGAACCTTTAACGCTTGTAATTTAATCCCTTTGTCTCATGATATAATACATGTCCAAGATTCGATCATCGGTATCCAAATACCTAGTTTGATCTCATTATCGACATGCACTCTTTTCTCGTTCCCATGATATAACATTCTAGTGATCACATCACTTGCTTGCAAGCTATCTCAATGTGATATCACCGAGAGGGCCCAGAGTATATCTATCCGTCATCGGGATTGACAAATTCCACTCTTGATACATGAGCCTCAACATAACACCTTCGTAGTACTGAACCCATCTTTATAGTCACCCTATTACGGTGTGACGTTTGATGTTATCAAGATACTCTTCAGGTGTTAGCAATTAAAATGATCTCATGGTCTAAGGATAAAGATTACTTCGTATGATGTTATAGCAATATAAACATAATGCCTTGATTGTAATGCTATACTTCGGATGAATGTTCATCACATCATTCCACTAATGGTGTGACCTTTTTATTAACAACATCCAATGTCCATGATCAGGAAACCTTGATCATCTTGTTAATCAACAAGCTAGTCTATAAGAGAGGCATAACTAGGAACCCTTTTTGTTTATTAAACACACATGTATTGATGTTTCCGATCAATACAATTCTAGCATGCAAAATAAACATCTATCATATATAAGGAATACATAATAACAACTTTATTATTGCCTCTCAAGGCATATTTCCTTCAATTACTACAATCAAGGTCTTCAGGCTCCTCCCTTTGGATTCTCATCATTTTGAGTTCTTCAACAGGATTAGGCTCAGCTTTACCTGCAAATTTAGCTAGAATGAGAGTTTGACTCTCGGTTATTGACATGGGTATATCCTACAGGTACTCGAGCTTGGTATATACGGCCTGAATACATGGAGGCCCACGGTGTCACCAGGGCCCAAATGAAGAACTCGAGTAACCTACGAACTCTCGATTGCTTGAAGAACAATAAGAAGCTAAAGATAGAAAGTTTAAAGGGAAAACCCTAACCTGTAACCGACTTGACCTGCTACCTGAGACCTAGCCTATCTATATAAAGGCTAGGAGGGGGCAGCGAGGAGGACACACACAACCCTAGTTTCCACAACCCTCACTAGATTGCATCTGCGCACCATTGTAATCCTCGATTCCCTTGATAATTCCACGAGCAGACAAGCAGGAGTAGAGACCTCTACGAGGCCTGAACCTGGGTAAATCTTCGAGTCCCCTGTGTGCTTGTTTGCTAGCCGATAGATGTCTCCAGCGCTCCCTCCTTCTCCAAAACCCAAGTCCATAACAATGGGCATTGATGAGTTAAACCCTCGCCAATTGGCACCGTGTGTGGGAACTGGGAGTGCTAATGTTGCGGCTTCTTCGGCCCCATCAACCGTGATCTACAACTCCGCAACAGCGGATATTCGCCAGCTCTTCGGCACGTTCGACTTCACCATCCATACGCCGGCCACTCTCCCGGCCTTCGAGTCCGTGGGCGACGAGATCAGCCTGGCGATAGGGAGCTTCCGCTTCCAAGTTGGTCAGATGGGCACGCTTCGCATGCTTGATCTGCCGACGGTGCCGGCGATTGCCCCAGCATCATGGATTCCTCCATCGATCGGCACCCTCAGTGAGCTCAACGCCCCGACAACAGTCGAGAACACGGTCAGCGACAGTAGTCACGACTCTGATCTGAGCGATCTGGCCACTGAAGACGAATCCTATGGCTCTGAATCTGAGAGTTGTGGAAGTAGCAGCTTCCCCAATCACTTCATGTGTGCTATCATCAATGCAGGCGATACCTCTGCCAACAGCGACAACACGGGCAATCGCGGTAACGGAACCGACCCGCGTAATGGCAGCAACAGTGGCAATGGCGGCAACGGTGGCAATCGCACCCCCATCAACAATGGAGGAGCATTCGAACCTCCAACCATAATAAACGAGCAAACCGGCGAACGCATCATGATTAGGCTCAACGAGCAGGAATGGGCTCGCTGCCGCGAGGCCCTACGAGGCACTCCTCTACCCTTCGGATCTCCGCAAGAACTGCTAATGGGATACCACTGGCTCCTGAAGGAAGATTCAAGCGCCAAGTACAAACAATCGCGCAACTCGAGGCGCACAAAAAAGCAGCAGAGGAGTCGAGCCTTCGTCGTGCTGGGCTCTCCTCCCACGGAGGATCTTCCTCTAAAGGCAACGAGTACATCGCCAAAAAGAGGCAATCTCGGATGGCCCATCTCACCGAGCAAGAGCGCATAGAAGCTGCAAAGGTCCTCGACTTCAACTCTATGACAGTCGATACACGGGGCAATGTGGTCCCTAAGACGCCACAGGCTGCAGTGATAGCGGCCACCATGTACCTCCTCAACAACCAACCGCCGGTTGGAGATCCCCGAGCCGCCATGCACCGATCTACGATCGTGGGCTTGGGATTAATCGATGCCGCCCTCGACAAGGAGCCAACACCAGAGCCAAAGAAGGGCAAAGCGCTAGCAAAGCGTTACTCCTCGCCCTCATCCAGTGATGACAGTCATGACCTGTCTCGACATCGCCACTCACGGCGACACGACCACAACTACGATACGCGTGATGACATCACGCAGCGCAAGATCGACAAATCAAGGGCGCGATGTGCTCGGTCGACTGACTCAGAAGAGGAAGATGTGGAGCTTTGTGGCGCCAGATGCTTCAGCAGGTCCATCAGGCAGAAGCGAATGCCCAAGGGGTTCAAACTCCCATTGGAGAACCCGAAGTTTGACGGCCTACAAGACCCAATGAGCTGGCTGGAGGACCACATCTCCTCCGTCAGGCTCCACGGAGGCAGTCGAAGCACGGCCATGCAATGCTTACAGCTATAGCTGCAAGGCGCCGCCCGAGCATGGCTCAACAACCTCCCACACGGATCCATTCGCAGTTGGGATGAGCTAGTGTATAGCTTTGTGCGCAACTTAAAGGGCATGTACAAGCGGCCCGCATCAATCGAAGAGCTGAGATGCTGCTAGCAAAGATCGAGCGAATCGCTGCGCTGTTACATCCAAAGGTGGTCCATCATCAAGAACTCCACAGAGAACATCTCGGAGGATCGCACGATTGACGCATTCAACGGCAGCGTTCGCCGCATAGAGCTCAGGGAGGAGCTAGGCCGCTCAAAGCCCAAGACCATTAACCACCTGATGGAAATCGCGAATCGGTGGGCTGATGGAGAAGATTCAGTGAAAAACCGCGTCCAGTCCGACGAGGAGGCAGTACTCGAGTGCAGACGCGACCGCCGAGGCAAACGCCGTATGCGCATCTACGATGACCGCGACGACGTCAACATGGTCGCAGCTGGCTACGCCGACAGACGCGACGATAACTGCAACAGCGGATACCGAAGCGGTGGATACCACGACTCCGGGAAGACCACGCAAGTGTGGCAACGCCGCAACCGTGATGAGGCACCCGCAACATCCATCGAAGACAAACTATCCGGGCCATGCACGGTGCACTTCTACATCGACAAGCATGATGGAAAGAAGAAGTCTAGCCACCTCCTCAAAGACTGCCGCGAGTTCCTCAAATTGCATGAGGGATTGGTTCAGATGAATCGAAACGCAGTCGAAAGAGGCTACGGAGCGGCTCTAGGCGCCGTGGCACATGGCGCTCTGCCACCGCTACCCGGAATGCCCCCAAACGCAGCTGCGCCGGACCAGCACCAGGGAGGTGAACCCTACCCACGGGCCATGGGCACCATGATGATCCAAAAATGACGCCCCTCCAATCGGGTGCAGAAGGCCATCACTCGCCAAGTCAACTTGGCCACACACTCGCCACCATCTACCACTAAGTACCTCAGCAGAAGCGAGTCCTGCATCACCTTTGACAAACGTGATCATCCGCCTCAAGTACCTCGTCCAGGTAACTGTCCCCTCGTACTCGAGGCGCAAATCGGAGGCTTCGACATGAGTCGTGTCTTCATGGATGGCGGAAGCGGCATCAACCTCATATTCACGAGTACCTTGCGAGCAATGAGGACACAACATTCCACGGCATCGTCCCAGGCAAGGGTGTGTATCCCCTGGGCAAAATCAACCCCGACGTCATCTTCGGCATGCCAAAAAACTTTCGGCGCGAGCGCATCGACTTTGAAGTTGTCGACTGGCCCTCACAATACCACTGCATCCTCGGACGTGTCGCGTTCGCGAGGTTCATGGCAGTGCCACACTACGCCTACCTGCAGATGAAAATGCCAGGTCCCAATGGCGTCATCATAGTCAACGAGAGCTTTGAGAGGTCCGACAGTTGCGACAGGGAATTCAACAGAATTTCCCAGTCCTTCGGCATGCAGGAGGAACTCGCGAGACTAAAGGAGTCGACAGACAACAGTCTGCCTCCCCTAAGCCGGCCAATCTCGCCCGATCTATCTTTCGACTCCTCAGTGCACATAAAGAAAGTGCAGGTTCACCCATCGGACCCCGCCAAAACGGCCCTCATCGCCAACAACTTGAGTCCCGCATAGGAACTCGCGCTCGTAGAATTCCTCCGTGAGCATTGCGAAATTTTCGCCTGGTGTCCTGCAGACATGCCAGGAGTTCCCAGGGAATTTGCCGAGCACGCACTCAACGTCAACCCCGACGCAAGGCCAGTCAAGCAAATAATTCGGCGATTGTCTGAGCCACGGGCGCAGGCAGTTGGAATGGAGATCAACAGACTCCTTGACGCCAAGTTCATACGCGAGATCAAGGAAAGCTCTTGGCTCGCCAACACGGTGCTGGTACCAAAAAAGGACACGGATATCCTGCAGATGTGCGTGGACTTCACCTCTCTGATTAAGCACTGCCCAAAGGATCACTTCCCGTTGCCGCGCATCGACCAGATCATCGACTCCACCGCGGGATGTGAGCGCCTCTGCTTCCTCAACGCCTACTCAGGCTATAATCAGATTCGAATGAAGGAGGAAGATCAAGAGAAAACAGCGTTTACAACGCCCTTTGGTGTGTTCTGCAACACAATGGCCTTCGGGCTAAAGAACGCAGGAGCCACCTACCAGCAGTGCATGCAGGCTTGCCTCAAGGAACAACTTGGTCGCAACATTCAAGTCTATGTCGACGACATAGTAATCAAGACCAAGGAGGAAGCCTCCCTAATCGACGATTTGCGCGAAACCTTCGCCAACCTCGACCGCTACCGGATCAAGCTCAATCCGGACAAATGCGCCTTTGGCGTGCCATCCGGGCACCTACTCGGGTACCTCATCTCCGCAAGAGGAATCAAGGCAAACCCAAAGAAAATAAAAGCCATACTTGCCATGGAGAAGCCAAAAAACATAAGGGGTGTTCAGCAGCTGGCTGGGCGAATCGCGGCCCTCAGTCGGTTCATCAGTCGGATGGGTGAAAAGGCGCTGCCCTTCTACCAACTCCTCCGCAAAGCCGAAAAGTTTGAGTGGACCAAGGAAGCGAGGAAGCATTCGAAGACTTCAAGCGCCTTCTATCCACCTCGCCAGTACCAGTGACCCCACGGGAAAGGGAACCACTATTGCTATATATCTCCGCCACCAACCAGGTGGTCATCACAGTGCTCGTCATCGAGAGAGCCGAGGAAAACAAGGTCCACGGGGTACAACGCCCAGTATACTACCTCAGCGAGGTCCTCACGCCAACAAAACAGCGGTACCCGCACTACCAGAAGCTGGCGTACGGTGTCTTCATGACCGCCTGGCGACTGCGCCATTACTTCCAAGAACACCCAATCGTGGTGGTCAACGACGCCCCGTTGGGACACATCCTCAATAACCCCGACGCCACAGGACGAGTCACGTTTGGGGAATAGAATTGTCTCCACGAGACATCACATATGAAAAGCGCAACGCAATCAAGTCGCAAGTTCTTCCTGACTTCCTCGTGCACTGGATGGAGAACTAGCTCCCTGAATAACCAGACATGTCCTACCTCTGGACAATGCACTTTGATGGATCCAAGAAAAAGGACGGAGCAGGTGCAGGTGTCATATTGACATTACCCCAAGGGGACAAGCTGAAGTACATCCTGCGAATGCAGTTCACCGCCTCCAACAACAAAGCTGAGTACGAGACCCTGCTACATGGGATGAGGATGGCAAAGGCCCGCGGCGCCAAGAGACTCATTATTTATGGCGACTCCAAGTTGGTTTTCAACCAAACAATGCATGAGTGCGACGTACTGAGCGACAACATGATCGCCTACCGCGACCTCTACGACACACTCGAGGGAGACTTTGATGGCTGCGAGCTGCGACACGTAGGCCGCGAAAGCAATGAAGAGGCAGATGCACTCGCCAACATAGGCTCTACCTGTGCCCCCATACCACCTGGGGTATTTCTCGAGCGCATCTGCGAACGCTCCATCAAGCCAAAGGCAGCAGAGAAGAAAACAAGCGCAGCAACGGACTCGGGGGCTACGCCGCCCAATGAAATAGCTATCATTCTTATTAGTTGTAGTGGGAGAAAATTCAACAAAATAGCTATCATTATTATTCTCATCACCATAGTCATCAAATATAGGAGGCATATTGTAATCATAATTAATTTCCTCCTCAATAGTAGGTGGACTGAAAATATCATATTCATCATTGTAATCATCATATATTGGAGGTTTGGTATCATCATAAGCAACAGAATAGCTATCTTCCAAAGCCGGGGAACTAAAAAGATAATTTTCATAAAAACTAGCTTCCCTAAGCTTAGACTTTACCATAGCATTAGCAATAATGGTGTCCAAAGAGTTCATACTAACAACATTGCTATTAGCATGCAAATAAAGTTCCATAGGTTTTTTAATTTTCTCTTCAAACACTTCATGTCCTAACTCAAGATAAATACTATAAAGCTCTCTAATTTTGTTGTTGTTTTCCATTAAGCCTAACTAGTGAAAACAAGAAACAAAAAAGACAAAATTGCAGAATATCTAAAGGAAATAACTTCGAGCACTCACACCGGAGGATGTGAGTACCTTTTACCTTACCTCCCCGGCAACGGCGCCAGAAAATAGCTTGATGTCTACGCACTTCTATTCTTGTAGACAGTTGTTGGGCCTTGATACATTGCAAATGTATCTATAATTTTTGATGTTCCATGCTTGGTTTTATCTACTTTCTTATGTTTTATCCACACTTTGGAGTACTTTTCATATGATTATTTGTACTAACCTACTAATAGTTGCAAAAGTGCACAATGTTCTTGTTTTACACTTTGATGTGTAGGAATTACCAAGAATACAAGTGGAAACCTTGTTGGAGTCAAATTGGGATTTTCCAGAAATCTGTCTCAGAACTCTTTTTGAAGATGGTCACGTTTCGGTCGAAGACGGTGTCAAATGGACAACTCTTCAACTACAAAGTTGTTGGAAATTTCGTGACAAACATTCTGAACATAAAATTTAGCTGATTCTGAGTCCATACGAGCCTTTTAGGCCCGATTTACTGCAGCCCAAGATTGGATGACGGGAATCCGAAAAGCTATATAAAGGGAGGAAACCTAATTCGCCCAGGAGACCTCCACCCACGAATTTGCAGCCACCAAAGCCACGTTTTTGCCTCTCCCATAGATCCCATCTCCATGGGGAAGGGCTCCAAAGAAGCCATTAAGGAAGGGTGCTAAGGGGCGGTGCTCCCCTGTGATACCGGTGCCGGGGAAGGAATCCTCCGTGTTGCCACCAGCGCCGCCGCCTCTTCACCATCTTCACTGCCATCTCCATCGATCTCCATCACCGTTGCTGACTCCCATGATGAGGAGGGAGTAGTTCTATCTTGAGGCTAAGGGTTCTACTGGTAGCTATGTGTTCATCTCTCTCTATGCATGATCTTATTGAGATCATGAGCTTGTAATCTATAGATCTACCGTGCTACTCAAGTGCTTTAATAGATCTCTGCTCTCCCCATGTGTGTGAAAGTGACAGCGTGCACACCATGGTGGCACTTAGGCTAGAGATTACAAATACTTATTATGCGTTATATTTGGAGTTGGATGTCTTTATGAAATTGTGGTGTTTGTTGGACTCATCTAGTACTCAAGGTGACAGTGCGGGGTTTTCTAGATGGGAAAGGCTTACTTTGAGGTGTGCTGTTATAGCCCTACCATCGATTAGAGTGTTCAACCGGAGAGTAGTTAAGAGTAGTATCATAAAGAGAGGATATATTTATGAGAGAGTGTTCACTAGTGAAAGTATGATCCCTAGGCCTTGTTTCTAAGCATTGATACACCGTTTGCAATTAGATCTGTTACATGTTTGCTTGCTTCCATCTTTATTTCAGTTTGCCTTTAGTTTCTTCCACGCCATCAAGCTATCCTCTATCACCGTTACCACTTATAATTATTCATACCACTCGTATTTCACTATCTCTTCGTCGAACTAGTGCACCTATACACCTGACAAGTGTATTGGGTGTGTTGGGGACACAAGAGACTTCTTGTATCTTAATTGCAGGGTTGCTTGAGAGGGAATACCTTTGACCACTTCCTCCTTGAGTTCGATAAACCTTTGGTGATCCACTTAAGGGAAAACTTGCTGCTGTTCTACAAACCTCTGCACTTGGAGGCCCAACAATTGTCTACAAGAATAGAAGTGCGTAGACGTCAAGCTATTTTCTGGCGCCGTTGCTGGGGAGGTAAGGTAAAAGGTATTCACACCGGAGTATTAAAGAAAAAGAACCTCCCACGACAAATGCCTATTTTATGGCGCCGTTGCCGGGGAGGTAAGGTAAAAGGTACTCACATCCTCTGGTGTGAGTGCTCGAAGATATTTCCTTTAGATTCTGCAATTTTGACTTTTTGTTTCTTGTTTTCACTAGTTAGGCTTAATGGAAAACAACAACAAATTAGAGAGCTTTATAGTATTTATCTTGAGTTAGGACATGAAGTGTTTGAAGAGAAAATTAAAAAACCTATGGAACTTTATTTGCATGCTAATAGCAATGTTGTTAGTATGAATTCTTTGGACACCATTATTGCTAATGCTATGGAAAAGTCTAAGCTTGGGGAAGCTAGTTTTGATGAGCATGATATTTTTAGTCCCCAAGCATGGAGGAGAAAATTTACTTTGATGATACTATGCCTCCAATATATGATGATTATGGTATTATTAATCCACCTACTATTGAGGAGGAAATTAATTATGACTACAATATGCCTCCTATATTTGATGATTATGGTGATGAGAATAATAATGATAGCTATTTTGTTGAATTTGCTCCCACTATGATTAATAAGAATGACTATGCTTATGTGGAGAATATTAATTCTTTTATGCATGTGGCTCATGATAAGAATGTTTTATGTGATAGTTATATTGTTAATTTTATTCATGATGTTACTGAAAGTTATTATGAGAGAGGGAAGCATGGTTTTATGTGTCTCAACAATATTAAGTTTCCCCTCTTTATGTTGAAAGTCTTGAACTTGCACTTGTTTTGCTTTCCTATGCTTGTTGCTTTGTGCTTTCATGACTTGTTTCTTTACAAGATTCCTATGCATAGGAAATGGGTTAGACTTAAATGTGTTTTGAATTTTCTTCTTGATGCTCTCTTTTACTTCAATTCATATTTCTCATGTGAGCATCTTTTCAAACTATCATGCCCAACTTAAAGGCGTTAAAGAAAAGTACTTATTGGGAGATAACCCAAAAGTTTTAGTTGAGTCTTGGAAGTTATTACCTCTGTAATAACCGCTCCTTATCCTTTTTATTTGCTTTTTGTGCCAAGAGTAACCTCTAATGAGAGAGAAGTAATGATTGGGAAAGTTGCTGTCCCGAAACAGATTTCTGTGCTTCACCGTAAAAATTCGTGTAAAATCACTGAACGTCCTTTTGAGGCGTGAATTTTTGTGCTTCTGCCCTAGGTTGTTATCTAACTTTCTTTAGTTCAACACTTTTTTTATTTGAGCAACAGGTCTTCGAAAAAATTCGTCTTTACCTACTGGTCTGTTTTGACAGATTTCTGCCATTATTTGCATTTGCTTCTTGTTGGTTCCTTTTTAAGTTCTTTTGGGGAATTGAGCTTTTTTAGGGAAGTGCTACAGTAGCTAGTGTTCTAATGGAAGTTTATTTGGTGTTAGAACTGAACCTTAAAGACCTATTATCTTGAGTGCACTAATGTTGCTAATATAGATTGTGTGAAGTTTTGTATGAAGGAAAATTTCAGGTGTATGGAAGGAATGAGTAATGAGATGAAGGATGGACTAAAGCTCAAGCTTGGGGATGCCACGCATGTCACCCCAAGAAATATCCAAGAAGTACAAGCTTCAAAGCTTGGGGATGCCCAAGGCATCCCCTTCTTCATCAATAAAAATTCTAGGTTTCTTCCAAACGCTTCATTTTTATTGCTTCATGCACAGTTGTGTTTTTCTGGGAGCGACTTCTTTTTCGTTTTTGTTTTGGTTTTTCGTTTTCTTTGGTTTGCTTAGTTTTTTGAATAAATTGGTTGGACCCCTCTTTCATACATTGGTTTGCAAATAGTTTGGTTTGGTTTGGAAAAGAGTAGGAAAGTTCATGCTTATGTGGTAAAAGGAGCTCGTTTTTGACTGTGATCTATGCTCTGTCATGCCATGCTTGATATTGTTTTGGATTTATTCTTAGTATTCTTTGCTGTAGCATGACTTGTTATAAACAATTGAGATTGCTTAATGTGCTTTGGATGAATAATGCATTGTTTTAGCATATTAAAGCATAGTATTGTGGTATTCTCCTTTGATACTTTATTTGGGTTGACTTGGCGCATGCTCACACCATGTTATGACTATCCCAAGTCACCATAAGCCTTGATGATCTTTTAGTTTTCAACTTTTAGTATCACTTTATGCTTTGATCAATGATGTTTTGTCGCTCTGCATGATTATGGCCATTATTGCTCTCTTAGTTTGCCGCTCCCAGTCTTTTGCTAGCCTCCATAACCAAGTATGAGTTCCACTCATGCATCCAACTCCTAAAACCAAGTTACTCCAAAGAGTCCACCATACCTACCTACTAGCATATGCTATTCCAAGTATATTCATGTTTTTGTTTACCTTCCAAATTAAACTTGTTATGAGAAAACTAGTGATTAAAGCTCTCACGAACTTGATGGCACACTTTACTTTTCTTGCCCTTAATAAACTTGAACCATTATGTCGTCTATGTTGTATATGCTTGCACTTATTTGTTGGGGATTAGCAGAACCATGTTGTCATGGGGAACGCTTTCAACATTGCACGGGTACTTTGTACCTAGTTGATATCATGTTCTTTTGTCTATGGATGTTGTTGGTGTGAAATGAAAGGGGAGCTTGGAAGTCCATGGAGTTATGTATATGTGTTAGAGAAACACCTGGGCCGTTGGTCTAATCCATGCTGACATGGTGGAAACCGGCAGCGTAACCATAATGAGCTGTCTATGAAGCATTCTTATAAAAAAAGAGTCCTATATTGAGAAAAAAGAGAAAAAGAAAAAGAAGAGATTATGAAAAGAGGAATGTGAGAAAAAAGCACCATATTCCCATGGTAAATAAGAAGATTGCTGAGATGCTCGTTGTCTGCTTGCCTTGTCATTTTGATATGGGGATTCTTCCGTATCATCGGGCAAGGGGTACCCCGTTGGCGGTTCTCTATGATACACATATACTTACAATGACAAGAACTTACCGGTGACTAAACTTGAGTAGCATGAGGAGCGGCCCTCGTATACAAGGGACATGAGATTTATGACTTATACTTCGTCAAGCATGTACACCATAGTTTGTTCACTTTAACCTTAATCACTTCAAGATGCTTATGATAGGGGCTATGAGAGCTGAAAGCTATAAGTACCATAATTTTTGGAAGCTCTTTATGAGACTTGAATCCCTACTTCCTTTTATAAAGGCCTTTCTTCCACCATTATGTTGAGTCTCCACCTTCTATCTTTATGCACCTACTATGAGAGCATAGTGGCCATTCTTAGTTCTATGTGCATTGTCCCAAGACTAGTTGATTGATGCATAACTTGATATTGCTTGTTCTAAACTATTTGTATCTAGTGACTCTTATGAACTTTGAAGGTGTCCTATGCATTTATATTTGCTACTCTATGAGGGACAAGCTGAATACTATTATGCTATGTTTTCTTTATGTGAAACAAACAAACGTCTTGCAAAGCATTGTTATTCATGAATCTTTTGTTTGTGCCTTTTGATTTTGCATCATAGTTTCTTTGCTTATTGCTAGAACTTTGTCTTTCATGCTATGATTGAAGTACTATGATCCCAGCTTTGAATGTTTTACAAATACTTTGATCAAGTCTTTGATGGTGCATGTCACCTCAAAAATTATTCTTTCTTTTTATCACTTACCTACTCGAGGACGAGCAGGAGTTAAGCTTGGGGATGTTGATACATTGCAAATGTATCTATAATTTTTTATGTTCCATGCTTGGTTTTATCTACTTTCTTATGTTTTGTCCACACTTTGGAGTACTTTTCATATGATTATTTGGACTAACCTACTAATCGTTGCAAAAGTGCACAATGTTCTTGTTTTACACTTTGATGTGTAGGAATTACCAAGAATACAACTGGAAACCTTGTTGGAGTCAAATTGGGATTTTCCAGAAATCTGTCTCAGAACTCTTTTTGAAGATGGTCACGATTCGGTCGAAGACGGTGTCAAACGGACAACTCTTCAACTACAAAGTTGTTGGAAATTTCACGACAAACGTTCCGAACATAAAATTTAGCTGATTCCGAGTCCGTACGGGCCTTTTAGGCCCGATTTACCGCAGCCCAAGATTGGATGACGAGAATCCGAAAAGCTATATAAAGGGAGGAAACCTAATTCGGCCAGGAGACCTCCACCCACGAATTTGCAGCCACCAAAGCCACGTTTTTGCCTCTCCCATAGATCCCATCTCCATGGGGAAGGGCTCTGAAGAAGCCATGAAGGAAGGGTGCTAAGGGGCGGTGCTCCCCTGTGATACCGGTGGCGGGGAAGGAATCCTCCGTGCCGCCACCGGCGCCGCCGCCTCTTCACCATCTTTACCGCCATCTCCATCGATCTCCATCACCGTTGCTGACTCCCATGATGAGGAGGGAGTAGTTATCTCTTGAGGCTAAGGGTTCTACTGGTAGCTATGTGTTCATCTTTCTCTCTATGCATGATCTTATTGAGATCATGAGCTTGTAATATATAGATCTACCTTGCTACTCAAGTGCTTTAATAGATCTCTGCTCTCCCCATGTGTGTGAAAGTGACAGCGTGCACACCATGGTGGCACTTAGGCTAGAGATTACAAATACTTGTTATGAGTTATATTTGGAGTTGGATGTCTTTATGAAATTGTGGTGTTTGTTGGACTCATCTAGTACTCAAGGTGACATTGTGGGGTTTTCTAGATGGGAAAGGCTTACACTACTAGGAAACAATCTATAGATAGACAAGATGTTCAGTGGCGCATAGGCCAATTTGTGCACCATAGGAAGACATCAGTGGCGCATTGGAAAGAATGCGCCACAGAAGTTTGGAAGTTCTTTGGCGCATTTTCTAGAGCATGCGCCACAGAAGATTGGTGGGACCCGCCGGCGGGGGGATGATCCAAGTTCTGTGGTGCATTCTGTAATATGCGCCACAGAACATGGAGGAGGGCCCCACCACGGAATCTAATTGACCCAAGTTCTGTGGCGCACGTTGACATATGCGCCACAGAAGTGAACCATATGTCAACGTGCGCCACAGAACTTGGGGGTGGGCCCCACAGAGGGAATCTTATTCACCCTCTTCTGTGGCGCACATGGTAGAAATGCGCCACAGAAGTTTCAGCATCTGTGGCGCATTTCCTCCATATGCGCCACATATGAGGGAGTCCAGATCCATATGTTAAAAAGGTGACATGAGCTAGCTTTCTTATCTATCTATCCCACCACCACCCATTTCACATCTCTACCTCCTCCCAACTCGTCTTCCTCCTCCCTCACACCCCATCTTGCCCATAGTTTCTCCATTTTCTTATATCTAAACCTACTTTAATCCATAGATTGGTAAGTAGAAGCTTCGCTCCAACTTCTAGATCTAAAAGTTCCTTACTTTTCCCTCTCACATCTCTCTATTTGTTTACTAATTTCCTCTCCACCAACTTGCATTGTAGATATATTTGTCCATACTCTCTCATCAAGCGGTCTCGTCTCACTATTATTGTGTCTACTATAGGTGAGTACTTGGCCATCATGAACATGTAGGTGAAGCTTGTCGCGCGGGCGGTGTGTGTGTGCGATCCATGGCGAGACGATGCTTGTGTGTGGTGCATGAATGTTTGCAATGGGAGGAAGTTTTTTGTTGTTTTCTTGTTGTTCTCGGGCCCGGCCGGTGTGGTTGCATCGATGTTTGCTGAAATGTTGATTCATTTCCATTTCGGCAAATTTTTGCACTACCCATATGTCCTAATTTTAGGAAAGGTCATGCCGAAATTTTTCCGGCTAGCATTCATGCATGTGTGTGTTCATATGGTGTGGTTCTCACCTATATTCTCTATTTTGACCGCTCAGGCAACCATGGTACTCACGATGAGCGAAGGTCGAATTGCTAGGTACAAGAAAGGCGCGAAGGAGGACATGATTCTGAACAACAAGACCATGATAAGATGTCCATGTCGAACATGCAAACTACAGCGCTGGATCGACCCTGAATCTGGACAATTGGAGGGTCACCTGCTTAGGCGCGGTTTCATGCGCGACCTCAATGAGGCGCCGGTAGGACATGGTGGTGGTCAGGAAGATGTGGGCGGGCGAGAAGACGAAGAGTCTACTGGGCATGATCATCATGATGAAGGAGATGCCTGCGGGCATGATCATCATGATGAAGGAGATGCCGGCGGGCATGATCAGCATGGAGAAGGAGACGACGACGGGCATGATCATGAAGAAGGAGAAGACGCGAACACACAGACGCTGCTAACTTCGATCTTGCAGGACCCTCATGTTCAAGAACTGCTCCTCAAGGAGACGAGCAACGACAAAGCTGCAGCCAGAGAGAAAGCCAAGCTGGCCCAAATGGAGGTAGATGGGATGACTCCATTGTATCCTGGGTGTCGCCCCGAGGATACACGTTTGAGTGTAACACTCAAGGCTCTAGAGATGAAGGACGAACACAAATGGACCGATGTGAGCTTCAACGCGAACATGGAATACTGGCACGACCGACTTCCTAAGGGGAACACATTGCCAACAAGTATCGAGGAGGCCAAGAAAATCGTGTGCCCTCTCGACCTACCACACATTAAATACCATGCATGCATCAATGATTGTGCACTTTATCGGAACGAGTACGCGGATAGAACCACTTGTCCGGTGTGTGGTCAAGGACGGTACAAGAGAGGGAACAAGAAAGTTCCTCGAAAAGTGGTATGGTACTTTCCTATCACCCCTCGTCTGCAGCGATATTTCGTAGATCCTAAGGAAGCAAAGCTCATGCAATGGCACGCGGAAAGAGAGAAACCCGAAGATGATCCAGAGAAGGGCAAGATCCTGACACACCCTTCAGACGCTAGCCAGTGGAACGCATTAGACATCGAGTTCGAAGAGTTCGGGGGCGATGCAAGGAACGTCAGGCTGGGTATGAGCACCGATGGACTCAATCCTTTTGGAAACCAGAGTAGCACGCATAGCACCTGGCCCGTGTTTGTATGGCCATACAACCTCCCCCCGTGGCTATGCACGAAGCAAAGGTATGTACACATGAGCATTCTTATTCAGGGGCCGAAACAACCAGGTATTGATATGCATCTGTATCTCGGGCTATTGAGAGAGGAGTTAGCCAGCTTGTGGGAGACGCCGGCTCGTACGTGGGACGCCTACACTAAAGAATATTTCCATCTGAGAGCCGCGTTGCTCACGACCGTGCAGGACTATCCTGGTTACGCATATGTATCGGCCCAGGTGAACCACAGACACAATGCATGCGTCAAGTGCATGGATGACACACCGCATCTCCAGCTACCAAGGGATCCCGGGTCTTCGAAAACCGTGTTCCAAGGTACTCGAAAGTGGCTCCGCATGGATCACCCGTGGAGAAAACATGGTGACCTGTTCAATGGTAAGGACCAGCTCGAAAGAGCCCCGCGTCCGAGGAGCGGCAAAGAAATCGAGGAGCTTTTGAATAATTGGGTAGATTGCCCTGCGCCTGGAAAAAAATGACCGAGGACAAAGCCGCTGCTGGGTGTATGGAAAGCAAGGTCTGTTTTCTGGGACCTGCCGTATTGGAAGGTCCTTCACACTCCCCATAGCCTCGATGTAATGCACATCACAAAGAACGTTACCGAGAGTCTGCTTGGCACTCTACTGAACATGCCGGAGAGGACCAAGGATGGGCCAAAAGCAAGAAAGGACCTTAAATTGCTTGGCATAAAGAAAGATATTCAGTACCCTGATAGTGATGATGATGATGATGATCATCATCATCATTAGGAAGGGACTCAAGGTTGCGGCAAAAGAGTTAAGAAGAATGAGGTGGTGCTTCGCGCTGCCTGCTTCACTCTGAGTCTGGAGGAGCTCGAGCAGTTTTTCAGGTGCCTCTTAGGAGTGAATGTTCCTCACGGTTACTCGGGGAAGATAAGCAGATATCTGGACGTGGCGAAGAAGAGGTTCAACGGTATGAAGTCTCATGACTGTCACGTGCTGATGACGCAGATACTCCCTGTTGCGATCCATGGGATAATGGACGAGCATGTCCGTGAGACGTTGTTTGGCCTCTGTAACTTTTTCGACGTCATATCTAGGAAGTCGATCGGTGTGAAGCAGCTCGACAGGCTACAGGAAGAGATCGTGATGATACTATGCGAGCTTGAGATTTACTTCCCGCCCGCATTCTTCGACATCATGGTGCATCTGCTTGTACATGTCGTGGACGACATCATCCAGCTCGGGCCGACATTCCTGCACAACATGATGCCATTTGAAAGGCTAAACGGTGTCATCAAAGGATTCGTTCGCAACAGGTCTCGTCCAGATGGAAGCATAGCCAAGGGCTTTCTGATCTACGAGTGCATCTCCTTCTGCCAGAATTATCTAACCACCGAGAACGAGGATGTTGGAATACCCACAAAGAAGCACCTCGGCAGGCTCGGTGGATATGGTCACCGTGAGGGCTGCCGCTCACTACATGTCGGCATTGATGGTCGACGCACTGATTTTGAAAGGGCACACCGAGTCGTGCTACAACACATTGAAGTGGTCGGCCCTTGGGTCGAAGATCACAGAAGCTTAATCGAGCAGGAGTACGTCGACCAGGGCCGGCCAAGGAAGAAGGGAGACGTAACTAGAGAGCACAACTCTAGCTTCACGGGTTGGTTCAAGAAAAGGCAACTGGACAATCCCCCATAGACGCCTTCTACGGAAGATCAAAAACTCATATTCTCCTTGTCGCAGGGCCCAGGGCACAACCTAAGGACCTATCAGTCATACGACATAAACGGTTACAGATTCTACACCGAGGAAAAGGACAAGAATAGTGAATATCAAAACTCAGGAGTAACTATGTTATCCTTTGCTGATGACGAGACTACTATGATGGAAAGATTCTACGGAAGGATCGAGGAGATATGGGAGCTCGACTACTGTGGAGAGATCGTACCGATGTTCCGTGTTAGATGGGCCAAGAACATGGAAAAAGAAGGCCGCTATTTCACCACAATGGTTATACCAGATGCCAAATCAACAAAGAACGCCTCCGCAAAAAATAAGCCTTGGGTACTCGCTAGCCAAGTTGATCAATGCTTTTTTATTACCGACCCGTCAAAGCCCAACCGTGTTGTAGTTAGGAGGGGCAAGAGGAGCATCATCGGAATGGAAGGAGCCGCCAACGAGCAAAACTTCGACAAAAACGGTGACCCGAAGATCGAAGAGGAATTCGACAAGTACTTCGACATGCCTACTACTACTAAAGTAAGAAGGAAGACCACACTTCCTACTAAAGGTTGTCCATTCACAAGAAGAAATCTCAAAGTGCATGGGCTAAAGTATTCAACCACGGCGAAAAAGGGCAAGAAGATTGTGAAGAGACACTAGCTCGACACATCACATGATTGTATATGTTCGGAGAGAGAGTTTTTTTGAATAAATATGAATGTTTGTATATGTTCTTGCTTCATTTTAGACATATATATATAATTAAAAACACATTACATGATTGTATATGTTTGGGGAGACATATAATGTGATATTCGTGTGGGTATACAAATTCACATTTGTGTGTGACAAGCAAACACACACACACACACATATATATATGATTCGGGAGGGTTTTTTGAATAAATATGCATATGTGTTCTTGCTTTTTGTTGGAATAAATATGCATATGTGTAATTAAAAATATTTTTTTTAAAAAAGAAAAAAATAGTGTGAGACAGCCAGGATTCGAACCTGGCTGCCCCAGGTGAGATCAAGGGAGCAAGACCACCAGGACAAGTATATGATCTTGTCATACTACGACACCACGCTGTTTTGGACTATGACCAAAAGTTCTGTGGCGCATTCCCAAAGAATGTGTGGCGCATTCAGTGAGAATGCACCATAGAATGTTCACACTTAGCCAAATAGACAGTTCGGCCTGATCTCCCCTAATCCCCCCTTCCTCTCTCTCTCAATCCAATTCTCTCTGTTTTCCCTAGCAACCGCGCGTGCCAAGGAACCCAAGCCCCCGCCGCTGGAGCCCGTGGAGGAGGAGAGAAGCCCCCGCCACCGGAGCCCGTGGAGGAGGAACCGCCGCCGGAGTCCACTGCGTCCACCGTTCGCAGGAGGAGGCAGCACCGCACCGCCAAGATTCAAGAAGGAGAAGGCCCCACTCGCAGCAGGGAGCATTGCGCCACCAAGCTCCAGGAAGGAGGAGGCCCCGCCCGTAGCAGGAGGAGAAGGGCACGGTCGGTGCTTGCCACCGCAGCCAGAAGCCACCTCGCCGTCCACCGTCTTCTTGCCGTCCACCTTGCAAGCCACCCTAGGTAATCGCCGCATCCTTCCCCTAGGTTACCTAGCGCTCGTCGTTCTATGTCTTCCCCTAGGTTTCAAAGCTTGATTACTTATGCCCTTTAATCTGTAATTGGCCTACACACTCATATCTCAGTCGATACAGACAGTACTAATTTGAGAATCAGTAATTGGCCTTTAATATGTAATTGGCCTTTAATCTGTAATTGGCCTACACAAGTTCAAAATTAGAGAATTGTTGCAGACAGTACTAATTTCTAGTCATTTTAATATCATTATTATAGTAATAATACATGCAAGTCCCACATAAAGTGAATTGGTACCATAGTACTGGCTGCTGTAGATAGATTCCAGATCGCATGATTATTGATCAATTACTGGCTGATTAGTACTCTGGATGCGAGATCTGTGAGATGCATGGTGAGAAAAAACCCTTTGGGTTCTAATTCTAAGAGAACAGAGAAGCTCTATCAGAAAGTATTGTTGTAATTGCGCCGGTTAGCTTGCCTTTCCCTGCAGTGACACAGAAGAAGATGAGAGAGTTGAACCTTGCACCATTAGCTACCGACAGAGGATCCCCGGGAACACGTACGTCTCCCTGGAGACACGCCAGAAATCTAGGCACAAAATCACTGAAAACTGAAAATGATGAGCTACTAGCGCTGACTGAACCTTCGTTTCACTTAATAAAAAATATAAGCCTCTGTGCTTACATCAACCATGGAGGTTTACGTGAGTCATCACACATATAAATTTTCTTTTGGTAAAACCAACAAGGAATTAGTTAAGACAGTCAGTCAAACGCCCACTCGCTCGCATGAAAACTGTTGCAGACAGTACTAATTTCTAGTCATTTTAATATCATTATATTTGGAGGGAGTAATTTCTAATATTTGGAGGGAGTAATTTGGAGGGAGTAATTTAAATGGAGTAATTTGGAGGGAGTAGTAGAGTAGCTTTTGTTGTTGTGTGCATCAGCAACACAATTGGTGTTTGATTCTCTCTCTATATGTGGTTGAGATGTGTTGTCACTGCTGTGATTGTCAAGTCTTTTTGTCACATCACATTAACAGGTCATTTTCAGTTTTGTTGCTAGCATTGACAAGGGGAAATGGCATGTGTCTCCAACTGAAAGGCTAAAAGACATGCCTCTGTTTACCATACTTATATTACACTTCTATAGCAAATACTACTGCTGTTACACTTCTACTGTTCAGCAAGTACTAGTATATCTGTTATATATACATGGGGCTGTGATGTGATGATGGACTAGTATATCTGTTATATATATACTGCACGTGGATGATGGATATGATGGATGCTGGGGTCAATGCATGGGGCTGTCAATATGGGGATGGGGTGTTTTGTCTTGCAGGGATTTCATTTGAGTTGCCCATTTCTCCCGAAGTGTCGATTCACTTCCGTTCGGTTGAGAAATGGGCACTCCTAGGTCAAAAAATTAGCAAAGGTCATGCCGAATTTTTTGGCCGAGATTTGTGCTAACATTTTGCCTCTTTTAAATAGAGTAGTGCAAACATGTCGGGCAACAAGGAGTCTGGCCCTTCTAAGCACATGATCAGCATCGAAGAACAAGCTAGACAGGCCAACCAGTCATTCTGGCAGGGGTCCCAACAGGAGGAGGAGGAGGCGATGAGGATGACACGACCACCGGAGGAGGAGGCGACCATCGCCAGAGGTGCTGGGGCCAATGAGGGCGGAGATCCTGATTACGAGGGGGACGAAGAGGATGACACCACCGATGGCGGCGAGAGGACGGATGGCGGTAGCGGCAACCCGGCCGCTTCTCAGAAGAAGAAGAAGAAGGAACAGAAGGAGCGGAAGGTGCCAGTGCTCGCCACTGTCTGTGATGAGTTCACTGAGGTCACAGAAAGTGGCCAACCCATTGCGCCAGAGGCGATTGCTAAAGGGTACGGCCTGCAAATCGGGTGCATCGTCCGAGAAATCATGTCGATCAACACGAAGTACATCAGACATGCTGACCATGCAGCTTTGGTCGATAACCTCCTTAAGAAGCTTCACAAGCGATACAGATTCCCAGAGCAGTTTAGAAACCTCGAGAGAAATAAGAACCCGGTGAACAGACTAGCCCTCACGAAGATGAGCAACGCCTTGAGCAGCTGGAAAACCCGGGTGAAGAATAGCATTGACAAAGGTGAAAGCTGGGAGGTTATTAGTAAGAAAAATCCGATGCTCGACGAAGAGGAGTTTAGGATATTCAAGGCGGATATAGCTACCGCTGACACTATAAAATGGACTCAATGGGGAAGGAGTATGCGGGAACAGAACATAGGTAACCACCACCTTGGAAGCGGCGGTTACAGGGGGAAACAGGCCATTTGGGACAAGGAGGACGCCGAGCTTGAATGCCTTGGTAAAGACAACCCTTGGCTTAAAATCACGGACTTGCAGCTTAGGCAATTTGTTCGGGCCCGCTACTACCTGGACAAGGAAACAGGGGAGTTCATCACCGACGATCCGGAGGTGAAGGAATTCGAGAAGAATCTGGTAAGGAATTTATCGCCGATCTCAAGTCAATTGCGTTCTAATTAAGATAATGAAGCCAAGAATCTAAATGGGTTCACCTTTCCTTGTCTCTGCAGGAGGAGGAACTGAACGCTACTGCCACAGAGTCGATCCAGGATTCGACGGAGCCGTGGGACACGGTTTTCAACAGGGCGACCAATGCTTACAAGAAGAGGGACAAGGGGTTGCTGCCGTCCTCAGCTGGCCGTGTGTCCGGCTTCGGTACGAGCATGAAGTTCAAGGAGTTCTACAAAGAGGACGCCAGGAAAAGAAGGGACAGGAAGAACCAGGATAAAGCCGCTGTTGTAGAGCTGAAGATGAAGGTGCAGACATTGGAGGAGAAGGCGGTGGACCAGAAAACGGTGGATAAGTTAGTGGAAGAGAAGCTCCGCTCGATGACCCTCCCTGAGTTTTTCGAGGGGCTTACTGCTTGGAATGCGGGAGGTCGACAGGGGCCGATACATCTGCCCAGATTAAGCGGCAGCAACTCGGGCATCAATGTTACCGTGTCGCCGGACCTGGTGACCCCGCCAGCTGTCAACGTCAGGACGCAGCCCCTCGTTTTGGTCACACCTACGCCCCCTCCCGCGAATGATACCAATAAGGCGCAGCCGACGGTGGCGGTGCTTCGTGAGGCACCCGAGCGAGAGATTGCAGATGATGATAGGCCGGCCGCCGGCATCCGCCGTGTCTCTACATTAGCCGAGATCCACGCCATCACCAAGGTAACTAATTAGTTAGTGCACGTCATCTCCTTTATGCCTTTAATGCATGACTGTTGCCATCTCATGACGCCCAACAACATGTTTTTGCCTCAGGACACTTCATGCGTACTCCTGCTTAAAGATGTCGGCGGTGAGTTGAAGGATGTTGCCAAGGGCACTCTTATACAACCGGTGAGCCGCACGATGCACAACAATCCAATGGATGATGACGTGATGAAGGTCAGGTTGGCTCGAGTGTTGCCAGGGTGCGATGACATGGACCCTCCCATTCAACCTCAGGGAGCCGACGAACACAAGACCCTTGGGGAATGCTACAACTAGCCGTTGACATGGCCGAAGACCCAGATTCGTCTTGCGGGGGGGGGGGGGGGAGCACCAGCGCCACCTCTCGACCGATCATCGCCCGGCCACCACCTCGGAAGCCAGTAGCCGTCGTTGTCGCCACCACCAGCCGTCACCATCAACTCTTGGCAGCGTGTGCACCGCCACATGGCAAAGACGTTGTGCCGCCAAAGATGATGATGAATTGGTCAACGTTGACGACTTCATCAACACTGGCGCCGCCAAAGGATTGTATATGCCTTTTATGGATGAAGAACCCTTTGTAGCTCATGACGACCATCAAGCTGATCGGCCCAATACATGTACGCAGCGCCTGGTCTTCCATGGTCTTTCTCAAGAGACGCCTCCGGTCGCCGATCCACCACAAGAGAAACCGGGATTGGTTTTCAGCCCCAACACACTCCGAAAGGCGACTGATGAGCACATGGCAATGGCTGACACTGTTGTGAAGAAGAAGCACTACAGGAAGAGAGGTAATAATAATAAGGGTGCGAGCCAGCCTCTTCCGAAGAGGATCCGGGGTCAGGACGCCGTCGTCATACCATCCACACAATTTTGCTTGCCCCGAGTGCATGTAGCTGGTGATCTGATATTGACTCCGGATATGATCCACATTGCGGTTGGAGCCATGTTAACTTTGCACGAGGGTGTCAATACACTAGAGGCCCTCCTTCTTAAAGAGGATGATCCAAATTACCCAGTTTTCATGGCCAAGGTGCCATTGGACGTGGGCTTCGTCGATGAACCCCCCGCGGATATATTCTTCATAGCATTCGAGGACATATTCAAGCTGTTTCTCATGAAACGACTGGACTATAACTTGGTCCGCCTATACGCGCTCAATCTGGCGCTCACGATCAAGAGAGAAAGTACCCCGGAAATCGCGATAGTGGATCCCTACTACATGCGGGACAGCCAGTTGGTCGAAGGATCAGAGACACGGACCAAGGCGACGGCGTACCTCGAGAAGTTCATGGTGGACAACAAGAGGAAGGGCACACTTCTTTTGCCTTTCTTTCCAGAGTAAGTACACACACTCGCTCATCGTCACCGTAACTTATGCATTTCTTATAGATTTCTTTTTCCAACATTCCGTTCCAACTGTGTTGCGCAGAGACAAATACTGCACGCTCATCGTCCTTGCCCCGAGGTATTCACTAGCCACGTATTTCGACTCGGGGAGTTTGACGAAGAAGAAAGACTACACTAGAATAAGGGGTGTTCTCAATGAGGCTCTCGAGGGATACACCAAGAAGGGATGCACCTTCGTAGATAGGGGGAATGTATCAAGGATGGCAAACATGTGTTCAAGCACGTGCTCGACTTCCCCTGCGTCAAGCAGTCGACTGTTGGTGCCAATGAGGCCTTCTATGTCCTCCATCACCTTAAAGGCTATGTTCGGGATTGCCATAACCTAACGCTGCCATCTAGTCTCCGAGGATGGGCTGAAACTTTGGCGAAAATCAACGATGCTGATCTTAGAGAAGACTTCCATCGCATTCAGATGAAGTTGTCGCAAATCATCATTGAAGATGTCAACACAAGGGGCGGTGCCCTACAACAAGCCAGAGGGTTGAGTAAGAGGGAGATCGAAGAACGCCTCCGTAAGTAGGGTGACACAAGGACGTGGATGACGAAAGAGGGCTATCTACTGTTCCCGAAGCCGTTCCAGAAGAGGAAGTCTTCATCATAATCGATGTGTTCCTCTAGCATGATCCAGTGTGTGTATATTCTTGATGGACGCCTGCTGTATTAGTGTGTGTGTCATAAACTTTACTATCTCGTGGTCGAAATGGTCATTGTTGTTAGACTTAAACTACCTTGTGGTCATGCTGTCGTTGAACTTATTGCTTCTATGATCATCTAACTTTTAGGTTTATGGATCCTTTGTTTTATATTCTATGAACATATATATATATGGATGTGAACCCTTTATTCATTCTTTTCGTTGTATTTTTACTAATATGCCTTGTCGTCTATAGAGATGGCGACGAGGTGGTATGTGGTGTACATGGGTAGGGTTCCAGGAGTCTATGAGAAGTGGGAGGATTGCCACAAACAAGTGAACAAGTTCAGCGGCAACATCTACAAAGGATACGCGACTAGAGAGGAGGCGATAGCCAAGTGGAGGAACCACTTGTGGAAGAAGAACCGGATGAAGATATTGGTCGGGCTAATGCTCTTGCTCACCATTATCACAGTTGTATTCTATTTGATCCTAGTGTAGGCGGCGGTGGCCACATCATATTTGTAATGTGAGATGATATGAACTTTGTATTCGGCGCTTGTGTAAAAATTTGGCACTTGACACTATATATGTATCTCGATCGGGCTCTAAGTGTTTGTATTATATATATGTCGGTTTTCATGCATCTACTACTTGTGCAATGTATTTTATCCTCATCTGGATAAATCCTATATAAATCCTGTATAAATACCTGATTATACACCAGGAAAGTATTTTACTTCGAATACATGTTACACAATCAGTGGCGCATATAATTATATAGTTAGTGGCGCATGGCATATCTGTGGCGCATACACGTAAATGCGCCACAGAAGTCCTTCCTGTGGCGCATATGAAGGAATGCGCCATAGAAGTCTGGAACTTCTGTGGTGTATATCCATATGCGCCACAGGAAGTAGTTATTAGTGGCGAGGTAACAGTGGCGACAAAGATATGTGCCACAGAAGTCCCCTTTTCATGCGCCACAGATAGGCTGTTTCCTAGTAGTGTTACTTTGAGGTGTGCTGTTATAGCCCTACCATCGATTAGAGTGTTCAACCGGAGAGTAGTTAAGAGTAGTATCATAAAGAGAGGATATATTTATGAGAGAGTGTTCACTAGTGAAAGTATGATCCCTAGGCCTTGTTTCTAAGCATTGATACACCATTTGCAATTAGATCTGTTACATGTTTGCTTGCTTCCATCTTTATTTCAGTTTGCCTTTAGTTTCTTCCACGCCATCAAGCTATCCTCTATCACCGTTATCACTTATAATTATTCATACCACTCGTATTTTACTATCTCTTCGCCGAACTAGTGCACCTATACACCTGACAAGTGTATTGGGTGTGTTGGGGACACAACATACTTCTTGTATCTTAATTGCAGGGTTGCTTGAGAGGGAATACCTTTGACCACTTCCTCCATGAGTTCGATAAACCTTGGGTGATCCACTTAAGGGAAAACTTGCTGCTATTCTACAAACCTCTGTACTTGGAGGCCCAACAATTGTCTACAAGAATAGAAGTGCGTAGACATCAGGCCTCCAAGTGTAGAGGTTTGTAGAACAACATCAAGTTTTCCCTTAAGTGGATCACCCAAGGTTTATCGAACTCAGGGAGGAAGTGGTCAAAGGTATTCCCTCTCAAGCAACCCTGCAATCAAGATACAAGAAGTCTCTTGTTTCCCCAACACACCTAATACACTTGTCAGGTGTATAGGTGCACGAGTTCGGCGAAGAGATAGTGAACTACAAGTGGTATGGATAATTATAAGTGGTAACTGTGCCAGAAAATAGCTTGATGGCGTGGAAAAGAATAAAGGCAAACTAAAATAAAGATGGAAGCAGGCAAACATGTAACAGATCTAATAGCAAACGGTGTTTCAGTGCTTAGAACCAAGGCCTAGGGATCATACTTTCACTAGTGAACACTCTCATATAAATATCTTCTCTTTATGATACTACTCTTAACTACTCTCCGATTGAACACTCTAATCGATGGTAGGGCTATAACATCACACCTCAAAGTAAGCCTTTCCCATCTAGAAAACCCCACACTGTCACCTTGAGCACTAGATGGTTCCAACAAACACCACAATTTCATAAAGACATCCAACTCCAAATATAACTCATAACAAGTATTTGTAATCTCTAGCCTAAGTGCCACCATGGTGTGCACGCTGTCACTTTCACACACATGGGGAGAGCAGAGATCTAATAAAGCACTTGAGTAGCTAGGTAGATCTACTGGATTACAAGCTCATGAACACAATATGATCATGCATAGAGAGAGAGATGAACACATAGCAACCGGTAGAACCCTTAGCCTCGAGAGAAAACTACTCCCTCCTCATCATGGGAATCAGCAATGGTGATGGAGATGGTGGTGGAGATCGATGGAGATGGCTCCGGGGGCACTTCCCTATCCCGACAGGGTGCCGGAACAGAGACTCTCTGTCCCCCGAATCTCCCCTTCGGTGGTGGCGGCGCTGTGGAACTTTTCATGGCTGGAGGCTTGACGATCTTGGGTTTATGCATCGGGAGGCTTCTTATAGGCCAGAGGGAAAGGTCGGTGGCCGGCCAGGGGGCCCACACCATACCCTGGCGCGACCTGGGGGAACCACGCCATGGGGTGGTGTGGCCACCCTGTGGCCCCTCTTCGGCTCTCCTTCTGGCTCTGTGAGTCTTCCGGGAAAATAGTACCTTTGGCTTTTGTCCCGTCCAATTCCGAGAATATTCATTTTCTGACTTCCTGGAACCAAAAACAGCAGAAAACAGGCAACTGGAACTGTGGCATCTTGTCAATAGGTTAGTCCCAGAAAGTGTATGAAAAGTACTCCAAAGTTTATCAACATCCCCAAGCTTAACTCCTGCTCGTCCTCGAGTAGGTAAGTGATAAAAAGAAAGAATAATTTTTGAGGTGACATGCACCATCAAAGACTTGATCAAAGTTTTTGTAAAACATTCAAAGCTGGGATCATAGTACTTCAATCATAACATTAAAGACAAAGTTCTAGCAATAAGACAAATAAACTATGATGCAACATGAAAAGGCACAAACAAAAGATTCATGAATAACAATGCTTTGCAAGACGTTTGTTTGTTTCACATAAAGAAAACATAGCATAGTGGCATTCAGCTTGTCCCTCATAGAGTAGCAAATATAAATGCATAGGACACCTTCAAAGTTCATAAGAGTGACTAGATACAGGTAGTTTAGAACAAGCAATATCAAGTTATGCATCAATCAACTAGTCTTGGGACAATGCACATAGAACTAAGAATGGCCACTATGCTCTCAAAGTAGATGCATAAATATAGAAGGTGGAGACTCAACAAAAAAGTAAAAGAAAGGCCTTCATAGAAGGAAGTAGGAATTCAAGTTTCATAAAGAGCTTCCAAAAATTATGGTACTTAATAGCTTTCAGCTCTCATTGCCCCTATCATAAGCATCTTGAAGATGATTTAGGTTAAAGTGACACAACTAAGAGGATATGCTTGACAAGTTATAAACCGAAATCTCATGCCCCTTACTTACGAAGACCGAACCTCATGCTACTCAACTTTAGTCACGCGTAAGCTCTTGTCATTGTAAGTACATGTGTATCATTCAGAACCGCCAATGGGGTACCCCTTGCACATGATACAGGAGCTATCCCCTAATCAAAATGACAAGGCAAGCAGACAATGAGCATCTCAGCGATCTTTTTATTTGCTATTTGCATAGGTTTTTATTGAGGATGGTTCATAGAGTGCTCATTATGGTGATGCTGCAAGTTTCCTCCATGATTAGGCATGGCTTAGGCTAGCGGCCCAGGCGTTTCTCTAACACACATACAAACTCCATGATCTTACAAGTTCCACTTTTATTTCACACCGCCGGGATCAATAAGCAAAAGAACATAATATCAACAGGGTACAAAGTACACGTGCAATGTTGAAAGCGTTCCCCATGATACATGGTTCTGATAATTTCAACTTATAAAGTGCAAGCATATACGCAACAAAGAAGGACCCAATGGTTCAAGTTTATTAGAGGCAAGTAAAGTAAAGTGTGCCATCAAGTTCGTGAGAGCTTTAATTACTACTTTTCTCATAACAAGTTTAATTTGGAAGGTAAACAAAAGCATAAATATACTTGGAATAGCATAAGCTATAGGTAGGTATGATGGACTCTTTGGAATAACTTGGTTTAGGGAGTTGGATGCATGAGTGGAACTCATACTTGGTGGTGGAGGCTAGCAAAAGACTGGGAGCGACAAACTAAGAGAGCAATAATGGCCATAATCATGCAGAGCGACAAAACATCATTGATCACAGCATAAAGTGATACTACAAGTTGAAAACTAAAGGATCATAAAGGATATGGTGACTTGGGATAGTCATAACATGGTGTAAGCATGTGCCAACTCAACCCAAATAAAGCATCAAAGGAGAATACCACTATACTATGCTTTAATATGCTAAAACAACGCATGATTCATGCAAGGCACATTAACCAATCTCAATTGTTTATAATAAGTCATGCTACAGCAAAGAATACTAAGCATAAGGCCAAAACAATATCAAGCATGGCATGACAAAGCATAGGCCACAATCAAAAACAAGCTCTTTTTTCCACATAAGTATGAACTTTCCTACTCTTTTCCAAACCAAACCAAACTGTTTGCAAACCAATGTATGAAAGAGGGGTCCAACCAATTTATTCAGAAAACTAAGAAAACCAAGCAAACTAAAAACTAAAACAAAAACAAAAAAGAAGATGCTCCAAGAACAACATAACTGTGCATGAAACAATAAAAATGAAGCGTTTGGAAGAAACCTGGGATTTTTATTGACGAAGAGGGGATGCCTTGGGCATCCCCAAGCTTTGACGCTTGTACTTCTTGGATATTTCTTGGGGTGACACGCGTGGCATCCCTAATCTTGAGCTTTAGTCCATCCTTCATCTCATTACTCATTCCTTCCATACACCTGGAAATTTTCCTTCATACAAAACTTCACACAATCTTTATTAGCAACATTAGTGCACTCAAGATAATAGGTCTTAAGGTTCAGTTCCAACACCAATAAACTTCCATTAGAACATTAGATACTGTAGCACTTTCCTCAAAAAGCTCAATTCCCCAAAAGAACACAAAGAGGAACCAACAAGAAGCAAATGCAAATAATTGCAGAAATCTGTCAAAACAGACCAACAGGTAAATACGAATTTTTTCTAAGACCTTCTGTTGCTCAAATAAAAAAGTGTTGAACTAACGAAAGTTAGATAACAACCTCGGGCAGAAGGACAAAAATTCATGCCTCAAAAGGACGTACAGATATGTTACACGAATTTTTACGGTGAAGCACATAAATCTGTTTCGGGACAGCAACTTTCCCAATCATTACTTCTCTCTTATTAGAGGTTACTCTTGGCACAAAAAGCAAATAAAAAGGATAAGGAGCGGTTATTACAGAGGTAATAACTTCCAAGACTCATCTAAAACTTTTGGGTTATCTCCCAATAAGTACTTTTGTTTAACGCCTTTAAGTTAGGCATGATAGTTTGAAAAGATGGTCACATAAGAAATATGAATTGAAGTAAAAGAGAGCATCAAGAAGCAAATTCAAAGCACATTTAAGTCTAACCCACTTCCTATGCATAGGAATCTTGTAAATAAACAAGTCATGAAAGCACAAACCAACAAGCATAGGAAAGCAAAACAAGTGCAACTTCAAGACTTTCAACATAAAGAGGGGAAACTTAATATTGTCGAGACACATAAAACCATTTCCCTCTCTCATAATAACTTCCAGTAGCATCATGAATAAAATTAACAATATAACTATCACATAAAACATTCTTATCATGAGCCACATGCATAAAATCATTATTACTCTCCACATAAGCACAGTCATTCTTATTAGTTGTAGTGGGAGCAAATTCAACAAAATAGCTATCATTATTATTCTCATCACCATAGTCATCAAATATAGGAGGCATATTGTAATCATAATTAATTTCCTCCTCAATAGTAGGTGGAATGAAAATATCATATTCATCATTGTAATCATCATATATTGGAGGTTTGGTATCATCATAAGCAATAGAATAGCTATCTTCCAAAGCTGGGGAACTAAAAAGATCATTTTCATAAAAACTAGCTTCCCTAAGCTTAGACTTTACCATAGCATTAGCAATAATGGTGTCCAAAGAGTTCATACTAACAACATTGCTATTAGCATGCAAATAAAGTTCCATAGGTTTTTTAATTTTCTCTTCAAACACTTCATGTCCTAACTCAAGATAAATACTATAAAGCTCTCTAATTTTTTGTTGTTTTCCATTAAGCCTAACTAGTGAAAACAAGAAACAAAAAAGACAAAATTGCAGAATCTAAAGGAAATAACTTCGAGCACTCACACCGGAGGATGTGAGTACCTTTTACCTTACCTCCCCGGCAACGGCGCCAAAAAAGACCTTGATGTCTACGCACTTCTATTCTTGTAGACAGTTGTTGGGCCTCCAAGTGCAGAGGTTTGTAGAACAACAACAAGTTTTCCCTTAAGTGGATCACCCAAGGTTTATCGAACTCAGGGAGGAAGTGGTCAAAGGTATTCCCTCTCAAGAAACCCTACAATCAAGATACAAGAAGTCTCTTGTGTCCCCAACACACCCAATACACTTGTCAGGTGTATAGGTGCACTAGTTCAGTGAAGAGATAGTGAAATACAAGTGGTATGGATAATTATAAGTGGTAACGGTGCTAGAAAATAGCTTGATGGCATGGAAAATACTAAAGTCAAACTAAAATAAAGATGGAAGCAAGCAAACATGTAACATATCTAATAGCAAACGGTGTTTCAGTGCTTAGAACCAAGACCTAGGGATCATACTTTCACTAGTGAACACTCTCATATAAATATCTTCTCTTTATGATACTACTCTTAACTACTCTCCGGTTGAACACTCTAATCGATGGTAGGGCTATAACAGCACACCTCAAAGTAAGCCTTTACCATCTAGAAAACCCCACACTGTCACCTTGAGCACTAGATGGTTCCAACAAATACCACAATTTCATAAAGAATCCAACTCCAAATATAACTCATAACAAGTATTTGTAATCTCTAGCCTAAGTGCCACCATGGTGTGCATGCTGTCACTTTCACACACATGGGGAGAGCAGAGATCTAATAAAGCACTTAAGTAGCAAGGTAGATCTACTTGATTACAATCTCATGATCACAATATGATCATGCATAGAGAGAGAGAGATGAACACATAGCTACCGGTAGAACCCTTAGCCTCGAGAGAGAACTACTCCCTCCTCATCATGGGAATCAGCTATGGTGATGGAGATGGTGGTGGAGATCGATGGAGATGGCTCCGGGGGCACTTCCCCGTCCTGGCAGGGTGCTGGAACAGAGACTTTATGTCCCCTGAATCTCCCCTTCGGTGGTGGCGGCGCTGTGGAACTTTTCGTGGCTGGAGGCTTGACGATCTAGGGTTTATGCATCAGGAGGCTTCTTATAGGCCAGAGGGCAAGGTCGGTGGCTGGCCAGGGGGCCCACACCATACCCTGGCGCGGCCTGGGGGGGGCCACGCCATGGGGTGGTGTGGGCACCCTGTGGCCTCTCTCCGGCTCTCCTTCTGGCTCCGTGAGTCTTCGGGGAAAATAGTAACTTTGGCTTTTGTCCCATCTAATTCCGAGAATATTCATTTTCTGACTTCCTGGAACCAAAAATAGCAGAAAACAGGCAACTGGCACGTGGCATCTTGTTAATAGGTTAGTCCAAGAAATCATATGAAAAGTACTCCAAAGTTGGAACAAAACAAAAGAAAGTAGATAAAACCAAGCATGGAACATCAAAAATTATAGATACATTTGCAATGTATCAACAGCCACGGCGAGTGTCTTCTCCATGGTGGCGGCGTTGCGCAAAAGGGCATTATGCTCAGCTCCAAAGGAAAAAAGGGATGGACTATCAGTCGACTGCACAATAGCGGCGCGGAAAGAGAGAAAAGTAACGAGGAACTTACTTTCTACCATGCGATGGCGCGTTTCCAGCATTGCATGCTGGCGGCCCATCGCAAGCACCTGCTCCGCCAAGTGAGCAGCTTCTTTCACAAGGAGCTATGGCAAAAATAAAAACAACAAGGGATAAGCAGAAGCCATCGATAACATTGAATGCAACAACAAAAGGAAGAAATCCTACACTTACATGATCCTCCAATGACTCCGAAGTCGATTGGTGTCCAGTCATCCGGGCAACCATTCGATGCTCCCCTTCATGAGGAGAGCTAGAAGAGTTGTGCCCGGAGTGGGCCGCCAATGGAGGAGAGGGAGAGCACTCGACCTCCTTCTTGTCCCTGGAGGTCGCGACTCCCAATTCTTTCAAAAATTGGACGTTGCCAGAAGATGACGACACCTCTTGACTGCAAGACAAAACCAACATCAAGAAAAGGCAAATCCAAAGACGAACCAAAAAGGGCAAATCTAGAGAAGAACAAAAAAAATTAGAACACTTACCAATCAAACTTGTCAAAGTCAAAGGTGGGCTCCCCCGACTCTGACGAGGACTCCTTGGGCAGTCGCATCTTCTTACGAGAAGATGGTGCCACGGTGCTCACAGGAATGGTAGGGATTGGCGACTCCGCACCAACGCCTGCACCTTCCGGAGTCAAAGGAGATGACGCATCAGAATCCTCGCTGCGCGAACGCTTGCGAGTATCCGGACTACCCGACTCGGGGGATTCCTCCTCCACATCAGATAGGACGGTCGACTCCGACTCATCCTCTTCCAAGGCATCGTGAGGGATAACCCCCTCAGGAAGAGGGGGCATACAAGGTGACACCGCCCAATCCTGCATACAGACAACAAATTCAGCAAAAAGCAAATAAACAGCAAAGAAGCAATCGACAAAGTAAGCTACTACGTAGCACAATCATACCTCGGGAGGAGGGTTAGAAGCGTCGAACGGAGGAACTACTGGCTCACTCGGGAGCACATCCTTGACGGTGTAGATGGTCACCAGTCGAACCCTTTTTTCTATCTGACTCGCGGACATGCCATCGGCAGACACGCGAGTGGCATCGTCAGCACCAGCCCACTGAAACATGGTGTGAACTCTGGCCTGCAGGGGTTGGACGCGACGGCGCAGCCACGTGCGGATGAGTGCACAACCTCCTTCTTCTTTACCTATACGACTCTCGAGGTCGCAGACGCGCTCGTATAGCACATCTGTCTCCGCGGACTCGCCAGGCATGACTACATTCTTCCAGGAGCGCCACCTCTTGCATGGCGTCAAAGGGTCGACGGGCGCGAGTCCGAAGTGGTCTCCATCGGCCTTCTGGTCGCGAACGTAGAACCACTTGTCCCTACACCCTTGGACAGACTTCGTCAGCTTGATGTCGAAATAGGTGGCAGATGGATCGACGTGGATTCCACAGCCGCCTACATCGTAGACCAAGGAGCCAGACGCAGATTGGCGCTTCAGCTTGAAGAGGCGCTTGAAGAGGCCGAAGTGCGGCTCAATTCCGGTCCAGCACTCGCAGAGGGTGATGAAGCAAGAGATGTGGAGGATAGAATTCAGGGACATCTGATGAAGCTAGAGCCCGTAAAAACAAAGGAGGCCCCTGAAGAAGGGATGCAGGGGCAACGAGAGGCCGCGAATGATGAACGCCAAGAACATCACTCAAAAACCAGCAGGAGGAGAGGGGATTATCTCACCGCCGGGGACGCGCACGTCGGCGACTGTGGCGCACAACACTCCGTCTTGGCGAAGAAGATGGAGATCAGAGGACTTGATTATGGAAGGACACCACGAGCCATTCATGACGCGAGTGCCCGTGCCCTTCTTCTTCCCGCTGGGGGCGGTACTAGTGCCCGTCGCGGCGGCGCCACCTTTCTTCTTCACTGCAGCAGCGGTAGCCGCGGAATCGGCCGCAGCACCTCCCTTCTTCTTCCCCATTGCGTGGCGGCGATGCGATCGTAGAAAGTAGCTAGGAAATGTGCGGAGCTGGTCCAGCGCCGCGGAGGAAAAGAGAGCAGAGAAAGTAGGGGATCAGCGGCAGTGGCGATGAAGGAAAACGATGAGCGAAAGCATATATGGATTTTACCATCGCAACACCACTACTTAACCCCCTGGAAGATGCAATCCAACGGCTCAGAAAAACCCTACTGAATGTGTGGCGATCATCGTGCTAGCCACGTGGAGGAGCTGAAAAACGAACCGTCCCCCCCACTACTCCTGTTACGTGCGGAAATCGAGGAGGCGCGGTTAAAATAAAGATTACGCACGCCCAGACAAATCAAAGTCAGATAGTAGGGCCCACCGCTCGTCACGTCCCGTCAAAACTCGCTCACGCAGACAATTGAGGTCATGAAATCGTCAGCACTGACGTCATCAAAAGCTACGCAGCAGCAGACTTCGACTACTTTAGTTCTTGCTCGAGTCTTCGACTCCACCAAGTACTCGGGGGCTACTCCCATAGGTAGCGCTGGTCGCGCACCCTACGATTTTTCTTTCTTCTTTTTCAGGAACATGGACAACCAAAGCAAACCCAACCACTCGAAGCATGGCTCGACTATGGACATGGGTTACTCCCATAGGGAGCGCTAGAAACAAATTCGACTGAAATAAGCAAACAAAAGAGGACAGCAGTCGCAAAAGTTATTTAGTACCTGCCTGAGTCTTCGACTCGACCAGGAACTCAGGGGCTACTCCCATAGGGAGCGCTGGTCACGCACCCTATGATTATTTGTACAAAGTACTGTGTGTTCATAAATGTCCACACTCGAAGTTTATGGCGACACCGCCTCATAATTTTTCCCTACAAAGAGACCGCGTCTCCTGGGTTACCCGAATCATCTCCGCGATGATAAAATTCGGATGTCGCGCTTGCAGCATGAAGGTAAGACCTGAATAAGGCCTGGCAACGCATTAAACTGCGCACTACCAAAAATATATCCGTGCCTGCAAGTACGATGAATATGCCTTGATGGACGCATCGAGTGCTCACACCCATATACTGGAATTCGACTCTTGTAAGACCTCTGCGGCTTGAGTCGAATTACACCAGCACTTTTCTGGATTCGAGTCCAGGGACTCGAGTTCGAGTAGATGGCGTTGTTTTACCCTAAGGTAGTTAACTGATACCGATACATCGGTTAAATCAGGCACGCACATCGACAATCCCTATGACACAAAACAGAGCAGTCGAAAAATATACTCAGTCATGCACTCGAAAGACTTCATAAAGTCTCCAGTTGACATGGGTATACCCTAAAGGTACTCGATCTTGGTATATACGGTCCAAATACGTACAGGCCCACGGTGTCGCCAAGGCCTAGCTGAAAGGACTCGAGTGACTTGCGAACTCTCTATTTCTTGAAGAACAAGAAGAAGCTAAAGATAAAAAGTTTGAAGGGGAAAAATCTAACTTGTAACCGACTCGACCTGCTATCTGAGACCTAGCCTATCTATATAAAGGCTAGGAGGGGGCGGCGAGGAGGACACACGCAACCCTAGTTTCCGCAACCCTCGCCAGATTGCATCTGCGCACCATTGTAACTTTCGACTCCTTCGATAATTCCACGAGCAAACAAGCAGGAGTAGGGACCTCTACGAGGCCTGAACCTGGGTAAATCCTTTGTACCCTGTGTGCTTGTTTGCTAGCCGATAGATGTCTCCAACACTCCCTCCTTCTCCAAAACCCAAGTCCATAACAATGGGCATTGATGAGTTAAACCCTCGTCAATTGGCGCCGTCTGTGGAAAGTGATCTTTTGGGCAGATCATTTACTCCACCGCCGGATGCGAGCGCCTCTGCTTCCTCGACGCCTACTCAGGCTATAATCAAATTTGAATGAAGGAGGAAGACCAGGAGAAAACAGCATTTACAATGCCCTTTGGTGTGTTCTGCTACAACACAATGCCCTTCGGGCTAAAAAACGCGGGAGCCACCTACCAGCGGTGCATGCAGGCTTGCCTCAAGGAACAACTGGGTCGCAACATCCAAGTCTATGTTGACGACATAGTAATCAAGACCAAGGAGGAAGCCTCTCTAATCGATGATTTGCGCGAAACCTTCGCCAACCTAGATCGCTACCGGATCAAGCTCAATCCGGACAAATGTGCCTTCGACGTACCATCTAGGCAGCTACTCGGATATCTCATCTCCACGAGGGGAATCGAGGCGAACCCAAAGAAGATAAAAGCCATACTGGCCATGGAGAAGCCGAAGAACATAAGAGGCATCCAGCAACTGGCCGGACGAATCGCGGCCCTCAGTCGATTTATCAGTCGGATGGGTGAAAAGGCACTGCCCTTCTACCAGCTCCTCCGCAAAGCTGGAAAATTCGAGTGGACCAATGAAGCGCAAGAAGCATTCGAAGATCTCAAGCGCCTACTATCCACTTCGCCAGTACTGGTGACTCCATGAGAAAGGGAACCATTGTTGCTGTACATCTCCGCCACCAACCAGGTGGTCAGCACAGTGCTCGTCGTCGAGCGAGCTGAGGAAAACAAGGTCCACGGCGTACAACACCCGGTATACTACCTCAGTGAAGTCCTCACGCCAACAAAACAGCGGTACCTGCACTACCAGAAGCTGGCGTACGGCGTCTTTATGACCGCCCAACGACTGCGCCACTACTTCCAGGAACACCCAATCATGGTAGTCAACGACGCCCCGTTGGGACATATCCTCAATAACCCCGATGCCATGGGGCGAGTCGCGCTTTGGGGAATAGAGCTGTCTCCACGAGACATTACATACGAAAAACACGACGCAATCAAGTCGCAAGTGCTCCCTGACTTTCTCGTGCACTAGATGGAGAACCAGCTCCCGGACAAGCCAGATATGTCCTACCTCTGGATAATGCACTCCGATGGGTCCAAGCGGAAAGACGGAGTAGGCGCAGGTGTCATACTGACATCACCTCAAGGGGACAAGCTGAAGTATATCCTGCGAATGCAGTTCACAGCCTCAAACAACGTGGCTGAATATGAGGCCCTGTTGCACGGGATGAGGATGGCAAAAGCTTGCGGCGCCAAGAGGTTCATCATATATGGTGACTCCAAGTTGGTCGTCAACCAAACAATGCACGAGTGCGACGCACTGAACAACAACATGATCACGTACCGCGACCTCTACGACACACTCGAAGGAGACTTCGATGGTTGCGAGTTGCGACACGTAGGTCGCGAAAGCAACAAGGAGGTGGAAGCACTCGCCAACATAGGCTCTACCTGCGCACCCATACCACCTGGGGTATTTCTCGAGCGCATATGCGAACGCTCCATCAAGCCAAAGGCCGCAGAGAAGAAAACAAGTGCAGCAACGGACTCGGGGGCTACGCCACCCAATGAGCCAATGGCACTCAATGACTTGGAGCTGGACACAGGACTCGAGGGACCAATGAGCGTCATGATGATCGAGAAATCTTGGATGTAGCCATACATTACATACCTCCTCAGCAAGAGACTACCGGACGACCCGACAGATGCACGGCACATCGCGTGGCGCTCCAAGGCATTCGCCGTTATCAACGGTGTCAGGGGGATGATTCCCAGGTACCCCATCCGGATAAGAAACAGGACAGTCGGATCACGTCCGGCTGACCATATGCAGCCGGATAGGACAGGACAGGCCGGCTATCACCCAGTAGCCGGATCAGCAAGAGACAGCCGGATACGGCGACGTAGTCGGACCCAATCAGTGCGTATTAGTGCACGGTACGCCCTGTACGATGACAAGACGGGCAACCACCTGCCCATACCGAAGACTTTGCGTGGGTGACGCCGGAACAGTGGCTTGTGCTGACGACGGGCTCGCACGACGTCCACTGTACCTACGACAGCCATATCGCTCATACTCCGATAAGACAAGCCATACTGGATATTGTAGATGACTAGCCGGCTGGGACCCGCCTGTGGGGCCCGCCAGTCGGACTAGCCAGTGAGGCCTTTGCCTCTCTGCCTATATAAGGAGAGGCATGGCCTTAGTAGAAAGGGTTGGTCTCAGTGCATTTAAGGCAGTAGCAAAAACACAGCTCAAGGAGCACTTGTAGTTCGTACATCCCACATAGTCAGATCAGGCAGGAGTAGGGGCTTTACCTCATCACGAGGGCCTCGAACCTGGGTACTTCTTGCGTCCCGCCACGCTCGCTTGTAGCCAATACTGCCTGCGGACACTGTCGATAGCTTCCCTGCTAGTCCCCACACCTCTATCTAACCTCCTTAGGTACTGTCGTTCCCAATACAACGACAAACGGCGAACTATATAAACGCAGCATCACAGGAATCGTCTCTGTCGTGGAGCTGCCGCGCTCAGACGGCAGCACCTCCGCCGCACCGCGCGGCGTGGAGGTCATGATGGCCGGATCCAGCTCGCATCCCCGCCAGCCGCGGGAGCGACGCGTGGATAAGGTCGGAACTTCCGCTCCCCCGCAGCCTCGGAACCCGGTGGAGGATGCCATTGATCGGCTCCTGACGACGGTTAACCTCGGGGAAAACCCGGAGGAAGCGGAGGCCAACTTCACCATGGAGAGACAGATCCTCCTCCAGGAGGCCATGGAACTGGCAGAAGCCCGCAAGCAACTTGAGATTGCTAGGCGCGAGTACGACCGCGCGCACGGCCTCACTCCGGCTACCGCGGAGCCAAGCCGGCGTGGCCCGGTACGGCGTCGGGGCGGCGAGCTGGGCGGTAGGATGGAAAAGGACGGGGAACCAGATCCCGCGCCTGGCCTCACACGGCCCACCTATAGCACGCCCATCAAGAACCTGCGCACGGCGCGAGCCGCAGCAAAAGAACTACCCAGCCTGGAGGGCGAGGAGCGAGCCCGCCAGCATGCTCGCGTGCAGGAGCTCCTCCGCGTCGCGGACGAGCAGGCCGGCGCCAACTGGCAGACGCAGGAAGACCTTAGCTACTCCAGAGGGAGCAAACTACCTGCCAACAACAGGGGCGCGCCGCGCGACACCCAACAGGCGTCCTCCCCTCAGCCGCCCAGGGCCCGCAACAGGTGCCGCAGCTCGGACAACAGGGGCCAGCCGCGCCAGGAGCAGACGGTGAACAGCAACCCGCCACCTCCCCCACCGCCAGCCGGAGCGCCCAGACCAGCCGGTTCCCGTCTCTCGGGCCGGGTGGGAGCGCCCAACCCGGATTGTCCGGATGCCCGCGACCGCATCGAGCTCCTCGCTCAAGCGCGCGTCACGGAGGAGGAAGATTCTACCGGTCCGGTGTGTTTTGGACCCCGCATCCGGAACGAGCCGTTTCCGGATAAATTCTCCCTGCACAGGGACAACCCCAAGTACGACAGCAGCATGAAGCCGGAAGACTGGTTGACCGACTACGCTACGGCAGTCGGTATCGCCCACGGGAACAAGCGCACAGCTGTGCGCTACGTCCCTCTCATGCTAACCGGGTCGGCAAGGACATGGCTTAATAGCCTTGTGCCCAACAGCATCAACGCCTGGCCTGACTTCGAGAAGGTGTTCGTCCGCAACTTCAACGGCACGTACAAACGCCCAGGGCGCCCGTGCGACCTGGCCCTGTGCGTCCAGGGCGACCGCGAGTACCTCGCCAAGTGGAGGGAGCTCCACAACACTTGCGAGGGCATCCTGGAGAGCCAAGCCATTGGCTTCTTCATCGAAGGATGCCGAGAGGGCACCATGCTTCGCCACCGACTACCGTGTGACGAGCCGAAAACCATGGCGGAGCTCATGAAGGTTGCGGACCAGTACGCCACAGCGGATATCGCCATGAAGAAACCCCTCCGAGTAAACGCGGACAGCCGTCCGACTCCCACGGAGCCGTCTCGCGACCGACCAAGCAATCCGGCTGGCGAAGCCGGATCCTCCAGACGCCACGGCAACGACAACCGGTTCCATGGGGACCGCCAGGCCGGACAACAGAAGCCTCGCTACCACGTGCGGCAGGTCAATACTGTGGAGGGTGCGCCCGACGCACCAGCTAATGAGGCAAGAAGGCAGAAGCCCCGACTCACCTTCGACCAGATGATTAACGGCCCGTCCAAGTGACATAGCGGTCCCTTCAAGCCGGCTACGCACACAACCCGAAACTGCAGCTGGACTCGCTAGCTAAAGGACCAGGGCAACCAGCCTCATCTTCCCCCTCCCCCACCGGGTGGACCTCCACCACCGGCTAGGGGAGCCGGTAATGATGGTAACAGCGGAAACGGCGGAAACAACAACAACGGCTACCCACAGCCGCACGCCGCCTACCACATCTTCGAGACGGAGCAGGACGACAAGCACAGCCGCAGGCGACGCTCCAAGGAGGTCAACGCCATCGTCTCTCCGGTCCCCCAGTACCTGAACTGGTCGGAAACCCCCATTACCTGGAGCCGGGCAGATCAGCCTGAGCATCTGCCGACTCCCGGGGGCTACGCCATGGTGCTAAACCCTCTCATCGTCTCCAACGTGCGCACCTGCCAATTCTCGCGCGTCCTCATCGACGGAGGCAGCAGCCTCAACCTCCTCTACCAGTCCTCGCTGGAGAAGCTGGGCATTCGCGAAAGCGACCTGTGCCCGACTACCACGATGTTCCACGGCATACTTTCCGGGCCAGCCTGCGCTCCGCTGGGGAAAATCCAGCTGGACGTCATCTTCGGGACCGAGGAGAACTTCCGCCGCGAACCAATCTGGTTTGAGGTGGTAAATCTGACGAGCTCCTACCATGCTCTCCTCGGGCGCCTCGCCCTCGCCAAGTTCATGGCCATCCCCCACTACGCTACCTCAAGACGAAGATGCCGGGACCCCACGGCGTGATCACCGTCGCCGGCTGCTTCAGGCGATCGATGGAGTGCGCCTCATCCGGTTCCAAACTGGCAGAGGCCCTCATCATAGCCGAAGAAAAACGCGCGATCATGCGCAACGTGGCCATGGCCCAGCAGGACATTCCGGCTAGCAGCAAACCGGCTGGAGAAGGAGCTTTCCAGCCGGCAAAGGAGACGAAGAGGATCCTGCTCATCCCCTCCGATCCGACTAAGTTCGTCACCATAGGCACTGGCTTGGACAGCAAATAGGAAGGCGTGCTCGTCGACTTCCTCCATGAGAATCGGGACATCTTCGCATGGTCCCCCAAGGACATGCCGGGTGTACCGAGGGAGTTCGCCGAGCACTCACTCCACGTGCGTCCGGATGCCAAGACGGTCAAGCAACCTCTGCGCCGGTTCGTAGAAGAGAAGAGAAAGATAATCGGTGACGAGATCACCCGGCTCCTTGCAGTCGGGTTCATCATGGAAGTGTACCACCCGGACTGGTTGGCAAACCCAGTCTTGGTGTTGAAGAAGAACAAGACCTGGCGCATGTGTATCGACTACACCAGCCTGAACAAGGCGTGCCCGAAAGACCCCTTCACCTTGCCCCGTATCGATCAAGTCATCTATTCCACGGCCGGCTGTGATTTGTTGTCTTTTCTAGATTGTTATTCCGGGTACAATCAGATCTGGCTAAACCCAGCTGATCAGATTAAGACATCATTTATCACCCCCTACGGGGCTTTCTGCTATGTAACCATGCCTTTTGGCCTAAAGAACGCAGGCTCCACCTATCAGCGATGTATGCAGAAATGCTTGCACTCGCAGATAGGCCGAAACGTGCACGCTTACATGGATGACGTGGTCATCAAGACCAAGGAAAAGCGCACCCTCCTCGAGGATCTAAGAGAAACATTTGGCAACCTCCGCCAGTACCAGATGAAGCTGAACCCAGAGAAGTGCGTCTTCGGAGTACCATCCGGTCAGCTACTCGGTTTCCTCGTATCACAGCGAGGTATCGAGGCGAATCCGGAGAAGATCGCGGCCATCGAGAGGATGCAGCCACCCAAGAGCCTGCTTGGAGTCCAGAAGTTCACCGGATGCCTGGCTTCCCTCAGTCGTTTCGTCAGCCGGCCGGGGGAGAAGGCACTCCCATTATACCGGCTGATGAAGAAAATGGACAAGTTCTCCTAGACCTCGCAAGCCGACGCCGCGTTTCACGACCTCAAGCGCATGCTATCCACAGCACCGGTTCTGGCCATGCCGGCTAGCAAGGAGCCGATGTTGCTCTATATAGCAGCCATCAGCCGGGTCGTCAACGTCGTCCTGGTGGTGGAGCGCCCCGAGGAAGGCAAGGCTCAGCCGGTTCAGAGACCCGTCTACTACCTCAGCGAGGTTCTGTCCCTCTCCAAGCAGAACTACCCCCACTACCAAAAGATGTGCTACGGTGTGTACCTGGCATGCAAGAAGCTCAAGCACTACTTCCAGGAGCACCCGATCAAGGTCGTGTGCACTGCACCCCTTTCGGAAATCATCGGCAACAAGGACGCCACCGGCCGAGTCACCAAGTGGGCCATCGAGCTCGCCGCCTACTCCATCCAGTACGAGCCCTGGCTCACGATCAAGACATAGGCGTTGGCGGACTTCCTCGTCGACTGGGCCGAGACCCAGTATCTCCCACCGGTTCTGGATTGGGACCACTGGCGGATGCACTTCGATGGGTCGAAGATGCTCGGGGGCTTGGGAGCCGGCATCGTGCTCACCTCGCCCAAACGAGACCGGCTAGAGTATGTGCTATAAATCCACTTCAAGGCCTCCAACAACGTAGCCGAATACGAAGCACTGGCGCACGGGCTCCGGCTAGCCAACGAGATCGGTGTCAACCGGATCCTGTGCTTCGGTGATTCGGACTTGGTGGTGCAACAGGTGTCCGGGGAATGGGACGCCAGAGATGCAAACATGGCTCTCTAGCGGTTCCACATCCAGAAGCTCAGCGCCTCCTTCGACGGATGCGAATTCCACCATGTCCCCCGCACCAACAACAAGGCAGCCGACGCGCTCTCCAAGATAGGATCCACCAGGCAGGCTATCCTGCCAGGGGTCTCCTTGGAGCACCTGCGCAAGCCATCCATCAACCCATCACCGGAATCAGACTCCATCGTCTGAGCAGGAAGCGTTCCAGCTCCCAAAACAACAGAAACGAAGCCAGCAGAACCACCAAAAAAGAAAACCCGCACCAATTTCGACCAGGCAGTGCCTTCCTGCTCGTAGGACCCAGGGGCTGCCGGCTCGCCTAATAGCTCGGGGGCTGCCGTCCTGGGTACTCCACCCAGACGACCCCCCGACATCCGTCAGCCGGAGGACAGGGGCGTCCTCGTCATCCGGGAAGTGCCATCCTGGGCACAACCCTTCATGAGCTACATCGCCGATGGAGAACTTCCGAACAACGAGGTGGAGGCCAGGCAGATCCGACGCCGCGCGCACACGTACACCATCATAAACGGCGAGCTGTGCAAGAGAAGTGTATCCGGTATCTTCCAAACCTGTGTCGATGTGGACACGGGCTACCGGCTACTCAAAGATATCCACCAGGGCGAGTGCGGGCACCACGCTTCGTCAAGGGCGATAGTCGCCAAGGCATTCCGCCATGGTTTCTATTGGCCCACCGCCCTCAAGGATGCGGAGCAGCTGGTCTGCGCGTGCAATGGGTGTCAGCGCTTCGGGTAGCTCAGGCACATGCCAACCTCGGTACTCAAGACCATGCCGATCACCTGGCCCTTTGCAGTTTGGGGCCTCGACATGGTTGGTCCCTTCAAGCGAGCCCGCGCGGGAATGACCCACCCGCTGGTAGGTGGACAAGTTCACAAAGTGGATCGAGGCCAAGCCTATCCAGAAGCTGGACGGAGCGACGGTTGTGACCTTCTTCACCGACATCATCAACCGCTTCGGCTACCCCAACAGCATCATCACCGACAACGGCACGAACTTCGCCAAGGGGGCCTTCGCTCGGTTCTGCAGCAACAAGGGTATCCGATTGGACCTTGCCTCCGTCGCGCACCCGCAATCCAACGGGCAAGTTGAAAGAGCAAACGACTTGGTGCTAGCCGGCATCAAGCCATGACTCATCGAGCCGTTGGAGCGGTCACCCGGATGTTGGATCGAAGAACTTCTGGCTGTGCCGTGGAGCCTCCGCACCACACCGAATAGGTCGACCGGCTACACGCCATTCTTCCTGGTGTACGGATCGGAAGCCGTCCTCTCCGCCGACATCGAATTCGACTCCCCTCGCAAGCTCCTGTACAACGAGAAGGTCAACAAGGAGGCGCGGGAGGATGGGGTGGACCTCCTGGAGGAGGCCTGCGAGCTGGCCCTGTCCAGATCTGCCCTGTACCAGCGGAGACTACGTCGCTACCATTCAAGCCGGATTCGCCCAGTCGCATTCCGCGAGGGCGACCTGGTTCTCCGGCTGGTGCAAGACACGAAGGGCATGCACAAGCTATCACCACCCTGGGAGGGCCCCTTCATCATCAGCCGGGCGCTGCCCAATGACTCCTATTACCTCATCGATGCACAGCAGCCACGCAAGAACAAGATGGACAAATCGGACGAGGAGACCGAGCGTCCCTGGAACGTGGCCCTGCTGCGCCCGTTTTACACCTAGTCGCCAGGCAGTGTATGTATCCCGAAAACCCCATGAATAAAAATGCGGACCCCCACGAGAATCTCGGGGGCTCCTTCTAGAAATGTGTGTGCACCTGTTTTCCGGTTCAAATTTTCTGGCTCCGGCAACCCCCACCCGGGGGCTCGCCGGCTGGCCCGGCCTGTTAAGTCAACAAACCGGCTGAGTAGTGTGCGATGATGTCAGAGGCCCACACTTCGTCTCAGCTACAGACCGCAACCCGGCTGTCCGGCTAGCAAGAGCAAAAGCCCGAGGCATCCCACACGAAAAACAGGGAGGAGACACGATAGATCGGGCGTCCCGGCCCCGCAACTAGCTCGAACCAATCCAGCTGCTAAGCCGCTAGTACCGTGCGTAATGTACTGTCAGCTCCCTTCGATTCCGGCTACAGACCGCAACCAGGCTGCCTGGCAAGGACGCAGCAAAAACAGCAGAACACACGGGAAGGCGACTAAGTGTCTAGAAAGGAGCAAGCCAGTTTTCGAAAAAACAAGCCGTTTTCTGCCTACGATTTGACAGACTAACCTATTAACCTGTGAAGATGTATGTGTATGCATATGTGCATTCTTGTCCGACTACCTCGAGTCGGAATTCAGGCGAAGGGAAGAAGATTCGAAGTCCTTGCCTCCATCAAGCGCTCCGAATCTCGGGGGCTACACCCACTGGGTGCGCTCGCGCGCCCCCAGTGGAATCTTGTAGTTCCTGACCGGCTAAGGGCATTTAGCTGGCCATTCGGAGCCCAGGTGAGGGCAAGGGCGGGAGCAAGGAAAGACAAGAAAGATTCGAAGCACCTGGCTGCGCCAACTACTCCGAATCTCGGGGGCTACACCCAGTGGGTGCGCTCGCGCGCCCCCACTGGAACGTTAAGTTCCCCCGGCTGAAGGCGTTCAACCGGCGAAAGCGGCCGACTGGGACGAGGCCAGTCGGATAAAGTTAGCAGACTTGGCAGAAATAAGAGAGATTCGAAGCACCTGGCTGCGCCAGCTACTCCGAATCTCGGGGACTACACCCAGTGGGTGCGCGCTAGCGCGCCCCCACTGGAGGTGCAGGTCGCCCGACTAAAGGCGTGTAGCCGAACGAAGTTAGTCGGGAAAAATACGCAAAAGGAAAGCTCAACTCACAAGATTCAAGAATTTCAACAATAATAAACAAAAAGGAGACGAAGCTCCCATAAGTTACCCGGCGTCACAGACAGCCGGTACAAACAGACAAGGTTCACGAACATACAAGACAAGACAATTACACCCGGCATCCCGGGGCAGCAGCTAAATGGCAGGGCCTTTGCCGTGGGGGAGTTCTTGGCCGACAGAGGCTGGGGGCGGCGGAGGAGCCGCAGTGCTCGATCCGGCCCCGACGCTGGCAGGCGGTGGCATCGGGGCCTCCACATCAGGAGTGCCGACAGACTCCGAGTCGGTGAGCACCTCGTCAGGGTCCACGTAGTTGGCGATCTTGATGGCAGACCCGCGAAGCTCCGGATGGGCTAGGCGGATGGCGGCAAGATCAGCCCCGGAACAGAAGCCTCCATCGATATTCTCGACGCGGGTGTCCTTGTACCAGGAGAGCATCAGAGCCAGGGCCATCTACGCTCCGGCCCGCGCCGCCAGGTCCTGCAGCCGGTCCACCGCAGCCGGCACCTCTCCCACCTTCGCCGCCAGCTGCGCCATCGTCTCCGGAACCGGAGCCTCCGGCCACACGAAGGAGAAGACGTCTCGCGCCGCCTGACGAAGCTTCACAGCTTCCTCGCCAAGAAGGACGACGAGCTCCTGGGTCATCGGCTGTGCTCACGACCAGTTCTCCTACAGCCGGTTGTAGGCCAGCAGGTCTATGCCGGGGTAAAAGGCTGTCAGAAAACAGAAGTCAGATCCGGCTACCAGATCCGGAAAGAAAGGAAGACGGAAAGAAAACTCACCCTTGGCAGTGTGGCCGACCTGCATCAGCTCCTCCACCAGCGCCTTCTCCTTGGTCGCTAGCCGTTTGACCTCTTTCTCCTGGTCCTTGTTCTGGGCCTCGAGAAGGGAGAAGGCCTCGGCCCGGCTAGCGAGCAAGGCGTCGCGCTCCTTGATGGTGGCCTCCAGACCATCTACCTTCGCGTGCCAGTCCTTGTTCTACTGCCGCAGAGTGGAGTTGGACCTGCTCAGCCGGTCGTTCGCTTTCTTCAAGCGATCGATCTCGCGTTGAGCGCACACGAGGATGGCTGCAACGATACCGGCTGTCAGTAAAAAAAGCGAGCTGGATAAAGTGAACTTACTCTGGGAAGTCCCGTTGGCGGCAGCAAGCTTCTGCTCTAGCGTCCGGTTCCCAGCGGCTGCGGCCTCCAGCAGCCGGATCTCCTTCACCGCCAACTCGAGCGTGGCGGCAAGGTCCAACAGCGAGGTGGCGGAAGAGGCGTCGTCGTCCACTGCGTTGACGGCCAAGGACTCCTTCGCGGCGACCACCGCCGTCCGCCGCTCCTCCCCAGGCTCATCGTCGGAGTTGTCGTCACCAACGACGACGAGCTCCTTGCCGGCAGCCCCCCGCGCGCCCGTGGAGGAGCTCTCCGGCTGGGAGGACTCAGCTTCTGGCTGGGCGGAGGCAGTGGGCTCGGCCCGAGGGGGAGGCGAAGGCTGCACCTTAGAGGAAGGAGGGGCACTGGTCGGCGCATCCGGGGCACGGGGTGGCGACCCGGCTGGCGGGCGTGCCGGGCTCGCGGCTCCGAAGGAAACCAGTGTGCTAAAGAGAAAAAAGAGAAGGCAAAGGCAAAAAAACAAATTCAGAAAAGGAAGAAAAAGGGCAAATAGGCAGAGGACGCCGAAAGAAAAAGTGGAGGGGGGAAGCAGCATACTCCGGCACAACAGGAGGCAGCCCTTTCTTCCGGTCGAGACGGCTTGGCGGCAGGGCGCCGGACCGGCTCCTCCGTCGCAGGGCGGCGGGAGCCGGAACGACTGGAGCCGCTCCCACCCGCTTCCCCGTCCGTCACGGAGCGCATCGCCAGCTCCATGGTCGGAGCGGCCTCCTCCTCGTGCACCTCCGTGTGCGGGTCGGCGGCCGGCTCGTCATTCCGGCTAGGGAAGGCGTCACCATCCCCATCCGACTCCTCGCCGGACCGCCGAGCGCGCGGCTCGGGCAGGTCAGGCGTGAATTCCTTGAGGGTCGTCGCGCCCTCCTCGCGGATGATGCAAGGGAACATCTGCCGAACACAAGAGATTAGCCAGACGAAAACAAAGAACAAGCATAAGAAACACCAAAAATGCATCCGGTTAGAAGAGCTTACCCGGGGCGCGCGGTTCTCCCGAGTATAAGGCGCCAGACTGAACTTCCAGTTCTCCGACAGCCGCTCCTTGGTGATCGTCCACACCCACTCCTTCCAGTTGTGGTAGCGAGGATCGCGGCGCGACAGCCAGGTCGGGTCTAGCCGGCCGGAATATTAGCACATCTTGTGTGCTCGCTGCTGCAATGGCATCATCAGCCGGGACATCCAGCTGAGAGTGACATCCAGGCCGGTCAGCCGGCAGTGGACGAGCGAGCGCATGCGCTTCAGCAGCTCATCCGTCTCCGCCTTGTCACCGTGGAACTTCAAGTCCCAGTACTGTCGGCTGGACTCGACGTCCTAGACGGCCGGCAGATTGATCCGGTCGACGTTGGTGAGGTTCTTCACATAGAAGTACGACTGCTGCCACAGTCGTACCGTATCGTGAAGAAGGAACTTGGGGTAGCCGGTCTGCGAACGAGAGTAGATGCAGGCGCCGACGCAGACGACTAGCGGCCCCTGGGTAAACTACACCTGCGGCCGGACTCGGAAGAGCCGGCAAAAGAGCCCGAGATCCGGCTGGATCCCGAGGTAGCTCTCGCAGAAAGCTATGTAGTGTGCCAACGTTCCGATTGTGTTGGCGCCGAGGTGGTGGAGGCGAAGATCGAAGAAAGCAAGGAAGGTCAAAAAGAACGGGTTCACCGGAAGGGCGAACCCGCGCGTCGGGTGGGAAAGGTAAATGACGCGCTCTCTCTCCGCCAGCCGCACCGCCACCTCCTCCGCCGGCGGGAAGACGCAGGTGGCACGGTACTTCGCGATTTGGTCCTCGGTGACGGCGGAGCCGCACCAGGCCTCGCGGTCGGCGGACATTTCCGGTTGGCGAGGAGGAGCGGCGACAGAAGATTGACGGTGGCCCGTAGCATCGACGATGGCGAGCGGGCGGCGCAAAGGGCAAAGGCGTATGAGCAGAAGCAGCGAGAGAGAAGGAAACTGCAGCGGGGGAGCAAAGGAAAGAAATTGCCTCCCACGTGGCGTCCTTTTAAGGGACCGGAAGGGCAACAATCGACGAGGCACGTGGCGCGCATCCGGGCAACCCACACCCCAACCGCTGCCTAGATCCCGTGTGCCAGAGCGGGATGCGCAGAAGATCCTAGAGCGAGAACCGAAGCGCCGGACAGCAGTTTCCCGAGGCGACGTGCGACGGGACGTTACGCTGCCCGCCGCAGAGTAATGATGGCGTGTGCGCGCGTGGCCGGCGTCAGCACTGACGTCACGGGTAGCACAACCGCCAGGCTCAGCCGGATGAAAATTCAAAAAGCAAGAAGGAGCGCGTGCACATTTCGCCTAAGGGCGGAATCCACAGGTGCTCGGGGGCTAGTGTCAGGGGGATGATCCCCAGGTACCCCATCCGGATAAGAAACAGGACAGTCGGATCGCGTCCGGCTGACCAGATGCAGCCGGACAGGACAGGACGGGCCGGCTATCACCCAGTAGCCGGATCAGCAAAAGACAGCCGGATACGGCAACATAGCCGGACCCAATCAGTGAGACAGGACGACGTGCGTATCATTGCACGGTACGCCCCGTACGATGACAAGACGGGCAACCACCTACCCATACCGAAGACTTTGCGTGGGTGATGCCGGAACAGTGGCTTGTGCTGACGACGGGCTCGCACGGCGTCCACTGTACCTACGACAGCCATACCGCTCATACTCCGATAAGACAAGCCATACTGGATACTATAGATGACTAGCCGGCTGGGACCCGCCTGTGGGGCCCGCCAGTCGGACTAGCCAGTGAGGCCATTGCCTCTCTACCTATATAAGGAGAGGCATGGCCTCAGTAGAAAGGGTTGGTCTCAGTGCATTTAAGGCAGTAGCAAAAACACAGCTCAAGGAGCACTTGTAGTTCGTACATCCCACATAGTCAGATCAGGCAGGAGTAGGGGCTTTACCTCATCACGAGGGCCCCGAACCTGGGTACTTCTTGTGTCCCGCCACGCTCGCTTGTATCCAATCCCGCCTGCGGACGCCGTCGATAGCTTCCCTGCTAGTCCCCACACCTCTATCTAACCTCCTCAGGTACTGCCGTTCCCAATACAACGACAAACGGCGAACTGTATAAACGCAGCATCACAGGAGTGCTACAACGATGCGTCTCCATGGCCGATGGAAGAGCAGTTCTCCTCGACATCCATGAAGGGACCTGCAGGCACCACGCCGGCAGTCGCGCCCTCATTGCCAAAGCTCTACGAGCTGGATTTTACTGTCCCACTGCCATGCGCGACGCCAAGGACATAGTCCAAAAATGCAATGCTTGCCAGCGATTCGCGGACAAGCCACACGCACTAGGCGTAGAGCTATGGCCTATTCCATTGGCCTGGCCCTTCGCACAGTGGGGGCTCGACATGGTTGGCAAGCTTCCTAGGTCCTCACGTGGAGGTTACGTCTACCTCTTGGTCGCAGTCGACAAATTCACCAAGTGGATCGAGGCCATGCCGGTGACCAACCAATCAGGGCACAACGCAGTCAAGTTCTTTGAGTCCATCGTCTACCGCTTCAGCGTGCCACACAGCATCATCACCAACAACGGGACGAACTTCACATCCAAGGAGTTCCAAGAATTCTGCGAGAACCTAGGGATCAACATTAGCTACACCTCAGTAGCGCATCCATAGACGAACGGTCAGGTGGAAAAAGCAAACGGGTTTGTCTGCAACGGCATCAAGAAGCGATTCCTCCGACCACTCGAACAAGCCGCGGATTGCTGGCCAGATGAGCTGCAATCAGTACTCTGGAGCCTACGTACAACTCCAAACAGCGCCACGGGCTACACGCTATTCTTTATGGTGCACGGAGCAGAAGCAGTACTACCCGCCGAAGTACGGTAAAAGGCGGCGCGCATGGTCGCTTATAGCGAACAAGAGTCATCCCTTGCACTCGAAGATTCTGTCGACCTCCTTGACGAAGCAAGAGAAATCGCCATAGAAAGATCCACGATCTACCAGCAGAACCTGCGCAACTACCACAGTAGAAGGCTTCACCCCAGATCCTTCGTCGAAGGTGACCTGGTCCTACGACTGAAGCAACAGGTGCATCTCAAGCTCGAGTCCCCCTGGGAAGGACCGTACGTGATTACAGAAGTAATCCCAGGTGGCGCCTATCGCGTTCAAGATTTAGAGACAGGAGTCGCATACTCCAACCCTTGGAACGTCGCATAACTACGACGCTTCTACCCCTAGTCGTTTTTTACTTTTACATCGCAAATAAGGCTACTCAGCAAAGGCTACTTAGCCGCACATTGTACCTCGCACTGTTCTTCAAATAAATAAAAGCTATGTGCCCCAAAACTCCGTGTTCTCCTTCACTTTGTCAATTTTTATACTCGGGGGCTGTGCCACCCTACATACATCTGTTCTCCGAACCAAAAACGCGATATCCTGAGTAGCTGGCACATCAATCGAACCCCTTAACACAAACTCAACCCAGCTGCAACGCACCTGACAGGTTAACAAGGCACTGAGATAAAGGATGGCCAGGCTAACGAAAAGGACTCGCATAGTGCAACGCACCTCACGCTCACAAAGCTCTTTATACACATTCGACAATAAATTATCTACAACATCTATACGAACTTTACAACACAAGTACACTTATGTGCAGGATACAAATTTGGCTACTCTTCCAACAGAAGAACATTGGTTTGTTCCTCAAAGAAGTCGACGATCTTCTCTGCTGGACGGTCCACCGCCTGATAGTGCGGTACCATATTCCAGGCAGATCCTGCTGGTGGCGCTGGCGGCCCAGAGGCAACAGCGGCAACATCCATGTCAGGCCTGTGCAATCGCACCATTGAGATGGCAGCCTTGGCACCAGCCACCAACTGCTGCCTCACGCACTCGCGAACCACGGACAGATCTTGAAATTTGGCAAGAAGAGCCAGCAGGCTTGATGGAGTGTCATCCAGCGGGAACATCGCCCGAGAAATGTTCTTCAAGCACGACTGCGACTTCTTCAGGAAGAGCAGCACTCACGATGCGCAATCCTGCAGGATCGCCAACATAGTCGCACGATCATGATCTACCCAGAAGTATCCACTCTCTTGAAGTTGCTCCTGGGTGAGATCATGAAGGCGAATGGCAATTCTATCCTTCTCCTCCCGCGGATGGCACGCGCTAACAACTACACGAAGCAGCATCAATAGCATGAGTACAACGTACTGCTGCGAGTAACTACAAAGGAAAAGATGAGAATAAGCAAAATAACACTTAAACTGGTCGCCCAGCTGTGTCACCTCGCCAAGCAGATATTGCTCGCGGGCGGCGGCTTTTTCTGCCTTCGACTTCCACACGTCTGCGCTACCGCGGATCACAGGCAACTCACACTCCAGCTGCTTCACGTGATCACGAAGTCGCGAAAGCAAGGATATCTCCTCTACCCTGGAGCGTGGTGGTGCCACTGTATCATCAAGATATGGCGAGTCCTGGGTTCCCCCCACGGGATCACTTGATGTACCCTACCACAAGTCAAGACAGAGGCAAAATAAGGCGACCAAATTAACACAAAGGCAAAAGGAACAGATGCATTCAGGATCGGCATAAGTATTCACAGACACACTCGCCAGCAGGCATGTTCTTAAACCAAAAGAACAATCAATCAACTATTACAAAAGATAACTACAGAGCAGCTGGCTTCTTCGACTTCGACAGCTTCGGGGGCTTCATCAAGTCCGTGGCAGTGTCAGACGCCACTGACTTCCCGCTGGCCCCTGAGGCCGAGGCTTTCGCCGCCTTCTTAGCACATTGGAGCTCCTCCGAGTACTTCGCAATAGTATTTATCAAGTGATGGCCATATTTAGCACAGGCAGTCGCAAAAGGAGCAAAGACAACCTGCTGACCATCCGCGCCAGCAGGCATCGCCTTCGACACCACGGAAGGATCGATATAAGCTTCGTGGGCCTGCACCATCGCGAGTGTCATGGACGCGCCAGCCGCGCGGAGGGAGTTCTTATAGGCGGAAGGCACACCACCGGCGAATGACTCCACCAGCTCGTCCATGTTATCGATCATCTCAGCCTTCGGCATCAACTCTTCCTGGAGGTGACTGAGGGCGACCTTGGCCTTGGAAAGTGTATCTTGGATAGCGGCGCTATGGTCCTCGACTGCAGACACCGCGACTGCCAGAGCATCGTCGCGACGAAGGGCCTACGGGTAAAAGCTTAGATCACCAGCATCTGCACATGAACCCATGCATGGATCAAAAACTTCAGCGCTACCAGCAAAAAACACTAAGGGTAGAGAAGGACAACAATATCCACAAGTAAAAGGTACCTGAGAGAGCCTTGGCGACTGAGAACAGTTGTTCTTCGAACAACTTCTCCCTAGCCGCAAAGGAGGCAAGCAGATCCTCTTCACGCTTCTGTGCCTCGTCACGAGCTGCGAGTGCCTCGTCGCGACCCTTCATAGACGTGGCAAGCGTTTTCTCCAAGGTGGCGACGTTGCGCAGTAAAGCGTTATGTTCAGCTACATGGCAATCAAAAGTTGACTATCAGTCGACTATACCAAAAAAGGAGAAGACGAAAAAGAATTAGTGTAGAACACTCACTTTCGACCACGCGGTGACGCGTCTCCAGCATTGCATGCTGGCAACCCATCGCCATCACCTGCTCTGCCACTTGCGTGGCTTCCTTTACAAGGAGTTGTCGCACAAACAAGGAATCAGTGAAAGCAATGGATAATGTCGAATGCCACATTAAAAAGAAGGAAAGATATACTTACATGATCCTCCAATGACTCTGAAGAGCTTTGCTGTACCGTCATCCGAGCAACCATTCGATGCTCCCCTACGTGAGGAGAGCTCGAAGAATTGTGCCTGGAGTGGGCCGCCGCCGGAGGGGAAGGAGCGCGCTCGACCTCTTCCTTGGCCCTTGAGGTCGCGACTCCTGATTCCTTCAAAAACTCGACGTCGCCAGAAGATGACGACACCTCTTGACTACAAGATAAAATCCACATTGAGAAAGAGCAAACTCCAGGTCAAAGCCAACAAGAAGAAAACAGAGAAGAACAAATGAACTCGAAAACTTACCAGTCAAACTTATCAAAATCAAACGTGGCCTCCACCGACTCCGACGAAGACTCGTTAGGCAATCGCATCTTCTTGTGAGAAGATGGTGCCACAGCTCTCACAGGAACGGCGGGAATTGGTGACTCCGCGCCAACAGCCGTGCCTTCTGGAGTCGAAGGACACGACGCGTGGGAATCCTTGCTGCGCGAACGCTTGCGAGTGTCCGGGCTCTCGGACTCGGGGGCTTCCTCTTCCACATCAGAAGGGACAGTCGACTCAGACTCGTCCTCTTCCAAAGCTTCGCGAGGAATAATCCCCTCAAGGAGAGGGGCATACAAGGCGACACCGCCCAATCCTGCGTACAGACAGCGAAGATCAGCAAAAAGAACAAGTAAGCAACAGAAAAGCAATCGAGAAAATAAGCTACTGCGTAGCACAACTATACCTCAGGAGGAGGATTCGAAGCATCAAAAGGAGGAACAACCGGCTCACTCGGAAGAACATCCTTGCTAGTGTACTTCGTGACCAGTCGAACCCTCTTTTCCACCTCACTCGCGGACATGCCATCGGCAGACACGCGAGAGGCATCATCAGCACCAGCCCACTGAAACATGGGATGAGCTCTGGCTTGAAGGGGTTGGACGCGACGGCGTAGCCAGGTTCGGATAAGGGTGTAGCCTCCCTCTTCTACGCCTATGCGACACTTGAGGTCGCAGACGCGTTGATACAGCACGTCTGTCTCCGCGAGTTCGGCAGGCATAACTACGTTCTTCCAGGAACGCATCTTCTTGCAGGGAGTCACGGGATCGAAGGGCGCGAGTCCAAAGTGCTCATCTTTGGACTTCTGATCATGGACATAGAACCATTTGTCCCTCCATCCCTGGACGGACTTGGTGAGCTTGATATCGAAGTAGGTGGCAGATGGGTTGACGTGGATTCCGCAACCACCTACGTCATAAACTAAAGAGCTAGATGCGGACTGACGCTTCAATTTAAATATGCGCTTGAAAAGACCAAAGTGTGGCTCGATTCCGAGCCAACACTCGCAAAGAGTGATGAAGCAGGTAATGTGGAGGATCGAATTTGGGGACAGTTGATGGAGCTGGAGCCCGTAGAACCAAAGAACACCCATAAGAAAGGGGTGGAGAGGCAAGGAAAGACCGCGAATGACGAATGCAAGAAACATCACTCGAAAACCAGCGGGAGGAGCAGGAATGGTCTCATTGCTGGGGACGCGCGCATCGGCCACTGCTGCGGAGATAACTCCGTCTTGGCGAAGAAGACGGAGATCCGACGCCTTGACGATTGAAGGGCGCCATGCACAATTTGTCACGCGGGTGCTCGTGACCTTATTCTTCCCGCCGGCGGCAGCGCTGGTGCCCGCAGCAGCAGATCCACCCTTCTTCTTCGCCGCGGTGACGGTGGCCGCGGAATCGTGTTGGACACGTGGAGAAGGAGAAGCGTGAACCGTCCCTCCACTACTCCCATTACGCGCAGAAATCGAGGAGGCATAGTTAAAATAAAGATTACGCACGCCCAGTCAAATCAAAGTCATGAAGTGGGACCCACCGCTCGTCATGTCCCATCAAACTCGCTCACGAGGGCAACTGAGGTCATACAAGCGTCAGCACTGACGTCATCAAAGCTACGTAGTGGGAAAATTCGACTACTTTAGTCCTTGCTGGAGTCTTCGACTCCGCCAAGCACTCGGGGGCTACTCCCATAGGGAGCGCTGGCCCTGCACCCTACGATTTTCTTTTCTTTTTGCAGGAACAAGGAAAATCAAAAGCAAACCTAAACCATTCAAAAAAATACGATTCGACTATGGACATGGGTTACTCCCATAGGGAGAGCTGGAAAATTTTGACTAAAACAAGCAACCAAAAGATGACGACAGTCGCAAATGTTATTTAGTCCTTGCCTGAGTCTTCGACTCAACCAGGCACTCGTGGGCTACTCCCATAGGGAGCGCTAGTCGCGCACCCTATGATTATTTCCATAGAAAACTGTGTGTTGATAACGTCCGCACTCGCAGCTCATGACGACACCGCCTCATAATTTTTCCCTACAAAGAGATTACGTCTCCTGGGTCGCCTGAATCGTCTCCGCGATGATAAAATTCGGATGCCGCTCTTACAGCGTGAAGGTAAGACCTGAATAAGACCTGGCAACGCATTTAGCTACGCACTACCAGAAATATATCCGTGCCTACAGGCACGATGAACATGCCTTGACGGACGCGTCGAGTGCTCACACCCGTATAACTGGAATTCGACTCCTGTAAGACCTCCGCGGCCTGAGTCGAATTACGCCAGCACTTTTTCGGATTCGAGTCCAGGGACTCGAGTTCGAGTAGATTGCGTTGTTTCACCCTAAGGTGGTTAACTAATACTGACACTTCGGTTATATCAGGCACGTATATCAACAATCCCTATGGCACAAATAAAAGCAGTCGAAATGTACTCAATCAAGCACTCGAAGACTTCAAAAGTCCCCAGTCAAATCTATGATTCCACTGGACACTCGGAGGCTACTGACATGGGTATAGCCTACATGTACTCGAGCATGGTATATACGGTCCAAATACGTATAGGCCCACGGTGTCGCCAAGGCCCGGATGAAAGGACTTGAGTGACTTGCGGACTCTCTATTGCTTGAAGAACAAGAAGAAGCTAAAGATAGAAAGTTTGAAGGGGAAAACCCTAACTTGTAACCGACTCGACCTGCTATCCGAGACCTAGCCTATCTATATAAATGCTAGGAGGGGGCGGCGAGGAGGACACACACAACCCTAGTTTCCGCAACCCTCGCCAGATTGCATCTGCGCACCATTGTAACTTTCGACTGCTTCGATAATTCCACGAGCAGACAAGCAGGAGTAGGGATCTCTACGAGGCCTAAACCTGGATAAATCCTTTGTTCCCTGTATGCTTGTTTGCTAGCCGATAGATGTCTCCAGCGCTCCCTCCTTCTCCAAAACCCAAGTCCATAACAATGGGCATTGATGAGTTAAACCCTCGTCACCAGTCGAATCTGCGATTCCACTGGACACTCGGGGGCTACTGACATGGGTATATCCTAAAGGTACTCGAGCTTGGTATATACGGCCTGAATACATGGAGGCCCACGGTGTCGCCAGGGCCCAAATGAAGAACTCTAGTAACCTACGGACTCTCGATTGCTTGAAGAACAAGAAGAAGCTAAAGATAGAAAGTTTAAAGGAAAAAACCCTAACCTGTAACCGACTCGACCTGCTACCCGAGACCTAGCCTATCTATATAAAGGCTAGGAGGGGGCAGCGAGGAGGACATACGCAACCCTAGTTTCCACAACCCTCGCCAGATTGCATCTGCGCACCATTGTAATCCTCGATTCCCTTGATAATTCCACAAGAAGACAAGAAGGAGTAGGGACCTCTACGAGGCCTGAACCTGGGTAAATCTTCGAGTCCCCTGTGTTCTTGTTTGCTAGCCGATAGATGTCTCCAGCGCTCCCTCCTTATCCAAAACCCAAGTCCATAACAATGGGCATTGATGAGTTAAACCCTCGTCAATTATCGTACCTAGCTGTACCTCAACGATCCTTGTTCTTTCTTGAAGGGCTTGCAAATTATTTCTCAAACTAACAGCTTGGTTAGATAATTTACCAAGCATAGCATCATGGTTCTCCATGATTTTGACTAGAATATTATTTTGTTCGTTTTGCGAGTCTATGAAAGACTTAAGCGTTTCTTGGAGACTACCAATACTAGTTCCCATATTATTATTAGAGTTATTTGTAGGACTAGCATAATGTTTCTGAAAATTAGGATTGTAACTCTTCTTCCAAGCAGGATTATAATCATTACGAGCTACGAAGTCTATTTCTTCTATATTTGTTTCGGGGGTGGCTCTTACCTGAGCTTCCTTACCTTTTACGGCTAGTATGAGCTCATCCAAATTAGCATTGAGATCTTCATTCTCTTGTGGTGAGACAGAGTTCACCTTCTTCGTGTTTGATCATTCAACATGCCATTGGACATGGTTGTCTTGCATATTGTCTAGCAGTTGCTTTGCTTCGGTAATATGTTTACCCATGAATGTTCCTCCAGCTGCAGTATCAAGCACTAGTGGAGGATTAAGAGCATTGTACACAGGATTAAGAGCATTGTAAAATAAATGGAGGATTAACCAATCTTCCATCCCATGACTCGGATAGTTTCTTAGGCATTCTTTCATTCTCTCCCATGCAAGCACTAGTGGCTCACGCTCTTCCTGTCTAAAACTAGTAATATTAGATTGAAGTTCCATTGTCTTTGCAGGTGGGAAAAATTTAGTCATAAATAAAGACGTATATCCCACCCATGATGTAATAGTATTTTTAGGCAAAGATAGCAACCATTCTTTAGCTCTTCCTCTTAGAGAGAAACAAAATAGACGTAATTTGATCGCATCAGGGTCAATGTCTTTTATACGCTTCATATCACATATTTCAGTAACAGTATATAAGTGTATACCTGCGTCTTCAACAGCAGAGCCTCCAAATTGATTTTGTTGAACCAAACTTAAATAATGGGGCTTAATTTCATAGTCATCAGCAGCAATTGTTGGCTGAGTAATAGGAGTACACAAATAATCATTGTTGGGAGTAGCAAACTCCCCAAGCTTCTTTTTAGCCATACTTCCTATGTTTTTCGATTTTCTTAGATTAAAAATTATAATAGTAAAAACAAGAATTTAAAGACTATCTAATTTTTTGGTTTATCAAATAAAGACTAAAAGAAAAACTAACAAAATTAAAAACAAGAATTAAAACTAGCAAGGTTCCTAATAACCTCACCAGGGTAGCTATTGCTTCCCCGGAAACGGCGCCAGAAAGAGGGTTGATACCTTTGATCTAGATTACGGATGTAGTATAGGTCTTTTTCCCTAATAGACCTAGGTTGTCGAATCCACGGGAAGCGAATGCGTAGTGAAGTTACTTTAAGGGACCTTTGAGAGTTTTATAATTCCTTTTGTGTTTTTACCAGACCAGTAGCTTGCATCTTTTGTTGTTGTCAATGATGGAGAGAGAGGGCCTAGGGCATTCGATTTCACTTGTATCTGTGCAAAAACATCTGATGGAAATAAAATATAGAAATAAAGTATGCGTGTACTTGTTAGAGCAAGATAAATTATATGTGGGCAGTGCATCCATAATTTCTATTGCCTCTGCAACCGCTTATAGCAATAACCTACTAGTCTCATCCATAGAAGAAAGAGAACTAATGATATGCATAGTGATGTCACCGTTAATCCGAAGCAAATCCCTCACACACAGCCGTACTACCCCTTTTGTCACTGGAGTTCCTAACCTGCAGATCAGTCATCACTCATACTCTCTATACCTGGATCAACCCTCGGGGTCTTGGGTACCTGACAAGTCCTTAGATTGAGGAAAGAGAGGATATAATAATCATCATGTCATACAAACTAATACACGGTCCCATCTATGATAAATCACATGCACAATTGCTACAAGGCTAGGCCAAAGCCCTTAGCCCAAGGAGAATTATTCACACATAGAGATGAGATCAACAATCACAAACATTGTAATGAAAATCATAAGATTGATAGCAATAGTCTTACAATGTCGCTAATCGGAGAACAAATCTACTATTACAAGTGGTGGAAGATGGCTATGGAGATGGAGAAGGGTTTGGAGATCTGGAGGCAGCTTTCTGGCGAGGTATGGCTTCTGGGGCACAGAGTCTTCTTGTTTCCCGTCGCGTGAGGCTTCTTTATATAGGGCTCCCTTCATGAAAGTTGTTCTCTTTGACCTAACGGAGGCGGCGCCAACTATATGACCGAAGCTATACGGTCGGAATTTTTGCTCCGGCCGTATAGTTGGTCGTTACAACGTCTGTCTTCGTTGGACGGCTCCTAGTTTCTTCTAGTCGAAGGAAATATCGTATCTTTAATTTTAATATAGTGATTCCCTCCTTTAAACGATATAATGTACACAGGAAAAATACAAGAACAAAGGATTGCATACCCCTATGAATATTAGCATTAGCGGCAGGATTTAGAGAGATATTTCATCAAAAATATGACTAATATCCAGTTTAAATGTGGACGTAGATGGCTATATTTCAGAGCCATCAGTTATCAAACAGAAAGATATCAATAAATCAAGTAAGGCGAACCTTTAAATTCTACGGCTTCATTCCAAATATTGATAAAACGGGAGGCCAGGTCGACCATCTCACGCATCAGTGGCTGCAACGTAAAGGAGAAATTCCCGAGGGCTGAGAAAGGGGTAGCCACAGACAAAATGAAAAGTCAACAACAGGACAAGCACTTACATCTTGCATACCAACTTATGCGGGGTTTTCAGCTATCGACATGCCTTTACCCGCTTTTTTATCTTCTTGGGTGGGGGAGGTTTTAGAGAGGTAGCCACGTTCTTCGGTCTCGGATTTTCTGCAGGTGCCTCTTGCGGATCCTCCGGCTCCATCAAATGAACTGGTGATTTAGCAAATGGCGACGCAATCGAAGCTCCAAGAGGTGATCCTAGAAAGTCTTCTTGTTCCTCATCACTTTTATTTGTTTACAAGAAAATTGACTTCAGTAGGGACACCGTATCATGTAAGGGAAAATAAAGGAAAGTGATACATACGAGGATATGTTTTGGGTCATGCAGAGAAGTTCCATCATTGGGGGAGCAGAAGATACAGGTTCAACAAATTTTGGCTTCGAACCTATTGAATCGTCGGAGTCTTCGACCGTTTCGATAGGTTCGGATCGCTTCCTTTTCCCGACAACTGGAACCCTCTTGAAATCTTGGGAGTTAGTCGAAGGGACGTAGGTAGTGTCATGAGAAGATTCAGCAAAAGATGCCTCCCCTTCACCTTCGGCTACAACTCCCATACTAGAAAATTCTTCGGATGCTACGGGGTTGGCCGGTAATTCCCCCTTTTCAGGAAGAGGAGGAAATGCGTACAGATGGTCATGACACTACAAAAAAAGTACAAAAGAAACAAGCCAGTCAACAAGGAGTGCATCATAGCAGAAATGGCAATGGTACAAAAAGGAAAAATATAAAAAGGGCAGCCGATAAACTTACATCGGGAACAAGATCTTTCTTGCCGAAGGGTTCCGATCGACGCTCTGAAGGAACTGGGTTCTTCTTAGTTAAAGTGGTGAACAAACATACCATTTTCTCAAGAGTCTCAACGGGAAGAGGGTCCGGTGAAATCCACATCGGATCTTTCTTGCCAATATAAGACCACATACCAGCTAGTCTAGCTTGGAGAGGTTGGATACACACTCCAAGAAAATAAGTCATAATCTGCAAACCTATTAGTTTGTGACCAACTTCAGTGTACAGCTTCTCGATCTGCTTTAGCAATGGATGGATTTATTGCATCTCTTTGGCACTTGGGTGCTGATCCCATGAATCAAGTCGCCGACAGGTTTTCTTCGAGTCAAAAGGGGCCAACCCGAACTTCTAGCACTCAATCTACCGGTCCTTGATGTAAACCACTTAGCTTTCCAACCTTGGTCAGAGTCCGCGATCTTGAAATCTAAGTATTTAACTTCTTGGCGAACGGATATGATGGCACCACCCATGTCGTGGACAATGATGTCCGTGGCATTGCGGCGAACGCAGAAGAAATATTTCCAAAGGACCCAATGTGGATCGATCCCAAGAAAAGACTCACACAAGGTCATAAAGTAGGCGATGTGAAGAATAGAGTTTTGCGTGAGCTGATAAAGCAGCACACAGTAAACGAAGAGCAGGAATTCATGCGCTAGAAGGGAGAGGCCACGGTAGAGAAAATAAATGAACATTACCTTCCACCCGGGCTGAGGCATAGGATCAGCTTCATCTCCTGGAACCATGAAGGAATCTTGCTCTAGGAGGCAGGACTTGTGGGCTTCACGCAGCTCCTTCTTGGTTTGCTTGGAGGCCTCCCAACCGACGGCCCTTTTAATCTTCGCCATAACATCGGCGGTGGAAGAACCTCCTCTGGACCTGCCCATGATACCTCTCGAGAAGGAGCACATACTGCGCGCAAAAGAAAGGTGAAGCAGGAAGCAATGGAGCATAGGAGTGGCACAACGAGGAAGATGAAGTGAATAACAAAGGAGGGAAAGTAAACAGTAAAGATTTTACCCTAAAGTTTATAAAGAAAGGGACAGAAAACGTCAGCCGTCCGATCAGGATGGTGAAAATCAGAATACAGGGGATGACGACACGTGGCGAAGCATCACAAAGCGGAAAATGAATAACAAGTACTATCTCATAACACAATATCCACCATAGGAATTACAAAGATAGATCCATATTTATGCAAGGCACATCATATAGACTTCAACAATGATCATACTGAAGGGAATATGCCCGAGAGGCAATAATAAAGTGGTTATTATCTTATTCCATGTTTATGATAAATGTTTATTTTGCATGCTATAATTGTATTGATCGGAAACATCAATACATGTGTGTTTAATAAACAAAAAGGGTTCATAGTCATGCCTCTCTTATAGACTAGCTTGTTGATTAACAAGATGATCAAGGTTTCCTGATCATGGACATTGGATGTTGTTAATAACAAGGTCACAACATTAGTTGAATGATGTGATGAACATTCATCCAAAGTATACCATTACGATCAAAGTCATTATGTTTATATTGCTATAACATCATACAAAGTAATCTTTATCCTTAGACCATGAGATCATGTTAATTGCTAACACCGAAAGAGTATCTTGATAACATCAAACGTCACACCGTAATAGGGTGACTATAAAGATGGGTTCAGTGCTACGATGGTGTTATGTTGAGGCTCATGGACCAAGAGTGGAATTTGTCAATACCGATGACGGATAGATATACTCTGGCCCCTCTCGGTGATATCACATTGAAATAGCTTGCAAGCAAGTGATGTGATCACTAGAATGTTATATCACGGGAACGAGAAAAGAGTGCATGTCGGTAACGAGATCAAACTAGGTATGGAGATACCAATGATCGAATCTCGGACATGTAATATATCGCGAGACAAAGGGATTTAGTTACTAGCGTTGAAGGTTCTCATGATCACAGAAGTCATCGTTGAATGTGTAGGAGTCAGTATGGATCTCCAGGTCCCGCTTCTGATTATTGATCTGAGAGGGGTCTCAATCATGTCTGCATTATTCGCGAACCATAGGGTGACACACTTAAGAGTTACCGGACACCATTTTGGAGCACATATGTTTCACACGGAAGAATTGCAAAGCGCAGTAATTGTTTCGATAGAAACCAGAAATTGTTTCGGGTGAAACTGCAGAAAGTAGTTCTGCATGTGATATTTAAATATTGCAAGGGGTTATATGTGAATGTTTGTTAATTAAAGTAATTAACAAATTCTGAATAAATTTAATAAAAGAGTTTTATTAAATGAGAGATCATTAAATTTGGAGAAACTTAATGCATTTAAAGTGGAGACTTTAAAAGGGAATGTGAAGAGGCATTTTAATGTGGGGGGGTTACCACCACATGAATGGGGGAGGTGAGGGGTCACCCCCCCATGCGCCGGCCATGGAGAGAGGGGGCACCCCCCCTCCTCCAATAAAAGGCCACCCATTCCCTCCTTCATCCACACACCTCCTTATGAAGGATCTCTCTCCCCCTCTAGAATTATTTCCCCATGGTCTCGGATTAGCGAGATACATGTTCCCGGTGGTATTTCGTCTGGAAGGAGTTGCTTCTTCCGTTGGATCGCTGGAGCGAGGAGGTGGAGGTTGTCCGGTGGCTTGAACGTGTGTGCGAGTGCGGATGCGCTGCTGATTTGTGGCGCTCGGACTTCCTCACGATCTTGAGATCGGCAAGTGTACGACTACATCAATCGCGAGTTCCTACTTGTTAACAAAGCTCGTTGTCTACGAGGGTAAGTTCTCGTTGGATGTATGTCCACCCGTTGCTTTGTACCTAGTAGATAGATCTTGGCGTGTAGTTCTCATCGTAGGATTTTTTTATTTTCTATGATGCGGACCCAACAGTGGTATCAGAGCCTGATCTATGCGTAGGTGCTTTGCACGGGTAGTACACATATGTTTATATGTGGGCGATGATGATTATGTTATTGCATCTTCTATGTATTTTGGATATTGGTGGCATAGTGGGATGAAGCGGCCTAGACCAACCTTATATGTCATTGTATATGAGACCGGTTCCACGATTGACATGCAACTAGTTTTGCATAAGTGGTTGGCGGGTGTCTGTCTCTCCTACTATAGTCAATATCTGATTTACAACGAGTTGCTAATAACTTGGTTATCCTCGTTGTGGTTCATGTTCGTAGGTAAGAATGGTTCTATCTCCGAAAGCCCTAAGCCACGTAAAACTTGCAATTAATAAATTAGAGGCGTCTAGTTTAGATCGTTGCTGGGCTAGTGTCTTGATATGGTATTGTTGTAAGTAGATGTATGATAGATACTCTTACACCACATTCAACGTGTAAGTTCCATAGACCTTGGCCTTACACACAAAGGAATGATAGTGATCATACCATGATGCAAATGATAGAGATCAAATGCATGAACCATATCATCTCACTTTACACATTAGATGTTAGCATCATATACTGCTAGTTTGGCGCTTTCTGTAGCATTGTAAGTTGATCCCCCATTTAGATATCAAGATAAAAATGTGTTATTCCTTAAGTATGCACCGTTCTATGGATCGTGTTTCGAGATATCACGTGATGATCGGGTGTACTCGACTCGACGTTTTCATACAATGGGTGTAACACAGTTTTACACACGCGAGTACTAAGGTTCTTACTTGGCGAGCCTAGCATGTACAGACATGGTCTCGGAACACGGACTAAAAGGTTAAGCATGAGTCATATAGTTGATATGATGCCCATATTGATGCTCTCCTTTGAAGCTACACCGACTCACGTGATGATCGGACTTGGTGTAGTGGATTTGGTTCATGTAATCACCAAAAAGGCATGAGGGATGTCGTTTTTGAGTGGGAATTCATTTCTAATTTGGATTAGTCGAACTCAATTTGTCATAAACTAAATCGAAGTGAATTTGCATAATTTGTTGTAGTCATTGGCATCTCTTCACTACCTTATGCTTAGTTTTAATTGAGATAGTAGAACTATAGAATTCTGGATATTAACTTTACGAACTGGTATCGTATTGTTTTGAATGTCAATTTAAAGTTTAGAAGTCCTATTGCAAACTTTTAGCAAACTCTATTTACTCCATGAAGTTTAATAAGTAGTATTAAATCAAGAGTAAGAATTCCAATGTTAGTATCTAAAGTATCATGTTTGCCTCCATGATTATTGATATTCAAAAGTTGTTTTAATATCAATATTATATTGGAGCTAAAAATTGTTTTAGAAACCATCATGTGTGAAAGATATTGTGATATCTGAAACAATGTTTTTGGTTGCATTATGATAGAGTATAATTTAGCAAAATACATGTTCTCATGATGTATGAGAATTTGTGAAGGATGGAGATGCTGGGCATCCGAATCTCCCAAAAGGTTTTGGGAACTAAAATTATACTCGTCATTCTTCCTTATAAGCTATAGTAGCTTGATCATGAAAGTTGTCATGATAAGGATGAATAGAAGATGTAAGTAAAATGTTTACTACACTAAAAGATTACTAAAGAATGGATTTTTGAAAGAATACCAAACATTTGATGATGGTGATCCACTTCAAAGTGCAAGTCCAAAGGTATTAGTATTTGACTATATACAAGCTTTGTACCATGTGTCATGTTAGTGACACCACTATTAATGTTGATAGATTCTTTTAAAGGAAAAGGAATTGCTGAAAGAGAATCTATAAAATATTTGGCAGGAAAGAAAAGTTAGAAATGTCCAGCTTAGGTATATAGAAGATATACATGTTATGGCTGTATTCCTTGCTTGTTAAACAATGTGGTTCTGAGGTATTGGATACCGGTATTGGATACCGAATTGGTTGGTATGAAGTGTCATACAGGACAACGCAATTCATGAACTGCAATGGCCTAAGTAACTAGCAAGAGAATAAGTGATGTTGTTCATCGAAAACAAATAAAGTGTTATTGTGTGTTTTGCTGTCATCAAACCTAGCCTTCAAGATTTGTTTTAAATACTTGTTATTTTGTTCTGGTATTATGAGAACAATGGTTGTTCAAATAATTACCGTATTCCATAAAGGATGGATGAACTTTTACAAGTCTAGTGGGAGAAATCACATCCATAAACATTATTGCTAAAATGTCGCAAGACAAATGATTAAAAGATTACTTATGAAGTGACATTGCTGTTTTAAATTATATTGGAAAGAAAACATGAAGAAACTCCATGTTGATGGATTTTTGGAGTCTTTGATTTTGATCAATTGACGCATGTGAGACTTTCCTCGAGATAATTGAAACTCCGTCCATAGGCCAGAGAGGAACGAATGACTAGCTTATTGGAAATTGTGCATGCTGATGTGCATAGTCCATTATGTGTAGCCATATGCGATGGATCTTTTTGCTTCATATGCTTTCTCCGAAAATTTGAGTGAATATATCTGTATATTTACTTAATAAGGAAGAGGTATGAAACATTTGAAAATTGTTCAAAGACTTTCAAGATGAAGTGGAAAATCATTGTAACAAGAAAATAAAGAGTTTATGATTCGATCATAAAGGAAGATACTTGAGTTACATATTTAGCAAAACACTTAAGATTTGAGGAATTGTTCCATGATTTGTGTTTCCCGATAAACCATGGGAGTATGGCATATTCGAGAGATGAAATCAAACCATGTTTAACATGGTAAGATCAAAGGTGTCATTTATAAAACCGCCATTATGTTTTAAGGATTAAAGCTTTAGAGACTACCCCTTTTACACTGAAAAGAGCACCGTCATGATCCGTTGAAATGACACCATATAAGTTATGGTTTGGGATAAAACCCGAATTGTCTTTTCTTAAATTTTGGTATGCTATGCATAAGTAAAATGTTTACATCCAAAGTCGGATAAGTACGTCTTTGTAGGTTATCCCAAAGAATCTGTTGGGCATTTCTCCATAAAACCGAGGACAAAAGAGTTTGTCACTTGGAACGTCAAGTTTCTTGAGAACGAATTTTTCGCGAAAAGTTAAGTGGGGGGAAAATAGAACTTTGATAAGGTTGTTGAACCTTAGCTATATGTGCTAAGTAGCGCAGCGCCAGAAAGTGTCCCGGTGGCGGCCACAATGCTCATGGCTCTCGTGATTACAAAAGGTGTGATCTCGGAGATTAGAGTTCCTATTGAACCGTGTGGGTCGGTAAGAATCAAATAGTGTGATTTGATAAGCAAGTCGTTATTGTTTTGACAATGATGAACCGACTACATGCAAAGAAGCAATGATGGGCCCTAACTCCATAAAATGACTAGAAGTCATAGAATCCGTGATAGTATCCATACATGAGAAATCAAGTTTCTGAACTTGGAAGACCCTCTGGAAAGGCATGAAGCCTATCGGTCGTGTTTGGATCTATAAAGAAATAAGACATGGATGTTTAACATCTATGAAATAGTCGACATGTCGGAAAGAAGTTTAAGGCAATGTTCAAGGAGTTGACTATGACAAGATTTGATCTTTCATAGCGATATATAGTCTTGACGGATTAATGTACCAACCACTACATATAATTTGGTATATGGTGGTTAAATAAACAAAACAAGGTTCTTCTAATAGAACGGTTACCTAGGACGTGTACATGACATGGTCCGAAGGGTTTTTGTTAATTCAGAGGGTGCTAAAATGGCATCTTATATTGACACAAGTTAAGAATTTCATTAAAATTAGATTTCGATGAAAGACTTGGGTAAAACCGGAATATTTCGCATCAATATCTATATGGATAGATTGAGGCACTAATATGGTTATGCCAGACATACATATATGAGATATTGAAAGGGTTCAATATGGAAACAACAAGAAAGGTTCTTGCTGCATGGAAAGGATTGTATCAAAATTCAAGTGTTTCAACACTTGGTGAGTAAAATCACATGAAGATTTTGATTGATTATACCACAATATGTATATATCCAGAATGTCCTATGATCTAAATGTTATGAGCACATACCAGAATGATTCATAAGATGATCACTGGACGATAGTAAAGATATTCTTATGAGCTTTGGAAGGACTAAGAATATATCATGTATAAGTGACAAATAGTTAAAGGTAGTTCATTGTAAAGTGTTACATTGATACTAGTTTTGTCACAAGATACAGATTAAATTTATCTCAATTTAGACTATGGGTGGCACAATGTAATGGAAAGGATGTTCCATGATGGATTTGGATGACTTCCAAAGTTGAGACATTGTGACGGATACTACAACAAAAGGCTAAGTATATAACTGCTATAGTAGCAGCAAAGGAGGGCATTTGTGTTAAGTAGTTTGTTATCAAACTAGGTGTGGTTCAAAGTGGGTTAATACTATAAAGATATATTGTGTGACAATAATATCAACATATTTTAACCCGAACAAACTAAAGGTCTTGCCAAAGGACCAAATTTATACAATGCCATCTCATTTGAGAATGAGTGATGCGTAGAGACGCAAAGACATGCAAATACACACGGACCTGAAACTGTCAGATCCGAAGATTATGTTAACCACTAGCAATAGCGTATATGCAACACCAGAAAGCCATAGGTGTTCAATACGCAAAGTTTTTCAAACTAGATTATTGACTCTAGTGCAAGTGGGAGACTGTAGGGAATATGCCCGAGAGGCAATAATAAAGTGGTTATTATCTTATTCCATGTTTATGATAAATGTTTATTTTGCATGCTATAATTGTATTGATCGAAACATCAATACATGTGTGTTTAATAAACAAAAAGGGTTCCTAGTTATTGATTAACAAGATGATCAAGGTTTACTGATCATGGACATTGGATGTTGTTAATAATAAGGTCACAACATTAGTTGAATGATGTGATGAACATTCATCCGAAGTATAGCATTACGATCAAAGTCATTATGTTTATATTTGTATAACATCATACGAAGTAATCTTTATCCTTAGACCATGAGATCATGTTAATTGCTAACACCGGAAGAGTATCTTGATAACATCAAACGTCACACCGTAACAGGGTGACTATAAAGATGGGTTCAGTGCTACGAAGGTGTTATGTTGAGGCTATGTATCAAGAGTGGAATTTGTCAATCCCAATGACGGATATATATACTCTGGGCCCTCTCGGTGATATTACATTGAAATAGCTTGCAAGCAAGTGATGTGATCACTAGAATGTTATATCACGGGAACGAGAAAAGAGTGGTAATGAGATCAAACTGGGTATGGAGATACCAATGATCGAATCTCGGACATGTAGTATATCGCGAGACAAAGGGATTTAGTTACTAGCGTTGAAGGTTCTCACGATCACAGAAGTCATCGTTGAATGTGTAGGAGTCAGTATGGATCTCCAGGTCCCGCTTCTGATTATTGATCTGAGAGGGGTCTCAATCATGTATGCATTATTCGCGAACCGTAGGGTGACACACTTAAGAGTTACCGGACACTATTTTGAAGCACATATGTTTCAGACGAAAGAATTGCAAAGCGCAGGAATTGTTTCGATAGAAACCGGAAATTGTTTCGGGTGAAATTGCAGAAAGTGGTTCTGCATGTGATATTGAAATATTGCAAGGGGTTATATGTGAATGTTTGTTAATTAAAGTAATTAACAAAATTCTGAATAAATTTAATAAAAGAGTTTTATTAAATGAGAGAGCATTAAATTTGGAGAAATTTAATGCATTTAAAGTGGAGACTTTAAAAGGGAATGTGAAGAGGCATTTTAATATGGAGGGGTTACCACCACATGAATGGAGGAGGTGAAGGGGCACCCCCTCCTCCTATAAAAGGCCGCCCTCTCCCTCCTTCTTCCACACACCTCTTTGTGAAGGATCTCTCTCTCCCTCTAGAATTATTCCCCCATGGTCTCGGATTAGCGAGATACATGTTTCTGGTGGCATGCTTCCGCTGGATCGTTGGAGCGAGGAGGTGGAGGTTGTCCGGTGGCTTGAATGTGTGTGCGAGGACGGATGCGCTGCTGAGTTGCGGCGCTCGGACTTCCTCACGATCTTGAGATCGGCAAGTGTACGACTACATCAAGCACGAGTTCCTACTTGTTAACAAAACTCGTTGTCTTCGAGGGTAAGTTCTCGTTGGATGTATGTCCACGTGTTGCTTTGTACCTAGTAGATAGATCTTGGCGTGTAGTTCTCATCGTAGGAATTTTTTTGTTTTCTATGCTGCGGACCCAACACATACATGGAGAGATTAGATCAAGTTGCCACCACAAACCCAAATTCCAGGGGATGGACTACTCCCCACTCCGAGCGGAGACACCTCCCATCGATTTTCGAGAGTCTACCCTACCTGCGTTGGCGCCGACGAGCGAGCGGCGGCGGAGGTCGACGCAAGGGAGGAGGCGCCGGAGTTCCCCGCTTGTTCCCTAGCTAACGACCTTCTTCTGGTCTGTGCCGGCGCCGACGAGCGAGCGGCGGCGAAGGCCGGCGCGAGGGAGGAGGCGCCGAAGTTTCCCTCTTGTTCCCGACTGATGCATGTAAAATGCATACATGAACTTTGTAGTTTGTTGGCATGATTTCTCATATATTTGCAAGATATATGATGTTAGATCCTTTTTTACATTGATTTCGGAGATTTTCTAAACAATCCCCTCTCTATTAGCGTTTTTGACTTAAAACGAGCTACAGAAATTCAAACGGAGCTAGGTTGACAGGAGCTGTTAGATAATTTCCATAGAAATCCAACAAGATAAAGTAGAATCCAAGGGGCCCAACAAGCTGAAAATGGCAGCCCATTTACTACAGGGCGCTCCACCTGCATGATCTTAGCCGTCGAAACTCCGATGCCATTGATTCCACCGCCATTCGCTTCATTTTGACCTTAAAACATCTATATATACCACCTGGCGGCCTTTCTCGAGAAGCACGTAGGCAGAGATTGAAAACCAAGTAACAGAGAGCCAGCAGGCCATCGCCCGAAGGAAGATTGGAGGGGAACCGCTGTCGAAATCGCCTGCGGCACGTCTCCTCCTTCACCAACGCCTCTTCGTCGCTCTCCATGATGGGGGGCATGGCTTTGAAGAAGGAAGGGGGCGTGGTCAGGGTGTCTCTGGAATCGTGTCCGGGTCGGGGACGTCCGGGGATGTCCGATTCATGGTCAGGATGCCAGGGTTGTGGTTGTTTTGGGTTAAGAAACACTTTCCAAAAAGTAGGAGGTTTCTAGATAGTTATCTAGGAACCTCTTAGTGGGGGTTCTGAATAGTCCTGTCCTAGAAGGATTTTTCCTATACATGACATATTCATACTACTCCCAGGTGTAGTTACACCAACGTGTGTTTCATACTATCTAGGAAGTATCTACCATACCGGAGAGTATATACGCGTATTATAAAGTATATAATACTAATTAGGTAGTATACGTACTACATTTTTGGTACTATGTATGATTTTTTCACAGACTTCTTTTTCACGTACAAATATGAAATCAACCAGTAAATTTTTCGCGTACCTTGAGTGGAAGTATCTTAGATATAGTATATAAATATACTCTAACTCATAAAGTATCATATATATATATATATATATATATATATATATATATATATATATATATACACTTTCGTATGGAGTATATGAGGCATAGGTGTAACTACACCCAGAAGTAAAAAGGATTTTTCATATATATATACATATATATATATCGAAAATAGTGGGATACACATGCGGCTAGCTACGCACTCACATATAACCATTGGATCAACTACAAAGTTTCTCAGGTGTGAACCCAGGAGCCAAAAGCAAGCACACACGCTGTTACAACTTACAACACATGCATATTTTCCCAACCAAAACCACCATCCGTTATGGCCACAAAAAAGGAAATGCCACATCCAACTCCACTAGCTAATTGCAAAATGAGAACTTTCACTAGCGAATTTTTTTTACCCACAATAATGTTCCATTACTTTTTTGCCTACAATCCAAGCTTTGTGGCCCTCTCCAAATCCTTTATCAGCTCAGCTTCCAACGCGACAGAGTTCTACGCCCTCCTCTTCCACCCCTATATGGAGATCACACAATAAGCTCGCTGCCGCAATAAGCTAACCACGCTCAAGTTGAATCCCAAATTCCCACACCAACGGAATTGTTTTTGGAGCCACAGGCAAGAGTTCTACACCTACTTTTTCCATGCATGCACGAGATTTTACCCTACTAGTTTCCCTTGCTTAGTTTCTATCGCTTCAGTTTAGTTTTCGCAGATTTTAGCACGCGGAGAGACTCTGCTTGGATGAGCAGCTCCAGGGGGACATGGGGAGGCAGGAAGGTCCGTACACGGAAAGAAGCACCGGCGAAGGCTGCGAAGAACATCAAGCAAGCATCCTATGCGAACTCGCATCTTTTCTGCGAGCACAACAGCACTGTCAAGCTTTTTACAGAACAGCAGAAAAGGCTCGCCCAATATACTGGATTTCCGTCATTCGCAAAACCGATGCATGCAATCCAGTTCGACAGACAGTTCACCGCTTGGCTAATGGCCAAAGTAGACACCATGACGAGGACAATCGGCCAAACTACCGGTCGGAAGCTCATGTTCTTCGAAGAAGACGTTGCCATCGTTTTCGGCACGACTATCCGCGGGAAAGAGGTATGTGATGCATCCCTAGATAAATCGCAAGCTATGCGATGTAAAATAGAGGGGACCATAGGCATGGACGAACACACAACCTCCCCTAGGGCCGCCGCTAGAAAAGGACACTGTGAGAACTTGCTAGGCGCGAGCTTTCTGTAGAGGAATGCAATGCGTTCAAGGTTTCATTTGAACAACCCGGGTGAGTGAGAATCCGTGAACTTCTGGCCAGCACTCTCCAATCCCGAACTGATAGATACACACATTCAACTGGGCATCCTACATAATCTGTTCTGTTATGTCTGCATGCCACGCACGGAGCAAGGATGGCTACCCGTAGAAACACATGGTACACGCCACGCGCCGGAACGGCCCTTTTCCTACAGGTATGTTCTATCAGTTTGCTTTTTCCCCCGCGCACTGGACATCCGTTCTTCTTCTTTTTTTGGTCTAGCCCTTTTGTGTCTACAACCTTATTCTCTTTTTTTTTGCCCGTTCTAATTGAACTCGTCGCAAATCTGTACCCAGATTTTCTATCTGGACAAGATGGATTACGGCACCATTTCATTGCCGAAGGGAGGCCGGCCACGCATGGACATGTACGACCACCTCATGGCAGAGACCATCGATCGGTCTTAGGGGCCAAACACCGTGCAGAATGTTTGGCGCCGGTGAGGTAACTGCAAAACCCATTTTATCATGAATTCATAGCCGTTACTTTCACTGGTCGTCACGCTCGTAACCACCTGTTTCTATGTTGCCCCGCCACGCAGGCGAGAAGGGTTCCTTTTTAACAAGACAGCTCCCGATCGAGAAGTTAAATTTGAATGATGAGGCTGCTAAACTCGAATTCACCCAACCACCTACCACCCGCAAGCCTGTACACGAGGGCCGAATAATATGCCCGCCAAGAGACACATCACGCCACCCATGCCGGCTGAAAAAGTTAATTAGCGGCAAGCAAGTTCCACAGTTGGGCAATCGGATCGGTCGGGAGACCCCAACAGGTCAATTACCTTTTACATATCACGCAAACTTAAATTTCCTTCCCGCGGCCATAAACCGCGAGGCATTATATTATTTACATTCACAACGCAAACAGTTTTTGTTGTATCCATTTTCCCGATATATAATGCAGGATCTAGATACGCCACGGCGCTCCTAAGTTCATAGAGATATCATCAGCAGACGTTATCGCACAATTCGGGGAAAATGGACGGCTCGAACCAGACATGTGCGACGTGCTTTTGCGACAATTCCAGCAACCAAACCAAAACGGATTACTTGTGGATTGGAGACACTTCCTTGAAGCCGACTTCTCGGTGATGGCATTTCTCGCCCTCTGCCCACTGTTGATTATCTTTTGAGCAAGTCCATTTTTTCGTATTCCTAACTTTCTCACTTTTTGGCGCGCCCCTCATATTTTTTTTGACTTCCTCCCATTTTGTTTGCTGAACACCACATATGCGCGTGATAGCTGGTGAGGACTACATTTCATCGAGACGCATACAACACCAGTGGGTTGGTAAACACATAAAAAAAGACAGATATGACTACGGCCCAGAAGCTCTACAGTTCTGCCGAACTTTCGGTGGTGTTAATCAAGGGGGCAGACTTACGTCGGTACGTCCTTTTCACGAATCGAAAGCAACAAATTGTTCTCACACCGGCTTTCCGCGGAGTTACTGTTTGACTTACTACTCCCTCCGTTTCAAAATATAAGATGTTTTAGCTTTGTGAAAGAAGTGTATCTAGACTCATTTTAATGTGTAGGTTCATTTAGCTTTGGAGTGAACCTAGACAATAAAAGGTCTAGATACACTCTTTTCGTAAAGCTAAAACATCTTATATTTTGAAACGGAGGGAGTACATCTCAATGCCAACACCGGCAGCTTGCCTCCAGAGTTCGTTCAGGACATAGATAGCTGAATTCGTACAGGTTTTTTTCCCCTCTGCAGCGTCCATGCATGCACCACTCTCAAGGCAACCCGCCGCCCCCTCCGTGGGTAGGGAACACTATTAGGTTTGTTCGGTTCATCCACTTCCATAGTAAATTGGAGTGGTTTGGGAGAGATTAGGAGGGATTTTGATTTAGATGGGATTTAGTCCCTCTCAACCCCTGCCAATCCGTTTTAATTTTAGTGAAACCGGACAAGGCCTTAGGGTTTCTGGCACACACGGTGGCAGGCTCACGTGGGGCAGAGATCACTGCTAGGGTTTTCTTTCTTCCGGCTCACACGGGGCGTTATCTGACAACCTTAATAACAATAATAATAGCCGTTTCCAGCCCGGCCAGGACTTTGATGTAACCGCTATCTACTAGTGATCTGTACGCATAGTAGGCCTCTTTTTTTCAGACTTCGGACTATTTATGTACCTGCAAAGCTGCATCACTTTGTACGAAATCCCATTTCCTTAGTATACGCTACCATTTAATTAAAATAACTTGCACCACAAGTCGCAAACCAACCTGTGGTTGGATGGTTAGGAGGTTGGTTGTACCCCCAGTCCACTAGAGTTCAAACCCCAGGTTTGACACTGTATGTTGCATAAAAGATAAAATATTCTTTCAGTGGGAGACGATGTTCCCGTCGATAGCGAGGCGCCCGTGGTGACTTCGTCAATCTTAAGACCCGATCCACCGGCTCAGGCTCTCGGAGGTGCTCATAGGGATAGGGTGTGCGTGTGTGCGTTCATAGGAGTGGTTACATGTACGTGTTGTCATACGACAGCAACCGTGCCCGCATTTTTTAGTACAATTGTACGTTACAGCATCGTCCTTCGTACTCCCATGGAAATTGTTTGAATTCGAGCCACAACGGTTGTGGAAAATGCCGAAAACTTACTAAATACATGTTCGATACGCTCACCCAACTCTAGTCGAAAAAATAGGATTTCACCCGCCTTTAAAGAATGAAGCCAGGTCGGCCGAACAGATACAAGGTAGACGGGAATCCCCTCTTAGAAAGCAGACCAAAATAAACAAGAAAAATACGGAAAATCTAAACTTGCCACTGAAAACAAACAGACAAGACCAGAGTGAATCATGACTCAACGCCGACACCCCTAAGAGGGGTAACGTCAAAGCACGCCTCCGACGCCGAGAACAAAGGTCAATGGGTTTTACCGGGAGCCCTGTCGCGCAGAATGGAGCCGCATCGGCGCACCCAATAGGTTAATGATACCAGCAGTCATCAACGTCGATGGTGCCGAAGCTCCTTTTGCGAGACCAACGCCAACCTTTCGGACCGCTCCTCGTCCTCCACCACACCTGCGTTGTCCCCAAGATACGCCTCTCAACGCACGATCTGGGAGATGCCGAAACTGAAGCGCCACCAACACCAAAGCCTCCCAACACCCTCTCCTTGCCACCCACAATGACCGAGGGTAGGAACCACAACCACTAACACATCGCAACTAAAAGGAAAATGCCTCAAAGCAAACCACCATCAGGCAGCGCAGTCCACCTTCCAGGGCCGCCGCCCCGGTGTCCGAGATCTCGCACTTGTCATGAGAATGCACAAGGACAAATCCCCATATCGAACAAGAGACAACAAAGATAGCCCTCCAGCACTCGAACATGGGTTCAACGAGCAGGGCAGCCCGGCAAGTAAAACCCGCAAGAACCAGATGATAGGAACTGCTAGGCGTATGCTTGATCCAGGTCTCCACACTAGTAGGAAAAGCCTTAGAGCGATTACTGGCATCCCAAATATAAAGCACGGCACCACTTGTAAGCGAACCAGTAGTGTCATTGAGACGCCACCACCTGGACCTACCCATCGCACTAGGTTAGTGGCGTGCGGTTTAAATGCCACAAACCGATTTTCCCGAACGCCGCCACTAAGCCTTTTCCTACTAGTGCCATGCACGGGGCAGCCACCCGAACCACCTCATGGTCAGGGGATGGGCCCCTAGACCCACGGTTGACTCTAAAACCCACGGAGGCCGCTAGACCTGCCTACCCAAATCAGACCAGTATGGTCCTAGATCCGGGCTGAGGCAGGCCCAGAAGCCTCCAGTGTTGCTACACCTGCCGCCTTCGGCCCGGACGAGCAGCACAGGCCTCACACTCCTTTGTGCGGTGGATGGAATCCAAGGCACTGTGGTCGCCAGCGACGATCTACAAAAGAAGCAATGACATCCACATCCAGCCCCCGTGCTAGTAAGATGACCCCGCCGCCTGGGCCAGCCGCCCCCAACACGATGGTCCCCCGTAGCCGCACCTCGCTCGCCCACCGCGCTAGGAACAATAGGGCCGGCGATGTAGTTCGCCGCCGCCAGTCCGAGCTTCCCGGCATCACCGGCACCAGCCGGCGACTACAACAGCGGGAGGGAGGGGGTATGGGGAGACGAGAGTAGCACGGCTAGGCTAGGATACTGGTTGATCGCGGCGGCCGACCAAGGAGCGACACGTCTGTTTTTCCATGTTGGATCACATGCAGTTCCACACAAATAAAGTTACCAATCCAGAACTTAAGGCGCCGTATAGTACCCTAAATCTGGATGGTCGGCCGGTCTTGGAGATGCGAATATGAACCATACACATGTACGATACCGTATTTACCGGTTTGCTTCTCCCTCCACCGGCATGCACACACCATAAAGCGATAGTTACCATTGGAGATAAAACTATAGACCACCTGCCACAACCATATACACTGCCACACCTACATGTACAAAAGAAACACACCGATTGCACAAACTGGTTTGCCACATGGACAATGAAAAAAAGAACGGTCATAGTGCATGCCACAAAGGAAACAAGTGACCACACTAAAATAAACCACGAACTGGTTTGCCATGCTAGTTACCACCAAAAAGTAGAACATCGTTTTAAAAATGCATGCCACAAAAGCAAAATCGGCGTTGTTCACAGCAAGCACACTAAAAGTAAAATGCACACCACGGATCAAAGTCTGTGGCTTCTGGGGTGGCAGGAGCAGACCTATTTTTGCATGCATGCACGATGCTGTTGACGGTGCGAGACGGAGATTCTAGGTGCCGTCGGTCCTTTTATGCTCTCTGGTCGCTGCATCGGGATTAGTGAACCGTTTTGCTCACCATATCCAACGATTCCTACTACGTGCGTAGGTAGCCGCACGCTTATAAAATCCGCGTCTATATGTGGCCAGCATACATAGTTACAATTACAACACGGCATGTACCTGTATACAACATACATAGTTACAATTACAACATGTACCTATCCAAATTTTCAATGATTTCAAATACCCGCAAAAAATCTCTAGCATAATATTTGGAGAGATATAAAAGATGGATTATTATTGAACTTTAGGGAGAACGGTTCTTAAGTGGTTGGTGGATTACATGTCGGCATATGGCCACTCAATCAGAACAACCACGTCCCCCATAGAAGAATCGTCCATCGTCAATGTCAGAAATAGGATAACAGTCTTCCCGGCTTACGAAAGATGGCAAATCTCCGTTGACGGCATGGTAAATGCCATCTAAGTCGATAAGACTGAGACTATTGATGGATGCTGCAGTGCCGCTTGATGGAACATAGCCATTTCCCATAGGAGGACTTGGTGTTGGTTTCTGGTGAGATACATAGCCACCAAATCTAAGCTCCATTGGTTTATCTATCATCCCTGGAAGTAAGGAGCTCGGGAAGTAACCCACTTTTTCAGGAGAACTGTTTGATCCATAATATACATGCCAATCACCAGAAGTTTTGTCCTACAAGCATGGACAACAAATACATGTATCTATTAGGATAAGAAAATCATTTACTATTAACTAAAAATAATAAAGAATTATAACTGATTTCTTTATGCAGTATATGGTAAGTGGGAGTGCGCACTGGATAAGTATAGAACCATTTTCCTTTATATGTAACCAGTCTCCTTAAATCCATGGTGCTAGAGCGATGATTAATTACAATGCATTCAAATTAATTTGAATACTTCCTTCGTCCACAAATAAGTATACTTCTAGGATTGTCTTAAGTCAAAGATTTAAAATTTTAATCAACTTTATTATATGTAGTAGCAACATATATAATATCAAATTGATATATTATGAAATTTCACTTCAAACCGGATCTCGTGATATGATTTTGGTATCATAAATGTGGCTACGTTTTCTAAAATAATTGGTCAAAATTTAAAAGATTTGACTTAAGATAAAACTAGAAGTACACTTATTTACGGACGGAGGGAGTAGGATTTTATATTAAAATAGCTGTCTGGTATACATATCCACATAATTCTTGGCTCCCTATATGTATAGTGAGAAGAAACGTCGAGCGTACTGGGAAATTGGCAATAATTTGCGGCAAGCATTAAACCTTGATCATATAAATCTTTATCTTAATAAACAAATAAATAAGGGCATTTAAAACTTGATCAGAGCCTTCGACTCTAAAGACACGAGTAAGAGAGTCTCCAAATAAAAAGTGAACATTTACAACACTAGTTAACATGGAGCATTTAAAATTTGATGATATATCTAAATAATACATATATCAGTGCATTTATTTCAGCACAAATTATCTTCGATAGATTGTGTGCATCAAAAACTAATTTGAATCCATTAAGAAATATCAACATAAAGGGTGCCGATCGAGATCTTGTGACCCCTTACAAACAATGTTAACTTGCCTGAGTCCAATAAATTCAAACTCTGTAATCACTACAACAAACGTGATTATACATGACACTTATTCTGTGATGATTCGGCAAAAAAGGTCAGAGATTCATCCAAATTGTGATGTTTTTTTATTGAATCATCACTGAATGTGGGTCACAGATAATCACATTTGTTGTAGTAAATCCTATTCTAACACCTTAATAAAATCCCAATCGACATAAAGAAGAAAATTGAACAATATGTCATCAGTATTTATATATATACACATACATGTTAAATATGTCATAAATCTCATCCTAGATGGTAGATTCAATGGTAGTGAACTAATATTTTATATTACTCTAAGTAGTCAAATTCACATCCTTATTTTTGTGTGAATATTAGCTAGATGAGCGAAACTAATTTGATATACACAATTACAATTTTGTGAATTATAGGCATGCGAATGTAGACCATGTAAGCACTCCCCTAACACAAACTTACAAGTGATAGGGCTTTGGTTAGCCTTACTTTTGACTTTTTAGAATCTAGCTTATAATCCTAAGAAAAGTACAAATATAGGTGATCTCCGCATATGCCATCATGCAACAATATCCATTCAAAAGTGATAAAGCCAAAAACACCTATTTTCGGGATTTTTTGGTATATAAGAAAAGGTAGAAAAGGAAAATAATAAATGATAAAGAGTAACTAAACACGCCCATAGAATGAGATAAATCAATGCATCAAACTCATTTTGTACAAAATTACACTCGCAGTCACATTCAAATAAGCTCTAATGTCCAAGTAGTTTTCAAAGAATTCATGCATATATGTTGCAATACACATCAAGAACAACAATTGCAATAACTTCATGAAATTTCAAAAATAATAGCACATAATATGCCCATATCTAAATAATAACTGCTACCATAACAAACGAACTAGTACACTTTAGTATTAATATTTTACCTTCAATATCCTTATTGTGATGTTTGGTTTGTTTCCATCAATGACATCGCCTGGAGTAGTATTTGATGATGTCTTTTGAAATCCAGGACAAATCATGTTCAAGCAGCCCTTGCCAGGAGTCGCTCCTATCTGCCATTGCAATGTCAGATCTCATAAACTTTTAAAAAATTGCCCTTCTACATGAACTTTTATTGTGATCCTAATAGTGTGAAATGCCAAGGCTACGTATTACATGACATTAATTACCTACAATATCATATGTGAAATTATTATTCTATGATACATGATGCGAATTACCATGCCAATGTATTTATGATACATAAATGCATAATTTTTAATAGGTAAATACAATATAAAGTTAATATCCATACATTACTAAACACTTTTAGATAGCGGTCACTCGTCCCATTTTAGAAATACAAATACTTCAATATTATAGAGCTTTGACTTTGCAAAAAAGAAACTTACAGCCCATCCAACGTAGAAATGAGTCTTGGAATCCTTGTACAAGCTTGGATGAATCTATTGACGATTTATAGTATGTGTTAATATTGAGGTTAGAAGTCAAAGGCTAATAGTAATTGTAATGTTGACAGTGCGATAATTTCTTCTGAACTAATCATTTTGTTTTGATAACCATCCTTTGATAGATACATTCCTATATTCATAACACTTTGTATGAAACAATATTGTTAAACTAAATAAAAAATGTATGAGGTTTGCATAAAACTTTAGGAAATAAAAGGCCTAAATAGTGCATGTGCATGCTAAGTATTATCCAAAAATGTGGAAATAAATATGTAAAAAGAATACACATATATTATATTACCAGGCCCAATTAGATCACCAACAAACTTTCGTGGAAGGCTGGTGTACACATTATTGAACATAAACCTATGAACTTTTTTAATGTAAATTTTCATATATATGTTTAACTTACATGCCATCCAAGTTGAATTGCATTATCAAAGATGGTTCTCCATCTCCTCTAGTGAGAACCCAAGCGCCAACTGCACTTAATTGTCCAGGTTGTAAATTCAAGCCATGGACATCTTAATAGTTTATATCACTTTTTGGAGGCCACACATGATGGGTCAACTGTCCAGATAAAAATAGCAACATAAATGTAAGAAAATTCTTTAAGGATGTCAATGGTAAATAATATCTAGTCAAACGAATTAAGTGCATGACATATATACTACTCACATAAGTGTATGTCGAATTGTTTCCTGTTGCAAGACCAAAACTTGGCTGGAGGAATTCAGGGTGAATTTCAAGGGGTGTGGTTTCTAGATGACCCACAGAAGAGAAACATCCTCTTGCGATTGTGTTGGTGATTAGCACAACAAACAACACAATCTGATGAGTATGTTTCTCCATTTATTTAGATGTGAAGAGTGAACCGGTGGTGTGCCTTGTGTTATGGACTCGGGTATCTCTATATATAGTAGAAGAGACTTTGAGAGTATTCGGAAATCGAGAATAATTGGTGGCAAGCATTTAAAACCTAATTATACAAAATAATTAAGCGCACAAATGAAATATAGACAAAAATTCTTGAAGAAATCTTGAGATTAAGAAAGAAATCAATGATGTCATTTAATACTTGATCACACCCTTGGTCTAGAAATATTTGAATAAGAATGTTTCCAAAAATAAAAATCTGGCATTTATGATACTATTTAATATGGAGCAATTAAAATTTGATACAGATATCAACACATTTATATTAGAAAAAAAAGATCTTCAAAATATTGTGTACTACCCAAAGTGAATTTCAATATTATATGCATTGCGATTTAATTTATTAGAGATATTAGCAGGGCTGGCATGCGCCACGCCATGCCCGTGAATGCTTGTTTGCTAAGAGTACCTATAGAATACCAGCAAACGATACAAAAACACTACACTACCATCGAACTATCATAGAGAGATGCCCCTACTCACAACACCGACGATTGCAGCTCGGCTACACGACAAAGCTTGAAGCTATAATGACATTGCTCTATCCTAGTTTTTTGGCCCACCCTTGCCAGAAACTCCTCAATAGCCATCCGACTTGTACCGGCAGCGCCAGAAACTCCCCGGGAGCTATCCGACTTATGCCTGCAACCCAAGTATCGACTTATAGCCTGAGAGGGGTCAAGTCACTGCACCGGCTTTGTGAGAAAGTCGTTTGAGTAATCAGCAACATAGCCTATCACGTGCATAATTGCTGCCAAATACCAAGAACAATTTAATTCGCACAACGCTGCCTAGGAATGGGGCATGTCGCTGACACCATTTCTCAACGCATAGACCGAGATGGCCCATAAACAAGTAAAAACTTGAAAAAGGGACATCTCTGGAATTTGGAGTTAATAGCATAAAACCACCACTTTAGTAGCTAAGTTTACTATTTGGTACTAGTTTACGTTTTTTCTACCAAAATCTACAACTTTTGTCGTCGGTTGTCTCCGAAAACACCAATTCGCATGTAAACACGAATTGACACTGGTGCTAACAGCCCGGGCCCATCGTCAGTGCTGATGTGGCACCCCGGTTGACGTTTCCTGGCATGCCCGTTAGGGCCGTTAACGGCGCGCGGACCCCACCGCCGCCCACCGTGGATAAGGTGCACGATTCGTTGACCCCGAGCTCACTCGCGCACTCGCTGTCACTGCCGCTCGGAAGGCCGCCGCCGTCCCTTGTCGCCGCCCCCGCAACCCGTTCGCTCCGTCCGTTCGCGCCGCCCGTTCGCCATGCCCAGCTGGCACGACGGCTCTTCGTCGAGCACCACCGGTTTAGGGTTAAGCAGTGTTCAGATCCTGGAATTAAGGTTAGGGTTCCTCCCCGTGCTCGACCTTTGGGACCTCACCGCGCTCGACTTTGCTCCTGACACCATGGATGACCCTTCTTTATGTGGCATAGCGGTTGGGTGCAATGATCTCTGCCGCTGCCACAAACTCGAGCCGCGCAAGTGTGTAGCTTTTGAAGGAACAAACACAGGGAGGAAATTCTACCTAAACTTAAACCCCCGTATTCCAACGCATCCCTTCCAACGGTAGAAACTATACGTTGCGAACCTGCAGTGTGTGTGTGCCCAACTCGCCACCTCTCTAGCCTACATGCCTCAGCCAAACAAAAACAAAAAACACTCCACGCACGCGTTGAACAGATAAGATGTTGGATTATAACTTCCCCCATCCCAATCGCCTCTGAGAAAAAAAAATCCTTCCTTAGATATCGCTTCACGCCTCCACCTCCAGGACTCTCTCCTCCCACCGGTAACCATGCCCCCGCCGCCACCTCCATCACGTCGAATCGACGATCCTTCGTCACTGCTGCAGATTATTCCCCGTTCATGTTGGAAGGAACCTGATTTGATGGTTCTTTTTCCATGGCGATCTCTCTGGTGCATAAGGTAATATCTACGTCTATCAAAATCCCTAAGACTCCTCGAAATTTGTAGGCTCGTTTCCTGGCTTCACCTGATTTTCATTTTTCTACGGATCATATTCGGTGCTTCATGTGCAGCTTTGGTGTCTTCTGGATTCTTGTGTTCTTGGTCGGCTCTCAACTACGGCCACTGTAACCGGCATCTCCTGAAACGGCACCAGTCACGCCACCGCAAAGTAGTGTTCCCTGCCTCCCAAATATTACTATGTGCCACCTTTCCTCTATGTTGAAATTTCTGAGTATGTGTGGTTCGGTGGTCTAGATTATCACCTCTGATGTTTTTGGTAGCTTGGTCCTCTTCCGATGTTGTACATATAATGTCTGAACTTCTACCTGTGCTCATGCGATTTATTTATTTGTTCCAATTGTGAACATCCAGCCTCTGCATTGCTCGTATTTTTTAGATGCGTCAGCCACTCTAAAAATGTTAATACTTAATACTGGCTCATGGTATGTCTTATTAATTATCAAATGATTTTGCAAACCTTAATTGTGTTTTTTCTTGTGAAATACTATTATCAATTTCTACCAAAATTTCATACGTATCAGTTCCAAGCAGTTGATTACACATGCGCAGCTTGGGGAAATATATTGAATTACTTTGCTCGACTAACTGTGCCGGACCATAATTTATTCTTGTGGCTTTCTATGTCAATGGTTTTCAGCTTCAGGAGATATCAAGGCACGTATAGCTACTGCAGAACTGTAGAAACATGGACGACTGTGGGATGCCAACACATGCTTACATATGTGTACTTATGTAAGTGATATTGACTTCTGCATTTTTGCCCTCTTTTATCGCTTACACTATTCATGTATTTAGGATGATTTGAAGAGACTTGTAATGGAGAAGTCAAATTTTGCCAGCACGAGTAATGGAAAGATAGCTCGTAAATCAAATGTCTTGAATGCAATACTAGGAGTAGAGAAACCTGGACATGTACATGGGCTAGGACTAGTTCTGAATTATAATCAGGTCTATGATGAACTGTCATATTCGCCCCACTTTTAGATTATAGACCTTGCTTCATTGAAGGATGTATATATTTTCTGATAGACTTCACATAGAAAAATTGAATTACACATGAAAAACAAGGATGCTAAATGCTAGCAGTTCTAAATAAGAAGACATAAAACTATGAGAGATAGGTAAACTGAAAGGACTTTTACATTATTCCATAAATGTACTAACATTTTATTCAGTATTATAGGATTATTTTGGCCAAGGTTGAACAAAATTCAAAGTCATTTAAGTATATGGTGATGGTCAATCAAGAACTCGTCCGTTGGGAAACAAAGTAGTCTTGGTAGTGAATGCTGCATTAATTATTTCATGGAGTAGGAACAACACTAGTTAATTATATGGACCTGCAGTCATGAGTCCTGCTATAGATAAAGTATGTACTTCCTCTGTCCATATAAGTGACTTGGATTTGTCTAGACTCGCATGTATCTAGATATGTTTTAGTATGTAGATATATGTGAATCTAGAGAAATCCAAGTCACTTATTTATGTATCTAGATATGTTTTAGTATGTAGATATATGTGAATCTAGAGAAACCCAAGTCACTTATTTAGCACATGAAGAGAGGTAATAATAATAAGAAGGGTGCAAGCCAGCCTCTTCCGAAGAGGATCCGGGCTCAGGACGCTATCATCGTACCATCCACACAATATGGCTTGCCCCGAGTGCATGTAGCTGGTGATCCGATATTGACTCCAGATATGCTTCACGACACGGTTGGACCCATGTTAACTTTGCACGAGGGTGTCAAGACACTAGAGGGCATCCTTCTTAAAGACAAAGATCCAAATTACTCGGTTTTCATGACCAAGGTGCCATTCGACGTGGGCTTCGTCGATGAACCCCCCGCGGATATATTCTTCATAGTGTACGAGGACATCTTCAAGCTGTTTCTCACGAAACGGCTGGACTATAACTTGGTCCGCCTATACGCGCTCAATCTGGCGATCAAGAGAGAGAGAGAGAGAGTACCCCGGAAGTCGCGATAGTGGATCCCTACTACATGCGGGACAACCAGTTGGTCGAAGGATCAGAGGCACGGACCAAGGTGATGGCGTACCTCGATAAGTTCATGGTGGACAACAAGAGGAAGGACACACTTCTTTTGCCTTTCTTTCCCGAGTAAGTACACACTCGCTCATTGCCGTCGTAACTTATGCATTTCTTATAGATTTCTTCCTTTGCTCTATTTCCAACATTCCGTTCCAATTGTGTTGCGTAGAGACAAATACTGCACACTAATCGTCCTTGCCCCGAGGTATTCACTAGCCACGTATTTCGACTCAGGGAGTTTGACGAAGAGGAAAGACTACACCAGAATAAGGGGTGTTCTCAATGAGGCTCTCGAGGGCTACGCCAAGAAGGGATGCACCTTCGTAGATAAGGGGGAATGTATCAAGGATGGCAAACACATGTTCAAGCACGTGCTCGAGTTCCCCTGCGTCAAGCAGCCGGCTTCTGGTGGCTCTAAGGAGGCCTTCTACATCCTCCATCACCTTAAAGGCTATGTTCGGGATTGCCAGAACCTAACCCTGCCATCTAGTCTCCGAGGATGGGCCAAAACTTTGGCGCGAAGCGACGATGATGATCTTAGAGAAGACTTCCATCGCATTCAGCAGAAGTTGTTGCAAATCATCAATGAAGATGTCAACATAAGGGGGACCCTACAACAAGCCAGAAGGTTGAGTAAGAGGGAGATCGAAGAACGCCTCCGTAAGCAGGCTGACACAAGGACATGGATGACGAAAGAGAGCTATCTACCGTTCCCGAAGCTGAGCGAGAATAAGAAGTCTTCATGATCGATGTGTGCCTCTAGCATGATCCAGTGTGTGTATATTCTCAATGGACGCCTGATGTAGTGTGTGTGTCATAAACTTTACTATCTTGTGGTCGAAATGGTCGTTATTGTTAGACTTAAACTATCTACCTCGAGCTCACGCCAGAGCAGCGGAGGAATCCCAACTGGAATCCCGACTATTTCCCAACTTGGGAAGCCTTCTTCATCAATCGGCGTGAGAGGGCGCTCGCCAGGCACGAGGAGGACGGCCCACCTCCTTCGAACTTCAACGAGGCCGGCCGTCGGCTGTGGTGGCGCGGGAGGACTCTCTAGAGTGTCATGGCCTACAACACGACCGACAATAACCCCCGCCTGCAGTACCCTCAATCCAGCCCACGCGTGCCCAACCTTCAAGGTTCGACTACGGCGACCCCGACGACGATAGCGACAACGGCGCCGACGACTACGACGACTACAATGGAGCGTATTACAGGGCTAGGCAGGAGCATGACTAAATCACTCCAACATTAGGCATGTTTCTTAATTTTTAGTTGTGCTATGTATCTTAATTTTCAGTTGTGCTATGTATCCTTAGTGTTTGTGGGTTCCTTCACTTGGGATGGTTCCTTCTCTTTGGGTGATCACCTCCCGCGGCTCAGAACCCGGTCGTCAACGTCTAGTTTGATTGAGCAAGATGTATTACATGAAAGGGTTGTGGTTTAATACATTACATAGATTTATGTCTCAAATAAAAGGTTTAATACATTATTTCACATCACCAACATCTAGTGTTGTGGGTTTCTTCTGCACCGTAGCCATGGAGAATCTTCATCATTTAACAGGATGCTTGGGTCAGTTTTCACTTTGAAGGGAGGAATTTCATGAAACTTATTGTAATGTTCTGACATGTCTGCCTTGTCATCCACTCCCACGATGTTTCTTTTCCCTGAAAGAACTATGTGGCGCTTTGGCTCATCGTACTCTGTACTCTTTTGCTTATCTTTCCTTTTTCTCCGTTTGGTAGACATGTCCTTCACATAGAAAACCTGAGTCGCATCGTTGGCTAGGACGAATGGTTCATCCATGTACGAAAGATTGTTGAGATCCACTGTTTTCATGCCGTACTTTTGGTCTATATGTACCCTGCCTCCTGTCAGCTTGACCCATTTGCACCTAAACAAAGGGACCTTAAAAGTAGGTCCATAGTCAAGTTCCCATATCTTCTCTATGTACCCATAATATGTGTCCTTCTGCCCATTGTCATCTGTTGCATCAAAGCGGACACCACTGTTTTGGTTGGTGCTCTTTTTATCTTGGGCGATCATGTAAAATGTATTCCCATTTATCTCGTACCCTTGGAAAGTACATATAGTCGAAGATGGTAACCTGGCCAACGAGTACAACTCATCTCCAACAGTGGTGTTATTCATGAGATCTGTCTGCAACCAATTGCCAAAATTCTTCTCGTGTTCCCCTTTAATCAAGGTTTCAGGCTTCCCCGGGTTTTCGGAGCGTAGAATATTCTTGTGTTTCTCGATATACGGAGCCACCACGGTGGAATTGTGTAGAACTGTGTAGTGTGCTTGAGTGAAAGAATGCCCGTCCCTACATACCATTGATTTCCTTCCTAGTGTGCCTTTTCCAGTCATCCTCCCCTCATACCGAGATTCAGGAACACCAATCGGCTTAAGGTTAGGAAGAAAGTCAACACAAAACTCAATGATCTCCTCTGTTCCATAGCCCTTGGAGATGCTTTCTTCTGGCCTAGCACGATTATGAACATATTTCTTTAAGACTCCCATGAACCTCTCGAAGGGGAACATATTGTGTAGAAACACAGGACCGAGAATTCTAATCTCTTCGACTAGGTGAACTAGGAGGTGCGTCATAATATTGAAGAAGGATGGCAGGAACAACAACTCGAAGCTGACCAGACATTGGACCACATCAAACTGTAACCCTCATAGACTTTCTCGATCGATTACCTTCTGAGAAATTTCATTGAGGAATGCACATACCTTCACAATGGCTAGTCGAACATTTTCTGGTAGAATTCCCCTCAATGCAACCGGAAGCAATTGCGTCATAAGCACATGGCATTCATGAGACTTTAGGTTTTGAATTTTTTTCTCTTTCATATTTACTATTCGCTTTATATTCGACGAGAAGCCAGGCGGGACCTTGATACTGAAAAGGACTTCAAAAAAGATTTCCTTCTCTTCTATGGTAAGAGCGTAGCTGGCAAGCCCTTGAAACTGCCCTGGATGCTTGCCGTCTCGTCCTTTATGATGTTGCTGGTCCTCCCGTGCTGCCGGGGTATCTTTTGACTTCCCATACAAGCCCAGGAAGCCTAGAATATTCACGCAAAGATTCTTCGTCAGGTGCATCATGTCGATTGCAGACCAGACCTCATGCACTTTCCAATAGGGTAGCTCCCAAAATATAGATTTCTTCTTCCACATGGGTGCGTGTCCGGTAATGGGGTCTTTCGGAACAGGTTGTCCTCCAAGACCCTTTCCAAAGATTACATCCAAATCCTTGACCATACCAAATACATCAGCACCACTACGGGGGATAGGCTTCATCCGGGTTTCTGCCTTGCCATTGAAATGCTTGCCTTTCTTCTTTAAGGGATGACTGGGCGGAAGAAAACAACGATTGTACGGGTACACATTCTTTCTACATTTATCCAGATATATACTTTCAGTCTCATCTAAACAGTGCGTGCATGCATTGTATCCTTTGTTCGTCTGTCCTGAAATGTTACTAAGAGCAGGCCAATCATTGATGGTTACGAACAACAACGCTTGTAGGTCAAATTCCTGCTGTTTGTGCTCATCCCACACGCGTACACCTGGTTTGGCCCACAACTGTAGAAGTTCATCAACTAATGGCTTTAGGTACACATCAATGTCGTTGTCGGGTTGCTTCAGGCCTTGGATGAGCACTGGCATCATAATGAACTTCCGCTTCATGCACAACCAAGGAGGAAGGTTGTAGATACATAGAGTCACGGGCCAGGTGCTGTGACTGCAGTTCTGCTCCCCAAAAGGATTCATGACATCGGTACTTAGACCAAACCATAAGTTCCTTGCGTCACTAGCAAAGTCCAGGAAGTCTCTCTCGATTTTTCTCCACTGTCGACCATCAGCAGGGTGCCTCAACATCCCGTCTTTCTTACGGTCTTCCATGTGCCATCGCAACAACTTGGCATGCTCTTTATTTTTGAGCAAACGTTTCAACCGTGGTATTATAGGAGCATACCACATCACCTTGGCAGGAACCCTCTTCCTGGGTGGCTCGCCCTCAACATCACCAGGACCATCTTTTCTGATCTTATATCGCAATGCAGTGAATACCGGGCATTTATCCATATTATCGTACTTCTCACCGCGGTAGAGGATGTAGTCGTTAGGGCATGCATGTATCTTCTGCACGCCTAATCCTAGAGGGCAGACAAGTTTCTTTGCTTTGTACATACTGGAGGGCAATTGGTTATTCCTTGGAAGCAGATTCTTCATTATTACCAGCAACTTTTCAAATCCCGAGTCAGTCATACCGGTCTCTGCCTTTCGCTTCAACAATTCCAGTGTGCTACCCAGCTTCTTCTGGCCATCTTCACAAGTTGGATACAGCAATGTGTTGTGGTCCTGTAACATCTGCTCGAACTGCAACCTCTCCTTTTCTATGTCGTAGTCTCGCCTTGCATCACTAATGACCCGACCAAAATCATCAACGGGCTCATCTGGTTCCCGTTCTTCACCCCCTTCTTCTTCATTATCTTCAACTGCGGTATCATCGTATTCAGGGAACATAGATCGGTAGTTGTCATCATCGTTCTCTTCTTCATCCCCGTCTTCCATCATAACCCCTATTTCTCCGTGCTTGGTCCAAACATTATAGCCGGAGATGAAACTGGACCGAAGCAGGTAGCTCTCAATGACTCTTGAGGAAGTGTGAGCCTGCTCATTCCGATATTCAACACATAGACAACACATAAAACCATCCCGCCACTTGTTCGCCTCGGCCACAAGGCGAAAAGAACGCACGCCTTCTCTGTAAGCGTCAGAGTGTCGGTCACCGTACATCCATGGGTGGCTCATTTGCATCATACAACCATACATAAATATCAAACACAATCACGATGCTTAAATTAGTACCGCGCGGTCAAAACGAGAAAATAGTTGCTAACCTTTTAGGACACTTCAAAACAAAGAGGAGAAACCTTAAGTGTCACTCTGGCACCTCATATCATATTTTTTCTTGTGTGAACTCAAGTGACATCGCTCTAACATGCATTTCACCGAACACCTCTAGTGCATATGAAGAAAAAAGTTAGCACAAAGTTATACCCACCTCTCACATAGGAAAATAACAGGAGAGAGTGGAGGGATGGGTGCATATATATAGGGCCAGGCCATTAGTCCCGGTTTGAGATACAAGCCAGGACTAAAGGTTCTGCCAGGAGCACGCGCGCCGGCCCAGACCCATTTGTCCCGGTTTGTATCTCAAACTGGGACTAATGGTTCCTTACGGACCGGGACAAAGTTCCTCGGCCTCCTCGGGCCATCTGGTTCGGACCATTAGTCCCGGCCCCAGCCACGGCCGGGACTAGTGGCCCGAACCAAAGGCCCATTTTCTACTAGTGACCTCCACCCCGATGACCACCTCCTCCTCCACGGTGACCTCCTCCTTCTCCTCCTTCACCACCTCCGGCAACCTCCTTCTCCTCCACCTCTGGCGACCTCCTCCTCCTCCACCACCACCTCCGGTGACCTTCTCCTCCACCTCCGGCGGACTCCTCCTACTCCCACCACCTCCGACAGCAGCCTCCTCCTCCTTCTCCTCCGGCCACCACCTCTGACGACCCACTCCTCCTAGCCCTCCTCCAGCCTCCAGCCACCCCCATCACCACCACCTTCGGCCAGATCTAGATCTGGCCCGCTTTTTTTTGAAATTTGAAAAAAAATCTGTGGTGCATATTGGCCATATGCGCCACAAAAATTTGAGACCTGGCCCGCTTTTTTTGAATTGGGAAAAACATTCTGTGGCACATATTGGCCATATGCGCCACATAAATTTGAGATTTCTGTGGCGCATTTCAATATGCGCCACAGAAGATAAATACCAGTGGCGACGTATCAGTGGCACATCAGATATGCGCCACTGAAAGTGAAAAAATGTGCGCCAACGATAAGAGGTTTCCTAGTAGTGGCATGGTGCAAGGACAGATTTCTGGTGTACCGAGGTGGAAAACGGTGGCACTTAGACTACCCTCCCATAATAATGGAGAAACAAGGTGCGGCGAGGATGCAAGCGCATGCATGCTGACTAGGGGAATGTGGTTGAAAATGGTTAGGAAGATTGCTCCGTGAGTACAAAATCAACGCCAAAACAAAAATTCGGCCGAAAGCCCGCCACCAATTTTCATCCATGGCCAAATTTTTGATATGGTCTCTAGCAGATCAAATCACAAGATTCGAGTAGTCCTCGTGAATTGCCCAACGCGACATGATCTAAGCCGTATGCATCCATTCGATCTAATGCCTCCCACCTTACCTCTCCTCCGGACGAACGCACAACGCCACGCCTTCATCTGTCACATATCGTCTCCTCCTCCTCTATCCCTTCTTCTCGCTAGCAACTCTAGCCTCGCCGCTCCCAACCGATTCATCGCGCATCCTCCATGCCCTAGAAGACCGTTGCCCGATGCTAGCCCTCGCCATCGCCTCCATCCAAAGAAATAAGGGGCCCACTCGTGAGCAAAGTATAGCGGGGAAGATGGGCACACACGACCAATGTCGACGACGTCATCGGCCGTCTCATCATGCACTAGAGAAGCGACAACTGAACGATGACGAGTTCATCTCAACTTGCTGACTGGTACTAAGGAGACTCACATATATGAGACCTATGCTCCGTTTGAACTCTTTGTTTTCCTAATACCCAAGTATTTCAATACCATGATATTTTAGTGCCCGACAATGCAATACTTTAGTTTCTCCCCTTCCTCAGTTTTAGAAAAAAGAGGTCCTAACCTTTTTCTCAAATACTGAAAAAAAAAACCAGTTTTGATGATACTATGGTTTATAAACCGATAGTATTTCTTGCTTCCAAACACATCGAAGTATCTGACACTAAGTTATTTGGAACACGTCTAGCCAGCCATCGGTGGCCAGCTAGTCCAATGGAGCCACCACACCAAAATATAAAGGACACTGCAACCTTACCCAAAACAGCACGTAGACACTCACCGCTCGTGCAATTTATTTCACGCGAAAAAAATTCAAAAAGTCATATCGTTTAAACCGTGGCTCAGAATTACGATCTGTTTCATAATTGGGTTTATCGCGATGAGATCTTCACAACTAGATACCATTTGTATATGTTTTAACAAACTTTTTTTTGCAAAGCAACTTAGTGTCATGAGAAATCAACTTAGTACAAAGAGTTGCTCTTAAACTATTTTTTTGTATATTTTGTATTCAACTTAGTTTTTGACATACCCACTTAGCAATAACAACCAACAACTTCATAGTCTTGAGACTGGCAACTTTATAATACTAGTTGCCCACCATATAGTGTCATTGGCAGCTTAGTTTCTGAGGTAGACAACTTAGTATTTATAAAAATACAACTTCATAATAAACAGTGCGCAACTTAGTTGTAGCAGTAGACAACTTCATGACAATAGAACGAAACTTCACAACGGTGATGCTACCCTTTTAATAGTACGCAACTCATACACGGTGATAGATAGGTTCATGATGATGGTGCACAATAAAATAAGTTGTTGTTCATCAGGTCACTAGGTTGCAACTCGAGTAGCCATCCTCATGGGTATAATCATAACATCACCGCCACCCCACTACAGGACCCGACTCCACCGGCAGTAGTGGCCCCTGCCCTAACTACCATCGACAACAATAGCTCGAGCATGCAACTACCAATGTGAGAACAAGGAGACCAACACTGTAGAACAGGTCACGGCCTATCCGAGCTCCATGGCATCAGAACACAACTTAGCACATGTGTGAAGCAACATTTTAATGTCGAGAAGATGCAACTTGGGATAAAATAAGCAACTTGTTGCTGATGGTGTTTAAGTTGCAATCATGCCCCACTAAATCACATTTGGTGCATACTATAGTTACAACCATTTCTTAAAATAATTTGTTGCCACTCTGCTATAGGTATCCAACTGCACAAGATAGGGTGCCCAACTTAACACTAGGACTATACAACTTAAAAATATTGGTATGCAACTTAATATGTGAAGTAACGGTTTACTATCTACAAACACGACTTAGCAAACGTGTGAGCGGACAATTTTGTGTGTGCAAAAAACAACTTAGGTCATATGTGGAACCAATAGTAGCGCATGCAAAATACAACTTTAAACATGTGTGAATGGGGTCGCCACCACAAGGTACAACACGGATGTGGCTGGTTCTCCAAGCCATGAAACAAGGCGCAACGTCAGATCCAAGAATCTGAAGGGATGTCGCTTGAGGCCAATGGTGCACACCCCTGCATGAAATAAGTTGTTGTCACGCTGGTGTAGAGGTAGACAACTTTATAGATGGGGTATGCAACTTGGCACCGGGTATACAACTTAGTATATATTTGGTATGCAACTTCGCACAAATGCAGTATAAACCTTAGTAATAATAGACATGCAACTTCACGGATTCAGGATACAACTTAGTAATAATGGGTATGCAAATTAGCACATGCAACTATGTTCCATCTACAACTATGTTGGACAATAGATGCAACCTAATCCTGGTGGGTATACAACTAGCAATAATGTGTATCAACTAAGTACTAGTGGTTATACAACTTAGCAATAGTGGGTATACAACTTAACACGAGTGGGTATGCAACTTAGCACATGTTTGAAGCAACAAATTACTAACAACAAATGTAACTTAGTAAATATGGAGACAATTTACTGTTGTGAAAATGCAAACTTAGACAGAAACGGTGGCAATAACTCTAACTATCCTAAGGTAGGAAAATTCCTTGTGCGACAAAAATAACACGGCCTGCAAAATACAACTTAGTACATGTCTAAAGCAATGATTTATTGTCTTCATGGCCGTTGCTGCCGTGAGTATAGCTCGGGTCATCAGCTATTGTGGTCGCGGTCGTCCATAATTTACTAAGCCAATTTAAATTTCTTTGCATCTTGAAACCAATGAAACAGCTAAAGTTATATCATATCTGATTGTTGATCTACTTATATACTCCCTCAGTTTTATAATATAAGATGTTTTAGCTTTGTGAAAAAAATGTATCCAAACTACTTTTAGTGTGTAGATTCATAGAGGTTCACTCCGAACCTACACATTAAAACAAGTCTAGATATATTTCCTTCATAAGTCTAAAACATCTTATGTTTTGAAACAGATGGAGTACCTCATAGGTTCACTAAGTGCACCACACTTCTCTTTCATCATCTCACGTTTTAGTAGGCCTTTGCTTGAGACGTTCCTGGCCAAGACATTTGCTTGCGATGCTTAGTCTCACATGCATCTTGTAGGTTCATTGCTCCAGCTCTACCTTTTCAACCCTCCCAATTTCTGAACTGAACCAACAAAACAGCCCCAACTTTCTCCCTCTGCAACTGCCCCTACCGCCAGGCCCTTCGGGCCATCGCCGTCTCCTAGTGATGTGGCCGCCGGACGACGAGCCAAAGATGGCTGGAGAGACCAGCCTCAGCTCCCTGGACCGTGGCCTATGGCCTCCCCTGTGTGGCCTACACGAACTACAAAAGGCACACCACATCCCAAAGTCATAGTCCCTAGATCCCCAATGAAAACTGATTCTAGCACACCAAATCGACTGCTCACGGCCTCCTAGCAGCAGCTTGTAGAAAGAGGTTGCGCGGGACGCACCTGCTAGTAGGAGGGAGCGCGTACAGCTAATTCTCGGGGATGCGGCGCCGACTCTAGAGTCTAGACCACGGCGAGATGTCAGCTTCGATGACGAAATCCATGGTTCCAACCAAAAAAGCGGCCTCCTTCTCTCTCTCCCTGACTTTATGCCGGTGGAGGCATTAGGGATGACCCGGCTGGTGAAGGGATATAATCGGGAGAGGACCGGAGAGAGGACGACGCGCGCGGCGGCGACCACCTCGATAAATCGCGTGGCTGGAGGTCGAGATTGGAGGCCGGGAGCACCGCCGGGAAGCCCCGTGGCGGGTCGGAGGCTTGGACCAGCGTCTGGGAGAGGACCTCAACGACGAAGCGCTCGGCCTTCGTGCAGCGGCGGGGGCAGGGGAGGGCACCTAGCAGCAGGGAAAGCAACACGGTGGTAGGGGTGGAGGGCGGCGCTCGCCGGCGGGGTTGGCGGCGCACTGCTTGAAGGCGAGGGACACCGCTGTCAGACACGGGACGCCTAGGTTCAAACCTGTCAGAAACCATGTGGCTGCGGTGATCGATCAACTCGATTGGATGGCCCACAATCGGTAGCTCGAGATGACAAACTGGCCACAGTGCACATTTTAGCGTTTGGGAAGTTATTTTTAGAGACCGTGGTACGAGTATTTCCTAAATAATTTAAAAAAAACGGAGCAGCAAAAGGGAGCCCTAGGCATGCATCAATCTTAAGTGGTATTCACGCGCATCTCAACTAGCCCCTCCTTCTCAGTTTATTAGGCTTGCAGATTAAATTGAGAAGGAGGGGATATAAACTGAGAAGGAAGGTATATTTTTTGTATTATGTAATTTTTAGTATATGGTATGTCACGATATGCACGTACTGCCATGAATAATACTCCCTTTGTAGTAGTATGAGTTATAGAGAGATATCGAGAGGCTTTTCAAATATTCCATGTTTATCGAGGTGGAGGATTTAACTCTCCTAAATTAGTGTTCTCAAGCCCGGTTTTCTCTCCCCGTAATCAACTGCTCGTGTAATTAAAGCAATCCATGCGGCTCGTTCCTTGAGACTTGGGTTGGAGATCACCGAGAAAATAGAGTAGAGGCCGAGTAGCCTTTAAAGCGCTCTCTTAAATCACAACGAAATTCGTGTCATGGGAAGCCAATCACATCCAAAAATCTCGCCTGCCACGGATCGTACCCACATATCACAATCCCAACCGTCCACATCCTACTGATCGCACGACCCAAAATGAACCACACCTCGTAGAAAACACAAGACACACTCTGAGACATAGCCTTGATCCCCTATGTATCTCGCCTCCTCACATCTCTCTACCAAGGCCCCAGCCTTGCCGCCGCCGCTCCGTTCTTCTTCCCGCTGGCATCCCATCCTCGCCGCCCACCGCCCCTGCCCCCACAACGCTGGCGACCCAATCCCCTCCGTCCTTCGCCCACCGCTAAGTATGGAGCGGCTCGAGCTTCGCCCCGCGACAGATCAACCCCCACCCACCGCCATGGCGCCTCCTGTCGACCTGGGCTCTTGGTGCCCCTCATCCGCATCCCTCCCTGCCTCGATACACCAGCCTTGGTCGACGGTGTAGGGGTTCCGTGCATGAAAACAATAAATTTTTGCCCTACGCCGCTGAACCCCTGATGCTGCCAGGACCTATCTATTAGTAATACAGTAATGGGAGGGGCTTTTCGCGAACTTACCCTTGAAGACTGAAAAGCGTTGTCAACGCTCAGGAGAACGTGGTTGATGTAGACGAGCCAAAGACGACCTCAAGGTCGTGATGAAGTCCTTACGCTCCTGTGGCTCCAACGACTTGAGTCCCTCAAGTGTGACACCTCGCAGGGAGTAACACACATCCGGTGCCTGACGATGACTACCGCTTCCCTGATCTAGCAGCAGTTGCGGAAGTAGAGCTCCTCGATCCGAATCCCGCAGCGTGACGGCGCTCTGCGGTGAAGATGTCTCTCGTTCGCGTAGTCCGAACATGGGACCACGGTCACGAGAGAGAGAGAGAGAGAATATCAACTGGAGGTCCTCCCAAAAGTGAGAAGACCTTTATTGAATATTGTATGTATTTATCTGGCCAAATACCCCCACTATATATAGGGGAAAAGGAGGTACTACCTCCCTCAAAGTATCGGGGTGGTACTAAAGGATATGAGGGGGAGGGGCAGCCGCCGGCCGGCCCTAGTGGGCCTCGCGGGGGGGGGGGGGGGGGGGGCTAGGCCCAGCCGGCCACCCCCTTGCCCCTTCTCCATCTCTCCTTTCCCCAATGGGCCTTCTCCGCTCCGGGAATTGGCCCATTAAGCCTTTTGACATTTTAAATTGTTTTCCTCTTTATTAAATAATTATGAATAAATTATTAAATCAATATTTAACATTCATTCACATATCATTCAACCTCCGTGGCTATGGAACACTTCCACCTCCACTCCGGACATCCTCCAGACTTACCGAAACCCTTCCAGTTTTCTCTCTACTATTCTTTGGCGATTCTTCCGATCCTATAAACACTCTCTAAGCATCATCAAAGCGTGATACCCCACGGTTCGGGAATACTTCAGACATGGCCGGGACACTCCCACACCAATCATCGACAGAGGGACCTGGATGGCCATGTGACCCCTGTGCGTTCCATGAAGATCTTTCGTTGTTCGAACCAGGATAGTCGTGTCTTATTCCCTTTGTCTCTCGATACTTGCATTGCCCGAGATCTGATCAATGGCATCACCATGTCGTGTTCAATCTCGTTACCAAACAATGCTACTTTACTTCCGACAAGTGATATCCCTATGATCAAATCACACGCTGCGCAGCTATTGGATATAAATTCTCTGAGTGGGCCCTTGAGTATCTTTCTGTCACGTGGACGGACAAATCTCGCTCTTGACATATATTGCCTCAACGGTTTCCTCCGAGTACGTGAACACACCTTTATAACCACTGTATTACCAAGTGGCGCTTGATGCTATCAATGCACTCTCGGGAGACAGTGATTGATATAGCCTCACGGTCTAAGGAATAGTCTACGAGGATCCATTTCTAATCATCGTAACTTGAACCTCGTGACATCATCGGGTCACGATGTTTAGGTTGGGTATTGGTTCATCATCTCATTCTCAGAATGAGTTGACTCCATTTCCAACTTGCATAAATGCCACATGACCAGGAAACTTGATCATCTATTGACCAATGAATCAGTGACTAGAGTTTCACTAGGAACCCCTGGTTGTTTATATATCACACATGTATTGATGTTTCCACTCAATACAGTTATAGCATGATATAAAACTTAATCATAAACTTTATGAAATATAATAATAGTCCTTATAACTATTTGTCTCTAGGGCATATTTCCAACAGTCTCCCACTTGTACTAGAGTACAAATACACTAGCTGCATTTGTTCTTAATCGTTGGCACCATATCCGGTACCATGAACATGCTCGCTCATGGAAGAGGTTGAGTCTTGGGTCTATACTTTACAATCCCAAATCCTTTGCAACTTACTAATGTCACCTTGATTGACATTAATACTTTATCATCACATCATAACATCTGTGTGTATGCATCGCCGCTATGGCAACAGAACGAGGCTGAATTCTAGGAGCCTACATTGACTTTAGATCAACCTCGAGGGCTTTCTCATGGGCACTGTGCCCTAGGACACATCATTCTACGTTAAAAGCGAACTAACCCCGCCACAACATTATACAACACTTTAGATGGTACCCTTATCTATTATTATAAATGTAATCATCGAAACACTAGTGCACTCTGGGCAACTTTCGATGTTTTCTTCACCTCGCTTCCTACTTGACTCTAATCGGTTTTATGGGAGTTTCCAACATATTTCCTTACAACATAACCCTTTATGCTTTAAGATATGTCATCCTTTATGGATTTGGAAAATATGTCTATAGTTCTCTATTAGACACTTTGGACAAACTTAGCTCAACTTTTTGTGATTCGAACTTAATCACTTTCAAACGTTCCTTATTGGATCATATATTATGTTTAGTTATCATCATGGTTTTCTAAGATAGAACCTATGTCTCAACGTAAGGAATACTACATAATATCATAATACACTTATTATCAACTTCTACACTTTATAAATCATTATTTATAAGTACTTGCGCTTTTAGTCTTAACACACTTAAGAATTACTCCTATAAGCTCCCACTCAAAGTATGTTTCTACATATTTGGGTATGATTCAGTACTCTTACTCAAACTATGTTCCTACATATTAGAATTTGAGACTTATATTGCTCCCACTCAAAAATATGTCATTCACATATTGTTTTAGGAAGACTTTCATAGCTCCCACTCAATTTCATGCAAATTGCATATCCACTCACTATTTTGAACAACTTCAAATCCTTTGATTAAATATCAAAGTGAGAGATTTACTATGAGATACTAGTACTTTTACTAGTTTTAAATCCTCTAGACATAAAGCATACATGAATCAAATTCATCTGAATTCGTACATTACTTGACAAATTGTGATTTTGTCATTTATCCCATTTTCCACTATGGCTTTGCAGTCATTTGGGAAAATTTCAAGTAACCCCTTTTACTTGTGAGATTCAGCAATGAATTGCTTTCTAATCTCAAGGGAATTCTGCTTCTAGGATTTCTCATAATTCTAGTTTACCATTCTTTCCTTAGTAGTATGTAGGTATGTCATATTCCAGTAATCATGAAAAATGATTCACAAATGTCTCCATACACGATATGTGTTACATTTTGAATCCTACTTCATGTAGTGAAAACACTAGTGTGGAAATCACAATGATCATTATCGTTGATTCTTTCCTTTGTAAAGAGAATCATTCAGGAACGTTGTCCGTTGCGCTTCTCCACACTCTGATGCAGGGATTCGAATCCTCACCATGTTTTTCACGATCTACCAATTGCTCTATAATTGAGAAATATCACTGAAATGCGAACTTTCTCAAGAATGCACCAAAATCCAAGCAATACAAGTTTTGCTTCCTTTTGGTTTTAGCTACGGATTTTGTATTCAACGTTTCCAATGAATACTCTACAAGAACTTATTCGTTATTGTTTTGGTTATATCGAATAACCCCAAAACTTTTACGAATCCAGATGGTTCACTATATTTTCTAATTGAGTGCTAACTATTTCTAACTAATGGTCTCTACATCTACACTACAACGGTTTATTTGGTGCCATCTATTTACCCATTTTGATATCTAATATCACATTGTGATGCTTTGCATTTTGACATTTCAAAACGCTTTGCATTTCACAATTTCTTTATGCCATTCTTATAAAGTCGAATTTCATTACTATTGATCAAATCATAGTAATTAGATTCCCTTTTATATTTATACCCTTTGTTGATGAAACACTTTGATCAAATCAAATAATTTCATATTTATGTTTCCTTCGGTAAACTTATTCTACACTTTTAAACAATCATATAATGATAATTACCATTTTATTAATACACAATACATCGAATATGTATTTACTTTTAACATTCATTAAAACACTTTGTATTCAAGTAATACATGGTGTTTAAGTTATTTTGCCGAACTTAGGCATGATTTATATGTGATAAGAAATTGAATGTCTTTCACATATTATCAATATAACTTTGAATTTAAACAATGGTTTAATTCATTAATGAATATCATTAAGTTGGGTATTTTAACAAGGCATTTTAATATTACAAATGTTCATGCATTATCAATTAGTTTCAAACAAGGATAATTCACATATAATCAAACAAGATATGAATGCGAATAGAAATCATTCGTAAAAGTGGAACAACTGTTTGTTATAAACTCATATGAATAACCGTCTCACAAAGTGTGAGACAAACTAATATTTTGATTACAATAACTATCCAAAACATAAACTAAGTGATAAATGTCGAGGGAGAGTGTTGTCGGCCATCATCATCATGCTCACCATCAACACGCAACGTCACCTCCTCTCTAGCAAGCACCTCTCATGCAGAAGGACCTGTTTTCAGTAAAACAGAACAAGTCTCAAATATACTTAACACCGCAAATGTGTTTGCAAGATTATAACATTTATAAAATTGTATATCAAATATATAACTTTGTCATTGATGACCTTAGCGACATTTGGTTCAACCAACACATTCCTGAGATGTGTTACCAACCGGTGGAAATCCATTGATTCCGCGTCGCCTCTCATAATGCAAGTCCTGACTTGTGCTTGGTATCTTGGTGGCAGCGACCGAAAATTGAAAGCAAATGGATTGAACTAAAGTTAAAGTGTTGGGGAAACCAACACGAGTGCTTATAAACTCAAATAAAAACATAACCTCGAAAATTGAAAGCAAATGAACGCCAAATAAAGATACATGAGGAAACTTCCCCAAGCTTAGGCTTTTGCAAGCCCTTCAAATCATTGTGGTGGCAGGAAAAAGTCGTTACTCCAATTCGCGAATTGAGTGGAAAGGTTACTTGTTGATTCTCGGAGGTTCAAAGAGAGGTTGTGCATTCTCTCCACAGTCCCTCCAAGTCCTTGGAATCCTGGTATGTGGCGAACTGGGTTTGTGGCTGCTCCTCCTGATGAGGAACTTCTTGCTCCTCCTCATGGTCCTCATCCTCTTCAGGAATCTCCTCCTCTGGTTGGTGTTGCTCAACCTACACATCATATAGCAAATTTCCTTCCTCGATAGAGAAAATACCATTAGAGAAAGGAGCGGTGTAGATACCCCTAGCTCCAGCAATATGCAGATAATAAACACCACCTCTCCTAGTGAGCATTCCACAGGCCCTCAAGGTGGAGAAACCAACACGCGTCTCACCTAGTACGAGTTGCAACTCACCTAGATCGATGTCTAGGGTAGTGGCAAGCACGGTGATGATGCCTCCTCCTGTGATTGGCCCTTGGCTTTGGGAGGCTTGCTCCTCTAGGTAGCGCACAAGGATGGCGCCCAAGTTGAGTGGCAGGTTGCAGTTGATGTAAGCAGCCTTGGCGAGGACTAGGATGTCCTTCTCGTTGAGTCTCGTGAACTCATTGCGTGCCTGCAAGGTGTTATCAATAACATAGAACAAATAGCGAATTGCAGGATGTTGAATATTCTTCCCCTTGTTCACTCTACTAGTAAATCTCATTCCATTATAGTATTGATCAGGGGAAGGGATTAAGCCAATAAAGGATGCGCGTAAAGAATGAACATCTTGTTTGGCAAATTAAAGTATGAACACCATTCATCCAACGTTAAGGTGTAGTTGTTGTTCATCAGATGGAAAGAAATAATATCCTCTCCTTGCCACAGTTTAACAATGCTTTGCAATGAACTTAGGAATTCAATAGTTAAGCAACGATAAGTAGGTACATCATTGTACACAAAGTTTTGCAGGCCATCTCTATTGCAAAGTCAATTGAAGTTATTAGAAATACCGAGTTGGTTCAATATAAGGGGGCAAGCCCACTTGGTGGCCTTCACTTTGTTGTTCTTGATCTTGTTGAAGCGTTCGTGATGAGCCTGATCCCTGAACCATATCCCCATGCATTCCTCGGTGATTGCCCGAGAAGCGCTAGCGGTGGCACGAGCGCGAATTTGGCTCCTTGTGTTCATCTTCTAAAACATTGAAGAAAGCCAAAAATAAAACTTTTTGATCCAACAACAGTAAGTATAATATGTTCCTTATCTAAGCACACTAAAGAATCTCCTCAAGATAATAATCTAGGTAAGAAAATCATGGCAATTGGTTCATAGTAGGTCTCACACTAGATTGATAATGACAACAGATCGAAGATGAATTTGCAAAAAGTAATTGGAGAATCGGAGGAGAAACATACCGTAGATCACTTGTGTGTGAGGAAATCGAACGAAATTGACTAGAGATGAAGATCCCTTGAGGTTTTGAGAGAGTTTGGAGGTAGAAGAAAGAGGATTGAAGTTTTGGAGTTGGGAGTACCTTCCTGTGTGATTTTGTGGTCGGACGCAACTATACGGGTGCAACTATACAGGTGGAACATGCGTTCCGGCCGTATAGTTGGCGTTATGTCAAAATATTAGGTCTTCCTCCTGGTGGCACAGCTATACAACCGCAACCATACGGGCGGAACAAAATGTTCTGGCCGTATAGTTGGTCGTTAAACTGTCTGTCCCTCCGAAAGAAAATTTGCAAAAGGCCTTGATATCTATACAACCGGAACTATACGGCCGGAATTTTTATTCCCGCCGTGTAGTTGATCGTTAAACTCTCAGTACATATGAATAGAATTTGTACGGAGGCATTGATATCTATACGACCAAAACTATATGTCCGGAATTTTTATTCCCGCCGTATAGTTAGTCCTTAAACTGTCTGTACATAAGAAAAGAAATTATACGGAGGTATTGATATCTATACGGCCGGGACTATATAGCCGGAATTTTATATTTCCACCATATAGTTGGTTGTTAAACTCTTAGTACATATTGAAGAAAAATTTCGATGGCAAAGATAACTATACGACCAGAACTGTATGGCCAGAATTTTTATTACTATCGTATAGTTGGTCGTTAAACCGTCTGTGTCCATCAAATTTTTTCTATTTCTTCGTAAACTATTTCTTTTCCTATAACTTAGAGATATACCTTGTTTTTGACAGAAAATTGATAGAAAATATTGTTGACCAACAATAGCATGAACAATGTAGAAATTGAAGTACTACCAAATTTCTTCTCCTCAAATGGAGTTTTCTAACACTCTTTATTAAACATGAACTTTAACTAAAACTAAAAACTTAACTCAAACCTTAATTTAACATGGGTTGCCTCCCATTGGGCGCTCTTTTACGGTCAATAGCTTGACCTTGATGATACTTACTTGGACCAGATGAGTGGAATACCCACTCCAAAGTAATTGGCCTTCAAAGTGATGGCCTCCTTCTCGTCATGTTTGGCCTTCTTCTTCCTAGGGAAAGGAATAACAAAAGGATCCCGCGAAGGCAATTGCAACTTCACGTTCCCTTCATGAAGGTTAATTAAAGCTTTTATAGTTCTTAAGAAAGGACTGTCTAGTATTATAGGAGCAACGGTGTCTTCAAGCATGTCAACAATAACGAAATCAATGAGAGCAAGACATCCTTTGATGTAAACTAAAGTGTTCTCCTTAATCCCTACAACTTGTTTGTAGGTAGAATCTGCTAGATGCAATTTTAATTCAGTAATTTCAAAGGAGCCAAGATTTAACTTGTTAAAAAGACTCTTTGAAATCATTGAGACGCTTGCACCTAGATCACAAACTGCAGCTATCTCATTAGTTCCAATCTTTATCTTAATAGTAGGCTCACATATGTCATCTAGTTTAACAGGTAAGTTTTCAGCGATTTTCTTGTATGCCTCTTCAAGCTAGCGTACCTTAATTGCTAGTTGATCAACAAAGTGTTGATACATGGCTTCATCATTACTTTCACTTACCGGAATTTTGACGTTGATCCTTTTTACGAGATATTCGATGGTGTAGCTTGGTGAAGGGGCATTACTGTTGGGTCCGCAGCATAGAAAACAAAAATTTTCCTACGATGAGAACTACACGCCAAGATTGATCTACTAGGTACAAAGCAACGGGTGGACATACATCCAACGAGAACTTACCCTTGAAGACAACGAGTTTTGTTAATGATTAGGAACTTGTGGTTGATGTAGTCGTACACTTGCCGATCTCAAGATCGTGAGGAAGTCCGAGCGCCGCAACTCAACAGCGCATCCGCACTCGCACACACGTTCAAGCCACGGGACAACCTCCACCTCCTCTCTCCAGTGATCCAGCGGAAGCAGCAACTCCTTCCAGACGAAATGCCACCAGGAACATGTATCTCGCTAATCCGAGACCATGGGGGAATAATTCTAGAGGGGGAGAGAGATCCTTCACAAGGAGGTGTGTGGAAGAAGGAGGGATGGGTGGCCTTTTATAGGAGGAGGGGGGTGACCCCTCACCTCCCCCATTCATGTGGTGGTAACCCCTCCACATTAAAATGCCTCTTCACATTCCCTTTTAAAGTCCCCACTTTAAATGCATTAAAATTCTCCAAGTTTAATGCTCGCTCATTTAATAAAACTCTTTTATTAAATTTATTCAGAATTTTGTTAATTACTTTAATTAACAAACATTCACATATAACCCCTTGCAATATTTCAATATCACATGCAGAACCACTTTCTGCAATTTCACCCGAAACAGTTTCCGGTTTCTATCGAAACAATTCTTGCGCTTTGCAATTCTTTCGTCTGAAACATATGTGCTCCAAAATGGTGTCCGGTAACTCTTAAGTGTGTCACCCTACGGTTCGCGAATATTGCAGACATGATTGAGACTCCTCTCAAATCAATAGTGAGAAGCGGGACCTGGAGATCCATACCGACTCTTGCATATTCAACGATGACTTCTGTGATCGTGACAACCTTTTACGCTTGTAATTTAATCCCTTTGTCTCATGATATAATACATGTCCGAGATTCGATCATCGGTATCCAAATACCGAGTTTGATCTCGTTACTGACATGCACTCTTTTCTGGTTCCCGTGATATAACATTCTAGTGATCACATCACTTGCTTGCAAGCTATCTCAATGTGATATCACCGAATGGGCCCAGAGTATATCTATCCTTCATCGGGATTGACAAGTTCCACTCTTGATCCATGAGCCTCAACATAACACCTTCGTAGTACTGAACCCATCTTTATAGTCACCCTGTTATGGTGTGACGTTTGATGTTATCAAGATACTCTTCAGGTGTTAGCAATTAACATGATCTCATGGTCTAAGGATAAAGATTACTTCGTATGATGTTATAGCAATATAAACATAATTAATTGATCGTAATGCTATACTTTGGATGAATGTTCATCACATAATTCTACCAATGGTGTGACCTTGTTATTAACAACATCCAATGTCCATGATCAGGAAACCTTGATCATCTTGTTAATCAACAAGCTAGTCTATAAGAGAGGCATAACTAGGAACCCTTTTTGTTTATTAAACACACATGTATTGATGTTTACGATCAATACAATTCTAGCATGCAAAATAAACATCTATCATATATAAGGAATACATAATAACAACTTTATTATTGCCTCTCTGGGCATATTTCCTTCAGTCTCCCACTTGCACTAGAGACAATAATCTAGTTCACATAGTGATAAATCTAACACCCATGGAGTTCTGGCATTGATCATGTTTTGCCCTAGGGAGAGGTTTAGTCAACGGATCTGCTACATTTAGGTCCGTGTGCACTTTATAAATCCTTATATCTCCATCCTTGACATGCTCACGGATGGAGTGAAACCGGCGCTTAATATGCTTGGAATTCTTATGAGACCTCGGTTCCTTTGCGTTGGCTATGGATCCATTGTTGTCACAATAGATCACCATTGGGTCCAATGCACTAGGAACCACACCTAGTTCCGTAATGAACTCTTTTATCCAAACCGCTTTCTGCGCCGCTTCTGAAGCAGCAACATATTCCGCCTCCGTCGTTGATCCAGCCACCACAGGTTGTTTGGAACTCCTCTAACTAACCGCTGCTCCGTTCAATAGAAATACGTATCCGGATTGAGACTTAGAGTCATCCGTATCGGTGTCAAAGCTAGCATCAACATAACACTTAGCGACTAGCTCTTCTTCACATCCGTATATAAGAAACATATCCCTAGTTCTTCTCAAGTACTTGAGGATGTTCTTGACCGCTATCTAGTGTTCCGAACCTGGATCAGATTGGTACCTACTAGTCAAACTAATAGCATGTGCCACATACGGTCTTATACATAGCATGGCATACATAATAGAGCCTATGGCCGAGGCATATGGGATCTTATCCATCATCTCTCTTTCTTCCGCCGTAGCCGGACTTTGAGTCTTACTCAATGTCTTGCCTTGCAACATAGGTAGAACCCCTTCTTACTTCCGTCCATATTAAACTTCTTTAATATCTTATCAAGGTATGTACTCTGCGATAGCCCAATTAGGCGCCTTGATCTATCTCTATAGATTTTAATGCCTAATATATATGACGCTTCACCAAGGTCTTTCATCGAAAATTTGCTGTTTAGATAACTTTTAACACTGTTTAAAAGATATATATCATTTCCAATCAATAATATGTCATCCACATATAATATCAGAAATGCCACATTGCTCCCACTCACTTTCTTGTAAATACAAGCCTCTCCATAAGTTTGGACAAATCCAAACTCTTTGATCACCTCATCAAAGCGGAGATTCCAACTCCGGGATGCTTGCTTCAGTCCATAGATGGATCGCTAAAGTTTGCATACCTTATTAGCATCCTTAGGATCGACAAAACCCTTAGGTTGTATCATATACAACTCTTCTTCAATATTACCATTGAGGAACGCAGTTTTGACATCCATCTGCCATATTTCATAATCGAAATATGCAGCAATTGGTAACATAATCCTAACTGACTTAAGCATCGCTACGAGAGAGAATGTCTCATCGTAGTCAACTCCTTGAGTTTGTCGAAACCCCTTTGCGACAAGTCGAACCTTATAGATGGTCACATTACTATCAACATCAGTTTTTCTTTTGAAAATCCATTTATTCTCAATGGCCTTTCGATCGTGAGGTAAGTCCACCAAGGTCCAAACTTGGTTCTCGTACATGGATTCCATCTCGGATTTCATGGCTTCTAGCCATTTGTTGGAATCTGGGCTCATCATCCCTTCTTCATACGTCACAGGGCCATCCATTTCATCAACCATGAAATTCACAATAGGATTTCCGTACAGTTCAGGAGCTGCACGTGTCCTGCTTGACCTGCGAGGTTCCGTAGTGTCCTCTTTCGGAGTTTCATGATCAATATCATTAGATCTCTCTTCATTAGGTGAAGTCAACTCCGAAACAACTTCCGGTGCTGCGCTATTCGCCATTTCATGAAGAGAAGGTTCAATAACCTCTTCGAGTTCTACCTTCCGACTACTCACACCTTTCATGAGAAACTCCTTCTCGAGAAAGGATCCATTCTTGGCAACAAAAACCTTGCCCTCGGATCTGTGATAGAAGGTATACCCAATCGTTTCCTTAGGGTATCCTATGAAGACGCATTTTTCCGCTTTGGGTTCGAGTTTATCCGGCTGAAGTTTCTTCACATAAACATCGCATCCCCAAACTTTAAGAAATGACAGATTAGGTTTGTTTCCAGACCATAATTCATACGGTGTCGTTTCAACGGATTTAGATGGTGCCCGATTTAAAGTGAATGCAGCTGTTTCTAGTGCATAACCCCAAAATGACAGTGGCAAGTCAGTCAGAGACATCATAGATCGAACCATATCCAATAATGTACGATTACGATGTTCCGACACACCATTATGTTGTGGTGTTCCGGCATGCGTGAGTTGTGAAACTATTCCACACTCTTTCATGTGTGTGCTAAACTCGTAACTTAGATACTCTCCTCCACGGTCAGACCATAGAAATTTGATCTTTCTATTATGATGATTTTCCACTTCATTCTGAAATTCCTTAAACTTTTCAAAAGTTTCAGAGTTGTGTTTCATCAAATAGATATACCCGTATCTACTCAAATCATACGTGAAAGTAACAAAATAACGATATCCACCTCGCGCCGACACACTCATTGGTCCACACACATCAGTATGTATGATTTCCAATAGATCTGTCGCTCGTTCCATTGAAACGGAAAACGGCGTTCTAGTCATCTTGCCCATAAGGCATGGCTCATATGTATCAAATGATTCAAAATCAAGTGATTCCAAAAGTCCATCAGAATGGAGTTTGTTCATGCATTTAACGCCAATATGACCTAGACGGCAGTGCCACATATATGCAGATATATCATCATCAAGTTTAATCTTTTTAGCATTAACATTATGAATGTGCGTAATATTACTATCGAGATCCATCAGAATAAACCATTCAACACAGGTGCATGACCATAAAAGATATTATCCATATAAATCGAACAACCATTGTTTTAAGATTTAAACGAATAACCACTTTGCATCAAACACGATCCGGATACAATGTTCATGCTAAGTGCAGGCGCCAAATAACAATTATTCAGGTTTATAACTAATACCGATGGCATATGGAGAGGCATCGTTCCGACGGAAATCACATCAACTCTTGATCCATTGCCGACCCGCATTGTGACCTCATCTCTTGCTAGTTGTCGCTTGTTCCGCAGCCCCTGAATCGAGTTACATATATTAGCAACCGATCCCGTATAAAATACCCAGGTGCTATTGCGAGTACTAGTCAAGTACACATCAATAACATGCATATATACCTTTGTTTGCCTTGCCGGACTTCATGTCCGCCAAATACTTGGGGCAGTTGCGCTTCCAATGGCCAGTCCCCTTGCAATAGTAGCACTCGGTATCGGACTTAGGGCCAGCTCGAGGTTTCTTTTCAGGCGCGACAACATATTTTCCACCCTTCTTTCCCTTGTGCTTGCCTTTCTTGTCCTTCTTGAAACCGGTGGTCCTATTGATCATCAACACTTGATGCTCTTTCCTAATCTCCACTTCTGCAGTCTTAAGCATTGACAGAAGTTCGGGAAGAGACTTCTTCATGCCCTGCATATTATAATTCATCACGAAGCTCTTGTAGCTAGGTGGCTGAGATTGGAGAACACGATGTATGCCCATGTCAATGGGAATCGTTATTCCCAAGGACACAAGCTTATCGGCGTACCCAGACATTTTGAGTACATGCTCACTAACGGAGTTGTTCTCCTCCATCATGCAGCTAAAGAAATTTTCAGTAGCATTATAAATCTCTGCGGTAGCATGGGTATCAAAAATCATTTTCAATTCTCCCATGGTATCAAAGGCATTGCCATTTTCGAAATGCTTTCGAAGTTCTGGCTCTAGCCCATACAGTATGCCGCAATGAACTAAGTTGTGGTCCTCCTGACGAGTCACATAGACATTCTTTTCCTCGTCAGGGGCATCAGGAGCTGGTGGGGGGCCTAGCGGCGCATCTAGCACATATTGCTTTTGCGTAGCAGTGAGGAGAATCCTCAAATTCATAGCCCAGTTGGTGAAGTTGCTACCATTCGTAGCAACTTTCTCTTTCTCCATGAACACATTGAAATTAAAAGCAGGTGGTGCCATCTACAACAGAATTTGTAAAGTTTATTTAGACTAAGTTTATGATAGATTGAGTTCAACTAATCCAAATTACTAATGAACTCCCTCTCAAAAACGACATCCCTCGTGTCCTTTTGGTGATTACATGAACCAAATCCACTACACCAAGTCCGATCATCACGTGAGTCGGTGTAGCTTAAAAGGCGAGCATCTATATGGGCATCATATCAACCATATGACTCATGCTTAACCTTTCGGTCCATGTTCCGAGGCCATGTATGTACATTCTAGGCTCGCCAAGTAAGAACCTTAGTACTCGCGTGTGTAAAACTGTCTTACACCCGTTGTATGAAAGCGTAGAGTCGAGTACACTCGATCATCACGTGATGTCTCGAACCACGATCCATAGAACGGTGCATACTCAAGGAAGAACACATTTTATCTTGATATCTAAATGAGGAATCATCTTACAATGCTACCAAAAGCGCCAAACTAGCAGTATAAGATGCTAACATCTAATGTGTAAAGTGAGATGATGTGGTCCATGCATTTGATCTCTATCATTTGCATCGTGGTATGATCTCTATCATTCCTTTGTGTGTAAGGCCAAGGTCTATGGAACTTACACGTTGAATGTGTTGTAAGAGTATCTATCATGCATCTACTTACAACAATACCATATCAATACACTAGCCCAGCAACGATCTAAACTAGACGCCTCTAATTTATCAATTGCAAGTTTTACGTGGCTTAGGGCTTTCGGAGATAGAACCGTTCTCACCTACGAACATGAACCACAACGAGGATAACCAAGTTATTAGCAACTCGTTGTAAATCAGATATTGACTATAGTAGGAGAGATAGACACCCGCCAGCCACTTATGCAAAACAAGTTGCATGTCAATCGTGGAACCGGTCTCATGTACGATGACATGTAAGGTTGGTCCGGGCCGCTTCATCCCACTATGCCACCAATATCCAAAATACATAGAAGATGCAATAGCATGATCATCATCGCCCATATATAAACATATGTGTACTACCCGTGCAAAGCACCTACGCATAGTTCAGGCTCTGATACCACTATTGGGTCCGCAACATAGAAAACAAAAAATTTCCTATGATGAGAACTACACGCCAAGATCTATCTACTAGGTACAAAGCAACGGGTGGACATACATCCAACGAGAACTTACCCTCGAAGACAACGAGTTTTGTTAACGAGTAGGAACTCGTGGTTGATGTAGTCGTACACTTTCCGATCTCAAGATCGTGAGGAAGTCCGAGCGCCGCAATTCAGTAGCGCATCCGCACTCGCACACACGTTCAAGCCACCGGACAACCTCCACCTCCTCGCTCCAGCGGAAGCAGCAATTCTTTCCAGACGAAATGCCACCGGGAACATGTATCTCGCTAATCCGAGACCATGGGGGAATAATTCTAGAGGGGGAGAGAGATCCTTCACAAGGAGGTGTGTGGAAGAAGGAGGGAGGGGGTGGCCTTTTATAGGAGGAGGGAGGTGCCCCTCCTCTCCATGGCCGGCACATGGGGGGTGGGGGGGTGACCCCTCACCTCCCCCATTCATGTGGTGGTAACCCCTCCACATTAAAATGCCTCTTCACATTCCCTTTTAAAGTCCCCAGTTTAAATGCATTAAAATTCTCTAAGTTTAATGCTCTCTCATTTAATAAAACTCTTTTATTAAATTTATTCAGAATTTTGTTAATTACTTTAATTAACAAACATTCATATATAACCCCTTGCAATATTTCAATATCACATGCATAACCACTTTCTGCAATTTCACCCGAAACAATTTCTTGTTTCTATCGAAACAATTCCTGCGCTTTGCAATTCTTTCGTCTGAAACATATGTGCTCCAAAATGGTGTCCGGTAACTCTTAAGTGTGTCACCCTACGGTTCACAAATATTGCAGACATGATTGAGACTCCTCTCAGATCAATAGTCAAAAGCGGGACCTGGAGATCCATACAGACTCCTGCATATTCCACGATGACTTCTGTGATCGTGAGAACCTTTAACGCTTGTAATTTAATCCCTTTGTCTCATGATATAATACATGTCCAAGATTCGATCATCGGTATCCAAATACCTAGTTTGATCTCATTATCGACATGCACTCTTTTCTCGTTCCCATGATATAACATTCTAGTGATCACATCACTTGCTTGCAAGCTATCTCAATGTGATATCACCGAGAGGGCCCAGAGTATATCTATCCGTCATCGGGATTGACAAATTGCACTCTTGATACATGAGCCTCAACATAACACCTTCGTAGTACTGAACCCATCTTTATAGTCACCCTATTATGGTGTGACGTTTGATGTTATCAAGATACTCTTCAGGTGTTAGCAATTAAAATGATCTCATGGTCTAAGGATAAAGATTACTTCGTATGATGTTATAGCAATATAAACATAATGCCTTGATTGTAATGCTATACTTCGGATGAATGTTCATCACATCATTCCACTAATGGTGTGACCTTTTTATTAACAACATCCAATGTCCATGATCAGGAAACCTTGATCATCTTGTTAATCAACAAGCTAGTCTATAAGAGAGGCATAACTAGGAACCCTTTTTGTTTATTAAACACACATGTATTGATGTTTCCGATCAATACAATTCTAGCATGCAAAATAAACATCTATCATATATAAGGAATACATAATAACAACTTTATTATTGCCTCTCAAGGCATATTTCCTTCAATTACTACAATCAAGGTCTTCAGGCTCCTCCCTTTGGATTCTCATCATTTTGAGTTCTTCAACAGGATTAGGCTCAGCTTTACCTGCAAATTTAGCTAGAATGAGAGTTTGACTCTCGGTTATTGACATGGGTATATCCTACAGGTACTCGAGCTTGGTATATACGGCCTGAATACATGGAGGCCCACGGTGTCACCAGGGCCCAAATGAAGAACTCGAGTAACCTACGAACTCTCGATTGCTTGAAGAACAATAAGAAGCTAAAGATAGAAAGTTTAAAGGGAAAACCCTAACCTGTAACCGACTTGACCTGCTACCTGAGACCTAGCCTATCTATATAAAGGCTAGGAGGGGGCAGCGAGGAGGACACACACAACCCTAGTTTCCACAACCCTCACTAGATTGCATCTGCGCACCATTGTAATCCTCGATTCCCTTGATAATTCCACGAGCAGACAAGCAGGAGTAGAGACCTCTACGAGGCCTGAACCTGGGTAAATCTTCGAGTCCCCTGTGTGCTTGTTTGCTAGCCGATAGATGTCTCCAGCGCTCCCTCCTTCTCCAAAACCCAAGTCCATAACAATGGGCATTGATGAGTTAAACCCTCGCCAATTGGCACCGTGTGTGGGAACTGGGAGTGCTAATGTTGCGGCTTCTTCGGCCCCATCAACCGTGATCTACAACTCCGCAACAGCGGATATTCGCCAGCTCTTCGGCACGTTCGACTTCACCATCCATACGCCGGCCACTCTCCCGGCCTTCGAGTCCGTGGGCGACGAGATCAGCCTGGCGATAGGGAGCTTCCGCTTCCAAGTTGGTCAGATGGGCACGCTTCGCATGCTTGATCTGCCGACGGTGCCGGCGATTGCCCCAGCATCATGGATTCCTCCATCGATCGGCACCCTCAGTGAGCTCAACGCCCCGACAACAGTCGAGAACACGGTCAGCGACAGTAGTCGCGACTCTGATCTGAGCGATCTGGCCACTGAAGACGAATCCTATGGCTCTGAATCTGAGAGTTGTGGAAGTAGCAGCTTCCCCAATCACTTCATGTGTGCTATCATCAATGCAGGCGATACCTCTGCCAACAGCGACAACACGGGCAATCGCGGTAACGGAACCGACCCGCGTAATGGCAGCAACAGTGGCAATGGCGGCAACGGTGGCAATCGCACCCCCATCAACAATGGAGGAGCATTCGAACCTCCAACCATAATAAACGAGCAAACCGGCGAACGCATCATGATTAGGCTCAACGAGCAGGAATGGGCTCGCTGCCGCGAGGCCCTACGAGGCACTCCTCTACCCTTCGGATCTCCGCAAGAACTGCTAATGGGATACCACTGGCTCCTGAAGGAAGATTCAAGCGCCAAGTACAAACAATCGCGCAACTCGAGGCGCACAAAAAAGCAGCAGAGGAGTCGAGCCTTCGTCGTGCTGGGCTCTCCTCCCACGGAGGATCTTCCTCTAAAGGCAACGAGTACATCGCCAAAAAGAGGCAATCTCGGATGGCCCATCTCACCGAGCAAGAGCGCATAGAAGCTGCAAAGGTCCTCGACTTCAACTCTATGACAGTCGATACACGGGGCAATGTGGTCCCTAAGACGCCACAGGCTGCAGTGATAGCGGCCACCATGTACCTCCTCAACAACCAACCGCCGGTTGGAGATCCCCGAGCCGCCATGCACCGATCTACGATCGTGGGCTTGGGATTAATCGATGCCGCCCTCGACAAGGAGCCAACACCAGAGCCAAAGAAGGGCAAAGCGCTAGCAAAGCGTTACTCCTCGCCCTCATCCAGTGATGACAGTCATGACCTGTCTCGACATCGCCACTCACGGCGACACGACCACAACTACGATACGCGTGATGACATCACGCAGCGCAAGATCGACAAATCAAGGGCGCGATGTGCTCGGTCGACTGACTCAGAAGAGGAAGATGTGGAGCTTTGTGGCGCCAGATGCTTCAGCAGGTCCATCAGGCAGAAGCGAATGCCCAAGGGGTTCAAACTCCCATCGGAGAACCCGAAGTTTGACGGCCTACAAGACCCAATGAGCTGGCTGGAGGACCACATCTCCTCCGTCAGGCTCCACGGAGGCAGTCGAAGCACGGCCATGCAATGCTTACAGCTATAGCTGCAAGGCGCCGCCCGAGCATGGCTCAACAACCTCCCACACGGATCCATTCGCAGTTGGGATGAGCTAGTGTATAGCTTTGTGCGCAACTTAAAGGGCATGTACAAGCGGCCCGCATCAATCGAAGAGCTGAGATGCTGCTAGCAAAGATCGAGCGAATCGCTGCGCTGTTACATCCAAAGGTGGTCCATCATCAAGAACTCCACAGAGAACATCTCGGAGGATCGCACGATTGACGCATTCAACGGCAGCGTTCGCCGCATAGAGCTCAGGGAGGAGCTAGGCCGCTCAAAGCCCAAGACCATTAACCACCTGATGGAAATCGCGAATCGGTGGGCTGATGGAGAAGATTCAGTGAAAAACCGCGTCCAGTCCGACAAGGAGGCAGTACTCCAGTGCAGACGCGACCGCCGAGGCAAACGCCGTATGCGCATCTACGATGACCGCGACGACGTCAACATGGTCGCAGCTGGCTACGCCGACAGACGCGACGATAACTGCAACAGCGGATACCGAAGCGGTGGATACCACGACTCCGGGAAGACCACGCAAGTGTGGCAACGCCGCAACCGTGATGAGGCACCCGCAACATCCATCGAAGACAAACTATCCGGGCCATGCACGGTGCACTTCTACATCGACAAGCATGATGGAAAGAAGAAGTCTAGCCACCTCCTCAAAGACTGCCGCGAGTTCCTCAAATTGCATGAGGGATTGGTTCAGATGAATCGAAACGCAGTCGAAAGAGGCTACGGAGCGGCTCTAGGCGCCGTGGCACATGGCGCTCTGCCACCGCTACCCGGAATGCCCCCAAACGCAGCTGCGCCGGACCAGCACCAGGGAGGTGAACCCTACCCACGGGCCATGGGCACCATGATGATCCAAAAATGACGCCCCTCCAATCGGGTGCAGAAGGCCATCACTCGCCAAGTCAACTTGGCCACACACTCGCCACCATCTACCACTAAGTACCTCAGCAGAAGCGAGTCCTGCATCACCTTTGACAAACGTGATCATCCGCCTCAAGTACCTCGTCCAGGTAACTGTCCCCTCGTACTCGAGGCGCAAATCGGAGGCTTCGACATGAGTCGTGTCTTCATGGATGGCGGAAGCGGCATCAACCTCATATTCACGAGTACCTTGCGAGCAATGAGGACACAACATTCCACGGCATCGTCCCAGGCAAGGGTGTGTATCCCCTGGGCAAAATCAACCCCGACGTCATCTTCGGCATGCCAAAAAACTTTCGGCGCGAGCGCATCGACTTTGAAGTTGTCGACTGGCCCTCACAATACCACTGCATCCTCGGACGTGTCGCGTTCGCGAGGTTCATGGCAGTGCCACACTACGCCTACCTGCAGATGAAAATGCCAGGTCCCAATGGCGTCATCATAGTCAACGAGAGCTTTGAGAGGTCCGACAGTTGCGACAGGGAATTCAACAGAATTTCCTAGTCCTTCGGCATGCAGGAGGAACTCGCGAGACTAAAGGAGTCGACAGACAACAGTCTGCCTCCCCTAAGCCGGCCAATCTCGCCCGATCTATCTTTCGACTCCTCAGTGCACATAAAGAAAGTGCAGGTTCACCCATCGGACCCCGCCAAAACGGCCCTCATCGCCAACAACTTGAGTCCCGCATAGGAACTCGCGCTCGTAGAATTCCTCCGTGAGCATTGCGAAATTTTCGCCTGGTGTCCTGCAGACATGCCAGGAGTTCCCAGGGAATTTGCCGAGCACGCACTCAACGTCAACCCCGACGCAAGGCCAGTCAAGCAAATAATTCGGCGATTGTCTGAGCCACGGGCGCAGGCAGTTGGAATGGAGATCAACAGACTCCTTGACGCCAAGTTCATACGCGAGATCAAGGAAAGCTCTTGGCTCGCCAACACGGTGCTGGTACCAAAAAAGGACACGGATATCCTGCGGATGTGCGTGGACTTCACCTCTCTGATTAAGCACTGCCCAAAGGATCACTTCCCGTTGCCGCGCATCGACCAGATCATCGACTCCACCGCGGGATGTGAGCGCCTCTGCTTCCTCGACGCCTACTCAGGCTATAATCAGATTCGAATGAAGGAGGAAGATCAAGAGAAAACAGCGTTTACAACGCCCTTTGGTGTGTTCTGCTGCAACACAATGGCCTTCGGGCTAAAGAACGCAGGAGCCACCTACCAGCAGTGCATGCAGGCTTGCCTCAAGGAACAACTTGGTCGCAACATTCAAGTCTATGTCGACGACATAGTAATCAAGACCAAGGAGGAAGCCTCCCTAATCGACGATTTGCGCGAAACCTTCGCCAACCTCGACCGCTACCGGATCAAGCTCAATCCGGACAAATGCGCCTTTGGCGTGCCATCCGGGCACCTACTCGGGTACCTCATCTCCGCAAGAGGAATCAAGGCAAACCCAAAGAAAATAAAAGCCATACTAGCCATGGAGAAGCCAAAAAACATAAGGGGTGTTCAGCAGCTGGCTGGGCGAATCGCGGCCCTCAGTCGGTTCATCAGTCGGATGGGTGAAAAGGCGCTGCCCTTCTACCAACTCCTCCGCAAAGCCGAAAAGTTTGAGTGGACCAAGGAAGCGAGGAAGCATTCGAAGACTTCAAGCGCCTTCTATCCACCTCGCCAGTACCAGTGACCCCACGGGAAAGGGAACCACTATTGCTATATATCTCCGCCACCAACCAGGTGGTCATCACAGTGCTCGTCATCGAGAGAGCCGAGGAAAACAAGGTCCACGGGGTACAACGCCCAGTATACTACCTCAGCGAGGTCCTCACGCCAACAAAACAGCGGTACCCGCACTACCAGAAGCTGGCGTACGGTGTCTTCATGACCGCCTGGCGACTGCGCCATTACTTCCAAGAACACCCAATCGTGGTGGTCAACGACGCCCCGTTGGGACACATCCTCAATAACCCCGACGCCACAGGACGAGTCACGTTTGGGGAATAGAATTGTCTCCACGAGACATCACATATGAAAAGCGCAACGCAATCAAGTCGCAAGTTCTTCCTGACTTCCTCGTGCACTGGATGGAGAACTAGCTCCCTGAATAACCAGACATGTCCTACCTCTGGACAATGCACTTTGATGGATCCAAGAAAAAGGACGGAGCAGGTGCAGGTGTCATATTGACATTACCCCAAGGGGACAAGCTGAAGTACATCCTGCGAATGCAGTTCACCGCCTCCAACAACAAAGCTGAGTACGAGACCCTGCTACACGGGATGAGGATGGCAAAGGCCCGCGGCGCCAAGAGACTCATTATTTATGGCGACTCCAAGTTGGTTTTCAACCAAACAATGCATGAGTGCGACGTACTGAGCGACAACATGATCGCCTACCGCGACCTCTACGACACACTCGAGGGAGACTTTGATGGCTGCGAGCTGCGACACGTAGGCCGCGAAAGCAATGAAGAGGCAGATGCACTCGCCAACATAGGCTCTACCTGTGCCCCCATACCACCTGGGGTATTTCTCGAGCGCATCTGCGAACGCTCCATCAAGCCAAAGGCAGCAGAGAAGAAAACAAGCGCAGCAACGGACTCGGGGGCTACGCCGCCCAATGAAATAGCTATCATTCTTATTAGTTGTAGTGGGAGAAAATTCAACAAAATAGCTATCATTATTATTCTCATCACCATAGTCATCAAATATAGGAGGCATATTGTAATCATAATTAATTTCCTCCTCAATAGTAGGTGGACTGAAAATATCATATTCATCATTGTAATCATCATATATTGGAGGTTTGGTATCATCATAAGCAACAGAATAGCTATCTTCCAAAGCCGGGGAACTAAAAAGATAATTTTCATAAAAACTAGCTTCCCTAAGCTTAGACTTTACCATAGCATTAGCAATAATGGTGTCCAAAGAGTTCATACTAACAACATTGCTATTAGCATGCAAATAAAGTTCCATAGGTTTTTTAATTTTCTCTTCAAACACTTCATGTCCTAACTCAAGATAAATACTATAAAGCTCTCTAATTTTGTTGTTGTTTTCCATTAAGCCTAACTAGTGAAAACAAGAAACAAAAAAGACAAAATTGCAGAATATCTAAAGGAAATAACTTCGAGCACTCACACCGGAGGATGTGAGTACCTTTTACCTTACCTCCCCGGCAACGGCGCCAGAAAATAGCTTGATGTCTACGCACTTCTATTCTTGTAGACAGTTGTTGGGCCTTGATACATTGCAAATGTATCTATAATTTTTGATGTTCCATGCTTGGTTTTATCTACTTTCTTATGTTTTATCCACACTTTGGAGTACTTTTCATATGATTATTTGTACTAACCTACTAATAGTTGCAAAAGTGCACAATGTTCTTGTTTTACACTTTGATGTGTAGGAATTACCAAGAATACAAGTGGAAACCTTGTTGGAGTCAAATTGGGATTTTCCAGAAATCTGTCTCAGAACTCTTTTTGAAGATGGTCACGTTTCGGTCGAAGCCGGTGTCAAATGGACAACTCTTCAACTACAAAGTTGTTGGAAATTTCGTGACAAACATTCTGAACATAAAATTTAGCTGATTCTGAGTCCATACGAGCCTTTTAGGCCCGATTTACTGCAGCCCAAGATTGGATGACGGGAATCCGAAAAGCTATATAAAGGGAGGAAACCTAATTCGCCCAGGAGACCTCCACCCACGAATTTGCAGCCACCAAAGCCACGTTTTTGCCTCTCCCATAGATCCCATCTCCATGGGGAAGGGCTCCAAAGAAGCCATTAAGGAAGGGTGCTAAGGGGCGGTGCTCCCCTGTGATACCGGTGCCGGGGAAGGAATCCTCCGTGTTGCCACCAGCGCCGCCGCCTCTTCACCATCTTCACTGCCATCTCCATCGATCTCCATCAACGTTGCTGACTCCCATGATGAGGAGGGAGTAGTTCTATCTTGAGGCTAAGGGTTCTACTGGTAGCTATGTGTTCATCTCTCTCTCTATGCATGATCTTATTGAGATCATGAGCTTGTAATCTATAGATCTACCGTGCTACTCAAGTGCTTTAATAGATCTCTGCTCTCCCCATGTGTGTGAAAGTGACAGCGTGCACACCATGGTGGCACTTAGGCTAGAGATTACAAATACTTATTATGCGTTATATTTGGAGTTGGATGTCTTTATGAAATTGTGGTGTTTGTTGGACTCATCTAGTACTCAAGGTGACAGTGCGGGGTTTTCTAGATGGGAAAGGCTTACTTTGAGGTGTGCTGTTATAGCCCTACCATCGATTAGAGTGTTCAACCGGAGAGTAGTTAAGAGTAGTATCATAAAGAGAGGATATATTTATGAGAGAGTGTTCACTAGTGAAAGTATGATCCCTAGGCCTTGTTTCTAAGCATTGATACACCGTTTGCAATTAGATCTGTTACATGTTTGCTTGCTTCCATCTTTATTTCAGTTTGCCTTTAGTTTCTTCCACGCCATCAAGCTATCCTCTATCACCGTTACCACTTATAATTATTCATACCACTCGTATTTCACTATCTCTTCGTCGAACTAGTGCACCTATACACCTGACAAGTGTATTGGGTGTGTTGGGGACACAAGAGACTTCTTGTATCTTAATTGCAGGGTTGCTTGAGAGGGAATACCTTTGACCACTTCCTCCTTGAGTTCGATAAACCTTTGGTGATCCACTTAAGGGAAAACTTGCTGCTGTTCTACAAACCTCTGCACTTGGAGGCCCAACAATTGTCTACAAGAATAGAAGTGCGTAGACGTCAAGCTATTTTCTGGCGCCGTTGCTGGGGAGGTAAGGTAAAAGGTATTCACACCGGAGTATTAAAGAAAAAGAACCTCCCACGACAAATGCCTATTTTATGGCGCCGTTGCCGGGGAGGTAAGGTAAAAGGTACTCACATCCTCTGGTGTGAGTGCTCGAAGATATTTCCTTTAGATTCTGCAATTTTGACTTTTTGTTTCTTGTTTTCACTAGTTAGGCTTAATGGAAAACAACAACAAATTAGAGAGCTTTATAGTATTTATCTTGAGTTAGGACATGAAGTGTTTGAAGAGAAAATTAAAAAACCTATGGAACTTTATTTGCATGCTAATAGCAATGTTGTTAGTATGAATTCTTTGGACACCATTATTGCTAATGCTATGGAAAAGTCTAAGCTTGGGGAAGCTAGTTTTGATGAGCATGATATTTTTAGTCCCCAAGCATGGAGGAGAAAATTTACTTTGATGATACTATGCCTCCAATATATGATGATTATGGTATTATCAATCCACCTACTATTGAGGAGGAAATTAATTATGACTACAATATGCCTCCTATATTTGATGATTATGGTGATGAGAATAATAATGATAGCTATTTTGTTGAATTTGCTCCCACTATGATTAATAAGAATGACTATGCTTATGTGGAGAATATTAATTCTTTTATGCATGTGGCTCATGATAAGAATGTTTTATGTGATAGTTATATTGTTAATTTTATTCATGATGTTACTGAAAGTTATTATGAGAGAGGGAAGCATGGTTTTATGTGTCTCAACAATATTAAGTTTCCCCTCTTTATGTTGAAAGTCTTGAACTTGCACTTGTTTTGCTTTCCTATGCTTGTTGCTTTGTGCTTTCATGACTTGTTTCTTTACAAGATTCCTATGCATAGGAAATGGGTTAGACTTAAATGTGTTTTGAATTTTCTTCTTGATGCTCTCTTTTACTTCAATTCATATTTCTCATGTGAGCATCTTTTCAAACTATCATGCCCAACTTAAAGGCGTTAAAGAAAAGTACTTATTGGGAGATAACCCAAAAGTTTTAGTTGAGTCTTGGAAGTTATTACCTCTGTAATAACCGCTCCTTATCCTTTTTATTTGCTTTTTGTGCCAAGAGTAACCTCTAATGAGAGAGAAGTAATGATTGGGAAAGTTGCTGTCCCGAAACAGATTTCTGTGCTTCACCGTAAAAATTCGTGTAAAATCACTGAACGTCCTTTTGAGGCGTGAATTTTTGTGCTTCTGCCCTAGGTTGTTATCTAACTTTCTTTAGTTCAACACTTTTTTTATTTGAGCAACAGGTCTTCGAAAAAATTCGTCTTTACCTACTGGTCTGTTTTGACAGATTTCTGCCATTATTTGCATTTGCTTCTTGTTGGTTCCTTTTTAAGTTCTTTTGGGGAATTGAGCTTTTTTAGGGAAGTGCTACAGTAGCTAGTGTTCTAATGGAAGTTTATTTGGTGTTAGAACTGAACCTTAAAGACCTATTATCTTGAGTGCACTAATGTTGCTAATATAGATTGTGTGAAGTTTTGTATGAAGGAAAATTTCAGGTGTATGGAAGGAATGAGTAATGAGATGAAGGATGGACTAAAGCTCAAGCTTGGGGATGCCACGCATGTCACCCCAAGAAATATCCAAGAAGTACAAGCTTCAAAGCTTGGGGATGCCCAAGGCATCCCCTTCTTCATCAATAAAAATTCTAGGTTTCTTCCAAACGCTTCATTTTTATTGCTTCATGCACAGTTGTGTTTTTCTGGGAGCGACTTCTTTTTCGTTTTTGTTTTGGTTTTTCGTTTTCTTTGGTTTGCTTAGTTTTTTGAATAAATTGGTTGGACCCCTCTTTCATACATTGGTTTGCAAATAGTTTGGTTTGGTTTGGAAAAGAGTAGGAAAGTTCATGCTTATGTGGTAAAAGGAGCTCGTTTTTGACTGTGATCTATGCTCTGTCATGCCATGCTTGATATTGTTTTGGATTTATTCTTAGTATTCTTTGCTGTAGCATGACTTGTTATAAACAATTGAGATTGCTTAATGTGCTTTGGATGAATAATGCATTGTTTTAGCATATTAAAGCATAGTATTGTGGTATTCTCCTTTGATACTTTATTTGGGTTGACTTGGCGCATGCTCACACCATGTTATGACTATCCCAAGTCACCATAAGCCTTGATGATCTTTTAGTTTTCAACTTTTAGTATCACTTTATGCTTTGATCAATGATGTTTTGTCGCTCTGCATGATTATGGCCATTATTGCTCTCTTAGTTTGCCGCTCCCAGTCTTTTGCTAGCCTCCATAACCAAGTATGAGTTCCACTCATGCATCCAACTCCTAAAACCAAGTTACTCCAAAGAGTCCACCATACCTACCTACTAGCATATGCTATTCCAAGTATATTCATGTTTTTGTTTACCTTCCAAATTAAACTTGTTATGAGAAAACTAGTGATTAAAGCTCTCACGAACTTGATGGCACACTTTACTTTTCTTGCCCTTAATAAACTTGAACCATTATGTCGTCTATGTTGTATATGCTTGCACTTATTTGTTGGGGATTAGCAGAACCATGTTGTCATGGGGAACGCTTTCAACATTGCACGGGTACTTTGTACCTAGTTGATATCATGTTCTTTTGTCTATGGATGTTGTTGGTGTGAAATGAAAGGGGAGCTTGGAAGTCCATGGAGTTATGTATATGTGTTAGAGAAACACCTGGGCCGTTGGTCTAATCCATGCTGACATGGTGGAAACCGGCAGCGTAACCATAATGAGCTGTCTATGAAGCATTCTTATAAAAAAAGAGTCCTATATTGAGAAAAAAGAGAAAAAGAAAAAGAAGAGATTATGAAAAGAGGAATGTGAGAAAAAAGCACCATATTCCCATGGTAAATAAGAAGATTGCTGAGATGCTCGTTGTCTGCTTGCCTTGTCATTTTGATATGGGGATTCTTCCGTATCATCGGGCAAGGGGTACCCCGTTGGCGGTTCTCTATGATACACATATACTTACAATGACAAGAACTTACCGGTGACTAAACTTGAGTAGCATGAGGAGCGGCCCTCGTATACAAGGGACATGAGATTTATGACTTATACTTCGTCAAGCATGTACACCATAGTTTGTTCACTTTAACCTTAATCACTTCAAGATGCTTATGATAGGGGCTATGAGAGCTGAAAGCTATAAGTACCATAATTTTTGGAAGCTCTTTATGAGACTTGAATCCCTACTTCCTTTTATAAAGGCCTTTCTTCCACCATTATGTTGAGTCTCCACCTTCTATCTTTATGCACCTACTATGAGAGCATAGTGGCCATTCTTAGTTCTATGTGCATTGTCCCAAGACTAGTTGATTGATGCATAACTTGATATTGCTTGTTCTAAACTATTTGTATCTAGTGACTCTTATGAACTTTGAAGGTGTCCTATGCATTTATATTTGCTACTCTATGAGGGACAAGCTGAATACTATTATGCTATGTTTTCTTTATGTGAAACAAACAAACGTCTTGCAAAGCATTGTTATTCATGAATCTTTTGTTTGTGCCTTTTGATTTTGCATCATAGTTTCTTTGCTTATTGCTAGAACTTTGTCTTTCATGCTATGATTGAAGTACTATGATCCCAGCTTTGAATGTTTTACAAATACTTTGATCAAGTCTTTGATGGTGCATGTCACCTCAAAAATTATTCTTTCTTTTTATCACTTACCTACTCGAGGACGAGCAGGAGTTAAGCTTGGGGATGTTGATACATTGCAAATGTATCTATAATTTTTTATGTTCCATGCTTGGTTTTATCTACTTTCTTATGTTTTGTCCACACTTTGGAGTACTTTTCATATGATTATTTGGACTAACCTACTAATCGTTGCAAAAGTGCACAATGTTCTTGTTTTACACTTTGATGTGTAGGAATTACCAAGAATACAACTGGAAACCTTGTTGGAGTCAAATTGGGATTTTCCAGAAATCTGTCTCAGAACTCTTTTTGAAGATGGTCACGATTCGGTCGAAGACGGTGTCAAACGGACAACTCTTCAACTACAAAGTTGTTGGAAATTTCACGACAAACGTTCCGAACATAAAATTTAGCTGATTCCGAGTCCGTACGGGCCTTTTAGGCCCGATTTACCGCAGCCCAAGATTGGATGACGAGAATCCGAAAAGCTATATAAAGGGAGGAAACCTAATTCGGCCAGGAGACCTCCACCCACGAATTTGCAGCCACCAAAGCCACGTTTTTGCCTCTCCCATAGATCCCATCTCCATGGGGAAGGGCTCTGAAGAAGCCATGAAGGAAGGGTGCTAAGGGGCGGTGCTCCCCTGTGATACCGGTGGCGGGGAAGGAATCCTCCGTGCCGCCACCGGCGCCGCCGCCTCTTCACCATCTTTACCGCCATCTCCATCGATCTCCATCACCGTTGCTGACTCCCATGATGAGGAGGGAGTAGTTCTCTCTTGAGGCTAAGGGTTCTACTGGTAGCTATGTGTTCATCTTTCTCTCTATGCATGATCTTATTGAGATCATGAGCTTGTAATATATAGATCTACCTTGCTACTCAAGTGCTTTAATAGATCTCTGCTCTCCCCATGTGTGTGAAAGTGACAGCGTGCACACCATGGTGGCACTTAGGCTAGAGATTACAAATACTTGTTATGAGTTATATTTGGAGTTGGATGTCTTTATGAAATTGTGGTGTTTGTTGGACTCATCTAGTACTCAAGGTGACATTGTGGGGTTTTCTAGATGGGAAAGGCTTACACTACTAGGAAACAATCTATAGATAGACAAGATGTTCAGTGGCGCATAGGCCAATTTGTGCACCATAGGAAGACATCAGTGGCGCATTGGAAAGAATGCGCCACAGAAGTTTGGAAGTTCTTTGGCGCATTTTCTAGAGCATGCGCCACAGAAGATTGGTGGGACCCGCCGGCGGGGGGATGATCCAAGTTCTGTGGTGCATTCTGTAATATGCGCCACAGAACATGGAGGAGGGCCCCACCACGGAATCTAATTGACCCAAGTTCTGTGGCGCACGTTGACATATGCGCCACAGAAGTGAACCATATGTCAACGTGCGCCACAGAACTTGGGGGTGGGCCCCACAGAGGGAATCTTATTCACCCTCTTCTGTGGCGCACATGGTAGAAATGCGCCACAGAAGTTTCAGCATCTGTGGCGCATTTCCTCCATATGCGCCACATATGAGGGAGTCCAGATCCATATGTTAAAAAGGTGACATGAGCTAGCTTTCTTATCTATCTATCCCACCACCACCCATTTCACATCTCTACCTCCTCCCAACTCGTCTTCCTCCTCCCTCACACCCCATCTTGCCCATAGTTTCTCCATTTTCTTATATCTAAACCTACTTTAATCCATAGATTGGTAAGTAGAAGCTTCGCTCCAACTTCTAGATCTAAAAGTTCCTTACTTTTCCCTCTCACATCTCTCTATTTGTTTACTAATTTCCTCTCCACCAACTTGCATTGTAGATATATTTGTCCATACTCTCTCATCAAGCGGTCTCGTCTCACTATTATTGTGTCTACTATAGGTGAGTACTTGGCCATCATGAACATGTAGGTGAAGCTTGTCGCGCGGGCGGTGTGTGTGTGCGATCCATGGCGAGACGATGCTTGTGTGTGGTGCATGAATGTTTGCAATGGGAGGAAGTTTTTTGTTGTTTTCTTGTTGTTCTCGGGCCCGGCCGGTGTGGTTGCATCGATGTTTGCTGAAATGTTGATTCATTTCCATTTCGGCAAATTTTTGCACTACCCATATGTCCTAATTTTAGGAAAGGTCATGCCGAAATTTTTCCGGCTAGCATTCATGCATGTGTGTGTTCATATGGTGTGGTTCTCACCTATATTCTCTATTTTGACCGCTCAGGCAACCATGGTACTCACGATGAGCGAAGGTCGAATTGCTAGGTACAAGAAAGGCGCGAAGGAGGACATGATTCTGAACAACAAGACCATGATAAGATGTCCATGTCGAACATGCAAACTACAGCGCTGGATCGACCCTGAATCTGGACAATTGGAGGGTCACCTGCTTAGGCGCGGTTTCATGCGCGACCTCAATGAGGCGCCGGTAGGACATGGTGGTGGTCAGGAAGATGTGGGCGGGCGAGAAGACGAAGAGTCTACTGGGCATGATCATCATGATGAAGGAGATGCCTGCGGGCATGATCATCATGATGAAGGAGATGCCGGCGGGCATGATCAGCATGGAGAAGGAGACGACGACGGGCATGATCATGAAGAAGGAGAAGACGCGAACACACAGACGCTGCTAACTTCGATCTTGCAGGACCCTCATGTTCAAGAACTGCTCCTCAAGGAGACGAGCAACGACAAAGCTGCAGCCAGAGAGAAAGCCAAGCTGGCCCAAATGGAGGTAGATGGGATGACTCCATTGTATCCTGGGTGTCGCCCCGAGGATACACGTTTGAGTGTAACACTCAAGGCTCTAGAGATGAAGGACGAACACAAATGGACCGATGTGAGCTTCAACGCGAACATGGAATACTGGCACGACCGACTTCCTAAGGGGAACACATTGCCAACAAGTATCGAGGAGGCCAAGAAAATCGTGTGCCCTCTCGACCTACCACACATTAAATACCATGCATGCATCAATGATTGTGCACTTTATCGGAACGAGTACGCGGATAGAACCACTTGTCCGGTGTGTGGTCAAGGACGGTACAAGAGAGGGAACAAGAAAGTTCCTCGAAAAGTGGTATGGTACTTTCCTATCACCCCTCGTCTGCAGCGATATTTCGTAGATCCTAAGGAAGCAAAGCTCATGCAATGGCACGCGGAAAGAGAGAAACCCGAAGATGATCCAGAGAAGGGCAAGATCCTGACACACCCTTCAGACGCTAGCCAGTGGAACGCATTAGACATCGAGTTCGAAGAGTTCGGGGGCGATGCAAGGAACGTCAGGCTGGGTATGAGCACCGATGGACTCAATCCTTTTGGAAACCAGAGTAGCACGCATAGCACCTGGCCCGTGTTTGTATGGCCATACAACCTCCCCCCGTGGCTATGCACGAAGCAAAGGTATGTACACATGAGCATTCTTATTCAGGGGCCGAAACAACCAGGTATTGATATGTATCTGTATCTCGGGCTATTGAGAGAGGAGTTAGCCAGCTTGTGGGAGACGCCGGCTCGTACGTGGGACGCCTACACTAAAGAATATTTCCATCTGAGAGCCGCGTTGCTCACGACCGTGCAGGACTATCCTGGTTACGCATATGTATCGGCCCAGGTGAACCACAGACACAATGCATGCGTCAAGTGCATGGATGACACACCGCATCTCCAGCTACCAAGGGATCCCGGGTCTTCGAAAACCGTGTTCCAAGGTACTCGAAAGTGGCTCCGCATGGATCACCCGTGGAGAAAACATGGTGACCTGTTCAATGGTAAGGACCAGCTCGAAAGAGCCCCGCGTCCGAGGAGCGGCAAAGAAATCGAGGAGCTTTTGAATAATTGGGTAGATTGCCCTGCGCCTGGAAAAAAATGACCGAGGACAAAGCCGCTGCTGGGTGTATGGAAAGCAAGGTCTGTTTTCTGGGACCTGCCGTATTGGAAGGTCCTTCACACTCCCCATAGCCTCGATGTAATGCACATCACAAAGAACGTTACCGAGAGTCTGCTTGGCACTCTACTGAACATGCCGGAGAGGACCAAGGATGGGCCAAAAGCAAGAAAGGACCTTAAATTGCTTGGCATAAAGAAAGATATTCAGTACCCTGATAGTGATGATGATGATGATGATCATCATCATCATTAGGAAGGGACTCAAGGTTGCGGCAAAAGAGTTAAGAAGAATGAGGTGGTGCTTCGCGCTGCCTGCTTCACTCTGAGTCTGGAGGAGCTCGAGCAGTTTTTCAGGTGCCTCTCAGGAGTGAATGTTCCTCACGGTTACTCGGGGAAGATAAGCAGATATCTGGACGTGGCGAAGAAGAGGTTCAACGGTATGAAGTCTCATGACTGTCACGTGCTGATGACGCAGATACTCCCTGTTGCGATCCATGGGATAATGGACGAGCATGTCCGTGAGACGTTGTTTGGCCTCTGTAACTTTTTCGACGTCATATCTAGGAAGTCGATCGGTGTGAAGCAGCTCGACAGGCTACAGGAAGAGATCGTGATGATACTATGCGAGCTTGAGATTTACTTCCCGCCCGCATTCTTCGACATCATGGTGCATCTGCTTGTACATGTCGTGGACGACATCATCCAGCTCGGGCCGACATTCCTGCACAACATGATGCCATTTGAAAGGCTAAACGGTGTCATCAAAGGATTCGTTCGCAACAGGTCTCGTCCAGATGGAAGCATAGCCAAGGGCTTTCTGATCTACGAGTGCATCTCCTTCTGCCAGAATTATCTAACCACCGAGAACGAGGATGTTGGAATACCCACAAAGAAGCACCTCGGCAGGCTCGGTGGATATGGTCACCGTGAGGGCTGCCGCTCACTACATGTCGGCATTGATGGTCGACGCACTGATTTTGAAAGGGCACACCGAGTCGTGCTACAACACATTGAAGTGGTCGGCCCTTGGGTCGAAGATCACAGAAGCTTAATCGAGCAGGAGTACGTCGACCAGGGCCGGCCAAGGAAGAAGGGAGACGTAACTAGAGAGCACAACTCTAGCTTCACGGGTTGGTTCAAGAAAAGGCAACTGGACAATCCCCCATAGACGCCTTCTACGGAAGATCAAAAACTCATATTCTCCTTGTCGCAGGGCCCAGGGCACAACCTAAGGACCTATCAGTCATACGACATAAACGGTTACAGATTCTACACCGAGGAAAAGGACAAGAATAGTGAATATCAAAACTCAGGAGTAACTATGTTATCCTTTGCTGATGACGAGACTACTATGATGGAAAGATTCTACGGAAGGATCGAGGAGATATGGGAGCTCGACTACTGTGGAGAGATCGTACCGATGTTCCGTGTTAGATGGGCCAAGAACATGGAAAAAGAAGGCCGCTATTTCACCACAATGGTTATACCAGATGCCAAATCAACAAAGAACGCCTCCGCAAAAAATAAGCCTTGGGTACTCGCTAGCCAAGTTGATCAATGCTTTTTTATTACCGACCCGTCAAAGCCCAACCGTGTTGTAGTTAGGAGGGGCAAGAGGAGCATCATCGGAATGGAAGGAGCCGCCAACGAGCAAAACTTCGACAAAAACGGTGACCCGAAGATCGAAGAGGAATTCGACAAGTACTTCGACATGCCTACTACTACTAAAGTAAGAAGGAAGACCACACTTCCTACTAAAGGTTGTCCATTCACAAGAAGAAATCTCAAAGTGCATGGGCTAAAGTATTCAACCACGGCGAAAAAGGGCAAGAAGATTGTGAAGAGACACTAGCTCGACACATCACATGATTGTATATGTTCGGAGAGAGAGTTTTTTTGAATAAATATGAATGTTTGTATATGTTCTTGCTTCATTTTAGACATATATATATAATTAAAAACACATTACATGATTGTATATGTTTGGGGAGACATATAATGTGATATTCGTGTGGGTATACAAATTCACATTTGTGTGTGACAAGCAAACACACACACACACACATATATATATGATTCGGGAGGGTTTTTTGAATAAATATGCATATGTGTTCTTGCTTTTTGTTGGAATAAATATGCATATGTGTAATTAAAAATATTTTTTTTAAAAAAGAAAAAAATAGTGTGAGACAGCCAGGATTCGAACCTGGCTGCCCCAGGTGAGATCAAGGGAGCAAGACCACCAGGACAAGTATATGATCTTGTCATACTACGACACCACGCTGTTTTGGACTATGACCAAAAGTTCTGTGGCGCATTCCCAAAGAATGTGTGGCGCATTCAGTGAGAATGCACCATAGAATGTTCACACTTAGCCAAATAGACAGTTCGGCCTGATCTCCCCTAATCCCCCCTTCCTCTCTCTCTCAATCCAATTCTCTCTGTTTTCCCTAGCAACCGCGCGTGCCAAGGAACCCAAGCCCCCGCCGCTGGAGCCCGTGGAGGAGGAGAGAAGCCCCCGCCACCGGAGCCCGTGGAGGAGGAACCGCCGCCGGAGTCCACTGCGTCCACCGTTCGCAGGAGGAGGCAGCACCGCACCGCCAAGATTCAAGAAGGAGAAGGCCCCACTCGCAGCAGGGAGCATTGCGCCACCAAGCTCCAGGAAGGAGGAGGCCCCGCCCGTAGCAGGAGGAGAAGGGCACGGTCGGTGCTTGCCACCGCAGCCAGAAGCCACCTCGCCGTCCACCGTCTTCTTGCCGTCCACCTTGCAAGCCACCCTAGGTAATCGCCGCATCCTTCCCCTAGGTTACCTAGCGCTCGTCGTTCTATGTCTTCCCCTAGGTTGCAAAGCTTGATTACTTATGCCCTTTAATCTGTAATTGGCCTACACACTCATATCTCAGTCGATACAGACAGTACTAATTTGAGAATCAGTAATTGGCCTTTAATATGTAATTGGCCTTTAATCTGTAATTGGCCTACACAAGTTCAAAATTGGAGAATTGTTGCAGACAGTACTAATTTCTAGTCATTTTAATATCATTATTATAGTAATAATACATGCAAGTCCCACATAAAGTGAATTGGTACCATAGTACTGGCTGCTGTAGATAGATTCCAGATCGCATGATTATTGATCAATTACTGGCTGATTAGTACTCTGGATGCGAGATCTGTGAGATGCATGGTGAGAAAAAACCCTTTGGGTTCTAATTCTAAGAGAACAGAGAAGCTCTATCAGAAAGTATTGTTGTAATTGCGCCGGTTAGCTTGCCTTTCCCTGCAGTGACACAGAAGAAGATGAGAGAGTTGAACCTTGCACCATTAGCTACCGACAGAGGATCCCCGGGAACACGTACGTCTCCCTGGAGACACGCCAGAAATCTAGGCACAAAATCACTGAAAACTGAAAATGATGAGCTACTAGCGCTGACTGAACCTTCGTTTCACTTAATAAAAAATATAAGCCTCTGTGCTTACATCAACCATGGAGGTTTACGTGAGTCATCACACATATAAATTTTCTTTTGGTAAAACCAACAAGGAATTAGTTAAGACAGTCAGTCAAACGCCCACTCGCTCGCATGAAAACTGTTGCAGACAGTACTAATTTCTAGTCATTTTAATATCATTATATTTGGAGGGAGTAATTTCTAATATTTGGAGGGAGTAATTTGGAGGGAGTAATTTAAATGGAGTAATTTGGAGGGAGTAGTAGAGTAGCTTTTGTTGTTGTGTGCATCAGCAACACAATTGGTGTTTGATTCTCTCTCTATATGTGGTTGAGATGTGTTGTCACTGCTGTGATTGTCAAGTCTTTTTGTCACATCACATTAACAGGTCATTTTCAGTTTTGTTGCTAGCATTGACAAGGGGAAATGGCATGTGTCTCCAACTGAAAGGCTAAAAGACATGCCTCTGTTTACCATACTTATATTACACTTCTATAGCAAATACTACTGCTGTTACACTTCTACTGTTCAGCAAGTACTACTATATCTGTTATATATACATGGGGCTGTGATGTGATGATGGACTAGTATATCTGTTATATATATACTGCACGTGGATGATGGATATGATGGATGCTGGGGTCAATGCATGGGGCTGTCAATATGGGGATGGGGTGTTTTGTCTTGCAGGGATTTCATTTGAGTTGCCCATTTCTCCCGAAGTGTCGATTCACTTCCGTTTCGGTTGAGAAATGGGCACTCCTAGGTCAAAAAATTAGCAAAGGTCATGCCGAATTTTTTGGCCGAGATTTGTGCTAACATTTTGCCTCTTTTAAATAGAGTAGTGCAAACATGTCGGGCAACAAGGAGTCTGGCCCTTCTAAGCACATGATCAGCATCGAAGAACAAGCTAGACAGGCCAACCAGTCATTCTGGCAGGGGTCCCAACAGGAGGAGGAGGAGGCGATGAGGATGACACGACCACCGGAGGAGGAGGCGACCATCGCCAGAGGTGCTGGGGCCAATGAGGGCGGAGATCCTGATTACGAGGGGGACGAAGAGGATGACACCACCGATGGCGGCGAGAGGACGGATGGCGGTAGCGGCAACCCGGCCGCTTCTCAGAAGAAGAAGAAGAAGGAACAGAAGGAGCGGAAGGTGCCAGTGCTCGCCACTGTCTGTGATGAGTTCACTGAGGTCACAGAAAGTGGCCAACCCATTGCGCCAGAGGCGATTGCTAAAGGGTACGGCCTGCAAATCGGGTGCATCGTCCGAGAAATCATGTCGATCAACACGAAGTACATCAGACATGCTGACCATGCAGCTTTGGTCGATAACCTCCTTAAGAAGCTTCACAAGCGATACAGATTCCCAGAGCAGTTTAGAAACCTCGAGAGAAATAAGAACCCGGTGAACAGACTAGCCCTCACGAAGATGAGCAACGCCTTGAGCAGCTGGAAAACCCGGGTGAAGAATAGCATTGACAAAGGTGAAAGCTGGGAGGTTATTAGTAAGAAAAATCCGATGCTCGACGAAGAGGAGTTTAGGATATTCAAGGCGGATATAGCTACCGCTGACACTATAAAATGGACTCAATGGGGAAGGAGTATGCGGGAACAGAACATAGGTAACCACCACCTTGGAAGCGGCGGTTACAGGGGGAAACAGGCCATTTGGGACAAGGAGGACGCCGAGCTTGAATGCCTTGGTAAAGACAACCCTTGGCTTAAAATCACGGACTTGCAGCTTAGGCAATTTGTTCGGGCCCGCTACTACCTGGACAAGGAAACAGGGGAGTTCATCACCGACGATCCGGAGGTGAAGGAATTCGAGAAGAATCTGGTAAGGAATTTATCGCCGATCTCAAGTCAATTGCGTTCTAATTAAGATAATGAAGCCAAGAATCTAAATGGGTTCACCTTTCCTTGTCTCTGCAGGAGGAGGAACTGAACGCTACTGCCACAGAGTCGATCCAGGATTCGACGGAGCCGTGGGACACGGTTTTCAACAGGGCGACCAATGCTTACAAGAAGAGGGACAAGGGGTTGCTGCCGTCCTCAGCTGGCCGTGTGTCCGGCTTCGGTACGAGCATGAAGTTCAAGGAGTTCTACAAAGAGGACGCCAGGAAAAGAAGGGACAGGAAGAACCAGGATAAAGCCGCTGTTGTAGAGCTGAAGATGAAGGTGCAGACATTGGAGGAGAAGGCGGTGGACCAGAAAACGGTGGATAAGTTAGTGGAAGAGAAGCTCCGCTCGATGACCCCCCCTGAGTTTTTCGAGGGGCTTACTGCTTGGAATGCGGGAGGTCGACAGGGGCCGATACATCTGCCCAGATTAAGCGGCAGCAACTCGGGCATCAATGTTACCGTGTCGCCGGACCTGGTGACCCCGCCAGCTGTCAACGTCAGGACGCAGCCCCTCGTTTTGGTCACACCTACGCCCCCTCCCGCGAATGATACCAATAAGGCGCAGCCGACGGTGGCGGTGCTTCGTGAGGCACCCGAGCGGGAGATTGCAGATGATGATAGGCCGGCCGCCGGCATCCGCCGTGTCTCTACATTAGCCGAGATCCACGCCATCTCCAAGGTAACTAATTAGTTAGTGCACGTCATCTCCTTTATGCCTTTAATGCATGACTGTTGCCATCTCATGACGCCCAACAACATGTTTTTGCCTCAGGACACTTCATGCGTACTCCTGCTTAAAGATGTCGGCGGTGAGTTGAAGGATGTTGCCAAGGGCACTCTTATACAACCGGTGAGCCGCACGATGCACAACAATCCAATGGATGATGACGTGATGAAGGTCAGGTTGGCTCGAGTGTTGCCAGGGTGCGATGACATGGACCCTCCCATTCAACCTCAGGGAGCCGACGAACACAAGACCCTTGGGGAATGCTACAACTGGCCGTTGACATGGCCGAAGACCCAGATTCGTCTTGCGGGGGGGGGAGCACCAGCGCCACCTCTCGACCGATCATCGCCCGGCCACCACCTCGGAAGCCAGTAGCCGTCGTTGTCGCCACCACCAGCCGTCACCATCAACTCTTGGCAGCGTGTGCACCGCCACATGGCAAAGACGTTGTGCCGCCAAAGATGATGATGAATTGGTCAACGTTGACGACTTCATCAACACTGGCGCCGCCAAAGGATTGTATATGCCTTTTGTGGATGAAGAACCCTTTGTAGCTCATGACGACCATCAAGCTGATCGGCCCAATACATGTACGCAGCGCCTGGTCTTCCATGGTCTTTCTCAAGAGACGCCTCCGGTCGCCGATCCACCACAAGAGAAACCGGGATTGGTTTTCAGCCCCAACACACTCCGAAAGGCGACTGATGAGCACATGGCAATGGCTGACACTGTTGTGAAGAAGAAGCACTACAGGAAGAGAGGTAATAATAATAAGGGTGCGAGCCAGCCTCTTCCGAAGAGGATCCGGGGTCAGGACGCCGTCGTCATACCATCCACACAATTTTGCTTGCCCCGAGTGCATGTAGCTGGTGATCTGATATTGACTCCGGATATGATCCACATTGCGGTTGGAGCCATGTTAACTTTGCACGAGGGTGTCAATACACTAGAGGCCCTCCTTCTTAAAGAGGATGATCCAAATTACCCAGTTTTCATGGCCAAGGTGCCATTGGACGTGGGCTTCGTCGATGAACCCCCCGCGGATATATTCTTCATAGCATTCGAGGACATATTCAAGCTGTTTCTCATGAAACGACTGGACTATAACTTGGTCCGCCTATACGCGCTCAATCTGGCGCTCACGATCAAGAGAGAAAGTACCTCGGAAATCGCGATAGTGGATCCCTACTACATGCGGGACAGCCAGTTGGTCGAAGGATCAGAGACACGGACCAAGGCGACGGCGTACCTCGAGAAGTTCATGGTGGACAACAAGAGGAAGGGCACACTTCTTTTGCCTTTCTTTCCAGAGTAAGTACACACACTCGCTCATCGTCACCGTAACTTATGCATTTCTTATAGATTTCTTTTTCCAACATTCCGTTCCAACTGTGTTGCGCAGAGACAAATACTGCACGCTCATCGTCCTTGCCCCGAGGTATTCACTAGCCACGTATTTCGACTCGGGGAGTTTGACGAAGAAGAAAGACTACACTAGAATAAGGGGTGTTCTCAATGAGGCTCTCGAGGGATACACCAAGAAGGGATGCACCTTCGTAGATAGGGGGAATGTATCAAGGATGGCAAACATGTGTTCAAGCACGTGCTCGACTTCCCCTGCGTCAAGCAGTCGACTGTTGGTGCCAATGAGGCCTTCTATGTCCTCCATCACCTTAAAGGCTATGTTCGGGATTGCCATAACCTAACGCTGCCATCTAGTCTCCGAGGATGGGCTGAAACTTTGGCGAAAATCAACGATGCTGATCTTAGAGAAGACTTCCATCGCATTCAGATGAAGTTGTCGCAAATCATCATTGAAGATGTCAACACAAGGGGCGGTGCCCTACAACAAGCCAGAGGGTTGAGTAAGAGGGAGATCGAAGAACGCCTCCGTAAGTAGGGTGACACAAGGACGTGGATGACGAAAGAGGGCTATCTACTGTTCCCGAAGCCGTTCCAGAAGAGGAAGTCTTCATCATAATCGATGTGTTCCTCTAGCATGATCCAGTGTGTGTATATTCTTGATGGACGCCTGCTGTATTAGTGTGTGTGTCATAAACTTTACTATCTCGTGGTCGAAATGGTCATTGTTGTTAGACTTAAACTACCTTGTGGTCATGCTGTCGTTGAACTTATTGCTTCTATGATCATCTAACTTTTAGGTTTATGGATCCTTTGTTTTATATTCTATGAACATATATATATATGGATGTGAACCCTTTATTCATTCTTTTCGTTGTATTTTTACTAATATGCCTTGTCGTCTATAGAGATGGCGACGAGGTGGTATGTGGTGTACATGGGTAGGGTTCCAGGAGTCTACGAGAAGTGGGAGGATTGCCACAAACAAGTGAACAAGTTCAGCGGCAACATCTACAAAGGATACGCGACTAGAGAGGAGGCGATAGCCAAGTGGAGGAACCACTTGTGGAAGAAGAACCGGATGAAGATATTGGTCGGGCTAATGCTCTTGCTCACCATTATCACAGTTGTATTCTATTTGATCCTAGTGTAGGCGGCGGTGGCCACATCATATTTGTAATGTGAGATGATATGAACTTTGTATTCGGCGCTTGTGTAAAAATTTGGCACTTGACACTATATATGTATCTCGATCGGGCTCTAAGTGTTTGTATTATATATATGTCGGTTTTCATGCATCTACTACTTGTGCAATGTATTTTATCCTCATCTGGATAAATCCTATATAAATCCTGTATAAATACCTGATTATACACCAGGAAAGTATTTTACTTCGAATACATGTTACACAATCAGTGGCGCATATAATTATATAGTTAGTGGCGCATGGCATATCTGTGGCGCATACACGTAAATGCGCCACAGAAGTCCTTCCTGTGGCGCATATGAAGGAATGCGCCATAGAAGTCTGGAACTTCTGTGGTGTATATCCATATGCGCCACAGGAAGTAGTTATTAGTGGCGAGGTAACAGTGGCGACAAAGATATGTGCCACAGAAGTCCCCTTTTCATGCGCCACAGATAGGCTGTTTCCTAGTAGTGTTACTTTGAGGTGTGCTGTTATAGCCCTACCATCGATTAGAGTGTTCAACCGGAGAGTAGTTAAGAGTAGTATCATAAAGAGAGGATATATTTATGAGAGAGTGTTCACTAGTGAAAGTATGATCCCTAGGCCTTGTTTCTAAGCATTGATACACCATTTGCAATTAGATCTGTTACATGTTTGCTTGCTTCCATCTTTATTTCAGTTTGCCTTTAGTTTCTTCCACGCCATCAAGCTATCCTCTATCACCGTTATCACTTATAATTATTCATACCACTCGTATTTTACTATCTCTTCGCCGAACTAGTGCACCTATACACCTGACAAGTGTATTGGGTGTGTTGGGGACACAACATACTTCTTGTATCTTAATTGCAGGGTTGCTTGAGAGGGAATACCTTTGACCACTTCCTCCATGAGTTCGATAAACCTTGGGTGATCCACTTAAGGGAAAACTTGCTGCTATTCTACAAACCTCTGTACTTGGAGGCCCAACAATTGTCTACAAGAATAGAAGTGCGTAGACATCAGGCCTCCAAGTGTAGAGGTTTGTAGAACAACATCAAGTTTTCCCTTAAGTGGATCACCCAAGGTTTATCGAACTCAGGGAGGAAGTGGTCAAAGGTATTCCCTCTCAAGCAACCCTGCAATCAAGATACAAGAAGTCTCTTGTTTCCCCAACACACCTAATACACTTGTCAGGTGTATAGGTGCACGAGTTCGGCGAAGAGATAGTGAACTACAAGTGGTATGGATAATTATAAGTGGTAACTGTGCCAGAAAATAGCTTGATGGCGTGGAAAAGAATAAAGGCAAACTAAAATAAAGATGGAAGCAGGCAAACATGTAACAGATCTAATAGCAAACGGTGTTTCAGTGCTTAGAACCAAGGCCTAGGGATCATACTTTCACTAGTGAACACTCTCATATAAATATCTTCTCTTTATGATACTACTCTTAACTACTCTCCGATTGAACACTCTAATCGATGGTAGGGCTATAACATCACACCTCAAAGTAAGCCTTTCCCATCTAGAAAACCCCACACTGTCACCTTGAGCACTAGATGGTTCCAACAAACACCACAATTTCATAAAGACATCCAACTCCAAATATAACTCATAACAAGTATTTGTAATCTCTAGCCTAAGTGCCACCATGGTGTGCACGCTGTCACTTTCACACACATGGGGAGAGCAGAGATCTAATAAAGCACTTGAGTAGCTAGGTAGATCTACTGGATTACAAGCTCATGAACACAATATGATCATGCATAGAGAGAGAGATGAACACATAGCAACCGGTAGAACCCTTAGCCTCGAGAGAAAACTACTCCCTCCTCATCATGGGAATCAGCAATGGTGATGGAGATGGTGGTGGAGATCGATGGAGATGGCTCCGGGGGCACTTCCCTATCCCGACAGGGTGCCGGAACAGAGACTCTCTGTCCCCCGAATCTCCCCTTCGGTGGTGGCGGCGCTGTGGAACTTTTCATGGCTGGAGGCTTGACGATCTTGGGTTTATGCATCGGGAGGCTTCTTATAGGCCAGAGGGAAAGGTCGGTGGCCGGCCAGGGGGCCCACACCATACCCTGGCGCGACCTGGGGGAACCACGCCATGGGGTGGTGTGGCCACCCTGTGGCCCCTCTCCGGCTCTCCTTCTGGCTCTGTGAGTCTTCCGGGAAAATAGTACCTTTGGCTTTTGTCCCGTCCAATTCCGAGAATATTCATTTTCTGACTTCCTGGAACCAAAAACAGCAGAAAACAGGCAACTGGAACTGTGGCATCTTGTCAATAGGTTAGTCCCAGAAAGTGTATGAAAAGTACTCCAAAGTTTATCAACATCCCCAAGCTTAACTCCTGCTCGTCCTCGAGTAGGTAAGTGATAAAAAGAAAGAATAATTTTTGAGGTGACATGCACCATCAAAGACTTGATCAAAGTTTTTGTAAAACATTCAAAGCTGGGATCATAGTACTTCAATCATAACATTAAAGACAAAGTTCTAGCAATAAGACAAATAAACTATGATGCAACATGAAAAGGCACAAACAAAAGATTCATGAATAACAATGCTTTGCAAGACGTTTGTTTGTTTCACATAAAGAAAACATAGCATAGTGGCATTCAGCTTGTCCCTCATAGAGTAGCAAATATAAATGCATAGGACACCTTCAAAGTTCATAAGAGTGACTAGATACAAGTAGTTTAGAACAAGCAATATCAAGTTATGCATCAATCAACTAGTCTTGGGACAATGCACATAGAACTAAGAATGGCCACTATGCTCTCAAAGTAGGTGCATAAATATAGAAGGTGGAGACTCAACAAAAAAGTAAAAGAAAGGCCTTCATAGAAGGAAGTAGGAATTCAAGTTTCATAAAGAGCTTCCAAAAATTATGGTACTTAATAGCTTTCAGCTCTCATTGCCCCTATCATAAGCATCTTGAAGATGATTTAGGTTAAAGTGACACAACTAAGAGGATATGCTTGACAAGTTATAAACCGAAATCTCATGCCCCTTACTTACGAAGACCGAACCTCATGCTACTCAACTTTAGTCACGCGTAAGCTCTTGTCATTGTAAGTACATGTGTATCATTCAGAACCGCCAATGGGGTACCCCTTGCACATGATACAGGAGCTATCCCCTAATCAAAATGACAAGGCAAGCAGACAATGAGCATCTCAGCGATCTTTTTATTTGCTATTTGCATAGGTTTTTATTGAGGATGGTTCATAGAGTGCTCATTATGGTGATGCTGCAAGTTTCCTCCATGATTAGGCATGGCTTAGGCTAGCGGCCCAGGCGTTTCTCTAACACACATACAAACTCCATGATCTTACAAGTTCCACTTTTATTTCACACCGCCGGGATCAATAAGCAAAAGAACATAATATCAACAGGGTACAAAGTACACGTGCAATGTTGAAAGCGTTCCCCATGATACATGGTTCTGATAATTTCAACTTATAAAGTGCAAGCATATACGCAACAAAGAAGGACCCAATGGTTCAAGTTTATTAGAGGCAAGTAAAGTAAAGTGTGCCATCAAGTTCGTGAGAGCTTTAATTACTACTTTTCTCATAACAAGTTTAATTTGGAAGGTAAACAAAAGCATAAATATACTTGGAATAGCATAAGCTATAGGTAGGTATGATGGACTCTTTGGAATAACTTGGTTTAGGGAGTTGGATGCATGAGTGGAACTCATACTTGGTGGTGGAGGCTAGCAAAAGACTGGGAGCGACAAACTAAGAGAGCAATAATGGCCATAATCATGCAGAGCGACAAAACATCATTGATCACATCATAAAGTGATACTACAAGTTGAAAACTAAAGGATCATAAAGGATATGGTGACTTGGGATAGTCATAACATGGTGTAAGCATGTGCCAACTCAACCCAAATAAAGCATCAAAGGAGAATACCACTATACTATGCTTTAATATGCTAAAACAACGCATGATTCATGCAAGGCACATTAACCAATCTCAATTGTTTATAATAAGTCATGCTACAGCAAAGAATACTAAGCATAAGGCCAAAACAATATCAAGCATGGCATGACAAAGCATAGGCCACAATCAAAAACAAGCTCTTTTTTCCACATAAGTATGAACTTTCCTACTCTTTTCCAAACCAAACCAAACTGTTTGCAAACCAATGTATGAAAGAGGGGTCCAACCAATTTATTCAGAAAACTAAGAAAACCAAGCAAACTAAAAACTAAAACAAAAACAAAAAAGAAGATGCTCCAAGAACAACATAACTGTGCATGAAACAATAAAAATGAAGCGTTTGGAAGAAACCTGGGATTTTTATTGACGAAGAGGGGATGCCTTGGGCATCCCCAAGCTTTGACGCTTGTACTTCTTGGATATTTCTTGGGGTGACACGCGTGGCATCCCTAATCTTGAGCTTTAGTCCATCCTTCATCTCATTACTCATTCCTTCCATACACCTGGAAATTTTCCTTCATACAAAACTTCACACAATCTTTATTAGCAACATTAGTGCACTCAAGATAATAGGTCTTAAGGTTCAGTTCCAACACCAATAAACTTCCATTAGAACATTAGATACTGTAGCACTTTCCTCAAAAAGCTCAATTCCCCAAAAGAACACAAAGAGGAACCAACAAGAAGCAAATGCAAATAATTGCAGAAATCTGTCAAAACAGACCAACAGGTAAATACGAATTTTTTCTAAGACCTTCTGTTGCTCAAATAAAAAAGTGTTGAACTAACGAAAGTTAGATAACAACCTCGGGCAGAAGGAAAAAAATTCATGCCTCAAAAGGACGTACAGATATGTTACACGAATTTTTACGGTGAAGCACATAAATCTGTTTCGGGACAGCAACTTTCCCAATCATTACTTCTCTCTTATTAGAGGTTACTCTTGGCACAAAAAGCAAATAAAAAGGATAAGGAGCGGTTATTACAGAGGTAATAACTTCCAAGACTCATCTAAAACTTTTGGGTTATCTCCCAATAAGTACTTTTGTTTAACGCCTTTAAGTTAGGCATGATAGTTTGAAAAGATGGTCACATAAGAAATATGAATTGAAGTAAAAGAGAGCATCAAGAAGCAAATTCAAAGCACATTTAAGTCTAACCCACTTCCTATGCATAGGAATCTTGTAAATAAACAAGTCATGAAAGCACAAACCAACAAGCATAGGAAAGCAAAACAAGTGCAACTTCAAGACTTTCAACATAAAGAGGGGAAACTTAATATTGTCGAGACACATAAAACCATTTCCCTCTCTCATAATAACTTCCAGTAGCATCATGAATAAAATTAACAATATAACTATCACATAAAACATTCTTATCATGAGCCACATGCATAAAATCATTATTACTCTCCACATAAGCACAGTCATTCTTATTAGTTGTAGTGGGAGCAAATTCAACAAAATAGCTATCATTATTATTCTCATCACCATAGTCATCAAATATAGGAGGCATATTGTAATCATAATTAATTTCCTCCTCAATAGTAGGTGGAATGAAAATATCATATTCATCATTGTAATCATCATATATTGGAGGTTTGGTATCATCATAAGCAATAGAATAGCTATCTTCCAAAGCTGGGGAACTAAAAAGATCATTTTCATAAAAACTAGCTTCCCTAAGCTTAGACTTTACCATAGCATTAGCAATAATGGTGTCCAAAGAGTTCATACTAACAACATTGCTATTAGCATGCAAATAAAGTTCCATAGGTTTTTTAATTTTCTCTTCAAACACTTCATGTCCTAACTCAAGATAAATACTATAAAGCTCTCTAATTTTTTGTTGTTTTCCATTAAGCCTAACTAGTGAAAACAAGAAACAAAAAAGACAAAATTGCAGAATCTAAAGGAAATAACTTCGAGCACTCACACCGGAGGATGTGAGTACCTTTTACCTTACCTCCCCGGCAACGGCGCCAAAAAAGACCTTGATGTCTACGCACTTCTATTCTTGTAGACAGTTGTTGGGCCTCCAAGTGCAGAGGTTTGTAGAACAACAACAAGTTTTCCCTTAAGTGGATCACCCAAGGTTTATCGAACTCAGGGAGGAAGTGGTCAAAGGTATTCCCTCTCAAGAAACCCTACAATCAAGATACAAGAAGTCTCTTGTGTCCCCAACACACCCAATACACTTGTCAGGTGTATAGGTGCACTAGTTCAGTGAAGAGATAGTGAAATACAAGTGGTATGGATAATTATAAGTGGTAACGGTGCTAGAAAATAGCTTGATGGCATGGAAAATACTAAAGTCAAACTAAAATAAAGATGGAAGCAAGCAAACATGTAACATATCTAATAGCAAACGGTGTTTCAGTGCTTAGAACCAAGACCTAGGGATCATACTTTCACTAGTGAACACTCTCATATAAATATCTTCTCTTTATGATACTACTCTTAACTACTCTCCGGTTGAACACTCTAATCGATGGTAGGGCTATAACAGCACACCTCAAAGTAAGCCTTTACCATCTAGAAAACCCCACACTGTCACCTTGAGCACTAGATGGTTCCAACAAATACCACAATTTCATAAAGAATCCAACTCCAAATATAACTCATAACAAGTATTTGTAATCTCTAGCCTAAGTGCCACCATGGTGTGCATGCTGTCACTTTCACACACATGCGGAGAGCAGAGATCTAATAAAGCACTTAAGTAGCAAGGTAGATCTACTTGATTACAATCTCATGATCACAATATGATCATGCATAGAGAGAGAGAGATGAACACATAGCTACCGGTAGAACCCTTAGCCTCGAGAGAGAACTACTCCCTCCTCATCATGGGAATCAGCTATGGTGATGGAGATGGTGGTGGAGATCGATGGAGATGGCTCCGGGGGCACTTCCCCGTCCTGGCAGGGTGCTGGAACAGAGACTTTATGTCCCCTGAATCTCCCCTTCGGTGGTGGCGGCGCTGTGGAACTTTTCGTGGCTGGAGGCTTGACGATCTAGGGTTTATGCATCAGGAGGCTTCTTATAGGCCAGAGGGCAAGGTCGGTGGCTGGCCAGGGGCCCACACCATACCCTGGCGCGGCCTGGGGGGGGGCCACGCCATGGGGTGGTGTGGCCACCCTGTGGCCTCTCTCCGGCTCTCCTTCTGGCTCCGTGAGTCTTCGGGGAAAATAGTAACTTTGGCTTTTGTCCCATCTAATTCCGAGAATATTCATTTTCTGACTTCCTGGAACCAAAAATAGCAGAAAACAGGCAACTGGCACGTGGCATCTTGTTAATAGGTTAGTCCAAGAAATCATATGAAAAGTACTCCAAAGTTGGAACAAAACAAAAGAAAGTAGATAAAACCAAGCATGGAACATCAAAAATTATAGATACATTTGCAATGTATCAACAGCCACGGCGAGTGTCTTCTCCATGGTGGCGGCGTTGCGCAAAAGGGCATTATGCTCAGCTCCAAAGGAAAAAAGGGATGGACTATCAGTCGACTGCACAATAGCGGCGCAGAAAGAGAGAAAAGTAACGAGGAACTTACTTTCTACCATGCGATGGCGCGTTTCCAGCATTGCATGCTGGCGGCCCATCGCAAGCACCTGCTCCGCCAAGTGAGCAGCTTCTTTCACAAGGAGCTATGGCAAAAATAAAAACAACAAGGGATAAGCAGAAGCCATCGATAACATTGAATGCAACAACAAAAGGAAGAACTCCTACACTTACATGATCCTCCAATGACTCCGAAGTCGATTGGTGTCCAGTCATCCGGGCAACCATTCGATGCTCCCCTTCATGAGGAGAGCTAGAAGAGTTGTGCCCGGAGTGGGCCGCCAATGGAGGAGAGGGAGAGCACTCGACCTCCTTCTTGTCCCTGGAGGTCGCGACTCCCAATTCTTTCAAAAATTGGACGTTGCCAGAAGATGACGACACCTCTTGACTGCAAGACAAAACCAACATCAAGAAAAGGCAAATCCAAAGACGAACCAAAAAGGGCAAATCTAGAGAAGAACAAAAAAAATTAGAACACTTACCAATCAAACTTGTCAAAGTCAAAGGTGGGCTCCCCCGACTCTGACGAGGACTCCTTGGGCAGTCGCATCTTCTTGCGAGAAGATGGTGCCACGGTGCTCACAGGAATGGTAGGGATTGGCGACTCCGCACCAACGCCTGCACCTTCCGGAGTCAAAGGAGATGACGCATCAGAATCCTCGCTGCGCGAACGCTTGCGAGTATCCGGACTACCCGACTCGGGGGATTCCTCCTCCACATCAGATAGGACGGTCGACTCCGACTCATCCTCTTCCAAGGCATCGTGAGGGATAACCCCCTCAGGAAGAGGGGGCATACAAGGTGACACCGCCCAATCCTGCATACAGACAACAAATTCAGCAAAAAGCAAATAAACAGCAAAGAAGCAATCGACAAAGTAAGCTACTACGTAGCACAATCATACCTCGGGAGGAGGGTTAGAAGCGTCGAACGGAGGAACTACTGGCTCACTCGGGAGCACATCCTTGACGGTGTAGATGGTCACCAGTCGAACCCTTTTTTCTATCTGACTCGCGGACATGCCATCGGCAGACACGCGAGTGGCATCGTCAGCACCAGCCCACTGAAACATGGTGTGAACTCTGGCCTGCAGGGGTTGGACGCGACGGCGCAGCCACGTGCGGATGAGTGCACAACCTCCTTCTTCTTTACCTATACGACTCTCGAGGTCGCAGACGCGCTCGTATAGCACATTTGTCTCCGCGGACTCGCCAGGCATGACTACATTCTTCCAGGAGCGCCACCTCTTGCATGGCGTCAAAGGGTCGACGGGCGCGAGTCCGAAGTGGTCTCCATCGGCCTTCTGGTCGCGAACGTAGAACCACTTGTCCCTACACCCTTGGACAGACTTCGTCAGCTTGATGTCGAAATAGGTGGCAGATGGATCGACGTGGATTCCACAGCCGCCTACATCGTAGACCAAGGAGCCAGACGCAGATTGGCGCTTCAGCTTGAAGAGGCGCTTGAAGAGGCCGAAGTGCGGCTCAATTCCGGTCCAGCACTCGCAGAGGGTGATGAAGCAAGAGATGTGGAGGATAGAATTCAGGGACATCTGATGAAGCTAGAGCCCGTAAAAACAAAGGAGGCCCCTGAAGAAGGGATGCAGGGGCAACGAGAGGCCGCGAATGATGAACGCCAAGAACATCACTCGAAAACCAGCAGGAGGAGAGGGGATTATCTCACCGCCGGGGACGCGCACGTCGGCGACTGTGGCGCACAACACTCCGTCTTGGCGAAGAAGACGGAGATCAGAGGACTTGATTATGGAAGGACACCACGAGCCATTCATGACGCGAGTGCCCGTGCCCTTCTTCTTCCCGCTGGGGGCGGTACTAGTGCCCGTCGCGGCGGCGCCACCTTTCTTCTTCACTGCAGCAGCGGTAGCCGCGGAATCGGCCGCAGCACCTCCCTTCTTCTTCCCCATTGCGTGGCGGCGATGCGATCGAAGAAAGTAGCTAGGAAATGTGCGGAGCTGGTCCAGCGCCGCGGAGGAAAAGAGAGCAGAGAAAGTAGGGGATCAGCGGCAGTGGCGATGAAGGAAAACGATGAGCGAAAGCATATATGGATTTTACCATCGCAACACCACTACTTAACCCCCTGGAAGATGCAATCCAACGGCTCAGAAAAACCCTACTGAATGTGTGGCGATCATCGTGCTAGCCACGTGGAGGAGCTGAAAAACGAACCGTCCCCCCCACTACTCCTGTTACGTGCGGAAATCGAGGAGGCGCGGTTAAAATAAAGATTACGCACGCCCAGACAAATCAAAGTCAGATAGTAGGGCCCACCGCTCGTCACGTCCCGTCAAAACTCGCTCACGCAGACAATTGAGGTCATGAAATCGTCAGCACTGACGTCATCAAAAGCTACGCAGCAGCAGACTTCGACTACTTTAGTTCTTGCTCGAGTCTTCGACTCCACCAAGTACTCGGGGGCTACTCCCATAGGTAGCGCTGGTCGCGCACCCTACGATTTTTCTTTCTTCTTTTTCAGGAACATGGACAACCAAAGCAAACCCAACCACTCGAAGCATGGCTCGACTATGGACATGGGTTACTCCCATAGGGAGCGCTAGAAACAAATTCGACTGAAATAAGCAAACAAAAGAGGACAGCAGTCGCAAAAGTTATTTAGTACCTGCCTGAGTCTTCGACTCGACCAGGAACTCAGGGGCTACTCCCATAGGGAGCGCTGGTCACGCACCCTATGATTATTTGTACAAAGTACTGTGTGTTCATAAATGTCCACACTCGAAGTTTATGGCGACACCGCCTCATAATTTTTCCCTACAAAGAGACCGCGTCTCCTGGGTTACCCGAATCATCTCCGCGATGATAAAATTCGGATGTCGCGCTTGCAGCATGAAGGTAAGACCTGAATAAGGCCTGGCAACGCATTAAACTGCGCACTACCAAAAATATATCCGTGCCTGCAAGTACGATGAATATGCCTTGATGGACGCATCGAGTGCTCACACCCATATACTGGAATTCGACTCTTGTAAGACCTCTGCGGCTTGAGTCGAATTACACCAGCACTTTTCTGGATTCGAGTCCAGGGACTCGAGTTCGAGTAGATGGCGTTGTTTTACCCTAAGGTAGTTAACTGATACCGATACATCGGTTAAATCAGGCACGCACATCGACAATCCCTATGACACAAAACAGAGCAGTCGAAAAATATACTCAGTCATGCACTCGAAAGACTTCATAAAGTCTCCAGTTGACATGGGTATACCCTAAAGGTACTCGATCTTGGTATATACGGTCCAAATACGTACAGGCCCACGGTGTCGCCAAGGCCTAGCTGAAAGGACTCGAGTGACTTGCGAACTCTCTATTTCTTGAAGAACAAGAAGAAGCTAAAGATAAAAAGTTTGAAGGGGAAAAATCTAACTTGTAACCGACTCGACCTGCTATCTGAGACCTAGCCTATCTATATAAAGGCTAGGAGGGGGCGGCGAGGAGGACACACGCAACCCTAGTTTCCGCAACCCTCGCCAGATTGCATCTGCGCACCATTGTAACTTTCGACTCCTTCGATAATTCCACGAGCAAACAAGCAGGAGTAGGGACCTCTACGAGGCCTGAACCTGGGTAAATCCTTTGTACCCTGTGTGCTTGTTTGCTAGCCGATAGATGTCTCCAACACTCCCTCCTTCTCCAAAACCCAAGTCCATAACAATGGGCATTGATGAGTTAAACCCTCGTCAATTGGCGCCGTCTGTGGAAAGTGATCTTTTGGGCAGATCATTTACTCCACCGCCGGATGCGAGCGCCTCTGCTTCCTCGACGCCTACTCAGGCTATAATCAAATTTGAATGAAGGAGGAAGACCAGGAGAAAACAGCATTTACAATGCCCTTTGGTGTGTTCTGCTACAACACAATGCCCTTCGGGCTAAAAAACGCGGGAGCCACCTACCAGCGGTGCATGCAGGCTTGCCTCAAGGAACAACTGGGTCGCAACATCCAAGTCTATGTTGACGACATAGTAATCAAGACCAAGGAGGAAGCCTCTCTAATCGATGATTTGCGCGAAACCTTCGCCAACCTAGATCGCTACCGGATCAAGCTCAATCCGGACAAATGTGCCTTCGACGTACCATCTAGGCAGCTACTCGGATATCTCATCTCCACGAGGGGAATCGAGGCGAACCCAAAGAAGATAAAAGCCATACTGGCCATGGAGAAGCCGAAGAACATAAGAGGCATCCAGCAACTGGCCGGACGAATCGCGGCCCTCAGTCGATTTATCAGTCGGATGGGTGAAAAGGCACTGCCCTTCTACCAGCTCCTCCGCAAAGCTGGAAAATTCGAGTGGACCAATGAAGCGCAAGAAGCATTCGAAGATCTCAAGCGCCTACTATCCACTTCGCCAGTACTGGTGACTCCATGAGAAAGGGAACCATTGTTGCTGTACATCTCCGCCACCAACCAGGTGGTCAGCACAGTGCTCGTCGTCGAGCGAGCTGAGGAAAACAAGGTCCACGGCGTACAACACCCGGTATACTACCTCAGTGAAGTCCTCACGCCAACAAAACAGCGGTACCTGCACTACCAGAAGCTGGCGTACGGCGTCTTTATGACCGCCCAACGACTGCGCCACTACTTCTAGGAACACCCAATCATGGTAGTCAACGACGCCCCGTTGGGACATATCCTCAATAACCCCGATGCCATGGGGCGAGTCGCGCTTTGGGGAATAGAGCTGTCTCCACGAGACATTACATACGAAAAACACGACGCAATCAAGTCGCAAGTGCTCCCTGACTTTCTCGTGCACTAGATGGAGAACCAGCTCCCGGACAAGCCAGATATGTCCTACCTCTGGATAATGCACTCCGATGGGTCCAAGCGGAAAGACGGAGCAGGCGCAGGTGTCATACTGACATCACCTCAAGGGGACAAGCTGAAGTATATCCTGCGAATGCAGTTCACAGCCTCAAACAACGTGGCTGAATATGAGGCCCTGTTGCACGGGATGAGGATGGCAAAAGCTTGCGGCGCCAAGAGGTTCATCATATATGGTGACTCCAAGTTGGTCGTCAACCAAACAATGCACGAGTGCGACGCACTGAACAACAACATGATCACGTACCGCGACCTCTACGACACACTCGAAGGAGACTTCGATGGTTGCGAGTTGCGACACGTAGGTCGCGAAAGCAACAAGGAGGTGGAAGCACTCGCCAACATAGGCTCTACCTGCGCACCCATACCACCTGGGGTATTTCTCGAGCGCATATGCGAACGCTCCATCAAGCCAAAGGCCGCAGAGAAGAAAACAAGTGCAGCAACGGACTCGGGGGCTACGCCACCCAATGAGCCAATGGCACTCAATGACTTGGAGCTGGACACAGGACTCGAGGGACCAATGAGCGTCATGATGATCGAGAAATCTTGGATGTAGCCATACATTACATACCTCCTCAGCAAGAGACTACCGGACGACCCGACAGATGCACGGCACATCGCGTGGCGCTCCAAGGCATTCGCCGTTATCAACGGTGTCAGGGGGATGATTCCCAGGTACCCCATCCGGATAAGAAACAGGACAGTCGGATCACGTCCGGCTGACCATATGCAGCCGGATAGGACAGGACAGGCCGGCTATCACCCAGTAGCCGGATCAGCAAGAGACAGCCGGATACGGCGACGTAGTCGGACCCAATCAGTGCGTATTAGTGCACGGTACGCCCTGTACGATGACAAGACGGGCAACCACCTGCCCATACCGAAGACTTTGCGTGGGTGACGCCGGAACAGTGGCTTGTGCTGACGACGGGCTCGCACGACGTCCACTGTACCTACGACAGCCATACCGCTCATACTCCGATAAGACAAGCCATACTGGATATTGTAGATGACTAGCCGGCTGGGACCCGCCTGTGGGGCCCGCCAGTCGGACTAGCCAGTGAGGCCTTTGCCTCTCTGCCTATATAAGGAGAGGCATGGCCTTAGTAGAAAGGGTTGGTCTCAGTGCATTTAAGGCAGTAGCAAAAACACAGCTCAAGGAGCACTTGTAGTTCGTACATCCCACATAGTCAGATCAGGCAGGAGTAGGGGCTTTACCTCATCACGAGGGCCTCGAACCTAGGTACTTCTTGCGTCCCGCCACGCTCGCTTGTAGCCAATCCTGCCTGCGGACACTGTCGATAGCTTCCCTGCTAGTCCCCACACCTCTATCTAACCTCCTTAGGTACTGTCGTTCCCAATACAACGACAAACGGCGAACTATATAAACGCAGCATCACAGGAATCGTCTCTGTCGTGGAGCTGCCGCGCTCAGACGGCAGCACCTCCGCCGCACCGCGCGGCGTGGAGGTCATGATGGCCGGATCCAGCTCGCATCCCCGCCAGCCGCGGGAGCGACGCGTGGATAAGGTCGGAACTTCCGCTCCCCCGCAGCCTCGGAACCCGGTGGAGGATGCCATTGATCGGCTCCTGACGACGGTTAACCTCGGGGAAAACCCGGAGGAAGCGGAGGCCAACTTCACCATGGAGAGACAGATCCTCCTCCAGGAGGCCATGGAACTGGCAGAAGCCCGCAAGCAACTTGAGATTGCTAGGCGCGAGTACGACCGCGCGCACGGCCTCACTCCGGCTACCGCGGAGCCAAGCCGGCGTGGCCCGGTACGGCGTCGGGGCGGCGAGCTGGGCGGTAGGATGGAAAAGGACGGGGAACCAGATCCCGCGCCTGGCCTCACACGGCCCACCTATAGCACGCCCATCAAGAACCTGCGCACGGCGCGAGCCGCAGCAAAAGAACTACCCAGCCTGGAGGGCGAGGAGCGAGCCCGCCAGCATGCTCGCGTGCAGGAGCTCCTCCGCGTCGCGGACGAGCAGGCCGGCGCCAACTGGCAGACGCAGGAAGACCTTAGCTACTCCAGAGGGAGCAAACTACCTGCCAACAACAGGGGCGCGCCGCGCGACACCCAACAGGCGTCCTCCCCTCAGCCGCCCAGGGCCCGCAACAGGTGCCGCAGCTCGGACAACAGGGGCCAGCCGCGCCAGGAGCAGACGGTGAACAGCAACCCGCCACCTCCCCCACCGCCAGCCGGAGCGCCCAGACCAGCCGGTTCCCGTCTCTCGGGCCGGGTGGGAGCGCCCAACCCGGATTGTCCGGATGCCCGCGACCGCATCGAGCTCCTCGCTCAAGCGCGCGTCACGGAGGAGGAAGATTCTACCGGTCCGGTGTGTTTTGGACCCCGCATCCGGAACGAGCCGTTTCCAGATAAATTCTCCCTGCACAGGGACAACCCCAAGTACGACAGCAGCATGAAGCCGGAAGACTGGTTGACCGACTACGCTACGGCAGTCGGTATCGCCCACGGGAACAAGCGCACAGCTGTGCGCTACGTCCCTCTCATGCTAACCGGGTCGGCAAGGACATGGCTTAATAGCCTTGTGCCCAACAGCATCAACGCCTGGCCTGACTTCGAGAAGGTGTTCGTCCGCAACTTCAACGGCACGTACAAACGCCCAGGGCGCCCGTGCGACCTGGCCCTGTGCGTCCAGGGCGACCGCGAGTACCTCGCCAAGTGGAGGGAGCTCCACAACACTTGCGAGGGCATCCTGGAGAGCCAAGCCATTGGCTTCTTCATCGAAGGATGCCGAGAGGGCACCATGCTTCGCCACCGACTACCGTGTGACGAGCCGAAAACCATGGCGGAGCTCATGAAGGTTGCGGACCAGTACGCCACAGCGGATATCGCCATGAAGAAACCCCTCCGAGTAAACGCGGACAGCCGTCCGACTCCCACGGAGCCGTCTCGCGACCGACCAAGCAATCCGGTTGGCGAAGCCGGATCCTCCAGACGCCACGGCAACGACAACCGGTTCCATGGGGACCGCCAGGCCGGACAACAGAAGCCTCGCTACCACGTGCGGCAGGTCAATACTGTGGAGGGTGCGCCCGACGCACCAGCTAATGAGGCAAGAAGGCAGAAGCCCCGACTCACCTTCGACCAGATGATTAACGGCCCGTCCAAGTGACATAGCGGTCCCTTCAAGCCGGCTACACACACAGCCCGAAACTGCAGCTGGACTCGCTAGCTAAAGGACCAGGGCAACCAGCCTCATCTTCCCCCTCCCCCACCGGGTGGACCTCCACCACCGGCTAGGGGAGCCGGTAATGATGGTAACAGCGGAAACGGCGGAAACAACAACAACGGCTACCCACAGCCGCACGCCGCCTACCACATCTTCGAGACGGAGCAGGACGACAAGCACAGCCGCAGGCGACGCTCCAAGGAGGTCAACGCCATCGTCTCTCCGGTCCCCCAGTACCTGAACTGGTCGGAAACCCCCATTACCTGGAGCCGGGCAGATCAGCCTGAGCATCTGCCGACTCCCGGGGGCTACGCCATGGTGCTAAACCCTCTCATCGTCTCCAACGTGCGCACCTGCCAATTCTCGCGCGTCCTCATCGACGGAGGCAGCAGCCTCAACCTCCTCTACCAGTCCTCGCTGGAGAAGCTGGGCATTCGCGAAAGCGACCTGTGCCCGACTACCACGATGTTCCACGGCATACTTTCCGGGCCAGCCTGCGCTCCGCTGGGGAAAATCCAGCTGGACGTCATCTTCGGGACCGAGGAGAACTTCCGCCGCGAACCAATCTGGTTTGAGGTGGTAAATCTGACGAGCTCCTACCATGCTCTCCTCGGGCGCCTCGCCCTCGCCAAGTTCATGGCCATCCCCCACTACGCTACCTCAAGACGAAGATGCCGGGACCCCACGGCGTGATCACCGTCGCCGGCTGCTTCAGGCGATCGATGGAGTGCGCCTCATCCGGTTCCAAACTGGCAGAGGCCCTCATCATAGCCGAAGAAAAACGCGCGATCATGCGCAACGTGGCCATGGCCCAGCAGGACATTCCGGCTAGCAGCAAACCGGCTGGAGAAGGAGCTTTCCAGCCGGCAAAGGAGACGAAGAGGATCCTGCTCATCCCCTCCGATCCGACTAAGTTCGTCACCATAGGCACTGGCTTGGACAGCAAATAGGAAGGCGTGCTCGTCGACTTCCTCCATGAGAATCGGGACATCTTCGCATGGTCCCCCAAGGACATGCCGGGTGTACCGAGGGAGTTCGCCGAGCACTCACTCCACGTGCGTCCGGATGCCAAGACGGTCAAGCAACCTCTGCGCCGGTTCGTAGAAGAGAAGAGAAAGATAATCGGTGACGAGATCACCCGGCTCCTTGCAGTCGGGTTCATCATGGAAGTGTACCACCCGGACTGGTTGGCAAACCCAGTCTTGGTGTTGAAGAAGAACAAGACCTGGCGCATGTGTATCGACTACACCAGCCTGAACAAGGCGTGCCCGAAAGACCCCTTCACCTTGCCCCGTATCGATCAAGTCATCTATTCCACGGCCGGCTGTGATTTGTTGTCTTTTCTAGATTGTTATTCCGGGTACAATCAGATCTGGCTAAACCCAGCTGATCAGATTAAGACATCATTTATCACCCCCTACGGGGCTTTCTGCTATGTAACCATGCCTTTTGGCCTAAAGAACGCAGGCTCCACCTATCAGCGATGTATGCAGAAATGCTTGCACTCGCAGATAGGCCGAAACGTGCACGCTTACATGGATGACGTGGTCATCAAGACCAAGGAAAAGCGCACCCTCCTCGAGGATCTAAGAGAAACATTTGGCAACCTCCGCCAGTACCAGATGAAGCTGAACCCAGAGAAGTGCGTCTTCGGAGTACCATCCGGTCAGCTACTCGGTTTCCTCGTATCACAGCGAGGTATCGAGGCGAATCCGGAGAAGATCGCGGCCATCGAGAGGATGCAGCCACCCAAGAGCCTGCTTGGAGTCCAGAAGTTCACCGGATGCCTGGCTTCCCTCAGTCGTTTCGTCAGCCGGCCGGGGGAGAAGGCACTCCCATTATACCGGCTGATGAATAAAATGGACAAGTTCTCCTAGACCTCGCAAGCCGACGCCGCGTTTCACGACCTCAAGCGCATGCTATCCACAGCACCGGTTCTGGCCATGCCGGCTAGCAAGGAGCCGATGTTGCTCTATATAGCAGCCATCAGCCGGGTCGTCAACGTCGTCCTGGTGGTGGAGCGCCCCGAGGAAGGCAAGGCTCAGCCGGTTCAGAGACCCGTCTACTACCTCAGCGAGGTTCTGTCCCTCTCCAAGCAGAACTACCCCCACTACCAAAAGATGTGCTACGGTGTGTACCTGGCATGCAAGAAGCTCAAGCACTACTTCCAGGAGCACCCGATCAAGGTCGTGTGCACTGCACCCCTTTCGGAAATCATCGGCAACAAGGACGCCACCGGCCGAGTCACCAAGTGGGCCATCGAGCTCGCCGCCTACTCCATCCAGTACGAGCCCTGGCTCACGATCAAGACATAGGCGTTGGCGGACTTCCTCGTCGACTGGGCCGAGACCCAGTATCTCCCACCGGTTCTGGATTGGGACCACTGGCGGATGCACTTCGATGGGTCGAAGATGCTCGGGGGCTTGGGAGCCGGCATCGTGCTCACCTCGCCCAAACGAGACCGGCTAGAGTATGTGCTATAAATCCACTTCAAGGCCTCCAACAACGTAGCCGAATACGAAGCACTGGCGCACGGGCTCCGGCTAGCCAACGAGATCGGTGTCAACCGGATCCTGTGCTTCGGTGATTCGGACTTGGTGGTGCAACAGGTGTCCGGGGAATGGGACGCCAGAGATGCAAACATGGCTCTCTAGCGGTTCCACATCCAGAAGCTCAGCGCCTCCTTCGACGGATGCGAATTCCACCATGTCCCCCGCACCAACAACAAGGCAGCCGACGCGCTCTCCAAGATAGGATCCACCAGGCAGGCTATCCTGCCAGGGGTCTCCTTGGAGCACCTACGCAAGCCATCCATCAACCCATCACCGGAATCAGACTCCATCGTCTGAGCAGGAAGCGTTCCAGCTCCCAAAACAACAGAAACGAAGCCAGCAGAACCACCAAAAAAGAAAACCCGCACCAATTTCGACCAGGCAGTGCCTTCCTGCTCGTAGGACCCAGGGGCTGCCGGCTCGCCTAATAGCTCGGGGGCTGCCGTCCTGGGTACTCCACCCAGACGACCCCCCGACATCCGTCAGCCGGAGGACAGGGGCGTCCTCGTCATCCGGGAAGTGCCATCCTGGGCACAACCCTTCATGAGCTACATCGCCGATGGAGAACTTCCGAACAACGAGGTGGAGGCCAGGCAGATCCGACGCCGCGCGCACACGTACACCATCATAAACGGCGAGCTGTGCAAGAGAAGTGTATCCGGTATCTTCCAAACCTGTGTCGATGTGGACACGGGCTACCGGCTACTCAAAGATATCCACCAGGGCGAGTGCGGGCACCACGCTTCGTCAAGGGCGATAGTCGCCAAGGCATTCCGCCATGGTTTCTATTGGCCCACCGCCCTCAAGGATGCGGAGCAGCTGGTCTGCGCGTGCAATGGGTGTCAGCGCTTCGGGTAGCTCAGGCACATGCCAACCTCGGTACTCAAGACCATGCCGATCACCTGGCCCTTTGCAGTTTGGGGCCTCGACATGGTTGGTCCCTTCAAGCGAGCCCGCGCGGGAATGACCCACCCGCTGGTAGGTGGACAAGTTCACAAAGTGGATCGAGGCCAAGCCTATCCAGAAGCTGGACGGAGCGACGGTTGTGACCTTCTTCACCGACATCATCAACCGCTTCGGCTACCCCAACAGCATCATCACCGACAACGGCACGAACTTCGCCAAGGGGGCCTTCGCTCGGTTCTGCAGCAACAAGGGTATCCGATTGGACCTTGCCTCCGTCGCGCACCCGCAATCCAACGGGCAAGTTGAAAGAGCAAACGACTTGGTGCTAGCCGGCATCAAGCCATGACTCATCGAGCCGTTGGAGCGGTCACCCGGATGTTGGATCGAAGAACTTCTGGCTGTGCCGTGGAGCCTCCGCACCACACCGAATAGGTCGACCGGCTACACGCCATTCTTCCTGGTGTACGGATCGGAAGCCGTCCTCTCCGCCGACATCGAATTCGACTCCCCTCGCAAGCTCCTGTACAACGAGAAGGTCAACAAGGAGGCGCGGGAGGATGGGGTGGACCTCCTGGAGGAGGCCTGCGAGCTGGCCCTGTCCAGATCTGCCCTGTACCAGCGGAGACTACGTCGCTACCATTCAAGCCGGATTCGCCCAGTCGCATTCCGCGAGGGCGACCTGGTTCTCCGGCTGGTGCAAGACACGAAGGGCATGCACAAGCTATCACCACCCTGGGAGGGCCCCTTCATCATCAGCCGGGCGCTGCCCAATGACTCCTATTACCTCATCGATGCACAGCAGCCACGCAAGAACAAGATGGACAAATCGGACGAGGAGACCGAGCGTCCCTGGAACGTGGCCCTGCTGCGTCCGTTTTACACCTAGTCGCCAGGCAGTGTATGTATCCCGAAAACCCCATGAATAAAAATGCGGACCCCCACGAGAATCTCGGGGGCTCCTTCTAGAAATGTGTGTGCACCTGTTTTCCGGTTCAAATTTTCTGGCTCCGGCAACCCCCACCCGGGGGCTCGCCGGCTGGCCCGGCCTGTTAAGTCAACAAACCGGCTGAGTAGTGTGCGATGATGTCAGAGGCCCACACTTCGTCTCAGCTACAGACCGCAACCCGGCTGTCCGGCTAGCAAGAGCAAAAGCCCGAGGCATCCCACACGAAAAACAGGGAGGAGACACGATAGATCGGGCGTCCCGGCCCCGCAACTAGCTCGAACCAATCCAGCTGCTAAGCCGCTAGTACCGTGCGTAATGTACTGTCAGCTCCCTTCGATTCCGGCTACAGACCGCAACCAGGCTGCCTGGCAAGGACGCAGCAAAAACAGCAGAACACACGGGAAGGCGACTAAGTGTCTAGAAAGGAGCAAGCCAGTTTTCGAAAAAACAAGCCGTTTTCTGCCTACGATTTGACAGACTAACCTATTAACCTGTGAAGATGTATGTGTATGCATATGTGCATTCTTGTCCGACTACCTCGAGTCGGAATTCAGGCGAAGGGAAGAAGATTCGAAGTCCTTGCCTCCATCAAGCGCTCCGAATCTCGGGGGCTACACCCACTGGGTGCGCTCGCGCGCCCCCAGTGGAATCTTGTAGTTCCTGACCGGCTAAGGGCATTTAGCTGGCCATTCGGAGCCCAGGTGAGGGCAAGGGCGGGAGCAAGGAAAGACAAGAAAGATTCGAAGCACCTGGCTGCGCCAACTACTCCGAATCTCGGGGGCTACACCCAGTGGGTGCGCTCGCGCGCCCCCACTGGAATGTTAAGTTCCCCCGGCTGAAGGCGTTCAGCCGGCGAAAGCGGCCGACTGGGACGAGGCCAGTCGGATAAAGTTAGCAGACTTGGCAGAAATAAGAGAGATTCGAAGCACCTGGCTGCGCCAGCTACTCCGAATCTCGGGGACTACACCCAGTGGGTGCGCGCTAGCGCGCCCCCACTGGAGGTGCAGGTCGCCCGACTAAAGGCGTGTAGCCGAACGAAGTTAGTCGGGAAAAATACGCAAAAGGAAAGCTCAACTCACAAGATTCAAGAATTTCAACAATAATAAACAAAAAGGAGACGAAGCTCCCATAAGTTACCCGGCGTCACAGACAGCCGGTACAAACAGACAAGGTTCACGAACATACAAGACAAGACAATTACACCCGGCATCCCGGGGCAGCAGCTAAACGGCAGGGCCTTTGCCGTGGGGGAGTTCTTGGCCGACAGAGGCTGGGGGCGGCGGAGGAGCCGCAGTGCTCGATCCGGCCCCGACGCTGGCAGGCGGTGGCATCGGGGCCTCCACATCAGGAGTGCCGACAGACTCCGAGTCGGTGAGCACCTCGTCAGGGTCCACGTAGTTGGCGATCTTGATGGCAGACCCGCGAAGCTCCGGATGGGCTAGGCGGATGGCGGCAAGATCAGCCCCGGAACAGAAGCCTCCATCGATATTCTCGACGCGGGTGTCCTTGTACCAGGAGAGCATCAGAGCCAGGGCCATCTACGCTCCGGCCCGCGCCGCCAGGTCCTGCAGCCGGTCCACCGCAGCCGGCACCTCTCCCACCTTCGCCGCCAGCTGCGCCATCGTCTCCGGAACCGGAGCCTCCGGCCACACGAAGGAGAAGACGTCTCGCGCCGCCTGACGAAGCTTCACAGCTTCCTCGCCAAGAAGGACGACGAGCTCCTGGGTCATCGGCTGTGCTCACGACCAGTTCTCCTACAGCCGGTTGTAGGCCAGCAGGTCTATGCCGGGGTAAAAGGCTGTCAGAAAACAGAAGTCAGATCCGGCTACCAGATCCGGAAAGAAAGGAAGACGGAAAGAAAACTCACCCTTGGCAGTGTGGCCGACCTGCATCAGCTCCTCCACCAGCGCCTTCTCCTTGGTCGCTAGCCGTTTGACCTCTTTCTCCTGGTCCTTGTTCTGGGCCTCGAGAAGGGAGAAGGCCTCGGCCCGGCTAGCGAGCAAGGCGTCGCGCTCCTTGATGGTGGCCTCCAGACCATCTACCTTCGCGTGCCAGTCCTTGTTCTACTGCCGCAGAGTGGAGTTGGACCTGCTCAGCCGGTCGTTCGCTTTCTTCAAGCGATCGATCTCGCGTTGAGCGCACACGAGGATGGCTGCAACGATACCGGCTGTCAGTAAAAAAAGCGAGCTGGATAAAGTGAACTTACTCTGGGAAGTCCCGTTGGCGGTAGCAAGCTTCTGCTCTAGCGTCCGGTTCCCAGCGGCTGCGGCCTCCAGCAGCCGGATCTCCTTCACCGCCAACTCGAGCGTGGCGGCAAGGTCCAACAGCGAGGTGGCGGAAGAGGCGTCGTCGTCCACTGCGTTGACGGCCAAGGACTCCTTCGCGGCGACCACCGCCGTCCGCCGCTCCTCCCTAGGCTCATCGTCGGAGTTGTCGTCACCAACGACGACGAGCTCCTTGCCGGCAGCCCCCCGCGCGCCCGTGGAGGAGCTCTCCGGCTGGGAGGACTCAGCTTCTGGCTGGGCGGAGGCAGTCGGCTCGGCCCGAGGGGGAGGCGAAGGCTGCACCTTAGAGGAAGGAGGGGCACTGGTCGGCGCATCCGGGGCACGGGGTGGCGACCCGGCTGGCGGGCGTGCCGGGCTCGCGGCTCCGAAGGAAACCAGTGTGCTAAAGAGAAAAAAGAGAAGGCAAAGGCAAAAAAACAAATTCAGAAAAGGAAGAAAAAGGGCAAATAGGCAGAGGACGCCGAAAGAAAAAGTGGAGGGGGGAAGCAGCATACTCCGGCACAACAGGAGGCAGCCCTTTCTTCCGGTCGAGACGGCTTGGCGGCAGGGCGCCGGACCGGCTCCTCCGTCGCAGGGCGGCGGGAGCCGGAACGACTGGAGCCGCTCCCACCCGCTTCCCCGTCCGTCACGGAGCGCATCGCCAGCTCCATGGTCGGAGCGGCCTCCTCCTCGTGCACCTCCGTGTGCGGGTTGGCGGCCGGCTCGTCATTCCGGCTAGGGAAGGCGTCACCATCCCCATCCGACTCCTCGCCGGACCGCCGAGCGCGCGGCTCGGGCAGGTCAGGCGTGAATTCCTTGAGGGTCGTCGCGCCCTCCTCGCGGATGATGCAAGGGAACATCTGCCGAACACAAGAGATTAGCCAGACGAAAACAAAGAACAAGCATAAGAAACACCAAAAATGCATCCGGTTAGAAGAGCTTACCCGGGGCGCGCGGTTCTCCCGAGTATAAGGCGCCAGACTGAACTTCCAGTTCTCCGACAGCCGCTCCTTGGTGATCGTCCACACCCACTCCTTCCAGTTGTGGTAGCGAGGATCGCGGCGCGACAGCCAGGTCGGGTCTAGCCGGCCGGAATATTAGCACATCTTGTGTGCTCGCTGCTGCAATGGCATCATCAGCCGGGACATCCAGCTGAGAGTGACATCCAGGCCGGTCAGCCGGCAGTGGACGAGCGAGCGCATGCGCTTCAGCAGCTCATCCGTCTCCGCCTTGTCACCGTGGAACTTCAAGTCCCAGTACTGTCAGCTGGACTCGACGTCCTAGACGGCCGGCAGATTGATCCGGTCGACGTTGGTGAGGTTCTTCACATAGAAGTACGACTGCTGCCACAGTCGTACCGTATCGTGAAGAAGGAACTTGGGGTAGCCGGTCTGCGAACGAGAGGAGATGCAGGCGCCGACGCAGACGACTAGCGGCCCCTGGGTAAACTACACCTGCGGCCGGACTCGGAAGAGCCGGCAAAAGAGCCCGAGATCCGGCTGGATCCCGAGGTAGCTCTCGCATAAAGCTATGTAGTGTGCCAACGTTCCGATTGTGTTGGCGCCGAGGTGGTGGAGGCGAAGATCGAAGAAAGCAAGGAAGGTCAAAAAGAACGGGTTCACCGGAAGGGCGAACCCGCGCGTCGGGTGGGAAAGGTAAATGACGCGCTCTCTCTCCGCCAGCCGCACCGCCACCTCCTCCGCCGGCGGGAAGACGCAGGTGGCACGGTACTTCGCGATTTGGTCCTCGGTGACGGCGGAGCCGCACCAGGCCTCGCAGTCGGCGGACATTTCCGGTTGGCGAGGAGGAGCGGCGACAGAAGATTGACGGTGGCCCGTAGCATCGACGATGGCGAGCGGGCGGCGCAAAGGGCAAAGGCGTATGAGCAGAAGCAGCGAGAGAGAAGGAAACTGCAGCGGGGGAGCAAAGGAAAGAAATTGCCTCCCACGTGGCGTCCTTTTAAGGGACCGGAAGGGCAACAATCGACGAGGCACGTGGCGCGCATCCGGGCAACCCACACCCCAACCGCTGCCTAGATCCCGTGTGCCAGAGCGGGATGCGCAGAAGATCCTAGAGCGAGAACCGAAGCGCCGGACAGCAGTTTCCCGAGGCGACGTGCGACGGGACGTTACGCTGCCCGCCGCAGAGTAATGATGGCGTGTGCGCGCGTGGCCGGCGTCAGCACTGACGTCACGGGTAGCACAACCGCCAGGCTCAGCCGGATGAAAATTCAAAAAGCAAGAAGGAGCGCGTGCACATTTCGCCTAAGGGCGGAATCCACAGGTGCTCGGGGGCTAGTGTCAGGGGGATGATCCCCAGGTACCCCATCCGGATAAGAAACAGGACAGTCGGATCGCGTCCGGCTGACCAGATGCAGCCGGACAGGACAGGACGGGCCGGCTATCACCCAGTAGCCGGATCAGCAAAAGACAGCCGGATACGGCAACATAGCCGGACCCAATCAGTGAGACAGGACGACGTGCGTATCATTGCACGGTACGCCCCGTACGATGACAAGACGGGCAACCACCTACCCATACCGAAGACTTTGCGTGGGTGATGCCGGAACAGTGGCTTGTGCTGACGACGGGCTCGCACGGCGTCCACTGTACCTACGACAGCCATACCGCTCATACTCCGATAAGACAAGCCATACTGGATACTATAGATGACTAGCCGGCTGGGACCCGCCTGTGGGGCCCGCCAGTCGGACTAGCCAGTGAGGCCATTGCCTCTCTACCTATATAAGGAGAGGCATGGCCTCAGTAGAAAGGGTTGGTCTCAGTGCATTTAAGGCAGTAGCAAAAACACAGCTCAAGGAGCACTTGTAGTTCGTACATCCCACATAGTCAGATCAGGCAGGAGTAGGGGCTTTACCTCATCACGAGGGCCCCGAACCTGGGTACTTCTTGTGTCCCGCCACGCTCGCTTGTATCCAATCCCGCCTGCGGACGCCGTCGATAGCTTCCCTGCTAGTCCCCACACCTCTATCTAACCTCCTCAGGTACTGCCGTTCCCAATACAACGACAAACGGCGAACTGTATAAACGCAGCATCACAGGAGTGCTACAACGATGCGTCTCCATGGCCGATGGAAGAGCAGTTCTCCTCGACATCCATGAAGGGACCTGTAGGCACCACGCCGGCAGTCGCGCCCTCATTGCCAAAGCTCTACGAGCTGGATTTTACTGTCCCACTGCCATGCGCGACGCCAAGGACATAGTCCAAAAATGCAATGCTTGCCAGCGATTCGCGGACAAGCCACACGCACTAGGCGTAGAGCTATGGCCTATTCCATTGGCCTGGCCCTTCGCACAGTGGGGGCTCGACATGGTTGGCAAGCTTCCTAGGTCCTCACGTGGAGGTTACGTCTACCTCTTGGTCGCAGTCGACAAATTCACCAAGTGGATCGAGGCCATGCCGGTGACCAACCAATCAGGGCACAACGCAGTCAAGTTCTTTGAGTCCATCGTCTACCGCTTCAGCGTGCCACACAGCATCATCACCAACAACGGGACGAACTTCACATCCAAGGAGTTCCAAGAATTCTGCGAGAACCTAGGGATCAACATTAGCTACACCTCAGTAGCGCATCCATAGACGAACGGTCAGGTGGAAAAAGCAAACGGGTTTGTCTGCAACGGCATCAAGAAGCGATTCCTCCGACCACTCGAACAAGCCGCGGATTGCTGGCCAGATGAGCTGCAATCAGTACTCTGGAGCCTACGTACAACTCCAAACAGCGCCACGGGCTACACGCTATTCTTTATGGTGCACGGAGCAGAAGCAGTACTACCCGCCGAAGTACGGTAAAAGGCTGCGCGCATGGTCGCTTATAGCGAACAAGAGTCATCCCTTGCACTCGAAGATTCTGTCGACCTCCTTGACGAAGCAAGAGAAATCGCCATAGAAAGATCCACGATCTACCAGCAGAACCTGCGCAACTACCACAGTAGAAGGCTTCACCCCAGATCCTTCGTCGAAGGTGACCTGGTCCTACGACTGAAGCAACAGGTGCATCTCAAGCTCGAGTCCCCCTGGGAAGGACCGTACGTGATTACAGAAGTAATCCCAGGTGGCGCCTATCGCGTTCAAGATTTAGAGACAGGAGTCGCATACTCCAACCCTTGGAACGTCGCATAACTGCGACGCTTCTACCCCTAGTCGTTTTTTACTTTTACATCGCAAATAAGGCTACTCAGCAAAGGCTACTTAGCCGCACATTGTACCTCGCACTGTTCTTCAAATAAATAAAAGCTATGTGCCCCAAAACTCCGTGTTCTCCTTCACTTTGTCAATTTTTATACTCGGGGGCTGTGCCACCCTACATACATCTGTTCTCCGAACCAAAAACGCGATATCCTGAGTAGCTGGCACATCAATCGAACCCCTTAACACAAACTCAACCCAGCTGCAACGCACCTGACAGGTTAACAAGGCACTGAGATAAAGGATGGCCAGGCTAACGAAAAGGACTCGCATAGTGCAACGCACCTCACGCTCACAAAGCTCTTTATACACATTCGACAATAAATTATCTACAACATCTATACGAACTTTACAACACAAGTACACTTATGTGCAGGATACAAATTTGGCTACTCTTCCAACAGAAGAACATTGGTTTGTTCCTCAAAGAAGTCGACGATCTTCTCTGCTGGACGGTCCACCGCCTGATAGTGCGGTACCATATTCCAGGCAGATCCTGCTGGTGGCGCTGGCGGCCCAGAGGCAACAGCGGCAACATCCATGTCAGGCCTGTGCAATCGCACCATTGAGATGGCAGCCTTGGCACCAGCCACCAACTGCTGCCTCACGCACTCGCGAACCACGGACAGATCTTGAAATTTGGCAAGAAGAGCCAGCAGGCTTGATGGAGTGTCATCCAGCGGGAACATCGCCCGAGAAATGTTCTTCAAGCACGACTGCGACTTCTTCAGGAAGAGCAGCACTCACGATGCGCGATCCTGCAGGATCGCCAACATAGTCGCACGATCATGATCTACCCAGAAGTATCCACTCTCTTGAAGTTGCTCCTGGGTGAGATCATGAAGGCGAATGGCAATTCTATCCTTCTCCTCCCGCGGATGGCACGCGCTAACAACTACACGAAGCAGCATCAATAGCATGAGTACAACGTACTGCTGCGAGTAACTACAAAGGAAAAGATGAGAATAAGCAAAATAACACTTAAACTGGTCGCCCAGCTGTGTCACCTCGCCAAGCAGATATTGCTCGCGGGCGGCGGCTTTTTCTGCCTTCGACTTCCACACGTCTGCGCTACCGCGGATCACAGGCAACTCACACTCCAGCTGCTTCACGTGATCACGAAGTCGCGAAAGCAAGGATATCTCCTCTACCCTGGAGCGTGGTGGTGCCACTGTATCATCAAGATATGGCGAGTCCTGGGTTCCCCCCACGGGATCACTTGATGTACCCTACCACAAGTCAAGACAGAGGCAAAATAAGGCGACCAAATTAACACAAAGGCAAAAGGAACAGATGCATTCAGGATCGGCATAAGTATTCACAGACACACTCGCCAGCAGGCATGTTCTTAAACCAAAAGAACAATCAATCAACTATTACAAAAGATAACTACAGAGCAGCTGGCTTCTTCGACTTCGACAGCTTCGGGGGCTTCATCAAGTCCGTGGCAGTGTCAGACGCCACTGACTTCCCGCTGGCCCCTGAGGCCGAGGCTTTCGCCGCCTTCTTAGCACATTGGAGCTCCTCCGAGTACTTCGCAATAGTATTTATCAAGTGATGGCCATATTTAGCACAGGCAGTCGCAAAAGGAGCAAAGACAACCTGCTGACCATCCGCGCCAGCAGGCATCGCCTTCGACACCACGGAAGGATCGATATAAGCTTCGTGGGCCTGCACCATCGCGAGTGTCATGGACGCGCCAGCCGCGCGGAGGGAGTTCTTATAGGCGGAAGGCACACCACCGGCGAATGACTCCACCAGCTCGTCCATGTTATCGATCATCTCAGCCTTCGGCATCAACTCTTCCTGGAGGTGACTGAGGGCGACCTTGGCCTTGGAAAGTGTATCTTGGATAGCGGCGCTATGGTCCTCGACTGCAGACACCGCGACTGCCAGAGCATCGTCGCGACGAAGGGCCTACGGGTAAAAGCTCAGATCACCAGCATCTGCACATGAACCCATGCATGGATCAAAAACTTCAGCGCTACCAGCAAAAAACACTAAGGGTAGAGAAGGACAACAATATCCACAAGTAAAAGGTACCTGAGAGAGCCTTGGCGACTGAGAACAGTTGTTCTTCGAACAACTTCTCCCTAGCCGCAAAGGAGGCAAGCAGATCCTCTTCACGCTTCTGTGCCTCGTCACGAGCTGCGAGTGCCTCGTCGCGACCCTTCATAGACGTGGCAAGCGTTTTCTCCAAGGTGGCGACGTTGCGCAGTAAAGCGTTATGTTCAGCTACATGGCAATCAAAAGTTGACTATCAGTCGACTATACCAAAAAAGGAGAAGACGAAAAAGAATTAGTGTAGAACACTCACTTTCGACCACGCGGTGACGCGTCTCCAGCATTGCATGCTGGCAACCCATCGCCATCACCTGCTCTGCCACTTGCGTGGCTTCCTTTACAAGGAGTTGTCGCACAAACAAGGAATCAGTGAAAGCAATGGATAACGTCGAATGCCACATTAAAAAGAAGGAAAGATATACTTACATGATCCTCCAATGACTCTGAAGAGCTTTGCTGTACCGTCATCCGAGCAACCATTCGATGCTCCCCTACGTGAGGAGAGCTCGAAGAATTGTGCCTGGAGTGGGCCGCCGCCGGAGGGGAAGGAGCGCGCTCGACCTCTTCCTTGGCCCTTGAGGTCGCGACTCCTGATTCCTTCAAAAACTCGACGTCGCCAGAAGATGACGACACCTCTTGACTACAAGATAAAATCCACATTGAGAAAGAGCAAACTCCAGGTCAAAGCCAACAAGAAGAAAACAGAGAAGAACAAATGAACTCGAAAACTTACCAGTCAAACTTATCAAAATCAAACGTGGCCTCCACCGACTCCGACGAAGACTCGTTAGGCAATCGCATCTTCTTGTGAGAAGATGGTGCCACAGCTCTCACAGGAACGGCGGGAATTGGTGACTCCGCGCCAACAGCCGTGCCTTCTGGAGTCGAAGGACACGACGCGTGGGAATCCTTGCTGCGCGAACGCTTGCGAGTGTCCGGGCTCTCGGACTCGGGGGCTTCCTCTTCCACATCAGAAGGGACAGTCGACTCAGACTCGTCCTCTTCCAAAGCTTCGCGAGGAATAATCCCCTCAAGGAGAGGGGGCATACAAGGCGACACCGCCCAATCCTGCGTACAGACAGCGAAGATCAGCAAAAAGAACAAGTAAGCAACAGAAAAGCAATCGAGAAAATAAGCTACTGCGTAGCACAACTATACCTCAGGAGGAGGATTCGAAGCATCAAAAGGAGGAACAACCGGCTCACTCGGAAGAACATCCTTGCTAGTGTACTTCGTGACCAGTCGAACCCTCTTTTCCACCTCACTCGCGGACATGCCATCGGCAGACACGCGAGAGGCATCATCAGCACCAGCCCACTGAAACATGGGATGAGCTCTGGCTTGAAGGGGTTGGACGCGACGGCGTAGCCAGGTTCGGATAAGGGTGTAGCCTCCCTCTTCTACGCCTATGCGACACTTGAGGTCGCAGACGCGTTGATACAGCACGTCTGTCTCCGCGAGTTCGGCAGGCATAACTACGTTCTTCCAGGAACGCATCTTCTTGCAGGGAGTCACGGGATCGAATGGCGCGAGTCCAAAGTGCTCATCTTTGGACTTCTGATCATGGACATAGAACCATTTGTCCCTCCATCCCTGGACGGACTTGGTGAGCTTGATATCGAAGTAGGTGGCAGATGGGTTGACGTGGATTCCGCAACCACCTACGTCATAAACTAAAGAGCTAGATGCGGACTGACGCTTCAATTTAAATATGCGCTTGAAAAGACCAAAGTGTGGCTCGATTCCGAGCCAACACTCGCAAAGAGTGATGAAGCAGGTAATGTGGAGGATCGAATTTGGGGACAGTTGATGGAGCTGGAGCCCGTAGAACCAAAGAACACCCATAAGAAAGGGGTGGAGAGGCAAGGAAAGACCGCGAATGACGAATGCAAGAAACATCACTCGAAAACCAGCGGGAGGAGCAGGAATGGTCTCATTGCTGGGGACGCGCGCATCGGCCACTGCTGCGGAGATAACTCCGTCTTGGCGAAGAAGACGGAGATCCGACGCCTTGACGATTGAAGGGCGCCATGCACAATTTGTCACGCGGGTGCTCGTGACCTTATTCTTCCCGCCGGCGGCAGCGCTGGTGCCCGCAGCAGCAGATCCACCCTTCTTCTTCGCCGCGGTGACGGTGGCCGCGGAATCGTGTTGGACACGTGGAGAAGGAGAAGCGTGAACCGTCCCTCCACTACTCCCATTACGCGCAGAAATCGAGGAGGCATAGTTAAAATAAAGATTACGCACGCCCAGTCAAATCAAAGTCATGAAGTGGGACCCACCGCTCGTCATGTCCCATCAAACTCGCTCACGAGGGCAACTGAGGTCATACAAGCGTCAGCACTGACGTCATCAAAGCTACGTAGTGGGAAAATTCGACTACTTTAGTCCTTGCTGGAGTCTTCGACTCCGCCAAGCACTCGGGGGCTACTCCCATAGGGAGCGCTGGCCCTGCACCCTACGATTTTCTTTTCTTTTTGCAGGAACAAGGAAAATCAAAAGCAAACCTAAACCATTCAAAAAAATACGATTCGACTATGGACATGGGTTACTCCCATAGGGAGAGCTGGAAAATTTTGACTAAAACAAGCAACCAAAAGATGACGACAGTCGCAAATGTTATTTAGTCCTTGCCTGAGTCTTCGACTCAACCAGGCACTCGTGGGCTACTCCCATAGGGAGCGCTAGTCGCGCACCCTATGATTATTTCCATAGAAAACTGTGTGTTGATAACGTCCGCACTCGCAGCTCATGACGACACCGCCTCATAATTTTTCCCTACAAAGAGATTACGTCTCCTGGGTCGCCTGAATCGTCTCCGCGATGATAAAATTCGGATGCCGCTCTTACAGCGTGAAGGTAAGACCTGAATAAGACCTGGCAACGCATTTAGCTACGCACTACCAGAAATATATCCGTGCCTACAGGCACGATGAACATGCCTTGACGGACGCGTCGAGTGCTCACACCCGTATAACTGGAATTCGACTCCTGTAAGACCTCCGCGGCCTGAGTCGAATTACGCCAGCACTTTTTCGGATTCGAGTCCAGGGACTCGAGTTCGAGTAGATTGCGTTGTTTCACCCTAAGGTGGTTAACTAATACTGACACTTCGGTTATATCAGGCACGTATATCAACAATCCCTATGGCACAAATAAAAGCAGTCGAAATGTACTCAATCAAGCACTCGAAGACTTCAAAAGTCCCCAGTCAAATCTATGATTCCACTGGACACTCGGAGGCTACTGACATGGGTATAGCCTACATGTACTCGAGCATGGTATATACGGTCCAAATACGTATAGGCCCACGGTGTCGCCAAGGCCCGGATGAAAGGACTTGAGTGACTTGCGGACTCTCTATTGCTTGAAGAACAAGAAGAAGCTAAAGATAGAAAGTTTGAAGGGGAAAACCCTAACTTGTAACCGACTCGACCTGCTATCCGAGACCTAGCCTATCTATATAAATGCTAGGAGGGGGCGGCGAGGAGGACACACACAACCCTAGTTTCCGCAACCCTCGCCAGATTGCATCTGCGCACCATTGTAACTTTCGACTGCTTCGATAATTCCACGAGCAGACAAGCAGGAGTAGGGATCTCTACGAGGCCTAAACCTGGATAAATCCTTTGTTCCATGTATGCTTGTTTGCTAGCCGATAGATGTCTCCAGCGCTCCCTCCTTCTCCAAAACCCAAGTCCATAACAATGGGCATTGATGAGTTAAACCCTCGTCACCAGTCGAATCTGCGATTCCACTGGACACTCGGGGGCTACTGACATGGGTATATCCTAAAGGTACTCGAGCTTGGTATATACGGCCTGAATACATGGAGGCCCACGGTGTCGCCAGGGCCCAAATGAAGAACTCTAGTAACCTACGGACTCTCGATTGCTTGAAGAACAAGAAGAAGCTAAAGATAGAAAGTTTAAAGGAAAAAACCCTAACCTGTAACCGACTCGACCTGCTACCCGAGACCTAGCCTATCTATATAAAGGCTAGGAGGGGGCAGCGAGGAGGACATACGCAACCCTAGTTTCCACAACCCTCGCCATATTGCATCTGCGCACCATTGTAATCCTCGATTCCCTTGATAATTCCACAAGAAGACAAGAAGGAGTAGGGACCTCTACGAGGCCTGAACCTGGGTAAATCTTCGAGTCCCCTGTGTTCTTGTTTGCTAGCCGATAGATGTCTCCAGCGCTCCCTCCTTATCCAAAACCCAAGTCCATAACAATGGGCATTGATGAGTTAAACCCTCGTCAATTATCGTACCTAGCTGTACCTCAACGATCCTTGTTCTTTCTTGAAGGGCTTGCAAATTATTTCTCAAACTAACAGCTTGGTTAGATAATTTACCAAGCATAGCATCATGGTTCTCCGTGATTTTGACTAGAATATTATTTTGTTCGTTTTGCGAGTCTATGAAAGACTTAAGCGTTTCTTGGAGACTACCAATACTAGTTCCCATATTATTATTAGAGTTATTTGTAGGACTAGCATAATGTTTCTGAAAATTAGGATTGTAACTCTTCTTCCAAGCAGGATTATAATCATTACGAGCTACGAAGTCTATTTCTTCTATATTTGTTTCGGGGGTGGCTCTTACCTGAGCTTCCTTACCTTTTACGGCTAGTATGAGCTCATCCAAATTAGCATTGAGATCTTCATTCTCTTGTGGTGAGACAGAGTTCACCTTCTTCGTGTTTGATCATTCAACATGCCATTGGACATGGTTGTCTTGCATATTGTCTAGCAGTTGCTTTGCTTCGGTAATATGTTTACCCATGAATGTTCCTCCAGCTGCAGTATCAAGCACTAGTGGAGGATTAAGAGCATTGTACACAGGATTAAGAGCATTGTAAAATAAATGGAGGATTAACCAATCTTCCATCCCATGACTCGGATAGTTTCTTAGGCATTCTTTCATTCTCTCCCATGCAAGCACTAGTGGCTCACGCTCTTCCTGTCTAAAACTAGTAATATTAGATTGAAGTTCCATTGTCTTTGCAGGTGGGAAAAATTTAGTCATAAATAAAGACGTATATCCCACCCATGATGTAATAGTATTTTTAGGCAAAGATAGAAACCATTCTTTAGCTCTTTCTCTTAGAGAGAAACAAAATAGACGTAATTTGATCGCATCAGGGTCAATGTCTTTTATACGCTTCATATCACATATTTCAGTAACAGTATATAAGTGTATACCTGCGTCTTCAACAGCAGAGCCTCCAAATTGATTTTGTTGAACCAAACTTAAATAATGGGGCTTAATTTCATAGTCATCAGCAGCAATTGTTGGCTGAGTAATAGGAGTACACAAATAATCATTGTTGGGAGTAGCAAACTCCCCAAGCTTCTTTTTAGCCATACTTCCTATGTTTTTCGATTTTCTTAGATTAAAAATTATAATAGTAAAAACAAGAATTTAAAGACTATCTAATTTTTTGGTTTATCAAATAAAGACTAAAAGAAAAACTAACAAAATTAAAAACAAGAATTAAAACTAGCAAGGTTCCTAATAACCTCACCAGGGTAGCTATTGCTTCCCCGGAAACGGCGCCAGAAAGAGGGTTGATACCTTTGATCTAGATTACGGATGTAGTATAGGTCTTTTTCCCTAATAGACCTAGGTTGTCGAATCCACGGGAAGCGAATGCGTAGTGAAGTTACTTTAAGGGACCTTTGAGAGTTTTATAATTCCTTTTGTGTTTTTACCAGACCAGTAGCTTGCATCTTTTGTTGTTGTCAATGATGGAGAGAGAGGGCCTAGGGCATTCGATTTCACTTGTATCTGTGCAAAAACATCTGATGGAAATAAAATATAGAAATAAAGTATGCGTGTACTTGTTAGAGCAAGATAAATTATATGTGGGCAGTGCATCCATAATTTCTATTGCCTCTGCAACCGCTTATAGCAATAACCTACTAGTCTCATCCATAGAAGAAAGAGAACTAATGATATGCATAGTGATGTCACCGTTAATCCGAAGCAAATCCCTCACACACAGCCGTACTACCCCTTTTGTCACTGGAGTTCCTAACCTGCAGATCAGTCATCACTCATACTCTCTATACCTGGATCAACCCTCGGGGTCTTGGGTACCTGACAAGTCCTTAGATTGAGGAAAGAGAGGATATAATAATCATCATGTCATACAAACTAATACACGGTCCCATCTATGATAAATCACATGCACAATTGCTACAAGGCTAGGCCAAAGCCCTTAGCCCAAGGAGAATTATTCACACATAGAGATGAGATCAACAATCACAAACATTGTAATGAAAATCATAAGATTGATAGCAATAGTCTTACAATGTCGCTAATCGGAGAACAAATCTACTATTACAAGTGGTGGAAGATGGCTATGGAGATGGAGAAGGGTTTGGAGATCTGGAGGCAGCTTTCTGGCGAGGTATGGCTTCTGGGGCACAGAGTCTTCTTGTTTCCCGTCGCGTGAGGCTTCTTTATATAGGGCTCCCTTCATGAAAGTTGTTCTCTTTGACCTAACGGAGGCGGCGCCAACTATATGACCGAAGCTATACGGTCGGAATTTTTGCTCCGGCCGTATAGTTGGTCGTTACAACGTCTGTCTTCGTTGGACGGCTCCTAGTTTCTTCTAGTCGAAGGAAATATCGTATCTTTAATTTTAATATAGTGATTCCCTCCTTTAAACGATATAATGTACACAGGAAAAATACAAGAACAAAGGATTGCATACCCCTATGAATATTAGCATTAGCGGCAGGATTTAGAGAGATATTTCATCAAAAATATGACTAATATCCAGTTTAAATGTGGACGTAGATGGCTATATTTCAGAGCCATCAGTTATCAAACAGAAAGATATCAATAAATCAAGTAAGGCGAACCTTTAAATTCTACGGCTTCATTCCAAATATTGATAAAACGGGAGGCCAGGTCGACCATCTCACGCATCAGTGGCTGCAACGTAAAGGAGAAATTCCCGAGGGCTGAGAAAGGGGTAGCCACAGACAAAATGAAAAGTCAACAACAGGACAAGCACTTACATCTTGCATACCAACTTATGCGGGGTTTTCAGCTATCGACATGCCTTTACCCGCTTTTTTATCTTCTTGGGTGGGGGAGGTTTTAGAGAGGTAGCCACGTTCTTCGGTCTCGGATTTTCTGCAGGTGCCTCTTGCGGATCCTCCGGCTCCATCAAATGAACTGGTGATTTAGCAAATGGCGACGCAATCGAAGCTCCAAGAGGTGATCCTAGAAAGTCTTCTTGTTCCTCATCACTTTTATTTGTTTACAAGAAAATTGACTTCAGTAGGGACACCGTATCATGTAAGGGAAAATAAAGGAAAGTGATACATACGAGGATATGTTTTGGGTCATGCAGAGAAGTTCCATCATTGGGGGAGCAGAAGATACAGGTTCAACAAATTTTGGCTTCGAACCTATTGAATCGTCGGAGTCTTCGACCGTTTCGATAGGTTCGGATCGCTTCCTTTTCCCGACAACTGGAACCCTCTTGAAATCTTGGGAGTTAGTCGAAGGGACGTAGGTAGTGTCATGAGAAGATTCAGCAAAAGATGCCTCCCCTTCACCTTCGGCTACAACTCCCATACTAGAAAATTCTTCGGATGCTACGGGGTTGGCCGGTAATTCCCCCTTTTCAGGAAGAGGAGGAAATGCGTACAGATGGTCATGACACTACAAAAAAAGTACAAAAGAAACAAGCCAGTCAACAAGGAGTGCATCATAGCAGAAATGGCAATGGTACAAAAAGGAAAAATATAAAAAGGGCAGCCGATAAACTTACATCGGGAACAAGATCTTTCTTGCCGAAGGGTTCCGATCGACGCTCTGAAGGAACTGGGTTCTTCTTAGTTAAAGTGGTGAACAAACATACCATTTTCTCAAGAGTCTCAACGGGAAGAGGGTCCGGTGAAATCCACATCGGATCTTTCTTGCCAATATAAGACCACATACCAGCTAGTCTAGCTTGGAGAGGTTGGATACACACTCCAAGAAAATAAGTCATAATCTGCAAACCTATTAGTTTGTGACCAACTTCAGTGTACAGCTTCTCGATCTGCTTTAGCAATGGATGGATTTATTGCATCTCTTTGGCACTTGGGTGCTGATCCCATGAATCAAGTCGCCGACAGGTTTTCTTCGAGTCAAAAGGGGCCAACCCGAACTTCTAGCACTCAATCTACCGGTCCTTGATGTAAACCACTTAGCTTTCCAACCTTGGTCAGAGTCCGCGATCTTGAAATCTAAGTATTTAACTTCTTGGCGAACGGATATGATGGCACCACCCATGTCGTGGACAATGATGTCCGTGGCATTGCGGCGAACGCAGAAGAAATATTTCCAAAGGACCCAATGTGGATCGATCCCAAGAAAAGACTCACACAAGGTCATAAAGTAGGCGATGTGAAGAATAGAGTTTTGCGTGATCTGATAAAGCAGCACACAGTAAACGAAGAGCAGGAATTCATGCGCTAGAAGGGAGAGGCCACGGTAGAGAAAATAAATGAACATTACCTTCCACCCGGGCTGAGGCATAGGATCAGCTTCATCTCCTGGAACCATGAAGGAATCTTGCTCTAGGAGGCAGGACTTGTGGGCTTCACGCAGCTCCTTCTTGGTTTGCTTGGAGGCCTCCCAACCGACGGCCCTTTTAATCTTCGCCATAACATCGGCGGTGGAAGAACCTCCTCTGGACCTGCCCATGATACCTCTCGAGAAGGAGCACATACTGCGCGCAAAAGAAAGGTGAAGCAGGAAGCAATGGAGCATAGGAGTGGCACAACGAGGAAGATGAAGTGAATAACAAAGGAGGGAAAGTAAACAGTAAAGATTTTACCCTAAAGTTTATAAAGAAAGGGACAGAAAACGTCAGCCGTCCGATCAGGATGGTGAAAATCAGAATACAGGGGATGACGACACGTGGCGAAGCATCACAAAGCGGAAAATGAATAACAAGTACTATCTCATAACACAATATCCACCATAGGAATTACAAAGATAGATCCATATTTATGCAAGGCACATCATATAGACTTCAACAATGATCATACTGAAGGGAATATGCCCGAGAGGCAATAATAAAGTGGTTATTATCTTATTCCATGTTTATGATAAATGTTTATTTTGCATGCTATAATTGTATTGATCGGAAACATCAATACATGTGTGTTTAATAAACAAAAAGGGTTCATAGTCATGCCTCTCTTATAGACTAGCTTGTTGATTAACAAGATGATCAAGGTTTCCTGATCATGGACATTGGATGTTGTTAATAACAAGGTCACAACATTAGTTGAATGATGTGATGAACATTCATCCAAAGTATACCATTACGATCAAAGTCATTATGTTTATATTGCTATAACATCATACAAAGTAATCTTTATCCTTAGACCATGAGATCATGTTAATTGCTAACACCGAAAGAGTATCTTGATAACATCAAACGTCACACCGTAATAGGGTGACTATAAAGATGGGTTCAGTGCTACGATGGTCTTATGTTGAGGCTCATGGACCAAGAGTGGAATTTGTCAATACCGATGACGGATAGATATACTCTGGCCCCTCTCGGTGATATCACATTGAAATAGCTTGCAAGCAAGTGATGTGATCACTAGAATGTTATATCACGGGAACGAGAAAAGAGTGCATGTCGGTAACGAGATCAAACTAGGTATGGAGATACCAATGATCGAATCTCGGACATGTAATATATCGCGAGACAAAGGGATTTAGTTACTAGCGTTGAAGGTTCTCATGATCACAGAAGTCATCGTTGAATGTGTAGGAGTCAGTATGGATCTCCAGGTCCCGCTTCTGATTATTGATCTGAGAGGGGTCTCAATCATGTCTGCATTATTCGCGAACCATAGGGTGACACACTTAAGAGTTACCGGACACCATTTTGGAGCACATATGTTTCACACGGAAGAATTGCAAAGCGCAGTAATTGTTTCGATAGAAACCAGAAATTGTTTCGGGTGAAACTGCAGAAAGTAGTTCTGCATGTGATATTTAAATATTGCAAGGGGTTATATGTGAATGTTTGTTAATTAAAGTAATTAACAAATTCTGAATAAATTTAATAAAAGAGTTTTATTAAATGAGAGATCATTAAATTTGGAGAAACTTAATGCATTTAAAGTGGAGACTTTAAAAGGGAATGTGAAGAGGCATTTTAATGTGGGGGGGTTACCACCACATGAATGGGGGAGGTGAGGGGTCACCCCCCCATGCGCCGGCCATGGAGAGAGGGGGCACCCCCCCTCCTCCAATAAAAGGCCACCCATTCCCTCCTTCATCCACACACCTCCTTATGAAGGATCTCTCTCCCCCTCTAGAATTATTTCCCCATGGTCTCGGATTAGCGAGATACATGTTCCCGGTGGTATTTCGTCTGGAAGGAGTTGCTTCTTCCGTTGGATCGCTGGAGCGAGGAGGTGGAGGTTGTCCGGTGGCTTGAACGTGTGTGCGAGTGCGGATGCGCTGCTGATTTGTGGCGCTCGGACTTCCTCACGATCTTGAGATCGGCAAGTGTACGACTACATCAATCGCGAGTTCCTACTTGTTAACAAAGCTCGTTGTCTACGAGGGTAAGTTCTCGTTGGATGTATGTCCACCCGTTGCTTTGTACCTAGTAGATAGATCTTGGCGTGTAGTTCTCATCGTAGGATTTTTTTATTTTCTATGATGCGGACCCAACAGTGGTATCAGAGCCTGATCTATGCGTAGGTGCTTTGCACGGGTAGTACACATATGTTTATATGTGGGCGATGATGATTATGTTATTGCATCTTCTATGTATTTTGGATATTGGTGGCATAGTGGGATGAAGCGGCCTAGACCAACCTTATATGTCATTGTATATGAGACCGGTTCCACGATTGACATGCAACTAGTTTTGCATAAGTGGTTGGCGGGTGTCTGTCTCTCCTACTATAGTCAATATCTGATTTACAACGAGTTGCTAATAACTTGGTTATCCTCGTTGTGGTTCATGTTCGTAGGTAAGAATGGTTCTATCTCCGAAAGCCCTAAGCCACGTAAAACTTGCAATTAATAAATTAGAGGCGTCTAGTTTAGATCGTTGCTGGGCTAGTGTCTTGATATGGTATTGTTGTAAGTAGATGTATGATAGATACTCTTACACCACATTCAACGTGTAAGTTCCATAGACCTTGGCCTTACACACAAAGGAATGATAGTGATCATACCATGATGCAAATGATAGAGATCAAATGCATGAACCATATCATCTCACTTTACACATTAGATGTTAGCATCATATACTGCTAGTTTGGCGCTTTCTGTAGCATTGTAAGTTGATCCCCATTTAGATATCAAGATAAAAATGTGTTATTCCTTAAGTATGCACCGTTCTATGGATCGTGTTTCGAGATATCACGTGATGATCGGGTGTACTCGACTCGACGTTTTCATACAATGGGTGTAACACAGTTTTACACACGCGAGTACTAAGGTTCTTACTTGGCGAGCCTAGCATGTACAGACATGGTCTCGGAACACGGACTAAAAGGTTAAGCATGAGTCATATAGTTGATATGATGCCCATATTGATGCTCTCCTTTGAAGCTACACCGACTCACGTGATGATCGGACCTGGTGTAGTGGATTTGGTTCATGTAATCACCAAAAAGGCATGAGGGATGTCGTTTTTGAGTGGGAATTCATTTCTAATTTGGATTAGTCGAACTCAATTTGTCATAAACTAAATCGAAGTGAATTTGCATAATTTGTTGTAGTCATTGGCATCTCTTCACTACCTTATGCTTAGTTTTAATTGAGATAGTAGAACTATAGAATTCTGGATATTAACTTTACGAACTGGTATCGTATTGTTTTGAATGTCAATTTAAAGTTTAGAAGTCCTATTGCAAACTTTTAGCAAACTCTATTTACTCCATGAAGTTTAATAAGTAGTATTAAATCAAGAGTAAGAATTCCAATGTTAGTATCTAAAGTATCATGTTTGCCTCCATGATTATTGATATTCAAAAGTTGTTTTAATATCAATATTATATTGGAGCTAAAAATTGTTTTAGAAACCATCATGTGTGAAAGATATTGAGATATCTGAAACAATGTTTTTGGTTGCATTATGATAGAGTATAATTTAGCAAAATACATGTTCTCATGATGTATGAGAATTTGTGAAGGATGGAGATGCTGGGCATCCGAATCTCCCAAAAGGTTTTGGGAACTAAAATTATACTCGTCATTCTTCCTTATAAGCTATAGTAGCTTGATCATGAAAGTTGTCATGATAAGGATGAATAGAAGATGTAAGTAAAATGTTTACTACACTAAAAGATTACTAAAGAATGGATTTTTGAAAGAATACCAAACATTTGATGATGGTGATCCACTTCAAAGTGCAAGTCCAAAGGTATTAGTATTTGACTATATACAAGCTTTGTACCATGTGTCATGTTAGTGACACCACTATTAATGTTGATAGATTCTTTTAAAGGAAAAGGAATTGCTGAAAGAGAATCTATAAAATATTTGGCAGGAAAGAAAAGTTAGAAATGTCCAGCTTAGGTATATAGAAGATATACATGTTATGGCTGTATTCCTTGCTTGTTAAACAATGTGGTTCTGAGGTATTGGATACCGGTATTGGATACCGAATTGGTTGGTATGAAGTGTCATACAGGACAACGCAATTCATGAACTGCAATGGCCTAAGTAACTAGCAAGAGAATAAGTGATGTTGTTCATCGAAAACAAATAAAGTGTTATTGTGTGTTTTGCTGTCATCAAACCTAGCCTTCAAGATTTGTTTTAAATACTTGTTATTTTGTTCTGGTATTATGAGAACAATGGTTGTTCAAATAATTACCGTATTCCATAAAGGATGGATGAACTTTTACAAGTCTAGTGGGAGAAATCACATCCATAAACATTATTGCTAAAATGTCGCAAGACAAATGATTAAAAGATTACTTATGAAGTGACATTGCTGTTTTAAATTATATTGGAAAGAAAACATGAAGAAACTCCATGTTGATGGATTTTTGGAGTCTTTGATTTTGATCAATTGACGCATGTGAGACTTTCCTCGAGATAATTGAAACTCCGTCCATAGGCCAGAGAGGAACGAATGACTAGCTTATTGGAAATTGTGCATGCTGATGTGCATAGTCCATTATGTGTAGCCATATGCGATGGATCTTTTTGCTTCATATGCTTTCTCCGAAAATTTGAGTGAATATATCTGTATATTTACTTAATAAGGAAGAGGTATGAAACATTTGAAAATTGTTCAAAGACTTTCAAGATGAAGTGGAAAATCATTGTAACAAGAAAATAAAGAGTTTATGATTCGATCATAAAGGAAGATACTTGAGTTACATATTTAGCAAAACACTTAAGATTTGAGGAATTGTTCCATGATTTGTGTTTCCCGATAAACCATGGGAGTATGGCATATTCGAGAGATGAAATCAAACCATGTTTAACATGGTAAGATCAAAGGTGTCATTTATAAAACCGCCATTATGTTTTAAGGATTAAAGCTTTAGAGACTACCCCTTTTACACTGAAAAGAGCACCGTCATGATCCGTTGAAATGACACCATATAAGTTATGGTTTGGGATAAAACCCGAATTGTCTTTTCTTAAATTTTGGTATGCTATGCATAAGTAAAATGTTTACATCCAAAGTCGGATAAGTACGTCTTTGTAGGTTATCCCAAAGAATCTGTTGGGCATTTCTCCATAAAACCGAGGACAAAAGAGTTTGTCACTTGGAACGTCAAGTTTCTTGAGAACGAATTTTTCGCGAAAAGTTAAGTGGGGGGAAAATAGAACTTTGATAAGGTTGTTGAACCTTAGCTATATGTGCTAAGTAGCGCAGCGCCAGAAAGTGTCCCGGTGGCGGCCACAATGCTCATGGCTCTCGTGATTACAAAAGGTGTGATCTCGGAGATTAGAGTTCCTATTGAACCGTGTGGGTCGGTAAGAATCAAATAGTGTGATTTGATAAGCAAGTCGTTATTGTTTTGACAATGATGAACCGACTACATGCAAAGAAGCAATGATGGGCCCTAACTCCATAAAATGACTAGAAGTCATAGAATCCGTGATAGTATCCATACATGAGAAATCAAGTTTCTGAACTTGGAAGACCCTCTGGAAAGGCATGAAGCCTATCGGTCGTGTTTGGATCTATAAAGAAATAAGACATGGATGTTTAACATCTATGAAATAGTCGACATGTCGGAAAGAAGTTTAAGGCAATGTTCAAGGAGTTGACTATGACAAGATTTGATCTTTCATAGCGATATATAGTCTTGACGGATTAATGTACCAACCACTACATATAATTTGGTATATGGTGGTTAAATAAACAAAACAAGGTTCTTCTAATAGAACGGTTACCTAGGACGTGTACATGACATGGTCCGAAGGGTTTTTGTTAATTCAGAGGGTGCTAAAATGGCATCTTATATTGACACAAGTTAAGAATTTCATTAAAATTAGATTTCGATGAAAGACTTGGGTAAAACCGGAATATTTCGCATCAATATCTATATGGATAGATTGAGGCACTAATATGGTTATGCCAGACATACATATATGAGATATTGAAAGGGTTCAATATGGAAACAACAAGAAAGGTTCTTGCTGCATGGAAAGGATTGTATCAAAATTCAAGTGTTTCAACACTTGGTGAGTAAAATCACATGAAGATTTTGATTGATTATACCACAATATGTATATATCCAGAATGTCCTATGATCTAAATGTTATGAGCACATACCAGAATGATTCATAAGATGATCACTGGACGATAGTAAAGATATTCTTATGAGCTTTGGAAGGACTAAGAATATATCATGTATAAGTGACAAATAGTTAAAGGTAGTTCATTGTAAAGTGTTACATTGATACTAGTTTTGTCACAAGATACAGATTAAATTTATCTCAATTTAGACTATGGGTGGCACAATGTAATGGAAAGGATGTTCCATGATGGATTTGGATGACTTCCAAAGTTGAGACATTGTGACGGATACTACAACAAAAGGCTAAGTATATAACTGCTATAGTAGCAGCAAAGGAGGGCATTTGTGTTAAGTAGTTTGTTATCAAACTAGGTGTGGTTCAAAGTGGGTTAATACTATGAAGATATATTGTGTGACAATAATATCAACATATTTTAACCCGAACAAACTAAAGGTCTTGCCAAAGGACCAAATTTATACAATGCCATCTCATTTGAGAATGAGTGATGCGTAGAGACGCAAAGACATGCAAATACACACGGACCTGAAACTGTCAGATCCGAAGATTATGTTAACCACTAGCAATAGCGTATATGCAACACCAGAAAGCCATAGGTGTTCAATACGCAAAGTTTTTCAAACTAGATTATTGACTCTAGTGCAAGTGGGAGACTGTAGGGAATATGCCCGAGAGGCAATAATAAAGTGGTTATTATCTTATTCCATGTTTATGATAAATGTTTATTTTGCATGCTATAATTGTATTGATCGAAACATCAATACATGTGTGTTTAATAAACAAAAAGGATTCCTAGTTATTGATTAACAAGATGATCAAGGTTTACTGATCATGGACATTGGATGTTGTTAATAATAAGGTCACAACATTAGTTGAATGATGTGATGAACATTCATCCGAAGTATAGCATTACGATCAAAGTCATTATGTTTATATTTGTATAACATCATACGAAGTAATCTTTATCCTTAGACCATGAGATCATGTTAATTGCTAACACCGGAAGAGTATCTTGATAACATCAAACGTCACACCGTAACAGGGTGACTATAAAGATGGGTTCAGTGCTACGAAGGTGTTATGTTGAGGCTATGTATCAAGAGTGGAATTTGTCAATCCCAATGACGGATATATATACTCTGGGCCCTCTCGGTGATATTACATTGAAATAGCTTGCAAGCAAGTGATGTGATCACTAGAATGTTATATCACGGGAACGAGAAAAGAGTGGTAATGAGATCAAACTGGGTATGGAGATACCAATGATCGAATCTCGGACATGTAGTATATCGCGAGACAAAGGGATTTAGTTACTAGCGTTGAAGGTTCTCACGATCACAGAAGTCATCGTTGAATGTGTAGGAGTCAGTATGGATCTCCAGGTCCCGCTTCTGATTATTGATCTGAGAGGGGTCTCAATCATGTATGCATTATTCGCGAACCGTAGGGTGACACACTTAAGAGTTACCGGACACTATTTTGAAGCACATATGTTTCAGACGAAAGAATTGCAAAGCGCAGGAATTGTTTCGATAGAAACCGGAAATTGTTTCGGGTGAAATTGCAGAAAGTGGTTCTGCATGTGATATTGAAATATTGCAAGGGGTTATATGTGAATGTTTGTTAATTAAAGTAATTAACAAAATTCTGAATAAATTTAATAAAAGAGTTTTATTAAATGAGAGAGCATTAAATTTGGAGAAATTTAATGCATTTAAAGTGGAGACTTTAAAAGGGAATGTGAAGAGGCATTTTAATATGGAGGGGTTACCACCACATGAATGGAGGAGGTGAAGGGGCACCCCCTCCTCCTATAAAAGGCCGCCCTCTCCCTCCTTCTTCCACACACCTCTTTGTGAAGGATCTCTCTCTCCCTCTAGAATTATTCCCCCATGGTCTCGGATTAGCGAGATACATGTTTCTGGTGGCATGCTTCCGCTGGATCGTTGGAGCGAGGAGGTGGAGGTTGTCCGGTGGCTTGAATGTGTGTGCGAGGACGGATGCGCTGCTGAGTTGCGGCGCTCGGACTTCCTCACGATCTTGAGATCGGCAAGTGTACGACTACATCAAGCACGAGTTCCTACTTGTTAACAAAACTCGTTGTCTTCGAGGGTAAGTTCTCGTTGGATGTATGTCCACGTGTTGCTTTGTACCTAGTAGATAGATCTTGGCGTGTAGTTCTCATCGTAGGAATTTTTTTGTTTTGTATGCTGCGGACCCAACACATACATGGAGAGATTAGATCAAGTTGCCACCACAAACCCCAAATTCCAGGGGATGGACTACTCCCCACTCCGAGCGGAGACACCTCCCATCGATTTTCGAGAGTCTACCCTACCTGCGTTGGCGCCGACGAGCGAGCGGCGGCGGAGGTCGACGCAAGGGAGGAGGCGCCGGAGTTCCCCGCTTGTTCCCTAGCTAACGACCTTCTTCTGGTCTGTGCCGGCGCCGACGAGCGAGCGGCGGCGAAGGCCGGCGCGAGGGAGGAGGCGCCGAAGTTTCCCTCTTGTTCCCGACTGATGCATGTAAAATGCATACATGAACTTTGTAGTTTGTTGGCATGATTTCTCATATATTTGCAAGATATATGATGTTAGATCCTTTTTTACATTGATTTCGGAGATTTTCTAAACAATCCCCTCTCTATTAGCGTTTTTGACTTAAAACGAGCTACAGAAATTCAAACGGAGCTAGGTTGACAGGAGCTGTTAGATAATTTCCATAGAAATCCAACAAGATAAAGTAGAATCCAAGGGGCCCAACAAGCTGAAAATGGCAGCCCATTTACTACAGGGCGCTCCACCTGCATGATCTTAGCCGTCGAAACTCCGATGCCATTGATTCCACCGCCATTCGCTTCATTTTGACCTTAAAACATCTATATATACCACCTGGCGGCCTTTCTCGAGAAGCACGTAGGCAGAGATTGAAAACCAAGTAACAGAGAGCCAGCAGGCCATCGCCCGAAGGAAGATTGGAGGGGAACCGCTGTCGAAATCGCCTGCGGCACGTCTCCTCCTTCACCAACGCCTCTTCGTCGCTCTCCATGATGGGGGGCATGGCTTTGAAGAAGGAAGGGGGCGTGGTCAGGGTGTCTCTGGAATCGTGTCCGGGTCGGGGACGTCCGGGGATGTCCGATTCATGGTCAGGATGCCAGGGTTGTGGTTGTTTTGGGTTAAGAAACACTTTCCAAAAAGTAGGAGGTTTCTAGATAGTTATCTAGGAACCTCTTAGTGGGGGTTCTGAATAGTCCTGTCCTAGAAGGATTTTTCCTATACATGACATATTCATACTACTCCCAGGTGTAGTTACACCAACGTGTGTTTCATACTATCTAGGAAGTATCTACCATACCGGAGAGTATATACGCGTATTATAAAGTATATAATACTAATTAGGTAGTATACGTACTACATTTTTGGTACTATGTATGATTTTTTCACAGACTTCTTTTTCACGTACAAATATGAAATCAACCAGTAAATTTTTCGCGTACCTTGAGTGGAAGTATCTTAGATATAGTATATAAATATACTCTAACTCATAAAGTATCATATATATATATATATATATATATATATATATATATATATATACACTTTCGTATGGAGTATATGAGGCATAGGTGTAACTACACCCAGAAGTAAAAAGGATTTTTCATATATATATACATATATATATATCGAAAATAGTGGGATACACATGCGGCTAGCTACGCACTCACATATAACCATTGGATCAACTACAAAGTTTCTCAGGTGTGAACCCAGGAGCCAAAAGCAAGCACACACGCTGTTACAACTTACAACACATGCATATTTTCCCAACCAAAACCACCATCCGTTATGGCCACAAAAAAGGAAATGCCACATCCAACTCCACTAGCTAATTGCAAAATGAGAACTTTCACTAGCGAATTTTTTTTACCCACAATAATGTTCCATTACTTTTTTGCCTACAATCCAAGCTTTGTGGCCCTCTCCAAATCCTTTATCAGCTCAGCTTCCAACGCGACAGAGTTCTACGCCCTCCTCTTCCACCCCTATATGGAGATCACACAATAAGCTCGCTGCCGCAATAAGCTAACCACGCTCAAGTTGAATCCCAAATTCCCACACCAACGGAATTGTTTTTGGAGCCACAGGCAAGAGTTCTACACCTACTTTTTCCATGCATGCACGAGATTTTACCCTACTAGTTTCCCTTGCTTATTTTCTATCGCTTCAGTTTAGTTTTCGCAGATTTTAGCACGCGGAGAGACTCTGCTTGGATGAGCAGCTCCAGGGGGACATGGGGAGGCAGGAAGGTCCGTACACGGAAAGAAGCACCGGCGAAGGCTGCGAAGAACATCAAGCAAGCATCCTATGCGAACTCGCATCTTTTCTGCGAGCACAACAGCACTGTCAAGCTTTTTACAGAACAGCAGAAAAGGCTCGCCCAATATACTGGATTTCCGTCATTCGCAAAACCGATGCATGCAATCCAGTTCGACAGACAGTTCACCGCTTGGCTAATGGCCAAAGTAGACACCATGACGAGGACAATCGGCCAAACTACCGGTCGGAAGCTCATGTTCTTCGAAGAAGACGTTGCCATCGTTTTCGGCACGACTATCCGCGGGAAAGAGGTATGTGATGCATCCCTAGATAAATCGCAAGCTATGCGATGTAAAATAGAGGGGACCATAGGCATGGACGAACACACAACCTCCCCTAGGGCCGCCGCTAGAAAAGGACACTGTGAGAACTTGCTAGGCGCGAGCTTTCTGTAGAGGAATGCAATGCGTTCAAGGTTTCATTTGAACAACCCGGGTGAGTGAGAATCCGTGAACTTCTGGCCAGCACTCTCCAATCCCGAACTGATAGATACACACATTCAACTGGGCATCCTACATAATCTGTTCTGTTATGTCTGCATGCCACGCACGGAGCAAGGATGGCTACCCGTAGAAACACATGGTACACGCCACGCGCCGGAACGGCCCTTTTCCTACAGGTATGTTCTATCAGTTTGCTTTTTCCCCCGCGCACTGGACATCCGTTCTTCTTCTTTTTTTGGTCTAGCCCTTTTGTGTCTACAACCTTATTCTCTTTTTTTTTGCCCGTTCTAATTGAACTCGTCGCAAATCTGTACCCAGATTTTCTATCTGGACAAGATGGATTACGGCACCATTTCATTGCCGAAGGGAGGCCGGCCACGCATGGACATGTACGACCACCTCATGGCAGAGACCATCGATCGGTCTTAGGGGCCAAACACCGTGCAGAATGTTTGGCGCCGGTGAGGTAACTGCAAAACCCATTTTATCATGAATTCATAGCCGTTACTTTCACTGGTCGTCACGCTCGTAACCACCTGTTTCTATGTTGCCCCGCCACGCAGGCGAGAAGGGTTCCTTTTTAACAAGACAGCTCCCGATCGAGAAGTTAAATTTGAATGATGAGGCTGCTAAACTCGAATTCACCCAACCACCTACCACCCGCAAGCCTGTACACGAGGGCCGAATAATATGCCCGCCAAGAGACACATCACGCCACCCATGCCGGCTGAAAAAGTTAATTAGCGGCAAGCAAGTTCCACAGTTGGGCAATCGGATCGGTCGGGAGACCCCAACAGGTCAATTACCTTTTACATATCACGCAAACTTAAATTTCCTTCCCGCGGCCATAAACCGCGAGGCATTATATTATTTACATTCACAACGCAAACAGTTTTTGTTGTATCCATTTTCCCGATATATAATGCAGGATCTAGATACGCCACGGCGCTCCTAAGTTCATAGAGATATCATCAGCAGACGTTATCGCACAATTCGGGGAAAATGGACGGCTCGAACCAGACATGTGCGACGTGCTTTTGCGACAATTCCAGCAACCAAACCAAAACGGATTACTTGTGGATTGGAGACACTTCCTTGAAGCCGACTTCTCGGTGATGGCATTTCTCGCCCTCTGCCCACTGTTGATTATCTTTTGAGCAAGTCCATTTTTTCGTATTCCTAACTTTCTCACTTTTTGGCGCGCCCCTCATATTTTTTTTGACTTCCTCCCATTTTGTTTGCTGAACACCACAGATGCGCGTGATAGCTGGTGAGGACTACATTTCATCGAGACGCATACAACACCAGTGGGTTGGTAAACACATAAAAAAAGACAGATATGACTACGGCCCAGAAGCTCTACAGTTCTGCCGAACTTTCGGTGGTGTTAATCAAGGGGGCAGACTTACGTCGGTACGTCCTTTTCACGAATCGAAAGCAACAAATTGTTCTCACACCGGCTTTCCGCGGAGTTACTGTTTGACTTACTACTCCCTCCGTTTCAAAATATAAGATGTTTTAGCTTTGTGAAAGAAGTGTATCTAGACTCATTTTAATGTGTAGGTTCATTTAGCTTTGGAGTGAACCTAGACAATAAAAGGTCTAGATACACTCTTTTCGTAAAGCTAAAACATCTTATATTTTGAAACGGAGGGAGTACATCTCAATGCCAACACCGGCAGCTTGCCTCCAGAGTTCGTTCAGGACATAGATAGCTGAATTCGTACAGGTTTTTTTCCCCTCTGCAGCGTCCATGCATGCACCACTCTCAAGGCAACCCGCCGCCCCCTCCGTGGGTAGGGAACACTATTAGGTTTGTTCGGTTCATCCACTTCCATAGTAAATTGGAGTGGTTTGGGAGAGATTAGGAGGGATTTTGATTTAGATGGGATTTAGTCCCTCTCAACCCCTGCCAATCCGTTTTAATTTTAGTGAAACCGGACAAGGCCTTAGGGTTTCTGGCACACACGGTGGCAGGCTCACGTGGGGCAGAGATCACTGCTAGGGTTTTCTTTCTTCCGGCTCACACGGGGCGTTATCTGACAACCTTAATAACAATAATAATAGCCGTTTCCAGCCCGGCCAGGACTTTGATGTAACCGCTATCTACTAGTGATCTGTACGCATAGTAGGCCTCTTTTTTTCAGACTTCGGACTATTTATGTACCTGCAAAGCTGCATCACTTTGTACGAAATCCCATTTCCTTAGTATACGCTACCATTTAATTAAAATAACTTGCACCACAAGTCGCAAACCAACCTGTGGTTGGATGGTTAGGAGGTTGGTTGTACCCCCAGTCCACTAGAGTTCAAACCCCAGGTTTGACACTGTATGTTGCATAAAAGATAAAATATTCTTTCAGTGGGAGACGATGTTCCCGTCGATAGCGAGGCGCCCGTGGTGACTTCGTCAATCTTAAGACCCGATCCACCGGCTCAGGCTCTCGGAGGTGCTCATAGGGATAGGGTGTGCGTGTGTGCGTTCATAGGAGTGGTTACATGTACGTGTTGTCATACGACAGCAACCGTGCCCGCATTTTTTAGTACAATTGTACGTTACAGCATCGTCCTTTGTACTCCCATGGAAATTGTTTGAATTCGAGCCACAACGGTTGTGGAAAATGCCGAAAACTTACTAAATACATGTTCGATACGCTCACCCAACTCTAGTCGAAAAAATAGGATTTCACCCGCCTTTAAAGAATGAAGCCAGGTCGGCCGAACAGATACAAGGTAGACGGGAATCCCCTCTTAGAAAGCAGACCAAAATAAACAAGAAAAATACGGAAAATCTAAACTTGCCACTGAAAACAAACAGACAAGACCAGAGTGAATCATGACTCAACGCCGACACCCCTAAGAGGGGTAACGTCAAAGCACGCCTCCGACGCCGAGAACAAAGGTCAATGGGTTTTACCGGGAGCCCTGTCGCGCAGAATGGAGCCGCATCGGCGCACCCAATAGGTTAATGATACCAGCAGTCATCAACGTCGATGGTGCCGAAGCTCCTTTTGCGAGACCAACGCCAACCTTTCGGACCGCTCCTCGTCCTCCACCACACCTGCGTTGTCCCCAAGATACGCCTCTCAACGCACGATCTGGGAGATGCCGAAACTGAAGCGCCACCAACACCAAAGCCTCCCAACACCCTCTCCTTGCCACCCACAATGACCGAGGGTAGGAACCACAACCACTAACACATCGCAACTAAAAGGAAAATGCCTCAAAGCAAACCACCATCAGGCAGCGCAGTCCACCTTCCAGGGCCGCCGCCCCGGTGTCCGAGATCTCGCACTTGTCATGAGAATGCACAAGGACAAATCCCCATATCGAACAAGAGACAACAAAGATAGCCCTCCAGCACTCGAACATGGGTTCAACGAGCAGGGCAGCCCGGCAAGTAAAACCCGCAAGAACCAGATGATAGGAACTGCTAGGCGTATGCTTGATCCAGGTCTCCACACTAGTAGGAAAAGCCTTAGAGCGATTACTGGCATCCCAAATATAAAGCACGGCACCACTTGTAAGCGAACCAGTAGTGTCATTGAGACGCCACCACCTGGACCTACCCATCGCACTAGGTTAGTGGCGTGCGGTTTAAATGCCACAAACCGATTTTCCCGAACGCCGCCACTAAGCCTTTTCCTACTAGTGCCATGCACGGGGCAGCCACCCGAACCACCTCATGGTCAGGGGATGGGCCCCTAGACCCACGGTTGACTCTAAAACCCACGGAGGCCGCTAGACCTGCCTACCCAAATCAGACCAGTATGGTCCTAGATCCGGGCTGAGGCAGGCCCAGAAGCCTCCAGTGTTGCTACACCTGCCGCCTTCGGCCCGGACGAGCAGCACAGGCCTCACACTCCTTTGTGCGGTGGATGGAATCCAAGGCACTGTGGTCGCCAGCGACGATCTACAAAAGAAGCAATGACATCCACATCCAGCCCCCGTGCTAGTAAGATGACCCCGCCGCCTGGGCCAGCCGCCCCCAACACGATGGTCCCCCGTAGCCGCACCTCGCTCGCCCACCGCGCTAGGAACAATAGGGCCGGCGATGTAGTTCGCCGCCGCCAGTCCGAGCTTCCCGGCATCACCGGCACCAGCCGGCGACTACAACAGCGGGAGGGAGGGGGTATGGGGAGACGAGAGTAGCACGGCTAGGCTAGGATACTGGTTGATCGCGGCGGCCGACCAAGGAGCGACACGTCTGTTTTTCCATGTTGGATCACATGCAGTTCCACACAAATAAAGTTACCAATCCAGAACTTAAGGCGCCGTATAGTACCCTAAATCTGGATGGTCGGCCGGTCTTGGAGATGCGAATATGAACCATACACATGTACGATACCGTATTTACCGGTTTGCTTCTCCCTCCACCGGCATGCACACACCATAAAGCGATAGTTACCATTGGAGATAAAACTATAGACCACCTGCCACAACCATATACACTGCCACACCTACATGTACAAAAGAAACACACCGATTGCACAAACTGGTTTGCCACATGGACAATGAAAAAAAGAACGGTCATAGTGCATGCCACAAAGGAAACAAGTGACCACACTAAAATAAACCACGAACTGGTTTGCCATGCTAGTTACCACCAAAAAGTAGAACATCGTTTTAAAAATGCATGCCACAAAAGCAAAATCGGCGTTGTTCACAGCAAGCACACTAAAAGTAAAATGCACACCACGGATCAAAGTCTGTGGCTTCTGGGGTGGCAGGAGCAGACCTATTTTTGCATGCATGCACGATGCTGTTGACGGTGCGAGACGGAGATTCTAGGTGCCGTCGGTCCTTTTATGCTCTCTGGTCGCTGCATCGGGATTAGTGAACCGTTTTGCTCACCATATCCAACGATTCCTACTACGTGCGTAGGTAGCCGCACGCTTATAAAATCCGCGTCTATATGTGGCCAGCATACATAGTTACAATTACAACACGGCATGTACCTGTATACAACATACATAGTTACAATTACAACATGTACCTATCCAAATTTTCAATGATTTCAAATACCCGCAAAAAATCTCTAGCATAATATTTGGAGAGATATAAAAGATGGATTATTATTGAACTTTAGGGAGAACGGTTCTTAAGTGGTTGGTGGATTACATGTCGGCATATGGCCACTCAATCAGAACAACCACGTCCCCCATAGAAGAATCGTCCATCGTCAATGTCAGAAATAGGATAACAGTCTTCCCGGCTTACGAAAGATGGCAAATCTCCGTTGACGGCATGGTAAATGCCATCTAAGTCGATAAGACTGAGACTATTGATGGATGCTGCAGTGCCGCTTGATGGAACATAGCCATTTCCCATAGGAGGACTTGGTGTTGGTTTCTGGTGAGATACATAGCCACCAAATCTAAGCTCCATTGGTTTATCTATCATCCCTGGAAGTAAGGAGCTCGGGAAGTAACCCACTTTTTCAGGAGAACTGTTTGATCCATAATATACATGCCAATCACCAGAAGTTTTGTCCTACAAGCATGGACAACAAATACATGTATCTATTAGGATAAGAAAATCATTTACTATTAACTAAAAATAATAAAGAATTATAACTGATTTCTTTATGCAGTATATGGTAAGTGGGAGTGCGCACTGGATAAGTATAGAACCATTTTCCTTTATATGTAACCAGTCTCCTTAAATCCATGGTGCTAGAGCGATGATTAATTACAATGCATTCAAATTAATTTGAATACTTCCTTCGTCCACAAATAAGTATACTTCTAGGATTGTCTTAAGTCAAAGATTTAAAATTTTAATCAACTTTATTATATGTAGTAGCAACATATATAATATCAAATTGATATATTATGAAATTTCACTTCAAACCGGATCTCGTGATATGATTTTGGTATCATAAATGTGGCTACGTTTTCTAAAATAATTGGTCAAAATTTAAAAGATTTGACTTAAGATAAAACTAGAAGTACACTTATTTACGGACGGAGGGAGTAGGATTTTATATTAAAATAGCTGTCTGGTATACATATCCACATAATTCTTGGCTCCCTATATGTATAGTGAGAAGAAACGTCGAGCGTACTGGGAAATTGGCAATAATTTGCGGCAAGCATTAAACCTTGATCATATAAATCTTTATCTTAATAAACAAATAAATAAGGGCATTTAAAACTTGATCAGAGCCTTCGACTCTAAAGACACGAGTAAGAGAGTCTCCAAATAAAAAGTGAACATTTACAACACTAGTTAACATGGAGCATTTAAAATTTGATGATATATCTAAATAATACATATATCAGTGCATTTATTTCAGCACAAATTATCTTCGATAGATTGTGTGCATCAAAAACTAATTTGAATCCATTAAGAAATATCAACATAAAGGGTGCCGATCGAGATCTTGTGACCCCTTACAAACAATGTTAACTTGCCTGAGTCCAATAAATTCAAACTCTGTAATCACTACAACAAACGTGATTATACATGACACTTATTCTGTGATGATTCGGCAAAAAAGGTCAGAGATTCATCCAAATTGTGATGTTTTTTTATTGAATCATCACTGAATGTGGGTCACAGATAATCACATTTGTTGTAGTAAATCCTATTCTAACACCTTAATAAAATCCCAATCGACATAAAGAAGAAAATTGAACAATATGTCATCAGTATTTATATATATACACATACATGTTAAATATGTCATAAATCTCATCCTAGATGGTAGATTCAATGGTAGTGAACTAATATTTTATATTACTCTAAGTAGTCAAATTCACATCCTTATTTTTGTGTGAATATTAGCTAGATGAGCGAAACTAATTTGATATACACAATTACAATTTTGTGAATTATAGGCATGCGAATGTAGACCATGTAAGCACTCCCCTAACACAAACTTACAAGTGATAGGGCTTTGGTTAGCCTTACTTTTGACTTTTTAGAATCTAGCTTATAATCCTAAGAAAAGTACAAATATAGGTGATCTCCGCATATGCCATCATGCAACAATATCCATTCAAAAGTGATAAAGCCAAAAACACCTATTTTCGGGATTTTTTGGTATATAAGAAAAGGTAGAAAAGGAAAATAATAAATGATAAAGAGTAACTAAACACGCCCATAGAATGAGATAAATCAATGCATCAAACTCATTTTGTACAAAATTACACTCGCAGTCACATTCAAATAAGCTCTAATGTCCAAGTAGTTTTCAAAGAATTCATGCATATATGTTGCAATACACATCAAGAACAACAATTGCAATAACTTCATGAAATTTCAAAAATAATAGCACATAATATGCCCATATCTAAATAATAACTGCTACCATAACAAACGAACTAGTACACTTTAGTATTAATATTTTACCTTCAATATCCTTATTGTGATGTTTGGTTTGTTTCCATCAATGACATCGCCTGGAGTAGTATTTGATGATGTCTTTTGAAATCCAGGACAAATCATGTTCAAGCAGCCCTTGCCAGGAGTCGCTCCTATCTGCCATTGCAATGTCAGATCTCATAAACTTTTAAAAAATTGCCCTTCTACATGAACTTTTATTGTGATCCTAATAGTGTGAAATGCCAAGGCTACGTATTACATGACATTAATTACCTACAATATCATATGTGAAATTATTATTCTATGATACATGATGCGAATTACCATGCCAATGTATTTATGATACATAAATGCATAATTTTTAATAGGTAAATACAATATAAAGTTAATATCCATACATTACTAAACACTTTTAGATAGCGGTCACTCGTCCCATTTTAGAAATACAAATACTTCAATATTATAGAGCTTTGACTTTGCAAAAAAGAAACTTACAGCCCATCCAACGTAGAAATGAGTCTTGGAATCCTTGTACAAGCTTGGATGAATCTATTGACGATTTATAGTATGTGTTAATATTGAGGTTAGAAGTCAAAGGCTAATAGTAATTGTAATGTTGACAGTGCGATAATTTCTTCTGAACTAATCATTTTGTTTTGATAACCATCCTTTGATAGATACATTCCTATATTCATAACACTTTGTATGAAACAATATTGTTAAACTAAATAAAAAATGTATGAGGTTTGCATAAAACTTTAGGAAATAAAAGGCCTAAATAGTGCATGTGCATGCTAAGTATTATCCAAAAATGTGGAAATAAATATGTAAAAAGAATACACATATATTATATTACCAGGCCCAATTAGATCACCAACAAACTTTCGTGGAAGGCTGGTGTACACATTATTGAACATAAACCTATGAACTTTTTTAATGTAAATTTTCATATATATGTTTAACTTACATGCCATCCAAGTTGAATTGCATTATCAAAGATGGTTCTCCATCTCCTCTAGTGAGAACCCAAGCGCCAACTGCACTTAATTGTCCAGGTTGTAAATTCAAGCCATGGACATCTTAATAGTTTATATCACTTTTTGGAGGCCACACATGATGGGTCAACTGTCCAGATAAAAATAGCAACATAAATGTAAGAAAATTCTTTAAGGATGTCAATGGTAAATAATATCTAGTCAAACGAATTAAGTGCATGACATATATACTACTCACATAAGTGTATGTCGAATTGTTTCCTGTTGCAAGACCAAAACTTGGCTGGAGGAATTCAGGGTGAATTTCAAGGGGTGTGGTTTCTAGATGACCCACAGAAGAGAAACATCCTCTTGCGATTGTGTTGGTGATTAGCACAACAAACAACACAATCTGATGAGTATGTTTCTCCATTTATTTAGATGTGAAGAGTGAACCGGTGGTGTGCCTTGTGTTATGGACTCGGGTATCTCTATATATAGTAGAAGAGACTTTGAGAGTATTCGGAAATCGAGAATAATTGGTGGCAAGCATTTAAAACCTAATTATACAAAATAATTAAGCGCACAAATGAAATATAGACAAAAATTCTTGAAGAAATCTTGAGATTAAGAAAGAAATCAATGATGTCATTTAATACTTGATCACACCCTTGGTCTAGAAATATTTGAATAAGAATGTTTCCAAAAATAAAAATCTGGCATTTATGATACTATTTAATATGGAGCAATTAAAATTTGATACAGATATCAACACATTTATATTAGAAAAAAAAGATCTTCAAAATATTGTGTACTACCCAAAGTGAATTTCAATATTATATGCATTGCGATTTAATTTATTAGAGATATTAGCAGGGCTGGCATGCGCCACGCCATGCCCGTGAATGCTTGTTTGCTAAGAGTACCTATAGAATACCAGCAAACGATACGAAAACACTACACTACCATCGAACTATCATAGAGAGATGCCCCTACTCACAACACCGACGATTGCAGCTCGGCTACACGACAAAGCTTGAAGCTATAATGACATTGCTCTATCCTAGTTTTTTGGCCCACCCTTGCCAGAAACTCCTCAATAGCCATCCGATTTGTACCGGCAGCGCCAGAAACTCCCCGGGAGCTATCCGACTTATGCCTGCAACCCAAGTATCGACTTATAGCCTGAGAGGGGTCAAGTCACTGCACCGGCTTTGTGAGAAAGTCGTTTGAGTAATCAGCAACATAGCCTATCACGTGCATAATTGCTGCCAAATACCAAGAACAATTTAATTCGCACAACGCTGCCTAGGAATGGGGCATGTCGCTGACACCATTTCTCAACGCATAGACCGAGATGGCCCATAAACAAGTAAAAACTTGAAAAAGGGACATCTCTGGAATTTGGAGTTAATAGCATAAAACCACCACTTTAGTAGCTAAGTTTACTATTTGGTACTACTTTACGTTTTTTCTACCAAAATCTACAACTTTTGTCGTCGGTTGTCTCCGAAAACACCAATTCGCATGTAAACACGAATTGACACTGGTGCTAACAGCCCGGGCCCATCGTCAGTGCTGATGTGGCACCCCGGTTGACGTTTCCTGGCATGCCCGTTAGGGCCGTTAACGGCGCGCGGACCCCACCGCCGCCCACCGTGGATAAGGTGCACGATTCGTTGACCCCGAGCTCACTCGCGCACTCGCTGTCACTGCCGCTCGGAAGGCCGCCGCCGTCCCTTGTCGCCGCCCCCGCAACCCGTTCGCTCCGTCCGTTCGCGCCGCCCGTTCGCCATGCCCAGCTGGCACGACGGCTCTTCGTCGAGCACCACCGGTTTAGGGTTAAGCAGTGTTCAGATCCTGGAATTAAGGTTAGGGTTCCTCCCCGTGCTCGACCTTTGGGACCTCACCGCGCTCGACTTTGCTCCTGACACCATGGATGACCCTTCTTTATGTGGCATAGCGGTTGGGTGCAATGATCTCTGCCGCTGCCACAAACTCGAGCCGCGCAAGTGTGTAGCTTTTGAAGGAACAAACACAGGGAGGAAATTCTACCTAAACTTAAACCCCCGTATTCCAACGCATCCCTTCCAACGGTAGAAACTATACGTTGCGAACCTGCAGTGTGTGTGTGCCCAACTCGCCACCTCTCTAGCCTACATGCCTCAGCCAAACAAAAACAAAAAACACTCCACGCACGCGTTGAACAGATAAGATGTTGGATTATAACTTCCCCCATCCCAATCGCCTCTGAGAAAAAAAAATCCTTCCTTAGATATCGCTTCACGCCTCCACCTCCAGGACTCTCTCCTCCCACCGGTAACCATGCCCCCGCCGCCACCTCCATCACGTCGAATCGACGATCCTTCGTCACTGCTGCAGATTATTCCCCGTTCATGTTGGAAGGAACCTGATTTGATGGTTCTTTTTCCATGGCGATCTCTCTGGTGCATAAGGTAATATCTACGTCTATCAAAATCCCTAAGACTCCTCGAAATTTGTAGGCTCGTTTCCTGGCTTCACCTGATTTTCATTTTTCTACGGATCATATTCGGTGCTTCATGTGCAGCTTTGGTGTCTTCTGGATTCTTGTGTTCTTGGTCGGCTCTCAACTACGGCCACTGTAACCGGCATCTCCTGAAACGGCACCAGTCACGCCACCGCAAAGTAGTGTTCCCTGCCTCCCAAATATTACTATGTGCCACCTTTCCTCTATGTTGAAATTTCTGAGTATGTGTGGTTCGGTGGTCTAGATTATCACCTCTGATGTTTTTGGTAGCTTGGTCCTCTTCCGATGTTGTACATATAATGTCTGAACTTCTACCTGTGCTCATGCGATTTATTTATTTGTTCCAATTGTGAACATCCAGCCTCTGCATTGCTCGTATTTTTTAGATGCGTCAGCCACTCTAAAAATGTTAATACTTAATACTGGCTCATGGTATGTCTTATTAATTATCAAATGATTTTGCAAACCTTAATTGTGTTTTTTCTTGTGAAATACTATTATCAATTTCTACCAAAATTTCATACGTATCAGTTCCAAGCAGTTGATTACACATGCGCAGCTTGGGGAAATATATTGAATTACTTTGCTCGACTAACTGTGCCGGACCATAATTTATTCTTGTGGCTTTCTATGTCAATGGTTTTCAGCTTCAGGAGATATCAAGGCACGTATAGCTACTGCAGAACTGTAGAAACATGGACGACTGTGGGATGCCAACACATGCTTACATATGTGTACTTATGTAAGTGATATTGACTTCTGCATTTTTGCCCTCTTTTATCGCTTACACTATTCATGTATTTAGGATGATTTGAAGAGACTTGTAATGGAGAAGTCAAATTTTGCCAGCACGAGTAATGGAAAGATAGCTCGTAAATCAAATGTCTTGAATGCAATACTAGGAGTAGAGAAACCTGGACATGTACATGGGCTAGGACTAGTTCTGAATTATAATCAGGTCTATGATGAACTGTCATATTCGCCCCACTTTTAGATTATAGACCTTGCTTCATTGAAGGATGTATATATTTTCTGATAGACTTCACATAGAAAAATTGAATTACACATGAAAAACAAGGATGCTAAATGCTAGCAGTTCTAAATAAGAAGACATAAAACTATGAGAGATAGGTAAACTGAAAGGACTTTTACATTATTCCATAAATGTACTAACATTTTATTCAGTATTATAGGATTATTTTGGCCAAGGTTGAACAAAATTCAAAGTCATTTAAGTATATGGTGATGGTCAATCAAGAACTCGTCCGTTGGGAAACAAAGTAGTCTTGGTAGTGAAGGCTGCATTAATTATTTCATGGAGTAGGAACAACACTAGTTAATTATATGGACCTGCAGTCATGAGTCCTGCTATAGATAAAGTATGTACTTCCTCTGTCCATATAAGTGACTTGGATTTGTCTAGACTCGCATGTATCTAGATATGTTTTAGTATGTAGATATATGTGAATCTAGAGAAATCCAAGTCACTTATTTATGTATCTAGATATGTTTTAGTATGTAGATATATGTGAATCTAGAGAAACCCAAGTCACTTATTTAGCACATGAAGAGAGGTAATAATAATAAGAAGGGTGCAAGCCAGCCTCTTCCGAAGAGGATCCGGGCTCAGGACGCTATCATCGTACCATCCACACAATATGGCTTGCCCCGAGTGCATGTAGCTGGTGATCCGATATTGACTCCAGATATGCTTCACGACACGGTTGGACCCATGTTAACTTTGCACGAGGGTGTCAAGACACTAGAGGGCATCCTTCTTAAAGACAAAGATCCAAATTACTCGGTTTTCATGACCAAGGTGCCATTCGACGTGGGCTTCGTCGATGAACCCCCCGCGGATATATTCTTCATAGTGTACGAGGACATCTTCAAGCTGTTTCTCACGAAACGGCTGGACTATAACTTGGTCCGCCTATACGCGCTCAATCTGGCGATCAAGAGAGAGAGAGAGAGAGAGTACCCCGGAAGTCGCGATAGTGGATCCCTACTACATGCGGGACAACCAGTTGGTCGAAGGATCAGAGGCACGGACCAAGGTGATGGCGTACCTCGATAAGTTCATGGTGGACAACAAGAGGAAGGACACACTTCTTTTGCCTTTCTTTCCCGAGTAAGTACACACTCGCTCATTGTCGTCGTAACTTATGCATTTCTTATAGATTTCTTCCTTTGCTCTATTTCCAACATTCCGTTTCAATTGTGTTGCGTAGAGACAAATACTGCACACTAATCGTCCTTGCCCCGAGGTATTCACTAGCCACGTATTTCGACTCAGGGAGTTTGACGAAGAGGAAAGACTACACCAGAATAAGGGGTGTTCTCAATGAGGCTCTCGAGGGCTACGCCAAGAAGGGATGCACCTTCGTAGATAAGGGGGAATGTATCAAGGATGGCAAACACATGTTCAAGCACGTGCTCGAGTTCCCCTGCGTCAAGCAGCCGGCTTCTGGTGGCTCTAAGGAGGCCTTCTACATCCTCCATCACCTTAAAGGCTATGTTCGGGATTGCCAGAACCTAACCCTGCCATCTAGTCTCCGAGGATGGGCCAAAACTTTGGCGCGAAGCGACGATGATGATCTTAGAGAAGACTTCCATCGCATTCAGCAGAAGTTGTTGCAAATCATCAATGAAGATGTCAACATAAGGGGGACCCTACAACAAGCCAGAAGGTTGAGTAAGAGGGAGATCGAAGAACGCCTCCGTAAGCAGGCTGACACAAGGACGTGGATGACGAAAGAGAGCTATCTACCGTTCCCGAAGCTGAGCGAGAATAAGAAGTCTTCATGATCGATGTGTGCCTCTAGCATGATCCAGTGTGTGTATATTCTCAATGGACGCCTGATGTAGTGTGTGTGTCATAAACTTTACTATCTTGTGGTCGAAATGGTCGTTATTGTTAGACTTAAACTATCTACCTCGAGCTCACGCCAGAGCAGCGGAGGAATCCCAACTGGAATCCCGACTATTTCCCAACTTGGGAAGCCTTCTTCATCAATCGGCGTGAGAGGGCGCTCGCCAGGCACGAGGAGGACGGCCCACCTCCTTCGAACTTCAACGAGGCCGGCCGTCGGCTGTGGTGGCGCGGCAGGACTCTCTAGAGTGTCATGGCCTACAACACGACCGACAATAACCCCCGCCTGCAGTACCCTCAATCCAGCCCACGCGTGCCCAACCTTCAAGGTTCGACTACGGCGACCCCGACGACGATAGCGACAACGGCGCCGACGACTACGACGACTACAATGGAGCGTATTACAGGGCTAGGCAGGAGCATGACTAAATCACTCCAACATTAGGCATGTTTCTTAATTTTTAGTTGTGCTATGTATCTTAATTTTCAGTTGTGCTATGTATCCTTAGTGTTTGTGGGTTCCTTCACTTGGGATGGTTCCTTCTCTTTGGGTGATCACCTCCCGCGGCTCAGAACCCGGTCGTCAACGTCTAGTTTGATTGAGCAAGATGTATTACATGAAAGGGTTGTGGTTTAATACATTACATAGATTTATGTCTCAAATAAAAGGTTTAATACATTATTTCACATCACCAACATCTAGTGTTGTGGGTTTCTTCTGCACCGTAGCCATGGAGAATCTTCATCATTTAACAGGATGCTTGGGTCAGTTTTCACTTTGAAGGGAGGAATTTCATGAAACTTATTGTAATGTTCTGACATGTCTGCCTTGTCATCCACTCCCACGATGTTTCTTTTCCCTGAAAGAACTATGTGGCGCTTTGGCTCATCGTACTCTATACTCTTTTGCTTATCTTTCCTTTTTCTCCGTTTGGTAGACATGTCCTTCACATAGAAAACCTGAGTCGCATCGTTGGCTAGGACGAATGGTTCATCCATGTACGAAAGATTGTTGAGATCCACTGTTTTCATGCCGTACTTTTGGTCTATATGTACCCTGCCTCCTGTCAGCTTGACCCATTTGCACCTAAACAAAGGGACCTTAAAAGTAGGTCCATAGTCAAGTTCCCATATCTCCTCTATGTACCCATAATATGTGTCCTTCTGCCCATTGTCATCTGTTGCATCAAAGCGGACACCACTGTTTTGGTTGGTGCTCTTTTTATCTTGGGCGATCATGTAAAATGTATTCCCATTTATCTCGTACCCTTGGAAAGTACATATAGTCGAAGATGGTAACCTGGCCAACGAGTACAACTCATCTCCAACAGTGGTGTTATTCATGAGATCTGTCTGCAACCAATTGCCAAAATTCTTCTCGTGTTCCCCTTTAATCAAGGTTTCAGGCTTCCCCGGGTTTTCGGAGCGTAGAATATTCTTGTGTTTCTCGATATACGGAGCCACCACGGTGGAATTGTGTAGAACTGTGTAGTGTGCTTGAGTGAAAGAATGCCCGTCCCTACATACCATTGATTTCCTTCCTAGTGTGCCTTTTCCAGTCATCCTCCCCTCATACCGAGATTCAGGAACACCAATCGGCTTAAGGTTAGGAAGAAAGTCAACACAAAACTCAATGATCTCCTCTGTTCCATAGCCCTTGGAGATGCTTTCTTCTGGCCTAGCACGATTATGAACATATTTCTTTAAGACTCCCATGAACCTCTCGAAGGGGAACATATTGTGTAGAAACACAGGACCGAGAATTCTAATCTCTTCGACTAGGTGAACTAGGAGGTGCGTCATAATATTGAAGAAGGATGGCAGGAACAACAACTCGAAGCTGACCAGACATTGGACCACATCAAACTGTAACCCTCATAGACTTTCTCGATCGATTACCTTCTGAGAAATTTCATTGAGGAATGCACATACCTTCACAATGGCTAGTCGAACATTTTCTGGTAGAATTCCCCTCAATGCAACCGGAAGCAATTGCGTCATAAGCACATGGCATTCATGAGACTTTAGGTTTTGAATTTTTTTCTCTTTCATATTTACTATTCGCTTTATATTCGACGAGAAGCCAGGCGGGACCTTGATACTGAAAAGGACTTCAAAAAAGATTTCCTTCTCTTCTATGGTAAGAGCGTAGCTGGCAAGCCCTTGAAACTGCCCTGGATGCTTGCCGTCTCGTCCTTTATGATGTTGCTGGTCCTCCCGTGCTGCCGGGGTATCTTTTGACTTCCCATACAAGCCCAGGAAGCCTAGAATATTCACGCAAAGATTCTTCGTCAGGTGCATCATGTCGATTGCAGACCAGACCTCATGCACTTTCCAATAGGGTAGCTCCCAAAATATAGATTTCTTCTTCCACATGGGTGCGTGTCCGGTAATGGGGTCTTTCGGAACAGGTTGTCCTCCAAGACCCTTTCCAAAGATTACATCCAAATCCTTGACCATACCAAATACATCAGCACCACTACGGGGGATAGGCTTCATCCGGGTTTCTGCCTTGCCATTGAAATGCTTGCCTTTCTTCTTTAAGGGATGACTGGGCGGAAGAAAACAACGATTGTACGGGTACACATTCTTTCTACATTTATCCAGATATATACTTTCAGTCTCATCTAAACAGTGCGTGCATGCATTGTATCCTTTGTTCGTCTGTCCTGAAATGTTACTAAGAGCAGGCCAATCATTGATGGTTACGAACAACAACGCTTGTAGGTCAAATTCCTGCTGTTTGTGCTCATCCCACACGCGTACACCTGGTTTGGCCCACAACTGTAGAAGTTCATCAACTAATGGCTTTAGGTACACATCAATGTCGTTGTCGGGTTGCTTCAGGCCTTGGATGAGCACTGGCATCATAATGAACTTCCGCTTCATGCACAACCAAGGAGGAAGGTTGTAGATACATAGAGTCACGGGCCAGGTGCTGTGACTGCAGTTCTGCTCCCCAAAAGGATTCATGACATCGGTACTTAGACCAAACCATAAGTTCCTTGCGTCACTAGCAAAGTCCAGGAAGTCTCTCTCGATTTTTCTCCACTGTCGACCATCAGCAGGGTGCCTCAACATCCCGTCTTTCTTACGGTCTTCCATGTGCCATCGCAACAACTTGGCATGCTCTTTATTTTTGAACAAACGTTTCAACCGTGGTATTATAGGAGCATACCACATCACCTTGGCAGGAACCCTCTTCCTGGGTGGCTCGCCCTCAACATCACCAGGACCATCTTTTCTGATCTTATATCGCAATGCAGTGAATACCGGGCATTTATCCATATTATCGTACTTCTCACCGCGGTAGAGGATGTAGTCGTTAGGGCATGCATGTATCTTCTGCACGCCTAATCCTAGAGGGCAGACAAGTTTCTTTGCTTTGTACATACTGGAGGGCAATTGGTTATTCCTTGGAAGCAGATTCTTCATTATTACCAGCAACTTTTCAAATCCCGAGTCAGTCATACCGGTCTCTGCCTTTCGGTTCAACAATTCCAGTGTGCTACCCAGCTTCTTCTGGCCATCTTCACAAGTTGGATACAGCAATGTGTTGTGGTCCTGTAACATCTGCTCGAACTGCAACCTCTCCTTTTCTATGTCGTAGTCTCGCCTTGCATCACTAATGACCCGACCAAAATCATCAACGGGCTCATCTGGTTCCCGTTCTTCACCCCCTTCTTCTTCATTATCTTCAACTGCGGTATCATCGTATTCAGGGAACATAGATCGGTAGTTGTCATCATCGTTCTCTTCTTCATCCCCGTCTTCCATCATAACCCCTATTTCTCCGTGCTTGGTCCAAACATTATAGCCGGAGATGAAACTGGACCGAAGCAGGTAGCTCTCAATGACTCTTGAGGAAGTGTGAGCCTGCTCATTCCGATATTCAACACATAGACAACACATAAAACCATCCCGCCACTTGTTCGCCTCGGCCACAAGGCGAAAAGAACGCACGCCTTCTCTGTAAGCGTCAGAGTGTCGGTCACCGTACATCCATGGGTGGCTCATTTGCATCATACAACCATACATAAATATCAAACACAATCACGATGCTTAAATTAGTACCGCGCGGTCAAAACGAGAAAATAGTTGCTAACCTTTTAGGACACTTCAAAACAAAGAGGAGAAACCTTAAGTGTCACTCTGGCACCTCATATCATATTTTTTCTTGTGTGAACTCAAGTGACATCGCTCTAACATGCATTTCACCGAACACCTCTAGTGCATATGAAGAAAAAAGTTAGCACAAAGTTATACCCACCTCTCACATAGGAAAATAACAGGAGAGAGTGGAGGGATGGGTGCATATATATAGGGCCAGGCCATTAGTCCCGGTTTGAGATACAAGCCAGGACTAAAGGTTCTGCCAGGAGCACGCGCGCCGGCCCAGACCCATTTGTCCCGGTTTGTATCTCAAACTGGGACTAATGGTTCCTTACGGACCGGGACAAAGTTCCTCGGCCTCCTCGGGCCATCTGGTTCGGACCATTAGTCCCGGCCCCAGCCACGGCCGGGACTAGTGGCCCGAACCAAAGGCCCATTTTCTACTAGTGACCTCCACCCCGATGACCACCTCCTCCTCCACGGTGACCTCCTCCTTCTCCTCCTTCACCACCTCCGGCAACCTCCTTCTCCTCCACCTCTGGCGACCTCCTCCTCCTCCACCACCACCTCCGGTGACCTTCTCCTCCACCTCCGGCGGACTCCTCCTACTCCCACCACCTCCGACAGCAGCCTCCTCCTCCTTCTCCTCCGGCCACCACCTCTGACGACCCACTCCTCCTAGCCCTCCTCCAGCCTCCAGCCACCCCCATCACCACCACCTTCGGCCAGATCTAGATCTGGCCCGCTTTTTTTTGAAATTTGAAAAAAAATCTGTGGTGCATATTGGCCATATGCGCCACAAAAATTTGAGACCTGGCCCGCTTTTTTTGAATTGGGAAAAACATTCTGTGGCACATATTGGCCATATGCGCCACATAAATTTGAGATTTCTGTGGCGCATTTCAATATGCGCCACAGAAGATAAATACCAGTGGCGACGTATCAGTGGCACATCAGATATGCGCCACTGAAAGTGAAAAAATGTGCGCCAACGATAAGAGGTTTCCTAGTAGTGGCATGGTGCAAGGACAGATTTCTGGTGTACCGAGGTGGAAAACGGTGGCACTTAGACTACCCTCCCATAATAATGGAGAAACAAGGTGCGGCGAGGATGCAAGCGCATGCATGCTGACTAGGGGAATGTGGTTGAAAATGGTTAGGAAGATTGCTCCGTGAGTACAAAATCAACGCCAAAACAAAAATTCGGCCGAAAGCCCGCCACCAATTTTCATCCATGGCCAAATTTTTGATATGGTCTCTAGCAGATCAAATCACAAGATTCGAGTAGTCCTCGTGAATTGCCCAACGCGACATGATCTAAGCCGTATGCATCCATTCGATCTAATGCCTCCCACCTTACCTCTCCTCCGGACGAACGCACAACGCCACGCCTTCATCTGTCACATATCGTCTCCTCCTCCTCTATCCCTTCTTCTCGCTAGCAACTCTAGCCTCGCCGCTCCCAACCGATTCATCGCGCATCCTCCATGCCCTAGAAGACCGTTGCCCGATGCTAGCCCTCGCCATCGCCTCCATCCAAAGAAATAAGGGGCCCACTCGTGAGCAAAGTATAGCGGGGAAGATGGGCACACACGACCAATGTCGACGACGTCATCGGCCGTCTCATCATGCACTAGAGAAGCGACAACTGAACGATGACGAGTTCATCTCAACTTGCTGACTGGTACTAAGGAGACTCACATATATGAGACCTATGCTCCGTTTGAACTCTTTGTTTTCCTAATACCCAAGTATTTCAATACCATGATATTTTAGTGCCCGACAATGCAATACTTTAGTTTCTCCCCTTCCTCAGTTTTAGAAAAAAGAGGTCCTAACCTTTTTCTCAAATACTGAAAAAAAAAACCAGTTTTGATGATACTATGGTTTATAAACCGATAGTATTTCTTGCTTCCAAACACATCGAAGTATCTGACACTAAGTTATTTGGAACACGTCTAGCCAGCCATCGGTGGCCAGCTAGTCCAATGGAGCCACCACACCAAAATATAAAGGACACTGCAACCTTACCCAAAACAGCACGTAGACACTCACCGCTCGTGCAATTTATTTCACGCGAAAAAAATTCAAAAAGTCATATCGTTTAAACCGTGGCTCAGAATTACGATCTGTTTCATAATTGGGTTTATCGCGATGAGATCTTCACAACTAGATACCATTTGTATATGTTTTAACAAACTTTTTTTTGCAAAGCAACTTAGTGTCATGAGAAATCAACTTAGTACAAAGAGTTGCTCTTAAACTATTTTTTTGTATATTTTGTATTCAACTTAGTTTTTGACATACCCACTTAGCAATAACAACCAACAACTTCATAGTCTTGAGACTGGCAACTTTATAATACTAGTTGCCCACCATATAGTGTCATTGGCAGCTTAGTTTCTGAGGTAGACAACTTAGTATTTATAAAAATACAACTTCATAATAAACAGTGCGCAACTTAGTTGTAGCAGTAGACAACTTCATGACAATAGAACGAAACTTCACAACGGTGATGCTACCCTTTTAATAGTACGCAACTCATACACGGTGATAGATAGGTTCATGATGATGGTGCACAATAAAATAAGTTGTTGTTCATCAGGTCACTAGGTTGCAACTCGAGTAGCCATCCTCATGGGTATAATCATAACATCACCGCCACCCCACTACAGGACCCGACTCCACCGGCAGTAGTGGCTCCTGCCCTAACTACCATCGACAACAATAGCTCGAGCATGCAACTACCAATGTGAGAACAAGGAGACCAACACTGTAGAACAGGTCACGGCCTATCCGAGCTCCATGGCATCAGAACACAACTTAGCACATGTGTGAAGCAACATTTTAATGTCGAGAAGATGCAACTTGGGATAAAATAAGCAACTTGTTGCTGATGGTGTTTAAGTTGCAATCATGCCCCACTAAATCACATTTGGTGCATACTATAGTTACAACCATTTCTTAAAATAATTTGTTGCCACTCTGCTATAGGTATCCAACTGCACAAGATAGGGTGCCCAACTTAACACTAGGACTATACAACTTAAAAATATTAGTATGCAACTTAATATGTGAAGTAACGGTTTACTATCTACAAACACGACTTAGCAAACGTGTGAGCGGACAATTTTGTGTGTGCAAAAAACAACTTAGGTCATATGTGGAACCAATAGTAGTGCATGCAAAATACAACTTTAAACATGTGTGAATGGGGTCACCACCACAAGGTACAACACGGATGTGGCTGGTTCTCCAAGCCATGAAACAAGGCGCAACGTCAGATCCAAGAATCTGAAGGGATGTCGCTTGAGGCCAATGGTGCACACCCCTGCATGAAATAAGTTGTTGTCACGCTGGTGTAGAGGTAGACAACTTTATAGATGGGGTATGCAACTTGGCACCGGGTATACAACTTAGTATATATTTGGTATGCAACTTCGCACAAATGCAGTATAAACCTTAGAATAATAGACATGCAACTTCACGGATTCAGGATACAACTTAGTAATAATGGGTATGCAAATTAGCACATGCAACTATGTTCCATCTACAACTATGTTGGACAATAGATGCAACCTAATCCTGGTGGGTATACAACTAGCAATAATGTGTATCAACTAAGTACTAGTGGTTATACAACTTAGCAATAGTGGGTATACAACTTAACACGAGTGGGTATGCAACTTAGCACATGTTTGAAGCAACAAATTACTAACAACAAATGTAACTTAGTAAATATGGAGACAATTTACTGTTGTGAAAATGCAAACTTAGACAGAAACGGTGGCAATAACTCTAACTATCCTAAGGTAGGAAAATTCCTTGTGCGACAAAAATAACACGGCCTGCAAAATACAACTTAGTACATGTCTAAAGCAATGATTTATTGTCTTCATGGCCGTTGCTGCCGTGAGTACAGCTCGGGTCATCAGCTATTGTGGTCGCGGTCGTCCATAATTTACTAAGCCAATTTAAATTTCTTTGCATCTTGAAACCAATGAAACAGCTAAAGTTATATCATATCTGATTGTTGATCTACTTATATACTCCCTCAGTTTTATAATATAAGATGTTTTAGCTTTGTGAAAAAAATGTATCCAAACTACTTTTAGTGTGTAGATTCATAGAGGTTCACTCCGAACCTACACATTAAAACAAGTCTAGATATATTTCCTTCATAAGTCTAAAACATCTTATGTTTTGAAACAGATGGAGTACCTCATAGGTTCACTGAGTGCACCACACTTCTCTTTCATCATCTCACGTTTTAGTAGGCCTTTGCTTGAGACGTTCCTGGCCAAGACATTTGCTTGCGATGCTTAGTCTCACATGCATCTTGTAGGTTCATTGCTCCAGCTCTACCTTTTCAACCCTCCCAATTTCTGAACTGAACCAACAAAACAGCCCCAACTTTCTCCCTCTGCAACTGCCCCTACCGCCAGGCCCTTCGGGCCATCGCCGTCTCCTAGTGATGTGGCCGCCGGACGACGAGCCAAAGATGGCTGGAGAGACCAGCCTCAGCTCCCTGGACCGTGGCCTATGGCCTCCCCTGTGTGGCCTACACGAACTACAAAAGGCACACGACATCCCAAAGTCATAGTCCCTAGATCCCCAATGAAAACTGATTCTAGCACACCAAATCGACTGCTCACGGCCTCCTAGCAGCAGCTTGTAGAAAGAGGTTGCGCGGGACGCACCTGCTAGTAGGAGGGAGCGCGTACAGCTAATTCTCGGGGATGCGGCGCCGACTCTAGAGTCTAGACCACGGCGAGATGTCAGCTTCGATGACGAAATCCATGGTTCCAACCAAAAAAGCGGCCTCCTTCTCTCTCTCCCTGACTTTATGCCGGTGGAGGCATTAGGGATGACCCGGCTGGTGAAGGGATATAATCGGGAGAGGACCGGAGAGAGGACGACGCGCGCGGCGGCGACCACCTCGATAAATCGCGTGGCTGGAGGTCGAGATTGGAGGCCGGGAGCACCGCCGGGAAGCCCCGTGGCGGGTCGGAGGCTTGGACCAGCGTCTGGGAGAGGACCTCAACGACGAAGCGCTCGGCCTTCGTGCAGCGGCGGGGGCAGGGGAGGGCACCTAGCAGCAGGGAAAGCAACACGGTGGTAGGGGTGGAGGGCGGCGCTCGCCGGCGGGGTTGGCGGCGCACTGCTTGAAGGCGAGGGACACCGCTGTCAGACACGGGACGCCTAGGTTCAAACCTGTCAGAAACCATGTGGCTGCGGTGATCGATCAACTCGATTGGATGGCCCACAATCGGTAGCTCGAGATGACAAACTGGCCACAGTGCACATTTTAGCGTTTGGGAAGTTATTTTTAGAGACCGTGGTACGAGTATTTCCTAAATAATTTAAAAAAAACGGAGCAGCAAAAGGGAGCCCTAGGCATGCATCAATCTTAAGTGGTATTCACGCGCATCTCAACTAGCCCCTCCTTCTCAGTTTATTAGGCTTGCAGATTAAATTGAGAAGGAGGGGATATAAACTGAGAAGGAAGGTATATTTTTTGTATTATGTAATTTTTAGTATATGGTATGTCACGATATGCACGTACTGCCATGAATAATACTCCCTTTGTAGTAGTATGAGTTATAGAGAGATATCGAGAGGCTTTTCAAATATTCCATGTTTATCGAGGTGGAGGATTTAACTCTCCTAAATTAGTGTTCTCAAGCCCGGTTTTCTCTCCCCGTAATCAACTGCTCGTGTAATTAAAGCAATCCATGCGGCTCGTTCCTTGAGACTTGGGTTGGAGATCACCGAGAAAATAGAGTAGAGGCCGAGTAGCCTTTAAAGCGCTCTCTTAAATCACAACGAAATTCGTGTCATGGGAAGCCAATCACATCCAAAAATCTCGCCTGCCACGGATCGTACCCACATATCACAATCCCAACCGTCCACATCCTACTGATCGCACGACCCAAAATGAACCACACCTCGTAGAAAACACAAGACACACTCTGAGACATAGCCTTGATCCCCTATGTATCTCGCCTCCTCACATCTCTCTACCAAGGCCCCAGCCTTGCCGCCGCCGCTCCGTTCTTCTTCCCGCTGGCATCCCATCCTCGCCGCCCACCGCCCCTGCCCCCACAACGCTGGCGACCCAATCCCCTCCGTCCTTCTCCCACCGCTAAGTATGGAGCGGCTCGAGCTTCGCCCCGCGACAGATCAACCCCCACCCACCGCCATGGCGCCTCCTGTCGACCTGGGCTCTTGGTGCCCCTCATCCGCATCCCTCCCTGCCTCGATACACCAGCCTTGGTCGACGGTGTAGGGGTTCCGTGCATGAAAACAATAAATTTTTGCCCTACGCCGCTGAACCCCTGATGCTGCCAGGACCTATCTATTAGTAATACAGTAATGGGAGGGGCTTTTCGCGAACTTACCCTTGAAGACTGAAAAGCGTTGTCAACGCTCAGGAGAACGTGGTTGATGTAGACGAGCCAAAGCCGACCTCAAGGTCGTGATGAAGTCCTTACGCTCCTGTGGCTCCAACGACTTGAGTCCCTCAAGTGTGACACCTCGCAGGGAGTAACACACATCCGGTGCCTGACGATGACTACCGCTTCCCTGATCTAGCAGCAGTTGCGGAAGTAGAGCTCCTCGATCCGAATCCCGCAGCGTGACGGCGCTCTGCGGTGAAGATGTCTCTCGTTCGCGTAGTCCGAACATGGGACCACGGTCACGAGAGAGAGAGAGAGAGAATATCAACTGGAGGTCCTCCCAAAAGTGAGAAGACCTTTATTGAATATTGTATGTATTTATCTGGCCAAATACCCCCACTATATATAGGGGAAAAGGAGGTACTACCTCCCTCAAAGTATCGGGGTGGTACTAAAGGATATGAGGGGGAGGGGCAGCCGCCGGCCGGCCCTAGTGGGCCTCGCGGGGGGGGGGGGGGGGGGGCTAGGCCCAGCCGGCCACCCCCTTGCCCCTTCTCCATCTCTCCTTTCCCCAATGGGCCTTCTCCTCTCCGGGAATTGGCCCATTAAGCCTTTTGACATTTTAAATTGTTTTCCTCTTTATTAAATAATTATGAATAAATTATTAAATCAATATTTAACATTCATTCACATATCATTCAACCTCCGTGGCTATGGAACACTTCCACCTCCACTCCGGACATCCTCCAGACTTACGGAAACCCTTCCAGTTTTCTCTCTACTATTCTTTGGCGATTCTTCCGATCCTATAAACACTCTCTAAGCATCATCAAAGCGTGATACCCCACGGTTCGGGAATACTTCAGACATGGCCGGGACACTCCCACACCAATCATCGACAGAGGGACCTGGATGGCCATGTGACCCCTGTGCGTTCCATGAAGATCTTTCGTTGTTCGAACCAGGATAGTCGTGTCTTATTCCCTTTGTCTCTCGATACTTGCATTGCCCGAGATCTGATCAATGGCATCACCATGTCGTGTTCAATCTCGTTACCAAACAATGCTACTTTACTTCCGACAAGTGATATCCCTATGATCAAATCACACGCTGCGCAGCTATTGGATATAAATTCTCTGAGTGGGCCCTTGAGTATCTTTCTGTCACGTGGACGGACAAATCTCGCTCTTGACATATATTGCCTCAACGGTTTCCTCCGAGTACCTGAACACACCTTTATAACCACTGTATTACCAAGTGGCGCTTGATGCTATCAAAGCACTCTCGGGAGACAGTGATTGATATAGCCTCACGGTCTAAGGAATAGTCTACGAGGATCCATTTCTAATCATCGTAACTTGAACCTCGTGACATCATCGGGTCACGATGTTTAGGTTGGGTATTGGTTCATCATCTCATTCTCAGAATGAGTTGACTCCATTTCCAACTTGCATAAATGCCACATGACCAGGAAACTTGATCATCTATTGACCAATGAATCAGTGACTAGAGTTTCACTAGGAACCCCTGGTTGTTTATATATCACACATGTATTGATGTTTCCACTCAATACAGTTATAGCATGATACAAAACTTAATCATAAACTTTATGAAATATAATAATAGTCCTTATAACTATTTGTCTCTAGGGCATATTTCCAACAGTCTCCCACTTGTACTAGAGTACAAATACACTAGCTGCATTTGTTCTTAATCGTTGGCACCATATCCGGTACCATGAACATGCTCGCTCATGGAAGAGGTTGAGTCTTGGGTCTATACTTTACAATCCCAAATCCTTTGCAACTTACTAATGTCACCTTGATTGACATTAATACTTTATCATCACATCATAACATCTGTGTGTATGCATCGCCGCTATGGCAACAGAACGAGGCTGAATTCTAGGAGCCTACATTGACTTTAGATCAACATCGAGGGCTTTCTCATGGGCACTGTGCCCTAGGACACATCATTCTACGTTAAAAGCGAACTAACCCCGCCACAACATTATACAACACTTTAGATGGTACCCTTATCTATTATTATAAATGTAATCATCGAAACACTAGTGCACTCTGGGCAACTTTCGATGTTTTCTTCACCTCGCTTCCTACTTTACTCTAATCGGTTTTACGGGAGTTTCCAACATATTTCCTTACAACATAATCCTTTATGCTTTAAGATATGTCATCCTTTATGGATTTGGAAAATATGTCTATAGTTCTCTATTAGACACTTTGGACAAACTTAGCTCAACTTTTTGTGATTCGAACTTAATCACTTTCAAACGTTCCTTATTGGATCATATATTATGTTTAGTTATCATCATGGTTTTCTAAGATAGAACCTATGTCTCAACGTAAGGAATACTACATAATATCATAATACACTTATTATCAACTTCTACACTTTATAAATCATTATTTATAAGTACTTGCGCTTTTAGTCTTAACACACTTAAGAATTACTCCTATAAGCTCCCACTCAAAGTATGTTTCTACATATTTGGGTATGATTCAGTACTCTTACTCAAACTATGTTCCTACATATTAGAATTTGAGACTTATATTGCTCCCACTCAAAAATATGTCATTCACATATTGTTTTAGGAAGACTTTCATAGCTCCCACTCAATTTCATGCAAATTGCATATCCACTCACTATTTTGAACAACTTCAAATCCTTTGATTAAATATCAAAGTGAGAGATTTACTATGAGATACTAGTACTTTTACTAGTTTTAAATCCTCTAGACATAAATCATACATGAATCAAATTCATTTGAATTCGTACATTACTTGACAATTGTGCTTTTGTCATTTATCCCATTTTCCACTATGGCTTTGCAGTCATTTGGGAAAATTCCATGTAACCCCTTTTACTTGTGAGATTCAGCAATGAATTGCTTTCTAATCTCAAGGGAATTCTGCTTCTAGGATTTCTCATAATTCTAGTTTACCATTCTTTCCTTAGTAGTATGTAGGTATGTCATATTCCAGTAATCATGAAAAATGATTCACAAATGTCTCCATACACGATATGTGTTACATTTTGAATCCTACTTCATGTAGTGAAAACACTAGTGTGGAAATCACAATGATCATTATCGTTGATTCTTTCCTTTGTAAAGAGAATCATTCAGGAACATTGTCCGTTGCGCTTCTCCACACTCTGATGCAGGGATTCGAATCCTCACCATGTTTTTCACGATCTACCAATTGCTCTATAATTGAGAAATATCACTGAAATGCGAACTTTCTCAAGAATGCACCAAAATCCAAGCAATACAAGTTTTGCTTCCTTTTGGTTTTAGCTATGGATTTTGTATTCAACGTTTCCAATGAATACTCTACAAGAACTTATTCGTTATTGTTTTGGTTATATCGAATAACCCCAAAACTTTTACGAATCCAGATGGTTCACTATATTTTCTAATTGAGTGCTAACTATTTCTAACTAATGGTCTCTACATCTACACTACAACGGTTTATTTGGTGCCATCTATTTACCCATTTTGATATCTAATATCACATTGTGATGCTTTGCATTCTGACATTTCAAAACGCTTTGCATTTCACAATTTCTTTATGCCATTCTTATAAAGTCGAATTTCATTACTATTGATCAAATCATAGTAATTAGATTCCCTTTTATATTTATACCCTTTGTTGATGAAACACTTTGATCAAATCAAATAATTTCATATTTATGTTTCCTTCGGTAAACTTATTTTACACTTTTAAACAATCATATAATGATAATTACCATTTTATTAATACACAATACATCGAATATGTATTTACTTTTAACATTCATTAAAACACTTTGTATTCAAGTAATACATGGTGTTTAAGTTATTTTGCCGAACTTAGGCATGATTTATATGTGATAAGAAATTGAATGTCTTTCACATATTATCAATATAACTTTGAATTTAAACAATGGTTTAATTCATTAATGAATATCATTAAGTTGGGTATTTTAACAAGGCATTTTAATATTACAAATGTTCATGCATTATCAATTAGTTTCAAACAAGGATAATTCACATATAATCAAACAAGATATGAATGCGAATAGAAATCATTCGTAAAAGTGGAACAACTGTTTGTTATAAACTCAGATGAATAACCGTCTCACAAAGTGTGAGACAAACTAATATTTTGATTACAATAACTATCCAAAACATAAACTAAGTGATAAATGTCGAGGGAGAGTGTTGTCGGCCATCATCATCATGCTCACCATCAACACGCAACGTCACCTCCTCTCTAGCAAGCACCTCTCATGCAGAAGGACCTGTTTTCAGTAAAACAGAACAAGTCTCAAATATACTTAACACCGCAAATGTGTTTGCAAGATTATAACATTTATAAAATTGTATATCAAATATATAACTTTGTCATTGATGACCTTAGCGACATTTGGTTCAACCAACACATTCCTGATATGTGTTACCAACCGGTGGAAATCCATTGATTCCGCGTCGCCTCTCATAATGCAAGTCCTGACTTGTGCTTGGTATCTTGGTGGCAGCGATCGAAAATTGAAAGCAAATGGATTGAACTAAAGTTAAAGTGTTGGGGAAACCAACACGAGTGCTTATAAACTCAAATAAAAACATAACCTCGAAAATTGAAAGCAAATGAACGCCAAATAAAGATACATGAGGAAACTTCCCCAAGCTTAGGCTTTTGCAAGCCCTTCAAATCATTGTGGTGGCAGGAAAAAGTCGTTACTCCAATTCGCGAATTGAGTGGAAAGGTTACTTGTTGATTCTCGGAGGTTCAAAGAGAGGTTGTGCATTCTCTCCACAGTCCCTCCAAGTCCTTGGAATCCTGGTATGTGGCGAACTGGGTTTGTGGCTGCTCCTCCTGATGAGGAACTTCTTGCTCCTCCTCATGGTCCTCATCCTCTTCAGGAATCTCCTCCTCTGGTTGGTGTTGCTCAACCTACACATCATATAGCAAATGTCCTTCCTCGATAGAGAAAATACCATTAGAGAAAGGAGCGGTGTAGATACCCCTAGCTCCAGCAATATGCAGATAATAAACACCACCTCTCCTAGTGAGCATTCCACAGGCCCTCAAGGTGGAGAAACCAACACGCGTCTCACCTAGTACGAGTTGCAACTCACCTAGATCGATGTCTAGGGTAGTGGCAAGCACGGTGATGATGCCTCCTCCTGTGATTGGCCCTTGGCTTTGGGAGGCTTGCTCCTCTAGGTAGCGCACAAGGATGGCGCCCAAGTTGAGTGGCAGGTTGCAGTTGATGTAAGCAGCCTTGGCGAGGACTAGGATGTCCTTCTCGTTGAGTCTCGTGAACTCATTGCGTGCCTGCAAGGTGTTATCAATAACATAGAACAAATAGCGAATTGCAGGATGTTGAATATTCTTCCCCTTGTTCACTCTACTAGTAAATCTCATTCCATTATAGTATTGATCAGGGGAAGGGATTAAGCCAGTAAAGGATGCGCGTAAAGAATGAACATCTTGTTTGGCAAATTAAAGTATGAACACCATTCATCCAACGTTAAGGTGTAGTTGTTGTTCATCAGATGGAAAGAAATAATATCCTCTCCTTGCCACAGTTTAACAATGCTTTGCAATGAACTTAGGAATTCAATAGTTAAGCAACGATAAGTAGGTACATCATTGTACACAAAGTTTTGCAGGCCATATCTATTGCAAAGTAAATTGAAGTCATTAGAAATACCGAGTTGGTTCAATATAAGGGGGCAAGCCCACTTGGTGGCCTTCACATTGTTGTTCTTGATCTTGTTGAAGCGTTCGTGATGAGCCTGATCCCTGAACCATATCCACATGCATTCCTCGGTGATTGCCCGAGAAGCGCTAGCGGTGGCACGAGCGCGAATTTGGCTCCTTGTGTTCATCTTCTAAAACATTGAAGAAAGCCAAAAATAAAACTTTTTGATCCAACAACAGTAAGTATAATATGTTCCTTATCTAAGCACACTAAAGAATCTCCTCAAGATAATAATCTAGGTAAGAAAATCATGGCAATTGGTTCATAGTAGGTCTCACACTAGATTGATAATGACAACAGATCGAAGATGAATTTGCAAAAAGTAATTGGAGGATCGGAGGAGAAACATACCGTAGATCACTTGTATGTGAGGAAATCGAACGAAATTGACTAGAGATGAAGATCCCTTGAGGTTTTGAGAGAGTTTGGAGGTAGAAGAAAGAGGATTGAAGTTTTGGAGTTGGGAGTACCTTCCTGTGTGATTTTGTGGTCGGACGCAACTATACGGGTGCAACTATACAGGTGGAACATGCGTTCCAGCCGTATAGTTGGCGTTATGTCAAAATATTAGGTCTTCCTCCTGGCGGCACAGCTATACAACCGCAACCATACAGGCGGAACAAAATGTTCTGGCCGTATAGTTGGTCGTTAAACTGTCTGTCCCTCCGAAAGAAAATTTGCAAAAGGCCTTGATATCTATACAACCGGAACTATACGGCCGGAATTTTTATTCCCGCCGTGTAGTTGATCGTTAAACTCTCAGTACATATGAATAGAATTTGTACGGAGGCATTGATATCTATACGACCAAAACTATATGTCCGGAATTTTTATTCCCGCCATATAGTTAGTCCTTAAACTGTCTGTACATAAGAAAAGAAATTATACGGAGGTATTGATATCTATACGGCCGGGACTATATAGCCGGAATTTTATATTTCCACCATATAGTTGGTTGTTAAACTCTTAGTACATATTGCAGAAAAATTTCGATGGCAAAGATAACTATACGACCAGAACTATATGGCCAGAATTTTTATTACTATCGTATAGTTGGTCGTTAAACCGTCTGTGTCCATCAAATTTTTTCTATTTCTTCGTAAACTATTTCTTTTCCTATAACTTAGAGATATACCTTGTTTTTGACAGAAAATTGATAGAAAATATTGTTGACCAACAATAGCATGAACAATGTAGAAATTGAAGTACTACCAAATTTCTTCTCCTCAAATGGAGTTTTCTAACACTCTTTATTAAACATGAACTTTAACTAAAACTAAAAACTTAACTCAAACCTTAATTTAACATGGGTTGCCTCCCATTGGGCGCTCTTTTACGGTCAATAGCTTGACCCTGATGATACTTACTTGGACCAGATGAGTGGAATACCCACTCCAAAGTAATTGGCCTTCAAAGTGATGGCCTCCTTCTCGTCATGTTTGGCCTTCTTCTTCCTAGGGAAAGGAATAACAAAAGGATCCCGCGAAGGCAATTGCAACTTCACGTTCCCTTCATGAAGGTTAATTAAAGCTTTTATAGTTCTTAAGAAAGGACTGTCTAGTATTATAGGAGCAACGGTGTCTTCAGGCATGTCAACAATAACGAAATCAATGAGAGCAAGACATCCTTTGATGTAAACTAAAGTGTTCTCCTTAATCCCTACAACTTGTTTGTAGGTAGAATCTGCTAGATGCAATTTTAATTCAGTAATTTCAAAGGAGCCAAGATTTAACTTGTTAAAAAGACTCTTTGAAATCATTGAGACGCTTGCACCTAGATCACAAACTGCAGCTATCTCATTAGTTCCAATCTTTATCTTAATAGTAGGCTCACATATGTCATCTAGTTTAACAGGTAAGTTTTCAGCGATTTTCTTGTATGCCTCTTCAAGCTAGCGTACCTTAATTGCTAGTTGATCAACAAAGTGTTGATACATGGCTTCATCATTACCTTCACTTACCGGAATTTTGACGTTGATCCTTTTTACGAGATATTCGATGGTGTAGCTTGGTGAAGGGGCATTACTGTTGGGTCCGCAGCATAGAAAACAAAAATTTTCCTACGATGAGAACTACACGCCAAGATTGATCTACTAGGTACAAAGCAACGGGTGGACATACATCCAACGAGAACTTACCCTTGAAGACAACGAGTTTTGTTAACGAGTAGGAACTTGTGGTTGATGTAGTCGTACACTTGCCGATCTCAAGATCGTGAGGAAGTCCGAGCGCCGCAACTCAACAGCGCATCCGCACTCGCACACACGTTCAAGCCACGGGACAACCTCCACCTCCTCTCTCTAGTGATCCAGCGGAAGCAGCAACTCCTTCCAGACGAAATGCCACCAGGAACATGTATCTCGCTAATCCGAGACCATGGGGGAATAATTCTAGAGGGGGAGAGAGATCCTTCACAAGGAGGTGTGTGGAAGAAGGAGGGAGGGGTGGCCTTTTATAGGAGGAGGGGGGTGACCCCTCACCTCCCCCATTCATGTGGTGGTAACCCCTCCACATTAAAATGCCTCTTCACATTCCCTTTTAAAGTCCCCACTTTAAATGCATTAAAATTCTCCAAGTTTAATGCTCGCTCATTTAATAAAACTCTTTTATTAAATTTATTCAGAATTTTGTTAATTACTTTAATTAACAAACATTCACATATAACCCCTTGCAATATTACAATATCACATGCAGAACCACTTTCTGCAATTTCACCCGAAACAGTTTCCGGTTTCTATCAAAACAATTCTTGCGCTTTGCAATTCTTTCGTCTGAAACATATGTGCTCCAAAATGGTGTCCGGTAACTCTTAAGTGTGTCACCCTACGGTTCGCGAATATTGCAGACATGATTGAGACTCCTCTCAAATCAATAGTCAGAAGCGGGACCTGGAGATCCATACCGACTCTTGCATATTCAACGATGACTTCTGTGATCGTGAGAACCTTTTACGCTTGTAATTTAATCCCTTGGTCTCATGATATAATACATGTCCAAGATTCGATCATCGGTATCCAAATACCGAGTTTGATCTCGTTACTGACATGCACTCTTTTCTGGTTCCCGTGATATAACATTCTAGTGATCACATCACTTGCTTGCAAGCTATCTCAATGTGATATCACCGAATGGGCCCAGAGTATATCTATCCGTCATCAGGATTGACAAATTCCACTCTTGATCCATGAGCCTCAACATAACACCTTCGTAGTACTGAACCCATCTTTATAGTCACCCTGTTATGGTGTGACGTTTGATGTTATCAAGATACTCTTCAGGTGTTAGCAATTAACATGATCTCATGGTCTAAGGATAAAGATTACTTCGTATGATGTTATAGCAATATAAACATAATTAATTGATCGTAATGCTATACTTTGGATGAATGTTCATCACATAATTCCACCAATGGCGTGACCTTGTTATTAACAACATCCAATGTCCATGATCAGGAAACCTTGATCATCTTGTTAATCAACAAGCTAGTCTATAAGAGAGGCATAACTAGGAACCCTTTTTGTTTATTAAACACACATGTATTGATGTTTCCGATCAATACAATTCTAGCATGCAAAATAAACATCTATCATATATAAGGAATACATAATAACAACTTTATTATTGCCTCTCTGGGCATATTTCCTTCAGTCTCCCACTTGCACTAGAGACAATAATCTAGTTCACATAGTGATAAATCTAACACCCATGGAGTTCTGGCATTGATCATGTTTTGCCCTAGGGAGAGGTTTAGTCAACGGATCTGCTACATTTAGGTCCGTGTGCACTTTATAAATCCTTATATCTCCATCCTTGACATGCTCACGGATGGAGTGAAACCGGCGCTTAATATGCTTGGAATTCTTATGAGACCTCGGTTCCTTTGCGTTGGCTATGGATCCATTGTTGTCACAATAGATCACCATTGGGTCCAATGCACTAGGAACCACACCTAGTTCCATAATGAACTCTTTTATCCAAACCGCTTTCTGCGCCGCTTCTGAAGCAGCAACATATTCCGCCTCCGTCGTTGATCCAGCCACCACAGGTTGTTTGGAACTCCTCTAACTAACTGCTGCTCCGTTCAATAGAAATACGTATCCGGATTGAGACTTAGAGTCATCCGTATCGGTGTCAAAGCTAGCATCAACATAACACTTAGCGACTAGCTCTTCTTCACATCCGTATATAAGAAACATATCCCTAGTTCTTCTCAAGTACTTGAGGATGTTCTTGACCGCTATCTAGTGTTCCGAACCTGGATCAGATTGGTACCTACTAGTCAAACTAATAGCATGTGCCACATACGGTCTTATACATAGCATGGCATACATAATAGAGCCTATGGCCGAGGCATATGGGATCTTATCCATAATCTCTCTTTCTTCCGCCGTAGCCGGACTTTGAGTCTTACTCAATGTCTTGCCTTGCAACATAGGTAGAACCCCTTCTTACTTCCGTCCATATTAAACTTCTTTAATATCTTATCAAGGTATGTACTCTGCGATAGCCCAATTAGGCGCCTTGATCTATCTCTATAGATTTTAATGCCTAATATATATGACGCTTCACCAAGGTCTTTCATCGAAAATTTGCTGTTTAGATAACTTTTAACACTGTTTAAAAGATCTATATCATTTCCAATCAATAATATGTCTTCCACATATAATATCAGAAATGCCACATTGCTCCCACTCACTTTCTTGTAAATACAAGCCTCTCCATAAGTTTGGACAAATCCAAACTCTTTGATCACCTCATCAAAGCGGAGATTCCAACTCCGGGATGCTTGCTTCAGTCCATAGATGGATCGCTAAAGTTTGCATACCTTATTAGCATCCTTAGGATCGACAAAACCCTTAGGTTGTATCATATACAACTCTTCTTCAATATTACCATTGAGGAACGCAGTTTTGACATCCATCTGCCATATTTCATAATCGAAATATGCAGCAATTGGTAACATAATCCTAACTGACTTAAGCATCGCTACGAGAGAGAATGTCTCATCGTAGTCAACTCCTTGAGTTTGTCGAAACCCCTTTGCGACAAGTCGAGCCTTATAGATGGTCACATTACTATCAACATCAGTTTTTCTTTTGAAAATCCATTTATTCTCAATGGCCTTTCGATCGTGAGGTAAGTCCACCAAGGTCCAAACTTGGTTCTCGTACATGGATTCCATCTCGGATTTCATGGCTTCTAGCCATTTGTTGGAATCTGGGCTCATCATCCCTTCTTCATACGTCACAGGGCCATCCATTTCATCAACCATGAAATTCACAATAGGATTTCCGTACAGTTCAGGAGCTGCACGTGTCCTGCTTGACCTGCGAGGTTCCGTAGTGTCCTCTTTCGGAGTTTCATGATCAATATCATTAGATCTCTCTTCATTAGGTGAAGTCAACTCCGAAACAACTTCCGGTGCTGCGCTATTCGCCATTTCATGAAGAGAAGGTTCAATAACCTCTTCGAGTTCTACCTTCCGACTACTCACACCTTTCATGAGAAACTCCTTCTCGAGAAAGGATCCATTCTTGGCAACAAAAACCTTGCCCTCGGATCTGTGATAGAAGGTATACCCAATCGTTTCCTTAGGGTATCCTATGAAGACGCATTTTTCCGCTTTGGGTTCGAGTTTATCCGGCTGAAGTTTCTTCACATAAACATCGCATCCCCAAACTTTAAGAAATGACAGATTAGGTTTGTTTCCAGACCATAATTCATACGGTGTCGTTTCAACGGATTTAGATGGTGCCCGATTTAAAGTGAATGCAGCTGTTTCCAGTGCATAACCCCAAAATGACAGTGGCAAGTCAGTCAGAGACATCATAGATCGAACCATATCCAATAATGTACGATTACGATGTTCCGACACACCATTATGTTGTGGTGTTCCGGCATGCGTGAGTTGTGAAACTATTCCACACTCTTTCATGTGTGTGCTAAACTCGTAACTTAGATACTCTCCTCCACGGTCAGACCATAGAAATTTGATCTTTCTATTATGATGATTTTCCACTTCATTCTGAAATTCCTTAAACTTTTCAAAAGTTTCAGAGTTGTGTTTCATCAAATAGATATACCCGTATCTACTCAAATCATACGTGAAAGTAACAAAATAACGATATCCACCTCGCGCCGACACACTCATTGGTCCACACACATCAGTATGTATGATTTCCAATAGATCTGTCGCTCGTTCCATTGAAACGGAAAACGGCGTTCTAGTCATCTTGCCCATAAGGCATGGCTCATATGTATCAAATGATTCAAAATCAAGTGATTCCAAAAGTCCATCAGAATGGAGTTTGTTCATGCATTTAACGCCAATATGACCTAGACGGCAGTGCCACATATATGCAGATATATCATCATCAAGTTTAATCTTTTTAGCATTAACATTATGAATGTGCGTAATATTACTATCGAGATCCATCAGAATAAACCATTCAACACAGGTGCATGACCATAAAAGATATTATCCATATAAATCGAACAACCATTGTTTTAAGATTTAAACGAATAACCACTTTGCATCAAACACGATCCGGATACAATGTTCATGCTAAGTGCAGGCGCCAAATAACAATTATTCAGGTTTATAACTAATACCGATGGCATATGGAGAGGCATCGTTCCGACGGAAATCACATCAACTCTTGATCCATTGCCGACCCGCATTGTGACCTCATCTCTTGCTAGTTGTCGCTTGTTCCGCAGCCCCTGAATCGAGTTACATATATTAGCAACCGATCCCGTATAAAATACCCAGGTGCTATTGCGAGTACTAGTCAAGTACACATCAATAACATGCATATATACCTTTGTTTGCCTTGCCGGACTTCATGTCCGCCAAATACTTGGGGCAGTTGCGCTTCCAATGGCCAGTCCCCTTGCAATAGTAGCACTCGGTATCGGACTTAGGGCCAGCTCGAGGTTTCTTTTCAGGCGCGACAACATATTTGCCACCCTTCTTTCCCTTGTGCTTGCCTTTCTTGTCCTTCTTGAAACCGGTGGTCCTATTGATCATCAACACTTGATGCTCTTTCCTAATCTCCACTTCTGCAGTCTTAAGCATTGACAGAAGTTCGGGAAGAGACTTCTTCATGCCCTGCATATTATAATTCATCACGAAGCTCTTGTAGCTAGGTGGCTGAGATTGGAGAACACGATGTATGCCCATGTCAATGGGAATCGTTATTCCCAAGGACACAAGCTTATCGGCGTACCCAGACATTTTGAGTACATGCTCACTAACGGAGTTGTTCTCCTCCATCATGCAGCTAAAGAAATTTTCAGTAGCATTATAAATCTCTGCGGTAGCATGGGTATCAAAAATCATTTTCAATTCTCCCATGGTATCAAAGGCATTGCCATTTTCGAAATGCTTTCGAAGTTCTGGCTCTAGCCCATACAGTATGCCGCAATGAACTAAGTTGTGGTCCTCCTGACGAGTCACATAGACATTCTTTTCCTCGTCAGGGGCATCAGGAGCTGGTGGGGGGCCTAGCGGCGCATCTAGCACATATTGCTTTTGTGTAGCAGTGAGGAGAATCCTCAAATTCATAGCCCAGTTGGTGAAGTTGCTACCATTCGTAGCAACTTTCTCTTTCTCCATGAACACATTGAAATTAAAAGCAGGTGGTGCCATCTACAACAGAATTTGTAAAGTTTATTTAGACTAAGTTTATGATAGATTGAGTTCAACTAATCCAAATTACTAATGAACTCCCTCTCAAAAACGACATCCCTCGTGTCCTTTTGGTGATTACATGAACCAAATCCACTACACCAAGTCCGATCATCACGTGAGTCGGTGTAGCTTAAAAGGCGAGCATCTATATGGGCATCATATCAACCATATGACTCATGCTTAACCTTTCGGTCCATGTTCCGAGGCCATGTATGTACATTCTAGGCTCGCCAAGTAAGAACCTTAGTACTCGCGTGTGTAAAACTGTCTTACACCCGTTGTATGAAAGCGTAGAGTCGAGTACACTCGATCATCACGTGATGTCTCGAACCACGATCCATAGAACGGTGCATACTCAAGGAAGAACACATTTTATCTTGATATCTAAATGAGGGATCATCTTACAATGCTACCAAAAGCGCCAAACTAGCAGTATAAGATGCTAACATCTAATGTGTAAAGTGAGATGATGTGGTCCATGCATTTGATCTCTATCATTTGCATCGTGGTATGATCTCTATCATTCCTTTGTGTGTAAGGCCAAGGTCTATGGAACTTACACGTTGAATGTGTTGTAAGAGTATCTATCATGCATCTACTTACAACAATACCATATCAATACACTAGCCCAGCAACGATCTAAACTAGACGCCTCTAATTTATCAATTGCAAGTTTTACGTGGCTTAGGGCTTTCGGAGATAGAACCGTTCTCACCTACGAACATGAACCACAACGAGGATAACCAAGTTATTAGCAACTCGTTGTAAATCAGATATTGACTATAGTAGGAGAGATAGACACCCGCCAGCCACTTATGCAAAACAAGTTGCATGTCAATCGTGGAACCGGTCTCATGTACGATGACATGTAAGGTTGGTCCGGGCCGCTTCATCCCACTATGCCACCAATATCCAAAATACATAGAAGATGCAATAGCATGATCATCATCGCCCATATATAAACATATGTGTACTACCCGTGCAAAGCACCTACGCATAGTTCAGGCTCTGATACCACTATTGGGTCCGCAACATAGAAAACAAAAAATTTCCTACGATGAGAACTACACGCCAAGATCTATCTACTAGGTACAAAGCAACGGGTGGACATACATCCAACGAGAACTTACCCTCGAAGACAACGAGTTTTGTTAACGAGTAGGAACTCGTGGTTGATGTAGTCGTACACTTTCCGATCTCAAGATCGTGAGGAAGTCCGAGCGCCGCAATTCAGTAGCGCATCCGCACTCGCACACACGTTCAAGCCACCGGACAACCTCCACCTCCTCGCTCCAGCGGAAGCAGCAATTCTTTCCAGACGAAATGCCACCGGGAACATGTACCTCGCTAATCCGAGACCATGGGGGAATAATTCTAGAGGGGGAGAGAGATCCTTCACAAGGAGGTGTGTGGAAGAAGGAGGGAGGGGGTGGCCTTTTATAGGAGGAGGGAGGTGCCCCTCCTCTCCATGGCCGGCACATGGGGGGTGGGGGGGGTGACCCCTCACCTCCCCCATTCATGTGGTGGTAACCCCTCCACATTAAAATGCCTCTTCACATTCCCTTTTAAAGTCCCCAGTTTAAATGCATTAAAATTCTCTAAGTTTAATGCTCTCTCATTTAATAAAACTCTTTTATTAAATTTATTCAGAATTTTGTTAATTACTTTAATTAACAAACATTCACATATAACCCCTTGCAATATTTCAATATCACATGCATAACCACTTTCTGCAATTTCACCCGAAACAATTTCTTGTTTCTATCGAAACAATTCCTGCGCTTTGCAATTCTTTCGTCTGAAACATATGTGCTAACTCTTAAGTGTGTCACCCTACGGTTCACAAATATTGCAGACATGATTGAGACTCCTCTCAGATCAATAGTCAAAAGCGGGACCTGGAGATCCATACAGACTCCTGCATATTCAACGATGACTTCTGTGATCGTGAGAACCTTTAACGCTTGTAATTTAATCCCTTTGTCTCATGATATAATACATGTCCAAGATTCGATCATCGGTATCCAAATACCTAGTTTGATCTCATTATCGACATGCACTCTTTTCTCGTTCCCATGATATAACATTCTAGTGATCACATCACTTGCTTGCAAGCTATCTCAATGTGATATCACCGAGAGGGCCCAGAGTATATCTATCCGTCATCGGGATTGACAAATTCCACTATTGATACATGAGCCTCAACATAACACCTTCGTAGTACTGAACCCATCTTTATAGTCACCCTATTACGGTGTGACGTTTGATGTTATCAAGATACTCTTCAGGTGTTAGCAATTAAAATGATCTCATGGTCTAAGGATAAAGATTACTTCGTATGATGTTATAGCAATATAAACATAATGACTTGATTGTAATGCTATACTTCGGATGAATGTTCATCACATCATTCCACCAATGGTGTGACCTTTTTATTAACAACATCCAATGTCCATGATCAGGAAACCTTGATCATCTTGTTAATCAACAAGCTAGTCTATAAGAGAGGCATAACTAGGAACCCTTTTTGTTTATTAAACACACATGTATTGATGTTTCCGATCAATACAATTCTAGCATGCAAAATAAACATCTATCATATATAAGGAATAGATAATAACAACTTTATTATTGCCTCTCAGGGCATATTTCCTTCAATTACTACAATCAAGGTCTTCAGGCTCCTCCCTTTGGATTCTCATCATTTTGAGTTCTTCAACAGGATTAGGCTCAGCTTTACCTGCAAATTTAGCTAGAATGAGAGTTTGACTCTCGGTTATTGACATCGGTATATCCTACAGGTACTCGAGCTTGGTATATACGGCCTGAATACATGGAGGCCCACGGTGTCACCAGGGCCCAAATGAAGAACTCGAGTAACCTACGAACTCTCGATTGCTTGAAGAACAATAAGAAGTTAAAGATAGAAAGTTTAAAGGGAAAACCCTAACCTGTAACCGACTTGACCTCCTACCCGAGACCTAGCCTATCTATATAAAGGCTAGGAGGGGGCAGCGAGGAGGACACACACAACCCTAGTTTCCACAACCCTCACTAGATTGCATCTGCGCACCATTGTAATCCTCGATTCCCTTGATAATTCCACGAGCAGACAAGCAGGAGTAGAGACCTCTACGAGGCCTGAACCTGGGTAAATCTTCGAGTCCCCTGTGTGCTTGTTTGCTAGCCGATAGATGTCTCCAGCGCTCCCTCCTTCTCCAAAACCCAAGTCCATAACAATGGGCATTGATGAGTTAAACCCTCGCCAATTGGCACCGTGTGTGGGAACTGGGAGTGCTAATGTTGCGGCTTCTTCGGCCCCATCAACCGTGATCTACAACTCCGCAACAGCGGAGATTTGCCAGCTCTTCGGCACGTTCGACTTCACCATCCATACGCCGGCCACTCTCCCGGCCTTCGAGTCCGTGGACGACGAGATCAGCCTGGCGATAGGGAGCTTCCGCTTCCAAGTTGGTCAGATGGGCACGCTTCGCATGCTTGATCTGCCGACGGTGCCGGCGATTGCCCCAGCATCATGGATTCCTCCATCGATCGGCACCCTCAGTGAGCTCAACGCCCCGACAACAGTCGAGAACACGGTCAGCGACAGTAGTCGCGACTCTGATCTGAGCGATCTGGCCACTGAAGACGAATCCTATGGCTCTGAATCTGAGAGTTGTGGAAGTAGCAGCTTCCCCAATCACTTCATGTGTGCTATCATCAATGCAGGCGATACCTCTGCCAACAGCGACAACACGGGCAATCACGGTAACGGAACCGACCCGCCTAATGGCGGCAACAGTGGCAATGGCGGCAACGGTGGCAATCGCACCCCCATCAACAATGGAGGAGCATTCGAACCTCCAACCATAATAAACGAGCAAACCGGCGAACGCATCATGATTAGGCTCAATGAGCAGGAATGGGCTCGCTGCCGTGAGGCCCTACGAGGCACTCCTCTACCCTTCGGATCTCCGCAAGAACTGCTAATGGGATACCACTGGCTCCTGAAGGAAGATTCAAGCACCAAGTACAAACAATCGCGCAACTCGAGGCGCACAAAAAAGCAGCAGACGAGTCGAGCCTTCGTCGTGCTGGGCTCTCCTCCCACGGAGGATCTTCCTCTAAAGGCAACGAGTACATCGCCAAAAAGAGGCAATCTCGGATGGCCCATCTCACCGAGCAAGAGCGCATAGAAGCTGCAAAGGTCCTCGACTTCAACTCTATGACAGTCGATACACGGGGCAATGTGGTCCCTAAGACGCCACAGGCTGCAGTGACAGCGGCCACCATGTACCTCCTCAACAACCAACCGCCGGTTGGAGATCCCCGAGCCGCCATGCACCGATCTACGATCGTGGGCTTGGGATTAATCGATGCCGCCCTCGACAAGGAGCCAACACCAGAGCCAAAGAAGGGCAAAGCGCTAGCAAAGCGTTACTCCTCGCCCTCATCCAGTGATGACAGTCATGACCTGTCTCGACATCGCCACTCACGGCGACACGACCACAACTACGATACGCGTGATGACATCACGCAGCGCAAGATCGACAAATCAAGGGCGCGATGTGCTCGGTCGACTAACTCAGAAGAGGAAGATGTGGAGCTCTGTGGCGCTAGATGCTTCAGCAGGTCCATCAGGCAGAAGCGAATGCCCAAGGGGTTCAAACTCCCATCGGAGAACCTGAAGTTTGACGGCCTACAAGACCCAATGATCTGGCTGGAGGACCACATCTCCTCCGTCAGGCTCCACGGAGGCAGTCGAAGCACGGCCATGCAATGCTTACAGCTATAGCTGCAAGGCGCCGCCCGAGCATGGCTCAACAACCTCCCACACGGATCCATTCGCAGTTGGGATGAGCTAGTGTATAGCTTTGTGCGCAACTTAAAGGGCATGTACAAGCGGCCCGCATCAATCGAAGGGCTGAGATGCTGCTAGCAAAGATCGAGCGAATCGCTGCGCTGTTACATCCAAACGTGGTCCATCATCAAGAACTCCACAGAGAACATCTCGGAGGATCGCACGATTGACGCATTCAACGGCAGCGTTCGCCGCATAGAGCTCAGGGAGGAGCTAGGCCGCTCAAAGCCCAAGACCATTAACCACCTGATGGAAATCGCGAATCGGTGGGCTGATGGAGAAGATTCGGTGAAAAACCGCGTCCACTCCGACGAGGAGGCAGAACTCGAGTGCAGACGCGACCGCCGAGGCAAACGCCGTATGCGCATCTACGATGACCGCGACTACGTCAACATGGTCGCAGCTGGCTACGCCGACAGACGCGACGATAACTGCAACAGCGGATACCGAAGCGGTGGATACCACGACTCCGGGAAGACCACGCAAGTGTGGCAACGCCGCAACCGTGATGAGGCACCCGCAACATCCATCGAAGACAAACTATCCGGGCCATGCACGGTGCACTTCTACATCGACAAGCATGATGGAAAGAAGAAGTCTAGCCACCTCCTCAAAGACTGCCGCGAGTTCCTCAAATTGCATGAGGGATTGGTTCAGATGAATCGAAACGCAGTCGAAAGAGGCTATGGAGCGGCTCTAGGCGCCGTGGCACATGGCGCTCCGCCACCGCTACCCGGAATGCCCCCAAACGCAGCTGCGCCGGACCAGCACCAGGGAGGTGAACCCTACCCACGGGCCATGGGCACCATGATGATCCAAAAAGGACGCCCCTCCAATCGGGTGCAGAAGGCCATCACTCGCCAAGTCAACTTGGCCACACACTCGCCACCATCTACCACTGAGTACCTCAGCAGAAGCGAGTCCTGCATCACCTTTGACAAACGTGATCATCCGCCTCAAGTACCTCGTCCAGGTAACTGTCCCCTCGTACTCGAGGCGCAAATCGGAGGCTTCGACATGAGTCGTGTCTTCATGGATGGCAGAAGCGGCATCAACCTCATATTCACGAGTACCTTGCGAGCAATGAGGACACAACATTCCACGACATCGTCCCAGGCAAGGGTGTGTATCCCCTGGGCAAAATCAACCCCGACGTCATCTTCGGCATGCCAAAAAACTTTCGGCGCGAGCGCATCGACTTTGAAGTTGTCGACTGGCCCTCACAATACCACTGCATCCTCGGACGTGTCGCGTTCGCGAGGTTCATGGCAGTGCCACACTACGCCTACCTGCAGATGAAAATGCCAGGTCCCAATGGCGTCATCATAGTCAACGAGAGCTTTGAGAGGTCCGACAGTTGCGACAGGGAATTCAACAGAATTTCCCAGTCCTTCGGCATGCAGGAGGAACTCGCGAGACTAAAGGAGTCGACAGACAACAGTCTGCCTCCCCTAAGCCGGCCAATCTCGCCCGATCTATCTTTCGACTCCTCAGTGCACACAAAGAAAGTGCAGGTTCACCCATCGGACCCCGCCAAAACGGCCCTCATCGCCAACAACTTGAGTCCCGCATAGGAACTCGCGCTCGTAGAATTCCTCCGTGAGCATTGCGAAATTTTCGCCTGGTGTCCTGCAGACATGCCAGGAGTTCCCAGGGAATTTGCCGAGCACGCACTCAACGTCAACCCCGACGCAAGGCCAGTCAAGCAAATAATTCGGCAATTGTCTGAGCCACGGGCGCAGGCAGTTGGAATGGAGATCAACAGACTCCTTGACGCCAAGTTCATACGCGAGATCAAGGAAAGCACTTGGCTCGCCAACACGGTGCTGGTACCAAAAAAGGACACGGATATCCTGCGGATGTGCGTGGACTTCACCTCTCTGATTAAGCACTGCCCAAAGGATCACTTCCCGTTGCCGCGCATCGACCAGATCATCGACTCCACCGCGGGATGTGAGCGCCTCTGCTTCCTCGACGCCTACTCAGGCTATAATCAGATTCGAATGAAGGAGGAAGATCAAGAGAAAACAGCGTTTACAACGCCCTTTGGTGTGTTCTGCTGCAACACAATGGCCTTCGGGCTAAAGAACGCAGGAGCCACCTACCAGCAGTGCATGCAGGCTTGCCTCAAGGAACAACTTGGTCGCAACATTCAAGTCTATGTCGACGACATAGTAATCAAGACCAAGGAGGAAGCCTCCCTAATCGACGATTTGCGCGAAACCTTCGCCAACCTCGACCTTTACCGGATCAAGCTCAATCCGGACAAATGCGCCTTTGGCGTGCCATCCGGGCACCTACTCGGGTACCTCATCTCCGCAAGAGGAATCAAGGCAAACCCAAAGAAAATAAAAGCCATACTAGCCATGGAGAAGCCAAAAAACATAAGGGGTGTTCAGCAGCTGGCTGGGCGAATCGCGGCCCTCAGTCGGTTCATCAGTCGGATGGGTGAAAAGGCGCTGCCCTTCTACCAACTCCTCCGCAAAGCCGAAAAGTTCGAGTGGACCAAGGAAGCGCAGGAAGCATTCGAAGACTTTAAGCGCCTTCTATCCACCTCGCCAGTACCAGTGACCCCACGGGAAAGGGAACCACTATTGCTATATATCTCCGCCACCAACCAGGTGGTCATCACAGTGCTCGTCATCGAGAGAGCCGAGGAAAACAAGGTCCACGGGGTACAACGCCCAGTATACTACCTCAGCGAGGTCCTCACGCCAACAAAACAGCGGTACCCGCACTACCAGAAGCTGGCGTACGGTGTCTTCATGACCGCCTGGCGACTGCGCCATTACTTCCAAGAACACCCAATCGTGGTGGTCAACGACGCCCCGTTGGGACACATCCTCAATAACCCCGACGCCACAGGACGAGTCACGTTTGGGGAATAGAATTGTCTCCACGAGACATCACATATGAAAAGCGCAACGCAATCAAGTCGCAAGTTCTTCCTGACTTCCTCGTGCACTGGATGGAGAACCAGCTCCCTGAATAACCAGACATGTCCTACCTCTGGACAATGCACTTCGATGGATCCAAGAAAAAGGACGGAGCAGGTGCAGGTGTCATATTGACATCACCCCAAGGGGACAAGCTGAAGTACATCCTGCGAATGCAGTTCACCGCCTCCAACAACAAAGCTGAGTACGAGACCCTGCTACACGGGATGAGGATGGCAAAGGCCCGCGGCGCCAAGAGACTCATTATTTATGGCGACTCCAAGTTGGTTTTCAACCAAACAATGCATGAGTGCGACGTACTGAGCGACAACATGATCGCCTACCGCGACCTCTACGACACACTCGAGGGAGACTTTGATGGCTGCGAGCTGCGACACGTAGGCCGCGAAAGCAATGAAGAGGCATATGCACTCGCCAACATAGGCTCTACCTGTGCCCCCATACCACCTGGGGTATTTCTCGAGCGCATCTGCGAACGCTCCATCAAGCCAAAGGCAGCAGAGAAGAAAACAAGCGCAACAACGGACTTGGGGGCTACGCCGCCCAATGAAATAGCTATCATTCTTATTAGTTGTAGTGGGAGAAAATTCAACAAAATAGCTATCATTATTATTCTCATCACCATAGTCATCAAATATAGGAGGCATATTGTAATCATAATTAATTTCCTCCTCAATAGTAGGTGGACTGAAAATATCATATTCATCATTGTAATCATCATATATTGGAGGTTTGGTATCATCATAAGCAACAGAATAGCTATCTTCCAAAGCCGGGGAACTAAAAAGATAATTTTCATAAAAACTAGCTTCCCTAAGCTTAGACTTTACCATAGCATTAGCAATAATGGTGTCCAAAGAGTTCATACTAACAACATTGCTATTAGCATGCAAATAAAGTTCCATAGGTTTTTTAATTTTCTCTTCAAACACTTCATGTCCTAACTCAAGATAAATACTATAAAGCTCTCTAATTTTGTTGTTGTTTTCCATTAAGCCTAACTAGTGAAAACAAGAAACAAAAAAGACAAAATTGCAGAATATCTAAAGGAAATAACTTCGAGCACTCACACCGGAGGATGTGAGTACCTTTTACCTTACCTCCCCAGCAACGGCGCCAGAAAAGAGCTGGATGTCTACGCACTTCTATTCTTGTAGACAGTTGTTGGGCCTTGATACATTGCAAATGTATCTATAATTTTTGATGTTCCATGCTTGGTTTTATCTACTTTCTTATGTTTTGTCCACACTTTGGAGTACTTTTCATATGATTATTTGTACTAACCTACTAATAGTTGCAAAAGTGCACAATGTTCTTGTTTTACACTTTGATGTGTAGGAATTACCAAGAATACAAGTGGAAACCTTGTTGGAGTCAAATTGGGATTTTCCAGAAATCTGTCTCAGAACTCTTTTTGAAGATGGTCACGTTTCGGTCGAAGACGGTGTCAAATGGACAACTCTTCAACTACAAAGTTGTTGGAAATTTCGTGACAAACATTCTGAACATAAAATTTAGCTGATTCTGAGTCCATACGGGCCTTTTAGGCCCGATTTACTGCAGCCCAAGATTGGATGACGGGAATCCGAAAAGCTATATAAAGGGAGGAAACCTAATTCGCCCAGGAGACCTCCACCCACGAATTTGCAGCCACCAAAGCCACGTTTTTGCCTCTCCCATAGATCCCATCTCCATGGGGAAGGGCTCCAAAGAAGCCATGAAGGAAGGGTGCTAAGGGGCGGTGCTCCCCTGTGATACCGGTGCCGGGGAAGGAATCCTCCGTGTTGCCACCAGCGCCGCCGCCTCTTCACCATCTTCACTGCCATCTCCATCGATCTCCATCACCGTTGCTGACTCCCATGATGAGGAGGGAGTAGTTCTCTCTTGAGGCTAAGGGTTCTACTGGTAGCTATGTGTTCATCTCTCTCTCTATGCATGATCTTATTGAGATCATGAGCTTGTAATCTATAGATCTACCGTGCTACTCAAGTGCTTTAATAGATCTCTGCTCTCCCCATGTGTGTGAAAGTGACAGCGTGCACACCATGGTGGCACTTAGGCTAGAGATTACAAATACTTATTATGCGTTATATTTGGAGTTGGATGTCTTTATGAAATTGTGGTGTTTGTTGGACTCATCTAGTACTCAAGGTGACAGTGTGGGGTTTTCTAGATGGGAAAGGCTTACTTTGAGGTGTGCTGTTATAGCCCTACCATCGATTAGAGTGTTCAACCGGAGAGTAGTTAAGAGTAGTATCATAAAGAGAGGATATATTTATGAGAGAGTGTTCACTAGTGAAAGTATGATCCCTAGGCCTTGTTTCTAAGCATTGATACACCGTTTGCAATTAGATCTGTTACATGTTTGCTTGCTTCCATCTTTATTTCAGTTTGCCTTTAGTTTCTTCCACGCCATCAAGCTATCCTCTATCACCGCTACCACTTATAATTATTCATACCACTCGTATTTCACTATCTCTTCGTCGAACTAGTGCACCTATACACCTGACAAGTGTATTGGGTGTGTTGGGGACACAAGAGACTTCTTGTATCTTAATTGCAGGGTTGCTTGAGAGGGAATACCTTTGACCACTTCCTCCTTGAGTTCGATAAACCTTTGGTGATCCACTTAAGGGAAAACTTGCTGCTGTTCTACAAACCTCTACACTTGGAGGCCCAACAATTGTCTACAAGAATAGAAGTGCGTAGACGTCAAGCTATTTTCTGGCGCCGTTGCTGGGGAGGTAAGGTAAAAGGTATTCACACCGGAGTATTAAAGAAAAAGAACCTCCCACGACAAATGCCTATTTTATGGCGCCGTTGCTGGGGAGGTAAGGTAAAAGGTACTCATATCCTCTGGTGTGAGTGCTCGAAGATATTTCCTTTAGATTCTGCAATTTTGACTTTTTGTTTCTTGTTTTCACTAGTTAGGCTTAATGGAAAACAACAACAAATTAGAGAGCTTTATAGTATTTATCTTGAGTTAGGACATGAAGTGTTTGAAGAGAAAATTAAAAAACCTATGGAACTTTATTTGCATGCTAATAGCAATGTTGTTAGTATGAATTCTTTGGACACCATTATTGCTAATGCTATGGAAAAGTCTAAGCTTGGGGAAGCTAGTTTTGATGAGCATGATATTTTTAGTCCCCAAGCATGGAGGAGAAAATTTACTTTGATGATACTATGCCTCCAATATATGATGATTATGGTATTATCAATCCACCTACTATTGAGGAGGAAATTAATTATGACTACAATATGCCTCCTATATTTGATGATTATGGTGATGAGAATAATAATGATAGCTATTTTGTTGAATTTGCTCCCACTATGATTAATAAGAATGACTATGCTTATGTGGAGAATATTAATTCTTTTATGCATGTGGCTCATGATAAGAATGTTTTATGTGATAGTTATATTGTTAATTTTATTCATGATGTTACTGAAAGTTATTATGAGAGAGGGAAGCATGGTTTTATGTGTCTCAACAATATTAAGTTTCCCCTCTTTATGTTGAAAGTCTTGAACTTGCACTTGTTTTGCTTTCCTATGCTTGTTGCTTTGTGCTTTCATGACTTGTTTCTTTACAAGATTCCTATGCATAGGAAATGGGTTAGACTTAAATGTGTTTTGAATTTTCTTCTTGATGCTCTCTTTTACTTCAATTCATATTTCTTATGTGAGCATCTTTTCAAACTATCATGCCCAACTTAAAGGCGTTAAAGAAAAGTACTTATTGGGAGATAACCCAAAAGTTTTAGTTGAGTCTTGGAAGTTATTACCTCTGTAATAACCGCTCCTTATCCTTTTTATTTGCTTTTTGTGCCAAGAGTAACCTCTAATGAGAGAGAAGTAATGATTGGGAAAGTTGCTGTCCCGAAACAGATTTCTGTGATTCACCGTAAAAATTCGTGTAAAATCACTGAACGTCCTTTTGAGGCGTGAATTTTTGTGCTTCTGCCCTAGGTTGTTATCTAACTTCCTTTAGTTCAACACTTTTTTTATTTGAGCAACAGGTCTTCGAAAAAATTCGTCTTTACCTGCTGGTCTGTTTTGACAGATTTCTGCCATTATTTGCATTTGCTTCTTGTTGGTTCCTTTTTGAGTTCTTTTGGGGAATTGAGCTTTTTTAGGGAAGTGCTACAGTAGCTAGTGTTCTAATGGAAGTTTATTTGGTGTTAGAACTGAACCTTAAAGACCTATTATCTTGAGTGCACTAATGTTGCTAATATAGATTGTGTGAAGTTTTGTATGAAGGAAAATTTCAGGTGTATGGAAGGAATGAGTAATGAGATGAAGGATGGACTAAAGCTGAAGCTTGGGGATGCCACGCATGTCACCCCAAGAAATATCCAAGAAGTACAAGCTTCAAAGCTTGGGGATGCCCAAGGCATCCCCTTCTTCATCAATAAAAATTCTAGGTTTCTTCCAAACGCTTCATTTTTATTGCTTCATGCACAGTTGTGTTTTTCTTGGAGCGACTTCTTTTTCGTTTTTGTTTTGGTTTTTCGTTTTCTTTGGTTTGCTTAGTTTTTTGAATAAATTGGTTGGACCCCTCTTTCATACATTGGTTTGCAAATAGTTTGGTGTGATTTGGAAAAGAGTAGGAAAGTTCATGCTTATGTGGTAAAAGGAGCTCGTTTTTGACTGTGATCTATGCTCTGTCATGCCATGCTTGATATTGTTTTGGATTTATTCTTAGTATTCTTTGCTGTAGCATGACTTGTTATAAACAATTGAGATTGCTTAATGTGCTTTGGATGAATAATGCATTGTTTTAGCATATTAAAGCATAGTATTGTGGTATTCTCCTTTGATACTTTATTTGGGTTGACTTGGCGCATGCTCACACCATGTTATGACTATCCCAAGTCACCATAAGCCTTGATGATCTTTTAGTTTTCAACTTTTAGTATCACTTTATGCTTTGATCAATGATGTTTTGTCGCTCTGCATGATTATGGCCATTATTGCTCTCTTAGTTTGCCGCTCCCAGTCTTTCGCTAGTCTCCATAACCAAGTATGAGTTCCACTCATGCATCCAACTCCTAAAACCAAGTTACTCCAAAGAGTCCACCATACCTACCTACTAGCATATGCTATTCCAAGTATATTCATGTTTTTGTTTACCTTCCAAATTAAACTTGTTATGAGAAAACTAGTGATTAAACTCTCACGAACTTGATGGCACACTTTACTTTTCTTGCCCTTAATAAACTTGAACCATTATGTCGTCTATGTTGTATATGCTTGCACTTATTTGTTGGGGATTAGCAGAACCATGTTGTCATGGGGAACGCTTTCAACATTGCACGGGTACTTTGTACCTAGTTGATATCATGTTCTTTTGTCTATGGATGTTGTTGGTGTGAAATGAAAGGGGAGCTTGTAAGTCCATGGAGTTATGTATATGTGTTAGAGAAACACCTGGGCCGTTGGTCTAATCCATGCTGACATGGTGGAAACCGGCAGCGTAACCATAATGAGCTGTCTATGAAGCATTCTTATAAAAAAAGAGTCCTATATTGAGAAAAAAGAGAAAAAGAAAAAGAAGAGATTATGAAAAGAGGAATGTGAGAAAAAAGCACCATATTCCCATGGTAAATAAGAAGATTGCTGAGATGCTCGTTGTCTGCTTGCCTTGTCATTTTGATATGGGGATTCTTCCGTATCATCGGGCAAGGGGTACCCCGTTGGCGGTTCTCTATGATACACATATACTTACAATGACAAGAACTTACCGGTGACCAAACTTGAGTAGCATGAGGAGCGGCCCTCGTATACAAGGGACATGAGATTTATGACTTATACTTCGTCAAGCATGTACACCATAGTTTGTTCACTTTAACCTTAATCACTTCAAGATGCTTATGATAGGGGCTATGAGAGCTGAAAGCTATAAGTACCATAATTTTTGGAAGCTCTTTATGAGACTTGAATCCCTACTTCCTTTTATAAAGGCCTTTCTTCCACCATTATATTGAGTCTCCACCTTCTATCTTTATGCACCTACTATGAGAGCATAGTGGCCATTCTTAGTTCTATGTGCATTGTCCCAAGACTAGTTGATTGATGCATAACTTGATATTGCTTGTTCTAAACTATTTGTATCTAGTCACTCTTATGAACTTTGAAGGTGTCCTATGCATTTATATTTGCTACTCTATGAGGGACAAGCTGAATACTATTATGCTATGTTTTCTTTATGTGAAACAAACAAACGTCTTGCAAAGCATTGTTATTCATGAATCTTTTGTTTGTGCCTTTTGATTTTGCATCATAGTTTCTTTGCTTATTGCTAGAACTTTGTCTTTCATGCTATGATTGAAGTACTATGATCCCAGCTTTGAATGTTTTACAAATACTTTGATCAAGTCTTTGATGGTGCATGTCACCTCAAAAATTATTCTTTCTTTTTATCACTTACCTACTCGAGGACGAGCAGGAGTTAAGCTTGGGGATGTTGATACATTGCAAATGTATCTATAATTTTTTATGTTCCATGCTTGGTTTTATCTACTTTCTTATGTTTTGTCCACACTTTGGAGTACTTTTCATATGATTATTTGGACTAACCTACTAATCGTTGCAAAAGTGCACAATGTTCTTGTTTTACACTTTGATGTGTAGGAATTACCAAGAATACAACTGGAAACCTTGTTGGAGTCAAATTGGGATTTTCCAGAAATCTGTCTCAGAACTCTTTTTGAAGATGGTCACGATTCGGTCAAAGACGGTGTCAAACGGACAACTCTTCAACTACAAAGTTGTTGGAAATTTCACGACAAACGTTCCGAACATAAAATTTAGCTGATTCCGAGTCCGTACGGGCCTTTTTGGCCTGATTTACCGCAGCCCAAGATTGGATGACGAGAATCCGAAAAGCTATATAAAGGGAGGAAACCTAATTCGCCCAGGAGACCTCCACCCACGAATTTGCAGCCACCAAAGCCACGTTTTTGCCTCTCCCATAGATCCCATCTCCATGGGGAAGGGCTCTGAAGAAGCCATGAAGGAAGGGTGCTAAGGGGCGGTGCTCCCCTGTGATACCGGTGGCGGGGAAGGAATCCTCCGTGCCGCCACCGGCGCCGCCGCCTCTTCACCATCTTTACCGCCATCTCCATCGATCTCCATCACCGTTGCTGACTCCCATGATGAGGAGGGAGTAGTTCTCTCTTGAGGCTAAGGGTTCTACTGGTAGCTATGTGTTCATCTTTCTCTCTATGCATGATCTTATTGAGATCATGAGCTTGTAATATATAGATCTACCTTGCTACTCAAGTGCTTTAATAGATCTCTGCTCTCCCCATGTGTGTGAAAGTGACAGCGTGCACACCATGGTGGCACTTAGGCTAGAGATTACAAATACTTGTTATGAGTTATATTTGGAGTTGGATGTCTTTATGAAATTGTGGTGTTTGTTGGACTCATCTAGTACTCAAGGTGACAGTGTGGGGTTTTCTAGATGGGAAAGGCTTACACTACTAGGAAACAATCTATAGATAGACAAGATGTTCAGTGGCGCATAGACCAATTTGTGCACCACAGGAAGACATCAGTGGCGCATTGGAAAGAATGCGCCACAGAAGTTTGGAAGTTCTTTGGCGCATTTTCTAGAGCATGCGCCACAGAAGATTGGTGGGACCCGCCGGCGGGGGGATGATCCAAGTTCTGTGGTGCATTCTGTAATATGCGCCACAGAACATGGAGGAGGGCCCCACCATGGAATCTAATTGACCCAAGTTCTGTAGCGCACGTTGACATATGCGCCACAGAAGTGAACCATATGTCAACGTGCGCCACAGAACTTGGGGGTGGGCCCCACAGAGGGAATCTTATTCACCCTCTTCCGTGGTGCACATGGTAGAAATGCGCCACAGAAGTTTCAGCATCTATGGCGCATTTCCTCCATATGCGCCACAGATGAGGGCGTCCAGATCCATATGTTAAAAAGGTGACATGAGCTAGCTTTCTTATCTATCTATCCCACCACCACCCATTTCACATCTCTACCTCCTCCCAACTCGTCTTCCTCCTCCCTCACACCCCATCTTGCCCATAGTTTCTCCATTTTCTTATATCTAAACCTACTTTAATCCATAGATTGGTAAGTAGAAGCTTCGCTCCAACTTCTAGATCTAAAAGTTCCTTACTTTTCCCTCTCACATCTCTCTATTTGTTTACTAATTTCCTCTCCACCAACTTGCATTGTAGATATATTTGTCCATACTCTCTCATCAAGCGGTCTCGTCTCACTATTATTGTGTATACTATAGGTGAGTACTTGGCCATCATGAACATGTAGGTGAAGCTTGTCGCGCGGGCGGTGTGTGTGTGCGATCCATGGCGAGATGATGCTTGTGTGTGGTGCATGAATGTTTGCAATGGGAGGAAGTTTTTTGTTGTTTTCTTGTTGTTGTCGGGCCCGGCCGGTGTGGTTGCATCGATGTTTGCCGAAATTTTGATTCATTTCCATTTCGGCAAATTTTTGCACTACCCATATGTCCTAATTTTAGGAAAGGTCATGCCGAAATTTTTCCGGCTAGCATTCATGCATGTGTGTGTTCATATGGTGTGGTTCTCACCTATATTCTCTATTTTAACCGCTCAGGCAACCATGGTACTCACGATGAGCGAAGGTCGAATTGCTAGGTACAAGAAAGGCGTGAAGGAGGACATGATTCTGAACAACAAGACCATGATAAGATGTCCATGTCGAACATGCAAACTGCAGCACTGGATCGACCCTGAATCTGGACAATTGGAGGGTCACCTGCTTAGGCGCGGTTTCATGCGCGACCTCAATGAGGCGCCGGCAGGACATGGTGGTGGTCAGGAAGATGTGGGCGGGCGAGAAGACGAAGAGTCTACTGGGCATGATCATCATGATGAAGGAGATGCCTGCGGGCATGATCATCATGATGAAGGAGATGCCGGCGGGCATGATCAGCATGGAGAAGGAGATGACGACGGGCATGATCATGAAGAAGGAGAAGACGCGAACACACAGACGCTGCTAACTTCGATCTTGCCGGACCCTCATGTTCAAGAACTGCTCCTCAAGGAGACGAGCAACGACAAAGCTGCAGCCAGAGAGAAAGCCAAGCTGGCCCAAATGGAGGTAGATGGGATGACTCCATTGTATCCTGGGTGTCGCCCCGAGGATACACGTTTGAGTGTAACACTCAAGGCTCTAGAGATGAAGGACGAACACAAATGGACCGATGTGAGCTTCAACGTGAACATGGAATACTGGCACGACCGACTTCCTAAGGGGAACACATTGCCAACAAGTATCGAGGAGGCCAAGAAAATCGTGTGCCCTCTCGACCTACCACACATTAAATACCATGCATGCATCAATGATTGTGCAATTTATCGGAACGAGTACGCGGATAGAACCACTTGTCCGGTGTGTGGCCAAGGACGGTACAAGAGAGGGAACAAGAAAGTTCCTCGAAAAGTGGTATGGTACTTTCCTATCACCCCTCGTCTGCAGCGATATTTCGTAGATCCTAAGGAAGCAAAGCTCATGCAATGGCACGCGGAAAGAGAGAAACCCGAAGATGATCCAGAGAAGGGCAAGATCCTGACACACCCTTCAGACGCTAGCCAGTGGAACGCATTAGACATCGAGTTCGAAGAGTTCGGGGGCGATGCAAGGAACGTCAGGCTGGGTATGAGCACCGATGGACTCAATCCTTTTGGAAACTAGAGTAGCACGCATAGCACCTGGCCCGTGTTTGTATGGCCATACAACCTCCCCCCGTGGCTATGCACGAAGCAAAGGTATGTACACATGAGCATTCTTATTCAGGGGCCGAAACAACCAGGTATTGATATGCATCTGTATCTCGGGCTATTGAGAGAGGAGTTAGCCAGCTTGTGGGAGACGCCGGCTCGTACGTGGGACGCCTACACTAAAGAATATTTCCATCTGAGAGCCGCGTTGCTCACGACCGTGCAGGACTATCCTGGTTACGCATATGTATCGGCCCAGGTGAACCACAGACACAATGCATGCGTCAAGTGCATGGATGAGACACCGCATCTCCAGCTACCAAGGGATCCCGGGTCTTCGAAAACCGTGTTCCAAGGTACTCGAAAGTGGCTCCGCATGGATCACCCGTGGAGAAAACATGGTGACCTGTTCAATGGTAAGGACGAGCTCGAAAGAGCCCCGCGTCCGAGGAGCGGCAAAGAAATCGAGGAGCTTTTGAATAATTGGGTAGATTGCCCTGCGCCTAGAAAAAAATGACCGAGGACAAAGCCACTGCTGGGTGTATGGAAAGCAAGGTCTATTTTCTGGGACCTGCCATATTGGAAGGTCCTTCACACTCCCCATAGCCTCGATGTAATGCACATCACAAAGAACGTTACCGAGAGTCTGCTTGGCACTCTACTGAACATGCCGGAGAGGACCAAGGATGGGCCAAAAGCAAGAAAGGACCTTAAATTGCTTGGCATAAAGAAAGATATTCAGTACCCTGATAGTGATGATGATGATGATCATCATCATCATCATTAGGAAGGGACTCAAGGTTGCGGCAAAAGAGTTAAGAAGAATGAGGTGGTGCTTCGCGCTGCCTGCTTCACTCTGAGTCTGGAGGAGCTCGAGCAGTTTTTCAGGTGCCTCTTAGGAGTGAATGTTCCTCACGGTTACTCGGGGAAGATAAGCAGATATCTGGACGTGGCGAAGAAGAGGTTCAGCGGTATGAAGTCTCACGACTGTCACGTGCTGATGACGCAGATACTCCCTGTTGCGATCCATGGGATAATGGACGAGCATGTCCGTGAGACGTTGTTTGGCCTCTGTAACTTTTTCGATGTCATATCTAGGAAGTCGATCGGTGTGAAGCAGCTCGACAGGCTACAGGAAGAGATCGTGATGATACTATGCGAGCTTGAGATTTACTTCCCGCCCGCATTCTTCGACATCATGGTGCATCTGCTTGTACATGTCGTGGACGACATCATCCAGCTCGGGCCGACATTCCTGCACAACATGATGCCATTTGAAAGGCTAAACGGTGTCATCAAAGGATTCGTTCGCAACAGGTCTCGTCCAGATGGAAGCATAGCCAAGGGCTTTCTGATCTACGAGTGCATCTCCTTCTGCCAGAATTATCTAACCACCGAGAACGAGGATGTTGGAATACCCACAAAGAAGCACCTCGGCAGGCTCGGTGGATATGGTCACCGTGAGGGCTGCCGCTCACTACATGTCGGCATTGATGGTCGACGCACTGATTTTGAAAGGGCACACCGAGTCGTGCTACAACACATTGAAGTGGCCGGCCCTTGGGTCGAAGATCACAGAAGCTTAATCGAGCAGGAGTACGTCGACCAGGGCCGGCCAAGGAAGAAGGGAGACGTAACTAGAGAGCACAACTCTAGCTTCACGGGTTGGTTCAAGAAAAGGCAACTGGACAATCCCCCATAGACGCCTTCTACGGAAGATCAAAAACTCATATTCTCCTTGTCGCAGGGCCCAGGGCACAACCTAAGGACCTATCAGTCATACGACATAAACGGTTACAGATTCTACACCGAGGAAAAGGACAAGAATAGTGAATATCAAAACTCAGGAGTAACTATGTTATCCTTTGCTGATGACGAGACTACTATGATGGAAAGATTCTACGGAAGGATCGAGGAGATATGGGAGCTCGACTACTGTGGAGAGATCGTACCGATGTTCCGTGTTAGATGGGCCAAGAACATGGAAAAAGAAGGCCGCTATTTCACCACAATGGTTATACCAGATGCCAAATCAACAAAGAACGCCTCCGCAAAAAATAAGCCTTGGGTACTCGCTAGCCAAGTTGATCAATGCTTTTTTATTACCGACCCGTCAAAGCCCAACCGTGTTGTAGTTAGGAGGGGCAAGAGGAGCATCATCGGAATGGAAGGATCCGCCAACGAGCAAAACTTCGACAAAAACGGTGACCCGAAGATCGAAGAGGAATTCGACAAGTACTTCGACATGCCTACTACTACTAAAGTAAGAAGGAAGACCACACTGCCTACTAAAGGTTGTCCATTCACAAGAAGAAATCTCAAAGTGCACGGGCTAAAGTATTCAACCACGGCGAAAAAGGGCAAGAAGATTGTGAAGAGACACTAGCTCGACACATCACATGATTGTATATGTTCGGAGAGAGAGTTTTTTTGAATAAATATGAATGTTTGTATATGTTCTTGCTTCATTTTAGACATATATATATAATTAAAAACACATTACATGATTGTATATGTTTGGGGAGACATATAATGTGATATTCGTGTGGGTATACAAATTCACATTTGTGTGTGACAAGCAAACACACACACACACACACACATATATATATATGATTCGGGAGGGTTTTTTGAATAAATATGCATATGTGTTCTTGCTTTTTGTTGGAATAAATATGCATATGTGTAATTAAAAATATTTTTTTTAAAAAAGAAAAAAATAGTGTGAGACAGCCAGGATTCGAACCTGGCTGCCCCAGGTGAGAGCAAGGGAGCAAGACCACCAGGACAAGTATATGATCTTGTCATACTACGACACCACGCTGTTTTGGACTATGACCAAAAGTTCTGTGGCGCATTCCCAAAGAATGCGCCACAGAAGTTCCAACTTCTGTGGCGCATTCAGTGAGAATGCACCATAGAATGTTCACACTTAGCCAAATAGACAGTTCGGCCTGATCTCCCCTAATCCCCCCTTCCTCTCTCTCTCGATCCAATTCTCTCTGTTTTCCCTAGCAACCGCGCGTGCCAAGGAACCCAAGCCCCCGCCGCTGGAGCCCGTGGAGGAGGAGAGAAGCCCCCGCCACCGGATCCCGTGGAGGAGGAACCGCCGCCGGAGTCCACTGCGTCCACCGTTCGCAGGAGGAGGCAGCACCGCACCGCCAAGATTCAAGAAGGAGAAGGCCCCGCTCGCAGCAGGGAGCATTGCGCCACCAAGCTCCAGGAAGGAGGAGGAGGCCCCGCCCGTAGCAGGAGGAGAAGGGCACGGTCGGTGCTTGCCACCGCAGCCAGAAGCCACCTCGCCGTCCACCGTCTTCTTGCCGTCCACCTTGCAAGCCACCCTAGGTAATCGCCGCATCCTTCCCCTAGGTTACCTAGCGCTCGTCGTTCTATGTCTTCCCCTAGGTTGCAAAGCTTGATTACTTATGCCCTTTAATCTGTAATTGGCCTACACACTCATATCTCAGTCGATACAGACAGTACTAATTTGAGAATCAGTAATTGGCCTTTAATATGTAATTGGCCTTTAATCTGTAATTGGCCTACACAAGTTCAAAATTGGAGAATTGTTGCAGACAGTACTAATTTCTAGTCATTTTAATATCATTATTATAGTAATAATACATGCAAGTCCCACATAAAGTGAATTGGTACCATAGTACTGGCTGCTGTAGATAGATTCCAGATCGCATGATTATTGATCAATTACTGGCTGATTAGTACTCTGGATGCGACATCTGTGAGATGCATGGTGAGAAAAAACCCTTTGGGTTCTAATTCTAAGAGAACAAAGAAGCTCTATCAGAAAGTATTGTTGTAATTGCGCCGGTTAGCTTGCCTTTCCCTGCAGTGACACAGAAGAAGATGAGAGAGTTGAACCTTGCACCATTAGCTACCGACAGAGGATCCCCGGGAACACGTACGTCTCCCTGGAGACACGCCAGAAATCTAGGCACAAAATCACTGAAAACTGAAAATGATGAGCTACTAGCGCTGACTGAACCTTCGTTTCACTTAATAAAAAACATAAGCCTCTATGCTTACATCAACCATGGAGGTTTACGTGAGTCATCACACATATAAATTTTCTTTTGGTAAAACCAACAAGGAATTAGTTAAGACAGTCAGTCAAACGCCCACTCACTCGCATGAAAACTGTTGCAGACAGTACTAATTTCTAGTCATTTTAATATCATTATATTTGGAGGGAGTAATTTCTAATATTTGGAGGGAGTAATTTGGAGGGAGTAATTTAAATGGAGTAATTTGGAGGGAGTAGTAGAGTAGCTTTTGTTGTTGTGTGCATCAGCAACACAATTGGTGTTTGATTCTCTCTCTATATGTGGTTGAGATGTGTTGTCACTGCTGTGATTGTCAAGTCCTTTTGTCACATCACAATAACAGGTCATTTTCAGTTTTGTTGCTAGCATTGACAAGGGGAAATGGCATGTGTCTCCAACTGAAAGGCTAAAAGACATGCCTCTGTTTACCATACTTATATTACACTTCTATAGCAAATACTACTGCTGTTACACTTCTACTGTTCAGCAAGTACTACTATATCTGTTATATATATACATGGGGCTGTGATGTGATGATGGACTAGTATATCTGTTATATATATACTGCACGTGGATGATGGATATGATGGATGCTGGGGTCAATGCATGGGGCTGTCAATATGAGGATGGGGTGTTTTGTCTTGCAGGGATTTCATTTGAGTTGCCCATTTCTCCCGAAGTGTCGATTCACTTCCATTTCGGTTGAGAAATGGGCACTCCTAGGTCAAAAAATTAGCAAAGGTCATGCCGAATTTTTTGGCCGAGATTTGTGCTAACATTTTGCCTCTTTTAAATAGAGTAGTGCAAACATGTCGGGCAACAAGAAGTCTGGCCCTTCTAAGCACATGATCAGCATCGAAGAACAAGCTAGACAGGCCAACCAGTCATTCTCGCAGGGGTCCCAACAGGAGGAGGAGGAGGAGGCGATGAGGATGACACCACCACCGGAGGAGGAGGCGACCATCGCCAGAGGTGCTGGGGCCAATGAGGGCGGAGATCCTGATTACGAGGGGGACGAAGAGGATGACACCACCGATGGCGGCGAGAGGACGGATGGCGGTAGCGGCAACCCGGCCGCTTCTCAGAAGAAGAAGAAGAAGGAACAGAAGGAGCGGAAGGTGCCAGTGCTCGCCACTGTCTATGATGAGTTCACTGAGGTCACAGAAAGTGGCCAACCCATTGCGCCAGAGGCGATTGCTAAAGGGTACGGCCTGCAACTCGGGTGCATCGTCCGAGAAAGCATGTCGATCAACACGAAGTACATCAGACATGCTGAACATGCAGCTTTGGTCGATAACCTCCTTAAGAAGCTTCACAAGCGATACAGATTCCCAGAGCAGTTTAGAAACCTCGAGAGAAATAAGAACCCGGTGAACAGACTAGCCCTCACGAAGATGAGCAACGCCTTGAGCAGCTGGAAAACCCGGGTGAAGAATAGCATTGACAAAGGTGAAAGCTGGGAGGTTATTAGTAAGAAAAATCCGATGCTCGACGAAGAGGAGTTTAGGATATTCAAGGCAGATATAGCTACCGCTGACACTATAAAATGGACTCAATGGGGAAGGAGTATGCGGGAACAGAACATAGGTAACCACCACCTTGGAAGCGGCGGTTACAGGGGGAAACAGGCCATTTGGGACAAGGAGGACGCCGAGCTTGAATGCCTTGGTAAAGACAACCCTTGGCTTAAAATCACGGACTTGCAGCTTAGGCAATTTGTTCGGGCCCGCTACTACCTGGACAAGGAAACAGGGGAGTTCATCACCGACGATCCGGAGGTGAAGGAATTCGAGAAGAATCTGGTAAGGAATTTATCGCCGATCTCAAGTCAATTGCGTTCTAATTAAGATAATGAAGCCAAGAATCTAAATGGGTTCACCTTTCCTTGTCTCTGCAGGAGGAGGAACTGAACGCTACTGCCACAGAGTCGATCCAGGATTCGACGGAGCCGTGGGACACGGTTTTCAACAGCGCGACCAATGCTTACAAGAAGAGGGACAAGGGGTTGCTGCCGTCCTCAGCTGGCCGTGTGTCCGGCTTCGGTACGAGCATGAAGTTCAAGGAGTTCTACAAAGAGGACGCCAGGAAAAGAAGGGACAGGAAGAACCAGGATAAAGCCGCTGTTGTAGAGCTGAAGATGAAGGTGCAGACATTGGAGGAGAAGGCGGTGGACCAGAAAACGGTGGATAAGTTAGTGGAAGAGAAGCTCCGCTCGATGACCCCCCCCGAGTTTTTCGAGGGGCTTACTGCTTGGAATGCGGGAGGTCGACAGGGGCCGATACATCTGCCCAGATTAAGCGGCAGCAACTCGGGCATCAATGTTACCATGTCGCCGGACCTGGTGACCCCGCCAGCTGTCAACGTCAGGACGCAGCCCCTCGTTTTGGTCACACCTACGCCCCCTCCCGCGAATGATACCAATAAGGCGCAGCCGACGGCGGCGGTGCTTCGTGAGGTACCCGAGCGGGAGATTGCAGATGATGATAGGCCGGCCGCCGGCATCCGCCGTGTCTCTACATTAGCCGAGATCCACGCCATCACCAAGGTAACTAATTAGTTAGTGCACGTCATCTCCTTTATGCCTTTAATGCATGACTGTTGCCATCTCATGACGCCCAACAACATGTTTTTGCCTCAGGACACTTCATGCGTACTCCTGCTTAAAGATGTCGGCGGTGAGTTGAAGGATGTTGCCAAGGGCACTCTTATACAACCGGTGAGCCGCACGATGCACAACAATCCAATGGATGATGACGTGATGAAGGTCAGGTTGGCTCGAGTGTTGCCAGGGTGCGATGACATGGACCCTCCCATTCAACCTCAGGGAGCCGACGAACACAAGACCCTTGGGGAATGCTACAACTGGCCGTTGACATGGCCGAAGACCCAGATTCGTCTTGCGGGGGGGGGGGGGGGAGGGAGCACCAGCGCCACCTCTCGACCGATCATCGCCCGGCCACCACCTCGGAATCCAGTAGCCGCCGTTGTCGCCACCACCAGCCGTCACCATCAACTCTTGGCAGCGTGTGCACCGCCACATGGCAAAGACGTTGTGCCGCCAAAGATGATGATGAATTGGTCAACGTTGACGACTTCATCAACACTGGCGCCGCCAAAGGATTGTATATGCCTTTTGTGGATGAAGAACCCTTTGTAGCTCATGACGACCATCAAGCTGATCGGCCCAATACATGTACGCAGCGCCTGGTCTTCCATGGTCTTTCTCAAGAGACGCCTCCGGCCGCCGATCCACCACAAGAGAAACCGGGATTGGTTTTCAGCCCCAACACACTCCGAAAGGCGACTGATGAGCAGATGGCAATGGCTGACACTGTTGTGAAGAAGAAGCACTACAGGAAGAGAGGTAATAATAATAAGGGTGCGAGCCAGCCTCTTCCGAAGAGGATCCGGGGTCAGGACGCCGTCGTCATACCATCCACACAATTTTGCTTGCCCCGAGTGCATGTAGCTGGTGATCTGATATTGACTCCGGATATGATCCACATTGCGGTTGGAGCCATGTTAACTTTGCACGAGGGTGTCAATACACTAGAGGCCCTCCTTCTTAAAGAGGATGATCCAAATTACCCGGTTTTCATGGCCAAGGTGCCATTGGACGTGGGCTTCGTCGATGAACCCCCCGCGGATATATTCTTCATAGCATTCGAGGACATATTCAAGCTGTTTCTCATGAAACGACTGGACTATAACTTGGTCCGCCTATACGCGCTCAATCTGGCGCTCACGATCAAGAGAGAAAGTACCCCGGAAATCGCGATAGTGGATCCCTACTACATGCGGGACAGCCAGTTGGTCGAAGGATCAGAGACACGGACCAAGGCGACGGCGTACCTCGAGAAGTTCATGGTGGACAACAAGAGGAAGGGCACACTTCTTTTGCCTTTCTTTCCAGAGTAAGTACACACACTCGCTCATCGTCACCGTAACTTATGCATTTCTTATAGATTTCTTTTTCCAACATTCCGTTCCAACTGTGTTGCGCAGAGACAAATACTGCATGCTCATCGTCCTTGCCCCGAGGTATTCACTAGCCACGTATTTCGACTCGGGGAGTTTGACGAAGAAGAAAGACTACACTAGAATAAGGGGTGTTCTCAATGAGGCTCTCGAGTGATACACCAAGAAGGGATGCACCTTCGTAGATAGGGGGAATGTATCAAGGATGGAAAAAATGTGTTCAAGCACGTGCTCGACTTCCCCTGCGTCAAGCAGTCGACTGTTGGTGCCAATGAGGCCTTCTACGTCCTCCATCACCTTAAAGGCTATGTTCGGGATTGCCATAACCTAACGCTGCCATCTAGTCTCCGAGGATGGGCCGAAACTTTGGCGAAAATCGACGATGCTGATCTTAGAGAAGACTTCCATCGCATTCAGATGAAGTTGTCGCAAATCATCATTGAAGATGTCAACACAAGGGGCGGTGCCCTACAACAAGCCAGGGGGTTGAGTAAGAGGGAGATCGAAGAACGCCTCCGTAAGCAGGGTGACACAAGGACGTGGATGAGGAAAGAGGGCTATCTACTGTTCCCGAAGCCGTGCCAGAAGAGGAAGTCTTCATCGTAATCGATGTGTGCCTCTAGCATGATCCAGTGTGTGTATATTCTTGATGGACGCCTGCTGTATTAGTGTGTGTGTGTCATAAACTTTACTATCTCGTGGTCGAAATGGTCATTGTTGTTAGACTTAAACTACCTTGTGGTCATGCTGTCGTTGAACTTATTGCTTCTATGATCATCTAACTTTTAGTTTTATGGATCCTTTGTTTTATATTCTATGAACATATATATATATATGGATGTGAACCCTTTATTCATTCTTTTCGTTGTATTTTTACTAATATGCCTTGTCATCTATAGAGATGGCGACGAGGTGGTATGTGGTGTACATGGGTAGGGTTCCAGGAGTCTACGAGGAGTGGGAGGATTGCCACAAACAAGTGAACAAGTTCAGCGGCAACATCTACAAAGGATACGCGACTAGAGAGGAGGCGATAGCCAAGTGGAGGAACCACTTGTGGAAGAAGAACCGGATGAAGATATTGGTCGGGCTAATGCTCTTGCTCACCATTATCACAGTTGTATTCTATTTGATCCTAGTGTAGGCGGCGGTGGCCACATCATATTTGTAATGTGAGATGATATGAACTTTGTATTCGGCGCTTGTGTAAAAATTTGGCACTTGACACTATATATGTATCTCGATCGGGCTCTAAGTGTTTGTATTATATATATGTCGGTTTTCATGCATCTACTACTTGTGCAATGTATTTTATCCTCATCTGGATAAATCCTATATAAATCCTGTATAAATACCTGATTATACACCAGGAAAGTATTTTACTTCGAATACATGTTACACAATCAGTGGCGCATATAATTATATAGTTAGTGGCGCATGGCATATCTGTGGCGCATACACGTAAATGCGCCACAGAAGTTCTTCCTGTGGCGCATATGAAGGAATGCGCCATAGAAGTCTGGAACTTCTGTGGTGCATATCCATATGCGCCACAGGAAGTAGTTATCAGTGGCGAGGTAACAGTGGCGACAAAGATATGTGCCACAGAAGTCCCCTTTTCATGCGCCACAGATAGGTTGTTTCCTAGTAGTGTTACTTTGAGGTGTGCTGTTATAGCCCTACCATCGATTAGAGTGTTCAACCGGAGAGTAGTTAAGAGTAGTATCATAAAGAGAGGATATATTTATGAGAGAGTGTTCACTAGTGAAAGTATGATCCCTAGGCCTTGTTTCTAAGCATTGATACACCATTTGCAATTAGATCTGTTACATGTTTGCTTGCTTCCATCTTTATTTCAGTTTGCCTTTAGTTTCTTCCATGCCATCAAGCTATCCTCTATCACCGTTATCACTTATAATTATTCATACCACTCGTATTTTACTATCTCTTCGCCGAACTAGTGCACCTATACACCTGACAAGTGTATTGGGTGTGTTGGGGACACACGATACTTCTTGTATCTTAATTGCAGGGTTGCTTGAGAGGGAATACCTTTGACCACTTCCTCCATGAGTTCGATAAACCTTGGGTGATCCACTTAAGGGAAAACTTGCTGCTATTCTACAAACCTCTGTACTTGGAGGCCCAACAATTGTCTACAAGAATAGAAGTGCGTAGACATCAGGCCTCCAAGTGTAGAGGTTTGTAGAACAACATCAAGTTTTCCCTTAAGTGGATCACCCAAGGTTTATCGAACTCAGGGAGGAAGTGGTCAAAGGTATTCCCTCTCAAGCAACCCTGCAATCAAGATACAAGAAGTCTCTTGTTTCCCCAACACACCTAATACACTTGTCAGGTGTATAGGTGCACGAGTTCGGCGAAGAGATAGTGAACTACAAGTGGTATGGATAATTATAAGTGGTAACTGTGCCAGAAAATAGCTTGATGGCGTGGAAAAGACTAAAGGCAAACTAAAATAAAGATGGAAGCAGGCAAACATGTAACAGATCTAATAGCAAACGGTGTTTCAGTGCTTAGAACCAAGGCCTAGGGATCATACTTTCACTAGTGAACACTCTCATATAAATATCTTCTCTTTATGATACTACTCTTAACTACTCTCCGATTGAACACTCTAATCGATGGTAGGGCTATAACATCACACCTCAAAGTAAGCCTTTCCCATCTAGAAAACCCCACACTGTCACCTTGAGCACTAGATGGTTCCAACAAACACCACAATTTCATAAAGACATCCAACTCCAAATATAACTCATAACAAGTATTTGTAATCTCTAGCCTAAGTGCCACCATGGTGTGCACGCTGTCACTTTCACACACATGGGGAGAGCAGAGATCTAATAAAGCACTTGAGTAGCTAGGTAGATCTACTGGATTACAAGCTCATGAACACAATATGATCATGCATAGAGAGAGAGATGAACACATAGCTACCGGTAGAACCCTTAGCCTCGAGAGAAAACTACTCCCTCCTCATCATGGGAATCAGCAATGGTGATGGAGATGGTGGTGGAGATCGATGGAGATGGCTCCGGGGGCACTTCCCTATCCGACAGGGTGCCGGAACAGAGACTCTCTATCCCCCGAATCTCCCCTTCGGTGGTGGCGGCGCTGTGGAACTTTTCATGGCTGGAGGCTTGACGATCTTGGGTTTATGCATCGGGAGGCTTCTTATAGGCCAGAGGGAAAGGTCGGTGGCCGGCCAGGGGGCCCACACCATACCCTGGCGCGACCTGGGGGAACCACGCCATGGGGTGGTGTGGCCACCCTGTGGCCCCTCTCCGGCTCTCCTTCTGGCTCTGTGAGTCTTCCGGGAAAATAGTACCTTTGGCTTTTGTCCCGTCCAATTCCGAGAATATTCATTTTCTGACTTCCTGGAACCAAAAACAGCAGAAAACAGGCAACTGGAACTGTGGCATCTTGTTAATAGGTTAGTCCCAGAAAGTGTATGAAAAGTACTCCAAAGTTTATCAACATCCCCAAGCTTAACTCCTGCTCGTCCTCGAGTAGGTAAGTGATAAAAAGAAAGAATAATTTTTGAGGTGACATGCACCATCAAAGACTTGATCAAAGTTTTTGTAAAACATTCAAAGCTGGGATCATAGTACTTCAATCATAACATTAAAGACAAAGTTCTAGCAATAAGACAAATAAACTATGATGCAACATGAAAAGGCACAAACAAAAGATTCATGAATAACAATGCTTTGCAAGACGTTTGTTTGTTTCACATAAAGAAAACATAGCATAGTGGCATTCAGCTTGTCCCTCATAGAGTAGCAAATATAAATGCATAGGACACCTTCAAAGTTCATAAGAGTGACTAGATACAAGTAGTTTAGAACAAGCAATATCAAGTTATGCATCAATCAACTAGTCTTGGGACAATGCACATAGAACTAAGAATGGCCACTATGCTCTCAAAGTAGGTGCATAAAGATAGAAGGTGGAGACTCAACAAAAAAGTAAAAGAAAGGCCTTCATAGAAGGAAGTAGGAATTCAAGTTTCATAAAGAGCTTCCAAAAATTATGGTACTTAATAGCTTTCAGCTCTCATTGCCCCTATCATAAGCATCTTGAAGATGATTTAGGTTAAAGTGACACAACTAAGAGGATATGCTTGACAAGTTATAAACCGAAATCTCATGCCCCTTACTTACGAAGACCGAACCTCATGCTACTCAACTTTAGTCACGCGTAAGCTCTTGTCATTGTAAGTACATGTGTATCATTCAGAACCGCCAACGGGGTACCCCTTGCACATGATACAGGAGCTATCCCATAATCAAAATGACAAGGCAAGCAGACAATGAGCATCTCAGCGATCTTTTTATTTGCTATTTGCATAGGTTTTTATTGAGGATGGTTCATAGAGTGCTCATTATGGTGATGCTGCAAGTTTCCACCATGATTAGGCATGGCTTAGGCTAGCGGCCCAGGCGTTTCTCTAACACACATACAAACTCCATGATCTTACAAGTTCCACTTTTATTTCACACCGCCGGGATCAATAAGAAAAAGAACATAATATCAACAGGGTACAAAGTACACGTGCAATGTTGAAAGCGTTCCCCATGATACATGGTTCTGCTAATTTCAACTTATAAAGTGCAAGCATATACGCAACAAAGAAGGACCCAATGGTTCAAGTTTATTAGAGGCAGGTAAAGTAAAGTGTGCCATCAAGTTCGTGAGAGCTTTAATTACTACTTTTCTCATAACAAGTTTAATTTGGAAGGTAAACAAAAGCATAAATATACTTGGAATAGCATAAGCTATAGGTAGGTATGATGGACTCTTTGGAATAACTTGGTTTAGGGAGTTGGATGCATGAGTGGAACTCATACTTGGTGGTGGAGGCTAGCAAAAGACTGGGAGCGACAAACTAAGAGAGCAATAATGGCCATAATCATGCAGAGCGACAAAACATCATTGATCACAGCATAAAGTGATACTACAAGTTGAAAACTAAAGGATCATAAAGGATATGGTGACTTGGGATAGTCATAACATGGTGTAAGCATGTGCCAACTCAACCCAAATAAAGCATCAAAGGAGAATACCACTATACTATGCTTTAATATGCTAAAACAACGCATGATTCATGCAAGGCACGTTAACCAATCTCAATTGTTTATAATAAGTCATGCTACAGCAAATAATACTAAGCATAAGGCCAAAACAATATCAAGCATGGCATGATAAAGCATAGGCCACAATCAAAAACAAGCTCTTTTTTCCACATAAGTATGAACTTTCCTACTCTTTTCCAAACCAAACCAAACTATTTGCAAACCGATGTATGAAAGAGGGGTCCAACCAATTTATTCAGAAAACTAAGAAAACCAAGCAAACTAAAAACTAAAACAAAAACAAAAAAGAAGATGCTCCAAGAACAACACAACTATGCATGAAACAATAAAAATGAAGCGTTTGGAAGAAACCTGGGATTTTTATTGACGAAGAGGGGATGCCTTGGGCATCCCCAAGCTTTGACGCTTGTACTTCTTGGATATTTCTTGGGGTGACACGCGTGGCATCCCTAATCTTGAGCTTTAGTCCATCCTTCTTCTCATTACTCATTCCTTCCATACACCTGGAAATTTTCCTTCATACAAAACTTCACACAATCTTTATTAGCAACATTAGTGCACTCAAGATAATAGGTCTTAAGGTTCAGTTCCAACACCAATAAACTTCCATTAGAACATTAGATACTGTAGCACTTTCCTCAAAAAGCTCAATTCCCCAAAAGAACACAAAGAGGAACCAACAAGAAGCAAATGCAAATAATTGCAGAAATCTGTCAAAACAGACCAACAGGTAAATACGAATTTTTTCTAAGACCTTCTGTTGCTCAAATAAAAAAGTGTTGAACTAACGAAAGTTAGATAACAACCTCGGGCAGAAGCACAAAAATTCATGCCTCAAAAGGACGTATAGATATGTTACACGAATTTTTACGGTGAAGCACATAAATCTGTTTCGGGACAGCAACTTTCCCAATCATTACTTCTCTCTTATTAGAGGTTACTCTTGGCACAAAAAGCAAATAAAAAGGATAAGGAGCGGTTATTACAGAGGTAATAACTTCCAAGACTCATCTAAAACTTTTGGGTTATCTCCCAATAAGTACTTTTGTTTAACGCCTTTAAGTTAGGCATGATAGTTTGAAAAGATGGTCACATAAGAAATATGAATTGAAGTAAAAGAGAGCATCAAGAAGCAAATTCAAAGCACATTTAAGTCTAACCCACTTCCTATGCATAGGAATCTTGTAAAGAAACAAGTCATGAAAGCACAAACCAACAAGCATAGGAAAGCAAAACAAGTGCAACTTCAAGACTTTCAACATAAAGAGGGGAAACTTAATATTGTCGAGACACATAAAACCATGTTTCCCTCTCTCATAATAACTTCCAGTAGCATCATGAATAAAATTAACAATATAACTATCACATAAAACATTCTTATCATGAGCCACATGCATAAAATCTATATTACTCTCCACATAAGCACAGTCATTCTTATTAGTTGTAGTGGGAGCAAATTCAACAAAATAGCTATCATTATTATTCTCATCACCATAGTCATCAAATATAGGAGGCATATTGTAATCATAATTAATTTCCTCCTCAATAGTAGGTGGAATGAAAATATCATATTCATCATTGTAATCATCATATATTGGAGGTTTGGTATCATCATAAGCAATAGAATAGCTATCTTCCAAAGCTGGGAACTAAAAAGATCATTTTCATAAAAACTAGCTTCCCCAAGCTTAGACTTTACCATAGCATTAGCAATAATGGTGTCCAAAGAGTTCATACTAACAACATTGCTATTAGCATGCAAATAAAGTTCCATAGGTTTTTTAATTTTCTCTTCAAACACTTCATGTCCTAACTCAAGATAAATACTATAAAGCTCTCTAATTTTTTGTTGTTTTCCATTAAGCCTAACTAGTGAAAACAAGAAACAAAAAAGACAAAATTGCAGAATCTAAAGGAAATAACTTCGAGCACTCACACCGGAGGATGTGAGTACCTTTTACCTTACCTCCCCGGCAACGGCGCCAAAAAAGACCTTGATGTCTACGCACTTCTATTCTTGTAGACAGTTGTTGGGCCTCCAAGTGCAGAGGTTTGTAGAACAACAACAAGTTTTCCCTTAAGTGGATCACCCAAGGTTTATCGAACTCAGGGAGGAAGTGGTCAAAGGTATTCCCTCTCAAGAAACCCTACAATCAAGATACAAGAAGTCTCTTGTGTCCCCAACACACCCAATACACTTGTCAGGTGTATAGGTGCACTAGTTCAGTGAAGAGATAGTGAAATACAAGTGGTATGGATAATTATAAGTGGTAACGGTGCTAGAAAATAGCTTGATGGCATGGAAAATACTAAAGTCAAACTAAAATAAAGATGGAAGCAAGCAAACATGTAACATATCTAATAGCAAACGGTGTTTCAGTGCTTAGAACCAAGACCTAGGGATCATACTTTCACTAGTGAACACTCTCATATAAATATCTTCTCTTTATGATACTACTCTTAACTACTCTCCGGTTGAACACTCTAATCGATGGTAGGGCTATAACAGCACACCTCAAAGTAAGCCTTTACCATCTAGAAAACCCCACACTGTCACCTTGAGCACTAGATGGTTCCAACAAATACCACAATTTCATAAAGAATCCAACTCCAAATATAACTCATAACAAGTATTTGTAATCTCTAGCCTAAGTGCCACCATGGTGTGCATGCTGTCACTTTCACACACATGGGGAGAGCAGAGATCTAATAAAGCACTTAAGTAGCAAGGTAGATCTACTTGATTACAATCTCATGATCACAATATGATCATGCATAGAGAGAGAGAGAGATGAACACATAGCTACCGGTAGAACCCTTAGCCTCGAGAGAGAACTACTCCCTCCTCATCATGGGAATCAGCTATGGTGATGGAGATGGTGGTGGAGATCGATGGAGATGGCTCCGGGGGCACTTCCCCGTCCTGGCAGGGTGCTGGAACAGAGACTTTATGTCCCCTGAATCTCCCCTTCGGTGGTGGCGGCGCTGTGGAACTTTTCGTGGCTGGAGGCTTGACGATCTAGGGTTTATGCATCAGGAGGCTTCTTATAGGCCAGAGGGCAAGGTCGGTGGCCGGCCAGGGGGCCCACACCATACCCTGGCGCGGCCTGGGGGGGGGCACGCCATGGGGTGGTGTGGCCACCCTGTGGTCCCTCTCCGGCTCTCCTTCTGGCTCCGTGAGTCTTCCGGGAAAATAGTAACTTTGGCTTTTGTCCCATCTAATTCCGAGAATATTCATTTTCTGACTTCCTGGAACCAAAAATAGCAGAAAACAGGCAACTGGCACGTGGCATCTTGTTAATAGGTTAGTCCAAGAAATCATATGAAAAGTACTCCAAAGTTGGAACAAAACAAAAGAAAGTAGATAAAACCAAGCATGGAACATCAAAAATTATAGATACATTTGCAATGTATCAACAGCCATGGCGAGTGTCTTCTCCATGGTGGCGGCGTTGCGCAAAAGGGCATTATGCTCAGCTCCAAAGGAAAAAAAGGGATGGACTATCAGTCGACTGCACAATAGCGGCGCGGAAAGAGAGAAAAGTAACGAGGAACTTACTTTCTACCATGCGATGGCGCGTTTCCAGCATTGCATGCTGGAGGCCCTTCGCAAGCACCTGCTCCGCCAAGTGAGCAGCTTCTTTCACAAGGAGCTATGGCAAAAATAAAAACAACAAGGGATAAGCAGAAGCCATCGATAACATTGAATGCAACAACAAAAGTAAGAAATCCTACACTTACATGATCCTCCAATGACTCTGAAGTCGATTGGTGTCCAGTCATCCGGGCAACCATTCGATGCTCCCCTTCATGAGGAGAGCTAGAAGAGTTGTGCCCGGAGTGGGCCGCCAATGGAGGAGAGGGAGAGCACTCGACCTCCTTCTTGTCCCTGGAGGTCGCGACTCCCAATTCTTTCAAAAATTGGACATTGCCAGAAGATGACGACACCTCTTGACTGCAAGACAAAACCAACATCAAGAAAAGGCAAATCCAGAGACGAACCAAAAAGGGCAAATCTAGAGAAGAACAAAAAAAATTAGAACACTTACCAATCAAACTTGTCAAAGTCAAAGGTGGGCTCCCCCGACTCTGACGAGGACTCCTTGGGCAGTCGCATCTTCTTGCGAGAAGATGGTGCCACGGTGCTCACAGGAATGGTAGGGATTGGCGACTCCGCACCAACGCCTGCACCTTCCGGAGTCAAAGGAGATGACGCATCGGAATCCTCGCTGCGCGAACGCTTGCGAGTATCCGGACTACCCGACTCGGGGGATTCCTCCTCCACATCAGATAGGACGGTCGACTCCGACTCATCCTCTTCCAAGGCATCGTGAGGGATAACCCCCTCAGGAAGAGGGGGAATACAAGGTGACACCGCCCAATCCTGCATACAGACAACAAATTCAGCAAAAAGCAAATAAACAGCAAAGAAGCAATCGACAAAGTAAGCTACTACGTAGCACAATCATACCTCGGGAGGAGGGTTAGAAGCGTCGAACGGAGGAACTACTGGCTCACTCGGGAGCACATCCTTGACGGTGTAGATGGTCACCAATCGAACTCTTTTTTCTATCTGACTCGCGGACATGCCATCGGCAGACACGCGAGTGGCATCGTCAGCACCAGCCCACTGAAACATGGTGTGAACTCTGGCCTGCAGGGGTTGGACGCGACGGCGCAGCCACGTGCGGATGAGTGCACAACCTCCTTCTTCTTTACCTATACGACTCTCGAGGTCGCAGACGCGCTCGTATAGCACATATGTCTCCGCGGACTCGCCAGGCATGACTACATTCTTCCAGGAGCGCCACCTCTTGCATGGCGTCAAAGGGTCGACGGGCGCGAGTCCGAAGTGGTCTCCATCGGCCTTCTGGTCGCGAACGTAGAACCACTTGTCCCTACACCATTGGACAGACTTCGTCAGCTTGATGTCGAAATAGGTGGCAGATGGATCGACGTGGATTCCACAGCCGCCTACATCGTAGACCAAGGAGCCAGACGCAGATTGGCGCTTCAGCTTGAAGAGGCGCTTGAAGAGGCCGAAGTGCGGCTCAATTCCGGTCCAGCACTCGCAGAGGGTGATGAAGCAAGAGATGTGGAGGATAGAATTTAGGGACATCTGATGAAGCTGGAGCCCGTGAAAACAAAGGAGGCCCCTGAAGAAGGGATGCAGGGGCAACGAGAGGCCGCGAATGATGAACGCCAAGAACATCACTCGAAAACCAGCAGGAGGAGAGGGGATTATCTCACCACCGGGGACGCGCACGTCGGCGACTGTGGCGCACAACACTCCGTCTTGGCGAAGAAGACGGAGATCAGAGGACTTGATGATGGAAGGACGCCACGAGCCATTCATGACGCGAGTGCCCGTGCCCTTCTTCTTCCCGCTGGGGGCGGTACTAGTGCCCGTCGCGGCGGCGCCACCTTTCTTCTTCACTGCAGCAGCGGTAGCCGCGGAATCGGCCGCAGCACCTCCCTTCTTCTTCCCCATTGCGTGGCGGCGATGCGATCGTAGAAAGTAGCTAGGAAATGTGCGGAGCTGGTCCAGCGCCGCGGAGGAAAAGAGAGCAGAGAAAGCAGGTAATCAGCGGCAGTGGCGATGAAGGAAAACGATGAGCGAAAGCAGATATGGATTTTACCATCGCAGCACCACTACTTAACCCCCTGGAAGATGCAATCCAACGGCTCAGAAAAACCCTACTGAACGTGTGGCGATCATCGTGCTAGCCACGTGGAGGAGCTGAAACACGAACCGTCCCCCCCACTACTCCTGTTACGTGCGGAAATCGAGGAGGCACGGTTAAAATAAAGATTACGCACGCCCAGACAAATCAAAGTCAGATAGTAGGGCCCACCGCTCGTCACGTCCTGTCAAAACTCGCTCACGCAGACAATTGAGGTCATGAAATCGTCAGCACTGACGTCATCAAAAGCTACGCAGCAGCAGACTTCGACTACTTTAGTTCTTGCTCGAGTCTTCGACTCCACCAAGTACTCGGGGGCTACTCCCATAGGGAGCGCTGGTCGCGCACCCTACGATTTTTCTTTCTTCTTTTTCAGGAACATGGACAACCAAAGCAAACCCAACCATTCGAAGCATGGCTCGACTATGGACATGGGTTACTCCCATAGGGAGCGCTAGAAACAAATTCGACTGAAATAAGCAAACAAAAGAGGACAGCAGTCGCAAAAGTTATTTAGTCCCTGCCTGAGTCTTCGACTCGACCAGGAACTCAGGGGCTACTCCCATAGGGAGCGCTGGTCACGCACCCTATGATTATTTGTACAAAGTACTGTGTGTTGATAAATGTCCACACTCGAAGTTTATGGCGACACCGCCTCATAATTTTTCCCTACAAAGAGATCGCGTCTCCTGGGTTACCCGAATCATCTCCGCGATGATAAAATTCGGATGTCGCGCTTGCAGCATGAAGGTAAGACCTGAATAAGGCCTGGCAACGCATTAAACTGCGCACTACCAAAAATATATCCGTGCCTGCAAGTACGATGAATATGCCTTGATGGACGCATCGAGTGCTCACACCCATATACTGGAATTCGACTCTTGTAAGACCTCTGCGGCTTGAGTCGAATTACACCAGCACTTTTCTGGATTCGAGTCCAGGGACTCGAGTTCGAGTAGATGGCGTTGTTTTACCCTAAGGTAGTTAACTGATACCGATACATCGGTTAAATCAGGCACGCACATCGACAATCCCTATGACACAAAACAGAGCAGTCGAAAAATATACTCAGTCATGCACTCGAAAGACTTCATAAAGTCTCCAGTTGACATGGGTATACCCTAAAGGTACTCGATCTTGGTATATACGGTCCAAATACGTACAGGCCCACGGTGTCGCCAAGGCCTAGATGAAAGGACTCGAGTGACTTGCGAACTCTGTATTTCTTGAAGAACAAGAAGAAGCTAAAGATAGAAAGTTTGAAGGGGAAAACTCTAACTTGTAACCGACTCGACCTGCTATCTGAGACCTAGCCTATCTATATAAAGGCTAGGAGGGGGCGGCGAGGAGGACACACGCAACCCTAGTTTCCGCAACCCTCGCCAGATTGCATCTGCGCACCATTGTAACTTTCGACTCCTTCGATAATTCCACGAGCAGACAAGCAGGAGTAGGGACCTCTACGAGGCCTGAACCTGGGTAAATCCTTTGTACCCTGTGTGCTTGTTTGCTAGCCGATAGATGTCTCCAACACTCCCTCCTTCTCCAAAACCCAAGTCCATAACAATGGGCATTGATGAGTTAAACCCTCGTCAATTGGCGCCGTCTGTGGGAAGTGATCTTTTGGGCAGATCATTTACTCCACCGCCGGATGCGAGCGCCTCTGCTTCTTCGACGCCTACTCAGGCTATAATCAAATTTGAATGAAGGAGGAAGACCAGGAGAAAACAGCATTTACAATGCCCTTTGGTGTGTTCTGCTACAACACAATGCCCTTCGGGCTAAAAAACGCGGGAGCCACCTACCAGCGGTGCATGCAGGCTTGCCTCAAGGAACAACTGGGTCGCAACATCCAAGTCTATGTTGACGACATAGTAATCAAGACCAAGGAGGAAGCCTCTCTAATCGATGATTTGCGCGAAACCTTCGCCAACCTAGATCGCTACCGGATCAAGCTCAATCCGGACAAATGCGCCTTCGGCGTACCATCTAGGCAGCTACTCGGATATCTCATCTCCATGAGGGGAATCAAGGCGAACCCAAAGAAGATAAAAGCCATACTGGCCATGGAGAAGCCGAAGAACATAAGAGGCATCCAGCAACTGGCCGGACGAATCGCGGCCCTCAGTCGATTTATCAGTCGGATGGGTGAAAAGGCATTGCCTTCTACCAGCTCCTCCGCAAAGCTGGAAAATTCGAGTGGACCAATGAAGCGCAAGAAGCATTCGAAGGTCTCAAGCGCCTACTATCCACTTCGCCAGTACTGGTGACTCCATGAGAAAGGGAACCATTGTTGCTGTACATCTCCGCCACCAACCAGGTGGTCAGCACAGTGCTCGTCGTCGAGCGAGCTGAGGAAAACAAGGTCCACGGCGTACAACACCCGGTATACTACCTCAGTGAAGTCCTCACGCCAACAAAAAAGCGGTACCCGCACTACCAGAAGCTGGCGTACGGCGTCTTTATGACCGCCCGACGACTGCGCCACTACTTCCAGGAACACCCAATCATGGTAGTCAACGACGCCCCGTTGGGACATATCCTCAATAACCCCGATGCCATGGGGCGAGTCGCGCTTTGGGGAATAGAGCTGTCTCCACGAGACATTACATACGAAAAACGCGACGCAATCAAGTCGCAAGTGCTCCCTGACTTTCTCGTGCACTAGATGGAGAACCAGCTCCCGGACAAGCCAGATATGTCCTACCTCTGGATAATGCACTCCGATGGGTCCAAGCGGAAAGACGGAGCAGGCGCAGGTGTCATACTGACATCACCTCAAGGGGACAAGCTGAAGTATATCCTGCGAATGCAGTTCACAGCCTCAAACAACGTGGCTGAATATGAGGCCTTGTTGCACGGGATGAGGATGGCAAAAGCTTGCGGCGCCAAGAGGTTCATCATATATGGTGACTCCAAGTTGGTCGTCAACCAAACAATGCACGAGTGCGACGCACTGAACAACAACATGATCACGTACCGCGACCTCTACGACACACTCGAAGGAGACTTTGATGGTTGCGAGTTGCGACACGTAGGTCGCGAAAGCAACAAGGAGGTGGAAGCACTCGCCAACATAGGCTCTACCTGCGCACCCATACCACCTGGGGTATTTCTCGAGCGCATATGCGAACGCTCCATCAAGCTAAAGGCCGCAGAGAAGAAAACAAGTGCAGCAACGGACTCGGGGGCTACGCCACCCAATGAGCCAATGGCACTCAATGACTTGGAGCTGGACACAGGACTCGAGGGACCAATGAGCGTCATGATGATCGAGAAATCTTGGATGCAGCCATACATTACATACCTCCTCAGCAAGAGACTACCGGACGACCCGACAGATGCACGGCACATCGCGTGGCGCTCCAAGGCATTCGCCGTTATCAACGGTGTCAGGGGGATGATTCCCAGGTACCCCATCCGGATAAGAAACAGGACAGTCGGATCACGTCTGGCTGACCATATGCAGCCGGATAGGACAGGACAGGCCGGCTATCACCCAGTAGCCGGATCAGCAAGAGACAGCCGGATACGGCGACGTAGTCGGACCCAATCAGTGCGTATTAGTGCACGATACGCCCTGTACGATGACAAGACGGGCAACCACCTGCCCATACCGAAGACTTTGCGTGGGTGACGCCGGAACAGTGGCTTGTGCTGACGACGGGCTCGCACGACGTCCACTGTACCTACGACAGCCATACCGCTCATACTCCGATAAGACAAGCCATACTGGATACTGTAGATGACTAGCCGGCTGGGACCCGCCTGTGGGGCCCGCCTGTCGGACTAGCCAGTGAGGCCTTTGCCTCTCTGCCTATATAAGGAGAGGCATGGCCTTAGTAGAAAGGGTTGGTCTCAGTGCATTTAAGGCAGTAGCAAAAACACAGCTCAAGGAGCACTTGTAGTTCGTACATCCCACATAGTCAGATCAGGCAGGAGTAGGGGCTTTACCTCATCACGAGGGCCCCGAACCTGGGTACTTCTTGCGTCCCGCCACGCTCGCTTGTATCCAATCCCGCCTGCGGACACTGTCGATAGCTTCCCTGCTAGTCCCCACACCTCTATCTAACCTCCTTAGGTACTGTCGTTCCCAATACAACGACAAACGGCGAACTATATAAACGCAGCATCACAGGAATCGTCTCTATCGTGGAGCTGCCGCGCTCAGACGGCAGCACCTCCGCCGCACCCCGCGGCGTGGAGGTCATGATGGCCGGATCCAGCTCGCATCCCCGCCAGCCGCGGGAGCGAGGCGTGGATAAGGTCGGAACTTCCGCTCCCCCGCAGCCTCGGAACCCGGTGGAGGATGCCATTGATCGGCTCCTGACGACGGTTAACCTCGGCGAAAACCCGGAGGAAGCGGAGGCCAACTTCACCATGGAGTGACAGATCCTCCTCCAGGAGGCCATGGAACTGGCAGAAGCCCGCAAGCAACTTGAGATTGCTAGGCGCGAGTACGACCGCGCGCACGGCCTCACTCCGGCTACCGCGGAGCCAAGCCGGCGTGGCCCGGTACGGCGTCGGGGCGGCGAGCTGGGCGGTAATATGGAAAAGGACGGGGAACCAGATCCCGCGCCTGGCCTCACATGGCCCACCTATAGCACGCCCATCAAGAACCTGCGCACGGCGCGAGCCGCAGCAAAAGAACTACCCAGCCTGGAGGGCGAGGAGCGAGCCCGCCAGCATGCTCGCGTGCAGGAGCTCCTCCGCGTCGCGGACGAGCAGGCCGGCGCCAACTGGCAGACGCAGGAAGACCTTAGCTACTCCGGAGGGAGCAAGCTACCTGCCAACAACAGGGGCGCGCTGCGTGACACCCAACAGGCGTCCTTCCCTCAGCCGCCCAGGGCCCGCAGCAGGTGCCGCAGCTCGGACAACAGGGGCCAGCCGCGCCAGGAGCAGACGGTGAACAACAACCCGCCACCTCCCCCACCGCCAGCCGGAGCGCCCAGACCAGCCGGTTCCCGTCTCTCGGGCCGGGTGGGAGCGCCCAACCCGGATTGTCCGGATGCCCGCGACCGCATCGAGCTCCTCGCTCAAGCGCGCGTCACGGAGGAGGAAGATTCTACCGGTCCGGTGTGTTTTGGACCCCGCATCCGGAACAAGCCGTTTCCGGATAAATTCTCCCTGCACAGGGACACCCCCAAGTACGACAGCAGCATGAAGCCGGAAGACTGGTTGACCGACTACGCTACGGCAGTCGGTATCGCCCACGGGAACAAGCGCACAGCTGTGCGCTACGTCCCTCTCATGCTAACCGGGTCGGCAAGGACATGGCTTAATAGCCTTGTGCCCAACAGCATCAACGCCTGGCCTGACTTCGAGAAGGTGTTCGTCCGCAACTTCAACGGCACGTACAAACGCCCAGGGCGCCCGTGCGACCTGGCCCTGTGCGTCCAGGGCGACCGCGAGTACCTCGCCAAGTGGAGGGAGCTCCACAACACTTGCGAGGGCATCCTGGAGAGCCAAGCCATTGGCTTCTTCATCGAAGGATGCCGAGAGGGCACCATGCTTCGCCACCGACTACTGTGTGACGAGCCGAAAACCATGGCGGAGCTCATGACGGTTGCGGACCAGTACGCCACAGCAGATATCGCCATGAAGAAACCCCTCCGAGTAAACGCGGACAACCGTCCGACTCCCACGGAGCCGTCTCGCGACCGACCAAGCAATCCGGCTGGCGAAGCCGGATCCTCCAGACGCCACGGCAACGACAACCGGTTCCATGGGGACCGCCAGGCCGGACAACAGAAGCCTCGCTACCACGTGCGGCAGGTCAATACTGTGGAGGGTGCGCCCGACGCACCAGCTAATGAGGCAAGAAGGCAGAAGCCCCGACTCACCTTCGACCAGATGATTAACGGCCCGTCCAAGTGACATAGCGGTCCCTTCAAGCCGGCTACGCACACAACCCGAAACTGCAGCTGGACTCGCTAGCTAAAGGACCAGGGCAACCAGCCTCATCTTCCCCCTCCCCCACCGGGTGGACCTCCACCACCGGCTAGGGGAGCCGGTAATGATGGTAACAGCGGCAACGGCGGCAACAACAACAACGGCTACCCACAGCCGCACGCCGCCTACCACATCTTCGAGACGGAGCAGGACGACAAGCACAGCCGCAGGCGACGCTCCAAGGAGGTCAACGCCATCGTCTCTCCGGTCCCCCAGTACCTGAACTGGTCGGAAACCCCCATTACCTGGAGCCGGCAGATCAGCCTGAGCATCTGCCGACTCCCGGGGGCTACGCCATGGTGCTAAACCCTCTCATCGTCTCCAACGTGCGCACCTGCCAATTCTCGCGCGTCCTCATCGACGGAGGCAGCAGCCTCAACCTCCTCTACCAGTCCTCGCTGGAGAAGCTGGGCATTCGCGAAAGCGACCTGTGCCCGACTACCACGATGTTCCACGGCATACTGTCCGGGCCAGCCTGCGCTCCGCTGGGGAAAATCCAGCTGGACGTCATCTTCGGGACCGAGGAGAACTTCCGCCGCAAACCAATCTGGTTTGAGGTGGTAAATCTGACGAGCTCCTACCATGCTCTCCTCGGGCGCCTCGCCCTCGCCAAGTTCATGGCCATCCCCCACTACGCTACCTCAAGACGAAGATGCCGGGACCCCACGGCGTGATCACCGTCGCCGGCTGCTTCAGGCGATCGATGGAGTGCGCCTCATCCGGTTCCAAACTGGCAGAGGCCCTCATCATAGCCGAAGAAAAACGCGCGATCATGCGCAACGTGGCCATGGCCTAGCAGGACATTCCGGCTAGCAGCAAACCGGCTGGAGAAGGAGCTTTCCAGCCGGCAAAGGAGACGAAGAGGATCCTGCTCATCCCCTCCGATCCGACTAAGTTCGTCACCATAGGCACTGGCTTGGACAGCAAATAGGAAGGCGTGCTCGTCGACTTCCTCCATGAGAATTGGGACATCTTCGCATGGTCCCCCAAGGACATGCCGGGTGTACCGAGGGAGTTCGCCGAGCACTCACTCCACGTGCGTCCGGATGCCAAGACGGTCAAGCAACCTCTGCGCCGGTTCATAGAAGAGAAGAGAAAGATAATCGGTGACGAGATCACCCGGCTCCTTGCAGCCGGGTTCATCATGGAAGTGTACCACCCGGACTGGTTGGCAAACCCAGTCTTGGTGTTGAAGAAGAACAAGACCTGGCGCATGTGTATCGACTACACCAGCCTGAACAAGGCGTGCCCGAAAGACCCCTTCACCTTGCCCCGTATCGATCAAGTCATCTATTCCACGGCCGGCTGTGATTTGTTGTCTTTTCTAGATTGTTATTCCGGGTACAATCAGATCTGGCTAAACCCAGCTGATCAGATTAAGACATCATTTATCACCCCCTACGGGGCTTTCTGCTATGTAACCATGCCTTTTGGCCTAAAGAACGCAGGCGCCACCTATCAGCGATGTATGCAGAAATGCTTGCACTCGCAGATAGGCCGAAACGTGCACGCTTACGTGGATGACGTGGTCATCAAGACCAAGGAAAAGCGCACCCTCCTCGAGGATCTGAGAGAAACATTTGGCAACCTCCGCCAGTACCAGATGAAGCTGAACCCAGAGAAGTGCGTCTTCGGAGTACCATCCGGTCAGCTACTCGGTTTCCTCGTATCACAGCGAGGTATCGAGGCGAATCCGGAGAAGATCGCGGCCATCGAGAGGATGCAGCCACCCAAGAGCCTGCTTGGAGTCCAGAAGTTCACCGGATGCCTGGCTTCCCTCAGTCGTTTCGTCAGCCGGCCGGGGGAGAAGGCACTCCCGTTATACCGGCTGATGAAGAAAATGGACAAGTTCTCCTAGACCTCGCAAGCCGACGCCGCGTTTCACGACATCAAGCGCATGCTATCCACAGCAGCGGTTCTGGCCACGCCGGCTAGCAAGGAGCCGATGTTGCTCTATATAGCAGCCATCAGCCGGGTCGTCAACGTCGTCCTGGTGGTGGAGCGCCCCGAGGAAGGCAAGGCTCAGCCGGTTCAGAGACCCGTCTACTACCTCAGTGAGGTTCTGTCCCTCTCCAAGCAGAACTACCCCCACTACCAAAAGATGTGCTACGGTGTGTACCTGGCATGCAAGAAGCTCAAGCACTACTTCCAAGAGCACCCGATTAAGGTCGTGTGCACTGCACCCCTTTCAGAAATCATCGGCAACAAGGACGCCACCGGCCGAGTCACCAAGTGGGCCATCGAGCTCGCCGCCTACTCCATCCAGTACGAGCCCCGGCTCACGATCAAGTCATAGGCGTTGGCGGACTTCCTCGTCGACTGGGCCGAGACCCAGTATCTCCCACCGGTTCTGGATTGGGACCACTGGTGGATGCACTTCGATGGGTCGAAGATGCTCGGGGGCTTGGGAGCCGGCATCGTGCTCACCTCGCCCAAACGAGACCGGCTGGAGTATGTGCTATAAATCCACTTCAAGGCCTCCAACAACGTAGCCGAATACGAAGCACTGGCGCACGGGCTCCGGCTAGCCAACGAGATCGGTGTCAACCGGATCCTGTGCTTCGGTGATTCGGACTTGGTGGTGCAACAGGTGTCCGGGGAATGGGACGCCAGAGATGCAAACATGGCTCTCTAGCGGTTCCACATCCAGAAGCTCAGCGCCTCCTTCGACGGATGCGAATTCCACCATGTCCCCCGCACCAACAACAAGGCAGCCGACGCGCTCTCCAAGATAGGATCCACCAGGCAGGCTATCCTGCCAGGGGTCTCCTTGGAGCACCTGCGCAAGCCATCCATCAACCCATCAGCGGAATCAGACTCCATCGTCTGAGCAGGAAGCGTTCCAGCTCCCAAAACAACAGAAACGGAGCCAGCAGAACCACCAAAAAAGAAAACCCGCACCAATTTCGACCAGGCAGTGCCTTCCGGCTCGTAGGACCCAGGGGCTGCCGGCTCGCCTAATAGCTCGGGGGCTGCCGTCCTGGGTACTCCACCCGGACGACCCCCCGACATCCGTCAGCCGGAGGACAGGGGCGTCCTCGTCATCCGGGAAGTGCCATCCTGGGCACAACCCTTCATGAGCTACATCGCCGATGGAGAACTTCCGAACAACGAGGTGGAGGCCAGGCAGATCCGACGCCGCGCGCACACGTACACCATCATAAACGGTGAGCTGTGCAAGAGAAGTGTATCCGGTATCTTCCAAACCTGTGTCGATGTGGACACGGGCTACCGGCTACTCAAAGATATCCACCAGGGCGAGTGCGGGCACCACGCTTCGTCAAGGGCGATAGTCGCCAAGGCATTCCGCCATGGTTTCTATTGGCCCACCGCCCTCAAGGATGCGGAGCAGCTGGTCTGCGTGTGCAATGGGTGTCAGCGCTTCGGGTAGCTCAGGCACATGCCAACCTCGGTACTCAAGACCATGCCGATCACCTGGCCCTTTGCAGTTTGGGGCCTCGACATGGTTGGTCCCTTCAAGCGAGCCCGCGCGGGAATGACCCACCCGCTGGTAGGTGGACAAGTTCACAAAGTGGATCGAGACCAAGCCTATCCAGAAGCTGGACGGAGCGACGGTTGTGACCTTCTTCACCGACATCATCAACCGCTTCGGCTACCCCAACAGCATCATCACTGACAACGGCACGAACTTCGCCAAGGGGGCATTCGCTCGGTTCTGCAGCAACAAGGGTATCCGATTGGACCTTGCCTCCGTCGCGCACCCGCAATCCAACGGGCAAGTTGAAAGAGCAAACGACTTGGTGCTAGCCGGCATCAAGCCATGACTCATCGAGCCGTTGGAGCGGTCACCCGGATGTTGGATCGAAGAACTTCTGGCTGTGCCGTGGAGCCTCCGCACCACACCGAATAGGTCGACCGGCTACACGCCATTCTTCCTGGTGTACGGATCGGAAGCCGTCCTCTCCGCCGACATCGAATTCGACTCCCCTCGCAAGCTCCTGTACAACGAGTCGCATTCCGCGAGGGCGACCTGGTTCTCCGGCTGGTGCAAGACACGAAGGGCATGCACAAGCTATCACCACCCTGGGAGGGCCCCTTCATCATCAGCCGGGCGCTGCCCAATGACTCCTATTACCTTATCGATGCACAGCAGCCACGCAAGAACAAGATGGACAAATCGGACGAGGAGACCGAGCGTCCCTGGAACGTGGCCCTGCTGCGCCCGTTTTACACCTAGTCGCCAGGCAGTGTATGTATCCCAAAAACCCCATGAATAAAAATGCGGACCCCCACGAGAATCTCGGGGGCTCCTTCTAGAAATGTGTGTGCACCTGTTTTCCGGTTCAAATTTTCTGGCTCCGGCAACCCCCACCCGGGGGCTCGCCGGCTGGCCCGGCCTGTTAAGTCAACAAACCGGCTAAGTAGTGTGCGATGATGTCAGAGGCCCACACTTCGTCTCAGCTACAGACCGCAACCCGGCTGTCCGGCTAGCAAGAGCAAAAGCCCGAGGCATCCCACACGAAAAACAGGGAGGAGACGCGATAGATCGGGCGTCCCGGCCCCGCAACTAGCTCGAACCAATCCAGCTGCTAAGCCGCTAGTACCGTGCGTAATGTACTGTCAGCTCCCTTCGATTCCGGCTACAGACCGCAACCCGGCTGCCTGGCAAGGACGCAGCAAAAACAGCAGAACACACGGGAAGGCGACTAAGTGTCTAGAAAGGAGCAAGCCAGTTTTCGAAAAAACAAGCCGTTTTCTGCCTACGATTTGACAGACTAACCTATTAACCTGTGAAGATGTATGTGTATGCATATGTGCATTCTTGTCCGACTACCTCGAGTCGGAATTCAGGCGAAGGGAAGAAGATTCGAAGTCCTTGCCTCCATCAAGCGCTCCGAATCTCGGGGGCTACACCCACTGGGTGCGCTCGCGCGCCCCCAGTGGAATCTTGTAGTTCCTGACCGGCTAAGGGCATTTAGCTGGCCATTCGGAGCCCAGGTGAGGGCAAGGGCGGGAGCAAGGAAAGACAAGAAAGATTCGAAGCACCTGGCTGCGCCAACTACTCCGAATCTCGGGGGCTACACCCAGTGGGTGCGCTCGCGCGCCCCCACTGGAATGTTAAGTTCCCCCGGCTGAAGGCGTTCAGCCGGCGAAAGCGGCCGACTGGGACGAGGCCAGTCGGATAAAGTTAGCAGACTTGGCAGAAATAAGAGAGATTCGAAGCACCTGGCTGCGCCAGCTACTCCGAATCTCGGGGACTACACCCAGTGGGTGCGCGCTAGCGCGCCCCCACTGGAGGTGCAGGTCGCCCGACTAAAGGCGTGTAGCCGAACGAAGTTAGTCGGGAAAAATACGCAAAAGGAAAGCTCAACTCACAAGATTCAAGAATTTCAACAATAATAAACAAAAAGGAGACGAAGCTCCCATAAGTTACCCGGCGTCACAGACAGCCGGTACAAACAGACAAGGTTCACGAACATACAAGACAAGACAATTACACCCGGCATCCCGGGGCAGCAGCTAAACGGCAGGGCCTTTGCCGTGGGGGACTTCTTGGCCGACAGAGGCTGGGGGCGGCGGAGGAGCCGCAGTGCTCGATCCGGCCCCGACGCTGGCAGGCGGTGGGCCTCCACATCAGGAGTGCCGACAGACTCCGAGTCGGTGAGCACCTCGTCAGGGTCCACGTAGTTGGCGATCTTGATGGCAGACCCGTGAAGCTCCGGATGGGCTTGGCGGATGGCGGCAAGATCAGCCCCGGAACGGAAGCCTCCATCGATCTTCTCGACACGGGTGTCCTTGTACCAGGAGAGCATCAGAGCCAGGGCCATCTACGCTCCGTCCCGCGCCGCCAGGTCCCGCAGCCGGTCCATCGCAGCCGGCACCTCTCCCACCTTCGCCGCCAGCTGCGCCATCGTCTCCGGAACCGGAGCCTCCGGCCACACGAAGGAGAAGACGTCTCGCGCCGCTTGAAGAAGCTTCATAGCTTCCTCGCCAAGAAGGACGACGAGCTCCTGGGTCATCGGCTGTGCTCCCGACCAGTTCTCCTACAGCCGGTTGTAGGCCAGCAGGTCTATGCCGGGGTAAAAGGCTGTCAGAAAACAGAAGTCAGATCCGGCTACCAGATCCGGAAAGAAAGGAAGACGGAAAGAAAACTCACCCTTGGCAGTGTGGCCGACATGCATCAGCTCCTCCACCAGCGCCTTCTCCTTGGTCGCTAGCCGTTTGACCTCTTTCTCCTGGTCCTTGTTCTGGGCCTCGAGAAGGGAGAAGGCCTCGGCCCGGCTAGCGAGCAAGGCGTCGTGCTCCTTGATGGTGGCCTCCAGACCATCTACCTTCGCGTGCCAGTCCTTGTTCTACTGCCGCAGAGTGGAGTTGGACCTGCTCAGCCGGTCGTTCGCTTTCTTCAAGCGATCGATCTCGCGTTGAGCGCACACGAGGATGGCTGCAACGATACCGGCTGTCAGTAAAAAAAAGCGAGCTGGATAAAGTGAACTTACTCTGGGAAGTCCCGTTGGCGGCAGCAAGCTTCTGCTCTAGCGTCTGGTTCCCAGCGGCTGCGGCCTCCAGCAGCCGGATCTCCTTCACCGCCAACTCGAGCGTGGCGGCAAGGTCCGACAGCGAGGTGGCGGAAGAGGCGTCGTCGTCCACTGCATTGACGGCCAAGGAATCCTTCGCGGCGACCACCGCCGTCCGCCGCTCCTCCCCAGGCTCATCGTCGGAGTTGTCGTCACCAACGACGACGAGCTCCTTGCCGGCAGCCCCCCGCGCGCCCGTGGAGGAGCTCTCCGGCTGGGAGGACTCAGCTTCTGGCTGGGCGGAGCCAGTCGGCTCGGCCCGAGGGGGAGGCGAAGGCTGCGCCTTAGAGGAAGGAGGGGCACTGGTCGGCGCATCCGGGGCACGGGGTGGCGACCCGGCTGGCGGGCGTGCCGGGCTCACGGCTCCGAAGGAAACCAGTGTGCTAAAGAGAAAAAAGAGAAGGCAAAGGCAAAAAAACAAATTCAGAAAAGGAAGAAAAAGGGCAAATAGGCAGAGGACGCCGAAAGAAAAAGTGGAGGGGGGAAGCAGCATACCCCGGCACAACAGGAGGCAGCCCTTTCTTCCGGTCGAGACGGCTTGGCGGCAGGGCGCCGGACCGGCTCCTCCGTCGCAGGGCGGCGGGAGCCGGAACGACTGGAGCCGCTCCCACCCGCTTCCCCATCCGTCACGGAGCACATCGCTGGCTCCATGGTCGGAGCGGCCTCCTCCTCGTGCACCTCCGTGTGCGGGTCGGCGGTCGGCTCGTCATTCCGGCTAGGGAAGGCGTCACCATCCCCATCCGACTCCTCGCCGGACCGCCGAGCGCGCGGCTCGGGCAGGTCAGGCGTGAATTCCTTGAGGGTCGTCGCGCCCTCCTCGCGGATGATGCAAGGGAACATCTGTCGAACACAAGAGATTAGCCAGACGAAAACAAAGAACAAGCATAAGAAACACCAAAAATGCATCCGGTTAGAAGAGCTTACCCGGGGCGCGCGGTTCTCCCGAGTATAAGGCGCCAGACTGAACTTCCAGTTCTCCGACAGCCGCTCCTTGGTGATCGTCCACACCCACTCCTTCCAGTTGTGGTAGCGAGGATCGCGGCGCGACAGCCAGGTCGGGTCTAGCCGGCCGGAATATTAGCACATCTTGTGTGCTCGCTGCTGCAATGGCATCATCAGCCGGGACATCCAGCTGAGAGTGACATCCAAGCCGGTCAGCCGGCAGTGGACGAGCGAGCGCATGCGCTTCAGCAGCTCATCCGTCTCCGCCTTGTCACCGTGGAACTTCAAGTCCCAGTACTGTCGGCTGGACTCGACGTCCTGGACGGCCGGCAGATTGATCCGGTCGACGTTGGTGAGGTTCTTCACATAGAAGTACGACTGCTGCCACAGTCGTACCGTATCGTGAAGAAGGAACTTGGGGTAGCCGGTCTGCGAACGAGAGTAGATGCAGGCGCCGACGCAGACGACTAGCGGCCCCTGGGTAAACTACACCTGCGGCCGGACTCGGAAGAGCCAGCAAAAGAGCCCGAGATCCGGCTGGATCCCGAGGTAGCTCTCGCAGAAAGCTATGTAGTGTGCCAACGTTCCGATTGTGTTGGCGCCGAGGTGGTGGAGGCGAAGATCGAAGAAAGCAAGGAAGGTCAAAAAGAACGGGTTCACCGGAAGGGCGAACCCGCGCGCCGGGTGGGAAAGGAAAATGACGCTCTCTCCCTCCGCCAGCCGCACCGCCACCTCCTCCGCCGGCGGGAAGACGCAGGTGGCACGGTACTTCGCGATTTGGTCCTCGGTGACGGCGGAGCCGCACCAGGCCTCGCGGTCGGCGGACATTTCCGGTTGGCGAGGAGGAGCGGCGACAGAAGATTGACGGTGGCCCGTAGCATCGACGACGGCGAGCGGGCGGCGCAAAGGGCAAAGGCGTATGAGCAGAAGCAGCGAGAGAGAAGGAAACTGCAGCGGGGGAGCAAAGAAAAGAAATTGCCTCCCACGTGGCGTCCTTTTAAGGGACCGGAAGGGCAACAATCGACGAGGCACGTGGCGCGCATCCGGGCAACCCACACCCCAACCGCTGCCTAGATCCCGTGTGCCAGAGCGGGATGCGCAGAAGATCCTGGAGCGAGAACCGAAGCGCCGGACAGCAGTTTCCCGAGGCGACGTGCGACGGGACGTTACGCTGCCCGCCGCAGAGTAATGATGGCGTGTGCGCGCGTGGCCGGCGTCAGCACTGACGTCACGGGTAGCACAACCGCCAGGCTCAGCCGGATGAAAATTCAAAAAGCAAGAAGGAGCGCGTGCACATTTCGCCTAAGGGCGGAATCCACAGGCGCTCGGGGGCTAGTGTCAGGGGGATGATCCCCAGGTACCCCATCCGGATAAGAAACAGGACAGTCGGATCGCGTCTGGCTGACCAGATGCAGCCGGACAGGACAGGACGGGCCGGCTATCACCCAGTAGCCGGATCAGCAAAAGACAGCCGGATACGGCAACATAGCCGGACCCAATCAGTGAGACAGGACGACGTGCGTATCATTGCACGGTACGCCCCGTACGATGACAAGACGGGCAACCACCTGCCCATACCAAAGACTTTGCGTGGGTGATGCCGGAACAGTGGCTTGTGCTGACGACGGGCTCGCACGGCGTCCACTGTACCTACGACAGCCATACCGCTCATACTCCGATAAGACAAGCCATACTGGATACTATAGATGACTAGCCGGCTGGGACCCGCCTGTGGGGCCCGCCAGTCGGACTAGCCAGTGAGGCCATTGCCTCTCTACCTATATAAGGAGAGGCATGGCCTCAGTAGAAAGGGTTGGTCTCAGTGCATTTAAGGCAGTAGCAAAAACACAGCTCAAGGAGCACTTGTAGTTCGTACATCCCACATAGTCAGATCAGGCAGGAGTAGGGGCTTTACCTCATCACGAGGGCCCCGAACCTGGGTACTTCTTGCGTCCTGCCACGCTCGCTTGTATCCAATCCCGCCTGCGGACGCCGTCGATAGCTTCCCTGCTAGTCCCCACACCTCTATCTAACCTCCTCAGGTACTGCCGTTCCCAATACAACGACAAACGGCGAACTGTATAAACGCAGCATCACAGGAGTGCTACAACGATGCGTCTCCATGGCCGATGGAAGAGCAGTTCTCCTCGACATCCATGAAGGGACCTGCAGGCACCACGCCGGCAGTCGCGCCCTCATTGCCAAAGCTCTACGAGCTGGATTTTATTGGCCCACTGCCATGCGCGACGCCAAGGACATAGTCCAAAAATGCAATGCTTGCCAGCGATTCGCGGACAAGCCACACGCACTAGGCGTAGAGCTATGGCCTATTCCATTGGCCTGGCCCTTCGCACAGTGGGGGCTCGACATGGTTGGCAAGCTTCCTAGGTCCTCACGTGGAGGTTACGTCTACCTCTTGGTCGCAGTCGACAAATTCACCAAGTGGATCGAGGCCATGCCGGTGACCAACCAATCAGGGCACAACGCAGTCAAGTTCTTTGAGTCCATCGTCTACCGCTTCAGCGTGCCACACAGCATCATCACCAACAACGGGACGAACTTCACATCCAAGGAGTTCCAAGAATTCTGCGAGAACCTAGGGATCAACATCAGCTACACCTCAGTAGCGCATCCATAGACGAACGGTCAGGTGGAAAAAGCAAACGGGTTTGTCTGCAACGGCATCAAGAAGCGATTCCTCCAACCACTCGAACAAGCCGCGGATTGCTGGCCAGATGAGCTGCAATCAGTACTCTGGAGCCTACGTACAACTCCAAACAGCGCCACGGGCTACACGCTATTCTTTATGGTGCACGGAGCAGAAGCAGTACTACCCGCCGAAGTACGGTAAAAGGCAGCGCGCATGGTCGCTTATAGCGAACAAGAGTCATCCCTTGCACTCGAAGACTCTGTCGACCTCCTTGACGAAGCAAGAGAAATCGCCATAGAAAGATCCACGATCTACCAGCAGAACCTGTGCAACTACCACAGTAGAAGGCTTCACCCCAGATCCTTCGTCGAAGGTGACCTGGTCCTACGACTGAAGCAACAGGTGCATCTCAAGCTCGAGTCCCCCTGGGAAGGACCGTACGTGATTACAGAAGTAATCCCAGGTGGCGCCTATCGCGTTCAAGATTTAGAGACAGGAGTCGCATACTCCAACCCTTGGAACGTCGCATAACTGCGACGCTTCTACCCCTAGTCGTTTTTTACTTTTACATCGCAAATAAGGCTACTCAGCAAAGGCTACTTAGCCGCACATTGTACCTCGCACTGTTCTTCAAATAAATTAAAGCTATGTGCCCCAAAACTCCGTGTTCTCCTTCACTTTGTCAATTTTTATACTCGGGGGCTGCGCCACCCTACATACATCTGTTCTCCGAACCAAAAACGCGATATCCTGAGTAGCTGGCACATCAATCGAACCCCTTAACACAAACTCAACCCAGCTGCAACGCACCTGACAGGTTAATAAGGCACTGAGATAAAGGATGGCCAGGCTAACGAAAAGGACTCGCATAGTGCAACGCACCTCACGCTCACAAAGCTCTTTATACACATTCGACAATAAATTATCTACAACATCTATACGAACTTTACAACAAAAGTACACTTATGTGCAGGATACAAATTTGGCTACTCTTCCAACAGAAGAACATTGGTTTGTTCCTCAAAGAAGTCGACGATCTTCTCTGCTGGACGGTCCACCGCCTGATAGTGCGGTACCATATTCCAGGCAGATCCTGCTGGTGGCGCTGGCGGCCCAGAGGCAACAGCGGCAACATCCATGTCAGGCCTGTGCAATCGCACCATTGAGATGGCAGCCTTGGCACCAGCCACCAACTGCTGCCTCACGCACTCGCGAACCACGGACAGATCTTGAAATTTGGCAAGAAGAGCCAGCAGGCTTGATGGAGTGTCATCCAGCGGGAACATCGCCCGAGAAATGTTCTTCAAGCACGACTGCGACTTCTTCAGGAAGAGCAGCACTCACGATGCGCGATCCTGCAGGATCGCCAACATAGTCGCACGATCATGATCTACCCAGAAGTATCCACTCTCTTGAAGTTGCTCCTGGGTGAGATCATGAAGGCGAATGGCAATTCTATCCTTCTCCTCCCGCGGATGGCGCGCGCTAACAACTACACGAAGCAGCATCAATAGCATGAGTACAACGTACTGCTGCGAGTAACTACAAAGGAAAAGATGAGAATAAGCAAAATAACACTTAAACTGGTCGCCCAGCTGTGTCACCTCGCCAAGCAGATATTGCTCGCGGGCGGCGGCTTTTTCTGCCTTCGACTTCCACACGTCTGCGCTACCGCGGATCACAGGCAACTCACACTCCAGCTGCTTCACGTGATCACGAAGTCGCGAAAGCAAGGATAGCTCCTCTACCCTGGAGCATGGTGGTGCCACTATATCATCAAGAGATGGCGAGTCCTGGGTTCCCCCCACGGGATCACTTGATGTACCCTACCACAAGTCAAGACAGAGGCAAAATAAGGCGACCAAATTAACACAAAGGCAAAAGGAACAGATGCATTCAGGATCGGCATAAGTATTCACAGACACACTCGCCAGCAGGCATGTTCTTAAACCAAAAGAACAATCAATCAACTATTACAAAAGATAACTACAGAGCAGCTGGCTTCTTCGACTTCGACAGCTTCGGGGGCTTCATCAAGTCCGTGGCAGTGTCAGACGCCACTGACTTCCCGCTGGCCCCTGAGGCCGAGGCTTTCGCCGCCTTCTTAGCACATTGGAGCTCCTCCGAGTACTTCGCAATAGTATTTATCAAGTGATGGCCATATTTAGCACAGGCAGTCGCAAAAGGAGCAAAGACAACCTGCTGACCATCCGCGCAGCAGGCATCGCCTTCGACACCACGGAAGGATCGATATCAGCTTCGTGGGCCTGCACCATCGCGAGTGTCATGGACGCGCCAGCCGCGCGGAGGGAGTTCTTATAGGCGGAAGGCACACCACCGGCGAATGACTCCACCAGCTCGTCCATGTTATCGATCATCTCAGCCTTCGGCATCAACTCTTCCTGGAGGTGACTGAGGGCGACCTTGGCCTTGGAAAGTGTATCTTGGATAGCGGCGCTATGGTCCTCGACTGCAGACACCGCGACTGCCAGAGCATCGTCGCGACGAAGGGCCTACGGGTAAAAGCTTAGATCACCAGCATCTGCACATGAACCCATGCATGGATCAAAAACTTCAGCGCTACCAGCAAAAAACACTAAGGGTAGAGAAGGACAACAATATCCACAAGTAAAAGGTACCTGAGAGAGCCTTGGCGACTGAGAACAGTTGTTCTTCGAACAACTTCTCCCTAGCCGCAAAGGAGGCAAGCAGATCCTCTTCACGCTTCTGTGCCTCGTCACGAGCTGCGAGTGCCTCGTCGCGACCCTTCATAGACGTGGCAAGCGTTTTCTCCAAGGTGGCGGCGTTGTGCAGTAAAGCGTTATGTTCAGCTACATGGCAATCAAAAGTTGACTATCAGTCGACTATACCAAAAAAGGAGAAGACGAAAAAGAATTAGTGTAGAACACTCACTTTCGACCACGCGGTGACGCGTCTCCAGCATTGCATGCTGGCAACCCATCGCCATCACCTGCTCTGCCACTTGCGTGGCTTCCTTTACAAGGAGTTGTCGCACAAACAAGGAATCAGTGAAAGCAATGGATAACGTCGACTGCCACATTAAAAAGAAGGAAAGATATACTTACATGATCCTCCAATGACTCTGAAGAGCTTTGCTGTACCGTCATCTGAGCAACCATTCGATGCTCCCCTACGTGAGGAGAGCTCGAAGAATTGTGCCTGGAGTGGGTCGCCGCCGGAGGGGAAGGAGCGCGCTCGACCTCTTCCTTGGCCCTTGAGGTCGCGACTCCTGATTCCTTCAAAAACTCGACGTCGCCAGAAGATGACGACACCTCTTGACTACAAGACAAAATCCACATTGAGAAAGAGCAAACTCCAGGGCAAAGCCAACAAGAAGAAAACAGAGAAGAACAAATGAACTCGAAAACTTACCAGTCAAACTTGTCAAAATCAAACGTGGCCTCCACCGACTCCGACAAAGACTCGTTAGGCAATCGCATCTTCTTGTGAGAAGATGGTGCCACAGCTCTCACAGGAACGGCAGGAATTGGTGACTCCGCGCCAACAGCCGTGCCTTCTGGAGTCGAAGGAGACGACGCGTGGGAATCCTTGCTGCGCAAACGCTTGCGAGTGTCCGGGCTCTCGGACTCGGGGGCTTCCTCTTCCACATCAGAAGGGACAGTCGACTCAGACTCGTCCTCTTCCAAAGCTTCGCGAGGAATAATCCCCTCAAGGAGAGGGGCATACAAGGCGACACCGCCCAATCCTGCGTACAGACAGCGAAGATCAGCAAAAAGAACAAGTAAGCAACAGAAAAGCAATCGAGAAAATAAGCTACTGCGTAGCACAACTATACCTCAGGAGGAGGATTCGAAGCATCAAAAGGAGGAACAACCGGCTCACTCGGAAGAACATCCTTGCTAGTGTACTTCGTGACCAGTCGAACCCTCTTTTCCACCTCACTCGCGGACATGCCATCGGCAGACACGCGAGAGGCATCATCAGCACCAGCCCACTGAAACATGGGATGAGCTCTGGCTTGAAGGGGTTGGACGCGACGGCGTAGCCAGGTTCGGATAAGGGTGTAGCCTCCCTCTTCTACGCCTATGCGACACTTGAGGTCGCAGACGCGTTGATACAGCACGTCTGTCTCCGCGAGTTCGGCAGGCATAACTACGTTCTTCCAGGAACGCATCTTCTTGCAGGGAGTCACGGGATCGAAGGGCGCGAGTCCAAAGTGCTCATCTTTGGACTTCTGATCACGGACATAGAACCATTTGTCCCTCCATCCCTGGACGGACTTGGTGAGCTTGATATCGAAGTAGGTGGCAGATGGGTTGACGTGGATTCCGCAACCACCTACGTCATAAACTAAAGAGCTAGATGCGGACTGAAGCTTCAATTTAAATATGCGCTTGAAAAGACCAAAGTGTGGCTCGATTCCGAGCCAACACTCGCAAAGAGTGATGAAGCAGGTAATGTGGAGGATCGAATTTGGGGACAGTTGATGGAGCTGGAGCCCGTAGAACCAAAGAACACCCATAAGAAAGGGGTGGAGAGGCAAGGAAAGACCGCGAATGACGAATGCAAGAAACATCACTCGAAAACCAGCGGGAGGAGCAGGAATGGTCTCATTGCTGGGGACGCGCGCATCGGCGACTGCTGCGGAGATAACTCCATCTTGGCGAAGAAGACGGAGATCCGACGCCTTGACGATTGAAGGGCGCCATGCACAATTTGTCACGCGGGTGCTCGTGACCTTATTCTTCCCGCCGGCGGCAGCGCTGGTGCCCGCAGCAGCAGATCCACCCTTCTTCTTCGCCGCGGTGACGGTGGCCGCGGAATCGTGTTGGACACGTGGAGAAGGAGAAGCGTGAACCGTCCCTCCACTACTCCCATTACGCGCAGAAATCGAGGAGGCATAGTTAAAATAAAGATTACGCACGCCCAGTCAAATCAAAGTCATGAAGTGGGACCCACCGCTCGTCATGTCCCATCAAACTCGCTCACGAGGGCAACTGAGGTCATACAAGCGTCAGCACTGACGTCATCAAAGCTACGTAGTGGGAAAATTCGACTACTTTAGTCCTTGATGGAGTCTTCGACTCCGCCAAGCACTCGGGGGCTACTCCCATAGGGAGCGCTGGCCCTGCACCCTACGATTTTCTTTTCTTTTTGCAGGAACAAGGAAAATCAAAAGCAAACCTAAACCATTCAAAAAAATACGATTCGACTATGGACATGGGTTACTCCCATAGGGAGAGCTGGAAAATTTTGACTAAAACAAGCAACCAAAAGATGATGACAGTCGCAAATGTTATTTAGTCCTTGCCTGAGTCTTCGACTCAACCAGGCACTCGTGGGCTACTCCCATAGGGAGCGCTAGTCGCGCACCCTATGATTATTTCCATAGAAAACTGTGTGTTGATAACGTCCGCACTCGCAGCTCATGACGACACCGCCTCATAATTTTTCCCTACAAAGAGATTACGTCTCCTGGGTCGCCTGAATCGTCTCCGCGATGATAAAATTCGGATGCCGCTCTTACAGCGTGAAGGTAAGACCTGAATAAGACCCGGCAACGCATTTAGCTACGCACTACCAGAAATATATCCGTGCCTACAGGCACGATGAACATGCCTTGACGGACGCGTCGAGTGCTCACACCCGTATAACTGGAATTCGACTCCTGTAAGACCTCCGCGGCCTGAGTCGAATTACGCCAGCACTCTTTCGGATTCGAGTCCAGGGACTCGAGTTCGAGTAGATTGCGTTGTTTCACCCTAAGGTGGTTAACTAATACTGACACTTCGGTTATATCAGGCACGTATATCAACAATCCCTATGGCACAAATAAAAGCAGTCGAAATGTACTCAATCAAGCACTCGAAGACTTCAAAAGTCCCCAGTCGAATCTATGATTCCACTGGACACTCGGAGGCTACTGACATGGGTATAGCCTACATGTACTCGAGCATGGTATATACGGTCCAAATACGTACAGGCCCACGGTGTCGCCAAGGCCCGGATGAAAGGACTTGAGTGACTTGCGGACTCTCTATTGCTTGAAGAACAAGAAGAAGCTAAAGATAGAAAGTTTGAAGGGGAAAACCCTAACTTGTAACCGACTCGACCTGCTATCCGAGACCTAGCCTATCTATATAAATGCTAGGAGGGGGCGGCGAGGAGGACACACACAACCCTAGTTTCCGCAACCCTCGCCAGATTGCATCTGCGCACCATTGTAACTTTCGACTGCTTCGATAATTCCACGAGCAGACAAGCAGGAGTAGGGATCTCTACGAGGCCTGAACCTAGATAAATCCTTTGTTCCCTGTATGCTTGTTTGCTAGCCGATAGATGTCTCCAGCGCTCCCTCCTTCTCCAAAACCCAAGTCCATAACAATGGGCATTGATGAGTTAAACCCTCGTCACCAGTCGAATCTGCGATTCCACTGGACACTCCGGGGCTACTGACATGGGTATATCCTACAGGTACTCGAGCTTGGTATATACGGCCTGAATACATGGAGGCCCACGGTGTCGCCAGGGCCCAAATGAAGAACTCTAGTAACCTACGGACTCTCGATTGCTTGAAGAACAAGAAGAAGCTAAAGATAGAAAGTTTAAAGGAAAAAACCCTAACCTGTAACCGACTCGACCTGCTACCCGAGACCTAGCCTATCTATATAAAGTCTAGGAGGGGGCAACGAGGAGGACATACGCAACCCTAGTTTCCACAACCCTCGCCAGATTGCATCTGCGCACCATTGTAATCCTCGATTCCCTTGATAATTCCACAAGAAGACAAGAAGGAGTAGGGACCTCTACGAGGCCTGATCCTGGGTAAATCTTCGAGTCCCCTGTGTTCTTGTTTGCTAGCCGATAGATGTCTCCAGCGCTCCCTCCTTATCCAAAACCCAAGTCCATAACAATGGGCATTGATGAGTTAAACCCTCGTCAATTATCGTACCTAGCTGTACCTCAACGATCCTTGTTCTTTCTTGAAGGGATTGCAAATTATTTCTCAAACTAACAGCTTGGTTAGATAATTTACCAAGCATAGCATCATGGTTCTCCGTGATTTTGACTAGAATATTATTTTGTTCGTTTTGCGAGTCTATGAAAGACTTAAGCGTTTCTTGGAGACTACCAATACTAGTTCCCATATTATTATTAGAGTTATTTGTAGGACTAGCATAATGTTTCTGAAAATTAGGATTGTAACTCTTCTTCCAAGCAGGATTATAATCATTACGAGCTACGAAGTCTATTTCTTCTATATTTGTTTCGGGGGTGGCTCTTACCTGAGCTTCCTTACCTTTTACGGCTAGTATGAGCTCATCCAACTTAGCATTGAGATCTTCATTCTCTTGTGGTGAGACAGAGTTCACCTTCTTCGTGTTTGATCATTCAACATGCCATTGGGCATGGTTGTCTTGCATATTGTCTAGCAGTTGCTTTGCTTCGGTAATATGTTTACCCATGAATGTTCCTCCAGTTGCAGTATCAAGCACTAGTGGAGGATTAAGAGCATTGTACACAGGATTAAGAGCATTGTAAAATAAATGGAGGATTAACCAATCTTCCATCCCATGACTCGGACAGTTTCTTAGGCATTCTTTCATTCTCTCCCATGCAAGCACTAGTGGCTCACGCTCTTCCTGTCTAAAACTAGTAATATTAGATTGAAGTTCCATTGTCTTTGCAGGTGGGAAAAATTTAGTCATAAATAAAGACGTATATCCCACCCATGATGTAATAGTATTTTTAGGCAAAGATAGCAACCATTCTTTAGCTCTTCCTCTTAGAGAGAAACAAAATAGACGTAATTTGATCGCATCAGGGTCAATGTCACCCATGACGTAATAGTATTTTTCGACCCATGACGTAATAGTATTTTTCGACGGGAGAAGGGTTTGGAGATCTGGAGGCAGCTTTCTGGCGAGGTATGGCTTCTGGGGCACAGAGTCTTCTTGTTTCCCGTCGCGTGAGGCTTCTTTATATAGGGCTCCCTTCATGAAAGTTGTTCTCTTTGACCTAACGGAGGCGGCGCCAACTATATGACCGAAGCTATACGGTCGGAATTTTTGCTCCGGCCGTATAGTTGGTCGTTACAACGTCTGCCTTCGTTGGACGGCTCCTAGTTTCTTCTAGTCGAAGGAAATATCGTATCTTTAATTTTAATATAGTGATTCCCTCCTTTAAACGATATAATGTACACAGGAAAAATACAAGAACAAAGGATTGCATACCCCTATGAATATTAGCATTAGCGGCAGGATTTAGAGAGATATTTCATCAAAAATATGACTAATATCCAGTTTAAATGTGGACGTAGATGGCTATATTTCAGAGCCATCAGTTATCAAACAGAAAGATATCAATAAATCAAGTAAGGCGAACCTTTAAATTCTACGGCTTCATTCCAAATATTGATAAAACGGGAGGCCAGGTCGACCATCTCACGCATCAGTGGCTGCAACGTAAAGGAGAAATTCCCGAGGGCTGAGAAAGGGGTAGCCACAGACAAAATGAAAAGTCAACAACAGGACAAGCACTTACATCTTGCATACCAACTTATGCGGGGTTTTCAGCTATCGACATGCCTTTACCCGCTTTTTTATCTTCTTGGGTGGGGGAGGTTTTAGAGAGGTAGCCACGTTCTTCGGTCTCGGATTTCTGCAGGTGCCTCTTGCGGATCCTCCGGCTCCATCAAATGAACTGGTGATTTAGCAAATGGCGACGCAATCGAAGCTCCAAGAGGTGATCCTAGAAAGTCTTCTTGTTCCTCATCACTTTTATTTGTTTACAAGAAAATTGACTTCAGTAGGGACACCGTATCATGTAAGGGAAAATAAAGGAAAGTGATACATACGAGGATATGTTTTGGGTCATGCAGAGAAGTTCCATCATTGGGGGAGCAGAAGATACAGGTTCAACAAATTTTGGCTTCGAACCTATTGAATCGTCGGAGTCTTCGACCGTTTCGATAGGTTCGGATCGCTTCCTTTTCCCGGCAAATGGAACCCTCTTGAAATCTTGGGAGTTAGTCGAAGGGACGTAGGTAGTGTCATGAGAAGATTCAGCAAAAGATGCCTCCCCTTCACCTTCGGCTACAACTCCCATACTAGAAAATTCTTCGGATGCTACGGGGTTGGCCGGTAATTCCCCCTTTTCAGGAAGAGGAGGAAATGCGTACAGATGGTCATGACACTACAAAAAAAGTACAAAAGAAACAAGCCAGTCAACAAGGAGTGCATCATAGCAGAAATGGCAATGGTACAAAAAGGAAAAATATAAAAAGGGCAGCCGATAAACTTACATCGGGAACAAGATCTTTCTTGCGGAAGGGTTCCGATCGACGCTCTGAAGGAACTGGGTTCTTCTTAGTTAAAGTGGTGAACGAACATACCATTTTCTCAAGAGTCTCAACGGGAAGAGGGTCCGGTGAAATCCGCATCGGATCTTTCTTGCCAATATAAGACCACATACCAGCTAGTCTAGCTTGGAGAGGTTGGATACACACTCCAAGAAAATAAGTCATAATCTGCAAACCTATTAGTTTGTGACCAACTTCAGTGTACAGCTTCTCGATCTGCTTTAGCAATGGATGGATTTATTGCATCTCTTTGGCACTTGGGTGCTGATCCCATGAATCAAGTCGCCGACAGGTTTTCTTCGAGTCAAAAGGGGCCAACCCGAACTTCTAGCACTCAATCTACCGGTCCTTGATGTAAACCACTTAGCTTTCCAACCTTGGTCAGAGTCCGCGATCTTGAAATCTAAGTATTTAACTTCTTGGTGAACGGATATGATGGCACCACCCATGTCGTGGACAATGATGTCCGTGGCATTGCGGCGAACGCAGAAGAAATATTTCCAAAGGACCCAATGCGGATCGATCCCAAGAAAAGACTCACACAAGGTCATAAAGTAGGTGATGTGAAGAATAGAGTTTTGCGTGAGCTGATAAAGCAGCACACAGTAAACGAAGAGCAGGAATTCATGCGCTAGAAGGGAGAGGCCACGGTAGAGAAAATAAATGAACATTACCTTCCACCTGGGCTGAGGCATAGGATCAGCTTCATCTCCTGGAACCATGAAGGAATCTTGCTCTAGGAGGCAGGACTTGTGGGCTTCACGCAGCTCCTTCTTGGTTCGCTTGGAGGCCTCCCAACCGACGGCCCTTTTATTCTTCGCCATAACATCGGCGGTGGAAGAACCTCCTCTGGACCTGCCCATGATACCTCTGGAGAAGGAGCACATAGTGCGCGCAAAAGAAAGGTGAAGCAGGAAGCAATGGAGCATAGGAGTGGCACAACGAGGAAGATGAAGTGAATAACAAAGGAGGGAAAGTAAACAGTAAAGATTTTACCCTAAAGTTTATAAAGAAAGGGACAGAAAACGTCAGCCGTCCGATCAGGATGGTGAAAATCAAAATACAGGGGATGACGACACGTGGCGAAGCATCACAAAGCGGAAAATGAATAACAAGTACTATCTCATAACACAATATCCACCATAGGAATTACAAAGATAGATCCATATTTATGCAAGGCACATCATATAGACTTCAACAATGATCATACTGAAGGGAATATGCCCGAGAGGCAATAATAAAGTGGTTATTATCTTATTCCATGTTTATGATAAATGTTTATTTTGCATGCTATAATTGTATTGATCGGAAACATCAATACATGTGTGTTTAATAAACAAAAAGGGTTCATAGTCATGCCTCTCTTATAGACTAGCTTGTTGATTAACAAGATGATCAAGGTTTCCTGATCATGGACATTGGATGTTGTTAATAACAAGGTCACAACATTAGTTGAATGATGTGATGAACATTCATCCAAAGTATACCATTACGATCAAAGTCATTATGTTTATATTGCTATAACATCATACAAAGTAATCTTTATCCTTAGACCATGAGATCATGTTAATTGCTAACACCGAAAGAGTATCTTGATAACATCAAACGTCACACCGTAATAGGGTGACTATAAAGATGGGTTCAGTGCTACGATGGTGTTATGTTGAGGCTCATGGACCAAGAGTGGAATTTGTCAATACCGATGACGGATAGATATACTCTCGCCCCTCTCGGTGATATCACATTGAAATAGCTTGCAAGCAAGTGATGTGATCACTAGAATGTTATATCACGGGAACGAGAAAAGAGTGCATGTCGGTAACGAGATCAAACTAGGTATAGAGATACCAATGATCGAATCTCGGACATGTAATATATCGCGAGACAAAGGGATTTAGTTACTAGCGTTGAAGGTTCTCATGATCACAGAAGTCATCGTTGAATGTGTAGGAGTCAGTATGGATCTCCAGGTCCCGCTTCTGATTATTGATCTGAGAGGGGTCTCAATCATGTCTGCATTATTCGCGAACCATAGGGTGACACACTTAAGAGTTACCGGACACCATTTTGGAGCACATATGTTTCACACGGAAGAATTGCAAAGCGCAGTAATTGTTTCGATAGAAACCAGAAATTGTTTCGGGTGAAACTGCAGAAAGTAGTTCTGCATGTGATATTTAAATATTGCAAGGGGTTATATGTGAATGTTTGTTAATTAAAGTAATTAACAAATTCTGAATAAATTTAATAAAAGAGTTTTATTAAATGAGAGATCATTAAATTTGGAGAAACTTAATGCATTTAAAGTGGAGACTTTAAAAGGGAATGTGAAGAGGCATTTTAATGTGGGGGGGGTTACCACCACATGAATGGGGGAGGTGAGGGGTCACCCCCCCATGCGCCGGCCATGGAGAGAGGGGGCACCCCCCTCCTCCTATAAAAGGCCACCCATTCCCTCCTTCATCCACACACCTCCTTATGAAGGATCTCTCTCCCCCTCTAGAATTATTTCCCCATGGTCTCGGATTAGCGAGATACATGTTCCAGGTGGTATTTCGTCTGGAAGGAGTTGCTGCTTCCGTTGGATCGCTGGAGCGAGGAGGTGGAGGTTGTCCGGTGGCTTGAACGTGTGTGCGAGTGCGGATGCGCTGCTGATTTGTGGCGCTCGGACTTCCTCACGATCTTGAGATCGGCAAGTGTACGACTACATCAATCGCGAGTTCCTACTTGTTAACAAAGCTCGTTGTCTACGAGGGTAAGTTCTCGTTGGATGTATGTCCAACCGTTGCTTTGTACCTAGTAGATAGATCTTGGCGTGTAGTTCTCATCGTAGGATTTTTTTTATTTTCTATGATGCGGACCCAACAGTGGTATCAGAGCCTGATCTATGCGTAGGTGCTTTGCACGGGTAGTACACATATGTTTATATGTGGGCGATGATGATTATGTTATTGCATCTTCTATGTATTTTGGATATTGGTGGCATAGTGGGATGAAGCGGCCTAGACCAACCTTATATGTCATTGTATATGAGACCGGTTCCACGATTGACATGCAACTAGTTTTGCATAAGTGGTTGGCGGGTGTCTGTCTCTCCTACTATACTCAATATCTGATTTACAACGAGTTGCTAATAACTTGGTTATCCTCGTTGTGGTTCATGTTCGTAGGTAAGAATGGTTCTATCTCCGAAAGCCCTAAGCCACGTAAAACTTGCAATTAATAAATTAGAGGCGTCAAGTTTAGATCGTTGCTGGGCTAGTGTCTTGATATGGTATTGTTGTAAGTAGATGTATGATAGATACTCTTACACCACATTCAACATGTAAGTTCCATAGACCTTGGCCTTACACACAAAGGAATGATAGTGATCATACCATGATGCAAATGATAGAGATCAAATGCATGAACCATATCATCTCACTTTACACATTAGATGTTAGCATCATATACTGCTAGTTTGGCGCTTTCTGTAGCATTGTAAGTTGATCCCCCATTTAGATATCAAGATAAAAATGTGTTATTCCTTAAGTATGCACCGTTCTATGGATCGTGTTTCGAGACATCACGTGATGATCGGGTGTACTCGACTCGACGTTTTCATACAACGGGTGTAACACAGTTTTACACACGCGAGTACTAAGGTTCTTACTTGGCGAGCCTAGCATGTACAGACATGGCCTCGGAACACGGACTAAAAGGTTAAGCATGAGTCATATAGTTGATATGATGCCCATATTGATGCTCGCCTTTGAAGCTACACCGACTCACGTGATGATCGGACTTGGTGTAGTGGATTTGGTTCATGTAATCACCAAAAAGGCATGAGGGATGTCGTTTTTGAGTGGGAATTCATTTCTAATTTGGATTAGTCGAACTCAATTTGTCATAAACTAAATCGAAGTGAATTTGCATAATTTGTTGTAGTCATTGGCATCTCTTCACTACCTTATGCTTAGTTTTAATTGAGACAGTAGAACTATAGAATTCTGGATATTAACTTTACGAACTGGTATCGTATTGTTTTGAATGTCAATTTAAAGTTTAGAAGTCCTATTGCAAACTTTTAGCAAACTCTATTTACTCCATGAAGTTTAATAAGTAGTATTAAATCAAGAGTAAGAATTCCAATGTTAGTATCTAAAGTATCATGTTTGCCTCCATGATTATTGATATTCAAAAGTTGTTTTAATATCAATATTATATTGGAGCTAAAAATTGTTTTAGAAACCATCATGTGTGAAAGATATTGTGATATCTGAAACAATGTTTTTGGTTGCATTATGATAGAGTATAATTTAGCAAAATACATGTTCTCATGATGTATGAGAATTTGTGAAGGATGGAGATGTTGGGCATCCGAATCTCCCAAAAGGTTTTGGGAACTAAAATTATACTCGTCATTCTTCCTTATAAGCTATAGTAGCTTGATCATGAAAGTTGTCATGATAAGGATGAATAGAAGATGTAAGTAAAATGTTTACTACACTAAAAGATTACTAAAGAATGGATTTTTGAAAGAATACCAAACATTTGATGATGGTGATCCACTTCAAAGTGCAAGTCCAAAGGTATTAGTATTTGACTATATACAAGCTTTGTACCATGTGTCATGTTAGTGACACCACTATTAATGTTGATAGATTCTTTTAAAGGAAAAGGAATTGCTGAAAGAGAATCTATAAAATATTTGGCAGGAAAGAAAAGTTAGAAATGTCCAGCTTAGGTATATAGAAGATATACATGTTATGGCTATATTCCTTGCTTGTTAAACAATGTGGTTCTGAGGTACTGGATACCGGTATTGGATACCGAATTGGTTGGTATGAAGTGTCATACAGGACAACGCAATTCATGAACTGCAATGGCCTAAGTAACTAGCAAGAGAATAAGTGATGTTGTTCATCGAAAACAAATAAAGTGTTATTGTGTGTTTTGCTGTCATCAAACCTAGCCTTCAAGATTTGTTTTAAATACTTGTTATTTTGTTCTGGTATTATGAGAACAATGGTTGTTCAAATAATTACCGTATTCCATAAAGGATGGATGAACTTTTACAAGTCTAGTGGGAGAAATCACATCCATAAACATTATTGCTAAAATGTCGCAAGACAAATGATTAAAAGATTACTTATGAAGTGACATTGCTGTTTTAAATTATATTGGAAAGAAAACATGAAGAAACTCCATGTTGATGGATTTTTGGAGTCTTTGATTTTGATCAATTGACGCATGTGAGACTTTCCTCGAGATAATTGAAACTCCGTCCATAGGCCAGAGAGGAACGAATGACTAGCTTATTGGAAATTGTGCATGCTGATGTGCATAGTCCATTATGTGTAGCCATATGCGATGGATCTTTTTGCTTCATATGCTTTCTCCGAAAATTTGAGTGAATATATCTGTATATTTACTTAATAAGGAAGAGGTATGAAACATTTGAAAATTGTTCAAAGACTTTCAAGATGAAGTGGAAAATCATTGTAACAAGAAAATAAAGAGTTTATGATTCGATCATAAAGGAAGATACTTGAGTTACATATTTATCAAAACACTTAAGATTTGAGGAATTGTTCCATGATTTGTGTTTCCCGATAAACCATGGGAGTATGGCATATTCGAGAGATGAAATCAAACCATGTTTAACATGGTAAGATCAAAGGTGTCATTTATAAAACCGCCATTATGTTTTAAGGATTAAAGCTTTAGAGACTACCCCTTTTACACTGAAAAGAGCACCGTCATGATCCGTTGAAATGACACCATATAAGTTATGGTTTGGGATAAAACCCGAATTGTCTTTTCTTAAATTTTGGTATGCTATGCATAAGTAAAATGTTTACATCCAAAGTCGGATAAGTACGTCTTTGTAGGTTATCCCAAAGAATCTGTTGGGCATTTCTCCATAAAACCGAGGACAAAAGAGTTTGTCACTTGGAACGTCAAGTTTCTTGAGAACGAATTTTTCGCGAAAAGTTAAGTGGGGGGAAAATAGAACTTTGATAAGGTTGTTGAACCTTAGCTATATGTGCTAAGTAGCGCAGCGCCAGAAAGTGTCCCGGTGGCGGCCACAATGCTCATGGCTCTCGTGATTATAAAAGGTGTGATCTCGGAGATTAGAGTTCCTATTGAACCGTGTGGGTCGGTAAGAATCAAATAGTGTGATTTGATAAGCAAGTCGTTATTGTTTTGACAATGATGAACCGACTACATGCAAAGAAGCAATGATGGGCCCTAACTCCATAAAATGACTAGAAGTCATAGAATCCGTGATAGTATCCATACATGAGAAATCAAGTTTCTGAACTTGGAAGACCCTCTGGAAAGGCATGAAGCCTATCGGTCGTGTCTGGATCTATAAAGAAATAAGACATGGATGTTTAACATCTATGAAATAGTCGACATGTCGGAAAGAAGTTTAAGGCAATGTTCAAGGAGTTGACTATGACAAGATTTGATCTTTCATAGCGATATATAGTCTTGACGGATTAATGTACCAACCACTACATATAATTTGGTATATGGTGGTTAAATAAACAAAACAAGGTTCTTCTAATAGAACGGTTACCTAGGACGTGTACATGACATGGTCCGAAGGGTTTTTGTTAATTCATAGGGTGCTAAAATGGCATCTTATATTGACACAAGTTAAGAATTTCATTAAAATTAGATTTCGATGAAAGACTTGGGTAAAACCGGAATATTTCGCATCAATATCTATATGGATAGATTGAGGCACTAATATGGTTATGCCAGACATACATATATGAGATATTGAAAGGGTTCAATATGGAAACAACAAGAAAGGTTCTTGCTGCATGGAAAGGATTGTATCAAAATTCAAGTGTTTCAACACTTGGTGAGTAAAATCACATGAAGATTTTGATTGATTATACCACAATATGTATATATCCAGAATGTCCTATGATCTAAATGTTATGAGCACATACCAGAATGATTCATAAGATGATCACTGGACGATAGTAAAGATATTCTTATGAGCTTTGGAAGGACTAAGAATATATCATGCATAAGTGACAAATAGTTAAAGGTAGTTCATTGTAAAGTGTTACATTGATACTAGTTTTGTCACAAGATACAAATTAAATTTATCTCAATTTAGACTATGGGTGGCACAATGTAATGGAAAGGATGTTCCATGATGGATTTGGATGACTTCCAAAGTTGAGCCATTGTGACGGATACTACAACAAAAGGCTAAGTATATAACTGCTATAGTAGCAGCAAAGGAGGGCATTTGTGTTAAGTAGTTTGTTATCAAACTAGGTGTGGTTCAAAGTGGGTTAATACTATGAAGATATATTGTGTGACAATAATATCAACATATTTTAACCCGAACAAACTAAAGGTCTTGCCAAAGGACCAAATTTATACAATGCCATCTCATTTGAGAATGAGTGATGCGTAGAGACGCAAAGACATGCAAATACACACGGACCTGAAACTGTCAGATCCGAAGATTATGTTAACCACTAGCAATAGCGTATATGCAACACCAGAAAGCCATAGGTGTTCAATACGCAAAGTTTTTCAAACTAGATTATTGACTCTAGTGCAAGTGGGAGACTGTAGGGAATATGCCCGAGAGGCAATAATAAAGTGGTTATTATCTTATTCCATGTTTATGATAAATGTTTATTTTGCATTCTATAATTGTATTGATCGAAACATCAATACATGTGTGTTTAATAAACAAAAAGGGTTCCTAGTTATTGATTAACAAGATGATCAAGGTTTACTGATCATGGACATTGGATGTTGTTAATAATAAGGTCACAACATTAGTTGAATGATGTGATGAACATTCATCCGAAGTATAGCATTACGATCAAAGTCATTATGTTTATATTTGTATAACATCATACGAAGTAATCTTTATCCTTAGACCATGAGATCATGTTAATTGCTAACACCGGAAGAGTATCTTGATAACATCAAACGTCACACCGTAACAGGGTGACTATAAAGATGGGTTCAGTGCTACGAAGGTGTTATGTTGAGGCTATGTATCAAGAGTGGAATTTGTCAATCCCAATGACGGATATATATATACTCTGGGCCCTCTCGGTGATATTACATTGAAATAGCTTGCAAGCAAGTGATGTGATCACTAGAATGTTATATCACGGGAACGAGAAAAGAGTGGTAATGAGATCAAACTGGGTATGGAGATACCAATGATCGAATCTCGGACATGTAGTATATCGCGAGACAAAGGGATTTAGTTACTAGCGTTGAAGGTTCTCACGATCACAGAAGTCATCGTTGAATGTGTAGGAGTCAGTATGGATCTCCAGGTCCCGCTTCTGATTATTGATCTGAGAGGGGTTTCAATCATGTATGGATTATTCGCGAACCGTAGGGTGACACACTTAAGAGTTACCGGACACTATTTTGAAGCACATATGTTTCAGACGAAAGAATTGCAAAGCGCAGGAATTGTTTCGATAGAAACCGGAAATTGTTTCGGGTGAAATTGCAGAAAGTGGTTCTGCATGTGATATTGAAATATTGCAAGGGGTTATATGTGAATGTTTGTTAATTAAAGTAATTAACAAAATTCTGAATAAATTTAATAAAAGAGTTTTATTAAATGAGAGAGCATTAAATTTGGAGAAATTTAATGCATTTAAAGTGGAGACTTTAAAAGGGAATGTGAAGAGGCATTTTAATATGGAGGGGTTACCACCACATGAATGGAGGAGGTGAAGGGGCACCCCCTCCTCCTATAAAAGGCCGCCCTCTCCCTCCTTCTTCCACACACCTCTTTGTGAAGGATCTCTCTCTCCCTCTAGAATTATTCCCCCATGGTCTCGGATTAGCGAGATACATGTTTCTGGTGGCATGCTTCCGCTGGATCGTTGGAGCGAGGAGGTGGAGGTTGTCCGGTGGCTTGAATGTGTGTGCGAGGACGGATGCGCTGCTGAGTTGCGGCGCTCGGACTTCCTCACGATCTTGAGATCGGCAAGTGTACGACTACATCAAGCACGAGTTCCTACTTGTTAACAAAACTCGTTGTCTTCGAGGGTAAGTTCTCGTTGGATGTATGTCCACGTGTTGCTTTGTACCTAGTAGATAGATCTTGGCGTGTAGTTCTCATCGTAGGAATTTTTTTGTTTTCTATGTTGCGGACCCAACACATACATGGAGAGATTAGATCAAGTTGCCACCATAAACCCAAATTCCAGGGGATGGACTACTCCCCACTCCGAGCGGAGACACCTCCCATCGATTTTCGAGAGTCTACCCTACCTGCGTTGGCGCCAACGAGCGAGCGGCGGCGGAGGTCGACGCAAGGGAGGAGGCGCCGGAGTTCCCCGCTTGTTCCCTAGCTAACGACCTTCTTCTGGTCTGTGCCGGCGCCGACGAGCGAGCGGCAGCGAAGGCCGGCGCGAGGGAGGAGGCGCCGAAGTTTCCCTCTTGTTCCCGACTGATGCATGTAAAATGCATACATGAACTTTGTAGTTTGTTGGCATGATTTCTCATATATTTGCAAGATATATGATGTTAGATCCTTTTTTACATTGATTTCAGAGATTTTCTAAACAATCCCCTCTCTATTAGCGTTTTTGACTTAAAACGAGCTACAGAAATTCAAACGGAGCTAGGTTGACAGGAGCTGTTAGATAATTTCCATAGAAATCCAACAAGATAAAGTAGAATCCAAGGGGCCCAACAAGCTGAAAATGGCAGCCCATTTACTACAGGGCGCTCCACCTGCATGATCTTAGCCGTCGAAACTCCGATGCCATTGATTCCACCGCCATTCGCTTCATTTTGACCTTAAAACATCTATATATACCACCTGGCGGCCTTTCTCGAGAAGCACGTAGGCAGAGATTGAAAACCAAGTAACAGAGAGCCAGCAGGCCATCGCCCGAAGGAAGATTGGAGGGGAACCGCTGTCGAAATCGCCTGCGGCACGTCTCCTCCTTCACCAACGCCTCCTCGTCGCTCTCCATGATGGGGGGCATGGCTTTGAAGAAGGAAGGGGGCGTGGTCAGGGCGTCTCTGGAATCGTGTCCGGGTCGGGGACGTCCGGGGATGTCCGATTCATGGTCAGGATGCCAGGGTTGTGGTTGTTTTGGGTTAAGAAACACTTTCCAAAAAGTAGGAGGTTTCTAGATAGTTATCTAGGAACCTCTTAGTGGGGGTTCTGAATAGTCCTGTCCTAGAAGGATTTTTCCTATACATGACATATTCATACTACTCCCAGGTGTAGTTACACCAACGTGTGTTTCATACTATCTAGGAAGTATCTACCATACCGGAGAGTATATACGCGTATTATAAAGTATATAATACTAATTAGGTAGTATACGTACTACATTTTTGGTACTATGTATGATTTTTTCACAGACTTCTTTTTCACGTACAAATATGAAATCAACCAGTAAATTTTTCGCGTACCTTGAGTGGAAGTATCTTAGATATAGTATATAAATATACTCTAACTCATAAAGTATCATATATATATATATATATATATATATATATATACACTTTCGTATGGAGTATATGAGGCATAGGTGTAACTACACCCAGAAGTAAAAAGGATTTTTCATATATATATACATATATATATATATCGAAAATAGTGGGATACACATGCGGCTAGCTACGCACTCACATATAACCATTGGATCAACTACAAAGTTTCTCAGGTGTGAACCCAGGAGCCAAAAGCAAGCACACACGCTGTTACAACTTACAACACATGCATATTTTCCCAACCAAAACCACCATCCGTTATGGCCACAAAAAAGGAAATGCCACATCCAACTCCACTAGCTAATTGCAAAATGAGAACTTTCACTAGCGAATTTTTTTTACCCACAATAATGTTCCATTACTTTTTTGCCTACAATCCAAGCTTTGTGGCCCTCTCCAAATCCTTTATCAGCTCAGCTTCCAACGCGACAGAGTTCTACGCCCTCCTCTTCCACCCCTATATGGAGATCACACAATAAGCTCGCTGCCGCAATAAGCTAACCACGCTCAAGTTGAATCCCAAATTCCCACACCAACGGAATTGTTTTTGGAGCCACAGGCAAGAGTTCTACACCTACTTTTTCCATGCATGCACGAGATTTTACCCTACTAGTTTCCCTTGCTTAGTTTCTATCGCTTCAGTTTAGTTTTCGCAGATTTTAGCACGCGGAGAGACTCTGCTTGGATGAGCAGCTCCAGGGGGACATGGGGAGGCAGGAAGGTCCGTACACGGAAAGAAGCACCGGCGAAGGCTGCGAAGAACATCAAGCAAGCATCCTATGCGAACTCGCATCTTTTCTGCGAGCACAACAGCACTGTCAAGCTTTTTACAGAACAGCAGAAAAGGCTCGCCCAATATACTGGATTTCCGTCATTCGCAAAACCGATGCATGCAATCCAGTTCGACAGACAGTTCACCGCTTGGCTAATGGCCAAAGTAGACACCATGACGAGGACAATCGGCCAAACTACCGGTCGGAAGCTCATGTTCTTCGAAGAAGACGTTGCCATCGTTTTCGGCACGACTATCCGCGGGAAAGAGGTATGTGATGCATCCCTAGATAAATCGCAAGCTATGCGATGTAAAATAGAGGGGACCATAGGCATGGACGAACACACAACCTCCCCTAGGGCCGCCGCTAGAAAAGGACACTGTGAGAACTTGCTAGGCGCGAGCTTTCTGTAGAGGAATGCAATGCGTTCAAGGTTTCATTTGAACAACCCGGGTGAGTGAGAATCCGTGAACTTCTGGCCAGCACTCTCCAATCCCGAACTGATAGATACACACATTCAACTGGGCATCCTACATAATCTGTTCTGTTATGTCTGCATGCCACGCACGGAGCAAGGATGGCTACCCGTAGAAACACATGGTACACGCCACGCGCCGGAACGGCCCTTTTCCTACAGGTATGTTCTGTCAGTTTGCTTTTTCCCCCGCGCACTGGACATCCGTTCTTCTTCTTTTTTTGGTCTAGCCCTTTTGTGTCTACAACCTTATTCTCTTTTTTTTTGCCCGTTCTAATTGAACTCGTCGCAAATCTGTACCCAGATTTTCTATCTGGACAAGATGGATTACGGCACCATTTCATTGCCGAAGGGAGGCCGGCCACGCATGGACATGTACGACCACCTCATGGCAGAGACCATCGATCGGTCTTAGGGGCCAAACACCGTGCAGAATGTTTGGCGCCGGTGAGGTAACTGCAAAACCCATTTTATCATGAATTCATAGCCGTTACTTTCACTGGTCGTCACGCTCGTAACCACCTGTTTCTATGTTGCCCCGCCACGCAGGCGAGAAGGGTTCCTTTTTAACAAGACAGCTCCCGATCGAGAAGTTAAATTTGAATGATGAGGCTGCTAAACTCGAATTCACCCAACCACCTACCACCCGCAAGCCTGTACACGAGGGCCGAATAATATGCCCGCCAAGAGACACATCACGCCACCCATGTCGGCTGAAAAAGTTAATTAGCGGCAAGCAAGTTCCACAGTTGGGCAATCGGATCGGTCGGGAGACCCCAACAGGTCAATTACCTTTTACATATCACGCAAACTTAAATTTCCTTCCCGCGGCCATAAACCGCGAGGCATTATATTATTTACATTCACAACGCAAACAGTTTTTGTTGTATCCATTTTCCCGATATATAATGCAGGATCTAGATACGCCACGGCGCTCCTAAGTTCATAGAGATATCATCAGCAGACGTTATCGCACAATTCGGGGAAAATGGACGGCTCGAACCAGACATGTGCGACGTGCTTTTGCGACAATTCCAGCAACCAAACCAAAACGGATTACTTGTGGATTGGAGACACTTCCTTGAAGCCGACTTCTCGGTGATGGCATTTCTCGCCCTCTGCCCACTGTTGATTATCTTTTGAGCAAGTCCATTTTTTCGTATTCCTAACTTTCTCACTTTTTGGCGCGCCCCTCATATTTTTTTTGACTTCCTCCCATTTTGTTTGCTGAACACCACAGATGCGCGTGATAGCTGGTGAGGACTACATTTCATCGAGACGCATACAACACCAGTGGGTTGGTAAACACATAAAAAAAGACAGATATGACTACGGCCCAGAAGCTCTACAGTTCTGCCGAACTTTCGGTGGTGTTAATCAAGGGGGCAGACTTACGTCGGTACGTCCTTTTCACGAATCGAAAGCAACAAATTGTTCTCACACCGGCTTTCCGCGGAGTTACTGTTTGACTTACTACTCCCTCCGTTTCAAAATATAAGATGTTTTAGCTTTGTGAAAGAAGTGTATCTAGACTCATTTTAATGTGTAGGTTCATTTAGCTTTGGAGTGAACCTAGACAATAAAAGGTCTAGATACACTCTTTTCGTAAAGCTAAAACATCTTATATTTTGAAACGGAGGGAGTACATCTCAATGCCAACACCGGCAGCTTGCCTCCAGAGTTCGTTCAGGACATAGATAGCTGAATTCGTACAGGTTTTTTTCCCCTCTGCAGCGTCCATGCATGCACCACTCTCAAGGCAACCCGCCGCCCCCTCCGTGGGTAGGGAACACTATTAGGTTTGTTCGGTTCATCCACTTCCATAGTAAATTGGAGTGGTTTGGGAGAGATTAGGAGGGATTTTGATTTAGATGGGATTTAGTCCCTCTCAACCCCTGCCAATCCGTTTTAATTTTAGTGAAACCGGACAAGGCCTTAGGGTTTCTGGCACACACGGTGGCAGGCTCACGTGGGGCAGAGATCACTGCTAGGGTTTTCTTTCTTCCGGCTCACACGGGGCGTTATCTGACAACCTTAATAACAATAATAATAGCCGTTTCCAGCCCGGCCAGGACTTTGATGTAACCGCTATCTACTAGTGATCTGTACGCATAGTAGGCCTCTTTTTTTCAGACTTCGGACTATTTATGTACCTGCAAAGCTGCATCACTTTGTACGAAATCCCATTTCCTTAGTATACGCTACCATTTAATTAAAATAACTTGCACCACAAGTCGCAAACCAACCTGTGGTTGGATGGTTAGGAGGTTGGTTGTACCCCCAGTCCACTAGAGTTCAAACCCCAGGTTTGACACTGTATGTTGCATAAAAGATAAAATATTCTTTCAGTGGGAGACGATGTTCCCGTCGATAGCGAGGCGCCCGTGGTGACTTCGTCAATCTTAAGACCCGATCCACCGGCTCAGGCTCTCGGAGGTGCTCATAGGGATAGGGTGTGCGTGTGTGCGTTCATAGGAGTGGTTACATGTACGTGTTGTCATACGACAGCAACCGTGCCCGCATTTTTTAGTACAATTGTACGTTACAGCATCGTCCTTCGTACTCCCATGGAAATTGTTTGAATTCGAGCCACAACGGTTGTGGAAAATGCCGAAAACTTACTAAATACATGTTCGATACGCTCACCCAACTCTAGTCGAAAAAATAGGATTTCACCCGCCTTTAAAGAATGAAGCCAGGTCGGCCGAACAGATACAAGGTAGACGGGAATCCCCTCTTAGAAAGCAGACCAAAATAAACAAGAAAAATACGGAAAATCTAAACTTGCCACTGAAAACAAACAGACAAGACCAGAGTGAATCATGACTCAACGCCGACACCCCTAAGAGGGGTAACGTCAAAGCACGCCTCCGACGCCGAGAACAAAGGTCAATGGGTTTTACCGGGAGCCCTGTCGCGCAGAATGGAGCCGCATCGGCGCACCCAATAGGTTAATGATACCAGCAGTCATCAACGTCGATGGTGCCGAAGCTCCTTTTGCGAGACCAACGCCAACCTTTCGGACCGCTCCTCGTCCTCCACCACACCTGCGTTGTCCCCAAGATACGCCTCTCAACGCACGATCTGGGAGATGCCGAAACTGAAGCGCCACCAACACCAAAGCCTCCCAACACCCTCTCCTTGCCACCCACAATGACCGAGGGTAGGAACCACAACCACTAACACATCGCAACTAAAAGGAAAATGCCTCAAAGCAAACCACCATCAGGCAGCGCAGTCCACCTTCCAGGGCCGCCGCCCCGGTGTCCGAGATCTCGCACTTGTCATGAGAATGCACAAGGACAAATCCCCATATCGAACAAGAGACAACAAAGATAGCCCTCCAGCACTCGAACATGGGTTCAACGAGCAGGGCAGCCCGGCAAGTAAAACCCGCAAGAACCAGATGATAGGAACTGCTAGGCGTATGCTTGATCCAGGTCTCCACACTAGTAGGAAAAGCCTTAGAGCGATTACTGGCATCCCAAATATAAAGCACGGCACCACTTGTAAGCGAACCAGTAGTGTCATTGAGACGCCACCACCTGGACCTACCCATCGCACTAGGTTAGTGGCGTGCGGTTTAAATGCCACAAACCGATTTTCCCGAACGCCGCCACTAAGCCTTTTCCTACTAGTGCCATGCACGGGGCAGCCACCCGAACCACCTCATGGTCAGGGGATGGGCCCCTAGACCCACGGTTGACTCTAAAACCCACGGAGGCCGCTAGACCTGCCTACCCAAATCAGACCAGTATGGTCCTAGATCCGGGCTGAGGCAGGCCCAGAAGCCTCCAGTGTTGCTACACCTGCCGCCTTCGGCCCGGACGAGCAGCACAGGCCTCACACTCCTTTGTGCGGTGGATGGAATCCAAGGCACTGTGGTCGCCAGCGACGATCTACAAAAGAAGCAATGACATCCACATCCAGCCCCCGTGCTAGTAAGATGACCCCGCCGCCTGGGCCAGCCGCCCCCAACACGATGGTCCCCTGTAGCCGCACCTCGCTCGCCCACCGCGCTAGGAACAATAGGGCCCGCGATGTAGTTCGCCGCCGCCAGTCCGAGCTTCCCGGCATCACCGGCACCAGCCGGCGACTACAACAGCGGGAGGGAGGGGGTATGGGGAGACGAGAGTAGCACGGCTAGGCTAGGATACTGGTTGATCGCGGCGGCCGACCAAGGAGCGACACGTCTGTTTTTCCATGTTGGATCACATGCAGTTCCACACAAATAAAGTTACCAATCCAGAACTTAAGGCGCCGTATAGTACCCTAAATCTGGATGGTCGGCCGGTCTTGGAGATGCGAATATGAACCATACACATGTACGATACCGTATTTACCGGTTTGCTTCTCCCTCCACCGGCATGCACACACCATAAAGCGATAGTTACCATTGGAGATAAAACTATAGACCACCTGCCACAACCATATACACTGCCACACCTACATGTACAAAAGAAACACACCGATTGCACAAACTGGTTTGCCACATGGACAATGAAAAAAAGAACGGTCATAGTGCATGCCACAAAGGAAACAAGTGACCACACTAAAATAAACCACGAACTGGTTTGCCATGCTAGTTACCACCAAAAAGTAGAACATCGTTTTAAAAATGCATGCCACAAAAGCAAAATCGGCGTTGTTCACAGCAAGCACACTAAAAGTAAAATGCACACCACGGATCAAAGTCTGTGGCTTCTGGGGTGGCAGGAGCAGACCTATTTTTGCATGCATGCACGATGCTGTTGACGGTGCGAGACGGAGATTCTAGGTGCCGTCGGTCCTTTTATGCTCTCTGGTCGCTGCATCGGGATTAGTGAACCGTTTTGCTCACCATATCCAACGATTCCTACTACGTGCGTAGGTAGCCGCACGCTTATAAAATCCGCGTCTATATGTGGCCAGCATACATAGTTACAATTACAACACGGCATGTACCTGTATACAACATACATAGTTACAATTACAACATGTACCTATCCAAATTTTCAATGATTTCAAATACCCGCAAAAAATCTCTAGCATAATATTTGGAGAGATATAAAAGATGGATTATTATTGAACTTTAGGGAGAACGGTTCTTAAGTGGTTGGTGGATTACATGTCGGCATATGGCCACTCAATCAGAACAACCACGTCCCCCATAGAAGAATCGTCCATCGTCAATGTCAGAAATAGGATAACAGTCTTCCCGGCTTACGAAAGATGGCAAATCTCCGTTGACGGCATGGTAAATGCCATCTAAGTCGATAAGACTGAGACTATTGATGGATGCTGCAGTGCCGCTTGATGGAACATAGCCATTTCCCATAGGTGTTGGTTTCTGGTGAGATACATAGCCACCAAATCTAAGCTCCATTGGTTTATCTATCATCCCTGGAAGTAAGGAGCTCGGGAAGTAACCCACTTTTTCAGGAGAACTGTTTGATCCATAATATACATGCCAATCACCAGAAGTTTTGTCCTACAAGCATGGACAACAAATACATGTATCTATTAGGATAAGAAAATCATTTACTATTAACTAAAAATAATAAAGAATTATAACTGATTTCTTTATGCAGTATATGGTAAGTGGGAGTGCGCACTGGATAAGTATAGAACCATTTTCCTTTATATGTAACCAGTCTCCTTAAATCCATGGTGCTAGAGCGATGATTAATTACAATGCATTCAAATTAATTTGAATACTTCCTTCGTCCACAAATAAGTATACTTCTAGGATTGTCTTAAGTCAAAGATTTAAAATTTTAATCAACTTTATTATATGTAGTAGCAACATATATAATATCAAATTGATATATTATGAAATTTCACTTCAAACCGGATCTCGTGATATGATTTTGGTATCATAAATGTGGCTACGTTTTCTAAAATAATTGGTCAAAATTTAAAAGATTTGACTTAAGATAAAACTAGAAGTACACTTATTTACGGACGGAGGGAGTAGGATTTTATATTAAAATAGCTGTCTGGTATACATATCCACATAATTCTTGGCTCCCTATATGTATAGTGAGAAGAAACGTCGAGCGTACTGGGAAATTGGCAATAATTTGCGGCAAGCATTAAACCTTGATCATATAAATCTTTATCTTAATAAACAAATAAATAAGGGCATTTAAAACTTGATCAGAGCCTTCGACTCTAAAGACACGAGTAAGAGAGTCTCCAAATAAAAAGTGAACATTTACAACACTAGTTAACATGGAGCATTTAAAATTTGATGATATATCTAAATAATACATATATCAGTGCATTTATTTCAGCACAAATTATCTTCGATAGATTGTGTGCATCAAAAACTAATTTGAATCCATTAAGAAATATCAACATAAAGGGTGCCGATCGAGATCTTGTGACCCCTTACAAACAATGTTAACTTGCCTGAGTCCAATAAATTCAAACTCTGTAATCACTACAACAAACGTGATTATACATGACACTTATTCTGTGATGATTCGGCAAAAAAGGTCAGAGATTCATCCAAATTGTGATGTTTTTTTATTGAATCATCACTGAATGTGGGTCACAGATAATCACATTTGTTGTAGTAAATCCTATTCTAACACCTTAATAAAATCCCAATCGACATAAAGAAGAAAATTGAACAATATGTCATCAGTATTTATATATATACACATACATGTTAAATATGTCATAAATCTCATCCTAGATGGTAGATTCAATGGTAGTGAACTAATATTTTATATTACTCTAAGTAGTCAAATTCACATCCTTATTTTTGTGTGAATATTAGCTAGATGAGCGAAACTAATTTGATATACACAATTACAATTTTGTGAATTATAGGCATGCGAATGTAGACCATGTAAGCACTCCCCTAACACAAACTTACAAGTGATAGGGCTTTGGTTAGCCTTACTTTTGACTTTTTAGAATCTAGCTTATAATCCTAAGAAAAGTACAAATATAGGTGATCTCCGCATATGCCATCATGCAACAATATCCATTCAAAAGTGATAAAGCCAAAAACACCTATTTTCGGGATTTTTTGGTATATAAGAAAAGGTAGAAAAGGAAAATAATAAATGATAAAGAGTAACTAAACACGCCCATAGAATGAGATAAATCAATGCATCAAACTCATTTTGTACAAAATTACACTCGCAGTCACATTCAAATAAGCTCTAATGTCCAAGTAGTTTTCAAAGAATTCATGCATATATGTTGCAATACACATCAAGAACAACAATTGCAATAACTTCATGAAATTTCAAAAATAATAGCACATAATATGCCCATATCTAAATAATAACTGCTACCATAACAAACGAACTAGTACACTTTAGTATTAATATTTTACCTTCAATATCCTTATTGTGATGTTTGGTTTGTTTCCATCAATGACATCGCCTGGAGTAGTATTTGATGATGTCTTTTGAAATCCAGGACAAATCATGTTCAAGCAGCCCTTGCCAGGAGTCGCTCCTATCTGCCATTGCAATGTCAGATCTCATAAACTTTTAAAAAATTGCCCTTCTACATGAACTTTTATTGTGATCCTAATAGTGTGAAATGCCAAGGCTACGTATTACATGACATTAATTACCTACAATATCATATGTGAAATTATTATTCTATGATACATGATGCGAATTACCATGCCAATGTATTTATGATACATAAATGCATAATTTTTAATAGGTAAATACAATATAAAGTTAATATCCATACATTACTAAACACTTTTAGATAGCGGTCACTCGTCCCATTTTAGAAATACAAATACTTCAATATTATAGAGCTTTGACTTTGCAAAAAAGAAACTTACAGCCCATCCAACGTAGAAATGAGTCTTGGAATCCTTGTACAAGCTTGGATGAATCTATTGACGATTTATAGTATGTGTTAATATTGAGGTTAGAAGTCAAAGGCTAATAGTAATTGTAATGTTGACAGTGCGATAATTTCTTCTGAACTAATCATTTTGTTTTGATAACCATCCTTTGATAGATACATTCCTATATTCATAACACTTTGTATGAAACAATATTGTTAAACTAAATAAAAAATGTATGAGGTTTGCATAAAACTTTAGGAAATAAAAGGCCTAAATAGTGCATGTGCATGCTAAGTATTATCCAAAAATGTGGAAATAAATATGTAAAAAGAATACACATATATTATATTACCAGGCCCAATTAGATCACCAACAAACTTTCGTGGAAGGCTGGTGTACACATTATTGAACATAAACCTATGAACTTTTTTAATGTAAATTTTCATATATATGTTTAACTTACATGCCATCCAAGTTGAATTGCATTATCAAAGATGGTTCTCCATCTCCTCTAGTGAGAACCCAAGCGCCAACTGCACTTAATTGTCCAGGTTGTAAATTCAAGCCATGGACATCTTAATAGTTTATATCACTTTTTGGAGGCCACACATGATGGGTCAACTGTCCAGATAAAAATAGCAACATAAATGTAAGAAAATTCTTTAAGGATGTCAATGGTAAATAATATCTAGTCAAACGAATTAAGTGCATGACATATATACTACTCACATAAGTGTATGTCGAATTGTTTCCTGTTGCAAGACCAAAACTTGGCTGGAGGAATTCAGGGTGAATTTCAAGGGGTGTGGTTTCTAGATGACCCACAGAAGAGAAACATCCTCTTGCGATTGTGTTGGTGATTAGCACAACAAACAACACAATCTGATGAGTATGTTTCTCCATTTATTTAGATGTGAAGAGTGAACCGGTGGTGTGCCTTGTGTTATGGACTCGGGTATCTCTATATATAGTAGAAGAGACTTTGAGAGTATTCGGAAATCGAGAATAATTGGTGGCAAGCATTTAAAACCTAATTATACAAAATAATTAAGCGCACAAATGAAATATAGACAAAAATTCTTGAAGAAATCTTGAGATTAAGAAAGAAATCAATGATGTCATTTAATACTTGATCACACCCTTGGTCTAGAAATATTTGAATAAGAATGTTTCCAAAAATAAAAATCTGGCATTTATGATACTATTTAATATGGAGCAATTAAAATTTGATACAGATATCAACACATTTATATTAGAAAAAAAAGATCTTCAAAATATTGTGTACTACCCAAAGTGAATTTCAATATTATATGCATTGCGATTTAATTTATTAGAGATATTAGCAGGGCTGGCATGCGCCACGCCATGCCCGTGAATGCTTGTTTGCTAAGAGTACCTATAGAATACCAGCAAACGATACGAAAACACTACACTACCATCGAACTATCATAGAGAGATGCCCCTACTCACAACACCGACGATTGCAGCTCGGCTACACGACAAAGCTTGAAGCTATAATGACATTGCTCTATCCTAGTTTTTTGGCCCACCCTTGCCAGAAACTCCTCAATAGCCATCCGACTTGTACCGGCAGCGCCAGAAACTCCCCGGGAGCTATCCGACTTATGCCTGCAACCCAAGTATCGACTTATAGCCTGAGAGGGGTCAAGTCACTGCACCGGCTTTGTGAGAAAGTCGTTTGAGTAATCAGCAACATAGCCTATCACGTGCATAATTGCTGCCAAATACCAAGAACAATTTAATTCGCACAACGCTGCCTAGGAATGGGGCATGTCGCTGACACCATTTCTCAACGCATAGACCGAGATGGCCCATAAACAAGTAAAAACTTGAAAAAGGGACATCTCTGGAATTTGGAGTTAATAGCATAAAACCACCACTTTAGTAGCTAAGTTTACTATTTGGTACTACTTTACGTTTTTTCTACCAAAATCTACAACTTTTGTCGTCGGTTGTCTCCGAAAACACCAATTCGCATGTAAACACGAATTGACACTGGTGCTAACAGCCCGGGCCCATCGTCAGTGCTGATGTGGCACCCCGGTTGACGTTTCCTGGCATGCCCGTTAGGGCCGTTAACGGCGCGCGGACCCCACCGCCGCCCACCGTGGATAAGGTGCACGATTCGTTGACCCCGAGCTCACTCGCGCACTCGCTGTCACTGCCGCTCGGAAGGCCGCCGCCGTCCCTTGTCGCCGCCCCCGCAACCCGTTCGCTCCGTCCGTTCGCGCCGCCCGTTCGCCATGCCCAGCTGGCACGACGGCTCTTCGTCGAGCACCACCGGTTTAGGGTTAAGCAGTGTTCAGATCCTGGAATTAAGGTTAGGGTTCCTCCCCGTGCTCGACCTTTGGGACCTCACCGCGCTCGACTTTGCTCCTGACACCATGGATGACCCTTCTTTATGTGGCATAGCGGTTGGGTGCAATGATCTCTGCCGCTGCCACAAACTCGAGCCGCGCAAGTGTGTAGCTTTTGAAGGAACAAACACAGGGAGGAAATTCTACCTAAACTTAAACCCCCGTATTCCAACGCATCCCTTCCAACGGTAGAAACTATACGTTGCGAACCTGCAGTGTGTGTGTGCCCAACTCGCCACCTCTCTAGCCTACATGCCTCAGCCAAACAAAAACAAAAAACACTCCACGCACACGTTGAACAGATAAGATGTTGGATTATAACTTCCCCCATCCCAATCGCCTCTGAGAAAAAAAAATCCTTCCTTAGATATCGCTTCACGCCTCCACCTCCAGGACTCTCTCCTCCCACCGGTAACCATGCCCCCGCCGCCACCTCCATCACGTCGAATCGACGATCCTTCGTCACTGCTGCAGATTATTCCCCGTTCATGTTGGAAGGAACCTGATTTGATGGTTCTTTTTCCATGGCGATCTCTCTGGTGCATAAGGTAATATCTACGTCTATCAAAATCCCTAAGACTCCTCGAAATTTGTAGGCTCGTTTCCTGGCTTCACCTGATTTTCATTTTTCTACGGATCATATTCGGTGCTTCATGTGCAGCTTTGGTGTCTTCTGGATTCTTGTGTTCTTGGTCGGCTCTCAACTACGGCCACTGTAACCGGCATCTCCTGAAACGGCACCAGTCACGCCACCGCAAAGTAGTGTTCCCTGCCTCCCAAATATTACTATGTGCCACCTTTCCTCTATGTTGAAATTTCTGAGTATGTGTGGTTCGGTGGTCTAGATTATCACCTCTGATGTTTTTGGTAGCTTGGTCCTCTTCCGATGTTGTACATATAATGTCTGAACTTCTACCTGTGCTCATGCGATTTATTTATTTGTTCCAATTGTGAACATCCAGCCTCTGCATTGCTCGTATTTTTTAGATGCGTCAGCCACTCTAAAAATGTTAATACTTAATACTGGCTCATGGTATGTCTTATTAATTATCAAATGATTTTGCAAACCTTAATTGTGTTTTTTCTTGTGAAATACTATTATCAATTTCTACCAAAATTTCATACGTATCAGTTCCAAGCAGTTGATTACACATGCGCAGCTTGGGGAAATATATTGAATTACTTTGCTCGACTAACTGTGCCGGACCATAATTTATTCTTGTGGCTTTCTATGTCAATGGTTTTCAGCTTCAGGAGATATCAAGGCACGTATAGCTACTGCAGAACTGTAGAAACATGGACGACTGTGGGATGCCAACACATGCTTACATATGTGTACTTATGTAAGTGATATTGACTTCTGCATTTTTGCCCTCTTTTATCGCTTACACTATTCATGTATTTAGGATGATTTGAAGAGACTTGTAATGGAGAAGTCAAATTTTGCCAGCACGAGTAATGGAAAGATAGCTCGTAAATCAAATGTCTTGAATGCAATACTAGGAGTAGAGAAACCTGGACATGTACATGGGCTAGGACTAGTTCTGAATTATAATCAGGTCTATGATGAACTGTCATATTCGCCCCACTTTTAGATTATAGACCTTGCTTCATTGAAGGATGTATATATTTTCTGATAGACTTCACATAGAAAAATTGAATTACACATGAAAAACAAGGATGCTAAATGCTAGCAGTTCTAAATAAGAAGACATAAAACTATGAGAGATAGGTAAACTGAAAGGACTTTTACATTATTCCATAAATGTACTAACATTTTATTCAGTATTATAGGATTATTTTGGCCAAGGTTGAACAAAATTCAAAGTCATTTAAGTATATGGTGATGGTCAATCAAGAACTCGTCCGTTGGGAAACAAAGTAGTCTTGGTAGTGAAGGCTGCATTAATTATTTCATGGAGTAGGAACAACACTAGTTAATTATATGGACCTGCAGTCATGAGTCCTGCTATAGATAAAGTATGTACTTCCTCTGTCCATATAAGTGACTTGGATTTGTCTAGACTCGCATGTATCTAGATATGTTTTAGTATGTAGATATATGTGAATCTAGAGAAATCCAAGTCACTTATTTATGTATCTAGATATGTTTTAGTATGTAGATATATGTGAATCTAGAGAAACCCAAGTCACTTATTTAGCACATGAAGAGAGGTAATAATAATAAGAAGGGTGCAAGCCAGCCTCTTCCGAAGAGGATCCGGGCTCAGGACGCTATCATCGTACCATCCACACAATATGGCTTGCCCCGAGTGCATGTAGCTGGTGATCCGATATTGACTCCAGATATGCTTCACGACACGGTTGGACCCATGTTAACTTTGCACGAGGGTGTCAAGACACTAGAGGGCATCCTTCTTAAAGACAAAGATCCAAATTACTCGGTTTTCATGACCAAGGTGCCATTCGACGTGGGCTTCGTCGATGAACCCCCCGCGGATATATTCTTCATAGTGTACGAGGACATCTTCAAGCTGTTTCTCACGAAACGGCTGGACTATAACTTGGTCCGCCTATACGCGCTCAATCTGGCGATCAAGAGAGAGAGAGAGAGAGAGTACCCCGGAAGTCGCGATAGTGGATCCCTACTACATGCGGGACAACCAGTTGGTCGAAGGATCAGAGGCACGGACCAAGGTGATGGCGTACCTCGATAAGTTCATGGTGGACAACAAGAGGAAGGACACACTTCTTTTGCCTTTCTTTCCCGAGTAAGTACACACTCGCTCATTGCCGTCGTAACTTATGCATTTCTTATAGATTTCTTCCTTTGCTCTATTTCCAACATTCCGTTCCAATTGTGTTGCGTAGAGACAAATACTGCACACTAATCGTCCTTGCCCCGAGGTATTCACTAGCCACGTATTTCGACTCAGGGAGTTTGACGAAGAGGAAAGACTACACCAGAATAAGGGGTGTTCTCAATGAGGCTCTCGAGGGCTACGCCAAGAAGGGATGCACCTTCGTAGATAAGGGGGAATGTATCAAGGATGGCAAACACATGTTCAAGCACGTGCTCGAGTTCCCCTGCGTCAAGCAGCCGGCTTCTGGTGGCTCTAAGGAGGCCTTCTACATCCTCCATCACCTTAAAGGCTATGTTCGGGATTGCCAGAACCTAACCCTGCCATCTAGTCTCCGAGGATGGGCCAAAACTTTGGCGCGAAGCGACGATGATGATCTTAGAGAAGACTTCCATCGCATTCAGCAGAAGTTGTTGCAAATCATCAATGAAGATGTCAACATAAGGGGGACCCTACAACAAGCCAGAAGGTTGAGTAAGAGGGAGATCGAAGAACGCCTCCGTAAGCAGGCTGACACAAGGACGTGGATGACGAAAGAGAGCTATCTACCGTTCCCGAAGCTGAGCGAGAATAAGAAGTCTTCATGATCGATGTGTGCCTCTAGCATGATCCAGTGTGTGTATATTCTCAATGGACGCCTGATGTAGTGTGTGTGTCATAAACTTTACTATCTTGTGGTCGAAATGGTCGTTATTGTTAGACTTAAACTATCTACCTCGAGCTCACGCCAGAGCAGCGGAGGAATCCCAACTGGAATCCCGACTATTTCCCAACTTGGGAAGCCTTCTTCATCAATCGGCGTGAGAGGGCGCTCGCCAGGCACGAGGAGGACGGCCCACCTCCTTCGAACTTCAACGAGGCCGGCCGTCGGCTGTGGTGGCGCGGCAGGACTCTCTAGAGTGTCATGGCCTACAACACGACCGACAATAACCCCCGCCTGCAGTACCCTCAATCCAGCCCACGCGTGCCCAACCTTCAAGGTTCGACTACGGCGACCCCGACGACGATAGCGACAACGGCGCCGACGACTACGACGACTACAATGGAGCGTATTACAGGGCTAGGCAGGAGCATGACTAAATCACTCCAACATTAGGCATGTTTCTTAATTTTTAGTTGTGCTATGTATCTTAATTTTCAGTTGTGCTATGTATCCTTAGTGTTTGTGGGTTCCTTCACTTGGGATGGTTCCTTCTCTTTGGGTGATCACCTCCCGCGGCTCAGAACCCGGTCGTCAACGTCTAGTTTGATTGAGCAAGATGTATTACATGAAAGGGTTGTGGTTTAATACATTACATAGATTTATGTCTCAAATAAAAGGTTTAATACATTATTTCACATCACCAACATCTAGTGTTGTGGGTTTCTTCTGCACCGTAGCCATGGAGAATCTTCATCATTTAACAGGATGCTTGGGTCAGTTTTCACTTTGAAGGGAGGAATTTCATGAAACTTATTGTAATGTTCTGACATGTCTGCCTTGTCATCCACTCCCACGATGTTTCTTTTCCCTGAAAGAACTATGTGGCGCTTTGGCTCATCGTACTCTGTACTCTTTTGCTTATCTTTCCTTTTTCTCCGTTTGGTAGACATGTCCTTCACATAGAAAACCTGAGTCGCATCGTTGGCTAGGACGAATGGTTCATCCATGTACGAAAGATTGTTGAGATCCACTGTTTTCATGCCGTACTTTTGGTCTATATGTACCCTGCCTCCTGTCAGCTTGACCCATTTGCACCTAAACAAAGGGACCTTAAAAGTAGGTCCATAGTCAAGTTCCCATATCTCCTCTATGTACCCATAATATGTGTCCTTCTGCCCATTGTCATCTGTTGCATCAAAGCGGACACCACTGTTTTGGTTGGTGCTCTTTTTATCTTGGGCGATCATGTAAAATGTATTCCCATTTATCTCGTACCCTTGGAAAGTACATATAGTCGAAGATGGTAACCTGGCCAACGAGTACAACTCATCTCCAACAGTGGTGTTATTCATGAGATCTGTCTGCAACCAATTGCCAAAATTCTTCTCGTGTTCCCCTTTAATCAAGGTTTCAGGCTTCCCCGGGTTTTCGGAGCGTAGAATATTCTTGTGTTTCTCGATATACGGAGCCACCACGGTGGAATTGTGTAGAACTGTGTAGTGTGCTTGAGTGAAAGAATGCCCGTCCCTACATACCATTGATTTCCTTCCTAGTGTGCCTTTTCCAGTCATCCTCCCCTCATACCGAGATTCAGGAACACCAATCGGCTTAAGGTTAGGAAGAAAGTCAACACAAAACTCAATGATCTCCTCTGTTCCATAGCCCTTGGAGATGCTTTCTTCTGGCCTAGCACGATTATGAACATATTTCTTTAAGACTCCCATGAACCTCTCGAAGGGGAACATATTGTGTAGAAACACAGGACCGAGAATTCTAATCTCTTCGACTAGGTGAACTAGGAGGTGCGTCATAATATTGAAGAAGGATGGCAGGAACAACAACTCGAAGCTGACCAGACATTGGACCACATCAAACTGTAACCCTCATAGACTTTCTCGATCGATTACCTTCTGAGAAATTTCATTGAGGAATGCACATACCTTCACAATGGCTAGTCGAACATTTTCTGGTAGAATTCCCCTCAATGCAACCGGAAGCAATTGCGTCATAAGCACATGGCATTCATGAGACTTTAGGTTTTGAATTTTTTTCTCTTTCATATTTACTATTCGCTTTATATTCGACGAGAAGCCAGGCGGGACCTTGATACTGAAAAGGACTTCAAAAAAGATTTCCTTCTCTTCTATGGTAAGAGCGTAGCTGGCAAGCCCTTGAAACTGCCCTGGATGCTTGCCGTCTCGTCCTTTATGATGTTGCTGGTCCTCCCGTGCTGCCGGGGTATCTTTTGACTTCCCATACAAGCCCAGGAAGCCTAGAATATTCACGCAAAGATTCTTCGTCAGGTGCATCATGTCGATTGCAGACCAGACCTCATGCACTTTCCAATAGGGTAGCTCCCAAAATATAGATTTCTTCTTCCACATGGGTGCGTGTCCGGTAATGGGGTCTTTCGGAACAGGTTGTCCTCCAAGACCCTTTCCAAAGATTACATCCAAATCCTTGACCATACCAAATACATCAGCACCACTACGGGGGATAGGCTTCATCCGGGTTTCTGCCTTGCCATTGAAATGCTTGCCTTTCTTCTTTAAGGGATGACTGGGCGGAAGAAAACAACGATTGTACGGGTACACATTCTTTCTACATTTATCCAGATATATACTTTCAGTCTCATCTAAACAGTGCGTGCATGCATTGTATCCTTTGTTCGTCTGTCCTGAAATGTTACTAAGAGCAGGCCAATCATTGATGGTTACGAACAACAACGCTTGTAGGTCAAATTCCTGCTGTTTGTGCTCATCCCACACGCGTACACCTGGTTTGGCCCACAACTGTAGAAGTTCATCAACTAATGGCTTTAGGTACACATCAATGTCGTTGTCGGGTTGCTTCAGGCCTTGGATGAGCACTGGCATCATAATGAACTTCCGCTTCATGCACAACCAAGGAGGAAGGTTGTAGATACATAGAGTCACGGGCCAGGTGCTGTGACTGCAGTTCTGCTCCCCAAAAGGATTCATGACATCGGTACTTAGACCAAACCATAAGTTCCTTGCGTCACTAGCAAAGTCCAGGAAGTCTCTCTCGATTTTTCTCCACTGTCGACCATCAGCAGGGTGCCTCAACATCCCGTCTTTCTTACGGTCTTCCATGTGCCATCGCAACAACTTGGCATGCTCTTTATTTTTGAACAAACGTTTCAACCGTGGTATTATAGGAGCATACCACATCACCTTGGCAGGAACCCTCTTCCTGGGTGGCTCGCCCTCAACATCACCAGGACCATCTTTTCTGATCTTATATCGCAATGCAGTGAATACCGGGCATTTATCCATATTATCGTACTTCTCACCGCGGTAGAGGATGTAGTCGTTAGGGCATGCATGTATCTTCTGCACGCCTAATCCTAGAGGGCAGACAAGTTTCTTTGCTTTGTACATACTGGAGGGCAATTGGTTATTCCTTGGAAGCAGATTCTTCATTATTACCAGCAACTTTTCAAATCCCGAGTCAGTCATACCGGTCTCTGCCTTTCGCTTCAACAATTCCAGTGTGCTACCCAGCTTCTTCTGGCCATCTTCACAAGTTGGATACAGCAATGTGTTGTGGTCCTGTAACATCTGCTCGAACTGCAACCTCTCCTTTTCTATGTCGTAGTCTCGCCTTGCATCACTAATGACCCGACCAAAATCATCAACGGGCTCATCTGGTTCCCGTTCTTCACCCCCTTCTTCTTCATTATCTTCAACTGCGGTATCATCGTATTCAGGGAACATAGATCGGTAGTTGTCATCATCGTTCTCTTCTTCATCCCCGTCTTCCATCATAACCCCTATTTCTCCGTGCTTGGTCCAAACATTATAGCCGGAGATGAAACTGGACCGAAGCAGGTAGCTCTCAATGACTCTTGAGGAAGTGTGAGCCTGCTCATTCCGATATTCAACACATAGACAACACATAAAACCATCCCGCCACTTGTTCGCCTCGGCCACAAGGCGAAAAGAACGCACGCCTTCTCTGTAAGCGTCAGAGTGTCGGTCACCGTACATCCATGGGTGGCTCATTTGCATCATACAACCATACATAAATATCAAACACAATCACGATGCTTAAATTAGTACCGCGCGGTCAAAACGAGAAAATAGTTGCTAACCTTTTAGGACACTTCAAAACAAAGAGGAGAAACCTTAAGTGTCACTCTGGCACCTCATATCATATTTTTTCTTGTGTGAACTCAAGTGACATCGCTCTAACATGCATTTCACCGAACACCTCTAGTGCATATGAAGAAAAAAGTTAGCACAAAGTTATACCCACCTCTCACATAGGAAAATAACAGGAGAGAGTGGAGGGATGGGTGCATATATATAGGGCCAGGCCATTAGTCCCGGTTTGAGATACAAGCCAGGACTAAAGGTTCTGCCAGGAGCACGCGCGCCGGCCCAGACCCATTTGTCCCGGTTTGTATCTCAAACTGGGACTAATGGTTCCTTACGGACCGGGACAAAGTTCCTCGGCCTCCTCGGGCCATCTGGTTCGGACCATTAGTCCCGGCCCCAGCCACGGCCGGGACTAGTGGCCCGAACCAAAGGCCCATTTTCTACTAGTGACCTCCACCCCGATGACCACCTCCTCCTCCACGGTGACCTCCTCCTTCTCCTCCTTCACCACCTCCGGCAACCTCCTTCTCCTCCACCTCTGGCGACCTCCTCCTCCTCCACCACCACCTCCGGTGACCTTCTCCTCCACCTCCGGCGGACTCCTCCTACTCCCACCACCTCCGACAGCAGCCTCCTCCTCCTTCTCCTCCGGCCACCACCTCTGACGACCCACTCCTCCTAGCCCTCCTCCAGCCTCCAGCCACCCCCATCACCACCACCTTCGGCCAGATCTAGATCTGGCCCGCTTTTTTTTGAAATTTGAAAAAAAATCTGTGGTGCATATTGGCCATATGCGCCACAAAAATTTGAGACCTGGCCCGCTTTTTTTGAATTGGGAAAAACATTCTGTGGCACATATTGGCCATATGCGCCACATAAATTTGAGATTTCTGTGGCGCATTTCAATATGCGCCACAGAAGATAAATACCAGTGGCGACGTATCAGTGGCACATCAGATATGCGCCACTGAAAGTGAAAAAATGTGCGCCAACGATAAGAGGTTTCCTAGTAGTGGCATGGTGCAAGGACAGATTTCTGGTGTACCGAGGTGGAAAACGGTGGCACTTAGACTACCCTCCCATAATAATGGAGAAACAAGGTGCGGCGAGGATGCAAGCGCATGCATGCTGACTAGGGGAATGTGGTTGAAAATGGTTAGGAAGATTGCTCCGTGAGTACAAAATCAACGCCAAAACAAAAATTCGGCCGAAAGCCCGCCACCAATTTTCATCCATGGCCAAATTTTTGATATGGTCTCTAGCAGATCAAATCACAAGATTCGAGTAGTCCTCGTGAATTGCCCAACGCGACATGATCTAAGCCGTATGCATCCATTCGATCTAATGCCTCCCACCTTACCTCTCCTCCGGACGAACGCACAACGCCACGCCTTCATCTGTCACATATCGTCTCCTCCTCCTCTATCCCTTCTTCTCGCTAGCAACTCTAGCCTCGCCGCTCCCAACCGATTCATCGCGCATCCTCCATGCCCTAGAAGACCGTTGCCCGATGCTAGCCCTCGCCATCGCCTCCATCCAAAGAAATAAGGGGCCCACTCGTGAGCAAAGTATAGCGGGGAAGATGGGCACACACGACCAATGTCGACGACGTCATCGGCCGTCTCATCATGCACTAGAGAAGCGACAACTGAACGATGACGAGTTCATCTCAACTTGCTGACTGGTACTAAGGAGACTCACATATATGAGACCTATGCTCCGTTTGAACTCTTTGTTTTCCTAATACCCAAGTATTTCAATACCATGATATTTTAGTGCCCGACAATGCAATACTTTAGTTTCTCCCCTTCCTCAGTTTTAGAAAAAAGAGGTCCTAACCTTTTTCTCAAATACTGAAAAAAAAAACCAGTTTTGATGATACTATGGTTTATAAACCGATAGTATTTCTTGCTTCCAAACACATCGAAGTATCTGACACTAAGTTATTTGGAACACGTCTAGCCAGCCATCGGTGGCCAGCTAGTCCAATGGAGCCACCACACCAAAATATAAAGGACACTGCAACCTTACCCAAAACAGCACGTAGACACTCACCGCTCGTGCAATTTATTTCACGCGAAAAAAATTCAAAAAGTCATATCGTTTAAACCGTGGCTCAGAATTACGATCTGTTTCATAATTGGGTTTATCGCGATGAGATCTTCACAACTAGATACCATTTGTATATGTTTTAACAAACTTTTTTTTGCAAAGCAACTTAGTGTCATGAGAAATCAACTTAGTACAAAGAGTTGCTCTTAAACTATTTTTTTGTATATTTTGTATTCAACTTAGTTTTTGACATACCCACTTAGCAATAACAACCAACAACTTCATAGTCTTGAGACTGGCAACTTTATAATACTAGTTGCCCACCATATATTGTCATTGGCAGCTTAGTTTCTGAGGTAGACAACTTAGTATTTATAAAAATACAACTTCATAATAAACAGTGCGCAACTTAGTTGTAGCAGTAGACAACTTCATGACAATAGAACGAAACTTCACAACGGTGATGCTACCCTTTTAATAGTACGCAACTCATACACGGTGATAGATAGGTTCATGATGATGGTGCACAATAAAATAAGTTGTTGTTCATCAGGTCACTAGGTTGCAACTCGAGTAGCCATCCTCATGGGTATAATCATAACATCACCGCCACCCCACTACAGGACCCGACTCCACCGGCAGTAGTGGCCCCTGCCCTAACTACCATCGACAACAATAGCTCGAGCATGCAACTACCAATGTGAGAACAAGGAGACCAACACTGTAGAACAGGTCACGGCCTATCCGAGCTCCATGGCATCAGAACACAACTTAGCACATGTGTGAAGCAACATTTTAATGTCGAGAAGATGCAACTTGGGATAAAATAAGCAACTTGTTGCTGATGGTGTTTAAGTTGCAATCATGCCCCACTAAATCACATTTGGTGCATACTATAGTTACAACCATTTCTTAAAATAATTTGTTGCCACTCTGCTATAGGTATCCAACTGCACAAGATAGGGTGCCCAACTTAACACTAGGACTATACAACTTAAAAATATTAGTATGCAACTTAATATGTGAAGTAACGGTTTACTATCTACAAACACGACTTAGCAAACGTGTGAGCGGACAATTTTGTGTGTGCAAAAAACAACTTAGGTCATATGTGGAACCAATAGTAGCGCATGCAAAATACAACTTTAAACATGTGTGAATGGGGTCGCCACCACAAGGTACAACACGGATGTGGCTGGTTCTCCAAGCCATGAAACAAGGCGCAACGTCAGATCCAAGAATCTGAAGGGATGTCGCTTGAGGCCAATGGTGCACACCCCTGCATGAAATAAGTTGTTGTCACGCTGGTGTAGAGGTAGACAACTTTATAGATGGGGTATGCAACTTGGCACCGGGTATACAACTTAGTATATATTTGGTATGCAACTTCGCACAAATGCAGTATAAACCTTAGAATAATAGACATGCAACTTCACGGATTCAGGATACAACTTAGTAATAATGGGTATGCAAATTAGCACATGCAACTAACTATGTTCCATCTACAACTATGTTGGACAATAGATGCAACCTAATCCTGGTGGGTATACAACTAGCAATAATGTGTATCAACTAAGTACTAGTGGTTATACAACTTAGCAATAGTGGGTATACAACTTAACACGAGTGGGTATGCAACTTAGCACATGTTTGAAGCAACAAATTACTAACAACAAATGTAACTTAGTAAATATGGAGACAATTTACTGTTGTGAAAATGCAAACTTAGACAGAAACGGTGGCAATAACTCTAACTATCCTAAGGTAGGAAAATTCCTTGTGCGACAAAAATAACACGGCCTGCAAAATACAACTTAGTACATGTCTAAAGCAATGATTTATTGTCTTCATGGCCGTTGCTGCCGTGAGTACAGCTCGGGTCATCAGCTATTGTGGTCGCGGTCGTCCATAATTTACTAAGCCAATTTAAATTTCTTTGCATCTTGAAACCAATGAAACAGCTAAAGTTATATCATATCTGATTGTTGATCTACTTATATACTCCCTCAGTTTTATAATATAAGATGTTTTAGCTTTGTGAAAAAAATGTATCCAAACTACTTTTAGTGTGTAGATTCATAGAGGTTCACTCCGAACCTACACATTAAAACAAGTCTAGATATATTTCCTTCATAAGTCTAAAACATCTTATGTTTTGAAACAGATGGAGTACCTCATAGGTTCACTGAGTGCACCACACTTCTCTTTCATCATCTCACGTTTTAGTAGGCCTTTGCTTGAGACGTTCCTGGCCAAGACATTTGCTTGCGATGCTTAGTCTCACATGCATCTTGTAGGTTCATTGCTCCAGCTCTACCTTTTCAACCCTCCCAATTTCTGAACTGAACCAACAAAACAGCCCCAACTTTCTCCCTCTGCAACTGCCCCTACCGCCAGGCCCTTCGGGCCATCGCCGTCTCCTAGTGATGTGGCCGCCGGACGACGAGCCAAAGATGGCTGGAGAGACCAGCCTCAGCTCCCTGGACCGTGGCCTATGGCCTCCCCTGTGTGGCCTACACGAACTACAAAAGGCACACGACATCCCAAAGTCATAGTCCCTAGATCCCCAATGAAAACTGATTCTAGCACACCAAATCGACTGCTCACGGCCTCCTAGCAGCAGCTTGTAGAAAGAGGTTGCGCGGGACGCACCTGCTAGTAGGAGGGAGCGCGTACAGCTAATTCTCGGGGATGCGGCGCCGACTCTAGAGTCTAGACCACGGCGAGATGTCAGCTTCGATGACGAAATCCATGGTTCCAACCAAAAAAGCGGCCTCCTTCTCTCTCTCCCTGACTTTATGCCGGTGGAGGCATTAGGGATGACCCGGCTGGTGAAGGGATATAATCGGGAGAGGACCGGAGAGAGGACGACGCGCGCGGCGGCGACCACCTCGATAAATCGCGTGGCTGGAGGTCGAGATTGGAGGCCGGGAGCACCGCCGGGAAGCCCCGTGGCGGGTCGGAGGCTTGGACCAGCGTCTGGGAGAGGACCTCAACGACGAAGCGCTCGGCCTTCGTGCAGCGGCGGGGGCAGGGGAGGGCACCTAGCAGCAGGGAAAGCAACACGGTGGTAGGGGTGGAGGGCGGCGCTCGCCGGCGGGGTTGGCGGCGCACTGCTTGAAGGCGAGGGACACCGCTGTCAGACACGGGACGCCTAGGTTCAAACCTGTCAGAAACCATGTGGCTGCGGTGATCGATCAACTCGATTGGATGGCCCACAATCGGTAGCTCGAGATGACAAACTGGCCACAGTGCACATTTTAGCGTTTGGGAAGTTATTTTTAGAGACCGTGGTACGAGTATTTCCTAAATAATTTAAAAAAAACGGAGCAGCAAAAGGGAGCCCTAGGCATGCATCAATCTTAAGTGGTATTCACGCGCATCTCAACTAGCCCCTCCTTCTCAGTTTATTAGGCTTGCAGATTAAATTGAGAAGGAGGGGATATAAACTGAGAAGGAAGGTATATTTTTTGTATTATGTAATTTTTAGTATATGGTATGTCACGATATGCACGTACTGCCATGAATAATACTCCCTTTGTAGTAGTATGAGTTATAGAGAGATATCGAGAGGCTTTTCAAATATTCCATGTTTATCGAGGTGGAGGATTTAACTCTCCTAAATTAGTGTTCTCAAGCCCGGTTTTCTCTCCCCGTAATCAACTGCTCGTGTAATTAAAGCAATCCATGCGGCTCGTTCCTTGAGACTTGGGTTGGAGATCACCGAGAAAATAGAGTAGAGGCCGAGTAGCCTTTAAAGCGCTCTCTTAAATCACAACGAAATTCGTATCATGGGAAGCCAATCACATCCAAAAATCTCGCCTGCCACGGATCGTACCCACATATCACAATCCCAACCGTCCACATCCTACTGATCGCACGACCCAAAATGAACCACACCTCGTAGAAAACACAAGACACACTCTGAGACATAGCCTTGATCCCCTATGTATCTCGCCTCCTCACATCTCTCTACCAAGGCCCCAGCCTTGCCGCCGCCGCTCCGTTCTTCTTCCCGCTGGCATCGCATCCTCGCCGCCCACCGCCCCTGCCCCCACAACGCTGGCGACCCAATCCCCTCCGTCCTTCGCCCACCGCTAAGTATGGAGCGGCTCGAGCTTCGCCCCGCGACAGATCAACCCCCACCCACCGCCATGGCGCCTCCTGTCGACCTGGGCTCTTGGTGCCCCTCATCCGCATCCCTCCCTGCCTCGATACACCAGCCTTGGTCGACGGTGTAGGGGTTCCGTGCATGAAAACAATAAATTTTTGCCCTACGCCGCTGAACCCCTGATGCTGCCAGGACCTATCTATTAGTAATACAGTAATGGGAGGGGCTTTTCGCGAACTTACCCTTGAAGACTGAAAAGCGTTGTCAACGCTCAGGAGAACGTGGTTGATGTAGACGAGCCAAAGCCGACCTCAAGGTCGTGATGAAGTCCTTACGCTCCTGTGGCTCCAACGACTTGAGTCCCTCAAGTGTGACACCTCGCAGGGAGTAACACACATCCGGTGCCTGACGATGACTACCGCTTCCCTGATCTAGCAGCAGTTGCGGAAGTAGAGCTCCTCGATCCGAATCCCGCAGCGTGACGGCGCTCTGCGGTGAAGATGTCTCTCGTTCGCGTAGTCCGAACATGGGACCACGGTCACGAGAGAGAGAGAGAGAGAATATCAACTGGAGGTCCTCCCAAAAGTGAGAAGACCTTTATTGAATATTGTATGTATTTATCTGGCCAAATACCCCCACTATATATAGGGGAAAAGGAGGTACTACCTCCCTCAAAGTATCGGGGTGGTACTAAAGGATATGAGGGGGAGGGGCAGCCGCCGGCCGGCCCTAGTGGGCCTCGCGGGGGGGGGGGGGGGCTAGGCCCAGCCGGCCACCCCCTTGCCCCTTCTCCATCTCTCCTTTCCCCAATGGGCCTTCTCCGCTCCGGGAATTGGCCCATTAAGCCTTTTGACATTTTAAATTGTTTTCCTCTTTATTAAATAATTATGAATAAATTATTAAATCAATATTTAACATTCATTCACATATCATTCAACCTCCGTGGCTATGGAACACTTCCACCTCCACTCCGGACATCCTTCAGACTTACCGAAACCCTTCCAGTTTTCTCTCTACTATTCTTTGGCGATTCTTCCGATCCTATAAACACTCTCTAAGCATCATCAAAGCGTGATACCCCACGGTTCGGGAATACTTCAGACATGGCCGGGACACTCCCACACCAATCATCGACAGAGGGACCTGGATGGCCATGTGACCCCTGTGCGTTCCATGAAGATCTTTCGTTGTTCGAACCAGGATAGTCGTGTCTTATTCCCTTTGTCTCTCGATACTTGCATTGCCCGAGATCTGATCAATGGCATCACCATGTCGTGTTCAATCTCGTTACCAAACAATGCTACTTTACTTCCGACATGTGATATCCCTATGATCAAATCACACGCTGCGCAGCTATTGGATATAAATTCTCTGAGTGGGCCCTTGAGTATCTTTCTGTCACGTGGACGGACAAATCTCGCTCTTGACATATATTGCCTCAACGGTTTCCTCCGAGTACCTGAACACACCTTTATAACCACTGTATTACCAAGTGGCGCTTGATGCTATCAAAGCACTCTCGGGAGACAGTGATTGATATAGCCTCACGGTCTAAGGAATAGTCTACGAGGATCCATTTCTAATCATCGTAACTTGAACCTCGTGACATCATCGGGTCACGATGTTTAGGTTGGGTATTGGTTCATCATCTCATTCTCAGAATGAGTTGACTCCATTTCCAACTTGCATAAATGCCACATGACCAGGAAACTTGATCATCTATTGACCAATGAATCAGTGACTAGAGTTTCACTAGGAACCCCTGGTTGTTTATATATCACACATGTATTGATGTTTCCACTCAATACAGTTATAGCATGATACAAAACTTAATCATAAACTTTATGAAATATAATAATAGTCCTTATAACTATTTGTCTCTAGGGCATATTTCCAACAGTCTCCCACTTGTACTAGAGTACAAATACACTAGCTGCATTTGTTCTTAATCGTTGGCACCATATCCGGTACCATGAACATGCTCGCTCATGGAAGAGGTTGAGTCTTGGGTCTATACTTTACAATCCCAAATCCTTTGCAACTTACTAATGTCACCTTGATTGACATTAATACTTTATCATCACATCATAACATCTGTGTGTATGCATCGCCGCTATGGCAACAGAACGAGGCTGAATTCTAGGAGCCTACATTGACTTTAGATCAACATCGAGGGCTTTCTCATGGGCACTGTGCCCTAGGACACATCATTCTACGTTAAAAGCGAACTAACCCCGCCACAACATTATACAACACTTTAGATGGTACCCTTATCTATTATTATAAATGTAATCATCGAAACACTAGTGCACTCTGGGCAACTTTCGATGTTTTCTTCACCTCGCTTCCTACTTTACTCTAATCGGTTTTACGGGAGTTTCCAACATATTTCCTTACAACATAACCCTTTATGCTTTAAGATATGTCATCCTTTATGGATTTGGAAAATATGTCTATAGTTCTCTATTAGACACTTTGGACAAACTTAGCTCAACTTTTTGTGATTCGAACTTAATCACTTTCAAACGTTCCTTATTGGATCATATATTATGTTTAGTTATCATCATGGTTTTCTAAGATAGAACCTATGTCTCAACGTAAGGAATACTACATAATATCATAATACACTTATTATCAACTTCTACACTTTATAAATCATTATTTATAAGTACTTGCGCTTTTAGTCTTAACACACTTAAGAATTACTCCTATAAGCTCCCACTCAAAGTATGTTTCTACATATTTGGGTATGATTCAGTACTCTTACTCAAACTATGTTCCTACATATTAGAATTTGAGACTTATATTGCTCCCACTCAAAAATATGTCATTCACATATTGTTTTAGGAAGACTTTCATAGCTCCCACTCAATTTCATGCAAATTGCATATCCACTCACTATTTTGAACAACTTCAAATCCTTTGATTAAATATCAAAGTGAGAGATTTACTATGAGATACTAGTACTTTTACTAGTTTTAAATCCTCTAGACATAAATCATACATGAATCAAATTCATTTGAATTCGTACATTACTTGACAAATTGTGCTTTTGTCATTTATCCCATTTTCCACTATGGCTTTGCAGTCATTTGGGAAAATTCCAAGTAACCCCTTTTACTTGTGAGATTCAGCAATGAATTGCTTTCTAATCTCAAGGGAATTCTGCTTCTAGGATTTCTCATAATTCTAGTTTACCATTCTTTCCTTAGTAGTATGTAGGTATGTCATATTCCAGTAATCATGAAAAATGATTCACAAATGTCTCCATACACGATATGTGTTACATTTTGAATCCTACTTCATGTAGTGAAAACACTAGTGTGGAAATCACAATGATCATTATTGTTGATTCTTTCCTTTGTAAAGAGAATCATTCAGGAACATTGTCCGTTGCGCTTCTCCACACTCTGATGCAGGGATTCGAATCCTCACCATGTTTTTCACGATCTACCAATTGCTCTATAATTGAGAAATATCACTGAAATGCGAACTTTCTCAAGAATGCACCAAAATCCAAGCAATACAAGTTTTGCTTCCTTTTGGTTTTAGCTATGGATTTTGTATTCAACGTTTCCAATGAATACTCTACAAGAACTTATTCGTTATTGTTTTGGTTATATCGAATAACCCCAAAACTTTTACGAATCCAGATGGTTCACTATATTTTCTAATTGAGTGCTAACTATTTCTAACTAATGGTCTCTACATCTACACTACAACGGTTTATTTGGTGCCATCTATTTACCCATTTTGATATCTAATATCACATTGTGATGCTTTGCATTCTGACATTTCAAAACGCTTTGCATTTCACAATTTCTTTATGCCATTCTTATAAAGTCGAATTTCATTACTATTGATCAAATCATAGTAATTAGATTCCCTTTTATATTTATACCCTTTGTTGATGAAACACTTTGATCAAATCAAATAATTTCATATTTATGTTTCCTTCGGTAAACTTATTTTACACTTTTAAACAATCATATAATGATAATTACCATTTTATTAATACACAATACATCGAATATGTATTTACTTTTAACATTCATTAAAACACTTTGTATTCAAGTAATACATGGTGTTTAAGTTATTTTGCCGAACTTAGGCATGATTTATATGTGATAAGAAATTGAATGTCTTTCACATATTATCAATATAACTTTGAATTTAAACAATGGTTTAATTCATTAATGAATATCATTAAGTTGGGTATTTTAACAAGGCATTTTAATATTACAAATGTTCATGCATTATCAATTAGTTTCAAACAAGGATAATTCACATATAATCAAACAAGATATGAATGCGAATAGAAATCATTCGTAAAAGTGGAACAACTGTTTGTTATAAACTCAGATGAATAACCGTCTCACAAAGTGTGAGACAAACTAATATTTTGATTACAATAACTATCCAAAACATAAACTAAGTGATAAATGTCGAGGGAGAGTGTTGTCGGCCATCATCATCATGCTCACCATCAACACGCAACGTCACCTCCTCTCTAGCAAGCACCTCTCATGCAGAAGGACCTGTTTTCAGTAAAACAGAACAAGTCTCAAATATACTTAACACCGCAAATGTGTTTGCAAGATTATAACATTTATAAAATTGTATATCAAATATATAACTTTGTCATTGATGACCTTAGCGACATTTGGTTCAACCAACACATTCCTGATATGTGTTACCAACCGGTGGAAATCCATTGATTCCGCGTCGCCTCTCATAATGCAAGTCCTGACTTGTGCTTGGTATCTTGGTGGCAGCGACCGAAAATTGAAAGCAAATGGATTGAACTAAAGTTAAAGTGTTGGGGAAACCAACACGAGTGCTTATAAACTCAAATAAAAACATAACCTCGAAAATTGAAAGCAAATGAACGCCAAATAAAGATACATGAGGAAACTTCCCCAAGCTTAGGCTTTTGCAAGCCCTTCAAATCATTGTGGTGGCAGGAAAAAGTCGTTACTCCAATTCGCGAATTGAGTGGAAAGGTTACTTGTTGATTCTCGGAGGTTCAAAGAGAGGTTGTGCATTCTCTCCACAGTCCCTCCAAGTCCTTGGAATCCTGGTATGTGGCGAACTGGGTTTGTGGCTGCTCCTCCTGATGAGGAACTTCTTGCTCCTCCTCATGGTCCTCATCCTCTTCAGGAATCTCCTCCTCTGGTTGGTGTTGCTCAACCTACACATCATATAGCAAATGTCCTTCCTCGATAGAGAAAATACCATTAGAGAAAGGAGCGGTGTAGATACCCCTAGCTCCAGCAATATGCAGATAATAAACACCACCTCTCCTAGTGAGCATTCCACAGGCCCTCAAGGTGGAGAAACCAACACGCGTCTCACCTAGTACGAGTTGCAACTCACCTAGATCGATGTCTAGGGTAGTGGCAAGCACGGTGATGATGCCTCCTCCTGTGATTGGCCCTTGGCTTTGGGAGGCTTGCTCCTCTAGGTAGCGCACAAGGATGGCGCCCAAGTTGAGTGGCAGGTTGCAGTTGATGTAAGCAGCCTTGGCGAGGACTAGGATGTCCTTCTCGTTGAGTCTCGTGAACTCATTGCGTGCCTGCAAGGTGTTATCAATAACATAGAACAAATAGCGAATTGCAGGATGTTGAATATTCTTCCCCTTGTTCACTCTACTAGTAAATCTCATTCCATTATAGTATTGATCAGGGGAAGGGATTAAGCCAGTAAAGGATGCGCGTAAAGAATGAACATCTTGTTTGGCAAATTAAAGTATGAACACCATTCATCCAACGTTAAGGTGTAGTTGTTGTTCATCAGATGGAAAGAAATAATATCCTCTCCTTGCCACAGTTTAACAATGCTTTGCAATGAACTTAGGAATTCAATAGTTAAGCAACGATAAGTAGGTACATCATTGTACACAAAGTTTTGCAGGCCATATCTATTGCAAAGTAAATTGAAGTCATTAGAAATACCGAGTTGGTTCAATATAAGGGGGCAAGCCCACTTGGTGGCCTTCACATTGTTGTTCTTGATCTTGTTGAAGCGTTCGTGATGAGCCTGATCCCTGAACCATATCCACATGCATTCCTCGGTGATTGCCCGAGAAGCGCTAGCGGTGGCACGAGCGCGAATTTGGCTCCTTGTGTTCATCTTCTAAAACATTGAAGAAAGCCAAAAATAAAACTTTTTGATCCAACAACAGTAAGTATAATATGTTCCTTATCTAAGCACACTAAAGAATCTCCTCAAGATAATAATCTAGGTAAGAAAATCATGGCAATTGGTTCATAGTAGGTCTCACACTAGATTGATAATGACAACAGATCGAAGATGAATTTGCAAAAAGTAATTGGAGGATCGGAGGAGAAACATACCGTAGATCACTTGTATGTGAGGAAATCGAACGAAATTGACTAGAGATGAAGATCCCTTGAGGTTTTGAGAGAGTTTGGAGGTAGAAGAAAGAGGATTGAAGTTTTGGAGTTGGGAGTACCTTCCTGTGTGATTTTGTGGTCGGACGCAACTATACGGGTGCAACTATACAGGTGGAACATGCGTTCCAGCCGTATAGTTGGCGTTATGTCAAAATATTAGGTCTTCCTCCTGGCGGCACAGCTATACAACCGCAACCATACAGGCGGAACAAAATGTTCTGGCCGTATAGTTGGTCGTTAAACTGTCTGTCCCTCCGAAAGAAAATTTGCAAAAGGCCTTGATATCTATACAACCGGAACTATACGGCCGGAATTTTTATTCCCGCCGTGTAGTTGATCGTTAAACTCTCAGTACATATGAATAGAATTTGTACGGAGGCATTGATATCTATACGACCAAAACTATATGTCCGGAATTTTTATTCCCGCCATATAGTTAGTCCTTAAACTGTCTGTACATAAGAAAAGAAATTATACGGAGGTATTGATATCTATACGGCCGGGACTATATAGCCGGAATTTTATATTTCCACCATATAGTTGGTTGTTAAACTCTTAGTACATATTGCAGAAAAATTTCGATGGCAAAGATAACTATACGACCAGAACTATATGGCCAGAATTTTTATTACTATCGTATAGTTGGTCGTTAAACCGTCTGTGTCCATCAAATTTTTTCTATTTCTTCGTAAACTATTTCTTTTCCTATAACTTAGAGATATACCTTGTTTTTGACAGAAAATTGATAGAAAATATTGTTGACCAACAATAGCATGAACAATGTAGAAATTGAAGTACTACCAAATTTCTTCTCCTCAAATGGAGTTTTCTAACACTCTTTATTAAACATGAACTTTAACTAAAACTAAAAACTTAACTCAAACCTTAATTTAACATGGGTTGCCTCCCATTGGGCGCTCTTTTACGGTCAATAGCTTGACCCTGATGATACTTACTTGGACCAGATGAGTGGAATACCCACTCCAAAGTAATTGGCCTTCAAAGTGATGGCCTCCTTCTCGTCATGTTTGGCCTTCTTCTTCCTAGGGAAAGGAATAACAAAAGGATCCCGCGAAGGCAATTGCAACTTCACGTTCCCTTCATGAAGGTTAATTAAAGCTTTTATAGTTCTTAAGAAAGGACTGTCTAGTATTATAGGAGCAACGGTGTCTTCAGGCATGTCAACAATAACGAAATCAATGAGAGCAAGACATCCTTTGATGTAAACTAAAGTGTTCTCCTTAATCCCTACAACTTGTTTGTAGGTAGAATCTGCTAGATGCAATTTTAATTCAGTAATTTCAAAGGAGCCAAGATTTAACTTGTTAAAAAGACTCTTTGAAATCATTGAGACGCTTGCACCTAGATCACAAACTGCAGCTATCTCATTAGTTCCAATCTTTATCTTAATAGTAGGCTCACATATGTCATCTAGTTTAACAGGTAAGTTTTCAGCGATTTTCTTGTATGCCTCTTCAAGCTAGCGTACCTTAATTGCTAGTTGATCAACAAAGTGTTGATACATGGCTTCATCATTACCTTCACTTACCGGAATTTTGACGTTGATCCTTTTTACGAGATATTCGATGGTGTAGCTTGGTGAAGGGGCATTACTGTTGGGTCCGCAGCATAGAAAACAAAAATTTTCCTACGATGAGAACTACACGCCAAGATTGATCTACTAGGTACAAAGCAACGGGTGGACATACATCCAACGAGAACTTACCCTTGAAGACAACGAGTTTTGTTAACGAGTAGGAACTTGTGGTTGATGTAGTCGTACACTTGCCGATCTCAAGATCGTGAGGAAGTCCGAGCGCCGCAACTCAACAGCGCATCCGCACTCGCACACACGTTCAAGCCACGGGACAACCTCCACCTCCTCTCTCTAGTGATCCAGCGGAAGCAGCAACTCCTTCCAGACGAAATGCCACCAGGAACATGTATCTCGCTAATCCGAGACCATGGGGGAATAATTCTAGAGGGGGAGAGAGATCCTTCACAAGGAGGTGTGTGGAAGAAGGAGGGAGGGGTGGCCTTTTATAGGAGGAGGGGGGTGACCCCTCACCTCCCCCATTCATGTGGTGGTAACCCCTCCACATTAAAATGCCTCTTCACATTCCCTTTTAAAGTCCCCACTTTAAATGCATTAAAATTCTCCAAGTTTAATGCTCGCTCATTTAATAAAACTCTTTTATTAAATTTATTCAGAATTTTGTTAATTACTTTAATTAACAAACATTCACATATAACCCCTTGCAATATTACAATATCACATGCAGAACCACTTTCTGCAATTTCACCCGAAACAGTTTCCGGTTTCTATCGAAACAATTCTTGCGCTTTGCAATTCTTTCGTCTGAAACATATGTGCTCCAAAATGGTGTCCGGTAACTCTTAAGTGTGTCACCCTACGGTTCGCGAATATTGCAGACATGATTGAGACTCCTCTCAAATCAATAGTCAGAAGCGGGACCTGGAGATCCATACCGACTCTTGCATATTCAACGATGACTTCTGTGATCGTGAGAACCTTTTACGCTTGTAATTTAATCCCTTGGTCTCATGATATAATACATGTCCAAGATTCGATCATCGGTATCCAAATACCGAGTTTGATCTCGTTACTGACATGCACTCTTTTCTGGTTCCCGTGATATAACATTCTAGTGATCACATCACTTGCTTGCAAGCTATCTCAATGTGATATCACCGAATGGGCCCAGAGTATATCTATCCGTCATCAGGATTGACAAATTCCACTCTTGATCCATGAGCCTCAACATAACACCTTCGTAGTACTGAACCCATCTTTATAGTCACCCTGTTATGGTGTGACGTTTGATGTTATCAAGATACTCTTCAGGTGTTAGCAATTAACATGATCTCATGGTCTAAGGATAAAGATTACTTCGTATGATGTTATAGCAATATAAACATAATTAATTGATCGTAATGCTATACTTTGGATGAATGTTCATCACATAATTCCACCAATGGTGTGACCTTGTTATTAACAACATCCAATGTCCATGATCAGGAAACCTTGATCATCTTGTTAATCAACAAGCTAGTCTATAAGAGAGGCATAACTAGGAACCCTTTTTGTTTATTAAACACACATGTATTGATGTTTCCGATCAATACAATTCTAGCATGCAAAATAAACATCTATCATATATAAGGAATACATAATAACAACTTTATTATTGCCTCTCTGGGCATATTTCCTTCAGTCTCCCACTTGCACTAGAGACAATAATCTAGTTCACATAGTGATAAATCTAACACCCATGGAGTTCTGGCATTGATCATGTTTTGCCCTAGGGAGAGGTTTAGTCAACGGATCTGCTACATTTAGGTCCGTGTGCACTTTATAAATCCTTATATCTCCATCCTTGACATGCTCACGGATGGAGTGAAACCGGCGCTTAATATGCTTGGAATTCTTATGAGACCTCGGTTCCTTTGCGTTGGCTATGGATCCATTGTTATCACAATAGATCACCATTGGGTCCAATGCACTAGGAACCACACCTAGTTCCGTAATGAACTCTTTTATCCAAACCGCTTTCTGCGCCGCTTCTGAAGCAGCAACATATTCCGCCTCCGTCGTTGATCCAGCCACCACAGGTTGTTTGGAACTCCTCTAACTAACTGCTGCTCCGTTCAATAGAAATACGTATCCGGATTGAGACTTAGAGTCATCCGTATCGGTGTCAAAGCTAGCATCAACATAACACTTAGCGACTAGCTCTTCTTCACATCCGTATATAAGAAACATATCCCTAGTTCTTCTCAAGTACTTGAGGATGTTCTTGACCGCTATCTAGTGTTCCGAACCTGGATCAGATTGGTACCTACTAGTCAAACTAATAGCATGTGCCACATACGGTCTTATACATAGCATGGCATACATAATAGAGCCTATGGCCGAGGCATATGGGATCTTATCCATAATCTCTCTTTCTTCCGCCGTAGCCGGACTTTGAGTCTTACTCAATGTCTTGCCTTGCAACATAGGTAGAACCCCTTCTTACTTCCGTCCATATTAAACTTCTTTAATATCTTATCAAGGTATGTACTCTGCGATAGCCCAATTAGGCGCCTTGATCTATCTCTATAGATTTTAATGCCTAATATATATGACGCTTCACCAAGGTCTTTCATCGAAAATTTGCTGTTTAGATAACTTTTAACACTGTTTAAAAGATCTATATCATTTCCAATCAATAATATGTCTTCCACATATAATATCAGAAATGCCACATTGCTCCCACTCACTTTCTTGTAAATACAAGCCTCTCCATAAGTTTGGACAAATCCAAACTCTTTGATCACCTCATCAAAGCGGAGATTCCAACTCCGGGATGCTTGCTTCAGTCCATAGATGGATCGCTAAAGTTTGCATACCTTATTAGCATCCTTAGGATCGACAAAACCCTTAGGTTGTATAATATACAACTCTTCTTCAATATTACCATTGAGGAACGCAGTTTTGACATCCATCTGCCATATTTCATAATCGAAATATGCAGCAATTGGTAACATAATCCTAACTGACTTAAGCATCGCTACGAGAGAGAATGTCTCATCGTAGTCAACTCCTTGAGTTTGTCGAAACCCCTTTGCGACAATTCGAGCCTTATAGATGGTCACATTACTATCAACATCAGTTTTTCTTTTGAAAATCCATTTATTCTCAATGGCCTTTCGATCGTGAGGTAAGTCCACCAAGGTCCAAACTTGGTTCTCGTACATGGATTCCATCTCGGATTTCATGGCTTCTAGCCATTTGTTGGAATCTGGGCTCATCATCCCTTCTTCATACGTCACAGGGCCATCCATTTCATCAACCATGAAATTCACAATAGGATTTCCGTACAGTTCAGGAGCTGCACGTGTCCTGCTTGACCTGCGAGGTTCCGTAGTGTCCTCTTTCGGAGTTTCATGATCAATATCATTAGATCTCTCTTCATTAGGTGAAGTCAACTCCGAAACAACTTCCGGTGCTGCGCTATTCGCCATTTCATGAAGAGAAGGTTCAATAACCTCTTCGAGTTCTACCTTCCGACTACTCACACCTTTCATGAGAAACTCCTTCTCGAGAAAGGATCCATTCTTGGCAACAAAAACCTTGCCCTCGGATCTGTGATAGAAGGTATACCCAATCGTTTCCTTAGGGTATCCTATGAAGACGCATTTTTCCGCTTTGGGTTCGAGTTTATCCGGCTGAAGTTTCTTCACATAAACATCGCATCCCCAAACTTTAAGAAATGACAGATTAGGTTTGTTTCCAGACCATAATTCATACGGTGTCGTTTCAACGGATTTAGATGGTGCCCGATTTAAAGTGAATGCAGCTGTTTCCAGTGCATAACCCCAAAATGACAGTGGCAAGTCAGTCAGAGACATCATAGATCGAACCATATCCAATAATGTACGATTACGATGTTCCGACACACCATTATGTTGTGGTGTTCCGGCATGCGTGAGTTGTGAAACTATTCCACACTCTTTCATGTGTGTGCTAAACTCGTAACTTAGATACTCTCCTCCACGGTCAGACCATAGAAATTTGATCTTTCTATTATGATGATTTTCCACTTCATTCTGAAATTCCTTAAACTTTTCAAAAGTTTCAGAGTTGTGTTTCATCAAATAGATATACCCGTATCTACTCAAATCATACGTGAAAGTAACAAAATAACGATATCCACCTCGCGCCGACACACTCATTGGTCCACACACATCAGTATGTATGATTTCCAATAGATCTGTCGCTCGTTCCATTGAAACGGAAAACGGCGTTCTAGTCATCTTGCCCATAAGGCATGGCTCATATGTATCAAATGATTCAAAATCAAGTGATTCCAAAAGTCCATCAGAATGGAGTTTGTTCATGCATTTAACGCCAATATGACCTAGACGGCAGTGCCACATATATGCAGATATATCATCATCAAGTTTAATCTTTTTAGCATTAACATTATGAATGTGCGTAATATTACTATCGAGATCCATCAGAATAAACCATTCAACACAGGTGCATGACCATAAAAGATATTATCCATATAAATCGAACAACCATTGTTTTAAGATTTAAACGAATAACCACTTTGCATCAAACACGATCCGGATACAATGTTCATGCTAAGTGCAGGCGCCAAATAACAATTATTCAGGTTTATAACTAATACCGATGGCATATGGAGAGGCATCGTTCCGACGGAAATCACATCAACTCTTGATCCATTGCCGACCCGCATTGTGACCTCATCTCTTGCTAGTTGTCGCTTGTTCCGCAGCCCCTGAATCGAGTTACATATATTAGCAACCGATCCCGTATAAAATACCCAGGTGCTATTGCGAGTACTAGTCAAGTACACATCAATAACATGCATATATACCTTTGTTTGCCTTGCCGGACTTCATGTCCGCCAAATACTTGGGGCAGTTGCGCTTCCAATGGCCAGTCCCCTTGCAATAGTAGCACTCGGTATCGGACTTAGGGCCAGCTCGAGGTTTCTTTTCAGGAGCGACAACATATTTGCCACCCTTCTTTCCCTTGTGCTTGCCTTTCTTGTCCTTCTTGAAACCGGTGGTCCTATTGATCATCAACACTTGATGCTCTTTCCTAATCTCCACTTCTGCAGTCTTAAGCATTGACAGAAGTTCGGGAAGAGACTTCTTCATGCCCTGCATATTATAATTCATCACGAAGCTCTTGTAGCTAGGTGGCTGAGATTGGAGAACACGATGTATGCCCATGTCAATGGGAATCGTTATTCCCAAGGACACAAGCTTATCGGCGTACCCAGACATTTTGAGTACATGCTCACTAACGGAGTTGTTCTCCTCCATCATGCAGCTAAAGAAATTTTCAGTAGCATTATAAATCTCTGCGGTAGCATGGGTATCAAAAATCATTTTCAATTCTCCCATGGTATCAAAGGCATTGCCATTTTCGAAATGCTTTCGAAGTTCTGGCTCTAGCCCATACAGTATGCCGCAATGAACTAAGTTGTGGTCCTCCTGACGAGTCACATAGACATTCTTTTCCTCGTCAGGGGCATCAGGAGCTGGTGGGGGGCCTAGCGGCGCATCTAGCACATATTGCTTTTGTGTAGCAGTGAGGAGAATCCTCAAATTCATAGCCCAGTTGGTGAAGTTGCTACCATTCGTAGCAACTTTCTCTTTCTCCATGAACACATTGAAATTAAAAGCAGGTGGTGCCATCTACAACAGAATTTGTAAAGTTTATTTAGACTAAGTTTATGATAGATTGAGTTCAACTAATCCAAATTACTAATGAACTCCCTCTCAAAAACGACATCCCTCGTGTCCTTTTGGTGATTACATGAACCAAATCCACTACACCAAGTCCGATCATCACGTGAGTCGGTGTAGCTTAAAAGGCGAGCATCTATATGGGCATCATATCAACCATATGACTCATGCTTAACCTTTCGGTCCATGTTCCGAGGCCATGTATGTACATTCTAGGCTCGCCAAGTAAGAACCTTAGTACTCGCGTGTGTAAAACTGTCTTACACCCGTTGTATGAAAGCGTAGAGTCGAGTACACTCGATCATCACGTGATGTCTCGAACCACGATCCATAGAACGGTGCATACTCAAGGAAGAACACATTTTATCTTGATATCTAAATGAGGGATCATCTTACAATGCTACCAAAAGCGCCAAACTAGCAGTATAAGATGCTAACATCTAATGTGTAAAGTGAGATGATGTGGTCCATGCATTTGATCTCTATCATTTGCATCGTGGTATGATCTCTATCATTCCTTTGTGTGTAAGGCCAAGGTCTATGGAACTTACACGTTGAATGTGTTGTAAGAGTATCTATCATGCATCTACTTACAACAATACCATATCAATACACTAGCCCAGCAACGATCTAAACTAGACGCCTCTAATTTATCAATTGCAAGTGTTACGTGGCTTAGGGCTTTCGGAGATAGAACCGTTCTCACCTACGAACATGAACCACAACGAGGATAACCAAGTTATTAGCAACTCGTTGTAAATCAGATATTGACTATAGTAGGAGAGATAGACACCCGCCAGCCACTTATGCAAAACAAGTTGCATGTCAATCGTGGAACCGGTCTCATGTACGATGACATGTAAGGTTGGTCCGGGCCGCTTCATCCCACTATGCCACCAATATCCAAAATACATAGAAGATGCAATAGCATGATCATCATCGCCCATATATAAACATATGTGTACTACCCGTGCAAAGCACCTACGCATAGTTCAGGCTCTGATACCACTATTGGGTCCGCAACATAGAAAACAAAAAATTTCCTACGATGAGAACTACACGCCAAGATCTATCTACTAGGTACAAAGCAACGGGTGGACATACATCCAACGAGAACTTACCCTCGAAGACAACGAGTTTTGTTAACGAGTAGGAACTCGTGGTTGATGTAGTCGTACACTTTCCGATCTCAAGATCGTGAGGAAGTCCGAGCGCCGCAATTCAGTAGCGCATCCGCACTCGCACACACGTTCAAGCCACCGGACAACCTCCACCTCCTCGCTCCAGCGGAAGCAGCAATTCTTTCCAGACGAAATGCCACCGGGAACATGTATCTCGCTAATCCGAGACCATGGGGGAATAATTCTAGAGGGGGAGAGAGATCCTTCACAAGGAGGTGTATGGAAGAAGGAGGGAGGGGGTGGCCTTTTATAGGAGGAGGGAGGTGCCCCTCCTCTCCATGGCCGGCACATGGGGGGTGGGGGGGTGACCCCTCACCTCCCCCATTCATGTGGTGGTAACCCCTCCACATTAAAATGCCTCTTCACATTCCCTTTTAAAGTCCCCAGTTTAAATGCATTAAAATTCTCTAAGTTTAATGCTCTCTCATTTAATAAAACTCTTTTATTAAATTTATTCAGAATTTTGTTAATTACTTTAATTAACAAACATTCACATATAACCCCTTGCAATATTTCAATATCACATGCATAACCACTTTCTGCAATTTCACCCGAAACAATTTCTTGTTTCTATCGAAACAATTCCTGCGCTTTGCAATTCTTTCGTCTGAAACATATGTGCTAACTCTTAAGTGTGTCACCCTACGGTTCACAAATATTGCAGACATGATTGAGACTCCTCTCAGATCAATAGTCAAAAGCGGGACCTGGAGATCCATACAGACTCCTGCATATTCAACGATGACTTCTGTGATCGTGAGAACCTTTAACGCTTGTAATTTAATCCCTTTGTCTCATGATATAATACATGTCCAAGATTCGATCATCGGTATCCAAATACCTAGTTTGATCTCATTATCGACATGCACTCTTTTCTCGTTCCCATGATATAACATTCTAGTGATCACATCACTTGCTTGCAAGCTATCTCAATGTGATATCACCGAGAGGGCCCAGAGTATATCTATCCGTCATCGGGATCGACAAATTCCACTCTTGATACATGAGCCTCAACATAACACCTTCGTAGTACTGAACCCATCTTTATAGTCACCCTATTACGGTGTGACGTTTGATGTTATCAAGATACTCTTCAGGTGTTAGCAATTAAAATGATCTCATGGTCTAAGGATAAAGATTACTTCGTATGATGTTATAGCAATATAAACATAATGACTTGATTGTAATGCTATACTTCGGATGAATGTTCATCACATCATTCCACCAATGGTGTGACCTTTTTATTAACAACATCCAATGTCCATGATCAGGAAACCTTGATCATCTTGTTAATCAACAAGCTAGTCTATAAGAGAGGCATAACTAGGAACCCTTTTTGTTTATTAAACACACATGTATTGATGTTTCCGATCAATACAATTCTAGCATGCAAAATAAACATCTATCATATATAAGGAATAGATAATAACAACTTTATTATTGCCTCTCAGGGCATATTTCCTTCAATTACTACAATCAAGGTCTTCAGGCTCCTCCCTTTGGATTCTCATCATTTTGAGTTCTTCAACAGGATTAGGCTCAGCTTTACCTGCAAATTTAGCTAGAATGAGAGTTTGACTCTCGGTTATTGACATCGGTATATCCTACAGGTACTCGAGCTTGGTATATACGGCCTGAATACATGGAGGCCCACGGTGTCACCAGGGCCCAAATGAAGAACTCGAGTAACCTACGAACTCTCGATTGCTTGAAGAACAATAAGAAGTTAAAGATAGAAAGTTTAAAGGGAAAACCCTAACCTGTAACCGACTTGACCTCCTACCCGAGACCTAGCCTATCTATATAAAGGCTAGGAGGGGGCAGCGAGGAGGACACACACAACCCTAGTTTCCACAACCCTCACTAGATTGCATCTGCGCACCATTGTAATCCTCGATTCCCTTGATAATTCCACGAGCAGACAAGCAGGAGTAGAGACCTCTACGAGGCCTGAACCTGGGTAAATCTTCGAGTCCCCTGTGTGCTTGTTTGCTAGCCGATAGATGTCTCCAGCGCTCCCTCCTTCTCCAAAACCCAAGTCCATAACAATGGGCATTGATGAGTTAAACCCTCGCCAATTGGCACCGTGTGTGGGAACTGGGAGTGCTAATGTTGCGGCTTCTTCGGCCCCATCAACCGTGATCTACAACTCCGCAACAGCGGAGATTTGCCAGCTCTTCGGCACGTTCGACTTCACCATCCATACGCCGGCCACTCTCCCGGCCTTCGAGTCCGTGGACGACGAGATCAGCCTGGCGATAGGGAGCTTCCGCTTCCAAGTTGGTCAGATGGGCACGCTTCGCATGCTTGATCTGCCGACGGTGCCGGCGATTGCCCCAGCATCATGGATTCCTCCATCGATCGGCACCCTCAGTGAGCTCAACGCCCCGATAACAGTCGAGAACACGGTCAGCGACAGTAGTCGCGACTCTGATCTGAGCGATCTGGCCACTGAAGACGAATCCTATGGCTCTGAATCTGAGAGTTGTGGAAGTAGCAGCTTCCCCAATCACTTCATGTGTGCTATCATCAATGCAGGCGATACCTCTGCCAACAGCGACAACACGGGCAATCACGGTAACGGAACCGACCCGCCTAATGGCGGCAACAGTGGCAATGGCGGCAACGGTGGCAATCGCACCCCCATCAACAATGGAGGAGCATTCGAACCTCCAACCATAATAAACGAGCAAACCGGCGAACGCATCATGATTAGGCTCAATGAGCAGGAATGGGCTCGCTGCCGCGAGGCCCTACGAGGCACTCCTCTACCCTTCGGATCTCCGCAAGAACTGCTAATGGGATACCACTGGCTCCTGAAGGAAGATTCAAGCACCAAGTACAAACAATCGCGCAACTCGAGGCGCACAAAAAAGCAGCAGACGAGTCGAGCCTTCGTCGTGCTGGGCTCTCCTCCCACGGAGGATCTTCCTCTAAAGGCAACGACTACATCGCCAAAAAGAGGCAATCTCGGATGGCCCATCTCACCGAGCAAGAGCGCATAGAAGCTGCAAAGGTCCTCGACTTCAACTCTATGACAGTCGATACACGGGGCAATGTGGTCCCTAAGACGCCACAGGCTGCAGTGACAGCGGCCACCATGTACCTCCTCAACAACCAACCGCCGGTTGGAGATCCCCGAGCCGCCATGCGCCGATCTACGATCGTGGGCTTGGGATTAATCGATGCCGCCCTCGACAAGGAGCCAACACCAGAGCCAAAGAAGGGCAAAGCGCTAGCAAAGCGTTACTCCTCGCCCTCATCCAGTGATGACAGTCATGACCTGTCTCGACATCGCCACTCACGGCGACACGACCACAACTACGATACGCGTGATGACATCACGCAGCGCAAGATCGACAAATCAAGGGCGCGATGTGCTCGGTCGACTAACTCAGAAGAGGAAGATGTGGAGCTCTGTGGCGCTAGATGCTTCAGCAGGTCCATCAGGCAGAAGCGAATGCCCAAGGGGTTCAAACTCCCATCGGAGAACCCGAAGTTTGACGGCCTACAAGACCCAATGATCTGGCTGGAGGACCACATCTCCTCCGTCAGGCTCCACGGAGGCAGTCGAAGCACGGCCATGCAATGCTTACAGCTATAGCTGCAAGGCGCCGCCCGAGCATGGCTCAACAACCTCCCACACGGATCCATTCGCAGTTGGGATGAGCTAGTGTATAGCTTTGTGCGCAACTTAAAGGGCATGTACAAGCGGCCCGCATCAATCGAAGAGCTGAGATGCTGCTAGCAAAGATCGAGCGAATCGCTGCGCTGTTACATCCAAAGGTGGTCCATCATCAAGAACTCCACAGAGAACATCTCGGAGGATCGCACGATTGACGCATTCAACGGCAGCGTTCGCCGCATAGAGCTCAGGGAGGAGCTAGGCCGCTCAAAGCCCAAGACCATTAACCACCTGATGGAAATCGCGAATCGGTGGGCTGATGGAGAAGATTCGGTGAAAAACCGCGTACACTCCGACGAGGAGGCAGAACTCGAGTGCAGACGCGACCACCGAGGCAAACGCCGTATGCGCATCTACGATGACCGCGACTACGTCAACATGGTCGCAGCTGGCTACGCCGACAGACGCGACGATAACTGCAACAGCGGATACCGAAGCGGTGGATACCACGACTCCGGGAAGACCACGCAAGTGTGGCAACGCCGCAACCGTGATGAGGCACCCGCAACATCCATCGAAGACAAACTATCCGGGCCATGCACGGTGCACTTCTACATCGACAAGCATGATGGAAAGAAGAAGTCTAGCCACCTCCTCAAAGACTGCCGCGAGTTCCTCAAATTGCATGAGGGATTGGTTCAGATGAATCGAAACGCAGTCGAAAGAGGCTATGGAGCGGCTCTAGGCGCCGTGGCACATGGCGCTCCGCCACCGCTACCCGGAATGCCCCCAAACGCAGCTGCGCCGGACCAGCACCAGGGAGGTGAACCCTACCCACGGGCCATGGGCACCATGATGATCCAAAAAGGACGCCCCTCCAATCGGGTGCAGAAGGCCATCACTCGCCAAGTCAACTTGGCCACACACTCGCCACCATCTACCACTGAGTACCTCAGCAGAAGCGAGTCCTGCATCACCTTTGACAAACGTGATCATCCGCCTCAAGTACCTCGTCCAGGTAACTGTCCCCTCGTACTCGAGGCGCAAATCGGAGGCTTCGACATGAGTCGTGTCTTCATGGATGGCAGAAGCGGCATCAACCTCATATTCACGAGTACCTTGCGAGCAATGAGGACACAACATTCCACGACATCGTCCCAGGCAAGGGTGTGTATCCCCTGGGCAAAATCAACCCCGACGTCATCTTCGGCATGCCAAAAAACTTTCGGCGCGAGCGCATCGACTTTGAAGTTGTCGACTGGCCCTCACAATACCACTGCATCCTCGGACGTGTCGCGTTCGCGAGGTTCATGGCAGTGCCACACTACGCCTACCTGCAGATGAAAATGCCAGGTCCCAATGGCGTCATCATAGTCAACGAGAGCTTTGAGAGGTCCGACAGTTGCGACAGGGAATTCAACAGAATTTCCCAGTCCTTCGGCATGCAGGAGGAACTCGCGAGACTAAAGGAGTCGACAGACAACAGTCTGCCTCCCCTAAGCCGGCCAATCTCGCCCGATCTATCTTTCGACTCCTCAGTGCACACAAAGAAAGTGCAGGTTCACCCATCGGACCCCGCCAAAACGGCCCTCATCGCCAACAACTTGAGTCCCGCATAGGAACTCGCGCTCGTAGAATTCCTCCGTGAGCATTGCGAAATTTTCGCCTGGTGTCCTGCAGACATGCCAGGAGTTCCCAGGGAATTTGCCGAGCACGCACTCAACGTCAACCCCGACGCAAGGCCAGTCAAGCAAATAATTCGGCAATTGTCTGAGCCACGGGCGCAGGCAGTTGGAATGGAGATCAACAGACTCCTTGACGCCAAGTTCATACGCGAGATCAAGGAAAGCACTTGGCTCGCCAACACGGTGCTGGTACCAAAAAAGGACACGGATATCCTGCGGATGTGCGTGGACTTCACCTCTCTGATTAAGCACTGCCCAAAGGATCACTTCCCGTTGCCGCGCATCGACCAGATCATCGACTCCACCGCGGGATGTGAGCGCCTCTGCTTCCTCGACGCCTACTCAGGCTATAATCAGATTCGAATGAAGGAGGAAGATCAAGAGAAAACAGCGTTTACAACGCCCTTTGGTGTGTTCTGCTGCAACACAATGGCCTTCGGGCTAAAGAACGCAGGAGCCACCTACCAGCAGTGCATGCAGGCTTGCCTCAAGGAACAACTTGGTCGCAACATTCAAGTCTATGTCGACGACATAGTAATCAAGACCAAGGAGGAAGCCTCCCTAATCGACGATTTGCGCGAAACCTTCGCCAACCTCGACCTTTACCGGATCAAGCTCAATCCGGACAAATGCGCCTTTGGCGTGCCATCCGGGCACCTACTCGGGTACCTCATCTCCGCAAGAGGAATCAAGGCAAACCCAAAGAAAATAAAAGCCATACTAGCCATGGAGAAGCCAAAAAACATAAGGGGTGTTCAGCAGCTGGCTGGGCGAATCGCGGCCCTCAGTCGGTTCATCAGTCGGATGGGTGAAAAGGCGCTGCCCTTCTACCAACTCCTCCGCAAAGCCGAAAAGTTCGAGTGGACCAAGGAAGCGCAGGAAGCATTCGAAGACTTTAAGCGCCTTCTATCCACCTCGCCAGTACCAGTGACCCCACGGGAAAGGGAACCACTATTGCTATATATCTCCGCCACCAACCAGGTGGTCATCACAGTGCTCGTCATCGAGAGAGCCGAGGAAAACAAGGTCCACGGGGTACAACGCCCAGTATACTACCTCAGCGAGGTCCTCACGCCAACAAAACAGCGGTACCCGCACTACCAGAAGCTGGCGTACGGTGTCTTCATGACCGCCTGGCGACTGCGCCATTACTTCCAAGAACACCCAATCGTGGTGGTCAACGACGCCCCGTTGGGACACATCCTCAATAACCCCGACGCCACAGGACGAGTCACGTTTGGGGAATAGAATTGTCTCCACGAGACATCACATATGAAAAGCGCAACGCAATCAAGTCGCAAGTTCTTCCTGACTTCCTCGTGCACTGGATGGAGAACCAGCTCCCTGAATAACCAGACATGTCCTACCTCTGGACAATGCACTTCGATGGATCCAAGAAAAAGGACGGAGCAGGTGCAGGTGTCATATTGACATCACCCCAAGGGGACAAGCTGAAGTACATCCTGCGAATGCAGTTCACCGCCTCCAACAACAAAGCTGAGTACGAGACCCTGCTACACGGGATGAGGATGGCAAAGGCCCGCGGCGCCAAGAGACTCATTATTTATGGCGACTCCAAGTTGGTTTTCAACCAAACAATGCATGAGTGCGACGTACTGAGCGACAACATGATCGCCTACCGCGACCTCTACGACACACTCGAGGGAGACTTTGATGGCTGCGAGCTGCGACACGTAGGCCGCGAAAGCAATGAAGAGGCATATGCACTCGCCAACATAGGCTCTACCTGTGCCCCCATACCACCTGGGGTATTTCTCGAGCGCATCTGCGAACGCTCCATCAAGCCAAAGGCAGCAGAGAAGAAAACAAGCGCAACAACGGACTTGGGGGCTACGCCGCCCAATGAAATAGCTATCATTCTTATTAGTTGTAGTGGGAGAAAATTCAACAAAATAGCTATCATTATTATTCTCATCACCATAGTCATCAAATATAGGAGGCATATTGTAATCATAATTAATTTCCTCCTCAATAGTAGGTGGACTGAAAATATCATATTCATCATTGTAATCATCATATATTGGAGGTTTGGTATCATCATAAGCAACAGAATAGCTATCTTCCAAAGCCGGGGAACTAAAAAGATAATTTTCATAAAAACTAGCTTCCCTAAGCTTAGACTTTACCATAGCATTAGCAATAATGGTGTCCAAAGAGTTCATACTAACAACATTGCTATTAGCATGCAAATAAAGTTCCATAGGTTTTTTAATTTTCTCTTCAAACACTTCATGTCCTAACTCAAGATAAATACTATAAAGCTCTCTAATTTTGTTGTTGTTTTCCATTAAGCCTAACTAGTGAAAACAAGAAACAAAAAAGACAAAATTGCAGAATATCTAAAGGAAATAACTTCGAGCACTCACACCGGAGGATGTGAGTACCTTTTACCTTACCTCCCCAGCAACGGCGCCAGAAAAGAGCTTGATGTCTACGCACTTCTATTCTTGTAGACAGTTGTTGGGCCTTGATACATTGCAAATGTATCTATAATTTTTGATGTTCCATGCTTGGTTTTATCTACTTTCTTATGTTTTGTCCACACTTTGGAGTACTTTTCATATGATTATTTGTACTAACCTACTAATAGTTGCAAAAGTGCACAATGTTCTTGTTTTACACTTTGATGTGTAGGAATTACCAAGAATACAAGTGGAAACCTTGTTGGAGTCAAATTGGGATTTTCCAGAAATCTGTCTCAGAACTCTTTTTGAAGATGGTCACGTTTCGGTCGAAGACGGTGTCAAATGGACAACTCTTCAACTACAAAGTTGTTGGAAATTTCGTGACAAACATTCTGAACATAAAATTTAGCTGATTCTGAGTCCATACGGGCCTTTTAGGCCCGATTTACTGCAGCCCAAGATTGGATGACGGGAATCCGAAAAGCTATATAAAGGGAGGAAACCTAATTCGCCCAGGAGACCTCCACCCACGAATTTGCAGCCACCAAAGCCACGTTTTTGCCTCTCCCATAGATCCCATCTCCATGGGGAAGGGATCCAAAGAAGCCATGAAGGAAGGGTGCTAAGGGGCGGTGCTCCCCTGTGATACCGGTGCCGGGGAAGGAATCCTCCGTGTTGCCACCAGCGCCGCCGCCTCTTCACCATCTTCACTGCCATCTCCATCGATCTCCATCACCGTTGCTGACTCCCATGATGAGGAGGGAGTAGTTCTCTCTTGAGGCTAAGGGTTCTACTGGTAGCTATGTGTTCATCTCTCTCTCTATGCATGATCTTATTGAGATCATGAGCTTGTAATCTATAGATCTACCGTGCTACTCAAGTGCTTTAATAGATCTCTGCTCTCCCCATGTGTGTGAAAGTGACAGCGTGCACACCATGGTGGCACTTAGGCTAGAGATTACAAATACTTATTATGCGTTATATTTGGAGTTGGATGTCTTTATGAAATTGTGGTGTTTGTTGGACTCATCTAGTACTCAAGGTGACAGTGTGGGGTTTTCTAGATGGGAAAGGCTTACTTTGAGGTGTGCTGTTATAGCCCTACCATCGATTAGAGTGTTCAACCGGAGAGTAGTTAAGAGTAGTATCATAAAGAGAGGATATATTTATGAGAGAGTGTTCACTAGTGAAAGTATGATCCCTAGGCCTTGTTTCTAAGCATTGATACACCGTTTGCAATTAGATCTGTTACATGTTTGCTTGCTTCCATCTTTATTTCAGTTTGCCTTTAGTTTCTTCCACGCCATCAAGCTATCCTCTATCACCGCTACCACTTATAATTATTCATACCACTCGTATTTCACTATCTCTTCGTCGAACTAGTGCACCTATACACCTGACAAGTGTATTGGGTGTGTTGGGGACACAAGAGACTTCTTGTATCTTAATTGCAGGGTTGCTTGAGAGGGAATACCTTTGACCACTTCCTCCTTGAGTTCGATAAACCTTTGGTGATCCACTTAAGGGAAAACTTGCTGCTGTTCTACAAACCTCTACACTTGGAGGCCCAACAATTGTCTACAAGAATAGAAGTGCGTAGACGTCAAGCTATTTTCTGGCGCCGTTGCTGGGGAGGTAAGGTAAAAGGTATTCACACCGGAGTATTAAAGAAAAAGAACCTCCCACGACAAATGCCTATTTTATGGCGCCGTTGCTGGGGAGGTAAGGTAAAAGGTACTCATATCCTCTGGTGTGAGTGCTCGAAGATATTTCCTTTAGATTCTGCAATTTTGACTTTTTGTTTCTTGTTTTCACTAGTTAGGCTTAATGGAAAACAACAACAAATTAGAGAGCTTTATAGTATTTATCTTGAGTTAGGACATGAAGTGTTTGAAGAGAAAATTAAAAAACCTATGGAACTTTATTTGCATGCTAATAGCAATGTTGTTAGTATGAATTCTTTGGACACCATTATTGCTAATGCTATGGAAAAGTCTAAGCTTGGGGAAGCTAGTTTTGATGAGCATGATATTTTTAGTCCCCAAGCATGGAGGAGAAAATTTACTTTGATGATACTATGCCTCCAATATATGATGATTATGGTATTATCAATCCACCTACTATTGAGGAGGAAATTAATTATGACTACAATATGCCTCCTATATTTGATGATTATGGTGATGAGAATAATAATGATAGCTATTTTGTTGAATTTGCTCCCACTATGATTAATAAGAATGACTATGCTTATGTGGAGAATATTAATTCTTTTATGCATGTGGCTCATGATAAGAATGTTTTATGTGATAGTTATATTGTTAATTTTATTCATGATGTTACTGAAAGTTATTATGAGAGAGGGAAGCATGGTTTTATGTGTCTCAACAATATTAAGTTTCCCCTCTTTATGTTGAAAGTCTTGAACTTGCACTTGTTTTGCTTTCCTATGCTTGTTGCTTTGTGCTTTCATGACTTGTTTCTTTACAAGATTCCTATGCATAGGAAATGGGTTAGACTTAAATGTGTTTTGAATTTTCTTCTTGATGCTCTCTTTTACTTCAATTCATATTTCTTATGTGAGCATCTTTTCAAACTATCATGCCCAACTTAAAGGCGTTAAAGAAAAGTACTTATTGGGAGATAACCCAAAAGTTTTAGTTGAGTCTTGGAAGTTATTACCTCTGTAATAACCGCTCCTTATCCTTTTTATTTGCTTTTTGTGCCAAGAGTAACCTCTAATGAGAGAGAAGTAATGATTGGGAAAGTTGCTGTCCCGAAACAGATTTCTGTGATTCACCGTAAAAATTCGTGTAAAATCACTGAACGTCCTTTTGAGGCGTGAATTTTTGTGCTTCTGCCCTAGGTTGTTATCTAACTTACTTTAGTTCAACACTTTTTTTATTTGAGCAACAGGTCTTCGAAAAAATTCGTCTTTACCTGCTGGTCTGTTTTGACAGATTTCTGCCATTATTTGCATTTGCTTCTTGTTGGTTCCTTTTTGAGTTCTTTTGGGGAATTGAGCTTTTTTAGGGAAGTGCTACAGTAGCTAGTGTTCTAATGGAAGTTTATTTGGTGTTAGAACTGAACCTTAAAGACCTATTATCTTGAGTGCACTAATGTTGCTAATATAGATTGTGTGAAGTTTTGTATGAAGGAAAATTTCAGGTGTATGGAAGGAATGAGTAATGAGATGAAGGATGGACTAAAGCTGAAGCTTGGGGATGCCACGCATGTCACCCCAAGAAATATCCAAGAAGTACAAGCTTCAAAGCTTGGGGATGCCCAAGGCATCCCCTTCTTCATCAATAAAAATTCTAGGTTTCTTCCAAACGCTTCATTTTTATTGCTTCATGCACAGTTGTGTTTTTCTTGGAGCGACTTCTTTTTCGTTTTTGTTTTGGTTTTTCGTTTTCTTTGGTTTGCTTAGTTTTTTGAATAAATTGGTTGGACCCCTCTTTCATACATTGGTTTGCAAATAGTTTGGTGTGATTTGGAAAAGAGTAGGAAAGTTCATGCTTATGTGGTAAAAGGAGCTCGTTTTTGACTGTGATCTATGCTCTGTCATGCCATGCTTGATATTGTTTTGGATTTATTCTTAGTATTCTTTGCTGTAGCATGACTTGTTATAAACAATTGAGATTGCTTAATGTGCTTTGGATGAATAATGCATTGTTTTAGCATATTAAAGCATAGTATTGTGGTATTCTCCTTTGATACTTTATTTGGGTTGACTTGGCGCATGCTCACACCATGTTATGACTATCCCAAGTCACCATAAGCCTTGATGATCTTTTAGTTTTCAACTTTTAGTATCACTTTATGCTTTGATCAATGATGTTTTGTCGCTCTGCATGATTATGGCCATTATTGCTCTCTTAGTTTGCCGCTCCCAGTCTTTCGCTAGTCTCCATAACCAAGTATGAGTTCCACTCATGCATCCAACTCCTAAAACCAAGTTACTCCAAAGAGTCCACCATACCTACCTACTAGCATATGCTATTCCAAGTATATTCATGTTTTTGTTTACCTTCCAAATTAAACTTGTTATGAGAAAACTAGTGATTAAACTCTCACGAACTTGATGGCACACTTTACTTTTCTTGCCCTTAATAAACTTGAACCATTATGTCGTCTATGTTGTATATGCTTGCACTTATTTGTTGGGGATTAGCAGAACCATGTTGTCATGGGGAACGCTTTCAACATTGCACGGGTACTTTGTACCTAGTTGATATCATGTTCTTTTGTCTATGGATGTTGTTGGTGTGAAATGAAAGGGGAGCTTGTAAGTCCATGGAGTTATGTATATGTGTTAGAGAAACACCTGGGCCGTTGGTCTAATCCATGCTGACATGGTGGAAACCGGCAGCGTAACCATAATGAGCTGTCTATGAAGCATTCTTATAAAAAAAGAGTCCTATATTGAGAAAAAAGAGAAAAAGAAAAAGAAGAGATTATGAAAAGAGGAATGTGAGAAAAAAGCACCATATTCCCATGGTAAATAAGAAGATTGCTGAGATGCTCGTTGTCTGCTTGCCTTGTCATTTTGATATGGGGATTCTTCCGTATCATCGGGCAAGGGGTACCCCGTTGGCGGTTCTCTATGATACACATATACTTACAATGACAAGAACTTACCGGTGACCAAACTTGAGTAGCATGAGGAGCGGCCCTCGTATACAAGGGACATGAGATTTATGACTTATACTTCGTCAAGCATGTACACCATAGTTTGTTCACTTTAACCTTAATCACTTCAAGATGCTTATGATAGGGGCTATGAGAGCTGAAAGCTATAAGTACCATAATTTTTGGAAGCTCTTTATGAGACTTGAATCCCTACTTCCTTTTATAAAGGCCTTTCTTCCACCATTATATTGAGTCTCCACCTTCTATCTTTATGCACCTACTATGAGAGCATAGTGGCCATTCTTAGTTCTATGTGCATTGTCCCAAGACTAGTTGATTGATGCATAACTTGATATTGCTTGTTCTAAACTATTTGTATCTAGTCACTCTTATGAACTTTGAAGGTGTCCTATGCATTTATATTTGCTACTCTATGAGGGACAAGCTGAATACTATTATGCTATGTTTTCTTTATGTGAAACAAACAAACGTCTTGCAAAGCATTGTTATTCATGAATCTTTTGTTTGTGCCTTTTGATTTTGCATCATAGTTTCTTTGCTTATTGCTAGAACTTTGTCTTTCATGCTATGATTGAAGTACTATGATCCCAGCTTTGAATGTTTTACAAATACTTTGATCAAGTCTTTGATGGTGCATGTCACCTCAAAAATTATTCTTTCTTTTTATCACTTACCTACTCGAGGACGAGCAGGAGTTAAGCTTGGGGATGTTGATACATTGCAAATGTATCTATAATTTTTTATGTTCCATGCTTGGTTTTATCTACTTTCTTATGTTTTGTCCACACTTTGGAGTACTTTTCATATGATTATTTGGACTAACCTACTAATCGTTGCAAAAGTGCACAATGTTCTTGTTTTACACTTTGATGTGTAGGAATTACCAAGAATACAACTGGAAACCTTGTTGGAGTCAAATTGGGATTTTCCAGAAATCTGTCTCAGAACTCTTTTTGAAGATGGTCACGATTCGGTCGAAGACGGTGTCAAACGGACAACTCTTCAACTACAAAGTTGTTGGAAATTTCACGACAAACGTTCCGAACATAAAATTTAGCTGATTCCGAGTCCGTACGGGCCTTTTTGGCCTGATTTACCGCAGCCCAAGATTGGATGACGAGAATCCGAAAAGCTATATAAAGGGAGGAAACCTAATTCGCCCAGGAGACCTCCACCCACGAATTTGCAGCCACCAAAGCCACGTTTTTGCCTCTCCCATAGATCCCATCTCCATGGGGAAGGGCTCTGAAGAAGCCATGAAGGAAGGGTGCTAAGGGGCGGTGCTCCCCTGTGATACCGGTGGCGGGGAAGGAATCCTCCGTGCCGCCACCGGCGCCGCCGCCTCTTCACCATCTTTACCGCCATCTCCATCGATCTCCATCACCGTTGCTGACTCCCATGATGAGGAGGGAGTAGTTCTCTCTTGAGGCTAAGGGTTCTACTGGTAGCTATGTGTTCATCTTTCTCTCTATGCATGATCTTATTGAGATCATGAGCTTGTAATATATAGATCTACCTTGCTACTCAAGTGCTTTAATAGATCTCTGCTCTCCCCATGTGTGTGAAAGTGATAGCGTGCACACCATGGTGGCACTTAGGCTAGAGATTACAAATACTTGTTATGAGTTATATTTGGAGTTGGATGTCTTTATGAAATTGTGGTGTTTGTTGGACTCATCTAGTACTCAAGGTGACAGTGTGGGGTTTTCTAGATGGGAAAGGCTTACACTACTAGGAAACAATCTATAGATAGACAAGATGTTCAGTGGCGCATAGACCAATTTGTGCACCACAGGAAGACATCAGTGGCGCATTGGAAAGAATGCGCCACAGAAGTTTGGAAGTTCTTTGGCGCATTTTCTAGAGCATGCGCCACAGAAGATTGGTGGGACCCGCCGGCGGGGGGATGATCCAAGTTCTGTGGTGCATTCTGTAATATGCGCCACAGAACATGGAGGAGGGCCCCACCATGGAATCTAATTGACCCAAGTTCTGTAGCGCACGTTGACATATGCGCCACAGAAGTGAACCATATGTCAACGTGCGCCACAGAACTTGGGGGTGGGCCCCACAGAGGGAATCTTATTCACCCTCTTCCGTGGTGCACATGGTAGAAATGCGCCACAGAAGTTTCAGCATCTATGGCGCATTTCCTCCATATGCGCCACAGATGAGGGCGTCCAGATCCATATGTTAAAAAGGTGACATGAGCTAGCTTTCTTATCTATCTATCCCACCACCACCCATTTCACATCTCTACCTCCTCCCAACTCGTCTTCCTCCTCCCTCACACCCCATCTTGCCCATAGTTTCTCCATTTTCTTATATCTAAACCTACTTTAATCCATAGATTGGTAAGTAGAAGCTTCGCTCCAACTTCTAGATCTAAAAGTTCCTTACTTTTCCCTCTCACATCTCTCTATTTGTTTACTAATTTCCTCTCCACCAACTTGCATTGTAGATATATTTGTCCATACTCTCTCATCAAGCGGTCTCGTCTCACTATTATTGTGTATACTATAGGTGAGTACTTGGCCATCATGAACATGTAGGTGAAGCTTGTCGCGCGGGCGGTGTGTGTGTGCGATCCATGGCGAGATGATGCTTGTGTGTGGTGCATGAATGTTTGCAATGGGAGGAAGTTTTTTGTTGTTTTCTTGTTGTTGTCGGGCCCGGCCGGTGTGGTTGCATCGATGTTTGCCGAAATTTTGATTCATTTCCATTTCGGCAAATTTTTGCACTACCCATATGTCCTAATTTTAGGAAAGGTCATGCCGAAATTTTTCCGGCTAGCATTCATGCATGTGTGTGTTCATATGGTGTGGTTCTCACCTATATTCTCTATTTTAACCGCTCAGGCAACCATGGTACTCACGATGAGCGAAGGTCGAATTGCTAGGTACAAGAAAGGCGTGAAGGAGGACATGATTCTGAACAACAAGACCATGATAAGATGTCCATGTCGAACATGCAAACTGCAGCACTGGATCGACCCTGAATCTGGACAATTGGAGGGTCACCTGCTTAGGCGCGGTTTCATGCGCGACCTCAATGAGGCGCCGGCAGGACATGGTGGTGGTCAGGAAGATGTGGGCGGGCGAGAAGACGAAGAGTCTACTGGGCATGATCATCATGATGAAGGAGATGCCTGCGGGCATGATCATCATGATGAAGGAGATGCCGGCGGGCATGATCAGCATGGAGAAGGAGATGACGACGGGCATGATCATGAAGAAGGAGAAGACGCGAACACACAGACGCTGCTAACTTCGATCTTGCCGGACCCTCATGTTCAAGAACTGCTCCTCAAGGAGACGAGCAACGACAAAGCTGCAGCCAGAGAGAAAGCCAAGCTGGCCCAAATGGAGGTAGATGGGATGACTCCATTGTATCCTGGGTGTCGCCCCGAGGATACACGTTTGAGTGTAACACTCAAGGCTCTAGAGATGAAGGACGAACACAAATGGACCGATGTGAGCTTCAACGTGAACATGGAATACTGGCACGACCGACTTCCTAAGGGGAACACATTGCCAACAAGTATCGAGGAGGCCAAGAAAATCGTGTGCCCTCTCGACCTACCACACATTAAATACCATGCATGCATCAATGATTGTGCAATTTATCGGAACGAGTACGCGGATAGAACCACTTGTCCGGTGTGTGGCCAAGGACGGTACAAGAGAGGGAACAAGAAAGTTCCTCGAAAAGTGGTATGGTACTTTCCTATCACCCCTCGTCTGCAGCGATATTTCGTAGATCCTAAGGAAGCAAAGCTCATGCAATGGCACGCGGAAAGAGAGAAACCCGAAGATGATCCAGAGAAGGGCAAGATCCTGACACACCCTTCAGACGCTAGCCAGTGGAACGCATTAGACATCGAGTTCGAAGAGTTCGGGGGCGATGCAAGGAACGTCAGGCTGGGTATGAGCACCGATGGACTCAATCCTTTTGGAAACTAGAGTAGCACGCATAGCACCTGGCCCGTGTTTGTATGGCCATACAACCTCCCCCCGTGGCTATGCACGAAGCAAAGGTATGTACACATGAGCATTCTTATTCAGGGGCCGAAACAACCAGGTATTGATATGCATCTGTATCTCGGGCTATTGAGAGAGGAGTTAGCCAGCTTGTGGGAGACGCCGGCTCGTACGTGGGACGCCTACACTAAAGAATATTTCCATCTGAGAGCCGCGTTGCTCACGACCGTGCAGGACTATCCTGGTTACGCATATGTATCGGCCCAGGTGAACCACAGACACAATGCATGCGTCAAGTGCATGGATGAGACACCGCATCTCCAGCTACCAAGGGATCCCGGGTCTTCGAAAACCGTGTTCCAAGGTACTCGAAAGTGGCTCCGCATGGATCACCCGTGGAGAAAACATGGTGACCTGTTCAATGGTAAGGACGAGCTCGAAAGAGCCCCGCGTCCGAGGAGCGGCAAAGAAATCGAGGAGCTTTTGAATAATTGGGTAGATTGCCCTGCGCCTAGAAAAAAATGACCGAGGACAAAGCCGCTGCTGGGTGTATGGAAAGCAAGGTCTGTTTTCTGGGACCTGCCATATTGGAAGGTCCTTCACACTCCCCATAGCCTCGATGTAATGCACATCACAAAGAACGTTACCGAGAGTCTGCTTGGCACTCTACTGAACATGCCGGAGAGGACCAAGGATGGGCCAAAAGCAAGAAAGGACCTTAAATTGCTTGGCATAAAGAAAGATATTCAGTACCCTGATAGTGATGATGATGATGATCATCATCATCATCATTAGGAAGGGACTCAAGGTTGCGGCAAAAGAGTTAAGAAGAATGAGGTGGTGCTTCGCGCTGCCTGCTTCACTCTGAGTCTGGAGGAGCTCGAGCAGTTTTTCAGGTGCCTCTTACGAGTGAATGTTCCTCACGGTTACTCGGGGAAGATAAGCAGATATCTGGACGTGGCGAAGAAGAGGTTCAGCGGTATGAAGTCTCACGACTGTCACGTGCTGATGACGCAGATACTCCCTGTTGCGATCCATGGGATAATGGACGAGCATGTCCGTGAGACGTTGTTTGGCCTCTGTAACTTTTTCGATGTCATATCTAGGAAGTCGATCGGTGTGAAGCAGCTCGACAGGCTACAGGAAGAGATCGTGATGATACTATGCGAGCTTGAGATTTACTTCCCGCCCGCATTCTTCGACATCATGGTGCATCTGCTTGTACATGTCGTGGACGACATCATCCAGCTCGGGCCGACATTCCTGCACAACATGATGCCATTTGAAAGGCTAAACGGTGTCATCAAAGGATTCGTTCGCAACAGGTCTCGTCCAGATGGAAGCATAGCCAAGGGCTTTCTGATCTACGAGTGCATCTCCTTCTGCCAGAATTATCTAACCACCGAGAACGAGGATGTTGGAATACCCACAAAGAAGCACCTCGGCAGGCTCGGTGGATATGGTCACCGTGAGGGCTGCCGCTCACTACATGTCGGCATTGATGGTCGACGCACTGATTTTGAAAGGGCACACCGAGTCGTGCTACAACACATTGAAGTGGCCGGCCCTTGGGTCGAAGATCACAGAAGCTTAATCGAGCAGGAGTACGTCGACCAGGGCCGGCCAAGGAAGAAGGGAGACGTAACTAGAGAGCACAACTCTAGCTTCACGGGTTGGTTCAAGAAAAGGCAACTGGACAATCCCCCATAGACGCCTTCTACGGAAGATCAAAAACTCATATTCTCCTTGTCGCAGGGCCCAGGGCACAACCTAAGGACCTATCAGTCATACGACATAAACGGTTACAGATTCTACACCGAGGAAAAGGACAAGAATAGTGAATATCAAAACTCAGGAGTAACTATGTTATCCTTTGCTGATGACGAGACTACTATGATGGAAAGATTCTACGGAAGGATCGAGGAGATATGGGAGCTCGACTACTGTGGAGAGATCGTACCGATGTTCCGTGTTAGATGGGCCAAGAACATGGAAAAAAAGGCCGCTATTTCACCACAATGGTTATACCAGATGCCAAATCAACAAAGAACGCCTCCGCAAAAAATAAGCCTTGGGTACTCGCTAGCCAAGTTGATCAATGCTTTTTTATTACCGACCCGTCAAAGCCCAACCGTGTTGTAGTTAGGAGGGGCAAGAGGAGCATCATCGGAATGGAAGGATCCGCCAACGAGCAAAACTTCGACAAAAACGGTGACCCGAAGATCGAAGAGGAATTCGACAAGTACTTCGACATGCCTACTACTACTAAAGTAAGAAGGAAGACCACACTGCCTACTAAAGGTTGTCCATTCACAAGAAGAAATCTCAAAGTGCACGGGCTAAAGTATTCAACCACGGCGAAAAAGGGCAAGAAGATTGTGAAGAGACACTAGCTCGACACATCACATGATTGTATATGTTCGGAGAGAGAGTTTTTTTTGAATAAATATGAATGTTTGTATATGTTCTTGCTTCATTTTAGACATATATATATAATTAAAAACACATTACATGATTGTATATGTTTGGGGAGACATATAATGTGATATTCGTGTGGGTATACAAATTCACATTTGTGTGTGACAAGCAAACACACACACACACACACACACATATATATATATGATTCGGGAGGGTTTTTTGAATAAATATGCATATGTGTTCTTGCTTTTTGTTGGAATAAATATGCATATGTGTAATTAAAAATATTTTTTTTAAAAAAGAAAAAAATAGTGTGAGACAGCCAGGATTCGAACCTGGCTGCCCCAGGTGAGAGCAAGGGAGCAAGACCACCAGGACAAGTATATGATCTTGTCATACTACGACACCACGCTGTTTTGGACTATGACCAAAAGTTCTGTGGCGCATTCCCAAAGAATGCGCCACAGAAGTTCCAACTTCTGTGGCGCATTCAGTGAGAATGCACCATAGAATGTTCACACTTAGCCAAATAGACAGTTCGGCCTGATCTCCCCTAATCCCCCCTTCCTCTCTCTCTCGATCCAATTCTCTCTGTTTTCCCTAGCAACCGCGCGTGCCAAGGAACCCAAGCCCCCGCCGCTGGAGCCCGTGGAGGAGGAGAGAAGCCCCCGCCACCGGATCCCGTGGAGGAGGAACCGCCGCCGGAGTCCACTGCGTCCACCGTTTGCAGGAGGAGGCAGCACCGCACCGCCAAGATTCAAGAAGGAGAAGGCCCCGCTCGCAGCAGGGAGCATTGCGCCACCAAGCTCCAGGAAGGAGGTGGAGGCCCCGCCCGTAGCAGGAGGAGAAGGGCACGGTCGGTGCTTGCCACCGCAGCCAGAAGCCACCTCGCCGTCCACCGTCTTCTTGCCGTCCACCTTGCAAGCCACCCTAGGTAATCGCCGCATCCTTCCCCTAGGTTACCTAGCGCTCGTCGTTCTATGTCTTCCCCTAGGTTGCAAAGCTTGATTACTTATGCCCTTTAATCTGTAATTGGCCTACACACTCATATCTCAGTCGATACAGACAGTACTAATTTGAGAATCAGTAATTGGCCTTTAATATGTAATTGGCCTTTAATCTGTAATTGGCCTACACAAGTTCAAAATTGGAGAATTGTTGCAGACAGTACTAATTTCTAGTCATTTTAATATCATTATTATAGTAATAATACATGCAAGTCCCACATAAAGTGAATTGGTACCATAGTACTGGCTGCTGTAGATAGATTCCAGATCGCATGATTATTGATCAATTACTGGCTGATTAGTACTCTGGATGCGACATCTGTGAGATGCATGGTGAGAAAAAACCCTTTGGGTTCTAATTCTAAGAGAACAAAGAAGCTCTATCAGAAAGTATTGTTGTAATTGCGCCGGTTAGCTTGCCTTTCCCTGCAGTGACACAGAAGAAGATGAGAGAGTTGAACCTTGCACCATTAGCTACCGACAGAGGATCCCCGGGAACACGTACGTCTCCCTGGAGACACGCCAGAAATCTAGGCACAAAATCACTGAAAACTGAAAATGATGAGCTACTAGCGCTGACTGAACCTTCGTTTCACTTAATAAAAAACATAAGCCTCTATGCTTACATCAACCATGGAGGTTTACGTGAGTCATCACACATATAAATTTTCTTTTGGTAAAACCAACAAGGAATTAGTTAAGACAGTCAGTCAAACGCCCACTCACTCGCATGAAAACTGTTGCAGACAGTACTAATTTCTAGTCATTTTAATATCATTATATTTGGAGGGAGTAATTTCTAATATTTGGAGGGAGTAATTTGGAGGGAGTAATTTAAATGGAGTAATTTGGAGGGAGTAGTAGAGTAGCTTTTGTTGTTGTGTGCATCAGCAACACAATTGGTGTTTGATTCTCTCTCTATATGTGGTTGAGATGTGTTGTCACTGCTGTGATTGTCAAGTCCTTTTGTCACATCACAATAACAGGTCATTTTCAGTTTTGTTGCTAGCATTGACAAGGGGAAATGGCATGTGTCTCCAACTGAAAGGCTAAAAGACATGCCTCTGTTTACCATACTTATATTACACTTCTATAGCAAATACTACTGCTGTTACACTTCTACTGTTCAGCAAGTACTACTATATCTGTTATATATATACATGGGGCTGTGATGTGATGATGGACTAGTATATCTGTTATATATATACTGCACGTGGATGATGGATATGATGGATGCTGGGGTCAATGCATGGGGCTGTCAATATGAGGATGGGGTGTTTTGTCTTGCAGGGATTTCATTTGAGTTGCCCATTTCTCCCGAAGTGTCGATTCACTTCCGTTTCGGTTGAGAAATGGGCACTCCTAGGTCAAAAAATTAGCAAAGGTCATGCCGAATTTTTTGGCCGAGATTTGTGCTAACATTTTGCCTCTTTTAAATAGAGTAGTGCAAACATGTCGGGCAACAAGAAGTCTGGCCCTTCTAAGCACATGATCAGCATCGAAGAACAAGCTAGACAGGCCAACCAGTCATTCTCGCAGGGGTCCCAACAGGAGGAGGAGGAGGAGGCGATGAGGATGACACCACCACCGGAGGAGGAGGCGACCATCGCCAGAGGTGCTGGGGCCAATGAGGGCGGAGATCCTGATTACGAGGGGGACGAAGAGGATGACACCACCGATGGCGGCGAGAGGACGGATGGCGGTAGCGGCAACCCGGCCGCTTCTCAGAAGAAGAAGAAGAAGGAACAGAAGGAGCGGAAGGTGCCAGTGCTCGCCACTGTCTATGATGAGTTCACTGAGGTCACAGAAAGTGGCCAACCCATTGCGCCAGAGGCGATTGCTAAAGGGTACGGCCTGCAACTCGGGTGCATCGTCCGAGAAAGCATGTCGATCAACACGAAGTACATCAGACATGCTGAACATGCAGCTTTGGTCGATAACCTCCTTAAGAAGCTTCACAAGCGATACAGATTCCCAGAGCAGTTTAGAAACCTCGAGAGAAATAAGAACCCGGTGAACAGACTAGCCCTCACGAAGATGAGCAACGCCTTGAGCAGCTGGAAAACCCGGGTGAAGAATAGCATTGACAAAGGTGAAAGCTGGGAGGTTATTAGTAAGAAAAATCCGATGCTCGACGAAGAGGAGTTTAGGATATTCAAGGCGGATATAGCTACCGCTGACACTATAAAATGGACTCAATGGGGAAGGAGTATGCGGGAACAGAACATAGGTAACCACCACCTTGGAAGCGGCGGTTACAGGGGGAAACAGGCCATTTGGGACAAGGAGGACGCCGAGCTTGAATGCCTTGGTAAAGACAACCCTTGGCTTAAAATCACGGACTTGCAGCTTAGGCAATTTGTTCGGGCCCGCTACTACCTGGACAAGGAAACAGGGGAGTTCATCACCGACGATCCGGAGGTGAAGGAATTCGAGAAGAATCTGGTAAGGAATTTATCGCCGATCTCAAGTCAATTGCGTTCTAATTAAGATAATGAAGCCAAGAATCTAAATGGGTTCACCTTTCCTTGTCTCTGCAGGAGGAGGAACTGAACGCTACTGCCACAGAGTCGATCCAGGATTCGACGGAGCCGTGGGACACGGTTTTCAACAGCGCGACCAATGCTTACAAGAAGAGGGACAAGGGGTTGCTGCCGTCCTCAGCTGGCCGTGTGTCCGGCTTCGGTACGAGCATGAAGTTCAAGGAGTTCTACAAAGAGGACGCCAGGAAAAGAAGGGACAGGAAGAACCAGGATAAAGCCGCTGTTGTAGAGCTGAAGATGAAGGTGCAGACATTGGAGGAGAAGGCGGTGGACCAGAAAACGGTGGATAAGTTAGTGGAAGAGAAGCTCCGCTCGATGACCCCCCCTGAGTTTTTCGAGGGGCTTACTGCTTGGAATGCGGGAGGTCGACAGGGGCCGATACATCTGCCCAGATTAAGCGGCAGCAACTCGGGCATCAATGTTACCATGTCGCCGGACCTGGTGACCCCGCCAGCTGTCAACGTCAGGACGCAGCCCCTCGTTTTGGTCACACCTACGCCCCCTCCCGCGAATGATACCAATAAGGCGCAGCCGACGGCGGCGGTGCTTCGTGAGGCACCCGAGCGGGAGATTGCAGATGATGATAGGCCGGCCGCCGGCATCCGCCGTGTCTCTACATTAGCCGAGATCCACGCCATCACCAAGGTAACTAATTAGTTAGTGCACGTCATCTCCTTTATGCCTTTAATGCATGACTGTTGCCATCTCATGACGCCCAACAACATGTTTTTGCCTCAGGACACTTCATGCGTACTCCTGCTTAAAGATGTCGGCGGTGAGTTGAAGGATGTTGCCAAGGGCACTCTTATACAACCGGTGAGCCGCACGATGCACAACAATCCAATGGATGATGACGTGATGAAGGTCAGGTTGGCTCGAGTGTTGCCAGGGTGCGATGACATGGACCCTCCCATTCAACCTCAGGGAGCCGACGAACACAAGACCCTTGGGGAATGCTACAACTGGCCGTTGACATGGCCGAAGACCCAGATTCGTCTTGCGGGGGGGGGGGGGGGGGGAGGGAGCACCAGCGCCACCTCTCGACCGATCATCGCCCGACCACCACCTCGGAATCCAGTAGCCGCCGTTGTCGCCACCACCAGCCGTCACCATCAACTCTTGGCAGCGTGTGCACCGCCACATGGCAAAGACGTTGTGCCGCCAAAGATGATGATGAATTGGTCAACGTTGACGACTTCATCAACACTGGCGCCGCCAAAGGATTGTATATGCCTTTTGTGGATGAAGAACCCTTTGTAGCTCATGACGACCATCAAGCTGATCGGCCCAATACATGTACGCAGCGCCTGGTCTTCCATGGTCTTTCTCAAGAGACGCCTCCGGCCGCCGATCCACCACAAGAGAAACCGGGATTGGTTTTCAGCCCCAACACACTCCGAAAGGCGACTGATGAGCAGATGGCAATGGCTGACACTGTTGTGAAGAAGAAGCACTACAGGAAGAGAGGTAATAATAATAAGGGTGCGAGCCAGCCTCTTCCGAAGAGGATCCGGGGTCAGGACGCCGTCGTCATACCATCCACACAATTTTGCTTGCCCCGAGTGCATGTAGCTGGTGATCTGATATTGACTCCGGATATGATCCACATTGCGGTTGGAGCCATGTTAACTTTGCACGAGGGTGTCAATACACTAGAGGCCCTCCTTCTTAAAGAGGATGATCCAAATTACCCGGTTTTCATGGCCAAGGTGCCATTGGACGTGGGCTTCGTCGATGAACCCCCCGCGGATATATTCTTCATAGCATTCGAGGACATATTCAAGCTGTTTCTCATGAAACGACTGGACTATAACTTGGTCCGCCTATACGCGCTCAATCTGGCGCTCACGATCAAGAGAGAAAGTACCCCGGAAATCGCGATAGTGGATCCCTACTACATGCGGGACAGCCAGTTGGTCGAAGGATCAGAGACACGGACCAAGGCGACGGCGTACCTCGAGAAGTTCATGGTGGACAACAAGAGGAAGGGCACACTTCTTTTGCCTTTCTTTCCAGAGTAAGTACACACACTCGCTCATCGTCACCGTAACTTATGCATTTCTTATAGATTTCTTTTTCCAACATTCCGTTCCAACTGTGTTGCGCAGAGACAAATACTGCATGCTCATCGTCCTTGCCCCGAGGTATTCACTAGCCACGTATTTCGACTCGGGGAGTTTGACGAAGAAGAAAGACTACACTAGAATAAGGGGTGTTCTCAATGAGGCTCTCGAGTGATACACCAAGAAGGGATGCACCTTCGTAGATAGGGGGAATGTATCAAGGATGGCAAAAATGTGTTCAAGCACGTGCTCGACTTCCCCTGCGTCAAGCAGTCGACTGTTGGTGCCAATGAGGCCTTCTACGTCCTCCATCACCTTAAAGGCTATGTTCGGGATTGCCATAACCTAACGCTGCCATCTAGTCTCCGAGGATGGGCCGAAACTTTGGCGAAAATCGACGATGCTGATCTTAGAGAAGACTTCCATCGCATTCAGATGAAGTTGTCGCAAATCATCATTGAAGATGTCAACACAAGGGGCGGTGCCCTACAACAAGCCAGGGGGTTGAGTAAGAGGGAGATCGAAGAACGCCTCCGTAAGCAGGGTGACACAAGGACGTGGATGAGGAAAGAGGGCTATCTACTGTTCCCGAAGCCGTGCCAGAAGAGGAAGTCTTCATCGTAATCGATGTGTGCCTCTAGCATGATCCAGTGTGTGTATATTCTTGATGGACGCCTGCTGTATTAGTGTGTGTGTGTCATAAACTTTACTATCTCGTGGTCGAAATGGTCATTGTTGTTAGACTTAAACTACCTTGTGGTCATGCTGTCGTTGAACTTATTGCTTCTATGATCATCTAACTTTTAGTTTTATGGATCCTTTGTTTTATATTCTATGAACATATATATATATGGATGTGAACCCTTTATTCATTCTTTTCGTTGTATTTTTACTAATATGCCTTGTCGTCTATAGAGATGGCGACGAGGTGGTATGTGGTGTACATGGGTAGGGTTCCAGGAGTCTACGAGGAGTGGGAGGATTGCCACAAACAAGTGAACAAGTTCAGCGGCAACATCTACAAAGGATACGCGACTAGAGAGGAGGCGATAGCCAAGTGGAGGAACCACTTGTGGAAGAAGAACCGGATGAAGATATTGGTCGGGCTAATGCTCTTGCTCACCATTATCACAGTTGTATTCTATTTGATCCTAGTGTAGGCGGCGGTGGCCACATCATATTTGTAATGTGAGATGATATGAACTTTGTATTCGGCGCTTGTGTAAAAATTTGGCACTTGACACTATATATGTATCTCGATCGGGCTCTAAGTGTTTGTATTATATATATGTCGGTTTTCATGCATCTACTACTTGTGCAATGTATTTTATCCTCATCTGGATAAATCCTATATAAATCCTGTATAAATACCTGATTATACACCAGGAAAGTATTTTACTTCGAATACATGTTACACAATCAGTGGCGCATATAATTATATAGTTAGTGGCGCATGGCATATCTGTGGCGCATACACGTAAATGCGCCACAGAAGTTCTTCCTGTGGCGCATATGAAGGAATGCGCCATAGAAGTCTGGAACTTCTGTGGTGCATATCCATATGCGCCACAGGAAGTAGTTATCAGTGGCGAGGTAACAGTGGCGACAAAGATATGTGCCACAGAAGTCCCCTTTTCATGCGCCACAGATAGGTTGTTTCCTAGTAGTGTTACTTTGAGGTGTGCTGTTATAGCCCTACCATCGATTAGAGTGTTCAACCGGAGAGTAGTTAAGAGTAGTATCATAAAGAGAGGATATATTTATGAGAGAGTGTTCACTAGTGAAAGTATGATCCCTAGGCCTTGTTTCTAAGCATTGATACACCATTTGCAATTAGATCTGTTACATGTTTGCTTGCTTCCATCTTTATTTCAGTTTGCCTTTAGTTTCTTCCATGCCATCAAGCTATCCTCTATCACCGTTATCACTTATAATTATTCATACCACTCGTATTTTACTATCTCTTCGTCGAACTAGTGCACCTATACACCTGACAAGTGTATTGGGTGTGTTGGGGACACACGATACTTCTTGTATCTTAATTGCAGGGTTGCTTGAGAGGGAATACCTTTGACCACTTCCTCCATGAGTTCGATAAACCTTGGGTGATCCACTTAAGGGAAAACTTGCTGCTATTCTACAAACCTCTGTACTTGGAGGCCCAACAATTGTCTACAAGAATAGAAGTGCGTAGACATCAGGCCTCCAAGTGTAGAGGTTTGTAGAACAACATCAAGTTTTCCCTTAAGTGGATCACCCAAGGTTTATCGAACTCAGGGAGGAAGTGGTCAAAGGTATTCCCTCTCAAGCAACCCTGCAATCAAGATACAAGAAGTCTCTTGTTTCCCCAACACACCTAATACACTTGTCAGGTGTATAGGTGCACGAGTTCGGCGAAGAGATAGTGAACTACAAGTGGTATGGATAATTATAAGTGGTAACTGTGCCAGAAAATAGCTTGATGGCGTGGAAAAGACTAAAGGCAAACTAAAATAAAGATGGAAGCAGGCAAACATGTAACAGATCTAATAGCAAACGGTGTTTCAGTGCTTAGAACCAAGGCCTAGGGATCATACTTTCACTAGTGAACACTCTCATATAAATATCTTCTCTTTATGATACTACTCTTAACTACTCTCCGATTGAACACTCTAATCGATTGTAGGCTATAACATCACACCTCAAAGTAAGCCTTTCCCATCTAGAAAACCCCACACTGTCACCTTGAGCACTAGATGGTTCCAACAAACACCACAATTTCATAAAGACATCCAACTCCAAATATAACTCATAACAAGTATTTGTAATCTCTAGCCTAAGTGCCACCATGGTGTGCACGCTGTCACTTTCACACACATGGGGAGAGCAGAGATCTAATAAAGCACTTGAGTAGCTAGGTAGATCTACTGGATTACAAGCTCATGAACACAATATGATCATGCATAGAGAGAGAGATGAACACATAGCTACCGGTAGAACCCTTAGCCTCGAGAGAAAACTACTCCCTCCTCATCATGGGAATCAGCAATGGTGATGGAGATGGTGGTGGAGATCGATGGAGATGGCTCCGGGGGCACTTCCCTATCCGACAGGGTGCCGGAACAGAGACTCTCTATCCCCCGAATCTCCCCTTCGGTGGTGGCGGCGCTGTGGAACTTTTCATGGCTGGAGGCTTGACGATCTTGGGTTTATGCATCGGGAGGCTTCTTATAGGCCAGAGGGAAAGGTCGGTGGCCGGCCAGGGGGCCCACACCATACCCTGGCGCGACCTGGGGGAACCACGCCATGGGGTGGTGTGGCCACCCTGTGGCCCCTCTCCGGCTCTCCTTCTGGCTCTGTGAATCTTCCGGGAAAATAGTACCTTTGGCTTTTGTCCCGTCCAATTCCGAGAATATTCATTTTCTGACTTCCTGGAACCAAAAACAGCAGAAAACAGGCAACTGGAACTGTGGCATCTTGTTAATAGGTTAGTCCCAGAAAGTGTATGAAAAGTACTCCAAAGTTTATCAACATCCCCAAGCTTAACTCCTGCTCGTCCTCGAGTAGGTAAGTGATAAAAAGAAAGAATAATTTTTGAGGTGACATGCACCATCAAAGACTTGATCAAAGTTTTTGTAAAACATTCAAAGCTGGGATCATAGTACTTCAATCATAACATTAAAGACAAAGTTCTAGCAATAAGACAAATAAACTATGATGCAACATGAAAAGGCACAAACAAAAGATTCATGAATAACAATGCTTTGCAAGACGTTTGTTTGTTTCACATAAAGAAAACATAGCATAGTGGCATTCAGCTTGTCCCTCATAGAGTAGCAAATATAAATGCATAGGACACCTTCAAAGTTCATAAGAGTGACTAGATACAAGTAGTTTAGAACAAGCAATATCAAGTTATGCATCAATCAACTAGTCTTGGGACAATGCACATAGAACTAAGAATGGCCACTATGCTCTCAAAGTAGGTGCATAAAGATAGAAGGTGGAGACTCAACAAAAAAGTAAAAGAAAGGCCTTCATAGAAGGAAGTAGGAATTCAAGTTTCATAAAGAGCTTCCAAAAATTATGGTACTTAATAGCTTTCAGCTCTCATTGCCCCTATCATAAGCATCTTGAAGATGATTTAGGTTAAAGTGACACAACTAAGAGGATATGCTTGACAAGTTATAAACCGAAATCTCATGCCCCTTACTTACGAAGACCGAACCTCATGCTACTCAACTTTAGTCACGCGTAAGCTCTTGTCATTGTAAGTACATGTGTATCATTCAGAACCGCCAACGGGGTACCCCTTGCACATGATACAGGAGCTATCCCATAATCAAAATGACAAGGCAAGCAGACAATGAGCATCTCAGCGATCTTTTTATTTGCTATTCGCATAGGTTTTTATTGAGGATGGTTCATAGAGTGCTCATTATGGTGATGCTGCAAGTTTCCACCATGATTAGGCATGGCTTAGGCTAGCGGCCCAGGCGTTTCTCTAACACACATACAAACTCCATGATCTTACAAGTTCCACTTTTATTTCACACCGCCGGGATCAATAAGAAAAAGAACATAATATCAACAGGGTACAAAGTACACGTGCAATGTTGAAAGCGTTCCCCATGATACATGGTTCTGCTAATTTCAACTTATAAAGTGCAAGCATATACGCAACAAAGAAGGACCCAATGGTTCAAGTTTATTAGAGGCAGGTAAAGTAAAGTGTGCCATCAAGTTCGTGAGAGCTTTAATTACTACTTTTCTCATAACAAGTTTAATTTGGAAGGTAAACAAAAGCATAAATATACTTGGAATAGCATAAGCTATAGGTAGGTATGATGGACTCTTTGGAATAACTTGGTTTAGGGAGTTGGATGCATGAGTGGAACTCATACTTGGTGGTGGAGGCTAGCAAAAGACTGGGAGCGACAAACTAAGAGAGCAATAATGGCCATAATCATGCAGAGCGACAAAACATCATTGATCACAGCATAAAGTGATACTACAAGTTGAAAACTAAAGGATCATAAAGGATATGGTGACTTGGGATAGTCATAACATGGTGTAAGCATGTGCCAACTCAACCCAAATAAAGCATCAAAGGAGAATACCACTATACTATGCTTTAATATGCTAAAACAACGCATGATTCATGCAAGGCACGTTAACCAATCTCAATTGTTTATAATAAGTCATGCTACAGCAAAGAATACTAAGCATAAGGCCAAAACAATATCAAGCATGGCATGATAAAGCATAGGCCACAATCAAAAACAAGCTCTTTTTTCCACATAAGTATGAACTTTCCTACTCTTTTCCAAACCAAACCAAACTATTTGCAAACCGATGTATGAAAGAGGGGTCCAACCAATTTATTCAGAAAACTAAGAAAACCAAGCAAACTAAAAACTAAAACAAAAACAAAAAAGAAGATGCTCCAAGAACAACACAACTATGCATGAAACAATAAAAATGAAGCGTTTGGAAGAAACCTGGGATTTTTATTGACGAAGAGGGGATGCCTTGGGCATCCCCAAGCTTTGACGCTTGTACTTCTTGGATATTTCTTGGGGTGACACGCGTGGCATCCCTAATCTTGAGCTTTAGTCCATCCTTCTTCTCATTACTCATTCCTTCCATACACCTGGAAATTTTCCTTCATACAAAACTTCACACAATCTTTATTAGCAACATTAGTGCACTCAAGATAATAGGTCTTAAGGTTCAGTTCCAACACCAATAAACTTCCATTAGAACATTAGATACTGTAGCACTTTCCTCAAAAGCTCAATTCCCCAAAAGAACACAAAGAGGAACCAACAAGAAGCAAATGCAAATAATTGCAGAAATCTGTCAAAACAGACCAACAGGTAAATACGAATTTTTTCTAAGACCTTCTGTTGCTCAAATAAAAAAGTGTTGAACTAACGAAAGTTAGATAACAACCTCGGGCAGAAGCACAAAAATTCATGCCTCAAAAGGACGTATAGATATGTTACACGAATTTTTACGGTGAAGCACATAAATCTGTTTCGGGACAGCAACTTTCCCAATCATTACTTCTCTCTTATTAGAGGTTACTCTTGGCACAAAAAGCAAATAAAAAGGATAAGGAGCGGTTATTACAGAGGTAATAACTTCCAAGACTCATCTAAAACTTTTGGGTTATCTCCCAATAAGTACTTTTGTTTAACGCCTTTAAGTTAGGCATGATAGTTTGAAAAGATGGTCACATAAGAAATATGAATTGAAGTAAAAGAGAGCATCAAGAAGCAAATTCAAAGCACATTTAAGTCTAACCCACTTCCTATGCATAGGAATCTTGTAAAGAAACAAGTCATGAAAGCACAAACCAACAAGCATAGGAAAGCAAAACAAGTGCAACTTCAAGACTTTCAACATAAAGAGGGGAAACTTAATATTGTCGAGACACATAAAACCATGTTTCCCTCTCTCATAATAACTTCCAGTAGCATCATGAATAAAATTAACAATATAACTATCACATAAAACATTCTTATCATGAGCCACATGCATAAAATCTATATTACTCTCCACATAAGCACAGTCATTCTTATTAGTTGTAGTGGGAGCAAATTCAACAAAATAGCTATCATTATTATTCTCATCACCATAGTCATCAAATATAGGAGGCATATTGTAATCATAATTAATTTCCTCCTCAATAGTAGGTGGAATGAAAATATCATATTCATCATTGTAATCATCATATATTGGAGGTTTGGTATCATCATAAGCAATAGAATAGCTATCTTCCAAAGCTGGGAACTAAAAAGATCATTTTCATAAAAACTAGCTTCCCCAAGCTTAGACTTTACCATAGCATTAGCAATAATGGTGTCCAAAGAGTTCATACTAACAACATTGCTATTAGCATGCAAATAAAGTTCCATAGGTTTTTTAATTTTCTCTTCAAACACTTCATGTCCTAACTCAAGATAAATACTATAAAGCTCTCTAATTTTTTGTTGTTTTCCATTAAGCCTAACTAGTGAAAACAAGAAACAAAAAAGACAAAATTGCAGAATCTAAAGGAAATAACTTCGAGCACTCACACCGGAGGATGTGAGTACCTTTTACCTTACCTCCCCGGCAACGGCGCCAAAAAAGACCTTGATGTCTACGCACTTCTATTCTTGTAGACAGTTGTTGGGCCTCCAAGTGCAGAGGTTTGTAGAACAACAACAAGTTTTCCCTTAAGTGGATCACCCAAGGTTTATCGAACTCAGGGAGGAAGTGGTCAAAGGTATTCCCTCTCAAGAAACCCTACAATCAAGATACAAGAAGTCTCTTGTGTCCCCAACACACCCAATACACTTGTCAGGTGTATAGGTGCACTAGTTCAGTGAAGAGATAGTGAAATACAAGTGGTATGGATAATTATAAGTGGTAACGGTGCTAGAAAATAGCTTGATGGCATGGAAAATACTAAAGTCAAACTAAAATAAAGATGGAAGCAAGCAAACATGTAACATATCTAATAGCAAACGGTGTTTCAGTGCTTAGAACCAAGACCTAGGGATCATACTTTCACTAGTGAACACTCTCATATAAATATCTTCTCTTTATGATACTACTCTTAACTACTCTCCGGTTGAACACTCTAATCGATGGTAGGGCTATAACAGCACACCTCAAAGTAAGCCTTTACCATCTAGAAAACCCCACACTGTCACCTTGAGCACTAGATGGTTCCAACAAATACCACAATTTCATAAAGAATCCAACTCCAAATATAACTCATAACAAGTATTTGTAATCTCTAGCCTAAGTGCCACCATGGTGTGCATGCTGTCACTTTCACACACATGGGGAGAGCAGAGATCTAATAAAGCACTTAAGTAGCAAGGTAGATCTACTTGATTACAATCTCATGATCACAATATGATCATGCATAGAGAGAGAGAGAGAGATGAACACATAGCTACCGGTAGAACCCTTAGCCTCGAGAGAGAACTACTCCCTCCTCATCATGGGAATCAGCTATGGTGATGGAGATGGTGGTGGAGATCGATGGAGATGGCTCCGGGGGCACTTCCCCGTCCTGGCAGGGTGCTGGAACAGAGACTTTATGTCCCCTGAATCTCCCCTTCGGTGGTGGCGGCGCTGTGGAACTTTTCGTGGCTGGAGGCTTGACGATCTAGGGTTTATGCATCAGGAGGCTTCTTATAGGCCAGAGGGCAAGGTCGGTGGCCGGCCAGGGGGCCCACACCATACCCTGGCGCGGCCTGGGGGGGGGGCACGCCATGGGGTGGTGTGGCCACCCTGTGGTCCCTCTCCGGCTCTCCTTCTGGCTCCGTGAGTCTTCCGGGAAAATAGTAACTTTGGCTTTTGTCCCATCTAATTCCGAGAATATTCATTTTCTGACTTCCTGGAACCAAAAATAGCAGAAAACAGGCAACTGGCACGTGGCATCTTGTTAATAGGTTAGTCCAAGAAATCATATGAAAAGTACTCCAAAGTGGGAACAAAACAAAAGAAAGTAGATAAAACCAAGCATGGAACATCAAAAATTATAGATACATTTGCAATGTATCAACAGCCATGGCGAGTGTCTTCTCCATGGTGGCGGCGTTGCGCAAAAGGGCATTATGCTCAGCTCCAAAGGAAAAAAAGGGATGGACTATCAGTCGACTGCACAATAGCGGCGCGGAAAGAGAGAAAAGTAACGAGGAACTTACTTTCTACCATGCGATGGCGCGTTTCCAGCATTGCATGCTGGAGGCCCTTCGCAAGCACCTGCTCCGCCAAGTGAGCAACTTCTTTCACAAGGAGCTATGGCAAAAATAAAAACAACAAGGGATAAGCAGAAGCCATCGATAACATTGAATGCAACAACAAAAGTAAGAAATCCTACACTTACATGATCCTCCAATGACTCCGAAGTCGATTGGTGTCCAGTCATCCGGGCAACCATTCGATGCTCCCCTTCATGAGGAGAGCTAGAAGAGTTGTGCCCGGAGTGGGCCGCCAATGGAGGAGAGGGAGAGCACTCGACCTCCTTCTTGTCCCTGGAGGTCGCGACTCCCAATTCTTTCAAAAATTGGACATTGCCAGAAGATGACGACACCTCTTGACTGCAAGACAAAACCAACATCAAGAAAAGGCAAATCCAGAGACGAACCAAAAAGGGCAAATCTAGAGAAGAACAAAAAAAATTAGAACACTTACCAATCAAACTTGTCAAAGTCAAAGGTGGGCTCCCCCGACTCTGACGAGGACTCCTTGGGCAGTCGCATCTTCTTGCGAGAAGATGGTGCCACGGTGCTCACAGGAATGGTAGGGATTGGCGACTCCGCACCAACGCCTGCACCTTCCGGAGTCAAAGGAGATGACGCATCGGAATCCTCGCTGCGCGAACGCTTGCGAGTATCCGGACTACCCGACTCGGGGGATTCCTCCTCCACATCAGATAGGACGGTCGACTCCGACTCATCCTCTTCCAAGGCATCGTGAGGGATAACCCCCTCAGGAAGAGGGGGCATACAAGGTGACACCGCCCAATCCTGCATACAGACAACAAATTCAGCAAAAAGCAAATAAACAGCAAAGAAGCAATCGACAAAGTAAGCTACTACGTAGCACAATCATACCTCGGGAGGAGGGTTAGAAGCGTCGAACGGAGGAACTACTGGCTCACTCGGGAGCACATCCTTGACGGTGTAGATGGTCACCAGTCGAACTCTTTTTTCTATCTGACTCGCGGACATGCCATCGGCAGACACGCGAGTGGCATCGTCAGCACCAGCCCACTGAAACATGGTGTGAACTCTGGCCTGCAGGGGTTGGACGCGACGGCGCAGCCACGTGCGGATGAGTTCACAACCTCCTTCTTCTTTACCTATACGACTCTCGAGGTCGCAGACGCGCTCGTATAGCACATATGTCTCCGCGGACTCGCCAGGCATGACTACATTCTTCCAGGAGCGCCACCTCTTGCATGGCGTCAAAGGGTCGACGGGCGCGAGTCCGAAGTGGTCTCCATCGGCCTTCTGGTCGCGAACGTAGAACCACTTGTCCCTACACCCTTGGACAGACTTCGTCAGCTTGATGTCGAAATAGGTGGCAGATGGATCGACGTGGATTCCACAGCCGCCTACATCGTAGACCAAGGAGCCAGACGCAGATTGGCGCTTCAGCTTGAAGAGGCGCTTGAAGAGGCCGAAGTGCGGCTCAATTCCGGTCCAGCACTCGCAGAGGGTGATGAAGCAAGAGATGTGGAGGATAGAATTTAGGGACATCTGATGAAGCTGGAGCCCGTAAAAACAAAGGAGGCCCCTGAAGAAGGGATGCAGGGGCAACGAGAGGCCGCGAATGATGAACGCCAAGAACATCACTCGAAAACCAGCAGGAGGAGAGGGGATTATCTCACCGCCTGGGACGCGCACGTCGGCGACTGTGGCGCACAACACTCCGTCTTGGCGAAGAAGACGGAGATCAGAGGACTTGATGATGGAAGGACGCCACGAGCCATTCATGACGCGAGTGCCCGTGCCCTTCTTCTTCCCGCTGGGGGCGGTACTAGTGCCCGTCGCGGCGGCGCCACCTTTCTTCTTCACTGCAGCAGCGGTAGCCGCGGAATCGGCCGCAGCACCTCCCTTCTTCTTCCCCATTGCGTGGCGGCGATGCGATCGTAGAAAGTAGCTAGGAAATGTGCGGAGCTGGTCCAGCGCCGCGGAGGAAAAGAGAGCAGAGAAAGCAGGTAATCAGCGGCAGTGGCGATGAAGGAAAACGATGAGCGAAAGCAGATATGGATTTTACCATCGCAGCACCACTACTGAACCCCCTGGAAGATGCAATCCAACGGCTCAGAAAAACCCTACTGAACGTGTGGCGATCATCGTGCTAGCCACGTGGAGGAGCTGAAACACGAACCGTCCCCCCCACTACTCCTGTTACGTGCGGAAATCGAGGAGGCACGGTTAAAATAAAGATTACGCACGCCCAGACAAATCAAAGTCAGATAGTAGGGCCCACCGCTCGTCACGTCCCGTCAAAACTCGCTCACGCAGACAATTGAGGTCATGAAATCGTCAGCACTGACGTCATCAAAAGCTACGCAGCAGCAGACTTCGACTACTTTAGTTCTTGCTCGAGTCTTCGACTCCACCAAGTACTCGGGGGCTACTCCCATAGGGAGCGCTGGTCGCGCACCCTACGATTTTTCTTTCTTCTTTTTCAGTAACATGGACAACCAAAGCAAACCCAACCATTCGAAGCATGGCTCGACTATGGACATGGGTTACTCCCATAGGGAGCGCTAGAAACAAATTCGACTGAAATAAGCAAACAAAAGAGGACAGCAGTCGCAAAAGTTATTTAGTCCCTGCCTGAGTCTTCGACTCGACCAAGAACTCAGGGGCTACTCCCATAGGGAGCGCTGGTCACGCACCCTATGATTATTTGTACAAAGTACTGTGTGTTGATAAATGTCCACACTCGAAGTTTATGGCGACACCGCCTCATAATTTTTCCCTACAAAGAGACCGCGTCTCCTGGGTTACCCGAATCATCTCCGCGATGATAAAATTCGGATGTCGCGCTTGCAGCATGAAGGTAAGACCTGAATAAGGCCTGGCAACGCATTAAACTGCGCACTACCAAAAATATATCCGTGCCTGCAAGTACGATGAATATGCCTTGATGGACGCATCGAGTGCTCACACCCATATACTGGAATTCGACTCTTGTAAGACCTCTGCGGCTTGAGTCGAATTACACCAGCACTTTTCTGGATTCGAGTCCAGGGACTCGAGTTCGAGTAGATGGCGTTGTTTTACCCTAAGGTAGTTAACTGATACCGATACATCGGTTAAATCAGGCACGCACATCGACAATCCCTATGACACAAAACAGAGCAGTCGAAAAATATACTCAGTCATGCACTCGAAAGACTTCATAAAGTCTCCAGTTGACATGGTTATACCCTAAAGGTACTCGATCTTGGTATATACGGTCCAAATACGTACAGGCCCACGGTGTCGCCAAGGCCTAGATGAAAGGACTCGAGTGACTTGCGAACTCTCTATTTCTTGAAGAACAAGAAGAAGCTAAAGATAGAAAGTTTGAAGGGGAAAACTCTAACTTGTAACCGACTCGACCTGCTATCTGAGACCTAGCCTATCTATATAAAGGCTAGGAGGGGGCGGCGAGGAGGACACACGCAACCCTAGTTTCCGCAACCCTCGCCAGATTGCATCTGCGCACCATTGTAACTTTCGACTCCTTCGATAATTCCACGAGCAGACAAGCAGGAGTAGGGACCTCTACGAGGCCTGAACCTGGGTAAATCCTTTGTACCCTGTGTGCTTGTTTGCTAGCCGATAGATGTCTCCAACACTCCCTCCTTCTCCAAAACCCAAGTCCATAACAATGGGCATTGATGAGTTAAACCCTCGTCAATTGGCGCCGTCTGTGGGAAGTGATCTTTTGGGCAGATCATTTACTCCACCGCCGGATGCGAGCGCCTCTGCTTCCTCGACGCCTACTCAGGCTATAATCAAATTTGAATGAAGGAGGAAGACCAGGAGAAAACAGCATTTACAATGCCCTTTGGTGTGTTCTGCTACAACACAATGCCCTTCGGGCTAAAAAACGCGGGAGCCACCTACCAGCGGTGCATGCAGGCTTGCCTCAAGGAACAACTGGGTCGCAACATCCAAGTCTATGTTGACGACATAGTAATCAAGACCAAGGAGGAAGCCTCTCTAATCGATGATTTGCGCGAAACCTTCGCCAACCTAGATCGCTACCGGATCAAGCTCAATCCGGACAAATGCGCCTTCGGCGTACCATCTAGGCAGCTACTCGGATATCTCATCTCCATGAGGGGAATCAAGGCGAACCCAAAGAAGATAAAAGCCATACTGGCCATGGAGAAGCCGAAGAACATAAGAGGCATCCAGCAACTGGCCGGACGAATCGCGGCCCTCAGTCGATTTATCAGTCGGATGGGTGAAAAGGCATTGCCTTCTACCAGCTCCTCCGCAAAGCTGGAAAATTCGAGTGGACCAATGAAGCGCAAGAAGCATTCGAAGGTCTCAAGCGCCTACTATCCACTTCGCCATGAGAAAGGGAACCATTGTTGCTGTACATCTCCGCCACCAACCAGGTGGTCAGCACAGTGCTCGTCGTCGAGCGAGCTGAGGAAAACAAGGTCCACGGCGTACAACACCCGGTATACTACCTCAGTGAAGTCCTCACGCCAACAAAACAGCGGTACCCGCACTACCAGAAGCTGGCGTACGGCGTCTTTATGACCGCCCGACGACTGCGCCACTACTTCCAGGAACACCCAATCATGGTAGTCAACGACGCCCCGTTGGGACATATCCTCAATAACCCCGATGCCATGGGGCGAGTCGCGCTTTGGGGAATAGAGCTGTCTCCACGAGACATTACATACGAAAAACGCGACGCAATCAAGTCGCAAGTGCTCCCTGACTTTCTCGTGCACTAGATGGAGAACCAGCTCCCGGACAAGCCAGATATGTCCTACCTCTGGATAATGCACTCCGATGGGTCCAAGCGGAAAGACGGAGCAGGCGCAGGTGTCATACTGACATCACCTCAAGGGGACAAGCTGAAGTATATCCTGCGAATGCAGTTCACAGCCTCAAACAACGTGGCTGAATATGAGGCCTTGTTGCACGGGATGAGGATGGCAAAAGCTTGCGGCGCCAAGAGGTTCATCATATATGGTGACTCCAAGTTGGTCGTCAACCAAACAATGCACGAGTGCGACGCACTGAACAACAACATGATCACGTACCGCGACCTCTACGACACACTCGAAGGAGACTTTGATGGTTGCGAGTTGCGACACGTAGGTCGCGAAAGCAACAAGGAGGTGGAAGCACTCGCCAACATAGGCTCTACCTGCGCACCCATACCACCTGGGGTATTTCTCGAGCGCATATGCGAACGCTCCATCAAGCCAAAGGCCGCAGAGAAGAAAACAAGTGCAGCAACGGACTCGGGGGCTACGCCACCCAATGAGCCAATGGCACTCAATGACTTGGAGCTGGACACAGGACTCGAGGGACCAATGAGCGTCATGATGATCGAGAAATCTTGGATGCAGCCATACATTACATACCTCCTCAGCAAGAGACTACCGGACGACCCGACAGATGCACGGCACATCGCGTGGCGCTCCAAGGCATTCGCCGTTATCAACGGTGTCAGGGGGATGATTCCCAGGTACCCCATCCGGATAAGAAACAGGACAGTCGGATCACGTCTGGCTGACCATATGCAGCCGGATAGGACAGGACAGGCCGGCTATCACCCAGTAGCCGGATCAGCAAGAGACAGCCGGATACGGCGACGTAGTCGGACCCAATCAGTGCGTACTAGTGCACGATACGCCCTGTACGATGACAAGACGGGCAACCACCTGCCCATACCGAAGACTTTGCGTGGGTGACGCCGGAACAGTGGCTTGTGCTGACGACGGGCTCGCACGACGTCCACTGTACCTACGACAGCCATACCGCTCATACTCCGATAAGACAAGCCATACTGGATACTGTAGATGACTAGCCGGCTGGGACCCGCCTGTGGGGCCCGCCTGTCGGACTAGCCAGTGAGGCCTTTGCCTCTCTGCCTATATAAGGAGAGGCATGGCCTTAGTAGAAAGGGTTGGTCTCAGTGCATTTAAGGCAGTAGCAAAAACACAGCTCAAGGAGCACTTGTAGTTCGTACATCCCACATAGTCAGATCAGGCAGGAGTAGGGGCTTTACCTCATCACGAGGGCCCCGAACCTGGGTACTTCTTGCGTCCCGCCACGCTCGCTTGTATCCAATCCCGCCTGCGGACACTGTCGATAGCTTCCCTGCTAGTCCCCACACCTCTATCTAACCTCCTTAGGTACTGTCGTTCCCAATACAACGACAAACGGCGAACTATATAAACGCAGCATCACAGGAATCGTCTCTATCGTGGAGCTGCCGCGCTCAGACGGCAGCACCTCCGCCGCACCCCGCGGCGTGGAGGTCATGATGGCCGGATCCAGCTCGCATCCCCGCCAGCCGCGGGAGCGAGGCGTGGATAAGGTCGGAACTTCCGCTCCCCCGCAGCCTCGGAACCCGGTGGAGGATGCCATTGATCGGCTCCTGACGACGGTTAACCTCGGCGAAAACCCGGAGGAAGCGGAGGCCAACTTCACCATGGAGTGACAGATCCTCCTCCAGGAGGCCATGGAACTGGCAGAAGCCCGCAAGCAACTTGAGATTGCTAGGCGCGAGTACGACCGCGCGCACGGCCTCACTCCGGCTACCGCGGAGCCAAGCCGGCGTGGCCCGGTACGGCGTCGGGGCGGCGAGCTGGGCGGTAATATGGAAAAGGACGGGGAACCAGATCCCGCGCCTGGCCTCACATGGCCCACCTATAGCACGCCCATCAAGAACCTGCGCACGGCGCGAGCCGCAGCAAAAGAACTACCCAGCCTGGAGGGCGAGGAGCGAGCCCGCCAGCATGCTCGCGTGCAGGAGCTCCTCCGCGTCGCGGACGAGCAGGCCGGCGCCAACTGGCAGACGCAGGAAGACCTTAGCTACTCCGGAGGGAGCAAGCTACCTGCCAACAACAGGGGCGCGCTGCGTGACACCCAACAGGCGTCCTTCCCTCAGCCGCCCAGGGCCCGCAGCAGGTGCCGCAGCTCGGACAACAGGGGCCAGCCGCGCCAGGAGCAGACGGTGAACAACAACCCGCCACCTCCCCCACCGCCAGCCGGAGCGCCCAGACCAGCCGGTTCCCGTCTCTCGGGCCGGGTGGGAGCGCCCAACCCGGATTGTCCGGATGCCCGCGACCGCATCGAGCTCCTCGCTCAAGCGCGCGTCACGGAGGAGGAAGATTCTACCGGTCCGGTGTGTTTTGGACCCCGCATCCGGAACAAGCCGTTTCCGGATAAATTCTCCCTGCACAGGGACACCCCCAAGTACGACAGCAGCATGAAGCCGGAAGACTGGTTGACCGACTACGCTACGGCAGTCGGTATCGCCCACGGGAACAAGCGCACAGCTGTGCGCTACGTCCCTCTCATGCTAACCGGGTCGGCAAGGACATGGCTTAATAGCCTTGTGCCCAACAGCATCAACGCCTGGCCTGACTTCGAGAAGGTGTTCGTCCGCAACTTCAACGGCACGTACAAACGCCCAGGGCGCCCGTGCGACCTGGCCCTGTGCGTCCAGGGCGACCGCGAGTACCTCGCCAAGTGGAGGGAGCTCCACAACACTTGCGAGGGCATCCTGGAGAGCCAAGCCATTGGCTTCTTCATCGAAGGATGCCGAGAGGGCACCATGCTTCGCCACCGACTACTGTGTGACGAGCCGAAAACCATGGCGGAGCTCATGACGGTTGCGGACCAGTACGCCACAGCGGATATCGCCATGAAGAAACCCCTCCGAGTAAACGCGGACAACCGTCCGACTCCCACGGAGCCGTCTCGCGACCGACCAAGCAATCCGGCTGGCGAAGCCGGATCCTCCAGACGCCACGGCAACGACAACCGGTTCCATGGGGACCGCCAGGCCGGACAACAGAAGCCTCGCTACCACGTGCGGCAGGTCAATACTGTGGAGGGTGCGCCCGACGCACCAGCTAATGAGGCAAGAAGGCAGAAGCCCCGACTCACCTTCGACCAGATGATTAACGGCCCGTCCAAGTGACATAGCGGTCCCTTCAAGCCGGCTACGCACACAACCCGAAACTGCAGCTGGACTCGCTAGCTAAAGGACCAGGGCAACCAGCCTCATCTTCCCCCTCCCCCACCGGGTGGACCTCCACCACCGGCTAGGGGAGCCGGTAATGATGGTAACAGCGGCAACGGCGGCAACAACAACAACGGCTACCCACAGCCGCACGCCGCCTACCACATCTTCGAGACGGAGCAGGACGACAAGCACAGCCGCAGGCGACGCTCCAAGGAGGTCAACGCCATCGTCTCTCCGGTCCCCCAGTACCTGAACTGGTCGGAAACCCCCATTACCTGGAGCCGGCCGATCAGCCTGAGCATCTGCCGACTCCCGGGGGCTACGCCATGGTGCTAAACCCTCTCATCGTCTCCAACGTGCGCACCTGCCAATTCTCGCGCGTCCTCATCGACGGAGGCAGCAGCCTCAACCTCCTCTACCAGTCCTCGCTGGAGAAGCTGGGCATTCGCGAAAGCGACCTGTGCCCGACTACCACGATGTTCCACGGCATACTGTCCGGGCCAGCCTGCGCTCCGCTGGGGAAAATCCAGCTGGACGTCATCTTCGGGACCGAGGAGAACTTCCGCCGCAAACCAATCTGGTTTGAGGTGGTAAATCTGACGAGCTCCTACCATGCTCTCCTCGGGCGCCTCGCCCTCGCCAAGTTCATGGCCATCCCCCACTACGCTACCTCAAGACGAAGATGCCGGGACCCCACGGCGTGATCACCGTCGCCGGCTGCTTCAGGCGATCGATGGAGTGCGCCTCATCCGGTTCCAAACTGGCAGAGGCCCTCATCATAGCCGAAGAAAAACGCGCGATCATGCGCAACGTGGCCATGGCCTAGCAGGACATTCCGGCTAGCAGCAAACCGGCTGGAGAAGGAGCTTTCCAGCCGGCAAAGGAGACGAAGAGGATCCTGCTCATCCCCTCCGATCCGACTAAGTTCGTCACCATAGGCACTGGCTTGGACAGCAAATAGGAAGGCGTGCTCGTCGACTTCCTCCATGAGAATCGGGACATCTTCGCATGGTCCCCCAAGGACATGCCGGGTGTACCGAGGGAGTTCGCCGAGCACTCACTCCACGTGCGTCCGGATGCCAAGACGGTCAAGCAACCTCTGCGCCGGTTCGTAGAAGAGAAGAGAAAGATAATCGGTGACGAGATCACCCGGCTCCTTGCAGTCGGGTTCATCATGGAAGTGTACCACCCGGACTGGTTGGCAAACCCAGTCTTGGTGTTGAAGAAGAACAAGACCTGGCGCATGTGTATCGACTACACCAGCCTGAACAAGGCGTGCCCGAAAGACCCCTTCACCTTGCCCCGTATCGATCAAGTCATCTATTCCACGGCCGGCTGTGATTTGTTGTATTTTCTAGATTGTTATTCCGGGTACAATCAGATCTGGCTAAACCCAGCTGATCAGATTAAGACATCATTTATCACCCCCTACGGGGCTTTCTGCTATGTAACCATGCCTTTTGGCCTAAAGAACGCAGGCGCCACCTATCAGCGATGTATGCAGAAATGCTTGCACTCGCAGATAGGCCGAAACGTGCACGCTTACGTGGATGACGTGGTCATCAAGACCAAGGAAAAGCGCACCCTCCTCGAGGATCTGAGAGAAACATTTGGCAACCTCCGCCAGTACCAGATGAAGCTGAACCCAGAGAAGTGCGTCTTCGGAGTACCATCCGGTCAGCTACTCGGTTTCCTCGTATCACAGCGAGGTATCGAGGCGAATCCGAAGAAGATCGCGGCCATCGAGAGGATGCAGCCACCCAAGAGCCTGCTTGGAGTCCAGAAGTTCACCGGATGCCTGGCTTCCCTCAGTCGTTTCGTCAGCCGGCCGGGGGAGAAGGCACTCCCGTTATACCGGCTGATGAAGAAAATGGACAAGTTCTCCTAGACCTCGCAAGCCGACGCCGCGTTTCACGACATCAAGCGCATGCTATCCACAGCACCGGTTCTGGCCACGCCGGCTAGCAAGGAGCCGATGTTGCTCTATATAGCAGCCATCAGCCGGGTCGTCAACGTCGTCCTGGTGGTGGAGCGCCCCGAGGAAGGCAAGGCTCAGCCGGTTCAGAGACCCGTCTACTACCTCAGTGAGGTTCTGTCCCTCTCCAAGCAGAACTACCCCCACTACCAAAAGATGTGCTACGGTGTGTACCTGGCATGCAAGAAGCTCAAGCACTACTTCCAGGAGCACCCGATTAAGGTCGTGTGCACTGCACCCCTTTCGGAAATCATCGGCAACAAGGACGCCACCGGCCGAGTCACCAAGTGGGCCATCGAGCTCGCCGCCTACTCCATCCAGTACGAGCCCCGGCTCACGATCAAGTCATAGGCGTTGGCGGACTTCCTCGTCGACTGGGCCGAGACCCAGTATCTCCCACCGGTTCTGGATTGGGACCACTGGCGGATGCACTTCGATGGGTCGAAGATGCTCGGGGGCTTGGGAGCCGGCATCGTGCTCACCTCGCCCAAACGAGACCGGCTGGAGTATGTGCTATAAATCCACTTCAAGGCCTCCAACAACGTAGCCGAATACGAAGCACTGGCGCACGGGCTCCGGCTAGCCAACGAGATCGGTGTCAACCGGATCCTGTGCTTCGGTGATTCGGACTTGGTGGTGCAACAGGTGTCCGGGGAATGGGACGCCAGAGATGCAAACATGGCTCTCTAGCGGTTCCACATCCAGAAGCTCAGCGCCTCCTTCGACGGATGCGAATTCCACCATGTCCCCCGCACCAACAACAAGGCAGCCGACGCGCTCTCCAAGATAGGATCCACCAGGCAGGCTATCCTGCCAGGGGTCTCCTTGGAGCACCTGCGCAAGCCATCCATCAACCCATCAGCGGAATCAGACTCCATCGTCTGAGCAGGAAGCGTTCCAGCTCCCAAAACAACAGAAACGGAGCCAGCAGAACCACCAAAAAAGAAAACCCGCACCAATTTCGACCAGGCAGTGCCTTCCGGCTCGTAGGACCCAGGGGCTGCCGGCTCGCCTAATAGCTCGGGGGCTGCCGTCCTGGGTACTCCACCCGGACGACCCCCCGACATCCGTCAGCCGGAGGACAGGGGCGTCCTCGTCATCCGGGAAGTGCCATCCTGGGCACAACCCTTCATGAGCTACATCGCCGATGGAGAACTTCCGAACAACGAGGTGGAGGCCAGGCAGATCCGACGCCGCGCGCACACGTACACCATCATAAACGGTGAGCTGTGCAAGAGAAGTGTATCCGGTATCTTCCAAACCTGTGTCGATGTGGACACGGGCTACCGGCTACTCAAAGATATCCACCAGGGCGAGTGCGGGCACCACGCTTCGTCAAGGGCGATAGTCGCCAAGGCATTCCGCCATGGTTTCTATTGGCCCACCGCCCTCAAGGATGCGGAGCAGCTGGTCTGCGTGTGCAATGGGTGTCAGCGCTTCGGGTAGCTCAGGCACATGCCAACCTCGGTACTCAAGACCATGCCGATCACCTGGCCCTTTGCAGTTTGGGGCCTCGACATGGTTGGTCCCTTCAAGCGAGCCCGCGCGGGAATGACCCACCCGCTGGTAGGTGGACAAGTTCACAAAGTGGATCGAGACCAAGCCTATCCAGAAGCTGGACGGAGCGACGGTTGTGACCTTCTTCACCGACATCATCAACCGCTTCGGCTACCCCAACAGCATCATCACTGACAACGGCACGAACTTCGCCAAGGGGGCATTCGCTCGGTTCTGCAGCAACAAGGGTATCCGATTGGACCTTGCCTCCGTCGCGCACCCGCAATCCAACGGGCAAGTTGAAAGAGCAAACGACTTGGTGCTAGCCGGCATCAAGCCATGACTCATCGAGCCGTTGGAGCGGTCACCCGGATGTTGGATCGAAGAACTTCTGGCTGTGCCGTGGAGCCTCCGCACCACACCGAATAGGTCGACCGGCTACACGCCATTCTTCCTGGTGTACGGATCGGAAGCCGTCCTCTCCGCCGACATCGAATTCGACTCCCCTCGCAAGCTCCTGTACAACGAGAAGGTCAACAAGGAGGCGCCGGAGGATGGGGTGGACCTCCTGGAGGAGGCCCGCGAGCTGGCCCTGTCCAGATCTGCCCTGTACCAGCGGAGACTACGTCGCTACCATTCAAGCCGGATTCGCCCAGTCGCATTCCGCGAGGGCGACCTGGTTCTCCGGCTGGTGCAAGACACGAAGGGCATGCACAAGCTATCACCACCCTGGGAGGGCCCCTTCATCATCAGCCGGGCGCTGCCCAATGACTCCTATTACCTTATCGATGCACAGCAGCCACGCAAGAACAAGATGGACAAATCGGACGAGGAGACCGAGCGTCCCTGGAACGTGGCCCTGCTGCGCCCGTTTTACACCTAGTCGCCAGGCAGTGTATGTATCCCGAAAACCCCATGAATAAAAATGCGGACCCCCACGAGAATCTCGGGGGCTCCTTCTAGAAATGTGTGTGCACCTGTTTTCCGGTTCAAATTTTCTGGCTCCGGCAACCCCCACCCGGGGGCTCGCCGGCTGGCCCGGCCTGTTAAGTCAACAAACCGGCTAAGTAGTGTGCGATGATGTCAGAGGCCCACACTTCGTCTCAGCTACAGACCGCAACCCGGCTGTCCGGCTAGCAAGAGCAAAAGCCCGAGGCATCCCACACGAAAAACAGGGAGGAGACGCGATAGATCGGGCGTCCCGGCCCCGCAACTAGCTCGAACCAATCCAGCTGCTAAGCCGCTAGTACCGTGCGTAATGTACTGTCAGCTCCCTTCGATTCCGGCTACAGACCGCAACCCGGCTGCCTGGCAAGGACGCAGCAAAAACAGCAGAACACACGGGAAGGCGACTAAGTGTCTAGAAAGGAGCAAGCCAGTTTTCGAAAAAACAAGCCGTTTTCTGCCTACGATTTGACAGACTAACCTATTAACCTGTGAAGATGTATGTGTATGCATATGTGCATTCTTGTCCGACTACCTCGAGTCGGAATTCAGGCGAAGGGAAGAAGATTCGAAGTCCTTGCCTCCATCAAGCGCTCCGAATCTCGGGGGCTACACCCACTGGGTGCGCTCGCGCGCCCCCAGTGGAATCTTGTAGTTCCTGACCGGCTAAGGGCATTTAGCTGGCCATTCGGAGCCCAGGTGAGGGCAAGGGCGGGAGCAAGGAAAGACAAGAAAGATTCGAAGCACCTGGCTGCGCCAACTACTCTGAATCTCGGGGGCTACACCCAGTGGGTGCGCTCGCGCGCCCCCACTGGAATGTTAAGTTCCCCCGGCTGAAGGCGTTCAGCCGGCGAAAGCGGCCGACTGGGACGAGGCCAGTCGGATAAAGTTAGCAGACTTGGCAGAAATAAGAGAGATTCGAAGCACCTGGCTGCGCCAGCTACTCCGAATCTCGGGGACTACACCTAGTGGGTGCGCGCTAGCGCGCCCCCACTGGAGGTGCAGGTCGCCCGACTAAAGGCGTGTAGCCGAACGAAGTTAGTCGGGAAAAATACGCAAAAGGAAAGCTCAACTCACAAGATTCAAGAATTTCAACAATAATAAACAAAAAGGAGACGAAGCTCCCATAAGTTACCCGGCGTCACAGACAGCCGGTACAAACAGACAAGGTTCACGAACATACAAGACAAGACAATTACACCCGGCATCCCGGGGCAGCAGCTAAACGGCAGGGCCTTTGCCGTGGGGGAGTTCTTGGCCGACAGAGGCTGGGGGCGGCGGAGGAGCCGCAGTGCTCGATCCGGCCCCGACGCTGGCAGGCGGTGGGCCTCCACATCAGGAGTGCCGACAGACTCCGAGTCGGTGAGCACCTCGTCAGGGTCCACGTAGTTGGCGATCTTGATGGCAGACCCGTGAAGCTCCGGATGGGCTTGGCGGATGGCGGCAAGATCAGCCCCGGAACGGAAGCCTCCATCGATCTTCTCGACACGGGTGTCCTTGTACCAGGAGAGCATCAGAGCCAGGGCCATCTACGCTCCGGCCCGCGCCGCCAGGTCCCGCAGCCGGTCCATCGCAGCCGGCACCTCTCCCACCTTCGCCGCCAGCTGCGCCATCGTCTCCGGAACCGGAGCCTCCGGCCACACGAAGGAGAAGACGTCTCGCGCCGCCTGAAGAAGCTTCATAGCTTCCTCGCCAAGAAGGACGACGAGCTCCTGGGTCATCGGCTGTGCTCCCGACCAGTTCTCCTACAGCCGGTTGTAGGCCAGCAGGTCTATGCCGGGGTAAAAGGCTGTCAGAAAACAGAAGTCAGATCCGGCTACCAGATCCGGAAAGAAAGGAAGACGGAAAGAAAACTCACCCTTGGCAGTGTGGCCGACATGCATCAGCTCCTCCACCAGCGCCTTCTCCTTGGTCGCTAGCCGTTTGACCTCTTTCTCCTGGTCCTTGTTCTGGGCCTCGAGAAGGGAGAAGGCCTCGGCCCGGCTAGCGAGCAAGGCGTCGTGCTCCTTGATGGTGGCCTCCAGACCATCTACCTTCGCGTGCCAGTCCTTGTTCTACTGCCGCAGAGTGGAGTTGGACCTGCTCAGCCGGTCGTTCGCTTTCTTCAAGCGATCGATCTCGCGTTGAGCGCACACGAGGATGGCTGCAACGATACCGGCTGTCAGTAAAAAAAAGCGAGCCGGATAAAGTGAACTTACTCTGGGAAGTCCCGTTGGCGGCAGCAAGCTTCTGCTCTAGCGTCCGGTTCCCAGCGGCTGCGGCCTCCAGCAGCCGGATCTCCTTCACCGCCAACTCGAGCGTGGCGGCAAGGTCCGACAGCGAGGTGGCGGAAGAGGCGTCGTCGTCCACTGCATTGACGGCCAAGGAATCCTTCGCGGCGACCACCGCCGTCCGCCGCTCCTCCCCAGGCTCATCGTCGGAGTTGTCGTCACCAACGACGACGAGCTCCTTGCCGGCAGCCCCCCGCGCGCCCGTGGAGGAGCTCTCCGGCTGGGAGGACTCAGCTTCTGGCTGGGCGGAGGCAGTCGGCTCGGCCCGAGGGGGAGGCGAAGGCTGCGCCTTAGAGGAAGGAGGGGCACTGGTCGGCGCATCCGGGGCACGGGGTGGCGACCCGGCTGGCGGGCGTGCCGGGCTCGCGGCTCCGAAGGAAACGAGTGTGCTAAAGAGAAAAAAGAGAAGGCAAAGGCAAAAAAACAAATTCAGAAAAGGAAGAAAAAGGGCAAATAGGCAGAGGACGCCGAAAGAAAAAGTGGAGGGGGGAAGCAGCATACCCCGGCACAACAGGAGGCAGCCCTTTCTTCCGGTCGAGACGGCTTGGCGGCAGGGCGCCGGACCGGCTCCTCCGTCGCAGGGCAGCGGGAGCCGGAACGACTGGAGCCGCTCCCACCCGCTTCCCCATCCGTCACGGAGCACATCGCTGGCTCCATGGTCGGAGCGGCCTCCTCCTCGTGCACCTCCGTGTGCGGGTCGGCGGTCGGCTCGTCATTCCGGCTAGGGAAGGCGTCACCATCCCCATCCGACTCCTCGCCGGACCGCCGAGCGCGCGGCTCGGGCAGGTCAGGCGTGAATTCCTTGAGGGTCATCGCGCCCTCCTCGCGGATGATGCAAGGGAACATCTGCCGAACACAAGAGATTAGCCAGACGAAAACAAAGAACAAGCATAAGAAACACCAAAAATGCATCCGGTTAGAAGAGCTTACCCGGGGCGCGCGGTTCTCCCGAGTATAAGGCGCCAGACTGAACTTCCAGTTCTCCGACAGCCGCTCCTTGGTGATCGTCCACACCCACTCCTTCCAGTTGTGGTAGCGAGGATCGCGGCGCGACAGCCAGGTCGGGTCTAGCCGGCCGGAATATTAGCACATCTTGTGTGCTCGCTGCTGCAATGGCATCATCAGCCGGGACATCCAGCTGAGAGTGACATCCAAGCCGGTCAGCCGGCAGTGGACGAGCGAGCGCATGCGCTTCAGCAGCTCATCCGTCTCCGCCTTGTCACCGTGGAACTTCAAGTCCCAGTACTGTCGGCTGGACTCGACGTCCTGGACGGCCGGCAGATTGATCCGGTCGACGTTGGTGAGGTTCTTCACATAGAAGTACGACTGCTGCCACAGTCGTACCGTATCGTGAAGAAGGAACTTGGGGTAGCCGGTCTGCGAACGAGAGTAGATGCAGGCGCCGACGCAGACGACTAGCGGCCCCTGGGTAAACTACACCTGCGGCCGGACTCGGAAGAGCCAGCAAAAGAGCCCGAGATCCGGCTGGATCCCGAGGTAGCTCTCGCAGAAAGCTATGTAGTGTGCCAACGTTCCGATTGTGTTGGCGCCGAGGTGGTGGAGGCGAAGATCGAAGAAAGCAAGGAAGGTCAAAAAGAACGGGTTCACCGGAAGGGCGAACCCGCGCGCCGGGTGGGAAAGGAAAATGACGCGCTCTCCCTCCGCCAGCCGCACCGCCACCTCCTCCGCCGGCGGGAAGACGCAGGTGGCACGGTACTTCGCGATTTGGTCCTCGGTGACGGCGGAGCCGCACCAGGCCTCGCGGTCGGCGGACATTTCCGGTTGGCGAGGAGGAGCGGCGACAGAAGATTGACGGTGGCCCGTAGCATCGACGACGGCGAGCGGGCGGCGCAAAGGGCAAAGGCGTATGAGCAGAAGCAGCGAGAGAGAAGGAAACTGCAGCGGGGGAGCAAAGAAAAGAAATTGCCTCCCACGTGGCGTCCTTTTAAGGGACCGGAAGGGCAACAATCGACGAGGCACGTGGCGCGCATCCGGGCAACCCACACCCCAACCGCTGCCTAGATCCCGTGTGCCAGAGCGGGATGCGCAGAAGATCCTGGAGCGAGAACCGAAGCGCCGGACAGCAGTTTCCCGAGGCGACGTGCGACGGGACGTTACGCTGCCCGCCGCAGAGTAATGATGGCGTGTGCGCGCGTGGCCGGCGTCAGCACTGACGTAACGGGTAGCACAACCGCCAGGCTCAGCCGGATGAAAATTCAAAAAGCAAGAAGGAGCGTGTGCACATTTCGCCTAAGGGCGGAATCCACAGGCGCTCGGGGGCTAGTGTCAGGGGGATGATCCCCAGGTACCCCATCCGGATAAGAAACAGGACAGTCGGATCGCGTCTGGCTGACCAGATGCAGCCGGACAGGACAGGACGGGCCGGCTATCACCCAGTAGCCGGATCAGCAAAAGACAGCCGGATACGGCAACATAGCCGGACCCAATCAGTGAGACAGGACGACGTGCGTATCATTGCACGGTACGCCCCGTACGATGACAAGACGGGCAACCACCTGCCCATACCAAAGACTTTGCGTGGGTGATGCCGGAACAGTGGCTTGTGTTGACGACGGGCTCGCACGGCGTCCACTGTACCTACGACAGCCATACCGCTCATACTCCGATAAGACAAGCCATACTGGATACTATAGATGACTAGCCGGCTGGGACCCGCCTGTGGGGCCCGCCAGTCAGACTAGCCAGTGAGGCCATTGCCTCTCTACCTATATAAGGAGAGGCATGGCCTCAGTAGAAAGGGTTGGTCTCAGTGCATTTAAGGCAGTAGCAAAAACACAGCTCAAGGAGCACTTGTAGTTCGTACATCCCACATAGTCAGATCAGGCAGGAGTAGGGGCTTTACCTCATCACGAGGGCCCCGAACCTGGGTACTTCTTGCGTCCCGCCACGCTCGCTTGTATCCAATCCCGCCTGCGGACGCCGTCGATAGCTTCCCTGCTAGTCCCCACACCTCTATCTAACCTCCTCAGGTACTGCCGTTCCCAATACAATGACAAACGGCGAACTGTATAAACGCAGCATCACAGGAGTGCTACAACGATGCGTCTCCATGGCCGATGGAAGAGCAGTTCTCCTCGACATCCATGAAGGGACCTGCAGGCACCACGCCGGCAGTCGCGCCCTCATTGCCAAAGCTCTACGAGCTGGATTTTATTGGCCCACTGCCATGCGCGACGCCAAGGACATAGTCCAAAAATGCAATGCTTGCCAGCGATTCGCGGACAAGCCACACGCACTAGGCGTAGAGCTATGGCCTATTCCATTGGCCTGGCCCTTCGCACAGTGGGGGCTCGACATGGTTGGCAAGCTTCCTAGGTCCTCACGTGGAGGTTACGTCTACCTCTTGGTCGCAGTCGACAAATTCACCAAGTGGATCGAGGCCATGCCGGTGACCAACCAATCAGGGCACAACGCAGTCAAGTTCTTTGAGTCCATCGTCTACCGCTTCAGCGTGCCACACAGCATCATCACCAACAACGGGACGAACTTCACATCCAAGGAGTTCCAAGAATTCTGCGAGAACCTAGGGATCAACATCAGCTACACCTCAGTAGCGCATCCATAGACGAACGGTCAGGTGGAAAAAGCAAACGGGTTTGTCTGCAACGGCATCAAGAAGCGATTCCTCCAACCACTCGAACAAGCCGCGGATTGCTGGCCAGATGAGCTGCAATCAGTACTCTGGAGCCTACGTACAACTCCAAACAGCGCCACGGGCTACACGCTATTCTTTATGGTGCACGGAGCAGAAGCAGTACTACCCGCCGAAGTACGGTAAAAGGCAGCGCGCATGGTCGCTTATAGCGAACAAGAGTCATCCCTTGCACTCGAAGACTCTGTCGACCTCCTTGACGAAGCAAGAGAAATCGCCATAGAAAGATCCACGATCTACCAGCAGAACCTGCGCAACTACCACAGTAGAAGGCTTCACCCCAGATCCTTCGTCGAAGGTGACCTGGTCCTACGACTGAAGCAACAGGTGCATCTCAAGCTCGAGTCCCCCTGGGAAGGACCGTACGTGATTACAGAAGTAACCCCAGGTGGCGCCTATCGCGTTCAAGATTTAGAGACAGGAGTCGCATACTCCAACCCTTGGAACGTCGCATAACTGCGACGCTTCTACCCCTAGTCGTTTTTTACTTTTACATCGCAAATAAGGCTACTCAGCAAAGGCTACTTAGCCGCACATTGTACCTCGCACTGTTCTTCAAATAAATTAAAGCTATGTGCCCCAAAACTCCGTGTTCTCCTTCACTTTGTCAATTTTTATACTCGGGGGCTGCGCCACCCTACATACATCTGTTCTCCGAACCAAAAACGCGATATCCTGAGTAGCTGGCACATCAATCGAACCCCTTAACACAAACTCAACCCAGCTGCAACGCACCTGACAGGTTAATAAGGCACTGAGATAAAGGATGGCCAGGCTAACGAAAAGGACTCGCATAGTGCAACGCACCTCACGCTCACAAAGCTCTTTATACACATTCGACAATAAATTATCTACAACATCTATACGAACTTTACAACAAAAGTACACTTATGTGCAGGATACAAATTTGGCTACTCTTCCAACAGAAGAACATTGGCTTGTTCCTCAAAGAAGTCGACGATCTTCTCTGCTGGACGGTCCACCGCCTGATAGTGCGGTACCATATTCCAGGCAGATCCTGCTGGTGGCGCTGGCGGCCCAGAGGCAACAGCGGCAACATCCATGTCAGGCCTGTGCAATCGCACCATTGAGATGGCAGCCTTGGCACCAGCCACCAACTGCTGCCTCACGCACTCGCGAACCACGGACAGATCTTGAAATTTGGCAAGAAGAGCCAGCAGGCTTGATGGAGTGTCATCCAGCGGGAACATCGCCCGAGAAATGTTCTTCAAGCACGACTGCGACTTCTTCAGGAAGAGCAGCACTCACGATGCGCGATCCTGCAGGATCGCCAACATAGTCGCACGATCATGATCTACCCAGAAGTATCCACTCTCTTGAAGTTGCTCCTGGGTGAGATCATGAAGGCGAATGGCAATTCTATCCTTCTCCTCCCGCGAATGGCGCGCGCTAACAACTACACGAAGCAGCATCAATAGCATGAGTACAACGTACTGCTGCGAGTAACTACAAAGGAAAAGATGAGAATAAGCAAAATAACACTTAAACTAGTCGCCCAGCTGTGTCACCTCGCCAAGCAGATATTGCTCACGGGCGGCGGCTTTTTCTGCCTTCGACTTCCACACGTCTGCGCTACCGCGGATCACAGGCAACTCACACTCCAGCTGCTTCACGTGATCACGAAGTCGCGAAAGCAAGGATAGCTCCTCTACCCTGGAGCGTGGTGGTGCCACTGTATCATCAAGAGATGGCGAGTCCTGGGTTCCCCCCACGGGATCACTTGATGTACCCTACCACAAGTCAAGACAGAGGCAAAATAAGGCGACCAAATTAACACAAAGGCAAAAGGAACAGATGCATTCAGGATCGGCATAAGTATTCACAGACACACTCGCCAGCAGGCATGTTCTTAAACCAAAAGAACAATCAATCAACTATTACAAAAGATAACTACAGAGCAGCTGGCTTCTTCGACTTCGACAGCTTCGGGGGCTTCATCAAGTCCGTGGCAGTGTCAGACGCCACTGACTTCCCGCTGGCCCCTGAGGCCGAGGCTTTCGCCGCCTTCTTAGCACATTGGAGCTCCTCCGAGTACTTCGCAATAGTATTTATCAAGTGATGGCCATATTTAGCACAGGCAGTCGCAAAAGGAGCAAAGACAACCTGCTGACCATCCGCGCAGCAGGCATCGCCTTCGACACCACGGAAGGATCGATATCAGCTTCGTGGGCCTGCACCATCGCGAGTGTCATGGACGCGCCAGCCGCGTGGAGGGAGTTCTTATAGGCGGAAGGCACACCACCGGCGAATGACTCCACCAGCTCGTCCATGTTATCGATCATCTCAGCCTTCGGCATCAACTCTTCCTGGAGGTGACTGAGGGCGACCTTGGCCTTGGAAAGTGTATCTTGGATAGCGGCGCTATGGTCCTCGACTGCAGACACCGCGACTGCCAGAGCATCGTCGCGACGAAGGGCCTACGGGTAAAAGCTTAGATCACCAGCATCTACACATGAACCCATGCATGGATCAAAAACTTCAGCGCTACCAGCAAAAAACACTAAGGGTAGAGAAGGACAACAATATCCACAAGTAAAAGGTACCTGAGAGAGCCTTGGCGACTGAGAACAGTTGTTCTTCGAACAACTTCTCCCTAGCCGCAAAGGAGGCAAGCAGATCCTCTTCACGCTTCTGTGCCTCGTCACGAGCTGCGAGTGCCTCGTCGCGACCCTTCATAGACGTGGCAAGCGTTTTCTCCAAGGTGGCGGCGTTGCGCAGTAAAGCGTTATGTTCAGCTACATGGCAATCAAAAGTTGACTATCAGTCGACTATACCAAAAAAGGAGAAGACGAAAAAGAATTAGTGTAGAACACTCACTTTCGACCACGCGGTGACGCGTCTCCAGCATTGCATGCTGGCAACCCATCGCCATCACCTGCTCTGCCACTTGCGTGGCTTCCTTTACAAGGAGTTGTCGCACAAACAAGGAATCAGTGAAAGCAATGGATAACGTCGACTGCCACATTAAAAAGAAGGAAAGATATACTTACATGATCCTCCAATGACTCTGAAGAGCTTTGCTGTACCGTCATCTGAGCAACCATTCGATGCTCCCCTACGTGAGGAGAGCTCGAAGAATTGTGCCTGGAGTGGGTCGCCGCCGGAGGGGAAGGAGCGCGCTCGACCTCTTCCTTGGCCCTTGAGGTCGCGACTCCTGATTCCTTCAAAAACTCGACGTCGCCAGAAGATGACGACACCTCTTGACTACAAGACAAAATCCACATTGAGAAAGAGCAAACTCCAGGGCAAAGCCAACAAGAAGAAAACAGAGAAGAACAAATGAACTCGAAAACTTACCAGTCAAACTTGTCAAAATCAAACGTGGCCTCCACCGACTCCGACAAAGACTCGTTAGGCAATCGCATCTTCTTGTGAGAAGATGGTGCCACAGCTCTCACAGGAACGGCAGGAATTGGTGACTCCGCGCCAACAGCCGTGCCTTCTGGAGTCGAAGGAGACGACGCGTGGGAATCCTTGCTGCGCAAACGCTTGCGAGTGTCCGGGCTCTCGGACTCGGGGGCTTCCTCTTCCACATCAGAAGGGACAGTCGACTCAGACTCGTCCTCTTCCAAAGCTGCGCGAGGAATAATCCCCTCAAGGAGAGGGGCATACAAGGCGACACCGCCCAATCCTGCGTACAGACAGCGAAGATCAGCAAAAAGAACAAGTAAGCAACAGAAAAGCAATCGAGAAAATAAGCTACTGCGTAGCACAACTATACCTCAGGAGGAGGATTCGAAGCATCAAAAGGAGGAACAACCGGCTCACTCGGAAGAACATCCTTGCTAGTGTACTTCGTGACCAGTCGAACCCTCTTTTCCACCTCACTCGCGGACATGCCATCGGCAGACACGCGAGAGGCATCATCAGCACCAGCCCACTGAAACATGGGATGAGCTCTGGCTTGAAGGGGTTGGACGCGACGGCGTAGCCAGGTTCGGATAAGGGTGTAGCCTCCCTCTTCTACGCCTATGCGACACTTGAGGTCGCAGACGCGTTGATACAGCACGTCTGTCTCCGCGAGTTCGGCAGGCATAACTACGTTCTTCCAGGAACGCATCTTCTTGCATGGAGTCACGGGATCGAAGGGCGCGAGTCCAAAGTGCTCATCTTTGGACTTCTGATCACGGACATAGAACCATTTGTCCCTCCATCCCTGGACGGACTTGGTGAGCTTGATATCGAAGTAGGTGGCAGATGGGTTGACGTGGATTCCGCAACCACCTACGTCATAAACTAAAGAGCTAGATGCGGACTGAAGCTTCAATTTAAATATGCGCTTGAAAAGACCAAAGTGTGGCTCGATTCCGAGCCAACACTCGCAAAGAGTGATGAAGCAGGTAATGTGGAGGATCGAATTTGGGGACAGTTGATGGAGCTGGAGCCCGTAGAACCAAAGAACACCCATAAGAAAGGGGTAGAGAGGCAAGGAAAGACCGCGAATGACGAATGCAAGAAACATCACTCGAAAACCAGCGGGAGGAGCAGGAATGGTCTCATTGCTGGGGACGCGCGCATCGGCGACTGCTGCGGAGATAACTCCATCTTGGCGAAGAAGACGGAGATCCGACGCCTTGACGATTGAAGGGCGCCATGCACAATTTGTCACGCGGGTGCTCGTGACCTTATTCTTCCCGCCGGCGGCAGCGCTGGTGCCCGCAGCAGCAGATCCACCCTTCTTCTTCGCCGCGGTGACGGTGGCCGCGGAATCGTGTTGGACACGTGGAGAAGGAGAAGCGTGAACCGTCCCTCCACTACTCCCATTACGCGCAGAAATCGAGGAGGCATAGTTAAAATAAAGATTACGCACGCCCAGTCAAATCAAAGTCATGAAGTGGGACCCACCGCTCGTCATGTCCCATCAAACTCGCTCACGAGGGCAACTGAGGTCATACAAGCGTCAGCACTGACGTCATCAAAGCTACGTAGTGGGAAAATTCGACTACTTTAGTCCTTGCTGGAGTCTTCGACTCCGCCAAGCACTCGGGGGCTACTCCCATAGGGAGCGCTGGCCCTGCACCCTACGATTTTCTTTTCTTTTTGCAGGAACAAGGAAAATCAAAAGCAAACCTAAACCATTCAAAAAAATACGATTCGACTATGGACATGGGTTACTCCCATAGGGAGAGCTGGAAAATTTTGACTAAAACAAGCAACCAAAAGATGATGACAGTCGCAAATGTTATTTAGTCCTTGCCTGAGTCTTCGACTCAACCAGGCACTCGTGGGCTACTCCCATAGGGAGCGCTAGTCGCGCACCCTATGATTATTTCCATAGAAAACTGTGTGTTGATAACGTCCGCACTCGCAGCTCATGACGACACCGCCTCATAATTTTTCCCTACAAAGAGATTACGTCTCCTGGGTCGCCTGAATCGTCTCCGCGATGATAAAATTCGGATGCCGCTCTTACAGCGTGAAGGTAAGACCTGAATAAGACCCGGCAACGCATTTAGCTACGCACTACCAGAAATATATCCGTGCCTACAGGCACGATGAACATGCCTTGACGGACGCGTCGAGTGCTCACACCCGTATAACTGGAATTCGACTCCTGTAAGACCTCCGCGGCCTGAGTCGAATTACGCCAGCACTCTTTCGGATTCGAGTCCAGGGACTCGAGTTCGAGTAGATTGCGTTGTTTCACCCTAAGGTGGTTAACTAATACTGACACTTCGGTTATATCAGGCACGTATATCAACAATCCCTATGGCACAAATAAAAGCAGTCGAAATGTACTCAATCAAGCACTCGAAGACTTCAAAAGTCCCCAGTCGAATCTATGATTCCACTGGACACTCGGAGGCTACTGACATGGGTATAGCCTACATGTACTCGAGCATGGTATATACGGTCCAAATACGTACAGGCCCACGGTGTCGCCAAGGCCCGGATGAAAGGACTTGAGTGACTTGCGGACTCTCTATTGCTTGAAGAACAAGAAGAAGCTAAAGATAGAAAGTTTGAAGGGGAAAACCCTAACTTGTAACCGACTCGACCTGCTATCCGAGACCTAGCCTATCTATATAAATGCTAGGAGGGGGCGGCGAGGAGGACACACACAACCCTAGTTTCCGCAACCCTCGCCAGATTGCATCTGCGCACCATTGTAACTTTCGACTGCTTCGATAATTCCACGAGCAGACAAGCAGGAGTAGGGATCTCTACGAGGCCTGAACCTAGATAAATCCTTTGTTCCCTGTATGCTTGTTTGCTAGCCGATAGATGTCTCCAGCGCTCCCTCCTTCTCCAAAACCCAAGTCCATAACAATGGGCATTGATGAGTTAAACCCTCGTCACCAGTCGAATCTGCGATTCCACTGGACACTCGGGGGCTACTGACATGGGTATATCCTACAGGTACTCGAGCTTGGTATATACGGCCTGAATACATGGAGGCCCACGGTGTCGCCAGGGCCCAAATGAAGAACTCTAGTAACCTACGGACTCTCGATTGCTTGAAGAACAAGAAGAAGCTAAAGATAGAAAGTTTAAAGGAAAAAACCCTAACCTGTAACCGACTCGACCTGCTACCCGAGACCTAACCTATCTATATAAAGTCTAGGAGGGGGCAACGAGGAGGACATACGCAACCCTAGTTTCCACAACCCTCGCCAGATTGCATCTGCGCACTATTGTAATCCTCGATTCCCTTGATAATTCCACAAGAAGACAAGAAGGAGTAGGGACCTCTACGAGGCCTGAACCTGGGTAAATCTTCGAGTCCCCTGTGTTCTTGTTTGCTAGCCGATAGATGTCTCCAGCGCTCCCTCCTTATCCAAAACCCAAGTCCATAACAATGGGCATTGATGAGTTAAACCCTCGTCAATTATCGTACCTAGCTGTACCTCAACGATCCTTGTTCTTTCTTGAAGGGATTGCAAATTATTTCTCAAACTAACAGCTTGGTTAGATAATTTACCAAGCATAGCATCATGGTTCTCCGTGATTTTGACTAGAATATTATTCTGTTCGTTTTGCGAGTCTATGAAAGACTTAAGCGTTTCTTGGAGACTACCAATACTAGTTCCCATATTATTATTAGAGTTATTTGTAGGACTAGCATAATGTTTCTGAAAATTAGGATTGTAACTCTTCTTCCAAGCAGGATTATAATCATTACGAGCTACGAAGTCTATTTCTTCTATATTTGTTTCGCGGGTGGCTCTTACCTGAGCTTCCTTACCTTTTACGGCTAGTATGAGCTCATCCAACTTAGCATTGAGATCTTCATTCTCTTGTGGTGAGACAGAGTTCACCTTCTTCGTGTTTGATCATTCAACATGCCATTGGGCATGGTTGTCTTGCATATTGTCTAGCAGTTGCTTTGCTTCGGTAATATGTTTACCCATGAATGTTCCTCCAGTTGCAGTATCAAGCACTAGTGGAGGATTAAGAGCATTGTACACAGGATTAAGAGCATTGTAAAATAAATGGAGGATTAACCAATCTTCCATCCCATGACTCGGACAGTTTCTTAGGCATTCTTTCATTCTCTCCCATGCAAGCACTAGTGGCTCACGCTCTTCTTGTCTAAAACTAGTAATATTAATATTAGATTGAAGTTCCATTGTCTTTGCAGGTGGGAAAAATTTAGTCATAAATAAAGACGTATATCCCACCCATGATGTAATAGTATTTTTAGGCAAAGATAGCAACCATTCTTTAGCTCTTCCTCTTAGAGAGAAACAAAATAGACGTAATTTGATCGCATCAGGGTCAATGTCACCCATGACGTAATAGTATTTTTCGACCCATGACGTAATAGTATTTTTCGACGGGAGAAGGGTTTGGAGATCTGGAGGCAGCTTTCTGGCGAGGTATGGCTTCTGGGGCACAGAGTCTTCTTGTTTCCCGTCGCGTGAGGCTTCTTTATATAGGGCTCCCTTCATGAAAGTTGTTCTCTTTGACCTAACGGAGGCGGCGCCAACTATATGACCGAAGCTATACGGTCGGAATTTTTGCTCCGGCCGTATAGTTGGTCGTTACAACGTCTGCCTTCGTTGGACGGCTCCTAGTTTCTTCTAGTCGAAGGAAATATCGTATCTTTAATTTTAATATAGTGATTCCCTCCTTTAAACGATATAATGTACACAGGAAAAATACAAGAACAAAGGATTGCATACCCCTATGAATATTAGCATTAGCGGCAGGATTTAGAGAGATATTTCATCAAAAATATGACTAATATCCAGTTTAAATGTGGACGTAGATGGCTATATTTCAGAGCCATCAGTTATCAAACAGAAAGATATCAATAAATCAAGTAAGGCGAACCTTTAAATTCTACGGCTTCATTCCAAATATTGATAAAACGGGAGGCCAGGTCGACCATCTCACGCATCAGTGGCTGCAACGTAAAGGAGAAATTCCCGAGGGCTGAGAAAGGGGTAGCCACAGACAAAATGAAAAGTCAACAACAGGACAAGCACTTACATCTTGCATACCAACTTATGCGGGGTTTTCAGCTATCGACATGCCTTTACCCGCTTTTTTATCTTCTTGGGTGGGGGAGGTTTTAGAGAGGTAGCCACGTTCTTCGGTCTCGGATTTCTGCAGGTGCCTCTTGCGGATCCTCCGGCTCCATCAAATGAACCGGTGATTTAGCAAATGGCGACGCAATCGAAGCTCCAAGAGGTGATCCTAGAAAGTCTTCTTGTTCCTCATCACTTTTATTTGTTTACAAGAAAATTGACTTCAGTAGGGACACCGTATCATGTAAGGGAAAATAAAGGAAAGTGATACATACGAGGATATGTTTTGGGTCATGCAGAGAAGTTCCATCATTGGGGGAGCAGAAGATACAGGTTCAACAAATTTTGGCTTCGAACCTATTGAATCGTCGGAGTCTTCGACCGTTTCGATAGGTTCGGATCGCTTCCTTTTCCCGGCAAATGGAACCCTCTTGAAATCTTGGGAGTTAGTCGAAGGGACGTAGGTAGTGTCATGAGAAGATTCAGCAAAAGATGCCTCCCCTTCACCTTCGGCTACAACTCCCATACTAGAAAATTCTTCGGATGCTACGGGGTTGGCCGGTAATTCCCCCTTTTCAGGAAGAGGAGGAAATGCGTACAGATGGTCATGACACTACAAAAAAAGTACAAAAGAAACAAGCCAGTCAACAAGGAGTGCATCATAGCAGAAATGGCAATGGTACAAAAAGGAAAAATATAAAAAGGGCAGCCGATAAACTTACATCGGGAACAAGATCTTTCTTGCGGAAGGGTTCCGATCGACGCTCTGAAGGAACTGGGTTCTTCTTAGTTAAAGTGGTGAACGAACATACCATTTTCTCAAGAGTCTCAACGGGAAGAGGGTCCGGTGAAATCCGCATCGGATCTTTCTTGCCAATATAAGACCACATACCAGCTAGTCTAGCTTGGAGAGGTTGGATACACACTCCAAGAAAATAAGTCATAATCTGCAAACCTATTAGTTTGTGACCAACTTCAGTGTACAGCTTCTCGATCTGCTTTAGCAATGGATGGATTTATTGCATCTCTTTGGCACTTGGGTGCTGATCCCATGAATCAAGTCGCCGACAGGTTTTCTTCGAGTCAAAAGGGGCCAACCCGAACTTCTAGCACTCAATCTACCGGTCCTTGATGTAAACCACTTAGCTTTCCAACCTTGGTCAGAGTCCGCGATCTTGAAATCTAAGTATTTAACTTCTTGGTGAACGGATATGATGGCACCACCCATGTCGTGGACAATGATGTCCGTGGCATTGCGGCGAACGCAGAAGAAATATTTCCAAAGGACCCAATGCGGATCGATCCCAAGAAAAGACTCACACAAGGTCATAAAGTAGGTGATGTGAAGAATAGAGTTTTGCGTGAGCTGATAAAGCAGCACACAGTAAACGAAGAGCAGGAATTCATGCGCTAGAAGGGAGAGGCCACGGTAGAGAAAATAAATGAACATTACCTTCCACCTGGGCTGAGGCATAGGATCAGCTTCATCTCCTGGAACCATGAAGGAATCTTGCTCTAGGAGGCAGGACTTGTGGGCTTCACGCAGCTCCTTCTTGGTTCGCTTGGAGGCCTCCCAACCGACGGCCCTTTTATTCTTCGCCATAACATCGGCGGTGGAAGAACCTCCTCTGGACCTGCCCATGATACCTCTGGAGAAGGAGCACATAGTGCGCGCAAAAGAAAGGTGAAGCAGGAAGCAATGGAGCATAGGAGTGGCACAACGAGGAAGATGAAGTGAATAACAAAGGAGGGAAAGTAAACAGTAAAGATTTTACCCTAAAGTTTATAAAGAAAGGGACAGAAAACGTCAGCCGTCCGATCAGGATGGTGAAAATCAAAATACAGGGGATGACGACACGTGGCGAAGCATCACAAAGCGGAAAATGAATAACAAGTACTATCTCATAACACAATATCCACCATAGGAATTACAAAGATAGATCCATATTTATGCAAGGCACATCATATAGACTTCAACAATGATCATACTGAAGGGAATATGCCCGAGAGGCAATAATAAAGTGGTTATTATCTTATTCCATGTTTATGATAAATGTTTATTTTGCATGCTATAATTGTATTGATCGGAAACATCAATACATGTGTGTTTAATAAACAAAAAGGGTTCATAGTCATGCCTCTCTTATAGACTAGCTTGTTGATTAACAAGATGATCAAGGTTTCCTGATCATGGACATTGGATGTTGTTAATAACAAGGTCACAACATTAGTTGAATGATGTGATGAACATTCATCCAAAGTATACCATTACGATCAAAGTCATTATGTTTATATTGCTATAACATCATACAAAGTAATCTTTATCCTTAGACCATGAGATCATGTTAATTGCTAACACCGAAAGAGTATCTTGATAACATCAAACGTCACACCGTAATAGGGTGACTATAAAGATGGGTTCAGTGCTACGATGGTGTTATGTTGAGGCTCATGGACCAAGAGTGGAATTTGTCAATACCGATGACGGATAGATATACTCTCGCCCCTCTCGGTGATATCACATTGAAATAGCTTGCAAGCAAGTGATGTGATCACTAGAATGTTATATCACGGGAACGAGAAAAGAGTGCATGTCGGTAACGAGATCAAACTAGGTATGGAGATACCAATGATCGAATCTCGGACATGTAATATATCGCGAGACAAAGGGATTTAGTTACTAGCGTTGAAGGTTCTCATGATCACAGAAGTCATCGTTGAATGTGTAGGAGTCAGTATGGATCTCCAGGTCCCGCTTCTGATTATTGATCTGAGAGGGGTCTCAATCATGTCTGCATTATTCGCGAACCATAGGGTGACACACTTAAGAGTTACCGGACACCATTTTGGAGCACATATGTTTCACACGGAAGAATTGCAAAGCGCAGTAATTGTTTCGATAGAAACCAGAAATTGTTTCGGGTGAAACTGCAGAAAGTAGTTCTGCATGTGATATTTAAATATTGCAAGGGGTTATATGTGAATGTTTGTTAATTAAAGTAATTAACAAATTCTGAATAAATTTAATAAAAGAGTTTTATTAAATGAGAGATCATTAAATTTGGAGAAACTTAATGCATTTAAAGTGGAGACTTTAAAAGGGAATGTGAAGAGGCATTTTAATGTGGGGGGGGTTACCACCACATGAATGGGGGAGGTGAGGGGTCACCCCCCCATGCGCCGGCCATGGAGAGAGGGGGCACCCCCCTCCTCCTATAAAAGGCCACCCATTCCCTCCTTCATCCACACACCTCCTTATGAAGGATCTCTCTCCCCCTCTAGAATTATTTCCCCATGGTCTCGGATTAGCGAGATACATGTTCCAGGTGGTATTTCGTCTGGAAGGAGTTGCTGCTTCCGTTGGATCGCTGGAGCGAGGAGGTGGAGGTTGTCCGGTGGCTTGAACGTGTGTGCGAGTGCGGATGCGCTGCTGATTTGTGGCGCTCGGACTTCCTCACGATCTTGAGATCGGCAAGTGTACGACTACATCAATCGCGAGTTCCTACTTGTTAACAAAGCTCGTTGTCTACGAGGGTAAGTTCTCGTTGGATGTATGTCCAACCGTTGCTTTGTACCTAGTAGATAGATCTTGGCGTGTAGTTCTCATCGTAGGATTTTTTTTATTTTCTATGATGCGGACCCAACAGTGGTATCAGAGCCTGATCTATGCGTAGGTGCTTTGCACGGGTAGTACACATATGTTTATATGTGGGCGATGATGATTATGTTATTGCATCTTCTATGTATTTTGGATATTGGTGGCATAGTGGGATGAAGCGGCCTAGACCAACCTTATATGTCATTGTATATGAGACCGGTTCCACGATTGACATGCAACTAGTTTTGCATAAGTGGTTGGCGGGTGTCTGTCTCTCCTACTATACTCAATATCTGATTTACAACGAGTTGCTAATAACTTGGTTATCCTCGTTGTGGTTCATGTTCGTAGGTAAGAATGGTTCTATCTCCGAAAGCCCTAAGCCACGTAAAACTTGCAATTAATAAATTAGAGGCGTCTAGTTTAGATCGTTGCTGGGCTAGTGTCTTGATATGGTATTGTTGTAAGTAGATGTATGATAGATACTCTTACACCACATTCAACGTGTAAGTTCCATAGACCTTGGCCTTACACACAAAGGAATGATAGTGATCATACCATGATGCAAATGATAGAGATCAAATGCATGAACCATATCATCTCACTTTACACATTAGATGTTAGCATCATATACTGCTAGTTTGGCGCTTTCTGTAGCATTGTAAGTTGATCCCCCATTTAGATATCAAGATAAAAATGTGTTATTCCTTAAGTATGCACCGTTCTATGGATCGTGTTTCGAGACATCACGTGATGATCGGGTGTACTCGACTCGACGTTTTCATACAACGGGTGTAACACAGTTTTACACACGCGAGTACTAAGGTTCTTACTTGGCGAGCCTAGCATGTACAGACATGGCCTCGGAACACGGACTAAAAGGTTAAGCATGAGTCATATAGTTGATATGATGCCCATATTGATGCTCGCCTTTGAAGCTACACCGACTCACGTGATGATCGGACTTGGTGTAGTGGATTTGGTTCATGTAATCACCAAAAAGGCATGAGGGATGTCGTTTTTGAGTGGGAATTCATTTCTAATTTGGATTAGTCGAACTCAATTTGTCATAAACTAAATCGAAGTGAATTTGCATAATTTGTTGTAGTCATTGGCATCTCTTCACTACCTTATGCTTAGTTTTAATTGAGATAGTAGAACTATAGAATTCTGGATATTAACTTTACGAACTGGTATCGTATTGTTTTGAATGTCAATTTAAAGTTTAGAAGTCCTATTGCAAACTTTTAGCAAACTCTATTTACTCCATGAAGTTTAATAAGTAGTATTAAATCAAGAGTAAGAATTCCAATGTTAGTATCTAAAGTATCATGTTTGCCTCCATGATTATTGATATTCAAAAGTTGTTTTAATATCAATATTATATTGGAGCTAAAAATTGTTTTAGAAACCATCATGTGTGAAAGATATTGTGATATCTGAAACAATGTTTTTGGTTGCATTATGATAGAGTATAATTTAGCAAAATACATGTTCTCATGATGTATGAGAATTTGTGAAGGATGGAGATGTTGGGCATCCGAATCTCCCAAAAGGTTTTGGGAACTAAAATTATACTCGTCATTCTTCCTTATAAGCTATAGTAGCTTGATCATGAAAGTTGTCATGATAAGGATGAATAGAAGATGTAAGTAAAATGTTTACTACACTAAAAGATTACTAAAGAATGGATTTTTGAAAGAATACCAAACATTTGATGATGGTGATCCACTTCAAAGTGCAAGTCCAAAGGTATTAGTATTTGACTATATACAAGCTTTGTACCATGTGTCATGTTAGTGACACCACTATTAATGTTGATAGATTCTTTTAAAGGAAAAGGAATTGCTGAAAGAGAATCTATAAAATATTTGGCAGGAAAGAAAAGTTAGAAATGTCCAGCTTAGGTATATAGAAGATATACATGTTATGGCTATATTCCTTGCTTGTTAAACAATGTGGTTCTGAGGTACTGGATACCGGTATTGGATACCGAATTGGTTGGTATGAAGTGTCATACAGGACAACGCAATTCATGAACTGCAATGGCCTAAGTAACTAGCAAGAGAATAAGTGATGTTGTTCATCGAAAACAAATAAAGTGTTATTGTGTGTTTTGCTGTCATCAAACCTAGCCTTCAAGATTTGTTTTAAATACTTGTTATTTTGTTCTGGTATTATGAGAACAATGGTTGTTCAAATAATTACCGTATTCCATAAAGGATGGATGAACTTTTACAAGTCTAGTGGGAGAAATCACATCCATAAACATTATTGCTAAAATGTCGCAAGACAAATGATTAAAAGATTACTTATGAAGTGACATTGCTGTTTTAAATTATATTGGAAAGAAAACATGAAGAAACTCCATGTTGATGGATTTTTGGAGTCTTTGATTTTGATCAATTGACGCATGTGAGACTTTCCTCGAGATAATTGAAACTCCGTCCATAGGCCAGAGAGGAACGAATGACTAGCTTATTGGAAATTGTGCATGCTGATGTGCATAGTCCATTATGTGTAGCCATATGCGATGGATCTTTTTGCTTCATATGCTTTCTCCGAAAATTTGAGTGAATATATCTGTATATTTACTTAATAAGGAAGAGGTATGAAACATTTGAAAATTGTTCAAAGACTTTCAAGATGAAGTGGAAAATCATTGTAACAAGAAAATAAAGAGTTTATGATTCGATCATAAAGGAAGATACTTGAGTTACATATTTATCAAAACACTTAAGATTTGAGGAATTGTTCCATGATTTGTGTTTCCCGATAAACCATGGGAGTATGGCATATTCGAGAGATGAAATCAAACCATGTTTAACATGGTAAGATCAAAGGTGTCATTTATAAAACCGCCATTATGTTTTAAGGATTAAAGCTTTAGAGACTACCCCTTTTACACTGAAAAGAGCACCGTCATGATCCGTTGAAATGACACCATATAAGTTATGGTTTGGGATAAAACCCGAATTGTCTTTTCTTAAATTTTGGTATGCTATGCATAAGTAAAATGTTTACATCCAAAGTCGGATAAGTACGTCTTTGTAGGTTATCCCAAAGAATCTGTTGGGCATTTCTCCATAAAACCGAGGACAAAAGAGTTTGTCACTTGGAACGTCAAGTTTCTTGAGAACGAATTTTTCGCGAAAAGTTAAGTGGGGGGAAAATAGAACTTTGATAAGGTTGTTGAACCTTAGCTATATGTGCTAAGTAGCGCAGCGCCAGAAAGTGTCCCGGTGGCGGCCACAATGCTCATGGCTCTCGTGATTACAAAAGGTGTGATCTCGGAGATTAGAGTTCCTATTGAACCGTGTGGGTCGGTAAGAATCAAATAGTGTGATTTGATAAGCAAGTCGTTATTGTTTTGACAATGATGAACCGACTACATGCAAAGAAGCAATGATGGGCCCTAACTCCATAAAATGACTAGAAGTCACAGAATCCGTGATAGTATCCATACATGAGAAATCAAGTTTCTGAACTTGGAAGACCCTCTGGAAAGGCGTGAAGCCTATCGGTCGTGTTTGGATCTATAAAGAAATAAGACATGGATGTTTAACATCTATGAAATAGTCGACATGTCGGAAAGAAGTTTAAGGCAATGTTCAAGGAGTTGACTATGACAAGATTTGATCTTTCATAGCGATATATAGTCTTGACGGATTAATGTACCAACCACTACATATAATTTGGTATATGGTGGTTAAATAAACAAAACAAGGTTCTTCTAATAGAACGGTTACCTAGGACGTGTACATGACATGGTCCGAAGGGTTTTTGTTAATTCATAGGGTGCTAAAATGGCATCTTATATTGACACAAGTTAAGAATTTCATTAAAATTAGATTTCGATGAAAGACTTGGGTAAAACCGGAATATTTCGCATCAATATCTATATGGATAGATTGAGGCACTAATATGGTTATGCCAGACATACATATATGAGATATTGAAAGGGTTCAATATGGAAACAACAAGAAAGGTTCTTGCTGCATGGAAAGGATTGTATCAAAATTCAAGTGTTTCAACACTTGGTGAGTAAAATCACATGAAGATTTTGATTGATTATACCACAATATGTATATATCCAGAATGTCCTATGATCTAAATGTTATGAGCACATACCAGAATGATTCATAAGATGATCACTGGACGATAGTAAAGATATTCTTATGAGCTTTGGAAGGACTAAGAATATATCATGCATAAGTGACAAATAGTTAAAGGTAGTTCATTGTAAAGTGTTACATTGATACTAGTTTTGTCACAAGATACAAATTAAATTTATCTCAATTTAGACTATGGGTGGCACAATGTAATGGAAAGGATGTTCCATGATGGATTTGGATGACTTCCAAAGTTGAGCCATTGTGACGGATACTACAACAAAAGGCTAAGTATATAACTGCTATAGTAGCAGCAAAGGAGGGCATTTGTGTTAAGTAGTTTGTTATCAAACTAGGTGTGGTTCAAAGTGGGTTAATACTATGAAGATATATTGTGTGACAATAATATCAACATATTTTAACCCGAACAAACTAAAGGTCTTGCCAAAGGACCAAATTTATACAATGCCATCTCATTTGAGAATGAGTGATGCGTAGAGACGCAAAGACATGCAAATACACACGGACCTGAAACTGTCAGATCCGAAGATTATGTTAACCACTAGCAATAGCGTATATGCAACACCAGAAAGCCATAGGTGTTCAATACGCAAAGTTTTTCAAACTAGATTATTGACTCTAGTGCAAGTGGGAGACTGTAGGGAATATGCCCGAGAGGCAATAATAAAGTGGTTATTATCTTATTCCATGTTTATGATAAATGTTTATTTTGCATTCTATAATTGTATTGATCGAAACATCAATACATGTGTGTTTAATAAACAAAAAGGGTTCCTAGTTATTGATTAACAAGATGATCAAGGTTTACTGATCATGGACATTGGATGTTGTTAATAATAAGGTCACAACATTAGTTGAATGATGTGATGAACATTCATCCGAAGTATAGCATTACGATCAAAGTCATTATGTTTATATTTGTATAACATCATACGAAGTAATCTTTATCCTTAGACCATGAGATCATGTTAATTGCTAACACCGGAAGAGTATCTTGATAACATCAAACGTCACACCGTAACAGGGTGACTATAAAGATGGGTTCAGTGCTACGAAGGTGTTATGTTGAGGCTATGTATCAAGAGTGGAATTTGTCAATCCCAATGACGGATATATATATACTCTCGGCCCTCTCGGTGATATTACATTGAAATAGCTTGCAAGCAAGTGATGTGATCACTAGAATGTTATATCACGGGAACGAGAAAAGAGTGGTAATGAGATCAAACTGGGTATGGAGATACCAATGATCGAATCTCGGACATGTAGTATATCGCGAGACAAAGGGATTTAGTTACTAGCGTTGAAGGTTCTCACGATCACAGAAGTCATCGTTGAATGTGTAGGAGTCAGTATGGATCTCCAGGTCCCGCTTCTGATTATTGATCTGAGAGGGGTTTCAATCATGTATGGATTATTCGCGAACCGTAGGGTGACACACTTAAGAGTTACCGGACACTATTTTGAAGCACATATGTTTCAGACGAAAGAATTGCAAAGCGCAGGAATTGTTTCGATAGAAACCGGAAATTGTTTCGGGTGAAATTGCAGAAAGTGGTTCTGCATGTGATATTGAAATATTGCAAGGGGTTATATGTGAATGTTTGTTAATTAAAGTAATTAACAAAATTCTGAATAAATTTAATAAAAGAGTTTTATTAAATGAGAGAGCATTAAATTTGGAGAAATTTAATGCATTTAAAGTGGAGACTTTAAAAGGGAATGTGAAGAGGCATTTTAATATGGAGGGGTTACCACCACATGAATGGAGGAGGTGAAGGGGCACCCCCTCCTCCTATAAAAGGCCGCCCTCTCCCTCCTTCTTCCACACACCTCTTTGTGAAGGATCTCTCTCTCCCTCTAGAATTATTCCCCCATGGTCTCGGATTAGCGAGATACATGTTTCTGGTGGCATGCTTCCGCTGGATCGTTGGAGCGAGGAGGTGGAGGTTGTCCGGTGGCTTGAATGTGTGTGCGAGGACGGATGCGCTGCTGAGTTGCGGCGCTCGGACTTCCTCACGATCTTGAGATCGGCAAGTGTACGACTACATCAAGCACGAGTTCCTACTTGTTAACAAAACTCGTTGTCTTCGAGGGTAAGTTCTCGTTGGATGTATGTCCACGTGTTGCTTTGTACCTAGTAGATAGATCTTGGCGTGTAGTTCTCATCGTAGGAATTTTTTTGTTTTCTATGCTGCGGACCCAACACATACATGGAGAGATTAGATCAAGTTGCCACCATAAACCCAAATTCCAGGGGATGGACTACTCCCCACTCCGAGCGGAGACACCTCCCATCGATTTTCGAGAGTCTACCCTACCTGCGTTGGCGCCAACGAGCGAGCGGCGGCGGAGGTCGACGCAAGGGAGGAGGCGCCGGAGTTCCCCGCTTGTTCCCTAGCTAACGACCTTCTTCTGGTATGTGCCGGCGCCGACGAGCGAGCGGCAGCGAAGGCCGGCGCGAGGGAGGAGGCGCCGAAGTTTCCCTCTTGTTCCCGACTGATGCATGTAAAATGCATACATGAACTTTGTAGTTTGTTGGCATGATTTCTCATATATTTGCAAGATATATGATGTTAGATCCTTTTTTACATTGATTTCGGAGATTTTCTAAACAATCCCCTCTCTATTAGCGTTTTTGACTTAAAACGAGCTACAGAAATTCAAACGGAGCTAGGTTGACAGGAGCTGTTAGATAATTTCCATAGAAATCCAACAAGATAAAGTAGAATCCAAGGGGCCCAACAAGCTGAAAATGGCAGCCCATTTACTACAGGGCGCTCCACCTGCATGATCTTAGCCGTCGAAACTCCGATGCCATTGATTCCACCGCCATTCGCTTCATTTTGACCTTAAAACATCTATATATACCACCTGGCGGCCTTTCTCGAGAAGCACGTAGGCAGAGATTGAAAACCAAGTAACAGAGAGCCAGCAGGCCATCGCCCGAAGGAAGATTGGAGGGGAACCGCTGTCGAAATCGCCTGCGGCACGTCTCCTCCTTCACCAACGCCTCCTCGTCGCTCTCCATGATGGGGGGCATGGCTTTGAAGAAGGAAGGGGGCGTGGTCAGGGCGTCTCTGGAATCGTGTCCGGGTCGGGGACGTCCGGGGGGATGTCCGATTCATGGTCAGGATGCCAGGGTTGTGGTTGTTTTGGGTTAAGAAACACTTTCCAAAAAGTAGGAGGTTTCTAGATAGTTATCTAGGAACCTCTTAGTGGGGGTTCTGAATAGTCCTGTCCTAGAAGGATTTTTCCTATACATGACATATTCATACTACTCCCAGGTGTAGTTACACCAACGTGTGTTTCATACTATCTAGGAAGTATCTACCATACCGGAGAGTATATACGCGTATTATAAAGTATATAATACTAATTAGGTAGTATACGTACTACATTTTTGGTACTATGTATGATTTTTTCACAGACTTCTTTTTCACGTACAAATATGAAATCAACCAGTAAATTTTTCGCGTACCTTGAGTGGAAGTATCTTAGATATAGTATATAAATATACTCTAACTCATAAAGTATCATATATATATATATATATATATATATATATATATATACATATATACACTTTCGTATGGAGTATATGAGGCATAGGTGTAACTACACCCAGAAGTAAAAAGGATTTTTCATATATATATACATATATATATATATCGAAAATAGTGGGATACACATGCGGCTAGCTACGCACTCACATATAACCATTGGATCAACTACAAAGTTTCTCAGGTGTGAACCCAGGAGCCAAAAGCAAGCACACACGCTGTTACAACTTACAACACATGCATATTTTCCCAACCAAAACCACCATCCGTTATGGCCACAAAAAAGGAAATGCCACATCCAACTCCACTAGCTAATTGCAAAATGAGAACTTTCACTAGCGAATTTTTTTTACCCACAATAATGTTCCATTACTTTTTTGCCTACAATCCAAGCTTTGTGGCCCTCTCCAAATCCTTTATCAGCTCAGCTTCCAACGCGACAGAGTTCTACGCCCTCCTCTTCCACCCCTATATGGAGATCACACAATAAGCTCGCTGCCGCAATAAGCTAACCACGCTCAAGTTGAATCCCAAATTCCCACACCAACGGAATTGTTTTTGGAGCCACAGGCAAGAGTTCTACACCTACTTTTTCCATGCATGCACGAGATTTTACCCTACTAGTTTCCCTTGCTTAGTTTCTATCGCTTCAGTTTAGTTTTCGCAGATTTTAGCACGCGGAGAGACTCTGCTTGGATGAGCAGCTCCAGGGGGACATGGGGAGGCAGGAAGGTCCGTACACGGAAAGAAGCACCGGCGAAGGCTGCGAAGAACATCAAGCAAGCATCCTATGCGAACTCGCATCTTTTCTGCGAGCACAACAGCACTGTCAAGCTTTTTACAGAACAGCAGAAAAGGCTCGCCCAATATACTGGATTTCCGTCATTCGCAAAACCGATGCATGCAATCCAGTTCGACAGACAGTTCACCGCTTGGCTAATGGCCAAAGTAGACACCATGACGAGGACAATCGGCCAAACTACCGGTCGGAAGCTCATGTTCTTCGAAGAAGACGTTGCCATCGTTTTCGGCACGACTATCCGCGGGAAAGAGGTATGTGATGCATCCCTAGATAAATCGCAAGCTATGCGATGTAAAATAGAGGGGACCATAGGCATGGACGAACACACAACCTCCCCTAGGGCCGCCGCTAGAAAAGGACACTGTGAGAACTTGCTAGGCGCGAGCTTTCTGTAGAGGAATGCAATGCGTTCAAGGTTTCATTTGAACAACCCGGGTGAGTGAGAATCCGTGAACTTCTGGCCAGCACTCTCCAATCCCGAACTGATAGATACACACATTCAACTGGGCATCCTACATAATCTGTTCTGTTATGTCTGCATGCCACGCACGGAGCAAGGATGGCTACCCGTAGAAACACATGGTACACGCCACGCGCCGGAATGGCCCTTTTCCTATGTTCTATCAGTTTGCTTTTTCCCCCGCGCACTGGACATCCGTTCTTCTTCTTTTTTTGGTCTAGCCCTTTTGTGTCTACAGCCTTATTCTCTTTTTTTTTTGCCCGTTCTAATTGAACTCGTCACAAATCTGTACCCAGATTTTCTATCTGGACAAGATGGATTACGGCACCATTTCATTGCCGAAGGGAGGCCGGCCACGCATGGACATGTACGACCACCTCATGGCAGAGACCATCGATCGGTCTTAGGGGCCAAACACCGTGCAGAATGTTTGGCGCCGGTGAGGTAACTGCAAAACCCATTTTATCATGAATTCATAGCCGTTACTTTCACTGGTCGTCACGCTCGTAACCACCTGTTTCTATGTTGCCCCGCCACGAAGGCGAGAAGGGTTCCTTTTTAACAGGACAGCTCCCGATCGAGAAGTTAAATTTGAATGATGAGGCTGCTAAACTCGAATTCACCCAACCACCTACCACCCGCAAGCCTGTACACGAGGGCCGAATAATATGCCCGCCAAGAGACACATCACGACACCCATGCCGGCTGAAAAAGTTAATTAGCGGCAAGCAAGTTCCACAGTTGGGCAATCGGATCGGTCGGGAGACCCCAACAGGTCAATTACCTTTTACATATCACGCAAACTTAAATTTCCTTCCCGCGGCCATAAACCGCGAGGCATTATATTATTTACATTCACAACGCAAACAGTTTTTGTTGTATCCATTTTCCCGATATATAATGCAGGATCTAGATACGCCACGGCGCTCCTAAGTTCATAGAGATATCATCAGCAGACGTTATCGCACAATTCGGGGAAAATGGACGGCTCGAACCAGACATGTGCGACGTGCTTTTGCGACAATTCCAGCAACCAAACCAAAACGGATTACTTGTGGATTGGAGACACTTCCTTGAAGCCGACTTCTCGGTGATGGCATTTCTCGCCCTCTGCCCACTGTTGATTATCTTTTGAGCAAGTCCATTTTTTCGTATTCCTAACTTTCTCACTTTTTGGCGCGCCCCTCATATTTTTTTTTGACTTCCTCCCATTTTGTTTGCTGAACACCACAGATGCGCGTGATAGCTGGTGAGGACTACATTTCATCGAGACGCATACAACACCAGTGGGTTGGTAAACACATAAAAAAAGACAGATATGACTACGGCCCAGAAGCTCTACAGTTCTGCCGAACTTTCGGTGGTGTTAATCAAGGGGGCAGACTTACGTCGGTACGTCCTTTTCACGAATCGAAAGCAACAAATTGTTCTCACACCGGCTTTCCGCGGAGTTACTGTTTGACTTACTACTCCCTCCGTTGAATGCGAACCTTTCGGACCGCTCCTCGTCCTCCACCACACCCGCGTTGTCCCCAAGATACGCCTCTCAACGCACGATCTGGGAGATGCCGAAACTGAAGCGCCACCAACACCAAAGCCTCCCAACACCCTCTCCTTGCCACCCACAATGACCGAGGGTAGGAACCACAACCACTAACACATCGCAACTAAAAGGAAAATGCCTCAAAGCAAACCACCATCAGGCAGCGCAGTCCACCTTCCAGGGCCGCCGCCCCGGTGTCCGAGATCTCGCACTTGTCATGAGAATGCACAAGGACAAATCCCCATATCGAACAAGAGACAACAAAGATAGCCCTCCAGCACTCGAACATGGGTTCAACGAGCAGGGCAGCCCGGCAAGTAAAACCCGCAAGAACCAGATGATAGGAACTGCTAGGCGTATGCTTGATCCAGGTCTCCACACTAGTAGGAAAAGCCTTAGAGCGATTACTGGCATCCCAAATATAAAGCACGGCACCACTTGTAAGCGAACCAGTAGTTCCATTGAGACGCCACCACCTGGACCTACCCATCGCACTAGGTTAGTGGCGTGCGGTTTAAATGCCACAAACCGATTTTCCCGAACGCCGCCACTAAGCCTTTTCCTACTAGTGCCATGCACGGGGCAGCCACCCGAACCACCTCATGGTCAGGGGATGGGCCCCTAGACCCACGGTTGACTCTAAAACCCACGGAGGCCGCTAGACCTGCCTACCCAAATCAGACCAGTATGGTCCTAGATCCGGGCTAAGGCAGGCCCAGAAGCCTCCAGTGTTGCTACACCTGCCGCCTTCGGCCCGGACGAGCAGCACAGGCCTCACACTCCTTTGTGCGGTGGATGGAACCCAAGGCACTGTGGTCGCCAGCGACGATCTACAAAAGAAGCAATGACATCCACATCCAGCCCCCGTGCTAGTAAGATGACCCCGCCGCCTGGGCCAGCCGCCCCCAACACGATGGTCCCCCGTAGCCGCACCTCGCTCGCCCACCGCGCTGGGAACAATAGGGCCGGCGATGTAGTTCGCCGCCGCCAGTCCGAGCTTCCCGGCATCACCGGCACCAGCCGGCGACTACAACGGCGGGAGGGAGGGGGTATGGGGAGACGAGAGTAGCACGGCTAGGCTAGGATACTGGTTGATCGCGGCGGCCGACCAAGGAGCGACACGTCTGTTTTTCCATGTTGGATCACATGCAGTTCCACACAAATAAAGTTACCAATCCAGAACTTAAGGCGCCGTATAGTACCCTAAATCTGGATGGTCGGCCGGTCTTGGAGATGCGAATATGAACCATACACATGTACGATACCGTATTTACCGGTTTGCTTCTCCCTCCACCGGCATGCACACACCATAAAGCGATAGTTACCATTGGAGATAAAACTATAGACCACCTGCCACAACCATATACACTGCCACACCTACATGTACAAAAGAAACACACCGATTGCACAAACTGGTTTGCCACATGGACAATGAAAAAAAGAACGGTCATAGTGCATGCCACAAAGGAAACAAGTGACCACACTAAAATAAACCACGAACTGGTTTGCCATGCTAGTTACCACCAAAAAGTAGAACATCGTTTTAAAAATGCATGCCACAAAAGCAAAATCGGCGTTGTTCACAGCAAGCACACTAAAAGTAAAATGCACACCACGGATCAAAGTCTGTGGCTTCTGGGGTGGCAGGAGCAGACCTATTTTTGCATGCATGCACGATGCTGTTGACGGTGCGAGACGGAGATTCTAGGTGCCGTCGGTCCTTTTATGCTCTCTGGTCGCTGCATCGGGATTAGTGAACCGTTTTGCTCACCGTATCCAACGATTCCTACTACGTGCGTAGGTAGCCGCACGCTTATAAAATCCGCGTCTATATGTGGCCAGCATACATAGTTACAATTACAACACGGCATGTACCTGTATACAACATACATAGTTACAATTACAACATGTACCTATCCAAATTTTCAATGATTTCAAATACCCGCAAAAAATCCCTAGCATAATATTTGGAGAGATATAAAAGATGGATTATTATTGAACTTTAGGGAGAACGGTTCTTAAGTGGTTGGTGGATTACATGTCGGCATATGGCCACTCAATCAGAACAACCACGTCCCCCATAGAAGAATCGTCCATCGTCAATGTCAGAAATAGGATAACAGTCTTCCCGGCTTACGAAAGATGGCAAATCTCCGTTGATGGCATGGTAAATGCCATCTAAGTCGATAAGACTGAGACTATTGATGGATGCTGCAGTGCCGCTTGATGGAACATAGCCATTTCCCATAGGAGGACTTGGTGTTGGTTTCTGGTGAGATACATAGCCACCAAATCTAAGCTCCACTGGTTTATCTATCATCCCTGGAAGTAAGGAGCTCGGGAAGTAACCCACTTTTTCAGGAGAACTGTTTGATCCATAATATACATGCCAATCACCAGAAGTTTTGTCCTACAAGCATGGACAACAAATACATGTATCTATTAGGATAAGAAAATCATTTACTATTAACTAAAAATAATAAAGAATTATAACTGATTTCTTTATGCAGTATATGGTAAGTGGGAGTGCGCACTGGATAAGTATAGAACCATTTTCCTTTATATGTAACCAGTCTCCTTAAATCCATGGTGCTAGAGCGATGATTAATTACAATGCATTCAAATTAATTTGAATACTTCCTTCGTCCACAAATAAGTATACTTCTAGGATTGTCTTAAGTCAAAGATTTAAAATTTTAATCAACTTTATTATATGTAGTAGCAACATATATAATATCAAATTGATATATTATGAAATTTCACTTCAAACCGGATCTCGTGATATGATTTTGGTATCATAAATGTGGCTACGTTTTCTAAAATAATTGGTCAAAATTTAAAAGATTTGACTTAAGATAAAACTAGAAGTACACTTATTTACGGACGGAGGGAGTAGGATTTTATATTAAAATAGCTGTCTGGTATACATATCCACATAATTCTTGGCTCCCTATATGTATAGTGAGAAGAAACGTTGAGCGTACTGGGAAATTGGCAATAATTTGCGGCAAGCATTAAACCTTGATCATATAAATCTTTATCTTAATAAACAAATAAATAAGGGCATTTAAAACTTGATCAGAGCCTTCGACTCTAAAGACACGAGTAAGAGAGTCTCCAAATAAAAAGTGAACATTTACAACACTAGTTAACATGGAGCATTTAAAATTTCATGATATATCTAAATAATACATATATCAGTGCATTTATTTCAGCACAAATTATCTTCGATAGATTGTGTGCATCAAAAACTAATTTGAATCCATTAAGAAATATCAACATAAAGGGTGCCGATCGAGATCTTGTGACCCCTTACAAACAATGTTAACTTGCCTGAGTCCAATAAATTCAAACTCTGTAATCACTACAACAAACATGATTATACATGACACTTATTCTGTGATGATTCGGCAAAAAAGGTCAGAGATTCATCCAAATTGTGATGTTTTTTTATTGAATCATCACTGAATGTGGGTCACAGATAATCACATTTGTTGTAGTAAATCCTATTCTAACACCTTAATAAAATCCCAATCGACATAAAGAAGAAAATTGGACAATATGTCATCAGTATTTATATATATACACATACATGTTAAATATGTCATAAATCTCATCCTAGATGGTAGATTCAATGGTAGTGAACTAATATTTTATATTACTCTAAGTAGTCAAATTCACATCCTTATTTTTGTGTGAATATTAGCTAGATGAGCGAAACTAATTTGATATACACAATTACAATTTTGTGAATTATAGGCATGCGAATGTAGACCATGTAAGCACTCCCCTAACACAAACTTACAAGTGATAGGGCTTTGGTTAGCCTTACTTTTGACTTTTTAGAATCTAGCTTATAATCCTAAGAAAAGTACAAATATAGGTGATCTCCGCATATGCCATCATGCAACAATATCCATTCAAAAGTGATAAAGCCAAAAACACCTATTTTCGGGATTTTTTAGTATATAAGAAAAGGTATAAAAGGAAAATAATAAATGATAAAGAGTAACTAAACACGCCCATAGAATGAGATAAATCAATGCATCAAACTCATTTTGTACAAAATTACACTCGCAGTCACATTCAAATAAGCTCTAATGTCCAAGTAGTTTTCAAAGAATTCATGCATATATGTTGCAATACACATCAAGAACAACAATTGCAATAACTTCATGAAATTTCAAAAATAATAGCACATAATATGCCCATATCTAAATAATAACTGCTACCATTACAAACGAACTAGTACACTTTAGTATTAATATTTTACCTTCAATATCCTTATTGTGATGTTTGGTTTGTTTCCATCAATGACATCGCCTAGAGTAGTATTTGATGATGTCTTTTGAAATCCAGGACAAATCATGTTCAAGCAGCCCTTGCCAGGAGTCGCTCCTATCTGCCATTGCAATGTCAGATCTCATAAACTTTTAAAAAATTGCCCTTCTACATGAACTTTTATTGTGATCCTAATAGTGTGAAATGCCAAGGCTACGTATTACATGACATTAATTACCTACAATATCATATGTGAAATTATTATTCTATGATACATGATGCGAATTACCATGCCAATGTATTTATGATACATAAATGCATAATTTTTAATAGGTAAATACAATATAAAGTTAATATCCATACATTACTAAACACTTTTAGATAGCGGTCACTCGTCCCATTTTAGAAATACAAATACTTCAATATTATAGAGCTTTGACTTTGCAAAAAAGAAACTTACAGCCCATCCAACGTAGAAATGAGTCTTGGAATCCTTGTACAAGCTTGGATGAATCTATTGACGATTTATAGTATGTGTTAATATTGAGGTTAGAAGTCAAAGGCTAATAGTAATTGTAATGTTGACAGTGCGATAATTTCTTCTGAACTAATCATTTTGTTTTGATAACCATCCTTTGATAGATACATTCCTATATTCATAACACTTTGTATGAAACAATATTGTTAAACTAAATAAAAAATGTATGAGGTTTGCATAAAACTTTAGGAAATAAAAGGCCTAAATAGTGCATGTGCATGCTAAGTATTATCCAAAAATGTGGAAATAAATATGTAAAAAGAATACACATATATTATATTACCAGGCCCAATTAGATCACCAACAAACTTTCGTGGAAGGCTGGTGTACACATTATTGAACATAAACCTATGAACTTTTTTAATGTAAATTTTCATATATATGTTTAACTTACATGCCATCCAAGTTGAATTGCATTATCAAAGATGGTTCTCCATCTCCTCTAGTGAGAACCCAAGCGCCAACTGCACTTAATTGTCCAGGTTGTAAATTCAAGCCATGGACATCTTAATAGTTTATATCACTTTTTGGAGGCCACACATGATGGGTCAACTGTCCAGATAAAAATAGCAACATAAATGTAAGAAAATTCTTTAAGGATGTCAATGGTAAATAATATCTAGTCAAACGAATTAAGTGCATGACATATATACTACTCACATAAGTGTATGTCGAATTGTTTCCTGTTGCAAGACCAAAACTTGGCTGAGGAATTCAGGGTGAATTTCAAGGGGTGTGGTTTCTAGATGACTCACAGAAGAGAAACATCCTCTTGCGATTGTGTTGGTGATTAGCACAACAAACAACACAATCTGATGAGTATGTTTCTCCATTTATTTAGATGTGAAGAGTGAACCGGTGGTGTGCCTTGTGTTATGGACTCGGGTATCTCTATATATAGTAGAAGAGACTTTGAGAGTATTCGGAAATCGAGAATAATTGGTGGCAAGCATTTAAAACCTAATTATACAAAATAATTAAGCGCACAAATGAAATATAGACAAAAATTCTTGAAGAAATCTTGAGATTAAGAAAGAAATCAATGATGTCATTTAATACTTGATCACACCCTTGGTCTAGAAATATTTGAATAAGAATATTTCCAAAAATAAAAATCTGGCATTTATGATACTATTTAATATGGAGCAATTAAAATTTGATACAGATATCAACACATTTATATTAGAAAAAAAAGATCTTCAAAATATTGTGTACTACCCAAAGTGAATTTCAATATTATATGCATTGCGATTTAATTTATTAGAGATATTAGCAGGGCTGGCATGCGCCACGCCATGCCCGTGAATGCTTGTTTGCTAAGAGTACCTATAGAATACCAGCAAACGATACGAAAACACTACACTACCATCGAACTATCATAGAGAGATGCCCCTACTCACAACACCGACGATTGCAGCTCGGCTACACGACAAAGCTTGAAGCTATAATGACATTGCTCTATCCTAGTTTTTTGGCCCACCCTTGCCAGAAACTCCTCAATAGCCATCCGACTTGTACCGGCAGCGCCAGAAACTCCCCGGGAGCTATCCGACTTATGCCTGCAACCCAAGTATCGACTTATAGCCTGAGAGGGGTCAAGTCACTGCACCGGCTTTGTGAGAAAGTCGTTTGAGTAATCAGCAACATAGCCTATCACGTGCATAATTGCTGCCAAATACCAAGAACAATTTAATTCGCACAACGCTGCCTAGGAATGGGGCATGTCGCTGACACCATTTCTCAACGCATAGACCGAGATGGCCCATAAACAAGTAAAAACTTGAAAAAGGGACATCTCTGGAATTTGGAGTTAATAGCATAAAACCACCACTTTAGTAGCTAAGTTTACTATTTGGTACTACTTTACGTTTTTTCTACCAAAATCTACAACTTTTGTCGTCGGTTGTCTCCGAAAACACCAATTCGCATGTAAACACGAATTGACACTGGTGCTGACAGCCCGGGCCCATCGTCAGTGCTGATGTGGCACCCCGGTTGACGTTTCCTGGCATGCCCGTTAGGGCCGTTAACGGCGCGCGGACCCCACCGCCGCCCACCGTGGATAAGGTGCACGATTCGTTGACCCCGAGCTCACTCGCGCACTCGCTGTCACTGCCGCTCGGAAGGCCGCCGCCGTCCCTTGTCGCCGCCCCCGCAACCCGTTCGCTCCGTCCGTTCGCGCCGCCCGTTCGCCATGCCCAGCTGGCACGACGGCTCTTCGTCGAGCACCACCGGTTTAGGGTTAAGCAGTGTTCAGATCCTGGAATTAAGGTTAGGGTTCCTCCCCGTGCTCGACCTTTGGGACCTCACCGCGCTCGACTTTGCTCCTGACACCATGGATGACCCTTCTTTATGTGGCATAGCGGTTGGGTGCAATGATCTCTGCCGCTGCCACAAACTCGAGCCGCGCAAGTGTGTAGCTTTTGAAGGAACAAACACAGGGAGGAAATTCTACCTAAACTTAAACCCCCGTATTCCAACGCATCCCTTCCAACGGTAGAAACTATACGTTGCGAACCTGCAGTGTGTGTGTGCCCAACTCGCCACCTCTCTAGCCTACATGCCTCAGCCAAACAAAAACAAAAAACACTCCACGCACGCGTTGAACAGATAAGATGTTGGATTATAACTTCCCCCATCCCAATCGCCTCTGAGAAAAAAAAATCCTTCCTTAGATATCGCTTCACGCCTCCACCTCCAGGACTCTCTCCTCCCACCGGTAACCATGCCCCCGCCGCCACCTCCATCACGTCGAATCGACGATCCTTCGTCACTGCTGCAGATTATTCCCCGTTCATGTTGGAAGGAACCTGATTTGATGGTTCTTTTTCCATGGCGATCTCTCTGGTGCATAAGGTAATATCTACGTCTATCAAAATCCCTAAGACTCCTCGAAATTTGTAGGCTCGTTTCCTGGCTTCACCTGATTTTCATTTTTCTACGGATCATATTCGGTGCTTCATGTGCAGCTTTGGTGTCTTCTGGATTCTTGTGTTCTTGGTCGGCTCTCAACTACGGCCACTGTAACCGGCATCTCCTGAAACGGCACCAGTCACGCCACCGCAAAGTAGTGTTCCCTGCCTCCCAAATATTACTATGTGCCACCTTTCCTCTATGTTGAAATTTCTGAGTATGTGTGGTTCGGTGGTCTAGATTATCACCTCTGTGATGTTTTTGGTAGCTTGGTCCTCTTCCGATGTTGTACATATAATGTCTGAACTTCTACCTGTGCTCATGCGATTTATTTATTTGTTCCAATTGTGAACATCCAGCCTCTGCATTGCTCGTATTTTTTAGATGCGTCAGCCACTCTAAAAATGTTAATACTTAATACTGGCTCATGGTATGTCTTATTAATTATCAAATGATTTTGCAAACCTTAATTGTGTTTTTTCTTGTGAAATACTATTATCAATTTCTACCAAAATTTCATACGTATCAGTTCCAAGCAGTTGATTACACATGCGCAGCTTGGGGAAATATATTGAATTACTTTGCTCGACTAACTGTGCCGGACCATAATTTATTCTTGTGGCTTTCTATGTCAATGGTTTTCAGCTTCAGGAGATATCAAGGCACGTATAGCTACTGCAGAACTGTAGAAACATGGACGACTGTGGGATGCCAACACATGCTTACATATGTGTACTTATGTAAGTGATATTGACTTCTGCATTTTTGCCCTCTTTTATCGCTTACACTATTCATGTATTTAGGATGATTTGAAGAGACTTGTAATGGAGAAGTCAAATTTTGCCAGCACGAGTAATGGAAAGATAGCTCGTAAATCAAATGTCTTGAATGCAATACTAGGAGTAGAGAAACCTGGACATGTACATGGGCTAGGACTGGTTCTGAATTATAATCAGGTCTATGATGAACTGTCATATTCGCCCCACTTTTAGATTATAGACCTTGCTTCATTGAAGGATGTATATATTTTCTGATAGACTTCACATAGAAAAATTGAATTACACATGAAAAACAAGGATGCTAAATGCTAGCAGTTCTAAATAAGAAGACATAAAACTATGAGAGATAGGTAAACTGAAAGGACTTTTACATTATTCCATAAATGTACTAACATTTTATTCAGTATTATAGGATTATTTTGGCCAAGGTTGAACAAAATTCAAAGTCATTTAAGTATATGGTGATGGTCAATCAAGAACTCGTCCGTTGGGAAACAAAGTAGTCTTGGTAGTGAAGGCTGCATTAATTATTTCATGGAGTAGGAACAACACTAGTTAATTATATGGACCTGCAGTCATGAGTCCTGCTATAGATAAAGTATGTACTTCCTCTGTCCATATAAGTGACTTGGATTTGTCTAGACTCGCATGTATCTAGATATGTTTTAGTATGTAGATATATGTGAATCTAGAGAAATCCAAGTCACTTATTTATGTATCTAGATATGTTTTAGTATGTAGATATATGTGAATCTAGAGAAACCCAAGTCACTTATTTAGCACATGAAGAGAGGTAATAATAATAAGAAGGGTGCAAGCCAGCCTCTTCCGAAGAGGATCCGGGCTCAGGACGCTATCATCGTACCATCCACACAATATGGCTTGCCCCGAGTGCATGTAGCTGGTGATCCGATATTGACTCCAGATATGCTTCACGACACGGTTGGACCCATGTTAACTTTGCACGAGGGTGTCAAGACACTAGAGGGCATCCTTCTTAAAGACAAAGATCCAAATTACTCGGTTTTCATCACCAAGGTGCCATTCGACGTGGGCTTCGTCGATGAACCCCCCGCGGATATATTCTTCATAGTGTACGAGGACATCTTCAAGCTGTTTCTCACGAAACGGCTGGACTATAACTTGGTCCGCCTATACGCGCTCAATCTGGCGATCAAGAGAGAGAGAGAGAGAGAGAGAGAGAGAGAGTACCCCGGAAGTCGCGATAGTGGATCCCTACTACATGCGGGACAGCTAGTTGGTCGAAGGATCAGAGACACGGACCAAGGTGATGGCGTACCTCGATAAGTTCATGGTGGACAACAAGAGGAAGGACACACTTCTTTTGCCTTTCTTTCCCGAGTAAGTACACACTCGCTCATTGCCGTCGTAACTTATGCATTTCTTATAGATTTCTTCCTTTGCTCTATTTCCAACATTCCGTTCCAATTGTGTTGCGTGGAGACAAATACTGCACACTAATCGTCCTTGCCCCGAGGTATTCACTAGCCACGTATTTCGACTCAGGGAGTTTGACGAAGAGGAAAGACTACACCAGAATAAGGGGTGTTCTCAATGAGGCTCTCGAGGGCTACACCAAGAAGGGATGCACCTTCGTAGATAAGGGGGAATGTATCAAGGATGGCAAACACGTGTTCAAGCACGTGCTCGAGTTCCCCTGCGTCAAGCAGCCGGCTTCTGGTGGCTCTAAGGAGGCCTTCTACATCCTCCATCACCTTAAAGGCTATGTTCGGGATTGCCAGAACCTAACCCTGCCATCTAGTCTCCGAGGATGGGCCAAAACTTTGGCGCGAAGCGACGATGATGATCTTAGAGAAGACTTCCATCGCATTCAGCAGAAGTTGTTGCAAATCATCAATGAAGATGTCAACATAAGGGGGACCCTACAACAAGCCAGAAGGTTGAGTAAGAGGGAGATCGAAGAACGCCTCCGTAAGCAGGCTGACACAAGGACGTGGATGACGAAAGAGAGCTATCTACCGTTCCCGAAGCTGAGCGAGAATAAGAAGTCTTCATGATCGATGTGTGCCTCTAGCATGATCCAGTGTGTGTATATTCTCAATGGACGCCTGATGTAGTGTGTGTGTCATAAACTTTACTATCTTGTGGTCGAAATGGTCGTTATTGTTAGACTTAAACTATCTTGTGGTCGTGTTGTCATTGAACTTATTACTTCTATGATGATCGTGAGATGCTATCTTTTAGGTTTATGGATCCTTTGTTTTATATTTTGTGAACATATATATATGGATGTGAACCCTTTATCAATTCTTTTCGTTGCATTTTTACTAATATGCCTTGTCGTCTATAGAGATGGCGACGAGGTGGTATGTGGTGTATATGGGTAGGGTTCTAGGAGTCTACGAGGAGTGGGAGGATTGTCACAAACAAGTGAACAAGTTCATCAGCAACATCTACAAAGGATACGCGACTAGAGAGGAGGCGGTAGCCAAGTGGAGGAACCACCTGTGGAAGAAGAACCGGATGAAGATATTGGTCAGGCTCATGCTCTTGCTCACCATCATCACAGCTGTATTCTATTTGATCCTAGTGTAGGTGGCGATGACCACTTCATATTTGTATTATGAGATGATATGAACTTTGTATTCGGCACTTGTGTAAAAATTCGATACTTGACACTATATATGTATCTCGATCGGGCTCTAAGTCTTTGTATTATATATATGTCAGTTTTCATGCATCTACTACTTGTGCAATGTACTGTTTATACTCATCTGGATAAATACTGTATAAATTCTGTATAAATACCTGATTATACACCAGGAACGTATTTTACTTTGAATACGTGTTATATAGTTGCGGCGCATATATAAATATAGTCAGTGGCACATATGATTTCTGTGGAGCATATGAAGGAATGCGCCACTCAACTTATTCCTGTGGCGCATATGAAGAAATGCGCCACAAAAGTCTGACTTCTGTGGCGCATATCTATATGCACCACATGAAGCAGTTATCAGTGGCGAGGTAACAGTGGCGACTAGGATATGCGCCACAGAAGATGCATTTCCATGTGCCACATATAAGCTTTTTCCTAGTAGTGTTAATGAGCATTCTATTGAGTTTGATTAATCTCTCTGAATGTTGATGAGCATTGTATTAATGTTGGTGAATCTCTAGGTTAGTCAAAATAAAGGGTTGTCGAGAACCCCCGAGGGGTCTCGACAACCTTTGTAGATCACCATTAAATGATTCATTAGGGTTGTCGAGAACCCCCGAGGGATCTCGACAACTTTTGTAGATCACCATTAAATGATCCATACTAAAGTAGTCGACAAATATTGTCACCATTAAATGTAGCATACTAAAGTAGTCCACAAATATTATCACAAATATCCACAGACTTAGCCTTAGACTTGCAAACAGAAAATACTAAAGTAGTTCACCACATAGCCACACAATCATGCAAAGACAGACAGTACTCAAGTAGTTCAACACAAAGCCACATAGTGGTGCAAACACACAAATGCCTGAATAAACAGAATGCTCATTCCGCTTTCTTGGAGGACTCACTACAATCTTTTGAACCATCACTCTTTTTGTCCTTCTTGTAGCTATTGTGCTTACCAACACTCAAATAGCCGTTCATCCTAGATGTTAGCTTTGGTTGCCTTTTACCAATTGCATCACCTGCAGACCTAGGTGCAATGAAGGGCCTGGTTATAGAACCACTTGCTGCTGCTGTACTTGTTGTATGTGTTGTAGTGGGAGCCCTTGGTGTAGTCCTTGTTGGAGTGGGAGCCCTTGTAGTAGTAGGTGTTGTAGTGGGAGCCCTTGGTGCTGCAGGTGTAGGAGTAGGAGCCCTTGGTGCTGTAGGTATAGGAGTAGCACTAGTAGCAGCAGGTGTTGAAGCTGCATGTTTTGCTATTGTAGTGGTAGTACCAGAGCTCTCCTCACCATGGTTGTGCCTAGTGGGCTGTGGGAGAAACATACTAAATTAGTTTAAGACTTTAATGTAATCAAATACAAATTGTGGTCAAAAAGTTTTTCATTACCTGGTGACTATCTTTCCTTACTTGTAGCCCAGGCCTCAATGGCACATTACAACTAGTGAACCTGTGCCCCACTAGCTTGCAGTTGCTGCAAGTGATAGAGCCCATCCTAGATGAATCTCTAGGTGCTGGCACCTCAAATTGGCCTTTCCTCCTTGTAGTTTGTTTTCTCCCAGGTTTATCTCTGAACACAGGTGGGTCAATATCAGGTGTATCTGTCTTATTCCAGTCAACAGGTCCAGGTACTGGGTATATGGTGTAGCTGTAGGCTTTCTTGTACACAAATTTCTTGTAGAAGTCATCAACATAGTCTTCTGGATGCTAATGTAGTTTCATGATTGCTGCCACAGCATGATTGCAAGCAATGCTAGTAAGATCCCACTTCCTACAAGTACATGTCCTCATGTTCAAGTTAACTGCAAGCACTCTGCCACTTTTGCTGCTCACTTGCCACAGTCCAACTTCACAGAGTTTGGATGTGCATTCTCTTGACCATATTTTGGACTCCTCTAATTTTTCACAATAGAATGGAGTGATCTCCCATATGCTTGCCTCTACCTTCTGTCTTGTACCACTATACTTGACCATCAACTTGTCCCTTATACCTTCAAGCATTGTCCTAATTGGCTTGTTCCTCACATTAAGAATCATTCTGTTAAACATCTCACTGATGTCGTTGACAACTAGATCAGTTTTCCATGTGGTATCAAATAGATGCTTGGCCCAAGCCTCATGTGGTATCTTCACCAGCCAATTGTATGCATCCTCACAATCAGCTTTTAGAGCAGCCATTGCCAGATCAAATCCATTCTTTGTGTAGGAGTAGCTAGCAACATCCATGTGCTTCTTCAACTCGGTGCCTCTAAAACCAGCTGACTGGAAGTTAGCATAAATATGCCTAAGACGGTACCTTTGAGGTGAGTTTGGAAAAACTTGAGAAATGGCTTTGAGAAGTCCCTGACCAAGTGACAAAATGAATCTTAATTAGTCAGGGAAATATTAGCAGTTACTACAAATACTTATCTTAGCAAAGTGTACAAACCTTTTGCCTATCTGAGATAATGGTGTATGTTCCAAACTTGCTAGACTCACTAATACAATACCTTAACTGTGTCAAGAACCACAACCAACTAGTTGTTTCCTCCTTATCAACTGCACCAAATGCAATGGGCAAAATATTGTTGTTTCCATCCCTACCTGTTGCAGCCATGATCTGGTGTCCTGTAGCCAGTTTGATAAAACAACCATCTACCCCTACAAAAAAGTAAAAAAAATGAATGGACACATACCTAAGAATGGCCTACATCAAAACAAAATATACCAATGAATGGCCTACAACCTTTTAGAAAACCCTGAAGAGAAGCATTAAAATAGATGAAGAGCCCATGGAACCTTGGGTTTGTGCTAGGGTGCTCAACTAGTTGTTTTGTTGTCACAATACATCTACTACCTGGGTTTGTATCTAGAATAGCCTGCAAATAATCCCTAATCCTGGTATACTGTGCCTTCTGATCTCCCATGATAGCAGCAAATGCCTTCTTCCTAGCTCTGTATGCTTTGCTCTTTGGAACTTCCACTCCATACTTCTTTTTGGCATTATCAATCAGTGTATCAACACAGGTATTAGGGTCAGTTCTAATTGCTTGCTCAGATTGGGCAGCAAGCCAGCCAATTGTTACTTTCGTGTTCTCACCATGAGGTATGCATGTGTGTTGGGGCATAACTTCCTTATGCAAAAGGTCTTCTCATCGGCAACCTTGGAAGCTATGAGAAAGAATTTACAACCTTGTTTCTTGCCTTCTTCAGTACACCAAACAATTATTCTATCACTACAATTCTTGTGATAATGGAAGTTCTTGGGCTGGGCAATGTGGAAACTCCTAAGTGTTGTTCTGAATTGGTACACATCTTTGAAGCATAACTTAATGCAGAATTGACCATGAGGGTCAGCCCTATCTGATCACACCACATCCTTTTCTTCAACTTCTTTAACTTCCTCTTCCTGCCAGACTATAGTTTGAATTTAGGTACATTGCCATCATCATCACTATCTCCCACATCTGCTGGGCTGCTGTCCTCATCACTAGATGGTAAAAAATCTACCATTTCTGGTTCCTCCAACTCATGGTGAGCTCTACTAGTTGGTCCTGGCCTGGATGGCTTCAATTTTTAGGGAGGAAATAATCTGGTTCTTGAATGTCCTCACCATCAGTATCACTGTCAACTTCTTTTGGCTCAAAAATTTCCTCCACATCAGTATCCCCTTCAAATTGCAGATAAGGGTCATCTCTTTGCTTCTTCTGTTGCTCCATCTTATTGAGGATGTCTGTATACGCAGAGTCTGGCTCTTTATCCTTTTTCTTTCTCTAGAATTTCTGTATCAGCTCCGGTTCCTCTCTGACTTTCCTGTTGTGCTCCTCAGGGTCAACCTAACAAGGATAGAAGAAATCCTCATCATCTGACACCACATCAACAGGGATAATTTCCTTGCCTTTCTGAAAATTGGAGCTCTGTTGTGTGCCCAAGAACAACACATCTGAGTAGTCTACAACTACAGGAACAATGTCAGCGTCATCACCTGATATGTACCTGACTCCTTCACTGTCAACTGAAAACCTCACAGGCTCAGTCAGTATTTCTGCCTCTACCTCAGCAGTGTTAAGATATGATGGCCAGACATCATCCTTCTTGAGTACAGTGATATTCAACACCTCCTCCTTCTCATACATGTTAAGCATGTCATTTACTTGGGTCATGCTGTCAATTAGCTCCATTCCATTCTTGCCTTTTCCCTTCTCTTTAACATAGTACATGCTGTCTCTTATCCCATAACCATGAGCTTCTATGAAAGATAGCAAATTGAGCTTCGTTATGTCTGATCTGCATAAGGTCCTTTCCAAGTTGTCCTCACTAGGAAAGTTGAATCTAATCTCCCAGACATCATCATCTAGACTATCAAAATTAAAATGATGTTAATATATGATGCTAATAATTGAGCTACACTACTCTGCAACATGAAGAAGGCACTGAATTGTAGCTACTAAGTTCAACTACACTACTGAACCTAATTAAAATTCAGGTAACTAAAATCCAACTACACTACTAAATTCAACTAATTTTAGATAATTAAAATTCAGTTAAATTGTAGAGGAGTTAAAGTTTTATTTAATTGCTACTGAACCAAATTATCTTCCTAAATTCAGCTACACTACTGAACTAAATTTCCTAAATTCCATCTACCAAGATCAGCAACAACTTATCTTCCTAAATGTAAGCACACAAGGCATATCTTGGAGTACTCCAGAGTCCAGATCTTGGGAATGGAATGGACAGAGCTATCGGATGGGGAACTTACTCTACTGTGCCGCCGAAGGAGGAGCCCCAACGGTGGCTGCTTTTCTAGGGCGAAGAGATCACAACCCGTGCCAGAGCAGCAGCCAACCTTGCCTCCGGCGATATTTCCGCCACCGCTCGCATAGACGACCCCGAATCGGCCGTCACTGAAGCCGTCCCGTGCAGCGTGCCACCGCACCACCCTGCAGATGAACCAGAAGGGGGTATGCGCGCGGAGCTCTCTGCGCCTCCGTTACATCCGCCACCGCTGCCGCCATCGCCGGGGGTTACCGCCGCCATCACCGGTACTAGAGTTGGGAGGGAGGAAGTGACCAAAAACCTAAACGGACCACCCCTTTCCTTCCGACAAATGGTGGGCGGCGGTGGGGCCCGCGCGCCGTTAACAGCCGTAACGGGCGTGCCGGGAAACGTCAACCGGGGTGCCACGTCAGCACTGGCGGTGGGCCCGGGCTGTCAGCAGCAGTGACAATTCATGTTTAGATGCGAATTGGTGTTTTCGGAGACAACCGACGATAAAAGTGGTAGATTTTGGTAGAAAAAATGTAAAGTGGTACCAAATAGTAAATTTAGCTACTAAAGTGGTGGTTTTATGCTATTAACTCCTGGAATTTGCTTAGGTCGTGTTCACACATGGACCAGGTCATGGTGCCCCTTAGCATAGAGGTATGCCTTGCACGGAGCTCACAACACAATTGGTTTGATATAACGCAACAGCTTCGAGATCTTCCAACCATATACAGGCACAAAGAACTACCCCGATTCTCTACGATGTTTAACTCTCCTTCCTCTATGTCATCTAGTCGACGTGTTTGTCCATTGAGAAACCTCTTCATCCATTTTCCTCTCCAACGTTGTGTATCATAGCACATCCCAGAATAGCACGGCGAAACAAACCGAAATCATCTCCCGCAATTGGAGTGGCTCGACCGTCCGATAGGCGGCTCTATGGCGGTACGCCTTCGCCAGGCTTCTGCCAAAAAGGAGACCACCAATGGTTGGCACATGGTAAATAAGAACATATAACTCCAGAAGAAGTGGAGTCCATATTTTCACCGCCTTCCTTGATCGCGGTTTCACGCCAGTAGGATCGACGTTTTCCTTGGAGCTACCGAGACACTATGGAATACGCCCTGATACATCTCAAAACTATCAGAAGTAATGTTTTTAGCAAAAACACATTTATGTAGTTTTCATGTAGGAAACGAGAAAAATACACTCGGATGTTTTATGGAAAAGAAGCACAACATGCTGAAGAAGTGGGCTTGGAGGCCACGTAGCACAACTTGATATCCCGGCCGCACCATGTGGGCCCCCGATGTCTTCCAAGTGCAAGAGATGTATCGTAGTACCTTGCAATATAGAAAATGTTGTCGAATGAATGTATTGGTTAGCAAGTTCAACAATTAAAATAGTAAAAGATGCAGCAGTTTTGTGTTTTTGGGTTTATGGTTTGCAGAAAAGTAAATTGATGTGAAGTAAATTACAAGTAAATGCTCTTTTCAGAAAAAGCACAATCCTCTATGCACCAAGAGGACAAGCTCAAGTGTGTATTTTTATATGTGATAAATATTTCTTAGGGCGGCATGGATTTACTTATCATAAAGGTTTCTAAAACAACATTGTAAGCATCCTGTCAAGTTCTTTTCTCGTTAGACAGAGGCTAAAATAGATGCATCTATATAAATGTGCAAGTGCACCCCAAATAATTGGTCCTAAGGCCATTTTCATGTGCAAGAAAAGGAATCATTAAGATATAGCTTAAAGTTATAAGGTCCATATCAAGAACCCCTAATGCAACTCAAAGTCTGGGGACACTGTTTCTGTCATTTCGTACATCTTCACTCTCTTTATTACACTAAGATGCTGCCCTATGAGCCCACAAAGGTGAAGTAACATGCAGTCGACATTCTCATATACCATCATAGAACCACGTAAAATATTAAAATTTAACCAAATACCCATTGCATACTATATGAAAATCATAGCCAATTCATCATATGCCCTCAAGAAGATGGGGAACTACTCACAACGGTGAAACTATTCTACATATCAGTGGCGTATGGATTACAATAAAACATGAAAGTATAACTTCACAACAAAATAATAAGAAGTTACGAAGCACAAACATGTACACAACTCTTAAACAATATTCCAGGTTCAATCGACCGCTAACAATGAGGTGGATGATGTCGATCTCGAGATGGAGATGGTGGTGATGTTGGGGGAGATGGAGATGGTGACGGAGATACTCCCACCTATGCCAAGAAGGATTTGGTGGTGACGATGGATTTGATTTCCCCCTCTCCGAAGCCTTGAAGAAGCAGGATCAACCCTCTTCGGGAGTAGGAGAAGACTTTCTCCTATGTCGCTGCCTTTGTAAATCCTGCAAAAAATATGGAGTAGGTTTTCTATCAAAGCAAAGGCATACATAAAAACACTTGGACCAGTCGATGGAACAAAGTGAGATGCATCAATGGCGACCGTCACTGGAATCAAAGAAGAGAACGGTGGTGCCATGTAGTCGCCAAAAAGGGGTGATGAGCGAGGTTGAGTGGGAGAGAGAGAGGAGTGGGCCTGAATGGTCGAGCCAGGGGTCACACGGTTGGGATGAGCCCAACCGGTGGGCTTCTATGCGAGCTGGGCTAGCCTGTGGACCATGCCCAGTTCACAGAAAGAAATAAACAAGAAATTGATTGAAAGATAAGTAAATTACCAAAATGACCCAGTGAACACTTTAATATATAGAAAAATAAGGAAAATCATAAAAAAATATATATATGACATACAAAATGATCGAAATAATTGAATCTACTCAAGAAACATAATAATTTAATTATTTGAACTAATAAAGTTGGACATAAGATTTAAACCATTAAAGCCTCTAGTAATATATAAAAATGAGGAAAATCCTAAAAATAAATAAAAATCAATTTTGAGTATAATAGTGAATATATTACACTAGAAAAATACTAAGGAAGGTATTCCATAAGATTTTAGGATTTGTGAAGAAATAAATATATAACAAGGTTGAAAAATACTATTTCTTGTCTTAAAGACAAAAAGAATGTGTTTTATTTTATTTATAAAACAATATAAATTCCTTTTCACTTTATCTAAGCCATTTAGAGTTTGTAACTTAAAGGAATAATATTCTTTTCTCTATAAAGATAAAGGAAATATTTTTCATACTTTAAAATTACTTTTTACATAATTATTGAGGTAAATCATCCAAAGTAGGATATGATCCATATCCTATACTTAAAACCATAACCATGGTTTATTATAGAACCTAAATGGTTATTATTAACAAAATAATGCATTTTTAGAATCTTATGGGAAGTACAAGTCAATGACTTACAAGTTATATTTATACATCATCCACTTACATTGAAAGTGAATGATCTTATCTATTTAACCATACCTAACTCCAAAACTTGGTAGTAACTAAGTAAGCCGTATCCTAAATTCACATATATATCATAGTTAATTTTAGTCATGAATCTACCTATAATAGGTATGCTATCTTTTCGGCCATAGAGCTACACCCAATGTTTATAAGATCACGTCTCTGATCATGCTTAGGAAAAACCTAGAACTCAATTGAGTTATAACAACACTATGTCTTAAGTTCATTTATATTTTGTAGATAACTTTTGTTTAATACTTAATTAACAAGAAGCATATTAATTTAAGATTGTTAAGACAATATAAATACATGTTGTTTACATCTTCATGACCATAAGAATTGAGTAATTTAGTATAAGAAACATTTTTTTGAAAGTAATTCTTTTTGCCACTTCAAATAAAAACATTAATACTTCTCTTAAGACTCTCTAACTTAAAACATAACCATTCTTAAGGGTTAATACTAAACAACATCCAACATCGATTGTTTACTTTCATATCTTGTAAATTACTCTTAGAACCTCATAATGTAATTTTGGTTGTAAAGTAAACTTGCAGTTAAATGAAATCTTTAAGAAACCACCCAAACTTAACTCACACAAGATATCGGGGATCATTTCAGTGGTTTACAAAATACATATCATTATCAATGCATAATAGCATATTGCTTCTTTAAACATTAGTCCTTACCAGACCAATGATGTTGTTTTCAGATATTAGAGTTTATATCGACTCGAAGACCTTGGCTGCATAATCTTGCATTCAAAAAAGGAAAGTTCAACTTGCTCATATCCTTTGATTATTTTCTATCAAGTATTTTTAATCCATTATTGTTATCACCTACATTTCAAAAAGTACGACAAAAAACTATATTTTCATAATGATATGATTATGTATTATTTACCAAATGGTAATGACCTACTGTGAAAGTTCCAGTGGTATAGGAACATAATAACTAGAACTTAACAACTAATATCGCCAGTGATGCTTGCGCCGTATAATATGCGTTAACCATGAGATATGGAATGGGACGGTTAAGTTAGCTGGATCTTCTTCCTTTCGCATGCTATAGACACTGTTCTAGGCATTTTGTAAGTTGCAGATGGTGGGTAAAGCTATATATTTTAGGAGAATCCTACCATGGATTTGGGCGTACAAAAGACAGATTTCTAGTGTTTATGGTTGTCGTGCGTATTAGATTAAGGTAAATCCGTATTACCAGGAGAAGTATGCCTTGAGTTCTGTTAGTACAACAATTGCGGTATGTAGGGTCGTGAAGAAGGGCAGAGATCAGCTTGGTACTATGCCCCACACTATAGGAAGTGTGGACGGGTAAGCTTCCCGAATGTGCAACAAGGAATTGGTCTCTCGTGAGTAAAGCAATGCACCCCTACAGACTTTAAAAAAAGTGTGACATGTTACTCCCTATTCCAGGAAGGAGTTGCGAACATTGTAGAAAAGAAACTCCATGAAGTTCTAATCAACCTGTAAAGGATGACGGACATAGATATTCAGAATAAAAGCAACCTTTGAAGAAATGTTTACAACATAGCATACGACCTATGGTCTATGGCTGTAGATAGTGTATTAGACATTCTTCTTTAGTGAACTTGCTAAGTACGCTCGTACTCAACCGTACCTTCTTAACCCTTGCTTGATTCTAAAGCCGATGAAAACTTCATCAACACCAACTTATTCTCAAAGGAATCGTCACCGAAAGCTCCAGTTATTCAATGAAGTCAATGGAGTCAAGATATACCTCAACTGAAGTGAAGGCAAAGTTCCTGATTAGATAGGAGTTTAATCTCTAGCCATAGCACCTACTTCTGTAGAGTATTGCTATAGTAGCAATCGCAAGCCATATATATATTAGTACTATTATTTCTAGAATAGGCCCCGGGTTGCTATTTCTAGTTTTCTTCTATGTAATTTTTTCACTGTTTCGAGGAATGTTTTCTGGATATTTTGTAAAGAGTCAAGTTCTAATCTATAGTCATGTCTTGGACCTGCGATGTTTTCTGCTGTACCACTCTCAGGGATGTAATACTAGTGGAATGGTGTTCCATTGGTGTTATGTCAACGACTATAGTATACTACTCATGCGGTGGTATGCTGGGTCATCGCAGTGAGGCCTGAAGATGAAGAGGAAGCAAGGAAGCCACATGGGATGGGATGCACGGAGTTGCTCAAGTTCATCGCCAGCAACTACTCTTCGCCCAAGCGTAAGAAAGTTAACCGAGTTGATGTAGGAACTTATCAAGAGACCATGGCACAAACATCTACAACAAAGAAGACCACCATGAACGCCCGCATGAGCGTGAAGCCATAGGGTGATTGGGGTTTTAACCTCATTAACGTGCATGTTGCCTCGCAAAATCTCAGAGACGGAGCGACACCTTCGCAAGATAGAGAAGAACTAGAAAGAAGAACTTCTCCATCTTGAATTCATGCACAAATGCCTCCTAAATTAGGAGGGCAAGAAGAAACTCAATGAGGTGCTGGGTAATGTTGCTGATGCAATATACTCCATGTGTTCTGACCTGCGGAAGTGCCTTCGCTGCATATGTGCTCTAGAGGAAACGAACAAAAAGCTTTGTGCGACTCTCTCCAGCACCTTGCCTTCACCTAAAGAATGTCATGGTATCAAATAATCGCGAGGGATTATTTAATCCCATCGGCTTGATTCCAAGCTTGGGGAGATCTACAGCACCTTGTAATCTATCTTTCAGTTTTAGCATGTTTAGTTTCCTGCATGCCTATTATGTTCTTAATTCCAAAATTTGCATTAGTTGCGTCATCAACCTCCTTTGGTTCAAGGAAAGAATTATATCTGTTGAGTTTTTAAACTTTATGATATCTGAAGTGATTTTGATTTATGATTATTGTATTAGATGTATGAATTAGGTTGAGTGTTATGATACTTGTACCACTATTATGATTTTAGGTTCTTCCATACCAACAAAGTATTGATAAATTATGAGAAGGAAATTTTGATAGCATGTTATAGTCATAAGTTTGAACCAACAAGAACAATAAAGAGTATTAACATGATCCAATGCTATGGTGGAACAAAAACAAAAAGGCTTTGCTATCAAATAATTCTAGGAAAAAGAAAAAGTGCAAGTTAACAAAAGGTACACAAGCAATGATCATGAACTATTCATTGCTCAATCAAAGTTCTCATCTAGTTGAACTTGATAATTTTGTAATATGCCTAATACTCAAAATTATTATAAACTATTGATACAAAAGGTGTGTAAGCCTCTAAGTCATGTGATTTGTGAGTTTGATATATAACTCACAATGTAGTTATATACACGATATTACGATTATTCTTCAAATTACCTCATTTATTGTAACGGCTCATGCCTCATGAACATGATGACATTTTCCATAAGCCACTATCTTGCTCGGGGATGAGTAAGAGTATAGCTTGGGGAAGTTGATGAGTCCAATTTTGAAGCATATTTACCTTATGTTTTTGCACAAGTAGAGTAGTATTTTTGATATTTTATTGCGCTCACTAATACGTCATAAACGTATCTATAGTTTTTGATGTTCCATGCTTGTTTTAAATCTACTTTCTTATGTTTTGTCCACACTTTGGAGTATTTTTACACATTTTCTGGAACTAACCTATTAACAAGATGCCATAGTGCCAGTTGCCTGTTTTCTGCTGTTTTTGGTTTTAGAAAAGCTAGTAAGGAAATATTCTCGGAATTGGACCGGACAAAAGCCAAAGTCAATATTTTACCCGAAGCAACACAGAGTCCGGAGGGGAGCCGAAGAGGGGAACCAAGGCGGCCTCACCCTAGGGTGGTGCGGTCAGCCCTAGGCGCGCCGCCACCTGGTGTGGGCCCCCTGGTACTCCACCGACCTTTCCCTTCCGCCTATAAAAGCCTCCCGGGACGAAAACCCTAAGTACCCGATAAAATTTCCACGAAAGAGTCTGTAGCCGCCGTCATCTCCATCCCTAGATCGGGAGGGATCTGAAGCTCTTCCCGACACCCTGCCAGAGGGGAGAGTTCAAACCTAGAGGCCTTTTTCATCACCATGCCTACCTCCGGTGTGATGCGTGAGTAGTTCATCCCTGGACTATGGGTCCATGTAGTAGCTAGATGGTTGCTTCTTCTCCTTTGTGCTACCATGTCTAGATCTTGTGAGCTCCGTTCATGATCAAGATCATCTATTTGTAATCTTACATGTTGTGTTTGCAGGGATCCGATGAATATTGAGATACTATTTCAGATTGATTATTGATTCTATCATGTCTATGTTATTTGTGATCTTGCATGCTTTCCTTTGTTAGTAGCTATCTTGGCCAAGTAGATGCTAGCAACTCCAAGAGGGAGTATTTATGCTCGATAGTGGGTTCATGCCTCTAGTAATCTAGGGAAGTGACAGGAATCTCTAAGGTACTAGATGTGCTGTTGCTACTAGGGAGAAAACAACAATCCTTTGTCCATAGGGCAATCATATTGTTTACTTTACACACTTTGCTTAATGCAATTATCTGTTGCTTGCAACTTAATACTGGAGGGGGTTCGGATGATAACCTGAAGGTGGATTATTAATCATAGATGAAGTTGGATTACGGTCTATGTATAATGTTGTGATGCCTAATCGAATCTCATAGGAGTCAAGATGATTAGTATATGAATGTATGCTTTCTCGGTGTCTGTCAATTGCCCCTTTGTAATTTGTTCACCCAACATGTCATCTATCTTAAGGAGAATCACCTCTAGTGAACTATGAGCCCCCTTCCAGTCTTTTACCATCAATCTAGTATCTACTATTTACTGTTTACTTTCTGCAAGCAATTACTATCTTCCACATTATATGTTTAATCCTTTGTTTCAGCAAAACCGGTGAGATTGACAACCTCATTGTAAGTTGGGGCAAAGTTCTATGGTTTTGTTGTGCAGGATTCCAAGTTGGAGACAACACCTTGAGGTTGTTTCCTTGCTCCTACTGGTTCGATAACCTTGGTTTCATAACTGAGGGAAAACTTGCTGCTGTGCTCATCATACCTTCCTCTTGGGGTTCCCAACGAGCTCATCGTATTTTGAGCCATCAAGCCTATTTTCTGGCGCTATTGTTGGGGAGTCAAGGACAGCTTCACAAGGGGAGTCCTTCCTAACCAATCTCTTTACCTTGTTTTTTTGTTTTGCTTAGTTTATTTCTGCTTTGTTTGCTTGTTTGTTTGATCAAAACACAAAAAAATTAGTTGTACTTGTTTGCTTCCTTTATCAAAAACATAAAAAATGAATACTCGTGAAAATACTAAGTTGTGTGACTTCACCAGCACCAACAACAATGATTTGATGTGCACACCTATTGCTCCACCTGTTCCTGAAGCTACTTTCTTTGAAATTAAACCTGCTTTACTCAATCTTGTTATGAAAGATCAATTCTCTGGTGTTGGTACTGAGGATGATGTTTCTCACCTTAATAACTTTGTTGAACTCTGTGAGATGCAAAAACATAGGGATATAGATGGATATATTATCAAGCTTAAATTGTTTCCTTTCTCTTTGAGAGGAAAAGCTAAAGAATGGTTGCTATCCCTAACTAGAAATAGTATTGATTCTTGGACTAAATGCAAAGATGGTTTCATTGGAAAATACTATCCTCCTGCTAAGATTATATCTATGATAAGTGAAATAATGAAATTTAAACAATTTGATAGTGAACATGTTGCTCAACCATGGGAAAGAATGAAATCTTTGCTAAATAATTGTCCCACTCATGGACTGACTGCTTAGATGATTATCCAAACTTTTTATGCAGGACTGAATTATTCTTCAAGAAATCTGCTGGATTCTGCTGCTGGAGGTACCTTTATGACCATTACTTTGGTTGCTGCAACAAAGCTCCTTGATAATATGATGGTTAACTATTCTGAATGGCACACTGAGAGAGCTCCACAAGGTTGATGACCCACAAGTATAGGGGGTGTATCGCAGTATTTTTAAGGAAAGTGAAACACAATTTATTGATTTGACACAAGGCGAGCCAAAGAATATCTATAATCCTGAACAACTGAGTTGTTAATTCAGCTGCACCTGGAAACAATCTTGCTCACAACAGTTTATCAGTAGCAATAGTTTTTTATTAGCATTAGCAAAGTAATAGCAGTAGTAAAAGTAAAGGCAGTAGTAACAATTGCAGTAAACAGTAGGATTAAAGCGCGGTAGGCATCAGGATGGATGGAAGGGCGTTGCATGGACAAGACAATTCATATAGAAATCAAGACATAGGGCATTTGTAGATAAATAAGATAAATCATCCAAGTACTAAATAATCATAGGCATGTGTTCCATATATAGTCATACATGCTCGCAATGAGAACTTGCACAACATCTTTTGTCCTGCCAGCCCGTTTGCAGCGGGGCCTCAAGGGAACTACTAGCAACTAAGGTGCTCCTTTTAATAGAGCACCGGAGCAAAGCATTAACACTCCATGAATACATGTGCTCCTCACATCAAAGCCATTCCCTCCGGTTATCCCGATTTTTGTCACTTTGGGGCCTTTGGTTCTGGACAACAATACGTGTATACAACTTGCAGGTAAGACCATCAACAATACTATCATAATGAATCAATAACATGTTCAGATCTGAAATCATGGCACTCGTGCCCTAGTGACAAGCATTAAGCATAACAAGTTGCAACAAAGTCAAAAAGCACTAATAATAGATACTAGGCACCATGCCCTAACAATCTGATGCCATTACATGAACGACCTCATCCAATCCCTACCATCCCCATAGCCTACAACGGGGGATTACTCACTCATAGATGGGGTAAACATGGATGGTCGATGGAGAAGTGACGGTGATGATGATGGCGATGATCTCCTCCAATTCCCCATCCTGGCAGGGTGCCAGAATGGAGTTTCTGGTTTCAATTCGCGGAATCTGGTGGTGACGGCGCAGCGGAACTCTTTCTAGAAAAACGTCGAACCCCCCTTGGTTTTTAGGTCAAGAGTCAACTTAGAGGAAAAGAGGGAGGCCGAGGGGGTAGCCGAGGCAGCCACACCACCCCCAGGCGTGGCCTGACCTGGCCCGCGTGGCTAGGTGGTGTGGGCCCCTCGTGGCCCTACTCTGTCTCATCTTCTGCCTCCGTGAGTCTTCTGGTGAAATAGGATTTTTGGCATACTTTCTGGGGTTTTCCTAATAGTTGATTTTTTGCATAAAAACTAGACACAAAGGTAATTCTGCTGAAAACAGCGTCAGTTTGTGTTAGTTTCATCCAATTCACACAAGTTTAGAGGAAAAACAATAGCAAAAGTGTTCGGGAAAGTAGATACGTTTTGGACGTATCAACTCCCCCAAGCTTAGCTTATTGCTTATCCTCAAGCAATTCAGTTGAAAACTGAGTGCGATAAAAGAAACTTTCACGAATACATTTGCTTCATAAGATGTATATATTCTCAGCATATGGTCAACTACTCAGGCAATTCATAATAAAGAGTATGCAACTAAGTGTACTTAATAGTCATTGCAAGCTATGAAGAGATTCCAACTCAAAAATAATAAGTAGCATGAAACATAAATATAAGAAACATTGTAATGCTCATAACAAGGTATGATAGAGTGATATCTTGCTTGCGTTTGATTGTAGAACAAACATAAATGCCAAGGCACCTCTGAAGTTCAAGTGAAGACTAGAAGTAAAGATATCAAAGATACAAGCATCAAAATCATAACACAATTAATCAAGTTTTGAGACAAGCACATTACACTAAGAATGACAACTATGCTCTCAAGAAGGTGCTCATAGAATAGGTGGTGACTCAACAAGGAAAACGAAAAGGTTTTGAAGAGTTTGAAAGGCTTCCAAATGCTGAAAGTGTGGTACTTATTAGATTTGAGCTCTCATTGCCCCTATCATAAGCATCTTTTAGGTGATTAAGGTTAAAGTGACACAACTAAGAGGATATGCTTGACAAGTTATAAATTGAAATCTCATGCCCCTTACTTACGAGTACCGAACCTCATGCTACTCAACTTCAGTCACAAGTAAGCTCTTGTCATTGTAAGTACATATGTATCATAGAGAACCGCCAACGGGGTACCCCTTACACATGATACAGGAGCTATTCCATAATCAAAATGACAAGGCAAGCAGACAATGAGCATCTCAGCAATCTTTTTATTTGCTATTTGCGTAGGTTTTTATTGAGGATGCTTCATAGAATGCTCATTATGGTTATGCTGCAAGTTTCCACCATGACTAAGCATGACTTAGGCTAGCAGCCCAGGCGTTTCTCTAACACACATACAAACTGCATGATCTTACAAGTTCCCCTTTTATTTCACACCGCCAGGTTCCATAAGCAAAAGAATCATGATATCAATGAGGTACAAAGTACCAGTGCAATGTTGAAAGCGTTCCCCATGATACATGGTTTTGCTAACTTCAACTTATAAAGCGCAAGCATATACGCAACAAAGATGGACACAATGGTTCAAGTTTATTAAGTGCAAGAAAATAAAGTGTGCCATCAAGTTCGTGAGAGCTTTACTAACTAACTTTCTCATAACAAGCAAACATTTTATTCGGAAGAAAACAAGGCATACTAAATATGCACGGAATAGCAGATGATGCTAATGTAGGGGTTCCGCGCATAAAAACAATAAATTTTACTCTATGCCCCTGAACCCCTGAAGGTGCCAGGACCTATCTATTAGTAATACAGTAATGGGAGGGGCTTTTCGCGAACTTACCCTTGAAGACCGAAAAGCGTTGTCAACGCTCAGGAGAGCGTGGTTGATGTAGACGAGCCGAAGCCGACCTCAAGGTCGTGATGAAGTCCTTGCGCTCCTTCTGGCTCCAACGACTTGAGTGCCTCAAGTGCGACACCTCGCGGGGAGTTACACACGTCTGGTGCCTGACGATGACTCCCGCTTCCCCGATCCAGCAGCAGTTGCGAAAGTAGAGCTCCCGGATCTGAATCCGCAGCGCGACGGTGCTCCGCGGTGAAGATGTCTCTCGCTCGCGCAGTCCAGACTTGGGACCACGGTCACAAGAGAGAGAGGGGGAGAGAGAAAATATCAATTGGAGGTCCTCCCAAAAGTGGGGAGACCTTTATTGATTATTGTTGTATTTTTCTAGGCCAAATACCCCACTTTATATAGGGGGAGGGGAGGTACTACCTCACCTCAAGTCCCGGGGTGGGACTAAAGGAGAGGAGGGGGGGAGGAGGTGGCCGCCGACCACTAGTGGGCCCCGCGGGAGGGGGGGCTAGGCCCAGCCGGCCTCCCCCTTGGCCATTCTCCCCTTTCTCCTTTTCCCTAATGGGCCCTCTCCCTCCGGAATTGGCCCATTAAGCCTTTTGACCTTTTAATTGATTTTCTCTTTATTAAATAATTATGAATAAATGATTAAATCAACATTTAACATTCATTCACATATTATTCAATCTCCGTGGCCATGGAACACCTTCCACCTCCACTCCGGACATCCTCCGGACTTACCGAAACCCTTCCGGTTTTCTCCCTTCTTTTCTTCGGTGATTCTACCGATCCTATAAACACTCTCTAAGCATCATAAAGCCCTTAAGCGTGATACCCCACGGTTCGGGAACACTCCAGACATGGTCAGGACACTCCCGCGCCAATGATCAATAGAGGGACCTAGATGGCCATGTGACCCCTGTGCGTTCCACGAAGATCTTTCGCCGTTTGAATCGGGACAATCGTGTCTTATTCCCTTTGTCTCTTGATACTTGCATTGCCCGAGATCTGATCAATGACATCACCATGTCATGTTCAATCTTGTTACTGAACAATGCTATTTGACTCGTTCTGACAAGTGATATCCCCGTGATCTAATCACACGCTGCGCAGCTATTGGATATTACCTCTCCGAGTGGGCCCTTGAGTATCTTCCCGTCACATGGACGGACAAATCCCGCTCTTGACATATATTGCCTCTACGGTTTACTCCGACTACCTAAACACACCTTTATAACTACCGTTTTACCAGATGGCGTTTGATGCTATCTAAGCATTCTCGGGAGACAGTGATTGATATAGCCTCACGGTCTAAGGAATAGTCTACGAGGATCCATTTCTAATCATCGTAACTTGAACTTCATGACATGATCGAATCACAATGTTTAGGTTGGGTATTGGTTCATCATCTCATTCACAGAATGAGATGGCCTCATTTCCAACTGGCATAAATGCCACATGATCAGGAAACATGATCATCTGTTGACCAATGAATCAGTGACTAGAGTTTCACTGGGAACCCCTGGTTTGTTTGTATATCACACGTGTACTGATGTTTCCACTCAATACAGTTATAGCATGATATAAAACTTAATCATAAACTATATGAAATATGATAATGGTCCTTACTACTATTTGTCTCTAGGGTATATTTCCAACAGTCTCCCACTTGCACTAGAGTACAAATACACTAGCTGCATTTGTTCTTAATTATTGGTACCATATAGCCGGTACCTAGAACATGCTTGATCATGGAAGAGGTTGAGTCTTGGGTATGTACTTTATAGTACCAAATCCTTTGCAATTTACTAATGCCACTTTGATTGACATTAATATTCTATCATCTCATGATAGCATCTGTGTGATTGCATCATCGCTATGGCAGCAGAACGAGGCCTGATTCCAGGAGCCTATAGTGACGTTAGATCAACCTCGAGGGCTTTCTCATGGGCACTGTGCCCTGGGACACATCATTCTACGTTAAAAGCGAATTAGCCCCGCCATAACATTATACAACACTTTAGATGGTACCCTTATCTATTATTATAAATGTATTCATCGAAACACTAGTGCACTCTGTGCAACTTTTGATGTTTTGTTCACCTCGCTTCCTACTTGACTCTAATTGGTATCTACAGGAGTTTCCAACATATTCCCTTATAACATAACTCTTTATTCTTTTAAGATATGTTATCCTTTATGGATTTGAAAAACATGTCTACAGTTCTCTACTTAGACACTGCGGACAAATTTTAGCTCAACGTTCTGTGGTCCGAACTTAATCACTTTTAAACGTTCCTTAATTGGATCATATATTATGCTAAGTTATCATCATGGTTTACTGAGATAGCACCTATGTCTCAACATAGTGGATGACGATCATCCTTTTCTTTCTTTTAACCATTGATGTCAAACTTAGTGCTATTCCTAATTTGAGTTATCAAGGACCAGTTCCTTAATTAACTTCTATTCTGAAAATCCCTTTCAGAATCTCTTAAGGAATACTACATAATATCATAATACACTGATTATCAACTTCTACATCTTATAAATCATTATTTATAAGTATTTGCGCTTTCATCCTTAACTTACTTAAGAATTACTCCTACAAGCTCCCACTCAAACTATGTTGCTAACATATTTGGGTACGAGTCAGTACTCTTGGTCAAACTATGTTCCTACATATTTGAATTTGAGTATTATGTTGCTCCCACTTAAAAATATGTCAATCACATATTGTTTAAGGAAGACTTTCATAGCTCCCAGTCAATTTTATGCAAATTGCATATCTCCTTACTATTTTGAATAACTTCAAAATCCTTTGATTAAACATCAAACTTGGAGATTTATTATGAGATACTAGTACTTTACTAGTTTTAAATCCACTAGACATTTAGCACACAGGAATCAAATTCATCTGAATTTGTCCAATACTTGACAAATTGTGCTTTTGTCATTTACCCCCTTTTCCTACAATGGATTTGCAGTCATTTTGGAAAATTCCAAGTAACTCCTTTTACTTGTGAGATTCAGCAACTAATTGCTTTCTAATCTCAAGGGAATTTTGCTTGTAGGATTTCTTCATAATTTAGTTTACCATTATTTCCTTTGTAGTTTGTAGGTATGACATATTTCAAAAATTATGACAAATGATTCACAAATGTCTCCATACAAGATATGGATTTACATTTTGAATCCTACTTCATGTAGTGAAAAACAATAGTGGAGGGAAAAAGACAATGATCAAAATCATTGATTCTTTCTTCTGTGAAGGGAATCGTTCAGGAACGCTGTCCGTTGCGCTTCTCAACACTCTGATGCAGGGTTTTGAATCCTCATTGTGTTTTACACTATTTTCCATTTGCTCCATAATTGAGAAACATCACTAGAAGTGATCTTTCTCAAGAATGCACCAAAATCCAAGCAATACAAATTTTGCTTTCCTTTTGGTCTCAGCTATGGATTTCGTATTCAAAGCTTCCAATGAATACACTATAAGGACTTTATTCGCTATTGTTTTGGTTATATCGAATAACCCCAAAACTTTCACGAATTCAAATGGTTCACCAATTCTAATTGAGTGCTAACTATTTCTAAACTAATTGTATCTACATATTGTCTACAACGATTTATTTGGTGCCTTCTATTCAACCCCTCTTGATATCTAATATCACATTGTGATGCTTTGTATTTTGACGTTTCAAAACACTTTGCATTCCACAATGTCTTTTATGCCACTCTTATAATTTTGAACTTCATTACTATTGATCAAATCATAGTAATTAGATTCCCTTTTATATTTATACCCTTTGTTGATGAAACACTTTGATCCAATCAAATAGTTTCATATTCATGTTTCCTTTGGTAAACTTACTTTACACAGTTAAACGATCATTTAATGATAATTACCATTTTCGTTAAAACCTAATACATCAGATATGTATATACTTTTAACAATTCATTAAACACTTTGTATTCAAGTAATACATGGTGTTCAAGTTATTTCGCTGAACTTAGGCATGATTTATATGTGAAAAGTAATCAAATGACTTTCACATATTATCGCATAACTTTGAATTTAAACAATGGTTTCATTCATTAATGAAATATCATTAAGTTGGGTATTATAAACAAGGCATTTTAATATTTTACAAATGTTCATACATTATCAATTAGTTTCAAACAACAAGGATAATTCACATATAATCAAAGAAGATATGAACACGAATAGAAATCATTCATAAAAGCAGAACAACTGTTTGTTACAAACTCATATGAATAACCGTCTCACAAAGTGTGAGACACACTAAAGAAGTTCACAATCTCTTGATTACAAAAATCATCCTAAACACGAACTAAATGATAAATGTCGAGGGAGAGTGTTGTCAGCCATCATCATCATGCTTGGCATCAACACATAACATCACCTCTCTCCAGTAAGCACCTCTCATGCAGAAGGACCTATTTTCACCAAAACAGAACAAGTATCAGATATACTTAACACTACAATGTGTTTGCAAGATTATAAAATTTATAAAACTATATATCAAATATATACCTTGGTCATCGATGACCTCTCCGGCGATTGGTTCAACCTTTACGTTCCGGAAACGTAATATGAACTCATGGAAGTCCAATGCTTCCGTATCACCACTCATGATGCTACTCCGGACATGTCCTTTGTAGCTGGGAGGCAATGACCGAAGCAGTACGTCTATCGCGAATGGATTAGCCATCCAGTAATCCACGAAGTGAACCAGTCTCGTGTTTGCATCAAACATGCGCTCCAAGTGACTCTTCAGACATGTATGCTCCTCCATCTGTATGGAAAGGAACTCTCCAAGCAAATCGTGCTTCCAAATGCGCACATGGCCTATGAACTCTGCTCTGAGCTGATCCACCATCGAATATGGGTCAAGATCACCCATGAGCGGGTGTAGTTCATCCACCATCCCGTAACGCATCATTATCTGAATGTAGGTGGACATCTCTTGACGATAGTAGCGGTGTGCCAGCTCTTGTGGGGTCTCATAGTAGTCTGGCTCAGTTGAATCCATCGTGTGGCGTATGTAGTCTACCACGTGATTCCTAGTAAGGAGATCATCTAGGCGCACAAGCCAACTTGGGAAGTTGGATCCATCAATTCTAAGTTTCTCACCCTTTACCCAATCCTTAATCTCAAAGTAAGCTTCACGGTGAGCCATATACATTTATAATTGCAAAAGGAATTTAGACTAAGTTTATAATTAAATGAGTTAATAGTAACTCCACTCAGAAACACCTATCCCCAGTGAGGGTTCCTAGTGATAACACGACCCCTATCAGCCACATCTCCCCCGATCGTCACGGCCATCAATGTGGGTTCAAGGGTGGACGCTAAATGTTGGTCACATCATTCATGCGACTCGTGCTCGATCTTTCGACCATCCGCGTTCCGAGGCCACGCTTCTCTAGCGTGCTAGGATCGCCAACTCAACCTTAGTGTATTCGATGTGCAACATGTATTACACCCACTATATGCGAACGTAGATATGTATGACACCCAGGCCTGTCACCCTGGATCACCTCATACCGAAGAACTTTCTTGGTGGTGCACACTAAGGGGGAACACAATCGTTGGTAATTTTAACAGGGATCATCTTATTAGGCTACCGTCGAGTATCTAATACTAGCACACAATAAGACATACAAACAATAACATTGAATGTAAATGCTATGTGATATGGTCCTTCACGTCGTGATCTCCGTCCGCCGTCACCAGGTTCCGGCGCCAGGGATCCGGCACCGTAGACACCAGGGTACCAGTGTCATTCCGGCGTGGTAGTTCGTCACCTTCGTGACTATATACTACTATGAAACAAAAGGTAATTACTTTACCTTTGCCACAACCATATCACAAAGCAACGCCCCCTCCAAAACAAAGTTAGACGCTTCTACTTTATCTTTGCATGTTTTACGTGGCTGAATGGGCTTTCGCACAAGAACCGTTCTTACCTACAAACTTTCAGCACAACGCTGATCAAGTAGTTGTCTATACTACACCCCTTTCGGGGCCCTCCATTGCAAATGGTATACCAACTAATGCGAGAGAGACAGACACCCCCCTAAGCCACTTTATACGGTACAAGCCGTATGTCAAGCGTGGACCAGTCTCGCGAATGAACGCGTAAAGTTGGTTGGGGGCCGCTTCATCAAGCATTACTGCGGTATACACAAGTAGACGTGGGAGGGTAACAACTAAAAGATCAACGCCCACACACTACATCTCGTGTGTTCTACCCGTACTAGCATTACTACGCATAGATCTAGCTCTGATACCACTGTAGGGGTTCCGTGCATAAAAACAATAAATTTTACTCTACGCCCCTAAACCCCTGAAGCTGCCAGGACCTATCTATTAGTAATATAGTAATGGGAGGGGCTTTTCGCGAACTTACCCTTGAAGACCGAAAAGCGTTGTCAACGCTCAAGAGAGTGTGGTTGATGTAAACGAGCCGAAGTCGACCTCAAGGTCGTGATGAAGTCCTTGCGCTCCTTCTGGCTCCAATGACTTGAGTGCCTCAAGTGCGACACCTCGTGGGGAGTTACACACGTCTGGTGCCTGACGATGACTCCCGCTTCCCCGATCCAACAACAGTTGTGGAAGTAGAGCTCCCGGATCCGAATCCTGCAGCGTGACGGTGCTCCACGGTGAAGATGTCTCTCGCTCGCGCAGTCCAGACTTGGGACCACGGTCACGAGAGAGAGAGGGGGAGAGAGAAAATATCAATTGGAGGTCCTCCCAAAAGTGGTGAGACCTTTATTGATTATTGGTTGTATTTTTCTAGGCCAAATACCCCACTTTATATAGGGGGAGGGGAGGTACTACCTCCCCTCAAGTCCTGGGGTGGGACTAAAGGAGAGGAGGGGGGAGGAGGTGGCCACCGGCCACTAGTGGGCCACGCAGGGGGGGGGGGGTAGGCCTAGCCGGCCTCCCCTTGCCCCTTCTCCCCTTTCTCCTTTTCCCTAATGGGCCCTCTCCCTTCGGAATTGGCCCATTAAGCCTTTTGACCTTTTAATTGATTTTCTGTTTATTAAATAATTATGAATAAATGATTAAATCAACATTTAACATTAATTCACATATTATTCAATCTCCGTGGCCATGGAACACCTTCCACCTCCACTCCGGACATCCTCCGGACTTACCGAAACCCTTCCGGTTTTCTCCCTTCTTTTCTTCGGTGATTCCACCGATCCTATAAACACTCTCTAAGCATCATCAAGCCCTTAAGCGTGATACCCCACGGTTCAGGAACACTCCAAACATGGTCGGGACACTCCCGCACCAATGATCATCAGAGGGACCTGGATGGCCATGTGAGCCCTGTGCGTTCCACGAAGATCTTTCGTCGTTTAAACCGGGAAAGTCGTGTCTTATTCCCTTTGTCTCTTGATACTTGAATTGCCCTAGATCTGATCAATGACATCACCATGTCGTGTTCAATCTTGTTACTGAACAATGCTATTTGACTCGTTCTGGCAAGTGATATCCCCGTGATCTAATCACACGCTGCGCAGCTATTGGATATAACCTCTCCGAGTGGGCCCTTGAGTATCTTCCTGTCACATGGACGGACAAATCCCTCTCTTGACATATATTGCCTCTATGGTTTCCTCCGAATACCTGAACACAACTTTATAACCACCGTTTTACCAGATGGCGTTTGATGCTATCTAAATATTATCGGGAGACAGTAATTGATATAGCCTCATGGTCTAAGGAATAGTCTACAAGGATCCATTTCTAATCATCGTAACTTGAACTTCGTGACATGATCGAATCACGACGTTTAGGTTGGGTATTGGTTCATCATCTCATTCACAGAATGAGATGACCGCATTTCCAACTGGCATAAATGCCACATGATCAGGAAACATGATCATCTGTTGACCAATGAACCAGTGACTAGAGTTTCACTGGGAACCCCTGGTTTGTTTGTATATCACACGTGTATTAATGTTTCCACTCAATACAGTTATAGCATGATATAAAACTTAATCATAAACTATATGAAATATGATAATAGTCCTTACTACTATTTGTCTCTAGGCATATTTCCAACAGCTAATAGGTAGGTATGGTGGACACTTTTGGCAATATTGGTTAAAGGGAGTTGGAAACACGAGTAAAGCTTATACTCAGTGCAAGTGAAGACTAGCAATAGTATGGGAGCGACAAATGAGAGAGCAATAGCTGTCATAATCATGCTTGCAACAGAACATGACTAATCATGGCACGAAAGTGATTCAAGATTCCTGAGGCAAAATAATTCATCGAGGCTTAACTGATTATTGTTTCAGTCATATGCATGCATGAGCATGTGCCAAGTCTATTCAAGTGAAACATTCAGAGGGAGATACCACAGTGTCATACCAAGTTATGAATAGAGAAATGCAAGCAAACATTCATACGACACGCTAGAAACTATTAGTGAGCTGGAGCTAATCGTAAGAAAGCAAGAAGTACTAGATAGACCCTACATGAACGGACTAAGCATGCCCACAATGATGAGTATATGTACAAAAATGAAAACAAATAGAGTTTGTTACTAGCCTCTTACCACACCTCAAGTTGTCATTAGGCTTCATTATTGCCTTTCACTTGTGTGGCTTGAATAATAACATGAAACCAAACTCCACAGAGGACTGCTGAACCCTACAACAAACTTCACAAAACCAAAGAAGAAGAACAAATAATTTTGGTGTTTTTGAGTTTTTAAAGGCAAGAGCAAAAAGGAAGAACAAGCAAAGCAAAATATTTTTGGGCTTTTTGAATAATCAAGGCAAAGCCAAAAGGAAAAAAGCAAACCAAGGCAAAAAGAAAAAGAAGCAAACAAAGAGAAACAAAGAAAATACTTTTGGTCTTTTGTGTTTTAGAAAGAAAAAACAAAGAAATAATGAAAACTAAAAATATAACGAAGCATGGATATACAAAGTACCGACTAAACACGATATGTAGATGAGTGTGATGTCGGTGTACCTCCCCCCAAGCTTAGGCTTTTGGCCTAAGTGGGTATCTATCCAAATGCGAGTAAGGGTTCCAAGCAGGAGGGTCATCGTAAGAATGATCGTGGTAAGGCCCTTGTGAAGAAGAAACTCCCAAATCATAGGTAGGCTGCTGATATGAAGACTCCCCCTCATTCGAGGGCTGGACCGAATCATCTGTAACCTCCCTCCCAGTATCTTGCTCCTGTTGGGAGAGATCTCCCAAGTACGCATCGAGTTATTCCTCGGTGAGTGACCATCCTACCCTGTTATCAAGGTTAAACAAAACAGATGCAGGCAAAAGAACAACTCGCTCGGACTTACTCCTTCTCCAACCAGCCTTGAGAAAGGTTATTTCATAGGACAAATCACTCAAATTAGCCCAAGAAGAAACAAATTTATGTTGTATAATGGAATTAAGGTCAAGTATCTCTATGGGAAACTGTAGACCTAAATGATGAGGCACTAAACCATGCAAAGCTAATAAACGAGAGGCAATGTGGCCTCCGCAAATTCCACCTTTCTCGCTGTTAGCAACAAGACAGAAAACTATCAAGGCACCCAAGTTATAAGTCTTATTTCGTTTTAAAGGAGATGAGATGAATGCTAGATCATACGAGGATAACTTATTAGCAGTTTTCCTAGCGAGAACATGCTTGGCAATAAAGTAAGCAAAGTAGCGAATAGACGGGAGATGAATGTTACGGATTTTCCCACTCTCCATTGAGAAGATGCTCCCTTGGCAAATCTCCACATAAAAGTCCATGAGTGGTGAAGGTCGCTCTTTAATCATTCCACACGATCCCCACTGAGGTACTCTAATAGCTGCACAAAAATCATCAAAAGGGAGGTCGACAGCTATATTGTAAATTTTGTAGTGAACCATAGGGGTTAGGAAAAGAGAAACTAAATCAAAAGTCCTGCACCACAGACATGGTTAGCTTTACAAATTGGTGAGGTTCATCCCCCACAAAGTGCTCCAACCCTGCATTAGTGATTAAAGTATGGAAGTCTTGAGAGATCCCCGAAGCCCTCATGAATTCAGGGCATGGATAGATGGAAGGACAAACTTCCTCCTCTCGGTGAACCTTCATAACTTCAGGCACCCTCAGTTCATGTTGGTTGAGTTGGTGTTCATTCATCTTCTATTCTGCAATTCAAACATCCATTATACAAGTGATTACAAAGTGAATACACAATGAAGGAAACTACTCATAGGGACTTGTAAGAGGCCTAAACATGCATCAAAACAATATCTCTAAGCATTGAACAAGCTTACATGCTCTCTTAACCTGTCACCTAGAGCAGCAAAATACTCAAGATATAATCCACTAAACACAAATCTACTTGGACAAGCGGAGGAGTTACATACCGGAGAACAAATGCTCCAAATTTCAGCAACAAAGATGGGCTGAGCAAGGAGATCGAAAAATAATGGTCAAGAATAGAAAGAACGCGATTTCGAGCAAAGAACTGATGTTTTCTCGGGAGAGAGAAAGAAGTGGGAAGTGAGAGAGTGAGTGGAGGGCCAGGGGTGGCCCACACCATGGCCAGGCGCGCCCCTGGGCTGGCCGCGCCACCAGGTGGTGTGCCTGCCTGGTGGGCCCCCTGGTACTCTCCAGGCACTTCTCTGCCCCTTTTTTCACGTAATAATTTAATATGAATTTTCTGGAATTTTCCGAGACACTTTATTTTTGAGAAATTTTCAGGTATAGATGAATGATTTTTCTGCAGAAAAGTGATTTTGAAAAGATGCAAAAAGCAAAAGAAAACTAAACTTCAGAAGTTCTAAGACACTCTAATATGCAAGCAACTAGCAACAAAAAAGTAAACTAAGCGAAAGCAAAAATAGAAAAGATAAAATAAAAGTAAAGAAAGATAATCATGGTGAAAACATTGTTTTGTTCATTGAAATCCTTTTGTTAACAAGGTTGATCAGGTCTTGTTACCAAAACAATTTTATATGAAACAAAACTTTGTATTCCACTAATGATTATGTTACCTCAACCTTGATAGCAATGGTCCCAATCATAATAGTTTCATATTTTTCTCTTGGTATGGGACAATATATTTCTCCAACTTGAATGCCCTCAACATGTTCAATTGAGTTTAAACCATAAGTCCTATCAATCTTCTTGGGGAAATAGACAGTATGCTCCCTGTCATTAACATTGAAAGTCACCTTTCCTTGATTACAATTAATAACAGCTCCTGCAGTATTAAGAAAAGCTCTCCCAAGAATAATAGACATATTATCATCTTCAGGCATTTCAAGCACAACAAAATCAGTTAATATCAAGCAATTATGAGCTACTTGAACAGGTGCATCCTCACATATACCAACAGGAATAGTAGTAGATTTATCAGCCATTTGCAAAGATATATCAGTATTATTAGTTTTCCTAGTTGAAGTCTCTTATATAGAGAAAAAGGCATAACACTAACTCCTGCTCCCAAATCACACAAAGTAGTTCTAACATAACTATTTTTAATAGAGAAAGGAATAGTTGGAATCCCTGGGTCTCCAAGTTTCTTAGGAACCTTACCATTAAAGGAATAGTTAGCAACCAAAGTAGAAATTTCTTCATTAGGGATCTTCCTTTTATTCGAGACAATATCCTTCATATACTTTGAATAAGGAGGCAATTTAATAGCATCAGTCAAAGGAATTTGCAAGAATAAAGGTTTCATCCACTCACAAAACTGGTTATAGTATTCATCTTCCTTTGACTTGTGTTTCTTATCAGGGAAATGCATAGGTTTTTTGACCCAAGGCTCTCTTTCACTACCATGTTTCTTAGCAACAAAATCTTCTTTAGTGTATTTAGTATTCTTAGTGTGCCTTTCAGGTTCTTCTTCAACTTTTTATTTATCAGGAACATCATTTTCTTCATTACCATTTTCAGTTTCAGCATTAGAGACAGATATGCTATTGGGATCTATAGCAGGTTCAGAGGGTTCTACAATAGTTTTATGTTTCTTTTTTCTTTTCTTAGGAGTAGTACCAATATTTTCAGCTTGTTGAGAATCCTGCTCAATTCTTTTAGGATGCCCCTCAGGATATAAAGGATCCTGGATAGCAGCACCACTTCTAGTTCTAATTTCATAAGCATGTTTTTCTTTGGCAGCATTAACTAGCAAGTCTTTTTGCACTTTAATAAGCTGATCTATTTGAGGTTGAACCATTTGAAAATGTTTAACGAGCATTTTAACATCATTAGAGGTTCTTTCCACAATATCTTTTAACCCAACAATAGCTCTAGAGTTTTCCATTAAATGATTTTGCACCCTTTTATTAAAATTATCTTGTTTAACAATAAAAATATCAAATTCTTCTAAGCATTGATCAGGAGGTTTAGAGTAAGGAATATCACCTTCATCAAAGTGTTGGAGAGAGTGTACCTCAATAGTGGATGAGTGGGAGATTGGCTTACATAATTCTTCTATAGGAGATAAATTCTTGACATCTGCAGCTTTAATTCGCTTCTCCTTAAGACATTTCTTAGCTTCCTTCATCACTTCATCATTTAGTTCAATAACTCCCCTCTTCTTTGATGTTGGTATAGGTGCAGCAGTAGTTGGTTCAGGTATAGTTGGTTCAGGAGGAGTCCAATCTTCATAATTTTTGCTTATTTTAGCCATTAATTCCTCAGCTTCCTTGGGAGTCCTATTCCTGAAAACACAATCAGCACAACTATCTAGGTATGTCCTAGATTCTTCAGTTAGTCCATTATAAAATATGTCAAGAAGCTCATTCTTAGGTAATGGACATCTAGCATGTGCATGAATCAAAGCACAAAACCTTGCCCATGATTCAGGCAATATTTCTTTTTCTCCCTGGTTAAAATCAAAAAATTCCTGCAAAATAGCATGTCTAGCACTAGGAGGAAAATATTTCTGCAGGAAAGTACTAATCAAGCAATCAGGGCTATCAATAGATCCGGGGGGTAAATTATTAAACCAAGTTTAGCTTCTCCTTTCAGTGAAAAGGGGAAAAATTTAGCAACAAAGTAGGTGCGCATCTTAATATCATCAGAAAATAAACCACTCATATGTGCTACCGCACTTTCATTCTTAGTCCCACAAAAAGGTTCTTTCTCAACAATAGCTGTGTAAGATAGATCAAGAGAGAAATCATAATCCTTATCTTTAATGTTTATGGGAGATGCAGCAAACTTAGCATTAGGATACAATTTGGGTTTTATAGTATGCCTCACAAGGAGACTCTTAATAGCACTCCTATCATGGGTGTTTTGACATTCTTTAATAAATTCATCGGTCATCTCTATATAGCTGTTTTCAATATCATAGCTCTCTCTAGACTCAGGCGAACTGACAGGGGTAGTAGTGTCTTCATTAGGAGTTTCAGTATTTCCAGCTATAGTTCTAGCAATCGTAGCATCTAGGAAAGGACCTAATGAATCACTCTTATCAAGCACAGTAGAAGCAGCATCATAAGCATCAGAAGTTTCAGACTCAGCAGTAGTAACAGTGTGTGTAGCATGTGTAGGTGGTGGTGTAAGGAGCTTACTCATAATAGATGGTGAATCAAGAGCAACAGAGGTGTTCAGACCCGTACCTCTTCTTGTAGTGGATGCTAAAATAGAAACCTTGCCATCACGAGACTTACCCATGATGGATGGATGGCAGCGAACAATAGTGATTCCAAGTGAACTTGATAAATAGAGCTATGCTCCCTGGCAATAGCGCCAGAAAATAATCTTGATGACCCACAAGTATAGGGGTGTATCGCAGTATTTTCAAGGGAAGTTAAACCCAATTTATTGATTTGACACAAGGGGAGCCAAAGAATATCTATAAGCCTTAACAACTGAGTTATCAATTCACCTGCAGCTGGAAACAATCTTGCTCGCAGTAGTTTATCAGTAGCAACAATGTGTGTAGCATGTGTAGGTGGTGGTGTAAGGAGCTTACTCATAATAGATGGTGAATCAAGAGTAACATAGGTGTTTAGAACCGTACCTCTTCTTGTAGTGGATGGTAAAATAAGAACCTTGCCATCAAGAGACTTATCCATGATGGATGGATGGCAGCGAACAATAGTGATTCCAAGTGAACTTGATAAATAGAGCTATGCTCCCCAGCAATGGCGCTAGAAAATAGTCTTGATGACCCACAAGTATAGGGGTGTATCGCTGTATTTTCGAGGGAAGTGAAACCCAATTTATTGATTCGACACAAGGGGAGCCAAAGAATATCTATAAGCCTTAACAACTGAGTTGTCAATTCAGCTGCACCTGGAAACAATCTTGCTCACAGCAGTTTATCAGTAGCAACAGTTTTGTAATGGCAATAGCAAAGTAATAGCAGTAGTAAAAGTAAAGGCAGTAGTAACAATTGCAGTAAATAGTAGGATTAAAGCGCGGTAGGCATAGGGATGGATGGACGGGCATTGCATGGACAAGACAATTCATATAGCAATGAAGACATAGGGCATTTGCAGATAAATAAGATAAAGCATCCAAGTACTAAATAATCATAGGCATGTGTTCTATATATAGTCATACGTGCTCACAATGAGAACTTGCATAACATCTTTTGTCCTGCCAGCCCGTTTGCAGCGGGGCCTCAAGGGAACTACTGTCAATTAAGGTGCTCCTTTTAATAGAGCACCGGAGCAAAGCATTAACACTCCGTGAACACATGTGATCCTCACATCAAAGCCATTCCCTCCGGCTATCCCGATTGTTGTCACTTCGGGGCCCTTGGTTTCAGACAACAATACGTGTATACAACTTGCAGGTAAGACCATAAACAATACTATCATAATGAATCAATAACATGTTCAGATCTGAAATCATGGCACTCGGGCCCTAGAGTGACAAACATTAAGCATAACAAGTTGCAACAAAGTCAAAAAGCACTAATAATAGATACTAGGCACCATGCCCTAACAATCTGATGCCATTACATGAATGATCTCATCCAATACCTACCATCCCCATAACCTACAATGGGGGATTACTCACTCATAGATGGGGGAAACATGGATGGTCGATGGAGAAGCGATGGTGATCATGATGGGGATGATCTCCTCCAATTCCCCGTCCCGACAGGGTGCCAGAACAGAGTTTCTGGTTCTGAATCGCAGAATCTGGTGGTGACAGTGCAGCGGAACTATATGTGGAAAAACATCGAACCCCCTTGGTTTTTAGGTCAAGAGGCAACTTATAGGCGAAGAGGGAGGCCGAGGGGGTAGCCAAGGCGGCGACACCACCCCAGGCGCGGCCCCTTGTGGCCCTACTCCGTCTCGTGTTTTGGCTCCGTGAGTCTTCTGGTGAAATAGGATTTTTGGCATATTTTCCGGGATTTTTCCTGATAGTTGATTTTCTACACAAAAACTAGACACCAAGGTAATTCTGCTGAAAACAACATCAGTCCGTGTTAGTTGCATCCAATTCACACAAGTTTAGAGGAAAAACAATAGCAAAAGTGTTCGGGAAAGTAGATACGTTTTGGACGTATCAAAGGTAAGAAGGTAAATTCTGTTGAAGAAACCTCCTCCTTGAGTGATAAAATTGATGTTATTATGTCTATGCTTGTTAATGGGAAGGCTCATATTGATCCAAATAATGTTCCCTTAGCCTCCTTTGTTGCTCAAGAAGAGAAAGTTGATGTGAACTTTATTAGAAATAATAATTTTAGCAACAATGCCTACAGGAATAATTTTGGTAATAATAATTATAGGCCATATCCTCCCAATAATGGTAATGCTTATGGAAATTCCTACAACAATAATAGAAGTGCACCCTTTGAACTTGAAGTCATGCTTAAAGATTTTATTAGTAAACAAACTGCTTTCAATAAAACTATTGAGGAAAACTCTCTAATGCTGAAAGAAATATAGCATCTTTGTCTGAAGCACAATCTTCTTTGATTAATAAAATGGCTGCTAAACCTAAAACTATTGAAAACCCCTTTGCTGCTACTAATGCCATACAAGTTAGAATTGATGAAAATGTTAGACTATTAGCTAAATTGCATGCTAAGTGGGAAAGAGAAGATGAAATTGCTAGAAATAGTAGTATTTGTACTATCACCACCACTAATGTTGATGCTAGCAAACCACATGAAGTACCCATTCCTATTGCAACGACACCTAAAACCAATGGAACCTTTTCCAATAAAAATGCTGATATTCTTTGAAATATGGGAAACAATAGCTCTACTAGTAATTATGATTTTGATCTTGATGATTGCAATATCTCTAAAGTAATTATGTTCCTACAAAATCTTGCTAAAAGTCCTAATGGTAGTGCTATGAATATGGCCTTTAGAAAACACATTACTGATGCTCTCATAAAAATTAGAGAAGAAAAGATGAAACATAAAGCTTCTATTCCTATGAAATTAGAAGATGGTTGGGAACCTATCATTAATATGAAAGTGAATGACTTTGATCTCAAAGCTTTATGTGATCTTGATAGTAGTGTTTCTATTATGCCTAGAAGGATTTATGAAATGCTTGATTTGCCACCATTGGAAGATTATTATTTAGATGTCCAACTTGATGATAATGCTAAAAAGAAACTCATGGGGAGTATTAATGATGTTCTTATTATGGTCAACAATACCTATGTCCTCGTTGATTTCTATGTTTTGGATGTTGAATGCAATGCTTCTTGTCCTATTATTTTGGAAAGACGTTTTCTTACAACTGTTGGTGCCATTATTGATATGAAGAAGGCACCATTAAATATCAATTCCCACTCAAGAAAGGTATAGAACACTTCCCTAAGAAGAGAGATAAGATTCCTTTTGCGTCTCCTATTAAAAATAATTTGCTCTTAATGCTTCTTCATTTGAGAATACTTGATTCTTGCTTCTTATGCCTAGCTCAAATGCGTTAAAGAAAAACACTTATTGGGAGATAACCCAAATTTTTAGTCGATAAATTTTTCTTTTGTTGAATCTTGGAAGTTATTGCCTCTGCAGTAACCTCTCCTTATCCTTTTTGTGTGGTTTTTGTGCCAAGAGTAACCTCTAATGAGAGAGAAATAAGACTTGGAAAAGGTGTCATCCCGAAATAGATTTTTGTGCTTCCCTGTAAAAATTCATGAAAAATCTCTGTATATCGGATTGAGCTGTAATTTCTTGTGCTTCTGCCCCTGGTTGTTATCCAACTTTCGTTAGTTTAACACTTTTCGATTTGAGCAACAGAAGGTTTTCTAAAAAATTGGTTTTTACCCGCTGGTCTGTTTTGACAGATTTCTGCCATTATTTGCAATTTCCCTCTTAATCTCTTCCTCTTTGAGTTCTTGCCAAATTATTGAACTTTCAAAAGTAATTGCTACAGTAGATTGTGTTTTATTGGAAATTTTACTTGTGTTGAAACTGAACCGAAACACTTATTATTTTGAGTACACTAATGTTTCTAATGAAGATTGTGTGAAGTTTTGTATGAAGGAAAATTTGCAAGTGTAGGGAAGAATAATGTGATAAGATGAAGTATGAATAAAAGCGCAAGCTTGGAGATGCCACCCGTGTCACCCCAAGAAATATTCAAGAAGTACAAGCATCAAAGCTTGGGGATACCCAAGGCATCCCCTTCTTCATCAATAAAAATCTCAGGTTTTCTTCCAAACACTTCATTTTTATTGTTTCATGCACAATTGTGTCGTTCTTGGAGCATCTTTGTTTTTGTTTTTAGTTTTCTTTAGCTTGGTTTGCTTAAATAAATTGGTTGGACCCCCGCATCCATACATTAGTTTTCAAATAAGTTGATTTGGATTTGAAAAGGGTAGGAAAGTTCATGCTTGTAAGTGGTACAAAAAGAGTCTTGTTCTGACTATGGCCTAGACTTTATCATGTCATGCTTGATATTGTTTTGACTTTATGCTTAGTAGTTATTGTTGTAGCATGACTTGTTACAAACAATTGAGAGTGCTTAATGTGCCTTGAAAGAATCATGCGTTGTTTTAGCATATTAAAGCATAATATTGTGGTATTATCCTTTGATGCTTTATTTGGGTTGACTTGCCGCATGCTCACACCATGTTAAGACTATACCAAGTCACCATAGCCTCGATGATCATTTAGTTTTCGACTTGTAATATCACTTTATGCTTTAATTAATAATGTTTTGTCGCTTTGCATGATTATGGCCATTATTGCTCTCTTAGTTGGTCGCTCCCAGTCTTTTGCTAGCCTCCACATGTACCAAGTATGAGTTCCACTCATGCATCCAACTCCAAATAAAACCAAGTTATTCCAAAGAGTCCACCATACCTTCCTATTAGCTTTATTGCTATTCCAAGTATATTCATGTTTTTATATACCTTCCGAATTAAACTTGTTATGTGAAAATTAGTGATTAAAGCTCTCACAAACTTGATGGCACACTTTACTTTCTTGCACTTAATAAACTTGAACCATTGTGCCCATCTATGTTGCGTATATGCTTGCGCTTTATAAGTTGTGAATTAGCAGAACCATGTTACCATGGGGAACGCTTACAACATTGCACTTTATTTGGTTGATATCATGTTCTTTGGCTTATGGATCTCGGTGGTGTGAAATAAAATGGGAGGTTGTAAGCTCATGGAGTTTGTATATGTGTTAGAGAAACTCCTGAGCCTCTAGCCTAAGCCATTCCTAATCATGGTGGAAACTTGCAACATAACCATAATTAGCAATCTGTGAAGCAGCCTCAATAAAAACCTATGCAAATAGCAAATAAAAAGATCATTGAGATGCTCATTGTCTGGTTGCCTTGTCATTTTGATATGGGAAAGCTCATGTATCATGGGGAAAACGGTACCCCGTTGGCGGTTCTCTATGATACACATGTACTTACAATGACAAGAACTTACTCTTGACTAAAGTTGAGTAACACGAGGTTCGATACTCATAAGTAAGGGGCATGAGATTTGTTCACTTTAACCTTAATCATATTTGTTCACTTTAACCTTAATCACCTAAAGATGCTTATGATAGGGGCAATGAGAGCTGAAAACTAATAAGTACCATAATTTCTGGAAGCTCTTTATGACACTTGAATCCCTGCTTCCTTCTATGAAGGGCATTTCTTTTTTACTTTTATGTTGAGTATCCATCTTCTATCTTTATGCACCTATTGAGAGAGCAGTGGCAATTCTTACTTTAATGTGCATTGTCCCAAACCTTGTTGATTGATTCATAACTTTGATATTGCTTGTTCTTAAACTATTTGTATCTAGTCACCCTTATGAATTTTAAGGTGTCCTATGCATTTATGTTTTGCTACACTATGAGGGACAAGCTGAATACCATTCTCATTATGTTTTCTATATGTGAAACAAACAAACGTCTTTCAAAGCATTTTTATTCATGAATCTTGTGTTTATACCTTTTCATGATACAACATAGTTGCTATGTCTTATTGTTAGAACTATATCTTTCATGTCTATGTTAAAGTACTATGATCCCATCTATCAATGTTTTACAAATACCTTGATCAAGATTGTGATGGTGAATGTCACCTCAAAAATTCTTTCTTTTTATCACTTACCTACTCGAGAACGAGCAGGAGTTAAGCTTGGGGATGTCGATATGTCATAAACGTATCTATAATTTTTGATGTTCCATGCTTGTTTTATATCTACTTTCTTATGTTTTGTCCACACTTTGGAGTATTTTTACACATTTTCTGGAACTAACCTATTAACAAGATGCCACAGTGCCAGTTGCCTGTTTTCTGCTGTTTTTGGTTTCATAAAAGCTAGTAAGGAAATATTCTCGGAATTGGACCGGACAAAAGCCAAAGTCAATATTTTACCCGAAGCAACACGGAGTCCGAAGGGGAGCCGAAGAGGGGAACCAGGGCGGCCACACCCTAGGGTGGCACGGCTAGCCCTAGGTGTGCCACCACCTGGTGTGGGCCCCTTGGTACTCCACCGACCTTGCCCTTCCACCTATAAAAGCCTCCCGGGACGAAAACCCTAAGTACCTGATAAAAATCCCACGAAAGAGTCTGTTGTCACCATCATCTCCATCCCTAGACCGGGAGGGATCTAAAGCTCTTCCCAACACCCTGTCGGAGGGGAGAGTTCACCCTGGAGGCCTTCTTCATCACCATGCCTGCCTCTGGTGTGATGCATGAGTAGTTCATCCCTAGACTACGGGTCCATGTAGTATCTAGATGGTTGCTTCTTCTCCTTTGTGCTACCATGTCTAGATCTTGTGAGCTTCGTTCATGATCAAGATCATCTATTTGTAATCTTACATGTTGTGTTTGCGGCGATCCGATGGATATTGAGATACTATTTTAGATTGATTATTTATTCTATCATGTCTATGTTATTTGTGATCTTGCATGCTTTCTGTTGTTAGTAGCGCTATCTTGGCCAAGTAGATGCTAGCAACTCCAAGAGGGAGTATTTAGGCTCGATAGTGGGTTCATGCCTCTAGTAATCTGGGAAGTGACAAGAATCTCTAAGGTACTAGATGTGCTGTTGCTACAAGGGAGAAAACAACAATCCTTTGTCCATAGGGCAATCGTATTGTTTACTTTACACACTTTGCTTAATACAATTATCTGTTGCTTGTAACTTAATACTGGAGGGGGTTGGGATGATAACCTAAAGGTGGATTATTAGTCATAGATGCAGTTAGATTATGGTCTATGTATAATGTTGTAATGCCCAATCGAATCTCATAGGAGTCAATATGATTAGTATATGCATGTATGCTTTCTCAGTGTCTGTCAATTGCCCCACTGTAATTTGTTCACCCAACATGTCATCTATCTTAAGGAGAATCACCTCTATTGAACTATGGACCCTGGTCCAGTCTTTTACAATCAATCTACTATCTACTGTTTACGGTTTACTTTCTGCAAGCAATTACTATATTCTGCACAATACGTTTAATCCATTGTTTCAGCAAATACGGTGAGATTTACAACCTCATTGTAAGTTGGGGCAAAGCTTTGTGGTTGTGTTGTGCAGGATTCTAAGTTGGAGACAACACCTTGGGGTTGTTTCCTTGCTCATACTGGTTCGATAACCTTGGTTTCATAACTGAGGGAAAACTTGTTGCTGTGCTCATCATACCTTCCTTTTGGGGTTCCCAACAATCTCATCGTATTTTGAGCCATCACTCACGGGCATCTTTTATCCTTGTTCCAACAGGATCCCGAATTATTAAGTATTTTGTGAATGTATCAATTGGGAATGTCATATTATATAGTAATATGATATTTCTAAGTGATAAATGTCATTTAAATGATTTTTGCATGCACCTGGGAGCAGGGAGGATGCAAGAAAAGGTTATAGAGGGTTTAAGGACCTGTGGTACGGGTGGAGCTTTCCCGTACCGTTCGCCTGTACCACATGTCAGCGCGTCCTCCTCGTCAAATACTCTCACCACGTGAAGATGGATCTTAGATCCGACATTCATAGAAACTTCTAGCCTCGAAACACCACGCCGGAGAGGGATTTGGAGGAGAAACTAGGAGAAGGGTGAATCCTTGATGCTTCACGAATCATCGGGTGACATCACATCATCCCCTTCACCATCAAATATTGCATCTCCATCACCATTACCATTCCCCTCGTACATACATTAGATCTTGTTGTAATTCCACATACGATTTATTCTTACACTTGCATCCATCCATATGAATATGATGATGTTGTCGATTGCTTCCATGTGTTAGTAGTTTCCTTTGTTTTTGGGGAGGTGGGGAAACACTAGCATTATTATGAAATGAAATAAAGATGATCTATTACTTTGGTCCATGATCCATTGATCTATGATATTGTGTTAGATTTCTCTCTTTAGATGGTATGTGAAGTCGTCTGATACGTTGCTAACGTATCCATAATTTTTTATGTTCCATGCTTGGTTTTATCTACTTTCTTATGTTTTGTTCCAACTTTGCAGTAATTTTCATAAACTTTCTAGGACTAACCTATTAACAAGATGCCACAGTGCCAGATGCCTGTTTTCTGCTGTTTTTGGTTCCAGGAAGTCAGAAAATGAATATTCTCGGAATTGGACGGGACAAAACCCAAAGTTGATATTTTACCAGAGGACTCAAGGAGCCAGAAGACGAGACGGAGAGGGGCCGCCATGTGGTGGCACGGGTCCACCCTGGCCGCGCCACCAGGTGGTGTGGGCCGCCTGGCCGCCCACCGACCTTGCCTCTTCGCCTATAAGATGCCTCCCGATGCAAAAACCCTAAATTGTCAATCAGAAATCCACGAAAAGTTCCGCAGCGCCGCCGCCACCGAAGGGGAGATTCGGGGGGACAGAAAGTCTCTGTTTCGGCACCCTGCCGGGACGGGGAAGTGCCCCCAGAGCCATCTCCATTGATCTCCATCACCATCTCCATCGCTGTTGCTGATTCCCATGATGATGAGGGAGTAGATCTTCCTCGAGGCTAAGTGTTCTACCGGTAGCTACGTGTTCATCTCTCTCTCTCTATGCATGATCATATTGTGATCATGAGCTTTGTAATCAAGTAGATCTACCTTGCTACTCAAGTGCTTTAATAGATCTCTGCTCACCCCATGTGTGTGAAGTTGAAAGTGTGCACACCATGGTGGCACTTAGGCTAGAGATTACAATTACTTGTTATGAGTTATATTTGGAGTTGGATGTCTTTATGAAATTGTGGTGTTTGTTGAAACCATATAGTGCTCAAGGTGATAGTGTGGGGTTATCTAGATGCGGAAAGTAAACTTTGAGGAGTGCTGCTATAGCCCTACCAATGATTAGAGTGTCCAACCGGAGAGTAGTTAAGAGTAGTATCATAAAGAGAAGATATTTATATGAGAGTGTTCACTAGTGAAAGTATGATCCCTAAGCCTTGTTTCTAAGCATTGATACACCATTTGCAATTAGATCTGTTGCATGTTTGCTTGCTTCCATCTTTATTTCAGTTTTCCTTTAGTCTTTTCCCACGTCAACCGCATGCCAGCAAGCTATTTTCTGGCACCGTTACCACTTATAATTATCCATACCAGATGTATTTCACTATCTCTTCCCCGAACTAGTGCACCTATACACCTGCCAAGTGTATTGGTTGTGTTGGGGACACAAGAGACTTCTTGTATCTTGATTGCAGGGTTGCTTGAGAGGGAATACCTTTGACCACTTCCTCCCTGAGTTCGATAAATCTTGGGTGATCCACTTAAGGGAAACTTGCTGCTGTTCTACAAACCTCTGCACTTGGAGGCCCAACAACTGTCTACAAGAATAGAAGTGCGTAGACATCAAGCTATTTTCTGGCGCCATTGCCGGGGAGGTAAGGTAAAAGGTACTCACATCCTTCGGTGTGAGTGCTTGAAGTTATTTCCTTTAGATTCTGCAATTATATCTTTTTGTTTCTTGTTTTTAATTTCACTAGTTAGGCTTAATGGAAAACAACAACAAAATTAGAGAGATTTATAGTATTTATCTTGAGTTAGGACATGAAGTGTTTGAAGAGAAAATTAAAAAACCTATGGAACTTTATTTGCATGCTAATAGCAATGTTATTAGTATGAATTCTTTGAACACCATTATTTGCATGCTAATGCTATGGAAAATTAAAAAACCTATGGAACTTTATATGCATGCTAATGCTATGGAAAATTCTAAGCTTGGGGAAGCTAGTTTTGATGTAAATGATCTATTTAGTTCCCCAGCTTTGGAAGATAGCTATTCTATTGCTTATGATGATACCAAACCTCCAATATATGATGATTACAATGATGAATATGATATTTTCAGTCCACCTATTATTGAGGAGAAAATTAATGATTACAATATGCCTCCTATATATGATGATTATGGTGATGAGAATAATAATGACAGCTATTTTGTTAAATTTGCTCCCACTACAATTAATAAGAATGACTATGTTTATGTGGAGAGTATTAATTATTTTAAGCATGTGGCTCATGATAAGAATGTTTTATGTGATAGTTATATTGTTAATTTTATTCATGATGCTACTGAAAATTATTATGAGAGAGGGAAACATGGTTTTATGCATCTCAATAATATTAAGTTTCCCCTCTTTATGTTGAAAGTCTTGAAACTACACTTGTTTTGCTTTCCTATGCTTGTTACTTTGTGCTTTCATGAATTGTTTCTTTACAAGATTCCTATGCATAGGAAGTGGGTTAGACTTAAATGTGCTTTGAATTTGCTTCTTGATGCTCTCTTTTAGTTCAATTCATATTTCTTATGTGAGCATCTTCTCAAACTATCATGTCTAACTTAAGGGCGTTAAAGAAAAGTACTTATTGGGAGCTAACCCAAAAGTTTTAGACGAGTCTTGGAAGTTATTACTTCAGTAATAACCGCTCCTTATCCTTTTTATTTGCTTTTTGTGCCAAGCGTAACCTCTAATGAGAGAGAAGTAATGATTGGGAAAGTTGCTGTCCTGAAACAGATTTCCGTGCTTCACCGTAAAAATTCGTGTAAAATCTCTGAACGTCTTTTTGAGGCGTGAATCTTTGTGCTTCTGCCCCAGGTTGTTATCTAACTTTCGTTAGTTCAACACTTTTTGATTTGAGCAACAGAAGGTCTTAGAAACAATTCGTCTTTACCTGCTGGTCTGTTTTGACAGATTTCTGCCATTTTCTGTATTTGCTTCTTGTTGGTTCCTTTTTGAGTTCTTTTGGGGAATTGGGCTTTTTGAGGGAAGTGCTTCAGTAGCTAGTGTTCTAATGGAAGTTTATTGGTGTTAGAACTGAACCTTAATACTTATTATCTTGAGTGCACTAATGTTGCTAATAAAGATTGTGTGTAGTTTTGTATGAAGGAAAAATATCAGGTGTATAGACGGAATGAGTAATGAGATGAAGGATGGACTAAATCTCAAGCTTGGGGATGCCACGCGTGTCACCCCAAGACATATCCAAGAAGTACAAGCGTCAAAGCTTGGGGATGCCCAAGGCATCCCCCTCTTCATCAATAAAAATCCCAGGTTTCGTCCAAACGCTCCATTTTTATTGTTTCATGCACAGTTGTGTTGTTCTTGGAGCGTCTTCTTTTTTTTCATTTTGGTTTTTTGTTTGCTTGGTTTGCTTAGTTTTCTGAATAAATTGGTTGGACCCCCTCTTTCATGCATTGGTTTTCAAATAGTTTGGTTTGGATTGGAAAGGAGTAGGAAAGTTCATGCTTAAGTGGTAAAGAGAGCTTGTTTTTTACTGTGGCCTATGCCTTGTCATGCCATGCTTGATATTGTTTTGGCTTTATGCTTAGTGATCTTTGTCGTAGCATGACATGTTATAAACAATTGAGATTGCTTAATGTGTCTTGGAAGAATCATGCATTGTTTTAGCATATTAAAACATAGTATTGTGGTATTCTCCTTTGATGCTTTATTTGGGTTGACTTGACGCATGCTCACACCATGTTAAGACTATACCAAGTCACCGTAGCCTCTATGATTCTTTAGTTTTTGACTAGTAATATCACTTTATGCTTTGATTAATGATGTTTTGTCGCTCTGCATGATTATGGCTATTATTGCTCTCTTAGTTTGTCGCTCCCAGTCTTTTGCTAGCCTCCGTAACCAAGTGTGAGTTCCACTCATGCATCCAACTCCTTAAAGTAAGTTATTCCAAAAGAGTCCACCATACCTACCTATTAGAAATTACTATTCCAAGTATATTCATGTTTTTATCTACCTTCCAAATTAAACTTGTTATGTGAAAATTAGTGATTAGAGCTCTCACGAACTTGCTGGCACACTACTTTCTTGCACTTAATAAACTTGAACCATTGTGTCCATCTTTTTTGCGTATATGCTTGCGCTTTATAAGTTGAAATTAGCAGAATCATGTATCATGGGGAACGCTTTCAACATTGCACTTGTACATTGTACCCCATTGATATCAGATTCTTTTGCTTATGGATCCCGGCGCTGTGAAATAAAAGTGGAACTTGTAAGATCATGGAGTATGTATGTGTGTTAGAGAAACGCATGGGCCGCTAGCCTAAGCCATGCCTAATCATGGTGGAAACTTGCAGCATCACCATAATGAGCACTCTATGAAGCATCCTCAATAAAAACCTATGTAAATAGCAAATAAAAAGATCGTTAATGCTCATTGTCTGCTTGCCTTGTCATTTTGATTATGGGATATCTCATGTATCATGTGCAAGAGGTACCCCGTTGGCGGTTCTTTATGATACATATGTACTTACAATGACAAGAGCTTACTCGTTACTAAAGTTGAGTAGCATGAGGTTCGGTCTTCGTAAGTAAGGGGCATGAGATTTCGGCTTATAACTTGTCAAGCATATCCACTTAGATGTGTCACTTTAACCTTAATCACCTTAAAGATTCTTATGATAGGGGCAATGAGAGATGAAAGCTAACAAGTACCATAATTTTTGGAATCTCTTTATGAAACTTGAATCTCTACTTCCTTCTATGAAGGCCTTTCTTTTACTTTTATGTTGAGTCTCCACCTTCTATCTTTATGCACCTACTTTGAGAGCATAGTGGCCATTCTTAGTTCTATGTGCATTGTCCCAAGACTTGTTGATTGATGCATAACTTGATATTGCTTGTTCTTAAACTACTTGTATCTAGTCACTCTTATGAACTTTGAAGGTGTCCTATGCATTTATAGTTTCTACTCTATGAGGGACAAGCTGAATGCCACTATGCTATGTTTTCTTTATGTGAAACAAACAAACGTCTTGCAAAGCATTGTTATTCATGAATCTTTTGTTTGTGCCTTTTCATGTTACAACATAGTTGCTTTGTCTTAATGCTAGAACTTTATCTTTCATGCTATGTTGAAGTACTATGATCCCACCTATCCATGTTTTACAAATACTCAAGTTTATGATGGTGCATGTCACCTCAAAAATTATTCTTTCTTTTTATCACTTACCTACTCGAGGACTCCTGCTCGTCCTTGAAATTATAGATACATTTGCAATTATAGAACTCCTGCTCATCCTTGAGTAGGTATGTGATAAAAAGAAAGAATAATTTTTGAGGTGACATGCACCATCAAAGACTTGATCAAAGTATTTGTAAAACATTCAAAGCTGGGATCATAGTACTTCAATCATAACATGAAAGACAAAATTCTAGCAATAAGTAAAGAAACTATGATGCAACATGAAAAAGGCACAAACAAAAGATTCAAGAATAACAATGCTTTGCAAGACGTTTGTTTGTTTCACATAAAGAAAACATAGCATACTAGTATTCAGCTTGTCCCTCAATAGAGTAGCAAATATAAATGCATAGGACACCTTCAAAGTTCATAAGAGTGACTAGATACAATAGTTTAAAACAAGAAATAACAAAGTATGCATCAATCAACTAGTCTTGGGACAATGCACATAGAACTAAGAATGGCCACTATTCTCTCAAAGTAAGTGCATAAAGATAGAAGGTGGAGACTCAATATAATGGTGGAATAAAGGCCTTTTTATAAAAGGAAGTAGGGATTCAAGTCTCATAAAGAGCTTCCAAAAATTATGGTACTTATAGCTTTTAGCTCTCATTTCCCCTATCATAAGCATCTTGAAGTGATTAAGATTAAAGTGAACAAACTATGGTGTACATGCTTGACGAAGTATAAGTTAGGAATCTCGTGTCCCTTGTATACGAGGGCCGCTCCTCATGCTACTCAAGTTTAGTCACCGGTAAGTTCTTGTCATTGTAAGTACATGTGTATCATAGAGAACCACCAACGGGGTACCCCTTGCCCGATGATAAGGAAGAATCCCCATATCAAAATGACAAGGCAAGCAGACAACGAGCATCTCAGCATTCTTCTTATTTACCATGGGAATATGGTGCTTTTTTCTCTCTTTCCTCTTTTCATAGGATCTCTTTTATTTTCTCTTTTCTCTTTTTTCTCAATATAGGACTCTTTTTTTAAGAAGAATGCTTCATAGACAGCTCATTATGGTTACGCTACAGGTTTCCACCATGTCAGCATGGATTACACCAGCGGCCCAGGCGTTTCCCTAACAAATATACATAACTCCATGGACTTACAAGATCCCCTTTCATTTCACACCGACGACATCCATATACAAAAGATCATGATATCAACTAGGTACAAGTACCAAGTGCAATGTTGAAAGCGTTCCCCATGAAAGCATGGTTCTGCTAATTCCCAACAAATAAGTGCAAGCATATACAACATAGACGACACAATGGTTCAAGTTTATTAAGGGCAAGAAAAGTAAAGTGTGCCATCAAGTTCGTGAGAGCTTTAATCACTAGTTTTCTCATAACAAGTTTAATTTGGAAGGTAAACAAAAGCATGAATATACTTGGAATAGAATAAGCTAGTAGGTAGGTATGGTGAACTCTTTGGAATAACTTGGTTTAGGGAGTTGGATGCATGAGTGGAACTCATACTTGGTTGTGGAGGCTAGCAAAAGACTGGGAGCAACAAACTAAGAGAGCAATAATGGCCATAATCATGTAGAGCGACAAAACATCATTGATCAAAGCATAAGGTGATACTACAAGTTGAAAACTAAAGGATCATAAAGGCTATGGTGACTTGAGATAGTCATAACATGGTGTGAGCATGCGCCAAGTCAACCCAAATAAAGCATCAAAGGAGAATACCACTATACTATGCTTTAATATGCTAAAACAACGCATGATTCATCCAAGGCACATTAATCAATCTCAATTGTTTATAACAATTCATGCTACAGCAAAGAATACTAAGCATAAAGCCAAAACAATATCAAGCATGGCATGACAAAGCATAGGCCACAGTAAAAAACAAGCTCTTTTTACCACATAAGCATGAACTTTCCTACTCTTTTCCAAACCAAACCAAGCTATTTGCAAACCAATGTATGAAAGAGGGGGTCCAACCAATTTATTAAGAAAACTAAGAAAACCAAAGCAAACGAAAAACCAAAACAAAAACGAAAAATAAGACGCTCCAAGAACAACACAATTGTGCATGAAACAATAAAAATGAAGCGTTTGGAAGAAACCTGGGATTTTTATTGATGAAGAAGGGGATGCCTTGGGCATCCCCAAGCTTTGACGCTTGTACTTCTTGGATATTTCTTGGGGTGACACACGTGGCATCCCCAAGCTTGAGCTTTAGTCCATCCTTCATCTCATTACTCATTCCTTGCATACACCTGAAATTTTTCCTTCATACAAAACTTCACACAATCTTTATTAGCAACATTAGTGCACTCAAGATAATATGTCTTAAGTTTCAGTTCTAACACCAAATAAACTTCCATTAGAACACTATCTACTGTAGCGCTTCCCTCAAAAAGTTCAATTCCCCAAAAGAACTCAAAAGGAACCAACAAGAAGCAAATGCAGAAAATGGCAGAAATCTGTCAAAACAGACCAGCAGGTAAAGACGATTTTTTTCGAAGACCTTCTGTTGCTCAAATCAAATAGTGTTTAACTAACGAAAGTTAGATAACAACCTGGGCTAGAATAAAAAAACTTCACGCCTCAAAAAGACGTTCAGAGATTTTACACGAATTTTTACGGTAAAGCACAGAAATCTGTTTCGGGACAGCAACTTTCCCAATCATTACTTCTCTCTCATTAGAGGTTACTCTTGGCACAAAAAGCAAATAAAAAGGATAAGGAGTGGTTATTACTGAAGTAATAACTTCCAAGACTCATCTAAAACTTTTCGGTTATCTCCCAATAAGTACTTTTCTTTAACGACTTTAAGTTAGGCATAAGAAGCAAAGAAAGAATCAAGTGTTCTCAAATTTAGAAGCATTAAAACCAAATTTTGTTTTCATAGGAGAAGCAAAATAAATCTTTTCTCTCTTTTTAGGGAAGTGTTATATACCTTTCTTGAGTGGGAGTTGATATTTAATGGTGCCTTCTTTCATATCAATGATGGCACCAACAGTTCTAAGAAAAGGTCTTCCCAAAGTAATAGGACAAGAAGCATTGTATTCAACATCCAAAACATAGAAATCAATGGGGACATAGGAATTGTTAACCATAATAAGAACATCATTAAGACTCCCCATGAGTTTCTTTTTAGCATTATCATCAAGTGGGACATTCAAATAACAATCTTCAAGTGGAGGCAAATCAAGCATATCATAAATCCTTCTAGGCATAATAGAAACACTACTATCAAGATCACACAAAGCTTTGAAATCAAAGTCATTCACTTTCATATTAATGATGGGTTCCCAACCATCTTCTTGTTTTATAGGAATAGAAGCTTTATGTTTCATCTTTTCTTCTTTAATCTTTATGAGAGCATCAATAATGTGTTTTGTAAAAGCCATGTTCATAGCACTAGCATTAGGACTTTTATCAAGCTTTTGTAGGAACTTAATAACTTCAGATATATTGCAACCATCAAGATCAAAATCAAATTTATCATCTAAAGTAGTAGAACTATTACTAGCCTCAACACTAGTGGTGGTAATAGTAGAAACACTAATGTTTCTAGCAATTTCATCTTCTCTTTCCCACTTAGCATGTAATTCAGCTAATAGTCTAACATTTTCATCAATTCTTACTTGTATAGCATTGGTAGCTGCAAAGGGATTCTCATTAGTTTCAGGTTTAGCAGCCATTTTATTCAAAGAAGATTGAGCTTCAGCCAAAGATGCTATATTTCTTTCAGCATTAGAGAGTTTTTCCTCAATATTTTTATTGAAAGCAGTTTGCTTACTAATAAAGTCTTTAAGCATAACTTCAAGTTCGGAGGGTGCACTCCTATTATTGTTATAGGAACTTCCATAAGCATTACCATTGTTGGGAGGATATGGCTTATAATTGTTGTTACCAAAATTGTTCCTATAAGCATTATTACCATAAGCATTGTTGCCAAAATTGTTATTTCTTATTAAGTTCACATCAACTTGCTCTTCTTGAGCAACTAAAGAAGCCAAAGGAACATTATTTGGATCAATATGGGCTTTCCCATTAACAAGCATAGACATAATAATATCAATCATATCACTCAAGGAGGAGGTTTCCTCAACAAAATTTACCTTCCTACCTTGTGGAGCTCTCTCAGTATGCCATTCAGAATAATTAACCATCATACTGTCCAGAAGTTTTGTTGCAGCACCCAAAGTGATGGTCATAAAGGTACCTCCAGCAACAGAATCCAATAGGTTCCTTGAAGAATAGTTCAATCCTGCATAAAAAGTTTGGATGATCATCCAAGGAGTCAGTCCATGAGTGGGACAATTCTTTACCAAAGATTTCATTATTTCCCAAGCTTGAGCAACATGCTCATTATCAAGTTGTTTAAACTTCATTACTTCACTTCTCATAGATATAATCTTAGCAGGAGGATAGTATTTTCCAATAAAAGCATCTTTGCACTTAGTCCAAGAATCAATACTATTTCTAGTTAAGGAATTCAACCATTCTTTAGCTTTTCATCTCAAAGAGAAAGGAAACAATTCCAGCTTAATAATATCACCATCTATATCCCTATGCTTTTGCATCTCACAAAGTTCAACAAAGTTATTTAGATGGGAAGCAGCATCTTCAATACCAATACCAGAAAATTGTTCTCTCATAACAAGATTGAGAAAAGCAGGTTTTATCTCAAAGAAAGTGTTTTCAGCCACAGCTGGAGCAATATGTGTGCTCATAAAATCATTGTTGTTGGTGCTAGTGAAGTCACACAACTTAGTGTTTTCAAGAGTAGTCATTTTTTTGGGTTTTCAAATAAGAAAGCAAACTAGTAAAACAAATTTTTGTGTGTTTTTGAATAACAAAACAAGCAAACAAAGCAAAACGAAAACTAAGCAAAACAAAAATAACAAAGTAAAGAGATTGGTTATGAGGGACTCCCCTTGTGAAGATGTCCTTGACTCCCCGGGAACGGCACCAGAAAAATGCTTGATGGCTCTGTGTATGGCGCCTAGAAAAGTGCTGGTGCGATGATGATGTAGAGCTCGTTGGGAACCCCAAGAGGAAGGTATGATGAGCACAGCAGCAAGTTTCCCTCAGTTTATGAAACCAAGGTTTAATCGAACCAGTAGGAGCAAGGAAACACCCCAAAGGTGTTACTAGCTGAGCCTTGGTAGGGCGCACTACCGGTGCTAGTAGCAACATAGAGACCTGCACAACACAACCATAGAACTTTGTCCCCAACTTGCGATGAGGTTGTCAATCTCACCATGTTTTGCGGAAAACAAAGGATTAAACGTATCGATTGGAAAGAAGTAATAGTTTGTAGAAAGTAAACACAAAGCAGTAAACAGTTTGTAGATTGAATGTAAAGAAAAAGGACCGGGATCCATAGTTCACTAGAGGTGGCTCTCCTTAGATAGATAACATGCTGGGTGAACAAATTACAGCGGGGCAATTGACAAACACCGACAAAGCAATACATGCATATACTAATCATCTTGACTCCTTTGAGACTTGATTGGGCATTACAACGTAATACATAGACCACCATCCAACTTCAGGTTATCATCCGAACCCCCTCCAGTATTAAGTTGCAAGCAACAGATTATTGCTTTACGAACTGCGTGTAAAGTAAACAATATGATTGTTCTATGAACAAAGGATTGTTGTTTTCTCCCTAGTAGCAACAGAACATCTAGTACCTAAGAGATTTCTGTCACTTCCCCAGATTACCAGAGGCATGAACCCACTATCGAGCATAAATACTAACTCTTGGAGTTGCTAGCATCTACTTGGCCAAGATAACTACTAACAACGGAAAGCATGAAAGATCACAAATAACAAAGACATGATAGAATCAATAATCAATCTGAAATAGCATCTCAATATCCATCGGATCCCCGCAAACACAACATGCAGAATTACAAATAGATGATCTTGATCATGAATGGAGCTCACAAGATCTAGACATGAAAGCACAAAGGAGGAGAACCAGCCATCTAGCTACTACATGGATCCGTAGTCCAAGGATGAACTACTCACGCATCACACTAGAGGCTTGCATGGTGAAGGCCTCCAGGGTGAATTCCCCTCTCCGGCAGGGTGCCGGGAAGAGCTTTAGATCCCTCCCGATCTAGGGATGGAGATGACGGCGGCTACAAACTCTTTCGTGGATTTTTGATCGGGCACTTAGGGTTTTTGTCCCGTCCAATTCCGAGAATATTCATTTTCTGACTTTCCTGGAACCAAAAATAGCAGAAAACAGGCATCTGGCACTGTGGCTCTTGTTAATAGGTTAGTCCAAGAAATCATATAAAAAGTACTCCAAAGTTGGAACAAAACACAAGAAAGTGGATAACACCAAGCATGGAACATCAAAAATTATAGATACATTTGCAATGTATCAGACATCATTACCTGATTCAAGAAGCTACTGCTCACGAGTCTTGTAGCGAACATCTTATTATGGAGTTCTCTCAAGACATATCATGACGAAAGAAATAGATTATCCTAATCATGAGTAAGTACCATATGCTAGTGGTGTATCCTACATCCCCAAGAATATTTTAGCCTCATTGAGTTCCAACACCATTTCCAACTCTTTTGTTACTTGTTCACTTTACTTGATTTTATTACTTTCTTGCACACAAACACAAAACCTTTCAAACACCCTTTACTTGAAATCAAAGGTAGCTTACAAGTATCCTTTGGCAGATAGTGACGAGGGGCATAAAGATCTTAACAAAATAGCTCTCTCTGGGTTCGATACTCTTATTTCAAAACTAGCTACAATTAATCTGTGCTCTTGCAACCATCAACAGACTGGAGGAGAGCTAATCAGAAGCAGAAGTTGTGGGGCATACTAAACATAATCACAGCTTTTCCATGTTAACCCTTCTTGCTATTTTACATCAGTCTTATTATCCTGACACATGCTTCTCAAAATATTAAAATATTTAGATATTGATCCTTTGTGTAAAGATTGGTTAATGAGGTCAGCTGGAAAGAAATGGTGTGATTTCAAAAGCACACTGAAGAAGATGTGTTACAGACCTTCCTTGACTATTGAGGAGAACATTGCAAATGGTTGGGGAGATAGAATGTCAAACACTGATTGGGCAGCGCTGCATGAGTATTGGAGCTTGCATTCCACCAAGGAGAAAGCTCAAAAGAATACAGAAAATCATGCCAATCAAACAAATGCCCGTCATACTTCTGGATCAAGGATTTTTGCTAGGGCGAGGTACATAGGGGTGAGTAGCATCTAAGTTGTCTACTTATACTTGGTATCTATTTTGTGAATGTTTACATAGGTTTTTTGCTTCATATCCTATATCCGAATGTGTGCATATTTGATTAGGAGAAAGCTCATAATCGTCCAATTACAAGAGTTGAACTGTACAGAGCCACACACATGACCAAAGACAACGTACATGTTGATGAAGTGGCTCAGAGAAATATTGTAAGTTATTATTGACTATCGTCTAACATATGATGTATATACGTGATTGTTAATGCTAGTACAAAAAAATTGCTAGGCCAATATGCAAAGAGAACTTCTACTTGATCCATGCCTTGCGTACAGAGATATTGAAGAAGGTGGCCTTTATGGCCATGTCTTTCCAGAAGATACAAGAGGTAGAGTTCATGGATTAGGGTTGTTACCTCATGCCTGCAAGGCGTTTGATATCGCAAAAAACATCTGCAAGGTGTAAGAAATAATAGAGGAGAACGGTGAGCTTAGGCCAACGAATGATGTCCTTATCTCCAGGTTGGATGCCCATGATGAAAGAATAAATGCAATGCAGAAGAAGTTGGATAATTAAGAAATTTCTACTAACCAATCTTACATAGCAGGGTAGAGCACTAGTCAACCATAAGCTAATGTGCAATCGTCTCTTTGAAGAATATTCCAAGCTGTGCAGTCTATCCCAGATGTGGCACTTTCTGACGCCATAGATCTCAGAATTCCTGAAGTGACATCTCGATGTGTTCTACCTCCTCGCTGATCACTAGTTCCTGAAGTGGCATCTGACTTTGCACAACTAGTAGTTTTAGTAGGATTTTATTACCTTTTTCCTTCTCTTTGACTTGTGTGTAGGTGATATGGACAATCTTGGATAAAAGGAGCCAAGAGCATTCAATATGGAGAAGTTACAGGCATCAGACTTAGCCCTATGAGATGTGGAAAAGTCATATTTTTCCATCATCTCATATTTCTGATCCAATACAACGAGGCAAAGAACACCTCAATTGGAGTCCGTATAAAGAAATGGCGGCCAAAACATCACAGGGTTCTAAGAGTTTAACGACCTACGGTATGGTCAGAGCCCGTCCATACCGTACGGTCGTACACCCTCCATTGACTCTGTTTCATCAAACGGAACAACATTTGTGAAGGCCCGATGGGCATATTCATCCCCGAGCTCTGTCGATTCACGAAACCGACCTCAGAATGCCTATTTGAGAATGCCTATTTGAAGAGGGGAAACCCTAGCCGCTAGGGGTAGATCCATCCACGCCATAGAGGTGGAGCATTGCTGCTCTGCCGCCTCCATCGCCGCCAGACACACATGATCTCCACCACCATACCACTCAAGAGGAAGAGGAGACTTGCATCTTGAAGGGCTACGCATCGATCTTGATCATCCTCTTCATCAACAATGTCCCCAACATCGGTCCCCTTTGTCTACCTTGTTGTTATCCAAACTAAATTGTGGATTTGCACTTGTATTCAATTGTACCTTCATATATCATCCATATTATTACCATAATGTTGATCCCCTTCATGTATGACTAGTTTCCTTGTTCTTGGGGAGAGATGGTGAAACCCTAGTATTATTATGCATTGAACTAAAGTTGATCTATAACTTTGGTCCTTGATCAATTGATTTATGATATTGTGTTAGATCTCTCTCTCTCTCTCTTTAAATGGTATGTGAAGTCAGCCACATATCATTTGCCTTTGGGACTAAAGAGAGGGAGATACCCTTTGGACGTGTATGGGTGACGAGGGTTTAACTCGTCAATGCCCATTGTTATGGACTTGGGTTTTGGAGAAGGAGGGAGCGCTGGAGGCATCAGTCGACTAGCAAACAAGCACACAGGAACGCAAGGTTTACCCAGGTTCAGGCCTTGTATAGGTCCCTACTCTTGCTTGTCTGCTCTTGGAATTGATGAAGGAATCGAATATTACAGGGGGTGCGCAGATGCAATCTGGCGATGGCGGTGAAACTAGGGTTGTGATTGTCCTCCTCACCGCCCCTCCTAGCCTTTATATAGGTAGGCTAGGTTACAGGTAGCAGGTCGAGTCAATTACAGATTAGGGTTCGCCCCTTTGAACTTTCTATCTTAAGTTTGATGACCCACAAGTATAGGGGGTGTATCGTAGTATTTTCGATAAGTAAGAGTGTCGAACCCAACGAGGAGCAGAAGGTGCTGGCCAGTGGTATGGATAATGAATTCTCTGCAAATACTTAGCAAACGGATTTTTAGGGGTTTTGATAAAGCAAGTAAACAAAGTACGAGTAAACAAAAGACAGTAAGAATAAATGCAGCAAGTGGCCCAATCCTTTATGCAGCAAAGGACAAGCCGGTTGTATTACTTAAGATGACCAAACGTTCTCGAGAACACATGGGAAGACTGTCAAGTGCTTTCGCTTCATATAGTTCATTAATCTTCTTTAGCTTGCTAAGTGTTGTGTGGGTGAACCTGTGCTAATGTACTGACCTTCCTAGGACTAATACATACTTGTGATTATACCCCTTGCAAACATCCGTAAGTACATGAAAGTAATTAAGGTAGAAACCTAACCACAACTTTAAACTCTAAGACCCTTACGTCCCTTGTGCAATGGTTTCCTAATGGGGGTTCAGGTTTCTGTCACTCCGGCAACCCCTATGATTAGTAGCCAAATATGCATTCCCCTTGGCCCATATAGGTGAAGTGTCATGTAGTCGACGTTCACATGACACCACTAGAAGAAGTACACCACAACTTAAATATCAAACTATTGAATCTTTCTCAACACAATTCCACTACTAACAACATGCCTTCTCCCATGTCCTCAAGAACAAAATGAACTACTCACAAGACATCATATGGTTCATCATCAGAGATGGAATAATGATGTATAACAATTTGAACATAAACAATAATTCAATGGTTCACTCAATAGCATCAACTACAAAGAGTAATCAACACCGGGAAAGTTTCCCCTATGAACTATGCAAGATTCAACGCAATTGTTACAACAATATGGAGATGGTGATGAGGGTGCTGATGGTGATGATGGTGGTGATGATGATGATGATGATCCTGATGAAGTCCAGCTTGATGGTGGTGTTGATGGCGACGATCTTCCCTCTCCAGGAAGGAATTCCCCTGGCAGAATTCTGTCTGCCAGAGAGATCTTTCTCTCTCGGTGTTTTCTGCCTCATAGAGGCGGCAGAATCTTTCTATGGTCGCTCCCCGAGTCTTAGGGTTTCGGGAGGATAATATATGCTAGAGGGGAGTGCCAGGGGTGGACCAGGGAAGCCACACCACCTGGTGGCGCGGCCTAAGCTGGCCCGCGCCAGGGGGTGGTGTGGGCCCCCTGTGGCCCATCTCCAGCCCTCCTTCTGGCTTCTTTCGTCTTCTGGAAAAATAGGATTTTCCATATATTTTCCCGGATTTTCTGATCTTCGCAAATTTTGCCTCCAAACAGCACCTTTTCCATCAGAATCCTCACTGCAGCGGTCCATGCTCCAAAAGTCATCAACCATGCAAAAACAGATGAAATAACATAAGTATCACCTCTCAGTATGAAATATATGAATGAATAACAGTGAATTATGACATAGAATAGTGATGCAAAATGGACGTATCAACTCCCCCCAAGCTTAGACTTTGCTTGTCCCCAAGCGAAACTGAGCTCAATAAACATGACCTTAGGTTTATGGAGTGAAGAGTCGATAAAAGAATACGGACAAGAAGAAACACATTCATCAATACATAGATCATAATAGAAGACAACTCACTATTATATAACTCAACTCGCAATGAGTAAAGGAAACACAATAAAGATACATAAAGTAAATCATAATTGGTAATGGCAAACTTAGCTCTTGGTCGAAGAATAGTTGATAATTTGCTGGAGTTCACAAATAACTGGTTTTCAATGATAGCTTTCAAAGTAGTAAACACCAAGATAAGAGCAATGTGCAAAACAAGGAACATAAGAAACATGATTGAATAAATCATCATATGAATGAATGAAACACGACAACTCAAAATACTTGCTGAGATGGAAGGGAGTAGGTTTACTGACTCAACTAAAAAGTAAAAGAAAGGGCCCTTCGCAGAGGGAAGCAGGGATTGCAAGTCTCATAAAAAGCTCCCAAAAATTATGATACTTACTAGCTTTCAGCTCTCATTGCCCCTATCATAGGCATCTTTAGGTGATTAAGGTTAAAGTGATAAAATATGAGGATATGCATTGACAAGTTGTAAATTGAGAATCTCATGTCCCTTGAATACGAGGGTCGCTCCTCATGCTACTCAAGTTTAGTCACCGGTAAGTTCTCGTCATCGTAAGCACATGTGTATCATAGAGAACAGCCAACGGGGTACCCCTTGCCCGATGATACGGAAGAATCCCCATATCAAAATGACAAGGCAAACAGACAACTAGCATCTCAGCAATCTTCTTATTTACCATGGGAATATGGTGATTTTTTCTCTCTTTCCTCTTTTTTTTATAAGAAGAATGCTTCATAGATGGTTGTTATGGTTACGCTGCAGGTTTCCACCATGTCAGCATGGATTAGATCGGCGGCCCAGGCGTTTCTCTAACACATATGCATAACTCCATGGACTTACAAGCTCCCCTTTCATTTCACACCGACGACATCCATAGACAAAAGAACATGATATCAACTAGGTACAAAGTACCAGTGCAATGTTGAAAGCGTTCCCCATGACAGCATGGTTCTGCTAATTCACAACTTACAAAGCGCAAGCATATACGCAACATAGGTGAGCACAATGGTTCAAGTTTATTAAGTGCAAGAAAGTAAAGTGTGCCATCAAGTTCGTGAGAGCTTTAATCACTAATTTTCACATAACAAGTTTAATTTGGGAGGTAGATAAAACAAGAATTTACTTGGAATAGCAATAATGATAATAGGTAGGTATGGTGGACACAAATGGCATAGGTTTTGGTTTTAAGGAGTGGATGCACGAGAAGAATTCCCTCTCAGTACAGGTTTTTGGCTAGCACGGCTGGGTAGCAAGTATAAGAGTTGAAGGAAACAAACAAACATACAAGTGATAAAAACAAACATGCAATCTTCCTTGGAAGAACAAAAGATCTTAACTAGAGAATACTAGACTTATGAGCAAATCAAGAAAGAAAAATGATGAAATTATTTTTCTTTAGAATACTCTTATCTTTTTCATTCAACTCTCAAAAATAGTGTTGCTACTGACCGAGCCAGGTTTGCCAAAACCAACTAAATTAACTCAATGATCCCAAGTGATACCAATACTAACAACAAGATCAATCATATAACCACGAATTGAAAACTAATATAAGCTATGCAAAAGAGTAAATGATAGAACTTCTCATTAATAATCCATAACGACAACTCACACCAAGGGATACATATCTAACGAGAGAGGGGACACTTCTCTATTCATGATATGACTATACTAAAAAGGTAAAAAGATAGAAGATAGTGATGTGATACCGCGACACTCCCCCAAGCTTGGAACAAACCAAGGGGATGCCAAACCTGATGACGAATTACTCCTTAGGTGGTGGTGGTGTTCTCTCATCATCGTACGACTTCCAGGGTAAGGGTTCCCCATCAACAAAGGACATCGTGGTTTCCAGCATCCTGAAACTTGCAGCATCACTTATGCATTTAAACCTAACCTCATACTCACAGTTTTGATTTTGAACGTCGTAGAACTGTGCTTGTAGTTCATTAGTTGTTTGGCAGAGTGAGAGGACTTCATCCTTGAGTTCAGAAGTCTCCTTTTGGTGCTCAGCGATGAGTTCGGAACAAATCTTATGGATGATATCCACTTCGCGCTCCGCCATCTTCTTGTACCTAAAGACTTCTTGCTCCAGTGCTTCCATCCTGTCCTCCCGACTTCCTTTACCTTTAGGGCCTCGAACCTCTATTATCCGGAGCTCCCCATCTTCAAGCAACAACTCCTTGGGATGAATCTTCAACTCTCTCATGTATGGGTTGATGATATCCTCTAAAGAATCTTCCTTGGCTGATCCAGAGGAAGACATTGTAGCTCCAAATCTAGGACTCTACCTGTCAGAAACAGATCGAAACGAAAACACGACGAAAACACGATAAACAAACCTTGGGAGTTTCGGGGGATTATATATTACGAAGTTTCATGCCGAAAGGAAGGTACTGGGAGAAAACAGGTCGGAGACAGAGTCTAGGGTGGCCACACCACTTGGTGGCACGGACTGGGGTGGGCCCGCGCCACAAGGTGGTGTGAGCCACCCTGGCTCTGTTTCCGTCCCCCATTTGCTTCGTAGTTTTCCATATTGACTAAAAACTGCAAAAACATAGTTGGATAGTGTTTTCGTGGAACTTTTCTTACCAGAACCGTTACCTATTTGAAAGCAGACTCTATAGGTCTCTGAATTTGGTCCTTGATAATTTTTTCCGGAGTTATAACTTGAAAGGCATCAACATCTTCATTCTAAGAATCCCCAGCAATATAGTGTTTGAGTCGCTGCCCATTCACTACTTGTGTAGTATTATCTTTTAAAGATGAAATTTTTATTGCTCCTAAACGGTATACTTCTTCAATAATGAAAGGTCCTTCCCATTTTGACAGTAGCTTTCCTGCAAAAAATCTGAGATGAGACCTATACAATAGAACTTTCTAACCAACATGAAATTCTCTCTTAAGTATTCGCTTGTCAGGCCATCTTTTAACTTTTTCCTTAAAGATCCTAACATTTTCATAGGCTTCATCGAAAGAAACTTAAGTCAAATAACCTTTTCTCACCAGCGAGCTTACAATCTCTATTTAGTTCTTTAACTGCCCAGTAAGCTTTGTGTTCTAATTCTAAAGGTAGGTGACAAGCTTTCCCATAAACCATTTTATAAGGAGACATCCCCATAGGATTTTTGTAGGCAGTTCTATAAGCCCATAAAGCATCATTCAACTTTTTAGCCCAGTTTTTTCTAGATCTATTAACAGTCTTTTGCAAGATGGATTTAATTTCTCTATTTGATAACTCTACTTGCCCGCTAGTTTGGGGGTGATAAGCTGAAGCAATTCTATGATTAACATCATATTTAGCAAGGGTCTTTCTAAAACCACCATGAATGAAATGAGAACCCCCATCAGTCATGAGATACCTAGGCACTCCAAACCTAGGAAAGATAACATCCTTAAACATTTTTAGAGAAGTTTCCCCGTCAGCACTCTTCGTAGGAATGGATTCTACCCACTTAGTAACATAATCAACAACAACAAGAATATTAGTATAACCTTTCAAGGGAGGGAAAGGACCCATAAAGTAAAATCCCCAGCAATCAAAGGGTTCAATAACTAGAGAGTAGTTCATAGGCATTTCATTGCGTCTAGAAATATTACCAACACCCTGACATTCATCACAAGATAAAAAAAAATTTCTTGCATCTTTAAAAAGGGTAGGCCAGTAGAAACCTGATTGTAGCACCTTTTGTGTAGTTCTATCTCCTGCATGATGTCCTCCATAAGCACTACCATGAAATTTACGCAATATCTCATTTTGTTCATATTCTGGAACACATCTTCGCATAATACCATCCACTCCTTCTTTGTATAAGTGTGGGTCATCCCAAAAATAATGCCTCAAATCATAGAAGAACTTCCTTCTTTGCTGAGCTATAAAAGTTGGAGGCAAATACTTGGAGACAATAAAGTTAGCATAATCAGCGTACCAAGGGCTCCCTCGCGAGCTTACCCCTACTGCGGCTAACTGTTCATTTGGGAAACTATCATTAACAGGCATAGGGTCAAAAGAGATGTTTTCCAATCGAGATAAATTATCAGCTACAGGGTTTTCAGCACCTTTCCTATCTACTATATGTAGATCAAACTCTTGTAAAAGCAGCACCCATCTAATAAGCCTAGGCTTATCGTCCTTCTTCGTCATAAGGTATTTAATAACAGCATGATCAGTATGAATGGTGACTTTTGAGTCGACAATATAGGGTCTAAACTTATCACAAGAAAAAACGACAGCTCGAAATTCTTTTTCAGTAGTAGCATAATTCCTTTGAGCAGCGTCTAAAGTCTTACTAGCATAATGAATAACGTTTAACTTTTTATCAATTCGTTGCCCAAGGACAGCACCTACAGAAAAATCACTAGCATCACACATTATTTCAAAGGGTAAACTCCAATCAGGTGGTTGAACAATAGGGGCTGTAGTTAAAGCCTTCTTAAGAGTTTCAAAAGCTTCCTTACAATCATCATCAAAAATGAAGGGTACATCTTTTTGAAGAAGATTAGTGAGGGGTTTTGATATCCTAGAAAAGTCTTTAATAAACCTTCTATAGAAACCAGCATGACCAAGGATACTACAAATACCTTTGATGTATCTTGGGCATGGCATCTTCTCAATTGCCTCAACCTTAGCTCTATCAACTTCTATGCCTCTTTCAGAAACTTTATGCCCAAGGACAATCCCTTCATTAACCATGAAGTGGCATTTCTCCCAATTAAGAACAAGATTAGTTTCTTCACATCTCTGCAAAACTTTATCAAGGTTGTGCAGACAGTTATCAAAAGAAGTTCCATAGACACAAAAGTCATTCATGAACACTTCTACAATTTCCTCACAAAAACCATGAAAGATAGCAGACATGCATCTTTGAAAAGTAGCAGGAGCATTACATAAACCAAAAGGCATATGTCTATAAGCATAAGTTCCATATGGGCAAGTAAAAGTAGTTTTTTCTTGATCTTGTTGTTTAACAGCAATTTGAGAGAAACCAGAATAACCATCAAGAAAACAAAAATGGGTCTTTTTAGACAACCTTTCCAACATTTGATCAATAAAAGGAAGCGGGTAGTGATCTTTCTTAGTAACTTTATTGACTTTTCTAAAATCAATGCACATCCTATAGCCTACTACTATTCTTTGGGGAATAAGCTCACCATTATCATTAGGAACAACGGTAATACCTCCTTTTTTAGGAACACAATGAACATGACTAACCCATTCACTATCAGCAATAGGGTAAATAATACCAGCATCAAGGAGTTTAAATACCTCATTCCTTACCACTTCCTTCATCTTAGGATTTAAACGTCGTTGGTGCTCTACTACTGGCTTTGCATCTAGTTCTATATTGATAGAATGCTGACATATAGTAGGTGAAATCCCTTTTAAATCATCTAGAGTATAGCCCATAGCTCCTCGGCGTTTCTTCAAAACCTCCAATAACCTTTCTTCTTCCTTTCCTGAAAGTTTAGAGCTAATAATAACATGATATATCTTTTTATCATCAATATAAGCATATTTAAGATCATCAGGGAGAGGTTTTAGATCGAAGACCAGATCCTTTTTAGGTGGCAACGTGGTACCCAAGTCTTCTACAGGCAAGTTATTCTTAAGCATCTTGGGTTGACGACGGAGAATCTCGTCAATCTCATTCCTTTCTTCCATGAAGATCTCACTTTCGTGATCTTCCATAAATTGCTGCAAAGCATTGTTAGGAGCAAGAGAGATAGAAGCAAGTTGTTCAACTCTAAAATCCTCATTATGGGTTTCCTGTTCACAGGGTTCTTTTGTAAATTTCAAAAAATTAAACTCATAAGATTCCCCATCAAACTTAGTCAAGATTTTCTCCCTCTTGCAACCTATAATAGCTCCACAAGTACTCAAGAAAGGTCTACCAAAAATGATAGGATAAGTTTTACTAGAAGCTGAACCAAGTACTAGAAAACCAGCAGGATACTTAATCTTACCACAAAGAACTTCCACATCTCGTACAATACCAATTGGAGAAATGGTCTCTCTTTAGGCAAGGTGAATAACCACATCAATCTCTTCCAATTCGCAGGGACTGATTTTATGCATAATTTCTTTGTAAAGCTCATAAGGAATAACACTGGAACTTGCACCAATATCACATAAACCATAATAGCAATGATCACCAATTCTAACGGAAAGCATAGGGACACTAGCTTTTTTAACTCTATTAAGATGTGAAACAATATTAGATGCATCCTCACAAAAAACTATGTGTCCATCTTCTATGCTTTTAGTGACAAGGTCTTTCACAATTGCTACCACAGGTTCAACATTTATTTGTTTCATCAGGTTTTACAGTTCTCTTTTCACTTTTAGTGATATCATAAGCTATTGCCCACAGTTTTGTGGTTTCGGGGCAAGTTGCATGGCCCATAAGATCTAATAAATGTTTGAGAGTTATGACAAAAACTCGTCGTTTTCGAGTTTTATGGCCGTTTTCCTGAGCTATTGCCCACAGTTTTGGGTTTTAGGGTGATTTACATTGACCGTAAGACCCGCTACATGTTTGAGATTTATGTCCAAAAACTCATCGTTTTCACGTTTTATGGCTGTTTTTATGAGCTATTGCCCACCGTTTTGGGGTTCTAGGGCGACCTACATGGCTCGTAAGATCTGATACATGTTTGAGAGATATGACCAAAAACTCGTCATTTTCTCGTTTTATGGCCTTCTTAATGTGCTATTGTCCACAATTTGACAAAAAACTCGTCGTGTTCATGTTTTATGGTTGTTTTGTTGAGCTATTGCCCATAGTTTTGGGGTTCTAGCGCGATCTACAACGACTGTAAGACCCTCTGCATGTTTGAGATTTGTGAACAAAACTTGTTATTTTCGCATTTTATGGCCGTTTTGATTAGCTATTGCACACAGTTTTGCGGTTCTAGGGCAACTTAAAATGATCGTAAGACCCGATACATGTTTGAGAGTTATGACGAAAAACTCGACGTTTTCGCGTTTTACTGCTGTTTTCTTGAGCTATTGTCCACAGATTTGGGGTTCTACGTCGATTTTCCCCCGTAGGACCCGATACATGTTTGAGAGTTATGACCAAAAACTTGACGCTTTCGAATTTTACAGCTGTTTTCATGAGCCATGGCCGACAGTTCTGTGGTTCAGGGGCGAGTTGCGTGGCCCATAAGATATGATACATGTTTGAGAGTTATGACCAAAAACACATTGTTTTCGAGTTTTATGGCCGTTTTCATGAGCTATTGCCCAAAGTTTCGCGGTTTTAGGGCGACTTAAAATGACCGTAAGATCCGATACATGTTTGAGAGTTATGACCAGAAACTCAATGTTTCCGCGTTTTATGGCAGTTTTCATGAGTTATTTTCCATAGTTTCGGATTCTAGGGTGACTTATAATGACCGTAAGACCTGCTACATGTTTGAGGTTTATGACCAAAAAATCAATGTTTTCGCATTTTACGGCGGTTTTCATGAGCTATTGCCCATAGTTTTGCGGTTCTAGGTCAGTCTGCATAGCCCATAAGATTCGATAGATGTTTGAGAGATATGACCAAAAACTCATCATTTTCTTGTTTTATGGCCTTTGTGATGGTGCTAATGCCCACAATTTGACCAAAAGTCATCGTTTTTGCGTTTTATGGCCGTTTTCCTGAGCTATTGCCCATAGTTTCGGGGTTCTAGGGCGATTTACAACGACCGTAAGACCCGATACGTGTTTGAGATTTATGAACAAAACTCGTTGTTTCCGTGTTTTATGGCCATTTTCATGAGCTGTTGCCCACAGTTTTGGGGTTCTAGGGCGACTTACAATAACCATAAGACCAAATACATGTTTGAGAGTTATGACCAAAAACTCATCGTTTTCGCGTTTTACGACCGTTTTCATAACATATTGCCCACAGTTTTGTGGTTCCGGGCGAGTTGCATCGCCCATAACATTTGATCAATGTTTGAGAGTTATGACAAAAAAACTCGTCGTTTGTGAGTTCTATGGCCGTTTTCATTAGCTATTGCCCATAGTTTTGGGTTTCAGTGCGATTTACAATGACTGTAAGACCCGCTACATGTTTGTGATATATGACCAAAAACTCATCGTTTTCGCGTTTTATGGCCATTTTATGAGTTATTGCCCACAGTTTTGGGGTTTCTAGGTTAATCTGCATGGCTCATAAGATCCGATACATGTTTGAGAGATATGACCAAAAACTCATCATTTTCCCGTTTTATGGCCTTTTTATGTGATATTTCCCACAATTTGACAAAAAACTCGTCGTTTTCACGTTTTATGGCTGTTTTGTTGAGCTATTCCCCATAGTTTTGGGGTTCTAGGGCGATTTACAATGAGCGTAAGACCCTCTACATGTTTGAGATTTGTGAACAAAACTCGTTATTTTCGCATTTTACGGCTGTTCTGATTAGCTATTGCAAACAGTTTTGCGGTTCTAGGGCGACTTAAAATGGCCATAAGACCCGATACATGTTTCAGAGTTATGACCAAAAAGTCGATGTTTCCGTGTTTTACGGCTGTTTTGTTGAGCTATTGCCCACAGATTTGGGGTTCTACGTCGATTTGCCCCCATAGGACCCGATACATGTTTGAGAGTTATGACAAAAAACTTGACACTTTTGCATTTTACGGCCGTTTTCATGAGGTATTGCCCACAGTTTTGTGGTTCCGGGGCGAGTTACATGGCCCATAAGATCTAATGCATGTTTGAGAGTTATGACCAAAAACTCGTCGTTTTCGAGTTTTATGGCCGTTTTCATGAGCTATTGCCCACAGTTTCGTGGTTTTAGGGCGACTTAAAATGACCGTAAGACCCGATACATGTTTGAGTGTTATGACCAAAATATCGACGTTTCCGCATTTTACGGTCGTTTTCATGAGCTATTGCCCACAGTTTTAGGTTCTAGGGTGACTTACAATGACCGTAAGACCCGCTACATGTTTGAGATGTATGACCAAAAAATTCGATGTTTTCGCGTTTTACGGCAGTTTTCATGAGCTATTGCCCATAGTTTTGGGGTTCTAGGGCAATCTGCATGGCCCATAAGATCTGATACATGTTTGAGAGATATGACCAAAAACTCGTCATTTTCTCGTTTTATGGCCTTCGTGATGTGCTATTGTCCACAGTTTGACCAAAAGTCATGGTTTCCGCGTTTTATGGCCGTTTTCTTGAGCTATTGCCCATAGTTTTGAGGTTGTAGGGCGATTTACAACGACCGTAAGACCCGATACATGTTTGAGATTTATGAACAAAACTCGTTGTTTTCGCGTTTTATGGCCATTTTCATGACCTATTGCCCACAGTTTTGGGGTTCTAGCGCGACTTAAATTGACCATAAGACCCGATACATGTTTGAGACCTATGACCAAAAGCTCATCGTTTTCGCGTTTTACGACCTTTTTCATAAGCTATTGCCCACAGTTTTTGTGGTTTCGGGGCAAGTTGCATGGCCCATAAGATCTAATAAATGTTTGAGAGTCATGACAAAAACTCGTCGTTTTCGAATTTTATGGCCGTTTTCCTGAGCTATTGCCCACAGTTTTGGGTTTAGGGTGATTTACATTGACCGTAAGACCCGCTACATGTTTGAGATTTATGTCCAAAAACTCATCGTTTTCACGTTTTATGGCTGTTTTTATGAGCTATTGCCCACAGTTTTGGGGTTCTAGGGCGACCTACATGGCTCGTAAGATCTGATACATGTTTGAGAGATATGACCAAAAACTCGTCATTTTCTCGTTTTATGGCCTTCTAAATGTGCTATTGCCCACAATTTGACAAAAAACTCGTCGTTTTCATGTTTTATGGATGTTTTGTTGAGCTATTGCCCATAGTTTTGGGGTTCTAGCGCGATTTACAATGACCGTAAGACCCTCTGCATGTTTGAGATTTGTGAACAAAACTCGTTATTTTCGCATTTTATGGCCGTTTTGATTAGCAATTGCACACAGTTTTGCGGTTCTAGGGCAACTTAAAATGACCGTAAGACCCGATACATGTTTGAGAGTTATGACCAAAAACTCGATGTTTTCACGTTTTACTGCTTTTTTCTTGAGCTATTGCCCACAGATTTGGGGTTCTACATCGATTTGCCCCCATAGGACCTGATACATGTTTGAGAGTTATGACCAAAAACTTGACGCTTTCGAATTTTACAGCTGTTTTCATGAGACATTGCCCACGGTTCTGTGGTTCAGGGGCGAGTTGCATGGCCCTTAAGATATGATACATGTTTGAGAGTTATGACCAAAAACACATCGTTTTCGAGTTTTATGGCCGTTTTCATGAGCTATTGCCCACAACTTCGCGGTTTTAGGGCGACTTAAAATGACCGTAAGATCCGATACATGTTTGAGAGTTATGACCAGAAACTCGACGTTTCCGTGTTTTATGGCCGCTTTCATGAGCTATTGTCCACAGTTTCGGATTCTAGGGTGACTTATAATGACCGTAAGACCTGCTGCATGTTTGAGGTTGATGACCAAAAACTCAATGTTTTCGTATTTTACGGTGGTTTTCATGAGCTATTGCCCACAGTTTTGCGGTTCTAGGTCAATCTGCATGGCCCATAAGATTCGATACATGTTTGAGAGATATGACCAAAAACTCATCATTTTCTTGTTTTATGGCCTTCGTGATGGTGCTAATGCCCACAATTTGACCAAAAGTCATCGTTTATGCGTTTTATGGCCATTTTGCTGAGCTATTGCCCATAGTTTTGGGGTTCTAGGGCGATTTACAACGACCGTAAGACCCGATACGTGTTTGAGATTTATGAACAAAACTCGTTGTTTCCACGTTTTATGGCCATTTTCATGAGCTATTGCCCACAGTTTTGGGGTTCTAGGGCGACTTACAATGACCATAAGACCAAATACATGTTTGAGAGTTATGACCTAAAACTCATCGTTTTCGCGTTTTACGACCGTTTTCATAAGATATTGCCCACAGTTTTGTGGTTCCGGGGCGAGTTGCATGGCCCATAACATCTAATCAATGTTTGAGAGTTATGACAAAAGAACTCGTCGTTTTCGAGTTCTATGGCCGTTTTCATTAGCTATTGCCCATAGTTTTGGGTTTCAGGGCGATTTACAATGACTGAAAGACCCACTACATGTTTGTGATATATGACCAAAAACTCATCGTTTTCGCGTTTTATGGCCGTTTTATGAGCTATTGCCCACAGTTTTGGGGTTTCTATGTCAATCTGCATGGCTCATAAGATCCGATACATGTTTGAGAGATATGACCAAAAACTCATCAATTTCCCGTTTTATGGCCTTTTTTATGTGATATTGCCCACAATTGGACAAAAAACTCGTCGTTTTCACGCTTTATGGCTGTTTTGTTGAGCTATTCCCCATATTTTGGGGTTCTAGGGCGATTTACAATGAGCGTAAGACCCTCATCAGGTTTGAGATTTGTGAACAAAACTCGTTATTTTCGCATTTTACGGCTGTTCTGATTAGCTATTGCACACAGTTTTGCGGTTCTAGGGCGACTTAAAATGGCCGTAAGACCCGATACATGTTTCAGAGTTATGACCAAAAAGTCGATGTTTCCGTGTTTTACGGCTGTTTTGTTGAGCTATTGCCCACAGATTTGGGGTTCTACGTCGATTTGCCCCCATAGGACCGGATACATGTTTGACAGTTATGACCAAAAACTTGACACTTTTGCATTTTACGGCCGTTTTCATGAGGTATTGCCCACAGATTTGTCGTTCCGGGGCGAGTTGCATGGCCCATAAGATCTGATGCATGTTTGAGAGTTATGACCAAAAACTAATCGTTTTCGAGTTTTATGGCCGTTTTCATGAGCTATTGCCCACAGTTTCGCGGTTTTAGGGCGACTTAAAATGACCGTAAGACCCGATACATGTTTGAGTGTTATGACCAAAAACTCGATGTTTCCGCATTTTACGGTCGTTTTCATGAGCTATTGCCTACAGTTTTAGGTTCTAGGGTGACTAACAATGACCGTAAGACCCGCTACATGTTTGAGATGTATGACCAAAAAATTCGATGTTTTCGCGTTTTACGGCAGTTTTCATGAGCTATTGCCCATAGTTTTGGGGTTCTAGGGCAATCTGCATGGCCCATAAGATCTGATACATGTTTGAGAGATATGACCAAAAACTCGTCATTTTCTCGTTTTATGGCCTTCATGATGTGATATTGTCCACAGTTTGACCAAAAGTCATGGTTTCCGCGTTTTATGGCCGTTTTCTTGAGCTATTGCCCATAGTTTTGAGGTGCTAGGGCGATTTACAACGACCGTAAGACCCGATACATGTTTGAGATTTATGTACAAAACTCGTTGTTTTCGCGTTTTATGGCCATTTTCATGACCTATTGCCCACAGTTTTGGGGTTCTAGGGCGACTTAAATTGACCATAAGACCCGATACATGTTTGAGACCTATGACCAAAAACTCATCGTTTTCGCGTTTTGCGACCTTTTTCATAAGCTATTGCCCACATTTTTGTGGTTTCAGGGCGAGTTACATGGCCCATAAGATCTGATAAATGTTTGAGAGTTATGACAAAAACTCGTCGTTTTCGAGTTTTATGGCCGTTTTCATGAGCTATTGCCCACAGTTTTGGGTTTTACGGTGATTTACATTAACCGTAAGACCCGCTACATGTTTGAGATTTATGACCAAAAATCATCGTTTTCGCGTTTATGGCCGTTTTTATGAGCTATTGCCCATAGTTTTGGGGTTCTAGAGCGACCTACATGGCTCGTAAGATCTGATACATGTTTGATAGATATGACCAAAAACTCGTCATTTTCTCGTTTTATGGCCTTCTTAATGTGCTATTGCCCAAAAGTTGACAAAAAAACTCGTCGTTTTCATGTTTTATGGCTGTTTTGTTGAGCTATTGCCCATAGTTTTGGGGTTCTAGCGCGATTTACAATGACCGTAAGACCCTCTGCATGTTTGAGATTTGTGAACAAAACTCGTTATTTTCGCATTTTATGGCCGTTTTGATTAGCAATTGCACACAGTTTTGCGGTTCTAGGGCAACTTAAAATGACCGTAAGACCCGATACATGTTTGAGAGTTATGACCAAAAATTCGACGTTTTCGCGTTTTACTGCTTTTTTCTTGAGCTGTTGCCCACAAATTTGGGGTTCTACATCGATTTGCCCCCATAGGACCTGATACATGTTTGAGAGTTATGACCAAAAACTTGACGCTTTCGAATTTTACAGCTGTTTTCATGAGACATTGCCCACGGTTCTGTGGTTCAGGGGCGAGTTGCATGGCCCTTAAGATATGATACATGTTTGAGAGTTATGACCAAAAACACATCGTTTTCGAGTTTTATGGCCGTTTTCATGAGCTATTGCTCACAGTTTCGCGGTTTTAGGGCGACTTAAAATGACCGTAAGATCCGATACATGTTTGAGAGTTATGACCAGAAACTCGACGTTTCCGTGTTTTATGGCCGCTTTCATGAGCTATTGTCCACAGTTTCGGATTTTGGGGTGACTTATAATGGCCGTAAGACCTGCTGCATGTTTGAGGTTTATGACCAAAAACTCAATGTTTTCGTATTTTACGGCGGTTTTCATGAGCTATTGCCCACAGTTTTGTGGTTCTAGGTCAATCTGCATGGCCCATAAGATTCGATACATGTTTGAGAGATATGACCAAAAACTCATCATTTTCTTGTTTTATGGCCTTCGTGATGGTGCTAATGCCCACAATTTTACCAAAAGTCATTGTTTCTGCGTTTTATGGCCGTTTTGCTGAGCTATTGCCCATAGTTTTGGGGTTCTAGGGCGATTTACAACGACCGTAAGACCCGATACGTGTTTGAGATTTATGAACAAAACTCGGTGTTTCCGCGTTTTATGGCCATTTTCATGAGCTATTGCCCACAGTTTTGGGGTTCTAGGGCGACTTACAATGACCATAAGACCAAATACATGTTTGAGAGTTATGACCTAAAACTCATCGTTTTCGTGTTTTACGACCGTTTTCATAAGATATTGCCCATAGTTTTGTGGTTCCGGGGCGAGTTGCATGGCCCATAACATCTAATCAATGTTTGAGAGTTATGACAAAAGAACTCGTCGTTTTCGAGTTCTATGGCCGTTTTCATTAGCTATTGCCCACAGTTTTGGGTTTCAGGGCGATTTACAATGACTGAAAGACCCGCTACATGTTTGTGATATATGACCAAAAACTCATCGTTTTCGCGTTTTATCGCCGTTTTATGAGCTATTGCCCACAGTTTTGGGGTTTCTAGGTCAATCTGCATGCCTCATAAGATCCGATACATGTTTGAGAGATATGACCAAAAACTCATCAATTTCCCGTTTTATGGCCTTTTATGTGATATTGCCCACAATTTGACAAAAAACTCGTCGTTTTCACGTTTTATGGCTGTTTTGTTGAGCTATTCCCCATAGTTTTGGGGTTCTAGGGCGATTTACAATGAGCGTAAGACCCTCAACAGGTTTGAGATTTGTGAACAAAACTCGTTATTTTCGCATTTTACGGCTGTTCTGATAAGCTATTGCACGCAGTTTTGCGGTTCTAGGGCAACTTAAAATGGCCATAAGACCCGATACATGTTTCAGAGTTATGACCAAAAAGTCGATGTTTCCGCGTTTTACGGCTGTTTTGTTGAGCTATTGCCCACAGATTTGGGGTTCTACGTCGATTTGCCCCCATAGGACCCGATACATGTTCGACAGTTATGACCAAAAACTTGACACTTTTGCATTTTACGGCCGTTTTCATGAGGTATTGCCCACAGTTTTGTCGTTCCGGGGCGAGTTGCATGGCCCATAAGATCTGATGCATGTTTGAGAGTTATGACCAAAATCTCATCGTTTTCGAGTTTTATGGCCGTTTTCATGAGCTATTGCCCACAGATTCGCAGTTTTAGGGCGACTTAAAATGACCGTAAGACCCGATACATGTTTGAGTGTTATGACCAAAAACTCGATGTTTCCGCATTTTACGGTCGTTTTCATGAGCTATTGCCCACAGTTTTAGGTTCTAGGGTGACTTACAATGACCGTAAGACCCGCTACATGTTTTAGATGTATGACCAAAAAATTCGATGTTTTCGCGTTTTACGGCAGCTTTCATGAGCCATTGCCCATAGTTTTGGGGTTCTAGGGCAATCTGCATGGCCCATAAGATCTGATACATGTTTGAGAGATATGACCAAAAACTCGTCATTTTCTCGTTTTATGGCCTTCGTGATGTGTTATTGTCCACAGTTTGACCAAAAGTCATGGTTTCCGCGTTTTATGGCCGTTTTCTTGAGCTATTGCCCATAGTTTTGAGGTGCTAGGGCGATTTACAACGACCGTAAGACCCGATACATGTTTGAGATTTATGAACAAAACTCGTTGTTTTCGCGTTTTATGGCCATTTTCATGACCTATTGCCCAAAGTTTTGGGGTTCTAGGGCGACTTAAATCGACCATAAGACCCGATACATGTTTGATACCTATGACCAAAAACTCATCGTTTTCGCGTTTTACGACCTTTTTCATAAGCTATTGCCCACAGTTTTGTGGTTTCGGGGCGAGTTAAATGGCCCATAAGATCTGATAAATGTTTGAGAGTTATGACGAAAACTCGTCGTTTTCGAGTTTTATGGCCGTTTTCATGAGCTATTGCCCATAGTTTTGGGTTTTACGGTGATTTTCATTGGCCGTAAGACCCGCTACATGTTTGAGATTTATGACCAAAAATCATCGTTTTCGCGTTTATGGTCATTTTTATGAGCTATTGCCCACAGTTTTGTGGTTCTAGGTCAATCTGCATGGCCCATAAGATTCGATACATGTTTGAGATATATAACCAAAAACTCACCATTTTCTTGTTTTATGGCCTTTGTGATGTGCTATTGCCCACAATTTGACCAAAAGTCATCGTTTCTGCGTTTTATGGCCATTTTGCTGAGCTATTGCACATAGTTTTGGGGTTCTAGGGCGATTTACAACGACCGTAAGACCCGATACGTGTTTGAGATTTATGAACAAAACTCGTTGTTTCCGCGTTTTATGGCCATTTTCATGAGCTATTACCCACAGTTTTGGGGTTCTAGGGTGACTTACAATGACCATAAGACCAAATACATGTTTGAGATTTATGACCTAAAACTCATCGTTTTCCCGTTTTACGACCGTTTTCAGAAGATATTGCTCACAGCTTTGTGGTTCCACGGCGAGTTGCATGGCCCATAACATGTGATCAATGTTTGAGAGTTATGACAAAAAAACTCGTCGTTTTCGAGTTCTATGGCCGTTTTCATTAGCTATTGCCCATAGTTTTGGGTTTCAGGGCGATTTACAATGACTGTAAGACCCGCTACATCTTTGTGATATATGACCAAAAACTCATCGTTTTCGCGTTTTATGGCCATTTTATGAGCTATTGTCCACAGTTTTGGGGTTTCTAGGTCAATCTGCATGGCTCATAAGATACGATACATGTTTGAGAGATATGACCAAAAACTCATCAATTTCCCGTTTTATGGCCTTTTTGATGTGATATTGCCCATAATTTGACAAAAAACTCGTCGTTTTCACGTTTTATGGCTGTTTTGTTGAGCTATTCCCCATAGTTTTGGGGTTCTAGGGCGATTTACAATGAGCGTAAGACCCACTATATGTTTGAGATTTGTGAACAAAACTCGTTATTTTCGCATTTTACGGCTGTTCTGATTAGCTATTGCACACTGTTTTGCGGTTCTAGGGCGACTTAAAATGGTCGTAAGACCCGATACATGTTTCAGAGTTATGACCAAAAAGTCGATGTTTCCGTGTTTTACGGCTGTTTTCTTGAGCTATTGGCCACAGATTTGGGGTTCTACGTCGATTTGCCCCCATAGGACCCGATACATGTTTGAGAGTTATGACGAAAAACTTGACACTTTTGCATTTTACTGCCGTTTTCATGAGGTATTGCCCACAGTTTTGTCGTTCCGGGGCGAGTTGCATGGCCCATAAGATCTGATGCATGTTTGAGAGTTATGACCAAAAACTCATCGTTTTCGAGTTTTATGGCCGTTTTCATGAGCTATTGCCCATAGTTTAGCGGTTTTAGGGCGACTTAAAATGACCGTAAGACCTGATACATGTTTTCATGAGCTATTGCCCACAATTTTAGGTTCTAGGGTGACTTACAATGACCGTAAGACCCGATACATGGTTGAGATTTATGAACAAAACTCGTTGTTTTCGTGTTTTATGGCCATTTTCATGACCGATTGCCCACAGTTTTGGGGTTCTAGGGCGACTTAAATTGACCATAAGACCCGATACATGTTTGAGACCTATGACCAAAAACTCATCGTTTTCGCGTTTTACGACCTTTTTCATAAGCTATTGCCCACAGTTTTTTGGTTTCAGGGCGAGTTACATGGCCCATAAGATCTGATAAATGTTTGAGAGTTATGACAAAAACTCGTCGTTTTCGAGTTTTATGGCCGTTTTCATGAGCTATTGCCCACAATTTTGGGTTTTAGGGTGATTTACATAGACCGTAAGACCCGCTACATGTTTGAGATTTATGACCAAAAACTCATCGTTTTCGCGTTTTATGGCCGTTTTTATGAGCTATTGCCCACAGTTTTGGGGTTCTAGAGCGACCTACACGGCTTGTAAGATCTGATACATGTTTGAGAGATATGACCAAAAACTCGCCATTTTCTCGTTTTATGGCCTTCTTAATGTGCTATTGCCCACAATTTGACAAAAAACTCGTCGTTTTCACGTTTTATGGCTGTTTTGTTGAGCTATTGCCCATAGTTTTGGGGTTCTAGCGTGATTTACAATGACCGTAAGACCCTCTGCATGTATAATGAGATTTGTGAACAAAACTCGTTATTTTCGCATTTTATGGCCGTTTTGATTAGCAATTGCACACAGTTTTGTGGTTCTAGGGCAACTGAAAATGACCGTAAGACCCGATACATGTTTGAGAGTTATGACAAAAAAACTCGATGTTTTCGCGTTTTACTGCTGTTTTCTTGAGCTATTGTCCACAGATTTGGGGTTCTACGTCGATTTGCCCCCGTAGGACCCATGCATGTTTGAGAGTATATGACCAAAAACTTGACGCTTTCGAAGTTACAGCTGTTTTCATGAGACATTGCCCACAGTTCTGTGGTTCCGGGGCGAGTTGCATGGCCCATAAGATATGATACATGTTTTGAGAGTTATGACCAAAAACACATCGTTTTGGAGTTTTATGGCCATTCTCATGAGCTATTGCCCATAGTTTCGCGGTTTTAGGGCGACTTAAAATGACCGTAAGATCCGATACATGTTTGAGAGATATGACCAAAAACTCGTCATTTTCTCGTTTTATGGCCTTCGTGATGTGCTATTGTCCACAGTTTGACCAAAAGTCATGGTTTCCGCGTTTTTTGGCCGTTTTCTTAAGCTATTGCCCATAGTTTTGAGGTGCTAGGGCGATTTATAACGACCGTAAGACCCGATACATGTTTGAGATTTATGAACAAAACTCGTTGTTTTCGCGTTTTATGGCCATTTTCATGACCTATTGCCCATAGTTTTGGGGTTCTAGGGCGACTTAAATTGACCATAAGACCCAATACATGTTTGAGACCTATGACCAAAAACTCATCGTTTTCGCGTTTTACGACCTTTTTCAGAAGCTATTGCCCACAGTTTTGTGGTTTCGTGGCGAGTTACATGGCCCATAAGATCTGATAAATGTTTGAGGGTTATGACAAAAACACGTCGTTTTCGAGTTTTATGGCCGTTTTCATGAGCTATTGCCCACAATTTTGGGTTTTTACGGTGATTTACATTGACCGTAAGACCCGCTACATGTTTGAGATTTATGACCAAAAATCATCGTTTTCGCGTTTATGGCCGTTTTTATGAGCTATTGCCCATAGTTTTGGGGTTCTAGAGCGACTTACATGGCTCATAAGATCTGATACATGTTTGATAGATATGACCAAAAACTCGTCATTTTCTCGTTTTATGGCTGTTTTGTTGAGCTATTGCCCATAGTTTTGGGGTTCTAGCGCGATTTACAATGACCGTAAGACCCTCTGCATGTTTGAGGTTTGTGAACAAAACTCGTTATTTTCGCATTTTATGGCCGTTTTGATTAGCAATTGCACACAGTTTTGCGGTTCTAGGGCAACTTAAAATGACCGTAAGACCCGATACATGTTTGAGAGTTATGACCAAAAACTCGATGTTCTCGCGTTTTAATGCTGTTTTATTGAGCTATTGTCCACATATTTCGGGTTCTATGTCGATTTCCCCCGTAGGACCCGATACATCTTTGAGAGTTATGACCAAAAACTTGACGCTTTCGAATTTTACAGCTATTTTGATGAGACATTGCCCACAGTTCTGTGGTTCCGGGGCGAGTTGCATGGCCCATAAGATATGATACATGTTTGAGAGTTATGACCAAAAACACATCGTTTTCGAGTTTTATGGCCATTCTCATGAGCTATTGCCCACAGTTTTGCGGTTCTAGGTCAATCTACATGGCCCATAAGATTCGATACATGTTTGAGAGATATGACCAAAAACTCATCATTTTCTTGTTTTATGGCCTTCGTGATGGTGCTAATGCCCACAATTTGACCAAAAGTCATCATTTTTGCGTTTTATGGCCGTCTTGCTAAGCTATTGCCCATAGTTTTTGGGTTCTAGGGCGATTTACAACGACCGTAAGACCCGATACGTGTTTGAGATTTATGAACAAAACTCGTTGTTTCCGCGTTTCATGGCCATTTTCATGAGCTATTGCCCACAGTTTTGGGGTTCTTGGGAGACTTACAATGACCATAAGACCAAATACATGTTTGATAGTTATGACCTAAAACTCATCGTTTTCGCGTTTTACGACCGTTTTCATAAGATATTGCCCACAGTTTTGTGGTTCCGGGGCGAGTTGCATGGCCCATAACATCTGATAAATGTTTGAGAGTTATGACCAAAAAACTCGTCGTTTTCGAGTTCTATGGCCGTTTTCATTAGCTATTGCCCATAGTTTTGGGTTTCATGGCGATTTACATTGACTGTAAGACCCCCTACATGTTTGTGATATATGACCAAAAACTCATCGTTTTCGCGTTTTATGGCCGTTTTATGAGCTAGTGCCCACAGTTTCGGGGTTTCTAGGTCAATCTGCATGGCTCATAAGATCCGATACATGTTTGAGAGATCTGACAAAAAACTCATCAATTTCCCGTTTTATGGCCTTTTTGATGTGATATTGCCCACAATTTGACAAAAAACTCTTCGTTTTCACGTTTTATGGCTGTTTTGTTGAGTTATTCCCCATAGTTTTGGGGTTCTAGGGTGATTTACAATGCGCGTAAGACCCTCTACATGTTTGACATTTGTGAACAAAACTCGTTATTTTCGCATTTTATGGCCGTTTTGATTAGCAATTGCACACAATCTTGCGGTTCTAGGGCAACTTAAAATGACCGTAAGACCCGATACATGTTTGAGAGTTATGACCAAAAACTCGATGTTTTCGCGTTTTACTGCTGTTTTCTTGAGCTATTGTCCACAGATTTGGGGTTCTATGTCGATTTGCCCCCGTAGGACCCGATACATCTTTGAGAGTTATGACCAAAAACTTGACGCTTTCGAATTTTACAGCTATTTTGATGAGACATTGCCCACATTTCTGTGGTTCCGGGGCGAGTTGCATGGCCCATAAGATATGATACATGTTTGAGAGTTATGACCAAAAAGACATCGTTTACGAGTTTTATGGCCGTTTTCATGAGCTATTGCCCACAGTTTCACGGTTTTAGGGCGACTTAAAATGGCCGTAAGACCCGATACATGTTTGAGTGTTATGACCAAAAACTCGATGTTTCCGCATTTTACGGTCGTTTTCATGAGCTATTGCCCACAGTTTTAGGTTCTAGGGTGACTTACAATGACCGTAAGACCCGCAACATGTTTGAGATGTATGACCAAAAATTCGATGTTTTCGCGTTTCACGGCAGTTTTCATGAGCTATTGCCCATAGTTTTGGGGTTCTAGGGCAATCTGCATGGCCCATAAGATCTGATACATGTTTGAGAGATATGACCAAAAACTCGTCATTTTCTCGTTTTATGGCCTTCGTGATGTGCTATTGTCCACAGTTTGACCAAAAGTCATGGTTTCCATGTTTTTTGGCCGTTTTCTTGAGCTATTGCCCATAGTTTTGAGGTGCTAGGGCGATTTACAACGACCGTAAGACCCGATACATGTTTGAGATTTATGAACAACACTCGTTGTTTTCGCGTTTTATGGCCATTTTCATGACCTATTGCCCATAGTTTTGGGGTTCTAGGGCGACTTAAATTGACCATAAGACCCGATACATGTTTGAGACCTATGGCCAAAAACTCATCGTTTTTGCGTTTTACGACCTTTTTCATAAGCTATTGCCCACAGTTTTTTGGTTTCGGGGCGAGTTACATGGCCCATAAGATCTGATAAATGTTTGAGAGTTATGACAAAAACTTGTCGTTTTCGAGTTTTATGGCCGTTTTCATGAGCTATTGCCCACAGTTTTGGGTTTTAGGGTGATTTACATTGACCGTAAGACCCGCTACATGATTGAGATTTATGACCAAAAACTCATCGTTTTCGCGTTTTATGGCCGTTTTTATGAGCTATTGCCCACAGTTTTGGGGTTCTAGAGCGACCTACATGGCTCGTAAGATCTGATACATGTTTGAGAGATATGACCAAAAACTCGCCATTTTCTCGTTTTATGCCCTTCTTAATGTGCTATTGCCCACAATTTGACAAAAAAACTCGTCGTTTTCACGTTTTATGGCTGTTTTGTTGAGCTATTGCCCATAGTTTTGGGGTTCTAGCGCGATTTACAATGACCGTAAGACCCTTCTGCATGTATAACGAGATTTGTGAACAAAACTCGTTATTTTCGCATTTTATGGCTGTTTTGATTAGCAATTGCACACATTTTTGTGGTTCTAGGGCAACTTAAAATGACCGTAAGACCCGATACATGTTTGAGAGTTATGACCAAAAACTCGATGCTTTCGCGTTTTAATGCTGTTTTCTTGAGCTATTGTCCACAGATTTCGGGTTCTATGTCAATTTGCCCCCGTAGGACCCGATACATCTTTGAGAGTTATGACCAAAAACTTGACGCTTTCGAATTTTACAGCTATTTTGATGAGACATTGCCCACAGTTCTGTGGTTCCGGGGCGAGTTGCATGGCCCATAAGATATGATACATGTTTGAGAGTTATGACCAAAAACACATCGTTTTCGAGTTTTATGGCCATTCTCATGAGCTATTGCCCATAGTTTCGCGGTTTTAGGGCGACTTAAAATGACCGTAAGATCCGATACATGTTTGAGAGTTATGACCAGAAACTCGACGTTTCCGCGTTTTATGGCCGTTTTCATGAGCTATTGTCCATAGTTTCGGATTCTAGGGTGACTTATAATGACCGTAAGACCCGCTACATGTTTGAGGTTTATGACCAAAAACTCAATGTTTTCGCATTTTACGGCGGTTTTCATGAGCTATTGCCCACAGTTTTGCGGTTCTAGGTCAATCTACATGGCCCATAAGATTCGATACATGTTTGAGAGATATGACCAAAAACTCATCATTTTCTTGTTTTATGGCCTTCGTGATGGTGCTAATGCCCACAATTTGACCAAAAGTCATCATTTTTGCGTTTTATGGCCGTCTTGCTAAGCTATTGCCCATAGTTTTTGGGTTCTAGGGCGATTTACAACGACCGTAAGACGCGATACATGTTTGAGATTTATGAACAATACTCGTTGTTTCCGCGTTTCATGGCCATTTTCATGAGCTATTGCCCACAGTTTTGGGGTTCTTGGGAGACTTACAATGACCATAAGACCAAATACATGTTTGATAGTTATGACCTAAAACTCATCGTTTTCGCGTTTTACGACCGTTTTCATAAGATATTGCCCACAGTTTTGTGGTTCCGGGGCGAGTTGCATGGCCCATAACATCTGATAAATGTTTGAGAGTTATGACCAAAAAACTCGTCGTTTTCGAGTTCTATGGCCGTTTTCATTAGCTATTGCCCATAGTTTTGGGTTTCAGGGCGATTTACATTGACTGTAAGACCCCCTACATGTTTGTGATATATGACCAAAAACTCATCGTTTTCGCGTTTTATGGCCGTTTTATGAGCTAGTGCCCACAGTTTCGGGGTTTCTAGGTCAATCTGCATGGCTCATAAGATCCGATACATGTTTGAGAGATCTGACAAAAAACTCATCAATTTCCCGTTTTATGGCCTTTTTGATGTGATATTGCCCACAATTTGACAAAAAACTCTTCGTTTTCACGTTTTATGGCTGTTTTGTTGAGCTATTCCCCATAGTTTTGGGGTTCTAGGGTGATTTACAATGCGCGTAAGACCCTCTACATGTTTGACATTTGTGAACAAAACTCGTTATTTTCGCATTTTATGGCCGTTTTGATTAGCAATTGCACACAATCTTGCGGTTCTAGGGCAACTTAAAATGACCGTAAGACCCGATACATGTTTGAGAGTTATGACCAAAAACTCGATGTTTTCGCGTTTTACTGCTGTTTTCTTGAGCTATTGTCCACAGATTTGGGGTTCTATGTCGATTTGCCCCCGTAGGACCCGATACATCTTTGAGAGTTATGACCAAAAACTTGACGCTTTCGAATTTTACAGCTATTTTGATGAGACATTGCCCACATTTCTGTGGTTCCGGGGCGAGTTGCATGGCCCATAAGATATGATACATGTTTGAGAGTTATGACCAAAAAGACATCGTTTACGAGTTTTATGGCCGTTTTCATGAGCTATTGCCCACAGTTTCACGGTTTTAGGGCGACTTAAAATGGCCGTAAGACCCGATACATGTTTGAGTGTTATGACCAAAAACTCGATGTTTCCGCATTTTACGGTCGTTTTCATGAGCTATTGCCCACAGTTTTAGGTTCTAGGGTGACTTACAATGACCGTAAGACCCGCAACATGTTTGAGATGTATGACCAAAAATTCGATGTTTTCGCGTTTTACGGCAGTTTTCATGAGCTATTGCCCATAGTTTTGGGGTTCTAGGGCAATCTGCATGGCCCATAAGATCTGATACATGTTTGAGAGATATGACCAAAAACTCGTCATTTTCTCGTTTTATGGCCTTCGTGATGTGCTATTGTCCACAGTTTGACCAAAAGTCATGGTTTCCATGTTTTTTGGCCGTTTTCTTGAGCTATTGCCCATAGTTTTGAGGTGCTAGGGCGATTTACAACGACCGTAAGACCCGATACATGTTTGAGATTTATGAACAACACTCGTTGTTTTCGCGTTTTATGGCCATTTTCATGACCTATTGCCCATAGTTTTGGGGTTCTAGGGCGACTTAAATTGACCATAAGACCCGATACATGTTTGAGACCTATGGCCAAAAACTCATCGTTTTTGCGTTTTACGACCTTTTTCATAAGCTATTGCCCACAGTTTTTTGGTTTCGGGGCGAGTTACATGGCCCATAAGATCTGATAAATGTTTGAGAGTTATGACAAAAACTCGTCGTTTTCGAGTTTTATGGCCGTTTTCATGAGCTATTGCCCACAGTTTTGGGTTTTAGGGTGATTTACATTGACCGTAAGACCCGCTACATGATTGAGATTTATGACCAAAAACTCATCGTTTTCGCGTTTTATGGCCGTTTTTATGAGCTATTGCCCACAGTTTTGGGGTTCTAGAGCGACCTACATGGCTCGTAAGATCTGATACATGTTTGAGAGATATGACCAAAAACTCGCCATTTTCTCGTTTTATGCCCTTCTTAATGTGCTATTGCCCACAATTTGACAAAAAACTCGTCGTTTTCACGTTTTATGGCTGTTTTGTTGAGCTATTTCCCATAGTTTTGGGGTTCTAGCGCGATTTACAATGACCGTAAGACCCTTCTGCATGTATAACGAGATTTGTGAACAAAACTCGTTATTTTCGCATTTTATGGCTGTTTTGATTAGCAATTGCACACATTTTTGTGGTTCTAGGGCAACTTAAAATGACCGTAAGACCCGATACATGTTTGAGAGTTATGACCAAAAACTCGATGCTTTCGCGTTTTAATGCTGTTTTCTTGAGCTATTGTCCACAGATTTCGGGTTCTATGTCAATTTGCCCCCGTAGGACCCGATACATCTTTGAGAGTTATGACCAAAAACTTGACGCTTTCGAATTTTACAGCTATTTTGATGAGACATTGCCCACATTTCTGTGGTTCCGGGGCGAGTTGCATGACCCATAAGATATGATACATGTTTGAGAGTTATGACCAAAAAGACATCGTTTACGAGTTTTATGGCCGTTTTCATGAGCTATTGCCCACAGTTTCACGGTTTTAGGGCGACTTAAAATGGCCGTAAGACCCGATACATGTTTGAGTGTTATGACCAAAAACTCGATGTTTCCGCATTTTACAGTCGTTTTCATGAGCTATTGCCCACAGTTTTAGGTTCTAGGGTGACTTACAATGACCGTAAGACCCGCAACATGTTTGAGATGTATGACCAAAAATTCGATGTTTTCGCGTTTTACGGCAGTTTTCATGAGCTATTGCCCATAGTTTTGGGGTTCTAGGGCAATCTGCATGGCCCATAAGATCTGATACATGTTTGAGAGATATGACCAAAAACTCGTCATTTTCTCGTTTTATGGCCTTCGTGATGTGCTATTGTCCACAGTTTGACCAAAAGTCATGGTTTCCATGTTTTTTGGCCGTTTTCTTGAGCTATTGCCCATAGTTTTGAGGTGCTAGGGCGATTTACAACGACCGTAAGACCCGATACATGTTTGAGATTTATGAACAACACTCGTTGTTTTCGCGTTTTATGGCCATTTTCATGACCTATTGCCCATAGTTTTGGGGTTCTAGGGCGACTTAAATTGACCATAAGACCCGATACATGTTTGAGACCTATGGCCAAAAACTCATCGTTTTTGCGTTTTACGACCTTTTTCATAAGCTATTGCCCACAGTTTTTTGGTTTCGGGGCGAGTTACATGGCCCATAAGATCTGATAAATGTTTGAGAGTTATGACAAAAACTCGTCGTTTTCGAGTTTTATGGCCGTTTTCATGAGCTATTGCCCACAGTTTTGGGTTTTAGGGTGATTTACATTGACCGTAAGACCCGCTACATGATTGAGATTTATGACCAAAAACTCATCGTTTTCGCGTTTTATGGCCGTTTTTATGAGCTATTGCCCACAGTTTTGGGGTTCTAGAGCGACCTACATGGCTCGTAAGATCTGATACATGTTTGAGAGATATGACCAAAAACTCGCCATTTTCTCGTTTTATGCCCTTCTTAATGTGCTATTGCCCACAATTTGACAAAAAAACTCGTCGTTTTCACGTTTTATGGCTGTTTTGTTGAGCTATTGCCCATAGTTTTGGGGTTCTAGCGCGATTTACAATGACCGTAAGACCCTTCTGCATGTATAACGAGATTTGTGAACAAAACTCGTTATTTTCGCATTTTATGGCTGTTTTGATTAGCAATTGCACACATTTTTGTGGTTCTAGGGCAACTTAAAATGACCGTAAGACCCGATACATGTTTGAGAGTTATGACCAAAAACTCGATGCTTTCGCGTTTTAATGCTGTTTTCTTGAGCTATTGTCCACAGATTTCGGGTTCTATGTCAATTTGCCCCCGTAGGACCCGATACATCTTTGAGAGTTATGACCAAAAACTTGACGCTTTCGAATTTTACAGCTATTTTGATGAGACATTGCCCACAGTTCTGTGGTTCCGGGGCGAGTTGCATGGCCCATAAGATATGATACATGTTTGAGAGTTATGACCAAAAACACATCGTTTTCGAGTTTTATGGCCATTCTCATGAGCTATTGCCCATAGTTTCGCGGTTTTAGGGCGACTTAAAATGACCGTAAGATCCGATACATGTTTGAGAGTTATGACCAGAAACTCGACGTTTCCGCGTTTTATGGCCGTTTTCATGAGCTATTGTCCATAGTTTCGGATTCTAGGGTGACTTATAATGACCGTAAGACCCGCTACATGTTTGAGGTTTATGACCAAAAACTCAATGTTTTCGCATTTTACGGCGGTTTTCATGAGCTATTGCCCACAGTTTTGCGGTTCTAGGTCAATCTACATGGCCCATAAGATTCGATACATGTTTGAGAGATCTGACCAAAAACTCATCATTTTCTTGTTTTATGGCCTTCGTGATGGTGCTAATGCCCACAATTTGACCAAAAGTCATCATTTTTGCGTTTTATGGCCGTCTTGCTGAGCTATTGCCCATAGTTTTTGGGTTCTAGGGCGATTTACAACGACCGTAAGACCTGCTACATGTTTGAGATTTATGAACAAAACTCGTTGTTTCCGCGTTTTATGGCCATTTTCATGAGCTATTGTCCACATTTTGGGGTTCTAGGGCGACTTACAATGACCATAAGACCAAATACATTTGTTAGAGTTATGACCTAAAACTCATCGTTTTCGCGTTTTATGACCATTTTCATAAGATATTGCCCACAGTTTTGTGGTTCCGGGGCGAGTTACATGGCCCATAACATCTGATCAATATTTGAGAGTTATGACAAAAAACTCGTCGTTTTCGAGTTCTATGGCCATTTTTCATTAGCTATTGCCCATTGTTTTGGGTTTGAGGGCGATTTATAATGACTGTAAGGCCCGCTACATGTTTGTGATATATGACCAAAAACTCATCGTTTTCGCGTTTTATGGCCGTTTTATGAGCTATTGCCCATAGTTTTGGGGTTCTAGAGCGACCTACATGGCTCGTAAGATCCGATATATGTTTGAGAGATATGACCAAAAACTCATCAATTTCTCGTTTTATGCCCTTTTTGATGTGATATTGCCCACAATTTGACAAAAAACTCGTCGTTTTCACGTTTTATTGCTGTTTTGTTGAGCTATTCCCCATAGTTTTGGGGTTCTAGGGCGATTTACAATGAGCGTAAGACCTTCTACATGTTTGAGATTTGTAAACAAAACTCGTTATTTTCGCATTTTACGGCTGTTCTGATTATCTATTGCACATAGTTTTGTGGTTCTAGGGCGACTTAAAATGGCCGTAAGACCCGATACATGTTTCAGAGTTATGACCAAAAAGTGGATGTTTCCGTGTTTTACGGTTGTTTTCTTGAGCTATTGCCCACAGATTTGGGGTTCTACGTCGATTTGCCCCCATATGACCCGATACATGTTTGAGAGTTATGACCAAAAACTTGACACTTTTGCATTTTACGGCCGTTTTCATGAGGTATTGCCCACAGTTTTGTGGTTCCGGGGCGAGTTGCATGGCCCATAAGATCTGATGCATGTTTAAGAGTTATGACCAAAAACTCATCGTTTTTGAGTTTTATGGCCGTTTTCATGAGCTATTGCCCACAGTTTCACGGTTTTAGGGCGATTTAAATGACCGTAAGACCCGATACATGTTTGAGTGTTATGACCAAAAACTCCATGTTTCTGCATTTTACGGTCGTTTTCATGAGCTATTGCCCACAATTTTAGGTTCTAGGATGACTTACAATGACCGTAAGACCCGCTACATGTTTGAGATGTATGGCCAAAAATTCGATGTTTTCACGTTTTACGGCAGTTTTCATGACCCATTGCCCATAGTTTTGGGGTTCTAGGGCAATCTGCATGGCCCATAAGATCTGATACATGTTTGAGAGATATGACCAAAAACTCGTCATTTTCTTGTTTTATGGCCTTCGTGAGTTTTAAGACCCGCTACATCTTTGTGATATATGACCAAAAACTCATCGTTTTCTCGTTTTATGGCCGTTTTATGAGCTATTGCCCACAGTTTTGGGGTTTCTAGGTCAATCTGCATGGCTCATAAGATCCGATACATGTTTGAGAGATATGACCAAAAGCTCATCAATTTCCCGTTTTATGGCCTTTTTGATGTGATATTGCCCATAATTTGACAAAAATTCGTCGTTTTCACGTTTTATGGCTGTTTTGTTGAGCTATTCCCCATAGTTTTGGGGTTCTAGGGCGATTTACAATGAGCGTAAGACCCTCTACATGTTTGAGATTTGTGAACAAAACTCGTTATTTTCGCATTTTACGGCTGTTCTGATTAGCTATTGCACACAGTTTTGCGGTTCTAGGGCGACTTAAAATGGTCGTAAGACCCGATACATGTTTCAGAGTTATGACCAAAAATTCGATGTTTCCGTGTTTTACGGCTGTTTTCTTGAGCTATTGGCCACATATTTGGGGTTCTACGTCGATTTGCCCCCATAGGACCCGATACATGTTTGAGAGTTATGACCAAAAACTTGACACTTTTGCATTTTACTGCCGTTTTCATGAGGTATTGCCCACAGTTTTGTCGTTCCGGGGCGAGTTGCATGGCCCATAAGATCTGATGCATGTTTGAGAGTTATGACCAAAAACTCATCGTTTTCGAGTTTTATGGCCGTTTTCATGAGCTATTGCCCACAGTTTCGCGGTTTTAGGGCGACTTAAAATGACCGTAAGACCCGATACATGTTTGAGTGTTATGACCAAAAACTCGATGTTTCCGCATTTTACGGTCGTTTTCATGAGCTATTGCCCACAATTTTAGGTTCTAGGGTGACTTACAATGACCGTAAGACCCGATACATGGTTGAGATTTATGAACAAAACTCGTTGTTTTCGCGTTTTATGGCCATTTTCATGACCTATTTCCCACAGTTTTGGGGTTCTAGGGCGACTTAAATTGACCATAAGACCCGATACATGTTTGAGACCTATGACCAAAAACTCATCGTTTTCGCGTTTTACGACCTTTTTCATAAGCTATTGCCCAGAGTTTTTTGGTTTCGGGGCGAGTTACATGGCCCATAAGATCTGATAAATGTTTGAGAGTTATGACAAAAACTCGTCGTTTTCGAGTTTTATGGCCGTTTTCATGAGCTATTGCCCACAGTTTTGGGTTTTAGGGTGATTTACATTGACCCTAAGACCCGCTACATGTTTGAGATTTATGACCAAAAACTCATCATTTTCGCGTTTTATGGCCGTTTTTATGAGCTATTGCCCACAGTTTTGGGGTTCCAGAGCGACCTACATGGCTCGTAAGATCTGATACATGTTTGAGAGATATGACCAAAAACTCGCCATTTTCTCGTTTTATGGCCTTGTTAATGTGCTATTGCCCGAAATTTGACAAAAAACTCGTCGTTTTCACGTTTTATAGCTGTTTCGTTGAGCTATTACCCATAGTTTTGGGGTTCTAGCGCGATTTACAATGACCATAAGACCCTCTGATGTTTGAGATTTGTGAACAAACCTCGTTATTTTCGCATTTTATGGCCGTTTTGATTAGCAATTGCACATAGTTTTGCGGTTCTAGGGTAACTTAAAATGACCGTAAGACCCGATACATGTTTGAGTGTTATGACCAAAAACTCGATGTTTTTGCGTTTTACTGCTGTTTTCTTGAGCTATTGCCCATAGATTCGGGGTTCTACGTCGATTTGCCCCTGTAGGACCCGATATATGTTTGAGAGTTATGACCAAAAACTTGACGCTTTTGAATTTTACAGCTGTTTTCATGAGACATTGCCCACAGTTCTATGGTTCCGGGGTGAGTTGCATGGCCCATAAGATATGATACATGTTTGAGAGTTATGACCAAAAACACATCGTTTTCGTGTTTTATGGCTGTTTTCATGAGCTATTGCCCACAGTTTCGCGGTTTTAGGGCGACTTAAAATGACCGTAAGATCCGATACATGTTTGAGAGTTATGACCAGAAACTCGACGTTTCCGTGTTTTATGGCTGTTTTCATGAGCTATTGTCCACAGTTTCGGATTCTAGGGTGACTTATAATGACCGTAAGACCCGCTACATGTTTGAGGTTTATGACTAAAAACTCAATGTTTTCGCATTTTACGGCGGCTTTCATGAGCTATTGCCCACAGTTTTGCGGTTCTAGGTCAATATGCATGGCCCATAAGATTCGATACATGTTTGAGAGATATGACCAAAAACTCATCATGTTCTTGTTTTATGGCCTTCGTGATGTGCTATTGTCCACAATTTGACCAAAAGTCATCGTTTCTGTGTTTCATGTCCGTTTTGCTGATCTATTGCCCATAGTTTTGGGGTTCTAGGGCGATTTACAACGACCGTAAGACCCGCTACGTGTTTGAGATTTATGAACAAAACTCGTTGTTTCCGCGTTTTATGGCCATTTTCATGAGCTATTGTCCACATTTTGGGGTTCTAGGGCGACTTACAATGACCATAAGACCAAATACATGTGTTAGAGTTATGACCTAAAACTCATCGTTTTCGCGTTTTATGACCATTTTCATAAGATATTGCCCACAGTTTTGTGGTTCCGGGGCGAGTTACATGGCCCATAACATCTGATCAATATTTGAGAGTTATGACAAAAATACTCGTCGTTTTCGAGTTCTATGGCCATTTTCATTAGCTATTGCCCATTGTTTTGGGTTTCAGGGCGATTTATAATGACTGTAAGACCCGCTACATGTTTGTGATATCTGACCAAAAACTCATCGTTTTCGCGTTTTATGGCCGTTTTATGAGCTATTGCCCATAGTTTTTGGGGTTCTAGAGCGACCTACATGGCTCGTAAGATCCGATATATGTTTCAGAGATATGACCAAAAACTCATCAATTTCTCGTTTTATGCCCTTTTTGATGTGATATTGCCCACAATTTGACAAAAAACTCGTCGTTTTCACGTTTTATTGCTGTTTTGTTGAGCTATTCCCCATAGTTTTGGGGTTCTAGGGCGATTTACAATGAGCGTAAGGCCTTCTACATGTTTGAGATTTGTAAACAAAACTCGTTATTTTCGCATTTTACGGTTGTTCTGATTATCTATTGCACATAGTTTTGTGGTTCTAGGGCGACTTAAAATTGCCGTAAGACCCGATACATGTTTCAGAGTTATGACCAAAAAGTGGATGTTTCCGTGTTTTACGGTTGTTTTCTTGAGCTATTGCCCACAGATTTGGGGTTCTACGTCGATTTGCCCTCATATGACCCGATACATGTTTGACAGTTATGACCAAAAACTTGACACTTTTGCATTTTACGGCCGTTTTCATGAGGTATTGCCCACAGTTTTGTGGTTCCGGGGCGAGTTGCATGGCCCATAAGATCTGATGCATGTTTAAGAGTTATGACCAAAAACTCATCGTTTTCGAGTTTTATGGCCGTTTTCATGAGCTATTGCCCAGAGTTTCACGGTTTTAGGGCGACTTAAAATGACCGTAAGACCCGATACATGTTTGAGTGTTATGACCAAAAACTCCATGTTTCTGCATTTTACGGTCGTTTTCATGAGCTATTGCCCACAATTTTAGGTTCTAGGGTGACTTACAATGACCGAAAGACCCGCTACATGTTTGAGATGTATGACCAAAAATTCGATTTTTTCGCGTTTTACGGAGGTTTTCATGACCTATTGCCCATAGTTTTTGGGTTCTAGGGCAATCTGCATGGCCCATAAGATCTGATACATGTTTGAGAGATATGACCAAAAACTCGTCATTTTCTTGTGTTATGGCCTTCGTGATGTGCTATTGTCCATAGTTTGACCAAAAGTCATGGTTTCCGTGTTTTATGGCCTTTTTTGAGCTATTGCCCATAGTTTTGAGGTGCTAGGGCGATTTACAATGACCTTCAGAGCCGATACATGTTTGAGATTTATGAACAAAACTCGTTGTTTTCGCATTTTATGGCCATTTTCATGACCTATTGCCCACAGTTTTGGGGTTCTAGGGCGACTTAAATTGATCGCAAGACCCGATACATGTTTGATACCTATGACCAAAAACTCATCGTTTTTGCGTTTTACGACCGTTTTCATAAGCTATTGCCCACAGTTTTGTGGTTTTGGGGCGAGTTGCATGGCCCATAAGATCTGATAAATGTTTGAGAGTTATGACAAAAAATCGTCGTTTTCGAGTTTTATGGCTGTTTTCATGAGCTATTGCCCACAGTTTTGGGTTTTAGGGTGATTTACATTGACCGTAAGACCTGCTACATGTTTGAGATTTATGACCAAAAACTCATCGTTTTCGCGTTTTATGGCCGTTTTTATTAGCTATTACCCACAGTTTTGGGGTTCTAGAGCGACCTACATGGCTCGTAAGATCTGATACATGTTTGAGAGATATGACCAAAAACTCATCATTTTCTCGTTTTATGGCCTTCTTAATGTGCTATTGCCCACAATTTGACAAAAAACTCGTCGTTTTCGAGTTTTATGGCCGTTTTCATGAGCTATTGCCCACAGTTTCGCGGTTTTAGGGTGACTTAAAATGACCGTAAGATCCGATACATGTCTGAGAGTTATGATCAGAGACTCGACATTTCCACGTTTTATGGCCGTTTTCATGAGCTATTGTCCACAGTTTCGGATTCTAGGGTGACTTATAATGACCGTAAGACCCGCTACATGTTTGAGGTTTATGACCAAAAACTCAATGTTTTCGCATTTTACGGCGGTTTTCATGAGCTATTGCCCGCAGTTTTGTGGTTCTAGGTCAATCTGTATGACCCATAAGATTCGATACATGTTTGAGAGATATGACCAAAAACTCATCATTTTCTTGTTTTATGGCCTTCATGATGTGCTATTGCCCACAATTTGACCAAAAGTCATCATTTCTGTGTTTTATGGCCGTTTTGCTGAGCTATTGCCCATAGTTTTGGGGTTCTAGGGCGATTTACAACGACCGTAAGACCCGCTACGTGTTTGAGATTTATGAACAAAACTCGTTGTTTTCGCGTTTTATGGCCATTTTCATGAGCTATTGCCCACAGTTTTGGGGTTCTAGGGCGACTTACAATGACCATAAGACCAAATACATGTGTTAGAGTTATGACCTAAAACTCATCGTTTTCGTGTTTTATGACCATTTCATAAGATATTGCCCACAGTTTTGTGGTTCCGGGGCGAGTTACATGGCCCATAACATCTGATCAATATTTGAGAGTTATGACAAAAAAACTCATCGTTTTCGAGTTCTATGGCCGTTTCCATTAGCTATTGCCCATAGTTTTGGGTTTCAGGGCGATTTACAATGACTGTAAGATCCACTACATGTTTGTGATATATGTCCAAGAACTCATCGTTTTCGCGTTTTATGGCCATTTTATGAGCTATTGCCCACAGTTTGGGGGTTCTAGAGCGACCTACATGGCTCGTAAGATCCGATATATGTTTGAGAGATATGACCAAAAACTCATCAATTTCTCGTTTTATGCCCTTTTTGATGTGATATTGCCCACAGTTCTGTGGTTCTGGGGCGAGTTGCATGGACCATATTATCTAATGCATGTTTGAGAGTTATGACCAAAAACTCATCGTTTTCGAGTTTTATGGCCGTTTTCATGAGCTATTGCCCATAGTTTCGCGGTTTTAGGGCAACTTAAAATGACCGTAAGACCCGATACATGTTTAAGTGTTATGACCAAAAACTCGACGTTTCCGCATTTTACGGTCGTTTTCATGAGCTATTGTCCACAATTTCGGATTCTAGGGTGACTTACAATGACCGTAAGACCCGCTACATGTTTGAGATTTATGACCAAAAACTCGATGTTTTCACGTTTTGCGGCAGTTTTCATGAGCTATTGCCCACAGTTTTGCGGTTCTAGGTCAATTTGCATGGCCCATAAGATTCGATACATGTTTGAGAGATATGACCAAAAACTCATCATTTTCTTGTTTTATGGCCTTCGTGATGTGCTATTGCCCACAATTTGACCAATAGTCATTGTTTCTGCGTTTTATGGCCGTTTTACTGAGCTATTGCCCATAATTTTGAGGTTCTAGGGCGATTTACAACGACCGTAAGACCCGATACGTGTTTGAGATTTATGAACAAAACTCGTTGTTTCCGCATTTTATGGCCATTTTCATGAGCTATTGCCCACTGTTTTGGGGTTCGAGGGCGTCTTACAATGACCATAAGACCAAATACATGTTTGGGAGTTATGACCTAAAACTCATCATTTTCTTGTTTTATGACCATTTTCATAAGATATTGCCCACAGTTTTGTGGTTCCGGGGCGAGTTGCATGGCCCATAGCATCTGATAAATGTTTGAGAGTTATGACAAAAAAAACTCGTCGTTTTTGAGTTCTATGGCCGTTTTCATTTGCTATTTCCCATAGTTTTGGGTTTCAGGGCGATTTACAATGACTGTAAGACCCGCTACATGTTTGTGATATATGACCAAAAACTCATCGTTTTCGTGTTTTATGGCCGTTTTATGAGCTATTGCCCACAGTTTTGGGGTTTCTAGGTCAATCTGCATGGCTCATAAGATCCGATACATGTTTGAGAGTTATGACCAAAAACACATCGTTTTTGAGTTTTATGGCCGTTTTCATGAGCTATTGCTCACAGTTTCGCGGTTTTAGGGCGACTTAAAATGACCGTAAGATCCGACACATGTTTGAGAGTTATGACCAGAAACTCGACGTTTCCGCATTTTACGGTCATTTTCATGAGCTATTGTCCACAATTCGGATTCTAGGGTGACTTACAATGACCGTAAGACCCGCTACATGTTTGAGATTTATGACCAAAAACTCGATGTTTTCGCGTTTTGCGGCAGTTTTCATGAGCTATTGCCCACAATTTTGCGGTTCTAGGTCAATTTGCATGGCCCATAAGATTCGATACATGTTTGAGAGATATGACCAAAAACTCATCATTTTCTTGTTTTATGGCCTTCGTGATGTGCTATTGCCCACAATTTGACCAATAGTCATTGTTTCTGCGTTTTATGGCCGTTTTACTGAGCTATTGCCCATAATTTTGAGGTTCTAGGGCGATTTACAACGACCGTAAGACCCGATACGTGTTTGAGATTTATGAACAAAACTCGTTGTTTCCGCATTTTATGGCCATTTTCATGAGCTATTGCCCACAGTTTTGGGGTTCGAGGGCGTCTTACAATGACCATAAGACCAAATACATGTTTGGGAGTTATGACCTAAAACTCATCATTTTCTTGTTTTATGACCATTTTCATAAGATATTGCCCACAGTTTTGTGGTTCCGGGGCGAGTTGCATGGCCCATAGCATCTGATAAATGTTTGAGAGTTATGACAAAAAAAACTCGTCGTTTTTGAGTTCTATGGCCGTTTTCATTTGCTATTTCCCATAGTTTTGGGTTTCAGGGCGATTTACAATGACTGTAAGACCCGCTACATGTTTGTGATATATGACCAAAAACTCATCGTTTTCGTGTTTTATGGCCGTTTTATGAGCTATTGCCCACAGTTTTGGGGTTTCTAGGTCAATCTGCATGGCTCATAAGATCCGATACATGTTTGAGAGTTATGACCAAAAACACATCGTTTTTGAGTTTTATGGCCGTTTTCATGAGCTATTGCTCACAGTTTCGCGGTTTTAGGGCGACTTAAAATGACCGTAAGATCCGACACATGTTTGAGAGTTATGACCAGAAACTCGACGTTTCCGCATTTTACGGTCATTTTCATGAGCTATTGTCCACAATTCGGATTCTAGGGTGACTTACAATGACCGTAAGACCCGCTACATGTTTGAGATTTATGACCAAAAACTCGATGTTTTCGCGTTTTGCGGCAGTTTTCATGAGCTATTGCCCACAATTTTGCGGTTCTAGGTCAATTTGCATGGCCCATAAGATTCGATACATGTTTGAGAGATATGACCAAAAACTCATCATTTTCTTGTTTTATGGCCTTCGTGATGTGCTATTGCCCACAATTTGACCAATAGTCATTGTTTCTGCGTTTTATGGCCGTTTTTCTGAGCTATTGCCCATAATTTTGGGGTTCTAGGGCGATTTACAACGACCGTAAGCCCCGATACGTGTTTGAGATTTATGAACAAAACTCGTTGTTTCCGCATTTTATGGCCATTTTCATGAGCTATTGCCCACAGTTTTGGGGTTCGAGGGCGTCTTACAATGACCATAAGACCAAATACATGTTTGGGAGTTATGACCTAAAACTCATCGTTTTCTTGTTTTACGACCATTTTCATAAGATATTGCCCACAGTTTTGTGGTTCCGGGGCGATTTGCATGGCCCATAACATCTGATAAATGTTTGAGAGTTATGACAAAAAACTCGTCGTTTTCGAGTTCTATGGCCGTTTTCATTTGCTATTTCCCATAGTTTTGGGTTTCAGGGCGATTTACAATGACTGTAAGACCCGCTACATGTTTGTGATATATGACCAAAAACTCATCGTTTTCGCGTTTTATGGCCGTTTTATGAGCTATTGCCCACAGTTTTGGGGTTTCTAGGTCAATCTGCATGGCTCATAAGATCCGATACATGTTTGAGAGTTATGACCAAAAACACATCGTTTTTGAGTTTTATGGCCGTTTTCATGAGCTATTGCTCACAGTTTCGCGGTTTTAGGGCGACTTAAAATGACCGTAAGATCCGACACATGTTTGAGAGTTATGACCAGAAACTCGACGTTTCCGCATTTTACCTTCGTTTTCATGAGCTATTGTCCACAATTTCGGATTCTAGGGTGACTTACAATGACCGTAAGACCCGCTACATGTTTGAGATTTATGACCAAAAACTCGATGTTTTCGCGTTTTGCGGCAGTTTTCATGAGCTATTGCCCACAGTTTTGCGGTTCTAGGTCAATTTGCATGGCCCATAAGATTCGATACATGTTTGAGAGATATGACCAAAAACTCATCATTTTCTTGTTTTATGGCCTTCGTGATGTGCTATTGCCCACAATTTGACCAATAGTCATTGTTTCTGCGTTTTATGGCCGTTTTGCTGAGCTATTGCCCATAATTTTGGGGTTCTAGGGCGATTTACAACGACCGTAAGCCCCGATACGTGTTTGAGATTTATGAACAAAACTCGTTGTTTCCGCATTTTATGGCCATTTTCATGAGCTATTGCCCACAGTTTTGGGGTTCGAGGGCGTCTTTCAATGACCATAAGACCAAATACATGTTTGGGAGTTATGACCTAAAACTCATCGTTTTCTTGTTTTACGACCATTTTCATAAGATATTGCCCACAGTTTTGTGGTTCCGGGGCGAGTTGCATGGCCCATAACATCTGATAAATGTTTGAGAGTTATGACAAAAAAACTCGTCGTTTTCGAGTTCTATGGCCGTTTTCATTTGCTATTTCCCATAGTTTTGGGTTTCAGGGCGATTTAAAATGACTGTAAGACCCGCTACATGTTTGTGATATATGACCAAAAACTCATCGTTTTCGCGTTTTATGGCCGTTTTATGAGCTATTGCCCACAGTTTTGGGGTTTCTAGGTCAATTTGCATGGCTCATAAGATCCGATACATGTTTGAGAGATATGACCAAAAACTCATCAATTTCTCGTTTATGGCCTTTTTGATGTCATATTGCCCACAATTTGACAAAAAACTCCTTGTTTTCACGTTTTATGGCTGTTTTGTTGAGTTATTCCCCATAGTTTTGGGGTTCTAGGGCCATTTACAATGAGCGTAAGACCCTCTACATGTTTGAGATTTGTGAACAAAACTCGTTATTTTCGCATTTTACGGCTGTTCTGATTAGCTATTGCACACAGTTTTGCGGTTCTAGGGCGACTTAAAATGGCCGTAAGACCCGATACATGTATTAGAGTTATGACCAAAAAGTCGATGTTTCCGTGTTTTACGGCTGTTTTCCTGAGGTATTGCCCACAGATTTGGGGTTCTACGTCGAGTTGCCCCCATAGGACCCGGTACATGTTTGAGAGTTATGACAAAAAACTTGACGCTTTCGAATTTTACAGCTGTTTTCATGAGCCATGGCCCATAGTTCTGTGGTTCTGGGGCGAGTTGCATGGCCCATAAGATCTAATACATGTTTGAGAGTTATGACCAAAAACACATCGTTTTTGAGTTTTATGGCCGTTTTCATGAGCTATTGCTCACAGTTTCGCGGTTTTAGGACGACTTAAAATGACCGTAAGATCCAACACATGTTTGAGAGTTATGACCAGAAACTCGACGTTTCCGCATTTTACGGTCGTTTTCATGAGCTATTGTCCATAATTTCGGATTCTAGGGTGACTTACAATGACCGTAAGACCCGCTACATGTTTGAGATTTATGAGCAAAAACTCGATGTTTTCGCGTTTTGCGGCAGTTTTCATGAGCTATTGCCCACAGTTTTGCCGTTCTAGGTCAATTTGCATGGCCCATAAGATTCGATACATGTTTGAGAGATATGACCAAAAACTCATCATTTTCTTGTTTTATGGCCTTCGTGATGTGCTATTGCCCACAATTTGACCAATAGTCATTGTTTCTGCGTTTTATGGCCGTTTTGCTGAGCTATTGCCCATAATTTTGGGGTTCTAAGGCGATTTACAACGACCGTAAGACCCGATACGTGTTTGAGATTTATGAACAAAACTCGTTGTTTCCGCATTTTCATGAGCTATTGCCCACAGTTTTGGGGTTCGAGGGCGTCTTACAATGACCATAAGACCAAATACATGTTTGGGAGTTATGACCTAAAACTCATCGTTTTCTTGTTTTACGACCATTTTCATAAGATATTGCCCACAGTTTTGTGGTTCCGGGACGAGTTGCATGGCCCATAACATCTGATAAATGTTTGAGAGTTATGACAAAAAACTCGTCGTTTTCGAGTTCTATGGCCGTTTTCATTTGCTATTTCCCATACTTTTGGGGTTCTAGGGCGATTTACAACGACCGTAAGCCCCGATACGTGTTTGAGATTTATGAACAAAACTCGTTGTTTCCGCATTTTATGGCCATTTTCATGAGCTATTGCCCACAGTTTTGGGGTTCGAGGGCGTCTTACAATGACCATAAGACCAAATACATGTTTGGGAGTTATGACCTAAAACTCATCGTTTTCTTGTTTTACGACCATTTTCATAAGATATTGCCCACAGTTTTGTGGTTCCGGGGCGAGTTGCATTGCCCATAACATCTGATAAATGTTTGAGAGTTATGACAAAAAAACTCGTCGTTTTCGAGTTCTATGGCCGTTTCCATTTGCTATTTCCCATAGTTTTGGGTTTCAGGGCGATTTACAATGACTGTAAGACCCGCTACATGTTTGTGATATATGACCAAAAACTCATCGTTTTCGCGTTTTATGGCCGTTTTATGAGCTATTGCCCACAGTTTTGGGGTTTCTAGGTCAATCTGCATGGCTCATAAGATCCGATACATGTTTGAGAGTTATGACCAAAAACACATCGTTTTTGAGTTTTATGGCTGTTTTCATGAGCTATTGCTCACAGTTTCGCGGTTTTAGGGCGACTTAAAATGACCGTAAGATCCGATACATGTTTGAGAGATATGACCAAAAACTCATCAATTTCTCTTTTATGGCCTTTTTGATGTCATATTGCCCACAATTTGACAAAAAACTCGTTGTTTTCACGTTTTATGGCTGTTTTGTTGAGTTATTCCCCATAGTTTTGGGGTTCTAGGGCGATTTACAATGAGCGTAAGACCCTCTACATGTTTGAGATTTGTGAACAAAACTCGTTATTTTTGCATAATACGGCTGTTCTGATTAGCTATTGCACACAATTTTGCGGTTCTATGGCGACTTAAAATGGTCGTAAGACCCGATACATGTTTTAGAGTTATGACCAAAAACTCGATGTTTTCGCGTTTTACGGCAGTTTTCATGAGCTATTGCCCATAGTTTTGGGGTTCTAGGGCAATCTGCATGGCCCATAAGATTTGATACATGTTTGAGAGATATGACCAAAAACTCGTCATTTTCTCGTTTTATGGCCTTCGTGATGTGATATTATCCACAATTTGACCAAGAGTCATGGTTTCCATGTTTTATGGCCGATTTCTTGAGCTATTGCCCATAGTTTTGAGGTGCTAGGCCGATTTACAACGACCGTAAGACCTGATACATGTTTGAGATTTATGAATAAAACTCGTTGTTTTCGCATTTTATGGCCATTTTCATGACCTATTGTCCACAGTTTTGGGGTTCTAGGGCGACTTAAAATGACCGTAAGACCCGATACTTGTTTCGGAGCTATGACCAAAAACTCATCATTTTCGTGTTTTTCGACCGTTTTCATAAGCTATTGCCCCCAGTTTTGTGCTTCCGGGTCTTGTTGCATGGCCCATAAGTTCTGATAAATGTTTGGGAGTTATGACAAAAAAACTCATCATTGTCGATTTTATGGCCGTTTTCATGAGCAATTGCCCACAGTTTTGGGTTTTAGGGTGATTTACATTGACCATAAGACCCGCTACAAGTTTGAGATATATGACCAAAAACTCGTCGTTTTCACGTTTTATGGCCGTTTTATGAGCTATTGCCCACAATTTTGGGGTTCTAGGGCGACCTACATGGCTCGTAAGATCCGATACATGTTTGAGAGATATGAGCAAAAACTCATCAATTTCTCGTTTTATGGCCTTGCCCACAATTTGACAAAAAACTCGTCGTTTTCACGTTTTATGGTTATTTTGTTGAGATATTCCCCATAGTTTTGGGGTTATAGGGCGATTTACAATGAGCGTAAGACCCTCTGCATGTTTGATATTTGTGAACAAAAGTCGTTATCTTCGCATTTTACAGCTGTTCTGATTAGCTATTGCACACAGTTCTGTGGTTCTAGGGCAACATAAAATGACCGTAACACCCGATACATGTTTCAGGGTTATGACCAAAAACTTGATGTTTTCGCACTTTACGGCTATTTTCTTGAGCTATTGCCCATAGATTTGGGGTTCCACGTCGATTTGCCCCTATAGGACCTGATACATGTTTGAAAGTTATGACCAAAACCCTAAACCCTAAACCCAAAAACTCGATGTTTCCGCATTTTACGGTCGGTTTCATGAGCTATTGCCCACAGTTTTTGGTTCTAGGGTGACTTACAATGACCGTAAGACCCGCTACATGTTTGAGATTTATGACCAAAAACTTGATGTTTTCGCGTTTTACGGCAGTTTTCATGAGCTATTGCCCATAGTTTTGGGGTTTTAGGGCAATCTGCATGGCCCATCAGATTTGATACATGTTTGAGATATATGACCAAAAACTCGTCATTTTCTCATTTTATGGCCTTCGTGATGTGCTATTGTCCACAGTTTGACCAAGAATTATGGTTTCCGCGTTTTATGGCCGTTTTCTTGAGCTATTGCCAATAGTTTTGAGGTGCTTGGCCGATTTACAACGACCGTAAGACCCGATACATGTTTGAGATTTATGAATAAAACTCGTTGTTTTCACGTTTTATGGCCATTTTCATGACCTATTGTCCATAGTTTTGGGGTTCTAGGCCGACTTAAAATGACCATAAGACCTGATACATGATTGAGATCTATGACCAAAAACTCATCATTTTCGTGTTTTACGACCGTTTTCATAAGCTATTGCCCATAGTTTTGTGGTTCCGGGGCGAGTTGCATGGCCCATAAGATCTGATAAATGTTTGAGAGTTATGACAAAAAACTCGTCGTTTTCGAGTTTTATGGCTGTTTTCATGAGCTATTGCCCACAGTTTTGGGTTTTAGGGGATTTACATTGACCGTAAGACCCGCTACATGTTTGAGATTTATGACCAAAAACTCATTGTTTTCGCGTTTTATGGCCGTTTTTATGTGTTATTGCCCACAATTTTGGGGTTCTGGGGCGACCTACATGGCTCATAAGATCTGATACATGTTTGAGAGATATGACCTGACGAGGGTTTAACTAATCAATGCCCATTTTTATGGACTTGGGTTTTGGAGAAGGAGGGAGCGCTGGAGACATCTATCGGCTAGCAAACAAGCACACGGGGGACTCAAAGATTTACCCAGGTTGAGGCCTCGTAGAGGTCCCTACTCCTCCTTGTCTGCTCGTGCAATTATCAAAGGAAACTAGGGTTGTGGAAACTAGGGTTGTGTGTGTCCTCCTCGCCGCCCCCTCCTAGCCTTTATATAGGTAGGCTAGGTCTCAGGTAGCAGGTTGAGTCGGTTACAAGTTACGGTTTTTCCCCTTCAAACTTTCTATCTTTAAGTTCTTGTTCTTCAAGCAATCGATAGTCCATAGGTTACTTGAGTCCTTCATTTGGGCCTTGGCGACACCGTGGGCCTTTATGTATTTAGGCCGTATATACCAAGCTCGAGTACCTGTAGGGTATACCCATGTCAGTAGCCCTCGAGTGTCCAGTGGAATCGCAGATTCGACTGGGGACTTTTGGAAGTCTTTCGAGTGCATGAATGAGTATATTTTTGACTGCTTTATTTGTGTCATAGGGATTTTTGATACGCAATCTACTCGAACTCGAGTCCCCGGACTCAAATCCGAAAAAGTGCTAGTGTAATTCGACTCAAGCTGCGGAGGTCTTACAGGAGTCGAACTCCAGTTATATGGGTGTGAGCACTCGACGCGTCCGTCAAGGCATGTTCATCGTACCTGTAGGGACGGATACATTTCGGTTAGTGCGTAGCTAATGTGTTGTCAGGCCTTATTCAGGTCTTGCCTTCACGCTCTAAGCGTGACATCCGAATTTTATCATCGCGGAGACGATTCGGGTGACCCAGGAGACGCAGTCTCTTTGTATGGAAAAATTATGAGGCGGTGTCGCCATGAGCTTCGAGTGTGGATGTTATCAACACATAGTTTTTTTGTATAAATAATCATAGGGTGAGCGACCAGCGCTCCCTATGGGAGTAGCCCCCGAGTGCTTGGTTGAGTCGAAGACTCAGGCAGGGACTGAAGAATCTTTTTGTGATTGCTGTCGTCTTTTGTTTGCTTGTTTCAGTCGAATTTGTTTCTGGCGCTCCCTATGGGAGTAACCCATGTCCATAGTCAAGCCATGCTTTGAGTGGTTCGATTTGCTTTGATTATCCATGTTCCTGAAAAAGAAGAAGAAATAAAAATCATAGGGTGCACGACCAGCGCTCCTTATGGGAGTATCCCCCGAGTGCTTGGTGGAGTCAAAGACTTGAGCAAGGACTAAAGTAGTCGAAGTCTTCTGCTGCGTAGCTTTGATGACGTCAGTGCTGACGATTTCATGACTTCAGTTGCCCGCGTGAGCGAGTTTGACGGGACGTGACGAGCAGTAGGTCCCACTCTCTGACTTTGATTTGACTAGGCGTGCGTAATCTTTATTTTAACTGCGCCTCCTCGATTTCCACGCGTAATGGGAGCAGTGGAGGGACAGTTCGTGCTTCCACTCCTCCACGTGTCCGGCACGATGTTTGCCACGCGTCCAGTAGGGTTTTTCTGAGCCATTGGATTGCATCTTCCAGGGGTTAAGTAGCGGTGCTGTGACAGTAATTTCTCATCTGCTCTCATTCATCCTTTGCTTCCATCGTCATTGCCGCTACTCCTCTGCTCTCTCTATGCTCATCTCTTCCACGACGCTGGACCAGATCCCCTCGTTTCCAAGCTACTTCCTTCAGTCGCATCGCCGCCGCTCAATGGGGAAGAAGAAGGGAGGTGCTGCGGCCGATTCCGCGGCTACCACTGCTGCGGTGAAGAAGAAAGGCGGCTCCACCCTTGCGGGCACCAGCACCGCTGCTGGCGGGAAGAAGAAGGGCACGGGCACCCGCATCACGAATAGCGCGTGGTGTCCCTCCATCATCAAGTCATAGGATCTCCATCTTCTTCGCCAAGACGGAGTGTTGTCCGACACAGTCACCGACGCGCGCGTCCCCGGCGGTGAGACGATTCCTTCTCCTCCCGCTGGTTTTCGAGTGATGTTTTCGGCATTCATCATTCATGGTCTCTCCTTGCCCCTTCACCCCTTTTTTAGGGGCCTCCTTTGTTTCTACGGGCTTCAGCTCCATCAGCTGTCCCCGAACTCTATCCTCCACATCTCTTGCTTCATTACCCTCTGTGAGTGCTAGCTCGAAATCGAGCAACACTTCGGCCTCTTCAAACGCCTCTTCAAGTTGAAGCGCCAATCTGCTTCTGGCTCCTTAGTGTACGATGTAGGTGGTTGCAGAATTCATGTCGACCCATCCGCCACCTATTTCGACATCAAGCTCACAATGTCCATCCAAGTGTGGAGGTACAAGTGGTTCTACATCCGCGATGAGAAGGCTGACGGGGAGCACTTCGAACTCGCGCCTTTCGATCCGGCGATGCCGTGTACGAGGAGGCGGTCTTGGAAAAATGTCATCATGCCTGGCGAGTCCGCGGAGACAGATGTGTTGTACGAGCGTGTCTGCGACCTCGAGAATCGCATCGACAAAGAGGAGGGAGGCTGCGCCCTCATTCGCACCTGGCTGCACCGTCGCGTCCAGCCCCTGCAGGCCAGAGCCCACCCCATGTTTTAGTGGACTGGCGCTGACGATGCCACTCGCGTGTCTGCCGATGGCATGTCCGTGAGTAAGGTGGACAAAAGGGTCCGGCTAGTCACCAAGTACACCGTCAAGGATGTGCTCCCCAGTGAGCTAGTTGTTCCTCCATTTGATGCTACTAATCCTCCTCTCGAGGTATAGTTGTGCTACGCAGTAGCTTAGTTTGTCGATTGCTTCTCTACTGTTTCTTGTCTTTGTGCTAATTTTGTTGTCTGTATGCAGGATTGGGCAGCGTCGCCTTGTATGCCCCTTCTTCCTGAGGGGATTATTCCTCGCGAAGCCTTGGAAGAGGACGAGTCGGGGTCGACCGTCCCATCTGATGTGGAGGAGGAAGCCCCTGAGTCCGGTAGTCCGGATACTCGCAAGCGTTCGCGCGGCGAGGATTCTGATGCGTCGTGTCCTTCGACTCCGGAAGGTGTAGGTGTTGGTGTGGAGTCGCTGATCCCTGCCATCCTGTGAGCGTCGTGGCACCATCCTCTCGCCAGAGGATGCGATTGCCCAAGGAGTCCTCGTCAGAGTCGGGGGAGGCCATTTTGACTTTCACAAATTTGATTGGTAAGTTTTCTAATTTTTTTGCTCTTCTCTAGATTTGCCCTCGTTTGGCTCGTCTCTAGGTTTGCCCTTTCTTGATGTGGATTTTCGTCTTGCAGCCAAGAGGCGTCGTCATCTTATGGCGACGTCCAATTCTTGAAAGAATCAGGAGTCGCGACCTCAAGGGCCAAGAAAGAGGTGAAGCGCGCTCCTTCCCCTCCATTGCTGGCCCATTCCGGGCACAACTCTTCCAGCTCTCCGCATGAAGGGGGCATCGAATGGTTGCCCGGACAACGGTACAACAGACAACTTCGGAGTCATTGGAGGATCATGTAAGTGTGGATTTTCCTCTTTTCATGGTGCAGTCGATGGTATCTATTGCTTATGCTGATCCTTTGTTGTGCGATAGCTCCTTGGGAAGGAAGCCGCGCACTTGGCAGAGCAAGTGCTTGCGATGGGCCGCCAGCATGCGATGCTGGAGACGCGTCATCGCGTGGTTGAGAGTGAGTGTCCTGCACTTCTTCTTCTTCTTCTCCTTTGATATAGTCGACTGATAGTCAAACCTTTTTTGCTGTGTAGCTGAACATAATGCTCTCCTGCGCGATGCTGCCACCATGGAGAAAACTCTCGCCGTGGCTGTAAAGGGTTGCGATGAGGCAATCGTGGCGCATGACGAGGCGCAAAGGCGCGAAGAGGATCTTCGTGCTTCCATTGCATCCAGGGAGAAGTTGTTCGAAGAACAGCTTTACTCGATTGCCAAAGCCCTCTCAGGTACCTTGTTTGGATATCATTGTTGTTCTCTGTTTGTTATTTTGCCATTGGCGTTGATGTTTGATATTCATGTGTTGGTTTGTGTCAGGATGCTAGTGATTTGAGCTTCGATCCTCAGGCCCTTAGCCGTGATGATGCTTTGGCGGGCAAGCTTTCGGCAGCCGAGGACCGCAGCATCGCCATTCAAGATACACTCTCCAAGGCCAAGGGCGTTCTCAGTCGCCTCCGGGAGGAGCTAATGCCCAAGGCTGAGCTAATCGAGAACATGGGCGAGCTGGTGGAGTCTTTCGCCAGGGGTGTTCCCTCCAGCTTCAAGAACTCACTCCGCGCGGCTGGCGCGTCCATGTCACTTGCCATGGTGCAGGCCCACGGAGTCGTGATTGATCCTGCCGCTATGTCGAAGGTGATGCCTATTAGCGCGGACGGCCAACAGGTAGTATTTGCTCCTTTCGCGACTGCGTGTGGTAAATATGGGCCGCAGCTGATAAACATGGTCGTGAAGTATTCCGAGGAGCTACAGCGCGTTAAGAAGGCGGCAAAGGCTGTGGCATCAGGGGCTGGCAGAAAGTCAGTGGCATCTGACACTTCCACGGACTAGATGAAGCCCCCGAAGCCATCAAAGTCGAAGAAGCCAATCGCTCCTTAGTAGCTTTGTAATAGTTAACTAGTTTATGTCCTTTGTTAAGAACATGCCTGCTGGCGAGTGTATCTAGTCTTGAATGCACTTGAATCTTTTGTCTTTGTGTTGATTTGGTCGTCTTATTTGTTTCTATCTTGGCTTGTGGTAGGGTACATCGAGTGATCCTTTGAGGGAAACTCAGGACTCGCCGCCTCTTGATGATACTTTGGCACCACCGCGCTCCAAGGTAGACGAGTTGTCGCTGCTTTCGCGACTGCGTGACCGCGTGAAGAAGCGGGAGCGTGAGTTGCATGTGCTCCGCGGTAACACGGATGTATGGAAGTCGAAAGCGAAAAAGGCCGCTGCCCGCGAGCAGTATCTGCTTGGCGATGTGACGCATCTGGGCAACCAATTCAAGTGTTAGTTTTCTTGCTCTTATCTTTTCCTTGTAGTCACTCGCGATGGTGCGCTGTACTTATGCTGCTGTTGGTGCTTCTTGTAGTTGTTAGCGCGCGTCATCCACAGGATGAGAAGGATAGAATTGCCATTCGTATGCATGATCTCACCTAGGAGAAACTTCAGGAGAGTGGATACTTTTGGGTAGATTATGATCGTGCGATTGCGCTAGCGACCTTGCAGGATCGTGCGTCGCGAGTGCTGCACTTCCTGAAGAAGTCGCAGTCATGCTTGAAGAACATTTATCGGACGATGTTTCCACTGGATGTTACTCCGACGAGCTTGCTGGCCCTCCTTGCCAAGTTTCAGGATCTGACCGCGGTTCACGAGTGTGTGAGGCAACAATTCGTGGCTGGTGGCAAGGCCGCTCTATCGCTGGTGCGACTGCATAGGCCTGACGTAGATGTTGCGGCAATTGTGGCTGGGCCGCCCGCGCCACCAGGCCGGTTCTGCCTGGAATATGGTGCCGCACTACCAGGCCGTGGACCGCCCGGCGGAAGAGATCGTCGACTTCTTTGAAGAACAAACCAACGTTCTCTTGCTGCAGTAGTGGCTTAGTTTGTGTCCTGCACATAAGTGTACCCGTGTTGTAAAGTTCGTGTAAATGTTGTATATAATTTATTGTCGAATACGTACAAAGAGCTTTGTGAGCATGAAGTGTGTTGCACTATGCGAGTCCTTTTCGTTAGCCTGGCCATGCTCTTATCTCAGTCCCTTGTCAACCTGTCAGGTGTGTTGCAGCTGGGTTGATGTTGTGTCAAGGGTTTCGATTGATGTGCCAGCTACTTAGGATATCGCGTTTTGGTTCGTAGAACAGATGTATATAGGGTGGTGTAGCCCCCGAGTCGATAAGTTGCGGAAAAATGAAGGAAGATACAGAGTTTTGGGGCACTTAGCTTTATTTATTTGTGAGACAGTACGTGGTACAATGTGTGGCTAAGTAGCCTTGGCTGAGTGCCTTATTTGCGATGCAAAAGTAAAACGACTAAGGGTAGAAGTGTCGCAACTGTGCGACGTTCCAAGGGTTGGAGTATGCGACTCCTGTCTCTAAATCTTGAAGGCGATAGGTGCCACCAGGGATTACTTCTGTAATCACGTATGGTCCTTCCCAGGGGGACTCGAGCTTGAGATGTCCCTGCTGCTTCAGTCGCAGGACCAGGTCGCCTTTGACGAAGGATCTGGGGCGTAGCCTCCTACTGTGGTAGTTGCGCAGGTTCTGCTGGTAGATCGTTGATCTTTCCGCGGCGATTTCTGTTGCCTCGTCAAGGAGATCGGCGGAGTCTTCGAGTGCGAGGGATGACTCTTGTTTGCTGTAAACGACCACGCGCGGCGCCCTGTACCGTACCTCGGCGGGTAGCACTGCCTCGGCTCCGTGCACCATAAAGAATAGCGTGTAGCCCGTGGCACTATTTGGAGTTGTGCGTAGGCTCTAGAGTACATATTGCAGTTCGTCTGGCTAGCAGCCCGCGACTTGTTTGAGTGGCCGGAGGAGTCGCTTCTTGATGCCGCCGTAGACGAGCCCATTTGCTTTTTCCACCTGACCGTTGGTCTGTGGATGTGCTACAGAGGCGTAGCTGATGTTGATCCCTAGATTCTCGCAGAATTCTTGGAATTCCTTGGATGTGAAGTTCGTCCCATTGTCGGTGACGATGCTGTGTGGAACTCCGAAGCGGCAGACGATGGATTCGAAGAACTTAACTGCGTTGTGTCCTGATTGGTTGGTCACTGGCATGGTCTCAATCCACTTGGTGAACTTGTCGATTGCGACCAAGAGGTAGACGTAGCCTCCTCGTGAGGACCTTGGGAGTTTGCTGACCATGTCGATTCCCCATTGCGCGAACGGCCAGGCCAATGGGATTGGCCGGAGCTCTACGCCCGGTGCGTGCGGCTTATCCGCGAATCATTGGCAAGCGTTGCATTTTTGGACGATGTCCTTGGCATCACGCATGGCCGTAGGCCAATAGAACCCAGCTCGTAGAGCTTTGGCGATGAGGGCGCGACTGCCGGCGTGGTGTCTGCAGGTCCCCTCATGGATGTCGAGGAGAACAGCTCTTCCGTCGGCCGTGGAGACGCATCGCTCGAGTACTCCTATGATGCTGCGTTTATACAGTTCGCCGTTGATAACAACGAATGCCTTGGATCACCGAGCGATGTGCCGTGCATCAGTCGGATCATCCGGTAGCCTTTTGCTGAGGAGGTATGTGATGTACGGTTGCGTCCAGGATTACTCAACCATCATGATGCTCATTGGTCCCTCGAGTCCTGTGTCCAACTCCAAGTCATCGAGTGCCATTGACTCATTGGGCGGCGTAGCCCCTGAGTCCGTTGCTGCGCTTGTTTTCTTCTTTGCGGTGCGCTCGAGAAATACCCCGGGTGGTATGGGGGCGTAGGTAGAGCCTATGTTGGCGAGTGCGTCCGCCTCTTCGTTGCTTTTGTGACCTACGTGCCACAGCTCGCAACCGTCGAAGTCTCCTTCGAGTGTGTTGTAGAGGTCGCGGTACGCGATCATGCTGTCATTCAGTGCGTCGCACTCATGCATTGTTTGGTTGACGACCAGCTTGGAGTCGCCGTATATGATGAGCCTCTTGGCGCCGCAGGCTTTTGCCATCCTCATCCCGTGCAACATGGCCTCGTATTCAGCCTCGTTGTTGGAGGCTGTGAACTGCATTCGCAGGATATACTTCAACTAGTCCCCTTGAGGTGATGTCAGTATGACACCTATGCCTGCTCCGTCCTTCCGCTTTGACCCATCGAAGTGCATTGTCCAGAAGTAGGACATATCTGGTTTGTCCGGGAGCTGGTTCTCCATCCAGTGCACGAGGAAGTCAGGGAGAACTTGTGACTTCATTGCGTCGCGCTTTTCATATGTGATGTCTCGTGGAGACAATTCTATTCCCCAAAGCGTGACTCGTCCCGTGGCATCGGGATTATTGAGGATATGCCCCAATGGGGCGTCGTTGACCACCACGATTGGGTGTTCTTGGAAGTAATGGCGCAGTCGCCGGGCGGTCATGAAAACACCATACGCTACCTTTTGGTAGTGCGGGTACCGCTGTTTTGTTGGCGTGAGGACCTCGCTGAGGTAGTATACTGGGCGTTGTACCCCGTGTACCTTGTTTTCCTCGGCTCGCTCGACGACGAGCACTGTGCTGACCACCTAGTTGGTGGCAGAGATATATAGCAACAGTGGTTCCCTTTCCCGTGGGGTCACTAGTACTGGCGAGGTGGATAGAAGGCGCTTGAGGTCTTCGAATGCTTCCTACGCTTCGTTGGTCCACTCGAACTTTTCATCTTTGCGGAGGAGCTGGTAGAAAGGCAGTGCCTTTTCACCCATCCGACTGATGAATCGACTAAGGGCTGCGATTCGCCTAGCCAGCTGTTGAACGCCCCGTATGTTTTTCGGCTTCTCCATGGCTAGTATGGCTTTTATTTTCTTCGGGTTGCCTCGATTCCCCTCGCGGATATGAGGTACCCGAGTAGTTGCCCAGATGGCACGCCGAAGGCGCATTTGTCTGAATTGAGCTTGATCCGGTAGCGGTCGAGGTTGGCAAAGGTTTCGCGCAAATCGTTGATTAAGGAGGCTTCTTCCTTGGTCTTGATTACTATGTTGTCGACATAGACTTGAATTTTGCGACCCAGTTGTTCCTTGAGGCAAGCCTGCATGCACCGTTGGTAGGTGGTTCCCGCATTTTTTAGCCTGAAGGGCATTGTGTTGTAGCAGAACACACCAAAGGGCGTTGTAAACGCCGTTTTCTCTTGGTCTTCCTCCTTCATTCGAATCTGATTATAGCCTGAGTAGGCGTCGAGGAAGTAGAGGCGCTCGCATCCTGCGGTGGAGTCGATGATCTGGTCGATTCACGGCTACAGGAAGTGATCCTTTGGGCAGTTCTTATTCAAAGAGGTGAAGTCCACGCACATCCGCAGGATATCCATGTCCTTTTTTGGTACCAGCATCTTGTTGGCGAGCCAAGTGCTTTCCTTGATCTCGCGTATGAATTTGGCGTCGAGGAGTCTGTTGATCTCCATGCCAACTGCCTGCGCTCGTGGCTCGGACAATCGCCAAATTGTTTGCTTGACTGGCCTTGCGTCGGGGTTGATGTTGAGTGCGTGCTCGGCGAATTCCCTAGGAACTCCTGGCATGTCCGCAGGACACTAAGCGAAAATTTCCCAGTGCTCACGGAGGAATTCGACGAGCGCGAGTTCCTATGCGGTACTCAAGTTGTTGGCGATGAGGGCCGTCTTGGCGGGATCCAATGGGTGGACCTGCACTTTCTTTGTGTGCACCGATGAGTCGAAGGATAGATCGGGCGAGCTCGGCCGGCTCAGGTGGGGCAGACTGTTGTCTGTTGACTCTTTCAGTCTTGCGAGTTCTTCCTGCATGCCGAAGGACTAGGAAATTCTATTGAATTCCCTGTCGCAGTTGTCGGATCTCTCGAAGTTCCCGTTGATCGTGATGACGCCATTGGGACCTGGCATTTTCATCTGCAGGTAGGCGTAGTGTGGCACTGCCATGAACTTAGCAAACGCGACACGTCCGAGGATGCAGTGGTATTGTGAGGGCCAGTCGACGACCTCAAACTCGATGCGTTTGCGCCGGAAGTTCTTCGGCGTGCCAAAGATGACGTCGAGGTTGATTTTGCCCAGGGGATATACGCCTTTTCCTAGGACGATGCCGTGGAATGTTGTGTCCGAGGCCTCCAGGCAAGTTAGAGGGATCCTCATTGCTAGCAAGGTACTCGCGAATATGAGGTTTTTGCCGCTTCCGCCATCCATGAAGACGCGGCTCATGTCAAAGCCTCCGATTTGCGCCTCGAGTACAAGGGGACAATGGCCTGGACGAGGTACTTGAGGCGGGTGGTCGCGTTTGTCGAAGGTAATGTATGACTCGCTTCCACTAAGGTACTCAGTGGTAGATGGTGGCGAGTGTGTGGCTAAGTTGACTTGGCAAGTGATGGCCTTCTGCACCCGATTGGAGGGGCGTCATTTTTGGATCATCATGGTACCCATGGCCCTTGGGTAGGGTTCGCCTCCCTGGTACTGTTCCGGTGCAGCCGTGTTTGGGGGCATTCCAGGTGGTGGTGGCGGAGCGCCATATGCCACAGCGTCTGGGGCGGCTCCGTATCCTCTTTCGACTGTATTGCGGTTCATCCGAGCTAATCCCTCGTGTAGTTTGAGGAACTCGTGGTAGTCCTTGAGGAGGTGGCTGGACTTCTTCTTCCCGTCATGTTTGTCGATGTAGAAGTGCACCGTACATGGCCCGGACAGTTTGTCTTCAATGGATGTTGCGGGTGCTTCCTCACGATCGCGGTGTTGCGACACTTGCGTGGTTTTCCCGGAGTTGTGGTATCCACCGTTACGGTATCCGTTGTTGCGGTTGTTGTCGCGTCTGTCGGCTTAGCCGGCTGTGACCATGTTGACGTTGTCGCGGTCATCGTAGATGCACATACGGCGTTTGCCTCGGCGGTCACGTCTGCGCTCGAGTTCTGCCTCCTCCATCAGCCCACCGATTCTTAATTTCCATCAAGTGATCAATGGTCTTGGGCTTCAAGCGGCCCAGCTCCTCCCTGAGCTCTATGCGGCGGACGCCGCCATTGAATGCATCAATAGTGCGATCCTCCGAGATGTTCTCTCCGGAGTTCTTGATAATGGACCACCTTTGGATGTAGGAGCATAGCGATTCACCCGATCGTTGCTGGCAACATCTTAGCTCTTCGATTGATGCAGGCCGCTTGTACGTGCCCTTGAAATTGCGCACGAAGCAGTAAACCAGCTCATCCCAACTGCAAATGGATCCGCGTGGGAGGTTGTTGAGCCATGCTCGGGCGGCGCTTTGCAGCTGTAGCTGCAAGCATTGCATGGCCGTCCTTCGACTGCCTCCGTGGAGCCTAACAGAGGAGATGTGGTCCTCCAGCCAGATTTTTGGTTCTGTAGGCCGTCGAACTTCGGGTTCTCCGACGGGAGTTTAAACCCCTTAGGCATTCGCTTCTGCCTAATGGATCTGCTGAAGCATCTGGCCCCGCAGAGCTCCACATCTTCCTGTTCTGAGTCAGTAGACCAAGCGCGCCGCGCCCTTGATTTGTCAATCTTGCGCTGCGTGAGGTCGTCGCGCGCATCATAGTCGCGGTCGTGTCGACGTGAGCGGCGGCGTCGAGACAGATCGTGACTGTCATCGCTAGATGAGGGCGAGGAGTAGCGCTTTCCCCTTTTTCAGCTCTGGTGTTGGGTCCTTGTCGAGGGCGTCCTCGATTAATCCCATGCCCGCGATCGTAGATCGGTGCATGGCGGCTCGGGGATCTCCAGCTGGCGGCTGGTTGTTAAGGAGGTACATGGTGGCCGCTGTCACCGCAGCCTACTGCGTCTTGGGGACCACATTGCCCTGTGTGTCGACTGTCATAGAGCTGAAGTCGAGGACCTTTGCAGCTTCTATGCGTTCTTGCTCGGTGAGATGGGCCATCCGAGATTGCCTCTTTTTGGCAATGTACTTGTTGCCGCTTGAGGAGGATCCTCCATAGGAGGAGAGCCCTGCACGACGAAGGCTCGAATCGTCTGCTGCTTTTTTGCGCGCCTCGAGTTGCGCGATTGTTTGCACTTGGCGCTTGAATTCTTCCTTCAGGAGCTAATGGTAGCCCATTAGCAGTTCTTTCGGAGATCCGAAGGGTAGAGTAGTGCCTCGTAGAGCTTCACGGCAGCGAGCCCATTCTTGCTCGTTGAGCTTGATCACGACGCGTTCGCCGGTTTGCTCGTTTATTATGGTTGGAGGTTCGACTGCTCCTCCATTGTTGGCGTTGGTGCGATCGCCACCGTTACCGCTGTTAGCTCCGTTGCCGCCATTGCCACCGTTTGGCGGGTTGGTTCCATTACCGCGATTGCCCGTGTTGTCGCGGTTGGCGGAGGTGTCGCCTGCGTTGATGACGGCCCACATGAAGTGATTGGGGAAGCTGCTGCTCCCACAACTCTCAGATCCGGAACCATAGGTTCCGTCTTTAGTGGCCAGGTCGCCCAGATCGGAGTCGTGACTACTATCGCTGACCGTGTTTTCGACTGATGTCGGCGCATGGAGCTCACTGAGTGTGCCGATCGATGGAGGGAACCATGATGCTAGAGCAATCGATGGCGCCGTCGGCTGATAAGGCATGCGAAGCGTGCCCATCTGACCAACTTGGAAGCGGAAGCTCCCTATTGCCAGGCTGATCCCGTTGCCTACGGACTCGAAAGCCGGGCGAGTGGCTGGCGTTTGGACGGTGAAGTCGAACGCGCCGAAGAGCTGGCCAATCTCCGCTGTTGTGGAGTTGTAGATCACGGTTGATGGGGCCGAAGAAGCCGCAACATCAGCACTCCCAATTCCCACAGACGGCGCCAATTGACGAGGGTTTAACTCATCAATGCCCATTGTTATGGACTTGGGTTTTGGAGAAGGAGGGAGCGCTGGAGACATCTATCGGCTAGCAAACAAGCACACAGGGGACTCAAAGATTTACCCAGGTTCAGGCCTCGTAGAGGTCCCTACTCCTACTTGTCTGCTCGTGAAATTATCAAAGGAATCGAAGATTACAATGGTGCGCAGATGCAATCTGGCGAGGGTTTTGGAAACTAGGGTTGCATGTGTCCTCCTCGCCGCCCCCTCCTAGCCTTTATATAGGTAGGCTAGGTCTCGGGTAGCAGGTTGAGTCGGTTACAAGTTAGGGTTTTTCCCCTTCAAACTTTCTATTTTTAACTTCTTCTTGTTCTTCAACCAATCGAGAGTCCGTAGGTTACTCGAGTCCTTCATTTGAGCCTTGGCGACACCATGGGCCTTGATGTATTTAGGCCGTTTATACCAAGCTCGAGTACCTGTAGGGTATAACCATGTCATGACCAAAAACTCGTCATTTTCTCGTTTTATGGCCTTCTTAATGTGCTATTGCCCACAATTTGACAAAAAACTCGTCTTTTTCACGTTTTATGGCTGTTTTGTTGAGCTATTGCCCATAGTTTTGGGGTTCTAGCGCGATTTACAACGACCGTAAGACCCTCCGCATGTTTGAGATTTGTGAACAAAACTCATTATTTTCGCATTTTATGGCCGTTTTGATTAGCTATTGCACCAAGTCTTGAGCTATTTCCCACAGATTTGCGGTTCTACGTCGATTTGCCCCGTAGGACCCAATACATGTTTGAGAATTATGACCAAAAACTTGACGCTTTCTGAATTTTACTGCTGTTTTCATGAGCCATTGCCCACAGTTCTGTGGTTCAGGGGCGAGTTGCATGGCCCATAAGATCTGATACATGTTTGAGAGTTATGACCAAAACCACATCATTCTCGAGTTTTATGGCTGTTTTCATGAGCTATTGCCCACAGTTTCGCAGTTTTAGGGCGACTTAAAATGACCGTAAGATCCGATACATGTTTGAGAGTTATGACCAGAAACTCGACGTTTCCGCATTTTCCGGTTGTTTTCATGAGCTATTGCCCACAGTTTTAGGTTCTAGGGTGACTTACAATGACCGTAAGACCCACTACATGTTTGAGATTTATGATCAAAAACTCGATGTTTTCGCGTTTTGCGGCAGTTTTCATGAGCTATTGCCCATAGTTTTGGGGTTCTAGGGCAATCTCCATGGCCCATAAGATCTGATACATGTTTGAGAGATATGACCAAAAACTCGTCATTTTCTCGTTTTATGGCCTTCGTGATGTGCTATTGCCCACAATTTGACCAAGAGTCATGGTTTCCATGTTTTATGGCCGTTTTACTGAGCTATTTGCCCATAGTTTTGAGGTGCTAGGCCGATTTACAACGACCGTAAGACCCGATACATGTTTGAGATTTATGAATAAAACTCGCTGTTTTCGCATTTTATGGCTATTTTCATGACCTATTGTCCACAGTTTTGGGGTTCTAGGGCGACTAAAAATGCCCATAAGATCTGATACATGTTTGAGAGATATGACCAAAAACTCGTCATTTTCTAGTTTTATGGCCGTTTTCATAAGCTATTGCCCACAATTTTGTGGTTTCGGGGCGAGTTACATGGCCCATAAGATCTGATAAATGTTTGAGAGTTATGACAAAAAACTCGTCGTTTTCGAGATTTATGGCCGTTTTCATGAGCTATTGCCCATAGTTTTGGGTTTTAGGGTGATTTACATTCACCGTAGGACCCGCTACATGTTTGAGATTTATGACCAAAAACTCATCGTTTTCGCGTTTTATGGTTGTTTTTATGAGCTATTGCCCACAGTTTTGGGGTTCTAGGGCGACCTACATGGCTCGTAAGATCTGATACATGTTTGAGAGATATGATCAAAAACTCGTCATTTTCTCGTTTTATGGCCTTCTTAATGTGCTATTGCCCACAATTTGACAAAAAACTCGTCGTTTTCACATTTTATGGCTGTTTTGTTGAGCTATTGCCCATAGTATTGGGGTTCTAGCATGATTTACAACAACCGTAAGACCCTCTGCATGTTTGAGATTTGTGAACAAAACTCGTTATTTTCGCATTTTATGGCCGTTTTGATTAGCTATTGCACACAGTTTTGGGGTTCTATGGCAACTTAAAATGACCGTAAGACCCGATACATGTTTGAGAGTTATGACCAAAAACGTGATGTTTTCGCGTTTTACTGCTATTTTCTTGACCTAATGCCCACAGATTTGGGGTTCTACGTCGATTTGCCCCCGTAGGACCCGATACATGTTTGAGAGTTATGATGAAAAACTTGACGCTTTCGAATTTTAAAGCTGTTTTCATGAGCCATTGCCCACAGTTCTGTGGTTCAGGGGCGAGTTGCATGGCCCATAAGATCTGATACATGTTTGAGAGTTATGACCAAAAACACATCGTTTTCGAGTTTTATGGCTGTTTTCATGAGCTATTGTCCACAGTTTTGCGGTTTTAGGGCGACTTAAAATGACCGTAAGATCTGATACATGTTTGAGAGTTATGACCAGAAACTCGACGTTTCCGCATTTTATGGTCGTTTTCATGAGCTATTGCCCACAGTTTTAGGTTCTAGGGTGACTTACAATGATCGTAAGACCCGCTACATGTTTGAGATGTATGACCAAAAACTCGACGTTTTCGCGTTTTACGGCAGTTTTCATGAGCTATTGCCCATAGTTTTGGGGTTCTAGGGCAATCTGCATGGCCCATGAGATCTGATACATGTTTGAGAGATATGACCAAAAACTCGTCATTTTCTCGTTTTATGGCCTTCGTGATGTGCTATTGTCCATAGTTTGACTAAAAGTCATGGTGACGAGGTTTTAACTCATCAATGCCCATTTTGATGGACTTGGGTTTTGGAGAAGGTGGGAGCGCTGGAGACATCTATTGGCTAGCAAACAAGAACACAGGGGACTCGAAGATTTACCCAGGTTCAGGCCTTGTAGAGGTCCCTACTCCTGCTTGTCTGCTCGTGGAATTATCAAAGGAATTGAAGATTACAATGGTGCACAGATGCAATCTGGCGAGGGCTGTGGAAACTAGGGTTGCGTGTGTCCTCCTCGCCGCCCCCTCCTAGCCTTTATATAGATAGGCTAGGTCTCGGGTAGCAGGTCGAGTCGGTTACAAGTTAGGGTTTTCCCCTTGGCGACACCGTGGGCTTATATGTATTCAGGTCGTATATACCAAGCTCGAGTACCTGTAGGGTATACCCACGTCAGTAGCCCCCGATTGTCCAGTGGAATCGCAGATTCGACTGGAGACTTTATGAAGCCTTTCGAGTGCATGACTGAGTACATTTTGCGGCTGCTCTTTTTATGTCATAGGGATTGTTGATGTGCGTGCCTGATTTTAACCAATGTATCGGTATCAGTTAACTACCTTAGGGTAAAACAACGCCACCTACTTGAATTCGAGTCCCTGGACTCGAATCCAGAAAAGTGCTGGTGTAATTCGACTCAAGCCACGGAGGTCTTACAGGAGTCGAATTCCAGGATATGGGTGTGAGCACTTGACGCGTCCGTCAAGGCATATTCATCGTACCTGCAGGCACAGATATATTTCTGGTAGTGCGGAGCTTAATGTGTTGCCAGGCCTTATTCAGGTCTTACCTTCACGCTGGAAGCGCGACATCCGAATTTTATCATCGCGGAGATGATTCGGGTAACCCAGGAGACGCGGTCTCTTTATAGGGGAAAATTATGAGGCGGTGTCGCCATAAACTTCGAGTGTGGACATTATCAACACACAGTACTTTTGTACAAATAATCATAGGGTGCGCAACCAGCGCTCCCTATGGGAGTAGCCCCCGAGTGCCTGGTTGAGTCGAAGACTCAGGCAGGGACTAAAGAACTTTTGTGACTGCTGTCGTCTTTATTTGCTTGTTTCAGTCGAATTTGCTTCCGGCGCTCCCTATGGGAGTAACCCATGTCCATAGTCGAATCGACCTTCGAGTGATTGGGTTTTGCTTTGATTGTTCATGTTCCTGTAAAAGAAAAAGAAAAAATCATAGGGTGCGCCACCAGCGCTCCCTATGGGAGTAGCCCCCGAGTGCTTGGTGGAGTCGAAGACTCGAGCAAGGACTAAAATAATCGAAGTCTTCTGCTGCGTAGTTGTTGATGACGTCAGTGTTGACGATTTCATGACCTCAGCTGCCCGTGTGAGCGAGTTTGACGGGACTCTGATTTGACTGGGCGTGCATAATCTTTATTTTAACCATGCCTCCTCGATTTCCACGCGTAATGGGAGTAGTGGGGGGACGGTTTGCATTTCAGCTCCTCCACGTGTCAAGCACGATGAACACCACGCGTCCAGTAGGGTTTTTTCGAGCCGTTGGATTGCATCTTCCAGGGGTTAAGTAGTGACGCTGCGACGGTAATTTTATCATCTGCTTTCATTCATCCTTTGCCTTCATCGCCATTGCCGCTGCTCCTCTGCTTTCTATGCGCTCTTCTCCTTCCGCGGCACTGGACCAGATCCACACGTTTCCTAGCTACTTTCTTCGCTCTCATCGCCGCCACGCAATGGGGAAGAAGAAAGGAGGTGTTGCGGCCGATTCCGCGGCTACCGCTGCTGCGGTGGAGAAGAAGGGCGGCTCCGCCGCTGTGGGCACTAGCACTACCGCCGGCGGGAAGAAGAAGGGCACGGGCACCCGCATCACGAATGGCGCCTGGCGTCCATCCGTCATCAAGTCCTCTGATCTTTGTCTTCTTTGCCAAGACGGAGTGTTGTCCGCCGCAGTCACCGACGCGCGAGTCCCCGGCGGCGAGGTAACTCCCTCTCCTCCTGCCGGTTTTCGACTGATGTTCCTAGCGTTCATCATTCGCGGCCTCTCTTTGCCCCTGCATCCTTTCTTCAAGGGCCTTCTTTGTTTTTACGGGCTCCAGCTCCATCAATTGTCCCCCAATTCCATCCTCCACGTAGCTTGCTACATCACCCTCTGCGAGTGCTGGCTCGGGATCGAGCCGCATGTCGGTCTCTTCAAACGCCTCTTCAAATTGAAACGCCAATCGGCATCTGGCTCCGTAGTCTATGATGTAGGCGGCTGTGGAATCCATGTCGATCCGTCCGCCACATACTTCGACATCAAGTTAATGATATCCGTCCAAGGGTGGAGAGACAAGTGGTTCTACGTTCGTGACCAGAAGGCCGTCGGAGACCACTTCCGACTCGCGCCCTTTGATCCCTCGACGCCACGCAAGAGGAGGCGCTCCTGGAAGAATGTCGTTATGCCCGGCGAGTCTGCGGAGACAGATGTGCTGTACGAGCGCGTCTGCGACCTCAAGAGTCATATAGGAAAAGAGCAAGGAGGTTGCGCCCTCATTCGCACGTGGCTGCGCCGTCGCGTCTAGCCCCTGCAGGCCAGAGTCCATCCCATGTTCAAGTGGGCTGGCGCTGACGATGTCACTCGCGTGTCTGCCGATGGCATGTCCGCGAGTGAGGTAGATAAAAGGGTTCGACTGGTGACCAAGTACACTGTCAAGGATGTGCTCCCCAGTGAACCGGTCGTTCCTCCGTTCGACGCTTCTAATCCTCCTCCTGAGGTACAGTTGTGCTACGCAGTAGCTTAGTTTGTTGATTGCTTCTTTGCTGTTTCTTTCCTTTGTGCTGAATTGTGGTCTATATGCCGGATTGGGCGGTGTCACCCTGTATGCCCCCTCTTCCTGAGGGGGTTATCCCTCACGACGCTTTGGAAGAGGACGAGTCAGAGTCGACCGTCCTATCTGATGTGGAGGAGGAAGCCCCCGAGTCGGGTAACCCGGATACTCGCAAGCGTTCGCGCAGCGAGGATTCCGATGTGTCGTCTCCTTCGACTCCGGAAGGTGCGGGCGTTGGTGCGGAGTCGCCAATCCCTGCCATTCCTGTGAAAGTTGTGGCGCCATCTTCTCGCAAGAAGATGCGACTGCCAAAGGAGTCTTCGTCAGAGTCGGGGGAACCAGCTTTTGACTTTGATAAGTTTGATTGGTAAGTGTTCGATTTGTCCTATCTGATTCTTCACTGGCTTTGCCTTGTCCTTGATGCTGGTTTTGTCTTGTAGTCAAGAGGCGTCGTCATCTTCTAGCGACGTCCAATTTTTGAAAGAATCAGGAGTCGTAACCTCAAAGTCCAAGAAAGAGGTTGAGCGTGCTCCTTCCCCTCCATTAGCGGCCCACTCCGAGCACAACTCTTCCAGTTCTCCGCATGAAGGGGAGCATCGAATGGTTGCCCAGATGACTGCACACCAATCGACTTCGGAGTCATTGGAGGATCATGTAAGTGTAGGATTTCTTCTTTTGATGTTGCACTCGATGCTATTTATGGCTTCTGCTGATCCTTTGTTGTTTTCCATTTGTCGTAGCTCCTGGTGAAGGAGGCTGCTCACTTGGCGGAGCAGGTGCTTGCGATGGGCCGCCAGCATGCGATGCTGGAGACGCGCCATCGCGTGGTAGAAAGTAAGTGCCCGTTACTTCTCCCTTTTCTGCGTCATTTCTACGTAGTCGACCGATAGTCAATCCCCTTTTGTTTTGTACCTGAGCATAATGCTCTTTTGCGCGACGCCGCCACCATGGAGAAGACACTCGCCGCGGCTGTGAAGGGCCACGATGAGGCAATCGCGGCGCGTGACGAGGCACAGAGGCGCGAAGAGGATATGCATGCCTCCATCGCAGCCAGGGAGAAGTTGTTCGAAGAACAGCTTTTCTCGATTGCCAAGGCCCTCTCAGATACTATGTTTGGATATCATTATCTTGCTCTTGTTTGATTTTTTCTGTTGGCGCTGATGTTTTTGTCCATGTGTGGGTTTATGTATAGATGCTGGCGATTTGAGCTTCGATCCTCAGGCCCTCCGCCGTGATGACGCCTTGGCGGGTGCGCTTTCAGCAGTCGAGGACTACAGCGCCGCTGTTCAGCATATGCTCTCCAAGGCCAAGGGCATGCTTAGTCGCCTCCGGGAGGAGTTGATGCCCAAGGCTGAGCTAATCGAGAACATGAACGAGCTGGTGGAGTCTCTCGCCGGGGGTGTTCCTGCAAGTTTCAAGAACTCACACCGTACGGCTGGCGCATCAATGTCCCTCGCCATGGTGCAGGCCCACGGAGTCGAGGTTGATCCTGCAGCGGTTTCGAAGGCGATGCACGTTAGAGTGAACGGCCAGCAGGTAGTCTTTGCTCCCTTCGCGACTGTCTGTGGCAAATATGGGCCGCAGCTGATTAACACGGTTGCGAAGTACTCTGAGGAGCTCCAGCGATCCAAGAAGGCGGCAAAGGCTGTGGCATCAGGGGCTGGCGAAAAGTCAGTGGCATCTGACACTGCCATGGACTCGATGAAGCCCCCGAAGCCGTCAAAGTCGAAGAAGCCAATCGCTCCTCAGTAGCTTTGTCATAGTTGATTAGTTTATGCCTTTTGCCAAGAACATGCCTTTTGGCGGGTGTATCTGCTGATACTTTTGCCAATCTTGTATTCACCCGAATCTTTTGTCTGTGTGTCCATTTGATCGTCTTATTTTCTTCTATCTTGGCTTGTGGTAGGGTACATCAAGTGATCCTTTGAGGGAACCTCAGCACTCGCCGCCCCTTGATGATACTTTGGCACCGCCGCGCTCCAGGGTAGATGAGCTATCGCTGCTTTCGCGACTACGTGACCGCGTGAAGCGGCTGGAGCATGAATTGCCCGTGCTCCGCGGTAACGCGGATGTATGGAAGTCAAAGGCGGAGAAAGCCGCCGCGCGAGAGCAGTATCTGCTGGGAGAGGTGATGCAGCTTGGCGACCAATTTAAGTGTTAGTTTGCTTACTCTTATCTTTTCCTTGTAGTCACTCGCAGTGATGTGCTGTCCTTATACTTCCGTTGTTGCTTTGAATAGTTCTCAGCGCACGCCATCTGTAGGATGAGAAGGATAGGATTGCCATTTGCATGCATGATCTGACCCAAGAGCAATTTCAGGAGAGTGGATACTTCTGGGTGGATCATGATCGTGCGATTGCGCTGGCGACCCTGCAGGATCATGCGTCACGAGTGCTGCACTTTCTGAAGAAGTCGCAGTCATGCTTGAAGAACATTTATCGGACGATGTTTCTGCTGGATGTTTCTCCATCAAGCCTGCTGGCCCTTCTTGCCAAGTTCCAAGACCTGGCTGCGGTTCGCGAATGTCTAAGGCAATAGTTGGTGGCGGGTGCCAAGGCCGCTCTGTCGCTGGTGCGCCTTCATAGGCCGGACGTAGACGTTGCGGCAATTGCGGCTGGGGCACCTGCGCCACCAGCAGGTTCTGCTTGGGATATGGTGCCGCATTATCAGGCAGTGGATCGCCCAGCAGAGGAGATCGTTGATTTCTTCGAGGAGCATACCAACATTCTTTTGTTGCAGCAGTAGCTTAATTTGTATCATGCACATAAGTGTACCAATGTTGTAAAGTTCGTATGTATGTTGTGTATAATTGACTATTGATTATGTGTAAAGAGCTTGTTAGCATGTGAGTGCATTGCACTATGCGATTCCTTTTCGTTAGCCTGGCCATGCACTTATCTCAGTCCCTTGTCAACCTGTCAGGTGCGTTGCAACTGGGTTGATGTTATGTCAAGGGTTTCGATTGATTTGCCAGCTACTCAGGATATCATGTTTTTAGTTCGCAGAACAGATGTGTATAGGGTGGCGCAGCCCCCGAGTGGATAAGTTAGGAAAAATAAAGGAGAACACAGAGTTTTGGGGCACTTAGCTTTATTTACTGATGAGACAGTACGAAGTACAATGCGTGGCTAAGTAGCCTTGGGTGAATGCCTTATTTGTGATGTAAAAGTAAAAACGACTAGGGGTAGAAGCGTCGCAGCTGCGCGACGTTCAAGGGGTTGGAGTATGCGACTCCTGTCTCTAGATCTTGAAGGCGGTAGGCGCCACCTGAGATTACTTCTGTAATCACGTATGGTCCCTCCCAGGGGGACTCGAGCTTGAGATGTCCTTGCTGCTTTAGTCGCAGGACTAGGTCGCCTTCGACAAAGGATCTGGGGCATAGCCTCCTATTGTGGTAGTTGCGCAGGTTCTGCTGGTAGATCGTGGATCTTTCCGCAGCGATTTCCCTTGCCTCATCAAGGAGATCGACGGAGTCTTCGAGTGCAATGGATGACTCCTGCTCGCTGTAAGCGACCACGCGTGGCACCTTGTACCGTACCTCGGCGGGCAGCACCGCTTCGGCCCCGTGCACCATAAAGAACGGGGTGTAGCCCGTAGCACTGTTTGGGGTTGTGCGTAGGCTCCAGTGTACTGATTGCAGTTCATCTGGCCAGCAACCTGCGGCTTGTTCGAGTGGCCGGAGGAGTCACTTCTTGATGCCGCCGCAGACGAGCCCGTTCTCTTTTTCAACCTAACCATTGGTCTGTGGATGTGCTACTGAGGCGTAGCTGATGTTGATTCCCAGATTCTCACAGAATTCTTGGAACTCCTTGGATGTGAAGTTTGTTTCATTGTCTATGATGATGTTGTGTGGCACTCCATAGCGAAAGACGATGGACTCGAAGAACTTGACCGCACTGTGCCCTGATTGGTTGGTCACTGGCATGGCTTCTATCCACTTGGTGAACTTGTCTACTGTCACCAGGAGGTAGACGTAACCTCCTCGTGAGGACTTGGGGAGTTTGCCGACCATGTCGAGTCCCAATTGCGCGAAGGGCCGGGCTAATGGATTGGCCGGAGCTCTGCGCCAGGTGCGTGCGGCTTGTCCGCGAATCATTGACACGCGTTGCATTTCTGGACGATGTCTTTAGTGTCGCGCATGGCCGTAGGCCAGTAGAACCTAGCTCGCAGAGCTTTGGCCACGAGGGCGTGACTGCCAGCATGGTGTCCACAGGTTCCCTCATGGATGTCGAGGAGGATAGGTCTTCCATCAGCCGTGGAGACGCATCGCTGGAGTACTCATGTGATGTTGCGCTTGTATAGTTCGCCGTTGATAACAATGAATGCCTTGGATCGCCGTGCGATGTGTCGTGCATCAGTCGGGTCGTCCGGTAGCCGTTTGCTAAGGAGGTATGTGATGTACGGCTGAGTCCAGGATGATTCGATCATCATGACGCTCATTGGTCCTTCGAGTCCTGTGTCTAGCTCCAGGTCGTCGAGTGCCATTGGCTCATTGGGTGGCGTAGCCCCCGAGTCCATTGCTGCGCTTGTTTTCTTCTCTGTTGCCTTTGGCTTGATGGAGCATTCGCAGATGCGCTCGAGAAATACCCCAGGTGGTATGGGGGCGCAGGTAGAGCCTATGTTGGCGAGTGTGTCCGCATCTTCATTTCTTTCGCGGCCTATGTGTCGCAGCTCGCAGCCGTCAAAGTCCCCTTCGAGTGTGTCGTAGAGGTCGCGGTAGGAGATCATGTTGTCGTTCAGTGCGTCGCACTCATGCATTGTTTGGTTGACGACCAACTTGGAGTCGCCGTAAATAATGAGCCTTTTGGCGCCGCAGGCTTTTGCCATCCGCATCCCGTGTAGCAGGGCCTCGTATTCGGCTTCGTTGTTGGAGGCCGTGAATAGCATTCGCAGGATGTACTTCAGCTTGTCCCCTTGAGGTGATGTCAGTACGACACCTGCACCCGCTCTGTCCTTCCGCTTGGACCCGTCGAAGTGCCTTGTCCAGAGGTAGGACATATCTGGTTTGTCAAGGAGCTCGTTCTCCATCCAGTGCACGAGGAAGTCAGGAAGAACTTGCCACTTGATTGCGTCGCGCTTTTCGTATGTAATGTCTCGTGGAGACAATTCTATTCCCCAAAGCATGACTCGTCCCGTGGCGTCGGGGTTGTTGAGGATATGCCCCAACGGGGCGTCGTTAACCACCACGATTGGGTGTTCCTGGAAGTAATGGCGCAGTCGCTGGGCGGTCATGAAGACACCGTATGCTAGCTTCTGGTAGTGCGGGTACCGCTGTTTTGTTGGCGTGAGGACCTCGCTGAGGTAGTATACTAGGCGTTGTACTCCATGGACCTTGTTTTCCTCGGCTCGCTCAACGACGAGCACTTTGCTGACCACCTGGTTGGTGGCGGAGATATATAGAAACAGTGGTTCCCGTTCCCGTGGGGTCACTAGTACTGGCGAGGTGGATAGTAGGTGCTTGGGGTTTTCAAATGCTTCCTGCGCTTCGTTGGTCCACTCGAACTTCTCAGCTTTGTGGAGGAGTTGGTAGAAGGGCAGTGCCTTTTCACCCATTCGACTGATGTATCGACTGAGGGCCACGATTCGCCCAGCCAGCTACTGAACGCCCCTTATGTTTTTTGGCTTCACCATGGCCAGTATGGCTTTTATCTTCTTTGGGTTTGCCTCGATTCCTCTCGCGGAGATGAGGTACCCGAGTAGTTGCCCAGATGGGACGTCAAAGGCGCATTTGTCCGGATTGAGCTTGATCCGGTAGCGATCGAGGTTGGTGAAGGTTTTGTGCAAATCATCGATTAGGGAGGCTTCCTCCTTGGTCTTGATTACTATGTCGTCGACATAGACTTGAATGTTGCGACCAAGTTGCTCCTTGAGGCAAGCCTACAAGCACCACTGGTAGGTGGTTCTCGCGTTCTTTAGCCCAAAGGGCATTGTGTTGTAGCAGAACACACCGAAGGGCGTTGTAAACGCTGTTTTCTCTTGATCTTCCTCCTTCATTCGAATCTGATTATAGCCTGAGTAGGCATCGAGGAAGCAGAGGTGCTCGCATCCCGCGATGGAGTCGATGATCTGGTCGATGCGCGGCAGGGGGAAGTGATCCTTTGGGCAGTGCTTATTCAGAGAGGTGAAGTCCACGCACATCCGTAGGATATCCATGTCCTTTTTTGGTACCAGCACAGTGTTGGCGAGCCAAGTGCTTTCCTTGATCTCGCGTATGAATTTGGCGTCGAGGAGTCTATTGATCTCCATTCCGACTGCCTTCACCTGTGGCTCAGATAATCGCCGGATTGTTTGCTTGACCGGACTTGCGTCTGGGTTGACATTGAGTGCGTGCTCGGCGAATTCCCTGGGAACTCCTGACATGTCCGCAGGACACCAGGCGAAAATTTCCCAGTGCTCACAGAGGAATTCGATGAGCGCGATTTCCTATGCGGGACTCAAGTTGTTGGCGATGAGAGCCAGTTTGGCGGGATCCGATGGGTGGACCTGTACTTTGTTTGTGTGCACTTATGAGTCGAAACATAGATCAGGTGAGCTTGCCGGCTTAGGGGAGGCAGACTGTTGTCTGTCGACTCCTTTAGTCTTGCGAGTTCTTCCTGCATGCCGAAGGACTAGGAAATTCTATGGAATTCCCTGTCGCAACTGTCGGACCTCTCGAAGCTCCCGTTGACTGTGATGACACCATTGGGACCTGGCATTTTCATCTGAAGGTAGGCATAGTGTAGTACTGCCATGAACCTAGCGAACGCGACACGCCCGAGGATGCAGTGATACTGTGAGGGCCAGTCGACGTCCTCAAAGTTGATGCGCTCGCGCTGAAAGTTTTTCGGCGTGCCGAAGATAACGTCTTGGTTGATTTTGCCCAGGAGATATACGCCTTTTCCTAGGACAATGCCGTGGAATGTTGTGTCCGAGGCCTCTAGGCAAGTCAGAGGGATCCTCATTGCTCGCAAGGTACTCGCGAATATGAGGTTGATGCCGCTTCCGCCGTCCATGAAGACGCGGTTCATGTCGAAGCCTCCAATTTGTGCCTCAAGTACGAGTGGACAATGGCCTGGATGAGGTACTTGAGGCGGGTGATCGCGTTTGTCGAAGGTGATGCAGGACTCGCTTCCACTGAGGTACTCAGTGGTAGATGGTGGCGAGTGTGTGGCCAAGTTGACTTGGCGAGTGATGGCCTTCTACAGCCGATTGGAGGGGCGTCCTCTTTGGATCATCATAGTACCCATGGCCCTTGGGTAGGGTTCGCCTGCCTGGTGCTGGTCCGGTGCAGCTGCGTTCGGGGGCATTCTAGGTGGCGGTGGCGGAGCGCCATGTGCTACGGCGCCTAGAGCGGCTCTGTAGCCTCTTTCGACTGCGTTGCGGTTCATCCGAGCAAATCCCTCATGTAGTTTGAGGAACTTGCGGCAGTCCTTGAGGAGGTGGCTGGACTTCTTCTTTCCATCATGCTTGTCGATGTAGAAGTGCACCGTACATGGCCCGGACAGTTTGTCTTCAATGGATGTCGTGGGTGCTTCATCACGATCGCGGCATTGCCACACTTGCGTGGTTTTCCCGGAGTCGCGGTATCCACCGCTGCAGTATCTACTGTTGTGGTTGTCATCGCGTCTGTCGGCATAGCCGGCTGCGACCATGTTGATGTCGTCGCGGTCATCGTAGATGCGCATGCGTCGTTTGACTCTGAAGTCGCGTCTGCGCTCGAATTCTGCCTCCTCATCGGAGTGAACGCGATTCTTCACCGAATCTTCTCCATCGGCCCATCGATTTGCGATTTCCATCAGGTGGTCGATGGTCTTTGGCTTTGAGCGACCCAGCTCCTCCCTGAGCTCTATGCGGCGGACGCCGCCATTGAATGCGTCAATCGCACGATCCTCTGAGATATTCTCTGTGGAGTTCTTGATGATGGGCCACCTTTGGATGTAGGAGCGTAGCGATTCGCCCGATCTTTGCTGGCAGCATCTTAGCTCTTCGATTGATGCAGGCCGCTTGTAGGTGCCCTTGAAGTTGCGCACAAAGCTGTAAACCAGCTCATCCCAACTGTGAATGGATCCGCGTGGGAGGTTGTTGAGCCACTCTCGGGCGGCGCCTTGCAGCTGCAGCTGTAGACATTGCATGGCCGTGCTTCGACTGCCTCCATGGAGCCTGATGGAGGAGATCTGGTCCTCCAGCCAGATCTTCGGGTCCTGTAGGCCGTCGAATTTCAGGTTCTCTAACGGGAGTTTGAAGCCCTTGGGCATTCGCTTTTGCTTGATGGACTTGCTGAAGCATCTAGCGCCGCAGATCTCCACATCTTCTTCTTCTGAGTCAGTCGACCGGGCACGTCGCGCCCTCGATTTGTCGATCTTGCGCTGCGTGATATCATCACACACGTTGTAGTCGTGGTCGTGTCGCCGTGAGCGGCAGCGTCGAGACAGGTCATGACTGTCGTCGCTGGATGAGGGCGAGGAGTAGCGCTTTGCCTTTTTTCGGCTCTGGTGTTGGCTCCTTATCCAGGGCAGCTTCAACCAGTCCCAAGCCTGCGATCGTAGATTGGTGCATAGCGGCTCAGGGATCTCCAGCTGGCGCTTGATTGTTGAGGAGGTACATGGTGGATGCGGTCACCGCGGCCTGTGGCGTCTTTGGGACCATGTTGCCCCGTGTATCGACTGTCATAGAGCTGAAGTCGAGGACTTTTGCAGCTTCTATGCGTTCTTGCTCGGTGAGATGGGCCATCCAAGATCGTCTCTTGTTTGCGAGGTACTCGTTGCCCTTTGAGGAGGATCATCGGTGGGAGGAGAGCCCAGCACGTCGAAGGCTTGACTCGTCTGCCGCCTTTTTGCGCCCCTCGAGTTGCGTGATTGTTTTCACTTGGCGCTTGAATTCCTCCTTCAGGAGCCAATGGTATCCCATTAGCAGTTCTTGTGGAGATCCGAAGGGTAGAGGGGTGCCTCGTAAGGCCTCGCAGCAGCGAGCCCACTCCTTCTCGTTGAGCCTGATCGCGACGTGTTCGCCGGTTTGCTCGTTTGTTATGGTTGGAGGCTCGACTGCTCCTCCATTGTTGACGGGGATGCGATTGCCACCGTTGCCGCTGTTGCCACCGACGGGCGGGTCGGTTTCATTACCGCGATTGCCCGTGTTGTCGCGGTTGGCGCAGGTGTCGCCTGCGTTGATGACGGCGCACATGAAGTGATTAGGGAAGCTGTTGCTTCCACAGCTCTCAGATCCGGAGCCGTAGGCTCTATCTTCAGTGGCCAGATCGCTCAGATCGGAGTCGCGACTGTTGTCGCTGACCGTGTTCTCGACTGTTGTCGGGGCGTTGAGCTCACCGAGGGTGCCGATCGATGGAGGGAACTATGATGCTGGGGAAATCGACGGCACCGTCGGTTGGTCAGGCATGCGGAGCATGCCTATCTGACCAACTTGGAAGCGGAAGCTTCTTATTGCCAGGCTGGTCCTGTCGCCCACGTACTCGAAAGTTGGGCGAGTGGCCGGCGTGTGGACGGTGAAGTCGAACACGCCGAAGAGCTGGCCAGTCTCCGCTGTTGCGGAGTTGTAGATCGCGGTTGATGGGGCCGAAGAAGCTGCAACATCAGCACTCCCTCTTGCCACAGACGGTGCCAATTGACGAGGGTTTAACTCATCAATTCCCATTGTTATGGACTTGGGTTTTGGAGAAGGAGGGAGCGCTGGAGACATCTATCGGCTAGCAAACAAGCACACAGGGGACTCGAAGTTTTACCCAGGTTAAGGCCTCGTAGAGGTCCCTATTCCTACTTGTCTGCTCGTGGAATTATCAAAGGAATAGAAGATTACAATGGTGCACAGATGCAATCTGGCGAGGGTTGAGGAATCTAGGGTTGCGTGTGTCCTCCTCGCCGCCCCCTCCTAGCCTTTATATAGATAGGCTAGGTCTTGAGTAGCAGGTCGAGTCGGTTACAAGTTAGGGTTTTCCCCTTTGAACTTTCTATCTTTAGCTTCTTCTTGTTCTTCAAGCAATCGAGAGTCCGCAGGTTACTCGAATTCTTGATTTGGGCCTTGGCGACACCGTGGGCTTATATGTATTCAGGCCGTATATACCAAGCTCGAGTACCTGTAGGGTATACCCACGTCACATGGTTTCCGCGTTTAATGGCCGTTTTCTTGAGCTATTGCCCATAGTTTTGAGGTGCTAGGAGATATACAACGACCGTAAGACCCGATATATGTTTGAGATTTCTGAACAAAACTCATTGTTTTCGCGTTTTATGGCCATTTTCATGACCTATTGCCCACAGTTTTGGGGTTCTAGGGCGACTTAAATTGACCGTAAGCCCCGATACATGTTTGAGACCTATGACCAAAAACTCATCGTTTTCTCGTTTTATGACCGTTTTCATAAGCTATTGCCCACAATTTTGTGGTTTCGAGGCGGCCCATAAGATCTGATAAATGTTTGAGAGTTATGACAAAAAACTCGTCGTTTTTGAGATTTATGGCTGTTTTCATGAGCTACTGCCCACAGTTTTGGGTTTTAGGGTGATTTACATTCACCGTAAGACCTGCTACATGTTTGAGATTTATGACCAAAAACTCATCGTTTTCGCGTTTTATGGCCGTTTTTATGAGCTATTGCCCACAATTTTGGGGTTCTAGGGTGACCTACATGGCTCGTAAGATCCGATACATGTTTGAGTGATATGACCAAAAACTCGTCATTTTCTCGTTTTCGCGTTTTACTCGTCGTTTTCATGTTTTATGGCTGTTTTGTTGAGCTATTGCCCATAGTTTTGGGGTTCTAGCGCGATTTACAACGACCGTAAGACCCTCTGCATGTTTGACATTTGTGAACAAAACTCGTTATTTTCGCATTTATGGCCGTATTGATTAGCTATTGCACATAGTTTTGCGGTTCTAGGGCAACTTAAAATGACCGTAAAACCCGATACATGTTTGAGAGTTATGACCAAAACCTTGATGTTTTCGCGTTTTACTGATGTTTTCTTGAGCTATTGCCCACAGATTTGGGGTTCTACGTCGATTTGCCCCCGTAGGACCCGATACATGTTTGAGAGTTATGACCATAAACTTGACGCTTTCGAATTTTACAGCTGTTTTCACGAGCCATGGCCCATAGTTCTGTGGTTCAAGGGCGAGTTGCATGGCCCATAAGATATGATACATGTTTGAGAGTTATGACCAAAAACACATCATTTTCGAGTTTTATGGCCGTTTTCATGAGCTATTGCCCATAGTTTCGCGGTTTTAGGGCGACATAAAATGACCGTAAGACCCGATAGATGTTTGAGTGTTATAACCAAAACTCGACGTTTCCGAATTTTACGGTCGTTTTCATGAGCTATTGCCCATAGTTTTAGGTTCTCGGGTGACTTACAATGACCGTAAGACCCCCTACATGTTTGAGATTTACGACCAAAAACTCGATGTCTTCTCGTTTTGCGGCAGTTTTCATGAGCTATTGCCCATAGTTTTGGGGTTCTAGGGCAATATGCATGGCCCATAAGATCTGATACATGTTTGAGAGATATGACCACAAACTCATCATTTTCTCGTTTTATGGCCTTCGTGATGTGCTATTGCCCAAAGTTTGACCAAAAGACATGGTTTCCATGTTTTATGGCTGTTTTGCTGAGCTATTGCCCATAGTTTTGAGGTGCTAGGCCGATTTACAACGACCGTAAGACCCGATACATGTTTGAGATTTATGAACAAAACTTGTTGTTTTCGCGTTTTATGGCCATTTTCATGACCTATTGCCCACAGTTTTCGGGTTCTGGGGCGACTTAAATTGACCGTAAGACCCGATACATGTTTTAGACCTATGACCAAAAACTCATTGCTTTCGTGTTTTACGACCGTTTTCATAAGCTATTCCCACAGTTTTGTGGTTTCGGGGCGAGTTTCATGGCCCATAAGATCTGATAAATGTTTGAGAGTTATGACAAAAAACTCGTCGTTTCGAGATTTATGGCCGTTTTCATGAGCTATTGCCCACAGTTTTGGGTTTTAGGGTGATTTACATTCACCGTAAGACCCGCTACATGTTTGAGATTTATGACCAAAAACTCATTGTTTTCGCGTTTTATGGCCGTTTTTATGAGCTATTGCCCACAGTTTTGGGGTTCTAGGGTGACCTACATGGCTGGTAAGATCCGATACATGTTTGAGAGATATGACCAAAAACTCGTAATTTTCTCGTTTTATGGCCTTCTTAATGTGCTATTGCCCATAATTTGACAAAAAACTCGTCGTTTTCACGTTTTATGGCTGTTTTGTTGAGCTATTGCCCATAGTTTTGGGGTCCTAGCGTGATTTGAAACGACCGTAAGACCCTCTGTATATTTGAGATTTGTGAACAAAACTAGTTATTTTCGCATTTTACGGCTGTTCTGATTAGCTATTGCACACAGTTTTGCGTTTCTAGGGCGACTTAAAATGGCCGTAAGACCCGATACATGTTTTAGAGTTATGACCAAAAAGTCGATGTTTCCGTGTTTTACGGCTGTTTTCTTGAGCTATTGCCCAAAATTTGGGGTTCTACGTCGATTTGCCCCCGTAGGACCCGATACATGTTTGAGAGTTATGACCAAAAACTTGACACTTTCGCATTTTACGGCTGTTTTCATGAGGTATTGCCCACAGTTTTGTGGTTCCAGGGCGAGTTGCATGGCCATAAGATCTGATGCATGTTTGAGAGTTATGACCAAAAACTCATCGTTTTCGACTTTTATGACCGTTTTCATGAGCTATTGCCTATAGTTTCGCGGTTTTAGGGCGACATAAAATGACCGTAAGACCCGATACATGTTTGAGTGTTATGACCAAAACTCGACGTTTCCGCATTTTACGGTCATTTTTATTAGCTATTGCCCATAGTTTCAGGTTCTAGGGTGACTTACAATGACCGTAAGACCCGCTACATGTTTGAGATTTATGACTAAAAACTCGATGTTTTCGCGTTTTACGAAAGTTTTCATGAGCTATTGCCCATAGTTTTGGGGTTCTAGGGCAATCTGCATGGCCCATAAGATCTGATACATGTTTGAGAGATATGACTAAAAACTTGTCAGTTTCTCGTTTTATTGCCTTCGTTATGTGCGATTGCCCACAATTTGACCAAGAGTCATGGTTTCCGCATTTTATGGCCCATAGTTTTGAGGTGCTAGGGCGATTTACAACGACCGTAAGACCCGTTACATGTTTGAGATTTATAAACAAAACTCGTTGTTTTCGCGTTTTATGGCCATTTTCATGTGAGCTATTACCCACAGTTTTGGGGTTCTAGGGTGACTTACAATGACCGTAAGACTAGATACATGTTTGAGACCTATGACCAAAAACTCATCGTTTTCGTGTTTTACGACCGTTTTCATAAGCTATTGCCCACAGTTTTGTGGTTCCGGGGCGAGTTGCCTGGCCCATAAGATCTAATAAATGTTTGAGGGTTATGACAAAAAACTCGTCGTTTTCGAGATTTATGGCCGTTTTCATGAGCTATTGCCCACAGTTTTGGGTTTGAGGGTGATTTACATTCACCGTAAGACCCGGTACATGTTTGAGATTTATGACCAAAATCTCATCGTTTTCGCGTTTTATGGCCGTTTTTATGATGTATTGCCCAAAGTTTTGTGGTTCTAGGGCGACCTACATGGCTCGTAAGATCCGATACATGTTTGAGAGATATGACCAAAAACTCGTATTTTCTCGTTTTATGGCCTTTTACGTGTTATTGCCCACAATTTGACAAAAAACTCGTCGTTTTCACGTTTTATGGCCATTTTGTTGAGCTATTGCCCTTAGTTTTAGATTTCTAGGGCGATTTACAACGACCATAAGACCCTCTGCGTGTTTAAGATTTGTTAACAAAACTCGTTATTTTCGCGTTTAAATGGCCGTTTTGATTAGCTATTGCACACAGTTTTACGGTTCTAGGGCGACTTAAAATGATCGTAAGACCCGATACATGTTTGAGAGTTATGACCAAAAACTCGACATTTCCGCGTTTTACAGCTGTTTTCTGAAGGTATTGCCCACATATTTGGGGTTCTACGTTGATTTGCCCCGTAGGACCCGATACATGTTTGAGAGTTATGACCAAAAACTTGACGCTTTCGCATTTTACGGTCGTTTTCATGAGCTATTGCCCACAGTTTTGTGGTTCCGGGGCGAGTTGCATAGCCCATAAGATCTGATACATGTTTGAGAGTTATGACCAAAAACTCGATGTTTTCGCGTTTTACGTATGTTTTTTTGAGGTATTGCCCACAGATTTGGGGTTCTACGTGATTTGCCCCCTTAGGACCCGATACATGTTTGAGAGTTATGACCAAAAACTTGACGCTTTCAAATTTTACAGCTGTTTTCATGAGCCTTGGCCCATAGTTCTGTGGTTCAGGGGCGAGTTGCATGGCCCATAAGATCTGATACATGTTTGAGAGTTATGACCAAAAACTCATCGTTTTCGAGTTTTATGGCCGTTTTCATGAGCTATTGCCCACAGTTTCACGGTTTTAGGGCGACTTAAAATGACCGTAAGATCCGATACATGTTTGAGAGTTATGACCAGAAACTCGACGTTTCCGCGTTTTATGGCCTTTTTCATGAGCTATTGTCCACAGTTTTGGGGTTCCGGGGCAGGTTGCATGGCCCATAATACCCGCTGCATGTTTGAGATTTTAGACCCAAAACTTGTCGTTTTCATGTTTTATGGCCATTTTTATGAGCTATTGTCCACAGTTTTGGGGTTGTAGGGTGTTCTACATGGCTCATAAGATCCGATACATGTTTGAGAGATATGACCAAAAACTGGACATTTTCTCGTTTCATGGCCTTTTTGATGTGCTATTGCCCATGATTTGACTAAAAACTCGTTGTTTTCGCGTTTTATGGTCGTTTTCTTGAGCTATTGCCCATAATTTTGGAGTTCTAGGGAGATTTACAACAACCGTAAGGAGAGCTATATGTTTGAGATTTATGACAAAAAACTCGTCGTTTTCATGTTTTATGGCCGTTTTTATGAGCTATTTTCCACAAATTTGGGGTTCTAGATCGATTTCCGCCTATAGGACCCAATACATGTTTGATAAAAAAACTCGTCGTTTTCGTGTTTTACGGCCGTTTGCATCAGCTATTGCCCACAGTTTTGGGTTTTACGGCGATTTACAATTACCGTAAGACCCACTACATGTTTGAGATTTATGACCAAAAACTCATTGTTTTCGAGTTTAATGGCCGTTTTCATGAGCTATTGCCCAGATAATTGGGTTCTAGGGCGATTTACAATGACCATAAGATCCGCTACATGTTTGAGATTTATGACCAAAAACTCGATGTTTTCGCGTTTTACGGCGGTTTTCATGAGCTATTCCCGCAGTTTTGGGGTTCTAGGGCAATCTGCATGGCCCGTAAGATCCGATACATGTTTGAGAGATATGACCAAAAACTCGTCATTTTCTCTTTTTATGGCTTTCTTGATGTGCTATTGCCCACAATTTGAGAAAAAACTCATCGTTTTCATGTTTTATGGCCGTTTTGTTGAGCTATTGCCCATAGTTTTGGGGTTCTAGGGTGATTTACAACGACCGTAAGACCCTCTGCATGTTTGAGATTTGTGAACAAAACTCGTTATTTTCGTGTTTTATGGCCGTTTTCATTAGCTATTGCCCACGGTTTTGTGGTTCTAGTGCGACTTACAATGACCGTAAGACCCGGTACATGTTCGAGAGTTATGATCAAAAACTCGACGTTTCCGCGTTTTACGGCATTCTTGATGTCCTATTGCCCACAATTTGACAAAAAACTCGTCGTTTTCACATTTTATGGCCTTTTTTGAGCTATTGCCCATAGTTTTGGGGTTTTAGGGCGATTTACAACGACCGTATGACCTGCTACATGTTTGAGGTTTGTGACAAAAGCTCGTCGTTTTCGTGTTTTATGGCCGTTTTTATGAGCTATTGCCCATAGATTTGGGGTTCTAGGGCGACTTATAATGCCTGTAAGACCCGATACATGTTTGAGAGTTATGACCAAAAACTCGACGTTTCTGTGTTTTATGGCCGTTTTTATGAGTTATTGTCCACAGCTTTGGGGTTCTAGGGCGAGTTGCATGGCCCATAAGATCTGATACATGTTCGAGAGTTATGACCAAAAACTCGTCGTTTTTGAGTTTTATGGCCATTTTCATGAGGTATTGCCCATAGTTTTCGGTTCTATGGAAATATACAATGACGTAAGACCCGCTACATGTTTGAGATTAATGAACAAAAACTCGTCGTTTTATGTATGCTCGTAATTAAAATTTTATATATATCATCTCTCGGCACGTCACTTACGCCAAACCCCTCCTTCCTCTACTGATCCTCCTGCCGCAGCCGAAATCCGCCCCGAAACGTTGTCACGACAGCCGAATCCCCCAAAACTCTGCCACGGCAGAACCCAAAACGCTGCCGCGACAAAGCTCCTTTAGTCGGGACTAAAGGTCCCCCATCCCCCTGCTTTCGATCGCGTCCACGTGGAGTGCCTTTAGTCCCGGTTCGTAATACAACCAGGACTAAAGGGGGCCTCTAGTCCCGATTCCGCGGTCCCGGATGGGCAACTGGGGCTAGAGGATGCGCCAAACCGGGACTAAAGGCCCGTTTTCTACTAGTGGGTAAGTTTTTTGATTTTAGAATTTAAAGTCCTAGATAGTACAAGGATACCATATTAACTATGTGTGCTTGTTTTATGGGACATTTATTGCAAGCTAAGTTTGTTCATGTATTAGGTTATCTATGGTGGGAGTATCATAGATGGTATCATGCAATCCATGTTATCAAAAAATGATGTGACAATGTTATTAATGAAGACAGATGTCGTAGGGGTATCATGTTATGATACGGTATCATAGAAGGTAGACCTATAAAACTCAATAGAAAATAAATCTTATACACAAATTTCTGATGGGATTCTACAAAAAAATAAAATGCATGATACTATGATATACTACTACAAGATACTATGCATTATAGAGGTTGTATTATACACTAGTATTTATATCATATACTAGTATCATATGATACTAGTGTATGATACTTCCGAAAATATACAGGAGAACCCGGGTACCATGTACCCTGATATTTAAAAAAATCGAAGGAGTACCATGTACCCTGAAAATATACACTAGTATTTATATCATATACTAATTAGTGTTTTTTTAATTATGATTTAGTTTTCATAATAAGAACAAAAATGAGGTTTAAAAACGCATGGCTTTTGCCTTAAAAAAACCCGGAGCCAATATGAGCTACTATGGCGTATGGAGTATAACTAACACTGATGTTACAAGGTACTAGACCAGCCCTTGATCGATTTCAGATGCAGCTCGGAAGACGTAACCTACATAAGTTTGTCTCCGTTTTGAGTGGAACCGAACTTGCCACGTAGGATTTTCTAGGTCCGCGCTCATGAATTTCGGTGCCAGCAGCACTCGGCGCCGACCTGCATATGTTCGGCTCCATTCTAGTTGGCGCCGAACGGAAGGGTCAAATTTCAAAATAGTTTCCTGCATATCATCTCTTGGCACGTCACTTATGCCAAACCTCTCCTTCCTCAAGCGATCCTCCTGCCGCGGCCGAAATCCGCCCTGAAACGTTGTCGCGACACCCGAATCCCCCAAAACTCTGCCACGGCAGAACCTGCTACCTCACCGCCATCTGCTGTCGCGGTAGCCGAATCCTCAAAATGTTGTCGCGGCAAATCTCCTTTAGTCGGGACTAAAGGTCCTCCATCCCCCTCTTTCGATCGCGGCCACGTGAAGTGCCTTTAGTCCCGGTTCGTAATACAACCGGAACTAAAGGGGGGCTTCTAGTCCTAATTCCGCAATCCCGAATGGGCAACAAGGACTAGAGGACACCCCAAACCAGGACTAAAGGCCCATTTTCTACTAGTGGGTAAGTTTTTCGATTTTAGAATTTAAAATCCTAGATAGTACATGGATACCATATTAACTATGTGTGCTTGTTTTATGGGACATTTATTGCCAGCTAAGTTTGTTCATGTATTAGGTTATCTATGATGGAAGTATCATAGATGGTATCATACAATCCATGTTATCAAAAAATGATGTGACAATGTTATTAATGAAGATAGATGTCGTGGGGTATCATGTTATGATACGGTATCATAGAAGGTAGACCTATAAAACTCAATAGAAAATAAATATTATACACAAATTTCTGATGGGATTCTACAAAGCAATAAATAGTATGATATTGTGATATACTACTACAAGATACTATGCATTATAGAGGTTATATCATATACTAGTATCATATGCATGATACTAGTGTATGATACTTCCCACTATGACCAGCCTTAGTTGGATTATACATGTACGTGAACAACATTTATGAAATGCAAATTAGCCGGTTGTAGAATAAAATATGCTCCCCATACATACATATGCTGTGTTTAGTGTGGGCCCCAACTAGCCAAACCAAAATTTTGGTATATGACCAAAGCATAGGCATAACCAAAATTTGGTGAGTCATTTTTGTTTGGTTTATAGCCCATGTACCTACCAAAAAATTGGCAAAATTGCTAGGCCTTCGCTTGGTTGGAAGCCAACTAACTTTCGCAAACATTTGAAAACTTGTACTAATTAGTGTTTTTTTAATTATGATTTAGTTTTCATAATAAGAACAAAAATGAGTTTTAAAAACGCATGGCTTTTGCCTTAGAAAAAACCAGGGCTAATATGAGCTACTATGGCATATGGAGTATAACTAACACTGATGTTACAAGGTACTAGACCAACCCTTGATCGATTTCAGATGCAGCTCGGAAGCCGTGACCTACATAAGTTCGGCTCCATTTTGAGTGGAACCGAACTTGCCACGTAGGATTTTCTAGGCCCGCGCTCACGGATTTCGGCGCCAGCAGCACTCGGCACCGACCTGCATATGTTCAGCTCCACGCTAGTTGGCGCCGAACGGAGAGGTCAGATTCCAAAATAGTTTCCTGGAAAGATGTGGGATTAGTTACAGGAAAATGTCAGTTTTGTCAAAAAAAAAAACGCTGTTTGGGACGCTGACACACACCATTCGCGGCGAGTCAGCGACTGCCTAGACCTCGAGATGGATTGGAGGGGATTGTGATGGAAGAGGGCCGGAGAGGATTGGATGATTGGAGTGTTTTCAGCCAAGACAAGACACGATGGATAATACTCAGCAATGCTCGTGGTTAATCGGCCTCTGCAAAACAAGGCCTAAGCGGACATAGGATTTGGAGTTCATCTGGAGGTTGGCTCTAGCATCGGTCAGCTGACCTGCCATGACAACTTGGAGCTCCTGGGTGTTTCGGACGCACCAACATGGTGGTAAGACCACGCTGGCTTCACGAGAATGGACACGGAACGCAATCTTAACACTGAAGTAAAACAGTGAAGGGCGACAACTTATACTGTTGAATAGCTAGAGACTGGATCACTTGTCTCTGCTGTGTCGTAGTTTCAGAAGGATTCAGATAGGGGCCTAAAACTCCGTACTCGCCGTCTCTAGTTTCTACTACCTAAAGAAGCTACAAGGTCAATCTCTGAACCAACTAAAGGACGCTGAGACGAGATAGCAAAAGGAATTACACCGATCATAATCCTGACAGAGCAAGTGTCTGTGCTTGGTTTATTCTAAAATTTCAGTTCTGTTTACAACCTGTGTAAGAGTCGTTCCATAATGAGTATCACACCTTTCGAATATGAAAGAAGCAGGTTCATTACGCGCAAGAGCTGCAAGTGAAACTCCTGGCATCACTGACGCTTCACTTCTCATAACAAACAGGACATACAAATGTTGACAACAACCGGAGATTTCGCCAACTTATACTGAAAGTATTGAATCAGACAATATCACAGTTCAGAAAGTAATCTGAACAAGTTGGAAGACAATGTCTGAACTTACAGGACAAGCTAGGTAGCCCACACATGCGAAAATCCCAGCTTCTAATAAATCTGGGAAATGTCTGAGGTACTAAATTTACATTACAAAGTAGCCCAAGGAGATAAAGGTCAGAGTTTACAAAGCCAGTACATTATCTGAAGCAAAAGCAGAATGCATGTCCCTTCGGTGTGGTCTTTGTCCAGTTCTCCTCAGTTAACTGGAAAATGCTATTCTTCCTGCTCTTCAATTGTGCGCCTGCTCTCCTCTGCCCTCCACTTGGCATACATCCTCCGCTCACGGACCAGTCTTGGTATCTTTTTCCATGTCTTTGGTTTAGATGTCATTACTGTACATATCACAGATGTTGTCAGACAAAGTTGTACAAACTAATACAACATGGCATTGTGAAAGATGGAGAATTTAGGCTGAAAGCAAACAGCTGCTCTGAGTTCTTAATGTACTACGCATGTCATAATATCTCCATCTAGCTCTTTTTTAATACCCCGTGTAACACATCTACCGGCATGTCCATTTTCCGTAACTTGCTATGTGTTCTTTTTCTAAAACACGAGTTACCAAACTGGTTTTGCTTTGGGAGTGGACATGGACGTATAGTGAGCAACATGATGTAAAAAAAATCTTCAAGTTACAGCAAGATATAGATCAGATAACGTTATTGATTTTTAACAAATTCTGCAAGTATGTGTTTCTACCTGTCCTATACATGTATGCACATTTTCACTACTTACTTAAAAAACTAACAAGCACGAATTTTCACTATGTCACAAATATCATAATCATGTGGTACTTCTATCAGATTGATATTTCTCTTCTAGAAACAACATAATGCTAATGCTAATGCTAATGGGAAATGGTGTTCTGACAGTGGTACATAGGATGGGATGGATGGTTGCATTTGTTGGTGAAATATGGCAAAGTGTACCTTCATACCGTGCATCTAGATTCTTGTCCCTGATGGCGCCCAGTCGCTGCTGCAGGCATCTAGGAAGCTTCTTTATAGCAGGACAGTCTTTAATTCTAAGACTCCAGAGAGACCCGTATGCTTGTGGCCCGTTGGGTAGGGATGCCAGGGCACTACAGCGAATAAGACAAAGGATTTCCAATGACAGGGGCTGGCCCAACACAGGCTCCAGCGATGTCAGCCCACTTGCGTCTTTAATGCTCAGTGTCTTGAGGGAAGTGGGCAGACGGAGAATGCCCCCCAACATGCCAGCACAGGGCTCTATCTTTAAAGATGTGAGAAAAGGAGGAAGTGAATGCTGCTCTCCTACTGCTGTTGCTGCTGATGGATCTGGTGCATTTATGGAAGCAGTGACCTCTGGTTTCGGGAGCCCATCCAGCTGGCATGACAGGACTTGAATACTACTGCAGGAACCAATATATATGGTTTTTAAGAATCGTGGAAGATGTAGAACCCCTGATAAACTATCACATTCCTTTAACCATAGAAGTTGTGGGCACGATGATGGTGACAGCTGTGATACAGCTGTGGGCACGATTGGCTCACTGCCGAATATAGTCTCGAGCATCCTGCACTCAACAATATACATGATCTAGAGAGATGCTGGGACATTGAACATCTCTACCAAACTTGCGCACCTTTGTACATAAAGAGACTCCAGTAGATGATTAGCCTTTTTGCGCCGCAGGCTTTTACCATCCGCATCCCATGAATTAAGGCCTCGTACTCGGCTTTATTATTAGCGGCAGTGAACTGCATTCGCAGAATGTATTTCATCTTGTCTCCTTGGAGCAATGTCAGTATGATACCTGCGCCAGCTCCGTCCTTTCGCTTGGACCCGTCGAAGTGCATTGTCCAGAGATAGGACATATCTGGCTTGTCGAGGAGTTGGTTCTCCATCTAGTGTACGAGAAAGTCCGGCAGAACTTGCGACTTTATCGCGTCACGCTTCTCGTATGTGATGTCTCGTGGAGACAATTCGATTCCCCAGAGCACGACTCGTCCGGTGGCGTCGGGATTATTGAGTATATTCCCGAGCAGGGCGTCGTTTACCACCACGATTAGGTGCTCCTGGAAGTAGTGGCACAGTCACCTGGCTGTCATGAAGACGCCGTAGGCTAGCTTCTGGTAGTGCGGGTACCGCTGCTTTGTTGGTGTGAGCACCTCGCTGAGGTAGTATACTGGGCGCTGCACCCCGTGGGCTTTATTTTCTTCGGCTCGCTCTACCACGAGCACGGTGCTCACCACCTGGTTGGTGGCGGAGATGTAGAGCAGTAGTGGCTCCTTTTCACGAGGCGTCACCAGTACTAGCGAAGTGGACAGTAGACACTTGAGGTCTTCGAATGCTTCTTGTGCTTCGTCTGTCCACTCGAACTTGTCAACTTTGCGGAGGAGTTGGTAGAAGGGCAGTGCATTTTCGCCCATTCCACTGATGAATCGACTGAGCACCGCAATTCATCTGGCTAGCTGCTGGATGCCTTTTACATTCTTCGGTTGCTCCATGGCCAGTATGGCCTTTATTTTCTTCAGGTCCGCTTCGATCCCTCTCGTAGAGATGAGATACCCGAGTAATTGCCCAGATGGTATGCCGAACGGCACTTGTCTGGATTGAGCTTGATCCGGTAGCGGTCAAGGTTAGTAAAGGTTTCGCGGAGATCATCGATTAGCGTGGCCTCCTCCTTGGTTTTCATGACGATGTCGTCAACATAGACTTGGATATTGCGACCAAGTTGGCTCTTGAGGCAAGCTTGCATGCATCACTGATAGGTGGCTCCTGCGTTTTTTAGCCCGAAAGGCATTGTGTTATAGCAGAACACACCGAAGGGCGTTGTAAACGCCGTTTTTCCTGGTCTTCCTCCTTCATTCGAATCTGATTATAGCCTGAGTAGGTGTCGAGGAAGCAGAGGCGTTCGCATCCTGCAGTGGAGTTGATTATTTGATCGATCCATGGCAACGGGAAGTGATCCTTTGGGCAATGCTTATTCAAAGAGGTGAAGTCCACGCACATCCGCAGGATATCCGTGTCTTTTTTAGGCACGAGCACTGTGTTAGCGAGCCAGGTGCTTTCCTTGATCTCGGGTATGAAATTTGCATCGAGGAGTCTGTTGATCTCCATTCTGAATGCTTTTGCTCTTAGCTCAGACAGTCGTCGTATTGTTTGCTTGACTGGCCTTGCGTCTGGATTCATGTTGAGTGAGTGCTTAGCGAATTCCCTAGGAACCCATGGCATGTCCGCTGGACACCAGGCAAAGATTTCCCAGTGCTCACGGAGGAATTCAACGAGTGCGAGTTCCTATGCAGAACTCAAGTTGTTGGCGATGAGGGCCTTCTTGGTCGGGTCCGTTGGGTGGACCTGGACTTTCTTCGTGTGCACCGACAAGTCGAATGATAGATCGGGTGAACTTGGCCTGCTCAAGGGAGGCAGATTGTTGTCTGTCGACTCCTTCAATCTTCTGGGTTCCTCCTGCATGCCGAAGGACTAGGAGATTCTGTTGAATTCCCTGTCACAACTGTCGGACCTCTCGAAGCTTCTATTGATTGAGATGACGCCGTTTGGGCCTGGCATTTTCATCTGTAGGTAGGCGTAGTGCGACACCGCCATGAACCTAGCAAACACGACATGTCCGAGGATGCAGTGGTATTGCGAGGGCCATTCGACGACTTCAAAGTCGATGCGCTCTCGCCGAAAGTTTTGGGCGTGCCGAAGATGACGTCGGGGTGGATGCCCAGGGGATATATGCCCTTGCCTGGGACGATGCCGTGGAACGCCATGTCTGAGACTTCCAGACAAGTCAAAGGGATCCTCATCGCACGCAAGGTACTTGCGAACATGAGGTTGATGCCACTCCCGCCGTCTATGAAGACGCGACTCATATCGAAGCCTCCGATTTGCGCCTCGAGTACGAGGGGACAGTGGCCTGGACGAGGGACTTGACGCGGATGGTCGCGCTTGTCGAAGGTGATGCAGGAGTCACTTCCACTGAGGTACTCAGTGGGGGAAGGTGGAGAGTTTATCACCAAGTTGACTTGGCGAGTGATGGCCTTCTACACTCGATTTGAGGGACGCCATTTTTGGATCATCATGTTGCCTACGGCTCGCGGGTATGGTTCGCCTCCATGGTGCTGGACTGGCGCGGCCGTGGGTGGTGGTGGTCCGGGCGGTGGTGGAGGAGCTCCATGTGCCACATCGCCTGGGGCAGCTCTGTAACCCCTGTTGATCGCATTGTGATTCATCTGAGTCAGGCCCTCGTGGAGTTTGAGAAACTCGCGGCAGTCCTTGAGAAGGTGGCTGGATTTCTTCTTGCCATCATGCTTGTCGATGTAGAAGTGCACGTTGCATGGTCCGGACAGTTTGTCCTCGATAGATGTTGCGGGTGCCTCTTCGCGAGTGCGACGCTGCCACACATGCGTGGTTTTTCCGCTATCACGGTATCCGCTGCTGCGATAGCCGCTATTGCGGTTGTCGTCGCGTTTGTCGGCACAGCCGGATGCAACCATATTGACTTCGCCACGGTCATCGTAGATGCGCATTCAACGTTTGCCTCCGCGGTTGCGTCTGCGCCCAAGGTCATCGTCATCGTCGGAGTGGGTGCGATTTTTAACCGAATCTTATCTGTCAGCCCACCGATTCACGATTTCCATCAGGTGGTCAATCATTTTGGGCTTCGAGCGGCCCAGCTCCTCCCTGAGCTCTATACGGCGAACGCAGCTGTTGAATGCGTCGATTGCGCGGTCCTCCAAGATGTTTTATGCGGAGTTCTTGATGATGGACCACCTCTAGATATACGAGCGCAGCAATTCGCCAGACCTTTGCTAGCACCTTCTTAGTTGTTCGATTGATGCGGGCCTTTTGTAAGTGCCCTTAAAGTTCCCCACGCAGCTGTAGAACAGCTCTTCCCAGCTACGAATGGATCCGTGTGGGAGGTTGTTGAGCCATGCGCGAGCGGCGCCCTACAGCTGTAGCTGTAGGCATTTGATGTCTACGCACTTCTATTCTTGTAGACAGTTGTTGGGTCTCCAAGTGCATAGGTTTGTAGAACAGCAGCAAGTTTCCCTTAAGTGGATTACCCAAGGTTTATCAAACTCAGGGAGGAAGTGGTCAAAGGTATTCCCTCTCAAGCAATCCTGCAATCAAGATACAAGAAGTCTCTTGTGTCCGCAACACACCCAATACACTTGTCAAGTGTATAGGTCCACTAGTTCGGTGAAGAGATAGTGAAATACAAGTGGTATGGATATAAGATAACGGTGCTAGAAAATACTTTGATGGCGTGGAAGAGACTAAAGGCAAACTGGAATAAAGATGGAAGCAAGCAAACATGTAACATATCTAGTTTCAAACGGTGTTTCAATGCTTAGAAACAAGGCCTAGGGATCATACTTTCACTAGTGAACACACTCATATAAATATATCATCTTCATGATACTACGCTGAACTACTCTCCGGTTGGACACTCTAATCCATGGTAGGGTTGTAACAGCACACCTCAAAGTTTGCTTTCCACATCTAGATAACCCCACACTGTCACCTTGAGCTCTAGATGGTTCCAACAAACACCACAATTTCATAGAAACATCCAACTCCAAATATAACTCATAACAAGTATTTGTAATCTCTAGCCTAAGTGCCACCATGGTGTGCACGCTATCACTTTCACACACATGGGGAGAGCAGAGATCTATTAAAGCACTTGAGTAGCAAAGTAGATCTATGGATTACAAATCTCATGATCTCAATAAGATCATGCATAGAGAGAGAGATGAACACATAGCTACCGGTAGAACCCTTAGCCTCGAGGAAGAACTACTCCCTCATCATCATGGGAATCAGCAACGATGATGGAGATGGCGGTGGAGATCGATGGAGATGGATCCGGGGTCACTTCCCCGTCCCGGCAGGGTGCCGAAACAGAGACTTTCTGTCCCCCGAATCTCCCCTTCGGTGGCGGCGGCGCTGTGGAACTTTTCGTGGCTGGAGGCTTGACTATTTAGGGTTTTCGCATCGGGAGGCATCTTATAGGCGAAGAGGCAAGGTCGGCGGGCGGCCAGGGTGGACCCGCGCCACTACATGGTGTGGCCGCCCTGTGGCCCCTCTCTGTCTCGTCTTCTGGCTCCGTGAGGCTTCCGGTAAAATATCGACTTTGGCTTTTGTCCGGTCCAATTCCGAGAATATTCATTTTCTGACTTTCTGGAACGAAAAACAGCAGAAAACAGGCAACTGGCACTGTGGTATCTTGTTAATAGGTTAGTCCAAGAAAGTGTATAAAAATACTCCAAAGTGTGGACAAAACATAAGAAAGTAGATAAAAACCAAGCATGGAACATCAAAAATTATAGATACGTTAGCAACGTATCAACATCCCCAAGCTTAACTCCTGCTCATCCTCGAGTAGGTAAGTGATAAAAAGAAAGAATAATTTTTTAGGTGACATGCACCATCATAAACTTGATCAAAGTATTTGTAAAACATTGAAAGCTAGGATCATAGTACTTCAATCATAACCTGAAAGATAAAGTTCTAGCAATAAGACCAAGCAACTATGCTACAACATGAAAAGGTAGAAACAAAAGGTTCATGAATAACAATACTTCGAAAGACGTTTGTTTGTTTCACATAAATAAAACATAGCATAGTGGCATTCAGCTTGTCCCTCATAGAGTAGCAACATAAATGCATAGGACACCTTCAAAGTTCATAAGGGTGAAGTAGTTTAAGAACAAGCAATATCAAGTTATGCATCAATCAACAAGTCTTGGGACAATGCACATAGAACTAAGAATGGCCGCTATGCTCTCAAAGTAGGTGCATAAAGGTAGAAGGTGGAGACTCAACATAAAAGTAAAAGAAAGGCCTTCATAAAAGGAAGCAGAGATTCAAGTTTCATAAAGAGCTTCCAAAAATTATGGTACTTATAGCTTTCAGCTCTCATTGCCCCTATCATAAGAATCTTGAAGTGATTAAGGTTAAAGTGAACAAACTATGGTGTATATGCTTGACGAAGTATAAGTTGGAAATCTCATGTCCCTTGAATACGAGGGCCGCTCCTCATGCTACTCAAGTTTAGTTACCGGTATGTTCTTGTTATAGTAAGTACATGGTTTCCACCATGTCAGCATGGATTAGACCAGCGGCCCAGGCGTTTCTCTAACACATATGCATAACTCCATGGACTTACAAGCTCCCCTTTCATTTCACGCCGACGACATCCATAGACAAAAGAACATGATATCAACTAGGTACAAAGTACCAGTGCAATGTTGAAAGCGTTCCCCATGACAGCATGGTTCTGCTAATTCACAACTTACAAAGCGCAAGCATATACGCAACATAGGTGAGCACAATGGTTCAAGTTTATTAAGTGCAAGAAAGTAAAGTGTGCCATCAAGTTCGTGAGAGCTTTAATCACTAATTTTCACATAACAAGTTTAATTTGGGAGGTAGATAAAACAAGAATTTACTTGGAATAGCAATAATGCTACTAGGTAAGTATGGTGGACACAAATGGCAGAGGTTTTGGTTTAAAGGAGGTGGATGCACGAGAAGAATTCCCTCTCAGTACAGGTGTTGGGCTAGCAAGGCTGGGTAGCAAGTACAAGAGTTGAAGGAAACAAACAAACATACAAGTGATAAAGACAAACATGCAATCTTCCTTGGAAGCACAAAAGATCTTAACTAGAGAATACTAAACTTATGAGCAAATCAAGAAAGAAAGATGATGAAATTATTTTTCTTTAAAGGTACTTTTATCTTTTCTTTCAACTCTCAAAAAGAGTGTTGCTCCTGACCGAGCCAGGTTTGCCAAAACCAACTAAATTAACTCAATGATCCCAAAGTGATACCAATACTAATAACAAGATCAATCGTATAACCACGAATTGAAAACTAATATAAGCTATGCAAAAGAGTGAATGATAGAACTTCTCATTAATATTCCATAGCGGCAACTCACACCAAGGGATACATATCTAACGAGAGAGGGGACACTTCCATAATGCAAACCATACTACATAATAACTCCTCTATTCATGATATGACTCTACTAATAAGGTAAAAGGATAGAAGATAGTGATGTGATACCGCGGCACTCCCCCAAGCTTGGAACAAACCAAGGGGATGCCAAACCTGATGACGAATTACTCCTTAGGTGGTGGTGGTAATATTTTCTTAGTTGTCGTGAGGAAATCTTCCAGCATCTTGCGAAGCCTATTATTCTCCCATTGAAGCATGTCCACCTTCCTCTGCAGGTCTCGATATTTGGTATCTAGTAGATTCTTCCGGAGTCATCACTTGAATAACATCAATATCTTCATCTTTATATACTTACTACTTGAGTCATAAAACCCTTCTCTTCCCTATTACACCATTATCTCCACTACCTGGAAATCTCTTTCACACAAAACTTCACACAGTTCTCATTAGCAACATTAGTATAAGTGAAGTGATAAAACCTTTTGAGTCCAACTTTAACTGAAAACCATCAAAACATAATCTGCTGTAGCAACTCCTTCTGAAAACCCAAAAAGAATTCAAAAAGGAAATCGAATAAAGAAGCAAATGCAAGAGTGGCAAAATCTGTCAAAACAGACCAGCAGGTAAAGATCAATTTTTTCGAAAATCTTCTGCTGCTCAAATCAAAAAGTGCAAAACTAACGAAAGTTAAATAACAACCTGTGGCAGAAGCACAACAAATTTAGCTCAATCCGAAAGACAGAGATCTCTCACAAATTTTTACGGTGAAGCACAAAAGTCTGTTTCGGGACAGCAACTTCCCCAAATCTTACTTCTCTCTCATTAGAGGTTGATCTTGACACAAAAACCAAACAAAACAGATAAGGAGCGGTTATTACCGAAGTAATAACTTCCAAGACTCAAAGAAACAAAAAAACAAACTGAAAGCAAAAACAAATTGGGTTGTCTCCCAAAAAGCTCTTTCTTTATAGCCATTAAGATGGGCATGATAATCTTGAAGAAGCTCTCATAGGGATATGAATTGAAGTGAAAGAGAGCATTAAGAAGCAAAAAAACACACACATTTAAGTCTAACCCACTTCCTATGGAAGGGAATTTTGTAAACAAACAAGTTGTTGAAACCAGAGGCAACTTGCATAAGAAGGGAAAAGAAGTGCAACATAAAAACTTTCAGCATAAAACGAGGGAACTTGAGATTATTGAGATGCATAAGAACACTTTTCCCTCTCTCATAGTAACTTTCAGTATCATGCATAAACTTAACAATATAGCTATCACAAGGACCATCATAGCAATGATCACTTATTCTAACAGAAAACACGGGAATACTAGCTCTCATAACACTACTATGTGAAACAATATTAGAGGTATCCTTACAAAGGATAGTGTGTCCCTCTTTTTCATATTTAGTGACAAAGTCTTTCACACTTGCTATTATAGGTTCATCAACCCTTTGTTTATCAGGTTCAGCAGCTTTTCTTGTACTTTCATTAACCATACTAGCTATCATAGAGTGTTCCTTATCCTTAACTGGGAAAGGCATTTTCTCAATATAAGGTTCAGGTAAAACATGATTAGCTGTATAAACTTCAGTACTTCTTGAAGGAACACTCTTAGCAATATTTGTGTAAGGTTCATGATACTTATTCCACTTCTTTTTAGGCACTTCTATATAGGAAGCAAAAGCCTTAAAATAAGAAGCAATAGCTTGAGAGTCTAGACCATAAGTATTTTTAATATTTTGAAAATCATCAGTTCCCATAAAAGATTCAATGCATTCATAATCATAATTTATACCTGACTTTCTACCTTTGTCATTCTCCCAAGCTTCAGCATTATCTTGAATACGGTCCAGAAGATCCCATTTAGCTTCTTCTTTCATGCGAGTGAATGATCCAACACAAGAAGCATCCAATAAATCCTTGTCATGAAGAGAAAGCCTTGCATAAAATTTATTGATAATAATATTGTTGGGGAGCTCGTGAATGGGACATTTGAGCATTAGTAACTTCAATCTCCCCCAAGCTTGAGTTGTACTCTCTCCATCAAGAGGCCAAAAGTTGTATATTTGATTCCGATCTTTATGAATCTCACTAGGAGGATAAAACTTTGAATCAAAGAGAGGCACTATTTCCTCCCATTCCAGAGCTTGACCATTCTTTAGCAGCTTATACCATTCCTCAGCTCTTCCTTTTAGTGATAATGAAAATAACTTCTTCTTAACTTGATATGTAGTAATACCTGCACACTTGAACAACCCGCATAATTCGTGTATAAAGAGTAAATGATCACCAGGATGGACAGTTCCATCCCCAAGATAGTAGTTATCCATAACACAATCAATAATTCTTGTAGGTATTTTACAAACATCATTCTCAGCAGGTGGTGGTTTATCTACTACCTTAGCAGTGGTAGTAGCATTACCAAATAAGAAACTCAGCGAATTATCCATAACGAAAATAAAGCAACTAACAGAAGTAAACAATACTCACAGTAGAAGTTTCCTTTACCAGTTCCACTCTCCAATAGCGCTTCACTCCCCGGCAACGGCGCCAGAAAATAATCTTGATGACCCACAAGTATAGGGGGTGTATCGCAGTATTTTCGATAAGTAAGAGTGTCGGACCCAACGAGGAGCAGAAGGTGCTGGCTAGTGGTATGGATCAGGAATTCTCTGCAAATACTTAGCAAACGGATTTTTAGGGGTTTTTGATAAAGCAAGTAAAAAAAGTACGAGTAAATAAAAGACAGTAGGAATAAATGCAGCAAGTGGCCCAATCCTTTATGCAGCAAAGGACAAGCCGGTTGTATTACTTAAGATGACCAAACGTTCTCGAGGACACATGGGAAGACTGTCAAGTGCTTTCGCTTCATATAGTTGATTAATCTTCTCTAGCTTGCTAAGTGTTGTGTGGGTGAACATGTGCTAATGTACCGCCCCATCCAAGACTAATACATACTTGTGATTATACCCCTTGCAAACATCCGTAAGTACAAAAAGTAATTAAGGTAGAAACCTAACCACAGCTTTAAACTCTAAGACCCTTACGTCCCTTGTGCAATGGTTTTCTAACGGGGGTTCGGGTTTCTGTCACTCCGGCAACCCCTACGATTAGTAGCCAAATACACAATGCATTCCCCTAGGCCCATATAGGTGAAGTGTCATGTAGTCGACGTTCACATGACACCACTAGAAGAAGTACACCACAACTTAAATAACAGTCTATTGAATCTCTCTCAACACAACTCCACTACTAACAACATGACTTCTCCCATGTCCTCAAGAACAAAACGAACTACTCACAAGACATCATATGGATCATGATCAGAGATGGAATAGTGATGTATAACAATCTGAACATAAACAATAATTCAATGGTTCACTCAATAGCATCAACTACAAAGAGTAATCAACACTGGGAAAGTTTCCCCTATGAACTAATGCAAGATTCAACTCAATTGTTACAGAAATATGGAGATGGTGATGATGATGATGATCCCGATGAAGTCCAGCTTGATGGTGGTGTTGATGGCGATGATCTCCCCTCTCCGGGAAGGAATCCCCCATGCAGAAATCTATCTACCAGAGAGATCTTTCTCTCTCGGTGTTTTCGCCCTGTAGAGGCGGCGGAATCTTTCTATGGTCACTCCCCGAGTCTTAGGGTTTCGGGAGGATGATATACGCTAGAGGAGAGAGGCTGGAGTGGGCCAGGGTGGCCACACCACCTCCTGGCGCGGCCTAGGGCTGCCCGCACCAGGGGGTGGTGTGGCCCCCTGTGGCCCATCTCCACTCCGTCTTCTGGCATCCTTAGTCTTCTGGAAAAATAAGATTTCCGTATATTTTCCCGGGTTTTCTGATCTTCGCGAATTTTGCCTCCAAACAGCACCTTTCCATCAGAATCTTGACTGCAACGGTCCATTCTCCCAAAGTCATCAACCATGCAAAAACAGATGAAATAACATAAGTATCACCTCTCAATACGAAATATATCAATGAATAATAGTTAATTAAGACACAGAATAGTGATGCAAAATGGACGTATCACAAATCCCCAACAAATAAGTGCAAGCATATACAACACAGATGACACAATGTTCAGGTTTATTAAGGGCAAGAAAAGTAAAGCGTGCCATCAAGTTCGTGAGAGCTTTAATCACTAGTTTTCTCATAACAAGTTTAATTTGGAAGGTAAACAAAAACATGAATATACTTGGAATAGCATATGCTAATAGGTAGGTATGGTGGACTCTTTGGAATAACTTGGTTTTAAGGAGTTGGATGCATGAGTGGAACTCATACTTGGTTGCGGAGGCTAGCAAAATACTGGGAGCGACAAACTAAGAGAGCAATAATGTCCATAATCATGCAGAGCGACAAAACATCATTGATCAAAGCATAAAGTGATACTACAAGTTGAAAACTAAAGGATCATAAAGGCTTATGGTGACTTTGGATAGTCATGACATGGTGTGAGCATGCGCCAAGTCAACCCAAATAAAGCATCAAAGGAGAATACCATGATGGCTGAATGCACGGCGCCGAGAAAAGTTCTGGTGCGTGGTTGATGTAGACCTCGTTGGGAACCCCAAGAGGAAGGTGTGATGAGCACAGCAGCAAGTTTCCCTCAGTTATGAAACCAAGGTTTAATCGAACCAGTAGGAGCAGGGAAACACCCCAAAGGTGTTACTAGCTGAGCTTTGGCAGGGCGCACTGCCGGTGCTACTAGCAACGTGGAGACCTGCACAACACAACGACAGAACTTTGTCCCCAACTTGCGATGAGGTTGTCAATCTCACCGTGTTTTGCTGAAAACAAAGCATTAAACGTATCGAATGGAAAGAAGTAAAAGTTTGTAGAAAGTAAACACAAAGAAGTAAACAGTTTGTAGATTGAATGAAAAAGACAAGGATCGGGATCCATAGTTCACTAGAGGTGGCTCTCCTTAAGATAGATAACATGCTGGGTGAACAAATTACAGCGGGGCAATTGACAAACATCGAGAAAGCAATACATGCATATACTAATCATCTTGACTCCTTTGAGATTTGATTGGGCATTACAACATTACACATAGACCACCATCCAACTGCATCTATGACTAATAATCCACCTTCAGGTTATCATCCGAATCCCCTCCAGTATTAAGTTGCATGCAACAGATTATTGCTTTACGAATTTCGTGTAAAGTAAACAATATGATTGTTCTATGAACAAAGGATTGTTGTTTTCTCCCTAGTAGCAACAGCACATCTAGTACCTTAGAGATTTCTGTCACTTCCCCAGATTCCAGAGGCATGAACCTACTATCGAGCATAAATACTAACTCTTGGAGTTGCTAGCATCTACTGGGCCAAGATAGCTACTAACAACGGAAAGCATGCAAGATCACACATAACAAAGACATGATAGAATCAATAATCAATCTGAAATAGCATCTCAATATCCATCGGATCCCCGCAAACACAACATGCAGAATTACAAATAGATGATCTTGATCATGAACGGAGCTCACAAGATCTAGACATGAAAGCACAAAGGAGGAGAACCAGCCATCTAGCTACTACATGGATTTGTAGTCCAAGGATGAACTACTCACGCATCACACCGGAGGCTTGCATGATGATGAATAAGGCCTCCAGGGTGAATTCCCCTCTCCGGCAGGCTGCCGGGAAGAGCTTCAGATCCCTCCCGATCTAGGGATGGAGATGACGGCGGCTATAGATTCTTTCGTGGATTTTTGATCGGGTCCTTAGGGTTTTCGTCCTGGGGGCAATATATAGGCGGAAGGAGAGGCTGAGGGGGTGCTGGGGTCGGCCAGACCACCCCCTAGCGCGGGCCAGGCCTGGCCACGTGGCCAGCTGGTGTGGTCGGCCCCAGCCCTTCTCCGTCTCGTATTCTGGCATCTGATGACTTCTAGAAAAATAGGCACTTTGGCTTTTGTCCCGTCCAATTCCGAGAATATTCATTTTCTGACTTTCCTGGAACCAAAAACAGCAGAAAACAGGCAGCTGGCACTATGGCTCTTGTTAATAGGTTAGTCCAAGAAATCATATGAAAAGTACTCCAAAGTGTGAACAAAACACAAGAAAGTGGATAAAACCAAGCATGGAACATCAAAAATTATAGATACATTTGCAATGTATCACCATCCCCAAGCTTAACTCCTGCTCGTCCTCGAGTAGGTATGTGATAAAAAGAAAGAATAATTTTTGAGGTGGCATGCACCATCAAAGACGTGATCAAAGTATTTGTAAAACATTCAAAGCTGGGATCATAGTACTTCAATCATAACATGAAAGACAAAGTTCTAGCAATAAGACAAAGAAACTATGATGCAACATGAAAAGGCACAAACAAAAGATTCATGAATAACAATGCTTTGCAAGACGTTTGTTTGTTTCACATAAAGAAAACATAGCATAATAGTATTCAGCTTGTCCCTCATAGAGTAGCAAACATAAATGCATAGGACACCTTCAAAGTTCATAAGAGTGACTAGATACAAATAGTTTAAAGCAAGCAATATCAAGTTATGCATCAATCAACTAGTCTTGGGACAATGCACATAGAACTAAGAATGGCCATTATGCTCTCAAAGTAGGTGCATAAAGATAGAAGGTGGAGACTCAATATAATGGGGGAAGGAAGGCCTTCATAGAAGGAAGTAGGGATTCAAGTCTCATAAAGAGCTTCCAAAAATTATGGTACTTATAGCTTTCATCTCTCATTGCCCCTATCATAAGCATCTTGAAGTGATTAAGGTTAAAGTGAACAAACTATGGTGTACATGCTTGACGAAGTATAAGTTAGAAATCTCATGTCCCTTGTATACGAGGGCCGCTCCTCATGCTACTCAAGTTTAGTCACCGGTAAGTTCTTGTCATCGTAAGTACATGTGTATCATAGAGAACCGCCAACGGGGTACCCCTTGCCCGATGATACGGAAGAATCCCCATATCAAAATGACAAGGCAAGCAGACAACGAGCATCTCAGCAATCTTCTTATTTACCATGGGAATATGGTGCTTTTTCTCTCTTTCCTCTTTTCATAATATCTCTTTTTTTTCTTTTTCTCTTTTTCTCAATATAGGACTCTTTTTTTTATAAGAAGAATGCTTCATAGATATCTCATTATGATTACGCTGCAGGTTTCCACCATGTCAGCATGGATTAGACCAGCGTCCCAGGCATTTCTCTATCACATATACATAACTCCATGGACTTACAAGCTCCCCTTTCATTTCACACCGACGACATCCATATACAAAAGAGCATCATATCAACTAGGTACAAGTACCAAGTGCAATGTTGAAAGCGTTCCCCATGAAAGCATGGTTCTGCTAATCCCCAACAAGCATATACAACATAGACGACACAATGGTTCAAGTTTATTAAGGGCAAGAAAAGTAAAGTGTGCCATCAAGTTCGTGAGAGCTTTAAGCACTAGTTTTCTCATAACAAGTTTAATTCGGAAGGTAAACAAAAGCATGAATATACTTGGAATAGCTTAAGATAGTAGGTAGGTATGGTGGACTCTTTGGAATAACTTGATTTAGGGAGTTGGATGCATGAGTGTAACTCATACTTGGTTGTGGAGGCTAGCAAAAGACTAGGAGCGACAAACTAAGAGAGCAATAATGGCCATAATCATGCAGAGCGACAAAACATCATTGATCAAAGCATAAAGTGATACTACAAGTTGAAAACTAAAGGATCATAAAGGCTATGGTGACTTGAGATAGTCATAACATGGTGTGATCATGCGCCAAGTCAACCCAAATAAAGCATCAAAGGAGAATACCACTATACTATGCTTTAATATGCTAAAACAACGCATGATTCATCCAAGGCACATTAAGCAATCTCAATTGTTTATAACAAGTCATGCTACAGCAAAGAATACTAAGCATAAAGCCAAAACAATATCAAGCATGGCGTGACAAAGCATAGGCCACAGTCAAAAACGAGCTCTTTTTACCACATAAGCATGAACTTTCCTACTCTTTTCCAAACCAAACCAAACCATTTGCAAACCAATGTATGAAAGAGGGGGTCCAACCAATTTATTCAGAAAACAAAGAAAACCAAGCAAACGAAAAACCAAAATGAAAACGAAAAAGAAGACGCTCCAAGAACAACACAACTGTGCATGAAACAATAAAAATGAAGTGTTTGGAAGAAACCTGGAATTTTTATTGATGAAGAAGGGGATGCCTTGGGCATCCCCAAACTTTGACGCTTGTACTTCTTAGATATTTCTTGGGGTGACACGCGTGGCATCCCCAAGCTTGAGCTTTAGTCCATCCTTCATCTCATTACTCATTCCTTCCATACATCTGAAATTTTTCCGTCATACAAAACTTCACACAATCTTTATTAGCAACATTAGTGCACTCAAGATAAATAAGTCTTAAGGTTCAGTTCTAACACCAAATAAAATTCCATTAGAACACTAGCTACTGTAGCACTTCCCTCAAAAATCTCAATTCCCCAAAAGAACTCAAAAAGGAACCAACAAGAAGCAAATGTAGAAAATGGCAGAAATCTGTCAAAACAGACCAGCAGGTAAAGACGAATTTTTTCAAAGACCTTCTGTTGCTCAAATAAAAAAGTGTTGAACTAAAGAAAGTTAAATAACAACCTGGGTCAGAAGCACAAAAATTCACGCCTCAAAAACACATTCAGATATTTTACACGAATTTTTATGGTGAAGCACAGAAATCTGTTTCGGGACAGCAACTTTCTCAATCATTACTTCTCTCTCATTAGATATTACTCTTGGCACAAAAAGCAAGTAAAAAGGATAAGGAGCGGTCATTACTGAAGTAATAACTTCCAAGACTCATCTAAAACTTTTGGGTTATCTCCCAATAAGTACTTTTCTTTAACGCCTTTAAGTTAGGCATAAGAAGCAAGAAAAAGAATCAAGTGTTCTCATATGAAGAAGCATTAAGACCAAATTTTGTTTTCATAGGAGAGGCAAAAGAAATCTTCTCTCTATTCTTAGGTTAGTGTTCTATACCTTTCTTGAGTGGGAGTTGATATTTAATGGTGCCTTCTTTCATATCAATAATGGCACCAACAGTTCTAAGAAAAGGTCTTCCCAAAGTAATAGGACAAGAAGCATTGTATTCAACATCCAAAACATAGAAATCAACAGGGACATAGGCATTGTTAACCATAATAAGAACATCATTAAGACTCCCCATGAGTTTCTTTTTAGCATTATCATCAAGTGGGACATTCAAATAACAATCTTCAAGTGGAGGCAAATCAAGCATATCATAAATCCTTCTAGGCATAATAGAAACACTACTATCAAGATCACATAAAGCTTTGAAATCAAAGTCATTCACTTTCATATTAATGATGGGTTCCCAACCATCTTCTTGTTTTATAGGAATAGAATCTTTATGTTTCATCTTTTCTTCTTTAATCTTTATGAGAGCATCAGTAATGTGTTTTGTAAAGGCCATATTCATAGCACTAGCATTAGGACTTTTAGCAAGCTTTTGTAGGAACTTAATAACTTCAGAGATATTGCAACCATCAATATCTAAATCAAATTTATCATCTAAAGTAGTAGAACTATTACTAGCCTCAACACTAGTGGTGGTGATAGTAGAAACACTAATGTTTCTAGCAATTTCATCTTCTCTTTCCCACTTAGGATGTAATTCAGCTAATAGTCTAACATTTTCATCAATTCTTACTTGTATAGCATTAGTAGATGCAAAGGGATTATCATTAGTTTCAGGTTTAGCAGCAATTTTATTCAAAGAACATTGAGCTTCAGCCAAAGATGCTATATTTCTTTCAGCATTATAGAGTTTTTCCTCAATAGTTTTATTGAAAGCAGTTTGCTTACTAATAAAGTCTTTAAGCATAACTTCAAGTTCAAAGGGTGCACTCCTATTATTGTTGTAGGAACTTCCAGAAGCATTACCATTGTTGGGAGGATATGGCTTATAATTGTTGTTACCAAAATTATTCCTATAAGCATTATTGCCAAAGTTGTTAGTTATTATGAAGTTCACATCAACTTGCTCTTCTTGGGCAACCAAAGAGGCTAAAGGAACATTATTTGGATCAATATGGGCTTTCCCATTAACAAGCATGGACATAATAATATCAATCTTATCACTCAAGGAGGAAGTTTCCTCAACAGAATTTACCTTCCTACCTTGTGGAGCTCTCTCAGTATGCCATTCAGAATAGTTAACCATCATATTATCCAGAAGCTTTGTTGCAGCACCCAAAGTGATGGTCATAAAGGTACCTCCAGCAGCAGAATCTAATAGGTTCCTTGAAGAATAGTTCAATCCTACATAAAAAGTTTGGATGATCATCCAAGTAGTCAGTCCATGAGTGGGACAATTCTTTACCAAAGATTTCATTCTTTCCCAAGCTTGAGCAACATGTTCATTATCAGATTGTTTAAACTTCATTATTTCACTTCTCATAGATATAATCTTAGCAGGAGGATAGTATTTTCCAATGAAAGCATCTTTGCACTTAGTCCAAGAATCAATACTATTCCTAGTTAAGGAATTCAACCATTCTTTAGCTTTTCCTCTCAAAGAGAAATGAAACAATTTCAGCTTAATAATATCACCATCTATATCCCTATGCTTTTGCATCTCACAAAGTTCAACAAAGTTATTTAGATGGGCAGCAACATCTTCATTACTAATACCAAAAAATTGTTCTCTCATAACAAGATTGAGCAAAGCAGGTTTTATCTCAAAGAAAGTATCTTCAGGCGCAGGTGGAGCAATAGGTGTGCGCATAAAATCATTGTTGTTGGTGCTAGTGAAGTCACACAACTTAGTGTTTTCAAGAGTAGTCACTTTTTCGGGTTTTCAAGTAAGAAAGCAAACTAATAAAACTAAAAAAAATTGTGTTTCTGATAAAGAAACAAGCAAACAAAGCAAAAAGAAAATAAGCAAAACAAAAATAACAAAGTAAAGAGATTGGTTATGAGGGACTCCCCTTGTAAAAATGTCCTTGACACCCCGGCAACGGCGCCAGAAAAATGCTTGATGGCTCAATGCACGGCGCTCAGAAAAGTGCTGGTGCGTGGTTGATGTAGACCTCGTTGGGAACCCCAAGAGGAAGGTATGATGAGCACAGCAGCAAGTTTCCCTCAGTTATGAAACCAAGGTTTAATCGAACCAGTAGGATCAAGGAAACACCCCAAAGGTGTTACTAGCTGATCTTTGGCAGGGCGCACTGCCGGTGCTAGTAGCAACGTGGAGACCTGCACAACACAACCACAGAACTTTGTCCCCAACTTGCGATGAGGTTGTCAATCTCACCGTGTTTTGCTGAAAACAAAGGATTAAACGTATCGAATGGAAAGAAGTAAAAGTGTGTAGAAAGTAAACACAAAGAAGTAAACAGTTTGTAGATTGAATGTAAAAGACAAGGACCAGGATCCATAGTTCACTAGAGGTGTCTCTCCTTAAAATAGATAACATGCTAGGTGAACAAATTACAGCGGGGCAATTGATAAACATCGAGAAAGCAATACATGCATATACTAATCATCTTGACTCCTTTGAGATTCGATTGGGCATTACAACATTATACATAGACCAGCATCCAACTACATCTATGAATAATAATCCACCTTCAGGTTATCATCCGAACCCCCTCCAGTATTAAGTTGCAAGCAACAGATTATTGCTTTACGAATTACGTGTAAAGTAAACAATACGATTGTCCTATGAACAAAGGATTGTTGTTTTCTCCCTAGTAGCAACAGCACATATAGTACCTTAGAGATTTCTGTCACTTCCCCAGATTACTAGAGGCATGAACCCACTATCGAGCATAAATACTAACTCTTGGAGTTGCTAGCATCTACTTGGCCAAGATAGCTACTAACAACGGAAAGCATGCAAGATCACAAATAACAAAGACATGATAGAATCAATAATCAATCTGAAATAGCATCTCAATATCCATCGGATCCCCGCAAACACAACATGCAGAATTACAAATAGATGATCTTGATCATGAACGGAGCTCACAAAATCTAGACACGAAAGCACAAAGGAGGAGAACCAGCGATCTAGCTACTACATGGATCCGTAGTCCAAGGATGAACTACTCACGCATCACACCGGAGGCTTGCATGATGATGAAGAAGGCCTCCAGGGTGAATTCCCCTCTCCGGTACGGTGCCGGGAAGAGCTTCAGATCCCTCCCGATCTAGGGATGGAGATGAGGGCGGCTACAGACTCTTTCGTGGATTTTTGATTGGGTCCTTAGGGTTTTCGTCCCGAGGGTAATATATAGGCGGAAGGAGAGACTGAGGTGGTCTGGCCGGCCCCTAGCCCTTCTCTGTCTCATATTCTGGCATCTGATGACTTCTGGAAAAATAGGCACTTTGGCTTTTGTCTCGTCCAATTCCGAGAATATTCATTTTCTGACTTTCCTGGAACCAAAAACAGCAGAAAACAGGCAGCTGACACTATGGCTCTTGTTAATAGGTTAGTCCAAGAAATCATATGAAAAGTACTCCAAAGTGTGGACAAAACACAAGAAAGTGGATAAAACCAAGCATGGAACATCAAAAATTATAGATACATTTGCAATGTATCATACCACTATACTCTGCTTTAATATGCTAAAAGAACGCATCATTCATCCAAGGCACATTAAGCAATCTAAATTGTTTATAACAATTCATACTACAACAAAGAATACTAAGCATAAAGCCAAAACAATATCAAGCATGGCATGATAAAGCATAGGCCACAGTCAAAAACAAACTCTCTTTACCACTTAAGCATGAACTTTCCTACTCTTTTCCAATCCAAACCAAACTATTTGAAAACCAATGTATGAAAGAGGGGGTCCAACCTATTTATTTAGCAAACTAAGAAATCCAAGCAAACAAAAACCAAAACGAAAACGAAAAAGAAGACGCTCCAAGAACAACACAATTGTGCATGAAACAATAAAAATGAAGCGTTTGGAAGAAACCTGGGGTTTTTATTGATGAAGAGGGGGTGCCTTGGGCATCCCCAAGATTTGAAGCTTGTACTTCTTGGATATTTCTTGGGGTGACACGCGTGGCATCCCCAAGCTTGAGCTTTAGTCCATCCTTCATCTCATTACTCATTCCTTCCATACACCTGAAATTTTTCCTTCATACAAAACTTCACACAATCTTTATTAGCAACATTAGTGCACTCAAGATAATAAGTCTTTAGGTTCATTTCTAACACCAATAAACTTCCATTAGAACACTAGCTACTGTATCACTTACCTCAAAAATCTCAATTCCCCAAAAGAACTCAAAAAGGAACCAACAAGAAGCAAATGCAGAAAAAGGCAGAAATCTTTCAAAACAGACCAGCAGGTAAAGACGAATTTTTTCGAAGACCTTCTGTTGCTGAAATAGAAAAGTGTTGAACTAACGAAAGTTAGATAACAACCTGGGGCAGAAGCACAAAATTTCACGCCTCAAAAGGATGTACAGATATTTTACATGAATTTTTACGGTGAAGCACAGAAATCTGTTTCGAGACAACAACTTTCCCAATCATTACTTCTCTCTCATTAGAGGTTACTCTTGGCATAAAAAATCAAATAAAAAGGATAAGGAGCGGTTATTACTGAAGTAATAACTTCCAAGACTCATCTAAAACTTTTGGGTTATCTCCCAATAAGTACTTTTCTTTAACGCCTTTAAGTTAGGCATGATAGTTTGAGAAGATGCTCACATAAGAAATATGAATTGAAGTAAAAGAGAGCATCAAGAAGCAAATTCAAAGCACATTTAAGTCTAACCCACTTCCTATCCATAGGAATCTTGTAAAGAAACAAGTCATGAAAGCACAAAGAAACAATCATAGGAAAGCAAAACAAGTGCAACTTCAATACTTTCAACATAAAGAGGGGACACTTAATATTATTGAGATGCATAAAACCATGTTTCCCTCTCTCATAATAACTTTCAGTAGCATCATGAATAAAATTAACAATATAACTATCACATAAAACATTCTTATCATTAGCCACATGCATAAAATGATTATTACTCTCCACATAAGCATAGTCATTCTTATTAATTGTGGTGGGAGCAAATTCAACAAAATAGCTATCATTATTATTCTCATCACCATAATCATCAAATATAGGAGGCATATTGTAATCATAATTAATTTTCTCCTCAATAGTAGGTGGACTGAAAATATCATATTCATCCTTGCAATCATCATATATTGGAGGTTTGGTATCATCATAAGCAATAGAATAGCTATCTTCCAAAGCTGGGGAACTAAAAAGATCTTTTTCATAAGAACTAGCTTCCCCAAGCTTAGACGTTTCCATAGCATTAGAAATAATGGTGTCCAAAGAATTCATACTAACGACATTGCTATTAGCATGCAAATAAAGTTCCATAGGTTTTTCAATTTTCTCTTCAAACACTTCATGTCCTAACTCAAGATAAATACTATAAAGCTCTCTTATTTTTTTTGTTGTTTTCCGTTAAGCCTAACTAGTGAAAACAAGAAACAAAAAGACAAAATTGCAGAATCTAAAGGAAATAACTTCAAGCACTCACACTGAAGGATGTGAGTACCTTTTACCTTACCTCCCCGGCAACAGCGCCAGAAAATAGCTTGATGTCTACGCACTTCTATTCTTGTAGATGGTTGTTGGGCCTCCAAGTGCAGAGGTTTGTAGAACAGCAGCAAGTTTTCCCTTAAGTGGATCACCCAAGGTTTATCGAACTCAGGGAGGAAGTGGTCAAAGGTATCCCCTCTCAAGCAACCCTGCAATCAAGATACAAGAAGTCTCTTGTGTCCCCAACACACCCAATACACTTGTCAGGTGTATAGGTGCACTAGTTTGGCGAAGAGATAGTGAAATACAAGTGGTATGGATAATTATAAGTGGTAACGGTGCTAGAAAATAGCTTGATGGCGTGGAAAAGACTAAAGGTAAACTTAAATAAAGATAAAAGCAAGCAAACATGTAACAGATCTAGTTGCAAACGGTGTTTCAATGCTTAGAAACAAGGCCTAGGGATCATACTTTCACTAGTGAACACTCTCATATAAATATATTCTTCTTTATGATACTATGCTGAACTACTCTCTGGTTGGACACTCTAATAAATGGTAGGGCTATAACAGCACTCCTCAAAGTTCGCTTTTCCCATCTAGATAACCCCACACTGTCACCTTGAGTACTAGATGGTTCCAACAAACACCACAATTTCATAGAGACATCCAACTCCAAATATAACTCATAACAAGTATTTGTAATCTCTAGACGAAGTGCCACCATGGTGTGCACGCTGTCACTTTCACACACATGGGGAGAGCAGAGATCTATTAAAGCACTTGAGTAGCAAGGTAGATCTATATATTACAAGCTCATGATCTCAATAAGATCATGCATAGGGAAAGAGATGAACACATACTACCGGTAGAACCCTTAGCCTCGAGAGAGAACTACTCCCTCCTCATCATGGGAATCAGCAATGGTGATGGAGATGGTGGTGGAGATCGATGGAGATGGCTCCGGGGGCACTTCCCCGTCTTGGCAGGGTGCTGGAACAGAGACTTTCTGTCCCCCGAATCTCCCCTTCGGTGGCGGCGGTGCTGCGGAACTTTTCGTGGCTGGAGGCTTGATGATTTAGGGTTTCTGTATCGGGAGGAATATATAGGCACATGGGTGAGGTCGGTGGCCAGCCAGGGGGCCCACATCATGCCCTGGCGCGGCCTGGGGGACCCGTGCCTAGGTGTGGTTTGGCCACCCTGTGGCCTCCCTTCGTCTCTCCTTCTGGCTCCGTGAATCTTCTGGGATAATAACGACTTTGGCTTTTGTCTGGTCCAATTCCGAGAATATTCATTTTCTGACTTTCTGGAACCAAAAATAGCAGAAAATAGGTAACTAGCACTGTGGCATCTTGTTAATAGGTTAGTCCATGAAAGTGTATAAAAAGTACTCCAAATTTGGAACAGAACATAAGAAAGTAGATAAAACCAAGCATGGACCATCAAAAATTATAGACACATTTGCAATGTATCAGTGCTCACGGACTTTGTGAACTTTCTCTTCAGCTTCTCGGAGAATGTCAGGGCCAAAAATCTGACTCTCTCCTACTTGCGACCAATTCAAAGGGGTATTACACATTCTTCCGTACAGGAACCAAATGGTGCCATTTGGAAACTGGCTTGATAGCTGTTGTTATATGTGATTTCTGCAAAAGGCAGACAGTCTTCCCATTTTGATCCATATTCTAACACACAAGCTCTTAACATATCTTCCAAGATTTGGTTGACTCTTTCAGTCTGTCCATCGGTTTGCGGGTGATAAGCTGTGCTGAAATTCAACTTGGTTCCTAATCCTTCTTGGACTTTCTACCAAAATCTCGAGGTAAATTGGGTTCCTCGATCTGATACTATGGTCTTGGGGGTTCCATGCAAACTAACAATTCTAGCAATGTACAACTCTGCTAGCTTCGAACTCTGGTAGGTTGTCTTGACAGGTATAAAATGAGATACCTTGGATCGTCTATGAACGATGACCTAGATTGAGTCATTTCCCCTACTAGAAGTAGGTAAACCGGTGATAAAGTCCATTCCGACAGAATCCCATTTCCATTCCGGAATCTGCAAGGGTCGCAATAGTCCTGCGGGCCTCTGATGTTCTGCTTTGACTCTTTGATAGATATCAGACTTGGCGATGTATCTTCCGATTTCTCTCTTCATCTTGTGCCACCAAAATTGCTCTTTTAAATCCTACATCTTTGTTCCTTCGGGGTGGATAGAATAAAGAGTATCATGAGCTTCTTGCATGATGACTTGCTTCAACTCCGAATCTGCTGGCACACAGATACGGCCTTTGTACCATAGAACTCCTTCTTCATCTTCGGTGAATCCAGGTACCTTTCATGTGCCAATACAACGTTTGATACCGTCGATACTTTCATTTCCCTTCTGGGCTTCCTTGATTTGGCTAATCAAAGTGGGCTGAAGTTCAATGCTAGATAAAAATCCTTTGCTAACTAGCTCAGTCCTAAACTGCTCCAACTCCTCATACAAATTTGGTTGCTTCTCCTTGATCATGGTGTTTAGCCTACCCGACAATTGGCTAAGAGCATCCGCTACCACATTGGCTTTGCCGGGGTGATAGTGAATGTCAAGGTCATAATCCTTGATTAACTCTATCCATCTCCTTTGCCTCATATTCAGTTCCTTCTGAGTGAAAATATACTTCAAGCTTTTGTGATCTGAGTAAATCTCACATCGATTACCCATAAGATAATGACGCCATGTATTCAATGCCAAAACTACGGCTGCTAACTCAAGATCATGGGTAGGGTAGTTCTGCTCATGCGGCTTCAGTTGTCGAATAGATACGCGATAACTTTGCCTTCTTGCATCAATACACATCCGAGACCAATCTTGGATGCATCACAATACACATCAAACGGCTTCTTGATATTTGGCATGATTAATATTGGGGCTGAAATCAATCTCTTTTTGAGCTCTTGAAAACTTGCTTCACATTTGTCGGTCCATTCAAACTTCTTGTCCTTCTTCAACAATTGGGTCATGGGTCTGGCGATGCTCAAGAATCCTTCGACGAACTTGCGGTAATATCCTGCTAATCCGAGAAAGGCACGGACTTGGGTTTGAGTGGTTGGGGCTTCCCATTCTTCAACATCTTTGATCTCGGCGGGATCAACATCGACTCCTCCGGCAGACACAATATGTCCTAGGAATCCTACTTCTTCCAGCCAAAACTCACATTTGCTGAACTTGGCATACAACCTATGCTCTCTAAGGGTTTCAAGGATGATTCTTAGATGTTGCTCATGCTCTTCTTCTGACTTGGAGTAGATAAGTATATCGTCGATAAACGCAACGACAAACTTATCCAGAAAATTCATAAAGATCGTATTCATGAGATTCATGAAATAAGCAGGGGCATTGGTTAATCCAAAATACATGACCGTATACTCGTATAATCCATAACGAGTAGTAAAGGCGGTCTTCGGAATATCCGTTGCACGAATCTTAAGTTGGTGATAACCAGTCCTAAGATCGATCGTAGAGAACACATTTGCTCCAGTCAACTGATCAAATAGATCCTCTATCTTTGGCAAAGGGTACTTGTTTTTAATGGTGATGTCATTCATCTTCCTGTAATCGGTTCACAAAGGGTTGCCTCCATCTTTCTTGTTGACGAATAACACTGGCGATCTCCATGGCGATGCGCTTAGTTGAATCAAGCATGTTGCCAACATAGCATCCAGCTGCTTCTTCAATTCCATTAACTCTGAGGGGTTCATACTATAGGGTCGCTGGACTATGGGTCCGGTTCCGGGGATTAGTTCAATAATGAACTCAATATACCTATCCGGGGGCATACCTGGCAATTCATCTGGGAATACGTCGGGGTATTCACAGACTACTCTGACTTGGTCAATGGTGGGTAGGGCTAGACTCTTATTACACTTGAATTGACGGGGCAAGGTTTCAGATATATGCTCTACTGAGACTCCAGAGCTACTAGTCATGGTGATGGCTTTCTTGGCACAATCAATCAATCCTTTATGCTTTGACATCCAATCCATTCCTAGTACTACTTCAAACCTTTGGTTCCAAGTACTATTAGATTGGCATAAAAATCTATCCCATGTATTCTGATAGGCACAGCTTTGCAAATTTTTCTAGCTTTTGTAGTTGAACCAGGGATTTGAACTATCATGACATGCTTCAAGTTGGTTGGGTGAATCTTACTAGTGCATGCAAATTCTTTGGTGAAAAATGAGTGCGATGCTCCAGAATCAAACAACACTCTTGCTAAAACTGAGTTGACATAAAACATACCCAGCACTACATCTGGCGCTTCTTGAGCTTCTTCGGCGTTCATGTGGAAGAGACGGCTGTTGCGGTTGTGAGGGTTCCCTGGGGTGAATCTTCTTCCTGGTTGAACACGATGCTGCTGTTGAGCTGGGGCATTCACATTGGCAGTGGCGGCAATCTTCTTCGGGCACTCATTGGAATAGTGACCCTTCACTCCACACTCGAAACAAGTAATCTAAGACTTGTATTTCGCTGCCACGGGCACAACATTGCTTCCAGTTCTGGGTGCGGTGTTGTTGTTGTTGTTGTTCTTGGGAGGTGCACGGTTGAAATTGCTGGAGTTGCCGGGGTGATTGTTGTTTCCTGTGGACTTCACATTTCCTCCGCTACGGTTGGGGTAGCTCGGGCGAGACAATGGGGGTCGATTATTCCTTGGTGCATATCCTGCAGAAGGGTTGGTACGGTACTTCTGGTGACTGTTGGATCCAGCTTGGTGCATCATACGATGTTTGCGGTTGTCGTTTGCTTGATTGATCTTCCCTTCCATCTGAATGGCAAAGTTGACTAGCTCTTCGAGATCCCCGAAACGGATGTTGACGAGGACAGTCTGCATCTCATCATGCAGTCCGTTCAGGAATCTCTCCTTCTTCTTGGCCTCTGGGTTGATCTCATCAGGTGCATACCTGGCTAGGGACAAGAATTTGTCATGGTACTCCACTACAGTCATTCTGCCTTGCTTCAACTCTCTGAATTCATCCCTCATTCTGGTGACTAGACCCGGCGGCACATGGGTGCGGCTGAACTTAATTTTGAAGGCTTCCCATGTCATTACTTGACCATGGTTCATTGTGCGGGTGTTGTTCCACCATGCTCTTGCATCTCCTGCCAGATAGTGGGTGGCAAAAAGAACTTTCTCGTTGGCATCCACTCTTGCTACTTCTAAGTTGTTCTCCATTGTCTGCAACCAGTCATCAGCATACAGTGGGTTCTCTAAAGTACTAAATATTGGGGGATTGGTATTCTGGAAGTTTTTGAGTTTGGATCCATGATGATCCTGATTTCCATGGTTCTGATTGTTGTGAGCCATCTGGGCGATCTGCTGCAGTGTTGCTAGATTAGCTTGGCGCTCTGCCCTACTAGCTTCACGGTCTGCAATGAGAGTCTGCAGAATCTGTAGCATTGGGTCTTGCGATGAGCTGCTCCCTCCTTGGTTTCCACGAGTCATCTGAAGATTGAGGTAGATAAAGGGGTAAGAGGGAAAGTTCTAAGGTTCATGGTTTTGATTTCAAAGCTAAAACTTTGAGTTTGACTCGGGTTTTGCAACTAACTTCTTTTCATTCATTCAAGCAAAGCACACGATACAAACACACACACACCAAAACATCAAAGGAAAACAGATGGTTTTAAGAACCATTCTGTAAGCTATGATACAATGGGACCGATACTCATCACTCCTACGATAGTGCTCTAGTGCATCTACTCATCATTGATGAAGTCGGAGTCGTCATCGTCGGTGTAGAAGTCCACGGCATCCTCCTCCATATAGTCATCATCATTGTTGAGGTAGGAGACAATATCCTCTTGGATAACTTCACCTTCCTCTTCTTCTTCCTTTGCTACAATCTGAGCTTCCTACTCCTTGATGGTCTTCTCGAGGTCGGCCACCTTCTTGCGAAGATGGTCGATGGTGCGATCCTTCTTGGCGCGTTCACGGCGTAGAGACTAACGATCCTTGACGAGCAGTGAGAAAGTATGGGCCTTCTGGGCGGCAAGGGCGAGGTTGTTTTTGGCAACTTCTCTAGCATTGTCCAACTCCTTCTGTCTGTCGTACAGTAGGAAGTCGAGGTTCTCCACTTGACGCTTCAGTATTGGGTGACTTGGCATCTCTAGCAGCATTCCCATGGAATCACACCTTGCATAGTGAACAAAGCGGGTCCCTTGGATTAGGTTGACACTCAGGGCACACAAACGTGCGAGAGCTTCATGCATTGCCCTGGCTAATCCATCTAGCCAGTTGTTCTCCCTCACGGAGAACTAAATCCTCCCAGATACTGGTGCTTCTATCTTGCCTCGAAGATCAGCAGTTACTAGCCATTGTAAATCTCCTCTTGGTGGACCCGGGAGTTGAGCTCCAAGGAATTCCGGATGAGGACGCTCCAAGAACTTAGGCAGTGCATCAAGATCCCTCTCGAAGATCAGTTGGCCTCCATTGCCCAACTGGTAGAACTTGTTGTATTGGGCTTCCATCTATAAGAATTTAGGATGAGGAAGTTAGTGAAGTGATCAAGTGTGTCAAAGTTTTATGTAGTAATGTAAGAATTTGGAGGAACATGAATTTTGTTGAGAGAAAGAATCCCTAAGGGTAAGAGAGGAAATAGTTTTCATAAATACTCACTTTGGTTTTTGAAACTAAGTTTTTGTTTGGACGTCCATTCTAACTAGGTTCTCCTATGGTCAGGATGGCTCTGATACCAACTTGTCAACACCCAGATTTTTAATCCCAGATACCTGTTATGCCATACATCGCAATCCCAGGATTACCATTTTTTGCGAGACATGACAGATTGGATATCACAGTACATCATCCATTACAAACCATAATAAGGTCTTACACAAATAAAGGATCTCATGATCCAGTCTTAGTACAATCAAGTAGCGGAATAAATAGCGTAGCGGTGGGGTCCATCTTCAGATCACAGGCAATGCTGACGATGGGAGATGATCCTAGTTGTCGTAGCCGTCCTTCTGTCCTCCTTCGGGTAGTCCTCCTCATAGTCTGGCCATAGGAATAGCCAAGGACGAAGCCATGAGTACTCTTTAAGTACTCGCAAACTACCACTAACAAATAGGATAGTTCTAGTAGGAAAATGCCAACTCTAAGGTTTAATTGTAAAGTTAAGTTTGAAACCTAAGCTGAGTTCAGAAACAAAGAAAGATAAAATAAAGTTTGAAAACACCTAAGTGGGAACTTAGTTGTCATAGTCACAACTCTGTTGTGTTCAAGTCATGTCACAATTCATTTCATAAGTTGTTTTGAAAACATCTGACAACAGAACAGTATGGCCACTCCAACTGTCCATAACCGCAGACGCGGCTATTCGAATAGTTTGACACTCTGCAGAGGTGGTACACTTTCACCACAAGATTCGATACATCTGTCAGGGATAACCCTGAATCATCATACTTACTATGCAGATAATCAAACATAACCTTTGATGTACACTTCCTAGTATAAGCACCTCTCCTATGAGCATGGCCTCCCAGCCATGACCATCTGTCATCCTGGGCACTGCATAGGTGGACAACATTGAGAGGTAGCCTCAGCTCAAACCTCTCCCACGAGGTAACTAATACTAATGCATATAAACTTCCGGCTAAGCCTTACCCAATTCAGGTATTGTGGTTGTACGGTAAAATTGGAATTGTATCGCATCCGAACCCAACCATCAGTTTTAATAAAGGGCTAAGGCTCATGCCTCAACATTTTCATCATCATAAACCATTTGTGTTTCTCAACACATGTCAAAACATCTCAATAGAATGACTCATCATTTCAAGGTTTTCATTAGCATTTTCACCAAGTATTCCCATCTAGAGTGATCAAGTTTTTGGTTTAGCTCTAACTACTAAGTTAAGAGTGTTCACTAAGGTGGGATGCTAATCTCAATCTCATGCCATAGAATGACATCCAAGTATAACTAGATAGGTCAAGTTTTATACTCTTTATGCTACCTTTAAACAAGTAAAGGACTTTGGTAAAGTAAAGGAAGTAAAGCATGTAAATAACACTAGGAGTAGGTATAAGTCAAGATGGTATAACCAAAGCATGCCTAATGCATTTGCTTAGATTATCTAGATTGCAAGGGTTAGCTTGCATTGTTAATGATGGCTTGCTATTAATAATACTTGCAAGTGTTAGCCTGCTAATAATAGCTTGCCTTGGTTGGTGCAGTGGTTGAAATTCTCTTCCTCCTCTTCTTGGTAGAACTCCTCCTCCTTGTAAACTTGGTCGGTACTATTGTCTATAAATACATACAGAATACACAATCACCAAACAATACTTAACTAGTATACTTAGCACACTAAGGCACACATTTGATGAACTATTATCATCACAAGCATCACAAGGTTTAATGAACTAGCTTCATTTATTTTATTTGAGAAAAGTAGTTTCTACTCATTGAAATTAACTAAGATTTAATATTCTCCAATTAAAATATGGGATCATGTGGACACATGTCATCACCACATATTCTAACATATGGGAATGTTATTTAAAGGTTGGATCACATTTTAATAAGTTTAAGTTCAATAATTAATGATTTAAAGTGACTATAAATGCCTATATAGCATTATTTTGGTACTAGTCCAAAGTCACTGCATGCAAACCTTAATATTATCACATATTCAGATAGGTATGGTTAAATGTGATTTTTGAGAGTTGGAATCAACTCAAAAGCTATTATGGTTGATTTTAGAAAAATGTTTGAATGTGCAAAAGCTTCTGTCTTGTTATTTTTACTGAGAGAGATCTCTAACTCTAATTGATTTAAATCCAACGGTGTTGGATAGATATTTTTATTATCTTTCCAACAAAATTTGAAACACTCAATTTGGATTTGTAAAACTCCCTAAATTGATTTTTGAACTAAGGGACAGAATTAAGTTTACTTCTAAAAAGAAAAACCTATATTTGAATTACTGGGTCAGTGCGGGAAACTAAATGGGCCGGCCCGTGTACACTCCGTGGCGCTGAGGGATGCTGACAGGGGGTTACCGCCTGTCAGTGACTCACGGTTAGAGCTAGATCTAACGGCTCACGGTCGTCGTCGACGACGGACTCGTCGCCGGCGAGACTGAACCCTAGCACGGTCAGTGGGGGTACGGTGGGGACATACCAGGGCTCCAGCTAGTGCGGCGATGGGGGCGATCGAACAAGACGACGACGGTGGACTCAGGCAAGGTCACGGTAGGGGCTGAGGTGGACGAAATCGACGGGGACTTCTCCTCTGCAACGGCTACCTCCAGGAAAATTCCGACGATGGGCTGCTCGATCGGCTCCGGCGAGAGAGGGGAAACGATCAGTGGAGAGAGGGGAGTGGAATGGTGTGAAGAAATGGTGCTGGGGAGGCTTCCTTATATAGGCTCAACGAGGGGACCGAAGGGTGTGGGCGGAGCTCGTCGGTGAGGACGGCACAGGGGGCTACCGACGTAGGCGAGGTAGGTGGACGGTGGGCGGTTCCCCAGCGGTCAGCTAGAGCTTAATAGCGACGATAGGGGCGGTGGCTAATGGTCGGGAGCTTCCCGCGCTCTGAGGGACAGAGGCGGTGCTCGACGGTGATCCTAGCGACTGTGGGTCGCGCGGTGGTGCACGGCCATGTCTGGCGGGGTAAGGTGGTCAAGGCGGAGTGGCATGCACGGTCTGGTGTCGAGGCGTGGTATGTGGCGTGCTGGTGGTGAGGGCGCTCTGGTGTGCTCTGGCTGCACGCAGAGAGGCATGGGCGCGAGCGAGTGGAGGTGGTCCAGGGGCTGGCTGCTCTCGGGGACGGGACAGGGAGTCCCGGTAGGTTTGGCGGAGCTAATGGGCAAGCTGGTTTGGCGTGGCGGTGTCTCTGGCATGTTCTCCATGCTTGGCCGGCGACGACCAAATTGGGGTGGCGTGCCACTGCTGCTCCAGGCTTAGGGGTAGCTCCTTGATGACTTGGTTGGAACTAGGGGAGACAGGGAAGAGCAGAGAGGGTCGAATGGGGGACAGGAAACCAATTGGCAACAATATTAGTTAGGCCAGAATTTTTCTACCTGCCAACTGTTCGACAAAATTGCCGCATGAAAATTTTATTTGAATTTTTGAAAGATTTTTGGTGGGTGCTTTGATCTGATGCTTGGTACACTATGGTTGCTAGGATTTAATAAATGGAATTCATTTGAGTGGTTTTTGAAAAAGTGTGATCTATACATATGAACTAGATTCAATTTTCAAATGTCATTTAAAATTAGAGTTTGAATGTTTTTGGGAGATCACAAAGTGAGCCTTGGTACATCACTACTTGTACTAGCAAGGGGTGCAAAGATCCACAATTGTTTTTGTTTGAATTTGAGTGCTAGGAATAGCCAAAGTGGGCTAGGTGATTAAAATGGCAAAAGTGACCATTTGCCTTATTTAATTCTTTTTGATTTCTTTTTCTTTGGGATTTGCTTGGGGATGATCTAGATGATGTGGCATTCATCATAGAACCATTTTACAACCAATAGAACACTCAATCATGGCATTTCAAACAACTCCTATTTTAAATGCACACACATATGAATGCTTAAAGATTTTTAATAGAAAAAGGTTTTGTTAACCCTAAATTGGGTAGATTTGATCTAGATCACTTGGATTAAATTTTGGGATGTTACAAGAGCCCAGCTCGCCGGAGAATTGACTCATCTGCCGTCTTTCTACGCGCCTCGAGTTGCGTGATTACTTGATGCTGGCGCTTGAACTCCTCCTTGAGTAGCCAATGGTAGCCCATCAGCATTTTCTACGATGAGTTCGGGGGTAAAGGATTACCCCGCAGAGCTTCTCGACAGCGGGCCCACTCGTTGTCGTTGAGCTTGATCAGCACGCGTTCTTCGGTGCGCTCATTCACCATGAGGCTTGGGTTCCCGCCTGCCCCGTTGTTGACGGGTGCATCGTTGACGGGTGCACCATTGGTAGGGCCACCATTCGGTATACCGCCATTGGGCGGTCCGGTGCCAGGGCCAGCGTTTTCGCGATTGGCGGTGGTATCACCCGCGTTGATGACGGTGCACATGAAGTGGTTGGGGAAGCTCTTGCTCCCACAACTTTCAGATCCAGAGCCGTAGGCTCCATCTTCTGTGGCTAGATCACCTAGATCGGATCCACGACTGCTGTCACTATCCGTGCTCCTAGCTGTTGCCGGGGTGTTGAGCTCACTGAGGGTGCCGATTGGTGGAGGGAACCATGATGCTAGAGCAATCGCAGGAGTCGTTGGCTGGTTAGGCATGCGAAGCGTGCCCAGTTGAGCGACCTGGAAGCGGAGGCTCCCAATTGCCTGGCTGATCCCATCGCCTACGGACTCAAAAGCCGGGCGAGTGGCTGGCGTGTGGATGGTGAAGTCGAAAGCACCGAAGAGCTGGCAAATCTCCGCTATTGCAGAGTTGTAGATCACGATTGATGGGGCCGAAGAAGCCGCAACCTCAGCACTCCCAATTCCCACAGACGGCACCAATTGACGAGGGTTTAACTCGTCAATGTCCATTGTTATGGACTTGGGTTTTGGAGAAGGAGGGAGCACTGGAGGCATCAGTCGGCTAGCAAACAAGCACACAGGGACGCGAGGTTTACGCAGGTTTAGGCCTTGTAGAGGTCCCTACTCCTACTTGTCTGCTCTTGGAATTAACGAACGAATCGAAGATTACAGGGGGTGCGCGGATGCAGTCTGGCGATGGCGGTGAAACTAGGGTTGTGATTGTCCTCCTCGCCACCCCTCCTAGCATTTATATAGGTAGGCTAGGTCTCAGGTAGTAGATCGAGTCGGTTACAGATTAGGGTTTGCCCCTTTGAACTTTCTATCTTAAGCTTCATCTTGCGTTGCAAGCAATCGAAGAGTCTGTGGGTCACCCGAATTCTGTATTGGGCCTTGGAAACACCGTGGGCTTCTGCTGTATCTAGACCGTACATACGAAACTCGAGTACCTGCAGGGTATACCCATGTCAATGGGAGTATGTCTAGTGCTACTTTTGTGACTACAAGCATTGGTTTGTAACCTACATGGTCAAAGGGGGAATTAAGAGAGACCACTAAGCTTATTACAATATCCATGGGGAAACCCTTAATTGTGGGTCTATAAGAGTGATTGCTCGTAGGAATCTAAGTGGTTATTTAGATATGACCTCAATACCTGATTCAAGAAAGTGACTGCTCATGAGTCTTGTAGTGAACATCTTATTATTGAGCTCTCTGCATTGATATCATGACGAAAGAAATAAATTATCCTAATCATACATAATTATCCCATGCTAGTGGTGAATCCTACACTCCTTGAGAACCACTCAATCACATCACACCACACTACGTAAACACTCTCTTGCTTTAGTTTACTTTTGTTATTTACTTTGTCACTAGTTACTTTAAATCTCTCATGTTTACTATTCTAGCAACTTATAGTGTAGACTATTTCCAAACACCATTTTGGATGCGAATGTGGCCTCACTGGCAACGTGGCTGCAGGGTTTTGTTGTTGCCATTTGCAAAGCTTCCATGGGACGAACTTTCTAATAAATAGTTGCTGCTACAAGTATTGCAATAACCATGTTGTTGATCGTGGGAACCTAGACATCACTAGTGTTGCTGCTGGTACACCTCCAAATGGTGGTGGTGCTGCTGGCACACCTCCAGATGCTAATGCTACTATAACTACCCCTCCAGATGCTACTATAACCACCCCTCAAGTTTTGCTTAAGGCTAACCCCCACACTGTTGTTGTTTCGAAGGGAGCTACAGATTCATCTGTTGGTGGAAATAGTTCCAAGAAGAAGAAATCAGGAGGTGGTCGTTCTAGGCCACCAGTTTTCATGCCCATCACAGGTGATCATTGCACAATTCAGTACTTACTTCTTCCTATTACTGTGTTACGCATTGCAATTGTTGACCTTTGCACTTTTATAGTTCGAGGACCACCATGAAGAGGATGTTTTCAAGTCTTTGAATTCGACTAAGTGCGCAACTGAGGTATATGTCTTTTATATGTATGTTAGCTATCAGGAATGAATATGTTGTTGATGCTATATTAACTTCCTATATATTGATTCAAGTCTGGGTCTATGATCCATGACAAGTGATAGGGCAGTTGCATTTAAGAAGTTAACTTGCACAGGCAAGAATGCACCATGGAATAACGGACAACCTTTAGGGGATTACTGCGCGATCCTGATTGATGTTGTAGTAGAAAAGCATCTGCCACTGCCTAGGACACTCAAAAAGGTTAAGAAGTTGGGCCAAGCTCTTAACGTTAACATTGCTTGGCCATATGCAAATATATGTAAATATTGACTCCTAGCTGACAGATTTATCAAATGCGCATATCGTGACAAATCTGTATCTACTGACTTCGTCGAAAATGAAGATAGAAGGAGCTCCTAAGTCCAATAGTAGAACTATTTCTATTCTTGGATTAAACAAAAGTATGTCTGGTATTTTAGCTAGTATATATGCTATTATACAAATTTCCTTGTTTGTAGCAAAGTGATTTATAGTTCTGTTTATTCCTTGTTCACCAGGAGTTTGGAGTTTGCCATAGACTCAACTGTATACCAAGCAACCAACACTTCATTGTATCACTTGTTACCATGGACAAGATGGGTTCCCTATTGGTCGAAGATTGAGTTAATCTGTGTGAAGTCGATTACACTTAAACTTCGCTTCAAAACTTGTGTGATGGATGCGTCAAAACTGATTACGATGTCTTTTTTAGTGTTATGATGTATGTATTTAATACTCTATTATGCTATATATTCGAATTTGTGCTGTGATATTTGGAAGCATCATGTGTGATTTGGTTTAAATTAGGGGAACCCTAAATATAGAAACTGCTGGCTAAATTGCTGCTCCTAGAAGCATCATTGGGGGCACTAAAAATTATACGGTGCATGGGTTACGTATGGAGGCACCATATTGTGCCGTCGTTTCACATCTGCCATGACATTTACGTAGTGTCTCCCTACATGGGCCACGGCGTAAACGCCTTGCTGTCGTGAAAGCGCTAGCTCGGTGGATCACATTGTGCCGAGCCAAAAAATCCACTGCCATTTCAGAATCTCCAACGAAGTTATCCTTGGCGGATTTTTTTTGCCGCGCCAGCATGAGCGCGCTGACTAAGACTGTGCCTCGGCGTATATAAGCGTCAGCGCCCAAGCTCCGTGTTGTAGTCAAGGAGATAAAGAACCAATCTTGTTGCAATTTGGAACCCCTATTAAAGAACCAATGAGAGAGGAAATAGAATCTATTATGCTTGATAATAACAAACCGCCTATGATTATAAATGAAAAACAAGTAGATCAAGTTAAAATGCTTAGTGAAACAAATGAACCTCTACTAGATCCTGATAAATATAGCTTGCAAGAACTCATTAATATATTGCAAAAAAATTCTAATGATTCATCCATTAATGTTCATCAAGTAGGATTTGGCTCATATATTGCAAACTATGTCACAAAAGAAAAGATAGAAAGATACAACAATGAAGTTATGAAAACACCAAAGCTTGGGGATGCTTGGCTCCCCAAGATATTAATCACTATTGGCAAAGAGACCCATCATGCTGTATTAGATCTAGGATCTAGCATCTCAGTTTTATCAAAAAACTATATGAATTGCTAGAATTTAAAATTATGGAAAATGCTCAGTAGACATTTTACTTGCTAATGACTCAACTAAACATGCTTTAGGAAAATTAAATGATGTAATGGTTGAGTTACATATGACTTTTGCTCCTATTGATTTTGTTATCATGGACATGGGGAGTAAAAACTCTAGTCCTATAATATTGGGAAGATCATCTTTTAGAACTACAGGAGCAATCATTAATTCAAAAGGAGGAAATGTGAAGTTTCAGTTTCCACACAAAAAGTGTATGGAACTGACGAGGGTTTAACTCATCAATGCCCATTGTTATGGACTTGGGTTTTGGAGAAGGAGGGAGCGCCGGAGACATCTATCGGCTAGCAAACAAGCACACAGGGGACTCAAAAATTTACCCAGGTTCGGGCCTCGTAGAGGTCCCTACTCCTGCTTGTCTGCTCGTGGAATTATCGAAGGAATCGAAGATTACAATGGTACGCAGATGCAATCTGGCAAGGGTTGTGGAAACTAGGGTTGCGTGTGTCCTCCTCGCCGCCCCCTCCTAGCCTTTATATAGGTAGGCTAGGTCTCGGGTAGCAGGTTGCGTCGGTTACAAGTTAGGGTTTTTCCTCTTCAAACTTTCTATCTTTAACTTCTTCTTATTCTTCAAGCAATCGAGAGTCCGTAGGCTACTCGAGTCCTTCATTTGGCCTTGGCGACACCGTGGGCCTTTATGTATTTAGGCCGTATATACCAAGCTCGAGTACCTGTAGGGTATACCCATGTCAGTAGCCCCCGAGTGTCCAGTGGAATCGCAGATTCGACTGGGGACTTTTTGAAGTCTTTCGAGTGCATGAACGAGTATATTTTCGACTACTTTATTTGTGTCATAGGGATTGTTGATGTGCGTGCCTGATTTATCCGATGTATCGGTATCAGTTAACCACCTTAGGGTGAAACAACACAATCTACTCGAACTCGAGTCCCTAGACTCGAATCCGGAAAAGTGCTGGTGTAATTTGACTCAAGCCGTGGAGGTCTTACAGGAGTCGAATTCTAGTTATATGGGTGTGAGCACTCGACGCGTTTGTCAAGGCATGTTCATCATACCTGTAGGCACGGATACATTTCTGGTAGTGCGCAGCTACTGCGTTGCCAGGTCTTATTCAGGTCTTACCTTCACGTTGTAAGCGCGGCATCCAAATTTTATCATCGCGGAGACGATTCGGGTGACCCAGGAGACGCAGTCTCTTTGTAGGGAAAAATTATGAGGCGGTGTCGCCATGAGCTTCGAGTGTGGATGTTATCAACACATATTTTTTTTGGTATAAATAATCATAGGGTGCGTGACCAGCGCTCCCTATGGGAGTAGCCCCCGAGTGCCTGGTTGAGTCGAAGACGCAGGCAGGGACTGAAGAATCTTTTTGCGACTGCTGTCGTCTTTTGTTTGCTTGTTTCAGTCGAATTTGTTTCTGGCGCTCCCTATGGGAGTAACCCATGTCCATAGTCAAGCCATGCTTCGAGTGGTTGGATTTACTTTGATTATCCATGTTCCTGAAAAAGAAGAAGAAAGAAAAATCGTAGGGTGCGGGACCAGCGCTCCCTATGGGAGTAGCCCCCGAGTGCTTGGTGGAGTCGAAGACTCGAGCAAGGACTAAAGTAGTCGAAGTCTTCTGCTGCGTAGCTTTGATGACGTCAGTGCTAACGATTTCATGACCTCAGTTGCCCGCGTGAGCGAGTTTGACGGGACGTGACGAGCAGTGGGTCCTACTCTCTGACTTTGATTTAACTAGGCGTGCGTAATCTTTATTTTAACTGCGCCTCCTCGATTTCCGCGTGTAATGGGAGTAGTGGAGGGACGGTTCGCGCTTCCACTCCTCCACGTGTCTGGCACGATGTTTGCCACGCGTCCAGTAGGGTTTTTCTGAGCCGTTGGATTGCATCTTCCAGGGGTTAAGTAGCGGTGTTGCGATGGTAATTTCTCATCTGCTCTCATTCATCCTTTGCTTCCATCGCCATTTCCGCTACTCCTCTGCTTTCTCTGCGCTCATCTCGTCCACGACGCTAGACCAGCTCCGCTCGTTTCCGAGCTACTTCCTTCGGTCGCATCGCCGCCGCGCAATGGGGGAGAAGAAGGGAGGTGCTGCGGCCGATTCCACGGCTACCGCTGCTGCGGCGAAGAAGAAAGGCGGCTCCACCGCTGCGGGCACCAGCACCGCCGCTGGCGAGAAGAAGAAGGGCACGGGCACCCGCGTCACGAATGGCGCGTGGCATCCCTCCATCTTCAAGTCATCGAATCTCCGTCTTCTTCGCCAAGACGGAGTGCTGTCCGACGCAGTCGTCGACGCGTGCGTCCCCGGCGGTGAGACGATTACTTCTCCTCCCGCTGGTTTTCGAGTGATGTTTTTGGCATTCATCATTCATGGTCTCTCCTTGCCCCTTCACCCCTTTTTTAGGGGCCTCCTTTGTTTCTACGGGCTTCAGCTCCATCAGCTGTCCCCGAACTCTATCTTCCACATCTCTTGCTTCATTACCCTTTACGAGTGTTGGCTCGGAATCAAGCCACACTTCGGCCTCTTCAAACGCCTCTTCAAGTTGAATCGCCAATCTGCTTCTGGCTCCTTAGTGTACGATGTAGGTGGTTGCGGAATTCACGTCGACCTATCCGCCACCTATTTTGACATCAAGCTCACAGCGTCCATCCAAGGGTAGAGGGACAAGTGGTTCTACATCCACGATGAGAAGGCTGATGGGGAGCACTTCGGACTCGCGCCTTTCGATCCGGCGACGCCGTGTACGAGGAGGCGCTCTTGGAAAAATGTCGTCATGCCTGGCGAGTCCGCGGAGACAGATGTGATGTACGAGCGTGTCTGCGACCTCGAGAATCGCATCGGCAAAGAGGAGGGAGGCTGCGCCCTCATTCGCACCTGGCTGCGCCGTCGCGTCCACCCCCTGCATGCCAGAGTCCACCCCATGTTTTAGTGCACTGGCGCTGACGATGCCACTCGCGTGTCTGCCAATGGCATGTCCGCGAGTGAGGTGGACAAAAGGGTTCGGATGGTCACCAAGTACACCGTCAAGGATGTGCTCCCCAATGAGCCAGTTGTTCCTCCATTTGATGCTACTAATCCTCCTCCCGAGGTATAGTTGTGCTATGCAGTAGCTTAGTTTGTCGATTGCTTCTCTATTGTTTCTTGTCTTTGTGCTAATTTTATTGTTTATATGCAGGATTGGGCGGCGGCGCCTTGTATGCCCCCTCTTCTGAGGGGATTATTCCTCGTGAAGCCTTGGAAGAGGACGAGTCGGAGTCGACCGTCCCATCTAATGTGGAGGAGGAAGCCCCCGAGTCCGGTAGTCTGGATACTCGCAAGCGTTCGCGCAGCAAGGATTCCGATGTGTCGTCTCCTTCGACTCCAGAAGGTGCAGGTGTTGGTGCGGAGTCGCCGATCCCTGCCATTCCTGTGAGCGCTATGGCACCATCCTCTCGCAAGAGGATGCGATTGCCCAAGGAGTCCTCGTCAGAGTCGGGGGAGGCCACTTTTGACTTTGACAAATTTGATTGGTAAGTTTTCTAATTTGTTTGATCTTCTCTGGATTTGCCCTTGTTTGGCTCGTCTCTGGGTTTGCCCTTTCTTGATGTGGATTTTTGTCTTGCAGCCAACAGGCGTCATCATATTCTGGCGACGTCCAATTCTTGAAAGAATTAGGAGTCGCGACCTCAAGGGCCAAGAAAGAGTTCGAGGGCGCTCCTTCCCCTCCATTAGCGGCCCACTCCGGGCACAACTCTTCTAGCTCTCCGCATGAAGGGGGCATCGAATGGTTGCCCGGACAACAGTACAGCAGACACATTCGGAATCATTGGAGGATCATGTAAGTGTGGATTTTCCTCTTTTCGTGGTGCAGTCGATGGTATCTATTGCTTCTGTTGATCCTTTGTTGTGCGATAGCTCCTTGTGAAGGAAGCCATGCACTTGGCGGAGCAAGTGCTTGCGATGGGCCGCTAGCATGCGATGCTGGAGACTCGTCATCGCGTGGTTGAGAGTGAGTGTCCTGCACTTCTTCTTCTTCTTCTCCTTTGATATAGTCGATTGATAGTCAAACCTTTTTTGCTGTGTAGCTGAACATAATGCTCTCCTGCGCGACGCTGCCACCATGGAGAAAACTCTCGCCGCGGCTGTAAAGGGTCGCGATAAGGCAATCGTGGCGCGTGACGAGGCGCAAAGGCACAAAGAGGATCTTCGTGCTTCCATTGGATCCAGGGAGAAGTTGTTCGAAGAACAGCTTTACTCGATTGCCAAAGCCCTCTTAGGTACCTTGTTTGGATATCATTGTTGTTCTTTGTTTGTTATTTTGCCATTGGCGTTGATGTTTGATATTCATGTGTTGGTTTGTGTGCAGATGCTAGCGGTTTGAGCTTTGATCCTCAGGCCCTCCGCCGTGACAATGCTTTGGCGGGCACGCTTTCGGCAGTCGAGGACCGCTGCATCGCCGTTCAAGATACGCTCTCCAAGGCCAAGGGCGTTCTCAGTCGCCTCCGGGAGGAGCTGATGCCCAAGGCTGAGCTAATCGAGAACATGGGCGAGCTAGTGGAGTCTTTCGCCGGGGCTGTTCCCTCCATCTTCAAGAACTCACTCCGCGCGGCTGGAGCGTCCATGTCACTTGCCATGGTGCAGGCCCACAGAGTCGCGATTGATCCTACCGTTGTGTCGAATGTGATGCCTATTAGCGCGGACGGCCAGCAAGTAGTCTTTTCTCCTTTCGCGACTGCCTGTGGTAAATATGGGCCGCAGCTGATAAACACGGTCGTGAAGTATTCTGAGGAGTTCCAGCGCGTTAAGAAGGCGGCAAAGGCTGCGGCATCAGGGGCTGGCAGAAAGTCAGTGGCATCTGACACTGCCACGGACTCTATGAAGCCCCTGAACCCGTCGAAGTCGAAGAAGCCAATCGCTCCTTAGTAGCTTTGTAATAGTTAACTAGTTTATGTCCTTTGTTAAGAACATGCCTGCTGGCGAGTGTATCTAGTCTTGAATGCACTTGAATCTTTTGTCTTTGTGTTGATTTGGTCGTCTTATTTGTTTCTATCTTGGCTTGTGGTAGGGTACATCGAGTGATCCTTTGAGGAAACTCAGGACTCGCTGCCTCTTGATGATACTTTGGCACCGCCGCGCTCCAAGGTAGATGAGTTGTCGCTGCTTTCGCGACTACGTGACCGCGTGAAGCAGCTAGAGCGTGAGTTGCCTGTGCTCCGCGGTAACGCAGATGTATGGAAGTCGAAGGCGGAGAAGGCCGTTGCCCGCGAGCAGTATCTGCTTGGCGAGGTGACGCAGCTGGGCGACCAATTCAAGTGTTAGTTTGCTTGCTCTTATCTTTTCCTTGTAGTCACTCGCGATGGTGTACTTATGTTGTTGTTGCTGCTTCTTGTAGTTATCAGCGCGCGTCATCCGCAGGATGAGAAGGATAGAATTGCCATTCGTATGCATGATCTCACCCAGGAGCAACTTCAAGAGAGTGGATACTTCTGGGTAGATCATGATCGTGCGATTGCGCTGGCGACCCTGCAGGATCGTGCGTCGCGAGTGCTGCACTTCCTGAAGAAGTCGCAGTCATGCTTGAAGAACATTGATCAGACGATGTTTCTGCTGGATGTTACTCCGTCGAGCTTGCTGGCCCTCCTTGCCAAGTTTCAGGATCTGACCGTGGTTCGCGAGTGCGTGAGGCAACAGTTGGTGGCTGGTGCCAAGGCCGCTCTATTGCTGGTGCGACTGCATAGGCCTGACGTAGATGTTGCGGCAATTGCGGCTGGGCCGCCTGCACCACCAACAGGTTCTGCCTAGAATATGGTGCCGCACTACCAGGCTGTGGACCGCCCGGCGGAAGAGATCGTCGACTTCTTTGAAGAACAAACCAACGTTCTCTTGCTGCAGTAGTGGCTTAGTTTGTATCCTGCACATAAGTGTACCCGTGTTGTAAAGTTCATATAAATGTTGTATATAATTTATTTTCGAATATGTACAAAGAGCTTTGTGAGCATGAAGTGCGTTGCACTATGCGAGTCCTTTTCGTTAGCCTGGCCATGCTCTTATCTCGGTCCCTTTTCAACATGTCAAGTGCGTTGCATCTGGGTTGATGTTGTGCCAAGGGTTTCAATTGATGTGCCAGCTACTCAGGATATCGCGTTTTGGTTCGTATAACAGATGTATATAGGGTGGTGTAGCCCCCGAGTCGATAAGTTGCGGAAAAATAAAGGAAGATACAGAGTTTTGGGGCACTTAGCTTTATTTATTTGTGACACAGTACATGGTACAATGTGTGGCTAAGTAGCCTTGGTTGAGTGCCTTATTTGCGATGCAAAAGTAAAACGACTAAGGGTAGAACCGTCGCAGCTATGCGACGTTCCAAGGGTTGGAGTATGCGACTCCTGTCTCTAAATCTTGAAGGCGATAGGCGCCACCAGGGATTACTTCTGTAATCACGTATGGTCCTTCCCAGGGGGACTCGATCTTGAGATGTCCCTGCTGCTTCAGTCGCAGGACCAGGTCGCCTTCCACGAAGGATCTGGGGCGTAGCCTCCTAATGTGGTAGTTGCGCAGGTTCTGCTAGTAGATCGTTGATCTTTCTACGGCGATTTCTCTTGTCTCGTCAAGGAGATCGACGGGGTCTTCGAGTGCGACGGATGACTCTTGTTTGCTGTAAGCGACCACGCGCGGCGCCTTTTACCGTACCTCAGCGGGTAGCACTGCCTCGGCTCCGTGCACCGTAAAGAATGGCATGTAGCCCGTGGCACTGTTTGGAGTTGTGCGTAGGCTCCAGAGTACGGATTGTAGTTCGTCTGGCCAGCAGCCCGCGGCTTGTTCGAGTGGCCGGAGGAGTCGCTTCTTGATGCCGCCGCAGACGAGCCCGTTTGCTTTTTCTACCTGACCGTTGGTCTGTGGATGTGCTACAGAGGCGTAGCTGATGTTGATCCCCAGATTCTCGCAGAATTCCTGGAACTCCTTGGATGTGAAGTTCGTCCCATTATCGGTGATGACGTTGTGCGGTACTCCGAAGTGGTAGACGATGGATTCGAAGAACTTAACTGCGCTATGTCCTGATTGGTTGGTCACTGGCATGGCCTCAATCCACTTGGTGAACTTGTCGACTGCGACCAAGAGGTAGACGTAGCCTCCTTGTGAGGACCTTGGGAGTTTGCCGACCATGTCGATTCCCCATTGCACGAAGGGCCAGGCCAATGGGATTGGCCGGAGCTCTGCGCCCGGTGCGTGCGGCTTATCCGTGAATCGTTGGCAAGCGTTGCATTTTTGGACGATGTCCTTGGCATCGCGCATGGCCGTAGGCCAATAGAACCCAGCTCGTAGAGCTTTGGCGACGAGGGCGTGACTACCGGCGTGGTGTCCGCGGGTCCCCTCATGGATGTTGAGGAGAACAGCTCTTCCGTCGGTCGTGGAGACGCATCGCTGGAGTACTCCTGTGATGTTGCGTTTATACAGTTCGCCGTTGATAACAGCGAATGCCTTGGATCGCCGCGCGATGTGCCGTGCATCAGTCGGATCGTCTGGTAGCCTTTTGATGAGGAGGTACGTGATGTACGGTTGCGTCCAGATTGCTCAATCATCATGATGCTCATTGGTCCCTCCAATCCTGTGTCCAACTCCAAGTCATCGAGTGCCATTGACTCATTGGGCGGCGTATCCCCCGAGTCTGTTGCTGCGCTTGTTTTCTTCTCTGTGGCCTTTGGCTTGATGGAGCATTCGCAGATGCGCTCGAGAAATACCCCGGGTGGTATGGGGGCACAGGTAGAGCCTATGTTGGCAAGTGCGTCCGCCTCTTCGTTGCTTTCGCGACCTACGTGCCGCAGCTCGCAACAGTCGAAGTCTCCTTCGAGTGTGTCGTAGAGGTCGCGGTACGTGATCATGTTGTCATTCAGTGTGTCGCACTCATGCATTGTTTGGTTGACGACCAGCTTGGAGTCGCCGTATATGATGAGCCTCTTGGCGCCGCAGGCTTTTGCCATCCTCATCCCGTGCAACAGGGCCTCGTATTCAGCCTCGTTGTTGGAGGCTGTGAACTGCATTCGCCGGATATACTTCAACTTGTCCCCTTGAGGTGATGTCAGTATGACACCTACGCCTGCTCCGTCCTTCCGCTTGGACCCATCGAAGTGCATTGTCCAGAGGTAGGACATATCTGGTTTGTCCGGGAGCTGGTTCTCCATCCAGTGCAAGAGGAAGTCAGGGAGAACTTGCGACTTGATTGCGTCGCGCTTTTCGTATGTGATGTCTCGTGGAGACGATTCTATTCCCCAAAGCGCGACTCGTCCCGTGGCATCGGGGTTATTGAGGATATGCCCCAACGGGGCGTCATTGACCACCACGATTGGGTGTTCCTGGAAGTAATGGTGCAGTCACCGGGCGGTCATGAAGATACCGTACGCCAACTTCTGGTAGTGCGGGTACCGCTGTTTTGTTGGCGTGAGGACCTCGCCGAGGTAGTATACTGGGTGTTGTACCCCGTGGACCTTGTTTTCCTCGGCTCGCTCGACGACGAGCACTGTGCTGACCACCTGGTTGGTTGCGGAGATATATAGCAACAGTGGTTCCCTTTCCTGTGGGGTCACTAGTACTGGCGAGGTGGATAGAAGGCGCTTGAGGTCTTCGAATGCTTCATGCGCTTCGTTGGTCCACTCGAACTTTTCAGCTTTGCAGAGGAGTTGGTAGAAGGGCAGCGCCTTTTCACCCATCCAACTGATGAATCGACTGAGGGCTGCGATTAGCCCAGTCAGCTGCTGAACGCCCCGTATGTTTTTCGGCTTCTCCATGGCCAGTATGGCTTTTATTTTCTTCGGGTTTGCCTTGATTCCCCTCGCGGAGATGAGGTACCCGAGTAGTTGCCCAGATGGCACGCCGAAGGCGCATTTTTCCTGATTGAGCTTGATCCGGTAGAGGTCGAGGCTGGTGAAGGTTTCGCGCAAATCGTCGATTAGGGAGGCTTCTTCCTTGGTCTTGATTACTATGTCGTCGACATAGACTTGAATGTTGCGACCCAGTTGTTCCTTGAGGCAAGCCTGCATGCACCGCTGGTAGGTGGCTCCCGCGTTTTTTAGCCCAAGGGCATTGTGTTGTAGCAGAACACACAAAAGGGCGTTGTAAACACCGTTTTCTCTTGGTCTTCCTCCTTCATTCAAATCTGATTATAGCCTGAGTAGGCGTCGAGGAAGCAGAGGCGCTCGCATCCCGCGGTGGAGTCGATGATCTGGTCGATTCGCGGCAACGGGAAGTGATCCTTTGGGCAGTGCTTATTCAAAGAGGTGAAATCCACGCACATCCGCAGGATATCCATGTCCTTTTTTGGTACGAGCACCGTGTTGGCGAGCCAAGTTCTTTCCTTGATCTCGCGTATGAATTTGGCGTCGAGGAGTCCGTTGATCTCCATGCCAACTGCCTGCGCTCATGGCTCAGACGATCGCCGAATTGTTTGCTTGACTGGCCTTGCATCGGGGTTGACGTTGAGTGCGTGCTCAGCGAATTCCCTGGGAACTCCTGGCATGTCCGCATGACACCAGGCGAAAATTTCCCAGTGCTCACGGAGGAATTCGACGAGTGCGAGTTCCTATGCGGGACTCAAGTTGTTGGTGATGAGAGTCGTCTTGGCGGGATCCGATGGGTGGACCTGCACTTTCTTTGTGTGCACCGATGAGTCGAAGGATAGATCGGGCGAGCTCGGCCGGCTCGGGGGGGCGACTATTGTCTGTTGACTCTTTCAGTCTTGCGAGTTCTTCCTGCATGCCGAGGGACTAGGAAATTCTGTTCAATTCCCTATCGCAGTTGTCGGATCTCTCGAAGTTCCCGTTGATCGTGATGACACCATTGGGACCTGGCATTTTCATCTGCAGGTAGGTGTAGTGTGGCACTGCCATGAACCTAGCGAGCGCGACACGTCCGAGGATGCAGTGGTATTGTGAGGGCCAGCCGACGACCTCAAAGTCCATGCGTTCGCGCCGAAAGTTCTTCGGTGTGCCGAAGATGACGTCGAGGTTGATTTTGCCCAGGGGATATACGCCTTTTCCTGGGACGATGCCGTGGAATGTTGTGTCCGAGGCCTCCAGGCAAGTTAGAGGGATCCTCATTGCTCGCAAGGTACTCGCGAATATGTGGTTGATGCCGCTTCCGCCATCCATGAAGACGCGGCTCATGTCAAAGCCTCCGATTTGCGCCTCGAGTACAAGGGGACAATGGCCTGGACGTGGTACTTGAGGCGGGTGGTCGCGTTTGTCGAAGGTGATGCATGACTCGCTTCCACTGAGGTACTCAGTGGTAGATGGTGGCGAGTGTGTGGCCAAGTTGACTTGGCAAGTGATGGCCTTCTGCACCCGATTGGAGGGGCGTCCTTTTTGGATCATCATGGTACCCATGGCCCTTGGGTAGGGTTCGCCTCCCTGGTGCTGGTCCGGTGCAGCTGTGTTTGGGGGCATTCCAGGTGGTGGTGGCGGAGCGCCATGTGCCACTCGCGGCAGTCCTTGAGGAGGTGGCTGGACTTCTTCTTCCCGTCATGTTTGTCGATGTAGAAGTGCACCGTACATGGCCCGGAAAGTTTGTCTTCAATGGATGTTGCGGGTGCTTCCTCACGATCGCGGCATTGCCACACTTGCGTGGTTTTCCTGGAGTCGCGGTATCCACCGTTATGGTATCCGCTATTGCGGTTCTCGTCGTGTCTGTCGGCGTAGCCAGCTGCGACCATGTTGACGTCGCCGCGGTCATCGTAGATGTGCATACGGCGTTTGCCTCGGCAGTCGCATCTGCGCTCGAGTTCTGCCTCCTCGTCGGAGTGAACGTGATTTTTCACCGAATCTTCTCCATCAGCCCACCGATTCGCAATATCCATCAAGTGATCAATGGTCTTGGGCTTCGAGCGGCCCAGCTCCTCCCTGAGCTCTATGTGGCGGACGCCGCCGTTGAATGCATCAATCGCGCGATCCTCCGAGATGTTCTCTGCGGAGTTCTTGATGATGGACCACCTTTGGATGTAGGAGCGTAGCGATTCGCCCGATCGTTGCTGGCAACATCTTAGCTCTTCGATTGATGCAGGCCGCTTGTACGTGCCCTTGAAATTGCGCACGAAGCTATAAACCAGCTCATCCCAGCTGCGAATGGATCCGCGTGGGAGGTTGTTGAGCCATGCTCGGGCAGCGCCCTGCAGCTGTAGCTGCAAGCATTGCATGGTCGTGCTTCGACTGCCTCCGTGGAGCCTGACGGAGGAGATGTGGTCCTCCAGCCAGATTTTTGGGTCATGTAGGACGTCAAACTTCGGGTTCTCCGACGGGAGTTTAAACCCCTTAGGCATTCGCTTCTGCCTAATGGATCTGCTGAAGCATCTGGCGCCACAGAGCTCCACATCTTCCTCTTCTGAGTCAGTCGACCGAGCGTGTCGCGCCCTTGATTTGTCAATCTTGCGCTACGTGAGGTTGTCGCGCGCATCATAGTCGCGGTCGTGTCGCCGTGAGCGGCGGCGTCGAGACAGATCGTGACTGTCGTCGCTAGATGAGGGCGAGGAGTAGCGCTTTGCCCTTTTTCGGCTCTGGTGTTGGCTCCTTGTCGAGGGCAGCCTCGATTAATCCCAAGCCCGCGATCGTAGATCGGTGCATGGCGGCTCGAGGATCTCCATCTGGCGGCTGGTTGTTAAGGAGGTACATGGTGGCCGCTGTCACCGCAGCCTGCGGCGTCTTGGGGACCACATTGCCCTGTGTGTTGACTGTCATAGAGCTGAAGTCGAGGACCTTTGCAGCTTCTATGCGTTCTTGCTCGGTGAGATGGGCCATCCGAGATTGCCTCTTTTTGGCAATGTACTCGTTGCCTCTTGAGGAGGATCCTCCGTAGGAGGAGAGCCCTGCACGACGAAGGCTCGACTCGTCTGCTGCTTTTTTGTGCGCCTCGAGTTGCGTGATTGTTTGCACTTGGCGCTTGAATTCTTCCTTCAGGAGCCAATGGTAGCCCATTAGCAGTTCTTGCGGAGATCCAAAGGTTAGAGGAGTGCCTCATAGAGCTTCGCGGCAGCGAGTCCATTCTTTCTTGTTGAGCTTGATCACGACGCGTTCGCCGGTTTGCTCGTTTATTATGGTTGGAGGTTCGACTGCTCCTCCATTGTTGGCATTGGTGCGATCGCCACCGTTACCACCGTTAGCTCCGTTGCCGCCGTTGTCGCCGTTTGGCGGGTCGGTTCCATTACCGTGATTGCCCATGTTGTCGCGGTTGGCGGAGGTGTCGCCTGCGTTGATAACGGCGCACATGAAGTGATTGGGGAAGTTGCTGCTCCCACAGCTCTCAGATCCGGAACCGTAGGTTCCGTCTTCAGTGGCCAGGTCGCCCAGATCGGAGTCGCGACTGCTGTCGCTGACCGTGTTTTCGACTGTTGTCGGGGCGTTGAGCTCACTGAGTGTGCCGATCGATGGAGGGAACCATGATGCTGGAGCAATCGACGGCGCTGTCGGCTGATCAGGCATGCGAAGCGTGCCCATCTGACCAACTTGGAAGCGGAAGCTCCCTATTGCCAGGCTGATCCCGTCGCCTACGGACTCGAAAGCCGGGCGAGTGGCTGGCGTGTGGACGGTGAAGTCGAACGCGCCGAAGAGCTGGCGAATCTCCGATGTTGCGGAGTTGTAGATCGCGGTTGATGGGGCCGAAGAAGCCGCAACATCAGCACTCCCAATTCCCACAGACGACGCCAATTGACGAGGGTTTAACTCATCAATGCCCATTGTTATGGACTTGGGTTTTGGAGAAGGAGGGAGCGCTAGAGACATCTATCGGCTAGCAAACAAGCACACAGGGGACTCAAAGATTTACCCAGGTTCAGGCCTCGTAGAGTTCCCTACTCCTGCTTGTCTGCTCGTGGAATTATCGAAGGAATCGAAGATTACAATGGTGCGTAGATGCAATCTGGCGAGGGTTGTGGAAACTAGGGTTGCGTGTGTCCTCCTCGCCGCCCCCTCCTAGCCTTTATATAGGTAGGCTAGGTCTCGGGTAGCAGGTTGAGTCGGTCACAAGTTAGGGTTTTTCCCCTTCAAACTTTCTATCTTTAACTTCTTCTTGTTCTTCAAACAATCGAGAGTCCGTAGGTTACTTGAGTCCTTCATTTGGGCCTTGGCGACACCGTGGGCCTTTATGTATTTAGGCCATATATACCAAGCTCGAGTACCTGTAGGGTATACCCATGTCAGGAACACTTTCCAAGAAAGAAGGAGATAGCACCAAGATAAAAGCTACCACATGATCTCCATATCTTGAAATAAGTAAGTAAAGCCTAGCTATATGGCTATAAAGAAAGTGCTTTTCGGGAGGCAACCCGGTTATTTATTTTTATGCACTCTTGTTGTAGTTTAAAGAGTCACTTTTTAGTTTATTCTCTGTAGTTTTTTTAATAAAGTACCAAATTAAACCCATTTAGATGATATAAAGTTAATAAAACATATGGAGTAGCAAATTCCTGCACCAACACTGTTTAGTAGAAAATTTCTTTGATTTTTTCTGTACTTCGATTGTGCTCATATTTAAAATTAAGTTACAACTTTTCATTCTCTATATGCACAAAAATTGGCTAAAATTATTGACATATTTCAGTGGTCGAATTAAATATGTTTTGCTGCTGCTGAAAATCTGAACAGATTCGAAAAGTCCATGTTATTTGCAATTCTGGAGAATGCCTGGATGGTGCACCTTATATTCCCTATTTCATGGAACTATCGTCAAATGGTTGCTGAAAGACAGCAGCAGCTTCATGTACTTAGCTTGGATATCAGGTGTTGGGCATGGGCTTATTCATCTGGTTTTGTGGCACTTGCTTGCATTGTCATATCTCTCGTGTCTACTTCAGTTTAGTCTTCCTATCCGTCTGCGTATGAGGACTGGGCAGAGGCCTAGTGGTTTGAGGTAGCAGTGTATTTTTATTTACTTAACTTCGCAAGTCTATTTAGAATGCTACGTGTTATCCATTGATGTCAAATATTTATGGTGCGTTGTTGTTATGCAGTTGAAAACATTACTGGACCATTTGTTTTATTTAAAATATGTACTGTTTTGAAGTAGTATAAATAGGATATAACTTTCTATATTTTTGCATATCTCTACTACTTATAAAGGCACACAAAAACTTTCCTATGGGTACCCCATCCACCATACACGGACATGCTACAACCACACAATCTAGCATAATAAACTTAATAGTTTGACGGACTGGTGATCTGCTGGACGGAAACTTTCGCCCCCGCGTATCGTTTCCCTTAAAAAATAGAAAGTGAACACACTCACGATCATCGTGCCTGACTATCCACGGGCAACGGGCTCGCCACCTCCCTCGTCGCCTTCGTGGAGTGCGGTAGAGATGCCAACGTTTTGTTCAAATTCCGAAAACTCGCTTTTTTTTTGCCTTAGAGACAAGAGGGAGGCAAGAGATATAGGACGGTTTAAAAATTTTGAAGCCAGACGAAGATGAAGGGAGGAGCCGTGATGGACGGCTGATACGCCGAGAGCACACACGGATTGTTGATGTGTATCTCATGAAATAAAACACCCCCGCTTCTAATAAATGAGGCATGCATGATTATCACCTCGTGGGTGGGATCCGACAGGTCTAATAACCTCTGCTGATTTTGTGGCCTCCCTCACTCTTAAGTCTTAAGACTAGTCACAATGGGAAGTATCATATAGTAGTATCATGCATATGATACTAGTATATGATACCACCTCCACAATGCATAGTATCATGTAGTAGTACCATAGTCTTAGTATATTTATTGTTTTGTAGAATCTTAATGCAAAATTGTGTACAAGATTTATTTGAGATTAGTTTTTCTAGTACTACGTGCTATGATACGGTATCTACCTATGATACCAACACAACCTCTTTCATCATTAATTAGGATGTCACGTCAGAATTTTGCCAACATGGCATGCATGATACTACCTATGATACCCTCATTGGGACTAGTCTAACAGATTTTATCCATCCAATGAGCCGTGATTATTGCTCTTACGGAATCAGTCAATCCGTATTTCGTGGGATACGAGAGTCTGACTTATTTTTTTATTCCTGCTAATAATACGGCTGGATTAGGGTTGTCATCACCAACGTTTTTTTTCTTCCATGTTGATTTTTTTTTTTTGAACGGGATGGACCCGAATACCCTGGAAGATTTCATTAAACCAGGCGGCGATACAACTTCCATGTTGAATTAAACTTGCCATTTATCCGGCTAGTAGCCTCTAGATAAATAAACGGTTTTGCTAAAAAAAATGCCTGCGTCAAGATTTGTGTGCCAGAGTTGTTTTTGAGCTTTGGCCCGTGTTTTGTCGCATGCGGCTGTTGAGTCACGCAGTTTGTTGGGCTGGGCCTTTGGGGCGTCATGCGCGGGGTTGTTAGGCTGGGCCTTTGGGGCGTCATGCACGGGGTTGTTGGGTCGGGACTTTGGTGATGTTGAGCGGTAGTTTTTTTTTTTTTGATGGATTGAGCGGTAGTTGGTCGGTTGTCTGGTTTTTTTGTCGTTTTGCTTTTTTTTTCTGTGTTTCTGGGTTGTTGTTTTGTTTTAAATTGACTAAAGAAATAAGCTCTTTTCCATTTTTATTCTTTGAATCACTTTTTTATGCTTTTCTAATGAGACGCGGCATGTCTTGCAACTATATTTTTTATTAGATTTTGAATCGCCATTTTTTCATAATCTCTGTGAGTTGTGGTTGGACCTGCAACTAAGATCTTTTTTTAATTTAGTTGCAATTATACTTACAACTGAATTTATGAACTGATTTTAAATTGACTAAGAATTAAGCTAATTCCAATATTTATTTATCTGAATCGTGATTTTCTATGCTTTTTTATGAGTTGCAATAGGACTTGTAATTGGTTTCTTTCATCCTCAGTTGCAACTGGATTTGCAATCGAGTTTTAAAATTTTACGTCAAATTCATTTTAGAGAAGGAAGCTAATCCATAATATTTTGAGTCACCATCCTTTTTCGTCCTTCCTGTGAGTTGAAATCTGACTCGCAACCAAGATCTTTTTTATCTAGTTGCACCGCAACTGAGTTTTAATTGATTTTAAATTTAGTAAGAATAAAGCTTTGTCCATTTTTTTTCAATTGGCCGTTTTTCGTGCTTTCCTAATCGGTTGCAACATGACTTGCAGTTGGTTTCTTTATTCCAATTGCAACTAAACTTGCAAATGAGTTTTGGAATTCTACATCAAATTCATTCGAGAATGAAGACAATCCATCAGATTTTGACTCGCTATTTTTTTCGTGCTTCCTATAAGTTGCAATCCGACTTGTAGCTAACATGTTTTTATCCAGTTGCAACTATACTTGCAACTGAGTTTTGAATTGATTTTAAATTAACTAAGAATTAAGCTATGTCCATTATTTTGTTTTTTCTAGTCGTGAATTAGCAAATTCATTTCTTAGTAGCTAGAATGATTATTTTGTTCTACTAAAGCAGAAAAGAAGCGTTGCGTACAACATCCGTGTTATCGGTAGGTATTGAACACAATGAGCAAACAAATCAGAAACTAAAACAGGAAATTCACTTTAGAGGACGGGCTCACTGAAGCCCCTTTTTGAATTTTACAAAAATCATCAAATATTTTCGAAAAAGTATCTACGTGTAGCCACTAATATGAAATACATGTATCCAAATTTTCAAAGAAAAATACATTGTATTTCGAGCGCAGCAAAAAAGACAAATATGAAAAAAAATTGGAATAACAGAGGCCCATTTAAAATCACATTGTTTAGATTCAGATCTGAAATTTTCTCTTTTTTACCAAAAACAGAATAGAAAATATTTTGAAATGATTTTTCGTATACAAGTATTATAAATAATTATCTATGTTCTTATATTTTTTCGATTTTTTCTAAAACTTTAGTTTTGAACTTTTCAAAAAAAAAAAAAGGCTCTAGGAAGCTCGGGGGGCCATATTGACGCTTTCAAACTAAAACGTGTTATTTTACTGCACTCAACCATTCAGTATGCTATATATCTGCGTGCATCAGCTGCGCTCATAAAGCTCTTAGCTCTAACGTAACCGTAAAACCGCCGGAATTGTAAAATTCCGGTGGATTTACGGGCCCACACAAAATTGGCCGCTCTAACGGAACCCATAAATCAGCTGCCACATTTGTTTTTACGGTGGCCCGTTAACCACCCAGCTCGACTTGTACAAATAGAGACCGCGTCGGCGAATAGGGATCCAAATCCGTTCTTTCCGCCCCTCCCAACCATAACGCCGCCGCCGCCAACTCAAACTCCGACGAGCAATCGCGCATGCACCCAAGCGAGATCGAGGTCATATCTTCGCGTAGAGGTAGCTGCGGGGTTGGGGAGGGAGATGTGGAGGAGGGGGCAGCGACGACCGACCTCCAGGCCGCGTCGCAGACGACATGCATGCCAATTTCGTCCGGTCGGAGGGCGCGAAGAAGTGTGCCGCTCTCAAGTGAGTGAACCGCGATGTGTCCCTGCCGCCGTCTCTCCGCACCTACGCACCGGCGTGGTGGCTGGCAGCGAGGGATGACTGGCACGCGAGCAGCTCGTCGCCAGGTACGCGCACGTCGGGAGGGATCCTCGCGCGGCCTAGCTCCTCCCTCCCCTCCCTCCTCTGACGGCTTCAGCTCGCCGTCCCCTCCTCCGGCGACCGTCGTAGGCGTGGCAGACTACGCCCACGACAACGACGAGGAGCGCATCGCCATGGAGATCATGGTGCGGAAGTCCGAGATTGCTGTCGCCATGGAGCTCGAGATCGAGCGGGCCGAGTAGCGTCGGGCCATCGTCCTCGTCAAAGCGCACGAGGCCAGGGAGAGGGAGGCCAACAGCAGCGTGGCCGCCTGACACGTTGTTAACGTATCCATAATTTTTGATGTTCCGTGTTTGTTTTATATCTACTTTCTTATGTTTTGTCCACACTTTAAAATATTTTTACACATTTTCTAGACTAACCTATTAACAAGATGCCATGGTACCAGTTTCCTGTTTTCTGCTATTTTTGGTTCCAGAAAGTCAGAAAATGAATATTCTCGGAATTGGACGGGACAAAAGTCAAAGTCAATATTTTACCGTGGGAAACACGGAGCCAGAAGACGAGACGGAGGAGGGCCTCGAGGGGGCCACACCACCTGGCCGCGCGGCCAGGGCTAGCCCATGCCAGGGGATGGTGCGGCCGCCTCGGGCACCCCCTCGGCCTCCCTCTTCGCCTATATATTGCCTCCGATACAGAAACCCTAAGTACCCGATCAAAATTCCACGAAAGAGTCTGTAGCCATCATCATCTTCATCCCTAGATCGGGAGGGATCTGAAGCTCTTCCTGACACCCTGTTGGAGGGGAGAAATCACCCTGGAGGCCTTTTTCTTCACCATGCCTGCCTCCGGTGTGATGCGTGAGTAGTTCATCCTTGGACTACGGGTCCATGTAGTAGCTAGATGGTTGGTTCTCCTCCTTTGTGTTATCATGTTTAGATCTTGTGAGCTACGTTCATGATTAAGATCATCTATTTGTAATCCCACATGTTGTGTTTGCGAGGATCCGATGGATATTGAGATGCTATTTCAGATTGATTATTGATTCTATCATGTCTTTGTTATTTGTGATCTTGCATGCTTTTCGTTGTTAGTAGCTATCTTGGCCAAGTAGATGCTAGCAACTCCAAGAGGGAGTATTTATGCTCGATAGTGGGTTCATGCCTCTAGTAATCTGGGGAAGCGACAGAAATCTCTAAGGTACTAGATGTGTTGTTGCTACTAGGGAGAAAACAACAATCCTTTGTTCATAGAACAATCGTATAGTTTACTTTACACACTTTGCTTAATGTAATTATTTGTTGCTTGCAACTTAATACTGGAAGAGGTTCGGATGATAACCTGAAGGTGGATTATTAGTCATAGATGCAGTTGGATTACGGTTTATGTATAATATTGTAATGCCCAATCAAATCTCAAAGGAGTCAAGATGATTAGTATATGCATGTATGCTTTCTCGATGTTTGTCAATTGCCCCGATGTAATTTGTTCACCCAATATGTCATATATCTTAAGGAGAATCACCACTAGTGAACTATGGACCCCGGTCCATTCTTTTACCATCAATCTACAACTATTTAGTGTTTACTATTTACTTTCCACAGGCAATTACTCTCTTCCACATAATACGTTTAATCCTTTGTTTTCAACAAAACCAGTGAGATTGACAACCTCACTGTAAGTTAGGGACAAAGTTCTGTGGTTGTGTTGTGCAGGATTCCAAGTTGGAAACAACACCTTGGAGGTGTTTCCTTGCTCCTACTAGTTTGATAACCTTGGTTTCATAACTCAGGGAAAACTTGTTGCTATACTCATCATACCTTCCTCTTGGGGTTCCCCAACGAGCTCAACATATTGAGTAAGCAAGACTTTTTCTGGCGCTGTTGCCGGGGAGTCAAGGACATCTTCACAAGGGGAGTCCCTCATAACAATCTCTTTACTTTGTTTTATTTGTTTTTCTTAGTTTATTTTATGCTTTGTTTGCTTGTTTCTTTATTAAAAACACACAAAAAATAGTTGTTCTAGTTTGCTTTCTTTATTAAAAACACACAAAAAAATATTATTACTTCCTATCTTAAGTTGTCATTATGTCTAGCATTGCTCCAATCACTATGTCACCTGAAGAAATGATTTTTACTTTCAAACAAGGAATTGAAGAGAGTTTCAAAGAAGCTTGGTCTAGAATCTGTGATTTACATGAAAAAACTGAACCTAAAATGACTCAAAGCTTGCTTCTTAGCAGTTTTTACGTTGGAACTGCTCTTTGCTATAGATATGCTTTGGATGCTGTAGTAGGAGGAGATTTCCTCCAATACAATGAGGATGAAGCTTTTAATGCCATAAAGAAATTGGTCTTAACTTATAACTTGCCTAGTATATCTGCTTCTTCCTTTATAAACATATTTGCTAGATTGAACACTCTTGAGACCCACACTGCTAGTTTAAAAGATTGTTATAACACGCTTAGAGAGCAGCGTGATTATGTTCCAATAAATTCTGAACCCTCAAAATAGCTTCCTACAGTAAAAGTTGTTATAAATAATGAAACTTTTCATGCTCGCTGTGATATTATGTCTGAATTCTGTCTTATGCCTAAAGATATCTATGAATTTTTGAATCTTTGGGGACTTTCTGAAGGAGGAGAAGAAATATTTCTTGCTAATAATGCCATAATATTACCCATTGGAATAGCTGAAGGAGTGTTTATAAACATCCTAGGGAAAATGTTTTCTACTGATTATCTTGTTATTGAATGTGTAGGAAAAGGATAAATTACACTTGGAAGATCCCTATTAAAACTCCTTGGAGCAATAATAGATGTGGAAAAGGGCACCATGCATTTTGCTTCTCCACCAAACAATCATATGTTCCCCAAGGTTAAGAATAAAAGTAAGAGAGGTAAGGGAAAGAAATTTGGCTTTAATGCTTCTTCATTTGAGAATACTTGATTCTTTTCTTGCTTCTTATGCCTAACTTAAAGGCGTTAAAGAAAAGTACTTATTGGGAGATAACCCAAAAGTTTAGTTTGAGTCTTGAAAGTTATTACTTCTGTAATAACCGCTCCTTATCATTTTTGTGTGATTTTTGTGCCAAGAGTAACCTCTAATGAGAGAGAAGTAATTCTTGGGAAAGTTGCTATCCCGAAATAGATTTTTGTGCTTCGCTGTAAAAATTCTTGAAAAATCTCTGTACGTAGGTTAGAGCTATGATTTTTTGTGCTTCTGCCCCAGGTTGTTATCTAAATTTCGTTATTTCAACACTTTTCGATTTGAGCAACAGAAGGTCTTCAAAAAAATTGTTTTTACCTGCTGGTCTGTTTTGACAGATTTCTGCCATTATTTGCATTTGCCTCTTAATCTCTTTCTCTTTGAGTTCTCTTTGATCACTTGAATTTTTTAAAGGAAGTGCTACAGTATCTTGTGTTTTAATGGAAGTTTTACTTGTGTTGTAACTGAACCAAAAGACTTATTATCTTGAGTACACTAATATTGCTAATGAAGATTGTGTGAAGTTTTGTATGAAGAAAATTTTCAGGTGTAGGGTGTAGGGAAAGAACGATGTAATGAGATGAAGAATGGACTAAATCTCAAGCTTGGGGATGCCACGCGTGTCACCCCAAGAAATATCCAAGAAGTACAAGCGTCAAAGCTTGGGGATGCCCAAGGTATCCCCTTCTTCATCAATAAGAATCTCAGGTTTCTTCCAAACAGTTCATTTTTATTGTTTCATGCACAGTTGTGTTGTTCTTGGAGCGTCTTTGTTTTTTGTTTTTGGTTTTTGTTTGCTTAGTTTGCTTACTTTTCTTGAATAAATTGGTTGGATCCCCGTATTCATACATTAGCTGTCAAATAAGTTGGTTTGATTTGGAAAGAGTAGGAAAGTGCATGATTAAGTGGTAAAAGGAGCTTCTTTTTGACTGTGGCCTATGCTTTGCCATGTCATGCTTGATATTGTTTTGGCTTTATGCTTAGTGATTTTTGCTGTAGCATGACATGTTACAAATAATTGAGATTTCTTAATGTGCCCTGAAATAATCATGCGTTGTTTTAGCATATTAAAGCATAGTATTGTGGTATTCTCCTTTGATGCTTTATTTGGGTTGACTTGGCACATGCTCACACCATATTATGACTATCCCAAGTCACCATAGCCTCGATGATCATTTAGTTTTCGACTTGTAATATCACTTTATGCTTTAATTAATGATGTTTTATCACTTTGCATGATTATGGCCATTATTGCTCTCTTAGTTGGTCGCTCCCAGTCTTTTGCTAGCCTCCAAAACCAAGTATGAGTTCCACTCATGCATCCAACTCCAAATAAAACCAAGTTATTCCAAAGAGTCCACCATACCTACCTATTAGCATTTCCTACTCCAAGTATATTCATGTTTTTATCTACCTTCCAAATTAAACTTGTTGTGTGAAAATTATTGATTAAAGCTCTGACGAACTTGATGGCACACTTTACTTTTTTGCACATAATAAACTTGAACCATTGTGTCCATCTTTGTTGCGTATATGCTTGCGCTTTATAAGTTGAAGTTAGCAGAACCATGTATCATGGGGAACGCTTTCAACATTGCACTTATATTCCGTTGATATCATGATTCTTTTGCTTATGGATCCCGGCGGTGTGAAATAAAAAGGGAACTTGTAAGATCATGGAGTTTGAATGTGTGTTAGAGAAATGCCTGGGCCGCTAGCCTAAGCCATGCCTAATCATAGTGGAAACTTGCAGCATAACCATAATGAGTATTCTATGAAGCATCCTCAATAAAAACCTATGCAAATAGCAAATAAAAAGATCGCTGAGATGCTCATTTTGATATAGGATAGCTCCTGTTTCATGGGGCCAGGGTACCCTGTTGACAGTTCTCTATGATACATATGTACTTACAATGACAAGAGCTTACGTGTGACTGAAGTTGAGTAGCATGAGGTTCGGTACTCGTAAGTGATACGTTGTAAACGTATCTATAATTTTTGATGTTCCATGCTTGGTTTTATCTACTTTCTTGTGTTTTGTTCCAACTTTGGAGTAATTTTCATATGATTTCTTGGACTAACCTATTAACAAGAGCCACAGTGCCAGCTTCCTGTTTTCTGCTATTTTTGGTTCTAGGAAGTCAAAAAATGAATATTCTCAGAATTGGACGGGACAAAAGCCAAAGTTATTATTTTACTGGGGGACACTTGGAGCCAGAATACCAGACGGAGAAGGGCCATAGGGTGGCCACACCACCTGGTGGTGCAGGCCAGGCCAGGCCGCGCCAAGGGGTGGTGTGGGCCCCTCCGGCACCCCCTCAGTCTCCCCTCTCTCCTATAAGAGCCTCCCGATGCATAAACCCTAAATCGTCAAGCCTCCTGCCACGAAAAGTTCCGCAGCACCGCCGCCACCAAGGGGAGATTCGGGGGATAGAAAGTCTCTATTCCGGCACCCTGCCAGGATGGGGAAGTGCCCCTGGAGCCATCTCCATCGATCTCCACCACCATCTCCATCGTCGTTGCTGATTCCCATGATGATGAGGGAGTAGTTCTCTCTCGAGGCTAAGGGTTCTACCGGTAGCTATGTGTTCATCTCTCTCTATGCATGATCTTATTGAGATCATGAGCTTGTAATCTATATATCTACATTGCTACTCAAGTGCTTTAATAGATCTCTGCTCTCCCCATGTGTGTGAAGTTGACAGTGTGCACACCATGATGGCACTTAGGCTAGAGATTTCAAATACTTGTTATGAGTTATATTTGGAGTTGGATGTCTTTATGAAATTGTGGTGTTTGTTGGAACCATCTAGTGCTCAAGGTAACAGTGTGGGGTTGTCTAGATGGGAAAAGCGGACTTTGAGGTGTGCTGTTATAGCCCTACCATGGATTAGAGTGTCCAACCGGAGAGTAGTTCAGCGTAGTATCATAAAGAAGAATATATTTATATGAGAGTGTTCACTCGTGAAAGTATGATCCCTAGGCCTTGTTTCTAAGCACTGAAACACGGTTTGCTATTAGATCTATTACATGTTTGCTTGCTTCTATCTTTATTTCAGTTTTACTTTAGTCTTTTCCACACCATCAAGCTATTTTCTATCACCATTACCACTTATAATTATCTATACCACTTGTGTTTCACTATCTCTTCGCCGAACTAGTGCACCTATACACCTGACAAGTCTATTAGGTGTGTTGGGGACACAAGAGACTTTTTGTATCTTGATTGTAGGGTTGCTTGAGAGGGATACCTTTGACCACTTCCTCCCTGAGTTTGATAAACCTCGAGTGATCCACTTAAGGGAAAACTTGCTGGTGTTCTACAAACCTCTGCACTTGGAGGCCCAACAACTGTCTACAAGAATAGAAGTGCGTAGACATCAAGCTATTTTTTGGCGCTGTTGCCGGGGAGGTAAGGTAAAAGGTATTCACATCGGAGGATTAAAGAAGAAGAACCTCCCACGGCAAACGCCTATTTTCTGGCGCCGTTGCCGGGGAGGTAAGGTAAAAGGTACTCACATCCTCCGGTGTGAGTGCTCGAAGTTATTTCCTTTAGATTCTGCAATTTTGTCTTTTTGTTTCTTGTTTTCACTAGTTAGGCTTAATGGAAAACAACAAAAAATTAGAGAGCTTTTTAGTATTTTTCCTAAGTTAGAACATGAATTGTCTGAAAAGAAAATTAAAAAACCCATGGAACTTTCTTTGCATGCTAATAGCAATGTTATTAGTATGAATCTTTTGAACACCTTTGTTACTAATGCTATGGAAACGTCTAAGCTTGGGGAAGTTGGTTCTTATGAAAATGATATTTTAGTTCCCCGGTTTTAAGGAATAAAATTTGCTCAGATGATACTTTATCTCCCATATGTGGTAATTCTAATGATACTTGTGATATTTTAAATCCACATACTGAAAGCATCCCTTTTAAAATACCTATAAAAAATGTTGAACGTGTCATGAATAACTCTTATTTTGGAGATGGAACTGTCCATCCTGGTGATCATTTATTCTTTATATATGAATTATGCGGGTTGTTCAAGTGTGCAGGTATTTCAATGAACCAAGTTAAGAGGAAGCTATTCTCTTTATCACTTAAGGGCAAAGCAAGGGAGTGGTATGAGCTACTAGATGATCCTCATCATTTGGAGTGGAAGGAACTTGAATGCCTCTTTTACTCTGAATTTTATCCTCCTCATGAAATTCATAAAGATAGGAATTATATTTATAATTTTCATCCTCGCGATGGAGAAAGTATTGCCCAAGAATGGGGGAGATTGAAGTCACTAATGCTCAAATGTCCCATTCATGAGCTCCCGAGGAATATTGTTATTAATAATTGCTATGCAAGGCTTTCAGGACATTACAAGGACTATCTAGACACTTGTTTAGAGGGATCCTTCACGAGTAAGGAGGTCAAAGCTAAGTGGGATCTTCTTGAAACAATTCAAAGCAATACCAAAGATTGGGATAACAACAAAGGTAAAGAACCAGGTATAAACTATGAGTATGATTGCATTAAGTCTTTCGCTGAAACTGATGATTTTCAAGAGCTTAGTGCTAAATATGGTCTTGACCCTCAAATTCTTATTGATTGTTTTAAAACCTTTACTTCTCATATTAATGCTCCTAAAGAAAAGTGGGACATGTATCATGAGCCTTATGAAGACACTTGCATGGAAAATGAAATTGTTATTAATGATAGCAATAAACATGCTCAAACCTCTGAAAGTACTATTTCTTATAAGCATGTTAATTTTTGTGGAATACATAGACCTTGTGAGAATAATCAAAGTGAAGAATAATATTGTATCACCCACAGGAATGAAAAAACTAGAACGTGGTATAGGGCTCTAAGTGATCTTGGTAAAAAAAAATTGTGCCCTCTATCCTTTTAGTTGTGAACTTTGCTTTGAAGTGGGTCATTTGAATTTTCAATGATCAAGCCATAATAATAGCCCTTATAATCCAATGAGTACTGCAAGTTTGTATTGTGATGACATGATCACTCCTAATCAGCATGATGAACTTACATTATTTTTGGGGTGTGAAGAGTTATCAAGAAAAACTTCTTTGGTAGATATGAGTGCTTTTGGTATGAATAGTGTCATGCATGGTTGTCATCTTTATTGTGTTGATAATTGCCACACAAATACTTACATACAAAATATTATAAAAGATGAGGTTTTACCAAAATATGACATGACTAATATGTGTTTTTGTCTTATTAATGAAATGGAGGAATCCTCCAATGTTTCTTCTATTGTCTCTAACAATGAAACAGGGTATATGGAGAAGCTTCCTTTCAAGCCTCTCCCTCCTAAAGAGAAGAAGAAAAAGAAGAAGAAGAAGAAGAAGAAGAAGAAGAAGAAGAAGAAGAGGAGGAGTAAAAGGAGAGAGGAAACGGTATTTTCCCCTAAGCATGTTACTCCTATTATAGTTCTTGATGAGTCTGAACTCAATGATGTTCCTATGCCTGTTACCTATAGTAGTGATCATGATTGGGAAAAGCACACTTCTTTTGATATTGAAAATCTCTTTGGTACCAATTCTGAAAATGATTATACTAATAATTGCTATACTATTAGTGCTATCCATGATCCTTCCAATGATGATATGTTTACAAATGAACACACTTTGGAAGATAATTATTCTATTGCTCATGATGATACTACACCTCCAATATATGATGATTACAATGATGAGTATGATATTTTCAGTCCACCTACTATTGAGGAGAAAATTAATTGTGATTACACTATGCCTCCTATATTTGATGATTATGGTGATGAGAATAATAATGATAGCTATTTTGTTGAATTTGCTCCCACTACAATTAATAAGAATTACTATGTTTATGTGGGGAGTATTAATTATTTTAAGCATGTGGCTCATGATAAGAATGTTTCATGTGATAGTTATATTGTTAATTTCATTCATGATGCTACTAAAAGTTATTATGAGAGAGGGAAGCATGGTTTTATGCATCTCAATAATATTAAGTTTCCCCTCTTTATGTTGAAAGTCTTGAAGTTGCACTTGTTTTGCTTTACTATGCTTGTTGCTTTGTGCTTTCATGACTTGTTTCTTTACAAGATTCCTATGCATAGGAAGTGGGTTAGACTTAAATGTGCTTTGAATTTGCTTCTTGATGCTCTCTTTTACTTTAATTCATATTTCTTATGTGAGCATCTTCTCAAACTATCATGCCTAACTTAAAGGCGTTAAAGAAAAGTACTTATTGGAAGATAACCCAAAAGTTTTAGATGAGTCTTGGAAGTTATTACTTCAGTAATAACCGCACCTTATCCTTTTTATTTGCTTTTTGTGCCAAGAGTAACCTCTAATGAGAGAGAAGTAATGATTGGGAAAGTTGTTGTCCCGAAATAGATTTTTGTGCTTCACCATAAAAATTCATGTAAAATCTCTGAACGTCTTTGTGAGGCGTAAATTTTTGTGCTTCTGCCCCAGGTTGTTATCTAACTTTCGTTAGTTCAACACTTTTTGATTTGAGCAACAGAAGGTCTTCGAAAAAATTCGTCTTTACCTGCTGGTCTGTTTTGACAGATTTCTGCCATTTTCTGCATTTGCTTCTTGTTGATTCCTTTTTGAGTTCTTTTGGGGAATTGAGATTTTTGAGGGAAGTGCTACAGTAGCTAGTGTTCTAATGGAAGTTTATTTGGTGTTAAATCTTAAGACTTATTTATCTTGAGTGCACTAATGTTGCTAATAAAGATTGTGTGAAGTTTTGTATGAAGGAAAAATTCCAGGTGTATGCAAGGAATGAGTAATGAGATGAAGGATGGACTAAAGCTCAAGCTTGGGGATGCCACTCGTGTCACCCCAAGAAATATCCAAGAAGTACAAGCGTCAAAGCTTGGGGATGCCCAAGGCATCCCCTTCTTCATCAATAAAAATCTCAGGTTTCTTCCAAACACTTCATTTTTATTGTTTCATGCATAGTTGTGTTGTTCTTAGAGCGTTGATACGTCCAAAACGTATCTACTTTTCCGAACACTTTTGCTATTGTTTCTCCTCTATACTTGTGTGATTTGGATGCAACTAATGCAAACTGACGCTGTTTTTCAGCAGAATTGCCTTGGTGTCTACTTTTTGTGCAGAAAATCAACTATCAGAAAAAATCCCGGAAAATATGTCAAAAATCCTATTTCACCCGAAGACCCCAAGAGCCAGAATACGAGACGGAGAAGAGCCAGGGAGTGGCCACACGACCTGGTGGCGCGGGCTAGGCCTGGCCACGCCAGGGGGTGGTGTGGGCCCCCTAGGCACCCTCTCGGCCTCTCTCTTCGCCTATAAGGAGCCTTCTGACCTAAAAACTTCGGGGGTTTCGACGTTTTTCCAGAAGGAGTTCCGCTCCGCCGCCACCACCAGATTCACCGAAACAGCACCAGAAACTCCGTCCTGGTACCCTGCCGGGACGGGGAATTGGAGGAGATCATCGCCATCATCATCACCATCGCTTCTCCATCGACCATCCATGTTTCCCCCATCTATGAGTGAGTAATCCCCCGATGTAGGCTATGGGGATGGTAGGGATTGGATGAGATTGTTCATGTAATGGCATCAGATTGTTAGGGCATGGTGCCTAGAATCTTTTATTAGTGCTTTATGACTTTGTTGCAACTTGTTGTGCTTAATGCTTGTCACTAGGGCCCGAGTGCCATGATCTCAGATCTGAACATGCTATTGATTCATTATGATAGTATTATTTTTGGTATTATCTGCAAGTTGTATACACAAGTTGTTGTCCGGAACCTATGGCCCCGAAGTGACAGAAATCGGGATAACCGGAAGGGAATGGCTTTGATGTGAGGATCGCATGTGTTCACGGAGTGTTAATGCTTTGCTCCGGTGCTCTATTAAAAGGAGCACCTTAATTGCCAGTAGTTCCCTAGAGGCCCCGCTGCAAACGGGCTGGCAGGACAAAAGATGTTGTGCAAGTTCTCATTGCGAGCACGTATGACTATATATGGAACACATGCCTAGGATTGTCTAGTACTTGGATGCTTTATCTTATTTATCTGCAATTGCCCTATGTTCTGATTGGTATGTGAATTGTCTTGTCCATGCAACGCCCGTCCATCCATCCCTATGCCTACCGCACTCGAATCCCACTGTTACTGCTATTGTTACTATTGTCTTTACTTTACTGCTGCTGCTACTTTACTATTCCTACTACAAAACTATTGCTACTGATAAACTGCTGTGAGCAAGATTGTTTCCAGGTGCAGCTGAATTGACAACTCAGTTGTTAAGGCTTATAAATATTCTTTGGCTCCCCTTGTGTCGAATCAATAAATTGGGTTTCACTTCCCTCGAAAATACTGCGATACACCCCCTATACTTGTGGGTCATCAAGACTATTCTCTGGTGCCGTTGCCGGTGACCATAGCTTTATTTATCAAGTTCACTTGGATTCTCTATTGTTTGCTGCTATCCATCCATCATGGGTAAGTCTCGTGATGGCAAGTTTCCTATTTTACCATCCACTACAAGAAGAGGTACGGTTCTGAACACCTCTGCTGCTCTTGATTCACCGTCTGTTTTGAGTAAGTTCCTTACACCACCACATACACATGCTACACACACTGCTACTACTGCTGAATCTGAAACTTCTGATGCTTATGATGTTGCTTCTACTGTGCTTGATAAGAGTGGTTCATTAGGTCCTTTCCTAGATGCTACGATTGCTAGAACTATAGCTGGAAATAGCGAAACTCCTAGTGAAGACACTACCACACATGTTAGCTCACCTAAGTCTAGTGAGAGTTATGATATTGAAGATGGTTATGTTGAGATGACCGATGTGTTTATTAAAGAATGTAAGAACACCCATGATAGGAGCGCTGCTAAGAGTCTCCTTGAGAGGCGTACTATTAGACCCAAATTCTCTCCTGATGCTAAGTTTGCCGCTTCTCCCATAAACATTATAGATGAAGTTTTATGATTTCTCTCTCGATCTATCTTACATAGCTATTGTCGAGAAAGAACCTTTTTGTGGGACTAAGAATGAAAGTGCGGTAGCACATATGAATGAACTTTCTGCCATGAGTGGCTTGTTTTCTGATGATATTAAGATGCGTACTTACTTTGTTGCTAAGATTTTCCCCTTTTCACTGAAAGGAGAAGCTAAAAATTGGTTTAGTAATTTACCTCTTGGATCTATTGATATCCCTGAGTGCTTGATTAGTACTTTCCTGTAGAAATATTTTCCTCCCAGTGCTAGACATGCTATTTGGCAGGAACTTTTTTATTTTAAACAGGGAGAAAAAGAGGTATTGCCCGAATCTTGGGCAAGGTTTTGTGCTTTGATTCATGCACAGGCTGGAAGTCCATTACCTAAGAATGAGCTTCTTGATATATTTTATAATGGACTAACCAAGGAATCTAGGACATACCTAGATAGTTGTGCTGATTGTGTTTTCAGGAATAGGACTCCTAAGGAAGCTAAGGAGTTAATGGCTAAAATAAGCAAGAATTATAAAGATTGGACTCCTCCTAAACAAGCTATACCTGAAGTAATTGTACCTGAACCATCTATTCCGGTGCCTATTCCAACATCAAAGAAGAGAGGAGTTATTGAATTAAATGATGAAGTGATGAAGGAAGCTAAGAAATGTCTTAAGGAGAAGGGAATTAAAGTTGCAGATGTCAAGAATTTACCTCCTATAGAAGAATTATGTAAGCCTACTCCCTACTCATCCACTATTGAGGTACACTCTCTCCAACACTTTGATGAAGGTGATATCCCTTACTCTAAACCTCCTGATCAATGCTTAAAAGAATTCGATATCTTTACTGTTAAGCAAGATAACTTTAATAAAAGGATGTAAAATCATCTAATGGAAAACACTAGAGCTATTGTTGAGTTGAAAGATATTGTGGAAAGAACCTCTAATGATGTTAAAATGATTGTTAAACACTTTCAAATGGTTCAAACTCAAATAGATCAACTCGTTAAAATGCAAAACGACTTGCTAGTTAATGCTGCTAAAGAAAAACATGCTTATGAAATTAGAACTAGAAGTGGTGCTGCTACCCAGGATCCTCTATATCCTGAGGGGCATCTCAAAAGAATTGAGTAGGATTCTCAACAAGCTGAAAATAGTGGTTCTACTCGTAAGAAAAGGAAAAAGAAACATAAAATTGTTGTAGAACCCTCTGAACCTGCTATAGATCATAATAGTATATCTATCTCTGATGCTAAAACTGAAAGTGGTAATGAAGAAAATGAAGTGCCTAATGAAGAAAAAATTGAAGAAGAACCTAAATACCACACTAAGAATACTAAATACACCAAAGAAGATTTTATTGCTAAGAAACATGGTAGTGAAAGAGAACCTTGGGTCCAAAAACCTATGCCTTTCCCTGATAAGAAACACAAGTCAAAGGAAGATGAACACTGTAATAATTTTTGTGAGTGGATGAAGCCTTTATTCTTGCAAATTCCTTTGACTGATGCTATTAAATTGCCTCCTTACTCAAAGTATATGAAGGACATTGTCTCAAATAAAAGGAAGATCCCTAATGAAGAAATCTCTATTTTTCTTGTTATTCCTTCAATGGTAAGGTTCCTAAGAAACTTGGAGACCCAGGGATTCCAACTATCCCTTGCTCTATTAAGAATAGCTATGTTAGAACTGCTTTGTGTGATTTGGGAGCTGGAGTTAGTGTTATACCTTTCTCTCTCTATAAGAGGCTTCAGCTTGAAAAATTGATACTAAATAATATATCTTTGCAAATGGCTGATAAATCTACCACCATTCTTGTGGGTATATGTGAGGATGTACCTGTTCAGGTGGCTCACAATTGCTTGATATTAACTGATTTTGTTGTGCTTGAAATGCCTGAAGATGATAATATGTCTATTATTCTTGGGAGACCTTTTCTTAATACTGCAGGAGCTGTTATTAATTGTAATCAAGGAAAGGTGACCTTCAATGTTAATGACAAGGAACATACTGTCTATTTCCCCAAGAAGATTGAAAGGACTTATGGTTTGAATTCAATTGAGCATGTTGAAGGCATTCAAGTTGGAGAAATATATTGTCCAATACCAAGAGAAAAATTTGAAACTATTATGATTGGGACGATTGCTATCAAGGTTCAGGTAACATAATCATTAGTGGAGTACAAAGTTTTATCTCGTATGCAATTGTTTTGGTAGCAAGACTTGATCAACCTTGCTAACAAAAGGATTCCATTGAACAAAACAATGTTTTCATTATGATTATCTCCGTTTATTTCTATCCTTTGCATTTTAGTTTTTGCTTTCGCTTAGTTTTCTTTGTGTTGTTAGTTGCTTGCATGCTAGAACTTCTGTAGTTCTAACCTTGTTTTGTCCTTGCTTCATGTTTCCAAAAGAAAAAAATCTGTCTGTCAGAAAAATCATTCTTCTATTTCTGAAAAATGCCCAAAAATAAAGTATCTCAAAAAATTCCAGAAAATTCATATTAAATTTTTACTTGAAAAAAGGGGTAGAGGAGTACCTGGGGGGTACCAGGGGGGCCCACCAGGTAGGCACACCACATGGTGGCGCGGCCAGCCTTGGGTGGCGCCATGCCCTGGTGTGGGCCACCCCTGGCCCCCCACTAGCTCTCTCACCTGCCACTTTCTTCTCTCCCCCGAGTAAGCTCTAGTTCATAGCTCAAAATCGCGTTCTTTCTGTGCTTGCTCTCGATTTCTTCGATCTCCTTGCTCAGCCCATCTTTCTTGCTGAAATTTGGAGCATTTGTTCCCTGGTATGTGACTCCTCCCCTTGTCCAAGTAGATTTGTGTTTAGTGGATTATATGTTGAGTATTTTGCTGCTGTAGGTGACTGGTTTTGAGAGCTTGTAAGCTTGTTTGATGCTTAGAGATATAGTTTTGATGCATGTTTAGGCCTCTTACAAGTCCCTATGAGTAGATTCCTTCATTATATTTACTTTGCAATCACTTGTTTAATAGGTGTTTAAATTTCAGAATACCAAGCATGAACAACCATACTTTTAGAGAGATATTTGAGAGTGATGCACCTAGGAGGTCGAGGCCCTCAAGAATAGCCTCTCAAGCTAGGCCATCATACAATGAAGACCTCATTGCAACACGTATTGGCAGTGAAAGGGATGATGGAGATGCTCACCCATCCTCTTTTCCTTGTTTTACTTTCTTGCAAGTTGTAGGTATTCTTGATGATTTCTTACTACTGATCGAGAGGGTTGGTTTGACCTCTTATATGCAACATGAGAGTGCGCAATATGCTATGCTCACCAAAACTTTTGTTGAGAGCTTCACGTTTACTAACACACCCTATCAATCTACTGTATCTTTTAAAATCTATGATCTGCCCTTCACCATGCCTTTCGAGAGATTTTGCAGTATTGTAGGTGTGCGTATGACAGGGACCGTGAAGAAAATTCAAGGGCGACCCGCTGATTTGTTGGAGCTTTACCGAGGGGTGACCAATGATGATGACCGCGTAGCGTAGCGCGGAAAGATAAGAAATATCCAACTCCCTGCTCTTAGATACTTTGCATATTATCTTGCCACTAGTGTATTGGGTAGGAAGAACACTAGTAATATCTCCAACTATCATTTAGCATTCCTTGCTGCTGCGCTTAACAATGATACTTGGTACAATCTTGGCTCGCTTATTGCTCGCCGCCTAGCTGCTAGGGGGCCTATCTATGGGGGCATCATTGCCTCGCATGTAGTCAATGCATTAGGTCTTTCAGTGGATCCCGATGATGCTATGCTAGCACCATAGAGGCTTGACCTTGTTGCCATGAAAACTCATCACTTTGTCACTGCTACCTCTGATTTGAACAATCTAGTATATAGGATGCTTTTCACTGACGGGATGAAAGGGAGATCCTTTTGCCACAGCCTGCTTTGTTTAGTGTTGACAGGAGACCGTGGTCGCGCTCCAAGGAGGAGGTGGACGAGCAGCTGCGCTTGCTGGGTTTCCACGAGCAGCACTAGGAGGATGCACCCTCCTATGATTACTCCGCACATTACGGAGGGACGTACTCGAGCGCGCACCAGGACGAGGGGACCTCCTCGTCATACTACGGTGACACTTCATCCTGGCCAGCTTGGGATTGATACCCCACTTAGGCCAAAAGCCTAAGCTTGGGGGGAGGTACGCCGACACCGCACTCATCTCCATATCATGTTGCGTCGGTACTTTGTATATTCATGTTTTCATTCTCTTTTTAGTTTTCGTTCTTCTTTGCTTTTGCTTTCTAAAAACACAAAAAGACCAAAAATATTTTTTGTTGTTTCTCTTTGGTTTGCTTCTTCTTTTTGCCTTGGTTTGCTTTTCCCTTTTTGCTTTGTTTGAACTATTCAAAAAATCCAAAAAGATTTTGCTTTGTTTGTTTTCCCTTTTGGTTCTTGTTTAAAAATCGAAAACACCAAAAATATTTGTCGTTCTTCTTTGGTTTTTGCGAGTTTGTTACAGGGTTCGGCAGTTCTCAGTGGGATATTGGTTTCATATTATTATTCAAGCCACACAAGTGAAGAGCAATAATAAGGATTAATGACAACTTGAGGCGTGGTAAGAGGCTGGTAACGAACTCTATTTGTTTTCATTCTTGTACATATACTCATCACTGTGGGCATGCTTAGTCCGTTCATGTAGAGTGTATGTTTTCTTTGGATGCTTAATAGTTCTTGCTTTCTCATGATTAGCTCCAGCTCGCTAATAGTTTGTAGCATGTCTCATGAATGTTTGCTTGCATTACTCTATTCATAAATTGGTATGACACTGTGGTATCCTCCTCTGAAAGTTTCATTTGATTGACTTGGCACATGCTCATGCATGCACATGACTGTAATAATCAGTTAAGCCTTGATGAATTATTTTGCCTTGAGGATCTTGAATCACTTTCATGCCATGAGTAGTCCTGTTTTGTTGCAAGCATGATAATGATAGCTATTGCTCTCTCGTTTGTCGCTCCCTTACTATTGCTAGCCTTCACTCCCACTGAGTGTTTTACTCATGTTTCCAACTCCCTAAACCAAATATTTCCAAAGTGTCCACCATACCTACCTATTAGCATCATTTGATGCTCCCGTGCATATTCAATATGCCTTGTTTTCTTCCGAATAAAATGTTGGCTTGTTATGGGAAAGCTAGTTAGTAAAGCTCTCACAAAGTTGATGGCACACTTTATTTCCTGCACTTAATAAACCTGAACCATTGTGAACTCTCCATGAAAGTTATATGCTTGCAAATTATAGGTTGGGGATTAGCTGAACCGTGCTGTCACGGGGAACGCTTTCAACACTTGTAAATATATACCCAGTTGATACCTTGCTCTTTTGTTTGCGGATGTCGTCGGTGTGAAATAAAAGGGGAGCTTGTAAGTCCATGGAGTTATGTATGTGTGTTAGAGAAATGCCTGGGCTGCTGGTCTAATCCATGCTGACATGGTGGAAACCTGTAGCGTAACCATAATGATATCTATGAAGCTTTCTTCTTATAAAAAAAGAGAGAGATAGCTATTGAGAAAAAGAAAAAAAGAGTTTTATGAAAAGAGGATGACGGGTTTCGCAGCATAGTAAATCAAAATTTTCTACGGAAGCGAGGGAAAGCCAAGATCTAATCTAGGAGATGCAAACAACGAGAGAGATTGGATTAGATCTTCATACCCTTGAAGATTCGCACAGCGGAACGTTCGTCGGAACGTGGGTGATGTAGTCGTACTCGCTTCTCCTCCTCGCGATCCGATCCGATCTAGCACCACAAGTGGCGGTGCCTTCGTGAGATGCACACATGCGGCACCTCGACGTCTCCTCCTTCCTCGGACCAGAAAGTATGGTGGAGAGATAGATTGGATCTACAGCACGACGGCGTGGTGTATATGGTGGAGAATTTCTGCCGCAGGGCTTCGCCTACAAACAGTCGGGAGGGAGAGAGGAAGGGCAGCAGGGCAACTAGGTTTGGAGGAAGGTGTAAGGGTGTGTGAGAGGGGGCGCACCAGCCCTCTATATATAGAGGGGGGTGCGGCCAGCCCTAGCCTCTCCTCCAATCCTATCTCTAGTTTAAACAATTTAAACTCTCCCTTATCTAGAAATCCTATCTTATCTTATCTCTAGTTTAAACGATTTAAACTTATCTAGGATCGGCTGGGCCCTATGGGGCCTTGTGTCCCTGGCCCAATGCGGCCAGGACACTCCCTCATAGGCCCATGCCCCCTCCCGGAAGGTGGGACCATGTTGGCCCCCTTCCGGAAGGTTCTAGAAGCTTCCGGTACAATACCGATTAACCCGGAACAATTCCGAACTCCAAAAACTGCACTGCCTTATATGAATCTTATTCTCCGGACCATTCCGGAACCTCTCGTGATATCCCGGATCCCATCCGAGACTCCGAACAAAAACTCATAAACCAATTATCCAATCTATCCTAGCGTCGAGACACGTTAAGTGTGTGACCCTGCGGGTTCGAGAATATGCAGACATGATCTTCTATCAATAATCAACAGCGGAGTCTGGGCACCCATATTGACTCCCACACATTCATCGATGATCATATCGGATGAACCACGATGCCAGGATTCAATCAATCCCATATATATATTCCCTTCGTCTCGCGATATTTTACCTGCCCGAGATTCGATCGTCGGTATCGTCATACCTAGTTCAATCTCGTTCACAGCAAGTACTTTACTCGTTCCGTAATCCGATATCACTTTGTGATTAACTCCTTAACCACATGCTTGCAAGCGGTGTTGATATCGATTACCGAGTGGGCCCGAAGTATATCTCTCCGACTTGGGAGGGACAAATCCCATCTCGATACATACAACCCAACAGATACTTTCCGATCACCTGAGAGACACCTTTATGATCACCCTCTCATAGGATGACGTTTGATGACCTCAAAGCTTTCTTCCGATACCAGGGAGTTGTATTATCTCATGGTCTAAGGAATACAATATTTGACATGAGAAAAGCTTCGCAAAGACGAACACGATGACACGATCTAATTGCTTCGCTTAGTTTGGGTCTGTCCACCACATCATTCTCCAATGATATGATCTCATTATCAATTGACAACTCATGTCTATGGTTAGGAAACCTTAACCATCATTGATCAATGAGCTAGTCCATAGAGGCGTACTAGGGACACGGTGTTGTTCACAAACCACACAAGTATTAATGTTTCCGCTTAATACAATTCTAGCATGGAATATAAACTTTATCATGAACAAGAATTATAATAATAACATCTTTATTATTGCCTCTAGGGCATAATTCCAACAGTCTCCCACTTGCACTAGAGTCAATAATCTAGTTTATATTTGGCAACAATCTCACACCCATGGCACTGAGGTGCTGATCATGTTTTACACGTGGAAGAGGTTTAGTCAATGGATCTGCGACATTCAGATCTGTATGTACTTTGCTGATCTTCAGATCTCCATCTGCTATATAATCTCGGATTATATGAAACTTGCGGTTGATATGCTTGGTCTTTGGATGATATCTTGGTTCCTTAGCGAGTGCTATGGCGCCAGTGTTGTCACACAATATCTCCAGTGGGTCCAATGCACTTGGAACCACGCCAAGCTCAGTGATGAAGTTTCTGATCCAAACTCCTTCACTTGACGCTTCTGCAGCAGCCATGTATTCCGCTTCTACTGTAGATCCCGCGACCACGCTTTGCTTGCAGCTTCTCCAGCTCACAGCTCCTCCATTCAAAATATACACGTATCCTGTCTGAGATTTAGCATCATCCTTGTCGGTGTCGAAACTAGCATCGACGTAACCTTTTACGACGAGCTGTTCATCACCCCCATAGACTAAGAACATTTCTTTAGTCCTATTTAGGTACCTTAGGATGTTCTTCACGGCTGTCCAGTGTTCCACTCCTGGATCACTTTGATATCTGCTCGTCAAACTAAGAGCATTGGACACATCCGGTCTAGTACACAGCATGGCATACATGATGGAACCTATGGCCGAGGCATAAGGCACTTTGCTCATAGCTTCCCTATCATTTACCGTAGCTGGACACTGAGCCTTGCTCAATATCTTACCTGACATCATAGGTACTGAACCTTTTAATGCCTTATCCATTCTGAACCTTTTCAGAACTTTGTCTAGGTATGTACTCTGGCTTAAAGCTATCAAGCGTCTTTGTATATCTCTATAGATTTTGATGCCCAATATATAAGCAGCTTCACCTAGGTCTTTCATTGAAAAACACTTGTTCAAATAACTCTTCACATCGTTAAGCATGTTGATGTCATTTCCAATAATCAATATGTCATCCACATATAGTACCAGAAACGTCACCGAGCTCCCACTCACTTTCTTGTAGATGCAAGCTTCGTAGCAATTTGGAACAAATCCAAATCTCTTGATCACTTGATCAAAACGAAGGTTCCAACTCTGAGATGCTTGCTTCAGTCCATAAATGGAACGCTGAAGTTTGCATACTTTATCAGCATCCTTAGGATCGACAAAACCTTCGGGTTGCATCATATACAACTCTTCATCAATGTTGCCATTGAGGAAAGCAGTCTTGACATCCATTTGCCATATTTCATAATTATGAAACGCAGCAATTGCTAATAAAATCCGAATGGACTTAAACATCGCTACGGGAGAGAAAGTCTCATCGTAGTCAACACCTTGAACTTGTCGAAAACCTTTCGCAACAAGCCGTGCTTTATAGACGGTAACATTACCATCCGCGTCCGTTTTCTTCTTGAAGATCCATTTGCACTCAACGGCCTTTCGGTCGCTAGGAGGGTCCACCAAAGTCCATACTTGGTTTTCGCTCATGGATCCCAATTCGGATTTCATCTCTTCTAGCCATTTCTCAGAGTCTGGGCTCATCATCGCTTCCTCATAGTTCGTAGGTTCACTGTCTTCTACTAACAAGACAGTCAAGACAGGGTTGCCGTACCACTCAGGAGGGGCACGCGACCTTGTCGACCTGCGACGTTCAGTAGCAGCATCGTCCGAAGCTTCATGATCCTTGTCATTAGCTTCCTCTATTGTTGGTGCAGGCGGCACTGGAACAATTTCAGGTGCTGCGCTACTCTCCAATTCAAGAGAAGGTTCAATAACCTCGTCTAGCTCTACTTTCCTCCCACTCACTTCTTTCGAGAGAAACTCCTTCTCAAGAAAGGAACCGTTCTTTGCGACAAACACTTTGCCTTCGGTTCTGTGATAGAAGGTATACCCAATAGTTTCCTTAGGGTATCCTATGAAGACGCATTTCTCCGCTTTGGATTCGAGCTTGTCCGGCATCAACTTCTTGACGTAAGCTTCGCATCCCCAAACTTTAAGAAACGACAACTTAGGTTTAGCACCAAACCACAGTTCATACGGTGTCGTCTCAACGGATTTAGATGGAGCCCTATTTAAAGTGAATGCAGCGGTTTCTAATGCATAACCCCAAAATGATAACGGCAAATCAGTAAGAGACATCATCGATCAGACCATATCTAATAAGGTTCAATTCCGGCGTTCAGACACACCATTGCGCTGTGGTGTTCCGGGTGGCGTGAGTTGTGAAACGATTCCACTTGCTTTGAGATGCGTGAGAAAATCATAACTCAAATATTCGCCCCCACGATCGGATCGTAGAAACTTAATCTTTCTGTTACGATGGTTCTCCACTTCATTCTGAAATTCTTTGAACTTTTCAAACGTTTCAGATTTATGTTTCATTAAATAGATATACCCATATCTACTTAAGTCATCGGTAAAAGTGAGAAAGTAGCGATATCCACCGCGCGTCGAAACACTCATCGGTCCGCATACATCGGTATGTATGATTTCCAACAAGTCCGTTGCTCGCTCCATCATACCGGAGAACGGGGTTTTGATCATCTTGCCCATGAGGCATGGTTCGCATGTGTCAAATGATTCAAAATCAAGAGACTCCAAAAGTCCATCAGAATGGAGTTTCTTCATGCGCTTTACACCAATATGACCTAGACGACAGTGCCACAAATAAGTAGTATTATCACTATCTACTTTGCATCTCTTAGCCTCAATGTTATGGATGTGTGTTTCATCCCTTTCGAGATTTAGAAGAAATAAACCACTCACAAGAGGTGCATGACCATAAAAGATGTTACTCATATAAATAGAACAACCATTATTCTCCGATTTAAATGAATAACCGTCTTGCAATAAACACGATCCAGAAATAATGTTCATGCTCAACGCAGGCACATAATAACATTTATTAAGGTTTAAAACTAATCCCGAAGGTAAAACTAAGGAGAGCGTGCCGACGGCCATCACATCAACTCTTGATCCGTTGCCAACGCGCATCGTCACCTCATCCCTCGCAAGCCGTCGTCTATTCCGTAGCTCCTGTTTCGAGTTACAAATATTAGCAACTGAACCAGTATCAAATACCCAGGCACTACAACGAGGGCTAGTAAGGAAAACATCAATAACATGTATATCAAATATACCTTTGATGGTGCCAGCCTTCTTGTCCGCTAAGTACTTCGGACAGTTGCGCTTCCAGTGACCCTTGTCCTTGCAATAGAAGCACTCAGTGTCCGGCTTAGGACCAGACTTGAGCATCTTCTCAGCAGGGGCAACGCGCTTGCCGCCGCTTTTCTTGAAGGGCTTCTTTGCACATTTACCTTTCTTAAAGGAGGGCTTGTTGACCATCAACACATGATTATCCTTTTTGATGTCCACCTCCGCAGCCTTCAGCTTTGCGAAGAGCTCGGTGATCGTATCAGTGGAACCAATCTGATTATGAGTCACTACAAAACTTTTGTAGCTAGGAGGGAGTGATTGCAGAACCCTGTCAATCTTGAGCTCCTCTGGAATCTTGCAGTCCAGTTGCTCAAGGCGTTGAGTGTAGCCCGACATCTTAATGGCGTGCTCACTAACGGAACTCCCTTCCTCCATCTTGCAGTTAAAGAACTTCTCAGAGATCTCATATCTCTCAGAACGGGCCTGAGTCTGAAACATGGTTTTCAGCTCCTCGAGAATCTCAAAGGGCCCGGGATAGTTTTCAAAACGATTTTGAAGTTCCGGTTCCATAGCAAACAACATGGTGCTCTTAATCACACCATAATCATCTTTGCGCGACTGATAGACAGCTTTCTCATCAGCCGGCGCAGTTGCAGCAGGGGGGTCACCTAACGCTTTCCCAAGGACATAGTCCTTTTGTCCGCCAGACAGAATGATTCTAAGATTGCGGAACCAGTTGGTGAAGTTAGACCCATTGTTTCTAAGCTTTTCTTTCTCAGCAAAAACGTTGAAGTTGAAGTTGGACTTGGCCATGTGATCTACAGTATTTGCAAGTACAATTTAGACTATGTTCATGATAACTAGTTCAACTTTTAATCAAATTACTAGATGAACTCCCACTAAATTCAACATCCCTCAAGTTGTTTAGTGAACACGATCCAAATTCACCACACCTAATCCGATCTTCACGAGAAGAGATGTGGTTTCAATGGTGGACAACGAAGTGTCGATCATATCATTCATATGACTCATGCTTAACCTTTCGGTTCATGTGTTCCGAGGCCATGTCTGTACATGCTAGGCTCGTCAAGTAAAACCCAAGTATTTCCGCGTGTGCAAAACTGGCTTGCACCCGTTGTATGTGAGCGTAGAGTCTATAGCACCCGATCATCATGTGATGCTTGGACACGATGAACTTTCGCAACGGTGCATACTTGGGGAGAACACAGTTTTATCTTGATCTTTAAGTGAGGAATCATCTTATAATGCTACCGTCGCGATCTAAGCATAATAAGATACATAAAAGGATAAACATCACATGCATATAACTTTATGTGACATGGTATAGCCAATCTTCGCGCAATGATATCCATCTTGTGCGTTCCGGCATGATCTCCATCACTCCACCATGATTGCCTCCACCACGAATAGCAACTACAACTATTGCTAACTACTTAGCGATAAAGTAAAGCTATTACATGGCGTATAAGAAGTTGACTCGCAGGTCATACATAATTATAAAGACAACCATATGGCTCCTGCCGGTTGTGTACTCATCGACATGCAAGTCGTGAAACATTACAAAATATGATCATCGCATACAATATACACATCACATCTTGGGCCATACCATATCACAGAAAACACTCCCTGCAAAAACAAGTTAGACGCCTCTACTTTGTTGTTGCATGTTTTACGTGGCTTATGGGAGTAGATGCTAAGAACGATTCTTACCTACGGAAAGCCACAACGGTGATATTATGGTTGCCAAACTCCGGTGTTAATCCCATGACAACTATAGTGAGAGAAACTGACATCCACCAGCCGCATGTATGGTACAAGCCACACGTCAAGTGCGGAGCCGGTCTCGCGAACGACGTCGCGTAAGGTTGGCCTGGACCGCTTCAATCTCACTATCCCGCGTCATAATAAGAACACAAACAAGAGGCTTGCAACAGAAAACATCAACGCCCGCAACAACCATGTTGCGTTCTACTCGTGAATCACATCTACGCATAGATCTAGCTCTGATACCACTGAAGGGTTTCGCAGCATAGTAAATCAAAATTTTCTACGGAAGCGAACAGAGGGAAAGCCAAGATCTAATCTAGGAGATGCAAACAACGAGAGAGATTGTATTAGATCTTCATACCCTTGAAGATTCGCACAGCGGAACGTTCGTCGGAACGTGGGTGATGTAGTCGTACTCGCTTCTCCTCCTCGCGATCCGATCCGATCTAGCACCACAAGTGGCGGTGCCTCCGTGAGATGCACACGTGCGGCACCTCGACGTCTCCTCCTTCCTCGGACCAGCAAGTATGGTGGAGAGATAGATTGGATCTACAGCACGACGGCGTGGTGTATATGGTGGAGAATTTCTGCCGCAGGGCTTCGCCTACAAACAGTCGGGAGGGAGAGAGGAAGGGCAGCAGGGCAACTAGGTTTGGAGGAAGGTGTAAGGGTGTGTGAGAGGGGGCGCACCAGCCCTCTATATATAGAGGGGGGGTGCGGCTAGCCCTAGCCTCTCCTCCAAGCCTATCTCTAGTTTAAACAATTTAAACTCTCCCTTATCTAGAAATCCTATCTTATCTTATCTCTAGTTTAAACGATTTAAACTTATCTAGGATCGGCTGGGCCCTATGGGGCCTTGTGTCCCTGGCCCAATGCGGCCAGGACACTCCCTCATAGGCCCATGCCCCCTCCCGGAAGGTGGGACCATGTTGGCCCCCTTCCGGAAGGTTCTAGAAGCTTCCGGTACAATACCGATTAACCCGGAACAATTCCGAACTCCAAAAACTGCACTGCCTTATATGAATCTTATTCTTCGGACCATTCCGGAACCTCTCGTGATATCCCGGATCCCATCCGAGACTCCGAACAAAAACTCATAAACCAATTATCCAATCTATCCTAGCGTCGAGACACGTTAAGTGTGTGACCCTGCGGGTTCGAGAATATGCAGACATGATCTTCTATCAATAATCAACAGCGGGGTCTGGGCACCCATATTGACTCCCACACATTCATCGATGATCATATCGGATGAACCACGATGCCAGTATTCAATCAATCCCATATATATATTCCCTTCGTCTCGCGATATTTTACCTGCCCGAGATTCGATCGTCGGTATCGTCATACCTAGTTCAATCTCGTTCACAGCAAGTACTTTACTCGTTCCGTAATCCGATATCACTTTGTGATTAACTCCTTAACCACATGCTTGCAAGCGGTGTTGATATCGATTACCGAGTGGGCCCGAAGTATATCTCTCTGACTTGGGAGGGACAAATCCCATCTCGATACATACAACCCAACAGATACTTTCCGATCACCTGAGAGACACCTTTATGATCACCCTCTCATAGGATGACGTTTGATGACCTCAAAGCTTTCTTCCGATACCAGGGAGTTGTATTATCTCATGGTCTAAGGAATACAATATTTGACATGAGAAAAGCTTCGCAAAGACGAACACGATGACACGATCTAATTGCTTCGCTTAGTTTGGGTCTGTCCACCACATCATTCTCCAATGATATGATCTCATTATCAATTGACAACTCATGTCTATGGTTAGGAAACCTTAACCATCATTGATCAATGAGCTAGTCCATAGAGGCGTACTAGGGACACGGTGTTGTTCACAAACCACACAAGTATTAATGTTTCCGCTTAATACAATTCTAGCATGGAATATAAACTTTATCATGAACAAGAATTATAATAATAACATCTTTATTATTGCCTCTAGGGCATAATTCCAACAGAGGAAAGAGAGAAAAAAGCACCATTTTCCCATGGTAAATAAGAAGATTGCTGAGATACTCATTGTCTGCTTGCCTTGTCATTTTGATATGGGGATTCTTCCGTATCATCGGGCAAGGGGTACCCCGTTGGCGGTTCTCAATGATACGCACATACTTACGCTGACAAGAACTTACCGGTAACTAAAGTTGAGTAGCATGAGGAGCGGCCCTCGTACTCAAGGGACTTGGGATTTCCAGTTTATAGTCTGTCAAGCATATAACTCGGATTGGACCTCACTTTCACCTTAACCACATTAAAGATGCTTATGATAGGGGCAATGAGAGCTCAAAGCTAACGAGTACCATACTTTCAGCATTTGGAAGCCTTTCAAAATTATTCAAAACTTTCTTTCTTCTACTTATTGAGTCTCCAAATATTCTTTGAGCACCTTCTTGAGAGCATACTTGTCATTCTTTGGTATTGTCTCATTACTTGATTATTTGTGTTATGGCTTTGATGCTTGTATCCTTGATATCTTTACTTCTAGTCATCACTTGAACTTCAGAGGTGCCTTGGCATTCATAATCAAAGGCAAGCGAGATACCACTCTATCATACCTTTCTATGAGCATTGTAATGTTGCTTATGTTTGTGCTCCGTGCTACTTATTATTCTTGAGTTGGAATCTCTTCATAGCTTGCAATGACTATTAAATAGACTCAGTTGCATACTCTTTATTATGAATTGTCTAAGTAGTTGATCGCACTCAGTTTTCAACTGAATTGCTTGAGGACAAGCAATAATCTAAGCTTGGGGGGAGTTGATTCGTCCAAAACGTATCTACTTTCCCGAACACTTTTGCTATTGTTTCTCCTCTATACTTGTGTGATTTGGATGCAACTAATGCAAACTGACGCTGTTTTCAGCAGAATTGCCTTGGTGTCTACTTTTTGTGCAGAAAATCAACTATCAGGAAAAATCCCGGAAAATATGCCAAAAATCCTATTTCACCCGAAGACTCCAGGACCAGAATACGAGACGGAGAAGAGCCAGGGGTGGCCACACCACCTGGTGGCGCGGGCCAGACCAGGCCGCGCCAGGGGGTGGTGTGGGCCCCCAGGCACCCCCTCGGCATCTCTCTTCGCCTATAAGGAGCCTTATGACCTAAAAACTTCACGGGTTTTGACGTTTTTCCAGAAGGAGTTCCGCTTCTCCGCCACCACCAGATTCCACGAAACAGCACCAGAAACTCCGTTCTGGCACACTGCCGGGACGGGGAATTGGAGGAGATCATCGCCATCATCATCACCATCGCTTCTCCATCGACCATCCATGTTTCCCCCATCTATGAGTGAGTAATCCCCCGATGTAGGCTATGGGGATGATAGGGATTGGATGAGATCGTTCATGTAATGGCATCAGATTGTTAGGGCATGGTGCCTAGTATCTTTTATTAGTGCTTTATGACTTTGTTACAACTTGTTGTACTTAATGCTTGTCACTAGGGCCCGAGTGCCATGATCTCAGATCTGAACATGTTATTGATTCACTATGATAGTATTGTTTTTGGTCTTATCAGCAAGTTGTATACACACGTTGTTGTCCGGAACCTATGGCCCCGAAGTGACAGAAATCGGGATAACCGAAAGGGAATGGCTTTGATGTGAGGATCACATGTGTTCACAGAGTGTTAATGCTTTGCTCCGGTGCTCTATTAAAAGGAGAACCTTAATTGCCAGTAGTTCCCTAGAGGCCCCGCTGCAAACGGGCTGGCAGGACAAAAGATGTTGTGCGAGCACGTATGCCTATATATGGAACACATGCCTAGGATTGTCTAGTACTTGGATGATTTATCTTATTTATCTGCAATTGTCCTATTTCTGATTGCTATGTGAATTGTCTTGTCCATGCAATGCCCGTCCATCCATCCCTATGCCTACCGCACTCGAATCCCACTGTTACTGCTATTATTACTGTTGTCTTTACTTTACTGCTGCTGATACTTTACTATTCCTACTACAAAACTGTTGCTACTGGTAACTGCTGTGAGCAAGATTGTTTCCAGGTGCAGCTGAATTGACAACTCAATTGTTAAGGCTGATAAATATTCTTTGGCTCCCCTTGTGTCGAATCAATAAATTGGGTTTCACTTCCCTCAAAAATACTGCGATACACCCCCTATACTTGTGGGTCATCAAGCGTCTTCTTTTTCGTTTTCGTTTTGGTTTTTCGTTTGCTTGGTTTTCTTAGTTTTCTGAATAAATTGGTTGGACCCCCTCTTTCATTCATTGGTTTGCAAATAGTTTGGTTTGGTTTCGAAAAGAGTAGGAAAGTTCATGCGTATGTGGTAAAAAGATCTTGTTTTTGACTATGGCCTATGCTTTGTCATGCCATGCTTGATATTGTTTTGGCTTTATGCTTAGTATTCTTTTCTATAGCATGACTTGTTATAAACAATTGAGATTGCTTAATGTGCCTTGGATGAATCATGCGTTGTTTTAGCAAATTAAAGCATAGTATAGTGGTATTCTCCTTTGATGCTTTATTTGGGTTGACTTGGAGCATGCTCACACCATGTTATGACTATCTCAAGTCACCATAGCCTTTATGATCCTTTAGTTTTCAACTTGTAGTATCACTTTATGCTTTGATCAATGATGTATTGTCGCTCTGCATGATTATGGCCATTATTTCTCTCTTAGTTTGTCGCTCCCAGTCTTTTGCTAGCCTCCACAACCAAGTATGAGTTCCACTCATGCATCCAACTCCCAAAACCAAGTTATTCCAAAGAGTCCACCATACCTACCTACTAGCTTATGCTATTCCAATTATATTCATGTTTTTGTTTACCTTCCGAATTAAACTTGTTATGAGAAAACTAGTGATTAAAGCTCTCACGAACTTGATGGCACACTTTACTTTTCTTGCCCTTAATAAACTTGAACCATTGTGTCGTCTATGTTGTATATGCTTGCACTTATTTGTTGGGAATTAGCAGAACCATGCTGTCATGGGGAACGCTTTCAATATTGCACTTGGTACTTGTACCTAGTTGATATCATGTTCTTTTGTATATGGATGTCGTTGGTGTGAAATGAAAGGGGAGCTTGTAAGTCCATGGAGTTATGTGTATGTGTTAGAGAAACGCCTAGGCCGCTGGTCTAATCCATGCTGACATGGTGGAAACCTGCAGCGTAACCATAATGAGCTGTCTATGAAGCATTTTTCTTATAAAAAAGAGTCCTATATTGAGAAAAAAAGAGATTATGAAAAGAGGAAAGAGAGAAAAAAGCACCATATTCCCATGGTAAATAAGAAGATTGCTGAGATGCTCATTGTCTGCTTGCCTTGTCATTTTGATATGGGGATTCTTCTGTATCATCAGGCAAGGGGTACCCCGTTGGCGGTTCTCTATGATACACATGTACTTACAATGACAAGAACTTACCGGTGACTAAACTTGAATAGCATGAGGAGCGGCCCTCGTATACAAGGGACATGAGATTTCTAACTTATACTTCGTCAAGCATGTACACCATAGTTTGTTCACTTTCACCTTAATCACTTCAAGATGCTTATGATAGGGGCAATGAGAGCTGAAAGCTATAACTACCATAATTTTTGGAAGCTCTTTATGAGACTTGAATCCCTACTTCCTTCTATGAAGGCCTTTCTTCCACCATTATATTGAGTCTCCACCTTCTACCTTTATGCACCTACTTTGAGAGCATAGTGGCCATTCTTAGTTCTATGTGCATTGTCCCAAGACTAGTTGATTGATGCATACCTTGATATTGCTTGTTTTAAACTATTTGTATCTAGTCACTCTAATGAACTTTGAATGTGTCCTATGCATTTATATTTGCTACTCTATGAGGGACAAGCTGAATACTATTATGCTATGTTTTCTTTATGTGAAACAAACAAACGTCTTGCAAAGCATTGTTATTCATGAATCTTTTGTTTGTGCCTTTTCATGTTGCATCATAGTTTCTTTGTCTTATTGCTAGAACTTTGTCTTTCATGTTATGATTAAAGTACTATGATCCCAGCTTTGAATGTTCTACAAATACTTTGATCAAGTTTATGATGGTGCATGTCACCTCAAAAATTATTCTTTCTTTTTATCACTTACCTACTCGAGGACGAGCAGGAGTTAAGCTTGGGGATGTTGATACGTTGTAAATGTATCTATAATTTTTGATGTCCCATCCTTGGTTTTATCTACTTTCTTGTGTTTGTTCCAACTTTGGAGTACTTTTCATATGATTTCTTGGACTAACCTATTAATAAGAGCCATAGTGCTAGCTGCCTGTTTTCTGCTGTTTTTGGTTCCAGGAAGTCAGAAAATGAATATTCTCGGAATTGGACGGGACAACACCCAAAGTTATTATTTTACCAGGGGACACTTGGAGTCAGATTACGAGACAGAGAAGGGCCAGAGGGTGGCCACACCACCTGGTGGCGCGGGCCAGGCCAGGCCACGCCAGGGGGTGGTGTGGGCCCCTCCGGCACCCCCTCGGTCTCCCCTCTCTCCTATAAGAGCCTCCCGATGCATAAACCCTAAATCGTCAAGCCTCCAGCCACGAAAAGTTCCACAACGCCGCCGCCACCGAATGGGAGATTCGGGGGATAGAAAGTCTCTATTCTGGCACCCTGTCGGTGATGGGTTCATAGCATGGAAAACAAAAAATTTCTACCGCAAGAACGAACAAAACCCAGATCTAATCTAGATAAAATCCAAGATCTAATCTATTAGACGTGAGCAACGAGATAGATCGGTACTAACCCTCGTAGAACCGAAAGCATTACGAGATTAGATCTCGTGGATGATGTAGTCGATCACTTGCCGATCTCAAGATCGTGTGGACGATCCTTCCGGCGCCGCCTTCCAGCAGCGCTTCCGCAGACGGTCACATGTGCGGAGTCAAAGCAGACCTTCCTTTCCCCGTTCCAGCGAGCAGCGGAGGTAGTAGATCTTCTCCACGGAATCCCAGCAGCACGACGGCGTGGTGGTGGTGGTGGAGTATAGAATTCTGCAGGGCTTCGCCTATGCCTGTGCAGAAGAAAGGTGGAGGAGAGAGGCGGCAGAGATTGGTTGTTACAGAAGAGGGCCAAGAGGGGGCGCCCCCTCCCTTCTATTTAAGGGAGGGAGGCGCACCTGGGGAGGGGGAGTCCTAGTAGGACTCCCCTCCTTGGGCCGGCGGTGGGAAGGGGGAAGGAGTCCTCCTCCCCCACGAATCCGTGTCTTGCCCCACTTGGACTCCTTGATCCCTTCCTTGGTTTTCAAGTAAACTCCAAGAAATCCTCTAGAACCTTCCAGAACATTCCGAAACCTTCTAGAATCTCCATACAAACACTCCGGAACATTTCCTAACTTAGAAAATGATCCCCAATATATGAATCTTATTCTCCGGACCATTCCGGATCTCCTCGTGATGTCCCGGATCCATTCCGAGACTCCGAACATCATTTGGTCTCCAACGCATATTCCATATCTACTTAAAACAACTTCGAACCTTAAGTGTGTCACCCTACGGTTCGTGAATATGCAGACATGATGAAGACACCTCTCCGATCAATAACCATCAGCGGGATCTGGAGATCCATAACGGCTCCCACATACTCAACGATGACTTTGTGATCGATAGAACCATTTACATACGAAACCAATTCCCTTTGTCACACGATATTCTACTTATCCGAGGTTTGATCGTCGGTATCTCCATACCTAGTTCTAACTCGTTACTGATAAGTACTATTTACTCGTTCCATGTTATGTCATCCCTTGTGACCCAGTCACATGCTTGCAAGCTATCTAGATGACATTCCACCGAGAGGGCCCAGAGTATATCTATCCGTCATATGGATGGACAAATCCCAATCTTGGTCTATGCGCTTCAACACATACTTTCAGAATACCCAATGACACCTTTATAACCGCCCAGTTACGAAGCGGTGTTTGATGTCATCAAAGTACCCATCCGGTGATGGTGATTAACATAACCTCATGGTCGAAGGATTAGGTTACTATGTATTTGAAAGCTTACAGCAATACGAACTTAATGACTTGATCTTATGCTACGCTTACTATGGGTGTGTGTCCATCACATCATTCTCCTAATGATATAACCTTGTTATTAATCACATCCAATGTCCATGATCAGGAAACCATGATCATCAATCAATCAACAAGCTAGTTTCAACAAGAGGCTTACTAGGGACTCTTTTATGTTTACAAAACACACAAGTATTAGTGTTTCCTAATAATACAATTATAGCATGGGATGTAAACATTTATCATAAACATAAAGATATAATAATAACCACTTTATTATTGCCTCTTGGGCATATCTCCAACAGTCTCCCACTTGCACTAGAGTCAATAATCTAGTTAATAACTTGTGCATTCAACACCTATGGCTTTCTGGTGTTGTATAGACACTATTGCTAGTGGTAAACATAATCTTCGGATCTGACACTTCCAGGTCTGTGTGTATTTGCATGTCCTTGCGTCTCTACGCATTACTCATTCTCCAATGAGATGGCATTGTATAAATTTGGTCCTTTGGTGAGACCTTTAGTTCCTTGGGATTAAATCATGTTGATACAATTGTCGTACAATGTATCTTCATAGTATTATCCCGCTATGAACCACACCTAGTTTGATAACAAACTACTTGACGCAAATGCCCTCATTTGCTGCTACAATAGCAGTCATATACTTGGCCTTTTGTTGTAGTATCTGTCATAATGTTTTAACTTTGGTACTCAACCAAATCCGTTATGGAACTTCCTTTCCATTACATTGTGCCACCCATAGTTTAAATTGAGATAAACTTAATTGTGACAAAACTAGTATCAATGCAACAATTTACAATGAACTATTTATCACCACTATATAAGTAATATATTCTTAGTTCTTCCAAAGATCATAGGAATATCCCTACTATTATCCAATGATCATCTTATGAGTCATTCTGGTATATGCTCATAACATTTAGAGCATAGGACATATCTGGATGTGTACATCTCAAAGAATGATTGATCAAAATATTCTTGTGATTTCACTAAGTGTCAAAACACTTGAATCTCATGTCAACACACTTGAATCTTGATTTAGTTCTTTCCGTGTGTCAAGAACCTTTCTTGTTGTTTCCATTTTTGAACTCATTCAACATCTTATCTATGTACATTTGGCAAAACCATATTAGTGCCTCAATCTATCCATATAGATATTGATGCCTAATTCTTGGGTTATGCCTAAGTCTTTCATCGAAATGAAATTCTTAACCTGTGTTAATAAAAGATACATCATTTCTAATCAACGATATGTCTTTCACATAATGTATTAGAAATATGTCTTAGCGCTCCCACTTAATTTCTTGCAAAAATGCAAGCATCTTCATCGTCTCTGATGAAATTAAACCTTTTAACGGTTTCATCACGGTGAAGATTCCAACTCCGCGATGCTCACTTCAACCATTGAAGTTTTGCATACTCTTTTAGCATCCTTTGAATTAACAAAACCCTTTGGATCATGTCATGGACACATCCTAGGTAACCATTCTATTAGAAGAACTTGTTTTGTTTGTTCAACTACCATATACCAAAATATATGTAGTGGTTGCTACATTAATCCGTCCAGACTAAATATCGCTATGAAAGATCAAATCTTATCATAGTCAATTCCTTGAACATTGTCGTAAACTCTTTCCGACATGTCGACTATTTCATAGATGTGAAACATCCATGTCTATTTCTTTATAGTTCCATATACGACTATAAGGTCTTGCACCTTTCCAGAGGGTCTTTCAAATTCAAAGCTTGATTTCTCGTGTATGGAATTATCACGGATTCTATGGCTTCAAGCCACTTAACGAAGTCAGGGCCCATCATTGCTTCTTTGCATGTAGTCGGTTCATCATTGTCAAACAACAATGATTTAACTCTCAAATCTTGGCATTTGATTACTTACCCGACCTACTTGGTTCAATAGGAACTTAGATCTCCGTGACCACAACCTTTGAGGCATGTGAGCCATGAGCATTGTTGCTGCCTCCGGGACACTCACCGATGCTGCGCAACTCAGCACATTTTAGCCAAGGTTCAACAACCTTATCAAAGTTCTATTGTCCTCCCACTTAACTTTTCACGAAAAATTCCTTCTCAAGAAACTTGACATTCTAAGTGACAAACACTTTTGTCTTCGGTGTTATGGAGGAATACCCAATGGTTATTCGAAATAACCTACAAAGACATGCTCTTCCGACTTTGGTTGTAAACACTTTACTTATGCCTAGCATACCAAAAATTTAAGAAAGCACAACCTGGGTTTTATCCCAAACCATGACTTATATGGTGTCATTTCAACGAATCACGATGAAGCTCTTTTCAGTGTAAAAGCGGTAGTCACTAAAGCTTTAATCTTTAAAATATAATGGCAGTTTTATAAATGACACCTTTGATCTTACCATGTCAAACAAGGTTTCATTACATATCTCGAACACTCCATACTCCTATGGTGTTTTGGGAAATGCAAATCCATGGAACGATTCCTCAAATCTTAGGTGTTTTGCTAAACTTGTAACTCAAACATCTTTCTTTATGATCCAATCATAAACTTTTTATTTTCTTGTTACAATGATTTTCCACTTCATCTTGAAAGTCTTTGAACATTTTCAAATGTTTCATACTTCTTCCTTATTGAGTAGGTATATACATATACTCACTCAAATCTTCGGAGAAAGCATATGAAGTTGAAATCCATCGCCCATGACTACACATAATGGACTATATACATCAATATGTACAAATTCTAATCAGTTAGTTGTCGTTCCTCTTTTGGCCTACGAACGGAGTTTTAATTATCTCCAGGAAAGTATCACAAGCGTCATTTGATCAAAAATCAAAGACTCCAAAAATCCATCAACATGGAGTTTCTTCATGTATCCCTTTCAATATAATTTCAACGGCGATGTCACTTTGCAAGTGATCTTTCAATCATTCGTCTTGTGACATTTTAGCATTAGTTTTATGGTCGTTATTTCTCCAACCAGACTTGTATATCATCCATCTATTATGGAATACGGTAATTATTTGAACAACCTTTTTGTCATCATAATACCTGATTAAAATAACAATTATTGAAACAAATCTTGAAGGCAAGCTTTGATGTTAACGAGCAACACAACAACCCTTTGTTTGTTTTCGATGAACATCATCACATATTCTCTTGCTAGTTACTTAGGCCATTGTAGTTCATGAATTGTGTTATCTTGTATGACACTTCATACCAACCAATTTGGTATCCAATACTGCAGAACCACATTGTTTAACAAGCAAGGAATACAGCCATAACATGTATCTTCTATATACCTAAGTTGGATATCTCCAATATTTTCTTTTCTGCCAAATATTTTATAGATTCTCTTTCAACAATTCCTTTTCTTTTAAAAGAATCTATCAACATCAATAGTGGTGTCGTTCACATCGATCTCCAACAGTCAGGACGGGGAAGTGCCCCCGCATCTTCATCGATCTCCACCACCATCTCCATCGTTGTTGCTGATTCCCATGATGATGAGGGAGTAGTTCTCTCTCGAGGCTAAGGGTTCTACCGGTAGCTATGTGTTCATCTCTCTCTATGCATGATCTTATTGAGATCATGAGCTTGTAATCTATAGATCTATCTTGCTACTCAAGTGCTTTAATAGATCTCTGCTCTCCCCATGTGTGTGAAGTTGACAGTGTGCGATTTCAAATACTTGTTATGAGTTATATTTGGAGTTGGATGTCTTTATGAAATTGTGGTGTTTGTTGGAACCATCTAGTGCTCAAGGTAAACAGTGTGGGGTTGTCTAGATGGGAAAAGCGGACTTTGAGGTGTGCTGTTATAGCCCTACCATGGATTAGAGTGTCCAACCGGAGAGTAGTTCAGCGTAGTATCATAAAGAAGAATATATTTATATGAGAGTGTTCACTAGTGAAAGTATGATCCCTAGGCCTTGTTTCTAAGCACTGAAACACCGTTTGCTATTAGATCTATTACATGTTTGTTTGCTTCTATCTTTATTTCAGTTTTACTTTAGTCTTTTCCATGCCATCAAGCTATTTTCTATCACCATTACCACTTATAATTATCTATACCACTTGTATTTCACTATCTCTTCGCCGAACTAGTGCACCTATACACCTGACAAGTGTATTAGGTGTGTTGGGGACACAAGAGACTTCTTGTATCTTGATTGCAGGGTTGCTTGAGAGGGATGCCTTTGACCACTTCCTCCCTGAGTTCGATAAACCTTGGGTGATCCACTTAAGGGAAAACTTGCTGCTGTTCTACAAACCTCTGCACTTGGAGGCCCAACAACTGTCTATAAGAATAGAAGTGCGTAGACATCAGTAAGCAAGGGACGTGAGATTTCAACTTATAACTTGTTAAGCATATCCTCTTAGTTGTGTCACTTTAACCTTAATCACTTAAAGATGCTTATGATAGGGGCAATGAGAGCTAAAAGCTAATAAGTACCATAATTTTTGGAAGCTTTTTATGAGACTTGAATCCCTGCTTCCTTCTATGAAGGCCTTTATTTTACTTTTATGTTGATTCTCCATCTTCTAACTTTATGCACCTATTGAGAGATCATAGTGGCCATTGTTAGTTTAATGTGCATTATCCCAAGACTTGTTGATTGATTCATAACTTTGATATTGCTTGTTCTTAAACTATTTGTATCTAGTCACCTTATGAACTTTGAAGGTGTCCCATGCATTAAGGTTTTGCTACACTATGAGGGACAAGCTGAATACCATTTTTATTATGTTTTCTTTATGTGAAACAAACAAACGTCTTTCAAAGCATTATTATTCATGAATCTTTTGTTTGTGCCTTTTCATATTATATCAATAGTTGTTATGACTTATTGTTAGAACTATATCTTTCATGCTATGTTAAAGTACTATGATCCCAGCTATCAATGTTATAAATGTCTTGATCAAGATTGTGATGGTGCATGTCACCTCAAAAATTATTCTTTGTTTTTATCACTTATTTACTCGAAGACGAGCAGGAGTTAAGCTTGGGGATGTTGATACGTTGCTAACGTATCCATAATTTTTTATGTTTCATGCTTGTTTTATATCTACTTTCTTATGATTTGTCCACACTTTGGAGTATTTTTACACATTTTCTGGACTAACCTATTAACAAGATGCCACAGTGCGAGTTGCATGTTTTTCTGCTATTTTTGGTTCCAGAAAGTCAGAAAATGAATATTCTCGAAATTGGACAGGACAAAAGTCAAAGTCAATATTTTATCATGGGGAACACGGAGCCAGAAGACGAGACAGAGGAGGGCCTCTAGGGGGGCACACCACCTGGCCGCGCGGCCAGGCCTGGTGCACGCCAGGGGGTGGTGCGATACAGAAACCCTAAGTACCCGATCAATATTCCATGAAAGAGTCTGTAGCCGCCGTCATCTCCATCCCTAGATCGGGAGGGATCTGAAGCTCTTCCCGGCACCCTGACGGAGGGGAGAAATCACCCTGGAGGCCTTCTTCATCACCATGCCTGCCTCCGGTGTGATGTGTGAGTAGTTCATCCTTGGACTACGGGTCCATGTAGTGGCTGTATGGTTGGTTCTCCTCCTTTGTGCTATCATGTTTAGATCTTGTGAGCTCCGTTCATGATCAAGATCACCTATTTGTAATCCTACATGTTGTTTTTGCGGGGATCCGATGGATATTGAGGTGCTATTTCAGATTGATTATTGATTCTATCATGTCTTTGTTATTTGTGATCTTGCATGCTTTCCATTGTTAGTAGCTATCTTGGCCAAGTAGATGCTAGCAACTCCAAGAGGGAGTATTTATGCTCGATAGTGGGTTCATGCCTCTAGTAATCTAGGGAAGTGATAGAAATCTCTAAGGTACTAGATGTGTTGTTGCTACTAGGGAGAAAACAACAATCCTTTATTCATAGAACAATCGTATAGTTTACTTTACACACGTTGCTTAATACAATTATCTATTGCTTGCAACTTAATACTGGAGGGGGTTCGGATGATAACCTGAAGGTGGATTATTAGTCATAGATGTTGTTGGATTACGGTCTATGTATAATATTGTAATGCTCAATCAAATCTCAAAGGAGTCAAGATGATTAGTATATGCATGTATGCTTTCTCCATGTTTGTCAATTACCCCGTTGTAATTTGTTCACCCAACATGTCATCTAGCTTAAGGAGAATCACCACTAGTGAACTATGGACCTCGGTCCATTCTTTTACCATCAATCTACAACTATTTACTATTTACTGTTTACTTTCTTCAAGCAATTACTCTCTTCCACACAATACGTTTAATCATTTGTTTTCAGCAAAATCGGTGAGATTGACAACCTCACTGTAAGTTGGGGACAAAGTTCTGTGGTTGTGTTGTGCATGATTTTAAGTTGGAAACAACACCTTGGAGGTGTTTTCTTGCTCCTACTGGTTCGATAACCTTGGTTTCATAGTTGAGAAAAAACTTGTTTCTATACTCATCATATCTTCCTTTTGGGGTTCCCCAACGAGCTCAACATATTGAGTAAGCACCGCCGATGTCAAGGTCGAGCTCGACGACCTCATCGATGGTCGCACGATCGAGTTTATCCCTGGGCTACGGTGTCGTATCATATATGGTCTCTCCCACTTAAGTTTTATATAAACGCTCATAAATACACCGCAATTTTTGCTATTCTGAGGGGATCCGATCGAGATGAAGTTGGTGGCGGCATACCTTTTAAGTGGATGAGGTCGAGGGCTGTGGCTTGGTGATCATCGTTGATGGTGCCTGGATCGCTGAGATCGGAACACGAGATTGCCTGGGACCAGTGATGTTGCTCGTGAGGAAGCTCTGGAGGGCACGACATAGCTAGATTATCACGCCGAGCCTGGTAGTGGTTCTGTTTGTTTGTGCATGACAGTCGTTGTGCTCACCAGAGCTGCGGCATCATCGAGATGCTCCACTGATCCATGGTGGAATCAGGTTGCTGTTCTGGATCACTTATGTGTGTGAGGTCGGGGATGTGATGGTGGAGCTGACATCCTGGTAGAGGTGGACATGTTGCGCCGGAATCTACGCCCATGGGGGCGCAGAGTGCGGCGCAGACAACTTATCCTCCGCGATGAAGAGCCCTACGCCCGCAGAACGCCACCCACCTCCGGCCGCTACTAGCCAACAATTCATGCTCGTTTCGCATGACAGGTCATGAGTAGGCGTCGACAAAGGGGAGGGTTGGCAGCGGGCCGAGCTCCGATTTCCGGCGGCTGCGGATGCTTCTGACAACCTCGCATTAATGGGAAGAGTGGCCTGGAGGCGCGCATTTCATATGCCAAGCAATCTCAACCGCGATAGGCACTCTTGCGACAAGCACCACCCGTGCGAGGCTAGGATTATTGTTCTGAGAGTGGGACTGCGCCGGTAAGACAGTGTTCCAGTTTTCCTGCGAAGCAAAGCATGCTAGCACACACACGACGGATGCCCGTATGTTCTGCGAGCTTACAACAGATTGGCTATGGCTTGATCGACTGTCATCTTGTGATCCTTTGATCCGATCCTCCGTCCCGTGAGCATGCACAACAGATTGAAAAGGTTGTTCGTTCCTTTGGGCCTCAAGCATGCATGTTTTGGTGGGTCATCTGTTGTGAAGAGAAAAGGATTCTTGCCAGTGGTGTGTGTTGGATATGTCATGTAGGCAACCTCTTTTGCTAGATCACATTAAGACAGGTACGATTTGTGGTGTTTAGAGCTGCACCACACTACAATAATTATTGTGGATTCAAAGCAGGGCCATTATCCGACTCTTGCATTTTATTATAGTCGTTCAACAGATATAGGCATATACTCCCTCCGTTTCAAAATATAAGATGTTTTAGTTTTGTGAATAAAGTGTATCTAGACCCTTTTTAGTGTGTAGGTTCATCTAGATTTGAAATGAACCTACGTACTAAAAGGAGTCTAGATACAACTCTTTTCAAAAAGCTAAAACATCTTATATTTTGAAACGGAGGGAGTAGCTCATTCCGAACCTATTTACAGACAGACACATACAGAACTAGGTTGAGAGAAACTAAACGTGCATGCAATCTATACTGAATAATCGCGTACTGGCTCCTGAAGTGCGTTGATTAGGAACAAACTGGGTGAGCCCATTATTGTATATGCCTATGTTTTCTTACTTCCCTTTTCAAGTGCAGATTTAGGAAAAGTGATTGCAATTCTAGAGGGACAGAAGCTGGCCTTGATTTTTCCTGAAAACAAGTTGAACACTGAATCTGATTGCAGATCAGTTCGTAAAGATTTTTCCTGTCCCAAGAAAGTAAACGTGAGTTCAAGGTCATGGAGATCGGTCGGTACTGCATCATGGCAGCTAGCGCAGAGATCTTCTGTGAGGGCGAGCCGGTGAAGAGGTCGGACCAGGAGAGGTCCACGACATGGGTATCATGCATGAAATATGACGTAAATCAAGGAGCTGGACAAGCTACCACTAACGCACAAGTCCACCCGCGTCAAATCTCCAAAGTGCAGATTAATGAATGGCTAATGGAAGTAATTAGCAGGCACAACACGACGTGCAAGGTGATGACTCAAAGATGAATTGAGGAGGTCAACACTAATACATGTACGTGGTTGTAAACTTGTAATATGTCGCACAAACTTCAAACTTCAGCAACGGCGTGGAAGGCTTCAATAATCAGGTTTTTGGGTCGAATGCATTAGTTAATTTTTCTACTGCTACTCCAAATGGGTGGTGTCGGAGGAGCCAACAAGTGGTATGATAAAAACCATCTTCGTTGATAAGATCGATGTTCGATTCATTTTTACTTAAGTGGGTCCACCAAATACAGCGAGAGCTTCTCCTAGGGCGATCGGGAGGCGGTCGTAGTTTGCTAGGGTTTTTCGCTTGAGGGTGGTAGCGATTCCAGGCGGTGGGGGAGATTGCGACGGCGTGATTTCTCCCAATGGCGTGGACAAGGGTTTCTCCTAGCCTCTCGGTGCTATCACACGGGGCGGTTGGAGGAGATGGCTTCTCCGGCTCGTAATAAAGGAACCGGCGGTGGCTCGTCAAGATCGACCTCAAGATCGCCGGCAAAGACGGGAGTGGAGGATCTAACGGCTGGCCTATCCGCAAGGATGGGCGATCTGCTGCTGACGGACAAAGAAGCCTCGGGCCTTGTGATCAATGGGGTTGAGCCAAGATCTGTCCCTCGACCGCGATGGGTAGCAGTGGGTAAAGTTTGCTCTCCTCGTAAATTGGTTCTCTCTGCACTAGACAGGGCGATGCATCGTGCGTGGGGTCTGCATGGGATGGCCCAGTTCAAGGATCTAGGAGATAATCGCTTTGTGGTTCGGTTTGCATCTGAAGGGGATTGGAAACATGCCATGAAGAATGGTCCGTGGCAATTTGATCTGAATGCGATCCTTCTTAAGGATTATGACGGCTCAGTTCGTCCATCGGATATGGAATTTGATACTCTGGAAGTTTGGGTGAGAGTGTTGGACTTACCAATGGATATGATGAACAAGGTGTATGCTAAGTTAATCGGCGCTTGGATTGGAACCTATGTATCTGCTGACGTTGATGAAGAAGGTATGGCATGGGTTGAGGCCCTGCGCATTAGAGTGGTGGTCAAAGTTCATCAGCCGCTTCTGAGGGGTGTGTCCTTGAAGGAATCAGAGGAGGATGTTGAAGGGAAGTGGTTCGACCTTCAATATGAGAAAATCCCTCATTTCTGTTTTGATTGTGGAAGGTTGATTCACTCAGGAGAAGGGTGCCCGGCTGGGAAAGAGGAGGATTCTGGTCATATCAAGCAGTGGGGCGAATGGCTGCGTGCCTCACCTCGCCGTAATATTAAACCCTCTCCGCCGGCTATACCTTCGTTTTCATCTAGCAGCTTTAGCGGAAAATCAACCGGGGATTATTCAGTCTCAAGGGGTGGAGTGTCGGTTCGTGATTTACCTCCAAGAAGGAACTCTACTAGAGACTTTGAATTCTCCAGTTCATCCCGCACTGGCGGACTCGAAAAGAGAGGTGAGGGAGGTGATATAACAAGCCCTATGAAGTTTAGCAGAGGACGGGATCATGAGGTACAAGAGGATGGTTTGCTAGACGGTAGGAGGACAAGCAAGAGTAAGAGTTACACTGGTACTTTTACTCGTAGACAGAGGAAGTCTGATATTCCTAGTGTTCATGATAGGATTGGGATGCCTCTGTCAACGTCAAGGAAAAGAGGCACGAAACAAGTGTGGCAACCGATTACGGTTCAGGTAATCAGAGAGGGGACTTCTGAATCTGCAGGAAAGAAACAGAAAACTGGTTCAGTTTTTGATCGGCTTGAAGAACAATCGGCGGACCCTGCGAGGCAGGGCCGCCAGACCCAATGAATATCCTAAGCCTAAACATCCGAGGACTAGGGTTGGACTCGGTTGTGGGCGAACTTAGGGACCTGATACGGTCGTACAACCCAGCGGTGGTTTTCTTAAGTGAAACAAAACAGAAGGAAATGTTGATGAATAAACTGCAATGGAGTCTGGGGTTCAGAAATGGAGTCTGTGTGGAAGGGAAGGGCAAAGGAGGAGGGCTAGCTCTTTGGTGGGGGGACGGTGTTGAGGTGAATGTTCGCCCGTGGTGTCAGTACTTCATCGATGCAAAGATAACAACTGATGATGGCTCGTGGAGATTCACTGGAATCTACGGAGAGCCAAGAACTGAACTAAGGGGCAAAACCTAGGAGGCGCTTAGATACTTGCGAGCACAAGATAATCTCCCTTAGCTATGCGCCGGTGATTTTAATGAGTTTTTTGTGCCGGGAGGAGCAGATTGGTCAGAATGAAAGAAGCGAATCCAATATGCAAAACTTCAGAGACTGTCTTACGGCCTGCCGTTTGACAGATTTGGGTTTCTCTGGCTACCCTTATAACTATCTATATAAAAGTGGAGCACTTCAGCTATCGTTTACGTGTGCCAATTCAGCGATTTATACTGTAGATCGCGTCTACAGTAACTGAACATTTTTTTCCCACCTATTCCGTGTCTTCTGGACTGTTCGTTCAAAGCGGTGGACCTCACCCACGTCGCTATTCCTTTCCTCCCCCACGCCTCCGAGGTCGCTCATCTTCCTCTCCATCGCCGCCGCCCCAACATCCTCCTACACCACCGCTCCAACCTCTTCCACCACCGCCGCCCACCTTGGCTTGCCGCCGCCCTCCCCCTTCTCACCGCTCCCTCAACATCCCCCTATGCAACCGCCCGATCTCCTGAACGCTGTGGCGCCCCGCAAAAACCACTACTAGAAAATCGCGGTGTTTTTGTGTTGCGCATCATCATGACCGCATGCTCATGTCATCATGTCACCTTGCATTAGTGCATCGTCATGTCATCTTGCATTTGTTTGCATAAAACTATTTTCGGAAAAACCTATTTTTGTTTTCTAAATATCCCGTCTTTAATTCAAATTAAAACTCGGGTCTCCGGGTTATTTTTATTTTGTCTACCAACGGTTTACAAAAGCCCCGTTTCAAATAATAAATATTTTTTATTTTATTTTTAGGAGGCAGCCCGCCAGGCCCGAAAGCCTGACCGGCCACCTCCAAAATTCCTAAAACTATCCAATCATATTCTACCCAGCCCCCTCCACATCACCCCGGCCAACCACAGCTCGCCACATCAGCCTGACCCCAAATCTCCACCAATCGCCAGCCGCCCGATTTTCTCCCCAGGCCCCCTGGCCGGCCCCACGCGTGGACAAAATTCCGCCTGGGCGCGCACACACCCGTAGCCACCGTTTTTCCCGCCCGCTCCCGCGACCTGGTCCACCTCCCCGCGCCCAACTCCCCCGCCTGGCCCACTCACCCAGCCAGCCCCGACCGACCACCCCGGTCCCCGCGCCCTGGTCCACCACTTCGATCCCCGCGCGACCGCATCCCCTCCCACCTACCGCGCCCGTCTCCCCCGCGTCTTCCTCCACGCCACCGGGACCTCCGTCCCCGGCCGCCGAGTGCCCCCGCCACCGAGCCGCGTCGCCCGACGGCGCCCTCCTCTCCTTCCTCTCCCCCGGCCCCAGCCAGAGCTCCGTCGCTCCTCGCCGCCCGCCTCTGCTCTCCCCGCCGCCCCGCAATTCCTCTCCGCCGGCCGCCCCACAGCGCGCGCTCCGCCCCAATCCCCGCAAGGCGTGGCTCCCGTCCTTGGCGTCGCTGCCTCCGCCATGGTCTCTGGCCCACCCTGACGCGCCTCCGGTCGCCTCGCCTCCCGCGCCCAGTCTACCTCCTCGCGGCCTCACCTCCTCGCAGTTGACCGCGTCGACGTCGCCCTGCATCCGGCCGCATCGCCCAGCGCCTCTTCGCCGTTGGGTCCGCCGCCAACCACCTGCGCCGTGGAGCCCCGGCCCCGCGCCTCGCGTCCGCGCGTCGGCCTCGTCTCCCTGCGGGCCCGCGGGCCATCGTGTTGCGCGCCCCCGAGCACCTCTGCCTCGCGTGCGCCGCCGCCCTGCAAGCTCATGGCGGCCTTCGCTCTTCTCGACTCGACGCGCAGCGACGCCGAGTTTCTGCACCTTTGCCCTGCCGCTCAGGCCCCGCGCCATGGGGTTCTCGTCATCGTCCTTGGCGCCGCGTCACACCGGTCGACGCCCTCGCCTTCCGGCTTCGCTGCCCTGACCTCATCGCCAGGCCGCCCGTGGTCGTCGTCCCCGCAGGCCCTGCCTCCTGCCCGGCTGCAAGACAACCTCGCCGGGGATCTCCTTTGTCCGCTGCCTCGCTCGCAGGTCCACGGAGGCCGGGTGACGCACGCTAGTGTCTGCGTGTGTATCTGTTGGTACTTGTGTGTTGTTGTAACAAAACAGTGCCCAAGAACTACGCTCACATTCCAGGACCTCAGACTAGATCCCTTCGACGCCATCAAATCCCCGTACCCCGAAGGTGCTCGAAGAATGACGAACAAGAACTCCCTCTCGGACCATCAAGCACTCCTACACGGACATGAGACCCGATCTTCGGATCTGAAGGCGCCGAGTGTGCCGGCATGGACCCTCAAGATCTCCTTCATGGATCCGAAGCCCGATCCTGGAGTCCGACCCCGAAGATCGATCCCGCCGGAATCGAATCCCACCGACCCCCAGTGAACACCAAGTTCACCGAACCCTAATGTGATCCCCTCACCAAGACCCCTATTTTTATAAATGACATCTATATAAATTGCTGCATATTTATTGGTACATGCTTGCATACATATTATGGGTGTTTGGGGGTGTTTTGCCGATTCACCTAAATTAAATATGGGATCCATATGCGGGCAAATCTAGTCTTATATTGGTCCCATTTAAATTGGTGTAGCGAACCGGTGCTATCTTTTGCCATGTTAAGACAACATTTAAATTGTGGGGTATCTGAACAACTTGAACCACTTAAATAATTCCGGGACCTCGGTTCCGTTAATATTGCCTAATTGCATCGCATCTTGCCATGTCATACATCATACATGCATCATGCCCGATCTTTTGCCGTAGTATTAAATAGTGCATCCGGTGTTTATTCTAGTGTTTTGCTTCTTCGCGGATAAGGCCGTTGAGTTGATGTGAGCTTCGTCCCGACCTTTGGATGAACCTTCGGCAATGTTTTCAGGCGAGCATCTCCCCCTTTCTACCTATCTTACTTTTATAGTATTTATTCCCTCCTGTTGATCTATTGCTATCTGTGTTGCGATGCTCTAGTTTTCGTGCCCGTGATATCCCTTGCAGCCTTATATTGCCTTGGACACATCCTATTACCTGTTGTTTGGTAGATAGTTGGACTTGCGCGTCGTAGTCGCTTGCTCAAGTGCTGTTGCGTGTCATCGAGTACCACAGTTGTTGGAGTAATGCCTTATGCTTTATGTTGGAGATGGTCATGGCTTTAATTACTGTTTAATAACTAAAATTGAAAGTAGGTAAATGCAAAGGCACCGGTGGGTAATAAACAATATTTGGTTTTTAACCGCTCACTGGTGTCCCGTAGGACCCCGAGTTCTTGACACCTGTTCCGAGATCGAGCGCGCTAACCACATGTGGGGTGTGTGGGCACCCCCATCGATTTATTACCTGATTCCAAGTACTGTACTAGGGGCCACAAAGTAGTTTGGGGCTTTATTACTATCCTGTACTTATGCCATGCTTTACTGCTTTATTTATGATTGCGCGTGGAGCGCCTGTACTATTTAGGAAAGCGGAGTGTTTTCGCGGTATCGACAAGCCTAGTCACACTTTCGGGTTCCCAGTCGTTTACAGCCACTGACGCAAACCCTAGGTCCGTTTCGGAGCCGGCCAACTTCGTTGCGGGTAGCTTAGTGGGGTGGCCCCCATGTACTTGCTTTGGGTCTGGGAAACGTCATGACTTAGGCCCCGCCGACATACCGATGGGTGTATGTTAACTGATCTGGCAAAAAGGGTCGAAGTGCGTGTGGATACTTTGGTGCACCCCTGCAGGGTTAAATCTTTTCGAAAAGCCGTGTCCGCGGTTCTGGACGACTTGGAGCACAGTTCTCGATCATAGACAACTATAACTAAAGTTTACTGTTATAATTTGACTTGTATCCGATATGACTAGTAATCAGCTTCACTGCAACGGAATGGCTAAATAAAAGTACCAACAACTGCTGGGTTTGGGATATCTCATGCTAATTGTATCTGACTAGTAAGTGTTGCAACTACCACGGAATGGTTAACTAAAACTGCCCACTGCTTATTATATCAGGATGACTCATGCTATCTATATTTGACTAGTAATTGCCGCAACTATAACGGAATGAATAAAACTGCCAACTGTGTGAGTTCCTCGGATGACTTCCTCGTTTGGTCTCGAGGGGGAATACTAGGATGGGTATGTTTGGTGGTAGTATCAGGTTGGTTCCGGATAGGTCTTTCTTATCCCTCTCTGATAGCCGACAGTTATCTCGAGTCTCTATAGGTTGTTTAGTGCATGCCGCCCTGCCGCTCAGTCCACCATACCTATGTAGGCGAGGACCGCCGAATTCTAGCCTCGCCATGTACTGGCCTCAGTACTGACCGCTCTCTTTTTCCTTTGCCCTTTGTCGGCACCCCTTTTGTTTAAGCAGGTTTGAGATCGACGTTGTTAGCAGGGTTACCCTTCCGGCTTGGCCTGGGCAGGGTTATGGACGCCATTGGTTATTCTTCAGGGCTCTTAGCCCAATTTGCATCTTGTCCGTACTCGGACGTTGTATCGATTTCAAGGTGATTTGGATCTTTGTACTGTAAATCTGTATTCTTGACTCTTTGAGTCGCTGTTGTATATATATTTTTGTGGGTTCCATCGAGGACTATTGTGAAATGATATTACTTCGTTTTCCACCCGCACGCAAGTGCCTGGTGGGCACCTTTGAATTGTTTCTATGCGGGTTTGGCGGGAAGCGCTGAAACTTGCATAGGGCCGATTCTGAGGGTGTTACAGAGTGGTATCAGAGCCTAGCAGTTGCGATACCCCACAAGTCCAGCCTGTAGGATAACCTAGCTAACGGCCGAAGTAGAGTGTCAAAACTATTTTTGCAAAATCGGTTGGATAGTTCTGATTAGGTCGGATTTTACTCCTTACCCCTCTGCTGCTATCCTCTCACCTCTGCGTGTTTTGAATCCGCTCTCTTCTCTCTCTTCGAGTCCAGGACTTCTCGTGGTTGGGTTCCATCGTACCTTCAGGGTTTCGCTTCCTCCTTTGGTAACGGTGTTGCTACATCTGGTCTTCATGCTATCCAAGGAATCCTTCGTCTGGTGGACTTCTCTTTGTTCCTTCTCGTGCCTTCCGGTGTTTTCTGACGCGACGACATCATCTACGCTAGATCTGATGCAGAGTCTGCATCACTCCTTTGTTTCTGAACCTCGATTGTCGGGATCTTCAGTCTGATTCCGAGAATGGTTGCATGCTTTTCTACTGATTGTGCAGAGTAATAGTTTGGGTGCGTGATGGATTGGCCCCCATGCCGACTACTCACTCTATTCGCTTGTGTACATTGAAGTGGATGAGAATGCATCGGTTCTCTCTTTCTATCGAAGTGAGAGGTGGCTTTATTTGTTGATACCTCTACCTTCGACCTTTTGTTCCCGGAGTGTTCTCTCGACGATCACGGACAACGACCTCTTGTTAGTGGTGTCGCGAGGATCTACACGAAGCGAGAAGACGCAGATCGCCGACCTTCTTTCCGGTACCATGAGGCGGATCTCGAGGGCGAGATCCATTGTTAGTGGTGTCGAATTGTGGCGCCCCGCAAAAACCACTACTAGAAAATCGCGGTGTTTTTGTGTTGCGCATCATCATGACCGCATGCTCATGTCATCATGTCACCTTGCATTAGCGCATCGTCATGTCATCTTGCATTTGTTTGCATAAAACTATTTTCGGAAAAACCTATTTTTGTTTTCTAAATACCCCGTCTTTAATTCAAATTAAAACTCGGGTCTCCGGGTTATTTTTATTTTGTCTACCAACGGTTTGCAAAAGCCCCGTTTCAAATAATAAATATTTTTTTATTATTTTTAGGAGGCAGCCCGCCAGGCCCGAAAGCCTGACCGGCCACCTCCAAAATTCCTAAAACTACCCAATCCTATTCTACCCAGCCCCCTCCACATCACCCCGGCCAACCAGAGCTCGCCACATCAGCCTGACCCTAAATCTCCACCAATCGCCAGCCGCCCGATTTTCTCCCCAGGCCCCCTGGCCGGCCCCACACGCGGACAAAATTCCGCCTGGGCGCGCACACACCTGTAGCCGCCGTTTTTCCCGCCCGCTCCCGCGACCTGGTCCACCTCCCCGCGCCCAACTCCCCCGCCTGGCCCACTCACCCAGCCAGCCCCGACCGACCACCCCGGTCCCCGCGCCCTGGTCCACCACTTCGATCCCCGCGCGACCGCATCCCCTCCCACCTACCGCGCCCGTCTCCCCCGCGTCTTCCTCCACGCCACCGGGACCTCCGTCCCCGGCCGCCGAGTGCCCCCGCCACCGAGCCGCGTCGCCCGACGGCGCCCTCCTCTCCTTCCTCTCCCCCGGCCCCAGCCAGGGCTCCGTCGCTCCTCGCCGCCCGCCTCTGCTCTCCCCGCCGCCCCGCAATTCCTCTCCGCCGGCCGCCCCGCAGCGCGCGCTCCGCCCCAATCCCCGCAAGGCGTGGCTCCCGTCCTTGGCGTCGCTGCCTCCGCCATGGTATCTGGCCCACCCTGACGCGCCTCCGGTCGCCTCGCCTCCCGCGCCCAGTCTACCTCCTCGCGGCCTCACCTCCTCGCAGTTGACCACGTCGACGTCGCCCTGCATCCGGCCGCATCGCCCAGCGCCTCTTCGCCGTTGGGTCCGCCGCCAACCACCTGCGCCGTGGAGCCTGGCCCCCGCGCCTCGCGTCCGCGCGTCGGCCTCGTCTCCCTGCGGGCCCGCGAGCCATCGTGTTGCGCGCCCCCGAGCACCTCTGCCTCGCGTGCGCCGCCGCCCTGCAAGCTCATGGCGGCCTTCGCTCTTCTCGACTCGATGCGCAGCGACGCCGAGTTTCTGCACCTTTGCCCTGCCGCTCAGGCCCCGCGCCATGGGGTTCTCGTCGTCGTCCTTGGCGCCGCGTCACACCGGTCGACGCCCTCGCCTTCCGGCTTCGCTGCCCTGACCTCATCGCCAGGCCGCCCGTGGTCGTCGTCCCCGCAGGCCCTGCCTCCTGCCCGGCTGCAAGACAACCTCGCCGGGGATCTCCTTTGTCCGCTGCCTCGCTCGCAGGTCCACGGAGGCCGGGTGACGCACGCTAGTGTCTGCGCGTGTATCTGTTGGTACTTGTGTGTTGTTGTAACAAAACAGTGCCCAAGAACTACGCTCACATTCCAGGACCTCAGACTAGATCCCTTCGACGCCATCAAATCCCCGTACCCCGAAGGTGCTCGAAGAATGACGAACAAGAACTCCCTCTCGGACCATCAAGCACTCCTACACGGACATGAGACCCGATCTTCGGATCTGAAGGCGCCGAGTGTGCCGGCATGGACCCTCAAGATCTCCTTCATGGATCCGAAGCCCGATCCCGGAGTCCGACCCCGAAGACCGATCCCGCCGGAATCGAATCCCACCGACCCCCGGTGAACACCAAGTTCGCCGAACCCTAATGTGATCCCCTCACCAAGACCCCTATTTTTATAAATGACATCTATATAAATTGCTGCATATTTATTGGTACATGCTTGCATACATATTATGGGTGTTTGGGGGTGTTTTGCCGATTCACCTAAATTAAATATGGGATCCATATGCGGGCAAATCTAGTCTTATATTGGTCCCATTTAAATTGGTGTAGCGAACCGGTGCTATCTTTTGCCATGTTAAGACAACATTTAAATTGTGGGGTATCTGAACAACTTGAACCACTTAAATAATTCCGGGACCCCGGTTCCGTTAATATTGCCTAATTGCATCGCATCTTGCCATGTCATACATCATACATGCATCATGCCCGATCTTTTGCCGTAGTATTAAATAGTGCATCCGGTGTTTATTCTAGTGTTTTGCTTCTTCGCGGATAAGGCCGTTGAGTTGATGTGAGCTTCGTCCCGACCTTTGGATGAACCTTTGGCAATGTTTTCAGGCGAGCATCTCCCCCTTTCTACCTATCTTACTTTTATAGTATTTATTCCCTCCTGTTGATCTATTGCTATCTGTGTTGCGATGCTCTAGTTTCCGTGCCCGTGATATTCCTTGCAGCCTTATATTGCCTTGGACACATCCTATTACCTGTTGTTTGGTAGATAGTTGGACTTGCGCGTCGTAGTCGCTTGCTCAAGTGCTGTTGCGTGTCATCGAGTACCACAGTTGTTGGAGTAATGCCTTATGCTTTATGTTGGAGATGGTCATGGCTTTAATTACTGTTTAATAACTAAAATTGAAAGTAGGTAAATGCAAAGGCACCGGTGGGTAATAGACAATATTTGGTTTTTAACCACTCACTGGTGTCCCGTAGGACCCCGAGTTCTTGACACCTGTTCCGAGATCGAGCGCGCTAACCACAGGTGGGGTGTGTGGGCACCCCCATCGATTTAGTACCTGATTCCAAGTACTGTACTGGGAGCCACAAAGTAGTTTGGGGCTTTATTACTATCCTGTACTTATGCCATGCTTTACTGCTTTATTTATGATTGCGCGTAGAGCGCCTGTACTGTTTAGGAAAGCGGAGTGTTTTCGCGGTATCGACAAGCCCAGTCACACTTTCGGGTTTCCAGTCGTTTACAGCCACTGACGCAAACCCTGGGTCCGTTTCGGAGCCGGCCAACTTCATTGCGGGTAGCTTAGTGGGGTGGACCCCATGTACTTGCTTTGGGTCTGGGAAACGTCATGACTTAGGCCCCGCCGACATACCGATGGGTGTATGTTAACTGATCTGGCAAAAAGGGTCGAAGTGCGTGTGGATACTTTGGTGCACCCCTGCAGGGTTAAATCTTTTCGAAAAGCCGTGTCCGCGGTTATGGACAACTTGGAGCACAGTTCTCGATCATAGACAACTATAACTAAAGTTTACTGTTATAATTTGACTTGTATCCGATATGACTAGTAATCAGCTTCACTGCAACGGAATGGCTAAATAAAAGTACCAACAACTGCTGGGTTTGGGATATCTCATGCTAATCGTATCTGACTAGTAAGTGTTGCAACTACCACGGAATGGTTAATTAAAACTGTCCACTGCTTATTATATCAGGATGACTCATGCTATCTATATTTGACTAGTAATTGCCGCAACTATAACGGAATGAATAAAACTGCCAACTGTGTGAGTTCCTTGGATGACTTCCTCGTTTGGTCTCGAGGGGGAATACCAGGATGGGTATGTTTGGTGGTAGTATCAGGTTGGTTCCGGATAGGTCTTTCTTATCCCTCTCTGATAGCCGACAGTTATCTCGAGTCTCTATAGGTTGTTTAGTGCATGCCGCGCTGCCGCTTAGTCCACCATACCTATGTAGGCGAGGACCGCCGAATTCTAGCCTCGCCCTGTACTGGCCTCAGTACTGACCGCTCTCTTTTTCCTTTGCCCTTTGTCGGCACCCCTTTTGTTTAAGCAGGTTTGAGATCGACGTCGTTAGCAGGGTTACCCTTCCGGCTTGGCCTGGGCACGGTTATGGACGCCATTGGTTATTCTTCAGGGCTCTTAGCCCAATTTGCATCTTGTCCGTACTCGGACGTTGTATCGATTTCAAGGTGATTTGGATCTTTGTACTGTAAATCTGTATTCTTGACTCTTTGAGTCGCTGTTGTATATATATGTTTTTGTGGGTTCCATCGAGGACTATTGTGAAATGATATTACTTCGTTTTTCACCCGCACGCAAGTGCCTGGTGGGCACCTTTGAATCATTTCTATGCGGGTTTGGCGGGAAGCGCTGAAACTTGCATAGGGCCGATTCTGAGGGTGTTACAAACGCCATCGCCGCCGTGGAAGGCTTCTCCCTGGGTGGCGCGCGCGGACCTGTCCGCCAGCGTCCCTTCCCGTCCCTCCCCTTCCCTCCCCTCACCACCATCGCCTCTTCCACTCACCTCTCCGTCGACTCCCCCGCATCCGCATCCCGTCGGGGTCAGCAGGACATCTGACATCTCCAGTTGTAGAAATGACGTGTCCTTGAGGTTGAGCACGGGGAGAAGGTGGGGGGTCGTGGGCGTTAGTGGCGCTGCCAACACCATGCATCTCCATATCGTCGGTGGCGCGCTCGACGGGCTCGATGGCTGTAATAAGGTCATCAAGGCTAGCAAGAATATGGAGCTTGCCTTCCTTGGCTAGGTCTGCACCTCCCGAACCGTCAGGGTGGAGCTCCTCGGTGCTTTCCCGGACGAGATGGCCGTCAAGGACCGCCTCGACTTATTTTACTCCGTTTAGATCCGAAGGTGCTCCGGTGTATAAAACCATTTTCTGACCAAGTGATGGGTGCTCTTTCTTTCAGGTATCAGACAAAAGTTTCTTTATTGTCACTAATATTCATGTCTTTGGTACTGATGTTGGCAATTTAAGTTCACGTTCTCTCTCTATTTACCACCTGGGTACAATTACTTGGGAGTTCACATAGATCAGCAGGCATGGCAGGACTATACAGTTGGATTTCATTGTCATCGGCAGTGAGGTATACCTTCGAGAATTCAAACACTTTTTTACTCGCTCCCTCCAATAAACTACATGAATTGTTGGAACCAATATGTGACCCTCCTTTTCCAAACCAAGATATTATTATCTTCATATGTTGTATTTGAACATCACGAATGTTGTCTTCTTTTGACCATTACAATGTTGTTTTTCTATAAGTACTTAACCCTTCTCATTCGGGTATAGCTCAACCAACACTTATTTAATCCATCTTTCCAAGCTACAGAAACAATCCACCTGATTATACTATGGTAAAGGATTAAGGACAAATGGTTCCGCTACCGCAAGAGAACATGACATACAGAACAGCCTGAATTTTCAGTTACGTATAGAACACACTGTTCAAGAAGTACGCTATCCAGTACATGCGGCGTACTGATACGGAGCAAGGATACCAAATTATCGATGTAACAGTTCCAACCGCGTTGGTTTTCATGCTTGGTTCATGACGATGGCTGGTCGACAAGGGATAGAGGAGATCGAGGTGAACGGTCTGTTGTTGCCAACGCCCTGGCGACTTCTCTTGCTTCCCGCGACATCTCGGATGCTACATGTTTGGTCCATCAAGTATTAACCAGTGTGTATATTAGTTTTTTTCTTGAAGTATCAATAAATTTTAACCGCAGCTGTTGAACTGGTTTAGCAGTAACATTCAACTCATCATCTTGGAGCTGAAATGGGCACCATGAGCAACTGTTGGCCTCTTTAAGAGGATTCACAACCTAAAGAAGGCATAATCTCATGGTGAGTAACATAGCCAGATGGTGAATCATTTCACCGTAAAAATCATTTTACTACAGACTCTCGGTTTTTGTTGTTATATTATTCTGAATATGGGAGCACAAAAATAAAATTCCGACTATGAGAGCTCAATTATTATATGCATGGATATTATCAGAATATTGTAGAAGGCAGAACCGTTTCACTAGCTAATAGTTCTATGGTGCTTCTGATTTATAATTGCTGTGTCTCTAATTACTCAGAGTTTCTGAAATTGGGCTTGAAGGTTGCATCCTGGCATGCTGAGCGTAAGGTATTTGCCTTATTTTTTAGTTCAGTTTTCCCGGATGATTTTTGGGGACTAATTTCGATTTCTCTTTTGCCCTTCTCTGAAACGGCGGGTGGTGGGGTAAACTGCAGGGTCTGCTCGCTTGTGCGTGTCGAGCTTAGTCACTGTACCATAGCGGACGACGACTACAAAGGTGACGGTGTTGATTGGATTGGGTAAGTTGTCCCCGCCCCTCCTAGCAACTAACAGGTGAGCTAGCTCCGTCCATGCTCGATGAGGAAAGAAGACTCGAGCTTCCAGGCCATTTTTACTACGGAGCTAGGTATGTACCCTCAGTCGATTTCTTTCACTATGTGAAGCAACACTCAGTCTCTTTGTTTTTAACCAATCGGACAACTACTCCACAGAGTTCTATGCTTAGAAGACAAAGGAAGTGGAATTTTTTTGGACGCCTACCTGCTATTAGCTGCACTTTGTTATGCTTAGTTTTTGAAAAAAAATACATAGAAGATTATATTCAGGTGTCATTCTGCCTCTTGCTTTCTCAAACTCCTATCTATACTATTTGTTCCATATGTTATAGCAGAATATGATGTCTTGTGAACAATTATTGCAAGATAAATCATCATCATCATACTATCTTTTAAAGACGGAAGGAATAACGCTCGATTAGCGACCCACGTCAACCGCCGGTGTTGATCCATTGTACTGTAGATTCCCGATTTTATCGAAGTCATCTGATATATTGACAAGCCTTGCTAATAACAAGTTATGTTTACAGGACCTTGCTAACCTTCAGGTCTGAGCGCTCAGTCGACAACTTTTTATCATTGATTAAATCACAACGTTCAGATATATGTCTAACAAGTTTTGTTTACAGGACCTGGCCGATCTTCAGGTCTGAGCGCTCAATCGACAACTTTTAAATTTCATTGATTAAATCACAACATTCAGATATGTCTCCTCCTTCGGCATTCACGGCCTGTACAACGGTTGTACAGTTACTCTCAAAATTAAATGTGCCATGACGCATGGATTAGCAAGATCGATGCCCTCTTTCAGAGCATGAAGTTCAGGTTTCTTATCGTTCAGGAAATTGGCGAAGTTGCAGGCAGCCAAGAAGATCATGCTGCAGTCTGAAGTTCTGTCCACTACACCGAGGCTGGCTTCCTCTGTTTCTGCAGAAGAGTATGTTGATCAAGGTCTCTGATACTTGAAATAGATTCTAATTATGCCTAAAATTATACTGTGCTTACATGACCCTAGATAGTTGTACGAAACTGTGAATTTGCATCTTAAATTCTAAACAATCTTTTATGTGCATCCTGATTGTTCATGTATTATAGATAACCTGTGGATTTGATCATACGTCTGACTCAGAACTACATGGGCTATGGGTATGGAGCCAAAATTATGAACTTAAATACCAAGTCACTTCGAAAACTCCTGTGATAATGACCTACCCGTGCTATGCAAGCGCAATTGGTCATTAAAAATCTGAAATTTATGAGATTTCATGACTTATTGTCAATTTGTTCTCTTGCAGTTGCAAATAATTAGCATCACAAAAGACTGCCCTCAACCTTTTGGAGGCTGAATATGAGGGGTTATATTTCATTCATTAATGTTCAATTAGTAAATTTTTTGCTTCAGTGGCATGTCATGAAGAACTAAATAATATCCTACTAGAAGCACCAAAAACTATCATTGTTGGATTGTTCGTGTCATAATATATATTTTTCCAAAATTATATAGAGCTAAAAGAGAAAATTGTTAGAAGCCATTTCGCATGGATACTATGTAAGCATAGCTAGGGCCATTGATGCATTCAAAAAACGACATCTGTATCTTTCAGTTAAAGTTATTTGTAGTGTTCCTTGCCTTACAAGTAGTTCTAAGTTACCTGAATTTGTTCAACTATAGATAGTGATGTTTTCATTGGAACACAAGGAAGAATTCCAAATTTACCATTAGTTATTGGCCTCACTATCATTATTTTACCAAAGATGAACCTAGATGATTTCCTTCTATAAATTGTTCTTTCATGAATTTATCAGTTAGTGTTCCTATGTTTTATTGAGAAGTCTATGGTGCTTTGTTTCCGGTCGAGTTTAAGTTCCGGAAGATCATTGGCTAAAATAGTTAGCTACTACTGTATAATAATATTATATGTCAGCAAAATAGTGCATCTATTATTTAACTCTTCTTTTGCTAATTACAGTATGGAAACTAGAGTTCTTAAATGAGCCCTTTTACCGGCTCCTGTTAATCTGGTTTTGGTTACAGAACCCATTCCGGGAAGTTTATCTCTGGAGATTCGTTAAAACAATGGACCTGACTGCTTTGAGGCTAATTGGATGACCAAGGTGATACTCAGACAGTTAAGTTCAGATATCTACAGCTAACAACACAATCTGGGAAATAGGAACAAGGAGCAGAATATTGTACGAATTGAGGCTTCTCTTTATTGACCATCAGGTATGTTCTGAACATAATAACTTCTTATCTATATGACGCAGCTTTGAAGAACAAGGACTGCATCACGTCATTGAATGGAAGACAGCTTCACCGACAATGTTCCTGTAGCACAGATGCTGACCAGCACAATCTTCCATGGAGCGCCCCATGTGCGAATTGCCGACTATGCCCATGCCGACAGCCCCTTCATCAACGTAGCCAGCTCGCACTTCCAAAGCCAAAGACGAGGCCAGCTATTATGCTTGACCCAGAAGACCAATGCATTCAGGCCAGCAAGTTATGTACCGTCGCGCGCACCTTACTCTGTATATTATCACTAGAGTACAGTAGAAACAGAAGTACCACTCCTATGTAAAACCATCCTATCTATCCGGCAATGCCGTCTGACTAGATCCAACAAGAACATATAGCGGCACTCTCAGTGTAATGGATCGCAAAATATAGTTGAAATATATCTACTTCCTTTCTTATATTGTACACACTATTTGATCTTAAGCAAATGAGTTGTCATGGGCGCGGCGTGGCGCCGCGCCACTTTTCCTAGTACCTGGGATAATAGAAGAGATGGCATGGCAAACGTTCAGGCTAGATTGGACAGAGCGACTGGCTGTGAGTTGTTCTTGCATCTTTTCCCCCACACTCGAGTTGAACACATTATTACAGAAGAGTATGACCACTCGGCTCTTTTAATACGTGTGGAGGCTACCCCAAATTCCATCCTGAATAGGGAGCCAAGAAGATTTCAGTTTGAGGAAATGTGGACAAGGCATGACACTTATGATGATACGGTGATGGAACCTTGGACGCAGAGTAATCATTTCGGTTCAGGCGTGCATGCTTTATGTAATCATCTACAGGAGGTGTCAAACCAGCTTAGAAGATGGAGCTTTGATACCTTCGGGTTAGTACAAAAGGAAATAAAACGCCTCAAAACACAGTTGGCGGAAGCTAAGGTACAGGCTTTAGTTTCTAATTCTGTGTCTGAGGTTAGAGACCTGGAAAGACAGCTCCATGAATTATATGAAAGAGAAGAGGTGAGACAGGAATGGCTTAAGGCTGGTGATCGAAACACGCGTTTCTTCCAAAATCGTGCTTCTCACCGGAGAAGAAAGAACACAGTTCGCTTTCTAAAACGTGATGATGGGAGTCGTTGTGACACTGATTTGGGATTGAGAGAAATGGCATAGGGATTCTATAGAAACTTATATTCTTCAGAGGGTTCAGCCAATATGGACAGAATTCTGGACCGTATTCAGAATGTTGTTTCTTGAGAGATGAACGAAAAGCTGACTGCAGCTATCTCAGACAAAGAAATTGAATCGGCGTTATTCCAGATGGGCCTGACTAAATCGCCAGGCCCAGATGGACTGCCGGCTCTATTTTTTTCAACGCCACTGGGCGGAAATAAAAACTGAAGTAAAAACTGAAGTGTGTAAGGCTATGAGGGATTTTTTGGCGGGAAGAGACTGCCCTTCGAATTTCAATGATACTATTCTTGTGCTGATCCCAAAAGTTCAGGCGCCAGAAAACCTGACCCAATTTAGGCCGATTTCTCTGTGTAATGTTTTATATAAACTTGCACGCAAGGTGGCGGCTAATAGGCTGAAGAGGGTTTTGCCGGTGTTAATTTCAGAAGAGCAGAGTGCTTTCGTCCCTGGGAGGCTTATAACTGATAATGTTTTTATTGCCTACGAATGCACTCATGCGATCAGAACAAGAAAAAGGAAAACCCCTCTATGTGCTATAAAGTTGGATATGGTGAAAGCTTACGACCGAGTGGAAAGGATTTTTTTAGAAAAGATGATGCTGAAATTAGGCTTCTCCCAACAATGGGTGGTCCTGATCATGAGATGCATCACTTCTGTTCGGTTTTCGGTTAAGCTAAATGGTGGTTTATCTGATCCGTTTACTCCTTCTCGAGGTCTAAGGCAGGGGGACCCAATCTCCCCTTACTTATTTCTTTTATGTGTTGAAGGTTTCTCAGCTTTGCTCAAGGAGGCTCAATCGGAGAATGATTTGAGAGGTGTCAAGTTTGGAGCAAGTGGGCCACATATTACACATCTGCTCTTCGCTGATGATAGTATTGTCTTTTTGGAAGCCACCTCTCGAAGCATGCAGCTTCTAAAGGGTATTCTGCATGATTATGAACAAAGTTCAGGACAAAAAGTGAATCTTCAGAAGTCGTCCATATTTTTTGGACATGGCTGTCAGAACAATATTAAGAACTCTATAAAAAGCTCTATTGGAATCTCTTGTGAGGCCCTTTCAGAACGGTATCTGGGACTGCCCACCATTGTTGGCCGATCTAAGGAGGGAACCTTTCAATATCTTACTGAACGTTCTTGGGGAAAAGTTAAAGGATGGAAAGGGCAAGGGATGTCCAAAGAAGGGAAGGCGATTCTGGTTAAATCTATTTTGCAGGCGGTACCGGCGTACACAATAAGTTGTTTTCAGCTCACAAAGATAAACTGTAAGCAACTTAGTTCGGTGTCGTCGAATTTTTGGTGGGGTGACAAAGATGGAAGAAAGAATGTCCATTGGATTGGCTAGGACAGAATGTGCAGAAGCAAGCGGAATGGTGGGATCGGCTTTAGAGATTATGAATGTTTTAACCAAGCCTTCTTGGCTAAACAGGGATCGAGAATGATTACTCAACCTGACTCTTTTTGTGCCAGAGTGTTAAAAGCGAGGTATTTTAAGGATTCTGAGTTCCTTCAAGCAAAGTGCCCGAACAGGGCATCCTACACATGTCGGGGTATTATTCATGGCAGTAAGTTACTGATGAATGGTCTTGTGTGGCGGGTAGGTGATGGATCTAAAATCAGGATTTGGACGGATAACTGGATTCCCCGCTCCGGGGCAAATTACCCACTGGGGTTTTTGCTTGATGACCGTCCTATGTATGTTAAGGATCTGATAGTTCAGGGAGGTGGAGCATGGAATGAGGAGGAATTAAGAAAACACCTTGTTCCAGTAGATGCGGAGGATGTGCTTAAAACCCCAATAGGGAGGCCAGGATCATCTGATTTCCTTGCTTGGAATTTCACAAAGAATGGTATTTTCTTTATACGATCTGCTTATCATTTAGCCATTGAATTGAAGAGAAATGCTACTGGCCGTGTTGGATCGTCCAGATCGTGTGATGAGCACAAAGGGTGGCTCAGTGGCTGGCTTTATGGGACTCTCAAGTTCCAGGAAAAATGAAAGTTCACTGTTGGAGACTCATGGAGAATGGTCTGGCTGTTGGTACCGAACTTTGTCATAGAAAAATCAAGGACGGCGTGGTCTGTCCGGCGTGCGGCAGAACTGAAAATTTGGTACATCGGTTTTGGACTTTCCCTCACTCGAAGTCTACTTGGTCTTTGTTGCAAGAGAAGACACAGTGTAACCTGGCCCTCCCACCTAAGCTCTTGAGGTGTCATTCAGAGTTGAAAGGCTGGCTTCTGGATTGGATAGGGAAGGCGTCGAGTGAGGATATCTCGTGGCTATTCACCATGTTGTACAATCTTTGGCAAGCGCGCAACGATTTAAGGGAAACAAAGAGGATGGAGGATCCTAGGACAACTGCCCTGAAAATTGTTGTAGAGGTTGAGGAATGGAGTAATATTCAGAAACCACAACAGGTTGTAAGTGTAAAAAAGGTTGAGCATTGGCTCACTCCGGATGAGGGCTGGGTGAAAGTGAATGTCAATGGCACTTTCCGCGGCGTGGATGGAGTAGGAGGAGGTGGTGTGGTTATCAGAGACCACCATGGTAGCTTCTTAGTCGGGGCATGCCATTTTTTCCCCATCTACTCGACGCTGAGGGGGCTGAACTTCAGGCGTGCAAGCTAGGACTCCATCTAGCCCGAGACAATGGATTACGTGTGGTAATTCTGGAAATGGATTTAAGTGGTTTGGCTGCGAAGCTACAGAGGGAGGAGCAGGACCGATCTACTCATGGGCCGATGATTGAGGACATAAAATCACTTCTTCGAAGTTTTGATCATTCCTCTGTTCATGTGGTGCGGCGTACGGCGAATGAAGCGGCGCACTTGATGGCTAAGGAAGGCTGCGATAATAATCTGTGTAATGTATGGGCTGGGATGCACCTATGTGTATTTTGAACCAGTTGGCACTTGATTTGGCCACTTAATATAACGCAGTTGCTTAATTAAAAAAAAAACTTGCAAGGGCTCACGAGCGATCTGAATGAACTGGGCCGACCTTACAAGCCCATCTAGAGTAGAGTCCATACTTCTCCCGATGTAACTCTCGGTTGTTTCCAGAAAAAAATATCTCACAAGGGAAGACACAGCCGACGATCGATTCCCCACCGCAAACCCTAGTCCCGGCGATACTAGGTGGCAATGCCGCCACGACGAGGCTGCCGGGAGCAGGACCACTCGCCGGCGACCGGCCACAAGGGACGCGATCAGGACACTCCGTCGCATGCGCCGCCATCGTCCGCCGTCAATGCTGCTGTAGCTTATGAGGTTTGTTTTTCTTCCGATCTTCTTCCAAGAAAAAGGAAATCGGTGACCTGAACGAACTACTGAATTTTTGAACATCGAATTTATCACCTAGAAAAAAACCCAATTCTTTGAATCTTCGACATCCTTGGAATATTTATGTGGAAATCTAAAAACTATGTGTCCTTTGCTTCAATCATAACGACTGTCTCCCGTTTGTAGAAGAAAAAGAAGCCTGATGAGGAGCACCAGCAGGCCGCACTGCCAGACGACCTCCTCACCGAGATCCTGTCACAGGTATCCTACAGGTCGCTCTGCCGCTTCAAGTGCGTGTCAAAGCCATGGCTTGTCCTTTGCTCCAGCATCGACATCCACAGGAGGTCACCGCGGGCCGTGTCCGGCTTCTACTTCATCGCCAATAGCAGCAGCAAGGGCCTCACTTCCCGTGATTTGACCACGGGTGGCCTCCCACTGGCTGATCCAACTCTGGCATTTTGGGGCGGCCATGAACACATCGCTATCAAACAGTGCCGTGGCGGCGGCATTCTCTTTTGCAAATGCTGGGAGTCATGTTCTCAAGAAAAAAACAGTTATGTCGTTCGCAATCCTGGCACCGAGGAGTGGATCGTGTTGCCGCTTGTAGAATTCCCGGACCAAGTGGATGGTCACCGTTTTGATTTATATGGAGCCGAACGTTTTTTGTGTTACGATAGAGTCAACCCCTCCAGATTTGTGGTAGTTCTGCCCATGACAAATGGTTTTGGACAAACCAGAGAAGTGGCTATCTACTCGTCGGAGACTGGACGATGGACTTCCATGGAAAAAGTCAGTCGAGTTCCGAAACTATGTTGTTGATGATGGATTGTGGTCAAGGGGCTATCTTCCTGAATGGCAGGAAGCATTTCACATCCTTTCCTTCTTCAATGGAGTAGTAGTAACAGTGGACATATAGGGGCAGGTTTGGATGGAAATTGAAGTGCCAAAAGACCATGGTTTAGATTCCATTGGACAGTCTCAGGGATATTTGTATTACCAACTCTCTGTTTGTGTTCTTGAGGATTGTGGTAATGGAAACATCTTGGAACTGTTTGGAAAGAATTATCCTGATTACGACGAGGCCTACGATATTGCAATCCATCCAGATTGTAATTTAATTTTCCTTTATTGGGTTGGAGATGACAATATCATATGATATGAATAATCAGAAAGTGCATGTTATCTTGCACTTCTAAAGAATTTTTGGCTGGTCCAATCTCATATAAATCATCTGCTGATATGGTCCAATCTCCTTGTTTTGTGGCACTAGCTTGGATATGCACTAACTCCTATTTCTGCCTCTGAATCTGATGGTGTTTGGGTGCATGCCTATTTGTGGCTTTGCACGTACCGGTGGTGTTTGGGTCCATTGATAATCTTCAGTTATATGAATGAATCTTGTCAGTAATCTACTCGTGTGGGCTAAATTTGAGAGAATATATTGCTATCTATGTTTGAAATAATTTTTATTTCCATTATTTCTTGCAAATATATTTACCGTGCAATTTGTTTCCATTGGCATCAATTATTTATGATGCGCTATGTTTTCTGCACTTGGAAGCATTACTCTCCCATTTGCTTTATTTGAAATGGTTACACTTTTGCAGTAACGAAAACATAATGTAGTTGATGGGCCTTTCTATATTGTTGTACGTACAGAGAGGGTACAGAAAATATGCGGCTTATCAGAACATGATTTTTTTGGTATGTTGTTTCTTTCTTTTTTTTTAGCGGAAGATAACTTAATTTTACCAAGGGGTAGAGAACAGCATAGTTCTTTCACTAGTATGTTTCCACTTTAGACTGGGGCAACACCACACAAGTTTGCTAGTCATCATTGTACTTCTCAATTCTTTCTTTTGGTTAAGCTGTCCATGACTAATATTTTTCCTCTTGAATTCTTATAGATCATATTGTAACTTACAGAACCTCCTTGTCCATTACCTAGCCTCCTAAGTTTTGTATGGAGTCCCTAGTATGCAAATGTAGTTCTTTTCAGAATTTTAATTGATGGCTTCAAGGATCTATGTTGATTCTGTAATTTCGGAATTACAACAAGATTTACTTCTTTTCTTGAATGGAACTTGTAGGCAGGCTGCATATGTAGCACCAGTACTACCTTTGAACTCTGCAATGCATTGGACAAACTCAACATGATTTTAACATAAGTTGTAACCTCATGTTTATTGTCATTCAGATTTAGGACAGGAAAATCTCCAAAAAATTCCTCTTTGGTCAATCATATACAAGTCAAAGAACCATGGAACAAAAACCCCTTTCACTCATTGCTGCAGCGTCAAAGTTTATTCCACATGTAGCTTCCGCACTGATGGCGAAGCTCTTGCAGTGCACCTTGGGCTGGACTTGGCACACACTATGGGTTGCAATTGCCATAGAAGCAGAATTAGACTGTAGAAGTCATCGAGTATTGCTCAGCCGAAGAACAAATGTGGAACGAAACCACTGCCATTTACGCCGATTGCCTCGCTAGTGCCGGACTCATTGGGAAGGTCAAGTTTACTCAATATTGCAGTTCATGAAATAGCTAGTTCTTATTTTATTTCAAAAATTCATGTAATTGGGTTGATGAGCCCCCTAGCTTCTGATTGCAAGCTCCTGTATTATTTGATATCAATAAAGCTAGCCATGATGGCCTTCTAATAATCTAATTTATCCCCTTGTTTGATTGAAAATCCTAATTAAATTCATTCGTCAAACTCAAACATTACAAGCTAAGCCTAATCAAAACTAAACTTAAATTTCTTGGAATTCTACCATATTTGCTCACACTGAACAGATCAGTATTAGTATCTATATTTATCAATTGAAGGCAAGAATGATCTAATCCCATGACGTAGCACTCTTTGACTCAACTTATTTTTGTCTCCTACGTAGATATGTGTCATGACAGGTACTGTGAGATGGATGGTGCAAATTAACAGCAAGCCTAATCATCAACAGAAATATCGCAAGGCCGGCTGAGAAAAATATATACATACTGCAAATTCAGTAGGAGCCACTTTGGAGGCACATGAGCACTTGGTCAATTCACTAGCTTTGCTTCTAATCGCAAATGATAGCGCTGAGTCACATAAACTAAGATGTTTTATCAAGCCACTAATCATATCAAGAGGCCACTTAACCATATTTATCATCGAGCCGACCGCCATCAGCCCCAAAAAGGAGATGTCTTAAACAAAACCATCAGACCACAAGTTGGGCAACTTGCCCTTCACAGACAAACAGCAATAATGCACGGGTTCAGGTTCAGACGTCACAATCCCAAAACCATCAGCCGCATAAGTCACTCTCCCATGATCCCCATCTCCACCACACCTGATAGGATATCATCACAGCTCTGAATCCATATCCAGTCTGCCATGCATTTTGCTGCCATCTTGATCATTCATTACTGGAAACTGCCAGTGACCTATCACTGTTCTGTGCTAGAGACTAATAACAAGCACTGACCAAGCCAAGTATGCAGGTGCTTGGTTCAGCTGCATAAAACAGAGTTTGGTGAGAAGAAAGTACATCCATGCAAAGGTGGGTAGCAACATGTTACACCAATATTCTGTTTGTTAATTCACAACTTTGTACATATACTTTGCATAAGCAAATTTGTTGCCTTTCCATATATAATAACATGAGTGGTGCCAAGGAAGTACTGGAACCCTACATCAGGAGACATGGCTAACCTATCGACAAAGCGGCAATCATACAAGAAGGCAGGAAGGGGGCAGGCAGGTGAGGCAGATGGCACAAACACCCTGCATTAATCTGCAACCAACTGAAGCGGTATCTGTGTCAGCATCCAGTAATCCCTTGACCGGAACAAAGCACAATGATGTGCACCTCCCACCAAATAATGCTCCGTTCTTTCTGTCATGCTTTCCTTCCTGACAATAGGATAACACAGGTGGCTGCCGTTCATTTCTTGTTTTGTTTCCCACTGATCATTTACAACACTGCTCAGTGGATGGTGCTCCAAGGAAACATCAAAAGGAAAGCCTTTTGTCAAGTGTCCTGCCGCCTGCACTCTTCTTTTGACCGGAGATTGCCAGCTCAGAATTCCCGGGCATAGATGATGCCTTCTACAGTTCTCCATCACCTCTGATCTTGACAGACCGGTCACACACCCACATAGTGTCCAATGACATGGACAGAAGCTGGTCATTGCAAGATAGTGGGCACTATCAAGACCAGTTTGGCCAGACAGACAGACAGACAGTTTGGACACCATGGGGTAACCATAATTTGAGGCTTTTGAGCTTTCGGTAGGTATTTAACTGGATACATTGACCTATTGTGAGCAATCATCTTCCAGATTTAGCTTTCAGTAGGTGATTAACTGGATACATTGGATGCTTTCTCAAGCTTTTGATTCATGGAGTCTTCAGTTGAAACAACCCATCAGCGTTTTCCTTACCCTATCGACAACACGGTTCCTATTAGTTAGGCTGTTTGATAAGGGGAATTCTTTGCTGTCATCCAGCAGAAACCGGTAGACCTCCCATTGACGCTCCGATGCTGTTTGTCTCCCGATTTCAGCCTGAAATGAGGAAGGGGAAACATAAACACTAACTCCATTGTGAAAACTTATTTTGTACCTTCAGAATTAGTTTGTAGCGCTTACAGAGAAAATGCAGATCCCGAGTGCTTTTAGAGCCAAAGTAGCATCATAGAATACACGTGGCCGCCCCTTCCCGGACAGTTCAACAGGGTTAGCCACAAGGAGTTCTGTGTCAGGTCCACGGTTGACGATCATCACCCTGAGAGGATGGAGCATCTCGGACCTCATGCGTGACTGCAGAGCATCCTGTTTCTCCGAATCAATAACCTTCTTTCCATCTGCTTGCTTGATAAAAAGATCCACCTCTCGAAAACCTTTCTTATCCGACCAGAACCGCCCATAAGTGACCTATAAATAGAGTACCAAATCAGGATAATAAGACACACATAATAATTAGAACTATATAGAGGTGATAAATAGGCACAGTAATGCAAATCTATAACTACTTTTCTTTGTAAGCTGTCAATATTGCATTCTTTGGTGACTAATGCAATGGCCAGCCACACATTAGGAGTAAAAAAGAGGAGAATAATTTGTATGGTTGTAAAAGCAAACAAGGATTAGGCAACAGTTCATTTCTTTTGAAAGGCCATGCTGCCAAAACTTCAACCTACTTATCTATTTGATTGTCAGTATTTTCAGATACTCAGAATGTCTACAGTTCTCCCAGTACTTATTTTTCATACAACCTGAATTTTTCATGGGCTGTATTATTGAGGATTAAGAAGTTGTACCAAATCATTAGCTATGCACAAAAAATGCATATGTATATCTTCAAGTACCTTAATGCTGCAGTCCTTGAGCGTTCTCAACATGTCATAAATGAGACCCTTCTGATCTACACAAATAATCTGGAGCAGTGTGTGCGCAGGGCTCAGGGAATTGTCAAATTTGATGCTGGCCTTCTGCACCTTTTTCATCTCTGCAGAAAGAGATCCCGAACTGCTCTCGCAGTCATCTAGTTCCAGTCTGAACAATTCTTCAGAGATTGTCGGAGGAAGAGAAGAGAATCCTTGCTGGAACCCTTCTGCTGATAGGATTTCACAAGTTAGGGAAGGACCTAAGGTAGCTATCAGCATCGAGCAGGTCTCTTCCTGCCTTTCCTTCGTATGCAACAATTCCCTTCAGATAGAAACAATAACTGTCAAATATATAGTAGAGTTATTATGCCACCAACCGACACCATTTGTAATAGGCAGCAATTGACATTATAGCAGCAGCAATAGTGTCAAAGGTGAAGTTAATGCTTCAACAAAACGCATAAAGCAACGGACTTCAAGACAGCGACTTACATGCCGTCAGTGATGAAGAAGAGGTTGACAACTCTCCCGTCAGGCGTCGTCGACACTTTGACTCTCTGGATTATAAGCTCCAGGTCCGACAGGATATGTGTCACGTCTGAAAATCACATGGTGTAAAAAAAATCTGGATGCACAGACATTTACAGCACGAGGCAGGGCGAGACGTCCTCACCGTGCAACAGCCCTTTGCGGTCATCCGAGAAGAGCTTGAGGAGGTAGAACTGCGGGGGCCCCGGTGGGTTGATGTCATGGTAGAAAGGGATGGCGTATGATGAAGGGCACATGGACATGAGCCGGTTCTTGAGGCTATCCCAGCGGATGTTGATGGACTGCGAGCGTGGCACCACCCAGAAGATCACGTAGCACCATTGCCCGTCCGTGGACACGTCTGCTAAATCCGACAAAGACATGAATTTAGAGAACAATGATGATGATAGAGTTAAAGACATGGATTGCTGAATTAAAAAAAAAAAAACTCCAACAGGGTCATGTACAGGTGAAAAGGTTGCAATGTTTTGTCAGTGTTATGCTTGTGATTGAAGCGTTCGTTGATTAACTGTGTGCACACAGTATTATGGACATGAAAAGTCAGGTGCCAACGCCTATGGTTAAACAGCTGGCACACAGTAACATGTACTCATAAACCCACTGAGAGTGATTATACAGCACCATTGCCCGTCCGTGGACACGTCTGCTAAATCCGACAGAGACACGAAGTTTAGGCGACAATGATGATTCTAGAGTAAAAGACATGGATTGTTAAATTATGAAGCTGCAGACGAAACATGGATTTTGTCAGTTTTATGTTTATGATTGAAGCGCTGATGGTTAACTGTGTGCACACAGTATTATGAACATGGAAAGTCAGGTGCCAACGCCTATGATTGAACATCAAGCTCACAGTAAATTTGAAGCGTTACCGACCGACTGACAGTGATCATACAGCAACATGGACAGGGAAGTCAGAGGAGATGGCAACTTGGCCTGGGAAAAGAAAGCCTAGCTTTTCCAGAATCTAAAAGAGGAGATAATGATGCAATCAGAACAAATCACACGTGAGTGAGAGCTGTACACAGAATTCTGGGAAATCGATGAACAAGAAACAGCCCAAAAAAAAAATCCAGACCTTTCAGAGCCGATAAATTGCAAACAGGTCGAAAAGGGGTGTCAGGGAGAGGGGAAAGCCATTCCTCCACCCTCACCAACCACGCTAACAACACAGTAGAGAAAAGGGCAAAAGAGATAATTGTGAGATAATAACGAAGCAACTAACACCACCCAGCCTCGATACCGGAAAGAAGAAATCCATGCAATTCGCTCCCGGAAATCGCAATCGAACCAGGTAGTAATTCGATTTCCGCGAGGACAGACTGCAGGTGAATCGAGGCGAAGAATTTGGGAACAGGGTATTTTTTTTTTTAGTGGACTGGAAAAGAGTAAATTTGGGGCGGGAGGGCTCACCGCCGCGGGTGATGCGGAGGCCGAACTCGAGGATGGTGCGGCAGAGGTCGCAGCCGAGGCCGGCCTGGTCGGGGCAGTTGACGGTGATGACGTTGTCCTCGCCGTCCCCCGCCGCCAGCTCCATCACCACCGCGTCCTCCGCGCCGACCCCCGGCCCGAGGCCGCCTCCACCCAGCACCATCCTCCCTCCTCCTGCGCGCCCCCCTCCCGCCACAGGCATCTCCCGGCCGCCGAGATCCCTGATCCTTCCCGGCCTCTCCTCCCTGCCCGTCCGTCCGTCCCTCGTGCGTGGCTGCGCTGGGTCGGGTTGGAAACTTGGAACTGTGGAGCAGTCCCGTGTTTTTTTTTTTGTATGGATGGTGCGAGGCGGCGGGGCCGTTTCTATCGGTGGCTTGCAGGCGGGGCCCGCGGCTGAGTCAGCGTACGCGAGGCGCGTGCGGCGGGAGGTGGATGGGGGGCCACCTGTCAGGAAGCGGACGGAACCAAGTTTGTTTCGTTTCTGGTAGGCGTACCCGCGGGCTGGATGGAGTCCGGTATTCTGGTACGAGTCACTGTGGTCAAACCTAATACAGCTAGGCAATGCACCGAGATGGGGTACTATAAAACACGTGATACATTCTTTTTTTTTTTTTTGAAAAATTCAACCTAGCAGGAGTCGAAGGCACGCCGTCGTCCTCGCTCATCCATCACCGGAACTACGCAAATCTTGTCATAGTAGAACTTATTGTAGTGGACTGAGGGGGGAGTCATCGTGCTAAGACTCCAAAGAACCATCATCAACCATCGCCAATGATTACAACCGTATAGTAGATCGAAAGAGACAGACATGAAACCATACCAACAAACACGAAAACCGACCGGATCTCAGGATATTCGCCGGACGCACGACTCCACACGCCCTCCGCTTGCACTAGATGCACCACCAGAGCGAGGATAGGACGGGGGAAACCTTATTATGCCTTCAAGATGTACCACCGCTTCACATCCCAAAGAAAACGCTGGAAAAAACAAAACAAAGGATGGTAACCCTCCTTCTGACAAGAGGTCATGCTCTACAACGCCTCCATGGCCCTAAGACCACCGGAGACAGACGGACCGGTGATGTCACCGGCGACGGGGAAGGAACCCTAGATGGTTTTACATGGCGACTTCCAATCGCCTCTCTCTCATGCCTCGTACCAGTTCAAAAACACACATGATACATTCGATAGACAAATAGAGCGTTCTCTTGTGTTTGGTTTCTCACTCGGTGTTTTCAATATCTCCGATGGTAGGAAAGACAATGTGATCTTGTCCGTCTAATCCATTTCATCTCTAGCTAGAACGATCCCTAAATAAATAATAATATTTGTTGCATTTAGTGCCACGTCGGTTAATTAATGAGGTATATGATAAAGGTGAAGATGTCCGTTTTTATCATGCTAGTATTTTTTTTGGGAGATCTAGGTTTCCTCTTGGTTGGGCCTGGTTCGTGGGCCTAGCCGCTCCTATAGCGGACCAATGACACATGCTGGCTGGAGACACGAGTTAACTAGATCCATAGAATTGCGGTAACAAATATGTTGTCTTAAAAGGTCTTCGTATTAATTGAAGTCTTGCCTGTTGTACTTGTGCTAAACATCAATTATTCAACATAAATGGTCTTCATCCAAATCTATTGAGCCTGGCTATCCAACGATTAACAAGAAGATCCAAGAAGAGTGGATCTAAGAGAGTACTACTGCAAGAGAACGAGGAAAACTTGATGTGTCCCTACAGGAACAAAACCTGTAGGATGGAGTAGTTGTCCAAGAGAACAAAGAAATCGATGCCACCCTCACATGGCTTTGGAGGAACAAGTTGAGAGAGGGGAAGAGAAACATGGAAAAAAAAGCATCAGACAAAGACAACAACTGATGCACTAGACATCGAACAATGGAGATTTAGGGTTTTCGAATCAAATACCAAAGTGGCGTTATTCATAAGAAAATCAGGCAGAGGCGGGCCAAGCTAGGGCCAAAACATTGCATTATCCCTTTGCCCTGACATCGCCGCTTCATAGCTACGTCTCCAAGGAAGATGGGGAAGGTCGAAGAGGAAGACAAACGACGCTTTTTGGATATTTTAAATGAAGCAATGACAAATAATATAGCTCGGTGTCCGGACTTTTTTTTTGTTTGAGCTAACGGTCTCCGGAGAGGGTGGATATAGCATTTTTCTCTGAGTGACTCATCCCCTCTAGGCCACACGTGGTGGTGATGGATGTGTGGCTACCAACCGCCGCCATTCTATTATTCTTCCTCACCACCAAAAGTCTTCTTTCCATTTCTGGGAAGACATTGCAGATCTCAGCAGCACGCATCTAAACGCAGGAATACAGATCATATAAACCTCGTGGAGGCATGGAGAGATGAGATGCCCAAACATCTATGTTTTCCTTTCCCTGACATCGATCGTTGCCGGAAAATCTGTTATCGGCTGGACCTCTTATAGCTTAGCTGTCTAGTTTCAGGAGAAGGAAAGCCTATTTGTCTCCCAAAACCAAAAGAGGAGAAATGAATGATGGACCGGTCGATTCTCTGTTTTCATGTGAAGCTAGTTAGCTAGCTAGCGCAATCAGTGCACCCTGCCTGCAACGTGTGCCCGACGGTGCCGCATATTTTAATTTGTTACCATGTGCGTCATGTATGGTTACAGTCTAATATCTGAATTTTAAATTCTGCACTTGAACGTAGGCCGGGTGTTCAAAAACCTCCCTACAAAATGGTTTAGAACGAAACGATTAAATGAGTGCACTCACGACGAATGTTCTCCAAAATTCTTGGAATATTTATCAGATCCTTTAGCAGGTTTATTTGAATGGCATCCTCCAAAGATCTCAAGATTTGTGGATGGATAGTACGACTACAAATTAAATTATTTTCCCTCAGATGCAATTAAGTGGTAGATCAAGAATCTAGTATTAAATTGTGGGATTCGTATTGCTGTAATCTATTGAAAATCTTGTCAAAAAATATCTCTTGAAAATTTTAAGCATGGTCTCGTATTTTTTGGGGATGAAAAGGATCTCTTGAACTTCTATTAGAGAGCTATTATAGTTATCTCGTATTTTCTAGGCTGAATTAATCACCCACTTGCGGTTCAAATCCTCATTTGAATCACATATGAGGGTATAGTTTTCGTGAGAAATTTTTTCTTTCAATATGGTCATGAAAATTGATATTCTTAACGTATGTGACATAATCCCAATATACATCCGTTGAGCGGAAAACACACACATGTAGGTTCCACTTGTTAGTTTTGTCTTCTAGCTAAGAGCATCTTCACCGGGTAGACCCAACACGTCCGAACGCGTCCGCGCGGATGTGCGGGACGTGCACGGCCTACCAGCGGCTCGATCCATCTGTGCACCTAATTTGGGCAACGGCTGTGTCGGCCCGGATAGCGCGCGTGGCCTCCCATGTCCTCCCTTCACCTTTGGCGGCCCCTCCCGCCAGTGGCACACAAAACCACTCCACTTCTCCCTCCAAAAACCCTCTCCCAAATTTTCACTAGCAGGAGCGGTAGGGAAGGCGATGGATCCCGCCGCATGGTCGATGTTGCGCCCTCTAGCGTTCCCGCCACCAAGAAGTGCGGCCGACCGAAGAAGTTTGGCAAGGAGCTAACAGCGGAGGAGCAGAAAACTGAGTAGGAGAAGCGCGCTGGCCAGTGGGTAGCGGCGCGAGATCGACTCGTCACAACCAAGATCGAGAAGGAGCGATTCCTCGCCGCGCAGAACAGGGTCAACACCAACGAGCTGACAGTGAATGCTGCCAAGCACGCCATCAACATGATGAAGCAGGAGGCACTAACCATCGCTTTCGGTGGCACTGTGGCCTTCGATGGTGGAGCGGTCACTATTCCCGGCCTGTCCATGGTCGGAGCGTCCTCTACCAGCTCCGTCACTTTCACGCCTTGCGGCCAGGCACCAGGTCAGTCCAGGACACCAGGCCCACACACACCTTTGTTTGGAGGTCACACTAGGATCGTGGCCTCACTCTCCCGGTTCGTCCATCCCCGCTCGGCATCATCGGAGGCGGGAGAGCTCGCCATCGACCTCAACCGCACTCCAACGACCGCAGACACAACCTCAGAGGCGTCGAAGAAGCGGTGGTCCATCTCCATCGCGGACATGCCGGCCCCAGTCAACCTGTTCGGCCAAATGTCTGACGAGCCACCGACAGCCGACGACACGGTATGGTCACGGCAATTCTTTGCGTTTGCTAGTATACTGCTCCCGCCTCTTTATCATGGCCAAATTGGGTGTAGGATTTCGTGTCCAACGATGCCGAGGACGTCATGCACGCCATGATCAATGAGGGTGACAACTATGGCGACGACGGAGAGACCCAGCAAGATGCCTACGACATTGCGGACGAGTCATTGTTTGGAAACGATGGGACTTCCATGGGCGAGGGGGTCACGACCGCGTCGCTAGCCGCTTCACTCGGTGTCACTTGTCGACATCAAGAAGTTGAGCCAACAAACCTCGAGCTACACCACCGACGAGGACAAGATCCTATGCAAGGCATGGATGGAGATTTCGCAAGATCCACTATGCGGCACCGAGCAAAAGGGTTTTGGCTACTGGAAAAAGGTAGGCAAGATCTTCTATGAGCATAGAAAATTTGGGAAGGACGCCTTCTATACATTTGTTGGCATCCATATGTATAGGTCATAAAAGTAATGGAGCACTTCAAGAAGATGAATGATAACAAGGCCTTCACGTTGTCCCATTGTTAAACGTTGATCAAGGACTGCAAAAAAGGGAGACTAGCTAAGCCCTTTGGAAAGAACTTGACAACAAGAAAAAGGGCAAGAGCAATGCTTCTATGGGAGGTGTCATTGACCTAGACGACGACAATGGCGAAGGATTCATCAACCCTATAGGCGACGGGACTGCCGCCCATGCGTGCCGGCCTGGAGGCCACAAGGCTATGAAGACCGACATCGCCCGCCAGGCTGGTTCCTTGGCATTCAAAGAGACCTTGAGGAAGATCCTGGAGAAGAAGGAAGAGGTCATTATCGAGAGGGAAGAGAGGCGGCGCAAAGTGAAAGAGGCCACCACCAAGACCTTTGTCGATCTCTAGACGAGGTCTATCGAGGTGGAGGAGGCCAACGCCAAGTACAGGCTAATGGAGACTGAGGCCAAGGCAAAGGCGAAGGAGGCCGGGCCAGGTCTAGGGTGGTGGAGGCAGAGGCTAAGGCTAAGGAGGCGAAAGCCAAGATCATGGCCGAGGATAATGCCATCATGCTCATTGACTTGGACACCATCGCTGATCCTGATCGCAGGGCTTGTGTCGCGAGGAGGCAGCAGATCATCCGGGCTTGTGATGCTTGAACGACAATGGCGACGGCGACTGTAACTTTTTGGGAAGAGAAGCTGCCATTTTTTGGACAGTGTGTCTGATATTGCCCCCTTTTGCACATTCCAGATCCATTCGCCACTTGTTGGCGATGCCAAAGGGTTTGTGTGCTATTTACTTTTTAATTTGAGTGTTTGAGTGGATTGGCAAAGCCTTGGCCAACGATAGCGTCAAGAAACACCAAGGTGGACAAATGGATCGCGATACGTCCATTTGGCATCACTATTCTATATCATAATTTACTGTTATTCATTGATATATTTCATAATAATAGTTGATGCTTATGTAATTTCACCTGTTTTTGCATGGTTGATGACTTTTGGAGCATGGACCGCTGCAGTCAGGATTTTGATGGAAAAGGTGTTGTTTGGAGGCAAAATTCGCAAAGATCAGAAAATCCGGAAAAATATGTGGAAAATCCTATTTTTCCAGAAGACGAAGGAAGCCAGAAGGAGGAGTGGAGATGGGCCACAGGGGGCCCACAACACCCCCTCGCGCGGGCAAGCCTAGGCCGCGCCACCAGGTGGTGTGGTCGTCTGGCCCACCTCTGGCTCTCCCCTTTGGCATATATAATCCTCCTGAAACCCTAGTACCTGGGGAGCGACCATAGAAAGATTCTGCCGCCTCTACGGGGCGGAAAACACTGAGAGAGAAAGACCTCTTCGGCAAACAGATTTCTGCCGGGGAAATTCCTTCACGGAAAGGGGAGATCGTCGCCATCAACACCACCATCAAGCTAGACTTCATCGGTATCATCATCATCATCACCACCACCATCATCACCATCAGCACCCTCATCACCATCTCCATATTGCTGTAACAATTGGGTTGAATCTTGCATAGTTCTTAGGGGAAACTTTCCCGGTGTTGATTACTCTTTATAGTTAATGCTATTGAGTGAACTATTGAATTATTGTTTATGTTCAGATTGTTATACATCATTATTCCATCTCTGATCATGATCCATATGATGTCTTGTGAGTAGTTCATTTTGTTCTTGGGGACATGGGAGAAGTCATGTTGTTAGTAGTGGAATTGTGTTGAGAAAGATTCAATAGTTTGATATTTAAGTTGTGGTGTACTTCTTCTAGTGGTGTCATGTGAACGTCGACTACATGACACTTCACCTATATGGGCCTAGGGGAATGCATTGTGTATTTGGCTACTAATCGTAGGGGTTGCCGGAGTGACAGAAATCTGAACCCTCGTTAAGAAACCATTGCACAAGGGACGTCAGGGTCTTAGAGTTTAAAGCTGTAGTTAGGTTTCTATCTTAATTACTTTATTGTACTTAACGATGTTTGCAAGGGGTATAATCACAAGTATGTATTAGTCCTAGGAAGGTCGGTACATTAGCACAGGTTCACCCACACAACAATTAGCAAGCTAAAAAAGATTAATCAACTATATGAAGCGAAAGCACTTGACAGTCTTCCCATGTGTCCTCGAGAATGTTTGGTCATCTTAAGTAATACAACCGGCTTGTTCTTTGCTGCATAAAGGATTGGGCCACTTGCTGCATTCATTCCTACCGTCTTTTATTTACTCGTACTTTATTTACTTGCATTATCAAAAAACCCTAAAAATCTGTTTGCTAAGTATTTGCAGAGAATTCCTGATCCATACCACTAGCCAGCACCTTCTGCTCCTTGTTGGGTTCGACACTCTTACTTATCTAAAATACTGCGATACACCCCCTCTACTTGTGGGTCATCAAGACTATTTTATGGCGCCGTTGCCAGGGAGTGAAGAGCCATTGGAGAGTGGAACTGGTAAAGGAAACTTCTACTGTGAGTATTGTTTACTTCTGTTAGTTGCTTTATTTTTGTTATGGATAATTCCGTGAGTTTCTTATTTGGTAATGCTACTACCACTGCTAAGGTAGTAGATGAACCATGATACGTCCAAAACGTATCTACTTTCCCGAACACTTTTGCTATTGTTTATCCTCTAAACTTGTGTGATTTGGATACAACTAACACGGACTGACGCTGTTTTCAGCAGAATTGCCTTGGTGTCTACTTTTTGTGCAGAAAATCAACTATTAGGAAAAATCCCGAAAAATATGCCAAAAATCCTATTTCACCAGAAGACTCCCGGAGCCAGAATACGAGACGGAGGGGGGCTGGACCCAGGCAACACCACCTGGCCGCGCGGGCTAGCCCAGGCCGCGCCAGGGGGTGGTCTGGCCGCCCCAGACACCCCCTCGGTCTCCCTCTTCGCCTATAAGATGCCCACTGACCTAAAAACTCAGGGGGGTTCGACGTTTTTCTAGAAGGAGTTCAGCTCTGCCGCCACCACCAGATTCCACGAAACAGCACCAGAAACTCCGTTCTGGCACCCTGCTAGGACGGGGAATTGGAGGAGATCATCGCCATCATCATCACCATTGCTTCTCTGTCGACTATCCATGTTCCCCCATCTATGAGTGAGTAATCCCCCATTGTAGGCTATGGGGATGGTAGGGATTGGATGAGATCGTTCATGTAATGGCATCAAATTGTTAGGGCATGGTGCCTAGTATCTACTATTAGTGCTTTTTGACTTTGTTGCGACTTGTTATGCTTAATGCTTGTCACTAGGGCCCAGGTGCCATTATTTCAGATCTGAACATGTTATTGATTCATTATGATAGTATTGTTTATGGTCTTACCTGCAAGTTGTATACACACGTTGTTGTCCGGAACCAAAGGCCTCGAAGTGATAGAAATCGGGATAACCGGAGGGAATGGCTTTGATGTGAGGATCACTTGTGTTCACGGAGTGTTAATGTTTTGCTCCGGTGCTCTATTAAAAGGAGCACCTTAATTGCCAGTAGTTCCCTTGAGGCCCCGCTGCAAATGGGCTGGCAGGACAAAAGATGTTGTGCAAGTTCTCATTGCGAGCACGTATGACTATATATGGAACACATGCCTAGGATTATCTAGTACTTGGATGCTTTATCTTATTTATCTGCAATTGCCCTATGTTCTGATTGCCATGTGAATTATCTTGTCCATACAACGCCCGTCCATCCATCCCTATGCCTACCGCACTCGAATCCTATTGTTTACTGCTATTGTTACTACTGTCATTACTTTACTACTACTGTTACTTTACTATTCCTACTACAAAACTATTGCTACTGATAAACTACTGTGAGCAAGATTGTTTCCAGGTGCAGCTGAATTGACAACTCAGTTGTTAAGGCTTATAAATATTCTTTGGCTCCCCTTGTGTCGAATCAATAAATTGGGTTTCACTTCCCTCGAAAATACTGCGATACACCCCCTATACTTGTGGGTCATCAAGACTATTTTCTGGAGCCGTTGCCGACGAGCATAGCTTTATTTATCAAGTTCACTTGGATTCTCTGTTGTTCGTTGCTATCCAGCCATCATGGGTAAGTCTCGTGATGGCATGTGATGTCTACGCACTTCTATTCTTGTAGACAGTTGTTGGGCCTCCAAGTGCAGAGGTTTGTAGAACAACAGCAAGTTTTCCCTTAAGTGGATTACCCAAGGTTTATCGAACTCAGGGAGGAAGTGGTCAAAGGTATTCCCTCTCAAGCAACCCTACAATCAAGATACAAGAAGTCTCTTGTGTCCCCAACACACCCAATACACTTGTCAGGTGTATAGGTGCACTAGTTCGGCGAAGAGATAGTGAAATACAAGTGGTATGGATAATTATAAGTGGTAACGGTGATAGAAAATAGCTTGATGGCATATGGTTGATGTGGGAAAAGACTAAAGGAAAACTGAAATAAAGATGGAAGCAAGCAAACATGTAACAGATCTAGTAGCAAACGGTGTTTCAATGCTTAGAAACAAGGCCTAGGGATCATACTTTCACTAGTGAACACTCTCATATAAATATATTCTTCCTTATGATACTACGCTAAACTACTCTCCGGTTGGACACTCTAATCGTTGGTAGGGCTATAACAGCACACCTCAAAGTTCATCTTTCCCATCTAGAAAACCCCCCACTGTCACCTTGAGTACTAGATGAGTCCAACAAACACCACAATTTTATAGAAACATCCAACTCCAAATATAACTCATAGCAAGTATTTGTAATCTCTAGCCTAAGTGCCACCATGGTGAGCACGCTGTCACTTTCACACACATGGGGAGAGCAGAGATTCATTAAAGCACTTGAGTAGCAGAATAGATCTATAGATTACAAGCTCATGACCTCAATACGATCATGCATAGAGAGAGAGATGAACACATAGCTACCGGTAGAACACTTAGCCTCGAGAAAGAACTACTTCCTCCTCATCATGGGAATCAGCAACGGTGATGGAGATGGTGGTGGAGATCGATGGAGATGGCTCCGGGGGCACTTATAACATAAGCCTTTATGCTTTAAGATATGTCATCCTTTATGGATTTGGAAAATATGTCCACAGTTCTCTACTAGACACTGCGGACAAACTTAGCTCAACGTTCTGTGATTCGAACTTAATCACTTTTAAACGTTCCTTATTGGATCACATATTATGCTAAGTTATCATCATGGTTTGCTAAGATAGAACTTATGTCTCTAACATAGTGGATGACGATCATCCTTTTCCTTTCTTTCAACCATTGATGTTTAAACATAATGCTATTCCTAATTTGAGTCATTAAGGATCAGTTCCTTAATTAACTTCTATTCCGAAACGCTTTTTAGAATCCCTTAAGAAATACTACATAATATCATAATACACCTATTATCAACTTCTACATCTTATAAATCATTATTTATAAGTATTTGTGCCTTCATTCTTAACATACTTAAGAATTATTCCTATAAGCTCCCACTCAAAATATGTTCCTACATATTTGAATTTGAGTCTTATATTGCTCCCACTCAAAAATATGTCAATCACATATTGTTTCAGGAAGACTTTCATAGCTCCCACTCAATTTTATGCAAATTGCATATCCACTCACTATTTTGAACAATTTCAAAATCCTTTGATCAAATATCAAACTTGGAGTTTTACTATGAGATACCAGTACTATTACTAGTTTTAAATCCACTAGACATTCAACACACTTGAATCAAATTCATTTGAATTTGTCCAATACCTGACAAATTGTGCTTTTGTCATTTACCCCCCTTTTCCTATTATGGCTTTGCAGTCATTTGGGAAAATTCCAAGTAACTCCTTTTACTTGTGAGATTCAGCAACGAATTGCTTTCTAATCTCAAGGTAATTTTGCTTCTAGGATTTCTCATAATTTAGTTTACCATTATTTCCTTTGTAGTTTGTAGGTATGTCATATTCCAAGAATCATGACAAGTGATTCACAAATTCCTCCATACAAGATATGGATTTACATTTTGAATCCTACTTTATGTAGTGAAAACACCAGTGGAGAAAACACAATGATCAATATCACTGATTCTTTCCTTCTGTGGAGAGAGTCGTTCAGGAACATTGTCCGTTGCGCTTCTCAACACTCTGATGCAGGGTTTTGAATCCTCATCGTGTTTTACACTAATTTCCATTTGCTCCATAATTGAGAAACATCACTAAAACCGAGTTTTCTCAAGAATGTACCAAAATTCAAGCAATACCAGCTTTGCTTTCCTTTTGGTTTCAGCTATGGATTCCGTATTCAAAGTTTCCAATGAATACGCTACAAGGACTTATTCTCTATTGTTTTGGTTATATCGAATAACTCCAAAACTTTCACGAATTCAAATGGTTTACCAATTCTAATTGAGTGCTAATTATTTCTAACTAATGGTCTCTACATCTACACTACAACGATTTATTTGGTGCCTTCTATTCAACCCCTTTGATATCTAATATCACATTGTGATGCTTTGTATTTTGACGTTTCAAAACACTTTGCATTCCACAATTTCTTTTATGCCATTCTTATAAAGTCGAATTTCATTACTATTGATCAAATCATAGTAATTGGATTCTCTTTTATATTTATACCCTTTGTTAATGAAACACTTTGATCAAATCAAATAGTTTCATATTCATGTTTCCTTTGGTAAACTACTTTACACATTAAACAATCATTTAATGATAATTACCATTTTGTTAAAACACAATACATCGAATATGTATTCTATTTAACAATTCATCAAACACTTTGTATTCAAGTAATACACGGTGTTCAAGTTATTTTGCCGAACTTAGGCATGATTCATATGTGATAAGAAATCGAATGACTTTCACATATTATCACATAACTTTGAGTTTAAACAATGGTTTCATTCATTAATGAATATATCATTAAGTTGGGTATTTTAAACAAGGCATTTTAATGTTTTACAAATATTCATGCATTATCAATTAGTTTCAAACATTGAGGATAATTCACAAGTAATCAAACAAGATATGAACACGAATAGAAATCATTCATAAAAGTAGAACAACTGTTTGTTACAAACTCATATGAATAACCGTCTCACGAAGTGTGAGACACACTAAAGAAGTTCACAATCTCTTGATTACAAAAATCATCCTAAGACATAAACTAAATGATAAATGTCGAGGGAGAGTGTCGTCGGCCATCATCATCATGCTCGCCATCAACACGCAATGTCACCTCCTCTCCAGCAAGCACCTCTATGCAGAAGGACCTGTTTTCAGCAAAACAGAACAAGTATCAGATATACTTAACACTGCAAATGTGTTTGCAAGATTATAACATTTATAAAACTGTATATCAAATATATACCTTCGTCATCAATGACCTCTCCGGTGATTGGTTCAACCTTTACGTTCCTGAAACGTAATATGAACTCATGGAAATCCAATGTTTCTGTATCACCACTCATGATGCTACTCCGGACATGTCCTTGGTAGCTGGGAGGTAACGATCGAAGTAGTACGTCTATCGCAAATGGATCAGCCATCCAGTAATCCACGAAGTGAACCAGTCTTGTGTGTGCATCAAGCATGTGCTCCAAGTGACCCTTCAGACATGTATGCTCCTCCATCTGTATGGAAAGGAACTCTCCAAGCAGCTCGTGCTTCCACATGCGCACATGGCCTATGAACTCTGCTCTCAGCTGATCCACCATCGAACATGGATCAAGATCACCCATGAGCGGATGTAGTTCATCCACCATCCCGTAACGCATTATTATCTAAATGTAGGTGGACATCTCTTGGCGATAGTAGCGGTCTGCCAGCTCTTGTGGGGTCTCATAGTAGTCCGGCTCAATCAAATCCATCATGCGGCGTATGTAGTCTACCACATGATTCCTAGTAAGGAGATCATCTAGGCGCACAAGCCAACTAGGGAAGTTGGATCCATCAAGTCTAAGTTTCTCACCCTTTACCCAATCCTCAACGTCAAAGTAAGCTTCATGGTGAGCCATCTACATTTATAATTGCAAAAGGATTTTTAGACTAAGTTTATAATTAAATGAGTTAATAATAACTCCACTCAGAAACACCTAACCCCAAAAGGGTTCCTAGTGATAACACGACCCCTATCAGCCACATCTCCCCCGATTGATCACGGCCATCGATGTGGGTTCAAAGGTGGACTCTAAACGTCGGTCACATCATTCATGCGACTCGTGCTCGATCTTTCGACCATCCGTGTTCCGAGGCCACGCTTCTGTGGCGTGCTAGGCTCGCCAACTCAACCTTAGTGTATTCGCTGTGCAATATGGCTTACACCCACTATATGTGAACGTAGATATGTCTGACACCCAGGCCTGTAACCCTGGATCGCCTCATACCGAAGAACTTTCTTGGTGGTGCACACTAAGGGGGAACACAATCGTTGGTAATTTTAACAGGGATCATCTTATTAGGCTACCGTCGAGTATCTAATACTAGAACACAATAAGACATATAAACAATAACATTGAATGTAAATGCTATGTGATATGGTCCTTCACGTCATGATCTCCATCCACCGTCACCGGGTTCCGGTGCCGTAGACACCAGGGTACCGGTGTCATTCCGGCGTGGTAGTCCGTCACCTCCGTGACTATCTACTACTACTACGTAATAGAAGGTAATCACTTTACCTTTGCCACAACCATATCACAAAGCAAAGCCCCTCTGCAAAACAAAGTTTGACGCCTCTACTTTATCTTTGCATGTTTTACGTGGCTGAATGGGCTTTCGCACAAGAACCGTTCTTACCTACGAACTTTCAGCACAACGCTGATCAAGTAGTTGTCTCTACTACACCCCTTTCGGGGCCCTCCGTTGCAAATGGTATACCAACTAATGCGAGAGAGATAGACACCCCCTAAGCCACTTTATACGGTACAAGCCGTATGTCAAGCGTGGACCAGTCTCGCGAATGAACGCGTAAAGTCAGTTGGGGGCCGCTTCATCAAGCATTACTGCGGTATACACAAGTACACGTGGGAGGGTAACAACTAAAAGATCAACGCCCACACGTTACATCTCGTGTGTTCCCCCTTTATAAATAAATGATTAAATCAACATTTAACATTCATTTACATGTTTACTATTAATTTCAAAAGCGTGGTGAATGCCTGGTGTCACACTTTAACAAATTACATTGGACCTGCCACCGCCAACAAACTTCCTAAAACTCTCCCAACTGAAGTACGCACTCACCCATGCAATCCTAACAAATAATTTCTCACGAACATGTACATTGCCCAACAACCCATGTCCTTATCCACACTAAGCCTACCGTCAAAATAGTTGGAGATATCATGATCCTAGCAACCGGCCTCAGGATAGTCTTCTCTCCACAATATCCAACTAACTAGCATGCCGATTTCCATGCTAACTATAGTATCGCCACCTCATTCCCATGCTCATTAAAAAAACTGCTTGATGCCCCTACCATAGAAGAAAACAACCTAGCCCATCGTACTCCTATATGATCGCCACCTCATTCCTTTCTTCCCTATAATGTTGCACAATACCTCATTCCTTTCTTCCCTATAATGTTGCACAATTGCATGGGTTACACAATTCATCACAAAATTGACCACCACCAGGCAATTAGATGAGATTGTTTTTAAGATTGTGCCGGTCCAATCATCGACCTAAACTGAAGTACGCACTCACCCATGCAATCCTAACAAATAATTTCTCACGAACATGTACTATTAATTTCAAAAGCGTGGTGAATGCCTGGTGTCACACTTTAACAAATTACACTGGAACTGCCACCGCCAACAAACTTTCTAAAACTCTCCCAACTGAAGTACGCACTCACCCATGCAATCCTAACAAATAATTTCTCACGAACATGTACATTGCCTAACAACCCATGTCCTTATCCACACTAAGCCTACCGTCAAAATAGTTGGAGATATCCTGATCCTAGCAACCGGCCTCAGGATAGTCTTCTCTCCACAATATCCAACTAACTAGCATGCCGATTTCCATGCTAACTATAGTATCGCCACCTCATTCCCATGCTCATTAAAAAAACTGCTTGATGCCCCTACCAGAGAAGAAAACAGCCCAGCCCATCGTACTCCTATATGATCGCCACCTCATTCCTTTCTTCCCTATAATGTTGCACAATACCTCATTCCTTTCTTCCCTATAATGTTGCACAATTGCATGGGTTACACAATTCATCACAAAATTGACCACCACCAGGCAATTAGATGAGATTGTTTTTAAGATTGTGCCGGTCCAATCATCGACCTAAACTGAAGTACGCACTCACCCATGCAATCCTAACAAATAATTTCTCACGAACATGTACTATTAATTTCAAAAGCGTGGTGAATGCCTGGTGTCACACTTTAACAAATTACACTGGAACTGCCACCGCCAACAAACTTTCTAAAACTCTCCCAACTGAAGTACGCACTCACCCATGCAATCCTAACAAATAATTTCTCACGAACATGTACATTGCCTAACAACCCATGTCCTTATCCACACTAAGCCTACCGTCAAAATAGTTGGAGATATCCTGATCCTAGCAACCGGCCTCAGGATAGTCTTCTCTCCACAATATCCAACTAACTAGCATGCCGATTTCCATGCTAACTATAGTATCGCCACCTCATTCCCATGCTCATTAAAAAAACTGCTTGATGCCCCTACCAGAGAAGAAAACAGCCCAGCCCATCGTACTCCTATATGATCGCCACCTCATTCCTTTCTTCCCTATAATGTTGCACAATACCTCATTCCTTTCTTCCCTATAATGTTGCACAATTGCATGGGTTACACAATTCATCACAAAATTGACCACCACCAGGCAATTAGATGAGATTGTTTTTAAGATTGTGCCGGTCCAATCATCGACCTAAACTGAAGTACGCACTCACCCATGCAATCCTAACAAATAATTTCTCACGAACATGTACTATTAATTTCAAAAGCGTGGTGAATGCCTGGTGTCACACTTTAACAAATTACACTGGAACTGCCACCGCCAACAAACTTTCTAAAACTCTCCCAACTGAAGTACGCACTCACCCATGCAATCCTAACAAATAATTTCTCACGAACATGTACATTGCCTAACAACCCATGTCCTTATCCACACTAAGCCTACCGTCAAAATAGTTGGAGATATCCTGATCCTAGCAACCGGCCTCAGGATAGTCTTCTCTCCACAATATCCAACTAACTAGCATGCCGATTTCCATGCTAACTATAGTATCGCCACCTCATTCCCATGCTCATTAAAAAAACTGCTTGATGCCCCTACCAGAGAAGAAAACAGCCCAGCCCATCGTACTCCTATATGATCGCCACCTCATTCCTTTCTTCCCTATAATGTTGCACAATACCTCATTCCTTTCTTCCCTATAATGTTGCACAATTGCATGGGTTACACAATTCATCGCAAAATTGACCGCCACCAGGCAATTAGATGAGATTGTTTTTAAGATTGTGCCGGTCCAATCATCGACCTAAACTACGACCTGGAGTGGGATTATATCGACAAAGGTAAGTTTCTGTCGATTGATGTGTTAGTCTGTTGCGTGATCTTCCTATCTTTTCCTCTCTAATTAGTCATTGTTCTAAGGATGGAAACAACGATGGATGTCCTGAGGGCGGAGGTGAAGAAAATGTCCGCGTTCACAATAGGCATGCTGAAAATAAGATACTGATTGCAGGGCGCATGGACGAGGACAAGGAGTCGCGGTTTGCCGGCACACACAGCTTGGCCTAGCCGGTTGAGGTGGGCGTGGCCTCGGCGGACGGGGTGTGGCCTCACGGTACGATCGATGTTGCCGGCCATGCTGTTGCTGGACATGGCCACCGGGGGTTAGGCCTGACTGGTCATGGCGTAGGATCATGCCGGTCGTGATCACCCTTCAGGCCCTACTGGCTAGCAAGGCGATGGGGAGCCTTGCCACGATGATGGCATCGGCGGCGATCACAGGAACAGCGAGCTGGACGTGGCAACAGCTAGCGAGCATGATAATGGTGACGTGGTGCAGGTCTCAGTAAGTTAATTTAAGCGACGACATACAATTTTTTTAGTTTCGTTGTTCCATCATCCAGGCTGTAGGAGTAAACGTGTTGATTCACTTATGTTCTTGGCCAAGGAGCATATGAGTTTGAATCCATGTAGAAGCATATTTTTTTACTGTTTCTCGTACAACTATACGATTCACAAGCATAAACGGTTTTCATTTTTGCGATCGCCCGAGAAGAGTGTACCTTTTGTATATATTATTCTTGTGTTCACGTATATATAGTTGCTCCTCGGACATTACTGTCACAAGTGTATGCAACCTAGGATACTCATGTTGACCAATAGCTATTCAATGGATGTCATATAATAACAAATAATGTGCATGCTTGTTGCTGCAACATATCAGCGTGCGATGTTACAGTAAATACCATTAATTATATTCCAGCGAGTCTGAATTTAATAAATTTCGTGCCTAATGTCATTTCTCAGCTGGGCATATAAATATTCAGAGTGTTGAATTTAATCTGTGTTGTGCCTGACGACCAGATGTCATTTTTTTGTTGGGCACATATATATTCGGAGACAAGGACATGCATAGTGTAGAGATTTTGCGGTGTCCGGTATCACACTTCAAGAAATTACACTCAAATTGCTACTCCACACCTCATCTTTACTATGAAATTCAAAACGGGGGTGTCACACTTTGCCCTAATTACATACCAAATGTCATCTAACATCTATGCATCTTTGTCCGAGTCGTGTTTCTGCCTCAGCCGCCGCCTCTCTCTCTCTCTCTCTCTCTCTCTCTCTCTCTCTCTCTCTCTCTCTCTCTCTCTCTCTCTCTCTCTCTCTCTAAACCTAGCCGCCGCCTCTCTCTCTTCCTAAACCTAGCCGCCTCCACCCTCCTCCTCCTCCATAGTCGGTTCCCCCTCCTTCGGCCGGCCTCGCCGGCGATGGGAGGAGTGGGGAACCTGATCTATGGCAGAAGCACGTAGTCGGAGGGCATGGCGTACATGTCGACGACAGGGGACAGGGATCTCCTGCCGTCCGTCATAGTCCTGATCGTCTCTCACACCTACAAGGCTACAAACCACACAAACGGCTGGCTATGATCTGCACTACAAGCTACCAACGTCATCGACTCGTGGATGACCATGCTGCAACGTAGCAACCAGGAGCGAATCGGGCGGGTGTGTGACTTCCGCTCAAGCCTGCGCTTGGGAACACAGAGTGTGCATGCCTGTGGACGACTAGGTCGGCCTCGAGCCAGCCTTGGAGTCATTTTTGTTTACATATATTAATTTGTACATATTACCTTGCATATACAAATATGTATGATCTGAATTTCCATACAAAATATAGTATAAGCTGCTGCTTCACTAAAAGCCAAATAAAATTCTACATTAGTGGCCTTGAGTAACTAAAATAGTTTCACATCAACACCTTTGTCAAATTCTCGGCATCTTTTGTTTACACAATAAGATAAGGCTAATTTCTCAATTGTACCTTGTTTCTTTCCTTATCAATACAATTTCTTACTATAATTAGTCAATTTATATTTTAGAGATGATTTATAAGAGATAACCCATAGTACGGCTTATTTTTATTTACTTCTCTAGATTATGTGGAGGACTAAGAAAGGACTCGCCTGCTCTACCATTATGCATGCCCTTAGTAGGGAAAAGCATGGTGGAGTGGATTCATTACCGTAAGTCGAACAATCCACCTCGTTGTCAACTAATTAAGATGGACATCATTTTTGTATGGCATATCATGTTTCATTATCATATGAGGGGTCGAATGTAGTGCCATTTCTCACCTGCAGTGAAAGGTACCAGTATTATCGAAATGATATTGAACTGACATGCGACAAAAGAACATAATGACCATACAAGGTGGCAAAGGAACCTTTAAACAATAGACAGCTAAGGGGAGAAATTAGGGATCTTGAGAGAGATAATTGATAAAAGAGAAAATATGATTCATTTTTTATACTCTTGTGGATGTGAGATTGATAATGATACATGAAAAAGAAAGTGAAGAAAGAATGTATGGTAACCACTAAATCTATCTATAACTTGGGTGCTAACATCTGATGCCAGGGTCGATTTCCTAGCCATTAGGCCTGTTGATTTTGGGATTTAGCTTAGTGGCGCTGCTAGATGAGTCAATGTGCGCCCCACCTTTTTTGCCGCTCAAATCGATTTTTTCCAGCAATGGGCACTACCCAGTGCAACAAAAAAATCTTGTTAAACCCCTCAATTAGTGTTTTACATTGCAATGGACCCTTGAGTGGATGCTAGGGTTATAGTCCTATTTTACAAAACATGACTACCTTTAATCGATTTGTGTTCCTTTAAATCTTTTTATTAAGAGCCGTAGCAACGCACGGGTATTTAACTAGTATTATTTAACATCCGTGGCTATGGAACACCTTCCATCTCCACTCCGGACATCCTCCGGACTTACCGAAACCTTTCAGTTTTCTCTCTTCTTTTCTTCGGCGATTCTACCGATCCTATAAACATTCTCTAAGCATCATCAAGCCCTTAAGTGTGATACCCCACGGTTCGGGAACACTCCAAACATGGTCGGGACACTCCCGCACCAATGATCGACAGAGGGACCTGGATGGCCATGTGACCCCTGTGCGTTCCACGAAGATCTTTCGTCGTTTGAACTGGGACAATCGTGTCTTATTCCCTTTGTCACTCGATACTTGCATTGCCCGAGATCTGATCAATGACATCACCATGTCGTGTTCAATCTCGTTACTGAACAATGCTACTTGACTCGTTCCGACAAGTGATATCCCCGTGATCAAATCACACGCTGCGCAACTATTGGATATAACTTCTCCGAGTGGGCCCTTGAGTATCTTCCCGTCACATGGACGGACAAATCTCGCTCTTGACATATATTGCCTCTACGGTTTCCTTCAAGTACCTGAACACACCTTTACAACCACCGCATTACCAGATGGCATTTGATGCTATCTAAGCACTCTCGGGAGACAGTGATTGACATAGCCTCACGGTCTAAGGAATAGTCTACGAGGATTCATTTCTAATCATCGTAACTTGAACTTCGTGACATGATCGGGTCGCCATGTTTAGGTTGGGTATTGGTCCAACTAGCATAAATGCCACATGATCAGGAAACATGATCATCTGTTGACCAATGAACCAGTGACTAGAGTTTTACTGGGAACCCCTGGTTGTTTGTATATCACACGTGTATTGATGTTTCCACTCAACACAGTTATAGCATGATGTAAAACTTAATCATAAACTATATGAAATATGATAATAGTCCTTACTACTATTTGTCTCTAGGGCATATTTCCAACAGTTTGCTAGTGAAGCGACCCCCGAGTGACACGACCGATATAAAAGAGGAGCTAGTATAACTCAAGGACAACAATAAGCCACAAAGTATAAAGCCTTGATCTGGTCTTACGACCTTAATTGACACGTTGATTATGGTTTTGGTAACAGGCAGACGGATCATTGGAGTTAGACGAAATCTATCAAGAGGAGTCTTGGTATCATATGGGTTATTTGCCTACTCACATATTTATAAGAAGTATTATAATCACTTGTTCCGCCTATTTCATTTGGCATTCAATATCACCGTGAACCAAATATCTCCACGTCTAATCTTTTATCTATAGGAATCTTAAACAATCCTCATATTGTTTACTTTTATGTTTTTTAATTTAAGCACCGTTCAATATATAAACTCCTTCATCCACAATCACTCCTTTTCAGTCTCAGCTCTTGCCGTCAATTCACTCAAGACTAGTTACATCTTGAGTGCGATAGAAACGTTGTGGATAAACACTTTTCTAAGCTTCTTGTTGGGATTCGATATAAAAAAAAATACTTTCATAAAAGCGTGCTTGGACATACCTGTGCCCTTGCAGGCCATTGCCGCCATTCGCGCTGCCGCTACGAGCCTAGCATGGGGGTGGTGCGTCACGGCTACTTGTGGGCCAGGACATAGGTGGCCGCAGACAACCTAGCCGTAGCTCTACCCTTGGCTCCCGACAAACGAGCCATGCTCTATCCTAGATATGCAGACCTGTGTCCCACCCTCCCCCCGAAGCGACCAATGAGAGGACGAGGAATCCTCGCCACCGCCATCACCTACCGAGGTGGTGCCACTAGCAACGGCAAAGGAGGTGGAGGGGGACTCGACAACGCGATTGAGGGTTTCCTCCCGACCGCCACACAGGGGAAGGCAGGATACTATAAGTTTCCTATATATGTAGGAGAGATTCCTCCGGAAAAAATCCCTATAATTAATTTATGTCGTAGAAATTAAATAACCCGCTGAAGAAAAGAATAAAAAATCACAGTCCAAAACTCCTATAAAAACCGTTCGAGTAAAAAAAAAAAAGAGTACATTACCGATTGCTACTCATATAGGAAGATCGAGATAACACTTGTGCTTCCGTCCATGTAGGTTCAAGAGGAAGATCGAGCAACACTTGCGTTTCCTTGTCCATGTAGGTTCCATCGCGTACATCGAGGTAGTGTTAATTGGTACGCAGGATATACCAAGTGCTAGTTTGAGCCGAATTCGTATATGTACATACATAGGTCGATCGGTGCGTGCACAGCACCTATAAATATTCATCAAGGCAGAGGGGGAAGGTCCGAAAATTCTTCTTAATTTCTAGCCGTATCTTATCTTAGCTCTAGAAATTGAAGTCCTGTGGTTCATTTCCGACGCGCGCAGTTTCTCGACCGCGAGTCACTAAAGGACAATCTATATGTCCGCATCAAAGTTGTTTTCCACAGATTTGGCGATGAAGATGGCACAGTAGTATGTCTGGATTTTCTTATCTCTCTTGATCACTCGTTAGTGTCCTTTTGACAGTCTTCTCCTTGTCATAATCGAGAGCCGAGACTCGATGTAATTGGGAACATTTTGAACAATATGTTTTTTTCATAATTATTTTTCCAAAACTATGTGTGAAATCGTACAAGCATAAACAAAGTACAATCACAATGATAATTAAAGAGCTTGTGGTTACACTGGAGATGTTGCATAACTTTGAAGCTAAACTAACCTCCACAAGAATAACCTTGCAATAATATATATCAAATAAACATGAACATAGTTCATGGAACATCGAGTGACCTGCCACTTTAGGATACAGTCATGTCTCTACAGCTGTGGGCGTTATTCATGAATCCAAGCAAATATGATTTTGCTTTTCGCAGCTACCACACAGCTGAACCATGGTCTGCTTCGCCAGCTTGACGGCCATGAAATCCTGTACACCTTGCCAGATCCTGTTAGTCGCGCAAAGAAGCTCCTATAGTAGCTTGCTTCGGTACCCCCCCCCTCCCAGGGAATCGTTCAGAAAATAACCGGTTTTTCGGTGGTTACGGGTTTGTTCCGGATCCGGTCAGTTTGTTTTAATCCGTATGCGCGAACCCATATGCGTACTTTGCTGAGTAAAATACGGAGACAGAACGGTCGGTCCACATGAAGGAACCGTCGGCCCCGTCGCCTCCATCCCCATCCTCTTTCTCGCCCAAATCTTCTCCGATCTACTGCGGCTACACGAGAGGAGGCCACCACTTGTTCTCCTTCCGTCTGCGTCTTAGGGTTAGTCCAGGAGATGCGGTTCGATCAAGATCGGAGGCGCACGACGCAGGCGGTATTGGCGACGATCGAGATGCGACGTGGTACGACATTTGCTTCAGAACCGCACGAGGGAGCAGCAAATCTTTTTTTCATTACCCACGACACGTAGACCGGTTCCTAATCTAACCCGGAAAGCACCCTCGAACCCCAAAAGCCGGTTTTCCCATCAAAATTTTCCTGGGAGGGGGGGGGGGGGGGGGGGGGGGTACCGAAGCAAGCCTCCTCAAAACAACATATCAGTTAGTACATCCATTTCAATGACAAGTAATACGGATCGGAGAGACTAGAGAGTATTAATAATCAGCTTAGCCATTGATCGATCAGTCGACGGTGACACAGTATATACACCCTCACACAGGTCATATATAGGTGCATGTGGCCCTAGTGAAAGCTGCCAAAACTCGGGGAAAACAACGATCGAGACCGACTGCTAGCGGCATGCATAGCTCCGCTCGTTGTTTTCAGGTCGTGCATGTGGTGGCTCGTTTTTTCTCAGGCTACTCGCGATCGAGCCGTCGATCGGTCGACCTGCCACTTGCTTGCGTCGCGGAGCCAGGAGATCCTTAATTTCTACCTGTATCTTATCTTAGCTCAAGAAATTGAAGTCTTGTAGGGTTCATTTCTGACGCAGTTTCTAGATCGCTAGTCACTAAAGGACAATATATATGTCCGCATCAAAGATGTTTTCCAGAGATTTGGCGACGAAGATGGTAGTATGTCTGGATTTTCTTTATCTTCTTGATCACTCGTTAGTGTCCTTTTGATAGACTTCTCCTTTCCCTTTCGGTTAGCGTCTCTCGCTCAGCTCGTAACAGATACTCAATAGTATTGTTACACGGTTGCACATCAGGATGGCAATGGGTACCCCAAACCAAAAAGCCGGGTACATGTCTTAAATAGGGAGGTTTCGTAAAATAAAGAACTATATGGCTGGTTAGCGGTAAAAAATTAGATCCGTCGGGTCTAGCAGGGGTGGGTCTAGGGGTGATAAACCCATACCGGCAGACAAACGAACCCGCCAAACCCTAACCACACACCTAACCTATCCCCTAACACTAACCACATGTCCACACCATGCACACAACACACACACACATACAACACAACCCATGTCCAAGCAACACGCACGCGGCGTCCACGACCCACACCCTCACTTACCAGGCTACCACACCGCGCTCCTATCACGCAATTGTCCTGTGGCATGGCATGGACAATTCAAATGTCACAAGAAGGATTGCACTATCATCCTTGAAGCCGTGGCAGATTATGAGACTTGGATTTGGCATGCTTTTTTAGAATGTCCGGGTCCTGCAATGATATCAATGTTCTTCAACGGTCTCCTCTTATGTCAAGGATTACATTGCGTGACTGTCCACAAGTAGAGTTTGAAGCAAATGGCCGAAACTACAACTATGGCTATTATCTTGGAGATGCCATCTATCTAATGTGGCAAACTTTTGTGAAGCCGGTTTAAAAACCCAAAGGTAAAAAAGGATTTCCACGCCGCACAAGCGGCGGCTAGGAAAGATGTGGAGAGAATCTTTGGGATTTTGCAGGCCCAATTTGCTATTGTGAGAGGACTGGCTAGATTTTGGAATCAAGAATCTCTGTCGTACATCATGACCGCTTGTATCATTATGCATAACATGATCATAGAGGAAGATCATGGCAAAGATGTAGATCGCAGCCACCACTATGACTTGATGGGGATTCCTGTGCAAGTGCATAGGAGAGAGCATAGTGTGGCGCGTTTCATTGCCTCATATCATGTCATTCGCGACAATGAGACCCATGATAATCTTCAAAAAGATCTCATCGAGGGGTGGTGGAAATGGTTTGGAGCACAACATTGAGCCCTCCTTTTATTTGTTGTTTGTTGTATTGTTGGAAAACAATTTGTTATAGTGTTGATGAGAAACTTGTTGTATTTGTTGGTGAACAATTCCTATATTTTTTGTATTATTCATCTACCATTTGGTTGTGTTGTAATAATGACTAGACATTTTTTTGTTGAATTTATTTGGGTTTGTTTGATCTTCTTGATCCTATAGTTTATTGTGAAACATGTTTGCGCGGGCGCTGCACGCTGCATTTTGCCGCGCCTACTAGGGGTTCTTTTTTTCTCTATTTTCGCGTGCCGAGTTTAGCGTGTCGTCCGGATGAGAAACAACATGCGTGCTAAAAAAGGATCGCGCGTCCTGCATAGCATTTTTACAGCGCCGCGATATCCCGCTTCTGTTGGAGTTGCTCTAACGGTGTTACAGAGCATTGAATGGAAGCGGTTTGAACATGGACATGAGATACGTCATACTCGGTTTGAATAGGCCACCTAGATGCACTGAACTGCCAAAGCAAGACCAAGTCCTAGTAGACAAGGATCCAGGCTGACAAGTGGGATTAGTACAACAAAGTTGTTGTCGTTGATGTTGGTGTCATGCGTGAGTTGTTAGCTTGTTGTGTATCGTTCGATGCGCTTATAAGCCGTGTTCCTGGAATGTAATCGACAACTATGAATTGAATAGATCCTAATTCTACGTCTCTCCTTTTTTCTTATCCCTATCATCTTCTTCTTCTTCTTTCCCCCAATTCTCTCCAGACCTAAGGGTATTAGTGGTATCATAGACTCGTTGGTCCCCTCCTCGTGGTTGTGGGTGTGCTACGCCTTGGTTGTGTTGTAATCCCCCTTCTCGATCTATCGCGCACCATGGCACGAAGAAGAAGGGTGTGTGGGAGCACAACTTCTATGCCATAGCGAGGATCTGACCACCAAGCCCGGTGACCTCCTCGACGCCATGGATATAGATAATGCCAACACTATATTTTGCGGGGCTCATTGTTTTCAGGTCGTGCATGTGGTGGCTCATTTTTTTTCAGGCTACTCGCGATCGACCCGTCGATCGGTCGAGCTACCTCCTGCTTGCATCGCGGAGCCAGGAGATTATTAATTTCTAGCCGTATCTTACCTTGGCTCTAGAAATTGAAGTCCTTTGTGGTTCATTTCCAACGTAGTTTCTTGATCACGAGTCACTAAAGGACAATATATATGTCCGCATCAAAGATGTTTTCCAGAGATTTGGCGATGAAGATGGTAGTATGTTTGGATTTTCTTTATCTCTATCGATCACGCGTTAGTGTCTTCTGACAGTCTTCTCCTTGCCCTTTCGGTTAGCGTCTCTCGCTCGCTTAACGATACTCAATGGTATTGTTAAACAGTTGCACATCAGCATCGCAATGGGTACGTGATACATTGCATGTATCTATAATTTTTGATGTTCCATGCTTAGTTTTATCCACTTTCTTGTATTTTGTTCCAACTTTGGAGTACTTTTCATATGATTTCTTGGACTAACCTATTAAAAAGAGCCACAGTGCCAGCTGCCTGTTTTCTGCTATTTGTGGTTCCAGGAAAGTCAGAAAATGAATATTCTCAGAATTAGACGGAACAAAAGCCAAAGTGCCTATTCTTTCGGAAGTCATCAAGTGCTAGAATACGAGACGGAGAGGGGCCAGAGGCCGGCCACACCACCTGGCCGCGCGGCCAGGCTGGCCCGCGCCAGGGGGTGGTGTGGTGGCCCCTGGCACCCCCTAGGTCTCCCCTTCCGCCTATAAGATGCCCTCGGGACGTAAACCCTAAGTACCCGATCAAAAATCCACGAAAGAGTCTCTAGTCGCCGTCATCTCCATTCCTAGATTGGGAGGGATCTGAAGCGCTTCCTGGCACCCTTCCGGAGAGGGGAATTCACCCCGGAGGCCTTCTTCATCACCATGCAAGCCTCCGGTGTGATGCATGAGTAGTTCATCCTTGGACTACGGATCCATATAGTAGCTAGATGGCTGGTTCTGCTTCTTTGTGCTTTCATGTTTAGATCTTGTGAGCTCCGTTCATGATCAAGATTATCTATTTGTAATTCTACATGTTGTGTTTGCGGGGATCCGATGGATATTGAGATACTATTTCAGATTGATTATTGATTCTATCATGTCTTTGTTACTTGTGATCTTGCATGTTTTCCGTTGTTAGTAGCTATCTTGGCCAAGTAGATGCTAGCAACTCCAAGAGTTAGTATTTATGCTCGATAGTGGGTTCATGCCTCTAGTAATCTGGGGAAGTGACAGAAATCTCTCAGGTACTAGATGTGCTGTTGCTACTAGGGAGAAACAACAATCCTTTATTCATAGAACAATCGTATTGTTTACTTTACACACAGTTCGTAAAGCCATAATCTGTTGCTTGCAACTTAATACTGCAGGGGGTTTGGATGATAACCTGAAGGTGGATTATTAGTCATAGATGCAGTTGGCGGTCTATGTATAATGTTGTAGTGCCCAATCAAGTCTCAAAGGAGTCAAGATGATTAGTATATGCATATATTGCTTTCTCGATGTTTGTCAATTGCCCCGCTATAATTTGTTCACCCAGCATGTTATCTATCTTAAGGAGAGCCACCTCTAGTGAACTATGGATCCCGGTCCTTGTCTTTTACATTCAATCTACAATCTTTTACTGCTTTGTATTTACTTTCTACAAACTATTACTTCTTTCCATTCGATACGTTTAATCCTTTGTTTTGCACAAAACACGGGGAGATTGACAACCTCATCGCAAGTTGGGGACAAAGTTCTGTGGTTGTGTTGTGTAGGTCTCCACGTTGCTACTAGCACCGGTAGTGCGCCCTGCCAAAGCTCAGCTAGTAACACCTTTGGGGTGTTTCCTTGCTCCTACTGGTTCGATTAAACCTTGGTTTCATAACTGAGGGAAACTTGCTGCTGTGCTCATCATACCTTCCTCTTGGGGTTCCCAACGAGCTCTACATCAACACCGCCATCAAGCATTTTTCTGGGCATCGTGCATTGAGCCATCAAGCATTTTTCTAGCGCTGATGCCGGGGAGTCAAGGACATCTTCACAAGGATTGAACTATTCTTCAAGGAACCTATTGGACTCTGCTGCTGGAGGTACCTTTATGACCATCACTTTGGGTGCTGCAACAAAACTTCTGGACATTGTGATGGTTAATTATTCTGAATGGCATACTAAGAGAGCTCCACAAGGTAAGAAGGTAAATTCTGTTGAGGAAACCTCCTCCTTGAGTGATAAAATTGATATTATTATGTCTATGCTTGATAAAATCCGTCGGGTCTAGCAGGGGCGGGTCTAGGGGTGATAAACCTGTACCGTTAGACAAACGAACCCGCCAAACCCTAACCACACACCTAACCTATCCCCTAACACTAACCACATGTCCACACCACGCACACAACACACACACACATACAACACAACCCACGTCCAAGTAACACGCACGCGGCGTCCACGACCCACACCCTCACTTACCAGGCTACCACACCGCGCTCCTACCACGCAATTCTCCTACGGCATGGCATGGACAATTCAAAGATCACAAGAAGGATTGCACTATCATCCTTGAAGCAGTGGCAGATTATGAGATTTGGATTTGGCATGCATTTTTGGAATGCCCGGGTCCTCCAATGATATCAATGTTCTTCAATGGTCTCCTCTTATGTCAAGGATTACATTGCGTGAATGTCCACAAGTAGAGTTTGAAGCAAATGGCCAAAATACAACTATGGCTATTATCTTGCAGATGACATCTATCCAATGTGGCAAACTTTTGTAAAGCCGGTTCACAAACCCAAAGGTAAGAAAGAAAACGATTTCCATGCCGCACAAGCGGCGGCTAGGAAAGATGTGGAGAGAACTTTTGGGATTTTACAAGCCCAATTTACTATTGTGAGAGGATCGGCTAGATTTTAGGACTAAGAATGACTTTGGTACATCATGACTACTTGTGTCATCATGCATAACATGATCATAGAGGATGATCGTGGCAAAGATGTAGATTGCAACCACCACTATGACTTGATGGAGATTCCCGTGCAAGTGCATAGGAGAGAGCATACCATATTAAATTGCATGCACTAGCCAACGCAACCAACAGTCCGAACTGATGAAAAGGGCTAGACAATATATTTCAACACTCACCCTATGTCTTTGCCCTTTGGCCTATTGTGATGTTTGTTTGGGGAGACGCAATACTTGTTTTTAATTCTTGCGTTGGCCAGGATTTGATCCTAGGACCTCCTACTCTGATACCATATTGAATTGCATGCACTAGCCAACGCAACCAAAAGTCCGAACTTGTTGAAATATATTGTCTAGCCCTTTCCATCAGTACAATGCAAACTGTTGATATATGGATGCTGGGTAACTACCAAACTGAGGTTTGGAGGCACATGTACAGCGTCAAATTGCCGGTTGAAGAAATTAGGCGGCTGTTTGGATGGTTGGATGATATTTGGTATGTTAGTGTTCAGTTGGTGGATGGTGATCTTCTCTTGCTGGTCAGTAGTGGCGGGTGGCTGTTTCACGTTGACGTCAAAGGCAAGCTTGTTAAAAACTTCCATCATGATGGCCAACTTTTCTATCCTTATATACTTTAGCTGAAACACACTCTTGTTCAACATACCTTCTTCACGACACTAGAAGGTTATGGTGCGAACGCTTCGCCTTTTGTCTGACGGCTATTGAACGAGGTGGTTCTTCTCGACGGTCATATCTGTTAGGGCAATAGATCTTGTATTACCAGAGGGCCAAAGGCCAGAATATATAGTACATGTACATGTGCAAATATACAGGAAACCCCCTAACATATGGGGAAAATACAATATACAAATATACGCTAACAATATCCTCATTAGTCTTCTATGAATTGGATCAAGTATATGAGCCTGCTGATTTCTTCCTCTTTTTCCGTTGATGTATATGATGTTTGGTCAGAAGCTCTGGCTGTTTTGTGATTGCATGAAACATATGCCTGTTATGATACCAAGTCATTTTGCTCTGTTTTTTAAATATTTGCCAACTGTTCTGTCCCGTGCCTCTGTTTATTCTTGGGATGGGGAATTGACTTTCCTTCATTTATTTTACTAGGCAACATACCCGTGCGTTGCAACGGGAGACAAAAAGTATAGGTATGTACCTTGTTCCTGGAGCTAAATTGCAGCACCATTGATCATCGTCGGCCCCGTCGAGCTGAAATCGTGTGTTAGGGCCACCACCATGATAGTGAGTGAGTACCTGTGTAGCTACTCTTTGTGTTGTCGATAGTCGCCTTCCCCTATGACCTTTCGATCACCATGGTTGTCACCTCATGATCTTTTGGTGGCAGTGACAGAGGAGCTGACGACGTTAAACAAAATACGAAATAATTTAAAAGCATTTTTATCTATATACTGCTAATGATATGGTTATGAATTTTTTTGCATTATACTCTAAAGAAACTAATCATAATTAGTGAAAAGAAATAGACATGGAGCTAGCACTTCACGATGACTAAAAAAATAAAGGTTCTACAAAGCAAAAGTTCATTCCGCACAAACAAGCTTGGAGCGAATTTCTTTTAGAGCGAAGGCAAAAAAAATTTGGAGTGAATTGGGGCTACACCTAACCGAAACTAATTTCTGGCTAAAAATTATCCCATGGACTGATCGAGGAGCTGAGCCATGACCGAGAAGCCTTCTGAACTTATCGGTCTCTACGTCGTAGTAGTCGCGACCGTCGGCGGCATGGATGATCTTATGTAGCGGAGACCGAACGCTCGACAGCCGGCTCCGCCTAATCACCTAGAACTAATCCAGCCGGAAACATAAACAGCCTGATCCATCGTGTGTACCATGTGCTATTGGAGTAGGACACGATCAAGTAGCACGCTAGGCGTATACCACAGGAAGACAGTCCTCTTCGTCCTCCCGGCATGAGCAATATCTGAGGGTATCGAGAGATATACCTCGGACGCGGTTAATTAGCATAAAAAGGAAAAATCTCAAAAAAAAAGCATAAAAAGGAACGAAGTGGTATCTTAAGTTATGGGTGGCATGGTGGGTAAATTTCTCTAAATTGCCAGGAGTAAATTCGTCTAAAAAAAGCGGAACCCGTAAGAAACACTTCGTACTTTATTATTAGGTATAGATTATCCGGTTGTTCTTCTTACTAGTCATTTTTAAAAATTTATATGTTTCAAGTCCCTCTTCCTTGAACTGAAGAATTGACCTCACCATTTTCATATAGCGGTTTTCTTAATAGTCAGTGTACACTCTTTCTTGTAACTGACGACGAGAACAGGCAGATTTTCCTCTTTGTTAACATGCAAAGCTGCATCTAATTTTTAGAAGACCTTGGGATTGCAACACTCTTAAATGGTTGAATCATAGTCGCTTTGCCAATTAAATGTTCTATTAGAAAAAATATTTATGCATCCACTACTCTGACCGTTTGGTTTCAGAGGGTGCGATTTGAAGCTCTGTTGGCTGTTATTATCATGGGGCATGTTCTCGTTCCATGGTGCTGATAGACAAAGTTATGGAGACCGAGATCTGAGGACTGACAATGGTGGTTTGAGTCTGGGTAGTGATGAGGAATTGGTTAGGTGACTTGTGAATTGGAGCAGTGGCATGCAAGTGGGGGTGACTGCATAGAAGAGGTTCATGGTCCTACCTTTCAGGGTGAAAACCCAGGGTCTGACCTTAATTGGTTGTGCCTGGCAATGGCCTTGTTGAAGGTATTGTTTTGAGAGCGTAGACTTTCTTTAGGGTGAAAACCTAGATATTTGATCGGGCGATGACGGTGTTTGTGCACTGTTCCCTTCTTGGAGGCATCGTTTTTGGAGAAGCTGGACTTCTGGTGCTGTCTTGGTGGTGGTAGTACTGCTGTTTCAATGAATGAGCTGCTGTAGCGGGACTTTTTCTTTTTTGTAATTCTTCTTTCTTTTTTGGCTGTGTGCATCCGTATGGCCGCTAGGCAATACATTGTTGCAGAGGCTGGGTGTAATTGGTATCCTCTGATATTAAGATATGCTCCTCTCCAAAAAAAATTTGCTGCTGGTTAGGTAGGCTTAATAAGCTCACCATTATAGAGAGAGTTGGACACGGTTATACTTGCCTCGTTCCAAAGGAGTTGTAGTATTTCCAGAGAGGTGCCTCCATCCCGACACCATTTTCAGTTGCATTGTCTGGAGTGATTTCTTATTATTTCCCTTTGGCTGCAAACCATTATAAGTATTCATGCTTCATGCAATGCTCAATCTGAACGTTAATAGGAGAAATTACACCTTAGCACAAAAATAGATTTTGTCGTCATTGCATACTATGTCCCAAGCACGGACAAGAGTAAAGTTATTATAATAAGAATAAAAGTCTGGCACGTTGTGCCTTCCTTGTTCTGAAGACAGTTAGCCTTGAGGAGACTAATAGGATCAGGATTGGAGCAAGTAGAACTAGACATTTTGTATTGACAAGAGTTGTAGTGTTCTTGTCCAAAAGACTGGCAGTGGCAACCTGAATATCCACGCACACATTTTCTGTGTCTGCTTCCATCCTGACACCATGTGATGTTCAACCTTAACACAAGCCGTACAAGGAAAAATAAGTTTTGTATTGAGCAGCGCACAGCCCCAGACCCAATTGTGTGACAGTATAGTCGTAGTAGAAGTGCCACTGCAGGGTAACTGCTCTCAGCTTGTTCAATGCCATGTATGTAGTACTCCGTCTGTTTCAAAATATAAGATGTTTTAGCTTTGTGAAAGAAATGTATCGAGACCTTTTTTAATGTGTAGGTTCATTTCAGTTTAGAATAAACCTAAACATTAAATGTGTCTAGATATACTCCTTTCACAATGTTAAAATATCTTATATTTTAAAACGGAGGGAGTACGTTCAAGTGACGAACATCCAGGGTTAACTAACTGATCCAGCAAGTCGCTTTATTAATCAAGCCGTGTCATGCATCGACAGATGGCCATTCCTGTACCGCGAGGGAACTCAGCCAGTTGTAGCAAGTCACACTCATGCTAGAAGCACAGAAAGCATGATAATTCAAAGATCACCAAACCGGCATCCAGAATAGGCAACGCTGGTCCATCAACAATAGCTGGTGAACATGCATCCATGGTACATATAATGTACAACTCAAACGCATTGAGCAAAAAAGTCACACAAGGTAGTTGAGTAGAACAATTCTTAAACAGGTTAGGTGTAGCTATTCTGGAGTTGGAATGTTACAACAGTATGATGCAGGCAAAGTTTGCAAGTTGGCCACTAGTAGGAAAAAGTTTATCGGTGGCGTTTGAAAAAAAAGGTTAGTGGCGATGAACCCACACGCCACTGATAACAGGTACTGCTGACACGTGCTTGAACGCTACCAGTAAATTAGGCGCTAGTGGTGCGCACCATGAACACCACCACTAGTATCCTCATTGGTGGTATTCTCATAAAACGCCACTAGTTAGTTGACCTCTAGTGGTGTTACTGCTTGTCTAAACGCTACTAACTTTAATTCAAAAAATTTAAAAATCAATGAAAATCTTGATTATAACAACAATATCAAATAATAGGATTGGACATCATTCAGAATACAACAAAAACCACTAGTGGATAACGGGCCTATAGTCCCGGTCCATAACTGGCACTAGTCCCAGTTTTGCACCTGGGACTGCCAAATCGGGACTAGAGACCCCTATCTCTAGTCCCGGTTTGCTACGAACCGGGACTAGAGGCCACCACGTGGCATCGACAACGTGGTGGGGGTTGGAGGACCTCTAGTCCCGGGCCGTAACACAACCTGTGATGACTAAAGCTCTTCCTGCCACGGCAGAGAAGTCTGCTCTCAAGGCTTGCCGCCATGTCCAACGTCAGCCCCACACTTTTGGAAAGTCGGCTTTCTTGCTGCATTTGTCCTTCCTCCCGGTTGCTGCGTGGAACGTCTCCATGGCTTCATCTGTTTACCTTCATTACATGATGTGTGGTTATCTATTTGGTGGTAGCTCTTTTCATTTTTTATAGGTTTCTTCTTCCAGCTGAAGGCAGGGAATGGCAGCGACGAGGTCACATTGCCCCTCTCATACGTCGGTGACCAAAAGGAGCATGTGATGCCCCTCGCCATAGGGTTTTTGGATCCAGACCTATCGGGACGGAACTTTTTTCCCCTCTTTAATTTCTTTCACCACTTTCATCCATGTCTCCCTGGGTGTCCTAATCCCGTCACTACAAATAAGGTCCCATGTAATCTCGTCATACTCACTCCAATGCCCAAGGAACTAATTTCTTGCCCTCAAATCCCATTCGTCGCATATTGGTTCTTGAATGATCCCTTTATCACGCAACTCTTTCTCTTTTTTATCCCACTTTGGCACGGCAGTCGCGTAGCCCACTGGCCCCAGGTTATGGTGATATTTCTTTTTTGCAGCATTTATCTTATTTTTTCTGATATTTTCTTAGCAGGTTCTGACATCTTGTACTTCACAAATGCATCTTAGTAAAGCTGCTGCTTCGTTAGATAGCCTTCGAATTTTGGAACCGCCTTGTCCTTCCGATACTTTTGCCATAATGCTTTCTTCCAGTTCTTGAATAGTTCGGCCATCTTCGAAAGAGTCCATTGCTTAACTTTCTTCCTCAATGCAGCTGTGTCGGCATCATCCTCATATTCTGGCAGGGTGAAATGTGCCATGAGGTCATTCCAAAGACCCTCTTTGTACCTGTTGGCGACATACTCACTCTGTTCCGCCCCTTTGATCTTATTCCAATCTCTAATGGTGATCGGGATGCGATCCCTAACCATAACTCCGCATTGTTGTGCAAATACATTTTTAGCCTTTTCGGGTTCCAAGGGTTCGCCCCGTGGTGATACCACCATAATTCTATAACGCGTAGATGCGTCCAACTTTTTGGTCGAGCCTCGTTTGGAATACTTTTTGCTCGATGTGGAGGCCTACGAGAAGAAACATTCGTCAATTTATATATATACAACTCAATTAATGCATCTACTGATCACCGGACTTCATATATATACCTCGCTAGAGAGGGGGCGACGCGCGGCACGGCGACGGTTGGAGGTGATGGCGGCAGCGCGGCCGACCGGCCGGAGAGGGAGACGACGACACACGGAGAGGAGAACACGTGCGTGCGGCATCGGTTGGGGGTGGTGTCGGCCGGAGAGGGGGACGTGGCGCGCGTGGTGGCGGCCGGAGAGGGAGACGATGTCCGGGTAGCCTGCCGGCGTTGTTAGCGCGTCATCGTCGTCATCTTCCTCGCCCCGGCCTGCTGCAGTGAGATGGGGATTGGAGAGTGAAGCGGCGCGAAATATATGGGAGGGACCTTTAGTCCCGGTCTGTGGCACGCACAGGGACAAAAGGTCATACCTTTTGTCCTGGTGCGATCCACAAACCGTGACTAAAGAGTTTTCGACCTGTGGTGGGCAAATCGGACTATCGTCGGCGTGATTCGCTACATCACTAGGGGAGATCATTCTCGTATATGGTGCCCTCCACAGAGCCACGAGAAGGGCCTGTGATGAAGGCCACGGGCATAGCGGCGTCGTCATCCGGGAGCCCCCTCCCCCACGCGTAGTGAATCCGAGGCCGGAGCTGCAGGTGCCCCCTCTAGGAACGGCGACGATGATGAAGACGAAGACGACCCTAAAGCTGTGTACTATAGGGCTAGATATGAGCACTAAAGGGGGCCATTTAGTCCTGATTCCGTAGTCCTAGTTTTTTAATATTATCTTGAGTGTTAGTCCCGATTTGTGGCTGGACCGGGACTAAATAAAGGGGGCCCTTTAGTCCCGATTCCGTATACCCGGATTTTTAATATTATCTTGAGTGTTAGTTCCGATTTGTGGCTGGACTGAGACTAAAGGGGTTGCCTTTAGTCCCAATTCAGTAGTCCCAGTTAGGAAACCGGGAATAATGGACCTTTTACTACTACGACTTTCCCGAACTATGAAGATGTTGTTCTATTTTCGGACCAGAGAGCTAACTAATTTCACATATTAGGGAGTGCCTTTATGGCCAGCTTAAGGGAGATACCGGAGGACTAGGCTCCGCCGGCATCTCCCTGAAGCTGGCTGTAGTGTTGTCCCTTCTCTCACACACCATCTTGCAGTTCATAACTTCTCTAGCTAGATCAATAGGCTGGGGAGCTAACTAATTTCACATATTAGGGAGTGCCTCTATGTCCAGCTTGAGGGAGATTCTTGAGGACTGGATCCTTAGGCATCTCCCTGAAGTTGGCCGTAGTGTTGTCCCTGCTCTCGCACACCATATTGTTTGAAGTTGATAACTTCACAAGGAGGCCTATTTATAGATTAAGAAGCACAACATAGTATCGACACTCACAACATAATGTTGACACTCACCCCTGTCATAGTGCTGCCACCCACCGAAATAGTGGTGCCACTCACTGACATAGTGCCGCCACTAACGAAATAGTGTTGACACTCACGTTTATTCCCGGATGGTGTATCGAACCGGGACTATAGGTTCATCTTTAATCCTGGTTGGAGATACCATTCGGGAATAAACATGCTCGCGTCGGTCCAGCCTGCCGCAACCCCTTAAGTCCCGGTTGATTTCTTCAACCGAGACTAAAGATATTTAAAAGATACCAAACTTGGTATATTGATTATGTCACAAAATATTACATAAAAAGGTTTAATACATTATTACACATCACTAACATCCCTATATAGTGTTGTGGTTTTCTTCAGCACCGTAGCCATGGAGAATCTTCATCATTTAACAGGATGCTTGGTCAGTTTTCACTTTGAAGGGCAGAATTTCATGAAACTTATTGTAATCTTCTAACATGTCTGTCTTGTCATCCACTCGCATGATGTTTCTTTTCCCTGAAAGAACTATGTGGCGCTTTGGCTCATCAGACAATATATTATTTTGCTGATTTCTTTTTCTCGGTTTGGTAGACATGTCCTTCACATAGAAAACATGAGCCACATCGTTGGCTAGGACGAATGGTTCGTCCATGTACGCAAGATTGTTAAGATCCACTATTGTCATGCAATAATTTTTGTCTACATGTACCCTGCCTCGTGTTAGATTGACCCATTTGCACCGAAACAAATGGATCTTAAAAGTAGGTCCATAGTCAAATTGCCATATCTCCTCTATGTACTCATAATATGTGTCATTTTGCCCATTGTCATCTGCTGCATCAAAGCGGACACCAATGTTTTGGTTGGCGCTCTTTTTATCTTGTGCGACCATGTAAAATGTATTCCCATTTATCCCGTATCCTTGAAAATTACATATAGTCGAAGATGGTAACCTGGTCAACAAGTACAGTTGATCTCCAACAATGGTGTTATTCATGAGATGTGTTTACAACCAACTGCCAAAAGTCTTCTTGTGTTCCCCTTTAATCCAAGAGTCAGGCTTCCCCGAGTTTTCGGAGCGTAGAATATTCGTGTGTTTTCTCGATATACGGAGCCACCCCACAGTGGAATTGTGTAGAACTATGTAGTGTACTTGAGTGAAAGAATGACCATCCCTACAAAACATTGATTTATTTCCTAGTGTGCCTTTTCTAGTCAGCCTCCCCTCATACCGAGATTCGGGAACACCAATCGGCTTAAGGTCAGGAAGAAAGTCAACACAAAACTCAATGACCTCCTCTGTTCCATAGCCCTTGGAGATGCTTCCTTATGGCCTAGCATGGTTATGAACATATTTATTTAAGACTCCCATGAATCTCTCAAAGGGGAACATATTGTGTAGAAACACAGGACCAAGAATTCTAATCTCTTCGACTAGGTGAACTAGGAGGTGCGTCATAATATTGAAGAAGGATGGCAGGAACAACAACTTGAAGCTGACCAGACATTGGACCACATCAACCTGTAACCCTGATAGACTTTCTGGATGGATTACCTTCTGATAAATTGAATTGAGGAATGCACATACCTTCACAATGGATAGTCAAATATTTTCTGGTAGAATTCCTCTCAATGCAACCGGAAGCAATTGCGTCATAAGCACGTGGTAGTCATGAGACTTTAGGTTTTGGAATTTTTCTTCTTCATATTTACTATTCCCTTTATATTCGACGAGAAGCCAAACGAGACCTTGATAGTGAAAAGGACTTTAAAAAAGATTTCCTTCTATTGTTTGGTAAAGCGTAGCTAGCAGGCCCTTGAAACTGCCCTGGATGCATGCCGTCTCGTACTTTATGATGTTGCTGGTCCTTCCGTGCTTCCGGGGTATCTTTTGACTTCTCATACAAGCCCAGGAAGCCTAGAATATTCCCGCAGAGATTCTTCGCCAGGTGCATCACTTCAATTGCAGAGCGGACCTCATGCACTTCCCAATAGGATAGCTCCCAAAATATAGATTTCTTCTTCCACATGGGTGCGTGTCCGTGGGCATCTTTCGCAACAGGTTGTCCTCCAGGACCCTTTTCAAAGATTACATTTAAATCCTTGACCATACCAAATACATCAGCACCAGTACGGGGGACAGGCTTCGTCCTGGTTTCTTCCTTGCCATTGAAATGCTTGCCTTTTTTCCCTCAAGGATGCCTGGGCGTAAGAACACGACGATTGTATGGGCATTCTTTCTACATTTACCCAGATATATACTTCCAGTCTCATTTAAACAATGCGTGCATGCATTGTATCCTTTGTTCATCTATCCTGAAATGTTACTAAGAGCAGACCAATCATTGATGTTTACGAACAACAACGCTTGTAGGTAAAATTCCTGCTGTTTGTGCTCATCCCACACACGTACACCTGGTTTGGCCCACAACTGTAAAAGTTCATCAACCAAAGACCTTAGGTACACATCAATGTCGTTGCCGGGTTGTTTTGGGTCTTGGATGAGCACTGACATTATAATGAACTTCCGCTTCATGCACAACCAAGCAGGAAGGTTGTAGATACATAGAGTCACAAACCAGGTGCTATGACTATAGCTTTCCTCCCCATAAGGACTCATGCCATCAGTACTTAGACCAAACCATAAGTTTCTTGAGTCACCAGCAAAGTCCGGGAAGTCTCTCTCCATTTTTCTCCACTGCCGACTGATGACCCACAAGTATAGGGGGTGTATCGTAGTATTTTCGATAAGTAAGAGTGTCGAACCCAACGAGGAGCAGAAGGTGCTGACTAGTGGTATGGATCAGGAATTCTCTGCAAATACTTAGCAAATGGATTTTTAGGGGTTTTTGATAAAGCAAATAAACAAAGTACAAGTAAATAAAAGACAGTAGGAATAAATGCAGCAAGTGTCCCAATCCTTTATGCAGCAAAGGATAAGCCGGTTGTATTACTTAAGATGACCGAACGTTCTCGAGGACACATGGGAAGACTGTCAAGTGCTTTCGCTTCATATAGTTGATTAATCTTCTCTAGCTTGCTAAGTGTTGTGTGGGTGAACCTGTGCTAATGTACCGCCCCATCCAATACTAATACATACTTGTGATTATACCCCTTGCAAACATCCGTAAGTACAAGAAAATAATTAAGGTAGAAACCTAACCACAACTTTAAACTCTAAGACCCTTACGTCCCTTGTGCAATGGTTTCCTAACGGGGGTTCAGGTTTCTGTCACTCCGGTAACCCCTATGATTAGTAGCCAAATACACAATGCATTCCCCTAGGCCCATATAGGTGAAGTGTCATGTAGTCGACGTTCACATGACACCACTAGAAGAAGTACACCACAACTTAAATAACAATCTATTGAATCTTTCTAAACACAACTCCACTACTAACAACATGACTTCTCCCATGTCCTCAAGAATAAAACGAACTACTCACAAGACATCATATGGTTCATGATCAGAGATGGAATAATGATGTATAACAATCTGAACATAAACAATAATTCAATGGTTCACTCAATAGCATCAACTACAAAGAGTAATCAACACCGAGAAAGTTTCCCCTATGAACTAATGCAAGATTCAACGCAATTGTTACAGCAATATGGAGATGGTGATGAGGGTGCTGATGGTGAGGAGGGTGGTGATGATGATGATGATCCCGATGAAGTCCAGCTTGATGGTGGTGTTGATGGCGACGATCTCCCCTCTCCGGGAAGGAATTCCCCCAGCAGAAATCTGTCTACCGGAGAGACCTTTCTCTCGCGGTGTTTTCCGCCCCGCAGAGACGGCGGAATCTGTCTGTGGTCGCTCTCCGAGTCTTAGGGTTTCGGTAGGATGATATACGCCAGAGGGGAGAGGCTGGAGTGGGCCAGGGTGGCCACACCACCTCTTGGCGCGACCTAGGGCTGCCCGCGCCATGGGGTGGTGTGGGCCCCCTGTGGCCCATCTCCACTCCATCTTCTGGCATCCTTAGTCTTCTGAAAAAATAGGATTTTCCGTATGTTTTTCTGGATTTTCTGATCTTCGCGAATTTTGCCTCCAAACAGCACCTTTTCCATCAGAATCCTGACTGCAGCGGTCCATGCTTCAAAAGTCATCAACTATGCAAAAACAGATGAAATAACATAAGTATCAGCTCTCAATACGAAATATATTAATGAATAATAGTGAATTAAGACATAGAATAGTGATGCAAAATGGACGTATCACCGACCACCAGCAGGGTGCCTCCATATCCCATCTTTCTTACGGTCTTCTATGTGCCATCGCAACAACTTGGCATGCTCTTTATTTCTGAACAAACGTTTCAACCGTGGTATTATAGGAGCATACCACAACACCTTGGCATGAACCCTCTTTCTGGGTGGGTCGCCCTGAACATCACTAGGATCATCTTTTATGATCTTGTACTGCAATGCAGTACATACCGGGCATTTATCCATATTCTCGTACTTCTCACCGCGGTAAAGGATGCAGTCATTAGAGCATGCATGTATCTTTTGCACGTCTAATCCTAGAGGGCAGACAAGCTTCTTTGCTTTATACGTACTGGAGGGCAATTCGTTCTTTCTTGAAAGCATCTTTTTCATTATTACCAGCAACTTCTAAAACTGAGTCAGTCGTACCGGTCTTTTTTTACATGAATAGCGACGCCTTCAAGAAGAAAATAGTGCACAAGCGTCATTGTTGCCCAATCTAATATCAGAGGTTTTCACCCTAGAGAAAGTCCTCACTCGCAAAACAATGCCTTTAACAAGGCCATTGCAAGACACAATAAATTAAGGTCAAACCTTGGATTTTGACCATGTAAGATAAGACTGGGAACTCCTCATGTGTTGTCGCTCCCTCTTTTTTGTCTATATTAACACAGTCTAGGCTACTACTTTTTTTCGAGTTTAGCGGACTACATGTTCCAAGCCATAGCCTCACTATCACTAAATTGTTTTGATTAATATGGAAAAGAGCCAAATGTGGACAACTTATTGTTGTTCGTGAACAAAATATAAGCTTAGATATCAGTTTGGACATAAGTATGATCTTATAATCTATGACTGTATAACATAGTGGCTAAGGATGTGTGTTTGTGGGCTAGAAACCGAGGTCATGCTGCCTGTAGGCTTCATTTTCTCAAAAAACTCTAAAACTTCATTTTCTCAATTAAAAAACTGCAAACGACTTATAAGTTTTACATATGGATGTCTACTATATGTACGTATATTTCTATAGAAATACTTGTTCCTACGCCGCATGCACAAAAAGACCCAAACAAAATTAATTCCTACTTAAATTTGTGATTTTTGTGTAGCCTAAATGCAACATGCTTTTTCAACAAAAGTTTAAACACTCATAGAAATCATCTTATTGTACCCTTGTAAAAAGTTCAGAATTTTTGAAAATTTTGAATACCGATTTCACTTTTCTGAAAAACCCTGGATACATGTTGCCCCACTGCCATATCTCGCGATCAAGCAAAATTGTACTCCCTTTTTTTACCACAAAATAGATCCTCCAAGTCTTCAATCAGTTTTCCAAGTATATTGAAAATAATAAATTCAACAATGTTTGTGAAAAATATAGAAATTAATTTGCTAGAATAAGAAATTTATTACAAGACACGTTTAACGAAAAATCAACTGATATTTATTTTGAATTCCAGATGTTTCTGTTAACTCAGTCAGAAATCTCTATGAAGTATTCCCCCCCAAAAAACTCTACGAAGTATGCGAGAAAACAAAATCTTTCGGGTAGCAAACTCGAAGTACATAGCACCCATTATATATCAATCATCTAACTATTCATGTACTCCATTTTCGGCCAATGTTTCCTCTAGACAGCTTCAGTGTGAAGACCCACACTTATCAAGGCTTCACTTCTCGGGTCAGGTCGTCATCATTGCCACGGTGATGGTCCATGGCGGGTTTCGGCCTTGCAGCGAGCGCGTGAAAGATCACGTCGGCATTCGCCTAGAAGCAACTGTTTAGCGCGGCCGTCCCCTAGTCGCATGCCTCCTTCTTCCCTGGCCCCTTCGAACGGCCATCATAGGCACGCAGCACGTCGAGCATATTCTCATCGCATCCACTGAGCAGGGCTTCCACAAATACTTTGTTACGGGATTTCGAGATTTCCTCTAACATCTGGTGGATCAATGGACGACTGCTGTGGTTACCCATAGCCGATTAATGACGGAGGAGTTTTTTTCGATGAGCGATGAGCTAGATCTAGCACATATAAAGTGATAAACACCAATTGTTATAGATTTGCAGAAGTTCAGGAGAGAAATGGCAGAAGGTGCAGCCCCTTCCGGGGGGTGGCGCATGGGCTGCATGGCCACCGTGGGGATGGTGCATGGCCACACGATGGGCTACGGCTATCCTTCCTAAAGTGCGATTGTCCATTTATGGAAAGTATCAATCATATCTTGAATTGGGGCATGATATTATTGTTAGGGTAATGATCTCTAGTATTTCCAGAGGGCCAAAGGCCAGAATATATAGTACATGTACAGGTGCAAATATACAGAAAGCCCCCTAACATATGGGGATACTACAATATACAAATATACTCTAACACCCCCCCTCAAACTCATGGTGGATCCACAACACTGAGTTTGGAGAGTAAGAAATCATGCTGAGCGTGAGTTTGTGTCTTCGTAAAGAAATCTGCCAACTGCAAGTCTGAAGGCACATAATGGAGCGCAACAACCTGATCCTGCACCTGAGCACGTGTATAAAAAACATCAACACCAATATGCTTGGTCAGCTCATGCTTGACCGGATCACGTGCAATACTGATAGCACCTGTACTGTCAGACAAAAGTGGAGTAGGTGTCGTAACAGAGACCCCAAGATCTACAAGCAACCACCGTAACCAGGTCACCTCAGCAGTCACCGAAGCCATAGCCCGCAACTCAGCCTCAACACTCGAACGGGAAACCGCTACCTGTTTCTTCGTCTTCCAAGCAACAAGCGAACCACCAAGAAACACACAGTAGGCAGAAAGTGAACGACGATCCGTAGGATCATTCGCCCACGTAGCATCCGAGTAGCACTGGAGCTGGAGAGAGCTAGAACGAGAGAAGAAAAGACGACGAGTCATCGTGCCACGAAGATAACGAAGGACACGGAGGAGATGACCGTAGTGAACAATGGTAGGAGCTGAGACAAACTGGCTCAGAATATGAACAGGATAAGAGATATCAGGACGGGTGACAGCAAGATAAACAAGACTCCCAACAAGATGGCGATAACGAGTGGGATCGGGAAGAGGATCACCATCCGTAGGACGAAGCTTAACATGAAGCTCCATAGGAGTCTCAACGGTGCGCTCATCCGCAAGAGCAGCCCGAGCAAGAAGATCCTGAATATACTTTTCCTGAGATATAGAAAACCCATCAGAAGTGGAGGAAACCTCAATCCCAAGAAAGTAGCGAAGAGGACCAAGATCAGTCATAAGAAACTGATCACGAAGACGAACCTTGACAAAGGCAATATACTCAGGATCATCACCAGTAATGATCATATCATCAACATAGAGAAGGAGAAGAGTGCGTCCACGAGGTGAAGCGTGAACGAAAAGCGCTGGATCATGAGAACTAGGAGAGAAACCAGCAGCAGTCACCACAGAGGCAAAGAGCTCAAACCAGGCACGAGGGGCCTGTTTCAGGCCATAAAGGGAACGTCGAAGACGACAAACCATCCCATCGGGAACAGCATACCCAGGAGGAGGCTGCATATAAACCTCCTCACTCAACTTGCCATTAAGAAAAGCATTCTGAACATCAATCTGGGACACAGACCAGCGTCGGACAGAAGCAACAGCAAGAAGAGTACGCACAGTGGTCATATAGGCCACAGGAGCAAAGGTCTCATCATAGTCACGACCATGTTCCTGCTGAAAACCACGAGCCACAAGACGCGCTTTGTAGCGCTCAAGAGATCCATCAGAGCGGGTCTTAATTTTATAGACCCACTTACACGTGATCGGACGAACACCATACGGGGGAGAGACAAGATCCCAGGTGCCAGTGCGCTCAAGCGCAGCGATCTCCTCAGCCATGGCAAGCTGCCATTCAGGATGACACGCGGCATCCCGATAAGAAGTCGGCTCGGAGACTACAGAGAGACCATACTGACTAGGAGAGTACCGGTCTGGAGCACGACGCTGACGAATAGGTCTTAAGGAAGGAAACTCATCCGCAAAAGATGACTCATCAGAAGAGGAGGAAGGAGACACGGAGGAAGGATCTGAAGCTGGAGACCGAGGAGAATTAGGGGAACTAGACGGAGGAGAGGATGGCGCCGAAGACAGAGGAGGAGCAGCAGAAGGAGGAGGTGGAGGAGAAGAGACAGCGGAAGGTGTATCAAGAAAAAGAAGAAAAGAGAGATCATCCGTTGGGTAAGTAACCGAGGTGGGGCGAGGATAGAAAGGACGCGTCTCATCGAACGTGACATCACGAGAGATGCGCATACGACGACCAACAGGGTCCCAACAGCGATAGCCCTTATGCTCATCACTATAGCCGAGAAAGACACACTCAACAGACTGAGCGGTTAGTTTGGTGCGTTCACGACGAGGGAGAAGGACATAGCAAGCGCAACCAAATAAACGAAGAGTCGAGTAGTCTGGACAGGAGCCAGAGAGACGCTCGAGAGGAATGCCACCCTGAAGAGCAGCTGAAGGCTGGATATTAATGAGGTAAGTCGACGTAGCGACAGCCTCAGCCTAGAAATGCGGCGAAAGAGAGGAAACAATCATCATAGCACGGGTAGTCTCAAGAATATGACGATGCTTACGCTCGGCGACACCATTTTGAGCATGGGCGTCGGGACACGAGAACTGAGCAAGGGTGCCCTGCTCAGCAAGGATGCCACACAGGTGCTGGGAGATATACTCTCCTGCAGAATCAGCACGAAAAACATGAATATGCGTGGAATACTGAGTACGAACCATGGCCACAAAGCGCTGATAAATAGCAAGCACCTCGCTGCGAGAGCGCATAAAAAATAACCATGTGTACCGTGAAAAATCATCAATAAACAAAATATAATATCGGTGGCCCCCTTTTGAAGCAAAAGGAGCTGGACCCCACACATCTGAATGAACTAAATCAAAAGGTCGCTGAGATACAGACACACTAGTAGGATAGGGAAGCTGAATCTGTTTACCTAACCTACAACCCTGACACGAATGTAACGACGACACATCTCCTGAGACAAGCCCCAGAAGATCACGACGAACTAAGGATGATAAACGGGAGCCACAAAGATGACCCAGCCGATGATGCCACTGCTGAAAAGAGCTAGTGACAGAAGCAGCAACCGCAGGAGAAGTGGCAGAAGAAGTGTCGGCGGAAGGAACGCGAAGCCAGTCTAACTCCCAAAGCCCCGGAGACTCAATGCTGCGAGGGCCAGCTCCAACCAGAGCCTGTGTACGACGATCCTGAACAGCACAAGAATCAGCATCAAGAATAACCCTACAACCAGAATCAGTAAGCTGACTAGCAGAGAAAAGGTTCATCTTAAGGCTGGGAACATGAGAAACATCAGGAACAGAGAAGGAGGAAGTAGAGAGGGTGTCTCGACTGGAAACAATAAGAGAGGTACCATTAGCCGTAATAACACAGACAGGAGAAATAAGAGAGCGAAGAGCAGAAAGAATAGAAGATGCAGAAGTCATATGAAAAGAAGCTCCAGAATCCAGATACCACGGGGATGACATACCTGACTGTGTAGAAGATGATGGTCGCTCAGTGCCAGAAGAACTAGTCACAGAACCAGCAGTACCCGATGAGGAGGAGCCTGTAGCAGCGAGCAGACTCCGAAGACCACGAATAATATCCTGATCAGACAGAGCACCAGCAGGAGGTCCAGAAGCATCAGTAGGAGATCCAGAGACAACAGCAGAAGATCCAGACTGGCGACGAGCAAGATACTGCTGACGTAAGCGTGGATCCCTCGTCCAGCAACCAGAGATATCGTGGCCAGGCTTGCCACAGTGGGCACAGGGAGGACGAGAACCACGAGGCTGCTGAGACTGACGCTGACCCTGGGCCGGTGGAGCAGAGACTAGCGACGGCGCAAGAGACCGCGACGAAGCCGGCGACACAGGGGGACCATGAGCAGGAAGAACAGAAGGAACCTCAAGAAGACCAGCACCACGAAGACGAGTCTCCTCAGCACGAAGCTCAGCCAGTACCTCAGAGAGCGGAACACGACCACGGGCAAGGAGCTGGGCACGACGCGGCTCAAACTCCTTGCGGAGCCGCTACAAGAACTCAAAGACGCGCTGAAACTCCAAATCCGCGCGCACAATCAGACAGCAGGGACAGGTGTTACACACCGCTGTACGAAGAGAGTCAAGCTGACGCCAAATAGCAGCACTCTGAGTATAGAAATCATCAATAGTAGAATCACCCTGCTTAAGATCATGCTCTTGACGAACCACAGACAGATAAAGAGCGTCTCCAGACGGCTGATAGCGCTGACGAAGAAAAGCCCACTGAGCAGCAGCAGTGGGAAGACCCATGAACTCAGCAGCATACTGAGGCAGAACACTGGAAGTGAGAACAGCAGCAGCACGAGCATCCCCATCTATCCACTGAGTGTAGTCAGCCAGATCCAGCTGGTAGGTCGTAGTAGCAGTAGAATGCTCCTGAACCTGGCGCTCATAATTAGCCCGAGCAGAAGCATCAGCACTCTGGGCTGCATCCTTGACTGCCTAAGTAGCATCGGGGGCAAGGGTAACGGGTGTCGGGGCACGAGGCACTGGAGGCACAACGGGGCGCGGTGGACAGGAGACCTCACCGGAGAGCACACCCCAAAGGCGTAGACCGCGCATATGGACGCGCATGAAGGCAGTGAAATCAGGATAATTCTCGCCATCAAAAATCACCGGGCAGCGAGGAATCGCAACATAGCCCGACGAGGAAGACATTTTTTTTCCAAACCAGATCGAAAACGGATCTGGCGAGTCTGAGGCGACGGGGTGGCAGGCCGACGGGCGACGGAGGCGGGCCGGCGGCGACGGGGGCCGGGGAGGCGGCGACGGGGTCGGGCCGGGGCGACGGGCGGCGGCCTGGGAGGCGGCGGCGGGATCGGGCCGGGGCGGCGGCGGCGGGGTCGGGCCGGGGCGGCGGCGGCGGCGGTGGAGGCGACGAAAAAAAGGCCTTACGGCTCTGATACCATGTTAGGGTAATGATCTCTAGTATTACTAAAGGGCCAAAGGCCAGAATATATAGTACATGTACAGGTGCAAATATACAGAAAGCCCCCTAACATATGGGGATACTACAATATACAAATATACTCTAACAATTATCTTGTCATTATGAGAAGATATAATATCTACTAATTTAGGAAGGGAATGATGTTGCATTTTTGTGAAGATAGAAGACCTCTCATAGAATGGAATAGAGGGGCCACCCTGAGGCCACCAGACCGGCGGTGATATGGGGAACCCTTGGGTGCATCCCCCTCTCCTATAAAAAGTGAGGGAGGGGAAGCCATCCTCCTTCAAGCACTTGGTCTTTGGTTGCCTCCCTCCCTCCTAGAGAATAGTTCTCTCCTCTGATACAGACAAACCTCTCTTATTCTTGCGTAGATGATCTTGGTGTATTCGATATGCCCAAAATTTATAATTCCATATGCGAAACCCAATAGTACAAACAGTCGGCCTCGACACCTTGCCGCCAATTTGACCAACAGAAATCAGAAAATCAGTCCCGAACTAAAGAAGTAGAGGCCGTTGGAGGAGGGGACATCATAAATCAGCCAAATCGGTCCTGGACTAAGAAGCCGCGGTGGTGGTAACTGGGGATTCCATCAACTTTCATCCTCGCTGGTGTGCAATGGAAGGATGCTGCTGCGGAGGAGTCACTCTTCAGATCCAGATGAAGGAGTGGGTGATGGAGACTATGGGGACTCTATGTTTATGATTGGATAGATATATGAGGGACTTGTGTGGCTAAGTATGGTTGCCAGCAGCGTACATCGTTGCCGTTGTCGCGTGCCATCGCGCGACGCCGCTGCACACAACCCTAGTCGAGCTCGCGCAACGCCGCTGCACACAACCCTAGTCGAGCTCGGACGAGAAGAAACTAGGAGAGACGACGTATATTCCGTGGCAGGTATTGCGGGTCGATATTCACCAATTCATTGAACATGTACTTTTCACTGGGTGGTGGCAACTGGCAAGGCTTATAATACCTTGGAAGAGTATGGGATTAAACGGTCCATGGAAAATCGAAATGAAAATTCTTTATGAAGAGCCTACGGTAAGTAAAGATAAGCCTACAGTAAAGAAAATATGAAATAAGATCGTAGCCTCCGCATGAGAAAATTTAACCTATCGTGGAAGGACCATGGGCGGCGCCATTGAACACGATCGATGAACATAAATTTTAGTAAAGCTCCAAATATACAACGTCTAAGTTATATGTAAAACAGGACAAGAGAATCTCGAATAATATTTACAGTAGTATCACAAAATATTATCGGTCGGATATGCGTCGATCGAGCTAATTATGTAGGCTTCTTCCTTGACAGTGCAGCGTCAGCAAAGATGCACCTCTTCCACGCCGCGACCGCCTTGTCGCACGCCTCCGCGTCCACCTCGCGGGCTTTGGGTTCAGGGTAGCAGACGTCCACCACGTCCCTGCAGCAGTCCGCGCATCTGCCTGGAGCAGACGACGACGACGATGATATGTTCCCCATGACGATGACGACGATGATCAAACAAGGACGACCGGTTTCGCTGTTTAATTTCCCCTTTATTTATAGATGCACGGCCCCTACAGCTATGTATGTACTTGTAACTCGTATGGTAAACAGATAAGGAAAGCTTCTCATCAAAGAGCTTTCCAACGTGTACGTGAGTATTTGGCATGTTAGAAGAGTTTGTTTTGTTCCTCCAAAAAAAAGAGAGTTTGTTTTTTTGATGTAAAAAACTAACGACAGTTGATGACCATATATGGTTTCAATGGAAGCAAACAATGACACCAGAAACAACTCCCTGTCAGTCAAGTATTGAAAGCTGTCTCATTAAAACGCCCACGATACCGTGTGCAAACTTCAAAAATAAAATGAAACACAGCAGAGGATCGAGAGAGACGGCCATGGACTTCGCCGCGGACGTGCTCGTGTACATCATCCAGCGCGTCCAGCCCAATGCACGCCGCCGGCTCCATCTCGTCCGCCGGGGCTGGCGCGAACTCATCGACACGCGCACAGCCACAAGCCTGCAGAGCCGCGCCACGACCCTCATCGCCGCCATGCAGAGCGTCTACGTCCACGCAGTTGGAAGATGCCCAAGCATCCCAGACGATACGGGGGCCTAACAAGGTGGTAGACACTTGCAACGGCATCATCTGTATGTGTGACCACTCCGGTAACATCCTTCTACACAACCGGGGGAGGTTGTGCCTTGTCTGAACACAAGGCAAGCAACGACACGACCAAGGCACGACATGGCACGGTGGAGATCAGCAACACAAACCAGGGTACAATGGTGGCCCATATTAAGACAGACTACGATACCATCGAAAGGTTTGACTATGTGGAGACAATGGAGCCCTTGAGTGTCTACAAATGCCGGTGAAAACAACCATGCATTGATCTATTTGTAATTGCATGGTCTTATTAGAAGTATGAGAGACGAAAACTTTTATCTAGGAGTATTTAAATGTTTTGGTTGGTTGACAGAAACTTTTGTAGGCTAATATATGTATACTTTATAAACTGAACAAAGAATTTTCCCTTTTTCGGTGAGCACTAACGCATGATCCTGTTTGTTATCCGTTCGTTGGGCCAAAGGGATTTTCACTTCTACATTAATATTGTTTAAAAATTCAGAAATTTGTGTTACAGTACTTTAATCCAACTAAATATCATGATAGCAATAACCATGGTTCTCTCCACGAACCAGCTTGGTCATGGTTCATGGTATTCCACACAAGAATCCATCCCAAATCATTTATGCATCAGGGGCGTACTAGAGTAAATGGTTAAACCATAAAACCCAGTATTCATTCATCACCAGAACACCAGACGTAGGCCTAGTGGCAGAGGGATGCGTTTTCACATAATTTGGCTTGGAATTTTCATCTTCCGGAGTTCTGACAAATTCTTATGTACTACAGCAGATATAAATCCTATGGATCGTGTTTTTTCCTCAAAAGCCACGCTACACTTCTGTTCTTTGTTTTAATCAACATTCTATATGCTGACCTAACAGAGCCGTTCCTGATTATTCAATATATGCCATGCATAGAAATCTTCCAAGTTCACTGACGGTACGGCCGAGCCTCTATCAATCAGCTCATAGACCTGCTCCGGTTTACCTTCTTTCAGTGGGAGCAGATGATCTCCAGGGAGCCAATAACTATTCCAAATACAGATGATCTCCAGGGAGCCAATTTCCCGTGCTCGCCTTGTGGACACGATCAAAGAAGAAGCGAAGGCATGGGCGGAGACTGGAGCTCAGGGACTACGCCAACTGCTATCTTAGGGGTCTTTTATTGAGTTTTATGGCGTGGGTGATTGTCCATTTCTATGGGTTCTACATAAATCTTTTTTTTCTATCAATGCATCAAAACATACGGCTTTTGTGTTTTCGCAGAAAAAGTAATTTCCCGTGCCGATACTAAGATACCACTTACCAGAAAGTGTTGGAATTTTGCCTAATAAAGGCCCAGCCCATTTATGTTATTGAACAATTCCTGAAATCCTAGAGACCCACTTGGCCCATTCACGCAAGGCAAGAGGTGGGACAAGAGCTTAGTCTCACATTGCTAGTTGAGTGGAAGTTGGACCAGCTTAGAAGGAGAGCTCTTCCACTACTTGTACGAGCTTGTGAAGAGAAGACATATACACGGTCGCTCCTCCTCCACCGCCGCCCGCCTCGCCACGACGCGCGCGCGCGGGGGTTGCGGAAATGCCTCGAGCCAAGAGCTTCTCTTTCTTTTTGCCACGCATAAATGGATAATAATTTGAACAGTCTACGTGAGTGTATTTTTAACACGAACTCAGTGGAGATTTAATTCGAGCTTAGTGGAGGCTGTTCGGCTTCAGTCGATGCCTGTTCGCCTGCCTACCCGTGCCTATAAGAGCGAGAGGCCGCTCCTCTTCTCATACACACCAACGCACACACCTTGCGCCTCCAGTTCCAGAGCACTGCGCTTCTTAGATCTTCCCCATCCCGTCTTGCGGCGTGCACCGCGAGCTGGGACAGTAGCCCTCCGATACCCCGCTGCTTCGAGTCCTGTACGGGAGAAGGGCGATAAGGTTTTTGGGGAGCGCTACTAGCACGACTACTGGCTTCATCACGGACTCCTTCACGGATAGCGACTGCACCGATATCTTCCCCAACGACGACTTCTTCCCCGACATCAACAATCTTTTCCTCGACAACATGGCTGACGATGGTGCCAACGCTAACGGGAACACCGGCGGTTCCTTTACCATGATGTATATCATCTTCTGGTCCTTTTCTATTATTCTGCATGTGTTTTATCTGTCTTTTACTATGGTTAAATCTCTTGGAAAATTGCTCTATTTCTCAACAATCCAAAAACCTTATTATAGGAAATTTGCTCCAAGTGGTTTCGTTGCTTCTGTGAAGCCACCTGTTTTTGAGGGTACGCATTATAAGAGGTGGCGCGTGAGAGCATTTCTCTGGTTTCAGAAAATGAACTGCTATGACGCCACTCTTGGCAAGCCTAAGGGAGAGCTTACTCCTGCTCAGGAACAAGTTTTTCGGAAAACTGATACCCTGTTCAAGGCTGCTTTGTTGTCTATTCTAGGGGATAACATTGTTGAACCCTATATGTCATTTGATAATGGCAAGGACATGTGGGCTGCGCTCGAGGCCAAATTTGGGGTCCCGAACGCTTGTAGTGAACTGTATGTCATGGAACAACTCTATGGCTACAAGATGACTGATGACCGCTCCGTGGTTGAGCAGGCTCATGAAATACAGTCACTGGCCATGGAGCTTGAGCACTTCCCTTGTGTTTTACCGGACAAGCTCATTGCCGGGGGCATTATTGCCAAACTTCCCCCTTCATGGAGGAACTTTGTTACTTCCCTGGAACACAAGAGACAAGATTTCTCCGTATCGGATCTCATTGGGACTCTTGATGTGGAAGAGAAGGCGAGAGCAAAAGACACACGTGCTCGAGGTGCTGATGGAGGTTCAAGTGCCAACCTGGTACAGAAAAAGAACTTCCAGTCTCACAAGTTCAAGAACAAGGGAAAGTTTGATGAAAAAGGAAAGTTTGATGCAAAGAACAAAGCCTCACAGTCTACTAGCTTCAAGAAGAAGACTGATAAGAAAAAAGGTGCTTGTCATGTGTGCGGTGATCCTGATCATTGGGCTCCTGCTTGCCCCAACCATTTTGACAAGCGCCAACATGGAAAAGGCAGCAAGACTGCTAATGTTGTCATGGGCGACGTTGAGATGAAAGATGTTGGGTATGGTATATTACCTACTGTTCTTTCATTATGTCATTCTTCTAATTGGTGGATTGACACGGGCGCTAATGTATATATTTGTTCTGATGTTTCCATGTTTTCTGAAGGGTTTCGCAGCATAGTAAATCAAAATTTTCTACGGAAGCGAACAGAGAGAAAGCCAAGATCTAATCTAGGAGATGCAAACAACGAGAGAGATTGGATTAGATCTTCATACCCTTGAAGATTCGCACAGCGGAACGTTCGTCGGAACGTGGGTGATGTAGTCGTACTCGCTTCTCCTTATTGCGATCCGATCCGATCTAGCACCACAAGTGGCGGTGCCTCCGTGAGATGGACACGTGAAGCACCTCGACGTCTCCTCCTTCCTCGGACCAGCAAGTAGGGTGGAGAGATAGATTGGATATAGAACACGACGGCGTGGTGTATATGGTGGAGAATTTCTGCAGCAGGGCTTCGCCTACAAACAGTCGGGAGGGAGAGAGGAGGGCAGCAGGGCAACTAGGGTTTGGAGGAAGGTGTTGGGGGGGAGGGGGCGCACCAGCCCTCTATATATAGAGGGGGGGCGGCCAGCCCTTGCCCCTCCTCCAAGCCTTGGGCCGGCGGCCAAGGGATAAGGAGTGGGGGGTGAGGACTCTCCCCTCTTCTAGAAACCCTATCTCTAGTTTAAACGATTTAAACTCTCTAGGATCGGCTGGGCCCTATGGGGCCTTGTGCCCCTGGCCCAATGCAGCCAGGACACTCCCTCATAGGCCCATGCCCCCTCCCGGAAGGTGGGACCACGTTGGCCCCCTTCCGGAAGGTTCTAGAAGCTTCCGGTACAATACCGATTAACCCGGAACAATTCCGAACTCCAAAAACTGCACTGCCTTATATGAATCTTATTCTCCGGACCACTCCGGAACCTATCGTGATGTCCCGGATTCCATCCGAGACTCCGAACAAAAATTCATAAACCAAGTATCTAATCTATCCTAGCGTCGAGACACGTTAAGTGTGTGACCCTGCGGGTTCGAGAATATGCAGACATGATCTTCTATCAATAATCAACAGCGGGGTCTGGGCACCCATATTGACTCCTACACATTCATCGATGATCATATCGGATGAACCACGATGCCAGGATTCAATCAATCCCATATACATGTTCCCTTCGTCTCGCGATATTTTACTTGCCCGAGATTCGATCGTCGGTACCGTCATACCTAGTTCAATCTCGTTCACAGCAAGTACTTTACTCGTTCCGTAATCCAATATCACTTTTTGATTAACTCCTTAACCACATGCTTGCAAGCGGTGTTGATATCGATTACCGAGTGGGCCCGAAGTATATCTCTCCGACTTGGGAGGGACAAATCCCATCTCGATACATACAACCCAACAGATACTTTCCGATCACCCGAGAGACACCTTTATGATCACCCTCTCATAGGATGACGTTTGATGGCCTCAAAGCTTTCTTCCGATACCAGGGAGTTGTATTATCTCATGGTCTAAGGAATACAATATTTGACATAGGAAAAGCTTCGCAAAGATGAACACAATGACACGATCTAATTGCTTCGCTTAGTTTGGGTCTGTCCATCATATCATTCTCCCAATGATATGATCTCATTATCAATTGACAACTCATGTCTATGGTTAGGAAACCTTAACCATCATTGATCAATGAGCTAGTCCATAGAGGCGTACTAGGGACACGGTGTTGTTCACAAACCACACAAGTATTAATGTTTCCGCTTAATACAATTCCAGCATGGAATATAAACTTTATCATGAACAAGAATTATAATAATAACATCTTTATTATTGCCTCTAGGGCATAATTCCAACAGTCTCCCACTTGCACTAGAGTCAATAATCTAGTTTACATTTGGCAACAATCTTACACCCATGGCACTGAGGTGCTGATCATGTTTTACACGTGGAAGAGGTTTAGTCAATGGATCTGCGACATTCAGATCCGTATGTACTTTGCTGATCTTCAGATCTCCATATGCTATATAATCTCGGATTATATGAAACTTGTGGTTGATATGCTTGGTCTTTGGATGATATCTTGGTTCCTTAGCGAGTGCTATGGCGCCAGTGTTGTCACACAATATCTCCAGTGGGTCCAATGCACTTGGAACCACGCCAAGCTCAGTGATGAAGTTTCTGATCCAAACTCCTTCACTTGACGCTTCTGCAGCAGCCATGTATTCCGCTTCTACTGTAGATCCCGCGATCACGCTTTGTTTGCAGCTTCTCCAGCTCACACCTCCTCCATTCAAAATATACACGTATCCTGTCTGAGATTTAGAATCATCCTTGTCGGTGTCGAAACTAGCATCGACGTAACCTTTTACGACGAGCTGTTCATCACCCCCATAGACTAAGAACATTTCTTTAGTCCTATTTAGGTATCTTAGGATGTTCTTTACGGCTGTCCAGTGTTCCACTCCTGGATCACTTTGATATCTGCTCGTCAAACTAAGAGTATTGGACACATAAGGTCTAGTACACAGCATGGCATACATGATGGAACCTATGGCCGAGGCATAAGGCACTTTGCTCATAGCTTCCCTATCATTTACCGTAGCTGGACACTGAGCCTTGCTCAATATCTTACCTGACAACATAGGCACTGAACCTTTCAATGCCTTATCCATTCTGAACCTTTTCAGAACTTTGTCTAGGTATGTACTCTGGCTTAAAGCTATCAGGCGTCTTTGTCTATCTCTATAGACTTTGATGCCCAATATATAAGCAGCTTCACCTAGGTCTTTCATTGAAAAACACTTGTTCAAATAACTCTTCACATCGTTAAGCATGTTGATGTCATTTCCAATAATCAATATGTCATCCACATATAGTACCAGAAACGTCACCGAGCTCCCACTCACTTTCTTGTAGATGCAAGCTTCGTAGCAATTTGGAACAAATCCAAAGCTCTTGATCACTTGATCAAAACGAAGGTTCCAACTCCGAGATGCTTGCTTCAGTCCATAAATGGAACGCTAAAGTTTGCATACTTTATCAGCATCCTTAGGATCGACAAAATCTTCGGGTTGCATCATATACAACTCTTCATCAATGTTGCCATTGAGGAAAGCAGTCTTGACATCCATTTGCCATATTTCATAATCATGAAACGCAACAATTGCTAATAAAATCCGAATGGACTTAAACATCGCTACGGGAGAGAAAGTCTCATCGTAGTCAACACCTTGAACTTGTCGAAAACCTTTCGCAACAAGCCGTGCTTTATAGACGGTAACATTACCATCCGCGTCCGTTTTCTTCTTGAAGATCCATTTGCACTCAACGGCCTTTCGGTTGCTAGGAGGGTCCACCAAAGTCCATACTTGGTTTTCGCTCATGGATCCCAATTCGGATTTCATGGCTTCTAGCCATTTCTCAGAGTCTGGGCTCATCATCGCTTCCTCATAGTTCGTAGGTTCACTGTCTTCTACTAACAAGACTGTCAAGACAGGGTTGCCGTACCACTCAGGAGGGGCACGCGACCTTGTCGACCTGCGACGTTCAGTAGCAGCATCGTCCGAAGCTTCATGATCCTTGTCATTAGCTTCCTCTATTGTTGGTGCAGGCGGCACTGGAACAATTTCAGGTGCTGCGCTACTCTCCAATTCAAGAGAAGGTTCAATAACCTCGTCTAGCTCTACTTTCCTCCCACTCACCTCTTTCGAGAGAAACTCCTTCTCAAGAAAGGAACCGTTCTTTGCGACAAACACTTTGCCTTCGGTTCTGTGATAGAAGGTATACCCAATAGTTTCCTTAGGGTATGCTATGAAGACGCATTTCTCCGCTTTGGGTTCGAGCTTGTCCGGCATCAACTTCTTGACGTAAGCTTCGCATCCCCAAACTTTAAGAAACGACAACTTAGGTTTAGCACCAAACCACAGTTCATACGGTGTCGTCTCAACGGATTTAGATGGAGCCCTATTTAAAGTGAATGCAGCGGTTTCTAATGCATAACCCCAAAATGATAACGGCAAATCAGTAAGAGACATCATTGATCGGACCATATCTAATAGGGTTCGATTCCAGCGTTCAGACACACCATTGCGTTGTGGTGTTCCGGGTGGCGTGAGTTGTGAAACGATTCCACTTGCTTTGAGATGCGTGATAAAATCATAACTCAAATATTCGCCCCCACGATCGGATCGTAGAAACTTAATCTTTCTGTTACGATGGTTCTCCACTTCATTCTGAAATTCTTTGAACTTTTCAAACGTTTCAGATTTATGTTTCATTAAATAGATATACCCATATCTACTTAAGTCATCGGTAGAAGTGAGAAAATAGCGATATCCACCGCGCGTCGAAACACTCATCGGTCCGCATACATCGGTATGTATGATTTCCAACAAGTCCGTTGCTCGCTCCATCATACCGGAGAACGGGGTTTTGATCATCTTGCCCATGAGGCATGGTTCGCATGTGTCAAATGATTCAAAATCAAGAGACTCCAAAAGTCCATCAGAATGGAGTTTCTTCATGCGCTTTACACCAATATGACCTAGACGACAGTGCCACAAATAAGTAGTATTATCACTATCTACTTTGCATCTCTTAGCCTCAATGTTATGGATGTGTGTTTCATCCCTTTCGAGATTTAGAAGAAATAAACCATTCACAATAGGTGCATGACCATAAAAGATGTTACTCATATAAATAGAACAACCATTATTCTCCGATTTAAATGAATAACCGTCTTGCAATAAACAAGATCTAGAAATAATGTTCATGCTCAACGCAGGCACATAATAACACTTATTAAGGTTTAAAACTAATCCCGAAGGTAAAACTAAGGAGAGCGTGCCGACGGCCATCACATCAACTCTTGATCCGTTGCCAACGCGCATCGTCACCTCATCCCTCGCAAGCCGCCGTCTATTCCGTAGCTCCTGTTTCGAGTTACAAATATTAGCAATCGAACCAGTATCAAATACCCAGGCACTACAACGAGGGCTAGTAAGGAAAACATCAATAACATGTATATCAAATATACCTTTGATGGTGCCAGCCTTCTTGTCCGCTAAGTACTTCGGACAGTTGCGCTTCCAGTGACCCTTGTCCTTGCAATAGAAGCACTCAGTGTCCGGCTTAGGACCAGACTTGAGCTTCTTCTCAGCAGGGGCAGTGCGCTTGCCGCCGCCCTTCTTGAAGGGCTTCTTTGCTCCCTTACCTTTCTTAAAGGAGGGCTTGTTGACCATCAACACATGATTATCCTTCTTGACGTCCACCTCCGCAGCCTTCAGCTTTGCGAAGAGCTCGGTGATCGTATCAGCGGAACCAATCTGATTATGAGTCACTACAAAACTTTTGTAGCTGGGAGGGAGTGATTGCAGAACCCTGTCAATCTTGAGCTCCTCTGGAATCTTGCAGTCCAGTTGCTCAAGGAGTTGAGTGTAGCCCGACATCTTAATGGCGTGCTCACTAACAGAACTCCCTTCCTCCATCTTGCAGTTAAAGAACTTCTCGGAGATCTCATATCTCTCAGAACGGGCCTGAGTCTGAAACATGGTTTTCAACTCTTCGAGAATCTCAAAGGGACCGGGATAGTTTTCAAAACGATTTTGAAGTTCCGGTTCCATAGCAAACAACATGGTGCTCTTAATCACACCATAATCATCTTTGCGCGACTGATAGACAGCTTTCTCATCAGCCAGCGCAGTTGCACCAGGGGGGTTACCTAACGCTTTCTCAAGGACATAGTCCTTTTGTCCTCCAGGCAGAATGATTCTTAGATTGCGGAACCAATTGGTGAAGTTAGACCCATTGTTCTTAAGCTTTTCTTTCTCAGCAAAAACGTTGAAGTTGAAGTTGGACTTAGCCATTTGATCTACAATATTTGCAAGTACAAATTAGACTATGTTCATGATTAATAGTTCAACTTAATCAAATTACTAGATGAACTCCCACTAAATTCAACATCCCTCAAGTTGTTTAGTGAACACGATCCAAATTCACCACACCTAATCCGATCTTCACGAGAAGAGATGTGGTTTCAATGGTGGACAACAAAGTGTCGATCATATCATTCATATGACTCGTGCTTAACCTTTCGGTTCATGTGTTCCGAAGCCATGTCTGTACATGCTAGGCTCGTCAAGTTAGACCCAAGTATTTCCGCGTGTGCAAAACTGGCTTGCACCCGTTGTATGTGAGCGTAGAGTCTTTAGCACCCGATCATCACGTGATGCTTGGACACGACGAACTTTCGCAACGGTGCATACTCGGGGAGAACACAGTTTTTATCTTGATCTTTAAGTGAGGAATCATCTTATAATGCTACCGACGCGATCTAAGCATAATAAGATACATAAAAGGATAAACATCACATGCATATAACTTTATGTGACATGGTATAGCCAATCTTCGCGCAATGATCTCCATCTTGTGCGTTCCGGCATGATCTCCATCACTTCACCATGATTGCCTTCACCACGAATAGCAACTACAACTATTGCTAACTACTTAGCAATAAAGTAAAGCTATTACATGGCGTATAAGAAGTTGACTCGCAGGTCATACACAATTATAAAGACAACCATATGGCTCCTGCCGGTTGTGTACTCATCGACATGCAAGTCGTGAAACATTACAAAACATGATCATCGCATACAATATACACATCACATCTTGGGCCATACCATATCACAGAAAACACTCCCTGCAAAAACAAGTTAGACGCTTCTACTTTGTTGTTGCATGTTTTACGTGGCTTATGGGAGTAGATGCTAAGAACGATTCTTACCTACGGAAATCCACAACGGTGATATTATGGTTGCCAAACTCCGGTGTTAATCCCATGACAACTATAGTGAGAGAAACTGACATCCACCAGCCGCATGTGTGGAACAAGCCACACGTCAAGTGCGGAGCCGGTCTCGCGAACGACGTCGCGTAAGGTTGGCCTGGACCGCTTCAATCTCACTATCCCGCGCCATAAGAAGAACACAAACAAGAGGCTTGCAACAGAAAACATCAACGCCCGCAACGACCATGTTGCGTTCTACTCGTGAAACACATCTACGCATAGATCTAGCTCTGATACCACTGAAGGGTTTCGCAGCATAGTAAATCAAAATTTTCTACGGAAGCGAACAGAGGGAAAGCCAAGATCTAATCTAGGAGATGCAAACAACGAGAGAGATTGGATTAGATCTTCATACCCTTGAAGATTCGCACAGCGGAACGTTCGTCGGAACGTGGGTGATGTCGTCGTACTCGCTTCTCCTCCTTGCGATCCGATCCGATCTAGCACCACAAGTGGCGGTGCCTCCGTGAGATGCACACGTGCAGCACCTCGACGTCTCCTCCTTCCTCGGACCAGCAAGTAGGGTGGAGAGATAGATTGGATCTACAACACGACAGCGTGGTGTATATGGTGGAGAATTTCTGCAGCAGGGCTTCGCCTACAAACAGTCGGGAGGGAGAGAGGAGGGCAGCAGGGCAACTAGGGTTTGGAGGAAGGTGTTGGGGGGAGGGGGCGCACCAGCCCTCTATATATAGAGGGGGGGGCGGCCAGCCCTTGCCCCTCCTCCAAGCCTTGGGCCGGCGGCCAAGGGATAAGGAGTGGGGGGTGAGGACTCTCCCCTCTTCTAGAAACCCTATCTCTAGTTTAAACGATTTAAACTCTCTAGGATCGGCTGGGCCCTATGGGGCCTTGTGCCCCTGGCCCAATGCGGCCAGGACACTCCCTCATAGGCCCATGCCCCATCCCGGAAGGTGGGACCACGTTGGCCCCCTTCCGGAAGGTTCTAGAAGCTTCCGGTACAATACCGATTAACCCGGAACAATTCCGAACTCCCAAAACTGCACTGCCTTATATGAATCTTATTCTCCGGACCACTCCGGAACCTCTCGTGATGTCCCGGATTCCATCCGAGACTCCGAACAAAAATTCATAAACCAAGTATCCAATCTATCCTAGCGTCGAGACACGTTAAGTGTGTGACCCTGCGGGTTCGAGAATATGCAGACATGATCTTCTATCAATAATCAACAGCGGGGTCTGGGCACCCATATTGACTCCTACACATTCATCGATGATCATATCGGATGAACCACGATGCCAGGATTCAATCAATCCCATATACATATTCCCTTCGTCTCGCGATATTTTACTTGCCCGAGATTCGATCGTCGGTACCGTCATACCTAGTTCAATCTCGTTCACAGCAAGTACTTTACTCGTTCCGTAATCCAATATCACTTTGTGATTAACTCCTTAACCACATGCTTGCAAGCGGTGTTGATATCGATTACCGAGTGGGCCCGAAGTATATCTCTCCGACTTGGGAGGGACAAATCCCATCTCGATACATACAACCCAACAGATACTTTCCGATCACCCGAGAGACACCTTTATGATCACCCTCTCATAGGATGACGTTTGATGGCCTCAAAGCTTTCTTCCGATACCAGGGAGTTGTATTATCTCATGGTCTAAGGAATACAATATTTGACATAGGAAAAGCTTCGCAAAGATGAACACAATGACACGATCTAATTGCTTCGCTTAGTTTGGGTCTGTCCATCATATCATTCTCCCAATGATATGATCTCATTATCAATTGACAACTCATGTCTATGGTTAGGAAACCTTAACCATCATTGATCAATGAGCTAGTCCATAGAGGTGTACTAGGGACACGGTGTTGTTCACAAACCACACAAGTATTAATGTTTCCGCTTAATACAATTCCAGCATGGAATATAAACTTTATCATGAACAAGAATTATAATAATAACATCTTTATTATTGCCTCTAGGGCATAATTCCAACATTTTCCTCATATCAGATCAGAGAGGCTCAGTCTGTGCTGATGGGGAACGGCTCGCATGCTTCTGTTCATGGTGTTGGTACGGTCGATCTGAAGTTCCTTTCGGGAAAGACCGTGCACCTGAAGAACGTGCATCATGTTCCCTCAATAAATAAGAATCTTGTTAGTGGATCACTTCTATGTCGTGATGGCTACAAGATTGTGTTTGAGTCCAATAAATTTATACTGTCTAAGTTTGGAACATTTATTGGTAAAGGCTATGAGTGTGGAGGTTTGTTCCGCCTGTCACTGTCAGATGTGTGTAATAAAGTCGTGAATCATGTTTCATCTGATCTTGTATCAAATGTCTGGCATTCACGTCTTTGTCATGTTAATTTTGGTTGCATGACGCGGTTAGCTAAAATGAATATAATCCAAAATTCACTATTGTGAAAGGATCTAAATGCCAAACCTGTGTGCAAGCAAAGCAACCTCACAAGTCACATACGACTGCAGAGGTGAGAGATTTGGCGCCACTAGAGCTCATACATTCAGATCTTTGTAAGATGAATGGTGTGTTAACAAAAGGTGGAAAGAAATATTTTATGACATTGATCGATGATTCTACGAGATATTGTCATGTGTATCTTCTGAAATCAAAAGATGAGGCTTTGAGTTACTTCAAAATCTATAAAGCTGAAGCGGAAAACCAACTTGATCGAAAGATTAAGAGGCTTAGGTCTGATTGTGGTGGAGAGTACTTTTCCAACGAGTTTGATTCTTTTTGTGCGGAACATGGTATAATCCATGAGAGGACGCCTCCCTACTCGCCCCAGTCAAACGGGGTAGCCGAAAGAAAGAACCGTACTCTAACAGATTTGGTTAACGCCATGTTAGACACATCGGGTCTCTCCAAGGAATGGTGGGGGGAGGCACTACTGACTGTATGTCATGTCCTAAACCGAGTTCCCACTAAGAACAAAGAGATTGCTCCATTTGAAGGATGGGAAAAGAAAAGATTAAATCTTTCTTACTTGCGAACTTGGGGCTGTCTGGCAAAGGTTCATGTGCCAATCCCAAAGAAGCGCAAACTTGGACCAAAAACCGTGGACTGTGTTTTTCTAGGATATGCTTTTCATAGAATTGGCTATAGATTCTTGATAGTAAAATCTAGAGTACCAGAAATGCATGTTGGTACAATCATGGAGTCAAATGATGTGACTTTCTTTGAGGATATCTTTCCCATGAAGGATATACCTAGCTCATCAAATCAGGAGATACCTCACTCATTGAATCAGGAAATACCCACAATTCCTGAACATGCCATTCCTATTGAACACTCGGAAAAACCTGAGGAGGATGACAATGAAATTCCTAAGAGGAGTAAGAGACAGAGGACTGTAAAATCCTTTGGTAATGATTTCATTGTGTACCTTGTGGATGATAGTCCTACTTCTAATTCAGAAGCCTATGCATCTCCTGATGCTGACTACTGGAAGGAAGTCGTTCGTAGTGAGATGGATTCCATCTTAGCGAATGGAACATGGGAGATCACCGATCGTCCTTATGGGTGCAAACCTGTAGGATGCAAATGGGTGTTTAAGAAGAAACTTAGGCCTGATGGTACTATTGAGAAGTACAAGGCAAGCCTTGTAGACAAGGGTTATACCCCAAAAGAAGGTGAGGACTTCTTTGATACTTACTCACCCGTAGCCAGATTGACCACCATTCGCGTACTACTATCTTTGGCTTCCTCACATGGTCTTCTCGTTCATCAAATGGACGTTAAGACGGCTTTCCTAAATGGAGAGTTGGACGAGGAAATTTATATGGATCAGCCAGATGGATTTGTAGTGAGTGGTCAAGAAGGAAAAGTGTGTAAGTTGTTGAAGTCTTTATATGGCCTTAAACAAGCACCTAAGCAGTGGCACGAGAAGTTTGAGAGAACCCTAACCACTGCAGGTTTTGTGTAAACGAAGCTGACAAATGTGTGTACTATCGCTATGGTGGGGGCGAGGGAGTTATTCTTTGTTTGTATGTTGATGACATACTAATTTTTGGGACCAATCTTAATGTGATTAAGGAAGTCAAGGATTTCTTATCTCGGTCTTTTGAGATGAAGGATCTAGGAGTAGCTGATGTTATTTTGAACATCAAGCTATTGAGAGATGATAATGGTGGGATCACACTGCTTCAGTCTCACTATGTGGAAAAGATCTTGAGTCGCTTTGGGTATAGCAACTGCAAGTCTTATCCAACACCGTATGATCCTAGTGTGTTACTTCAAAAGAATAGAGGCACTACTAGAGATCAATTGACATATTCTCTGATTATTGGGTCGCTTATGTATTTAGTTAGCGCTACGAGGTCTGACATCACTTTTGCTGTAAGCAAACTCAGTCGGTTTGTTTCAAATTCGGGAGATGATCATTGGCAAGCTCTTGAGAGAGGCATGCGCTATCTAAATGGCACTGCGAGCTACGACATTCACTATACTGGGTACCCAAGGGTGCTGGAGGGATATAGTGATTCAAATTGGATATCTGATGCTGATGAGATAAAGGCCACGAGTGGATATATATTTACACTTGGTGGTGGTGTTGTTTCTTGGAAGTCTTGCAAGCAGACCATCTTAACGAGGTAAACTATGGAAGCAGAACTCGCAGCATTAGACACAGCCACTGTTGAAGCAGAGTGGCTTCGAGAACTCTTGATGGACTTACCTATGGTTGAGAAACCTATACCCGCAATTTCAATGAACTGTGATAATTAAACTGTGATTGTTAAAGTTAACAGTTCTAAGGATAATATGAAGTCCTCAAGACATGTGAAGAGGAGACTGAAATCTGTCAGCAAAATGAGAAACTCCAGAGTTATTGCATTGGATTATATCCAAACATCTAAGAATCTGGCAGATCCCTTCACAAAGGGTCTATCACATAACGTGATAGAAAATGCATCAAAGGATATGGGTATGAGACCCATAATATAAGTTTTCCATAGTGGTGAACTACTCTATGTGTTCGGAGATACCGTGAATTAGAATTGGGAGACAAGCTGTTGGTTAACTGAGAGGAAAGTATCCCTACTTTAAAACACCACTCCGTGAAGATGCAATACTTTCCTATTCTGCATGGCAGGTTGATTTATCCTAATGTGTTCTAAGTGGCTTAGTTTAAGCAGAGATGTTGTCCTATAGAACATCTTTTGAAGAACACACCTATATGAGTCTGACTGTTAAACGTCGCAGTCTATGAGAGTTGGGTTCTCTCTAATAAATTCATGAAAGGCTATGGAGTATGACGCATAAGCTCCACCCGAGGGGAAGTCCCACGGCAGCCTGGTATTGGTGAAGGCTTTGTGTAAAGCTAGAATGCAGCAAACTTGCAGTTCAAGGCATAGTCCACTATACAAGTTGCAAACTAGTATAGCATAGAGTTCTAGGTGGAAGTTCAACTTAACAGTCTCCACTAGTACCAGTATATAAACAATGTTTTGGAACCATAGGCAAATTTATGTGTGCCTCTGGGATCTGGTGGGGGATTGTTGAAATTTTGCCTAATAAAGACCCAACCCATTTATATTATTCAACAATTCCTGAAATCCTAGAGACCCACTTGTCCCATTCATGCAAGGCAAGAGGTGGGACAAGAGTTTAGTCCCACATTGCTAGCTGAGTGGAAGTTGGACCAGTTTATAAGGAGAGCTCTTCCACCACTTGTACGAGCTTGAGAAGAGAAGACATATACACACGCGCTCCCCCGCCGCCCGCCACGCCACGCCACGACACGCACACGCACACCGCGGGTTGCGGGAATGCCTCGAGCCGAGAGCTTCTCTTTCTTTTTGCCACGCATAAATGGATAATAATTTGAACAGTCTGCGTGAGTGTATTTTTAATACGAAATCAGTGGAGATTTAATTCGAGCTTAGTGGAGGCTGTTCGGCTTCGGTCGATGCCTGTTCGCTTCCTCTCCCGATGCCGACTGTTCGCCTGCCTACCTGTGCCTATAAGAGCGAGAGGTCGCTCCTCTCCTCATACACACCTTGCGCCTCCAGTTCCAGAGCACTGCGCTGCTTAGATCTTCCCCATCCCGTCTTGCGGCGTGCACCACGAGCTGGGACAGGCCTTCGAGACCCCGCTGCTTCGAGTCCTGTACGGGAGAAGGGCGATAAGGTTTTTGGGGAGCGCTACCAATGCGACTACTGGTTTCATCACGGACTCCTTCACGGATAGCGACTGCATCGACGTCTTCCCCAACGACGACTTCTTCCCCGACATCAACAATCTTTTCCTCGACAACATGGCTGACGACGGTGCCAACGCTAACGGGAACACCGGCGGTTCCTCTACCGTGATGTATATCATCTTCTGGTCCTTTTCTATTATTCTGCCTGTGTTTTATCTAACTTTTACTATGGTTAAATATCTTAAAAAATTGCTCTATTTCTCAACAGAAAGTAGCAGGACGATTGGGCAAAAGATCCAAGGGAGATCCGGGCTAGGCCTCACCGGGTTGCCATGTGGGCCGTGGGACGGGCTGCGGGGGTGGTAGATGGTCTGGCCAGCTGGCTGGGCTGGCTCGGTTTCCTTACCCTGCAATTTTTTTCTATTTTGTTTTAAATGTATTTTTAAATAGATTTTAGAGAAGAAAAATACGAGGCCGTTGCAACGCATAGGTATTCAGCTAATATATACTAATAGATAGACAAGTATATGCTGGTAAGTTTGCAAACCTTTGAGGACCAACCCGTGGTTGGATGGTTAGGAGGGCAGTGGTATCCCCAGCCCACCAGAGTTCAAACCCTAGGTTTGACACTTTGGTGTCTCATAAAGGCCTTCAGTGGGAGGCGACGTTCCCGTCGATAGCGAGGCGCCTGTGATGACTTCGTCAATTTTAAGACCCGCCGGCTCAGTCTCTCGGAGGTGCTCATAGGGGTAGGGTGTCCGTGCGTTTGTTCATAGGGGTGAGTGTATGTACGCATTGTGAACATCTGCGTTTGTACTGTGTTTCTCAAAAAAAAGTTTGCAAACCTTTTTTTCTACTGAATCTACCATCTGTCAGACACCGGTAGAAAGAGTACCAACGTCAGCTGTTGGAGTTAGTTTCGGCAAAAATACAAACAAACGACCGATGGGTAAATAAACCTGTCTAACTGTTAGTATAAGCATATAGTTAGTTTTCCTGAGACCTCACTCGGTCTCCCGTAGAACCGATAACACTAAACCATTTCCGATAACACAGAACCAGTTCTGCATGACTTGCATCCGGCAAGGTTGTAATTTCGGAGTCTGCATCAAGCCGCGTACCTATGGCCTTTTTGTCATTAAGCATCGTCGTTCCATGCCCTCTTTTGGCGTACATGTTTATATAACCCCTCGAAACCTATCCTGCCAGGAGGAAGATGTTTTTCGGGAAACAAAGCGTCGACACCAGCACGATCTTCGTTTTTTGGATCAGATTGGTCCTACTCTCCGCGCCAGATAGTATTGACATGTTGCATATTTGTGTCTTTATGGCCATGATATACTCATGTGTCGCTTTAATTTGTTTGGTATAACAAGTTTGGCGCCAGGAATGGGAACATTTTCTTGCTTAGGATCGCACCCCCTTTGTCGAGTGTGGCTCCCATCTCAAGCGTCCGGTCGCCGAACCTTATGCCGGTTACCTTGAAGTAGTAGAACCCTTCGGGGAGCGTTGCGCTGCCTTGGGATCGCTCCTCCTTGTATTGCTCAAGGAAGGGCTCAATGACATCACTGAGATTATCTATCTTTTCATCCAGCTCTGCGTCGGCTACTTTTTCAGTCCATGCCTTATGGGCGTCGACCACCTTCTTCTCCTCAGCAGCGGAAAGACCATGGCCTCTAGGACCACCTCTGGGTTTGGCTTTGAGAGCGGCAGAGACGCTATGCGTGTCCTGAAGGGAGACAATGACGACGAGCACTGCGAGGAGGAAGATGCTACCGCTTTTCGCCATTGGCTGCCAGCCGGATAATATCGATCAAAGCTAGCAGGTGTTTGTTTGTGTGTGTGTTTTATGCTATCGACGCGTCCTCTCCTCTCTATATATAGGAAAATTTTCGTTTGCGATACAACCTTCAACTATTGCGGTAAATGTTCTTTTTTCCGTCTACCGACCAGTAGCATCATCGGGTGAGGAAGTCGTATCCGTAGGTGCTGTTCCCAATAAACAAATAGTAGTATAGGCATCACGAGGATAAAATTATGTGGTCATTTGTTCTCTTCTGCAATCTGAACACTTGCTTGGAAGAAAATACATGCATTAGTTGTAGGAGCACTGTATCTATACAGGATGATTGGACGACTTTGCACGCACATGGCGACCCTTAACTTGTTTTTACTTGATTTGGCCGTCTCATCATCAAGAATTGGTCTTCCTTACCAAAAACAAATCATGGATTGGTCTTATCTACTCAATCAGACCGAGCAATCATGTACCGACGACCTGCTTCAAGTATTCCTATATATATGTAGACTTTGTCAAGTCCTTGAAACGGGCCAGAATAATACATTTCACTATCTCTGTAGAAAACGACTGAATACCCCGGAGGTGGTATTTTGGCTCCCAGGTCGTAAATAAGGCCATAATAAAAAATACAATTTAAATTTTCAAAAAGATCTGAACGGAATTTTCGCATGTACATCCAGACATTCTATGTCCGTACACAGGTGGAGTAGTGCACATGATCCGGCGAAGAACGCTGAGGTTGATAATGTCCTTGTCGTCGACTTCTTCTTCCTCTATCGGCGACAGTGTTCGGACTGAGGCATGCGACCACGGTGGAGTTCCGGTCATGGCGTACGGATGCTTTCGTGCGCTGCAGAGGGGGAAACAATTGTGAGGCGACGTGCTAGAGAGAGGGTAGAAGAACAGAGAACAACTAAGGGGCCAGGAGGCACATAACCTTGGGTACGTGCTCGACGAACGATGGTGACGGCACCTACGGGTCTTCGAGGACGATTGCGGGCAGCCCAGGGGCTCTCCAGTATTAACGTTGGTGGGGATTTACATGACGTTGTTGGAATAGGGAATTAAAGCCTTACTAGATGGACACGCGCGCTTCGCTGCGCCGTTTTCATGGCGTTGCCACACAGTGTGATCGTTGTGTCACACTAACCGATACTTTAATTGTGACACCGCTTAGAACGTATATGTTTGTAGTGTTATTGTCCATGGAGACACTCAATCCCATCTTTAGCAGTCGGGCCTTCTCGATCTCTTTCTGATTCTCACCGTAGACGGTCGGCTAGCCGTGTGGGGAATAAAGTAAGACTTATTTAACACCTCACTATTATTTATTGATGGATGTCAAACTATTAGAGTTCAGTGCAACTTAGAAGACATGATTTATTTTGGGTATCGGCGGAAGCATATCATGTTGGATCTTACTCGAGGAGACAGTTGATTTAACCGCTCAGGTCTTTAAGACTTCAAGAACTACGTTGGCACAAGAACTCAAACTGTTTCCAACTTGACTATGTGATATACCTCCTCTCCCACCTCCCGCACGGCGGTGCGCCTGAAGGTGTCATCAATAGAGGTGACCGCGCGACCCCTAGCACTCGTGTGTCTACATCCTTCCGTCGATATCGCCAGATCGTCAACTAGGACACAGTGGACGCCTAGGTCGATTCCATGGCGATTGTTGTAGGGAAACTCAACGCCTGCAAGAGGTCCGTCAACTACCAATCTTAAGAGCATATCCAACATTTTGCACTAAAAGAGTGCATGACTTTTTGGTTTTTGGGAGCCATTTTGGCTGTTTTAGTGGGTGCGGCACGCTACAACATTTCCAGGCGCACTAAAATACAATGCTATGCAGGCAGCAGTTTTCCAGCCGCGATTGGTTTCCACTTTCCAAGATTAAACGCATCTCAACTTGCCAATATTAAACAAAAGTGATGAACATAATAAATCTAATTCCCAACACACACATATAAATTCATGAACATGACTTGATTATCATAGCATAGATTAAATCCATGGCATAGCTCAAAATCATAGCATAATTCAACACAACCAAGTTCATCACAATTGAAATTCAAATAAACACATAAAACATTAACATCAATGCCTACGACCATCATGCCTCGTCCTTTTCATGGGCATCTCCATGTTGTGCTTCATCATCATTAGAAACTTGGACGGTGCTGGTTATTCTAGGAGCACGTGGCATCACCCATGTAAACTCCAAAACAACCACTCATGGGAGGCATGGGAGATACCATGATATTCATGAATGCACCCATTCCAGCTCCCATATCACCCATTGTAGATCCATGCCTCCAATGACACAAGAAGGTGCTCCCATGTCGTCAATGCCACCCATTGTAGCTTCTATGGGAGCACCCATGCCTCCAATGCCTTCCATAGGTGCATCCATGCCACCAATGCCTCCTAAATAGGTACACCCATGCCACCCATGCCTCCAATGCCACCTGTAGGTGGTCCCATGCCGCCAGTGTCTCCTATAGGTGCACTCATTCCACTCATGCTTCCCTTAGGCGCTCCCATGTGATGGCTCGTGAATGATGAGCTCATTGGGGAACCCCAAGAGGAAGATATGATGAGCACAGAAGTAAGTTTCCCTCAGTTATGAAACCAAGGTTATCGAACCAGTAGGAGCAAGGAAACACCCCAAGGGTGTTGCTAGCTGAGCCTTGGTAGGGCGCACTATCGGTGCCAGTAGCAACGTGGAGACCTGCACAACACAACCACAAAACACTGTCCCCAACTTGCGATGAGGTTGTCAATCTCACCGATTTTGCTGAAAACAAAGGATTAAACGTATCGAATAGAAGGAAGTAATAGTTTGCAGAAAATAAACACAAAGCAGTAAACAGTTTGTAGATTGTATGTAAAAGAAAGGACCGGGATCCATAGTTCACTAGAGGTGGCTCTTCTTAAGATAGATAACATGCTGGGTGAACAAATTACAGCGGGGCAATTGACAAACATCGAGAAATCATACAAGCATATACTAATCATCTTGACTCCTTTGAGACTTGATTGGGCATTATAATATTATACATAGACCCCCATCCAACTGCATCTATGACTAATAATCCACCTTCAGGTTATCATCCGAACCCCCTCCAGTATTAAGTTGCAAGCAACAGATTATTGCTTTACAAATTGTGTGTAATATAAACAATACGATTGTTCTATGAACAAAGGATTATTGTTTTCTCCCTAGTAGCAACAGCACATCTAGTACCTTAGAGATTTCTATCACTTCCCTAGATTACCAGAGGCATGAACCCACTATCGAGCATAAATACTAACTCTTAGAGTTGCTAGTATCTACTTGGCCAAGATAGCTACTAACAACAGAAAGCATGCAAGATCACAAATAACAAATACATAATAGAATCAATAATCAATCTGAAATAGCATCTCAATATCCATCGAATCCCCGCAAACACAACATGCAGAATTACAAATAGATGATCTTCATCATGAACGGAGCTGACAAGATCTAGACATGAAAGCACAAAGGAGGAGAACCAACCATCTAGCTACTACATGGACCCGTAGTCTAGAGATAAACCACTCACGCATCACACCGGAGGCTTGCATGATGATGAAGAAGGCCTCCAGGATGAATTCCCCTCTCCGGCAGGGTGCCGGGAAGAGTTTCAGATCCTTCCGTCCCCGCCCCACAAGCCTACACCGCGTACGGACATTACTTCAACAACAACAGCCTCGTCTCCAACTCGCCACCGCCATCGTCGCAGCTTGACCCTGCTCTTCTTGCCGCCTTGAACAACCTGCAGATTCCTGGTTCGCAAGAGTGGCACATGGACTCTGGAGCATCCTCACATATGGCATGTGATCACGGTAACCTCGATAATTCTCATCCTTTTAATCTCTCTCAAACTGTCACTGTTGGTAATGGCGCAAATCTACCCATCACACATATAGGCTCTCATACTATTCATACCTCTACCCTTCCTCTTCATCTTTGTTGAATTTTAATTGTTCCTCACATAATCAAAAATCTAATATCCGTTCAATAATTTTCTACCGATAATTTATGTTCTATTGAATTTGATCCATATGGTTTTTCCATGAAGGATCTTTCCACCAAGACCGAGATTCTTCGATGCAATAGCACCGGTCCCCTCTGCACAATAAGCTCCATACCTCCCGAAGCTCATGTCGCCACCACCTCATTGGATATTTGGCATCGTCGTCTCGGTCATCCCGGCTCCTTCACCATGACGCGTCTTCAACACACCCAGCATATTCCACCCAATAAAGCCGACCACTCTTTATGTCATGCATGTCAATTAGGCAAACATGTTAGATCACTTTTTTATTCCTTGTAATCCTTTATTAGTCGTCCCTTTGAACGTATCCACTGTGATCTTTGGACATCACCTGTAATCAGTTCTTCGGGCTATCGTTATTACCTTATAATTGTAGATGATTTCACTCATTACTTTTGGAGTTTTCCTGTACGCCATAAATCTGATGTGTATGCCACACTTGTTGCTTTTCATGCTTACATCTCCAGCCAATTTCAGCTTCTTCTTAAATCCATCCAATGCGACAATGGCAAAGAATTTGACAACACCAAACTAGATACGTTTTGCACCAGTCACGGCATCCTATTTCGGTTCTCTTGCCCCTATACCTTCCAACAAAATGGCACAGCTGAGCGTGCCATCCGTACAACCAATGATGTCGTTCGAATTCTTCTTTTTCAAGCATCTCTACCAGCTTCTTTTTGGGCTGAAGCCTTACACACTGCTACTTATCTCATAAATATCCGTCCCACTTCCACAACAAATTTTACCACACCATATTACAACTTACACAGACGACATCCTTCCTACAATTCCCTTCGTGTTTTCGGTTGTCTATGCTACCCAAATACTTCTTCCACATCTCCCAACAAATTATCTCTTCGATCTGTTCGTTGTATTTCTTGGCTATCCTTCCAGGCATCGTGGGTATCGGTGTCTGGATCTCCAAACCCGACGCATCATAATCTCTCGCCACGTTACATTTGATGAAACAACATTTCCATATGCTACAAAATCCTTGTCCACCACCACACAACCACCTAAACCCTTATATCTTCATCTACTCCTACCTCCATCACCACCAATCTCCGATCACCCACCTGCGCAAGCTCCTTCCACGGCAGAAAATCCGCCTGCCGCGCCCACTATCTCTGCCGCGGCAGAAACCACGACAGACTCCCCTCTTTTCCCTCCACCTTCACTGCCACGATCCAACAACCCACCACCTCAATCTTCACCACCCCTTCCCACTCCACCTCTTGTTCATCATACTCGTAGCACCACTGGACGTCTCCCTGGTCCTCCTGATAAACTTAACCTTTCCGCTATCATCTCGTAACCAATCCCATCTAACTATCTCATTGCTCTTCGTGACCTTGCATGGTGCCAGACTATGCAAATTGAGTATGATGCCCTCCTCCAAAACGGTACTTGGACTCTTGTCCCTCCTCCTCCAGGTGCTAATATCGTTAGTGGGAAGTGGATCTTTCGTCACAAATTTCACTCTGATGGTTCTCTTGCTCGCCACAAATCACGGTGGGTGGTTCGAGGATTCACTCAACAACCCGGCGTCGATTTTGATGAGACATCCAGTCCGGTTGTTAAACCTGCCACTATACGTGTTGTTCTATCTTTAGCTTTATCCAAATCTTGGCAAATTCATCAACTAGATGTCAAAAATGTCTTTCTTCATGGCAACCTCGATGAGGAAGTCTACAGCCAGCAACCCTCCGGTTTCATTGATTCTTGTTTTCCTAATCATGTATGTCGTCTCCAAAAATCTCTCTATGGTCTCAAACAAGCTCCTCGCGTCTGGTTTTAACGTTTTCCTTCTTATGCTCGTTCCATTGGTTTTGTTGAATCTAGATCTGATGCATCTCTATTTGTTTTCCACCGTAAAGGCTCTACTGCATACCTTCTTCTCTATGTCGATCACATTATCCTCACGGCGTCTCATACAACTCTTCTTCACACAATTCACTCTAAATTTTCTATGACTGATCTCGGTTCTCTTCATCATTTTCTTGGGATTACAGTTACCCGCACCACTTCCACACTTCATCTTTCTCAAGGTCGATATATTGTTGATGTTCTAAACCGTGCTGGCATGAGTGATTGCAATACTTCTACTACACCTGTGGATACTAAACCCAAACTTTCTACGACTAACGACTCGCTGGTCTCTGATTCCTCTCATTATCGCAGCCTCGCCGGTGAGCTTCAATACATTACCCTTACCCGTCCAGATATTTTCTATGCCGTTCAACAAGTTTGTCTTCATATGCATGATTCCCGAGAACCTCATCTTCTTCTCATTAAATGCATCCTTCGATATATCAAAGGGACTCTCTATCTCGGTCTTACACTTCATTCTTCTTCCACTAATAATCTGGTTGCCTACTCGGATGCTGATTGGGCTGGATGCCCGGATACTCGTCGCTCTACACCCGGATTCTGTGTGTTTCTTGGTGATAACTTGATCTCTTGGTCCTCTCGACGGCAGCCGACTGTGTCTCGTAGCAGTGCAGAGGCTGAATACCGCGTGGTTGGTACAGCTGTTGCGGAAACATGTTGGTTGCGCCACCTTCTTCTTGAGTTGGGATGCCCCTTACTACGGCTACGGTTGTTTATTGTGATAATGTATCGGCAGTTTACATGTCAGCTAATCCTGTGCAACATCGACGAACTAAACATATTGAGCTGGATATTCACTTTGTTCGGGAGAAGGTTGCTATTGGAGCTCTCTGTGTTCTTCATGTTCCGTCGAGTTCTCAGTTTGCCGATATTTTCACTAAAGGACTTCCGACGTCACTGTTTCAAGAATCTCGATCCAGTCTTCACATTGGCGACGGTTTGTCCCACGTTCAGACCGCGGGGGCGTGTACGACACAAGATCGGTTACGGATTCAAACCGAACAGACCTAGATTACTTGTACTCCAAGTTGTAATTGTACTACATATATGAATCAATGAGAATCGTCGAGGCGTGCAATCTGCAGCCCGACTTTGTTATCCTACACTCCGAACTTAGAAACGGCTTCCCACCCGCGACCTTTGCTCAGACGTGCCAGTCGCCTCCCTCTGTCGCCGGCCACCTTTGGTCAAGGCGTCAAGCTAGCATCGTGTGGTCCGTCACTTGCAGTTACTTACCCTCCCTGGAGAAAGAACAAGTGGCTGTCAGAAACCTTGATACGGAACAGATGTATATACTACATACATTTTAATACATATTAGCAGTACGAGAGGGATTGCAGAAATCTCGTAATTGTACCTCTAACATTGGAAATGAAATCATCACTGCCGGTCTTCTTCTCTTTAACTCACCATCACTGCTGCTCTCCCACTACCGGATTTTACTTCTTTGCCGTGTAACATACGAAACACGGCAAAGCCCCGAAAATGCACGGTAAAACCTTTGCCGTGTATAATTACACCGCAAAGTATGAACGGCAAAGAATGAGACGGCAAAGTACGCACTCCAATATTTCCATACAGATTTAACCTGGGATGGTTGGGATGGAGACTTGCTTCTTTCCTCATGGAAGCTGCTGCAACCTTGCATTGCATTCGGAAGATGTGAGGAGACTAGCATCTCTGCGTGTCTCATGTACTTGTGAGATTCTTCATGTTTCACTTTGTACGTTACATGCAGTACTCTCAAATGAATCAGGTTACCGAGCTCCTCCACTGCACCTACTGTACTACTGGTAATATCCAAGGCAGAAACAACTCGCAACTGCTGGCCGTAGTACGTGGTGACTCCATTGATTGCCCCAGCGGCGCCGCTCGATCTGCTTTTCCCCAAAAGGTTGCGGTTGTTCAACTCACCAAGACAACAGATCGATCCTAGAAAAGTTTCCCAATTCATTTCGTTGCACGTACGCGCAGAACGTGTCACTGCTCGGTTGGTCTCCTTTTATTAAGCACGCGACGCGGGCAAGATCCGGACAATTCATCTCGATCGAGCAATGGTGGCAGCGCTGCATTGCGTTGCGGTGGTCGCGGTGGTGGTCGCAGTCGCCGCGGCGGGGGTGCGGGTGGTGGAGGGGCTCGGGGTGAACTGGGGCACCATGGCGACGCGCCGGCTGCCGCCCAAGGTGATGGGCCAGCTTCTCAAGGACAACGGGTTCAAGAAGGTCAAGATCTTCGACGCCGACGAGAAGACCATGATGGGGCTCGCCGGCACCGGCATCGAGACAATGATCGCTGTGCCCAACGACATGCTCGCCGCCGTCGGCGACTACCGGCGGGCGCAGGAGTGGGTCAAGAAGAACGTGACCAAGTACGACATGGACGGCGGCGTCAACATCAAGTACGTGAGCCTTGCGATTACACTGACGTCTCCGTTGCTCTTGCCATTGATGATTTCCTTTTCTTTTCTGTCCGTGTTGGCTTCGCCGATCAGATTTGTGGCGATTGGCAACGAGCCGTTCCTCACGGCGTACAACGGCACCTACGACAACATCACCGTGCCGGCGCTCAAGAACATACAGCGCGCGCTCAACGAGGCCGGGCACGGGTCGGCGATCAAGGCGACGGTGCCGGTGAACGCCGACGTCTACGACTCGCCGGCGAGCAACCCCGTCCCTTCGGCGGGGAAGTTCCGTGACGACATCGCCGGCGTCATGACCGACATGGTCAAGTTCCTCAACCACAGCGGTGCGCCGTTCAGTGTCAACATCTACCCATTCCTCAGCTTGTATGGCAACGACAACTTCCCCATAGACTACGCCTTCTTCGACGGCGCCCCGCCAAAGCCCGTCATCGACAATGGCATCAACTACACCAACGTGTTCGACGCCAACTTCGACACGCTGGTATCGGCGCTCAAGAAGATCGGGTTCGGAGACCTGCCGGTCGTGATCGGCGAGGTCGGCTGGCCGACGAACGGCGACAAGCACGCCACGGTGCCATACGCGCAACGGTTCTACGCTGGGCTACTCAAGCGGTTGGCGGCACGGCAGGGCACACCGCTCCGGCCACGCGCTCGCATCGAGGTGTACCTGTTCGGGCTCATGGACGAGGACGCCAAGAGCGTGGCCCCAGGCAACTTCGAGCGGCACTGGGGCATCTTCACGTTCGACGGGCGTCCCAAGTTCCCGCTGGACCTGCGCGGCAACGGGCGGCCGGCCATGCCGGTCCCGGCCAGGGGCGTGCAGTACCTGCCGCGGCGGTGGTGCGTGCTGAACCCGAACGCCACCAACACGACGGCGCTCGCCGACAACGTCGGCTACGCGTGCTCACGCGCCGACTGCACGGCGCTCGGATACGGCTGCAGCTGCGGCGCGCTGGACGCCACCGGGAACGCCTCCTACGCCTTCAACGTCTACTACCAGGCGCAGGGCCAGGTGCCGTCGGCGTGCGACTTCCAGGGCCTCGCCATGGTCACCGACAATGACGTGTCCCAGCCCCCCTGCAACTTCAGCATACAGGTGGCAGAGACGCGCGCGACGGTCGAGACCGCGGCGGCGGAGTCCTCGGCCCCCGCTACGCTGCCGGCGCGGGTGGCTGCCGCCGTGCTGGCTTTGGTGCTCATGTTGGTCACAGCGTAAGGCGAGGGAATAATTAAGTGTATGTAGGTTGTACATAATGTGCCAGTCTGAAAATGTTGATTGCTTGCGGTTTCTGCTCAATTATCAGGGTAGAGTTTCTTCTAGACTCTAGAGACAGAGAGAAAATATCACAGCCACAGAGTCTAACTGCAACCAAAAAAACACTCTATATCTATACAACACCAATGTTCAATTGTTCGTGCTTGTAAGTGTTCCAGGAAAAAAGTTATTGTCATGGAAGTCGTAATACAAAATAATAATGATGGCTGTATTTCTTCCAGGTCATCAGATAGAAAGAAAATTCAGAGTTTAGATACAGCGACCAAAAAGATTATACAACCAGGTTAACTTTTTTACTGCGAATGGGAATACAACCAGTTTAATCATTTACATCACGTGCATCTCCTAGCTGTCCTTATTCTACTTTGCAATCAAGAAGAGTGTCCACGCTTAGTAATGAAGTAAGGCATCCACACAATTTGAAAGACAAATAAAAATTTACTAAGAAAACAGTATTACGTGTGTATCCTTGAGACATGCATTACGCCCTGCTTTATAAATAAAGCCACAACTATACATAGTACGACAGAGGCGTCAAACAGAAAAGAAACAAAGTAAAGTCTACTACACAACATGCCCAAGACACCAAAAAGAAAACGAAAAGGGGAGCTGGCGAGGAGCTCGCTCTAGGAAGCCACGGAGGCAAGCAGGATCCGTGAAGCGCTACGCCGACGCCCTGAGCGCCTACTGGATGTCATCAACAGTCTTCATGTCCCTTTGCCTAGAAACAATTCTTCAGCAGCTTATACCATTCCTCAGCTCTTCCTTTCAGCGATAATGAGAATATCTTTTTATTAACTTGATCTGTAGTAATACCTGCACACTTGAACAACCCGCATAATTCGTGTATAAAGAGTAAATGATCACCGGGATGGACAGTTCCATCCCTAACATAGTAGTTAGGGGTGGTCTGGCCGCCCTAGGCACCCCCTCGGCCTCTCTTTCCACCTATATATTGCCTCTGATACGGAAACCCTAAGAACCCGATCAAAAATCCACGAAAGAGTCCGTAGCCGCCGTCATCTCCATCCCTAGATCGGGAGGGATCTGAACCTCTTCCCGGCACCCTGCCGGAGAGGGGAATTCATCCTCGAGACCTTCTTCATTATCATGCAAGCCTCCGGTGTGATGCGTGAGTAGTTCATCTCTGGACTACGGGTCCATGTAGTAGCTACATGGCTGGTTCTCCTCCTTTGTGCCATCATGTCTAGATCTTGTGAGCTTCGTTCATGATTAAGATCATCTATTTGTAATTCTGCATGTTGCGTTTGCGGGGATCCGATGGATATTGAGATGCTATTTCAGATTGATTATTAATTCTATCATGTCTTTGCTATTTGTAATCTTGCATGCTTTTCGTTGTTAGTAGCTATCTTGGCCAAGTAGATGCTAGCAACTCCAAGAGTTAGTATTTATGGTCGATAGTGGGTTTATGCCTCTGGTAATCTGGGGAAGTGACAGAAATCTTTAAAGTACTAGATGTGTTATTGCTACTAGGGAGAAAACAATAATCTTTTGTTCATAGAACAATCGTATTGTTTACTTTACATGCAATTCGTAATGCAATTATCCGTTGCTTGCAACTTAATACTGGAGGGGGTTCGGATGATAACCTGAAGGTGGATTATTAGTCATAGATACAGTTGGATGGCGGTCTATGTATAATGTTGTAATGCCCAATAAAGTCTCAAAGAAGTCAAGATGATTAGTATATGCTTGTATGCTTTCTCGATGTTTGTCAATTGCCCCGCTGTAATTGTTCACCCAACATATTTTCTATCTTAAGGAGAGCCACCTCATGTGTGCTTGTTTCTTTTACAATCAATCTATAAACTGTTTACTGCTTTGTGTTTACTTTCTAATGGTGTTATAGTAGTATAACAACTAATGTCTAGTAGTAAGCTCAGTACTGTCTACACGGGACATTCATTAGTCAGTCCTAATTCCTGAGTTGGTATCCATGATCTATGTTTTATCTTGGATTTTTGTAGTGTGACAAACACATTAGTAAATCTGAATAACTTTGACATGACATATTTGCTCATTTATCTTGCATTGGATTGGTAGTGTCTAGAATAGACTTTGAGTTCGCTAGATATGATTGTATAATGAGAAAGCAAGTGTTTGTTTCTTCTTAGAGGTTGTTGGTATTCATTTTAGTAGTTTTTTCTCCATGCTCATGCTTCAGGATATGTTCACTATTCTGTTTCTAGCTGCTGTGTAATTGTACAGAATAGTGAAAGTACTTATTTACAATTGGTTGTCAGGTTCATTTGCTGGATTATAGGTATGTCTTTCTTTGAGACTAAAAATGTGTCTGTTCCTCGTTTATAGGGGCTCCATGCCTAAGGAATCTGAAGCCACCGAACTTGTGAAGAGTAGCCAGCAAGGAGAGCCATTTCTTGTAATAGTTAGGAATATCTGGGTTGTAATAGACTGTAGATATTGTAATAGCCTAATTTTTGGTAGTTGTTTTAATTAATTTTACTTGTTCTCTTTGATCTGTCTCAAATATTGATTGTGTACATGACATCAAACGTCATTTACTTGTGGCACACGTGACTGAAACAAATATGTCATTTTGGACCCTTCTGACGTGTGTAGTCAATTTGTGAGTTGAACATGACAAGTGGAGCTTGTATTGTACATGACAAGTGGGACCTATCTTAGAACCAGGTTATTAAAAGGGCTGAATTTAAATTTAAATGGACTATAAATAGGTTACGGCCCATAGAATAAAATGGCACTGTTTGGTTTGGCCCATGTAGCAATCGAGAAAGAGTAAGGAAAAAACATAAATGGGCTGAATTATTGGGCTTGGCCCATGTAAATAACAGACGTGGACTGGGCTGATTTCGTGCCACGTCGGATCAGCCACGTCGGAGCTGACTTGGCCAGGCCAAATCGCCTGTGACGATACTGTTATGACGATCCAATATCGTCATAGACGGTTATGACGATTTTATCAAAAACGTCGTTATAGTTCATTTGTGACGCTCAGCTTTCGATGATCTCAAAATCGTCATAGAATCATCATAAACGGAATACTATGACGACGTGACAAAAATAGAGGGTCATATATAGCCAGATTCCTTGTAGTGAGGGGCCTAGTTGTATATGGTCCTCGTCGGGGGCTCAGTGACAACTCTCTTTCATCAAATATTACATCTAGCTTAAAAAAGTAACACACCAAGATGTAGATGGCTTGACGAGAAAGGAAAAAAAAGTCCAACAAAAGTTTAGAAAAAAAAGTGCTCAGTTACGATGAAGTGGCAATTTGTTTCTAAAAGAAGTGTGTCTAGACCCCTTTTAGTGTGTGGATTCACTTCGAATCTACACATTTAAAAGGGTAAAAACATCTTATATTATGAAACAGAGGGAGTACATGTTACTAATATAAGTTAGATCAGTCTAATAAAAAATTGCACTCTAAATGTCTTCCTAGCAGTAAAACAATAACAACTATAAAATTTGGAGACGAAAAACAATAAAAAAAGAAAATACAACCAGCAAAAAAAATTAAAAATTAAAACTCAAATGAAACTCGATTGAACAACCAACTCAAACACTTAAGCAAATCTTAATTTCACCTGAAGAAAAAAAATAACTGCCGGCAAAAAAGAAACAAAAACAAAAGAAAAATACAGGAAAAAAACAAACTCACCGATCGGTGATCAGCCCACAGAAAAACAGAGAACAAAGCCCACAACAAAACAGAAACGATGCGCGTGCGGGTGACACAGCAATGCGGCGCGCGGGACACAACGAAGCAACTACGAGGGCGGGGAGACACAACGCGGAAACAACCTGGTTTGTACTGATCGTAAAGCAAAGGATTCGATGGTGTATTAGGTGACCGAGACTTAACTAATTCTCATGCGCATGAGAATTAGCAAAACCGTTAAAAAAAAGCCCAGCCAAAAACAATACAACAAGAAGAAAAGGCCCACGTAAAGCCCACCCACTCCAACACGCCCTCGCGCTAGTCCCGCTTCCCCCCGTGAACAACCAGCGATTTCAAAACAATAACTAGCTCATGCGAACGCAATAGAAAAGACAGCCCATAGGGCAACACCCCGAACCACGCCCGCGGCCCAAGAAGCAGCGACTAGCTCAGGGGAACGTGAACAGACAGCGAACACAATGAAGAACAGAACAGAGGCGCGAATCTTGGTGCACGGTATTAGGGTTGAAAACGGTAAGGAAACTTTCCGTCCATTTCCGAAGAAAAGAAAATGGAGAGCTGAAAAGGAAACGGAAACGGTATTTTGCGGAAAAGGAACGGAAACGGAATCTTTTAAACGGAAACGGAAAAGGAAACGACGGAGCCATTTCCGGCAGAAACGGAAACGGTAAGAAAATTCCGGATAAACAAATACGAAAACTTTTCGGTAATATAACCATCCATGTCCATGTATGAAACAATACTTTGCATCAGTAATTTTCATTGCTCTTGTCAGGCCATAGAATATCTGCTGGGTCTACGTAATACATACAACCAGTCCAGCCTACATACTAATCAAGTGAGTGTCTTAACATTTATGTGAAACTATTTATGTGAACTTATATACTTGTCAAAGTGTTGAATTATGTGTGTTACTTGTTGAAGTTGTGAGCTATTCATTGTGTATTATATGTTTCTTTTGGTGTACAGGCCGTGATATTATGCCAATACTATATTCCGACAAATATCTGTTTTCGTATCATATCCGTCCCGTATCTGGGATTCATATCCGTCTCCGGTGATTTCTGATTCCGTGTTCGTTTCCGGAGTATTCCGTTTTGTTTTCGATTCCGACGACACAAGAGGAAACGAAAACGATAACACGTGTTTCCGTCCGTTTCTGTTCCGTTTTCAACCCTACACGGTATCCTACGGCCACCGACGCGACTGAGATTTAGCTAGTTCTCATACGCATGAGACGAATCCGTTTTTAAATACTGTAGTAGAGAAGATTCAAGAAAACAATTTGCGACGTGCAATTGCAAAATCAATACATCATTGTTCACCAGCACTTGTACACACTCAACGGCTCCATGGTCTCAACATAGTCGAACGTCTGGCAGGTATCATACTCCGTCTTAATATGGGCTACCATCGTACCCTGGTTCCTCTCGTTGATGTCCAACCTACCCCGTCGTGCTTTTGTCATGTCGTTGCTCAGCTTGTGTCGGTACAAGGCACAACCTCCCCCAGTGGATAACCACTCCCACGTTGGGAGGTGATTTTCATGAACAAAGTGCGGCCATGTGAGATGCTCATGGTCGTGCCATTGTGGTTCATGCCGAGGCGAGTGTCGGACCTGCACGCTGCACCAGTGGCTCCACCTATCGTGCCTCGATGCCCCACACCTCCGTCTTGTCCAGCCTCTGTGAGATGAAGCTAAAGGCGATGCCGAGTCTCCCATGCACCTCCATCAAGCGCAAGGTGCCGGCTGGTCTGGATGACGGTAGTGGAGTGACGGACGGCGACCACTCGCCGTCGAGGTCCAATGATATGACATTCACCCCTCCACCCAACAGACTCACGGCCCAGTAGATAGGTCGTCAAAGACGTAAGCGGTCTCAACGGTGACAACGAGTGTCTTGGCGCGGCTGTGCAGGCTCGTGACGGTGCGTGTGTCGATGACTTGGCGCCAGTGCCGGCAGACGAGACGGAGCCCGCGGCGGGCATTGGTGGGCTGGAGGATGCACGCGAGGATGTCCGTGGGGAAGTCCATGGCCGTTTCTCGATCGATCCTCTGCTCGGTCTCTCAATACTTGATCGACTCGGTTACACATTACTTGATGGCCACGAGACTGCCTCTTGGGTCTGCATACGTGGTAGTAGTACTTTCGACTTGGTCACGTACCCGTCCTGGATTGGCACATCTGTTGCAATGGTGGTTTTATAAGGAAAACATCATTGGCACATCTAAATATAAATGCAGATAAAATATCACACGTACAGAAAAATTAACTAAATGGATTTATGCCGTGTGTGAAACCTCTATGAAACATTTTATGTTTATAATCGGCAAAACGTAAACCTCTATGAAGCCCGCAATCTTGATCTCTGCCGCCCTCGCGACCATAACCACCACCGCGGCCACAACAATGAGATCGATACCGGAGTCCTCGCCATGACAGTCCGCGCGGCAGGTGGTTGTGCCGAGGTTAAGCCTTGCGTGGAATAAGCAGAGGGAATCTGGAGAACATGGGGAGACAAGAGTAACCGAGTCCGGCCTTTATGGGCCTGGGGCACCGAGGCTTGCCTCTTCCATGTGTCCTCTTCGCCTTTTGACCTCACGCGGATCATGATGACTTGTCTCCATGTAGTAGTTGTGTTAGGAATGATGCGAGGCTCTAATTTCTGACTTTGTATTCATAAGTTAGTCCAATGTAAATGGTTTGTACTAAGTAAGTGGATTGGATACGGCTCCGTGGAAACCGGTACTTTATTCAGTAATGCATTCACGTCCCTAGTCGTTTGATAGTTGGGCTGGACACACCGCTGGGACTTATGTGTGAGTCAGATGATGCGAAGGTTCCACTGACATAGGCATGGGGAGCCATCCGACTATCACTGACTGCGCGAAAGAGCTATGCCGAGTCGGTTTATCCGGCGTGAGTAAACGTCATATGATCTGGTTAGACGCAATGACTTCCTTAGACCTGAGGTGTTCACGTGATCCTAGTTACGGACGAGCCGTATTTGAGCATAGTGCCGCCACCCATGACATTAACCTAATATTATCTACACATTCCTAACATAAATCCACCTAAAAATCAACCTAAAATTTTCTCAGTAGTGATCTCACCGAGATCGCGGTCAAGGCGGGTGCAGCGGCTCAGGGACAAGGCCACGGAGTCCAGCGGCGAGAGGACGGGGCAGCCGAGTCCAGCAACTCGTGGACGGGTCGGCGACGGTAGCTCGGTTGACGGGGCGGCGACGTGGCGGCTTGTTGAACGAGACAGTAGCGCGCAACAAGAGGAGTGTTGGCGGCAAGGAGTGGCGCGTCATGGATCGACTGATGGGGTGGGGGCGCGGCAGCTCAGTGAACGGGATAGCAGCGCGTCGTGAGAGGAGTGCGGGTGACGACGAGAGAAGCGTGAGCGGGGAGAGGAAGGACGTATTGCGGTGGGGTGGTGGGTGTGTGTGGGTCCACGCACGTTGCAGAGAATTTTTATGAAAAAAGCTAATTAATTTTTATGCAAAAAGCGAGGGCGGGTCAAAAAAAACCACGCCACTATTTAGTGGCCTGTCCATTGCCACGCGACTAAATAAAAAATAGCGGCGTGTCTTGTAAATTGGCACGCCACTAATATTTTTTGCCCCACCCCTAAAAGTTGGTCCCACTAGTAAATTGCCACGTATTTGCAAATCTCTACTAGTGTCTAGAGATCTCGTCTATCCTGATACCATCTACGGCTACTATATGCGGTTTCTCTTGAGATCCTTTTACTACTAGTTCTCCTTATCGATCAGTATCATTTGCGGACATTGATGCTCATGTTTCTCTTTGTACTCTTAATTTTTGTAACCACCAAATCCATGTTCTTTTGATGATGTGGTGAAGTAGTGCCTTGCTCATGTTTTTCGGTAACATGTTCAAGCAAGTTTTATTCTAGGTGCCAAATATGGCCTGGCAGGAGTAGTCACTACATATTGCTTTTGTTACTTTGTGTAATTCTGGTACTAGTAGTCACTACATGTAGCCACTTCTAGTGTAATTCCGTTCTCTTGTTGCTTTGTGTAATTCTGTAAGACATGCTCACATTAATAAGTTCATGATTTAATTTCAGGAAGCAAAACGAAAGAGGAGTACCCAGTTGATCCAACAATGAAAGAAATATGGCTTTCAAAAAAAAACAATGAAAGAAATAAGTTGAAATAGTGCAACACAACTTATGATTGCCGAGCCTATCTAAAATACAGGGCACTAGACTAAATCATCGGCACCACCAGGTTTAACAATGCAATACCATTGACAGGACTAAGGATGCCCATTGCAGGACCTACTAGCACGGAACCGTCACCAAATTAATCTAGAACTACCCGATGTACATACACATCCAAGAATCAGTCAAGGGGACAAAAAATGCAATCTTCGCCGCATTCAAGGGCGCACCTAGATCACAATGCATGGGGGAATCATCCGGGACAAGGAGGAGGTGCGGCGGCGGGTTGCGAGGGCCTCCACCATCGGCGGCGAGAAAGGGGATCCATTAGGAGGTCGTGGCCGTGTCGAAAAAGGGGACGCGCTCACCGTTAGTCCTGCAGGCCCCAAGGACACGGTCTAGCCGGTCGACATACCGCCTGGATAGCACCAGCAGCCGCGGTGCCGCCATTGACGGAAAAAATGAACCTTTCTCCTCCTTCTCCTTTGGACAGGTACAATCATGGGCTAGGGTTTGTGGTTGGGGCTGCAGATCGAATGTTCTACGCCAAGGAATTAAGAGGGGGGAGGGGTGATGGGGCGGTGGTCAGTGGCGCGGGGACACACGACTGAGCCAGACGGAATCAGCTGGCGACTACGGCTGAAGGTTTCGGGAGAGGAGGAGGAGGTCGATGCGGGATCGATGGTGCTCAAAAAATTCCAATGGTTGTTTTGTAAAACTAGAAAATGCGAGGGCATGATTCTTTTAGTATCAAGTATTACTTTTTATCGCAAGGACATTTGTCCACCTAGTCAAGTATTTTTTTATATTGTGAGGACATTTTTCCTTGTATTTAACACACTCTTCGTTGCATAATACATAGCTTTTCTAGTTTTCTACGTAACCATATATAGTGCTAAGAAAAAGAAATTTCATCTACACTCAAATGTGGCTTGAGGTTATATATGTTTGGTCTCACTGGAATAGATGGTAGGTAGACCTTTAAATTAAATGGAAACATAAGGCTCACAAGAATGTGATAATTTTAAGAAACACCGTCGAGGAGAACGATGCCCAGAGGCATCAGTATTGTCAGCAGGCAAATGAGACCAGGTTTCCCCTATCCTCATCCCTATGACCATGCCAACTCCAAGCTCAAGAACAACCATCCACTCTCTACTATCTCGATTTCCTTTGTGAGGCATAGGTTCCTCCTCAATTTCACCGAACATGAAATATCTTCATATGTTCCAAGTGAGCTTATCTCCTTCGGAACCGCTCTAAAATTCTAATTCGATTTTATTAAGTTCCTAACTGATAACGGTAGTAAAATTAATAACTTTTGAATATTGCAAATACAAAGGATTGATGATGAGTGTTGTTCTACTAACTTCGTTGGTAAAGCCTTTCTTTGATTGCCTACAGCCTACTTATATTTTCATAACAAACTGAACATAAAAGTTGTAACATGTATGCAAATTTTCTTGTGTAGGCATGTTATCTAGTCACACATGACCCTCTTATTCTGGACATAGAGTTTTGCCAACGTGTTTAATATTTCATATCTGAGTGGAACTTCTGATATTTACCTACCGAGACATGGTTTCCATTGTATGAGTCAGTGCAAGAGACTTGATTGTCTTTTGATATAACCTGTTAGACTTGCTGGTGTCCCCGGGTTTTCATTTGTTTGCATGCAAGAGAAAGAGGGTCTACCAACTGAAATGTGTAGTATTATATAGAATCTATGGTTCAGGTTTCATTACATAATGAGGGTCCACCGGATCAATGGGCTATATATTTCCTTTCTTATATAATCTCTACCATATCTATTTTAATCCGTATCTTGGTTTTAGCATACAATGGCCAGACGTTTTGATTGAATTAAACTCAGATAGTAGGTAGATTTATTTTTTGCTAACATAAGATAATTCCATTCCATATGAGACAATACAATATTACCTCTCTCTCAAACAGAAGATCCAAATTTTAGAGATAAACTAAATATTTTCTTAGTAATAGCTTTAGAGTGAAGAATACAGGAAGATGAATGCCACGGTTTCATGGGATAACACAAAAAAATTATCTAAAGAAGCTAGTTCAGAGTAAAAGATTATACACCGAAGCGTCATTTGACATGGCCACAATGATAATGATATGAAGGAGCTAATTGTGAGTAAAAACTTATGCATTGAACAATTATTTTTTTCCATTGCAAAACTAACTATATTATTGTACTCAAACCATCAAAATTATCTGAATAAACAACCACTACAACTCATGTGTTAATTCCTATTTTTCTAAATTTGATTGCTAATAAACAGTCAAAATGCAAAGTGAGAAAAAATATGCATGAAATTCCTCGGTCAGACTTACACCACTGAGATGCATAATTCTCTTCCTGCTGCATCACCTTGTACAAGTCGGCTTAGTTCTGTACCCGCACAATCCTGGCAAGAATTTAACATTCAAACGAATTATAGATTCCCTTGAGAAATACTCGGTGTATAGAACAACAATGTTTAACTTCCAAATGAATTTAGACTCCTTAGTATCTATATTTTGTATGCAACTTACCGGCGGTAATAGATTGCCTGCTCCACGGTCTTTCTGAAAAAATAATTGATTTAAGTCGAAGTGTATTTAGCAGGGAGATCGAAGTTACCTTTTGGTTGCGAGGCAGGCAGATATAATACTCAATCAATTTGTAGTGTTGTCCTGCCGGATGATCACTCAACAGGGCATTATAAATCTCTTCTGCTGCTGCTGCAAGCAAATCTGATCGATGGCCAACATTACCGATCATGTTGCACCGTTAGAGGAAAAGAAATTCTGTTCGATACGTTGTGTTACAGGGTAGTCAAATATACTCGAGACCAACAAATTCAACATATTGTATAGGCTGCAGACTATACACTATACGTGTTTTATGTAGATTACATGGTAGTCATCAAGAGATGGTGTATAATCAAAAAGGAAAGAAACCTATCACATGCGCTGATGCGGCTTGCTCTGGGGTATGCATGCGACAAATCTGGGACTGATCTTGCATGCCTATGTGCTGTCAGGCAAGATTGAAACTTTACCTGCTGATGTACATGCACGAAGAAGGCCGGCCACCAGAGGGCATCAAGGTCAGCAGTAGTCGCATGCTAGGGTTGCCCGGAACTGATATCTCCGGTGAAATCCTGACCGGAATTGAAGCACGGGAATAGGGCCGGCCGGTGAAGGGCATCGGCACCAGCGTTTCTGCGACGCGTAAGGCTAGTGCTGGTCTATATATGCCTGGGAGAATCTTAGCCGTAAATTTTAGATCCAATAGCAAAGATAATTAAGATGATGTGGATCAACCTGGTGCCTCGAAAAACACTCTTATATTGCTTTTAGTGTATAATAGATAGATGGCGTCCGCGACAAGTATTTCAGGCCGGAGGGAGTACATTTACACGTACATCTCCTACAAGACCGATTCTTAACAATCGGCAGCCAGTTCAGGAGGCTACAAGAAGCCGAACCATGATCCTATGAGAATTGACTGTAGCATATAGAGTTTGACAAGAATACGACAGTCAAGCTAAGAAAGGAAGAAGAAAGTGACAATCAAATCAAATAGTAGATCAAGTTCGGCCCTCGCTATATCTGGTTTTCGATCTACTCCACGTCGTCGTCGAGACTCGCCGCGAGAGCCTTGATCATGTCGGCACTGACCTTGATGCAGCTGCCCAGCGCGTGAGCCGCCTTGTGGCACGCCTCCTTCTTTGCAGGGGTACGTGGTCGTCGTCTCGTCGTAGCGATAGCACGCGTCAAACGCATTATCCCTCTTCTGAGTGCAACCTGCGAAGAGCACTTTAAAGGCTATTTGGATAGACGACGGGGAGCTGATTTCTCGGCACCCTCTACGATCTCATCCAGTGGACCACACGAGATGGTGGCCATATGGATGCTTCGTTGCCCATGGCAGGTGACCGAGCTAGCTACAGAACATATCTACACAACATAAATGTGTGGGCAAAGCTGAATTAATATTCAGATCAATACATGGCAGGTGACCGAGCTAGCTACACCGAGGAATCACTTCCCGGCCAAGCAGCTCGCCGTCGTTGTGCTCCGTGTACGGTTGCAAGCGCCGGCAGCCTGTATAATCCCCTGAAAATTAATAAAAACATAGTTTAAACTACAAAATTTTGTAAAAAAAAAAACTACAACTAGCCTAATAATTAATTTTATCTAGGAAACGGGGTGGATCGGGGTGCCGCTCCGCATGTCTACCTCCATGGCGTGACCTCTCGTAATGCCGCAAGCGCCTTGATCATGTCCACGTTCGTCTGGAGGCACCTCCGCAGCTCCTCCGCCGCCATGTCGCACGCCACCTTCTTCCGAGGATTGCGCGCGGCATCTTGGCACGGATGGAAAGCATTGGCCGACTTGTGCTCGCACCCGAAGAATACCTCGGAGGGGGAGAAGACGTCCTCCATGTCGGCCCCTGTGATCTCCACCACAGGACCAAACGGGCTGGCCGTCGCTTTATTCTCGTCCATATCCAGCATCCGCCCGGTCTCGAGAGGCCACGATCCGAAGCTGCGCGATCGGATTTATAGTGCCCTAAATTTCTCAGGACTCAGCAGCAGTTAGTACGGGTTCCCGTCTGGGCTCCTAATCCGTCTGGTTCCTCTTTGAGGATATAGGATCGTGTGGTCTCCGAACATAGCTCTTACGTAAAATAAGAAACATGTATGTATGTATGTATGTAACTGCAAAACCACGGCTCCAAAAAAGTTTTTGGGAGAAAAACCACTCTATTGTACCTTCGTCTCCAGGAAATATATCTCTGCGGTCAAGTAGCCTGCGCCTCCACGCCTGAATAAGCGGCCACCGAATTGGACCGTCAAAAATTCTACTTAGACTTAAACAAAAAAATCAGTCGACTAAAGTATAGCCGATCAGATAAAAATGAGTAGATTGCAAGCTACCACCACAATTGTGCAGGAATTTCGATAAGCCACCACTTTTCTTTGAAAGTTTGCAAAAGTCCACAACATTGCGCTGGTTGTTTGCAATGCACTGCCAGGGCTGATGCGGCACGATGATGACGACTCGGGTGGTAAACATTAAAGGGTACAATTTTTTTTAAATCCTCTCTTTCAATAAAAAAGAAAAACAATCTAGAAAATGGGAGATAATAGTTGGGTACGTGCGGGACCAATCGTGGCAGGGGCCGGCGATGCGCGCAGCATGGCCCCTGGCATGCACGGGCACGATACACGCAGGATGTCGACCATAGTGGGAGCCGCCATTTCTGGAGCCAACATCGTCAGCACTGGTCCTGCGAGACACGTTGCCTCCAAAGACGGTGCAAAGGCAGCAACCGTGAATAGGGATGAAAGTGGAGCAGAAAGTTTTTGACGTTTTCGCGAAAAAACGAAAACGAAATGAAAATATGGAAACGGAAACGAAATTTTGCAAAACGGAAATAGAACTTTTTTTACGGAAACGGAATCAAAAATGGAACATCGTTTTCCGGCGGAACATAAGCGGAAACAGTATTTCCGTTTCCGCCTAATATGGATTTTCCGTTTTAGGGTTGATGCATATGACCTTGTCAAGCTAAACTTGCAAAGTTGCTCATGCCAGAACCGATGACCATGTAAATCCATTATGCATTCGAGGAGGCTTTCAAGATTTTATCTTTTTCTTAGTCCCTTGTAAACCTAGCACTATGTTATAGGGCACGATTTTGTTTGTTCTTTTGAATGCTTGAGATTTGTTGCATGATACTAGGTTTCTCTTGGTTCCGGATAAAATCTGCATGGTTCGGTGTCTGCGCCGTATTCGGTCTGTATCTGTTTCTGACAATATTTGTTTCTGTTTTTGTTTCCGGGGTTTCTATATTCGTTTCCGTTTTTGCAAAAAATATGAAAACAAATGGGGCACCACTCAATTCCGTCCGTTTTCGCTCCGTTTTCATCCCCAATCGTGAAGAACACGGTCGACGGAGAAGAAGAATGGGTGTCGTGTCGTAGTGTGTATTCTCCTATCCTAGTGCATTGCTAGACACATGGCCTACAACGCCGCCGCTTAGCCTCCCCGTCCTTGAACGCTGCTAGGGTTTGGAATGCCAGGTAGCTGGACCGCGATAGGCCTCGTCTGCTAGGGGAGCGATGCCGACAGGCCATACGGGCATCTCCGTGCTGCGTCCTGTAGATAGGTCGTCAAAGAGGTATCCGCGTTGGATGGTTGCGAGGATCGTCTTGGCACGGCTGCACAGGCTCGTGGCCGTGCGTGTGTCGACAACATGGCGCCAGTGCCGGCAGACGAGGCGCAACCGGCGGCGAGCATTGGGCTGGACACGCTGGAGGATGTACACGAGGATGTCCGTGGGAAAGTCCATGGCCGTCTCTCGATCTCGATCCCCTCTAGGTTACGTATTACTCTCTCCGTTTAGAAATATAAGATGTTTTAGCTTTATGAAATGAATGTATCTAGACACGTTTTAGTGTATAGGTTCACTCCGAACCACTACGAACCTATGCATAAAAAGATGTCTAGATACATTTGATTCACAAAGTATATTTCTAAACGGAGGGAGTAGTTTTGATTGACTACGGTTGGGGATTCTTTAGGCTATATAGATATAGACGTGGTTCTCCTCCCCAAGCGCAACTAACCTAGGTAAGTCGAAACCGATAAAACGTTGGAAATCGAAACGGATCCGTACGTCCTTGTGGTGCACGCTGCTCCTTCTCCGTCATTTTAGCCACTCCAAAATTAATTGATGCTTCAAGTAAAAAATAATAATATTGATTCTTCAAGTCCAAAAATAATACTGTATATATATATATTGATGCCTGCCAAGCATTCGCTACATAGACAAATTATTTCGGGTACGTCAGCACTTGTTCCACTGCTATTAATTTGTTGCATCCTAGTGATGACCCGACTGTATATTGATCAGACATTTGGACAAGGCAAAGAATATGTACGTAGTAGGCTGGTTTGTCACGCAAGGATCGATAATCATTACGGGAAATTTCTGACAAGTTTATTTACAGGGCACAAGCAGTGATGGATGACGGAGCAGGCGACTGGGGGCTCCCTCACCGACAGATCTTTGCTCCAGACTGTCTCCGAGTTGTGGCGGACTGCGGGGTCGATTCTGGGTGGTGGCGGATGCCGTTGAGGACAACGAGGCCGTCAACGAGCCCAGCGACGGTGAGCGTGGCCTGTCTCCGGAGGCGGAGAACCCCAAAGCCAACATGGGTGACAGACTAAACACAAACAGGGGATATCCTCTCCACGAGCAATCGTGAGGTTGTTAGTGGACGGAAGGTGGTCACAGACGATCACCCCTGACCTTGCTTTTATTTTTTCAACGATACATCCTGGGAGGTGTATCGGTTTTATAGAAGAAGAGGTCAAGACGACCTATAAAACGCCAAAAGGCTCCACGATACAAACACAACGCCACGCAGACAACAACACAACCAACACCAGCCAAGCGACATGACTCGCCTTGCATCGACTCCCGCCAAGAATGGGAAGGAGGGGATACACTTGATAAGGGTAAGGTACGTTCTCACGAGTTATGGTCTTATGGCATGCCCGGTAGCTTTCCAGTAATCCTCCTGAATGATTCAAACTGCTTCATCGAACGGAGCCGTTGTTATCACTTACTTTTCTATTGCCTGCCTATTTTCCCTATGTTAGTAAATCTCCGAAATTTTGGTGTCAGATTAAATCAACACAAAGTTTCTAATAATTTCAACCATCTTTGTACAACTAAAGAGTCTTTTGGCCAAACAAAGAGATAAAAGGGGCAGAAAATGGTTGGACATGGATTCATTTGATGAAGTACATATATTAGCGCAGAAACTTTCAAGCAAAAAAAACATCACGTCTAATTTGCGTCTGCCATATCTAAGACCATGCAATTGCAATATAAATACATCATCGTTTTCACCAGCACTTATACACGCTCAACGGCTCCATGGTCTCCACATAGTCGAACGTCTGGAAAGTATAATACTCCGTCCAAATATGGGCTACCGTCGTTCCGTGTTTCCTCTCGTTAATCTCCACCCTACCACGCTCTGCTTTTCTCGTGTCGTTGCTCGGCTTGTGTCGGTACAGTACACAAGCTCCCACGGTGTATGACCACTCCCATGTCAAGATGTGATCGCTTTGATGAGAAAAGTGTGGCCATGTGAGATGTTGATGGTCATACCACTGTGGTTGGTGCCGGGGTGTGTGCCGGCCTGTACGCTGTACCAGTGGCTCCACCCGGCATGCTTAACGTTCCTCCACGCTCCATGCTTCATGACCCACACCTCTGTCTTGTCCAGCCTCTGTGACACGAAGCTGTAGGTGATGCCGAGCCTCCCATGCACCTCCGTCAAGCTCCAGGTACCTGCTAGTTCGGATGACGGCACGGGAACGACGGACGTGGGCCGCTCACCGTCGAGGTCCAGCGATATGACGTTCACCCCTCCGTCCATCACCTTCACGACCCAGTGCATTATGTTGTCGATGGTCACAAAACCGTCCTCGGGGCTGCAGCACCAGCCGTCGGTGGACACGTCGCGCCAGGACGCCTCACCGAGCGTGTACCGCCCTGTCGCATAGTCGTGCGTGAATCCGTATGTTCGGGGCCCCCACTGGTGGTGCCGTTCCGGCAGTCTCGGGATCTCCAGGCTATCGCAGGTCAACAGGTTATGCAGAACGATGCCGCTGAAGGGGTTGCAGATGCAGATGATGCCGTTACGGGTCCCTACCACCTCGCTCTTGTCCCAGCAGAGGCCGCGCCTCATGGAAAAGTCCTTGCCGCATCGCTTAGTAGCAGATAGGTTTTCGAAGACGAAAGCGGTCTCCGCAGTGACGACGAGTGAAGACGAAAGCGGTCTCCGCAGTGACGGGTCGAGCAGACGAGGCGGAGCCGGCGGCGGGCGTTGGGCTGGACGCGCTGGAGGATGCATACTAGGATGTCCGTGGGGAAATCCACGCCGTCGGCCATGGCCGTGTCTTGATCCTCTGCTCGACCCGGTCTGTGTGTTTGGACACGGTTAATTTCGGTGCGTTTTAACGAGCCGGCTGTGACTACTTGACCGCCACGAAACCGGCTCTCTTGGGTCTGCATACGTATTCCTGATCCACACGTACCTGTCTATATACTGCTACTGATTTCCGTACGTGGCGGACATGTTATCAGGGAGTATATGTTTCTGATGCTTCTCTCTATTAAATTGCTAGGCTGTGTGTTTGCCTTGTTCTTTTGATTCCACGTTAATTTTGTCTTTATTTTGAAATTTCACAGATCTATTAAAAAATCAATAACGGTATAAAGAGATCCAGAAATAATAAAAATTATAAATAGGTCAATAGACCACTTAGGCATGACTACTGACACTAGCACAAGCTAAAGGCGCGCCTACGTCCTCGCCCCTCCATCACAAGAGCCGGCCAAAGGTTATCGAGGTAGAGATTATTCTAGTAGACAGACAGAAAGTCATCGTGCTAAGACCCAAAGGACCAGCGTACAAGAGAAGCAACCTTCGCCGAAAATGACAACTATAGATCTGAAGAGAGACTTCAAACCACACCAACGAATAAGAAAAATGATAGGATCCCAAGACATCTGCTTGACACAGGACTCCACGTGCCCTTCAAAGTACTAGACGCAACATCGGAGCTAGGATAGGGTGGTCAAGATATTATCCTGTCTTCAAGATGCAGCTGGCGTCTCATCATTCCAAGAAGACACTGGAAAAATACCAAAAGGGAGTTAGAACCTTCCACCGGTGATGTGTCGTGGTCCGCCACCCCTCCATGGAACCAAGGCCAAGAGAGGCGTAGTGGACCGTAGGCGCTACCAGCGAGGGGACAAAACCCTAGATGGGTTTGAACTTTAGAGCCGCCGCATATGTTTGTGTTCGGTACCGGTTGGGAAAAACACATTTGCTCGTCAATTTCGCTTTAACACTTGTTTACACTGGTGGATTATTTTCATCGATATCCGCGTACTCCCTCATTCCTCCAGTAATATAATGTCACTTCGTTCTTGAGCCAAACTTTGACTAATAATTTACTCAACTAAATATGACTTACATGTCTTTCAAAAATATATCAGCAGACATTCTAATGATATATTTTTTTATGACATATAACTTATATTTGGTTGAAAAAATTATTAGTGAAAGCTTGACACGAAAAATGAAGTGATAAGGTAATTACAAGATGGAGGGAGTAGTAACATTTCCATGTGTTGCTATATAGTTATTCATCATAAGACTTGAAAGACCTCGTGTGATCCATGATTATGTCTTCGTTGGGTACATTCCATTGCATTTAACTAAGCTAACGATTAAATTAGGTTTCGGATGGGAATAGACATAGTTTACCTTTATTAAACTAGGCAACATGGGGAATTATGATGACCGTGTGGGTGGTGGTACCGCGTCCAATAGGCGGTCATCCTCGCAATACCTCGGGTGTGCTCGCAAGGTTGGGGTCAACGGTCCACTACTTTTGGGGAAATGTGGTTGCCAAAATCATCAGGTTACTTGGATTCTCTTACTTATATTATATGGATCACTAGTAGGAAAAGACCTAGTACACATATGTTATTATTATACTCCCTCCGTTTAAATATATAAGATATTTTATCTTTATAAATAGAGTGTATCTAGATCCTTTTAGTGTATAGGTTCACTTCAAATCTAGATAAACCTACACATCAAAAGGGGTCTAGATACACTCTATTTACACAGCTAAAATATCTTATATTTTGAAACGGAAGGAGTAGTATGAATAGTAATCTAAGTATCCAGGTATCTTGTTTCGGCGTATGTTTCCTCTAAACAGCTAGCTTGAGCTTGAAGACCCCCACCGTCGCCGCCTTGCTGGTGGTCCGAGGCGGGTTTCGGCCTTGCGGCGATCGCCTGCACGATCACGTCGGCGTTCGCCTGGAAGCACCTGCGGAGAGCGGCCGCCGCCTTGTCACACCCCTCCTTCTTCCCCGGCCCCTTGGACGCGCCATCGCAGGCACGCATCACGTCGAGTATATTCTCATCGCATCCACTGAGCAGGGCTTCCGCGAATGCTTCCTTAGGGGATTCTGCGACTTCCTCTAACATCTGGTGGATCAACGGACCACTGCTGTGGTTGCCCATGGCAGAACGATGAGCGATCGAGGAGATTCTTTTTTTCTGCTACTAGATCTGGTGGCTAGGGTTCTCAAGGAAGCAAAGCAGGATATCGAGGATGTACCTATCTTGTTATTGACTTAGGACCTGTAACCTTTAATTTGAGGATACGTGTCGGATTCACATATTCAACACCGTCGTTGCTAACCCTTTCTCCAGGTAAATCTGGGACATCTATTACGGGTCTCCCATGATGGATTGACGGTGGCGACTTTCAGTGTAAAGCGTGCATCTGAGAAATCTATAGTACGGTTGTAAACAGAAGAAACAAGCTGGCAAATACAAGATCAATTACTCTGTCCGATTCAAATTAATGTTCTCTGATTTGCCTAGATTCGAATGTATCTAGCGCTAAAACATGACTAGATACATTTGAATCTAGACAAATTTGAGAACATTAATATGGATCAGAGGGAATAAGTCTAATGTTAGAGTACGTTATTTGGCCTCGCTTTTTCTATTCTACTGCATCGCGTACATTCAGCTTATTCACCCTGAAGACCTATATAAATGGAGAATTCAGTTTCCGTCCGAACTACCGCATCACGTACGTGTCCTCTCGCGAGGCCGTGGGCACATTGGTAATGTCGATTTTGGCCTGGAGGCACCGGCGGAGATCCTCGGCCGCCCTGTCGCACACCGCCTTATTTCAACACCGACCCCACGTTGTGCCATGTGTAGAAAGCATATTCTAATTTCTTCTCGCACGCGAGGAATATCACGGATCAGGACATTGCGTCTAGCATGCAGGCTAGGTCACGTGCATTGCCATCCATTGATTTGGTGTGATTTGTTGCTTTAAGATTACTGCAGTGTTGTATCATCATGTTCTATCACTACAGAAATGGACAGCTTCGCCGACGGCCCCAGGCTATGCCGACGGTCAAAAGTCGGGGCCGTCGGCGTAGGCCCAGCCCAGGCCAGCACCGTCCGGTGGCCGTCGGCGTACAGGGGCTGTCGGCGTAGGCCCAGCCACGCCGAGGGCAGCCGTCGGCATACAAACGCCCTCGGCGTAACAAGGCCCACGTCCACCGGCCCGTGACAGCGTCATAGCTACGCCGACGGCTACCCTCGGCGTAGCTATGGCCGTTTTCTTTCCTCTTTCCTGGTTTTTCTGTTGGGCCTACGCCGAGGGTGGCCGTTGGCGTAGCTCCTTCTATTTATTTTTTTGCATTTCATTTATGCTTATTTATTATAACCAATTATTTAAACATTGTCTATATTTCTTAATTAGAGGAATTCTTATCGTGAGAATAGCTGTCTCCATGCCCACATGAATTGACGTTGCGAATCATCATATTCAGCATCCACGATCAAGATATTAGTTATCTTATTTAAGTTCTCGACATAGTTTTCTACTACAAATTCGATAATATCACTGCTGATACATCTCACTCAATCAAACTGGACGCCGACGACCGGGTACTGAGCCGCGGGCGGTGGACACCCAGAGAGAAGGAACCATCACTCGAGCATAGCTCGGATGAGATCCCTGGAGAACCTACCATGTATTGGAGAACCTGACCTCCAACACATACATATAGCGGCGGACGTGGTCGTCCTCCTCCCTAACATGCCTCCGTACCACCTCCGCAGGGGGGGGCTCCCTCTGAACCGCTCTGGGTCGACAACGGGACCCGGATTTCTCACCAAGCTACAGTTCCCGGAAGGTAGCACCTCCCAGTGCCAGCCCGGCGGAGCCCAGGCTCGGACATCCCCAGCCCCGATGGAGCCCAACAGTCCTCCAGCGTTGCCTCCGAGTTGAGGACGAGCACGCAGGTTGGGCATCCTAAAGTATGCAATTGAACGAAAGAACAATTTTCTAAGTGTGGTTGCTCTGAAACGCATCTAATTAACCAAAAAGGGCTTGGAGATTACCTGTGGGCGGCGACGGCAGGCGGCCTCGGGTGGCGGCGTCTTCGAGCCGGTGAGGGGCTCTGGGTGGTGGCGGCTTCATGCGGGTGGTGGCTTCGGGTGGCGGCGGCTGCTTTGGGCAGGAGGAGGAGGCAGCAGAGTGGAATGAGAGAGGAGGGGGTATTTAAGCTAAACAAACCTAACCCACCAGATATACATGGGCCAAGCCTAGGTTTTCTTGGGCCGAGCCTAGGTCCACCGGATCTGTACGTGGAAACTCCCGCCGCGTTAGAACCGGGGCCTAGAATGTGGCAATGCTGGCCCAACCTTGGCTCTCCATGTACATATGTCCTAAACAAACCAAAAAATAGAGAGGTCCACCGGGCTACCCTCGTACGTAGATAGCTATAGGGGTAGACGATCCGGGGCCCCCGGTCTAGGGTTTCGCCGGAGGAAGACCGCCGGAGCGTCAGAATCACATGAAAACTTGCATGTGCCCCTAGGATATGTGTGTGAGAGTGGTGCAAGGTTGGTAGGTTCCATGTGTAGCCCCATGTGTGAGCCCCTTCCCGGACATCCGTTAGCACTTAGTAAAATCCTGGATCTGTACGTGGAAACTCCCGCTGCGTCAGAACCGAAGCCTAGAATGTGACAAAGTTGGCCCAACCTTGGCTCTCCATGTACATATTTCTTAAACAAACCAAAACAAGTAGAGAGGTCCACCGGACTACCCTCGTACGGAGATAGCTATAGGGATAGATGATCCGATGCACCCGGTCTAGGGTTTCACCGGAGAAAGACCGCCGGAGCGTCGAAATCACATGAAAACTTGCATGTGCCCCTAGGATATGTGTGTGAGAGTGGTGCAAGGTTGGTATGTTCCATGTGTAGGCCCCAGGTGTGACCCCCTTCCCGGACATGTGTTAACACTTAGTAAAATCCTGGATCTATACGTAGAAACTCCTGCCGCGTCACAACCGGGGCCTAGAATGTGGCAAAGTTGGACCAACCTTGGCTCTCTATGTATATATGTCCTAAACAAACCAAAACAAGTAGAGAGGTCCACCGGGATACCCTCGTACGGAGATAGCTATAAGGGTAGACGATTCGGGGCCCCCGGTCTAGGGTTTCGCCGGAGGAAGACCGCCAGAGCGTCGGAATCACATGAAAACTTGTCTAACTAGTGCGCCTGTGAATGACTTGAATGCACATATATTTATCATATTCTTTCTTTTCAGGCAGAGGCGGAGCCAGAAATTGAACATGGGGCGAGGTGACGGTGTAATTTTTTGCATAACAAGTACTCCCTCTGTTTCATAATATAAAATGTTTTAGCTTTATCAAATGCAGTGTATCTAGAGCTCTTTTAGTGTGTACGACTGTAGACCTATACACTAAAAGAGCTCTAGATACACTTCTTTCACAAAGCTAAAACATTTTATATTATGAAACGGAGGGAGTACCATTTATATAGTATATGGACCTATGCAAACAAATTTAAGTATTTCAACTTGAGACATACCCATTTCTCTATATCCTGATTAATTGAGTATAAGTAAACCTAAAATGCCAACATCGGTACGATATGGGCGTGCAAAATAATGACAACAAGTGCCAATCAACTCATATTTTCAGGCACTAATTAAAATTAGATTAACTTTGTACATCCTAATGCCATGCCAATTACACAATTAGTTTGTTGATATTATACAGAATGAATTGAAGTAACGATGAAGAAATACAGGGTAGAAGCTTAGCATTTAGCAACAAATAGGCTAGGTCTCGAGGCATATACGCATAGGTTACAAGTTAAAATTACAATGTCGGTTGCTATTTCTTTCCTTGATCTCCAAGATGAACTTTCTATCCGTCGGATGCTTCGTCCATGTTCTTTTTGGATTTGCGACGCATCGCCTTTTCCAAAGAGTCTTTATCTGAGTCGCATTATCATTCATATGAAGCCTATGGCGCGACAGGGCCAGCTTGTCCGCCTTCCTTTGGCCAACCAGCACCTCGCTGATCAGCTGTGAGGGGGAGGGGGGTCGATGGCAAAACAGGGCCGACAACACGCGACAAAGGCTGGCTAGCTCAGCAAGGGACTCCTTCCGATCTTCTACAGTAGGGCATCGCCCAGGTAGTGAAGAACCTGCAGCCGGGGACCTGGGCCTGCCATCCGCAGACCGCGGGTGTCTTCCTCGGTTCACTGAAGCAGCCCATCGCCCCAGCCGAGAGGCAGCTGTGCCGTGGCAGCTTCGCGGCCCGTCCGAGATGAAGCACTACCCGCAGGAGGTGCCAAAGCAGCATCGCGGCCTGTCAGTGAAAAAGTACGGACCGCAGAGGATGCGACTCAACCTATGGTCATGTCTCGGCCAAACAGTGATGAAGCACGGCATGTAGTAGCAGAAGCGGTACTGCCGTGGTCTGCCTGAAGCGATGAAGCCCCGTCCTTGGATGAGGGATAGATCCTTCCCGGCCGGCTTGAGCCCAGGACATCTGGTCGGTTTCTAGCTTGGTTGGCCAGTCTCCTACCGCCAACGTCAGTGAGGCCAGCTGGGCGACGTCCTTGACAGCCATGCTATGGGAGGTGTTTGGTAGCCTGCACGGTGGTTGGTAGATCGTATGAGGAGAGAAATATGCTATTTTTTGTGGGCAACCAAACAAGAGGGGTTGGAGAAAAACGGCTCGTCCGATTCTCAAAACACCTCGGGTGCAGGCTGGAGGACAACGCTCGAATCGGGCGTTTCTCTAGTGACATGACAAAACGAGCTATGAATAGGGGAATATTCCCTTCCTTTTCGTGCCAGGTTGCATGCCTCTCTCACAACTAATGCAGGAAGCCGCTACAACCAAGCACCCTGCTGAGATCTCAGCAACCCTTATCTACCGCCATGCAAGCTACCAAACAACTCGACAACGACGTTTTCTTGCATCGTTTTTCGCTGAGCAGGCTCGTTAGGGGCAACAACGTGGGTTCTTTTTGGCTCCGCCTCCATGCCAACGCCAACCAAACGCGCCCTAGAAGTTTACACATAGATAGTCAATTTTATTTTTCAGTTGGAATTTTCTGCCGCTCGTGCTCTGTTGGAGATATAATAGAAAAAATAAGGTGAACTGAGGCTAGGGTCACGTGGATCGATTTACTTTGGAGAAAAACTTTGATGGCACCAAAGATTTTCATTAAGTGATTGATTTTCTTCTAATGTTGTAACACACGGTCATATGTGCTAGTAATAAAGTAATAAAATGTTGTATGCATCGATTGATTGATACAGAGACGGATGCACTCCCTTTATGAAAAAAAAGTTTATTATGCTAACACAGCCCAATCCTATTTAATCGGCGCCAACTTGAGGTGTCACCGCTGACAGGGAGAAGATCCGGACGCGGCTACCATAGATCCGCCACCAAACACCCGATGACCAACTCCGGCCGTCACGCCGTCCCTCCACGGCCAAAATCGACCGCCGCCACAACCAATACAAACCTATCGAGCCGTCGTGGTGCTCAACTTCGATTAGCTCACGCTAGAGCCACAACTGCATCGACACGCATCACGGCTAAGGAACCTAGCCATGTTGGGTGGATCGACAGGTGTACTGTTGGTGCCAAGGGTTGTGTCGATCCGTCTCTCGTCTTAATTGTCAACATTCAAGCGTTGTTGACGTTCAGTGATGGAGAAAGCACCCGAATTTGGAGGGTGCGATAGATGGTGTGATTGAACTGTGCTCTTCCACCAAGATTTGTGTGGAATGGATTAAGATTTAATTAGGACTAGACGAGGCAGTCTCTGTTATACAGGACGGTAGCCGGCTAATATAATTAACTTCATTACGCAAGGTAATATCAAGAAACGTGGTATGTAGGATGAGACAACGTGCGACGCTTTGATAAAATGTCCACATGCAAGAGGTCTATGGGATGTGATGAGAACAGTCCAACGTGGCATGTATTACCACCTCATACTCTACTGTTTGAAAGGAATCCATATTGGTTTACGCATGCACTCCAACGTGCTGATGACCACCGCAGAGTTTAGCACATCCACAATGAAATTACCTACCGGGAGCAACCAGCCCCAGTTATGGCATCTGAAAGTTTCTTGGAGAGCTACTTGCAGTCCTTGATGCTTATTGATAAACATCCGGTAGTTGAATGGGGACGCGGCGTGACCGCGTGAGGAGTAAGAAACACGGCAGGTGTCTGAAATGGTGCGTTTTGGTCGGTCCACAGACAGGAAATTGCCCTATGTCTGACCTAGGCCAGGTTTTGGTGTGGGTGGCCCTAGCGGCTCGACCCAATTTGGACAGACACGTTCAGTCTGGCAAGTTTCATAGGAAATCACAAAAGAGATAGAGCATCGATGAGATCATGCTTGGCGGTCGTGGATGGTGGTTTGCTTTTTCTCAAACCGAGCCCTTTGAGCCGGCTCCAAGATGGCCAAGTCCATCATCATGAGCTTGGCCTCGGTCTCAATGGATGTTGACTTGTCATTGGCTTCTTCGACAACAACAACTCTCTTCGTGAGGTTAACGAAGCATCCAACGGTGTCCACTTTCTCCTTGTGGCACCTCTCCTCCCTCTTGGCATCCTCCTCCTCTTTCTCCGCAATCAACCCTTTCAAAGTCTGTTGAAATGCAAGGGTTGTGCCGTTGTTGTTGAGATCTTGCATGGTGGCATTGTGGCCCCTTGACCGAATGGCACAACCATTGTGTGCGCTACCTGTGCTCGGTATGGTTCATCACGGCCTCGTCATCTTCCTCCTGCTTGGACACCTAGCGAGGGAAATCGTCGAACAACACGCAGGGCACGGGCATGTTCGCCACTAAGATCATGCGTGGTCTCTTGCTATAATGTTGTGTTAGTTTTCCTGTCCTTGGGGTGCGGTTGAGGTCGATGGAGTCCTCCTCTGGTATCGTTGTCACATCCACCGATGTCGATCGGAAACTGCTGAGCCGGAAGCACACTTGAACATTCATGACGGCAGTGCAGGCCACCTCCCTCGATGTGGCAGGCGGCCACGAACAAAGAGGTGGCTGCACGGCGGCGAGCACACCGAGGTAGTCGATGATGTGTCATCCACGCTGCCGGTGCCACACATGGCCAAGGCTTTGTGGACCGCCTCTTGTTTAATGAGAAGAAGGACTTACCAGGCAAGCCATTTTGTGGTGATGGCCCTAGCGGCCTTCACCTCTAGGGAAGCAACGGTGCCGGCCTATTTGGATTCTTCCATGGAGGCTTTCGCTTCCAAAACCTCTTCCTGGTCGCGCCTCTCCGGACTGCGCGCTTCCTTCTCTCCTCCGACCGTTCTTGGTCTGTTACCTCCTTTTGGGCTTGAGCGGGCTCTTCATCTTGGTGGCCCTGTTGGCCTTGGTAGCAGCTACAATGGCTAGGGCAGCGGCGATAGGCTAGGAGTTTGGTGCTAGCATTTTTTTATTTTGGTGGGAAGTGCAATAGCATGGTGGGAAGTGGAATGTGTTTCAGGCCACTGATTGGAGGGCCAATGAAAAAAAGGAGGTGGGTAGGAGAACGCCACGCCTGGACGTGCGAGCTCTCCGGGCCGACGCAAAGCTAGCCCGGACTTGGGCTCAAAATGGGTCATGGAAGACCGATGCTGGACGCTCGGTCAATTTGGGTGGCACCGCTCGGCCGCGTCCCCTGTGCAAAAATGCTTGTTCGAATAGCCGATGGTCGAATATATCAGGCCGGTGGATATGGCCTCAATGTACACTGCTCGGAAAACAAGCAGAACTGGTGTGATGCCTCAACAAGGCTTGTACAGTGTGTGAGCAATAGTAGACATTAGTGTCAGTCCAAAAATATTGGGACCTACCTTTTTTGACAAAAGGAATATATTAATATCGCGGAGATACCAACAAACAAAATATCGGAAAGTCATCAAGGATACCCACAGCCAACTAGAACAAGAAAAAAGTGGAAAAAAGAGGAAAATGGGCCCATCCACAGTGATCCATCACTCGCAACGGCAGCTATCCAACCACCGCCGAAGACAACATCCGGAATACATAAAATTAAAGGTTCCCCAAAAGTAATGCCTGTAAGAAGGAAATGGTGCGTAAACATTGTCGTCGCCCGATCAAAGATCTTAGATTTTTATAGTGGAGAAAGTGTGAGATTTTCAAACAATTCCTTCAACAAGGACATTACTATGTACAAGCAATGAAGACCAGACCTTAGGTTTTTACCCTAGAGTCAAGACTCGGTACTCCAGGAGCACCACCAAAAATGAATTCTCCAGTGCTGGTGCCTCCACTTGCCGACGCTGCTTATGCAAGTCAACAAACATCGGGCTCCCAAGTACCAAATTTCCAGAATCGCCAAGAACATCGCCCTGTAGCCATGTCCAAATAGTGGCCTATGAAGCAAAATCTTCATCGCAACCTAGACCTCTTCTGCCATTCCTTCCGGTCTTCAGATCACATACACTATCACCGCTTTTGTGTACATCATGTAATTTAGGACATCGACATGTCCCATGGTGTCGACAGACACCGGAGCTTCGTGCCGCGCCCTCATGAATCTGCCAGGCCGATTATATGGAAGCACACAACCTGATCTCATCCAATCCAGATATCCAGGGGTGTCATGCGCCAACCCGTGTAGATCTCTGGTGGACAATTCTAAAACCCGTCGGTGGCAGCGGGAGGTGGGGGGTGGGAGGGTTGTCTAGGGGGCGGTGTGGGCGCCTCAGAGCCGCCCGTGCGGGCAACCGGGAGGCGGTTTGCTTTCCACCAATGGGACCAACCTACATGTAACATTAAATGGTTCTCTATCCATTCACATTCACAAAAGTCGTGACACGTGACACTATATCCAACCTACAATCCCAAAAGAATGGATTATAATCCGCAGAAAGTAAATAAAATGTGTAAGGGGTAACCATTGAGCATCGGCATACTTTTGTGAAAGCAATCCCACGTGACTGGTGATGCTTAGTCAGAGTTGCACTCGTGTAGCCTTCAAACACTTCCAATAGAAGACGAGAGGAGCTATATATGCACGACGCATCGGTTTTTCTTCACATCACATCCACATCTTGGCACTGCTCAGCCAAACCGAGCGCCGCAACATAGGCAAGGCGAGCTGGTCTACTGTAAGCTTCTTCGCAACCCCTTTGCGACTCTCTTCTTGTTGTCTGGAGAGGTATTCCTTCTTGCCATACACGCAGTTACGTGCATATTATGGGATCTGTCTCCTCTACTTGATTAACGAATTAATTAGGTTCTATGATCGACTGTTTATATATATTTGTCTTTCAATTCAAAAGGAATCTATAGCTAATAGGTTGGGTTTAACATATATTCTCTCTTGTACACATTGCCTCCGTACTTAACATATATGCCTGAAAGGAGTCTATATATAGCTAGTAAATACATAAATTTTCGTCCTCTAATATTACTAACTGACGATGTGCTTGTGAGTTGCGGCATGCATAAAGCACATGTTCGCAAAAAGAAAAATGGGATGCATTTTCGGCATATTCTTTTTCTGTAAAGGACGACTTATTATGCAAATATAGTATCATGAGGGAATAACTCATAACAGTTTATATCCGGACTCTACAAAACCAAGATGCACGCCATAAAAGAAAAATAAAAGTTCACATCATCTAAATATAAATGTCATATAGAGATTTTGGAATGCGTATGTTGCTTGAGGCTCAATCCATCTATAATGCTGCTATCCACGGGGGATAAAAAATATTCCTCACGGTATCCTCAGACAGTGTGACACCTTCAAAAACCGATTGTAATTCTTCACGCATTGTACAGACGACCATGGATAGAGAAAATGAGTACACCGGTAGATCACCTGCTCTATCTTGATTTCTTACTTATTTCTCTTTTATTTCCGCATTTTATTCCCACATTATTATATTATACCATATTTCAGCTTCAAATTTTATTTTATTTATGTTTGTCATGTTTAACAAATTCTTAGTTTGTACAATTTTTCCTCTTCTTCCAATTTTTCCAATTTGTTTTTGTGTTCAAGTGTGAAACCAACACCAAATCTAGTATAATACTTTTACAAATTATTTTTCTTGAAAAAATGAGTTTCTAGGTAATTGCCATAATCATTAATTAAATAGCAACCACGTTAGATTAGTAACTTGAACTTTATTATTTAATTCCCTAGGAATACTTCATTCTTTTTTTTGAGACAAAACTGATGAGATTTCAACAACGGCGAAACCGATTACAAACGACTCTACAAGTAAAAGAAAATACAATATGATCCCAGAATTTTGCAAGAAGGACCTCACACTGTACTTCCAAAATCCAATCAAGCCCATCATCCTCATCGTCACCAACCAAGTACAGGGACCGGGTCCAGAAGTAGCACATTTCCGGACACCATCGAATCACCGCCGCCGCCGTCGTCTCATTGGGCTTTGAACACCGTAGGAGTACCCACCCCGAGGGGTGAGAGCTAAGAACCTTTTCCAGACCATCGGGCAGGCATGAGATGGGGAAGAACAAGCAGTACCTCCAACCGAGGATCACCGAGCAGTAGATCCAAATCACGAGCAGAACGCTCCACCATCTGGCAGATTTAGGCATTGACACGTCGAGCCGCGTCCCCCCCTCGCCACCAAGGTCGGCCGGAAGAAGCTTCAAGACGCGACAGCCACACACCGCCAGAAGAACACAAACAACCCTAAAAAGGAAGGCGGTGGTGCCATCCCCTTCCTCTCCCTCGCCACCACGACCGACCGAGGGGAAGACAACAGCATCAACACCCCTCCGACTCCACAAACTCCAAGGCGAGGTCGAAAGTCGACCATGCCTGGAAAAACCACCCTCCCGAGATCTGCAGATCTGAGAGGATACCAGGCCAGCAGCTCGTCGGTGCCGCCACACGTGGCCTTGCTGAGATGGGGATCGAGATCCAGCACCCTTATTTCGACACGATGCCGCCTCCACCATCTCGATGGTGTTCCCCGAAGCCCTAGCAAACCAAACAGGCTGAGCCGCTACCCGGTGTAGCGGGAGAAGATCCCCTGCCGCCGCCACGCCACCCGGGCTTCGCCCGACGGTGCCACCGGCGGCAACGGGAGGAGGGGGTGGTAGGGGCTAGGGTTTGTTGGTTTGTTCCTAGAGTGCAGATCCCGATTTGAATGTCTTGCCTTGTGCCATAGTACCGGGCGTAGTCCTAGTCATTTTTTCCGGAATACTTCATTCTTGATGCAAATGATCGATGATATATATGGAATAATTTACAATCCATAAAAATCATATTTTTTAGATAAATAAAAGTGTAGTGAATAGTATTTTTAGCAACATAGTCAAATTTCATTGACAGATAAGGCCATTTTCCATAATATGTGTAACTTATTTGGGAGAAAATATTTGCATAGGGAATTGCTTCCTAACCTTTTGTTTCATATGTGACATTTCTGTTGGAACTCATGAATAGAATGCGAAGTATATAAAATCCTTTTATTCTGACACTGTTGGTCGAATATATAACTACGAAAAGAAATTGTTAAATAAGGTTGATAGACCATTTGTTTTTCCTAGACATGAGAAACAAATAAAATAATTCCTAGGCGGTTAGGCCTACTTATGTGTGGAAACTGGAACTGAATAACCCGAATTATCCGGCATTCGTATTCAGGAAATTAAAAATGGTCATGGTAATATCCGAATTCAGATAAATATAAATATGAATGTGGTAAATATCTGGATTTTTTTTGCAAATACAAATGTGACTTGAAATTTGGAAGAAAATATGGATATTTAAATCGATATATCCACATCCGAATAAAATTATGTTAGCCTATTTTAGAAATTATAGTACGATATAGAATTTATCAAACACAAAACTAAAAAATGTGTTAAATGAGATAGTACTTGAAACTACTGCGTATTATATCAATATTGTTATATGGTTGATTGACTATAAGAAACGAGTCTATTTTTTGTTACTCGCATCTGTTCCGAATTTAGAAAACACCCGATCCACATTTTATTCGAGTAACATACATTTTGCATTCGTATTCCCCAACATCCGTGTTCACAACGTTTTCATTTTGAAAATATAAAAACGGGTATGGGAGGATCACTATCCAATCCGCATCCGATCAGTTTCCACCCCTAGGCCTACTGTCCTCATGTGGAATAGCCTTTCAATATAGTCACTAAGTTCCTGCATGCTGGTGAAACTAGGAAAGCATTGACTTTTGAACAAAATTTATACCCTTATTTGGGCACGGAGAAAGTATGGTTTTCTCTAGCAATAATTGAACTAAGATATATACACACTATTTTAGGAAGTAACGAGTTGTTTCCTCTAGTAGAACAAAAAACAACACATGCCAATATAATTTTACTTTTATATATACTTTCAGGCACATTGTCTCGAACTGACACTCTTTAAATAGCTTGATTATGGATACAAGCGATACAAGTGAATCATCGCAAATAGTAACTGATGTCGAAAAGGCAAAGAGGCCCTCAGTGAAGTTCGAGCCAAGCGTGTGGGGAGACTACTTTATTGGTGCCGGTCCAATGTCGTGCGAGCATCATGTATGATTATCTTGTAAGTAGCAATGATTAAGATACATTTCCTCGATTCTTAGCTTTTATATGGAATAAACCGCAGGTTTCTTCAAAAGAAAGACGACATCATCTCATAGAGGTAGTCAGTCACATCATCGAGCAATGTTCGGAAAATAAAGATCTACTGAATGGCATGAAAACAGTTGACGCAATTGAGCGTCTTGGTATTGGGTACCATTTCGAGAGGGAGATTGATAACTTCATGGATATTCTGAACAACATTGGACAAGACGAGATTACGAAGAACATGCCAAACGTTGATGCCCGTTTCACTGCAATGGCCATACGATTCCGCCTACTAAGACAACATCGCTATGATGTTCCATGTGGTAAATCTCTTGGCATGCTTCAACCATCACAATAAAATTGTAGACAAATCAAATTGTCACCACTTGTTTGCATCGTTTTGGACCATTAGTTCATCCAATAATTGAACATTTCTGCCTAAATACATGAGACAGAACTTGGAAATATCAAACACTGTCGTCCTCATGGGGCATGACTTCGTGCAAGCTAGTTTCTATCAGGTCATCTCACCAATAAAATGAGGATTCCTTATATACCATCTCGAAACAATTTCATGAATTTTTTCCTGTAGAGACATTACAATGTATGCATTTTATGTATGGAACAGCACAGATATGTAGAAGTTGGTGTTATATAAAAATGTGTATTTGCCCTAATTTATTCTAACTAATGAATGCAGATGTATTCGATTATTTCCTGACAGAGAAGGGAGAACTGGTAGAGAAATTAACTCACAATGTTGATGCACTACTTAGCGTGCATGAAGCTGCATTCCTAGGAAAACCTGACGAGAAATTCCTGGGGTCAGTTGTACAATTTACAAGGGCCTCTCTTACAAACCATGTAATAGCTGGTCATTTATCTGAACCAAACTTGATGAAAGTGCAATATGCACTAGGCGTGCCATCTTATAGGAGAATGAAGAGGCTAGATGCAAAACTCTACATTCCAATCTATGAGAAAGAGGATGCATGTCAGGACGATATACTTGAGCTTGCTAAGTTGGATTTCCATGCTCTCTTACTAATGCACCGCGAAGAGGCTAAAAATATAACTTTGTGAGTAACACGCATTTGTGAATTTTCATAGTCCATCTTGGACGCATGGTGTTTCCAATAGGTTTATTTGAAAAATATTTTGATCAATGAAATAATCCATGGTTTACTTTGTTTTACTTGTGGAAGGTGGTACAAGGAAATTGATGCCTCAAGCAAACTCACTTATATACGAAATCGACTAATAGTGTGCTACTTTTGGGCACTTGGTATTTTCTATGAGCCACATTATGCGGCAGCTCGACTCGCGTTTGCTAAGACCATCAAATTGATGTCCATGTTTGATGACACTTACGATAGTTATGGAACCCTTGAAGAACTCGTACAGTTCAATGAGGCAGTACAAAGGTACGTCAAAATTGATGCATGTATTTTATAGTTTATTAGGGGATATAAAAATATTCTTAGACACTCAAAAGTTCAGGTGTATTATTTATTAAAATTAAACATTTCATAGCATTTGGTTATAGTTGTATATCCAAACTGTAGATGCTTAGTCATTCTTACTGTTTTATAGAGGTATATCTTCATTTCTTAGCTTGTAGTCTGACTACCGACGTATATTTTTTTTTTCGATAAAGGGCGCTTCATTACTTAAAAGGTTTAAGCATTACACCCGGCCTCTGCATAACTAGATGCACACAGCCGTACCAACATCCGAAACAACATAATAAAGCAAAGAAGACGAAATACATAGTCCACGGACTGTAGGTCGCCTATAGTAGAGGAGGCCCGATCCTAAGGTCATGCTGCCATCCATGTAGGGTAAAAGTAGCCCTCGTCGTGTCCTCCAAACGAACACAGACCTCCGTAAATAGGTCTCGAAACTCCACACGCTGAAGAGACGACCACAAACGGAGTATACCTGTGCACCGGTAAATAACCTGCATAAGAGAAGAATTTTTATCAGTAAAAACCTTATCATTTCTACATAGCCATAGCGACCAAATAATGGCTAGCGCTCCCACCCTAAGAAGGATTCTAAACCTTTTATCAACCCCATGTAACCAGGTGCCAAAAATATTTGCAACACTACGTGGGGGATATAGTCCATATGCTAACTGGGTGACTGACCATATAGACCGAGCTAATTTACACTGGAAGAATAAGTGTTTTATTGTCTCGTCGTGATGACAGAAAACACATGATGCACTTCCATGCCAATTCCTCTTAATAAGGTCATCTTTTGTAAGAATGACTCCTCGACGAAGATACCACGCAAATATTTTATTTTTAAGTGGTATCTTCATTTTGTAGATCTTCTTATAATCATCAACAGGCACATCCGATTGGATTAGGGCTCTATACGTAGAGTCTATAGAAAACTATCCTCTTTCATTTAGATTCCAACGAAATACATCAGTCTCTTGCGATAATTGCACTGTGGATAAACGCTGCAACAGAGCATTCCATGATGCAAGACGCGAACCAACTAAATCTCGTATGAACGACACGTCTGGAGGAAAAGATTCCAGGACCTTGGCGATAGTATCGCCCTTGTGCCGCACTATGTTGTATAAAGCAGGGTATTGTGCCCGGAGAGTAGCATTGCCTAGCCACTTATCCTCCCAGAATCTAATTTCCGAGCCATCTTGGATGGTGAAAGAACCATGGCGAAAGAAATGTTTTTTCGTTGCCATAAGTCCAGCCCAAAAATGTGAATCCCCTGGTTTTCAATATACCTGGGACACAGCTTTGGATCCAACCTACTTCCTCCTAAGAATGGTTTGCCATACCCCATCGTCCGATAATATCTTAAAAAGCCATTTCCCTAGTAGGGCGGTATTTTTGACTTCCAAGTCATGTATACCTAGACCACCTTGGTCTTTGGGGCGGCAGACCACATTCCATTTAGCAAGGCGATATTTATTTTTCTCACTATCTCCTTGCCAAAAGAAACGTGACCGGAAATAATCCAATCTATGCAGAACTCCTTTCGGTAGTTGGAAGAAAGAAATCATATAGAGAACCATATTACTGAGGACTGAGTTTATAAGAACCAGTCTTCCACCCAGTGATAGCAGTTTACCTTTCCAACTACTTAATCTCAATTGTAGTTTCTCCTCGACGTGTTTCTATTCAACATTTGTGAGTCTCCGATAGTGAATCGGTATTCCCAAATAATTAATTGGAAATTGGCCTTGCCCACAGCAAAATAACTCGGCGTATAGGTGGGCGTAGTTGAGGGCCTCGCCAAAACAAAACAATTCACTTTTATGGAAATTGATCTTCAGACCTGAGAGTTGCTCAAAAGCTGATAAAATTAATTTCAGATTTTTTGCTTTCTCTAGATCATGATCCATAAAGAAAATAGTATCGTCAGCATATTGAAGGATTGAAAGGCCTCCATCGACAAGATGGGGAACCACTCCATCAAATTGCCATCAACCTTTGTGCGCTCAATCATGACAGCTAACATATCAGCCACTATATTAAATAGCATGGGTGATAGAGGATCGCCTTCTCTTAATCCCTTTTTTGTTTGGAAGTAGTGTCCAACGTCATCATTGACTTTTATGACCACACTACCTCCCGAAACAAAACTGTGAATCAGAGCACGCCACACATCAGAAAAACCTTTCATTCTAAGAGTCTGTTGAAGAAAAGACCATTTGACCTTATCATAGGCCTTCTCGAAATCAATTTTTAGAATTACCCCATTCAACTTTTTCGTATGTAGTTCATGCACTGTTTCATGAAGGATAACAACTCCATCAAGGATGTTTCTACCTTGCATGAAGGCAGTCTGTGTAGGATGAACCACATGACCAGCCACCGAGTTAAGTCGAATCGTTGCAACTTTCGTGAATATTTTAAAGCTTACGTTAAGAAGGCAAATAGGTCTATATTGTTGAATCCTTATAGCCTCATTAATCTTAGGCAATAAAATAATCTCACCAAAGTTTAGCCGGAACAATTCAAGTTGACCAGCATGCAAGACACTAAATAATTCCATTAGATCCGATTTGATAACATCCCAGAAATGTTGGTAGAACTCAGTGGGAAAACCATCCGGACCGGGGGCTTTGTTGTGTTCTATTTGAAAAACAGCCTTCTTTACTTCATCTTCAGAGTATGAAGCAGTAAGAAAGTCATTTTCCGCAGTGGTAACTTGGGGTATATCATCTGTTCGGGACTCATCTAGAGAGAAGTTTACTTCTTCAGGGGCTCCAAAGAAATCTTTGTAAAAGTTGGTAATATACGATTTAAGTTGCTCATGGCCCTCGATTTGTCCCTCATCCTGTACCAGGGAGTGAATAAGTTTTTTCGGTGTCTGCCATTAGATACAACATGGAAGTATCGTGTATTCGAATCCCCCTTCCAAAATAAACTGGGACTTCGACCTTTGATACCATTTAAGCTCCTCCTCTCTTAGGAGCCTAGCTATCTGCGCATTTGATTGATTTTTGGTTTCAATCTCTTGCACGGATAGCGGGCGTATCTCAGCCAAAGCTTCTAAATTGTCAATGATAGATGAAAGACGAGACTTCTCATGCTTGAGAATACCAGCTGTGTGTCTTGCCCACCCACCGAGGAATTTACGTGTCGCACGTACTTTGTTATTCCATTTGTGGATCGGGGTAAGGCCAGCAACAGGCTTCTCCCAAATCTTCTTGACCATATCATGAAAGCCATCCCGATGTAGCCAGCCAAGTTCAAACTTGAAACTACGGCTACACCTTCGACGCGGCGTTCCAGCAGTCATAAGAATAGGTGCATGGTCAGAGAGTGCCTCGACACGAGGAAGTGTATGTACCGATACCATGGGGTATTGTGATTCCGACTCAGTATCCATTAGTATGCGATCCAACTTTTCATATGTCGGCTCAGGGAGACTATTTGCCCATGTGAACTGACGTCCAATCATTGAAACCTCCCTTAAATCGAGGCTATCAATAACCGCGTTAAAAAGGAGGGACCAGTGATCATCAAATCTTCCACGACTTTTCTCATGTGGAAACCTCAGCAAATTAAAATCACCCCCTATTAAAATAGGTTATGGATTATCCTTTGCCAGGTTAACCAATTCACGAAGAAAGTCGGCCTTAAACTCATCCTGGGCAGCGCCATACACGGCGACAAGTGACCATGTGAAATTATCAGCCTTGTTACGAATATGGAGTTTAATGTGGTACTCACCATTCGAATGGGCTAACACATCCATGGTCTCTGTCCTCACCCCAAGTAAGATGCCACCCGAGCGGCCTCTAGGCGGGCATGATATCCAATTGTAGTCTATTCCTCCAGATAAACGGTTTCGTGGATGAACCTTCAAGGTCGTAGGAGGCTGAGGGGACAAAGGTGGTGTAGCAGTCCCCTCCCCAACGAGCACAGCATTCTCATCTCTTGACCTGGGAGTGTCCTCTTCAGCTGGAACAGGAGCAGCAGCTTGCGGCCGAACGTCCCTGGAGTTGGACGCGACGTGGTCGCTTGGTACTGGGACCACACGGTCGTCCGCCTCAGCGTGCTGCAGCCCAACATCAGTCGTTGAAGGTTGCTGTAGCCGAGCGGAAGACAGCACACTCGCGCTCGGAGGTCCCCGAAGGCTGCAGTAGCTGGGCGGTAGGCAGCAAGGTGGCACTCGGCTTCTCAGCGCGCTGCGGCAGAGTACGGCCTAGCGTGTGTATTCTGGTCCGTGCCGGCTGCACAGAAGCATCAACTTGGCCAAACTGCTTGACCGACGTAGACTGAACACCTGATGGCTGAACCTTGGCCATGTCCACAGCAGCAGCTGCATTTGAGTGACGACAAACCTGTGGAGAACATGACCTGGCCTGAAACTCAGCGAGCAGTTCAATACCGCGTTGAGTCTGAGGTTTGGGATTAAAAGGCGTGACTGCTATCTCCACCGGACTTTTCTCTAGAACAGCCGTACAACCAGTAGACAGACCAAGGAAAAAAGTAGCGCGGACTTCAAAAAAATGCTACGAACGCTATAGCGTGCTAATAGCGCGCTATTTTTCAAAATAGCGTTTCATATAAAGTATAAAAAATCGATATTTCAGCAGCTATAAAATTATAGATATAGCATTCCGCAGCTATAAAACCACAGGTATAACATTCTGTAGCCAAACATCAACTATAGATAGTTCACATAGTTCATAACTCCATATCACATACCGAAATCACAACCATAGTTCAGAATTCACACACGAACATAGAGTCAGACACATAGTTGACATTCGATGCAGGGATTATCGATGACGGATTGAAGGAGGGGAACGGGGGTAGGGTGAAGGCGTGAAGCATCGAAGCTAGACGTGAAGACATCCAAGGCGGAAGCGATTCTAGGCAGAGGCATGTTGATTCTAGGCGGAGACGCCGTATCCATCATCGCGACGTCGCCTCTCTAAGGAAGTGGAGGAGACGAACAGGGAACTGACGTTATGTGTGTTACCATGTTGCCCTATTAGGGTTAGTTGGATTAGGGTAGGCCACTAGACCAAAATGGTTCAAAATGGGGAATGGGCTACTAAAAAAACCAACAAAAAAATAGCGCCGCTACGACGTAACGTCAAATAGCGCGAATAGCGGCGTATTTAGCGTGCGTAGCGCCATAGCGTCATGGAATGCATAGCATAGCGTCTAGCTCCCGAAAACGCTATAGCGGCGCTAATAGCGTTAAATAGCGCGCTATTTTTTTCATTGAGACAGACTGTGAGTAGAAACCTGTGTCATGTGAACATCAGAAGAAGTAGGTGCCACACTAGATGAAACATTAGATGGTCCACTAAGCTTTTCTCCTGAACGTAAAGGCGTAGCCTTTAAGCTTCACAATGACATCGGTGGAAATGAACGGGCCTGTACCATCCTTCTTCTTGGAAAGAATACTAGTATTGCTCATGGCAACCAAAATACGGACCACTCCACGACGCCTCAGATTAATAAGATCAACATCCAAGGTCCTTCCCATCAACGATCCCACAACCCACAGACCCTAGAAATGTCTAACATTATGTGGAACTCCCTCGACATGAAGCCAAACCTGCTGAAGCTCCATCTTATGCGGAATCTCTTCAGTTTTCCACGTAGAGATGGTAAGTTGCGAATTAACCGAAGGTACACTGACTTGGATGCCATCCACCCTATCTAGAGCTTCAAAAGAAGGAAAACTTACGAGGTAGGCATTCTCCCCATGTTGTATCGCCTCCCACTTCCAAGGAGACTGTACAGGGCATCTCCTAGAAATCTGACCTTCAATAATATTTGCTGGTACCATAAGGCCACTAACCTGCACACATGCCACCGGGGATTGGGTCAGAGTCAGATGATCCTTGACGACACAATCGGGTAGTTGAGCAAAATATGTCTCCTCGGCTCCAACCCCAGAAACAAAAGCAGTAGGGCTTGGGTAACTTCAGGACAGGGCATCGCAAGGTCGGATGAGCAATCTTGTCACCAATATAACAATAATGATGTACCGTACAATCCTTCACCGCATGTGTGTCAACAGCACACTTCTAACAACGCACCCCTTTTTTTGCTTTACCTTTTGCCACCACCGTATCCACCTGAGCATTGGAAACGCTCTTAGCCGCCGCGTCCACAGAAGCATCGTTGCCTTGCACCTGGGATGACTGCGGCTCTTGTGGAACCTGCGTAGCCTGGCCAAACTGCTGCTGGACCTGATTGAACTGCTGTACTTGTTGTGGTTGAACGAATTGGTGTGGCTGATATTGCTGGGGAATCACTTGTTGCGGATACTGAGAGACTTGTTGAACATTACCTCCCGATTGATGCCGCAAGTTTACCGGATTCTTCTTCTTCTTCTTCCGCTTCGGCGCTCCCTGTAGACCAACAGCAAAGGACGCATTCTGAGCAGAGGCCAGACCACCGCCCGGTTGAAACTGCGGCGGCGCGACGAACTGCGGTGGCTGACCGCTCGGCGGCTGGAACTGTGTTCCCTGGCCATACCCCGAGTAGGTCACACCCCCATATGGGTACGAGTACGAGAGAACCGCCCGCGCAGCTGCTGCGAAGAAGCAAGACCCGGCCCGTACACAGGGGCCGGCGACCGGAATGGAGGAGGAGCACCGGGGACCGGCCCAGCCGCCGGGGGAACGTGTCCCACGGCCGAGCCCCGCGGAAGAGGTGGCGCGCCCGCCATCGAAGACGGCCGAGAAGCCACCACCGTCGCGTAGGATCGAGTTGTTGCCGGAGGTGAGTTGGATGGCGGCGATGGATGCGGAGAAGCGTGCGCGGCGGCAGCAGTCTTGGACGAAGGCGAGACTGACGTCGTACGATCGGCAATGAGACTATGACCGAGTCAGTCTGGTACCCGGCCGGCCCACAAAGCACGGAACCTGCGGCTCAGATGGGACCAAGAGCAGCCGCGATCAACAGCATGCGCCTGGAGGCCCACTTGCTATTCCGCTGATGTCGCCTGGGAATGATCCGAAACAGGAGTAAATCCCGTCGGAAACGGTACGATCCGGTCCGGACTTGTCGCAGGCACCTTCTCCGACGACGACTTGAATTTGGCCATGTCCAAGAAGTGACCCAGAATCGGAGGCGGAGTCACCCGCCGCGGGGGCAAGGGACCTCTCCAGCTGCCTATGCGAGGCGGACGCACGATCCTGAGGCCCGACGGAGAGGAAGACGAGAATCTCCGGGGTGCACCTACCGGCGTCGCCCGCGTCGGTGATAAAGATCTTGGCCGAGAGATCCTCCTAGCTGCTTCCTCCACCAAATTCTCCATGCAAGGCAACAAAGACATACCTGCGCCGTCGGCCGATGCCATTTTATTTATTGCAGTAATCAACTTTTTACCTATATCAGGAAAAAACTGGCTATTTACACAACATTCATATCTAACACCAATGCAGATAAAGAAAGTTAGTGAATGCATGCTTCAGGAGGTTGTCTGGAGAGAGGAAGGGAGGGTCCCATCCCTATATGAACATCTGAGTGTTACGGCGATTACAACCTGTTATTGGGCACTAGCATGCATATCATTTGCTGGCATGAGCAAGGATGAAGAATCTAATAAACAGATTTTTGACTGGGTGTGTGGGTATCCAACTATAATTGTGAACTCTTGTATGATATCTCGCCTTATGGATGATATCTCTGGCCACGAGGTAAGCACAATAGTGGCGATCGTCTTAAAAGACGGAATTGGGCAACTCTGCTCTTGTGTTTGACCAACTTATGTGAGTTATTCATTCGCGCAGAGAGAAAAGGATAGAAACAATGTTGCTACCGCAGTGGCATGCTACGCAAGGGATCATGGAACAACAGAGGAAGATGCCAAAGAAGCTCTCCGGTGTATGGTCGATGATCATTGGAGGAGCATAAACAAGGAGTTTCTCGGCAACAAATCTATACAAACTTCACTGCTCACAAGAGTCATTAACCTTGCACGAGCAATGGAGAGCATGTACAAGGAACACGACGCGTACACAAAATCTTCAAGTATTAAAAAATCAATGGAGAAGGTGTTGAACGAATGCATTTTACATTAGAAAGATCTGACATGAAAATGCTGTCTTTGGAGGTGGTAATTAATCAAGGGTCTACGAGGGGATAAGACGCTATGGGCATCTGGATTTCATTTAACATTTGATGATTGGGCTTACATCTACCGCATCCTTGTTTTTCTAATGTCCGCATTCACCCAACAAGGGTATGTTATATATAGTGGGTTTTTGCACAAACTTTGTAATAAACTTTGTTTCTACGCACATGAAATTCTCTCTGTAACAAAGTGCGACAGAATAAAATCCAAGATGTGAGCTTTTGAATTGGCATACCCTCTTTTGTTACATCAAGCTGGCTATTTTGTATAACTAGTGCGCCTGTGATGACTTGAATGTCTATATATTTATCATATTCTTTATTTTCAGTTCCTTTATTTTTGGTTATCTCCTTCGTTATTGTTACATATCAACTACTGCTACGAGTAGTTCTTTATCTAACATTTTACTATGTCTCTTCGAAAATATATAAGTAATAGTATTAAAAATAAAATAGAAATTAGATGCTTATTGCAAATCCAAGATTACCAAAGCTAAACAAACACCTTTTTGCCATTTTATATAGGAAAATGAATCTGACAATAGTTGTATGAAACTACAAAGTCGTACTATAGCTGATTTTGCATTACTAAGTGATCACTAATGTGTTTATGCATACAATTTAGTTTTACAATTTAAGAAACAACAGAACTCACCTAGCTACACGCCTCACCGCGATTGGACGCCGTGGACCATCGGATCTGTTCATACTAAGGCTCCATATCAACCCAGTATTTCCGAACGTTATGTCATTCACTTCGCCCGGTCGCAGTAAATGGGCCGACTCACTGTCGCTGGGCTGCTACTCCTCAGGACGACCTGGGCTCCCTGTCATGAACTGGCCCGACTGTTTGTGGAACTTGTTAAACTAGAAAGATACCCCGCGTGTTGCAGCGGAAATCTCTTTAAAATTATGTTGTTTGCATAGAACAATATAAAACATATTGAATATAGTCTAAGAATGTGTAGGACTCAATTGATCATAGTAGTCAAGAAGATAAATTTAATTGACCTGAAATGATTTTTGTTGTGTTGTCAGTGAGTCTTTATTAGAGATAATTTTCTTTTAGTATTAAAAGTAGATATTGGATGCATATATACTCTTTGATAAGAGCAAGTTCCCTTAACTCTCCTGTAGTTACAGATATCTGGTTGGTAAATCATATAGCTAGTAAATTGATTTCTTGATCCATATAGTGGTTAGCGAAATGCAACAAATTTATTTATAAAAATCTAGCACAGAAACAAACCAAAAAAAACTTTTCAAAGCGAACCTTCATCAAATCAGTACAATATTCTTCTTTTGCGAGAAATAATCATTACAATGCTTGGATACCTATGGTGATGATGGGATTAAAGTGACTTAGATGATTAGATACCAGTGGTTCTACCGAATCTAGTACCCCCCTCCGACCCATATTAGTTGACTTTGATTTTTTCTAGATTCAGATGTATCTAGTACTAAAATATATCTAGATACATCCGAATCTAGACAAATTCTAGTCAACTAATATGAGTCGGAGGGAGTACATATATTGGAAGTTGCAGACAAAACTGAGCCATCTCCGTCCATGTATATCTGCACAGTTAACACCCCAGCTATACAAAGCGGAAATCATAAATATATTTCAATTGCTTATTAGACTGACATTCGTTCATCACTCATGTCAATATTAACAAATAGAGGATTTGTTGCACGACAATGAAGAATATAGAAGCATACCATCAATATCTCCACAGATCTTCTTAAGCAATATGTGGTAATAAACATTCACGTAGATCTAATACAACCCTGCACAAAACAAATCGAGGAACCGTGGGCACTTCTGAGTCAATTATAGCATGGCTTTTGTGAAATGATTCAAAATCAAGGATTTTTTCGAGCGCAGTCAGCTAGAAGTCTAGAGCAAATTCACGATAATCAATAGCAAATCAGCAACCTTAAAATAAATCTGGCACATGTTGTTTACCTATATGATATTTGCCAATAAGGTCTCTCTAAGTCACAGCGGACCATGGCGTCGTTGTGGAAGATTGTTTGCCAGAATATGGCTCTGTTTTATATCTGCACATACATGGGCAAGCTGACAACGCAAGTCTTAGCACAGGGTGGCTCCGACGAATGGATATATGGTACTGTAGGTTCGTTGAAACCTGCAATCAAGGAGAATAAAAAGAACAAACCAGGTGGCATGGCTGAGCAAAGCGGCTCATCTTGAGAAGACGTGGCGGAGTACGTAAAGGAGAGCAGGAGATAAAGGTGCTGCTTTGGTTTGACTCAGAAGTGCCCACGGTTCCTCGATTTGTTTTGTGCAGGAAGAGGTGCAGGACGTGGACAACTTGGTTGACATCGGGGCGTCCTTTAGAGAAGTACAATAGACTTATGTACGCCGGATATAGGAGATTATAACTAGTTAAATACCCATGTGTCCCTACGGGGTGAAAAATTATTAATGCCTTTGCCATGCCCCTCAAGATTCTTTTGTTGCTGCACATGTAAACATAACACAAATATATTCTATTATATATACACACACACTAAAAAACAATATACGGATGTTAAATAGAACCACCAGGTTGATCCACATCAACTAGATTATTATGATACGGATGTCTGTGATTTCGTCCACTCCGTCCAGTGCGACCTATTTGATTAGACCATACGAGATCGTGGTCATGGATGCTTCGTCACCCGTGGCTGGTGACCAAGGAGCTAGCTTGCCTTCCAAGCCCTGGATGCCAATCAACACTAGTAAAAACTGGCCTTTCGTTTGGAGCATTAGTCCCGGTTTTTCTTTGAACCAGGACTAATACCCTGGTTCCAATGGCTAGATATGGTCACAGGGTATAGCACCCACTACTCCCGGTTTGAACGGGACCTTTAGTCCCGATTTGTGATACGAACTGGGACTAAAGAGTTTTCGGCAGGGTGGGCCGACGCCAGAACCTTTAGTCCCGATTTGTGACATGAACCGGGACTAAAGATGGACCTTTAATCCCGGTTCGTGTCACAAATCGGGACTAATGTCCCTCCTATATCATCTTCCTCCCTGCCCGAGCCATACTCTATTTCAAGATAGCTTCTCCTCTCTCTTCCTTCCTTCAAGATTGAGTTCATGCTCATTTTTTCACAAGATTTGTCAAGTTTTGGCGGCGCCCCATCTATCCGAGGGTTCTAAAAGGTTACCAACATCATCCTTTCATCTTTTATTGCTACTTTAGCTCATTTCATGCTCTAGAAGGAGAGGGATTTGTGGGTTTAGTTTGGAAGTAATTTTTGCAATAATAACATGAGATGAACTTATATTAATTTGGATTCTATCTATCTTGTATTAATGTAATGAACTCTATTATCAATATCATTTTCAATATGTGGATTCTATCTATATCTTGTTTTGGCACATAGTCTCGAAATTAATTTGATTCATAGAAGCATAGAGATATATACATGAGTTCATCCTAGCTAGCTAATAAAACTACTATAGCATAGAGAAACATTGGTTCATCCTACTACAACTACTACGGCATAGAGAAACATTGATTCATCCTACTACAACTGCTACAACACAGACATACATGGGTTCATCCTATACTATAACTGTTAGTGCACACACTCGTAGCTGAATCATGCCACCATCCAACAACAAAATGCCCTTCTTCTTCTACCCGCCTTCAGCAAACTAACAAATTGTAACAAAAAAGGATTAATTCACAAATGCTTCATAAGAAGACACTAGCTCAGTACATCTTCGAGAAGCTCCTCTATGGCGAGTTCCTCGAAGATGTCTGAGGATTTGATCCTAAGACATCTTCGAGAAGCTTCGCCGTAGTGGTGCCCTCTCGCACCATCTTTCAGTTTATAACTTCTCTAGCTAGATCAATACGCTAGGGAGCTAACAAATTTCACATATTAGCGAGTGCCTCTATGGCGAGCTCCTCGAAGATGTCTGAGGACGGGATCCTAAGACATCTTCGAGAAGCTCCACCGTAGTGGTGACCCTGCTCTCGCACACCATCTTGCAGTTTATAACTTCACAAGGATGCATCTTGCCTATTTATAGATTAAGGGCACAACATAGTGTCGACACTCAGCCCTGTCATAGTGCCTCCACCCACCGAAATAGTGCCGCCACTCACTGGCATAGTGCCGCCACTCAAGACATAGTGTCGACACTCACCCCTGGCGTAGTGTCGCCACCCACCGAATACTGTCGCCACCCATGTTTAGTCCCGGTTGGTGTATCCAACCGGGCCTAAAGGTCCATCTTTAGTCCCAGTTATAGACATCATCCGAGACTAAATGGGCTCGCACCGGCTCTAGCCTGCCGCAACCCCTTAAGTCCTGGTTGGTGTCTCCAACCGGGACTAAAGATGGAGTAGAAAGTTTTTAAATCAGTGCATAGTTTTAATACGTAGTATGTCATCGCATCCGGAGCTAAAGTATTGTTGGGTTCTTTTATTTTTAGACCTGTACTAATTTTAGCATCGTGATTCTGTTTCATGTACTTATATAATGCAGATGAGCTGGCCATGAATACACTGACCGATGCTTTGGCGAGTTTATTAAAGGCGTGCGTTCTTTTCTCATTGTGGCTGAGAAAAATAAGCGGAATGGTTTTATGTGTTGTCCATTTGGTGTCTGTCGAAATCAGAAGGAATACTATTCCTCAATAATCCTTCACGACCACATGTTTCGGTCCAGTTTCATGTAAGGCTATAATTGTTGGACCAAGCATGGAGAAATAGGCGTTATGATGGAAGACAACAAAGAATAAGAGAATAATAACAACTATCCTATGTCCCCTAAATATGGTGGTACTACAATGTAAGACAATGATGACGAAGAAGCTAAAGAATGGGCATCAGATGAGCCCGCTAATGATCTTGGCCGGGCCATTGCTGATGCAAAGGGAGAATGCGAAAGTGAAAGGGAGAGGTTGAAGTTCGAGCAGATGTTAGAGAATCAGAACAAATTGTTGTACCTGAATTGCGAAGATGGCCACTAAAAGCTGGGTAGCATACTGAAATTGCTGCAATAAAAGGCAAAGAATTGTGTGACTAACTAGGGATTTGAAAAGTTGCTGAAAATAATGAAGAAGCTGCTTCCAAAGGATAACGAAATGCCTGCCAGTACATACAAAGCAAAGAGGTGCAGAAGATATATGCATGCATTAATGACTACACCCTCTAACGCGGTGAGGACTACGAGAATTTGGATGCATGCCCGGTATGCACTATATTGCGGTATAAGATCAGACGAGATGACCCTGGTGATGTCGAGGGAAAGCGCCTAGGAAGAGGTTCCTGCCAGGGTGATGTGGTATGATCCTATAATACCATGGTTGAAACATTCACTACAGGAATCGCACGCTATGCCGAGGGCAAATATCCGTCAGCGTAGGCTACTAAACCGTCGGCGTAGGTGATGACCCACAAGTATAGGTGGTATATCGTAGTATTTTCGAGGGAAGTGAAACCCAATTTATTGATTCGACACAAGGGGAGCCAAAGAATATTTATAATCCTTAACAACTGAGTTGTCAATTCAGCTGCACCTAGAAACAATCTTCCTCGCAGCAGTTTATCAGTAGCAACAGTTTTGTAGTAGCAATAGCAAAGTCATTGCAGTAGTAAAAGTAAAGACAGTAGTAACAATTGCAGTAAACAGTAGGATTCAAGCGCGGTAGGCATAGGGATGGATGGACGAGCGTTGCATGGACAAGACAATTTATATAGCAATCAAGACATAGGGCATTTGCAAATAAATAAGATAAAGCATCCAAGTACTAAATAATCATAGGCATGTGTCCCATATATAGTCATACGTTCTCGCAATGAGAACTTGCACAACATCTTTTGTCCTGCCAGCCCGTTTGCAGCGCGGCCTCAAGGGAACTACTGGCAATTAAGGTGCCCCTTTTAATTGAGCACCGGAGAAAAGCATTAACACTCTGTGAACACATGTAATCCTCACATCACAGTCATCCCCTCCGGTTATCTCGATTATTGTCACTTCAGGGTCTTTGGTTCCAGACAACAATATGTGTATACAACTTGCAGGTAAGACCATAAACAATACTATCATCATGAATCAATAACATGTTCAGATCTGAAATCATGGCACTCGGGCCCTAGTGACAAGCATTAAGCATAACAAGTTGCAACAAAGTCAAAAAGCACTAATAATAGATATTAGGCACCATGCCCTAACAATCTGATGCCATTACATGAACGATCTCATCCAATCCCTACCATCCCCATAGCCTACAACGGGGTATTACTCACTCATGGATGGGGGAATCATGGATGGTTGATGGAGAAGCGATGGTGATGATGCCGGCGATGATCTCCTCCAATTCCCCGTCCTGTAAGGGTGTCAGAACGGAGTTTCATGTTCCGAATCGCGAAATCTGGTGGTGGCAGCGTGGCGGAACTCTCTCTATAAAAACGTCGAACCCCCTGGCGCGGACTAGGCTGGCCCAGGCGACCAGGTGGTGTGGGCCCCTCGTGGCCCTCCTCCATCTCGTCTTCTGGCTCCGTGAGTCTTCTAGTGAAATAGGATTTTTGGCATATTTTCCGGGATTTTCCTGACAGTTGATTTTCTGCACAAAAACTAGACACCAAGGTAATTATACTGATAACAGCGTCAGTCTGTGTTAGTTGTATCCAAATCACACAAGTTTAGAGGAGAAACAATAACAAAAATGTTTGAGAAAGTAGATACGTTTTGGACGTATCAACTCCCCCCAAGCTTAGCTTATTGCTTGTCCTCAAGCAATTAAGTTGAAAACTAAGTGCGATATAAGAAACTTTCACGAACACATTTGCTTCATAAGATGTATATATTCTCAGCATATGATCAAATACTTAGGCAATTCATAATAATGAGTATGCAAATAAGTCTACCCAGTGGTTATGCAAGCTATGAAGAGATTCCAACCCATTAATAATAAGCAACATGACACATAAGCATATGCAGGATTGTAGTGCTCATAACAAGATATGATGAAGTGGTATCTCGCTTGCCTTTATGTGGAGCAAAACATGAATGACAAGGCACCTCTGAAGTTTAAGTGAAGACTAGAAATAAAAATATCAAAGATACAAGCAAAGTTATGCCATAATTAACAGTGTTTTGGGACAAGCATATTACACTAAGAATGACAACTATGCTCCCAGGAAGGTGTTCAAAGAATAAATGGTGACTCAACATAAAAGTGAGAGAACAAGATTTAAAAGTTTGAAAGGCTTCCAAATGCTGAAAGTATGGTACTTATTAGCTTTGAGCTCTCATTGCCCCTATCATAAGCATCCTTTAGATGATTAAGGTTAGAGTGAACAAATATGAGGATATGCTTGACAATTTATAAGTTGAAATCTCATGCCCCTTACTTACGAACACTGAACCTCATGCTACTCAACTTTAGTCACGAGTAAGTTCTTGTCATTGTAAGTACATGTGTATCATAGAGAACCGCCGACGGGGTACCCCTTGCCTGATGATACGGAAGCATTCCCATATCAAAATGACAAGGCAAGCAGATAATGAGCATGTCAGCGATCTTTTTATTTGCTATTTGCATAGGTTTTTATTAAGGATGCTTCACAGATTGTTCACTATGGTTATGCTGCAAGCTTCCACCATCATTAGCCATGGCTTAGGCTAGCGGCCTAGGCGTTTCTCTAACACATATACGAACTCCATGAGCTTACAAGCTCCCCTTTTATTTAACACCACCGGGATGCATAAGAAAAAGAACATGATATCAACTAAATAAAGTGCAATGTTGAAAGCATACCCCATGGTAACATGGTTCTGCTAATTCACAACTTATAAAGCGCAAGCATATACGCAACATAGGTGGGCACAATGGTTCATTTTTATTAAGTGCAAGAAAAGTAAAGTGTGCCATCAAGTTTGTGAGAGATTTACTGACTAGTTTTCTCATAACAAGCAAACATTTTTGTTGGAAGAAAATAGAGCATAATAAGCATCCAAGGAGTAGCAATGATGCTAATAGGTAGATATGGTGGACTCTTTCGGGAAACTTTGGTTTTAGGGAGTTGGATGCACGAGTAAAGCTTATACTCAGCACAATTGAAGGCTAGCAATAGAAAGGGGGCGACAATCGAGAGAGCAGTAACTGTCATAATCATGCTTGCGACAAAACAAAATAAATAGTGCCATAAAAGTAACACAAGAACTCTGAGGCAGAATAAATCATCGAGGCTTAACTGACCTTTGTTTATTCATATGCATGCGTGAGCATGTTCCAAGTCGATTCAAATAAAATATTCAGAGGAGGACACCACAATGTCATACCAAGTTATGAATAGAACAATGCAAGCAAACAATTATATGACATGTTACAAACTATAATGGATTAGATCTGATCATAAGCAAGCAAGAACCACTAAGTATCCATTAAATAACATACACCTTATATGAAAAGACTAAGCATGCTCACAATGATGAGTATATGTACAAAAATGAAAAACAAATAGAGTCCGTTACTAACCTCTTACCACACCTCAAGTTGTCATTAATCTTCGTCATTGCCCTTCACTTGTGTGGTTTGAATAATAACATGAAACCAAACTCCACTGAGGACTGCTGAACTCTGCAACAAACTCCCCCCAAGCTTAGGCTTTTGGCCTAAGTGGGTATCAACCCCAACGCGGGTAGGAACTCCAAGCAGGCGGGTCATCATAGGAATGATCGTATTTAGGCCCTTGTGTAGAAGAAGAAGCTCCCCAATCATAGGTAGGCTGCTGGTACAAAGACTCCCCCTCAATCGAGGGCTGGACCGAATCATCTGTAACCTCCCTTCTAGTATCCTGCTCTTGCTGGGAGAGCTCCCCCAGATATGTATCTAGCTCTTCCTTGGTGAGTGACCATCCTTCCCTGGTATCAAGGTTAAACAAAACAGGCGCAGGCAAAAGAACAACACGCTCAGACTTACCCCTTCTCCAACAAGCTTTGAGGAAGTTTATTTCATAAGATAAATCACTCAAATTAGCCCAAGAAAAAACGAATTTATGTTGTATCATGGAATTAAGGTCAAGCCTCTCTATGAGAAACTATAGGTCTAGATGATGAGGCTCTACACCATGCAAAGCTATTAAACGAGAAGCGATGAGGCTTTCACAAATTCCACCTTTCTCGCGGTTAGCAGCAAGACGAAAAGCTAACAAGGCACCCAAATTATACGTCCTATCTCGTTTTAAGGCAGCTGAGATGAAGGCTAGATCATATGAGGATAGTTTATTAGCAGTTTTCCTAGCGAGAACACACTTGGCAATAAATTAAGCAAAGTATCGAATAGACGGGAGATGAATATTACGAATTTTACCACTCTCCTTTGAGAAGCTGCTCCTTTGGCAAATTTCTGCGTACAAGTCCATGAGTGGTGTAGGTCGCTCCCTAATCCTTCCACATGAACCCCACTTTGGTACTTTAATAGCTGCACAAAAGTCATCAAAAGGGAGATCGACAGCTACATTGTAAATTTTGTAGTGGACCATGGGGTTAGGCAAGGAGCAACTAAAGCAGAAATCCTGCACTACCGACATAGTTAGTTTCACATATTGGGAAGGTTCGTCTCCCACAAAATGCTCCAATCCTGCATTAGTAATCAAAGTATGGAAATCTTGAGAAATCCCTGCAGCCCTCATGAATTTGGGTCATGGATAGGCAGAGGGAAAGACTTCCTCCTCACGGTGAACCTTCATAATTGCAGGCACCCTCAATTCATGTTGGTTGAGTTGGTGTTCATTCATCTTCTATTCTGAATTTAAGCATCCATCAGACAAGTGATTGCAAAGTGAATACATAATGAAAGGAACTAGTCATAGGGACTTGTAAGAGGCCTAAACATGCATCAAAACAATTTCTCTAGGCATTAAACAAGCTCACAAGCTCATATAACATGTCACCTACAGTAGCTAATTACTTAAGATATAATCCACTAAACACAAATATTACTCAAGATATAATCCACTAAACACAAATCTACTTGGACAAGCGGAGGAGTCATATACCGGAGAACAAATGCTCCAAATTTTAGCAACAATGATGGGCTGAGCAAGGAGATTGAAAAATCGTGGGCAAGAATAGCAAGAACGCAAGTTTGAGCGGCCAGGGGTGGCCCACACCATGGCGAGGCGTGCCCCTGGGGTGGCCGCGCCACCAGGTGGTGTGCCTGCTTGGTGGGCCCCCCTGGGTCACTCTAGGTACTTCTCTGCCCCTTTTTCATGTAAAATTTTAATATGAATTTTTTGGAATTTTTTGAGACACTTTATTTTTTTAGCAATTTTCAGGTATTGATGAATAATTTCAGGCATAAAGATGTTTTTAGAATGATGCAAATAAGAAAACAAAACTAAAACTTCAGAAGTTCTAAGACACTCTAATATGCAAGCAACTAGCAAAAGAAAAGTAGACTAAGTGAAAACAAAAATTGAAATGGATAAAATAAAAGTAAGCGAAGATAATCATGGTGAAAACATTGTTTCGTTCATTACAATCCCTTTGTTAACAAGGTTGATCAGGTCTTATTACCAAAACAATTTTATATGAAACAAAACTTTGTATTCCACTAAATGATTATGTTACCTCAACCATGATAGCAATAGTCCCAATCATAATAGTTTCATATTTTTCTCGTGGTATGGGACAAAATATCTCTCCAACTTGGATGCCCTCAATATTTTCAATTGAATTTAAGCCATAATTCCTATCAATCTTCTTGTGGAAATAGATAGTATGCTCCTTGTCATTAACATTAAAAGATACCTTTCCTTGATTACAATTGATAACAGCTCCTGCAGTATTAAGAAAAGGTCTCCCAAGAATAATAGACATATTGTCATCTTTAGGCATTTCAAGCACAACAAAGTCAGTTAATATCAAGCAATTATGGGCCACTTAAACAGGAACATCCTCACATATACCAACAGGAATAGTAGTAGATTTATCAGCCATTTGCAAAGATATATCAGTTGGTATTAATTTCTCCAATTAAAGTCTCTTGTAGAGAGAAAAATGAATAACACTAACTCCTGCTCCTAAATCACAAAAGCAGTTTTAACATAGTTATTTTTAATAGAACAAGGAATAGTTGGAATCCCTGGGTCTCTAAGTTTCTTTGGAACCTTACCATTAAAGGAATAATTAGCAAGCAAAGTAGAAATTTCTTCATTAGGGATCTTTCTTTTATTAGAGACAATATCCTTCATATACTTTGAATAAGGAGGTAATTTAATAGCATCAGTTAAAGGAATTTGCAAAAATAAAGGTTTCATCCACTCGCAAAACTTATTATAGTGTTCGTCTTCCTTTGACTTGTGTTTCTTATCAGGGAAAGGCATAGGTTTTTGGACCCAGGGCTCTCTTTCACTACCATGTTTCTTAGCAACAAAATCTTCGTTAGTGTATTTAGTATTCTTAGTGTGCCTTTCCGGTTCTTCTTCAACTTTTTCTTTATCAAGAGCATCATTTTCCTCATTACCAATTTTAGTTTCAGCATCAGAGACGGATATACTATTAGGATCTTTAGCAGGTTCAGAAGACTCTACAATAGTTTTATGTTTCTTTTTCCTTTTCTTAGGAGAAGTACCACTATTTTCAATTTGTTGAGAATCTTGCTCAATTCTTTTAGGATGCCCCTCAGGATATAGAGGATCCTGGGTGGCAACACCACTTCTAGTTCTAATTTCATAAGCATGTTTTTCTTTAGAAGCATTAACTAGCAAATCTTTTTGTACTTTAATAAGCTGGTCAATTTGAGTTTGAACCATTTGGAAATGTTTAATAAGCATTTTAACATCATTAGAAGTTCTTTCCACAATATCCCTTAACTCAATAATAGCTCTAGAGTTTTCCATTAGATGATTTTGCACCCTTTTATTAAAATTATCTTGCTTAACAATAAAAATATCAAATTCTTCCAAGCATTGATCAGGAGGTTTAGAGTAAGGAATATCACCTTCATCAAAATGTTGGAGATAGTGTACCTCAATAGTGGATGAGTGGGAGATTGGCTTACATAATTCTTCAATAGGAGGTAAATTCTTCACATCTTTAGATTTAATACCCATCTCCTTAAGACATTTCTTAGCTTCCTTCATCACTTCATCATTTAGTTCAATCACTCCTCTCTTATTTTGTGTTGGTGTTGGCTCACGCATAGTTAACTCAGGTGTAGTTGTCTCAGGCGTAGTTGGCTCAGGTGGAGTCTAGTCATCATGATTCTTGCTTATTTTAGCCATTAATTCCTTAGCTTCCTTGGGATTTCGATTCCTAAAAACACAATCAGCACAACTATTCAGGTATGTCCTAGATTCTTCAGTTAGTCCATTATAATATATATCAAGAAGCTCATTTTTAGGTAATGGACATCCAGCATGTGCATGAATCAAAGCACAAAACCTTGCCCATGATTGAGGTAATATCTCTTTTTCTCCTTGTTTAAAATCAAAAAGTTACTGCAAAATGGCATGTCTAGCACTAGGAGGGAAATATTTCTGAAGGAAGGTACTAATCAAGCAATCAGGGCTATCAATAGATTCAGGAGGTAAATTATTAAACGAAGCCTTAACTTCTCCTTTCAGTGAAAAATGGAAAAAATTAACAACAAAGTAGGTGTGCATCTTAATATCTTCAGAAAATAGGCCACTCATGGTAGAAAGCTCAGTCATATGTGCTACAGTACTTTTATTCTTAGTCCCACAAAAAGGTTCTTTCTCAACAATAGTTATGTAAGATAAATCAAGAGAGAAATCATAATCCTTATCTTTAATGTTTATGGGAGATGTAGCAAACTTATCATTAGGGGATAATTTAGGTTTTATAGTACGCCTCTCAAGGAGACTCTTAATAGCACTTTTACCATGAGTATTTTGACATTCCACAATAAATTCATCATTCATTTCTATATATCCGTCTTCAATATCATAGCTCTCTATAGACTCAGGTGAACTGACAGGTGTAGTAGCATCTTCATTAGGAGTTTCAGTATTTCTAGCTATAGTTCTAGCAATCGTAGCATCTAGGAAAGGAACTAGTGAACCACTCTTATCAAGCACAGTAGAAGCATCATAAGTATCAGCAGTTTCATATTCAGCAGAAGTAGCAGTAGTAAAAGTAAAGACAGTTTTGTACTAGCAATAGCAAAGTAATAGCAGTAGTAAAAGTAAAGACAGCAGTAACAATTGCAGAAAACAGTAGGATTAAAGCGTGGTAGGCATAGGGATGGATGGACGAGCGTTGCATGGACAAGACAGTTCATATAGCAATCAAGACATAGGAAATTTGCAAATAAATAAGATAAAGCATCCAAGTACTAAATAATCATAGGCATGTGTTCCATATATAGTCATACGTGCTCGCAATGAGAACTTGCACAACATCTTTTGTCCTGTTAGCCCGTTTGCAGCAGGGCCTCAAGGGAACTACTGGCAATTAATGTGCTCCTTTTAATAGAGCACCGGAGCAAAGCATTAACACTCTGTGAACACATGTAATCCTCACATCACAGTCATCCCCTCCGGTTATCCCGATTATTGTCACTTCAGGGCTTTTGGTTCTGGACAACAATATGTGTATACAACTTGTAGGTAAGATCACAAACAATACTATCATCATGAATCAATAACATATTCAGATATGAAATCATGGCACTCGGGCCCTAGTGACAAGCATTAAGCATAACAAGTTGCAACAAAGTCAAAAAGCACTAATAATAGATACTAGGCACCATGCCCTAACAATCTGATGCCATTACATGAACGATCTCATCCAATCCCTACCATCCCCATAGCCTACAGCGGGGGATTACTCACTCATGGATGGGGGATCATGGATGGTTGATGGAGAAGCAATGGTAATGATGACGGCGATGATCTCCTCCAATTCCCTGTCCTGGTAGGGTGCCAGAATGGAGTTTCTGGTTCCGAATCGCGGAATCTGGTGGTGGCGACATAGCGGAACTCTCTCTCTGGAAAAAATCGAACCCCCAGGCGCGTCCTGGGCTGGCCCGCGTGGCCAGGTGGTGTGGGCCCCTCGTGTCCCTCCTCCGTCTCGTCTTCTGGCTCCGTGAGTCTTCTGGTGAAATAGGATTTTTGGCATATTTTCCGGGATTTTTACTGATAGTTGATTTTCTGCACAAAAACTAGACACCAAGGTAATTCTGCTGAAAACAGCGTCAGTCCGTGTTAGTTGTATCCAAATCACACAAGTTTAGAGGAGAAAAAATAGCAAAAGTGTTCGAGAAAGTAGATACGTTTTGGACGTATCAGTAGGCTACGCCAACGGCTGCCCTCGACGTAGCTCCTCGGTGACGCACTCCCTCGGTGGAGATGACTCGGCCCTCAGCGTAGCGAAATGGCCCTCGGCATAGGCTAACCCAACGGCCTCACCGCGGTCGTCCGTGTACTCACCGTCGGTGTCGCATGTCCATGCTATCACGCGTCAAGGCTAACGACACGCCGGTACGCCAAAGGCCTGGCCGTCGGCATAGCTTGGGCACGTGCTAGCCGCTAAGCCGACGGCCACCACAACTATGTCGACGTCCAAGCCCTCAGCCTACAGCTGCCACGCGTTGGCCCCCGAAATTCCCAGACCCATGGAAAACCGTTATAAATATTTCTTTCATAAATAAAGAGCATTCCAAGTTGTTGCGATGGCACATAAAAAACCGTAATAAAGACGAGATGTTGAGACACCCCGTTGATGGGTCGTAGTGGAGAAAAATCGAGAGAGAGAGTTACCAGACTTTGGAGGTGACATGAGGAACTTATGATTTGGTCTAAGTACAGATGACATGAATCCTTTTGGAGAGCAAAGCTGCAATCATAGCACCTGGCATGTGATTCTATGTATCTATAACCTTCCTCCTTGGTTGTGCATGAAACGGAAGTTCATTATGATGCCAGTGCTCATCTAAGACCCAAAGCAACCTGGTAACGACATTGATGTGTACTTAAGACCATTTGTTGAACAACTTTTACACTTGTAGCACACACAAGGTGTATGTGTGTGGGGTGAGCACAAACATGAGGAATTTAACCTACGAGTGTTGTTAACCATCATTGATTGGCCTATTCTTAGTAACATTTCAGGATAGACAAACAAGCGATACAATGCATGTACGCACTGTTTAGGTGAGACTGGAAGTATTTATTTGGATAAATGTAAGAAGAATGTATATCCGGGGAATCGTCGTTTTCTTCCGCCCACGCATTCCCTAAGAAAGAAAGGCAGGAATTTCAATGGTGAGGCAAATCATCAAAGTAAGCCTATCCGTCGTACTGGTGATGATGTATTTGATATGGTGAAGGATTTTAAATTAATCTTTGAAAAGGATCATGGAAAATAATCTGCTCCGAATGACGCTAGTGGATACACACCCATGTTGGGAGCTACCCTATTGGAAAGTCCTAGAGGTCTGCTCTACAATAGACGTCATGCAGCTCACCTGACAAAGAATCTTTGTGTGATATTGCTAGGCTTCTTAGGTGTATACGGGAAGAATAAAGATATACCGAAAGCACGACACTGACGATGGCCATGGTGTTACCGTGGCGATTGTGCTGCTTGGAAGCATAGGAGACAACAGTGGGCACTCGACATGTGGGCGACAAGAGGCAACTACATGATATGAAGAAGAAGATTATGATTATGATGATGTTGATGATGATGATGATGATGATGAAGAAGATGGTTTGCAGATGAAGTGCTTCCTTTGTATTCCATGAAAACCCCTGATGTGGTTGCAAAACGTTCCTTCGTAGTAGCTACATAATATTGTGGTGAACTATCATTTGCTAGTAGCTAGGGTGCTTATTTGGTACTGCTAGTTTAAATTGCTGCTTGTTTATAGTTGCTATTTCAATTTGCTCGCCATATGATATTACGTGGTAACGTCACCAGTTCTGAGAAGTGGTGAGCACAACACTATGGCATGTGCAACCAAACATGTAGTTTTTGCATCAAGCGAGATAAAACCAGTTTTGCTGCCAACCAAATAACTTGCCAAAATTGCAAGAAAACTAGATATGGGCAACCAAACAAAGTGCCAAACTTGACCCAAGCCAAATCCGCCCTCATGTAGCACCCAACGGGCCAAGTAGGAAAAACGTGAAATTTGGCCCTTTGGAACCAAACACGCCCCTAGTTGTCGCACCATTTGAGATTTCTATGCGCTACTCGATTTGATGTTTTGTATAACTGCAAACCTTATACAATTTTATTTCTCCTGGGTATGTCTCCATTAGATCTACTTCCATCTTTGTTCAATTCCCAATACTACTCACCCTGCAAAAATATAAGACAAATTCCCATACTACCCAGTTCGCAATATCTAATGACAATTAAACCATGTGGGTGTTAGATCTTGATTCACCGTTTATGTTGGTATGCTCTCTAGATTACAATTTTTTTTGTAGTTTCTGCCATTACTTCACCAAACATATATAAATAATTTACACATGAGTATTATCTCCTTTTTATATGCATGTTATAATGTGGTGATAATCAGATACTACATCCATACATTTAATTGTCTGATCCATGCATTGACATTTGCAAACTGAATATTTTGTAACATTCTACATTTTACAGGTTATTAGACATGTTCATTCGAAGGTCCAGTTAGCAATTTAGAGAAATGTTGACCATTGGTATCTAACTCAGATCTCAAGGTACTCAGGTTTTCTCACTATTTTACCTCATCTCACTTTACTTGCTATGCAGCTCTCTCTTCCCCCTTATGCTTCCCGGGATTCAGGGTAAAAAACATTACTTCTATCTACATATAGATTTGGTAGCACATAGGCCGCAGAGGCTCGCAGGTGAGCTCTGATGTTTAGCAAAGACAAACGGAACGTGTAAACGTCGGTGGAAATTAATCACAGATTCCACGCCTGCATATGCATACGTTTTCATCGTATTCTCGGTGCAACGCACAAGCACTTCTGCTAGTAAAAAGCTTAGTTGATCGTGTGGTTGTTGGGTTAGTTGATCGTGTGGTTGTTGGTAACAGATCTAGTTTGAGCTGGTTTTGTTTTTCGATGGTTGTTGTATGGGATCTACCCAAAAAAGTTTACATCTTTATACTATATCACATGCTCTATTTGCATTGTTTAAAAAAGTATCGGTGGTTTATATCCATGAATTGTACACCACACGTTTGACGAAGAATAATTATGTTGGTGGTGTTATGAAGTTCAACGATCAGCTCTATGGATCGGCTTTCCATTATGTTATGGAATGGATCGAAAACTAAATATGGAAAATCATTAACAAACTCTAGGTGGCCAAATCATAATCGAATTAGAATTCACGGTAGCATCGTGTGTTCGACAAGATAATCATCAAAGTTAGAAAAGAAGGAAAACGTGATGAGCATCGAATCAACGAGATCAAGTTAGGCCTCGCTGTCTAGAGTCTAGATGTACACGGTACTGGAGTCTACACATACATGCCGCCGGCCGAGCTATCTGGCTTGTTATCGTCGACGAGGCTTTCCATCGTCGTGAGCGCCTTGATCATGTCGACGTTGACTTGGAGGCACCCGCACAGTGTGTCGGCTGCCTCGTGACATGCCTCCTTCTGTGCAGGAGTGGTGGCCGACCCGTCGTAGCCAGAGCATGCATGAACACCCTCCTTGGCCATAGGTTCTATCATGTATGCCATGCTGTGTACGAGACTGGATATCGCACATGCTGTTAGTTTGACCAACAGATATCAAAGTGATCCTTGAATGGAACACTGGACAGTGGTCAAAAATATCCTAAAGTACCTGAAAAGGACTAAGGATATGGTTCTTTCTTATGGAGGTGAAGAAGAGCTCGTTGTAAACAGTTATACCGATGCTAGTTGGAACACTGATCCAGATGACTCAAAGTCACTGTCTGGATACATATTTATTTTGAATGGAGCAGCAGTGAGCTGGAGGAGTGCCAAGCAAAGCATTATGGTGAAATCTTCAACTGAATCAGAATACATAGCTGCTTCGTAGGCTGCACAAGAAGCAATTTGGACGAAGGAGTTCATTACTGAGCTTGGTGTGGTTCCTAGTGCGTTGGACCCGATGACTATCTATTGTGACAACATGGGTGTCATAGCTAATGCACAGGAGCCAAGGTCAAACAAGAAGCTGAAGCACATCAAGCTACGTTTTTATTCTATTCGTGAGTATGTCCGAGATGGTGACATAAAGATTTGCAAAGTACACAATGATCTGTATGTGGAAGATCCGATGACTAAACCTCTCCCTTGAGCAAAACATGACCAACACCAGAATGCCATGGGTGTTATGTATATTACCATGTAATCTAGATTATTGACTCTAGTGCAAGTGGGAGACTGTTGGAGATATAACCAAGAGACAATAATAAAGTGGTTATTATTATGTCTTTGTGTTTATGATAAATGTTTACATCTCATGCTATAATTGTATTAATAGGAAACACTAATACTCGTGTGTTTTGTAAACATGAAGGAGTCCATAGTAAGCCTCTTGTTAAGCTAGCTTGTTGATTAATAGATGATCATGATTTCCTGTTCATGAACATTGGATGTTATTAATAATAAGATCATATCATTAGAAGAATGATGTGATGGACAGACACCCATAGTTAGCATAGCATAAGATCAAGTCATTAAGTTCGTTTTGCTACAAGCTTTCAAATACATAGTAACCTAATCCTTCGACCATGAGATCATGTTAATCACCATCACCGGATGAGTGCTTTGATAACATCAAATGCTACTTCATAACTAAGTGGTTATAAAGGTGGCATTAGATATTCTAAAAGTATGTGTTGAAGCGTATGTATCAAGAATGGGATTTGTCCATACTAATGATGGATAGATATACTCTGGGCCCGCTCGGTGGAATGTCATCCAATTTGCTTGCAAGCATGTGACTATGTCACAAGGGATGTCATATCACGGTACGAGTAAAGAGTACTTATCAGTAACGAGGTTGAACTAGGTATGGAGATACCGATGATCGAACCATGAATAAGTAGAATATCGCGCGACAAAAGGAATCAGTATCGTATGTTAATGGTTCTTTCGATCACGAAGTCATCGTTGAATATGTGTGTGCCATTACGGATCTCCAGGTCCCGATATTGGTTATTGATCGGAGAGGTGTTTTGATCATGTCTGCATAGTTCGCGAACTGTAGGGTAACACACTTAAGGTTCGATGTTGTTTAAGTAGATATGGAATGTGAGTTGGAGACCGAATGTTGTTCGGAGTCTCAGATGGGATCCAGGATATCACGAGGAGGTCCGGAATGGTCCGAAGAATAAGATTCATATAATGGAAGTCATCTTCCGGGGTTCGGAAAAGTTTTTGGTATTTTGGCCGGAGCTTCTAGAAGGTTCTAGAGGGCCACCAGTGGGTCCACCACCTTGGGAGGGACCACATGGGCTGAGGGAATGTTGCGGGGCCCCATGGGCCAGCCGCACCAGGTCCAAGAAGCCCAACCGGCCAAGCCCCATAGGGATAAGATCAAATCCCTAGAAAATACGGGATAGACTTGGGGAGAAGTTTTCTTTCCCCCTCCCCATGAGCCGGCCCTAGGAGGAGATGGGCCAAGGGGGGAAACCCTTGCCCATCCCCAAACCCTAGCCGCCACCTCTCCTCCCTCCTCCTTCTTCATGTTTCGTCTTAGGCGAAGCCCTGCAGGAATTCTCCTCCACTACCACCACCACGCCGTCGTGCTGCTGGGATTCTAAGGGGATCTACTACCTCCGCTGCCTGCTGGAACGGGGAGAGGAAGGTCTTCATCGATTCTGTACGTATGACCGAGTGCGGAAGCGCTGCTGGAACGCGGCGCCGGAAGGATCGTCAACGCGATCTTGAGATCGGCAAGTGATCGACTACATCAACCATGAGATCCGATCTCGTTAACGCTTTGGAACTTTGAGGGTTAGTTCTCATCTATCTCGTTGCATCTATCTTATAGATTAGATCGTGGCTTTTCCATAGATCTTAGATCTTGTTTTTGTGCATCCTCGCGGTAGAATTTTTTGTTTTTCTATGCAACAAACCCTACAGCAACCCCCACGCGACCGATTGGCACCCTGCTACAACTTCTTCGCACCCAACCGGAGGCCATGGGAGGCCAGCAACAAGGAATGGCAGTAGCAGAGCAGGGTCGACCCTCCACCGGATCCAACCCTACCGTGCGGTGAAGAATATCTGGGTCGGCGTTGCGAGGAGTCTCCCAAGTCATAAGATCTAGGTTTTCGGCCCCACACCACCCGACCACAATACTTGTGACACCGCCAACCAAGGCGCAACCGGGAGAGGACCTCTCCCACCAACTCAACTAGGGGCACTACCCTGGTCGCTGCTCGTCAAAGCCCTGACCATCTCCGCCCCAGCAGGTCCGGACGGCCACCTCCAGCAACCACCGACCCTATGCCACCTTCAGCGGCTGGGCCCACGCCGCAATGGCGAGGGCTGGCGGTAGTGGTGGCGTGGGAGGCAGGAGGAGGAGGGCTTCTGGTGGTGCACGCGGGTCGCCCTATGGAGCGTCGCGAGGGGTTAGCGAGGACACGTTTCGTCAAATATCATGGGAACTGTGCAAAGAAAAACTAAAGGAAAATTTCCTCCACATCTCACTTTCAAGGCAAAGCGTGCAGGAAAGGAAAAAATCGCTTAGAGCTCATTCAACACGGAAAATCTTATATATGCCCATCCATCCGTTTCTATTACTATCCCATTTCTATTACATTGGTTATCTATAATAATAATAACTAATAATAAAGTACGGAACTGTTAACCAGCTTTTTTCTTGGACCGCTTTGCCCTCCCACAAAACATCTTATTAAGCACCAATGTCACCGAAACGTTTTTCTCTCCTTTTCTCATCCTCTCCCCGGCCCGAGAGCCCCCAGAAGCACCTACGCCGCTTGCTCCGACCACGCCTCCGAATAAACTCCGGCGCTCCTCTACGCCGCTTCGTTCTCTGTGGGTTCCATAACCGCCACACAGATCCTCATCTTCCGCGCTCCCGTCTGCCGGCCCGAGTCACGCATCCTTTTTTTTGGAGAGAGAGCGACGGGACAAATCGAGGCCCAGATCCGGATATCCGGATACCGATTCCGGCAGCGCGCATGCTAGGCGTGGCCAGGAAGCGGCACAAGGCGCGGCCGGGAAGCGGGGCAAGATCGACACGCTGGTGGAGGCAGGAACGTGAGGCTCCGGCGGCAGTTTCCCCCACAGCCTCGCGTCGCCCGATCCAGAACCCCCTTCCCCCTCCGGTCAGCCGCCGACCTTCTCCAGGTCAAGCATCATCCTTTGGGAAGAATTTATCTTTTGGGAAGAATTTATGTGTGGAGTTTTAAATTGAGCTGCAGTTCTCACATGGGGTTGGATCAAACTGGTTGTTGCCTCCTTTTGACGTTTCCAGGATCTTTAATCAAGTCCACAATTTGCCCAATGCCTGCTCTGTCACTGTTGCTTAGCCGCTTTTGTATAGCATTCATCTTAATTATGCACAATCAGAATGGGTATCAGCTGCTCCCAAACTGCTAAAATTGTTGCATGTGTGCAACACAGATGTGGGCTGCATATATCTACAGGAGAATTTGCCGTTATGCAAACCATATCTGGTACGCTCTGCTAGGATCGGCTTCTCTTTTAATTATAAACCACTTGTTTCGTTTGTGACTGAATTTCTGCGAGTTAGCAGCAGATCGACCAACAATAAACTGCAGATTATAAACCATTAAGATTTAATATCACTTGTTTGGTTTGTGACTGAATTTCTGCAAGTTAGCGGCAGATCGACCAACAATTAATTGCAAGCCATTTCCTCTTTCTTAAACATAGAAACTTGTCATTTCTATATTGGTCAGATTAGAAGTAAATTAAGTTCCTTCTTTTATCTGTTAGTCTCCGATATCTCGTTAGTTCTTAAATCGGACTATTGTTAAAATACCAGGTTACATCCTTTCCCTTTTGACCATCTGTATACTCCGATGATTATTTTATTCTGCATAACCTAAACCATTTGGGTATGAATCCATTATTTATTGAACAACACATTGGTGTTCTAATCCTCGTTTGAAAATGTGTGATTTCATATGCCTTATTTCCAGCTAAGGGAAAACAACTAGACTCTTGATGGTTATATTGATGGAAAATGGGATGTCTGATTCGATATGTGATCGGGAAGCTATTGGTGGAGGGAATTTGCGTGACAATTATTAGTTCCATAGGTTATTTCTCCTTTTTTTTAGTTGCCACCATTCTAAAACAATGCATTTCTTTGGAAACATGGTAATACAATTAATTCTTTGGCAAGAACCAGTTTCATGGAGAATGCAGAAGTAGAAACTTGTCATTTCTATTGATGGACATAGTCTAGAAACTCAGGAGGATTCACTTGTTAACTTGTCTCAAACGTGGTGGTTATACTGTTTCCATTAGCTTGTGGCAAAATTATTGGTGCTGGCCTTTTAAATTTCTTTGCTTGGTTTAGGGAATGCCTTATAGATCTCAAAGAGGCAATATCCAGCGTTTGTTTTTATGATCCAAAGTGTTCTGATTTGCCTGAACTGATCCAAGTTCTTTGTAACAACGTATGGGAAATAATTTGTTGCTGCAGCTGCAAAGATTATCCAGATTGTGGGGTCAACCGACAGGTCATATGCCAACTCCGGTCGGAAGTGCAATGTAATTGTCTTACTTAAGAGTTAGAATGATGTTGGTACATTTTGAATTAATACTCTCCAGATAATTGAACTGCTTGTGAAGCTGAGGTGCCATCTAGGTATTCTGGTATTCAGAAAGATGATCCTGGAGATGGACAGCTTGGATGTATGGATCTCTTATTTAGGATATAAAATATGTGTTCTCTTCTGTTTTTGAGTTCTGTGTCGTCCGGTTCAGATCATTTACTTCTATGTATATATTCCCTCTGTTTCAAAATATAAGATGTTTTAGCTTTATGAAAGGAGTGTACATAGACTCCTTTTAGTATATAAGTTCACTCCAAACATGAACCTATATCTAAAAAAGGTCTAGATACACTACTTTTATAAAACTAAAACATCTTATATTTTAAAACGGAGGGAGTATTATATTGCCACCAGTAGGTAGTGGCCGATGTCGGTGGACACGAAGAGACACCGCCGGTCAACAGTGGTCACGTTGGAATGTGCTAATTGTGGCCGTGAAGGGGTCAGCGTCAATCGGTGGAGAAAGCAGCACCTATGACTTTGAAGGCAAACATCGGCTGCCACTTGGGGGTTATGCGAGGCAAATGAATAAAATGAACTCGTAGCGGCAGGGAGGACACTGGCACCACGTCTAATCGCAGTAACGTAGTTTTATCTCCCGTTACAACGCACGGGGACTTGTGCTAGTCCTTTCCTATGAATCAAATAGGCCCTTAAGCTGATTAGTGTCGTACCTCCCTGCCAAGTAATAAAAAAATGTATAGTTTTAGTCTGTTGTATGAATTATTATTATGCGCATGTAGATATTTGTGTTGCATCGTTTTGTAGTTATAAGAAATAAGTAAATAAAGAATTCAAAAGTGAAATTAATAAAATAAAGACTAATGGAATCTGAGAATGATAATTTGGGAGTTCAATCGAAATGTCATTGGAAACCAAATAGGCAATTTTTTAGAGAGCTCTCGAAGTTAACACATAGATAGTTCAGTTTCACGTTTCTGTTGGAATTTTCGGCCGCTCGTGCTCTGTTAGAGATATAATAGAAAAAAAGGTGAACCGAGGGTAGGGTCACATGGCTCCATCGAATTTGGAGAAAAACTTTGATGGCACCAAGGTTTTGATTAAATGATTGATTTTCTCTCACGTTGCAACAACACACTGTCATATGTGATAGTAAAGTAATAAAACACCGTATGCATCAGTTGATACACAAACGGATGTGCACTCCCTTTATTGAAAAAACTTTTACTACGCTAACATAGTCCAATCCCATCAAAGAGCATCTCTAGCAGAAACCAGAAAACCGCCGGACCCATATAATTCCGGCGGGTTTACGGGCCGACCCATGTTTTTTGGCCCGAGCAGACACCACAAACAGAACCCGACCCAGAATTTTTTTACGGGGGCCGACAAATCCACCCCCTCGAACTATAATTTTCTGGTTCCGAGGGCATTTTGTGGATCTCGACCCCTCTTTCCGCCACCGCCCCCTCCACGCCTCCGCCGCTCAAATCGCCGAGCTCCGACGAGAAATTCCTCGGCCCCCGAACTAGATCCGCCACTGGTAGTCGCCGATGGACTGTTGTGGACTCTGTCGCGGCCGTACGCCGCCTTCCTCCTCGTGCTACCGTGGCCTCACCCCCGCCCAGGAGGAGGAGCGTCGTTGGTGCGTCCGCGCGCATGGGGCGCGCAAGCGCGCCGCCCTCCACTACAAGAAGCACCGTGCGCTGGTGCCGGTCGTGCTTCTCCGTAGCGAGATGGAGGAGTTCGACCGCCACATGTGGGTGGGGGGGGAGCTCCTCGCACGCACCGCGAACTCCTCTACTGCCGGTGAAGAAGGAGGAAGAGGAGGAGCAGCTCCCGGAGGGCCGCGTCGTCACCAGCGCCGACTACGCCACCAACGATGCCTCCTTCAAGTGTTTGATGGAGGTCATCCAGCAGCAAAGCGTCGCCGAGGCCGAGGTCGACGCCGCTCGAGCTCGCCGCGACGAGGACATCGACAACATCTTGCTCGAGCAAGGGTTCAGATTTGTGGTATCTGTTCTGGCCACGAGCAAAACCGAGTAAAACCGAGCAAAAACACGACCCTTAAACGCCTTTTTACTGTTCGGCGGATATGGTGTCTGCTAGAGTTGCTCTAATCGGCGCAAACTTGAGGTGTCACGCTGACAGGGAGAAGATACGGAGGCGCCTGCCGTAGATCCGATGAGCAACTCCGGCAGTCATGCCGTCCCTCCACGGCCAAAACCGGCCGCGGCCACCATGAATACAAACCTATCGGGCCACCACGGGATTAGCTGACGCTAGTGCCACCACGGGCTCGACACGCATCACAGCTAAGGAAGGTAGCGATGTGGGCTGGATCGATATGTTTACTGTTGGTGCCAAGCGCTGTGTCGACTCGTCCGGGCATCCTCTCTCATCTTGTTTGTCACCTTGCAAGCGTTGCCAAGCGCTGATTTGTAGTTGCGTTGGAATGGATTAGCCCATCCTACCAAGAGGCTTAGTTGCGTTAGTGTCCGTCCAAAAATGATGGGACCTGCCTACACAAAACTTGTGAAATGGTCCAAAAATAACGGGACACGGTTCTCTTCATTCACGTTCACAAAACTTGTGACATGTTGACACTACATCCAATGTGTGTGGGCTACCATTGAGCATCACCATGCTTTTGTGACTGGTGATGCTTCGTCTCGTGTAGTCTCTGAATACTTGCAACACGAGACGATAGGAGCTATATATACATGATGCATGAGGTTTTTCGCTTGCAAACCCACAACCACTTCTTGGCACTGCTCAGCCAAACCGAGCGCCGCAACATAGGCAAGGCGAGCTGGTCTACTGTAAGCTTCTTCGCAACCCCTTTGCTACTCTCTTCGTCTTGTCCTCAATTAATTAGGTTCCATGATCGACTGTTTTTATATGTGTGTGTATCAATTCAAAAGGAGTCTATAACTGATAGGTTGAGTTTAACATATATTCTCTTTCGTACACTTTGCCTCCGTACTTAACTTATATGCTTGAAAGGCACTGGTGAAAAAATAGCCTCTAGTCCCGGTTCAAAAGGGCCATTGGTCCCGGTTCACTCGGGACTAATTCTAGTCCCGGTTCGCGCACGAACCGGAACCAATGGGTCTCCACGTGGGCGGGCGCGCGACGAGGGGGTGGATCATTGGTCCCGGTTCGTGGAACAAACCGGGACCAATGGGTCTCCACGTGGCAGCGCCAGAGACGGACGGGGGTGGATCATTGGTCCCGGTTCTTGGCACGAACCGGGATCGTTGGTCTCTGTGCCGCGGCAGGGTTTTGTGCCGCGGCAGGATTTTCGGGCTATTTTTCTGTCGCGGCAGGATTTTTTATCAATTTAATGGTACTACATATATACAGCAACAATGAAACCATGATATATATTACACATCATGTATGATCACAAATATATACACCGTCTCATCCGTCTTCTTGGTCGAAACATATTATAATTACAAACGATACTCTCACACAAATTTGATCTAATTTACATCTTTTTTACACTTCACCCTTCCAAATGAAGCGGGTAATAGTATTCTCCTTTGGGATCTATGACTTGTTCTAACAAGAATCCGGCAATTTCCTCTTGAATTGCTTGCACGCGTTCTTGTGATAGAAGACCGTCCCGCATCCGTTCGATCTAATATAAAGAAGGGGACCAATATATATGAATGAAACTAAACACAATTGGTGGTAATAAAATAAAATTGTGATTATTGTTTATCGTACTTCAATTTTTTTGATGTTCTAGTCTGCCCCTTTCTCTTTGGTCGTCTGGCGAATGAACTCGCAGACATAGTATCCACATAAGTTATTCCCGGCTTCCTGCCTCAAGCACTTTACGAGAATGGAGTTCAATCAAAATATTAATCAAGCATGATAATGGTGGTATTGAAACTAGAATCAAAGAGATGCGTGGATCTAGCGAGTAGTACTTATAGTCAATGGTTGAAATGTAAGCTCTGGCTTCCAAACACCCCTAGTTTTGGCGCTGAACCGTTTCCAAGCCTTCTGGAGGCATTCCTGCATGTCCGCCCACTTTTCTAATGGTGTGTGTTTCGAGTCCAGGACTTTTACTACTCCGATGTCAACAGCAATGATTAACAGAATATAGTGGAAGCTTGACACACTAACAAAATATAACACGAGTCAATTATACGCTTAACATCGAGTAAGCGAAAATAGAATGTGTACAAGACAGTAACACTCACCCAGCGTTGTAAGGAAATAGTATTTCCCTTCTGTTGCTGAAATACTTCAACGCTTGGAACAAGTTATCCTCTGTCTCTTTGGGATTTGTTTTTAGTGAACGAAATTACAGTCAACAAACCCAATGTCATAGATTTGTCCTTTATTGCATTCTTGAATCTTCATTCTGCATATATAATTAGTATAGTGATTAGTAAGATTATACAAGCAACGAATGAGCTGAGCTAGAAAGACTTAATTACAGAAATTAATAATACTTACAAACAAAAGGCACTGACGATAGCTTTGTCGAGGGCGTCTTGTTGGTAAAACTGAAATAATTCTGGAAATTCGATCAGTATGAAGCCATCTCCATGACCGTAATGGTGGTGTTTATATGCAGCATAGATCCGGTTTTTGGAATCAGCATAGGCTTGGATGTACCAGTTATGCAATCTTCGCATTTTTGTTGGTAGATCTTTGACTAACTCGGGTTTGACGAGAGGAGCCCCGTACTGGTATACGTATGTTGTTTCTTGGTACCCCTCGAACTCATGCATACGGCTCATGTACTCAGTAATAGACAGTCCATATAATTGGGCTTTTTCTCTGTACAGTCGAACAAACTCCGGATCAATGTTCGGATCATGCCGCTCCTGGATCATCCACTCATTGGTATCGTACACTTTGAGCGGTTCGATCGATTGATTTTTCTGTTGTCCGCAACTTCTTTCCCGACTCTCCGCTCTTTTGCCTCAGCCGACTTGGTAATAGAGCGATTATAATCTGATGTGAGCGCTATGGGTTGGTGAAGCTGAATCTTAAGCGCGGCTGCTTTGGCTTTATCTTCTGCGGTGATCGGGAAAAATGCCTCTATCGGCTTTTTCTTGTTAGCCATGTCAATCTTCCACTTTTCATAATGGGCAGCTGCGGCCGCATCAGTTTCCTCATCTGTCTTCTCACAAGGTAGCTTCTTCATATTTTGATGAGGTACTCTTGAAAGGGGCGATATCTTATGTTTCGGTGATCGGAACGTGCTATTGCTGCTGTTGGTGGTGCTGCCCCCCTTAGTATACTTCCGCTTTTGTCTCTGAGGCTCAGGGGATGGAGACGGCTGACATGGCGGCGGAGACGGCTGAGGCGGCGATGGAGACGGTTGAGCTGAGTGGTGAGGCGGTGAAGGCGACGGTTGCGCTGGAGAATGGTGAGGTGGCGGCGAAGGTGGATTGCTGCTGAGGAGTGGGTGGCCTTGGCGGCACATAATTTGGAAGCATGATGCGCTCCTTTAGCCATAGAATATTCCCCCTTTGGCTTCTCCTAGTTGAATCAGCTCCATATCTTCCCCTTCAGGGTGGTCTAGCTTCAGCTCCTCAAAATCTTCCTTCACCTCATCCACCGTGACGACAACGTACCCTTTTGGAACCGGTCTGCAATGCCAAGTTGGGTTAGGCGCAATTGGTACCGCCATGCCGACCGCCGCCGTCACCCTTAAGTTCATAACCTGCACCTTTAGCTCACAAGCTGTTGTCTCCGTGATATCATCCACTGGGTAACGTTTAGGAGGAGATGTCGTCGGTGCATCATCATCAACATCATGGAGCTGCGTGGAAGCGATGCTGCTTTTCTTATTCGATAGGGCGCCGGTACCCTCGAATGCAGCTTCTACCACGTGCCGCTGAGATTGGCCGCTAGTACCTTGCTGGCTAAGTCTGTCGAGTTGATCCTGGTGCCACTTTAATGCTTCTTCTACATTACGCAGCCAGTCTGCAGTGGTCGCTTTCTCAGCTGCCGCCCTTTCCTTTCTCCTCTGATGGCTTTTATCGGGATATCTCTTCATTTCCGGGGGGAAGGCAACCTTCCACGGCTTGGAGCCTGGTGTGCCTCGTGCTCGTCCGTCGTGTTCAGGATTTTTAAGGGCCCGTGTGAGCTCGTCGTTTTCTCTATCGGGAACGAACCGTCCCGCTGCAACATCATCTACTGCATTTCTAATATCGTCGATGGGCAGTAGAGGATCATCTTTGTGTTTCTGATTATATATTGCCCTCCCTTCTTTGTCCAACGTGCCCCCATGGCCGTAAAACCAGTTTCTCGTCCGGTGTGTCCATGTTGCGGGCTCTGGTCTGATCCCGGCAGCTATGTAATTGACCTCAAGTGCATCCCACTTAGGCATGCAACCGACGTAGCCAGCAGGCCCCATGTTATGATGGTACAGTTTCTTAGCAGCGTTCTCCGTATTTATTCTAGACCTTTCCTTACCTTTCTCCAATGTCTTGTACTTCACAAAATCCTCCCACTGGTGTCTTAACTTAGCATAGCCGTCTTCATTGAAATTTGGAGTCTTCTCTACCGTGACAAAGTTATTGTACAGTTTCTTCTTCCAGTTCTTGAATGCATCGTCCATCTTGCTGAGAGAAAACTTCTTGACTCTTTGCACAAGCTCCATTCTTGGTCTCTCCTCCTCATCTGGATTCACATCTGGTACCAGCCGGAGGAAATTAGTCATGAGCTTGTCAAAAAGCTTATCTTTGGCGTTGTCGCTGACATACGGGACTCCACCGCCGCTTGGCCGATTCCATTCTTGAACGGTGATCGGTATGTAGTCCCTTACAAGAACTCCGCATTGCTTGACAAATTTTCTTGCGACATCGACGGGAGCTTGCGTTTCGCCATCTACACCGACCACGTCGATCCTATACCTCACAGTGTCATCCAACTTTTTTGTTGGGCCTCGTTTCGTTCTTACGGAAGAAGTTCTCGATCCGGAGGGCTAAAAGAAGAAAGAGTGTTAATATATGCATGTATATATATAGACAGCAGCATTTTAATTACAAAAATACATATATACACCTCGCCGGTGTTTGTGAGATTTAAGGTTCCGCCGGAGCCGTCGCCTTCTTCCTTATCGGCTTCTCCCCTATACCAGGCTTCGGCTTCTACCTCACCGGAGCCGTCTCCTCGGTTGAGAGACTCATCTTCCTGACCGGAATCGTTCAGAAACTCACTCGTGACATCGATATCGATATCTTTATTTTCGCAGATCATCCCTCGGAGGATGTTTTCCTGATGTGTTGGATCCATAGTATCTGCAAGTTAAACAATCAACACATGACATCTATAATGATATGACAAGTTAAACATAGTTGAAATTTAACCCTAAGGCATGCTTGGCAATTTAAGTGGGATCCGAAGGGTCCAAACCCTAGTACAGGAGAGACCCCGAAATCACCTACGAGGGGTTGATTTCATTCTCTTATTAAACTTGTAATTAAAGTTGTTGAACAATACATGATTATGAGTCTATTGTGTAGATCTCATTTTTCTGAACATTTTGATATATTATACATATTTTTCTGACTTAAAATAATTAGTTGTTGAATTTATAAGATTAAACTCTTTTCTAAAATTATTTAAACAATTATTAAACTTTTATTGCGTCAGCATAGGCAAAGGCTGGCGTCACCTAAGGCTGGGCCACGTCGGGCTGCCATGCTGGCAGAGCTTGCTCGACGCCCACGTCAGGGCCACATGAGCGCCACCTTGGCGCCACGTGGGCTCGCCGGAGGGCACGTCGGCCGGCGGTGGTTAGCGGCACTAGAGTACTTGCTAGAACGCGCAGAAGGTCGGGTTCGAACGAGCGCGTCGCGAGGAAGCTAACGGTGGTCGCGCCGCCCCTTATTGGTCATCGGAGTGTCGTCTGCGACGTCGTCCGACGGCGGCGGACAGTAGCGCTCGGCGACAGAAGGAAACGGAGCGAGAGATAGAGAAAGGAGAGGTCCTGGAGGACCAGCGGCTCACCACGAAGACGATGGACGGGTCGCCGAGGTCGGAGGAGCTCGGAAGCAGCGGCAATGGCGACGGCCGGAGTCGGAGCAGACGGTGACCGTGGCGTCGATTTCTAGCGTGCGTGGTCGATTCCTCAGACAATGGTGGCGCGGCGGCGGCGGGCGTCGACGGCGTGAAGCTGCCGCTCTGGATTTGGGCAGCCTGCCGGCGTGATTTTGCTCCGCCGCAAATTTTCCTTAGCCGCGCGTCGATGTGCTCTGTGAATTTCGGGGAGTTGGAGGAGGAAGGGGCGGGGCTATTAGCTGTACAGACCATTGGTCCCGGGTCGTCCCAATAACCGGGACCAAAGGACCAACGGTCCCGGTTAGTGCCACCAACCGGGACCAAAGGTCTGGGGCAGGAGCGTTGCTGTGCTACCACGTGCGCGGGCCTTTGGTCCTGGTCGTCCAATCAACTGGGCCCAAAGGATCAACGGTCCCGGATCGTGCCAAGAACCGGGACCAAAGGCGTGTTAATGGCAGCGCGTGCATCCAGGATCATCGGTCCCGGTTGGTGGGACAAACCGGGATCGTTGACCCGTTTTTTAGATTTTGGCAAACCTTTTGGTCTTTCCGCTATTTTCAAATTTGTTTTCTTCTTTAATTAATAAGATGTTTCAATTTAAGATGATTATTTATTTGTAATTTCAAAAAACTTTCAACACGAAAAGTGCTTCAATTTATATAACTAAACAAAAACCATTTTCTGTTTTCAAATATTTTTATTTAAACTATACAATTTTACTATTTTCAATTAAAATTGCATTACCAAATATTTATTGCATAATTTGGAATTTGAAAAAACTTTCAACAGGAAAAGTGCTTCAATTTAAATAACTAATCAAAAACCATTTTGTGTTTTCAAATATTTTTATTTGAACTATACAATTTTACTATTTTCAATTAAAATTGCATTAACAAATATTTATTGCATAATTTGGAATTTGAAAAAACTTTGAACAGGAAAAGTGCTTCAATTTAAATAACTAATCAAAAACCATTTTGTGTTTTCAAATATTTTTATTTGAACTATACAATTTTACTATTTTCAATTAAAATTGCATTAACAAATATTTATTGCATAATTTGGAATTTGAAAAAACTTTCAACAGGAAAAGTGCTTCAATTTAAATAACTAATCAAAAACCATTTTGTGTTTTCAAATATTTTTATTTGAACTATACAATTTTACTATTTTCAATTAAAATTGCATTAACAAATATTTATTACATAATTTGGAATTTCAAAAAACTTTCAACAGGAAAAGTGCTTCAATTTACATAACTAATCAAAAACTATTTTGTGTTTTCAAATATTTTTATTTGAATTATACAATTTTACTATTTTCAATTAAAATTGCATTACCAAATATTTATTGCATAATTTGGAATTTGAAAAAACTTTCAACAGGAAAAATGCTTCAATTTAAATAACCAATCAAAAACCATTTTGTGTTATGTGTCACAGTTGCAAGGAAAAATATTGAACTTGAAAAAATGCAAACATCATAAAAAATCCTTCACAAAATGACCTATCATGTTCGAGGTTTCATGACATTTAGGTCAAACCACCAATGTTATGGCTAGAATCAGGGCATAGTTTATGATAATGTGCCCATATTGTGTACACATGTGCATCTTGGGATAGCTTACAATGTTGCAGGAGGAGGTTTTCCCTTTCGACGCACGAAAAAGCCAATTTCCATTTTTGATGTGCCGAAATCGGGGTGTTCTGTGAAGCAACCACCAAATTAAAGTTTGGCATTGGTACCAAACCATTTTTCAAAAATACTATACCACCTTATATGGACAATTTCCCAACCGGTGTATCTAGAACCTTTCTGTCCATTCCTCATGAAAAAGACAAATTCCTGACGAATCGGTAGGAGGTTGCCAAGATTTGAACTACAAGTACATGATATAATACTTGTGAATTTTAAAAAAATCATTTATAGGTTCACAACATGCTATTTCATCAGAGATCCACTTCAAGTTCAGCGAGGCTCAGCCCCGGGCTAAGAAGCTTCATGCCCGCCGTTTTGAATATAGTTTGAAACGGGCATACGAAATTCAAAAATAATCCAAACAATGTGAAACCTTCGCGTGGTGTCATATTATGTGTCACAGTTGCAAGGAAAAATATTGAACTTGAAAAATTGCAAACATCATAAAAAATCCTTCACAAAATGACCTATCATGTTCGAGGTTTCATGGCATTTAGGTCAAACCACCAATGTTATGGCTAGAATCAGGGCATAGTTTGTGATAATGTGCCCATATTGTGCACACATGTGCATCTGGGGATGGCTTACGATGTTGCAGGAGGAAGTTTTCCCTTTTGACGCACGAAAAAGGCCAATTTCCATTTTTGAGGTGCCAGAATCGGGGTGTTCTGTGAAGCAACCACCAAATTAATGTTTGGCATTGGTACCAAACCATTTTTCAAAAATACTATACCACCTTATATGGACAATTTCCCAACCGGTGTATCTGGAACCTTTCTATCCATCCCTCATGAAAAAGACAAATTCCTGCTGAATCGGTAGGAGGTTGCCAAGATTTGAACTACAAGTACATGATATAATGGTTGTGAATTTTTAAAAAAATCATTTATAGGTTCACAACATGCTATTTCATCAGATATCCACTTCAAGTTCAGCGAGGCTCAGCCCCGGGCTAAGAAGCTTCATGCCCGCCGTTTTGAATATAGTTTGAAACAGGCATAAGAAATTCAAAAATGATCCAAACAATGTGAAACCTTCGCGTGGTGTCATATTATATGTCACAGTTGCAAGGAAAAATATTGAACTTGAAACATTGCAAACATCATAAAAAATCCTTCACAAAATGACCTATCATGTTTGAGGTTTCATGGCATTTAGGTCAAACCACCAATGTTATGGCTAGAATCAGGGCATAGTTTGTGATAATGTGCCCATATTGTGCACACATGTGCATCTTGGGATGGCTTACGATGTTGCAAGAGGAAGTTTTCCCTTTCGACGCACGAAAAAGCCAACCGAGACTAAAGCTGTCGGTGGGCTAAGGACGCGTGGGTAACCTTTACTCCCGGCTGGTGGGTGCAACCGAGACTAAAGCTGTCAGTGGGATAAGGACGCGTGGGGAACCTTTAGTCCCGGCTGGTGGGTGCAATCGACACTAAAGTTGTCGGTGGGATAAGGACGCGTGGGTAACCTTTAGTCCCGGCTGGTGGGTGCAACCGAGACTAAAGCTGTCGGTGGGATAAGGACACGTGGGTAACCTTTAGTCCTGGCTGGTGGGTACAACCGAGACTAAAGCTGTCGGCGGGATAAGGACGCGTGGGTAACCTTTAGTCCCGGCTGGTGGGTGCAACCGAGACTAAAGCTGTCGGCGGGATAAGGACGTGTGGGTGGACGCACTGCTCGATGAGATAAAGCATGTAGCGCACGACGCCCTGTCGGAGGAACAAGACAAAGTAGAAGCGGCGCCGTGCCTATAAAAGGACCATCGATACGCCATGGCAAGCAGCTCAACAAGCCAACATAGGTAGAGAGAGTTTCATCCCCATGGATGGAGGATTGGGAAATCTCCCGTGGCGGAGCTTCTCGAAGATGTCGTTGGTGCACACGCCTATGGCATCTTCGGAAGCTCCGCCTCGAAAAAATTTCCCTGCAAGCCCGTGAAAAATTTCGCATCAGCGAGGCAGGTGTGCCGGTGGCTCCGTTCCTCAACCCCGCGGATACGAGATGGAGTACGTCATCGCGGAGCGTCGCCGCCAGCTGCCCGCGTGCATGAGGGCGTTGCCCCGGTACGCGGCGGCCAGCGAGTACTGGCCCCGGCTGTTCAAGAAGGAGCGGAAGGCCAAGCTTGGCAAACGCATCGTGGACGGGCGCCTGGTGCACCCGGATCGCCGCAACCAAGAAGGGCGGAAGATGTTCTGGTCCCTCCCTAGACGGACCATCTACACCGCCATCGACGCCGCTAGGCGCGCAGAGGAGCTCCGTCTCCCGAACAACGCCGAAATCGTGGAGATTTCGTCCGACGACGACGAGGAAGCCGGCGGCTCGGAGGACAGCGGCAGCAGAAGTGTTGTCGACTAGGAATTTGTAAAGTCGCATCTTTGTATGGAAAAATTTGTGGTCGAATAATAAAATGTGTCAAATTAGACCTTTGTCTCGATTAATTCGAGAAAGATTTTTTCAAAAATACTGATCAATTCAATTTCTACCTCAAATTAATTTCTGCCTCGAATTAATTTCTGCCTCGAATTAATTTACATTAATTGTCTTGGACTGCTGACCGTCGCGGGATTTTTGGTCCCGGTTCGTGGCATGAACCGGGACCAATGCCCCGCAGAGCGCCACGTGTGCGTCACGGGGGCATTGGTCCCGGTTCGTGCCACCAACCGGGACCAATGCTTACAGATGAACCGGGACCAATGCCCAGGCGGCATGAACCGGGACCGGTGCCTGGCATTGGTTCCGATTATGGAAACGAACCGGGACCAATGGAATTTGGACGCTGGACCAAAGGCCCTCTTTCTACCAGTGAGGAGTCTATATATAGCTAATATAAATTTCGGTTTTGCTAGTTCTCAGGCGCCTGAGAACTTCTTAGGTCTCAGTCGTCTCTTTCACCGTTCGATTTACCTCGTGATTCGTGCAAAGTGGAAGTTACACATGAGTTGCAACTAGGGTGTAACTGAGAATTTAATGAGTTGCAACTAGATTGCAACTAAGAATTAGTACAAATCTTATGAGTTGCAACTAGGTTGCAACTAAGAATTAGCACAAATATTAGGATGACATAAGCGACTTAGACCTAAGAAGTTCTCAGGCGCCTGAGATCTAGGCACTCCATATAAATTTTTGTCCTCTAATATTACTAATTGACGATGTTCTTGTGAGTTACGCCATCCATAAAACACATGTCGCAAAAAGAAAATGGCATTTTTTTTCTCTATCAAGGGTGATTTATTATGCAAATATTATATCATGATGAAATAATTCATAAAGAGTTTATACCCAGACTGCAAAACCAAGATGTGCACGACCATAAAATAAAAATAAAAGTTTACATCATCAAAATATAAAAGTCATATGGAGCTTTTGGAATGCATATGTTTCTTGAGGTTCAATCTATATATAACGCTTCTATCCACGTGGGATGAAAATATTCCTCACCGTATCCTCTAACAGTGTGACACCTATACCTCGACGCGAGCCAGCTCAGTGTGACTCGGCCCGAGCTAGAGAAAAGCTCGGTCTGAAACTGCCGAGCTTGAGCCAGCTCGCCACCGCCGCCGGCGAGCCGTGGAATGGAGCTCGACCCGAGCATTCGACGAGCTAGGTCCAGCTCGGCGCAGCTCGCGAGTCTAGAGGCGTTGGGTCACTGACGGGTGGGGCCATGCGTCGTTGGTGCACCGACGGCGTCCTGCGCTGGTGGTGGCGACATATTGCGGCGGCGCCGCAACCTAGAGCTGGGCGGTGGCGGAGAAGAGCATGGCCGATGCGGGTGTAACAAGCTGGGGCGACCAGGGTCAGCGGCCGGTGGGCGGGATCCTGCTGGGCGGCGGCGGCGGTTGCTCGCCATAGCTAGGTAGCACTCGTGTATTTTAGATCGTGCTTGCTCCTGTTGACCAAACCAGCGATCCCCACCACGCCTCTGGCCCTCTGTGCCGATCGATAAGCGAATGGGTTGTAATAATCCAGCCCGTCTACCCTCCCTCTAATCGCTCTCCATTAATTAAAAAAAACAATTCGGGCCAACGAGCTGGACCGAGCCAGGCTCGGCCCGAGATCGTCGCGGTCGAGGAAGTGTAACTAGGCTCGGTCCGGAGTTCCTAGCAGGCCGAGCCCAACTCTAGGCAAGCCGAGAAAGCTCGGAGCGAGCTGAAAAGCTTGGGCCTCACATCAGATATAGTGACACCTTCATAAACAGATAGGAATTCTTCACGCATTGTAGTGACGAGCACGAACGGACAAAATGAATTATATGTTCCATGGTCAACTGTTTTTATATGTTTGTCTATCAAATCAAAAGGAGTCTATAACCAATAGGTTGGGTTTAACATATATTCTCTTTTATACACATTGCCTCCGTACTTAACGTATATACTTGAAACGATTCTATATATAGTTAATATATGTTGAAAATATAAGCAATAATCCATATGGTTTAATCCAAATAAATAATTGATAAACCATGATCATACAAATAGCAATTAAATAGTTCACGCAAACTAACAAAATAGATGAATAGATTACATCTAAACAAAACAAACCTATTACATCTATACAAAGCGCAAGAACTAGACACTCTAGCATAATTTGAAAGAGATAGATTGAGAACACATATGGTGTAGCGGTGGTAGCAACGCCGTCGCTCATGTTCAGGTTGTCGAAGAGGTTAGTGACGTACGGTAAGAAGTCGTCGTTCCGGAACTCGTCATCGGAAGACGTTGTGGATGCCAGTAGTCGCGCTTGAGCGCTCCCAAAAACCTGATCGCCTCTCAGCCATACAGGTTCACAAGAGATAGGGTTTCGGAGGCCTATTGTCCCGATCTGCGGTGCACGCCTTAAGCCGGGATAGGGAAGACGAAGGCGGAAGCGCAATAGACTGGAAGGAGACGCGTGTGATATGTCGTACTGATTAGGTTTAGTGTAGACGCTTATATAGTGCAGATCAAGGAGATCGTGGGGCTCAGCTCACGTCCGAGTCGGTAACAGCCTATGATCCAGAAAACGGCTGACTAACTAACACGTCCGTTAATGACTCGTAATTAATCCATAATTAATTTTATCGAATAGAAAAAATAAATCTCGTCTCGGCGAGATTCCCGCAAGCGGTGGAGCATGCGCGTCGCGTCGTGGCAAGGCGTGGCGAGGCGGGCGGCGTCGGAGGAGTGCGCGAGAGCTGCTCTTCTTCTCACAACTTAGTGAGTGGTAGAATAGCCTAATATATAAGGAGGTGTAACTCTCACTCAACTAGCAATGTGAGACTAAACTGTAGCACCATTAGCACACACATGAGCTCCCACAAATAATAGACCAACGAGATATTCCGAATTTGTATTTATTATGGGCCAAAATCTCAACATGCAAATACATCAAATTCCAACATGGATATATATATATATATATATATATATATATATATATATATATATATAGAGAGAGAGAGAGAGAGAGAGAGAGAGAGAGAGTGGCGCTATTTAACATCCAGGGTGTAGAATAGTTATTCTTCACCCACCCCCCTATCTTTTAAACCGTACATGATTTTTACGTCACGTAAATTTTCTCTTATCCCGAAAGTCAAGAAGAACATTAAAAAAATTAGAAATGTCGTAAAAAAAAATATTTACATGCCGTAAAAAAATACGGCGTAAAATGTGAATTTTCTATGTTTTTTACACTATAATGACTCATAAATCGTATTTTTATGTCGATTTTTTTGCGTTTCTGATGAATATGAACATAAATTTTTTTTTTGACAAAAACAGTAGGGAAGTCCTCTACTGTGTCATTTTATAACTTTTATAATGTACAAATGATTGAGCCAGGCTCAATCAAAAGGGAAATTACAGTTGTTTACATTCATAGTGTGTCAAGCCACTCTTGCATACCTTCCTTGAGACTAGGTTTAGTTCTATGCATAGTCAAGGTAAAGGTTGCTTTAAAAGAAGAAATACATCTAGTGATTGAGGGATTTAGATCCCTAAAAATATAACCATTTCTTTGCTCCCATATACTCCAGCATCCAGTGATGATAATTTCCATAAAAAATTGGGACTGAATCTATTTTTAGCATCATTGATCATTTGATGAATCTCCATATCTGTGTTCCATTCAAGTCCCAAGGCCCACCAGAACCCTTGGCTGAAACTACATTCAAAAACAGATGCAGCAGGGTTTCCTGGGGACAGGTGTCACATATAACACAATCATTGAATTCCACAAAGAAGTGTTTTCTTGTCATTAAATCCTTGGTGTTTAGCCTCTTATTCAGTAACAGCCAAGCAAAAAATTTGTGTCTTGGTAGCAGCATGATTTCCAAATATCCAGAATGGGTTTTGGTGTTGGGTGTGCCCCAATGAGTGCTCTATAGATATTTCTGGTTTTGAAAGACTCCTCCCAGGAAAAGTACCATGAATCATGGCCGTCTGTGTGGTTTATGCTTCTGATATTTTCCAACATAACAGTAAACTCCTCATGAGCAATGATGGATAAGGGGAGTTGAAAAAGTTCATAGAAATCATTTTCAGCTGTAGTGATTGCCTTGGCCATGGTCAGAGTATCATTGTGGCAGAAAGAGTGTAAGTGTGGGTATCTATCTTCAAAGCATTTACCTTTCCATAGATCCTTCCATAGCAGCATAGATTTTCCATTGCCAATTTTGCAGTGAGTCAAATCTCTGTAAATATCCACATAACTCATACAGTCTCTCCACCAGAAAGAACCAATATGATTCATTGAATGTGGGGCAGAGTCAACTTGATAGTAAGCCTTCCAAATAAGATCAACCCATGGTATATCAGCCCTGTTGTAGAATTTATGAATATTCTTCAATAAAAGAGCTTGGTTCTGTACTCTGAGGTTTATGACTCCTAAACCTCCTTGATCTTTTGGTCTACATATCAAGTCCCATTTAGCAAGACATTTGCCATGTTTGTGGATATCTTTTCCTGCCTAGTGGAACTGTCTGTCACCCTTTTCAAAATGTGTAAAAATTGTTAATGGGACTTTGAAAGAGCACATGGCATGGATGGGCATAGAGTTTAATACAGAGTTCAGTAATGTGAGTCTTCCTGTATATGACATTAGAGAGGATAGCCCAGATAATCTTCTGTCAAACTTGGAGACAATGGGCATCAAGCTGTCAATAGAAGGTCTTGTGGTACCAAGAGGGAGGCCCAGGTAGGTGAAAGGCAATTTCTCCAATTTGCATCCAAAATCAGAAGCCAGTTGGGATGCAAAATCCACTGTTATATTGATAGGCACCAGAGTAGATTTGTCATAATTTACCTTAAGCCCAGTCATGTTGCTGAATTGTTGGAGTCTGGTCTTGAGGTTATTAAGTTGTTGACTATCAGCAGGCATAATCAGCAGGGTGTCATCAGCATATTGAATAATTGGATATTCTTCTCCATAGTCATTATCAAGAGGCAGGCTGATTTCATTTCTGTGCCAGACATCATTGACAATTTCCTGTAGTAATTCGGCAGTGCAAACAAATAGAAGGGGGGACAGGGGGTCTCCTTGTCTGACCCATCTTTTACAGCAAATTTTTTTCCCTGGGACACCGTTTAGTAACACTGAGGTGAGGTGGATGCAGAGTACAGAATAGATCTTACCAGGGAAATCCATTTGGGGCCAAAACCTTTGGCATTCAGCATATTAATAATTGCATTATATTCAATCTTATCAAATGCTTTCTCATAATCAATCTTCAGAATAATAATTGGCTTCTTTGACACATGGCAGATGTGGAGATATTCAAATGCCCATCCCAGGCAACCATGGATATTTTTCCCTTTAATAAATCCATATTGATTATTATGTATAATAGGTTTGATAACCTTCTGGAGTCTATTAGCCATTATCTTGGTGATGAATTTAAGAGGAAGACTAACCAGAGATATGGGTCTGTAATCATTCATGGTCGCAGGATCATTTATCTTGGGGATGAGAGTGATAAAAGCAGTGTTGATGGCACACAAATTTACAGACTCAGTATAGAACTCCTGAACCAGTTTTATAAAATCATCTTTGATAATATGCCAGCATTTCTTGAGGAATTTACCATTGAAACCATCAGGACCAGGTGCTTTATCAGAGGGAAAGTCCTTGATCACAGATTCAATCTCATCATTTGTGAATGGATCATCCAGGTGTAGAAGGTTAACTCCAGGTGTAATCAATTCATCAAGGTTGATGCCATTAGTAATATTTTCACTTGTGCCAAGTCTGTGTTTGTAAGATTGTCAGATTGCAGCAGCTTTAAGTTCATGCTCAGTCAGTATCAAATTGTCATTAGATTTGATATGGGTGATGAGATTTCTTCATGAACATAATTATTAGTATACAAAACATAAATTTATGTTATGTGAGAACATAAAAATATGTGGGGTACAAAATAACTATTCTGCACCCTGGATGCTGAATAGGGTTTCTATATATATATATATATATATATATATATATAGAGAGAGAGAGAGAGAGAGAGAGAGAGAGAGAGAGAGTGCCGCTATTTGACACCCTCTATCTTTCAAACCATATATGTTTTTACGTCACGTAAATTTTCTCTTACGTCGGAAGTCAAGAAGAACATAACAAAATTTAGACACGTCGGAATTTTTTTTGTTTACATGCTGTATAAAAATACGACATAAAATGCATATTTTCTATGTTTTTTACACTAAAATGACTCATAAAATGTATTTTTTTGTCGATTTTTTTTGCATTTCTGATAAATATGAACATAACTATTAGTATACAAAACATAAATTTCTATATGTGAGAATATAAAAATAGGGTTTCTATATATATATATATATATATATATAACTTTAGTCCTCTAATATTACTAATTGACGGATGCTGTCATGAGTTGCGGCATGCATAAAAGACATTTTCGCAAAAAGAAAAATGGCATCTATTTTCTAGCATATTTTTTCTATAAAGGATGATTATTATGAAAATATAGTATCATGAGGAAATAATTCATAAGATTTTATAGACGAACTCTGCAAAGCCTAGATGTCCACGGCCATAAAAGAAAAAAAAGTTAACATCATCGAAATATAAAAATCATATGGAGCTTTTGGAATTCATATGTTGCTTGAGGATCAATCTATATATAACGCTGCTATCCACATGGGATAAAAATATTCCACACTGTATTGACACCTTCATAAACCAATTTTAATTCTTCATGCATTGTAGAGACAAGCATCAACAGAAAAAATGAGTTCAGCAGTAGATGACCTGCATAAGATAAAAATGCATACCATTGAGAACACTATCATTTCTGCGTATCCATGGGGATCATATAATGGCAAGCACTCCAACCCTATTCTGAACTTATGATCCATACCATGTAACTAGTTAACAAAAATATTTAGAAGACTATGTAGTAGATACACATTAGAACATACTTGGCTGACTGATTAGAACGAATGAGCAAACTTATAGTGCACGAACAATTGCTTAATTGTATCATTACGATGAAAAATAAAACACCCACTTCATACTCCCATGTCAGTTGCTTTTACAAGGTTATCCTTCATTTTTAGATTTTCTTATTATTATTGTCTAGAACATATGTTTGGAAAATTGCTTTATACATAGAATGAACTGAGAATTTACCACTCTCACGCAGATTCTAATAAAATTCATCGATCCCAGTGATGGCTGGATCAATGGAAACCGCGCCAACGGAGCATTCCATGTCACATGTCTAGGCCAATTATATCTTGTGTGAATGACACATTTGGTGGAGATACATGTATCCAAAATAGAAGCAAGAGTATAACTCTTGTGATGAAAAATATTAGATAGAGATCGATATTTTTTCCAGATTGTTGTATTACCTAACCACTTATCCTCCCAGAATCTAATTTGCCAACCATTCTTATTATAAAATTATTCAAAGGGGAACAAGTGTTTCTTAATGGCAACTATACCAACCCAAAAATGTGGGTCACCCAGTTTTCAATAAACCAGTGAGCAAGATTTTGAGCCTATGTAATTATTTTTTAGTAGAGTTTTCCAAACCCCATGTTTCATAAGAAGCTTGAAAGCCATTTGCAAGAAGGGATGTGCTTTTAACCTGAAGGTCATGAATGCCCAGTTCTCGCCTGATCTTTAGGTCGATGACCACGTCCCATATAACTAGTTAGTATTTATTTTTTAACTATCCCATCGCCAAACGAATCTTGACCGTAATCAGATATATGCAAGACTCCTATAAATAACTAGATGTAAGAAATCATCAACAATACCATGTTACTAGTACCAAATTAATGAGAACTGATCTTCCCCAAGGGGATAGTTGTTTTCCTTTCTACATGTTTAGACTTTTTGTGGGTGATGCTCAACGTGTTTCCATTTACCACTTATCAGGATTCGATAATGAATCGGAATAGATAAATACCTAACAGGGAAATAGCCATGTTCATAGCCAAAAATGTCATCATACTAAGCAACCTCGTCATGGCCACCTTGAAGCAAAACAATTCTCTTTTGTGGAAATTTATTTTGAGTCCCAAAGGTTGCTCGAATGCTCAGAAAATTAATTTTAGGTTCTTAGTTTTTTCAATATCACGATTCATAAAAATAATTGTGTCATATGTGTATTGGAGGATATATATATAGGCCACCATCCACAAGATGCGGAACTATCCCTCAGTTTGGCCATCACTCTTAATCATGACAACTAACATAACAACTACTATTTTAAATAATATTGGCCATAAAGGGCCACCTTGTCTCAAATTTTTGTTTCGAGGTAATGACCAACATCTTCATTGATCCACACAACCTCGGGTGACAAAATTAGGGATAAAGCTAGCACACCACTTTCTGAAAATCTTTTCATTCTTAGAGTTTGTTAAAGAAAAGACCATTTGATGTTGGCATAGCTTTTTTTAGTAGATTGTTAGTATCACCCTATTTTATTTCATTCAGTGAAGCTCGTGAACAGTTTCACGTGGGATCAACACCCGATTTAGGATACTTCTTTGTTGCATGAATGTTGGTTGCTTGAGACGAACAACATGGTCAGCCAACAAATTTGGCCTAATGGTTGTGGTCTTTGTGAATATTTTTCTCTTCTTCCAATTTTTCCAAATTGTTTTTGTGTTCAAGTGTTACACCAACACCTGATCTATTATAATATTTTTACAAATATTTTTCTTGAAAAAATTAGTTTCTATGGAGTTATCATCTTTGTTAATTAAATAGAAATCTACTTTGATTAGTAACTTGAACTTCTTATTTAAGTCCTTGGGAATATTTCATTCTTGATGAAAATGACCAAACATATATATGGAAGCATTTATGATCCATAAAAAATGATATATTTTTAGAAAAATAAACGTTGTTAGCGACATATTCAAATCATTGACAGAAAAGCCGTTTTCCGTAAAACGTGCAACATATTTAGGAGAAAATACTTCCATAGGGAATTGTTTCCTAACTTTTTGTTTTATATCTGACATTTCTGTTGGCACGCATGCATAGATTGTGATGTATATATAAAATCTTGTTTTTTCCATACAATTCTTGTCGAACATATAACTAAAAAAAGAAATTGTTAAATAAGGTTCATAGGCTATTTGTTTTTCCTAGATATGTGAGACATTAAAATACTTCATGGGAGGTTAGGCCTACTTATGGTTGGGAACTGCTAGTGAATAATCCAATTTAAAAATGGTCATGGTAATATTTGAATCCGAACAAACTTAAATATGGATGAGATAAATATCCGGATTTTTCTGGAAAATACAAATACAGATACAAATGCGCTTTTGAAGCAAATGTGGATATGGAAATTGATATATCCGCGTCCGAAAAAATTATGTTAGCCTATTATAGAAATTGTAGTCTGAATATGGCATTTATCAAACAAAAACTGACAACGTGTTTTTTACGTGATTTTAGTTGAAACTACTGTGTATTATATCAATCTATTTATCTCGGTATAGTTATATGGTCGAGTGACTATAAGACAAGAGACTATTTTTTGTTATTCACATCCATTGCGAATTTAGAAAACACCTGATCCGCATTTGTATTGAAGTAACTTATGTCCCACATTCGTCGTCCATATTCGCATCCTTATTCATTTTCACAAATCACATCCATCCGCATCCATATTATTTTACTCTTATTTATACTTTCAGGCACATTGTCTCGAAAACGGAAACTCCTTAAACATCTTGATTATGGATACAAGCAACACAACTGGATCATTACAAATGGTAACTGATGTGGAACAAGCAAAGAGGCCCTCAGGGACGTTTCCGCCAAGCGTGTGGGGAGACTACTTTATTGGTGCTATTCCAATGCCGTGCGAGCATCATGTATGATTATCTTGTAAGTAGCAATGATTAAGATACATTTCCTAGAATCTTAGCTTTTGTATACAAAAAACTGCAGGTTTCTTCAAAAGAAAGACGAGATAGTCTTATAAAGGGAGTCACTCACATCATCAAACAATGTTCAGAAAATAAAGATCTACTGAATGGCTTGAAAACTATTGACGCAATTGAGCGTCTCGGCATTGGGTACCTTTTCAAGAGGGAGATTGATAACTTTATGGCTTTTCTTAACAACATGGGACATCACGAGCTTATCAACAACATGCCAAACGCAGATGCCCATATCACTGCAGTGGCCATACGATTCCGCCTTCTAAGACAACATCGCTACGATGTTCCCTGTGGTAAACATCTTCACATGCTTCAATCGTCACAATTATATTTGTGGAGCAATCAAATTGTGACCACTTGTTTGCATCGTTTTGGACCATTAGTGCAGCCTATAACTGAACCTCTATTCCTAAATACATGAGGCAAAACTTAGAAATATCAAACATTTGAAGTATTTACTAGTAGTCAGCATGTAGGGAAATTATAATATATATATATATATATATATATATATATATATATATATATATATGCATTTTCTGTATGGCACCACACATTTGAAGTATTTACTAGTAGTCAGCACATTCGCAGGTATGTAGAAGTTGGTGATATATAAAAATGTATATTTGCCATAATTTATGCTAACTAATAAATGCAGGTGTATTCGATGGTTTCCTGACAAAGACAGGGGAACTGGCAGAGAAATTAAATCACAATGTTGATGCACTGCTTAGCATGCATGACGCTGCATTCTTAGGAAAACCTGACGAGAAATTCCTGGGATCTGTTATAGAATTTGCAAGAGCCTCTCTATCCAACCATTTAATAGCTGGTCATTTATCTGAACCAATCTCGATGAAAGTGCAGTATGCACTAGCCATGCCATCTTATAGGAGAATAAAGAGGCTAGAAGCAAAGCTATATATTCCAATCTATGAGAAAGAGGATGCATGTCAGAACGAGATATTGGAACTTGCTAAGTTGGATTTCCATGCTCTCTTACTAATGCACCGCGAAGAGGCTAAACATATAACTTTGTGAGTAACATACATTTGTGAGTTTTCATAGTCAATATTGGATGCATATGGTTCCTTCGTTATCTATATGTTTATTTCAAAACTATTATGATCAATGAAATAATCTACAATTTATTCTTTTCTAATTGTGGAAGGTGGTACAAGGAAATTGATGCCTCAAGAAAACTTACTTATATAAGAAATCGACCAATAGTTTGCTACTTTTGGGCACTTGGAATTTTCTATGAGCCAGATTATGCTGCATCTCGACTCGTGCTTGCTAAGATCATCAAATTGTTTTCAATGTTTGATGACACTTATGACAATTACGGCACCGTTGAAGAACTCGTACAATTCAATGAGGCAGTACAAAGGTACATCAAAATAGATTCTTATATTATATTTTGCGAGGTGATATAAAAATATCCTTAGACAATCAAAAGTTCAAGTGTATTACTTATCAACAAATAAACATTTCACGTTATTTAATTATAGTTTTATATCCAAATTGTAGATAATTACTCGTTCTTACCGTTTTATAGAGGTATCTTCATTTCTCTAGCAGTAATGTAACTACCGACGTACATATGCTATAGTGCATATAAAGCTATGCTCAAGTGTGTGTTAGTTAGAAGTTTCTTCACCCAATTACTGTTCTGAATGAAATGTACAAACCTAGAATTGGGCCCTATCACTAAACTTTATTCTTGAGCATTCATATTTCATTCGATTTGGTTTCCAATGTATACTTTTGATGCAAGCTAACATTTTGAATCGATTAATGTGGAAAGTTGGGATGAAGAAGCTGCAAACCGTGTAGGAAACAACTTTGGGTTCATCATGGCCCTACTTTCAAAGACACTAGGAGAATTTGTTGCTGATGGTGTATCGGCGCTGTTGATTGATTGCACGAAGCATATTGTACGTTTGATTTATTGAAATAATCAGGATTTTTACCAGTCTCAAGGAAAATTTTGAATATTTAGAAACATTCGTATTAAACACCAATGCAGATAAAGAAAGTTAGTGAATGCATGCTTCAGGAGGTGGTATGGAGAGAGCAGGGGAGGGTCCCATCCCTAAATGAACATTTGAGAGTCACGTCAATTACAACCTGTTATTGGGCACTGGCATGCATATCATTTGCTGGTATGAGCACGGATGAAGAATCAAATAAACTGGTTTTTGATTGGGTGCGTGGGTTTCCAACAATAATTGAGAACATTTGCATGATATGTCGCCTTATGGATGATATCTCGGGCCACGAGGTAAGCATATATAACAGTTCTGCTCGTATTTAAAGACGCAAGCTAGCAGCTCTGCTCTTGTGTTTTTTATTATCCGTCCATAACCACGTCAACTTATGTGTGTTATTCATTTGCACAGAGAGAAAGGGATGAAAACAATGTTGCTACATCAGTGGCATGCTACGCAAGGGATCATGGAACAACAGAGGAAGATGCCAAGGAAGCTCTTTGGTGTATGGTCGAAAATCATTGGAGGAGCATAAACAAGGAGTTTCTCGGCAACAAATCTATACCAACTTCACTGCTCACAAGAGTCGTTAACCTTGCACGAGTAATGGAGGGCATGTACAAGGAATATGACGGGTACACACAATCTTCAAGAATGAAAAATTCTATTGAGAAGGTGTTGAACGAATGCATTTTACATTAGAAAGAAATGACATGAACCTGCTGTCTTTGGAGGCAGTAATTAAGCAAGGGTCTACGAGGGGATAAGAGGCTATGGGAATCTGGATTTCATTTCACATTTGATCGTTAGGCCCTTTTGTTTTACATCTACCACATCCTTGATTTCCTATTATCCGCATTCACCCAACTAGGGTATGTTATATATAGCGGGTTCTCGCACAAACTTTGTAAGTGTTGTAATAAACTTTTTGTGTACGCACATGAAATTATCTTTCTAGCAAAGTGTGACAGAATAAAATCCAAGATGTACCTCTTGACTTGGCAGACCCTCTTTTTTTTACATCAAGCTGGCAATTTTGTCTAACTAGTGCGCCTCTGAATGACTTGAATGCCCATATATTTACCTTTCTTTTCAGGCAGGGGCGGAGCCAGGAATTGAACATGGGGAGCGAGGTGATGGTGTAATTTTTTGCATAACATGTAACATTTATATAGTATATGGACCTAGGCAAACAAATTTTAGTATTTCAACTTGAGACATACCCATTTCTCTATATCCTGAGTAATTGAGTCTAAGTAAACCCAAAATGCCAAAATCGGTATCAACTCATATTTTGAGGCACTAATTAAAATTAGATTAATTCTGTACAGCCTAATGCCATGCCAATTACACAATTAGCTTGTGGATATTATACAGAATAAATTGAACTAACAACAAAGAAATAGAGGGTAGAAGCTTAGCCTTTAGCAACAAATGTACATTTGGCTAGTTTTTGGAGTCACAAACCCAAAGTGGGCAGACTCTGGGATGAAAAAATCCAGACATAATATCTAAGTGCATAGTAGATTAATCTATTGCCAAGTCAATTGATTAGCTAGACTACTAGCTGATTGCAGTTCACAGAAAACACTGGCAACTACAGAATGCATAGAGCATATCTGAATATACAGATAAATGATTCGAGGTACCTTAAACCTGTCAGATGCATGGTGTTGTCGAAGACGGCTAGCATACGGGCATGCATCGTCTGTCCATATACTGGTCTGGACGGCTTCTTCCTAGCGGCCTGCTGGCCGGAGGTGGTTAGCGAGCGTTAGCGACGAGCCGGAGGCAGCAGACGCCCTACGGCCCTAGCAGATTGATCTAATCCCAATACCAGCTGTAAAAGATCAAAGTATGAAACCTATACCTGCCACGACATGAGAAGATGGGCTGTTTTCTTGGCTAGCTGGGCTGATCGTCATGCTTACTACATGGAGTAGTATTACTTTTGGGCTTAAATACTAACTAGCAAAATTGTTCGTGCTTTTCTACGGATTGATTTTACTGAATTCAAGAGTGCAATTATATAAAACGAAACATAATCATAGATAGTCAGGTGACTCGAAATAGTTGTGCATACCTAGTGCTCTAGTAGTTGGTCTCCTCTACCGTGCTCCATGGAACTTCTAGTTCTCCTGCAGTGTCAGGTAGTCGGTAGCCCCAAATGGCGGCTCACCTGTAGAATGTAACTCCGGAGCTGAAAGACCGGCATGGTCTTAGACACATGCTTGATGGTGTAACATTGGGCTAGCTAGGTTGTCTCATCACGAGATCTCCAGCATAGTCAACGCCACTTGTCTCATCAGATCCACTCTGGAACACGCACACAACTCCTTTCATTTGTTTATTTTCCTTGGCAATCTTTAAGAATACTTAAGTTTCCAAGTTCGCCATACCCTGGCCTTTCACCCCCGTCAAATTAAAGAGAGCTGCTATACACCACACGACAATCTCTAAACTCTTTCTATATGATATGTACCATCTCACCATCTATATATGTGACAAAAGCAATGCAGACCACCGATTGCTGATTGTACATAGAGATTGGACATTGAAAAGATAAGTGTAGTGTGCAATAGCTATTTCGCAGATTAAATGGGTGTATGATGTGAGAGAGGCTGCTGCTAATTAGACCTGGGACCAGTACAAATTAGGAAGATGATTTTTGATCAAGCCACAGCTGCTGTCGACGTCGCGCGGACGACAAAGTTCCATTCCAATTCTACGAGCAACTGGAACACATCACCTACTCATCATCCGAATAAAATACTATCTAAGTTTTCTGCAGTGCCGCCCTCAACAGTACTGCAGAAATGCACAAATGCTTCCCACCCTCAATACCGCATGAATAGAAAAATCGGATCCAAGATCCATGAGAAGAATATATCTGCAAACAGGCCGAGCACAAAAAGTAATCCATATTTTAATGGATAAATTCACTTGCATAGGGAGCCTAGCCAAGGAGGCTCGCGGACTCGCGGTGATGCCTGCCAAAGCGCCACATCCCTGGCACCTCAGCCAATTCTCCAATTCCGGCAATCTGTTCCTCCCGACGCAGCATGATGGTACTCCATCCGTTTTAAAATATAAGATGTTTTAGTTTTGTGAAAGGAGTATATCTAAATCATTTTTAGTGTGTATGTTCATCTAGATTTAGAGTGAACCTACATACTAGAAAGGATCTAGATACACTCATTTCACAAAGTTAAAATATCTTATATTTTGAAACGGAGGGAGTAGTTGCCTAGCCACCCACTGCAGCCCAATTCCTCGCCTCGCCGGATGCCCCTGCTCGCTGATATAGAGCAGCATCGGCCACACACTCGTTGGAGCTACGGGGAACTGCCCAATCCAACTCGGTGCCGCCGGATTTCTCGCGAAATTTTTGTGCAGACATGGCAATCGTCCTAGCTCTGCCGATGCCTGCCTCTCGACGGCGCGCATCGGCGGTGCTTAGTTCGCCGTGACTCGAGCTCAGGGGTTAGGGCACGGGAATCGCCCCGATTTGATCTGTTAGCCTACCGAGATACAAGCTTCGGGTGGGTGACAAAGCCACAAGTAACACACGCGGGGCGACAAAAAACATGCGACACACCAAGGGATGAATAGTTACCTGACTTCTGGATGGCACATGGTGGGTAATATCGTTGAACTCACAGGATCAAAACCGTCCAAAAAAACGGCCATGAGACGGTGAGCTTGGCGACGAGCCTTGTGACGATCTGCGCCGGCCAAGGCCGCGCACCGCCGGTCAGCCAGCCAAGCCCACGCCGAGCTCCGCCGGCCAAACCCGCATGTGGGGACGGGAGAGAGGGAAGGTGGGCGTGTGGGAGGAGAGAGAACGTTTACCTCACTGACGCGTGGGTCACACGGCGAGATTTGTACATCTGGCGTTCCCAGGCGATTCCCATCACGCTAGGTTCAACCCGGGAACGCCAGATAAAAAGGCCCAAATCAGGACAAAATCGGCATCCTGGGAACACGGGTGGGGCAAAATTCACTTATCCGGATGTAAAAGTCGCGAAAAAGTGGTCTCCTGAGAACGCTAGTGGAGATGCTCTAAGGAACCAACACCATAGATATGTTACAGTATATGTGGATTGTACTAGCCTTTTCCACCAGTTCGGACTTTTGGTTGCGTTGGCTAGTACATGAAGCTTGACATGGTATCAGAGCTCAGGGTCTCGAGTTCGAGTCATGGTTTTTGCAATTTATTAAAAATTGCTGGTAGCCCCCCTTTGTGTCCACGTATATGCCTCTTGAGCTATACCTCTGAGACTGTTATATTCACGTGTTGACTTGTCTTCTCCCGTCACACGTGAGAGGGGGTGTTACAGTATATGTGGATTGTAATAGCCTTTCCATCTGTTTGGACTTTTGGTTGCGTTGGCTAGTACATGAAGCTTGACAAGATAGACAACTAGATGGACCCTAATTAGGCAAGATTACCAACAACGTCTGGCCTCTTTACCTATGTCTTTACCCTTCCTGCTGCCTCGACATGAACCATAAACAGTGTAACTATCAGGTCAACCTGGGCCGCTTTGCATTTGGTTAATTCGAAATGAATTAATCCGCATCTTCAACCTGAGCATCGAACGATGAACGATTACTACTACGGTGCTTATGTACATCACACACCGACAGACGCTTCAATAGTGTCTCCAAACAATCTAGGTCACGATGATGGTCGAACAAATCTAATGGAACGGAAAATCATCGAGAAATCAATAAACTGTCGGCAGCCTTGGTGGGTGATGCAGATCCATCATCTTTTGAGAATTCACCAATGCATATAGAGTTTTTTTTTTGACAAATAAAGTGTAAAACATAATAAGAAGAAATAACTGGCCAGTAGATCAATGAGATCAAGTTAGCCCTTTCCTACCAATTCCCATGCCTTATAGAAGAAATAACTGCCGCGAGCGCCTTGATCACGCCGAGGTTGGCCGTGAGGCACCGCCGCAGCTCGTGCGTCGCCTTGTCGCATGCCTGTTTCTTCTCAGACGTGGTCTCCCTCTCGCCGCTGTCGCAAGCACGAACCGCGTCAAGGGCGTCGCGGCACATGGCCGTCTACACCTACTTTCCTCTGTCCCTGTCGTCCTCTAGGACATCCATCACTGGATCGAACTTGGTGGTGCTGGATGCTCCATTGCCCATGGCCGGTGACAGATCGAGGAAGACACGAAAGAGGCGCCTAAATTGTGATCGGTTTTCTTTCGGTAAATTTTCTCTTGGACGATGGATTATAAATTTATAATCAATAAATTACTGGCCGTAGGAGGCCGAACCATAATCCTATGAGAATCCAAAGCAGAAGAACCTCAAAACGTGGTACTTCTGGTTTAGGGACTATCCGTCGCCAGACAACTAAAAGGCTTAAGATTATATCAAAATAGATGCTAGGAAGTAGGCCATGGTTTGTGCTGAATCGATTTTTGTTGATAGCTGATCTCGGTGAACGTTATTGGGTTAGTTGGTAACAGATCTAGTTGGAGTTGGTTCTGTTTTTTAGGGTTTTATTGGATCTGCCCAAGCCCAAAACTGATCTCGTATCTTAATACTATGCTCAATTTGCATTGTTTAAAAAAGTATCGGTGGTTTATATCCATGAAGTGCGCACCACACGTTTGATGACGAATAATTATGCCGGTGGTGTTATATATGAAGCTCAACGATCAGCTTTATGGATCGGCTTTGCATTATCCTATATGGAACGGATCGAAAACTAAATACTCCCTCCCGTTCCAAAATAAGTGACTTGTCTTTGTCTAGATTCATATGTATGTATGTACTAAAACCTGTCTAGATACATGTGAATCTGACCAAACCAAAATCTTCTAGGACAGGGGGAGTACATAAAATCATTAACACACTCCAGTTGGGCAAACCATATAATCGAATTTGAATTACATGATGATGATTATCAAGTGTAGTAAAAAAGAAGGAAAAAGTGAGCATCGAATCAACGAGATCAAGGTAGGCCTCGCTATCTAGAGTCTAGAAGTACACGGTACTAGAGTCTAGACGTGCACGCCGACCGAGCTATCTGGCTTGCCGTCGTTGATGACGCTTGCCGTCGCCGCGAGCGCCTTGATCATGTCGACGTTGACTTGGAGGCACCCGCGCAGCGCATCGGCGGCCTTGTGGCACGCCTCCTTCTGTGCAGGAGTGGTGGCCGAGCCGTGGTAGCCAGAGCATGCATGAACACCCTCATCTGTCTTCTCGGAACATCCTTTGAACAGGATGTTTAGGCCTATCTGGAGAGAGGGGGTCATGATTTCAGCCACGGCGGCCGCTGCGACCTGTTCAATTGGACCAGACGAGGTGGTGGTGGCCGTGGATGCTTCGTTGCTGGCCATGGCTGGTGACCGAGGAGCTAGCTTCGTAGGAACTAGTATGGAGGAGGAAGGCCGAGGACGAAGAGGCACGGATGATTTTATGGGGCTGCTCCTCTGCCTTGATGAATAATTATATATGCACACGCACCGACCGCCTCCGTGTGTATATACGAATTCGACTCCAACTCGCACTTTGTATCAATCCTACTCCTACCTATTTCGTTCTTACGTACTCAACCAATAAATTACAGTAACTACGCGACGGAACCTACATGGACAAGGAAACACAAGTGTCATAGTAGTACCTCGATCTTCCTCTTGGAATAGCAATCCGGAAAGAACTTTTTTTGACACGACCATTTTCTTTTTTTTTTTTTTTAGCAACCAGCAGGAGCGCTGCTTTTTCTATTAGAAGAAGAGAATTGACCGGTTTGGAAGGAAAACTAGCCAAAACCCTGATACAGATGTATATACACACGGGTCTCGTTAAAAGGGGAACCGGACCAAAAAAAAGACCCCACACGGCACAGTTTTTAGGAAAAACCGGCAAAATCCCACAAGAGGCCACACTACCTAGCTCGACTATGTCTGGAGCACCGCCGAACGACACAAGCACAACGGCAACAACGGCCACTACGAAAAGCCTGGTCCACGTCCCCGGAGAGGAAGTCAGAGCCGAAGGAAACGGCTAGGCCTCACAGGCTTCATGGCGAGAGGCAGGCCGCAGGGAACTCGCCAGCGGCACTCGCAGGCCGACAGGGCCCGAAGACGTCGACTCGACCGACATCACAAGAATCGCAAGGAAGGCTCCCCTCACTCCGAAAAAATGACGCCTCCAAGGAGGTAACAACGTCAAAAGACGCCGCCGTCATCCAATCCGGCAAACCAGATTTGGGCTTTCGCCCCCGGAGTGATGGGCGGGGAGTGTCTGGGCTCCACGACAGCGCCCCCAAGAGGGTGAACGGCGCCCTCAGGCGCCGCCGCTGTCGGCACCGACCAAGTCGGGCTAGACTTTCGTCCGGAGACCGCGACCACCATCCCCAATGGACTATCCCAGGGAAGGTCCATGCCGCCCTACGAGCAAGATCACCGGCAAAAGAGCCGACGCCCACGCCCCCGGAGCCATGCCCCGCAGCCCGTGCAGACAAGGCAGAGCACCACCAAACCGATCCGGAGCCGCCGCTCCGGCCTCCTCGCATAGCTGGGGAGCACCTCACGCCACCCTGCCACCGAACGCAAGACGCCGGAAGCCGGCGCCTCGCCCACCAAAGCGACACCGCCGTGCCGCCGTCCTCAATCCATGGCACACCTCCGCCATGGACCTGCAAAGCCGGGCAGGGCCAAAGCGCCCCCGCCAGCCTGCCACCCACGACGACCCCCCACAGCCGCCAAGACACCGACACGGTTGGACGCGCCCCCACAAGACCATCGCGCCGAGGCATCCCCAACCCCGCCGTCCTCCACGCCACCGCTGCGTCGAGGCAGAATCTTGGTGCCGGCCACCCCGTCACCACTACGTCCCCGGGGCCGCCGCCCCGGCATCCACAACTCCGGCCAACGGACACCGCCGCGCCAGAGCAGCAGCACGGCCACCCCTGCCACCCGCCCATGGTCAGGGGACGCCGCCCCCAACCGGATCCATGCCCGAGCCCGCCGGCTCGGCGTCCACCTCGGCCGCAGGAGAGGCGCCATGGTCACGGCCCGCCCAGCCCATCCAAGGCCCAGATCGGGCCCGGGCGGCCACCCCCACCCCTGCGGCAGCCCAGACCGGCGCAACGCCTTCGCCAGCAACGCTGGCGGCCCCTCCTTGCCGCGACACGCCGCCTATAGTGTTGCCGCCACGCTCGCCGATGCAGCCAGCCCGCGCCTCCAGCGGAGGCCTCCTCACGCCGGAGGAGAGGGAGAAATGCCCCGCCACCCCCATCCCTGAGCCACGCCTAGCTTTGCCGGCGGGCCCTCCGGCGGCGGCGACGCGGGGGAGGGTGGTGGAGGGGGTCTCTAGCAGCGGCGGCTAGGGTTTCCCCCGTGTCGCCAAGGGGAGGGCGACACGGGGGACTGGGCGAACTAGTTCGACTACACACTGTTTGACACGACCAATTTTCGTACTAGGAATTTTGGACTGTAATTTTTCTTTCTTAAGCGGGTTGTTTTTTTGGAGGATAGGAACTTATAGGGATTTTCCCCTAAGAAATATTTCCTAAGAAATAACTGGTGCACCTTGGTGGCCAGACACCATACGTGATACGCATATTTTTTTACTTTGAACCACATATATCTGAGAGTATATATACATAAGTTACACATACCTAGGTATCACATATCTAAAATATGCATACCTAAATTATATATACCTAAGATATTGCATACCTAAAGTCAGGGGCGTACCTATGTTAGGCCAGCAGGGGTCACAGGACACCCGGTCCAATTTGATTTCCTTCATATATTTGATCAATTTATACTGCGTGACACCACAAAATTTTGATGAAAATTATGGGCTACACGTATAGTGACACCGGGTTAATTTTGCTCTGGGTCCGCCCCTGCCTAAAGTGTACGTACTTAGGATACGTTAATATATATGCAACTTAGGTACATACACCTTAGATATATACACCTTAGATATGTGATATCTTAGATATATATAACTTGGATAGGTATATCTTAGGTATGTAAAATTTGGGTACGTATACCCTAGGTATGTACGAAATTCAGGTATGGTGTCCGGGCACAATGGTATGTATATTTTAGGTATGTGATACCTAGGTATATATAACTTAGGTACGTATACCTTCAAGTATGTGTGGTTTAAAACAAAAATATGTGTATCACGTATGGTGTCTGGGCACCATGGTGCCCCTGTTATATATATATAAGATCTTTTAGTAACTAATTTTTTTTGTTACTAATAAGATCTTTTAGTAATGAAAGATGATATCATAAGGGCATCTCCACCTGCCGACCCAAACGAGTGACCGAAACGGTCCGTTTCTGTCCGTCTAGGTCGGGCCATGGTCGCATTTGGGTCGCGGTCTAGCCTGTACGGTCCACCGCACCCAGCAGCGCGACCCATCTGTCCGCCCTGGCGTTTCTTGGCGCCATCGATGGCCAAGGCTTTGCCAATGGTTAAACACTCAAATTCACAAGCAATAACACACAAACTGACTATCAAATAAATTGGCAGACATATGCCATCGCCCTTTGGGCATCACCAACAAATGACCAGTGGATCTCATATGTGCAAAAGAGGGCTATATCATACACAATATCCAAAAAAACGACAGCTTCTCTGTCCAAAAAGTTGCAGTCCGCCGCCATTACCGTTCAAGCATCGCGAGTTCAGATGGCCTATTGCCTACACGCGACCCAAGCCCTACGATCAGGGTCGGCGATGGTGTCCAGGTCGGTGAGCATGATGGCATTCTCCGCGGTCATGATCTTGGCTTCGGCCTCCTTGGCCTTGGCCTCTGCCTCCACCACCCTAGACATGGCCTCGGCCTCCTTTGCCTTGGCTTCGGCCTCCTTCGTCTTTGCCTTGGCCTCGATCTCCATTAGTCCGGCCCTTGCGTTGGCCTCCTCCACCTCGATAGACTTCGTCTAGACCTCGGCAAAGGTCTTGGCGGTGGCCTCTTTCTGTTTGCGCCACCTCTCTTCCCTCTCGGTGATGGCCTCTTTCTTCTTCTCTAGGATCTTTTTCGACGTCTCTTGGAATGCCAAGGAACCAGCCTGGCCAGCGATGTTGGCCTTCGTAGCCTTGTGGCCTCTAGGCCGGCAGGCACAGGCGCCTACCGGGTTGGCGAAGCCTTCCTCGTTGTCGTCGTCCAGGTGTGGAGGGGTCAGAGACTCCGGGTTTTGGGGGCCGGAAACTCAGGGCCGCTAGGCCGGAAATCCGGTGTCGGGGTCGGCCACGAGCTTGGTCGCATTCTTGAGCCGAAATCCACGCCTCCAAACCTCAAATCCAACAGCTTTCGACCAAACTGGGCTGGGAAAATTGGTGGAAAGCAGGATCAAGACCCAAGTCAAAGTTTATATGGATCGAAACCACTCAAAACGCACCAAATCTAAAGATCGATCTGAAAGGTGATCTTGGCTCTTTTTTGAATAATTTTTTGAATTTATGGTGGATAGAGAAAATTTTGTGCCGAAAATCGTGATGAACGAGGCTCTTGATACCAATATGTTAGGGGGTGACCCTTGGTTGGCCCGATCTTCCATGAATTCGCAGGATTTGTGGTGGATTCGAAGGGGGAGAGGGAGAGGATGAACTCAATGAACACACACACACGAAGACCACGCGGGAAAATCCACGCAAAATGCAAACACGATACACGCTGGTGGCTCACGTCGGTGGCTACCGTTCCAACACAATCCCTAGGATCAGTGTTGGGCAAGAGGCTCTCTCAACCCAATCGACGAGGATGAGGATCATGGTGAGATCTTGACGACTACACGAGTGATCACGCAAAGGTCTAGGCTTGTACAACTTGAACGTCATGATGACAAAATCCAAGAGGTGGCGATATTAGGTGCCCCTCATGAAGGAGCATGAGACCAACTAGATAGAGATCCTCAAAGGGGTAGTCTTCTTGTAGTTCTAATATCAAGTCTAGGGTTTATAATGGAGGGGTGAGGCTATATATAGGCCAGCCACATAAACAATGGTATTTTGAGGATAAAAGGTAAGTTCTGGACAGATTGGAGAGTACATGGGCCAAAGGCCTAGCTGTCGGCGCACAGGCCCACCACTTAAGCCAGAGACTCCGGGGTCCTTGGGCCGGAGACTCCGGGCGGGGCGGAGACTCTGGTGCAACTAGCGGAGACTCTAGATGCGTTCAGAGGCTTGCAGACGCAGTCGGTTGCGGGCGAGGCAGAGACTTCGGGGTAGGCCAGAGACTCCGGATTTGAGGCGGATACTCCGGAAGGCTTCCAGCCTGACGTTGCATGGAATGAGGCCGGAGACTCGGTCATGTAGCCAGCTTTGCTTGTTCATCTTCCGAGATTGTTGGACGATTCGTCGGGGCTTCGTACCTGAGTATACAGAGCGTAGTGGCATGAAGTAGCAAACCATTAATGGGTATATCAAATTCACAAGAAGAGAGGAGCGAGTTAACCTTATCTTGTAGGAGTTTAGCTCGGACACGAGTTATTGGTCCATTTGGAGAACTTAGTGGTGAGGATGTAGAGACGTTCGTAGGACGGACTGCATCACAAAGTTAAAGGGTCGTGGCAACATGGGCGCGTCAATATGGAGCTAGTCATCCATGGTGGATGTTTTTGAACTTTCTAAAAGTTGACATTTTGAAGTTCCAAAATATTCTAGAAATAATTCTTAATGAGAAATATTTCTTTTTCTGGGCTAGGTAAAAATGACAAATTTCTATATATGAGACGGTGAACGGTGACAAATTCAAAAAATATTAAATTCTTCAGAATTTGTCTTTTTTGTGTAGACCACGATACGAATTATTTCGCGCTGAGATATTGCAGGGACATAGAATAAGTCATTGTCAACATCTTGAATTTTGTGTTGGAATTTTTTGAAACTTCATAATCTTGATTTGAACTATATTTAAAAAGGGCTCCATAGAGCCCGTACTCCAAACCCATTTTCCGGTGGCAATACTGTTGAATTCAATTCAACTGGTCTTAAGTAATAAATTTGAATTAAAAAAAAAGCACGTTATAAATACCTTCTCCCGTCGCTATCCCGGCGAACATCGAGAAACCGCCCAAAGGCTGAACGAAAAGGCGAAAGCACACTCCCCTCTCTCACCTCGCTGCCTCCGCGCTCGACCTGACTCTTCCCCGCCGCGCCGCCACGGACGACTGGCCGGGCCCCTTCATCGGATCTCCTCGGCCGTCGGGACCGACCTCGTGCGCATCTCAGATGAGGTTCTTCTCAACTTCGCTGCGTTTTTTTTTTGTCGGGATTAGGCGCGACAAGTTCGTGGGGATCGATTCTGAGATGTTTGCGCTTCCGAGATTGTCGTGGCTCTCTTAGGTTATTCTCAACCCCGAGGCTTGAGGTGATTATGTTTTGGCAGCGACGGGGTGAGGTTCTCTGTGGGGAATTTTGTGGTTTCGGCGTGAATGAAATGCCGGCATTTGGGGCGCTACGAGGGATCAGAACTTTTCAGGGTTGACGAAACCGTGACCGTTCAATTCAATTGGTCTCGGATTTATGCTGATATTCTGTTCATTAATTTCTTGGCGGTGCGATCAAGAGGATCAGTTAGATTTTGTTTACGAATGTTTAGTGGAACCGAGCGGATGTGGTGGGAGTTCGCGCTAACTAGTATTTCCAGTTTTTTGACTTGAGAGGAAGTTTGTAGCTTGACGAGGGCTCTACTGGTTAGTTAGAAACCGACAAACATCCTCTATTGTTTCTCTTTTGCCACCTGAAGATATTGTATGCCTTCCCTTTGATCAATCTGTCAAAAGTCTGGAAATCTTCGTCCTGGATAACACTAAGTTTAAGTACTGCTCATGCCCAATTGAATTTTCTCTCAGCAGGGATTTAATCGGACCCAGCATGTGGGTCTGAAAACCGGGACGGAATGGACAGGCAACTGAACCATCCTCCAGGTTCACTGCAGCCAAAAGTTGCCTCTGCCTTCTATGCTGGCAAACCAGAGACTGCTGCAACAGCGGCAGCGATCTCCCATGCACTCGGGCCACCCAGGACTGCTCCCCGCAGTCAGCTCACGCCACTATGGCCTCCGGTGCTATGGCCTACAGCAAAGCACCATATGCAGTTTCCAACTCCACCTCCAGCTAAGAAACTTCAGGTGCGGCGACGTTCACCTCTGCTGCCGCGAGATTCGCCGTTGCCGGTTGCAGAGTCGCGATCACCGTTGGTACAAGTGCAGCACCCATTACAACAAGTACCCCCAGTTCTGAAACAAGTGTTGCCCAAGATGGAGGTGCCGGTACTGTTGCCAATGCCTGCAACCTCTCTAGGCGGGTGAGCTCTCTCTCCCTGCTGTGTAATTTTAATGTTTATGTATGTATGGTCCAAGGCATAAAATGGGATGGAATATTTTGTTGAAGCAATTGAAATCGGTAACTTACTATTTCTTCCCCATTGAATTTATTTCTTCTCGCGTGAAGAATACTTACAGCTGCTATTATGTGTTTGTGAATTAATTGAATATCATGTCGAACTGTCCCCCCCTGCCCTCCCCCGTTTTTTCCTTTGAAAGCAGGGAAGATTTTCCTGGAAACTTATCTATAAGTGTAGAATCTCTTTAAGATCATGGAACATATACCTTCTATGTGAAACTTAGTTGATTGCTGAAATCTTATTTCTTCAGGATATGGGATTCTTGCTATTCGTGGAGTGAACCATCATCTGAATCAAAACACAGGACATCAAGGAGGAAAAGCTGCAATTGCAGCAACTCGAAATGTCTGAAGATGTAGGTTCCCTTAATTTTCTTCAAACAATGTGGAGCATAAGGATTGCGTTACTATGGAAGTTGTCTTTTTGGTTGCTGTTTTTATGCTGTGGTCATTTTACGACCCATTAATATTAATGCTCGTTTACTGTATTGTCTCTGTTGTGAAAATCTCATTGTGGTTGTACGTGCATCATGTGTGTGTCTGCCTGTATTGTTTTGTACCAAGTACTGCAGACCAGTCACTGAACACTAACGAGTAATAAAGGGTTATTTAACAAAAATACTGTACAAGAACTATGGTTTTGCAATCTTATGTTGATTGTACTTGATACTGGATTTAAGATCCCTACTTGTTTTGGTTATAAATTTGTTGCTACTTTAGAGTTTCTTTTTGAAAATTCAGCTAAAAATATCAAGACAATGCAAGACCCCAGCAATCTACGATTATTTGTTCTATTTACTTGCATATTTTCTGTTCTAATTACTCTGAAATTGGAGCCTGGCAAAGAACTGTTTAAGCATAAAGTATGGAACACAAACTCTTGTTTGGCGCATGCCCCTTTTATTTTGTGAATGGGTTCTTAGAATTATTACAGTAACGGGATTCTTCATTGTTTGTGAAGACTTGTATTACTGATAAACTTCTTTCATCCTCTCAAGTCAGTTGATGGCCCCTTACTTTTTTAATTGCTACGAAATGACTTGGATTACTTTAAGTCACAATTATACTTATTGGTCTTTTGATTGAATGCATGTCTAGGTATTGTGAGTGTTTTGCTTCAGGCAGATACTGCAATGGTTGTAACTGCAAAAACTGTTCTAACAGTATTAGTAATGAGGCTGCAAGACATGATGCTATCAATGTTGTAATGGAAAGGAATCCTGTGGCCTTTATGCCCAAAATTGGGAATATTCCTTCGCAAACAGCCCAGAACCGTGAGGTAAAGCACAAGGTATCTTTTTCCAGGAATTACTTACGTATGTTTGTCTCCAGTTCACTTGTTGCTGAAGAACATGAGGAGCTCTTGTGAATAACGTTGCAAATAGTGTTCTGAGGATGAGACTCTTACATCATTGGAGTGTCACATTTTTATTTTTACATGTATGATTTTTTGTGAGTTTTAGGCAGCAACAATGACAGAAAACAACCCCTTTTTGATCATCTAGAACTTGTCTTCCCAATATTAGCAAGTAACGTATGGATTTTTATTACACTTCTTTTGGGGTACATTGCTTAAAACTGACACTTCTTTTGGGTACATTGCTTAAAACTGATAAACTAGTGGTTTTCTGCTAGCAATCAATAATCCTTGACTCTAAACTTATATCATGAGTAAGGCAATAGTCATATGTGAAACAAACCAAGTGCTGAGTTGCATACCGATATGTTCGCATTATCATGCCATGTAAGAAATCCATTCTCTCTTTACATCCCAGTATAAAGCAGCGGAAGGCCCTCATGCGGGTAAGCACACGAAGGGGTGCCACTGCAAGAGATCAGAGTGCCTGAAGAAATACTGTGAGTGCTTTCAATCCAATGTTCTCTGTGCAGAGAACTGCAAATGTATGGATTGCAAGAACTATGAGAGCAATGAAGATAGGAAAGCAATACGTCGTATTACCCAGCAGCATGTTGGCTATGTACAGCATGCGCAGAATCTTTCAATTAAGGGGATTACTGGACCATCTCATGCAACAGAAAAGTTCTCCATCCTCTCGATGGCTCCATTAGGCAGAGATCAGCCCATTAGCAACAATGATTGTTCACAAGTAATTCCTTTACAGCATTCTTATTTTTCATGACTTGTGCTTTCATCATATTGACTTACACAGCTATTTAAGATAGCAGCCAAGAACATGTGGTGTCTTGTGGATAGGCAACTGAATATTAGTATTACTAAGTTAAATTTTAAAACATATCTTTTGGATAAAATTAAAGGTAAAGGAGAAGTTAAAAATCTGGTTATTAACCGACATTTTTGGTTTTGCCCCCATTTCAGGTGATTTCCCCTTCACTCACTTCCGTTCCTATAGGTGGCACTAAAAATCCTATAAAATTAGGATCGCATGGAGTTACTTACAGGTGATGTTCTGCCATGATTAGAGCCGATTTCTCCTTTGCACTCCTTTCACTTTATTGTCTAATATATTGTTCTTATCTTCCTCAAGGCCACTTTTAGCTGATATTATCCAGATAGAGAATGTCAGTGAGCTCTGTAAAGTTTTGGTTCAAGTATCAAGTCAAGCTGCTGGAGAATTCTTAGGTATTGATTTCTCCAAAACAGTAATATGTGACTCATTGGACAAAGATTACTGAACTGTGTTGTGCTCGCTAGCACATACTATTCTTCTATGGCCATGCCAATCATCTTCTGGCCACAATGACTTGTTCTTTGAGGAAATACTGAATGACTTGTTGATTTACCATCAAATAGTGGGAAATAAACCTTCTCACATACAGTTCAAGGGATTTGTTTTGTTGCTCCACGTGAAGTCGTAAAGTAAATTTGCACAGACCTTAATAGTAGAAGTGACTATCCGACACTATGGGCAAATCTTCTCGATTAGTACCAAGTCCTCGTAAGATGCTAGCGAGGAACTTTGGATGTTTGCTTCTGTGTTTGAATGAGAACCGCAACATATATAACATTTGTTGCTAGTGGTATATTTCACTGAAGGATGTAGTGGTGATAAATGCCTATTTGTATTTACTTCTTATCAGGATATATTTTCTCAACATCTCATTACTATTTCAGATTCAGGTGGTAAGGAGAACACTAACAGAAGAAAGTTAGATCGAGCACAGAGTTGCCTTTCTTCTACAAACCATGACACAGAAGCAGTTCCGAAACAACATGATGAACAAGTGTGCTCAACAGAAAACAGTTTAACTGCGGTTCCTATTACTGAAGAAAGGGCAGGAACCTCAAGCTCTGACCCTTCTAATACATGGAAGGATAACAGGAGACCTGTGTCCCCTGGAACCGATGCACTGATGTGTAACGAGCAGGATGAGCTTTTGTGGACATCAAGTGTTGCAGCTGCAATTCCCTCTACCACCAAAGAGAAACTGCCAGACATTTACAGAGAGCAAGAGAAGCGTATCCTGACAAATTTGCTTCACTATCTTCGTGATCTTTCGAACTGCGGAAGACTTCAAGGTGAGTGCTTGCAGCGGCACGACGTCATCAAGTTCTGTAGATAGAATAGTAGCCATTTATCCAAATATGAGATGCTGAAAGAATCTAAACCTGTAGTTATTATTTGACACTCTTTTTTTCCTAATCAGCACTAGGCCAAATAAGTACTACTATCCGGCATATTTTAACTGCCTTTGTTTCTGCAGAAGAGAAACTCCCTTCGATGCCATTAAAGTTCCACGAGCAGACTTCTGTGGGCAGCATCTGCAATTCTTCAGTAACAAGGGTTGGATAGGTTTCTAGGGTCGGACAAACAGTATGGTAACTTCTCCATTCTCCAGCAAGTATGAAGTCACCAGATCTCTACTAAATGGGAACACGTCAGTCAAAGAACTAAAGATCAGCAACTTAGTTACGTAGTATCATTTCCTGCACCAAAAGGCGAACCTTACACTGCCCTGACAAAACCTGATCGATGTACAGTATTTCGTTTGAGGTTGACTCACTTCTGATAGATGCCTAACCCTTCTATTATTAGCTTTCATTCCTTTTACAGTCTTGAATTATCTGCTTGCCAATTATAGTCTCACCATCCTGGACATGAGCAACTATATAGCACGGGTCACGTGATGCTCTTTTGCGGAATCCATGAATCCAAAGAATTAAGCAGATGATTGAATGTGTGCAACGTTTGAACATCTGCACCTTTTGCCAACATTTTCTGTGTTTTTCTTGCCAAATTTTTGAAGCCGCCTTGTCTATGATTCGCCTTGTCTATGATTGAACGTGTTTTTTCCTTGTTTCCCGGTATTCCATCTTTGTTTATGATTGAACGTGAGTTAGAGGAACTTCCATTGCTTTCCCCAGAAGGCAAAGGGGTTGCGCGGCAACTAGCCAACTACTCGTCCGACAGTATTAATTTTTACATTTGATGCGTACATGGCTCTGTAATTCGCCAGTATATAACTGCAAAAGAGAACAAAGGCTGACGCGCTATACTTAAGATATTTAAATTGTTGGCATCTAAAGGAGACAACCCGACCTTAGCTCAGTTGGTAGAGCGGAGGACTGTAGTTGTTGCAGATAAATCCTTACGTCACTGGTTCGAATCCGGTAGATCGGATACATATTTTACCATTTTGTATTTACAAATTACATACGAATCGACGAACTCGTGAAATTGAGACACTCCGGAATTGTTGTGCTATTCTTTCTCTACCAAATTTGTTGTACGCCTCTCGAAATACTTGAACTTGTTGCCGCGCAATTCCATAAGTCCCCACGCTCCTAGGTCGGATATATTTTACCATTTTGTATTTATAAATTACAAATTCCACACGATCGACAAACTGGTGAAATTGAGACACTCGTGAATTGTTGTGCTATTCTTTCTCTACCAACTCTGTTTGTAGCTCTCTAAATACTTTTACCAAATTTGTTGTGCTATTCTTTCTCTACCAATTTTGTTGTGTGGCTATCGAAATACTTGAACTTGTTGCCGCGCGATTCCATAGGTCCCCACGCTGCTAGGTCAGATATATATTTTACCATTTTGTATTTACAAATTACAAATTCCATACGATCGACAAACTCATGAAATTGAGACACTCGTGAATTGTTGTTGCGCTATTCTTTCTCTACCAACTCTGTTTTGTAGCTCTCTAAATACTTTTACCAAATTTGTTGTGTGGCTCTCGAAATACTTGAACTTGTTGCCCTGCAATTCCATAAGTTCCCATGCTGCTAGTCCGTGTCGCCGATGAACTTGAACCCATCTTCATGCAGTCGCGCAGCGTGGCCTCAGCCGTGCCACACGCCACCACGTCCGGTTTTGGTGTCGCCGTCTTGTCCACAGGGTCAGGATAGCGCGCGGTAACCGCCGCCTCAAACTTATCGTCGCATCTAGCGAGGCAGAGGAGAGTATCGATGGTCCCATTGATTATCGAGTCTGGATACGGCAGGTCTGGGGCCTTGGCCGCACGGCCGTATGATTTGTACACGCCGCCGGTAGCCTGCATGCAGCTGCGCAGTGCCACCGTCGCCTCAGTGCACGCCTCGATCGGAGTTCGGTGAGGTTTGTATCGCTACAGCCGGGTCGTCGTCGGTCTTGGGGTAGCACGCAGCGGCCAGGGCGTTGAACTGATCCCGCATCCAGCCATGCAGACGAAAGGCTTGACTATCCAGTTGATTGTGTGACCGGGAGTCGACCGAGGGGATCTAGACGCGCTCTTCATGATCGATCGATGAGCGAGAACTATGCGTGTGTGGGACGTTAAAGTTGTGTCAATATGATATGATTGTTAAGTAAACTATCTTTTCCCTCCCCATTTTCTATTATTATGGTGTCTAACGAAATATCGTCTTAGAAGTATAAACTACTCGAATATCACACTTGGAAGCAAACGATATATATTGGTTGATATCACTTAGTGATATAGGATTGGATATTAAGATGTCAAAGGAATGTTTAGGGTTTAAAAGGATTTACACAAGTGTAGTGGTTCACTTGTTTATCAAGTAGGAAGTGAAGTCGTTTGATGGTGTAGAGTCATATATATATATATATATACCTAAGGTATGGATTAGGTATCAAATGGATGGAGTTTATCCTTTAAGAAGATATTGTTATCAAGTGATGGCAACTTGATCAATGTAAAAGTAAGTGTGATGGATCATGATGCTTGGGGTCATGTTCCTCATGTATTCTTGTGGTTATTGCAAGTGTCAAGGTGTGATCACTTGTGGAAATGGTCGTTAAGTGGTGTTTTTTAGGAGAATGAAGTAATAATTCAATACAAGTGGAATTCACACATTCAAACAATGATAGGTATTTCACTCAAGACAATCAATTTACTATTTTACTTGTGATCACTCATTCAAGATTCATTCATAAAGATTTAAACAAGGAAGGTCAAAATGGTTTAGGCATAGGAAGTCAAACAAATTGATTTGGTTTGAGTTATTTTTAAAGTATTTATTTAAAAGGGTTGTTTGAATTATAGTTTTTGTATTTGAGAGTATTATTATTATTTTAAGAGGGTTTATTATGTTCAAACAATTTTATTATTCAATTCAATTTAGGAAGTGTATTTTAGGATTTTAGGGAATTTTTTATTATTAAATATATAGGTCTGGATTTTATTTATTAAGTTTTTTAAAGTTAAATGAAAAATTCATTAAAATTGTAAATAGTGGTTGGAAAATATTTTGGAATGGTTTTATATGATTTAAATTTCATTTTCTAAACCATTTCATATTTTATTCATAAGTTTTATTATATCATTTTAATTCTTGTATTTCTTTAAGTATTAATCCATTTACAATTTTATTCCCTTTTATTTTTAGGTTTTAAAATATTATCATTACAAGTTTATTATTTTTAATGGTTATTATATTTTTTAGGAACTTTAAAGGTATTTAATTGAATTTTAGAGTTTTCAAGTCTTTATTATGTTATTTTTGTTTCATGCAAGTTTTAAAACAAAAGATTATTTGATTATTGTTTATTTTATTTTTATAACTTGTAAAATTAGTTTTTATTATTGGTTATTGTTTTTATTTGATTTTGGGGATTTATTAAGAATTTTGGGTTATTTTTATTTGAGGTTTAAATTATTTTGAAAGAAAACGAACTACATACAGAATAGAGACTTAAGTCCTTAATGGGCCTAGCCCAATGGTCCCTAGTGGACCAAACCAACTCGGTCCAGCCGGACCACGACCTAACGCCGACCGAACATGACCCTCTCCCCTCTCACTCTCACTCATCATGCATGCACACACACATCCCCTCTGCCTCGCCTCGCTCTTGCCCTTCCCTGGCGTCGCGTCCCTGCCCGACGTCGCTGCCACTGTTGCTGCTCTGGCCGCTGCCGGCCCTGCCTCCTCCCCCTTCCTCTCTACCTAATGCCCACCGCCACGACGTTCCCTACACTCTCTCGTGCCCCTCAGCAGCTAAACCTAACCCTAGCTTTGTTGTAGGTCTCGCCGTCATGGCCTCAACGATACGGAACCTCCGGCTGCTCTCCTACATCATCTACGATACCCTCTAGGTCGACCTCGAAACCCATCTCGGTCCCCTAGTGTGGTGATGCTGCTGCCTACTAGTTGTGGCCTCCCTGGCCTTGGTCAAGTAGTAGGTTATGGCTGCCTCCTTCCTCTTCCTCGTCCCTGGATACTACTAAAGGGAATATGCCCGAGAGGCAATAATAAAATGGTTATTATCTTATTCCATGTTTATGATAAATGTTTATTTTGCATGCTATAATTGTATTAATTGTAAATGTTAATACATGTGTGTTTAATAAACAAATAAAGAGTTCCTAGTTATGCCTCTCATATAAACTAGCTCGCTGATTAACAAGATGATCAAGATTTCCTGATCATGGACATTGGGTGTTGTTAATAACAAGGTCACAACATTGGTGCAATGATGTGATGAACATTCATCCGAAGTTAGCATTACGATCAAAGTCATTGTGTTTATATTGCTATAACATCATACGAAGTAATCTTAATCCTTAGACCATGAGATCATATCAATCACTAACACTAGAAGAGTATCTTGATAACATCAAACGTCACACCGTGATAGGGTGACTATAAAGGTGGGTTCAGTGCTACGAAGGTGTTATGTACAGGATCATGGATCAAGAATGGGATTTGTCTATACTGATGACGGATAGATATACTCTGGGCTCTCTCGGTGATATCACATTGAGATAGCTTGCAAGCAAGTGATGTGATCACTAGAATGTTATATCATGGAAACGAGAAAAGAGTGCATGTCGGTAACAAGATCAAACTAGGTATGGGGATACCGATGATCGAATCTCAGATATGTAGCATATCACGATACAAAGGGATTTATTTACGACGTTAAAGGTTCACACGATCACTAGCCATTGTTGAATGTGTGGGAGTCAGTACGGATCTCCAGGTCCCGCTGCTGATTATTGATCGGAGAGGGGTCTTGATCATGTCTGAATTATTTGCGAAGCGTAGGGTGACACACTTAAGGGATACCGACATCATTTGGAGCAAATATGTTTCAGATAAAGATTTAAGAAAGCACTGGAATCATTTCGATGGAAACTGGAATTGTTTCGGGTAAAATTGCAAAAGCTGGTTCTGCATGTGATATTGAAATATTGTAGGGGGTTTTATGTAAATGTTTGTTAATTAATGTAATTAACAAAATTTTGAATAAAATAAATAAAGAGTTTTATTAAATGAGAGATTGCATTAAATTTGACAGAAATTTAATGGAGGTGGGTGGAACTTTGAGTGGAGGCATATTTACGTGAGTGGGAGCTCCACCCACATGAATAATGGAAGAGGTGGGGCACCACCTTGGCTGCCTACTGTCGCCCATCTCCCCTATAAAAGGCCTCCCACTCCTCCTTTCATCTCACACCTCCTCGTGAAAAATCTATCTCCCCCCTATAGAAATCATTCCCCATGGTCTCGGATTACCGAGATATATGTTTTCGGTGGCTTTATCTGGAAAGGAGTTGCTGCTTCCGCTGCTTTGCTAGAGCGAGAGACGGAGGTTGTCGGGTATCTTGAAAATTGAATCAAATCCAAGGAACCGATCCGATCTTTGATCGAGACCGGGTGCCGCGCCCCCGAGGAGAAGATTAATCTCCCGGGGGGGTGGCGCGATGCGGAAGTGGTGGAAGAACCTAGGATCGGCGCCGTGAGGCAAACCGCTCTGATACCATGTAGAAAATATTGAATCACTGGATATTTTGGTGCATTGATTTGACCCTCGTGGGGAGTATATATAGATGTACATGTGATTTCTCACGTTAGGTTAACAATGTCTTTACCTCGGCTCGGTTCTGTGTTTATATATGGCAATTGCCGATTGGATTACATCAGGAGGCATACGTGAGGTTGAGAGAAATCAGGAGATCGATCTGATCTTTATACGAGGAGATCAGATAGTTACATGAAGATATAACTAATTCTGAGTTTATCTCTTCTCCTCACGTACGTACACGCACACATATAGTTACATATGTTACGTGTCATATTAACATGTTTGGTTCGCTAACATCCCTCCTCAATCACAACCTTATTTAGGTTGAGATTGTGTTTAAATTCTTCAAGCTGTCGAGCTGGTAAAGCTTTTGTAAACCCATCTGCCACTTGGTCTTGTGATGAAATAAATCTGATCTCAAGCAATTTGTTTGCAACTCTTTCTCTTACAAAATGGAAGTCTATTTCAATGTGCTTTGTTCTCGTATGAAAAATGGGATTAGCGGAAAGATAAGTAGCTCCCATATTATCACACCATAGACATGATGTTTGCCCTTTAGCAACACCGAGTTCTCCAAGCAAGGACTCAACCCATATGATCTCAGCTGTGGCATTTGTCAAGGACTTGTATTCAGCCTTTGTACTGGATCTGAAAACTGTTGCCTGTTTTCTAGCACTCCAAGAAATTAGGTTAGGACCAAAATAAACTGTAAAACCTCCTGTAGACCTTCTATCATCTACACATCCTGCCCAGTCAGCGTCTAAAAAGGCACTTACTAAGGTGGAAGAGGTTCTCCTTAATGTGAGACCTAGACTAGTAGTGCCTTTGATGTATCTTAGTATTCTTTTCACAGCTATCCAATGAATAGTAGTTGGAGCATGAAGATATTGAGAAACCTTGTTGACTGAGAAGGCAATATCTGGTCTTGTGAGTGTTAGATATTGGAGTGCACCTACAATGCTTCTGTACTTTGTGCCATCTTCTGGTCCAAGTACATCCACTTCAATGGCTGACAGTTTTTCTGAGGGTGAAAGTGGTATTGGAGACACCTTTGAGTCCTTCATACCCACTCTGTTTAACAAGTCCAAAGCATACTTTTCTTGGGTCAGAATAATACCATCATTATATTTCTTAACTTCAATTCCTAGAAAATAATGCAAGTCACCTAGGTCCTTTAACGCATGTTTTTCTCAAGTCTTGAAGAAGTGTAGAAATAGCTTTGTTTGAGGAGCTAGTGACTATGATATCATCAACATATACAAGTACAAAGATGGTGATACCGGACTTGTGGTAAATAAAGAGAGATGTGTCAGCCTTGGAGGGCAAGAAACCAAACTCTTGAAGCTTTGAACTCAATTTGGTAAACCATGCTCTTGGTGCTTGCTTGAGACCATATAACGACTTGTCCAGTTTGCACACATGGTATGGTGCATTTGGATCTTCATAACCAGGTGGCTGCCTCATATAGACTTCTTCTTCTAGAACACCATGGAGAAACGCGTTCTTCACATCTAGTTGTCTTAAGTTCCATCCTTAGGATACAGAAATAGCCAAAACAAGTCTGATAGTAGCAACTTTAACAATAGGACTAAAAGTATCCTCATAGTCTATACCATATCTTTGCTTGAACCCCTTTGCTACTAGTCTAGCCTTGTATCTATCAATGGTTCCATCAACTTTTCTTTTAATTCTATACACCCATTTGCAATCTATAAGGTTTATACCTTTCTTGTGTGGAACTAGATGCCAAGTTTTATTTGAGACTAAGGCATTTTATTCATCATCCATAGCATTTTTCCAATTTTTACTGGCTAATGCTTCCTGTAAATCGTTGGGTTCATTGGATGTATCAGAGAGTCCGTAGCGTACCGTACCATCCGTGTAGACCTTTGGTTTGCTTTTACCTGTTCTTGCACGGGTGCAGTGGACGATATCTGTAGGAGCGGTCGCAGACGGAGTTGTCGCAGAAGATCCCGTCTCCTGGCGAGGAGCAGTCCGACCAGGTGGAAGAGACGGTCGCTGGCACGGATCCTGTCTCCCGTCATCGCGTGTAGCTGCACGCCCGCGAGCGGGAGAGGCGTCGATTGGCCCACTTGGCCTGGCTGGAGACGTCCCTCTCCGTCTGGTCGGGCGCCTGCGTGATACGTCGCGGGGCTAGTTTTCCCCTTCAGCGGACGAGGCGGCGGGCGACGTGGCGTTCGGCTCGTGGCTAGCTCTGGCTGGTGCCTGATGTGACGCGACGTCACGCGCACGGTCGGGCGTGTCCGACACGCCCAGGTCTTCTGCATGTCGCGATCCCGATGTAGATTCATCGGTAATCCCAAGCGAATCTGCTCCGTATCCCGCGCTATTGGTGTCGTTTAGCGACAAGTCCAAGTCACCGCTATTGTATTCCGTTCCGGGGTCTGTTTGCACCGAATTTTCTCCTGTTTGCTGTGGATCCTGTGGAGAATATACAGGGATAACAATAGTAGGATCATTAGGTGTTAGATCAATGCATTGTTCGTCCCCTTGATCTAATTCCGACTGGTTTTGGAGATATTCAGGTAACAGAAGAATTTCTTTACGAAGAAGGGCGCCGGCATTTGGATGAAGGGTGGCAAAAGGGAAAACAGATTCATCGAAGACAACATCACAGAGATGTATACTCGCCCGGTGGATACCTCAAGACACTTGACTCCTTTGTGCATGTTGCTATAACCAAGGAAGACACATTGTGTCGATCTAAAGGAGAATTTCCTAGTGTTGTATGGACGAAGGTTTGGCCAACAGGCACAACCAAAAACACGCAATGAGGATGTTTGGCCAACAGGCATAACCAAACACATGCAATGAGGTTTGGCCAACAGGCACAACGAAAAACACGCAAGGTGTTTCTTTAAGGAGACGTTCGGTGGGTGTTTCATGATTGATAACTTTGGAGGGAAGCATGTTGATGAGATGTGTAGCAGTTAAGAAGGCTTCATCCCAGAATTTTAGTGGCATAGACGCATTGGCAAGAAGAGCTCAACCAACTTCAACTATATGGTGATGCTTGCGTTCTGTTGAGCCGTTTTGTTGGTGGGCATGTGGACATGACACATGATGTGAGATGCCCACTTTTTGGAAGAACGGATTAAGCTTCTCATATTCACCTCCTCAATCTGTTTGCATGGCAATGATTTTGCGATCGAATTGTCGTTCAACAAGGTTTTGGAAATTCTGAAAAACTTGAAAAACTTCAGATTTTTTCTTGAGAAGATAGATCCATGAAAATTTAATATAGTCATCAATGAAACTTACATAATATGAAAAAAGGCCAACATAAGTAGGTGCCTTTCCCCACACATCGGAGAAGACAAGTTCTAGTGGGGCAGTAGACATACTAGTGGATCTATTATAAGGGAGTTGATGACTTTTTGCTCATTGGCATGAATCACACACAGACTCGATTCTAGATTCATTGGAACAAGGAAGCTCAAATTTGCTAAGGACACGTTGAACGACGTTAAAAGAAGGATGAGCCAGCCGATCATGCCACCTTGTAGCTGAAGGCTTGGTGGTGCTAAAAACTTGTTTATTTGGACTTGATGATGATGATGGCACCAAGGGGTAGAGACAACGAGAGCATCTCCCCTTAAGAAGAACTTTCTTTGTTTCCTGATCCTTCACATAAAAATGCCACAGGTGAAATTTAACAAAGACATTATTGTCTCGAGTGAGACGATGAATGGAAACAAGATTTTTTGTGGCACTAGGTACATGAAGAACATTGTTAAGATGAAGAGATTTTGATGGGGATTCAATAAGTGCATGACCAACATGTCTAATGTCCATACCCGTCCCATTAGCCGTGTGAATTTTTTCACAGCCATTGTACTTATCCTTGATGGCGAGTTTGTCAAGCTCGCCGCTGATGTGGTCGGTGGATCCAGAGTCACCGTACCAGTTGGTGTCGATTCCGTAGGAGGCGGCATTCGCGCCTCTCTCCTCTTCTTCTCCTTCATCATCGGAGTAGTGATGCTAGCCGATGACCCACAAGTATAGGGGGTGTATCGCAGTATTTTCGATAAGTAAGAGTGTCGAACCCAACGAGGAGTAGAAGGTGCTGGCTAGTGGTATGGATCAGGAATTCTCTGCAAATACTTAGCAAACGGATTTTTAGGGGGTTTCGATAAAGCAAGTAAACAAAGTATGAGTAAATAAAAGACAGTAGGAATAAATGCAGCAAGTCGCCCAATCCTTTATGCAGCAAAGAACAAGCCGGATGTATTACTTAAGATGACCAAACGTTCTCGAGGACACATGGGAAGACTGTCAAGTGCTTTCGCTTCATATAGTCGATTAATCTTCTTTAGCTTGCTAAGTGTTGTGTGGGTGAACCTGTGCTAATGTACCGCCCCATCCAAGACTAATACATACTTGTGATTATACCCCTTGCAAACATCCGTAAGTACAATAAAGTAATTAAGGTAAAACCTAACCACAGCTTTAAACTCTAAGACCCTTACGTCCCTTGTGCAATGGTTTCCTAACGGGGGTTCAGGTTTCTGTCACTCCGGCAACCCCTACGATTAGTAGCCAAATACACAATGCATTCCCCTAGGCCCATATAGGTGAAGTGTCATGTAGTCGACGTTCAAATGACACCATTAGAAGAAGTACTCCACAACTTAAATAACAATCTATTGAATCTTTCTCAACACAACTCCACTACTAACAATAAGACTTCTCCCATGTCCTCAAGAACAAAACGAACTACTCACAAGACATCATATGGATCATGATCAGAGATGGAATAATGATGTATAACAATCTGAACATAAACAATAATTCAATGGTTCACTCAATAGCATCAACTACAAAGAGTAATCAACACCGGGAAAGTTTCCCCTATGAAGTATAGCAAGATTCAACCAATTGTTATAGCAATATGGAGATGGTGATGAGGGTGCTGATGGTGATGATGGTGGTGATGATGATGATGATCCCGATGAAGTCCAGCTTGATGGTGTTGTTGATGGCGATGATCTTCCCTCTCCGGGAAGGAATTCCCCCGGCAGAAATCTGTCTGTCGGAGAGATCTTTCTCTCTCGGTGTTTTCCGCCCCGCAGAGGCGGTGGAATCTTTCTGTGGTCGCTCTCCGAGTCTTAGGGTTTCGTGGGGATGATATACACCAGAGGGGAGAAGCTGGAGTGGGCCAAGGCGGCCACACCACCTCCAGGCGCGGCCTAGGCCTGCCCGCGCCATGGGGTGGTGTGGGCCCCCTGTGGCCCACCTCCACTCCATCTTCTGGCATCCTTAGTCTTCTGGAAAAATAGGATTTTCCGTATATTTTCTCGGATTTTCTGATCTTCGCGAATTTTGCCTCCAAACAGCACCTTTTCCATCAGAATCCTGACTGCAGCGGTCCATGCTCCAAAAGTCATCAACCATGCAAAAACAGATGAAATAACATAAGTATAACCTCTCAATACGAAATATATCAATGAATAATAGTGAATTAAGACATAGAATAGTGATGCAAAATGGACGTATCAGCTCCCCACAAGCTTAGACTTCGCTTGTCCCCAAGCGAAACTGAGCTCAATAAACATGACCTCAGGTTTATGGAGTGAAGATTCGATAAAGGAATATGGACAAGAAGCATCACATTCATCAAATACATAGATCATAATAGAGGACAACTCACTATTATATAACTCAACTTGCAATGAGTAAAGGAAACACAATAAAGATACATAGAGTAAATCATAATTGGTAATGGCAAACTTAGCTCTTGGTCGAAGAATAGTTGGTAATTTGCTGGAGTTCACAAATAGCTGGTTTTTCAATGATAGCTTTCAAAGTAGTAAACATCAAGATACGAGCAATGTGCAAAACAAGGAACATAAGCGACATGAATGAATGCATCATCATATGAATGAATGAAACACATCAACTCAAAATACTTGCTGAGGTAGAAGGGAATAGGTTTACTGACTCAACTACAAAATAAAAGAAAGGCCCTTCGCAGAGGGAAGCAAGGATTTCAGGTCTCATAAAGAGCTCCCAAAAATTATGATACTTACTAGCTTTCAGCTCTCATTGCATCTTTAGGTGATTAAGGTTAAAGTGACACAACTAAGAGGATATGCTTGACAAGTTATAAGTTGAAATCTCATGCCCCTTACTTATGAGTACTGATCCTCATGCTACTCAACTTCAGTCACGAGCAAGCTCTTGTCATTGTAAATATATGCGTATCATTGAGAACCGCCAACGGGGTACCCCTTGCACATGACACATGAGCTATCCCATAATCAAAATGACAAGGCAAGCCGACAGTGAGCATCTCAGCGATCTTTTTATTTGCTATTTGCATAGGTTTTTATTGAGGATGCTTCATAGAATGCACACTATAGTTATGCCGCAAGTTTCCACCATGATTAGGCATGGCTTAGGCTAGCGGCCCAAGCGTTTCTCTAACACACATATAAACTCCATGATTTTACAAGTTCCACCTTTATTTCACACCGCCGGGATCCATAAGCAAAAAAACATGATATCAACTAATTACAAGTACCAATTGAAGTGTTGAAAGCGGTCCCCATGATACATGGTTTGACTAACTTCAACTCATAAAGCGCAAGCATATACGCAACAAACAAGGACCCAATGGTTCAAGTTTATTAAATGCAAGAAAGTAAAGTGTGCCATCAAGTTCGTGAGAGATTTAATCACTAATTTTCACATAACAAGTTTAATTTGGGAGGTAGATAAAACAAGAATTTACTTGGAATAGCAATAATGCTACTAGGTAGGTATGGTGGACGCAAATGTCAAAGGTTTTGGTTTAAAGGAGGTGGATGCACGAGAAGAATACCCTCTCAGTACAGGTTTTTGGCTAGTAAGGCTGGGTAGCAAGTATAAGAGTTGAAGGAAACAAACAAACATACAAGTGATAAAAACAAACATGCAATATTCCTTGGAAGCACAAAAGATCTTAACCAGAGAATACTAAACTTATGAGCAAACCAAGAAAGAAAGATGATGGAATTATTTCTCTTTAGAGTACTTCTATCTTTTCTTTTCAACTCTCAAAAGTAGTGTGCTACTGACCGAGCCAGGTTTGCCAAAACCAACTAAATTAACTCAATGATCCCAAAGTGATACCAATACTAACAACAAGATCAATCATATAACCACGAATTGAAAACTAACATAAGTTATGCAAAAGAGTGAATGATAGAACTTCTCATTAATATTCCATAACGGAAACTCACACCAAGGGATACAAATCTAACGAGAGAGGGGACACTTCCATAATGCAAACCATACTACATAATAACTCCTCTATTCATGATATGACTCTACTAAAAAGGTAAAAAGATAGAAGATAGTGATATGATACCGCGGCACTCCCCCAAGCTTGGAACAAACCAAGGGGATGCCAAACCTAATGACAAATTACTCCTTCGGTGGTGGTATCTTCTCATCTTCGTCCGTCTTCCAGGGTAAAGGCTTCCCATCAACAAAGGACATCGTGGTTTACAACATCCTGAAACTTGCGGCAGCACTTATGCGTTTAAATCTAGCTTCATACTCACAGTTTTGATTTTGAACGTCATAGAATTGTGCTTGCAGTTCGTTGGTTGTTTGGTGGAGTGAAAGGACTTCGTCTTTGAGTTCAGCAGTCTCCTTTTGGTGCCCGGCGATGAGTTCAGAACAAATCTTATGGATGATGTCCACTTCGCGCTCCGCCATCTTCCTGTACCTAAAGACTTCTTGCTCCAATGCTTCCATCCTATCCTCCAGACTTCCTTCACCTTTAGGGCCTTGAACCTCCTTAATCCGGACCTCCCCACCTTCGAGCAACAACTCCTTGGGATGAATGTTCAATTCTCTCATGTATGGGTTGATGATATCCTCTAAAGAATCTCTCTTGGATGATCCAGAGGAAGACATTGTGGCTCCAAATCTGGGATTCTACCTGGCAGAAACAGATCAAAACGAAAACACGACGAAAACATGATATACGTACCTCAGAAGATCCGGGGGGTTATATATTACGAAGTTTCATATCAAAAGGAAGGTACTGGGCGAAAACGGGTCGGAAACGGAGTCCTGGGTGGCCTCACCACCTAGTGGCGCGGCCAGGGGAGGGTCCATGCCATGGGGTGGTGTGGGCCGCCCCGGCTCCGGTTCCGTCCCTTTTTCGCTTCGAAACTTTCCATATCGACTGAAAACCGCAAAAATATAGTTGTATTGTATTTTCCCGGAACTTTTCTTACCAGAACTGTTACCTACATGAAAACAGACTCTGCAGGTCTCTGAATTTAGTCCTCAATGAATTTCTCTAGAGTTATAACTTGAAAGGCATCAACATCTTCATTGTAAGAATCTCCAGCAATATAGTGTTTGAGTCGCTGTCCATTCACTACTTGTGTAGTATTATCTTTTAGAGAAGAAATTTTTATTGCTCCTGAACGGTATACTTCTTCAATGATGAAAGGTCCTTCCCATTTTGATAGTAGCTTACCTGCAAAAAATCTGAGACGAGACCTATACAATAGAATTTTCTCACCAACATGAAATTCTCTCTTAAGTATTCGCTTGTCATGCCATCTTTTAACTTTTTCCTTAAAGAGCCTAGCATTCTCATAGGCTTCATTCCTCCATTCATCTAAAGAACTTAAGTCAAATAATCTTTTCTCACCAGCGAGCTTACAATCTCTATTTAGTTCTTTCACTGCCCAGTAAGCTTTGTGTTCTAATTCTAAGGGTAGGTGGCAAGCTTTCCCGTAAACCATTTTATAAGGAGACATTCCCATAGGATTTTTGTAAGCAGTTCTATCAGCCCATAAAGCATCATTCAACTTCTTAGCCCAATTTTTTCTAGACCTATTAACAGTCTTTTGCAAGATAGATTTAATTTTTCTCTTTGATAACTCTACTTGCCCGCTAGTTTGGGGGTGATAAGCTGAAGCAATTCTATGATTAACATCATACCTAGCGAGGGTCTTCCTAAAACCGCCATGAATGAAATGAGAACCCCCATCAGTCATGAGATACATAGGCACTCCAAACCTAGGAAAGATAACATCCTTAAGCATTTTTAGAGAGGTTTCCCCGTCAGCACTTTTCGTAGGAATGGCTTCTACCCACTTAGTAACATAATCAACGGCAACAAGAATATGAGTGTATCCCTTCGAAGGAGGGAAAGGACCCATAAAGTCGAATCCCCAACAATCAAAAGGTTCAATAACTAGAGAGTAGTTCATAGGCATTTCATTGCGTCTAGAAATATTACCAACACGCTGACATTCATCACAAGATAAAACAAATTTTCTTGCATCTTTAAAAAGGGTGGGCCAGTAGAAACCTGATTGTAGTACCTTTTGTGCAGTTCTATCTCCTGCATGATGTCCTCCATAGGCGCTACCATGGCATTTACGTAATATCTCTTTTTGTTCATATTCTGGAACACACCTTCACATAATACCATCAACTCCTTTGTATAAGTGTGGGTCATCCCAAAAATAATGCCTCAAATCATAAAAGAACTTTCTTCTTTGCTGAGCTGTAAAAGTTGGAGGCAAATACTTGGAGACAATAAAGTTAGCATAATCAGCATACCAAGGGCTTCCTCGCGATCTCACCCCTACTGCGGCTAACTGTTTATTTGGGAAACTATCATTAACAGGCATAGGATCAAAAGAGATGTTTTCCAAACGAGATAAATTATCATCTACAGGGTTTTCAGCACCCTTCCTATCTACTATGTGTAGATCAAATTCTTGTAAAAGGAGTACCCATCTAATAAGCCTAGGCTTAGCGTCCTTCTTCGTCATAAGATATTTAATAGCAGCATTATCAGTATGAATGGTTACTTTTGAGTCCACAATATAGGGCCTAAACTTATCACAGGCAAAAACAACAGCTAGAAATTCCTTTTCAGTAGTGGCATAATTCCTTTGAGCAGCGTCTAGAGTCTTACTAGCATAATGAATAACGTTTAACTTTTTATCAATACGTTGCCCAAGGGCAGCCCCTGCAGCAAAATCACTAGCATCACACATTATTTCAAAGGGTAAACTCCAATCAGGTGGTTGAACAATAGGGGCTATAGTTAAAGCCTTCTTAAGAGTTTCAAAAGTTTCCCTACAATCATGATCAAAAACAAAAGGTACATCTTTTTGAAGAAGATTAGTGAGAGGTTTTGATATCCTAGAGAAGTCTTTAATAAACCTCCTATAGAAACCAGCATGACCAAGGATACTACAAATACCTTTGATGTCTCTTGGACATGGCATCTTCTCAATTGCCTCAACCTTAGCTCTATCAACTTCTATGCCTCTTTCAGAAACTTTATGCCCAAGAACAATCCCTTCATTAACCATGAAGTGGCATTTCTCCCAATTAAGAACAAGATTAGTTTCTTCACATCTCTGCAAAACTTTATCAAGGTTGTGCAGACAATTATCAAAAGAAGTTCCATAGACAGAAAAGTCATCCATGAACACTTCTACAATTTCCTCACAAAAACCATGAAAGATAGCAGACATGCACCTTTGGAAGGTAGCAGGAGCATTACATAAACCAAAAGGAATACATCAATAAGCATAAGTTCCATAAGGGCAAGTAAAAGTAGTTTTTTCTTGATCTTGTTGTTTAACAGCAATTTGAGAGAAACCAGAATAACCATCAAGAAAACAAAAATGGGTCTTTTTAGACAACCTTTCCAACATTTGATCAATAAAAGGAAGCGGGTAGTGATCTTTCTTAGTAACTTTATTGACTTTCCTGAAATCAATGCACATCCTATAGCCTACCACTATTCTTTGAGGAATAAGCTCATCATTATCATTAGGGACAACGGTAATACCTCCCTTTTTAGGAACACAATGAACATGACTAACCCATTCACTATCAGCAATAGGGTAAATAATACCAGCATCAAGGAGTTTCAATACCTCATTCCTTACCACTTCCTTCATCCTAGGATTTAAACGCCGTTGGTGCTCCACTACCGGCTTCGCATCTGGTTCTATGTTGATAGAGTGCTGACACATAGTAGGTGAAATCCCTTTTAAATCATCCAGAGTATAACCCATAGCTCCTTGATGTTTCCTCAAAACTTCCAATAACCTTTCTTCTTCCTTTCCTGGAAGTTTAGCGCTAACAATAACATGATATATCTTTTTATCATCAATATAAGCATATTTAAGATCATCAGGGAGAGGTTTTAGATCGAAAACAAGATCCTTTTTAGGTGGCATCGTGGTACCCAAGTATTCTACATGCAAGTCGTGCTTAAGCATCATAGTTTGATAATGGAGAATCCTGTCAATCTCATTCCTTTCTTCAATGAAGATTTCACTTTCATGGTCTTCCATAAATTGCTGCAAAGCATTGTTAGGAGCAAGAGAAATAGAAGCAAGTTGTTCAACCCTAAAATCCTCATTATGGGTTTCCTCTTCGCAAGGTTCTTTAGCAAATTTCGAAAAATTAAACTCATAAGATTCCCCATCGAACTTAGTCAAGATTGTCTCCCTCTTGCAATCAATAATAGCTCCACAAGTACTTAAGAAAGGTCTACCGAAAATGACAGGGTAGGTTTTACTAGCAGCCGAACCAAGTACTAGAAAATCAGCCGGGTACTTAATCTTACCACAAAGAACTTCCACGTCTCGTACAATACCAATTGGAGAGATGGTCTCTCTATTAGCAAGGTGAATAACCACATCAATCTCTTCCAACTCACAAGGACTGATTTCATGCATAATTTCTCTGTAAAGCTCATAAGGAATAGCACTAGAACTTGCACCAATATCACACAAACCATAATAGCAATGATCACCAATTCTAACAGAAAGCACAGGAACACTAGCCTTTTTAGTTCTATTGGGATGTGAAACAATATTAGAAGCATCCTCACAAAAGACTATGTGCCCATCTTCTACGCTTTTAGTGACAAGGTCTTTCACAATTGCTACCACAGGTTCAATGTTTATTTGTTAATCAGGTTTTACAGTTCTTTTTTCACTTTTGGTGATTACATTAGTTATCATAGGATGGTCCTTTACCTTTTCGGGGAAGGGAATCTTCTCGATATAAGGTTCGGGTAAGATGGGATCAATAATGCAATACTCAGCACTTCCAATAGGAGCATAGTCAACAATATCTTTGTAAGGTGCATGGTATTTGTTCCATCCCCTTTTTGGAATTTCGATATAGGAAGCAAAAGCTCTAAAGAAATTTGTAATAACTTGCAAATCAAGACCAAGATTCAATGCATTCATAATCATAATTTATACCTGACTTTCTATCTTTGTCATTCTCCCAAGCTTCAGCATTGTCTTGAATACAGTCCAGAAGATCCCATTTAGCTTCTTCTTCCATGCGAGTGAATGATCCAACGCAAGAAGCATCCAATAAATCCTTGTCATGTAGAGGGAGCCTTGCATAAAAGTTGTTGATAATAATATTGTTGGGGAGCTCATGAATGGGAAATTTGAGCATTAGTAACTTCAATCTCCCCCAAGCTTGAGCTGTACTCTCTCCATCAAGATGCCAAAAGTTGTATATTTGATTCCGATCTTTATGAATCTCACTAGGAGGATAAAACTTTGAATAAAAGAGAGGCACTATTTCCTCCCATTCCAGAGCTTGACCATTCTTCAGCAGCTTATACCATTCCTCGGCTCTTCCTTCTAGTGATAATGAGAATAACTTCTTCTTAACTTGATCTGTAGTAATACCTGCACACTTGAACAACCCGCATAATTCGTGTATAAAGAGTAAATGATCACCGGGATGGACAGTTCCATCCCCAACATAATAGTTATCCATAACATGATCAATAATTCTTGTAGGTATTTTGAAAACATCATTCTCAGCAGGTGGTGGCTTATCTACTACCTTAGGAGTGGTAGTAGCATTACCAAATAAGAAACTCGGTCAATTATCCATAACGAAAATAAAGCAACTAGTAGAAATAAACAATACTCACAGTAGAAGTTTCCTTTACCAGTTCCACTCTCCAATAGTGCTTCACTCCCTGGCAACGGTGCTAGAAAATAGTCTTGATGACCCACAAGTATAGGGGGTGTATCGCAGTATTTTTGATAAGTAAGAGTGTCGAACCCAACGAGGAGTAGAAGGTGCTGGCTAGTGGTATGGATCAGGAATTCTCTGCAAATACTTAGCAAACGGATTTTTAGGGGTTTTCGATAAAGCAAGTAAACAAAGTACGAGTAAATAAAAGACAGTAGGAATAAATGCAGCAAGTGGCCCAATCCTTTATGCAGCAAAGGACAAGCCGGATGTATTACTTAAGATGACCAAACGTTCACGAGGACACATGGGAAGACTGTCAAGTGCTTTCGCTTCATATAGTCGATTAATCTTCTTTAGCTTGCTAAGTGTTGTGTGGGTGAACCTGTGCTAATGTATCGCCACATCCAAGACTAATACATACTTGTGATTATACCCCTTGCAAACATCCGTAAGTACAAGAAAGTAATTAAGGTAAAACTTAACCACAGCTTTAAACTCTAAGACCCTTACGTTCCTTGTGCAATGCTTTCCTAATGGGTGTTTAGGTTTCTGTCACTCTGGCAACCCCTACGATTAGTAGCCAAATACACAATGCATTCCCCTAGGCCCATATAGGTGAAGTGTCATGTAGTCGACGTTCACATGACACCACTAGAAGAAGTACACCACAACTTAAATAAAAATCTATTGAATCTTTCTCAACACAACTCCACTACTAACAACAAGACTTCTCCCATGTCCTCAAGAACAAAACGAACTACTCACAAGACATCATATGGATCATGATCAGAGATGGAATAATGATGTATAACAATCTGAACATAAACAATAATTCAATGATTCACTCAATAGCATCAACTACAAAGAGTAATCAACACCGAAAAAGTTTCCCCTATGAACTATAGCAAGATTCAACCAATTGTTACAGATATATGGAGATGGTGATGAGGGTGCTGATGGTGATGATGGTGGTGGTGATGATGATGATGATGATCCCGATGAAGTCCAGCTTGATGGTGGTGTTGATGGCGACGATCTTCTCTCTCCGGGAAGGAATTCCCCCGGCAGAAATCTGTCTACCGGAGAGATCTTTCTCTTTCGGTGTTTTCCGCCCCGCAAAGGCGGCGAAATCTTTCTGTGGTCGCTCTCCGAGTCTTAGGGTTTCGTGGGGATGATATACGCCAGAGGGGAGAAGCTGGAGTGGGCTAGGGCAGCCACACCATCTCCAGGCGTGGCCTAGGCCTACCCGCGCCATGGGGTGGTGTGGGCTCCCTGTGGCCCACCTCCACTCCATCTTCTGGCATCCTTAGTCTTCTGGAAAAATAGGATTTTCCGGATATTTTTCCGGATTTTTTTGATCTTCGCGAATTTTGCCTCCAAACAGCACCTTTTCCATCAGAATCCTGACTGCAGGGGTCCATGCTCCAAAAGTCATCAACCATGCAAAAACAGTTGAAATAACGTAAGTATCACCTCTCAATACGAATATATTAATGAATAATAGTGAATTAAGACATAGAATAGTGATGCAAAATGGACGTATCACCAGCATTTCCAAGCAGGGTGGTCGGGCTTGCCGCATATCTGACATACGATGCGGTCGTCCTTGCCCTTGCCACTTTTGGTGCCTCCACGGCGACCGTTGCCGCCGCCTCCTCCTCCTTGCCGTGGTCGTCCTTGGCCACGGCCATAGCCATAGCCGCCGCCGCCTTGTCCACAGTGTGCCCCTCTGCCACCACGACATCTGCCACGTCCTCGCGCGGCAGCGTTGGCAGAGGAGTTGCCGGTGTCGATGCCGATGCCCAACATCTCCATGTGGTTGTCGTAGGCGGTCACCTGTGCATAGAGTTCGCTCACCGTGATCTTGTGGGAGGGATTGGCTCCGATGGCGGCGAAGAGGGGGTTGTATGGATCATCAAGCCCTGCAAGCAGGTACTCGACGACCTCATCTTCTTCAATCTTGCGACCCGCAGCTGCGAGTTCGTCGACGACGGCCTTCACCACAGCAAAGTACTGCGGCGTCGTCTTTCCCTCCTTCATGTTCGCCAGCTTGATGCGGAGAGTGGCGATGCGTGTCCGGGACTAGTCGGCAAACATTGCCGTCACGGCCATCCAGACTGTGGCCGCAGTCTTCATCCTGATACAGGAGATCATAATCTCCTTGGACAGAGAATTAAGCAGGTAGGAGAGGACGTTTTGATCCGTTTGCATCCATACCTCGTAGGCGGGATTGACCTGCTCGACCTCCTTGTCGTTGGCGTCCTTGGCGGTGATCGTCTTTGCCGGCGCAGCATAGGATCCGTCGAGGAATCCCATCAGGCCGCGCCCCCGCACCGCCGGCAGCACCTGCGTCTCCCACAGCAGGTAGTTCTCTCTTGTCAACTTCTCCGCTGTCCCTTGGCTCGGGAGAGGATTGGTCAAGGCAGCCATGGCAGCAGAGGATGATGAGGACGCAAGGCACATATTTTTATTTGGCTAGATGTGTTTTTGGAAGACTAGCTCTGATAAAGGTATAGCATTAATTGCTCGGCAGGATAGATAACAAAATGTTACTAGTTGGAGTCGAATTCGTATAGTACTACACACGAACGTCGGTCGGTGCGTGCGTGCGCCTATAAAACAAAGGAAAGATAGCAGGCCAGAAAATCATCAAATTAATCGTCCCTGCCAGAAGAACAACTCTATCTGACGCTGCACCATCCTCGTTCGTACAGACAGTTCCCTCAACGATCGTGGTCTCGTCGTCATGGAGAGCAGCGCATCGCCATCCTCTTCCTCGCCTCGTGATCATCCGCAGCCACCGGCCGTGGGCGCCACCAGTTTCGGTCCAGTGATCGGGATCGTACTGGCCGCCGAAGACGAAGTGCTGAAAGCTCTGTCCACGGACATCGGGGTCGCCATGGGGCTGAAAGCTCTGTCCATCGGGTGCGGGCCGGAGGAGGACGCCGCGCTTCACGCGTGCTACGGCTACGACGAGGGCGCGACCACGCCTGAGAAGAAGGAGGCGTGCGACAAGGCGGCCGACACGCTGCGCAAGTGCTTGGAGCACAAGGTCGACATTGTCAAGGCGATCGCGGCATGGGCACGCGGCGACGACGAGGACTGCCCGGCCGGGCCAGCAAGTACAGAAGCCTCCGTACCGTAGTAGGTCATTGTGCATGTTTTTTTCTTCTACTATCTTGTCAAACTTTAGATCATAGGCTGTTATCGTTTTGCTGTTTTTCTTTTATGTAAGAATCATGCGACGAGAGTATATATTCGCAAAAAAGAAAAAGATCATATGCGAGAGAGGCAGAGAACTGAGTTGAACCAACGGTTCTGACCTCCATGATCTAGATATTGCAGCGTCTAGCTAGGTCATCTTAATCATAGATCTTGCAAGGTTGTTACTATCCCGATACTTACTTTTGCCAAGATACTACTTTTGCCAACCGGAAAAGCAAAACCACACACTTTTTCGGGTCCCTGTCTTATCTAAGGAGTGCGACAAGGCGGCCGACACGCTGCGCAGGTGCTTGGAGCACAAGGTCGGCATGGTCAAGGCGGTCGCGGCATGGGCACACGGCGACGAGGACTGCCCGGCCGGCCGAGGAAGTAGTGAAGCCTCCGTACCGTAGTAGTAGGTCACCATTGTGCATGTTTTTTTCTTCTTCTGTCTTGTCCGTCAAACTTTAGATCATAGTCTGGATTCTCGTAACATCTCATGTGGATCGGCCCCCAGCAGGCTGTTATCGTTTTGCTGTTTTTCTTTTCTGTAAGATCATGCGAGAGAGTATATATTCGCAAAAAAGAAAAAAGAAAAAAGATCATATGCGAGAGAGGCGGAGAGCTGAGTTGAACCAACGGTTCTGACCTCCATGATCTAGATACTGCAGCAGCTAGCTAGGTCATCGTAATCATAGATCCTGCCAGGTTGTTAGTATCCCCGATACGTACCGTCGTATCTTACGATTTTACGATACTACTTTTGCCAACAGATCATGATACGTATCATGGTATCTATAGTATCCCCATATAAAATCGATACTATGCGATCCCACTCTTATGCTAAAATATAACTCACATCGAGACACAACATTGTGATGAGGAGAAGAACAAAGGTTGATTTGAGTCGCAAGAAAATCTAGTTATATAAATAACATTACTTTTATGCGATATCAGAATAAAAACGAGTTTGTACTTTTTCATAAAAATACTTAATTTCAATTGCATTTGAGGTACTTTTTCAATATATACATGGATAACATGGAAAAATAAAATCGCATGGTATTATGATACTACGGTACAATTCTACCGATCCGATACCGCCGACAAGAAAATCAAACTACCTAGTACACGGATACTGAAAACCTTGAAGATAGGTCCCTTTGGCAGCTGTAAAAAAGATTAATTGTGATTAAAAAAGATTAATTGTTAGTCAGACAGCTCATGCTGGTCACATGCAACGTGTCCTATAAACACCCTCCACTCCGTAAAATTATGAGTTCACCGAAGTGCCAATAAAGTAATCTTCTAGACACTCGGTAAAAAAGAGATTTCAATGTAGTGACATTGTTTTTTGGAAGTATTTTGGACGGGTATTCCGAAAACATAAGTTTGATATTTTGGGTAAAAGGATTATATTAATATTGCGGAGTTACTAATTACATCCAGTCTTCACAAGAACGAACTATCCTAAAGACATATCAGATGCACACAACCCTATTACAAAAGAATAAGAAGAAAAGAAACCAAAATATCCCGCTACGGCGATCAAAACATTGTAACTGTAACACAAAACACTTTCAAGACAACACCCAGAGTCCGCGCTCACAAAACAATACCTTCAACAGGGTTATTGCCAAACACAACTACTTAAGGCCAGACCTTAAATTTTCACGCTAGAGTAAGTCCGTCATCTCAAAAACAATGCCTTCAAACAATACCATTGCCAGATATAACCAATTAAGTCATACCTTGGATTTTACCCTAAAAGATAAGACCATATACTCCTCCTCTGTTGGCACACCTGCTTTCTATTATCGCTGCTACAAGTCAAAAACACCAAGCAAGGACCTCATCACATGCGTATTGCAATCAATCCTGCGATTTGTGTCCGTGCGTTGTGAGCTTACCAGCTAGGAAAGCTAAGGCTAGCTACATACGTATGTGCAAACTTGCGACGTCGCGCCGAAAGCCTTCAAATTCCAATAATTGGTATCAGCGCCTCGTGAAAGATCTCCTAGTAACGGGAGGTCATAGCGACGATGGATGTTGGTGAGTATTCCGGTGCGGATAAAGGATTTGTCGCACAGGTGATGACGCGGTACCCGCGGTACAGCCACGACAACTACATGGTCTGGACGATCGAGATGGAGTGGGCGTTAGAAGGCGCCAGACTCTGGGAGGCTGTCGATCCAGGCGGCGACGAGTTTATAAAGGATGCGTTGAAGTACCACGTGGACCAACAGGCACTCACGGCCATCTGCTCGGTGATGTCGATGGATGTGAAGCAGCACCTGATCTCAAAGAAATCTGCAAAGGAGGTGTGGGATGCGATCAACACGCTAAATCTTCGGCACAAGCGCATCCGTGAGGCGAACCTATAAACCTTGCAGAAGAAGTACGAAAATCTGGAGATGGAAGGAGATGAGACGCTAGACGCGTTTGCTTCAAGGGTCACTACAGTGGTCAATGGGATCTGTGGACTTGGCGAGAAGCTGGAGGAGATCTCTATCATGAGGCGTTTCCTCCGTGTGGCGCCGCCGTGTTACTCGCCCGTTGTCTCGGTGATCGAGCAATGTGTTGATCTCAAGACTCTCATGATGGATGATCTATTTGTACGGTTCAAGGCTCACGACGAGCGGATGAAGATCACCTACATCGACGAGAAAGTGGATGAGCATCTCATGCTTATGGCTCGAGCATTGTTCGCCAAGGAGAAAAAGGGAAATAAAGCATCCGACAGCAGGAGTAATAAAGAAGCTTCTCGCCCAGCGAAAAAGTATATCACAGGGGAGGATGAGGATGAGGCTCCGCCATGGAGGAAGTTTGACATAAAGAAAGTAAGATGTCATAACTACGGTGAGCTCGGTCACTTCAAGAAGGATTCCAAGAAATCGTGGAAGGACAGGGCTCTCATCATCCAGGAAGGAGATGATGGATGATACGTTGTGTAACACCCTCGAATCGGCCCTATGCAAGTTTTAGCCCTTTCCGCCAAACCCGCATAGAAACGATTCAAGGACGTCCACCAGGCACTTTCGTGCGGCTGGAAAACAAAGTAATAACATTACACAACAGTCCTCGATGGGACCCACAGAACAGATATATATACAACAGCGACTTAATAAGTCAAGAATACAGATATACAATACAAAGTCCCAAATCACCTTGAAAACGATACAACGTCCGAGTACGGACAAGATGCAAATGGGGCTAAGAGCCCTGAAGAATAACCAATGGCGTCCATAACCCTGCCCAGGCCAAGCCGGAAGGGTAACCCTGCTAACGACGTCGATCTCAAACCTGCTAAAACAAAAGGGGTGCCGACAAAGGGCAAAGGAAAAAGAGGAGCGTCAGTACTGAGGCCAGTACACGGCGAGGCTAGAATTCGGCGGCTCTCGCCTACATAGGTATGGTGGACTAAAGCGGCAGCGCAACGGCACTAAACAACCTATAGAGACTCAGTGAACTGTCGGCTATTAGAGATAGATAAGAAAGACCTATTCGGAACCAACCTGATAGTAACACCAAACATACCCATCCTGGTATACCCCCTCGAGACCAAACGAGGAAGTCAAACCGAGGAACTCACACAGTTGGCAGTTTTATTCATTCATTTATAGTTGAAACACTTACTAGTCAGATATAGGTAGCATGAGTCATCCTGATAGCATAAGTAGTGGGCAGTTTTAATCACCATTCCGTTATAGTTGGGAACATTTACTAGTCAGATATAATTGTCCTGAGAAATCCCAAACCCAGCAATTGTTGGCACTTTTATCACATTCCATTGGAGTTGCAGTACTTATTAGGCAGGTATAGCATGACACAGATCACCACAGATCCACCAGTTGTTGGCATTTTTAATTTACATTCCGTTATAGTTGAATCTGATTACTAGTCATGTATTGAGTCAAGTTTATAGCACTACTTTAGTTATGCTTGTCTATGATCGAGATGTTGTGCTCCAAGTCGTCCATAACCGCGGACACGGCTTTCAGAAAGTTTTACCCTGCAGGGGTGCACAAATAGCAACACACACTCGATCAACCTCGGAAAAACCAACTCAAAACCCAACGAGGCATTCACGACAAAGCGATCACAGGATTCAGAAATATTTCAGGGGGCAACCCGACTAAGCTACCCGCAACGAAGTCGGCCGGCTCCGGAACGGACCCAGGGTTTGCGACGACGGCTGTAAACGACTGGGAACCCGAAAGTGTGACTGGGCTTGTCGATACCGCGAAAACGTGGCGCGATCCAAAACAGTACAGGTGCTCCACGCACAATCTTAAATAAAGCAGTAACATGGCATAAGTACAGGATAGTAACAAAACCCCAAACTAGTTTGTGGCCCCAAGAAATAGAAATGAATCAAGCTCTGGCTCAGGGGAGTCCACGGCCTCCCGGATGTGGATAGTGCGAAAAATCAAGGAACGGGTATCAAGTACTCGGGGCCTACGGGACACAAGTGAGCGTGGAAGAACCAAATAATATCTATTGCCCACCGATGCCTCTGCATTAGTTATATCTAGCATTTCAATAGTGGTATTTAAAGTCATGATCATCTCCACCAGAAACATCTGCCAGCAATCCATCAACTGTGGTACTTGACAACACGAGATCGCACCTGAGCACGCAACTACGACTCGCAAGGCCAGCTATCTACCAAACACAGGTAATAGGAGGTGTCCAAGGCAATATAGAGGTTGCACGGGATATAACTGGGGTACGGAAACTAAAGCATCGCGACACAGATAGCAATAGATCAACAGGAGGAAATAAAGACTATAAATGCAAAATAGGTAGAAGGGGAAGAGATGCTCGCCTGGGAAACACTGCCGAAGGTTCATTATCCGAAGAACTTGTCGATACTCGCATCCACTCATCGGCCTAATCCGCGAAGAAGCAAACACTAAAAGAAACACCGGATGCAATATTTAATACTACGGCAGAAGATCCGGCATGATTATGATATGATGCATGGCATGGCACAGATGCGGTGCAATTAGGCAATATTAAGCGGAATCGGGGTCCCAGCAATTAATTAATGGTTCAAGTTATTTAGATACCCCGCAAATTAAAGGTTGTATTAACAAGGCAACACATGGCATCGGTTCGCTACACCAATTTAAATGGAGGCGGTATAATGCAAGTATAACCCGCATATGCAGTCCATATTTAATTATGAGGTGAATCGGCATAATGCCCCCAACCCATATGATATGCATGCGAGATGAACAATTAATATGCAACAAGTTTTATATATAGCATTTATAAAATAGGGGCTCGGGAAAAGGTTCACACATCTGGGTTCGGAAGATCTTGGGTTCCGGGGGGTTCGGGGTCCGGTCTCAGGGTTCGACGGGAACGGTGGGGATCGGCGAGGTTCAGACTCGCGACGGAGAACTTGTTGTCGATGGCGAACTTGAATGGATCGGGTACCGGTGGTCTTCGGGCTCGTGTCGGGGAACTTGATGTCCGTGGCGGCGAACTCGGTGCTCCGCGGTGAAGTACTTGTCGTTCCGGTGGCGATCTTGGCGGTCTTCGGATTCGAGTCTTGACGTGGCCTTCGGATCACCGGGATCGGGCTTCGGGGTCTTGGTGGGATCGTGAAGGGTTCGTAGCATGGAAAACAAAAAATTTCTACCGCAAGTACGAACAAAACCCAGAGCTAATCTAGATAAAAGCCAAGATCTAATCTATTAGACATGAGCAACGAGATAGATCGGTACTAACCCTCGTAGAACCGAAAACGTTACGAGATTGGATCTTGTGGTTGATGTAGTCGATCACTTGTCGATCTCAAGATCGTGTGGATGATCCTTCCGGCGCCACGTTCTGGCAGCGCTTCCGTAGTCGGTCACACGTGCGGAGTCGAAGCAGACCTTCCTCTTCCCGTTCCAGCGAGCAGCGGAGGTAGTAGATCTTCTCCACGGAATCCCAGCAGCACGACGGTGTGGTGGTGGTGGTGGAGGAGAGAATTCTGCAAGGCTTCGCCTAAGCCGGAGCAGAGCGAAGGAAGAGGAGAGAGGCGGCGGCTAGGGATTGTTATGGGAGAGTGCTAGGGGGTGGCGCCCCCTCCCTTCTAATTAAAGGAGGGAGGCGCCATGGGAGGGGGAGTCCTAGTAGGACTCCCCTCCCTCCTTGGGCCGGCGGATTGGGAGGGGGGAGGAATCCTCCTCCCCACGAATCCGTGTCTTGCCCCACAATGACTCCTTGATCCTTTCTTGGTTTTCAAGCAAACTCCAAGAAATCTCCTAGAACCTTCCGGAACATTCCGAAACCTTCTAGAATCTCCATACAAACACTCCTTAACATTTCCTAACTTAGAAAATGATCCCCAATATATGAATCTTATTCTCCGGACCATTCTGGATCTCCTCGTGATGTCCCGGATCCAATCCGAGACTCCGAACAACATTCGGTCTCCAACGCATATTCCATATCTACTCAAAACAACTTCGAACCTTAAGCGTGTCACCCTACGGTTCGTGAATATGCAGACATGATGAAGACACCTCTCCGATCAATAACCATCAGCGGGATCTGGAGATCCATAACGGCTCCCACATACTCAACGATGACTTCGTGATCGATAGAACCATTAACATACGAAACCAATTCCCTTTGTCACGCGATACTCTACTTATCCGAGGTTTGATCGTCGGTATCTTCATACCTAGTTCTACCTCGTTACTGATAAGTACTCTTTACTCGTTCCATGATATGTCATCCCTTGTGACCTAGTCACATGCTTGCAAGCTATCTAGATGACATTCCACTGAGAGGGCCCAGAGCATATCTATCCGTCATATGGATGGACAAATACCAATCTTGGTCCATGCGCTTCAACACATACTTTCAGAATACCCAATGACACCTTTATAACCACCCAGTTACGAAGCGGTGTTTGATGTCATCAAAGTACCCATCCGGTGATGGTGATTAACATAACCTCATGGTCGAAGGATTAGGTTACTATGCATTTGAAAGCTTACAGCAATACGAACTTAATGACTTGATCTTATGCTACGCTTACTATGGGTGTGTGTCCATCACATCATTCTCCTAATGATATGATCTTGTTATTAACGACATCCAATGTCCATGATCAGGAAACCATGATCATCCATTAATCAACAAGCTAGTTTAATAAGAGGCTTACTAGGGACTCTTTTATGTTTACAAAACACACAAGTATTAATGTTTCCGGTTAATACAATTATAGCATGGGATGTAAACATTTATCATAAACATCCATGTCTATTCCTTTATAGATCCATATACGACTGTAAGGTCTTGCACCTTTCCAGAGGGTCTTTCAAATTCAAAGCTTGATTTCTCGTGTATGGAATTATCACGGATTTTATGGCTTTAAGCCACTTAACGAAGTCAGGGCCCATCATTGATTATTTGCATGTAGTCGGTTCATCATTGTCAAACAATAATGATTTAACTCTCAAATCTTGGCATTTGATTACTTACCCGACCTACTTGGTTCAATAGGAACTTAAATCTCCGTGACCACAACTTTTGAGGCACGTGAGCCATGAGCATTGTTGCTGCCTCCGGGACACTTACCGACGCTGCGCAACTCAGCACATATTAGCCAAGGTTCAACAACCTTGTCAAAGTTCTATTGTCCTCACACTTGACTTTTCACCAAAAATTCCTTCTCAAGAAACTCGACATTCTAAGCGACAAACACTTTTATCTTCGGTGTTATGGAGGAATACCCAATGGTTATTCGAAATAACCTACAAAGACATGCTCATCCGACTTTGGTTGTAAACATTTTACTTATGCCTATCATACCAAAAATTTAAGAAAGTACAACCTGGGTTTTATCCCAAACCATGACTTATATGGTGTCATTTCAACGGATCACGATGGAGCTCTTTTCAGTGTAAAAGCGGTAGTCACTAAAGCTTCAATCTTTAAAAATATAATGGCAGTTTCATAAATGACACCTTTGATCTTACCATGTCAAACAAGGTTTCATTACATATCTTGAACACTCCATACTCCTACGGTGTTTTGGGAAATGCAAATCCATGGAACGATTCCTCAAATCTTAGGTGTTTTACTAAACTTGTAACTCAAACATCTTTCTTTATGATCCAATCATAAACTTTTTATTTCTTGTTACAATAATTTTCCACTTCATCTTGAAAGTCTTTGAACATTTTCAAATGTTTCATACTTCTTCCTTATTGAGTAAGTATATATATATACTCACTCAAATCTTCGGAGAAAGCATATGAAGTTGAAATCCATCGCCCACGACTACACATAATGGACTATATACATCAATATGTACAAATTCCAATCAGTTAGTCGTCTGTTCCTCTTTTGGCCTACGAACAGAGTTTTAATTATCTCCAGGAAAGTATCACAAGCGTCATTTGATCAAAATCAAAGACTCCAAAAATCCATCAACATGGAGTTTCTTCATGTATCCCTTTCAATATAATTTAAATGGCGATGTCACTTTGCAAGTGATCTTTCAATCATTTGTCTTGCGGCATTTTAGCATTAGTTTTATGGTTGTTATTTCTCCAACCAGACTTGCATATCATCCATCTATTATGGAATATGGCAATTATTTGAACAACCTTTTGTCGTCATAATACCTGATCAAAATAACAATTATTGAAACAAATCTTGAAGGCAAGCTTTGATGTTAACGAGCAACACAACAACCCTTTTTTTGTTTTCGATGAACATCATCACATATTCTCTTGCTAGTTACTTAGGCCATTGCAGTTCATGAATTGTGTTGTCCTATATGACACTTCATACCAACCAATTCGATATCCAATACCGCAGAACCACATTGTTTAACAACCAAGGAATGCAGCCATAACATGTATCTTCTATACACCTAAGTTGGATATCTCCGATCTTTTCTTTTCTGCCAAATATTTTATAGATTCTCTTTCAACAATTCCTTTTCTTTTAAAAGAATCTATCAACATCAATCGTGGTGTCATTCACATGACACATAGTACAAAGTGTGTATAGTCAAATACTAATACCTTTGGACTTGCACTTTGAAGTGGATCACCTTCATCAAATGTTTGGCATTCTTTCAAAATTCCATTCTTTAGTAATCTTTTAGTGTAGTAAACATTTTACTTACATCTTCTATTCATCCTTATCATGACAACTTTCATGATCAAGCTACTATAGCTTATAAAGGTGAATTGCGAGTATAATGTTTCTTTTTCAAAACCTTTTGGAGGATTAGGACGACTAGCGTCTCCAACCTTCACAAATTCTCATCAAATATGAGGACATATACTCTATCATGTTGTAACCAACACATTGTTTTAGACATCGCAATACCTTTCACATATGATGGTTTCTGAAACATTGCTTTCAGCTCTTAGATAAACTTGATATTAAAAACAATCTTTTGAGTATCAAGAATCATGGAGGCAAACATGATACATTAGATACTAACACTGGAATTGTTACTCTTGATTTAATACTATTTATTAAACTTCACAGAGTAAACGGAGTTTGCTGAAAGTTTGCAACAGGACTTTTAAACTTTAGATTGACACTCAAAACAATACGATACCAGTTCGTAAAGCAAATATCCAGAATTTCTATAGTTCCATTATCTCAACTATAACTAAGCATAAGGTGGTGAACGGATGCCAATGACTACAACAAACTATGCAAATTCACTTTGATTGTGTTTATGATAAATTGAGTTCGACTAATCCAAATTACAAATGAACTCCCACTCAAAACAACATCCCTCGAGTTGTTTTAGTGATTACACGAACCAAATCCACTACACCAAGTCCGATCATCACGTGAGATGATGTAGTTTCATCGGCGAACAATCTTCATGTTCATCATATCACTTATATGATTCATGCTTTACCTTTCGGTATTCCGTGTTTCGAGACCATGTCTGTACATGCTAGGCTCGTCAAGGTTAACCTTAGTTTCCGCATGTGCAAATCTGGCTTGCACCCGTTGTATACACACGTAAAGTCTATCACACCCGATCATCACGAGATGCTTCGAAACGACGAGTCTTAGCAACGGTGCCAACTAAGGACGAACACTTTATTACTTGAAATTTTAGTGAGAGGGATCATCTTATAATGCTACCGTCGCGATATAAGCAATACAAGATGCATAAAGGATTAACATCACAAGCAATTCATAATTAGTGTGATATGACATGGCCCTTTCTTGTTATGCCTTTGATCTCCATCTCCAAAGCACGGACATGATCTCCATCATCACCAGCATTGCATCAAGGTCCGTGGCACCGCTTCATGGTTGTCCATCATCACTAGTAACTATTACAACTACTTGGAATAAAGCTATTATAGGATGAATAGACACACAGGTCTTAACAGAATTAAAGACAACCATTAGGCTCCTGCCGGTTGCCATATTACAACAAGGATCATTGCATACATCAAATATAATCACAATCACATGATGGCCATATCACATCACAAAACTCCTGCAAAAACAAGTTAGACGCTTCTAATTTTCTTTGCAAGTTTTACGTGGTTTGGGCTTTCGAATAAGAACGGATCTTACCTACGAACATGAACCACAACGTTGATACAAGTGCTATCAAGTGCAAAGTGTAGATTGGATCTATACTATGATGGGAGAGACAGACACCCGCAAAGCCACTTGTGCAAAGCAAGTTACACGTCAAGCGTGGAGCAAGTCTCATGTGCGATGACATGTAAGGTTAGCCCGAGCCGCTTCATCCCACCATACCGCAAGATGCAAAGTACACAAAGCAAAAGACGGCACGAGCACCAACGCCCACAAAACCATTGTGTTCTACTCGTGCAACAGATCTACGCATAGACACGGCTCTGTTACCACTGAAGGTTTCGTAGCATGGAAAACAAAAAATTTCTACCGCAAGTACGAACAAAACCCAGATCTAATCTAGATAAAAGCCAAGATCTAATCTATTAGACATGAGCAACGAGATAGATCGGTACTAACCCTCGTAGAACCGAAAACATTACGAGATTGGATCTCGTGGTTGATGTAGTCGATCACTTGCCGATCTCAAGATCGTGTGGACGATCCTTCCGGCGCGCGCGTTCCGGCAGCGCTTCCGCAGTCGGTCACACGTCTGGAGTCGAAGCAGACCTTCCTCTCCCTGTTCCAGCGAGCAGCGGAGGTAGTAGATCTTCTCCACGGAATCCCAGCAGCACGACGGTGTGGTGGTGGTGGAGGAGGAGAGAATTCTGCAGGGCTTCGCCTAAGCCGGAGCAGAGCGAAGGAAGAGGAGAGAGGCGACGGGTAGGGATTGTTATGGGAGAGTGGTAGGGGGTGGCGCCCCTCCCTTCTAATTAAAGGAGGGAGGTGCCATGGGAGGGGGAGTCCTAGTAGGACTCCCCTCCCTCCTTGGGCCGGCGGATTGGGAGGGGGGAGGAATCCTCCTCCCCCATGAATCCGTGTCTTGCCCCACAATGACTCCTTGATCCTTTCTTGGTTTTCAAGCAAACTCCAAGAAATCTCCTAGAACCTTCCGGAACATTCCGAAACCTTCTAGAATCTCCATACAAACACTCCGGAACATTTCCTAACTTATAAAATGATCCCCAATATATGAATCTTATTCTCCGGACCATTCTAGATCTCCTCGTGATGTCCCGGATCCAATCCGAGACTCCGAACAACATTCGGTCTCCAATGCATATTCCATATCTACTCAAAACAACTTCGAACCTTAAGCGTGTCACCCTACGGTTCGTGAATATGCAGACATGATGAAGAAACCTCTCCGATCAAAAACCATCAGCGGGATCTGGAGATCCATAACGTCTCCCACATACTCAACGATGACTTTGTGATCGATAGAACCATTAACATACGAAACCAATTCCCTTTGTCACGCGATACTCTACTTATCCGAGGTTTGATCGTCGGTATCTTCATACCTAGTTCTACCTCGTTACTGATAAGTACTCTTTACTCGTTCCATGATATGTCATCCCTTGTGACCTAGTCACATGCTTGCAAGCTATCTAGATGACATTCCACTGAGAGGGCCCAGAGCATATCTATCCGTCATATGGATGGACAAATCCCAATCTTGGTCCATGCGCTTCAACACATACTTTCAGAATACCCAATGACACCTTTATAACCACCCAGTTACGAAGCGGTGTTTGATGTCATCAAAGTACCCATCCGGTGATGGTGATTAACATAACCTCATGGTCGAAGGATTAGGTTACTATGCATTTGAAAGCTTACAACAAAACGAACTTAATGACTTGATCTTATGCTACGCTTACTATGGGTGTGTGTCCATCACATCATTCTCCTAATGATATGATCTTGTTATTAACGACATCCAATGTCCATGATCAGGAAACCATGATCATCCATTAATCAACAAGCTAGTTTAACAAGAGGCTTACTAGGGACTCTTTTATGTTTACAAAACACACAAGTATTAATGTTTCCGGTTAATACAATTATAGCATGGGATGTAAACATTTATCATAAACATAAAGATATAATAATAACCACTTTATTATTGCCTCTTGGGCATATCTCCAACAGATCGGTCTTCGTTTCCAGGAAGGAGTTCTCGGTGCTCCGTGAGGTAGATCTTGTCGATTCCACCCCCAAAGGCCTTGTGGTTCCATGACGGAGATCTCCGGGTTCGGGTTCGTGGTTCCTCGTCGACGGCTCGGGGTCATGGTACCCGGAAGGAGATGTTGGCAAAGATCTTGACAACTCGAGAGAATTGTAATAGTCTTCTACCGAAGACATATCACCAAAACACGACAGCAGACACTAAATAGGATGCTACGCGGATGCCCGTGTCCCATTCATACATTAACTCGAACACCTTGCTGATGGGGCACATACGGATGGCAACAAACTGGCTCGGTGGCGGGACTCGCGCACGGTAGTAGTTGCTTGCTCGACGAGGCGGGGAGGGGCAGAGCAGCGAAGGGGAGACGTCGTGACGGCGGGCTTGCAGCAGGTGGTCGAGGCAGAGGGTGCGGTCGACCTCCGGTGGCGCTTACGAGAGGCAGATGCGGAGACTCGGGGAGGCGACGACGAGGCGTGCGGTCATGGCGGAGGCAGAGGCCGGCGGTCGGGCGCAGGAGGCGCAGAGGAGGGCGGCCTGCAGGGACGGTGAACCCGGTCGTTGCGGAAAGCGGCCGCGGAAAGGCAGGGAGGCGGCAGCGCTTGCTCGTGGACGCGGAGGTCGCCGGCGTCACAGAGGGTTGCGGCGAGGGCGTGGACGCAGAGATACGAGGTAGACGGGCACCGCGGGAGGGACTCCGGCGAGGTCATCTTGAGGGGACCGTGGCAGAGCTACGACCGAGATCGAGTTGCGGCTCGGGACTCGGGTCGGGGAGGAGGGTGTCGAGGAGGCGGGACGGACGGGGTCGGAGGAAGGCCGGCTCGAGGCCCGGATGGAGGAGGCCGGCGGCGGCGGATGGAATGCGAGAGGTGAGAGAGGGAGTCGCGGGACGTGTGATTGGGGAGAAAGCGTGAGGGAGTGGGCCGAGGTGGTCGCGTGGCGTACGCGTTTGGTGGGGTGCATCGCGCGTGGGGGAGCGCGCCGTGTTGGGGCGTTTGTGTGCGTGCAACGCGGGTGAGCGCGAGCGTGGCAGGGACGGGGCTGGGTCGAGCGGCTCGGTCGCTGCGTGGCTAGCACAAGCGTGCGCACAGCAACAGGAAGGTGGCGGCGGGTTGGTGGGGCTAGGGAGGGACAGGTCGGTGGGGCCAGGGAGGGGGCCTGGTGGCGTGCAGCACTGCTTCTATTGTTGCTAGCGGGCGCGCGCGCGATGGGTGCAGGTGGCGGCGACAGGGGTAGGGAGCGGAGAGAGGTGAGGGGTGTTAGGGTTTGGGGTTGGGTAGGATTAGATAGGGTTTGGGGGTGGCCGGCCGGGCTTTCGGGCCTGGCGGGCTGCCCCCTAAAAATAATATAAATATTTTATTTAACACAACAAGACTTTTAGAACCTGTTTTTAGACGAAACGAAATATTCCGGAGACCTGGGTTTTTAATTGGAAATAAAGACAGGGTGTTTAGAAAACAAAAACAGACTTTTCGAAAATAGTTTTATGCAAACAAATGCAACATGACATGACGATGCTCAAATGCAAGGTGGCATGATGACATGAGCATGCGGTCATGATGATGCAATGCACAAAAACAATGCGATTTTCTAGTAGTGGTTTTAGCGGGATGCCACAATTCGGCACCACTAACAAAGGATCTTTCCCTCGAGATCCGCCTCATGGTAACGGGAAGAAGGTCGACGATCTGAATCTTCCCGCTTCGTGTAGATGCTCGCGACACCACTAACAAGAGGTCGTTGTCAGTGATGGCCGAGAGAACACTCCGGAAACAAAGGGCGAAGGTAGAGGTATCAACAAATAAAGCCACCTCTAACTTCCGTGGACGGGGTAAGATTGCTGGATCCACCAATTCAATGTACAAAGCGAATGATAAGAGTAGTGGTATGGTAGCTACTCCATCCCGCACTCAAAGCATTACTTTGCACATGAATAGGAGAATTATGCAACCAACTCTCGGAATTCAGACTAAAGATCTCGACAAGCGAGGATCGGAAACAAAGGAGTGATGCAGACTCTGCATCGGATCTGGCGTAGATGATGTCGTCGCGTCGGAAAACACCGGAATGCACAAACAAGGATCAAAGAATGGTACCACAGATAAAGGATCACTCCGATAGCATGAAGACCAAATGTAGAAGCACCGTTACCAAAGGAGGAAAATGAAAACCTGAAGGTACGACGGAAACCCACCACGAGAATTCCTGGACTCGAAGAAAGAGAAGAGAGCAGATTCAAAACACGTGGAGATAAGAGGAGAACAACAGAGGGATAAGGAGTAAAATCAGACCTAATCGGATCTATCCAACTGATTTTTGCAAAAATAGTTTTAACACTCTACTTCGGCCGTTAGCTAGGTTATCCTACAGGCTGGACTTGTGGGGTATCGCAACTGCTGAGCTCTGATACCACTCTCTAACACCCTCGAATCGGCCCTATGCAAGTTTTAGCCCTTTCCGCCAAACCCGCATAGAAACGATTCAAGGACGCCCACCAGGCACTTTCGTGCGGGTGGAAAACGAAGTAATAAGATTACACAACAGTCCTCGATGGGACCCACAGAACAGATATACATACAACAGCGACTCAGCGAGTCAAGAATACAGATATACAATACAAAGTCCCAAATCACCTTGAAAACGATACAACGTCCGAGTAAGGACAAGATGCAAATGTGGCTAAGAGCCCTGAAGAATAACCAATGGCGTCCATAACCCTGCCCAGGCCAAGCCGGAAGGGTAACCCTGCTAACAACGTCGATCTCAAACCTGCTAAAACAAAAGGGGTGCCGATAAAGGGCAAAGGAAAAAGAGGAGCGTCAGTACTGAGGCCAGTACACGGCGAGGCTAGAATTTGGCGGCTCTCGCCTACATAGGTATGGTGGACTAAAGCGGCAGCGCAGCGGCACTAAACAACCTATAGAGACTCAGTGAACTATCGGCTATTAGAGATAGGTAAGAAAGACCTATTCGGAACCAACCTGATAGTAACACCAAACATACCCATCCTGGTATACCCCCTCGAGACCAAACGAGGAAGTCAAACCGAGGAACTCACACAGTTGGCAATTTTATTCATTCATTTATAGTTGAAACACTTACTAGTCAGATATAGGTAGCATGAGTCATCCTGATAGCATAAGTAGTGGGCAGTTTTAATCACCATTCCGTTATAGTTGGGAACATTTACTAGTCAGATATAATTGTCCTGAGGAATCCCAAACCCAGCAATTGTTGGCACTTTTATCACATTCAATTGGAGTTGCAGTACTTACTAGGCAGGTATAGCATGACACAGATCACCACAGATCCACCAGTTGTTGGCATTTTTAATTTACATTCCGTTATAGTTGAATCTGATTACTAGTCATGTATTGAGTCAAGTTTATAGCACTACTTTAGTTATGCTTGTCTATGATCGAGATGCTGTGCTCCAAGTTGTCCATAACCGCGGACACGGCTTTCAGAAAGTTTTACCCTGCAGGGGTGCACAAATAGCAACACACACTCGATCAACCTCGGAAAAACCAACTCAAAACCCAACGAGGCATTCACGACAAAGCGATCACAGGATTCAGAAATATTTCAGGGGGCAACCCGACTAAGCTACCCGCAACGAAGTCGGCCGGCTCCGGAACGGACCCAGGGTTTGCGACGACGGCTGTAAACGACTGGGACCCGAAAGTGTGACTGGGCTTGTCGATACCGCGAAAACATGGCGCGATCCAAAATAGTACAGGTGCTCCACGCACAATCTTAAATAAAGCAGTAATATGGCATAAGTACAGGATAGTAACAAAACCCCAAACTAGTTTGTGGCCCCAAGAAATAGAAATGAATCAAGCTCTGGCTCAGGGGGGTCCACGGCCTCCCGGATGTGGATAGTGCGAAAAATCAAGGAACATGTATCAAGTACTAGGGGCCTACGGGACACAAGTGAGCGTGGAAGAACCAAATAACATCTATTGCCCACCGATGCCTCTGCATTAGTTATATCTAGCATTTTAATAGTGGTATTTAAAGTCATCATCATCTCCACCAGAAACATCTGCCAGCAATCCAACAACTGTGGTACTTGACAACACGAGATCGCACCTGAGCACGCAACTACGACTCGCAAGGCCAGCTATCTACCAAACACAGGTAATAGGAGGTGTCCAAGGCAATATAGAGGCTGCACGGGATATAACTGGGGTACGGAAACTAAAGCATCACGACACGGATAGCAATAGATCAACAGGAGGAAATAAAGACTATAAATGCAAAATAGGTAGAAGGGGAAGAGATGCTCGCCTGGGAAACACTGCCAAAGATTCATTATCCGAAGAACTTGTCGATACTCGCATCCACTCATCGGCCTAATCCGCGAAGAAGCAAACACTAAAAGAAACACCGGATGCAATATTTAATACTACGGCAGAAGATCCGGCATGATTATGATATGATGCATGGCATGGCACAGATGCGGTGCAATTAGGCAATATTAAGCGGAACCGGGGTCCCGGCAATTAATTAATGGTTCAAGTTATTTAGATACCCCGCAAATTAAAGGTTGTATTAACAAGGCAACACATGGCATCGGTTCGCTACACCAATTTAAATGGAGGCGGTATAATGCAAGTATAGCCCGCATATGTACTCCATATTTAATTATGAGGTGAATCGGCATAATGCCCCAACCCATATGATATGCATGCGAGATGAACAATTAATATGCAACAAGTTTTATATATAGCATTTATAAAATACTCGGGAAAAGGTTCACACATCTGGGTTCGGAAGATCTTGGGTTCCGGGGGGTTCGGGGTCCGGTCTCAGGGTTCGACGGGAACGGCGGGGATCGGCGAGGTTCGGACTCGCGACGAAGAACTTGTCGTCGATGGCGAACTTGAGTGGATCGGGTACCGGTGGTCTTCGGGCTCGTGTCGGGGAACTTGATGTCCGTGGTGGCGAACTCGGTGCTCCGCGGTGAAGTACTTGTCGTTCCGGTGGCAATCTTGGCGGTCTTCGGATCCGAGTCTTGACGTGGCCTTCGGATCACCGGGATCGGGCTTCGGGGTCTCGGTGGGATCGGTCTTCGGTTCCAGGAAGGATTTCTCGGTGCTCCGTGAGGTAGATCTTGTCGATTCCACCCCCAAAGGCCTTGTGGTTCCATGACGGAGATCTCCGGGTTCGGGTTCGCGGTTCCTCGTCGACGACTCGGGGTCATGGTACCCGGAAGGAGATCTTGGCAAAGAGCTTGACAATTCGAGAGACTTGTAATAGTCTTCTACCGAAGACATATCACCAAAACACGACAGCAGACACTAAACAGGACACTACGCGGAGGCCCGTGTCCCATTCATACATTAACTAGAACACCTTGCTGATGGGGCACATACGGATGGCAACAAACTGGCTCGATGGTGGGACTCACGCGCGGCAGTAGTTGCTTGCTCGACGAGGCAGGGAGGGGCAGAGCAGCGAAGGGGAGATGTCGCGACGGCGGGCTTGCAGCAGGTGGCCAAGGCAGAGGGTGCGGTCGACCTCTGGTGGCGCTGACGAGAGGCAGATGCGGAGACACGGGGAGGCGACGACGAGGCACGCGGTCATGGCGGAGGCAGAGGCCGGCGGCCGGGCGCAGGAGGCGTAGAGGAGGGCGGCATGCAGGGACGACGAACCCGGTCGTTGCGGAAAGCGGTCGTGGAAAGGCAGGGAGGCGGCAGCGCTTGCTCGTGGACGCGGAGGTCGCCGGCGTCACAGAGGGTTGCGGTGAGGGCGTGCACGCAGAGATACGAGGTAGACGGGCACCGCGGGAGGGACTCCGGGAAGGTCAGCTTGAGGGGACCGCGGCGGAGCTACGACCGAGATCGAGTTGCGGCTCGGTCACGCGGGTCGGGGAGGAGGGTACCGAGGAGGCGGGACGGACGGGGTCGGAGGAAGGCCGGCTCGAGGCCCGGATGGAGGAGGCCGGCGGCGGCGGATGGAATGCGAGAGGTGAGAGAGGGAGTCGCGGGACGTGTGATTGGGGAGAAAGCGTGAGGGAGTGGGCCGAGGTGGTCGCGTGGCGTACGCGTTTGGTGGGGTGCATCGCGCGTGGGGGAGCGCGCCGTGTTGGGGCGTTTGTGTGCGTGCAACGCGGGTGAGCGCGAGCGTGGCAGGGACGGGGCTGGGTCGAGCGGCTCGGTCGCTGCGTGGCTAGCACAAGCGTGCACACAGCAGCAGGAAGGTGGCGGCAGGTTGGTGGGGCTAGGGAGGGACAGGTCGGTGGGGCCAGGGAGGGGGGCTGGTGGCGTGCAGCACTGCTGCTGTTGTTGCTAGCGGGCGCACGCGCGATGGGTGCAGGTGGCAGCGGCAGGGGTAGGGAGAGAGGTGAGGGGTGTTAGGGTTTGGGGTTGGGTAGGATTAGATAGGGTTTGGGGGTGGCCGGCCGGGCTTTCGGGCCTGGCGGGCTGCCCCCTAAGAATAATATAAATATTTTATTTAACACAACAAGACTTTTAGAACCTGTTTTTAGACGAAACGAAATATTCCGGAGACCCGGATTTTTAATTGGAAATAAAGACGGGACGTTTAGAAAACAAAAACAGACTTTTCGAAAATAGTTTTATGCAAACAAATGCAACATGACATGACGATGCTCAAATGCAAGGTGGCATGATGACATGAGCATGCGGTCATGATGATGCAATGCACAAAAACAACGCGATTTTCTAGTAGTGGTTTTAGCGGGATGCCACACGTTGCTAATGTATCCATAATTTTTGATGTTCCATGCTTGGTTTTTATCTACTTTCTTATGTTTTGTTCCAACTTTGGAGTACTTTCTATACACTTTCTTGGACTAACCTATTAACAAGAGCCACAGTGCCAGTTGCCTGTTTTCTGCTGTTTTTGGTTCCAGGAAAGTCAGAAAATGAATATTCTCGGAATTGGACGGGACAAAAGCCAAAGTCAGTTTTTCACCGATGGACACAAGGAGCCAGAATACGAGACGAAGAGGGGCCAGGGGGACGGCACACCACCTGGCCACGCGGCCCAGCCTGGCCCACGCCAGGGGGTGGTCTGGCCGCCTCCGGCACCCCCTCGGCCTCCCCTTTCGTCTATAAGATGCCTCTGATATATAAACCCTAAGTACCCGATCAAAAATCCACGAAAGAGTCTGTAGCCACCGTCATCTCCATCCCTAGATCGGGGGGGGATCTGAAGCTTTTCCTGGCACCCTGCCGGAGGGGAGAATTCACCCTGGAGGCCTTCTTCATCACCATGCAAGCCTCCGGTGTGATGCGTGAGTAGTTCATCTCTAGACTACGGGTCCATGTAGTAGCTAGATGGTTGGTTCTCCTCGTTTGTGCTATCATGTTTAGATCTTGTGAGCTCCGTTCATGATCAAGATCATCTATTTGTAATTCCTACATGTTGTGTTTGCGGGGGTCCGATGGATATTGAGATGCTATTTCAGATTGATTATCGATTCTATCATGTCTTTGTTATTTGTGATCTTGCATGCTTTCCGTTGTTAGTAGCTATCTTGGCCAAGTAGATGCTAGCAACTCCAAGAGTTAGTATTTATGCTCGATAGTGGGTTCATGTCTCTAGTAATCTGGGGAAGTGACAGAAATCTCTAAGGTACTAGATGTGCTGTTGCTACTAGGGAGAAAACAACAATCCTTTGTTCATAGAACAATCGTATTGTTTACTTTACACGCAATACGTAATGCAATTATCTGTTGCTCGCAACTTAATACTGGAGGGGGTTCGGATGATAACCTGAAGGTGGATTATTAGTCATAGATGCAGTTGAATTACGGTCTATGTATAATATTGTAATGCCCAATCAAATCTCAAAGGAGTCAAGATGAGTAGTATATGCATGATTGCTTTCTCGATGTTTGTCAGTTGCCCCGTTGTAATTTGTTCACCCAACATGTCATCTATCTTAAGGAGAGCCACCACTAGTGAACTATGGACCCTGGTCCTTTCTTTTATCATCAATCTACAATCAAATGTTTACTGTTTTCTGTTTACTTTCTGCAAACTATTACTTTCTTCCACACAATACGTTTAATCCTTTGTTTTCAGCAAAACCGGTGAGATTGGCAACCTCACTGTAAGTTAGGGACAGAGTTCTGTGGTTGTGTTGTCCAGGTCTCCACGTTGCTGCTGGCACCGGTAGTGCGCCCTGCCAAAGTTCAGCTAGCAACACCTTTGGGGTGTTTCCTTGCTCCTACTGGTTCGATTAAGCCTTGGTTTCATAATTGAGGGAAAACTTGCTGTTGTGATCATCATACCTTCCTCTTGGGGTTCCCCAATGAGCTCGAGATATCTTGGGCCATCAAAGCTTTTTCTAGCGCCGTTGCCGGGGAGTCAAGGATATCTTCACAAGGGGAGTCCCTCATAACCAATCTCTTTACTTTGTTATTTTTGTTTTGCTTAGTTTATTTCTGCTTTGTTTGCTTGTTTCTTTATCAAAAAACACAAAAAATAGTTTTACAAGTTTGCCTTCTTTATTAAAAACACAAAAAAATGACTACTATGGAAAATACTAAGTTGTGTGACTTCACTAGCACCAACAACAATGATTTCATGAGCACACCTATTGCTCCACCTGTTTCTGAAGCTACTTTTTAGAAATAAAACCTGCTTTACTCAATCTTGTTATGAGAGAACAATTTTCTAGTATTGGTAATGAAGATGCTGCTGCTCATCTAAATAACTTTGTTGAACTTTGTGAGATGCAAAAGCATAGGGATATAGATGGAGATATCATTAAGCTTAAATTGTTTCCTTTCTCTTTGAGAGGAAAAGCTAAAGAATGGTTGAATTCCATAACTAAGAATAGTATTGATTCTTGGACTAAATGCAAAGATGATTTCATTGGAAAATACTATCCTCCTGCTAAGATTATATCTATGAGAAGTGAAATAATGAAATTTAAACAATCTGATAATGAACATGTTGCTCAAGATTGGGAAAGAATGAAATCTTTGGTAAAGAATTGTCCCACTCATGGACTGACTACTTGGATGATAATCCAAACCATTTATGCAGGATTGAACTATTCTTCAAGAAATCTATTGGATTCTGCTGATGGAGGTACCTTTATGACCATTACTTTGGGTGTTGCAATAAAGCTTCTGGATAATATGATGGTTAACTATTCTGAATGGCATACTGAGAGAGCTCCATAAGGTAAGAAGGTAAATTCTGTTGAAGAAACATCCTCCTTGAGTGATAAAATTGATGTTATTATGTCTATGCTTGTTAATGGGAAAGCTCATATTGATCCAAATCATGTTCCCTTAGCCTCTTTGGTTGCTCAAGAAGAGCAAGTTGATGTGAACCTTATAAGAAATAACAATTTTAGCAACAATGCCTACAGGAATAATTTTGGTAACAACAATTATAGGGCATATCCTCCCAACAATGGTAATGCTTATGGAAATTCCTACAACAATAATAGGAGTGCTCCCTCTGAACTTGAAGTTATGCTTAAAGACTTTATTAGTAAACAAACTGCTTTCAATAAAACTATTGAGGAGAAACTCTCTAATGCTGAAAGAAATATAGCATCATTGGCTGAAGCTCAATCTTCTTTGAATAGAATGGCTGCTAAACCTGAAACTAATGATAATCCCTTTGCTGCTACTAATGCCATACAAGTTAGAATTGATGAAAATGATAGACTATTAGCTGAATTGCATGCTAAGTGGGAAAGAGAAGATGAAATTGCTAGAAACATTAGTGTTTCTACTATCACTACCACTAGTGTTGAGGCTAGTAATAGCTCTACTACTTTAGATGATAATTATGATTTTGATCTTGATGGTTGCAATATCTCTGAAGTTATTAAGTTCCTACAAAAGCTTGCTAAAATTCCTAATGCTAGTGCTATGAATATGGCCTTTACAAAACACATTACTGATGCTCTCATAAAGATTAAAGAAGAAAAGATGAAACATAAAGCTTCTATTCCTATAAAACAAGAAGATGGATGGAAACCCATCATTAATATGAAAGTGAATGATTTTGATTTTAAAGCTTTATGTGATCTTCATAGTAGTGTTTCTATTATGCCTAAAAGGATTTATGATATGCTTATTTGCCACCATTGGAAGATTGTTATTTGAATGTCCCACTTGATGATAATGCTAAAAAGAAACTCATGGGGAGTATTAATGATGTTCTTATTATGGTTAACAATGCCTATGTCCCCGTTTATTTCTATGTTTTGGATGTTGAATGCGATGCTTCTTGTCTTATTACTTTGGGAAGACCTTTTCTTAGAACTGTTGGTGCCATTATTGATATGAAAGAAGGCACCATTAAATATCAACTCCCACTCAAGAAAGGTATAGAACACTTCCCTAAGAAGAGAGAGAAGATTTCTTTTGCCTCTCCTATGAAAACAAAATTTGCTCTTAATGCTTCTTCATTTGAGAACACTTGATTCTTTTTCTTGCTTCTTATGCCTAACTTAAAGGCGTTAAAGAAAAGTACTTATTAGGAGATAACTCAAAAGTTTTAGATGAGTCTTGGAAGTTATTGCTTCAGTAATAACCTCTCCTTATCCTTTTTATTTGCTTTTTGTGCCAAGAGTAACCTCTAATGAGAGAGAGAAGTAATGATTGGGAAAGTTGCTGTCCCAAAATAGATTTCTGTGCTTCACCATACAAATTCGTGTAAAATCTCTGTATGTCCTTTTGAGGCATGAATTTTTGTGCTTCTGCCCCAGGTTGTTATGTAACTTTTGTTAGTTCAACACTTTTCGATTTGAGCAACAGAAGGTCTTCGAAAAAATTTGTCTTTGCCTGCTGGTCTGTTTTGACAGATTTCTGCCATTATTTGCATTTGCTTCTTGTTGGTTCCTTTTTGAGTTCTTTCGGGGAATTGAGATTTTTGAGGGAAGTGCTACAGTAACATATGTTTTAATGGAAGTTTTATTGGTGTTGGAACTGAACCTAAAAGACTTATTATCTTGAGTGCACTAATGTTGCTAATAAAGATTGCGTGAAGTTTTGTATGAACAAAAATGCCAGGTGTATGGAAGGAATGATGTAATGAGATGAAGAATGAACTAAATCTCAAGCTTGGGGATGCCACCCCGTGTCACCCCAAGAAATATTCAAGAGGTACAAGCGTCAAAGCTTAGGGATGCCCAAGCCATCCCCTTCTTCATCAATAAAAATCCCAGGTTTCTTCCAAACACTTCATTTTATTGTTTCATGCACAGTTGTGTTGTTCTTGGAGCGTCTTTGTTTTTGTTTTGGTTTTTCGTTTGCTTGGTTTTCTTAGTTTGCTGAATAAATTGGTTGGACCCCTTCTTTCATACATTGGTTTTCAAACAGTTTGGTTTGGATTGGAAAAGAGTAGGAAAAGTTCATGCTTAAGTGGTAAAGGAGCTTGTTTTTGACTGTGGCCTATGCTTTGTCATGCCATGCTTGATATTGTTTTGGCTTTATGCTTAGTATTCTTTGTTGTATCATGACTTGTTATAAACAATTGAGATTTCTTAATGTGTCTTTGAAGAATCATGCGTTGCTTTAGCATATTAAAGCATAGTATTGTGGTATTCTCATTTGATGCTTTATTCGGGTTGACTTGGCGCATGCTTACACCATGTTATGACTATCCCAAGTCACCATAGCCTTTATGATCCTTTAGTTTTCAACTTGTAATATCACTTTATGCTTTGATTAATGATGTTTTATCGCTCTGCATGATTATGGCCATTATTGCTCTCTTAGTTGGTCGCTCCCAGTGTTTTGCTAGCCTCCATAACCAAGTATGAGTTCCACTCATGCATCCAATTCCTAAAACCAAGTTATTCCAAAGAGTCCACCATACCTACCTATTACCATATGCTATTCCAAGTATATTCATGTTTTTATCTACCTTCGAAATAAACTTGTTATGAGAAAACTAGTGATTAAAGCTCTCACGAACTTGATGGCACACTTTACTTTTTTTCCCCTTAATAAACTTGATCCATTGTGTCGTCTATGTTGTATATGCTTTCACCTATATGTTGGGGATTAGCAGAACCATGCTGTCATGGGGAACGCTTTCAACATTGCACTTGTACTTTGTACCTAGTTGATATCATACTCTTTTGTCTATGGATGTCATCGGTGTGAAATGAAAGGGGAGCTTGTAAGTATATGAAGTTATCTATGTGTGTTAGAGAAACGCCTGGGCCGCTGGTCTAATCCATGTTGTCATGGTGGAAACCTGCAGCGTAACCATAATGAGTTGTCTATGAAGCATTCTTCTTATAAAAAAAAGAGTCAGATATTGAGAAAAAAGAGAAAAAGAAAAAAAAGATATGAGAAAAGAGGAAAGAGAGAAAAAAGCACCATATTCCCATGGTAAATAAGAAGATTGTTGAGATGCTTGTTGTCTGCTTGCCTTGTCATTTTGATATGGGGATTCTTCCGTATCATCGGGCAAGGGGTACCTCGTTGGCGGTTCTCTATGATACACATGTACTTACTATGACAAGAACTTACCGGTAACTAAACTTGAGTAGCATGAGGAACGGCCCTCGTATTCAAGGGACATGAGATTTCCAACTTATACTTCGTCAAGCATATACACCATAGTTTGTTCACTTTAACCTTAATCACTTCAAGATGCTTATGATAGGGGCAATGAGAGCTGAAAGCTAATAAGTACCATAATTTTTGGAAGCTCTTTATGAAACTTGAATCCCTACTTCCTTCTATGAAGGCCTTTCTTTTACTTTTTATGTTGAGTCTCCACCTTCTATCTTTATGCACCTACTTTGAGAGCATAGTGGCCATTCTTAGTCCTATGTGCATTGTCCCAAGACTTGTTGATTGATGCATAGCTTTGATATTGCTTGTTTTAAACTATTTGTATCTAGTCACTCTTATGAACTTTGAAGGTGTCCTATGCATTTATGTTTGCTACTCTATGAGGGACAAGCTGAATGCTATTATGCTATGTTTTCTTTATGTGAAACAAACAAACGTCTATGGACCGATGATGCTGATGCTCGGAGTAACTGAGCTAAAGGATGAGGAGGATCCTCCATCACCGGTTATGGAGATTGTGGCGCAAGTGGATCATGATCTACCGTGTGTGGATCATGAGGAACAGAGTGCCCGATTTCCATGTGAAGCCATGTTTGAGGCAAGTGAAGCCTCGGAACTTGTTCATGGTGATCTATGTGTTGGAATTTCACCTGCAACTCTGTCTGGCAATAATTTCTTCGTACTTGTGGTGGATGATCATAGTAAATACATGTGGATTGTGTTTCTAAAAAGTAAGGGTCAAGCTCAACAAGCATTCGAGAAGATCAAGGAAGCCGAAGAGTTCAAGATGGAGACGAAGATAAGAGCCCTACGCATTGATCAGGCGAGTGAGCTGCATCAAACTATGTTGACCATGGCACGGAGCATGATGAAGAGTAAAGGCTTGCCAGAAGAATTCTGGGGTGAGGTAGTCAATACGGCTGTGTATTTGCTGAACATGGAGTCAACTAAGAGTGGAGTTGGTATAACGCTGTACGAAGCATGGTACTGATGGAAACCCTCGGTTGATCATCTTCGCACTTTTGGGTGCGTGGTGCATGTCAAAACGGAGTCTGACCATAAGAGTAAATTGGTGGATCATAGGACTCGAATGATCATGACGGGCTATGAACTCAAAGGCATACCATCTGTGCAATCCTTATACCAATAAGGTGGTTGTCAAGGGCGACATAGTCTTTGAGGAAGAAAAATCATGAAATTGGGGCTCCAACAAATCGGGATATCCTACTTTTCTCGTCACATGGGATCTTGAGTATGAAGAAAATATGGATCAACCAAGCTTATCCTTGTTAGCAAGTTTGGGCCCAGAAGATGTTGAAGGCCTAGAGGGAGCTCCAGGCGTGGATACCAGGCCAAAAGCACTAGGTATTCTCCCAGAAGACAAAGAGTTTGAAGAAAAGGCTAGTCCGTGGCCAGAAGATACGGAACTAGAAGGGCGCGTAGATGCATGTGCAGCGATACCTACACTTGTTTGCCCAACAATTATAAGAGGAGGGCGAGTTGAAGCGAGCACAACAAACATGCCAGCAATGCCAAAAGTCAACGGTCCAAGAGTGTGGACTGGTGGCCAGACAGATGGAGGAGACCCAACAATAGGGGGTACAGATTCATCAAGAGGCTTTTCACGTGGTATATAAAAGCTAGAAGGAAACATGCTAGAAAGGGATTCAAATAGAAAAGATGAATCACTACAGGTAGGCAACTTGTGCCTTGCTACTCCAGACGAGCTAGAAGATGGCGTTGTGTCGGGCGCATAAGAGTATGTCGTGATGCCTCCGACTGCAATAGAGATGAGACGAGTACGACTAACGTGAGCACGCATACGACGCGTGTTGGACTACTATATGAGGAAGGAATTTCGGACGGTTAATAATCCGGTAAAGATAAAGCATAAAAAGCAATGTTTGTTCATCAAGGAACCGATGAAGACTAAAGGCGTGGACATCAAGGACGCAAACAAGGAGGATGCGGACAAAGAGAGTCATCGTCAAGTCATGGAGAAGCCGGTGAAGCTAAAATCGGTGACATGGAGAAGGACGCTTAGAGCGGCAAAAACAATGCCGAGGATGACGCCCGCGAGAAGCGGCTGGCGCATTTGGGATCCAGGTCGATGAGAAACACATGTCGTGCTTAGGGGGTGATTTTTTAAAATAAGCACGTCCCAGCCGTATGCACTGTCCGTCGTATACCGTTCATATACGTACGTGATCGAGTAGTACATGATGCTTGTGTCCTATCCGGTTAGGTGTTAGTCTCCTAGTTGGTTATATATATATATATATATATATATATATATATATATTAAATTGCTTGAGATCTTGATGGTCTGGTAGGTCATTTTTAGTTTCTGATTCTACCCCTGAAGTGTTAGACTGGGCTATAAAAAATTACCCCGTTGCCACCGCTGCAAAGCATACCGGTTCAGTTTAGTCTTTTTTAAATCTCCCGACACCGACCTGGTCGACTCGCGACTGACGTAACCCTACATTTATCCATAAGTGATAATTCTGGTTATCCTCTCCTTCCTGATACCCACAACCGCTCTGCGTCAGACCGCCCGCCGCTCGGTTCCAGTGCATACTCCTGGGATCCATCGGTATGCGCGCAGCTAGCTTTCCAGGGACATGCTGCTCGGCTCTGTGCAGCGACACACACCATCGTCATTGGCTACGAAAACGATTCCACTTATTCCTGTTACGAAAAAATATCTGTATCTTAATTACCATGCCCTGTAGCTAGCTAATCTGCCAGCTTTTGACAACAATGTCTCACCGGCTTACTGTTCGTGTTTAGTCAGGATTTGCTGGTATGTTTTGTCATCAGCTAGCTGTTATTTGGAGCTAGCATGCGACGCACTCGCCCGCTAGCTCAACACACAAGCTCGTCTGCCTTCTCACCACGGCATCTGCGGGCGAGCGGAGCTCCCCTTCCTGTCAACCTCTGTTTCTCAGCTCGTCTATGGAGCTCGTGCTAGATCCCACCATAAATTGATGATTGGATTGGTCCTCTGTTTTTCAATTTGGGATCCAACCATGGATTCCGGCGAGCCACGGTGGGCATCGGCGCTGTGGGAAAATGAGGACTACGGGCGGGTGGGCAAGGGTGTTGGAATCGTGGTGGAGCCTCACGGCGCTCAACAGCCACGGAGCCGGCGGCGGCGGGTACACCCATGCTATCGCTAAACTTCAACACCACGGGGTTGACTAGCAGCAAGCAGCGCCGTGAGAGCAGGAAGGAGCTATTAGCAAAGCAGACATAGCAGCGACAAGCAACAACCAGCTCATGAAAAAAAAATGGGCAGCCTTTCATTGAATATAAAGCAAGGCTAGAGGACGAACAAAACTACAAAACAAAGATTCAGCTTGCATGATTTTTCTAATCTTACAGCTTGATCTCAAGAACACTGTTTTTCACTAAATTAACGGTGTGGGAGCTGTTCGGTTATCTATGGTAATTCATTATGTGTGTTTATTCACATCTCTATAATTTACTATTGTTGGCTCTATGATACACAATATAATATGCATTTTTTGTATCTTAGCAAAGAATAAAAATAATGATCCGCACAAGTGGTTGATTGGAGAAGATGCTGGTGGAAAACCAAATGTTTGTGTCATTTTACGAGGAATGATGTAGTCATCATCTTTTGACTTTGTAATCAACTTTGATATCTTCAAGAGCTTCATCATGGTCTATTATTTATAATTTTGTTCGCATCAACTGGATCCAGTCGGTTTAGTTATGCTTGTACAAGTTTTTCTCTGCATGTTATTTAGTGAAGATTTTCTCTGCATGTATTTTTAGAGATGATTCTTACCGCATGTTGATTACATTATTAACCGTAGCAACGCACGGGCATTCAGCTAGTATATATATATATATACATGTAGTACCTAGACTTGTAAACATCATGAAGTCGTGAGTTGAATAAAAGAACACCAGGTGCGACACGCGCCTGTTGCAATCCAATCTGTTTTTTGTGTGCGTGTGTAGGGATCGCAATGGGCCCCGATACCCGCTAACCCGACGGGTACCCGCCTTAAATGGGGCGGGTTTGGTAAAAAATTAGACCCACCAAATTATACGGGGCGGGTATGGAGGAGCCGGACCCGTACCCGCAGACCCGCAGACCCGTCATCGGCCCAACAAATTGTCTAGATTCATACAAATAGCCTCAATGACCGGCCCAACAACAGCCCACCATCGGCCTACGCACGCGTCACAGGCTCCCAGCCCACCAAATAGCCTCTGCACTGCCGCCTCGCATCTCTCTGCCGCTGCCTCTCGCGCCTCTGCGGGACTGCGCCGCCTCACACCATCGTCGCCACCACCTCGCAGGACCTGGATGCGGGTACCCATCGGGTCCCGGGTACCCGGCGTGTGGCGGGTCTGGAGAATTTTTTTACCCAACAAGGTAAATGGGGCGAGTATGGGGGCCGGACCCGTCCCTGAACCCGGCGGGTGCCATCCCTATGCTTGTGTGTGAGTATACTAGCTGATCGCAAGGATTGATCAAGCTAGCAGAACGCGTGTATCTCGGTGGATTGGAAGATTTCTTGTACGGTGCATGTATCGCCGGATCTTTGTCGTCGTTGTCGCCGGAAAGTAGTCGGCGGCAAGGGCCTGTGCTAACATCGGGCGTACTCCTTCCCCACTCACCCCGCGTATGGGAGAAACCCTAGGACATGTCCGGGCATGAGCGTCGTCATCGTCGTAGTCCTTCTTGGAGGTGGTGCTTAGTACGTGATGTTTCAAAGCTCTAGGAGTGTGGTGGGATATTTTCGGTGGGTGCAGCGGTGGCGAGTCTTCCTCTTTTGTCGATCTGCCATTGCCGATATGATTTCCCTTTTTTATTTCTCTTCTTTTTCTTGTTTGGGCTTGACTATAATGTGATCACAAAAGTTATATCGGTTTATTGCTATAGGAAAATAGCGGGGCGAAAGCCTGATCCGACAAAAAGGGGTCCTCCACACCGTGCTCCCAAACAAAACAGGCTAGACATTTAATATTTTTTTACAATTCTCTCCAATCCAACGAAAAAGAAAACGAGTCGCGTGTGCCTTGCACTATTCGGGCCGGCCCGATGGCCAGATTTAATTTGGAAACTCAAACGAACCAGCAGGTTTCTGTTTGTAACCCGAATCAATCTGATCTGTTCACGTGCGTATACAAATACGCGCGCCAGATCTGAACCGTCGATTATCTGTAACCCTAGCTAGCAATTGAAGTCAGCCACGCCGGCCCCTCCACTCCGCCGCCGCCGCCGCCGCCGCCGCCTGAAACAGATCGAAGCCGATGACGGTGCAGGACGTCTTCCAGGCCGGGAGTGAGTTCTTCACCGCTGCCGCCGCCGCCGGCTCCGCCTTCTACTTCGTCAAGGGCGCTATGCGCGGCTCCTCCAAAGGCAGCCGCCTCGACGCCGGCGTCCAGGAGGTGACCACCAACGGGGGCCGCATCTGCTCCTGGGCGGCCTGGTTGGGCGTCTTCATGTCCATCGAGTCCGGCGTGGTACGCGTGCGCAGAGTGCACGACCCCTGGAACAACGCCGCCGCGTGGGGTGGCGCCAACGCCCTCTTCTCGGTGCATCGGGGGCCTCGCGCCGCCGTCCAAGAGGGGCTCAAGGGCGCCGTCTACAGCGCCGTCGCGGGGCTCGCCTACGGATTCCTCGCGGTCTTTCTCGAACTGAGGAAAAAATCCGATTAGATCTGCTGCTGCTGCTGCTTCCCCTGCGGCTGCTGTTAGTTTATCATCAGTATTTACACCTATATATACTGCCTGAATAATCGCTGTGTACTTCATAATGAGAACCATTACTAATAATCGCTGTGTACTTCATAATGAAAACCGATGTTTGCCTCGATATTGATCTTCTCCTCTAAGTATTAGCCTCACAAATCTGTCATCATCCCGAGTCTTGCATAATCTGAATTTGTTTCTTCCTGTCATGAAAACCTTGTCATGTTTTTTCAATAAACAAATTCATTTACATGGTCCATCGATTACGATTTGAGCCATCATGTTTGGCAAAATAATTTGAGAGCGATTCCAATGACAACATATACAAATGTTCTTTAATAACAATCTCAAAGGAGCATAAGGGTAATACAAAACTCAACCTATGGATTTTGTTTCTCAACCTAGTAGATACATCTGCTTTATAACGGAAAGGAGAGAAAAGTACCAACCAACAAAGGATTTCACGATGGAAAGGAAAATGAGAAAAGGAGGAAAATGAGAAAGAACCAAGTTGCATCATTTATGATTTAGAAAGTTATACTTGATCCACTTCTCAAAGCATTTCATCCAGGACACTCTTATCATATCCATAAACTTACAATAATTCGAAATTAGGGTAAAGGGTAATGGATTCGTACGCCACAAAAAATGCATCAATTAATTAGAGGTGCCTAACCATGATAAGTATACCCTCTGTAAATAGAAAATAACCATGATAAGTATACCCTCTGTAAATAGAAAATGTTTTATCTGGAACAGCCTATATTGTGCTTTGCTGATGTTTTGGCAAATCTAATCCTTCGACGGCACATATCATTACTGCATCAATTGGGACATTCATAAATTTAAGAACCTTAGATGCAACTGCAAACCTGCAGATTTATAATGTCGATGAATTCTAATAGAGCGGAGCAGGTACCCTTTGGTGACTACAATAGCATTTTGTAGCCTCATTGCATCGTAAAAATTTGCAATCCTATCCCATAAAACAGGTACCCCGGCGGCTTGCTCTACAGGGCCCGATCTGGGTCGTGCGGGCTCTGTCCGGGGCCATCGGTCTTTGGAGAGGTGGTGTGTGGCAGACGGCCCCTCCTGGCTGTGGCATGGCCAGGACACCGGATCGGGGCCAGGCGGGCCTAGGTCGGGTGTCGCCCAACAAATCCTACCCGGGGTGGCACAGAGGTGTTGGATTCACCGCGTTCGTCCCTCCTCGCCCTTGTGGGCCCGGGTGGTGATCCTCAGACCAGCGGGCTAGGGTCGGCGGCGACGGTGACACCCTTGCTACAGTGTGTCGGTGGGGCTTCACAAGTCCATTTGGGCTCGGCCAGACCAGAGAGGGTCTGGTTTGCCCCCGTTGCTACATCCAGTGGGCTATCGCCTTCCCGCGGTGGAGGTAGTTCCCTCCCGCGTTTTATTGTATCATCGACCCTCGCCGGAGGTTCTTCCTTTCGGTCGTTCCAGCCTCACATTGTTGGTCATGGTGAGATGACGATGGTGACTACGATTCTGTGGTGGCGTGTGTTGGTGGGCGACGAGCTTGGTGGAGCTTCGAAGCGTCCGGGGGTGTGGTTTTTTGAGGGATTGGGAGAAATCCTTGTTGTCTAGACACCGACGTGGTGATGCCTGCGGGTGTCGCCGTCCTTCCTGAAGGGCGTCGAGTGTATTTCTTCCCCACCTCCCGTAGCATGTCAGGGGAAACCCTAGGACTCATCCGGGCAACAACGTCGTCGTCGCTTTCCTTCTTGGAGGTACTTCATGATACGCGGCACTTCAGAGAGGCTGGGAGAGGGGTGTAAATTCTCCGGTGGGGCAGCGGTTGCGGGTCACCCTCGTTTTCGCCGATCCGCTGTCATCGGCTTTGTTTTCTCTTCTTTTTCTTTTTCGTTTTCTTTTTGGTTTCTTTTGGGCGTTGTGATGTCAATATCGGTAGCAACCGTGGTTCCTATATTAATATAGCTAGGCACATGCCTGTTTCGAGGAATGTTACCGGTGTTCGGTTGCTTATTTTGGTCAACCCGATGTTTTCCAGCTACAGAGTGATGAAGTCGATCTCGCCGAGAATATCACACATGCAATCCCACCACCCACGATGGGCGCCAACTATCGGTGGATAGATCCGACTGATGCTACCAGGTAGCTTCCGTGAGGGAGCTTAGGCATTCTCGGTACAAGATGAACACACATGGTTTTACCAAGGTTCGGCCGAGGTAAAGACCTACTCTTGCTGAGATTGTATTGCTCGTGAGATTACAGGGAGTCACCATAGGCGATAAGTACATAGAGGTAGGGAGAGAGCTCGTGCTATGACTTGAGATATATTCTGTTCTACTAGAGTTCCCTGCGGAGGTTTATAAAGTACCCCGGCTAGAATTTTATAAGATAGGATCCCGGGCGGTTTCTGATCCGAGTCGCCTAACAGGCCAAGTCAGCGCACTACTTGAGTTCCAAGTCTCCACTTCCAGGCCTTCCGGATGGATCTGCCCTAGGTAAATGTATTTCGAGAGCCGCGCAAAAAAATTGGTAAGGTCAGGTTGTCATGTCAGCTTCTGTTCTTACAGCATCTTATTCTGGGGAATTACAGAGCCATGCATGCATCAAATTGTTAGAAACCAATACACGGTCGGACGTGTAGTTGGCGCTCAACCCCTTCGCCTTTGGCGGAAAGCAACAAAAGCTCCTCCCAAGTCCAACCAAAGATGAAATACTGGGAAACAAGCAAAAAATCACGTTCAAACATAAACAAGGCGGCTTCAAAAGTTTGGCAAGAAAAACAGAGAAAATGTTGGCAAGAGATGCAGATGTTCAAACGTTGCACGCATTCAATCATCTCCTTAATTCTTTGGATTCATGGATTCCACAAAAGAGCCTCACACGACCCGCGCGATGTAGTTGCTCATGTCCAGGATGGTGAGACTATAATTGGCAATATAATTCAAGACTGTAAAAGGAATGAAAGCTAATAATAGAAGGGTTAGGCATCTATCAAAAGTGAGTCAACCTCAAACCAAATACTGTACATCGATCAGGTTCTGTCAGGGCAGTGTAAGGTTCGCCATGCCACGTCGGCACACTTTTGTGCAGGAAATGATAACTAAGTTGCTGATCTTTAGTTCACGTTCCCGTTACCATATTGTTTGTCCGACCCTAGCAACCTACCCAACCCTTGTTACGAACGAATTACAGATGCTGCCCACAGAAGTCTGCTCGTGGCACTTTGATGACATCGAAGGGAGTTTTTCTTCTGCAGAAAGAAAAGGCAGTTAAATATGCTGGATATTTATTTGGCATAGTGCTGATTACGAAAAAAAGTGTCAAATAATAACTACAGCTTTAGATGCTTTCAGCATCTCATATTTGGATATGAACTTGATGAATGTCGCGCCGCTGCCAGCACTCACCTTGAAGTCTTCCGCAGCTCGAAACATCGCGAAGATAGTGAAGCAAGTTTGTCAGGATACGCTTCTCTTGCTCTCTGTAAATGTCTGGCAGTTTCTCTTTGGTGGATGAAGGAATTGCAGCTGCAACGCTTGACGTCCAGAAAATCCCATCCTGCTCGTTACACATCAGTGCCTGGGTTCCAGGGGACACAGGTCTCCCGTTATCCTTCCATGTATTAGAAGGGTCAGAACATGAGATTCCTGCCCTTTCTTCAGTAACAGGAACTGCAGTTAAACTGTTTTCTGTTGAGCACAGAAATGCAACTCTGTGCTTGATCGAACTTTCTTCTGTTAGTGTTCTCCTTACCACATGAATCTGAAATAGTAATGAGATGTTGAGAAAATATATCCTGATAAGAAGTAAATACAAATAGGCATTTATCACCACTACATCCTTCAGTGAAATATACCACTAGCAACAAATGTTATATATCTTGCGGTTCTCATTCAAACACACAAGCAAACATCCAAAGTTTCTCGCTAGCATCTTACAAGCACTTGATACTAATCGAGAAGATTTGCCCATAGTGTCGGATTGTCACTTCTACTATTAAGGTGTGTGCAAATTTACTTTACGACTTCATGTGGAGAAACAAAGCGATTCCCCTGAACTGTATGTGAGATGGTTTGTTTCCCACTATTTGATGGTAAATCAACAAGTCATTCAGTATTTCCTAAAAAAAGCAATTTAGTAAAATATGGCCACAAGATGATTGGCATGGCCATAGAAGAATAGTATGCTAGCAAGCATAACACAGTTCAGTAATGTTTTTCAGATGAGTCACATAACATGATCAATGCTATGTTTACTGTTTTCAAGAAATCAATACCTAAGAATGCTCCGGCAGCTTGATTTGATACTTGAACCAAAACTTTACAGAGCTCACTGACATTCTCTATCTGGATAATATCAGCTAAAAGTGGCCTTGACGAAGATAAGAACAATATATTAGCAATAAAGTGAAAGGAGTGCAAATGAGAAATCGGTTCTAAGAATGTCAACTGTAAGTAACTCCGTGCGATCCTAATTTGACAGGATTTTTAGTGCCTCCTATAGGAACGGAAGTGAGTGAAGTGGAAATCACCTGAAATTGGGGCAAAACCAAAAGTGTATGTTAATAACCAGATTTTTAACTTCTTCTTTACCTTTATTTTTATCCAAAAGATAAGTTTTAGCATTTAACTTAGTAATACTAATATTCAGTTGCCTATCCACAAGACACCACATGTTCTTGGCTGCTATCTTAAACAGCTTTGTAAGTCAATATGATGAAAGCACAAGTCATGAAAATTAAGCATGCGGTAAAGGAATTACTTGTGAAAAATCATTGTTGCTAATGGGCTGATCTCTGCCTAATGGAGCCATTGAGAGGATGTGGAACTTTTTTGTTGCATGAGAAAGAACTGCAGATGGTCCAATAATCCCCTTCATAGAAAGTTTCGGCGCATGTTGTACATAGACAACATGCTGCTGGGTAATACGGCATATTGCTTTCTATCTTCATTGCTCTCATAGTTCTCGCAATCCATACACTTGCAGTTCTCTGCACAAAGAACATTTGATTGAAAGCACTCACAGTATTTCTCCAGGCACTCTGATCTCTTGCAGTGTGCTTACCCCCATGAGAGCGTTCCACTGCTTTATACTGGGATGTAAAGAGAGAATGGATTTCATACATGACAAGATAATGCAAAAAAATCGGTATGCAACTCAACACTTAGTTTGTTTCACATATGACTATTGCCTTACACATGATATAAGCTAAGAGTCAATGATTATTGATTGCTAGTAAAAACTGCGCTATAATTTGCCAGTTTTAAATGTACCCAAAAAGTGTCAGTTTTAAGTAATGTACCCCAAAAGAAGTATAATAGAAGTCCATGCATTACTTGCTAATATTGGGAAGAAAAGTTCTAGATGATCAAAAAGGGGTTGTGTTTTTTGTCATTGTTGTTGCCTAAAACTCACAAAAAATATATCACTCATGTAAAAAAAAAATGTGACACTCCTAATGATATAAGAATCTCAACCTCAGAACATTATTTGCAACATTATTCACAAGGTCTCTTCATGTTTTTCCTTCATTGTGTTTGCATACAGACAAGAAACAAATAAAAAAGCAAGCAAATAACTTTAAAAAATGAGACAAATAGCCAAGCTCTTCAGCAACTAGAGAACTGGAGAAAAACACAAGTCATTCTTGGCAAAAGATACATTGTGCTTTACCTCACGCTTCTGGGTTGTATGTGGAGGAACACTCCCAATTTTGGGCATAAAGGCCACAGGATTCCTTTCCATTATAGCATTGATAGCATCATGTCTTGCAGCCTCATGACTAATACTATTAGAACAGTTTTTGCAGCTGCAATCATTGCAGTATTTCCCTGAAGAAAAACACTAACAATACCTAGACATGCATTCAATCAAAAGACCAATAAGTATAATTGTGACTTAAAACTAATCCATGTCGTTTCGTAGCAATTAAAAAAGTATGGGGCCATCAACTAACTTGAGAGGATGAAAGAAGTTCATCAGTAATGCAAGTCCCCTTACCGTAATATTTCTAATAACCCATTCACGAAATAAAAGGGGCATGCGCCAAACAACAGTTTGTGTTCCATACTTTGTGCATAAATAGTTCTTTGTTAGGCACCAACTTCAGAGCAATTAGAATAGAAAATATGCAAGTAAATAGAAAAATAATCGTAGATTGTCAGGAGATTTTTAGCTGAATTTCCAAAAAGACTCTAAAGTAGCAACAAATTTATAACCAAAACAAGTAGGAACCTTAAATACAGTATCAAGTACAGTCAACATACAGTATTTTATAACCAAAACAAGTAGGAACCTTAAAACCATAGTTCTTTTACAATATTTTTGTTAAATAATCCTTAGTACCCGTTAGTGTTTAGTGACTGGTCTGCAAAACTTGGTACAACACAATAGATACAGACACACACACATTATACACATACAACCACAATGAGATTTTCACAATCAAAGACCATATAGTAAACGAGCATTAATATTAATGGGTGGTAAAATGACCACGGGATAAAAAGAGTAACCAAAAAGACAACTTCCATAGTAACACAATCCTAATCCTTATGCTGCACATTGTGTGAAGAAAATTAAGGGAACCTACATCTTCATACATTTTGAGTTCTTGTAGTTGCAGCTTCTCCTCCTCGATTTCCTGTATTTTGATTCAAATGATGTTTCACTCCACGAATAACAAGAATCCCATATCCTGAAGAAATAAGATTTCAGCAATCAACTAAGTTTCACATAGAAGGTATATGTCCTATGATCTTAAAGAGTTTCCAGCAAACCCTTCCCTGCTTTCAGAGGAAAAAAAGGAGGGAGGGGGGACACTTGGACATGATTTTCAATTAATTTCCAAACACATAATACCAGTTTCACGTGAGAAGAAATAAATTCAATGCGGAAGAAATAGTCAAGCATAAAGCCAACCCGGAGTTGGGTCTCATCATAAAGAACACGATGTCCCACTGAACGTCGTGAGCAATAGATGAACTCGCTGGTAAAGTGTGGACTTTTTTGTGCATGTGGAGTGGTTATACTAATCGGTGGATGGGGATGAGTGTAGAGAAACTCTCTATGTCATGAGGATCTTATTTGTGTTGGCTTCCTCCTGTTAATCATGGTTGATTCTTTTATAAATGGTAAGGAGATATCATGGTTGTTTCTTGTGGTATACTAGAATCAATCTATATATTAATTTCAAAAAAAAGAATCAATCTATATATTATGATGCATCAGTATTTGCAGCTTTTACATGAAGTTCTCTAGAAATATGAGCGTTACATATCCTAGGATAGAGTTATCTTATCAAAGTGCACTTGTTGATTTATTGATGCATGTAAAGCTACTACATGCAAAATGGTGCTTCTAGATTATACTGTAGATTTGCATCATAGTATTCCATGGTTCATTTTTTTCTTGCCTACATCCCTAGAAGTACTCATACTCGGAGAAGAAAGTAGAGCCATCGTTTTGTGTTCTAGTCGTGAATATTTTACTTTTTAGAAAAATACTATTTCTATCAATGTGCATTTGCTGCATTAGAATTGTGTATTTAGAGCTTGTTGTTGAATACATTGGTCTACTCGACATATACTTTCTTTATGGTGAGCTAAATTTTTATTCGCTTCAAATTGCCTGCAGTGATGAGCAACCCTGCCATTTGCCAAGCACCAAGCCAACCCGAAGTTGGGTCTCATCATAAAGAATGACGATTTCCCACTGAAAGTCGAGCAATAGATGAACTCACAGGTAAAAGTGTGGTGTTTTTTGTGCATGTGGAGGTGGTGATACTAATCGGTGGATGGGGGTGAGTTTAGAGGAACTTTCTTCGTCATGAGGATCTTACTTTTGGGATTTTCATATTACCTTTGTGTTGGATGTGAAACACTGTGGGCATAGTGGGCTAGATGTCCTAGAAACATACTACTTTCTAATTGCTTATGTGCTAGATTATTTGACTCAAACCTAACTTGTTTATCTAATCTGGGATTAACCTGGATCTTGAGTTATTGCTTAAGTGGGTTTTAGTATGCTATATTGTGGGTGCTTGCACTTGTTGGACTGAGTTCTAAACAAAGTGGCTAGCCACTTTCTTTTTGTTTGTGTGTATATATTTTAGGTAAAGAAGAAGATCAATACTAAGGATTAGATATATTCTTTTCATGATACCTTCACCTCCGTCCTCGCTGCCATGTGGTGGCCTTCATCCTTGACTTTGTTAGTTTATGTAAGTTCTGATTTGTCTCATGTCTCCTCTAGGTGCTATCAAGCCGTGGCTACACAATCCTTCGGTAAATGAAAATGATGACCCCTATTTGAATTATAGTGATGAGTTAATAAGAATTTGATACGTGGGCCTGGTTATTAGAGGTACTAGGGCGAGTATCTAGTCCCGATAAGCTAATGCATTCAATGATTTTGTGTTATAGGCCTAAACTTGTCGTTATGTGGTTCTGGGTATCACTGTGTGCCTGGGTAGTATTGTGTGGTATTGATATTTGATTGATTTAGACGACTCTAGATTTTGATGCTAGTGCCTCATGGTGAAATTAAATATTTGCCTTGTCTACATCCAAAGAAGTACCACTTCACGCCTAGAGAAACTAGAGCTATTTTTCTATGTTTACATGAACGTATTAATTGATAGAAGCAGAACCATGTTGTTAAGTTGTATCTGCTATTCTAGGCCAAGTCTACATTGTTCAACTATATACTACTCGTGTATTATATATATCTATAGTGACCTGACCTCCCTGTTTGTTTAACTTCTTTTAAACTATTGTAGCAAATTCATCTTTAGTGTTGCGGCGCATTCGAAGAAAAAATCCATATACTTTCCATTTGAAAAGCGATTCCGTATAAGATTTTGGATCTGTTAATAGTGATGCCAAGAATATGTCGGTTTTTTGCCATGGTAAAATCATACCCTAACACATATTTAGCAAAAGATAGAAACATAAGTATTGCAATTTTATGCACAAGTTATACTTTTGTTTCGAAGCATGATGTAGCACATGTAGCACTTTTGTTCCATACATCCATGTAGACACACATACTAATTTCTCTTGTTACTTGCTGGGTTTTAGTGTCTGGTTAAGTACATATTTGCTGGACCCAACCCAAGTTTGATTATAAATGTGCAAGTTAAAATATGCTTCTCCTTATTGTTTAGACATATACTTAGGATGGGGGAAATCTGGTGAGATACTTGGTGTTAGGTACCCTTTCATAGTCTAATGTGCCAATGTTTTCTGCATTATGTTAAAAACAGTAGAGCTTTCCAGGTATAATTTATCCTTGTTAGCGACCACAATGGATAATTCCCATTCTCGTGCAACACTATACACTTTTCCCTACTTTTGTTGCATTCTGAGGCTATTTGCAGTGCTTGAGATGTGTGTTTTCATGGATGGTAACATTCTTTGGCTGTTTTCAAGATATGAAACAATAGTTTTCAATTTTATCCAAATGATGAAATTGGAACATATGGTCTTGGCTGGCTGATCCACCCATCCTTAGTTCTGTATCCTTCTTCTCGTGATGATCCATGTATTTGCATGTGGCAATACTAGTGTGTAACTTTCCTGCGGGCTCTGTCTTGTTTCATCTATGCTCGTTTTGATTATGATGCAACATGCTTAGAAGTGTCACATATACTTGCACGATTGGCTTGTAGTTTTCAGCCACTATGGTAGCTAGTTAGGCAAGTCTGGAATATTTCCGTAGAAGAATTCATATACATTTTCTTGTGAATATATAGGTGTATCTTGATTGTGGAAGCCCTTGTGTTTTACTTAGAAATTAATCTACTCCTTAGATATTTGTGCAGGACTTGCAAAATCATTAGAAACAAATTGAAGAATGATGGATGGTGTTGTTTGGCATCAGTTACATGAGATCTTGAAAGGTCATGATCAGAGGAGATGGTGATTAGCTTCTTATATTTTTCTTGCCGCGGGTCAATCTGTGGCATACACCACATCGAGTACGCTTGCATTTTTTCAGTTATAAGACATGGAAAAAACCCTTCTAAGCAATGGCCAACAAAGGTCATCTTATTTTGTTGGGATTTCTATTTTCGTACCCCTGGTTCGTTAGTTGTACTCAGTTTTCCCCAGCCGCTTGGTTTTTCCTCACTTTTGCCCTCCCTCCATTCTGAAACCCTCACATGTGCTCGGACGGGGGGATGCCGTCAGGTCAAAGGCTTGACCGTTACATGCTGACCGGTGGGATCGTGTTGGGGCGGGTCGTTCGTTGAGCGTTACGTTATGTCGCCTCGACCGTTACATGCTGACAGGTGGGGCCAGGATACACAGCAGACCAGCCATCCATCTCTCGCTGATTATGAGGGACGTGGTGTGGGACCATGTGGGATGCGTTTGGTGGTTACGTGCGCCCTGTCGCCTAAATTGGAAGTTATTTTTGTTATTTTTATGATTGGCCTTTTTAAGAGCGCCTTTTCCCCCTATCTCTCGCTAACAGTTGTGTTTTTTTGCCCAAAAAGGTAGCAAATCTAGAGCAGCTTCTCTCTTCATTCATTGTTCCTTTTGCCCTTGTTTTTCCCCAATCTGATAGCAAATCTAGAGCAGCAAAACTAACCAGCACCATAAATAAATTCAGTAAACAGAGTAGATGTAGATAAACAAGCTAATATATATTATATAGTACGGTACTTAATGAGGTTCGACAATTAGGTTGCTCAGTAACAGCAGCCGACAAGTTCAAAACAGACAAGACAAAAGAAGCTGCTTTACAACAGCAGCAGTAGATCAGTGGCCCCTCATGGCCTCTGCTAGGAGGGCTTCCGCCTGGCGCCTCCTCCACTTCTTGCTGCCTAGTCCCTTGACCTTGGGCGCCTTGGGCTTGACCGGGAGCATGCGAGTTGATTTTAAGTTGTTGTGTTTCATTCATTCATATGTTAATTTATTCATTCATGTTTCTTATGTTCCTTGTTTTGCACATTGCTCTTATCCTGATGTTTACTACTTTGAAAGCTATCATTGAAAAACCAGTTATTTGTGAACTCCAGCAAATTATCAACTATTCTTCGACCAAGAGCTAAGTTTGCCATTACCAATTATGATTCACTTTATGTATCTTTATTGTGTTTTCTTTACTTATTACAAGTTGATTTATATAATAGTGAGTTGTCTTCTATTATGATCTATGTATTTGATGAATGTGATGCTTCTTGTCCGTATTCTTTTATCGACTCTTCACTCCATAAACCTGAGACCATGTTTATTGAGCTCAGTTTCGCTTGGGGACAAGCGAAGTCTAAGCTTGGGGGGGTTGATACGTCCATTTTGCATCACTATTCTATGTCTTAATTCACTATTATTCATTGATATATTTCATATTGAGAGGTGATACTTATGTTATTTTATCTATTTTTGCATGTTGATGACTTTTGGAGCATGGACTGCTGCAGTCAGGATTCTGATGGAAAAGGTGCTGTTTGGTGGCAAAATTCGCGAAGATCAGAAAATCTGGAAAAATATACGGAAAATCCTATTTTTCTAGAAGACTAAGGATGCCATAAGACGGAGTGGAGATGGGTCACAGGGGGCCCACACCACCCCCTGGCGCGGGCAGCTCTAGGCCACGCCAGCAGGTGGTGTTGCCACCTTCTGCTCCTCATTGGGTTCGACACTCTTACTTATCGAAAATACTGCGATACACCCCTATACTTGTGGGTCATCAATGCTTGCTAGAGAGGAGGTGATGTTGCGTGTTGATAGCGAGCATGATGATGATGGCCGATGACACTCTTCTTCGACATTTATCATTTAGTTTGTCCTTTTGGATAATTATTATAATCGATGGATTGTGAACTTATTTAGTGTGTCTCACACTTCGTGAGACGGTTACTCATATGAGTTTGTAACAAACAGTTGTTCTACTTTTATAAATGATTTTTATTTTTGTTTATATGTTGTTCAATTATGTGTGAATTATTCGTCCTGTGAAACTAATTGATAATGCGTGAACATTTGTAAAATATTGAAATGCCTTAAAAATACCTAAACTTAATGATATATTCATTTTGAATGAAACCAATGTTTTAAATTCAAAGTTACGTTGATAAATATATGAAAGTCATTTGATCTCTTGTCACATATAAATCATGCCCAAGTTCGGCAAGATAACTAAAACACCGCATATTGTATGAATGCGAAGTGTTTGATGAATTGTTAAAAGAAAATACATATTCAATGTACCACATTTAAACGAAGTGGTGATTATCAGTTTGTAATTGTTGAGTTTTATAAAAGGAGTTTAACAAAGGAAACATGAGCGTAAAACTATTTGATATGATCAAAAAAATCAGCATCAAGGGGTATTAAAATAAAAGAGAATCTAATTACTACGATTTGATCAACAGTAATGAAATTCGATATTATGAGATTGTCATAAGGGATTGTGAAATGCTATGAATTTTGATACGTTGAAATGCAAAGTATCACAATGCCCTTTGGACTAAAAAATGCGGGTGCTACGTACCAGCGGATGATGCAAAACTGTCTCGGAAGCCAAATTGGGACAAACGTCCAATTCTACATCGACGATGCCATAGTTATGACAAGGCAGGAATCGACCTTTATCGATGATCTTCGTGAAACATACGATAATCTCGAGAGATACTACATCAAGCTCAATCTGACAAAGTGCTCCTTTGGAGTCCTCACGGGGCAACTCCTCGGGTACCTCGTATCGGCAGGAGGAATAGAGGCAAACCCTGAGAAAATATAGGCAATCCTCACAATGAAAAAGCCGACAAATCTGTGCGGCATACAACAGCTGGCTGGACGTATCACAGCATTAAGTCGATTCATCGCTCGATTGGGTGAAAAAAGCACTTCCGTTCTATGTTCTCATGAAGAAATCAGATAAATTTGAGTGGAGGGACGAAGCCCAAAGATCCTTTGAAGATCTAAATAAAACATTTGCGACACCTCCTATTGTCGTGTCGCCAAAAGAGAAAGAGCCCCTGCTGCTCTACATTGCCGCTAACAATCTAGTGGTCAGCATAGTTCTGGTCGTCGAGTGATCCAAGGAAGGAAAAACCCACGACATTCAAAGGTCAGTATACTACCTCGGCGAGGTCCTCTCTCCATAAAAAACAAAGGGTACCCGCACTATCAGAAACTTGTATATGGGTTCTTCATTATAGCACGCAAGTTGCGCCACTACTTCTCAGAGCATCCGATAGTGGTGCTCAACAAAACCCCACTCTCCAGTATACTTAACAATCTAGAAGCCATAGGGCATGTCTCATTTTGGGGGATTGAACTATCCCCTCGAGACATCACGTACGAGAAGAGGAAAATAATAAAGTCTCAGGTTTTGCCTGACTTCATTACTGAGTAGACAGAACTCCAGTGTGTGGGTCCTTCAGAGTCCAGCGCGTGGACAATGTACTTCGATGGTTCCAAGATAAAATGCGCTACGTACTTTGTATGAGCTTCCCGAACGTGTCAAACAATGAAGCTGAATATGAGGAGCTGTTGCATGGTATGCGTATGGCTAATGCCTACGGCGCAACTCGCCTCAAATATTTGGTGATTCGAATCTTGTTGCACAGCAAGCAATGAACAAGTGCGATGCCATCAGCGAGAACATGATCGCATACCGGGACATGTACAATATCATGGAGGCTCACTTCAACGGTTGCGAGGTGTCCCACATAGGCAGGGCAAGCAGCGCAGAGGCCAACAATTTGGCGAACATCGGATCCCTCTGCTTGCCTGTTCCACCTGGAGTCTTCTGGGAAGAGATAATGGAGCGCTTCATCAAAGTTAAAAATGCCCCTGAGGCCGCAATATCCAAGGCGTGCAAAAAGGTCAAGCCGAAAGGTGACTCAGGGGCTGCGCCCACAGCAGGGAGTGAAGCAGATGCCCTCGACGAAGAACTGTAGTCCAAGGTAGTTATGATGATAGAGCCTACATGGATGCAGCCATATGTAGCATACATGGTGAGAGGAGAACTCCCCGAAGATATAATCGAAGCACGACGGATCACCCGTCAATCCAAAGCCTTTAGAATCATCAAGGGAGAATTATACAAAAGAAGCATCTCGGGTGTACTGCTGTGGTGCGGCAGACCCGAATAAGGAAGGCTCATCCTCAAGGATATACACGAAGGATTATGTGGTCATCATGCCAGCATCCGAGCTATTGCGGTCAAAGCCTTTCGGGTAGGATTTTACTCGCTCACAGTGGTGTAGGACGCAAAGGACATCATGTGAGCATGTGAACAATGCCAACATTTCACGACAAAACCCAATGCACCTGCCGCAGAATTGACTCCCATACCTCTGGCCTGGCCATTCGCCCAATAGGGACTCGACATGGTGAGCAAACTTCACAAATCTTTGCTTGGAGGACACGTCTTTCTGCTAGTGGCAGTCGACAAATTTACAAAGTGGATTGAAGCAATGTCCGTCACCAGCCAGGACGGAACTTCGGCTGTGAACTTCATCAAGTCGATAGTGTTCTGCTTTGGGGTGCCAAATAGCATTATCACCGACAACAGGACTAACTTCACCTCCAATGAGTTCAAAGAATACTGCAAGGAGATGGGTATAAAAGTGAGCTACACTTTAGTCACCCACCCACAAACCAACAGCCAGGTGGAAAGGGCCAATGGTCTCGTAACCAATGGAATCAAGAAAAGGTTGCTGGCACCACTTGATAGAGCTAAAGGCACTTGGGTAAATGAGTTACCCTCCATCCTATGGAGCCTATGCACCATCCCAAACAATTCAACACAAGAAACACCCTTCTTTTTGGTCCATGGCGCTGAAGCCGTCCTTCCAATCGAAGAACTCATGAATCCCCTAGGGTTGTCGAGTATGACAAAGAAGCCTCTAGGGAAGCACTCGAAGATGACGTCGATGCACTCGACGAAGCTCGAGATGTTGCTCTACAAAGAGCGACCATATACCAGCGGAACTTGCAAAATTATCACAGCCCTTGAATTCGTCCCAGGTCCTTCGTTGTGGGGGATCTGGTCCTTCGCCTCAAGCAAGATAGCCACCATAAGCTGGAATCACCATGGGAAGGACCCTACATTGTCATAGAAGTAATCCCTAGTGGAGCATATCGACTCCAAGACAAGAAAACAAGATTCAAGTACTCCAACCCGTGGAACGTTGCGCAGCTACGATATTTCTATGCTTAGGACTTTACTTTCTACAATTTAATTTCAATAAGGCCAACGGCCAGGCTTCTTAGTCACGAGACTTCATACTTTACTTCAAGGCCAACGGCTAGGCGGTTACGCCAAAACATGTACCTCCGTATTCAGTAATAAATAAAGCTAATTTGCCGAAACTCAGCCTCAGTTTTCCTTTTCGCTATTTTTCTTACCCGACACTCCGGGGATCTTTAGATACTCATCCGAATAAAAGTATACACCCCAACGCTCGGGGGCTTTGCCAATAGAGCTTATTCAAACTTTTGATTTCACTAACAAATGTACGATGCTTTGACTTGAATAGTTGCCTCAACCTTAGGCGTAAGGCAAACAAAAGGGTCTCGCGTAAGGCAATTACGCACCAAACAAGTACCAGGAAGCAAAACTTTATATAACTACATGTCTTATGTTCTAGGAACATCTTACACTGCAGAGTAAAGGAAAAAACTTCCTCGCCATTAAGACATTATTTTGAGCCTATGCTCTAGTGAAAGCATCCGAACATAGTCTCGGGGGCTACTCCCATCAGGAGCACTGGCCGTGCACCCAATAAAAATCTAAAGGATTGGATTAATCAAGGCCTAAGTTGAGTACCTCTTAAGTTGAAGACATTACTCACCCTGGCCGGACATCCGGCTTCCTTGCAGACCAATGTCAGATATCTTTGGGATGACACCGTTGTTTTGAGGACCCGTTGCATGGACGATGCCCACTCAACGATTGCTTTCTGCAGATGTATCTTGCTAGGATATAATGCACCCAGGAAGATGTTGTTCACGTGATAGTGCCACGCGGAATCATGCCCATCGTTCACATTCATTGCTGCTATGTGCTCTTCATTCCATGATGCCGGAATAGGTTGGACAACCTCTTCTTGATCAAACTCGGCGGAATCATGAGAGTTATCACTATCTCCTTCTAAATCTTCGGCTTCCATCTGATCTTGCAACCAACCTTCGTGTATCTTATCCTCATCGGCCTCACCACTGAAAATACCTTCTCCTATCCCATGACTACCTTCAGCTGATTCATAACCACCACCCTCGGTGTGTGCATAACTACTCTGACTAGATTCATAACCACCACCGCCATCTTGGACTTGACTGCTCTATCCATGCTAGTACCCACCACCACCTTCGTCTCCGGCTTGACTGCTCTGGTCATTATCATAACCACCACCAACATTTTGGTGGTGACTACTCTAGTCATCATCGCTCCCAGGCTCTTTCGCCACAGGAAGCACTAAGAAAGTGGGGTTAACTCCCCTTTTCTTACAGGCTTTCACCCATTTGACCCATTTATCTTGCACTTCTATCGGTGTAAAAAAATCAGGTTTAATCCTTGAATTAGTCCATAATACATGCACCCCGACAGTATGGGTCGGAGGGAGGCCTAAACGGGCAGATAACCAATCCTTCAACTCAGTAACGGACACTGTTTCAGGATCCTGGAGCACTTCATCAATAAAATAAAACTCATCAAAATCAACTCCGAACTCGTTTATTCTGACGACACCGTTACCATAGCGGAACCTAAACACTACATTATTGGACATAACTTCTGACCTAAAAAAAGACCGCAATTTTCAAATGCCTGTACAATGGCACATTATAGTCTATAAATATATTTCTAATCCTATAGCCGAATAATCTTGCAGCTAACAGACCACATCCAAAGCTAGCGATAAACATACACAAATGACTGCAGTTGGCAAGAAATTAGGGTTTACCCTTGAAGCGTGCGAAGTCCTGCCATGCAGAAGCCTCCAATCACCGGATCGACACCTCCTCAGTGCAGCTTGCTCAAGCTGCCGCCCTAGCCTCCACCACCATAGCCATTGCTCCTCAAGAACACCACCAAATCCCTCCACAAAAACGCCTCAAATCACTTCACCAGGCTATCCCATGAGTAGATCGGGACTCTACTAGTTTTCTTTTGTATCTCAGCAACAAATTTAAGTGGAAATCGGAGAAAACTGGGATCAAAATCTATGTAGCTCCATGAAACGAGAGGAAGAACAGAGTGAGCTCACACGCGACTGAGGGAGAGGGAGAAGAAGGCAGGCGGGGCGGCGTCGCGCGAGTATTAAAAGGCGAGCCGTCGTTGATTGAAAAGCCGACCGTAGCGGTCGTTGATTCAAAAGCCAACGACAGCACGCTCTGCTGTTGTCGGTCGACAGCCCGGCCAGGTGGGCCCCGACTCCACTGTCCTCGTTAATTAAAACACCGATAGCTCCTGGTCGTTAATTCAAAAGCTGACCGCGCCTACTCGTTTTTTCAAATGACAACGCCGCGGTAGATTCCGTAATCCCTCAAATCACGTATTATTCGTGGAATTTATTAAATAAAATGTATTATTTAAAAAATTAGCCACAATGGGTGTTTCTTAGCGCCGTATCCTAGGTAGTTTGCTTATGTGGCATGCTATTTAATCAAGAAAGAGATGGTTGTTGTATCTTAGCTAAGATACAACCTTTGCACGCTATCATAGGCAAAAAACTTGGCTAATTCAATCACACACATGCATGAGACTAGAATCATTAAATGCAACCCTTGTAAGAAACACCAACTAAGAAACGCTCCATTCTCGTAGTTGTTTCTTAAGTTTTAACTACTCATATGAAAAAGTGCTAAGAGACCCTCCACTTTGAAAGGCCTGAGGCGCCGACGCTGAGGCCAAGAGGGCCGATTAATCTTTTTTTTAACAGGGAAAGGCCTAGAAGGGCCTGGATACCGCCATTAGATAAACGGTGGGGTACAAATTACTATAAAGACCCTCAAAGTTATAGCAATACAATACAGGCCCTCACAATATGCAAAACAAACCCTAGAAAGATAGCAGAAAACGCAATCAGGTCCACCACCACCGGCGACAAGGTCCGGCCTCAAGCCACGAGCTCTGCCACGAGCGCCATCGAAGCCACATGACGCCGAGGGGAAAAGGAGCATCGCCTCGAGACCAGAAAGGGGCCTCCACAAGAGGTTGAAGATCACCTGGCACGCCACCGGCGCCAGGCCCTGGAGGTGCTGTCCGTCAGCAACTGGATTCGGCAGCCAAACTTGTGCTCCCGAGAAAATACTCCAGGAAACATCAGCATCACGAGTTCCCCAACCTCCTCCACCACCACAGATCGCCATCATCCACCCACCTTCCTCCGCGCCACCACGGCCAGCCAGAAGGGGGAGAAGAGACAGCGCGCTCCAGGGCCAGAGGAGAAGCTTACACCGCTTATTGAAGAAGGCCTCACTCGACCCGCCATCAACGCCCAGCCACCACCATGAGGGCTCGACAAGAGCTTCACCAGCAAACGCCTGACGCCGCGGAGAGACGCTAGCACGAACAACCTCCAAGGAAGAAGGAAGACGGCCTTATTGAAGGAGATGACGGCCGGCTCCATCCTCCACCCCTGCCATAGCTCCTGCCACCAGAGTTGGACAACGAGGAAGATGAACACCAGGGTGTGCCAGGTTCGGCCGATGGGATCCAGCAACGGACTCCCAGACGCCACAGGGGCAAAACCACAACCTAATCTACAGGCCAAACCTCCTAGACCATCTCCACACCGGCTAGCAGATCCGCCGGAGGGGAAGAAGGCCAGGGGCGGCAGGGGCGAGCGGAGGTCGATCCTCAACGGGGGCGAGAGGGGAGAAAGCAGAGTGAGAAAGAGAAGTAGGCGCGGGGCCGATTAATCTCACTGACTTTTATAAGGCAAAGCTGCTTTGCTTGTAGTGGGTGGGACCTACATATTTGTCTGCGCGCCAAGATTTTTCTACCCCTGCTATGCGGTTGAGTCATCTCATCGAGTGCTTGGTGTGGTTGCTTGACCACGTTGCATGGACTATTAATTTAATTTACTAAATAAAAGCGCATGCATGTGATTATTTTTTGCATATATTATAAATATATAAGTATGAATCTATTTATATACTAAAAGCAATATAAGGTTGTTTTTCGAGACACCACGTTAATCCACATCTTCAAAATTATTTTAGCTGTTAGATCTATATTTAATGGTGAAGATGTAGTCTGAGATTAAAAGATAAGTAGTGCTACGTATAAGCAAATGTGTACAAAAGAGTCCCATGTCACGTTAAAGCTATTATGGACAGAGTCCGTCTCTTTTACATAGGGTTCGAACCTGAAACCTCCCGATCAACGACGTGGCTCCATATAGCGACTACAGAAGTACAGAGAACAGATCGTTGTTGGACAGAGTCCCTCTGAAATCCAGTTCCATACGTACTCAATTAGTCAATTTCCTTCGGTTGTCCCCCAAAAAATCATCTGTGGCCGTTCAGATATATCTAACCACGCAATAAGTGCACTAGGACCTGACACGGATAAAAACTCTCGGCTATAACATACCAAAACTATTGATCAGTTGATCAATTCCATCTACCGATAGCTAGCTTTGTGGCTACCAAATCGATCAGTTAGCGTACTAAAATCAATAACATACATGATTTTTCAAAGGCATCAAAGTAACCCACCTCATCTTAATTATTTAGGCTGTTAGATTTGTAGCTGACGGCAAGGATTTAACAAAATATTACCTCATTTTCCGTTTGACAAGGAAAGGTCTTAGCACCTTGTGGTTCATGTTTCATGGAAATCCATCTCTCCTACAGCTAGCATTTTCTTTGAAGGGCATGTCGTTCTAGAGACATTGTGGTAATTCATCAGGTGAAGCAACATGTACTACTTATCTGCTAAATCAGGGTTAATACTTCATATCATGTGATGGAAACGGTACGTTAATCATGGAGGCAACTCCATATGTTGTTCACTTAATATAAGCATTCAATTTGCGTAATCAAGCCATGCGAGTTTTCCTGTTGGACATTAGGCATGCTTATCCACCTAACGAGCAAATTATTTTTGAATATGTCTGATCCATAATATGTCCCGCTAATTTAGTATAACTTTGTACTAAAATCAACGACACTTATTATGGATCTAAGGGAGTACATTATTTTGTTACTTTTCCAATGGAAGGACGGAGTATTGATCACATTAGCTTTTCAAAAAAGTGCAAGTAGAACATTACCTGTTGGAAGAGATAAAAATTGAAGAAAATAAGGGAATGATGGGGATATAATATGATAAATTTCATATTCTCACATCTGTTACTTTGTTCAAACTCGTGGAACTAAAGAACAACGTGGTCAAACCATCCTTTTATAAGACTATATTTGTGGAACGTAATATTTTACGAGCTGTAGATTTCATGGCCAAGGATTTACCAGGTTGGGATGGAAGAATGATCTGATAGATAAGTATGGTTATCAACTTAAAGAAGTCCTTCTATTGTATTTGCAAATTATAACTTACAAGAGCAAAATAACATATGTATAGTTAAAAATGGGCGTGTTGCTTACAAGTACACCCTCCATTTCAGAATTTGAAGTGTACTTTTCTATTCAATAATTAGTCAAATAAATGTATGTGGTTTATGATACACAAAATATGATGTCGTTCCCGTTGTGTTCAAAACCGAAGTTCTTGTAATTGTATTATGTAACTATAATTATAATATATGTATTATATGATAGTTACAGACCAATGTCAAAATTGGAAGAACATAATAAACTTGGAAGTATTTTAAATAGATGGACCAGAAAAAATATATTAGATGTCACTAGAAATTTAATTAAGAAAAATAGGTCACTCTAAAGATATTGCACACACATATATTTTTGTGCCAACTTTCTACAAATTAGGGAGGACACCATCGTGTTATATTCCCTTTTTATATGATAGTGAAGGAAGTAGATGCCCAAAATATTCGATATTTTGTATCATTATTTTGAATTTTTTGATTGTGATACCTTAGAGAATAGGGTAAAATTTGATGAGTGTGGTCACGTAAGCAGAGATATTTTATATATCCAAACAAAAATGCCTACTTAGCCTATGCAAATAGAGAAAATACTAATACACAAGAGCCCGATGACGGAATGGTTTAACATGTGGGGGATTTAGCCCCTTCTGCTAGAGTAAGAATGTAACTTATTCTAATAACTCAAAATTTCAAGATATTTTTAACACCACTTTGAGAGGATTAAAATCTTGAGGGCCAAAATAGGAAGATCACAAATTGGTAAGGATTTGAGAAAATATGATGGTTGAATCACTTTTAGGTGACTAAATATTAGTGATTTCCATTTCGAACCTGGTCGGGTATAAATTGACGAATTTACTCCCTTCTAATCAGTGAGATGCATTGTATATAAGTATCGAAATAGTAGAACATTATTCTTTACCTTTTATTTTATACTATTCCATGTGTAAATAATCATTAGTAAATCACTGGAATTTAATTTCCAAGATGACATAACAATCACTAAACCATAAATTAAATATATATAAAGCTTACAATATTTTGAAATGGAACTGTTAATTGTTAACTATTAACTTCCAGTATCATGACATGATTATCTATGAAACTATAAATTTATATTTCAAACACTTTCAAGTGAACAAAGGTGATGCCCTCGCAAATGCGAGGGCCACTGTGCTAGTTGCGGGTAATAATACGTGAATGATTGAGGGGAAACTTACTTGGATGCATATCATAAATATGATGGATGTTTTTTTAATGCGGGATAATGGGTGGGTTATCTACACTTAAAACCAAAGAGAAACTACACGTAGCAATAGCCCATTTTAGTTCTAATAAATAAATTCTGGCCGAGATTGGGCCTGAATTCAAGGTCCGACGCAAATAAGCAATTTAGGAAAGGCCCGAACTGATGGACCGCAAGCTCGATGGGCTTTTCATGTCCTAGCCCAAAATCTGACCCGGACCGGAGGATGGCCATGTCTGGTAGCTGGCGCCACCTGGGCATCAACAGCGCCCTGGCAGTGGTGGTACATCAGGCTAGTCCTAGTGGGAGTATCATAAGGAGTATCATGCATGCCACCTTGGCAAAAATCTGATGTGGCACCACAATTAATGAAGAGAGAGGTGTTAGTAGTATCATAATATGGTACCGTATCATAGCTCGTGAAACTAGATAATTTAATGACTTATACACACAATTGCATTGAGATTGTAGAAAAAATTAAATACAATGGTACTATGATACTACTAAATGATACTAACCACTAGAGAGGTAGTATCACAATACTAGTATCATATGCATGATACTAGTAATATGATACTCCCAATATGACCAGCCTCAGTAACCGTGTAAAGTTGTTGCGGCCACTGCTTCTTGCCCGCCCTCCATCCTGATGGACACGTTCAACGCACATGCGCCTTTTTCAGTTTATTTATATTTTTTAAATATGCACTATTCATTAAACATGCACATGCACTTTTATCATTTTTTTACGAAAATCCTCAGCGAATGCATAGTTGGCAGTGGCTCTGGGATCAACGGAGAATATCAGCAAGAGAGGGTGCGATTGAAGGGGCGTCTGGCGCATCACAATCGTGGATGAGTTGAGAACGGAGCTCGCGGCTGCCTGTGGTCAACGTGAATGTTGACGTCATGGTTTGTTGGCGGAGTTGATGTGGGACCTCGGGCGGAGATTCTGGCGGCGGCGGCGGCTGGAGGTCGTAGTGGGGGGCTGGAGAGATGAAGTGTGGGAGGTAACGAATATGGAAGGGATGCAAATACATTTTTTTTATTAGGTATTTACAGTAGAAATGTTGTGAGAGGAAATTTCCTATGCTCCTTTTTGTTACTTCCTCAGTACTGAAAAGGATGTCGCAAATTTATTAAAATTTGGATATATATACACACAAAAACGTAAGACATTTTTTTAGTACGAAGGAAGTAGATTTAATCAAGTGGGCCGATCCAATGGTACCGATTTATCGTCTAGGAAGTGGCGGAGCCACGGCCGACGAGCCTGGGCAGCTGCCCGGGCTACGGCTGTGAAACCTTCACTAATTTAATTACTGCACCACTGTTTCATCATTAGCTTTCTTGGACATGCACTCAGTGACGCCAAAGCTTATAGGTTTCGCCCGGGCTCCAAGTGTGAGCTAGCTCCGCCACTGCCTGCCACCCCCAGTTTTGTAGCCATCATCGTCGTCGCGGGAGACAAAACAAGTGAAACGATTGTTTCCTTCCTCTCCAACTTGCTGGTGATGTTTAAGGATGTTTTATGCTAACTACTAAACATGCACGTGCCACGTACCGTGTAATAATATAGATATCAACAAATCAGGGGACAAACTTAATATCATTTTCCAAGTATAAAACCGAAAAATCTCCACTAATAAAATTGACACACCTATATAATAATTACTTATGAAATGTTTAGCTACGCGTGCTGAACCAACAAATTCAAATAAATAATTTATCCCGATGAGCTTGACCAAATCTTGTACTTATAGTTTGGATTTATACACTGGAGTACCCAAAACGGCAAGACCTGCAAGCCAATATGACTGTTAAAATCAGCACATATACATTATAATGGTTGAGAATGTCATGAAGTTGTAAATATTTGCAAACACTAAAGGTTATGTATTTACATGCATGAAGCAATCCATCAAATAAAGGGATCAAAAAATCATGGAACATGTTTAATATCATTGTCTAACCAAAATAAAAATATAATATAATTGCAACACTTAATAATAATTACTTGGGAAATGTTTAGCTAATCATGCTCAAAACAATTGAACCGAGAACTTCAAAGATAGCATTTGATTTCTACTATATATTTGTTAAATACCACAAAACTACTGAAAATGAAAGCTCGCATTGCAGTTCATTTTCCAAGCAAAACATAATCGTGTTAGAAACTTTGTTTTATAGTTTATATGAAACCGAAAGAGCATGCAGAACATGAACAGCTGCATAGCATCACAGGCGGATAAAACAAAAAAGACCAATAGAAGGATTGACATTTGTAGCACCATGGTTTTCCATAATTAACGAACAAAACCGAGAAGGCTAGTATCAACTCCATTACCATCAATCTGTATGTGGGAAAGCTCCTAGTTCATAACACACCGCAAAACTGTTGAAGGTCGAACAAAACACAAACACATAAAGGAGCAGTGTCAAAAGGAGATAAGCAATATATACACTAAAAAGTCTAAATAATAAGACATACCAGCATGAAGGAAGAACAAACATGTTTCATCCCTCCAAGACATCTCTGTACACAATATTCTTCGTGCTTTTTCATGTGGGATCGTTGTCTTTATTTGGCTTGGCCAATATCCGAGTGGTCTGCCATGACATACCCCTTGACAGTGCAACATAAAGTTGGCCATACAAGAACATGGGCTCGGGAAGGTAAATACCAACAGTTGGAATGGTTTGCCCCTGGGCTTTGTTGATGGTCATTGTAAAACTCAACCGGATTGGGAATTGTTTCCTCTTGAACTTGAATGGAAGTGAAATGTCTTCTAAGGGCGACAAAGGGATCCTCGGTATGAACACTCTATTTCTAGCATGTTGTCCACCAACAATCTCAGCATCAATTGCATTATCTTGGAATGCTCTAATCATCAACCTTGTTCCATTGCATAGACCATTATGAGGATCAAGATTCCGGAGAAGAATGACTGGACAATTGACTTTCAATTTCAAAATATGCGGGGGCAAACCATTTGGAGTGATGTTGTTTAGATAGTCAATTGGGTAGTTATTGACCACATCATCCTCGACGGAGTCAAAGCTATAATATACCTTTTCTTGGCCAGGAAACCTGTCAGTCATCTTTGTATTTAGATCGTCCACATTTCATTCTTGGTCGAAAGAATGGCACGTTGACTCATGTAAGATCCAAATGTGGTGTTCTCATGAAGCAATGGGAAGACATCTTCAATTATCTTCAATGTCATCTGGAAGACGCACGTAATCTCCACCGATCGTCTCTTCTGTTCCATCCCCAATTCTCAGTAGGTAACTGGAGAAGCACTGGTCGGTTTGTGCCCTCATATTACGCTTAAGGCATATCTTCCTAATCTTCTCACATAAATAAGATCTCCTTAGCACAGCGTTAGTGATTTGCGCTCTTGTCCCATGCGTCACCACGGGAAGGACCTGCCTAAAATATCCTCCAAACACCACAACCTTCCCACCAAAAGGCAAATCACACCCCATGATGTCTTGTAAGGACCTATCAAGTGTCTCAACTATTTGACTCTTTGTCATGGAAACTCCGTCCTAGATTATCAAAGATGCCCTACGGAGAAGTTCTATGGTACCACTCTGCTTTGTAAAATTGCACATGCTTCTCTCCGAGAGCCTAATTGGAATTTTTAACCTGGAGTGGGCAGTGCGTCCACCAGGCATGATTGATGCTGCTATACCAGATGTTGCTGTTGCAATAGCCAGGACCATCGACAAAGAAGATTCGGCTCCTGTTGTCAACAATATAAGAGAGGATTTCATCAAAACCAGCACGCTGCTCGGTGTTAAGAGATGTAAATAAATTTACGTCTTTTTCATCCGGAATGATTTACAACTGCTCTTCAACCTCTCTCGAGTGACCACTTGAATATTCATCATCAAAAGGATCCAAATCCGAGAGTACATAACTTTTAATATCTTTCTCCATGGAATACACCGGATCTCTAATGTTTTTCATGAACATATGCTCTAGTGCGGCCTGGTTGGGTTGGTTACGACGGTAGTCCTCTGACATCACCTCGAGGTGTTTCTCCCAGAAGTTTCGGATGGTGGTAACCTCGCAGAACACCAGAATAGTTGCGACAAGCCTTCTTAGAGCTCGCTATGTACTAATATTCATGTTCAACATGCTCACGTTGTTCATGTCATAATGCTCGGACTGGCGTGATGATCAAATGGTGAATTGGAGACGGAGAAATCACTCTTAAGAAAATAGGTCTAGGTACTCTTGGTTGTTGATCGTGAACAAGATGTGAGCATGTGGAATTCTGCCGATATATTTTATGATATTTGTTGTGTTGCAGATTTTGAATATAGTTTTTAAGCAACATTAAATTTAGATCTGAAACAAACCATGCAATTTATCGCTATCATTGTTAGATCGAATTTTTATTGTTGAAATTGCTTGGGAAGAAAATTTCTTTTACACTTGGGAATCTTTATCCGAGTGCTTTCTAATTAATTGTGAAGAAATAATATCTAAATATTTGCGTTGTATCGAGATTGTATCAAACGTTGTGTTTGAGAAAGAGAGATACTTGGTAATTATAGAAAATTAATATAATAGTATATGTGTGCGTTATAAAGAGTGAGTTTTGCAAAAATATTGAATTTTACATCCGAAGCACACCTCACGATTTATCGTTATCATTGTTGGATCGAATTTTGTTTGGTTTGGTTGAAATTGCTTGGGAAGAAAATTTCTTTCATAGTACATGGATATACTTCAGAATCTTGATCAAAGTGCTTTCAAATTGATTGTATGACACCCATTATCACACTAGTGGAGAAAGGGCATATTGTCCTGGTTCGTAGGGGGCTTTAGTCCCGATTGCCCCAAAGCCCACCCCCTTTAGTCCCGGTTGTGCTGCGAACCGGGATGAAAGGGGGATCCACGTGGCCGCTGTCTAGCGCGAGGGGGAAGGACCATTCGTCCCGGTTCTCATTACGAATCGGGATCGATACTTCTCTGCTGTGGCAGCGTTTTGGGCACGTTTTGTGCCGTGATAGAGAATTCATTTGTCCCTTTTCCTATTACGAACCGGGATCGATGCTTCTCTGTTGCGGCAGCATTTTGGGCATTTTTTTGCCACATCAGAGAATTCATTTTGTATTTTTCCATTTATTTATTTCCCATTTATTGTTTTCGTTTTTATTTTGTGTTTGCACTCAGCAATGAAGGAACCATTATATTACACAACATCGTCATGAATATAGAGATCGAAGTGTCGAACATATTACATACGATACACGAGTTTCATGCATATATGCAATATAATGTCTTTTACGATCCCTATTGCACTATCAACATCTTCTGATAGTATTCTCTTTTTGGATCTATGACCTCTGCATCTAAGAATCCTGCAATTTCCTCTTGCATCTAATCCTTTGGTAGTAGATCGTCCCGCAACCGTTCGATCTAATTTAAAGGAGTCAACATATATGAATAAAACTAAACACAACTAATGGTAATAAAATAAAATTGTGAATATTGTTTACGTACCCGAATTTATTCTAAATTTCTGCCTGTCTCACAGGTCGTCTGATGAATGAACTCGCAAATATAGTATCCACATAAATTATTTCCGTCTTCCTGCCTCAGGCACTTTACGAGAACAGAGTTCAATCAAAATAATAATCAAGCATGATAATGGTATCAAAACTAGAATCAAAGAGATGCGTGGATCTAGCTAGTAGTACTTACATCCAGTGGTTCAAATGTAAGCTCCTCTTTCCAGGCACCCTTACCTTTTTGGTGAACCATTTCCAAGCATTGCCCGGAAAAGAAAATGAATAAAAGGAGTTATTAATTACTTGATATCAGGAAATGAACGAAAGTTGCCGATATAGTATCATAATGATTGAAATTACCGCTGGAGCATTTCCTGCATGTCCGCCCACTTTGCAAGGGGTCTACGTTTTGAGTCCATGACTTGTACTACTCTATTGTCAGGTTGAATGATTAGCAGAATAAAGTGGTAGTTGCGCATGCATAACTCATCAATTATATACTTAACATTGAATAAGCGAAATAGAATATGTAGAAGACAATAACACTCACTCAAAGTTGTAAGGAAATAGTATTTCCCTTTTGGTTTCTTAAAATCTTAACGACATTACAATTTTATCCTCTGTATCCTTGGGATTAAATTTCAGAGTAAGTTCATAAACCCAATATGGGTCAATGAACCCAATGTCATAGATTCGTCCTCTTTTGCATTCCAGAATCTTCAGTCTGCATAATATTGTGAGCATGATTATACATGCAATAAACGAGGTGAGAAAGCAAGAGACTTAATTACAGAAATAATACTTACAGACAATAGGCACTGACGATCACTTTCTCGATGACATCTTGATTGTATAATTGAAATAGTTTAGGAAATTCAATCATTATCTGGGCATCTCTATACCCGTAATGCTCGTTTCTAACTCCCAGCACTATCCAGTTTCCCCCTGCCTTTGAGGATTGCATGTACCACTTATGCAATCTTTGCATTTTTGTTGGTAGATACTTGACCTCCTTAGGTTTGACAAGAGGTTTCCCGTGCTGGTATTTGTATGCTTCATCAGCCACGAGGAACTCTAACTGGGCTACGTACTGAGCAATAGTCAAACCATGAGCAGCGGCCGCTTCTCCGTATATTGCAACATACTCCGAATCATACTGCTCGACCGCACCTTTGCTCGACCCCACCTCGGTATCGGAAATCACCTTGAGCGGGGGGCACAATTGGTTTTTTGTTCTTCGAGCTGGGGAACTGATTTTCCTCTTGCACTTCTACTCTTCGACCGCACCTTTGCCTCACGTGACTTGAGAATAAAGCGGTCATAGTCTGATAATAGCCTTGGCTCGGGTTGATGAAGGGTCTTCAACATTTTGAGCACTTGGGCTTTTTCTTCTTCGGTGCTGGGTAACTCTGGCTCTTTCGGTGCCTTCAGGTCATCAAACCACTTTTTCGTTTGGGCCTTTGCGATCAACTCATTCTCCTATAGAGTATAGTCGTAAGGTCTCATGGGAGGAACCTTTGGTACTTTTGGGAGGGGCTCCAGTCGACATATCGGTGATCGGTTACCACTCCCCAGAGTAGCGGTGGTACTCTTCCGCTTTTGGCTCTGAGCCTTAGTGGGATGAGACGGATGAGGAGGCGGAGACGGATGCGCTTGAGATGGGTGAGGCGGCGGAGACGACGCCTAACGAGGCAGTGAATACGGATGCGCTGGAGATAGGTGGGGCAGCGGCGAATATGGAGTGCTCTGAGGAGTCGATGGCCTTGGCGTCCGATTTGGAAGCACGATGTGTTACTTTCTCCATTGAATGGTGACATTTTTGGCTTCTCCCAGTTCAGTCACATCCCCTTCACCTTCAGGGTAGTCAAGCTTTAGCTGCTTGAATCCATTCATAACTTCATCCACCTCGACAATAGCGTAGCCCTATAGAACCGGACAACAGTGGTAAGTTGGTTTAGGTCTAATTTGTAAGGCATAGCCGACCGCCACCTTCATGGTTATGGGCACAACTTTCACATGTAGCTCACAATGTGTCATCTTCGTGATATCATCCACTGGGTAGCCAAGAGGATCCATCGCCGGTGCATCATCATCATCACCCGGGAGCTCCGTGGAAGCCACGCTGCTTTTCCGATTAGTAGATGGGCCTGTAGCATCGAATGCAGCTTCTACCATGTGCCTCTGAGATGGGCCAGTAGTATCTTGCTGGCTAAGTGCGTCAATTTGATCATGCTGATGCTTTAATTGTTCTTCTATGTTATGCATCCAGTTTGCCTGCTTCCTTGCTTCAATTTCTTCCTTTTCCTTTCTCCTCTGACGGCTTCTATCGGGATATTTCTTCCTGTCGATGGGAAACCCAATTTTCCATGGTTTGGAGCCTTCTATGCCTCGTGTTCGTCCCTCGTGCTCAGGGTTCCCAAGGGCGAGTGTGAGCTCGTTATTCTCTCTATCGGGAATGAACCTCCCCTCTTCAACAACCTTTACTGCATTTCTAAGTCTTCGATGGGTATGGGAGTTTCTTCATGTCTTTTGTTATATATGCACTTCCCTTCTGAGTCCAAGGTGCCCCCATGCCCGTAAAACCAATTCCTTACCCGTTCGATTCAATTGTATGGCTCTGGAGTGATCCCTTTAGCAAGCAGGTCAGCCTAAAGTTTCTCGCACTTAGGCATGCTAGCCTTGTAGCCACCTTGCCCCATAGTATGGTGATACTGCTTTCTAGCAGCATTTTTCTTATTCGTTTCAGACCTTTTCAGAGCTTGCTCCGATTTCTTGTACGCCACAAATTCATCCCAGTAGTCTTTTATCTTCTCATACCCTCCAGTGAAATCCAGAGTCTTATCTTCCATGATAAAGTCAAGGTGAAATCTTTTCTTCCAGTTGGTGAATTGCTAGGTCATTTTCTTAAGATCCCACTCCTTGAATTTTTGCTCTATGGTATTCTTTGGATCCTCCTCATTTGGATCCACCTCTGGAGTTGGTAGGGTGAAATTAACCATGAGCTTATTCCAAAGCATATCTTTGGCTTTATCGCCGACATATCTAACTCCCGGCTCCTTTGGCCTATTCCATTCTCGAATGGTGATCGGGATGTAGTCCCTAACAATAACTCCGCATTACTTTATAATTTTTTTGGCAACATCAGTGGGAGCCTTTGCTTCGCCATCTTTAGCGACTTCTTTGATCCTATACCTTTCATGGTCTCCCAACTTTCTGGCTAGGCCTCGTTTCTTCCTTGCAGAAGATTTGCTCGATCCGGAGGGCTAAAATAAGAAAGAGCATTAATATATGTATATAGACATCGGAGGCTTAATTAATTAATATATATATGCACCTCATTGGAGTTTGTAATATTTAATGTTCCACCTAAGCCGTCGGCTTCTCTCTCACCGGAGCCGTCAGCTTCTCCCTCACCGAAGCCGTCTCTTCGGTCAAACTCCGGATCTCTCTCACAAGAGTTGTTCAGATATAGCGAGGTGACATCGCCATCTCCTCCTCTGCGGATCATATCCTCGAGCAATTTTTTCCTTTTGTTCATCTCTGCCATGTGGTTCCATAGTTTCTGCAAATTAAGAATTGCAAGTTATTGTAATGCTATAAACACATGGTGAAACACTAATAAATTAAGGACAATGCACAAAACTTTAGTTGGGAAACTTGGTAGGGAGGCTTGCGTCGCCGTCGCCGTCACCGGACAGGGGAAGCCGGCATATATAGTCCAAATATACAAAACTATTTGGTCGGAACCTTGTACTAAACCTCCCTAAAACCATAGTATAGTCTCTACCCCAAAATGTTCTTTAAATTTATACATAGACCCACGGCAAATGGGCCAAGGGAACACTTTAGGCCACTGTTGGGGGGGAAATGGGCTAAATATAGGGAGGCAAGTTAATATTGCCAACCCTGTTAAGAAGATGTCATTTGCATAGCACAATGATGATACAACATTAGGGAGGCATTTGTAACAATAAGAAATTAATTCCAATTTTATTTGTCCATTTTATTAATGAATTTCCTTGCAGTAATGTATTATAAATACATGAAACAAGATGCAATAGAGTGTATGGATATCATAGTTAGAAGGGGCTCGTCGTGCTGATTGATTTAGACATAGAATTTGTTGAATTCGGAATTACGGTTTAAAAGATATGGATTTATTAATAAAAGGTCATTTAATAGCTTTCCCATGCTCTAATCGAAGGCACTCTTGTGTTGTCCATTGTTCTCAATTCTTTAAGATTGTGTGTAGTGCAATCCAATTTTTTATTATCTGTGATTTTTTAATCATGTGAATAAATTTACTAACCAAAATTATTGGGTAGTATGAGGAGGCTAAGAGGAATTCAAATAACCGTCCAGGATATTTTTGTTGTGCAATGTGATTATTAAGGATTATTTGTGATAGGACTGCAGTAAATTAGTGACTGGTTAAATTACTGAAATTATGCGGTATCCAAGTTTCTTTTCTTTAACTCTGATAGGTTACACTAAACTATTGCATCATAAGTTGGTTTAGTCGTTGTTGCATGCGAGAACAAATATATGTCTGTGAGAGAGTACAACACCTAGGACAAAGAGAACGATAAATCATGAGCAGAGTAAATAAATATCAAAATAACACTACCTACATTTTAAAATAGGCAACAATGCTATATATGTAACATGGTATTTTAGGAAGTGTCATCATAATCTTGCACAGAAATAAAAAATGGCTGACAATACTAACCACATGTATTATATTTTACATAACATAATCTTTGGGTCGTCTATAGAATCCTAGTATTTATAACTCCACATTTCTATTATATGTGAAACTATAATTTATTGCATAAGCACAGCTTCCAAACACTAAAGGATCTTAATAAATTACATCTTCTAATTTTGTATGCCTCAAATTTTACGAAAATAGACGAAGATTTTGGGCCCTCTTCCACTCCATGCCGCTGCCTCGTACTAGCCATGGCCTAGATGTGTGCCTACAACCTCCTCCGGCTACAAGCCCCTCGCCGCCGTCAGAAAGCATAGGCAGAGGCAGGGCCGCACGGGGAAGGGTGTCGCGCCCCTAGGGCCGTGCTAACTTATCCTCCGGTCGGGCGCGGCGGTTGCCGGTGGCGGCCGGGACGAGGACTAGAGGGAGGAGGGGTGGGGACGTACCCAAGGTCGCGGCGGACGTTGACGGCGCGCACGGACGTCGAGGGCGGCGCGTGAAGGCCTACAGCGGGAAGGCGGTTGGCCAGCCTGACGGCGTCGTCCGAGCTTCCTCGCGGCGGCGACGTCGATCTGTTTCACGTGAAAGAAGAATGGGAAAGGAGAGAAAGGAACACGCGGTTAAGTAGTATGAGATCATTCGTTCCGGTTGGTGGCTCTAACCAGGACTAAAAGGTCATACGTCCCTGTTGGAGCCACCAACCGGACGAATGCTCTGGTCATTAGTCCTAGTAGGTGATTCCAACCGGGATGAATTCTCTGGTCATTCGTCCCGGTTGGAGCTACCAACTGGGACGATGTTTTTTAAATGTTTTTCAAAAATTTTAGTCTAGGTTCCCGCCTTATTTCTTATTTAGGTGTTTTAATTTGAAATGGTTTTTAAATGGTAAATCATTTTGAATTTGAAAAAACTTTCAGCATGAAAAGTGTTTTAATTTGATTAACTAATACAAAATCATTTTCTATTTTCTAAAATATTTATTCAAACTATTAACCATTTTGCCATTTTCAATTAAAATGCATTAACTAATTTTTTTTGCATACTTTGGAATTTGAAAAAACGTTCAACAAGAAAAGTGTTTGGATTTGAATAACTAATCCAAAATCAGTTTCTATTTTATAAAATAATTATCCTATCTATTCAAACTATTAACCATTTTGTCATTTTCAATTAAAAATGCATTAACTAATATTTTTTGCATACTTTGGAATCTGACAAAACTTTCAATATGAAAAGTGTTTGAATTTGAATAACTAAGCCAAAACTATTTTCTGTTTTCACTTTGTTCCGGTACAAATGGGTCGAGATGATAGGAGGTGGGGTAAAGGTAGACGAGCAGTACAAAATGACAACAGTGGATCTCAACAATCCTGGGTACAGATACGAACCATTCATCCTAGCCAATGGCTTAGTCATAATCATGTCTAGCCCTATAGTATACAGCTTCAGGGTCATCTTCCCAATTGTCTTCGTCGTCGTCGCTATGGCATATTCTGGGGATCCTCAGCCCTTCCCGGCTTGTGCACGGGGGAACCGGGGACTGTCAACCATGGCATATTCCGGGAGAATATCATTTTGCGGCCCGAAAGTTGGGGTGTCTAGGCAACGCAGTACCCGAGTTCCCTGATATCATCTGCGGTGACTATAGTTGGCATGCCAAATACTCAGAGGGTCTTTTTCGACACGAATTTAACTTCATGTTTCAATACAAAAAATCAGACTAACGACCGTCAAGTTGGCCCCCCCCCGCCAGTTCTCGCCGTTATGTCGCTCCTGTCGCTCCCGTCGCTTAGGTGTCAATTAAGCTTGCAACGTTGGCGCCTGCATCCATTACGCGTCTTCTTCTTCCCCGGAGCGGCAATCTGTGGGACGTCGCAGCCATGGCACGAAGATGGGACGTGGACGAACCTGCTCGGCCCAGCTCTCCTCCCTGTAGGCTTGCAGCTTTGGCGCCTCCATTACTCGTCTTCTTCCTCGGAGCGGCAATCTGTGGTCGCGGCCATGGCGCAGAGCTGGGAAGTGACGAAGCTGCTCGGCCCCGCTCTCCTCCCCATCCCGAGTCAGAGCTCGCCCTCACCGTGGACGCACCCATGGCACGGTCGGGGACGAGAATTGGTTCCCGGTGAGATCTATCACCTTGTCGACCATGCTCGATTCTGTTTTCCTCCTCTAGAATCCGAGCTCGCCGTCGCCGTGGTTGCACCCGCACCAATTCTGCCACCTCTGCCGAGGTCTCTGTGGTAGCTCAAGTTCTGGGGCTCTCCAAGTTCTGCCATGTTGGGCCTGTAAGTGTTGTTGTATGTTAAACTAGCAAATCTCGTTTGTTCAAATCTCTTGGGTTGTACCAACTTCATTGTGTTTAATTATGAAAGACAAAATATAAATGACTTCTCTCAATTTCTCTCGTAGAAAAATGCACAGCTAATTTCATATTCTTGCAGGAACTGGCCCCACTTGTTGAACCAGCGGCACTGCCACGATCTCCACGTAACCACGGTGAGTTCTCGAACCGAAAGTTGCAGTTACCACGTTTCTTAAGCAGTCATTCCTCTTCCTCAGTCATTCCTCTGCAGTTTTTCCTGGGCGCTTCTTCTTCCTCTATTCTAGAACCGTCGGTTCATCTTCTTCTTCTTCCTCTCGAAGGCAGTTCCTTTCACCCATTTCCTTGCAGGCATGGACAATGGGAAACGCACAACAGAGACCCACTTGGTCCCTGCCCATGGCACCACGACTTTGACAGTGGTGTACATAAATGATGAAGCGACTGTGGAGACAACTCTCGCCAGGTTTTCTTGAGAAAGAGAAGCACAAGTTTGTGGGGCTAGACTTGGAGTACACCCGTGCAAATAAGCGAAAAAAATCCTCCACAAGAGATCGCTGTCGTGCAAATCACCATACATGAGGAGGTCCTCGTTTACCACTTCTGCAGGTATGTGAAATTTAAATTTGAGATCACCACTTCTGCATCCCTTGTTCCCTTACATCCCTAGAACCATCTAAGTGCAGGAGTAAACCAACTGAGATGTGTTGTCTAGCTCTGGTCGAGTTCTTGTGTAGGAAAGAGATAACTTTCACTAGCGTGGATATCACAAATGACACAATTATGCTTTCTCGTGCGTTGATAAAAATCCCAGAGGGGCACCACATCGACATCCAAAATCTGTACAAGATCAAATCATACCCAGCGAAGGATGGCATGAGTGATCTGGCAGCGGAAATCATCGATAAATCCTATGAAAAACTGAAGAAATTGAAGTGACTCGATCACGACTACTAGGAGTGGAAGCCGATGAGCCAGACGCGCCTCGAGTATGCAGCCAGAGACGCCTACATGGCGTACGAGTTGTACAGTAAGATCATTACCATGAAAGATGGGATGGTTAAGGCGGAGCTTTTTGCGAGAGAGCTATGCCCTGGTTGCAAGCTAGCCCAGGAGAAGAAGCGCGAAGAGGACAGGAAGCGGTTTCAGGATGAGCAGGGATCTTGGGACGGTGGCGACATCAAACATCTAAAGGGGAAGCAAGTCAAGGACGACAACAAGTGGTGGTGATATATTATGTGTTTGAACTAGATTTTAGTTTCTAGTTTATTATGTGTGTGATACATTTAGTTACTTCAATACAAAATTTGAACCAATTTAACTTATTGATGTATTTCTTGACAATTATAATATAATCGAGCACTAGAAATATTTTGTAGTGTGCATGAGCATGATCAGAAAAAATAATTTAACACTAGAAACTTTAAGGCACTCCATATAAAGGAGTAGATTAATATATAAGGTTCACCAGAGACACCACGGATATATTGTCTTACATGCCACACACAGGTAATAATTAACTAGAACAAAATAAAAGCAGGGGCTACAGCAGGAGGCCGGGACACGGAGACGCCTAGCAGGGCAGGGGTTTATCAGGAGGAGACAGCGACAGCCTAGTCGATGGGATATAAGCCAGTCCTGACATACTTCCGGAGGAATTTGCCATAGGCTGCGTGCCGCGCCAAGGTAATCGGCCTATGGCTTCTGCCTCTGCATCTGCCAATGCCCTCCATTGAGGTCCATGTTGATTGCTCTGCCACAGAATGGGCAAAACAGTCTCCCCCTATGGTGGAAACGAATTAGCCCACACCGTAACCGCCTCAGCACGTAGCGGCTCTTGTTGTCCCTGGATTCCTTGCTATCGTCCACTTCATCATCATCCTCCTGTTGATTTTTAAGAACATAACTTAGAACTCGTACATATGATTGAATTGTATTACAACTCAAGAATTGACAACGTGTATATGTAAGACAATATATCCGTTGATATCAAAGATAAAGCATCTCAGCAATAATTTGATCGGTTCATATATCATTTCATCTCAACACAATGACAAATAATTGCATCAGATTGCGGCCTCATAAGTTTATTCAGGGACGGCGTGAGTGAACCAAGTAACAATTGCACAGCCTGTATTGTTGTTGTACATCGGCCCAGGTCCACTAACTCGTCCCTGAAAAAATCTGACACCAATGTGTCTGCCTCTCTTTTGGGACAAATTTGAATCATTGGTCATAATAAGAAACTGAAATGTAATCGTACAAAACATTATTCAGGGATATACATAGTCAGGTACAAAAACAAGCCTAAATACTGTAATTATAAATAAAAACTAAACAATTAATCCTCAGGTGCATGTTAAAAATACTTATGATCAAAACCATTCATATACATATGCATCATACCAATCATTAAAAGATCAGAAACAATTCAAAGATCATATATATAGTTCCACATGAGAATAAATCTAGGCCTCATAATTTGTTTTAGAGATGGAGTAGGCGAACCAAAGTACCAACAGCACAACCTATATTGTTTGTGTGCATTGCTGCCTCAGGTTCACCAACCCATCCCTAAAACACGACATCATCATACGTGTCTCTCCTTGAACTCTTTTGGGGCAAATTTCAGTCATCGGCCTCGGTGACAAACTAAAATGTAATTCTTATACACTATGAATGCATGGAATAGATAATTTAAATATCATAGTTCTATGAATGTAGAATAAAGATTGCAGCCTCATAAGTTTATTCAGGGACGGCGTGAGTAAACCAACTAATAATTGCACAGCCTGTATTATTGTTGTACATCGCCCCAGATTCACTAACTCGTCCCTGAAAAAATCTGACACCAATGTGTCTGCCTCTCTTTTGGGACAAATTTGAATCATTGGCCACAATAAGAAATTGAAATGTAATCGTACAAAATATTATTCAGGGATATACATAGTCAGGTACAAAAACAAGCCTAAATACTGTAATTATAAATAAAAAACCAAACAATTAATCCTCAGGTGCATGTTAAAAATACTTATGATCAAAACCATTCATATACATATGCATCATACCAATCATTAAAAGATCAGAAACAATTGAAGGATCATATATGTAGTTCCACATGAGAATAAATCAAGGGCCTCATAATTTGTTTTATAGATGGAGTAGGCGAACCAAAGTACCAACAACACAACCTATACTGTTTGTGTGCATTGCTGCCTCAGGTTCACCAACCCATCCCTAAAACACGACACCATCATACGTGTCTCCCCTTGAACTCTTTTGGGGCAAATTTTAATCATCGGCCTCGGTGACAAACTAAAACATAATTCTTATACACTATGAATGCATGGAATAGATAATTTGAATATCATAGTTCTATGAATGTAGAATAAATATTGTGGCCTCATAAGTTTATTCAGGGACGGCGTGAGTGAACCAAGTAACAATTGCACAGCCTGTATTGTTGTTGTACATCACCCCAGGTTCACTAACTCGTCCCTGAAAAATCTGACACTAATGTGTCTGCCTCTCTTTTGGGACAAATTTAAATCATTTTCCACAATAAGAAATTGAAATGTAATCGTACAAAACATTATTCAGGGATATACATAGTCAGGTACAAAAATAAGCCTAAATACTGTAATTATAAATAAAAAACCAAACAATTAATCCTCAGGTGCATGTTAAAAATACTTATGATCAAAACCATTCATATACATATGCATCATACCAATCATTAAAAGATCAGAAACAATTGAAGGATCATATATGTAGTTCCACATGAGAATAAATATAGGGCCTCATAATTTGTTTTAGAGATGGAGTAGGCGAACCAAAGTACCAACAACACAACCTATATTGTTTGTGTGCATTGCTGCCTCAGGTTCACCAACCTATCCCTAAAACACGACACCATCATACGTGTCTCCCCTTGAACTCTTTTGGGGCAAATTTCAATCATCGACCTCAGTGACAAACTAAAATGTAATTCTTATACACTATGAATGCATGGAATAGATAATTTGAATATCATACTTCTATGAATATAGAATAAAGATTGCGGCCTCATAAGTTTATTCAGGGACGATGTGAGTGAACCAACACTAGTGGAAAACGGGCCTCCAGTCCCGACCCGTAAGGGGCTTTAGTCCCGGTCCTGGTAACCGGGACTGGAGGGGCGGGACTAAAGGCCCACCCATTAGTCCCGGCCCTCTTACCAGCCAGGACCAATGGGCATCCACGTGGCTGTCTCTGCGGGCGTTGGGCCGGGACAAATGGTTCTCTGTCGCGGCAGTATTTTAGGCACTTTCTCTGCCGCGACAGAGAATTTAATTCGTATTCTTTTTTTCATTTCAAAATAGTTTTCTACGCTACCACATACCGTACATGTTCGTGCATACATAAGATAACTTCTCTTAAGATCGAGCATACAAATATATACATGATAGTTACACATGGAGATCACAATTATCGGGACTAGAGCCCGTCTATTCAATTACACGGTCGGGGATCAGCCTATTCACACTAAATTCTCCGGCGTCATCTATCATCTCGTTCATCAAGAATCCTGCCAGTTCTTCAGCAATTGCTACTACGCGTTGCTGTGGTAGGAGCTGATCCCGCATTTTCTCGAACTATATAAGAAAAGAAGATCAATATGAATATCAATCATGATAACAAAAAGTGACGGTAATAAAAATAATGTTATGAATGTATTGCTTACATCGACTCTATAATCATTCAGCTCAGTGGTAAACGTGCGAATGAACTCGCAAACGTAGAATCCACATAGATTCGTCCCCTGTGGCTGCCTCGCGCACTTTACGAGAATAGAATTCAATCAAAATAATAATCATGCATCATAATTGTATTGAAACTAGAAGTAAAGAGATGCGCCTACTACTTACCGAGACCGGCTTAAACGTCAGCTTCTTAGTAAAGTCACCCGTAACCGCACTCTTGAACTGGTTCCAAACCCTACCCGGTAAAGAAAATGAATGAGTTATTTATTACATGATATCTCAGGAAATCAACGAAAGAGACCGCTCTAGCGCAAAAATTACCTCTGGAGCATGTCCTGCATGTCACTAAACTGTTCCAGGGGTCTCTTTAATGGGTCCATGACTTCAACTCTTCCCTTATCAAGTTGAATATCCATGAGAATCCAGTGGAAACTGTACACGTTTATATATACATCAGTAACTCATCAATTACACTTAACATCGAGTAAGCAAAAGAGAATGTGTACAATAGAGTAAGACACTCACGCGAAATTGTAAGGAAATAGTATGTGGTCACAGAAATTTTGCTCCGTTAGAAACCTTAGAAGGTTTTCCTGTGTTTCCTCGGGTTTTTCCTTTATCGTCCGACAATGTATTTTATCTGGGTCAATGAACCCAACATTGAAGATTGACCTTCTATTACATTCCATGATCTTCATTCTGCATAATAATAGAGTACAAAAGGATATAATTAGGATAATTACATGCAATGAACTGAACAACTGAAAAAAATGAACAACTTATATATAGACAATGAATTCAACAACTTACAGACAATTGCAACTCATGAGACTTTTGTCGATGGCGTCGAAAGTGTATAACTAGAAGAGTTCTGGAAACTCAACATGGACCTCTTCTTCTCGGAAGTAGTAGTCATGTGGGACTTTTGCCACGATCATTATTCTCTCCTCCTTTACGGCTTTCAAGTACCATTTATGTAAACTCCGCATTTTGTTGGCAGTTGTTGGAACTGCTCAAAGCTGACCAGAGGCTTCCCTGGGACATACGTAGGGACTACCTGAGCCTTGGGTAACTTGTTGTCCTGGGAACCTAGCAATTCCTGAACAGTCACATTCATAGCGGCCGCAAGCTTCTTAGCTTCTTCCATATCCTGCTGGGGAGTGTCATAGGATACCACCTTGAGGGGTGGGGTCGTTTTTTGGCCTGTTCCCCGAGCTAGGGGACGTCCTTTCTTTTCCCGGTTGCACTTTGACTTGATGATTTGCTCCCGCTTGCACTTCTACTTGATTTGCTCTTCTTCACTTCCTTCTGAAGTGTGCGTCGATAGTCATCTGGCTTATGGTGCAAGTCATATTGCGATTTTGTGTTCAGAAAAGAAAGTGCATACGTTTTTTGCTTCTCGGTGTATACCGAGGTGGGCTCGGGTTTCTTCTTTTGAAGCTGCGCAACACATTCGGCCTTTACGATCATGTCGGTTTCCTCGTCAGTACGATCGTAAGGTCTGATAGAAAGATTCTTATGAGGTACTCTTGGGAGGGGCGACATTTGTCGTTTTGGGCTCCTGCGTCGTTTAGTACTAATCGGAGGCTGCGGCGGAGATCGAGATAGACTCAGGCTGTGGTGGTTGTAGTCATGGGGTGGGCTTCTTGGAGGTGATGGAGGTGAAGGTGACATGCGACCACTCGGAGGCGGTGTTGGCTTTGGCGTCCAGCCTAGAAGCTTGATGTTGTTCTTGTCCCATAGAATGATACCACCCAGTACTTCTCCGAGTGTCCTTTCACCTTCAAGTCTAGGGATGTCAAGCTCCATTGAGTCCCACCCCATTGCGATTTCATCCACACCAACTTTAGCATAGCCAGCTGGAATCTCACGGCCATGCCAGCGTGCGCCAGGTGGACAAGGTAAAGCACATCCGACCGCCACCTTGATGGATAGGTTCTTCACCTTCTGATGGAGCTCACAAGATGTCTGCTCCTTGATTCCATCCACGGGGTAGCCGGGATCGCCATCTACCATACATGCATCGTCAGAAGGGACCTCCGATTCAGCCACGCCGCTTTTCCGCTGAGATGGGACGGCGGTAATATTGAGTACAGGATCTTGCAGGCGCGCTGCTCCTCGAAGTTCGTCAATCTGTTGCTGATGCATTCGAAGTGTTCCTATCAACTCGGTGAACTTGTCTCCCTCCTCCTCCTGCCGTCGCCTCTTTGCTCTCTCTCGGCTCCTATAAGTATCTCTGTCTTTGGGAAACCCCATCTCCCACGTATAACTAGGGCCAAGGCCTCGTACACGTCCTCCGCGTTCGTCATTCCCGAGGACCTTTGTCAGCAAGTCTTTCTCTCTATCGGGACGGAACTTTGTTGTCCCCGCTTTAATCTCCTTTACCACTTTCTGCCATGTATCCCGGGGTATCCTAATCCCGTCACTGCAAATAAGGTCCCCTGTACTTTCGTCATACTCACTCCCATGCCCAAGGAACCAATTCCTTGCCCTCAGATCCCATTCTTCGCGTATTGGTTCTGGAGTGATCCCTTTAGCAAGCATCTCATTCTCTTTAGCATCCCACTTTGGCATGGCAGCCGCGTATCCCCTGGCCCCAGGTGATGGTGATATTTCTTCATCGCAGCATTTTTCTTGTTTTTTTACGACATTTCCATAGCAGGTTGTGACTCCTTGTACTTCACAAATGCATCCCAGTTAGCCTGCTGCTTCGTTAGATAGCATTCAAATTTAGGAGTCTTCTTCATCTTCTGATACTTTTGCCATAATGCTTTCTTCCAGTTCTTGAATAGTTCGGCCATCTTCGTAAGAGTCCACTGCTTGACTTTCTTCCTCAATGCAGCTGTGTCGGCATCATCCTCACATTCTGGCAGGGTGAAATGTGTCATGAGGTCATTCCAAAGACCCTCTTTGCACCTGTCGGAGACATACTCACCCTCTTTCGCCCCTTTGTTCTTATTCCACTCTCGAACGGTGATCGGGATGCGATCCCTAACCATAACTCCGCATTGTTGTTTAAATACAGTTTTAGCCTTTTCGGGTTCCACCGGTTCACCCCGTGGTGATACCCGCGTAATTGTATAACGCGTAGATGCGTCCAACTTTTTGGCCGGGCCTCGTTTGGAATATTTTTTGCTCGATGTGGAGGCCTAAGAGAAGAAACATTCGTCAATTTAGATATATATACAACTCAGTTAATGCATCTACTGATCACCAGACTTCATATATATACCTCGCCGTCGGCTTCTCCACCATCGGAGCCGTCGGCTTCTCCACCACCGGAGCCGTCGGCTTCTCCACCACTGGAGCCGTCAGCTTCTCCTTGATCATTTCGGTCTACCTCCTCTCCCTCACCGGAGGGGTTCAGATAAATCAACGGAGATTCAGGCGGATCAACATGGGGGGTGTCGTTGATCATATCCTCGAGAATTTCTTCCTGTGCTAGGTCTCTCTGGATTGGATCCATAGTTTTCTACAAAATGCACACAATAACATTTTTCATTCAATATTGCTGCATAACATAACACTAAACAATAATATGAACACGCAATTTGCTACGATAATACTAAACAATAACAAAATTCTAGTGATGCCCTAACCCTAACCCTAAGTCCGGGCGACCCGCAAGCACCACCACCCTAACCCTATCTCCGGGGGACCATGAGCACCACCACTCTAACCCTAAGTCCGGGGGCCCACAAGCACCATCACCCTAACCCTATCTCCAGGCGGCCCACGAGCACTACCACCCTAACCGTAAGTCCGGGGGCCCGCGAGCACCACCACCCTAACCCTATCTCTGGGTGGCCCACGAGCACTACCACCCTAACCCTAAGTCTGGGGCCCGCGAGCACTACCACATTAACCCTAAGTCCGGGTGCCCGCGAGCACTACCACCCTAACCCTAAGTCTGGGCGGCCCGCGAGCACCACCACCCTAACCCTAAGTCTGGGGGCCCACGAGCACTACCGGACTTAGGGTAGTTATTTCTTTAGCTTATCTTTATTTAGCACTGATGCTTGTCTGTCTCAATCGAAACTATACTATATATATTATTACTAGTAATAAATATATATACACAAACATATATACACAAACACATATATACTAGTAATAAATATTACAATATAAAAAAGATACAAGAAATAAAAAAACATACACTAGAAATTAATATATACTATACTAGAAATATATACTATACTAGAAATTAATATATACTGTACTAGAAATTAATAAAAAAAGATACAAAAATACTAGTAATAATTCTATCTATCTACTACAAAAAACATACTAGTAATACAAGTAATAATTCTATCTATCTATTACAAAAAAGATACTAGTAATACAAAAAAACATACACTAGAAATACTAGTAATACAAAAATATAAAAAAACAAAAAATGGCCGGCGGGGTGCCTCCCGGGCTCGCTGGTCGCAGGGCGCCGCCCGGGCTCGCTGTGGGATGGAGGCAGCGCGCGGCCGGTCGCGGGGCGCCGCCCGGCCTGCTTGCCTATAGTGCCGGCGCCACCGCGCCGTCGCGTAGCCGGACGGGGGAGCGAAGGGGAGGGGGCGCGCGGGGTACCTCTGGCGGGGGTGCGTGCGTGGCGGCTGGAGTGGCGGTGGCGATTGGGGGAGCTGGCGGTGGCGGCGGCGGTTGGGGTGGTGGCGGCCGGAGAATCGGGCAGCGTGCCGGCGCCAGGTCGTCCTTCGCGCGTGGGGGGTGCTCTGCGTGGGGAGAAGAAGGGGCGCGCGGGGAGAAGAAGGCGCGCCAAATGTATAGTGGGGGACCTTTAGTCCCGGTCCCTATAACGAACCGGGACTAAAGAGTCTTTAGTCCCGGTGCGTTATACGGACCGGGACTAAAGGTCCCCCCCTTTAGTCCCGGTGCGTGCCACCCACCGGGACTAAAGGGTTTTCGGCCCAGCCCAACAGGCGCGCGCCAACGCCACACCTTTAGTCCCGGTGTGTAGCACGCACCAGGACTAAAGGTCCCTTTTTCAAAAAAAATCACCCTGGTGCGCGCCTGTTTAAAAAAATTCAATTAGCATATTATTTAAACATTTGAATTTTACAGTTTTTGTATACTAATGAATTTGAGAAAAATTTCAACATGAAAAGTTCTTGAATTTGAATAACTAATCCAAATCTATTTTCTGTTTTATAAAATAATTATTCTAACTAGTGAAACTAATAACCATTTTGCCATTTTCAATTTAAAAATGCATTAAATATTATATTTTGCATATTTTTAAATAAGTGATTCAAATCAATTTTCTGTTTTATAAAATAGTTATTCTAACTAGTCAAACTATTAACCATTTTGCCATTTTCATGTAATTCCGACGCTCCAGTGGTCTTCCTCCGGCGAAACCCTAGACCGGATCTTCTACCCCGCCTTATTTTTTCCCGCCCGTTCTCTTTCGGATCGTAGCCCCTTTAGGGTTTAGGGTTTAGGGTTTTTGGTTTAGGGTTTAGGGTTTAGGGTTTAGGGTTTTTAGTTTAGGGTTTAGGGTTTTTAGTTTAGGGTTTAGGGTTTAGGGTTCCCTCCTCTGACTTAGGGTTTAGGGTTCCCTCCTCTGACTTAGGGTTTAGGGTTTAGACTCATATCTGCCGCCTCTCTCCACTCTATCCCATGGCTTCCACCATACCTCTAACCCCAGGGAGGCGGAGATGCCATAGGGCGTGTGCACCAAGGGCATCTTCGAGAAGTTCCGCCACGGGAGATTTCCCAACCCTTTCCTCCATCCATGGGGATGAAACTCTCCATCCATGTTGGCTTGGTCATTGCCATAGCACATCTAGACTCATATCTGCCGCCTCTCTCCACTCTATCCCATGGCTTCCACCATACCTCTAACCCCAGGGAGGCGGAGATGGAGTCTTTCACGGGCTAGCAGGAAAATATTTTCCGAGACGGAACTTCCGAAGATGCCATAGGGCGTGTGCACCAAGGGCATCTTCGAGAAGTTTTGCCACGGGAGATTTCCCAACCCTTTCCTCCATCCATGGGGATGAAACTCCCCATCCATGTTGGCTTGTTGAGTTGCTTGCCATGGCGTATCGATGCTCCTTTTATAGGCACGCCGCCGCTTCTACTTTGTCTTCTTCCTCCGACAGGGCGTCGTGCGCTACATGCTTTATCTCGTCGAGCAGTGCGTCCACCCACGCGTCCTTATCCTACCGATAGCTTTAGTCATAGTTTGAGCCCCCACCCGGTACTAAAGGTTACCCACGCGTCCTTATCCCACCGACAGTTTTGTTAGATGACACAGAAACCACCTTTAGTCCCGGTTGCACCCACCAGCCGGTACTAAAGGTTAGCCACCCCCCAGATAAGGCCCTCCTAGATAATCCTCCCCTAGATAAGACCCCCCCATCTTTTGTCCCGGTTTGAGCCCCCACCCGGGATGAAAGTTTCCCACGCCACTGTGTTCCCGTGCTTTCCACCGGTTCCCACCTCTGTCTTCCCGCCATTTTTCAGTATATATATGTACGCTTGGCCTCGATTTACATAGCACATCTAGACTCATCATTCTCTTCCCATGGCTTCCATCATATCTCTAACCACCCGGGAGGCGGAGGCGCTTTGCGCCTCGAACTACCCCTGCCCACCGGGCTACCGCGTCCCCACCGGCTGGATGCTGAGCGCCGGAGGCGTGCCGGTCCCTCATGCCCCTCTAGGTGTGGAGCGCTGGATGGCCATCACGAACCACTACTACCTCGAGCTCACGCCAGAGCAGCGGAGGAATCCCAACTGGCATCCCGACTATTCCCGACTTGGGAAGCCTTCTTCATCAATCGGCATGAGAGGGCGCTCGCCAGGCACGAGGAGGACGGCCCACCTCCTTCGAACTTCAACGAGGCCGGCCGTCGGCTATGGTGGCGCGGCCGGACTCTCCAGAGTGTCATGGCCTACAACATGACCGGCAATAACCCCCGCCTGCGGTACCCTCAAATCCAGCCCACGCGTGCCCAACCTTCAAGGTTCGACTACGGCGACCCCGACGACTACAGCGACGACGGTGCCGGCGACTACGATGACTACAGTGGCGCGTATTACAGGGCTAGGCAGGAGCATGACTGAATCACTCCAACCATTAGGCATGTTTCTTAATTTTCAGTTGTGCTATGTATCCTTAGTGTTTGTGGGTTCCTTCTCTTGTGATGGTTCCTTCTCTTTGTGTGATCACCTACCGCGGCTCAGAATGTCTAGTTTGATTGAGCAAGATGTATTACATGAAAGGGGACCTTTATGTCTCAAATAAAAGGTTTAATACATTACATAGATTTATGTCTCAAATAAAAGGTTTAATTACATAAATTTATGTCTCAAATAAAAGGTTTAATACATTATTACACATCACCAACATCTAGTGTTGTGGTTTTCTTCTGCACCGTAGCCATGGAGAATCTTCATCATTTAACAGGATGCTTGGGTCAGTTTTCACTTTGAAGGGCGGAATTTCATGAAACTTATTGTAATCTTCTAACATGTCTGTCTTGTCATCCACTCCCACGATGTTTCTTTTCCCTGAAAGAACTATGTGGCGCTTTGGCTCATCGTATTCTGTACTCTTTTGCTTATCTTTCCTTTTTCTCGGTTTGGTAGACATATCCTTCACATAAAAAACCTGAGCCACATCGTTGGCTAGGACGAATGGTTCATCCATGTACGCAAGATTGTTGAGATCCACTGTTGTCATGCCGTACTTTTCGTCTACATGTACCCCGCCTCCTATCAGCTTGACCCATTTGCACCGAAACAAAGGGACCTTAAAAGTAGGTCCATAGTCAAGTTCCCATATCTCCTCTATGTACCCATAATATGTGTCAATCTGCCCATTGTCATCTGTTGCATCAAAGTGGACACCACTGTTTTGGTTGGTGCTCTTTTTATCTTGGGCGATCGTGTAAAATGTATTCCCATTTATCTCGTACCCTTGGAAAGTACATATAGTCGAAGATGGTAACCTGGCCAACGAGTACAACCCATCTCCAACAGTGGTGTTATTCATGAGATGTTTCTGCAACCAATTGCCAAAATTCTTCTCGTGTTCCCCTTTAATCAAGGTTTCAGGCTTCCCCGGGTTTTCGGAGCGAATATTCTTGTGTTTCTCGATATACGGAGCCACCACGGTGGAATTGTGTAGAACTGTGTAGTGTGCTTGAGTGAAAGAATGCCCGTCCCTACATACCATTGATTTCCTTCCTAGTGTGCCTTTCCCAGTCATCCTCCCCTCATACCGAGATTCAGGAACACCAATCGGCTTAAGGTCAGGAAGAAAGTCAACACAAAACTCAATGACCTCCTCTGTTCTATAGCCCTTGGAGATGCTTCCTTCTGGCCTAGCACGGTTATGAACATATTTATTTAAGACTCCCATGAACCTCTCGAAGGGGAACATATTGTGTAGAAACACAGGACCGAGAATTCTAATCTCTTCGACTAGGTGAACTAGGAGGTGCGTCATAATATTGAAGAAGGATGGCGGGAACAACAACTCGAAGCTGACCAGACATTGGACCACATCAATCTATAACCCTGATAGACTTTCTCGATCGATTAGCTTCTGAGAAATTGCATTGAGGAATGCACATACCTTCACAATGGCTAGTCGAACATTTTCTGGTAGAATTCCCCTCAATGCAACCGGAAGCAATTGCGTCATAAGAACATGGCAGTCATGAGACTTTAGGTTTTGAAATTTTTTCTCTTTCATATCTACTATTCCCTTTATATTTGACGAGAAGCCAGACGGGACCTTGATACTGAAAAGGACTTCAAAAAAGATTTCCTTCTCTTCTTTGGTAAGAGCGTAGCTGGCAAGCCCTTGAAACTTCCCTGGATGCTTGCTGTCTCGTCCTTTATGATGTTGCTGGTCCTCCCGTGCTGCCGGGGTATCTTTTGACTTCCCATACAAGCCCAGGAAGCCTAGAATATTCACGCAAAGATTCTTCGTCAGGTGCATCATGTCGATTGCAGAGCGGACCTCATGCACTTTCCAATCGGGTAGCTCCCAAAATATAGATTGCTTCTTCCACATGGGTGCGTGTCCGGTAATGGGGTCTTTCGGAACAGGTTTTCCTCCAGGACCCTTTCCAAAGATTACATCCAAATCCTTGACCATACCAAATACATCAGCACCACTACGGGGGACAGGCTTCGTCCGGGTTTCTCCCTTGCCATTGAAATGCTTGCCTTTCTTCTTTAAGGGATGACTGGGCGGAAGAAAACGACGATTGTATGGGTACACATTCTTTCTACATTTATCTAGATATATACTTTCAGTCTTATCTAAACAGTGCGTGCATGCATTGTATCCTTTGTTCGTCTGTCCTGAAATGTTACTAAGAGCAGGCCAATCATTGATGGTTACGAACATCAACGCTTGTAGGTCAAATTCCTGCTGTTTGTGCTCATCCCACACACGTACACCTGGTTTGGCCCACAACTGTAGAAGTTCATCAACTAATGGCCTTAGGTACACATCAATGTCGTTGCCGGGTTGCTTCGGGCCTTGGATGAGCACTGACATCATAATGAACTTCCGCCTCATGCACAACCAAGGAGGAAGGTTGTAGATACATAGAGTCACGGGCCAGGTGCTGTGACTGCAGTTCTGCTCCCCAAAAGGATTCATGCCATCGGTACTTAGACCAAACCATAAGTTCCTTGCGTCACCAACAAAGTTCGGGAAGTCTCTCTCGATTTTTCTCTACTGCCGACCATCAGCAGGGTGCCTCAACATCCCGTCTTTCTTACGGTCTTCCATGTGCCATCGCCACAACTTGGCATGCTATTTATTTCTGAACAAACGTTTCAACCGTGGTATTATAGGAGCATACCACATCACCTTGGCAGGAACCCTCTTCCTGGGTTGCTCGCCCTCAACATCACCAGGGTCATCTTTTCTGATCTTATACCGCAATGCAGTGCATACCGGGCATTTATCCATATTCTCGTACTTCTCACCGCGGTAGAGGATGCAGTCATTAGGGCATGCATGTATCTTCTGCACGTCTAATCCTAGAGGGCAGAAAAGTTTCTTTGCTTCATACGTACTGGAGGGCAATTGGTTATTTCTTGGAAGCAGCTTCTTCATTATTACCAGCAACTTTTCAAATCCTGAGTCAGTCATACCGGTCTCTGCCTTCCACTTCAACAATTCCAGTGTGCTACACAGCTTCTTCTGGCCATCTTCACAAGTTGGATACAACAATGTGTTGTGGTCCTGTAACATCGGCCCGAACTGCAACCTCTCCTTTTCTGTGTCGCAGTCTCGCCTTGCATCACTAATGACCCGACCAAAATCATCAATGGGATCATCTGGTTCCCATTCTTCACCCCCTTCTTTTTCATTATCTTCAACTACGGTATCATCATATTCAGGGAACACAGATCGGTAGTTGTCATCATCGTTCTCTTCTTCATCGCCGTCTTCCATCATAACCCCTCTTTCTCCATGCTTGGTCCAAACATTATAGCCGGACATGAAACCGGACCAAAGCAGGTGATTCTGAATGACTCTTGAGGAAGTGTGAGCCTGCTCATTCCGACATTCAACACATGGACAACACATAAAACCATCCCGCCGCTTGTTTGCCTCGGCCACAAGGCGAAAAGAACGCACGCCTTCTCTGTAAGCGTCAGAGCGTCGGTCACCGTACATCCATGGGTGGCTCATCTGCATGATACAACCATGCATATATATCAAACGCAATCACGATTCTTAAATTAGTACGACGTAGTCAAAACGAGAAAATAGTTGCTAACCTTTTAGGACACTTCAAAACAAAGAGGAGAAACCTTAAGTGTTGCTCTGACACCTCATATCATATTTTGTCTTGTGTGAACTCAAGTGACATCGCTCTAATAGGCATTTCACCGAACACCTCTAGTGCATATGAAGAAAAAAAGTTAGCACAAAGTTATACCCACCTCTCACATAGGAAAAAAACAGGAGAGAGTGGAGGGCTGGGTGCATATATATAGGGCCAGGCCATTAGTCCCGGTTTGAGATACAAACCGGGACTAAAGGTTCTGCCAGGAGCTCGTGCGCCGGCCTAGACCCATTTGTCCCGGTTTGTATCTCAAACCGGGACTAATGGTTCCTTACGAACCGGGACATAATGCCTCGGCCTCCTCGGGCCGTCTGGTTCGGACCATTAGTCCCGGCCCCAGCCACGGCTGGGACTAATGGCCCGAACCAAAGGCCCATTTTCTACTAGTGCAAGTAACAATTGCACAACCTGTATTGTTGTTGTACATCGCCCCAGGTTCACTAACTCGTCCCTGAAAAAATCTGACACCAATGTGTCTACCTCTCTTTTGGGACAAATTTGAAGCATTGGCCATAATAAGAAATTGAAATGTAATCGTACAAAACATTATTCAGGGATATACATAGTCAGGTACAAAAACAAGCCTAAATACTGTAATTATAAATAAAAAACGAAATAATTAATCCTCAGGTGCATGTTAAAAATACTTATGATCAAAACCATGCACATACATATGCATCATACCAATCATTAAAAGATCAGAAACAATTGAAGGATCATATATGTAGTTCCACATGAGAATAAATCTAGGGCCTCATAAATTGTTTTAGAGATGGAGTAAACGAACCAAAGTACGAACAACACAACCTATATTGTTTGTGTGCATTGCTGCCTCAGGTTCACCAACCCATCCCTAAAACACGACACCATCATACGTGTCTCCCCTTGAACTCTTTTGGGGCAAATTTAAATCATCGGCCTCAGTGACAAACTAAAATGTATTTCTTATACACTATGAATGCATGGAATAGATAATTTGAATATCATAGTTCTATGAATGTAGAATAAATATTGCGGCCTCATAAGTTTATTCAGGGACGGCGTGAGTGAACCAAGTAACAATTGCACAGCCTGTATTGTTGTTGTACATCGCCCCAGTTTCACTAACTCGTCCCTGAAAAAATCTGACACCAATGTGACTGCCTCTCTTTTGGGACAAATTTGAATCATTGGCCACAATAAGAAATTGAAATGTAATCGTACAAAACATTATTCAGGGATATACATAGTCAGGTACAAAAACAAGCCTAAATATTGTAATTATAAACAAAAAAACCAAACAATTAATCTTTAGGTGCAAGTTAAAAATACTTATGATCAAAACCATTCATATACATATGCATCATACCAATCATTAAAAGATCAGAAACAATTCAAGGATCATATATGTAGTTCCACATGAGAATAAATCTAGGGCCTCATAATTTGTTTTAGAGATGGAGTAGGCGAACCAAAGTACGAACAACACAACCTATATTGTTTGTGTGTATTGCTGCCTCAGGTTCACCAACCCATCCCTAAACCACGACAACATCATACGTGTCTCCCCTTGAACTCTTTTGGGGCAAATTTCAATCATCGGCCTCCGTGACAAACTAAAATGTAATTCTTATACACTATGAATGCATGGAATAGATAATTTGAATATCATAGTTCTATGAATGTAGAATAAAGATTGCGGCCTCATAAGTTTATTCAGGGACGGCGTGAGTGAACCAAGTAACAATTGCACAGCCTATATTGTTGTTGTACATTGCCCAAGTTCACTAACTCGTCCCTGAAAAAATCTGACACCAATGTGTCTGCCTCTCTTTTGGGGAAAATTTGAATCATTGGCCACAATAAGAAATTGAAATGTAATCATACAAAACGTTATTCAGGGATATACATAGTCAGGTACAAAAAAAAGCCTAAATATTGTAATTATAAATAAAAAACCAAACAATTAATCTTTAGGTGCATGTTAAAAATACTTATGATCAACATCATTCATATACATATGCATCATACCAATCATTAAAAGATCAGAAACAATTCAAGGATCATATATGTAGTTCCATATGAGAATAAATCTAGGGCCTCAAAATTTGTTTCAGAGATGGAATTGGGGAACCAAAGTACCAACAGCACAACCTATATCGTTTGTGTGCATTGCTGCCTCAGGTGCACCAACCCATCCCTAAAACACGACACCATCATATGTGTCTCCACTCGAACTCTTTTGGGGCAAATTTCAATCATCGGCCTCAATGACAAACTAAAATATAATTCTTATACACTATGAATGCATGGAATAGATAATTCAAATATCATAGTTCTATGAATGTAGAATAAAGATTGCAGCATCATAAGTTTCTACAGAGATGGCGTAAGTGAACCAAGTAACAATTGCACAGCTTATATTGATCTTGTACATGGCCCCAGGTTCGCTTACTCATCCCTGTAAAATTTTTACACCAATGTGTCTGCCTCTCTTTGAGGCAAATTTGAATCATTGGCCACAATAAGAAATTGAAATGTAATCGTACCAAACAATATTCAGGGATATACAATGCATCATACAACACATTCATAGATTAAAAACAATACAAATATTATATATTTAGGTTCCATATGAGAGAAAAAATTAGGGCCTCATTTTTTTCAGCGATGAAGTCGGAGAACCAAAATACCAATAGCACAACCTATATTGTTTATGCGCATTGCTGCCTCAGGGCCACTAACCATCCCTATGAAAACGAGACCATCAGATGCCCTTGCAATATTTTGGGGCAAAATTGAATCATTGGGCTCAGTAAGGAATAGAAATGTAATGTTATAGGCCTGCTGTGTATCGAAATCTAAACTCAACTAGCAAACTCAACTAGATGGCAGATGAGCAGATTGGGGTTTTGTGACTAGACGGATTGGGGTTTTTTGACTAGATGGCAGATGCATCAATCAACCGATCGAATCATATATATACTACCCTACTTCAAGAGCAAAAGAATCTGTACATGATTGAGGAAATCCTATGTATGAACAGTGAAAACTGCGGCTGCGACTAGGGAAGCTAGCAATATAGTACCTCAGACTCCTAATCAGGGACCTCCTCCTCGAACTCATCATTCTCCGCGATTGCGTCGAAGATTTCTTGAACGGCGATGGGGTCGTTGATGTAGATCACCGGATTGCCTCCGCCTGCCTCCTGCCCCCCATCTAGATTTGCCGCTGGCACCACAACATTGTCGGCCACCTGCTGCTCGGCGGAGAAGATGCCTCCGTCTGCTTGGCAACGACCGAGCCATCTGTTGCTTCACCTTCAACTGGCTTCACCTCCGGATCTTCTCCACGCGTACGCTTCATGGCGCACCAAGGGAAGGAGGTAGTGCAAACGAGGGAGATTTGGCGAGCGCGGCAGGTGTAGATTGGGGTCTTGGGACTAGACAGACTAGGGGGAAATGACACGAGCTCATGGAAGAAGAAGGTCGAGGGGGGTTATAAACACCAGACCGTTCCTAGTCCTCGAGTGGACACGTGTGGTGGGCGGGGGGGTGGGGGATGGGGGCAGGGGGCTACCACGATCTCCACCCTTTTTTTTGGTTCCCTTTTTTGAAACAGCCACGATCTCCACTTTAAAGCTGCATTGAAAACACGCTCATGGCAGACCTCGATTACACTGCAAGCAAGTGGCGTGAAACTAATTTCTAGCAACGTTAGATCTACTCAAGGGGGGCCCTTGACTCATGGAATTTACTAGCGGTAGGGCCCAGTTGGAAGTGAGATTGAGAGCGCTGTGTATAAATGGGATATGTCTGATTAAAATCAAGTGGCAATAAATTACAGCATCCCGTCGACAACCGTGCACTCGATGACCCCGTTGCCCTGTGCATGAGTTGTAGTAGCAGTAGTAGGCTTTTCAGACTTGATTAAACTTGACATGACCGCTCGACGACTTTTTCGATGGACGGCATCGTGTTCCTTCCTGTAGAAGTCTCGCGGAGGGAGCCGTCCGTGTTGTCTCACGCTATACTGTGAAGGGCACGAGGTGTACAACGATCATCGTTGGATCGCACAGAATCAACAGTTGGTGCGCACGATCCGCGTGACAACTGTGACAACCAATCAGGGAGTAGCAGACAGGGTGAGCACAGTTTTGGGATTCTACGAAAGATAGAGAGGGGGGTAGGCAAAACTAAGTAGTACCACATAAAACCAAGGGAAAAACTGAGTAGTATAAAAATGGAAAGTGTCTTGTACAATGAAATACATCGTGGAATACATAAAATTATGCCAAGATAGATCCACTAGAGTTCATTGGATGTGTGTTCTTCTCATAAACCACACCCAGTGTCATTGCATGTGTGTTCTTCTAAACAAACCACATAAGGATCCACCAATGTCATTGCATGTCTGTTCTTTTCATGAACCACATAAGGATGGGCCCACCAGTGTCATTGCATGTCTGTTCTTTTCAGGAACCACACCCAGTGTCAGTGCATGTCTGTTCTATTCATGAACCACACCTAGTTTCACTGCATGTCCGTTCTTTTCATGAACCACATAAGGATCTACTAGTGTCATTGCATGTCTTTTACCTCCATAAACCACATGTGGATCCACCGGTGTCATTGCATGTGTGTTCTTCTAAACAAACCACATAAGGATCCACCAGTGTCATTGCATGTCTGTTCTTCTCATGAACCACACCCAGTGTCATTGCATGTGTGTTCTTCTAAACAAACCACATAAGGATCCACCAGTGGCATTGCCTGTCTGTTCTTTTCATGAACCACATAAGGATCCACCAGTGTCATTGCATGTCTGTTCTTTTCATGAATCACAGCCAGTGTCATTGCATGTCTTTTACTTCCATAAACCACATATGGATCCACCTAGTTTGATTGCATGTCTGTTCCTCTAAACAAACCACATAAGGATCCACCAGTGTCATTGCGTGTCTGTTCTTTTCATGAACCACACCTAGTGTCATTGCACGCGTGTTCTTGTAAACAAACCACATAAGGATCCACCAGTGTCATTGCCTATATGTTCTTTTCATGAACCACACCCAGTGTCATTGCATGTGTGTTATTCTAAACAAACCACATAAGTCATTGCATGTATGTTCTTTTCATGAACCACACCCGGTGTCATTGCATGTTTGTTCTTTTCATGAACCACGGCTAGAGTCATTGCATGTCTGTTCCTCTAAACAAACCACATAAGGATCCACCAGTGTCATTGCATGTCTGTTCTTTTCATGAACCACATAATGATCTACCAGTGTCATTGCATGTCTGTTCTTTTCATGAACCACTCCTAGTGTCAGTGCATGTATGTTCTTTTCATGAACCACACCCGGTGTCACTGCATGTTAGTTCTTTTCATGAACTACATAAGGATCTACCAGAGTCATTGGATGTGTGTTCTTCTCATGAACCACACGTGGATCCACCGGTGTCATTGCATGTCTGTTCCTCTAAAAAACCACATAAGGATCCACCAGTGTCATTGGATGTGTGTTCTTTTCATGAACCACACCCAGTGTCATTGCATGTCTGTTCTTTTCATGAACCACATAAGGATCTACCAGTGTCATTGCATGTCTGTTCTTTTCATGAACCACACCCAGTGTCATTGCATGTGTGTTACTTCCATTAACGACATGTGGATCCACCGGTGTCATTGCACGTCTGTTCCTCTAAACAAACCACATAAGGATCCACCAGTGTCACTGCATGTCTATTCTTTTCATGAACCACATAAGGATGGGCCCACCAGTATCATTGCATGTCTGTTCTTTTCATGAACCACACCCAGTGTCAGTGCATGTTTGTTCTATTCATGAACCACACCTAGTTGCACTACTTGTCTGTTCTTTTCATGAACCACAGAAGGATCTACCAGTGTCATTGCATGTCTTTTACTTCCATAAACCACATGTGGATCCACCGGTGTCATTGCATGTCTGTTCCTCTAAACAAACCACATAAGGATCCACCAGTGTCATTGCGTGTGTGTTCTTCTCATGAACCACATAAGGATCCACCAATGTCATTGCATGTCTGTTCTTTTCATGAACCACATAAGGATGGGCCCACCAGTGTCATTGCATGTATGTTCTTTTCATGAACCACACCCAGTGTCAGTACATGTCTGTTCTATTCATGAACCACACCCAGTTTCACTGTATGTTTGTTCTTTTAATGAACCACATAAGGATCTACCAGTCTCATCGCATGTCTTTTACTTCCATAAACCACATGTGGATGCACCGGTGTCATTGCATGTATGTTCTTCTAAACAAACCACATATGGATCCACCAGTGTCATTGCGTGTGTTTTCTTCTCATGAACCACACCCAGTGTCATTGCATGTGTGTTCTTCTAAACAAACCACATAAGGATCCACCAGTGTCATTGCATGTCTGGTCTTCTCATGAACCACACCCAGTGTCATTGCATGTGTGTTCTTCTAAACAAACCACATAAGGATCCACCAGTGTCATTGCCTGTCTGTTCTTTTCATGAACCACATAAGGATCCACCAGTCTCATTGCATGTCTGTTCTTTTCATGAATCACAGCCAGTGTCATTGCATGTCTTTTACTTCCATAAACCACATATGGATCCACCTAGTGTGATTGCATGTCTGTTCCTCTAAACAAACCACATAAGGATCCACCAGTGTCATTGCGTGTCTGTTCTTTTCATGAACCACACCCAGTGTCATTGCATGCGTGTTCTTCTAAACAAACCACATAAGGATCCACCAGTGTCATTGCCTATATGTTCTTTTCATGAACCACACCCAGTGTCATTGCATGTGTGTTATTCTAAACAAACCACATAAGTCATTGCATGTCTGTTCTTTTCCTGAACCACACCCGGTGTCATTGCATGTCTGTTCTTTTCATGAACCACGGCTAGAGTCATTGCATGTCTCTTCCTCTAAACAAACCACATAAGGATCCACCAGTGTCATTGCATGCCTGTTCTTTTCATGAACAACATAAGGATCTACAAGTGTCATTGCATGTCTGTTATTTTCATGAACCACACCAAGTGTCATTGCATGTGTGTTACTTCCATAAACCACATGTGGATCCACCAGTGTCATTGCATGTCTGTTCCTCTAAACAAACCACATAAGGATCCACCAGTGTCACTGCATGTCTGTTCTTTTCATGAACCACATAAGGATGGGCCCACCAGTGTCATTGCATGTCTGTTATTTTCATGAACCACACCCAGTGTCAGTGCATGTTTGTTCTATTCATGAACCACACCCAGTTTCACTACATGTCTGTTCTTTTCATGAACCACAAAAGGATCTACCAGTGTCATTGCATGTATTTTACTTCGATAAACCACATGTGGATCCACCGGTGTCATTGCATGTCGGTTCCTCTAAACAAACCACATAAGGATCCACCAGTGTCATTGCGTATGTGTTCTTCTCATGGACCACATAAGGATCTACCAGTGTCATTGCATGTCTGTTCTTTTCATGAACCACACCTAGTGTCATTGCACGTGTGTTACTTCCATAAACCACATATGGATCCACCGGTGTGATTGCATGTCTGTTCCTTCCATGAACCACATAAGGATCCACCAGTGTCATTGCATGTCTGTTCTTTTCATGAACCACATAAGGATGGGCCCACCAGTGTCATTGCATGTCTGTTCTTTTCATGAACCACACCCAGTGTCAGTGCATATCTGTTCTATTCATGAACCACACCCAGTTTAACTGTATGTCTGTTCTTTTAATGAACCACATAAGGATCTACCAGTCTCATCGCATGTCTTTTACTTCCATAAACCACATGTGGATCCACCGGTGTCATTGCGTGTCTGTTCTTCTAAACAAACCACATAAGGATCCACCAGTGTCATTGCGTGTGTTTTCTTCTCATGAACCACACCCAGTGTCATTGCATGTGTGTTCTTCTAAACAAACCACATAAGGATCCACCAGTGTCATTGCATGTCTGTTCTTCTCATGAACCACACCCAGTGTCATTGCATGTGTGTTCTTCTAAACAAACCACATAAGGATCCACCAGTGTCATTGCCTGTCTGTTCTTTTCATGAACCACATAAGGATCCACCAGTCTCATTGCATGTCTGTTCTTTTCATGAATCACAGCCAGTGTCATTGCATGTCTTTTACTTCCATAAACCACATATGGATCCACCTAGTGTGATTGCATGTCTGTTCCTCTAAACAAACCACATAAGGATCCACCAGTGTCATTGCGTGTCTGTTCTTTTCATGAACCACACCCAGTGTCATTGCATGCGTGTTCTTCTAAACAAACCACATAAGGATCCACCAGTGTCATTGCCTATATGTTCTTTTCATGAACCACACCCAGTGTCATTGCATGTGTGTTATTCTAAACAAACCACATAAGTCATTGCATGTCTGTTCTTTTCATGAACCACACCTGGTGTCATTGCATGTTTGTTCTTTTCATGAACCACGGCTAGAGTCATTGCATGTCTGTTCCTCTAAACAAACCACATAAGGATCCACCAGTGTCATTGCATGTCTGTTCTTTTCATGAACCACATAATGATCTACCAGTGTCATTGCATGTCTGTTCTTTTCATGAACCACACCTAGTGTCATTGCATGTGTGTTACTTCCATAAACCACATGTGGATCCACCGGTGTCATTGCATGTCTGTTCCTCTAAACAAACCATATAAGGATCCACCAGTGTCACTGCATGTCTATTCTTTTCATGAACCACATAAGGATGGGCCCACCAGAGTCATTGCATGTCTGTTCTTTTCATGAACCACACCCAGTGTCAGTGCATGTTTTTTCTATTCATGAACCACACCCAGTTTCACTACATGTCTGTTCTTTTCATGAACCACAGAAGGATCTACCAGTGTCATTGCATGTCTTTTACTTCCATAAACCACATGTGGATCCACCAGTGTTATTTCATGTCTGTTCATCTAAACAAACCACATAAGGATCCACCAGTGTCATTGCGTGTGTGTTCTTCTCATGAACCACAGAAGGATCTACCAGTGTCATTGCATGTCTGTTCTTTTCATGAACCACACCTAGTGTCATTGCATGTGTGTTACTTCCATAAACCACATTTGGATCCACCGGTGTGATTGCATGTTTGTTCCTTCCATAAACCACATAAGGATCCACTAGTGTCATTGCATGTCTGTTCTTTTGATGAACCACATAAGGATGGGCCCACCAGTGTCCTTGCATGTCTGTTCTTTTCATGAACCACACCCAGTGTCAGTGCATGTCTGTTCTATTCATGAACCACACCCAGTTTCACTGTATGTCTGTTCTTTTCACGAACCACATAAGGATCTACCAGTCTCATCGCATGTCTTTTACTTCCATAAACCACATGTGGATCCACCGGTGTCATTGCATGTCTGTTCTTCTAAACAAACCACATAAGGATCCATCAGTGTCATTGCGTGTGTTTTCTTCTCATGAACCACACCCAGTGTCATTGCATGTGTGTTCTTCTAAACAAACCACATAAGGATCCACCAGTGTCATTGCATGCCTGTTCTTCTCATGAACCACACCCAGTGTCATTGCATGTGTGTTATTCTAAACAAACCACATAAGGATCCACCAGTGTCATTGCCTGTCTGTTCTTTTCATGAACCACATAAGGATCCACCAGTCTCATTGCATGTCTGTTCTTTTCATGAATCACAGCCAGTGTCATTGCATGTCTTTTACTTCCATAAACCACATATGGATCCACCTAGTGTGGTTGCATGTCTGTTCCTCTAAACAAACCACATAAGGATCCACCAGTGTCATTGCGTGTCTGTTCTTTTCATGAACCACGCCCAGTGTCATTGCATGCGTGTTCTTCTAAACAAACCACATAAGGATCCACCAGTGTCATTGCCTATATGTTCTTTTCATGAACCACACCCAGTTTCATTGCATGTGTGTTATTCTAAACAAACAACACAAGTCATTGCTTATCTGTTCTTTTCATGAACCACACCCGGTGTCATTGCATGTCTGTTCTTTTCATGAACCACGGCTAGAGTCATTGTATATCTGTTCCTCTAAACAAACGACATAAGGATCCACAAGTGTCATTGCTTGTCTGTTCTTTTCATGAACCACATAAGGATCTACCAGTGTCATTGCATGTCTGTTCTTTTCATGAACCACACCTAGTGTCATTGCATGTGTGTTACTTCCATAAACCACATGTGGATCCACCGGTGTCATTGCATGTCTGTTCCTCTAAACAAACCACATAAGGATCCACCAGTGTCACTGCATGTCTATTCTTTTCATGAACCACATAAGGATGGGCCCACCAGAGTCATTGCATGTCTGTTCTTTTCATGAACCACACCCAATGTCAGTGCATGTTTGTTCTATTCATGAACCACACCCAGTTTCACTACATGTCTGTTCTTTTCATGAACCACAGAAGGATCTACCAGTGTCATTGCATGTCTTTTACTTCCATAAACCACATGTGGATCCACCGGTGTTATTGCATGTCTGTTCATCTAAACAAACCACATAAGGATCCACCAGTGTCATTGCGTGTGTGTTCTTCTCATGAACCACAGAAGGATCTACCAGTGTCATTGCATGTTTGTTCTTTTCATGAACCACACCTAGTGTCATTGCATGTGTGTTACTTCCATAAACCACATTTGGATCCACCGGTGTGATTGCATGTCTGTTCCTTCCATAAACCACATAAGGATCCACTAGTGTCATTGCATGTCTGTTCTTTTGATGAACCACATAAGGATGGGCCCACCAGTGTCATTGCATGTCTGTTCTTTTCATGAACCACACCTAGTGTCAGTGCATGTCTGTTCTATTCATGAACCACACCTAGTTTCACTGTATGTCTGTTCTTTTCACGAACCACATAAGGATCTACCAGTCTCATCGCATGTCTTTTACTTCCATAAACCACATGTGGATCCACCGGTGTCATTGCATGTCTGTTCTTCTAAACAAACCACATAAGGATCCATCAGTGTCATTGCGTGTGTTTTCCTCTCAAGAACCACACCTAGTGTCATTGCATGTGTGTTCTTCTAAATAAATCACATAAGGATCCACCAGTGTCACTGCATGTCTAATCTTTTCATGAACCACATAAGGATGGGCCCACCAGTGTCATTGCATGTCTTTTACTTCCATAAACCACATGTGCATCCACCGGTGTCATTGCATGTCTGTTCCTCTAAACAAACCACATAAGGATCCACCAGTGTCATTGCGTGTGTGTTCTTCTCATGAACCACATAAGGATCTACTAGTGTCATTGCATATCTGTTCTTTTCATGAACCACACCTAGTGTCATTGCACGTGTGTTACTTCCATAAACCACATATGGATCCACCGGTGTGATTGCATGTCTGTTCCTTCCATGAACCACATAAGGATCCACCAGTGTCATTGCATGTCTGTTCTTTTCATGAACCACATAAGGATGGGCCCACCAGTGTCATTGCATGTATGTTCTTTTCATGAACCACACCCAGTGTCAGTGCATGTCTGGTCTATTCATGAACCACACCCAGTTTCACTATATGTCTGTTCTTTTCATGAACCACATAAGGATCTACCAGTCTCATCGCATGTCTTTTACTTCCATAAACCACCTGTGGATCCACCGGTGTCATTGCATGTCTGTTCTTCTAAACAAACCACATAAGGATCCACCAGTGTCATTGCGTGTGTTTTCTTCTCATGAACCACACCCAGTGTCATTGCATGTGTGTTCTTCTAAACAAACCACATAAGGATCCACCAGTGTCATTGCATGTCTGTTCTTCTCATGAACCACACCCAGTGTCATTGCATGTGTGTTCTTCTAAACAAACCACATAAGGATCCACCAGTGTCATTGCCTGTCTGTTCTTTTCATGAACCACATAAGGATCCACCAGTCTCATTGCATGTCTGTTCTTTTCATGAATCACAGCCAGTGTCATTGCATGTCTTTTACTTCCATAAACCACATATGGATCCACCTAGTGTGATTGCATGTCTGTTCCTCTAAACAAACCACATAAGGATCCACCAGTGTCATTGCGTGTGTGTTCTTTTCATGAACCACACCTAGTGTCATTGCATGCGTGTTCTTCTAAACAAACCACATAAGGATCCATCAGTGTCATTGCCTATATGTTCTTTTCATGAACCACACCCAGTGTCATTGCATGTGTGTTATTCTAAACAAACCACATAAGTCATTGCATGTTTGTTCTTTTCATGAACCACACCTGGTGTCATTGCATGTCTGTTCATTTCATGAACCATGGATAGAGTCATTGCATGTCTGTTCCTCTAAACAAACCACATAAGGATCCACCAGTGTCATTGCATGTCTGTTCTTTTCAGGAACCACATAAGGATCTACCAGTGTCTTTGCATGTCTGTTCTTTTCATGAACCACACCCAGTGTCATTGCATGTGTGTTACTTCCATAAACCACATGTGGATCCACCGGTGTCATTGCATGTGTGTTCTTCTAAACAAACCACATAAGGATCCACCAGTGTCACCGCATGTCTGTTCTTTTCATGAACCACATAAGGATGGGCCCACTAGTGTCATTGCATGTCTGTTCTTTTAATGAACCACACCCAGTGTCAGTGCATGTCTGTTCTATTCATGAACCACACCTAGTTTCACTTGATGTCTGTTCTTTTCATGAACCACAGAAGGATCTACCAGTATCATTGCATGTCTTTTACTTCCATAAACAACATGTTGATCCACCGGTGTCATTGCATGTCTGTTCCTCTAAACAAACCACATAAGGATCCACCAGTGTCATTGCGTGTGTGTTCTTCTCATGAAACACATAAGGATCTACCAGTGTCATTGCATGTCTGTTCTTTTCATGAACCACACCCAATGTCATTACACGTGTGGTACTTCCATAAACCACATATGGATCCACCGTTGTGATTGCATGTTTTTTCCTTCCATAAACCACATAAGGATCCACCAGTGTCATTGCATGTCTGTTCTTTTCATGACCCACATAAGGATGGGCACACCAGTGTCATTGCATGTCTGTTCTTTTCATGAACCACACCCAGTGTCAGTGCATGTCTGTTCTATTCATGAACCACACCTAGTTTCACTGCATGTCTGTTCTTTTCATGAACCACATAAGGATCTACCAGTGTCATCGCATGTCTTTTACTTCCATAAACCACATGTGGATCCACCGGTGTCATTGCATGTCTGTTCTTCTAAACAAACCACATAAGGATCCACCAGTGTCATTGCATATCTCTTCTTCTCATGAACCACACCCAGTGTCCTTGCATGTGTGTTCTTCTAAACAAACCACATAAGGATCCACCAGTGTCATTGCCTGTCTGTTCTTTTCATGAACCACATAAGGATCCACCAGTCTCATTGCATGTCTGTTCTTTTCATGAATCACAGCCAGTGTCATTGCATGTCTTTTACTTCCATAAACCACATATGGATCCACCTAGTGTGATTGCATGTTTGTTCCTCTAAACAAACCACATAAGGATCCACCAGTGTCATTGCGTGTCTGTTCTTTTCATGAACCACACCTACTGTCACTGCATGCGTGTTCTTCTAAACAAACCACATAAGGATCCACCAGTGTCATTGCCTATATGTTCTTTTCATGAACCACACCCAGTTTCATTGCATGTGTGTTATTCTAAACAAACAACACAAGTCATTGCTTGTCTGTTCTTTTCATGAACCACACCCGGTGTCATTGCATGTCTGTTCTTTTCATGAACCACGGCTAGAGTCATTGCATGTCTGTTCCTCTAAACAAACCACATAAGGATCCACCAGTGTCATAGCATGTCTGTTCTTGTCATTGCATGTCTGTTCTTTTCATGAACCACACCCAGTGTCATTGCATGTGTGTTACTTCAATAAACCACATGTGGATCCACCGGTGTCTTTGCATGTCTGTTCTTCTAAACAAACCACATAAGCATCCACCAGTGTCACTGCATGTCTGTTCTTTTCATGAACCACATAAGGATGGGCCCACCAGTGTCAGTGCATGTCTGTTCTATTCATGAACCACACCCAGTTTCGCTGCATGTCTGTTCTTTTCATGAACCAGAAAAGGACCTACCAGGGTCCTTGCATTTCTTTTACTTCCATAAACCACATGTGGATCCATCGGTGTCATTGCATATCTGTTCCTCTAAACAAACCACATAAGGATCCACCAGTGTCATTGCGTGTGTGTTCTTCTCATGAACCACATAAGGATCTACCAGTGTCATTGCATGTATGTTCTTTTCATGAACCACAACTAGTGTCATTGCACATGTGTTACTTCCATAAACCACATATGGATCCACCGGTGTGATTGCATGTCTGTTCCTTCCATAAACCACATAAGGATCCACCAGTGTCATTGCATGTCTGTTCTTTTCATGAACCACGGCTTGAGTCATTGCATGTCTGTTCTTTTCATGAACCACGGTAGAGTCATTGCATGTCTATTCCTCTAAATAAACCACATAAGGATCCACCAGTGTCATTGCATGTCTGTTCTTTTCATGAACCACATAAGGATTTACCCGTTTCATTGCATGTCTGTTCTTTTCATGAACCACACCCAATGTCATTGCATGTGTCTTACTTCCATAAACCACATGTGGATCCACCGGTGTCATTGCATGTCTGTTCCTCTAAACAAACCACATAAGGATCCACCGGTGTCATTGCATGTCTGTTCTTCTCATGAACCACATAAGGATGGGCCCACCAGTGTCATTGCATGTCTGTTCTTTTCATTAACCACACCCAGTGTTAGTGCATGTCTGTTCTATTCATGAACCACATAAGGATCTACCAGTGTCATTGCATGTCTTTTACTTCCATAAACCACATGTGGATCCACCGGTGTCATTGCATGTCTATTCCTCTAAACAAACCACATAAGGCTCCACCAGTGTCATTGCGTGTGTGTTCTTCTCATGAACCACATAAGGATCTACAAGTGTCGTTGCATGTCTGTTCTTTTCATGAACCACACCTTGTGTCATTGCATGTGTGTAACTTCCATAAACCACATGTGGATCCACCGGTGTGATTGCATGTCTGTTCCTTACATAAACCACATAAGGATCCACCAGTGTCATTGCATGTCTGTTCTTTTCATGAACCACTCCTAGTGTCAGTGCATGTCTGTTCTTTTCATGAACCACACCCGGTGTCACTGCATGTCAGTTCTTTTCATGAACTACATAAGGATCTACCAGAGTCATTGGATGTATCTTCTTCTCATGAACCACACGTGGATCCACCGGTGTCATTGCATGTCTGTTCCTCTAAAAAACCACATCAGGATCCACCAGTGTCATTGGATGTGTGTTCTTTTCATGAACCACACCCAGTGTCATTGCATGTGTGTTCTTCTAAACAAACCACATAAGGATCCACCAGTGTCATTGCATGTCTGTTCTTTTCATGAACCACTCCTAGTGTCAATGCATGTCTGTTCTTTCGATGAACCACACCTGGTGTCACTGCATGTTAGTTCTTTTCCTGATCTACATAAGGATCTACCAGAGTCATTGGATGTGTGTTCTTCTCATGAACCACACGTGGATCCACCGGTGTCATTGCATGTCTGTTCCTCTAAAAAACCACATAAGGATTCACCAGTGTCATTGGATATGTGTTCTTTTCATGAACCACACCCAGTGTCATTGCATGTGTGTTCTTCTAAACAAACCACATAAGGATCCACTAGTGTTATTGCATGTCTGTTCTTTTCATGAACCACATAAGGATGGGCCCACCAGTGTCATTGCATGTCTATTCTTTTCATGAACCACACCCAGTGTCAGTGCATGTCTGTTCTATTCATGAACCACACCCAGTTTCACTGCATGTCTGTTCTTTTCATGAACCACATAAGGATCTACCATTGTCATTGCATGTCTTTTACTTCCATCAACCACATGTTGATCCACCTGTGTCATTGCATGTCTGTTCCTCTAAACAAACCACATAAGGATCCACCAGTGTCATTGCGTGTGTGTTCTTCTCATGAAACACATAAGGGTCTACCAGTGTCATTGCATGTCTGTTCTTTTCATGAACCACACCCAGTGTCATTACACGTGTGTTACTTCCATAAACCACATATGGATCCACCGTTGTGATTGCATGTTTGTTCCTTCCATAAACCACATAAGGATCCACCAGTGTCATTGCATATCTGTTCTTTTCATGACCCACATAAGGATGGGACCACCAGTATCAGTGCATGTCTGTTCTATTCATGAACCACACCTAGTTTCACTGCATGTCTGTTCTTTTCATGAACCACATAAGGATCTACCAGTGTCATCGCATGTCTTTTACTTCCATAAACCACATGTGGATCCACCGGTGTCATTGCATGTCTGTTCTTCTAAACAAACCACATAAGGATCCACCAGTCTCATTGCATGTGTTTTCTTCTCATGAACCACACCCAGTGTCGTTCCATGTGTGTTCTTCTAAACAAACCACATAAGGATCCACCAGTGTCATTGCATATCTCTTCTTCTCATGAACCACACCTAGTGTCATTGCATGTGTGTTCTTCTAAACAAACCACATAAGGATCCACCAGTGTCATTGCCTGTCTGTTCTTTTCATGAACCACATAAGGATCCACCAGTCTCATTGCATGTCTGTTCTTTTCATGAATCACAACCAGTGTCATTGCATGTCTTTTACTTCCATAAACCACATATGGATCCACCTAGTGTGATTGCATGTCTGTTCCTCTAAACAAACCACATAAGGATCCACCAGTGTCATTGCGTGTCTGTTCTTTTCATGAACCACACCCAGTGTCATTGCATGCGTGTTCTTCTAAACAAACCACATAAGGATCCACCAGTGTCATTGCCTATATGTTCTTTTCATGAACCACACCCAGTGTCATTGCATGTGTGTTATTCGAAACAAACAACACAAGTCATTGCTTGTCTGTTCTTTTCATGAACCACACCCGGTGTCATTGCATGTATGTTCTTTTCAAGAACCACGGCTAGAGTCATTGCATGTCTGTTCCTCTAAACAAACCACATAAGGATCCACCAGTGTCATTGCATGTCTGTTCTTTTCATGAACCACATAAGGATCTACCAGTGTCATTGCATGTCTGTTCTTTTCATGAACCACACCCAGTGTCATTGCATGTGTGTTACTTCCATAAACCACATGTGGATCCACCGGTGTCTTTGCATGTCTGTTCTTCTAAACAAACCACATAAGAATCCACCAGTGTCACTGCATGTCTGTTCTTTTCATGAACCACATAAGGATGGGCCCACCAGTGTCACTGCATGTCTGTTCTATTCATGAACCACACCCAGTTTCACTGCATGTCTGTTCTTTCCATGAACCAGAAAAGTATTTACCAGGGTCCTTGCATTTCTTTTACTTCCATAAACCACATGTGGATCCACCGGTGTCATTGCATGTCTGTTCCTCTAAACAAACCACATAAGGATCCACCAGTGTCATTGCGTGTGTGTTCTTCTCATGAACCACATAAGGATCTACTAGTGTCATTGCATGTCTGTTCTTTTCATGAACCATACCCAGTGTCATTGCACATGTGTTACTTCCATAAACCACATATGGATCCACCGGTGTGATTGCATGTCTGTTCCTTCCATAAACCACATAAGGATCCACCAGTGTCATTGCATGTCTGTTCTTTTCATGAACCACAGCTTGAGTCATTGCATGTCTGTTCTTTTCATGGACCACGGCTAGAGTCATTGCATGTCTATTCCTCTAAATAAACCACATAAGGATCCACCAGTGTCATTGCATGTATGTTCTTTTCATGAACCACATAAGGATTTACCCGTTTCATTGCATGTCTGTTCTTTTCATGAACCACACCCAATGTCATTGCATGTGTCTTACTTCCATAAACCACATGTGGATCCACCGGTGTCATTGCATGTCTGTTCCTCTAAACAAACCACATAAGGATCCACCGGTGTCATTGCATGTCTGTTCTTCTCATGAACCACATAAGGATGGGCCCACCAGTGTCATTGCATGTCTGTTCTTTTCATTAACCACACCCAGTGTTAGTGCATGTCTGTTCTATTCATGAACAACATAAGGATCTACCAGTGTATTGCATGTCTTTTACTTCCATAAACCACATGTGGATCCACCGGTGTCATTGCATGTCTATTCCTCTAAACAAACCACATAAGGATCCACCAGTGTCATTGCGTGTGTGTTCTTCTCATGAACCACATAAGGATCTACCAGTGTCGTTGCATGCCTGTTCTTTTCATGAACCACACCCTGTGTCATTGCATGTGTGTTACTTCCATAAACCACATGTGGATCCACCGGTGTGATTGCATGTCTGTTCCTTACATAAACCACATAAGGATCCACCAGTGTCATTCCATGTCTGTTCTTTTCATGAACCACTCCTAGTGTCAGTGCATGTCTATACTTTTCATGAACCACACCCGGTGTCACTGCATGTCAGTTCTTTTCATGAACTACATAAGGATCTACCAGAGTCATTGGATGTATGTTCTTCTCATGAACCACACGTGGATCCACCGGTGTCATTGCATGTCTATTCCTCTAAAAAGCCACATAAGGATCCACCAGTGTCATTGGATGTGTGTTCTTTTCATGAACCACACCCAGTGTCATTGCATGTGTGTTCTTCTAAACAAACCACATAAGGATCCACCAGTGTCATTGCATGTCTGTTCTTTTCATGAACCGCTCCTAGTGTCAGTGCATGTATGTTCTTTTCATGAACCACACCCGGTGTCACTGCATGTTAGTTCTTTTCATGAACTACATAAGGATCTACCAGAGTCATTGGATGTGTGTTCTTCTCATGAACCACACGTGGATCCACCGGTGTCATTGCATGTCTGTTCCTCTAAAAACCACATAAGGATCCACCAGTGTCATTGGATGTGTGTTCTTTTCATGAACCACACCCAGTGTCATTGGATGTGTGTTCTTCTAAACAAACCACATAAGGATCCACTAGTGTTATTGCATGTCTGTTCTTTTCATGAACCACATAAGGATGGGCCCACCAGTGTCATTGCATGTCTATTCTTTTCATGAACCACACCCAGTGTCAGTGCATGTCTGTTCTATTCATGAACCACACCCAGTTTCACTGCATGTCTGTTCTTTTCATGAACCACATAAGGATCTACCAGTGTCATTGCATGTCTTATACTTCCATAAACCACATGTGGATCCACCAGTGTCATTGCATGTGTGTTCTTCTAAACAAACCACATAAGGATCCACCAGTGTCATTGCATGTTTGTTCTGTTCATGAACCACATAAGGATGGGCCCACTAGTGTCATTGCATGTCTGTTCTTTTCATCAACCATAACCAGTGTTAGTGCATGTCTGTTCTATTCATTCACCACACCCAGTTTCACTGCATGTCTGTTCTTTTCATGAACCACATAAGGATCTACCAGTGTCATTGCATGTCTTTTACTTCCATAAACCACATGTGGATCCACCGGTGTCATTGCATGTCTGTTCTTCTAAACAAACCACAAAAGGATCCACCAGTGTCATTGCGTGTATGTTCTTCTCATGAACCGCACCCAGTGTCATTCATGTGTGTTCTTCTAAACAAACCACATAAGGATCCACCAGTGTCATTGCATGTCTATTCTTTTCATGAACCACATAAGGATCCATCAGTGTCATTGCATGTCTTTTACTTCCATAAACCACATATGGATCCACCTAGTGTGACTGCATGTCTGTTCCTCTAAACAAACCACATAAGGATCCACCAGTGTCAGTGCGTGTCTTTTCTTTTCGTGAACCACACCCAGTGTCATTGCATGCATGTTCTTCTAAACAAACCACATAAGGATCCACCCGTGTCATTGCCTATATGTTCTTTTCATGAACCACACCCAGTTTCATTGCATGTGTGTTATTCTAAACAAACCACATAAGTCATTGCATGTCTGTTCTTTTCATGAACCACACCCGGTGTCATTGCATGTCTTTTCTTTTCATGAACCACAGCAAGAGTCATTGCATGTCTGTTCCTTTAAACAAACCACATAAGGATCCACCAGTGTCATTTCATGTCTGTTCTTTTCATAAACCACATAAGGATCTACTAGTGTCATTGCATGTGTGTTACTTCCATAGACCACATGTGGATCCACCTAGTGTCATTGCATGTGTGTTCTTCTAAACAAACTACATAAGGATCCACTAGTGTCATTGCATGTCTGTTCTTTTCATGAACCACAGAAGGATGGGACCACCAGTGTCATTGCATGTCTGTTTTTTTCATGAACCACACCCAGTGTCAGTGCATGTCTGTTCTATTCATGAACCACTCCCAGTTTCACTACATGTATGTTCTTTTCATGAACCACAGAAGGATCTACCAGTGTCATTGCATGTCTTTTACTTCCATAAACCACATGTGGATCCACCGGTGTCATTGCATGTCTGTTCTATTCATGAACCACATAAGGATCTACCAGTGTATTGCATGTCTTTTACTTCCATAAACCACATGTGGATCCACCGGTGTCATTGCATGTCTATTCCTCTAAACAAACCACATAAGGATCCACCAGTGTCATTGCGTGTGTGTTCTTCTCATGAACCACATAAGGATCTACCAGTGTCGTTGCATGCCTGTTCTTTTCATGAACCACACCCTGTGTCATTGCATGTGTGTTACTTCCATAAACCACATGTGGATCCACCGGTGTGATTGCATGTCTGTTCCTTACATAAACCACATAAGGATCCACCAGTGTCATTCCATGTCTGTTCTTTTCATGAACCACTCCTAGTGTCAGTGCATGTCTATTCTTTTCATGAACCACACCCGGTGTCACTGCATGTCAGTTCTTTTCATGAACTACATAAGGATCTACCAGAGTCATTGGATGTATGTTCTTCTCATGAACCACACGTGGATCCACCGGTGTCATTGCATGTCTATTCCTCTAAAAAGCCACATAAGGATCCACCAGTGTCATTGGATGTGTGTTCTTTTCATGAACCACACCCAGTGTCATTGCATGTGTGTTCTTCTAAACAAACCACATAAGGATCCACCAGTGTCATTGCATGTCTGTTCTTTTCATGAACCGCTCCTAGTGTCAGTGCATGTATGTTCTTTTCATGAACCACACCCGGTGTCACTGCATGTTAGTTCTTTTCATGAACTACATAAGGATCTACCAGAGTCATTGGATGTGTGTTCTTCTCATGAACCACACGTGGATCCACCGGTGTCATTGCATGTCTGTTCCTCTAAAAAACCACATAAGGATCCACCAGTGTCATTGGATGTGTGTTCTTTTCATGAACCACACCCAGTGTCATTGCATGTGTGTTCTTCTAAACAAACCACATAAGGATCCACTAGTGTTATTGCATGTCTGTTCTTTTCATGAACCACATAAGGATGGGCCCACCAGTGTCATTGCATGTCTATTCTTTTCATGAACCATACCCAGTGTCAGTGCATGTCTGTTCTATTCATGAACCACACCCAGTTTCACTGCATGTCTGTTCTTTTCATGAACCACATAAGGATCTACCAGTGTCATTGCATGTCTTATACTTCCATAAACCACATGTGGATCCACCAGTGTCATTGCATGTGTGTTCTTCTAAACAAACCACATAAGGATCCACCAGTGTCATTGCATGTTTGTTCTTTTCATGAACCACATAAGGATGGGCCCACTAGTGTCATTGCATGTCTGTTCTTTTCATCAACCATAACCAGTGTTAGTGCATGTCTGTTCTATTCATGAACCACACCCAGTTTCACTGCATGTCTGTTCTTTTCATGAACCACATAAGGATCTACCAGTGTCATTGCATGTCTTTTACTTCCATAAACCACATGTGGATCCACCGGTGTCATTGCATGTCTGTTCTTCTAAACAAACCACAAAAGGATCCACCAGTGTCAATGCGTGTATGTTCTTCTCATGAACCGCACCCAGTGTCATTCATGTGTGTTCTTCTAAACAAACCACATAAGGATCCACCAGTGTCATTGCATGTCTATTCTTTTCATGAACCACATAAGGATCCATCAGTGTCATTGCATGTCTTTTACTTCCATAAACCACATATGGATCCACCTAGTGTGACTGCATGTCTGTTCCTCTAAACAAACCACATAAGGATCCACCAGTGTCAGTGCGTGTCTTTTCTTTTCGTGAACCACACCCAGTGTCATTGCATGCATGTTCTTCTAAACAAACCACATAAGGATCCACCCGTGTCATTGCCTATATGTGCTTTTCATGAACCACACCCAGTTTCATTGCATGTGTGTTATTCTAAACAAACCACATAAGTCATTGCATGTCTGTTCTTTTCATGAACCACACCCGGTGTCATTGCATGTCTTTTCTTTTCATGAACCACAGCAAGAGTCATTGCATGTCTGTTCCTTTAAACAAACCACATAAGGATCCACCAGTGTCATTTCATGTCTATTCTTTTCATAAACCACATAAGGATCTACTAGTGTCATTGCATGTGTGTTACTTCCATAGACCACATGTGGATCCACCTAGTGTCATTGCATGTGTGTTCTTCTAAACAAACCACATAAGGATCCACTAGTGTCATTGCATGTCTGTTCTTTTCATGAACCACAGAAGGATGGGACCACCAGTGTCATTGCATGTCTGTTTTTTTCATGAACCACACCCAGTGTCAGTGCATGTCTGTTCTATTCATGAACCACACCCAGTTTCACTACATGTATGTTCTTTTCATGAACCACAGAAGGATCTACCAGTGTCATTGCATGTCTTTTACTTCCATAAACCACATGTGGATCCACCGGTGTCATTGCATGTCTGTTGCTCTAAACAAACCACATAAGGATCCACCTGTGTCATTGCGTGTGTTTTCCTCTCAAGAACCACACCCAGTGTCATTGCATGTGTGTTCTTCTAAATAAACCACATAAGGATCCACCAGTGTCACTGCATGTCTGTTCTTTTCATGAACCACATAAGGATGGGCCCACCAGTGTCATTGCATGTCTGTTCTTTTCATGAACCACACCCAGTGTCAGTGCATGTTTGTTCTATTCATGAACCACAGCCAGTTTCACTACATGTCTGTTCTTTTCATGAACCACAGAAGGATCTACCAGTGTCATTGCATGTCTTTTACTTCCATAAACCACATGTGGATCCACCGGTGTCATTGCATGTCTGTTCCTCTAAACAAACCACATAAGGATCCACCAGTGTCATTGCGTGTGTGTTCTTCTCATGAACCACATAAGGATCTACTAGTGTCATTGCATGTCTGTTCTTTTCATGAACCACACCTAGTGTCATTGCACGTGTGTTACTTCCATAAACCACATATGGATCCACCGGTGTGATTGCATGTCTGTTCCTTCCATGAACCACATAAGGATCCACCAGTGTCATTGCATGTCTGTTCTTTTCATGAACCACATAAGGATGGGCCCACCAGTGTCATTGCATGTCTGTTCTTTTCATGAACCACACCCAGTGTCAGTGCATGTCTGGTCTATTCATGAACCACACCCAGTTTCACTATATGTCTGTTCTTTTCATGAACCACATAAGGATCTACCAGTCTCATCGCATGTCTTTTACTTCCATAAACCACATGTGGATCCACCGGTGTCATTGCATGTCTGTTCTTCTAAACAAACCACATAAGGATCCACCAGTGTCATTGCGTGTGTTTTCTTCTCATGAACCACACCCAGTGTCATTGCATGTGTGTTCTTCTAAACAAACCACATAAGGATCCACCAGTTTCATTGCATGTCTGTTCTTCTCATGAACCACACCCAGTGTCATTGCATGTGTGTTCTTCTAAACAAACCACATAAGGATCCACCAGTGTCATTGCCTGTCTGTTCTTTTCATGAACCACATAAGGATCCACCAGTCTCATTGCATGTCTGTTCTTTTCATGAATCACAGCCAGTGTCATTGCATGTCTTTTACTTCCATAAACCACATATGGATCCACCTAGTGTGATTGCATGTCTGTTCCTCTAAACAAACCACATAAGGATCCACCAGTGTCATTGCGTGTGTGTTCTTTTCATGAACCACACCTAGTGTCATTGCATGCGTGTTCTTCTAAACAAACCACATAAGGATCCACCAGTGTCATTGCCTATATGTTCTTTTCATGAACCACACCCAGTGTCATTGCATGTGTGTTATTCTAAACAAACCACATAAGTCATTGCATGTTTGTTCTTTTCATGAACCACACCTGGTGTCATTGCATGTCTGTTCATTTCATGAACCATGGCTAGAGTCATTGCATGTCTGTTCCTCTAAACAAACCACATAAGGATCCACCAGTGTCATTGCATGTCTGTTCTTTTCAGGAACCACATAAGGATCTACCAGTGTCTTTGCATGTCTGTTCTTTTCATGAACCACACCCAGTGTCATTGCATGTGTGTTACTTCCATAAACCACATGTGGATCCACCGGTGTCATTGCATGTGTGTTCTTCTAAACAAACCACATAAGGATCCACCAGTGTCACCGCATGTCTGTTCTTTTCATGAACCACATAAGGATGGGCCCACTAGTGTCATTGCATGTCTGTTCTTTTAATGAACCACACCCAGTGTCAGTGCATGTCTGTTCTATTCATGAACCACACCTAGTTTCACTTGATGTCTGTTCTTTTCATGAACCACAGAAGGATCTACCAGTATCATTGCATGTCTTTTACTTCCATAAACAACATGTTGATCCACCGGTGTCATTGCATGTCTGTTCCTCTAAACAAACCACATAAGGATCCACCAGTGTCATTGCGTGTGTGTTCTTCTCATGAAACACATAAGGATCTACCAGTGTCATTGCATGTCTATTCTTTTCATGAACCACACCCAATGTCATTACACGTGTGGTACTTCCATAAACCACATATGGATCCACCGTTGTGATTGCATGTTTGTTCCTTCCATAAACCACATAAGGATCCACCAGTGTCATTGCATGTCTGTTCTTTTCATGACCCACATAAGGATGGGCACACCAGTGTCATTGCATGTCTGTTCTTTTCATGAACCACACCTAGTGTCAGTGCATGTCTGTTCTATTCATGAACCACACCTAGTTTCACTGCATGTCTGTTCTTTTCATGAACCACATAAGGATCTACCAGTGTCATCGCATGTCTTTTACTTCCATAAACCACATGTGGATCCACCGGTGTCATTGCATGTCTGTTCTTCTAAACAAACCACATAAGGATCCACCAGTGTCATTGCATATCTCTTCTTCTCATGAACCACACCAAGTGTCATTGCATGTGTGTTCTTCTAAACAAACCACATAAGGATCCACCAGTGTCATTGCCTGTCTGTTCTTTTCATGAACCACATAAGGATCCACCAGTCTCATTGCATGTCTGTTCTTTTCATGAATCACAGCCAGTGTCATTGCATGTCTTTTACTTCCATAAACCACATATGGATCCACCTAGTGTGATTGCATGTTTGTTCCTCTAAACAAACCACATAAGGATCCACTAGTGTCATTGCGTGTCTGTTCTTTTCATGAACCACACCTACTGTCATTGCATGCGTGTTCTTCTAAACAAACCACATAAGGATCCACCAGTGTCATTGCCTATATGTCCTTTTCATGAACCACACCCAGTTTCATTGCATGTGTGTTATTCTAAACAAACAACACAAGTCATTGCTTGTCTGTTCTTTTCATGAACCACACCCGGTGTCATTGCATGTCTGTTCTTTTCATGAACCACGACTAGAGTCATTGCATGTCTGTTCCTCTAAACAAACCACATAAGGATCCACCAGTGTCATTGCATGTCTGTTCTTTTCATGAACCACATAAGGATCTACCAGTGTCATTGCATGTCTGTTCTTTTCATGAACCACACCCAGTGTCATTGCATGTGTGTTACTTCCATAAACCACATGTGGATCCACCGGTGTCTTTGCATGTCTGTTCTTCTAAACAAACCACATAAGCATCCACCAGTGTCACTGCATGTCTGTTCTTTTCATGAACCACATAAGGATGGGCCCACCAGTGTCACTGCATGTCTGTTCTATTCATGAACCACACCCAGTTTCACTGCATGTCTGTTCTTTTCATGAACCAGAAAAGGATTTACCAGGGTCCTTGCATTTCTTTTACTTCCATAAACCACATGTGGATCCACCGGTGTCATTGCATGTCTGTTCCTCTAAACAAACCACATAAGGATCCACCAGTGTCATTGCGTGTGTGTTCTTCTCATGAACCACATAAGGATCTACTAGTGTCATTGCATGTCTGTTCTTTTCATGAACCATACCCAGTGTCATTGCACATGTGTTACTTCCATAAACCACATATGGATCCACCGGTGTGATTGCATGTCTGTTCCTTCCATAAACCACATAAGGATCCACCAGTGTCATTACATGTCTGTTCTTTTCATGAACCACGGCTTGAGTCATTGCATGTCTGTTCTTTTCATGGACCACGGCTAGAGTCATTGCATGTCTATTCCTCTAAATAAACCACATAAGGATCCACCAGTGTCATTGCATGTATGTTCTTTTCATGAACCACATAAGGATTTACCCGTTTCATTGCATGTCTGTTCTTTTCATGAACCACACCCAATGTCATTGCATGTGTCTTACTTCCATAAACCACATGTGGATCCACCGGTGTCATTGCATGTCTGTTCCTCTAAACAAACCACATAAGGATCCACCGGTGTCATTGCATGTCTGTTCTTCTCATGAACCACATAATGATGGGCCCACCAGTGTCATTACATGTCTGTTCTTTTCATTAACCACACCCAGTGTTAGTGCATGTCTGTTCTATTCATGAACCACATAAGGATCTACCAGTGTATTGCATGTCTTTTACTTCCATAAACCACATGTGGATCCACCGGTGTCATTGCATGTCTATTCCTCTAAACAAACCACATAAGGATCCACCAGTGTCATTGCGTGTGTGTTCTTCTCATGAACCACATAAGGATCTACCAGTGTCGTTGCATGCCTGTTCTTTTCATGAACCACACCCTGTGTCATTGCATGTGTGTTACTTCCATAAACCACATGTGGATCCACCGGTGTGATTGCATGTCTGTTCCTTACATAAACCACGTAAAGATCCACCAGTGTCATTCCATGTCTGTTCTTTTCATGAACCACTCCTAGTGTCAGTGCATGTCTATTCTTTTCATGAACCACACCCGGTGTCACTGCATGTCAGTTCTTTTCATGAACTACATAAGGATCTACCAGAGTCATTGGATGTATGTTCTTCTCATGAACCACACGTGGATCCACCGGTGTCATTGCATGTCTATTCCTCTAAAAAGCCACATAAGGATCCACCAGTGTCATTGGATGTGTGTTTTTTTCATGAACCACACCCAGTGTCATTGCATGTGTGTTCTTCTAAACAAACCACATAAGGATCCACCAGTGTCATTGCATGTCTGTTCTTTTCATGAACCGCTCCTAGTGTCAGTGCATGTATGTTCTTTTCATGAACCACACCCGGTGTCACTGCATGTTAGTTCTTTTCATGAACTACATAAGGATCTACCAGAGTCATTGGATGTGTGTTCTTCTCATGAACCACACGTGGATCCACCGGTGTCATTGCATGTCTGTTCCTCTAAAAAACCACATAAGGATCCACCAGTGTCATTGGATTGTGTTCTTTTCATGAACCACACCCAGTGTCATTGCATGTGTGTTCTTCTAAACAAACCACATAAGGATCCACTAGTGTTATTGCATGTCTGTTCTTTTCATGAACCACATAAGGATGGGCCCACCAGTGTCATTGCATGTCTATTCTTTTCATGAACCATACCCAGTGTCAGTGCATGTCTGTTCTATTCATGAACCACACCCAGTTTCACTGCATGTCTGTTCTTTTCATGAACCACATAAGGATCTACCAGTGTCATTGCATGTCTTATACTTCCATAAACCACATGTGGATCCACCAGTGTCATTGCATGTGTGTTCTTCTAAACAAACCACATAAGGATCCACCAGTGTCATTGCATGTTTGTTCTGTTCATGAACCACATAAGGATGGGCCTACTAGTGTCATTGCATGTCTGTTCTTTTCATCAACCATAACCAGTGTTAGTGCATGTCTGTTCTATTCATGAACCACACCCAGTTTCACTGCATGTCTGTTCTTTTCATGAACCACATAAGGATCTACCAGTGTCATTGCATGTCTTTTACTTCCATAAACCACATGTGGATCCACCGGTGTCATTGCATGTCTGTTCTTCTAAACAAACCACAAAAGGATCCACCAGTGTCATTGCGTGTATGTTCTTCTCATGAACCGCACCCAGTGTCATTCATGTGTGTTCTTCTAAACAAACCACATAAGGATCCACCAGTGTCATTGCATGTCTATTCTTTTCATGAACCACATAAGGATCCATCAGTGTCATTGCATGTCTTTTACTTCCATAAACCACATATGGATCCACCTAGTGTGACTGCATGTCTGTTCCTCTAAACAAACCACATAAGGATCCACCAGTGTCAGTGCGTGTCTTTTCTTTTCATGAACCACACCCAGTGTCATTGCATGCATGTTCTTCTAAACAAACCACATAAGGATCCACCCGTGTCATTGCCTATATGTTCTTTTCATGAACCACAGCCAGTTTCATTGCATGTGTGTTATTCTAAACAAACCACATAAGTCATTGCATGTCTGTTCTTTTCATGAACCACACCCGGTGTCATTGCATGTCTTTTCTTTTCATGAACCACAGCAAGAGTCATTGCATGTCTGTTCCTTTAAACAAACCACATAAGGATCCACCAGTGTCATTTCATGTCTGTTCTTTTCATAAACCACATAAGGATCTACTAGTGTCATTGCATGTGTGTTACTTCCATAGACCACATGTGGATCCACCTAGTGTCATTGCATGTGTGTTCTTCTAAACAAACCACATAAGGATCCACTAGTGTCATTGCATGTCTGTTCTTTTCATGAACCACAGAAGGATGGGACCACCAGTGTCATTGCATGTCTGTTTTTTTCATGAACCACACCCAGTGTCAGTGCATGTCTGTTCTATTCATGAACCACACCCAGTTTCACTACATGTATGTTCTTTTCATGAACCACAGAAGGATCTACTAGTGTCATTGCATGTCTTTTACTTCCATAAACCACATGTGGATCCACCGATGTCATTGCATGTCTGTTGCTCTAAACAAACCACATAAGGATCCACCTGTGTCATTGCGTGTGTGTTCTTCTCACGAACCACACCCAGTGTCATTGCATGTGTGTTCTTCTAAACAAACCACATAAGGATCCACCAGTGCCATTGCCTGTCTGTTCTTTTCATGAACCACATAAGGATCCATCAGTGTCATTGCATGTCTGTTCTTTTCATGAATCACATAAGGATGGGCCCACCAGTGTCATTGCATGTCTGTTCTTTTCATGAACCACACCCAGTGTCAGTGCATGTCTGTTCTATTCATGAACCACACCGAGTTTCACTGCATGTCTGTTCTTTTCATGAACCACATAAGGATCTACCGGTGTCATTGCATGTCTTTTATTTCCATAAACCACATGTGGATCCACCGGTGTCATTGCATGTGTGTTCTTCTAAACAAACCACATAAGGATCCACTAGTGTCATTGCATGTCTGTTATTTTCATGAACCACATAAGGATGGGCCAACCAGTGTCATTGCATGTCTGTTCTTTTCATGAACCACACCCAGTGTCAGTGCATGTCTGTTCTATTAATGAACCACACCCAGTTTCACTACATGTCTATTCTTTTCATGAACCACATAAGGATCTACCAGTGTCATTGCATGTCTTTTAATTCCATAAACCACATGTGGATCCACCGTTGTCATTGCATGTTTGTTCTTCTAAACAAACCACATAAGTATCCACCAGTGTAATTGCGTGTGTGTTCTTCTCATGAACCACACCTAGTGTCATTGCATGTGTGTTCTTCTAAACAAACCACATAAGGATCCACCAGTGTCATTGCCTGTCTGTTCTTTTCATGTACCACATAAGGATCCACCAGTGTTATTGCATGTCTGTTCTTTTCATGAATCACAGCCAGTGTCATTGCATGTCTTTTACTTCCATAAACCACATATGGATCCACCTAGTTTGATTGCATGTCTATTCCTCTAAACAAACCACATAAGGATCCACCAGTGTTATTGCGTGTCTGTTCTTTTCATGAACCACACCCAGTGTCATTGCATGCATGTTCTTCTAAACAAACCACATAACGATCCACCACTGTCATTTCCTATATGTTCTTTTCATGAACCACACAAATGTCATTGCATGTGTGTTATTCTAAACCAACCACATAAGTTATTGCATGTCTGTTCTTTTCATGAACCACACCCGGTGTCATTGCATGTCTGTTCTTTTCATGAACCACGGCTAGAGTCATTGCATGTCTGTTCCTCTAAACAAACCACATAAGGATCCACCAGTGTCATTGCATGTCTGTTCTTTTCATGAACCACATAAGGATCTACCAGTGTCATTTCATGTCTGTTCTTTTCATGAACCACACCCAGAGTCATTGCATGTGTGTTACTTCCATAAACCACATGTGGATCCACCGGTGTCATTGCATGTCTGTTCCTCTAAACAAACCACATAAGGATCCACCAGTGTCATTGCATGTCTGTTCTTTTCATGAACCACACCAAGTGTCAGTGCATGTTTGTTCTATTCATGAACCACACCCAGTTTCACTGCATGTCTTTTCTTTTCATGAACCACAGAAGGATCTACCAGTGTCATTGCATGTCTTTTACTTCCATAAACCACATGCGGATCCACCGGTCTCATTGCATGTCTGTTCCTCTAAACAAACCACATAAGGATCCACCAGTGTCATTGCGTGTGTGTTCTTCTCATGAATTAGATAAGGATCTAACAGTGTCATTGCATGTTTGTTCTTTTCATGAACCACACCCAGTGTCATTGCCCGTGTGTTACTTCCATAAACCACATATGGATCCACCGGTGTGATTGCATATCTGTTCCTTCCATAAACCACATAAGGATCCACCAGTGTCATTGCATGTCTGTTCTTTTCATGAACCACGGCTAGAGTCATTGCATGTCTGTTCTTTTCATGAACCACGGCTAGAGTCATTGCATGTCTGTTCCTCTAAACAAACCACATAAGGATCCACCAGTGTCATTGCATGTCTGTTCTTTTCATGAACCGCATAAGTATCTACCAGTGTCATTGCATGTCTATTCTTTTCATGAACCACACCCAGTGTCATTGCATGTGTGTTAATTCCATAAACCACATGTCGATCCACCGGTGTCATTGCATGTTTATTCCTCCAAACAAACCATATAAGGAGCCACCAATGTCATTGCCTGTCTCTTCTTCTCATGAACCACATAAGGATGGGCCACCAGTGTCATTGCTTGTCTGTTCTTTTCATGAACCACACCTAGTGTCAGTGCATGTCTGTTCTATTCATGAACCACATAAGGATCTACTAGTGTCATTGCATGTCTTTTACTTCCATAAACCACATGTGGATCCACCGGTGTCATTGCATGTCTGTTCCTCTAAACAAACCACATAAGGATCCACCAGTGTCATTGCGTGTGTGTTCTTCTCATGAACCACATAAGGATCTACCATTGTCATTGCATGTCTGTTCTTTTCATGAACCACACCCAGTGTCATTGCATGTCTGTTACTTCCATAAACCACATGTGGATCCACCGGTGTGATTACATGTCTGTTCCTTCCATAAACCACATAAGGATCCACCAGTGTCATTGCCTGTTTGTTCTTTTCATGAACCACTCCTAGTGTCAGTGCATGTCTGTTCTTTTCATGAGCCACACCCAGTGTCACTTCATGTCAGTTCTTTTCATGAACCACATAAGGATCTACCAGAGTCATTTGATGGGTGTTCTTCTCATGAACCACACGTGGATCCACCAGTGTCATTGCATGTTTGTTCCTCTAAACAAACAAAATAAGGATCCACCAGTGTTATTGCGTGTGTGTTCTTTTCATGAACCACACCTAGTGTCATTGCATGTGTGTTCTTCTAAACAAACCACATAAGGATCCACCAGTGTCATTGCATGTCTGTTCTTTTCATGAACCCCATAAGGATGGGCCCACCAGTGTCATTGCATGTCTGTTCTTTTCATGAACCACACCAAGTGTCAGTGCATGTCTGTTCTATTCATGAACCACACCCAGTTACACTGCATGTCTGTTCTTTTCATGAACCACATAAGGATCCACCAGTGTCATTGCATGTGTGTTCTTCTAAACAAACCACATAAGGATCCACCAGTGTCATTGCATGTATGTTCTTTTCACGAACCACATAAGGATGGGCCCACCAGTGTCATTGCATGTCTGTTGTTTTCATGAACCACACCCAGTGTCAGTGCATGTCTGTTCTATTCATGAACCACACCTAGTTTCACTGCATGTTTGTTCTTTTCATGAACCACATAAGGATCTTCTAGTGTCATTGCATGTCCTTTACTTAAATAAACCACATGTGGATCCACCGGTGTCATTACATGTGTGTTCTTCTAAAAAAACCACATAAGGATCCACCAGTGTCATTGCCTATCTGTTCTTCTCATGAACCACATAAGGATGGGCCCACCAGTGTCATTGCATGTCTATTCTTTTTATGAACCACACCCAGTGTCAGTGCATGTCTATTCTATTCACGAACCACACCCATTTTCACTCCTTGTATGTTCTTTTCATGAACCACATAAGGATCTACCAGTGTCATTGCATGTCTTTTACTTCCATAAACCACATGTGGATCCACCGGTGTCATTGCATGTCTATTCTTTTCATGAGCCACGGCTAGAGTCATTGCATGTCTATTCTTTTCATGAACCACGGCTAGAGTCATTGCATGTCTGTTACTCTAAAAAAACCACATAGGGATCCACCAGTGTCATTGCATGTCTGTTCTTTTCATGAACCGCATAAGGATCTACCAGTGTCATTGCATGTCTATTCTTTTCATGAACCACACCCAGTGTCATTGCATGTGTGTTACTTCCATAAACCACGTGTGGATCCACCGGTGTCATTGCATGTTTGTTCCTCTAAACAAACCACATAAGGATCCACCAGTGTCATTGCCTGTCTATTCTTCTCATGAACCACATAAGGATGGGCCCACCAGTGTCATTGCGTGTCTGTTCTTTTCATGAACCACACCTAGTGTAGTGCATGTCTGTTCTATTCATGAACCACATAAGGATCTACCAGTGTCATTGCATGTCTTTTACTTCCATAAACCACATGTGGATCCACCGGTGTCATTGCATGTCTGTTCCTCTAATCAAACCACATAAGGATCCACCAGTGTCATTGCGTGAGTGTTCTTCTCATGAACCACATAAGGATCTACCATTGTCATTGCATGTATGTTCTTTTCATGAACCACACCCAGTGTCATGGCATGTCTGTTACTTCCATAAACCACATGTGGATCCACCGGTGTGATTACATGTTTGTTCCTTCCATAAACCACATAAGGATCCACCAGTGTCATTGCCTGTCTGTTCTTTTCGTGAACCACTCCTAGTGTCAGTGCATGTCTGTTATTTTCATGAACCACACCCAGTGTCACTTCATGTCAGTTCTTTTCATGAACCACATAAGGATCTACCAGAGTCATTTGATGTGTGTTCTTCTCATGAACCACACGTGGATCCACCGGTGTCATTGCATGTCTGTTCCTCTAAACAAACAAAATAAGGATCCACCAGTGTCATTGCGTGTGTGTACTTTTCATGAACCACACCTAGTGTCATTGCATGTGTGTTCTTCTAAACAAACCACATAAGGATCCGCCAGTGTCATTGCATGTCTGTTCTTTTCATGAACCACATAAGGATGGGCCCACCAGTGTCATTGCATGTCTGTTCTTTTCATGAACCACACCAAGTGTCAGTGCATGTCTGTTCTATTCATGAACCACACCCAGTTTCACTGCATGTCTGTTCTTTTCATGAACCAGAAAAGGATCTACCAGTGTCATTGCATGTCTTTTACTTCCATAAACCACATGTGGATCCACCGGTGTCATTGCATGTGTGTTCTTCTAAACAAACCACATAAGGATCCACCAGTGTCATTGCCTGTCTGTTCTTCTCATGAACCACATAAGGATGGTCCCACCAGTGTCATTGCATGTCTATTCTTTTCATGAACCACACCCAGTGTCAGTGCATGTCTGTTCTATTCACGAACCACACCCATTTTCACTGCTTGTCTGTTCTTTTCATGAACCACATAAGGATCTACCAGTGTCATTGCATGTCTTTTACTTCCATAAACCACATGTGGATCCACCGGTGTCATTGCATGTCTGTTCTTTTCATGAACCACGGCTAGAGTCATTGCATGTCTGTTCCTCTAAACAAACCACATAAGGATCCACCAGTGTCATTGCATGTCTGTTCTTTTCATGAACCGCATAAGGATCTACCAGTGTCATTGCATGTCTATTCTTTTCATGAACCACACCCAGTGTCATTGCATGTGTGTTACTTCCATAAACCACATGTGGATCCACCGGTGTCATTGCATGTTTGTTCCTCTAAACAAACCACATAAGGATCCACCAGTGTCATTGCCTGTCTATTCTTCTCATGAACCACATAAGGATGGGCACACCAGTGTCATTGCGTGTCTGTTCTTTTCATGAACCACACCTAGTGTAGTGCATGTCTGTTCTATTCATGAACCACATAAGGATCTACCAGTGTCATTGCATGTCTTTTACTTCCATAAACCACATGTGGATCCACCGGTGTCATTTCATGTCTGTTCCTCTAAACAAACCACATAAGGATCCACCAGTGTCATTGCGTGAGTGTTCTTCTCATGAACCACATAAGGATCTACCATTGTCATTGCATGTCTGTTCTTTTCATGAACCACACCCAGTGTCATTGCATGTCTGTTACTTCCATAAACCACATGTGGATCCACCGGTGTGATTACATGTCTGTTCCTTCCATAAACCACATAAGGATCCACCAGTGTCATTGCCTGTCTATTCTTTTCATGAACCACTCCTAGTGTCAGTGCATGTCTGTTCTTTTCATGAACCACACCCAGTGTCACTTCATGTCAGTTCTTTTCATGAACCACATAAGGATCTACCAGAGTCATTTGATGTGTGTTCTTCTCATGAACCACACGTGGATCCACCGGTGTCATTGCATGTCTGTTCCTCTAAACAAACAAAATAAGGATCCACCAGTGTCATTGCGTGTGTGTTCTTTTCATGAACCACACCTAGTGTCATTGCATGTGTGTTATTCTAAACAAACCACATAAGGATCCACCAGTGTCATTGCATGTCTGTTCTTTTCATGAACCACATAAGGATGGGCCCACCAGTGTCATTGCATGTCTGTTCTTTTCATGAACCACACCAAGTGTCAGTGCATGTCTGTTCTATTCATGAACCACACCCAGTTACACTGCATGTCTGTTCTTTTCATGAACCACATAAGGATATACCAGTGTCATTGCATGTCTTTTACTTCCATAAACCACATGTGGATCCACCAGTGTCATTGCATGTGTGTTCTTCTAAACAAACCACATAAGGATCCACCAGTGTCATTGCATGTATGTTCTTTTCACGAACCACATAAGGATGGGCCCACCAGTGTCATTGCATGTCTGTTGTTTTCATGAACCACACCCAGTGTCAGTGCATGTCTGTTCTATTCATGAACCACACCTAGTTTCACTGCATGTTTGTTCTTTTCATGAACCACATAAGGATCTTCCAGTGTCATTGCATGTCTTTTACTTCCATAAACCACATGTGGATCCACCGGTGTCATTGTATGTGTGTTCTTCTAAAAAAACCACATAAGGATCCACCAGTGTCATTGCCTGTCTGTTGTTCTCATGAACCACATAAGGATGGGCCCACCAGTGTCATTGCATGTCTATTCTTTTTATGAACCACACCCAGTGTCAGTGCATGTCTATTCTATTCACGAACCACACCCATTTTCACTCCTTGTCTGTTCTTTTCATGAACCACATAAGGATCTACCAGTGTCATTGCATGTCTTTTACTTCCATAAACCACATGTGGATCCATCGGTGTCATTGCATGTCTGTTCTTTTCATGAACCACGGCTAGAGTCATTGCATGTCTATTCTTTTCATGAACCACGGCTAGAGTCATTGCATGTCTGTTACTCTAAACAAACCACATAAGGATCCACCAGTGTCATTGCATGTCTGTTCTTTTCATGAACCGCATAAGGATCTACCAATGTCATTGCATGTCTATTCTTTTCATGAACCACACCCAGTGTCATTGCATGTGTGTTACTTCCATAAACCACGTGTGGATCCACCGGTGTCATTGCATGTTTGTTCCTCTAAACAAACCACATAAGGATCCACCAGTGTCATTGCCTGTCTATTCTTCTCATGAACCACACAAGGATGGGCCCACCAGTGTCATTGCGTGTCTGTTCTTTTCATGAACCACACCTAGTGTAGTGCATGTCTGTTCTATTCATGAACCACATAAGGATCTACCAGTGTCATTGCATGTCTTTTACTTCCATAAACCACATGTGGATCCACCGGTGTCATTGCATGTCTGTTCCTCTAATCAAACCACATAAGGATCCACCAGTGTCATTGCGTGAGTGTTCTTCTCATGAACCACATAAGGATCTACCATTGTCATTGCATGTATGTTCTTTTCATGAACCACACCCAGTGTCATGGCATGTCTGTTACTTCCATAAACCACATGTGGATCCACCGGTGTGATTACATGTTTGTTCCTTCCATAAACCACATAAGGATCCACCAGTGTCATTGCCTGTCTGTTCTTTTCGTGAACCACTCCTAGTGTCAGTGCATGTCTGTTATTTTCATGAACCACACCCAGTGTCACTTCATGTCAGTTCTTTTCATGAACCACATAAGGATCTACCAGAGTCATTTGATGTGTGTTCTTCTCATGAACCACACGTGGATCCACCGGTGTCATTGCATGTCTGTTCCTCTAAACAAACAAAATAAGGATCCACCAGTGTCATTGCGTGTGTGTACTTTTCATGAACCACACCTAGTGTCATTGCATGTGTGTTCTTCTAAACAAACCACATAAGGATCCGCCAGTGTCATTGCATGTCTGTTCTTTTCATGAACCACATAAGGATGGGCCCACCAGTGTCATTGCATGTCTGTTCTTTTCATGAACCACACCAAGTGTCAGTGCATGTCTATTCTATTCATGAACCACACCCAGTTTCACTACATGTCTGTTCTTTTCATGAACCAGAAAAGGATCTACCAGTGTCATTGCATGTCTTTTACTTCCATAAACCACATGTGGATCCACCGGTGTCATTGCATGTGTGTTCTTCTAAACAAACCACATAAGGATCCACCAGTGTCATTGCCTGTCTGTTCTTCTCATGAACCACATAAGGATGGTCCCACCAGTGTCATTGCATGTCTATTCTTTTCATGAACCACACCCAGTGTCAGTGCATGTCTGTTCTATTCACGAACCACACCCATTTTCACTGCTTGTCTGTTCTTTTCATGAACCACATAAGGATCTACCAGTGTCATTGCATGTCTTTTACTTCCATAAACCACATGTGGATCCACCGGTGTCATTGCATGTCTGTTCTTTTCATGAACCACGGCTAGAGTCATTGCATGTCTGTTCCTCTAAACAAACCACATAAGGATCCACCAGTGTCATTGCATGTCTGTTCTTTTCATGAACCGCATAAGGATCTACCAGTGTCATTGCATGTCTATTCTTTTCATGAACCACACCCAGTGTCATTGCATGTGTGTTACTTCCATAAACCACATGTGGATCCACCGGTGTCATTGCATGTTTGTTCCTCTAAACAAACCACATAAGGATCCACCAGTGTCATTGCCTGTCTATTCTTCTCATGAACCACATAAGGATGGGCACACCAGTGTCATTGCGTGTCTGTTCTTTTCATGAACCACACCTAGTGTAGTGCATGTCTGTTCTATTCATGAACCACATAAGGATCTACCAGTGTCATTGCATGTCTTTTACTTCCATAAACCACATGTGGATCCACCGGTGTCATTTCATGTCTGTTCCTCTAAACAAACCACATAAGGATCCACCAGTGTCATTGCGTGAGTGTTCTTCTCATGAACCACATAAGGATCTACCATTGTCATTGCATGTCTGTTCTTTTCATGAACCACACCCAGTGTCATTGCATGTCTGTTACTTCCATAAACCACATGTGGATCCACCGGTGTGATTACATGTCTGTTCCTTCCATAAACCACATAAGGATCCACCAGTGTCATTGCCTGTCTATTCTTTTCATGAACCACTCCTAGTGTCAGTGCATGTCTGTTCTTTTCATGAACCACACCCAGTGTCACTTCATGTCAGTTCTTTTCATGAACCACATAAGGATCTACCAGAGTCATTTGATGTGTGTTCTTCTCATGAACCACACGTGGATCCACCGGTGTCATTGCATGTCTGTTCCTCTAAACAAACAAAATAAGGATCCACCAGTGTCATTGCGTGTGTGTTCTTTTCATGAACCACACCTAGTGTCATTGCATGTGTGTTATTCTAAACAAACCACATAAGGATCCACCAGTGTCATTGCATGTCTGTTCTTTTCATGAACCACATAAGGATGGGCCCACCAGTGTCATTGCATGTCTGTTCTTTTCATGAACCACACCAAGTGTCAGTGCATGTCTGTTCTATTCATGAACCACACCCAGTTACACTGCATGTCTGTTCTTTTCATGAACCACATAAGGATATACCAGTGTCATTGCATGTCTTTTACTTCCATAAACCACATGTGGATCCACCAGTGTCATTGCATGTGTGTTCTTCTAAACAAACCACATAAGGATCCACCAGTGTCATTGCATGTATGTTCTTTTCACGAACCACATAAGGATGGGCCCACCAGTGTCATTGCATGTCTGTTGTTTTCATGAACCACACCCAGTGTCAGTGCATGTCTGTTCTATTCATGAACCACACCTAGTTTCACTGCATGTTTGTTCTTTTCATGAACCACATAAGGATCTTCCAGTGTCATTGCATGTCTTTTACTTCCATAAACCACATGTGGATCCACCGGTGTCATTGTATGTGTGTTCTTCTAAAAAAACCACATAAGGATCCACCAGTGTCATTGCCTGTCTGTTGTTCTCATGAACCACATAAGGATGGGCCCACCAGTGTCATTGCATGTCTATTCTTTTTATGAACCACACCCAGTGTCAGTGCATGTCTATTCTATTCACGAACCACACCCATTTTCACTCCTTGTCTGTTCTTTTCATGAACCACATAAGGATCTACCAGTGTCATTGCATGTCTTTTACTTCCATAAACCACATGTGGATCCATCGGTGTCATTGCATGTCTGTTCTTTTCATGAACCACGGCTAGAGTCATTGCATGTCTATTCTTTTCATGAACCACGGCTAGAGTCATTGCATGTCTGTTACTCTAAACAAACCACATAAGGATCCACCAGTGTCATTGCATGTCTGTTCTTTTCATGAACCGCATAAGGATCTACCAATGTCATTGCATGTCTATTCTTTTCATGAACCACACCCAGTGTCATTGCATGTGTGTTACTTCCATAAACCACGTGTGGATCCACCGGTGTCATTGCATGTTTGTTCCTCTAAACAAACCACATAAGGATCCACCAGTGTCATTGCCTGTCTATTCTTCTCATGAACCACACAAGGATGGGCCCACCAGTGTCATTGCGTGTCTGTTCTTTTCATGAACCACACCTAGTGTAGTGCATGTCTGTTCTATTCATGAACCACATAAGGATCTACCAGTGTCATTGCATGTCTTTTACTTCCATAAACCACATGTGGATCCACCGGTGTCATTGCATGTCTGTTCCTCTAATCAAACCACATAAGGATCCACCAGTGTCATTGCGTGAGTGTTCTTCTCATGAACCACATAAGGATCTACCATTGTCATTGCATGTATGTTCTTTTCATGAACCACACCCGGTGTCATTGCATGTATGTTCCTCTAAACAAACAAAATAAGGATCCACCAGTGTCATTGCGTGTGTGTACTTTTCATGAACCACACCTAGTGTCATTGCATGTGTGTTCTTCTAAACAAACCACATAAGGATCCACCAGTGTCATTGCATGTCTGTTCTTTTCATGAACCACATAAGGATGGGCCCACCAGTGTCATTGCATGTCTGTTCGTTTCATGAACCACACCAAGTGTCAGTGCATGTCTGTTCTATTCATGAACCACACCCAGTTTCACTGCATGTCTGTTCTTTTCATGAACCAGAAAAGGATCTACCAGTGTCATTGCATGTCTTTTACTTCCATAAACCACATGTGGATCCACCGGTGTCATTGCATGTGTGTTCTTCTAAACAAACCACATAAGGATCCACCAGTGGCATTGCCTGTCTGTTCTTCTCATGAACCACATAAGGATGGTCCCACCAGTGTCATTGCATGTCTATTCTTTTCATGAACCACACCCAGTGTCAGTGCATGTCTGTTCTATTCACGAACCACACCCATTTTCACTGCTTGTCTGTTCTTTTCATGAACCACATAAGGATCTACCAGTGTCATTGCATGTCTTTTACTTCCATAAACCACATGTGGATCCACCGGTGTCATTGCATGTCTGTTCTTTTCATGAACCACGGCTAGAGTCATTGCATGTCTGTTCTTTTCATGAACCACGGCTAGAGTCATTGCATGTCTGTTCCTCTAAACAAACCACATAAGGATCCACCAGTGTCATTGCATGTCTGTTCTTTTCATGAACCGCATAAGGATCTACCAGTGTCATTGCATGTCTATTCTTTTCATGAACCACACCCAGTGTCATTGCATGTGTGTTACTTCCATAAACCACATGTGGATCCACCGGTGTCATTGCATGTTTGTTCCTCTAAACAAACCACATAAGGATCCACCCGTGTCATTGCCTGTCTATTCTTCTCATGAACCACATAAGGATGGGCCCACCAGTGTCATTGCGTGTCTGTTCTTTTCATGAACCACACCTAGTGTAGTGCATGTCTGTTCTATTCATGAACCACATAAGGATCTACCAGTGTCATTGCATGTCTTTTACTTCCATAAACCACATGTGGATCCACCGGTGTCATTGCATGTATGTTCCTCTAAACAAACCACATAAGGATCCACCAGTGTCATTGCGTGAGTGTTCTTCTCATGAACCACATAAGGATCTACCATTGTCATTGCATGTCTGTTCTTTTCATGAACCACACCCAGTGTCATTGCATGTCTGTTACTTCCATAAACCACATGTGGATCCACCGGTGTGATTACATGTCTGTTCCTTCCATAAACCACATAAGGATCCACCAGTGTCATTGCCTGTCTATTCTTTTCATGAACCACTCCTAGTGTCAGTGCATGTCTGTTCTTTTCATGAACCACACCCAGTGTCACTTCATGTCAGTTCTTTTCATGAACCACATAAGGATCTACCAGAGTCATTTGATGTGTGTTCTTCTCATGAACCACACGTGGATCCACCGGTGTCATTGCATGTCTGTTCCTCTAAACAAACAAAATAAGGATCCACCAGTGTCATTGCGTGTGTGTTCTTTTCATGAACCACACCTAGTGTCATTGCATGTGTGTTATTCTAAACAAACCACATAAGGATCCACCAGTGTCATTGCATGTCTGTTCTTTTCATGAACCACATAAGGATGGGCCCACCAGTGTCATTGCATGTCTGTTCTTTTCATGAACCACACCAAGTGTCAGTGCATGTCTGTTCTATTCATGAACGACATCCAGTTTCACTGCATGTCTGTTCTTTTCATGAACCACATAAGGATCTACCAGTGTCATTGCATGTCTTTTACTTCCATAAACCACATGTGGATCCACCAGTGTCATTTCATGTGTGTTCTTCTAAACAAACCACATAAGGATCTAATAGTGTGATTGCATGTATGTTCTTTTCACGAACCACATAAGGATTGGCCCACCATTGTCATTGCATGTCTGCTGTTTTCATGAACCACACCCAGTGTCAGTGCATGTCTGTTATATTCATGAACCACACCTAGTTTCACTGCATGTCTGTTCTTTTCATGAACCACATAAGGATCTACCAGTGTCATTGCATGTCTTTTACTTCCATAAACCACATGTGGATCCACCGGTGTCATTGCATGTGTGTTCTTCTAAACAAACCACATAAGGATCCACCAGTGTCATTGCCTGTCTGTTCTTCTCATGAACCACATAAGGATGGGCCCACCAGTGTCATTGCATGTCTATTCTTTTCATGAACAATACCCAGTGTCAGTGCATGTCTGTTCTATTCACGAACCACACCCAGTTTCACTGCTTGTCTGTTCTTTTCATGAATCACATAAGGATCTACCAGTGTCACTGCATGTCTTTTACTTCCATAAACCAGACGTGGATCCACCGGTGTCATTGCATGTCTGTTCTTTTCATGAACCACGGCTAGAGTCATTGCATGTCTGTTCTTTTCATGAACCACGGCTAGAGTCATTGCATGTCTGTTCCTCTAAACAAACCACATAAGGATCCACCAGTGTCATTGCATGTCTGTTCTTTTCATGAACCGCATAAGGATCTACCAGTGTCATTGCATGTCTATTCTTTTCATGAACCACACCCAGTGTCATTGCATGTGTGTTACTTCCATAAACCACATGTGGATCCACCGGTGTCATTGCATGTTTGTTCCTCTAAACAAACCACATAAGGATCCATCAGTGTCATTGCCTGTCTATTCTTCTCATGAACCACATAAGGATGGGCCCACCAGTGTCATTGCGTGTCTGTTATTTTCATGAACCACACCTAGTGTAGTGCATGTCTGTTCTATTCATGAACCACATAAGGATCTACCAGTGTCATTGCATGTCTTTTACTTCCATAAACCACATGTGGATCCACCGGTGTCATTGCATGTCTGTTCCTCTAAACAAACCACATAAGGATCCACCAGTGTCATTGCGTGAGTGTTCTTCTCATGAACCACATAAGGATCTACCATTGTCATTGCATGTCTGTTCTTTTCATGAACCACACCCAGTGTCATTACATGTCTGTTACTTCCATAAACCACATGTGGATCCACCGGTGTGATTACATGTCTGTTCCTTCCATAAACCACATAAGGATCCACCAGTGTCATTGCCTGTCTGTTCTTTTCATGAACCACTCCAAGTGTCAGTGCATGTCTGTTCTTTTCATGAACCACACCCAGTGTCACTTCATGTCAGTTCTTTTCATGAACCACATAAGGATCTACCAGAGTCATTTGATGTGTGTTCTTCTCATGAACCACACGTGGATCCACCGGTGTCATTGCATGTCTGTTCCTCTAAACAAACAAAATAAGGATCCACCAGTGTCATTGCGTGTGTGTTCTTTTCATGAACCACACCTAGTGTCATTGCATGTGTGTTCTTCTAAACAAACCACATAAGGATCCACCAGTGTCATTGCATGTCTGTTCTTTTCATGAACGACATAAGGATGGGCCCACCAGTGTCATTGCATGTCTGTTCTTTTCATGAACCACACCAAGTGTCACTGCATGTCTGTTCTATTCATGAACCACACCCAGTTTCACTGCATGTCTGTTCTTTTCATGAACCAGAAAAGGATCTACCAGTGTCATTGCATGTATTTTACTTCCATAAACCACATGTGGATCCACCGGTGTCATTGCATGTGTGTTCTTCTAAACAAACCACATAAGGATCCACCAGTGTCATTGCCTGTCTGTTCTTCTCATGAACCACATAAGGATGGTCCCACCAGTGTCATTGCATGTCTATTCTTTTCATGAACCACACCCAGTGTCAGTGCATGTCTGTTCTATTCACGAACCACACCCATTTTCACTGCTTGTCTGTTCTTTTCATGAACCACATAAGGATCTACCAGTGTCATTGCATGTGTGGTCTTCTAAACAAACCACATAAGGATCCAATAGTGTCATTGCATGTATGTTCTTTTCACGAACCACATAAGGATGGGCCCACCAGTGTCATTGCATGTCTGCTGTTTTCATGAACCACACCCAGTGTCAGTGCATGTCTGTTCTATTCATGAACCACACCTAGTTTCACTGCATGTCTGTTCTTTTCATGAACCACATAAGGATCTACCAGTGTCATTGCATGTCTTTTACTTCCATAAACCACATGTGGATCCACCGGTGTCATTGCATGTGTGTTCTTCTAAACAAACCACATAAGGATCCACCAGTGTCATTGCCTGTCTGTTCTTCTCATGAACCACACCCAGTGTCAGTGCATGTCTGTTCTATTCACGAACCACACCCAGTTTCACTGCTTGTCTGTTCTTTTCATGAACCACATAAGGATCTACCAGTGTCATTGCATGTCTTTTACTTCCATAAACCACATGTGGATCCACCAGTGTCATTGCATGTCTGTTCCTCTAAACAAACCACATAAGGATCCACCAGTGTCATTGCGTGTGTGTTCTTCTCATGAACCACACCCAGTGTCATTGCATGTGTGTTATTCTCAACAAACCACATAAGGATCCACCAGTGTCATTGCCTATCTGTTCTTTTTATGAACCACATAAGGATCCACCAGTGTCATTGCATGTCTGTTCTTTTCATGAATCACAGCCAGTGTCATTGCATGTCTGTTCTTTTCATGAACCACACCCAGTGTCATTGCATGGGTAGCCGTTAGACCGAGTATTCTAGAAGGCACGCCCTAACACAGTTGTTCTGCTTGACGATTGTTACATACCGTTCGATTGGGGCGCTTGGACGATTGGGATGGTCTTCGTGAGAGCGATCCGCGAGTAGGCAGTTCTCCGGCATGATTGGCCAGGCTTGCTTTGGACAAACTGGCAACACCGGGCGCTCCCCTGTTTCGAGTGTCACGTCTCACGAGTTCAGTGAGCCACATCCTAGTGTCACGTCTCTATTACTTCTCTTCCTCCCCGTACTTATCTTCCTTACCCTCGAAGCCACTTTCCCCACTTCACTCCCATCCTACCGTAGCCGCTAGCCGACGGCGCCTCCATCCCAATCCCCTCTCCGGCAGCCACCCCCACCCCTCTCGCCATGGGTTCAAGGGGAGAAAGCGAGGAAACGCGTCGTGACGACAGGGACGGTGATTTTTGTGTGAGTCGTCTCATCTCTATTTCTATCATCTGTGGCCAGTTATCTATTTTTTGAGCTAGATCTAATCTGTTTACTAATACAAAAACTTTCTATTCAAAACTTTCAACATGAAAAGTGTTTTAATTTGATTAACTAATACAAAATCATTTTCTATTTTCTAAAATAATTATTCAAACTATTAACCATTTTGCCATTTTCAATTAAAATGCATTAACTAATTTTTTTTGCATACTTTGGAATTTGAAAAAACTTTCAACAAGAAAAGTGTTTGAATTTGAATAACTAATCCAAAATCAGTTTCTGTTTTATAAAATAATTATCCTATCTATTCAAACTATTAACCATTTTGTCATTTTCAATTAAAAATGCATTAACTAATATTTTTTGCAAACTTTGGAATCTGACAAAACTTTCAATATGAAAAGTGTTTGAATTTGAATAACTAAGCCAAAACTATTTCCTGTTTTCACTTTGTTCCGGTACAAATGGGTCAAGCTGATAGGAGGCGGGGTAAAGGTAGACGAGCAGTACAAAATGACAACAGTGGATCTCAACAATCCTGGGTACAGATACGAACCATTCATCCTAGCCAATGGCTTAGTCATAATCATGTCTAGCCCTATAGTATACAGCTTCAGGGTCATCTTCCCAATTGTCTTTGTCGTCGTCGCTATGGCATATTCTAGGGATCCTCAGCCCTTCCCGGCTTGTGCACGGGGGAACCGGGGACCGTCAACCATGGCATATTCCGGGAGAATATCATTTTGCGGCCCAAAATTGGGGGTGTCTAGGCAACGCGGTACCTGAGTTCCCTGATATCATCTGCGGTGACTATAGTTGGCATGCCAAATACTCAGAGGGTCTTTTTCGACACGAATTTAACTTCATGTTTCAATACAAAAAATCAGGCTAACGACCGTCAAGTTGGGCCCCCCCCCGCCAGTTCTCGCCGTTATGTCGCTCCTGTCGCTCCCGTCGCTTGGGTGTCAATTAAGCTTGCAGCATTGGCGCCTGCATCCATTACGCGTCTTCTTCTTCCCCGGAGCGGCAATCTTTGGGACGTCGCAGCCATGGCACGGAGCTGGGACGTGGACGAACCTGCTCGGCCCAGCTCTCCTCCCTGTAGGCTTGCAGCTTTGGCGCCTCCATTACTCGTCTTCTTCCTCGGAGCGGCAATCTGTGGTCGTGGCCATGGCGCAGAGCTGGGAAGTGATGAAGCTGCTCGGCCCCGCTCTCCTCCCCATCCCGAGTCGGAGCTCGAGCTCACCGTGGACGCACCCATGGCACGGTCGGGGACGAGAATTGGTTCCCGGTGAGATCTATCACCTTGTCGACCATGCTCGATTCTGTTTTCCTCCTCTAGAATCCGAGCTCGCCGTCGCCGTGGTTGCACCCGCACCAATTCTGCCACCTCTGTCGAGGTCTCTATGGTAGCTCAAGTTCTGGGGCTCTCCAAGTTCTGCCATGTTGGGCCTGTAAGTGTTGTTGTATGTTAAACTAGCAAATCTCGTTTGTTCAAATCTCTTGGGTTGTACCAACTTCATTATGTTTAATTATGAAAGACAAAATATAAATGACTTCTCTCAATTTCTCGCGTAGAAAAATGCACAACTAATTTCATATTCTCGCAGGAACTGGCCCCACTTGTTGAACCAGCGGCACTGCCACGATCTCCACGTAACCACGGTGAGTTCTCAAACCGAAAGTTGCAGTTACCACGTCTCTTAAGCAGTCATTCCTCTTCCTCAGTCATTCCTCTGCAGTTTTTCCTGGGCGCTTCTTCTTCCTCTATTCTGGAACCGTCAGTTCATCTTCTTCTTCCTCTCGAAGGCAGTTCCTTGCAGGCAGTTCCTTTCACCCATTTCCTTGCAGGCATGGACGATGGGAAACGCACAACAGAGACCCACTTGGTCCCTGCCCATGGCACCACGACTTTGACAGTGGTGTACACAAATGATGAAGCGACTATGGAGACAACTCTCGCCAGGTTTGAGCAATTTCTTGAGAAAGAGAAGAACAAGTTTGTGGGGCTAGACTTGGAGTACACCCGTGCAAATAAGCGAAAAATCCTCCACAAGAGATCGCTGTCGTGCAAATCGCCATACATGAGGAGCTCCTCGTTTACCACTTCTGCAGGTATGTGAAATTTAAATTTGAGATCACCACTTCTGCATCCCTTGTTCCCTTACATCCCTAGAACCATCTAAGTGCAGGAGTAAACCAACTGAGATGTGTTGTCCGGCTCTGATCGAGTTCTTGTGTAGGAAAGGGATAACTTTCACTAGCGTGGATATCACAAATGACACAATTATGCTTTCTCGTGCGTTGATAAAAATCCCAGAGGGGCACCACATCGACATCCAAAATCTGTACAAGATCAAATCATACCCAGCGAAGGATGGCATGGGTCATCTGGCAGCGGAAATCATCGATAAATCCTATGAAAAACTGAAGAAATTGAAGTGACTCGGTCACGACTACTAGGAGTGGAAGCCGATGAGCCAGGCGCGCCTCGAGTATGCAGCCAGAGACGCCTACATGGCGTACGAGTTGTACAGTAAGCTCATTACAATGAAAGATGGGATGGTTAAGGCGAAGTTTTTTGCGAGAGAGCTATGCCCTGGTTGCAAGCTAGCCCAGGAGAAGAAGCACGAGGAGGACAGGAAGCAGTTTCAGGATGAGGAGGGATCTTGGGACGGTGGCGACATCAAGCGTCTAAAGGGGAAGCAAGTCAAGGACGACAACAAGTGGTGGTGATACATTATGTGTTTGAACTAGATTTTAGTTTCTAGTTTATTATGTGTGTGATATATTTAGTTACTTCAATACAAAATTTGAACCAATTTAACTTGTTGATGTATTTATTGACAATTATAATATAATCGAGCACTAGAAATATTTTGTAGTGTGCATGAGCATGATCAGAAAAAATAATTTAACACTAGAAACTTTAAGGCACTCCATATAAAGGAGTAGATTAATATATAAGGTTCACCAGAGACACCACAGATATATTATCTTACATGCCACACATAGGTAATAATTAACTAGAACAAAATAAAAGCAGGGGCTACAGCAGGAGGCCGGGACACGGAGACGCCTAGCAGGGCAGGGGTTTATCAGGAGGAGACAGCGACAGCCTAGTCGATGGGATATAGGCCAGTCCTGACATACTTCCGGAGGAATTTGCCGTAGGCTGCGTGCCGCGCCAAGGTAATCGGCCTATGGCTTCTGACTCTGCCTCTGCCAATGCCCTCCATTGAGGTCCATGTTGATTGCTCTGCCACAGAATGGGCAAAACAGTCTCCCCCCTATGGTGGAAACGGATTAGCCCACACCGTAACCGCCTCAGCACGTAACGGCTCTTGTTGTCCCTGGATTCCTTGCTATCGTCCACTTCATCATCATCCTCCTGTTGATTTTTAAGAACATAACTTAGAACTCTAACATATGATTGAATTGTATTATAACTCAAGAATTGACAACGTGTATATGTAAGACAATATATCCGTGGATATCAAAGATAAAGCATGTCAGCAATAATTTGATCGGTTCATATATCATTTCATCTCAACACAATGACAAATAATTGCATCAGATTGCGGCCTCATAAGTTTATTCAGGGACGGCGTGAGTGAACCGAGTAACAATTGCACAGCCTGTATTGTTGTTGTACATCGGTCCAGGTTCACTAACTCGTCCCTGAAAAAATCTGACACCAATGTGTCTGCCTCTCTTTTGGGACAAATTTGAATCATTGGCCATAATAAGAAATTAAAATGTAATCGTACAAAACATTATTCAGGGATATACATAGTCAGGTACAAAAACAAGCCTAAATACTGTAATTATAAATAAAAACTAAACAATTAATCCTCAGGTGCATGTTAAAAATACTTATGGTCAAAACCATTCATATACATATGCATCATACCAATCATTAAAAGATCAGAAACAATTCAAAGATCATATATATAGTTCCACATGAGAATAAATCTAGGGCCTCATAATTTGTTTTAGAGATGGAGTAGGCGAACCAAAGTACCAACAACACAACCTATATTGTTTGTGTGCATTGCTGCCTCAGGTTCACCAACCCATCCCTAAAACACGACATCATCATACGTGTCTCCCCTTGAACTCTTTTGGGGCAAATTTCAATCATCGGCCTCGGTGACAAACTAAAATATAATTCTTATACACTATGAATGCATGGAATAGATAATTTGAATATCATAGTTCTATGAATGTAGAATAAAGATTGCAGCCTCATAAGTTTATTCAGGGACGGCGTGAGTGAACCAAGTAACAATTGCACAGTCTGTATTGTTGTTGTACATCGCCCCAGGTTCACTAACTCGTCCCTGAAAAAATCTGACACCAATGTGTCTGCCTCTCTTTTAGGACAAATTTGAATCATTGGCCACAATAAGAAATTGAAATGTAATCGTACAAAACATTATTCAGGGATATACATAGTCAGGTACCAAAACAAGCCTAAATATTGTAATTATAAATAAAAAACCAAACAATTAATCCTCAAGTGCATGTTAAAAATACTTATGATCAAAACCATTCATATACATGTGCATCATACCAATCATTAAAAGATCAGAAACAATTCAAGGATCATATATGTAGTTCCACATGAGAATAAATCTAGGGCCTCATAATTTGTTTTATAGATAGAGTAGGCGAACCAAAGTACGAACAACACAACCTATATTGTTTGTGTGCATTGCTGCCTCAGGTTCACCAACCCATCCCTAAAACACGACACCATCATACGTGTCTCCCCTTGAACTCTTTTGGGGCAAATTTTAATCATCGGCCTCGGTGACAAACTAAAACTTAATTCTTATACACTATAAATGCATGGAATAGATAATTTGAATATCATAGTTCTATGAATGTAGAATAAAGATTGTGGCATCATAAGTTTATTCAGGGACGGCGTGAGTGAACCAAGTAACAATTGCACAGCCTGTATTGTTGTTGTACATCACCCCAGGTTCACTATCTCGTCCCTGAAAAATCTGACACTAATGTGTCTGCCTCTCTTTTGGGACAAATTTAAATCATTGGCCACAATAAGAAATTGAAATGTAATCATACAAAACATTATTCAGGGATATACATAGTCAGGTACAAAAAAAAGCCTAAATATTGTAATTATAAATAAAAAACCAAACAATTAATCCTCAGGTGCATGTTAAAAATACTTATGATCAAAATCATTCATATACATATGCATCATACCAATCATTAAAAGATCAGAAACAATTGAAGGATCATATATGTAGTTCCATATGAGAATAAATCTAGGGCCTCAAAATTTGTTTCAGAGATGGAATTGGGGAACCAAAGTACCAACAGCACAACCTATATCGTTTGTGTGCATTGCTGCCTCAGGTTCACCAACCCATCCCTAAAACACGACACCATCATACGTGTCTCCACTCGAACTCTTTTGGGGTAAATTTCAATCATCGGCCTCAGTGACAAACTAAAATATAATTCTTATACACTATTAATGCATGGAATAGAAAATTTAAATATCATAGTTCTATGAATGTAGAATAAAGATTGCAGCATCATAAGTTTCTACAGAGATGGCGTAAGTGAACCAAGTAACAATTGCACAGCTTATATTGATCTTGTACATGGCCCCAAGTTCGCTCACTCATCCCTGTAAAATTTTTACACCAATGTGTCTGCCTCTCTTTGAGGCAAATTTGAATCATTGGCCACAATAAGAAATTGAAATGTAATCGTACCAAACAATATTCAGGGATATACAATGCATCATACAACACATTCATAGATTAAAAACAATACAAATATTATATATTTAGGTTCCATATGAGAGAAAAAATTAGGGCCTCATTTTTTTCAGCGATGAAGTCGGAGAACCAAAATACCAATAGCACAACCTATATTGTTTATGCGCATTGCTGCCTCAGGGCCACTAACCATCCCTAAGAAAACGAGACCATCAGATGCCCTTGCACTATTTTGGGGAAAAATTGAATCATTGGGCTCAGTAAGGAATAGAAATGTAATGTTATAGGCCTGCTGTGTATCGAAATCTACACTCCACTAGCAAACTCAACTAGATGGCAGATGAGCAGATTGGGGTTTTGTGACTAGACGGATTGGGGTTTTGTGACTAGATGGCAGATGCATCAATCAACCGATCGAATCATATATATACTACCCTACTTCAAGAGCAAAAGGATCTGTACATGATTGAGGAAATCCTATGTATGAACAGTGAAAACTGCGGCTGTGACTAGAGAAGCTAGCAATATAGTACCTCAGACTCCTAATCAGGGACCTCCTCCTCGAACTCATCATTCTCCGCGATTGCGTCGAAGATTTCTTGAACGGCGATGGGGTCGTCGATGTAGATCACCGGATTGCCTCCGCCTGCCTCCTGCCCCCCATCTAGATTTGCCGCTGGCACCACAACGTTGTCGGCCACCTGCTGCTCGGCGGAGAAGACGCCTCCATCTGCTTGGCGACGACCGAGCCATCTGTTGCTTCGCCTTCAACTGGCTTCACCTCCGGATCTTCTCCACGCGTACACTTCATGGCGCACCAAGGGAAGGAGGTAGTGTAAACGAGGGAGATTCGGCGCGCGCGGCAGGTGTAGATTGGGGTCTTGGGACTAGACAGACTAGGGGGAAATGACACGAGCTCATGGAAGAAGAAGGTCGAGGGGGGTTATAAACACCGGACCGTTCCTAGTCCTCGAGTGGACACGTGTGGTGGGCGGGGGGGGGGGGGGGTGGGGGATGGGGGCAGGGGGCTACCACGATCTCCACCCTTTTTTCGGTTCCCTTTTTTTGAAACAGCCACGATCTCCACTTTAGAGCTACATTGAAAACACGCTCATGGCAGACCTCAATTACATTGCATGCAAGTGGCGCAAAACTAATTTCTAGCAACGTTAGATCTACTCGAGGGGGGCCGTTGACTCATGGAATTTACTAGCGGTAGGGCCCAGTTGGAAGTGAGATTGAGAGCGCTGTGTATAAATGGGATATGTCTGATTAAAATCAAGTGGCAATAAATTACAGCATCCCGTTGACAACCATGCACTCGATGACCCCGCTGCCCTGTGCATGAGTTGTAGTAGCAGTAGTAGGCTTTTCAGACTTGATTAAACTTGACATGACCGCTCGACGACTTTTTCGATGGACGGCATCGTGTTCCTTCCTGTAGAAGTCTCGCGGAGGGAGCCGTCCGTGTTGTCTCACGCTGTACTGTGAAGGACACGAGGTGTGCAATGATCATCGTTGGATCGCACAGAATCAACAGTTGGTGCGCATGATCTGCATGACAACTATGACAAGCAGACAGGGTGAGCACAGTTTTGGGCTTCTACGAAAGATAGAGAGGGGGGTAGGCAAAACTAAGTAGTACCACATAAAACCAAGGGCAAAACTGAGTAGTATAAAAATGGAAAGTGTCTTGTACAATGAAATACATCGTGGAATACATCAAATTATGCCAAGATAGATCCACTAGAGTTCATTGGATGTGTGTTCTTCTCATAAACCACACCCAGTGTCATTGCATGTGTGTTCTTCTAAACAAACCACATAAGGATCCACCAGTGTCATTGCATGTCTGTTCTTTTCATGAACCACATAAGGATGGGCCCACCAGTGTCATTGCATGTCTGTTCTTTTCAGGAACCACACCCAGTGTCAGTGCATGTCTATTCTATTCATGAATCACACCCAGTTTCACTGCATGTCTGTTCTTTTCATGAACCACATAAGGATCTACTAGTGTCATTGCATGTCTTTTACCTCCATAAACCACATGTGGATCCACCGGTGTCATTGCATGTGTGTTCTTCTAAACAAACCACATAAGGATCCACCAGTGTCATTGCCTGTCTATTCTTTTCATGAACCACATAAGGATCCACCAGTGTCATTGCATGTCTGTTCTTTTCATGAATCATAGCCAGTGTCATTGCATGTCTTTTACTTCCATAAACCACATATGGATCCACCTAGTTTGATTGCATGTCTGTTCCTCTAAACAAACCACATAAGGATCCACCAGTGTCATTGCGTGTCTGTTCTTTTCATGAACCACACCTAGTGTCATTGCATGCGTGTTCTTGTAAACAAACCACGTAAGGATCCACCAGTGTCATTGCCTATATGTTCTTTTCATGAACCACACCCAGTGTTAATGCTTGTGTGTTATTCTAAACAAACCACATAAGTCATTGCATGTATGTTCTTTTCATGAACCACACCCGGTGTCATTGCATGTCTGTTCTTTTCATGAACCACATAAGGATCTACCAGTGTCATTGCATGTCTATTCTTTTCATGAACCACACCCAGTGTCATTGCATGTGTGTTACTTCCATAAACCACATGTGGATCCACCGGTGTCATTGCATGTCTGTTCCTCTAAACAAACCACATAAGGATCCACCAGTGTCACTGCATGTCTATTCTTTTCATGAACCACATAAGGATGGGCCCACCAGTATCATTGCATGTCTGTTCTTTTCATGAACCACACCCAGTGTCAGTGCATGTTTGTTCTATTCATAAACCACACCTAGTTGCACTACATGTCTGTTCTTTTCATGAACCACAGAAGGATCTACCAGTGTCATTGCATGTCTTTTACTTCCATAAACCACATGTGGATCCACCGGTGTCATTGCATGTCTGTTCCTCTAAACAAACCACATAAGGATCCACCAGTGTCATTGCGTGTGTGTTCTTCTCATGAACCACATAAGGATCCACCAATGTCATTGCATGTCTGTTCTTTTCATGAACCACATAAGGATGGGCCCACCAGTGTCATTGCATGTCTGTTCTTTTCATGAACCACATCCAATGTCAGTGCATGTCTGTTCTATTCATGAACCACACCCAGTTTCACTGTATGTCTGTTCTTTTCATGAACCACATAAGGATCTACCAGTCTCATCGCATGTCTTTTACTTCCATAAACCACATGTGGATCCACCGGTGTCATTGCATGTATGTTGTTCTAAGCAAACCACATAAGGATCCACCAGTGTCATTAAGTGTGTTCTCTTCTCATGAACCACACCCAGTGTCATTGCATGTGTGTTCTTCTAAACAAACCACATAAGGATCCACCAGTGTCATTGCATGTTTGTTCTTCTCATGAACCACACCCAGTGTCATTGCATGTGTGTTCTTCTAAACAAACCACATAAGGATCCACCAGTGTCATTCCCTGTCTGTTCTTTTCATGAACCACATAAGGATCCACCAGTCTGATTGCATGTCTGTTCTTTTCATGAATCACAGTCAGTGTCATTGCATGTCTTTTACTTCCATAAACCACATATGGATCCACCTAGTGTGATTGCATGTATGTTCCTCTAAACAAACCACATAAGGATCCACCAGTGTCATTGCGTGTCTGTTCTTTTCATGAACCACACCTAGTGTCATTGCATGCGTGTTCTTCTAAACAAACCACATAAGGATCCACCAGTGTCATTGCCTATATGTTCTTTTCATGAACCACACCCAGTGTCATTGCATGTGTGTTATTCTAAATAAACCACATAACTCATTGCATGTCTGTTCTTTTCATGAACCACACCCGGTGTCATTACATGTCTGTTCTTTTCATGAACGACATTGCATGTCTGTTCCTCTAAACAAACCTCATAAGGATCCACCAGTGTCATTGCATGTCTGTTCTTTTCATGAACCACATAAAGATCTACCAGTGTCATTGCATGTCTGTTCTTTTCATGAACCACACCCAGTGTCATTGCATGTGTGTTACTTCCATAAACCACATGTGGATCCACCGGTGTCATTGCATGTCTGTTCCTTTAAACAAACCATATAAGGATCCACCAGTGTCACTGCATGTCTGTTCTTTTCATGAACCACATAAGGATGGGCCCACCAGTGTCATTGCATGTCTGTTCTTTTCAAGAACCAGACCCAGTGTTAGTGCATGTTTATTCTATTCATGAACCACACCCAGTTTCACTACATGTCTGTTCTTTTCATGAACCACAGAAGGATCTACCAGTGTCATTGCATGTCTTTTACTTCCATAAACCACATGTGGATCCACCTGTGTCATTGCATGTCTGTTCCTCTAAACAAACCACATAAGGATCCACAAGTGTCATTGCGTGTGTGTTCTTCTCATGAACCACATAATGATCTACCAGTGTCATTGCATGTCTGTTCTTTTCATGAACCACACCCAGTGTCATTGCACGTGTGTTACTTCCATAAACCACATATGGATCCACCGGTGTGATTGCATGTCTGTTCCTTCCATAAACCACATATGGATCCACCGGTGTGATTGCATGTCTGTTCCTTTTCATGAACCACACCCAGTGTCATTGCACGTGTGTTACTTCCATAAACCACATATGGATCCACCAGTGTCATTGCATGTCTGTTCTTTTCATGAACCACATAAGGATGGGCCCGCCAGTGTCATTGCTGTCTGTTCTTTTCATGAACCACACCCAGTGTCAGTGCATGTCTGTTCTATTCATGAACCACACCCAGTTTCAGTGTATGTCTCTTCTTTTCATGAACCACATAAGGATCTACCAGTCTCATCGCATGTCTTTTACTTCCATAAACCACATGTGGATCCACCGGCGTCATTGCATGTCTGTTCTTCTAAACAAACCACATAAGGATCCACCAGTGTCATTGCGTGTGTTTTCTTCTCAGGAACCACACCCAGTGTCATTGCATGCGTGTTCTTCTAAACAAACCACGTAAGGATCCACCAGTGTTATTGCATGTCTGTTCTTCTCATGAACCACACCAGTGTCATTGCATGTGTGTTCTTCTAAACAAACCACATAAGGATCCACCAGTGTCATTGCCTATCTTTTCTTTTCATGAACCACATAAGGATCCACTAGTCTCATTGCATGTCTGTTCTTTTCATGAATCACAGCCAGTGTCATTGCATGTCTTTTACTTCCATAAACCACATATGGATCCACCTAGTGTGATTGCATGTCTGTTCCTCTAAACAAACCACATAAGGATCCACCAGTGTCATTGCGTGTCTGTTCTTTTCCTGAACCACACACAGTGTCAATGCATGCGTGTTCTTCTAAACAAACCACATAAGGATCCACCAGTGTCATTGCCTATATGTTCTTTTCATGAACCACACCCAGTGTCATTGCATGTGTGTTATTCTAAACAAACCACATAAGTCATTGCATGTGTGTTATTCTTTTCATGAACCACACCCGATGTCATTGCATGTCTGTTCTTTTCATGAACCACGGCTAGAGTCATTGCATGTCTGTTCCTCTAAACAAACCACATAAGGATCCACTAGTGTCATTGCATGTCTGTTCTTTTCATGAACCACATAATGATCTACCAGTGTCATTCCATGTCTGTTCTTTTCATGAACCACACCTAGTGTCATTGCATGTGTGTTACTTCCATAAACCACATGTGGATCCACCGGTGTCATTGCATGTCTGTTCCTCTAAACAAACCACATAAGGATCCACCAGTGTCACTGCATGTCTGTTCTTTTCATGAACCACATAAGGATGGGCCCACTAGTGTCATTGGATGTCTTTTACTTCCATAAACCACATGTGGATCCACCGGTGTCATTGCATGTCTGTTCATCTAAACAAACCACATAAGGATCCACCAGTGTCATTGCGTGTGTGTTCTTCTCATGAACCACATAAGGATCTACCAGTGTCAATGCATGTCTGTTCTTTTCATGAACCACACCCAGTGTCATTGCATGTGTGTTACTTCCATAAACCACATTTTGATCCACCAGTGTCATTGCGTGTCTGTTCTTTTCATTAACCACACCCAGTGTTAGTGCATGTCTGTTCTATTCACGAACCACATAAGGATCTACCAGTGTCATTGCATGTCTTTTACTTCCATAAACCACATGTGGATCCACCGGTGTCATTGCATGTCTATTCCTCTAAACAAACCACATAAGGATCCACCAGTGTCATTGCGTGTGTGTTCTTCTCATGAACCACATAAGGATCTACCAGTGTCGTTGCATGTCTGTTCTTTTCATGAACCACACCCTATGTCATTGCATGTGTGTTACTTCCATAAACCACATGTGGATCCACCGGTGTGATTGCATGTCTGTTCCTTACATAAACCACATAAGGATCCACCAGTGTCATTGCATGTCTGTTCTTTTCATGAACCACTCCTAGTGTCAGTGCATGTCTGTTCTTTTCATGAACCACACCCGGTGTCACTACATGTCAATTCTTTTCATGAACTACATAAGGATCTACCAGAGTCATTGGATGTATGTTCTTCTCATGAACCACACGTGGATCCACCGGTGTCATTGCATGTCTGTTCCTCTAAAAAACCACATAAGGATCCACCAGTGTCATTGGATGTGTGTTCTTTTCATGAACCACACCCAGTGTCATTGCATGTGTGTTATTCTAAACAAGCCACATAAGGATCCACCATTGTCATTGCATGTCTGTTCTTTTCATGAACCACTCCTAGTGTCAGTGCATGTCTGTTCTTTTCATGAACCACACCCGGTGTCACTACATGTTAGTTCTTTTCATGGACTACATAAGGATCTACCAGAGTCATTGGATGTGCGTTCTTCTCATGAACCACACATGGATCCACCGGTGTCATTGCATGTCTGTTCCTCTAAAAAACCACATAAGGATCCACCAGTGTCATTGGATGTGTGTTCTTTTCATGAACCACACCCAGTGTCATTGCATGTGTGTTCTTCTAAACAAACCACATAAGGATCCACTAGTGTTATTGCATGTCTGTTCTTTTCATGAACCACATAAGGATGGGCCCACCAGTGTCATTACATGTCTATTCTTTTCATGAACCACACCCAGTGTCAGTGCATGTCTGTTCTATTCATGAACCACACCCAGTTTCACTGCATGTCTGTTCTTTTCATGAACCACATAAGGATCTACCAGTGTCATTCATGTCTTATACTTCCATAAACCACATGTGGATTCACCAGTGTCATTGCATGTGTGTTCTTCTAAACAAACCACATAAGGATCCACCAGTGTCATTGCATGTCTGTTCTTTTCATGAACCACATAAGGATGGGCCCACTAGTGTCATTGCATGTCTGTTCTTTTCATGAACCACAACCATTGTTAGTGCATGTCTGTTCTATTCATGAACCACACCCAGTTTCACTTCATGTCTGTTCTTTTCATGAACCACATAAGGATCTACCAGTGTCATTGCATGTCTTTTACTTCCATAAACCACATGTGGATCCACCGGTGTCATTGCATGTCTGTTCTTCTAAACAAACCACAAAAGGATCCACCAGTGTCATTGCGTGTATGTTCTTCTCATGAACCACACCCAGTGTCATTGCATGTGTGTTCTTCTAAACAAACCACATAAGGATCCACCAGTGTCATTGCATGTCTGTTCTTTTCATGAACCACATAAGGATCCATCAGTGTCATTGCATGTCTTTTACTTCCATAAACCACATATGGATCCACCTAGTGTGACTGCATGTCTGTTCCTCTAAACAAACCACATAAGGATCCACAGTGTCATTGCGTGTCTGTTCTTTTCATGAACCACACCCAGTGTCATTGCATGCATGTTCTTCTAAACAAACCACATAAGGATCCACCCGTGTCATTGCCTATATGTTCTTTTCATGAACTACACCCAGTGTCATTGCATGTGTGTTATTCTAAACAAACCACATAAGTCATTGCATGTCTGTTCTTTTCATGAACCAGACCCGGTGTCATTGCATGTCTTTTCTTTTCATGAACCACAGCTAGAGTCATTGCATGTCTGTTCCTCTAAACAAACCACATAAGGATCCACCAGTGTCATTGCATGTCTGTTCTTTTCATAAACCACATAAGGATCTACCAGTGTCATTGCATGTCTGTTATTTTCATGAACCACACCCAGTTTCATTGCATGTGTGTTACTTCCATAGACCACATGTGGATCCACCCAGTGTCATTGCATGTGTGTTCTTCTAAACAAACCACATAAGGATCCACCAGTGTCATTGCATGTCTGTTCTTTTCATGAACCACAGAAGGATGGGACCACCAGTGTCATTCCATGTCTGTTTTTTTCATGAACCACACCCAATGTCAGTGCATGTCTATTCTATTCATGAACCACACCCATTTTCACTACATGTCTGTTCTTTTCATGACCACACAGAAGGATCTACCAGTGTCATTGCATGTCTTTTACTTCCATAAACCACATGTGGATCCACCGGTGTCATTGCATGTTTGTTTCTCTAAAAAAACCACATAAGGATCCACCTGTGTCATTGCGTGTGTGTTCTTCTCACGAACCACATAAGGATCTACCAGTGTCATTGCATGTCTGTTCTTTTGATGAACCACACCCAGTGTCATTGCACGTGTGTTACTGCCATAAACCACATATGGATCTACCAGAGTCATTGGATGTGTGTTCTTCTCATGAACCACACGTGGATCCACCGGTGTCATTGCATGTCTGTTCCTCTAAACAAACCACATAAGGATCCACCAGTGTCATTGGATGTGTGTTCTTTTCATGAACCACGCCCAGTGTCATTGCATGTGTGTTCTTCTAAACAAACCACATAAGGATCCACCAGTGTCATTGCATGTCTGTTCTTTTCATGAACCACATAAGGAGGGGCCCACCAGTGGGATTGCATGTCTGTTCTTTTCATGAACCACACCAAGTGTCAGTGCATGTCTGTTCTATTCATGAACCACACCCAGTTTCACAGCATGTCTGTTCTTTTCATGAACCACATAAGGATCTACCAGCGTAATTGCATGTCTTTTACTTCTATAAACCACATGTGGGTCCACCAGTGTCATTGCATGTGTGTTCTTCTAAACAAACCACATAAGGATCCACTAGTGTCATTGCATGTCTGTTCTTTTCATGAACGACATAAGGATGGGCCCACCAGTGTCATTGCATGTCTGTTCTTTTCATGAACCACACCAAGTGTCAGTGCATGTCTGTTCTATTCATGAACCACACCCAGGTTCACTGCATGTCTGTTCTTTTCATGAACCACATAAGGATCTACTAGTGTCATTGCATGTCTTTTACTTCCATAAACCACATGTGGATCCACCGGTGTCATTGCATGTCTGTTCTTCTAAACAAACCACAAAAGGATCCACCAGTGTCATTGCGTGTATGTTCTTCTCATGAACCACACCCAGTGTCATTGCATGTGTGTTCTTCTAAACAAACCACATAAGGATCCACCAGTGTCATTGCATGTCTGTTCTTTTCATGAACCACATAAGGATCCATCAGTGTCATTGCATGTCTTTTACTTCCATAAACCACATATGGATCCACCTAGTGTGACTGCATGTCTGTTCCTCTAAACAAACCACATAAGGATCCACAGTGTCATTGCGTGTCTGTTCTTTTCATGAACCACACCCAGTGTCATTGCATGCATGTTCTTCTAAACAAACCACATAAGGATCCACCCGTGTCATTGCCTATATGTTCTTTTCATGAACTACACCCAGTGTCATTGCATGTGTGTTATTCTAAACAAACCACATAAGTCATTGCATGTCGGTTCTTTTAATGAACCAGACCCGGTGTCATTGCATGTCTTTTCTTTTCATGAACCACAGCTAGAGTCATTGCATGTCTGTTCCTCTAAACAAACCACATAAGGATCCACCAGTGTCATTGCATGTCTGTTCTTTTCATAAACCACATAAGGATCTACCAGTGTCATTGCATGTCTGTTATTTTCATGAACCACACCCAGTGTCATTGCATGTGTGTTACTTCCATAGACCACATGTGGATCCACCCAGTGTCATTGCATGTGTGTTCTTCTAAACAAACCACATAAGGATCCACCAGTGTCATTGCATGTCTGTTCTTTTCATGAACCACAGAAGGATGGGACCACCAGTGTCATTCCATGTCTGTTTTTACCATGAACCACACCCAATGTCAGTGCATGTCTATTCTATTCATGAACCACACCCGTTTTCACTACATGTCTGTTCTTTTCATGACCACACAGAAGGATCTACCAGTGTCATTGCATGTCTTTTACTTACATAAACCACATGTGGATCCACCGGTGTCATTGCATGTTTGTTTCTCTAAACAAACCACATAAGGATCCACCTGTGTCATTGCGTGTATGTTCTTCTCAGGAACCACATAAGGATCTACCAGTGTCATTGCATGTCTGTTCTTTTGATGAACCACACCCAGTGTCATTGCACGTGTGTTACTGCCATAAACCACATATGGATCTACCAGAGTCATTGGATGTGTGTTCTTCTGATGAACCACACGTGGATCCACCGGTGTCATTGCATGTCTGTTCCTCTAAACAAACCACATAAGGATCCACCAGTGTCATTGGATGTGTGTTCTTTTCATGAACCACGCCCAGTGTCATTGCATGTGTGTTCTTCTAAAAAAACCACATAAGGATCCACCAGTGTCATTGCATGTCTGTTCTTTTCATGAACCACATAAGGAGGGGCCCACCAGTGGGATTGCATGTCTGTTCTTTTCATGAACCACACCAAGTGTTAGTGCATGTCTGTTCTATTCATGAACCACACCCAGTTTCACTGCATGTCTATTCTTTTCATGAACCACATAAGGATCTACCAGCGTAATTGCATGTCTTTTACTTCTATAAACCACATGTGGGTCCACCAGTGTCATTGCATGTGTGTTCTTCTAAACAAACCACATAAGGATCCACTAGTGTCATTGCATGTCTGTTCTTTTCATGAACGACATAAGGATGGGCCCACCAGTGTCATTGCATGTCTGTTCTTTTCATGAACCACACCCAGTGTCAGTGCATGTCTGTTCTATTCATGAACCACACCCAGGTTCACTGCATGTCTGTTCTTTCCATGAACCACATAAGGATCTACCAGTGTCATTGCATGTCTTTTACTTCCACAAACCACATGTGGATCCACCGGTGTCATTGCATGTCTATTCTTCTAAACAAACCACATAAGGATCCACCGGTGTCATTGCGTGTGTGTTCTTCTCATGAACCACACCCAGTGTCATTGCATGTGTATTCTTCTAAACAAACCACATAAGGATCCACCAGTGCCATTGCCTGTCTGTTCTTTTCATGAACCACGGCTAGAGTCATTGCATGTCTGTTCCTCTAAACAAACCACATAAGGATCCACTAGTGTCATTGCATGTCTGTTCTTTTCATGAACCACATAATGATCTACCAGTGTCATTCCATGTCTGTTCTTTTCATGAACCACACCTAGTGTCATTGCATGTGTGTTACTTCCATAAACCACATGTGGATCCACCGGTGTCATTGCATGTCTGTTCCTCTAAACAAACCACATAAGGATCCACCAGTGTCACTGCATGTCTGTTCTTTTCATGAACCACATAAGGATGGGCCCACTAGTGTCATTGGATGTCTTTTACTTCCATAAACCACATGTGGATCCACCGGTGTCATTGCATGTCTGTTCATCTAAACAAACCACATAAGGATCCACCAGTGTCATTGCGTGTGTGTTCTTCTCATGAACCACATAAGGATCTACCAGTGTCAATGCATGTCTGTTCTTTTCATGAACCACACCCAGTGTCATTGCATGTGTGTTACTTCCATAAACCACATTTTGATCCACCAGTGTCATTGCGTGTCTGTTCTTTTCATTAACCACACCCAGTGTTAGTGCATGTCTGTTCTATTCACGAACCACATAAGGATCTACCAGTGTCATTGCATGTCTTTTACTTCCATAAACCACATGTGGATCCACCGGTGTCATTGCATGTCTATTCCTCTAAACAAACCACATAAGGATCCACCAGTGTCATTGCGTGTGTGTTCTTCTCATGAACCACATAAGGATCTACCAGTGTCGTTGCATGTCTGTTCTTTTCATGAACCACACCCTATGTCATTGCATGTGTGTTACTTCCATAAACCACATGTGGATCCACCGGTGTGATTGCATGTCTGTTCCTTACATAAACCACATAAGGATCCACCAGTGTCATTGCATGTCTGTTCTTTTCATGAACCACTCCTAGTGTCAGTGCATGTCTGTTCTTTTCATGAACCACACCCGGTGTCACTACATGTCAATTCTTTTCATGAACTACATAAGGATCTACCAGAGTCATTGGATGTATGTTCTTCTCATGAACCACACGTGGATCCACCGGTGTCATTGCATGTCTGTTCCTCTAAAAAACCACATAAGGATCCACCAGTGTCATTGGATGTGTGTTCTTTTCATGAACCACACCCAGTGTCATTGCATGTGTGTTATTCTAAACAAGCCACATAAGGATCCACCATTGTCATTGCATGTCTGTTCTTTTCATGAACCACTCCTAGTGTCAGTGCATGTCTGTTCTTTTCATGAACCACACCCGGTGTCACTACATGTTAGTTCTTTTCATGGACTACATAAGGATCTACCAGAGTCATTGGATGTGCGTTCTTCTCATGAACCACACATGGATCCACCGGTGTCATTGCATGTCTGTTCCTCTAAAAAACCACATAAGGATCCACCAGTGTCATTGGATGTGTGTTCTTTTCATGAACCACACCCAGTGTCATTGCATGTGTGTTCTTCTAAACAAACCACATAAGGATCCACTAGTGTTATTGCATGTCTGTTCTTTTCATGAACCACATAAGGATGGGCCCACCAGTGTCATTACATGTCTATTCTTTTCATGAACCACACCCAGTGTCAGTGCATGTCTGTTCTATTCATGAACCACACCCAGTTTCACTGCATGTCTGTTCTTTTCATGAACCACATAAGGATCTACCAGTGTCATTCATGTCTTATACTTCCATAAACCACATGTGGATTCACCAGTGTCATTGCATGTGTGTTCTTCTAAACAAACCACATAAGGATCCACCAGTGTCATTGCATGTCTGTTCTTTTCATGAACCACATAAGGATGGGCCCACTAGTGTCATTGCATGTCTGTTCTTTTCATGAACCACAACCATTGTTAGTGCATGTCTGTTCTATTCATGAACCACACCCAGTTTCACTTCATGTCTGTTCTTTTCATGAACCACATAAGGATCTACCAGTGTCATTGCATGTCTTTTACTTCCATAAACCACATGTGGATCCACCGGTGTCATTGCATGTCTGTTCTTCTAAACAAACCACAAAAGGATCCACCAGTGTCATTGCGTGTATGTTCTTCTCATGAACCACACCCAGTGTCATTGCATGTGTGTTCTTCTAAACAAACCACATAAGGATCCACCAGTGTCATTGCATGTCTGTTCTTTTCATGAACCACATAAGGATCCATCAGTGTCATTGCATGTCTTTTACTTCCATAAACCACATATGGATCCACCTAGTGTGACTGCATGTCTGTTCCTCTAAACAAACCACATAAGGATCCACAGTGTCATTGCGTGTCTGTTCTTTTCATGAACCACACCCAGTGTCATTGCATGCATGTTCTTCTAAACAAACCACATAAGGATCCACCCGTGTCATTGCCTATATGTTCTTTTCATGAACTACACCCAGTGTCATTGCATGTGTGTTATTCTAAACAAACCACATAAGTCATTGCATGTCTGTTCTTTTCATGAACCAGACCCGGTGTCATTGCATGTCTTTTCTTTTCATGAACCACAGCTAGAGTCATTGCATGTCTGTTCCTCTAAACAAACCACATAAGGATCCACCAGTGTCATTGCATGTCTGTTCTTTTCATAAACCACATAAGGATCTACCAGTGTCATTGCATGTCTGTTATTTTCATGAACCACACCCAGTTTCATTGCATGTGTGTTACTTCCATAGACCACATGTGGATCCACCCAGTGTCATTGCATGTGTGTTCTTCTAAACAAACCACATAAGGATCCACCAGTGTCATTGCATGTCTGTTCTTTTCATGAACCACAGAAGGATGGGACCACCAGTGTCATTCCATGTCTGTTTTTTTCATGAACCACACCCAATGTCAGTGCATGTCTATTCTATTCATGAACCACACCCATTTTCACTACATGTCTGTTCTTTTCATGACCACACAGAAGGATCTACCAGTGTCATTGCATGTCTTTTACTTCCATAAACCACATGTGGATCCACCGGTGTCATTGCATGTTTGTTTCTCTAAAAAAACCACATAAGGATCCACCTGTGTCATTGCGTGTGTGTTCTTCTCACGAACCACATAAGGATCTACCAGTGTCATTGCATGTCTGTTCTTTTGATGAACCACACCCAGTGTCATTGCACGTGTGTTACTGCCATAAACCACATATGGATCTACCAGAGTCATTGGATGTGTGTTCTTCTCATGAACCACACGTGGATCCACCGGTGTCATTGCATGTCTGTTCCTCTAAACAAACCACATAAGGATCCACCAGTGTCATTGGATGTGTGTTCTTTTCATGAACCACGCCCAGTGTCATTGCATGTGTGTTCTTCTAAACAAACCACATAAGGATCCACCAGTGTCATTGCATGTCTGTTCTTTTCATGAACCACATAAGGAGGGGCCCACCAGTGGGATTGCATGTCTGTTCTTTTCATGAACCACACCAAGTGTCAGTGCATGTCTGTTCTATTCATGAACCACACCCAGTTTCACAGCATGTCTGTTCTTTTCATGAACCACATAAGGATCTACCAGCGTAATTGCATGTCTTTTACTTCTATAAACCACATGTGGGTCCACCAGTGTCATTGCATGTGTGTTCTTCTAAACAAACCACATAAGGATCCACTAGTGTCATTGCATGTCTGTTCTTTTCATGAACGACATAAGGATGGGCCCACCAGTGTCATTGCATGTCTGTTCTTTTCATGAACCACACCAAGTGTCAGTGCATGTCTGTTCTATTCATGAACCACACCCAGGTTCACTGCATGTCTGTTCTTTTCATGAACCACATAAGGATCTACTAGTGTCATTGCATGTCTTTTACTTCCATAAACCACATGTGGATCCACCGGTGTCATTGCATGTCTGTTCTTCTAAACAAACCACAAAAGGATCCACCAGTGTCATTGCGTGTATGTTCTTCTCATGAACCACACCCAGTGTCATTGCATGTGTGTTCTTCTAAACAAACCACATAAGGATCCACCAGTGTCATTGCATGTCTGTTCTTTTCATGAACCACATAAGGATCCATCAGTGTCATTGCATGTCTTTTACTTCCATAAACCACATATGGATCCACCTAGTGTGACTGCATGTCTGTTCCTCTAAACAAACCACATAAGGATCCACAGTGTCATTGCGTGTCTGTTCTTTTCATGAACCACACCCAGTGTCATTGCATGCATGTTCTTCTAAACAAACCACATAAGGATCCACCCGTGTCATTGCCTATATGTTCTTTTCATGAACTACACCCAGTGTCATTGCATGTGTGTTATTCTAAACAAACCACATAAGTCATTGCATGTCGGTTCTTTTAATGAACCAGACCCGGTGTCATTGCATGTCTTTTCTTTTCATGAACCACAGCTAGAGTCATTGCATGTCTGTTCCTCTAAACAAACCACATAAGGATCCACCAGTGTCATTGCATGTCTGTTCTTTTCATAAACCACATAAGGATCTACCAGTGTCATTGCATGTCTGTTATTTTCATGAACCACACCCAGTGTCATTGCATGTGTGTTACTTCCATAGACCACATGTGGATCCACCCAGTGTCATTGCATGTGTGTTCTTCTAAACAAACCACATAAGGATCCACCAGTGTCATTGCATGTCTGTTCTTTTCATGAACCACAGAAGGATGGGACCACCAGTGTCATTCCATGTCTGTTTTTACCATGAACCACACCCAATGTCAGTGCATGTCTATTCTATTCATGAACCACACCCGTTTTCACTACATGTCTGTTCTTTTCATGACCACACAGAAGGATCTACCAGTGTCATTGCATGTCTTTTACTTACATAAACCACATGTGGATCCACCGGTGTCATTGCATGTTTGTTTCTCTAAACAAACCACATAAGGATCCACCTGTGTCATTGCGTGTATGTTCTTCTCAGGAACCACATAAGGATCTACCAGTGTCATTGCATGTCTGTTCTTTTGATGAACCACACCCAGTGTCATTGCACGTGTGTTACTGCCATAAACCACATATGGATCTACCAGAGTCATTGGATGTGTGTTCTTCTGATGAACCACACGTGGATCCACCGGTGTCATTGCATGTCTGTTCCTCTAAACAAACCACATAAGGATCCACCAGTGTCATTGGATGTGTGTTCTTTTCATGAACCACGCCCAGTGTCATTGCATGTGTGTTCTTCTAAAAAAACCACATAAGGATCCACCAGTGTCATTGCATGTCTGTTCTTTTCATGAACCACATAAGGAGGGGCCCACCAGTGGGATTGCATGTCTGTTCTTTTCATGAACCACACCAAGTGTTAGTGCATGTCTGTTCTATTCATGAACCACACCCAGTTTCACTGCATGTCTATTCTTTTCATGAACCACATAAGGATCTACCAGCGTAATTGCATGTCTTTTACTTCTATAAACCACATGTGGGTCCACCAGTGTCATTGCATGTGTGTTCTTCTAAACAAACCACATAAGGATCCACTAGTGTCATTGCATGTCTGTTCTTTTCATGAACGACATAAGGATGGGCCCACCAGTGTCATTGCATGTCTGTTCTTTTCATGAACCACACCCAGTGTCAGTGCATGTCTGTTCTATTCATGAACCACACCCAGGTTCACTGCATGTCTGTTCTTTCCATGAACCACATAAGGATCTACCAGTGTCATTGCATGTCTTTTACTTCCACAAACCACATGTGGATCCACCGGTGTCATTGCATGTCTATTCTTCTAAACAAACCACATAAGGATCCACCGGTGTCATTGCGTGTGTGTTCTTCTCATGAACCACACCCAGTGTCATTGCATGTGTATTCTTCTAAACAAACCACATAAGGATCCACCAGTGCCATTGCCTGTCTGTTCTTTTCATGAACCACATAAGGATCCACCAGTGTCATTGCATGTCTGTTCTTTTCATGAATCACATAAGGATGGGCCCACCAGTGTCATTGCATGTCTGTTCTTTTCATGAACCACACCCAGTGTCAGCGCATGTCTGTTCTATTCATGAACCACACCCAGTTTCACTGCATGTCTGTTCTTTTCATGAACCACATAAGGATCTACCAGTGTCATTGCATGTCTTTTACTTCCATAAACCACATGTGGATCCACCAGTGTCATTGCATGTGTGTTCTTCTAAACAAACCACATAAGGATCCACTAGTGTCATTGCATGTCTGTTATTTCATGAACCACATAAGGATGGGCCAACCAGTGTCATTGCATGTCTGTTCTTTTCATGAACCACACCCAGTGTCAGTGCATGTCTGTTCTATTAATGAACCACACCCAGTTTCACTGCATGTCTATTCTTTTCATGAACCACATAAGGATCTACCAGTGTCATTGCATGTCTTTTACTTCCATAAAAACCACATGTGGATCCACCGGTGTCATTGCATGTGTGTTCTTCTAAACAAACCACATAAGGATCCACCAGTGTAATTGCGTGTGTGTTCTTCTCATGAACCACACCTAGTGTCATTGCATGTGTGTTCTTCTAAACAAACCACATAAGGATCCACCAGTGTTATTGCCTGTCTGTTCTTTTCATGAACCACATAAGGATCCACCAGTGTTATTGCATGTCTGTTCTTTTCATGAATCACAGCCAGTGTCATTGCATGTCTTTTACTTCCATAAACCACATATGGATCCACCTAGTGTGATTGCATGTCTATTCCTCTAAACAAACCACATAAGGATCCACCAGTGTCATTGCATGTCTGTTCTTTTCATGAACCACACCCATTGTCATTGCATGCGTGTTCTTCTAAACAAACCACATAACGATCAACCAGTGTCATTTCCTATATGTTCTTTTCATGAACCACACCAGTGTCATTGCATGTGTGTTATTCTAAACCAACCACATAAGTTATTGCATGTCTGTTCTTTTCATGAACCACATAAGGATCTACCAGTGTCATTGCATGTCTGTTCTTTTCATGAACCACGGCTAGAGTCATTGCATGTCTGTTCCTCTAAACAAACCACATAAGGATCCACCAGTGTCATTGCATGTCTGTTCTTTTCATGAACCACATAAGGATCTACCAGTGTCATTGCATGTCTGTTCTTTTCATGAACCACACCCAGTGTCATTCCATGTGTGTTACTTCCAGAAACCACATGTGTATCCACCGGTGTCATTGCACGTCTGTTCCTCTAAACAAACCACATAAGGATCCACCAGTGTCATTGCATGTCTGTTCTTTTCATGAACCACACCCAGTGTCAGTGCATGTTTGTTCTACTCATGTACCACACCCAGTTTCACTGCATGTCTTTTCTTTTCATGAACCACAGAAGGATCTACCAGTGTCATTGCATGTCTTTTACTTCCATAAACCACATGCGGATCCACTGGTCTCATTGCATGTCTGTTCCTCTAAACAAACCACATAAGGATCCACCAGTGTCATTGTGTGTGTGTTCTTCTCATGAATTAGATAAGGATCTACCAGTGTCATTGCATGTCTGTTCTTTTCATGAACCACACCCAGTGTCATTGCCCGTGTGTTACTTCCATAAACCACATATGGATCCATCGGTGTGATTGCATATCTGTTCCTTCCATAAACCACATAAGGATCCACCAGTGTCATTGCATGTCTGTTCTTTTCATGAAGCACGGCTATAGTCATTGCATGTCTGTTCCTCTAAACAAACCACATAAGGATCCACCAGTGTCATTGCATGTCTGTTCTTTTCATGAACCGCATAAGGATCTACCAGTTTCATTGCATGTCTATTCTTTTCATGAACCACTCCCAGTGTCATTGCATGTGTGTTAATTCCATAAACCACATGTCGATCCACCGGTGTCATTGCATGTTTGTTCCTCTAAACAAACCACATAAGGATCCACCAGTGTCATTGCCTGTCTTTTCTTCTCATGAACCACATAAGGATGGGCCCACCAGTGTCATTGCGTGTCTGTTCTTTTCATGAACCACACCTAGTGTCAGTGCATGTCTGTTCTATTCATGAACCACATAAGGATCTACCAATGTCATTGCATGTCTTCTACTTCCATAAACCACATGCGGATGCACCGGTCTCATTGCATGTCTGTTCCTCTAAACAAACCACATAAGGATCCACCAGTGTCATTGCGTGTGGGTTCTTCTCATGAATTAGATAAGGATCTACCAGTGTCATTGCATGTCTGTTCTTTTCATGAACCACACCCAGTGTCATTGCCCGTGTGTTACTTCCATAAACCACATATGGATCCACCGGTGTGATTGCATATCTGTTCCTTCCATAAACCACATAAGGATCCACCAGTGTCATTACATGTCTATTCTTTTCATGAACCACGGCTAGAGTCATTGCATGTCTGTTCTTTTCATGAACCACGGCTAGAGTCATTGCATGTCTGTTCCTCTAGACAAACCACATAAGGATCCACCAGTGTCATTGCATGTCTATTCTTTTCATGAACCGCATAAGGATCTACCAGTATCATTGCATCTCTATTCTTTTCATGAACAACACCCAGTGTCATTGCATGTGTGTTACTTCCATAAACCACTTGTGGATCCACCGGTGTCATTGCATGTTTGTTCCTCTAAACAAACCACATAAGGATCCACCAGTGTCATTGCCTGTCTGTTCTTCTCATGAACCACATAAGGATGGGCCCACCAGTGTCATTCCGTGTCTGTTCTTTTCATGAACCACACCTAGTGTCAGTGCATGTCTGTTCTATTCATGAACCACATAAGGATCTACCAGTGTCATTGCATGTCTTTTACTTCCATAAACCACATGTGGATCCACCGGTGTCATTGCATGTCTGTTCCTCTAAACAAACCACATAAGGATCCACCAGTGTCATTGCGTGTGTGTTCTTCTCATGAACCACATAAGGATCTACCATTGTCATTGCATGTCTGTTCTTTTCATGAACCACACCCAGTGTCATTGCATGTCTGTTACTTCCATAAACCACATGTGGATCCACCGGTGTGATTACATGTCTGTTCCTTCCATAAACCACATAAGGATCCCCCAGTGTCATTGGCTGTCTGTTCTTTTCATGAACCACTCCTAGTGTCAGTGCATGTCTGTTCTTTTCATGAACCACACCCAGTGTCACTTCATGTCAGTTCTTTTCATGAACCACATAAGGATCTACCAGAGTCATTTGATGTGTGTTCTTCTCATGAACCACACGTGGATCCACCGGTGTCATTGCATGTCTGTTCCTCTAAACAAACAAAATAAGGATCCACCAGTGTCATTGCGTGTGTGTTCTTTTCATGAACCACACCTAGTGTCATTGCATGTGTGTTCTTCTAAACAAACCACATAAGGATCCACCAGTGTCATTGCATGTCTGTTCTTTTCATGAACCACATAAGGATGGGCCCACCAGTGTCATTGCATGTCTGTTCTTTTCATGAACCACGCCAAGTGTTAGTGCATGTCTGTTCTATTCATGAACCACACCCAGTTTCACTGTATGTCTGTTCTTTTCATGAACCACATAAGGATCTACCAGTGTCATTGCATGTCTTTTACTTCCATAAACCACATGTGGATCCACCAATGTCATTGCATGTGTGTTCTTCTAAACAAACCACATAAGGATCCAATAGTGTCATTGCATGTATGTTCTTTTCACGAACCACATAAGGATGGGCCCACCAGTGTCATTGCATGTCTGTTCTTTTCATGAACCACACCCAGTGTCAGTGCATGTCTGTTCTATTCATGAACCACACCTAGTTTCACTGCATGTCTGTTCTTTTCATGAACCACATAAGGATCTACCCGTGTCATTGCATGTCTTTTACTTCCATAAACCACATGTGGATCCACTGGTGTCATTGCAGGTGTGTTCTTCTAAACAAACCACATAAGGATCCACCAGTGTCATTGTCTGTCTGTTCTTCTCGTGAACCACATAAGGATGGGCCCACCACTGTCATTGCATGTCTATTCTTTTCATGAACCACACCCAGTGTCAGTGCATATCTGTTCTATTCACGAACCACACCCAGTTTCACTGCTTGTCTGTTCTTTTCATGAACCACATAAGGATCTACCAGTGTCATTGCATGTCTTTTATTTCCATAAACCACATGTGGATCCACCGGTGTCATTGCATGTCTATTCCTCTAAACAAACCACATAAGGATCCACCAGTGTCATTGCGTGTGTGTTCTTCTCATGAACCACACCCAGTGTCATTGCATGTGTGTTCTTCTAAACAAACCACATAAGGATCCACCAGTGTCATTGCCTATCTGTTCTTTTTATGAACCACATAAGGATCCACCAGTGTCATTGCATGTCTTTCTCATGAATCACAGCCAGTGTCATTGCATGTCTGTTCTTTTCATGAACCACACCCAGTGTCATTGCATGGGTAGCCGTTAGACCGAGTATTCTAGAAGGCACGCCCTAACACAGTTGTTTTGCTTGACGATTGTTACATACCATTCGATTGGGGCGCTTGGACGATTGGGATGGTCTTCGTGAGAGCGATCCGCGAGTAGGCAGTTCTCCGGCATGATTGTCCACGCTTGCTTTGGACAAACTGGCAACACCGGGCGCTCCCCTGTTTCGAGTGTCATGTCTCACGAGTTCAGTGAGCCACATCCCAGTGTCACGTCTCTATTACATCTCTTCCTCCCCGTACTTATCTTCCTTACCCTCGAAGCCACTTTCCCCACTTCACTCTCATCCTGCCGTAGCCGCTAGTCGACGGCGCCTCCATCCCAATCCCCTCTCCGGCAGCCACCCCCCACCCCTCTCGCCATGGGTTCAAGGGGAGACGGCGAGGAAACGCGTCGTGACAACAGGGACGGTGATTTCTGTGTGAGTCGTCTCATCTCTATTTCTATCATCTGTGGCCAGTTATCTATTTTTTGAGCTAGATCTAATCTATTTACTCATGCGTGTATGATGTGTTAGGTCAACCAGACGATGTATGACTCCGACTATCATGGTTTAGAGGATGAAGACAGTCCTCTGGTATGTAAACATGGATATGTGCCCGCTAAATTTGTAGCCTTCGAAGGACAAACGCAGGCAGGAGGTTTCTACGGTGTCAAGGACATCGTGCAATGATGCAAGGCGGAAGTTGCGGTGTTGTCAAATGGGTAGATCCAGAGTGGCCCAAATCGATGCAGAAAACGTTGGACAAACTATGGGAAATGACTGTCGAGTTGAAAGAATCCGTATTCAGCTCACTTCTTGACAGTGTTGAGATGAATCTATGGGAACCAGTTGACACGACCAAGCATAAGCGAGATCTCAGGTGGGTGCAAGATAAGGTTATCAAAGTCGAGAAGGAGAGGGACGCGGTGTTGGCCCTGAAGGCTAAAGCAGAGCAAGAACTGACTCAAGCAAGGAACGATCTCCACCAGGCCAAAGTCCTGCACTACACAACTACGAGTATTGACAAGTGCATGAGGAAAAATGGAGAGAAACAATTGAAGCTGTGCAAGGAAGATGCTAAAAGGAAGGAGCAGACAATTCGATCCTTGCTCTCGCAGGAAGATGCGCATCGGGCCAAGATTAGGAAGATCAAGGAGATGTGTGATAACTAGTTCTATTTAGCTTAAGCTCCATGCCTTTTTAAGTTGTAATATTTGTACTTGTTGACCTAGCGGTCTGAACTATTGGTCCCGGATTCCAGGGAGGAAAAAAATTGCTCTGACCCCGCATTAATTTGTGGAAGAATTTGTGATTTAGATCAATTTCTGCCTCAATTTAGATCTCTGTCCCGGATTAAGAACGTAACCGTGGACCAAAGACACCTTTTCTACTAGTGTATTCTGACACTGGTGGTTTGTTTAAACGTAATCTATGTGGATTGTGCTGCATGCAAATGGCACAACCACAATTTATAAAGTGGAAGCACGTACACCCGGTTACTGGAGATCCGAGAGCTTCGCCAGATGCAGGGGATGCAGGAGCAGAGAGGCAGTGAGATAGACGGGCTCAAGATTAGGCCAGAAAGTGGTACCCATTTCCTCCTCATCTGGGCATTATCGGTGAGAACATTGCTGTTTATGTTGCCACGTCGTTGTGCAACATCTAAAATAAGTTGCTGCTTCATGGAGTGTGGCAGCTTAAATAATTTATTTATGTGCCACTTACATTCCGTCGCATTTGGAGACCTCCTGCCCCTCAGCAATCGTGGAACCGGTGGATCATTCTTTTCAGATAGCAGTGGCACAATCACAATTTCGGATTCAACTACCGACTCGGGCGTTTCCAAACCCTAAGTCACGGTACATTTTACTCAGAGAACGTGGGTAGATTGTTTCGCCCAGCAACGTGCCACACACAGAGCGATCAGAATTTAACAGAATTACATATATAGGTTCAAGTTCAACACAATACTATGCATCTTCATTGCCAGCATCCTTCTTCCGCAGCCTGGGTGCCAAGCCTTCACGTCCAATGGCTTCTTCATTTCCTGCCTTCTTCCTCTTCCTCGGTGCCAATTTTCTTAGCTTCACGTACTCTGCATCGCCAGGACAATGGGCACCAGAATCGTGTCCAGCATCATCTTTCCACTCGTTTTTAATTTCTTCGGGCAGCAAAATGACTGACTCGGCAGTCATGCTTCTAACCTTGCGGCCCTTCCTGTCAAAGAAACAAGATTGTTGCATAACTGCCCAATATCTACAGAGTAAATAAAACAAAAATTACAATTCAGCACAAACATGCGAACCCCGAGCGACCTTTGCTTACTAGGAGCTAATTGCGTTCGAGCAACCACCCTGTCCAAGAATAGAAGGGCGACTCCTAGTTGCAACAGCTTCCACATCCAGTACATCACAACTTAGCTCAAACATGCAATCCGAAGCATACCTTTTCATCAACCCAATTAGCTGACTGTCACACCATATAGGAACATGGATGCCACGTTCATCCATGAAGCTGAACTTTGCAGTCTGCTTCGGCCATACTTCAACATGATTACGCAGAGCAGCAACCATACCAGATATAGTGCAGATCTGCGCATGCGCTTCTTCCATCGTGAAACAATGGTGTCCATACCTGTTGCCCTTAGAGTCACACCTATAGAGGACTATAGTAACCAGGTAAGGGGGTCCGCGCAGATCCCACTTGATAGAAAACTATGGACAAAATATGTTTGTCAGCGATGGGCTAACAAACAATTTGAGGTTCAGTAGCCAGCTAGTAGTTGTAACTAGTGCGAATACCAAAGAGAAGGGTAGATCACCCGCTTGTAGACAAAACTTCTTCTTTCTTGATAGTAGGATCTGCCATCCTCCGAGCTGCTCAGCTCGTTGGCGGCGGAGGCGGGCTAGAGCCTCGCAACGGCGGCTACAGCATGCTCCATTGGAGCTCGGTATCAGTGACTAGGCGCAGCAACTGGGCGCAGCAACTTGGCCCCGGAAGTCAAATGTCCGAAGGGATCGTCCTGCTTGGAGGGTGGATTCCGACGCCGCCGGTGCTAGGGGAAAGCTGGGAATGGATTTGTGAAATTGGTCAACGCATCCAATCCACTTAGCTGCTCGATTTGCCTAAGAGGTTGCCGCGTTGGCGCCTGCGTCACGGACATATAACCGACATGTGGGTCCCGACCGTCTACTTCACGGGGCGGTTTAACGGAATGTTTGTATTTGGCAAGGGTGAGATGAGTTTTCCTCGAAATGGCCCCTCTCAGTAGTTGGCGGCCCAACTTTTCGAAACACGGTAATTTCAGGCAACTTAGGTAGCGCCATGCGCTGGCCTGCCAACCTTGGTACCGCAGACGAACAACCCCATATTCCGGGGGCACCTTCTTTTCCGACCTCGGATTCACGACGCGCGGGGGAGGGGGCTCCTGGATGATGACGCTGCTACTCCCACGGCCTTCACCACCGCCACCCTTCTTGTGGATTTGCGGCGGGTGAAAGTGCAGGCACCGCAAGCGAGGATGATCTCCCTCGGCGATGTAGCACATCACACTGGCGATAGTCCGGTTTGCTCACCACATGCGACGACCGGCTTTGTTGTGGTTCACCAGGGGCGGGCCATCACCCTCGTACCTGGCGAGCTCCCTTTCCTGCCGGTTAGCAAAGAAGGCATTCTAGGTGTCATAGTTGTCGGGATCCCAATGGGAATCCATCCGCTGCTCCGGTGTGAGCTCTAGGTAGAAGTGGTTCGTGATGGCCACCTGGCGGGCAGAACTTTGAGGCACAGGAGGGATAGGAACCCCTCCAATGCTCAGCATCTAGTCAGCAGGCAGCCGGTAGCCCGGTGGGCATGGGTAGCTGGAGGCGCACAGTGCCTCGATCTCCGCAAGTGTCAGAATGGCCCAGTATGCAGTGTCCATTGTTGTGAGAGAGGAAGGTGTGGATGTGTGGATAGCCATGGCGCAGTCGACCTAGATATAGAGGGAAAGGGTGGGAAAACATGGCGGTAAGCGGTGGAAAACGGCGGGAAATATCTTTAGTCCCGGTTAGTGGCTCCAACCGAGACTAAACCGGTTAGAGGGAAAGGGCAGAAAAAATGGCGGGAAGCGGTGAGAAATGACGGGAAATAACTTTAGTCCCGGTTAATGTCTCCTACCGGGACTAAAAGCCCTGGTTAGAGGGAAAGGGCGGGAAAACATGGCGGGAAGCGGTCGGAAATGGCGGGAAGCCATATTTAAAATAGAGGTACAAGATATAATGCTCATGATTTTTTGTAAAAATCATTTTTAGGTTCACAATATGCTATTTCATCATAGATCCACTACAAGTTTAGCGAGGCTCGGCCCCGGGCTAAGAATCTTCATGCCCGCCGTTTTGAAAATAGTTTCAAACGGGCATAAGAATTTCAAAAACGTTCCAAACAATGTGAAACCTTTGCGTGCTGTCATATTATGTGTTATAGTTGCAAGGAAAAATATTAAACTTGGAAAATTTCAAACATCACTAAAAATCCTTCACAAAATGAGCTGTCATGTTCGAGGTTTCATGGCATGTAGGCCAAACGACCAATGTTATGGGTAGAATCGTGGCATAGTTTGTGATAATGTGCCCATATTGTGCACACATGTGCATCTTGGGATGGCTTACGATGTTGTAGGAGGAAGTTTTCCTTTTCATCGCACGGAAAATCCATTTTCCTTTTCATCAAACTTATTATAATCTTCTGACATGTCTATCTTATCCTCAACTCCCATGATGTTTCTTTTACCCGAAAGAACTATGTGATGCTTTGGCTCATCGTATGATGTATTCTATTGATTATTTTTTCTTTTTTCGGTCTGGAGGACATGTCCTTCACATAGAAAACCTGAGCCATATCATTAGCTAGGACAAATGGTTCATCTCTATAACCAAGATTGTTGAGATCCACTGTTGTCATTCCGTACAACTGGTCTACCTTTACCCCTACTCCATTCAGGTTGACCCATTTGCACCGAAACGAAGGGACCTTAAAAGAACCTCCATAGTGAAGTTCCTATATCTCCTCTATGTAACCATAGTATGTGTCCTTTTGCCCATTCTCGTTTGTTGCATCAAAGCGGGCACCACTGTTTTGGTTGGTGCTCTTTTTATTTTGGGTGATCGTGTAAAATATATTCTCATTTATCTCGTACCTTGGAAATTCAATATAGTAGAAGATGGTGACCCAGCCAACAAGTAAATCTGATCTCCAACAGTGGTGTCATTCATGAGATGTGTTCGCAACCAACTGCCGAAAGTCGCCATGTGTTCAACTTTAATCCAGGAGTCAGGCTTCCTCGGGTTTGTGGAGCATACAATATTCTTGTGTACCTCGATATACGGAGCCACGAAGGTGGAATTTTGTAGAACTATGTAGTGTGCTTGAGTGAATGATTGCCCGTCCCTACATATCATTGCTTTCTTTCCTAGCGTGCCTTTTCCACTCAGTCTCCCCTCATGCCGCGATTTAGGAACACTAATCGGCTTAAGGTCAAGAATAAAGTCAGCACATAACTCAATGACCTCCTTTGTTCCATAGCCCTTGGAGATGCTTCCTTCTGGCCTAGCACGGTTATGAACATATTTATTTAAGACTCCCATGAACCTCTCAAAGGGAAACATATTGTGTAGAACTATAGGACCGAGAATGGCAATCTCTTCGACTAGGTGAACCAGGAGATGCATCATAATATTGAAGAAGGATGGTGGGAACACCAACTCAAAACTAACAAGACATTGGACCACATCCTTCTATAACCTTGTCAGAATATCTTGATTGATCACCTTCTGAGATATTGCATTGAGAAATGCACATAGCTTCACAATGGGTACTCGAACATTTTCCGGTACAAGCCCCCTCAATGCAACCGGAAGCAACTACGTCATAATCACGTGACAGTCATGAGACTTCAGGTTTTGGAATTTTTTCTCTGCCATATTTATTATCCCTTTTATATTCAATGAGAAGCTAGATGGCACCTTGATACTGCAAAGGACTTCAAAAAAAATTCCTTCTATGCTTTGGTAAGAGCGTAGCTGGCAGGACTTAAGTGACGCCCTTTATCCGTCTTGTTCTGTGGATGCATGTTCTCTAGGTCTTTCATACGTTGCTGGTCCTCCCGTGTTTCGGGTGTATGTTTTGTCTTCCCATACACGCCCAGGAAGCCTAGCAGGTTCACGCACAAATTCTTCATCACGTGCATCACGTCGATTGAAGAGCGAACACGTAGGACTTTCCAATATGGTAGCTCCCAAAATATAGATTTCTTCTTCCACATGGGCGTGTGTCCGGTAGCGATGTTGTTCGGAACAGATTGACCGCCAGGACCCTTTCCAAAGATTACTTCTTTGTCCTTGACCATACCAAATACATCATCACCAGTAGGGATGTCAGGTCTCTTTCAGTGATTTGCCTCACTTTTGAAATGCTTGTCTTTATTTCTTACAGGATGATTGGTCAGAAGAAATCAATGATTCCCTAGGTACATAACCTTCTTACATTTATGCAAATATGTACCTCCAGTCTCATCTAAACAGTGCATGCATGCCTTGTATCCCTTGTTCGTCTATCCTGAAAGGTTACTAAGAGCAGGCCAATCATTGATGGTTACGAAAAGAAATGCTCGTAGGTCAAATGGCTCCTGTTTATGCTCATCCCACACACGTACACCTGGTTTTCCCCACAACTATAAGAGTTCTTCAACTAATGGCCTTAGGTACACATCAATATCGTTGTCGGGTTGCTTCGGGCCTTGGATGAGCACTGACATCATAATGAACTTACGCTTCATGCACAACCAAGGAGGAAGGTTGTAGATACATAGAGTCGCAGGCCAGGTGCTGTGACTGCAGCTCTGCTCCCAAAAAGATTCATGCCATCTGTACTTAGACCAAACCATAAGTTCCTCGCATCATCTGTAAAGTCCGGAAAGTCTGTCTCGATTTTTCTCCACTACGACCCATCAGCGGGGTGTCTCAACTTCCCGTCTTTCTTACGGTCTTCTTTATACCATCGCAACAACCTAGCATACTCTTTGTTTCTGAACAGACGTTTCAACTGTGGTATTATAGGAGTATACCATATAACCTTAGCAGGAACCCTCTCCCCGGAGGGCTCGTCATCGCCCTCAACATCACCAGGGCCATCTCGTCTGATCTTATACCGCAGTGCAGTGCATACTGGATATTTATCTAAATTCTCGTACTCCTCACCGCGGTAGAGGATGCAATTATTAATGCATGCATGTATCTTCTGAACATTTAATCCTAAAGGGCAGAGAATCTTCTTTGCTTCGTACGTACTCTCGGGCAATTCGTTATCCTTTGGAAGCTTTAGCTTCATTATTTTTAGTAACTTATCAAATCCCTTATCAGATAAACCAGTCTCTGCCTTCCATTTCAGCAATTCCAGTGTGGTACCGAGCTTTGTGCTGCCATCTTTGCAATTTGGGTTCAACTATTCTTTGTGATCCTCTAACATGCCCTGCAACTTCAACTTCTCCTTTTCTGTTTCACAGTCTCGCTTTGCATCAGAAATGAACCGACCAAGATCATCATCAGGCTCATCTGATGCCCGTTCTTCACCTCCTTCTTCTTCATTGTCTTTCATTGTAGTATCACCTTATTCAGGGAACATAGGACGATAGTTGTTATCATCCTCTTCTTCTTCATTGTCTTTCATCATAACCCCTCTTTCTCCGTGCTTGGTCTAATAATTATAGCTGGGCATGAAATCTCTCCAAACCAGGTGACCGCGAAGGATTTTCGAGGAAGAGTACTCCTTGATGTTCCGACAGTCAACACATGGACAACGCATAAAACCATTCTCTTTGTTTGCCTTAGCCACATCGATAAATTTATCCATGCCTTTAATGTACTCGGAAGTGCGTCAGTCACCATACATCCATCCATGCCGGTTCATCTGCATCATATAATTAAGTTTATCAAAAACCATTATAGAACATCATGAATAGTGAAATGACCATTTTACATCGACACATGCTTTGTATCAATGATAGATGAAAGGATAAGGTTACTAACCTCGATCGAGGAGGAAAGAAAGAGGAGAAAGCTTAAGTGTGGCTCGGGCACCTCATATCATTTTTGTTTTGTGTGAAATCAAGCGGCATCATTCTCTCAGGCATTTCATCGAACACCTCATGGGCATAGGAAAAAAACAAACTAGCACACATATCTCACACCTTCCACCAAGAAAAAACAGAGGAGAGAGGGCTAGCTGGCTGGGGCGGCCGGAGTATTTATTATAGGCAGACTATTCGTCCCGGTTTGTAACACAAAACGGGACTAAAGGTGTGCGGCAGGCCACATGTCTGACCCAACACTTTTAGTCTCAGTTTGTGTTACAAACCGGGACGAATACTCCCTCCCAAACCAGGATGAATGCCCCTAGGTTCTCGTGCGACGCTCCGGCCGCGCGAACCGGACGAATGCTAGCATTAGTCCCGGTTCGTGGCGCGACCGGGACAAAAGTTCTGGGGCGCTCCGAACGATAGGCTATTTTTCTACTAGTGTCAGTGCGGGCGGTGCGACGTCGAGTGGCATGTCCTGGGATTTTTCTCTCTCGTTGCAATGCACGGACACTTTTGCTAGTAGTATATAAAATATGTTCATTTGTTTAAGGTTGCATCATGATCCATTAGCAAGTTGCACACCAGCAACCCACCATTCATATACCTACTATGATAGACAAGTAATGGTTGATGTAGTAGGTATATAAATATGTTGATTTGTTCAAGGTTGCATCATGTGTATGGATCCATATTAGCAAGTTGCATTGGTAGTAGTTAAAAACATTATCGCAAGATTGGCTCCGTCTAGAGCAGCTGGCTGCCAGTGCCACTAGTGTGTAGGTTATTGAAATGGTGCGATGAGGTAATCCATGACGCACGCACACTAGCAAACCCAATTGTTAGTCCGACTTGACATCGTCTCCTACTCTTCTTCCTCGACCCACTCCCACCAGCAAGGCTATATTCTCCTTTTCCCCCTCTCCCGCAGCCGCGACGACCGTGACCTGACCTTCTTCCTCACGCGCACCAGGTTTCGCCGCAGGAAGAGGGCTCACTATCCATCAACAGGCCAGGTTGGTTCTGTCATGATCGACTCATGTCTATTCCTTGTTTTCATAGGACGATTCTTAAGATTTGCTCCTAATTCAACCTGCTGAATTGTGTCTTACAAACAACTAAGCAATTTTCGCGTAGACTGCCTAACAAAACAACTACTCCCAAGTGATTAGTTACGTACGAGTAACCTAAAACATTCTTTCAACTAACTTTGCTACTTTGTACCTCTAATGGGTTCCTGGCACCCCCCCCCCCCCCCAGTGTCCACCGAGTAAAGAATGTGTACCAGTACAGCACATGAGAATAAACTTGATTTGTTTCCTCGCTCCTAATATTACACCTTCCGGTTTTTTGGTGGAGCGTGCAGGGTCTTTTTTTTGGGGGGGGGGGGGAGGGGGGGGGGGGTGGTCGGGAGAAATCATTACTGTCTCGGCACCGGCGTGGTTTTGTCTGCGGGTGTCGAGGTCCTTCCTGAAGGGCGTTACGTGTACCTCTTCCGCACCCCTGTAACGTATCAGGGGAAACCCTGGAATGCGTTCCGGGAGAAACTCTTGGATTCGTTCGGGCAGCAGCATCGTCATCTTGGTCAGTTACCTTCGTGGAGGTGCTGATTGATACGCGACACTTGAGACTGCTAGGAGCATGGTGGAAATTTTCTGGAGGGCACATCGGTGGCGATTCATCTCCTTTTTTCATTGAACCTCGGGTGTTCGCATTGTTTTCTCTTCATTTTCTTGTTGTTTCTCTTGGACTGGCTTTGTGTTGTTTGCCCCAACATATGTGTTACAGTTGTATTTGGTTGATTGCCATGTTAATATAGTAGGGTGAAAGCCTGTTTCGAGAATATTATACATTTTCTTGTTATTATACATTTCGAGAATATTACTATCTTATCTCAGTTTGTGTTAATACTAATCGTGATGCTACATGCTTTCTTCACCAGACTACTGCCTACTGCGGCGATTAATATTTTTTTCGTTGATGCTATCAAGATTTAGATCCACAAAATCCAGTTGCAGCACCTGCAGGCCAACACTTTATTATTAACACAAGGGGAAGGGAGACTTTCTTCTACTCTTCACGCCAACTTCAGCCTGCTTGATGTGCCCACACAATACCTCGCTAGCCAATGACCCAAGAGATCTATCTTAGGGAGATGGTGGGAGGAGTCGTGAGCGTGGTGACTGGGGTGATGAACCCCCTCATCGGAAAGCTCACTGCGCTCATGGGTGATGAGTACAAGAAGCTCAAAGGGGTGAGGAGGCAGGCGTCCTTCCTCGTGAAGGAATTTAGTGCTATGAATACTGCCCTTCAGATGCTGGAGGTCATGGATGAGCCCGATCCAGCGGTCAAGGATTGGGGAGACCATGTCAGAGAGATGTCCTACGACATGGAGAACTGCATTGACGACTTCATGCGTCATTTCGGGCGTGAAGATGCAAAGGAAGGCTTCATCAAGAAGACCACTCGACGTCTCAAGAAGTTGCGACATCGCCATCAGATCGCCGCCCGGATCGAAGAGCTTAAGACTCTTGCAATAGAAGCAAATGCTCGACAGGAGAGGTACAAAATTAATAATTGGAAGCCTAGCTCTGGCCCCGTCGCTGTTGACCCGCGTCTACGAGCAGTTTACCAGGAGGGAGCCAGCCTTGTGGGTATTGATGGCCCAACGGAGGAGCTGGCTAGTTTTTTTATGAACACTCAGATGAAACTCAAGGTGCTGTCCATTGTGGGATTTGGAGGTCTCGGAAAAACCACACTTGCTAAACTACTGCATGACAAATTCAGAGAGAAATTCCATTGTGAGGCATTCTTTTCGGTTTCACAGAAACCTGATATAAAAGTGCTTCTCAACCGCCTAGAAGCGAAACTTGATATGACTCAGTCTTTCCATGCTCGCGGACTTGAAGACGTCATTGAAGACATAAGGAAGCATCTAAAAGTGAATAGGTAACATCTATGCTACTAGTGAAAATACTTATTTCAACTGTCAAATGCAACGTGTCAAAAGCTAAACATGTCTGAAGTTTTGATTTAGTTTGTTAGTTCAGTATGGTAACTCCTAGTGTACTGTTAGAACAACATCATTATCTCCCTCCTGTCAAAAGAATAGTTATTTTAAAATTACACACCTCCGTAGGGGATGCAAGTAACAGAATACAAAGAGGTAACTTCTGCTTCGAGTATTCACTTGCATGGGAGGCTCATCGTGTTAAATGTTGAGTAGTATCTATGCTTACTACTTTCAACTCTGGAATGCTATGTGTTCTGAATATGTGTGCCAAACAGGTCTGGAGTTTTGATTTATTTTTTCCTTCAGTATGGTGCTCCTAGTGTACTATTGAAACAAAATATTGTATGCCTTAAGTCAAAATACTGCTAGTTATTTTAAGTGGAGACACATCGGATGCAACATAGTGCAGGGAGGGTTGGTGAGTACTGGGAGTACAAGTCTCCTATGGGAAGGTACAGAGAAAGAAATACAGGCATATAAGCATGTCAAATGAGGATGAACAGTCCTTTGCTAGACAGTGGGAGTACAAGTCGCTAGAATATTATATGATCCTCCTAGTTTAGTTATATCAAACTTCTATCTTTAAATTTTATAGTCTCATTTTACTGTATAATTTGTATATGACCCATGCAAACAATTCTACAGGTACCTTATTGTGGTTGATGACTTGTGGGATCAATCAGTATGGAATGTTATCAGCCGTGCCTTTCCAAATGAAGGTAATGGTAGTAGATTGATGGTGACAACAAGAGTGGAAGGTGTGGCCGCCATGGCTTGTCACAATGATCAGGAGTGCATCTACAGAATGAAGCCCCTCAATGAACAACACTCAAGAATGCTATTCTTTGACAGAGTATTTGGGTCTCGTGATGGATGCCCATCTTATCTTGAAGAAGTATCAGCTGACATTTTGAAGAAGTGTGGCGGATTGCCACTTGCAATCATAACTATAGCTAGCCTGTTAGCTAGTCACGAAGGATCATGGGGTGTTTGGGATAATATAAGGAGTTCTCTGGGTGCCCGGTCTACCGTAAATCCCACCTTGGAAGATATGAAGAATATACTGAATCTTAGCTACATGCATCTTCCTCTTCATCTTCGAGCTTGTTTCCTCTATCTTGGTATGTTTTCTGAGGACGAGAAAATTAAGATGTCTGTTTTGATCCGGAAATGGGTAGCTGAAGGCCTTGTCAGCAGAATGCATGGAACTGATTTGATAGATGTTGGCAGGAGTTACTTCCATGAACTAATCAATAGAAGCATGATTCAGCCTGTAACAAACTATAAAGGAGAGATGAAGTATTGCAGAGTACATGATTTAATGCTTGATTTGATCCTTAGCAAGTGTGCAAAAGATAATTTCTTAAGTGTGGCGTCCAGTTCTGAAGACATCACAAGATTGCAATGCTGCAAATACAAAGTTCACCGGTTATCCTTGAGGTCCATGGCTAGTGGTGCAACAAATGGACTAAATGTTGATGCTAGCTTGCTGACACAGGTTCGATCATGTGCATGGGCCAGGAACTCCACGCCCCCTCTGTTGTTGTTCAAGTATCTGAGGGTTCTCACCCTTGAAGACGATAATAATGATTTGACAATTGACCTCACTACTATCAACCAATTGTTTCAGCTAAGGTATTTGAGGGTTGAAGCACCCTATGCTAGTCGCATAGAGCTCCCTTGTGCACTTAAAGGGCTTGTTTACTTGGAGACGCTAGACCTAGATGGCGGTTTGAAAAACAACTTCCCACTAGATATCATTCACTTGCCCCGCATGTCCTATCTGCGTCTTCCAAGGGGTGCACCTGCTATCCAAGGAGTCGAGAATATGAAATCACTACGTACTCTTCTTCAATTTGACCTGAGAAAGAACTCGGTGAAGGAAATTAGGGGTCTCGGCGAGCTGACCAACCTGAGGGAATTGAAGTTGTGCGGCGGCGATGTGGAGACGTCGAAAATTGAGGCTTTGGTCTCCTATGTTGGAAAGTTTAGTAACCTGAAATATCTAAAAATGACCAGAGACCTTGTTATAGATGGGAGTAACCAGCTGGGTTTATTATCCAGTGGTCCTTTTGAACATATTGAGAAACTTATGCTGTATCCTTGCGAGTTCCCCAGAGTCCCCAAATGGATGGGTGATCTCCATTGCCTCCGTGTCCTGGATCTGCTTTGTATGGAGACGTCGGCTGAGGATGTCCATGTTTTTGGAAAGCTGCCTTCCCTCATCTGGCTCAACTTCAGAACGAAACAAATCACAGGAGAACAGGCTGTATTTGGAAAAGGAGTATTCCCTGTTCTGGAGTGCTTCGCATTGTGGCCTACCAAAGGAGATACTACGGCGTTCTTGTTGTTTGAGCAAGGTGCTATGCCCAAACTAAGAAAACTCTGGCTCCAGGTGAATGAATGGGGCGGCAGTACACCAGTCGGCATGGAGCACCTGATACTCCTTGAGGAAATTGGTTTGAATGTTCCCAGTGATGTATTCTCTGCTTTCATAGAGGCCTCTCAACTCCACCCAAACCGTCCTTGTGTTGTAGACTGGTAATTTCTTTTGCGGGAAGGAAGTCGTTATCCAGAAGGAATTTCTTTTGCACTCTTTTTTTGTGAGCTAGTTCCAGTGCCGTATAATTTCAGAGACAAAGACCCTTGAATCAGTGATTTGTAGCTTGGAAACAGCCTGCAGTGCAGCGTGGTTCCATCTTTTTTGTGCTTCTTTATTTCCTTTTGTGCAATCGCATACCATGTCGCCTGAATGAAATCGCTCTTCTTGTCGTCTCTGACAGCAATTGCGGTTCGGAGAAGCAGCGTAGTTCAATATGTATGCAGTAACGTTCTATGCAACAGCTGGTGGCTAAGATTAAGGAAGAAGCAGCGCATTGGCTCAAGCTGGAAATGAAGATCCGGAGCGACAAAATTAAATACGAGTCCTGCTCCGGTGCTCCGCCCCTGGCGAAGTTGAGGGGTTATTATATTTTTTTTCCTTTTTTCTATCTTAGGCCTGCCGAAACCCATATCCAGCCCGCGTATACCCTTATGTATAGATACGTACCTATACGGCGCGTTTGAAAAAAAAAGTCACGTGACCAGATCGATCCTATCTTGCTGGCCCACATCGTGCATGAGGTGTTATTCGCCGCTTGTCCCGCATCTAATTAGGTTAGACGCCGGCGCACCGCCGGCGGACGGACGGCGGACGGAGCGTGCGACTGTCATCTCTGCGATCTCCGGTGAGTTCATGGCCGCATAAGATTTCCAGAATCACGGAGGGTACCCTCTCTTTCCTGTAAGGCTAGTGTTAGGGGCAACCTAGGGTTAGGGGCTCCGCCCCACCGATCGATCGTATCGAGGGGCAACCTAGGGTTAGGGGCTCCGGCCACGGTCAGGTTCTCCTGACGTGCGCGTGGGGCGGTTCTTCATCCACTTCATCTGGCGCATCGACCAGTGCGGTGGGGTGGGCTTTATCCGCCGGCACATCTACCAGCGTGGTAGATTGATTCGTTCTTCTTTAAGTTCATGACATGGCAGAAATATGATTAATATATCGTTTGTTTGTGTTCTTTGTTGATGTATGAAGTAATGTACTGTTGTAGGAAATGGCGGAATCTACGTCAGGTATTTTTGAGGTAGAGAAGGAACCTGGGTTGGAGTTTCCTGCAGATGGGTCAGATGATTCTAGTGAAGGTGTTAGCGATTGGGTAGATGAATCTATGTCAGGTAGTGAAAAATTATCTGTAGATTTAAAGTCAAATGCTGGTGATAGCTCTGAGCATGTGAGCATAGATGTTATTAATGTAAGTTATTTTATTTGATTAAATTATTAGGGATAGCAAAATAATTATGTTAACGTTAAAATTACAACATTATTCATGATACCAATTTATGTAGATGGACATAGACAATGATAAGGAGGAAAGCAATTCCGAGTCTCTGTTCGAGGAATACATTAATGAGGTACATAGAGTGTACTAATTATTTGTGAAGCAACGAAGTAAATAACCATTAGTGGATGAGTAATTGTGTTATTATTTTGTGCAGGAAATAGCTGGTCTTCAAAACATGTACGACTACTATGGTGAGTCGGACATGGAGAGTGATATTTTTTATGGAACAGATTCTAGGGAGTCAAAGGAGGTGAACATTATGGAGGTAAGATTTATGGATATGTTTGTTGTGAAGAATTATCTAGGACCCGGTTGATGAATATAAAATTATGTAGGTTTTCATTGCTTTTCTCTGCATGTGCAGGCCCCGGTTGATGATGTGAGCTGGAATGTCAATGATGTTTGCAAGGATGAGGATAAGATGGATATGTTGATGACGATAAAGGATATGACTTTTCCTTGCGAAGCAGCTGCTTTTGTATTCTACAACAGCTACGCTAAAGATAATGGATTTAGCATCAGAAAGGACAAGGTCAGATATAGCAAGAAGCGTACGAAACATTTGGTTTACAGACGTTATTTGTGTTCGAGGGAAGGTGAGCGTGATAAGAGGTTGATGACCGGGGAGGGACGGAGTCGGAGGCTCAGAGCTTTGTCCCGATGCAAGTGTGGGGCTCATCTGACAGTGAAGCTTAATGCAAAACTTGGCGTATGGTACGTTGAAAGTTTTGAGCCCAATCACAGTCATGTGTTAGCAAGACCGGATGAAGTACCTTTTCTTTGGTCGCATAGAAAAATAAAAGAGTACTAGAAGGCTGAGATATTAGCTATGGGAGCCGCAGGAATTAGAAAGCACATCATAATGGACTCCATGATCAGCAAAAGTGGATGGTACGGCGGTGTTGGGTACGTCAGGAGGGATATGTACAACCTTTGCAGCAAGGAGAAGAGAAAACTACTGGAGAAAGGTGATGCTGCCATGACCATTGGCATTATGGCTAGCAGAAAGGAGAGGGACCCCAACTTTTATTTTGACTATGACTTAGATGAAGAAGGACGACTGAAAAGAATGTTCTGGTGTGATTCCCAGTGTATACAGGACTATGAGGACTATGGGGATGTCCTTGTGTTTGACATCACGTACAAGATGAATCGATATGGTATGCCATTCATACCTTTTGTCGGTTTGAACAATCACCGTAAGGCTACTGTTTTTGGTTGTGCCATAGTTTCGGATGAGACAGAAGAAACATATGTGTGGCTATTGCAAACATTTCTCAAGGCAATGTGTCAGAAGATGCCTCGGAGTGTAATCACGGATGCTGACTCGGCGATGATTAGGGCAATACGCAGAGTATTTCCAGATGTCTATCACCGAATATGTACTTGGCATATTGAGAAAAATATGAAGGTCCATCTTAGTAGTAAGTCCTTGGGAGAGTTTCGCTCTATGTTGTACTACACTACGTCGAAAGCCGTATTTGAGCAGAGATGGCAAGTGTTCTTAAGAAAATGGCAATCGGAGAAAACCAAAACTTGGTTGAGAAGGATGTATAGGAAGAGGGGCATGTGGGCTGCAGTGTATCTGGCTGATGGTTTTTGGCTTGGTATGAAAAGTCTAAATTCCTGCCTTCACCTGCACCTTGATGGAGAGATGACTTTAGTGGATATGATATTGCATTATGAGAATTGCATCAACCATATCCGTGAGAACGAGGCGCGAGATGACTGCACGGCCTCACAGACTATACCAGTGCCCGTAACTAGATGTAGGGAACTGGAGGTAGCTGCTTCGCACAAGTTCACCCCGGCTAACTTCTATATATTGCAGGATGATCTGAAGAAAGTTGGTGGCCTACTGACTGTTGAAAAAAAAGCTAGGATCTGGATCAGAAATATTTGTCGTCGCATAGCATGATAACCGAAAGAGGCAGTTCACGTGGAATATACACCGGAAAATCCAAAAGAATCTATAAAGTGCAGCTGCAGAAGAATGATTAGAAAAGGTCTAGCGTGCAAGCATATATTCCACGTTCTGAACGAATTGCATATATATAAAATTTCAGATTGTTGTGTTCTTCGTCGGTTGACAAAAGACGCAAGGCACGGTCTTCCTGCAAGGCGCACTAGTGATTTGTTCGGAGTAGGATGGTCAGGGGCTGGGGAAAGATTGAAATATAGCCAGGTCAGTGTGCTAGCTTCTGAATCTACGCATGCAGAATGCAAACACCCCTCCCTTTGGGATCAGTTGCAGGAAAGTTTGAAGGCTGTGATATCTAAGGCTATTGAGTACGATCAGAAGGAGGAGTTGGCAATTGTTCCTATTTGTCTAAGCTCGTTAACAGTTGAACACGTAGAGAATCATGAAGGAAATATTGTTAAGGTTCAGGATCCTTTGAAAGTATCGAGCAAAGGTGCACAGAAGCATAGCTCGAAAGATGAGGAATACGATTATCGTCCAAAGTCTAAAAATGGAAGACCATTATCATTTGACGAACATAGAATCAATTGCGGCGCTTGCAAGGAACGAGGACACAGCAAACACAGCAAGCATTGCAAACTTAACTAGAAGTAAGTGTTACCAAACTACATTGAATATATAAATAATGAACTTGTCAAACTTATTAAAATTTTATGTTTTCATGTGCAGGAAGGTGGTATAGGAACATCACTACAGGAGTTATTTGAGTTAATATTGTTAGAAAATCTATAAATTTGGTGGCATAGTTTTTAAAGTTGTAATACGGTTTTGACGTACACTATTATTTTGGTTACGCCGTTGTTGTGTTGTACTGTGTGATTGTCTTACCACGTCTTCGTTTATTTTGGTTTATGATGAAATTTGTGCCATGTCAATTTTGATGATGATATGAATATATTTCAAGTTCGACCAGATGTAAAAAGTTTTATGATGTAAAAAAATATAAAGAATAACGCTGAAAATCTAGATGTTTGCATAAAATTGCAACGATTTTTATCCATGGCTGGCCCACGAAGTAGTTGATTGTTCCCCCGTTAATTTGAGCTGTATAAATGTCACGGTCCGTGGACTAGTCACGGTCCTGGTAGCCGGTCCTAGGGTTGCAAAATTTTACTATATAAATGTGCATACCCTCGGTCTCATCTAGGGTTCGTCTGGGCTATGTCGTCTCGCCGTGTGACTGATCGGCGGCTGCAGGCGCACGCAAACTCGTCAGCTGGGATGGATCCGACGGAAGGCGCTGAGGGATGGGCGAAGCTTACATCTGTTGTCCATTACGACTCCGTGAAGATCAAGAAAGGAGCACCGCCAACCCTAGATGAGACGGTTAGTTCTTCAAAATCTTTCTTTCTGTTTCATTTCTACGCAATTTACGCAGTATCTGATATTTTGCAATTTAGGATGTTAATGAGGACCTGTTGCCCCACTTTGTTGATGCTTTCCCGCAATATGAGTATGATCCAGCTTACAATGGTATTGAGCGCAAAACCAAAAATAGGTGCGGCCACTCGGTGTTCCCTGCTCGTCGTGTCTGCAAAGATGGTTGTGATGCTGGTAGATGGTTTCTTGGTTGTCCATATGAGGTTTTACCCTATATCCTTATGTTATGTACATCATTGACAATATATTAAAATATCACACAATAAATATAACTTTTTTATTATTTCAGGGATTATATAAGTGCGGACATGTCGAATGGGTAGAAGATGAATAGAAAGGAAGAGAAAGATATGTGATTGGGCAACTAGCCGAAAAGAACAACAAGATGCTGATGGCAAAAGAAGAGGCTGAGAAAACTCTGAAGACACATTTGAAAATGCAAAATAAACTATTAAAATGTAAGGACAACATTATTTGTTTCCTTGTGACAATGTGTGTTGCAATGTTTGGACTTTTAGTAGCCATCATGTACAAGTGGCAAGATGCAAAGTAGCAAGTTGTTACAAAATAGGAGTTTTTTTACACTCTAATAATAAACAAGTGACGCATTTCGTACCAGCTGTGTCTTTTTCGTCACGCCGTTAGTACAACTCGATTTGGACAAACATTGTACAAAACATGAACTTCTTATTAATAAATTCGTCATATAACAATATATGAGTAGCCTTAAGTGCATATAAAAAAAATAGTTGAGGTCATTATGTTACATAGTTGATCGATAAAAACAAGTTATAATGGCTAGGAAACCTTCTTCGGGACTAAAACCTCACCACTCTAACTTGAAAATTCTAATCATCTATGCTTTCATTACTTGTTCATCTTTGAAGCGATCTCGTGAACTTTCTTTTTCACGGCATCTAATTTGTTGGACGGCGACAACATCATTTCTGCGACGACACGTCTCCTCCTTGCGTTAACCGTGGCCTACAAATTAGTAGAAATCGCGGTGAGTTAAAATTTATTAAAGATGGAACGTTTAGTTCTTAATCATACCTGGGAAAATTCTCCTGTCATCCGTTCACCATCCCAATGCTCCATGCATTCGATGACAAATAATCCACAAGAGTTTCTATTGTAAAGGTATAAGAGTAGAAAGATTAATACATTGCTCATGTTCATTCCGTCGTACAAAATATGATGTAACATTTACTCACCCATCCCGCTGCTGCGGCATCTCATACTATTTAATTGGCCACTTTGAAACATCCGGATATCGACCATCTGTAGTTGAATTTGCCACTTGCATGTCTTGTCCAATTTGGCGATGCTGTAAAAAGATCATGGTTAAATGCGCAACACATTTTGACAAAAAATAAGGACAATATATTCTCCACATACTAGTGCCTCGACAGTCTCCAAAGTTAAGTCCAGGGGATATAGCGAGTCCAGAACTTGGAACCCTTGCTTTGGCATGTGCATGACCACCGTCATCCAGTGTGTATTGCCAATATTCAAGGGAAAATAAGTCTATAAAAAACTCATATTATTAAATATCCGATGGATTTTTAGATGTATATTATTAAATATCCGATGGATAATATAACATACCATTTTACGAACTGTATATTCTTCCAACACTCTACCAACTGTTCCAGATTTTTGCATCTCATTATCCATGTTCATGGTGGACTCTTGTACTTTGTCTTCAGCAATTGCACGGTCTACTAGAAATTTAGATCTCCATGCTGGACATAAAAAATGGTCATGCCCAACCCGGAGGGCTAAATGTCCAATGTGCCCATCTATTACCTGCAACATACATCATTGAATAAAGTGTTTGCGACACATAAAACATAAATTTAATGTATTGGCATTATATTAAAGTATTGCCAGTAAGTGCAGTTAGCACTTACATCATCAGACAACCATTTACGGTCTAGAACAACACGTAGTCTTTCTGCACTAACTTCATCTCCACGGGAGTTCTTGTATAAGCTTTTTTTCTTGTGCTGATCTGACCGAGATGCGAGCTCAAGAAATACGACGGCGGCATCTATTTGTTGTGGAGTCAAATTAGTACATGAATCAGTGTTGCAATTTGCATCTGGTTTATCATCAAAATCGAGAACTGCGTATATAAATGAAAAACTGAATTAGTATATTTGAATGCAAGACATGTTTACAAGTTTTATTAAACAATTCAAATATGAACTTTATCTTTTGTAGTAAATCCGCGGACTAAACGCTTGATGGGTTTGTCAAGAGCATAAGGAGACTGAAACTTTTTTGGGACTGTACGCTTCCGTTTCCCAGTTAACTCATCTTCCTTTCGGCTATCAGCTGCTTGACAGTCATTTGCTACACCTTTATTTAATTGTGCCATAGACATAAACTTATTAACAGAAACAACAGAAATATCAATATCAGATTCTTCTTTTACTGGTTCTGCATTATCAATAATAAAAGAATTATCCGGTGTGCTGCCAAGTGCACCAATCCTCTTGTCCGGTATAGGATCATTCACACCATTCGTCTTGCTAAGTGGTGTATGGCCATTTACACCATTATGTGCAGGCGTCTTCTCATGTGTGCCATGGTCAGGAACTTCGGCAGGCGCTGTCGCACCAATGCACTCGACCTCTTCTTCGGAATCGCTATCTTTCTTGTACACGAACTCTCTTTTTTCACGAGGTCCATTTTGAAAAGAACCAGCATCTTCTTCCTCTTCCAATTCTGTTGAAGCCGCTGCATCCATAGGTTGGTATGTCACGCCTTCCTTGTTGAACAGTTCCCATGTTCTCTACAAGACATGGAAATGTAAGAGCACAGCCAAATGTTCATCTATAATGACCTTAACTATGTAGTTTAGTATCTCACCTGAGCACATAAATCAGCTATAGGAGTCAACATTTTATGCAACTGTGTGTCCAAGTGATCTGTCACCCGCTTAAACAAAAGCTCTAACTAATCATTACCAATTTGTTGTGTACCATTGATCTTCTTATGCGGAACACTAACCGGCTTGGCCTTTTGCTTACGAGCGGGCATAGGATCTGTCATCAATGGCTCTTGCATACGATATTCTTCAGTGATATTATCTTCTATCTGTATGATGGTACAAAATGCTACAAGATGTAAGTCCTGCGTACTTTATTTAAATGAGTCATAATCTAAAAAGGCAATATACGAGGGAAGCCAAAAAAATATTACCTTGACGTTACCACGACCACGCCCATTCTCATAGTCGAAATTGTCTCTCTTTGTGGCAGCGGCTTCGTTCCAATTCCTCATGAGGGGGCGTATGGACATTTTAGGATTAAATGCACATTCGCCTTTCTGAGGTAGCACTTTCTCCCAGTAAAAGTACTACATTTTAAGAAATATAAGTAAATTCGCTATAGCACAGACATCATAGAGTATAAATGCGAAAACAAATGAGTACGAAAATAAAACCTGCAATAGTCCAAGATTTCCTTTCGGCCATTGACGGATTATTTTTCCTTTTCTCCCAATCCTGATGCTGTCCATTAGAAACCTCCTCGTTAAAGCATTCCAATTAATCTTGCACATTCTGTTAACATCATCAACTAATGCATAGTACTGCTTCGAAACAACCTTTGTCGCCATAGGCGCAATAACTGTTCCAAGTAGCACTAGCACCACCTTTCGCAGAAAATCGTCATCGGCATTTTTAATGATGTCAGCGATTAAATCATCAATTACGATGTTTCCAGTAGATTTGCTCAGAAAGTGTGTGGGGACGCGATCCTTCACGTCCTCTCCTTCTTCAGTAAGTATGTCCGCTGCTGAAAAACCTTCATTCTCGAGACCAAGGATACACTCTACGTCGATAGGCCCAATAGAGATTGCCGCATTTGTCTCTTCTATGGCGAATGTACCTGTTGTAGGGTCAAAAGCCTCGAGCATGAACCTTCAACAATAATTACCATGAATCAGTATATAGGAGAAAAAAACATATGTACAATGTTAGAACAGAAATATTTGAATTAGTACCTTATTAGGATTGTGTGCATCTTCGTAGATGGCATCATCATCATACTACGCAGATTCGTTTGGGCTAGTCTAGCCCGTTGAGGGATGGAAAGACCCGCCACTAACTTACACAATTTTTCAATGTTGCAACAAATATCCCCCTTAAGATCGTCCATCCTAAAAACAAAAAACACAATTAATATATTGGCGGGACAGTAATATGTAGACTGTATTGCTGCATGCGATATGAGTTACTCACTACACACATAAAATGACGATACTATTTTCTTTAAACATGTCTGGTCATATCTAAATAAACTAGTGAATCTACAGGGTCTAAAAATATTGATAACAGTCGTCCTAGTTGGCTTGTGTCTTGACCGGCAAACGTCCACTCTACCATTAACGACAAACAACAATGGACAAAATTTCTGCGCGATTCAATAGTATTTGAAAACGAGAAATCACTACAACCGCACAAGGATACAATTAAACATAAACGTAAGGGAAAGTAGTATCGGATCTTAGAGCTCTAAGTCATGAACCGACTAGCCTACCACTTTCGAGGATCAGAGGAAGATGTACCTAAAATAAAACTACTGATGCGCAGGATTAGAGGTTTACCTAAACGACCTCTGTAGAGGAGGAACAACCACTATGGAGGAACAAGGCCCTCGAATCCGCGCCGCGGAATTAGGTGCACACGAGGTCAAGGGGCTGCGAGTCGACTAGCGGACTATGATGGCATTTAGGGTTAGCAGGAGGAAGCGATCATGGGGTTTAATATTCGGTTTAGTCAGAAATATTTCCACTTGGCCAGTCCTTCTTGGGCCAATAAAGGCCTCTAGACTCATCCCGTCCGACATATTAAGGGCCGGCCGAAGTTTTTTTCGTCAGACCAAAGTTTTTTGTTATCTTTTTCGATATAAATTTTATAAAATCCTTAAATTTCGAACTTTCAATTATAGGAAAATAATTATATATTTCACATCAGTGCTTGACATGTAATATGTATACAAAGTTTGAAATTTTTTCTATAATTGAAAGCATGTGAATTTTTCGATAGAAACAAGTCGTTTCGTCTAACTTGAACCATCTTTTCTAAGCATGTGAATTTTTCGACCTTCGTTAAATTTTCTAATATTTTTTACACATGGTGACACAACCAATCTAAGACACATGGGCATGGTTTTACATTTTTTTGAATTTTTTTAAATTTCTATTGCCCCGGTCAAATTTAGGTCAAAAAATCTAAGACATTCGAACAAATATAATGCCTTATGATGTGCAAGATCTCTTTCAAAGTTCTACCAATGTACAAACCGCATGCTATACCTCCATATTAACAACATATAAAAATATGGTATCAAAATTTGAAAGTTAACTTGCTCAAAATTCAAATTTGATTTGGAGGTGATTTAGTATTTTCAAATTTCTACATGCACCAAGTTTTGAATCTGAAAAAACTCTACAAACGAATAATGTGGCCCATACATTCCTTCAAACAATGGTGAAAACCTCATGGAATTCAGACAAACATAGCTCCTCAAATCCAAATCTGAATTTTTCTAAAATTCATGTTAAAACCACCTATTTGATGTGTTTAACTGAATTTTCAAATTTCTACATGCACCAAGTTTTGAATCTGAAAAACTCTACAAATAAATAATGTGGCCCCTACAGTACTTCAAACATTGGTGAAAGCCTCATGCAATTTAGACAAACACAGCTCGTCAAATCCAAATCTGAATTTTTATCAAAAAATTCTGAAAACTAGTCAGAATCTGCAAAATATTTAAAAATGATAAGAACAAGATTAAAAAACCTAAGTACATAAAAATATTACATTTATTTTACATACAGTTATCCAATCTTTATTACAAGCTATATTACAACTTACAAGTAATATTGAAATAATAACAAATTGTTTAAAAAAGGAACTCAGCCCAGCCAGACCTTCTGCCCGGACAAGCTACCTACGACCGAACTGGGCCTCTTTCAGCCTATTATGTCCCCAATGCGGCACGACGTCAGACGGGTCGGACGGCTGGGAGTTTGTCCCACCTTGCTAACTGGAGAGGATTCCGACCAGTTTAAATAGCCGCACGTTCGGCTGCTATCAACAGTCTCTCTGTTCTATCTTACTTGCTATCACGAATTCTACTTTTGGCCGTTGGGCCTACTAGCAGGTCACAGGCCTGCATCCTATCCATTCATTTGGTTTCTAGTCATATGCAGGCCATGATTCGCTTGAGGAATATCCTGCCAGTGGGTGGCCTTTTTTTTGCTTTATTTGATCTTTTTTCTCCTATATTTTAACATAAATTCATATGTTTTTAATACAAATTTACATGTCATAGTGCATATACAGCACTATCTCTGCACTTTAATGACCCAAACCATTTCGAATTTTGAAACACTACTACAATTTGCTAAACCTATCAAAACCTTCCAATTTAGAATTGACGCAATGAAATACATTTTTCTAACTGGCAGCACAACTATCATGGCACAACACAGATATATATAAGAAACAAGCAATTAAGAGCATGTAACCATAACCTTACTAGCAGCATAATAACATAGTAGTCTTACGGGAACTTCACCCTACCATCACAAGGTTACCACTTATAACCACGGTACCAAAAGAACATAGTTCTCAACCACTTCTACCTAGTTAACCAGTTCGACATATTAACCATATATACATAAACATCATCGCTATACTGATGATGTGACCATACATACTAGAAGCTGATATCAATATTAACTCCTCTTCAGTCTCGGAGTTGCTGAACACAAACTCATCTGGCTGGAGGACCCTGAGGAGAACTTCGTGCCTGCCACGATCACACAGGTCACCCTGAAAGTAGTCCCCACCCAGACGTCCACGAGTGGCTACCTCTCGGACATGCTGCACAAGCCCCACCCTCAAGCCCCCATGTGGCTTGAACTGGTGGAATGGGCACCTGTAGAACTCGGTGCTGAATGGCAGGTAAGCAGAAATCCCCTTGCGCCTAAGCTTCTTCTCTTCTTTCCTCACAAAGGACTTGTATGTCCATTGCTCCACTTGAACATCTGAACCAGAGAAGTACTGCACAATAAATAAAACAAGAAAACATTTAGTACTGCCTACTAAATATAAAAACCTACTACTTTTGTGCATGTCTAAATGCACTACAACTGCTTGGAATAACATACCTCCTCATCAGGCCACGGGGAGAGTACATCATAGGCATCACCTGGGGTTGGTGCCTGCCAGACAATTAAGATAAATGAACACTAGCATTTAAGGTAATTACTAAAAGCATTCAATATTAATAAATGAAAAACACTAGCAAAAATTAATAGCACAATAATTCGACTTCACAAATCTAATCACAAAAACAACAATGATTTAAGAAACAAATCATTAAACTACATCAATGCTTTTTATACTACATTCCATTAAATTACAATGATTATTTGGAGGTTCGAATTGAAGGTAAAGAAACTAGACTATACATTCAGACAAAAAAAATATCAAGGATCAATCAGTTTAGTATCAGGTTGCATTGAAGCTCCAGCAAGTCAAAATAGAGTAGTACAAAGTCTGTAAACTAATTAGTCTATACAAATCTGTTCATATAAGCATAAGCATCTAAAGAAATGTGTCTTAAAATCAATTGCTACAAGTAAAGGAAAACAAAAGTAAGTACACAGATCACTGCTTTGCACACTATTGTGAGGCACCACTACAATCAATCATTAACATACATGCCATATGGTTATAACCACATTGTTCAAATCTAGTGCTAGAAGGTAATAAAATTCTATAAGTAATTTTAACACATTTCCCCTAAAAGCAATTAAAGCAAAAAAAATGAAACTACAAAAGTATACTTAAGCTAGATAATCACATTATATCACAGCAGCTAATTCAGACTAGTTGAATAGTTATAGCCAGCTAACCACATTATACCACATGTACCGAAAAAAACAAGCCATACAGTTAACTAGTTGAAACTAACTAACCAGGTTATATCACAACAGCTCAAATGAGAATCATGTAAACCATGTTCCTTCAACATAATACGAATTAACTACAAATTAAACTCTGTCAATTTAACAAACAAATAAACCATCTTCCTACTAATTGGAAAAACTTCACCAATGGACTATCAGCATTGGTCATCCATACAAAATTACACAACGAATCTACAGACCCAGCCTTCCATCCAATAAATCCCTAAGGCCCCGGTCATTTTACTTTGGATTGTCCTGGTTTGACATGGATTGATGTGGTTTAAATCCTATATAAGTCAAAATATACTCTAATCCAATCTAATCCAGTCCAATCTAACGTAGAGGTGGGTTAACCAAACATAGCCCAAAGTATATGAATCCCTAACACTGAAAGAGCTGAATCTACAAATCACATCTTACTTCCAAATAATTTGAAGGGATTGAACGGAAATTAGAAGAAAATAATACTAACCTGCATCGTGGCGACCTGTGGAGAGTGGACCGGCGCCAGATCCTCCGCGCCGCCGACCGGCACGTTCAGATCCAGCATTTCCACCTCGTCGAGGTCCGCATGCACCAACTTCTCCTCTCCGAGCGCCGCATCGACCAGAGCGTCCAGCGCGGACCGACGACCTCCGCTACCGCCATGGCCCTCCACCACCTCGACCGCATCTGGGCGGGTCACGGCTCCAAACCCCGCCCTTGCAGAACCGCCTGCATCGCGGCCGGACCCCACTCCCGCCATAGTCGGTGTCGAAATCTCGCGGTATGGGAGAGCTCGAAGGCCTCAGGCGGAGGAGACGATGGGAAGAGCTAGGGTTTTCTCCTGCGCTCTTCTTTCCGTATCTGGTGAGGCAAAAGGGGGCAAATGGTGGGGATGAGGCCAGGCGAAGCGGCCGAGGGAGCTCTTATACGTCGCGTCGGTTCGTTTCAGCTGACGTCACCCGCGCACGTGACACCCACCCGTACAAAACTGAATTTTTTCAGCAGACTTTTGTCAGAACTACTTCTATTTTCTGGCTAACTGAATTTTTAAATTTCTACATGCACCAACTTTTGAATCTGAAAAAACCCTACAAATGAAAAATGTGTCCCCTAGGGTCCTTCAAACAATGGTGAAAACCTCATGGAATTCAGACATACCCACCTCCTGAAATCAAAATCTGAATTTTTAGGTCAAATTCGCGTCGAACACAGAGGACGCATATGTATGAACCAAGCTGACTTAACAATATATCCATGATTAAACCATATCTTGTGGACCTAAAAATGATTTTTGCCAAAACAAATTAGGTTGCAATGATGTAGATGTAGATCAATATTTCAATGTTTTGACCATATTGACCAAAGTTTGACTTGAGGTAAAATTTGAGAAAACAATCATTTGACAATGAACAAAGTGGTCACATTCCAACTAAATGACCCCAAATACCATACCATGTTGGTGAAATACAAATTTTATTCAAATTTTTGAACTACCTTTACAAAATGTGGTTGAATTTGAATTATTAAAATGGAAAATGGTATTTGAAATCATAATTGGACAAATAACCCAAAAGATGAAATGTGTGCTATGCCAAGATACACCTACATGACAAATCTTAGACCATTCTGAGAAAGTATGCCATGGTGTTGGGCATCTCCTAGGTAATTTGGGTACTTACACATGAGACTCACACTTGAAACCAAGTGTGAGAGAGCAACCTCAACTTTCATTCAACAAACTCAAGGTTTATTATTTTTTGTGCAAACTAGGGTACAATCTAAGACACATGGCCAAGGTTTTACTTTTTTTTTGATTTTTTTTAAATTTCTAGTGCCCTGCCAAAGTTTGTTCAAAATCACGTCGAACAAATATAATGCATTATGATGTGCAAGCTCTCTTTCAAAGTTCTACCAATATAAAAACCGCATGCTATACCTCCATATTAACAACATATAAAAATATGGTATCAAAATTTGAAAGTTAACTTGCTCAGAATTCAAATTTGATGTGGTGGTGATTTAGTATTTTCAAATTTCTACATACACCAAGTTTTGAATCTGAAAAAACTCTACAAACGAATAATGTGGCCCTACATTCCTTCAAACAATGGTGAAAACCTCATGGAATTCAGACAAACATAGGTCCTCAAATCCAAATCTGATTTTTTCTAAAATTCATGTCAAAACCACCTATTTGATGTGTTTAACTGAATTTTCAAATTTCTACATGCACCAAGTTTTAAATCTGAAAAAACTCTACAAATAAATAATGTGGCCCCTAGAGTCCTTCAAACAATGGTCAAAACCTCATGCAATTCAGACAAATAGAGCTCCTGAATTCTAAAACTGAATTTTCTACAAAAAATTGTCAATTTTTTCCTAGCTAACTGAAATTTCGAAATCCTAGATGCACCAAGTTTGGAATCTGAAAAAACTTTATATATACAAAATGTGGCCCCAAGAGTCCTTCAAACAATGGTGAAAACCTCATGCAATACAGACTAACACAGCTCTAGAATTCAAAATCTAAATGTTCTGTACTATTTTTCTTGTATTACTGAGAACCATTATAAACTAAAAAAAATATCTAGTCGCTGTTGGCCCACCTTCGTGCGTCAAATAGGATGCCCGGCCCAGCTACTACCTTGGAGCCTGGACTAGTGCCTCGGAGCTGATGGGCCTTTTCCGGCCCAATGGGGAGCCGCAACTGGCAAATTTCACGTGGGTGGGAGTTTAGTCCAACCTCGCAAAGCTAAGATCAATCCGACCAGCTTATATACCCCGCTATGTCACCCTTCGTATGAGCTTCTCTCAAACAAACAATGTGACACATATCTCATCTCTCTGCCTAGTGGGGCCTGTCAGCAGGCCAACACCATGCTTCATGGGCCTGCGTCTTGGGCCGTTCAGTTGGCTTTCTAGTCGTACGCGCCGTAAGTGTGTGATGCCCTGTTAGTTGGCGGGCTATTTTTTTAATTTTCATGTACAACAACAATTCATATTTGAATAAATTTGCACTACTTGTTCAAATATTTTGTACTGTCAACGGTTTACATATGACATAGTTATTATTTTTTGAGAAGAGACTGTAGACGTGGACTAATACTTTTCAAATAAAAAATTAACACTTTGCAATTATTGTAACTTGATCTTCTTTTATCACATAGAACACTAAGGTTTATATTTTTTACAAGTTTACACTCACTGAATTAACACTTTGAAATGTCGAAGATAACCATTTTCTACTAGAGCATACATTTTTCAAACAATTGCACTAATGTATATTAACAAATAAAAAGAACATAGTTGTCATATTTTCTACCTTGAACTAGTTTAGCTTCTCCTATATGATTACTGTCATCTTATATTCTATAAAAAAACACAATATGACAGCATGCAAATATAGATTCAAGACAAATATACATAATTAACTTATAAAAGTGCAATGCAGGCAAACATAAATAGCGCGTAGACCGGTACCATATTAGTAGAGTTCATCCATACATAACACAAATTACTTAGTAGAGTACTACATGTTCTTAACACGAAACATTCAGAAGTTCACATAACATCAGAACCCTTCACATCAACTTCAACAACTACTAGTCTAATACTCCAGAACACTAAGGAGGGCAGCATGGTTCACCTTATCGCGCAGTGACTTGCCCTTCACATGTCTGGCATGATGCACTAGTGCTGCCCTGGATCCATCAGCTGGAACTTGCTTGCTAGGGTGGAACTGGCAGTAATACTTGCCATTTGGTCGCATGTAAGCAACCAGTCCCTGATCCCAGATCTTCTGCTCAGCCTTCCTCTTGTATGAAGCAAGGTTGTACTCATCAACAACAGCTTCCTCAGAGTCACCAGAGTCAGCAGATGCATACTAATAAGAACAAAGGAAATTGTAGAAACAAATAGTTACTATCCACTCATCCATCAATCTGTTACACAAATAAGAATGCAAAATGTGGAACTCACCGAGGCGGCATAGTCAGAGGAGTGGTCCGAGGGGTAGTAGTCATCATAGTCCTGCCCTATTTTCCTCTTCTGACCAGCAACAGACCCAGATGGCTGGCCAGAACAATAATGCAACATGAAATAACATTAGTACTTCACTTGACAAATGAAAACAAACTAGCTATGCTACAGGACATTCATTAATGTAATATGATCTGGGATATGGAGTAATACAAGGCCATTCTAAAAAACCATCTATGTACAGGGTAAAATTTGAAGTTTAAATCACTAATAGCATTTACCAGATCCTACAAAAAAAGATTTAAAATATAAACAGATAAAAATAATAGCTACACTATAACAACAGGCGAATATATATGACTAGGCATGTCAAAAAGAAGTAAATCCATCACATATGCTACAGACCATTACTCATAAGCACATTAGTTAAATCCATTAAATATGCTAATACATACCATTAAGGAATTGCATATGAACTAGGATATTTGGCATTATAGGTAAGATTGTGTGTGCATGGGTAAATTGCATGTTTTAATTACTACTATTTTTTAGCAGATCCTACAAGAAAACACTTAAACACAATAAACAGATAAATTTAACAGGTACATAGTAATATATGGCAACTATATATTGTTAAGCTTGTCACAATGACACCACATCCTTAAATCTGATATTACAAAATAATAACATAAATGGACAAACATACTATGAAAAATAACAGAGGGCAAATAATTAATGCATCTAATGCTGGTTAATGCAGCACATTCATATTATAGAACATGCATTATATATTAATTACAAGATCATCTTATGTTTTTGCAAACACAAACATTATTCTGATTTTCATTAACTAAAGTTCATTAAGTAAATCATCCTATAATGATTCAAACTACACATAGACATAGATTACACAATGAACAACATTAATTTATCTAAGCCATTAATATTATGAAAATTGTTTCACTCCAATTATATTTTACATGTCTCAAACATGCTCCAGAATCATAGCACTGACTACTATACTAATCTAATTTTATATCTAACAAAGATTACAGATTAATTGCACATTACAAGTATACTCTAAAAATATGACTAATAACTGAGTAATTATTAGAATCATCAAACAAATTGTGCATACCTGCACAACAATTAAATCTAACTACTCAATCACGCTACACGTCAGATTACTCTAACTGAATTACTAGTAAATGCACAATTGAAGATTCTATCCACATCATGCTAACCCTAAAATCATTTGCATTTGAACCTACACAGCAAATACTCGAACCCTAGCAACCTAAACTAACAACTATTACAGACGAGATAGTGAAATTAGGAGAGAGCGGAAAAATACTAACTGCTCCGGCTACCTACTCCGGCTTCCCTTCCGGAGCCTTGACGGAGGCGTTATGCAACCCCAGATCCAGCACCTGAGACTCTCCCGCCGACAAATTGACCGTCTCCTCCAGATCCGGCGCCGCCTCGACCACGCCGCCCAACGCGGCCGACCCCCCTCCTGCTCCGCCATGGCGGACGGCAACCACCTCGACCGCTTCCGCGCCGACGACGGCACCGCTCTCTACAGTTGCAGTAGCGGCCGCATCCACCTCCTCCTCCTGCTCCGGCGACGGCATGATCAAGCCGCGAAGCCCGGTCGTCGCCCCGCCTCCACTGCCATGGACCTCGCCCTCCTCAACCACTACTAGCGTGGTCAAGGCTGTCGTCTCCTCCAGAGCATCAGCGGCCGCTGCAGCCACAGAGCCTAGTCCGTCCATCGCTGGAGTTCGACGGCGATTGATCTACAGTCGGTGTAGCGGACGAGCCCGAGTAGGGTTTTCTTCTTCCCAATCTGGTGAGACAAAAGGGAGGGAATGAGGGGGATAGCAGCGGCGAAACTGCCCGAGAAGCTATATATACGCCTGTCCTTTCGTTTCCGATGACGTCAACAAACACACGTCACCAGGCCCGTATAAAATACGTATACACATCATCGTACTAAACACCGCGGGCTGTACGGGCCTATACCGGGCTCTACGAACCTGTCAGATTTTTTGTTTTTACGATCGTGCCCTTGCTAACGAAGGGGTATGGGGAAATCTGAACCGTCCTTGTGTTTACGGAGACCAAACTTTTGCCAAGGGTGGAGCACCGGAGCAGAAGTGATTAAATACATTGCGAAACACTCTAGCGACAAGGTAGATCTTATGTTGGCTTCTATTGTGTCCGATGCAACACAGAACTTTGCGAAACTTAGCCGACAAACAACTTTTGCAACCGTAAAATCACCACTCTATATTTATAGCAAACGAATCAGATCTTAGCATACATCAAAGGCACATACTGAGTAGCATCGCTGTTAACAACCGGATAGTACGACAACTGGAACTAGATCACAAAATGCATGAATTTAGCAGAAACAACGGTAGTATGATTTCTTGGTCATTTCACAACATACTGAATCATTATGTATCCATAATATTTTGTTACATGAAATAAGAAATAAAACTAAACTTAAACACAGCCTGGAAACCTTCTATGGGACAATAACCCGACCGTATCTAAGACATTGGTTCTAAGCATCATCTTCCCACTTGGTTAGGTTTAAGCAGGTTCCCTTTCACACTGTTCAACATTCCCCTCCTTAACAACACCCTCATCCTTAACGGACGTGAAATATTTTGGTGAATAAGCTCCCTTCTTTGTTGTTCTCGCTTACCGGATCCCCTTCGGGCGCATTTCTAGCAAGAGGTTTGTAAATGACACCCTCCTTATTTAACATTGCGAGAACTCTCTAAAGTGAAAAATTAAAAATATCATGATACCTGCCAAACGAATGGTACATGAGAAATTAAGTTCACCGTGTCTTTTACCTATGCGCATAAACACTAGTAGAAACCGGGTAATTTGCCCCGGTTCATAAGGGCCTTTTGCCCCGGATTTCGAACCGGGGCTGCGAAAGCGGGACTAAAGGTCCAAGCTTTAGCCCCGGTTCAGTTACGAACCGGGGCTAGAGGTCCAACCACGTGTCCTGCTAGGCGCGCTGGGCGGCAGGACATTTAGCCCTAGGTCATGTTACGACCCGGGACTAAAGGTTCCCTGCCGCGGCAGCATTTTGTGCCATTTGGCTGCCGCGGCAGGGGATGGGGTTTTAGGGTTTTGTGTTTTCTTTTCATTTTGTGTTTTGTGTTCAATTATTTTTCATTATGTGTTTTTATTAGAAACAAATTTTCGTATACATATAGAACGCTACTACACAGTACTTGGCCACATTGACGCAATATATAATATAATTACTCTTACAAGCATATATATATGGAGTCCCAACAAGGTTCAGAGCATGTCTATTTGATTACATGGAGATCATTACATGGATGCTTTAGGGTCTACTTATACAGTATTCTCCCTGTGGGTCTATGACCTCGTCGAGAAAAAATGCAGCAAATTCCTCTTGGATTGCTATTAGGCGGTCCTCTGGTAGGAGCTTGTCCCGCATCGCGTCCAACTATGTAAAAAGGAGATCGTATGGATTAGACTCAACACGATTTTTTGTAATAAAAATAAAGGGTGAATATATTGTTTACTTACTCGAACATTTTCCGAGGGCTTCTCAATACTGATGCGAATGAACTCGCACACGTAGAATCCACATAGATTAGTTCCCTATGGCTGCCTCGCGCACTTTACAAGAATAGAATTCAATCAAATAATAACGCTAGCATGATAAATGCACATAAACTAGAATTAAATAGATGCGCGGACTTAGCTCGTACTACTTACCGAGAGTGGTTTAAAAATAGCTCCTCATGCCATTGACCGCGGACATGTTTCTTGAACTTTGTCCAAACCCTACCCGACAAAGAAAATTAATGTATGAGTTAATTACTACTTGATATCCTAGAAAATGAACGAAAGAAACCGATATAGTGCGATAATGGTTGAAATTACCTCTGGAGCGCATCGATAATGATGCGGTAGTTTTCAATGTCTTTGTTTAGTGAGTCCATGATGTGAACTCTTCCCATGTCAAGTGAAATGCTTAGAAGAATCCAGTGGTACCTACGCAAGGTTTACATACGTCAGTAACTCATCATTTACACTGAACATCGAGTAAGCAAAAGTTAATGTGTATAAAAACTCACTTGCCTCGTGGTAAGAAAATAGTATTTCGTTACAGAAATGCTGTTTCGTGAGAAACGGCAACAAGTTGTGCTCGGTCTCCAGTGGTTTATCCTTTAGTATAGCTCCATGAACTCGATGTGGGTCAATGTACCCAAATCCGTTGATAGCCTTTTTTTATAATTGAGCATCTTCATTCTGCATCATTATATATAGCGTACAAAAGAATATAGTGAGTAAACTTACCGGCGATGAATTGAAAAAGCTGAGATAGAGACCTAATTACATAAATAAAGTAATCACTTACAAACAATACGAACTGAGGATAGTTTTGTCGAGTTCCTTTAGATTGAATAACTGAAATAATTCTGTAAATTCAATAGGGACCTCGTCTTCAATGAAGTAATGCGATTTTCGAACTTTCAGTATGAGCCAATTTCGCTGTTCTTTTGATGCTTTCATGTACCATTCATGGAATCGTCGCATTTGTGTTGGCATATCCCGAAGCCTCTCAGAACTGACGAGAGGCTCCCCATTAACAAATTTGGGTGATACCTCAACCTTGGGCATATCGCCGTGAATAATTTCATGAATAGGCATACCACATTGCTCGGCCAATATCCTAGCCGTTTCCGGATCCATAGGTTCTTCCTCATATTGTTGAGGTTTGGGTATGTTCACCTGGAGTGGGGGGAGGGATTGGTTTGCTTGTTTCCCCAGCTAGGGAACATCTCTTTTGGTTCTTCGGCTACCACTCGATTGTTTTGCTTGTTTCCCTAGTTGAGGGACGTCTGTTCTGATGCTTCCGCTACCACTCGATTGTTTTGCTTGTTCCCCCTTCTGGGAACCTCTTTTTTGATGCTTCCTCTACCGCTTGATCTCTTTTGTTTCAATGTCTTCTGAAGACATCGTGTATAGTCATCTGGCGCATTTAACTGACCTTGGGATGGCTGTGTCAGTAATTTCCTAAAGTGCTCCTTGGTTTCCGGTTTTATTTGGACCTCTGGCTCAGGTTGTTTCTTTTTAAAATGAGCATCCACTTCCGCACGTACGACCGCATCGGTCTCCTCATCGGTCAGGTCGTAAGCCCTCTTGGGAGGAACCGGCGGTACTCTTGGGAGAGGCGACAACTGTCGCTTCGGGCGTTGGTTATCGCTCGACGGAGCGGTGGTTTTCTTCCGCTTTTGCCCCTTAGTGGGTGGAGGCGGCTGCGTAGATTGAGATGGACTCGTGTTGGGGTCATGGATTGGACTATTACTGGGAGGAGACGGTGCACTTGGAGGTGGACTTGGAGGAGACGGTGCACTGGGAGGATACGGTTTCCTTGGTGGAGAAGGTGGCCTTGGTGTCGATCCTGGAAACTTGATGCATTCTTTTTTCCAAAGAATGAAGCCACTCGTGACTTCTCCCAGTGTCGTCTCCCCTTCACCTCCAGGGATGTCAAGCTGTAGTGACTGACACATAGGTAGAATTTCATCCACACCGACACGAGCATAGCCAGCTGGAATCGGATTGCAATGGTAGGTCGCTCCCGGTGCAGAAGGTAAAGCAAAGCCGACCGCCACCTTCATGGATATATTCTTCAGTTCAACATGCAGCTCACAACTAGTCTTCTCCTTAATTGCATCCACGGGGTACACATCCATCGTTGCATCATTACCGTGGCCCTCCGTGGAAGCCACACTGCTTTTCCGTTGTGATGGGCCGACCGTACTGTCCGGTGTAGGATCTTGCTGTCGGTGTCCTTTAAGTTTATTAAGCTCTTGGCGATACTCCTACAACACGACTTCAAACCTCGCGAACCGCTCCGTATCCTCCTCTTTTTGCCGGTTTGTTCTTCTCGATCGGCTTCTGTACGTGTCACGGTGCTCGGGAAACCCGATAAAGGGTGGATAAGAAGGTCCGAACCCTCTTGTTCGTCCAGCCTTTTCAGGATTACCGAGAGCCTTTGTTAGTTCATCGTTCTCTCTGTCAGGAACAAACGTTCCCTCTTCAACCTCTGTCATCACTTTAACAAGTTCTTTCTTGGGTGTAGAAATTTCTTCGGCTGCAACAATCTCGCCTGTTTCTGGGTCTAATGATGCCCCATGCCCGAATACCCAATTTCTTGACCTCAAGGGCCAACTAGACGTAGCTGGAGTGACCACTTTAGCCTCTAGGTCAGCCTCAGCTTTATCCCACTTAGGCATGGCACTCTTGTAGCCACCTGTGCCCATATGATGGTGATATTTCTTTTTGGCTGCATTTTCCTTATTTTTTGCTGATATTGCCTTAGCTGGTGCTGAGGTCTTGTATTCCACAAATGCGACCCAGTTATCCTGCTGTCTAGTGGGCCAACGAATGGAGGACTTGTTTCCTTCAAGACATACTTGTGGTACAATCTTTTTTTCCATTCCTTGAATAGTTCGGCCATCTTCTTAAGATCAAAGTGCTTGACTTTCCTCGTCATTTGCTGTGTGAGCTGATCAGTCTCCAAGACAGGTAGGGTGAAATGTGTCATGAGAGAATTCCACATTGTATCTTTCGCTCTGTCATCTACAAAACTAGCCCCAGCTGGATCCTTTTTCTTTCCTGGCTTGTTCCAGTTTCGCGTGGTGATCGGGACTTTGTCTCTAACAATCACTCCTCATTGACTTGTAAATGCATTCGCAGCTTCTTTGGGCTCCAGCGGTTGACCCTGCGGAGAGACTAAGTCAATGCTGAAGCGGACATCAGCGGGCAACTTGTGTCTCGGGCCTCTTGTATTTGTAGAAGATTGGCCGGAAGCGGAGGTCTAAGAGAAGAAACATTTGTCAATACATATATACGAATCAATTAGTGCATCTATACTAGTGAACCATCGATAGAGGCTTTATATACCTTGACGGAGTTTGTCATTATTATGGTGTCTTCACCATGGTCTCCACGATGGTCAGCACCATCGTCTCCACTATGTCCACCATCGTCTCCTCCAGACAAATTAAGATATTCGGAGCCATCATAATAAGACCCCCTAGTACCCTCATCTATAATATCGAGGAGCTCCTCTTCATTCTGTCTACCGTACATAGCTTAACTAATACAGAAAAATAATATTGCATTAAGTAAAAGAATATTACAACTGCGACAACTCGGATACAATACTTAGTGATTAAGATAAATTACAATAATATAAGATAAAGTACATTATTAATACATCACCGGAGAATAGCTCGGGTGCATTATAGGATAAAGTATAAGATAAAGTACATTATTAATACATCACCGGAGAATAGCTCGGGTGCATTATAGGATAAAGTATAACATAAAGTACATTATTAAGATAAACTAGCGAACGCGGCTGCCGCGTTCTGTGCTACGGGAGCTCTGCAGCCACAGAAGAGGAACCATCACCAGAGAATAGCTCGGGTGAGATCCCTGAACCTGCCAGATATTGGAGAACCTAGTCTCCAAAAGATACATGTATCGCCGTACATGCTCGTCCTCCTCCCTGATACGACGACGTACCACCTCCTCCGGGGCTGGCTCCCTCTGCACCGCTCTTGGACCTCGTGGACGCCACCAAAGAAGCTCCAGGTCGACGATGATACCCGGATTCCTTACCAAGGTACGAGTCCCGACAGGTAGCACCTCCTAGTGCCAACCTGGCGGAGCCCAGACTCGGACATCCCCGACGGAGTCTAGTAGGCTCGGACGAGATGGACGCGACATAACTAAATAATAGCAATAAACAATCATAAACAGTAACTAAATCATTAAGTATATATTACCCTAATAACAATAACCCTAAACCTATCACTAACTAAACTAAACCTCATTAACTAAGTATTCTAAATACTAATACTACTAACACTAACCCTAAACCTAACACTAACTAATACTACTAACTAACACTAACCAAAATACTAATACTATCTAAATACTAATACAATTAACACTAACTAAAATACTATCTAACCATAACACTAATAGTAACTAAATACTAATACAATTAACACTAACTAAAATACTAATACGACTAATTAACAGTAACTAAAATACTAATACTACTAACTAACACTAACCAAAATACTAATACAACTAACACTAACTAACACTAATTAACACTAACTAAAATATTATCTAACCATAACACTAACACTAACTAAATACTAATACAATTAACACTAACTAAAATACTAATATACTACTAACTAGCACTAAATAACTAATATACTAATATACTAATATAGTACTAACTAACACTACTCACCAAAATACTAATAACTAATACAATTAACACTAAATACTAATATACTACTAACTAACACTAACACTACTAACCAAAATTAACTAATATAATTAACCCTAATTAACCAAAATTAACAATCTAGCACGGCGATCACCTGAGACGTACGGCGAGGCGTCGCGGGGCGGATACGACGCGGGGCGGAGAAGGTGCGGCGGGGAGGCGGCGCGGCGGCTCAGGGCGGAGACGGGCGCGGGCGGCGGCACGGCGGCGGCGCGGGGCTTCTCACGGGCGCGGGCGGCGGTGCGGCGGACGGCGTGGGCGCGGAGAAGAAGAAACTGGCGATCTCCGGGTCGTGGCTCGACCCGGGTCAGGGGTGGTATTACAACCCGTGGCTAAAGGTGTTTTCGGCCCGCCGCACTTCCCGCGCGCCGAAACCCTTTAGCCCCGGGTTGTAATACGAACCGGGGCTAAAGGTCCCGCTAATTTTATTTTTGGCGTCAAACCCAAAAATGGTTTATAGTTTTCAGAAAATTATGTATTATATATCAAAATTTTCAGAAAAAGAAGATCTATAATTTAAATCTATTATCATACTTTATTATACAACTTAAATGAAATTATCTATTATCTAACAAGTATTATATTTAGCAGAAATGTTCACAAATAATAATAAAAATATAGTTTATTATTTAAAAATGGAAAACTACATATAATATAGCAAAATATTGACAAAAATATAGTAGAAATGTTCTCCCGCCATTTCCCCCGCTTCCCGCCACGTTCTCCCGCCATTTCCCCCGCTTCCCGCCATGTTCTCCCGCCATTTCCCCCGCTTCCGGCCATGTTTCTCCCGCCATTTCCCCCGCTTTCCGCCATGTTCTCCCGCCATGTCCCTCTATATCCACACCTTCTCTCTCACAACAATGGACACCGCTTACTAGGCTTTTCTGACGCTCGAGGAGACCGAGGCGCTGTGCGCCTCTAGCTACCCATGCCCGTCGGGGTACCGGCTGCGCGCTGGCTGGATGTTGAGCGCTGGAGGGGTTCCTGTTCCTCCTATGTCTCAAGGTTCGGCCTGCCAGGCGGCCATCACGAACCACTTCTACCTCGAGCTCACGCCGGAGCAGCGGATGGATCCCCATTGGGATCCCGACAACCTCGACACCTGGAATGCCTTCTTCGCAAACCGGCAGGAAAGGGAGCTCACCAGGTACGAGGGTGACGGGCCACCCCCAGTGAACCACAACAAGGCTGGTCGCCGCCTGTGGTGGGCGAACCAGACTATCGCCGGTGTGATGTGCTACATCGCCATGGGAGACCATCCTCGCCTGAGGTACCCGCACTTTCACCAGCAGCATAGCCACAAGAATGGTGGTGGTCGTGAAGGCCTAGGACGTACTGGGGTCGTCATCCGGGAGCCCCCTCCCCCGCGCGTCGTGAATCCGAGGCCGAAGGATCCATCCGCGTGCTACGAGGAAGGGCTGAGGATCCATCCGCGTTCTACGAGTGACGACGACGATGATGACGATTCCGAAGACGACCCAGAAGCTGTGTACTATAGGGCTAGATATGATTATGACTAATTTTTACGTTTTAATATTAATAAATGTCTGGCCACAACAAGTTGCAATACTACCTATTGAGATCGAGAAAGTTCATATCCATATACATATAAGAAGATCATTAAAAATAAAGGTTTAATAATATTGTACATCACCAACATCCACACATGTTAGGGTTTTATTCTAATCTGTAACCATGGAATATCTTCCTTATTTAACGGGATGCTTGGGTCATCCATCACAACGAAGGGCGGAATTTCATGAAACTTATCATAATCGTCTGACATGTCTGTCTTATCCTCCACCCCCACGATGTTTCTTTTTCCTGAAAGAACTATGTGGCGCTTTGGCTCATCGGATGCTGTATTCTTTTGCTTATCTTTCCTTTTTCTTGGTTTGGTTGACATGTCCTTCACATAAAACACCTGAGCCACATCATAGGCTAGGTGTCGTGGTGGTGTCACGGCAGATGCCATGGATAGGCTAAAGGTGGGGACTAATATGCGCTAGGGGAATCCAGGGAGGGATAGTGGAGTGATTCTCCACACAGAAGTTTGTATTGCTATATCTTCAAGATTACAGGTGCTCCTTGCGCTGTATTGGCGAGAGGAGGAAGAAAAAGCTCACTTTCTCTTGCCTAGATCTACAAGCCCTAAGGGATCTCCCAACCAACTAGTGCTCAACCAACCCCCTCTACCAGAACCCTAACCCCCCCTATATAGAGGAAGTTCGGTCCTGGCCTAGGGCATACGTGGAGGCATATTCCTAAGAATATGCCCCCTCCCAAAGTGGTAACCCGACCGGGGTACTTTTCCCCCGCGTCACACATGCTTTAGCGACGTAAGCCTCTGCGGCGCCCGCGTCAGCCGACGTGAGCGTCGTCACCCTTGTTGGCCATGACCCGGTGGTCCCGCCCTTGCTTTATTCGCTCATGCAGTGCGTACTGGACCTTCTTTTTTGACCAGAGAGATTCCTTCCTTCTCCCAGAAGCTAAGCGAGGATCCGGATCATAGTAGATCCGGCCACACCTGTTCCTGCATATAAGTTAGACAAGCACTCCCGACTTACTCCTTAAGTCGGATGAGACAACGTTAGGCGACCCCCCCCTCCTGCTCCGGGTTACTCCGTGATTCAGACTGCCTTGAGGTGACCCGGTCAGCATCCGCTTTGACCTTGCCGGACCTCGGCTAACTCGACCGTTATACCCTGGAGTGACCCTACTCGAGGGTATCCCCCCAACATTAGTCCCCGAAGCTGGTGCGGTCGTAGCTGCCTCGGCCGCTAAGGCCGCATCAGGTTCATTTATGCTCGAGCCTCGGACGTTTAATTTCGAGTTAGCTCCTTATCTCGGATTATATGGATTTACGTTCCCTTCGCACGTTCCAAGTTTTCACTTGCCGTCCGGGTCACCACTTTGGCTCAGATCCCATGGTTATCACGGTTTGATCCGGGCCCCGTTTCCTTCTCTCATACTGCAACCCACGTGGAGGCTAATCATTACCTTGTCTTATTTTAAGGGCCTGCACAGTAACCGCCGCAGTAATTGTTAGTTTCACTGTGCGTGGGTCACATCATGCCTGCCTCCTCGTTTACCGCAACAACGCGTCGCGTCATCGGATTGTTTCTATTCTATGGCCCCCTGTGTGGCCTTTCTCTGATTGGCTGATGCCGGTGATACACGGCCACACCGTGTGGCTCGTCGGTGCAGCGCGATCCCACTCATCGATCACTAGGGGTGGTTAAATAGGGGAGGGGCGCGTCCCTTAGCGTTTTTCCACCTCCGCGCCCCTTTGCCCGTTGCGTTTTCTCCTTCATCTTCCCTGCGACCACGCCGCCGCCGGTGCTTTCTAGGAGCAGCGCCGCCGCCGCCGCACTCTCCCCGTGCTTCTGCTTCGCAGCCACCGCTGCGCAACTACTTAGCCACGGGTGCTCGCCAATCTAGGCCACAGATCCCCGTTTCCGCTAGCTCCAGCGAGGACAGCGAATACGAGATGACGGAGGAGGAGCTCGTCGTCGCTGAACAGGAGATGGAGGAGGACGCCGGCGCGGCGGACCGCGGCGCGTGGGCCGGTTCGTGGGTCTGTCAAGACGACATTGACTGGCTCTACCGGACCAGGCGTATTCCCGCCGGCGTCGTTGCTCGTCTCCCCTCCGCCGAACTGGCCCCCTCACCTAATCCGGGTGAGTTCGTTGTATTCCTATCCCACTTCCAACGGGGATTTGGTCTCCCGATGAGCGATTTCTTCCGCGATTGGGTTAGGACATACCACCTGCAGCCGCACCATCTCCCAGCGAACGCAATCACCTCTCTTTCTGCATTTGCCTCTACGATTTAGGGTTACACCGGACTATGGCCCACGAAGGAGCTGTGGATCCGGTTCTTCGGCCTCCGTCGCAATGTTGTCCCTAATATCCACGTTGAATCGGAGGACAAGCAGCTCACCCAGTTCGGAGCTGCCTCCATCTTGCCCTGGAGATTTTTAGTCTTTCCCCGGGTCACCGGGCTTGAATCCTGCAAAGGATGGGCCCGGACCTTCTTCTACATCCGGAACGAGGGTACCGAAGACTTGATTCGGTTCCTGCCCTACGCTCTGGGTCCACCTGACATGGATTTTTGGGAGGAGGTCCCCAAGAAGCCTACCGCTCTGGCCAACCAAGTTAACCAGAGGTTCGCGGAGCTGAAGAAGCTCGGATTGCGCAACGAGGATGCTATGATCACGTTCGTGCGCAACCGAATCTCTCCCCTCCAGAAGCGCACCCACAAGTTGTGCCATATGAGTTTCGACCGCGACCCCAACCGAACCTCCTCCTTCGAATTGAGCAACACAGAGATCTTTCGCCGAGTCAAGGCTCTTTTCACCACCCACAAGGATTTCTCCGCCGAATGGACGTGGGGAATCGAGCACTACTGTCGCGGCAGGCTCCCTCCCGCGGTAAGCTTCGCGGGGCAAACTTAACTCGGATGAAGTATGTGTCGGTTTTTGTTATATTTCTGACTCTGTTCTTCATGCTTTTTCTCAGCTATTCCTTCAGCAGACTCTCGAGGATGGTACGGATCCGACCCTTAAGTGGGCGCCGGACCGAGAAATCCTAGACGAGGAGGAGCCGGACCAGGAGATGTTCCTCCCTATGACCGATGCCACCATACGACCCAGCGGTAAATTCTCTTCTCTTAGAGATTGGCCCGATGATGAAGATGACTCGGATATCGACATGATTGAACCCGTTGAGGCTGTCCCTCTTTCTTTTGCCTTTCCGGCATCAGCTAACCCCGGTGGGCATGTCCACGAGGATCCTCCACTTGCCACGGGCGAGCCGGTTCCGGTGGCGTCAAAGAAGAAGCACGGAGCCGCATCAAGTTCTTCCTCCGGACCTTCTCAGCCCACTAAAAGGCAAAAGAAGGCAGGAGACAAGACTGCCTCCAAGCGAGTTAGCAAAGCCCCGGCACAGAGGGCCCGGAAACCCAAGGAGGTTGAAACCTCGGATGCGTAAGTCATTTTTCATTGCGCAACTCACTTTTCCTTGCATCGGGGTAATTTCACTCCTGACATCATTCTCTTTTGCAGGCCTCCTATGGAGGTCCCTCAGAGCGGATCGAGCATATCTTCTCCCCTTCGGTCCGGCCCTTCTCCTCCTCGTGACAATGAGTCACGCCCGCTGAGCCCTATTTCGGAGGGCTCTGCGGCTGCTCCGGGTTCCGCAGTACCTCATCAAGAGGAACGCGACCTCGGAGCGAGAGGGGTCGGTTCGGCCGAGGCGATGGCGTCACACTACTTCGGCATTGCCGCAACCAGCAACCACCGAGTCTATCACAACACCAGCACCAGCAGCAGCTCTAGTACCAGCAACCGAGCTAGCACCTGCCCCGGCACCAAGGAAACCAGCAACAGCTCCAGTGCCAAGTTCCTCTGCCTCTTCCGAGTCATCCTAGCCTTGGCGAGGAACCATTCCAGCAACTTCCAAAGGGAAATCCACCGTGGTTACTTCTTCCCAGCAAGCTAAAGGCAAAAAGGCTCTGGATGCCACCAAGTCTGCATCTGCCGAGGCTGGGCAGCGAACCCTAGCGTCAATGCTTCCTAAGAAAACTCCAGTTGCGAAGGATGTTCCTGCCGAGCCAACCGATGTGCAGCAGATGGTTCTGCATACCAACCCAGCTCTTGCCCAGATTGAGAGGAAAGAAGCGCACGCGAAGGGCTTGGTGGCACCCCATATGCCCACCGGTGAGCGGTACCCTCTGAGCCTGATCCAGTTCGTCATGAACTGGAACAAGGCGGAGTTCGTCCACAACGACGATCTCCCGGAAAAGTTTGGCCTCGCAGAGTTTTCCGCTCAAATGAATACCGCCGCTAAGGCAATTAACCTCACGGGGCGGATGATGGAGGTATGTTACTTCACCTTTTCCTTAGTATGCACTAGCAATATAACCATTAGTCCCCGAGCCTCCGGGGAAGTAACTTGTTACTCGGCCGGATGCTCCTTAGAAAACCAACGTAGCTGCATGTAAACTTCGAATATGCACACACCTAGAGCCGGGTTAAGTTCCACTTGGCCCGAATCTTGTACACTTCGAATATGCACACACCTAGAGTCGGGTTAAGTTCCACTTGGCCTGGATCTTGCACACTTCGAATATGCACACACCTAGAGCCGGGTTAAGTTCCACTTGGCCCAGATCTTGCACACTTCAAATATGCACACACCTAGAGCCGGGTTAAGTTCCACTTGGCCCGGATCTGGCACACTTCGAATATGCACACACCTAGAGCCGGGTTAAGTTCCACTTGGCCCGGATCTTGCACACTTCGAATATGCACACACCTAGAGCCGGGTTAAGTTCCACTTGGCCCGGATCTTGCACACTTCGAATATGCACACACCTAGAGCCGTGTTAAGTTTCACTTGGCCCGGATCTTGCACACTTCGAATATGCATCAAGCTAATTTTACGCTTCTGTACTCCTTTCAGGTAACCACCAATCGCCGGAGTACTGAATTCCAACGTCTGCTGGACACCCACAAGATGCTACGCGAAAAGTACGTTGCACTTGGTGCCGAACATGAAAAGAAGGGTAAGTTTCTCCCTTGGTACTTCTCCGTTTTTCTTCACCTTCTTCTGCCGAACTAATCTCCTTGTTCGGTTTCTGCAGCTGGGCTGGAGGCTGAAAACAAGATTATGCGAAAGAATTTGGAAGAAATCCAGGGTATGTCCTCTTTTGTTCGACCTCGCATTGTTTTCCGTTTCCTCCTCCCCTTGGCTCGGCAAACATTCACTCCTCGGCTCTGCCGGGTCAACATACTATTTCAGCATCGCTTGAGGATAGCGTGCCCGTGCCTGATATGATGCTGCATTTTCTCGAACAAGTAGGGCAACATCAAGCTGAACTGAAGAAAAAAGATGATGAGCTTGCTCTCCTCCGGAATAAGGACAACGAGATTGCCAAGTTCAAGGCTGAGATGGAGAAGATGAAGGCCCAACACAAAACCGAACTCAAAAAGGTTGGCCAGAGCTTCACAGAAGAGCGAGAGCGCCTCACTTTCCAGATCTCCAAGGACCAGGATCTGCTCAAAGAGTCCGACATCAAACTTGAGTCGGCAATTGCTGAGCTTGAGCAACTTCGGAAAAGGCGTGATGACTGCATCAAGGAGTTGACTCGGATTCATAGCCACATTTCTCGTAAGTTCCTTTCCCTTATCCGACACACTTCTCGGGTTATCTCAAATGCCTTTTCTTTACCTTCTTCCTTTGCCTTGTTTCCAGACCACTTTTCCGGGTTATCTCAAATGCCTTTTCTTTACCTTCTTCCCTTGCCTTGTTTCCAGGCCACTTTCCAGAGGGTACTGCCATTGCAAGCGCTGCTGTTGCCAAATTTCGCCGAGAGAGGGGTACTCCCGTCGCTCCTGACGGTGAGAGCATTCCTTTAGACATGGAGGACCTATTGGTCATCCTGTCAGCTCGTGTGGAAATCATCAAGAATTACGGCAAAGATCTCCTCGATGTTGCAGTCTGGATCTTCAACGCGTTCTGGCCTAGTGATAGAGCTCTGAAGAGGATCACACTTCTTGCCGAAAAACTGTCGAAAATCGAGACTCAGCTTGATCTCTGGAGAGAGTCCGCTGGGCGTGCCGTAGCTGATACCATCCTTCACCATATTCTCACATGGTACGAGAAGATCGACCTCAGCCTCCTTACACGCCGGTGCACCGGATCCAGATGGACCGATGATCCGGAGTGGGTAGCTCGGCGCCAGGCTTGCGCCTACAGCCTCGTCAAATATTCTCCTATTCATGACTGGATTGAAGGGCCGAGCTTCCTGGAATCCGCTAAGGACGAGCAAAATGAGAATGCTGAAGATGGGTCCGATGAGGGCGAAGAAGATGAAGCGTCAGATATTGAAGACATCGACGACGACGTCGAACCTGCTCCTCCTGCTGCTCCTTAGTTCTAAAAAACTTGAAAATTTATGAGATCCCCGGTATGCCAGGTGTAATTGTATGCCAGATATATGATATTTTACTACTACGTTTTTATGCCGGATTAACTTGGGCGTAGTCCCCGAGTCTCATTTTCTTGTTCGTCCAATTCTTTGGCTCGGTCTGTGTCTACCTTGATTTGGTTTTACGACTTACGAATCCAGGCTTCAAAAATTGTCTTAACAATACTTAGAAACTTTGAGGTTTGGCTCAAAATAATTCAGCATAATAACTTGAAAATAAATACAGGGTTAGTCCGAAAAACAAACGTTAGCTCGAATAAATTCGTTTACTTAGTCGTTTTTCGTGTGCTACGCAATTCCAAACTTGTTCCCTTGCTTGCCATGAAGCCAATTCTTGTTGGACAGCAGCAAGTCGAAGGGTTGGGTTTTTGGTGCTCACACATTACTAATCCGGGTTAAGTAGAATGACTTATTCCAGCTACCGCATAAGAAATTGCGACAAACATTATTAAGGCAGTCCCCGAGTTACTGCTCGAGGCGCTGCTATTTCATTGAGAAGCTCGGATACATACACTTCTTAGCTAAGTGTAGAAGGGACGAAGTAGTGCTACATTCCACGGTCGCTTGGATTCCTCTCCGGACCTGTCCGCCTTGTTCTTTTCCTGTGGCTTTGCATCTATAAGATAGTAAGAATCATTGTGCAATGCTTTGCTCACAATGAACGGCCCTTCCCATGGGGGGGATAATTTACGCATGCCAGCAATACGTTGTACCAACCGGAGCACCAGATCGCCTTCCCGGAAGATTCGGGGGCACACTTTCCGGCTATGATAGCATCGGAGATTTTGCTGATATATGGCGGATCTGGACAGTGCCAGTTCTCTCGCTTCTTCCAGCAGATCAACATCATTTTGCCGGGCTTCTTGCACTTCGGCTTCTGTGTATTGGGTGACCCTAGGCGAATCATGCTCTATGTCGGCTGGTAATACAGCTTCTGCCCCGTATACCAGAAAAAATGGCGTATAGCCTGTTGATCGATTCGGAGTTGTTCTTAAGCTCCACAGTACCGCTGGTAGTTCTTCTATCCAGCACCCCGCTGATCTTTGCAGCGGCTCAATGAGCCGGGGTTTTATCCCGGATAAAACTAATCTGTTGGATCTTTCCACTTGTCCGTTCGATGCGGGGTGGGCTACCGAGGCGACATCGAGTCGGATCTTCTTATCTCGGCCGAAGCGCGCAAATGCTCCTTCCGCAAAATTTGTTCCATTATCGGTTATAATACTATGTGGATAACCGTATCTCAAGATGATGTCTCTGAGAAACGTTATGGCCATAGCTCCATCACATTTTCTTATAGGTTTCACTTCAATCCATTTTGTAAACTTATCCACCATGACCAAAATGTGTGTCATGTTTCCTCTCGCTGGTTTGAACGGGCCAACCATATCCAAGCACCATACAGCAAATGGCCACGTGATTGGTATGGTCTTGAGTTCCGACATAGGCATATGTGTCTTGGTGGTGTACCTCTGACAACCATTGCATTTTCTCACCAGATCTTCTGCTTGTTCCAAGGCACTTGGCCAGTAGAACCCATGCCGGAACGCCTTTGCCACCAAGGCCCGGGATGAGGCATGATGCCCACATTCTCCTTGGTGTATATCTCGGAGGATGTCAAGCCGTTCTTCCGGGTCAACGCATCTTTGGAGAACATTGGTTACACTCCGTTTGTATAACTCGGAATTGATGATTGTGTATGCTTTTGCTCTCCTCTGAGTTTGCCTGGCTAACACCTCCTCAGCGGTTAACGTTCCGTCTTTCAGGAATTGGAATATAGACAGTTGCCAAGCTGGTATCGCTCGTGGAGGAAATATCTCCTCATCAATTTCCATCTGATCCACCGGCATAACTTCAGCCGGATCACGCTGAGCAGTGCCCGGGTCTAGCGAGGTAGTCCCTGGGTTTGCCGAGGCAGTCCCCGGGTCTGCTGATGCAGTCCCCGGGTTTTGCGTACTACCTCCCGTGCCAATGTCCATGGGCTCAGCTCCGGATTTCGTATTTTCCGGGACATAGATCGAGTCAGTTCCTGGGGACGGCCTGATAGATGGTTTCCTGAGGTGTTCCAATGCTACACCTGGTGGAATCGCCTGTCTGGTCGATTCGAGCTTCGACAACATGTCGGCAGCCTCGTTTTCCGACCGGGGTACATGGTGAAATTCACACCCCTCGAAGTAACCAGATATCTTCTGCACGTGAAATTTGTATAGTGCCATGTTTGGATCCAGGGCGTCCCAAACTCCGGATACTTGCTGCACCACAAGATCCGAGTCGCCGAAGCATATTATCCGACGTATGTCAATCTCCGTTGCCACTTTGAGCCCATGCACAAGAGCCTCATACTCAGCGACGTTGTTCGATGCCGCGAAATGGATCTGCAATACGTACTTTAGCTGATCCTTCTTTGGTGAGGTAAGCACAACCCCGACGCCTAATCCGGTTTTGGTTTTCGACCCGTCAAAGTGCATCCTCCAGTAATTCGGATCTGGTGGCGGTGGTTCGTATTGTACCTCAGCCCAATCCACAAAAAAGTCCGCCACAACCTGAGATTTGATCGCTTCTCTTCTGTCGTATTGGGGCACATAAGGGGCTAGCTCAATTGCCCATTTTGCGATCCTGCCACTTGCATCTTTGTTACCCATTATCTCGGATATGGGAGCCTCACATATTACTTTGATGGGGTCCTCCTCAAAGTAATGCTTTAACTTCTTTGCCGCCATATAGACATCGTATGCCACCTTTTGAAAGTGTGGGTAGTTCTGTTTTGAGGCAGACAATACTTCACTCAGGTAATACACTGGCCTCTGTACCGACTTACCCTCTTCATCGCATTCCACTACGATTACCGCACTTACAACTCGGTTGGTTGCGGCAACGTAGAGCAACATTGGCTCCTTTGATAGTGGAGAGGCTAACACTGGTGCAGTGGCCAACATCTTTTTTAAGTGGGCAAAGGCTTCATCGGCCTGTCGCGTCCAAACGAATTTATCCGACTTTTTCATGAGTTGGTAGAGAGGCAGTGCCTTTTCTCCCAACCGACATACAAACCGACTCAACGATGCCAGGCATCCAGTGAACTTCTGGACATTGTTAAGACACTTCGGCAGCTCCATTCGTTCGATGGCTCGGATCTTAGTTGGATTAACTTCAATACCTCGGCTGGAGACGAGAAATCCGAGTAATTTTCCAGCCGAGACACCGAAGGTACATTTTTCCGGGTTAAGCTTCATCCGGAACCTTCTCAAGTTCGCCAATGTTTTCCTTATGTCGTCAAGGAGCGTTGTGCTTTCCTTGGTCTTGATAACCACATCATCCACGTATACTTGTACGTTTTGACCTATTTGGTGGTGTAAACATTTTTGCATACACCTTTGGTACGTTGCACCTGCATTACGTAAACCGAACGACATAGTGCGATAGCAGTAAGCCCCATACGGGGTAATAAACGTAGTCTTTATTTGATCATCCGGGTTCAGAGGTATCTGGTGGAAGCCAGAATATGCATCAATGAATGACAACAGTTCGCATCCCGCGGTTGAGTCTATGACCTGATCTATCCTCGGCAGTGGAAATGGATCTTTTGGACACGCCTTGTTCAGGTTCGTGTAATCGATACACATGCGCCAAACCACTGCCACGTTCAGATCGTCCTTCCTCTTTTCTACCAGCACCGGATTAGAGAGCCAATCCGGATATATTACCTCCATGATAAATCCTGCTGCTAGTAACCGAGCTATCTCGTCTCCAATGACTTTTCTCCTATCCTCGGCGAAGCGGAGGAGAGGTTGCTTCACCGGCCTTGCTCCGGGTCTCACGTTCAAAGAGTGCTCGGCCAACTCCCTCGGAACACCTTGCAAGTCCTGTGTAGACCAAGCAAAAATATCCCGATTCTCACGGAGGAAGTTGACGAGCTCGCTTTCCTATTTGTCAGTTAACCCGGCACCAATTGTTACGGTGCGCTCCGGGAACATGTTATCCACTGGAATCTTCTTGGTGTCCTTTGCGGCTTGAAATGAAACGTTGCCATGTGGGTTACTTAACATCGGCATATATTGCTGCGCGGACTGAGCTAGTGCCGCCACCTCTTGAATTTTTCTTTTCTCTCACGCAATTACGAGTGACTCGGCTAGGTTAGACCTGGCTGAAGCACACTCCATGGAACGTCGGAAATCTCCAGCAATGGTAATCACTCCATTTGGTCCGGGCAACTTCATCTTCAGATAACTAATGTGACAGCTTGCCATGAATTTGTTCAATGCTGGTCTTCCGAGTAACGCATGATATGCACTTTCCAAGTTCACCACCTCAAACTCCAGATTTTCAGTTCGGCAGTTATCCCTTGTGTCGAATAACACGTCGACCCGGACTTTGCCTATGGGCTCACAAGAAATGCCTGGTACAATGCCATGGAAAGTTGTTCTCGTAGCCTGGAGCATGTTCTCCGAGATGCCCAACTTGCGCATCGTATCTGCATACATGATGTTAATGCTACTGCCATTATCAATCAGAACCTTGGAGAACCTCACATTAATGTTCTGTCCAATGAATGTCGGATCCAGCACCAGCGCATACGAACCTGGACTCAGCATAAGTTTAGGATGATCTTTGATGTTCCAGGTGATTTCCCGATCCGACCAAGGCATGTACCTCGTCACTGCTGGCATGACCGCATTGACCTCCATATGTCGGCGCTGCAAGCTCTTTCTATCTGTTTCCTCGGTCGTGAACACACAATAACTCTAGTGATGTTCCCTGTACTCATTCCTTCCCTCGTTTCCGGGGTACCTCTGATCCGGTTGTTGCTGGTTTTCCACCTGATGCACTGCATCCCTTCTCTCATTGTTGTCATACCTCGGTGGAGGGGGAGGCAACATTAGCTGCTGCGTGTTTGCCCCGGAGAGTACTTGCTGCCGAGGTAACTCCTGCCGAGGTTGGTCATTCCGGGGTGCCTGAGCATTCCCCGAACCACCTTGTTCTATCTTACGCATCCACTCACATTGCCTCGTCGTGTGACCCGCTGGGCTATTCGGATTTGGCGTGTGAAACTTACACGGCTGCTCCAACATTGACTCGTAGGTATACCTCAGACGATCTTTCTTTTCCTGCCACTGTTTCTTCTGCTCCGGAGTCCATGTTTTCTTGCCATCATTTCTTGGAGTCCATTGCCCTCCTGTTCTCTGGCGTTGGTTACTCCCTCCTCCGGATTGATCTTGATTCACTGCTGCAACTTGTTGTGAACCGTAGCGATGGTCCGGCCTATCATCTCTCCTCTTTCCTCCAGGATGACCCGGCTCCATCCCTCTGATAGTATTCCTCGTTTGACTCGTTTGAGGTGAGCCTAGGTTGATTCGGATCGCCCAAAGCATACGAATCAGCAATCCGGATCATCTCCGCCAGCGTAACTGGCATTTTCCTTTGCAGCTGCATCCACAGCTTGCTGCCGTATCTGCACCCCTGCGCAAACCACGCTATGGCCTGCGACTCTATGACACCCTCACACGAGTTCCTCACGGTACACCACCGGGTCAAGAATTCACGATCCGTCTTGTTGGGTCTTTGCTTGCACATTGCCAGGGTCTGCGGTCTATTTAGTCTCTGATACGTACTTGAGAAGTTGCTGATAAACATTTCCTCAAAATCTATCCAGCAGTTGATGCTTCTAGGTGGTAAATTATTCAGCCATACTCTGGCCGGGCCTTCCAACATCTAGGGCATGTAACGTACAGCCCATCTCAAGTTGCCAGTTGCAATTTTCACCGCCGTAGCGTAGTTTATCAGCCAATCCTCCGGCTTGCTACTGCCGTCATACGTCTTCGTGCCTCTAGGTAACTGGAAATTTGGTACCGGCGGTTCCTTCATGATCCGGGGTCCAAAGCACGCTGGACCCGAAGGACCCTGACATTCGATCTATTCTGATCTGTACAGGCGATCCAGTTTTAACCTGGCATCATCCGGCATCAGATCCTTGCTTCCTAATCTTGACCCTATCACATGATAGTCCGGTCTGGGGTACCCTGCGTTCACCATCTCTGAATCACCGTCGTTGTATCGGTTTTGCTCTTGTCGTGCACCTCTCTGCTGCATACCTCGGCCGGCGCTTTGCTCTTGCCTTGGTATATTCCGCTACTGCAGTTGTCCTGCTCCTGCGGAGTTGTGCTGTCCGGCATTGCCGTTGGTAGCGTTCCCTTGATCGGCATTGCCTTGGTCATGATTGCCTCGGCCAGCTTCACCTCGGCTCACACTCTGTCGATCATCATTTTTCCGCACCTCTTTTTCTTTTCCCGCACGCGTTGGGTCATACGGGACAATCTGTTTGTTCCGTCGGGCCGAGGTTACTACCTCTTCTCTCCTTGGACCACCATGAGGCGATGATGCGTCTCCAGCGGACTTCTCCGGGTTACCCATCACCGAATGGACGATCTTGGAAGCTCCAGCTCTCTCCGGGTTAGCTCTCTGCAGCTCCTCGTTCTGCCTGTTCGCGATCCGAACCAGCTCGTTAACCCTGTCTTGCTGTCTTTGACGGGCCTCACCCGTCAGACCCTCTACCCCTGAGGTTTTTCGCGGGGTACTATACTTCGGCAACCCCACAGACAGATAGTTTTCCGACCCTTCTGCTCCATCATCACCTTCTCTGTTCATCTCGCTTATGAGATTTCTTCCTTTTACTTTTACTGCATCAACCTTTTTTGCCTTTGCGTACTCACGCAGAGTCATGTTCAGTGCCTGCTGAGCCGCGGCTATTTTCTTTGCGCCGAGTTTCCTCTAGCTCGGCCTGTGCCTGAGCCGGATCTACCACTGCTGCTACCGGGTTAGCCAAGCTATCCATTGCTTCCCTCAGTACGTTCTCAGGCCTCTCTAGTGGAGGTCCTCTACCTTTCCTCGGTGCCTTAGGTGTTACCTCCGGGTCTGGCGCAGGGTCCTTGCTTGCGCCTGCATCTGGCGCGGTCATCATCACCTCTGCATGGTCCGGGGAGCGAGCGATACGCGCCCCGCGAGCCACAGTGAGGGGTGGTTCCCCCGCATCGACGAGGCGACGCGGATGAACGCACGAGACGTCCACAGCAACATAGACCTTGTGCGCACCGAGCTTGACGAAGAGGCCGTTGCGCGGAAGCGGGCGCGTGCCGAAGCAGCCGGTGTTGTCGCTGACGAAATCCAGCGCTCCAAAGCGCTGAACGAGCCCGGAGACGACGCGTTCGCCGGTGCCGATGAAGTTTCCCGTCCGGATCTTCACCCCTGCTAGTGCCGCTAGCCCCACGGTGGGCGCCAACTGTCGTGGTGGTGTCACGGCAGATGCCATGGATAGGCTAAACGTGGGGACTAATATGCGCTAGGGGAATCCAGGGAGGGATAGTGGAGTGATTCTCCACACAGAAGTTTGTATTGCTATATCTTCAAGATTACAGGTGCTCCTTGAGTTGTATTGGCGAGAGGAGGAAGAAGAAGCTCTCTTTCTCTTGCCTAGATCTACAAGCCCTAAGGGATCTCCCAACCAACTAGTTCTCAAACAACCCCCTCTACCAGAACCCTAACCCCCTTTATATAGAGGAAGTTCGGTCCTGGCCTAGGGCATACGTGGAGGCATATTCCTAAGAATATGCCCCCTCCAAAAGTGGTAACCCGACCGGGGTACTTTTCCCCCGCGTCACACATGCTTTAGCGACGTAAGCCTCTACGGCGCCTGCGTCAGCCGACGTGAGCGTCGTCACCCTTGTCGGCCATGACCCGGTGGTCCCGCCCTTGCTTTATTCGCTCATGCAGTGCGTACCGGACCTTCTTTTTTGACTAGAGAGATTCCTTCCTTCTCCCAGAAGCTAAGCGAGGATCCGGATCATAGTAGATCCAGCCACACATGTTCCTGCATATAAGTTAGACAAGCACTCCTGACTTACTCCTTAAGTCGGATGAGACAATGTTAGGCGACCCCCCCTGCTCCGGGTTACTCCGTGATTCGGACTGCCTTGAGGTGACCCGGTCAGCATCCGCTTTGACCTTGCCGGACCTCGGCTAACTCGGCCGTTATACCCTGGAGTGACCCTACTCGGGGGTATCCCCCCAACACTAGGACAAATGGTTCATCTCTATATGCAAGGTTGTTGAGATCCACTGTTGTCATTCCGTATTTCTTGTCTACCTCAACCCCGCCTCCTGTCAGCTTGACCCATTTGCACCGAAACAAAGGAACCTTAAAAAAACGTCCATAGTTAAGTTCCCATATCTCCTCCATGTAACCATAATATGTATCCTTTTGCCCATTCTCGTCTGTTGCATCAAATCGGACACCACACTTGGGCGATCGTGTAAAATGTATTCCCATTTATCTCGTACGCTTGGAAAGTCAATATAGTCGAAGATGGTGACCTGGCCAACAAGTACAACTGCTCTCCAACATTTATGTCATTCATGAGATGTGACTGCAACCAACCGCCGAAAGTCCTCATATGTTCATCTCTAATCCAGGAGCCAGGCTTCCCTGGGTTGTTGGAGTGTACAATATTCTTGTGGTCCTTGATATACGGAGCCACCAAGGTGGAACTTTGCAGAACTGTGTAGTGTGCTTTAGTGAGAGAATGTCCGTCCATACATATCCTTGCTTTATTTCCTAGCGTTCCTTTTCCACTAATTCTACCCTCATGCCGTGATTCAGGAACACCGATGGGCTTAAGGTCAGGAATAAAGTCAACACAAAACTCAATGACCTCCTCTGTTCCATATCCCTTTGAGATGCTTCCTTCTGGCCTAGCACGGTTATGAACATATTTCTTTAACACTCCCATGAACCTCTCAAAGGGGAACATATTGTGTAGAAATACAGGACCAAGAATGTTAATCTCATCGACTAGGTGAACTAGGAGGTGAGTCATAATATTGAAGAAGGATGGTGGGAACACCAACTCGAAGCTGACAAGACATTGGACTACATCTTTCTGTAACCTTAGTAGACTATCTAGACTGATTACCTTCTGAGAAATTGCATTGAGAAATGCACATAGCTTCACAATGGGTACTCGAACATTTTCCGGCAGGAGTCCCCTCAATGCAATCGGAAGCAGCTGGGTCATAAGCACGTGGCAGTCATGAGACTTTAGGTTTTGAAATTTTTTCTCTGCCATATTTATTATTCCCTTTATGTTCGACGAGAAACCAGACGGGACCTTGATACTATAAAGGACTTCAAAAAAGATTTCCTTCTCTTCTTTGGTAAGAGCGTAGCTAGCAGTATCCTCAGACAACTCTGGATGCATGCCATCTCGGTCTTTTATATGTTGTTGGTCCTGCCGTGCTTCAGGTGTATCTTTGCTCTTCCCATACACGCCCAAGAAGCCTAGCAGCGTCACGCAAAGATTCTTCGTCAGGTGCATGACGTTAATTGCAGAGCGGACCTCTAGGACTTTCCAATAGGGTAGCTCCCAAAATATAGATTTCTTTTTCCACATGGGTGCATGTCCGACATCGTCCTTCGGAACAGATTGTCTACCAGGACCCTTTCCAAAGATTACTTTTAAATCCTTCACCATGTCAAATACATCATCACCAGTATGGCGGATAGGCTTACACCGGCTGTCTGCCTCACCATTGAAATGCTTACCTTTCTTTCTTAGGATGTGCGAGGGTGGAAGAAAATGACGATTCCCCAGGTACACATTCTTCTTACATTTATCCAAATATATACTTTCAGTATCGTTTAAACAGTGTGTGCATGCATTGTATCCCTTGTTTGTCTGTCCTGAAATGTTACTAAGAGCAGGCCAACCATTGATTGTTATGAACAACAATGCTCGTAGGTCAAATTCCTCCTACTTGTTCTCATCCCACACACGTACACCTTGTCCGTGCCACAACTGTAAGAGTTCTTCAACTAATGGCCTTAGGTACACATCAATGTCGTTGCCGGGTTGCTTCGGGCCTTGGATGAGCACTGTCATCATAATAAACTTCCGCTTCATGCACAACCAAGGAGGAAGGTTATAAATACACAGAGTCACATTCCAGGTGCTATGACTGCAGCTCTGCTCCCCAAAAGGATTCATGCCATTTGTACTTAGACCAAACCATAAGTTCCTCGCATCACCTGCAAAGTCCAGAAACTCTCTCTCGATTTTTCTCCACTGTGACCCATCAGCGGGTTGTCTCAACATCTCGTCTTTCTTACGGTATTCCATGTGCCATCGCAACAACTTGGCATGCTCTTTGTTCCTGAATAAACGTTTCAACCGTGGTATTATAGGAGCATACCACATCACCTTGGCAGGAACCCTCTTCATGCGGCGCTCGCCCTCAGCATCACCAGGGTCATCTCGTCTTATCTTATACCGCAATGCAGTGCATACTGGGCATGCATCCAAATTCTCGTACTCGCCGCGGTAGAGGATGCAGTCATTAATACATGCATGTATCTTCTGCACCTCTAATCCTAGAGGGCAGACAACCTTCTTTGCTTCGTAGGTACTGGCGGGCAGTTCGTTATCCTTTGGAAGCAACTTCTTCATTATTCTTAGCAACTTTTCAAATCCTTTGTCAGTCACACCATTCTCTGCCTTCCATTGCAGCAATTCCAGTGTGCTACCCAGTTTTTTGTGCCCATCTTCACAATTTGGGTACAACAATTTTTTGTGATCCTCTAACATCTTCTTGAACTTCAACCTCTCCCTTTCAGTTACGCATTCTTCCTGGGCATCAGCAATGGCCCGACTAAGATCATCATCGGGCAGATCTGATGCCTATTCTTCATCTTTTTCTTCATCAATGTCTTCCATTATAGTACCATCGTATTCAGGGTAGTCGTTGTCATTCTCTTCTTCGTCGTTGTCTTCCATCATAACCCATCTTTTTCCGTGCTTGGTCCAACAATTATAGCCGGTCATGAAACCGGACCGAAATAGGAGGCTGTGAAGGACTCTTGAGGAAGAGTATTCTTTATGATTCCGACAGACACCACATGGACAAGACATAAAACCACTCCGCTTGTTTGCCTCGGCCACAAGAAGAAAAGAATGCACGCCTTTAATGAACTCATTAGAGAGTCGGTCATCGTACATCCATTGCCAGCTCATCTGCAATATATAATTAATTAAGTACATCAAACATAATCATAATTAATTAGTACTAATCTAAAACCAGCAACCGGGACTAAAGATATGATGAACCTTTAGTCCCGCTTGAAGGCACCAACCGGGACTAAATGTGGATGTGGAGACAACATGTCGACACTATGTCCTCAGTGGGCAGCACTAAGCCAGTAAATTAAATGCCGATACTATTTTGGGTGGGTGGCAACACTATGCTAGCGCGAGTGTGTCGACATTATGTCATCAGTGCCCGACACTATGTTGTACTGCTTAATCTATAAATAGGTATGCATTCTTGTGAAGAACTGCAAGATGGTGTGTGAGACCAGGGACACCACTACGGCGGAGCTTCTCGAAGATGTCTTAGGATCTCGTCCTCAGACATCTTCGAGGAGCTCGCCGTAGAGGCACTCTCTAATATGTGAAATTAGTTAGCTCCACCAGCATACTGATTTAGCTAGAGAAGATATAAACCGAAAGATGGCGTGGGAGAGCACGGACACCACTACGGCAGAGCTTCTAGAAGATGTCTTAGGATCCCGTCCTCAGACATCTTCGAGGATCTCGCCATAGAGGCACTCCCTAATATGTGAATTGTGATGTCTTCTTATCAAGCTTTTATGAATTAACCCTATCTTTGTTACAAATTTTTCAGTTTGTTGAACGCAGGTAGACGAAGAAGGATATTTTGCCCAGCTAGTTAGTTAGTTAGAATGATGAACTCACGCATGTGTGTGCTTCTAAAATCAATTTTCGAGACTCTATGTGCCAAAACAAGATATATATTGATAGAATAATCCACATATTGTGATATTTACCTTAGAGTTCCTTACATTAATAGAAGATAGATAGAATCTAAACATTGATATCATGCTATCACTGCAAAAATTACTACCAAACTAAATCCACAAATCCATCTATAAGATAGAGCATGAAATGAGCTAATATAGCAATGAGAGTTCAAAGGATGAAGTTGCTCACCTTTTAGAACCTTTGGATAGATGGGGCACCACAAAATCTAGACAAATCTTGAGGAAAAAAAGGGGCATGAACTCGAGCTTGAAGCAAGAAAGAGAGAGAGAGAGAGAGAGAGAGAGAGAGAGAGAGAGGAGAGCCACCAGCTTGAATGGTGGCTCGGGCAGGGGAAGAAGAAGATATAGCTAGACCTTTAGCCCCGGTTCGCGTCTAGAACCGGGGCTAAAGGTCCACCTTTAGCCCAGGGTCGTGTAACAAACCGGGGCTAAAGGGTCTGACGCCCGACCCGGCCTGCCTGAAACCCTTTAGCCCCGGTTTATTACACGACCCGGGGCTAAAGGTCCCGTTCGAACCGGGGCTAGTGTCTACCACCCCCCTGGGGCCAGTTCTAGCCGTTGGACCGGGGCATTAGTCCCGGTTTGTAGCAAAACCGGGGCTAATACCCTTGGACCAAAGGTCTGTTTTCTACTAGTGAAATCCGGCATAGTAGACATCTGCGACCGAAGAAATGGTACTTCGTCTAGTCAAGCTATAACATGACTGTGATTGTCGTCAAAGCTTTTGACAACCCAAACTCCACTGGATAGATCACGCTGAGATGAGCATTACATTTGCAGCGAGTCTCGGGTCTCAGCCTACGGCTTTAGCCTTCCTATGTTAAGAGTTTCTCCTAACGTTTGCCTGGCCTAGAAACAGACATACCGTCTTAACTGTATTTCTCCCTTATGACCTTTCCCTCGCTTCAAGAGTTCCGTTTGAATGATTTGCCATACTCTCTCGCATAGCTATTGTACCAGACGAAAGCCGCCGGTACGAAATCAAATATCATGTCCAATATTTTCCAGTAGTTATCCATTAAGATTTTCTTATCTTCGTTACTCACAACGGCTCAGTCTGCTTGCCCATGATGTTCATGCTCACTGTGAGCACCGGATATCACATACAAAGGTAAAGGCAAATAACACCTTTTTGCAAAAAAAAGACAAATAACACCTATAAGATGGCGTTTCATAGGTAACATTCATTGCTTGTCAATGTAAAACTATCCACAAAACTCGCTCCTATTTTCCAAGCTCGATTCCTCCTGACACAATGATTCGACACCATATTCATCAAACCCAACTTCCATTTCTGAATACTCGTTATATTCACCCTCGTCATGACCACCTAGCACCTACACAACGAAAATAAGAGAATGTAAGTTGCCATTTCATTGATTCCTTTCATTGCTTGTCATTTAAAAAATATTCAACATACTTCACTTGTGTTTTCCGAGTACGCCGACATGGGATCGTTCAGCCCCTTATTGTGACCACCAATGTGGCCGTCCTCGGGAGTACATCATCATAGGTCCTGGATCTGGATCTCCTCCCCGAAGAATCATTGTCGCCCATGTATCCATTATCGTTGTCGTTCCGAGTGAGATAGAGTTACCCATCTCTCCAAAAACTACGACTAACATCACATAGTGAATCATCGAGATATAATTAGTATCGACATACACCATACGGACAACACATAAAACAATTTCGCTTGTTTTCCTTGGCCAGAACAAGAAAAGAATGCACGCCTTTAATGAACTCGCCAGAGTATCGATCAACATACATCCATGACCAGATCATCTGCATTATATAAGTACATCAAAAGCAATCACGATATTAAAATTAGTACCGGTCTAAAATTTCTACTCCATCTGTAAAAACTATGCTCTGATTTAAAAACTTTCTACTCCATCTTTAGTCCCGGTTGATAGATCTTTAGTCCCGGCTGGAGACACCAACTGGGACTTAAGGGCTTGCGGCAGGACGGATCTGGCGCGAGCCTGTTTAGTCCCGGATAGTGTCTCCAACCGGTGCTAAGGATGGACCTTTAGTCCCGGTTGGAGACGCCAACTGGGACTAAACGTTTAGATTTATTTAATCGTGGATGGAGACACTATATCATGGATGAGTGTCAACACTATGTCGTGAGTGACGGCACTGGGCCGTGAGTGTCGACACTAAATATGGACCTTTATTCCTGGTTGGAGACACTAAACTGGACTAAACATTTAGATTTAATCATTTAATCGTGGGTGGCGATACTATGTCATGGGTGAGTGTTGACACTATGCCGTGAGTGGCGACACTATGCGATGGGTGGCGGCACTATGTTATGGGTGAGTGTCAACACTATGTTGTGGCGTTTAATCTATAAATAGGCAAGATGCATCCTTGTGAAGTAATAAACTGCAAGATGTGGTGCGAGAGGGACACCACTATGGCGGAGATTCTCGAATATGTCTTAGGATCCCATCCTCAAACATCTTTGACGATCTGGCTATAGAGGAACTCCCATATATGTGAAATTTGTTAGTTCCCGGGCGTATTGATGGTGCGACGGAGACACTACTACTAGAGAAGTTATAAACTACAAGATGGTGCGCCAGGAAGGCGTCTAGCTGAAGGAGTTTCTCGCATCTCTCAAAGTAATGACAAGTGCATCACATCCTGTTACAATATTCTGTGATAACTAGGCATCGATCAAGGTTTCAAAGAATCCGAAGTTTCATAGTAAAAGCAAACATATATGAGGGAAGGTGTCATTTTATTCATGATGTTGTTAATAGGTTAAAGACAATTCATTCGGAATATTTGCCTAGTGTGGACATGGTTGTCGATCCACTGACTTAGCCTCTTAGTCAGGAATAGTTTAGTAAACATGTTTCAAACATTGGTCTTCGTTTATGAAATTAATTTTTTTAGCCAAGTGGGAGATGTAAGAATTATAATGCCTGGCTTGCAACATTTGTACTACATTATTTATTCCCTAGAATCTCAATATGGAATTCACCATTGCGTTTGAATATTTCTTGTTGTACTTAAAAGGAATAATGTTTAAGGAAGCCGGTTAGTGATGTATAATGTAATGGAATAGTACTACGTATAAAGCCCGGGCATGGTATTATCAGGAAAGCCGGGTTGTTTCATATGTTAGCTATATGAATTGACTAGAAAACATGCCCGTGTCGTTGCATCAGGAAAAAAACAAACACAACAAAATGTATATTATCTTCTTTTAAATGTGTTCCCTTCTTCCCTCATCTTTTTGGCCATGTTGCCACTACAATTAAGGCATATCTCATCCATGGTTTTGTTGATGTTAACCGAGTATGAAACTGGCATGAACTTGTTGAAAACGAACATGAAGCTGTGCAACGGCATGTTGCTGTCGGTCTGCGTAGGCGATGGCTCAATCATTCACGCTGGACGGGGGGTGGATTGTGTGAAGACGAAGCTGCTGACCCGGTGGAGTTTCCTGTTCACACCGCTAGAATCTCTTATCTTATTCCCTATCCCTGCACCGGTCACTTCCCGTAGTGTCATGTTGTCGGCAATCTCAACGTCGCGCAATCTCGATCTTCTCGCAAAGGATGACGTGGTTGGCCATCGTGGATCTCAGTGCTACACCTCCTCCATGCATAAGTGACAGGTGATCAGCTTCTCCCGACCATATGGTTGAGCTCGTCCACGATCTCGCGCGCATGCACTTGGCCCAAGGTTATGTGTGGCAGAATAGGAGGAGAAGCAACATGCCCTCGCCCAAGGCCAGCACTCGCCGAGAGACGTACGCCACAGAAGTCACATACGCAAAACACGAAAAGTCAACTCGTTATGAATCGCTCGATATAAAGCAGTGCCTACACTACAGGACGCGACTCTTTATTTGAATTTGATTTTTGTCAAAATTTGAAATGCAAAATTTTTTAAAAAAAATATGTGCACTTAGAACTTCAAGTTTCACGAAAAATGAATATTTTAGGTGGCTTTTGCAAAAGGACAAAATTTAGTGCTAAAGTAATGTGCTCCACGACGCCAAAATTGTCTTTTTACACAGCACATAAAACATATCGGTTTTCGGTGGAATGACTTTGTGTGCACCCACTGGTAAAAAATGGGCCTCTAGTCCCGGTCCGGAACTGACTCTAGTCCCGATTTCAGACCCGGGATTGCCAAATCGGGACTAGAGACCCCTGTCTCTAGTCCCAGTTTGCTACCGACCAGGACTACTACAGGCCACCCAGGGCTACCACGTGGCAGCGGCACCTCAGCCGGGGCTGGAGGACCTCTAGTTCCGGGCCGTAACACGACCCGGGATTAAAGAGTTCCTGCCGCGGCAGAAAATCGTGTGTTTTCTCTTCAGCGGCACGATTTTGTGGTTTCCTTTTTGTTTTGTTTTTTCCATTTTATTCTTTTTAATTTGTGTTTGATTATAATTTCAAACATGTTTCCGTACTACTACATACACAGTACATGTTGATGCATATATTATTAATATTCGATCTCTTACGAGCATACATATACAACTATTTAATTACATGGAGAGATAACATACTGAGTTCGCATATTACATGGAGATCATATTGAGTTCACATATTGAGATCACATATTACATGGAGATCACATATCGAGTTTGTCGTCCTGCACGTAATGTTCTCCCCTTGGATCAATGATCTCCCTCAACAAATCCCGCCAACTCCTCTTGAATACCTCGTATGCGCTGTTCTGGCTCGAGATTGTCCCACAAATGGTCTATATAAGTTGAAGGAACTCCGCGCTCACTGGTCAACTCGCGAATGTATTCATAAACGTAGTATCCACATAAATGAGTCCCCCATGATTGCTGCAAACCCTTCACCGGTATATAAGTTAGCTTCTCTTTGAATTCTGCTGGCGTTTCATTTCTGAACCGTGTCCAACATCTAGTCGGCAAAGAAAATGAACAAAAGAGTCATTAATTACTTGATATCAGGATATGAACGAAAGAGGCCGATATAATGCGATAATGATTGAAATTACCTATGGAGCATTGCTTTCATGTCGCTCTAGTGCTCTTGGTCCCAACTTAATGGGTCAGTGACTTCAACTTAGGACTTGTCCACTTGAATGTTTATCAAGAATCCAGTGGTACATGTGGACGTTTACATAAGAAGACATGCATAAATCATCCATAACACTTAACATTGAGTAAGTAATAAAAGAATGTGTATAAGACAGAAACACTCACTTAAAGTTGAAAGAAAATAGTATATCCTTATAGTAATTATACTCTTTTAAAAAGGTGGAGATGTCTTTGAAAACGTCTTCGGGGTGATTGTCTAACGTATATTGATTAACGATATACGGGTCAATGAACCTAACGTTATTTTTTCTAGCTCTTTTGCATTCAAATATCTCCATTATGCATCTTACAAAAAGGATAAATAGTCAGGATAATATATTATATGCAATGAACGAGCTGAGATAGAGACTTAATTACAGAAATAAATCACTTACAGACAATAGCAACCAAGAATAGATTTGTCGAGGGCGCGATTATTGTATAACTGAAACAGTTCATTCATTTGAATCTGTATCGAGTAAGGTTTGAAGGATTCTCCTCTCTAACATCTGCCGAAATCCATTCTTTTGAGTGCTTCCTTCATGCTTGCACCATGTACCAGTCGTGCAGACTTCGCATATGTGTTGATAGCCTTTGGTATTCCTCATGACTGACCAGAGGCTGTCCTTTGACATATTTCCATGCTGTCTCACCCATTGACGTGTCTTCATAGCCACAAAATTGACCAAGAGACATACCTTCTTTGGTTGCAGCAACTTTGGCATGCGCTACAGTGATACCCATTTGTTTAGCAGCAGCTTTGACTCTAGGGTTCAATAATTCCATGTCCTTATCCATATCGGCTCTGAAGTCCTTGTCGATATCGGAACTCACTATGAGCGGGGGGAGGGGGGCGATTGATTTTTTTGTTGTTCGAGCTGGGCAATTTGTTTCCCGCGTTTTGCACTTGTTTTTGTGTTCTGCTTAGACTTCGCACTTTTTGCCTGCTTAATAATTTCACGGTCATAGTCAAAATGCAGATTCATCGATATCTGGGATGGTTGCTCAGTGAAGGACCTAGCCCAGTTTTTGGCTTTTCATCAAATACCTACGGTGGCTTGGGCATTTTTGGTGCAAAAAAAGTCTTATTGTTGGCATCTAGTACCACGGCGTTTTCCTCATCAGTCATGTCATAAGGTCTCTTGGAAAGAGCCGGCGGGATGTCGACTATCTTCGCCGTACGACCTTTCTTCTGAGTGAGGTGCGGGGGAGCAGCGACCCTCCGTTTTTTCAACTGTGTAGTATTGCGCAGAGGCGTAGATCGAGATGTACTCGCGCTGCGGCGATTGACATCCTTCTCGTCAAGAGGTGGACTTGGAGGTAGACGATAATCGGGGGGATGGACTTGGATTCCTCGGATTTGTTAGACTTTGAGGTTGACGATCCGGGGGGGTGGACTTGGATTATTCCAGTTGGGAGTCGGTGGCCTTGGCGCCGAGCCTGGAAACTTGATGTACTTCTTCTTCCATAGAATGATGCGGCGCTTGACATCTCCCAGTTTCCTAAGGCCTTCAGGTGTACCGATGTCAATCTCTAGGTCCGAAAAATCCTCCACTACGTCATCCACCGAGACACGAGCATAGACAGGTGGAATCAGAAGTGAATGGTGGAGTGCTCCAGGTACATAAGGTAAAGTAGTGCTAATCGCCACCTTCAAGGAAAGTTTGTTCGTTAGCTGATGTAGCTCACATTGTGTCATCTCTCTGACATCATCCACGGGGTAGCGAGGCGCCGATGCATCATCCAGTAGTGCTTGATCATCAGCCCAGACCTCCGTGGAAGCCACGCTGCTTCTCCGCTGGCTATGATCCATTGCAGGATCATCACGCTGAGATGACCTTTGGCTAATTGCTTCCACCACCTTCTTCATCCCAGCTAGGTCCTCTTCTATCTTCCTGATCCGGTCTGCCTCCTGGTCCTTCTGTGTCTTACGGCTTCTATAACTGTCATCGTACTCGGGAAACCCTTTCTTCCACGTAGCACCGGCGTATTTGCCTCATGTTCGTCCACCCTTTTCAGGATTCTCGAGGGCGCGTGTCAGCACGTCTACATGCATGCGTTAATGACTGCATCCTCTACCGTGGTGACCAAACCAGCGACCGCTAGAAATCCCGGCGCCAACTCCGGCGAGACCGGACTTATCACCGGAAATGCCAGTCTACGCACTGTGAAGGGTTTGATGCCCAGAATATTCCCTCCTACCTACCCGTTCGCCCTTAGTACTATAAATAGCCCCCGTGTGGCTTAGATCTAGGCAAAGTTAATGATGAATTGAGGCATGTGCCAAACCCTGGATGGGAACCCCCTCTCTATAGTAAATCTATGAGTTATACAAGGCCATGGAATCGGTGCCCTGCTCCAACGCTAGTAGAAAAAGGGCCTTCCATCCGAAGCGCTGGATTCGGTCGTGTCTGGGCCTGGGACTAATGTACCACTAGTCCCGGTTCCAATGGCTAGTACCCCCGCAGGGGCACGGCCAGCTCTAGTCCCGGGTCAAACGGGACATTTTAGTCCTAGTTGGTGGCATCAACCGGGACTAAAGAAAACAGCAAAAAAAAATCTCGGGTTCTGTCGTGGTAGGAAAACGGGCAAAAACCCCGCCGTGGCAGGAGAACGGTTGTCCACCCCCCCCCCCCCCCCCCCCCGCGATAGGATGACATTTTCTAGTTTCAAAATCATGCCAAAAAATTATAAAAAATTCCAAAAATAAAATCCTTCAATCTGTAGTTATATTAAGTGATTTAGTTGTTACAAAAATTAACAAACATGAATTTCGACATAATTTGCAAAAAAATGTCATGAAAACTTCAAATGGCCACAACTTTTGCATATGATGTCAGAAAAATATATGACCTATCAAATGTGCAGAAAAAATTTCTAGTTCGATTTCAACCGCCTTAGGCCGTTTTGGATTCTTTTAGATTTTTAAAATTCAAAAAGGAAAAAAAGTTATTTAAAAAAATAAGTAAATTTTTATGTCTTATTTGGATTCCTCACATTTTTCTGATAATAATGGATATATTATTTGTTGAATTTTGATTTACAGATTTAAAGATGTTATTTAATGCGGTACGAAATGAATAAATGGCAAAAAATAGGTAAAATATTATTTTGAATAGTTATTTTGTTTCCATTTGAATAAAATATTATTATTACTTATTTATTATTGTTTATTTAAATAATTGTTTGTAAATTCAAAAAATAAAGATGTGTGACATATTGATAAGAGTTAATAGGATTGATATGGTAGTGTTGACAACAAGGTACAATTTCCCTCGCGCAAGGTCATTTTGATAGAACGGAGAAGTTAAGCGAGCTAGGGATGGATTAGTGTCAGGATGAGTGACCGATCAGAAAGTTTGACCATGAGTGTAATTTGATCTAAGATTACTTGGTGCTAAAAATATTACAAGTTAGAGATTAACGAGTTGGTGTTACCAAGTGAGAGTTAAACAATTCAAGAAAAAATTCAAAAAAAAGTTCGAAAAAAAAACTTTAATCCGAGTAGTGTTACGGCCCGGGACTAGAGGTACTCCAGCCCCCGCCGCGTTGTCGCTGCCACGTGGTGGCCTCTAGTCCCGGTTCGTAGCAAACCGGGACTAGAGATAGGGGCCTCTAGTCCCGAATTCGCAGTCCCGGGTGTGAATCCGGGACTAGAACTCGTTACGGCCCAGGACTAGAGCGTTTGGTCTCTCCTTGTCAAGAATTCTAGTAGTACTAGGTCTCTCCCCTTTGGAATTCTACTTGGTTGCTACTCTCTTCTTGATTTGAATTCTATCATCCGCTTGCCGATCTCTCCTTTGGTGATTCTACCGCAAGGTCTCTCGCCGAGAATTCTATTGAATTGGTTTTTCGAACCAACGGGAGCAAATCGAATAGCGTGTGTTTTGGCGTGTGTTTATATCTTTACCTTGCATTAGAGTTGCGTTCCTCGTGTTCATCGCGTGTTCCCTTACTCCCGGCCTCAAATCCATGAAGATCGGGCCACCCCAAGGGTAAATCCACAAGGAGACCCATATCAGATTTTTTGCATGGTGTGTTGCGCCTAATCACACGGTTGATTCTAATTTGTTCTAATCTAACTTCCTTTTGATCTGGCTTTAGATTAGCATATTTCTTCCTTTTCTATGCACATTGTTTTATCCTTTGTTTTGGCTTTAAATCTGCATATTTCTTTGTCTCTCTATTTGCTTTGTTGTGCTTATAAGGTTCACGACGCTTCTTCAGTCTTGCATGCTTCTCTTTATCGGTCATCTGTGCATACCGCTCTCTATCACTTTTCCTTCTTTGTTCTTTAACATCCATGATTTGAGATTGCAACTGAAATTGTGTGCCTGCATGATAGAACTGATACAGATATATAAATGATAAACAAAATAAAAAATGTCTGCAAGACAACGAGTGAAATGAATAATCAATGAGCCATAACGAGCTAGAAATGAATATAGAACAGGGTGTGTCATTCCATCAACATCCCCACCGTCTTGCCAAAACCTCCAGGAATATACTAAATTTCTAACACAAGCAGCCTTGCCGTCTCACTCTATCTCATGTGTTGATATGGTTAATTTTATTTAAATACTCTTTATATGATACATAATTTTACTATAAAAAAGTTAGTCCTACAAAGCTATAAAACCACGCTAAAATTTGTTCAAATATCAGCCGAAACGTACCTACATGTGAGGTTTGGTGATCGTCGTTCACAATCTAAATACTCTAAGTGCTTTACTACATATATACTCCCTTTGTTTTATAATATAACACTTCTTAGCAAGATAAAAAAATTACTACAAATGCTTATATTATAAAACGGAGGGAGTACTAACATAAGACGGGGGCCTTCATGGAGAATGGAAGGGGCTCAACCGTGGAAAAAATTACATGTAAATGGCAAGTTCATATCTCTAACCAAAGTAAAATCCCTACAAGACAACGAGTGACAAAAATAATCAGTAAACGAGAATGAGCTAGAACCAACTATAGACCGGTGGTTCTATTTGGTCAACATCCCCACCCATCTTCTATTTCGTGTTTGCTACCGTTAAATAATTTTAGTACTAAAGATAAGTTAGTCTATGCATTGCTACAATACGCACGATACAGTTTGTACAAATATCAAATGGAGTTACTCCCTCCGATCCAAATTAGTTGACTTAGAGTTGTCTAGATTCGATTGTATCTAGACATGATTTAGTATTAGATACATCAATATTTTAACAAATTGGAGTCAACTAATTTGAGTTGGAGGGAGTACAATATGCTAAAGAGAGGAATCATATACGGAGTAAGATAGAGGGTACGGTGTGGCCCAAGAATAGAGTTAGAGGGTTGATTGGCAAAACTACCACTAGTGGAGAACGGGTCTTTAGTCCCGGCCCGTAAGGGGCTTTAGTCCTGGTTCTGGAACCGGGACTAGAGAGGCGGGACTAAAGGCCCACCCACTAGTCCCGGTCCGCTTACCAGCTGGGACCAATGGGCGTCCACGTGGCCGCCCATGTGCGCGTTAGGTCCCCCCCCCATTAGTCTCGATAGGCACTTTCTCTGCCGCGGCAAAGAATTTATTTGGTATCTTTTTTTTTCATTTCAAAATAGTTTTCTACGCTACCACATACCGTACACGTTCGTGCATATATAAGATAACTTCTCTTAAGATCGAGCATACAAATACATACATGATAGTTACATGGAGATCAAAATTATCGGGACTAGAGACCGTCTATTCAATTACATGGTCGGGAATCATCGGTAGCGCCTATTCCCACTAAATTCTCCGGCGTCATCTATCATCTCGTTCATCAAGAATCCTGCCAGTTCTTCAGCAATTCCTAGTACGTGTTGCTCTGGTGGAGCTGATCCCGCATTATCTCGAACTATAGAAAAAAAGGAGATCAATATGAATATCAATCATGATAACAAAAAGTGACGGTAATAAAATAATGTTGTGAATGTATTGCCTACATCGACTCTATAATCATTGAGCTCAGTGTAAACATGCGAATAAACTCGCAAACGTAGTGACATGGGTATGTCCAATAGGCACTCAACTACAATCTACCTGGTGCGGCTCGACGAAAGGCCCACTCGACGAATCGCCAAGGTCCACGACACCCATAACGGTTCGAGTGGTATGAAGCCCATATGGGCACGGACTCCCAAACGCACAAGACAAGGAAACCTCAAGACTAGAATTTGAATCTAACTTGTAACCAACTCGTATTGGTACCTGAGACCTAGCCTCCCCATATTTAAATGCTAGGAGGGTCCAACGAAAAGGCAATCTCTCAATCGGAACTCCCACAATAGACAATAGATCTAGACGCCGCAATAGACAATAGACAGATCTTCGATCTCCCATACGCCAGATCCAATCTGTGCGATACCGCCATCGGCGACATTGTAATCCTTCGGATCATCATCAATCAAGAGCAGACAAGCAGGAGTAGGGTCCTCTACGAGGCCTGAACCTGGGTAAACCTTGCGTCCCTGTGTGCTTGTTTGCTAGCCGTACCGAGATCTCCAGCGCTCCCCAATTCCTCGAACCTAAGTCCATAACAATGGTAATTGATGAGTTAAACCCTCATCAATTGGCGCCGTCTGTGGGAAAAGGGAGTGCTGATGTTGCGATCTTGATGGCCCTATCACCAGCAATCTACGATTCGCCTATTTCTGTGGAACAGATCTACTTCGGCTCCCCATGCGTCATCATCTAGGCGAGATCACTCACCGTTAACGGCGGCCAGATCACATCTGGTTGATCCATCTGCGTCGAAGCGCACTCGGCGGAAGTCGCTACAATTCTTGCGTACACGGTTGCGGTTCCGTGTTACATTGGGTTGCGGTCTACCTTGTGAGAAGTGGACACCGAACTCGGCCATGACCACGGTGTGCTGGTATACGTTTGCATGCATCTGAAGTGTACAGGAAGTAGTCAGGCCAAGAAAATATCCATCGGAATTAATCGGCAGAGCAAACGTGCTGCGCGCAATGTGAAGAAAAAGCGGTCGCGTGTTTGAGCTGAACTGCTAATCCACGAGTCATGTTTCCCTCCATATATAGAATAGAAGAAAAGAAAGAAGTGACTCGAACTGAATCAGCTACCAAGTACCAAGGACACGCAAGTGCAACTTCATGGGAAAGATGAAAAGAGAAATCGACCAAGGTCAGCGTTGTGTCCGTGCACCAAGTTCCGATGCAATCTGGTTAAAAAGGAAGAAAGAAATAAAATAAGGAAGCTACAAGTATGTCCTAATCGACATGTACAAGATCGAATCTTGCGGTTGGGTTACGTGCGTGGATTATTTCGGCCAAAGCCATGCGCACATACAAGTTGAAAAATAATTACACCTGCAAAGCTCCAATCAAACCAAATCAGTGGACAAGACGTAGCAGACAGATCAAGATAGTTTTCAGTCACGACCAGCGGAAGCGCGTACCACAGGCAGACTGAGTTAAATCTAATTGTGTCTTGTGACCGTGAAAACCAATCAGGCATCATGGAAAGTGACATTGGTATCGGCAAGGTAGCCGACGCTATGTCCACTCTGGTCCGCCGTGTCGATTACGTGTCCACCACGTGACTCCATCCATGCGCGACTCGCCGCCACATCAACTCTGTCCGTCCCATGGACTACTACAGTATTTGGATGCGGCGAAGCACCGCCGCCATCGGCTCCGACGACCTGATGACCACGTCGACTCCTTTCGACGGTGGCCCGCTGGACTTGTCGAGTCCATCCACTGTGCCGATCCCCGTCCATCGGTGACCTGTCGACTCCATCCGCTACATCGGCTCTACGCCCGTGGATTGCGCCAACTCCCTTGCGTGACCTACTGCGGTCTTGAACCCCGACGATCTGCTCCACTATTCGACTATGGCGACCTTCTGCGATCTTCGGTTGCAGTAAACTGCCACCACCATCGATTTCGATGACCTACTGCCGCATCAACCCCGGTACATCGTACTGGCTCTAGAACGCCGCCTCGACTACATTGACCACATAGAATCTACACTCGGGGGCTCTATCGACTCCGCCACGAGGCTTGCTGCGTCCTTCGGCTCCAGCGACCCGCTGTGGTCTTTGGATACAGCGACTCAGGGGCTCCCTCAGCGTCGGTGACCCGGTGCGGTCTTCGACTCCGGAGACCCGCTGTGATGTTTAGCTTTAGCCACTCGGGGGCTCCCTCCTCTACAGGAACCCTCTGCGTCATTTGACTCCACCACACGACCCTCTTCGGTCCTCGACTTCAGCGACTCGGGGTCTCCCTCGGCACCGGTTGCATCGACTCCGCCACGCGTCTCGTTACCACATCACCTACGTCCGCGGCTGCATCAACTTTGTCCACGACAACTACCCATAAAGCTAAGTTCTCTATTCACATATGATTTATTTCTTACTTTAATCGCACTCGAAACACTCGGGGGGTTGCGCCCTCCTCGAGTAACCTAATGTGCCGTCGACTCCCTACACTCGAGCACCTCTTACGCGACAGCCTGAGTAGCTGATTCTGTCTGATCGTCGAATCCTTGAACTCCGAGTGCCTCGGCAAGGTACTGAGACTAACGGTAATCAAGCTAACGAAAAGGCCTAGCATACAGTGCAAAAGTGTCGACTCGATTGGCACCAGAATTTTACTTTGCAAACCGACATGCAAATATCTTTACAAGATACAAGTACTTCACAATTCGTTTTATGCAGCTTATAAGGATGTCGACTGCGTCGAGCTATTCTATTGGGTCCTCCAACAGGAGTCGACAAAACAACTGGCTACGACATACACTCAAGACCCGAGTCGAGTCCCTCCTCGGATGGTTGCATCACTTGATGCTACACACACGCGACGTTGGCCGCGCACCCGATAGAAGTGACATCGTCGAATCCATCCGCATCATCGACTCACCTGGCTGAAACTCCTGGATTCTCCTCGCATTATTTTCAACTGCATCTACAAGATACAAGTCTCGAGTCTCTGCCCGAGTCTACGACTCCGCCAGACACTCGGGGGCTACTCCAAGCTGGAGCACTGGTTGCGCATATACAAGATCCTCGAGTGACACGCTCTGACTCCGATTCGACTAAGGACTCGGGGGCTACTCCCATAGGGAGCGGTGGCCGCGCACCTGAAGAAATTTGTGAAGATACCCAAGCATTATGAAAACCCTTCACTCGAATCTACGATTCGATTGTGGGCTTCGGGTTTCTCCAGGGGGCGCTGAAAGCATATTTGACTGAAACAAGCAACAAAAGACGACAGCAGTCGCAAAAGTTCTTTAGTCCCTGCCTGAGTCTTCGACTCAACCGGGCCCTCGGGGGCTACTCCCTATGATTATTTTCCTTGTACATCGTACTGTGTGTCGATAACATCCACACTCGAATGCTATGACGACTCCGCCTCATATTTTCCCAACAAAGAGATTACGTCTCCTGGGCGACCCGAATCATCTCCGCGATGACAAAATTCGGATGTCGCGCTTACAGCGTGAAGATAAGACCGGAATAAGGTCTGGCAACGCATCTGCTGTGCACTACCAGAGAAATATCCGTGCCTGCAGGTACGATGAATATGCCTTGACGGACGCGTCGAGTGCTCACACCCATACACTAGAATTCGACTCCTGTAAGACCTCCGCGGCATGAGTCGAATTACACCAGCAATTTCCGAATTCGAGTCCGGGGACTCGAGTTTGAGTAGGTAGCGTTGTTTTTGCCCTAGAGCAATTAACTGGTCCCGATCCATCGAGCGCACCAGGCACGTTTACCATCATCCCTATGAACTACTACAAATTCGACTGACCCGATAAACTTTCGGGAGAAGTGCTTCGCACTCGACATAATTGCCGACTCCGACATCCTAATGCAAGACTCAAGACTTCTAGGTCTCCATCCGAATCTACGATTCACATGGACACTCGGGGGCTACTAACATGGGTATGTCCAATAGGAACTCAACTACAACCTATCTGGTGCGACTCAACGAAAGGCCCACTCGACGAATTGCCAAGGTCCACGACGCCCATGATGGTTCGAGTGGTATAAAGCCCATATGGGCACGGACTCCCAAACGTACAAGACAAGGAAACCTCAAGACTAGAATTTGAATCTAACTTGTAACCAACTCGTATTGGTACTTGAGACCTAGCCTCCCCATATATAAAGGCTAGGAGGGTCCAACGAGAAGGCAATCTCTCAATCGCAACTCCCACCATAGACAATAGATCTAGAAGCCGCAATAGACAATAGACAGATCTACGATCTCCCATACACCAGGTCCAATTTGTGCGATACCGCCATCGGCGACATTGTAATCCTTCGGATCATCATCAATCAAGAGCAGACAAGCAGGAGTAGGGTCCTCTACGAGGCCTGAACCTGGGTAAACCTTGCGTCCCTGTGTGCTTGTTTGCTAGCCATACCGAGATCTCCAACGCTTCCTCCTTCTCCAAAACCCAAGTCCATAACAATGGGCATTGATGAGTTAAGCCCTCGTCACGTAGAATCCACATATATTCGTCTTCCGTGGCTGCCTCGCGCACTTTATGAAAATAGAATTCAATCAAAATAATAATCTAGCATCATAATTGTATTGAAACTAGAAGTAAAAAGATGCGCGTACTACTTACCAAGACCGACTTAAACGTCAGCTTCTCAGTAAAGTCACCTATAACCACACCCTTGAACTGGTTCCAAACCCTACCCGGTAAAGAAAATAAATGAGTTATTTATTATGTGATATCTCAGAAAATAAACGAAAGAGACTGATGTAGCGCGAAAATTACCACTGGAGCATGTCCTGCATATCTCTAAATATTTCCAGGAGTCTCTTTATTGGGTCCATGACTTCAACTCTTCCCTTATCAAGTTGAATGTCTAGAAGAATCCAGTGGAAACTGCACACGTTTATATATATATCAGTAACTCATCAATTACACTTAACATCTAGTAAGCAAAAGGTGAATGTGTACAGAGTAAGACCCTCACACGAAATTGTAAGGAAACAGTATGTGGTCACAGAAATTTTGCACCGTTAGAAACCTTAGAAGGTTTTCCTGTGACTCCTCGGGTTTATCCGTTAGCGTCTTTATATGTATTTTATCTGGGTCAATGAACCCAACACTAAAGATTGACCTTCTTTTACATTCCATGATCTTCATTATGCATAATAATAGAGTACAAAAGGATATAATGAGGATAATTACATGCAATGAACTGAACAACTGAAAAAATGAACAACTTATATATAGAAAATGGATTCAACAACTTACAAACAATAGCAACTCATGAGACTTTTGTCGAGGGCGTTGAAATTGTATAACTGGAAGAGTTCTGAAAACTCAACATGGACCTCTTATTCTCGGAAGTAGTAGTCATGTGGGACTTTCACCACGATCATAATTCGGTCCTTCTTTACAGCTTTCAAGTACCATTTATGTAAACTTCGCATTTTTGTTGGCAGTTGTTGGAACTGCTCAAAGCTGACCAGAGGCTGCCCTGGGACATATGTAGGGACTACCTAAGCCTTGGGTAACTTGTCGTCCTGGGAACTGATCACCCACAAGTATAGGAGGTGTATTGCAGTATTTTCGATAAGTAAGAGTGTCGAACCCAACGAGGAGCAGAAGGTGCTGACTAGTGGTATGGATCAGGAATTCTCTGCAAATACTTAGCAAACGGATTTTTAGGGGTTTTCGATAAAGCAAGTAAACAAAGTACGAGTAAATAAAAGACAGTAGGAATAAATGCAGCAAGTGGCCCAATCCTTTATGCTGCAAAGGACAAGCCGGTTGTATTACTTAAGATGACCAAACGTTCTCGAGGACACATGGGAAGATTGTCAAGTGCTTTCGCTTTATATAGTTGATTAATATTCTTTAGCTTGCTAAGTGTTGTGTGGGTGAACCTGTGCTAATGTACCAACCTTCCTAGGACTAATACATACTTGTGATTATACCCCTTGCAAACATCCGTAAGTACAAGAAAGTAATTAAGGTAGAAACCTAACAACAGCTTTAAACTCTATGACCCTTATTTCCCTTGTGCAATGGTTTCCTAACGGGGATTCAGGTTTCTACCACTCCGGCAACCCCTACGATTAGTAGCCAAGTACACAATGCATTCCCCTAGGCCCATATAGGTGAAGTGTCATGTAGTCTACGTTCACATGACACCACTAGAAGAAGTACACCACAACTTAAATATCAAACTATTGAATCTGTCTCAACACAACTCCACTACTAACAACATGACTTCTCCTATGTCCTCAAGAACAAAACAAACTACTCACAAGACATCATATGGATCATGATCAGAGATGGAATAATGATGTATAACAATCTGAACATAAACAATAATTCAATGGTTCACTCAATAGCATCAACAATAAAGAGTAATCAACACCAGGAAAGTTTCCCCTATAAACTAATGCAAGATTCAACTCAATTGTTACAGCAATATGGAGATGGTGATGAGGGTGCTGATGGTGATGATGGTGATGATGGTGGTGATGATGATGATGATCCTGATGAAGTCCAGCTTGATGGTGGTGTTGATGGCGACGATCTCCCCTCTCCGAGAAGGAATTCCCCCGGCAGAAATCTGTCTGCCGGAGAGATCTTTCTCTCTCGGTGTTTTCTGCCCCGCAGATGCGGTGGAATCTTTCTGTGGTCGCTCCCCGAGGCTTAGGGTTTCGGGAGGATGATATACGACAGAGGAGAGAGGCTGGAGTGGTCCAGGGTGGCCACACCACCTCCTGGCGCGGCCTAGGGCTGCCCGCGCCAGGGGGTGGTGTGGGCCCCCTGTGGCCCATCTCCACTCCGTCTTCTGGCATCCTTAGTCTTCTGGAAAAATAGGATTTTCCGTATATTTTCCCGGATTTTCTGATCTTCGCGAATTTTTCCTCCAAACAACACCTTTTCCATCAGAATCCTGACTGCAGCGGTCCATGCTCCAAAAGTCATCAACCATGCAAAAACAGATGAAATAACATAAGAATCACCTCTCAATATGAAATATATCAATGAATAATAGTGAATTAAGACATAGAATAGTGATGCAAAATGGACGTATCAGGAACCTAGCAAATTCCTCAACAGTCACATTCATAATGGCCACAAGCTTCGCAGCTTCTTCCATATTCTGCTGGGGAATGTCATGGGATACCACCTTGAGGGGTGGGATCGATTTTTTGGCCTGTTCTCCGAGCTGGGGAACGTGTATTCTTTTCCCGGTTGCACTTTGACTTGATGATTTGCTCCCGCTTGCACTTCTACTTGATTTGCTCTTCTTCACTTTCTTCTGAAGTGTGCGTAGATAGTCATCTGGCTTATGGTGCAAGTCATATTGCGATTTTGTGTTCAGAAAATAAACTGCATACGCTTTTTGCTTCTCGATGTATACCGGGGCGGGCTCGGGTTTCTTTTTTTGAAAATGCGCATCATAATGGGCCGTTGTCATTGTTGTGGTTTCCTCTTTAGTATGATCATAAGGTTTGATGGGAAGATTCTTATGAGGTACTCTTGGGAGAGACGACATTTGTTGTTTCGGGCTACTGCGTCGTTTAGTACCCATCGACGGAGCACGCTTCCGCTTATTGTCCTTAGCGGGCGGCGGTGGTGGCAAAGACGTCTGACTCTATGGCAGAGATCGAGATGGACTCGCACTGTGGTGGTCGTAGTGATGGGGTGGGCTTCTTGGAGGTGATGGAGGTGAAAGTGACATGCGACGACTCGGGGGCGGTGTTGGCCTTGGCGCTGAGCCTGGAAGCTTGATGTTGTTCTTGTCCCATAGAATGATAGAACCCAATACTTCTCCGAGTGTCCTCTCACCTTTAGGTCCAGGGATGTCAAGCTCCATTGAGTCCCACCCTATTGGGATTTCATCCACCTCAACTTTAGCATAGCTAGCTGGAATCTCACGGCCATGCCAGCGTGCGTCAGGTGGACAAAGTAAAGAACATCTGACCGCCACCTTGATGGATAGGTTCTTCACCTTCTGATGGAGCTCACAAGATGTCTGCTCCTTGATTCCATCCACGGGGTAGCCTGGAACGCCATCTACCATCCGTGCATCGTTAGACGGGACCTCCGATTCAGCCACACTGCTTCTCCGCTAAGATGGGACGGTGGTAATATCGAGTGTAGGATCTTGCAGGTGCACTACTCCTTGAAGTTCGTCAATCTATTGCTGATGCATTTCAAGTCTTCCTAGAAACTCATTGAACCTATCTCCCTCCTCCTCCTCAGGTCGCTTCTTTGCTCTCTCTCGGCTTCTATAAGTATCTCTTTCTTGGGGAAACCCCATCTCCCATGTATAACTAGCCAAGGCCTCGTACTCGTCCTCTGTGTTCTTTATTCCCTAGGACCTTTGTCAGCTAGTCTTGCTCTCTATTGGGACGGAAATTTGTTGTCCCCTCATTAATTTCCTTCACCACTTTCTACCATGTCTCCCGGGGTATCATAATCCCGTTACTACAAATAAGGTCCCCTGTAACATCGTCATATTGACTGCCATGCCCAAGGAACCAATTTATTGCCCTCAAATCCCATTCTTCGCGTATTGGTTCTGGAGTGACCCCTTTAGCAAGCAACTCATTCTCTTTAACATCCCACTTTGGCATGGCAGTCGCGTAGCCCCCTGGCCCCAGATGATGGTGATATTTCTTCTTTGCGGCATTTAACTTTTTTTTCTGACTTTTCCTTAGCAGCTTCTGACTCCATGTACTTCACAAATGCATCCCAGTTAGGCTGCTACTTCGTTAGATAGGCTTCGAATTTAGGAGGAGTCTTTGTCTTCTGATACTTTTGCCATAATGATTTCTTCCAGTTCTTGAATAGTCGGCCATCTTCGTAAGAGTCCACTGCTTGACTTTCTTCCTCAATGCAGGTGTGTCAGCATCATCCTCAAATTATGGCAGGGTGAAATGTGTCATGAGGTCATTCCAAAGACCCTCTTTGTACCTGTCGGTGACATACTCACCCTCTCCCGCCTCTTTTGTCCTATTGCACTCTGCAACGGTGATCGGGATGCGATCCCTAACCATAACTCCGCATTGTTGTACAAATATACTTTTAGCATTTTCGGGTTCCAATAGTTCACCCCGTGGTGATACCCGCATAATTGTATAACGCGTAGATGCGTCAAGCTTTTTGGCCGGGCCTCGTTTGGAATATTTTTGGCTCGATGTGGAGGTCTAAGAGAAGAAACATTCGTCAATTTATATACATACACAACTCAATTAATGCATCTACTCATCACCGGACTTCATATGTATACCTCGCCGGACTTAGTTAAGGGTCCAACGGAGGCGTCGGCTTCTCCATCATCGGAGCCGTCGGCTTCTCCCTAGTCATTTCGGTCGACCTCCTCACCCTCACTAGAGGGGTTCAGATATATCGACAGAGATTCGGGTAGATGAACATGGGGGCGCCGTTGATCATATTCTCGAGAATTTCTTCTTGTTCCAGGTCTCTGCGGATTGGACTAGGTGGATCCATAGTTTTCTACAAAAATGCACACAATATAAAAAAATACTAAATAATAATATGTAAACCTTATTTGCCACAATAAAACTAAACAATAGAAAAATTGTAGTGCACCCTACCACCCTAACCATAAGTCCCGGGGCCCACGAGCACTACCACCCTAACCCTTTGTCCCGGGGCCCACGAGCACTACCACCCTAACCCTAAGTCCGGGGGCCCGCGAGCACCACCACCCTAACCCTTAGTCCCGGGGCCCGCGAGCACTACCACCCTAATCCTAAGTCTGGGGTCCCGCGAGCACCACCATCCTAACCCTAAGTCCGAGGGCCCCCGAGCACGACCACCCTAACCATAAGTCCGGGGGCCCGCGATCACCACCACCCTAACCCTAAGTCCGGGGCCCGGGAGCACAACCACCGTAACCCTAAGTACGGGGGACTGCGAGCACTACCACCTTAACCCTTAGTCCGGGGGCCCGCGAGCACTACCACCCTAACCCTAAGTCCCGAGGCCCGCGAACACCACCACCCTAACCCTTAGTCTGGGGGCCCGCGAGCACCAACACCCTAACCCTAAGTCCCAGGGCGCGCGAGCACCACCACCCTAACCCTAAGTCTGGGGGCCTGCGAGCACGGCCACCCTAACCTAAGTCCCGAGGTCCGCGAGAACGGCCACCCTAACCCTAAGTCCGGGGGCCCGTGAGCACTACCACCCTAACCCTATGTCCGGGGGCCCACGAGCACTACCACCCTAACCCTAAGTCCGGGGGCCCGCGAGCACTACCATCCTAACCCTAAGTCCGGGGGCCCGCGAGCACTACCACCCTAACCCTACGTCCGGGGCCCCATGAGCACTACCACCCTAACCCTAAGTCCGGGGCCCCGCGAGCACTAACATACTATACTACACTAACATATTATATAATACTACACTAACATATACTACTAAAAAATACACTAACATATTATATAATACTACACTAACATATACTACTAAAAAAATAAAAAATACATTAACATATTATATAACACTACACTAACATATACTACTAAAAAATAAAAAATACACTAACATATTATATAATACTACACTAACATACTACACTATACATATACTACTAAAAAATAAAAATACACTAACATATTATATAATACTACACTAACATATACTACTAAAAAATACACTAACATATTATATAATGCTACACTAACATACTACACTAACATATAGTACACTATATATTAAAAAATATAATATATATTACATTACTATGTACTACTCTAAAATAAATAAATAAAATATATATATAACTAGAAGTGGCTGGGGGAGCAGCCCAGGCCTGCTCGCCCACACCGTCGCCGGCGTGCACAGCTGCCGCCCCGGCCGGCCTGGTGGTGGCCAGAGCTCACACGTGGTCGGGCAGCCTGCTGGCGTCCTGTGCATCGTCGTCCTCGCTCACGTGCGCTTCTCTGCAAGATTGTGGTGATTTGGGGAGAAGAAGGGGCGTGGAAATATAAAGGGGATGAACCTTTAGTCCCGGTCTGTAGAACGCACCGGGACGGACCGAAAATAAAGTCCCCCCTTTAGTCCCGGTGCGTGCTACGCACCGCGACTAAAGGTCCTTTTTGAACATCCCAAAACTTTAATCCAAGTGATCAAGATCAAATCTACCCAATTTAGGGTTAACAAAAACTTTTTCTATTTAAAAATCTTTAAGCATTCATATGAATGTTGCATTTAAATAGGAGTTGTTTGAAATGCCATGATTGAATGATCTATTGATTGTAAAATGACTCTAAGGTGAATTACACATCATCTATATCATCTCCAAGCAAATCCCAAAGAAAAAGAAATCAAAAAGAATTAAATAAGCAAATGGTCACTTTTGCCATTTTAATCACCTAGCCCACTTTGGCTATTCCTAGCACTCAAATTCCAACAGAGACAGATGTGGATCTTTGCACCCCTTGCTAGTACAAGTAGTGATGTACCAAGGCCCACTTTGTGTCACCCCAAAAACATTCAAATTCTAACTTTAAATGACAATTGAAAATTGAATCTAGTTCATATGTCTAGATACCACTTTTTCAAAAACCACTCAAATGAACTCTATTTCAAAATCCAAAGAAAACCTAGATGCTTAAGCATAAGATGAATCACTCCACCAAAAATCTTTCAAAAATTCAAACAAAAGTTTCATGCGGCCATTTGATCGAACAATTGGCAGGCAAAAAATTTCTGGCCTAACTAATACTGTTGCCAATTGATCCCTTGTCCCTCATTCGACCCTCTCTGCTCTCCCCTGTCTCCCCTTGTTCCAACTAAACCATCAACCAGCTCCCCCTTCACCGCTAGCAGTAGTGGCGCGCCGCCCAAACTTGGTCACCGCCGGCCGAGCATGTGCAGCACGCCAGAGATACCGCCGCGCCACTAGCACCGCCTAACCCTACCGCGACTCCCTGTCCACCCCTCGATCCCTGCCAGCCCCTGGACCACCCAAGAGTAGCGCCGCCCTTTCTCTCTGTGCCATGCGCATCGCACACCAGAGCGTGATCGCCGCCAGCACGCCCCAGACCGTGCCTCGACACCAAATCGCGCACGCCGCTCCGCCTTGAACCCAGCAACCCGCCAGACACAGTCGTGCACCGTCGTGCTACCCACAGTCGCCAGGAGCACCGTCGAGCACCGCCTCTGTCTCTCAGAGCGCGGGAAGCTCCCGACCAATTGCCACCGCCCCTAGCGTCGCCATTACGCTGTAGAGGACCGCTAGTAGACCGCCCACCATCCGCCTACCTCGCCCACGCCAGTAGCCCCCTGTATCACCGTCACCGACGAGCTGCGCTCATACCTCACTGCCTCACCGTCGAGCCTATATAAGGAGTCCACCCCCAGCACCATTATGGACACCATCTCACTCCCCTCTCTCCACTGAATGTTTCCCCTCTCTCACCGGAGCCGATTGAGCAGCCCATCACCAGAATTCCACCAGAGGTAGCCGCTGTAGAGGAGGAGAAGTCCCCGTCGATTTCGTCCACCTCAGCCCCTGCCGCGACCTCGCCTGAGCCCACCGTAGTCCACCAGTTTGTTTTCCCGCCACGCCGCACTAGCTGGAGCCCTGGTACGTCCCCAGTAGACCCCCACCGACCGTGCTAGGGTTCAGTCTTGCTGGCGACGAGTCCATCATCGACGACGACCGTGGACCGTTAGATCGTGTTCTAATCGTGTGGTTCTAATCGCCCCATACTGCTTCCCGTTTGATGAGTCACTGACCAGCGGGACCCCCTTGTCAGCAGCCCTCAGCGTCGTGGAGTGTACACGGGCCGGCCCATTTAGTTTCCCGCGCTGACCCAGTTAATTCAAATTAGGATTTTTCTATTTTAGACTTAAATCACTTATGTCCCTTAGTTTAAAAATGAATTAAGAGAGTTTTGCAAATCCAAATTGAGTGATTCCAATTTGTTTGGAAAGCTACTGAAAATATCTATCCAAGCCCGTTGGACTTAAATCATTTAGAGTTAGAGATCTCTCCTAGTAAAATGACAAAACAGAAACTTTTGCACATTCAAACATTTTTCTAAAACAAACCATAATAGCTTCTGAGTGGTTTCCAACTCTCAAAAATCACATTTAACCATACCTATCTGAATATGTAATAATATTAAGGTTTGCATGCAGTGACTTTGGACTAGTACCAAAATAATGATATATAAGCATTTATAGTCACTTTAAATCATTAATTATTAAACTTAAACTTATTAAAATGTGATCCAACCCTTAAATCACATTCCCATATTTTAGAATATGTGGTGAGGACATGTGTCCACATGATCCCATATTTTAATTGGAGAATATTAAATCTTAGTTAATTTCAATGAGTAGAAATTACTTTTCTCAATAAAAAAATGAAGCTAGTTCATTAAACCTTGTGATGCTTGTGATGATAATAGATCATCAAATGTGTGCCTTAGTGTGCTAAGTAGACTAGTTAAGCATTGTTTGGTAATTGTGTATTCCGTATGTATTTATAGACGATAGTACTGACCAAGCTTTCGAGGAGGAGGAAGAAAACTTAAACCACTGCACCAACCAAGGCAAGCCATCATTAACAATACAAGATCACCCTTGCAAGATTTTGAAGCAGACTTAAGTTAGATAATCTAAGCAAATGCATTAGGCATGCTTTGGTTATACCCTTTGACTTATACCTACTCCAAGTTTCATTTACAAGATTTACTTTTCCTTACTTTACCAAAGTCCTTTACTTGTTTAAAGGTAGCATAAAGAGTATAAAACATGACCTATCTAGTTAGGCTTAGATGTCATTCTACGGCATGAGATTGAGATTAGCATCCCACATTAGTGAACACTCTTAACTTAGTAGTTTGGAGTTAAACCCAAAACTTGATTCACTTTAGATGGGAATTGTTGGGGATATACTTTCCGAGTATCCTCAAAGTTCCTCACTGACCAGGGTGGCCCACTTCGGGTTAGAGCTTTGCTTCACGGGTGGCCCAGTCAGGGAGAAAGACGGAGTCCAATCCGGCTATAGGAAGGCCCATAAGACTTACCGACTTAGGCCCATAATGTTACTTGTAGTTCAAGATGTACTCTGTAACCGACTCTTAGACGTAGCCGGACAGATCTCTCCTGTAAACCCTAGGTCGTATATCTATATAAGCCGTCCTAGGGAGAGCCTTTAGGGCACCTCAATAGTCTACAATCTCAACTCGCACAGGCGAAACCCTTGTAACCCATACTCTGGCTCTGCCGTACTACTGGATTGCAAGCAGGAGTAGGGTCCGTCCAAAGCCGGCGGATTCAAACCTGGGTAAACTTGTGTGCTCACCATCCCGGAACACCGTACGTATCACACCCCTCTCTTCCGCACGCCTCGAGGATCCCCTCATGGCGTACTTGTCCTCAATCTGACGACAGTTGGCACCCACCGTGGGGCAAGTGAGCTTCGGATCTGTGTTCCGAGCGGAATCTGCAAGAATCGGAATCAGCAAGACTATCACCGTCGGTCGCATCCTCTATGCCAGCGACGTCCCTCTCATCGTTCTCGACGAAACTTGGATTCCGGCAAGGGAGGCCGTGACTGCCTACACAATCATGTCTTTTGGTGAGAGCGATGTTTACATCGGTTTCGCTGAACCTGCCCAACCTACCCCAGCGGTGATGATAGAGGTAGAAGAATTTTCTGGGTCCCCTTTGTCCGCGGAGGCGGAAGAGTTCTGGATCTTAGAAAATCCTAATCCCACCCAGCCCGCACCAGTTGCGGAGATAGTGGAGAAACCAGAGCCTGAAGAAGACCTAGCGGACCAAGTCGAATCTGGAGTGGATCTCCCCAGAGAAGCCGGATCCCAGATCGACCCACCTGTGGAAGTCGAAATCCAGGAGGAGCATATCAACGACACTGATTCCGGCTCTGATGATGCCGGGACAGACAGACGTTTCCTAAGGTACACATTACGACGTATGATACTGCAAGGCGAAAATGCAGATGCAATTCTCGAGACCATCAAAAGTTTCGACATGGCTAATCGTGAAAGCCACAGGTACCTCAGGAAGCATGCGTCGCACTTCGTCGGATACGTAGGATCCGGATCCGGCTCTGCCGATGCTAGAGAAAACACCGACTCGGTGCTGGAGGCAATTGGAACAAACGCCGACGTACCCGCATCCTCGATTGAATCGATGACGTCAGCAGATTTCTGAAAGTTCTCCACGGAATATGAAGAGGAGTACAACTCCAAAGCTGCAGAAGAAGGAGAAGCCATGGATGAAGGATCCGGGGAACACTCTCCCAAAGCGCAGGATGACATGGACGTCGGAGATAATCCCGAGGTCCAAATGTCCGAAAGTACCGATCAGAGCTTGACTCCGGGAAACGGACCCAAAGCCTTCTTTGCTACCGGCGCTGCGAAGAAGGCAAAGAAGAAGAATAAGAAAAACAAGACCCCGGCAAAAGACCCTCTGATAGAGGAGGTGATTGCCGAGGAATACGAGGAAGACTCGGATGGAGCACTTATCCCAAACGAGCCGAAAAAAGAAGCATCGGTGGATGGACACGTGATCACTGAAGGTGCGCGTAAACTCATCGATGCCGCATTAACCACACCTATCCCTACAGCTGCAGAACTTACTGCAGATGAGCTGGAGGAAAGGGCGCAAGCCCTAGAAGCGCATCGTCAACAACTCCTCGATAAAGCCAAAAACATCGAGGTGGAGAAGAAACACATGTCAAACAAGGAATACATGTCTCGTCTACATCAGAAGACACGGAAGCATCACATAGATGACAACCAGTTCCCACATGTCCGTGCCGTCCTTTTTGGAGATGAGATTGGGAAGCCACGGAAAGATAGCAATGGAGATTGGGTATACCCAACACCAGTACAAAATACTGTGGCAGCCCGAGAAATTCTATCGGCTAATCCAGGACCAGAGGAGATCCTTTTGGGTATCAAGCTACTCAACAAGGGACTGGAGCAGCAAAAGGTCACCCTGTCCGGAAGTCAAAAGCTGGTCTCGGATTCTGACCAATGTCGCACAGATCCAGCATGGGCTGGCGTAAGATCCCATTACGTTCGGGCGCAGTACCATCACCCCGAACGCATGGAAGACAATTATTCAAGAACCGGATCGTCAGGACAGCATTACAGAGCTTCACGTAACTAGAGCAACGTTACCCCAGCGGCCGAGAAAGATGCCATCGCTGCCCTGAATCCGACGAACCCTCCCCGACGAGAATCTAAAGATCAAAGGTTAGAAGACAAAGAAAAACGACAGGAGGAGGATCATCAAAAAATGCCACCTCCTAAGTATACAAGCCGTCCGGCTGAGCCTCACCATGGTGGGAACGACGGACGAAGGAACGATGGAAACCAGACTGGAACAAGCCGGCAGGGGGCTCGTCGTAGTCAAGACCCTCCCCGGAACCGGAATAATGACGTTCCGGATGGAGGCCGTCGATCAGCTAGAAACTATCCAGCTGCCCCACCCTCTCCACCCCACAGTCATCACAATGACCCCCATGGAGGGCAAGGAGGACGACATGGCGGAGGAGGTGGTGGTAGAAGCCAAAGTGCGGCTCCACGGCACCGCAGCTACAGCTGGCATTCGGGACAATCTCTATCCCTGAACGATGCAAGGCATAGGATCAACTCCAACATAGAGGCTCGGCGCTATGAAAACGATGACGTGTACGTGGGCCCAACGTGCTTCGGTCCACGCATCAGAGCTACAAAATTCCTAGAAGGATTTGCTATCTCAAGACATATCCAAGCCTACGACGGCATTGCTCGGCCAGACACCTAGTTACAGGATTTTTTCCAAGCTTGCTGCATCGCTAAAGGCGAAAACAGCCTAGTCGCAACCCGATATCTCCCACTTATGTTGCGGAAGACGGCACGATCATGGATCAATGAACTTCCGGCAAACACCATCCATAACTGGTATGACTTGCAAAGTGCGTTGTTTTGGAATTTCGAAGGCACATATTGGAGGCCCTGTACGGTTGGAGACCTACAGCGTTGCACCCAGAAAGCCAGAGAAACTCGCGGAGATTACCTCGGACGATGGATCAACACCAAGAACTCCTGCGAAGGAGTAAATGATCAAACCGCGATTGAAGCTTTCATCGCAGGTCTCCCTATTGGTTTACTGCGCCATCGCTTGAAGTGTGACAAGGTCACTGATTTGGGAGAGATGATAGAAACAGCGAGCAAGTATGCAGATGCTGACGATGATGCAGAAGGACTACTCAATGCCCTAGCTGTACCTCAGTCGGCAAAACAACCAAAGCAACAAGCTCAGAAGCGCAAAAATACCTCGGAAGAAAAACCCAACGTGGAAACAGCAGTAGTGACTACTGTTTCCGGGTCTGGAAGACGAGGAGGACGTGCAGGAGGCCGCGGGCGTGGCCGTGGAACATCAAGGGTCCAAGGTAGAGGAGAACAACAACCAGGAAAAACCTACTCTTGGGACGACATTGCCAATAACCCATGTGTGCATCACTTAGACGCCAATGGGGGCTCTTCCCACACCAATGCTGAATGTCGTTTCAACGACGACATCAAAAGAGATGACACCGTGGGCTACAAAGCTAAGTGGAAGAAGGGAAAGAAAAATCCCAAAAAAGACAAAGAGACCAAGGAAGATTCCGACATGGAGGAAGCTGATGCTTCAAATCCCAAGTCGGAAGGGAAGAAAACTTTGCCCACCAAGAAGGACACTTACGTCACCTTCCTCGGATCTCAACCAGCAAAGGTCAAGAAAGCAGTTCTACATGTGCTCAATGCAACAGTTATGGCTGTCCCCCAGTATCTGGACTGGTCGGAAGTAGCAATCATGTTTGACCGCGATGATCATCCGCCTAAGTTACACAGGCGAGGAAAATACGCCTTAATTGTCAACCCACTTATTGATGGTTATGGTTTCTCCAGGATCCTCATGGATGGTGGTAGCAGCATCAATATTCGCTACGTCGAAACGCTATGCCGGATGAAGATCTCGGAGACCCAGCTGATCCATAGCTTTGTGATTTTTCACGAAGTTGTCCCAGGAAGACAAGCTAATTCCCTGGGAGAGATCACTTTGGATGTTACCTTTGGAACTCCAAAGAACTACCGGACGGAGGCACTTTCCTTCGAAGTGGTCCCGTTCAAGAGCGCATACCACGCTATATTCGGACGTCCGGCTTACTGGGCTTTTATGGCTCGTCCGTGTTACATTTACAATATGATGAAAATTCCAGGTCCAACGGCGTGATAACCATCAGGGGAGACCCAAAGAAAGCGCGAGAGTGCGAGGATGGAAATGCCACCTTTGCTGAACCGTGCTACACGCCCAGGAGTACCAGGAGATCAAGAAGAACATAGATCCGTCCGAGATGCCCGCAATGAAGAAGGAGGTGACCAAGCCAAATCCAGAGTTCAAGGCATCAAAAGAGAGGAAGAAAGCACCGTTGAAGGATGATGACCCCTCCAAGGTGACCCAGATAGGCGTAGGCCTAGATAGCTCATAGGAAAGCGCGCTCGTCAAGTTCCTCCAAGCAAATCAAGATATCTTCGCATGGCAGCCATCTGACATGACTGGAGTACCTAGGGAACTTGCCGAGCACTCTCTAAATGTAAACCCGAACGCTAAACCCGTCAAACAGTCCTTACGACGGTTTGGCGACGAAAAGCGTAAGGCAATAGCTAAGGTACTAGCGTGGCTCGAGTTAGCCGGATTCATAAAAGAGGTCATCCACACAGAGTGGTCGGCCAATCCTGTAATGGTCCCTAAAAGGACACCACTGATTTAAGGATGTGTGTTGATTATACTGCCTTGAACAAGGCTTGTCCAAAAGATCCGTTCGCTCTGCCTAGAATTGATCAAATTATCGATTCTACGGTAGGCTCGGAACTCCTCTGTTTTCTCGACGCATATTCCGGTTATCACCAAATCCGGATGAAGGAATCTGACAAAATCAAAACTTCATTCATAACCCCCTTCGGAACCTTCTGTTTTGTTACGATGCCCTTTGGGCTGAAGAACGCAGGAGCTACATACCAGCGCACGATGCAGCGTTGCCTCCACGACCAACTCGGACGCAATGTACATGCATACGTGGATGATATCGCTGTGATGTCCAAAAAGAAGGAAACACTCATTTCCGACTTGGAGGAAACATTCGCCAATCTATGAAAATACAACATCATGCTTAACCCGAAGAAATGCTTCTTTGGAATACCAGCCGGAAAATTATTAGGTTTCATCGTGTCTCAAAGAGGCATAGAGGTGAACCGAGACAAACTCAAGGCTATACTCAATATTTCCAGGCCAACTCGCCTGGAGGACGTACAAAGATTAACTGGCTGCATCGCTGCGGTCAGTCGATTTGTAAGCCGGCTTGGTGAGAGAGCCGCACCATTATACAAACTCCTGAAGAAGACCAATGATTTTGTCTGGACTGACGAAGCTGAAGCTGCACTACAAGACCTGAAGAAAGTACTCTCATCTGCTCCTATCCTTGCAGCGCTGAAACCTCAGGAACCGATGTTGCTTTATATTGTTGTGACAAATAAGGTCGTTAGTATCGTCATGGTGGTGGAGAGACCAGAGGAAAATCAGGAACACCTAGTGCAGTGTCCGACTTACTTTGTCAGCGAGGTCTTGACAGAATCAAAGCAGCCATATCCGTACTATCAAAAGTTGGCTTATGGTGTTTTCCTAGCATCTCGTAAGTTACAACACTATTTTCAACAACAGCGACGCCACAGGACGCGTCGCCAAATGGGGCATAGAGCTTTCAGCTTTTGATATTGAGTACAAACCTCGAACAGCAATCAAATCCCAGATCCTTGCTGACTTTGTCGCTGATTGGACAGAGACGAAGGAGAATATGATCCTCCCTGAGTCAGAATATTGGACCCTCTTTTTCGCCGGGTCTAAGGCTCGAGGGGGCTCGGGGGCTGGCGTGGTGCTCAAATCACCCCAAGGAGATAAACTTTTATACGTGTTGCAGATCCACTTCACAGCGACAAACAATATTGCCGAGTATGAAGCACTGCTGCATGGAATCCGGATTGCCAAATATATTGGCATCCGACGTATGATGTGTTATGGAGATTCGGATCTTGTTGCTCAGCAAGTCTCGGATATTTGTAATGCAAATAAGCACATGGCAGCATATAAAGCTATCATGGATGATTTATCTAAATCGTTCGAAGGGTTTGAAGTTCAACACATTCCTCAAGCAGAAAATGAGGAAGAAGATGCACTATCTCGAATAGGCTCTGTGCGGAAAGAGGTCCCGGATGGCGCATTTTTAGAGCACCTCAAAGTCCCCTCGATAAAGGGAGTAGATGAGGAATATCCGACCAAATCTGACTCACCTTTGATAGCAGTTCTGGCTGTAATTCCCAGCTGGACTCAACCCTACCTCGATTTTTTAGTAGATGGCAAATTACCCGAAGACGAGGTGCTGAGCCGGCAGATTATCCGAAGAGCAAAAGCCTATACTATTGTTAAGGGTGAGCTCCATAAACAGAGTGTTTCTAGGGTTTTTCAGTGCTGTGTATCTCCGGAAGAAGGAGTGGAAATCTTAAGGGAAATCCACGAAGGCGAGTGTGGTCACCACGCTGTAGCCAAATCATTAGTGGCAAAAGCTTTTCGACATGGATTTTTCTGGCTTACAGCTTAGGCAGATGCCGAACGATTAGTCAAGACATGCAAAGGCTGCCCAAAGTACGCCAAGCAAGCTCATGTTCCGGCTGATCAGCTGCGAACAATACCTATAACATGGCCTTTTGCGGTCTGGGGGCTTGATATGGTAGGACCTTTTAAACGAGCTCCAAGTGGATTTACTCACCTCTTAGTGATGGTGGATAAATTCACCAAATGGATCGAGGCTAAACCTGTCACTAGTTGTGATGGAGCAATAGCCAAAAGATTTGTCGAGGATGTTATAATCCGGTATGGTTATCCGCATAGCATTATCACGGATAACGGGAGTAACTTTTCTATGGGAGAACTGGCCGAATTCTGCGATGAGCAAAATATCCAGCTTGACATTGCGTCAGTCGCACATCCACAGGCTAACGGACAAGTCGAAAGAGCAAATGGTTTAATTCTACAAGGCCTGAAACCAAGACTCGAAGCACCACTACGACGTGCTGCGGGGGCTTGGGCAGAGGAACTACCCTCTGTAATTTGGAGTTTACGAACAACTCCGAACAGGTCAACATGATACACATCTTTCTTCTTGGTCTATGGCGCAGAAGCAGTTCTTCCTAGTGATTTAATTCATACTTCTCCTAGAGTGGCCGCGTATATCAAAGAGGATGCCGAGATTTCTTGACAAAATGATCTCGACTTAGTCGAAGAAGTTCGCGTCGTTGCTGAAATGAGATCTACAGCCTATCAGCAGAAGTTATGCAAGTATCATAGCCAGAGAGTCCGAAATAGATCTTTCAATAAAGGTGATTTGGTTCTCCGGCTTGTGCAACAAAGAAAGCACAAACTTTCCCTAGTATGGGAAGGGCCCTTTTTAGTTAGTCGAGTATTGCACAATGGATCGTACTACTTAACTGACATGAGGCCAGTCAAAGAAAGACCTACTACTAAGAAGAGAAAGAGAACTGGAGGCAGTACAAATCCGGATGAGTTAGACAGACCGTGGAATATTGCTCAGCTACGTCCCTTTTATTCTTAGTTCATCCTTCTTTGTAATCATACATATGTACATGTTCTGTGAGAAATAAAAGTTTTGGTTGCCTCAAGTTTTTTCTGAGAAGTTCTTAAACCATCTTATTTCCCAATGATCATGTCATAGTCGAAAATCCCAGAATGCTTGAAAGTACTTTATGCTCATGTTCGTTCTGGTCTAGATTTCTGATTCTAAAACTGCTAAAGTTTCTAGTCTTTACTTTGGTTATTTGTCTGATTGCTGGATGCGGGCATTTTCCGAGTAGTGAATTGTTGGTACTGGAAGCCGGCTTTGTTTCCGAGTTTAAACTGGTTTAGCAATTGAGCTTCGTTGCTCGGGAAAGTTTCCGGTGGAAGGTTTAGTCGGCTCACGAAAAGGACGAGGCGGAAAGCCAGATAAACGATAAGTAGAGACGAAAAAATATAAGTGCTTGTGTAAACATTTCAGGCACGCAAAAATTTCAAAAGTCAAAAGTGATGAATTGATCAAAAGCTTAGCACTTGCAAGATAAATAGTACTTAATATTTACAATCGCATCAGGTTTTTTCCGGAATAATACATAAATTTTTGGTCTATGATGCAGGAGGAGATGAAGGATCTGCCGGCTCGCTGGTCACTCCGCCTTGATATCGTTCCGAGATGTCCGCATCCGAGTTGGTGCGTTCATCGTCGGAAACTTCTTCGGTTTCTTCTGCAGGAGGAGGCGGAGTATCCACGCGGGTGAAGAAGGGGATATCGTAGCTGGTTAGATCAGCTACGTGGCACCCGTATCTGGCGCAGGAGTGCATGATGGCTTGAAGGTCCTGCTCCTGGCCGTCTTCGTCTACCTTGCAGTACCCTCTGGTCACTTGCCATATCTCCATGTTTCCATGGTGGCTCATGACCATGGTGAGAGCGTTCTGCGCAGCAGTCCGCGCGTAGGACATGTTCCAGTCCTAAACAAGCTGCGGCATCTCCTTGGCCCTGTCCCGCACCTCAAAATCCGACATGCTTGGCATGTCCAGAATCCTGAGAGACTCGCCAATGTCCTCAAGGGACTGGCGGTAGTCATGAAGAAGATCACAGACTTGGGTAAGCTGGTGAGTGTGGGGCTCGGACGAGGAAGAGTCCGTCAACTTTAGAGGACCTATACACAACACAAGTTAAGAAAAAACCGACATTGATAGAAGTCGAAGAAAAAGATAAGTCAGAGAGGTGGAACGTACCAAAATTGACGTCGTCAATCTTGGTCTTCTCCTCCCGGAGACTCTGGAGTTCAGCCCGGAGTGCCTGGGATATGTCCTTCTGTCTGCCAAGCTCATTTTTGAGATCCGAGATTATTTTATCCTGAGCAGCGATCTTGCGATCACGCTCATCAGTGGCCATGGAGGAAGATTTAAGGACTTGAGCTATGCTCTTTTCATGATCTGCCTTGAGGTTATCCAGCTCTTGGCGAAGTCCCTTGTTCTCCACCACCAGGGTCTTGAGGTTCTCGGCCTCTTCAATCATAGCGATGGATTGTTTCACCAGCGTTGTAAGTCAAAAAAGAACAACAGTTCAGAAAAATTCGACATTGAAAAAAGCAAAGACAAGGTTTGAATCTAGGAATGTTTACCTTTGGCTTCATCCTTGGCTACTTTGAGCTCAGCATTTTAAGCCGGAGAGCTTTGATCTCTCTCCGCTTATCACAGACATTGGTCAGTAATTCCTGGTTATAGGAACATACTTTCTGTAAGTCAGAATACCCAAAGTCAGAAAGCTACTTAAGGCTCGGGCTAATATTTTTGCTAAATATCAGCATGAGCCTTGGGGGCTACACTAGTTCGTTCTTTGGCATCCGAAAGAAGCATAAACTCGGATTCTATATCCTACTTCATGCTTGGGGGCTAGAGGATATGATATAACATAATGGAAAACACAAGAGTTGGAATTCCGACTTACAAATTGCTCGCGGGTGAGTTTGTCTAAACCCGTGTTCACTTCAGCGGCCACCTTCTTGGCAAGAGTAAGAGGGATCACTGGGGTTGTTGGAAGCTCGCCAGTCCTAATCCTCTCGTCGTGAAGGCGGACTTGAGCGAGAATGTCAGAGAACTTGACATCCTCTGCTTCTTGCGCTTCCTCCTCGGGGGATAAATGGCTTTTATCTAGGACTTGCCTGGCTAACCGCTGGATCTCCTCTGCAGATTTCCGGGTCAGGCCAAACTTGGCAAGACCTGGATTGCTGAGGAGGTTTTCGGCAAAGACTTCAGCCGAGTGATCATTACCTGAAGAGGGTTCACCCTTATCTTGAGCTGATGCACCCACGGTGACGTTAGTTTGTGACCCAAGGACCGCAAGCACCGTTTGAGGAGCCGGATCTTCTGCAGCATCCGACGAGATAATCGGAGTTGTAGAAGGTTGAGGGGCCGGAGTCGGAGGAGCCACGGCAGGGGAAGCTATGGTAAGCTTCGTCTGACGCAAGGGCTTCGAAGAAATCCCTTTCCCTTTGCCCTTGATGGTCGATTTTGCTCTGAGAAGGTAACAAAGTCGGAAACGTTACATCTCGGAAAGAAGTTTGAGTAAAGTACAAAGGCGGAAAAGTTGTGACCGAAAGTTACCTCTTCACGACAGGCACCTCCTTTGTGCCAACCGCTACTATCGGAGCTTTGCGCTTCTTGAGCGCAAGATCCGGCAGTGGAACTACTTCCACCTCCTGAGAGAACTCTGGAGGGTATCCTTCGAGCGGAGCAAGTTCTGACTCGGGAATGTCAGCAAGCTGAAAACAAGAAAACATATCAGTATTGCAGTATAACTCGAAGATTGAAACACATAAAAGGTGTGATGATGGAAGCTTACCGGCACCATGGGGTTTTCCGCATTGTGCATGTCCAGAGAAACCTCCGGAATCCTCCTTTCGATCCGCTCCTTGATCAGCCACTTGATTTGGCTTATGTAGCCTTGAGTGGTGTAGGCTTTGGAACTGATGCGGAGGGAGTCGGTTGGAGAAGACGTGATGGAGTGCATCAGTCTATCCCCGTGGTACTGAAGTGGCTAGATCCGACGTGAGACCCAACACTGGACCAAGTCGGATCCCTTCAGACTACTGTGCTTGATCAGATATTCGATCCGCCTCTTGGCGAAGATCAGATCATTAGTGAGAGCCAGAGCAGCCTTGTCCCAGGAAGGCTGGGCCGTGGCGGCTCCGTCGACAAAAGCCGGCAAAGCAGTAGCTTTGCCAGGAGCCGGAATATCCCTATGGTAGAAAAAAGTGGCTGGCCATTGTTTGACCGAGTCACTGGCAGAAATTTTGGGATATGCCCGGTCACATCTAAGAGAAAAGCTGATAGTACCGGTGATGTAAGGAACATCGGCAGTGATGGAATTCCTCTGGACATGAAAATAAAACCGGAAGAGAAGCAAACTTGGCCTAATGCCGAGAAAGCCCTCGCAAAGCGCAACATACGCACACATTTCTAGAAGTGAGTTGGGAGGAAGATTTTGGAGTTGAACTCCGTAATGATCTATCACCTCAGAGAAGAACTCCGAGGGAGGAAAAGACAGACCTCGGTCAAGATGGGTGCCGAAGTGGACCCGCTTGTCGTCGCGCGGGTTGGGGACGGTTTCACCGGAGCCGCTCCGCCAGTCATTGGCGGCGAGAAGCCCCTCCTTCTCCACGTTCTTGAGGCCTGCTTCGTCAAAGGTGCAGGGGATCCAGATTCCCCGGTAGCTCTCCTTTTTTGCTGCTGCTTCCGCCTTCGCCGCCGCCGCTGCTGCCGCCAAACCGGAGGAAGAAGATGATGAAGCCATTTTCTCCGGTGAGAGGATGACCTTAAAGGGGCGGTGCTGGGAGCTCTGTGGGGGAGGACGAGGAGGCTCTGTGCGTGCAGGAAGATTGGGAGGAAAGGAAACGGAAAAGTACTGGTGGAAAGGAGAAGAAGAAATCCGAACCCCTTATATCCACCTACCTGCGCCAAGATTCATGCAAACGCTAGAGTGTATCCGCCACGCATCATGGAAAGAACTGGGAAGGACCCACGCGATGATTGCGTCGCCTCGATCTCCACACATGCATTGAAACGGCGCCTCGGTTCCGCGGACCGCGGACCCACCAACGGTCGTGCTGACGGAACGTCTGTCAGATGACGTGACTTGACCATGCTTGTGTCAGGTGGCGTTAGAGACCAAGTTCCGGCTTAGTTTAAAATCGAGCTAGAAAATCCGAGTAACCTACTAATAGGTCCGACTTATTTTTAAGACCCAGATCATATTTTTTGTTGTGAAGTTTCAGGAACCCTTCAAGATTCTTCAAGCCGAAGATCAAGCTAGACGATGATAAATCTGACTTTGGATCTTGGAGGCCTCCGGGGGCTGCTATTGGGGATATACTTTCCGGGTATCCTCACAGTTCCTGACTGACCAGGGTGGCCCACTTTGGGTTAGAGCTTTGCTTCATGTGCGGCCTAGTCAGGTAGAAAGACGGAGTCCAATCCGGCTACGGGAAAGCCCAGAAGACTTACCGACTTAGGCCCATAATGTTACTTGTAGTTCAAGATGTACTCTGTAACCGACTCTTAGACGTAGCCGGATAGATCTCTCCTATAAACCCTAGGCTGGATATCTATATAAGACGTTCTAGGGAGAGCCTTTAGGGCACCTAAATAGTCTACAATCTCAACTCGCACAGGCGAAACCCTTGTAACCCATACTCCGGCTCTGCCGTACTACTAGATTGCTAGCAGGAGTAGGGTCCGTCCAAAGCCGGCGGATTTGAACCTGGGTAAACTTGTGTGCTCACCGTCCCGAAATACTGTACGTCTCACACCCCTCTCTTCCGCACGCCTCGAGGACACCCTCATGGCGTACTTGTCCTCAATCCGACGACAGGAATACTTGGTGAAAATGATTTGTGAAAACCTTGGAATGATGAGTCATTCTATTAAGATGTTTTGACATGTGTTGAGAAACACAAATGGTTTATGATGATGATCAAAATGTTGAGGCATGAGCCTTAGCCCTTTTACAAAACTGATGGTTGGGTTCGGATGCGATACCATTCCAATTTTACTGTACAACCACAATACCTGAATTGGGTAAGGCTTAGCCGGAAGTTTATATGCATTAGTATTAGTTCCCTTGTGGGAGAGGTTTGAGCTGAGGCTACCTCTCAATGTTGTCCACCTATGCAGTGCCCAAAATGACAGATGGTCATGGTTGGGAGGCCATGCTCATAGGAGAAGTTCTTATACTAGAGTGTGTAAAGGAAAGGTTATGTTTGATTATCTGCATACTAAGTATGATGATTCAGGGTTACCCCTGCCAGATGTATCGAATCTTGTGGTGAAAGTGTACCACCTCTACAGAGTGTCAAACTATTCGAATAGCCGCGTCCGCGATTATGGACAGTTGGAGTGGCCATATTGTTCTGTTGTCGGATGTTTTCAAAATGACTTATGAAATTAATTGTGACATGACTTGACCACAACAGAGTTGTGACTATGACAACTAAGTTCCCACTTAAGTGTTTTCAAACTTTATTTTATCTTTCTTTGCTTCTGAACTCAGCTTAGGTTTCAAACTTAACTTTACAAATAAACTTAGAGTTAGCATTCCTACTAAAACTATCTTACTTGTCAGTGGTAGTTTGCGAGTAATAAAGAGTACTCATGGCTTTTGTCCCTGGCTATTCATATGGCCAGACTATGAAGGAGATTACCAAGATGAAGGACAGCAGGATGGCTATGATAACTAGGACCATCTCTCATCGTCAGCATTGCCTGTGACTTTGAATATGGACCCCACCGCTACGCTATTTATTCCGCTACTTGATTGTACTAAGACTAGATCATGAGATCCTTATTTGTGTAAGACCTTATTTATAGTTTGTAATGGATGATGTACTGAAAACCAAAGTGAGTATTTATGAAAATTATTTCCTCTCTTACCCTTGGGAATTCTTTCTCTCAAAAAAATTCATGTTCCTCCAAATTCTTACGTTACTACATAAAACTTTGACACACTTGATCATTTCACTAACTTTCTCATCCTAAATTCTTATAGATGGAAGCCCAATACAGCAAGTTCTACCAGTTGGGCAACGGAGGCCAATTGATCTTCGAGAGGGATTTGGATGCACTGTCTGAGTTCTTGGAGCGTCCACATCTGAAATTTCTTGGAGCTCAACTCCCGGGTCCACCAGGAGGAGATTTACAATGGCTAGTGATACATTGCAAATGTATCTATAATTTTGATGTTCCATGCTTGGTTTTATCCACTTTCTTGTGTTTTGTTCCAACTTTGGAGTACTTTTCATATGATTTCTTGGACTAACCTATTTATGGTTCTCCTACTCTTTTGCAAGGGGTACCCCGTTGGCGGTTCTTTATGATACATATGTACTTACAATGACAAGATCATACTCGTGACTAAAGTTGAGTAGCATGAGGTTCGGTCTTCGTAAGTAAGGGGCATGAGATTTCGGTTTATAACTTGTCAAGCATATCCTCTTAGTTGTGTCACTTTAACCTTAATCACCTTCAAGATGCTTATGATACGGGCAATGAGAGCTGAAAGCTATAAGTACCATAATTTTTGGAAGATCTTTATGAGACTTGAATCCCTACTTCCTTTTACAAAGGCCTTTCTTCCACCATTATATTAAGTCTCCACCTTCTACCTTTATGCACCTACTTTGAGAGCATAGTGGCCATTCTTAGTTCTATGTGCATTGTCCCAAGACTAGTTGATTGATGCATACTTTGATATTGCTTGTTTTAAACTATTGTATCTAGTCACTCTGATGAACTTTGAAGGTCTCCTATGCTTTTATATTTGCTACTCTATTGAGGGACAAGCTGAATACTATTATGCTATGTTTTCTTTATGTGAAACAAACAAACGTCTTGCAAAGCATTGTTATTCATGAATCTTTTGTTTGTGCCTTTTCATGTTGCATCATAGTTTCTTTGTGTTATTGCTAGAACTTTGTCTTTCATGTTATGATTGAAGTACTATGATCCCAGCTTTGAATGTTTTACAAATGCTTTGATCAAGTCTTTGATGGTGCATGTCACCCCAAAAATTATTCTTTCTTTTTATCACTTACCTACTCGAGGACGAGCAGGAGTTAAGCTTGGGGATGTTGATACATTGCAAATGTATCTATAATTTTTGATGTTCCATGCTTGGTTTTATCCACTTTCTTGTGTTTTGTTCCAACTTTGGAGTACTTTTCATATGATTTCTTGTACTAACCTATTAACAAGAGCCACAGTGCCAGCTGCCTGTTTTTTGCTGTTTTTGGTTCCAGGAAAGTCAGAAAATGAATATTCTCGGAATTGGACAGGACAAAAGCCAAAGTGCCTATTTTTCCGGAAGTCATCAAGTGCCAGAATACGAGACGGAGAAGGGCCAGGGGGCCACCACACCACCTGTCCGTGCGGCCAGGCCTGGCCCTCGCTAGGGGGTGGTGTGGCCGCTCCGGCACCCCCTCGGCCTCTCCTTCCGCCTATATATTGCCCTCGGGACAAAAACCCTAAGGGCCCGATCAAAAGTCCACGAAAGAGTTTGTAGCTGCTGTCATATCCATCCCTAGATCGGGAGGGATCTGAAGCTCTTCCCGGCACCCTGCCGGAGAGGGGAATTCACACTGGAGGCCTTCTTCATCACCATGCAAGCCTCCGGTGTGATGCGTGAGTAGTTCATCCTTGGACTACGGATCCATGTAGTAGCTAGATGGCTGGTTCTCCTCCTTTCTGATTTCATGTTTAGATCTTGTGAGCTCCGTTCATGATCAAGATCATCTATTTGTAATTCTACATGTTGTGTTTGTGGGGATCCGATGGATATTGAGATGCTATTTCAGATTGATTATTGATTCTGTCATGTCTTTGTTATTTGTGATCTTGCAAGCTTTCCGTTGTTAGTAGCTATCTTGGCCAAGTAGATGCTAGCAACTCCAACAGTTAGTATTTATGCTCGATAGTGGGTTCATGCCTCTAGTAATCCGGGGAAGTGACAGAAATCTCTAAGGTACTAGATGTGCTGTTGCTACTAGGGAGAAAACAACAATCCTTTGTTCATAGAACAATCGTATTGTTTACTTTACATGCAGTTCGTAAAGCAATAATCGGTTGCTTGCAACTTAATACTGGAGGGGGTTCGGATGATAACCTGAAGGTGGATTATTAGTCATAGATGCAGTTGGATGGCGGTCTATGTATAATGTTGTAATGCCCAATCAAGTTCCAAAGGAGTCAAGATGATTAGTATATGCATGTATTGCTTTCTCGATGTTTGTCAATTGCCCCGCTGTAATTTGTTCACCCAGCATGTTATCTATCTTAAGGAGAGCCACCTCTAGTGAACTATGGATCCCGGTCCTTTGTCTTTTACATACAATCTATAAACTTTTACTTCTTTGTGTTTACTTTCTGCAAACTTTTACTTATTTCCATTCGATACGTTTAATCCTTTGTTTTCCGCAAAACACGGTGAGATTGACAACCTCATCGCAAGTTGGGGACAAAGTTTTGTGGTTGTGTTGTGCAGGTCTCCATGTTGCTACTAGCACCGGTAGTCTGCCCTGCCAAGTCTTAGCTAGCAACACCTTTGGGGTGTTTCCTTGCTCCTACTGGTTCGATTAAACCTTGGTTTCATAACTGAGGGAAACTTGCTGCTGTGCTCATCATACCTTCCTCTTGGGGTTCCCAACAAGCTCTCCATCAACCATGCACCAGCACTTTTCTGGGCGCCGTGCATTGAGCCATCAAGCATTTTTCTGGCGTCGTTGCCGGGGATCGAAGAAGAAGAAACTCCCACGTCAACATCGCGCCATCAAAGACATTTTTCTGGCGTCGTTGCCAGGGAGTCAAGGACATCTTCACAAGGGGAGTCCCTCATAACCAATCTCTTTACTTTGTTGTTTTTGTTTTGCTTTGTTTGCTTGTTTTGTTATCAAAAACACAAAAAATTTAGTTTTACAAGTTTGCTTTCTGTTTTCAAAAACACAAAAAAAATTAGTTCATTTCTTGAGTTGCCACTATGTCTAGCCTTGCTCTAGTCACTATGTCACCCGAGGAAATGATTTTCACTTTTAAACAAGGAATTGAGGAAAGTTTTAAGGAAGCTTGGTCTAGAATCTCCGATCTACATGAAAAAACTGAGCCTAAAATGACTCAAAGCTTGTTCCTTAGCAGTTTTTACCTTGGGATTGCTCTTTGCTATAGATATGAGATTTCCTCCAATGTAATGAGGATGATGCTATTAATGCTATAAAGAAATTGATCCTCACTTACAACATGCCTAGCCAAACTGATATTTCTTTCGCAAAAATATTTGCTAGGTTGAATACTCTTGAGACTAGCACTACTAGCTTAGAAAATTGCTATAATACGCTTAGGGAGCATCACAATCATGTTCCAATAAATTCTGAATCATCAAAGTGGCTCCCTACAATAAAGATTGAGATGAACACTGAAACTTTTCAAGCTCGCTGTGATATCATGTCTGAATTTTGTCTTATGCCCAAAGATATTTACAAATTTCTGAATACTTGGGGGCTCACTGAAGGAGGAAAAGAAAAATCCCTTGCTAATAATACTACCATATTACCTCTTGGAATAGCTGAAGGAGTGTTTACGAAGATCCTTGGGAAAACGATTTCTATTGATTATCTTGTTATTGAATGTGCAGGAAAAGGACAAATTACACTTGGAAGGTCCCTATTAGAACTCCTTGGAGCAATAATAGATGTGGGAAAGGGGACCATGCACATTTCTCCTCCACAAAACAATCATATTTTCCCCAAGGTTAAGAATAAAAGTAATAGAGGTAAGGGCAAGAAATTTGGTCTTAATGCTTCTTCATTTGAGAACACTTGATTCTTTCTTGCTTCTTATGCCTAACTTAAAGGTGTTAAAGAAAAGTACTTATTGGGAGATAACCCAAAAGTTTTAGATGAGTCTTGGAAGTTATTACCTTTGCAATAACCGCTCCTTGTCCTTTTTATTTGCTTTTTGTGCTAAGAGTAACCTCTAATGAGAGTGAAGTAATGATTGGGAAAGTTGCTGTCCCAAAACAAATTTCTGTGCTTCACCGTAAAAATTCGTGTAAAATCTCTGAATGTCTTTTTGAGGCGCGAATTATTGTGCTTCTGCCACAGGTTGTTATCTAACTTTCGTTAGTTCAACACTTTTTGATTTGAGCAACATAAGGTCTTCGAAAAAATTCGTCTTTACCTGCTGGTCTGTTTTAACAGATTTCTGCCATTTTCTGCATTTGCTTGTTGGTTCCTTTTTGAGTTCTTTTGGGGAATTGAGCTTTTTCAGGGAAGTGCTACAGTATCTAGTGTTCTAATGGAAGTTTATTTGGTGTTTCAACTGAACCTTAAGACTTATTTACCTTGCGTGCACTAATGTTGGTAATAAAGATTGTGTCAAGTTTTCTATGAATGAAAAATTTCAGGTGTATGGAAGGAATGAGTAATGAGATGAAGGATGGACTAAAGCTCAAGCTTGGGGATGGCACGCGTGTCACCCCAAGAAATATCGAAGAAGTAAAAGTGTAAAAGCTAGGGATGCCCAAGGTACCCCCTTCTGCATCAATAAAAATCCCAGGTTTCTTCCAAACGCTTCATTTTTATTGCTTCATGCACAAGTTGTGTTTTTCTTGGAGCGTCTTCTTTTACGTTTTCGTTTTGGTTTTTCGTTTGCTTGGTTTGCTTAGTTTTCTAAAAAAATTGGTTGGACCCCCTCTTTCTTACATTGGTTTGCAAATAGTTTGGTTTGGTTTGGAAAAGAGTAGGAAAGTTCATACTTATGTGGTAAAAAGAGCTCGTTTTTGACTGTGGCCTATGCTTTGTCATGCCATGCTTGATATTGTTTTAGCTTTATGCTTACTATTCTTTGATGTAGCATGACTTGTTATAAACAATTGAGATTGCTTAATGTTCCTTGGATGAATCATGCGTTGTCTTAGCATATTAAAGCATAGTATAGTGGTATTCTCCTTTGATGCTTTATTGGGGTTGACTTGGCGCATGCTCACACAATGTTATGACTATCTCAAGTCACCATAGCCTTGATGATCCTTTAGTTTTCAACTTGTAGTATCACTTTATGCTTTGATCAATGATGTCTTGTCGCTCTGCATGATTATGGCCATTATTGCTCTCTTAGTTTGTCGCTCCTAGTCTTTTGCTAGCCTCCACAACCAAGTATGAGTTCCACTCATGCATCCAACTCCCTAAACCAAGTTATTCCAAAGATTTCTCCAAACCTACCTACTAGTTTATGCTATTCTAAGTATATTCATGTTTTTGTTTACCTTCCAAATTAAACTTGTTATGAGAAAACTAGTGATTAAAGCTCTCATGAACTTGATGGCACACTTTACTTTTTTGCATCTAATAAACTTAAACAATTGGGTCCTTCTTTGTTGCGTATATTCTTGTGCTTTATAAGTTGAAATTAGTAGAACCATGTATCTTGGGGAACGCTTTCAACATTGCACTCATACTTTGTACCCTGTTGATATCATGTTCTTTTTCTTATGGATCCCGGCGGTGTGCAATAAAAGCGGAACTTGTAAGATCATGGAGTTTGTATGTGTGTTAGAGAAACTCCTGGGCCGCTAGCCTAAGCCATGCCTAATCATGGTGGGAACTTGCAGAATCACCATAATGAGCACTCTATGAAGCATCCTCAATAAAAACCTATGCAAATAGCAAATAAAAAGATCGCTGAGATGCTCATTGTCTGCTTGCCTTGTCATTTTGATTATGGGACAACTCCTGTATCATGTGCAAGGGGTACCCCGTTGGCGGTTCTTTATGATACATATGTACTTACAATGACAAGATCTTACTCTTGACTAAAGTTGAGTCGCATGAGGTTCGGTCTTCGTAAGTAAGGGGCATGAGATTTCGGTTTATAACTTGTCAAGCATATCCTCTTAGTTGTGTCACTTTAACCTTAATCACCTTCAAGATGCTTATGATACGGGCAATGAGAGCTGAAAGCTATAAGTACCATAATTTTTGGAAGCTCTTTATGAGACTTGAATCCCTACTTCCTTTTACAAAGGCCTTTCTTCCACCATTATATTAAGTCTCCACCTTCTACCTTTATGCACTTACTTTGAGAGCATAGTGGCCATTCTTAGTTCTATGTGCATTGTCCCAAGACTAGTTGATTGATGCATACTTTGATATTGCTTGTTTTAAACTATTATATCTAGTCACTCTTATGAACGTTGAAGGTGTCCCATGCTTTTATATTTGCTACTCTATTGAGGGACAAGCTGAATACTATTATGCTATGTTTTCTTTATGTGAAACAAACAAACGTCTTGCAAAGCATTGTTATTCATGAATCTTTTGTTTGTGCATTTTCATGTTGCATCATAGTTTCTTTGTGTTATTGCTAGAACTTTGTCTTTCATGTTATGTTTGAAGTACTATGATCCCAGCTTTGAATGTTTTACAAATACTTTGATCAAGTCTTTGATGGTGCATGTCACCCCAAAAATTATTCTTTCTTTTTATCACTTACCTACTCGAGGACGAGCAGGAGTTAAGCTTGGGGATGTTGATACATTGCAAATGTATCTATAATTTTTGATGTTCCATGCTTGGTTTTATCCACTTTCTTGTGTTTTGTTCCAACTTTGGAGTACTTTTCATATGATTTCTTGGACTAACCTATTAACAAGAGCCACAGTGCCAGACATAAGAGAAGGTTCTTTGGAGTCCTAATGTAATCTTTGGACCCGACATTCTCCGAAAAGCTGAAGAGAAGGTTCACAAAGTCCGTGAGCACCTCAATACCGCCCAATCTAGACATAAGAGTTATGCTGACAAGAGAAGAAGAGACCTGAATTTCAATGTCAGAGATTTTGTATATCTCAAGGTTTCGCCATTGAAGGGAACCCAATGTTTTAGTCTGAAAGGAAAGTAAGCCCCCAGATATATCATACCCTTCAAGATTCTGAACCGTCGAGGCGAAGTATATTATCAACTAGAACTGCCAGAAGAGATGTCTGCCATCCACAATGTGTTCCATATCTCGTTACTTCGCAAATGCCTAGAAGTGCCGGAGAAGACCAAAGTTTTCAAGAACATCGATCATCGAGCTGTTGATATCAACAAGGATCTGACGTATCATGAAGTGCCCATCCGTATCTTGGAGGAAGCCTACAGAACCACCAAGACCAGGAGTATCCAGTTTCTCAAGATTCAATGGAGCAACCATACCGAAGAAAAAGCCACTTGGGAGCGAGAAGATTACATTAGGACTGAGTTCCCAGATCTCTTTAGTTCCTAGTTTTCTTTCTTAAATCTCGGGACAAGATTTTGTTTAAGGGGGGAAGGTTTGTAACATCCCAAAACTTTAACCCAAGTGATCAAGATCAAATCTACCCAATTTAGGGTTAACAAAAACTTTTTCTATTTAAAAATCTTTAAGCATTCATATGAATGTTGCATTTAAATAGGAGTTGTTTGAAATGCCATGATTGAGTGATCTATTGATTGTAAAATGACTCTAAGGTGAATTACACATCATCTAGATCATCTCCAAGCAAATCCCAAAGAAAAAGAAATCAAAAAGAATTAAATAAGCAAATGGTCACTTTTGCCATTTTAATCACCTAGCCCACTTTGGCTATTCCTAGCACTCAAATTCCAGCAGAGACAAATGTGGATATTTGCACCCCTTGCTAGTACAAGTAGTCATATACCAAGGCCCACTTTGTGTAACCCCAAAAACATTCAAACTCTAAATTTAAATGACAATTGAAAATTGAATCTAGTTCATATGTCTAGATACCACTTTTTCAAAAACCACTCAAATGAACTCCATTTCAAAATCCCAAGAAAACCTAGATGCTTAAGCATAAGATGAATCACTCCAACAAAAATCTTTCAATAATTCAAACAAAAGTTTCATGCGGCCATTTGATCGAATAGTTGGCAGGCAGAAAATTTCTAGCCTAACTAATATTGTTGCCAATTGATCCCTTGTCCCCCATTCGACCCTCTCTACTCTCCCCTGTCTCTCCTTGTTCCAACCAAACCATCAACCAACTCCCCCTTCACCGCTAGCAGCAGTGGCGCGCCGCCCAAACTTGGTCACCGCCGGCCGAGCATGCGCAGCACGCCAGAGACACCGCCGTGCCATTCCAGCTTGCCCACTAGCACCGCCTAACCCTACCGCGACTCCCTGTCCACCCCTCGACCCCTGCCAGCCCCTGGACCACCCCAGAGCAGCGTCGCCCTTTCTCTCTGCGCCATGCGCATCGCACGCTAGAGCGCGATCACCGCCAGCACGCCCCATACCGCGCCTCGACACCAAATCGCACATGCCGCTCCGCCTTGAACCCAGCAACCCGCCAGACACGGTCATGCACCGCCGTGCGACCCACAGTTGCCAGGAGCACCGTCCAGCACCGCCTCTGTCTCCTAGAGCGTGGGAAGCCCTCGACCAATTGCCACTACCCCTAGTGTCTCCATTACGTCATAGAGGACCGCCAGCAGACCGCCCACCATCCGCCAACCTCGCCCATGCCGATAGCCCCCTGTATCGCTGTCACCGACGAGCCGCGGCCATACCTCACCGCCGAGCCTATATAAGGAGGCCACCACCAGCACCATTCTGCACACCATCTCACTCCCCTCTCTCCACTGAACGTTTCCCCTCTCTCGCCGGAGCCACTCGAGCTTCCCATCATCGGAATTCCACCAGAGGTTGCTTCTGTAGAGGAGGAGAAGTCCCCGTCGATTTCATCCACCTCAGCCCCTGTCGCGACCTCGCGTGAGCCCGCCGTCGTCCACCAGTTCGTTTGCCCGCCTTGCCGCACTAGCTAGAGCCCTGGTACGTCCCCCGTAGACCCCCACCGACCATGCTAGGGTTTAGTCTCGCCGGCGATGAGTCCGTCGTCGACGATGACCGTGGACCGTTAGATCGAGTTCTAATCGTGTGGTTCTAATTGCCCCGTACCGCTTCACGTCTGATGAGTCACTGATGTCTACGCACTTCTATTCTTATAGACAGTTGTTGGGCCTCCAAGTGCAGAGGTTTGTAGAGCAGCAGCAAGTTTCCCTTAAGTCGATTACCCAAGGTTTATCGAACTTAGGGAGGAAGTGGTCAAAGGTATCCCTCTCAAGCAATCCTGCAATCAAGATACAAGAAGTCTCTTGTGTCCCCAACACACCAAATACACTTGTCAATTGTATAGGTGCACTAGTTTGGCGAAGAGATAGTGAAATACAAGTGGTATGGATATAAGACAATGGTGCCAGAAAATAGCTTGATGGCGTGGAAGAGACTAAAGGCAAACTGAAATAAAGATGGAAGCAAGCAAACATGTAACAGATCTAATTGCAAATGGTGTTTCAATGTTTAGAAACAAGGCCTAGGGATCATACTATCACTAGGGAACACTCTCATATAAATATATTCTTCTTTATGATACTATGCTGAACTACTCTCCGGTTGGACACTCTAATCCATGGTAGGGCTATAACAGCACACCTCAAAGTAAGCCTTTCCCATCTAGATAACCCCACACTGTTGATACGTCCATTTTGTATCACTATTCTATGTCATAATTCACTGTTATTCATTGATATATTTCGTATTGAGAGGTGATACTTATGTTATTTCATCTGTTTTTGCATGGTTGATGACTTTTGGAGCATGGACCGCTGCAGTCAGGATTCTGATGGAAAAGGTGCTGTTTGGAGGCAAAATTCGCGAAGATCAGAAAATCCGGGAAAATATACTGAAAATCCTATTTTTCCAAAAGACGAAGGAAGCCAGAAGGGGGGCTGGAGATGGGCCACAGGGGGCCCACACCACCCCCTGGCGCGGGCCAGCCTAGGCCACGGCACCAGGTGGTGTGGCCGCCCTGGTCCACCCCTGGCACTCCCCTCTGGCGTATATTATCCTCTCGAAACCCTAAGACTCGAAGAGCGACCACAGAAAGATTCCGCCGCCTCTGCAGGGCGGAAAACACCGAGAGAGAAAGATCTCTCCGGGAGACAGATTTCTGCAGGGGGAATTCCTTCCCGAATAGGGGAGATCGTCGCCATCAACACCACCATCAAGCTGGACTTCATCGGGATCATCATCATCATCACCACCATCATCACCATCAGCACCCTCATCACCATCTCCATATTGCTGTAACAATTGGGTTGAATCTTGCATAGTTCATAGGGGAAACTTTCCCGGTGTTGATTACTCTTTGTAATTGATGATATTAAGTGAACCATTGAATTATTGTTTATGTTCAGATTGTTATACATCATTATTCCATCTCTGATCATTTTCGAGAATCTTACTTATCGAAAATACTGCGATACACCCCCCTATACTTGTGGGTCATCAAGACTATTTTCTGGCGCCATTGCCGGGGAGTGAAGCGCTATTGGAGAGTGGAACTGGTAAAGGAAACTTCTACTGTGAGTATTGTTTACTTCTGCTAGTTGCTTTATTTTCGTTATGGATAATTCACTCAGTTTCTTATTTGGTAATGCTACTACCACTGCTAAGGTAGTAGATGAACCACCACCTACTGAGAATGATGCTTTTAAAATACCTACAAGAATTATTGATCGTGTTATGGATAACTATTATGTTGGGGATGAAACTGTCCATCCCGGTGATCATTTACTCTTTATACACGAATTATGCGGGTTGTTCAAGCGTGCAGGTATTACTATAGATCAAGTTAAGAAGAAGTTATTCTCATTATCACTGAAAGGAAGAGCTGAGGAATGGTATAAGCTGCTGAAGAATGGTCAAGCTCTGGAATGGGAGGAAATAGTACCTCTCTTTTATTCAAAGTTTTATCCTCCTAGTCAGATTCATAAAGATCGGAATCAAATATACAACTTTTGGCCTCTTGATGGAGAGAGTACAGCTCAAGCTTGGGGAGATTGAAGTTACTAATGCTCAAATGTCCCATTCATGAGCTCCCCAACAATATTATTATCAATAACTTCTATGCAAGGCTTTCTCTTCATGATAAGGATTTATTGGATGCTTCTTGTGTTGGATCATTCACTCGCATGGAAGAAGAAGCTAAATGGGATCTCCTGGACCGTATTCAAGACAACGCTGAAGCATGGGAGGATGACAAAGGTAGAAAGTCAGGTATAAATTATGATTATGAATGCATTGAATCATTTATGGGAACTAATGACTTTCAAAATATTAAAAATGCTTATGGTCTAGACTCTCAAGCTATTGCTTCTTATTTTAAGGCTTTTGCTTCCTATATTGAAGTGCCTAAAAAGAAGTGGAATAAGTATCATGAACCTTATAAAGATATTGCTAAGAGTGTTCCTGCAAGAAATACTGAAGTTTATACTGCTAATCATGTTTTACCTAAACCTTATATTGAGAAAATGCCTTTCCCAGTTAATATAAAGGAACATTGTATGATAGCTAGTATGGTTAATGAAAGTACAAATAAATCTATTGAACCTAATAAACAAATGGTTGATGAACCTATTATAGCAAATGTGAAATACTTTGTTACTAAATATGTACAAGAGGGACACACTATCCTTTGTAAGGATACCTCTAATATTGTTTCACAAAGTAGTGTTATGAGAGCTAGTATTCCTGTGTTTTCTGTTAAGATAAGTGATCATTGTTACGATGGTCCTTGTGATAGTTATATTGTTAAGTTTATGCATGATACTGAAATTTATTATGAGAGAGGGAAAAGTTTTCTTATGTATCTCAATAATATCAAGTTTCCTCGTTTTATGCTGAAAGTTTTTATGTTGCACTTGTTTTGCCTTCTTATGCAAGTAGCCTCTGGTTTTAACAACTTGTTTGTTTACAAAATTCCCTTGCATAGGTAGTGGGTTAGACTTCAATGTGTGTATTTTTGCTTCTTAATGCTCTCTTTCACTTCAATTCATATTCCTATGCGAGCATCTTCAAAATTATCTTGCCCATCTTAATGGCTATAAAGAAAGAGCTTTTTGGGAGACAACCCAATTTGGTTTTGCTTTCAGTTTGGTTGTGTTTATTTGAGTCCTGGAAGTTATTACTTCGGTAATAACCTCTCGTTATCCGTTTTGTTTGGTTTTTGTGTCAATATCAACCTCTAATGAGAGAGAAGTAATATTTGGGGAAGTTGTTGTCCCGAAACAGATTTTTGTGCTTCACCGTAAAAATTCGTGAGAGATCTCTGTATGTCAGATTGAGCTGTAATTTTTTGTGCTTCTGCCCCAGGTTGTTATTTAACTTTAGTTAGTTTTGCACTTTTTGATTTGAGCAACAGAAGATTTTCGAAAAAATTGATCTTTACCTGCTGGTCTGTTTTGACAGATTTAGCCACTCTTGCATTTGCTTCTTTATTCGATTTCCTTTTTGAATTCTTTTTGGGTTTTCGAAAGGAGTTGTTACAGTAGCTTATGTTTTGATGGTTTTTAGTTGAAAGTGGACTCAGAAGGTTTTATCACTTCATATACACTAATGTTGCTAATGAGAACTGTGTGGAGTTTTGTGTGAAAGAAATTTCCAGGTAGTGGAGATGATGGTGTAATAAGGAAGAGAAGGGTTTTATGACTCAAGTAATAAGTATATGAAGATGAAGATATCGATGATATTCAAGTGGTGACTCCGAAAGAATCTACTAGATACCAAATTTAGAGACCTGCAGAGTCCGTTTCCAAATAGGTAACAGTTCTGGTAAGGAAAGTTCCGCGAAAATACAATCCAACTATATTTTTGCAGTTTTCAGTCAATAAGGAAAGCTATGAAGCAAAAAAGGGACGGAAACGGAGCCAGGGTGGCTCACACCACCCTGTGGCACGGGCCCACCCCTGGCCGCGCCACCAGGTGGTGAGTCCACCCCAGACTCCGCCTCCGACCCGATTTCTCCCAGTACCTTCCTTTTGATGTGAAACTTCGTAATATATAATCCCCCGGATCCCCCGAGGTTCATATATCATGTTTTCGTCGTGTTTTCGTTTCGATCTGTTTCTGCCAGGACATACTCTTTGAAGGTTTAGAAGCACAATGGCATCCGCCAAGGATAAAGGGAAGGAGCCTATGGAGGAAGACCTCCAAGACCCCGGGCAGGAGAAGGAGATCAAGAGTGAAGGTGAAGAGGAGCAAGGCCAACATCCGCACACCGACACTACCATTGCAAGCATTGGAGTCATAACAAAACCTGCCAGGGTTAGCAGGACTGCACGGATGCAGACTGGGGGAAAGCTCCTCGTCACTGCTTGGCTCCACGGTCACTTCCTCCGCGCACCAAGAACCCTTTCCATACCCTTATCCATGAGCATCAATACCAGAATATGCCCAAAGGGAAATTACCCTCCAATTAGGATTTGCCTCGTTCTAGCCATGCAGGAAAAAAGACTTCAAGGAGGAAGAGTGGGGAAATAATAGCAAGAGCTGGAATTCTCAACCCGACATGATCATGAGCCGCATTGAGCCAAACTCACAGCCGATTCGTAATCTCACCTTCGAGATCGAGGACTTGGGGAACTGATCAAAGATCGCATCAAGAGGATACCACCACCACCAAAGGAGTAATTCGTCATCAGGTTTGGCATCCCCTTGGTTTGTTCCAAGCTTGGGGGAGTGCGCGGTATCACATCACTATCTTCTATCTTTTTACCCTTATTAGTAGAGTCATATCATGAATAGAGAAGTTATCATGTAGTATGGTTTGCATTATGGAAGTGTCCCCTCTCTCGTTAGATATGTATCCCTTGGTGTGAGTTGCCGTTATGAAATATTAATGAGAAGTTCTATCATTTACTCTTTTGCATAGCCTATATTAGTTTTCAATTCGTGGTTATATGATTGATCTTGTTGTTACTATTGGTATTACTTTGGGATCATTAAGTTAATTTTGTTGGTTTTGGCAAACCTGGCTCGGTTAGTAGCAACACTATTTTTGAGAGTTGAATGAATTTGTGAACTCCAGCAAATTATCAACTATTCTTCGACCAAGACCTAAGTTTGCCATTACCAATTATGATTTACTTTATGTATCTTTATTGTGTTTCCTTTACTCATTGCAAGTTGGGTTATATAATAGTGAATTGTCTTCTATTATGATCTATGTATTAATGAATGTGATGCTTATTGTCCGTATTCTTCTATCGACTCTTCACTCCATAAACCTGAGGTCATGTTTATTGAGCTCAGTTTCGCTTGGGGACAAGCGAAGTCTAAGCTTGGGGGGAGTTGATACGTCCATTTTGCATCACTATTCTATGTCATAATTCACTGTTATTCATTGATATATTTTGTATTGAGAGGTGATACTTATGTTATTTCATCTGTTTTTGCATGGTTGATGACTTTTGGAGCATGGACCACAGCAGTCAGGATTCTGATGGAAAAGGTGTTGTTTGGAGGCAAAATTCGCGAAGATCAGAAAATCCGGGAAAATATATGAAAAATCCTATTTTTCCAGAAGATGAAGGAAGCCGAAAGGGGGCTGGAGATGGCCACAGGGGGGCCCACACCACCCCCTGGCGCGGGCCAGGCTAGGCCGCGCCACCAGGTGGTGTGGCTGCCCTGGTCCACCCCTAGCACTCCCCTCTGGCGTATATTATTCTCCCGAAACCCTAAGACTAAGAGAGCGACCATAGAAAGATTCCGCTGCCTCTGCGGGGCGGAAAACACCGAGAGAGAAAGATCTCTCTGGCAGACAGATTTCTGCCAGGGGAATTCCTTCCCGGAGAGGGGAGATCGTCGCCATCAACACCACCATCAAGCTGGACTTCATCGGGATCATCATCATCACCACCATCATCACCATCAGCACCCTCATCACCATCTCCATATTGCTGTAAAAATTGGGTTGAATCTTGCATAGTTCATAGGGGAAACTTTCCCGGTGTTGATTACTCTTTGTAATTGATGCTATTGAGTGAACCATTGAATTATTGTTTATGTTCAGATTGTTATACATCTATTCCATCTCTGATCATGATCCATATGATGTCTTGTGAGTAGTTCGTTTTGTTCTTGAGGACATGGGAGAAGTCATGTTGTTAGTAGTGGAGTTTTGTTGAGAAAGATTCAATAGTTTGATATTTAAGTTGTGGTATACTTCTTCTAATGGTGTCATGTGAACGTGGATTGCATGACACTTCACCTATATGGGCCTAGGGGAATGCATTGTGTATTTGGCTACTAATCGTAGGGGTTGCCGGAGTGACAGAAACCTGAACCCCCGTTAGAAAACCATTGCACAAGGGATGTAAGGGTCTTAGAGTTTAAAGCTGTGGTTAGGTTTCTACCTTAATTACTTTCTTGTACTTACGCATGTTTGCAAGGGGTATAATCACAAGTTTGTATTAGTCCTAGGAAGGTCGGTACATTAGCACAGGTTCACCCACACAACACTTAGCAAGCTTAAGATGATTAATCAACTATATGAAGCGAAAGCACTTGACAGTCTTCCCATGTGTCCTCGAGAACGTTTGGTCATCTTAAGTAATACAACCGGCTTGTCCTCTGTCGCATAAAGGATTGGGTCACTTGTTGCATTTATTCCTACTGTCTTTTATTTACTCGTACTTTGTTTACTTGCTTTATTGAAAACCCCTAAAAATCTGTTTGCTAAGTATTTGCAGAGAATTCCTGATCCATACCACTAGCCAGCACCTTCTGCTCCTCGTTGGGTTTGACACTCTTACTTATCGAAAATATTGCGATACACCCCCTATACTTGTGGGTCATCAACTGTCACCTTGAGCACTGGATGTTTCCAACAAACACCACAATTCCATAGAGACATCCAACTCCAAATATAACTCATAACAAGTATTTGTAATCTCTAGCTTAAGTGGCACCATGGTGTGCACGCTGTCACTTTCACACACATGGGGAGAGCAGAGATCTATTAAAGCACTTGAGTAGCAAAGTAGATCTACTTGATTACAAAGCTCATGATCACAATATGATCATGCATAAAGAAAGAGATGAACAAATAGCTACCGGTAGAACCCTTGGCCTCGAGGAAGAATTACTCCCTCCTCATCATGGGAGTCAGCAACAACGATGGATATGGTGGTGGAGATCGATAGAGATGGCTCCGGGGGCACTTCCCCGTCCCGGCAGGGTGCCGGAACAGACACTTTCTGTCCCCCGAATCTCCCCTTCGGTGGCGGCGGGGCTGCGGAACTTTTCATGGATTTCTGATTGACGACTTAGGGTTTTCGCAACGGGAGGCTTCTTATAGGCGAAGAGGCAAGGTCGGTGGGCGGCCAGGGGCCCACACCACCTGGTGGCGTGGCTAGGGCTAGCCTGCGCCACCACATGGTGTGTCCGCCCTGTGGCCCCTCTCCGTCTCGTCTTCTGGCTTCGTGAGTCTTCCAGTAAAATATCAACTTTAGCTTTTGTCCCGTCCAATTCCGAGAATATTCATTTTCTGTCTTTCTGGAACCAAAAATAGCAGAAAACAGGTAACTGGCACTGTGGCATCTTGTTAATAGGTTAGTCCAAGAAATCATATGAAAAGTACTCCAAAGTGTGGACAAAACATAAGAAAGTAGATAAAACCAAGCATGGAACATCAAAAATTATAGATACATTTGCAATGTATCAGTCACTGACCAGCGGGACCCCCTGTCAGCAGCCCTCAGTGCCCCGGAGTGTACACGGGCCGGCCCATTTAGTTTCCCGCGCTGACCCAGTTAATTCAAATTAGGATTTTTCTATTTTAGACTTAAATCAATTTTGTCACTTAGTTTAAAAATCAATTCAGGGAGTTTTACAAATCCAAATTGAGTGATTCTAATTTTTTTGGAAAGCTACTGAAAATATCTATCCAAGCCCATTGGATTTAAATCATTTCGAGTTAGACATCTCTCCTACTAAAAATAACAAAACAGAAGCTTTTGCACATTCAAACATTTTTCTAAAATCAACCATAATAGCTTTTGAGTGGTTTCCAACTCTCAAAAATCACATTTAACCATACCTATCTGAATATGCAATAATATTACGGTTTGCATGCAGTGACTTTGGACTAGTACCAAAATAATGCTATATAGGAATTTCTAGTCACTTTAAATCATTAATTATTAATCTTAAACTTATTAAAATGTGATCCAACCCTTAAATCACATTCCCATATGTTAGAATATATGGTGAGGACATAAGTCCACATGATCCCATATTTTAATTGGAGAATATTAAATCTTAGTTAATTTCAATAAGTAGGAATTAATTTTCTCAAATAAAAAGAATGAAGCTAGTTCATTAAACCTTGTGATGCTTGTGATGATAATAGATCATGAAATGTGTGCCTTAGTGTGCTAAGTAGACTAGTTAAGCATTTTTTGGTGATTGTGTATTCCGTATGTATTTATAGACGATAGTACCGACCAAGCTTTCGAGGAGGAGGATTTCTACCGAGAGGAGGAGGAAGAAAACTTCAACCACTGCACCAACCAAGGAAAGCCATCATTAACAATGCAAGATCGCCCTTGCAAGCTTTTGTGAGCAAGCAAACTAAAGTTAGATAATCTAAGCAAATGCATTAGGCATGCTTTGGTTATACCCTTTGACTTATACCTACTCCAAGTTTCATTTACAAGCTTTACTTTTCCTTACTTTACCAAAGTCCTTTACTTGGTTAAAGGTAGCATAAAGAGTATAAAATTGACCTATCTAGTTAGGCTTGGATGTCATTCTATGGCATGAGATTGAGATTAGCATCCCACATTAGTGAACACTCTTAACTTAGTAGTTTGGAGTTAAACCCAAAACTTGATTCACTTTACATGGGAATACATGGTGAAAATGATTTGTGAAAACCTTGGAATGATGAGTCGTTCTATTGAGATGTTTTGACATGTGTTGAGAAACACAAATGGTTTATGATGATGATGAAAATGTTGAGGCATGAGCCTTAGCCCTTTTACAAAAATGATGGTTGGGTTCGGATGCGATACCATTCCAATTTTACCGTACAACCACAATACCTGAATTGGGTAAGGCTTAGCCGGAAGTTTATATGCATTAGTATTAGTTCCCTCGTGGGAGAGGTTTGAGCTGAGGCTACCTCTCAATGTTGTCCACCTATGCAGTGCCCAAGATGACAGATGGTCATGGTTAGGAGGCCATGATCATAGGAGAGGTGCTTATACTAGAGTCTGTAAAGGAAAGGTTATGTTTGATTATCTGCATACTAAGTATGATGATTCAGGGTTACCCCTGACAGATGTATCGAATCTTGTGGTGAAAGTGTACCACCTCTGCAGAGTGTCAAACTATTCGAATAGCCGCGTCCGCAGCTATGGACAGTTGGAGTGGCCATACTATTCCGTTGTCAGATGTTTTCAAAATGACTTATTAAATTAATTGTGACATGACTTGACCACAACAGAGTTGTGAATATGACAACTAAGTTACCACTTAAGTGTTTTCAAACTTTATTTTATCTTTCTTTGCTTCTGAACTCAGCTTAGGTTTCAAACTTAACTTTACAAATAAACTTAGAGTTAGCATTCCTACTAAAACTATCTTACTTGTTAGTGGTAGTTTGCGAGTACTTAAAGAGTACTCATGGCTTTTGTCCCTGGCTATTCATATGGCCAGACTATGAAGGAGATTACCAAGATGAAGGACAGCAGGACGGCTATGATAACTAGGACTATCTCCCATCGTCAGCATTGCCTGTGACTCTGAAGATGGACCCCACCGCTACGCTATTTATTCCGCTACTTGATTGTACTAAGACTAGATCATGAGATCCTTATTTGTGTAAGACCTTATTTATGGTTTGTAATGGACGATGTACTGTGATATCTAATCTGTTATGTCTCGCAAAAATGGTAATCCTGGGATTGCGATGTATGGCATAACAGGCATCTGGGATTAAAAATCCGGATGTTGACACCTTTTTATAAAAATTGACCAAAATAGTTAAGGGGTGCGCCTGTTTTAGAAAATTTCAATTTGCATATTTTTTAAATATTTGAATTATGCAGTTTTTGCATACTTATGAATTTGAGAAAAATTTCAATATGAAAAGTTCTTGAATTTGAATAAGTAATCCAAATATTTTTTTGTTTTATAAAATAATTATTCTAACTAGTGAAACTATTAACCATTTTGCCATTTTAATTTAAAAATGCATTAACTATTATATTTCACTGAAATCTCTGTTTCGGGTTTAGGGTTTAGGGTTGAGGGTTTAGGGTTAGGGTTTAGGGTTTTGGGTTAGGGTTAGGGTTTTGGGTTTAACTATTATGTTTTGGGGGCCTTTAATCCAGGTTGGAGTCAATAACCGGGACTAAATAGATTTCCCGCCCTTCTCAGAATCGTCAAGCCATGCATCATGCTTTCCCGCCAGTTCCCTCCGCTTCCCGCCATATTTTCTCGTCTTTTCCCTCTATATCTAGGCCGGTCACCATGGCCATCCACACATCCACATCTTCCCTCTCACAACAATGCACACCACATACTGGGCCATTCTGACCCTCGAGGAGACTGAGGCGCTGTGGCCCTCCAGTTACCCATGCCCGCCAGGCTACCAGCTGCCCACCGGCTTGATGCTGAGCGCTGGAGGAGTTCCTATCCCTCCTGTGCCTGAAGGTTCCGCCCGCCAGGTGGCCATCACGAACCACTTCTACCTCGAGATCACGCCAGAGCAGCGGATGGATCCCCATTGCGATCTCGACAACTATGACACCTGGAATGCCTTCTTTGATAACCAGCAGGAAAGGGAGCTCGCCAGGTACGAGGGTGACGAACCATCCCGTTGAACCACAACGAGGTTGGTCACTTCCTGTGGTGGGCAAGCCGGACTATCGGTGGTGTGATGCACTACATCGCCTAGGGAGATCATCCTCGCCTGCGGTGCCCGCACTTTGACCCTCCACAGAGTCACAAGAAGGGTGGGGATGGTGAAGGTCGTGGGCTACACGGTGTCGTCATCCAGGAGCACCCTCCCTCGCGCGTCGTGAATCCGAGGCCGGAGTGGCAGGTACCCCTGGAATATGCCATGGCTAGGCTTAGGATCCAGCCACGTGCGCCTAGCGACGATGATGACGATGATGATGAAGATGAAGACGACCCTAAAGCTGTGTACTATAGGGCTAGATATGAGTATGACTAAAGGGGGCCTTTAGTCCTGATTTCTTAGTCCCCGTTCTTAAATAATAATAAATGTCTTGAGTGTTAGAAACCTTAGAAACCGGGACTAATGGATCGTTTCCTACTAGTGTTGGTCTCTCTACAACTTTCCCGAACTATGAAGATGTTCTATTCTTGTGCCGAGGAGCTAACTAATTTCACATATTAGGGAGTACATCTATGGCCAACTTGTTGGAGATGCCGAAGGACTGGGCTCCGGCGGCATCTCCCTCAAGTTGGCTGTAGTGTTGTCCCTGCTCTTGTAGTTCATAACTTCTCTACCTAGATCAATATGTCGGGGATCTAACTAATTTCACATATTAGGGAGTACCTCTATGGCCAGCTTCAGAGAGATGACGGAGGATTAGGCTCCGGCGGCATCTCCTTGAAGCTGGTCGTAGTGTGTTGTCCCTACTCTTTCACACCATCTTGTTTGAAGTTGATAACTTCACATGGATGCCTATTTACAGATTAAAACAGCACAACATAGTGTTGACACTCACGACATAATGTCGACACTCACCCCTGTTATAGTGTCAACACTCACCCCTTAAGTCCCGGTTGGTTTCTTCAACCGGGACTAAAGATTCATCTTTAGTCCTGGTTGGAAACACCAACCGGGGATAAACATATTTCCCGCCATGTTTTCCCGCCATGTTTTCCAGCCATGTTTTCCCTCCATGTTTTCCCGTCACATTTTCCCGCCATGTTTTCCCGCCACTTTTTCCCGCCATGTTTTCCCGCCATATGTTTTCCCGCCACGTTTTCGCACCCTTTCCCTCTATATATAGGTCGGCGACCGTCATGAACACCACACATCCACACATTCCCTGCCACACATCCACACATTTCCTGCCGCCTACTTTAGGATGCCCCCACATGTTCGTCCACGACTCGGCGGCAACAACAGTGGAGTACTGGGCTCCATCGGGCATGTTCGAGACTGGGCTCCGCCAGGCTGGCACTGGGAGGTGCTACCTTCTGGGATGCGTAGCCTGGTGAGGAATCCAGGTCATGTCGTCGACCCGGAGCTTCTTTGGTGCCGGTCGCATGGTCCAGGAGAGGTGCAGAGGGAGCTGGCCCCCGAGGAGGTGGTACGGAGGCGTGTCAGGGAGGAGGACGAGCACGTCCGCCACTATATGTATGTGCTGGAGGTCAGGTTTTCCAATACCTGGCAGCATCTTCAAGGACCTCACCCGAGTTATGCTCCTTGATAGTTCCTTCTCTTTGGGTGACCACCTCCCGCGGCTCAGAACCCCGTCGTTGATGTCCAGTTTGATTTGGAATGGTGGAATTTATGTCTCAAATAAAAGGTTTAATACATTACATAGATTTATGTCTCAAATAAAAGGTTTAATACATTATTACACATCACCAACATCTAGTGTTGTGATTTTCTTCTGCACCGTAGCCATGGAGAATCTTCATCATTTAACACGATGCTTAGGTCAGTTTTCACTTTGAATGGTGGAATTTCATGAAACTTACTGTAATATTCTGACATGTCTGCCTTGTCATCCACTCCCACGATGTTTCTTTTCCCTGAAAGAACTATGTGGCACTTTGGCTCATCGTATTTTGTATTCTTTTGCTTATCTTTCCTTTTTCTCCGTTTGGTAGACATGTCCTTCACATAGAAAACCTGAGCCACATCGTTGGCTAGGACGAATGGTTCATCCATGTACGCAAGATTGTTGAGATCCACTATTGTCATGCCGTACTTTTGGTCTACATGTACCCCTCCTCCTGTCAGCTTGACCCCTCTAAAAGTAGGTCCATAGTCAAGTTCCCATATCTCCTCTATGTACCCATAATATGTGTCCTTCTGCCCATTGTCACCTGTTGCATCAAAGCGGACACCACTGTTTTGGTTGGTGCTCTTTTTATCTTGGGTAATCGTGTAAATGTATTCCCATTTATCTCGTACCCCTGGAAAGTACATATAGTCGAAGATGGTAACTGGCCAACGAGTACAACTGATCTCCAACAGTGGTGTTATTCATGAGATGTGTCTGCAACCAACTGCTGAAATTCTTCTCGTGTTCCCCTTTAATCAAGGAGTCAGGCTTCCCCGGGTTTTCGGAGCGTAGAATATTCTTGTGTTTCTCGATATACGGAGCCACCACAGTGGAATTGTGTAGAACTATGTAGTGTGCTTGAATGAAAGAATGCCCATCCCTACATACCATTGATTTCCTTCCTAGTGTGCCTTTTCCAGTCAGCCTCCCCTCATACCGAGATTCAGGAACACCAATCGGCTTAAGGTCGGGAAGAAAGTCAACACAAAACTCAATGACCTCCTCTGTTCTGTAGCCCTTGGAGATGCTTCCTTCTAGCCTAGCACGGTTATGAACATATTTCTTTAAGACTCCCATGAACCTCTCGAAGGGGAACATATTGTGTAGAAACACGGGACCGAGAATTCTAATCTCTTCGACTAGGTGAACTAGGAGGTGCGTCATAATATTGAAGAAGGATGGCGGAAACAACAACTCGAAGCTGACCAAATGTTGGACCACATCAATTTGTAACCCTGATAGACTTTCTTGATCGATTACCTTCTGAGAAATTGCATTGAGGAATGCACATACCTTCACAATGGCTAGTCGAACATTTTCTGGTAGAATTCCCCTCAATGCAACCGGAAGAAATTGCGTCATAAGCACGTGGAAGTCATGAGACTTTCGGTTTTGAATTTTTTTCTCTTTCATATTACTATTCCCTTTATATTCGACGAGAAGCCAGACGGGACCTTGATACTAAAAAGGACTTCAAAAAAGATTTCCTTCTCTTCTTTGGTAAGAGCGTAGCTGGCAAGCCCTTGAAACTGCCCTGGATGCTTGTCGTCTCGTCCTTTATGATGTTGTCGGTCCTCTCGTGCTACCTGGGTATCTTTTGACTTCCCATACAAGCCGAGGAAGCCTAGAATATTCACGCAAAGATTCTTCTTCAGGTGCATCACGTCGATTGCAGAGCGGACCTCGTGCACTTTCCAAGAGGGTAGCTCCCAAAATATAGATTTTTTATTCCACCTGGGTACATGTCCATCGGCGTCTTTCGGAACAGGTTGTCCTCCAGGACCCTTTCCAAAGATTACATCCAAATCCTTGACCATACCAAATACATGAGCACCAGTACGGGGGACAGGCTTCGTCCAGGTTTCTACCTTTCCATTGAAATGCTTGCCTTTCTTCCTTAAGTGATGACTTGGTGATACGTTGCTAACGTATCTATAATTTTTGATGTCCCATGCTAGTTTTATATGATCTTTCTTGTGTTTTGTTCATGTTTTGAAGTATTTCTTTACATTTTCTGGAACTAACCTGTTACCAAGATGCCACAGTGCAAGTTGCCGGTTTTCTGCTGTTTTTGGTTCCAGAAAGTCAGAAAAGTAATATTCTCGGAATTGGACGGGACAAAAGCCAAAGTCAATATTTTGCCGTGGGACACGCGAAGTCCGAAGGGGAGACGAGGTGGCACAGGAGGGCGGCCGCACCCTCCCAGGCGCGGGTCACCCTAGGCTAGGCCAGGGCAGGGTGTGGGCCCCCTAGCCGGCCACCGACATCGCCCCTTCGCCTATAAAAGTATCCCGAGACGAAAACCCTAAAGACTCGATCAAAATTCCACGAAAGAGTCTGTAGCCGCCGTCATCTCCATCCCTAGATCGGGAGGGATTCTGAAGCTCTTCCCGGCACCCTGCCGGAGGGGAGAATCACCATGGAGGTCTTCTTCATCACCATGCAAGCCTCTGGTGTGATGCGTGAGTAGTTCATCCTTGGACTACGGGTCCATGTAGTAGCTAGATGGTTGGTTCTCCTCCTTTGTGCTATCATGTTTAGATCTTGTGAGCTCTGTTCATGATCAAGATCATCTATTGGTAATCCTACATGTTGTGTTTGCGGGGATCCGATGGATATTGAGATGCTATTTTATATTGATTATTGATTCTATCATGTCTTTGTTATTTGTGATCTTGCATGCTTTCTGTTGTTAGTGGCTATCTTGGCCAAGTAGATGCTAGCAACTCCAAGAGGGAGTATTTATGCTCGATAGTGGGTTCATGCCTCTAGTAGTCTGGGGAAGTGACAGAAATCTCTAAGGTACTAGGTGTGTTGTTGCTACTAGGGAGAAAACAGCAATCCTTTGTTCATAGAACAATCGTATTGTTTACTTTACACACTTTGCTTAACGCAATTATCTGTTGCTTGCAACTTAATACTAGAGGGGGTTCAGATGGTAACATGAAGGTGGATTATTAGTCATAGATGCAGTTGGATTACGGTCCATGTATAATGTTGTAATGGCCAATCAAATCTCATAGGAGTCAAGATGATTTGTATATGCATGTATTGCTTTATTGATCTTTGTCAATTGCCCCGTTGTAATTTGTTCACACAACATGTCATCTTTCTTAAGTAGAATCACCACTAGTGAACTATGGACCCCGGTCCATTCTTTTACCATCAATCTACAAAGCTATTTACTGTTTTCTGTGTACTTTCTGGAAAGCAATTACTCTCTTCCACACACTACATTTAATCCTTATTTTCAGCAAAACATGGTTTTGCTGACAACCTCACTTTAAGTTGGGGACGAAGTTCTGTGGTTGTGTTGTGTGCAGGTTCCATGTTGCTGTTGGCGCCGATAGTGCGCCCTGCCAAAGTCCAATTTGCAACACCTTGGAGGTGTTTCCTTTCTCCTACTGGTTCGATAACCTTGGTTTCATAACTGACGGAAAACTTGTTGCTATACTCATGATACCTTCCTCTTGGGGTTCCCTAACGAGCTCAACATATTGAGTAAGCAAGACTTTTTCTGGCGCTGTTGCTGCGGAGTCAAGGACATCTTCACAAGGGGAGTCCTTCATAACCAATCTCTTTACTTTGTTGTTTTTGTTTTGCTTAGTTTATTTCTGCTTTGTTTGCTTGTTTCTTTATCAAAAACACAAAAAATTAGTTGTTCTAGTTTGCTTTCTTTATTAAAAACACACAAAAAATGAATACTCCTGAAAACACTAAGTTGTGTGACTTCACTAGCACCAACAACAATGATTTCGTGTGCACACCTATTGCTCCACCTGTTCCTGAAGACGCTTTCTTTGAAATTAAATCTGCCTTGCTTAATCTTGTTATGAGAGAACAATTTTCTTGTATAGGTACTGAAGATGCAGCTGAACTTTGTGAGATGCAAAAACATAGGGATATAGATGGGGATATTATTAAGCTTAAATTGTTTCCTTTCTCATTGAGAGGAAAAGCTAAAGAATGGTTGCAATCTCTAACTAGAAATAGTATTGATTCTTGGACTAAATGCAGAGATGCTTTCATTGGAAAATACTATCCTCCTGCTATGATTATATCTATGAGAAGTGAAATAATGAAATTTAAACAATTTGATAATGAACATGTTGCTCAATCTTGGGAAAGAATGAAATCTTTGATAAACAATTGTCCCACTCATGGACTTACTGCTTGGATGATTATCCAAACCTTCTATGCAGGATTGAATTATTCTATAAGAAATCTACTGGATTCTACTGCTGGAGGTACCTTTATGGCCATCTGAATAAATTCAGAAATCATATGGAAGAACCATAGCATTTCGCGACTCATTGGTAAATCAACTTTGATTCTCTATAAACCAATAATGTGAGACTATTAACACGGTTAAAGCATTGTCCCAAGACTTGTTGATTGATGCATAACTTTGATATTGCTTGTTCTTAAACTATTTGTATCTAGTCACTCTTATGAACTTTGAAGGTGTCCTATGCATTTATGTTTGCTACTCTATGAGGGACAAGCTGAATGCCACTATGCTATGTTTTATTTATGTGAAACAAACAAATGTCTTGCAAAGCATTGTTACTCATGAATCTTTTGTATGTGACTTTTCATGTTGCAACATAGTTGCTATGTCTTATTGTTAGAACTTTATCTTTCATGCTATGTTGAAGTACTATGATCCCAGCTATCATTGTTTTACAAATACTTTGATCAAGTTTATGATGGTGCATGTCACCTCAAAAATTATTCTTTCTTTTTATCACTTACCTACTCAAGGACGAGCAGGAGTTAAGCTTGGGGATGTTGATACGTTGCTAACGTATCCATAATTTTTGATGTTCCATGCTTGGTTTTTATCTACTTTCTTATGTTTTGTCCACACTTTGAAGTACTTTCTATACACTTTCTTGGACTAACCTATTAACAAGACCCACAGTGCCAGCTGCCTGTTTTCTGTTGTTTTTAGTTCCAGGAAAGTCAGAAAATGAATATTCTCGGAATTGGACGGGACAAAAGCCAAAGTCAGTTTTTCACCGATGGGGACACGGAGCCAGAATAAGATACGGAGAGGGGCCAAAGGGCCACCACACCACCTGGCCGCGCGGCCAGGCCTGGCCCGCGCTAGGGGGTAGTGTGGTCGCCTAGTGCACCCCCTCGGCCTCTCCTTTCGCCTATAAGATGCCTCCGATACAGAAACCCTAAGGACCCGATCAAAATTCCACGAAAGAGTCTGTAGCCGCTGTCATCTCCATCCCTAGATCGGGAGGGATCTGAAGCTCTTCCTGACACCCTGCTGGAGGGGAGAATTCACCCTGGAGGCCTTCTTCATCACCATGCACACTACTAGAGAAAAAGCTATAGGAGACATGCACATTAGAGGCGCATTTATACTATATGCGCCTCTGATAATATAGGCGAGGCGCACCAGCCAGACATGCGCCTCTAGTATTAAAATAGGCGAGGCGCATATTTGTAGGATGCGCCTCCGCTAGTCTCTGTACGGACAAAATCTGGCACCCCCGTATTATGCGAGGCGCATTTTGATAATATGCGAGGCGCATTTTGGTATTAGATAGGCGAGGCGCATGTGGGAAGAATGTGCCTTGCATAAGTTGCATGGGCCCAGGAGGATATCTGTGGTCGAATATGCAAGGCGCATATGGCAATATGCGCCTCCTATAATTGATAATATGCGAGATGCATATGGAATATGCGCCTCCTATAACCTGGCAGATCCCCCCCCCCCTTGTGGATCGCCTTTTCAGTTTTGTAAAAAAATAAACAAAAATGATAGAAACTTCAAAAAAATAATTCCTTTGAGTTATAGTTAGATTTTTGGGTATAGATCTAGACAAAATTGAAAAACATGAATTTCGATGTATTTTGTAAAAATAGGTCATGGCATGGTAAAACGGCTATAACTTCTGCATATGATGTTGGAAAAAAATCTTTAACCTATCAAAATGATCGTCTCAAAATTTCCTACTTGAATTCAACCACCAACGGTTGTTCTCGATTTTACAGAATCCTGAAATTCGAAAAGAGTAAAAAGTTATTTAGGATAGAAGATTTTTTACTGCAAAAAAATAAAAAAACTATTCGAGGCGCTACCACCTCTGCTCCTTCTCCTTCTCCTCCACCTCTCCTTCTCCTTCTCCTCCACCTCTCCTCCTTCTCCTTCACCTTCACCTCTCCTTCTCTTTCTCCTTCACCTCTCCTTCTCCTTCTCCTCCACCTCTCCTCCTTCTCTCCTTCTCCTCCTCCTCCTCCTCCTCCACCTACGGTGGCATCCTCCTCCTCTTCCTCCGGGGACCTTGTCCTCCTCTTCCTCCGGCAACCTCCTCCTCTACCTCCGGTGGCATCCTCCTCCTCTTCCTTCGGTGACCTTCTCCTTCTCTTCCTCTGGCGAACTCCTCCTCTGTCGATCACTTCGGCCATGGCCTCCGACGAGCTCCGACGAAATTCCAGCCAGATCCAGATCTCGCCGCCATTTTTTTTTGAAATTCAAAAATAATAGCCGAGGCGCATTTGGATCAATATGCGCCTCGCATATGCAGAATATAGGTGGCGCATTCAGATCAATATGCGCCTCGCATATTCTGAGTATGGGAGGCGCATATGATCAATATGCGCCTCGCATATCTAGGATATGGGAGGCGCATATGATATGCGCCTCGCATAACAAATACTAGAGGCGCATATCATATGCGCCTCGGATAGGGTTTTTGGTGCTCCTCGGGTAGGGTTTTCCCTAGTAGTGGCAAGCCTCCGGTGTGATGCGTGAGTAGTTCATCTCTGGACTACGGGTCCATGTAGTAGCTAGATGGCTGGTTCTTCTCCTTTGTGCTATCATGTTTAGGTCTTGTGACCTCCGTTCATGATCAAGATCATCTATTTGTAATCCTTCATGTTGTGTTTGCGGGGATCCGATGGATATTGAGATGCTATTTCAGATTGATTATTGATTCTATCATGTCTTTGTTATTTGTGATCTTGCATGCTTTCTATTGTTAGTAGCTATCTTGGCCAAGTAGATGCTAGCAACTCCAAGAGTTATTATTTATGCTCGATAGTGGGTTCATGCCTCTAGTAATCTGGGGAAGTGACAGAAATCTCTAAGGTACTAGATGTGATGTTGCTACTAGGGATAAAACAACAATCCTTTGTTCATAGAACAATCGTATTGTTTACTTTACACGCAATGCGTAATGCAATTATCTGTTGCTTGCAACATAATACTGGAGGGGGTTCGGATGATAACCTGAAGGTGGATTATTAGTCATAGATACAGTTGGATTACGATCTATGTATAATGTTGTAATGCCCAATCGAATCTCAAAGGAGTCAAGATGATTAGTATATGCATGTATTGCTTTCTCGATGTTTGTCAATTGCCCCGCTGTAATTTGTTCACCCAACATGTCATCTATCTTAAGGAGAGCCACCACTAGTGAACTATGGACCCCGGTCCTTTCTTTTACCATCAATCTACAATCAACTGTTTACTGCTTTCTGTTTACTTTCTGCAAGCTATTACTTTCTTCCACACAATACGTTTAATCCTCTGTTTTCAGTAAAACTGGTGAGATTGACAACCTCACTATAAGTTGGGGGCAAAGTTCTGTGGTTTTGTTGTGCAGGTTTCCACGTTGCTGCTGGCGCTGGTAGTGCGCCCTGCCAAAGTCCAGCTAGCAACACCTTTGAGGTGTTTCCTTGCTCCTACTGGATTGATAACCTTGGTTTCATAACTAAGGGAAAACTTACTGCTGTGCTCATCTTACCTTCATCTTGGGGTTCCCCAACGAGCTCGTTAATACACGACTCAGCAAACCCCTGGTTGTTTATATATCACACGTGTATTGATGTTTCCACTCAATACAGTTATAGCATGATATAAAAATTAATCATAAACTATATGAAATATGATAATAGTCCTTATAACTATTTGTCTCTAGGGCATATTTCCAACAGTCTCCCACTTGCACTAGAGTACAAATACACTAGCTGCATTTATTCTTAATCATTGGCACCATATATTCGGTACCTTTAACATGCTTGCTCATGGAAAAGGTTGAGTCTTGGGTCTGTACTTTATAGTCCCAAATCCTTTGCAACTTACTAATGTCACCTTGATTGGCATTAATACTTTATCATCACATGATAACATCTGTGTGTATGCATCGTTGTTATGACAGCAGAACGAGGCCTGATTCCAGGAGCCTACAGTGACTTTAGATCAACCTCGAGGGCTTTCTCATGGGCACTGTGCCCTGGGACACATCATTCTACGTTAAAAGCGAACTAGCCCCGCCATAACATTATACAACACTTTAGATGGTACCCTTATCTATTATTATAAATGTATTCATCGAAACACTAGTGCACTCTGTGCAACTTTTGATGTTTTGTTCACCTCGCTTCCTACTTGACTCTAATCGGTATTACGGGAGTTTCCAACATATTCCCTTATAGCATAACCCTTTATGTTTTAAGATATGTCATCCTTTATGGATTTGGAAAACATGTCTATAGTTCTCTAACAGAAACTATGGACAAACTTAGCTCAATTTTCTGTGATTCAAACTCAATCACTTTTTAAATGTTCCTTCTTGGATCATATATTATGTTAAGTTATCATCATGGTTTTCTAAGATAGAACCTATGTCTCAACATAGTGGATGATGATCATCCTTTTCTTTCTTTCAACCATTGATGTTAAACTTAATACTATTCTTGACTTGAGTTATTAAGGACCAGTTCCATAATTAACTTCTATTTTGAAACCCTTTTCAGAATCCCTTAAGGAATACTACATAATATCATAATACACCTATTATCAACTTCTACACCTTATAAATCATTATTTATCGGTACTTGTGCTTTTATTTTTAACATCCTTAAGAATCACTCTATAAGCTCCCACTCATAATATGTTTCTACATATTTGGGTATGAGTCAGTACTCTTACTCAAACTATGTTCCTACATATTTGAATTTGAGACTTATATTACCCCCACTCAAAAATATGTCATTCACATATTGTTTTAGGAAGACTTTTATAGCTCCCACTCAATTTCATGCAAATTGCATATCTACTCATTATTTTGGACAACTTCAAAATCCTTTGATCAAATATCAAACTTGGAGATTTACTATGATATACTAGTACTTTTACTAGTTTTAAATCCACTAGACATTTAGCACACTTGAATCAAATTCATTTGAATTCGTCCAATACTTGACAAATTGTTCTTTTGTCATTCACCCCTTTTCCACTATGGCTTTGAAGTAATTTGGGAAATTCCAAGTAACCCCTTTTACTTGTGAGATTCAGCAACGAATTTCTCTCTAATCTCAACAGAATTTTGCTTCTAGGATTTCTCATAATTTTAGTTTACCGTTATTTCCTTAGTAGTTTGTAGGTATGTCATATTCCAAGAATCATGACAAATGATTCACAAATGTCTCCATACAAGATATGGGTTACATTTCGAATCCTACTTCATGTAGTGAAAACACCAGTGGGGAAAACACAATGATCGTTATCACTGATTCTTTCCTTTGTGAAGAGAATCGTTCAGGAATGTTTTCCATTGCGCTTCTCAACACTCTGATGCAGGGATTTGAATCCACATCGTGGTTTTCACTATCTTCCATTTTCTTCATAATCAAGAAATATCACTAAAAGTGAGCTTTCTCAAGAATGCACCAAAATCCAAGCAATACAAGTTTTGCTTCTCTTTTTGTTTCAGCTATGGATTTCGTATTCAAAGTTTCCAATGAATACTCTACAAAGACTTATTCGCTATTGTTTTGGTTATATCGAATAACCCCCAAAACTTTTATGATCGTCCATACTAGATATGGAGGGCGCTTTCACGAATTCAAATGGTTCACTATATATTCTAATTGAGTGCTAACTATTTCTAACTAATGGTCTCCACATCTATACTACAATGATTTATTTGGAGCTATCTATTTACCCACTTTGATATCTAATATCACATTGTGATGCTTTGCATTTTGATGTTTCAAAATGCTTTGCATTCTGATACATTGCAAATCTATCTATAATTTTTGATGTTCCATGCTTCGTTTTATCTACTTTCTTATGTTTTGTCCACAGTTTGGAGTACTTTTCATATGATTTCTTGGACTAACCTGCCTGTTTTCTGCTATTTTTGGTTCCAGGAAAGTCAGAAAATGAATATTCTCGGAATTGGACGGGACAAAATCCAAAGTTAATATTTTACCGAGGGACACCTGGAGCCAGAATACGAGACGGGGAGGGGCTGGGGCCCGGCCACACCACCTGGCCACGCTGCCAGGCCTGGCCCGCGCCAGGGGGTGGTCTGGCCGCCACAGGCACCCCCTCGGCCTCTCCTTCTACCTATATATTGCCTATGATACGGAAACCCTAAGTACCCGATCAAAAATCCAGGAAAGAGTCTGTAGCCACCGTCATCTCCATCCCTAGATCGGGAGGGATCTGAAGCTCTTCCCGGCACCCTGCCGGAGAGGGGAATTCACCCTAGAGCCCTTCTTCATCATCATGCAAGCCTCTGGTGTGATGCGTGAGTAATTTATGTTTGGACTACGGGTCCATGTAGTAGCTAGATGGCTGGTTCTCCTCCTTTGTGATTTCATGTCTAGATCTTGTGAGCTCCGTTCATGATCAAGATCATCTATTTGTAATTCTGCATGTTGTGTTTGCGGGGATCCGATGGATATTGAGATGCTATTTCAGATTGATTATTGATTCTATCATGTCTTTGTTATTTGTGATATTGCATGCTTTCCATTGTTAGTAGCTATCTTGGCCAAGTAGATGCTAGCAACTCCAAGAGTTAGTATTTCTGCTCGATAGTGGGTTCATGCCTCTGGTAATGTGGGGAAGTGACAGAAATCTCTGAGGTACTAGATGTGTTGTTGCTACTAGGGAGAAAATAACAATCCTTTGTTCATAGAACAATCATATTGTTTACATTACACGCAATCCGTAATGCAATTATCTGTTGCTTGCAACTTAATACTAGAGGGGGTTCGGATGATAACCTGAAGGTGGATTTGTTGGGGATCGGTGCGGAAAACAAAAATTTCCCTACGATGAAACCCCAGAAACTTGCCTAGGATCTATCTATGTAGTAATGCGGTAACGGCCGGAGTGTAGAGAGTACATACCCTTGTAGATCGTACGCGGTTAACGTTCCGCGGGGAACGTGGTTGATGTAGTCGTACTCGAAGCCGACCTTAAGGTCGCGAAGGTCCTCGCAGGTCACCCCTTGCTCCTTCGTCATCTTCATGGTGCAACAGCTCCGGCTCACGACATTTAAGCGGCCCAAGTGTTGCGCCTCGTGTCTTCGTACACATCCGGTGCACGATGAGACCTTCGGCTCCCTGATCCCGCCAGGACTGCGGAAGTTGATATCCAGCTAGGAATCCCTGCAGCACAACGGCGTACTTCAGGTGTGCCTCGATCGCATAGCCCAGACTTGGGGCCATGGTCACGAGGTATAGAGAGAGGGAGGGAGAAAGTCAACCAAAGGACTTCTCTAAACATTGGTGTTCTTAATACCACTCATGGGCACCCCTTTATATAGGCGGAGGGTGTGTGCCCTCCCCATTGGGTTAGCCATGTGGGACTAATACTAAAGGAAAAAGTCAGCAGCAATTCGGACTGCCAAATGGGCCAAAAGTATTCAGCCGAAAAAGCAAACAGAAAATATTTAAATAAAAGGAAAAAAGAAAGCAGCAGCCAGCACAGCAGCCGGGTGGGCCTGGGGCACCACCGCGGCCCAGCATGTGCCCCCGCTGCGGCGGCCTGGGAGGGGGAACCCCGAGTGGGCCGGCTCGCCCCCCGGCGGCCCAGCGCCTCGTCTTGCCTGGCCCAGGTGGGCCGGCTGGAGAGCGGCGGCCCAGCGCCCTGCCCTGCCTCGCCTGGCTCCAGTGGCCCGTCCGCCTGACGCTAGGCGGCATGCAGTTATCTGCCGCCCTGTGCGGTGGCGGTTATCCGCCGCCCATAGGGCTGGCTGTTTTATCCTTTTTCCATTTATTTTTCTGCACTTTTATTTCTAGGCCTTTTCCCTCTGGGATTTGGCCTAATATAAATGTTGACTTTATAAATCTTAATCTAAATATTATTTATAATATATTAATTCACAATTAACATATAATAAATATATATTTAAATTCCCATTTATCCGAAAACACTTTTCAGGACTTTTCCTTTATTCTTTCTCCAAACAACTTTGGATCTCTCCGCGGAACGATTCTGGCTTTCTCTCTTTCTCTACTGTGATTCCATCTTACGAATGATCACTCTCATCGTACCCTTAAGTGTATCCTCTCACGGCTCGGGAATGCTCTAGACATGATATATATCAATGATCAATAGAGGGACCAGGGATATCCATGTGACCCCTATGCATTCCTGATGACAATGTCGTTTGAACCGTATAAATGTAGCATCCTCTTCCTTTTGTTTCTCGATACAACTTGTCTGAGATCCGATCATTGGTATCCCATACCTTTGTTCAATCTCGTTCATAACAAGTTTTGTTTTCTTGTTACCATGATATTACATCCCCGTGACCTAGTCACATGTTGCAACATTTATAGATGTAATCTCACCAAGCCGACCGTATGTATCTTTAACCGTCATGTGGGTGAACAAATCCCGGTCTTGCAGTCACATGTCATCTACTGTTCCTTCGGAATACCCAACATACACCTTTATGGCCACCGTATTACCGAATGACGGTTGATGCAGTCTAAGCAGCCTAGGGAAACAGTGAGTAATATGAGCTCATGGTCTAAGGAGAAGGAGTCTAGGTATAGCTGTTACAACAATGAACTATGTGACTTGATGGTGTTGCAATCCTTCGAGGAATGTCCAATCACACCATTCTCCAATGATATGATCTCGTTGTCAGTCGGTATAAATGCCCATGATCTTGAAACCCAGATCATCTTCGTGACCAACGAACTAGTATGAATACAGGCTACTAGGGACTTGGTTGTTTCATACCACACTTGTACCAATGTTTCTACTTGCCACAGTTCTAGCACAATAAGAAACTATTATAAACTAATTGAGATATGACAATAAAAACCTATTTATTATTTACCTCTAGGGCATATCTCCTTCAGTCTCCCACTTGCACTAGAGTACAAATAATCCAGCTCGCATTTTACTCATATAAACCATATACCATGTGCATTTACAGATCATGCATGCTCATGGGAAACGTCATGTCCATGTTCTGTTTTACCAGATCATTATGCCTTTTGCAAATCGTTAATGTCTTCCTAATTTTGACATTCACTCCATTATCTTATAATGGGTCGAAGTATTTGTTTGGCAACAAAGTGAGACTTTTGTTTCTAGTGTTTATGATGACGGTCGTTTTTCACTATTGTCATCTAAACTTCGAAACACACTTTGCTATCCTTTGTGTATATACTATAGTCATGGCAGCAGAACAAGGCCGGATTCCAGGAGCTTAGAGTGACGTTAGATCAACCTCGAGGGCTTTCTCATGGGCACTGGGCCCTGGGACACATCATTCTACGTTAAAAGAGAACTAGCCCCACCATAACATTATACATCACATCAGATGTAGCCTTTTCACTTCTATACCTATGTAGATCCTAGTGCATGAAATGCATCTATGCCACTTACATTGCTTCTTGCTATTTAAGTACAAACTTAATTCTGGTTCTGACATGGGTATACTCTATAGGTACTCGAGCTTGGTATATACGGTCTGAATACGTATAGGCCCACGGTGTCGCCAAGACCCAAAACAAAGGATTCGAGTAATCTGCGGCTCTCGATTGCTTGAAGAACAAGAAGAAGTTGAAGATAGAAAGTTTGAAAGGGAAAACCCTAACTTGTAACCGACTCGACCTGCTACCCGAGACCTAGCCTATCTATATAAAGGCTAGGAGGGGCGGCGAGGAAGACACACGCAACCCTAGTTTCCACAGCCCTCGCCAGATTGCATTTGCGCACCATTGTAACTTTCGACTCCTTCGATAATTCCACGAGCAGACAAGCAGGAGTAGGGACCTCCACGAGGCCTGAACCTAGGTAAATCTTTGTCCCTTGTGTGCTTGTCTGTTAGCCGATAGATGTCTCCAGCGCTCCCTCCTTCTCCAAAACCCAAGTCAATAACAATAGGCATTGACGAGTTAAACCCTCGTCAAATGGCGTCGTCTGTGGGAATTGGGAGTGCTGATGTTGCGGCTTCTTTGGCCCCATCAACTGCGATCTACAACTCCGCAACAGCGGAGATTCGCCAGCTCTTTGGTGCGTTCAACTTCACCATCCACACGCCGGCTACTCGCCCGGCCTTCGAGTCCGTGGGCGACGGAATCAGCCTGGCGATCGGAAGCTTCCGCTTCCAAGTTGGTCAGATGGGCACGCTTCGCATGCCTGATCAGCCGACAGCACCGGCGATTGCCCCAGCATCGTGGTTTCCTCCGTCGATCGGCACCCTCAGCGAGCTCAACGCCCCGACAACAGTCGAGAACACTGTTAGCGACAGCAGTCGCGACCCCGACCTAAGCGATCTGGCCACTGAAGATGGGACCTACGATTCTGGATCTGAGAGTTGTGGGAGCAGCAGCTTCCCCAATCACTTCATGTGCGCCATCATCAACGCAGGCGACACCTCTGCCAACCGCAACAACGGCGGCAATCACGGGAACGAAACCGACCCGCCTAACGGCGACAATGGCGGCAATGGCGGTAACGGTGGCAATCGCGTCCCCGTTGACAACGGAGGGGCAGTCGAACCTCCAACCATAGTAAACGAGCAAACCGGCGAACGCGTCGTAATCAAGCTCAACGAGCAAGAATTGGCTCGCGACCGCGAGGCCCTGCGAGGCACCCCTCTACCCTTCGGATCCCCGCAGGAACTGCTGATGGGTTATCACTGGCTCCTGAAGGAAGAATTCAAGCGAGAAGTACAAACAATCGTGCAACTCGAGGCGAGCAAAAAGGCGGCAAACGAGTCGAGCCTTCGCCGTGCTAGACTCTCCTCCTACGGAGGATCCTCCTCAAAGGGCAACGAGCACCTCGCCAAGCAGAGGTAGTCTCGGATCACCCACCTCACCGAGCAGGAACGCATAGAGGCTGCAAAAGTCCTCGACTTCAGCTCTATGACAGTCGACACCAGGGGCAATGTGGTCCCCAAAACGCTGCAGGCTGCAGTGACAGCGGCCACCATGTACCTCTTGAACAACCAACCACCAGCTGGAGACCCCCGAGCCGCCATGCACCGATCTACGATCTTGGGCTTGGGATTAATCGAGGCCGCCCTCGAGAAGGTGCCGACACCGGAGCCAAAGAAGGGCAAAGCGCTAGTAAAGCGTTACTCCTCGCCCTCATACAGCGATGACAGCCATGACTTGTCTCGACGTCGCTGCTCACGACGACACGACCACGACTACGACGCACATGATGACATCACGCAGCGCAAGATCGACAAATCAAGAGCACGACGTGCTCAGTCGACTGACTCAGAAGAGGAGGACGTGGAGCTCTGCGGCGCCAGATGCTTCAGCAGATCCATTAGGCAGAAGCGAATGCCTAAAGGGTTCAAACTCCTGTCGGAGAACCCGAAGTTTGACGGTCTACAGGACCCCAAGATCTGGCTGGAGGACCACATCTCCTCCGTCAGACTCCATGGAGGCAGTCGAAGCAATGCTTGCAGCTACAGCTGCAGGGCGCCGCCCGAGCATGGCTCAATAACCTCCCACACGGATCCATTCGCAGTTGGGATGAGCTGTTTTACAGCTTCGTGCGCAACTTTAAGGGCACGTACAAACGGCCCGCATCAATCGAAGAGCTGAGATGCTGCCAGCAAAGATCTGGCGAATCACTGTGCTCCTACATCCAAAGGTGGTCCATCATCAAGAACTCTCTGGAAAACATCTTGGAAGACCGCGCGATTGACGCATTCAACGGTGGCGTCCGCCGCCTAGAGCTCAGGGAGGAGCTGGGCCGCTCAAAGCCCCAGATCATCGACCATCGGATGGAGATCGCGAATCAGTGGGCCGATGGAGAAGATTCAGTAAAGAATCGCGCCCACTCCGACGAGGAGGCAGAACTTGAACGCAGACACGACCGCCGAGGCAAGCGCCGCATGCGCATCCACGATGACCATGACGACGTCAACATGGTCGCAGCCGGCTACGCCGATAGACGCGATGATAACCGCAACAGCGGATACCGTAGCGGCGGATACCGCGACTCCGGGAAAACCACGCAAGTATGGCAACGCCGCACTCGCAATGAGGCACCCGCGACCTCCATCGAGGACAAACTGTCCGGGCCATGTACGGTGCACTTCTACATCGACAAGCATGATGGCAAGAAGAAGTTACATGAGGGACTGGTTTGGATGAACCGCAATGCAGTCGAAAGAGGCTACGGAGCCGCTCCAGGCGCCGTGGCACATGGGACACCGCCACCACCACCTGGGCCACCCCCGAATGGAGCCGCACCGGACCAGCACCACGGAGGCGAACCATACCCACGGGCCATGGGCACCATGATGATCCAAAAGGGATGCCCCTCCAACAGGGTGCAGAAGGCCATCACTCGCCAAGTCAACTTGGCCACGCACTCGCCACCATCCACCACTGAGTACCTCAGTGGAAGCGAGTCATGGATCACTTTTGACAAACGTGACCACCCGCCTCAGATACCCCGTCCAGGTCATTGCCCCCTCGTACTCGAGGTGCAAATTGGAGGCTTCGACATGAGTCGCGTCTTCATGGATGGCGGAAGCGGCATCAACCTCATATTCGCGAGTACCTTGCGAGCGATGAGAATCCCTCTAACCTGCCTGGAGGCATCGGACACAACGTTCCACGGGATCGTCCCAGGGACAGGCGTATACCCCTTGGGCAAAATCAACCTTGACGTCATCTTCGGCATACCAAAGAACTTCCGGCGCGAGCGCATCGACTTTGAGGTCGTCGACTGGCCCTCACAATACCACTACATCCTCGAGTGCATCGCGTTCGCTAGGTTATGGCAGTGCCCCACTATGCCTACCTGCAGATGAAGATGCCAGCTCCCAATGGCGTCATCACGATCAACGGGAGCTTTGAACGATCTGGTACTTGCGACAGGGAATTCAATAGAATCTCCCAGTCCTTCGGCATGTAGGTGGAACTCGTGAGATTGAAGGAGACGACAGATAACAGCATGCCTCCCCTGAGCAGGCCAAGCTCACCTGATCTCTCCTTCGACTCATCTGTACACACAAAGAAGGTGCAGGTCCACCCAACGGATCCCGCCAAGACGGCCCTCATCGCCAACAACTTGAAAACGGCGTTTACAACGCCTTTTGGTGTGTTCTGCTACAACACAATCCCCTTCGGGCTAAAAAACGCAGGAGCCACCTACTAGCGGTGCATACAAGCTTGCCTCAAGGAACAACTGGGTCGCAACATCCAAGTCTATGTCGACGACATAGTAATCAAGACCAAGGAGGAAGCCTCTCTAATCGACGATTTGCGTGAAACCTTCGCCAATCTCGACTGCTGCCGGATCAAGATCAATCCAGACAAATGAGCCTTCGGCATACCATCTGGGCAGCTACTCGGGTATCTCATCTCCGCGAGCGGAATCGAGGCGAACCCGAAGAAGATAAAAGCCATACTGGCCATGGAGAAGCCAAAAAACATAAGAGGCGTCCAGCAACTGGCCGGACGAATCGTGGCCCTTAGTCGATTTATTAGTCGGATGGGTGAAAAGGCACTGCCCTTCTACCAGCTCCTCCGCAAAGCTGAAAAATTCAAGTGGACCAATGAAGCGCAAGAAGCATTCGAAGATCTCAAGCGCTTGTTATCCACTTCGCCAGTGCTGGTGACTCCACGAGAAAGGGAACCACTGTTGTTGTACATCTCCGCCACCAACCAGGTGGTCAGCACAGTGCTCGTCATCGAGCGAGCAGAGGAAAACAAGGTTCACGGTGTACAACGCCCAGTCTACTACCTCAGCGAGGTCCTCACGCCAACAAAACAGCGGTACCCGCACTACCAGAAGCTGGCATACGGCGTCTTTATGACCGCCCGGCGACTGCGCCACTACTTCCAGGAGCACCCAATCATGGTAGTCAACGACGCCCCGCTGGGACATATCCTCAATAACCCCGACGCCACGGGGCGAGTCGCGCTTTGGGGAATAGAGCTGTCTCCACGAGACATCACATATGAAAAACGCGACGCAATCAAGTCGCAAGTTCTACTTGACTTCCTTGTGCACTGGATGGAGAACCAACTCCCGGACAAGCCAGATATGTCCTTCCTCTGGACAATGCACTTCGATGGGTCCGAGCGGAAAGACGGAGCAGGCGCAGGTGTCATACTGACATCACCTCAAGGGGACAAGCTGAAGTATATACTACGAATGCAGTTCACAGCCTCAAACAACGAGGCTGAATACGAGTTCCTGTTGCACGGGATGAGGATGGCAAAAGCTTGCGGCGCCAAGAGGCTCATCATATATGGCGACTCCAGGTTAGTCGTCAACCAAACAATGCATGAGTGCGACGCACTGAACGACAACATGATCGCGTACTACGACCTCTACGATACACTCGAAGGAGACTTCGATGGTTGCGAGCTGCGACACGTAGGTCGCGAAAGCAACGAAGAGGCGGACGCACTCGCCAACATAGGCTCCACCTGTGCCCCATACCACCTGGGGTATTTCTCGAGCGCATATGCGAACGCTCCATCAAGCCAAAGGCCGCAGAGAAGAAAGCAAGCGCAACAACGGACTCGGGGGCTACGCCACCCAATGAGCCAATGGCACTCGATGACTTGGAGCTGAACACAGGACTCGAGGGACCAATGAGCGTCATGATGATAGAGCAATCCTGGACGCAGCCATACATTACGTACCTCCTCAGCAAGAGGCTACCGGACGATCGGACAGATGCGCGGCACATTGCGCGGCAATCCAAGGCATTTGTCGTTATCGACGGCGAACTGTACAAGCGCAGTATCACAGGAGTACTACAACGATGCGTCTCCATGGCCAACGTAAGAGTAGTTCTCCTCGACATCCATGAAGGGACCTGCGGGCACCACGCCGGCAGTCGCGCCCTCGTTGCCAAAGCTCTACGAGCTAGATTTTACTAGCCCACGGCCATGCGCGACGCCAAGGATATAGTCCAAAAATGCAATGCTTGCCAACGATTCGTGGACAAGCCACACGCGCCAGGCACAGAGCTACGGCCAATTCCATTGGCCTGGCCCTTCGCACAGTGGGGGCTCGACATGGTCGGCAAGCTTCCAAGGTCCTCGCGAGGAGGCTACGTCTACCTCTTGGTGGCAGTCGACAAATTCACCAAATGGATCGAGGCCATGCCGGTGACCAACCAATCAGGGCACAACGTAGTCAAGTTCTTCGAGTCCATCATCTACCGCTTCGGCGTGCCGCACAGCATCATCACCGACAACAGGACGAACTTCACATCCAAGGAGTTCCAAGAATTCTACGAGAACCTAGGGATCAACATCAGCTACGCCTCAGTAGCGCATCCACAAACCAATGGTCAGGTGGAAAAAGCAAACGGGCTCGTCTGCAGCGGCATCAAGAAGAGACTCCTATGACCACTCGAACAAGCCGCGGGTTGCTAGCCAGCTGAACTGCAATCCATACTCTGGAGCCTACATACAACTCCAAACAGCGCCACGGGCTACACGCCATTCTTTATGGTGCACGGAGCAGAGGCAGTGCTACCCGCTGAAGTACGATACAAGGCACCACACGTGGTCGCTTGCAGCGAACAAGAGTCATCCCTTGCACTCGAAGACTCCGTCGACCTCCTTGACAAAGCAAGAGAAATCGCCGCAGAAAGATCCACGATCTACCAGCAGAACCTGCGCAACTACCACAGTAGAAGGCTTCGCCCCAGATCCTTCGTTGAAGGTGACCTAGTCCTGCGACTGAAGAAGCAGGGACATCTCAAGCTCGAGTCCCCCTGGGAAGGACCGTACGTGATTACAGAAGTAATCCCGGGTGGCGCCTACCGCCTCCAAGATTTAGAGACAGGAGTCGCATACTCCAACCCCTGGAACGTCGCACAGCTGCGACGCTTCTACCCTTAGTCGTTTTTTACTTTTACATAGCAAATAAGGCTACTCAGCCAAGGCTACTTAGCCACACATTGTACCTCGCAGTATTCTTCGGATAAATAAAAGCTAAGTGCCCCAAAACTCTATGTTCTCCTCTACTTTATCAATTTACGTACTCGGGGGCTGCGCCACCCTATACACGTCTGTTCTTCGAACAAAAAACGCGAGATCCTGAGTAGCTGGCACATCATTTGAACCCCTTAACAGAAACTCAACCCAGCTGCAACGCACCGGATAGGTTGACAAGGGACTGAGATAAAACATGGCCAGGCTAACGAAAAGGACTCGCATAGTGCACCGCACCTCATGCTAACAAAGCTCTTTATACACATTCGATAATAAATTATCTACAACATCTATATGAGCTTTACAACACAAGTACACTTATGTGCAGGATACAAACTAGGCCACTATTGCAGCAGAAGAACGTTGGTTTGTTCCTCGAAGAAGTCGACGATCTGCTCTGCTGGGCGATCCACCGCCTGATAGTGTGGCACCATATCCCAAGCAGATCCTGCTGGCGGTGCTGGCGGCCCAGACGCAATGGCGGCAACATCCACGGCAGGCCTGTGAAATCGCACCATTGAGAGAGCAGCCTTGGCACCAGCCACCAACTATTGCCTCACGCACTCGCGAACCGTGGACGGATCTTGAAATTTGGCAAGGAGAGCCAACAGGCTTGATGGAGTGTCATCCAGCGAGAACATCGCCCGATAAATGTTCTTCAAGCACGACTGCGACTTCTTCAGGAAGAGCAGCACTCGCGGTGCACGATCCTGCAGGGTCGCCAGCGCAGTTGCACGATCATGATCTACCCAGAAGTATCCACTCTCTTGAAGTTGCTCCTAGGTGAGATCATGAAGGCGAATGGCAATTCTATCCTTCTCCTCCTGCGGATGGCGCGCGCTAACAACTACACGAAGCAGCACCAATAGCATGAGTACAAGGTACCACTGCGAGTGACTACAAAGGAAAAGATGAGAACAAGCAAACTAACACTTGAACTGGTCGCCCAGCTGCGTCACCTTGCCAAGCAGATATTGTTCGCGGGTGGCGGCTTTTTCCGCCTTTGACTTCCACACGTATTCGCTACCGCGGAGCACGGGCAACTCACGCTCCAGCTGCTTCACGCGATCACGGAGTCGCTAAAGCAAGGATAGCTCCTCTACCCTGGAGCGCGGAGGTGCCACGGTATCATCAAGAGATGGCGAGTCCTGGATTCCCCTCACGGGATCACTTGATGTACCCTACCACAAGTCAAGATAGAAGCAAATAAGGCGATCAAATCAAGACAAAGGCAAAAGGTCAGATGCATTTAAGACCAGCATAAAGTATCAGCAAATACACTCGCCAGCGGGCATTTTCTTAAACAAAAGGACATACACTAATCAACTATTACAAAGCTAACTACAAAGCAGCTGGCCTCTTCGACCTCGATGGCTTCAGGGGTTTCATCAAGTCCGTGGCAGTATCAGACGCCACTGACTTTCCACCAGCCCCTGAGGCCGAAGCTTTCACCGCCTTCTTGGCACGTTGGAGCTCCTCAGAGTACTTCGCAACAGTATTTATCAGAGGATGCCCATATTTGGCACAGGCAGTCGCGAAAGGAGCGAAGACTACCTGATGATCGTCCGCGCCAACAGGGATCGCCTTCGACACCGCGGGAGGATCGATCTCGACTCCGTGGGCCTGCACCATGGAGAGTGACATGGTCGCGCCAGCCGCGCGGAGTGAGTTCTTGTAGCTGGAAGGCACACCCCCGGCGAGTGATTCTACCAGCTCGTCCATATTATCGATTAGCTCCGCCTTAGGCATCAACTCCTCTTGGAGGCGACTGAGGGCGACCTTGGCCTTCGAAAGTGTATCCTGGACGGCGGCGCTATGGTCCTCGACTGCGAACACCGCACGCGCCAGAGCGTCATCGCGGCGAAGGGCCTGTGGGTCAAAGCTCAAATCGCCAGCATCTGTACATAAACCCAAACATGGACCAAAAACATCAGCGCCACCAGCAAAAACATTTGAAGCAATGAAGGATAACAATATCCACAAACAAAAATACCTGAGAGGGCCTTGGCGATCGAGAACAGTTGTTCTTCGAACAACTTTTCCCTGGCTGCAAAGGAAGCGCGCAGATCCTCTTCACGCTTCTGCGCCTCGTCATGCGCTGCGATTGCCTCGTCACGACCCTTCACAGCCGCGGCAAGTGTCTTCTCCATGGTGGCGGTATTACACAATAAGGCATTATGTTCAGCTACAAGACAAACAAAAGTTGATCACCAGTCGACTATATCAAAAGGAGCAGATGAAGGAGAATAAAGTGTAGAATACTCACTTTCAACCACGCGGTGACGCGTCTCCACCATTGCATGTTGGCGACCCATCGCCATCACCTGTTCTGCCAAGTGCGCGGCTTCCTTCACAAGGAGTTGTAGCATAACCAAGGAATTAGAAGAGGCAACAGACAACGTCGACTGCAAACTAAAACGAAGAAAAGCTATACTTACATGGTCCTCCAGTGACTCCGAAGATGTCTGTTGTGCCGTCACCCGGGCAACCATTCGATGCTCCCCTGCATGGGGAGAACTGGAAGAGTTGTGCCCGGAGCGGGCCGCCACCGGAGGAGAAGGAGCATGCTCGACCTCTTCCTTGGCCTTCGAGGTCGCGACTCCTGATTCCTTTAAAAATTGGACATCGCCAGAAGATGACGACGCCTCTTGACTGCAAGATAACGACCATATCAACAAAATGGCAAACCCAGAGACAAGCCAAAAGGAAGCAAACAATGAAGAACAAGTGAACTAGAAAGCTTACCAGTCAAACTTGTCAAAGTCAAACGTGGCCTCCACCGACTCCGACGAACACTCCTTGGGCAATCGCATCTTCTTGCGATAAGATGGTGCCATAGCCCTCACAGGAACGGCAGGAATTGGCGACTCTACACCAACGCCCGTGCCTTCCGGAGTCGAAGGAGACGACGCGTCGGAGTCCTTGCTGCGCGAACGCTTGTGAGTATCCAGACTATCAGACTCGGGGCTTCCTCCTCCACATCAGAAGGGACAGTCGACTCAGACTTATCCTCTTCCAAGGCTTCGCGAGGAATAATCCCCTCAGGGAGAGGGGGCATACAAGGCGACACCACCCAATCCTGCATACAGACAACAAAAGTCAGCAGAAAGAAAGTAAGCAACAGAAGAGCAATCGACAAAAATAAAGCTACTACGTAGCACAACTATACCTTAGGAGGAGGATTCGAAGCATCAAAGGGAGGAACAACTGGTTCACTGGGAAGCACATCCTTGCCGGTGTACTTCGTGACTAGTTGAACCCTCTTGTCCACCTCACTCGCGGACATGCCATCAGCAGACACGCGAGTGGGATCATCAGCGCCAGCCCATTTAAACATGGGGTGGACTCTGGCTTGCAGAGGGTGGACGCGACGGCGCAGCCAAGTTCGGATGAGAGCGCAGCCTCCCTCCTCTTTACCTACGCGACTCTCGGGGTCGCAGACGCGTTGATACAGCACGTTTGTCTCCACGAGCTCGTGAGGCATGACCACGTTCTTCCAGGAGCGCATCCTCCTGCACAACGTTGCGGGATCGAAGGGTGCGAGTCCAAAGTGCTCATCTTTGGCCTTCTGATCGCAGATGTAGAACCATTTGTCCCTCCACCCTTGGACGGACGCCGTGAGCTTGATGTCGAAGTAGGTGGCGGATGGGTCGACGTGGATTCCGCAACCACCTACATCGTAAACTAAAGAGCCAGATGCAGACTGGCGCTTCAATTTGAAGATGCGCTTGAAAAGGCCAAAGTGTGGCTTGATTCCGAGCCAGCACTCGCAGAGTGTGATGAAGCAAGAGATGTGGAGGATCGAATTTGGGAACAGCTGATGGAGCTGGAGCCCGCAGAAACAAAGAAGACCCCTAAAAAGGGGTGAAGAGGCAAAGAAAGACCGCGAATGATGAATGCAAGAAACATCACTCGAAAACCAGCGGGAGGAGCAGGAATGGTCTCACCGCTGGGGACGTGTGCATCGGCGAATGCCGCAGAAAATACTCCGTCTTGGCGAATAAGACGGAGATCAGACGCCTTGATGATGGAAGGGCGCCACGCACCATTTGTGACGCAGGTGCTCGCGAAATTTTTCTTCCCGCCGGCCGCGGTGCTGGTGCCCGCAGCGGCGGAGCCGCCCTTCTTCTTCGCCGCGGCAATAGTGGCCACGGAATCAGCGGCAGCGCCTCCCTTCTTCTTCCCCATTGCACGACGGTGATGTGAGCGAAGGAAGTAGCTCGGGAACGAGCGGAGCTGGTCCAGCGTCATGGAGGAGACGGGCGTAGGAGAAAGCAGAGGAGCAGAAGCAATGGCGATGGCAACAAGGAAGAAAGAGTACAGATGGGAAATTACCGTCGTCGCGCCGCTACTTAGCCCCTGGAAGATGCAATTCAACGGCTCAGAAAAACCCTATTGGACGCGTGGCACACATCGTGTTGGACACGTGGAGAAGGGGAAGTGCGAACCGTCCCTCCACTACTCCCATTACGCACGGAAATCGAGGAGACGTAGTTAAAATAAAGATTATGCACGCCCAGTCAAATCAAAGTCAGGAAGTAGGACCCACTGCTCGTCACGTCCCGTCAAACTCTCTCACGCGGGCAACTGAGGTCATACAAGCGTCAGCACTGACGTCATCAAGGCTACAGAGCAAAAAACTTCAACTACTTTAGTCCTTGCTGGAGTCTTCGACTCCACCAAGCACTCGGGGGCTACTCCCATAGGGAGCACTAGCCGTGCACCCTACGATTTTCTTTTTGGAGGAATAAGGACAATCAAAAGGCGAACCCAACCACTCGAAATACGATTCGATTATGGACATGGGTTACTCCCATAGGGAGCGCCGGAAACAAATTCGACTGAAACAAGCAAAAGATGACAGCAGTCACAAAATGATTCTTGAGTCCCTGCCTGAGTCTTCGACTCAACCAAGCACAGCGGTTGCAAAATGATTCTTTAGTCCCTGCCTAAGTCTTTGACTCAACCAGGCACTCGGGGGCTACTCCCATAGGGAGCACTGGTCACGCACCCTATGATTATTTATGAAAAAACTGTGTGTCGATAACATCCACACTCTAAACTCATGGCGACACCGCCTCATAATTTTCCCTACAAAGAGACTGCATCTCCTGGGTCACCCGAATCGTCTCCGTGATGATAAAATTCGGATGCCGCGCTTACAGCGTGAAGGTAAGACCTGAATAAGGCCTGGCAATGGATTTAGCTACGCACTACCAGAAATATATCCGTGCCTACAGGTACGATGACCATGCCTTGACGGACGCGTCGAGTGCTCACACCCATATAACTGGAATTCGACTCCTGTAAGACCTCCACGGCTTGAGTCGAATTACGCCAGCACTTTTCTGGATTCGAGTCCGGGGACTCGAGTTCAAGTAGATTGTGTTGTTTCACCCTAAGGTGGTTAACTGATACCGATACTTTGGTTATATCAGGCACGCATATCGACAATCCCTATGACATAAATAAAAGCAGTCGAAATATATACTCATTCAGGCACTCAAAAGACATCAAAAGTCCCCAGTCGAATCTGCGATTCCACTGGAAACTCGGGGGCTACTGACATGGGTATACTCGACAGGTACTCGAGCTTGGTATATACGGTCTGAATATGTATAGGCCCACGGTATCGCCAAGGCCCAAAATGAAGGATTCGAGTAATCTGCGGCTCTCGATTGCTTGAAGAACAAGAAGAAGCTAAAGATAGAAAGTTTGAAATGGAAAACCCTAACTTGTAACCGACTCGACCTGCTACCCGAGACCTAGCCTATCTATATAAAGGCTAGGATGGGGCGGCGAGGAACACACACGCAACCCTAGTTTCAACAACCCTCGCCAGATTGCATCTGCGCACCATTGTAACTTTCGACTCCTTCGATAATTCCACGAGCAGACAAGCAGGAGTAGGGACCTCCACGAGGCCTGAACCTGGGTAAATCTTTGTCCTCTGTGTGCTTGTCTGTTAGCCGATAGATGTCTCCAGCGCTCCCTCCTTCTCCAAAACCCAAGTCCATAACAATGGGCATTGACGAGTTAAACCCTCGTCAGGTTCAGTGATCAATTCAGGAATCACTTAAAGACATGCTCTTACAGTTAATACTTTGTCCTACCAACCAGAACCTCGGGTCACATTATGTCGAGTATACAACATGGTTATATGGAAAAACATATGACTGAGGCATAGGAGATGCAACACATCTCTTTCTTTCAACCATAGTTGCAATACTCAGTGCTTCATACAGTAAGAACTTCTTTCTTACCTTGTTCAATTCTGAGCTACTTCAGAATCTTGTCTTAGGACATTCTAAACATCTTTCAGAATCAAGTCCAGGAAGCATTTGACATTCAGTGTTTATTAAACTCACCAATCTATCTCGATAGATCTTATTGTTTAATAACTTCAACTTCATCCTAACTTAAATACTATTAACACCAATTCCATCATTCACATATGTCGTCCACATATCACAGAATGATTTCACGCTCCCACTCAAATATGACATTCATATTTAAGATCCAGGGATTTCACTTAGCTCCCACTCAAAATATGTCAGTTACATATTATGAATTAGACAAGATGATTTGCTCCCACTCAAATCTAGGTCCTCTCGATAATCTTGGACATTCCAAAATTCTTTGATCATTATCAATTTGAGAATTCCACTAACAAGATTTCAATGACTATTCATTTCTCGTACTTAGGTCCATCACGCTTCTTTGTATTTCATAGGTATGTCTTGTTCAAAGCATGACAAGTGAATCAACTATAATTCCACAAACTTGTAGAATATATAGTTGAATCCTACTTTCTTTAGTAAAAGTATTCACTTGAAACTTTATGAACATTATCAACAGTTTCTCCTCTATTTGTAGAGTTTGGTTTCACGAAACAAATTCCGCTGCGCCACTCAACAATTCAGAGGTAAGGTCAAATACCTTGTTTTGATCTTTTACTTTCTTCCACCTGTATCTTCATCAAGACACATCAACTTTGGACAACAACAGGTTTGCCCCTTGTGGAAGATGCATTCATAGCTTCCTAAGAATGCTCTACAAAGACTTGTTTATTCGCCACGACTTCGACTTGTCAAAATCTCTAGAAACTCGAACGTGCCATAACACTTATGGTGTTGTTTCCACGAATCTTTAGATGTTCCTTTGTATTTCAAATGACTGTTTGCTTGTTTCGATCTCTAACTCTAAACGACAACTATAACCCCTATAAGAGATAATACTATACCATATGTATCTTAATACATAACGATTATGATGTTTAGATATTTCAACAAAGTTTGAATTCATCCAATTATCATAATTTGTGAAACATCTTTCACAAGTTCATTTTATGCTAAACTTAACTTGAATACTTTAGTCATATCGATCAAATCGAAGAGACTTCGTATTCTTGTTAATTCAATATCCTATTCAGTTATGAACTCATTCAAACAATTCAAATCATTTCAAACTTATATTTCATTAAGTAAATACACTTATTCACTTAAGTCCACAATAAATGATTTCCACTACTTGTTGAAAATATGATACATCATTATGTATAAGTTTCAACATTTCTTCGCATATCACCGTTTTACCAGAATGCGGAGTTTTAGTCATTCTGCCTGAGAGGGATGGTTTTGCAAAGTCTCTAGATTAAGCATCTAGGACCCCGATCTTTCATAAAGAACCTGCAATAACCAAAATGACTTAAACTGTAGTGTCATTTCATTATTAAGCTTTGGATATCTTTTAGCATTCTAATCCTTTATAAATGTTTAAACTATTATCATTAACATAGTGATGAGAATAACTTATTTGTAATCGTAATGTGACCATAAGGTATTGTTCATAAGAATAGTACAAACTGGTTTGTAACTTGTTCATATGAATAATCGTCTCGCCAAAAGCAAGACACACATACAAGGATTACAAATTATATTCAAGTCCACTAATCCAAATGATAAACTTTGAGGGAAGAAGTAATGTCGGCCATCAACTGTTTTGCTTGCCGTCATCAAGTCACATTGCCTCAAATCCAGCAATTCTCAAGCAGATCATCCTGTTTTCACAAAACGGGACAAGTATCAAATACTTTGCAAACTGCAATGAGTTCTGCAAGAACCACATTTATAATTTGTATATCTTATATATACCTTTTCATTCATGCCCTCCATTTTCAATCAAGCCCTTCCAAGAGTTCTTAACTCTAATGCAAGATCACTAAGTGTTTTTCCAAACAGTCTGGAGTCATCGGGTTATCTCCTAATGGTTATTGTATCAAGAAGAGAAGATCACCTTTTACGAGGATATCCCTCAGGTGTGGGTATTAATCTATGAAGTTGGACCCTTTTGCTAAGTTCCAAATTAAGCAATATATTCCCATGGTCGCAAAGGACCTCAATGGGATAGGCTAAGATCTACTTAAGATATTTGCAAACACACATCTAGACTAAGTTTATAATAAGAGATCAATTTATAATTGGTCTCCACTAAAACGGTCATCCCCTGGACGATTTTAGTGATCGCATGATCCCTATCCTCTGCACCTCCCCCGATCATCACGGCCATCACTGTAGTATCAAATGTAGGCATTCACTAATGTCAAACACATCATCCATGTGACTCATGCTCGATCTTTCGATATCTTGTGTTCCGAGGCCATGGCTGTACATGCTAGGCTCGCCAAATCTAACTTGTGTGTATTCGCTGCGCAACATGGCTTACACCCACTGTATGCGAACATAGATATGTCTGACACCCAGGCCTGTAACCCTGGATCGCCTCATACCGAAGAACTTTCTTGGTGGTGCACACACAAGGGGAACACGGAACATTGGAATTAAATAGGAATTATCTTATTTGCTATTGTTGAGTATCTAAATACTAGCACACAATAAGATGTAAAAACTAGTATCAACATCATATATATAATGTGATATGATATGGTCTTTCTTGCGCCTTGATCTCCATCAAGCGTTCCGGCATGATCTCCATCTTTCCCTTGGTTTGACGCCAAGTCCACGACGCCGCCACCAGGTCGTCCATCGGAACGATGACTATTACTATACTACTTAGCAATAGAAAAGTAAACTACTTTACCTTTATAACGACCAATGCCATATCATAATCACATGCCCCCTGCAAAATAAAGTTAGACGCCTCTACTTTATCTATTGCAAGCTTTACGTGGTTGTTAGGGCTTTCGCACTAGAACCGTTTCTAAACTACGAACTTTCCAACCACAACATGGATCCGACAGTTGTCTCTACTACACCCCTTTCGGGGCACTCTGTTGTAAATGCTATATCAACTATCGAATGAGAGACAGACACCCGCTAGCCACTTATACGGTACAAGTCGTATGTTGAGCGTGGAACCAGTCTCGCATACGAATACGTGTAAGGTTGGTCCGGGCCGCTTCATCAAACAATACCGCGATATAAACAAGTACACGTTAGAGGGTAACAACTAAGGGATCAATGCCCGCACAATACTTGTGCGTACTGGCCGTACAACACTCCTACGCATAGATCGGCTCTGATACCACTGTTGGGGATCGGTGCGGAAAACAAAAATTTCCCTACGATGAAACCCCAGAAACTTGCCTAGGACCTATCTATGTAGTAATGCGGTAACGGCCGGAGCGTAGAGAGTACATACCCTTGTAGACCGTACGCGGTTAACGTTCCGCGGGGCACGTGGTTGATGTAGTCGTACTCGAAGCCGACCTCAAGGTCGTGAAGCTCCTTGCAGGTCACCCCTTGCTCCTTCGTCATCTTCATGGTGCAACAGCTCCGGCTCACAACATTTAAGCGCCCCAAGTGTTGCGCCTCGTGTCTTCGTACACATCCGGTGCACAATGAGACCTCCGGCTCCCCGATCCCGCCGGGAGTGCGGAAGTTGATATCCGGCTAGGAATCCCTGTAGCGCAACGGCGTACTGCAGGTGTGCCTCGATCGCACAACCCAGACTTGGGGCCATGGTCACGAGGTATAGAGAGAGGGAGGAAGAAAGTCAACCAAAGGACTTCTCTAAACATTGGTGTTCTTAATCCCACCCATGGGCACCCCTTTATATAGGCGGAGGGGGTGTGCCCTCCCCATTGGGTTAGCCATGTGAGACTAATACTAATGGAAAAAGTCAGCAGAAATTCGGACTACCAAATGGGCCAAAAGTATTCAGCCCAAAAAGCAAACAGAAAATATTTAAATAAAAGGAAAAATAAAGCAGCAGCCAGCACAGCAGTCGGGTGGGCATGGGGCACCACCACGGCCCAGCATGTGCCCCCGCTACGACGGCCTGGGAGGGGGAACCCCGAGTGGGCCGGCTTGCCCCCCGGCCACCCAGCGCCCCACCCCGCTTTGCCTCGCCCGGGTGGGCCGGCTGGACAGCGGCGGCCCAGCGCCCTGCCCCGCCTCGCCTGGCTCCAGTGGCCCGGCCGCCTGACGCTAAGCGGCATGCAGTTATCTGCCTCCCTGTGGGTGGCGGTTATCCGCCGCCCACAGGGCTGGCTGTTTTATCCTTTTTCCATTTATTGTTCTGCACTTTTATTTCTAGGCCTTTTCCCTCTGGGATTTGGCCTAATATAAAAGTTGACTTTATAAATCTTAATCTAAATATTATTTATAATATATTAATTCATAATTAACATATAATAAATATATATTTAAATTCCCATTTATCCGAAAACACTTTTTAGGACTTTTCCTTTATTCTTTCTCCGAACAACTTCAGATCTCTCCGCGGAACGATTTCGGCTTTCTCTCTTTCTTTACTGTGATTTCGTCTTACGAATGATCACTCTCATCGTACCCTTAAGTGTATCCTCTCACGGCTCGGGAATGCTCTAGACATGATATGTATCAATGATCAACAGAGGGACCAGGGATATCCATGTGACCCCTATGCATTCCTGATGACAATGTTGTTTGAACCATCTAAATGTAGCATCCTCTTCCTTTTGTTTCCCGATACAACTTGTTCGAGATTCGATCATTGGTATCCCATACCTTTGTTCAATCTTGTTCATAAAAAGTTTTGTTTTCTTGTTACCGTGATATTACATCCCCGTGACCTAGTCACGTGTTGCAACATTTATAGATGTAATCTCACCAAGCCGGCCGTATGTATCTTTACCCGTCATGTGGGTGAACAAATCCCGGTCTTGCAGTCACGTGTCATCTACTGTTCCTTCGGAATACCCAACATACACCTTTATGGCCACCGTATTACCGAATGACGGTTGATGCAGTCTAAGCAGCCTAGGGAAACAGTGAGTAATATGAGCTCACGGTCTAAGGAGAAGGAATCTAGGTATAGCTGTTGCAACAATGAACTATATGACTTCATCGTGTTGCAATCCTTCAAGGAATGTCCAATCACACCATTCTCCAATGATATGATCTCGTTGTCATTCGGCATAAATGCCCATGATCTTGAAACCCAGATCATCTTCGTGACCAACGAACTAGTATGAATAGAGGCTACTAGGGACTTGGTTGTTTCATACCACACCTGTACCAATGTTTTACTTGGCACAGTTCTAGCACCATATGAAACTATTATAAACTAATTAAGATATGACAATAAAAACCTATTTATTATTTGCCTCTAGGGCATATCTCCTTCAGGATTATTAGTCATAGATGCAGTTGGATGGCGGTCTATGTATAATGTTGTAATGCCCAATCAAGTCTCAAAGGAGTCAAGATGAGTAGTATATGCTTGTATGTTTTCTCGATGTTTGTCACTTGTCCCGCTGTAACTTGTTCACCCAGCATGTTATCTATCTTAAGGAGAGCCACCTCTAGTGAACTATGGACCCCGGTCCTTTCTTTTACTTTCAATCTACAATCAAACTGTTTACTGCTTTGTGTTTACTTTCTGCAAACTATTACTTCCTTCCAGTCGATACGTTTAATCCTTTGTTTTCAGCATGGTGAGATTGACAACCTCATTGCAAGTTGGGGACAAAGTTTTGTGGTTGTGTTGTGCAGGTCTCCACGTTGTTGCTGGCACCGGTAGTGCGCCCTGCCAACATTCAGCTAGCAACACCTTTGGGGTGTTTCCTTGCTCCTACTGGATTGATAACCTTGGTTTCGTACTGAGGGAAAACTTGCTGCTGTGCTCATCATACCTTCCTCTTGGTGTTCCCCAACGAGCTCGATATATTTTGGTCCATCACATTCCATAATTTCTTTTTATGCCAACCTTACAAAGTGGAATTTCATTACTATTGATCAAATCATAGTAATTAGATTCTGTTTTATGTTTATACCCTTTGTTCATGAAACACTTTGATCAAATCAAATAGTTTCATATTCATGTTTCCTCTGGTAAACTTCTTTACACAATCATATAATGATAATTACCATTTTGTTAAAATACAATACATCGAATATGTATTTACTTTCAACAATTCATCAAACACTTTGTATTCAAGTAATACATGGTGTTCAAGTTATTTTGCCGAACTTAGGCATGATTTATATGTGACAAAAAATCGAATGACTTTCACATATTATCAACATAACTTTGAATTTAAACAATGGTTTTCATTCAGTAATGAATATCATTTAAGTTGGGTATTTTAAGGCATTTCAATATTTTACAAATGTTCATGCATTATCCATTAGTTTCAAACAACAAGGATAATTCACATATAATCAAACAAGATATGAACACAAATAGAAATCATTCATAAAAGTATAACAACTGTTTGTTACAAATAACAACTGTTTGTTACAAACTGATATGAATAACCGTCTCACAAAGTGTGAGACACACTAAAGAAGTTCATAATAATTTGATTACAATAACTATCCGAAACATAAACTAAGTGATAAATGTCCAGGGAGAGTGTCGTCAGCCATCATCGTCATGCTCGCCATCAACACGCAACGTCACCTCCTGTCCAGCAAGCACCTCTCATGCAGAAGGAACTGTTTTCAGCAAAACAGAACAAGTATCAAATATACTTAACACTTCAAATGTGTTTGCAAGATTATAACATTTATAAAATTGTATATCAAATATATACCTTTGTCATTGATGACCTCTCCGGTGATTGGTTCAACCTTTACGTTCCTGAAACGTAATATGAACTCCTGGAAATCCAATGTTTCTGTTGATGGGTTCGTAGCATGGAAAACAAAAAATTTCTACCGCAAGAACGAACAAAACCCAGATCTAATCTAGATAAAAGCCAAGATCTAATCTACTACACATGAGCAACGAGATAGATCGGTACTAACCCTCGTAGAACCGAAAGCGTTAACGAGATTAGATCTCGTGGATGATGTAGTCGATCACTTGCCGATCTCAAGATCGTGTGGACGATCCTTCCGGCGCCGCATTCCGGCAGCGCTTCCGCAGACGGTCACACGTGCGGAGTCGAAGCAGACCTTCCTCTCCCCGTTCCAGTGAGCAGCAGAAGTAGTAGATCTTCTCCACGGAATCCCAGCAGCACGACGGCGTGGTGGTGGTGGTGGAGATGAGAATTCTGCAGGACTTCGCCTATGCTTGTGCAGAAGAAACGTGGAGGAGAGAGGCGGATGAGATTGGGAGTTATGAGACAAGGTGTAAGAGGGGGCACCCCCTCCCTTCTATTTAAAGGAGGGAGGCGCGCCTGGGGAGGGGGAGTCCTAGTAGGACTCCCTCCTCCTTGGGCCGGCGGGTTGGGGGGAGGAATCCTCCTCCCCCACGAATCCGTGTCTTGCCCCACTTGGTTTCTTTGATCCCTTTCTTGGTTTTCAAGCAAACTCCAAGAAATCCTCTAGAACCTTCCAGAACATTCCGAAACCTTCTAGAATCTCCATACAAACACTCCGGAACATTTCCTAACTTAGAAAATGATCCCCAATATATGAATCTCATTCTCCGGACCATTCCGGATCTCCTCGTGATGTCCCGGATCCATTCCGAGACTCCGAACAACATTCGGTCTCCAACGCAATTTCCATATCTACTTCAAACAACTTCGAACCTTAAGTGTGTCACCCTACGGTTCGTGAATATGCAGACATGATGAAGACACCTCTCCCATCAATAACCATCAGCGGGATCTGGAGATCCATAACGGCTCCCACATACTCAATGATTACTTCGTGATCGATTGAACCAATTAACATAATAAAACCAATTCCCTTTGTCTCGCGACATTCTACTTATCCGAGGTTTGATCGTCAGTATCTTCATACCTAGTTCTTCCTCATTACTGATAAGTACTCTTTACTCGTTCCATGTTATGTCATCCCTTGTGACCTAGTCACATGCTTGCAAGCTATCTAGATGACATTCCACCGAGAGGGCCCAGAGTATATCTATCCGTCATATGGATGGACAAATCCCAATCTTGGTCTATGCGCTTCAACACATACTTTTAGAATACCCAATGACACCTTTATAACCGCCTAGTTACGAAGCGGCGTTTGATGTCATCAAAGTACCCATCCGGTGATGGTGATTAACATAACCTCATGGTCGAAGGATTAGGTTACTATGTATTTCAAAGCTTACAGCAATACGAACTTAATGACTTGATCTTATGCTACGCTTACTATGGGTGTGTGTCCATCACATCATTCTCTTAATGATATAACCTTGTTATTAATCACATCCAATGTCCATGATCAGGAAACCATGATCATCAATCAATCAACAAGCTAGTTTAACAAGAGGCTTACCAGGGACTCTTTTATGTTTATAAAACACACAAGTATTAGTGTTTCCTAATAATACAATTATAGGATGGGATGTAAACATTCATCATAAACACAAAGATATAATAATAATCTCTTTTATTATTGCCTCTTGGGCATATCTCCAACAGTCTCCCACTTGCACTAGAGTCAATAATCTAGATTACATGGTAATATACCGAACACCCATGGCATTCTGGTGTTGGTCATGTTTTGCTCTAGGGAGAGGTTTAGTCAACGGATCTGCTACATTCAGATCAGTGTGTACTTTGCAAATCTTTATGTCACCATCTTGGACATACTCACGAATAGCATGAAAACGTAGCTTGATGTGCTTCAGCTTGCTATGTGACCTTGGCTCCTGTGCATTAGCTATGGCACCTGTGTTGTCACAGTAGATGGCCATCGGGTCTAACGCACTGGGAACCACGCCAAGTTCAGTAATGAACTCCTTCATCCATATGCCTTCTTGTGCAGCCTCCGAAGCAGCTATGTATTCTGATTCAGTTGAAGATTTCGCCACAACGCTCTGCTTGGCACTCCTCCAGCTTATTGCAGCACCATTCAAAATAAATACGTATCCAGACTATGACTTCGAGTCATTTGGATCGGTGTTCCAACTAGCATCAGTGTAACCGTTTACAACAAGCTGTTCATCACCTCCATAAGAAAGAACCATATCCTTAGTCCTATTCAGGTACTTTAGGATATTCTTGACCGCTGTCCAGTGTTCCATTCCAGGATCACTTTGATATCTGCTAGTCAATCTAACAGCATGTGCTATATCCGGTCTCGTACACAGCATGGCATACATGATAGAACCTATGGCCGAGGCATAGGGAATTTTATTCATCTTTTCTCTATCTTCTGCCGTAGCTGGACTTTGAGTTTTACTCAAGGTCTTACCTGACAACATGGGCACGAACCCTTTCTTGCTCTCTTCCATTCTAAACTTCTTTAGAACTTTGTCTAAGTATGTACTTTGTGAAAGCGCTATTAGGCGTCTTGATCTATCTCTATAAATCTTGATGCCTAGAATATATGCCGCTTCGCCAAGATCCTTCATCGAAAAACTATTATTCAAATAGGTTTTGACGCTATTAAGAAGTTATATATCATTCCCAATCAACAATATGTCATCTACATATAGTACTAGGAATACTACAGAGCTCCCACTCACTTTCTTGTAAATACAAGCTTCTCCATAAGTTTGTATAAATCCAAAGTTTTTGATTACTTTATCAAAACGTTGATTCCAACTCCGGGATGCTTGCTTCAGTCCATAAATGGAGCGCTGAAGTTTGCATACCTTGTCAGCATCTTTAGGATCGACAAAACCCTTGGGTTGTACCATATACAACTCTTCCTCAATGTCACCATTAAGGAACGCCTTTTTGACATCCATCTGCCAAATTTCATAATCGAAATATGCAGCGATTGCTAACATAATCCTCACAGATTTTAGCTTCGCTACTGGTGAGAAAGTCTCATCGTAGTCAACTCCTTGAATTTGTCGGAACCCTTTTGCGACAAGTCGAGCTTTATAGACGGTAACATTACCATCAGCATCTGTTTTTCTTTTGAAAATCCATTTGTTCTCGACAGCCTTACGGCCATCCGGTAAGTCCACCAAAGTCCATACTTGGTTTTCGTACATGGATCCCATTTCGGATTTCATGGCTTCTAGCCATTTGTCGGAATCTGGGCTCACCATAGCTTCTTCATACGTCGCAGGGTCATCAGTGTTGTCCACCAGCATGACGTTCAAGGAAGAGTCATACCACTCAGGAGTGGTACGAACCCTTGTTGACCTGCAAGGTTCAGTAGTAACTTCGTTCGAAGTTTCATGATCATCATCATTAGCTTCCTCTCCAGTTGGTGCAGGCGGCACAAAAACATCTTCCGGTGCTGCGCTACTCTCAACTCCGAAAGAAGGTTTAATAACCTCGTCAAGTTCTACTTTCCTTCCAGTCACTTCTTTCGAGAGAAATTCCTTCTCCAGAAAGGATCCATTCTTAGCAACGAAAACTTTGCCTTCGGATCTATGATAGAAGGTATACCCAATTGTTTCTTTAGGGTATCCTATGAAGACGCATTTCTCTGCTTTGGGTTCAAGCTTATCAGGTTGTAACTTCTTTACATACTCTTCTCAGCCCCAAACTTTAAGGAATGACAACTTAGGTTTCTTACTAAACCATAATTCATACGGTGTCGTTTCAACGGATTTAGATGGTGCCCTATTTAAAGTGAATGCGGGTGTCTCTAATGCATAGCCCCAAAATGATAACGGTAAATCTGTAAGAGACATCATAGACCGAACCATATCTAAGAGAGATCGATTACGACATTCGGACACACCATTACGCTGTGGTGTTCCTGGCAATGTCAACTGTGAAAGTATTCCACATTTCTTTAAATGCATGCCAAACTCATAACTCAGATATTCACCTCCGCGGTCAGAACGCAGAAACTTAATCTTCTTGTTACGATGATTTTCCACTTCACTTTGAAATTCCTTAAGCTTCTCGAAAGTTTCGGATTTATGTTTCATAAAGTAGACATACCCATATCTACTCAAGTCATCCGTGAAAGTGAGAACATAACGATATCCACCACACGATGCTACACTCATTGGACCACACACATCGGTATGTATTATTTCCAATAAGTCTGTAGCTTGCTCCATTATTCCAGAGAATGGAGTCTTAGTCATTTTTCCCATTAGACATGCTTCGCATCTTTCAAGTGATTCAAAATCAAGTGATTCAAGAAGTCCATCAAAATGGAGTTTCTTCATACGCTTCACTCCAATGTGACCAAGACGACAGTGCCACATGTATGTAGAATTATCATTTAATTTTATTCGTTTAGCATCTACTTTATCAAGCGTTGTCACAGTAGATGGCCATCGGGTCTAACGCACTGGGAACCACGCCAAGTTCAGTAATGAACTCCTTCATCCATATGCCTTCTTGTGCAGCCTCCGAAGCAGCTATGTATTCCGATTTAGTTGAAGATTTCGCCACAACGCTCTGCTTGGCACTCCTCCAGCTTATTGCAGCACCATTCAAAATAAATACGTATCCAGACTATGACTTCGAGTCATTTGGATCGGTGTTCCAACTAGCATCAGTGTAACCGTTTACAACAAGCTGTTCATCACCTCCATAAGAAAGAACCATATCCTTAGTCCTATTCAGGTACTTTAGGATATTCTTGACCGCTGTCCAGTGTTCCATTCCAGGATCACTTTGATATTTGCTAGTCAATCTAACAGCATGTGCTATATCCGGTCTCGTACACAGGATGGCATACATGATAGAACCTATGGCCGAGGCATAGGGAATTTTATTCATCTTTTCTCTATCTTCTGCCGTAGCTGGACTTTGAGTTTTACTCAAGGTCTTACCTGACAACATGGGCACGAACCCTTTCTTGCTCTCTTCCATTCTAAACTTCTTTAGAACTTTGTCTAAGTATGTACTTTGTGAAAGCGCTATTAGGCGTCTTGATTTATCTCTATAAATCTTGATGCCTAGAATATATGCCGCTTCGCCAAGATCCTTCATCGAAAAACTATTATTCAAACAGAATTAAAGACAACCATTAGGCTCCTGCCGGTTGCCATATTACAACAGGGATCATTGCATACATCAAATACAATCACAATCACATGTAGGCCATATCACATCACAAAACCCCTGCAAAAACAAGTTAGACGCCTCTAATTTTCTTTGCAAGTTTTACGTGGCTTGGGGCTTTCGACTAAGAACGCATCTTACCTAAGAAACTGAACCACAACGTTGATACAAGTGCTATCAAGTGCAAAGTGTAGATTTGATCTATACTATGATGGGAGAGACAGATACCCGCAAAGCCACTTGTGCAATACGAGTTGCACGTCAAGCGTGGAGCAAGTCTCATGTACGATGACATGTAATGTTAGCCCGAGCCGCTTCATCCCACCATACCGCAAGATGCAAAGTACACACATAGCAAAAGACGGCACGAGCACCAATGCCCACAACCTCATTGTGTTCTACTCGTGCAACAGATCTACGCATAGACAAGGCTCTGATACCACTGATGGGTTCGTAGCATGGAAAACAAAAAAATTCTACCGCAAGAACGAACAAAACCCAGATCTAATCTAGATAAAAGCCAAGATCTAATCTAGTAGACATGAGCAACGAGATAGATCGGTACTAACCCTCGTAGAACCGAAAGTGTTAACGAGATTAGATCTCGTGGATGATGTAGTCAATCACTTGCCGATCTCAAGATCGTGTGGACGATCCTTCCGGCGTCGCGTTCCGGTAGCGCTTCCGCAGACGGTCACACGTGCGGAGTCGAAGCAGACCTTCCTCTCCCCGTTCCAGCAAGCAGCGGAAGTAGTAGATCTTCTCCACGGAATCAAAGCAGCACGACGGCGTGGTGGTAGTGGTGGAGATGAGAATTCTGCAGGGCTTCGCCTATGCCTGTGTAGAAGAAACATGGAGGAGAGAGGCGGCTGAGATTGGGAGTTATGAGACAAGGTGTAAGAGGGGGCACCCCCTCCCTTCTATTTAAAGGAGGGAGGCGCGCCTGGGGAGGGGGATTCCTAGTAGGACTCCCTCCTCCTTGGGCCGGCGGGTTGGGGGGAGGAATCCTCCTCCCCCACGAATCCGTGTCTTGCCCCACTTGGTTTCTTTGATCCCTTTCTTGGTTTTCAAGCAAACTCCAAGAAATCCTCTAGAACCTTCCAGAACATTCCGAAACCTTCTAGAATCTCCATACAAACACTCCGGAACATTTCCTAACTTAGAAAATGATCCCCAATATATGAATCTCATTCTCCGGACCATTCCGGATCTCCTCGGGATGTCCTGGATCTATTCCGAGACTCCGAACAACATTCGGTCTCCAACACAATTTCCATATCTACTTCAAACAACTTCGAACCTTTAGTGTGTCACCCTACGGTTCGTGAATATGCAGACATGATGAAGACACCTCTCCCATCAATAACCATCAGCGGGATCTGGAGATCCATAACGGCTCCCACATACTCAACGATTACTTCGTGATCGATTGAACCAATTAACATACGAAACCAATTCCCTTTGTCTCGCGACATTCTACTTATCCGAGGTTTGATCGTCAGTATCTTCATACCTAGTTCTTCCTTGTTATTGATAAGTACTCTTTACTCGTTCCATGTTATGTCATCCCTTGTGACCTAGTCACATGCTTGCAAGCTATCTAGATGACATTCCACCGAGAGGGCCCAGAGTATATCTATCCGTCATATGGATGGACAAATCCCAATCTTGGTCTATGCGCTTCAACACATACTTTCAGAATACCCAATGACACCTTTATAACCGCCCAGTTACGAAGCGGCGTTTGATGTCATCAAAGTACCCATCCGGTGATGGTGATTAACATAACCTCATGGTCGAAGGATTAGGTTACTATGTATTTCAAAGCTTACAGCAATACGAACTTAATGACTTGATCTTATGCTACGCTTACTATGGGTGTGTGTCCATCACATCATTCTCCTAATGATATAACCTTGTTATTAATCACATCCAATGTCCATGATCAGGAAACCATGATCATCAATCAATCAATAAGCTAGTTTAACAAGAGGCTTACCAGGGACTCTTTTATGTTTATAAAACACACAAGTATTAGTGTTTCCTAATAATACAATTATAGCATGGGATGTAAACATTCATCATAAACACAAAGATATAATAATAATCTCTTTTATTATTGCCTCTTGGGCATATCTCCAACATCTGTATCACCACTCATGATGCTACTCCGGACATGCCCTTCATAGCTACGAGGCAACGATCGAAGCAGTACGCCTATCTCAAACGGACCATCCATCCAGTAATCCACGAAGTGAACCAGTCTCATGTATGCATCAAGCATGCGCTCCAAGTGACCCTTCAGACATGTGTGATCCTCCATCTATATGGAAAGGAACTCTCCAGGCAGCTCGTGCTTCCACATGCGCACATGGCTTATGAACTCTGCTCTCAGCTGATCCACCATTGAATATGGATCAAGATCACCCATGAGCGGGTGGAGTTCATCTACCATCCCGTAACGCATTATTATCTGAGTGTAGGTGGACATCTCTTGGCGATAGTAGCGGTCTGCCGGCTCAGTCAAATCCATCGTGCGACGTATGTAGTCTACCACATGATTCCTAGTAAGGAGATCATTCAGGCGCACAAGCCAACTAGGGAAGTTGGATCCATCAAGTCTAAGTTTCTCACCCTTTACCCATTCCTCAATGACAAAGTAAGCTTCATGGTGAGCCATCTCTACATTTATAATTGCAAAAAGGAATTTAGACTAAGTTTACAATTAAATGAGTTAATAATAACTCCACTTAGAAACACCTATCCCCATAAGGGTTCCTAGTGATGACACGACCCCTATCAGCCACATCTCCCCCGATCGTCACGGCCATCAATGTGGGTTCAAGGGTGGACGCTAAACATCGGTCACATCATTCATGCGACTCGTGCTCGATCTTTGGACCATCCATGTTCCGAGGCCACGCTTCTATGGCGTGCTAGGCTCGCCAACTCAACCTTAGTGTATTCGTTGTGCAACATGGCTTACACCCACTATATGCGAACATAGATATGTCTGACACCCATGCCTGTACTGTGGATCGCCTCATACCAAAGAACTTTCTTGGTGGTGCACACTAAGGGGGACCACAATCGTTGGTAATTTTAACAGGGATCATCTTATTAGGATACCGTCGAGTATCTAATACTAGCACACAATAAGAAATATAAACAATAACATTGAATGTAAATGCGATGTGATATGGTCCTTTACATCGTGATCTCCATCCGTCATCGCCGGATTCCGGCGCCAGGGTACCGGTGTCTTTCCGTCGTGGTAGTCCGTCACCTCCGTGACTATCTACTACTACGTAACATAAGGTAATCACTTTACCTTTGCCACAACCATATCACAAAGCAAAGCCCTCCTGCAAAACAAAGTTAGATGCCTCTACTTTATCTTTGCATGTCTTACGTGGCTGAATGGGCTTTCGCACAAGAACCGTTCTTACCTACAAACTTTCAGCACAACGTTGATCAAGTAGTTGTCTCTACTACACCCCTTTCGGGGCCCTCCGTTGCAAATGGCATACCAACTAATGCGAGAGAGACAGATACCCCCTAAGCCACTTTATACGGTACAAGCCATATGTCAAGCGTGGACCAGTCTCGCGAATGAACGCGTAAAGTCGGTTGGGGGCTGCTTCATCAAGTATTACTGCGGTATACACAAGTACACGTGGGAGGGTAACAACTAAGAGATCAACGCCCACACGCTACATCTCGTGTATTCTACCCGTACTAGCATTACTACGCATAGATCTAGCTCTGATACCACTGTAGGGGTTCCGCGCATGAAAACAATAAATTTTTACCCTACGCCCCTGAACCCCTGATGCTGCCAAGACCTATCTATTAGAAATACAGTAATGGGAGGGGCTTTTTGCGAACTTACCCTTGAAGACCGAAAAGCGTTCTCAACGCTCAGGAGAGCGTGGTTGATGTAGACGAGCCGAAGCCGACCTCAAGGTCGTGATGAAGTCCTTGCGCTCCTTTGGCTCCAACGACTTGAGTGCCTCAAGTGTGACACCTCGCGGGGAGTTACACACGTCCAGTGCCTGACGATGACTCCCGCTTCCCCGATCCAGTAGCAGTTGTGGAAGTAGAGCTCCTGGATCCGAATCCTACAGCGCGACGGCGCTCCACGGTGAAGATGGCTCTCGTTCACGCAGTCCGAACTTGGGACCACGGTCATGAGAGAGAGAGAGAGAGAATATCAATTGGAGGTCCTCCCAAAAGTGAGAAGACCTTTATTGAATATTGTGTGTATTTATTTGGCCAAATACCCCCACTATATATAGGGGGAGGGGAGGTACTACCTCCCTCAAAGTCCCGGGGTGGGACTAAAGGAGAGGAGGGAGAGGGGCAGCCGCCGGCCGGCCCTAGTGGGCCTCACATGGGGGGCTTGGCCTAGCCGGCCACCCCCTTGCCCCTTCTCCCTCTCTCCTTTCCCTAATAGGCCCTCTCCCCTCCGGGAATTGGCCCATTAAGCCTTTTGACCTTTTAAATTGATTTTATCTTTATTAAATAATTATGAATAAATGATTAAATCAATATTTAACATTCATTCATATATTATTCAATCTCCGTGGCTACGGAAGACCTTCCACCTCCACTACAGACATCCTCCGGACTTACCGAAACCCTTCTGGTTTTCTCTCTACTATTCTTCGGCGATTCTTCTGATCCTATAAACACTCTCTAAGCATCATCAAACCCTTAAGCGTGATACCCTACGGTTCGGGAACACTCCATACATGGTCGGGACACTCCCGCACCAATGATTGACAGAGGGACCTGGATGGCCATGTGACCCCTGTGCGTTCCACGAAGATCTTTTGTCGTTTGAACCGGGATAGTCGTGTCTTATTCCCTTTGTCTCTCGATACTTGCATTGCCTGAGATCTGATCAATGACATCACCATGTCGTGTTCAATCTCGTTACCGAACAATGCTACTTGACTCGTTCCGACAAGTGATATCCCTGTGATCAAATCACATGATGCGCAGCTATTGGATATAACCTTTCCGAGTGGGCCCTTGAGTATCTTCCCGTCACATGGACGGACAAATCCCGCTCTTGACATATATTGCCTCTACGGTTTCCTCCGAGTACCTGAACAGACCTTTATAACCACTGTATTACCAAGTGGCCCTTGATGCTATCAAAGCACTCTCGGGAGACAGTGATTGATATAGACTCATGGTATAAGGAATAGTCTATGAGGATCCATTTCTAATCATCATAACTTGAACTTTGTGACATGATCGGGTCACGATGTTTAGGTTGGGTATTGGTTCATCATCCCATTCTCAGAATGAGTTGACTCCATTTCCAACTGGCATAAATGCCACATGATCAGGAAACATGATCATATGTTGACCAATGAACCAGTGACTAGAGTTTCACTGGGAACCCCTGGTTGTTTATATATCACATGTGTATTGATGTTTCCACTCAATACAGTTATAGCATGATATAAAACTTAATCATAAACTATATGAATTATGATAATAGTCCTTATAACTAGTTGTCTCTAGGGCATATTTCCAACACGCAGGCTCCATAGTACCGATTGTAGCTCCTCGGGCCAGCACCCGGCAGCTCTTTCGAGTGTCTGGAGGGGCATTTTCTTGATCCCACCACAAACGAGGTTGTTGGCCTTTTCGACTTGACCGTTGGTGTGAGGGTGCACCACTGAGACGTAGCTGATGTTGATTCCGAGGTTTTCGCAGAAGCACTAGAACTCGTTCGAGGTGAAGTTTGTTCTGTTATCCGTGATGATGCTATGCGGCACCCCAAACCGGAAGACGATGGACTCAAAGAATTTAACGGTTCTAGCTCTTGATTGGTTTGTCACTGGCATGGCCTCAATCCACTTGGTGAATATGTCGACCGTGACGAGGAGTTAGACGTATCCTCCAGGTGAAGATTTCTAGAGCTTGCCGACCATGTCGAGTCTCCATTGTGCGAAGGGCCAGGCCACAGGTATTGGCCTGAGCTCTGCGCCAGGTGCGTGCAGCTTGTCCGCGAATCGCTCGCAAGCGTTGCATTGCTGGACGATGTCCTTGGTGTCACGCATTGTTGGTGGCCAGTAGAATCCAGCTCACAGAGCTTTGGCGACGAGGGCGCGACTGCCGCGTGATGGCCGCAAGTGCCTTCGTGTATCTCGAGGAGGATGGCTCTTCCGTATCCGTTGGAGACGCATCGTTGAAGCACTCCTGTGATGTTGTGCTTGTACAGTTCGCCATTGATGAGGGTAAAAGCCTTGGATCGTCATGCTATATGGCGTGCATCTGTCGGGTCATCTGGCAACCTTTTGTTGAGCAAGTACGTGATGTATGGTTGTGTCCAGGATGGCTCGATCATCATGACCTCCATGGGACCTTCGAGTCCCATATCTGGATCCATGTCCTCGTGTGTATTGGGTTCGTCGAGTGGCGTAGCCCCCGAGTCCTTTGATGTGCTGGCTTTATGCTCTGGATCCTTTGGCTTGACGGAGCGCTCGCAGATGCGCTCTAAAAATACTCCAGGTGGTGCTGGGGCACAAGTGGAGCCGATGTTGGCGAGTATATTTGCTTCCTCGTTGCTCTCGTGGCCGACGTGTCATAGCTCGCAGCCGTCAAAGTCCCCTCGAGTGTGTCGTAGAGGTCGTTATAGGCGATCATGTTGTCGCTCAAAGCATCACACTTGTTCATTGTTTGGTTTACCACCAGTTTGGAGTCGCCGTAGATGACGAGTTGCTTTGCGCCACATGCTTTTGCCATCCGCATCTCGTGGAGCAAGGCTTCGTATTTAGCTTCGTTGTTGGAGACAGTGAACTGCATTCGCAGAACATACCTCATCTTGTCACCTTGTGGCGATGTCAGGATGATGCCCGCACCAGCTCCCTCTTTACGTTTGGATCCGTAGAAGTGCATTGTCCATAGATAGGACATGTCTGGCTTGTTGGGGAGCTGGTTTTCCATCCAGTGTACAAGGAAGTCTAGGAGAACTTGCGACTTGATCGGGTCTCCTTTTCGAATTTTGGATTTTCTGATGGGAGCTTGAACCCCTTTGGCATTCGCTTCTGTCTGATGGCTCTGCTAAAGCAGCTGGTGCCACAGAGCTCTATCTCGTCATCTTCTGAGTCAGTCGAACGGGCACGCCTCGCACGCATCTTTTCAACCTTGCGCTGCGTGATGTCATCACACGCATCGTAGTCATAGTCGTGTCACCGTGAGCGGCATCGCCGCGACAGATCATGGATGTCGTTGCTGGAGGAGAAGGAAGAATAGCGCTTGGCCATAGCCTTGCTTTTCTTCAGCTGGGCTGCAGGATCCTTGGTGAGAGCAGCTTCGACTAGTCCCAAGCCCGCAATCGTAGATTGGTGCATGGCGGCTCACTGGTCCCCAGCAAGTGGCTGGTTCTTGAGAAGGTACATGGTGGCTGATGTCTCCGCTGCCTACGGTGTTTTCGGGAGCACATTGCCCCGCGTATCCACCGTCATAGATGAGAGGTCGAGGACTCGCATGGCCCCTTCTCAATCTTTATCAGTGATTGGGGGTTCGATGCGTCACCTAAAGGGGTTATTGACCACCCTTCGTGGCCTGCCTCTACTGAGTTCAGAAATCAAAAGAAAGTCTCATGTTGCTCCTCAGAAAACACGTATAGTGGCCTTCGTCGATGGGACCTCCAGTGTATGAAACGAGCATTTTTTCATGGAAATTCGATCAACTAACAATAACATAATAGAAAAGTAGGAAAAACTCCTCACTTCGGATCTAGTTATACTCTTCGAGTATGTTTGGGGTTAGGTCCTGCAATGAAAGTATTAATAAATCTAAAGTAGATTGTCAAGAAAGGGCAGTTGGTCCAGAATTGGATAAGTGGAAATGCTAAAATGCCTTTCATTTTTTCTTATAGATAGGGTCTTTCTTTGTCCTACTTATAGTATATTTCCTCCAGCCTATCGAAACTCGTGTTTTATTAACCAAGGTTAAGGAGTCAATTGAGCATGTCAGCGGCAGGATTGAATACCCGGATCGAATCAGAGTTCACTCCGCCCGCCCCGAACAAATAGAATAGGAGGCGTGGGCCACAGGTTGGGCATAAGCCATCGGGTCGCACGACAGACTTGATGCGGAGATGACTATGATGGTCGGCCTCCACGCACTGAACGCGGGAGATTCTTTCACCCTGTTTTTAGTAGTCTCCGAAGATTGAGGAACAAGAGGAGATCAATTAAAAGAAATCTTTCTCAGAGAGAAAATCTAACAAATCACAAACTACACGAAAGCCGCCGTCCAGTCCAACCGTTGGAGTACGAGAGCGGCAAAGCAACACCACAGGTTGCACAAGATCTAGCCATTAGACGCCGGTACCCTACTCCCAACTACCGGCAGACTGCCGGAGACCCTAAATATACTTTGTACAAGCCGCCTCGACCACACATGTCCATGCCGAACGACAATCCCGCTGGGTGAGCAAGGGGGGCAAGGAAAGGGGAGGATGAGAGAAAACGTTAAGGGGAGAATGTCTGGATCTACATACTAGTTTTCTTGTTACTAAACAAATTCTCCAAAAATACTAGGAAATAAATCACTTTAATTAAATTGATAATTCAATGAGCCTAGTAAGTACACATATGAAAATTACATGTCTGTCCCGCTAAAACGAAACATTCTTCCCGTGGGGGATGCTTTCTTTGATACTCCCTCCGTTTCAAAATATAAGATGTTTTAGCTTTGTGAAAGGAGTGTATCTAGACTTGTTTTAGTGTCTAGGTTCACTTTAAATCTAGATGAATCTACACACTAAAAGAGGTCTAGGTACACTCCATTCACAAAGCTAAAACATCTTATATTTTAAAACGGAGGGAGTAGCGAGATGGATGTAGTGGCTTCTTCAATCTTGCAGCTCCAATGATTATTTAGCGGACCATGCACGAGTTCTCATGTTTAAGTCTATGGTTGGACGTGTTTATCTTTCCCACCTTCAACTATGCATAGGTGGTGATTTCGAAGAAAAAACTATGTACAGATGGTGTCTCACATGGTATCTTAAATACTGTGGACGACAATGGATAGTATACATGGCTTAATTGTCTATTTATGACAATCATTGTCCAATTTCGTTGTTGATCATAGAAAAATTGGCAGGGCTAATTGTTAAAATAGGTCTAGTTGTATTATTCTGTCATGTATTGTACACACGGTATACGTATGTAACTTAAGCTGATCATTATATATATTGACCCCGTGGTGAGGCAATTGCCCCACGGAAACCCTAAACTTTGACTTGGTATCAGAGCCGCGCGAGCCTCTCCACCGCGCCGCCGCCGCAAAACCCTAGCTAGGGCGATCCGCCGCCGCCGCGATGACTGAGTCAGCGCTCACGCTGGCCACCACGGGCGCCTTCCACGACCCCCGTCCATCCCATCATTGCCCTGCCGTCGTCTACGGCTCCCGTCCCTGTCGTGACGCCGATCGCGATCCGCCTGGACCGCACCAACTACATGTTGTGGAGGGCACTGAGCCTCCCCAACTTCTCCGGCGCCCGTCTCCACGGCTTCCTCGACGGCATGGCCACCGCACCACCGCCGACTGTGACCACCGGCACCGGCGATGCCGCTCGTACCGTCAGCAACCCCGACTACGAGCAGTGGTGGACCTTGAATCAGAAGGTCCTCGGTCTTCTTCTCGGGTACGTGACCGAGGAGATCGTAGCCCAACTCATTGGCTGCAAGACGACCGCGTCGGCTTGGGAAGCCGTCGCCGCCATGTTCGGCGCCGAAAATAGCGCCAACGTTCGTCACCTCCGACGCCAGATCCAAGCGCTGCGCAAAGGGGACAAGTCCGCCAGCGAGTACATGAACCAGGTGAAGGCTATGGCCGATGCCATGGCCGCTGCCGGACCCCTCTCCGCGAGGACGAGGTCATCGACTACATGTTGACCGGGCTCGGCCCGGCCTTCAATCCCATCGCCGCCTCGATGAATTTTTCGGTGGTCACGATCACCCTCGGCACATTCTACGCCAACATGCTCAGCTACGAGGCCCTCCAGAAGCAGCAGCAGGCGGAGGTCGACGGCTGGTCCTCGTCGGCTAACGTCGTATCGCGCCCGGTCTACCACAACAATCCCGGCGCCAAGGCGGAGGAGGAGGACGTCCCGCGGGTGGTGCCCGCAGGGCCAAGGCGGTCAAGGGCAGCATGGCAACGGCCAGGGCGGCGGCGGTGACCGCCTCAACAACGGAGGAAACAGCGGTGGCGGCAATGACCGCAACCGCAACGGAGGAGGCGGCAATGGCCGTAACCGGCGTTGGCGCCCCCAGTGCCAGATTTGCAAATACTGGGGGCATGAGGCGGACAACTGCAGGAAGCGCTACGACTACGACAACCATGCAGGTAACTCCGCCTCCACCTCGTCCGCTGCCGAGCCACCGCAGTGGATCATGGACTCTGGCGCTTCGGACCACTTCAGTAGCTAACTAGAGCGCATCCACATGCATGAGGGCTACGGAGGCAAGGATCAAGTACAAGTTGCCAACGGTGCAGGTTTGTCTATTTCGCATATTGGTCACTCGAATTTATCTGGTTCATCCCTCCATTTGAGAAATATTCTTTGCGTTCCTCATATCAACAAACATCTCCTCTTCGTGTTTCGTCTTTGTTCTGATAATGACGTCTTCATTGAGTTTCATCGTTTGTTTTTTCTTGTCAAGGACAAAACCACGAGGAAAAATCTGCTTCATGGTAGGAGTCATAATGGGTTGTACCCCATCCCATTTAGGAGAGCTTTCGCCACCCACCGCCAAGCATCCTCCGGCATCAAAACCATCGCATCTCGGTGGCATCATCTTCTTGGGCACCCTACCAATGATGGCGTTCAATCTATTGTTATGAATAATGATTTAGAGTGTTCTTCCAATAATCAGACTTCTGTGTGTGATGCTTGTCAGCATGCTAAAAGTCGACAATTGTCTTATAATAATTCTAGTCGTGTTTCTACTATGCCTCTTGAGTTAATCTATTCTGATGTATGGGGTCCTGCTATTGCATCCTCAGGGGGTATAAATATTATGTTAGCTTTGTCAATGATTACTCTCGTTTTTGTTGGATTTACCTTCTCAAGCACAAGTCTGATGTTGAGCAAGTTTTCTACAACTTTCAAGCTCATGTTGGGAGTCTCTTAGACTCTAAAATCAAAGCTATCCAGTTGGATTGGGTGGTGAGTATCACCGTTTACACCAATATTTTCAGCGCATTGGCATATCCCATCGTGTTTCGTGCCCTCATACCTCGCAGCAAAACGGGGTGGCCGAGCGCAAGCACCGCCACTTGGTAGAAATCAGGCTTGCTTTACTTGCACATTCATCTCTCCAATTGCGTTTTTGGGATGAAGCCTTCCTCACCACATGCTACCTTATTAATCGCATGCCTACTCCAGTGTTGCAAAACAACACGCCGGTCCATCGTCTCTTCAAAGTTCCACCCACATACTCCTCACTTCGCGTTTTCAGCTGTGCGTGTTGCCCGAGTTTGCGCAAGTATAACACCCATAAGTTGTCATTCCGCTTGACTATTTGTGTGTTCTTAGGGTATAGTCTGATGCATAAGGGGTATAAGTGCTTGGATCGCTCCACAGGACGTATTTATATTTCTCATGATGTCGTTTTGATGAGACTGTGTTTCCCTATGCTACTCCTGGTGTAACCGTTGATGTGTCCACTCTCGAAAAAGCCATCACTTTTCCTTCCGATGAACTGGTGACGAGTGATTGTATGAGTAAATATGACTTATCTTATTTGGACACGAATGCACATGTCCCAGGCAGCGCTGATCCTGTGCAGGTACCCGTCTCACCGCAGCCATCTACCGCGATTGACGTGCATGGCGCACCCGTGATCGACATGCATGGCGGCACGCGTCACGAGGCCAATATGGCGCCAGGGAGCCCGGCTCCCTCCCTGGCCCGTCCCTCCTCGCCACCCAGCGCGGCAGATAACGGCGAGCCCTCGGTCTCGTCGCCCCTGATTGGGCCATCGACTCCGGTGTCTCCCGCTCAGCCCGCGTTGCCTCCTGTCGTGAGTCCCTCGCCGACCGCGACGCCCTTAGCTGAGCCCGTCCACACCATGGTTACTCGCACTCGTGATCATACCCGTCGTGAGAAGTAGTTCACTAACAGGACGGTGCGCTATAACCCTCTCCATCGCGCCTTCTTCGCCATGCCGTCGACTCATCGCGATGCTCTCCGTGACGCTGTGTGGTGTTCAGCCATGACTGATGAGTTCGACGCGCTTCAGCACACCAAGACATGGGTCCTTGTTCCTCGTCCGCGTGGTTTGGATGTGATTGGCTGCAAGTGGATCTTCAAGACCAAGCAGTGTCCCGATGGTTCGGTTGATAAGCGCAAGGCGCGCCTTGTTGCTCGTGGGTTTACTCAGCAGCATGGTATTGACTATGGAGACACATTCAGTCCGGTTGTGAAACCTGCCACTGTTTGTCTGGTTCTCTCTCTCGCTGTATCCAAGGGATGGAGTCTTCATCAGGTTGATGTGAGTAATGCTTTTCTCCATGGTTTTCTGACGGAAGATGTGTACATGCAGCAGCCCCCTGGTTTTGAGGATTCTCGTTTCCCCTCTCATGTCTGTAAGTTACAGCGGGAGCTATATGGTCTTAAGCAGTCTCCTCATGCCTGGTATACTCGGCTGAGTGCTCTCCTCTATCAGCTCGGTTTTGTCTCCTCCAAGGCGGATACCTCCTTATTCATCTACTCCCGGAAAGGTATACAGATATATATATATATATATGCTGGTCTATGTTGATGACATTGTGATTGCTGGTTCTACTCCCGATGTCGTCGATGTCTTGGTTCGCTCTCTCTGCCACTTTTCCTATCAAGGATCTTGAACCATTGGACTATTTTCTGGGATTGGAAGCGACTTTCAATTCAGGAGGGATGATGGTTACTCAACGGAAGTATGCATTGGATCTTTTGCACCATGTGAGTATGGAGAATTGCAAGTCCACTTCCACGCCTTTGGCCACCGGAGATCGCCTATCCCGTGAGTCGGGTACTCCACTTGCTACTGATGATGTGTTTCGATACCGCAGCGTGGTTGGAGGCCTACAGTATCTCACTCTTACTCGCCCAGACATCTCGTTTGCGGTAAATAAGGTTTTCCAGTTTCTCTCACAGCCCACGGATGTTCATTGGGAGGACGTGAAGCGCATCTTGCGATATGTGAAGGGAACACTGAGTACAGGGCTGAGTTTTCGGAAGTCTACCTCCACTAGCATCAGTATCTTCACCAATGCGGATTGGGCAGGATGTGTTGATGATCGCCGATCCACAGGAGGCTTCGCAGTGTTTGTTGGACCGAACCTCATTTCATGGAGTTCGAAGAAGTAGCCCACGGTGTCGAGATCGAGTACCAAGGCTGAGTATAAAGCTTTGGCAAATGCAGCAGCCAAAGCTATGTGGGTAGAGTATCTACTCAAGGAGCTAGGTGTTTCTCAGCAGCGCACCCCTGTGTGGTGGTGTGATAATTTAGGGGCAACATATTTGACCGCCAATCCAGTTTTTCATGCATGTACCAAGCACATTGAGATCGACTTTCATTTTGTGTGGGAGCGTGTCGCCGCTGGAGCTTTGCAGGTCAGGTTCATATCTTCTGATGATCAGCTGGCTGATGTGTTTACTAAACCAGCTACTCGACAGATGCTAGACCGATTTAAGACCAATCTGAATCTTGTTCATAGTAGAAGTTCAGATTGAGGGGGAGTGTTAAAATAGGTCTAGTTGTATTATTCTGTCATGTATTTATACACACGTGTACGTATGTAACTTAAGCTGATTATTATATATATTGACCCCGTGGTGAGGCAATTGCCCCACGAAAATCCTAAACTTTGACTGTAATATATTAGAAAATAATATACCCTTGGTGATTTGGTGTTGTGTTACACTAGATCTCTCAGTATTATCAATTCAAGTAATCATGCACAAATAGTCGTCAGGGAGAGGTGACTGGGCGGAGAGAAAACCCGTTAGGGTTCAGCGCCCCTCGTCGGAGACATCGCCGGTCCGCTCCGTCTCTGGTGGCCCTAGGGCCTTGGAGGTGTGGCGGATCACGGTCTCTCGCCGGCGGGAGGTTTTCTGTTGCTTGTTTAGCCTTTTTTAGAGTCTTCTTCAGGATGTTGAGGCGATGGCTACGTCCTGAAGTTGGAGTAAGGTTCTCCCTACTCTATGCTCACTCCAGTTGTGCCTATAGCCGGCGACGGATGGCGCGTGGAATGGTTTATCCATCGGATCTCCTGGGATTATATTCGTTTTTGTCTTCATTGGTTTGTTTTCAGGTCAGTCTCTTCTGATCTACGGTTGTCATCATTGGTGATAGTTGTTGCTCTAGTGTGTTGATCCTTTTGTGGCCTTAGCACGACGACTTTCCATCTGCCTAATATCACAAGCTCTACTATGAAAAGCTTTGCCCAGCTCTGGTGATGGAGGGACGAGGACGGCGGCGTGCCTTCGGCTCACGCTAGTGTTTGTAGTCGTCGTTAGGTGGTCCAATGACCTATACCTTTGGGCCTCTTTGTACTGTTGTTGATGATTATTAATAGATCGGCGGAATTTCTCAAAAAACAATTAGCCATACACAAGGTTCCACATCGTCACACTAGAATTCGGGTCGAATTCGACAAACTAGGTTTGTGAAAGAGGAGGAAGAGAGAGCTCTGTCAAAGACATGATAACTGACTACCGGCATGGACCGTTGCCTTCATGGGCTTGGGCCTTAATGACATGGCCTTAGCCCAGTTTTGTTTACCGCCAGATGGGCCAGCTAGAGAAGTGATCTCTCTGCTGCCCGTCGCTGGATCTTTCAGTGCTTCAGGTACTAAGTACCTCACCCTAAAAAAAAGGTAGTACTAGTACATCGCCGTGTTGACAGACTCCTCCTCCTCCAAAGAAAAACCGTAGCCGCCGCCTCCTCCCCGCCGGCGATTGACGGGTCCTCGCCTCCTCCGCTTCCGCTCACGCGGGCGGGAGGGGGTGGGGACCCAGGACCTACGCTCGGCGTTTCATCAAGGTCCATAAAGGTAGCGTTTTTGTGGTGTCGTGGTGGCGCATCTCAGATGGCGGTGGATGCGCTACATCGAATAATAGTACCCCGGCTTCAACCCCATCTCGGCAACGTTTACGGCGTCGAGAAGCTTGTGAGATTGTGTCTTCGCCGGGCGTGTGCTCCAGCTTTGTGTCGTGTTGATCTCGTCACCGATCTGGTCATGACGGCCTTGGAGTTCGGCGATGCGGACTACTGCTGGTTTGTGGTAGATGGTGGAGGATCCGGCCGCTTGATAGGCGGGGTGGCGCTGGCCCCGGATCCGGCGTTGAAGATGCTCGGAGGATCCTCCGGCCAATGTTGCATAGCAGCAGGCTAGACCCAGTCTTACGGGGCTGGTGGTTATTGCGGCTCATTGACACCTTATGGCTAGGGGTTTCTTTAGTGCCAAAGTGTGGACCGGCTGCTGGTGATCTTCTTCTTCTCTAGCGACGGCGAAGGATTTGGGTCCCTAGTAGTTGCGGCGAGGACGGTTTGCAGCTATTCAACCGTTTGTTTTCTCCTTGTTTTCTGTTACTTGTATGCGTTTCTTCTTTGTATTGCTATAATTATAAATACAAGTAATGTATGTCCTACGGGTGTACATATTCAAAAGAAAAATATAGTACTCCAGTTGCCTTGTTGGGCAGTGACATGTTGGTTTTTGCTGCAGCCGTTGCCGTCGTCGTCGCCGTCCAAGTGAGTATGTCTGATAAAACAGATTCTAAAGAAAATATTGTGAAACGGTAGTATGGCCCTTGATAAAAAGCCAATGTCTGTGTGTTGTTGATGGAGTTTCTAGCTACAATGCATTGTCACATGCGAAACTACAAAAGACAATGTTTGTATTTGAATATTTCAGATGTGACGCATCACGAATAAAACAAAATGATGCCACACTAGTCGGAGAAAAAATAAAAAAACTAGACGACTTGATCTACAAGGAAAATCAGGCAATCCAAAAAAAGAGCTGGAAAAATCAACACGGACAACTTAACAGCTGTGAAATGAAACTGTGACGCGATTAGAGGCTAGCAACACGCTGCTGAGCCACCAGCACGACACGGAGCGAAGTGGCCCCTTCTGGCCAAGGATCATGTCGGCAAGCATGTCCTTCGTGGATGAACTCCACAGCACAGCAGCTTCTGACCTGCACACAAACACAGGCCGTAACATCCCCTTCTTGCATCAACAGATAGCACCGGGATAAGCTCTTCTTCTTCCTCGCCTCCACGGGCGGCCAAGAGGAAGAGCAGAGCACCAGGCATCTAGTGAAGAAGAAGCTTGCACTTAATAACAGAGCTCGCCCTGGACTCCTCCCTCCTCTTCCTCCATGGAAGAATTACAGAGAAGTGCGGCAGCGGTCCTAACTTGACTTGTACTCCAAGATGATCATCTGTACGTCTATATATAGACAGAGTTAGGATCTGACAGTTTAGACAGAGTTTTATTCCAGCAAACTCCAAACTCGGTCGTACTATTTCAATAACCATTCTCTCTATGAGTTAACTTATTGCATGAGTCCCAGATTGACCTGATAATAGTTATGATTTTTGGCTTATCATCAGCTGGGATAAAACTCTCACAGATTATATCTTTTGTCCATGGAGTTTGTTAGGTCTTCGCTCAGCTTGTTTCTCATGTTTTATGTTCGCTTGGTCTGGGTTTTTTTTTGTGTGAACTGTTCGCTTGGGCCGGTGTGTGAGTAGCTCATAGAGAAAGGGAAACGAGCGGGACGAAAATCAGGCGGACCGGATGAGGCCCAATAGGTAGCGGTGTGTATATATAAGCAAAAAAAAAAAAAAAAAAACAATCACTGGGGCCAAGCTCCGCCGTTGCAGGCCTTGATGGCTTTCTTTGCCCACAAGTCAGAATTTTTTAACCAAAAAAGTCAGAAATAATTTTGCACACAAGTCCAACAATACAGCGGGATGGAGATGAATAGTTGGTTTCCTTGTCCACGTACGTCGTTTAGCAGCAGTCCTAAGATCGAGAACGTCCCAAGATCGTACGTACGACTATAAATCCAAGGGAAAAAGATGGAGAACGTCCCAAGATCTCATCGATCGAGCCCCTCCCAGAGCGACATACATATATATCGACATCTCTTCTTCTCGTTCGATCATCGATCGTCGTCGCCATGGGTACCGCATCATCATCGATGGTCATTAACCTACCGCCGACGTCTTCTTCTTCTTCTTCTTCTCAGCCGGCCGTCGACGGCGCCTCCTCGCTGTTAGATGCGCTGTCTTCTTCCCCCGAGCCGGTCATCGACGATGCATCCAAGCCGCCGTCGCCTTCTTCCTCTGAGCCAGCCATCGACGATGTGTCCAAGTCGCCGTCGTCTTCTTCCTCTGAATCGGTCATGAGCAACGCATCCTCTCCGTCATCATTGTCTTCAGGCGACCCGCTCGTCGACGGGAATATCAAGACCTTTTTCAGCGTCATCGGGTGCAAGGACAAGTTGAAGAAGGTGGATAGCTTGTGCGGCCTCGAACATGCCGACGACAGGGCGGCGGCGACGATGGACGCCGAGGCGTGCGCCAAGGCGGTGGCGGCGATGCGCAAGTGCGTGCAGGCCAGGGCCACCCTGTACGAGGGCTACGTCCGCGACGACACCGACAAGCAGCAGCAGCAGGAATCCAAGATCGAAGCCTAGTTTTTTTTTTTTTTGACGGGAAAGATCGAAGCCTAGTTAGTTACCTACTAGTACTATTATGTATTTAGTGCGCTATGCAGAATTCGCGATATATCCTACTTTTATTGTGGATTGATTGGATCTTTCTTTTCGACATATGTGTGTGTTGCTAAAGTTTGTATACCTCTCCCCGTATTCTCTGGTACACCTATTCAATCCAAGTTAGGACTTATTTTGTTAAGGATAAATATAAAGACCAAACTTGTATCACACATAGAAAATCAGAGAGAAAAGCAACCACACTGATAAAAAATTTATTGGAAAACACACTTCTGGGGTTATATAATTTGAATTGCAGTGTCACAACATATGCTATACTATACTATTCCCTCCGTTTCAAAATATATAATTTTAGTGCATCACACTAAAACAAGTCTAGTTACATTGTCTTTACAAAGTTAAAACATCTTATATTTTAAAACGGAGAGAGTATATAATAAATAAGCATTGTCAATCGGGAGCTCTTTTACCAAATAATGAAGAGTCTCATTTTGAAAACTTACTAAGCTTGAGGACGACGGCGGACGCGGGATTTAGGACAACGGCCGCACGGGATTGAGTTGAGAACGACTGTGTCGATCTTGAGGACGGCGTCAACCATGGCGACACCGACACCTCCACGGCTCCACCCATGCCCCCATAGACCGCGCCGTGCCTCCCGGCGGCCGAGGCCCTACCCCGTCCGTGGCTCCTGGCGCTTGCTCCTGGCCCCCGCGCTTGGCTCCCGGAGCGAGACGATGGTGACCAGCGATGCAGGTCACGGCTCTGAATGACAGCGACGAGGCCGCCGCAACATTTTTTTTATTTTAGAGCTTAGCCTTTGCCGAGTGTGTTAGAAAACACACGGTAAACCGTTGCCTTTCTCCTTTACTATGCCGATACACGTGAAAGGCTTTGCCGTGTCTATTTTGGAAGACACACGGCAAAGGCTCTTATCCGTCTCCCGTGTTGCCGTGTGACTACGGGAAGAAATATCAACGCTGAGGGGGGAAACCCTCGGCGTAGCCCAAATAACCCTCGGGACTAGTCAACACTGAGGGTGACCCTCGGGACTAAGCCCTCGGCTTAGGTGGTCCTCGGCACAGCTCTATACCCTCGGCGTTGCTTCGGCCCTCGGCGTAGACCCTTGTGCCGACGGTTTATGCCGCCTCTCGGCGTTGTCCGGCCCTCGGATCAAGAAGTTAACGGACCGGAGAAGACGACGCCCAGGAGGAACGCCGAGGGGGATACGCTCGGCATACGTTGCCGCGTGGAGTGGGATGGACGTTGGGGTTGTCGCGTGCCGAGGGGATCACCCTCGGCGTTGGTTGAGCTGTGCCGAGGGGATCACCCTCGGCGTTGGTCTGGCTGTGCCGAGGGGATCACCCTAGGTGTTGGTTTCTCTGTGCCGAGGGGATCACTCTCGGCGTTGTTTGGCTGTGCCGAGGGGATCACCCTCGGCGTTGGTCTCCACCAGCTCTATGTTTGGGCCAATGCCGAGGGGAACACCCTCGGTCTTGATGACCACCAGGCTATTGTTTGGACCAATGCCGAGGGGATCACCCTTGGCGTTGATGTACACTGGTTTTGTTTTCACATTTTTGCACCTCCTCACAGCAGATGCATATATATGAATTGGCTGTAATAATACAAGAAGATGTCCACAAACATATCACATAGCTAGCATCAAATCTTGCTACATAGATATATGTAGTCACTAATACACATCACTACAAGTTCATTGCACATAGTATTCAAGAGCATCATCACTACAAGTTCATTATATATAGTAGAGCATCATCACTACAAGTTCATTACACATAGTGACATGGGTATACCCTGTAGGTACTCGAGCTTAATATATACGGCCCGAATACATAGAAGCCCACGGTGTCGCCAAGGCCCAAATGAAGAACTCGAGTAACCTGCGGACTCTCGATTGCTTGAAGAACAAGAAGAAGCTAAAGATAGAAAGTTCAAAGAGGAAAACCTTAACCTGTAACTGACTCTACCTGCTACCCAAGACGTAGCCTATCTATATAAAGGCTAGGAGGGGGCGGCGAGGAGGACACACGCAACCCTAGTTTCCATAACCTTTGCCAGATTACATCTGCGCACCATTGTAATCTTCGATTCCTTTGATAATTCCACGAGCTGACAAGCAGGAGTAGGGACCTCTACGAGGCCTGAACCTGGGTAAATCTTCGAGTCCCCTGTGTGCTTGTTTGCTAGCCGATAGATGTCTCCAGCGCTCCCTCCTTCTCCAAAACCCAAGTCCATAACGATGGACATTGATGAGTTAAACCCTCGTCACATAGTCATGGGATACATGTCACATGGCAAACCGGTCTTCCACGGACTTCGAGCACCGGCACAACACACACTTTGTCTTCGAGAGCACCGTCACTACAAAATGAAAGAACATGGCCGTTTAGCATGGCGAATTGTCTAAGTCAAAGTTCATGCATGGAAAATTATACGAAATAACACACCCGTTTAGCATGGCAAATTATCTAAGTCAAAGTTCATCCATGGCAAATTGTTTAAGTCAAAGTTCATGCATGGCAAGTTGAGCATGGAAAATTGTATGAACGAACACACCCGTTTAGCATGGCAAATTGTCTAAGTCAAAGTTCATGCATGGCAAGTTGAGCATGGAAAATTGTATGAAAGAACACGCCCGTTTAGCATGGCAAATTGTCTAAATCAAAGTTCATGCATGGCAAGTTAAGCATGGAAAATTGTATGAAAGAACACACTTGTTTAGCATGGCAAATTGTCTAAGTCAAAGTTCATGCAAGGCAAGTTGAGCATGGAAAATTTTCTAGGGCAAAGTCAAAGTTCATGCTTGGAACTAACCGGGGTTGGGGAGTGTGGACGCGAGCCATGGCCAGAATGACCAGGACTAGGACCTCCTTGGTGAAGTGGTGTAGTCTCGGGTGACTCGAGTGGCGAGGCGGTAGCACGGCCAAAGTGCGTCTATGAATGAGATGATTCCTACATATGTTTGAGCACAATATTAACTACTAACTTAATAGTTCTTTCGTGTATAGTAACTAAAATTTAGTAGTTCTGTGAATTACTAACCGGAGTCCCCGTGGCTAGATGTTCGAGAAATTCGGCCTTCGACGGCAACACTGGCATCGGTGGTTTTGGTGGAGGATCGACATAAGGGGGCACTGGAGTATTGTTCACCATAGCCATATACCATGCATGCATATAAGTTTATATGTCACACGTGGTCAAGAAAAATATAGCCTACGAACCGCTTGCAAGTAGCTCGAATGGGCTAGAAATAACCTTATGTGCCACAATATTAACTACTAACTTCCTTTCATCAGAGCCAGGGCGGATCTTGTAGAGGCCTGGCCCATAATCCTTCAGCAAAGTCGTAAGAACACCACCTGGAATACGGCGTCTGCGTCTAGTGGTTGTCTCATCAAGAAACCTAAAATTCCTGCAGATGAATCAAAATATTAGTATGCACTAAAAAGGTACTATCAAAATGAAATACACCACAAGGCCTCCATATATGATCGAGAGATATCACTTACGTTTTGGTTGGCTCAAGGCGGATTTTCTCCGCGTCAGTTCTTGGTCGATCTGGGAGCTTATTTGGTCCTCGAACCCACAACTTCCCCGGCTTCTCTGGCCCGCTCTCCTGCTGCCTAGAGGGTACCTCCTCCTCCTCCTCCTGCTCGTCCTCGTGCTCATCCTCTTCCTCATCCTCCTAGTGCTATTGCAAATGCAAATTAAAATTACAATGCAAATTAAAATGCAAGTGAATGAATGGAAGTGGGTGGAATAGGGGAAAAGATCATACCTCCTCCTCCTGCTCGCTCTGATGCACCTCCTCATCCTCCTCGGGAGTTGTGGTGCTACTAGCGGAGGGTACCTAAGAAATATTGGAAATTAGTGGTGAGTATCTAAGGATAGTAGTAATGATAATAGTTAGTAGGCATGATAGCAATAGGTACCTCACTAAAGGAGGGCGTCGAAAATCCGGCAGCGTCGTCGACCCCTTTGTGAAGGTGCAACCTCCTTAGGTGTAGGTGCAACCTCCTCAAGTAGTCTAGTCCTCCTAGGTGGCTCCTCAACTGTGGGCCCTCGAGCTCGTCCTCCTCCTCCTGGCCCTCGTCCTCGTACTCCTCCTCGTACTCCTCCTCGTCCTCGTCCTCGTCCTCCTCCTCCTTCTCCTCCTTCATCGTCAACAAAGCGACTAGGAGGTCTTCTAGGGCGACTACTTGTTTCTGGCGGATCGTCGCTCCGCCTCAACCTACTTAGCAAGTTTTTTGATGAATTCTTGCTCATGGTTCAATCACCTGCATTAAGAACGAGTAAACAATTAGTAATGAGTATAAAAATAATTAGTAAGCATGGTAACAATTGATTAATAATACATAAAGACCCTCACCACTAATCGTCAGTCTCGTGCTCACTATCACTATCACGTGAGAAGTAAGGTAGGCCCTTGATGTCTACCCACTTCTATTCTTGTAGACAGTTGTTGGGCCTCCAAGTGTAGAGGTTTGTAGAACAACAACAAGTTTTCCCTTAAGTGGATCACCCAAGGTTTATCGAACTCAGGGAGGAAGTGGTCAAAGGTATCCCCTCTCAAGCAACCCTGCAATCAAGATACAAGAAGTCTCTTGTGTCCCCAACACACCCAATACACTTGTCAGGTGTATATGTGCACTAGTTCGGCGAAGAGATAGTGAAATACAAGTGGTATAGATAATTATAAGTGGTAACGGTGATAGAAAATAGCTTGAAGGCGTGGAAAAGACTAAAGTAAAACTGAAATAAAGATGGAAGCAAGCAAACATGTAACAGATCTAGTAGCAAACGGTGTTTCAAAGCTAAGAAACAAGGCCTGGGGATCATACTTTCACTAGTGAACACTCTCATATAAATATATTCTTCTTTATGATACTACGCTGAACTACTCTCCGGTTGGACACTCTAATCCATGGTAGGGCTATAACAGCACACCTCAAAGTAAGCCTTTCCCATCTAGATAACCCCACACTGTCACCTTGAGTACTAGATGAGTCCAACAAACACCACAATTTCATAAAGACATCCAACTCCAAATATAACTCATAACAAGTATTTGAAATCTCTAGCCTAAGTGCCACCATGGTGTGCACGCTGTCACTTTCACACACATGGGGAGAGCAGAGATCTATTAAAGCACTTGAGTAGCAAGGTAGATCTATAGATTACAAGCTCATGATCTCAATAAGATCATGCATAGAGAGAGATGAACACATAGCTACCGGTAGAACCATTAGCCTCGAGAGAGAACTACTCCCTCCTCATCATGGGAATCAGCAATGGTGATGGAGATGGTGGTGGAGATCGATGGAGATGGCTCCGGGGGCACTTCCCCGTCTCGGCAGGGTGCCAGAATAGAGACTTTCTGTCCCCCAAATCTCCCCTTCAGTGGCGGCGGCGCTGCGGAACTTTTCGTGGATTTCTGATTGATTGTTTAGGGTTTCTGCCTTGGGAGGAATATATAGGCGAAGGAGGCAAGGTCGGTGGCCGGCCTGGGGGCCCACACCATGCCCTGGCGCGGCCTAGGGGTACCCGCGCCTGGGGGGTGTGGCCAGGCTCTGACCCTCCTCCGTCTTGTATTCTGGCTCCGTGAGTGTTCCGGTAAAATAGGAACTTTGGCTTTTGTCCCATCCAATTCTGAGAATATTCATTTTCTGACTTTCCTAGAACAAAAAACAGCAGAAAACAGGCAACTGGCACTGTGGCATCTTGTTAATAGGTTAGTCCAAGAAATCATATGAAAAGTACTCCAAAGTTGGAACAAAACACACAAGAAAGTAGATAAAACCAAGCATGGAACATCAAAAATTATAGATACATTTGCAATGTATCAACATCCCCAAGCTTAACTCCTGCTCGTCCTCGAGTAGGTAAGTGATAAAAAGAAAGAATAATTTTTGAGGTGACATGCACCATCAAAGACTTGATCAAAGTATTTGTAAAACATTCGAAGCTGGGATCAAAGTACTTCAATCATAACATGAAAGACAAGGTTCTAGCAATAAGACAAAGAAACTATGATGCAACATGAAAAGGCACAAACAAAAGATTCATGAATAACAATGCTTTGCAAGACATTTGTTTGTTTCACATAAAGAAAACATAGCATAATAGTATTCAGCTTGTCCCTCATAGAGTAGCAAATATAAATGCATAGGACACCTTCAAAGTTCATAAGAGTGACTAGATACAAATAGTTTAGAACAAGCAATATCAAGTTATGCATCAATCAAATAGTCTTGGGACAATGCACATAGAACTAAGAATGGCCACTATGCTCTCAAAGTAAGTGCATAAAGGTAGAAGGTGGAGACTCAATATAATGGTGGAAGAAAGGCCTTCATAGAAGGAAGTAGGGATTCAAGTTTCATAAAGAGCTTCCAAAAATTATGGTACTTAATAGCTTTCAGCTCTCATTGCCCCTATCATAAGCATCTTGAAGTGATTAAGGTTAAAGATGGTGTATATGCTTGACGAAGTATAAGTTGGATATCTCATGTCCCTTGAATACAAGGGCTGCTCCTCATGCTACTCAAGTTTAGTCACCGGTAAGTTCTTGTCATCGTAAGTACATGTGTATCATAGAGAACCGCCAACAGGGTACCCCTTGCCCGATGATACGGAAGAATCCCCATATCAAAATGACAAGGCAAGCAGACAACGAGCATCTCAGTAATATTCTTATTTACCATGGAAATAGGGTGCTTTTTTCTCTATTTCCTCTTTTCATAATCTTTTTTTTCTTTTTCTCTTTTTTCTCAATATCTGACTCTTTTTTTTATAAGAAGAATGCTTCATAGACAACTCATTATGGTTACGCTGCAGGTTTCCACCATGACAGCATGGATTAGATCAGCGGCCCAGGCGTTTCTCTAACACATATACATCACTCCATGGACTTACAAGCTCCCCTTTCATTTCACATCGACGACATCCATAGACAAAAGAGCATGATATCAACTAGGTACAAAGTACAAGTGCAATGTTGAAAGCGTTCCCATGACAACATGGTTCTGCTAATCCCCAACAAATAAGTGCAAGCATATACAACATAGACGACACAATGGTTCAAGTTTATTAAGGGCAAGAAAAGTAAAGTGTGCCATCAAATTCGTGAGAGCTTTAATCACTAGTTTTCTCATAACAAGTTTAATTCAGAAGGTAGATAAAAACATGAATATACTTGGAATAGCATATGCTAGTAGGTAGGTATGGTGGACTCTTTGGAATAACTTGGTTTAAGGAGTTGGATGCATGAGTGGAACTCATACTTGGTTGTGGAGGCTAGCAAAAGACTGGGAGCGACAAACTAAGAGAGCAATAATGGCCATAATCATGCAGAGCGACAATACATCATTGATCAAAGCATAAAGTGATACTACAAGTTGAAAACTAAAAGATCATAAAGGCTATGGTGACTTTGGATAGTCATAACATGGTGTGAGCATGCGACAAGTCAACCCAAATGAAGCATCAAAGGATAATACCACTATATTATGCTTTAATATGCTAAAACAACGCATGATTCATCCAAGGCACATTAAGCAATCTCAATTGTTTATAACAAGTCATGCTACAGCAAATAATACTAAGCATACAGCCAAAACAATATCAAGCATGGCATGACAAAGCATAGGCCACAGTCAAAAACAAGCTCTCTTTACCACTCAAGCATGAGCTCTCCTACTCTTTTCCAAACCAAACCAAACTATTTGAAAAAGAGGGGGTCCAACCAATTTATTCAGCAAACTAAGCAAACAAAGCAAACGAAAAACCAAAACAAAAACGAAAAAGAAGACACTCCAAGAACAACACAATTGTGCATGAAACAATAAAAATGAAGCGTTTGGAAGAAACCTGTGATTTTTATTGATAAAGAAGGGGATACCTTGGGCATCCCCAAGCTTTGACGCTTGTACTTCTTGGATATTTCTTGGGGTGACATGCGTGGCATCCCCAAGCTTGAGCTTTAGTCCATCCTTCATCTCATTACTCATTCCTTCCATACACCTGAAATTTTTCCTTCATACAAAACATCACACAATCTTTATTAGCAACATTAGTGCACTCAAGGATAATAAGTCTTTAAGGTTTAGTTCTAACACCAATAAAACTTCCATTAAAACACAAGCTACTGAAGCACTTCCCTCAAAAATCTCAATTCCCCAAAAAGAACTCAAAAAGGAATCAACAAGAAGCAAATGGAAATAATGGCAGAAATCTGTCAAAACAGACCAGCAGGTAAAGACAATTTTTTTCGAAGACCTTCTGTTGCTCAAATCGAAAAGTGTTGTACTAACGAAAGTTATATAACAACCTGGGGCAGAAGAACAAAAAATCACGCCTCAAAAGGACGTACAGAGATTTTACACGAATTTTTACGGTGAAGCACAGAAATCAGTTTCGGGACAGCAACTTTCCCAATCATTACTTCTCTCTCATTAGAGGTTACTCTTGGCACAAAAAGCAAATAAAAAGGATAAGGAGAGGTTATTACAGAAGCAATAACTTCCAAGACTCAACTAAAACTTTTGGGTTATCTCCCAATAAGTACTTTTCTTTAACGCCTTTAAGTTAGGCATGATAGTTTGAGAAGATGCTCACATTATAAATATGAATTGAAGTAAAAGAGAGCATCAAGAAGCAAATTCAAAGCACATTTAAGTCTAACCCACTTCCTATGCATAGGAATCTTGTAAAGAAACAAGTCATGAAAGCACAAAGCAACAAGCATAGGAAAGCAAAACAAGTGCAACTTCAAAACTTTCAACATAAAGAGGGGAAACTTAATATTGTTGAGACACATAAAACCATGTTTCCCTCTCTCATAATAACTTTCAGTAGCATCATGAATAAAATTAAAAATATAACTATCACATAAAACATTCTTATCATGAGCCACATGCATATAATCATTATTACTCTCCACATAAGCGTAGTCATTCTTATTAATTGTGGTGGGAGCAAATTCAATAAAATAGCTATCATTATTATTCTCATCACCATAATCATCAAATATAGGAGGCATATTGTAATCATTAATTTTATCCTCAATAGTAGGTGGACTAAAAATATCATATTCATCATTGTAATCATCATATATTGGAGGTTTGGTATCATCATAAGCAATAGAATAGCTATCTTCCAAAGCTGGGGAACTAAAAAGATCATTTTCATAAAAACTAGAATACCCAAGCTAAGACTTTTCCATAGCATTAGCAATAATGGTGTCCAAAGAATTCATACTAACAACATTGCTATTAGCATGCAAATAAAGTTCCATAGATTTTTTAATTTTCTCTTCAAACACTTCATGTCCTAACTCAAGATAAATACTATAAAGCTCTCTAATTTTTTTGTTGTTTTCCATTAAGCCAAACTAGTGAAAACAAGAAACAAAAAGAAAAAATTGCAGAATCTAAAGGAAATAATTTCGAGCATTCACACCGGAGGATGTGAGTACCTTTTACATTACCTCCTCGGCAGCGGCACCAGAAAAGAGGCGTTTGTCGTGGGAGGTTCTTCATATTTAATCCTCCGGTGTGAATACCTTTTACCTTACCTCCTCGGCAACAGCGCTATAAAATAGCTTGATGTCTACGGACTTCTATTCTTGTAGACAGTTGTTGGGCCTCCAAGTGCAGAGGTTTATAGAACAGCAGCAAGTTTTCCCTTAAGTGGATCACCCAAGGTTTATCGAACTCAGGGAGGAAGTAGTCAAAGGTATCCCCTCTCAAGCAACCCTGCAATCAAGATACAAGAAGTCTCTTGTGTCCCCAATACACTTGTCAGGTGTATAGGTGCATTAGTTCGGCGAAGAGATAGTGAAATACAAGTGGTATAGATAATTATAAGTGGTAACGGTGATAGAAAATAGCTTGAAGGCATGGAAAAGACTAAAGTAAAACTGAAATAAAGATGGAAGCAAGCAAACATGTAACGGATCTAGTAGAAAACGGTGTTTCAATGCTAAGAAACAAGGCCTAGGGATCATACTTTCACTAGTGAACACTCTCATATAAATATATTCTTCTTTATGATACTACGCTGAACTACTCTCCGGTTGGACACTCTAATCCATAGTAGGGCTATAACAGCACACCTCAAAGTAAGCCTTTCCCATCTAGATAACCCCACATGGTCACCTTGAGTACTAGATGAGTCCAACAAACACCACAATTTCATAAAGACATCCAACTCCAAATATAACTCATAACAAGTATTTGAAATCTCTAGCCTAAGTGCCACCATGGTGTGCATGTTGTCACTTTCACACACATGGGGAGAGCAGAGATCTATTAAAGCACTTGAGTAGCAAGGTAGATATAAAGATTACAAGATCATGATCTCAATAAGATCATGCATAGAGAGAGAGATGAACACATAGCTACCGGTAGAACCCTTAGCCTCGAGAGAGAACTACTCCCTCCTCATCATGGGAATCAGCAATGGTGATGGATATGGTGGTGGAGATCGATGGAGATGGCTCCGGGGGCACTTCCCCATCCCAGCAGGGTGCCAGAACAGAGACTTTCTGTCCCCCGAATCTCCCCTTCGGTGGTGGCGGCGCTGCGGAACTTTTCGTGGATTTCTGATTGATTGTTTAGGGTTTCTGCCTTGGGAGGAATATATAGGCGAAGGAGGCAAGGTCGGTGGCCGGCCACAGGGCCCACACCATGCCCTGGCACGGCCTAGGGGTAACCGCGCCTAGGGGGTGTTGCCAGGCCCTGGCTCTCCTCCGTCTCGTATTCTGGCTCCGTGAGTCTTCCGGTAAAATAGGAACTTTGGCTTTTGTCCCGTCCAATTCTGAGAATATTCATTTTCTGACTTTCCTGGAACCAAAAACAGCAGAAAACAGGCAACTGGCACTGTGGCATCTTGTTAATAGGTTAGTCCAAGAAATCATATGAAAAGTACTCCAAAGTTGGAACAAAACACACAAGAAAGTAGATAAAACCAAGCATGGAACATCAAAAATTATAGATACATTTGCAATGTATCATCCCTCGAACGGTGGAGGCTCATCATCAACAACATCTTGATGTAGCTTGGAGAGCATATCTATGTCCTTTATATTCACAACTGGCTCACCACGAATTTGTGCATCGTCCTCAAGGTCCTCAAGACCACCCATAAGTACATCAAAGTTCGTTCCGTCCTCTTCCTCTTGGTAGAAATCTCCCTCGTATGTGATGGGGTTTCTGTTGTTGTAATCGTCCTCGTTTGGCATGGGCAGCTTACCATGTGGAGATACCTTGAACACAACTTCCCAGCCCTGTAGTTCCTCTTTCTGGCATGGGTAGGGAAGATAATAAACTTGTGTCGCTTGGTGAGCCACAACAAAGACATCGGACCCAGGATAAGTGGTTGAAGGCCTAACTTCCACTAACCCGATGGAAGGGGTAGTTCTTAGTCCATTGACTAGGTCGAACCAATGGCATCTAAACACAACAAGAGTGAGATGATGGAGCCCTTTAGTGAATTTCAGCTTGTATACATTTTGTAACCTTCCGTAGTAGTCAACATTATCTTGATCGGGAGTGAACACTCCGGTATTTACTGTTTTTGCATTTGGTCGAGTGTTCTGGTGCTTCTCCGTATGGCAGCGATACCCATTCACATCATACTTCTCATACCTCTCCACCGTACTGTCGAAACCCTTGGAAACCCATCTCAATTCATCCACCATATTTGTGTCGGGATCATTTCCCTACAAGTTCAATCAAAATTGCTGGGTGCATTAGTTTCGTGTGATCTAAATTACAAATGTCAAACTAGAAAAGAGGGATAAGTTAGAAGTTACTTTTTCCATGAACCAAGCCACGAATTTTTTTTGTCCGGGGGCACCCTTTCTTAGAAGAATATCATACTCCTCTGCACTAGGATCCCACATTTCGTGCCACTCTTCATCTAGGAATTGTCTAAAAGAAAGAAACACGTATTAGACCTAAACTGGTTTACTAGTTACAAAGTAATATGTTCACCATTTTACCTCATGAAAGGCTCCTCTACTTCCTTAATGTTCATCAACACATAGAGCATGATGTCCTCCCACTCTTGCATCGTCACGTTATACTGTTTTTTACCACCGGACTTGCCGCCTTGCCCTTTCAAGAGGAGGAGCTTGGGTTTGTAGCTAGGCTCATCGACATTGTATCAAGATAGCTTATTATGCAGAGTGGGAACATCATCGGGATAGTACATTGTGGTGATAGCTGACACCTCCTCAATGATATATGCCTCAGCTATGCATGCTTCAATCTGATTTTTGTTTCCACATTTCGTTCGAATATGCTTAGATTCTCTCTCAATACAAAACTGCCAACAGAACTAGACCGGTCCCCCCATGACTGCCTCATAAGATAGATGCAAAATGAGATGTGCCATCGGAGTGAAGAAGCCCGGTGGAAACATAATCTCTAGCTTGCATATCAACTCTGGCACTTTCATACTTACTCGTTTCATCATCTCCTTACAAATTTCTTTAGCACAGAGCATGCGGAAGAAATGGCTCAACTCCGCAAGCGGCTGCCAAACACGATCGGGTAGATAGCCCCGAACCATCACCGACATTAGCCGCTCAATCCATACATGTATTTTAGGGCCACTTGCAAGTTTTCACCACATGCTCGTACCCGGGAGCTCGGAATTTCATCTATGGACCTTCCACCACACTTGTACATGTATTTTAGGACCACTTGCAAGTTTTCACGTGATTCCGGCGCTCGGGCGGTCTTTTTCACGGAAACCCTAGTATGTGGGCCCCGCGGGTCTACCCCCGTAGCATTCTCCGTACAAGAATTGACCAATGCACTTTTTTGTTGCTTTAGGTTTTTTTAGGTCATATCTACATGAAAAACAAAGGTTGTGACCAAGATTCCACCGGTAGCCCTCCGCTTGATCCGTTGTGGGAGTTTCCTCCTAGACGTCCAACACACTTTTCTAAGTGTTATCGCATGTACGTGAATATGCTCACACTAGAAGCTAGTAATTGCATCTATGGACCTTCCACCACATTTGTACATGTATTCTAGGGCCACTTGAAAGTTTTTGCGTGATTCTGATGCTCCGTTTGTCTTTTTCCAGCGAAACCCTAGTATGTTGGCCCCGCAGGTCTACCCCTCCACCTTTCTCCGTAGAAGGGTTGACCAATGTATTTTTCTCTTGGTTTAGGTTTTTTATGTCATATCTACATGGAAAACCAAGGTTGGGACCAAGATTCCATTGGTATCCCTCTGTTTGATCCGTTGCGGGAGTTTCTTCTTACACATCCAGCACTTTTCTAAGTGTTATCGCATGCACGTGAACATGCTCGCACCCGGGAGCTAGGAATTGCATCTATTGACCTTCCACCACACTTGTACATATATGCTAGGGCCACTTGCAAGTTTTCACGTGATTCCGATGCTCTGACGGTCTTTTTCCACCGAAATCCTAGTCTGTGGGCCCCACAGGTCTACCCCCTAAGCATTCTCCGTACAAGGATTAACCAGTGTACTTTTTTGTTGCTTTAGGTTTGTTTAGGTCATATCTACTTGGAAAACCAATGTTGGGACCAAGATTCCACCGGTAGCCCTCCAATTGATCCGTAGCGGGAGTTTCCTCCTAAGTGTCTAGCACTTTTCTAAGTGTTAGCACATGCACGTGAATATGCTTGCACCGAGAGCTAGTAATTGCATATATGGACCTTCCACCACACTTGTACATGTATGCCAGGGCCACTTGCAAGTTTTTGCGTAATTCCGTTGCTCCGGCGCTCTTTTTCCAGGAAACCCTAGTCTGTGGGCCCTGCAGGTCTACCCCTTAGTATTCTCCATACAAGGATTAATCACTGTACTTTTTTGTTGCTTTAGGTTTGTTTAGGTCATATCTACTTGGAAGACCAAGGTTGGGACCACGATTCCACCGGTAGCCCTCCGTTTGATCCGTTGCGGGAATTTCCACCTGCACGTCCAGCACTTTTCAAAGTGTTATCGCATGCACGTGTAGATCTAGCCCCATAGACAGTCACACCGGAGAGCTATGTATTGCATCATTGGGACTTCCAACACACTTACACGGATGTGCTAGGTCCACATGCAAGGTTTTGTTGGATTCCAGTTTGTAGGTCCCGGCGGTCTATCCCATGTAGCTCGTTATATATATGTGATATATTACTAGAAACTGAAAATATTATGCAAAAAAAAATTCAAATCCAAACATATTTATTCACACATGCATACACTAGTAGAAAATGGGCCTTTGGTTCAGTCCACTAGTCCCGTCGTGGCTGGGGCCGGGACTAATGGTCCGAACCAGATGGCCCGAGGAGGCCGAGGTACTTTGTCCCGGTCCGTAAGGAACCATTAGTCCCGGTTTGAGATACAAACCGGGACAAATGGGTCTGGGCCGGCGCGCGTGCTCCTGGCAGAACCTTTAGTCCCGGTTTGTATCTCAAACCGGGACTAATGGCCGGGCCCTATATATATGCACCCAGCCCTCCACTCTCTCCTGTTTTTTTTCCTATGTGAGAGGTGGGTATAACTTTGTGCTAACTTTTTTTCTTCATATGCACTAGAGGTGTTCGGTGAAATGCTTGTTAGAGCGATGCCACTTGAGTTCACACAAGACAAAATATGATATGAGGTTCCAGAGCGACACTTAAGGTTTCTCCTCTTTGTTTTGAAGTGTCCTAAAAGGTTAGCAACTATTTTCTCGTTTTGACCGCGCGGTACTAATTTAAGCATCGTGATTGCGTTTGATATATATGCATGGTTGTATGATGCAGATGAGCCACCCATGGATGTACGGTGACCGACGCTCTGACGCTTACAGAGAAGGTGTGCGTTCTTTTCGCCTTGTGGCCGAGGCGAACAAGCGGCGGGATGGTTTTATGTGTTGTCCATGTGTTGAATGTCGGAATGAGCAGGCTCACACTTCCTCAAGAGTCATTCAGAGCCACCTGCTTTGGTCCGGCTATAATGTTTGGACCAAGCACGGAGAAAGAGGGGTTATGATGGAAGACGGCGATGAAGAAGAGAACGATGATGACAACTACCGATCTATGTTCCCTGAATACAACGATACCGCAGTTGAAGATAATGAAGAAGAAGGGGGTGAAGAACGGGAACCAGATGATCCCGTTGATGATTTTGGTCGGGTCATTAGTGATGCAAGGCGAGACTGCGACACAAAAAAGGAGAGGTTGCAGTTCGAGAAAATGTTACAGGACCACAACACATTGTTGTATCCAACTTGTGAAGATGGCCAGAAGAAGCTGGGTAGCACACTGGAATTGTTGAAGTGGAAGGCAGAGACCGGTATGACTGACTCGGGATTTGAAAAGTTGCTAGTAATAATGAAGAAGCTGCTTCCAAGAAATAACCAATTGCCCTCTAGTACGTACGAAGCAAAGAAACTTGTCTTCCCTCTAGGATTAGACGTGCAGAAGATACATGCATGCCCTAATGGCTGCATCCTCTACCGCAGTGAGAAGTACGAGAATATGGATAAATGCCCGGTATGCACTGCATTACGGTATAAGATCAGAAAAGATGACCCTAGTGATGTTGAGGGCAAGCCACCAAGGAAGAGGGTTCCTGCCAAGGTGATGTGGTATGCTCCTATAATACCACGATTGAAACGTTTGTTCAGAAGTAAAGAGCATGCCAAGTTGTTGCGATGGCACATAGAAGACCGTAAGAAAGACAGGATGTTGAGGCACCCTGCTGATGGTCGGCAGTGGAGAAAAATCGAGAGAGACTTCCCGGACTTTGCTGGTGACGCAAGGAACTTATGGTTTGGTCTAAGTACCGATGGCATGAATCCTTTTGGGGAGAAGAACTGCAGTCACAGCACCTGGCCCGTGACTCTATGTATCTACAACCTTCCTCCTTGGTTGTGCATGAAGCGGGAGTTCATTATGATGCCAGTGCTCATCCAAGGCCCGAAGCAACCCGGCAACGACATTGATGTGTACCTAAGGCCATTAGTTGATGAACTTATACAGTTGTGGGCCAAACCAGGTGTTCGTGTGTGGGATGAGCACAAACAGCAGGAATTTGACCTACAAGCGTTGTTGTTCGTAACCATCAATGATTGGCCTGCTCTTAGTAACATTTCAGGACAGACGAACAAAGGATACAATGCATGTACGCACTGTTTAGATGAGACTGAAAGTATATATCTGGATAAATGTAGAAAGAACGTGTACCCGTACAATCGTCGTTTTCTTCCGCCCAGCCATCCCTTAAAGAAGAAAGGCAAGTATTTCAATGGCAAGGCAGAAACCCGGACGAAGCCTGTCCCCCGTAGTGGTGCTGATGTATTTGGTATGGTCAAGGATTTGGATGTAATCTTTGGAAAGGGTCCTAGAGGACAACTTGTTCCGAAAGACCCCATTACCGGACACGCACCCATGTGGAAGAAGAAATCTATATTTTGGGAGCTACCCTATTGGAAAGTGCATGAGGTCTGCTCTGTAATCGACGTGATGCACCTGACGAAGAATCTTTGCGTGAATATTCTAGGCTTCCTGGGCTTGTATGGAAAGTCAAAAGATACCCCGGCAGCACGGGAGGACCAGCAACATCATAAAGGACGAGACGGCAAGCATCCAGGGCAGTTTCAAGGGCTTGCCAGCTACGCTCTTACCAAAGAAGAGAAGGGAATCTTTTTTGAAGTCCTTTTCAGTATCAAGGTCCCGTCTGGCTTCTCGTCGAATATAAAGGGAATAGTAAATATGAAAGAGAAAAAATTTCAAAACCTAAAGTTTCATGACTGCCATGAGCTTATGACGCAATTGCTTCCGGTTGCATTGAGGGGAATTCTACCAGAAAATGTTCGACTAGCCATTGTGAAGGTATGTGCATTCCTCAATGCAATTTCTCAGAAGGTAATCGATCGAGAAAGTCTATCAGGGTTACAGATTGATGTGGTCCAATGTCTGGTCAGCTTCGAGTTGTTGTTCCCGCCATCCTTCTTCAATATTATGACGCACCTCCTAGTTCACCTAGTCGAAGAGATTAGAATTCTCGGTCCTGTGTTTCTACACAATGTGTTCCCCTTCGAGAGGTTCATGGGAGTCTTAAAGAAATATGTTCATAACCGTGCTAGGCCAGAAGGAAGCATCTCCAAGGGCTATGGAACAGAGGAGGTCATTGAGTTTTGTGTTGACTTTCTTCCTGACCTTAAGCCGATTGGTGTTCCTGAATCTCGGTATGAGGGGAGGATGACTGGAAAAAGGCACACTAGGAAGGAAATCAATGGTATGTAGGGACGGACATTCTTTCACTCAAGCACACTACACAGTTCTACACAATTCCACCGTGGTGGCTCCGTATATCGAGAAACACAAGAATATTCTAAGCTCCGAAAACCCGGGGAAGCCTGAAACCTTGATTAAAGGGGAACACGAGAAGAATTTTGGCAATTGGTTGCAGACACATCTCATGAATAACACCACTATTGGAGATGAGTTGTACTCGTTGGCCAGGTTACCACCTTCGACTATATGTACTTTCCAAGGGTACGAGATAAATAGGAATACATTTTGCACGATCCCAAGATAAAAAGAGCACCAACCAAAACAGTGGTGTCCGCTTTGATGCAACAGATGACAATGGGCAGAAGGACACATATTATGGGTACATAGAGGAGATATGGGAACTTGACTATGGACCTACTTTTAAGGTCCCTTTGTTTTGGTGCAAATGGGTCAAGCTGACAGCAGGCGGGGTACATGTAGACCAAAAGTACGGCATGACAACAGTGGATCTCAACAATCTTGCGTACATGGATGAACCATTCGTCCTAGCCAACGATGTGGCTCAGGTTTTCTATGTGAAAGACATGTCTACCAAACCGAGAAAAAGTAAAGATAAGCAAAAGAGTACAGAATACGATGAGCCAAAGCGCCACATAGTTCTTTCAAGGAAAAGAAACATCGTGGGAGTAGATGACAAGACAGACATGTCAGAAGATTACAATAAGTTTCATGAAATTCCGCCCTTCAAAGTGAAAACTGACCCAAGCATCCTGTTAAATGATGAAGATTCTCCATGGCTACGGTGCAGAAGAAAACCACAACACTAGATGTTGGTGATGTGTAATAATGTATTAAACCTTTTATTTGAGACATAAATCTATGTAATGTATTAAACCTTTTATTTGAGACATAAAGGTCCCCTTTCATGTAATACATCTTGCTCAATCAAACTAGACGTTGATGACCAGGTTCTGAGCTGTGAGATCTAGGCACATGTCTTAATAGGATTGATAGGATACCCATATCAACAAGTTGCAACTTCTTTTTCGGAAGCTCATTCGAAAAGAACTCTAAGCTTAAGCGTGCTTGGCCTAGAGCAATTCTAGGATGGGTGACCGATCGGGAAATGGGTAACCGGGTGCGCACGAGTGAGGACAAAGTGTGCATAAAAGACTAGTGTTGGTCTGTGGGGCCAGTCTAGATATCCTATTAAGCTGCCAGGAGTGACACCCCCTGGGCCCAGGAGTGTACGGGGTGTTACAAGTGGTATCAGAGCCGACCCTTGCAATTACACGGGTGTGTGCGGGTCAATGGCGGGACATGTGGAGCATGGCGCGTGTGGCCCGGAGTGGACACGGCATGGCACATGTGTTGGCACTGGACGCACAGACGCGTGCCAAGAGGGAACATTCCTGCGGTGTGCTTGATCGATGAGGGCATCGATCTTCTAAAGGTTGGGTGTATGTGAGATCTAGGCACATGTCTTAATAGGATTGATAGGATACCCATATCAACAAGTTGCAACTTCTTTTCCGGAAGCTCATTCATAAAGAACTCTAAAGTTAAGCGTGCTTGGCCTAGAGCAATTCTAGGATGGGTGACCGACCGGGAAATGGGTAACCGGGTGCGCACGAGTGAGGACAAAGTGTGCAGAAAAGACTAGTGTTTGTCTGTGGGGCCAGTCTAGATATCCTATTAAGCTGCCAGGAGTGACACCCCCTGGGCCCAGGAGTGGACGGGGTGTTACATGAGCTGCGGGAGGTGATCACCCAAAGAGAAGGAACCATCACAAGAGAAGGAACCCACAAACACTAAGGATACATAGCACAACTGAAAATTAAGATACATAGCACAACTAAAAATTAAGAAACATGCCTAATGTTGGAGTGATTCAGTCATGCTCCTGCCAAGCCCTGTAATACGCGCCACTTTAGTCGTCGTAGTCGCCAACGCCGTCGTCGCTGTCGTCGTCGGGATCGCCGTAGTCGAACCTTGAAGGTTGGGCACACGTGGGCTGGATTTGAGGGTACCGCAGGCAGGGGTTATTGCCGGTCGTATTGTAGGCCATGACACTCTGGAGAGTCCGGCCGCGCCACCACAGCCGACAGCCGGCCTCGTTGAAGTTCGAAGGAGGTGGGCTGTCCTCCTCGTGTCTGGCGAGCGCCCTCTCATGCCGATTGATGAAGAAGGCTTTCCAAGTCAGGAAATAGTCGGGATGCCAGTTGGGATTCCTCCGCTGCTCTGGCATGAGCTCGAGGTAGTAGTGGTTCGTGATGGCCATCCGGCGCTCCACACCTAGAGGGATAGGAGGGACCAGCACGCCTCCGGCACTCAGCATCCAGCTAGTGGGGATGCGGTAGCCCGGTGGGCAGGGGTAGTTCGAGGCGCAAAGCGCCTCCGCCTCCCGGGTGGTTAGAGATACGATGGAAGCCATGGGAAGAGAATGATGAGTCTAGATGTGATATGTAAATGGAGACCAAGCATACATATATATACTGAAAAAATGGCGGGAAGACATAGGTGGGAACCGGTGGAAAGCGCGGGAACGCAGTGGCGCGGGAAACTTTCATCCCGGGTGGGGGCTCAAACCGGGACAAAAGATGGGGGCCTTATCTGGGGGAGTCTTATCTGGGAGGGCCTTATCTGGGGGGTGGCTAACCTTTAGTACCGGCTGGTGGGTGCAACCGGGAATAAAGGTGGTTTTTGTGTCATCTAACAAAACTGTCAGTGGGATAAGGACGCGTGGATAACCTTTAGTACTGGGTGGGGGTTGAAATCGGGACTAAAGTTGTCGGTAGGATAATGACGCGTGGGTGGACGCACTGCTCGATGAGATAAAGCATGTAGCGCACGACGCCCTGTCGGAGGAAGAAGACAAAGTAGAAGCGGCGCCGTGCCTATAAAAGGAGCATCGATACGCCATGGCAAGCAACTCAACAAGCCAACATGGATGGAGAGTTTCATCCCCATGGATGGAGGAAAGGGTTGGGAAATCTCCCGTGGCGGAACTTCTCGAAGATGCCCTTGGTGCACACGCCCGTGAAAGACTCCATCTCCGCCTCCCTGGGGTTAGAGGTATGGTGGAAGCCATGGGATAGAATGGAGAGAGGCGGCAGATATGAGTCTAGATGTGCTATGGCAACGACCAAGCCTACATATATATAGTGAGAAATGGCGGGAAGTCAGAGGAGGGAAGCCTAAACCCTAAACCCTAAACCCTAAAGGGGCTACCCTCGTACGGAGAAAGCTATAGGGGTAGACAATCAGGGGGGGCGGTCTAGGGTTTCGCCGGAGGAAGACCACCGGAGCGCCGGAATCACATGAAAATGGCAAAATGGTTAATAGTTTGACTAGTTAGAATAATTATTTTATAAAACATAAAATGGATTTGAATCTCTTATTCAAATTCAAGCACTTTTTACGTTAAAAATTTAGTGAGATTCAAAAATATGCAAAATATAATAGTTAATGCATTTTTAAATTGGAAATGGCAAAATGGTTATTAGTTTCACTAGTTAGAATAATTATTTTATAAAACAGAAAATAGATTTGGATTACTTATTCAAATTCAAAAACTTTTCATGTTGAAAATTTTCTCAAATTCATAAGTATGCAAAAACTGTATAATTCAAATGTTTAAAAAATCTAATAGCTACAAATTGTAATATTTGAAAAAACAAGCGCCAACTTAGGCCCAGCGCGCGGAAATTTGGGCCTTTAGTCCCGGCCCAGAACACCATCCGGGACTAAAGGCTCTGCAGGCGAAAAGGCGCCCAAAGCCTTTAGTCCCGGTGCGTGGATGGAACCGGGACTAAAGACCCCTCCCTTTAGTCCCGGTTTATGCCACATACCGGGACTAAAGGGTGGGGGGTATTTAATGCGCCGCTTCTACCCCGGTCAAATCCATCGACCGAAGGAAGCACATCGCGAGGAGCTGCGTTACGTCGCTAGGCTACCAAATCTCCGGCGCCGTCCTCGGTCGCGCCTCCCCGGCTGACCTCCCCGCGTCGCGCCTCCCCTCGCCGCCACGAGCTCCTCCCCGCGTCGCGCCTCCCCGGCTGATCCCTCCCCGCATCGCGCCTCCCCGGCTGACCGCCCCGGCCACCATAGCTCCCCACGCCGCCGCGGCCACCCACGCCGCCGCGGCCACCCACACCGCCACGAGCTCCGCCACAGCCCCGGCCTCGCCCTCCCCTCGCTGGTATATAGGAAATTTATTTTTATATAGGAAATTTATTTGTATATAGCAAATTTATTTGTATATAGGAAATTTATTTTTTATATATAGAAATATTTGTATATATGAAATATTTGTATATAGGAAATATCTTATGTATAGGAAATATTTGTATATATGAAATATTTGTATATAGGAAATATTTGTATATAGGAATTATTTGTATATAGGAAATATATTTTTATATATAGGAAATATTTGTATATAGGAAATATTTTGTATATAGGAAATATTTATATATAGAAATATTTGTATATATGAAATATTTGTATATAGGAATTATTTGTATATGGGAATTATTTGTATATAGGAAATATTTGTATATAGGAATTAGGGTGGTAGTGCTCGCGGGCAGCCGGACTTAGGGTTAGGGTGGTGGTGCTCGCGGGCCACCGGACTTAGGGTTAGGGTGGTAGTGCTCGCGGGCCCTCGGACTTAGGGTTAATGTGGTAGTGCTCGCGGGCCCCCGGACTTAGGGTTAGGGTGGTAGTGCTCGCGGGCCCCCGGACTTAGGGTTAGGGTGGTAGTGCTTGCGGGCCCCCGGACTTAGGGTTAGGGTGGTAGTGCTCGCGGGCAGCCGGACTTAGGGTTAGGGTGGTGGTGCTCGCGGGCCACCGGACTTAGGGTTAGGGTGGTAGTGCTCGCGGGCCCCCGGACTTAGGGTTAATGTGGTAGTGCTCGCGGGCCCCCGGACTTAGGGTTAGGATGGTAGTGCTCGCGGGCCCCCGGACTTAGGGTTAGGGTGGTAGTGCACACGGGCCCCCGGACTTAGGGTTAGGGTGGTAGTGCTCGTGGGCCCCCGGACTTAGGGTTAATGTGGTAGTGCTCGCGGGCCCCCGGACTTAGGGTTAGGATGGTAGTGATCGCGGGCCCCCGAACTTAGGGTTAGGGTGGTAGTGCTCGCGGGCCCCCGGACTTAGGGTTAGCGTGGTAGTGCTCGTGGGCCCCCGGACTTAGGGTTAATGTGGTAGTGCTCGCGGGCCCCCGGACTTAGGGTTAGGGTGGTAGTGCTCGCGGGCCCCCGGACTTAGGGTTAACGTGGTAGTGCTCGCGGGCCCCCGGACTTAGGGTTAGGGTGGTAGTGCTCGCGGGCCCCCGGACTTAGGGTTAGGGTGGTAGTGCTTGCGGGCCCCCGGACTTAGGGTTAATGTGGTAGTGCTCGCGGCCCCCTAGACTTAGGGTTAGGGTTAGGGCATCACTAGAATTTTGCTATTGTTTAGTATTATTGTAGCAAATTGCGTGTTCATATTATTGTTTAGTATTATTTTATGTAGCAATATTAAATGAAAAATGTTATTGTGTGCATTTTGTAGAAAACTATGGATCCAATCCAAAGAGACCTAGCACAGGAAGAAATTCTCGAGGATATGATCAATGACACCCCCCATGTTGATCCACCCGAGTCTCCGTCGATTTATTTGAACCCCTCCGGTGAGGGAGAGGAGGTCGACCGAAATGATCAAGGAGAAGCCGACGGCTCCGGTGGTGGAGAAGACGACGGCAAGGTATATATATGAAGTCTGGTGATTAGTAGATGCATTAACTGAGTTGTATATATATATAAATTGACGAATGTTTCTTCTCTTAGGCCTCCATATCGAGCAAAAAATATTCCAAACGAGGCCCGGCCAAAAAGTTGGACGCATCTACGCGTTATACAATTACGCAGGTATCACCACGGGGTGAACCGTTGGAACCCGAAAAGGCTAAAACTGTATTTAAACAATAATGCGGAGTTATGGTTAGGGATCGCATCCCGATCACCGTTCGAGAGTGGAATAAGACCAAAGGGGCGAAAGAGGGTGAGTATGTCGCCGACAGGTGCAAAGAGGGTCTTTGGAATGACCTCATGAAACATTTCTCCCTGCCAGAATGTGAGGATGATGCCGACACAGCTGCATTGAGGAAGAAAGTCAAGCAGTGGACTCTTATGAAGATGGCCGAACTATTCAAGAACTGGAAGAAAGCATTATGGCAAAAGTATCAGAAGACGAAGACTCCTCCTAAATTTGAATGCAATCTAGCGAAGCAGCAGGCTAACTTGGATGCATTTGTGAAGTACAAGGAGTCAGAACCTGCTATGGAAATGTCGGAAAAAAAAACAAGAGAATTGCCGCGATGAAGAAATATCACCATCACCTGGGTCCAGGGGGCTACGTGGCTGCCATGCCAAAGTGGGATGCTAAAGAGAATGAGCTGCTTGCTAAAGAGATCACTCCAGAACCAATACGCGAAGAATGGGATCTGAGGGCAAGGAATTGGTTCCTTGGGCATGGGAGTGAGTATGACGAAAGTACAGGGGACCTTATTTGCAGTGACGGGATTAGGATACCGCGGGATACATGGAAGAAAGTGGTGAAGGAGATTAAAGCGGGGACAACAAAGTTCCGTCCTGATAGAGAGAAAGACTTGCTGACAAAGGTCCTCGGGAATGACGAACGCGGAGGACGTGTACGAGGCCTTGGCCCTAGTTATACGTGGGAGATGGGGTTTCCCAAAGACGGAGATACTTATAGGAGCCGAGAGAGAGCAAAGAGGTGACGGCAGGAGGAGGAGGGAGACAGGTTCACCGAGTTGCTAGGAACACTTCGAATGCATCAGCAACAGATTGACGAACTTCGAGGAGTAGCGCGCCTGCAAGATCCTGTACTCGATATTACTTGATGGGTTCGTAGCATGGAAAACAAAAAAATTCTACCGCAAGAACGAACAAAACCCAGATCTAATCTATATAAAAGCCAAGATCTAATCTACTAGATATGAGCAACGAGATAGATCGGTACTAACCCTCGTAGAACCGAAAGCGTTAACGAGATTAGATCTCGTGGATGATGTAGTCGATCACTTGCCGATCTCAAGATCGTGTGGACGATCCTTCCGGCGCCGCGTTCCGGCAGCGCTTCCACAGACGGTCACACGTGCGGAGTCAAAGCAGACCTTCCTCTCCCCGTTCCAGCGAGCAGCGGAGGTAGTAGATCTTCTCCACGGAATCCCAGCAGCACGATGGCGTGGTGGTGGTGGTGGAGATGAGAATTCTGCAGGGCTTCGCCTATGCCTGTGCAGAAGAAACATGGAGGAGAGAGGCGGCTGAGATTGGGAGTTATGAGACAAGGTGCAAGAGGGGGCGCCCCCTCCCTTCTATTTAAAGGAGGGAGGCGCGCCTAGGGAGGGGGCGTCCTAGTAGGACTCCCTCCTCCTTGGGCCGGCAGGTTGGGGGGAGGAATCCTCCTCCCCCACGAATCCGTGTCTTGCCCCACTTGGTTTCTTTGATCCCTTTCTTGGTTTTCAAGCAAACTCCAAGAAATCCTCTAGAACCTTCCAGAACATTCCGAAACCTTCTAGAATCTCCATACAAACACTTCGGAATATTTCCTAACTTAGAAAATGATCCCCAATATATGAATCTCATTCTTTGGACCATTCCGGATCTCCTCGTGATGTCCCGGATCCATTCCGAGACTCCGAACAACATTCGGTCTCCAACGCAAATTCCATATCTACTTCGAACAACTTCGAACCTTAAGTGTGTCACCCTACGGTTCGTGAATATGCAGACATGATGAATACACCTCTCCCATCAATAACCATCAGCGGGATCTGGAGATCCATAACGGCTCCCACATACTCAATGATTACTTCATGATCGATTGAACCAATTTACATATGAAACCAATTCCCTTTGTCTCGTGACATTCTACTTATCCGAGGTTTGATCGTCAGTATCTTCATACTAGTTCTTCCTCGTTACTGATAAGTACTCTTTACTCGTTCCATGTTATGTCATCCCTTGTGACCTAGTCACATGCTTGCAAGCTATCTAGATGACATTCCACCGAGAGGGCCCAGAGTATATCTATCCGTCATATGGATGGACAAATCCCAATCTTGGTCTATGCGCTTCAACACATACTTTCAGAATACCCAATGACACCTTTATAACCGCCCAGTTATGAAGCGGCGTTTGATGTCATCAAAGTACCCATCCGGTGATCCTGATTAACATAACCTCATGGTCGAAGGATTAGGTTACTATGTATTTCAAAGCTTACAGCAATACGAACTTAATGACTTGATCTTATGCTACGCTTACTATGGGTGTGTGTCCATCACATCATTCTCCTAATGATATAACCTTGTTATTAATCACATCCAATGTCCATGATCAGGAAACCATGATCATCAATCAATCAACAAGCTAGTTTAACAAGAGGCTTACCAGGGACTCTTTTATGTTTATAAAACACACAAGTATTAGAGTTTCCTAATAATACAATTATAGCATGGGATGTAAACATTCATCATAAACACAAAGATATAATAATAATCTCTTTTATTATTGCCTCTTGGGCATATCTCCAACAGTCTCCCACTTGCACTAGAGTCAATAATCTAGATTACATGGTAATATACCGAACACCCATGGCGTTCTGGTGTTGGTCATGCTTTGCTCTAGGGAGAGGTTTAGTCAACGGATCTGCTACATTCAGATCAGTGTGTACTTTGCAAATCTTTATGTCACCATCTTGGACATACTCGCGAATAGCATGAAAACGTAGCTTGATGTGCTTCAGCTTGCTATGTGACCTTGGCTCCTGTGCATTAGCTATGGCACCTGTGTTGTCACAGTAGATGGCCATCGGGTCTAACGCATTGGGAACCACGCCAAGTTCAGTAATGAACTCCTTCATCCATATGCCTTCTTGTGCAGCCTCCGAAGCAGCTATGTATTCCGATTCAGTTGAAGATTTCGCCATAACGCTCTGCTTGGCACTCCTCCAGCTTATTGCAGCACCATTCAAAATAAATTTGTATCCAGACTGTGACTTTGAGTCATCTAGATCAGTGTTCCAACTAGCATCTGTGTAACCGTTTACAACAAGCTGTTCATCACCTCCATAAGAAAGAACCATATCCTTAGTCCTATTCAGGTACTTTAGGATATTCTTGACCGTTGTCCAGTGTTCCATTCCAGGATCACTTTGATATCTGCTAGTCAAACTAACAGCATGTGCTATATCCGGTCTCGTACACAGCATGGCATACATGATAGAACCTATGGCCGAGGCATAGGGAATTTTATTCATCTTTTCTCTATCTTCTGTCGTAGCTAGACTTTGAGTTTTACTCAAGGTCTTACCTGACAACATGGGCACGAACCCTTTCTTGCTCTCTTCCATTCTAAACTTCTTTAGAACTTTGTCTAAGTATGTACTTTGTGAAAGCGCTATTAGGCGTCTTGATCTATCTCTATAAATCTTGATGCCTAGAATATATGCCGCTTCGCCAAGATCCTTCATCGAAAAACTATTATTCAAATAGGTTTTGACGCTATTAAGAAGTTCTATATCATTCCCAATCAACAATATGTCATCTACATATATTACTAGGAATACTACAGAGCTCCCACTCACTTTCTTGTAAATACAAGCTTCTCCATAAGTTTGTATAAATCCAAAGTTTTTGATTACTTTATCAAAACGTTGATTCCAACTCCGGGATGCTTGCTTCAGTCCATAAATGGAGCGCTGAAGTTTGCATACCTTGTCAGCATCTTTAGGATCGACAAAACCCTTGGGTTGTACCATATACAACTCTTCCTCAATGTCACCATTAAGGAACGCTGTTTTGACATCCATCTGCCAAATTTCATAATCGAAATATGCAGCGATTGCTAACATAATCCTCACAGACTTTAGCTTCGCTACTGGTGAGAAAGTCTCATCGTAGTCAACTCCTTGAATTTGTCGGAACCCTTTCGCGACAAGTCGAGCTTTATAGACGGTAATATTACCATCAGCATCTGTTTTTCTTTTGAAAATCCATTTGTTCTCGACAGCCTTACGGCCATCCGGTAAGTCCACCAAAGTCCATACTTGGTTTTCGTACATGGATCCCATTTCGGATTTCATGGCTTCTAGCCATTTGTCGGAATCTGGGCTCACCATAGCTTCTTCATACGTCGCAGGGTCATCAGTGTTGTCCACCAACATGACGTTCAAGGAAGAGTCATACCACTCAGGAGTAGTACGAACCCTTGTTGACCTGCAAGGTTCAGTAGTAACTTTGTTCGAAGTTTTATGATCATCATCATTAGCTTCCTCTCCAGTTGGTGCAGGTGGCACAGAAACATCTGCCGGTGCTGCGCTACTCTCAACTCCGAAAGAAGATTCAATAACCTCGTCGAGTTCTACTTTCCTTCCAGTCACTTCTTTCGAGAGAAATTCCTTCTCCAGAAAGGATCCATTCTTAGCAACGAAAAATTTGCCTTCGGATCTATGATAGAAGGTATACCCAATTGTTTCTTTAGGGTATCCTATGAAGACGCATTTCTCCGCTTTGGGTTCAAGCTTATCAGGTTGTAACTTCTTTACATACGCTTCGCAGCCCCAAACTTTAAGGAACGACAACTTAGGTTTCTTACCAAACCATAATTCATACGGTGTCGTTTCAACGGATTTAGATGGTGCCCTATTTAAAGTGAATGCGGCTGTCTCTAATGCATAGCCCCAAAATGATAACGGTAAATCTGTAAGAGACATCATAGACCGAACCATATCTAAGAGAGTTCGATTACGATGTTCGGACACACCATTATGCTGTGGTGTTCCCGGCGGTGTCAACTGTGAAAGTATTCCACATTTCTTTAAATGCATGCCAAACTCATAACTCAGATATTCACCTCCGCGGTCAGAACGCAGAAACTTAATCTTCTTGTTACGATGATTTTCCACTTCACTTTGAAATTCCTTAAACTTCTCGAAAGTTTCGGATTTATGTTTCATAAAGTAGACATACCCATATCTACTCAAGTCATCCGTGAAAGTGAGAACATAACGATATCCACCACGCGATGCTACACTCATTGGACCACACACATCGGTATGTATTATTTCCAATAAGTCTGTAGCTCGCTCCATTATTCCAGAGAATGGAGTCTTAGTCATTTTTCCCATTAGACATGCTTCGCATCTTTCAAGTGATTCAAAATCAAGTGATTCAAGAAGTCCATCAGAATGGTGTTTCTTCATACGCTTCACTCCAATGTGACCAAGACGACAGTGCCACATGTATGTAGAATTATCATTCAATTTTATTCGTTTAGCATCTATGTTGTGAACATGTGTATCACTACTATCGAGATTCAATAAGAATAAACCATTCATCTCAGGTGCATAACCATAAAAGATATTACTCATATAAATCGAACAACCTTTATTCTCAGACTTAAAAGAGTAACCGTCTCACAATAAACAAGATCCAGATATAATGTTCATGCTTAACGCAGGCACCAAATAACAATTATTTAAATTTAAAACTAATCCCGATGGTAGATGTAGAGGGAGCGTGCCGACGGCGATCACATCAACCTTGGAGCCATTTCCAACGCGCATCATCCCTCGTCTCTTGCCAGTCTTCGTTTATTCCGCAGCTCCTGTTTCGAGTTACAAATATGAGCAACCGAACCAGTATCAAATACCAAGGCACTACTACGATTACTAGTAAGATACACATCTATAACATGTATATCGAATATACCTTTCTTTTTGATGTTGCCGTTCTTCAGATCCGCTAGGTATTTGGGGCAGCTACGCTTCCAGTGACCAGCACCCTTGCAGTAGAAGCACTCAGATTCAGGTTTAGGACCAGCCTTGGGCTTCTTAGCAGGTGCGGCAGCTTTCTTGCCGTCCTTCTTGAAGTTTCCCTTGTTCTTAGGCTTGCCCCTTTTCTTGAAATTGGTGGTCTTGTTGACCATCAACACTTGGTGTTCTTTCATGATCTCCACTTCAGCAGTTTTTCAGCATGGACGATAGTTCAGGCAACGTCTTGTTCATGCAGTGCATATTGTAGTTCATCACAAAGTTCTTGTAACTTGGTGGCAGTGATTGGAGGACACGGTGAATCCCCAATTCATTAGGAATCGGTATCCCCAACTCTCAGAGTTTGTTTGCGTGCCCAGACATGGTGAGCACGTGCTCGCTAACGGAGCTACCCTCTTCCATCTTGCAGGTAAAGAACTTTTCGGAAGCTTCATAGCTTTCCATGGCCGCGCGAGTCTCAAATATGAGTTTGAGCTCCTTAATGATTTCAAATGGGTCATGGTGCTCAAAACGCTTTTGAAGATCCGATTCTAAACCGTACAGGATGGCACACTGAACTGTGGAGTAGTGATGTTTTCGAGTGGCATAAACATTCTTTACATCATCGGTGGCATCTTCTGCAGGTGGGTCACCTAGCGGTGCTTCGAGCACATAGGTCAACTGACCAGCCCTGAGGACGATCTTCAGTCCACGGAACCAGTCCGTGAAATTGCTTCCATTGTTCTTAAGCTTTTCTTTCTCTAGGAACGCATTGAAACTGATGGAAACGTTCGCCATTATCTACAACATATTTGCAAGTAGTTAAGACTAAGTTTATGATAAATAGTGTTCAAATTTAATTCTTTAAATCAACTAGGTGAACTCCCACTCAAAACAACATCCCTCGCAGTTGTTTTAGTGATTACACGAACCAAATCCACTACACCAAGTCCGATCATCACGTGAGATGATGTAGCTTCATCGGCGAACAATCTTCATGTTCATCATATCAATCATATGACTCATGCTCTACCTTTCGGTATTCCGTGTTCCGAGACCATGTCTGTACATGCTAGGCTCGTCAAGATTAACCTTAGTTTCCGCATGTGCAAATCTGGCTTGCACCCGTTGTATGCACACGTAGAGTCTATCACACCCGATCATCACGAGATGCTTCGAAACGACGAGTCTTAGTAACGGTGCAAACTAAGGACGAACACTTTATTACTTGATATTTAGTGAGAGGGATCATCTTATAATGCTACCGTCGCGATCTAAGCAATACAAGATGCATAAAGGATTAACATCACAGGCAATTCATAATTTGTGTGATATGATATGGCCTTTTCTTCTTATGCCTTCGATCTCTATCTCCAAAGCACGGACATGATCTCCATCATAACCAGCATTGCGTCAAGGTCCGTGGCACCGCTTCATGGTTGTTCATCTTCACTAGCAACTATTACAACTACTTGGAACAAAGCTATTACAAGATGAATAGACACGCAGGTCTTAACAGAAATAAAGACAACCATTAGGCTCCTGTCGGTTGCCATATTACAACAGGGATCATTGCATACATCAAATACAAACACAATCACATGTAGGCCATATCACATCACAAAACCTGTGCAAAAACAAGTTAGACGCCTCTAATTTTCTTTGCAAGTTTTACGTGGCTTGGGGCTTTCGACTAAGAACGCATCTTACCTACGAAACTGAACCACAACGTTGATACAAGTGCTATCAAGTGCAAAGTGTAGATTTGATCTATACTATGATGGGAGAGACAGACACCCGCAAAGCCACTTGTGCAATACGAGTTGCACGTCAAGCGTGGAGCAAGTCTCATGTACGATGACATGTAATGTTAGCCCGAGCCGCTTCATCCCACCATACCGCAAGATGCAAAGTACACATATAGCAAAAGATGGCACGAGCACCAACGCCCATAACCTCATTGTGTTCTACTCGTGCAACAGATCTACGCATAGACAAGACTCTGATACCACTGATGGGTTCGTAGCATGGAAAACAAAAAATTTCTACCGCAAGAACGAACAAAACCCAGATCTAATCTAGATAAAAGCCAAGATCTAATCTACTAGATATGAGCAACGAGATAGATCGGTACTAACCCTCGTAGAACCGAAAGCGTTAACGAGATTAGATCTCATGGATGATGTAGTCGATCACTTGCCGATCTCAAGATCGTGTGGACGATCCTTCCGGCGCCGCGTTCCGGCAGCGCTTCCGCAGACGGTCACACGTGCGGAGTCAAAACAGACCTTCCTCTCCCCGTTCCAGCGAGCAGCGGAGGTAGTAGATCTTCTCCACGGAATCCCAGCAGCACGATGGCGTGGTGGTGGTGGTGGTGGAGATGAGAATTCTGCAGGGCTTCGCCTATGCCTGTGCAGAAGAAACATGGAGGAGAGAGGCGGCTAAGATTGGGAGTTATGAGACAAGGTGCAAGAGAGGGCGCCCCCTCCCTTCTATTTAAAGGAGGGAGGCGCGCCTGGGGAGGGGGAGTCCTAGTAGGACTCCCTCCTCCTTGGGCCGGCGGGTTGGGGGGAGGAATCCTCCTCCCCCCACGAATCCGTGTCTTGCCCCACTTGGTTTCTTTGATCCCTTTCTTGGTTTTCAAGCAAACTCCAAGAAATCCTCTAGAACCTTCCAGAACATTCTGAAACCTTCTAGAATCTCCATACAAACACTCCGGAATATTACCTAACTTAGAAAATGATCCCCAATATATGAATCTCATTCTTCGGACCATTCCGGATCTCCTCATGATGTCCCGGATCCATTCCGAGACTCCGAACAACATTCGATCTCCAACGCAAATTCCATATCTACTTCAAACAACTTCGAACCTTAAGTGTGTCACCCTACGGTTCGTGAATATGCAGACATGATGAAGACACCTCTCCCATCAATAACCATCAGCGGGATCTGGAGATACATAATGGCTCCCACATACTCAACGATTACTTCATGATCGATTGAACCAATTTACATACGAAACCAATTCCCTTTGTCTCGCGACATTCTACTTATCCGAGGTTTGATTGTCAGTATCTTCATACCTAGTTCTTCCTCGTTACTAATAAGTACTCTTTACTCATTCCATGTTATGTCATCCCTTGTGACCTAGTCACATGCTTGCAAGCTATCTAGATGACATTCCACCGAGAGGGCCTAGAGTATATATATCCATCATATGGATGGAAAAAACCCAATCTTGGTCTATGCGCTTCAACACATACTTTCAGAATACCCAATGACACCTTTATAACCGCCCAGTTACGAAGCGGCGTTTGATGTCATCAAAGTACCCATCCAGTGATCCTGATTAACATAACCTCATGGTCGAAGGATTAGGTTACTATGTATTTCAAAGCTTACAGCAATACGAACTTAATGACTTGATCTTATGCTACGCTTACTATGGGTGTGTGTCCATCACATCATTCTCCTAATGATATAACCTTGTTATTAATCACATCCAATGTCCATGATCAGGAAACCATGATCATCAATCAATCAACAAGCTAGTTTAACAAGAGGCTTACCAGGGACTCTTTTATGTTTATAAAACACACAAGTATTAGAGTTTCCTAATAATACAATTATAGCATGGGATGTAAACATTCATCATAAACACAAAGATATAATAATAATCTCTTTTATTATTGCCTCTTGGGCATATCTCCAACATTACTGCCGTCCCATCTTAGCGGAGAAGCAGCGTGGCTGAATCGGAGGTCCCTTCTGACGATGCATGTATGGTAGATGGCGGTACCGGCTACCCCGTGGATGGAATCAAGGAGCAGGCATCTTGTGAGCTCCATCAGAAGGTGAAGAACCTATCCATCAAGGTGGCGGTCAGATGTGCTTTACCTTGTCCACCTGGCGCACGCTGGCATGGCCGTGAGATTCCAGCTGGCTGTGCTAAAGTTGTTGTGGATGAAATCGCAATGGGGTGGGACTCAATGGAGCTTGACATCCCTGGACCTGAAGGTGAGAGGACACTCGAAGAAGTACTGGGTGGTATCATTCTATGGGACAAGAACAACATCAAGCTTCCAGGCTGGACGCCAAAGCCAACACCGCCTCCGAGTGGTCGCATGTCACCTTCACCTCCATCACCTCCAAGAAGCCCACCCCATGACTACGACCACCACAGCCCGAGTCCATCTCGATCTCCGTCGCAGCCTCCGATTAGTACTAAACGACGCAGGAGCCCAAAACGACAAATGTCGCCCCTCCCAAGAGTACCTCATAAGAATCTTCCTATCAGACCTTACGATCGTACTAACGAGGAAACCGACATGATCGTAAAGGCCGAATGTGTTGCGCAGCTTCAAAAGAAGAAACCCGAGCCCGCCCCGGTATACACCGAGAAGCAAAAAGCGTATGCACTTTCTTTTCTGAACACAAAATCGCAATATGACTTGCACCATAAGCCAGATGACTATCGACGCACACTTCAGAAGGAAGTGAAGAAGAGCAAATCAAGTAGAAGTGCAAGAGGGAGCAAATCATCAAGTCAAAGTGCAAGCGGGAAAAGAAAGGACGTCCCCCAGCTCGGGGAACAGGCCAAAAAATCGACCCCACCCCTCAAGGTGGTATCTCATGACATTCCCCAGCAGAATATGGAAGAAGCTGCGAAGCTTGCGGCCTCTATGAATGTGACTGTTGAGGAATTGCTAGGTTCCCAGGACGACAAGTTACCCAAGGGAAGAGTTGCCAACAACTGCCAACACAAATGTCCCAGGGAAGCCTCTGGTCAGCTTTGAGCAGTTCCAACAACTGCCAACACAAATGCGGAGTTTACATAAATGGTACTTGAAAGCCGTAAAGCAGGAGAGAATAATGATCGTGGCGAAAGTCCCACGTGACTACTACTTCCGAGAAGAAGAGGTCCATGTTGAGTTTCCAGAACTCTTCCAGTTATACATTTTCGACGCCCTCGACAAAAGTCTCATGAGTTGCTATTGTCTGTAAGTTGTTGAATTCATTCTCTATATATAAGTTGTTCATTTTTTCAGTTGTTCAGTTCATTGCATGTAATTATCCTAATTATATCCTTTTGTACTATTATTATGTAGAATGAAGATCATGGAATGTAAAAGAAGGTCAATCTTTAGTGTTGGGTTCATTGACCCAGATAAAATACATTGTTAGACGCTAAAGGATAAACCCGAGGACACGCATGAAAACCTTCTAAGGTTTCTAACGGAGCAAAATTTCTGTGACCACATACTGTTTCCTTACAATTTCGCGTGAGGGTCTTACTCTATTGTACACATTCTCTTTTGCTTACTCGATGTTAAGTGTAATTGATGGGTTACTGATGTATATATAAACGTGTACAGTTTCCACTGGATTCTCATGGACATTCAACTTGATAAGGGAAGAGTTGAAGTCATGGACCCATTAAAGAGACCCCTGGAAATGTTTAGGGACATGCAGGACATGCTCCAGAGGTAATTTTCGCGCTACATCGGTCTCTTTCTTTGATTTCCTGATATATCACGTAATAAATAACTCATTCATTTTCTTTACCGGGTAGGGTTTGAAACCAGTTCAAGAGTGCGGTTACGGGTGACTTTAGTGAGAAGCTGACGTTTAAGCCGGTCTCGGTAAGTAGTACGCGCATCTCTTTACTTCTTGTTTCAATACAATTATGATGCTGGATTATTATTTTGATTGAATTCTATTCTCGTAAACTGCGCGAGGCAGCCACCGAAGACGAATCTATGTGGATTCTATGTTTGCGAGTTTATTCGCACGTTTACCAGTGAGCTGAATGATTATAGAGTCGATGTAAGCAATACATTCATAACATTATTTTTATTACCGTTACTTTTTGTTATCATGATTGATATTCATATTGATCTCCTTTTCTTATATAGTTCGAGAAAATGCGGGATCAGCTCCTACCACAGCAACGCGTAGTAGCAATTGCTGAAGAACTGGCAGGATTCTTGATGAACGAGATGATAGATGACGCCGGAGAATTTAGTGTGAATAGACGCCGATGATCCCCGACCGTGTAATTGAATAGACGGGCTCTAGTCCCGATAATTGTGATCTCCATTGTGTAACTATTATGTATATATTTGTATGCTCGATCTTAAGAGAAGTTATCTTATGTATGTACGAACATGTACGGTATGTGGTAGCGTAGAAAACTATTTTGAAATGAAAAAAAAGATATAAATTGAATTCTCTGCCGCGGCAGAGAAAGTGCCTAAAATTCTGCCACGGCAGAGAACCATTTGTCCCAGTTCGTAATACGAACCGAGACTAATGGGGGGCACCCAGCGCCCGTAGAGGCAGCCACGTGGATACCCATTGGTCCCGGCTGGTAAGAGGACCGGGACTAGTGGGTGGGCCTTTAGTCCCGCCCCTCTAGTCCCGGTTACCAGAACCGGGACTAAAGCCCCTTACGGGCCGGGACTGAAGGCCCGTTTTCCACTAGTGATATATATACATAAAATAAAAGGTATAATATAATGGCTTTTTTTAAGAATCCAACCCTTTGCATATATATATATATATACAAAAAAAATCAACGCAAACATATTTATTTCACACATGTAGCAATGCTGAGGGGATTCCCCTCGGCGTAGGTCTTGCTATACACGTGATATATTACTAGAAATTAAATGTATTATGCAACCAAAAAATCAAATGCAATATATTTAACTCACACATGTATATATACAGAAAATAAAAGGTCTAATATAATGGTTTTTTCTAGAATCCAACAAATTGAGAGGTAGCAATGCTGAGGGGATTCCCCTCGGCGTAGGTGTAGCAATGCTAAGGGGTTTCCCCTCGGCGTAGGTCCTGCTGTCACAGGTGCATGCTCGCGGCAACGCCGACGGCCATCCCCTCGGCTTTGCTATGCGCCGTTAGTTTTCCCCACGCAGAGCTACGCCAACAGTAAACCACTCGGCATTGCCATACGCCGTGAACTATCCGTCCATCCGTCGTACCCAATGCGCGGACGTGACCCATGCTCAGCCGGTGCCGACGGTGCCCCTCGGCGTTGCTCAAACTATACCGAGGGTATTCCTACGCCGAGGGCCCCCCTCGGCGTTGTTCGTCTATGCCGAGAGTTTGTCTATGCCGATGTTTTTTGTTCGGCCGTGGGCACTGATAGAGCTATGCCGAGGGCCCCCCTCGGCGTTGAAATCCCCCTCGGCGTCTATGTTTGTTCCCGTAGTGAATTGGCCGTGTGTGGAAACACGGCAAAGGCTGCATCGCATTTGCTGTGTCTTTTGCCTACATGGCAAACCTGTAAAATATTGTTTTAAATTTTTTTAAACGAAGAGAGCGCTGGTCGTGGGGAGAAAAGATACTTTCCGCTGATTGGAGATTTGGTCGCTTAAGTTTTCTTAAAAACAGGAGCATTATTGGTGATTTGTTTCCGACTCTTTCATCCGTTTTTTCTTTCTTTGCACACAAGTGACAAGTCCAAGGTACAGCAGGATGGAAATACTAGTTTGTTTCCTTGTCCACGTACGTTTAGCAACCAGTCGTACGTACGTTGGTCGGTTCGTATTGTAGGCCTATAAATCCAGGGGGAAAAGGGACATACCTATAAATCCAGCGAGTCCCTACCAGAGCTAGCGACATACATCGACATCTCTTCTTCTCGTTCGATCATCGTCGTCGTCGTGGGCACCGCATCATCGTCGATCGTCATTAACCTACCGTCCCCGACACCGTCTTCTTCTTCTGAGCAGGTCATCGACGACGCATCCAGGAAGCTGTCGTCGCCTTCCTCATCCGAGCCGGTCATGAGCAACGCCGCATCCTCGCCATCGTCACTGTTGTCTTCAGGCGACCCGGTCGTCGACGGGAATGTCAAGACAGTGTTCGCCCTCATCTTGTGCGAGGACAAGGGCGACGAGGTGGAGCGCGTGTGCGACGACAAGGACGAGGAGGCGTGCGCCAAGGCGGTGGCGGCGCTGCGCAAGTGCGTGCAGGCCAAGGCCGCCCTGTACGAGCGCTACGTCCGCGACGCCGCCGACGACGACGAGAAGAAGCAGCAGCAGCAGGAGGATCCAACTGAAGAAGAATCCAACAAGATCCAAGCCTAGTTACCTTACCTAGTAGTACTATGTACTCCATTTAGTGCGCTATGCAAAATTCAATATGAGTACTTTTTATGATGGATTAATTGGTCGGATCTTTGTTTCTGACATATGTTTCTTACGTACTCACGATTTGATCGTGCCTGCTCACGATTTGTTCTACCGGCTGTTTCATCGATCGCCACCTACAATGTACTGCTAACTTCTGCATCGACAAACTTCAATAACCTTGGCTACCGATTTCTGTATTAATTAATATTAATATTTTATGGAAGCTCGAAAATTATGCATGTAGATTGCACAATGAAATTACCTAAACCGCATGTACGTGTCAGAAATTCGTAAATATATTTTAACAGAGAAAAAATTTCAATGGAAGCTCTACTTGATCTCAATGTTACATTGAGTGATATACAAACATAAAACTTGGCCCAGGCGTGAATGGAAAGAACCAGCAAAGTATGCGACTATATTGCTTTCTCTCTTACTAAGTATATATATGATGTTCTGGTGGGGGCAATTTGAGCTTTTCAAACAATTTATATTAAGGAACATAGAGACTACATAAGTGTCGATTCCTAGACTAATCTTGAAGTTCGCGTATACCAGTGCATAACCTACAACCGTGGCGAAAAAACACGGTGACCCAACCGAAGGCACCGGAACAAGACCGAGTAGAACTGAAGCTCCACAATGATGCCCCGGGAGGGTAATGACGCACCCCGTGCCGACGTCACACTACAACACAACCTACTGTATAGCTACACATATCTTCCAACGCATTATCTATGCGCTTCTAGAAAAACAACTCCCCCACTTCCCGTTCGAACGGAGGGATAAGCACGATCTTTAACTTCCATGAATCCCCTCCCGTGAATATTGGCCCCCGATCCCAGATTTCCTATCCTCTCCTCCCCACTCGTAACGTGCCCCCGGCTGATCATATCCTCCAACTAACCTCGGCCGCCTGTATGAGTATGAGAATCTCCACCTTGGCCTCATCTGTTGATCTCTATTTCTGTCTTCGTCTCCACGTTCAGCCCGTTGTGATTTTTTCTTCGCACTCGCATAACGGTATTCTGATGTCAAGAGGTTTGTCAAATCTGTGCAGCGGCGAGCCATATGGCACTCCATAACCGACCGTCGATGGGCACCACTATGTGCAGAGTCACCGCTGGAGGTACGGCGATCCTATTTCTATTTCTCTCCCTCCCCCCCCCCCCCCCCCCCACCCCCCATTCAATCATGTGCAGCCATTGGTTGCTTTGATCCTTTGTTTATTATTTTGGCTTACGTTTTTAGTGGATCCCTGCTGCACCACCTGCCGTTCTGCCGGACAGCTACTGGCTCTCGCTCCCAGGTCCCCGGCCACGACTGCAAACTGCAAACCAGCACCCTCACCCAGCTTTCTCTCCCTTAACCATGTGTATGTCTCCATTAACAAAGTGACTAGGTCCTACAAGTGAGCGCTCATTTTTACATATTTTAGTACGTGTACATATACGATCTGTTTCTCTAAGCTGTACAACATGCCAGGTTCTTAAGTTTACTTGTGATTGAACTATATGCAAGCTGTGATTGAACTTCAACTTGTTTATGGTTCCATTAATTAGGCAGCTGTGGTTGATTATTAGTCTATATCTTATTTCGTTCAAATGATCCATGAATATTACTCATAGCCTACGAGGTGCATAGCTATCATTTGGTTTTATTTGGGCAGACCATAGAATTGTCTTACGTGCCAACTTAAGTCTGTGGCTGTACATGTGCAAACAAAATAATTTATTAGCTCCCTTCGATGATTGTGTATAAATGTCAACTCTCTGCAACTTTCGGGGCTGGTCAAGGGAGTGACTAGTTGGCTGCAGGAATAGGGGAAATTTCACAGAATTATGTATCTGAAAAGGATATAACGACTTGGTTGTATCTAAACACTATTTAGTACTCCTTTGGACCCATATTAGTTAACTCAAAATTTTCTATATACAGATATATCTAGCACTAAAACTTGACTAGATATATTTGTATCTATATCAATCTAAGAGAAAGTATACAGATTCATGTAAATTTAAACAAATTTGTGACATCCTTTTTGGAATGGAGGGAGTCGGGTAATCTTTAAATTGAGCTATACACACTAGTTCTGAAATATCTGTTTGTTTCTTATGATAACATGCTTGTGCTTATGCAGTTTCAGATGAGGGGTAAATCTTCAGTATTTGTGCGCCACAACCTGCACTATTGGAAATATAGATCCATGATTGTAAAGAAGAAGGGTTCATGAAGTAATCTGAGTATGTGGTATTTCCTGGTGACGTTTTTGGCTGAGCTTGTTATTATCTAAAATATAGCAGTCTATGCATGTGAGATTTACTAGAATATATACATGCTGAAGTGCGTAGATATATCTGAAATTAGTAGCATGTGAATTTTTTGTTTAACTTAAGCTTCTTCCGAATAATGAAAACTTTGTATTTTCTAGACATGTAATATCAATTTTACTTTAAGAAGGATGCACACTGAGTCAGGTTAGCACAAAAATGCTTAGCCAATTACTCCGCTACATATTTTATTTGATCTTCTTTGTTCTTTTAAATAATCTACTATGTGAGATATAACATGTTCAGTAAAAAAATAAGTTCTAGGCAATTAGTACGCTACATATTTTATTTTGTTGTATTCATTTCATCATTTACTATGTGAACCACAACAAAGTCGAAAGAACAAGGGCACTAGGCTACATCGTGTAAAGCATCAACCACCTTCCGTGTTCAGAGAAGTGTTCATGCAGGAAGACTAGTTATCCTGTGGCATTCAACCTTTGTATGTAGCAGCTATTTTAAATCGTACTATTTTATTAACTTATTTTTTCTCTCATTTATGGTACGGAACTTATGTTAGTTTGTGTTGTTCTTGTAGATTCCCAAAATTTATACGGATGGCTCACAAGTGAGATGCTGCGAGCAAATTCGAGAGTAGTGCTACCACCAGATAGCTATACATTATGTTTTAGGATGTCGTTTCAGATATACATATCTTGTATTCATTGGATCATGTTCTTTGTAAATCTACAGAGTTGATTTACTATAAGAGGTTTTTATGTGCCATGTTGGATCATGTTCCATATTGTGACTCGTGTGCACTCTCGACACTGAAAAAATGATCGTTGCTAGCAATATATGAACTACCAAATTGTTTGAGTTATCTAGCAATTGTCCTATGCTTTTGCAATCATATGTTCTGCCAGTTTTAAATCCATTCGTGCAGGGTAACACCAACGCATACAAAGTGTTGTTAGGCTCTAATTATATACGTTGCTATCTTACAACGCTTATTCATGTCAGTTACCAACGCATGTATATGTGTTGTCATAGACCCTTGCAACGCCACCAACAACAACGCATACGAATTCCGTTGGTGTAGATGCTACCAACGCTTATATGGTCATTTGGCAACGCATTGATGCGTTGCTGAAGGGGGGGTCTTGTTGTAGTGTCAAGACGGTGAAGGGTTTTCACCCGGAGCACTAGCGCGAAGAAGGCAGCAATAACGGTGCCTCCAAGAGGGTTACGACACCCGCAGACATCGCCGCCGTTGGCTTCGAAGCACCGAGCTTTCACTCAGAAAAACCTTCGCACCGCTCCCACTCCCGGGCCGCTCGCTGACCCCGAGTTAGGCTACCAATACACGATCTGAGAGCTACCAAAGCCGAAGCATCGCGAACACCAAGATCCTCCACCTTCCGCTTGTCGCCATCAATATGACCGAAGAGGGAGTCCATCACCACCGCCATGTCGCTCTTCGTTGAGTCGCACGCACAGTCCGTCTCCAGAGGTTGCCTCCCCTACATCCAAGATCTCCCACTCGTGGTACAACAGCGGCCACAACAACAATCCATTATTGTGGCGGATGAGGGAGGTCTGGGTCAGCCAAGAAGCCCTCAGACTAATCAGCAGAATGCATCTGCCGATCAAGCCCGCAAACCAAAAATAGCGAGACTACCCCTGGTCCGAATCTGAAACCCCAGTCACACCATGACCGAGGGATGGGTTCCCATGAGCTGGGATCCCCTGAAACCCATCTAGGGACAGCTTCACCATCCACTATCCATGTGCTTATAGGCTGTACCAATCGAAGCCACCTCCAGCGCCGGTAAGGGGCACCATCTTCGCATCTCACCTCACACCTTGGTCGATCTCTGCGCCTCTCGATTGAGTCGCCATCGAGCTTCGGGTGGGTGCACATAGCAGCCCATCAAACTAGGGCCCGACTAGCCCATATTGTGCCCGTATTGGCCTATATTTGGGCCAGTAGGCCCCCGATAAACACCGCTGCAATGCCCCATCTAGTCACCATCATCGGCCACCTAGAGCGCACCACCTTTGTCCACGTCCTACCATGGCTGCCGTGGGACAACCCGCGCCCCTCCGAACTACCTCTAATCACCATGTTTGTGGCCCTACCCCTACCAGCAGCCCTTGCCGGCGCCACCGCTAGAGGACTGCTCTGCCGCCGTTGTCCACCACGCCGCCACCAGAGTCGACGTGTATTCCGCACCCAAGCCTAGTATGACACCCAAGCCAAGGCCCTCAGCCCATGCTGAGTTCCCCGAGGGAGGAGGTGGGAGATGCCCCGCCGCCACCAGCGCCCGGCCTTCGGCCAGATGCGCCCTCCGACAGTGGGGGGGGAGGGAGTAGGTGGAGAGAAGGGGGATGTTGGCAGCACGGCTAGGGCTCCCTCCCGTCGCAAACGGGAGCGGCGAAGGAGGGAGGGGTTTTTCGAGACTGAAACTTTTGTTAAAATAAAATAATTCCTGCGAAGCCACAATGGCAACAAAGATTCATGTACAAAATAAGAGCTTTATTTTTTCTAATTTGATTGTTCACACCCAAAACGTTAAGAAGAGAGATTGTTTCTTGGACGGTGGATGACAAACCAATTAAGTTGCCCGTCCAAGAATTCGTATTGATATTCAGCCGCAGGTTGGAAAGATGGAGATTGGATCTGACGGTTAACATCATCGACTTAAGACATAAATATTCCTAGCCTTGTGTATAACAATATAAACAGGAATCTTTCTTAGAGACCTTCATCTGCACGTACGTCGCGAGTATTTGTTTGGAGGTTCCACGTTTAGCCAAGCCCAGTATGACACCCAAGCCAAGGCCCTCAGCCCATGCTGAGTTCCCCGAGGGAGGAGGTGGGAGATGCCCCTCCGCCGCCAGCACCCGGCCTTCGGCCGGATGGGCCCTCTAGCAGTGGCGAGGGGGTGGAGGAGGTGGAGAGAAGGGGGATGTTGGCAACGGGGCTAGGGCTCCCTCCCGTCGCCAATGGGAGCGACGAAGGAAGGAGGGGGTTTTCGAGGCAGAAACTTTTGTTCAAAAAAAAAACCAATCATTCCTGCGAAGCCACAATGGCAACAAAGATTCATGTACAAAATAAGAGCTTTATTTTTTCTAATTTGATTGTCCTCACCCAACACGATACGAGGAGAGATTGTTTCTTGGACGGTGGTGACAAATCTAAGTCGCCTGTGTCCAAGAATTCGTATTGATATCCAGCCGCAGGTTGGAAAGATGAAGATTGGATCTGACGGTTAACATCATCGACTTAAGACATAAATCTTCCTTTTGTACTAGATCGATAAACAAGAATCTTTCTTAGAGACCTTCATCTGCACGTCGCGCGTATTTGTTTGGAAGGTTCCACGTTTAGCCGCAGGCACGTACTATCGGGACTCCGAAACAAAAACAATATATAACACGTAGGAATTAATATAGATAAAAAAACCGCGGTTATAAAAGTTCAAGAGAGATTTAAAGAGCAGGCGTAGGAAATCAGCATCGAGTCCAGGACGACGAGCGCGAGACATTGACGCACGCTGCTCGATCGATCGTCTTCGTCGTGATGGGGACCGCGTCATCGTCGATCGTCGTCAACGCATCACCAGCAACAAGCTCATCACCGTCCTCGTCGGCGTCTTCAGATCCGGTCATCGACGCGCTGATCAAGACCCTCATCTGCGCCGGCGGCGGGTGCGACGACAAGCTGATGGAGATGGCTAGCGCGTGTGGCTACGACCGCTTCAACTACAAGTGGTTACCGCCGCCGGCGACGGACGTGGAGGCGTGCGCCAAGGCTGCGGCGGCGCTGCGCGAGTGCATGGCCGCCAAGACCGCAAGGTACGACGCCTTGGTCGGGTCCGGCGCGAACAAAAAGTAGCAGCAGCTATGTCTCTAGTTAGATACTACTCGCTGCTATGTCTCTAGTTAGATACTACTATACCGAAACTTTGTTGTGTTATAATCATAATCGGGATTTATTAGTCTTGTCCTTCTTTTGTACTACTACTACTCGATCGATCTACGTGTGCTAGTGCATGTCTTTGCAAGAGATGCCTTGTATACGCTGAAGACCTACTCCCTCCGTTTCAAAATATAAGATATTTTAGCTTTGTGAAGTAAATGTATCTAGACCACTTTTAGTATATACCCTTGGTGATTTGGTGTTGTGTTACACTAGATCTCTCAGTATTATCAATTCAAGTATCCATGCACAAACAACCGTTAGGGAGAGGTGACCAGGCGGAGAGAAAACCCGTTAGGGTTCCGCGCCCCTCGTCGGAGACATTATCACCGGTCCGCTCCGTCTCTGGTGGCCCTAGGGCCTTGGAGGTGTGGCGGACCACGGTCTCTCGCTGGCAGGAGGTTTTCTGTTGCTTGTTTTGCCTGTTTTTTAGTGTCTTCTTCAGGATGTTGAGGCGATGGCTACGTCCTGAAATTGGAATAAGGTTCTCCCCACTCTATGCTCGCTCCGGTGGTGCCTATAGCCGGCGACGGATGGCGCGTGGAATCGTTTATCCGTCGGATCGCCTGGGATTATATCTGTTTTCGTCTTCATTGGTTTGTTTTCAGGTCAGTCTCTTCTGATCTACGGTTGTCATCATTGGTGATGGTTGCTGCTCTAGTGCGTTGATCCTTTTGTGGCCTTAGCACGACGACTTCCCGTTTGTCTAATACAACAAGCTCTACTACGAAAAGCTTTGCCTAGCTCCGGTGATGGAGGGACGAGGACGGCGGCGTGCCTTCGGCTCGCGCTAGTGTTTGTAGTCGTCGTTAGGTGGTCCAATGACCTATACTTTTGGCCTCTTTGTACTGTTGTTGGTGATTATTAATAGATCGGCGGAATTTCTCAAAAAACAATTAGCCATACACAAGTTTCCACATCGTCACACTAGAATTCGGGTGGAATTCGACAGACTAGGTTTGTGAAAGAGGAGGAAGAGAGAGCTCTGTCAAAGACATGATAACTGACTACCGGCATGGACCGTTGCCTTCATGGGCTTGGGCCTTAACGGCATGGCCTTAGCCCAGTTTTGTTTACCGCCAGATGGGCCAGCTAGATAAGTGATCTCTCTGCTGCCCGTCGCTGGATCTTTTAGTGCTTCAGGTACTAATTGCCTCACCCTCAAAAAAAGTAGTACTAGTACATCGCCGTGTTGACAGACTCCTCCTCCTCCTCCAAAGAAAAACCCTAGCCGCCGCCGCCTCCCCGCCGGCGATTGACGGGTCCTCGCCTCCTCCGCTTCCACTCACGCGGGCGGGAGGGGGTGGGGACCCAGGACCTACGCTCGGCGTTTCATCAAGGTCCCTAATGGTAGCGTTTTTGTGGTGTCGTGGTGGCGCATCTCAGATGGCGGTGGATGCGCTACATCGAATAATAGTACCCCGACTTCAACCCCATCTCGGCGACGTTTACGGCGTCGAGAAGCTTGTGAGATTGTGTCTTCGTCGGGCGTGTGCTCCAGCTTTGTGTCGTGTTGATCTCGTCGTCGATCTGGTCATGACGGCCTTGGAGTTCGGCGATGCGGACTACTGCTGGTTTGTGGTAGATGGTGGAGGATCCGACCGCTTGATAGGCGGGGTGGCGCTAGCCCCGGATCCGGCATTGAAGATGCTCGGAGGGATCCTCCGGCCGATGTTGCATAGCAGCAGGCTAAACCCAGTCTTACGGGGCTGGTGGTTATTGCGGCTCATTGACGCCTTATGGCTAGGGGTTTCTTCAGTGCCAAAGTGTTGACCGGATGCTGGTGATATTCTTCTTCTCCGGCGACGGCGAAGGATTTGGGTCCCTAGTAGTTGTGGCCAGGACGGTTTGCAGTTGTTCAACCATTTGTTTTCTCCTTATTTTCTGTTTGTATGCGTTTCTTCTTTATATTGATACAATTATAAATACAAGTAATGTATGCCCTACGGGTGTACATATTAAAAAAAAAGTAGTACTCCAGTTGCCTTGTTGGGCAGTGACATGTTGGTTTCTGCTGCAGCCGTTGCCGTCGCCGTCGCCGTCCAAGTGAGTATGTCTGATAGAACAGATTCTAAAGAAAATATTGTGAAACGGTAGTATGGCCCTTGATAAAAAGCCAATGTCCATGTGTTGTTGACAGATGGAGTTTCTAGCTACAATGCATTGTCACATGCGAAACTACAAGAGGCAATGTTTGTATTTGAATATTTCAGATGTGACGCATCACGAATAAAACAAAATGACGCCACACTAGTCGGAGAAAAAACAAAAAAACTAGACGACTTGATCTACAAGGAAAATCAGACAATCCAAAAAAAGAGCTAGAAAAATCAACACAGACAAATTAACAGCTGTGAAATGAAACTGTGACGTGATTAGAGGCTAGCAACACGCTGCTGAGCCTGCACATTGAGCATGAGGATTTAACTAAATTTGACATTCAGAAATTTTAGATGGTGATTACAGGTTCAAGAAAATCAGTGAGAACACAGGATATGTATTTTTCAACCATGTGTGCACACCATGCGTTGAATTCACCTCGCCTGAATCCTCTTGGAGACAGCAGCCTACTATTATTCTTTTGAACGAACTGTACCGCAGTATATTATTATCGTCAAATCCCATGGGACATTAACAGAGGTGTAGTACAATGCGCCATGTCGTGATCCAATGCAAGGGTTTGTTTGATAACATTAACAAATCACTAATTAACCCTCTGAAATGGATATGTTGATGCTCCCATCTGAATTTCAAGATACCTATTAACATGCACCCCAACCAAGTCACCATCAGATCATGCTCAATCTATGGGAAGATGGTGGAAATAATGATAGAAATCATAACAAAATCTATCACTGTCAAAACAATAATAAGAAACTAGCATGAAGATTACACCAGCAAATTCCAAGTGTCAAGGAGATGAGGATGATCCATCAAACTAAAATGCAAAAGAAACATATATCATCTTATATTTCCCATCGCTCTCCCGCGATCGATCTCGATTGCCACGATTACTCCAGCGAATCGAGCATGATCGAATAAGGTCTAGTAATAGTATGATAATTTTCATGGCAAATCACGGTGTTAGGCCAGTGGTTATCAGGGTACCACGGCCCAACAGCTGTCGGGCCCCACCAAAGGGCCAACCTCATCGAGAGGAATGGCGCCACAGAGTCTTGGCAAGAACCCTCCACGAGATGCCCCTCGAGGAGGCTTCTCCACAAGGAGCTCATCAAAGGGTCACGCGAAGCGCACTTGGGCGGCAGTGCCGAGGGTGAGAAGGGACCAATGATCTAAAATGGATATCTTGATGCTCCAAACTGAATTTCAAGATACCTATAAACCTACACTCAACCGAATCACCATCACATCATGCTCAATCACTATCACAACAATACAAAACTAGTACTGTAGGGAAATCATGCTTTGCACTTTGAACCTGAAACCGTGTCATATCTTTTGCAGTGTCATATTATAGAGCTGATCTGGGTAACTAATCCTAACATTGTAGGCATTCAGTTCAGTGTTTCCTCTGAATCTATGGAAAGATGGCTGAGGTAATTATAGAAATCATAACAAAATCTATCACTATCAAATCAATAACAAACTAGCATGAAGATTAGACCAGCAAATTCCAAGTGTCAAGGAGACGAGGACAATTCATCAAACTCAAATGTAGAAGGAACTGATTTCATATCGGCAGTTTGGCCTTTGATAAAATGCCAACATCGTGCGCTGTTGACAGATGGAGTTTCTGGCTGCATCGCATTGGCACAAGCATTCTATCAAACGAAAAACTACAAAAGTTATGTTTGTTTCTGAATATTCATGATGTGACGCGTCAGGAATAAAGCAGAAGGAACTGAAATGTCATGTGCCAATTCTAAGTGTCAAGGAGATGAAGACAACCCATCAAACTCAAATGTACAAGGAACTGATATCATATCAGCAGTTTGGCATTTGATAAAATTGCAATGTCGTGTGTTGTTGACAGATGCTACATCGCATTGGCACAAGCATTCTATCAAAGGAATAACTACAAAAGTTATGTTTGTTTCTGAATACTCATGATGTGACGCATCAGGATTAAACCAAAAAAGGACGCCAAACTTGTCGGAGAAAAACGAAAGCTGGACGCCATGATCTACAAAGAAAAATCAGACAATCCAAAAACTAGTTGGGGAAATCAATTGGTTCTCCACGCAGATATAATAACAGCTCTAAAACGAAAGTGACAGGAACAGAGGCTAGCAACATACCGCAAATTGAGCAAGAAAACTGCGTGATTCCAACTAAATTTGCAATCCCAAAATTTTAGAAGGCGATTACAAATTCATGAAAACTACTGGCAATACATAATGTGTACTGTTCAACCATGTGTGCACATCATTCTGCTGACATGCGTTGAATTTATCTCACCTAAATCATCTTGAATCAGCTAATCTGGTAGCCAATCCTCACATTTGTGGGCATTCAGTTTGGTGTTTCGTCTGAATCTATGGGAGGATGGTGGAAGTAATGATAGAAATCATAACAAAATCTATCACTATCAAATCAATAAGAAACTAGCATGAAGATTACACCAGCAAATTCCAAGTGTCAAGGAGACAAGGATGATCCATCAAACTCAAATGCAGAAGGAACGGAGATCATATCAGAAGTTTACTGCATCTTATATTTCCAATCCCTCTCTCACGATTGATCTCGATCGCCGCGGTTACTCCAGCGATCGAGCAATAATCAAATCAGTTCTAGTAATAATAGTAGTATATGATAGTTTTCATGGCAAATCACGAGGGGCACTCCACTGTCCTGATATCAGATCAGAGTATTATTCACAGACAATACTAAAGAATTCAGCGATGCAGGACGGGACACAGAGGCTGCTCTGCTTCTAGTAGTAGTAGCCACCGCCGGCTCCGTGGTACGCCATGGGCATGGGGACGGAGGTGTTCGACGCGAACGCGCTTCCGCCGCCGCCGACGGCGAGCCCGTTGAGCCCGGCCTGCCCTTGCATCCCGCCCTGCCGGTAGTGCGCCCACATCCTCTGCTCCTGGGCCAGCAGCTCCTGCTTCCTCTCCATCTCCGCCATCTGCACGTACGACGGTGGCGGCACCGCCAGCGACGCCGCGAACGGGTCGCCGCCGACCACCGCGCCGTCTGGGCCAGGGAGCGCCAGGAAGGGGGTGCTCGGCACGAGCGCCACGCTGCTCGCGCTCCCGGACGCTGACGCCTGCGCGCTCACGTGGTGCCGGACCGCGCCCTGGTCGTACATCCCGTGCAGGAGCAGAGGGTCCAGCCCGCCGCCCATCTCTGGCGCCTGCCGCGACAGGTTGCTCGCCGTCTCCACCAGCGCCAGCTCCCAGTCCGCCTTCCCGGGCTCTGCCGCCGGCGTCTGCCAGGCGGAGGTCATCGCCTTGGGATTGTCTGTCGGGAACGCCACCCAGCCGCCGTCGGAGCCATTCGCTGCTGGTGTCCCGGAGAAGAGCGCGAGCGCGAGCTTGTTCCCCTGCTCGTCGGCGGACTCCCTCAAGTCTACCAGATCACTCTGCTCAGGTGTCACCTTGGGCACCGGCGTGGCGGCGAATGGTTTCGCCGGCTCTGGCTGAGCAGGAGGCGGCGCAGCTTCGTAATGCTCCGGCGCCGGGAGCGCCTTGATGCCGTTCATCTCGTAGTCCGCGGCGGGGCTGTAGCTGCTCTGTTCCTGCAGCGGCGGCTGCGGAGGTGGCGATGGCGAGGACTGGGTCTGAACAGCCTTGCCGCGCTCCCGCACGAACTGCTCCAGCGTCTCGAGCAGCCTATCATCGATACGTTTCACTTCCGGGAAGTCCGACGCCCTGGCGACCCCGGCGTCGTCGCACCAGGAGTAGAAGGCGAGGAGGTCGTCGACGAGCCTGGCGGCGCTAACATGCGCCTCGAATGCCTTGACGCAGTCAGCATACTCCATGTCAAAGAACCGGTCGAGCAGGACAGCGAGCACGACGGCCACGTCATCGTACAACCTCGCGCTCTCCTTGACGACGAGCGAGAGCGTGGCGAGCACGACGCGGCTGCGCCTGGCGGCGCCGGTGGGGCGGCAGGCGAGGAAGCGGTCGATGAGCTGGCGGAGCTGGCGCGCGCGCGCCAGGAGCGCCTCGGCGTCCATGTCGTGCACGGACACCGTCATGTCCGGCGGCGGCGACGCGGAGCGCTCGTAGCCGCCGTAGTAGTCGAAGCGCACGGTGCGGGGCGCGGGGAGGAGGGCGAGGAGGAAGCGCACGCGGTCGTCGAGGTAGAGCGCGTAGGCGCGCACGAAGCTGGAGTGGTCCCATGAGGCCGAGTGCGCCTCGTCGCGGAAGTCGGCGAGGGAGGCGAGAACGGGACCGTGGCGGCGGCTGGTGGTGGTGGTGGTGGTGGGGCGGACGATCTCGTGGCGGAAGTGCGGGTCGCCGTCGGCGAGGAGGCGGTGGAGCAGGGCCAGGCACTTGGCGGCGACGACGTAGTCGCGGGTCCTGGCGAGGCGGCGCGAGAGCGTGGCGACGCACGCGGCGACGTGGTTCCGGGAGGTGCCGGAGGTGAGGCGGAGGACGTCGCGGACGTGGCGGTCGTCGGCGGGCGCGTCGTCGTGGCCCGTGGCGCGCACGATGGCCACGTCGAGGTCGGGCGCCGCGGCGCTGGAGACCTTGGCGATGCCGATGGTCGTCTGGTCCTTGACCGCGCCCAGCGCCTTGCGGATCGACATCGCGGAGCGGATCCGATCTCCGGGAGACGATGAAATCGAAGCCTGGTTTGGATTGATTGATTCTTGGGAGGAGGAGGCGATGGGTTTAGAGGAGGAGAGAAGAGGCGACGCGGTTTTGGAATAGGATCGGACGGCGGTGATGGGTTTGGGAGGGCCTAGTCAATGCTGGCCGGCGGGCGCTGACGTGGGGGCCCGACGGGCGGTCGCGGAGTCTTCGAGGGAGCTCCGTTGAATCTTCTGCGGCGCGTTTTTGTAATGTGTTGTTGCGTTTTCTTCGGGTACCGGGCGCTCGTATTTGATTTGGTTTTTTACGTTAGCTTTCAGCGGGTCAAGGGAAAAAAGGAATCGAAACTTTTTGGGGAAGATATTCGCGAGGTGGGGACTATGCTGGCTGGCTTTCCCATCCCAATTTACTATAGGGAGTTTCCCTCAAAACTCTCTCGACCTGTCATGGTCGTCGGTGAGGAACGAGCACCAGCGGCGTCCATGGATTTTCCTTCCTACTAGTAGTATTTCCTTCCTCGTATACCATTTCTTCTAAAGTTCATTTAAAAAAACACACATTAAAAATGTAGACGCTCACAAGGCCCATGGTATTGGTGAGAAATTTCCCAATGGACTCCAACTTACGTGTTTGCTGGCCCACGAAGGGGTTTCCCACACCCAACCGGAAGAAATAAGCACGTTTTGTGTGTCACGGCATTCCGTGGTCTTGCCTGACACGGGTCTGAAAGCACCCCAAATCCTGACTCCAGAGGAACGCCGAAGTCAAGCGTTTCTAGGGGGACATGCCTTGGCGAGCGCAAGAAGAGCGACATCGTGTGTGAGGAGGCAGCAGGGAGATGACGGGAGGCGAAAACGCGGTATGCCGCGAAAAGTAGACTAACCTCCCTCCTCTTAGGATGTCACCACGCGCGAGAAGACAAATCCATCCGCATTTTCCTCTTGGGCGATGACTCCGGCGACGGTAGCGGCGATTTAGATCTGCTTACTGGCACCTGGTCCTTCACTTCGTCTTCTCCTCGCAGATCTATGGTACCTGCTTGTCCTCCTCGTGTCTATCATCGTCTTCTCCGACTGCAACAGCTCTTGACCATCTTCAACCATGGATGTAACAACCGCCTATGCGCCCTTGCCCCTCCCACACCCCCAATGTTAGCTTTGTAGCTAGTTTGCGCGCCATTACGGTCCTTGTGTTAGATACTTATGCGGCATTAGTTTATTTAGGACCAATTGTTCAAGATTATCATCAATGCAACTGCCCCGGTGGCTGTGATTCAGGCGTGGATGCTTTTGTTCCACAAAAGAGCGGCCGGTGGGGGTAACATGCCGCTAGTGAAATATGCTCCCATGTGATGGTGATAGGGGTTAACTTCTAGGGTGGCCCGATCTTTCACGATTCCCGAAGATAAGTGGGGGATTCGTGGCGGAAGAGGTGGAGGAAAATGCAAACGAACTAACCCGAGATGAACATGGCAAAACACACGCAAGGCAAACACGATACAAAGCTGATGGCTCACTCCGGCGGCTACCGACCCAATACAAACCCTAGGATCATATCAATATTGATCAAAACTCTCTCTCGAACCCAAATGGTGAGGGATAATTGACGAGGGGTAATCTCGACAATATCCATATTTATGGATTTGGTTTTGATGGAAACGAGAGCGATGGTGATTTCGTCGGCCTGTTAGACAAACAAGAGAGTCGAATAATGTCTGAGCTTTATTGCAAAGACATGATTACAAAGGCGTCGATTCACTAGATGTGATTACAAAGGAAAGCTGAACACTAGAGTTCAAATCTAACTTGTAACCTATTCGGTCACAGTACCAAAGACCTAGCCTCTCATATAAAAGATAGGAGGGGCCGCCGAGGAGGGGATACGACACAACAAAACACAACACTCATAGCATACGCCAGATCTAATCTGCGCATATACCGCCATCCCGGCGACATTGTAACCTTCGGTTTCTCCATCAATCAACAACATACAAGCAAGAGTAGGGTTTTCTCTCCGGGGGACTGAACCTGGGTAAACCTCGTGTCCTCAATTTGTTTGTCTGTTAGCGGACGAAGTCTGCAGCGTGCCGCTCATCCCTAAAACCCAAGTCCATAATAATAGGCATTGTCGTGATCACACCACGTCACATCCACCCACATGAATGAGGGAGAGGTGGGGGAACCCACCTTGGCCACCGGCCATGGCATGGGGCTGCCCCCCTATAAAAGGAGTCCTCCTCTCCTCTCACACTCACACCTTCTCGTGAAGGATCTCTCCATCTCTCTAGAATATTCGCATGGCTTCGGAATAGCGAAGTACATGTTCTTGGAGGTTTCTCTGTAAGGATTTGTTGCTTCCACTGCTTTGCTAGAGGGAGGATTTGTAAGTTGTATACGTGCTAGATGGGTGTGCGATCATGGATGTACTGCTGCTTTGCGATGCTGGACTCCACACAATCTTGAGATCAATAAGTGTACGACTTCATCATCCACGAGAATAAATCTCGTAACACTATTTGGTCTTCGTGGGTGAGTTTTCTATGGATGTATATCTACTCGTTGATTATATCTAGATAGATAGATCTTGGTGCTTAGTTTTTATATTGTAGATTTTTTTGTTTTCTATGCTGCGAACCCAACAAAACGATAGGCAGTAGAACTAATGATATCGCTCTCTTATAACCTTTTAAATATTCTGATTAGAAGAGCATCTGTTACTACCTGTTTTGCAAAGAAAGATTGCTTTACACGAAAGTAAATCCAAAGAAAGCCTTTCTAACCTTACGTGGTAAACACGACAAGATGAACACAACAAAACACACGCAAGGCAAACACGATATAAAGCTGATGGCTCACTCCGGTGGCTACCGACCCAATACAATCCCTAGGATCATATCGATATTGATCAAAACTCTCTCCCAAACCCAAATGGTGAGGGATAATTGACGAGGGGTAATCTCGACAATGTCCATAGTTATGGATTTGGGTTTGATGCACCATAGTTATGGATTTGGGTTTGATGGAAATGTGAGCGCTGGTGATTTCGTCAGCCTGTCAGATAAACAAGACAGTCGAATCATGTCTAAGCTTTATTGCAAAAACATGATTACAAAGGCGTCGATTAACTAGATGTGATCTAACTCATGGCGGGTTTGAAGGAAATATGCCCTGAGAGGCAATAATAAAGTTGTTATTATGTATTCCTTGTATCTGATAGATGTTTATTTTGCATGCTATAATTTTATTGATAGGAAACATCAATACATGTGTGTTTAATAAACAAAAAGGGGTTCCTAGTTATGCCTCTCTTATAGACTAGCTTGTTGATTAACAAGATGATCAAGGTTTCCTGATCATGGACATTGGATGTTGTTAATAACAAGGTCATAGCATTTGTGAAATGATGTGATGAACATTCATCCGAAGTATAGTATTACGATCAAGTCATTATGTTTATATTACTATAACATCATACGAAGTAATCTTTATCCTTAGACCATGAGATCATGTTAATTGCTAACACCGGAAGAGTATCTTGATAACATCAAACGTCACACCGTAACAGGGTGACTATAAAGATGGGTTCGGTACTACGAAGGTGTTCTGTTGAGGCTCATGGATCAAGAGTGGAATTTGTCAATCCAGATGACGGATAGATATACTCTGGGCCCTCTCAGTGATATCACATTAGGATAGCTTGCAAGCAAGTGATGTGATCACTAGAATGTTATATCACGGGAACGAGAAAAGAGTACATGTCAGAAACGAGATCAAACTAGGTATGGAGATACCGATGATCGAATCTCGGACATGTAATATATCGAGATACAAAGGGATTTAGTTACAAGCATTAAAGGTTCTCACGATCACAGGAGTCATCGTTGAATGTGTAGGAGTCAGTACGGATCTCCAGGTCTCGCTGCTAATTATTGATCGGAGAAGGGTCTCGATCATGTCTGCATTATTCGCGAACCGTAGGGTGGCACACTTAAGAGTTACCGGACACCATTTTGGAGCATATATGTTTCAGACGAAAGAATTGCAAAGCGCAGGAATTGTTTCAATAAAAACCGGAAATTGTTTCGGGTGAAATTGCAGAAGGTGGTTCTGCATGTGATATTGAAATATTGCAAGGGGCTATATGTGAATGTTTGTTAATTAAAGTAATTAACAAAATTCTGAATAAATTTAATAAAAAGAGATTTATTAAATGAGAGAGCATTAAATTTGGAGAAATTTAATTCATTTAAAGTGGAGACTTTAAAAGGGAATGTGAAGAGGCATTTTAATGTGGAGGGGTTACCACCACATGAATGGGGGAGGTGAGGGGTCACCCCCCCATGCGCCGGCCATGGAGAGAGGGGGCACCCCCCTCCTCCTATAAAAGGCCACCCATTCCCTCCTTTATCCTCACACCTCCTTATGAAGGATCTCTCTCCCCCTCTAGAATTATTCCCCCATGGTCTCGGATTAGCGAGATACATGTTCCCGGTGGCATTTCGTCTGGAAGGAGTTGCTGCTTCCGCTGGATCGCTGGAGCGAGGAGGTGGAGGTTGTCCGGTGGCTTGAACTTGTGTGCGAGTGCGGATGCGCTGCTGAGTTGCGGCGCTCGGACTTCCTCACGATCTTGAGATCGGCAAGTGTACGACTACATCAACCACGAGTTCCTACTCATTAACAAAGCTCGTTGTCTTCGAGGGTAAGTTCTCCATGGATGTATGTCCACCCGTTGCTTTGTATCTAGTAGATAGATCTTGGCATGTAGTTCTCATCGTAGGAAAAATTTTGTTTTCTATGTTGCGGACCCAACAGTGGTATCAGAGCCTGATCTATGCGTAGGTGCTTTGCACGGGTAGTACACATATGTTTATATGTGGGCGATGATGATCATGTTATTGCATCTTCTATGTACTTTGGATATTGGTGGCATAGTGGGATGAAGCGGCCTGGACTAACCTTACATGTCATCGTATATGAGACCGGTTCCACGACTGACATGCAACTAGTTTTGCATAAGTGGCTAGCGGGTGTCTGTCTCTCCTACTATAGTCAATATCTGATTTACAACGAGTTGCTAATAACTTGGTTATCCTCGTTGTGGTTCATGTTTGTAGGTTAGACAGGTTCTATCTCCGAAAGCCCTAAGCCACGTAAAACTTGCAATTGATAAATTAGAGGCGTCTAGTTTAGATCGTTGCTGGGCTAGTGTTTTGATATGGTATTGTTGTAAGTAGGTGTATAATAGATACTCTTACAACTCACTTAACGTGTAAGTTCCATAGACCTTGGCCTTACACACAAAGGAATGATAGAGATCATACCACGATGCAAATGATAGAGATCAAATGCATGGACCATATCACCTCACTTCACACATTAGATGTTAGCATCTTATATTGCTAGTTTGGCGCTTTTGGTAGCATTATAAGATGATCCCTCATTTAGATATCAAGATAAAATGTGTTCTTCCTTAAGTATGCACCGTTTTGTGGATCGTGTTTTGAGGCATCACGTGATGATCGGGTGTTCTCGACTCTACGCTTTCATACAACGAGTGTAAGACAGTTTTACACACGCAAATACTAAGGTTCTTACTTGACGAGCCTAGCATGTACAGACATGGCCTCGGAACACGGACCAAAAGGTTAAGCATGAGTCATATAGTTGATATGATGCCCATATAGATGTTCGCCTTTGAAGCTACACCGACTCACGTGATGATCGGACTTGGTGTAGTGGATTTGGTTCATGTAATCACCAAAAGGACACGAGGGATGTCGTTTTTGAGTGGGAGTTCATTAGTAATTTGGATTAGTTGAACTCAATCTATCATAAAATTAGTCTAAATATACTTTACAAATTCTGTTGTAGATGGCACCACCTGCTTTTAATTTCAATGTGTTCATGGAGAAAGAGAAACTTGCTGCGAATGGTAGCAACTTCACCAACTGGGCTATGAATTTAAGGATTCTCCTCGCTGCTACACAAAAGAAATATATGCTAGATGCGCCGCTAGGCCCCCCCCACCAGCTCCTGATGCCCCTGACGAGGAAAAGAACGTCTATATAACTCGTCAGGAGGACCACAACTTAGTTCATTGTGGCATACTGTATGGGCTAGAGCCAGAACTTCGAAAGCGTTTCGAAAATGGCAATGCCTTTGATACCATGGGAGAATTGAAAATGATTTTCGATACCCATGCTGCCGTAGAGAGTTATAATGCTACAGAAAAGTTCTTTAGCTGCATGATGGAGGAAAATAGCTCCGTTAGTGAGCACGTACTCAAAATGTCTAGGTACGCCGATAAGCTTGTGTCCTTGGGAATAACGATTCCCATTGACTTAGGCATACATCGTGTTCTCCAATATCTGCCACCTAGCTACAAGAGCTTCGTGATGAACTATAATATGCAGGGCATGAAGAAGTCTCTTCCCGAGCTTCTGTCAATGCTAAAGACTGCAGAAGTGGAGATTAGGAAAGAACATCAAGTGTTGATGATCAATAAGACCACCGGTTTCAAGAAGGACAAGAAAGGCAAGCAGAAGGGAAAGAAGGGCGGCAAATCTGTTGCCGTGCCTGAAAAGAAACCCCGAGCTGGCCCTAAGTCTGACACCGAGTGCTACTATTGCAAGGGGACTGGCCATTGGAAGCGCAACTGCCCCAAGTATTCGGCGGACAAGAAGGCCGGCAAGGCAAACAAAGGTATATGTGATATACATGTTATTGATGTGTACTTGACTAGTACTCGCAGTAGCACCTGGGTATTTGATACGGGATCGGTTGCTAATATATGTAACTCGGTTCAGGGGCTGTGGAACAAGCGACAACTAGCAAGGGATGAGGTCACGATGCGGGTCGGCAATGGATCAAGAGTTGATGTGATCGCCGTCGGAACGCTGCCTCTCCATATGCCGCCAGGATTAGTTATAAACCTGAATAATTGTTATTTGGTGCCTGCACTACGCATGAACATTGTATCCAGATCGTGTTTAATGCAAAGCGGTTATTCATTCAAGTCTGAAAACAATGGTTGTTCGATTTATATGAATAATATCTTTTATGGTCATGCACCTGTGTTGAATGGTTTATTTCTGTTGGATCTCGATAGTAGTATTACGCATATTCATAATGTCGATGCTAAAAGGATTAAACTTGATAATGATATATCTACATATATGTGGCACTGCCATCTAGGTCATATTGGCGTAAACGCATGAAGAAACTCCATTCTGATGGACTTTTGGAATCACTTGATTTTGAATCATTTGATACATATGAGCCATGCCTTATGGGCAAGATGACTAGAACGCCGTTTTCTGGTTCAATGGAACGGGCGACAGTTTTATTGGAAATCATACATACTGATGTGTGTGGACCAATGAGTGTGTCGGCGCGAGGTGGATATCATTATTTTGTTACTTTCACAGATGATTTGAGTAGATATGGGTATATCTATTTGATGAAACACAAGTCTGAAACTTTTGAAAAGTTCAAAGAATTTCAAAATGAAGTGGAAAATCATCGTAACAGAAAGATCAAATTTCTACGGCCCGACCGTGGAGGAGAGTATCTTAGTTACGAGTTTAGCACACATATGAAAGACTGTGAAATAGTTTCACAACTCACGCCTGCCGGAACACCACAACGTAATGGTGTGTCAGAACGTCGTAATCGTACTTTATTGGATATGGTTTGATCTATGATGTCTCTGACTGACTTGCCACTGTCATTTTGGGGTTATGCACTGGAAACCGCTGCATTCACTTTAAATAGGGCACCATCTAAATCTGTTGAAAAGACACCGTATGAATTATGGTTTGGAAACAAACCTAAGCTGTCATTTCTCAAAGTTTGGGGATGCGATGTTTATGTGAAGAAACTTCAACCAGATAAACTCGAACCCAAAGCGGAAAAATGCGTCTTCATAGGATACCCTAAGTAAACGATTGGGTATACTTTCTATCACAGATCCGAGGGCAAGGTCTTTGTTCCCAAGAATGGATCCTTTCTTGAGAAGGAGTTTCTCGCGAAAGGTGTGAGTAGTCGGAAGGTAGAACTCGAAGAGGTTATTGAACCTTCTCTTCATGAAATGGCGAGTAGCGCAGCTCCAGAAGTTGTTTCGGAGTTGACTTCACCTAATGAAGAGAGAGCTATTGATATTGATCATGAAACTCCGAAAGAGGACACTACCAAACCTCGCAGGTCAAGCAGGACACGTTTAGCTCCTGAACTGTACGGCAATCCTGTTATGAATTTCATAATTGATGAAATAGATGACCCTGCGACGTATGAAGAAGCGATGATGAGCCCTGATTCCAACAAATGGCTAGAAGCCATGAAATCCGAGATGGAATCCATGTACGAAAACCAGGTTTGGACCTTGGTGGACTTACCTCATGATCGAAAGGCCGTTGAGAATAAATGGATTTTCAAAAGAAAAACTGATGCTGATGGTAATGTAACCATCTATAAGGCTCGACTTGTCGCAAAGGGGTTTCGACAAATTCAAGGAGTTGACTATGATGAGACATTCTCTCCCGTAGCGATGCTTAAGTCGGTTAGGATTATGTTAGCAATTGCTGCATAATTCGATTATGAAATATGGCAGATGGATGTCAAAACTGCGTTCCTCAATGGTAATATTGAAGAAGAGTTGTATATGATACAACCTAAGGGTTTTGTCGATCCTAAGGATGCTGATAAGGCATGCAAACTTCAGCGATCCATCTATGGACTGAAGCAAGCATCCCGGAGTTGGAATCTCCGCTTTGATGAGGTGATCAAAGAGTTTGGATTTGTCCAAACTTATGGAGAGGCTTGTATTTACAAGAAAGTGAGTGGGAGCAATGTGGCATTTCTGATATTATATGTGGATGACATATTATTGATTGGAAATGATATAGATCTTTTAAACAGTGTTAAAAGTTATCTAAACAGCAAATTTTCGATGAAGGACCTTGGTGAAGCTTCATATATATTAGGCATTAAAATCTATAGAGATAGATCAAGGCGCCTAATTGGGCTATCGCAGAGTACATACCTTGATAAGATATTAAAGAAGTTTAATATGGACGGAAGTAAGAAGGGGTACTTACCTATGTTGCAAGGCAATACATTGAGTAAGACTCAAAGTCCGGCTACGGCAGAAGAAAGAGAGATAATGGATAAGATCCCCTATGCCTCAGCCATAGGCTCTATAACGTATGCCATGCTATGTACAAGACCGGATGTGGCACATGCTATTAGTTTGACTAGTAGGTATCAATCTGATCCAGGTTCGGAACACTGGATATCGGTCAATAATATCCTTAAGTACTTGAGAAGAACTAAGGATATGTTTCTTGTATACGGAGGTGAAGAAGAGCTAGTCGCTAAGTGTTATGTCGATGCTAGCTTTGACACTGATCCGGATGACTCTAAGTCTCAATCCGGATACGTATTTCTCTTGAACGGAGCAGCAGTTAGTTGGAGGAGCTCTAAACAACCTGTGGTGGCTGGATCAACAACGGAGGCGGAATATGTTGCTGCTTCAGAAGCAGCGCAGGAAGCGGTTTGGATGAAGGAGATCATAATGGAACTAGGTGTGGTTCCTAGTGCGTTGTACCCAATGGTGATCTATTGTAACAATAATGGAGCCATAGCCAACGCCAAGGAACCAAGGTCTCACAAGAATTCCAAGCATATTAAGCGCCGGTTTCACTCCATCCGCGAGCATGTCAAGGATGGAGATACAAAGATTTGTAAAGTGCACACGGACCTGAATGTAGCAGATCCGTTGACTAAAGTACTCCCTAGGGCAAAACATGATCAACACCAGAACTCCATGGGTGTTAGATTTATCACTATATAAACTAGATTATTGTCTCTAGTGCAAGTGGGAGACTGAAGGAAATATGCCCTGAGAGGCAATAATAAAGTTGTTATTATGTATTACTTGTATATGATAGATGTTTATTTTGCATGCTATAATTTTATTGATAGGAAACATCAATACATGTGTGTTTAATAAACAAAAAGGGTTCCTAGTTATGCCTCTCTTATAGACTAGCTTGTTGTTTAACAAGATGTTGTTAATAACAAGGTCACAGCATTTGTGAAATGATGTGATGAACATTCATCCGAAGTATAGCATTACGATCAAGTCATTATGTTTATATTGCTATAACACCATACGAAGTAATCTTTATCCTTAGACCATGAGATCATGTTAATTGCTAACACCAGAAGAGTATCTTGATAACATCAAACGTCACACCGTAACAGGGTGACTATAAAGATGGGTTCAGTACTACGAAGGTGTTATGTTGAGGCTCATGGATCAAGAGTGGAATTTGTCAATCCAGATGACGGATAGATATACTCTGGGCCCTCTCGGTGATATCACATTAGGATAGCTTGCAAGCAAGTGATGTGATCACTAGAATGTTATATCACGGGCACGAGAAAAGAGTGCATGTCGGAAACGAGATCAAACTAGGTATGGAGATACCGATGATCGAATCTCGGACATGTAATATATCGAGAGACAAAGGATTTAGTTACAAGCGTTAAAGGTTCTCACGATCATAGGAGTCATCGTTGAATGTGTAGGAGTCAGTACGGATCTCCAGGTCCCGCTGCTGATTATTGATCGGAGAAGGGTCTCGATCATGTCTGCATTATTCGCGAACCGTAGGGTGGCACACTTAAGAGTTACCGGACACCATTTTGGAGCATATATGTTTCAGACGAAAGAATTGCAAAGCGCAGGAATTGTTTCAATAGAAACCGGAAATTGTTTCGGGTGAAATTGTAGAAGGTGGTTCTGCATGTGATATTAAAATATTGCAAGGGGCTATATGTAAATGTTTGTTAATTAAAGTAATTAACAAAATTCTGAATAAATTTAATAAAAAGAGTTTTATTAAATGAGAGAGCATTAGATTTGGAGAAATTTAATGCATTTAAAGTGGAGACTTTAAAAGGGAATGTGAAGAGGCATTTTAATGTGGAGGGGTTACCACCACACAAATGGGGGAGGTGAGGGGTCACCCCCCATGCCCCGGCCATGGAGAGAGGGGGCACCCCCCTCCTCCTATAAAAGGTCACCCATTCCCTCCTTCATCCTCACACCTCCTTGTGAAGGATCTCTCTCCTCCTCTAGAATTATTCCCCCATGGTCTCGGATTAGCGAGATACATGTTCCCGGTGGTATTTCGTCTGGAAGGAGTTGCTGCTTCCGCTGGATCGCTGGAGCGAGGAGGTGGAGGTTGTCCGGTGGCTTAAACGTGTGTGCGAGTGCGGATGCGCTGCTGAGTTGCGGCGCTCGGACTTCCTCACGATCTTGAGATCGGCAAGTGTACGACTACATCAACCATGAGTTTCTACTCGTTAACAAAGCTCGTTGTCTTCGAGGGTAAGTTCTCCATGGATGTATGTCCACCTGTTGCTTTGTATCTAGTAGATAGATCTTGGCGTGTAGTTCTCATCGTAGGAATTTTTTTGTTTTCTATGCTGCGGACCTAACAGGGTTGTGTCTGCTCCAAGCTACGGTGTCCTCTCCGTTGGATCCTCCCAGCCCTTATATGAGAGTCTGAGTCCCAGAGTCCAATACGGATCAGTTATAACGTTGATTACATTTATCAGACTATGTCGGTTTGTATCTCTATCTTGATTAACGCGTATGGTTCCCGGGCTTTGGATGCTTCTAGGACTCTTTATTTATTTGTGGGCCTTGGGCCGTAGTCTAAGTATGTACCAGGTATACCAATTATAGGAACCCGATAAGTCATACCCATGTTAGTATCTCTCGAGACTCCATCCGAATTGTAGAATCGGGTTTAGTCTCAGACATTTTCGGTGTATGGACCTGAAGATTTATTCGAGTAGAACTTTTTATTTGTAGATATTCATGTCATGGGGATTTTGGTAACACAAGTATGGTGCATCCGACTGATCGGAAACCAGTTAATTGCTCTTGGGCAAAAACATTGTGAACCTACTTCGAACTCAAGTCCCCGGACTCGAATTCGATATATACTGGCTTAGTTCAGCTCGGGCCATGGATGTCTTATTGAGTATGTAATTCCAGGATTATATTTTATGGATACGCAAAGCATCAATAGGGATTTTTCATCGTATCGTGTATGCGCATAATAACTAGCAGAGCACATTCTGGTGCGTTAACTAGGCTTGACATGACAGATCCTAGGGTCTTACCTTCATGTCGAGGGACACGATATTCATACATATTATCGCAACGGACATGGTCCGTGAATTTTTGAGAATTTATCAACTGCCTTGTTTGGCTGTTGGAATTGCTGAAGTTATCGGCTTGTTTGTTTATTTTTGGTTAGCACTCGGGATGAGAGTAGACGTCTGAGGATACATTTGAGTAATGCTCATAGGTTTCGTCTCTATTGGAGGATTTTGTTTGTAGCGGGTGCACGGCCAGCGATCCTCATGGGAGTAGCCCCTGAGGTTATAGTCGAATATTTGTATTCGAGTGTAGACTCAAAGCATCTTCATGCGAGGAGGTACTCGAATCGGGTCTTGTTTGTATTGACATGATTGTGCGTTTTATCGGTTCTATCCATAATATTTTTATTGGGTGCAAGGTTAGTGCTCCAGTTGAGAGTAGCCCCCGAGGCTATGTTCGAATGCTTGTATTCGAGCATAGGCTCAAGTCTTTATCTGAGAAAACAATACGACTCGGGTATTGAAGTTTGCTTTCTCGGATTCTTTAGTTGAATCTGAAGTTTTTCCATTGCTTTCTATGATGTCATTGTTGATGATAATGGTGTGTCTTAGTCATGTTCAAGTGCTCCTGGTGAGATGTTTCAGTGGTGATTGAATATGGATCTTGATATATTTTTGTCAATGTCTGTTGTGGTTGTATCCTTTGTGAAACCTTTTCGTCAGAGTGATGCTCGTTGGGCTTAATCAGCTACTCGGATCAAAGCGTATTTCGTGGCAAAACTGAAGAATATAGATTGCTTCAACTGAGCCCCCGAGTATCGGGTGTGGCAGAAAGTGAAGTAATGAAATTGAGGCTCAGTTGTCACTCTTGATCTACTCTTGATCCACTAGCCTCAACTAACACTTTCCAAGTACCTGACGACACCTTTATAATCAGACGTTTTATGGAATCAAAGTACCTTTCTGGTGAAAGTGATTGACGTTATCTCATGGTCTAAGGACATTGAGTTACTACGAATGTGATAGCAATATAAACTTGAGGACATGATCGTATTGCTACATCTACTTCGGGTAACTGTTCATCATACCATTCTCTAATGATATGACTCTGTTATTAACAACATCCAATGTTCATGATCAGGAAGCCTGTGATCATCAGTTAATCAATAAGCTAGTATTAAGAGACGCATTACTAGAAACCTTTTCTGTTTATAAATCACAAATGTATTAATGTTTCCTATTAACACAATTATAGCATGAAAAATAAACATTTAATATAAACCCAGAATAGCATAATAACCACTTTATTATTGCCTCTCGGGCATATTACTTTCATGAAGTCCATATGAACACGGACTCCAAGCGTACATGACAAGGAAAGCTGAACACTGGAGTTCAGATCTAACATGTAACCTACTCGGTCACGGTACCAAAGATGTAGCCTCTCATATAAAAGCTAGGAGGGGCCGTCGAGGAGGGGATATACGACACAACAAAACACAACACCCATAGCATACGCCAAATCTAATCTGCGTATATACCGTCATCTCGGCGACATTGTAACCTTCGGTTTCACCATCAATCAAGAACAGACAAGCAAGAGTAGGGTTTTTTTCTCCGGGGAACTAAACCTGGGTAAACCTCGTGTCCTCGATTTGTTTGTCTATTAGCCGACAAAGTCTCCAGTGCGCCGTTCATTCCTAAAACCAAAGTCCATAACGATAGGCATTACCGTGATCACACCACATCACATCCACCCACATGAATGAGGGAGAGGTGGGGGAACCCATCTTGGCCGCCGGCCATGGCATGGGGCTACCCTCCTATAAAAGGATCCCTCCTCTCCTCTCACACTCACACCTCCTCATGAAGGATCTCTCCGCCCTTCTAGAATATTCCCCATGGCTTCGGATTAGCGAAGTACATGTTCTCGGTGGTTTATCTGTAAGGATTTGCTGTTTCCACTACTTTGCTAGAGCGAGGATTCGTAGGTTGTCGGTGTGCTAGACAGGTGTGCGATCCGGATGCACTGCTGCTTTGCGACGCTGGACTCCACACAATCTTGAGATCGGCAAGTGTACGACTTCATCATCCACGAGAATAAATCTCGTAACACTATTCGGTCTTCGGGGGTAAGTTCTCTATGGATGTATATCCACTCGTTGATTGTATATAGGTGGATAGATCTTGATGCTTAGTTCTTCATATCATAGATTTTTTTTGTCTTCTATGCTGCGACAACAAAAATATAGCCAGTATAGCTAATGATATCGCTCTCTTGTCCTCTTTTAAATGTTCTGATTAGAAGAGCATGTGTTACTACCTGTTTTGCAAAGAAAGATTGCTTTATGCGAAAGTAAATTCAAAGAAAGCCTTTCTAACCTTACCATATAACTAATAGGTTATCTAAGTCTTGCAGAGTATATTCTGTACTTAGCCTTCGTTGATATTTTTGCAGTAGAATATGTTTTCCCTTGGAGCTGATTGTTTACGACATCGAAGTCGACAAGCAGCTTGGGGTTCCTAGAAGACAATTTGGAAACTATGGACTAGGACGTCACAATTATTTTTCAGGTCTTAAGCCATTTGTTAAGTTTGCTAAGTCTAATAGCATAATTTTCTTCTGATTGTGGTCAGATGTATGTGGTTAGTGACCTCTACGTGTAATATTTTGCTTCTCTACTCTGTTATGAGTTGGTGCTAAAGAATTCAGAAGTATGATCACTCTTGTGTTACCGACTCTTTCGCTATAATCTCTTGACGAAGGTCTGGGATTTGCCTAGCCGAATTCCAGGGTGTCACATAAGTGGTACAATATACTCCTCTGTATTAAATTATTTTAGGATATGAAATATAATATTCCTTAGACAATAAATAAAATACATTTTTAAGATGGGAAATAAAATACTAAGTACCTTTTTATATGGAGGAAAAGAAAAGAGAAAATACCTTTTTTGTCCTCCATTCCTCGACCCGGGGCTGTGGCGCTAGTGGGCCTTAGCAGTTGCCCTTGCTATCAACGGGCCAGGCTTCTCACTACGGCTGGAGGCAGGAGGTACGCACACACCTTTGTCAACTAACGCAGCCAGCGAAAAGTGAAGTGGATCATCGAGTTCACAAAAGCCCGGCTCACTTTTCTTTCATCCAGTGAAGTCCGGTTCACTTAATTGTACAGCTACGTACGATATTGTTTCTTGAGATTACTTCCTGCCCAAAATCTCACTCCAAAAATAACACTCCCTCCGTCCCAAAATAAGTGACGTGAGTTTGTTTAGATTCGAATGTATCTAGACACGTTTTAGTATATAGGTATATGTGAATTTAGACAAACTCAAATCACTTATTTTAGGACTGAAAGAGTAGTATTTTGGGTTGTAGACTCGTAGCTCAGCGAGCACCCCACGTCCGGTGGTACCAAAGGCCAACCATTGCAAAGACCCACCGAGGCCGCGGGCGGAGTGTTTCTGTGCTGACACGTGTCATGGGTGTACTTTCAAAGTGCAACGAGCGTACGTAGATGATGCATATGAACACATTTTTTTTCCGGGGATATCAACACGAATTTAGTTGGGCAAAATAATGGCATAACTTTCAAAGCAACAACATCGTATTTTTGAAACACAAAGTGACTTTAGAGCATCTCGACTCATCCACCATACAGCGTCCGGCGGTAACCCGTATGAGGATACCGGATGCTACTCAGTGACGTCCTCAATACTAAAGATAGTTGGGAGGCTGCCGGGTGGGCCCTTTAAGCCAAAAGTAATAGCCGGTGCCCCCGATTGCCTCCTTATGAGAGGGTGGGCTGGTGGAGCCGGATGATTATTGAGTCTCGGCTAGATGAAAATCTTATTTGGGGGGGTGGGGGATCGCCTTGGAGTAATTTTCCGCGCTGGGCCGCCCAAAACCGATTGGGACGATGGAGTGGAGATGCTCTTACTTCCGAAAGTTCATCGCATGCGTGCTAACAAGTTGCAACATGGACATACTTCTAAGTACATGCCTCGTACTTCTATGTAGAGAGTGTGTACTTCGTAGTACAGTAGAGTAAAATAACAATACGAAGTATACTATATTGAAAACAGACACTACAACAACACTCGGGCTCTGATAGACGGTTATAAACACCGAGACACATGCTTAAACACTACACTCTGGTTTAGGTGGCAAATAAAAGCAGCCGGAAATAAATATGTCGGGGTAAGTGAATGCGCGGAACTTTTTCATGTGGCATGTCGGATCTGACGTGCGATTTGTTCCACGGCAGTAGAAATTTTAGTGTCATATTGTGATAAGGTGTGGCACAATATTTTGCTAGCTTTGGTATAGTTTTTGCCGCCAAAAGCTTTAATCACAATCCATGCTAAACAAATTAGTTTGTTCACGCCATACAAATCAAAATTCTAATTAGATGTAATTTTTTTCTTTATGGGATTTGGGCCCTCTCTATTCGTTCCTCCAACATAAAAGAAAAACAAACAAATACTACCACGCTACAAAGAAATGAGAACTACCTATCATAATCTAACTAAATCCCTATTTTGAGTGCCTCCCTATTCTGGACGATATTCCCCACATCATGATGGGGTAGAATATCTCGAGGGTGTTGCTGGCCTGACTACCTTCTTTCGAAAGGTGGATCTTCACGGTGCCGATGACCTCACTGTGGATCTAAGAAAATGATCCGATATTGTGGACATGGGCGTCTGTAAAGTAGAACATGTGTGGTGGACAAGGGCGACAGTAGAGGGGGTCCTTAGATGGGATGAACCCCAAACATGTAGGTCAGAACACCGGTGGAGGACTTTGGCACGCCTAGAGCATGTCACGCTGTAACAAATAGAGAGAGAGATATGGTGATGCGATCTTGGGATCGTAGTGGAGAGAGAGGAGTGATGCGTGATCAAGGGTTCAGAGAGAGGGTACTGGTTTGAGATATGGGTAGGGAGTGGAGAGGGTGGAGTGCAGCGCTTAGTTAGAAGGTAAGTGTTCCCTTTATTATATAGGATTTCTGCGAGATCTAGGGTTAGTATTATGGGCCTCGCTTGCTCAAAGGCCCCATAGGCTATAGTGGGCTAATTAGTAGGTCATTTGTGGTTAAACACACTAGTTAGTTAGCAAGACCACTCTCTCATGATTCATAACAAAACTGATAAAACAAAGATTGATGTCCCAAAAATAATAACACTAGATTGTTTCGGCTAAAACTGCTATCCATATCGTTCCGATTCTTTTCGGCCATGGGATGATGCCGAGAAGGACACACGACAATGTTGCAACAGAGCCCTTCTATCATGTGAGGCAGAACCCGCTGTAGGCTAGGGCAAAAGATTCTAGACCGGATACAGGTGTACCGTGTGCCATCGTACCCCGTGTCATAGACCGGTGGGCTACTCACGCGAACTGGGCAAGACCACACTCTATTAGAGGTGTTCCCGTCGCGACACGCCTCCGCACCAGCCGGGTGGCAGGGCCCACTAAGAGCCGACGTGGCGTCGTGATCCCATGTTGCATGCGAGTCCGCACGGACATGGGGCCCACCGAGAACCAACATGGCGGCGTTAGCCCATGCCGGGAACGGTCCCTCGCGGTCACGAGACTCGTCGAGATCCTACGTGGCGCCATGAGCCCATGCCGGCCGTGGTTTTTCGCATCGTGGGCTAGACAGGAGCCAATGTGGCGTCGTAAGCCCATGTCGTCTGCGGATCTCCGCGGTTTCTAACGGACTCGGGACCCGTCCAGGGATGATGTGGCGGTGTGAAATCGTGGACATCCGCAGATGACATGGTCTTACGACGCTACATTGGCTCTTGGCGGGCCCCACCACCCGGCGGATGCGAAGGCATGTCGTGTTGGGAATGCCTCTCACCATGCACTTTCCTACCTGCGTACGCTTATGGCGGGCCCATGCCACGTGCAGTCCACTGTCTAGTGACGCGGGGTACGACTGCGCGTATTACACTCATCCGCGGTATTGAACTGGGTCGCGTTTTTTCACGGTCGTGGGGCCAGTGAGGAGCCAACATGGCGTCGTAAGCCCAAGTTGTCCGCAAGGACCTGGGGCCGTACATAACAAATGTGCCGATGTAAGCCCATGCCATCTCTCACCATATGCAGTAGACGTCGTGGGTTCTCGCGGGCGGAGAGACGCACTAGCACCGCAGATCGTAGACATCCGTGGATTATCGCGGTGGACAGACGACCTGACAGTGTAGGTTGTACGTGTGTACGATTTCTCTCGGCGAGAACGTGCGCTGGTGTACAGCTGCCAACGTAGACTTTAGGTTTAGCGGGTTCGCTATTAAATACGTTTCGCGTCTTCTTCCCTCTGTAACCCATGACCTAATATTTCTTCTCTCCCACGTTCGCCCTATTTTGCCTTTTTCGGGTATCCCTCAGCGATAAGCTCCTTCAGGTGCTCCGCAAAAGGGTCAGAGCCCTTCCACACTCCCTTGTGGGATTCAACCTCCTCCTCCACAGCTTTGAGCGTCTCCCTTTTTTGGTCATCGCCGATGGTTTCGCCATGGCGGAGACAGAAATCATCACCCCCTCCGGTGGGATGGAAACTCCCTTGGATGGTTCCTTGGGAGCCGCTGCCGTCGATGGGATATTGCGGCTGCTCGCCATTGGGTTGAATTGGAAGAAAAAAGAAGGTGGTATTTTCTCTATTAGAGTTTTCTCGCTGGGAGCTCGAAGAGGCGCTTGGCGATAGGAAGAAGACGATGCGGGGAAGAATGCAGGTAAAAGAATTGTCTTTGGCCACAGTAACTATTTATGATCCCTCGCATCAAGATTCGTGCGAAGACGATTTAACGGTCGTAGCTTTTATGACGTGTGTGCGAACATGCGCGGTAATTTCTCCATGTCCTCCGTTTGCCACTTAACGTTTCGGATTTCACGCGTCGGAAAATTGCTAATGATTAACCGCTGCCAAATGTGAGTTTCAAGGAGGCGTAGGCTGTAGCCTACGTCACCTTACTGATAGTGGTAGGGGAGTAGTCATGTCTGAAGATTCCGGCGTTGGCGAATACTATCCGACTATGGAAGGGAAGACTAAAGACTTGAATATTCTCTGCCTTACATATTGAAAACGGAGAAGATTGAAGGGTTCTTTGGGAAGATTTCGAGATGTTGCTTGATGAATTGCTAGCATCACCTAGACGGAGCATTCAACATTGAAGGGCAAGACGGCGTAAGATCTCAAAGTCCTCCTGAGGCTATTGTTGGGGATATGCTAAATGGGTATCACGATAGCATGTCTCTAATCTGGCTGACCCGGTTGACCCACAGTTGGTAGTAAGGCCTATAGACTGCTGGGTAGTCCAGTTAGACGATTTTAGAAGGGAGACCCATGCTGAAAGTAGGAAGGCTACGGTGCAGTTACCGACCAACCCAGAGCCTTGGGGTACAAGACACGAAGACTAGTTAGTATTAGTGTAGGATTTTGTTACATGTCCGGTAAGGACATTTCCCTGTAACCCTAGGTTTTGGCGCCTTTATAAGCCGGACATGTGAGAGCCTTTAGGGCACGATTCATAACACCTCGTACAGCGAACCGATCTCTGTAACTTGGCGTATTACCCACTGTTCAAAAAATCATCCAATATGCCGATTTATCGACTGATTTATCGCTTATCACTAGCTGACCGATAAGCCGAGTAATCAATTTATCGCCCGATAAACCGATTTATCGTCCGATAAATCGGCCGATACACCCAAAAATCACTAATTTCAGGCTGACCGAGAAGTTAACGATAAACGATATCCTCAACATTGGTATTACCATTATAGTGATTTATAGCAGGAGTAGGGTTCTGCCACCATTGTGGGACCTGAAACTGGGTAAGCTATGTTACCTCGTATCCGTCAACTCACCGCCTCCCCCCACCTCTCTAAACACGCTTTGTGAGGACCCCTCCATGGCGTACTCGTCGTCAATACCACGACAGAGGGTTTGTGTTGCACTATAAGGTTTTGACCACTGTAGCGGGATCTTCTGTTTCTTCTTCTTCTTCTTTTTGTTGTAGAGTTGTGAGCATCCGTAATGTTTTTAGAACATTTTTTTGTTGCAGATGCGGGATGTAATTGGTATCTCCGTGATACTAATATTATCTTTGTCAAAGAAAAGCAAACGATAAAATATTAAATTCCCATTCTTTTTTCTATTCATTCAAGCTCTTCGATGTTGAAGAAGAAAGTTTTAGTTACAAAATCCAACCGTCGGGCGGAATAGTAAATTCTTATCTCTATTTATTCAGGCTCTTTGGCGTCGAAGAGCCGCCAAAACAGTACCAGCTCTCTTAAGATCCTAAGCTAATTAGTTCAGCCGCCACTGCGAAATGTTAATTGTAGATCATTCAAAATGTCTTTTCCACTGGTTTAGAGCGGGACACACAGAGGGATTCCATAGGAAGTGACGCCATGGATCACAGCAATGTACGTACGCCATGGACAGACAGTACTACGTCCTACACAATCTATGTGGGATACCTTAAAGAATGTATGTTACATCATCTCTCTTGCTTGCACTGCATGCATGGGTTCAATCACCCATACACCATGGTCACCCCTCTCTCTCTACAAATCATTCCATCCCTCTCTAGTAGAGATAGGGGAGTGTGTGTGTGTGTTGTGTGGGTGTGAGTGCATGTGCATGTGTTTGTGCTTTATTCTCCCAAAGGGGGATACAGAACTGGTCTCTGCTGGGGGGTGGGGTGGGGTGGGGTGGGGTGGGGTGGCCTAGGCCTTCGAGAAAGCAAAGCAAACCGCAAAGCAAACTATGCACAGCGCAAAGCAGCAGGGAGAATCTGATTCCCCTCCCAGAGTAACATGCGCGTACCGATGCAATACTATGTGAGATCGATCGACCATCCTCGACGTACGCATCCATGGAAAATTCCAGATCTTGCTACGACCGTACAGTTCCCATACGCACCTAGCAGCCTGTATATCACACCACTACCTAGTAGTAGCTACTGTCTTCTTTCCCAACTACTACTAGTACTCGTTGAAAAAAACCAACCGGCAAACCGAATTCTAGGTCGGACCGGCGATTTTATCACGAGCCGACAAAAACCAGGAGGAACTGTCTGTGCTCCCGAGTAACCAACTAAGCCAACTTGTGCTTGTGAATTCATATCAAGTTAGTAATACTCATATGTTGGCAAACCACGGTTAAACCGTGAAGCAACGGGTGGACCGGTTTGTCGGGTAAACCGATGGCTCGGTCACCGGTCTGGTTTTTTCACACTATCCTATCCTAGTACTACTACATTCTGTTTCTCTCTCTCCTCTCTCATGGCATGGAAGTCTTGTGGTCATCTCTCTCTCTCTACACATTCTATCGTACGCTTCTTTAACTTTTGGGCAGTACCAGTCTTGTTGCAGCAGCTTGTGCTTTTGGGGCGCACCGTTCGGTCCATCGCTACTATCCAAGCTACAACAACACTGTGAAATAACTAGTGCAGCTCTGCCTTCTACCCTTCTCTTTCCCAGTGTTCCCAAACTTCCATGTAACCGATAATCTCCATGCATACACAATTCTTTCCAACCATATGAACCTTTACTATACAGCCATACCTACTTAACATTAGTGATGCATGCACACATGAAGAGTAGATATCTCTCGTCAACTCACTCTGTTCAACCTATTATGTAGCACGAGAGAGTGAATTTTAAGAACATGGGTACTCATGTACCCGTTTATACTTATCCGGCCCCTAAGTTACATTAGTTGTCCGATTCTAAGTTGCGGACAATTCGGGAGGAGGGAGGCTTCTTTCAAGCTATTAATTTGGAACTTGTCATTTTTTCCCAAGCTACATTAGATTTCTAGTGGCACACATGTACATATGTGCATGTCCTCTACATGCAAATATTTCTTCCCAAAATTTTATCTCCATGAAGGACTGATCGTGCGGGAAGTATTATCCCATGGCACTAACCGAATCAAGATCGGTATGTGTGTGTGAGAAATCTATATATCTTGACGTTTCGTACGTCGTTCTGTCACCACTGTAAAAGGAGGGGAAAGGTAAAGGGTAAAAACTAAAGAACCGACCTTGCTGCTTTTGAACGGCCATCTTTGACTAGTCCCTCTGGCAACCTTGATCAACATGGCAATGCTAACACTAATTAATTGCATTTCTAGCATAATTAGTAGAGAGATTAATTTAACTATAGATAAATCGATCTATCAATGACATTGCATGTTAATTTAGAGCCACGCATGATGCAACCTTCATGCATAACCTATGTGTTTCTTTTTTAAGACCTATGTGTTACTTATGCATGTATGTCATCTTCACTTTGATTTTATTTTTCTTTCTTCGAATTCTTACACATGTTCATTTCTAGCTAGCGAGCGAACAATTAGTTGTTGCTAGAACAATTTAACTACTTGCACATGTTGCAAGAAAAATGCATGCATGGGAATCCTTCCATGAACTTAAAAAACAAATGAAAACGTGTGTTCACAAATTTGCACCATAGAATATATTATATAGTACAAGCCACGGATGAACATATACATTGAAGAACTATATATCGAAGAGAGAATTCATATATAACATGAGTTTTTAAACAACAGCGGTACGGTACACACATAAGTTCAACCCGAATGAAACCTAAAATAAGAAGAAGAAGTAGAAGAAACGTAGCAAATGATCATGCTAGCTAAACTAGCTAATTAACACTAATACTTGTCCATGATCATTAAGCAAGCAAGCACACACCACTATCCATATCCTCCATGATCTCTCCTCTAGTTCTTGAATGAAACACATTGCAAAGCAAATGCAAAGCTTTTATATATCTCACACCATCCTCCTCCAAGCCCACATGCATCTAATAGCTAGCTAATTGTAGGATTAATCCGAGCTCGCAGCATTTGGTTAGCTTAGCTCGTTACAAGAGATGGTTACCTGTGGCGGTATTGGAGTAGGAGCTTGTGTATCCATTAGTGAGATGATGATCACCACCACCGTACATCATGCCGATGCTGCCTGATCTTGGGTAGCCTCCTTCTCTCTTCGTTGCCATCATTGCACGGAACTGATGGTCTGCACGGTCGTCTTCGCCGTTGCCATGGCCGCCGCTGTCTAGGCCTAGGTAGTGCAACATCCCCGGCATCGCCATTGCCGGCGCTGCAGCTGGTGCCATCGTGTGCTGCTGGTCGGCCATCGCGTGGAAGAACGGGAAGCCTTGCATCTGCTGCGCTCTCCACTGCTCCAGACCAGCCGCCGCGGCGGCGCCGCCTACAGGGTAGAAGCCGGACGGTACGTCCATGGAGGACGGCTTCCCCATCCCCGAGAAGGTGGAGCCGAGGCTCATGGCGTCGAAGTCGGCGAGGCGGAGCAGCGGCGGCAGCAGGCCGGAAAGGTTGCCGCCGCCGCTGCTCAGCATGGCCGGGAGAGCGGGTGCCGCGTTGCCGTTGGCCGTGGCTGCGGGGGTGCAAGCGGACGACGTCGTGGTCGTCGAACCACCCGAAGCGGCGCCGCTAGCCGCCGGTGCCCCCGCCGCGGCGGCCTGTTTGGGCTTGGCGCGCTTGGCGTGGCGGCGGTACCCGCCGCCGACGGGGACGTTGCGGAGCGCGCCGCCGCGGGTCCAGTAGCGTCGGCAAGCGCGGCAGAAGTGGCGCGGCTGGGTGAGGGAGTAGTTGTTGAAGTAGCAGAACTTGGTGTTCCCGGAGTCGCAGCGCGGGCACTTGAGCCCCTGCTCCGGCAGCGGCACGCGAGCAAGCCGCGCGCGCTCCGACATGGACATGGGTTTCGCCGGCCCCATCGCCTGCCCACCGCCGCTCCCGCCGTCGCCGCCTTCCGAAAGGGCTCCCTGCTGCATGATTGACGGCTGGTGGAGCTCAAGATTATTACAGCTGCCGTCGCCGGCGCCGGCGCCACCACCACCACAGCTGACCGCCGCGATCTGCTGGTGGTGGTGAGCATGCTGCTGGAAATCCAGCTATAGATCAGAAGAAAGAACCAGAATTTAGTCTAAACATTTGGCCAAGAATATACCAAGATATATATGTAGTGCTTGAATCAGAATATATATCGTGAGAACTAACTGGTATTATTCTCCCATTTTGCATCAATTTTAATACTCCTAACAGATTTCTCTTCAACTTTGCGAGAAAAGAGAGAGTGAACAAAATCTTGCGGAAAGAAAGGGGAATGATATTACCTGGTTATCGTTCCAGCTCGAGGAATCCAGGAAGGAAGGAGGGAAGATCATGGTGGTTGGTGGGTGGTGATGTTATCCGGAGAAAGTGAGTCTGCTTGTGCTAGCTAGGGTTTGGCAAGCTCTTGTCTTCTCCTTTCCCTTGTGGAGCTCGATCGATCTCTCGTTTTTGTTTTCCTTGTGGTGTGTGGCTAAAGGTTGTGCATGATAGAGGCTTGGAGGTAGCTAGTGGGGGATGAGAGGGCAAGGTAGCTAGCTAAGGCTCCTCCTCATGGTCCTCATGGGATTGGAAAATAATATATGGGAATCACAGAGAAAGAGAAAGAGGAAAAGGAGAGCGAGAGATGGGAGAGTGAGACAGGATTAGTGAGAGTGTGAGCGAGTGAGGTGGGATGAGGGAGAAAAGGAAGGAAAAGTAGACATGTACCTTCTATGTGGCCCAAGTTTTGTGATGCCGTCTCTGCTCTTGGGGAGGAGGAGGGACAACGTGCTGTTTCTTCGTGGTGGCAATAGGGGTGTGAGGAAACCTCTCGTGGTATATTAATTATGAGCCGCCGCTCGAGTTTGATTTGGGTTTGGGAAGAATTTGAATAGAACTGACTTGAGTTTGAATGCCCTAGTGCTTGAATTGAAAGATGCACCAAAATTTAACTTGTGTGCATTGTTTGTACTAGTGATCTCTATACAAGTCATGTTATGGCATGCCTTAAGTACCAATATCTAATCCTAATTTCCAACATTTCAGCTAGCAAGGTGACACACGCATTTGCTTTCGTAATTTCGATACACATTGTTATTTTGGATATTTGACATGGTCTGCATCATACAACTTTGATCAAACTAATATTTATGTAAAAGATTGTAATTATCATCATCATATTATGGAGACTAATTCATGAGTATAAAATCATATTATTTTTTATCAATATTTTTTTATATTAACTAGCATGGTGCCCTCACAAATGCGACGACATCATCTGAAAATTTCAAGAAAATATAACTATAATTCCATAGATACGTATAATATCTAGTTAGTGTGAATCCGGCTCTATAGTCATCATAAATTATCTGGTTGACCGGGTGGACTATTTTTATCATGTTGTCATAAAATCCGAGATGCAAATTCTCAGCCACCTTGTATCACGATACAATCCAAGAACCCAAAATATGTTTTCTCAGCTGCAAGGAGTTCAAGAATTGGGCACATTTGTTAATGGATATCCCATGCTCGGACTACTCCTTCCGTCCCCAAATATGTTGGGTATAGATTATAGTCAAAGTCATTTTTTAAACTTTGACCAAACATATGTGAAAAATTATTAAGGTCTACAATATCAAATATGTATTATTATTAGAAACATCGTGAAATATATTTTCTTGATGTATGCATTAGATATTGCAAAGATTGATATATTTGTCTTTAGACATGGTCAAAGTCTACAAAGTTAAGAAGTGAGCCGTGGAGACCTAGCCGCACAAATTAAAATCCTTATAGACGCAAATTTGGATTCTTAATATGTGAAAATCAAACTCGTTGTAGGGGTTTTACCACCGCTTTCCTTTAAAAAAAGTTTGCAACGAAAAAATGTATGCAACATATTTTGGAAAGGAGGGAGTCACTACAGGAATGCATCAAGACGCTGACGGCCTTTTCCTGTGCCGACGGCTTTTGGCACGACCCAGGCAGCTCAGGAAAAACCGCCGTCGACCTAAATAAGCCGCGGTGTAGGACACTCTGGACCGAGGGCAGCCGTTGGCGTAGGTAGGCCGTCGGTGTAGGGACTTGGCCGTAACGGCGATGTGACGGTGTCAGAACTATGGCGACAGCTATGCCCTCGCCATAGGTTTCACAGCTACGCCGACGGCAATGCCCCGGTATAGCTATTTCCTCTTTTACCATATTAATTTTAGAAAAATCATAAATCATTCTAATATAGAAATATAATAATAATATATCAAAATTTGCATAAAATAAGATCTATCTATCTACACTCAAATATTACACATTTGTGCTGAATAAAAATTAAGTAAAGCAGAAAAACATTAGATATACTTTCGTATAACACATTTAAAAGATATTCAAAATAGAAAATGTGGAATACCTCAAAAACTCCTACTACGGGGCAACCGGAGTGAATCTTGTGGTAAAATGGTCATATCCTTTGTTTTTCACTGCAAATTTAGCGAGGCTTAGTCCCGAGTTAAGAATCTTCATGCTCGCCGTTTTGACCATAGTTTGAAACAGGTATAAAAATTCAAAAATTATCCAAATAATGTAAAACCTTCACGTGGTATTATATTATGTGACATAGGTGCAAGGAAAAATTGTAAACTTGAAATATTGCAAATATCTCAAAAAAACCTTCTTAGAAATGAGCTATCATGTTCAGGTTTCATGACTTTCAGTCCAAACGACCAATGTTATGGCTAGAGTCGCGACATAGTTTGTGATAATATCCCCATATTATGCACATATGTGCTTCTTGGGATGTCAAATAATGTTGCAGGAGGAAGTTTTCTTTTTCGTCGCACCAAAAAGGCATTTTCCATTTTTCGAGTGCTAAAAATGGGATGTTTTGTGAAGCAACCACCAAATGAAAGATTCAAAATGGTACCATCCCATTTTTCAAAAATGCTAGACCACCTTCCATGGACAATGTCCCAACAGGAGTATCTTAAACCTTTCCGTCCATCCCTCGTGAAAAATACAAATTTCTATAGAATCAGTAGGAAGTAGGTCAGATTTGAACTACAAGTACGTGATATAATGCTCATGAGTTTTTGAAAAAATCATTTGTTGGTTCACAATATGATACTTCATCAGAGATCCACTGCATGTTTAGCGAGGCTCAATTCCGAGCTAAGAATCTGCATGCCCGCCGTTTTGACCATAGTTTGAAACGGGCATAAGAAATTTAAAAACAATCCAAACAATGTAAAACCTTCTACTCTCCCCTCCTAGGACGGAGGTGGGAGAGGGAGAGAGGAAGTTGGGGTTTGACTCCAACTACCCTCCGTTTGGTGTTTGAGAGAGAGAAGAACAGGGGAGTCCTACTAGGACTATCAGTCCTACTTCTACTCTCGTTGGGGCTTCCCTTGACCTATTTAAAGAGGGGCAAGGGTAAGGGAAAGGGCAAGGGCAACCTCTCGGTGCCCTCCTTCTTCTTATTGTGCTGGTGTCTTCGTCGTCACATGGAGACTTTCATCGCCATCGCGAAGTGCTGCGGAGTTCTACCTCCGGTTAGATCTAATCTAGCCGGGATTACAGAATCGCTGCCGGATCTTCATTTACACATTCCTTCTTCGATCATGTGCTTGATCACACCTCGATGCGGTGTCGTTGATATCGTGCGTGTGGACACCGGTGAAGGTTCTACGAGCACTAAAGTTCTACTAAAGTTCAAAGTGAACGATATATTCGATGGAATATACGCGTGAATGTAAATTTTTGGCAGATTTAGCTATAGAACTTTAGTTCATTCCGTTGTTCCAGTTAACAATAATAGGAATCTGTAAAATAATGGTACCTCTTAAAATTAGAATCTGTATGTGGTATTTTCATAGAGGTTTCTCCTATCTAAGGATAACCTTTCAAAACACAACTAGCCCGCGAGCATGAAATGTTGTGTTTTTTACCACGATGAGACAATCAAACATCTTTTCTTCAAATGCAATTTTTCCCATGCTATACGGTCAATTATTTGCATGGTTTCGAACTTGTATCCGCCTCGTAGTGTTGAAAATATTTTTGGGACTAGGTGATAGGAAACTGATCGCAAGTTTAGAAATCCCCATTCGGGTGGCAGCGCTAGCCCTGATTTCGTGGTCATGGCTCTGTTCAAATGAATCTCATGAAGTTGTACAGGATCAACTGGAGCCAACATGTGTATGCAGGAACAAGACTGCAGTGGCGGTTGAAGCTGTGCTAGCTAACTAGGGATGGCTGGAATGCAGACATTTTGGCGACAGTTCTGCGTGGGCATACAAGCCATTTTCCTAGGCTTGGGCTTTTTTGCTGTAGCTGTCTAGCTAGCTCCACTGTTCATGACAATTGACAAACAATGAATTGTCCGGCTTTTGACAATTTTATTGTCCTCTCCTCCTCCCCCTTTCCCTTTCCCTTGGTGTTATAAACAAGTAGGAGAGGACAATCATAACCACTACAGCATTTACCTGGAACTCGTCAATCCATCATGAATCTTTTATTTTGTCCCCTTGACAAAGCAAGTACATATTGGAAAGAAATTTTATTTTGTGTTACAGTGTGTTCTAACCAAACTGTGTTTACTCACACGTGTGATGTGATGGGTGCATCTTCGAGAGAGAGAGTAGAATATTTATATGATTTGGAGTGGTACCCCATCACTTAGCACTAATGAGGACCCCATTTTTCACACCATTAGCTAGCCTCTGCTCTTCAGCTCAGCATATATGTGAGGAAGAAAATATGTATGCACCGGAGGGGGTGTTTTGGCACGCAGCTGCTAATGAACCTATTATGAAAATTGTATAAAGAAAGTAAATTTTAAAATACAAAAACCTCTGAAAATAAAATTTCGTATGTATATCCAGATTCGTACATGAGTTTTTTTTTGGGAAAAACAACATAGTATGTGGCTTGTGTGAAAAGGACAAAAAACTGTCCATGAATAGTCACGTTAGAGCATCAAAAATTGCCTTTTTACACGGGACACAAATGAGTTCTTTGTTTCCAAAAACTTGTGCGTGAACCTAGAATATCGAGATGTACATGCGAATATTTCTTTTTGGATTTCTAACATTTTGAAGTGTGTTTTCAGACAATAGGTTTATATGCACCGTTAGCCGGATTGGATTTCCGGTATGCACCTATATCTAGTGTTGGCTGCCAAAAGAAATACTCCCATGTCCCAAAATAAGTGGCTTGGGTTTCTCTAGATTCATACGTATCTACGTCTAGATACTTCTAAATCTAGAGAAACCCAAGCCTATTTTGGGGCGGAGGAACTATGTAAACCTGGGGGCTCTGGCCGTGCTGGGCTGCAAATAGTAGTGAAGACATGCATATACATGATTGCTTGAAAACTAAATAAAGGCGATGAAGGGATGGGCGAATGGTGAGTTTGGAGCAGCCGTCGTGGTCGTCAGATTTATGCATGTGTGTATCGCTGTTTCGGATGGATCTGTCGTTTATCCTGTAGCCAACGACCATCCTAGCTAGCTTCCCTGCTAAGCCTACTTTAATTTTGTGTGTGCCAGTTGCTTCAGCAACAATTTTTTTGGTTATCTTAATTGAAGTCCTTACAAGTACACTTTGGGAGGACCGGTGCTTGCTTGTATAAAAATCACAAGTTAGCAAGAACAAAAGGAGAACATTCGACCGACTATCTGATGATCCAATGCATATGCAGTTTCTCCTCAGCCGTTAGCTTTTTCTCTCATTCTTTTATCATATGGAAAAGATATTCTAATTTTGTGAAAAATTTCAGATCTACTATAGAAGTTCAAAATAAGTACGAAACATGCCAAACATAATAGAAATTACATCGAAGTTTTTGGACCACCTAACGACCACTACGGCCACCAGAGCGAGCTATCAACTCGCCGTTGTCGCCGCTCCCCTATCAGAGTCGACTGACGTTGTTGATGACAGTCGGGAAGTCTTCACGCAGGTGCCTCTAAGGACCAGCGGCCTACAACCTAAGTCGTCACCAGTGAACTTTTCAATTGATTTGAATCTTCTGACACCGAATCTGTAGCTGACATAGACTGAACCAAGATCCACCACTCCATAAGATCAGAGATCGGACGATTTCCTGCTCTCCTCAACACAACCAGGGACATGGTCGTTGACGAGGTGGATGAGGAGACGGATATACCTTATTTTTTCCTGCACAACGCGACCATAGCCACCATCACGTCGTTTCCGGTTGACCAAACTCTACTTTTCAAGGACCTTACTACAGCGCCGAGGTCCCCACCCCCTCCCGCCGCTAGAGCGGTGGATAGAGGAGGCGGAGGCCCGTCGATTCCTGGAAGAAGACGCCAGAGACATGGCAGATGGTGGCGGCTGCTAGGGTGGAACCCTAGATCGCCGCCATCTTTTCACGTGAGAAGAAAATGTTTCATCCATCTGGAAAAGACACGGTGCTATCGAAACCGTAGAAAGTAGGAAAAAATACAAGTAACACTAGCCATAAGATAAGATAAGAGTAGGCAAAAAGGAAAATAAAATAGACAAAAGCTGGTGAAGAAAACTGACTATGAGAATCTAATTGTGATATCGACATAATAGGTTTGGCTTTCTAGCTTGTACATCAAGATTTCTTTTCAGGAAATGTTCATTGTGGAAGATATACCTATTATAAGGAACCTTGACCTATATATGCTTTTGATTATAGACCTCCTCCTTTAGATCTACCAGGGACATACTTGGTCGTGACCAGTCCACAGTGATAACAACGAGAGTACCGTCGATAGATGTGCGTCTGTACCTTGACGTGGACCAAGAAATTAATTAGACCGTATGTGCTACAGCAGTATGTGGTTTTCACGTAACCAATAGTGTGTACGTGCTTAACTATAGACATATCACTCGCACAAAAGAAAAACTATAGACATATCAACTGTTTCAGGAGAAACTTCATGAAGTGACGGACGGATGGCTTTTCATTCTCACGTCCAGATGTTTTCCACAAACAAGAAAATTCCTTTTGTGAAAATGATTTTTACATGATGGATGGACCTTCAAATAAAGGACCTAATAGTAACTATGCGCACGTAAATCACATCTACTAACATAACTAAACATGAAAAGTGCAGGTTTTCTCAATATTTTGAAACATAATTTCTTTTTTGCATTACATATCTTATTAAGTTTCATATTTTTGATGTGGAACAGAAGGGGAGAAAAATACCATGCAATCATTAGCTCGCATTTTACCAATCATCATAGAATTTTCATGTCAAATTTTAATCATTGTCAAAATAAAATAAAATAGCATGCATATCTTCAGAGAAAAAGCAGCTCTTTATTATTCATAGTATGTTCAGTTTGAGAATTTTTGCTAGTCAACATTATTTTTGTCCGTCAATATTAAAAAATTACTAATGTGTATAATATCAAACTGATATTGTTAGATATTTCACGACATATATATTCCACAGCATATAACAAATTTTATTTTAAACCACATAATTTCAAAATAAATAATGGTCCAAATTTACTTTGAAGACCATGAAATTATTTTAAACTACTTATATTGTGAATCTAATGGAAAATAGAAAAAATTTAATGTAACAAGATAATTTTATAAACATGAATAAACAAATATTTGCATATGTACAATATAAAATTGGAGGATAATACAAGACAATGAGAACAATTCAAACGCCATAAATTTATTAGTGATTGGGGAAATTTATAACATTTTCCCACAAATAATGATGGAGGACTATGACATTGGATTAAAGATTCTTGCCACTTTGGACGTCTCGGGTATTTTTTGTATTCGTATAAATTATGCACGGATATGTAACAAATGTTTGAGTCGGTTCAGGATATTTACCTTTCATTTTTCTATGTGCGAGATGTATATTTCAGCCAAAATTTATACATTCACCCATGTTTCAAGTAATGTATATTTGCAAAATTGTCAATAACTTCCTAAGACTCATGTGTATAAACTCAACTAGAATCATGCACATGCAATTGGGTGACACACCCAAATTTTCCTACTATGCGTGCTACCCAGTGCTGCGAAATTCTCCCTCCTTGAAAAAACAAGGAATAAGTTTCTTCTGCTTCTCTCCGGTTTAGTTTAACAGGCCTCCATGTGGTTTAAGAAAAAACTTTGACCAGAAATTTTGTCCGCAAATCTGAGATATGTCAGAAAACTATACCATTGCAAACATTTTTTGAATATGAATCCAATGGTATAGGTTTTATGGCATACATCTCATATTTTGTTGACAAAATTGATGGCCAATTTTTTTTTATTAAACGATGTGTGTGCCTGTTAAAATGAACCGGATGGAGTATCTTATTTTGAAAGGGAATACTTTTATGTATATTGCAAGGAAGATGCACACGCAGACTTAATTATTTTCACATGTGATTCTCATGCTCTCACTACTGTTACCATATAGTAATATACATGCCCGTATGGTAAGCAAGTTGTTAGCTTTGCAACAAGTAAATAACGAAGAACGAAAACAAAATCACAACAAGGGGACACAGATTTAACGTGGAAAAACCTCTCCAACAAAAAGAGGAAAAAACCACGGGCGCCAGCCAGCGAAACTTCACTATAACGGGGAGTATTTACACAACGCCGGGGATTTTCACAGATGCAACTTATCCTAGCCGACGGCTTATAAGAGGTATATATAACGGTGGTAACCTAGGTCATCAGCGATCCGCATCGGCCCAAGCCTCTGGTGACGGGCCTCGCTCCGCTCCGTCAGAAGTTAGCCTCCTTAATAGAATTTGGATCATACTTCAACAAACTCCACCTTGAGATAAATTCCTTCTTATAGCATCAACAACAATCATCTCCATTAACAAACAAAGAAAACACTTTCGGCGCCAATAGCCACTTGGGCTAAACAGTTATACCAATTAAGCTTGAGCATAGCTCAAACTTAGCAACAGGAACATGCTTTGTCATCGTATCAGCAGGATTTCATGAGTGCTTATCTTGCATACCTTTAGTCTACCTTGTGCAACAACATCATGAACATAATGGTACTTGATATCAATGTGTTTTGTTCTCTCATGGAACATCTGATCCTTAGTAAGGTAAATAGCACTTTGACTGTCACAGAACATGTTAATATAAGAATCATCCTGACAAAGCTCAACATACAAACCTTTCAACCAAACAGACTATTTGCAAGCTTCAGCAATAGCCATATATTCTGCTTTGGTTATAGATAGAGCAACAACTGGTTATAGCGTTGCCTTTCAACTCACGGCACATCCACCTACCGTGAACACATAACCTGTGAGGGGCCTCCTCTTATCCAAGTCGACAGCAAAATCTGAATCCACATAGCCTGCGAGTCCCTCACCAGTCTTGCCAAACTTCAAGCAAGCATTGGATGGGCCACGGAGGTACCTAAAAATCCACTGAACAACTTTCCAATATTGTTTACCAGGATTAGCCATGTAATGACTCACCAAACTCATAGCATATGATAAATCAGGGCGAGAACAAACCATGGCATACATCAAGGAACCAATAGCACTAGAATATGGAATTCGTGACATGTACTCAATATCTTCATCAGCACTAGGACATTGCAATGCTGACAATTTAAAGTGAGGAGTAACAGGAGTACTAACAGACTTTGCATCATGGATATTAAAATGTTGGAGAACTTCCTCAACATAACTTTGCTGACTAAGAAATAGCAACCTAGATTTTATGTCCCATTTAATTTCCATACCTAGGATTTTCTTAGCAGCACCAAGATCTTTCATCTCAAATTCACTACTTAGGTGTGCCTTCAAAGTAGTGATTTCTTTCATGCTCTTGGCAGCAATTAACATATCATCAACATATAACAACAAGTATATAGGTGATCCATGTAACTACCTCGGTGAATTATGCTCTTAGTTACAAGCCTGGATGAGCGGAAATGGTTAAAATAGTACGGTGGGGCCCAAATGCCACTCACAGGTAGACCTTTCGGCCGTCCTAACCATTTCCAAACATCGGGACAAGAACGAGCGGCATAATCGGCAGGCGAAGGGATCAACTACATACACAAATGAGTATGTATGCAAGCCACCATACAACAGTCCTCAGAGCCATTCCATCTAAAAGAAATAGAAATATTGCAACGCCATACGGCAAGATCCAAATATCCTAGATAGATATAATAGTTTAGGATATCTCCTCATACATCAAACATCAGAGTATCAGGCGGAAGGGGAAAACAAGATCCGAGTACGGATAAGAAGCAAATCGGCATAAGATGCCCCATAAATAAACACATCCCGCCCACAGATCTCACGGATCCCCGTTCCCGGAATCTCTACACCGAGTGATCGTTGCCAACATCGTCCGTCTCCTCCACCCAGTATCCGTCTTGCGAGCTTACCTGTTCATCTGAATCAAACAATATATCGTGTGAGACCCTAGGGGTACTCAGCAAGTCTTTATGCCTCTAAAGGGGACACAACCTGGGGTGACGCAATTGCAGCAAAAGATAATACCTCACAATTCTATAGATACTCGCTATCCATCCGCCTAACCAAAGATAGACGGATGTCCGTGAATTAATAACAACAGTTATAACGGTAATATTAACAGATACATCCTCCTCCTCGCTTACCAACGAGGAAGCGGACGAACAACCCCCCATCCGTTGGCAGTTTTATTATCCATTCCATGAGTGTTGCACTATTTACTAGTCAGGTACTTAGTCAAATTAAAAGAGGTACTTTAGTTATACTTGTCTATGATCGAGAAACTGTGCTCCAAGTCGTCCATAACCGCGGACACGGCTTTCAGAAAGTTTTACCCTGCAGGGGTGCACAAATAGCAACACACACTCGATCAACCTCGGAAAAACCAAATCAAAACCCAACGAGGCATTCACGACAAAGCGATCACAGGATTCAGAAATATTTCAGGGGGCCACCCCATTAAGCTACCCGCAACGAAGTTGGCCGGCTCCGAGACGGACTCAAGGTTTGCGTCAATGGCTGTAAACGACTGGGAACCCGAAAGTGTGACTGGGCTTGTCGATACCGCGAAAACACTCCGCTTACCTAAACAGTACAGGTGCTCCTCGCACAATCTTAAATAAAGCAGTAAAGCATGGCATAAGTACAGGATAGTAATAAAGCCCCAAACTACTTTGTGGCCCCAAGAAATAAGAATGAATCAAGCTCTGGCTCAGGGGGGTTCATAAGCCTCCCGGATGTGGATAGCGCGAATATTCAAGGAATAGGAATCAAGTACTCGGGATCCTACGGGACACAAGTGAGCATGAAAAACCAAATAGCAGATATTGCTCACCGGTGCCACTTTCATTAGTTATCCCATTACTACTCAGGTTAAGTTGTTTAGGTACCTCGTTATCCATCAGACACTCACATACCCTACACATGCTGTTCTACGACTCGCGTGGCTCAACCAACTCCTGTAGTAATGGCTCATGGGATGGAGGAACAAGCTTCGGTGGGGTTTAAATGTAAAGGCTATGCAGTACTTGGGATTCAGTTTAATGCAATCGCGACTCAATGATGCAAGAATAAGATAGAGGCAATAGGTACTATATGTATGCAAGCATGTGGTAGTGCTTGCCTGGCAGCTCAGTTGAAGCGAGGGACGGATCTGGGTAGTGCTCCTGGGTTTCTTGATATATCCCCTGCTCAGCGTCTATTCGAGGAAGAACCAAACAAACAAGGGCCAACATAAATAAAGTGCACAAGCATATGAATAAAATGCGACAAGCAAACAATCATGCCATGATGAATGATGCACAATTTGCATGGCAATAATGTAGCAAGGCATGGGTGAGGTGTGGAAGACAAGAATAAAGCCTTTTATTGAGTTTTAGTCACATTTAAACCTCATATAAGTTGCTGTAAACTTTATATTTATATGATGCATGCTGCAATTCAGAACATGGAATGCATAAACAGAAAGGTCTCGTCGAGCTGATCGATTTAGACATATTATTTGACAAATTTGGAGTTATAAAACAAAAGTTATTAATTAATTAAGGAAAAAGGGCATTTTATTGTAATTTTAAACAACTTGCAATTTAAAGTGTTCAAAATACATTTTGGATGGCATATTTGAATTCCTCACATTTTTCTTATCTCAAAACATATATTATATGTTTACTTTGGAATTATATTTCAAAAGTTATTTAAATACAGATTTGAATTTGAAAGTTTAAAACAAAATTTGAAAAGTTTGAATTAAAACAGAAAACAGAAATCCTTTTCTCACTCACTCAGATCTAGCCACAGACAGTGACAAGTGGGACAACTGCTGACTGGGCGACACAGTGGCAGAACAGGTTTTTCTCACCGCGGCCGTCCTAGACCAAGTGGCTGACAGGTGGGGCCGGCCGGGACGCGACACGTGGGTGATCCAGGGGAGTGCGGGTTGAGGCGGTGGAACTAGGGGGGTGTTCTGCAAAACGGGCAGAGAGGCTGACAGTGGGGCTCTGCGTACCGCGGGTTGAGCAGAGATTAACAGAGGGGGCTATCTGCAAAAAGCCCGCCACGTACTGTGGATCTTCTCCGCGTTGCTGAGGACCGATCGGTGTTCGCCCGCGCGGAGCGCGGCGCGCGGGGCTCGAACTGGGGACCTAGCGCTCGGGCTAGGCGGCGGCTACCGCTGGGCTAGGGAGAGGTTGGTGTCAGGAGGGAGGACCGCGGCTAGTTATGGCGCTATGCGGTGCGAGAGCGAGCAGACAGCAGCGAGCGGCGGCACGCAGTTGGTGTTCGACGAAACGATCGGCGGAGCTAGACGACGACAGCGAGGCGGATCATGTCAGGGGGAAAGAGAGGCTCACCATGGGGCTCTCGGTGGCGTTGGATCGGCTTGGGGAGCAGCGGATCGACGACGAGGCTGGCGGTCCGGCGATCTAGGGTTTCGACGAGCGGTGATGGTTCTGGTGGCTCTGGTCCTCCTCCTCCTCGCTGGTACGTACAGGGCGAAGCAGGGGAGAGTACTCGTTCTTCCTCGACGCCCACAGCTCCTCGCCACCGGCTGCAAGAGGGGGGGACGGTGGAGACCGACGGTGGCCGGCGATGGGTAGGTGGTTGTAGGGAAGACGGGGAGGAAGGGGAGCGTCCTAGGGAGATCTGGGAGAGGTCGAGGAGACGGGAGGTGGTGGTAGATAGCAGAGGGAGAGGGGAGGGTGCCGTGGGGGAAAAGTGGAGGAAAAGGTGGTCTCGGCCACCTTTTGCTCCTCCCTCTCCTCACGTGCTCGGGCAGGCTCGGCCTGGGGCTGGTCCAGGGCAGGACAGGGCAGGTAGGGCTCGGGTGTGGGGTCGGCCTGGCAGGGAGAGAGCTAGAGAGAGAGAGGAGGTAGGCTCGGGTGAGCTAGGTTTGGCTAGGGGGAGGCTCGGGTTAGGGTTTGGTCTTAGGTTAGAGAGGGGTAGGTAGGCCCAGGTTAGGGTGGTGCCTCGGCATGGAGAGAGGAGGGTGGTGAGGTGAGGTTTGGTGTAAGGGGTAAGGATTTGGACTAGGGCTAGGGTTAGAGAGAGTAGGTTAGAGAGGAGTTAGGGTTAAGAGGGAGAGAGAGAGAACCAAGTGTTAAGGGATTGTTAACATGGTCCAAAGCAAGATCAAGCAAAGAGGTGATAAGGGATGGAGAGGTAGTTTTGTTGAAGCATGATCAAGATAGAGAGGGTTTAGCAAGGGCAAAAGAATAGAGCTTAAGAAAGCCCCACTTGACTTGATTCCCAAAAGACAAAGATCCACTTCAAAATTACAAGAAAACCAAGGAAAAGAAAAAGGTGGTGGCACTGCATGGCCCATGCAAAATAATTAAGGCCATGCTTATTCTTGTGAAAACAATATTATTAGCATGGCATTATTCTTATGCATTCCCAAAAGATGGAATAACGGCCAGGCAAAAGAATTTATAGAATTGGATCCACCCTATCTCCCATGAGCTAGATTAAATACCAAAAGAAAATAAAATACAAGCTCATGGATAATGGGATGGTGGAATTATAAGGTGGTGAAAGAAAGGGTAGTGGAGTGGAATAAAAGATATGCCCCAACTCAACTTGGGCATTTAAACAATATATCAATAACCAAATACAATATCAAGAGGCAAATACAATTTACAATGCATATGAGAGAAGAACCAAAACAAAAAAGGGTTTTATATGATGCTCAAATGCAAGGTGGCATGATGACATGAGCATGATATAATTATGATGCAACAATTATATATAGGAGGTAGCCATTATGTTACTAGACCAAGTAGCATTACAATTGTTAGACAATTGGGATGCTACAATCCATTAACAAATTTTATGTAAACACAACTATCAAACTGATATCTCTTAAAACCTTGTGAGATCATAAATGAATCAAACCTTTTGTAGCACTGTCTTCGAGATTGCTTCAAACCATAAAGCGATCTCTTCAATTTGCACACAAAATCCTCTTTTCCAGGAACTATGAACCCTTCAGGTTGGTCCATGTAAATCTCCTCCTCCAGTTCACCATGCAGAAAATCAGTCTTTACATCTAGCTGCTCAAGCTCAAGATCATGCATAGCAACAATACCAAAGAAAGCACGAATGGAACTATGCTTCACAACCGAAGAAAAAACATCATTATAGTCAATACCTGGAATCTGGCTGAAATCTTTTGCTACTAACCTTTCCTTAAACCTTGGAGGATCATTAGGAGACAAATATTCCTTTCTTTTGTATATCCACTTACAGCGGACGGCCTTTTTTTGTCTAGGCAAGCACACAACTTTCCATGTGCCATTCTTTTCAAGCGATTGCATCTCTTCTTGCATAGCAGAAACCCACTTCTCGCGGTCAACAGATGCAACAACTTTATTGTATGTAGCAAGTTTAGTATCATGCTCCACCTGTTCAGCACAACTCAAGGCATAATGAGCAAGATTACATTTTTCAATTAAACGACGAGGTGGAACTATGTTACGCCTCGGTCTATCAGCAGCAATAGACTTATGTGGTTGCTACAAAACAGTAGGTGAGTGCTGATGTCTACGCACTTCTGTTCTTGTAGACAGTTGTTGGGCCTCCAAGTGCAGAGGTTTGTAGAACAGCAACAAGTTTTTCCTTAAGTGGATTACCCAAGGTTTATCGAACTCAGGGAGGAAGTGGTCAAAGGTATCCCCTCTCAAGCAACCCTGCAATCAAGATACAAGAAGTCTCTTGTGTCCCCAACACACCCAATACACTTGTTAGGTGTATAGGTGCACTAGTTCGGCGAAGAGATAGTGAAATACAAGTGGTATGGATATAAGATAACGGTGCTAGAAAATACTTTGATGGCGTGGAAGAGACTAAAGGCAAACTGAAATAAAGATAGAAGCAAGCAAACATGTAACAGATCTAATTGCAAATGGTGTTTCAGTGCTTAGAAACAAGGCCTAGGGATCATAATTTCACTAGTGAACAGTCTCATATAAATATCTTCTCTTTATGATACTACTCTTAACTACTCTCCGGTTGGACACTCTAATCCATGGTAGGGCTATAACAGCACTCCTCAAAGTAAGCCTTTCCCATCTAGATAACCCCACACTGTCACCTTGAGCTCTAGATGGTTCCAACAAACACCGCAATTTCATAAAGACATCCAACTCCAAATATAACTCATAACAAGTATTTGCAATCTCTAGCCTAAGTGCCACCATGGTGTGCACGCTGTCACTTTCACACACATGGGGAGAACAGAGATCTAATAAAGCACTTGAGTAGCAAGGTAGATCTACTTGATTACAAAGCTCATGATCACAATATGATCATGCATAGAGAGAGATGAACACATAGTTACCGGTAGAACCCTTAGCCTCGAGAGAGAACTACTCCCTCCTTATCATGGGAATCAGCAATGGTGATGGAGATGGTGGTGGATATCGATGGAGATGGCTCCGGGGGCACTTCCCCGTCCCGGCAGGGTGCCGGAACAGACACTTTCTGTCCCCCGAATCTCCCCTTCGGTGGCGGTGGTGCTACGGAACTTTTCATGGCTGGAGACTTGACGATTTAGGGTTTTCGCATCGTGAGGAATATATATGCGAAGGAGGCAAGGTCGGTGGCCGGCTAGGGGTCCCACACCATGCCCTGGCACGGCCTGGGCTAGCCCGCGCCAAGGGGGGTGTGGCCACCCTGTGGCCCCTCTCCGACTCTCCTTCTGGCTCCGTGAGTCTTCCGGGAAAATAGTAACTTTGGCTTTTGTCCGGTCCAATTCCGAGAATATTCATTTTCTGACTTCCCTAGAACCAAAAACAGCAGAAAACAGGCAACAGGCACTGTGGCATCTTGTTAATAGGTTAGTCCAAGAAATCATATGAAAAGTACTCCAAAGTTGGAACAAAACACAAGAAAGTAGATAAAACCAAGCATGGAACATCAAAAATTATAGATACATTTGCAATGTATCAAGTGCTGAACAACATCATCATCAATGTTTTCCTCATGAGTATCATCAACGACAACATTATTATCAACAGTTTTCTGCAGGTGCTCCACCTGCACACTAACTCCTTCCTCTCCAATAGCAACATGAGAGGGATCTGATGGCAAACTGTCATGATACATAATGGATTCATTGAAAACAACGTTCCTACTCAAAAAAATCCTTTTAGTTTTAGGATTCTAGAGTTTATATGATTTAACTCCTGAACCATAACCAAGAAATATGCACTTAATAGCTCTATGTTCTAACTTTCCATTATCAACGTGAGCATATGCAGTGCAACCAAAAACTCTCAACTGTGAATAATCAGAAGGCGAACCTGACATACCTCAATGGGAGTTTTCTTCTCAAGTGGAATAGAAGGTGACCTGTTGATGAGGTAGCACGCTGTGTTGGCTGCTTCAGCCCAGAAACGTCTATGCATATCTGCATTGGACAACATACATCGAGCCCTCGATATGATGGTTCTATTCATGCGCTCAGCCACGACATTCCGCTGAGGAGTGTAAGGGATGGTATGGTGCTTGATCATACCATCGTTACTGCAAAACTCCTCAAATTCATTAGAACAGAATTCTATACCATTGTCAGTACGTAGTACCTTCACCTTCTTTTCAGTTTGCTTTTCAACCATAGCTTTCCACTTCTTAAAAGCATCAAAACCATCAGATTTATGTTTCAGGAAAAATGGTCACATTTTTCTTGAGTAGTCATCAATGATAGTAAGCATGTAATTAGCACCACCAATAAAATTCTTACGGGAAGGTCCCCATACATCAACATGCACATAATCTAAAATACCTTTGGTGGTATGAACATGAGCATTGAATTTAACTCTTTTATGCGTACCAAAAACATAGTGCTCACAGAATTCAAACTTACCCAAGTTGCAACCATCAATCAACTCTCTCTTAACCAACTCTGCCATGCCATGTTCGCTCATATGCCCAAGACGCATATGCCACATATTTTTTTACCACAATCATCAGAATCATTAGAAGTAACAGCAACAGCAATGCCAGGCAAAGTGCTACCTCTAAGAACATATAGCTTAGCAGAAATCATATCACCTATCATGTGAATAAGAGAACCTTTTGATACCTTTAACAATCTACATCCACCAGCATACCTGTATCCATCAACGTCCATGGTACTCAGGGAGATCAGATTTTTAGCCATGCTTGGTATGTGCTTCACCTCAGTCAACATACGCGTCACACCATCATGTGTCCTGATCTTAATAGATCCAACTCCGACAATATGGCATGGGTTGTCATTCCCCACACGTATAAAATCTCCAGTCTGCACAGACTCATATGAACTGAACCAATCTTTGTTACATCAAATATAAAACGAACATACAGTATCAAGTATCCATTCATCATCATGAGAAGCACAAGCAGCAAAAACGTCTAAACATTCACCGTCAGAATTATCACCAGAAACAACAGCAGCCTTGCCAGTACCTTGATCCTTATCTTTTGGTTGGTAAGTTCCGTTCCTTTTCTCCTTATTCTGCAGCTTTCAAGAATCATCAATAACATGATTAGATTTCTTACAATACCTACAGAACTTGTCCTTTCCCTTGGACTTCGAACGACCTCTGCCGTCCTTGCCCTTATCTCGGTTGCCATAGTTGTTAAATCTCTACTCGGTCCTTCCACGAACCTGCAGAGCTTCAGCCTTTGATGACGCCCCATCTGCCTGCACCATAGTTTTCATCTTTTTCCTCTATTTGAGGTCCTCTTGTACTTCATCAAGGGTTAGTTCATCATAGCTCAACAATATTGTATCACGGAAGTGTGTATAAGAACTAGGCAGCGAGCATAAGAGTAATAGAGTTAGATCCTCATTATCATATTTTACCTCCATAGATTGCAAATCAGAAACGATCTCTCTGAAAATAGATAAGTGATTCATTACCGATCCACCTTCTTGCAGTCTATGCGAGAACAACTTCATCTTCACATGCATCTTACTGGTTAGATCCTTTGACATGCAGATCGATTCCAGTTTCAGCCAAAGAGCAGCAGCAGATTTCTCTGCCAACACTTTCTGCAAAATATTATTGGAGATATGAAGTTGAATCAAAGACAAAGCCTTACAGTCCTTCTGCTTCTCTTCGTCGGACTACCTCTTCGCATCCTTTTTGCCAAATCCTTCCAGCGCTTCATCCAGATCTGAAGTTTGGGCGAGAATCACCTGCATCTTCACCTGCCACAAGCAGAACCTTGTGGTGTAGTCCAGCTGCGGTAGATCAAACTTCAATGACGACATGTCACAAACCCTAGATTAGAACCTATGGCTCTAATACCACTTGTTAGCTTTGCGACAAGTAAATAACGAAGAACGAAAACGCAATCACAGCAAGGGGACACAGAATTAACGTGGAAAAACCTCTCCAACAAAGAGAGGAAAAAAGACGGACGCCAGCCAATGAAACTTCACTATAACGGGGAGTGTTTACACAACATCGAGGATTTTCACAGATGCAACTTATCCCAGTCGACGTCTTACAAGAGGTATATAAGCGGTAATAACCTAGGTCATCAACGATCCGCATCGGCCCAAGCCTCCGGCGACGGGCCTCGCTCCGCTTCGTCAGAAGTTAGCCTCCTTAATAGAATTTGGATCATACTTCAACAAACTCCACCTTGAGACAAATTCCTTCTTGTAGCATCAATAGCAATCATCTCGCTGAACAAACAAAGAAAACACTTTCGGCACCAACAACCACTTGGGCTAAACAGTTATACCAACTAAGCTTGAGCTGCTCAAGCTTAGCAACAGGAACATGCTTTGTCATCATATCAGCAGGATTATCATGAGTGCTTATCTTGCATACCTTTAGTGTACCTTGTGCAACAACATCACGAACATAATGGTACTTGATATCAATGTGATTTGTTCTCTCATGGAACATCTGATCCTTAGTAAGGTAAATAACATTTTGACTATCACAGAACATGTTAATGCAAGAATCATCCTGACAAAGCTCAGCATACAAACCTTTTAACTAAACAGACTCTTTGTAAGCTTCAGCAATAGTCATCGGCCCAAGCCTCCGGCGACGGGCCTCACTCTGTTCCGTCAGAAGTTAGCCTCTTTAATAAAATTTGGATCATACTTCAACACAAGTGCAGAGTGTTCAGCTGTACAGGGCCTCCTAATTAGGAGGGCCCCAAACTTTTTTATGCTAGCTATTGATAATTAATGACTGCTTTATAGTTAGGACTAATCGAGGCGTTGAGTAGAACTACTACTACCAAGAAAACTGCTTGCGTTGGGGTGGTGATCCAAGACATCAAGGCCGTTGCTAAGAAGTTCTCTGAAATTTCTTTTAGTCATGTCTATCGTTAGTACAATGAGGCGCCAATGTTTTAGCTCACTCCGCGGAGCACTTTTCTTCTACAGTTTTTAGAAATTTTGCTCCGGATTGCACCCGGCAGACTTTGTGTAATAATTTATTATAATCAATAAAGTGTCGTATTCGCTAAAAAAAAGAACTAATACTACCTAGAAAACTGCTTACGTGTTTGACTCCAGATGCCCCAATACACGCCCGCCTCTCTATATCTCCCTCTTGTTTTCCTAATTGCGAATGGTTACGATACATGGCCTAGTTTATGGTTTCGCACGGGGCCTCCGATTTCTCGGGTACGACCCTGGTAATATACATACACATCTGCAATTATTTACCACATATGCATTTCCCTGATTCTTAATTATTTTTCTGCTATCCACAAAAAAACAACTATCTTTCTGCATTTTATATTGGTGTGAAGGTTATATGGATAGCAAAAAAATTTACCACTACATGGGCAGCAAGTTTCATTTTACAATAGACCACGTGCTCAATTGTAATGACAAACAACACATACACACATAGGCCTTTTTTGAGGTTATAAAGCTCACATAGGCCCGCCCAACCCATTACAGTATTAAGCAATCATGCTGTGGGCCAATTCATCGTCTTGCCAGGCTTCGGCCCACTGGAATAGGTGCTGTACCTGACCGAGCTTGTAACTACAGGGGGAAAGCTATGTGAGAAACAGTAATTTGCAGGTGCACCAGGCTAAAAAGAAAGAAAAATGGAATGTCCAAAATTTATGGGAAAAAACATACTACATGTACTACATATCCATGTATGTGCACGTGCAAATTTTTATGAAGGATATTTATGCGTTCTAGGTAAAAAGTAACATTTTGGTCCGAAAATTGCTCTGTACAACATATATATTTAGTAATTTTATGAACACCATACATGTCTTTCTTCATGAAACTTTTCAGCCATGTCAAACACACTAACATGTGCTCTACATTTTAAAAAAATAATTAAGAATATTTTGTATATTTTAAATATTTTACTCAATTCATTGTCCACACCGGGTTCATATACTTGCCGAAACACCGTCCTATATGTGAGAAATGTTTATTTTACCTTGTACGCCATATCCACCTTCCACTTTTCCGTGCACTTACCTAGCGCTCTTATTTTAGTGATAGATGATAAATCATTACAACACACCATGGATGTATAGTCTTCCTTTTTTGGTGGAGGAAGAAATAGTATGATACACTCCAAAACAAAGAAGAAATCTGGCAAAACATTATATATAACACTCTAAAACACGACGAATTTTAATAAATCTGGAAAACATATTACAAATCTGTAGGTCAGCGTGGATGGTGCACCATGTACGTTAGATAAACCAGTCTTGAAGATATGTGCACAATATATCGCAAAAAAGAAGAAGAATAGGAAGAAGAAGATATGTGGGCAATCATGCATTTCCTTTTCTTGGTCCGCCTTTGCAAATTCTGTGACATGAGCAACCTTAAGGGCATGATCAACCACCAGATGAACGTATCAAGAAACAAGGACCTTCATCCAACCGGCGCAATCTTGTTGTTAGAGTATATTTGTGTATTGTAGTTTCCCCATATGTTAGGGGGCTTTCTGTATATTTGCACCTGTACATGTACTATATATTCTGGCCTTTGGCCCTCTGGTAATACAAGAGATCTATTACCCTAACATGGTATCAGAGCCGTAAGGCTTTTTTTTCGCCGCCGCCGCCGCCGACCCCCGGTCCGCTGCCGCCGCCACACCGCCCCCGGCTGCTGCCTCCTCTTCCGCGACCGCCGCCCCGTCGCCGTCGCCGACCCGCCCCGTCGCCGCCGCCTCCTCTCCCTCGTCGCTGGCCGCCGGTCCTCCCCCGGTCGTCGCCCCGCCCGCCGCTGGCCCCTCGGCCGCCGCCAGATCCGGTCAGATCCGATCTAGGTCGGTTTGAAAAAAAAATGTCTTCCTCGTCGGGCTATGTTGCGATTCCTCGCTGCCCGGTGATTTTTGATGGCGCGAATTATCCTGATTTCGCTGCCTTCATGCGCGTCCATATGCGCGGTCTTCGCCTTTGGGGTGTGCTTTCCGGTGAGGTCTCCTGTCCACCGCGCCCCGTTGTGCCTCCTGTGCCTCTTGCACCGACGCCCGTTGTCCTTGCCTCCGATGCTACTCAGGCGGTCAAGGATGCAGCCCAGAGTGCTAATGGTTCTGCTCGAGCTGATTATGAGCGTCGTGTCCAGGCGCATTCTACTGCTACTGCGACCTACCGGCTGGCTCTGGCTGACTACACTCAGTGGATTGATGAGGATGCTCGTGCTGCTGTTGTTCTCACTTCCACTGTTCTGCCTCAGTATGCTGCTGAGTTCATGGGCCTTTCCACTGCTGCTGCTCAGTGGGCTTTTCTTCGTCAGCGCTATCAGCCATCTGGAGATGCTCTTTATCTGTCTGTGGTTCGTCAGGAGCATGAGCTTAAGCAGGGTGATTCTACTATGATGATTTCTATACTCAGAGTGCTGCTATTTGGCGTCAGCTTGACTCTCTTTGTACAACGGTGTGTAACACCTGTCCCTGTTGTCTGATTGTGTGTGCAGATCTGGAGTTTCAACGCGTCTTTGAGTTCTTGTCACGGCTCCGCAAGGAGTTTGAGCCACGCCGTGCCCAGCTGCTTGCCCGTGGTCGTGTTCCGCTCTCTGAGGTACTGGCTGAGCTTCGTGCTGAGGAGACTCGTCTTCGTGGTGCTAGTCTTCTTGAGGTTCCTTCTGTTCTTGCTGCTCGTGGTCCCCCCGTATCGTCGGCTTCGTCGCGGTCTCTCGCGTCGCCGTTACTCTCTGCTCCACCGGCCCAGGGTCAGAGTCACTCTCAGCAGCCTCGTGGTTCTCGTCCTCCCTGTGCCCACTGTGGCAAGCCTGGCCACGATATCTCTGGTTGTTGGACGAGGGATCCACACTTACGTCAGCAGTATTTTGCTCGTCGCCAGTCTGGTTCTTCAGGATCTTCTGCTGTTGCCTCTGGACCTCCTACTGGTGCTTCTAGACCTCCTGCTGGTGCTCTGTCTCATCAGGATATTATTCGTGGTCTCCGTAGTCTGCTCGCTGCTACAGGCTCCTCCTTGTCGGGTACTGCTGGTTCTGTGCCTAGTTCTTCTGGCACCGTGCGACCATCATCTTCTACACAGTCAGGTACGTCATCCCCATGGTATCTGGTTTCTGGAGCTTCTTTTCATATGACTTCTGCGTCTTCTATTCTTTCTGCTCTTCGCTCTCTTATTTCTCCTGTCTGTGTTATTACGGCTGATGGTACCTCTCTTCCTGTTTCCAGTCGAGGCACTCTCTCTACTTCCTCCTTCTCTGTTCCTGATGTTTCTCATGTTCCCAGCCTTAAGATGAACCTTTTCTCTGCTAGTCAGCTCACTGATTCTGGTTGTCGTGTCATTCTTGATGCTGATTCTTGTGCTATTTAGGACCGTCGCACACAAGCTCTGGTTGGAGCTGGTCCTCGCAGCATTGAGTCTCCGGGGCTCTGGGAGTTAGACTGGCTTCGAGTTCCTTCCGCTGACACTTCTTCTGCCACTTCTCCTGCGGTTGCTGCTTCTGTCACTGGCTCGTTTCAGCAGTGGCATCATTGGCTGGGTCATCTTTGTGGCTCCCGTTTATCATTCTTAGTTCGTCGTGATCTTCTAGGGCGTGTCTCAGGAGATGTGTCGTCGTTACATTCGTGTCAGGGTTGTAGGTTAGGTAAACAGATTCAGCTTCCCTATCCTACTAGTGTGTCTGTATCTCAGCGACCTTTTGATTTAGTTCATTCAGATGTGTGGGGTCCTGCTCCCTTTGCTTTAAAAGGGGCCACCGATACTATATTTTGTTTATTGATGATTTTTCACGGTACACCTGGTTATTTTTTATGCGCTCTCGTAGCGAGGTGCTTGCTATTTATCAGCGTTTTGTGGCCATGGTTCGTACTCAGTATTCCACGCCTATTCGTGTGTTTCGTGCTGATTCTGCAGGAGAGTATATCTCCCAACACCTGCGTGGCATCCTTGCTGAGCAGGGCACCCTTGCTCAGTTCTCGTGTCCCGGCGCCCATGCTCAAAATGGTGTCGCCGAGCGTAAGCATCCTCATATTCTTGAGACTATCCGCGCTATGATGATTGCTTCCTCTCTTCCGCCGCATTTCTGGGCTGAGGCTGTCGCTACGTCGACTCACCTTATTAATATCCAGCCTTCAGCTGCTCTTTAGGGTGGCATTCCTCTCGAGCGTCTCTCTGGCTCCTATCCAGACTACTCGACTCTTCGTTTATTTGGTTGTGTTTGCTATGTCCTTCTCCCTCCTCATGAACGCACCAAACTAACCGCTCAGTCTGTTGACTGTGTTTTTCTTGGCTATAGTGATGAGCATAAGGGCTATCGCTGTTGGGACCCCGTTGGTCGTCGTATGCGCATCTCTCGTGATGTCACGTTCGATGAGGCGCGTCCTTTCTATCCTCGCCCCACCTCTGATACTTACCTAATGGATGATCTCTCTTTTCTTCTTTTTCCTGATACACCTTCCGCTGTCCCTTCTATTCCACCTACTCCACCTCCTTCTGCCGCGCCTCCTTCTTCTTCGGCGACCTCCTCTCCTCCGTCTAGTTCCCCTAGTTCTCCTCGGTCTCCGGCTTCGGATCCTTCCTACGTGACTCCTTCTTCCTCCTCTTCTGATGAGTCATCTTCTGCGGATGAGCTTTCTTCCTCACGGCCTGTTCGTCAGCGTCGTGCTCCAGACCGTTACTCCCCTAGTTAGTATGGTCTCTTTGTAGTCTCCGAGCCGACTTCTTATCGGGATGCCGCGTGTCATCCTGAATGGCAGCTTGCCATGGCTGAGGAGATCGCTGCGCTTGAGCGCACTGGCACCTGGGATCTTGTCTCTCCTCCTTCCGGTGTTCGTCCTATCACGTGTAAGTGGGTCTATAAAATTAAGACCCGCTCTGATGGATCTCTTGAGCGCTATAAAGCGCGTCTTGTGGCTCGTGGTTTTCAGCAGGAACATGATCGTGACTATGATGAGACCTTTGCTCCTGTGGCCCATATGACCACTGTGCGTACTCTTCTTGCTGTTGCTTCTGTCCGACGCTGGTCTGTGTCCCAGCTTGATGTTCAGAATGCTTTTCTTAACGGCAAGTTGAGTGAGGAGGTTTACATGCAGCCTCCTCCTGGGTATTATGTTCCCGATGGGATGGTTTGTCGTCTTCGACGTTCCCTTTATGGCCTGAAACAGGCCCCTCGTGCCTGGTTTGAGCGCTTTGCCTCTGTGGTGACTACTGCTGGTTTCTCTCCTAGTTCTCATGATCCAGCGCTTTTTGTTCACACTTCACCTCGAGGACGCACTCTTCTCCTTCTCTATGTTTATGATATGATCATTACTGGTGATGATCCTGAGTATATTGCCTTTGTCAAGGCTCGTCTTCGTGATCAGTTTCTTATGACTGATCTTGGTCCTCTTTGCTACTTTCTTGGGATTGAGGTTTCCTCCACTTCTGATGGGTTTTCCATCTCTCAGGAAAAGTATATTCAGGATCTTCTTGCCCGGGCTGCTCTTGCGGATGAGCGCACCGTTGAGACTCCTATGGAACTTCATGTTAAGGTTCGTCCGACAGATGGTGATCCTCTTCCTGATCCCACTCGTTATCGCCATCTTGTTGGGAGTCTTGTTTATCTTGCTGTCACCCGTCCTGATATCTCTTATCCTGTTCATATTCTGAGTCAGTTTGTCTCAGCTCCTACCACTGTTCACTACGGTCATCTTCTCCGTGTCCTTCGTTATCTTCGTGGCATGATTACTCGTTGTCTTTTCTTCCCTCGTTCTAGCTCTCTCTAGCTCCAGTGCTACTCGGATGCTACGTGGGCGAATGATCCTACAGATCGTCGTTCACTTTCTGCTTACTGTGTGTTTTTTGGTGGTTCGCTTGTTGCTTGGAAGACGAAGAAACAGGTAGCGGTCTCCCGTTCGAGTGTTGAGGCTGAGTTGCGGGCTATGGCTTCGGTGACTGCTGAGGTGACCTGGTTACGGTGGTTACTTGCAGATTTTGGGGTCTCTGTTACGACACCCACTCCACTTTTGTCAGACAGTACAGTGCTATCAGTATTGCACGTGATCCGGTCAAGCATGAGCTGACCAAGCATATTGGTGTTGATGCTTTTTATACACGTGCTCAGGTGCAGGATCAGGTTGTTGCGCTCCATTATGTGCCTTCAGACTTGCAGTTGGTAGACTTCTTTACAAAGGCACAAACCCGCGCTCAGCATGATTTCTTACTCTCCAAACTCAGTGTTGTGGATCCACCATGAGTTTGAGGGGGGGGGGGGGGGGTGTTAGAGTATATTTGTGTATTGTAGTTTCCCCATATGTTAGGGGCTTTCTGTATATTTACACCTGTACATGTACTATATATTCTGGCCTTTGGTCCTCTGGTAATACAAGAGATCTATTACTCTAACACTTGTGTCATACACAACACTGTCCCTCGCGTCTAGACTGGAGGAGCTCATGAGATGTCGCGGTAGCCACGTGCAGAAATGTCGCGGCAGCTGCCATCTATTATTTCAAGTCTAGGGCTACAAAGTCTAACCTCTAGACTTCCAGCTACAAGGACAAATGGCACGTTCTAAGCACAGATTAGACAGCGTTGCAGCCGTGGCACAGTTTTGTCGCGTTGCTGTCCGGTGGCTCGTCACCTGTCGAACACTGCAGAGTCGCCGAACCATACAGTAACAACAGTCAATCAGTAGCTTTGTACTGCCAAATTTGAACGTTCAACACACAGCTTAGAAGACATATGCAAATAAGCCATGAACAGCAACTGCCATCTCATTCAGATACTGTGCACGCCACCAATCAGTAACTTGCACTGTTATGCAAATACCCTAAAAACGGAGATGGTACAACAACTTAAGCCTTGAGAGCCTACATCATCAATCAGTAATTTGCACTGTTAAATCCGTACACTCAAAACAGAACCAAACAGGCATTCAGATTAACCATCAACAGCAAATGACATCTTGTTCAAATACTGTGTGCTTGGTACCTTAAAAAGAAAGATGGTAATGAACATAAGAAGAAAATGATAGGATAAACCTCTGTTTCTGATTCTAGCAACAAGGAAAGTGTGCAACATTTGATTTCACCTTGTGACGAGAAGCAATCCCAAACCAACCGACGACGTGGAAGACATTGATATCAGTGTTTGACGATAGCGAGGAATGATAGCAACTGAAACAAACAAGCCAGGGCAAAATCCATGGGCTGTAGCAACCATGTACAGCAGAGTGACATAACCTAGACCAGCAGAAAACAGGATATATTCACGAATAAAATTTTAGGAATGAGCAAAGTATTGCTGTCTGTTATATCTGGCTAAACGGCCATCAACTCTGATGGACTACATACAAGAGATAAGCTACTAGTCTTTATGAAATTTTTCCTTGGGAACTCAAACAAACTCACTACGATGATGGAGGTGGCGGCGGTGGTGGCGATGCTGATGGTTTTGTTGGGTCATCGCCTAGCGGACCTTTTCCGGCAGTCTTCTCGTCCAAGACATCCTTCAGCCCTTCCTGATAGGTCTCCACATAGTTCTTCACCGCGCTCGTGTAGGTCGAGGCACGGGTCATGTATATGCGCCGCAGCGCGGGCTTCAGGGTCTCAGCCCCGCCCCTCGCCGCCACCGCGAGATCCTCAAGCACTGTAGGCTCGCCTGTACTTTTCCCCTCCTTGCCGCTGCTGGGTTCAGAATCCTCTTTGGCCTTCTTGTAGTCGTTCGGTCTGAGCTCAGGACCGATGTCCCTGACCCAGGATGCCCCGTAGAGCCTGCTTGCCTCCTTGAGGATACACCATTTCTCTTTCAGCGTGAGCTTAGGACGCCGTATGGTCCCTGGAGGGTCTGGTAGAGAAGACGGGAAGGCAATCTCTCTAAGATCATACCTCACGTAATCGTACAACTTCCTGCAAACCACTCTGATCTTCATCCTGGTTACTTCTCTACAAGAAGCCTTTCGACGAGGATTAATCTGCGCCATGGTAAGCATATTATCTTGTCAAGAGGAAAATGTGCCATGGTAAGCATATAGATATGCATATCTGCTCTCACACTCCTAACACAACCCGTCTTAAAAAAAGAGGAAAATGCATCAGAAATCATGAAAATTGTCCGTAAAAATCAGTTTGGTCATTGTATTCCAGATTTATGGTCATCGAAGACGCATTGCCTGCTCATGCACAACCCAACTCCCGTTCTCCACCTAGCGCAGCCACACTGGTGATGCTCGGGTACAGAGCTAGCGCGGAGGACGTGCTCGGTACGCGTCGCCGACCTCACCTAATCACCAGCTTGCCGCTGCACGGCGATAAGGAACTCCGCCGCCATGCCGACGTCTACGTCAAGTTCGAAGATCTCGCCGTGCAGTCCGCACCTGTGCCACATGCCATGAACACCAACCACTGGTTCTTTTTCACGGCGTGCAAGCGCAAGAATGGGAGCCACACCCAGAGCGCGTGTGTTGCCGGTGTCAGCACCTGGGTTGTCCAGAAGACCAAGAACATCTATGGAGGAGTACCGGTGGTTTCACTACCTCCACCCGGATCTTGTGTCACCCTCCTGACAGACCTTCCCTCCTGGGACGCGTCCACGCCCCATAAAGCTGCCGTGCTCGCCATGCGCAGGCCAGGCAGGTGTGCACGTGCAGGCAAGCTAAAGGCGCCGGATTGCACGCGAGCTGCTGGGCTGATGCGAAGCAGCGGGCACAATCTTAGCTATGTGTGTGCATGGATGGTGCCTGTGTGCTGCTATTGCTGGCTTGTGTGCGCTGCTCTGCTAGCCAGAAGATAGAAGTGTGCACAGCAGGTAACGAGAATACGACGGGCTCCTTGGTCGCGACGTCCACCACATTGCAGCTGGCTCCGACCACTGTGAAGAAAACCTGCATTAGGATCAGCGCCATGGTCTGCACACGGCAAGCACGACAACCCCAAGGTGTCGGCCACTGGCGCGCGGCTCCACTGCAGCAGTCCTACTCCTACCCTCCCTTGGGCTCCACATCCTCCTCGATGACTGCCACCAGGAGCTCACCATGGCATGCGACAATCTCAAGCAGGCACACTCTCAGCCTGCACCACCTCAGCGACCAGGGTCTCTAGCCGCATGGCAGTCGCTGGCAGCCTGGCACCCTGCCCTGCGCACCTACGTCCCAGCCGTCTTCACCAACTGCAATACCGCCGGGCCAGTGAGGTGGAGGACCACATGGACGTGGAGGGGTCGTTCCCAAGGAGACCAATCTGGCCGTGCAGCTCTTCGTTAATGCTGGCAAGACACCACCTCCTCCGACGCCGTTCAGTGCCCTGCCGCCAGCAAAGACACTGCCACCACCCCGACGCCTCTGGCTTGCTGCGAGGCCTTCTGCAAACCAGCATGCGCACCATAGCGTGGACACAGCCACACACCGAGCTCCACCTGCTGGCCTGCGTGCACGTGTGCATGCTGCCATGGAAGGGTTGATTTCAGAAATAAGAGATCCTCAGATGGTTTTCTGAAGAAAACTACAGCTGGTCGGAACGGCGCTACAGCTGTCACCCGGTGAAGGTACATGGACCATCGCGGTGTCTACAATGACCGTAAATTGAACTTTCCATGATACAATGACCAAACTGATTTATACGGACGAGTCCCATGATGTCTGATGCATTTTGCTATAACAAAAGCACATTTACGAAAATAAAGCATGGACTCAGCATGAGTGTGCCCAAAAGACCTAGTGGGTCATATGTTATTGAACATGTACAGAGAAGCATTTGACCGAGCACCCTGCCTTCATTCAGAAGCATTCAAAGGAACTGAGTAACAATGAGATGCGATGTGGTCGCAGTGCATAGGCATGGAAGAAACTAGGAAAATAAACGACAAAGCCGAACTAGAGTTCTCAATCTTGCATTCAGGAGTCCGCAAATTCGTACTCTCATGATCTACTGGAAATCGAATGCTCGCTCAGTTTCCGGAGAGGAATCTACTGCTAGAGATGCAAACCTGGCGGTCTTTCGGTTGGAGGAGGTCGGGGGTGGCCGCGCCGTCGCCGGAAGGAGGAGAGGGCGGCGCAGCTCAGGAGGCGAGGCGGCGGAGCGGGCTCTACTGCCGGCGCCGGCGATGCTAATCGCTCGTTCCTGTCCCAGGTTGGGACAAATGCGTAGAAAGGGGCCGGTACCGGTAGCATATGCTCTGTTTCCAGCCCATTTAGTAGATCGCTAGATCCAGATACTAAGCTTGTTTCCTTCCAAAATCGAGTCTGGCCCATGCCATATTTTTTTTATTTTAGGGCGAAGGCTGCTGTGATGTTTATTTCCGATAATAGAGGTGGTGTTTTGTCTCGCGGATACAAATTAACATATATTGTGAAAAAGAATAGAAAAGAAATTTCAAAAGGTCGAAAAAATCAGATAACTCTATGTGTTCATACGGACATTTTGTGTTCGTACATAGGTTTTCAGGACAAAAAATTTATACAATTTGTGTAAAAAACAGGAAAAATCCAAATATAATCGTGTTAGAGCATCCGAATTTGTTTTTTTATACAGGACACAAAAAATATTGTTTTCCTGGCCCATGATGTATAATGTCAGATGATTCAATTGCATTCATGGCAGGGGCCTAGCTAGCTTTGACGTGCAAGCTTTTTAGCAAATTGAAGAATTTTGTTTGATCAATTAATTTTGGTCGATAGGTTTATTCTCAGAAGAAACGTCGTCGCAAAATCCGATTGACATTTATTAGGAAGAGGAGATTTAATATTATATGTTTTAGGCAACAAAATTATATTATCTGGCACACGAGGACAATTATTCTGACTCTTACTTCCTGGTCTGGAACGAACGCATGAGCGATGGCCGTGTGGGAGTAGGCCATCGGTTTCTCGAGGCAGGACAACATGTTGTGTTGACCACCAAGGCCTCTAGCGGGGAGGCGCGGTATGTAGGGAACCAGGGAGGCCGACTGTGCTAAACAGGTTCGTTCATGCACGTCGCCGGAGGCATGGAGAAGTGCCAATTCATTTGTAGAATGCCCCTCCTTTTGTGATCTTTTCTTGTCAATAGGTTTCTCATGGTTTTTTCATCTAGTAGGAGAAAATTGTTGTCGAAAGGTACAAGGACATGCCATCTTCCAAGCACAAGCCATTCAACCTTCATCATTGTTGGAAGTTGCTCGAGAAGAGTGACAAGTGGAAGTTGATAGAGCAAGAGGCTCCACCAAAAAGAGGCTCCACCAAAAAGAGGCTCTCTAATTCAATTGGATGATGATGACGAAGAAGAGGCACCGGGAGGAAGAAACAAGGGCAACCCTAACGGCAACAAGATGGCCAAGCAAAGGCTTCAGAAGCAAGCCGAGAATTCTAGCTTGAGAGACAAGATTAATCACATGATCACCTCAAATGAGTTGATGGTGACAAAACCATTGGAGGCAAAGATACAAATGGCCTAGAAGAAGGCACAAGAGAAGCAAGCTAGGTGGGAAGCTCTCCTGGAAGATGATATGCACAAGGTGGCCATGGAAGAGAGGAAAGCTACTGCCGAGGAAAACAAGGCCATGGCAAAGCTCCTTGCAGAGGAGAACAAGATCACGACGATGGACCGAAGCACTATGGACCCCATCACTCTAGAGTGGCATGATGCTGCAAGGAAGGACATTGTGGAGAGGAAGAGGGTAGCGACGAGGGGACGAGGCCATGCTCGACATAGGTGTGATGGTCCTTCCGCTAGTGATGCTCCCACGAGGGATGAATGCTCCGGCTAGTAGTGTAGGTGGTGGAGGTGATGGATCCTATAATTGTCGTTTTTGAAAGTTTGAATCTTTGAATCCTGTCTTAATTTTGTATTTTGTTGTTTACGAGACAGATCAAAAAAGCCTGGGTGGAGCAGACACCGCATCTGCAAACCGTAAAAGAGAATATTCTCTTTTACGGTTCGTAGATACGGTGTCTGTTCCGCCCAGGCTCTTTCGATCCATACAATCGTATTTTTCTCGGTCCGTAAGACACGTTTACGGTTCGTCCTTTTACGGGGTCTGCTAGAGATGCTCTCAGAGGAGGAAACAAAATATCTTTCCAAAAACAAAAACTTGTCTTGAGTGAGCTTCTGGGAGGGAGTGGAACCTAGCGTGGTGGCTAAGGCGGCTATCGACGAGGAGGACGACATGGCATTGACGGGGAGATTGATTTCGATCTTGGTCATGTTGTAGATTGATTTTCGGTTGTTAGCGGTGGCTAGGTCATGGAAGATCCTGGATCAGATACCATGTGATTGTAATAGGGAGGAAGTGATCGTACCGCTAACGGGGAGTCTCGGTTACATGTTATGGGGTGTGTAACAGCCCCACAGGTTGCTTATAGAAGGGGTCCGACAGTATTGGAGTACTACTCCATATACGGTAGGGTGGAATAAATACAAGGGGTTTTGGGTATAGAACAAGAGGGAAAAAGACTATAAAAGATTATGTCTAACAATGGGATCCATGAAAGACCACATCTATTTTTTAAATAGCGCATTTGCCAATCTTGATCTTGAGACCTCTTGGTCATTACATTTTTACGAGCCTCCAATACCATTCCCCTCATCTCCTCCCATGCACTTACAGGTGACTAAGGTTCATCACCTCCCGTTGGCGCCACCACCGATCTTCCTCGCTTCCATGGCTTTTGAGCAATGGAGGTGGGGTGGATCTAGGCCCCTGCCGGCAGGAGGGCTCCGTTTTTCTTATTTTTAGAGTTCACATTTGGTGGGACGGCGTTCAGGTGGTGGTGGCGGCGTCTCTTTCAATTAGGTCTCCCCGGCTTCAGCCCCATCTCGACGGTGATGGCAAGAATCTTGTGGGAGTGGTGTGGTCTTTGAGGGCTTCTTTTGGCTCTGGGGATCTTCGATCGTCAAGGAGTTTTATCGACAGTTCATCCTTCTTCGTCTCCGGGATGGATGTGGTCTTCTTGATCCGTTTGACGACTTCCCGTCTGCACCAACAATTGGAGGCCGATTCAGGGAGGAGCGGCAGCTGCGGCACGTCGTCGACGGGATCTAGAGGTTGAAGATGAAGGGATTCTTAAGGATCTCGTGATAGTTTTTATTTTTCTTGAGTTGCTTTGTAATGTTCAATGTTTCTTTTAATGCTAGGGTTCTATTCGCAAAAAAGATATCATATTATATTAATGTATTAGCCAACTAAACAAAAATTTCGAACTGATGAAAAGGCTAAGCAATATCAATGTGCAACAACTCCACACATGGACATGGTGAAATTCGAATCCTAGGCACCGTGATGCGCTCATCCTACGTGCTACAGCTCCACATTTATTTTGTACATCTTGGAGGAAGCTCAAGATCTCGATCGTCTTCACTATGCTATAACTCCACACATTTATTTTGTACATCTTGGACCAAGCTGCAGATCTCGACGTCTTGGCTGCGCGCAGGGCTTCACCATATACTCCCTTGTTCTAAAATATAAAATGTTTTAGAGATTGACTGCACGCATTTAGACGTTTTTATTGTAACAGATTCGGAGAAAAAATGAGTGAACATACACATATGTGTTTAGATACATGTATTTTAGAAAAGTGCTAAACTTCTTTATTTTGAAACCGAAAGAGCACAAGTTCGTTTGAGATCCCTAGGGACGAAGTGGAGGAGCTCAATCCACATAAGGAGGATTCACATGTCTATATATGCATGCCCTCACCAGATAGCATGTGGATGAACCAGAGCGGCTATGCAATGAGGTGGCCGGGGATTAAAGGGTTGCGCAGTTGTCATAAGAAAGATACTCCATCTGTTTTACACCCTCTGTTTCACGATATAAAATGTTTTAGTCTTTTTTTAAATAAACTAGAGGTGAAATTTTGGTAGGACCCCACTTGACATCACACTAAAAGGTGTCTAGATACAACTTTTATAAAAAAGCTAAAACATTATATATTTCAGAACAAATGGGTTCTTTTAGCAAGCTAAAAGTGAGTAAGCAGGGCGGCGGCGCACAATACGGATGGACACACTTTTTTGCACCTTATGGTTTGTTACCTTTTCATTTCACAGGCCTTAAGCATGACAATGTACTACTCCCTCCGATGGCCTTAGATTTGTCTAGATTCGAATATATTTAGACACATATGAATCTAGACAAATCCGAGTCTATTAATTTAGATTGAAGTGAGCAGAGTCATTTGCTTAACGAAGAGGCTAATGAGTAAAGCTGAGATAAAGTAAGAATGGTTATAATCAGAAATATCTTATCAGACGGACATAGCCTTAAGCTTAAAGTACAACCAACATGTCCACTAGGAAATGTTAAAGAATAAAACATGTTTGTCAAATCCCATCATCTAAAATGGGAACACACATACTGAACCACAGAATACTTCAACAATCAGATGGCCCTAAGATTAATCTGAGCCCCGTGCATTGGCTCAAGGGTTACCAGGACATGTGGTGCATGGGTATACGTTGGCGCAAGCTCGAACTCAAAGTGCCGAAGGATCATACACAACGCTATCTTTGCCTCGAGCATGGCAAAGTTCTGGCCGATGCAGACCCGTGGACCCGAACCAAATGGGAGAAATGCGCCTTGGCATCTTGATGCATTGGCGATCCCCTCGGCGAATCTTTCTGGCCGGAACTCGTGAGCGTTGCTACCCCAGATGTCTGGGTCGTGGTGGATGAGCAAGACAGGGATGTCAACCATTATGCCGGCAGGATATCTTACACCTCCAATCTCTGCCTCCTTGTATGTTTTCCTCTTGAACAAGGTGACCGGAGGGTATAAGCGGAGAACCTCATGAAGAATCATGGTTACCTAGCAATTCAAAGTAATGACAGATCAAGAAATACGTTAGAAAATGTCACGGCCAACTCCAAAGAAATGAAACAATGCTATAAAACTTTGTACTACCAAATTGGAATAATTACTCACGGTTTTGAGTCTGCCGAGGTCTTCATATGTTGGTTTGTTTTCCCCAAACAGACCAAGAACCTCTTTTCTTGCACTAACCTGCCACTCCGGGTGCATGCTCAGAACAACCATGGTCCACGTGAGGAGTATCGCAGTTGTTTCCGATCCTGCAAAATAGAAAAGCTTGCAATGCTCGATGATTTCTTCGATTGTCATCGCGGGGCCGTGCTCGCCTTTCTCCTCGGCGTTCCTCATATTTGACTCTAGCAGCAGGCCTAGTATGTCCTGTTTTGCGCTTATGCCATCTTCCATCTCTTGAACTCTTTTCCCAATTATACCACGTAGAGTGGATTCAATGTCCCTTTTTATTTGATGCATCCTTCGGTTGTTTTCAGTTGGCAAGTAGCTGAGAACACGAGATCATTCTTGTTACAGGATTACTCAGGACAATATCAGTATAGAGCTAATAGGTTGGTCGCCATAATCGTTCATTTCAAAAATAAACACTACTAGCTCTGTTTCAAGTAATAAGACAGTTTTGAAAAGCTAGTTTAGCAAATAGCAACTCACAGATATCCCGGAACGAGATTAGTCAGAAACGTTGACACCAGACGCTTGACTTGCTCAGCCTGTAGCTGGAATACTCTCCTTCCTTCAAGGTAGCTGCTGCTGAATGCAGTGCGAGAAATGGCGTCCCCAGACAGCATCTTCAACTCCGGCCAAACATCTATCTCGCGCGTGCCTTCCGGACGGAGGCGCTCCATCCATCTGCTCACCAGTTCTTCGCAGCAGGCAGAAAACGCCGGCAAAGTGTGCTTTGGGAGTGAGAAATAGAATGAATCAATTGTGCAGGAGTTGATATTCACAAACTTGGTGAAACCTTAGGGATGTATATATATGATTTTGACAAAAGCTAAAAAGCAGGGTAATTTGAAGTTTTCCATGGAAGAAGGAGCTGGGTCGAGCACCTGAAACCATGCATGGAGCGCCAAGTAGTTTCGAACACATTCTCTCTGTACTACTCTTTCCATGCCAAATCAAATTAACTGTCGCAGATTGATCTGTTTTGGTATACTCCTACTAAAAAAAAGATGTGGTATGCAAGAATACATAGATTAAGATTATTATACCTTGATCTCCTGGAGGCTGAATGCAGGATTAATGATCCTCCTGTGCTGCACCCACTTATGGCCCTCGTGCTCGGCAAGGCCATTGGAGAGCATCTCGGTGAACGCCGGGAACTTGGGCTTACCGAAGTAGCCAAGCTTGTCGGAGAGCATCTCCTTGACGAGACCAGGGTCGCACATGGCCACGGTCGGGATGGGTCCGGACCAGGAGAGGCATGTCTTGCCATGGACCCCGACGTTGCGGTGGAGGAAAGGGAGGACGCAGGGGCCAATGTCATGGCACCGCAGCGGCAACGAGGCCTCCTTCTTGAGCCGGCCGTGCTCCTTGAGGTCGCCGGCAGGGAAGCTGTAGGACGTGCCGGCGAGGCCCTGCGCGCGGAGCACCCGCTCCAGCCGCCGTGGCTTCCACCACAGCAGCTCGAGCAGCCACCCCGCCGGGCACAGGAGCAGAATTAGGCCAAAGAGGATGCAGAGCATACTCCAACTAGTAGTAGGAAGCAGGAGCAGGAGGCTCGATGCCATCTCGAAATTGTTTCTGAGCGACTAGCTAGCTGACTGACAGATCTCACTGAGCTTTGCTTCCGGCTCGATGCCTTCGGTTAAAAAAAATGTATTTTGGCCCAGATCCAAAGTCAGAGTTGTTTTGGAACGAGGCTAATCAAGTGGGCACGATTTTCATAGTGTCAGATCTTGTCGAGGTTTGTGTAATTTTATCGTATCAAAGGACTATACTTGCTTCGTCCGCGCAAATAAGTGAATATTAAAAACAAAATTATCATGTTTTACTTTTAATATCACAATCTATCTATCTATTCTATTTCTATTATATATTACTAGGAAACGTGCCCGTACGTAGGTATACCTGGATACGAGCCGGACCGAGCTAGCTCGCCGGCGAGCCGCAAAAAGCTCGAGCTTTTTCCGACGAGCCCGAGCCAGCACGAAGCTGCCGGCGAGCCTCCAAACGGAGCTCGGCACGAGCTTCCCCCAAACTCGATCTAGCTCGGTCCGGCTTGCGAGCCTGGCGGCAGACACTGACGGTGGGCCATCTTCTTGGGCAACGTTGCAAGGCGGCGGCAGTAAGGGGCGGCGGCGACGGCGGCGGCAGTACAATGCAGCGTGGCGGCAGTACGGGGCGGCGGTGCAGGGCGGGGCTAGCGGCAGTAGCTGGCGCGGCGGTGCAGGGCGTGGCGGCGGTGCAGCGAGGGGCACATGGCGACGGAGGCGCCAGTGCGCTGAGGAAGAAGATGGAACGGACATGGCCTTGTCGATGAGACGGACACAACGTGGCTCTAAATAGACCATAAAACCAACCCAACTCCTCTCACTCCGGTCCAGCTGCACTAGCAGGCCGAGCCCAACTCGCCCCAAGCTGGCAAAACTCGGGCCGAGTCCACTAGACCGAGTTTGAGGTTCAGGTATACCCGTATGTTGTATCGGGAGAAAAAATTACGACGCATAAAGTAGGTAGGTTGTTGTAGGTAAAGTTATGCCATGTCGCAAGAATGTCCACCACTCTACGGTCATGTGGGCAGCCCATATTGCTACCTCTGCCCGCTGCTTAAGTTAGGTCACTCATACGGCGTTAGAGTCTTGCATCGTCATCTCCACCTCACTTATGAACGCCTTTGCTTATCATGTTCCCATGTTTTTGTTTTTCGAAACTGACCGATTAATTTGCCATAATAGAGGCAATCAATTTGGGTTTATACCTCCAATAGTCCTATGAGCACCTGATTTTATATTGTTACTTAGAGTCTCTTAGTTGATTCTGTATGGAACAGTGGCTAAAGTTTGAGTCAAAGGTGTTAAAATAGAGAGGAAGACATGGGAGAAATATGTGATTGCTTTGTGAAGCAGAACGGCGTGACGAGTAAGAGCAAGAGGAATATGACAAACAGTGGAGGATCCAAGAATTATTCAAAGTCTGGATAAACGGTGTATTTCAAGACTAGTGACACTATTTTAATTAAATTGCCATCAAATGAGGCTTATCGGCTGGTCAAAAGCCTAGACATGTGCCCAAGCCTACGGATGGTTGGGTCCGCCTACGATGACAAAGAAAGGCACAATCGTACAGTTGGCGAGTCAACTATGGGACCGAAGGCCAAGCAAGGGAGAAGAAAATGGAGGAGGAAGATGTGCCTATTAGAGTTTGTTTTGTATTGGAGTAGGACTCTAGCCTAAGTCGGTTTAGGACCCAACCCTAGGCCGGCCGACTCTCCCTCTCTTCTATATAAACGTTGTAATGTTGTCTAAATCAATACAAGTTATTTCTCTTCCAAACTATCATGGTATCAGACGCCTAGGTTTTTCCGCACCTAGATGGCTCCGCCTACTCCACCGCCGCCGCCGAAAGGTCCTCTCTGGACCGCGGCGGAAGCTCGCGCCGCCGGCGTGAAACCCTCCTCCTCCACCTCCTCCATCTCCACCTCTACCCCTATTACCCAACAAAATCCTATCCAAATAGCCCCAATTTCTTTAGCCGATACAATCTCTGACGTCTCTCCGTTTATACCTATTACCCTAGATCTTGCACTCCACAACTACTACCATTGGCGCCACTTATTTCATGTTCATCTCGGCCGATGTGGTCTCCGTGATCATGTCAATCCGAACTCGGTGCCTCGTCCTGCCGATCCTCGCTGGGTCCAAGATGATCTAGCAATTATACAATGGATCTACACCCGCATATCCACCGAACTTTTCAATCTCGTCTCCAACAACGACGCCACCGCCGCGCATCTATGGGCCTCTCTTCAACAGCTTTTCCAGGATAATAGCGACGCCCGCATCAATGCCCTACATACCGAGCTCCGTACCATGTCTCAAGGAGACGCCTCTGTCACCGTTCTATGCCAGAAGATCAAGGCTATCGGCGATGAATTACGTGAGCTCGGCGACCCTGTTGAAGATCGCACACTCATCAATGCTCTCCTCGTCAGCCTCGGCGAGCAATTCCACAAGCAGGTGGCCTTTATTCCGATGATGCGCCCGCGTCCCACTTTCGCTGAAGTCCGATCTCTCCTCCAACTGGAGGCCACGACGCAAGCTCGCAAAGCATCGCGCCCCACTCAAGCTCAGGTGTTCCACACGGCGGCTCGGCCTCCCCCTCCGGCCCCCTCCGCCGGCCCTCCCCACGCTGCCCCGCAGCCCCCACCTGGATGGCGTCCAAGTCCAAATTATCGCGGGAAGAATCCCACGTAGAAACCGCCTCAACTTCGACCACCTGCTCCTGCTCCATCTACGGCGCCCCCGACAACACCACCATCGGCTCCGACATGGCGACCTCCGCACGACTCGTGGACTGAACTTGTTTAGGCCTGGTCCATGCCTTGGTCCGCTCCGTCTCCCTACGGGGCCCCTCCCGCCTACACCAGAACCTGGAGTCCCGGGCTCCGTCCTGCAATTGGTTCCCCCGGGCTCCTTGGACGACAGCCTCAGCAAGTCTACACCGCGCAGGCGCCACCCCCTCCCTACATGGCCTAGATGGCGCCACCTCAATACGTGGCCTCGCCGACGTCGCTGCCCTACATGTACAATGCTACTCCATCTCCTCAGTACATGCCTGCGTCTCCCGCTTCGTCAACCGCTCCACCAAGCTGGGACCAAGCCGCCTTCATCACTGCCATGAACAATTTTACACTCAACAATTACGAAGGTACGGATTGGATTTTTGATTCTGGTGCTTCCTCGCATATGTCTTCAAATATGGAATTTCTGTCAGCTTGTTCTTCCTCTCCTTTTTCTTCTATCACCATTGGCGATGGATCTTCTATCCCCATCTCTTGCACCGGCCAATCTTACATCATTAATCCAAACACCAATTTTATTCTACGAAATATCCTAGTTGCTCCCTCATTAATTAAAAATCTAATATCTGTTCGACAATTTACTATTGATAATAATGTTTTCATAGAATTTGATCCCTTTGGTTTGTCTGTGAAGGATCTAAAAACGGCGGCGGTCCTCGCTCGTTACAATAGTTCGGGCGACCTCTATCCTCTCCATGGCACACCCACCTCCACACCTCAAGCCATGATTGCCTCCGTCACCCTTTGGCACCATCGTCTTGTTCACCCTAATAAACATACCATGTCATCCCTGCTTCAAGAGTTTCGCATATCTAGTGATAGTTCTTCGCATGATTCCTCAATTTGTAATGCCTGTCAATGCGGCAAACATATTAGATTACCTTTCGCCACTTCTTCAACCTATAGTTCTTTTCCGTTTGAATTATTACATTGTGATCTATGGACCACTCCAATACCAAGTGTTTCTGGTTTCAAATATTATCTTGTTATTTTGGATGATTATTCTCATTATGTTTGGACCTTTCCTCTTCATGCTAAATCTGATGTTCATCAACTTTTTCTTAATTTTCGACAATATGTTCTAACACACTTTGGCCTCCCTATTCGTTTCATCCAATGTGACAACGGAAAAGAATTTGATAACAACCAAAACAGAACTTTCTTTCTCTCCCAAGGCATCCTATTTTGTTTTTCGTGTCCTTACACTTCTCCTCAAAACGGCAAGGCTGAACGCTCTCTTCATTCTATCAACGACATCTTACGCACTCTCCTCATTCAAGCATCTCTTCCACCGCGTTTTTGGGCTGAGGCTCTCCGGACCGCCACCTATCTTCTAAATATACGACCAACCAAAACATGTCCTCTTTATTCCCCCTTTCAATCCCTTTTTCTATCTCACCCCGATTATTCTGATTTACGTGTTTTTGGCTGCCTTTGCTTTCCTAACACTTCATCTACTGCTGCCAATAAACTCGCTCCAAGATTATTGCCATGTATATATTTAGGTCCATCCGATGATCACAAAGGATCACGATGTTTTGATCCCTCCTCCGGCCATGTTCTTATATCTCGTCACGTCACTTTCGATGAAAATACTTTTCCCTTTTCGACCATTCAGTCATCGACGGTCCCTACCCCTCTATCTACATCTAATGCCCCTATATCGCGTCATGTTTTTGTTCCCGTCGATCCCCCTACCGCGGCAGCCAAAACCCCCCAAAACCCTGCCGCGGGAGCTGAATCTGCCCAAACCCCCTGCCGCGGCAGCCTCACCTCCTGCCACGTCTCCTTCTCCTGCCGCGGCAGAGTCTCCCATTAGCACATCATCCAACTCCGTCTCTCCCGCCTCAAACACCCCCCAACTACTCACATTCCTTCTCATGCTGTTCCAATACCCATTCCTACAAATGATCATATTATGTGTACTCGTGGCAAACGGGGCTTCCATATTCCCCGACGTTTTCTCAATCTTTCGGCTACTCCATCGATTTCTCCTATACCCAGTTCCTACAAACGAGTCCTTCTCGATCCATTATGGCACTCTGCCATGCAAGATGAGTTCAATGCTCTTATTCAAAATAATACATGGACTCTCGTTCCTAAACCATCTGGCGCCAATATTGTCTCGGGAAAGTGGATTTTTCGTCATAAGTATAACTCTGATGGGTCTTTGGCTCGGTACAAGGCTCGTTGGGTTTGCAGAGGTTTTTCTCAACAACAAGGAATTGACTTTGATGAAACTTTCTCCCCTGTTGTTAAGCCTAGCACTATTCACATTATTCTCAGTCTTGCAGTCTCCTCTTCCTGGTCTATTCATCAACTTGATGTAAAAAATGCTTTTCTTAATGGTACTGTTAATGAAACTGTATATTGCCAACAACCCTCCGGTTTTGAAGATTCCTCTAATCCCAATCTTGTCTGTCTTCTCAAGAAATCTTTGTATGGTCTCAAACAAGCTCCTCGTGCCTGGTTTCAACGTTTTGCTACATTTATTCAAACTATTGGCTTTCTTCCTTCCAAATCTGATACATCTCTTTTTATCTTTCATTCTTCCTCTCACACAACATATCTTCTTCTATACGTAGACGACATTGTTCTTACAGCTTCTTCTGATTCTTTTCTTAAACATATCATTATTCTTCTCAACAAAGAATTTTCTATGACTGATTTAGGATCACTTCATCATTTTCTCGGTGTTACCGCCACTAGAACCTCTTCTACTCTATTTCTTTCTCAACGTCAATACATTATTGATCTCTTAAACCGAGCAGGCATGATAGACTGTCAACCTTGTCGTACACCAGCTGATGTTGGCGCAAAACTTTCAGCTGAAGGTGATTTTGTCCCCGATCCAACTCTATATCGTAGTCTTGTTGGTGCTTTGCAATACGCCACTCTCACCAGACCTGACATTTCTTATTCTGTTCAGCAAGCATGTCTCTATATGCATGATCCTCGTTTGCCCCATCTAGCTCATGTCAAAAAGATTCTTCGATACTTAAAAGACACTCTTGACCATGGTCTACTTCTTAATTCATCCTCCCCAACAAGCTTGACGATTTATTCTGATGCAGACTGGGCAGGATGTCCAGATACTCGACGATCCACATCCGGCTTTTGTGTTTATTTGGGTGATAATCTTGTTTCTTGGTCATCGAAAAGGCAGGTTACGGTCTCCCGGTCTTCGACTGAAGCGGAATACATGGCGGTTGCGCATGCTGTTGCTGAAACAGTTTGGATTCGCCAACTACTTGTGGAACTTCAGCGTCCTGTCCAACACGCCACTATTGTCTACTGTGACAACATATCAGCTGTCTATATGGCCTCCAACCCCGTGCAACATCGTCGTACCAAGCACATCGAGATCGACATTCATTTTGTTCGGGAAAAAGTTGCTCTTGGAGAAGTTCGTGTTCTACATGTTCCAACGAGTGCACAGTTTGCAGATATTTTTACCAAAGGACTACATCCTTCGTCCTTCATCGACATTCGCTCCAGTCTCAACATCGTGGCACCCGACGTTGACACTGCGCGGGGGGGGGGGGGGGGGGGGGGGTATTAGAGTTTGTTTTATATTGGAGTAGGACTCTAGCCTAAGTCGGTTTAGGGCCTAACCCTAGGCCGGCCGACTCTCCCTCTCTTCTATATAAACGTTGTAATATTGTCTAAATCAATACAAGTTATTTCTCTCCCAAACTATCAGTGCCATTGACTTCCACGATGATATTCTAATTTCTTTTTTTTGTTTCATTAGTTAAAATACTCTTTGTTTTGGTGAAAATATTTGTATACTTGTTGTCAAGAGGTCTCATTTTTGAGGATTATGATCTATGGTCAACTATTATCGGAGGGAAGGAGAGTGTGAGAATTAATGCAGTGATTTTACCGAAGAGATATCATTGCGATGATATGTAATGTTTTGACCGTGGGTAAAAATATAGTCAAAAACTATTATTTAGATTTGAAATGAAGAAACATGGCCGGAAACTGGTTAAAACATATTTACAATATTATATATATGAATTGAGATAGTTCAATGAGGCACAAAATTAGATGTGCATCACGCATGCAAGATTACACATATACAGTTTTTTATCTAAACACAAAAGGAGTAATAATATAGGTATTAACAAATCATGGAACCAATTTACACATACATTTTTTTAATCTAAACATGGAAAGATCATTGAGATTCACTTCAAGAAAATTCAATCGAGCGATAATAACAAGACACGACGAAAAAAACACCAACCACTCAACTTATTATTTATTCCGGATATGCCTAATGTATTTGGTCCATCTTGTTAACTTCATCCGGTGAGGAGCAGTTATTCATCAGCTCCGTGCTAGGGGTCTAGGGTGTACTATGCATCAGGCAGTTGTAGATGTATTTCACCAAGGAAGCTTGAACATGTATTTGAATACCGTTCTGCTCGTTCACCGGCTTCTAAGTATCTCTTCTAAGAAATACTATATTTTTTATCGCCTAATGAAAAATGGGAGACATTATCAATTTGTTCACGCACACCTAAAATTTGGAAAATTTAATACAACTAGTCATCGAGAATGGTGAAATACTAATAAAAACTCTACTCACCTTCAAGCATGTCAAACTGATACATGCAAAGTACCAATGAAAAGTTATAGTTGATGTTGTCGTACTTATAAGACTTCTGTTTATCAAATCTTTGGTAAGTAAAAAATGCGAAATGGATCTGGTATATATCGATTTTCATAGTTTAGACTTACTTGAGGTTTGATCAACCTTAATAGAGGTTTCCATGACGAATATATCATGCCTCTCATCAAACAATAGTTGTTTTTTGTGACCCTTAGCAAGTTCATCCAAAATATGGAGAAACACAATATCATTACTAAAATGAACCATGACTACTTCCCTCATGCCTAGAGGGAATATGTCTAATGCTCAAAAGGGCTAACATACATGATAACATTTGCGATAACTACATTTTATGTATTATATTATTACATAGAACATAAAGTTGATACCCACTCGATATAATGTAGTCATGTATGAATATTTTAGTAATGCATGGGTATTTCATTAGTAAAATATCCGTACACGATTATATAATATCGAGTGGGAATCAACTTCATATGTATGTAACAACATAATGTATGAAGAGAACAACCTCATGCGCGGGTGTTATCATGTATGTAGCCCTCTTGAACATGAGACATATTCTCTCTTGGCATTAGGGAAGTAGCAGTGGTTGATTCCACTAATCATATTGTGTTCCACCCTATTTCAGATGAATTGGCTAAACTTCACAGAGACCAACCCTTGTTTGGTAAGAGTCCATGAAGGATGACCAAGCCTCAAGTGAAGTTTGAACTATGAAAATTAATATACCATATCCATTTTGCATTTATTACTTACGGAGATTTAATAAATAGTTCTTCTAAGTATTGCGGCATCGTCAATAACTTTTTATCTGTGTATACCATGTCATCAGTTTAACATGCTTGAAGCTAAGTAGAGTTTTTTACTAGTATTTCACCATTCTCGATGACTAGATGTACTAATTTTTCATGTTTTAGGTGTGCCTGAACAAATTGATAATGATTTTTCTATTCGTGAGGTGGTAAAAAATGTACTATTTCTTACGAGCAATACCCAGAAGCCGGCGAGCGAGCAGAACGTTGTTCAACTAATGCTCAAGATTCCTCGGTGAAATTCATCTTCAGCTATCTGACGCATAGTACCCCCTAATGTAGAGGTGATGAATAATTACTTCTCACCAGATCAAATTAATAAGATAAATCAAATTGATGCGGCACAAAGGTCCAGAATAAATAATAAGTTGAGTGGTAGGTGTTTTTTTTCATGTCTTATATTATCGCTCGATTAGATTTTACTAAAGTGAACATTAATGATTTTATCGTGTTCAAATAAAAACCATATGGGTAAATTGGTTCCATGATTTGTTGATACCTATATTGTTACACATGCATGGTAGGTGCACCTTTACTTCGATTACATGAGTCCTGCATAAATAAGACCAAAAGAAGACTATAAAGTGTAAAGACAAACTAAAAATAGTTCAATTTGCACTCACTTAGTATTATTTGAGTTCTTACTACCAACAAGAAGTGGGAAATGGTACCAAAAATAATAGCATTAGCTTGAGATTCTTTTTGACCATATTAATATATTATTTCCATATGCAATTAGGGATATTATAACTGAGCCAAACATTAGGCCTCTCCGTCCGATGGCCTGTCTGGACTATTCACCGTCATGCATGCGAGAGTTGTCCTGATTAACCTCATGATTTTGTTGTGCCCTCTATTATTGCAAGATCAAAACTGGGGGAATCGTTAAAGTTCCGCATTTGGTAAGTAATAAATGAGATGCGATGTGGTCGCATTGCATAGGCATTGAAGAGACTAAGAAAAATAAACGACAAAGCGGAACAACGTTCTCAATTTCACATCTAGGAGGCCACAAATCCGGAACCCCATGATCTACTATTTTCGCATCAAGCAGGCCACAAATCCGTACCCCCATGATCTACTGGAAATCGAAGGCTCGCTAAGTTTCCGGAGAGGCAAACCTGTTGGTTGGAGGAGCTCGGGGGTGGCCACGCTGTCGCGGGGAAGGAGGATCCGGGAGGCGAAGGCTGCGGGGTTCCTTCCTCAGGACGCGCGCGCGGCGGCGGAGCGGGACCTAGTGCGGCGCCGGCGATGCCAAGGGCTCGTTCGTGTCTCAGCGAATATGCTATATTTATAGCCCATTTAGCAGATCGCTGGATCCAGATACAAACCTGCCCTCCTCGTCTTTTCTTTTGAGGGCCAAGGCTCTTGTGATACTTTCTGGTAATTGAAACGGGCCAGATGTTTTCTCAGTTCAGTCACTTTATTTTTCCAAATAGTGCTTGAGTCACTTTTATAAAGTTTCCACCATGGGAGGTGGCCATACCCTGACCGCAAATCAACTCGAAAAATAGTAACCATGGGAGGTGGCCATACCCTGTCTCGCCACGTAAGCCAGTAGTGATCATCTCTGATATGTGTTTCGGTTTCTCCTATTAGGTCTCACCCTGACTCCTCAAATGGTATCAAGGACCTACGGCTACGGGGCTCCTCTCTTGATGATAGCGTTTAGTCGACATTGATCACATCTCCGCCATTTGGAATCCTTGGAAGCGTTGCAATTCTATAGTATCCGCAACGAGATGGAACAAATTCATTCTAGTGCTTATAGCTGCGCCCATGATCTTATGGTGTGGTCTAACCGCAAAATAAGGATGCCAACGTAATTCTCCTTAGGGACTCGATCTCCATGTTGTTTTGCCTCTTGGAGGCTTTGCAGTTTTTGGTTTTGTTCTTTGCATGTGTTGTTTTGTCTGTACATAAGACCGTAGTTGGTTCAGGATGACATAAGACCGTAGTAACCCCTTAATAAAGGAATAGTAGTCCAACACTTATGGTCCTTAGCTAAAAACATAACTTTTTTTTGATAGAATTCGGCACTTTATTGATCAAACATAATCATTACAAATTGTTTCTCGGAGGAACCACACGAAAGGTAGCAAAACCATAAAGTTCAGAACGACGAGCTAAGATATGTGCCGACTCATTGAGAATACGAGGGACATGGAAGAAGATGCAAGATGTGAAGGAGGCTGCAACCTTCTTAATGCCCTGGATTACCACACCAATATAGGACCGATCCATTGTGGTAGAGTTGATGCGTTGCACCACTGACAAGCAATCAGACGCCAACCTGATTCTTTCTAGACCTTCTTCGCTAGCGAGAGCCAAAGCACGCCTGATCGCAATAGCTTCGGCAAGTTCTGGTGCCGTGACCGCATGAAGTAGCTCGCTGCGAGAAGCCAAGCATTCACCCCTGTGGTTCCTGATCACTACACCGGCTCCCATTCGCTTAGACTCCTGGAACAGAGCGGCATCCACATTGATATGTACCGTCCCAACCGGCGGCGGACTCCATTTTGCAGGTGAGGACATGGAATCACGTCTATGGCTGGGGACAGAACCAGATAGATGCAGCTCAATCATGTTAACATATGCTTTAATCTGCTCAGACAGTTGGCGGGGGTCCTTCATCGGTTCTTCATTACGAACCCCATTCCTGGCATTCCACAGGTGCCAGAACGCCACAGCCAGCAATGTCATCTCCCTTGGCGCAGATCTTGAGAAAAAATCAAACGTCCAGGCCTTCGGGTTGATAAAATGTTTCTTGCCCAACTTGACCGCAAAGGTTAGCTTGAGGTCTTTCCACACATCGCGTGCATAAGGGCAGAACATGAGAGTATGCACCGATTGCTCCTCGCGGCCACAATAGACACACCTATCAGAGGCAGGAATGTGCCGCCGAACTAACTGCTAACCGGAGGGTAAACAATCATGGATAAACCGCCAAATAGTAAGCTTCATCTTTCCTGGAGCAGAGATAGCCCAAAGTTTCTTCCAAGCTGCAGCATCTACCTCCTCAGATGATGAAAGCCCCTTCCTAGGCATACTTCTGACCCGATGAAAAACCTCAGCCCTGGCCAAGTGATAAGCAGAACGCACCGAATATTTACCACTCTTCGTGTGAGGCCAAGAGGCAAAATATGCGCCCCCATGTCTGCTGATCGAAACTTGAAGAATCCGGTCTGCAACCTCCTCATCAAAAGTACTATTAACCAGGTCAGTTTTCTAGGTACCTAGGTCTGCATCGATCAAGAGCAAAATAGTGGCATCTGCTGGGATGGACGAACGAGGTTTAATGAATACCGAGCTCACTCCCGGGATCCATTTGTCCGTGAGCAACTTTATGCTTCTGCCCTCGCCAACTCCCCATAGCAAGACCTTCATAACCAGTTCCTTGCCGAACAAAATGCTCCTCCAGGTATACGGCGATGAGCAAGGATTCGGCGCATGCCAAATATCACAGTCCGGGAAGTATCTCCCTTTTAGCACCCGCGCACACAGAGAGTCGGGCTCGGTGAGCAGCTTCCAACACTGTTTCCCCAGCATAGCCTAGTTAAAGGTGGCCATATCACGAAAGCCCAGGCCACCAGCTTGCTTAGGTGAAGAAATCCAATCCCAAGAGCGCCAGTGCATTCTCTGACCCTCAGGCGAGGCCCAGAAGTAGTCCGAGATATAACGTCTGAACTGGTCACACTGGCTAAAGGCAGCTGAAAACAACTAATGATAAAAGCCGGCAGCGCTTGCAAAATAGATTTAATAAAAACCTCCTTGCCCGTCCTGGATAAAGGGCGGTCCGAGGAACCCATGATGCATTTCCACATCCGATCTTGGAGGAATCTGAAAGATGTTGTAGGTGATCTGCCTATCTGAGTTGGCATACCGAGATATGTGTCCTGCAGAATTTCAAAATGGACCCCTAGACGATCCATGACAGCCTGTTTCACCCTATCATCACAGTGAGACCCAAAGAAAATGGAGGACTTATCCCGGTTAATCTTCTGCCCAGACCCCTCAAAGAACACTTGCAACGTATTCACCAAAGCCATCACACTGCGAGGATCGCTATGAGCGAAGAAAATGCTACCATCGGCAAATAAGAGGTGGGAGATCGGTGGCCCTTGCCTTCCTTTTTCATACCCTGTAACTGACCCCTCTCCTCATTGTTTTGAAGAAGACAAGAGAGGCCCTCCGATTGCAAAAGAAAAAGGTAAGGGCTAATCAGGTCTCCTTGTCTAATACCTCGAGTAGGTATAACCGGCTAGGTAAGTTCACCGTTTACCTTCACCGCATAGCGCACCTCAGTGACACATCTCATTACTGTGTTGATCCAGGCAGGGGCAAAACCCAGCTTAACTAGGCAGCCGTGGAGATAGGACCATTCCACACGATCATAAGCCTTCATCATGTCAATCTTGAGAGCAAAGAAAGGTCTCTTCGTGTTTTGTTTCCAGATTGTATGCAAACACTCATAGGCAATGAGTGCATTGTCATTAATTAGTCTTCTAGGAACAAAGGCGCTTTGGTTCTCAGAAATAATGTCTGGAAGAAAAACTTTTAGGCGATTAGCAAGAACCTTGGAAGCTATCCAAAACTTCAAACACCAAACGTATAACACACATAGACCGGATGAGATCGACCACTCCATGGAAGCAGCAACCAGACAAATCCCCGTCCTCCTCAGCGCCACCGACGAGATCACCGCCAAAGAGGTGGACGAGGAGGCGGGTATACCTTGTTCTTGTTCCGCACAATGTCACCATACCCACCATAGCATCGATGTCGGTTGAAATGGATAGTATGGGCACCTAGAGGGGGAGGGGGGGGGTGAATAGGTGCTACTCCAAATTTTAATCCTTTTTCAATTTTAGGCTTAGCACAAAGGGTAAATTCTCTAGATAAACTATTAGGTGGAATTTCCCTATATGCAAACCTATCTACTAGCGAGTAAAGAGCGAGTGGAAGAGGAACGGGAAAACCCTAGTGAAGCACGCGGAGACACAGGATTTGTTTGACCGCAGTTCCTTCCTTGTTAAGGGAAGTACGTCTGCGTTGGAGGGGTGGGCGGTACTAAGACCACCACGCCACAACAGGCCTCACCCTGTTCTCCGATAGATCCCTCCACCAAAGGCCTGATCCACCTTTCCACTATAGGTACCCTTCGAGGCAGGTACCGGCACCTTTACACAACTAGCGGGGCAACAACTCCACAATCAACTTGGAGGCTCCCGAAATGACAACAAGCTGCCACAAGAACAAAGTTATCAAATACAACGAACAAGATCTAGGTATTGACAAGAATACTAGATCAGGGATTTCTCCAAGTGAATGGAGAGGAGTTGATGCGCTTGATTCGTGATGATGATGATGATCCTCTCCTCCTTCAAATCCCCGAAAGATCAAAGCCTTCGGGTGGTTGAAGTGGGAGATCGAGAATGGGAGCTCTTGCACAATGTCTGGTCAATTTCGAATGAATCAAGAGTTCTGAACGTTGGGGAAGAAGGGGTATTTATACCCCTTCTGAAACCAGCCGTTGGACACTTTTGGGGCCGGATTATCCGGCCCAAGTGAGGGCCGGATTATCCGGCCTGGGGAAAACTCCACCCCAGACTCGGAATATCTGGTAGATAATCCGCCCCCCTATCAGAGCGTCGCGCCGAGCTTGCCCTTGATCAACTTCTGGGGGCCGGATTATCCGGTCCTATGTGAAGGCCGAATTATCCGGCCTGGGGAGGAAAAACCGCCCCAGTTCGGATTTTCTGAGAGAAAATCCGACCGGATACCGAGCGACGAGCCTTGGCTCCCTTTGCTCAAAAACTGGGGGCCGGATTATTCGGCCCATGCGACAGCCGAATTATCCGTCCTAGGGAGGAAAAACCACCCCAGTTCGGATTTTCCGAGAGAAAATCCGACCGGATTCCGAGCGACGCGCCTTGGCTCCCTTTGAGCAATGAGGTAGGCCGGATTATCTGGCCCTTGGTGGGGCGGATAATCCGGCCCCCCTCAAAGCTTCCTGCACACTTAGCGCACATGAATAATCTCCACAGTATTATTATCTAACACACAAAACATAGGAAAACATGAAATGTTCTTTCAATCTCCCCCTTTTTGGTGTTAGATGACAATACCAAGATTTGCAGGAAAAATCCCAAGACAAACAGCAATAACCATGGAAGAAACTCCCCCTCAATGTGTGCATATTAGAATTTTGCATTGGATACAAATGCACACAAATAGGTGAATCTATTCCATAGACATATGAGCAACATAATCATACCACCGAGGTAGATGGAAGGCATCCTTGACATAAGCCTCAATTATTATCGAGATAACCAATATAAGCGCCTTCCTTGATAAAGACTTCCAGCATAATAGGATATGAATAGATGGATCCAAAGGCATAATCCATGAGATGAAATCCATAGGCATAATCCAGATAACCACATAGAGTCTCAAACAACCACAAACCACAAATTTAAAGTTCAACGCCAAATGGGCATAAGCAAGAAAACGACGAATAGAAAAATGCAAATGCTTATGCCCGACCCATGCAAATCCACGAATATCCTAACAGAACTACTTCTCCCCCTTTGGCATCGAGACGCCAAAAAGGAAGAAGAGCGATGCTAGCGCCCCACGGGATCACTCGTAGTCCTCGTCCTTGTCCTCGTCTTCATTCTCATCCTCATCTTCATCTTCAAGCTCCATCCTCATCCTCATCATCAGCAGCTGCCGCAGAGGGGAACAAGTGACGCTCCAGCTCTCCATAGTTCAGCCCGGAGGAAGAGTTCCACCGAGCATACGGTGTGGGAGGTGTAGGAGCCGGAGGGTCACCCGAAGCACCGGACACATGGTGGAGAATGAGCTGCTGGGAGTGAGCCAAGTCGTGGCGCTGCTTGTATGCCTCGTGCTGACCCTTGCGCATGTCCACTCCCATGCAAAGTATGTTACGCTGGAACCAGTTCAGCTGCTTGATCTCACGGGCAACGGGAGGCACTAGGGGCCTGCAAGCATCCCTCATGAGGCCCTCAGGAGCAGAGGAGGGGTGAGAGGTCTTCCGAACCTTGGTGTAGATCTTCTTGGCCTTATGCACCGAGTCAATGTGGAACTCCTCAGCAGGAAGCAGGTGCCTGATGAGCATCATAATGTAGGGTGCATAGGGGATGGACAGACGGGTGAACATAGCATCAGTCAATTCATGGTAAATGAAGTCCATGACATCCAGCCTATACTGCACCAACTCGTCCTCGCATGAGGCAACCTCATGAGAAAATTGAAGTAGCTAAACAAGGTGACCACGAATGCTGTCATTGTTGCCCCCACTCGGAGTGATGGAGTCACGGAAGATACCCACTAAGGCAGCATAGATGGGAGCAAGGCCAGCCAGAGTGCCCACAATGCCATTTTCCACAGTGCAAGGAGAGAGAGCTACATCTTTGTTGGGCTTCAGCTGGGTGATGATGCGGTGGCCACTGGCTCTATCCCTGTTGCGGAAAGAGTATCCAAGAACCTCAGCAAACACGTGAAAATCAACAGTCATAGGCCTGTCATGAGTCATCCACTTCATAGTGCGACGCTCATCTCCACAAATAACCAAAGTGGAGAAAAACTGCTTCACCACCTCAGAGTCAAAAGAGCACTGGAGAGACATGAGATGGTGCAGCCCCATCCTCTCAGCCACAAACATTGCATCCACAAGGTAGGCCTTCTCCAAAGCCTCAACAAGTACTAGTGGGTGCATAGGCCTAATGTTCAGCCTGGCATACACATCTTCATAGATACCTTTCTATTCCGCACACCAAAAACGAGTATCCCTAGCTCATCATCACGAGGCAACTCAGCAAACAAGTCACGGTGACGGATGGAGGAATAGGTGACCGCATCCAAAGTCCTGTAGTTGATCTTGGGCTCCTTGCCCTTCCTCTTGGACACCCCCTTCCTAGTCGTCTTTGCTTGTTCAGCCATGCGCTTCTCTTTGTTCTTTCTTCTCCTCAACTCAACTTCGTCCACTAAGTTACCCTGTCCGTCGTCCCGAAAGTATTTAGCGCGAGGGCGGCGCTTGTAGGTCTTGGGAACACTGGAATCACCTGTGAGGAGAATAAGGGCGATAGCAAGGGGATAAGCATACACACAAGTCCAGGAGAGAGCATGGAAACAGTAGTCAAAAAGTTCATAGGACAAATCTACTCAATGCATACTCCATAGTGAAACTGAACCAGAATTGAATCTGTCAGGCCGGATTATCCGGCCTGGCCAAGGGCGGATAATCCGACCCTAACAGAAAATTTCCATTCCACCTAGATTGAATGCAAAAAAGTAGATCGGGCCTAGAAACTGCAAGACTACGATTTCTATGCGAAAACACATCCTTCCAGACAATGTTCCACCCAACAAGTAACACATCTAGCCAAAGATGGGGAGAGAGGGAGTTACCCTCAATCATTGGAGGAAGAACGCGGAGGAGAAGGTACCCGGAGGCACGGAGAAGAAGTTCTGGGGAGGCTCGGAAAATCCGGTGGCCGGAGAGGCTCCGGGGAGGGTGGGGGACGGCAGTCGGCGGCTAAGGAGGAGGAGAGAGTTGGGGGAGAAGTGCTGCTTGTTATGAGCCCTTCCCCCCGATCCCTGCCCTTTAAGACAAAATCTGCCAGGGCCGGATTATCCGGCCAACACTTGGGCCGAATTATCCGGCCTCAAATCTGGAATTCTGTTAAACATAGAATCAGGCCCGCGCGTCCCCAAACAACACCCCCACAAGGTGTACAAGGGACTTGTGTGCAAGAATAGATGGCTTAGGGGTAGGGAAAGGCTTAGGATTAAGATAACCAAACTGAGATGGTACTAGACACTCAAAATTGCAAGATCCAAATCAAATAAAAGCCAAGATTGAGTGTGATTCCCATAAGAACATGAGAGAGCAAAAACAGCCAAAAAGATCCAATTCTCCTCAAGGGAGAGGGCGGTGGACGAAGCCACCTTGTTGGAGTGTATGGTGTGACACCGCGAAGATATATCTTGGGTTCACGACCAATACTCATCAATAAGCTCACATATCACAAAATGATATTAAGAGAAATGATTTATCTTGCTTTTGGCATTATGGGGGAGGGTTAGCCCAGTGAGTTAGGACCACACTCCCCCTATATCCATGCCCACATCTAGACCAAAGTAGGATTGAGATGTATGAGTGAGTGCATGGGTAATCAAGACAAGCTCCTGGAATCAATGATATTTAGCTCATTCCTCAAAAAACAGAATCTTGCTTCATCAAGTGGCTTTGTAAAAATTTCCGCAAGTTGGTTCTTCGTGCTCACAAAGGATAGATCAGTATCGCCTCGAGCAACATGGTCTCGAATAAAATGATTCTGAATCTCAATATGCTTCGTCCTTGTGTGCTGAACTGGATTGTACGCAATTTTGATTGCACTTTCATTATCACATAAAAGAGGCACTTTGTCACAATTGACACCGTATTCCTTTAAAGTTTGCCTCATCCACAATAATTGAGTGCAAGCGCTAGCAGCAGCAACATATTCAGCTTCGGCGGTGGAGAGAGATATACAATTCTGCTTTTTAGATGACCAACACACAAGAGATCTTCCCAAGAATTGACAAGCTCTAGAAGTGGATTTCCGATCATCCTTATCACCAGCCCAATCTGAGTCAGTGTAACCACATAAAGAGAAATTGGAACCCTTGGGATACCAGAGACCAAAGTTAGGGGAATGAACCAAATATCGAAAGATCCTCTTGACCGCCACTAAGTGGCTTTCTTTAGGAGCTGCTTGATACCTTGCACACACTCCCACACTCAACACGATATCGGGTCTAGATGCACAGAGGTAAAGAAGAGAGCCGATCATGGATCGGTATACCTTTTGGTCCACATCTTTACCATGTGGGTTAAGTTCAAGATGACATTTTGTTTGCATCGGAGTGGCGACACCATTTAGATCCGTCATTTGAATCTCTTGAGCATGTCTTGGATGTACTTTGATTGATTAATAAAAGTTCCTTCTCTAAGTTGCTTGATCTCGAATCCAAGAAAGAACCGTAATTCCCCCATCATAGACATCTCAAACCTGTCAGTCATAAGCTTTGAAAATTCATCATTAAAAGCTTTATTAGTAGAACCAAAGATGATATCGTCTACATATAGTTGGCATACGAAGAGCTCCCCCTTAACCTTCTTAGTAAAAAGAGTGGGATCGATTTGCCCAACTTCGAAGCCACGATCTAACAAAAGCTCTTTAAGGTGCTCATACCACGCACGTGGGGCTTGTTTAAGGCCATAGAGTGCCTTATCGAGTTTGTAGACATGGTTCAGAAAGTTAGGATCCTCAAAACCCGGGGGTTGCTTTACATATACCAACTCATGTAGAGGACCATTAAGGAAGGCACTCTTGATGTCCATTTGCTGCAACTTAAAATTGTTATGGGCAGCATAAGCAAGAAGGATACAGATGGACTCAAGGCGAGCCACTGGAGCATAGGTCTCACCGAAGTCAATGCCCTCAACTTGGGAGTAACCTTGTGCCACAAGTCTTGCCTTGTTCCTCACAACAATGCCATTCTCATCTTGCTTGTTTTTAAATATCCACTTGGTGCCGATAACATTGCGGCAATCTTTGGGTTTCTCCACGAGTTTCTAGACTTTGTTGCGCTTGAAATTATTCAATTCTTCATGCATAGCAACAACCCAGTCTGGATCTTCAAGAGCTTCAAAGTCCTTCTTAGGTTCCACCATTGAGATATGAGCTTGATGCTCACCAAAGCTGGCCAATTCTCTTCTTGTAGAAACCCTTCATCGAAGATCACCAACAACCTTGTCGAGGGTGTAACCCCTTAATTCAAGGTTCCGATGAGCTCGAGCCTTGCGACGAAGTTCAATAAGTTGGTTGTCTCTTGGAGGAGTAGTTTCATCACTTGAATCTTCATTGGAATCATTTACTCGACCTTGATTAGGAACTGGGATAACAGCAGTAGGTGGTGGTGAAGCATGCCCTTGAGGTGATTCAGTAGCCGTAACAGGAGGCTGCTGGACCGGTGAGTCGGGGCCGGATAATCCGGCCGACGGATAGGCCGGATAATCTAGCCTGGGAGTACTTGTATCAGCTTCATCAAGATGCCTGGGGCTTGCTTGAACTGGCGAGGGGCCGGATAATCTGGGGCTTGCTGGAAAATCCGGCCTGGAGCTTGCATTGATATCTTCACCACCAGGAGCAGTATGGTCAGCTGGAGCGGGGTGGCCGGATAATCCGTTGTCCAGAGGATAATCTGGCCTGGAGTTTTCTGGAACAACTTGACCTTCAGCAGTTGATGGAGCTGGTGTAGAATTTGCTCCCATGGTGGGAACATATTGGGCATGTGTAGATGAGGGCTCTTCATGGGAAGAGCATTGTCCTTCCCGATCCGCCACAAGGGGTTCCTCAATGGGGCGGAAAAATCCCACGCCCATTCTTCTTATGGCATCTTGGGGTATTTCAACATCTGCATCACAAACACCAACTTGCTCCGCACGGGAACCATCATTTTCCTCGAACACCACACTACAAGATTCTACAACAGTTCCGGAGAGCTTATTGTAGACTCTATAAGTGTGGGATTCGGCACCATAACCAACAAAAATACCTTCTAGAGCCTTAGATTCAAACTTAGATAAACGAACTCCCTAGATAAGAAAGAAACACTTACACCCGAATACCCGAATGTATGAGATGTTTGGCTTGTTACCGGTAAGTATTTCATACGGAGTCTTGTCCAAGATCTTGCGGAGGTATAGACGGTTGGATGAGTGACAAGCAATAGAGATTGCTTCAGGCCAGAAGTTATATGGAGATTTAAATTCGGCCAACATTGATCTTGCCATATCCATTAGAGTTCGATTCTTCCTCTCGGCTACACCATTTTGTTGAGGAGTGTACGCAGTGGAATATTGATGTCTTATCCCCTCTTCACTTAGGAACTCATTTAAGGTGTAGTTCTTGAACTCAGAGCCGTTATCACTTCTTATAGCCAAAATGGGGATGTTGTGTTGACGTTGAACCTCGTTGGCGAAGTCGATGACAGTTTGTTGAGTTTCACTCTTCAACTTGAAGAATTAAACCCAAGTGTATCTTGATTAATCATCAACAATCACTAGACAATACTTCTTCCCACCGAGGCTTGCATGAGATGGAGGTCCGAAGAGGTCCACATGAAGGAGCTCTAAGATCCTTTTTGACGAGATAATAGTTTTCCTTCGATGAGGAGAGTCATGCATTTTTCCTTCAACACACGCCCTGCAAACACGATCTTTGGCAAAGGAGACATTTTCTTTTAGTCCAAGGATGTGGCCACCCTTGTGGAGACTTTGCAAAGTTCTCATATTGACGTGGGCTAGTCGGCGATGCCATAGCCAACCCACGTCAGCCTTTCCGAAAAGACACATCGGGCATGTAGTGGTTTTCTCCGAAAAGTCCACCACGTACAGGTCATTTTCGACATATCCCACGAAAGCGACTTTTAGAGACTTGCTCCACAAGAGTACCACCAAATCAGCATCAATATAAACTGCAAAGCCCATCTTACCAATGGCGCGAACTGAGAGTAAGTTGTACCCGAGGGTCTCAACAAGCATGACGTCCACGAGAGAGATATCGCGAGCCACCACAACTTTGCCGAGACCCAATACCTCAGATTTTGACTTGTCATCATAGGAGACGGTTATGTGATCAAGGTTTGGCCGCATCTCCGTGATGATCTCCTTGCTTCCGGTCATATGACTCGTGCAACCGCTATCGAGTACCCATTTAGAACCACCGGAAGCATAACCCTGTAAGAAAATTACTTCTTGTTTTTAGGTACCCATTTTTCAATGGGTCCTCTCATGTTAGTGACAAGGGTCTTGGGAACCCAAATAGACCAAGGAATGTAACAATCATAAGGGCCTACATAACTAGCATAAACATCACTATAATAATCGCAATATAATTCAAAGTTAGGATTGTTAACCCCTGCAAAACCATCATAATTAGTCTTGTCATTGGTAATGTTGCTAGCCTTCGGTTGAGCAGTCTTGCTCTTCTTCTTCTTCTTCTTCTTCTTCTTCTTCTTGTTTTTCTTGCTCTTTGTCTTGGGAATGTAACCAAGACCTTCTTTACTATTATTTGTCGTCTGCTTTCTCAGTATCTCATCAATAACTTCTTTACCTTTGTGTTGAGAACCTCTTGCAAGGTCTTCTTTTCCATAGGATGAAGTGGGGGTACTTGGCACATCCACTACAACAAAATCATGCTGTAGAGACATATCCCTAGAGACACTCTCCATTGTGCCTCTTAGCACCTTACCCAATCACTATGTAGAGACACGAAGAGAGACATTGTAGAGAGTGTGTTAACACTAGAGACATATATTTAGAGGCACTTTGTATTATGTCTCTTATCACTTATATAAAGACATTAAAAGAGACATGTTAGAAAATGCCTTAATTGTAGAAACATGTCCATAGAGGCACTATCCATGATGTCTCTTAGTGATTATGTAAAGACACTATAAGAGACATTTTAGAAAATGCCTTAACTGTAGAGACATGTCCATAGAGACACTATCCATGATGTCTCTTAGTGATTATGTAAAGACACTATAAGATACATTTTAGAAAATGTCTTAACTGTAGAGACATGTCCATAGAGGCACTATCCATGATGTCTCTTAGTGATTATGTAAAGACACTATAAGAGACATTTTAGAGAATGTCTTAGCATGGTAGAGACTTCTCCATAGAGGCACTGCAGTGATGTCTCTTAGTACATTTGTAAAGACACTTGAAGAGACACAAAGAACGCCTTAACAATAGAGACAACTCCCTAGCCATACCATCCATGATGTCTCGTTGCACAATCTAGTCGACAAGTAGAGGTATTAAAAGAACCTTATGGTGAATGCAAATGGTAAGTCAAGAGTGAGCCATCATATTCGCTCTAGTAGCAGGTAAAGTAAATACGATAAATAAGTTGAGAGCGCCAAGAACATGCTACCATATTGGCACTATCTTTTGAGGCACCTTTCTAAAATACATGAGAATAAAAGTGTTATATTTTAGAGGTAAATGTGTATCTTTTTATATGTCTGTTAGTGCTAAACTGCTAATACTTTGAAGTACGAGAATTTATTAGTTTCCAATCGAGTCATAGAAGAGTCGAGAGACATGAATCATACATTGAGCTCTATGCAAGATCTCACAATTTATTGGACGTTAGAATAAGACTACTAGTACTCCCTTGGTTCTCAATTTTGTTTAGATATAAATGCATCTAGTCTAATACTTAACTAGATACATACAAATCTAGATAAAGTCGAGGCCATTAATACGGATTGGAGGAAGTACTTTTTTTACACTTGATGAAGAAATAATTACAACATAAACATTTTGTAGATCTCAATGGACATATTTATAATACAGACTACGTTAATTCTCATCTATTACATTCTTTTGTATTGGATGAACAAATTATTACTACAACGTAGTGACTTAAAATTTGTAAGGCTGTGTGTATCCTTATGATGCAAGGCCGGGGGCAGCACCTCCTCTTAAGGAAAAAGATGCCTTAAAACTTTTAATCGGGTAATCTAAAAAATACACAAATAAAAATTGAATGCCATATTTTTCAAAACTGATTTTTCCGAGGCGAGGCAGAGCCAGCCATAGTCCCTGAAGCTTGAGGCAGAGCCAGCCATAGTCCCTGAAGCTTTTAACTCAGTCAAACGAATACTCAGTCAAATGAACCAGTCCAACAAACCGGGCCAGCCTAACAAACCCGTTTTCAAAAAAAGCCTTATCTCTTGTTCTACCAGTCCGGTGCCACATCTAAGATGATATCTCCACCGTGATCCCAGATAAACGTGATCTTGACAATCTGGCACAGTAAGTATCCAGTTGAGCCAATTTACCTGATTCAGGTACCCATCACTCAGATGTTCTCCAAAAAATTTCATCCAAATATTGTGCCACGCATAGGGATCAATGTGCTCACATGAACTACTACACCTCATTGTTTAATGTATAGTATGCATGAACTCATCAAAACTTGTACTCCCTCCGATCCAAATTAGTTGACTCAGATTTGTCTAGATTTGAATGTATGTAGACACGTTTTAGTGCTAGATACATCCGAATCTAGACAAAACCAAGTCAATTAATTTGGGTCGGAGGAAGTACTTTGCTATGTGAATCCTATCCACAAACAGATTCCATTCTCAAATATGATAATTCCATCCTACCAAAAAGTTGACTTTGTGTACACTAACTAAAATCAATTTTGTATGTAACTGCTGAACCAGAACAAGTATACACCACTAGAGTACATACCTACAAGAGTAAATATATCTGGGACTATACATTAAACTGAAATATGAAGTATGTAAAATAAGTCAACTTTGGCATGCTTTGTACAATTTGTAGACTTTGAAGAAAAAGAGGAGCATTTCTTAGAGTTAATGAAAGTCAGAGTTATCCATGGCATTCAGCTTGTGGCTGTCAAGCGTACTGTTGTTGCTGATGTGTTTTGGCTTTTGTTGTTTTGTCACTGATTTTGCCTGCAAAGGCGTTGTAGAATTTTCTCTTTCTACTAGTATATATTGTAACTCTCCTACATGGTCTTCGAAAACAACCGAAGAGTGAAGGCAACGTTCTTGGTGTTAAATCTGCAAAACCATATAATTCCCCATATCAATCATTTGGTATATCAGTGCTAGAAAAGTTAGAAATACAATACTAAATTTCTTACAAATAAAAGTTATAAATTTTATGCATATAAACATTGTGAGTGCACGATGGCGTGAGTGGAATGTGCGACGTGTACATCCTCCTTTTACTCTACAAAAAGACCTTAGGCAATTCTAACAACCAAGAAATCTAGATACTCCATTTGACTAAATTATTTTTAGAAAACTAAGTAGGAAGGATATATATAACACTACAAGTAAATTGGTAAATCCGTACTAACTTGGCTCTTTGAAAACCATGACAATACTACCACAACAAGCAATGAATAAAGGATACAAGCCTAATCTGACTACATAAACATACTCATGCCTCTGAGATGACTACTGAAACTTACACTTGTCTTCAAGCTGACCTGCATGATGCTTACAGTTGTTTGATGTCCAAAATCAAAAGGAAGAAAAATGGAACAAAACTCGAAAGAAGCTTTACAATGAAAATTATACGAGAGATAATTTTACTAAGGAACATTGGGGTATGAAATGTCACAGACCCGAGAGAAGATTCAACTAAGCTCTAAGGCGCTAGCAAAAACATAAATGTAAAAATTGAGACTTTCAACAACCATATGTAGATATTTTGTGGTCACTACTACTAGTTTACATTATTTTTATATACCATTAACTTTGTTCACTAACTAGAAATTTAGTAACTACAATTCTGGCTATTCTATTTCAGCATTTGCATATAATGATGGATAAGAGCTGGATTAGTAAAGTAAGAACTACCACAGAGTACAAACAAGGCGTTGAGCAGTTCCTTTCTTTTGCATTCCGAGATGTAACAGATGGCGGCAAGATTTTGTGCCCATGTGTGAACTGTGCAAACAAAAGGGGACAAACTTATGGTGAAGTAAAAACCCATTTGAGATATGATGGTATCCTACAAGGATATACAACATGGATCTACCATGGAGAGCATTTTCATTCCTCGACGGCAGCATTTGATCATATGTGCCATGCCACCGACAATGTGCCTATTTCTAATAACCCTACTCCTATCCCAAGACAAGGTGACTATAGAAGATTGGACGACATGACAGGGCTCCTTAATGCAGTTTCAAATATGCCTGGTGGTTCTGTTTCACATTCTAGCGTATCAGAAGGTTCCTTAGATGAACAACTTGAGTACATAGATGTAAGTGATAGCTCACCTGAAGAAGATAATGTCACAACTTTCGATGATGAAGATGTTGTCTTCCCTGATGTACTATCAAGGTCACCTGAACAAGAAAATGAAGGTCAAGATGAAATCAGCAAAAATAAACTTTCAAGCTTTTGGAAAGATGCAGACTCCAGTTTACATGATGGATGTGAATCATATTCAAAGATATCATTTTTAGTGAGGCTATTTCAGTTGAAGTGCTTAAGTGGGTGGACCCAAGAATCATTTACATTACTACTTGGAGTATTAGCTGATGCATACCCTCAAACGAGTCTACCAAAGACCTTCCATGAAGCTAAAAAACTAATTCGAGGCTTGGGTCTTCACTACAAGAAAATACATGCATGTCCAAAATATTGCATGCTTTTTTGGGGTGAGAGGGCTAACCAAGATATTTGCCATATCTGCAAGAGCTCCCGTTGGCTTGATGAGGGCGATGATACATCAACGAAATCAAGAAAAAAGAAAAAGCCTGCAAAGGTTTTGCGCTACTTCCCATTGATACCTAGGCTCCGCAGGTTGTATGCAACTAATAAAACATCAAATGACATGAGGTGGCATGATGATGAACGCACAAAAGATGAGTTCTTACGCCATCCAGCCGATGGAAAAGCCTGGAAAAAGTTGGATGAGTTTGAACCTTCACTTGCCAGTGATTCTCGTAATGTACGACTTGGTCTTGCTAGTGATGGATTTAATCCTTACAAAAGCATGAATCTGAAGCATAGTACATGGCCAGTAATGCTTATTCCTTACAACCTCCCTCCTTGGATTTGCATGAAAGAAACAAATTTAATTTTATCAATGATCATACCTGGACCTGCTAGTCCAGGGAACGATATTGATGTCTATCTGCAACCACTGATTGCGGAGCTTTTACAACTAAGGACAGGCGTGGATGCATTTGATTCTACCACAAAGAGAGAGTCAAGTTGAGGGCTCCATTGCTATGGACACTGAATGATTTTCCTGCATTAGCATATTTATATGGTTGGAGTACAAGGGGAACATATGCATGTCCATCTTGTGCTGGTTCTACAAAATCACGCTTCCTGAGTAAAGGGAAAAAATGTTGTTACATGGGCCATCGCAGGTGGTTGTCACAAGGCCACCCCTACCGCCGTCAAAAGAAGAATTTTGATGGAAATAAAGAGACTGCAGACGCACCAGAAACATTGAGTGGGAGTTCAGTGTTGAAAATACTGGAAGGAAGAGTGTTTGTATTGGGCAAGAAGGATGCTGCACCAAAGAAAGGAAAAAACAAAAAGAAGGGGAAATCTAAAAACAAAGAGGAAGCCGAGCAACCCAAACAGAAAAGAAAAAGAGCAAGCAAATCAACCAGAAGTTCAACTGATAAAGGAAAAAGGGCAGAGGCAAGCAAATCAACCGGAAGCTCAAGTAAGAAAGAAAAAAGGCCAGAGGATTGGCTGAAGAAGAAATCAATATTCTTTGATTTACCATACTGGGAGCACAACTTGTTGCGACATAATCTAGACGTGATGCATATAGAGAAAAATGTTTGTGATAACTTAATAGGGACACTATTGGATATTCCATCTAAATCAAAAGATGATTGGAATGCAAGACTTGATTTGGTAGAACTTGGGATAAGGTCTGAACTCCAGCCCGACAAAGATGAGGAAGGTAAACCATATTTGCCATGGGCACCTTTTAACATGACTAGGGAACAAAAGGAGATTTTGTGCTCAATTATTCAAAAGCTCAAGACACCTGATGGCTATGCCTCCAACATATCTAGATGTGTGAACATGAAGGATTGTATGTTAAGCGGTCTAAAGAGTCACGATTCACATGTTCTTATTGAGGATATTCTTCCAATAGCACGACGCTCGTGTTACCCAAGCAAACAAGTTATGACTATCGTTGTTGACTTGGCGGATTTCTTTAAGAAGTTGAGATCTAAAGTAATAAGTATCCCTGAGCTTGATGAGCTTCAGGAGAAAATTGTGCTAACACTGTGTGACATGGAAAAGACCTTCCTTCCATCCTTTTTCACAATCATGGTGCATTTAATGGTGCACTTGGTGGATGAAGTTAAGCTTGGTGGTCCAGTACACTATAGGTGGATGTATCCTCTAGAAAGGCAAGTATTTTGGTATTTATTTACTTTCATGTTTTTTCTGTTAAAGTTTTTTTCTTACACATGCCTTTAAACTTTATTTTCAGGTATTTTGTTCGACTTAAATCATATGTGCGCAACAGAGCTCATCCAGAAGGATCCATGGCAGAAGGATACATCCAAGACGAATGTATGACGTTTTGTTCAAGATTCATAGATGGAACTACACGGTTTACAAGACCACCTAGAAACCCTGATCCATCGAATGAGATGCAAGATTTATATATGTTTGGAAGTGCTGGTGAACCTATAGGAAAGAATGTCAATGAGAAGCAATTTGATGATTTAATGCTCATTCAAGCACATCGCTATGTTTTGCGACATTGCGATGAACTTGAGGATCTTCGAAGGTGAGTGGGTAACAAATCATGATACTTCTATTGTTTCATACAACTTGATTAATGTGAAATACTATTATTTTTCAAACCAAATGCTAACAGTAAATGATATCACTCCTGTAGAGAATTTGTGGAGGTGGAGAAAATTCAAAGAGGTGACCTAGAAGATGTATCGTCTGAAGATATCGAGCAAATGATTAATGAAGATTTTGCTGATTGGTTAGAACAAAAGGTAGAATCAGAGTTCACTTAACATTACAATTCTAGTATTCTATGTAAATAAATATTTGTTGTCCTATTAGGAAAATACGAGTTAAGTAGATGAGTTTTGGGATCATCATTCTATTAGTCATTAGTTCTGGAATATCATAATTACATTATAGTAGTCACAATGAGCAGCGGTGTAGGAAGAAAATTAACTTACTGGAAAGATTTATAAGCATCACAACAGTCATGCCCGACAACAGTCATGCCCGACTATCAACAGGAACATAGTACCCTTCACTTTTTATTCTGATCTTGTTCTTGATCTCAACCTTTTAGATTAGTTTGTTGCAATGAAAACATCAACGGCCATGTATAACAGATAAAACAATGACAGCGGGGGATAAACTATAATAAACCTTTACAAGATTTAATCTAGGTACAATAGGCTAGATGCCTTATCACGACCATCTCTAGAGCCCCTTGGGTAACGGCAGTTTTATTAAACTGAGGGTGGGGTCTGGAGGTACTGTAATACTGAAAAAACATAATTGCAAACTGATATCGAGTCACACATATTACTGCACAGCACATCATCAATCTTATTGTCGTATGAGTAGCATATTCTTGTGGTTGTTTCTAGGTTCTACTGGATGATGGATCAAATTTTAGCAAAAAGATAAGTGCATTGGCTAAGAAGCCAAACAAATGGGGGACGCGCTACAAAGGTTTTATTATCAACGGTTTCCGATTCCACACTATCAGTCGTGAGAAAAAACACAAGACACAAAATAGTGGTGTAGTAAACAAGTCAGATGATGGTATTGACTACTACGGCAGATTATCCGATATAATAGAGCCGTCATATGGAGATGATTACAAAGTGGTGTTATTCAAGTGCGACTGGTATGACGTACACAACCCTGCAGGCATTAAAAGAGATGACTTTGGTTTCACTCTTGTGAACTTTTCTCGGGTGATACACACTGGAAAAGAAAAAGAGCATGACCCATTTGTTTTTTCTTCTCAAGTTGAGCAAGCCTTTTATGTGGAAGATCCAAAACTTAAAGGATGGCATACTGTTACAAGAAAGAGGCGAAGAGATCTATTTGACATGGGTATTGAAGAACCTTCCGATGCTGCGGATTCCAGTTCATGGCATACGCGCGAGGATTAGGTTAGTCGGTAGGCCGACGGCAGGGAGGTGCCCGACGGCGATGAACGGGAACTTTGTGGCGTCGCCGTCGAGCTGCTGTTGTGGTGCCTGGCGGCGGCGGCTGCGGGGAACAGTTGTGGCACTGTCGGCGATCTGCTGCTGTGGCGGCTTCCAGTCCGTGGCGTACGCTCGGGATTGTGTCAGCGTGATTGGCGGCGAACTGGCTCTGTCCCGCGGCGAACCAGGGAACCGCTTTTAGGCGTGGTGGGCGGGATAGGGGTCGAGGTGTTGGTTTTTTTTTCTGGAGGGGCCGCAGGCGTGGGAATTGATTTCATCATTAGGCCAATCCTGGCTATTGGATTTTGACGATGGACGGTAATGAGTACGAGGGTACCACATACGATTCATACATCATTGGATAAATCTGGATCATTAGATGATGCAAATCATGCGGCTGATGTTATTTGGATCCGCCACCTCTTTGTCTTTTTATATTAGTCTAGATATGCTTCTTCCACTGAAATAAAAAAGTGTTGCTTTTAAACTACTTTTTCCATTTTCCTCTCATAGGTGAACGTTTTGAAAAGAGCCAATGATGTTGTTATACATCATAACATTACTGAGACTGTTGAATCCAATGAAGCTATTCAAACTTCAAGCAAAAATACAAAGGTTGTATTGCTCGTTGTCCTTTCAGCATTTGGATTCTAGATAAATGCACGTCTAGCTAATGTATTCTTGTGTTACCAAATTTATAGTCCAAAGTACCTGCTACATTATATTTTCTAGTTGGAAATTATTCTTCCTCACTCAACATGTATCATGCATGTGAAATTCGTTTCGTTACACTATATTCTTTGGAATGTCTCTTATACTAAACATGCTTGGTTGATAATATAGTGTGCACATGCTGCTAAAGAAAAGGAACAATGCCAGAATTCATCCTCACCACATGAACAAAGATTTGTGAAGGTGCAGTCTGAAATGCTTGTCACAAGTTTTCATCTATATCATGTTTTTTTAAGAACTTAATCTCCTTGCGGTTCTTGTCGTTTTGTTTTGTCTATAGGTATCTGAGACAAAGGAAGTACCAAAACATAAGAATGCACAAAAGGTATGTGAATTCGTATAGTTTTTTAGTAGAACATATAGGATTTCATTAATTAGACGAGATGGACATAATGCCAATAACAAGGTCCTTTATATAACTTGGAAACGAGTCATGCCACATTTGATAGATTATCCGCTCCGTAAGCAGCTAACAATGTGCAGAAACACTATAGGCATGTGCGCAAACTTCTACATGAATTACTAAGAGACCCGTGAGATTTATGTGCGTGGAACCGATTTTTGTATCCAGAATATTGTACTAATCTAGGTCCTTATCCGATTTCTTGGGATAGATAGCTTAGCCAGATTGCTCTTTTTACACCATTTGTCCACTATGTCTTGTCTTTTTCGGGTTTCTATCATCTGGAACAACCATAGTTAGCAGATCATAGTCGACAATTGCTTAGCCACCTTCCTCTACATGTAATTATGCATGAACTCACTCCAGCTTTGGGTTTTTACAGCAATGCAGACAGGAAGGAATCACTTATGGCCTTTAGAAATGGGACATAACCATACTTACCCATTTATGTCTGCAAATATAATACTGTAGCATATAGATGGCATCTTCCTAAATCATATTTACTTTTTCATTATTTGCTACATAATGGCACTCGCTAACACTTGGCTTGTGTCATGTCATCTTCTTAAGGTGCATTTTTATTACATATGTACCTTTCGCCTCTCGAAAGAGTATTTAATTTGTCGTTTTCACCGTCAAATATTCAGTTAGTGATGTCTTGCAATAGCCACTCTACAAAATACATTTTCTTAGTTCAATCATTGCATATTCTTATGATCATGCTACAATGCACTTCTATTCTCTAGTTTTGATCCTTTCACAGGGTTATGATCATGAACATTTTCTAGTTTTAGATTGCTTCATCATCTAAAGAGATAAAGTGCACAAATGTGATGATTCCTTACATTTTAGAGATAAGTCACATATCCTCGTATTAATTAAGTGATCTTTTTATTTGTAGAAACCAAAAACGGTGGTCTTGGTCTCATTAGTCCCAAGAAATAAAGATTTGGTGGTCGGTAAGGGAATAATTAAGAGCAGAGATAGCAATTATGTAGTTGAAGGGGATACACTTGGCGATTCATATTGGGCAATCACTGTTATAGAAGTTAGTAAACTTGGATGTGAAAGACTGCCTCGACCATTTGGGCATATCCAGACTGTACAAGATGCTATTGGTCATTGCATTGCTTGGCCATCTACTCATGTAAGTTTAATTAATGTATTCTAATTAACATTTCCTGGTTCTAGAGTGGGATTGCTTATTTGCAAAGGAATGGATGCATGATGTGTCAGTTATCATCAGATCGTTCTTTTTTACAGGTTAAGAGAGTAAAAGATGGTTCAAATTGAGGCAACATGCCCTTCTAACCTTACAATCTGAGCAAATCCCAAAATGGTAATTTACTTGAATTATGATAGGAAGAATACATCATTTCTACACCAGCATATTGCTCTTGAGACTAAAGTGACATTGGTATGGTGATTGCAGGATCTCTATGTTTGACTCCATATGGTGGTCTGATGAAAAGATCTCAGAAGGGAACTTTTAAGTATTTGGTCGCTTTGTCTAGTGGTGTGTAGTATTTGTGAGACTATTGTTGTTTGGTTGTTGTGATGTTGTCCACCAAGGGAAAGTTATTGTTCGTGCTTGGAACATGTTTAGTTTTATGTTTTTTACTTTCATGGGCATGTAGCTAACACTCTGTTGTCAATTTAAAATTTAATACTCATATTTTTATCATATCTATAATTCTATATCGATTGGTTCTATAAATAAGTATCCAATCATCATGTGGTCCTATGTCACAATATTATTTGTATATGTATTTTGGTTTTATTGTATCTTTGACATTGTCTATTGTTTTGAGATGAAACTTTATCTTACCGAAGACGTAAAAGGATGCCACTATATTGTAACTTTCGAGACATACCAAGATGCCTCTATAGGGAGTATAAAAATGTCTCAAGATAAAAACAACATGTCATGACAAGGTGCCTCTACGTGACATGTTTGTCTCTACATAATGCCTTTAAGTTTTTAGAGACAAAATAAAAATGCCTCATTTAAATGTCTATGTTTCTAAAGATGGATACTTTGCCACAAAGAAATGCTTCTACTAATGTTAGAGACAAGCCAAATTGCCGCATAAAAGTGCCCCTATACCAATATATGCACATTTCAAATGTATCTTGGGAGTGCCTCTATGTGTGTAGATACACTTCCCGCTGTCCAGACAAAGTGCCTCTATGTGTGTAGATACACTTCATGGTGTCCATATAGAGTGTCTCTATGTGTGTACATACACTTCGTGGTGTCATGCAGAGTGCCTTTATGTGTGTAGATACACTTCCCGGTGTCCATACAAAGTGACTGTATGCATATATATGCATTTTGCAAAATGACTATATGGTATAAGAGACACTGCCCATAGCGACACTTTTGAGACAATGTGTAAAATGCCTCTACAACTGCGTAAAGGCAATATAAGTGTCCCTACGGGGCCAAAATAGTGCCTCTACGGGCCAGTTCTCTTGTAGTGATCATACCATTTCCATTGAGTTTGGAGCTGGTCATAAGACTCATTTAAAGTAGAATGATCACTCTTCAATGCCTTGTGAGCACTTTCAAGATTATCAAACTTCTCCAAAAGTCTAGCATGAACAGCCCCAAAGTCAATCTTTTCTTTCTTTAGTTTATTTACCTTGGCAAGAGCATGGTCACGTTCTTTGATGAGCTGAGCCACAGCTTCTTCCTGTGACTCCTCAATGGATTCGAGTCTCTCTTCCAAAGATACTCGAGCATCCTCTTCCTCTTCCAAGGCATTCTTCAAAGAAGCTATCTCCAAGGCATCTTCTCTTTCAATTCTGCCCTTTTCTTCAAGAAGATCTTCGGCTTGAGCAAGTTGACTCATAAGAGCATCAAAATGGAGTTTGTGCTCACCTTGCAGGTTAGTGAAAAAATATCCAAAGCAATAACTTCTTCTTTCATTTTAAGACTGTCATGATCATCCATATCCAAAATTATGTTAGTCTTAGGAAATGAAGAGCTAGAAGTTGATACCTCGGACCCTCTTGCCATTAGGCAAGTAGCGTTGTTGTTGATGACGTTCTCGTTCGGCGAGTCAAAGAGATATGAAGGAGTTGATGTGGTGGCTATAGTGTTGGAGATATGCCCAAGAGGCAATAATAAAAGTGGTTATTATTATATCTTTGTGTTTATGATGAATGTTTACATCCCATGCTATAATTGTATTATAAGGAAACTCTAATACATGTGTGTTTTGTAAACATAAAAGAGTCCCTAGTAAGCCTCTTGTTGAACTAGCTTGTTGATTGATTGATGATCATGGTTTCCTGATCATAGACATTGGATGTGATTAATAACAAGGTTATATCATTAGGAGAATGATATGATGGACACACACCCATAGTAAGCGTAGCATAAGATCAAGTCATTAAGTTCGTATTGCTGTAAGCTTTCAAATACATAGTAACCTAATCCTTCGACCATGAGGTTATGTTAATCACCATCACCGGATGGGTACTTTGATAACATCAAACGCTGCTTCGTAACTGGGCGGTTATAAAGGTGTCATTGGGTATTCTGAAAGTATGTGTTGAAGCGCATAGACCAAGATTGGGATTTGTCCATCCATATGACGGATAGATATACTCTGGGCCCTCTCGGTGGAATGTCATCTAGATAGCTTGCAAGCATATGACTGGGTCACAAGGGATGACAGAACATGGAACAAGTAAAGAGTACTTATCAGTAACGAGTTAGAACTAGGTATGAAGATACCGACGATCAAACCTCGGATAAGTAGAATGTCGTGAGACAAAGGGAATTGGTTTCGTATGTTAAATGGTTCAATCGATCACGATATCATCGTTGAGTATGTGGGAGCCATTATGGATCTCCAGATCCCGCTGATGGTTATTGATAGGAGAGGTGTCTTCATCATGTCTGCATATTCACGAACCGTAGGGTGACACACTTAAGGTTCGAAGTTGTTTTAAGTAGATATGGAATTTGCGTTGGAGACCGAATGTTGTTCGGAGTCTCGGAATGGATCCAGGACATCACGAGGAGATCCGGAATGGTCCAGAGAATAAGATTCATATATTGGGGATCATTTTCTAAGTTGGGAAATGTTCCGGAGTGTTTGTATGGAGATTCTAGAAGGTTTCGGAATGTTCTGGAAGGTTCTAGAGGATTTCTTGGAGTTTACTTGAAAACCAAGAAAGGGATCAAGGGAGTCCAAGTGGGGCAATACACGGATTCATCGGGGAGGAGGACTCCTCCCCCCAACCCGCCGGCCCAAGGAGGAGGGGAGTCCTACAAGGACTCCCCCTCCCCAGGCGCGCCTCCCTCCTTTAAATAGAAGGCCAAGAAGGCCAGCAAGGCAAACAAAGGTATATGTGATATACATGTTATTGATCTGTACTTGACTAGTACTCGCAGTAGCACCTGGGTATTTGATACGGGATCGGTTGCTAATATATGTAACTCGGTTCAGGGGCTGTGGAACAAGCGACAACTAGCAAGGGATGAGGTCACGATGCGGGTCGGCAATGGATCAAGAGTTGATGTGATCGCCGTCAGAACGCTGCCTCTCCATATGCCGTCGGGATTAGTTATAAACCTGAATAATTGTTATTTGGTGCCTGCACTGAGCATGAACATTGTATCCGGATCGTGTTTGATGCAAAGTGGTTATTTGTTTAAGTCTGAAAACAATGGTTGTTCGATTTATATGAATAATATCTTTTATGGTCATGCACCTGTGTTGAATGGTTTATTTCTATTGGATCTCGATAGTAGTATTACGCATATTCATAATGTTGATGCTAAAAGGATTAAACTTGATAATGATATATCTGCATATATGTGGCACTGCCGTCTAGGTCATATTGGCGTTAAACGCATCAAGAAACTCCATTCTGATGGACTTTTGGAATCACTTGATTTTGAATCATTTGATATATGTGAGCCATGCCTTATGGGCAAGATGACTAGAACGCCGTTTTCCGGTTCAATGGAACGGGCGACAGATTTATTGGAAATCATACATACTGATGTGTGTGGACCAATGAGTGTGTCGGCGCGAGGTGGATATCGTTATTTTGTTACTTTCACGGATGATTTGAGTAGATACGGGTATATCTATTTGATGAAACATAAGTCTGAAACCTTTGAAAAGTTCAAAGAATTTTAGAATGAAGTGGAAAATCATCGTAACAGAAAGATCAAATTTATGTGGTCCGACCGTGGAGGAGAGTATCTTAGTTACGAGTTTAGCACACATATGAAAGACTGTGGAATAGTTTCACAACTCACGCCTGCCGGAACACCACAACGTAATGGTGTATCAGAACATCGTAATCGTACTTTATTGGATATGGTTCGATCTATGATGTCTCTGACTAACTTGCCACTGTCATTTTGGGGTTATGCATTGGAAACCGCTGCATTCACTTTAAATAGGGTACCATCTAAACCCGTTGAAAAGACACCGTATGAATTATGGTTTGGAAACAAACCTAAGCTGTCATTTCTTAAAGTTTGGGGATGCGATGTTTATGTGAAGAAACTTCAACCGGATAAACTCAAACCCAAAGCGGAAAAATGCGTCTTCATAGGATACCCTAAGGAAACGATTGGGTATACCTTCTATCACAGATCCGAGGGCAAGGTCTTTGTTTCCAAGAATGGATCCTTTCTTGAGAAGGAGTTTCTCGCGAAAGGTGTGAGTAGTCGGAAGGTAGAACTCGAAGAGGTTATTGAACCTTCTCTTCATGAAATGGCGAGTAGCGCAGCTCCGGAAGTTGTTTCAGAGTTGACTTCACCTAATGAAGAGAGAGCTAATGATATTGATCATGAAACTCCGAAAGAGGACACTACCGAACCTCGCAGGTCAAGCAGGACACGTGCAGCTCCTGAACTGTACGACAATCCTGTTATGAATTTCATGATTGATGAAATACATGACCCTGCGACGTATGAAGAAGCGATGATGAGCCCTGATTCCAACAAATGGCTAGAAGCCATGAAATCCGAGATGGAATCCATGTACGAAAACCAGGTTTGGACCTTGGTGGACTTACCTCACGATCGAAAGGCCGTTGAGAATAAATGGATTTTCAAAAGAAAAACTGATGCTGATGGTAATGTAACCATCTATAAGGCTCGACTTGTCGCAAAGGGGTTTCGACAAATTCAAGGAGTTGACTACGATGAGACATTCTCTCCCGTAGCGATGCTTAAGTCGGTTAGGATTATGTTAGCAATTGCTGCATATTTCGATTATGAAGTATGGCAGATGGATGTCAAAACTGCGTTCCTCAATGGTAATATTGAAGAAGAGTTGTATATGATACAACCTAAGGGTTTTGTCGATCCTAAGGATGCTGATAAGGTGTGCAAACTTCAGCGATCCATCTATGGACTGAAGCAAGCATCCCGGAGTTGGAATCTCCGCTTTGATGAGGTGATCAAAGAGTTTGGATTTGTCCAAACTTATGGAGAGGCTTGTATTTACAAGAAAGTGAGTGGGAGCAATGTGGCATTTCTGATATTATATGTGGATGACATATTATTGATTGGAAATGATATAGATCTTTTAAACAGTGTTAAAAGTATCTAAACAGCAAATTTTCGATGAAGGACCTTGGTGAAGCTTCATATATATTAGGCATTAAAATCTATAGAGATAGATCAAGACGCCTAATTGGGCTATCGCAGAGTACATACCTTGATAAGATATTAAAGAAGTTTAATATGGACGGAAGTAAGAAGGGGTACTTACCTATGTTGCAAGGCAAGACATTGAGTAAGACTCAAAGTCCGGCTACGGCGGAAGAAAGAGAGATAATGGATAAGATCCCCTATGCCTCAGCCATAGGCTCTATAATGTATGCCATGCTATGTACAAGACCGGATGTGGCACATGCTATTAGTTTGACTAGTAGGTACCAATCTGATCCAGGTTCGGAACACTGGATAGCGGTCAAGAATATCCTTAAGTACTTGACAAGAACTAAGGATATGTTTCTTGTTTACGGAGGTGAAGAAGAGCTAGTCGCTAAGTGTTATGTCGATGCTAGCTTTGACACTGATCTGGATGACTCTAAGTCTCAATCCGGATACGTATTTCTCTTGAACGGAGCAGTAGTTAGTTGGAGGAGTTCCAAACAACCTGTGGTGGCTGGATCAACAACGGAGGCGGAATATGTTGCTGCTTCAGAAGCAGCGCAAGAGGCAGTTTGGATGAAAGAGTTCATTACAGAACTGGGTGTGGTTCCCAGTGCGTTGGACCCGATGGTGATCTATTGTGACAACAATGGATCCATAGCCAACGCAAAGGAACCAAGGTCTCACAAGAATTCTAAACATATTAAGCGCCGGTTTCACTCCATCCGCGAGCATGTCAAGGATGGAGATATAAAGATTTGTAAAGTACACACGGACCTGAATGTAGCAGATCCGTTGACTAAAGTTCTCCCTAGGGCAAAACATGATAAACACCAGAACTCCATGGGTGTTAGATTTATCACTATATAAACTAGATTATTGTCTCTAGTGCAAGTGGGAGACTGAAGGAAATATGCCCTGAGAGGCAATAATAAAGTTGTTATTATGTATTCCTTGTATATGATAGATGTTTATTTTGCATGATATAATTGTATTGATAGGAAACATCAATACATGTGTGTTTAATAAACAAAAGGGTTCCTAGTTATGCCTCTCTTATAGACTAGCTTGTTGATTAACAAGATGATCAAGGTTTCCTGATCATGGACATTGGATGTTGTTAATAACAAGGTCACAACATTTGTGAAATGATGTGATGAACATTCATCCGAAGTATAGCATTACGATCAAGTCATTATGTTTACATTTCTATAACATCATACAAAGTAGTCTTAGTCCTTAGACCATGAGATCATGTTAATTGCTAACACCGGAAGAGTATCTTGATAACATCAAACGTCACACCGTAACAGGGTGACCATAAAGGTGGATTCAGTGCTATGAAGGTGTTATGTTGAGGCTCATGGATCAAGAGTGGAATTTGTCAATCCCGATGACGGATAGATATACTCTGGGCCCTCTCGGTGATATCACATTAAGATACCTTGCAAGCAAGTGATGTGATCACTAGAATGTTATATCACGGGAACGAGAAAAGAGTGCATGTCGGTAACGAGATCAAACTAGGTATTTGGATACCGATGATTGAATATCGGACATTTATTATATCATGAGACAAAGGGATTAAATTGCTGACGTGAAAGGTTCTCACGATCACAGAAGTCATCGTTGAATATGCAGGAGTCAGTATGGATCTCCAGGTCCCGCTTCTGATTAATGATCTGAGAGGAGTCTCAATCATGTCTGCATTATTCGCGAACCGTAGGGTGACACACTTAAGGGTTGTCGGACACCATTTAGGAGCACATATGTTCCAGACAAAAGGTTTGCAAAGCGCATGAAATGTTTCGATAGAAACAGGAATTGTTTCGATAGAAACCGGATTTGTTTCAGGTGAAATTGCAGAAAGTGGTTCTGCATGTGATATTGAAATGTTGCAAGGGGTTTTATGTGAATGTTTTTTAATTAAAGTAATTAACAAAATTCTGAATAAAATAAATAAAAGAGTTTTATTAATTGAGAGTTGCATTTAATTTGGTGGAAATTAAATACATGTGAGTGGGATTTTGGGTGGAGGCCATGTTTATGTGAGTGGAGGTTCACCACATGAATGAAGGAGGGGAGGAGTCCCCCCCTCCTCATGCGCCGGCTATGGTAGGGGAGGGGTCTCCCTCCCTCCTATATAAAGCCCCCCTCTCCCCTCTCACAAACCACACCTCCTCGTGAAGGATCTCTCTCCCCCTCTAGATATTCCCCCATGGTCTCGGATTAGCGAGATACATGTTCCCGGTGGCCTTGCGTCTGGAAGGAGTTGCTGCTTCCACTGATTCGCTGGAGCGAGGAGGTGGAGGTTGTCCGGTGGCTTGAACGTGTGTGCGAGGACGGATGTGCTGCTGATTTGCGGCGCTCGGACTTCCACACAATCTTGAGATCGGCAAGCGTACGACTACATCAACCACGAGTTCCTACTCGTTAACAAAACTCGTTGTCTTCGAGGGTAAGTTCTCCATGGATGTATGGCCACCCGTTGCTCTGTATCTAGTAGATAGATCTTGGCGTATAGTTCTCATCATAGGAAATTTTTTGTTTTCTATGCTGCGGACCCAACACTCATTGGATGTCATTTGATGGTAGTTATGTCTACCTTGCAGGCTCTTCAAGTCCGTTGGCTCGAAAGGCATTAAGGCACTCACATATTTCCTTTTTATCCATGCATCATCAATGTGAGTGGCCCCTTGCTTTCTAAATGGTGTTGCGATGCCCTTGAGTCTTCTATACATGTCTTCATGATTTTCACCATCCAACATGTAGAATCCCCCAGCTTCATTACTAAGGGCATCATACTTGTTCCTTCTCATGCTTTCATTCCCAACAAAGAGATCCGTAAGTGCATCCCAAGCTTCTTTAGATGTGTTGAGATGTTCAATGTGTGGCATGTCCCTGGGACCCATACCAAGCTGTATCATGTGGAGAGCAGTGGCATTCAATTGGCTGTCCACAACTTCTCTTCTTGTTAGGTTGGTTTGATCTCCAATATGAAGACCCTCTTCAATAATCCTCCAAAGTTCAATAGAGGAGCTGCAAACATGAGATTTCATTAAGAATTTCCATTGATTGAAAGAGGATGCAGTGAGCTTGGGTGGATCACCCCTATTGTTTATATGCGGATGAAGGATAGGTGGGTTGGAGGAATATACGTGGCGAACCTCACTATATTCCTCCTTACCACTTCCCTTCTTGGAGGTGGAACCATTAAGTTTTTCACCTTCCACATCATCATCCTTGGATCCGGTGTTACCCTTTTCCTTAGATGATGGTGTGGCTGCCTCAGAGGAGGATGGAGATGGGGCTATGGATGATGTGAGGCGAGCAATCATTTGATTCATCTCTTCCATCTTGGCCTCAAAGGATTTCAACAAGGTTGTTTCCAACGTCTTGAGATCATCCATTGTGACCTTATCCACAGCCTCATTCCCATCATCCTTGGTACCCATACTACTCTTAGGCGGTTAAGCCCGAATTAAGAGCCGGGGCTCTGATACCAATTGAAATGGATCGTATGGGCACCTAGAGGGGTGGGTGAATAGGTGCTACTCCAAATTTTAATCCTTTTTCAATTTTAGGCTTAGCACAAAGGGTAAATTCTCTAGATAAACTATTAGGTAGAATTTCCCTATATGCAAACCTATCTACTAGCGAGTAAAGAGCGAGTGGAAGAGGAACGGGAAAACCGTAGTGAAGCACGCGGAGACACAAGATTTGTTTGACCACAGTTCCTTCCTTGTTAAGGGAAGTACGTCTGCGTTGGAGGGGTGGGCGGTACTAAGACCACCACGCCACAATAGGCCTCACCCTGTTCTCCGATGGATCCCGCCACCAAAGGCCTAATCCACCTTTCCACTATAGGTACCCTTCGAGGTGGGTACCGGCGCCTTTACACAAATAGCGGGGCAACAACTCCACAATCAACTTGGAGGCTCCTGAAATAACAACAAGCTGCCACAAGAACAAAGTTATGAAATACAACGAACAAGATCTAGGTATTGACAAGAATACTAGATCAGGGATTTCTCCAAGTGAATGCAGAGGAGTTGATGTGTTTGATTCGTGATGATGATGATGATCCTCTCCGCCTTCAAATCCCCCAAAGATCAAAGCCTTCGGGTGGTTGAAGTGGGAGATCGAGAATGGGAGCTCTTCACAATGTCTGGTCAATTTCGAATGAATCAAGAGTTCTGAACGTTGCGGAAGAAGGGGTATTTATACCCCCTTCCGAAACTAGCCGTTGGACACGTTGGGGGCCGGATTATCCGGCCTGGGGAAAACTCCGCCCTAGACTCGGAATATCCGGCAGATAATCCGCCCCCTATCAGAGTGTCGCGCCGAGCTTGCCCTTGATCAACTTCTGGGGGCCGGATTATCCGGTCCTATGTGAAGGCCGGATTATCCAGCCTGGGGAGGAAAAACCGCCCCAGTTCAGATTTTCCGGGAGAAAATCCGACCGGATACCGAGCGACGCGCCTTGGCTCCCTTTGCTCAAAACTGGGGTCCGGATTATCCGGCCCATGCGACAGCCGGATTATCCGACCTAGGGAGGAAAAACTGCCCCAGTTCGGATTTTCCGAGAGAAAATCCGACCGGATTCCGAGCGACGCGCCTTGGCTCCCTTTGAGCAATGAGGTAGGCCAGATTATCCGGCCCTTGGTGGGGCGGATAATCCGGCCCCCCTCAAAGCTTCCTGCACACTTAGCGCACATGAATAATCTCCACAGTATTGTTATCTAACACACAAAACATAGGAAAACATGAAATGTCCTTTCATCGGTTGACCAAAGTCTAACTTTAGGGACCCTTCTACAACGCCGAGCACAGGTCCGAGGTCTCCGCCCCCTCCCGTCGCCAGAGCGGCAAGCAGAGGAGGCGAGGACCCATCGATTTCTGATCGTAGACGGTGAAGACGAGGCGCAAATGGCGGCGGCGAGCTAGGGTTCCACCCTAGCCGCCACCTCTATTTCTTCGCAGGTGCAGACGAAGATTCCAACTTATGAGTTTAATAAAGCGCCTCGGTATAGATAGTAGAATTGGTAAGTGTTGGGAAGAACCTAGGGGAAATAACGTAACATGACATTCTGGGGCTGATCTACCATCCCTTCATTCTGGGCAGCTGCCTAGGATTGCCAGCGTGCGATGCCCTCCATTTTAAAACTTTGTGCAGTGATTTCGGCTGTAAAAATGATGTGTTAGGCATGTTTTCCCAGGCTTCTGGAAACTTTTGGGTTCACCATTGGTCACATTAGGATTCTTCATGTCCAAGAGGATATATGAGGTACAATGCAATATTCTTGTAATTTTAACGAAATACCCATTGCTCATGTGAACAAGTCCAGCAACATCTTTTTAATCTTCCCAGAGGCTTGAGGAGTACTACTGCGATCCCCCTCTCTCTCACCTATGCCATTTCAATGATTTTATTATTATTTTGGGACTTGTTTTTAGTTTTTAAATTTATTTATTGAGTATTATATTAGTATTTGTTCTACATTTTTCATAGTTGCACCTTTATTTTGTTTGGTTACTGCACTTACATGGGGTACAAAAGTGACCAAAAGTTGTGATTTTTTTATCACCTACAACCTATACACTACCGAAGTGAGATCGACAATCTATCACACAAAAAAACACGAAATGGGAGTACAATACTTTTTTCTAGAGACACTAATAAATGCAACGTTTATACACACCATCGACACAGGCCACAGGCCAGTCTCATACAGTCATACTAGTACTAGCATATATAGCACGTGCATAGAGTCATAGTCATACAGAACAACCAAGATGGACGAAGTCAATGTACTTTTGTTATGGATGACACTCCGAAAGTGAGATCATGTGTGCAACGAAACGTAGAATCACACAAAACACACGCACAAACTACCATATAGCTATAGCACAACACTTATTTCTAGACACCCTAAGCACACGGTGATGCTTTTCAGACAAAAAGTACACACTGATAGAGACCTTCCTCGAATCAGTCTTTCGTTCCGCTATATTGATATAGCAAATATACGATACAACAATGATTCCACTGTTCGGGCAAGCGCCACAAGCACGCCCAAAAGAAGAAAAACAAGAAAAAGAAGAAAGACCGACCCTAGCGGGTCAACAAAAATGAAGGTGACTCGCAACCGTTGCACCCTCTGGAGTAGTCCCACCACGATCCTAGCACTGTGATTCGCCGCGTACCAAACAACACCTCCAAGAAAAAAGTGGCGACGACAACGCTGCTGCCTGGATTAGTCCTAGGGTTTTCCTCGATACGCTACGGTTGTGAAGAAGAAGGGCAACCGACGTTCTTTAGGAAGGAGCAGCCAGACCCGAAAGCGTCGCTGCGCCGGGGTCACGATGACCAGGATTTCTCCCGCCTCCCAAGCATCACATCACCGGACAAAACCGTAGTGCTCCACCAATCTCGCCACTCACTAACATACGCCGGCACTGTCTTGAACCCACCATCGTCGTATTTCCATGGCAAACACCGCGATGCTGGTCGGACTGTAGATAAGGAGTGGCAGCACCACAACCACGCTCGAGGGAACAACCTCCACCGCTGATAGAGACCTTCAATCAGGGGCGGACTTAGGGCTCGGGCTAGACAGGCTAAAGCCCGGGTCCAGCCCATGGGAGGAAGGGAGCAGATAGGCCCTATTGCTACTGAGCCCTCGTCCGTTCCACCAAGATACGCCAACAAGCAATTTCTAGCGATCAGGGAAAGCGGGAAACGATCGAGCGCATCAGCTGATCGGTTTTGGCATCGAACGGTCGCCCATCTGGCCACCTTCCAGATCGATCCAGAATTGATCACGCGCGCTGCCCTCGCCCAATCTACCCCAACCAGTCCCTGTCGTCTTCTCGCGGTGCTGCTCTTCCCGCTGGGCGCCGCTGCCACTCCTGCCAGGACTGACTCCCGCCAGCATCAAGCAGCAGCAGTCTTCCCCTTCTTGTCTCCTCCGTCTCTCCCTGTTGAGTATTAGCCAACGCGGCACGGGAAGTCTCGGACTGAAGTCTGAAACTGAACGGGAAGTTGTCTGTAGGTAATTTTGTTCCGAACTTTCCTTATTCAGTTGTTCTTGACTTCAGTTTATAATTTTTCTAGAAATTGATACTTGGGTTCAGTCCCTGCTTGAGTTATATGTCATCTGTTAATTGTTACATCCTAATTGCTAACTAGGTTTTGTTCAAATATGTCACCAGTTTACATACTATTAGTATTAGAGGCTGATCAAGTTTTGTTCAAATCACTAATATATGAGGTTTTCAGATGGACAAATTCGTCATTCGGGGTGAAGATGCCTCTAACAGTAGTAGAGCTTTAGTACCTCAAGGTGAAGGTAGCAATGCCGAGCATAAAAGAGCACGAATTGAGCTTGATATGGATGACATAATTGTTGATCCAGGGCTTCAGAAGCCAACTGAAGCCACAAAAACTCCAATCAGGTCAAATGAGATCATTTATCGAAACATGGTACACGAGATTTGATTGGTTAGAGTATAGTGTAGAGAAAGATGCAACCTTTTGCTTTTATTGTTATCTCTTTAAGCCACCAAGGATAGGAAACTATGGTAATGATACATTCACCAAAAACGGTTTTGTTAATTGGAGAAATGGTTTAGAAACTTTCAATGCTCATGTTGGGAAGGTTGACAGTATTCATGATAAGGCTAGAAAACACGCACTTGATTTCAAAAATCAAAGACAAAGTGTGTCATGTATGGTCAGAGAAAGGCACAGAGGAGGAGAAGTTATATCAAACTCGCAAGGTTATAATTTTAGGTGTTGTAAGATTTCTCCTTTTGCAAGCTCTTGCTTTTCGTGGACATGATGAGTCCGCGAGCTCAAATAATAAGGGAAACTTTCTCGAGATGGTTGGGTGGTATAAACACAAGGATCCCCAAGCTGCAAGTGTGCTTGGTGAAAATGCTCCTAGCAATTGTCAAATGACCGCCCCCAAAATACAAAAGGACTTGGTGAAGGCTTGTGCACATGAGACAAGAGGGCTATTTTGTCTGAGTTGGGAGGGCGCTTTTTGTAGTACTTGTTGATGAATCTCGCGATAAATCAATAAAAGAGCAAATGGCCGTGATTTTAAGGTTTGCACATTTTTGTTATTAATATTTATCAAAGTTATTATGTTAGTAGGTATATTTGTTAATTAATAAAAAATTATATTGCAGGTATGTCAATGGACAAGGCCATGTAATTATGAGATCTCTTGGAGTGAAACATGTTTCTGATACTTCATCAGCGTCACTTAAGAAGCATTGGATACTATGTTCATAAAGCATGGTTTATCTATTTCTAGATTGCGAGGGCAAGGATATGATGGTGTCTCCAACATGAGAGGTCAGTTTCATGGTTTGCAAACACGCATAATGGATGAAAATCCGTATACTTTCTACATCCACTGTTTTTCTCATCAGTTATAGTGAGTGTCACTACTGTTAGTTCTTCTTGTAAAAGGAGTGATCAACTTCTACAAGATCACCATGACAAGCTTGTAGCCCAATTGGACACTGGTGAAAATTTTCCGGGAAGAGGAAAAAACCAAGAAACTAGTCTTGCAAGACCAGACGATACACGTTGGGGCACACATCATAAGACCTTGGTTCGTCTTCAACTAATGTGGACCTCCGTATTGGAGGTATTGGAGAACATTTGTGATGATCGAGAGAGTGAGCAAAGAACTGAAGCATCAGGTTTGATAGAAAGAACGGAGAACTTCGAATTTGTACTTGTATTGCATCTTATGATTAGAGTTCTTGGGAAGACTCAAGAATTGTCATAATGTTTACAAAGGAAAATTCAGAATATTGTTCGTGCTATTGGGCTAATTGGGGCGGTATTGAAGAATATGAATGACATGAGGGAGAATGGTTGGGATGAGCTTTTTGATGAAGCAAAGGCCTTTTGTGTGAAAAGGAACATACTTGTGCCAAATATGGAAGATACGATACCAATAAGGGGTCGTTCTAGAGGTCGTGGAGCCAACTTAGTAAGCTACACTATCATCATTTCCATCATAATATTTTCATTGTTGTGATTGATCAAATTCTAGTTGAGTTGAACAATCGGTTTGCTGAAAGATCAACACAGTTGTTGAGCTGTATTGCTTGACTTGACGCAAAGAATTCTTTTGCTAACTTTGATCAAGACAAACTACTTGAGCTTGCTAAGATATATGCTTTAGACTTCTCCGAATATGATTGTTTAGTTCAAAAACACAACTTGAAACCTTCATTATTGATGTGAGAAGTGATGGAGATTTCTCAAGTTGCAATGATCTTGGAAATCTTGCGGTGAAAATGGTTCAAAGTGATAGGCACACATGCTACCCGTTGGTATATCGTTTGATTGAACTTGCTTTGATTTTGCCCGTGGCAACTGCAACAGTTGAAAGAGCTATCTCTGCTATGAATATCATCAAGAATGAGTTGAGAAATAAAATGAATGATGATTGGATGAATGATAGCATGGTGTGCTATATAGAGAGGAAAATGTTTGGTAGTGTTGAAGACGGTGTGATTTTGAAGACAGTCCAAGATTACAAGAACCGGAAATGTCAATTGCCCAAAACCATTGTTAGATCTTAGTGGTACTTCTTTTTTATTCTATACTCTTCATATCATCTTTCATATCTATTTGTGATATGTGTATGCTGCTTTAAATGCAGGTGCGTTCGATGCTTTTGAAATCTCGACTCTCAAGTGTTCATGATGATATAGTGTGGTGGATCGGACCTTCCCTTGGTATTTATCTAGCGAGAATGCATTTTGCCCATGTTATTTCATTATTCTCAGAATTATTTGGAGACTGTCATCCTTTGTGTAATTTATTATGTACTATGTGTTGTCGCATGATTTTTTTTTCCGTTGTCAAGCAAAATTTTAGAAATGTCATAAGTCAGCCCTCTCCTTTGTGCATTCCTGGGTCCGCCACTGCCTTCAATACACAGACACAGTAACATATGTACTGCATATAGCACGTGCACGAAATCCAGGCTGTGGAAAGATTGACTAAGTCGATGTAGGTGACTTTGTTATCGATGGATACGGCCGCTACCACAGATATCGCACAATATGAGATAAAAAAAATTAGATCTGGAGTTTGATAATGTTGGGCTGGAGAGAAGATTTTGTTCATAAGAAAACACGGACAAGGAAACATGGCTGGTTTTGTGTTTATTCTTGCACACTTATATGGAAACTAACATGCATGCATGCATGTGGCTGCTGAAATTATTTAGATTCTGAGCTAGCTACAAGCTAGCCACACACTAAACAAATGGATTCATCGCCACCACGTACGTACAACCAGAAGCTAGCTAGCTACAGAGTAGCACTGTGTGGTAATACGCTGCGCTCCACCCATCACGGGTGATTCAAGATGATCTTGTCGAGGTGGCCGGCCTGGTCGGGCGCCTCGCTGCCGGCGCCGCCGTCGATCGGGAAGAAGAACGGGTAGGTCTCGTAGCGCGCCATGCAGCTGCTGTAGATGACGCGGCAGCCGCGGCGGTACCGGCAGTAGTTGGGGAGCTCCGCCACGGCCTGCGCCACGCACAGCCCGCAGTCCGCCGCCGTGATGTCCCTGGTGCACCAGCCGAGCCCGTAGATGGTCGTCTTGGCAGCTCCGCCCCCGCCCCCTCCAAGCTTCGTGGTGTCCGTCGCCAGCCCCTTGCGCGATGCTTCCCCGGCGTCGGCGGCGACGGGCGACATGAGCTTGGTCTGCGCGCGGTCGAAGGCGGCGAGGTCGACGCCCGTGGCGTTCTGCGTGTTGAGGAGGATGAGCGTGTAGCCGGTGTCGGGCAGGCCGAGGAAGTTGGCGTCGGAGTAGCGGAGGAGGCAGTAGTCGTAGAAGACCCGCCCGTCCGCGCTGCCGCGGCAGGAGGAGGCCAGCTCCTGCGCCGCCGCCGCGATGCAGAGCCCGCAGTCCTGCTTCGGCACGTCGCCGCGGCACTGCGCCAGGCCGTAGACGGTGGAGGGGGGCTTGCCGGCGGTGGCGGTCGCGTAGTAGGAGGCGGACGCGCGCGGGACGAGCGAGGCCAGGACCGCGTCGATGCTGGCCTGCGTCTGCGCGCTCGTGCCGTTCTTGGAGCACTCCGTGGCGATCGGGTCCACGCCGGCGCAGGGCCGCGCCACCATGGCCAGTAGTAGCAGCGGCAGCAGGAGGAGCAGCGTGGGAGATGACAACGAGGACGACGCCATTATTGTGGGCTCTATGTGTGGCTCTAGCTTGCTAATGCTCTGGTTGCATGCATGGGTGGGATTCTTATAGAGTGAGGCGACGAGTGATGTGATACAAGGGCCATGGAGTGATGGGAGTTTGGTCCATGGCTCCATGCTGCTGCTGGATACTAGTTGCCAAATTGCGCAGCCAGGATTGACGAGATGCATGCAAGTCATTTGTGTTTTAATGGATGGAGACTGTGCGTGGCAGCACTTGATCCTGTCACCCCGTAGATCGTGCAGACTGGTCCACGAGGAAAAATGCACAGAAATAACCCAAAAAAATAACAAATGGAGAGTGCTACGTGTCCTCCGTGGGATATTTGTCCCGGATCCGCCCCGGGATCGACAGCGCGACACGTGTCCCCAAAACAGCACCTCCACCCGCTTTTGCTACATTAAGTCGCATTTTTGCTATAAATTGTCCTGCTTTTGCTGCGTGTAGCAAAAAACGGTTCAACCCAGAAAATAGAAAACAGACTGGACCTCGTCGGAGATTTCGCCGGAGGCTTCGCCGGAGACCGCGTAGTAAAAAAGTTGTGCTAATGTAGCATATTCGACCTCGCCGGAGACACGTCGGAGGCTTTCGCTGGTACACCTCGCCGGAGACCGTGTAGCAAAAACTTTAGACTATTGTAGTAAAACCGTAGATCGGTTGTAGCAAAAAAAAACTTATATTGTAGCAAACCCCCACTTCACCGGACACCTCGCAGGAGACATTGTAGCAAATCCCACGGTACGCTTGTAGCACCGCCGCCGGTCACACGTAGCAGCGTCGCCAACCCCGTGTAGCAAACCTCGACGTCGTAGGTAGCAGCGGCGGTGGCAGTAGGTAGCAGTGTCGTCAAACCCACGTAGCAAACCTCGACGCCGTAGGTAGCAGTGTCGGTGACGGTAGGTAGCAGCGTTGGTGGCTGTAGGTAGCAGCGTCGTTGGGGGCAAAAAGGAGTTGGGCTCGTCTCCGGTGAGAGGAACGGCGAGGATGCGGGAGGTGGGCGTGGAGGCAACGGCTACGCGGCGGCGCAGGCGGGGTCGCGCAGCTGGGCACGCGGCGCGGGCGAGACGACCCAGGGGATCAAATCACAGGATCCCCCGGGGAGTAGTATCATTTCCCATAACAAATTCACGAAATAAACTCGGGCCACAACAAATTCACGGAACTAACCATTTTTGCAACGCCGTGAACGACGGCGCTGAACTCTGAAGCGCAATGCTACGACTGGTGGCGCCGCATGGCTGCCAGCGTGGCATCGATGTGGTCTCCTGGGCCCAGTTTCATAAGTGCGGCACCACACACTACGGCGCCGCACTGCTATATGCAACGCCACGGAGCGTGACGTCGCACTTTAGGTCTTGTACCAGCGCGCGCGGCAGCCCCAGAGATCACGGTGATGCCACGCTGGCAGCCGTGCGGCGTCACCAGTCGGGCGTTGCGCTTCAGAGTGCGGCGCCGTCGTTCACGGCGTTGAAAAATGGTTAGTTCCGTAAATTTATTGTGGTCCGAGTTTATTTCGTAAATTTGTTATTTCTTTGAGTTATTTCTGTTCAAATACCCGGTCCATGAAAACTATCGTTCTTTGGGTAGTACGTGGTGCTGGTGGTCAACTAAATTTCCCACGTCGGCACGCACACACACACCAATATCTTCCACGCTGTTGACTTGTCGACGATTGATCCATGCATCCATCTGCTGAGCTAGCTAGGTCATGTCTGTAGCTGCAAGAGAACGACTGAACCTATATATACTTCTAGAAAGTTAATTAATTTCAGCCTTAGGTCCTATGGACACCTCCATCGATGATAAATTATTCAACCATTGCTTAGTGAGATCAAGATCAATCCGTGGACTGGGCTAGTGTTGGAAACGGCCGTATTGTTAGGACCGGGTCTACATCTATCGCCGCGCGGCGCCGACGCACCAACGCCGCCCATTACATTACTGGTCAACGCTTTCTGGATGGATGTGTAGAAAACTATATTCAACCAGTGATCAAATCGATCGCGACACTAAAATTAGGTCGCCGCCTTGCGCTGTCGGGCACTCACATACCGTACCCCACCTTTGATGAGCAAAAAAGACGTGGATTTCATTTGCCAACGTCGTCTAAGTTTTCCCATCATGCCAGGCCGGCACTCATGTCGTATGGGTTTGTTTGGATCCAAGCTTGTCATTTTCTTTACTTTTTAGATAATTTTTTTTCAAAATTTCGTCAATCTATTAATAATCATCAACAATAGTATAAATGAATCTAAAAATAATTAAAATTACAAATAGGTCACTCGACCACCTAACGGTGACTACATACACTAGCACGAGCCGAAGGCGCGCCGCCGTCCTCGCCCCTCCATCACTGGAGCTAGACAAAGCTTCTCGTAGTAGAGCTTATTGTAGTAAAAAGATGGGAAGTCATCGTGCTAAGGTTCCAAAGGACCAGCGCACTAGAGTAACAGCCATCGTCGAAGATGACAATCGAAAATCGGAAGAAACTGACCTCAAACCACAACTCCACACGTCCTCCGTCGACAGTGGCGGACCTACCATCCCTATTACCTGGCCGGCCGTTGCCCAGGCTTACGGCCGGCCGACACAGCCTAATTTTGTGAATATTTAAGAAAAATAGCTCATTAATCCTTTGAATTTAGAGTTTGCATGGGCTTCTAAAAACTCTTGGGTCCGCTAGTGTTCGTCGGTGCTAGGCACACCACCGGAGCTAGGATAGGGCAGATAATACCTTATTCCGACTTCTAGACATAGTCGTCGCCTCAACATCTATAAGAAGACACTAAAAATAGTCTAAACAAAGAACACGAACCTTTCCCGACGAGAGGCCATGGTCCGCCACACCTCCAAGGCACAAAGGACACCGGAGGCAGACCGGCGACATCACCGATGGTACGGACGGAAACCCTAGATTGGTTTTACAAGAGCCGCCATGTGACACCCCCAGGATCAGGTTTAAACAAATCCAGACCTTGCCTGACATAAGCTTAACCTAGATCTCAAGGATATCTAGTAAGAAATCGGTAACACAACAGTAACCTGTGATACAAAAATTATTACAGCAAGCTTATAACTGAGGGAAGAACCAAAATATTACAAACAGAGGTCACTAACCACAAACATCAAACAACGGAAGGAAAATTATACTATTAATTATAGCAAACTTAACAAATGGTCTAAGAGGCCTGAAGCATAACGATGACGTCCCAGCCCATAGATTCCAGGCTTCTGGCCGGGAACCCCAAGCTACTCGTCGGTGTCAATGTCATACCAAACTTGTCTTCAGGGAACACTTACTCTGCTACAAAATATCAACAAAGCAAGGGTGAGTACAGGGTGTACTCCGCAAGATGGGTTCGCTCTTCCTTAGAAGGCCGACAGAGGGTGTACTCCACATATACCAACCGACTCTTAATTCCACAATGATTAGCCCTCTTCCTTAGAAGGCCGACAGAGGGTGGTTGGCCACGACATTTTGATGGGTTCGCTCTTGGGCATATCTCCAACACATTTACCTTGCTTTCTTCGAGACCATGAGTCATGCCCTAAGGATGGTTCCGCCGTAATGGGTCAAGTCCCGAAGCCGGTCCATAGAGATGTGAGGCGAGGTTGGTTTATCAGGTGCGCTGTCTACCCCAAGCAACCCCGACCATGCTTACCTACCTGTTATGATGCACCTTCACCTGCCAAATATTTCAACACATTTTCTATGCATATGTTGAATGGAACGCTCGAACTACGTGACTCATGGAATCTACTAGGCAAGTTAATCAGCGGAGGGGTTCCCAAGCCCCGTGTGGCTGTACGCTCGTCTTGGTCCAAAGGCAAGAACTCGGTTCCTAGTGGTGGCGAGCATGGGACTACAAAACCACATCCCACCATGCCCTCCCATACAAGCCTTAACATGTTTAACCTTTACCGCTATCTTACCTCATCGATATACCTCGTCCTCCTGTCATACTAGATTCTCTGCATCTGATACATCATCTAGATGAACCCGCACTGATAGCTAATCATGGCTAAGAAAGACACAGATATAAGCTCTAATAGTGCACACAAGCCAAACCTAGTTATGCTAGGAGTAGTGGATCAGGTAATATAAGCTCATAAGGGGTAATGCAATAGATAGGATACTCCATCTATCGATAAAAGACCACAGTAGAATCGTATGCATCATGGAAAGAATTGAAATGCTTTTGAAACCATAGGATTGTATAATGGTGGGGTTTTGCTTGCCTTTGCATGTTGATAACCAATAAGTAGATCTTTAGATATCTTGTACTTGACTTGATTATAGTTGGTCAAGTATTTTTCGTCGATCTTTGGTGGTGTTGATCTCGGTCTTCAATCTCTATTTCGATATCGTATTCTACCGGGAAGAAGCAAACTCCGGAAAGAAATAGAAACAATCAAGACATGGCATCGATGCAATGCTCAAGCAAGGATGATGATATGTAAAGTTAAAGGTTATTGAAATTGAAGCCCTAGACAAGATCATCACTTTTAAATGGGGTCCCTAGGGTTTAAACCCTAGTATTTGTAAAGCCCCATATGCATATGAGAGGGTTCAAATGTTCTCCTAATTAAACTTGCAATGAAAGTTTTTGAACAATGCATTATTATGAGTCTATTGTGTAGATCTCATTTTTCTGAACATTTTGATATATTATACAAAATTTTCTGAATTATAAATAATTAGTTATTGAATTTATAAGATTGTAACAATTTCTGAAATTATTAAACCTTTTATATGGATTTATTGTGCCAGCATGACATCATAAGACAGCCAGTTACTTTGTTACTGCACTTAGTTCTACCCACACCCACTGACAGAGGGGCCCAGTCCACGGTGGGTCCACTCGATGGCCACGCGGGAGCCACATCAGACTCGCCGGCGAGGCGCGACAGACAGTGGTCGTCGCCGATAATCTGGGCCACTCCAGCACGCGCGGCTAGTCTACTAGAACGAACGCGACGTGGCGAGCAAGAAAGTAGCAGTGCTTCTTGGTCTAGGTCACCGGAGTGTCACCGGCAAGCCGATGCGGAGGATGATGGCGGCTTGCGACGCGGGGACAACCCAAAGGAGGAGGACAGAGGGGAGGTGCACCGGGTGCTCACCATGAACATGAAGAGCATCTCGGGGAGGCCAGGGACGGTCGGGAGGCGCCAGAATCGGTGGTGAACGCGGCGGCCGAACTTCGGTTAGACATGGACGAAGACGACTATTTGAGGCCTACGGGCTCAATTCCTTTGGCGCTTAAGGTCAGGGCGACGAGGTGGAGACGTGAGCTTGATCGACGGGGCTCAGGACGACACGAAGCGGCAGGGCTCGACGGCAACTGCGGGCTAGGGTTTTGTCATCTCGCGGGGAGGGAAGAGAGAGGTCGTCCGGGAGAGACATAGGCGATGAGGATGAGCCAAGAGATCCAGACAGCGATGGGCGGAGGCGAGTGAGCGGCGCAGATCGACGGCCTCGGCGCGGACATAGAGAAGCTTGCTCGCCTAAGGAAGATGACGACAAACAAGTATTTGGGCCGGGGCCGAGGTGGGCTTCCGTTGGGCTGCTAGCTGATGCGGTTTGCTACTCTGCATGTCGGAGAGAGAGAAGAGAGATGGGCTGGCTGGGCTGCGGCTACTGTTGCTTTTTTTAGCAAACCTTTTTCTATTTCTGTTTCTACTTTTATCTTTTATAGAACCATTTCAAATATGTTTTGCCCAAATAAAAAATACAAGAAGGTTTACAAAATATATAAAATACTGCAGGGACCCCTTTAGTCAATCTGGGCTCCATTTCTTTTGTGTTTTTCAAAATATTCAAAACCCTTTTGAATGGATTTCAAAAAGAGGGGAAGAATTAGGGTTTAGGATTTTCATCATTTTTCCTTTACATGCATTTTAAAAGATAATGCTCATGAATGCACAAATCAAACCCTAATTAGGATTAACTAGAATTGGGGTGTTCGGATCTATCCCCCTTTCGAGAATCTTGACTCGAGATTCCGTAGGTAGGAAGAAGGAAGAGAAACAGGGTCACTTCTAAGGATAAGAGGGAAACACACTAACGACACAGAGAGTATCTCATGGTCAACTCATGAAGGAGTGTTCAGAAACAACTCTGAGATGATGACATGAAACACATCAAGTGTCGTGGAAATGGCCACGGCAGTCGCTGCCACTGGCATCGATTGATTAAAGCGTGAGGAAGAGTTGGCGGCCATCTACGGTGCGAGATGGGGGCGGATGCACACGGGTTTACCTAGGTTCGGCCCCCGGAGGGTAAAGACCTACTCCTGCTAGATTAGATTATTGGAGAGCGAGTTACAGGGGTGGCGAGCTTGACGTCTAAGCAGCGAGTCGCTTGAGGGGGTGTATGATGGAACGTGAGTCTCTAGCATACCCTAGGGAGGTTTATATATGAGGCACCTTGCTAGGGTTTACAAGCTACAACTGAACAAGATAAGGATTTAGAGGTTTTGACCTAATCCGAATGGGCTTCTGTTGCGCTCCTGGGCCTCCAGTCGCCAGTCGCCGTCCTTCAGGCGCACTCACAGGCCCTTCGGCCCAATCGGAACATCCTGCTGGGCATACCCCCTTTGGCATATCCCCGTCAGTAGTCCTCGAGGCCATCGTTGATGCAGGCGCAGGTGTCCCGTTGGTGTTCGGAGTAGGCACGCCCAATTTGGACGCGCAGTCGAGTCGGCGATGGTCTCCATCAGAACCAAGGAGAATTTCCAGAGGTTTCCATTCGCCATCCCAATGGATGTTAACGCCATGAAGTCGCCGATTCGGCGAGTAGAAAAGACTGGCGGGTAGCGGGTGGAACGGAGGAGTTGGACTGTCAATTCTGGTCAAACTATCTGTTGGAATTTCCAACGGTAACTTCGGCGTAATTACCGTGAGTAACGGCTATCCCGATTTTGGCGGGTAGCGTTCCCATATAAGGGGAATGATGATCCAATTCTGCGAATCCTTCCCGCATTCTTCATTCTCCCACACGCATTCTTCCTGTCCTTGATCTTCCTGCCTTCAACCTTCCGACTCATCCTTTCCGGATCGTGCGATTCCACGTCCTACCCGATGGCGCCTCCCAAAGGCTCATGGGCAAAATACAAATGCACCACAGCCCAGCTCAAGTCCTTCGAGGATGCCAGAGTCCTCCGCAAGGGGAACTGGCGGGTTCCCCCTCCTCCGAGACTAAGCCGAAGCCGAGAGCCGGCGAATTCATCTGCTTCCTCAGTCATCTTGAGAGAGGTCTGGGGTTCCCCACCTCGCTTTTCTTTTGGCGCTTCTGCGCATACTACGTGATCAAGCCGTCAGATCTCGGCCCACACAGCATCGAGCAGCTGGCAATCTTCGTCGCCTTCTGCGAGTGCTACCTTGGCTGCATGCCGTATTTTCCACTGTGGCTGGAGCTCTTCCACGGCCACATCGGGCGTGAGGCGTCCGACTGCCTGATATTGGCCACAGGCGGCGTCACTTTCCAACTGAAGCCGAAGGCTAATTTCGTCAAGCTTCTCCTGCAAAAGAAAGCCGCCAGCGAGTGGAAGAAGAGCTGGTTTTACGTAAAGGAATCCACTCCTTCCGGTGTGGTCGCACTTCCCGAGTTCATGGCCGAGAGGAGCGAGCCTCGCCGGTTGGCACCGAAGAAGCTTCCCGAAGACCAGCGGATGGCCATCGCGGAAATGATGGACCAGATCCAGAAGCTGAAGGACCAAGGGTCGATCTCGATCAACCTCTACAACTGCTGGCTCGGGCGGCGTCTGGTTCCTCTGGCGGCTCGGCCGCATTGGATGTATGAATAGAGCGGGAAGCACGATCCCTCCCGAACCAGAAAGGAGTCATGGGAGACCAAGGACTACAAGGCCGCCTTGTAAAAGATCACCGACGCGGAGTTTACCAGCGTGGCGGTCGGGCTCGCCCCGTACACTCCCGTGAAGAACGAGGCCCCACAGTAAGTTTTCCTTCTCAGTCGCTGTTTCCGCACCTCAACTCTCAGTCGCTGCATCTGGTGTTTACTCGTGGTGTTTTCAGCTTTTTCAGGTGTTGGAGGGCTGGCTCTGTCCGCTCGACGAAGAGGTTCCCCAGGAACTCGAGGAGGACTCTGAGGGAGACTCTTCCGACAGCAACGGGGAGGAAGAGGAGGTTCCTCCCCCAACGCCCGTGGCTCGGAAGACCCGTATGCAGAAGCAATGTGAGTTCGAGGCAAGCCGCAGCCTGGACGAACACGACGGAGGCGATGAGGTCGTGCAGGAGCACACGTCCCGGGGTACTGCTACGCTGTCGAAGCCCGCACGCAAGCCCAAGTCACCAGCGAAGAAGCCAATGTCGCCGTCCAAGTCGGCGGTGGTGTTTGAGTCGGACGATGACTCCGACGATGAAGACACCCTGAAGTCTCGCGCAAAGCCCCAAAGGACGTGATCCCGACGGAGGGGTTGGAGGGCGAGGACATTGAGGCAGCGGTAGAGGTTCCCCTGGCGGCGATTGCGCCGACGGTCTCAGGGGATCCAAGCCAGGAAGCGGCCGGGGCAGCGACGTCTAAGTCGCCGCAGCCATCGAGAGCGGCCGCATCTTCGGAGCCGGAGATTCCGGCGACCACGGCTTCGTCAACAAGGAAGCCTGCGGTGTCGTGGGCTTCAGACGTCTTCAAGAGGGGCCTCACTCGTAATCTAGGTCCAGAATTGGACAAGCCTGCCCACATCAGCACCAGGCTTCGCGTTCTCCCGGTCGCTAAGTGAGTATTTGTTCTTCATGCCGATTCGCCTCTTGTGTTTGTATTGTTGTTGTATTGACTGTGGGAATTCGGGCAGGTCTGGAGCCAAGAAGATTGGTCATCCGTCGATGGCAAAGATTGCGCCGGCCGCCACCACGGGAGAGGGCGATCTCCCCAAGAAGAGAAAAGCCGACGGAGATGTGGCGACCACGGAAGTCGCGAAGAAGCAGAAGGGGGGGCTGACGATGCCACAGCCAAGGACGGCGCCGCGGAGCCTGATATTGCAGCAATCACCGAAGAAGTGGTGGCAGCGCGATCAGAGCCAGTCTTGGCTATAGCCGCGCCAGAAGCACTGGCCCCGACAACTAGTGTTCCTGCCAGAGCGTCGGCGATGTTCCCGCGCTTCACGGCCAGGGGATTTCCAGGCGTGGCGGACACCCAGTCTCCGCAGAGTCCGGAGATCGTGGATGCGGACATTGGGTCCCGTCGTGGGCGCACTTCCTTCACGATCCCATCGACTGACGCCGGAGAACTTCACAGGATGCTTGGCGCCGCCATTCAGGTATGTCCAGTCCCCGAGTTCCTAGTCGCTGAATTTCAGCGGCTGGGAACTGAACTTCTTTCTCCTCTCTAGTCCCTGAATTCCTAGTCGCTGAATTTCAGCGGCTAGGAATTGAACTTTTTTCCTACTCTCCAGTCCCTGAGTTCCTGGTATGTGCTGAGGTGTGTTTTTTATTTGCAGGGTTTGCAAAGGGAGTCGACCGATCGGCAGGCCGCAAGGGAGCGCTTGGAGCATGACCTGCGCGAAGCGCAGGAGGCGAACCAGCGGCTCTAGGAAACTATTAGTGAGTATCTGCTTTTCTGTCCTTTCCTTTGTCGAGTATGAACTGTTTGTGTGTGACGCGCTGATGGCTTCTCTTTCAGATGGTTTCCTGGCTGCGATTTCCAAGGCCCGTGAAGGGTATGTTCTATTCGCTGAGCTGGACGCGGCGAATCGACGAATAGCCTCCCTGATCAAAGACTTGGAGGAGGCAAAGCGTCCTCAGTTTCTTCAGAGGAGCGAGCGAAGGCTGCCGTTGCTGCAGCTGAGGAGGAACGCAAAGCCACGGATTCGATCATCGCGGGGCTGCACAACGAGCAAGCCGCCTTGGAGAAGCATGTCACGGAGAGCTGCCGCAAACTCCTTGGTAAGTCTCCGTCTTCGCCTGACTTATTCGGTGAGTCCCTGATTGGGGATGTCCGTAGTTTCACTGACGTCTGAATTTGCAGCTGTGATAGGTCAAAGCGACCCGGTGGTCCAGACCTTCAACGCTTCGCAGTGCGTGACTGCCGTGGTGAACGCGGCCACGGCTTCGGCGTTATGCGTCCAGGCGGTTCTCCAAGGCATGTCCCCCACCGAGGTTATTCTTAGGGGGCTCACGGAGCTGTGGTGCTATCTGGAGGAGGTGCCTGCCATCGTGGAGTGGATGGCGCGCTCGGCGTTCAGGCACGGGGCCACCACAACATTGAGTTTGGGTCTCGCCCACTTTCCCGACGACTTTGACCTGGACGACGTGACGAGTGGCTACCCATCGGCGACCGGCACGGTGGAGATGTCCGAGGTGCTGAAGCTGACTGTGAAGGCTGCCCCTTACGCCGATCGGGTCCTGGCTATGGGGGATCTGCTGCCATACCAGGAGAAGGTGTTGGCGCCTAGCAACCCCGAGCCGGAGCATCGTGACCTGAAGTCGGAGCAGCCCTTCCGGTCGGCGTTGTCGAAGTCGCTGACGACGTACCCGACGAACCCGTGGCAGCCTTTTGTTTGTGTCAAGGGGGGTGGCGGTGCTTCTTCGTGAGGACCTGTAGAATAAACAATGTAGTTGGGCAGTTTGTGATGTATGCCAAGTGGCGACTGCTGTAATATATTTTGTAATGTACGCCAAAGGGAGTCAATTGACTCGTATTGCAACCAAGATTGTGTAGTGTATTTATTTTTGATTTAGCGAGTCCTCGAGCGCGTCGGCCCTCTAATGGGGTATAACTCGATTATATACTTTTTTGTGTTTTGTTTTGGTTGTGCGTTGTTTTATCTCTCGCGTCTTCTGAGTGGCGAGTCTCCGAGCGCGAGTAGGGTTGATTTGTAGGCGAGTCCCCGAGCGTGGTGCTCAACCATACTGGTCGTGTTCCTGTTGTGGGTTGTAAATGCGTTGTTTGTAACGCGTCTCCTCCCCTGGCCCGGAGGGCCAGTCGCTTGGCGAGTCCAAGGCAGCTCTCTTACTTGGTGTATTCCCGAGCCGCGTGGGGGTTCCTATTGTGCGGAGTCCCCGTGCGTGGTACTTAACCGTTTGAGTCGCTCTGCGCGAGGATGGGAGGGACAGGTCGCTGTGAGAAGCGTGTACCGGTTGTCTTGGCCCGGTGGGCCAGTCGGGCTAGGCCACTCAAATGGTGGCTCTGGGTTGGCGTTTTCATGGACGACCCAAGGCCCGAGTATTTCCGGTGCCCTTGTGCCACACTACTTAGCCGTGCCGGTCGCTCGACTAGAGGTTGACTTCCGTGGGTAGCGTATTGCTAATATGTACGAGTGCGAATGGCACAAGAATATGGCGAGTAGACACAATTTGTGCGATCCGAATGAATTTCATTATATATGCCAGCTCATTACAATTTGAGGTTCTAAGTATAGAACTTTCTGAGAAGGTTTACATTCCACCGCCTCCCGACCTCGAGCTGGCCGTCACCCCGTATGTCGATGAGGTAGTAGGCATCATTGCCGAGGACTCGTCCTATGGCGAATGGCCCCTCCCATGGGGGGGATAGTTTGTGCATGCCTTTCTTGTCTTGGACTAGTCGTAGGACCAGGTCGCCTTCCTGGAAGCTGCGAGTTCATACTCGGAGGCTGTGGTAGCGGCGCAGTCCTTGCTGGTATATGGTAGTGCGAGAGCGAGCTAGGTCGCGTGCCTCGTCAAGTTGATCGATGCTGTCTTGGCGGGCGACGTCGTTGGTCGCTTCGATGTAGTTGGCGACTCGAGGTGAATCGTGCTCTAGGTCGGTTGGCATTACGGCCTCGGCGCGTACACCATGAAGAAGGGTGTGAACCCGGTGGAGCAATTGACGGAGGTGCGGATCCCCCATATGACAGAGGGGAGTTCGTCGACCTAGCATCCTGGGGTGTTCTCGAGGGGCACTTGGAGTCGCGACTTGAGCCCGTGGAGGACGCTCTGGTTGGTGCGTTCTGCTTGGCCATTCGACTCCGGGGGGGCGACTGAGGTGAGGTCGAGTCGTGTGCCATGTTCTTCACAAAATTCCGCCATGGCTCCCTTGGCGAAGTTGGTGCCATTATCTGTTATGATGCTGTGCCGGTAGACATATCGGTAGATGAGCTCGTGTAAGAACTTGGTGGCCGTCTTGCCGTCGCACTTCTTTATTGGCTTGGCCTCGACCCATTTGGTGAACTTGTCAACCACGACCAGGAGATGGGTGAAGCCAGATGGGCCTTCTTGAACGGGCCTACCATGTCCATGCCCCATACGGCGAATGGCCATGTGATGGGGATGGTCTTGAGTGCCGAACCAGGGCGTACTTCTGGCACCCGACGCATCGTTGGACAATGTCGGTGGCGTCGGCTTGCGCGGTGAGCCAGTAGAAGCCGTATCACATGGCCTTGGCGACTAGCGACTTGGCGCCAGCGTGATGGCCGCAGTCACCGGCATGGATGTCCTGGAGGATCTTGCGGCCTTCTTATGGCTGTACGTAGCGCTAGAACACGCCAGTCACGCTGCGTCTGTGGAGCTCGCCGTTTATGATGAAGAAGGATTTGCAGCGGCGCACGATCATTCGCGCCTCCATCTCGTTGCTTGGTAGGATTTTGTCCTCCAAGAAGGCGACGTATGGTGTTGTCCAGTCGCTAGGCTCCACAACCATGGCGACTAAAGCCGGTTCTCGTTGCAGTGGTATCCCGACGTTGATCTCTTTTGGTGGGTTGACCGACGGTTTGTGTATGATGTCGAGGAAGACACCTGCTGGTGGCGCTTGTCGGGCCGACCCGATGCGGGAGAGGGCGTCTGCCTCCTCGTTCTTGCGTCTGTCGATCCACTCGACAGAATAGCCGTCGAAGTGTCCTCCCATCTGGTCTACCGCTTGGCGGTACGCGATCATTGTTGGGGAGACGGCATCACACGTCCCGGTGACTTGACCGGCGACTAGATCGGAGTCGCCATAGCATCGTAAGCGGTTTACGTTCATCTCCTTAGCGGCTCTCATGCCATGAAGGAGGGCCTCGTATTCTGCCATGTTGTTGGTGCAGGGCTTGAAGTTGAGGTGGAGCACGTAGCGGAGCTTGTCTCCTTTGGGTGAGGTCAGTATGACCCTAGCCCCTGCGCCGTCAGCGTTCTTGGAGCCGTCAAAATGGAGCGACCAGTAGTGGAGGTACGGGAGCTTCTCTGGCTGCTGTGCTTCTTCCCAATCTGCGAGGAAATAGGCCAGGGCTTGTGACTTGATCGCTTTGCGGGGCTCGTATTTGATGTTGTGGATGCCGATTTCGACGGCCCACTTGGCGACTCGCCCAGTCGCCTCGCGATTGCGTATTATGTCTTGCAGGGGTGCGGAGGAGACCACCGTGATCGGGTGCTCCTGGAAGTAGTGTGTGAAGGAAATATGCCCTGAGAGGCAATGATAAAGTTGTTATTATGTATTCCTTGTATATGATAGATGTTTATTTTGCATGCTATAATTGTATTGATAGGAAACATCAATACATGTGTGTTTCATAAACAAAAAGGGTTCCTAGTTATGCCTCTCTTATAGACTAGCTTGTTGATTAACAAGATGATCAAGGTTTCCTGATCATGGACATTGGATGTTGTTAATAACAAGGTCACAGCATTTGTGAAATGATGTGATGAACATTCATCCGAAGTGTAGCATTACGATCAAGTCATTATGTTTATATTGCTATAACATCATACGAAGTAATCTTTATCCTTAGACCATGAGATCATGTTAATTGCTAACACCGGAAGAGTATCTTGATAACATCAAACGTCACGCCGTAACAGGGTGACTATAAAGATGGGTTCAGTACTACGAAGGTGTTATGTTGAGGCTCATGGATCAAGAGTGGAATTTTTCAATCCAGATGATGGATAGATATACTCTGGGCCCTCTCGGTGATATCACATTAGGATAGCTTGCAAGCAAGTGATGTGATCACTAGAATGTTATATCACGGGAATGAGAAAAGAGTGCATGTCGGTAACGAGATCAAACTAGGTATGGAGATACCGATGATCGAATCTCGGACATGTAATATATCGAGAGACAAAGGGATTTAGTTACAAGCCTTAAAGGTTCTCACGATCACAGGAGTCATCGTTGAATATGTAGGAGTCAGTACGGATCTCCAGGTCCCGCTGCTCATTATTGATCGGAGAAGGGTCTCGACCATGTCTGCATTATTCGCGAACCATAGGGTGGCACACTTAAGAGTTACCGGACACCATTTAGGAGCACATATGTTTCAGACGAAAGAATTGCAAAGCGCAGGAATTGTTTCAATAGAAACCGGAAATTGTTTCGGGTGAAATTGCAGAAGGTGGTTCTGCATGTGATATTGAAATATTGCAAGGGGCTATATGTGAATGTTTGTTAATTAAAGTAATTAACAAAATTCTGAATAAATTTAATAAAAAGAGTTTTATTAAATGAGACAGCATTAAATTTGGAGAAATTTAATGCATTTAAAGTGGAGACTTTAAAAGGGAATGTGAAGAGGCATTTTAATGTGGAGGGGTTACCACCACATGAATGGGGGAGGTGAGGGGTCACCCCCCATGCGCCGGCCATGGAGAGAGGGGGCACCCCCCCTCCTCCTATAAAAGGCCACCCATTCCCTCCTTCATCCTCACACCTCCTTGTGAAGGATCTCTCTCCCCCTCTAGAATTATTCCCCCATGGTCTCGGATTAGCGAGATACATATTCCCGGTGGCATTTCGTATAGAAGGAGTTGCTGCTTCTGCTGGATCGCTGGAGCGAGGAGGTGGAGGTTGTCCGGTGGCTTGAACGTGTGTGCGAGTGCGGATGCGCTGCTGAGTTGCGACGCTCGGACTTCCTCACGATGTTGAGATCGGCAAGTGTACGACTACATCAACCACGAGTTCCTACTCATTAACAAAACTCGTTGTCTTCGAGGGTAAGTTCTCCATGGATGTATGTCCACCCGTTGCTCTGTATCTAGTAGATAGATCTTGGCGTATAGTTCTCATCGTAGGAAATTTTTTGTTTTCTATGCTGCGGACCCAACAGTGGTATCAGAGCCTGATCTATGCGTAGGTGCTTTGCACGGGTAGTACACATATGTTTATATGTGGGCGATGATGATCATGTTATTGCATCTTCTATGTACTTTGGATATTGGTGGCATAGTGGGATGAAGCGGCCCGGACCAACCTTACATGTCATCGTACATGAGACCGGTTCCACGACTGACATGCATCTAGTTTTGCATAAGTGGCTAGCGGGTGTCTGTCTCTCCTACTATAGTCAATATCTGATTTACAACGAGTTGCTAATAACTTGGTTATCCTCGTTGTGGTTCATGTTCGTAGGTAAGACCGGTTCTATCTCCGAAAGCCCTAAGCCACGTAAAACTTGCAATTGATAAATTAGAGGCGTCTAGTTTAGATCGTTGTTGGGCTAGTGTATTGATATGGTATTGTTGTAAGTAGATGTATGATAGATACTTTAACAACTCACTTAACGTGTAAGTTCCATAGACCTTGGCCTTACACACAAAGGAATGATAGAGATCATACCACGATGCAAATTATAGAGATCAAATGCATGGACCATATCACCTCACTTCACACATTAGCATCTTATATTGCTAGTTTGGTGCTTTTGGTAGCATTATAAGATGATCCCTCATTTAGATATCAAGATAAAATGTGTTCTTCCTTAAGTATGCACTGTTTTATGGATCGTGTTTTGAGGCATCACGTGATGATCGGGTGTTCTCGACTCTATGCTTTCATACAACGGGTGTAAGACAGTTTTACACACACAAATACTAAGGTTCTTACTTGACGAGCCTAGCATGTATAGACATGGCCTTGGAACACGGACCGAAAGGTTAAGCATGAGTCATATAGTTGATATGATGCCCATATAGATGCTCGCCTTTGATGCTACACCGACTCACGTGATGATCGGACTTGGTGTAGTGGATTTGGTTCATGTAATCACCAAAAGGACACGAGGGATGTCGTTTTTGAGTGGGAGTTCATTAGTAATTTGGATTAGTTGAACTCAATCTATCATAAACTTAGTCTAATTATATTTTACAAATTCTGTTGTAGATGGCACCACCTGCTTTTAATTTCAATGTGTTCATGGAGAAAGAGAAGCTTGCTGCGAATGGTAGCAACTTCACCAACTAGGCTATGAATTTGAGGATTCTCCTCACTGCTGCACAAAAGCAATATGTGTTAGAGACGCCGCTAGGCCCCCCACCAGCTCCTGATGCTCCTGACGAGGAAAAGAACGTCTATATAACTCGTCAGGAGGACCACAACTTAGTTCATTGCGGCATACTGTATGGGCTAGAGCCAGAACTTCGAAAACGTTTCTAAAATGGAAATGCCTTTGATACCATGGGACAATTGAAAATGATTTTCGATACCCATGCTGCCGTAGAGAGTTATAATGCATCTGAAAAGTTCTTTAGCTGTATGATGGAAGAGAACAACTCTGTTAGTGAGCACGTACTCAAAATGTCTAGGTACGCCGATAAGCTTGTGTCCTTGGGAATAACGATTCCCATTGACTTAGGCATACATCGTGTTCTCCAATCTCTGCCACCTAGATACAAGAGCTTCGTGATGAACTATAATATGCAGGGCATGAAGAAGTCTCTTCCCGAGCTTCTGTTAATGCTTAAGACTGCAGAAGTGGAGATTAGGAAAGAACATCAAGTGTTGATGATCAATAAGACCACCGGTTTCAAGAAGGACAAGAAAGGCAAGCAGAAGGGAAAGAAGGGCGGCAAATCTGTTGCCGCGCCTGAAAAGAAACCCCGAGCTGGCCCTAAGTCTGACACCGAGTGCTACTATTGCGAGGGGACTGGCCATTGGAAGCGCAACTGCCCCAAGTATTTGGCGGACAAGAAGGCCAGCAAGGCAAACAAAGGTATATGTGATATACATGTTATTGATGTGTACTTGACTAGTACTCGCAGTAGCACCTGGGTATTTTATACGGGATCGGTTGCTAATATATGTAACTCGGTTCAGGGGCTACGGAACAAGCGACAACTAGCAAGGGATGAGGTCATGATGCTGGTCGGCAATAGATCAAGAGTTGATGTGATCGCCGTCAGAACGCTGCCTCTCCATATGCCGTCGGGATTAGTTATAAACCTGAATAATTGTTATTTGGTGCCTGCACTGAGCATGAACATTGTATCCGGATCGTGTTTGATGCAAAGTGGTTATTCGTTTAAGTCTGAAAACAATGGTTGTTCGATTTATATGAATAATATCTTTTATGGTCATGCACCTGTATTGAATGGTTTATTTCTATTGGATCTCGATAGTAGTATTACGCGTATTCATAATGTTGATGCTAAAAGGATGAAACTTGATAATGATATATCTACATATATGTGGCACTGCCGTCTAGGTCATATTGGCGTTAAACGCATGAAGAAACTCCATTCTGATGGACTTTTGGAATCACTTGATTTTGAATTATTTGATACATGTGAGCCATGCCTTATGGGCAAGATGACTAGAACGCCGTTTTCCGGTTCAATGGAACGGGCGACAGATTTATTGGAAATCATACATACTGATGTGTGTGGACCAATGAGTGTGTCGGCGCGAGGTGGATATCGTTATTTTGTTACTTTCACGGATGATTTGAGTAGATACGGGTATATCTATTTGATGAAACATAAGTCTGAAACCTTTGAAAGGTTCAAAGAATTTCAGAATGAAGTGGAAAATCATCGTAACAGAAAGATCAAATTTCTACGGTCCGACCGTGGAGGCGAGTATCTTAGTTACGAGTTTAGCACACATATGAAAGACTATGGAATAGTTTCACAACTCACGCCTGCCGGAACACCACAACGTAATGGTGTGTCAGAACGTCGTAATCGTACTTTATTGGATATGGTTCGATCTATGATGTCTCTGACTGACTTGCCACTTTTATTTTGGGGTTATGCACTGGAAACTGCTGTATTCATTTTAAATAGGGAACCATCTAAATCCGTTGAAAAGACACCGTATGAATTATGGTTTGGCAACAAACCTACGTTGTCATTTATTAAAGTTTGGGGATGCGATGTTTATGTGAAGAAACTTCCCGGATAAACTCGAACCCAAAGCGAAAAATGCGTCTTCATAGGATACCCTAAGGAAACGATTGGGTATACCTTCTATCACAGATCCGAGGGCAAGGTCTTTGTTGCCAAGAATGGATCCTTTCTTGAGAAGGAGTTTCTCGCCAAAGGTGTGAGTAGTCGGAAGGTAGAACTCGAAGAGGTTATTGAACCTTCTCTTCATGAAATGGCGAGTAGCGCAACTCCAGAAGTTGTTTCGGAGTTGACTTCTCCTAATGAAGAGAGAGCTAATGATATTGATCATGAAACTCCGAAAGAGGACACTGCCGAACCTCGCAGGTCAAGCAGGACACGTGCAGCTCCTGAACTGTACGGCAATCCTGTTATGAATTTCATGATTGATGAAATACATGACCCTGCGACGTATGAAGAAGCGATGATGAGCCCTGATTCCAACAAATGGCTAGAAGCCATGAAATCCGAGATGGAATCCATGTACGAAAACCAGGTTTGGACCTTGGTGGACTTACCTCACGATCGAAAGGCCGTTGAGAATAAATGGATTTTCAAAAGAAAAACTGATGCTGATGGTAATGTAACCATCTATAAGGCTCGACTTGTCGCAAAGGGGTTTCGACAAATTCAAGGAGTTGACTACGATGAGACATTCTCTCCCGTAGCGATGCTTAAGTCGGTTAGGATTATGTTAGCAATTGCTGCATATTTCGATTATGAAATATGGCAGATGGATGTCAAAACTGCGTTCCTCAATGGTAATATTGAAGAAGAGTTGTATATGATACAACCTAAGGGTTTTGTCGATCCTAAGGATGCTGATAAGGTGTGCAAACTTCAGCGATCCATCTATGGACTGAAGCAAGTATCCCGGAGTTGGAATCTCCGCTTTGATGAGGTGATCAAAGAGTTTGGATTTGTCCAAACTTATGGAGAGGCTTGTATTTACAAGAAAGTGAGTGGGAGCAATGTGGCATTTCTGATATTATATGTGGATGACATATTATTGATTGGAAATGATATAGATCTTTTAAACAGTGTTAAAAGTTATCTAAACAGCAAATTTTCGATGAAGGACCTTGGTGAAGCTTCATATATATTAGGCATTAAAATCTATAGAGATAGATCAAGACGTCTAATTGGGCTATCGCAGAGAACATACCTTGATAAGATATTAAAGCAGTTTAATATGGACGGAAGTAAGAAGGGGTACTTACCTATGTTGCAAGGCAAGACATTGAGTAAGACTCAAAGTCCGGCTACGGCGGAAGAAAGAGAGATAATGGATAAGATCCCCTATGCCTCAGCCATAGGCTCTATAATGTATGCCATGCTATGTACAAGACCGGATGTGGCACATGCTATTAGTTTGACTAGTAGGTACCAATCTGATCCAGGTTCGGAACACTGGATAACGGTCAATAATATCCTTAAGTACTTGAGAAGAACTAAGGATATGTTTCTTGTATACGGAGGTGAAGAAGAGCTAGTCGCTAAGTGTTATGTTGATGCTAGCTTTGACACTGATCCGGATGACTCTAAGTCTCAATCCGGATACGTATTTCTCTTGAACGGAGCAGCAGTTAGTTGGAGGAGCTCCAAACAACCTGTGGTGGCTGGATCAACGACGAAGGCGGAATATGTTGCTGCTTCAGATGCAGCGCAGGAAGCGGTTTGGATGAAGGAGTTCATAACGGAACTAGGTGTGTTTCCTAGTGCGTTGTACCCAATGGTGATCTATTGTGACAATAATGGAGCCATAGCCAACGCCAAGGAACCAAGGTCTCACAAGAATTCCAAGCATATTACGCGCCGGTTTCACTCCATCCGCGAGCATGTCAAGGATGGAGATATAAAGATTTGTAAAGTGCACACGGACCTGAATGTAGCAGATCCGTTGACTAAAGTACTCCCTAGGGCAAAACATGATCAACACCAGAACTCCATGGGTGTTAGATTTATCACTATATAAACTAGATTATTGTCTCTAGTGCAAGTGGGAGACTGAAGGAAATATGCCCTGAGAGGCAATAATAAAGTTGTTATTATGTATTCCTTGTATATGATAGATGTTTATTTTGCATGCTATAATTTTATTGATAGGAAACATCAATACATGTGTGTTTAATAAACAAAAAGGGTTCCTAGTTATGCCTCTCTTATAGACTAGCTTGTTGATTAACAAGATGATCAAGGTTTCTTGATCATGGACATTGGATGTTGTTAATAACAAGGTCACAGCATTTGTGAAATGATGTGATGAACATTCACTCGAAGTATAGCATTACGATCCAGTCATTATGTTTATATTTCTATAACATCATACGAAGTAATCTTTATCCTTAGACCATGAGATCATGTTAATTGCTAACACCGGAAGAGTATCTTGATAACATCAAACGTCACACCGTAATAGGGTGACTATAAAGATGGGTTCAGTACTATGAAGGTGTTATGTTGAGGCTCATGGATCAAGAGTGGAATTTGTCAATCCAGATGATGGATAGATATACTCTGGGCCCTCTCGGTGATATCACATTGGGATAGCTTGCAAGCAAGTGATGTGATCACTAGAATGTTATATCACGGGAACGAGAAAAGAGTGCATGTCGGTAACGAGATCAAACTAGGTATGGAGATACCGATGATCGAATCTCGGACATGTAATATATCGAGAGACAAAGGGATTTAGTTACAAGCGTTAAAGGTTCTCACGATCACAGGAGTCATCGTTGAAAGTGTAGGAGTTAGTACGGATCTCCAGGTCCCGCTGCTGATTATTGATCGGAGAAGGGTCTCGAGCATGTCTGCATTATTCGCGAACCGTAGGGTGGCACACTTAAGAGTTACCGGACACCATTTAGGAGCACATATGTTTCAGACAAAAGAATTGCAAAGCGCAGGAATTGTTTCAATAGAAACCGGAAATTGTTTCGGGTGAAATTGCAGAAGGTGGTTCTGCATGTGATATTGAAATATTGCAAGGGGCTATATGTGAATGTTTGTTAATTAAAGTAATTAACAAAATTATGAATAAATTTAATAAAAAGAGTTTTATTAAATGAGACAGCATTAAATTTGGATAAATTTAATGCATTTAAAGTGGAGACTTTAGAAGGGAATGTGAAGAGGCATTTTAATGTGGAGGGGTTACCACCACATGAATGGGGGAGGTGAGGGGTCACCCCCCCATGCGACGGCCATGGAGAGAGGGGGCACCCCCCTCCTCCTATAAAAGGCCACCCATTCCCTCCTTCATCCTCACACCTCCTTGTGAAGGATCTCTCTCCCCCTCTAGAATTATTCCCCCATGGTCTCGGATTAGCGAGATACATGTTCCCGGTGGCATTTTGTCTAGAAGGAGTTGCTGCTTCCGCTGGATCGCTGGAGCGAGGAGGTGGAGGTTGTCCGGTGGCTTGAACGTGTGTGCGAGTGCGGATGCGCTGCTGAGTTACGGCGCTCGGACTTCCTCATGATGTTGAGATCGGCAAGTGTACGACTACATCAACCACGAGTTCCTACTCGTTAACAAAACTCGTTGTCTTCGAGGGTAAGTTCTCCATGGATGTATGTCCACCCGTTGCTCTGTATCTAGTAGATAGATCTTGGCGTATAGTTCTCATCGTAGGAAATTTTTTGTTTTCTATGCTACGGACCCAACAGTGTGGGAGTCGTCGTTGAGCTTGGAATACCACGTACACCAGTTTTTGGTACTGCGGGTAGCGTTGTCGTGAGTCTGTCAGGACTTCACTGATGTAGTAGATAGGGCGCTGTATGAGGCATTCCTGGCCCTGCACCGGTCGTTCGACGACCATCACGGCGCTGACGACTCGAGTGGAGGCCGCGACGTACACGGGCATTGGTTCTTTGTCGAGTGGAGCAGCGAGGAGTGGGGCCACGAGTAGCACTTCTTTGAGTGCTTTGAGTGCATCGTCGGCCTCCGCGTCCCATTGGAACGTGGGGTTCTTGCGCATCAGGCGGTAGAGGGGAATTGCCTTTTCGCCTAGTCAAGGGATGAAGCGACTGAGGGCCGCGACTCGCCCTGCCAATTTCTGGACGTCGCGCAGGCACTCGGGTTTCCCGAGTCGCGTGATGGTGTCGATCTTGGTGGGGTTGACTTCGATGTCTCACTTGGAGACTACATACCCCAGGAGCTGGCTGGTGCGGACGCCGAAGGTGCATTTTCCGGGGTTCAGCTTGATGTTGTACCTCCGCAGGTTTGCTAAGGTTTCGAAAAGGTCGGCGAGCAGGTCGTCCTGACCGGTAGATTTTACCACCACGTCATCGATGTAGACGTGGATGTTGTAGCCAATTTGGCTTGCTAGGCACTCCTGCATGCATCTCTGGTATGTGGCGCCGGCGTTCTTGAGGCCGAACGTCATGGTCGTGTAGCAGAAGGCGCCGAATGGCGTGATGACCGCCGTCTTCTCCTCATCCTCGACCGCCATCTTGATCTGGTTATAACCAGAGTAAGCGTCAAGGAAGCACAGCGACTCCGATCCCGTGGTCGAGTCAATGATCTGTTCGATGCGTGGTAGGATGAACTCCTCCTTCGGGCAGGCGCTATTGAGGTTGGTGTAGTCGATACACATTCTCCATGTGTTGTTCTTTTTTAGAACCAGGACTGGGTTTGCCAGCCACTTGGAGTATTTGATTGGCCGAATGAAGCCTGGGGCTAGCAGGCGCTGTACTTCTTCGGCGATTGCTCGGTGGTGCTCTTCATTGAAGGGCCGTAGCGACTGCTTTACTGGTCCACTTTGGGGTCGGCGTTGAGTTTGTGCTCAGCGAGTTCCCTCGGGACACCTGGCATGTCAGATGGCTTCCATGCGAAGATGTCGCGGTTCTCACGGAGGAACCCGATGAGCGCGCTTTCCTATGCGGGGTCATGTGCGCCCCGATGGTGACCGTCTGGCTGGAGTCGCCCGGGATGAGCTCGACGGTGCGGGTGTGCGTGGTCGCCTCGAACGTGGAGTTCGCGGCGGTTGGTTTCTTCAGGATAGCGGGGTCGTCCTTGTTGATGTTGCCCGCGTATTTCGCGAGCTCCTCCGCATGGTCGGTCTCCGCGGCAATGACGGCGTCGGAGAGCTCGGCTCCCTTGTCCTCACATTCCACGGCCATGTCGGGGTCGCCATGGACGGTGATGATGCCACTTGGCCCTGGGAGCTTCATCATGTTGTACGCGTAGTGGGGGGTCGCCATGAATTTTGCAAACGTCTGGAGTCCCAGCACGCAGTGTTAGGGGCTGCGGAAGTTCACCAGCTCGAATTCGATTCGCTCGGTATGGTAGTTCACCGGTGTGCCGAAGGTGACGGGTAGCGTCACTTTTCCGATCGGGTATGCCTTCCGACCGGGGACGATACCGTGGAAGGTTGTCAGGGTCGGCTGGATTGCCGACTCCGGGAGCTGTAGCCTCTTGAACGTGTCCAGGTACATGATGTTGATGGAGCTCCCGCCGTCCATCAATGTCTTGGGTAGCCAGTAATCGGCCACTTTGGGCCTGACTACCAGGACGACTCGCCCTGGGTACTTGATTCTGGGGGCGTGGTCCTGGCGACTCCAAGTGATACTCTGCTCGGACCAGTTGAGGAAGCGTGGGATGTCGACCTGTGTCACCGCATTGACGGCGACCGCGCGGGCGACCACCTTTCTCTCGCGCTTGGTGCCGAGTCCGGTGAAGGTGTGTAGCGAGCCGACGGCGGTGCCAAAGCCGCTGGTGTTCCCTTTGTCCCGGGGTGGTTGTTGTTGGGGTCGTACCTTGCTCGCCTTGCCTTCTCAATCTCTTTGAGAGAGTGGAAATCCGCGGTGGTGTGGGTGGCGGGTTTTCCCTCCCTTCTATGGTAGATGCAGGGCTGGTTGAGCAGGGCAGCAGGGTCGAATTTCGGCCTCGCTGTGCTGTTAGAGCGGTAGTTTCCGCTGTCGCGATAATTTCCTCCGTCGCGGCGGTAGCTCTTGGGGTCGCGCTGGCCGTAGACAGCATTGACGACGAAGTCGACTCGCCCGTCCGTGCAGCGCTTGCTGGTGATGCGGGTGTTGCTGTAGCGCATGTCGCGAAGGCGCCTGCTATCGTGGATGCTGGTTCGCCGTCTTCCTCCTGACTCGTCGTCAGAATCTTGGTTGGGGTCCTCCTCCGCATAGCGCTTGGCGATCTCGAGGAGGTCAGGGATGTTGTCGAGCGTCCGGTAGACCCTCTTGATCTTGGCGACCAGGGGTTCATACCGGCACGCGTTCTTGAAGCAATGTATCGCTGTGTCTGGGTGGATGCCGGAGGCATTGATCCACAGTTCTTGCCATCTTTGAACCCAGCGGCGAGTTGACTCTCGTTGTCCCTGGATGCATTGCTCCAGGTCTTATATGGTGGTGGCGCAGGTGTAGGATCCCTCGAAGTGCCTGATGAAGGCGTCCCGCATTTCTTCCCAGGAGTCGATGCTGTCGGCGGGAAGGGTGTTGATCCATTGCCGAGTCACGCCCTCCATCATCAGGGGGAGGTAGCGAGCGGCGAGCAGGTCGGTGTGGCCTGCGATTCCCATTGCCATGAGGTATGTATCCAGCCAGACAGCGGGATCGTACGTTGGGTCGTACTTTTCGATCTCCTTGGGAGCCTTAAAGTTGGCGACGTATTTTTCCCTACGGATCATGGGTCCAAAGCATTGCGGACCGACTCGAATGAGCGAGCCTCTTGGTTTCGGGTCGCTGCGGTTGGTGAGAGTGTGCCGCAAGTCGTTGGGCTGGCGCGCCCGCCACGCCCACCACGCCTGGTTGTTGATGATGTTCGTTCGGGCATCAATGGGCTGCTCGTTGGCGGCGACCGTGTTATTCGCCGGTCGCGGCTCGTTGGTGGATAGAGCGGGGTTGGCGGCCCATGGCTGGTTCGCCAAGGGCTGCGGTGGAGGGCAAGTCAATGCATTGGCGACGGTGGGGTGACCGCTTGACGCTGCTCTGCTTGCTGAAGAGTGGGAATACATCCGCCCCTGCGGGTCGACTCCCGCGGCTTGTTGTTCGACGGCCCTAACGAGTAGGGCCTTGGCGTATTGGATCTGTAGCGCGCTGTTGCCTTGGACGTCAAGGTTGGCGATCGCGGCATCGGCCGCGACGACGTTGTCCATCAGGGTGGAGTAGAGTGGTAGCCCGTTGGAGTCGCGGGCTTGAGGCGAGATGATGATCTGCGGCTGGTCCGGCGGGGGCGTGCGACCGATGGGTGGTGGAGGGGCTCCGGGCGCCGGTGCGCCGGGTGGTGGTCTCGCGGGATTGCTTCCGCCCAGCGGCACGTTCTCGCAATATTCGCGCTCGGCCGCGCGTGCGGGATGCGACCCTGGATGTTGGAGTTCAGGCGGGTCCTGATGCGGCGTTGGTGGTAGAGCGATAGCTCCCGCGCCGTTTCCCGCTCGAGGCGATATTTCTCGCGCTCGGCGAGTTCGTTGCATTGCGCCTTTGCGAGTCGCACACGGGCTTCGTCCACCTCTGTGGCCGTCGCCGTCAGCGGGATCAGCGTGGTGAACGGATCTGGCGGGGCGGTCATGCTGCCTGCCATGTAGATCGCATTGAAGCGATTAGGTCTAGCGCGGAAGTCTTCAGGAGACTCCGAGCCGGAGTCGGAGTCAAAGATCTCGAGGATGGAGGGGTCCTCGAAATCCTCCGGGTTGGAGACTCGCGTGATGGAGTCCTCTCGTGATGCGGCGGTGATAGATCCGTCGACCGAGGCAGGGGTCGTGGAGTCGGCGTCATCGTTTAGGGCCTCGTCGTTGGTGGCGTCGTTGGTCTCAGCCGCGTAACTGGCGGCCGAGTCATACTCGGTGACGAGGCTCCTGATAGAGCGGACCTGCTCCTCCGAGAGCAGATCGCGGTGTGGTGGCAATCCGCCGACGATCACCGTTGCAGCTGGGTCGACCGCGCTGGTGAAGCCGACGAAGAGGTTGATGGAGCTGACCGGCATCACCGCGCCGTGAGTGATCGGGCGTGACACCGGGATGTAGCTGCTGGGCAGGATCTGTAAGATCCCGCCGAAGGCGATCATGCGATCGGTGGCGAGCGGCCGATCGATTGGCGAGTAGGGTTTTGCCGCAGAACTCAGGCCAGTCCCGCTATGCCCCACGGTGGGCGCCACTGTCGTGGAAATGGCCACGGTAGTCGCTGCCACTGGAAGCCATTGATTGAAGCGTGAGGAAGAGTTGGCGGCCATCTGCGGTGCGAGATGGGGGCGGATGCACATGGGTTTACCCAGGTTCGGCCCCCGGAGGGTAAAGACCTACTCCTGCTAGATTAGATTATTGGAGAGCGAGTTACAGGGGTGGCGAGCTCGGCGTCTAAGCAGTGAGTCGCTTGAGGGGGTGTATGATGGAACGTGAGTCTCTAGGATACCCTAGGGAGGTTTATATATGAGGCACTTCGCTAGGGTTTACAAGCTACAACCGAACAAGATAAGGATTCAAAGGTTTTGACCTAATCCGACTAGGCTTCTGTTGCGCTCCTGGGCCTCCAGTTGCCAGTCGCCGTCCTTCAGGCGCACTCACAGGCCCTTCGGCCCAATCGGAACATCCTGCTGGGTATACCCCTTTGGCATATCCCCATCATCAAGGTAGCGGAGGAAACAAGAGGAGAAGGTTTCAAGGTGACAAATAGCTGGTCTTCATAAGGATTGAGATCATGGAGTTTCAGAAGAGCTTAAGCTTCTGAAAAGGAAAGCTTACAACAGACTTTGGAAGATGAAACTCTACTAGACGTCTTAAGTGGAGATTTCATAGGTATAGAGATACGAATATCCAAGCTATTGAACTACTTTTGGTACAGTAAGATCACTCTTCATTCAATAGAAGGTTGAGACAGAAAGGTGTTTTGTGGCGAGGACTCGTAAGAGCCACAAGGAACATGTAACAAGAGAAACTGTTGATTACCAAAATCATAGTCACTCTATGAACATGGTCGATATACAAGGAAACTCGTTATTCATCCAGGTTTTCAAAACCTTTGCATAGATCGTGATATCATTTTACACCACCAGGATGATTAAGTAAGAAGATTTCTGATGACATGAGGAAAAAGAAACTTCATTCTCATGCTTCAATTACTTGGCACAACAAGAAGCTTGCCAGCATAAAAGGGTCTAGAGGATCGACCGAGAGAGATTTAGCAACACTACTTTAAATGTTCTCCTATAATTATTCAAATATAAACATTGTCTATTGTAGTTTCACATGTGACAATGCGTGTTTTTTAATTTGTAAATTGCAAATTTAGTTAAAATCAAGCATGTTTCGAGCTCATTTTGCAGGCTCAAGGGTGTGTGTTAGTTTTGTTTCACAGTTGTTGATTTTTCTAGCTCCTTTTTTGGATTGTATGATTTTTCATGTAGATCCAGATATCTGTTTTTTTTGTTTTTGTCCGACAAGCGTGCCGTCATTTTGTTTTATTCGTGATGCTGTCACACCAGGAACATTCAAATACGAGAAACAATTGTCTTTTGTAGTTTCGCCTTAGACTAAATGCATGTGCCAGTGCCTTGTAGCTGGAAAGTCCACCTGTCAACAACACAAGACATTGGTTTTTTATCAAAGCCTAAGCTACCGTTTCACAATATTGTTTTTACAATCTGTTTTATCATACTACTTCCTCCGTTTCGAAATATAAGACGTTTTAGCTTTATGAATCGAATGTATCTAGACGTCTTTTAATATATAGGTTCATATAGATTCAGAGTGAACCTATATACTAAAAGGTGTCTAGATACATTCGTTTTATAAAGCTAGAATGTCATATATTTACGAACGGAGGGAGTAGTACTTTTTTGGTGTAGTCTTTTTTGGTGTAGTACGACGATGGCGCAGCGACGGCAACTACTAGTACCTTTTTTTTTAGTGTGAGGCAAGTACTACCTGAAAGCACTGAAAGGTCCAGCGACGCGTAGCAGAGAGATCACTTATCAAACGAATTTTGGGTAAGGCCAGCCCAAGCCCATAGTAGCGAAGTGAAGGCAACGGTTATATCATGTCCATGCCGGTAATCAGTTATCACGTCTTTGACAGAACCCTCTCTTCCTCCTCTTTCACCAACCTAGTTCGTCCAATTGCATCCAAATCCCAGCGTGACCGATGTGGAACCTTGTATATGGTTTTTTCTTTCATGAAATTAAGGCCCAAAAGTAATAAAAATTACAAATAATTCACCGGACCACTTTTTTTTTTTCTGAAACCTAGTACAGACGCAGACGCAGACACTCACAAATCCACGCATACACTCACCCGTATGAACACACGCACACCCTACCCCTATGAGTAATTCGGGACTGAGTCTTGAAACTGACCAGATGGGTCTTGAGCTTGAAGAAGTCACCACGGGCACCTCGCTATTGACGGAAACATCGCCTCCCACTGAAAAATATTTCGCCTTTTATAAGACACCAAAGTGTCAAATCTGGGATTTGAACTATGGTGGGCTGGGGGTGTCACTAGACCACCTCGCGACGACTACAAGCACTAGCGCAAGCCAAAGACATGCCACCGTCCTCACTCCTCCATCACATGATCTGGGAAAAGCTTGTCATCGTAGAGCTTGTTGTAGTAGATAGACTGGAAGTCGTCATGCTAAAGCCACAGGGACCAGCGCACTACAGCAACAACCATCGTCAATGATCACAACCGTAGATCGGAAGAGACTGACTTGAAAACAAACCAATGAAGACGAAAACAGACAGAATCCAAAGTGATCCGCTGTATAAACGACTCCACGCGCCCTTCATCGGTGCTAAATGCACCACCAGAGCGAGGATAGAGTGGGAAGGACCGTATTTTAACTTCAGAACATAACCGTCACCTCAACATCCTGAAGAAGATACTAAAAACCGGCTAAACAAGGAATGGTAAACCTTCCCCCGGTGAGAGGTCATGGTCTGCAACACCTCCAAAGTCCTAGGGCCACCGGAGACAGAGCGGACCGGCAATGTCACCGACGAGGGGCGCGGAACCTTAACCGGTTTTCTCTCCTCCCGATCACCTCTCCCTGGCGGCTGTTTATGCATGGCTACTTGAATTGATAGTACCGAGAGATCTAGTGTATCACAACACCAAATCACCAAGGATATATTATTTTCTAATATATTAACCCTGCCAATATTTCTATGATCAACAACGTAAATTGGACAAAGATTCTACCATAAATAGACAATTAAGCCATGTATACTATCCATTGTCGTCCACAGTATTTAAGATACCATGTGAGACACCATCTGTACATAGTTTTTTTCTTTGAAATCACCACCTATGCATAGTAGTTTAAGGTGGGAAAGATAAACAAGTCCAACCATATACTTAAACACGAGAACTCGTGCATGGTCCGCTAAATAATCGTGGAGCTGCAAGATTTAAGAAGCCACTACAGCATCCATCTTGCTATGAAAGAAAGCATCCCTTCCATGGGAAGAATGTTTCGTTTTAATGGGACACACATTGTGTAATTTTTATATGTGTATTTACTAGGCTCATTGAATTATCAATTTAAGTAAAGTGATTTATTTCCTAGTATTTTTGGAGAATTTGTTTAGTAACAAGAAAACTAGTATGTAGATCCACACATTCTCCCCTCCACCTTTTCTCTCCTCCTCCCCTTTCTCTGTGAGTCAAGCCGAGTCTCTACCTTGCCCCACTTGCTCCCCCAGTGGTACTGCCGTCTGGCATGGACATGTGTGCTCGAGGCGGCTTGTACAAAGTGGATTTAGGGTCTCTAGCGGTCTGCCGGTAGTGGGGAGTAGGTTGCCGGCGTCTAATGGCTAGATCTGGTGCAGCTTGTGGTGGTGCTTTGCCGCTCTGGTACTCTGACGGTTGGACTGGGTGGTGGTTGGTCCAACCAAAGGAACTTCCTTAATAAGGCCTAGATTCGTGTTCGTTGTTGCTGCTCGATCTGGCGTGTTTCCATGCTTCTGTCTCTTCTTTTGGCCGGCCATGGAGGCGAGGGTGAGAGGTGAGAGAGCAAGGTTGTCGCCGGATCTTGCAGTTGGTGGGGGTTCCTTTCTGTTCCGGTGTGTTGGCGTGGCATTCGTCGGTCGTGGACAAGTTCCTCTGATGTGCTTCCATGGCGGAAGGCGGGAGAGCGGGTTTTTGAAGAGGATGCCCTCAATAAGCGCTGCCATCGGCCCTGGAGTTCTTGGTGCTATCAAATTTCCCCAAGCCAGCCGTATCGGTGAGAGGAAGGCGACAGTCTCCTGGCTGTTGGATCTTGGTGTTTGTGCTGGGAGTTCCTGGAATTCGTGCTCCCTACGGCGGTTCTTCAGCGAAGGCATCGTTTGGCCACCGCTATCCTTGACCATAAGACTTTTACCACCATGCTCGATAGTGGTTGTTGTTCGAGTGTGTTCTTCCTCCTCTGGAGGATCTCTCCCAGTCTTGGTACGGCTTTTCAAGCTCCAGCTTGACCAAGTGGCCTAGTCCCCGGTGTGAGCAGGAGTGCGGCTATTCTTCATCGGCGAGATGCAAGGACTCGATCGCTTTTATCCGATCCTTTCAAGGGTGTTCTGTGGAAAAGAGTTGGACCATGTTGTATTTACTTTATTTATAAGGTCCTTCCTATAATTGTGCACCCACCGCCGAAGTAATGCAAATTCCACGTCCTTTTGAACCTTTATCCATTAAAGAAAATATTTAGGAGATATGCCAAATGGGCCCATCATTTTTATGGCTGGCCTGTATTGAGTTGAGCTTACCTTTGTTTTTGGAGATATCCTTTCTATCGGTTAACTGCTTCATGTACTAGGGTTTGGTAATTTTAAAATCCAATCCCAACACTGCTCGGCCGGCCAGCTTCTTGTTGCCATACGTAATAAAGTGTAAGTTCATTTGTATTGGACTCTTGATACAGCGTTTCATCTTTACATTGACATCAGAATATACGCCGACGAACGTCCAGCATTGAGATACTCTACCGAGTTGACCAATATCCACCATTTCCACTCTGTCTTTCAATAAATATAATAGATATTACTCCCTCCGTTCTAAAATATAAGATGTTTTAGCTTTTGTAAAGTGAATGGATCTAGACGCCTTTTGATGTGTATGTTCGGAGTGAATCTCCACATAAAAGGAGTCTAGATATATTCATTTCAGAAAAGCCAAAACATCTTATATTTTAGAACGGAGGTAGTAAATTGTTTTAAACATACACCTTGCATGCATGACCATACTGACACATAGACTATCATGTACGTAGACATGCAATGTCCATGCTTGGTGGTGATTTTGTGTGACCAGTGTGTGAGTAACGTAACACATGCCACGATGATATATAGCTAGTCACACACAAAATAAAATCCATATGATTTATCTAAGGCATATGTATGACTTGGGATATTAGAGGACAACTGAGATGTTTCACCGAGCTTGACGGGAAAGTAGTTCGTGTGGGATATGTTCCCTGCCATTCTGACTTCTTTCCTCCCGGCTCATGATCAATGGAATTGATCTCAGCGGCGTGAAGTAATGGGATCTTTCAACACGGTAAAACACACACATGACATGTATTTTGCTTCGGTTTGGGGCTTTGCCCTGTCGCTGAAGAAGTGTGGTGGCCAGCGACTTTGAATTGAAGATGGTAAAGACAGCCCCATCAACAATATTAATCGATGCTTCTAGATTCTCCATGAACTATACATTCATAATTCATTAAATTTGAAATGACACAATCAACAATAATTAACTGTTACATTGAGATATAAATATATATCACAAACTACTTATTATTATTGTCAAAAAGAGAGAGCCGTTACTTGGGGTCCGTTAAAGAGGCATGTGATGTTCATGCATGAACGACCATTCTGTGCATAAAGGGAAGTATGTATGATGCATTGCTGTTAATTAATGATGCATAACTAAAGCATGAACACTGCCCTAGTGAGTATATATAAATCAAGGAGGTTTTTTAGGATACATAAGAGGTCCATTTCAAGGCATACATATGCACGGATGCATGTGGACTATGCAATATGCATACGGGGTGAGATATTAGAAGATAACTGATAGGTTATGTTTAGCTTGTCTGGAAGCTTGTTTATGTGAGTATAATTATCTGATAATTGGTATGGATTTTCGTTGCCAGCAAAGCAAACCATGGTTCATGTCTTCGATGTAATCAAATGTGGGCTTTGCACAACAAGAACATTTATATTCTTGGACCCATGAATAACGTCTACGGCTGCAGAAGGATGGTTGTGTTCTAAAATAGTATGTCAGCAGAAGTTTAATGGACTATACGGATGTTGTGTGGTCGTGTGATCGAAGTCCAGGTTTGGTAGGTTTCATTAATATAGGTTAATGAAAAGTTCTTCCAGTGGTGTTAGGTTTGCTGCAAAGTTAAGCTGCGTCTACTATGGTTAGCCACCAGGCCCTTTTATTATCATTGTGTTTGTATGTCTTGTATTATTTCGGTCATAATTATTTCAACACATAAAGAGAATGTATTGATATCAAGATACAACCAGTTATATTTGGCTGCCAAGTACGACGTGAACATCATCGGTGTGCTCCCAGCACTAGAGCATCACATCTTTATTGTCATGGTATTGTCGACAAGTATGGAGAAGGTGAAGTAAGAGGTGTAAGGCGGGTGGATGTCCGAGATGGTGATGTATAAAAGTTACCCACATTCAAGTTTCACGATGGTGGCGGAACTCAACTCATGTTATAAATCACTATAAGTGCATCAAGTGCATAGCATTACATAGATTATGAATCATGCCCTAAGGTCTCCCATAGGCCTTTATATACGCGGCCGTTCCTAGGGTTTACAGAGGAATCATATCTGACAACGGTACATAATCCTAACTAAGGCGGCTACGATATCATTTCTTGGAGTTGAAGGCGTATATTCTTCTGGGCCGCAAGGCATTAATTTTCTGGGCCTTCCCATTAATAGCTAGACCTTCGTCTTGTCATCAGCAAGTAGGCCGCCTACTACGCCAGTCGGCTACACCACCAATGCGCTACCCCAACTTTCTACAACAGGTCCTCATTTGGTATATCTCCAAGAATAACTCCTGCAGAGCTTTAGATCATCGGCCGACTTGCTAATAATGCTGCTGTAAATCAGCCTTATGTCACCCAAGCAAACGGTATAGAGAATCGCGAAGGTCTCCTGGCCTCGAGACTCAGCGAAATCCATGGAAAGATCATCATTCCAAAGTTCCCGCTCATGGAGCACGAATGATCGGTATGGTAATGCGTCCGGTGGCTAAATTTCCGTATTTATTTCCGGATGTGTAGCCTTAATCCTGTGGCGATTGAGCCCACATTCACAAGTCCTAGTTTACATTCGCATGAATCTCAGTGTGGAGCTATAAATGAAAGCCACGCCAATAATTCCTTAGCCCATTCTTCTTCTTCTTCTTCCTCTCAACACATCCTCACGCTTCAGCTCCCGAGTGGGAACACAAAAGAACACCACCAAATCCATACATAAAATATCAAGTTCATCGGTGGCAAGTGAGAATGCTTCAGCGGCGCGGTGACGGGGTAAGAAATGTTGAAGGAGAATGTGAAAGCGACAGGGGTATGGATCCCTACACGACGATCGAACTAGACCTCTAGAATATGGAGGCCAAAGGCCTTCTTCCCACGAAGAGCATCTGCAATTGGCGCATGGTACCAGAAGAGACGCACCTGAATCCCGTCAGAGAAGGATGCATTGTGCAACAATTTCACATCGATCACGGATTTCCATTTACTCCGTCGAAGATCTTCCTCGAGGTACGGGCAAAATAACTTGCAGCCTCATAATTAACCGTCCAATAGCATATTACTCTCTCTGTCCGTAAATAGGTGACTTAGATTTGCTTTCACATGTATCTAGATGAGTTTTAGTGTATAGATACATGCGAATCTAGAAATCCCAAGTCACTTATTTCTGGATGTAGGGAGTAGTACTTAGCGGGTTCGTCTGGTTATGTGAGGTGTATATCTATATCAAGCCAAGAATAAATGCAGAGATAGCTGTCCATGGGCCAGTGAAATTGAGGACAAACACCTTCTTCTGATGCAAGGATGTGTTGGCTCCCGGAAAGGAGCATGGGTTGCCGGCTTTCATCGATGGTGAAAGGGTATTGATCTCTCTATATTGTTTGGTGTTGATGACAACTCTATTTGTGGTTTAATTGTATGCCTAAGTTGCAGGAATCATATATGTGCACATCTTGGTTGGTTGACTCTTTTCTTTGAAGACATTTGAAGACGACGCTTCTTGTTTCGCATCTCTCTTTATTTTGCTATTTTAGGAGCCTGTACTATCAAGTGGGGGTCCAACTCCGAAGGATGAGGGGAATCAAGAAGGGGTCCACCGGTACCTCTTTACTTGTTGTTGTTCTCTTCATTTAGGATTGTTCACCTACTAGCTGCATCTCTATGGACCTTCATTTCTTGCAAAGTCTAAAATTGAAGAAAAATATAAAAATTGGTAGTCTCATATTCACCCCCTCTATTCGACCTTAGTTGGTCATTTCAGATGGGCCGACTTCCGAAGTCATTAACTCGAAGAAGAAAACATAGCTACCTCCAAATATAGATTTCTGCGGTCTTGTAAGGCAGATTGAGAAACTGAGATGGGTGATGTTCTCGTGAAACTAGACTTAGTCCTTTGCTTATTCGTGAACCGGATTCAACTGCTTTAGCATCATGACTGTCCGACGACAAGGTGGATAAAATTAGAGTCACTTCTGACACCATGCCTCATGAAGCCATCGTGATCTGGATTAAGAAAATAGTGAAAAGTCATGACCAGAAAGCTCTCTTTTGATTAATATTAAAATGTTTGTCAAGGGCTTGTGCCCAAAGGTAAGTTACCACATACTCTCTCTATTCCAAAATATAACATATTTTACTTTTGTGAAACGAATGTATCTAGCCACCTTTTGGTATGTAGATTCGGAGTGAATCTACACATAAAACATGTCTAGATACATTCGTTTCACAAAATCTAAAACATATTATATTTTAGAACAGAGGGAGTATATCAATTTCCCCGAGTTAACAAATTTCTCAAGACTTTCTCCGACTTGTTGGAGGCTTGCAGCTATCCTAACTTAAAAATGCCTATTTGGCCCAGACTTTTGCCAAATAATTGGTAAGGCGGCGGATCACATGGATCGCATTGAAGGCTTAAGTCACGGTCCATCCGGTTCTCATGTACTCCCTATGTTCCAAAATATAAAATGTTTTACCTTTTGTGGAATGAATGTATCTAAACATTTTTTTGTTGTGTAGGTTCGGAGTGAATATACCCATAAAAGACGTCTAGATACATTCGTATAACAGTTAAAACATCTTATATTTTGAAATAGAGGGAGTATAAGAGAAAAAATGAGGTAACAAAGAACCCGCCTGTCATGGCAATGAAGCTCCCTACTCCCAACCTACAATTTCCACCCAGAAGAAGGCAAGAACCTCCACTTCTAGGGAAGCAACATCAGAGATGGAGAAGAAGGAGATTAGCTTGATAATCACATATTTGTTTTTTCGAAAAGGAGGGTGAGACCCCTGGCCACTGTATCGAAAAGATGCATACAACCTTGTTTATTAATTTATTCAACAAAGAACTAGACAGAGAGCATACATCAAAAAAATCGAAGCTACCACTCAACATCTACAAACCCGACAATGAGTGAAGATCATGTTAGCAAGGCGTTATGCCCTGAAAACTCGAAAAACCCATCAGCTAGAAACCGGGAACATAGCATACCCCGAGACACCCACTAAGCGAAACCAGAGCGCTCATCCAGTCTAGCAGACTCTTAGAGAGCACATCATTCACATGCTACAAAAGATATCACCGCAGTCAAGCACTAGTACATCTTCGGAGCAGAGATCTGCGTTGCCACTGCCACGCCTGCCATCGACGCTGCCATGGCACCAGACATCGCCAGCACCCTGCACTTGTCTGCCATCATGTAACCCACGCCAAGGCTGTTACACAATCGCGCAACAAAAGTAGATCAAATGAAGAACAAGAACACAGATTTTTACGTGGAAACCCTTACGGGAAAAAACCATGGAACGCACGATGGCGTATCACTATAATTGAGAGGAGATTACAATACATGAGAGGATAAACCCTCTACGTGCTATCAATATGGTGGAACTCTCTCAGTCTAATATATGACTACCTAACACTATATAAAGGGGCAAACAACTCTCTTTCTTGGCGGACACGAAATAGAGTTGTAGATGTGCTACGTCTAGCACGGTTGTCACGCCATAGTCCGTAAGGACTCCTTCCGTAGTACATAGGATTCGGATCATATTCAGCAATCTCCACCTTGAGCCGAAATCCCTTATAAAAGTCATAGATAGCATTCAACTCCTCAATTGAAATCATCACAAGTAAATCTTGTGCTTTGAAACGTCCATAGGACTAATAAACTTCTCACGAAGTCACATTGAGCAAATCAAACGGTAGGTCGTCCAAAAACAACATAGCTATCAACAAAGCAGACATACGAATTTGGGTCTTCCATAATACCCGATAAAAGTCTGAGTCTATGTCACTGACCTCCAAAAGCTGAAATTGCTCAATCATCAAATGACATAAGTCATCATATCTCCTGTGGTGCTTGAGTAAGCGCAAAGCTCATAGTGCAATATCTTGGTGCACATAACATTGTGAAGAACTCATCTCATGGAATCTGAACGTGCTACAAAAGCACAAACCTCGGCAAACAATACTCATGCAAGAGCATCTGGTACGGAGGACATCTCGTACACCAAAAACTGCCGTCTAATAATGGTTAATGAAAAATCCATGATATGGTCAAGACCTGTCCATGTTGAACAAAGGTCGGATGTAGGAAACTTCTCAACATGCAACGGAGCTTAAACAGTGCAATAGACCCCTCTTGAAAGAAAACAAATCTCCTCTTGCACCTCAAACTGATCCTCATCACAAACTTGAATAACAAAGACAAAAACCATCACATGCATAACAGCAAAACTCTGGAGAGTAAAGAGTATATGCTAGATACCAACAGGTTTACTAATCACCTCCTCCATATTTTTTTTAATTTCTGAATTATGTTTTTCATATAATCACATCAATATAACACCCTGAATTTGCCTCCATAATATCTCCCATATAAATTGCATTGAATATGAACAATCGTAAAACTTACTTGAATTTCCAGCCTTCAAATATGATAACCCGGTGAACGAACAAGTCGTCGAATGCCGCAAATAAAACCGCCTTAACGTTAAACCAAAACTGTAGTACAGCTTGAATCTACTTCAACAAACTCCACCTTGAACAACAAAACGATGATCATCTCAGCGGAAAATCATCGAACATAGGTGGCGCGGGTAGAACCGGTATTGGGACCGGGATAAAGCGTGGGTCAATGTTCTACCTGGAAAAATAAATTGTTCACTTTGTCCGTGCCAAACTGTAACACCAGCATAAGTTGCACATGTGCTAGAATAATCCACATCTTGATTTGACAAAACAAACCAGACAAAAACAACTCTTACTAGAATCTATAAATTGCAGATTAAGTTAAAATAACATAGAAACTTATCTTATGTATTTGTAAACACGTAGTAGTTGGAGATGAAAAATTGATTTGCAAGACTTAGCTTCACGGAAACGGTCACGAAGAAGAGCAGCAGATCATTATGCGGTTGCCTTGGAATTCTGATGGATCGAGACATTGGTTGATCGATCGAGTGTACTTCTTCAGACGTGCTCGTGCTTTAAAACAATCTGGTACTCACAGGCACGCAAAACTCCAATCGATCGGTGTGGACAGCGCCGAATAAATTACTCCGTATTGGGAGTGTCTTCTCAATCGGAGCCGATATGAAATTAATCTCCGAGGCGTCGCAGGAGCGGCCGGAGCGAACTTACAGTCGATCCCGGCGGTTCGTAGATCCAGCGAAAAGACGAATCGCCAGAGGCGGCGCACGGAACACCGGCCAAAGAAAAAAAATCTGCAACGTAGACTCCCGATCCAATCTCAATACAAAGATGATATGATCTTGATAAAACTGCGGCCTGTGATCCGATGAAGATGACGCTGCGTGATGCTGTGGAAAGTCTCCCGCGCAGCGGATCTTGAAAACTGGTGCTCTGATACCACTTGTTACACGATCGATCAACCAACGTCTCGATCCATCAGATTTCCAAGGCAACCGCATAATGATCTGCTGCTCTTCTCGGCTGCACCATGCCGCCAAGACTCGCCGTTGATGATGCACAACAAACCGACACTGCTCCCCATTGCGACCACTCCAGTCAGAATGAGCTCCAAATACGCTGCCGTTAGAAGGGAGAGCGGCACCAAAATGTCGCCAGCGTCCGACCTGGGAAGCCCAGATCAAGGATTCCCCGCATGAGTCTCCCGAGCAAAGAAGTTGCAAATGCAAAAAACAATGCCTTTGTCAGGAAACGATGCCAAAAGCATCGCCATCATTCGCCTCGGTTTTCACCGGCAGCCGCGCAAGTCGAAGCTCGGCACTGACTGGACCGCGATGAAGCCATCGCCGATGAAGGACAGATCAAAGGTGCCAGACCCAATCGAGCCCCTAGGGACGCAAATCAAATCACGCAGACGCAACCATCCACCCCCTTGCCGATCTCGAAGACCGCAGCCCTCCATAAGGCCGACGGCCACGCCGCTGCTGCTCCTGACAGGCTCCGCCATTGGAGAGCCTCCGCTATAAAACCGACTTCCTTTTTAATCTCAGTTTGTGTATACAAACTGCCTAACCTTTGTTTTGTGGTTTTAGGATAAAACCCACGCCAAAGCTCAAGCATACCACGTGAACGTCCAAGAACTGGTGTACTCTAGGCAGACCGCGCCCAAGATGGCTCCATGAAAGACTTTGTCCTCTTGGGCTCTAGCTCCTACCACTCTAGCTGCAACTACTAAAGCCAGCCGCAAATATTAGTTCAGAGGCGGCTGCTGACCATCCTACTCCTAATAGACACCAGCGATCAAGCAGCAGCATGTCCAAGTCCTTCTCAAACAGACACGGAGGCTAACGCTGCAGAGGGCCAAATTGTGCCACAGCAGCCAAGCAGGCAATGGAAGTTAAAGTTGAAGAGGCAACCCAACATGACTCGACTCAAGCTACGCTAATGACTTGCCATGGTTGAGAAGGTGGCTGCTCTAGAGGAAACGGTGGAGAAAAAAACCTGCTGAGCAAAACGGTGAAATGACTAGCACCATCCACGAAAGAAGGAGAGCCATCAGATTACTGAGGCTCCCAGACGAAAGGTTGCTGGTGCTTCTGCTCCCGGTGCGAGGCCAAGAACAGGCAGGACTTTAGTTGTCAAATCCAGAGCTCAGGTGATGGACGGGATGATGGCTGCCGAGGAAGATAGTATATTTTACGAGAATGCTCGAGTTTCATTATGGACTCTTCCCCTACCTCTTCCCGTACGTCCTCCTCTAGCAACGATCACTACCGCGGCGGCCACCAGCTCTTGGTGGCATCGATTAGAAATGCTACAATGGCAGATCTCCCTAGGCACAATCCTGTGCTGCATGCACTCCATCACCACACTCTTCGACAACGTGACTGACAGATGAGTCCACAAAAATCATAGCTTTGATCGTCATGGGAACAAAAGGTACTACATGCCTAATTACTGATGTCTAAAATGCACGTGCTCACAAGTACTTTGCATAATTGATTTGACCTTCGTTCATGATCACCGTAAACGGAGGGTTTTGGAGTTTCTTGCAACTTTCTCTAACAACTCCTTCTTGCTCATTACTGATGTCTAAAGAGCATTCAGGTGAGATAATTCAACATATGGCAGCACAATGGTGCGCACACACGGTAGAAAAGTACATATTTATTGTTCTCAGTGGTTTTGATGAATCTGTAATCACCTTCTAAAACTTCTGAATTGCGACTTTAGTTAATATCACACAGGTTTCATGCTCATTTTGCAGGATCAGCGGTGTGTTGCTTAGGCTTTGTTCGGGTCACTTTCTTTTCACACAAGTTAATTTCTCTTTGTGGAGAATCTGTTGATTTCTCAAGCTCCTTTTTGTATTGTATGATTTTTCCTAGTAGATCAAGATGTCTAGTTTTTGTTTTTCTCCAACGAGCGTGGCGTCATTTTTGAGGTGTGCTTCGGTGTCCCCCCCCCCAAACTTAAGTTTCCATGACCCAGTTTAGTTTTGACCCCGTCGAAACCCATATCCAGACCATGCATACCTTCATATTGGTGTACTCGGACGAGCTAGGTATACTCCACGTTTTCACCAGCTGATCCCACCGTCCGTTATCGTGATCTATGTCTTTGCATGCCATGTTTTAAATTTTTGTTGCTGCTTCTATAAACATTCTGATTTCCGCCCGCAGGCACGTGAGTATACATCTAATAGTACCATACGGGCTTCGGGTGGGTTCGTAGGTCTTCGAAACGAATCGATATCGAGTTTTTTTTGTCAAAGATTGAAGAGGTGTGGGGGACACCGAAGCATAATATATCATTTTTTTATTCATGATGTGTGACATCATGATTATTCGAGAATAAACATTAATTTTGTAGTATTTCCTTAGATAGAAATGCATGTGACAGTGCCATATAGCCAGAAACTCCATATGTCACATCGGCATTTTATCAAAGGTTTCTGTCCCTAATAAAAGGGCAAACTTTAGTATGAGATACATTGTTTTTAGAATCTATTTTATCCTGGACGACGAAGATAATGACCGCAGCAGAAACCAACATCAAGGATTTATTATTTGTAAATAAACAGACCCCTGCAAAGTTTTATATGATCGACAATGAAATTGGATAGAGATTCTACACATCAGTAGACAATTAATCCATAGTTAAAGGTGAGAAATTGAAAGTAACACACGATTGGCGCATGGACCTGATTGTGTTTCTATTTTGAGAAATACCGATCACGAAACCCTAAGCACACAAACCACCTGAAATTGTTTTATTCAGCATGCACCACGAACAGAACACAACTGCTGATCGATTTTTGTTCACACTGCTTTTCTCCCTCCATTCATTACATTTAAGATAAAAATGGAAAGTGAATCTATAATTCTGAAATAATGTTATTGTAACATTTGAGGTGCATGATTCCCTTTTCTCAACAGCGTCTAGTTAAATTTATTGATATGACCTACTAACATTGTACACCAGTATATTAATTTTATCTAGCAAGGGGAAAGGGATATAATAGGAACTGGCCATATATATCAGGGTTCGGTAATTTTCAAATCAAATCACAACTCTGCCTCGGACCGAATTACAGTACAAGCTATCTTTAATTTCTTTAGTATTGTACTGTTGATGTAATGTTTCATTTTTGACATCAGGAATTCAGGATATGCATACCGATGAATATCTACCATTGAGGTATCCTTCACGAATCTCCAATATTTATTTTCTATTATTTTAGTAATATAATAGATAAATGACCATAAACATGCAATTTACATGCATGACCATACTAGCGTAGAAACAATCATGTATGAAGACATGCAATCTCCATGCATGGCCATGATTTTGCATAAAAGAATGAATAACGTGAACACATCACATGGGTCTATATATTGCTATACGTTGGAGTCTAGCCCGCAAACAATCCAGAGGATATGATGATATATAAACATGTAGCTAGTCATGTACAAAAGAAAATCCATATATGATTTATCCGAGGCATAAGATTGTGTTGGGATATTAGACGACAACTGAGATGTTTCACCGACTTTGCCAGGGAAGTTGTCCCCTTGTGATAGGCTCCCCGTCAAGCAGATTTCTTCCCTCAATGCTCATAATCTGTGTGGTTCAGAGTAGTGGTGTGACGTAATAGCGCCTATGGCTAGAGGGTATGGTTGATCTTTGTTGGAGCCAACACCGTACAACTAATAAATGATATGTATTTTTCTGCGCCTGCAGCCAACGCCGCCGTGGAAGCATCCTCGCCACTGATTTGATGAGAAGATGGCATAGGCTGTATTCGATCAAAGGGTAGTGGCGGAGGATTTTCAGAGCCGATGACAAACAATATAGTGGTGATAAATCAGTTTGACCAGAAATGACCTCCTGCAAGAGGCGCGCGCCGAGTAGCTCCCTGTGTACCTTTATTATCGAGAAAAAGCTCCTTGTGTACCACAGCGAGCTTACCCGTCCCTAGTTGGTATAGCTGGACAATGTAATTGTCTTCTCTTCTTAATGCTAAATGCAAAACCAGAGCTACTGTTAGTTCTTGAAAAGGATATGCCGTGTATGCACGATTGTTCTTTTTGTTTTTACAAATGAGAGTACTAGATGCTCCACCTGATATGCAAGCCCTCTTTGCATTTGTCGGTCCAATACGTTCAAGGTTAGACTGTCAGTATAAAAAAATTGCCAACATGATCAATATTAATTGATGCTACTAGATGTTCCATGAACTATGTTTTCATAATATCTAATCATTTAATCGAAGACATCATATTAAAATAGTTAAATGTTACTCTGAAATATCAATATCCAAAATAGTAATAATAGTGTGAAACAGAGAGTCGTTACTTGCAGTCCATTAAAATGGCTATAGGGCATGTGATATTCATGAATGAACATATATAGACAAACCATCTCCCTCAATTTTGCATAACAAAATCTTGCAAACACCACCCCCATTACTTCATCAGTATATATATGAATTCAGGTTGTGTCTACCCGTGCATCAATTCAAAGGAGATTTTTTTCGCGGTACATATGAACTTCTTTTCAAGGCAATTAATGGTAAAAGACCACATTACCCCTTCAAAGTTCAAGCAAAAGTGTTCAAGGCATATTCAGACCCCAAGGCGGTGACCTCCGTGTGGCAGATGATGGCGGAGGACTGAGAGCTAGCGCTGGTGTACACACCGAGCAACCTGTCGCGGCAAGCACCTACGTTGGGCGGCAGGCTGGATCCTCTGCTCCTGCACGGGATGTACGACCAGGGCACTGGACGGGAGCACGTAGGTAGCAACTTCTGGTATGGCGAGCAGCATGGCTGGTCTAATCTTCTTACTAGTTCGTCATTGTTGTGATAGGGATTGAGCATGACATGACTTATGTTATCACTTCCACAATCATGCTACAGATTCAGAGAAAACACAAATATCTGAAAATAAATACCGGGCTCAACGGGCTCATGGTCGGCAGCAGCGGAAGTGTGATTGCGTCGAACACCTCCGCCCCATGCCCAGGGCGTCCCAGAGAGCCGGCCGTTACTACTATTAGAAGAAGCAGAGGAGCCTCTATCCCCTCCAGTACTGCTGCATTATTCAGTATTGTCTGTGAATAATTCTCTGCACTAATCAGGAGAGTGTAGTGCCCTCATGATTTACCACGAAAATTATTAAACTATTACCGGAGCTGATTTTTTCTTGCGGGTTTTACTGGAGCTGATTTGAGCATGCTCGATTCGCTGGAGTAATCGTGGCGACGGAGATTAATCGTGAGAACGGATTGGAAGTATAAGAGCATCTTCGACCGAAATCATATAATTTAGATTTGCAAAAGACTCCTCATCCTTAACTTCTCATATTTGCTCCTGTAAAGAAAAACAGTTCCTAGCAGACCAAATCATTTAGATGAGTAAAATTTTGTTTGTTGCAAACCAAATCATTGGAAGCAAACATATAAAATTTCACTTCAGTCACCTAGAGCCAAAGTTCATCTCGGTCATCATCGGTTGAAAAAGAAAAAGAGAATACTAAAAAATCACCTAGTGAATTCCTCGAACACCTCGTGGGCGAAGGAATTGAGAACCGCAACTGGTGGATTAGATTCGTCGCCGCTGCTGCCACCAGCCCTCGCCGTGGTGGCGGCGGGTCCAGCCACCGAAGGGGTCTGGGGTGGTGGTTGCCGGTGGTTCCTATCGGATTTGCTGGGCAGGGATGGTCAGCGCGCTAACATGTAGTGGCCAGGGCAGGTCCTCTAGTCAGGGTGGTGGCGGAGATCTTCTCCCGGCGGCAGAGGTGGGAATGGACCTGGTGGCCATGGACGAAGCCCTAGATTTAAATATGGATGTCTCCCGTGCCGTGTCCCAATTCCTCTTCGACGCATGGTTGGGCCGGATCCGGTCGAGGGTCGATCATGCTCTCCCGTTGCCTTTCTCAATGCTGGCCTAGCCCACGGGCTGCTGCTCGGGGTAGGAGCGGCAGATCTTGCAGGTCGTCGGCGGGTGGCGTGGGGGCTGTTGGTTAGGATTGAATAAAGGTGGTGGTCCTCTGATCTCTCGCACATTAGGATGAAAATCTACTTGTTGTGTGCCTTCATGGATCTGTCCGGATTCTCTAGTTCCGGAAGGCTCCGCCGGGAACTCCCATGGGCGCAACATGCCTGGAGTTTGCTGGATCGGATGGAATTCGGTCGTGTGCACCTATGTTTTCACTGGCCGTTTGGTTTCATATGGTGCATGGCGAAGCTCTACTACCTGTTACCATCATGTCTCATGTCTTTGACGATACATGGTGAAGTTAGATGTGAAAAAATTCACAAAGACAGAACACATAAGGGCTAGCTATGTTGGATTGAGCCTTTGTGGTGTTGATTATCTAGCTTGGTGATCTATGACTTGCAGTAGCATCTATTAGAGGGGGCGACAACACATGAGATGCTCACATTCTTACCTTGCAGGGTGAAAACCTAAGGTCTGGCATTCATTGGTTGTTCCTGGTAATGGCCTTACAGAAGGCATTGTTTTCCGAGCGAAGAGTTCCTCCGGGGTGAAAACCTAGGATCTTTGATCGGGCGACGACATCGCTTGAGCACTATTTCCTTCTTAGATGCGTCATTTTTGGATGGGTTGGACTCTAGTGTTGTTTTGGATGGGTTAAGGATGGGATCGCTATAGCGGGACTTTTCTGTTTTAAAGTTCTTCTTTTTTTCGGTTGTGTGCATCCGTAATGCAAATAGGATAATGCGTTGTTGCAGAGGCTGGGTGTAATTGGTATCTTGCGATATTAATATATGCTCCTTTCCAAAAAAAAAGATACATAATCTGGTGGAACCTGCAACCAGGTTTTACAAGATTTATTGTCGAAGCTATACTTTGCTAATAGGTCCCACCAGTGAGTGTAGCTGGCCAAAGTATTTTTGTTCTCTTCTTAATGCAAGCAAAAGTCGAGATCATGTTACTTTATAATAAAGGATATGTTGTGGATGTATGATTGTACTTATTATTTATTTATAGATGACAATACAAGATGCTCCACCTAATATGTATACCCTACTAGCCTTGGTCAGTCCAATACATTCAGGTTTGACTGTCAATATAAGACAAATTGCCAGCAAGAACAATATTAATTGATACCACATGGTATATGTGGAAATCAATATACCAAAACAAAAGAACAATATTAATTGATCCTACTAGATTTTCTATGAATTGTGCTTTCATAATTCATTTCTTTTGAAACAGAAAAATAAAGAATTACTTAAATGTTACTTTGAAATACAAATATCCTAAGCTACTTATATTCTGAAACAGAGGGAGTCCTTACTCACGGTCGACTAAAATTGCTACAGGCATATGATGCTCATGCATAAACAATACATAAGCCATTATGCGTGTACAAATGAATGCACCATGCATGGACATTAATGCCGCATAACTAAAACATGAACACCGCCCCCCATTGGTATATGAATTGATGTAGTCTCTACAATGCATCAGTTCCAAGGAGATTTTTTGGAATACACAAAAGCTTCTTTTCAGGGCACACATATGCACCGTTGCATATGGACTATCATAGTATGGGGGTGAGATATTAGAAGATAACTGATATGTTAGTTTGAGATTTTTTAGGAGTTTGTTTATGCGACCAATAGGACCTGGTAAGGTGTACAGAATTTCATGGCCGTCCAGCCGGCGAGGCAGACCATGGTTCATCTCTCTGGTATAATCAGCCGCGTGGGAGCTGCGCAAAGCCAAATCAATATTTGCTTGGATTCATGAATAACATCCATGGCTGTAGAGACCTGACTGTATCCAAATGTTGCATGTCAGTTGAAGTTCCATGAATTATGTTGATGTTGTCTCAACGTTTGAGCAAGGCGACATTCGGTAGGTTTTATTTGATATATATATTATTGCAAGGTTCTTTTTGTGGGGGGTTTTTTTTGCTGCAAAGTTATGAGACATCTTCAGTGTAACCACAAGTTCTTTAATTCTCATTGTGATTTTACTTTGTTTGTATGCTTGTACGATTTCACATAGTTTTGAAAAAATAATTACGAAGAATACATATTTTTCAAAATGTTCCCAAATACATCTGGTCTCATCTCTCGATTATGACAGGGACGTAAAAGTTTTCCCAATGCTAGAGCATCACAGCGCGGCCGGGGCCAGGTGAAAACTTTTGCACGGGAAGGCAGAGATTGGGAGCTGCACATGCACTTGTACTCCCTCTGTTTTAAAATATAAGATGTTTTAGCTTTGTGAAAGAAGTGTATCTAAACTCTTTTTAGTGTGTAGGTTCACTCAAATCTAGATGAACCTACACACTAAAAAGGGTCTAGATACACTATTTTCACAAAGCTAAAACATCTTATATTTTGAAATGGAGGGAGTAAAAACCTGGAGCAACCTGTCACGACATGCACGACCATCCTGGATGGGAGCCACCTGAAAGCACGTAATGGCGAAGGCGGTGTCCGGAGAGCGAACTGTGTGCCCCTTCCTGGCACTCCCCGGCCCTGACGCTACAGAGGTCAGCATCGCTGGCGGTGTGGCGGCCGTCATATACATGGAGATGGTAGAGACCGACTCGCGTACGTAGAAACGCCATGACGCCATGGTGGCCGGCGTCGCCTGGCGGTGTCGTGGCGCTCAATGGGCTCTATGGTGGAACCAGAAAATCCATCTTATTGAATTGCATGCAATAGTCAACGCAACCAACAGTCCGAACTGATGGAAAGGGCTAGACAATTTAATCAAATTTACGACATCTATTTCGAGACAGAGGGAGTACATTGAAATATAAATATATATATCACAAACTACTTTTTATATTGTATAAAAGAGAGGCATTACTTGGGGTCCATTAAAGAGGCATGTGATGTTCATGCATGATCATATATAAACGAACCATTGTTCGTGCATAAAGGGAAGTATGTATGATGCTGGCTGTTAATGATGCATGACTAAAGCATGAACACCACCATAATGAGTATATATAAATCAAGGAGACTTTTTGGGATACACAAGGGCTCCATTTCAAGGCATACGTACGCACATATGCATGTCGACTATGCAATATGCATACTGGGTGAGATATTAGAAGATAACTAATAGGTTACATTTAGTGTAAGCTTGTTTATGCGAGTAGTAGGATCTGGCAATTTGTACTGAATTTCATTATTGCAAGCAAAGCAAACCATGGTTCATGTCTTCGGTGTAATCAAATGTGGTCTCTACGCAACAAGAACATGCATTTTCTTGGATCCATGAATAACATCCAGAGCTGTAGAGGGATGGTTGTGTTCTAAAATAGTAGGTCACCAAAAGTTCAATCGACTGTATGGATGTTGTCCTGCTGTGTGATCGAAGTCGGCGTTCGGTTGGTTTCATTAATATAGATTAATGGAAATTTCTTCTAGTGGGGTTAGGTTTGCTGCAAAGTTAAGTGGTGTCTACTATGGTTAGCCACCAGGCCCTTTTATTTTTATTGTGTTTGTATATCTTGTACCATTTTGGTCATAATTATTTCAAAAGATAAAGATAATATATTAAAATCAAGATACTACCAATTATATTTGGTTGTCAAGTATGATGCTCGCAGCGCTAGAGCATCACAACATTGCCATGAGGGGTACCTCATGGTAAAGGTGAAGTAAGATGTGTAAGGTGGGTGGATGTTCACGATGGTAATGTACAAAAGTTCGAACTAATGGAAAGGGCTAGACAATTTATTTCAACACATCTGTCACCAACACACCACATTGCCTTTTTATCAAAGGCCAAACTACCATATGACATCGTTTTCAGAATTTGTTTTATTAGAAAGAACCGCTTGGATGGTGATGGTAAAGCCTACACTAGAAACCGACACCTAGGGTTTATTATTTGCATACAAATCACTCCTGGCAAAAATTACTATGATCAAAAACAAAACTGGACTCAGTAAAAAAACAAAAAAAATGGACGAAGATTTTACACATGAATGGAAAATTAATACATGTACTTCCCAGTGTTAGCCCGCCATATTCAAGACATCGTCCCTATATAGTAAAAGGTGAGAAATATAATATTATGCCTGGTTCGATGGAAAACCACCCTTGTGCCAGGGGCATTGATGCAGCTAGTGACGTTCTACCGAGGCGTGTCAATTGCTGGTTGAAAACTATTTCCAAACTCCCTGTTTGGCCCTCCCGGGTCACTAAGAATTTGGGGAAGGGTTTCCTCCATGTGAGGGCAAAGCCCACAAATCTAATCACAAAACTTGCAAATTTATCTAGGTATGCTCGTTTCAGTATTTACATTCTACACGGTTACAATCAGTGTTGATGATGAACATGAAACGATATTTCACTTAAGATAGCCCATGCTGCAATTACATTCGAAACATGATCTAGTACAAAGGAGAAAAAATAAGATCGACTATTCATCCTTGATAATTGGAATTTTGCTAGATTAATTTTCATACTCTCTCCGATCCAAATTAGTTAGCTTAGATTTATCTAGATTCGAATGTATTTAAACTTGTTTTAGTGCTAGATACATCTGAATCTAGACAAAATCAAGTCAACTAATTTGGATCTGAGGGAGTACTAGTTTGTTGTTGACATGATAGTGATAGAGTGTAATATGATGGGTATGTGATTGGCTGCAGGCAAAGAGCTATTACAATAAGCTTATATTAGCGGGCTCTAGATTAATAGTCAGCTACAATACGAGTGCTCCGGAGCAACTTGTGAGAGTGTGATGGGGTCTTATATTAATATAGAAGTACTTATTTGAATCTAAGTACGGTACATATTGGCTATAGAGCTGGCTATATTTGACATGGCAACGGCTTATGGCCAGCAATCGACTCTTCTATTAAACTTTCTCTAAAAGGTCGCTGTTCCAATAAATAAAGGTTATAAATTTAGTTTAACAACGTCTGAGTATTGACCAATGTTTTGAACAAAAATAAGAATAATTGCAATACGAAATCAATATTTACCACAAAATTTATTCATATTGTATTTATTTTATGTCGTAGGTGTAAATTTGTTTATGTATGTTTACCAAAACTTAATTAGGTTTAACTTTCGACTAAATTTTTGCCTTAATTCTGGTACTATGTGGGAACTTAGCATGGGGCCAAGAGATCCATATTTCACATGGTTAATTAGTGATTTATTATTGTTAACAGACACCAGTGGCGGAGGCAGGAAAAAATAGGAGCCTGGGCGAAACAAACATAAGCTAAGCAAGACAAAAATCTGAGAATCGCAGCCGGATATCTGAATTTAGAGCCATACATTCATAATAGTTTGGAAGCGCGAAAACTGAATAAATATGATAAGTAATAGCTTATTAGACTGACAATGAGTAACAAATAAAATTCTGTATATCCAAATGCTCAATCAAAAATCCAAAGTGAAACATGCAAGATTATAAAAAGTAGGAACTAGTAATTCATAGAGTTGTAAAGACTTGCTCACATTAACATATGGATCTTGCTCTATGTGAATATCATCCCCCGTGTTGGGGTTTTGCACATCATTCCGGGATCCGGTGTTGCCGTTGGGATTCCTCGGTCCACTAGCTTGGCCCTTTAACCAAATACCTTCTCATTTTATATGAAATTAAAGATTCAATAAATGATTCGACAACGCTAAAATACTTAAAGTGATCATGCTTGCTAAAATTCCACTCCCTCCATTTCATAATATAAGATATTTTACCTTTGTGAGAGGAGTGTATCTAGACCTTTTTTAGTCTCCGAACCTTCGTACTGAAAGAGGTTTAAATACACTTCTTTCACAAAACGAAAACATCTTATATTATGAAAAGAGAGGATAGGTGGATAAGTGGTCGAGCTATCCTTTTTCTCTCAGTTCGTAGATTAAATTCAGCCCCTAGAGAATCACAACTGCCGTTGGCTGCTATGGCGTCTGGGTTAGAAAGCAAGCTGCCGGTCACCGTCCCGATCGGCAAGCTGCAGATTGCAGCCTAGTATTCAAGAGCCGGGCCATGGTCGGCCCTCGCTTGTGCACGCATCGACGTCGCCCGTTGTACACCTGAAAAGGATACGAACTTACAAATAACTAAATCACGGAAGAATGATCGAACTGGCCTCGTCTGTTCAGACGTTCTGGACAAGAAATTGGGAAAAGAGCAGTGAACTAGTTGTTGCCCGGGCAAGCAGCCTGCACCTCACTAATTAAAGTTTGATTAACGCTTAATGACGCGTGGTTTGCGCGCTTGCCGAACGAAGCTGAGCCCGGGCAGCTGCCCGGGCACGCCGGGCTGAAGCTCCGCCCTAGGCTAAATAAATAAGCTTATATAGATTTCAGATTTTTTCCTAAATCTCAAAGCCCATGTGTGTGGAAACCCATGTGTGATTTGACCCAATTTGGTGGCAGCTCAGATATGAGTGGAGTGGGAGCTAAAGTTTAGTCCCACATGGAAAGTTGGAGGAGAGTTACATCACCTTATAAGGTGGAGTGGTTCACCACTTAGTAAAGTGAGTGAGAAGAGGAGAACTACACGCGCGCTCCTCCTCCGACGCCGCCGCCTCTCGCACGCCCGCCCGCCCGCTCGTCTCGTCACTCCAGTGCGGCTTCCACCACGCACATACCGAAAACCAATCTAGGGTTTGCCAACCTCTCTGCTTGCGCCGCCACCGTAGTCTACTCCATCCCGCTTGCCGGCGTGCACCGGCGGACGGGAGAGCAGGTCTCCGGAACCACTCGCCTTTGCGATCCTGTACGGGAGAGGGCGAATAAGGTTTTTGGGAAGCGCCCTGCGCGACTGCTCAAGTTCTGCATCACGGCTCGTCTTCCATCCAAGCCGGGCGGTGTTGCCTATCGTCGTCTTCGCCGCCGTCTGCTTCGACCAATCTTTCCCAAGGCTACTGCTGTGATTACTGCAATCGAACGGTACGTGCGACGTGCTGCTGTCTGGTTATTAATTATGTTCTGCGAGTACATGTTTAGCTGCTGCCTGTTTCCGTTCATCTTGTTGTTTAGTACATCTAGTATGTTCGAGTTACATGTGCGAGTAGCTGGTATTATCATGTTTAATATTCTGGAATTAATCACGGAAATTGTGCCTAATTATCCAACAATCCTAAAACCTTATTCTAGGCAATTTTTCGAGATAAACATGGGACACTTGGCCGATGCGATGAAGCCGGAAAAGTTTACCGGTGTTCACTTTAAGAGGTGGCAGTATAAGACCACTATGTGGCTGCAAAATCTGAAAGTATTCGAGGCTAGTGAGGGTTTACCTGAAGGAACTATATCTGAACAAGATCAGAACAAGTTCAAGGAAACCAATCTTGCCTTTGTGGGATGCGTTCTGAGTGTTCTTGATAACAAGCTGTTTGATGTGTACATGCACTTCAAAGATGGCAAAGAGCTCTGGGAGGCACTGAACGCTAAGTTCGGTGTAACAGATGCTGGCAGTGAACTGTACATCATGGAGAACTTTCATGATTATAGCATGGTTAATAATCATTCTATAGTCGAACAAGCTCATGAGATACAGTGCTTTGCCAAGGAGCTTGAAATCCTTAAGTGTAACTTACCTGACAAGTTTGTGGCTGGATGCATAATTGCAAAGTTGCCTTCTTCATGGAGGAATTTCGCCACAACTCTCAAGCATAAGAGACAAGAGATATCGGTTGAAAACCTGAAAGCGTCTCTTGATGTTGAGGAGAAGGCTCGGGCTAAGGACACTGCTGAGAAAGGAGGCGAGGGTCAGTCTACCGCCAAGATGGTGCAGAAGAGGACCTTCGGCAAGAACAAAGGGAACTATAAGCTATTGGAGATACGCCCAAGAGGCAATAATAAAGTGGTTATTATTATATCTTTATGTTTATGATAAATGTTTACATCCCATGCTATAATTGTATTAACCGGAAACATTAATACTTGTCTGTTTTGTAAACATAAAAGAGTCCCTAGTAAGCCTCTTATTAAACTAGCTTGTTAATTAATGGATGATCATGGTTTCCTGATCATAGACATTGGATGTCGTTAATAACAAGATCATATCATTAGGAGAATGATGTGATGGACACACACCCATAGTAAGCATAGCATAAGATCAAGTCATTAAGTTCGTTTTGCTACAAGCTTTTCAAATGCATAGTAACCTAATCCTTCGACCATGAGGCTATGTTAATCACCATCACCGGATGGGTACTTTGATGACATCAAACGCCGCTTCGTAACTGGGTGGTTATAAAGGTGACATTGGGTATTCTGAAAGTATGTGTTGAAGCGCATGGACCAAGATTGGGATTTGTCCATCCATATGACATATAGATATGCTCTGGGCCCTCTCGGTGGAATGTCATCTAGTTAGCTTGCAAGCATGTGACTAGGTCACAAGAGATGACATAACATGGAACGAGTAAAGAGTACTTATCAGTAACGAGGTATAACTAGGTATGGAGATACCGACGATCAAACCTCGGATAAGTAGAGTATCGCGTGACAAAGGGAATTGGTTTCGTATGTTAAATGGTTCTATCGATCACAAAGTCATCGTTGAGTATGTGGGAGCTGTTATGGATCTCCAGATCCCGCTAATGGTTATTGATCGGAGATGTGTCTCCATCATGTCTACATGTTCACGAACCGTAGGGTGACACACTTAAGGTTCGAAGTTGTTTTAAGTAGATATGGAATGTGCGTTGGAAACCGAATGTTGTTTGGAGTCTCGGATTGGATCCGGGACATCACGAGGAGATCCAGAATTGTCCGGAGAATGAGATTCATATATTGGGGATCATTTTCTAAGTTAGGAAATGTTCCAGAGTATTTGTATGGGGATTCTAGAAGGTTTCAGAATGTTCTGGAAGGTTCTAGAAGATTTCTTGGAGTTTGCTTGAAAACCAAGAAAGGATCAAGGAATCCTTGTAGGGCAAGACAAGGAGTAGTGGGGGAGGAGGACTCCTTCCCCCTTCCCAATCCGCCGGCCAAGGAGGGAGGGGGGTCCTACAAGGATTCCACCTCCCATGGCGCCTCCCTCCTTTAAATAGAGGGGTGGAGGCGCCACCCCCTTGCCCCCTCCACTCCAAAACCCTGGCCGCCGCCTCTCTCCTCCTCCTTCCCTCTGCTCAGGCTTAGGCGAAGCCTTGCAGAATTCTATACTCCACCACCACCACCACACCGTCGTGCTGCTGGGATTCCGTGGAGAAGATCTACTACCTCCGCTGCTCGCTAGAACAGGGAGAGGAAGGTCTGCTTCGACTCCGCACGTGTGACCGACTGCGGAAGCGCTGCCGGAACACGGCGCCGGAAGGATCATCCACACGATCTTGAGATCGGCAAGTGATCGACTACATCAACCCCGAGATCCAATCTCGTAACGCTTTCGGATCTACGAGGGTTAGTACAGATCTATCTCTTTGCACATGTCTAATAGATTAGATCTTGTCTTTTATCTAGATTAGATCTGGGTTTTGTTCGTTCTTGCGGTAGAATTTTTTTGTTTTCCATGCTATGAACCCATCTGTGGTATCAGAGCCGTGTCTATGCGTAGATCTGTTGCACGAGTAGAACACAATGGTTTTGTGGGTGTTGGTGCTCGTGCCGTCTTTTGCTTTGTGTACTTTGCATCTTGTGGTATGGTGGGATGAAGCGGCTCGGGCTTACCTTACATGTCATCGCACATGAGACTTGCTCCACGCTTGACGTGTAACTTTCTTTGCACAAGTGGCTTTGCGGGTGTCTGTCTCTCTCACCATAGTATAGATCCAATCTACACTTTGCACTTGATAGCACTTGTATCAACGTTGTGGTTCAGTTTCGTAGGTAAGATCCGTTCTTATTCGAAAGCCCCAAACCACGTAAAACATGCAAAGAAAATTAGAGGCGTCTAACTTGTTTTTGCAGGGGTTTTGTGATGTGATATGGCCATCATGTGATTATGATTATATTTGATGTATGCAATGATCCTTGTTGTAATATGGCAACCGGCAGGAGCCTAATGGTTGTCTTTAATTCTGTTAAGACCTGCGTGTCTATCCATCTTGTAATAGCTTTATTCCAAGTAGTTGTAATAGTTGCTAGTGATGATGGACAACCATGAAGCGGCGGTACTGACCTTGACGCAATGCTGGTGATGATGGAGATCATGTCCGTGCTTTGGAGATGGAGATCAAAGGCATAAGAAAAAAGGACCATATCATATCACACTAATTATGAATTGCCTGTGATGTTAATCCTTTATGCATCTTGTATTGCTTAGATCGCGACGGTAGCATTATAAGACGATCCCTCTCACTAAATATCAAGTAATAAAGTGTTCGTCCTTAGTAGGCACCGTTGCTAAGACTCGTCGTTTCGAAGCATCTCGTGATGATCGGGTGTGATAGATTCTACGTGTGCATACGACGGGTGCAAGCAAGATTTGCACATGCGGATACTAAGGTTAACCTTGATGAGCCTAGCATGTACAGACATGGTCTCGGAACAAGGAATACCGAAAGGTAAAGCATGAGTCATATGGATGATATGATGAACATGTTGATTGTTCGCCTTTAAAGCTACATCATCTCACGTGATGATCGGACTTGGTGTAGTGGATTTGGTTCGTGTAATCACTAAAACAACTGGAGGGATGTTGTTTTGAGTGGGAGTTCATTTGTAATTTGGATTAGTCAAACTCAATTTATCATAAACACAATCAAAGTGAATTTGCATAGTTTGTTGTAGTCATTGGCATCCGTTCACCACCTTACGCTTAGTTATAGTTGAGATAGTGGAACTATAGAAATTCTGGGTATTTTCTTTACGAACTGGTATTGTATTGTTTTGAGTGTCAATCTAAAGTTTAAAAGTCCTGTTGCAAACTTTCAGCAAACTCCGTTTACTCTGTGAAGTTTAATAAACAGTATTAAATCAAGAGTAACAATTCCAGTGTTAGTATCTAATGTATCATGTTTGCCTCCATGATTCTTGATACTCAAAAGATTGTTTTTAATATCAAGTTTATCTAAGAGCTGAAAGCAATGTTTCAGAAACCATCATATGTGAAAGGTATTGCGATATCTAAAACAATGTGTTGGTTACAACATGATAGAGTATATGTCCTCATATTTGATGAGAATTTGTGAAGGTTGGAGACGCTAGTCGTCCTAATCCTCCAAAAAGTTTTGGAAAAGAAACATTATACTCGCAATTCACCTTTATAAGCTATAGCAGCTTGATCATGAAAATTGTCATGATAAGGATGAATAGAAGATGTAAGTAAAATGTTTACTACACTAAAAGATTACTAAAGAATGGAATTTTGAAAGAATGCCAAACATTTGATCAAGGTGATCCACTTCAAAGTGCAAGTCCAAAGGTATTAGTATTTGACTATACACACTCTGTACTATGTGTCATATGAATGACACCACTATTGATGTTGATAGATTCTTTTAAAAGAAAAGGAATTTTTGAAAGAGAATCTATAAAATATTTGGCAGAAAAGAAAAGATTGGAGATATCCAACTTAGGTATATAGAAGATACATGTTATGGCTGTATTTCTTGGTTGTTAAACAATGTGGTTCTGCGGTATTGGATACCGAATTGGTTGGTATGAAGTGTCATACAGGACAACACAATTCATGAACTGCAATGGCCTAAGTAACTAGCAAGAGAATATGTGATGATGTTCATCGAAAACAAACAAAGGGTTGTTGTGTTGCTCATTAACATCAAAGCTTACCTTCAAGATTTGTTTCAATAATTGTTATTTTGATCAGGTATTATGACGACAAAAGGTTGTTCGAATAATTGCCGTATTCCATAATAGATGGATGATATACAAGTCTGGTTGGAGAAATAACGACCATAAAACTAATGCTAAAATGTCGCAAGACAAATGATTGAAAGATCACTTGCGAAGTGACATCACCCTTTAAATTATATTAGGGATACATGAAGAAACTCCATGTTGATGGATTTTTTGGAGTCTTTAATTTTGATCAAATGATGCTTGTGATACTTTCCTAGATATAATTAAAACTCCGTTCGTAGGCCAAAAGAGGAACGGACGACTAACTGATTGGAATTTGTACATATTGATGTATATAGTCCATTATGTGTAGTCGTGGGCGATGGATTTCAACTTCATATGCTTTCTCCGAAGATTTGAGTGAGTATATGTATATCCTTACTCAATAAGGAAGAAGTATGAAACATTTGAAAATGTTCAAAGACTTTCAAGATGAAGTAGAAAATTATTGTAACAAGAAAATAAAAAAAAGTTTATGATTGGATCATAAAGATGTTTGAGTTACAAGTTTAGCAAAACACCTAAGATTTGAGGAATCGTTCCATGGATTTGCATTTCCCAAAACACCATAGGAGTATGGAGTGTTCAATATATGTAATGAAACCTTGGTTGACATGATAAGATCAAAGGTGTCATTTATAAAACTGCCATTATATTTTAAAAGATTAAAGCTTTAGTGACTACCGCTTTTACACTGAAAAGAGCTCCATCGTGATCCGTTGAAATGACACCATATAAGTCATGGTTTGGGATAAAGCCCAGGTTGTCTTTTCTTAAATTTTTGGTATGCTAGGCATAAGTAAAGTGTTTACAACCAAAGTCGGATGAGCATGTCTTTGTAGGTTATTTCGAATAACCATTGGGTATTCCTCCATAACACCGAAGACAAAAGAGTTTGTCGCTTAGAATGTCGAGTTTCTTGAGAAGGAATTTTTGGTGAAAAGTCAAGTGGGAGGACAATAGAACTTTGACAAGGTTGTTGAACCTTGGCTAATATGTGCTGAGTTGCGCAGCATCAGTATGTGTCCTGGAGGCAGCAACAATGCTCATGGCTCACGTGCCTCAAAGGTTGTGGTCACGGAGATCTAAGTTACTATTGAACCAAGTAGGTCGGGTAAGTAATCAAATGCCAAGATTTGAGAGTTAAATCATTGTTGTTTGGCAATGATGAACCGACTACATGCAAATAATCAATGATGGGCCCTGACTTCGTTAAGTGGATTGAAGCCATAAAATCCGTGATAATTCCATACACGAGAAATCAAGCTTTGAATTTGAAAGACCCTCTGGAAAGGTGCAAGACCTTACAGTCGTATATGGATCTATAAAGAAATAGACATGGATGTTTCACATCTATGAAATAGTCGACATGTCGGAAAGAGTTTACGACAATGTTCAAGGAATTGACTATGATAAGTAGCTATATTTAGTCTGGACGGATTAATGTAGCAACCACTACATATATTTTGGTATATGGTAGTTGAACAAACAAAACAAGTTCTTCTAATAGAATGGTTACCTAGGATGTGTCCATGACATGATCCAAAGGGTTTTGGTAATTCAAAGGATGCTAAAAGAGTATGCAAAACTTCAATGGTTGAAGTGAGCATCGCAGAGTTGGAATCTTCACCGTGATGAAACCGTTAAAAGGTTTAATTTCATCAGAGACGATGAAGATGTTTGCATTTTGCAAGAAATTAAGTGGGAGCGCTAAGACATATTTCTAATACATTATGTGAAAGACATATTGTTGATTAGAAATGATGTATCTTTTATTGACACAGGTTAAGAATTTCATTTCGATGAAAGACTTAGGCATAACCCAAGAATTAGGCATCAATGTCTATATGGATAGATAGAGACGCTAATATGGTTTTGCCAAATGTACATAGATAAGATGTTTAATGAGTTCAATATGGAAACAACAAGAAAGGTTCTTGACGCACGGAAAGGACTGAATCAAGATTCAAGTGTGTTGACACGAGATTCAAGTGTTTTGACACTTGGTGAAATCACAAGAATATTTTGATCAATCATTCTTTGAGATGTACACATCCAGATATGTCCTATGCTCTAAATGTTATGAGCATATACCAGAATGACTCATAAGATGATCATTGGACAAATAGTAGGGATATTCCTATGATCTTTGGAAGAACTAAGAATATATTATTTATATAGTGATGACAAATAGTTCATTGTAAATTGTTACATTGATACTAGTTTTGTCACAAATTAAGTTTATCTCAATTTAAACTATGGGTGGCACAATGTAATGGAAAGGAAGTTCCATAACGGATTTGGTTGAGTACCAAAGTTAAAACATTGTGACAGATACTACAACAAAAGGCTAAGTATATGACTACTATTGTAGCAGCGAATGAGGGCATTTGCGTCAAGTAGTTTGTTATCAAACTAGGTGTGGTTAATAGCGGGATAATACCATGAAGATACATTGTATGACAATTGTATCAACATGATTTAATCCCAAGGAACTAAAGGTCTCACCAAAGGACCAAATTTATACAATGCCATCTCATTGGAGAATGAGTAATGCGTAGAGACGCAAGGACATGCAAATACACACAGACCTGGAAGTGTCAGATCCAAAGATTATGTTTATCACTAGCAATAGTGTCTATACAACACCAGAAAGCCATAGGTGTTGAGTGCACAAGTTTTTAACTAGATTATTGACTCTAGTGCAAGTGAGAGACTGTTGGAGATATGCCCAAGAGGCAATAATAAAGTGGTTATTATCATATCTTTATGTTTATGATAAATGTTTACATCCCATGCTATAATTGTATTAACCGGAAACATTAATACTTGTGTGTTTTGTAAACATAAAAGAGTCCCTAGTAAGCCTCTTGTTAAACTAGCTTGTTTATTAATGGATGATCATGGTTTCTTGATCATGGACATTGGATGTCGTTAATAACAAGATCATATCATTAGGAGAATGATGTGATGGACACACACCCATAGTAAGCATAGCATAAGATCAAGTCATTAAGTTCGTTTTGCTACAAGCTTTTCAAATGCATAGTAACCTAATCCTTCGACCATGAGGCTATGTTAATCACCATCACCGGATGGGTACTTTGATGACATCAAACGCCGCTTCGTAACTGGGTGGTTATAAAGGTGACATTGGGTATTCTGAAAGTATGTGTTGAAGCGCATGGACCAAGATTGGGATTTGTCCATCCATATGACGGATAGATATGCTTTGGGCCCTCTCGGTGGAATATCATCTAGTTAGCTTGCAAGCATGTGACTAGGTCACAAGGGATGACATAACATGGAACGAGTAAAGAGTACTTATCAGTAACGAGGTATAACTAGGTATGGAGGTACCGACGATCAAACCTCGGATAAGTAGAGTATCACGTGACAAAGGGAATTGGTTTCGTATGTTAAATGGTTCTATCGATCACAAAGTCATCGTTGAGTATGTGGGAGCTGTTATGGATCTCCAGATCTCACTAATGGTTATTGATCGGAGATGTGTCTCCATCATGTCTACATGTTCACGAACCGTAGGGTGACACACTTAAGGTTCGAAGTTGTTTTAAGTAGATATGGAATGTGCTTTGGAAACCGAATGTTGTTAGGAGTCTCGGATTGGATCCGGGACATCACGAGGAGATCCGGAATTGTCCGGAGAATGAGATTCATATATTGGGGATCATTTTCTAAGTTAGGAAATGTTCCCGAGTATTTGTAGGGGATTCTAGAAGGTTTCGGAATGTTCCAGAAGGTTCTAGAAGATTTCTTGGAGTTTGCTTGAAAACCAAGAAAGGATCAAGGAATCCTTGTAGGGCAAGACAGAAAGCCATAGGAGTAGTGGGGGAGGAGGCACTACTAGGAAAATGGCTATAGGTAATCAGCACATCCGTGGCTCACATGGTTGAAGTGCCCCACGGCTAAAACAGGCGTGGCTCACCTATGGGCAGTGCCCTACTAGTAACTAGAACAACCGTGGCGCACATGACCATAGTGCGCCACAGATGTGTGTGGGCCAGGGCCCTGTTGGCCACACGCCAAACATCCGTAGCGCACATAGGGTAGGTGCGCTACGGTTGTTAGTGTCAACCGTGGCGCACATGGAGGGGGTGCGCTACGCCTAAGCGCATGCCCCTCTCTGCTGTGAAACGGCCAGACACTTCTGTGGCGTACTATGGCATGTGCGCCACAGATGTATAAACTTAGTAGTAGGACACCTTGCCCTAGTGCCCTACGCCTAACTATCCTGCACCAACTCCACCCCCCCCCCCCCCCCCGTGGATCGCCTTTTTAGGTTTTTCAAAAAATAAAAGAAAATGATAAACACTTCAAAAAATTAAATCTTTTCATATTTAGGTAGGTAATGTGGTATAGCTTCTAGTAAAATTAACAAACATGAGTTTTGACTTTATTTGCAAAAAAAAGTCATGCCACGATAAAAAGGCTGTAACTTCTGCATACGATATCGAAAAAAATCGTACAATATACCAAAATGACGAGAACGAGATTTCGCATCCGCTCGCAACCACCTACGGTCGTTTAGCGATTTTTTAGATTTTCAAAATTCGAAAAAAGTAAAAAGTTACGGTCAAAAGACCGTTTTTTCCTGCAGAAAAAAAAATAGAGGGCGGCTTACCCGTAGTGCACCACCACCTAGTGCGCCACGGATAAGCTTGGGCGGGATTCAAATTTCGAATCCCCACCCCGCCCACCTTCCCTCCCCTTCTCTCCTTTTCCTTTTCCTCCCTTCTCATTTCCTTTTTCTTCTCCTCCTTCTCCTTCTCTTTCTCCTTCTCCTCCTCTTCCTCCTCCTTGCAGTGAACATGGTGATGGCGGCGGCCTCCTCCTTGAAGTTCCGACGACGAGACGGCGGGCTCTTTCTTCTCCTCCTCTTCCTCCTCCTCCTTGTAGTTCCGACGACGACAAGGCCTCCTCTTCTTCTTCTCCTCATCCTCCTCCTCTTCTTCTCCTTCTCCTCCTCCTCTTCCTCCTCGTCTTCTTCTCCTCCTCCTCCTCTTCTTCTCCTTCTCTGCCTCCTCTTCTTCTCCTCCTCTTCCTCCTCTTCTTCTTCTCCTCCTCCTCTTCTTCTCCTCCTCTTCCTCCTATTCTCCTCCTCCTCCTTGCAGTTCCGACGACGACGACGACGAGGTGACGACGAGGCGACAACGGCGACCTGCACCAACGCGCGACGACACTGACGACGAGATCCAGATCTGCTGCTTTTTTTTTTGAATTTTGAAATTTATATCCGTGGCGCACAGCACCTAGTGCGCCACGGTTATCGTTTCATACGCGTGGCGCACCTGGACTACTTTCCGTGGCGCAGTGGCATGTGCGCCACGCCTATCTCGACACAACCGTGGCGCACCAGGTAGTGCGCCACGGCTAGGAGATAGCCGTAGCGTGAGGCCCGTGGCGCACTGCTAGTGCGCCACAGATGGCCTTTTCAGGTGCGCCACTAAAGGCCGTTTTCCTAGTAGTGAGGACTCCTTCCCCCTTCCCAATCCGCCGGCCAAGGAGGGAGGGGAGTCCTACAAGGACTCTACCTCCCATGGCGCCTCCCTCCTTTAAATAGAGGGGTGGAGGTGCCACCCCCATGCCCCCTCCACTCCAAAACCCTGGCCGCCGCCTCTCTCCTCCTCCTCCCCTCTGCTCAGGCTTAGGCGAAGCCCTGCAGAATTCTCTACTCCACCACCACCACCACACCGTCGTGCTGCTGGGATTCCGTGGAGAAGATCTACTACATCCGCTGCTTGCAGGAACAGGGAGAGGAAGGTCTGCTTCGACTCCGCACGTGTGACCGACTGCGGAAGCACTGCCGGAACGCGGCGCCGGAAGGATCATCCACACGATCTTGAGATCGGCAAGTGATCGACTACATAAACCCCGAGATCCAATCTCGTAACGCTTTCGGATCTACGAGGGTTAGTACAGATCTATCTCATTGCACATGTCTAATAGATTAGATCTTGGCTTTCATCTAGATTAGATCTGGGTTTTGTTCGTTCTTGCGGTAGAAATTTTTTGTTTTCCATGCTACGAACCCATCATAAGCCCTCCTTCAACAAGCCTGAAAAGACTACAACCTTTAAGAAGAAGAAGAAGCCGAACAAGGCCGAGCTAGGTTGCTTTACCTATGGAGAGCTCGGGCACTTCTCCAAGGATTGCCCAGAACGTGCAAATCGTAAAGGGAAAAAGGGGAAGACTGTCAACGTCGTGACTGCTAGCAATGCTGATTGGTATGGTAATCTATTTACTGTTCTTTCAGTTTTTCAATCACCATGTTGGTGGATTGATATGGGTGCTAATATTCATGTGTGTGCTGACATCTCTATGTTCACTTCTTATCAGGTCGCTCGGGATTCATCCGTCCTAATGGGGAATGGGTCACATGCTTCTATTCATGGTGTTGGCACGGTAGATCTGAAGTTCACTTCGGGAAAGATCGTGCAGCATGTCCCTTCCATGAACAAGAATCTCATTAGCGGCTCCCTTCTATGCAGAGATGGGTTTAAGGTTGTTTTTGAGTCTAATAAAGTCATTGTGTCGAGACATGGACAATTTATTGGTAAAGGATATGAGTGCGGAGGGTTGTTCCGCTTTTCACTTTCAGATTTTTGTAATAAGTTCGTAAACCATATTTGTGGCGGTGTTAATGATGATACCAGTGTTTGGCATTCTCGTTTATGTCACATTAATTTTGGTTTGATGTCCAAGTTGTCCAATATGAGTTTAATTCCAAATTTCACTATTGCCAAAGGTTCCAAGTGCCATAGTTGTGTGCAATCAAAGCAACCTCGAAAGCCTCACAAGGCAGCCGAGGAGAGAAACTTGGCACCTCTGGAGCTCATACATTCTGATCTTTGTGAGATGAATGGTGTGTTGACAAAAGGTGAAAAGAGATATTTCATGACTTTGATTGATGATGCGACTAGATACTGCTATGTTTATTTGTTGCGCACAAAAGATGAAGCTTTAGACTACTTTAAAATTTATAAAGTCGAAGTTGAAAATCAACTAGAGAGAAAGATCAAACGTCTTAGGTCGGATCGTGGTGGTGAATATTTCCCCAAAATCTTCGATGAATTCTGTGAGGAACATGGCATTATTCATGAAAGGACGCCCCCCTACTCGCCTTAATCAAACGGGGTTGCCGAGAGGAAAAACCGCACGCTGACTGACTTGGTGAATTCCATGTTAGCCACCGCTGGTTTATCTAAGGCATGGTGGGGGGAGGCCTTGTTGACAGTATGAGGAGTGGGCTGGGAGAAAACCATCACTTTGTTACTTGCGCACTTGGGGGTGTTTGGCTAAGGTCAACATACCGATTCCTAAGAAAGGCAAACTTGGACCAAAGATAGTGGATTGCATCTTTCTAGGATATGCTCCGCGGAGTGTAGGCTATAGATTTTTAGTAGTTAAATCTGAGGTTCCTGATATGCATGTTGATACTATAATGGAATCTCGTGATGCAACATTCTTTGAGAATATGTTTCCTATAAAATACATGCATAGCACTGCTAGAATTTCTTCTGAAATACTTCCTGAAACTAGTGCATCTAGTGAGAATTTTGAGCAACCACGTGAGGAAGAAGTCCTAGAGAAGGATGACAATGAAGCTCCTACACGGAGTAAGAGACAGAGGGTTGCAAAATCCTTTGGAGATGATTTCATTGTGTACCTTGTGGATGATACTCCCACTTCCATTGCAGAGGCATATGCATCTCCTGATGCAGATGATTGGAAAGAAGCTGTTCATAATGAGATGGACTCGATTCTTTCTAATGGAACTTGGGAACTATCAGAACGACCCCATGGATGTAAGCCTGTGGGTTGCAAGTGGGTGTTCAAGAAGAAGCTAAGGCCTGATGGTACTATTGAAAAGTACAAGGCTCGGCTTGTAGCAAAAGGCTACACCCAGAGAGAAGGTGAAGATTACTTTGACACTTATTCACCTGTTGCTAGACTGACCACCATTCGAGTACTACTATCCCTGGCTGCCTCTTATGGTCTTATCGTTCATCAAATGGACGTTAAGACAACTTTCCTCAATGGAGAGTTGGAAGAGGAGATCTATATGGATCAGCCTGATGGGTTTGTGGTAAAAGGTGAAGAGAGAAAGGTGTGCAAGTTGTTAAAATCTTTATATGGCCTGAAGCAAGCACCTAAGCAATGGCATGAGAAGTTTGACAGAACATTAACTTCTGTTGGCTTTGTCGTTAATGAGGCTGACAAGTGCGTCTACTATCGCCATGGTGGGGGTGAAGGTGTTATATTATGTTTGTACGTGGATGATATCCTTATCTTTGGTATAAACATGAATGTGATAAATGAAGTTAAGTCCTTTCTGTCAAAGAGCTTTGATATGAAAGATCTGGGAGAAGCTGATGTTATTCTGAATATCAAGCTGATTAAGCACGAGAGTGGGATTACTTTGACGCAATCACACTATGTTGAGAAGATCTTGAGCCGTTTCGGTTTCGTTGATGGCAAGTCTTCCCCAACACCTTATGATCCCAGTGTGACATTACGGAAAAACAAGAAAGAGCCGAAAGAACAATTGAGATACTCTCAAATCGTTGGCTCACTCATGTACTTAGCTAGCGCGACAAGACCCGACATCTCTTTTGCTGTGAGCAAGTTGAGTAGGTTCATGTCTAACCCGGGTACTGAACATTGGTGTGCACTTGAAAGGGTCATGCGTTATCTATGTGGTACAATGAGTTATGGGATACACTATTCGGGTCATCCAGCAGTGCTCGAAGGATATAGTGATGCAAACTGGATCTCGGATGTAGAGGAACTCTACGCCACTAGTGGGTATGTATTTACCTTTGGAGGTGGCGCGGTATCATGGAGATCTTGCAAACAAACCATATTGACAAGGTCGACTATGGAAGCTGAACTTGCTGCTTTAGACATAGCCACTGTAGAGTCAGAATGGCTGCGTGAACTCTTGATGGACTTGCCGGTGGTTGAGAAACCTATACCGGACATCCTCTTGAATTGTGATAATCAAACTGTTATTGTCAAAGTGAACAATTCTAAGGATAACGCGAAGTCATCAAGACATGTCAAGAGACGTTTGAAGTCTGTCAGGAAATTGAGAAACTCTGGAGTAATTACTGTTACGTATATTCAAACTGACAAAAACCTGGCAGATCCCTTTACAAAGGGACTATCACGAAACGTGATAGAAAGTGCATCGAGAGAGATGGGTTTGAGACCCATGGATGTTACACAGTAGTGGTAACCCAACCTTTTTGATCGGAGATCCCGTGAATTAGGACCTGGGAAAAACAAGCTAGTGGTGTGACGGAGGAGAGTATTAGACAACCCTCTCTATGTGAAGATGTACAACTCTCAAAGCTGTAAGGCAGGTTGGCAACATGCCTTAATGTGTTTCTGTTGGCTATGATTAGCAAAGATGTTGTCCTACAGAGCATTCTTGAAAGAACACACCTATACGAGTTCCGATTGTTAAACGTCGCAATCTATGAGATTTGGGTGATCTTTAGTAAACTCATGAAGAGACCAAGTAGTATGACGCATATGCTACACCCGCGGGGTAGGCTACTGGCAGCCAGGTACTAGTTATGACTTTGTGTGAAATCTAAAAGCACCAAACTTGCAATTCAAGGTTCGTCCATTGTTCAAGTTGCTGATAGACGTAGCTCAAGGTTCTAGGCAGAAGTTCAACTTAACAGTCTCTGCTGAAACACTGGTATATAAACAAGTAGCAAGAATTGGCAAATCTTCAAATAGGCATTTGAGATCTGGTGGGGGATTGTTAGAAATAATGGGCTAAATAAATAAGCCCATATAGATTTTAGATTTTTTCCTAAATCTCAAAGCCCATGTGTGTGGAAGCCCATGTGTGATTTGGCCCAATTTGGTGGCAGCTCACATATGAGTGGAGTGGGAGCTAAAGTTTAGTCCCACATGGAAAGTTGGAGGAGAGTTACACCACCTTATAAGATGGAGTGGTTCACCACTTAGTAAAGTGAGTGAGAAGAGGAGAACTACACGCGCGCTCCTCCTCCGACGCCGCTCGCCCGCCCGTCTCGTCACGACGCGCGTGCCGCGGGTTGCGGGAATCGAGCCGAGCTTTATTTTTGCTGCATGGGAAAACTTGTGCGGTTTTGACAGACGTGTCAACAGTTAGCCTATTCGGGTCGCTCCCGGATCGTGGGCTATCTGTAACCGACCCGAACGTACGCAACGTGGGCTTGGTCCACGACGTGCCCTATGCGGGATTCCCGAGCCGCTCTATATAAACTCCAGTGCGGCTTCCACCACGCACATACCGAAAACCAATCTAGGGTTTGCCAACCTCTCTGCTTGCGCCGCCACCGTAGTCTACTCCATCCCGCTTGCCGGTGTGCACCGGCGGACGGGAGAGCAGGTCTCCGGAACCACTCGCCTTTGCGATCCTGTACGGGAGAGGGCGAATAAGGTTTTTGGGAAGCGCCCTGCGCGACTGCTCAAGTTCTGCATCACGACTCGTCTTCCATCCAAGTCGGGCGGTGTTGCCTATCGTCGTCTTCGCCGCCGTCTGCTTCGACCAATCTTCCCCAAGGCTACTGCTGCGATTACTGCAATCGAACGGTACGTGCGACGTGCTGTTGTCTGGTTATTAATCATGTTCTGCGAGTACATGTTTAGCTGCTGCCTGTTTCCGTTCATCTTGTTGTTTAGTACATCTAGTATGTTCGAGTTACATGTGCGAGTAGCTGGTATTATCATGTTTAATATTCTGGAATTAATCACGGAAATTGTGCCTAATTATCCAACAGTAATGTACCGGTGACTACATATACATCTGTTAATGTATCATGGAACTTTCCGATAAGATTCTCCAAACGATAATACTACACAGGTTTCTTCCTCGAGGGGATCCAGGCGGCATCTTAAAATCTTGTTGATTTCAATTCCTGTCAGCATAATGATGTTCACACATGGATGAATAGTATATAATCGATAGGATTGTCTTTTCGTGTAGTCAGTGATTTTCTTGAATATGTATTAACCTTCTAGAGCTTCTGATTGAATATTTAGTTCGTTGTCATGCTCAATTTGGAGGTTCAACATTGTGTGCTAGGTTGATGGCCTATATTCATGTCATTTTCGCTTCACGATTGTTAGTTTCTTTCCGTGGAAAATCTGTTATTTTATCAAGCTCATTTTTGCATGACCATACCGAAGTATACACTATCATGTATGAAGACATGCAATGTCCATGCTTGGACATGCTTGTGCAAACAAAAGTATGAATAACGTTAACACGGTCTATAAATTACGTTGGTGTGTAGCCCTCAAACAATTCAAAGAATATGATGATATATAAGCATGTAGGTAGTCAAGTACAAAAGAAAATCCATATTATTTATCTAAGGCATATGTTTGAGTTGGGATATTAGATGACAACTGAGATGTTCCACCGAGCTTGACGGGAAAGTGGTTCCTTTGTGATAGATGCCCCATCAAGCAGATTTCTTTCTTGAATGCTCATGTTTTGTGTGGTTCAGAGTAGTGATGGCTGGACTGTGTGGTTGGTCTTGGTTGCAGCCAGTGCCGCACCAGGACTTGGGTCACCAACGGTTTGAGGAGAAGATGGAAGTCTATCAAAGGCTGGTGGTGCACGATTTCCAGATCCTATGACAAAGTGGTGATAAATCAATGTCTCATCTCAGACGGAGGTGGTGATGCTGATCAGAAATCATCTCCCAAGAGACGCGGGCGGAGTGGATCCCTGTGTCCCACGGCAAACTGATCTGTTCCCAGTTAATATAGCTCGCCAATGCAATCTTCTTCCCAGTTAATATAGCTTTCATGTATGGTCTTAGGCTGGTCATAGTGATAGTATCATACTACTAGTATCATGCATATGATACTAATTATGATACTATCTTCATAGTGCATGATGTCATATGATAGTATCATACTAGTACTACATGAGGATTTTCTAGTTTTACGTACTATGATACGGTATCTACCTATGATATACTAACCATTTCTTTCTTCATTAATTGTTGTGCCACGTCAGATTTTTGCCAACATGGCATGCATGTATCTATGATACTCTCACTAGGACCAGCCTTATTATTTGTTTGATTTGTGCTCTTTTAGGCACAAGAGTCAAATAATTGATCTATGCATAATGACGATGTCTCATCATGAGTGTTGACGACAGGCCCGACAGAGTTAATCGGTGCCATGGAAACATATTAAATTTGTGATGATTTGTTTTTTTTAAAGAACGATCAATCAGGGTTGTTGTAGTCATGTGACGGGACACAACATATAAATGTGAGGAATAGTATAGATCCAGTTAAGAGAAAAGAGAGTGTAGGTCGGCTAGATCAAAGAGTGGGGAACAAAATAAAGGGAGTAAAAATAGATCTAAATATCACTAACTTTAAAAAATAGTGACATGGCGTTTTTGCAAATGTCACAATAACTATCCAGCAACGGATCAAATTGCTTTCCATAGTTATTATTTCACATAGTAATCATTTTACTTAACACTGTATTCTAAAAAAATCATTTTACTTAACATAACAATTTTTGGTATGAAAATTAGAATTCTATAATTTAGATACTTGTCCAACCATTGATTAATTTCATTGACATATTAAACATGCTCAAAATGTTTTTCTCGCATTTGCGAGGGCCACCATGCTAGTTCAGCATAAAGGCCGTTCTCTGCTGCTCCTCTTCATTTGCCCCCAACACAAAGGCCTCAGACTTGTGAAAGTTCACTTTTAGGCTAGACATGGATTGCTGCATAGCATTTGAAATATAAATCTCAGATGATACCTGATGTGTATTATTACAAATATAGTTAAGTGTTAATTTGAAATATAAATCTCCTAAACTACGATTTATTATGGAAATGAGGGAGCTAGTTGTTACTTCCTTGTTCCACTAAATTGCTATAGGCATGTGATGTTCATTCATGAACATATATTGACTCGCATGTGTCTCACCCTGCGCTTCCCTCTCCTGGGTGACGTGCCCAAATCCGTGTTGCAGCCCTCTTCTACTTCCTCCGCCGCCACCGGCAAGTGCGCACCCAGACATTCGGCCTCGCCTTCCTCGCATCCAGAGCGGGTGAGTGGAGGTGTGAGCTCCCGATTTTTTTGGCTAGAGAGAGCTCTAAGGAGGAGGAGTGGGAGAAAAGCCATGTCTGCCGATAACGAGGTTGCTTTAGGCGAGCGTCTGTCCCTGGCGACACTAGCGGACTTTCTAGATCCAGCCTGGACGCTGGTCTAGAAGCTTAAGCCCGACAAGCGATGGCGGTGCATGGCATTTGCGCCCAGGGGAAAGGGCTCTCGATTTGGGGAAGGAAGATCCGCAATGGCGCCCCCTAAGCCTAGTACATCTGACTCTGCGGGTCGCTGGGGTCAGGGAGGGCCGTCCACGATGCCTGAGGAGTTTCCACCATTGGTTCCCAGGGTGGAGGCTGGATGTGGGGGAGGAGGACCTGCGCTCGCAGGCCTTCGGGGCCATCCTGGTTCCTCTCCCACCGCCGGTGATGACGCCGCCACCGAAGGTGCGAGTGATGCCAGTGTTGGGTTTGGGGGCACCTGCTAGGGAGAGGGACGTTTATGCGTCGTGCTCGCCTGGTGGGCCGCTGTTAGGTGGGGTCCAAGGGTTGGCCTAGGCAGAGTTGCGGCCGAACCTTGGCTTGCCAAGCCCTATATAGTCCCACGGCCCAGGTTTGCTTCATCCAATCACTGCCCACTACTTAAGTGGTTCTGGCATCCGGTGGGAACCCTAGACCCACTTTCCCTCTTCCCCGCCTTCCTTCACGATCCCCGCCACCACAATCTCCTCCCCCTTCCACCTGCAGATCTTCTTGTTTTTCTGCCATGCAGAGCAACTGGTGTGATGGGCACGGCTCGAACAAGAGATCCTATGATGACATGGGCCAGAGCAGAGACGGTTGACCAGAAGACCTCTCTAAAGCAGAGCTTCGCCAACTGCTATAGCTGCGCCGGGGCCGTCAGCGTGACCGGTCCCCGGTGAGGCAAGCAGAGGAACCTCTATGAATCTCAACCATTTTTTCTAATGTTTCAATTAAAGGAAATATGACCTTAAATATGTAGGTTTCATGCATTACCATACTGACATATAGACTATTATGCATGAACACATGCAATGTACATGCATTGTCATGATTTTGCATAGATAAATTATGAATAAGGTTAACACATCACATAGTTCTATAAATTTCTGTGGTGCTACTCGTCAAGCCATTAATTGAATATGGTGATATCTTGGAAAGTAGCTACCCTCACAAAAAATAAGTTCCACATCATTTTCAAGACACAAGTGTGAGTTGGGATATTAGAAGACAACTGCGATGTTTCATCATGATTGGTGAGAAAGTGATCCCCATGGGATATGTGCTCCGCCAAGCTGACTTGTTTCCTCAAGGTTCATGATCTATGTAGTTCAAAGTAGTAGTGTGAAGTAGTTAGGCATATTGAAACTTGAAGTCGAGGTGCGTTGGCGGTTTAGAAGGACATGATTGCTTTCATTTTTATGTTCTGGGTACTTTTGTTAAACTGCGAGCATAGTGTTGTAATTTTCTGTCGGGATCCTCCTTATAATTGTAAGCTCGCTGACTGAATGAATTCCATTTTGGTGTCCTTCTGGAACCTTCCCTATTAAGAAAAGATATATGGTATGGGAGTTCTTTGTTCATCTCATAAGTGAAACCATCCAACATTGTACAACAAGTAAAGGATACATATATTCTGTGTGGTTTGACACATATATGACCCGAAGATGGCAATGCCGATTTATAGTCTATCTCAAAGGCCAGTGCAGGATAATTTTAAGCGATGTGACAAAAAATATTGAGTTGAGAAATTGATTTCTCATCCGCATGAGTTGCTGGCCATGCTAAGTTGAACTTAACAAATAGTACAGAATATGCTATTAATCGTGAGGCAAGTCACCCCTTAGTGGCATATCTTTGACATCCATTGGTAATGCATACCGATGGCGTGTCAGGAAACTCCACGCTTGTCAGACTTAGTGACATTTTTGTGACATAGGCGTGCCACTACAAATCGTAATACTAGTGGCATGTAAAAACACGACACGCCACTGTTATGTGGGTTGCACAGCGGGCCTGCCCTTAGCAATAGTGGTGCCATTTAGAGTACGAGACATGCTACTACCTAGTGGCATGTTGTCACGGAACTCCACACCACCTGTATTCTTTCGTCCGGTCGAGTACCTCTTGCGTATAAAGAAGTAACACGCCGCCAATATTTTTAGTGGCGTGGAACGATGGTTGCGCATCTCTTGATCAACTATCAGCTATAAGCATTTTCCTACTACTGAACACCTGATTTTCTCCGAGTTGTCATAGTCAATGTAATTTTCTTCTCTTCTTAGTGCAAAATTAAAATGCAGAGGTTCCTTTAGTTCACAAAAAATAATAACATAGATCCGCCCCAAAATACATGGCACATAAATTGAGTAACAAATTAAAGCTTACTAATTTTGACCAAATATACGAGGAAATATAATTACTACAATGTTGAATGAATAAATTACGGAAGTATATAACTGGTGGGAGATGTGGTGATTTTGATTTGATATTGTAGATGTTAATGTTTTTAACAGTATACTTGGTAAAATTTACATATAAGTAACTAAATTTATACAACGAAAAAATTGGGACAGAGAAAGTTATCACTTCAGTGCATGCACATCGTGTATGTGCCACACTACTAGTCGCTCCACCTGATTTGCAATATAGGATAGCTTAGTGTTTATGTTCGACCAGTATTTCTATGCGTAACCATCAATATAATAAGCAAAACTAATTATGAAAATAAGCAACATCAAATTGATGCTAATAGATTTGTTAGGAAATATACTAATCTCGCAAAAAAAAATTACTTGAAAAAACATGTTATGTAATAGTTAGTTGCTATTTCTAAAGATCAATTTCTTAAACTACTCATACTGTGAATCAAGGATCCGGAGTTGTTATTAGCAGACCACTAAAATGGCTATAGGCAAGTCATGTTCATGCATGAACATAGACAAATCATCGTGCGTGCATGGAGGAATGTATCATGCATGATTCATGGCCATTAATTTCGCATAGTTAAAACATGAATACCAACCCATCAGTTTGGTCTATATATTGATGTAGTATGAACACCACCCATGGATCAGTTCACGGAACATATTGTAGGATACGCATGAACAGATTTTCTGGGCGTATATATGTGCATGAAGACTTGCCATGAGATATTAGAAGATAACTGGTAGGTTAGACTAAGCTTGTCCAGGATCTTGTTTATGTGACTCGTACGCGCCCACTAGGTATGTGGAATCCCATGGTCGGCCAGCTGGCATAGGATTACATAACTCATCGCGCCGGCATAATCATCCGTCAATGACGAGATATGACGAGATGCACCTGCTTGGGTTTACCAATAACATCTGTCAATAGAAGGTTCGCCAGTGTTGCTAAGTACGAGGTTGCTCCAAGTCCTACATCAATGTGGTTTGTCCATGTGAGCTAAGCCGACAAATACATGCCCAACTTTGGCAGGCTTTTGCCGATATAAAAAATATATCTTGTGTGTGTTCGGTTTGGAGCAAAGTTAATCGGCACGAACAGTGAAACCATTTGTCTTTTCATTTTCACTATGTTTGTATTTTCTTCTACTATTCTGGAAGTAATTTCTAGACATGTAGTACATGTTAGCTTCGGTAGATAGAGAAGGGTTGTAATTCTTCTTCTTTTGTTGGATGTGTGCATCCGTAAGGCCTCTATGGCAGTGCGTTGTTACAGAGGTTGGGTGTAATTGGTATCTTTACGATATTAATATATGCTCCTTTCCAAAAAAAAAAGATACAAAAGGGTTGAGCTGTGGAATTAATCTTTTGAGTGTCCAGGTACTACACGTGTATCATGTTCTTTGTTAAGTTCTTGTGCTGAACTTTTTTGATGATATAGATCCGAACCGGGTTTACTGGAAAACAAACATAAAAAACACACTCAGAAGTGGGAAAAAACAAAGAGCCACAGAATATCCATCCGGATGTCTGTAGGCTAGCAACCTGTTGATGGATCCATCACATTCTCGGAGTCTTCCAAAGAGCAGCATGGTTTGATGCGGACGGCCTGGTGCCGGACGAGGACCGGCTTGATTTCATCAAACGAGGTGACCTTGGTCTCTACCTCCTCCATGTTGCCGGTAAGGCCGTCGAGGATTGCCGTCTGCTCGATCTCGGATCCCGTCATATAAGGCTGGCATACCAGAATGTCACGCCTCACTCTCGATTACGATACCTAGATACCAAATTAAATGGAACCAATAGGGTTCACGGCAAGAAGGGGATTGGGGATCTAGAGCCGAGGTGGGAAGAGAAGTCCAACAAGGAAAGGAGGCAGGGTCCTAGTTTTTGTAGATTCTGCGGGTCGACGAGTTAGCACGGAACCGCCAGTTCTCCCGCCTGCTACGCTGTGGACGCTGGCCCAGTCTTCGGTCCATGACATTGTCGTAAGCTAATAGTACAAAATAATCTTATAAACGATGCAAAATGGAGGCAAACTTTCTCCACGCGACGGGGTCATAGAAGTTTGAGTTGGGATATTAGATGAAAAAGTTGAGATATTTCTCCAATCTTGACGGGAGGTTGTCGGCGTGTGTTTGCGTGTGATATATGACATGCAAAGGCGACTTAGTGCTGGGAACACGGACGTGTGACTAGTACTCTCTCCGTCTCAAAATTGTAGATTCATTCAAATTTTGACAAATCTATGATATCTATTTTGAGACAGAGGGAGTATATTGTTTTGTATTACAAGACCGTGAATAACACAATACATGAATCTATAGACTATAAGTATTGGTTACTAATCAGTCTAGAGGATACAAGTACATGATCATATATATGAGACCAAGTAGTCACATACAAAAATAATTTATATTATTATTTTAAGAAACCAATATGGCACGGCAATCACGGGGTACGAACCAATTGGTTTTTTACACATTGCGTGAATAATTACGAAACAAATGGAAGTTGTCATCCTGTCTGTTCGGTCTGGAAATTTGTGGAAATTTGACGGGCACAATCGCATTGTGCGTGCGCTTGGAAGTGATTACTCACCTTCCCATTATAAGAATCACGTTAATTTAAGGGTACATGTATATGTAGTTGCTGCAGCCCGTCCTACGGATGTCTCTACATCTTCACCAAAAGTCTCCGGCCTAAGTGACGACATGCATGTTAAGACCTTTTGGGCCTAGCCCATGTAATCCCCAATGCTGTCCCAAACTTCCAATTTTATACCTAAAGTACCCATGTTTAGTTGCTGGCCTATATATAGACCACCTCCTCCTTATTATAACCCTAGACTTGGATAATTGAATTAGAATAAACCCTTTGAGGATCTATCTAATTTTAGTCTCATGCTCCTTGACAAGGAGCACCAATTATCCCCAACCTTTTCGATTTACATAGTGCGTTCAAGTTGTACAAGGCCTTGTAGTCAGTGTCCCTTCTCCAAGTTGTCAAGATCTCACCTAGCCTCCCGCTCATCGTGCCGGTTCGAGAGAGAGTGATCTTGACCGCCACCGATCCTAAGGACTGTGTCTGACCGGTTGCCGCTGACATGGGCTATAGGCTTGTATCGTGTATCACGTGTGAGTGTGTGCATCGTTTTCTTCACATGTGTGTTCATGGATTTCCTCCTCTCCTTCACCCCCACTCACCTTCACCTCGATTTCCATGGAGATTTGTGAAAGATCGTGCCACCCTAAGGGGTCACCCCTAACATATTCGTATCAAGAGCTTCTTTGATCACCGATTTCTCCATAATTTTTCTTCTATCCACCATAAATTTGAAAATCCCTAAAAAAGAGCTCCAAATTTGCCTTTGGATCTATCTCTCATTTTGGAGTGTTATTTGTGGTTTTGATCCGCCAAATCTTGTCTAAGCTGTTGGTCAACTTTTAGCTGCGATTCTCAGCCCAATTTTAGCCAATTTATCGTGGATTTGAGGCCCCAAGGCGTGGATTTCCGCTCAAGAACACGAGCAAGTTCGAGCAGCAAATCCCTGACCCTGGAGTCTCCGGCCCTGTCCATCATCATTTTCTATGGCTCAGTTGGGTTTCTTTGAGCTTACCTTTGTTTCGTGGATATTTCTTTCTCTCACTTAACTGCTCCGTCCTTCGTGTACCGGGATTTGGTAATTATGAACTCCAATCACAACTCTGTCCCCTATAGTCATATGATTAATTGTAAGTTCATTTGTATTGGACTCTTAGGCATGCACAATCACACTGTGCATATGGACGAATGTCCAGGGTTGAGATACGCAACCGGCTCAACCACCAAGTAATAAATATAAGATAGTAGATTGTTTTAAACATGTAACTTGCATGCATGACCATACTTACATATAGACTATCATGTATGTAGACATGCAATGCCCATGCTTGGCCATGATTTTGCGTACGAAAGTCTGAGTAACGTTAACACATTACACTGGTCTATAAATTTCAATTATGTGTAGCCTACAAACAATTCAGAGTATACGATGATATATAAGCACGTAGCTAGGTAGTCACGCCCAAGATAAAATCCATATGAGTTGGGATATTAGAGGAAGACTGAGATGTTTCACTGAGATTTAAGGCAAAGTGGATCTTGTGGGATATGTGCTTCGTTTTGGTGGTTTACTCTCGCTGAAGAATCGTGATTGCCAATCGCCACCTACTTTGAGGGGAAGATGGCAACAACATCCCCGTACTCTATTTCAAAGGCCAGTGGCTGAGGGTTTTCAAAGTTTATGAATAAAAACATTGTGGTAAGAACTTGGAAATGGAAGTAGGTACGCGGGCGGAGCAGCTCCCCAATGTAGTGTTATATATGATGGTACTTTTGTTTTGTTTTTTTGTTTTGCAAACGACAGTTCTAACTACTGCACCTCATGTGTATACGTGCTCAGCATTGTCAGTCCAATAAATTTGAGTTTTCACAGTCAGAAACATATTGACAACTAGTAGTACAATATAACTACTCCCTCCGGTACCTAGTTTAAGAGCAAATTTAACCATTAATTTTGGTCAACAAATTTTACATAATATGTCACAATAATTTACCATCGGATTCATCTTCAAACAAAGTTTCCAGTGGTATATTTTGAGACACATATTACACCAAACTTGATGGTCAAAGTTTTTTTAAACTACGTGCCTGTCTAACATATTGAACAAGTGGGAGTAGTAGCTATGCACACAGGCGCGTCTCAACTTGTCAAGTCTATGGACTCGGAAAAAAAATTAAAGTCTAAGTTATGTCCAAAGCCTCAATTCTACATGACTTTCTGTAAACAATTGGTGACCTTGGAGGGCCCTCCTCCTCATCAATTGGTGACCTTGGAGGGTCCTTCTCCTCATCACTGCAAAGTGAAACGGTTAATCCAGTTCAAGGAAAAACAAATGGGTTTATGGACAAATAAAGTACGCGCGCAGAACTTACGAGCTGACGACTCGTGCAAAATGGAAGAGTCCTTTCTTGGCGGGAGGAGCCGAACTGATTGGCGTAATAAATTTGGGCTTGGAGGCGCTGGAGTCGTCAGAGTCCAGGATCATCTCGATCCAGCCTTCAGCCCATTTTCTCTTGCCATTTGCAGCGTCAGCGATCGCGAGAATTTGCGGAGGGAACCATCGTTGCTGAATGGGAGGATTCATCGGTGGATCCCTCCTCATTCACGGGTTCTCTGGCAAAACCCGTATCTACATCCCCTAGAGTAACGGGGGAAGTATCGGGTACGTCGCTACCCTCGAGAAGAGGATGAAGAGAATACAGAGTAACATGTTCGTACAGAAGGAGAATTTTAGTATAAAGAAACAAGAAAGAAAAGGAAGATGTTTTCAAGTGAGTGAAGTGTAGTCGAAGAAATTTACAGCTGGGAGCGGGTGTTTTTTGTTGCTGTAAGGGTCCACTCGACAGTTCGAGGAAACTGCATCTTCCTTTGTGAGCGTAGTAAGGGATCAGACCTTTTTTCTCGAATTTAGGGGTGGTAAATATGTCAAGAGAAATCCTCAACATGTCCTGTTTCCCAGCATACGTTCACATTAGAGAAATTCTTTCCTAAAGAGGTTGGATACGAAGCCGAAGGAAATGGGCTATAATTTGGATACCTAAAACCTCTTTGCTGGTATTGTATTGAAGGTCGAGGATCCGATCGATCAGTGGGTTCATCTACTCGATCTCAGCCAAAGATGTGTGCTTCTCCTAGGACTTGGCCTTCACCACATCTTTCGACAAGTCCATGGGCGCGAGCCCGTACAGTTGCCCGTCAATCTTCTCGTCTTTCATAAAAAACCATTTCCTCCGCCAACACGAGACGGAGTCAGTAATTTTTCAGTCGAAGAAATCAACATCTAGGAATAGGGAGATAATGGCACCGTCAGCATCGTACATGACATCTTTGGTCGCATTCCTCCGGATAAAGTACAAGCGTTTTCACAGGCCCCAATGAGGGTGGATCTCGAGAAAGCACTCACGCAGGGTGATGAAGATGGCGATGTGAAGGATAGAGTTCAACGTGAGCTGGTGTAGCTACACGTCGTAAACAAACAAAAGCCCACTAAGAAACTAGTGGGAAGGAAGGTAAAAGCCGCGATACAGAAATGGTAGAACATTACCCGCCAGCCTTCCTTGGGTACAGGTGTGGCCTCATCTTCGGGGAGTTTGAATGCACCATTCGCCAGGACACCTGCTTCACGGCACGTAGCTCGCGAGGTGTAACCTTAGATCTGGCCCAGCCACGAATCTTCATCTTTGCCGAGGTGGCATCAGCAGCGGAACCACCAGTCTTGCGTTTTCCCATGGCGAGGGGCACTGGAGCATTTGCAAGGAATGTGTCTAGCAAGAACTGCGGTGGTAACGGCGGTAGAGCGCAAGGGAGAAGAAGTGCGAAGCAAATTCCAAAGGGCAGTAGTGAGCAATAAAACGTTACGGATGCATTTATAAGGGTATCAACAATGTTTTCGCGCCGTGGATTGCGCGACGGTTCGCGAGAAGAAAATTGGTGCTGCCACGTGGTTCAGGATAAAGAGGGATTCACAATAACTATCACCCATAACTTTGGTAATTATGGAGGGGAACCGTTTGATGCCTCGACTTCCGTGTAGAGTGGGGTCATGTGGTCAAACTCACCGCTGACACGCCGCCCACGCTTCGGTCAGCCTGCATCACAGGCCCACTACTAATACGTCCCAACATGTCCTCTCAGTCACAACTCGAGCATGCCATCATCGTCAGAATGAAAATAAAAAGTGTTGGGTGATGAAATAAAATTTTCCGGATAGCGAAGACACGAGTTCGAGTACCTCCTCGGATGAAGAAGATGCTTTGAGCTTATATTCTGGTGCAAGTACCCGAACACATCCTCGGGGGCTACTCCCATTGGGAGCGCCAACCGCGCACCCGATAGAAATTATTCTATAGAAAATAAAATTTTGGCACATAATGATTTAAAAGACACGGGTCGGGTCCCTCCCTGGATGAATAAGATGCTAGCACCTGAACATAGCAACGGGGGCTAAACTCATGGGGAGCGCGGACCTTAGACCCTCTTAAAATAATTCTTCATTGAAGACGACGATTATTACTTGCGGTCAAGGACACCAAGGCCTGAGTCGAGAACCTCCTCGGATGAAGATGATTTCTAAGCCTATACTCGGCTGCAAGCACCCGAACATAGTCTCTGGGGCTAATCCCATCGGGAGTGCTCGACGCACACCTAATATTAAAATCCTCCTACAAAGTCGACATAAAAGCAAAAGTACATGAAGAACAACTTTGTGTCTATGCTCGAATGCAAGCATTCGAATGTATCTTCGAGGACTACTTCCATCGGGAGCGCTGGCCGCACACCTGAAAGAAAAAGAAAATACCCTCCAACCGAGTCAATAAAAGAGTAACTTTGAATCTAAGCATAAAGGATTACTCCCATTAGGAGTACCCAATAAAACCATCAAGATTACTTCAACAAAGTGTCAACTTTGGCAATTCCAAACAGCCAAACAAGATAGTCGATAGAAATTTCTAATTCTCGGACCCCGTTCGCCACGATAACATGTCCGAATGTCGTGTTTACAGCAAGAAGATAAGACCCTAGGATCTGTCATGTGGGCCTGGTAACCGCACATGAATACGCTCTACCGGAAATTTTCCATATATATGATATGATAAAAAATACCGATGCATGAGTTGGGTTACCAAAACCGAAAACTGGAACTTGGTATTCGATAAGACCTCTGAGGATATACCATGTTACACTGGTATATACCAAGTTCTAGTCTAGGGACTCGAGCTTGAGAAGGTTCAGGATGTCTTTTCCCAAGAGCAATACTGGTTCCCTATCTGTTGGATGCACCAGATTCCTTATACCAAAATGCCCATGACATATATTTGAACTTACAGTTTGTTTACTCGAAATAAATTCCGGGTACATTTGAAATACAGAATCTCTTGGAGACTCAACCCGAATCTACGATTCGAGTATGGATACTGACATGAGTATGACTTATCGGGTTGCTACTATTGGTATACCTGATATGTGTCTGAACTATGGGCCATAAATCCCACAAGAAATAAAGAGTTCTGGAAGCATCCGAAGCCCATGAACTAGATGTGGTGAACAAGGAAGAAGTTGAAAGTTGTAAACTAACGTTGTCATAGAGGATGTATTCGAATTGTAATCGAACCCATGCAGGACTTTGGGACCCAATCCATCATATAAGGGCTGGAAGGAGCCAACGGGGAGGGTACAGTTTTCATGTCAGAGCAATCCGCTGTAAGCTAGATCACATCTGACAACTCGGCAACTTTGTAATCCCCATAAATAAATATTATACAAGCAGGAGCAGGGTTTCCTCTATGAGGGCCTGGATCCGGCTAAATCGTCGTCCTTGTTTGTCTGATAAGCCTACGAAATCAAGAGAGCTCTCTCTTCTCATAAACCCAAGTCCATAAAAATGTCCGCTACCACCGCTCTGCTTCCATACTTTACTTCATAGCCATGGCGGTCGGTGCCATGGCCGGATGAACCCTTTGCGATCGCGGCTCCATCCCAACACTCGCCCTTAGTTCCCCTTCACGTAGTGGTGCCTTGTATTGCTCATTATCTAGGAGGATTACAAGGGGAGTCCTAGTCTCATAAAACACGGACACATACAAAAGGAATACACAATATGACCGTATACCTATACAAGCATGTTACGGTCACATATTCTAACACATCATTCCCCCTTCTGTTACCCTTCTCCGAGAACCTCTATCCCATCATGCGACGTCGTCCCAGTCAACTGTCAGTGAGAAGAGTGGGCCATGACTGTACGCCCGTACTTACTACGATCTCGCCGCCACCCAACATGTCCATGTTGTGTTGCATGTGTTGTGCGAAGAAGCACTGGTCCATCGATAGTGTGGATGACAGGGGCGCATGACCTCTTTGGGCAAGGTGTGGCAGCTGCCCTAAGTTGAATTTTTGCAAAAAAAATAGCATATTTGTATGCTTCTCTTTAATATACATACAGTTCTCTGCAAATTACATTAGTTTTTTTGAAGAAGAACTAAACGGAAATAGGAAATTTGGACGCGTTGGAGAGGTTTCGGCTGTCGTGGGCCTTTCCTGTGCCACGTAGTATCATCCTTGAGGCCCCTCGTGACCTGTGCGTGTGAAGTGCACCCCTTCACCTTCGACCCTGGAGCTACCGAACGAAACGACGAGTCGACGAAGGACTCAGGGCGTCGAGAAGGCAGGAGCACCGCCATATTCCAGTCCTATCCTCCCAACTCCCGAGCAGGCGAGCGGTGACTCTCCCCATCGGCGGCGGGACTATCTGCCGATGCGGCTGCCCCTGCCCTTAAAAAATAGTGACATGGAATTTTTGCAAATGTCACAATAACTATTCAGCAACGAATTAAATTTCTTCCTATAGTTACTATTTCACATAGTGATCATTTTATCTAACATAACAATTCTTGGTGGCAATAGAACCATGAAAATTAGAATTCTATACTTTAGGTACTAGTCCAACCATAGATTAATTTCATAGCCATGTTCAATATGCTCAAAATGATGCCCTCGCATTCGCGAGGGCCACCTTGCTAGCTCAACATAAAAGTTGTTATGTGCTGGTCCTCTTCATTTGCCCCCCAACAAAAAGGCCTCAGACTAGTGGAAGTTCACTTTGAGGCCAGACATGGATTGCCGCATAGCATTTGAAATATAAATCTGAGATGATACCTGATGTGTATTATTACAAAAATAGTTAAGTGTTAATTTGAAATATAAATATCCTAAACTACGATATATTGTGGAATTATATTGCGGTAGCTAGCTATTAGTTCTGTTCCACTAAATTGCTATAGGCATGTGATGTTCATGCATGGGCATATATTGATAAACCATTATGCATCTACAAAGGGATGCATCATGCATGTCCGTTAATGATGCATCACGAAAGCATGAACACCACCCCCAATAGTATATAGTGTCTACCCATGCATCAAACTGGAAGGAGATTATTTGTGATACACAAGTGTTTTCTTCCATCGAAATACATACACATGGATATGTATATGCGGGGTGTGATATTAGAGGATAACTGATATGTTAAGTTAAGCTTGTCTAGGAGCTTGTTTATTACACAAGTGGAAGGTGTTAGAGTATATTTGTATATTGTAGTTTCCCCATATGTTAGGGGGCTTCCTGTATATTTACACCTGTACATGTACTATATATTCTGGCCTTTGGTCCTCTGGTAATACAAGATCTATTACCCTAACATGGTATCAGAGCCGTAAGGCTTTTTTTCTCTCGCCGCCGCCGCCGACACCGCCGCCGCCGCCCGCCCCGGCCCCTCGTCGCCGCGTCCGGCCGCCGCCGCCGTCGGATCCGCCCCCGACGCCGCCGGATCCGCCCGCCCGACCCCGCCGCCGCCCGGTCGCCGCCGACGCCGCCGCCCGCCCCGGCCCCTCGCCGCCGCACTTGGCCGCAGCCGCCGACCCCGCCGCCGCGTCCTCTGCCGTGGTCCGCCCCCGGTCGCCGCCCTCCAGCCGCCGCCAGATCGGTTCGATCTAGTTCGGTTAAAAAAATGTCTTCCTCGTCGGGCTATGTTGCGATTCCTCGCTGCCCGGTGATTTTTGATGGCGCGAATTATCATGATTTCGCTGCCTTCATGCGCGTCCATATGCGCGGTCCTCGCCTTTGGGGTGTGCTTTCCGGTGAGGTCTCCTGTCCACCGCGCCCCGTTGTGCCTCTAGTGCCTCGTGCACCGACGCCCGTTGTCCTTGCCCCCGATGCTACTCAGGCGGTCAAGGATGCAGCCCAGAGTGCTGATGATTCTGCTCGGGCTGATTATGAGCGCCAGGTCCAGGAGCATTCTACTGCTACTACGACCTACCGGCTGGATCTGGCTGACTACACTCAGTGGATAGATGAGGATGCTCGTGCTGCTGCTGTTCTCACTTCCAGTGTTCTGCCTCAGTATGGTGCTGAGTTCATGGGTCTTCCCACTGCTGCTGCTCAGTGGGCTTTTCTTCATCAGCGCTATCAGCCGTCTGGAGATGCTCTTTATCTGTCTGTGGTTCGTCAGGAGCATGATCTTAAGCAGGGTGATTCTACTATTGATGATTTCTATACTCAGAGTGCTGCTATTTGGCGTCAGCTTGACTCTCTTCGTACAGCGGTGTGTAACACCTGTCCCTGCTGTCTGATTGTGCGCGCGGATTTGGAGTTTCAGCGGTCTTTGAGTTCTTGTCACGGCTCCGCAAGGAGTTTGAGCCGCGCCGTGCCCAGCTGCTTGCCCGTGGTCGTGTTCCGCTCTCTGAGGTACTGGCTGAGCTTCGTGTTGAGGAGACTCGTCTTCGTGGTGCTGGTCTTCTTGAGGTTCCTTCTATTCTTGCTGCTCGTGGTCCCCCCGTGCCGCCGGCTTCGTCGCGGTCTCTCGCGCCGCCGTTACTCTCTGCTCCACCGGCCCAGGGTCAGAGTCAGTCTCAGCAGCCTCATGGTTCTCGTCCTCCCTGTGCCCACTATGGCAAGCCTGGCCATGATATCTCTGGTTGCTGGACGAGGGATCCACGCTTACGTCAGCAGTATCTTGCTTGTCGCCAGTCTGGTTGTTTAGGATCTTCTGCTGTTGCCTCTGGACCTCCTACTGGTGCTTCTGGATCTCCTGCTGGTGCTCTGTCTGATCAGGATATTATTCGTGGTCTTCGTAGTCTGCTCGCTGCTACAGGCTCCTCCTCATCGGGTACTACTGGTTCTATGCCTAGTTCTTCTGGCACCGCGCGACCATCACCTTCTACACAGTCAGGTACGTCATCCCCGTGGTATCTGGATTCTGGAGCTTCTTTTTATATGACTTCTGCGTCTCCTATTCTTTCTGCTCTTCGCTCTCTTATTTCTCCTATCTGTGTTATTACGGCTGATGGTACCTCTCTTCCTGTTTCTAGTCGAGGCGCCCTCTCTACTTCCTCCTTCTCTGTTCCTGATGTTTCTCATGTTCCCAGCCTTAAGATGAACCTTTTCTCTGCTAGTCAGCTTACTGATTCTGGTTGTCATGTCATTCTTGATGCTGATTCTTGTGCTGTTCAGGACCGTCGTACACAGGCTCTGGTTGGAGCTGGCCCTCGCAGCATTGAGTCTCCGGGGCTTTGGGAGTTAGACCGACTTCGTCTTCCTTCCGCTGACACTTCTTCTGCCACTTCTCCTGCGGTTGCTGCTTCTGTCACTGGCTCGTTTCAGCAGTGGCATCATCGGCTGGGTCATCTTTGTGGCTCCCGTTTATCATCCTTAGTTCGTCGTGATCTTCTGGGGCGTGTCTCAGGAGATGTGTCGTTGTTACATTCGTGTCAGGGTTGTAGGTTAGGTAAACAGATTCAGCTTCTCTATCCTACTAGTGTGTCTGTATCTCAGCGACCTTTTGATTTAGTTCATTCAGATGTGTGGGGTCCTGCTCCCTTTGCTTCAAAAGGGGGCCACCGGTACTATATTTTGTTTATTGATGATTTTTCACGGTACACCTGGTTATTTTTTATGCGCTCTCGTAGCGAGGTGCTTGCTATTTATCAGCGTTTTGCGGCCATGGTTCGTACTCAGTATTCCACGCCTATTCGTGTGTTTCGTGCTGATTCTGCAGGAGAGTATATCTCCCAGCACCTGCGTGGCATCCTTGCTGAGCAGGGCACCCTTGCTCAGTTCTCGTGTCCCGGCGCCCATGCTCAAAATGGTGTCGCCGAGCGTAAGCATCGTCATATTCTTGAAACTACCCGCGCTATGATGATTGCTTCCTCTCTTCCGCCGCATTTCTGGGCTGAGGCTGTCGCTATGTCGACTTACCTCATTAATATCCAGCCTTCAGCTGCTCTTCAGGGTGGCATTCCTCTCGAGCGTCTCTCTGGCTCCTGTCCAGACTACTCGACTCTTCGTTTATTTGGTTGCGTTTTCTATGTCCTTCTTCCTCCTCGTGAACGCACCAAACTAACTGCTCAGTCTGTTGAGTGTGTTTTTCTCGGCTATAGTGATGAGCATAAGGGCTATCGCTGTTGGGACCCTGTTGGTCATCGTATGCGCATCTCTCGTGATGTCACGTTCGATGAGACGCGTCCTTTCTATCCTCGCCCCACCTCTGGTACTTACCCAACGGATGATCTCTCTTTTCTTCTTTTTCCTGATACACCTTCCGTTGTCCCTCCTATTCCACCTACTCCACCTCCTTCTTCTGCGCCTCCTTCTTCTTCGGCGACCTCCTCTCCTCCGTCTAGTTCCCCTAGTTCTCCTTGGTCTCTGGCTTCGGATCCTTCCTCCGCGACTCCTTCCTCCTCTTCTAATGAGTCATCTTCTGCGGATGAGCTTTCTTCCTCACGGCCTGTTCGTCAGCGTCGTGCTCCAGACCGTTACTCCCATAGTCAGCATGGTCTCTCTGTAGTCTCCGAGCCGACTTCTTATCGGGATGCCGCGTGTCATCCTGAATGGCAGCTTGCCATGGCTGAGGAGATCGCTGCGCTTGAGTGCACTGGCACCTGGGATCTTGTCTCTCCTCCTTCCGGTGTTCGTCCTATCACGTGTAAGTGGGTCTATAAAATTAAGACCCGCTCTGATGGATCTCTTGAGCGCTATAAAGCGCGTCTTGTGGCTCGTGGTTTTCAGCAGGAACATGGTCGTGACTATGATGAGACCTTTGCTCCTGTGGCCCATATGACCACGGTGCGTACTCTTCTTGCTGTTGCTTCTGTCCGACGTTGGTCTGTGTCCCAGCTTGATGTTCAGAATGCTTTTCTTAATGGCAAGTTGAGTGAGGAGGTTTACATGCAGCCTCCTCCTGGGTATTCTGTTCCCGATGGGATGGTTTGTCGTCTTCGACGTTCCCTTTATGGCCTGAAACAGGCCCCTCGTGCCTGGTTTGAGCGCTTTGCCTCTGTGGTGACTGCTGCTGGTTTCTCTCCTAGTTCTCATGATCCAGCGCTTTTTGTTCACACTTTACCTCGAGGACGCACTCTTCTCCTTCTCTATGTTGATGATATAATCATTACTGGTGATTATCCTGAGTATATTGCCTTTGTCAAGGCTCGTCTTCGTGATCAGTTTCTTATGACTGATCTTGGTCCTCTTCGCTACTTTCTTGGGATTGAGGTTTCCTTCACTTCTGATGGGTTTTCTATCTCTCAGGAAAAGTATATTTAGGATCTTCTTGCTCGGGCTGCTCTTGCGGATGAGCGCACCGTTGAGACTCCTATGGAGCTTCATGTTAAGCTTCGTCCGACGGATGGTGATCCTCTTCCTGATCCCACTCGTTATCGCCATCTCGTTGGGAGTCTTGTTTATCTTGCTGTTACCCGTCCTGATATCTCTTATCCTGTTCATATTCTGAGTCAGTTTGTCTCAGCTCCTACCACTGTTCACTACGGTCATCTCCTCCGTGTCCTTCGTTATCTTCGTGGCACGATTACTCGTCGTCTTTTCTTCCCTCGTTCTAGCTCTCTCTAGCTCCAGTGCTACTCGGATGCTACGTGGGCGAATGATCCTACGGATCGTCGTTCACTTTCTGCTTACTGTGTGTTTCTTGGTGGTTCGCTTGTTGCTTGGAAGACGAAGAAACAGGTAGCGGTCTCCCGTTCGAGTGTTGAGGCTGAGTTGCGGGCTATGGCTTCGGTGACTGCGGAGGTGACCTGGTTACGGTGGTTACTTGCAGATTTTGGGGTCTCTGTTACGACACCCACTCCACTTTTGTCAGACAGTACAGGTGGTATCAGTATTGCACGTGATCCGGTCAAGCATGAGCTGACCAAGCATATTGGTGTTGATGCTTTTTATACACGTGTTCAGGTGCAGGATCAGGTTGTTGCGCTCCATTATGTGCCTTCAGTCTTGCAGTTGGCAGATTTCTTTACAAAGGCACAAACACGCGCTCAGCATGATTTCTTACTCTCCAAACTCAGTGTTGTGGATCCACCATGAGCTTGAGGAAGGATGTTAGAGTATATTTGTGTATTGTAGTTTCCCCATATGTAAAGGGGCTTTCTGTATATTTGCACCTGTACATGTACTATATATTCTGGCCTTTGGCCCTCTGGTAATACAAGAGATCTATTACCCTAACACCTTGAAAAACAACCTTATATTGCTTTTAGTATATAATAGATTATAGTCACCTTCTAAAATTTCTGAATCACAAATTTAGTTAAAACGAAACAGGTTTCATCCTCAGTTTGCATGCCCAGCAGTGTGTAGCTAGTCCGGGCGTCCGTTCACGTCCGTTTCGTTTCAGAACTGTTCATTTCTCTGTGGGAAGAACCAGTTGATTTGTAGCTCTTTTTTGGATTGTCCGTCTAGTTTTTTTTTTGTTTTCATCTGACGAGTGTGGCATCATTTTATTTTATTTGTGGTGCGTCACAATCAGAAATATTCAAATACAAAACAGTGCCTTTTGTAGTTTTGCCTTCGACTGAATGCATGTTCCATGCATTGTAGCCAGAAACTCTATCAGGTCAACAACACACGGAATTAGCTTTTTATCAAGGGACAATCTACGATATGATATATATTGTTTTTAGTATTTTCTTTATAATATATACTCACTTGGACGGTGATGGTAACGTCTTGCCACAGACACCAAAATGTGATGGCAACCTTTTTTTTTTTCATGATCCAGCGACTTAGCCACAGAGCGATGATGCATCCAGCTGGCATCTGGCAGCAAACGAAGTGGGCCAAGGCCAGCCCAAGTGCACGGTGGTGAAGTGAAGGAAGCCGTGCGTGCAGCGAGGAAGAGGGCATTAGGCTTGTAATCAATTATCACTCTTTGATGGAACTTTGTCTCAAAAAAAAAACTCTGATGGAACTCTCTTTTCCTCTTCTTCCGCGAACATAGTGCATCGATTTCTACCTAAATCCCAGCATGACAATGTGGAACCTTGTATCTAGCTACCTGAATTAATAATACTGAGAGACCTAGTGTGTCACAACACCAAAGGTTTATTATTTGAGAATAAATGACCCTGCCAATTTTTCTATTATGAACAACAAAACTAGACATAGATTTTACCCATAAATAGACAATTAATCCATGTACTACCCATTGTCACCTACCGTATTCAAGACACCATCCGTACATAGCTGAAGGTAGAGAAAGATGAACAAATCCAACACATACTTGATTGTGTTTCTGTTTTGAGAGACACCAATCGCGCACAATCGTAAGCACACACCACCACCACTTGCACTCATGCAGCGTCCGCTGGATAATCATGGAGCTTCAAGATTGAAGAAGCCACTACAATCATCTTTCTATCGACGGAAGCATCCCTCCCACGGGAAGAATACTTCATTTTAGTCAGATACACCTGACATTATTTTTAGATGTGGATTTACTCGGATTATTGAATTATCAATTTAATTACTGGTGAGTTATTTCCCTAGCATATTTGGGAGAATTTATTTTATACCAAGAAACTAGTATGTAGATATGAAAAATGTGCCCATCATTTTATATGGTCGGGCTTAGTTTCGTTGATTTTCATTTGGTTCAAGGAGATATCTTTCTCTCGCTGAACTTCTTCATGTACATGGGCCGGGTTTGGTATTTCGAAAATCCAGTCACAACTATACTAGGGCCAGCCCCTATTGCCGCGTATGTGATTAACTCATTTGTATTGGAATCTTGATGCAGCATTTCATCTTTCCTTTGGCACCACACTATGCATATCGACGAATGTGTAGCATTGAGATACTCTAAGAGGCGATCAATCTCCACCATTTGTTCCCTGTTTTTATAATAAAAATACTAGATAGTATATTTCTTTAAACATGTGACTTGGTTGCATGACCATACTGATATATAGACTATCATGTATATAGACATGCAATGCACATGCTTGGTGTTTGCATGATGAAAGTATGAGTAACTCTTAACACATCATATCGGTCTATAAATTTCTAGCCCGCACAATTTAGAGAATACGATGTAGCTAGTCAAACACCAAGTAAAATCCATTTGATTTATCTAACCATATGTATGACTTGAGATATTAGAGGACAACTGAAATATTTCACCGAGCTTGATTGGAAAGTGGTTCCTATGGGATATGTGCCTCGCCACTCTGGCTTCTTTCCTCCCCGCTCATGATCTTTGGGGTTCAGAGTAGTCGTGTGTAGTAATGGGGCGTATGGCCGAACAGTTTGGCTGATCTTGGTTCCAACCAACATGGTACAACATGCACATGGCAGCTCCGTTATGGTGGTTTGCCCCGTCGCTGATGAAGCGTGGTTGCCACTGACGTTGACACGAAGTTGGCAAAGATGGCCCTGTAGTCTATCTCAAAGTACGCTGGCAAAGGATTTTCAAAGTCCAGGAACAAAAAAATTGTGCTGAGAAAAGGATTTCTCATCTCCCATCGGCGGTGGCGACAATAGGTAGAAATATCCTCCTGCAGGAGGTGTGCGCGGAGTAACTCCCATGTCCATTGACTTTTTCTCAATTGGCATATCTAGTCAACGCAGTTTTATTCTCTTCTAAATGATGTATGCATAAGCAAAGCTCATGTTGTTTCATAAATAAAATGATATGTCGTGTATTGTATCTGCTCTACCTAATGTCTAAGCCCTCTTAACATTTGTCGGTCCAATACATTCAGGATGGACATTAATGTTGCATAACGAAAGCATGAACACCACCCCCATCAGTATATACAATCTACATTATAGATTAACAAAACCGCTTCACATATGACACTTTACATGCGGTTTCGGTACGATGCCTCCATCTCATGCTAGTTACGACTACTACCTGCTTATTTAGTCCTCTCCCTGCTCTCCCTAGTGCCCAAGTCCAACCCACCAGTTAATCCTCTCCCTTAGCCCAGGTCCAGCCCAAACTCGATTAATATTACGGTGATGCTGTATGAACAACTGGAGCTGCAACTCACCTCTGCTATTGGAGCTAGCATGAGTTCCCAACCACAATTTCAATTGGAGTCACCAACCTTGAATCGAAGCTGCTAGTTCCTGCATCCACTCTCCCAAGACGAATTTCCATCGTCCAAGAGGCGAGAGCATGTTTATGCCAGGGCCTTACTGAACGTGAAATGTCTCCTAGGGTGCTAGAACAGTTTGCCCAACGGATAGGACCATCACAAAGCCCAATCCGAACCGCATGTTCCCCTGCCTGAGGCAAACATCGCTGTAAAGCACCATCACAAAGGAATCGCTGCAAAGCACCATAACAAAGGAATCAATGCCAAGAGATTTTTGGGATACACAAGAGCTCCGTTTCACCTACGTTGCACACGGATACGGCCGGAAACTCAGGTATCAGGGGTTGGATAAGTGGGATACGAGGATACAACCGGATACCGTTGAATACGTATCTATCTGGCGATTTTTTGTTTTTCAATAAAAGAAATTAATTTTGATACTTGAGGGATGCATCTAGGATACGTTTTGTAAAGCTATACGTGGTAGTGACTATCGTTAGCCAAGTTATACGTGATGGCACTCCGTGACGAAAAAAGATACTTCTTTCTTTTAAAATAGATGTTGCAAACTTTTCTAAATTTGGATATATCTAATACTTCCTCCGTTCCAAAATGTAAGGCGCCTAAGGTTTAGTCAAAAGTCATGTTTTCTAAGTTTAACCAAGATTATACACAAACATATGAATGTTTACAATACCAAATTAATATCAATAGATTTATCATAAAGTATATTTTCTTAATGTGTCTATTCCATAATGAAGATGTACATATTTTTTCCTAAATATTTGGTCAAAGTTAGTAAGATTTGACTTTTGACCAGTCCTTAGGCGCCTTATATTTTGGGACAGAGTGAGTACTAAATAGTGTCTAGATATATCAAAATTTAAATAATTTTCAACATATATTTTGAGACGGAGGGAATACTATTTTTACATGAAGCCAGCCCAATGTAGAATTGTAATTTCACATATTAGTAGCTAGAATTATAATTTGGGAACCTTCCATGTTAAGAAAAGACGTACAATATGCGAGTTCTTGGTTCATCTCATACGTGAAACCAACCAACACCATACAACAAGTAAAGGATATTTATTCATTTTTGTTTTGTGGCTTGCAACATTTATGAGGAGAAGATGGAAATGGAGACTCTATAGAATATCTCAAAGGCTCGTGCAAGATAATTTTCAGCGATACTGGCAAAAATATTGTGTTGAGAAATCGATTTGTCATCCACATGCGTTGGTGATGATGCTAAGTAGAATTTAATGACCAGTACAAAATACACTATTAATCGTGTCGCGAGTCACCCCTTAGTGGTGTATCTTTGACACACCACTAGTAATGGATACCAGTGGAGTGGAGGAAGCCCCACACCTAACAGATTGAATGGCATTTTCTTTACATTGACACGCCACTAGTACTCGAAATACTGATGGCGTCTAAAAACACGACACACCACTATTATTTGGATCGCATTTGTGGGCCTGTCTTTAGCAATAGTAGTGACATTTAGTGTACGAGACATGCTACTACGTAGTGGCTTGTTGTGAGGAAACTCCATGCCACCAGTATTCTTTCGCTCGGTCGACTAGTGGGTCCCATTTTTCTATAGGAAAGTGGCGAGCCACTACTTTATTTAATGGCATGGAACAATGGTGGTGCGCCTCTAGATCTACTATCACCTATAATCATGTTCCTCCTATTGAACACCTGATTTGCTCCAAGTTGGCATAGCCAATTTAATTTTCTTATCTTCTTAACGCAAAATGAGAAAACACAGGTTCCATTATTTCTCGAAAAATAATAACATACCATCAAGTATTCTATAAGAAGGTACTCCATCCGCCCAAAATGCATGGCATATAAATTTAGTCAAAAAATAAAACTTACCAATTTTGACCAAATATAACGAGGAAATATAATTACTACTACAATGTTGAATTAATAAGTTATGAAAGTACAACTGGTGGTGGAAGTGGTGATTTTGATTTGTTAGTGTTAGAGTATTAGGTATATACAGTTGTTATGGTAGTTTAGGTAGAGTTATGATCTGTTTACGTATAGTCCTAGACTCGTACTCCAAGATAATCGTACGCCTATATATACTCGGCCATGAGGCTCAATAATATATCCATCATATTCCGCCAACTCTTTCATGGTATCAGCCTAATCGGTCCAAACCCTAGCCGCACGCTTCCGCCACGCCGCCCCCGGGGAATCGATCTCAATGATCTCCATCGGGGCCGTGCGATCCGTACGCAGGGTTCGTCCGCCGATCCGTGATCGGCTGTCCTGTAAGTCTATTTTTCCGATCTCTTGATCGGTTTTCTCTTTGGTTTACCGATCTTAGATCAGATTGAGTCGCCCACCGCCGTCGTGATCACCGCGCCACTACTCCGACCATCGGCATCGAGGATCTACATCGCGTTTGTGCGCCTTGCAGCTATGCTGCCCCCTCGGGTCGTAGCGTGGCTGCACGCAGTCTACTTCGCCGTCCTCATGCATCGACGGCCTCGGCTTTCACCGTGCCATCTCCTACGACGCGGATCGCCGCCGTCTGCACATGGTCTTCGTCACATCGCCGGGTCTTCCTCACCTACTTCGAGCACCGCCGCCGCGCTTCACAAGGTAACCTGCAGGGCGCCCTCTCGCCGTCGCAGGTCCCGCCGACTACCCCATCGCCACTCCAGGCATCCAGCATGACTACCCTAGGTCGCCATTGTTTTTGTCGCCTTCTATGTCTTCGTCCACTACAACTTCGCCGCCAGCGTCATCGTCTCATCCTCGACTACACCACCTGCTACTCTACTCCGACAATAGCGATCAGCGCCAACATCTCTCCCTTTGCCTCTCTGCATGTCGCAACCGCTCTAGAGGCTTCCTCTGCTAGTCTTCCTGACATGGCGACAAGTTCATGATGGTCCCTTCCCCCGCACGCCTGGTACTAGCAACACCGGGAGTGCCTTCCTCCCCAACAGGTTCCCGAATCTGGCAAATTCAAATCGGCGCCTCGTATTCATCGGCTTCGGCATCGACCCCTCTACGACTGCCTCGACCATGTCACCGACGAGTTCTTCTTGCATACTCGGTTCCGGCAAAACCGTAGTGTGCGTTCGTCCCCGACGTGCGCCTAGTTCTGGCAAAACTATGGCCGCACCTCGTCCTCAACGGCTCGGATTGCATCGACTTGGGCATCGACACCCTGAACGACTGCCTCAATGCGTCTCCGTCATTCTCCTCGTGCGCTATGCGCATGCGGCTTCACGTGCGGCTACCTCGACACCGGCATCCCCGACCACAACATCGACCACGGCGACCCATCGCACAGCTATCTCGACCATGGCACTGCCTCACGCTCTCGGCTCGCTCGACATCGGCACAAGGGCTATCACCTCGCCTGAGAATCTCACTAGCTTCCTCTATGGTCCAAGCTACCGTGACGTGACACCGTCCACGAAATTCCCGCTCGGACTGCGGGGGGATGTCAGCCTATTGGATGCTACTTCGGTTTATCTCCAGTCTGACCATCCGCGACGTTCCAGTTGTTCACGATGCTACCGCTACGACTGCGGGGGAGTGTTAGAGGATTAAGTATATATGGTTGTTATGATAGTTTAGATAGAGTTAGGATTTGTTTACGTACAGTCCTAACTTGACTCGTACTCCAAGATAATTCTTTGTACACCTATATATACTCGCCCATGAGGCTTAATAATATATCCATCATATTCTGCCAAACTCATACTCTTTCAGTTAGCGTAGATGTTAATTTTTTTATCTCTATACTTGGTCAAACTTAGAAATCACTAACTAAATTTATACATCATGTATTTGGTATAGAGAAAGTTACCACTTCAGTGCATGCACATCGTGTACACTAGTAGAAACCAGGTCTTTAGACCCGGTTCGTAAGGACTTATAGTCCCGCATTGCAAACCAAAACTGCCAGATCAGGACTAAAGGTCCGACCTTTAGTCTCGGTTCTGTTATGAACCTGGACTAGAGGTCCATCACGTAGCCCCGCGAGCCGCGCTAGGCTGGAGGACATTTAGTCTTGGTTCGTAACACGAACCGGGACTAAAGGTTCCCTACCGCGGCAACGTTTTGGGCCATTTGGCTGCTGCGGCAGGAGATGAGGTTTTAGGGTTTTGTGTTTTTCTTTTCATTTTGTGTTTTCTGTTCAATTATTTTTCATTCCGTGTTTTCATTACAAACAAGTTTTCGTATACATAACAATGCTACTACATAGTACTTGTACATGTTGATGCATATATAATATAATTTCTCTTACAAGCATACATGCATGGAGGTCATTACATGGAGTCCTAACCGGGTCCAAAGCCAGTCTATTTGATTACATAGAGATTATTACATGGATGCTTTAGGGTCTATCTAGAGAGTATTATCCGCATGGGTCTATGACCTCGTCGACCAAAAATCTAGCCAATTCCTCTTGGATTGCTAGTAGGCGGTCCTGTGGTAGGAGCTTGTCCCGTATCGCGTCCAACTATAAAGAAGGAGATCATATCAATTAGACTTAACACAACTTATTGTAGTAAAAATAAAGGGTTAATATATTGTTTACTTACTCGAACAGTTTCCAAGGGCTTCTTAGTAGTGATGTGAATGAACTCGCAAACATAGAATCCACATACATTAGTCCCCCGTGTCTACCTCACGCACTTTACAAGAATAGAATCAATCAAATAATAACTCTAGCATGATAAATGCACAGAAACTAGAATTAAAGAGATGCGCGGACCTAGTTCGTACTAACTACCGGGATCAGTTTAAAAATCAGCTCCTCACGCCATTGACCGCAGACCTTGTTCTTAAACCGTGTACAAACACTACCTGACATGGGTAGACCCTACAGGTACTCGAGTTCGGTATATATGGTCCAGATACGGCGGAAGCCCATGGCATTGCCAAGGCCCAAATGGAGAATTCGAGTGGCCCACGGACTCTCGATTTCTTGCGAGACAAGAAGCTTAAGATAGAAAGTTTAAAGGGAAAACCGTAATCTGTAACCGACTCGACCTGCCACCCGAGACCTAGCCTATCTATATAAAGGCTAGGAGGAGGCTGCGAGGAGGACACACGCAACCCTAGTTTCCACAACTCTCGCCAGATTGCATCTACGCGCCCCTGTAATCTTCAATTCCTTCGTTAATTCCAAGAGCAGACAAGCAGAAGTAGGGACCTCTACGAGGCCTGAACCTGGATAAAACTTGTGTCCCTGTGTGCTTTTTTGCTAGCCGACTGATGCCTCCAGCGCTCCCTCCTTCTCCAAAATCCAAGCCCATAATAATGGGCATTGACGAGTTAAACCCTCGTCAATTGGCGCCGTCTGTTGGAATTGGGAGTGCTGATGTCGCGGCTTCTTCGGCCCCATCAACCGCGATCTACAACTCCGCAACATCGTATATTCGCCAGCTCTTCGGTGTGTTCGACTTCACCGTCCACATGCCTGCCACTCGCCCGACTTTCGAGTCCGTGGGCGATGGAATCAGTCTGGAGATTGGGAGCTTCCGCTTCCAGGTTGGTCAGATGGGCATGCTTCGCATGCCTGACCAGCCGACGGCACCCGCGATTGCTCCATCATCGTGGTTCCCGCCACCAATCGGCACCCTCAGCAAGCTCAACGCCTCAACAACAGCTGGGAGTACGGATAGCGACAGCTATCACGGATCCGATCTGGGTGACCTGGCCACTGAAGACGGATCCTACGGCTCTGGATCTGAAAGTTGCGGGAGCAACCACTTCATGTGCGCAGTCATCAACGCAGGCGACACTATCGCTAATCGCGAAAATGTTGGCCCCGGATCTGGCACCGGACCGCCCAACGACACTGGACCACCCAACGGCAGCACGCCCAATGGCAGCCCCACCAACGGTGGCAACGGCGCACCCGTCAACAATGGAGCGGCAGGAGAACCGCCTATCATAGTGAATGAGCACACGGGGGAGCGCGTGGTGATCAAGCTCAACGACAAAGAATGGGCCCACTATTGAGAAGCTTTGCGAGGCAATCCTCTGCCTCATAATTCCCCGCAAGACATGCTGATGGGATACCATTGGCTACTGAAGGAGGAGTATAGACGCCAGCTACATGCAATCGCGCAACTAGAAGCCGCGTAAAAAGGCGCCGGATGAGTCATTCGATTTGCCTAAACTTTTCACTTCTTCCAACATCTGCAGATCGAATTTATTTATCACCAAATGTTAGAAACAGACTTTCCTATTTGAAAGCTACTAATTTTCTTTAATATGTTAAACTGTGTATCATTGAAAACTTGTAATTGTGTAGGTCATCATGTGGTTTGTGGATGTTAAACTTCATGAAGTACTGGACAGGAAATTTTTTGTCTGACATTTTTTATCAGGTATATTTCGCTCCATGGTTAAATATTGTACATATTTATTAGTTCAAGAACTAATTATGATTTTTTTATAGGTTCATATGACAAATTTTAGGACAAAGTTGGCTATAATTTTGATTGACTCAGAATTTAATAATGAATATGTGAGAAACCTAAATTTGGATGTTAAGGAAATCAAAACAGACCCCACGGATTTTATGATGTTGGATGGTCCACTTCAGAAGACCAAATTATCAAACTCATCATCAAAGGTTGAGTTCGTTTTGCCATCACATGTTCCTTTACTTCCCGCCAACTCAACAAACACTGACTTAACGAGACCATCAGGTGTTGAGTACATCTCGCAACCATTTATCTTGTCGCCGTTTGTCAATGCAACTGATGATGACTTAATAGACGAACTTTCCTTGTGCATCAGCATGGTTGATGATGTCACTTCACTCGAGTAAGCATATTTTTCCAATTCATTTTGAGTCCTTAGAAGCTACTCTTGTGTCTCTGCAATTGACGGAATTTTGATTTCACATGAGAGAATGGGTGAAAAGATCCAATCCTTATCCAATTAGTTTAAATTTGAGACAACTAAGGAAAATATTAAAGATGGATGAATACATGGAAGTTGATTGCTTTAACATGGTCGTGCGGATACTAGCGTGCCACAACATTCAGCTTGTTAGAGACACTCCGGTTCACTATATGGATCTAAACTTTTGCGTAAGTTACCACAATCGCATACTGCATTTTTACACATAATACTACTAATGTTTTCTTATTTTTATTTTAGTCGATGACCCACTATGCACGTGACCCAAACAGTCGTGAAAATCTGGACGTTGCTAGGTTCGAACAATTGTTTGCTAGCTGGCATGATAGCAATGAGTACCATATCTCAGAATGCAACACGGTAAGTTTTTAATTCTTCATTACTGAGAGTGGTTTATTTGGTATTATACTTACATATTGGTGTCATTGCAGATTTTATTGCCTTGGGATGTTCCAATTGTTTGTATTGGATCAAAATAAAAAAGTTGTCTGTATTTTGGACCCGCTACCAATACCTAATTTGGGAAGAATATACTTAAAACCATTGTCAACAATCTAAACCTTGCACTCCAAGGTGCAAACCCGGCATTGAAGGAAAACATCACTAAATGGGGATGCAAAGTTCCAATTGTTCCATCAAACTCATATGGGTATGTATCCCGTCAATGTATTACACTCTTAATTGATTCATTCAAGGCATAATGTAACATTTCATACATGCAGTCCTATATCAGGTTATTTAGTTTTCAATTTCATGCACTCCTGGGATGATGGAGTTCTACATTTTCCAATACCCGAGGTGAGTATTTACACCATGCCCATTTGTATATAAGATGCACATGTTTTTTAAATAATGATTTATAATGCATATGTAGGATAATATTGAACTGAGAAGGCGGTTTTTTGGTTCATATTTTGAAGTACGAAGAAAATGAGGCTCTAAATAATATCATGTCAATGGAGCGAAGCATTATAGAGCGTATAAAAAGATGGACCTTCAAGAGATAAACATCATCAAATAATAAAGTAGAACATTCAGGCAAGAGGAGTTAGAGAGTTGATGCATTGGGCTTGCCGACTTCAGATGAAGTATTGTATTATTCCTTGTTAGTTCTTGATTTATTTTCCTAGAGTGTTACTTGAGTGCTACTGTACTTCCGTCACACTACACACATACACATGAAAGATTGTGAAGACATCTGTTATAATCATTCTAATCCTCGGCAAAACTAGAGCATAGGAAATAGCATTTGTTAGTAGGGATGATGTATTCCTATTACCTCTTTCACATGTATTTTGATCAAAATTTATTGGGTTCCACGTGATCTTGTCTGTAAGGCTCTCGGACCTAATCTTATCCATGCCTGCAAATTAGAGCAACAAAATACCCAAATTAGTGAAATTCTCATCTCTATCTCTATCTCTACTACTTATAAAAGAGCAAACAAGAACTTCTCTACACGCACCCATCGACAATCCCTACAGCCCAAAGAACATATGCATTCTCACCCTGCCAGGTAACACCCCATGCAATTTCACACCTTATAATCGAAAATAAGAAGACAATTCCATATACATGAACTAAATTAATATTGTTTATCTCATGAACATAGGAATGCCTTCACCGATATTTGTCTTAGTATGAATACCTGATACCTTAACTTCTACACGCTGCTGACTTAATCACAACAATTTTACCCTAATCAAGATGAACAAGACACAAAAAGTGAAATCTTAGTTTCTCATGGAACCAAAGCTGGTGCAATATTTAGTTCACTAGAAGTTCTCAAAGAAGACAACATGAAGTGTGCAAAATGTGTACCATCTTTCAAAACATACATTACCAACAAGTTAAACTGGTTGGATCATGGTTGCAATGGTTCAAGTTGCAAGTGTGTTTTTCTAACTGATCATGATAATGCTTTTATGATAGATTATAAGACGTGTGTTGCACATGGCTTACTTCAGAATCAAGATCTCAAAGTGTTGTTCAAATCTGGCACTCAAACTACATAAATAAAAAACAGTAAAGTTGCAGCTTAATACCTTCATAAAGATTCTATCCCTGGTCAAGATAACAACTGTACGGCCTCACAGTGCTGCTGGACATGTGAGCCAACTCCCCAAATACGTTGTCCCAGATCGATGCCATCGATGCATCCTGATGTTACATACCTCGACAAACATAGCCACACCAGAACTGGCACACCATCCTGCTTATCAAGCACCACCACCAACAATAATTAAGTTCACACAATGATATAAAGAGACAAGAGAACCAAAAATGTTGATTGATTTCTACACCCACATCATGCTCGCAAGTGGATCAAATTGCTTGATGCATAAGGTCCCATATAGTGAGACTTTGATCAACATTCCCTGTATTCACCATGTTGTACCTGCAGAAAACAGGGGCGAAACAGGCCAGGTCGATAAGAGGTCTATGTGCATTGTGCAAGACAGGAGTCCAATCTTTTGATTTTTTTGAATTGTACTTTAGGCTTTATGTGGCTGCATGGAGTCGAAACATATTAGCTGTTCAGTTCATATATGTCAGGAGTCAAAGACTTTTGCTCCTACACCACAACTGGTTTCTGTTCTCAGGAAGGAAATGGCATGTGAACTTTGTAACCAATGGAAAAGCTTTACCTACAACAGCTAACCTACATCGGGTGTAATTCATTGATCGGTTGCTGGAGAGTCTGGCTAAGATAATGGTAAGCAAAGCTCAGGAAAGCCAACCATTTGACTGGTACTACGGAGAGGTCAACTAATCTAGAGATGAAAAAGTGAAAATCAATGGCAATCCCTTTGTCCATCTATTCCCCAGAGCTATAACCAGCAGTCAACCGATCAACACTATTTTTTCCAACGGAGTGGTACTACTATTTTCCAATAATCCCAATTCAGTTATTCCATTGCTACCAGAGTATAGCTACTGTAACATAAACAACGGAATATTTTGAGATGAATCTAGCAGAATCAATACAAGAAGGGCGACGAATTACCACTCGAGAGCGACGTGGAGTGGGGCATCGACCGAGCATGCCATACTTGGGCCGCTCGGGGAGGCCCGCAACATGGCTAATCCGTTGGAGTGGGGAGTCCTTCGTCGGCGTCACTTTCGTGCGGGAGTCGGAAGGAGGAAGGCGGCGCTATGGATCCCTCCAACGTGCGCGCGGCCGGATGATGCATGGTCAGCGCCTTCGCCGACGCCTAGCTGAAGGTCGCTTCGCCTGACACGAGCTTGCAGAGAGATCGGCGGCAAGGCAGGGGAAGGGCCGGTCATCGCTGCCAGAAAGGCAGGGGAAGGGCCGATCGGCGGCGAAGGAGAGCCAGGGAGACGCGGTCCTGTTTTTTTTCTTTGACAAAGGCCGTGTACTGTGACGCCGACCTCATATACCAGTAAATTTAGCAAACGTAGCACCGTGCACATCCCATTTGCTTTTAATTTTTAACTAGCATGGTGGCCCTCGCAAATGCGAGGGCAGTCCTTAAATGTGCTAAAAAAAATCGTTAAATAAACCTATACTTTCATACATGCTTTATTTGATGCTATATTAGTGCATGGAGAAATAGCTGATTATTAGGATATTGCAAAATGGAACTTGGTTATAGTTACTTATATCTATTAACCATGGACTATTATAAGGAATAACCAATAGATTAATGGTTGGATGATGTTCTAGGAATTATAAAGATATTAATTGTTGCGTCCTAATGATAAGGTTCAAGAGATCAATATGTCTATAAAAATTTGATCTTGCTACCGGAACAAATATTATTCTTGGCGGGTAGAGAAATGAGCATTTTCACTATATCCTGTACAAATCATGTTCTTACCCCATTTACTCCTTGATTTGACATACTCGATACCCTCAATCTGAATTAGAATATGTGACATTTTCCATAAACATTGATTGTAACATATAACTTTGACTTTCTTATAAATATGTTCTATAAAGTAAAATGTTAAGTAAGAAATGTTATGACCAACATTAATCTTTTATGGCGTCGAGAATCCAAAATCATATTATATTTGACTACATATTTATTGGAACTAATAATAAAATGTGGAGCTCAAATTTATTGTTTTTCTTGGAACGAAATATGGTATAAATCTTAGTTATTTGTTGTAAACTCTATGTTAACTCAGTGGTTTTGTTGGTGTGTCCTTGTGCTTAACTTAGTAAATGTGATGTTTCTCATATAATTGGGTCAACTATATACATAGTGAAATGTGTTACCACTTTGGCCAATATAAAAAACTATAGAGTATCAAGCAATTGTTGTAAATAAGCACAAATTTTCGTCACCTCTTTCTCATGTAGTGTAAAACCTGAAAAAATGTTGCACATATGGGATAATGCCAACCAAATCACTATCAAACTTAATATGCCTACCCTATATTGCCGTAAATAGAACATAAAATTTTAAGTCACAATCATAAATGTCAGAAGATTATGTGTTTCATCATTATTTCCATGGTTAATATTGCAATATGTAAGGACTTCATTATCCATATGTTAAACATTCAACATTATTCCTATCATAAAATTAAGATGTCCAGTGATGAAACCATTATCTCCTTTCATTACTTTCACCTTCAACAACCATTTTGGTGTGTGGAGGTGAATATACGTGTAAGTTTGTAGGAAAAGATTTAGACATATGACATATTTAAGCACTGGATATCTATCTATAATAAAATTAAGGTATCTAACTGGAAGAATAATTGTCGAGCGCTTCAAGCTATGTGGGATCATTCATCTTTAACAACCAAACATCTCTCTCTCTCTCTCTCTCTCTCTCTCTCTCTCTCTCTCTCTCTCAAACATGAAGAGTTCAGCCGTGAATGCTCAAACAAAACTACCTTATTATTAATTTCAATTTTGATTGCTTATTTTTTAGGAATGCACTATTACACCTTTATGCGTCAATAAGACTAAAATACATCCATTTAAATCTTATTAGTCCACCTAACACCCAACGTTATATTATGATCATTCACCAATTAGCCCGTTTTGCTCTCGGAATATGTGTAATCCCTCCGGTTCTTCATGTGTGGTATTTATAATTGTACCAATCAGTCCATTTTGCTCTCGGAATATGCAATCCCTCCGATTATTCATTTGTGATATTTCTATAATTGTACACCTTGCGTCAAGGGATAGTATTTTGTTCATTTTTGGCTTTCGAGGGTTAAGCATAAATTGTATGTTAGAAAATTACAGCCTCAAATATTTTTTTGTCTTTCATATATCCGAAGTAGCTATAATAGGAAAAGTTAAAGATTAATCAAAGTCATAAATATCTAGAGATCCAGTGTTGCGTTCTCGACCAAGTAAAAAAAATATGAACCAATCAAAAGAAATCACAGTAGTACCAATTTGTCTAACTCTAATCTCTTCGTTGCGTATGTGGACAAAGTCATCGTCATGCAGTCAAGTTACATGCACTTCTGCTCATGCATGCCGTAAGTTGAATGCATGTGGTGGATTCCGTTGCTTGGACTTCGGCAATTGCTATTAGCTGGTGTAGAGAAACGAAAAAAATGTTGTAGCAGGTAGAGTACTCCGAAACTACGATATATCTTACCTAAAATAAAGAAAAGATGACTGTACGCATGTAGAGTCCTCTAAAAATAGGACATATCTTACCAGACACCTTCTATCTGCTCGGGACCTCTTTCTTTTTTGAGGGAGATGTACGGTAAGTCTCTTCATGCTGGATACACCGGTATGGATCGTGTCAAACGGCACTACACAATATATATGTAAATATATTTACGTAATATTGTTAAATCGTGGCCACATATTTTAGATCTAACCGTCTACACAATTTAGATGATGTGGATCAACCTGGTGTCTCGAAAAACATCCTTATATTGCTTTTAGTATATAATAGATTTGGAACTATTAAGTTTTTTGATAAAAAATTCAACTGATTATATTGTGAAATATTTTCTAAAAAATCGTAATCACGTAGGTGATTTTGGGTTTGTAGATAAACTCAATGGTTCATGATGAGAGGAGCGTTTTGGCACCTAGGAATATATGCTCGCTTTATTTAAAATACATTTTAATCACGTTTTAAAGTGTTAAAAATTATGGGGAAAATGTCATGTGCTCACCTCATCGTGTTATACGCGCACAAAGTTGTTCTACAGAAACTAGACCTTTGTTTTAGCCGGTGTTAAAAAGACAAATTTTGGTGCTAAATAAAAGCTTTGCACAGATTTTTTTTTGTCCTTTTACGGGCCACACAAAACAATGCTTTTGCAAAAATTTCGTACACGCATGGAATGTGGACCGTGAGACCGCTCTGTGTGGCTCGATAAACACAAATACACATCACTCAACTCGGTTAAAAATAAATACTGCCTCTATCTAAAAATAAGTGACTTGGTTTTGTTTAGATTCGCATGTATGCATATACTAAGACAGTCTAGATGCATGTAAATCTAGACATATCTAAATCAGCTATTTCAGAACAGAAGGAGACGAATTTAAAAGGCATTGTTATGTTTTAGAGACGTGCGTTGCACGTGCACGCTTACTAGTTGTTAGAAAGTTTGGAGGGGATCTGAAGCGGGTTTACAGGAAAAAAAATATAAACAGGAAAACATGAAAAAAAATCAGCCACAAAAACCATCAATTTCTGATGTCCGCAAGCTAGCCACCCAAGAAAAAAAATCAGTTTCACTGGGTCTTCCGTTGTGACTTGTGAGCCACCACTCTGACAGTGACATAATGGTGCCCTGAGGCTCCAAGACGGCCGGCAGTTGGCAGTAATGAAGAACGGCCTTTCATTTCAGTCTAGTGAAATGGCAATTGCCTGGAAGGTGTGTCGCGGTTTTCATGCTCTTTTCGGCAGAGTAGGAAAATTGGGTTGCAAGGGCAGCCCCTCCTGCACAAATTATCTACTGTCAGACACTTTCCAACCATAGCAAGCCAAGAGAAGATTTTGCCCCTTTGAATTGAATTCTGTAAGAATTGAATTCTCTAAGCCGATGCGACGTGAACACGCCGTCTTCTATCCATGTTCACGTGACCGAATCAAGACCACATCATGTGTGACGTGAACCTGATCCATAAGCTTCCATAAATCTACATATTGGAAAAAAATAGCTCCAATGGGCAGAGATCTAAGGAAATACCTCGTCCATTTGATGTTAGAATTCCTTATTTGACAGTAAGTTTTCCTCTGCAGACTACGAAGAAATCTAGCTCACGATAACACAATATCTATCCCTGTAACCTAGAATCGGTCCACAACTTCATCCTATAGCCATCTCCAAGGTTGAAGGTAACCGAGGAATTAAAAAGGGTGTGTAGTCTCGCGTCGAATAGTATGGGTTTACCTTGGACCCTTGCCTAGGTTTAGCGGGTCTGTCCATAGCTGTCACATCCATCTGCGGAATGAGAGCGGCATGCAGACGGTCTTCTAGCTGAGGAAGTTCCAGCCCTTCACCTTGGTGTAGTTTTTTTCATAAAAAGGCGATATCGCCTAGCTTTAAATTAATAAAGGCCATGCGGATCAGAGTTACAAGATGCTGCAATATCAGATTATAAAACATCGAATAGAAACAAGCAAAAGAAATATAAGCAAGACACACGGCTTGATCGCTGAGATCCTCATCCACCAAAGTAGAGAACAACGGAAAGCCAGAAAGGATTGGACTCAAAGGACACAGCTGTCGAGGATAATCGTGCCATCGCCTTCTCCAATTTGGCTGAAATATGTTGTAAAATCTTCCGTCTCTGCCGCCAAAGAAGACCCCTGTCCTCTCGCCCTGTATCAAAGGGCGCCGCACCATAGACCGGCAAAGTTGCTCACCCTGAGCTCAGACGGAGGCAGCGGCAGACCCAGGTTCCTTATAGCCTGGGCAGTTGCCGGGCTTGCGGCCGGCCGGCGCAGCTTATATTGATGCTATTTGACTAAAATTTAGCTTATTAAGCCTTTAAATTTACTATTTGCCAAGGCTTCACAATATCCTTGGGTCCGCAACCGGACGGAGGTAACAACACAACTTCTACAAATCATCATCAGGACTGACCACCTTACCAAGCGAACCTCACCGGAAGACACCACCACTTCGCCGCCCTCGTCTTGTCTACTTGACCTTGACGTAAGCATCAGGAGCGACTTAGAAATCACTAACTAAATTTATACAACATGTATTTTGGGTGAGAGGAAGTTATCACTTCAGTGCATGCACATCGTGTATGTGCCACACAGCCTCAATACTAGTCGCTCCACTTGATCTGCAATATAGGCTAGCTTAGTCTTTGTGTCAGACTAATATTTTTATGTTTAACCAACAATATAAAACTAATTAGAAGCATAAACAAATCTAATTACGAAAAGAAGCAACATTGAATTGATGCTATTAGTTTTTGTTAGGAAATATACTAATCTCACAATTTTATTTACTTAAAAAAAAATTATGAAATAGTTCATTGCTCTTTCTAAATATCAATATCCTAAAGTCATGTTCATGCATGAACGTATACGAACCATCATGCGTGCATGGAGGAATGTATTATGCATGATTCATGGCCATTGATTTCGCATAGCTAAAGCATGAATACCAAACCAACAGTTGGGTCTATAAATTGATGTAGTATCAACACCGCTAGTGAATCAGTTCGCAGAACATATCGTGGGATACATATGAACAAAATTTCCAGTCATACATATATGTACAAAGACCTGCCATGAGATATTAGAATATAACTGATGGATTAGATTAAGCTTGTCTAGGATCTTGTTTATGCGACTGAGACATGCCCCACAAGTGTATGGAATTCCATGGTCAGCCTGCCTGCATAGGATTACATAATTCATGACGCTGATATAATAAGCCGTGGGCGCGGAGATATGATGACATGCACCTGCTTGGGTTCACCAATAACATCCACAAATTGATGAGTCGCCAATGTTGCTAAGTACCAGGTTGCTCCTAGTCCTATACCAGTGTGGTCAGCTCATGTGAGCAAAGCTGACTATTAGACGCCCAACTTTGGCAGGCTTTTGCTGATATAAAATAAAAATCTTGTAGGTGTGCGGTTTGGTACAAAGTTAATCGGCATGTCCTGTGAAACCAGTGGTCTTTTCAATTCACTATATTATTATTTTCGTCCAATATTCCGGAAGTAATTTGTAGACATGAAATACTACATGTTAGCTTCCGTAGATGCAGAAGGGTTGAGCTGTGAATTTCGTCTTTGGAGTGCCCAGGTACTACACGTGTATCAGGTTGTTTGTTAATTTATTTATGGTGCTGATCTTTTTTGAAGAAAGGGCAGTTACAAAGTTCGTAGGGGATCTGGACTGGGTTTACAGGAAAACAAACATAAAATACATACTGAAAACATGAAAAAAAATCTCGACCCGAGGATGGTTTTGAGATTGATACGGACGGCCCTGGAACCTCGCTGAAAAATCCACTTCTTACCTCCTTCCACTTTCCAAGCACAGGAAGCCAAGAGAAGATTTTGCATCTTAGCTTAGTCTTGGATTTCCGGATTAAGATCTTTGTTCCCGGTCGTGTAAACCGATGCAACCGTGAACACGCCGTCTTGTTTCCATCTCCACATGACTGAATCAGGAATATCGGGGGCTAAGATCAACCGGATCCATTAGCTGCCATCAATCCACAAATTAGAAAACAGCTGCAATTGGCAGAGGTCTACGGAAAATGCCTCGTCCATTTGTTGTCAGAGATTGCTTCTTTGACGGCAATTTTCGTCATGTCGGGTTGTGAACAGAACTGGCACGCAACCACACAAACTGAATCCCTGGAACCAAGAATCGGTCCAAAACTTGATCCTATCGCCATCCCTGAAGGTAACGTATGCATTAAAGCATTCATGCACTCTCGCGTCAATTTCTTAGGGTAGCCCTTGCCATGGTTTAGCCGGGCCTGTCCATTACTGCCGCATCCATTCTACAATGAAGATCCACGCTATGAGCCTGCTTGTTGTGAATTCCCATACCGCCGAACCAGAGGGGCCTGCAGACGGTTCCAAGCGACGACATACTCCCTCCGTCCCAAAATAAGTGACTTCACTAGTACTATTTACCACGGTTGCCACCTCTTTATATTCCCCAAAGGAACGCTCGATTGCCTTGTGCAACCAGTACGGTAGCTTAAGCACTAGCATTTAGAACACCGGCATCACCCAGAGGACAGGCGATCTCCCGAACACAAGTGCAGGTGCTTCCAGCCCTAAGCGAGCGATTACCGATTGCATGTATGGGAAGGATGGCGATTTTGAATTCCCACGGCGACTCTCTCTCCTCGCATCTCATGGCAAGCTCGTCGCCTCATGGCGAAGCCGGCTACCTTGGCATCGCCCCTAGTGCGCGGATCTCCATTCTTGGCCATAACGACCAATAACCATGGTGACACCCGATACTCGGCCCAAGGACATGCGCCTGCTTGATGCACCGCAAGTGGCATCCACCAACATCCTGCGCCTCAAATCGCGCGGCCGTGCGCAAACACTAGCACCCCGTCGCGATCGGCATCCACGACGAACCAGGCCGCGGCACGACGCCCAGGCCATCAAGGCGCGGGTGGCCGGGAGATCTGGCGCACTCCTTCAATCCCTGTGTCCTCCAAGGTTAGCGGTTAGGACTGGCAAGTATGGCTACGGCGGTACCCCGCGCCGCCTCCCCGAGCAAGGCGACTGGGTGTCCCCTGCTCGACCCCCTTCCAGCGTCCTCTCCCCCTCGACCTCCTCCCCTTTCGCCGCTGCCGCGGGGCATTTCCCTTGCAGGGCCATGGCAGAGCCGGCGGTGGCGGGCTCCTCCAGTTCCCGTGGGCTGGCGGCGCAGTTCGGGGGCGTGCGGTGCATCTAGGCCAGCAATGGCTCCGGCGTGGTACCGGGTGGCGAGGTCGCGGTGCTGCGGCCCTTGCTGCAGAGCGGCGCTGTGGCTAGCGGTGGAGCCCTCCTGGCCCACATCTGGGCCCATTACAGATCCATCAGGGTTTGGGTGGACTAGGCCAGGGCCTGCTTACGTTGACTCCAGCGGAGCAAGGAGTAGCTCGGGCTTGGGGTGGTGTTGACGGCAACATGCCCGCTGCACATATGTGTCTGGAGCATCACTAGACCGATTTGGGCTCGACCGAGCCGAATAGGCCTGGTTTGGTCGGAATGATGTGTCTGGTCAGTTACTGCAATTAGCGGTAGAGGTTGTTCCCTCCCGCATGGGTGTTGTACTACCGCTCCTCACTCTCGGCTGCCTCCTCTTGGTCTTGCAGGCATCGTGATGTTGGCCACGGTGAGAGGACAATGGTGTCTGCGAGATCATGGTGGCGCATGTTAGTGGACGACACGTTTGGTGTAGCGCGATGGATCGTCTGGGGTTGTGATTTTTTTGGGGGTCGGGAGAAATCCCTATCGGTGTGGTTGGCACCGATGCGGTGACGCCCTCGGGCGCCGATGTTCCTTCCTGAAGGGCGTCGTGTGTATGACTTCCCAACTTCCCCCACGCACAGGGGGAAACCCTAGGACTAGTCCTGGCAGCAGCGTTGTCGTCGTCCTATTCCTCCTTGAAGGTGTTGCTTGGTGTGCGGCAATTCTGAGTGCTAGGTGTGTGCTGGGAATCCTCTGGAGGTTGCAACGAGATTTTGAGTCGTCATTGTTTTCCTCGATCTGCCAGTTGTCGGCATTGTTTTCACTTTTCTTTCTCTTTCTTTCTTTTGGGCATGAGTGTGTTGCTTGCCCCATTAATGTTCTTGAAGTTGTATTGAGTGGTTTCTATATTAATATAGCGGGGCGAAATCCTATTTCGAGATGGATCGTCCTTGTCTTCTTGATACTTTTGGAATTTGATGGTGTAATCTTCGTCCTCTCTGGTTCAATGGAGGTGGTGCTCAAGGTAAGGATACCTTCTCTGAGCTCTGCTCGTTTACCTGGTAATGAATAGAGCTGGGTGATGTCGATGCTTTTTTGCTATGACACTTTCTATATGATTAAACAGTTCAGTGTTTACTCATTTACTTGCTTATTGAATCGTTAATTTGGGGATAGAAAAAGGATGTCCTGGTAGTCTGTTATTCAGATTGTGATTTTAGGCTTTTTGCTCGTAACAATGACACAAGGTCTGGTTTTAACTGACTTGATATTCTGGTACAGATCAGGTTATGGTTGATGCAAGCCTATGCTCCTTCCAAGTTCATTTTTTGGGCGCAGCTTCAATGATGCTACAGGTTTCATTGTTGATGTAAGAAAAGAAATATCTCCTATATCTGTGTTGTTTTTTCCAGAGACGAAGCATTCTAGATTAAGGTCACATGTAATTTCTTTTAATAGGTTCCAGATTATTATTACCTTTTCTGTTCAGCTTAGTTATAACACCACGATTGTAAATGGGTACCAAATGTTGTGCTTTCTACTACTCCCTTGACCCATATTAGTTGACTTAGATTTGTCTAAATACGAATGTATCGAGACAAGTTTTAGTACTAGATACATCCGTATTTAGACAAATTCGAGTCAACTAATATGGGTCGGAGGGCGTACAATAAAGTTAATACTATCCTTGAATGTTATTCAGTATATACGTGAATCATTTCCAGCTAGCACAACCTATGTTTGCACTTAGTTCTGCATAAGGCCTTGTTTACTTCTCTCGTATTTTTATCCACTGTAGTTGTGGGGATATACGGGATTTGGTGTTCACCCAATACTCTTCAATCCCCGCAAATACCCTTCCCCAAAAATACTTTACCATGTACGAGAGTTTTTAATCTAGACAAAAATAAGAAGGATTTGCGGGGATATCCCGGGATTATCCCGGGGCTTGCCGGTGCTCCCTTCTGGATGAATCCATTTGCGCGGTGCATTGATGTCCTGGTGGTTCATTCATTTCCAGGGGAGTTCTAACTTGCATCCATTATGAGATTGCTGCTGATTTGGTCACATGAATTCAGGAACAGCCATTAAGGAAGAGGTTATTCAGCTGGGGGATCAAAATCCTATTCTTACGGACTGGCCTGATTGGTCGACGACCACCTTATGAAAAGCCTAACTCGCTCGCCTACCAGAAATGAGTAGGCGAGGCACTTCTTTTTTTCTTTGACCGACTAGACGAAGGAGATATTCATTCCATTCAGGCAGGTGAGGAAGGGCGGCGTCGGCTTGACCCTGTCTTCTCTCTTGGTCGGGTCGGTGGCTAAGTTTCTCATTCAGTGGTGAGGTGCTGCCAACGGAATCTATAATAATTTGATACTAGGTCAACTATACCATCGGACTTGTAAGAACATGTAAAATGTACCACACGAGGTTGTACCAGCTGTGTGCAGTCCTCCGGCACGGGTTAAGTGTCCTGCATAGATCTTCCCCTCTCTCCCAAAGAAGAGATGTTCGCTTCATAGCCTTCTCTTCCGAGATAAACCCTACAAAGGATCCTAATCGTGCTATCCTCTTTTCTTTTTTTAATCCTTTTCTCCTTTTACTTTTCTATTTGCTCCTTCTATTGTAACATCATATCATGATCTGTATGATGTTTGTGTATTTGTTATTTTGAGGTCTGTGTATTTGTTATCTTGAATATGGTGTGTTCAAGCCTGCTACCTTTGAGTGATACTCTTGTCTAAACTGAATAATGTTAGCTGTAGTTGCGGTTTTCAATCAGACTGCTGAAAAATGATTGTTACACTAAATGTCCCATGGAGTAAATGATATAAATGGAGTTTTCTGCACCCATTTTGATATATGTGGCATCATAGACATAGACACGATCTCGAAGATAAAATTTTGACAAATTTTTGTTACCCGTGAGCCATAGGCATAGGAATGTTACACTCAATGAAATGTTCCTTTCAAATTGTGTGTGATAGTTGAAAATACTCAAACTACTTTTTTTAAGAATCCCTTGGCCAAAGCTCCAATATGGTTGAAATTTTGGGACTTTACATTGATCGGAATTTATCAAGATTAATTTGGAAAATTTAAAGCATGATATGTTTGGAAAAACAACATACTTGAAGCAAAAATAAATAAACCATATTTACAACACTTCCATAATAGATTTTTTTTGTTCCCGAAGTAGCAGTGTAGTTGTTCGGGTGCATTCATTAGTTTATATACTTATTAGTTTCCATAGCCCAAAGTTCCTTATGCAGCCGGTTGGACATCCCGATTGGGAAAAAAATCCACTATATGATCTCTCCTATCCATCTCGGTGTTTCAAGTAGACTATTGCTTTTCACCGGCCATCCAGTCAAATCATTTTTTGCAACCCCCTCCACATGGGTTTTTTTTTTGTTTGTTGACCAAATATCGGACGCATTTTCCTAGTATTGCATTGGAGCCGGCGCGAGCATGACATCGCAGCGGCCGCTCCCGGTAACAACACATACTAGTGATGTTTCCAAAACGTGGGACGCTACATCTAAAATATAGTGGTAGCATTCCCTAAAGGCCCCACGATACCAGTATGTAACGTCGAGGCACTGACGTGGGCTTCACATACTGCTACGTAGCACATGTATCGTTTGCCTTTCTATAGGGTGCCACTTTTGGGGCTCGCTAACGACTATGCTCCTATAGCCAATTTTCTAATAGTGGGAGCTCAACCCCTGCCGTAATTATAGCACGTGCTTAACTGTAGGTTCAGTGAGATATCCTACATCTATGAATCTCAACAATTTTATGAATCTCAACAAATTTACTCTCTAATGTTTCAATCTTAAAAAAAGATGAAACAGTGCTAGGACGACTAGACAGTTTTTTGATATAGTACAAGCGGGTCAGCGTGAGAATTCCGAAAATTCAACCATGACAAGGATCAAACTCCGGTCGTTGGGATGCGCCAACTGCGACCGAACCACTAGGCTATTGCCTCGTTCTCTAATGTTTTAATATTATAATAGATATATGACCTTAAACATGTAAATTACATGCATGGTGATACTGACGTATAGACTATTATGTATGAAAACATGCACGGTCATGATTTTGCAAAGTGAAATTATGAATGAAGTTAACACATCACATGGTTCTATAAATTTCGGTGGTGTCTACTGAAACCATTCGCTGAATATGGCGATGTCTCAGCAAGTAGCTACCCTCGCAAACAATGAATTCCATATCATTTTCAAGACATAAGTATGATTTTAGATATTAGAGGATAACTGAGATATTTCACTGTGCTTGACCGGAAAGTAACTCATGTGGGATATGTGCTTGTTTCCTCAAGTCTCATGATCTGCCTAGAACAGAGTAGCGGTCTGACGTAATTAGGTGTATGGAAACACCAAGTCAGTATCTGCTGGCGGTGTAGAACGACCTACATGCTTTTCTGTTTTCCGTTCTGGGATACTTTTTGTGAAGTGCGAGGACAATGTTATAATTTATTTAACTGTTGTGATTCTCCTTATAATTGTAAGCCAACCAAGTTAATTAATGCAGTTGGGGAGTCGTTCGGGACCTTTCTTTGTTAAAAAAACATAAAATATGCAAGTTCCTGGTTCATTTCATAAGCGAAAGTCTATCTCATAGGCTGGAGTCCTCAGGGCCAGTCCTGAGATTCCGAAGGCCCAGGGTGAAATTAGAATCTAGGGCCCTATAGTTAGGCCCTGAACTTTTTTATTTAGAATGCTGCATATAAGGACATAAGTGTACACAACAGCAACATTTTTGAGCAAAACTTGCCTTGTCATCTCCTTGTCCTTTTTTATTTGATATGTTTGCGCAGTCTAGTTCTCAGTTAATTCCAAGAGATCATGCTAGTGATATGCTCGACACTAGCTTCATGTTCTTCAAGTCGTGGGCATACCAAAAATGTTTTGAACTGCCAACGACACGAAAAGTAATATTTTCTACTGTAGTCGGCTAACCTAACCTAACAATAAGATTCATAGATCAATTTCCATTACCATGCCGTAGGCCCGGCCGTCTTTGTTTGCTCCTTTTTTATCAATATAAAATGCAAAGTTTTTGCCTCGTTTCAAAATATCGTAAACTACCCATACTGTGAAACAGGGATCTTGAGTTGTTATTAGCAGTCCACTAAGATAGCTATAGTCAAGTCATGCTCATACATGAATGTAGACGAACCATCATGCATTGCATGGAGGAATGTGTCATGCATGATTCATGTCCATTAATTTTGCATAGCTAAAGCATGAATACCAAACCATCAGTTGGGTCTATAAATTGATGTAGTATCGAGACCACTCGTGAATCAGTTCGCAGAAGATATTGTGGGTTACACATGAACATATTTTCCGAGCATACACATATGTAGAAAGACTGGCCATGCGATATTAGAAGATAACTGATGGATTGGATTAAGCTTGTCTAGGACCTTGTTTACACGACGGAGACATGCCCCACAAGTGTATGGAATTCCATGGTCGGCTTGCCTGCATAGGATTACATAATTCATCACGCTGGTACAATCAGCCGTGGGAGAGGACATATGACGACATGCACCTGCTTGGGTTCACCAATAACATCCACAACTAGAGGGGTAGCTAGTGTTGCTAAGTACCATGTCGCTCCAAGTCCTATATGTATGTGGTCTGTTCGGGTGAGCTAAGCTGACTAATACACATCCAACTTTGGCAGGCTATTGCTAGTCTAAAGCAAATATTGTGGGGTACTGTGCAGTTTGGTGAAAAGTTAATCGGCACGACCTGTGAAACCTGTGGTCTTTTCAATTTCACTATGTTAGTACTTTTTTCTACTATTCTAGAAGTAATTTCTAGACATCTAGTAAATGATAGCTTGGGTAGATGCAGAAGGGTTGATCTATGAAATTCGTCGTTTGAGTGTCCAGGTACTACATGTTTATCATGTTCTTTGTCAATTTTTTCTACTGAACTTTCTTGTCGAAAAGGCTGGCAGTACCCTTTTTCATTGATATAAATACTACGGTTATATAGTTCTTGAAAAAATTGAAAAAAGGTGTCGGGCATGGCTCTGGAGAGGGGAAAACTCATGCAACGATGGTCACTGTGGATTCAACTGGGCCACTGTATGCAGACAATAACTATTTGGAGGCTTAGGGTTGCATGATCTCACAAAATTTAGGAGAGCCCTTTGCCTCAGATGGCTTTGGTTGGACTAGAAAAACCCTACCAGACCTTCTGTTGGATCACCTGTTCCCTGCGATGGAATTGGTAATGAATTGTCTGCCATGGATATGGAGATTACTCTAGGTGTGGCTCCATTGCAAAATTCTGGCATGATCGCTGGCTGCAGGGTTTGGCGCCACGAGATATCGCACCAAATCTCTTGGCAATTTCTTGTCGAAAGAACATATCTTTTTGGCAATAGCTAAATAATGAAACATGGCTGTTAGACCTTAGATATGGGTTATCTTCGGACATGATACAAGAACTTCTGACCCTTGCCCAACTTCTTGACGATGTTAGCTTGGAAGAAAACAGTGTGGATAGCATTCGGTGGCGGTTTGAAGAATCAAGAGAGTACTATGCGAAATCACCCTATCTTCTGCAGTTTGTTTTTTCCATATCCTCTGACTTTGACACCTCTATTTGGCAAGGCTGGGTGCCGGGAAAATATAAGTTCTGCATGTGGAACGCAAAGCTAGGACGAATTCTCATGGTGGATGCTCTGTAGCGTCGTGGATGGGAGAACAGTTATTTAATTTTGTTTCTCCGGTTTGGAGACACTATGCACCTTCTATAGGAATGAAAATACTCCCCTCCCGTGGCGCACCCCTGGGTGCCGCTGGGGGTCTCCCGATCCCGTTGTTGATACCTTCGATCCGAATTACGGATGTAGTGTAACTTCTTTTTCCCTAGTAGACCTAGGTTATCGAATCCTCGGGAAGCGAATGCGTAGTGAAGTTACTTTAACAGACCTTAGGAAGTTTTAGAATTCCTTTTGTCTTTTTACCGGACCAGTAGCTTGCGTCTTTTTGTTGTTGTTGATGATGGAGCGTTCAGTTTAACCTGTAGCTGTGCAAAACATCTGATGGAAATAAAAGATAGAAATAAAGTATGTGTATACTTGTTAGATCAAGATAAATTATATGTGGACAGTGCATCCATAATTGCTATTGCCTTCGCAACCGCTTATAGAAATAACCTACTAGTCTCATCCATAGAAGAAAGATAACTAATGATATGCATAGTGATGTCACCGTTAATCCCAAGCAAATCCCTTACATACAGCCGTACTATCCCTTCTATCACTGGGTTTCCCAACCTGCAGATCAGTCATCACTCATACTCCCTGTACCTGGCTCAAACCTCGGGGTCTTGGGTACATGACAAGTCCTTGAATTGAGGCAAGAGAGGATACAATAATGATCATGTCATACAAACTAATACACGATCCCATCCATGATAAACTACATGGACAATTGCTACATGGCTAGGCCGAAGCACATAACCCAAGGAGAATTACTCACACATAGAGATGAGATCAACAATCACAAACATTGTAATGAAAATCATAAGAATGATAGCAATAGTCTTACAATATCGCCAATCGGAAAAGAGATCTACTATTACAAGTGGTGGAATATGGCTATGGAGATGCAGAAGGGTTTGGAGATCTGGAGGCGGTTGGAGATCTATGGCAGAGACTTTTTGGCGAGGTCTGACTTGTTTTCTTGTCGCCCGAGGTTTCTTTATATAAGGGTCCCTGGACGAAAGTTGTTCTGTTTGACATAACGTTGGCGGCGCCAACTATACGACTGGTGCTATACGGTTGGAATTTTTGCTCCGGCCGTATAGTTGGTTGTTAAGGCGTCTGCCTCCGTTGTTCGGCTCCTAGTTTCTTCTGGTTATTGGAAATCTCGTATCTTTAACTTTAATATAGTGATTCCCTCATTTAAACGACATTATCTGCACAGGAAAAATACAAAAAGAAAGGATTGCATACCCCTCTGAATATTAGCATTAGTGGCAGGGTTTGGAGAGATATTTCATCAAGAATATTTTTAATATCCAGTTTAAATATAGACGTAGATGGCTATATTTTAGAGTCATCAACCTCCCCTAGCTTAAACTTGATCGTCCCGAGCAAGAAAACCAAAATCAAAAAGGTACTCAGCATTTAAACTGAAATAACAAGATGGCGATCTTACTCATGATTAGTAGTCTTGTGTTTCCTCCACTTCATAAATCTGAAAAACTTCAGCATAGATAGAGTAATGGAAAGTATATCATACGGGTTTCATGCATCCTTATAGCACAACAAAATTATTGTAAACATGAATGATTCAAATGAGTAAACTTTATTAGATGTAAAGTAATCAACTCATAGGCTGGCCTTTGAAGAGTAAAGTATAATCATGTAAATTAAGAGTGTGAGAGTTGTCATGAAAAGCATATATATTAGAGTATTTTAATTCTCCCACATCAATGAATCAAGACACTGCAAGCACTACTTTTCTATTCATTGTCCTTCAAGAATTTCAGTTTTCAAGTAATTAAGAGCATGCCAAAGAATTTTATTAGTTTATCGGGCTATGATGAACACTCGTGGCATCACTGAGGTTTTTGTTCCTTTTGCATAATGATTACTCATAATAACCAGAGGAGTGCTTCCATCATGATTACAGCTACCTGGAAGTGCCAAGAATCTTACCCACTATAGCATTACTGCTACAAGTGTTTAATCAACTCATAGCCGAAATCTAGGAGTTTCCTCCATGAAGATCGTTCGTAGGCCAGCAGAGTTTTTGGCATCCCATGAAGTTTGACACCCGTAAAGCTATATCATTCTTATGATTAATAAGTCAAACTTTGGCCTGCTCATAAAAACGGTTAAACATTAATTCAATCGAACAAATCCTTTTAAAGAGAGCTATCAAGTCAATTAATATTTTCAGTGGTGTTGAGTGTCTCTAGAAATAAACTTTCAAGACTAAGCACTACAACACCCAAGTCTTCAATTGTGAGACTTTTTCTTATTACAATTGTTTAGCAATTTTTAGATAAGACTTAGTTAATTACGAGAGCTGGAACAAAATGGGCCCAATTAAATACCCATGCAAACGACAATCTTAGTATGATACAAAGACTCACTCCACCAATATAATATCTCAACATTTACTACTAATTAGCATGGGTTTCTCAAACTTCAAAAGTGGGGAGTCATAAGGCATACCTCTCATGTTTGGTTCCACTTCTCTCTTCCTTTTTTTATTTGTTTTTTGGAAACTCGAAGTCGATCACTCTCCTACAAATATATGAACACCTAGAGGCGGAAAGAAAAGAGAGAGGGAAAATAAGGAAAAATGGAGAAATCTTTTTGTGATTTTTGAGAGCAGGAAATTAAAGAATAGAAAATTGGCGGCAAAGTTCGGCTAGAAAATCTCGAAAGCAAATAAAGAACTTAGAAAATAAAGTGTTGGGAAAACCAACACGAGAGCTTATAAACTCAAACAAAAACGCAACATCGAAATAAATAAAAGCAAATAAACACCAAATAAAGATATATGAGGAAACTTTCCCAAACTTAGGCTTTTGCAAGCCCTTCAAATCATTGTGGTGGCGAGAAAAAGTCTCTAGTTCGCAAATTGTCTAACATCTTTGAAAAATCCTCTCGTTGCATTCTTTCAACGTGATGTACCATACCAACTGCACGGTCGAACTCCGCCCTCTACGGTGTTGTACCGGGATCTGGCTTGCCATTGTGAGCCACCACTCTGCCAATAACAACACAACACCCTCCAAAATGGTCGGCAGTTGAAAGTAATAAAGAACGAGCTTTCATACCACTATAGTGAAAATGCAATTGTCCAGGAAGTGTGTCACGGTTTCAAGCTCTATTATGCACATCAGGAAAATTTTGTTGCAATGCTGGTTCATATTGGGAAAATTATCAATTGTCACACAATTTCCAAGCACAGAAAACCAAGAGAAGATTTTCTATCTTAGCGCAACGTCGAATCTCTAAATTAAGAACTCTGTTAACAGCTAGGTTGCCCCTTTGAACTGGATTTTGTAAGCCGGTGCAACGGTGAATACATCCTCTTATATCCATCTCTACGTGACGGAGGAACATCAGGGGTAAGGTGAACATGGTCCATGAGCTCGCATAAATAAATCTACAAATTGGAAATTAGCTGCAATGGGCAGAGATATAAGGTAATTGTGGATAATATTGATTCCCTAGTATATTCTGCTGTTTTGATTTGATCTTCATGGGGAATATATATAGACGTACAAATTTAGAGGTCAAGAAGCCTATGACTTAAAATACAAGATGATCTCTAAAGTCCTAACCAATCTCTAGTTATATACGTATGCTAACAGTAATGACTCGTCCATTTGCTGTTAGAATTACTTATTTGACAGTAAGCTTTCCTCTGGTGCAAGCTGCGAAGAGATCTAGCGCGCAATAACCCAATATGTATCCCTGGAACCTATAGTCGGTACACAACATGATCCTATCGCCATCCCCAAGCTTGAAGGTAATCGAGGAATTAAAAAAGGTGTGCACTCTTACGTTGAATGGTATGGGTTTCCCTCGGCAAGGTTTAGCGCGTCTATCCATAACTTCCACATCCATCTGCAACAAAGAGCCACGCCAATAGCTTGCAGGTTGTGAATTCCCAAGGGTGCAGAACGAGAGCGGCATGCAGACGGTCTTCCAACTGACGAGACATTTACAAACGGTGGCCGCCTCTTTATTGTCCACGTGGAACGCTCACAACATTTTGTTGATCGCCTTTTGTAGCCAGACTAGCAGCTTAGGTAGCAGCATTTAGAATATGGACATTGCTAAGAGAACATGCGGACCAGAATGAGGCGATTTCCCGTACACAGGTGGATGTACTTCAAGCCCTTGAAGTTGGTGTAGATTTTGTTTAGATAAAAAGGCAATAATGCCCGGCTTTAAATTCATAAATCCCCATGTGCCTTAGAGCTACAATATGCTGAAAGATCAGCTTACGAGACATCGAACAGAAACAAGCAATAGAAAAATAAGGAAGACACGTAGCTTGATTGTCGAGATCCTCATCCACCAGAGCAGATAACACCAGGAAAGCCAGAAACGATTGCACTTGAAGGAGACAAGCCGTCGTGGATAATCACGCCATCACCTGCTCCAGTTTGGCTGAACTGTGTTGTGAAATCTCCGTCTCTGCCGCCCAAGAGGACCCCTGGCTCGAAGGGAGCCACACCGTCAGCCCACAGAGTCGCTCACGCTGAGCTCAGACGGAGGAAACAACACGCGTCAACCACGAAGCATCATCAGGACTGACCAACACACGCGTGCTTGCTGGCGCCCACTCGGCACCTACCGCCGCCTGCTCATCACAGCTCTCACCCTTGGCGGCGTTAGACCGGGATTTGGCTTGCCGTTATGAGACACCACTCTGCCAATGACAGTAATCAAGCTGAGGCTCCAACAAGGCCGGCAGTTGACAGTAATCAAGAATGACATTTCATAGCAGTCTAGTGAAAGTGTAATTGGCTAGGAGGTGTATCAGGGTTTCAAGATTGTTGCAACGCCAGTCCTTCTTGTGCAACGCCAATCACTAATTAAATTTATACAACATGTATCTTGGGTCAGAGGAAGTTATCACTTCAGTGCATGCACATCGTGTATGAGCCAACAAGCCTCAATACTAGCCGCTACACTTGATTTGCAATATATGCTAGCTTAGTCTTTGAGTCAGACTGATATATTTATGCTTTACCATCAAAATAAAACTACTGACAAGCACAAACAAAACTAGTTACGAAAAGAAGCAACATTGAATTGATGCTATTAGTTTTGTTAGGAAACATACTAATCTCACAATCTTCTCTAGTTGAAAATATATATTACTATGAAATAGTTAATTGCTATTTCTAAAGATCAATATCTTAAACTACTCATACTGTGAATCCGGGATCCGGAGTTTTTATTAACGGTCCACTAAAATGCCTATAGGCAAGTCATGTTCATGCATGAACCGTGATTTATGGCCATTAATTTTGCATAGCTAAAGCATGAATACCAACCCATTAGTTGGTTCTATAAATTGATGTAGTATCGACACCACCCATGTATCAGTTCGCAGAACATATTGTGTGATACACATGAACACATTTTCTTGGCATATATGTATGCATAATGACTTGCCATGAGATATTAGAAGAAAACTTTCATGTTAAAGCTTTTTCCTTATCGGGCCTTGTTCTTCTTATCATCTCCATTCAACTAATTTCCAAACATATTCATAATATTGGAAGGTGAAGGAAAAATATTATAAGTAAAGTAAATCGTACACCAACTAATACGAGCAAAAAGGCATGAAATAAAAATATGTTCATCCGATTTCAAAGAATCACAAAAAACAACATTTTTTGCATCCATCCCAATTTCTTTTGGCAAGGTTGTCTTTAGTTAAAAGATCTTGACCTTTAATGGGATTTTTATTTTCCACATATATGATTGTAAAAATTTAGTAGGACCAATCAATTGATCTTGGTATCGAGATTTTCCAGTAGAAAACCCCTTGCTTCCAAGTAAATTGATCCTGATTATCATGATTCACCTAATTCACCTTTGCGTGTAGGCGTAAAGATAGCATCCTCAGGAAGAGCTTTGCAAAAATACCAATAAAACTGATTGCGTGGATGCGTCTGGGAGCATCGGCATCAGGCTCTTTTAGCACTAGAATTAGGATGTTTGAGTTGAGCTTATGTAGGTGCATAGTTTTCAGATGTTGAATTGCTTTAACGTCCTCGTGGATGTCCACACTGATCATGTCCTAGCATCTCTAAAGAAAAAAGGGCGGTGGATCCGTTTGGGCCTGGACTTTTAGTCGGGTCCCTAGCAAAAACTACTTCCTTGGTCTTCTCTAAGGTGAAGAGAAGGTTATGCTTGCCCACTTCAATCCCAGCAAAATTACAGGAGAAAGATCAGTAGTACTGACTAGTCCCTGAGTTGAAATAGTCCCAAAGAGCCGCATCTTTCCCTCCTAGCCTGTTACCACAGTAACAATGAAATTCGACTTGTGAAAGAAATGTTTTCTTCTCATCATAGCTTTGCACTAGAAAATACGGGTGTTTGCTTATACCTTATTGTTCCATTAAATTCTAGAGCATTGGCGCCAGACTGATCTTTGAATATCCGCGATAAAACTATTCATTTGGAGCCAGGATCGAAATTCGCTCTCTTCCGGGGATAGCGCACTGGAGTCCATGAACTTATCTAGACAGGAAATCATGGTGATTGCAATGGTATCACGAAGAACTTTTGCTGCGGTGTCCCTCTTGTAAAACTTTAGCAAAGTTAAACGCATGGACATCTAGAATTGTACGGTATCGTGTATCCTATCAATCCTATTAAGCCATGTGCTAGGATCACACAAACACGCACCCTTTAGAAGATCGATGCCATCATCGATCAAGAATAAGCAGGAACATCCCTTCTTAGCACAAGTATATGTGTTGAGTGCAGGAACATGTGCCATGTCATGTCTACTCTGGGTCACACTTAGCAGAAGTCAAGGTAAGAGGAATAGATGATGCAACCAGGGAGGCGACCTGGAGTGGAATCGATACGGCCATACATGACACCTGGTCATATGTTTTAGCGATAATAATGAGGATGCACGTGTGAACCTGGGCTGCTAGCAATTGGGCTGATTAAGTATTTTTTTTCCATGCTAATGAGCATGCACCTCCTACGTGGGTTGGCCCCCTAGAAGCTCGGGGCCCGGTGCAGTTGCACCGGATGCATAGGGTCAGGGCTGGCCCTGGGTAAATAGTAACGAATCAGTTCAGAGGATATGAGCATATGCTGATATGAGACCAAGTAGTCATATACATAAAGGATTTATATGATTAAATTATGAAACCAACCGGGCACGACAATCACGGGCGCGACCCAGGCTTTTTTACACTTGGCGTGAATAAAAAGTGAAAGTTGCCTTCCCACCCATCTATTCTGGAAATCAAACGGACATGATCCTGTCGCTTGCGCAAAAGCGATTTCCCACGTTCACGCGATAGGAATCTTGTTAATTTAAGGGCACATGTAATATTTGTGATATTTATTTCAATTGAGATGTTACATCTAACTTGGCGGGAATGTTGTTCGCGTGTAATGTGTCCCTCGCCAAGGCGACTCCTTTCCTCGCAGCTCATGATATCTATAGTGTATGTTAGTGGTCTGTAGTATGTTGTGCATGGTCTAATGGCGTGATTCATCATGTTGCAGATATCTCATATGTGATACCAACCAACACCGTACAAAAATTAAGTAGTATTTTGTTCCGGGGGACATAGTTTTCTAAATTTCCCTATTGCCAAAGTAGTGTCGTCACTGTTCAGCAATGTGAGGCAAAAGATGGAGAAGGAAGCCTTGCAGTTTATCTCAATTAAATGCTACCTTCTGGTTCACATTGTGTTATATCTCAGATCTTGTTATTTTTGGTTTTTTATTTATTATGACCAGATACTTTATAATAGCCATTTTAAAATTGTTATGTCTTCTACTTAATTCACAAGCATAACGCCTTCTAGTTCATAACAAAATTTAAATCAAGTAACATAAATGTTCTATAAAAAAGGTGGTTTATTTCTCTTTGGTGATTGCATCCACCTTATCTTTAATATAAGATGGTTTAGCAATTTTTCCAGTTCAAATATTGTTAGGCACGAACATCAATATAGAAAAAATTACCAACAAGAACGGTACAATATATTTTACTAGATTCTGAGATGTTAGATGTCATGTTGAAAATTATGTACCGTAAACTACTTATATCGTGACTGAGAGGGAGTAGTTACTGTTCATGCATGAACATAGACAAACCGAGCATCATAAATGTATGAAGGAAAATGTATCATGCATGGCCATTATTTTTGCATAACAAAAGTATGAATACCGCACATATTTTGAGATACACAAGACATATTCTGAGGTGGGTCTATGAACGATCATGCATCAACTCACATGATCCGACCGGGGGCGGCTGCGGGAGAGGACCCGGAGGCACGACCCGAGGGGACCAGACTTGCCACCACGCTAAGGTCTATGAGGCGAGGAAGGGAGAGGCGGGGGTAGGGCCGGCACAGCGGCAGCGGCAGCAGGAGGCGGCGCGGTGGAAGCGGCGGCGGCAGGGGAAGCGGAAGCCATCGTAACCTAATCTGATACCATGTAAAACAGTGAGATTTGGGCAAACAATCTTGACCCAGACTGTTGGCCTGGGTGATTTTATATAATAGGATGAACAAAGTTTCGTTACAATACTCCTGATCGTATACAGAGCCTAACACAAGCCATTCTATGTGCCCACCCATAGGATGCCAATAATCCGTCCTAGTGGTGCTAGAGTATCCAAAATATGTGGTGCAGCGATGGAGGTGCCACAGATAGGACATAAAAGGAATTGTTAACATGTTTCCTCGTATACACACCCTTCTCTTGCGCTAACGCACCATCAATTGATTGCCTTGAGGGCCTCATCCGGAGGGATCCCTCACTTAGATGTTTGAGGAAGTGCTTGCTATGTGAATAACTCAAGGCAAGGTGTAAATTTGTCCTAGTTTGAATTTTCATCTTGTTATCTTGGCTCAAATCTTGTTTTTCTTCACTCAGATGTATGCTTGGAGCAAATGAAGAGAATCTTGATATCAATATTATGGCGGTTCTGTTACGTCTGGAAGTTTACGTTTTGCCATGGAAGAAGTGATCTCTCGAAATCTCGTTGCTAGGTTATTTTTATTCGACAGCTCGTACCGTTCAGACTAGAAATCTCGTTGCTAGGGACAGCTCTAGATAGTGCTTTGGTTTGTCCAGAGAAGATATGTGGACGGTAGAAGCTAGCTCCAATTTTTTGTGATTTACTTTGTGTACAACCTTATCTAATCTCCGGACTCTCTGGATCCAATCTAGATTGTTTTGTTGGAGCTGAATCCCTCAGCTTGTTTCTTCTGCCTCTAACTCACACGAAAAATGGTGACACAAGGATTTTTTTTGGGGTCGAAAACTGCCTCACACAGCCCAACATTTTCTCTCTCTATTCTATTTATGTAATTCCACTAGGCATGCAATCACGCACACCACAGCAGCCACTAACACATTCAGCTGGCAAGCCATGCACGTAAACCAAACATGATATCAAACTCCAAGCACATGCTTACTAAACAGCTCTGAATCACTTGGCCAGTTCTCAGGCATCACACCTTTCTACAGCTCTTGCATGCATGACCATTTTACAATGTCATCGGCATCTGCCGTGAGCCGCATCCGACGACTGTCTCGGGCATCTCACTATGCATCCCCTGATCATTCCGAGCCTGTACGCATCTCACGTATGAGCCGCCGCACACCAAGCTACAGGAATCCCCGATCACCTAATTACATGCAAAAAGAAAATAAGTATGCAGATACAATTAAAGATTAAAAGCTAACATGTTTCCGGGCAAAAATGCAGGTTTTTTTTTGGCTGCACGGGATGAAGCATTTGTCGTTTTTCTCATGAGGCTTTAGCGAATCCTTCTACACGCTACGGTGTTCATATGACTCAATGCGACAAAACAAACAATGAAGAAATTTTAAGGTGCTCCCATGTTGAGACGAGCCCTCAATAGCAGGAGTAAGGTAATTAGCTGCACATTCAGAAGAGTACTTGACCTGAAGTTCGAATTGCAATATTACATTTTCATTTTGATCTTATGTAAAACTAGTACACATATCATGCTAGCCTGTTTTAAGTTTTAGCCATTGTCAAAATATTCTTATATGCTATCATGATGAAACATATATAAGCCCATATACAATGTTGCAGTCAACTTTATTTGTCACACTTACACCTTACATTAAGCAAAACGAATTAAAACTCTTACTGACAAAATAGCAGCAGCAGCAAGTTATAGTTGGTATGCAATTTGGTCTTCGCAATGTAGCTCCATCTTGCATGAATGCCACTAGTTAAATTGCCATGCGTCAGATAATTATGCATGTGTTGTGCATGCATGTCCATTGACCATCATGCACGTCAGGGAACATCTAATGCATGACCATTTATTTTCATGACTAAAGCATGAATACCACTATCGACATTACTTGGGTCTATATATGCGACGGATAAAGGATCACATATCAATAATTAATCACATATCAATTCAGAAAGGTATGGTTCATAGTAGTTTTAGGCTATGTTAGGTGCATGGATGTAAACATGTACACACTTTTGTATTGCCATGTGGATTTTATGTTTCTGAAGACACACATGTAATTGGAGATGAGATATTAGAAGATAACTGAGGAGTTAGTGTCGATCTAGATTAGCTAGAAGGTGGTTCATACCGGAGCAGAGCATGACCATTGAATTCGGATCTCGACACCCTGACAGTCGACGTGGTGGACCAAGGCTATATAGATGATGCAACTGGTTGTGTGCAATGACAGATGAGACCTTTGCATCTCAATGATGCAGGCCTCCGCCAACCTCACGCGCCGCCGCCCATCTTCACCTCACCGCCGCCGCGCCAGCCCTGCCATCACAAACCTGAAAGGCCAAGCCGAGGCGTGCCCTGGTCAGGCCGAGTCACCTGCTCGCCGGACCCAACCGCCACCATTACCGCCGCACAGACACTGATCCGGTGTACAACAATACTATTTTTTGTTTGCGTAGAGGCATACTAGTATAGGTACGTTGGCTAGAAATTCTTATAATTAAGTTGGGCTATACGGATTTTGTACAGGGCTAGATATACATGTTTATACTAATTACGAAGGGGTATTAAGCGATGTGAGCCGTTCTTATGTTTGAGATTATATGAGTCTGTGCGAGTTTGGGAAGGATAGGGTTGTACTGGTACCATAAGTCGGTGGTGGAATGACACACAGACGTGTGTAACATAAGTCGTGATTATTTCTCCCACCACCGTGGTTATGAACATAATTTTTTTTGGGCTTGAAGTTTTGTTCGGTTGCGGATAAAGCATACTTTATTTTCCAATCGCTGAAGACAGCTTATGTATCTCTAACATGTATTATTGGCTACTTCCTCCAAGTTCACTAATGTAAGATATTTTATATATTTTAAATTATATTATTTACACTTCAAAATGAGTGAATCTACACACTAAGATATCCGTAGATACATGTGTTTTAGAAAAAAGTTGGTTCTCACATCAGTGAATTGAGAGAGTACCATAAATATATATCATGGCATTGACTGTCAAAAAGGAGGGTGGCTGCCGAAATTTGGCGAAGCTTTTACTAAATAGGCTAATACGGATGAAAAATTGTTAAATGCGTAACCCATGTCAAAAGTGTTAGACTGGGATGTAAAATCTGGATTTTACTCGAAAAGAAAGGACACGAGACAGTAATGGCCCAAGTCTTCACGACGAGTTTATTGAGCAGCACACGGGTGCCCAGTACAGCTGCCGCATATGCGACGTTGATGAAGGAGTGTTGCACTAAGTCAGGATGGACGAACAAGAGTGGTATAAAACCATGCGGGTGCATCCTTACAAATGTAGCTAGCCTTTGTATGCCATTGCGTGGCGCTGGGCTCTCATACCAAAGAACGATGAGAGAATCCTACGACATGGCTACGAAGAACTAACCTCGCGTGGAGCTAGCCTACACTGGGAACAAGTGAGAGCCGTGTCTACGAGAGCCCGCGTAAGACGTCGCAGTGACATCTGACCTCATCCAGCACGAGACAACAAGGGAAGGTGGATGGACTCTGGTCGGCGGTCTTGTGTATGACACACTATGGTTGTGAGTTAGGCATGTAAGGGCGGGCGGGTAGATGCGGCATAAGATGGCTAGACCGAGGAGCCAAAAATGGGGTAGATTTATGGGCATTCAAGGCTATGTCCAACTTCGTTCCCATATCATTTTTGGATAATGTATTTTGAGTACTTATTGGTAAAGCATAGCAGCTGATCTGCAAAATAAGCAAGTTTAGTTCCTCCCGTTAAAATATTTTCAGATTCTGCCATCAATCTGGAAAAATGCCAACGAGAACAATATAATCAACATACTAGATTGTGAGATGTTAGATGTTACATTGAAACACTATATCGTGAACTACTAATATACTGAATGGGAGGGAGTCGTTACACGGGGTACACTAAATTTGTTATATGTGGGCATGCATTGTTCATGCCTAAACTTAGACGAATCCTGCATCATACATGGATGAAGTAAAAAATCATGCATGGCCATTATTTTTGCATAACCAAAGCATGAATACCGGACCAGATGACATATTCTGATATACTGTCCGATGTCCGCCCATGCATCAGCTATTCAGCTCACATGACATATTCTGATATACACATGAATTTTTATCTGGGCAAGTTGATAGCGTAAAACTACCACTTTACATGTCAATTTTCCAGAATGGCACCATTTGATGTTTTAATCGCAAAAAACTACCACATCAGAACCAAGTTTTCACAAAAAGCACTGATCCACGTTTAATCGCGAATTGACACCGTTTCTGACAGCAGGAGAAAAGTTACTTACAGTGCACTTGCCCCACCTGTCAGCAGTATTAAAAATCAGTCTAAATAATAAAAAAAAAGAAACAAAATGGGACGCGTTGACCCATCTCCCCTCCATCCCCATCGTACGCGAGCACGCGCATCCAGCGGCGGCGAGCCAGAGACAACTCGCCGGGGAGCTCCTCCTCATCCAACAGTGGCCGGTCGTCCCGCGAGATACAGAGCCCGTCCGCCGTAGCACGCCGGACGGGGAACCGGCAGCTCTGGGACTAGTAGGCGCCGCCGAGGTCGAAGAGCGCGTGCTCCGGAACACGTTCCATGCCGTTAGGGACGACCAGACGCTTGTAGCTATCCGGTGCCCTCGTCTTCTGCCTCCTGAAGGCCGCACAGACGAAAGGGAAGATCGCTGCCGACAACTCCCGCCGGCCAGTGGCTTCGCAGCCGTCGTGCGCGGAGGCCGACATTGGCGTTGGCGTCTTCAGCGCCACAGAGGGGGAGTTGGAGCGGAGGCCGTGGGAGCGGGAGGCGCAGCAGGAGGAGGCGCGCGCGACGCTGCTCGACATGGAGAGCCACGTGCGGGGCACCGAGCGGCGGCAGGAGCAGTGCAAGGCCTTCCTCGCGCACGATCAGGAACCCGGCCTTCCTCGACAGCCTGGCACGCAGCAACATTCTCGCCGCCACCGGTGCGGTGCCCGCGGTCGAGGACAAGAAGAAGTGGCGGTTGATTGTTGTCGTCTCTTCGCCGCCGCCATACCTGGGCTCGGGTCGGGCCTGACAAATCCTGCTCGTGCAAAACCCAGGCCCGGGCCCGGCCCGTCGCGACTGTCGGGCCTGAATCTTGAGCCCGAGCCCGGCCCTCCATGCACATATTCCTCTGGGCCAGGCCTTTCCCTATTTCTCCCTTTCCTCTGGCCCAATCCCGGCCCGTGAGGCTGTCGGGCCTCAACACTGTAGCCCAGGCACGGGCCGTCGAGCTTTTTCTGGGCCGGGCTGCCCATGTCTAGGTTTGGCCGCCGCCGGCAACGGATGACGGCTTCACCTTCAAGGAGCTTGCGCTGGCAGCCGACGTCAACGAGGCAGCCGTCCCAGCGAGCCAGAGCGTGGCGGAGGCAGTCGTACTGAGCCAGAGCGCGGCGGAGACTGCCGACGAGGATGGGGGAGATGGGTCAACGCGTTCCATTTTTTTTCTTTTTCTTTTGAAATTTAGACTTTTATAATAGAGCTGACAGGTGGGGCCAGTCCATGTTAGTAACTTTTCTTCTTGCATATGGGTCCCACTATCAGAAACGGTGTCAATTCGCGATTAAATGTGGATTAGTGCTTTTTGCGAAAACTTGGTTCTGATGTGGTAGTTTTGTGCGATTGAAACACCAACTGGTACCAATCGGGAAAATTTACATGTAAAGTGGTAGCTTTATGCTATCAACTCTATCTGGGCATATGCATGCATGGAGTAAATTGCATTTTGCTACCACAATTGGGGCAACGACTTCAAAAAATACCACAATTCAGGGAAATTGCAAAAAAACTACCACTTTTCCGCCTAATTGTCGCAAAAAACTACTACTTCTGTGTAATGACTTCTGTCACAAAAAACTACCACTTCTGTGTAATGGCCAATATGCGCCATACAAGTTTTTTTCAAATTTCAAAAAAAACCCGGGCCAGATCTAGATCTGGCCAGAGGTGGTGGTTGTGGTGGTGGCTGGTGGCTGGAGGAGGGCTAGGAGGACGTCGCCGGAGTTGGTGGTGGAGGAGGTCGCCGAAGGTCACCGGAATTGGTGGTGGAGGAGGAGGAGGTCGCCGGAGTTTGTGGTGGAGGAGGTCGCCGGAGATCACCGGAGTTGGTGGTGGAGGAGGAGGTCGCCGAGTTGGTGGTGGAGGAGGAGGAGGAGGTCGCTGGAGTTGGTGGTGGAGGAGGAGGAGGAGGTCGCCGGAGTTGGTGGTGGTGGAGGAGGAGGAGGAGAAGGTCGCCGGAGTTGGTGGTGGTGGAGGAGGAGGAGGAGGAGGTCGCCGGAGGAGCAGGAGGTTGCCGGAGGTGGAGATGGCCGGAGAGTGGAGAAGGAGGAGGGAGGAGAAGGGGAGAAGTGTGGAGGGGAGGAGAAGTTGGGGGGAGAAAAAGGAAAAAGAGAGGGAGAAGGGCCCCGGCGGGATTCAAATTTCGAATCCTGCCCAAGACTTTTGTGGCGCATATGGGAGAAATGCGCCACAGAAGTTTCTACCCCTTTTTTACTTTTTTGCAGGAAAAATCTTCTTTAGGCCATAATTTTTACTCTTTTCGAATTTCGGTATTCTGTAAAATCCAGAACGACCATAGGTGGTTGAATTCGAATAGGAAATTTCGATACGATCGTTTTGATAGTTTAAAGATTTTTTTCGACATCGTATGCAAAAGTTATAGCCATTTTACCGTGTCATGACCAATTTTTTGCAAAATACATCGAAACTCATGTTTTTCAATTTTGTCTAGATCTATACCCTAAAATTTAACTACAACTCAAAGGAATTATTTTTTTGAAGTGTCTATCATTTTTGTTTATTTTTTAAAAAACTGAAAAGTCGATCCACAGGGGAGGGGGTGGGTGGGATATGTTTTTGCATGTTCTGTGGCGCATACACCTATATGCACCACAGAAACATCACTTTCCGTGGCCCATATAGACATATGCGCCACAAAAGTTTCTCCCCCTTTTTCCTGGTGCTAGGTCCCATCAACTTTCTGTGGCACATACACCTATATGCGCCACAGAATCATCACTTTATGTGGCGCACAGGAAAATATACGCCACCAAAATATGGAATTTTGTGGCGCATATTGATTTCGTGCGCCACTGAACTACCAAACTTCTGTGACACATATTTCCTAGTGCGCCAATGATACATATCTGTGGCGCATGGTTTTACATATGCGACACAGAATATCTTGTCTACCTATAAGCTGTTTCCTAGTAGGAAATCTGCTAGATGCAATTTTAACTCAGTTATTTCAAAGGAGCCAATATTTAACTTGTTAAAAAGGCTCTTTGGAATTGTTGAGACGTTTGCACCTAGATCACAAAGTGCAGCTATCTCATTGGTTGCAATTTTAATCTTAATAGTAGGCTCATATATGTTATCTAGTTTAATAGGTAATTTTTTAGCAATTTGCTTGTATTCTTCCTCAAGCTCAAGTACCTTTATTGCTACTTGATTGACAAAGTGTTGGTACATAGCTTCCTCACTATCTTCACTTACCAGAATATTGATGTTGATCATTTTTGCGAGATATTCAACAGTGTAGCTTGGTGAAGGAGCATTACTATAGTCAAGTTCTTCAAGCTCCTCCCTTTGAATCCTCATCATTTTGAGTTCTTTAATAGGATTGGGCTCAGCTTTACCTGCAAATTTAGCTAGAATGAGAGTTTGACTCTCTTTTATCTTACCTAGTTGTGCCTCAACGATCGTCGTTCTTTCTTGGAGGGCCTGCAAATCATTTCTCAAACTAACAGCTTGGTTATATAATTTACCAACCATGGCATCGTGTTTCTCCGTTATTTTAACAAGAATATTATTTGTTCATTTTGTGATTCTATGAAAGACTTAAGTGTTTCTTGGAGACTACCATTACTAATTCCCATATTATTATTAGAGTTACCTACAGGACTAGCATAATGTTTCTAAAAGTTGGGATTGTAACTCTTCTTCCAAGCAGGATTATAATCATTACGAGCTATGAAGTCTATTTCTTCCATAATTGTTTTAGGGGTGGCTCTTACCTGGGTTTCCTTACCTTTTACGGCTAGTATGAGCTCATCCAACTTAGCATTGAGTTCTTTGTTTTCTTGTGGTGAAATAGAGTTCACCTTCTTCGTGTTTGAACTTTCAACATGCCATTGGGCATGGTTGTATTACATATTGTCTAGCAGCTGCTTCACTTCGGTAATATGTTTACCCATAAATGTTCCTCTAGCTACATTTTCAAGCATAGACTTAGACACAGGATATAGTGCATTATAAAACATATGGAGGATTAACCATTCTTCCATCCCATGACTAGAACAGTTTCTTAAGCATTCCTTCATCCTCTCCCATGCAAGCGCTAGTGGTTCACGCTCTTCCTGCCTAAAGCCAGTAATATTAGATATGAGTTGCATAGTCTTTGCAGGTGGGAAAAAATTAGTCATAAACAAAGAAGTACATCCCACCCATGATGTAATAGTATTTCTAGGAAAAGATAGCAACCATTCTTTTGCTCTCCCTCTTAGAGAGAAAGAAAATAAACGCAATTTCACCGCATCGGGGTCAACGTCTTTTATACGCATGAAATCACATATTTCAGTGAAAGTATATAAGTGCATACTTGCATCTTCAACAGTAGAGCCTCCAAGTTGATTCTGGTGAATCAAACTTAAGTAATGGGGCTTAATTTCATAGTCATCAGCAGCAATTGCTGGCTAAATAATTGGAGTACGCAAATAATCATTGTTGGGCGTAGCAAACCCCCTAAACTTCTTTTCAGCCATATTTTCTATGTTTTTGGGTTTTCTTAAACAAAGAATTATAATATTAAAAAGCAAGATTTTAAAGGCTAACTAATTTTTTTGGTTTATCAAATAAAGACTGAAAGCAAACTAACAAAATTAAAAACAGGAATTAAAACTAGCAAGGTTCCTAATAACCTCACCAGGATAGATATTTCTGCCCCGGCAACGGCACCAGAAAAAGGGTTGATACCTTCGATCCGGATTACGAATGTAGTATAGCTTGTTTTCCCTAATAGACCTAGGTTATCGAATCCTCGGGAAGTGAATGCGTAGTGAAGTTACTTTAATGGACCTTCGGGAGTTTTAGAATTCCTTTTGTTTTTTACCGGACCAATAGCTTACGTCTTTTTTGTTGTTGTCGATGATGGAGAGAGATAGCCTAGGGCGTTCGGTTTCACCTGTAGTTGTGCAAAACATCTAATGGGAATAAAAGATAGAAATAAAGTATGAGTGTACTTATTAGAGCAAGATAAATTATATGTGGGCAGTGTATCCATAATTGCTATTGCCTCCGCAACTGCTTATAGCAATAAACTACTATTCTCATCCATAGAGAAAGAGAACTAATGATATGCATAGTGATGTCACCGTTAATCCCAAGCAAATCCCTCACATACAGCCATACTACCCCTTCTGTCACTGGGGTTTCCTACCTGCAGATCAGTCATCACTCATACTCCCTATACTGGCTCAACTTCGGGGTCTTGGGTACCTGACAATTCCTTTGATTGAGGCAAGAGAGGATACAATAATCATCATGGCATACAAACTAATGCACGATCCCATCTATGATAAATAACATGCACAATTGCTATATGGCTAGGCTGAAGCCCTTAGTCCATGGAGAATTACTCACACATAGAGATGAGATCAACAATCACAAACATTGTAATCAAAATCATAAGATTGATAGCAATAGTCTTACAATGTCGCCAATCGGAGAAGAGATCTACTATTAAAAGTGGTGGAATATGGCTATGGAGATGGAGAAAGGTTTGGAGATCTGGAGGCAACTGGTGATCTATGGCAGAGACGTTTTGGCGAGGTCTGGCCTATATTCTTGTCGCCCGAGGCTTCTTTATATAGGGGTCCTTTCGTGAAAGCTGTTCTGTTTGACCTAACAGTGGCGGCGCCAACTATATGACCGGAGCTATACAGCCGGAATTTCTGCTCCGGTCGTATAGTTGGTCATTAAAGCGTCTGCCTCCGTTATACGGCTCCTGGTTTCTTCTGATTGATGGAAATCTCGTATCTTTGACTTTAATGTAATGATTCTCTCCTTTAAACGACATTATCTATGATGGAAAAATATAAAAGAAAGGGTTGCATACCCCTCTGAATATTAGCATTAGTGGCAGGGTTTAGAGAGATATTTCATCAAGAATATGAGTAATATCCTGTTTAAATGTGGATGTAGATGGCTATATTTTAGATCCATCACATACTTTATTCCAAATCTATCCAACGCTTCATCTAGATTAGAAGTTTGGGCGAGAATCGCCCTCATCTTCACCTACCAGAAGGAGAATCTTTTGGTGTAGTCTAGCTGCGGTAGATCGAACTTCAATGACGACATGTCGCGAACCCAGGACTAGAACCATGTGCTCTGATACCACTTGTTAGAATCGCGACAAGCAAAGAAGGAAGAATGAAAAGAAAATCACAGCAAATGAACACGTATTTAACGTGGAAAAACCTCTGCAACAAAGAGAGGAAAAACCACGGGCGCAAGCGAGCAAAACTTCACTATAACAGGGAGTGTTTACAAAAATCCTAGGATTTCATAGATGCAAACTTATCCCAGCCGGCGGCTTACAAGAGGTATATATAATGGTGAAAACGTAGGTCATCAATGATCCGTACTTATGTAAAACTAGTAGAGAATTCTGCTTCAGCCCAAGCCTCTAGCGACGGGCCTCGCTCCGCTTCCTCAGAAGTTAGCCTCCTTAACTGAATTTGGATCATACTTCAACAAGGTAATTAGCTGCACATTCAGAGGAGTACTTGACCTGACGTCTAAATTGCAATAGTATAAATTCATTTCAATCACATGTAAAACTAGTAGACGGATCAAGCTAGCTTGTTTTAAGTTTTAACTATTCACGCGATATTTTTATATGCTATCATGAGAAAACATAAGCCCATATACAATTTTGTAGTCAACTTCATTTGTCACGCTTACACCTTACATTAAGCAAAACGAATTGAAACTCTTACTGACAAAAGAGCGGCAGAAGCAAGTTATAGTTGGTATGCACTTTGGTATTCGGTGTACCTCCATCTTTCATGAATGACACTAGTTAAATAGTCACTAGATTTAGGGGTGCGTCTTGGCGCACCATCCCGGTATTTTCTTATTTGTTTGCTGGTAAAATTGCAAGTACTTAAATACAATATGTATTTGTTTGCTGGTAAAATTGCAAGTACTTAAATACAATATGTATTTCATCTGTACTGGGTGTACTGCAAGACGTGATGTTTATATAGCAGATTACATGAGTGTACCATCTTTAGTGTTTCCGCATCAGGATTTCATAACAGATACAAAACGCATTCTCTAATAACCTTCTATTTAGGTCAATGCTGATTGATGGTTTGGATAAATCTATAACGAGCTGCTTAAACATGTTTTTTTTGTGATACACTATGTTGTAAGCATGAATCTATGAACGATAACATATTACCTCTATTCACGGGTACGCCTGAAAGTGAATAGGCAAGAATCAGAAATTGTCACTGCCATGGGAGCAGAACAGCTTATTAGAATAGATTAGTTTTCAATTGGTATACAAATAATAAGATAGAATTGCGACAAATAGAAGGTACTCTTGTCTGTCTGGTACTCTAAATAAAACTGATTACAGACATATGTATGGTGCTGCATCATGTTCTGTATGTACATAATGTTGTACATATGACGAAATTCAGAACAGGTGAAGAAAGATTACTGAATATTGCATTTATTTGGGACTGCATTAGCTATTTTTTATCACCAGGGATTTATACACATAACCAAGCAGAAGTGTACTCTCTTCGGCACCGAAATTGTTAGTTCCAGTACCTTAGAGTAACAGCTATAATTTGCAACTGTCAAGCGTTTGAATATGAGCATGAATGTGATGGAGTTATACACATCCGCACCAGAAGCACAACGTCAACTATGGTGTGTTCAAGCTAGGTATGCTTAGCTTCGCAATGATCCAGCTGTCGATATTTTTTTAGTGGTGAATCGTTGGACCACACGCCTGGATGGAAACAATTTCTCCAAAAATAAAATACGGGTCCGGAATGGAGGAAGTAGGCACCTCAATAAAAAGAGATCCTAGATTACCTTGAAAGCGAATCTGCATTTTCATACAGAAGGAAATGAGACTCCTTCGTAACTATTTCATAATGGAATGAAATAACTCATACATATATATATTCGAGGTGCCAATACTTTCCTAGAGAGTTCAAACACAAACTTTTAGGCTTAGGCAAATAGCTATTTTCTCAAAAGAATATATGGATTTAATATGATTGCATTCATAACCTTTTAACTCTGAATTATATGTAGCTGCAAGAAAGCTACGTGCAGAAGAAAAAACATTATATCTCTACAACAACCCATAACACTACCTACATGTAGGAAAACAGTCATGAAAAGTGGGTTCAGTTAGATGACAGCAAAAGTTAAGTCATGCCCCAATCAGTTACATAAATGGTAGTCTTCCTTTGGGAATTCTGGACTGATTTAAAACAGTTCGGTTGCATAGTGAAATGTGTTGGAGATATGCCCAAGAGGCAATAATAAAAGTGGTTATTATTATATCTTTGTGTTTATGATGAATGTTTACATCCCATGCTATAATTGTATTATAAGGAAACACTAATACATGTGTGTTTTGTAAACATAAAAGAGTCCCTAGTAAGCCTCTTGTGGAACTAGCTTGTTGATTAAATGATGATCATGGTTTCCTGATCATGGACATTGGATGTCATTAATAACAATGTTATATCATTAGGAGAATGATGTGATGGACACACACCCATAGTAAGCGTAGCATAAGATCAAGTCATTAAGTTCGTATTGCTGTAAGCTTTCAAATGCATAGTAACCTAATCCTTCGACCATGAGGTTATGTTAATCATCATCACCGGATGGGTACTTTGATGACATCAAACACCGCTTCGTAACTGGGTGGTTATAAAGGTGTCATTGGGTATTCTGAAAGTATGTGTTCAAGCGCATGAACCAAGATTGGGATTTGTCCATCCATATGACGGATAGATATGCTCTGGGCCCTCTCGGTGGAATGTCATCTAGTTAGCTTGCAAGCATGTGACTAGGTCACAAGGGATGACATAACATGGAACGAGTAAAGAGTACTTATCAGTAACGAGGTAGAACTAGGTATGGAGATACCGACGATCAAACCTCGGATAAGTAGAATATCGTGTGACAAAGGGAATTGGTTTCGTATGTTAATGGTTCTATATATCACAAAGTCATCGTTGAGTATGTGGGAGCCGTTATGGATCTCCAGATCCCGCTGATGGTTATTGATCGGAGAGGTGTCTTCATCATGTCTGCATATTCACGAACCGTAGGGTGACACACCTAAGGTTCGAAGTTGTTTTTAAGTAGATATAGAATATGCGTTGGAGACCGAATGTTGTTCGGAGTCTCGGATTGGATCCGGGACATCACGAGGAGATCCGGAATGGTCCGGAGAATAAGATTCATATACTGAGGATCATTTTCTAAGTTAGGAAATGTTCCAGAGTGTTTGTATGGAGATTCTAGAAGGTTTCGGAATATTCTGGAAGGTTCTAGAAGAGTTCTTGGTGTTTGCTTGAAAACCAAGAAAGGGTCAAAGGAAACCTTGTGAGGCGAGACACGGATTCGTGGGGGAGGAGGACTCCTCCCCCCTTCCCAACCCGCCGGCCATAGGAGGGGAGTCCTACTAGGACTCCCCCTCCCCAGGCGCGCCTCCCTCCTTTAAATAGAAGGGAGGGGCGCCCCCTCCTAGCCCTCTCTCATAACAAGCTCTAGCTGCCGCCTCTCTCCTCTACCTTCGCTCTGCTCCGGCTTAGGCGAAGCCCTGCAGAATTCTCTCCTCCACCACCACCACCACACCGTCGTGCTGCTGGGATTCCGTGAAGAAGATCTACTACCTCCGCTGCTCGCTGGAACGGGGAGAGGAAGGTCTGCTTCGACTCCGCACGTGTGACCGACTGCGGAAGCGCTGCCGGAACGCGGCGCCGGAAGGATCGTCCACACGATCTTGAGATCGGCAAGTGATCGACTACATCAACCCCGAGATCCAATCTCGTAAGGCTTTCGGTTCTACGAGGGTTAGTACAAGATCTATCTCGTTGCTCATGTCTAATAGATTAGATCTTGGCTTTTATCTAGATTAGATCTAGGTTTTGTTCGTTCTTGCGGTACAAATTTTTTGTTTTCCATACTACGAACCCATCAAAATGAACTACCATAACGTGCTGCACAGAAAAGAGTTATTTGAAGGAAATTTGATCGACTGATCTAGGAAACATCCAAGGAGCGCTCTGGTGCACGAAACTTTAGAGACATTAGAGGCTAAGGGGCATAATTAAAGAAGCACCTTAAAAATTTGCATAATACACAATCGTACCTTTGAAGGCCAAGAATGGCACCTTTCTAAATGGAAAGAGGCATCATTACTCGATCGCGTGTAGCCTAAGACCGACAACTTCTCAATCACATTGACCTTCAACAACAAAAATAATTTCATTAAACAGAGCATATGGTGCAATAGAAAATCAAAGGTATAATGGACTATCACATGAGGTGATGGAACCTACATCTGGAGATGATGGACTCAAAATCGTGGTAGCTAGATAAAGACAACAGCCTGCAAAATTCAAGAAACCCCCATCTTCTGAGCTGAAAGGTGGCATTTTTTTTGGTTTCAAATGGGGCGGTAAAAGCAGAGAAGGTTGATGCTCACTTCAGGAAGAGTATGAAGTAGAGACCACATCCATTGCAGTGTGTGTGCGTGCCCATCGAACATATGGTGCAATAGGAACATGAGGTGTGCATGACAACAATAAAATTTCCATCTGCAGATTTTCTAGCAAAAATGTAAGCACCAATCATAAAAAACACTAATGGACTAAATTCGACATTCATAACTTTTGTTTCATATGCAGATCATGAATTACAGACAAATGTCCTTATTAAATCATGAGTGTGAACGTGCAGCTACAAGTTTTTGCCATGAAACCATAATACAAAGAAAGCATGAAGAAATCACTACCGATCTTACAAAATTTTGAAGAATGATTAAAGAAATAAGTCTAGCTCGCAGTACCTGTACATTGCGTGTGATCGCTGCAGCATTTTATCCCCACAAGCATGATTATGCTACGTTCTGAGCTGGTGAAGAAAAATAGGATCATCAATTCACATACACCCACACACATATGAAAACATAGACATACGGAGACGCACCTGCATATCAAAAGCACCATCGAGGTTCATCCCCCAACACACGTTCTCGTGAACATCTAGAGAAACTTTGAAATTAGTAATTGATCATCAGCCTGAGACACATAGAAACAAGTGAGGATACACTATATAAAATGATTTCCTAACTAAATTAGCATATAGAATCAGGGATGTAGGAATGTACATGTAATCATATTGGGAAATAGCCCGTGAAGGTAAGATCACATTTCTTTTATAATCTTGATTGATCAGAAGCAGACCATTTCTCCCATAAAAGGGCAACCCCTAGCTGCAAACTTGCATGAATATCTAGACACCAAAGGATAATTTACATATATAATTTTTTTGAAGCTAGTAGGAACCGACCAAAGGATAGCACAGAACTCACTCGATTATCTCATTTTCATTTTTTTCACCTAAGCCTCGCTCTCGAAACAATAAACGATAAGGACACAAATTAACCTTTTGTCCTAGTCAGTCAACTAAAGGTGGAGCAACCACTAATTTCTTGATTTCCATAACCAGGCTAAAAGAATCGAAAGAAAACAAGAAAGCTATACAACACTCTACTCAGTTGCATATTAAGCAACACCTACCTAATTTTACGACAGACACAACTACTTCAGGATCACCCTACGAACTGCAGAAAAAACCAAGTGTCAGGCTCTCTGTTCTCTATAGGTATGAGTTGAACAACTCCTTGCAGAGTAAATGGTAAAGTTGGCCGACAGTACGATATAATCAGCATTTCCAAGTTCAGCGATTTCAGCGTTTGTCGAAAATGTCGGTACACATAAGTTTGACTGTACCAACTTCACTTTAACTATCAAACAGTACACATAGAAAAATAAAAAAATTACATGGTATAAGTCATGCAAATCATTCAGTTGTTGTTCAACAAAACATTAACCGGTTCTGAATTTACTTATTTTGCAATGTTTCATAGCTAACCAAGCAAACATTGGAAGGAATATCAAGGCAGACATTGTACACTTGATTTACACCAAACATGATGTTTCAACAACACAACTTTAAGAAAAAGTACAAGCACAACAGAAGCCCCATTATCTAGCTATATTCGTACCTCGTCGATGTAATTCACCAGTTGCCTGCACATGCCTTGTTGCCGTTTCTCGAAACAAGTAGCTACCAAAGGCATCTCGGCTACAGTTGCACTGTGTAACCTGCAGCTATAGAAATATTTGAACTCCGGATGCTCCATCTATCACCAAAAATATCTATTCACATAATACTTGTTAGATGCCGCAGAAAGAGTGCTGTCATACTTTTACAAGACTATAGTATAGAATCCCTTGTAGTTCATATGTACAAAGTCGGACCTGGCAAAGAAATATTGAAGTGTAAAATAGAGATGTTAAGTGAGTTGTAAAGAGATTTTAATACATGATATTGAGGGGAAACTAAAATAAGCAAACAAAACTGATTCAGCTCACCTCCACTTATACACCATAGAGGGCATTATGTACATCCCTGTTCTCGGATCAGAAATAGGCAACAAGCATTCTTCGAAAATACCCAAGGCAATAACTAATTTGATGAATATAAATTTGAGTATTGAATGGCTAAAAATAATTCAAGATAATTACATGGCTAAAATATTCTAGACAATGACCCGGTGATAGTTATCTTTCCACGCAGCTGTTGGATAACCATTGTATCTGCCTTTAATCAGCCGCACGGGGCACACAGTAGTGCATATGGAAAACAGCAGAACTACAATTTCAGATTTACTGTTACAGTAGTGCAAATGAAAAAAATAATGACTAAGATACCATAGACCACTATATACTTTTACATGTTCTCGACTGGACTAAATTGTTTTGAACATATGATTTCCTTCAACAATAGACAAAATTGCATACAGATGAAGAACAACCTCGGGAAACAACCTATGTGGAAAGAGACATAGTACATAAATAATAAGCATGTCCTAAATCATAATAGATGAGCTCAGGTTACCGTAAGATCTAGAAGTAAAAGAAAGTCACATATTTCAGCTAAATTTCAGAAAATAGATCTATTGAGTAGGATGAATATTACATAGCTCAATCTCCCTCTGCAGCACAATTGTCTTTTCATCAAACAACCTGTAGGCACAAATAAAAAATAATATGGAGAACAAAGATGAAATATTAGGGGATTCAACCAAAAGGGGTAGTGGAATAGACAAATCTGTAGGAAAAAAATTCACAACTTGCTCCTAGCATGGTGATGCCCAATTGGACAGGGCCAATCCACGTGAACGGTAGAGCCAAGTATGTACAAAATCAACACCTCCCTGGCCAATTGGATCATCTGGAGAGAGAGGGAGTTAGGGAGGGAGGGAGGCAGTCAGAATCATCATTTTTTTTGCCATACGTGACACAGACGGGTCAGGATGAGGGGTGCACTCCAGCCGTCGTCGATTTGGCGCCCCGCCTCAACTCACCGCAGCGCCGCCGACTCCTTCTCCGACGGCTGACCCCCTTAGCGGTCCACCAACGGGCCTTTGCTCCTGCTCCTGTACAGTGGTCGTGAGGAGGTGGACGAGACGGGCAGAGGCGTGTGTGGCAGGGGGTAGCAACGTGAGCCTGTGGAGAGGGAGAGAGAGGCGGAGGGCAGCGGCCGCCATGGCTGGAGGAGACGGAGCTCAACGGGGATGGACGAGGAAGGGTGCGCGAGAAAGGGCAAGGGCGGCTGGTGGCTGGCGGCAAGGATTGGTGGGAGGTAGGGTTTTACCTGGGCAAAGGGTCGAGACGAGCGTGGGTGGGGATTGGGTCGCCGCGGAAGGGCAGCATCGGCCTTTCAAATACTTGTCCCCCCCCCCCCCCCCCACTAAAATCAAGTAAAATCGATTCATCCGACACAGACAAGGGGACTGGAAGAATTTGCTGGGAAAAACAACAAGGCCTCGCTTCAGAGACCTCACGCACGGGGACAAAGCTGAGTATGTGTAGCCAAAACGCGCTGAGATGTATGTGAGGGTAAAAAATACTTACCACAAACTGACGGTCCAGATGCCCTCTGGAGGTTCGATCCAACGGTCCACAACATCTAACCATCCTAGGAGCTCCATGGGGGTGCACCAATTACACCTTTGGATGCGTCAGAATGTATTTATTCACGTGTTGTGCATGCATGTCCATTGAGGAACTATCATACCATTTTTTCATGACTAAAGGATGAATACCACTGTCGACATTACATGGGTCTATACATTCGATGTATAAATGGAGCACATATCAATAATTTATCACATAACAATGAAGAAAAGTATGTTTGATAGTAGTTTTAGGCTATGTTAGGTGCATGGATGTAAACATGTACACACTTTTATATGTCCATGTGAATTTATGTTTCTAAATACATGCATGTAATTGTAGATCAGATATTAGAAGATAACGGATGAGTTGTATCGATCTTGTCAAGCTAGAAGGTGGTTCTTCCTGGAGCAGAGCACGTCCATGAAATTCGGATCTCCACAGCCTGCCTGCCGACATTGCAGAGCAAGGCTATCTAGATGGTGCAACTAGTTGTGTGCAATGAAAAATGAGACCTTTGCATCTCTACGATACATCCATTTTTGGGCAACGGAAGATTGCACCTTTGCATCTTCGTGTATTCGTGGGTACCAGCAATACCCACAAGTACCAGAACAAGATAATTGTTTCCTAATGTTAGCACACCTCAGAAACCTTATTTTTTTACTGGTACAGTCTTTGCCGAGCATAGTCAACACAGTCTACAATTAAATTTACTAAAAATATTCATACATATATATATAGGTCGTTGCAAACTTAGGTCTATAAATAGAAAGAGTTAATCCTACACTAAGAGCAACTCCAACAGCCGCGCTAAAACCCAGCGCTGTAAAAATAACCGCCGATATAGCGCGCGCGTGGCACTTTCCCTCCTCCAGCAGGCGCGAGATAGTCGTGCACGCTGTAAAAAAAATCCGGCGCACGTCAATTTGCCCACGCGCACGCCCCAAATTTGGCGCTCGGCCGCCAGTGCGCGCTATCTCTCCCGCACGCGCGGGAACGCGCAACCGCCGCTGAAACATCCCCCCCCCCCCCCCCGCGATTCCCTCCTCGCCTGCGTGCACGCTGACGACTTTCCGGCGATGGATCCATCCTCCTCATCGCCACGGTACTTGGTCCCTGGCGATGGCGTCGGCGCGGTACTTCCAGCGGCGGCGAACCCTAACCCAAACCCAACCATTGGTGCCGCCTCCGCGAGCTCCAGCGCTCGCCAAGTCTTCAATTTCGTGCCACCGTGCGCGACCACGACTACCACTGCCACCAGCGCCGTTGCGCCTCCACCGCCGAAAGGAAGGGCAAACACGGGCAAGCACCCAGCCGCGGCCGCGGCAGCCGGCGCCGTAAAGTCGGCCAAACGGGTCACCTCGCGCCGCCCTCCTGCGGTCGCGCGTGCACAGGCGCCTGCGCCAGCTCCCCGCCACCCACCACCGCCACCACAACCACCGACGCCAGCTCCGCAAATGAGCGAGCGCAAACTGCTCGATACATTGACAACAAGGTAAAAACTCGTCTTTTTATTGTGGTAGATGCATGTGCCATGGATTCTAGCGTTGGCATATTCATATGTTCTTATTTTACATTGTAGTGTTGATGACGAGACATTCATGGCACACAGGGATGTTGGCTCATCTTTCGCCGCCGAGCAAAGAAATGGCGAAGAAGAAGAGGAGTATGTGGTGGATGAGCATGGTGAAGGTTTGGTCGAGCCGCCGATTGGTAGGACGGTCAACTACACCACCAAGGAGGATAGGTTGGTAGGCCTAGCATGGTTGGCGGTTTCCATGGACCTAGTGTTTGGCACCGACCAATTAAGAGGCACCTATCGGGCGAGGATGAAGGAGTACTTCGATGCACCCAACACAAGTGGCAATGAGTGCACCGATTGTTCTCTTCGGTCTCGGTGGTCGATCATAACCATCGATTGTCAAAAATGGGCCAGTGCATTGGCGGGTGTCGACATAATCAATCCAAGTGGCACGGGTTTGGATGATAGGTTAAGTTGTTCATTGGGTGATCCTATCTCATGTTTTTCCATATCCGTGACTCATTCTTCTCTTATGTTCACCATGTAGAACACCATTGCCCAAAATTTGTTCAAGGATCAAGGGAGGAAAGAGAAGAAGGGAAGGAATATTATTGGCAAGTCATTTGTGCCCCACCATTGCTATCACGAGCTGGGGAACGAGGTGAAGTGGAAAAGCCGTGATGGGTTGGATGTGCACAACTTAGGGATGAATGCCACCAAAGCAAAATCCACCACAATCATAGATGATGATGCATCAAGTGATGAAAACAAGAAAACAATCTCCACTCCTCACTCGGTTGCATTCACGAAGAGGCCCGTGCTTGGAAGGAAGGCCGCCAAGGAGTTGATGAGGGGGTAGAAGGCCGGTGATGATGACATAGAAAAAGCTATGGATAGGATGGACAATGCAAGGTTGGAGTACAACGAAGATAAAAAGGTGGCAAGGACTATGGAGGCCGAGGCCGAGGTGCGTAGGGTAGCTTTGGAGGAGAGGATTGCGGCCGCCGAGGAGAGGAAGTTGGCTTTGGAGCAGAACAAGGTGGCCCCCGCTGAGCAAGCGTGTCTATTAGAGGAAGAGAGAAACCTCTTTACCATTGACACGTCCAACATGGATGAAAGCCAAAAGGAGTACATAAACCTTGCTCGTGATGAAGTGTTGTCCAAAAAAGAATGACGGCAAACCACTTGAAGGCCCAAAGTGAAGGAATGAATGCATTTGGAGGTATGGGTGGCTTTGGAGACATGGGAGCAACACCGGGGGATTTTAGAGGCATAGGAGCAACAACGGGGGCTTTTGGAGACTATATTAGCATGGGGCTCGGAAGCATGGGAGGCTTCCGTGACATGGGTGGCTTTGGTGGCATGGGAGCAACACCAGGGGATTCATGGCCTCCATGGTGAATCTATCACCTAGGATCCGTGTTGATGCCTATGGCATGGCCTCCATGGGGAATCCATCACCTTCTATCAATGTTGATGGCTATGGAGATTTATCACATGCCAACACCACCAACACCACCGTCCAAGACCCCCAAGGAGAAGAAGCACAAGATGGAAGTGGCAATGGCAATGGCTATGATTATGTTGACAAATATGTGTCAACATGTTAAATTAGTGTTGAACTTGGTTGTGTAAAATTATCATTTTCATTTAAACTATGTTCTAAATTTGTGTTGAACTTGGTTGTGTGAGACAAGCATTTGCTGATTGTTCAGAGCCATTTCTTGTTCTATTTATTTTGTTTTGGTTGATCTTGCTGATGCATTGTGAGCCTGAGAAAGCTGTTTGCGCCGACGAGCGCGCTGCATTTTAGCGCGTCCGGTGGGGGGTATATTTTGCTCTATTTTAGCGAACAAGATTTAGCACCTCTGCCGGATGAGAAATAGGCGCCACGCACTAAACATGAATCGCGAGCGCTGCAAAGCAATTTTAGCGCGCCGAATTTTAGTGCGGCTGTTGGAGTTGCTCTAAATGTTAGAATTTTAGGCGCATGTTAAGGAAACATCAATTTTATCAACTGATTATGGGGACACTGCTGCTTGATCTCCTTAAGGCATACATCTCCTCGGCCTATCATGCGGGTGCATAATTTTTGTGGCGCTATATAAAATATTTTTCATGAATAGAAATACTCTTTTGAGTGCACTGCGATTAGCAAATGCTATTTCTCGTGTTTCACCAAATTCTTTAGTCCATGTGTCACGTCAGTATTGGCGATTGATGCATCGTGGCTTGGTGGAGACAGAAATAAAAGGACATACTAAGTTAGAGAAAAATGTGCATAGAAGAATTCCGTCAAAATAGATGTACTCCCTCCGATCCAAATTAATTGACTCGAATATGTCTATATTCAGATATATCTAGACATATTTTAATATTAGATACATCCGAATCTAGAAAAATCCAACTCAATTAATTTGGGTCGGAGGGAGTACATAGAAGAAGGTTCGTCCCGTAGGCTGTTTCACACAATTAAGACAAATCGTGGCCGATGTGTACTCTTCTCCGGGACACATACCTTTCCGGCCTGCCGTCTCTCGGACCGTACACATTGCTCTTCTTTCCACAAATGGGGTAACAAGGACAATCCAGAGCGCCTCTTGTGGGAATCGTCATCCCATACATCGCGAGAGACTACCTTGATGTGAAACCGGGAGAATAGCTTGCATATGATGTGGAACCTTTCTCTTCTACCGCCTCCGTTTCAAAATATAAGATGTTTTAGCTTTGTGAAAGAAGTGTATCTAGACCTTTATTTAGTGTGTAGGTTCACTCCATACCTAGATGAACCTGCACACTAAAAGAGTTCTAGATACACTCCATTCATAAAGCTAAAACATCTTATATTTTAAAACGGAGGGAGTAAAAAACATGTATCTGTACAGCCCAACCAGCGGACCAACATAAAACACTGGAACCAAGAAAAATATGAGTGTGTGGAACCGGGAGAATATCTGCAGACCAGTTGCCAAAGATATGAGATATAATGCGGGGATGTGGTACACAAAAGGAGACACGAATATCAAACAATATGCAGGAAGACAAACCACACAAATATCATCGTATTTAATTGGATGCACCACTTCTTGATTTTTCTACCACTATATCGAAAGTTCAATGCAATTAGCTTGTTATAGATCTAGAATAACCCCCAATTATGAATTATGTAAATTCCCTGCATTGTTAATCTTTTCTAGGGAAACACATTTAAATAGATAAGTTTTGATAATAAAAAGATTGGGAGATCAACATCCGAAAAACAATCAACATGACTAAAATAATATTATGCCTTGCTAGCTCATGAGCCACCTCAGTGGCTTTGCTACAACCATGCTCGAAGTTGATCAGCCCAAAACCTGAGTATAATATCCTACAATCTTGAAAGATAGCCTATGAAGATGTTGCAGAAAAACCTGCACAACCCATTGTGTCAATCAGCTGCATATTTTCTGGCCGAGTTACAAATTTAGTGAAGCCAAATTACTGTGTTGAACTGAGACTTTCCCGAATACCCTTCTATTGTCTATGCATCATCCACAAATTTAATTTTGTTGCAGTTTGCAGCAATAAACTTTCCATGCATTTCTAGGACTATCACACATATGCTCCCTCCTCTTTATCACTATCATATTTATTTTTACCATAGGGTCAGGTGGTATCATATGTCCATCATTCCTTCATATTCCCTCTAAATTAACCGGAAACTGCAGGTAGTATCATACATGATGCATGGGCATTAATTTCGCATAGCTAGAGCATGAATATCAACATATAAGTTGGGTCTATAAATTGAAGTAGTATCCACCCCACCCATGCATCAGTTCGTTGTTGGGATACACATGAACATAGTTTCTGGACATACATACATGTATAAGATATTAGTATATAACAGATAGGTTACATTAAGATTGTATAGGATATTGTTTGGAAGACTGTGTGGAATTCTATGGCAGGCCACTGGACATATGATAAAAGATGAGAAGGGGAGAGAGATGTACACCACTTTAAGGGGGGCTCTTCCACCACTTGGTAAAAGGATGAGAAGGAGAGAGCCGTACACGCGCACTCCTCCTCCGCCGCCGCCTGCCTCGCCTCGCCACGCCTCTCCTCGCCACGACGCGTGCCGCGGGTTGCGGGAATGCCTCGAGTCGAGAGCTTCTCTTTATTTTTGCCGCGCATAAATGGATTAATAATCTGAACAGTCTGCGTAATCTGAACTTAGTGGAGGCTCTTCGGATTTGGTCGTTGCTTATTTGTTTCCTCTCCTGACGCTTCCTGTTCGCCTGCCTACCCGTGCATATAAGAGCGAGAGATCGCTTCACTCCTCATACACGCTTCAGTACATCACCTCCAGTATCAGAGAATTGCGCTACCGCTCTGTTCTTCCCCATCACATCTTGCGGCATGCACCGCTAGCCGGGACAGTAGGCCTCTGAAACCCCACTGCTTCGAGTCCTTCACGTATAGCGGTTTTTGGGAGCATTATTCTATTCATGTTTTATTTAGCGTTTATCTTGGGTAAATTGCTCTTTTACTCAATAATCCAAAAACCTAATTACAGTCAATTTGCTCCAAGTGGCTTTGTTGCAACCACGAAGCCACGTGTGTTTGAAGGTGTCAATTACAAAAGATGGCGTGCGAGGGCAGTGCTCTGGTTTCAGAGCATGAGCTACTATAACATCATCTATGGCGCACCTGAGGGAGATCTTAATCCTGCTCAAGAAGAGGTCTTTCAAAAACTTGATACCACATTTAAGGCTGCCTTGATCAGCATCTTTGCAACAATTCTATGACTATAAGATGGTTGATAACCGCTCTATTGTGGATCAGGCTCATGGAATAATGTCACTTTATAGGGAGCTTGAGCACTTCACTTGTGTGTTATCGGACAAGTTTGTTGCCCGAGGCATTATTGCCAAGCTTCCCCAATCATGGAGGAATTTTGCTACTTCTTTGAAGCACAAGAGAAAAGAGTTTTCCGTGACAGATCTCATTGGGACTCTTGAAGTGGAAGAGAAGGGGAGAGCAAAAGGCACACGTGCTCGAGGTACCGAGGGAGGTTTTAATGCCAATCTGGTATAGAAAAGGAACTTCCATCCTCACAAGTTCAAGAACAAAGGCAAGTTGGATGGAAAAGGAAAGTTTGATGGAAAGAACAAGGCTTCATAGTCTACCAGCTTCAAGAAGACTGATAAGAAGAAAGGTGCTTGTCATGTGTGCGGTGATCCTGATCATTGGGCTCCTACTTGTCCCAACCGCTTTGACAGGCGCCAACATGGGAAGGGCAGCAAGACTGCTAATGTTGTCATGGGTGACATTGAGATGAAAGATGTTGGGTATGGTATATTATCTACAATTATTTCACTATGGCATTCTCTTGATTGGTGGATTGACACAGGCGCTAATGTACATGTCTATTTTGATATCTCCATGTTTTCTTCATATCAGGTCAGAGGGACTCAAACTGTCCTGATGGGGAACGGCTCGCATGCTTCTGTTCATGGTGTTGGTACGGTCGATCTGAAGTTCACTTCAGGAAAGACCGTGTGCCTGAAGAACGTGCATCATGTTCCCTCCATAAATAAAAATCTTGTTAGCGGATCTCTTCTATGTTGAGACGGCTAGAAGATTGTATTCAGCTCGAATAAATTTGTAATTTCTAAGTATGGAAGCTTTGTTGGTAAAGGTTATGAGTGTAGAGGCTTGTTCCACTTATCTCTGCCACACGTTTGTAATAAAGTTGTTTGCCATATTAATTTTGGTTGTATGACGCAACTAGCCAAAATGAATTTAATCCCTGATTTCACAACTGTTAAGGGATCTAAGTGTCAAGTCTGTGTGCGAGCAAAACAACCTCGCAAGTCACATACGACTTTAGAAGTGAGAAATTTAACACTAGTAGAGCTCATGCATTCTGATTTTTGTGAGATGAATAGTGTGTTGACAAAAGGTGGAAAGAAATATTTCATGACGTTGATCGATGACTCTACGAAATATTGTCATGTGTATCTTCTAAAATCAAAACACGAGGCTTTGAGTTTCTTCAAAATCTATAAAGCTGAAGCAGAAAACCAACTTGATCGAAAGATTAAGAGGCTTAGGTCTGATCGTGGTGGGGAGTATTTTTCTAATGACTTTGATTCCTTTTGTGTGGACCATGGTATAATCCATCAGACGATGCCTCCCTATTCACCTCAGTCAAATGGTGTAGCCGAAAGAAAGAACCGTACTCTAAAAGATTTGGTTAATGCCATGTTAGATACATCTGGTCTATCTAAGGAATGGTGGGGGAGGCTCTATTGACTACGTGTCATGTCCTAAACTGAGGTCCACGAAGAACAAAGAAATTACTCCATTTGAAGAATGGGAGAAGAACAGGTTAAAACTCTCTTACCTAGGACTTGGAGATGTTTGGCAAAAGTACATGTGCCAATTCCTAAGAAGCGCAAGCTTGGACCAAAACACGTTGACTGTGTATTTCTGGGTTATGGTTTCCATAGCATTGGTTATAGATTCTTGATAGTAAAATTTAAGATACCTAACATGCATGTCGGTACAATTATGGAGTCGACTGATGCGATTTTCCTTGAGGATATATTTCATATGAAGGATATACCTAGCTCATCAAATTAGGAGATTCTTAGTTCATCCAGTCAGGAATTTGCTACAAATTTTGAACCTACCACTCCAATTGAACATGTTGAAAATCCTAAGGAGGAAGATAATGAAATTACTAAAAGGAGCAAGAGACAGAGGCCTACAAAGTCCTTTGGTGATGATTTGGTTGTGTACCTCGTGGATGATACTCCCACTTCTATTTCAGAAGCCTATGCATCTCCTAATGCTGACTACTAGAAGGAAGTCGTCCGCAGTGAGATGGATTCAATCTTAGCCAATGGAACATGGCAGATCATTAATCTTCCTTATGGGTGCAAACCTGTTGGATGTAAATGGGTGCTCAAGAAAAAGTTTATGCCTGATGGTACTATTGAGAAGTACAAGGCACGGCTTGTGGCCAAGGGATACACTCAAAAAGAAGGTAAAGACTTCATTGACACTTACTCACCTGTTGCCAAATTGACAGCCATTCGAGTACTACTTTAATTGGCTGCCTCTCATGGTCTTCTCATTCATCAAATGGTTGTTAAGATAGCTTTCCTAAATGGAGAGTTGGATGAGGAAATTTACATGGATCAGCCAGATGACTTTGTGGTAATGGTCAAGAAGGAAAGGTGTGCAAATTGTTGAAGTCTTTATATGGCCTAAAACAAGACCCTAAGCAGTGGCATGAGAAGTTTGAAAGAACTTAAAATGCTGCAGGCTTTATTGTAAATGGAGCTGACAAATGTGTGTACCATCGCTATGGTGGGGCTGAGGGAGTCATCATTTGTTTGTATGTTGATGACATACCAATTTTTGGAACCAACCTTAATGCAATTAAGAAAGTCAAGGATTTCTTATCTTGTTCCTTTGACATGAAGGATTTGAGAGTAGATGATGTTATCCTGAACATCAAGCTATTGAGAGATGATGACAATGGGATTTAGCTATGTGGAAAATGTCTTGAGTCTTGTCAGGTATAGAGACTGCAAGTCTTCTCCTACATCGTATGATCCTAGTGTGTTGCTCCGAAAGAATCGAGGAAATACTAGAGACCAGCTGAGATACTCTCAAATTATTGGCTCTCTTATGTATTTAGCTAGCGCCATGAGGCCTGACATTGCTCTTGTTGTAAGCAAACTCAGTCGATTTATTTCAAATCCAGGAGATGATCACTGGCATGCTCTTGAGAGAGTTATGAGCTATCTAAAAGGCACTGCGAGCTACGACATTCACTGTACCAGGTATCCAAGGGTACTAGAGGGGTATAGTGATTCAAATTGGATATCTAATGCTGATGAGATAAAGGCCACGAGTGAATATGTATTCACACTTGGTGGTGGCACTGTTTCTTGGTAGTCTTGCAAGGAAACCATCTTAACGAGGTCAACTATGGAAGCAGGACTCACAGCATTAGACACAACCACTATTGAAGCAGAGTGGCTTCGTGAACTCTTGATGAACTTCCCTATGGTTGAAAAACAATACCCGCAATCCTTATGAACTACGATAATCGAACAGTAATTTTCAAAGTGAATAGTTCTAAGGATAATATGAAGTCATCTAGACATGTAAAGAGGACACTGAAATCTATCAGGAAAACTCCAGAGTTATTGCGTTGGATTATATCCAAACATCTAAAAACTTGGCAGATCCCTTCATGTGCCTCCGGGATCTGGTGGGGGATTGTTGAAATTCTTTCCTAAATGGCCTAGCCCATATTCCATTTTAATAATTGCTAGAAATCCTAGAGGCCCATGTGGCCCATTCATGCATGGCAAGATGTGGGACAAATGTTTAGTCCCACATTGCAAGTTGAAGGATGATTTCACCACCTTATAAGGGGGTTCTTCCATCACTTGGTAAAAGGATAAGAAGGAGAGATACGTACACGCGTGCTTCCTCCTCCTCCGCCGCCCGCCACGCCTCGCTTCGCCTCGCCATGACGCACACCGCGGGTTGCGGGAATGCCTCGAGTCAAAGCTTCTCTTTCATTTTTCCACGTATGAATGGATTAATGATCTGAACATTCTGCGTAAGTAGGTGTTTAATATGAACTCAGTGGAGATATAATTCGAACTTAGTTGAGTTTGTTCGGCTTTGGCCGTTGCCCGTTCGTTTCGTCTCCTGATGCTGTCTATTCGCCTGCCTGCCTATAAGAGTGAGAGGTCGCTCATCTCCTCATACACGCTTCTGTACATCGCCTCCAGTTGCATAGAATTGCATTGCCGCTCTATTCTTCACCATCCCCTCTTGCAGCGTGCACCGCTAGCCGGGACAGTAGGCCTCCGAGACCCCGCTGCTTCGAGTCATGTACGGGAGAAAGGCGATGAGGTTTTTGGAGAGCGCTATTGGTACGACTACTGGCTTCATCACGGACTCCTTAACGGATAGAGACTGCACGGCGTCTTCCCCAACGAGGACTTCTTCCACGACATCAGCAACCTCTTCCTCGATGACATGGCTGACGACGGTGCCAACGCCAACACCGGCGATCCCTCTGCTGTGATGTACAACCTCTTCCTCAATCTTGTTTATCTTAGTCAGATAGTACGCCGTTCCCTTCTGGTTTGCTATAGATCTTGCTTTGATCTTATCTCAAGTTGTATGGTTTACAATCCTCTTGGATATCTTCCTTCATGTATATCCGCTAATTCATATAATTAGTTTAACATCTATTATTCTATTTATGTTTTATTGAGCATTTATCTTGGGTAAATTGCTCTTTTACTCAACAGTTTGTGCAAACTATCTTCAAAATACATTGTATTTTACATCACCTTCAGCAAACTGAATCCTATTAGGTTGACCATGGGTCCAATGGCGTTGCAAGTCACAGCAGAATCAGGGTATACATGGAAGGTCGGGAAATACTCCACATCAGCTGCATGGCAAGGCAACAAGCTAACCGAATATATGTAAATAAGACGGGAACGCTCTGGTTGAATAAGAAAGGACGCGAGACAGTAATGGCCCAATTCTTCAGCGGAAATTTATTGAGCCCCAAGTGGCTGCAATATAGGCCGTGGGAACTAGAGCAGAGCCTTGGTTAAGCTGGTAGGTGTTGGTCCGTAGTTTACTAATCCTCCCGTGGTGCTTTATCCATGGTAAGAAATGGATGTGCGGACTATTTTAAGATGATTATAGGCAGTGGCGGACCTAGCGAGATAAAGACTAGACACGCTGGCATTTTTTGTAGCACATTGCTATAGAAAATCGCATGACACAAGGCAACGTGCCACCGACAAGCCCGGGTAGCCGCCCGGTTGGTGGATCCTCTTGTAGAGACATAGTTGAGAAGCTCCGAGGAGGTAAAGTGAGGCTGCCTTTTGATCACTAGTTGTCCGTTCCCAGGCAACACCAATACAAACCATATTGCTACTAGTGCCACGAAGGTTCTTACACGCTAGAAGGTGGTGTTGGAACAGCGCACACTACTGCCGCGTGTGCTACATCGATGGAGGAGTGCTGCACAAAATCAGGCACAAAAAATAATAGTGGCATGTGATGCGTCCTTACAGATACATCAAGCGTTAGTATGAGCAGAGAGGGAGGTATGACATTCCATGGCGTCGGGTCCCTGATGCGATGGAACGAATAGACACTGCTATGACACGGGTAGGAAGAACTAACCTCACCAGGAGCCGGCCTACGCATATTGTCAATGGGAGGGGTTCGTTACTTGGGGTGCACTAAAATTGTTATATATGGGCATGAACTGTTCATGAATAAACATCGACAAACCGTGCATCATACATGGATGAAGGATAAATATCCATGCATGGCCATTATTTTGTCATAACGAAAGGATGAACACCAGACCTTCGGGTGGGTCTATAAATTGAGGTACTGTCCGGTGTCTGCCCATGCAGCAACTCACATGACACATTCTGATATACACATGAACTTTTTGTATGGGCATATGCATGCATGCATGCTTGCATACACACTATACATATGGAATGAGATATTATAAGATAACTGATGGGTGTTGGCAACAGAGTATCCCGATTGTGTCGTGGACTAGTATCATGGCTAGGACGTTGAAGGAATTGTTAATGTTGACACACTTCATTTTGTCTTGTTCTCTAGTCCTGTTGTTCAAAGCTCACTAAATTGTGCTAGTTTTTTCTGATGGGTTCGTAGCATGGGAAACAAAAAAATTCTACCGCAAGAATGAACAAAACCCAGATCTAATCTAGATAAAAGCCAAGATCTAATCTATTAGACATGTGCAACGAGATAACCCTCGTAGATCCGAAAGCGTTACGAGATTGGATCTCGTGGTTGATGTAGTCGATCACTTGCCGATCTCAAGATCGTGTGGACGATCCTTCCGACGCCACGTTCCGGCAGCGCTTCCGCAGTCGGTCACACGTGCGGAGTCGAAGCAGACCTTCCTCTCCCCGTTACAGCGAGCAGCGGAGGTAGTAGATCTTCTCCACGGAATCCCAGCAGCACGACGGTGTGGTGGTGGTGGTGGTGGAGTAGAGAATTCTATAGGGCTTCGCCTAAGCCAGAGCAGAGGGAAGGAGGAGGAGAGAGGCGGCTAGGGTTTGCGGATTGTGAGGGGGCTAGGGGGTGGCGCCCCCACCCCTCTATTTAAAGGAGGGAGGCGCCATGGCAGGGGGAGTCCTAGTAGGACTCCCCTCCCTCCTTGGCCGGCGGATTGGGAGGGGGGAGGAGTCCTCCTCCCCCACGACTCCTTGTCTTGCCCCACAAGGACTCTTTGATCATTTCTTGGTTTTCAAGCAAACTCCAAGAAATCTTCTAGAACCTTCCGGAACATTCCGAAACCTTCTAGAATCCCCATACAAATACTCCGGAACATTTCCTAACTTAGAAAATGATCCCCAATATATGAATCTCATTCTCCGGACAATTCCGGATCTCCTCGTGATGTCCCGGATCCAATCCGAGACTCCGAACAACATTCGGTCTCCAACGCACATTCCATATCTACTTAAAAACAACTTTGAACCTAAAGTGTGTCACCCTACGGTTCGTGAATATGCAGACATGATGGAGAGACCTCTCCGATCAATAACCATCAGCGGGATCTGGAGATCCATAACGGCTCCCACATACTCAACGATGACTTCGTGATCGATAGAACCATTAACATACGAAACCAATTCCCTTTGTCACGCGATATTCTACTTATCCGAGGTTTGATCGTCGGTATCTCCATACCTAGTTCTACCTCGTTACTGATAAGTACTCTTTACTCGTTCCATGTTATGTCATCCCTTGTGACCTAGTCACATGCTTGCAAGCTAACTAGATGACATTCCACCGAGAGGGCCCAGAGCATATCTATCCGTCATATGCATGGACAAATCCCAATCTTGGTCCATGCGCTTCAACACATACTTTCAGAATACCCAATGACACCTTTATAACCACCCAGTTATGAAGCGGTGTTTGATGTCAGCAAAGTACCCATCCGGTGATGGTGATTAACATAACCTCATGGTCGAAGGATTAGGTTAATATGCATTTGAAAGCTTATAGCAATACGAACTTAATGACTTGATCTTATGCTATGCTTACTATGGGTGTGTGTCCATCACATCATTCTCCTAATGATATAACCTTGTTATTAATGACATCCAATGTCCATGATCAGGAAACCATGATCATCATTTAATCAACAAGCTAGTTCCACAAGAGGCTTACTAGGGACTCTTTTATGTTTACAAAACACACATGTATCAGTGTTTCCTTATAATACAATTATAGCATGGGATGTAAACATTCATCATAAACACAAAGCTATAATAATAACCATTTTTATTATTGCCTCTTGGGCATATCTCCAACATTTTCATGATAGAAATCGAGTAGGAGATAAGTATGAAAATATTGGTGTTGTCTTGTACTGTAGCATATCTAGCACTTTTCAGTTTCAGTTAAGATAGTTGTTTCTATTAGCTATTTTTCTATCTGATCTAGTTGAGGATGCACCCTTCTGCGTGCCCACACAGTTGAAGGATTGGATCGTGAATGCTTCGTCATGGTATGACATGACAAAGTAATAACTGATGGCCATGATCATCACAAGGACTAAAAGGAAGAGGAAAACACCAAATCAATAAGTCTGAACACTGCACCAGAACACTTGGTATCGTCTAAAATCATGAGAGAGACAAAGGGAGGGAGAGAGAGATATCACAATCACACTTGGTATTAGAGCCATGTCGAAGACACTATCAGCGACAGGGAAGAACTAGTATGTTAAGGATGAGGGAAGCGGGGCTAAGCCACCTTCTTGTAAGAGACACTATCTCTACCGGCGAGGCCACAATCCTTCACATCATGGCGGCATGGAATTGGTGGTCCAGGAGAAGATCGTGCATGAGACCTCTAGCACCGCAAACTACCCCACACTGACTTAAACCAACTATGCAGAATGGGCGATGGTGATCAGCGTCCAACTCTAGTCAGGTATATGTGGGGCGTAATCGTGTATGGTAGCGATGATGAGAAGGATGACTGAGCACCGCTAGCCACGCTACTTTGAGCTGTGCCACCAGATCTCTTGTGTACTCTCACGGTCAAGGACTATGCCAAGCGATCAAGACCATGTGTCTTGGTTTTGATCCCCACCACCACCACCACCGTCGTGCTGCTAGGATTCCGTGGAGAAGATCTACTACCTCTGCTGCTCGCTGGAACGGGGAGAGGAAGGTCTGCTTCGACTCCGCACATGTGACCGACTGCGGAAGCGCTGCCGGAACGCGGCGCCGGAAGGATCGTCCACACGATCTTGAGATCGGCAAGTGATCGACTACATCAACCCCGAGATCTAATCTCGTAACGCTTTCGGATCTACGAGGGTTAGTACAGATCTATCTCGTTGCACATGTCTAATAGATTAGATCTTGGCTTTTATCTAGATTAGATCTGGGTTTTGTTCGTTCTTGCGGTAGAAAATTTTTGTTTTCCATGCTACGAACCCATCAGTGGTATCAGAGCCAGGTCTATGCGTAGATCTGTTGCACGAGTAGAACACAATGGTTTTGTGGGCGTTGGTGCTCGTGGCGTCTTTTGCTTTGTGTACTTTGCATCTTGCGGTATGGTGGGATGAAGCGGCTCGGGCTAACCTTACATGTCATCGCACATGAGACTTGCTCCACAGTTGACGTGCAACTCGTATTGCACAAGTGGCTTTGCGGGTGTCTGTCTCTCCCATCATAGTATAGATCCAATCTACACTTTGCACTTGATAGCACTTGTATCAACGTTGTGGTTCAGTTTCGTAGGTAAGATCCGTTCTTATTCGAAAGCCCCAAACCACGTAAAACATGCAAAGAAAATTAGAGGCGTCTAACTTGTTTTTTGCAGGGTTTTTGTGATGTGATATGGCCATCATGTGATTGTGATTATATTTGATGTATGCAATGATCCTTGTTGTAATATGGCAACCGGCAGGAGCCTAATGGTTGTCTTTAATTCTGTTAAGACATGCGTGTCTATTCATCTTGTAATAGCTTTATTCCAAGTAGTTGTAATAGTTGCTGGTGATGATGGACAACCATGAAGCGGCGCCACTGACCTTGACGCAATGCTGGTGATGATGAAGATCATGTCCGTGCTTTGGAGATGGAGATCAAAGGCATAAGAAGAAAGGGCCATATCATATCACACTGATTATGAATTGCCTGTGATGTTAATCCTTTATGCATCTTGTATTGCTTAGATCGCGACGGTAGCATTATAAGGTGATCCCTCTCACTAAATATCAAGTAATAAAGTGTTCGTAGGCACCGTTGCTAAGACTCGTCGTTGCGAAGCATCTCGTGATGATCGGGTGTGATAGATTCTACGTGTGCATACGACGGGTGCAAGCCAGATTTGCACATGCGGATACTAAGGTTAACCTTGACGAGCCTAGCATGTACAGACATGGTCTCGGAACACGGAATACCGAAAGGTAAAGCATGAGTCATATGGATGATATGATGAACATGTTGATTGTTCGCCTTTAAAGCTACATCATCTCACGTGATGATCGGACTTGGTGTAGTGGATTTGGTTCGTGTAATCACTAAAACAACTCGAGGGATGTTGTTTTGAGTGGGAGTTCTTTGTAATTTGGATTACTCAAACTCAATTTATCATAAACACAATCAAAGTGAATTTGCATAGTTTGTTGTAGTCATTGGCATCCGTTCACCACCTTACGCTTAGTTATAGTTGAGATAGTGAAACCATAGAAATTCTGGATATTTTCTTTACGAACTGGAATCGTATTGTTTTGAGTGTCAATCTAAAGTTTAAAAGTCATATTGCAAACTTTCAGCAAACTCCGTTTACTCTGTGAAGTTTAATAAACAGTATTAAATCAAGAGTAACAATTCCAGTGTTAGTATCTAATGTATCATGTTTGCCTCCATGATTCTTGATACTCAAAAGATTGTTTTTAATATCAAGTTTATCTAAGAACTGAAAGCAATGTTTCAGAACCATCATATGTGAAAGGTATTGCGATATCTAAAACAATGTATTGGTTACAACATGATAGAGTATATGTCCTCATATTTGATGAGAAATTTGTGAAGGTTGGAGACGCTGGTCGTCCTAATTCTCCAAAAGGTTTTGGAAAAGAAACATTATACTCGCAATTCACCTTTATAAGCTATAGCAGCTTGATCATGAAAGTTGTCATGATAAGGATGAATAGAAGATGTAAGTAAAATGTTTACTACACTAAAATATTACTAAAGAATGGAATTTTGAAAGAATGCCAAACATTTGATGAAGGTGATCCACTTCAAAGTGCAAGTCCAAAGGTATTAGTATTTGACTATACACACTTTGTACTATGTGTCATGTGAATGACACCACTATTGATGTTGATAGATTCTTTTAAAAGAAAAGGAATTGTTGAAAGAGAATCTATAAAATATTTGGCAGAAAAGAAAAAATTGGAGATATCCAACTTAGGTATATAGAAGATACATGTTATGGCTGTATTCCTTGGTTGTTAAACAATGTGGTTCTGCGGTATTGGATATCGAATTGGTTGGTATAAAGTGTCATACAGGACAACACAATTCATGAACTGCAATGGCCTAAGTAACTAGCAAGAGAATATGTGATGATGTTCATCGAAAACAAACAAAGGGTTGTTGTGTTGCTCGTTAACATCAAAGCTTGCCTTTAAGATTTGTTTCAATAATTGTTATTTTGATCAGGTATTATGACGACAAAAGGTTGTTTAAATAATTACCGTATTCCATAATAGATGGATGATATACAGGTCTGGCTGGAGAAATAACGATCATAAAAATAATGCTAAAATGTCGCAAGACAAATAATTGAAAGATCACTTGCAAAGTGACATCACCGTTTAAATTATATTGAAAGGGATACATGAAGAAACTCCATGTTGATGGATTTTTGGAGTCTTTGATTTTGATCAAATGACGCTTGTGATACTTTCCTGGAGATAATTAAAACTCTGTTCATAGGCCAAAAGAGGAACGAACGACTAACTGATTGAAATTTGTACATATTGATGTATATAGTCCATTATGTGTAGTCGTGGGCGATGGATTTCAACTTCATATGCTTTCTCCGAAGATTTGAGTGAGTATATGTATATACCTACTCAATAAGGAAGAAGTATGAAATATTTGAAAATGTTCAAAGACTTTCAAGATGAAGTGGGAAATTATTGTAACAAGAAAATAAAAAAGTTTATGATTGGATCATAAAGATGTTTGAGTTACAAGTTTAGCAAAACACCTAAGATTTGAAGAATCGTTCCATGGATTTGCATTTCCCAAAACACCATAGGAGTATGGAGTGTTCAAGATATGTAATGAAACCTTGTTTGACATGGTAAGATCAAAGGTGTCATTTATAAAACTGCCATTATATTTTAAAGATTAAAGCTTTAGTGACTACCGCTTTTACACTGAAAAGAGCTCCATCGTGATCTGTTCAAATGACACCATATAAGTCATGGTTTGGGATAAAACCCAGGTTGTCCTTTCTTAAATTTTTTGGTATGCTAGGCATAAGTAAAATGTTTACAACCAAAGTCGGATAAGCATGTCTTTGTAGGTTATTTCGAATAACCATTGGGTATTCCTCCATAACACCGAAGACAAAAGTGTTTGTCACTTAGAATGTCGAGTTTATTGAGAAGGAATTTTGGTGAAAAGTTAAGTGGGAGGACAATAGAACTTTGACAAGGTTGTTGAACCTTGGCTAATATGTGCTGAGTTGCGCAGCGTCAGTAAGTGTCCCGGAGGCAGCAACAATGCTCATGGCTCATGTACCTCAAAGGTTGTGGTCACGGAGATCTAAGTTACTATTGAACCAAGTAGGTCGGGTAAGTAATCAAATGCCAAGATTTGAGAGTTAAATCATTATTGTTTGACAATGATGAACCGACTGCATGCAAAGAAGCAATGATGGGCCCTAACTTCATTAAGTGGCTTGAAGCCATAAAATCCTTGATAATTCCATACACGAGAAATCAAGCTTTGAATTTGAAAGACCCTCTGGAAGGTGCAAGACCTTACAGTCGTATATGGATCTATAAAGAAATAGACATGGATGTTTCACATCTATGAAATAGTCGACATGTCGGAAAGAGTTTACGACAATGTTCAAGGAATTGACTATGATAAGATTTGATCTTTCATAGCGATATTTAGTCTGGACGGATTAATGTAGCAACCACTACATATATTTTGGTATATGGTAGTTGAACAAACAAAACAAGTTCTTCTAATAGAATGGTTACCTAGGATGTGTCCATGACACAATCCAAAGGGTTTTGTTAATTCAAAGGATGCTAAAAGAGTATGCAAAACTTCAATGGTTGAAGTGAGCATCTCGGAGTTGGAATCTTCACCGTGATGAAACCGTTAAAAGGTTTAATTTCATCAGAGACAATGAAGATGTTTGCATTTTGCAAGAAATTATGTGGGAGCACTAAGACATATTTCTAATACATTATGTGAAAGACATATCGTTGATTAGAAATGATGTATATTGACACAAGCTAAGAATTTCATTTCGATGAAAGACTTAGGCATAACCCAAGAATTAGGCATCAATGTCTATATGGATAGATTGAGGCGCTAATATGGTTTTGCCAAATGTACATATATAAGATGTTGAATGAGTTTAATATGGAAACAACAAGAAAGGTTCTTGACGCACGGAAAGGACTGAATCAAGATTCAAGTGTGTTGACACGAGATTCAAGTGTTTTGACACTTGGTGAAATCACAAGAATATTTTGATCAATCTTTGAGATGTACACATCCAGATATGTCCTATGCTCTAAATGTTATGAGCATATACCAGAATGACTCATAAGATGATCATTGGACAATAGTAGGGATATTCCTATGATCTTTGGAAGAACTAAGAATATATTATTTATATAGTGGTGACAAATAGTTCATTGTAAATTGTTGCATTGATACTAGTTTTGTCACAAATTAAGTTTATCTCAATTTAATCTATGGGTGGCACAATGTAATGGAAAGGAAGTTGGTTGAGTACCAAACTTAAAACATTGTGACAGATACTACAACAAAAGGCTAAGTATACGACTGCTATTGTAGCAGCAAATGAGGGCATTTGCGTCAAGTAGTTTGTTATCAAACTAGGTGTGGTTCATAGCGGGATAATACTATGAAGATACATTGTACGACAATGGTATCAACATGATTTAATCCCAAGGAACTAAATGTCTCACCAAAGGACCAAATTTATACAATGACATCTCATTGGAGAATGAGTAATGCGTAGAGACGCAAGGACATGCAAATACACGCGGACCTGGAAGTGTCAGATCCGAAGATTATGTTTACCACTAGAAATAGTGTCTATACAACACCAGAAAGCCATAGGTGTTGAATGCACAAGTTTTTAACTAGATTATTGACTCTAGTGCAAGTGGGAGACTGTTGGAGATATGCCCAAGAGGCAATAATAAAGTGGTTATTATTATATCTTTATGTTTATGATAAATGTTTACATCCCATGCTATAATTGTATTAACAGGAAACATTAATACTTGTGTGTTTTGTAAACATAAAAGAGTCCCTAGTAAGCCTCTTTTTAAACTAGCTTGTTGATTAATGGATGATCATGGTTTCCTGATCATGGGCATTGGATGTCGTTAATAACAAGATCATGTCATTAGGAGAATGATGTAATGGACACACATCCATAGTAAGCATAGCATAAGATCAAGTCATTAAGTTCGTTTTGCTACAAGCTTTTCAAATGCATAGTAACCTAATCCTTCGACCATGAGGTTATATTAATCACCATCACTGGATAGGTACTTTGATGACATCAAACACCGCTTCGTAACTGGGTGGTTATAAAGGTGTCATTGGGTATTCTGAAAGTATGTGTTGAAGCGCATGGACCAAGATTGGGATTTGTCCATCCATATAACGGATAGATATGCTCTGGGCCCTCTCGGTGGAATGTCATCTAGTTAGCTTGCAAGCATGTGACTAGGTCACAAGGGATGACATAACATGGAACGAGTAAAGAGTACTTATCAATAACGAGGTAGAACTAGGTATGCAGATACCAACGATCAAACCTCGGATAAGTAGAATATCGCGTGACAAAGGGAATTGGTTTCGTATGTTGATGGTTCTATCGATCACAAAGTCATCGTTGAGTATGTGGGAGCCGTTATGGATCTCCAGATCCCTCTGATGGTTATTGATTGGAGAGGTGTCTTCATCATGTCTGCATATTCATGAACCATAGGGTGACACACTTAAGGTTCGAAGTTGTTTTAAGTAGATATGGAATGTGCGTTGGAGACCGAATGTTGTTCGGAGTCTCGGATTGGATCCGGGACATCACGAGGAGATCCGGAATTGTCCGGAGAATGAGATTCATATATTGGGGATCATTTTCTAAGTTAGGAAATGTTCCGTAGTGTTTGTATGGAGATTCTAGAAGGTTTCAGAATGTTCTGGAAGGTTCTAGAAGATTTCTTGGAGTTTGCTTGAAAACCAAGAAAGGATCAAGGAGTCTTTGTGGGGCAACACACGGATTCGTGGGGAGGAGGATTCCTCCCCCCCTCCCAATCCGCCGGCCAAGGAGGGAGGGGAGTCCTACTAGGACTCCCCCTCCCATGGCGCCTCCCTCCTTTAAATAGAGGGGAGGGGCGCCACCCCCTAGCACTCTCCCATAACAAACCCTAGCCGTCGCCTCTCTCCTCCTCCTTCGCTCTGCTCCGGCTTAGGCGAAGCCCTGCAGAAATCTCTACTCCACCACCACCACACCGTCGTGCTGCTGGGATTCCGTGGAGAAGATCTACTACCTCCGCTGCTCGCTGTAACGGGGAGAGGAAGGTCTGCTTCGACTCCGCACGTGTGACCGACTGCGGAAGCGCTGCCGAAATGCGGCGCCGGAAGGATCGTCCACACGATCTTGAGATCGGCAAGTGATCGACTACATCAACCCCGAGATCTAATCTCATAACTCTTTCGGATCTACGAGGGTTAGTACAGATCTATCTCGTTGCACATGTCTAATAGATTAGATCTTGGCTTTTATCTAGATTAGATCTGGGTTTTGTTCGTTCTTGCGGTAGAATTTTTTTGTTTTCCATGCTACGAACCCATCAACCAGCCCTCTCATCAATACCTAGGTGGGGTACGAGCTGGACGATGCCACTAACGGCATCAGGAAACTACTGCTCACCGAGGGGATGTGGTAGAAGCGCTAGACCTTGCGTGCGCACGCCGACCACAATGGAGATAACAGTGGCAGGACCGCGAACAAAACTAATCAGCATGACATCACCAACACCGGTGCAAGCGGCGCTGGAACTGCCGTACCGGTGAACGCTGCAAGGGAAGCTGTCGGTACTGCAACAAGATAGGTCACTAGGCCAAGGAATACCGCAAGGCCTCCCGTGACCGCGAGAAGTGCGGCAAGACCGCCAATCTCGTGCACTTAGGAGGACGCAAAAGCGCTACTAATGGCTCAGGTGTGCACACTGGTGCAGATCACTGACGCTATCGACTCCTAGGAGGTGAACCTCAACGAGGAAAAAGTTGAAACTTACTTATTATGACAAAATATATAGAAGTGATTTTTAATGTTCATATAGATGTTTATGTTTTTATCTGCATACTTAGTCAACTTTGGATGAATCTAAACACTATTTAGTATTTTTTTTCCGGTCCATATTAATGGTCTGAACTTTGTCTAGATTTGTATGTATCTAGTTAAGTATTTTAGACTAGATGCATTCGTATCTAGAAAGAGTTGAGGCCGTTAATATGAACCGGAGTGAGTACATAAATTATTGCAAATTTTGACAAACCTAGAAGGGGAGTAGATGTTTATGTTTTTATTTGCATACTTAGTCAAAGTTACAAAGCATTGGCTTTTGACTAAATTTATGCGAGATGTATTTCATGACAGAGGAAATAATGTATTTCACCTCAGTGCATCTACATGCATCGTATATGTATGATAGTACCAGCCGATCAACTTGATTTGCAGTATAGGCCAGCATAGCGTTTAAGCCAATAATTTTTGGATTAACCATCAACAATAAAATAAAATTAACATTTAACTGATGTTGTTAGATTTGTATAGAAATATTACTAACTTCACAATTATTTTAACTTGAAACAACATACTATGAAATAGCTGATTGCTATTCCCCAATATCAATATCCTAAACTACTCCTACAGTGAATCTGAGATCTGGACTTGTTATTAGAAGTCCACTAAATGGCTATAGGCAAGTCAAGTTCATGAATGAACATGGACGAACAATCATGCGTGCATGCATGAAGGAATGGATCATGCATGATGCATGGCCATTAATCTCGCATTTCTAAAGCATGATTACCAACCCGCCAGCTGGGTCTATAAATGGAGCTAGTATCCACACCACCCATGCATCAAGTCACCGTTCGGATACACATGAATATATTTTCTGGGCACAAACACATTATAAAAACTATACACATGCCACGAGATATTAGAAGATAACTGATAGGTTACGTTATGATTGTCTATGATCTTGTTTGGACCAGTGAGAGATCGAGCCAAAGTGTATGGAATTATATGGCAGGCCAGCCGACATAGGATAAAAGAGTTCATCTTGCCGGTGTAATCAGCCGTGGCCACTGAGAGATTACAACATGTATTTGTTTGGGTTTCCCGCTAGCATCCAAAAATGTAGAAAGTTCAGCATTCCAAAGCGACGGGTTGCTCAAAATTCTACACCTACGGAGTAGACCTGTATGAGCTAAGCTGCCAATATACGCCTGACTTTGGCAAAAAAATTGGTAATATACACCTCTTAGCCCAGTTTGTTCGTGCAAAATGTCTTCTAAATACATTGTGTTTTACATTAGCTTCAACAAACCGAATCCTATTAGTTGTTGCCCTGAGATCAGAGGCAAAGGATAATCATGGGTCCTAAGGTTTTGCAGCTCCTAGGTATATGGATGCCCGGGAAATACTCCATGTAAGCTTTATGGTAACGCAGAAGGTTTTAAAACAAGCATGTAAATAAGATGGGAAAACTCCGGTTGAAAAAGAGTAAATTTCAGTTTATACCCCCTAATTTGAAAATTTTGTCACTAATTACCCCCAATAAACAAATTATCATCCGTATTGCCATATTTAGCGAAAGGTTTGTCTTGTTTTACCCTTTTCTTTTCTTCACAGGTAGTATTCACCCTTTTCAACGTATGAACACCATTTTTCTACTGTCAGGGACATGTAGCTTCGCTCTTTCTATGCTGGCACTTTTCACGCCCAAATCTGTCTAATATATGAGGCCAGTTCATGTTTCACTCATTGTGTGGGTGTAGTTATAGCACCTCCACTCGCTAGGCATTCCCAGGCCAAAATCTGGCGCTACATAGCGTCAGATGGATGCAACTTTCGGCCTGGGAATGTCTGAATGCCCACTTGCGTTCCCAGATGGGGTTCCTAGGCAGGCGTGTTTTCAATAAATTTGGCTCAAATTCATCACAATTCAGCTCAGACTCACACAATTCGGCATAAACTGAATACAAGTCACTGTTCGGCATAGTTCGTCCTAAAATTAAACACAACATAGTTTGACATAGTTCGGCCTCAAATTAAACACAACATAGCTTGGCCAGATTATCCTGCAGCTATGTGTTGCCTCTGCGTATCCATATGTGCTTTTTGGGGCCTAGATCATTTTGGCTAGGATGATACCCCTCCCCCGTGTCGGACCCTAGGGCGACACCGGAGCACAGCTGCACGCCGCCAAAGGTCCTCCGCCGCCGCTGCTCCTCTCGCCGCCGCTGCCGCCGGGCTTGCCGCGGTGGAGGCGGACCCAGCCGCCGAAGGTGGTTCGGGGTGGGTGGAGGCTGGAGTTGACCGCCATGGTTGCTGGGGCAGATGCGGCCAGTTCGACGATGGCTAGCGACTAGGGGCGGCGCCCCTGATTGGGGTGGTGGTGCAGGTCCCTCCCGGCGGCGCCATGACTGGTGATGGAAGTCTAGGGCCAAGCTGGCTGGTGTTGGAAACCCTAGATCTTCAGATTTGGGGCACTAATGCTACCTCCCTAGTCCTCTATGATGCTGGTAGGGCCAGATCTCGGAGGGGTCGACCCTGCTCTGTTGTCATCTCTCTCGTTACTGGCCTAGCCGTAGGGCTGCTGGTACGGTTGGTGCACCGGATCTTTTAGGTTCCAGCGGGTGGCGAGGGGGCTACCGGCTTGGTTTGAATAAAGGTGGTTGTCCTCGGATTCTTCTCACACCAAGATGAAGATCTACTTCATGCGTGTCTCCATTGATCTGGTCGGACTGTCGAGTTCCGGAAGGCTACGTCAGCGAACTCCCATGGGCGCATCATACCTGGAGATTGTGGGATCAGAAGGTATTCGGTCGGGCATACCCATGTTTTTTCTGGCCGTTTGGGTTCATAGGGTGCGCTTCGAAGCTCTGTTGGCTGTTAACATCATGGGGCATGTTCCCGTTCCATGGTGCTGATGGAGAATATCATGGAGACCGAGATCTGAGGACTGACTATGGTGGTTTGAGTCTGGGTGGTGATGATGAATTTGCTTGGTGACTCGTGAGTTGGAGAAGTGGCATGCGAGTGGGGGCAGTTGCGTAGGAGATGTTCACAGTCCTACCTTTCAGGATGCAAACCTACGGTCTGGCTTTAATTGGTTGTGCCTGGCAATGGCCTTGTTGAAGGTATTGTTTTGAGAGCGTGGACTTTTTTCAGGGTGAAAATCTAAGATCTATGATCGGGTGATGGCGATGTTTGTGCACTATTCCCTTCTTGGAGGCGTCGCTTTTGGAGAAGCTGGACTTCTGGTGTTGTCTTGGTGGTGGTTGTACTATTGGTTCAATGAATGGGTCACTGTAGCGGGACTTTTTTTTGTAATTCTTCTTTTTTTTGGCTGTGTGCATCAGTGTAGCTGCTGGCTCATTTGAAATCCAGTGGTCCTAGGCAAGCCACCCATGGGAGAAGAAAATTGATTATCCTTAGGTGTTGTATGTTGATCTAAATTCTACAAAGTAAAGGCAACTTCTGACGGAGCGGAGCAAGGCCCGTCGCAGGAGGCTTGGGCCGATATATAAACGATATATAATCAGGTACGGATTGTCGAAGACCTAGGTTTCCACTGTTATATAAACCTCTTGTAAGCCACCGGATGGGATAAGTTGCATCTGTGAAATCCCCGGCGTTGTGTAAACACTCCCCGTATAGTGAAGTTCTGCTGGCTGGCGCCCGTGGTTTTTTCCTCTCTTTGTTTGAGAGGGTTTTCCACGTTAAATCTGTGTCTCCTTTGCTGCGATTTTATTTTCGTTCTTCGTTATTTGCGAAATTCATGTGTACCACTTACTTTGTATTGCTTGCGACGTGACATGAGCACCTGATTGTATCCTTACACGGCAACTCAGAGACGTTACTCAGTGGTGGAATCAAACACACACGTATGAAACATAAGTCGTGATTATTTCCCCCACCGTGGTGGTTATGACCATAAATTTTTGGCCTGGGCCTTAATTTTTGTTCGGGTGCGGAGAAAGCGGACTTATTTTGTGATCGTTGTAGATAGCTTATGTATCTCTACCATGTAATATTTGCTACTTCCTCCGTTCACTCATGTAATATCTTTTAGATTTATTAAAGTGGACTAGTTATACTTCAAAATGAGTGAACCTATGCACTACATGTGTTTTAGAAAAAGGTTAGAATTCTTACATTAGTGAACTGAGAGAGTACAGTGAGTATATTTAATGGTATTGATTATTGTCAAAAAGGATGGAAGTTGCTGACGGTGAAACCATGTGATGGATCACGTGCAAAATTTACTAAGTGTAAAATTTGGCGGAGCTTTCACTAAATAGGGTAATACAAATTAAAAAAATGTTGAATGAGGTAACCAATGTAAAAAATGTTAGACTATGAGGTAAAATATTTAATTTACTCGAAAAGAAAGGACGCAAGAGAGTAATGGCCCAAGTATTCAAGAGAATTTTATTGAGCGGCGCGGGTGCCCAGTAATTCATGAAGGACGAACAAGAGTGGAATAAAACCGTGGGGTGCATCCTTACAAATATAGAGAGCCTTAGTATGTGCAGAGGGAGGTATGACATTGCATGGTGTTGGGGCCCTGATGCTACAAATCGACGAGAGAATGCTGCGACAGTGGTGGGAAGAACTAACCTCGCGAGGAGCTAGCCTATGTTGGGACCAAGTGAGAGTCGTGTCTACGAGAGCCCGCATACGACGGTGGACTAACAGCGGACCTCATGCGGCATCGGGACCCGGCAAGGAACAACGAGTGGAGGGGGGCAAACTCAAACGGGGGCCTTGTGTAGGACAGACTGTGGTTGCGAGTGACACAAGTATGTGGAGGGCAGGCAGATGCAGCATAATATGGCTAGAATGAGGAGCATCTTTGCATTGGGTATGATCAGGGCCGGCTCTATATTTTCCGGGGTCCTAGGCGAAATCGACAAATGGGCCTTTAAGACCAATATATATGTACGCATAACTATATATAGACATATATGTGGGTCTATTTTCACTTAAAAAAAATAGAAGTTAACTTCTAATCGCGCATTCATAGTTTGAGATATCTACGAATGATTGTTAAGCACTAAAACAATGCCATATTAAGAGAAAAAGAATAAAAGGATAGTAAAATATAAGAAATATTTACTGTTAGTTTAATTATCTCAAATAAAATAAAAATATCAATGAGTCGACAATTATGCTCTAGTGCTTGGAAAAAGCTTCTTTTCACATTTTTTAACGCAAAATCATCGAGAATAATATCAAGATCAATGTTGTTCAATATATTATCTATTATATACTAAAAGCAATATAAGGGTGTTTTTCGAGGCACCACGTTGATCCACATCACCTGAATTATATTAACCATTAGATCTTCAAATCAAGGCCATGATTTAATTAGTGGTGCCCCATGTCAATCCCACGAATAAATCAATCTGCAACGCCGCCGTCATACTTCGCGAGTCCCCCGTGACCCAGAGTCCAGGATGGCCACGCTTAACCAATCTTTCCCTCACACCAGTATTCGTGAAAGCGATGGTGATCTCTCCAGATCAGCGAAACGGCGGCACACACGCACGTACTTTATTTTCTCCATGGTGATGGATGCATGATTCTTTGCACGCATGGAACATTGCACTAGGAGTTGAGGCTCCCAGCTTCAGCTGCGGCATCAAGGAAGTCTCGACTTCATGTATGAGCAGCCACAAGATGCATAAAAATAACAAAAGCTATGTTATTCCAAGGCTGCCGTCCGTAGATCTTGCCCTCCCAGCGCCATGAAATTCTAAACCAGTCACGGAGATGAAGGGACAAGACCTGAAATTTCACTCGGCCCAAATTGAGGGGTATCGCGCTTGCGGGAAGAAGACCATGCGGTCAAAGGTGTTGCGGCTGCTGAAGAGGATGCCTATCAGGTCATCCAGCCATAGACATCCATGCCGGCACGGACGCCCAACGAGAATAAACATCCGTACAACGAGTACATACATCTTGTGGCCTCCGTTCTCGCTTTTCCAATCAAAAAGCTTCCCCCGGGTCCACATGAGACCTCCTCCTTGCAAGTGATTCATGATCAAGGTAATTGTTCTATACAGTATGACTTCTATCATAACAAAAATATTGTTACTTGACTTTCAGTATTTCAATCGTTGCATGGTATTAATTTCCACTTAATTACTTAACATCTATTAATTTTGTGTTCTCCTGCAATTTAGGTGAAGGTCCTGTGAGATGGAAAACAGAAGATAATATGGGATCTCGCTTAGTACCATGATGAGCAAATTCATCTCATTGCGCTGCTCTTTGATGGTGATGAACCGTATTCGAATCGTTCCGTGGGTCCTTACATGGTCAAAAGTAGCAAGATTGGGAAAAAAGAGACAACAGATCTTCATGAGAATGAAAATGGTGAGTGCAAGTGACTTTGGTGTGTGGTGGAGAAATTTGGTGGTTCGGCATGGCTCTATTCCAAGGGAAGCTGCTCACATGTAAGGTACTCCCTCCATTTAGAAATATAAGACGTTTTAGCTTTGTGAAAATAATGTATCTAGAGGCTTTTTACTGTAGAGGTAGCTGGGATAAAAATTAAAGTATGCCTAATGTCTGCTCCTACCAGGCGATGCTTCGGTAACACCTGGGTTTCTGAACTTTGTTTGCACAAATACGTGTGCTTATTTTGATCCACACCTAAAGTCACACCAAATTTTTATTATGCAGTACTACTTTATGGAAGAATTGAATGGTTAATTCCTTGGAGGATAGAAACCAAAACCTGATATATCTTTGCGAGCGCAGAATGAGAAAAAGGTACTTCAATAATATCTATAGGAGAGTGTTGTAAAATGCTTTTTCACCCCCGATTAGCAATATTATGTTTTTTCCTTGTCTATACTTCAATAGTGTTTTAGCTATCCACATGCACCAGTTCATGTTCTAAAATTACCGGTCGGTTCAAATTTAGAGTGTAGGCTGCCATTCGGTTTCTTCTTCTGATTGATTGTCGTGTGATTTCTAATATTCATACCTATTAAAAAATAGGATTTGTTTTGTTACCCTCCTGCAAAAATTTTGCAAGCTGTTTCGTCAAACATAGAATTTATAGATGTATCTAGCGGCTCTAAACAATTATCTTTGCATGTTATAAAGTTCATTTTGTAGAATAATAACATGTGACTATATTTCTATCTTTTTTTGTTATCTAGCACTCACCTCAAGGGAAAATAATACCTTTCTAAGCATGCTCTTAGTTGGTGTGCTGGATAAAAATGACTATACAAATTGAGCTTTGTCGGTGATGATAAAAATTATCGCTTAAATTTAAGTTACCCTATATCAAACGTTTAAATTCTATTGCATATGTTATCTATTAGTAGTGTAGAATCATTTTTTTTGTGTTCTAACAAATTCCTAGACAGAGTATAAAACCTTACTGAAAATTATAAAATAATTAAGTATTCATTACCACGATGTCTTGTAAGGCTACCATGGGTGTTGAAAAAGTCATCGATTATTATTGGTCTATGAAAATTGACATGCTCTATGCATAACGCATGCGTTCAACATTCCTATGTTGTCTTTTCATTGGTTTAGAGTGTAGTCGGTGTGAAGATCGAATGTCTAAGGTATCATTGCTTGCTTCATATTTTTCGTTAGATCACTTTTGTTGTGTCAGTGTACAACCATCCGGTTTGTTCCTTTTTATAAGGTGTATCAGCTATTTATTTATTATATTTGATCAAGTTTGGAGAAACACTGGTAGTGTCTACATTTGAGACACTATCATTGTATTCATCGTGGATATATTTTCTTTTTATTTAATTAGTATTGTAAATTTGGTTAGATTTTTCTATAAACTTGGTGAAAGATATAAACATTCCAGTTTTGGAAAAACTAATGTATTTTATAAAAGGAACCGAGGGAGTATGCTTTTTAGCTATATTTATTTTTGGTGTATACATTTGTTTTACATGTTACTATAGAAGGACTAAAATATATTATTTTTCATAGCAAAGGAAATACTGATGCTAGGCATCTCTGACTTTGACCGCTCCCCTTCCATTTTTGTCGGGCTGCAGTTTAGTCTGCCTATACTCAACTTTGGAAAACTAATGTATAGACATAAATTAGTCCTCACCGGACTATATTAGAGGTATTTGATACAATTTTCAAATATCTATGTTGTGGATTGTTCTCAATATATACATGTTCAATGGTTTCATGTGTTGATTAGTAGGTGATATTATTTGACCGTGTTTTCTTTAGTTGCTCCGAAGATATCTTGACTTATATGTACCTAGCATCATTAGCCTAGAGCCCTAGATCTACAAAAACCTTTCTGAGGCTATGATAATATACATCTAATCGTTCCACTTTAGTACAATTACCCGTTTTCAGTTGGCTCAACTTGACATGTTTCTCGTGTTGGTGCGTTTATGGTTTCATGAAGATTATTAGGACATCCTTGACAAATCAATGGATAATATATCTGCATAGATTAATTTGTCGTAGTATTGTAAAATTATTTCTGATCGTATCATTATTAACTATTGGGTTTATTTCTTGTAGTCTCTTAACTGAACTAAGACAATCAACTAATTTTTGTTCTTGGCATTTTGAATTGCTTCTCTATTTAAATAAATAATAATAATGTGTGCATTTTTTCATGGCATGCCATCATTGGATTGCGTGAACACTAAACTTGAGGTTGTAACTTAGGCTGTTTTGGTTTTTATAGTTCTTAATGTGCAATCTTTAAGTAACATGTGCCATTTTTTGTGAAGGAAAGATCCGGTAACTAATACTCATTTTGCATGAAGATATATCAATGATTTGTATTATGAGTAATAGTCCGTGAGTCAAGGATATCATTGTTCATGTGACTAAAGATTCTCCCAAGTGTGCCCATAGATTTGGTCTTTAATGTTTTGCATTAAACAAAGTCAACCGCAAGTTTTTTCAAAAACCACAACCCATTACAATAAAACTATATGGAAATACGTATAAATATGTATCATGTATTAAGCCATCATGTATTTTTTCCATGAAGTGGGTTAGGAGGAAAAAATGTATACTAAAATAAAATATGAAGAATTAGCAATTTTGACACGTTACAGATGATGCCCTCGCATTTGTGAGGGCCACCGTGCTAGTTCTCTATACAACACGTGGCCAAGCCAATTTAATCTGTCTCAATGGTGAAGGAGTTTAAGAAAATTATAACCTTAAAATTTAAAATCTTAGTGGAGGGTTTAGTTAGGCGCTTAATTAGAAATAAAGATTACAAAATCGGGTTAATCCTAGCGTCCGTCTAAGATCCGGGATACCGCTTATTTTTTCTACTACGGACTCCTTCCGTCTTTCACGCCAAACCAAAAACTAACTAAGCGCCTGCCGCTATATTTTGCGTCGACTCTCCTAATAAATAAGCGCCTATTAGCTAGGATTCCACACCTCAACTGCCATCGACAGGTCCGTTCAAAAAAACACTACCATCGACCGGGGAAAAAATCCCAGCGTCTCTGAATAGGAGGCTGCGTTACAGCTAATTTTCTTAAAATAATACGTTTTATTCCATAATTTTCACGAATAATACGCGTACTGAGGGATTAACAAATGTAGCGTTGTGTCTGCTTTTCAACAGCCGAAAGGTCCTGGTCGTCTTTTGGAAAGCTGACGAGGCCTGCCGGTTATTCAAAAGCCGACGAGGCCTGTCGGAACGTGTCAGGCCGAGAGTCGGTTATTCAAAAGCTGACGAGGCATGTCGGCTTTTAAAGAGCAGACGCCTGCATGGAAGAAGAAGAAGGACGCGCGGGGCTAGCCGGCGCGCGCGCGGATAAGAAGAGGGGCTGGTCAGTTGTTGAATTAAAGACGAGGGTTGGTCGGCTTCTGAATTAAAGACGAGGGGCTGGTCGGCTGACAGCCCGGCCGGGTGGGGCCGCCCTCACTGCTTTCGGCGCCTCAAAAGACGAGGCACAGCTTTCGGCCGTTCAAAAGATGAGCCCGGCCGGGTGGAGCCCTCGCTCGCTGTGTTCGGCTTTCGAAAAGACGACTAGGGGTGCTCGGCGTTTCAAAAGACGGCACCGCGCTAGATTCGTTAATACCCCAAATCGTGTATTATTCGTGAAACTTATGAAAAAAAATGTATTATTTTAAAAAAATTAGCCTGCGTTACATGCCCTTATATGAAGGGGAAGGAATCGATCCTGGGCCCCTACTAGGCCTGGGCCCTTGGCCGTTGCCAAGGTGGCCATGCCTCAAAGCCGGGCTTGGGTATGATGAGTTCGACCATGCAGGTGGTAGGATACGCAACAGGCTGAACCGATGCTAGTAGCAGAAGGAAAGCTTAGCCCGCTGAATTGCGACAACCGGCTCGACTGTTGTCTGCCTGCAAGGGCGGATTGCTACTGATGTTGGACGTCAAAGAGGACGTACTACCTGGTTGATCCTGCCAGTAGTTATATTTTTGCCTCAAAGATTAAGCCATGCATATGCAAGTATGAACCAATTTGACCTGTGAAACTGCGAATGGCTCATTAAATCAATTATAGTTTGTTTGATGGTACGTGCTACTCGGATAACCATAGTAATTCTAGAGCTCGTTTTGACACTTTGACATACAAGTTAGCTAGGATGATGTCCATGTTTCGATTTGCCGTCCGCCGGACAAGACAAGTGATATTAGCCTAAACTAATAAAAGCATTTAGCTAAACTAAAATATCAGATGAATACCGTAGAAAAAGTGATATGAAAAATATGAGAAAGGCCCATTTAGCTCCTGAAACCGTGGTGGGAAACCAAGGCGACATGCGGTCTAATTAAAAAAACAAGGCATGCTCTTTTTTCGTTGAAGTGTACTTATATTGTATACTAATACTACACGCGAGGGCTCCTTAGATTTATAGATTGCTTCACAATCACAGGTACTATAAGTACTGAAATTCCCCCTATCATCATCTATTATATACTAAAAGCAATATAAGGATGTTTTTCGAGACACCAGGTTGATCCACATCATCTAAATTGTGTAGACGGTTAGATCTAAAATATGTGGCCACGATTTAACAATATTACGTAAATATATTTACATATATATTGTGTAGTGCCGTTTGACACGATCCATACCGGTGTATCCAGCATGAAGAGACTTACCGTACATCTCCCTCAAAAAAGAAAGAGGTCCCGAGCAGATAGAAGGTGTCTGGTAAGATATGTCCTATTTTTAGAGGACTCTACATGCGTACAGTCATCTTTTCTTTATTTTAGGTAAGATATATCGTAGTTTCGGAGTACTCTACCTGCTACAACATTTTTTTCGTTTCTCTACACCAGCTAATAGCAATTGCCGAAGTCCAAGCAACGGAATCCACCACATGCATTCAACTTACGGCATGCATGAGCAGAAGTGCATGTAACTTGACTGCATGACGATGACTTTGTCCACATACGCAACGAAGAGATTAGAGTTAGACAAATTGGTACTACTGTGATTTCTTTTGATTGGTTCATATTTTTTTTACTTGGTCGAGAACGCAACACTGGATCTCTAGATATTTATGACTTTGATTAATCTTTAACTTTTCCTATTATAGCTACTTCGGATATATGAAAGACAAAAAAATATTTGAGGCTGTAATTTTCTAACATACAATTTATGCTTAACCCTCGAAAGCCAAAAATGAACAAAATACTATCCCTTGACGCAAGGTGTACAATTATAGAAATATCACAAATGAATAATCGGAGGGATTGCATATTCCGAGAGCAAAATGGACTGATTGGTACAATTATAAATACCACACATGAAGAACCGGAGGGATTACACATATTCCGAGAGCAAAACGGGCTAATTGGTGAATGATCATAATATAACGTTGGGTGTTAGGTGGACTAATAAGATTTAAATGGATGTATTTTAGTCTTATTGACGCATAAAGGTGTAATAGTGCATTCCTAAAAAATAAGCAATCAAAATTGAAATTAATAATAAGGTAGTTTTGTTTGAGCATTCACGGCTGAACTCTTCATGTTTGAGAGAGAGAGAGAGAGAGAGAGAGAGAGAGAGAGAGAGAGAGAGATGTTTGGTTGTTAAAGATGAATGATCCCACATAGCTTGAAGCGCTCGACAATTATTCTTCCAGTTAGATACCTTAATTTTATTATAGATAGATATCCAGTGCTTAAATATGTCATATGTCTAAATCTTTTCCTACAAACTTACACGTATATTCACCTCCACACACCAAAATGGTTGTTGAAGGTGAAAGTAATGAAAGGAGATAATGGTTTCATCACTGGACATCTTAATTTTATGATAGGAATAATGTTGAATGTTTAACATATGGATAATGAAGTCCTTACATATTGCAATATTAACCATGGAAATAATGATGAAACACATAATCTTCTGACATTTATGATTGTGACTTAAAATTTTATGTTCTATTTACGGCAATATAGGGTAGGCATATTAAGTTTGATAGTGATTTGGTTGGCATTATCCCATATGTGCAACATTTTTTCAGGTTTTACACTACATGAGAAAGAGGTGACGAAAATTTGTGCTTATTTACAACAATTGCTTGATACTCTATAGTTTTTTATATTGGCCAAAGTGGTAACACATTTCACTATGTATATAGTTGACCCAATTATATGAGAAACATCACATTTACTAAGTTAAGCACAAGGACACACCAACAAAACCACTGAGTTAACATAGAGTTTACAACAAATAACTAAGATTTATACCATATTTCGTTCCAAGAAAAACAATAAATTTGAGCTCCACATTTTATTATTAGTTCCAATAAATATGTAGTCAAATATAATATGATTTTGGATTCTCGACGCCATAAAAGATTAATGTTGGTCATAACATTTCTTACTTAACATTTTACTTTATAGAACATATTTATAAGAAAGTCAAAGTTATATGTTACAATCAATGTTTATGGAAAATGTCACATATTCTAATTCAGATTGAGGGTATCGAGTATGTCAAATCAAGGAGTAAATGGGGTAAGAACATGATTTGTACAGGATATAGTGAAAATGCTCATTTCTCTACCCGCCAAGAATAATATTTGTTCCGGTAGCAAGATCAAATTTTTATAGACATATTGATCTCTTGAACCTTATCATTAGGACGCAACAATTAATATCTTTATAATTCCTAGAACATCATCCAACCATTAATCTATTGGTTATTCCTTATAATAGTCCATGGTTAATAGATATAAGTAACTATAACCAAGTTCCATTTTGCAATATCCTAATAATCAGCTATTTCTCCATGCACTAATATAGCATCAAATAAAGCATGTATGAAAGTATAGGTTTATTTAACGATTTTTTTTAGCACATTTAAGGACTGCCCTCGCATTTGCGAGGGCCACCATGCTAGTTTAAGTAAAACAATAGAAATACAATGCAATGATTTTACTTACTCAATTCAATCGTTAGGTGATGAGGCATATATGTACTACAGGTAAAGAAACTGATGGATGGATTCAAGAAAGAAACCCCGTTCAGACAGAATCAACCTATCGATATCTATGAGCCTATGCTCCTCCGGATCATCGCAAAGCCACTCCATCACAAGCATGGCCGAGATGAACAGAAAACAGTACGCGAGGAGTAAAGCCAGCAACGCAACGACGATCACCATGACTTCCAGGGCTGTCATCGATGCCGGATGGGAGTTGCGGTAGTACTGCACCGCGTAGTGGAAGACGACGAGCAGCGCGGCGGCGGTGATGAGCAGCAGGCACGTGTACATGTGCCGGCAGAACTCGGTAGGCTCCGTCTTCGCCGGGATCTCGTTGCCATCGATGTTGGCAACGTCGGTGTGGGACATAGCTGCGATCCATCGCTCCTCCTCGTCCATATGCCGTAGGAGGTGTTTATTCTAGACCGTTGTCACGTGGGGCCGGCGGACTCTTTTTGCTAGTTCCGGCATGTTTCAGGTCAATGTTCCCACGAATAAGAATCCAACTCGCAACCGTATATCTCTTTGTTTCCATCAACTCCAATTAGGCTAAGCTCACAAGAAAAAATAAATAGGAAACGTGGACCAGGCAGCTTAATTAGTCCAACATTTGTTACGTCTCAACTCTCAACGCGCTGGGTTCAAAAGAGAATTCAAACGAGGATTCAAAATATAATTCAAACGAGAGGATTCAAAAGAGAATTTAAACTTACTAACCAGCTTGATTCGAAAGAATGATTTAAAGTAAATGCAAACATGGTTTTAAAAGGGTTCAAATTAAACTACTTATTAAATTGCAACTTAAATAAACCAGGAATTAAAATCATTGTAGCTTTCCGAGCTGCCCCGTCACAGGGACGGAGCAAGAAACTGAGCTCAAGGGGGGCAAGACATGTGTGTGATCTCAATGAGGGGGCTAAGCTAGCTAAATTAGCTTAAACAAGAAACTCCCATGGCTAAATTTCTAATGAAAATCACAAGCATAGGGAGGGTGTAGCCCCTGCTCATCCCCCCTTGCCTCCATCCCTATGTGCCGAAGTCGATGTCTCGAGTGATATACCTCACTACGGAGGAACATGGTGCTAAGGGAGAGGAAGCCAGTAGTCGATGTCTCCGGTGAGGTATATGATGACGGAGGAACATGGTGCTAAGGGAGAGGAAGACGACCCGACAACCGAAGATAGCCCGACGGAAGTTGATTCGGCAGCAACTCCTACTCGAGGTGCTTGGTAAGCCTCGTACGCCTGATACTCCTCGACACGACGCGGATATTGTCTTCGGAGCGTCACCATATGTAGGCCTCATCGAGGCGCTCGCGGTCCTCCCTACCCTCCCGCATGTCGCGCGTGGATGCCACTCGGCGCCCGATGGGGTCCAAGTCAGCACAGCGCCGTCCAACAGTAGGAAGCTCATCGGCCCGACATCGGACCCGTGGAGGCGGATATTCTATGTCATTACACCCACTCGACCAAGACACCAAGTTGTCGTTTGTCGTCCCGAGGACCAAGGTGGGCTTGGGTTCCATGACTTTCAGATTAAAAACACCCCTACTGGGTAACTGGCTTCTTTGGGTACTTATTGAGCATGGTGTTTGGCAAACCCTCCTACGGAGCAACTTAGTTGGCTCAAAAGTGCTATCTCATGTTTTCTAGAAGAATAAAGACTTGAATTTATGGGCCGGGCTAATGACAATGAAGAAACAGATGGTTCGGACATTCCGTTTTGGGATGATAATGGCATGGAAATGCCACACTCTGGGAACAATGCCCATCTCTTTACAACATTTTTCGTCACAAATGGGATACCATAGCTACAGTACTGGCATCTTCTCCCCCCCCGAATGTGAGGCATTGAGAGGGACAACAAATTCACGGTGGTGTCGACCGATGACTAGCTCATTTGAGCCACAAGCAGTTTTATATCCCTCTCTTCTTCCCTAGGGTTGACGCAACGAGGGGATCATAAATTGCACCTTGGCATACCTTAAAAAATCATTGTAAATCATTCACAAAAGAATGCTGGGAATTACAAAAGTAGAGTGCTTGTATCACCGCGGTTGATCTTCCAAAACAAGTATCACCGGTTTCAGATGCTTAGCAGCATGAACTTGCTGATATAAGACAAGGAATTCGATAAACATGAAGAAGTGAGCCTAGATCACTTGGTTTGGGAATTTGTTGTACAACCCAACCACCTAGCTTCAAGTTCTCACGGACGCAGATTTGGGTTCTTATTATCTTTACTATTAAAAGGCTTACGGTCTTGATGGCTCGGTAAGTCTTTTTTTATTTCCGAAATTACCTCTAATTTGGTAAGGTGAGTTGACACAAATTACCCCAGTGCCACCATTAAGTTGTACCGGTTGGGCTCTTTCTCGCAGAGTAAAAAAAGAACCCACCTCATAAACCGGCGACAACTTCGATTCACGAGTCAGGCTCTGCCTCGACTGCCCGGTGGGAAACATTTGAGCCAACAGAACGACTAGCGCCGCCTCCAGTGCTACGATGAATCGATCGTTGTTTAGGATGTAAGTGGACATGTCTGTGAACGGGCCCACCTCGGCCGCAACAGCCGCGAGAGTGAGTTGCAGAATTAGCAGGTCCCGCGGACGGACACACACACGCGGGCTATGCGGGATTAACAGTCTGCAAGATTAAAAAAGGAACGTTAACAACAACGCGCGAAGTGCCGGGATGTGGATGCGACGCAGAAGCTGATGAGAGTGAGGGGAATTAACACGTCGTGGGTTGTAGACTTGTAGTGCAGTAGTAGTTAGCATCCGAGGCACTCGACCTAGCCGTAGCCTTGTTATTCGAGCTAGCATCAATCAAGAGTACAAAGAATAGATTGGCTCTTGGATGTCATTCCACGTCTGCGAGACGATGAGTTGCATTGCATCGCCATAGAGAAATTAGACGCGGGCAAATACGAACAGCCGCGGGATGGTGACAAGCGGGCGGTCAAAATTGCATGTTCTCTCTCCTTCATCTCATCCACGAGCTCCTCCTTATGTCCAGCCCACGTCTATGGCCTCTCCGCATCTTGCACCTGGAGGCTATCCACCATACCAGTCTCTCCTTGTTCTCTACGATCCTATCAATGTTGGTGATGCTATTTTTTCTTGTCCAGCTTGTGCAAAGGAAAGAACTCGAATCAGGATACGAGGGGTTTCCAACCTAAGTATTCCATCCGTTCAGAAATAAGTGATTTGAATTTATCTAGATTCACATGTATAGATATGTTTTAGTGTGCAAATACATTTGAATCAAATCAAAGTGACTTATTTCAGTACAGAGGGAGTTATATTCGGGCGATGAGTAATACCAATAGGATGATGTGCGTTTAGTTCGTATTTGCAGATTTTGGGAGTTTTATTTTTTTGAAGAGGATTTTGGCAGTTTTCTAGCTACTAATATCTATCATTTGTACTCCTTTTTGTTCCCTAATTATTATTCACATACGTCTGGTATGAATAAAATAGTAGCAGCTTCAAGGTGTTGGTCTTTAGATCTTTCAAAAACATATGGGGCCTATGAAGTAGGTCAAGTCGTCATATCTAGAGAGATTGCTGCATTTGACATCCAACGGAGGCTGAGACAGGAAAAGATACCATACCAGTAGGAATAAGTTAGAAAAAATAAGTTACAGCCAGAGAAAGAGTGGAAACGCAAGGATAGCGTCGATCATGGTGTTATTAAAATTATATTTCAACCCCATTCAAATGTGCATTCCAGAACTAGATTAGCCCTATATATATATATATATATATATATATATATATATATATATATATATATATATATATATATATATATATAGATTAACCCTATATATTTAGATGCGTGGGTCTAGATATTAAGACTTTGGTTTTGCTGAGCTCACATACTCAATGAAAAGCATGACCTTGGTACCTTCCCCTAGCGGCAGTGGACACAACTATGTACACTATGATGTCATCCAGCCATTCATTATTCCGCCCACAGCATAGTGTGGTATTGCAGGTAATCCTATGCACGAGGGGAAATATTAACGATTTGTGTGCTGATAAGATCAAATTTAAAAAATAATACAAATATAGATTGATACTAATAGTAGGTCAAACTAAAATATTTTAAATTGTCACAGATTTAATCTTATGTACTTTTAATCCATTATATGAACTTTTTTGTTTGTGTCGATTTGGTAATTACAAGATTTAAAAAATATAGATTGGTGAAATATGAGATTTAGAGTCTATCAGATTGTCGCTTCAAATTGAAGGGGCAGTTTTTTTAGAGAGCTCTCAAATTGGGCAAATAAAGAAATAAATTTGTCAATTCAGTTGAACTTGTCACAATGAGGGATCGTACTGTGTTTAAGAAGAAAATAAAGAAATGGCGTAGTAAAGATAGGTTTTTTATCGACTTTGTGATTGAGTATTTTACGTGGCAATTGTTGCACGAGACTACGTGATGGAAAAACTAAAAACCAACCCGTAGCAACGCACGGGCATTCAGCTAGTTTAGAAACAAATTCGCTCTAGGGGTTTCCCCTACCACATTCCTGTCAATAAACAATTCGACATAAATTCTAGATATTTCACTCAGTATCATAATTTCTATATGATAATAAATATCGACATGTCCAATGTAAAAGTAGGGTAAGTATGAACTCACTAGACATATGCATGTTATTGTTGTTCAGCTTCATCACAAAACACTACGCATGCAACTAGCGCTCTATAATAAACACTGCTTTAACATATGTTGTAGCTTTAGATTCAGGTTTAAATACCATAGTAGAAGCGCGCCGAACTACGCATGGCACATAATTTGTACTCAACTACAAAATTTTCCCCCATCTCCAGTACTATGTGCGGCGGCTGCAGACAATCGAGCGAGGGAGGCTGGGGCTGGGGTAGTGCCGCCTCCGCCCACCTCCATCCTTCTCATCAAGGATCCACCAATCCCCATCCTTCTTCTTGATCTCCTGCTTCCCATCCACGGCCATGTAGCGTGAAGGCGTCCTCGACGGTGGTCATGCGACCCGTGATCGAGTCGGTGGTGGCAATGTGACCATGGAGCGCGACCGCACGAGATCATTGCTGGGGGCCTTTGGCGGCAACCGGGTCGACGGCTGCAGCAGCATGGAGCACGTGCACAAGCGCAAGACCCACGCGACGGCTTTGGAGCTGCATGTCCGAATGCTGGGCAAGGTGAGATGTATTGTTCATGTACGTGCATGCTTATTTAGGAAAGCTGGTGGCCTAGATTTCGTAGCTAGCTTCCACACGGTAGTTTTATCCAATGTACTATACTGTAAATTTTGATTGGTCATGGCATTAATGTAAAATTTGATTGTGCTAACTTCTGGTAGATTTTTCTTATTATACTCATGTGTTCAGCAATTGTATGCATCTGTTTTGTCCTGATTTTTAACAGTGTATGCTAGCTTCTTGCATGCTTAATTAATCAATTCTGGTAGCTTATAATATATTGTAATCCCCTTGTATAAATGGCCATGTCATACGTATGGCCATATAAGGCATGTACAAATGATAGTGAGGATGATGATCAAGAAAATGGGTCCATGGGAATTGATGATGATGATGATGGCCAAGATGATGATGGTCAATCTGATGGAGAAGATTCACCAAGGCAATTTGAAAATGAGATTGAGGTATTAAGTGATGGCAATTTGGCTAGCCGTAGATCTGGACGGGTTAGGCAAATCAAGAAGATCAGGGACATCACCAGCCTCTACAAGTAAGATAGGTAAGTTACTTCGGATGTCATCTTCTTATGTGCTTTCGTAGGATCTGTATAAACATATGCTATCGTTCTTTCGTCCATGTGATTATTTTAATTTTGTGGCTTCGACTATTGCCATCTATGAATTTTGTACAAATTGTGGCTGTTGTTGGCATAGATCGTTTCATTTGTGACCATGATTTTTGGTTGAAGTACACTTTCTTGTTTACATGACCTCCTTATAACTACATATGTTGCTAGCTGCAAGCATGTTATTAGTTACTGCATTATTTTCTGCCCGTACAATTTCTTCTTGTGAACATGCTGATATCAGTATAATCTGGAATGCTAGATATTTCCTTTCATATACTTATACCCCATGTTTCTCAGTTGCAAGTTTATGAAGCCCATGAGCGAAAGGTGCTATTGTTTGATGCAAGACTGAAGGATGGGAGAACAAGAAGAAATTTGAAGTCTATGTGTTTGCATTTTGATGTTGGTGTCGTTGAACTTTTAAATCTGGAATGTGGTTGTGGATTGTAATTCTGGACTGCTATGTCAGTAGTTTGGAACCTAGAAAGACTCCTAACCTAGAGATATTTGGGCATTTTGGACTGTCATCTGGACTGCTATGTGCCTAGTAGTACTGTTGTTTGGAGTAGTAATACGTACTTTTAGCCTATTATTTTGGACTATGCATGCTTCTTCCGGTCATTGATGTCCTTGTTATTGAAATTTCGGTTCAAGTCATGTATATTATTTGTGTATGAACTGGTTTTGCTATGTGATTTCAGTTATCCGAAATACTGAATTTCGGCAATTTTGCCCCAGGCCGGTAAAATCGCAGAACGAAATTCAAATCCCTGCACCGGAGATAGAAAGGAAAGAGTCTGTCCCGTCTGCTCCGCTCCATGGATAGGTTGAGGAGGATGGCTCCCGAGCCGTCGAGCCGAGCCGCAAGCTTGCCGAGCCGAGCCACGAGCCTGGTTTTAAGAAACTGCACAGTACCAAGCTGAGCCAAGCTCGGCTCGAGTTTTCCTGAGCCCATCCAAGCCGAGCCGCGAGCCGGCTTGGCTTGGCTCGTTTCCAGCCCTAGGAAAAAACATGCTACGTGGGTGACATGATCTCTTGATCCCCGTGACGTGCATTCTAAGTGTTCCTTTTAGCAGGGGTAGTAGTAAGTAGTGCAGGTGAATGGACAGTAGGCGTGCTTCTTCTATCGTGCGTGCCATTTTTAGTGTAGGCTGTCAAGCTAGTGGTGCACCAGTTTCTAAATATGTATCCTAGGCTACATGTGCTAATGAGCTAGGCGGTCACAGCCTAACACACAATACAACACATACATATATTATACATAAGCTAGCTGCCTCCGAGCGAGGCATGCATGCCACGGTTCTTCTGCGCATTCATATACCATGGTTCTCTTTCTTGATCCGTCAAACGGTAGACCAAATGGACGTTCGCAACAGAAGACAAGGAACGACGGGTGCCTGTTGGGGGGATGCACCGGAAGAAATCTATAACATTGCAAACCCAGTGCATGTAGGGTTTGGTTTCTCGTTAGTTAGTAGGCATACATAGATGGGCACCACTATTACTGGCTTTCGGATATACCTACCGCGTGAGATATTTCAAAACTAAACAAAAAATTATAGTAAACTACTAAAATACCGGTAAATTTAGTCCAATACTAAATTTTACAGTGAGAGTTCAAGGATATCATGAGAGCCCGTGTGCATGAGCAATCTAACTCATGAGCATCCGTGCTATCCAGGTGAGTGATCGTGGATTCATTATGGTCCGCCTTGTACTTGTGTGTGGGCCTAAACTTCGGCCTCTATGTTTTGTACATCTATTGTAACTAAGCAGAATTCTTTTAGAGAGGGCTGGGGAGGGGGACATTGGCCCCCTAGTCTGATATGTCTTCTTATTGTTTTCTAGGGAATTCCTGGTGCATGTCTACAAATACATCTCCCGGTCGATGAGGATGCATGTCTAAAAAAACAAGCAGCTATCACCACACGAACGATATTGAGTGGCCATGTCTCCGACTCGAGGGAGTGGGGGTATTTATAGTCCAATTCGTGTTAACATACGGCCGTAGAACATGTTATGGTAGGGCACATTACACTAATCTACCATAAGGGTAGAAGTTTTCACAATCTGCCCATTTTTTTTGTAGACGTCGGGACCGAAACCGGTTTCGTGACCAGGGCTAGAACTTTTCACAATCTGACAAATTGTTTTCTAGACATCGGGACCGAAACCGGTTTCGTGGCCAGGGCTAGCCGAAAGATTCATCTCGTGTGATATTATAAGTGTAGGTGTAGATTTGATATGAAGATGAAATTGACGCAGCTTTGTCTAGATACAACATATTTTACTATGTGGGTATATTCATATTTATACAAAGTTGCCTCACTTAATTTGAAACAGACACTAGTTAGCTTTGGTAGCTCGTTTGTTAGACACAGGGGCTATCTCTTGTGAGTTAGGTTGGGGCCCACCGACATGCATGTAAATCAGAAAGATAACGTGCAAGCTAAACAATACTACTCCTATCTCGACCAACCTAGAAAACTGCTCCATGACTAGCTTCAACTATTACAAGGTAAAGAATGGGGAAGGGGGTTGGTAGCATATGTGTAACTTCAACATTAATATATTTAATGCAAAACATTAGTTTTTCATTGCCAAATGTATTGGTAGCGCCACCTGTCATCATGTGCATGTATACAAGGTAAAGAATGGGGAAGGGGGTTGGAAAAAGCTAAGAAGTCAATAATATGCAAGTTCTGTAATTTTAATATAACCTATTTTATTAACGACAGAGTACTACCTAATTCATGACTAGCTTCAAATATTACAAGAAATTATTTAGTTGTCTATTATAGTTAGATTTTGATTAAACAGTGAAACTCCAAGTCCGATCCAATCTTGCAATCTCCAATATGAAGCCGTCACCTACCTCCACCACCATTCGTGTACTACAACATCTTTTTAATCTGTATAGGCATGAGTAACACATTTATTGAATATCTACACCTGAAAATGTTGTTGTTTTGTGGAACCAATAGATTCCTATATTAAGAAATATTTTTCAAATTTTCTTTATTTGTTTTAAATATGATCTCTTATCTAAATTTTTGGCGACCATCATCTCTCATGTAGTATATTTCTTAGACGACAACTAATCATTGCTATAATCAATTCATATTTACAAAATTATTTAGTCGGTGGGAAATATATGGAATACAAACTAAATAATTATGGGGTTACTATGAAATTCCTTCAACCATTCTATTTTAGATAAGATTTTTCGTATTGTTTGCTTCTAGCTGAACTAATATGAAAATAGTACAATTTCAATATTTTTTGTTTGTTTGGACTGATATATTCTCTACTAGGCAACTCACATTGCTAGAAATTATCTAGGTGCTTACCATGTTCTTATCTTGTCCAATCTTTGGTGAGCATGGTTTTCATGTTGCATGCTTTCCACTGACAGACATTTATTTTAAACAAATATTTATTAGCAGGGACTCTCATATTGTATATTTTCCGTAGAGTGAAACTTATTTAAGAAATATATGTGGGTTACCTTTTTACAGAATATTAATAGATGATATCGATTTAGTAAGTTTGTGGTCAAACAGAGTTGTATATTATCTTTCCATTTTGTACTACGTTCCTTTGCGTAAATATGCAAAACAATACTATCTAAAATATTTTTCCTTGGACTAACATATTTCTATATTAAGCACTTCATAGAAATATTCTGGATCCTGTTTTGTGATACTGAAATTTAACCTTAGAGTAAGAACTATTTTTTCTAGAATCCAACACAATGGTGGAAGTTAAATACAAGGAGATAATGGTTCTAAAAAACATCACATGTTCCAAAGAATGATTTGCATTGTTCTATCCATTGTTGTACTTCAAAATTATACCTTTTAAAAAGCTAATGGTTTCTATATAAATTGTGTCCATTGTTCTACTTCTATAGAATCATATATTTTATGATCAGGTTGCCAACATGGATATTGTATGCTTAAGATAATAATATTAAATTATTTTATGTTGTTACACATTGATTTTGTTCTTTTGCGGAAACATAACATTACTTTGGAAAAAGGAAATAAATGATGTTTAAAAAATTATACACTGAGAAGATGTTTCCAGATATATTTAGATGTTTACCTCTCACACCATATTAATCCACATCATCTAAACTATGCTGATAGTTAGATAAAAAAATAAACATATTGGATTTACCAAAGAAAAACTTTAACATAACTAGTTCGACTCGATTTAAGTTGAGTCTCGGACTTGGACTCACTACTTAAGAGATCGGCTAGCTTCTGAGCTAGGTCTGGCAGTTATCAAAATAAAATATTGGCTCTATACGTGGTTGTGATTTAAGTTGAGTCTGAGCTAAGTCATTGTAATTTGTTCCCAATTTTTTTCTTTAGTACGTCTTGTGGCAAATCCATGTTAACAAAGGAGTCCTAGGCATATCACATTAGAGCTGCTCGGCTTATATTATTGTTTTTTATCACTAGAATTATTTTGACTCGTAGATCTAAATTTTATGCATAGATATAACAATAATAAGATATTATTTATTATTCGGTTATGTTTTGTCCAAATGTAACTAGGCATTTGAGAGACCATATATTTAAACAGAGCCACGAGACCATGAACTGTACAACCATGTATTTCCTTCTGTTCATGGGTTGATATCGGATAGGATCATGTGCAAAGCAATTTGTTCTAGCATTGGTGGCTCACTCATTAACGTGTGAAAGTTAACTGGTTGATAATTTTATTGTGAATACGTGTCACTAATGCTCAACCCAAATATGCTAGGACGCTGTAGCCAAAAAGCTCATGGTTGAGGCTTTAAACAAAAAATTGATCTATATATATGGACGAGAGAGTATAAAAAAAATTCAAACAAGAAAACTAGCTCAAACAAAGAGTAACATCATGGGTTATGAAGACTGCACGAGCCCGCCAATTAAAAATATAATATGGCGACACGGTGGTTTTCTAAATTTTTAGTAACTATTCGGTCATTTATTGAAATAATTCATAATATTGGACATTTTCTTAACATGAATTATTGGTAGTGTCACCAAAAAGGAATTTTTTTAAATGTATTATTTTGATACCTAGAACCATAAATATTTATTTCGAACATATTCAGTGTGCTTAAGATGTTGCCCTCGCATTTGCGACCTGGCTAGCTGCCTAGCTTTCCCTAACAATGAGATTAAGTGGAGTGGGGCCAATCGGTAGACCATGACTAGAACGGTGGGACCGATCCAGGATATGCAAGACACATTTTCCTGCTCATGTAAAATATCGATGCAGTTTTTCCTTTTCATGGAGCATTGATTTCTCAAATGATTGGCGATGTTGAAATTCTATGATAGGTAGGAATCGTATTTCTCCGTTTATATTTGATAAAAATGCTCAAAGTGGTTATTGATATAGTTCGTAGGTACATATATAAATTATTACTATTATGCTTATAAAGCCCCGGATCCAAGAAGGATAAGGCCGCTGGCTCTATTCTTCCACTACTTGGAATAAGAAAAAATAACAACTAACCATTCGTGTGCATTATGATCTGCACTTGCACCTTCATGAGTTTTCTATTGACCCAGATGCTTTTCTCGTAGTGCCACTGATACTCATGTCATCTCACATTTATGCAGAAGGAAGTGAACACAAAATAAGTTTAGCGACGCATAGATGTTTATCGATAATTTGCCTTGATATCTACAAGGTTTTGATATAAATATAATGTGTTTGAATGCACATTAAATTTCTACTACGAATAGTTATAATTTCCTATAATTTTTTTTATCGTAATAATTATAAGGGCCCCGGATTCAAGTTTCGCCCCGGGCCCCCAAAATCTCAGGACCGGCACTGACATGCCGCTGCGAATTCTAGGAGCTCCAGTTCAAGGGAGGTGAGTTAACTGAGGATTTTTTCGCTTTGTCTAACACCCATAATCAACGACCTCGATCATCCCGGGGAAGCTGATCAACCTGAAGAATGGTCTTAGCCACTAAGCGCACGATAAACCTGAGGAAACTGATGATTGAGGGCCTCACCAGCCATCCCATAACTACCGAGGAGAGGTACGATCTAGACGATTTCACTGACGGTGTCAGGAAACTACTCTCACCGCAGGGGAGTGGCAAAAACGCCAGAACTCCAGTACACATGCTACGCATGGCGGTGACAGCTGTAGCGGCTGGCCCGCAAAGAAGGCCAAGCAAAACTACACCGGCAAGGACGATGGAAGAGGCTGTGGCCATGGTGATACCGGCGAACACCACAATGGTCGAGGAGGATGCACCCGCGCTACTGATGACTCATGTGTGCATGCTGGTCCATATCACCGATGATGCCGACTCATAGGAGGTGATGCCGACTCAAAGGGCCCAGATCGAGGCCGTATGGTGTCGGCCAGCACCGCCCGGCAACAGCCGCCCACCTCTGTTTCGTAGTATTGAATCAATGTAAGACTGTTTTGTACGTACGAGTAGTTATTACTAGCAATTTCCTAATTGGAGACAAGTTTTTTCCCAGATTCTCTGTCATACAAATATCCCTAGATTGATCATGAAATTAATTCTGCGTTGCTTAATTCGGTGAAGTTCTCTAACATGATAGACTGAATGCTACAGCAACTAGGATGAAGCGAACCAGTTGGAATCTAGCTAAGCTAACTGAACTGGAAATAAGTGTATTATTTTCAATATTCTTTTGTAGCCTGGCTCAGACCCTAAGCTACCTAACTTTGACTGATTATATTCGCAGAATAAACCAGCAATCAGAAGTTAGGACAGATCAGAAAGATCATCCAATAAGGAGAGAAAATTCGGAGGCCATGATGTTGCGCTTTAGGGTAGTGCACAATGACCGAACTCTGTTCTACTCATGGCATCACAGCCATTCCAAATAATGCTGCCATTTCATTATTTGTTCTTTTGAACCAATTATGGAGATTCAAGCAGTATTAGACGCTGTTTGATGTATGGATGCTAAATAATACAAGACTCATGAGTCAGAAGGCACTGGTTGAGATCCATCTCCCTCGAATATCTTTGATTCAACGGCCACTGAGGTACTTGACATTGTGCCGCGCTTTGTATGTTTCTGGTTCAAGTTCTAGGGTAGCATTATGGACGGGGTGAAAATAGCATATCCTAAAATCCTATATTCTTTCGATGGTATGGCTATCATGACCAATATGTTCAGGAGCTCTTCTTTAAACATGAAGAGTTTGTTATTCTCGCTAGGCAGAGTCTATTCCCAGCACATAATTCTTTTCCGGTGTCTCCTAACCCTACATGCGCTCATTTTATTTTTCCCATCTATCATCATGCCTTATGTTCCATCTATTTCTCTTCATCAAAATGTCCAAGTATATACTACCAGTTGGGAGGCGAGAGCTTTGGGTGCCAAAGAATGGAAGGATAGAGCTTGATGTCTTTCGAAGTTGCAAATTGTGCAGTATATGTAGGAGAAGAGAACACCAACCACAATTGAAGTTTCTATAATTCCATTCACTAAATTTAACCAAAGTAAGGACAGAAGAGCGGAGGTGGTGTTTTGCCTCGCATGTGCAAATGAACCTATTATGAAAAATGAATAAAAACAATGTTCTAAATGTCAATAGATTATGAATATAAATTTGCGTATACATAAGTATATTATAATTCACACACAAGTTTTTGGATAAGTGAACATTTTATATGGCTTGTGTAAAAAAGATAATGAATAGTCATGTTGGAGTATCAAAATTAGCCTTTTACACAGGACACAAAAAAATGTTCTATACACGAAAACTTATGTGTTTACATAGAATGTCCACACGTACATATGAATATTTGTTTCTAAACTTTTGGCATTTAAAAATGTGTGTTAAAACAATGGGTTCATTTGTATTTTGTAAGCAGAATTGGATTTACGCAAAAAGGTTGAGTAAATAAAAAGAAGTAGCTGCGGGAAACAAAAACATTCCTGTGATGCCCTGCTAGAGCACGCGTCCATACCGCACAAGGATATTCACACTCACACATGCTACACACATGCCACCGAACTATCGACTAACACACATTGTGAAATGGACACCATTGACCGAAGTGTCGCCACCGTTGGAAAACCGTACACTATGTTAGTTACCGGAACCTGGTAGGTATGAAGGGCCTAACAATTGAATATCATACAACGAGATGGGAACTTGGAGGTTGTATTGTTCGTGTTGGAATTTTTGTTGATCTCATTTGGTTAAATTTTCAACGCACAAAATTTTGGTCAAATCCACCTTGATCAGATCGAGCGAGGATATTCCCGAGAGATGCCCAAAAGTGCATATGGTTAATGCCGTGGATGTCTTCTGTAGCTCCGTTCACCCTCCACCCTCCGTTGTGTGCAAATAGTAGTATGTATATATTGGAAAATTTGATCAAATGTCCTTTGTTGGTGCTCCTTATAGATGAATCCTTTGCATGCCACCATAAGACTAGTGAAAGAAGGAAATCTGAGAGAGCAGTCCACGAATCTGTAATTGTGCAGTTTGGATAAGGGGAAAGAGGAAAATTTCAAATAGCTTCTTACCACTTTCGGCTTATGGTAGTTCGATAATTCCGAACGTCCTTCAAAGCCTTACATATACTCATTCACTGCATGCCCGACTAGGTACTTTGAAATCCATGTCGACAAGAGCAGCGTTGCTGCCAGTAGACTATACACCACGATAGGTCAACATCTTTTCTGAACAGATTTCATGTGTCAACTAGATGCAGTTTTTATTCACTCTATTCTTGAACCTGGTAGGATTTCAGAAAACATGTTGTAACATGACAATTAATATTTGGAAACAGAACACCTGCAAGGTATATCTCCCAGTTGTAGATGAAACTATACCACTCCTGAAGGCAGAGAGGATCAAGGCATGGGAAGTAGACTTGCTGACGAGGATTGTCTGCACCCAGATGCTCGGGCGACTGGGCGAGGTAGTTCCCCAACCTTAGCATAGCATTATGGACGGAGGAAAATTATTGTATGCTAAAATGCTATGTTGGTCTTTCGATGGTATGGCTATCATGACCAATTTGTATGGGATCTCTTCATTATGCATGGAAAGTTTGGTATCATTGCTCGGCAGAGTCAGTTGGGAACACCTACTTCTTTTCCGATATCTCCTATCCCTACATGCTCTCCTTTTATTTTTCCCATCTATCATCATGCCTTATGTTCCACCTATGCCTCTACATGAAAGTGTCAATGGATATAGTTGGGAAGCGAGAGTTCTATGTCTCAAAGAATGGAAGGACAGAGCTCGATGTCTCTCGAAGTTGGGGTTTGTGCAGTATATGTGGGGAAGGAGAACACTTCCCTCAAGCGAAGCTTATTTAAACCCCTTCGGTGCATTTAACCAACGTAAGGCTGAAACAGCAGAGCTGGTGTTTTGGCTTGCAGTTGCTTATTAACCTATTAAAAAAAATCCAAGAAACAAATGTCAAAAAATTCAGTATGAACACTTTTTCGTATACATCTGGGCATCCTATATTCGTACACAAGTTTTTTGTGAAAAAATAATTTTTTATATAGCTCGTGTAAAGAGACAGAAAAATATGTGTGAAATAGTCATGTCGGAGCATCAAGATTTGTCTTATTACACGGGACAAGAAAAAAATGTTGTTTTTTTTCGAAAACTTATGTGCGAACATAGAACAACTATTTTTTTATTTTCATGTGGACATATTAATTCTTATTGTTTTAATAGTTTGTATTAATTCAAGTAAGTATTCTAAAGTTTCAAAAAATATTCTTAAAAGTTTATTTTAAGTGAAGAATAATATTTGTAAAGCACTGTTTGTCAGCTTTATAAATTTTGTTTTAAATTAATTTTAAATTGTTACTTAGAACATAATTATAATATAATTGATGTTTATATTATTTTAAGGTGAAAATGATTTTGGCTCTTAACTTTGAAGGCAATATTTTATTTATTCATTTAAAATATCAATAAGGGATATTAAAGTATTTAAATTTGTCATTGAAGGAATAGTATGATTAGCATTTATTTTATTCTAATTTTTTATTCAACTCATAAGGGTATGTTTTTTATGTAGATAGATAGATCTTATTTTGCTAAATATTTGTTTACGTATTATCTGTATATTTCGCATTTATGATTAATTTGTTGTTATGAATTTTCCAAGTTTAAATGATTTTTAGGAATTTATTTAATAGATTTAGCTTACTCATACACCGACAAGTTAGTCACTGATAGGTGGGTCTAGGTCCACGTCAACTACCCACTTGGCAAGCAACTGAGTTAATTATTTTCTTCTGAATCTAGTTTTTTGAGAAATACAATACAAATGTGCAGACGCTCATAAAGCGTACATACACTCACCCCTATGAACAAATGCACACACACCCTACAACTATGAGCACCTCCGAGAGACTGAGTCGGTAGGTCTTGAGATTGACGAAGTCACCGCAGGTGCCTCGCTATCGACGGGAACGTCGCCTCTAACTAAAAAAATATTTCATCTTTATGAGACACCAAAGCATCAAACCTAGAGTTTGAACTCTGGTAGGCTGGGGATACCATTGCCCTCCTAACCATCCAACCACTGGTTGATTCTCATTTTCTTCTGAATCTAGTTAAGCCCTAGTCACTAACGAGTGTGGTAAATGCCACACTAGAAGGCACGAAAGCACATTGACCAGGAAACTATGGGTGGGGCGTACGTAATGACGTCACCTTGCTAGAACTTGACGTAAGTGCGATGGTAGCGGCGCGACCAACCAATGTCACTACATGAGAGCCTCTCCACTCGTAACCCCCATACGGGCTCCGGCGTGACATGTTTTTTGCCCGTATGGGGGGCGCCGGCGCGATGTTGCCAAATGGGCGGGAGGGACACGGCTGGGTGCCCCACAATAACGAAATTTAAATATTTTAAATTTAGCAGAAATTTGGACAGAAAGTTCAAAATTCACCAAAACATAGACGAACAGTTTAAATTTACAAGAAAAGAAACGCCATCTAATGGTGGCCACGGCCGATCCCGAGCCAGCGGTACATCGCCGCGGCGTAGTCGAACAGGCCGTCCTCGTCGTCGTCGTTGCTAGGCGGCTCATCCTTCGCCGGCGGTAGGCGGCTGCACCCCTCATGGGCCTGCGCACCGGCCTCGTGGAAGGACCAGCCGCCCCCTCGTCGTCGTCGATGTGGACAATGAGGCCGTGGCGACTGGCGCGCTCGGTCTGCTCCCGCCGCCAGTCCTGTGCGGACCACCTGGCCGCGAACTCGTCGGTGGCCGGCAGGACGGCGTTGAAGGATGCCCGCTCCAGCATCCTCTGGCCCGGAAATTCTTTCGGGTCCTCGCCGTCCGCCAGCTGGAGCGCTGCCGCCTTGTACTCCGGCGGTGGTGTCCACTCCTTCTTCGGCTCGGGCTTGGGCCTGCCCAAGCGGAGGCTGCGAGGTGGCGAGGGAGGCGCGCGGAGCCTGCGTGGTGGGCTCGCCTGCTCGTCCTTCACCGGTGCGACCAACCCTGGTAGCGTGGCGAGGAGTACGGCGAGTATTGCGCTGGGGACGCCAACGAGCGCGAGGAGGAGGAGGAGGAGGACGCCGACGGCGCACGGCGAGGCCCCCATCAGTTGCTGGCGGCTTGCTGGCGGTTACGTGGGAGACGCGGCGGCATCACCAATGGCGGGTTGTTGCCGTTGGCGATGTGGTCCAGGACCCAGGAGAGGGTGCGTCCCGGAGCGCTCCACCATCGCTTCCGGCCTTCGCTGTTGAAGTCCGCCGGCGGCGGGCCAATGCCGTCGTTGGCCTCGATGCATTCCTCGTGTTGCCGCGCGAAGAAGGCCGCCCACGCCTGGAGGTTGTCGGGATCCCACTGGGGGTCGTTGCGCTTCTCGTCGGTGAGCGACCCCCAGTAGTGCTTGTACATCGCGGCTCTGCGGGCCGCGCCTATGGGGATGGGCGGCACAAGGAGGCCACCACGGCTCACCGCCCACCCTGTCGGAAGCCGAAAAGCCGGCGGGACGGGGTAGCTGGCGCTCCATAGCGTTTGCGCCTCATCGACGTGGAGCCAGAGGCAGCCAAAGTTGTTGGCCGTCGCGCCGTCGTAGCCCGCCATCGCCGAGGGAGAAGAAGACGATGCTTGGGGGAGGAGATGGTGGAGCTCACCATCGAGATAATGCGTGTGCGGCGGCAATGGAAACCGCCGCGGGTTTTTATAATGGGGAGGAGGGGGAGGCGAGCGGTGGGCATTAACGTCGCCCTGCTCCTTTGACTGGACGCATCGGCTGCACCCCTGCTGCCGTTCGCTGGAAAGGCTGTGGCGAGCAGCACCATTACTCAGTGCTGATGGCGAGGAAGAAGACCGGCTCTATGCGGCTGCCATGCGGGCCAGCTTTGACCGGGGCGGTTCGGCGCGCGCGCTCCCGCCTTCTCTTCCCGCCACCCGCCCTGCTACGCGTCCATCCGGCGCCGCTCGCCTCCCTGTACATTGGGTTTGGTTTGGTGCCGCCGGGTAAATAACTGGACCGCGCCGGCGCCAAAAAAAATCGAACACGAGGCTGAGCTCGAAATTTCGCGCCGGCGCCCCCCTCCCCTCCCCCCCCAAATGCTATGGGGGGCTTTGAGGCCTCCGAGGGGAGATGTTCTGATGCATCATCAGTTGCCTTCAACTCCTGGAGATGTGACGCATCAAACTACTCGAATGAGCAAGGGATAATTGGAACCAATGACAGCGACCACCTACTACGGTTGAGCACACGATTGCGGATCCCGATGATCAGTGTCGGAGAAGATGGATTTAATTCCCCTCTTCAATCCTTTCTGACTCGCCTACTTCCATGGAGAGGAATGAAAATTTCTGGGTGTGGGTCGGTCTGACGAAGACGTCCGGGATCTAGCTGCTATGGCGTTTAGGCTCCGTTTGGCATATGCTGTTTTTCCTCACTATTGGGAAGATATTGTGGTTTCGGTACTTTTAGCCGTTTAGCCACAGTAAAATACTCCCTCCGTCCCGGAAAAGATGTCGGACGGACCATTTTGCATAAAAACCCTTGCCAAAACTCCGACCAAATCCGAGGTCCACGGGACCGCTCCCTTCCTCGCTCTCTCTCCACCTCCCCTCTTCTGCACTTCCTCGCTCGACGCCGCCCTCCACCGCGACGCCGCCGGCCGCCTTGCTCCACCATCCCGCTCCTGCCCGACGCGGCCGACGCCTTTCGTACCCCACGCCCCACGCCCCGCTGCCGGCTCCCTCCTCCTCCCGCGCATCATCGCCACCTTCCTCTCCCCCCCGCGCATCGTCCACTTCCTCCTCTAGTTCAAGCTCTCAATTTCCCCCCTCCGGCGGCCGCATAAGCAGCGGCGCTGCTAGATCTGCAGTGTTGGTGGCCGGAAAGAGCTTTGGCCTTCCCTCATCGTCCTCCTTCCCCACCTCCAGAACGGAGGACGACCTGGTGGTGCCCTGCCCCGGCTGCTGTTGCTGGTAGTCCAGCTGGAGCTGCTGCTGCCGCCCGCTTCTTCCGGCCACATCCCGGTTCTGCTCCCGCCGGCCGAAAATCCAAGATGTGGCTTCTCCCCGGTGAGGTCCCTATTCTCCCCCTCTATTGTTTCTAAAATTCTATCTGGTTCAATGTCCTGCTCTATATATCATGCTGTATTCGTCTTGTTCACAATTTAAAAGTTGAAACTTGTAATTTTGTGGGACGGAGGGAGTACTTGCTCAGGCAATTCAAAAACTGAAACTTGTAATTAATCAGCATCTACTACTTATCCAACCCACAGCCGTTGCAGGCATGTAAACATCCATCTGATTAATTGACTGATCCTTGGGGTACTATTCAGATGGAATTATCAAGAACCTGACTTAGCTAGGTGGAGGGTTGTCCTAGATGGAATTATCAAGAACCACTTCTTCTCTTAATATTCTGCTCGGTCTGTGTTCAGGGAAGGAAAAGGGCAATACAACTTGTTCCAGTATTAGGCCTATATATCAAACTACTTTTAAACAAAACAGCCCAGCTGTATATATGATTTGCATACTGAAACATGCAGATCTACATCAATTAATATATGCTAGTGTTACTCAATCTTGCACTGATAATCTTCCCAATCTTGCACTGAACATTTCTTGATTCACCCTGATCCTCGAATTTTGGATGGCCTTATCCTTTACTTGGTATATACTCTAGTTGTTCCACTCATTACAAAGTTCACTAATTTACTAAATTCTTAATTAAAAACTATATTTCTTGACCCAATTCATCGTTTTGGAATTATATTTGGTAATTATATGGAGTAGTGCTCTAGTTAAAAATAGTACATGGAGTACATGAATATTCAGAAGGTGATTGGAACTACATAGCCTTTGTTTACTTGGCCTGCTTGTCACTTTCTTCACTTATGGTGTAATATGCAACTTAGGAGTAAGTCAGAGGAGAGCTTGTGCCTATGATCTACGTCCACAAATTCTTGTCATCTTGTGCTGTTCTTGAACCTGTAGGAGAACTTGTGCTCCAGTGAAACTTGTGTTGTTCTGAAAATGTGCCCAGCTGCTAGGAGACCCGAGGGATCGATACCTGCTTACTGCTGCTTTTCTTGATGTTGTTGCTCCACTGAAATTTGCAAGCAATTAGTATTCTCTAATGAGTATGATTTTGTTAAGCCCTAATATATATTCCTATTTCATCATGTACATAACCTGATACTGTACCTTCTTCATTCAGTTGTGATGGCAGCAAGGGACAGTGATCTTGGAGGATCTATTGTTCTTGTGTGCATGTGTAGTACACATCATACTTTGTATTTAGTGTTGAATTTAAATAGCTATCTGTCGCATCACACTTGTATTCTTAAACTGTCGGTGCTTATCTGAATTTCTGTCACAAATTGAATCTGAAAGAAGAATGATGGAACTATTAATTAGGACTAAACTAGTCCTGACCATACAAACTACATTAGCAACAAACATACTCTATATGTCTCTATAGGTAGATGCAGCATGCTATACCTCTGGTGTGTAAGGTTGTGCAATGAGCAATGCCTGATTATCTTCATAATATTTGCTGTGTAGGGATCTATTTGCTGCTGGTGGGAACTCGGCAACAGAACCTTACATTGTTTCTCACAATCTTTTCTTAACACATGGTTATGTAGTTGCAAGATACCGGAATAAGTATTAAGTATTCTTTTTTACTTGAACTATATTAGTAAACTGTAGTAAGATGATTGCCTTTCAAGAGTGTTGTTCAAATTAGTTTTCTCTTACAAAATCAAGTGAATAAGTTGTGGAACAATGCCCCCGAGCATGATTTTACTTTTATTATTTTGTTTAAATCCATGGATGTGTGCTGATAGAAATCCTTGCATGCTGTGCATAAATTTGGTTCATGCTTTTCAGTCATGAAATCTATGTTGTGCATCAAATCTAGGCTGGGCAGATACTATAAGTTTCATAACTTAGTGTTGCAATCAATATATTCAGGTGCAGGTAACCTTGAAAAAAATTCAGGTGCAGCCAATATCTGAAGCAATAGGAGTACTCTCGTGTAAGTTTCAGAACTTAGTGTTGCAATCAAATTTCAACAGGATTTTGATTCTTTGAATCGAACTCATACTGCTGTCAAAATTCATCCAGATTTTGGTTCTTTGACTCACACTTTGGCAGATTAAGTGCAATCGAACATGTTAGCTTTGCGACAAGTAAATAACGAAGAACAAAAATAAAATTGCAGCGAGGGGGACACAGATTTAACGTGGAAAACCCTCTCCAACAAAGAGAGGGGAAAAACCACGGGCGCCAGCCAACGAAACTTCACTATATCGGAGAGTGTTTACACAACGCCGGGGATTTCACAGATGCAACTTATCCCAACCGGCGGCTTACAAGAAGTATATATAGCGGTGGTAACCTAGGTCATCAACGATCCGTACCGTGGGGGGCTGTCGCCCCCCGCACCCCCCACAGGCGTCCCTGTTGGACACGCGCCTCGCTCCGTTCCGTCAGAAGTTGGCCTTTACTTTGTAGAATTTGGATCAACATATAACATAAACCTATACATTTAAGTACAACTCAGGACACGGCTGGGAGCTGGCCATGGCGAGACAGGTCGCAGTTTCCTCTTAACTGCGGAGGCCAGGCATTCCTCTGGCCGCGGCGGCGATGGTGACGAGAGCTACATCATCATCGTCCTCAAAGAAGAAGGCGACAACCTCCTTCCTCGACGGAGCGGTGGCAGACAGCGAGGGAGCTCCGGAGGTTGAGCCTCCCAGTTCGAGTCTAGCGTCCCTGAGCTCGTGCATGGCGTGAATCAAGCTTCTGCGCGTCCGCGAGCTCGTACTGCCGGCTCCGCCGGCGGGATCCCTGCTTGCTTCCACGGCGCAAGGGCAACGGGACGACGACGAATCGGTCCGGCGGCCGGCCGGCGGGATCTCTGCTTGCTTCCACGATGCAAGGGAAGCGGGACGACGACAGATCGGTCCGGTGGCCGGCCAGCGGGATCTCTCCTTGCTTCCACGGTGTGAGAGGGCAGCAGGACGGCGACGGACCGGTCGATCGACCGAGGCAGCGCGACGGAAAGATTTCAATCTGGATTTCAATTTTGAATCCCAAATTTCAAACGTTGTGAATTTAGTAGGGATATTTTGGCAAAAAGTAAAATGAACTAGAGGCTAGGAGGGGTGGCGACATCCTTTACGGGACGGAGGGAGTACCAAAGTTTCAAAACTGTAGTATTGCAAAAACCGAGGTTTTTTGCACGAGTCAAGAAAGAGGTCTGGAGCTTTTTTTTTACAAATACTCTGATTTTATACAAATTATAGTATTGCTTGCCCAGACGTTGATATACTATGGTTTTAAAATAGGGGGTGACTAAGGCTCAGCTAGCTGAGAATTAGACTAAGGCTCAGCTAGCTAACGTCGTGGGCGACACCCACTATCATTGCTCTGTATATTTCTCCTGTCCTATGGGGCACGCACCCGGCCGGCCGGCACCTGCTAGCGGAAGTGACGTGCTGCTAGCTCGTACAGCCACAGAGTGTGTGAGGTGGTTCAGTGCAAACATTATTGTTTGCTTACTGCTTCTTTGTTGCATGGTAATTATCAACAAGTAAAATAGTAATTGCCAGCCATTCATCAATACAAAATATCCGGATGCTACTAACGTGATTAAAAAGACTACTTATGAGAGTAAATCTTAGTTACAAACTTACGTGCAGCTAAAAACTACTCCGATCCTCCTAAAATAAGTGACTTGTATTGTCTAGATTCGCAAATATCTAGACGTATATATACATGCAAATTTAAATAAAACTAAGTCACTTCTTTCAGGATGGAGGGAGTATCAGTTACGACCGCAATTGCAACTGAATCTCAGTTACAAACGCACTTCTAACTAAAAAAACTCAGTTGCAAAAAATATCTTACTTGCAACCCTGCCCGTAAATGAAAAATTCTCTTAATTACAATCCTCCAAGTATGAACTAGTTATGCTTCCAGTTGCAACTCCAAAAAACATGAACACTTGTAAAAGTCATTACAACTCGTATGAAATATGAGTTAGTTGTGAGTTTAAATTGCAAATCATCGAAAGCATAAGCTAATTGAAAATCCGATTGCAACTCATAGAGAACGTGAGTTAATTCCGATTCCGATTGCAACTCATGAGAAACTCAGTTGTGAGTCTGGTTGCAACTCATAGGAAAATGAGTTAGTTGCGAGTCCGATTACAACTTATAATAGACGCAAAAATCATAACTGTGAAAAATTGAACTTAGTTGCACATCCAGTTGCGACTTGTAAAAGCAAGAACTATTTGCAAATTCCTACTATAACTCATAGGATATACATAAAAATTCAAAAAAAATATGGTGAACTAGCTTGAGTCAATATTTCCCTGATTCAAACTCGGTTTTTATTCGAGTTTGCAAGCGAAGGAGTTACACTTCAAGTGTCAACTAGGAAAAGGATGAACTAGTTGCAAATTAGATTGCAACTCATAGCAAACATGAGTGAGTTGCGAGTCCGATTACATCTCATAGGAAAACACGAATCAGTTGTGATTCCGATTGCAACTCATAGTAAAAATGAGCTAGTTGCGAGTTCATTTGCAACGCGTAGGAAAAATGAGTCAGTTGCAAGTCTAAATGCAACTCATAGGAAGAATGAGTCAGTTGCAAGTCCGATTGCAATTCGTAGTAAACATAAATTAGTTGCAAGTCCAATTACAACTTATAAGAAAACATGAGTCAGTTGCGAGTATGATTGCAACACATAGAAAACATGAACCGGTTACAAATTCAATTTCAACTTATAGGAAAAACATGGACCGATTACTAGTACGATTGCAACTTATAGGAAAAACATGAACCAGTTGTGAGTCTGGTTGCAACTCATAGGAAACATGAGTCAGTTGCGAGTCCGATTGCAACTTATAAGAGATGCGAAATCATAATTGCAAACAATTGAACTTAGTTGCACATCCAGTTGTAACTAGTAAAAACAAGAACTATTTGCAAATTCTTACTGTAACTCACAGGATACAGATAAATATGCAAAAACAATGAGATGGTGGACTATCTTGAGTCAATTTTTCGAAGATTCAAACTCGGTTTCAATTCGAGTTTGCAAGCGAAGGAGTTACACTTCAAGCGCCAACTAGGAAAAGCATGAACCAGTTGCAAATTAGATTGCAACTCATAGCAAACATGAGTGAGTTGCGAGTTTGATTACAACTTATAGGAAAACACGAATCAGTTGCAAGTCCAAATACAACTTATGTGAAAGTATGAAAAATTCTAATTGCAAAAAATACACAAGAAAAACTAACTAGGAAAGTCATTCAAAGGTTTGTTATCACCATTGTCAGATTCAACATGTATATCAAATCAACTTTCTTCTTCATTGAATATAAAAGTCATGGTATCCTGCAACTCTAGACCAGAAGCTTCAACCATAGATGACCAATATGGTCCACATATGAAGGTATTATTACGAAATATATTTAGAAAATTTGGAGAGTAGTTTCTAGTTCCATTCCATTGAATAAATTGTTTATTAGTTTACCCTTAGTTTTCACCCACCTTTTGGGACATAACTTCTCCAAATTTGCATTGAAACAACAAGGTGTGTTCTATAGAACAAATTGAAATGACAGCGGAGAAAAAAATCATAAAGTTCAAAGAGTACTCTCCTATTGAGAACATCAATTATGTAAAAATAAAAATAAATATATACATACAACTCCAATTCAAACATTGGTTTGGTCATGTTGACAGAGAATTTATATCCCGCTTGGTCTAGAACTGATGCCAAATGTTGGAAGTTTGATAGCACATAGGGCACAGTGAGTTTACATTGCTCATTTTTTATATTTTAAAGAACTAAAAAAACAAAATTAAAAAATAAAAAGTACATTAAATGTAGAAAAAATATATCAATACATGTTGAGAAAAAATATAACTCTTGCTAAATCACAACCACAACTTGATATTTAACAATTAGGATGAACAAAATGCATGACTACCACATCTGATATTTATAGGCGTTCTCCCTTCTTTTGTTCTATCTATACCGTGGGGAAAAACCAACTTTTTGTTTGGGAATGATGGATGCAACTTGATTCTAGGAGCAATGTATTTTTCAAAAATGATCGAGACAGATATTTAGCTTATTCGTATGAACAACATGCAGAAATGAGCGGATGTGAAAAGAGTCAACTATAAGAAAAACCCATATCTACACAATATTTTTGGACCGTCTATATTTAATAGTAAGATGTTGACACTAAAAAAGGGAGCTGCATGCGACACCAAATAAAACTTTGTGTAGACAACGGTTAAAAAAGGGAAAAAGAGCAAGATAACCAACTCGAGTGAACGACCACAAGACCCAACACGCGTGATGACTCACCCTAAAAAAAGGCAAAGAAGGAACCACGAAAACAATCCTCAGTTGCAACCCCACTTGTGATTGCTCCCGAGAAAAGCCAATGCATGTCGATATGCAACTCGTAGTAAAGAAAGGGGACGACAAAAATTCCAGATGAAAAACTCAAAAAAGGTAAATAATTGACCATGAAAACAATCCTCGTTTGCAATTCCACTTGCGATTGCCCCCGAGAAAATCCATTGCATGTCGATATGCAATTCGTAGTAAAGAAAGGGGACAACGAAAAGTGCAGATGCAAAAACTCAAAAAAGGTAAAGAAGAGACCATGAAAACAATCCTTGTTTGCAACCCCACTTACAACTGGCACCTGAGAAAAGCCAGATGCATATCGATATGCAACTCGTAGTAAAGAAAGGGAACCACGAAAAGTGTAGATTCAAAAACTCAAAAAGGGTAAAGAAGGGACCATCAAAAAATCCTCAGTTGCAACCCCACTTGCAACTGTCCCCCGAGAAAAGCCAGTTGCATGTCAATATACAACTCGTAGTAAATAAAGGGAACAACGAAATGTCCAGATGCAAAAAACTCAAAAACGTAAAGAAGGGACCACGAAAACAATCCTCAGTTGCAACCCCACTAGCAACTACTCCCTGTGAAAACCTAGTTGCATGTCGATATGAACTCGTAGTAAAGAAAGGGCACCACGAAAAGTGCAGATGCAAAAAAATCAAAAAAAAGGTAAAGAAGGGACAATGAAAACAATCCTTAGTTACAACCCCACTTGCAGCTGCCCCCCACCTCCTGAGAAATTCCAGTTGCATGTCGATATGCAACTCATAGTAAATAAATCGGACCACAAAAAATGCAGATGCAAAAACTCAAAAAAGTTAAAGAAGGGACCACAAAAATAATCCTTGGTTGCAAGTCTGAGGAGAAAAGCCAGTTGCATGTCCATATGCAACTCGTTGTAAAAGGAAAAGGGAACACAAAACAATCCTCATTTGCAAGTCCGTGAGAAAATCCAGTTGCAATTCGAGATGCAACTCATAGAAAGGAATAGGGACCATGAAGCAATCCTCATTTGCAAACATATTTGCAAGTCATGGACGCAATTGATAACGAAGAAGGGACCACAAGAAAAGCTAGTTGCATGTATAGTTGCAACTCCATCCCCCTCTCTTAGAGAAGTCAGTTGCAAGTCTAGATACAAAAACTCAAGATAAAGATGGGACCATGAAAACAATCCCTAGTTGTTGCAACTGCCCCCAAGAAAATCCAATTGCATGTCGACATGCAACTCGTAGTAAAGAAAAGCCAGTTGCATGTCAAGTTGCAAACCACAAAAGCTGCTAAAAAGAATGACCCAACAAAAGTAGCCTGTACTCGACCTAGAAAAGAATCAAAAGGAGAACACGGGACAATGACCCAACAAAAGTAGCTACAAAAGCCCAGTAAAAATGCCAGGACAACACGGGTCATGATTCAGCGGCGAGAGTCTCGTCCCGGGACGAAAAAAATTCAATGCATGTTAGCATCGATCTCAACATGCGGGTTCAAAACTAACGGACCAAGAGATGACTATGCAATCCCAAAATATTATTTGCAAAAAATTCAATTGCAACTCATAGATGAGCATCTACTCAAAATATAAAAGGCAAACTTACATATATTTATGAACCACGCTTTAAAAAATCAATGTCTATCTAAAAAATAACCATTTCACACCTAGCAACATGCTAAAAAAAGGAGAAAAAAGACAAAAAAATAAAAAATAGATGTTAGAACATCCATGCATAATTTGTACAGAAACAGTCTTGCAAAAAATGTTGAATAATAATACTCTCTTCGACCCAAATTAGTTGACTTAGATTTGTCTAGATTCGATTATATATAGACATGATTTAGTATTAAATACATGTGTATCTTGATAAATTTAAGTCAACTAATTTGAATCGGAAGAAGTAACAATTAAAAGTAGCAGGTGAGTGGTAAAAAGAAAAAAACTAAAAACTAAAGGGAAAAAAGAAAACGAAAAGGCAACAACCCACGGAATCCCGTACTGCTAAAAAGCCCAAAACTAGGCGACAAGCCACGCTCACACAGGCCATAACAAAGACAAAACGGCTGAACTGGCGAGCAAGCAACGGGGCCTAGCGACGCAGAACCAGAACCAACACGGGCCGAGCAACGAGAAAACAACCGAGCACGGACCTTGGCGCGCAACAAGTACGATCGGACGGTGATTGAGTTGACTGTGATATAAGCTATTTCTCAGCTAGCTGAGAATTAGCAAATTCCTTTAAAATTCCTTTAAAGAGGTCTGGAGCTCGTTTTTTACAAATACCCTGATTTTGTACAAATTGTAGTATTATTTGCCGAGGCGTTGATATACTATGGTTTTAAAATACTTTGGTTTGACAAAAACCAAGCAGCCAAACGGAGCCTTAGGGTTTCGACAGTTTAGATGATGTTTCCCATGATGGTGGACGATGAGTCTTGGATGACAAGGGTTATGATATTTATTCTTGTCCGAGGCGGTTCTAGCGACGTCGGTTCGGGCGCCTTCATCCTTTCCATGTCGTCGAAGAAGACGATGGGGATACAGACAGTAATGGTTCTTCATTTGGGCGGGTGCCACCGATCACTGATCGATGTTAAAGTTGGGCTCGGTGGGCTGCGTTGTTGTGCTCCGGTTGGGACATGATACAGGGGTTGCAGTCGAGTTAAAGTCTCCCCGCCATGGACAACACTACTCAGCATGGCTTCCGCATATATAGCACGTCCTTGGCCCCCGCCGGCCCTGCCGCGGTGGTCTACTCATTCAACTCCCATGCACGTGGCTGTCTCTATGCCCAAGTCATTCCACCCGCATGCTCTCGAGCCTCCTTAACGCATCCACCCACAGTCTACGACGCTGTCGTTCCGCCGCCGCCGCCTGAGCTCGCCGACCCATGTCTCTACCACTACACTGTCTTCTCGGAAAATATCCTCGGGGTGTCCGTCGTGGTGTCCTCCGCCATGTGCAGTACATCCGATCCCTCCACACGTCTTCCATGTCTGGTTTGCGTGCAGCACGCTGCCGCTCGGGTCACCTCCGAAATATCTTTCTCTATGCATCCTCATCACCTCATTGCTTGTGCTCAGGCGCGACGCTGTGCGAGCTCGACTACCTCATGTCCTACCTTAATGACCCAACACGTTCTCGGCTATGCGCGAGCACGACGACTGCTGATGGAGTTGTGGGGATAACGTACGGCATCTCCATATGCATGGGGAAACCGCATTTCAGATACGCGCTCGCATCTTGTCCACTTTGGTCCGATTTGCGGTGAAAACGGACAGAATCGGAGCCTTGTCCTTTGGGGTGGTCCATGCATCCAACGGTGGAAATAGGGAAAAGCAAGGCACATGGCCGGAGAAGACGTCGTGATGCGCGCGTTGCCGGAGAAGACGACGCATGGACGGCTCCAAAGCTACCGGCAGACATCAGGGAGGGCGGCGATTGCGGGCGCGCTTCTTCGGCGGGCGCGACGCTGCGCACGACGAGGCGGCGTCTGGCGAGCATATATAGGGTGGCGCAGTGTTGGTCGGGGGATGGAGAGGAAATATCCAGGTGCTAGAGACGCTGACTTGTGGGCCATAGGGACGTCACGGGAGGATGGCCGGACGCATACATTTTGGCGCAAGTCGAGGCCCAATTTGATCCGTAAATGGGCTGCGCCGGATAGAAAAACAAGACAAAACCAAATTCAGGGTATCCCGTTAGGTGCTGGTATATGTCCGGATTTGTCCTCTTGGGTTGGATTTTTGTCCGTTTGAGGGGTGGCATTGGAGGTGTCCTAAGCTTGTTGGACGTTCATTGGCTACGGTGCAGGAACTTCGCCACAACTATGCCGTCGTGGGACAAACGGCCCTAGCCTCATTAAATGCTCCAAGGACATCAGCCATGCACAAAAGATGGAACAACCAAATTACGATGGAGATAATACAGCCTCTGTCGTTGATGCTATTGGTTGAAACTGCCGGAGCATGTAGACCCGGGATCTGAATTGAATATCCGCAATACCATTAGATTTCATATTTAAAAGAAGTTTGTAATCTTTGGGAGAGAACCGCGTGACCCGCTCCTCCAAGAAAAAAACCCAAGATGTGATATGTCCTTGCCTCCCATCGGCGTTGATCTACCCAACATCTTGTGGCATGGACGCGTGGTGGATCATGGTGCTTGTCGATGGGAGGTTTTTTTTGGTTAGGCTTTATGTCTTACTCAAGAAGACATGGCTGTGGCAACTCATTGCAGATGAAATACGGTCCTCCCAGTCTAGCCCCTGTTCCAGTGGGATGTATAACGTCATTGGAAGGCGCGTGGACGTATTTCTCCGGCGGATATTGTTGGATTTGGTCTGTGTTGCCTGTAATATACACTTCTCTTCACAGGTGACGGTTGCTGCTCGCATGTACTAGTCCTCGGGGCTGAGCACGACGACTTTCAATATGTACTAGGGAACATGGCGCGGCGACACGCCGCGCCCTTGGATCTTTTTTAATCTTACAATTCTAGTGCAATGTTGTATCCGTAGTTAGGGCTTCAGAGGCAAAAAGAACAATTCGCTATGTGCTGGCTAGGTTGAGTACTTATGAAGCAGTGACAGCAAACTACAACAACATTGTACAATTTTTCTTCTGTATATATGTATGTACGGTATGGTCACACCAAAAAAAAATATACAAAGAAGAAAACATGATTACAAATTTTCAATTAGCAGATGTAAAACGTAAAATAAAGCCAGCTAGAAATTTGTCAGGTCAAACATGTGTTCATTGCCTCATAAAATTTGCATCACCTCACGTATTTCTTGCTGGGTTAAAAGGCTGGCAACGACAAATAATTCTCACTTGGTAGTACTGGATCTGCCCTAAATAGTGATCTAACATAATCAACTGCAGGATCATTTCCACCAATATAACTTCGGAACGTTCACCTCAAGAACCTATGTCAGCGCATTTTCAGATTTGCTAGAAAGGAACATAATTTCTTCTCTTGAATTAACAGTATAACTTCAGAACTTCCACCTCAAGAACCTCTATCGGCACATTCTGAGAGTTCGTAGAAGCGAACATAATTTCTTCTCCTGAAATACAATATCGTAATTCTCATTTAATATATGGATCCGTAATGTCGTAAGGCACACAAAAATTTCTAATATGATTGCCCTTTCAAATGTTGCTGTAAATCTTAAAATATAGATTTTAGATAGGAGTTCAACAATGTCTTCTTTTAAATATTTAGACTGTCTTCACTGTAGTGGATTTTTTGGACCAACGGCTTGTTGAGGAATCAACATTTACTCGTCAAGATAAAACAACGAATTCAATTTAACTATATGCTCGAAATGAATTGTGGTGTATACGCTAGATGTACAACCAGCGAGGATCCAATTAGATATGTATAAAAAGGAAGAACAGAGAAGAATATTTTGCCAATGCGCCTATCTAGTTGCATGCAATAGAGGCTCTATACTCGTATGAACACTAAATAAAAATATCGTATGAATACTAAATAAAAATATCAGATTGACATGTATTTACTGTCAAATATAAGAAAATCATGTAGTGGCCAAATTTGCATAGTGACACCAATACGCTTCTCTTAGGTATCTCTAGGATAGTTTCCAATGATCTATGAATTGGTCATTCAGAAGTTGGAACTGATGATACATAGCAGAGGACTGATTGATATACTTCCAAAATTACCTCACAATGCTACTACATGTCAGGTTAATATGTAGTAATGCTTAATAAAATTATGGAGATAGCAACATACCTATCGAGAAGATACATAAGTAATGTTTATGCAGCTTCTTGGTAAATGGAAGAATTGCGAAAAAACAAAATAGAAGAAAAAATTAAGTGGAAAGCAAAAGAACCTGGTGCTGATCGTCCACGTGCATCAACTATTCCAGCTTCCAAAGATAGACTGGATGTGAATGAAGAGCAGACTTACCTCCCGTTGTGGCCAGGGTCTTTCAAGGGTCAAATTGGATGTGATATGGCCTTCATCCTCAAGGACTGCAGATCAAATTAACATTAACACTGATTTGATATGATCTAATCAATGCAAATATTTTTGGATGGGGAAAGACTGAAGGTTTAGTAAAGAACAACACGAGAGATCCTGCAAACTTTCTTGTGTGTTTGGCACTTATATGGGATTGAAATAAAAAAATTACAGTGAGTCGAAGGAAAAAATAGCGTTACGGTGATCTACTGATATCCACTTGGCTGAACTTAGAAAGGAGCATAAAAGATGAGAGGGAAGAGACCAGATCGAGGGGAAGGAGGTAGAGAAAAAAATGAGGGATAGACATGGATGATTGAGTCCCCGTCATACTACAAAAACATGAGGAAGATTCATCTATTATAATCCAATGAATGATTACAATACAAAGGTTATCAACTTTCCGTTATTGAAAGTTGAATCTCATGCATTTTCAGATCATGTATCAATAGAATGCTCATGAGAGAGTTGAATCTCATGCATTTCTAGATCATGTATCACATTTCCAGATCATGTATCAGTAGAATGCTCATGAGAATCTATCATTAGAATACAAATATTAGCCTCGTACTAAACACTAAGAGTTGAGTAAACATTGGCACTACATCGCTTAAAAACCTTGAAAGTGACGTCGAATAACAGTGAAAATCAGAGTGCAAAATAAGAAATATAAACTGCAGTAGGATATTGTGTATCCATGGCAATATTGTACATTATCCATGTATAGTGGCGCTACCTACAAAGTTAACAAATAGATAGACCAAGCATTCATTGCACACCCCGTGAAAATTAAAAAACCATAGTACATGACCTAGCAGCTATACATCTTCCATACGAACCAAAATCATCCAGCTATGTACCATGCACAAAACTCCAACACAACAGAAGCACCTCACAATAACCCGTCATCTTTATGTAAAATTGCGTCAATCAGTTCAAAGCGGCAGAAGTAGCATGTCATTCTACCAAGACCACAAAGTAATGATCACGGTTAACCTTAAGTTGAAAAACAAAACAACATTTATTCTTCTCTCAGAGCTATCACGACAGTACAGTCAGTGAGGCAATCGAAAGGATTTTAGGCTCGACACCCTTACCAATCTGCTTATGGCTTTTTCGGTGAGAGATCCCCCATATTCATATATGTGGATGCTGCTTGCATCTAAACTTACATGTTAAGACAATTGCAGTGCGTAACTCCTCCACTTGGGCCATTTACCGGTCCCTAGAAAATTAAATTATCAGTCATCAGATTTACATATAATGCAGGAATCGTCTGCAAGAGAATTACTTACATGCATTTCACATATAATCTCTAGATAAAGGTTATCTTCAACTCACTGTGAAGACCGAATAAAGAAATATATCTGGTGATCCGGATACTCATATCTAGAAAAAATAGATATCAATAAGGAAGGAATAGTAAGCCAATCCTAGAGATCTTTCATAAATAAACACAAACTAAGTTAAAAGAATGGCAACGTATAGTTGGAGATCAGTTGGAAATCATCCAACATTGGCAGCGTTCGATTAGAGGGGTGGGGGTGACATTCACTGTGACGGCTCTATGCTTTATCAGAGTTGCTCTTTTGGAGAGTGAACACAGTGCAAATCGCTGCAGCAAACTGCAAAAGAGTCAGCATGCTTTCCTTAAAAAAAAATATGACACCATCAACAAACTCTAATCACCGATTCATGGAAGAGAAACAAATCAGCAAGGAGATGGCGCAGATTAAACTCCAACCAGACCAATCCCAGGCCAGTACGCATCCTCATAGAACCACCAAAACAACCAGAGTTCACAAACCTGCAGAACCACATACACAAAAGAGTAGATGAATAGAAGGGGAAAGGAGAGAACGGAATAAACCCAGGAATCCCAGGTTACCTTTGACGTCTCCGAGGTGCACACGGCCGAGTCGATGCGTAGGACCATGGTCGACATCTACAGATGCTACCCTCCACGAGTGCGAGCTCTCCAGTGGTGCCGTGCGAAGAACTCCTGAGGCGGCGAGGCACGACCCCCACACCACACCAATCCGGCCGCTCAGTCGGCGAAACACATGGGAGCAGCGTTTCGGGCTAGCATCGACACGGCGGGAGAGAAGGGCGCCGGCCCAGGGGCACGATGTGGGCGGCGACCATGGAGAGGAGGAAGCAGGCGAGAGAAGACCAGAGAATTGGGGCGGTTGGCCCGAGGCGACAGAGCCGGCGAGGCGAGGACAGCGGAAGGCGTTTGGGATTTTTCTACTCCTCCACAGTTGTGTCAAAGCGGTGATGGCAGGAGTCGATGGGACCCTTCCACTGGATGTTTCCACCGCAATTAATTAGGTGCCGGGAAAAAAGGCGACGTGCGTTTACTGTAGATGCGAGACACTGTTGACATCTACAGTAAATTCGATGATTTGGCATGCCTAATAGATCCCTGAACTGCTTAGCTTTCATATATGTAGTTATATTATAACAAACTCTACTACAAAAACTTTGCCCGACTCCGCTAAGAAAGGGGTGAGGACGGCAGCACGCCTTGCTCTCATTCGAGTGCTTATAATCGCCGCTAGGTGGTCCATGGACATGTTTATATATTTTTTATTATTTTTGGTTTTCTTGCACTACTCTTGAGGATTATGAATAGTTCGATGGACTTTTTGAAAAAAAAGTTTACAATGGTATTTTTTTGTGACATACTCGTTATACTTTGTTGATAAAATTCGCGGTCAAAGTTTTTCTTAATATAAGTTGGTGCCTAATTATCCGAACTGGACGGAGTATAACCTAAACTCACTCCCGTGAAATGACAAAAAATGCAGTGGAACTTGTATATCTTTTTAAGTGATGCAATCCGGTAACAAACACCTTTTAAATACTTTCTCTTAGGTGTTGCCTGCCTCTGATCCTTTTTGTTTCTCTTAATTGTTGTGCAGTAAAACGACTTTAGACATACAATACCTCCTTGTCTTCCTAGGTCAAATGATTTGTTACAAAATGGCTATGTTTGTCTTTTGTAACTTTTTTAGTTCTTTTTTGGTTCATTCGATGGACTGGTCGGTGATAGTTTCAGTCAAATTTCTCCATTCCATATGAAATATCACAGATCGCGTCTAGATGCATGCTTATCGAGACAATCGGCGAGAGATAATATGCATCAGGCATAGCACAATAGTGTGGCTATATCTATCATTCGTGCAGATGCCGGAGCTTTCACATTTTCAAAAACAAAAACTAATACAAGAACAGAGATCCTGCTTGTTCGTAAAGCAATAGAGGCAATCGAGGGACAAGATTTTCTATAGGAAGATGTAATTTCTCTTCATCGCGTCCTAGCATGGACAATGCCGAACTATGCTACTACTAGTTTTTCCCTGACACGCAGTACTTTCATGGATATAAAATTATTTTATTTGAAAAACAAATTAAAAATAGTTAATGAAATATTTGTTAAACCAAATACTGAACCACTTATATTGTGAAGCAGAGGTAGTATTTACTTGTGGTCCATAAATAAATTTATTAGTCATGTAAGGTTCATGCAAAGATACCAAGGATTCATCATACGTGCATGCAGAAATATGTATCATTCATGCGAGGCCATTAGTTCACACAAAGAAAGGATGAATACCACCCCATGAGTTTGACCTATAAATTGAGATTGTATCCACACCACTAGAGAACATATTACACGATACACACGAACTTCTTTATGAGAGCATCATGCATATAGACACTATACATGCGGCGTGAGATATTAGAAGAAAACTGATATGTGACGTTGACCTTATCTTGGAACTTGTTGATACAAGTATTGTGGGCTGCAAAGGTGTACGGATTCCCATGGCTGGCTAGCCGGCGTAACAGAACATCCTTGACCTCGCCAGTATAATCTGATGTGGGCGTTGAGAAACGACAACATCTATTTGTTTGGGTTCACCAATGGCATCCACAAGTGTGGGCGTCGCATCTCCCATGTAACCACCAGCTTTTCCATTTCTATTGCGTTTGTGTTGTATTCTAAAGATATGTATATTACATTTCCAGTACTTGTCCTTTTATCAAAAAATTGTACGATACTTGTGGTACTTCTCCTGAAACATGCGATCTGGCCATTATGAACATGGTTTTTCGTTAATTTGTAGTGCTCGAAGAATTGACCTCAGTTGTTAATCGCTATTGTTCATGTGTGTGTAATACTCCAGCCACACGAGTGAAAATAGAATTGACCCAAAGATATTTAACCGTACATGTCTATGATTGTGTTCATCTTGTGGAGTAGATAAAGAACAACTATACGTTTTTGTTGGTTTCTTCAAGCGGGACTAAAGATATTCTGAAACGGTCATAAGAAATTCAAAACCGATTCGAGCAGTGTGTATCCTTCGCGTGGTGTCATATTATGTGGTGTGATATTTGACTTTGTACCAAGTCATGACCCACCGAACATGATAAAGAAGGCATCAAAATTGGCACAATAAAAGCGGTGGTCGTGAGCCCGTTCAAGATATAGAAATTCCGCAACCATGTTTAAGTGTTATGTGCATGCCTAATATTTAGAGAATAGCTTTAAAGTTAATTCTAATAAAAAGAGAGTACTAAATCCGATTTTATCTCATATTAATAGGTGCAATGAAAGTAATGAAGTTGTTGGTGTAGTCATTCTTCTGTATGATGACAAAAATAGTTAAGTTCCCATCCATTAGAAAAAACTTTAAGCATGTAACTTTCATGCATGGCCATCGACAAAATAATATGCACTACATTGCATAAGGGGATGTATTTTTTGATGAAGGAAATATGTGAATATCACAAACATACCAATTATAACCAAACTCTACACCAACAAGATGCCCACATACAAAGCATAGAAAAAACATAAAACACAGACCTGTCAGGGCGATGAAACTCGCAACAACAGCACTCTAACCACCACCTAAAACAACACTCGGAACTGAAAAGATATTTTCCAAAGGCAACGCCTCTATGAAGCAAACAAAGCATAAGCATTGTGGTTTCCTAATCAAAGATCTTGATTTATAACCGTGGAGAAATTACGAGTTCTCAAAACAATACCTTTAGCAAGACTATTGCTAGGTAAAACCAATGAATTACATACCTTGAATTTTGACCATGGAAATCAGGACAAGGGGAGCTGCTCGGAGATGCTCTTCGCAGTGGATAGGGTATCGCCTCGATATCGCTGTTGGTGACAACATGGGAGCCAAACATTTGAGACTTGGTGGCTAGCTTTAAAATTGGAGAAGAATTTCAGTCCACCGGCCTCTTTATGCACCATCTAGGATGCACAAACCATTAAGCACGAGTAACATGATTTTTCATCTTGGTTAAAGACTAAGCCTGGTCCTCACGATAAATTGCATGATTACACGATAAATTGCATGATTACCAGAAAAGCCTGGTCCTCTAGAATAAATAGGATCCTAAATTCACGTCCGTGAGAATTTATACTGAGGTGCTAGATCTGTATGATGTATGCATGACCATTAAGTAACGTGCATAACAAAAGAACAATGTACGTTAACCCTTGGGCTTGCATGAAAAGTTCCATATGGCAGCGCAGCAAAATCACTTATAAACACATATTATTTTCCTGTTGTGTCCTATCCCTACATTCCTCTATTTTTTTTGTAATCTTTCAACTTCTCTTATTTGCACCTATATTTTGGCATGGAAGTGTCAAAAGATAAAGTCGGGGCGGAGAGAGTTTTGGGCGTTGAGAGCTTTATGTATGTTACAGGTGGGCATTGCGCAATATATGTAAGCGGAGAGCACCAACCTGCGGTGAAGTTTCTTTAAGTGCCCATCCATTGCATTTAACCGAAGTAAGGACGGAAGAGGAGAGCACTTCCTAAAAGAAAAAAAAAGAGCCGAGGAAACAAGAAAACTACACGCATGCCATCCTGGAACATGAGTCCATCGCCATTCGCCAATTTTCGCACATGGGAAGATCTTTGTATGAAAGGTAATTGCAAGGAGTTGTTGTGCTGATTCAATGCTTTGCTCATATATATATTATTTCTTGAATGTGCGTAGAGAAATCGGGATGCATCTTTCAGGTTCACCCGCTTCCACCAGCCTTTGTGACCCTCCCACAAACAAAATTTGATATTTTTGACGTGTGATGATCCATGAACAGATATGTTATATTGCATGCCTTATGCGATCAGTGTTTTCATTGACAAGGAGCCTAATCAGAAGCTTACCTGACATAGTATTTTTCTTTTTTATGCTTTCTAATCTTGCTTCCGTTGTTGGCAAGATTTCTGCAACATAAGTATTTTCTTCTTCATTGGATGGGTAGTGCTCATGTGATTTTTCTCATACAATAAACAAAAAAACTAAATCATCAACAACTGAATAATTCGGTGCATAAGTTGACGTTGTGTTGTTGATAGACGGGTACAATGGTATGTGCATGCATGTCGCCATGTATAGTTACTTTGCTACACTTTTTAGGAGTTCTAATCATGTGCACTTATGTACGACCAATAATGCAAGGAGTGTTGTTCATTAATTTTGATCAATTATTGGATCAAGAAAAAGCAGATTATCCGATGCCCGAATAGGAAGATACTAATTTTGTCCACATAGTCGTCATATTTCCTCATAGTCGAAGATGATTTCGGGAAAAGTACCTGCGTTACATGCATGCTGAGAGGGACTGACTTACCTTCTCTAAAATAATGATGTAATTTATCTTTGGTGCAACTCCACCCGGAAAGGGCGACAATTATTACAAGTTGTGCATATCGAATTAATTCTATGAATGTGAAGTTTATGCATGGTGATTTACGAACGTCATGTATGAATGCAAGTGATGTTCATGCATCTGGTAAGTAGTAGCTTGCATAGTAAAAGTATGAATACCCATCGGCTTTATAAATTCGGGGGAGTGTCCATGATCTCTGAATCAGTTATGCTGACATGTGCAACTGATCTTACTTTATGTACATAGATAATAATGTTATAATACTGTTTAAGGACGGTGATATAATAGATGACAACTGACATGTTATTACTTCAAGCTTTATCCAAAGGATTTTCATGCGAGCAGTGGTCTTAGTTTAGGCGTGTTATCCAAATATTTGTCTTCTCCGCCATCATATGGTTCTGTACATTCACGTCCTTCATCTGCACCAAGCCCATCTCGTGCAGATTGGACAACTCCCCACGTAGCATGCTGCACCTGGCGCGAAGGTCGATGACGTCAATAACAGTAGGCAAGGTGTAATACTACGTATTTTTTGGAAATGTTGTTTTTGGACTAAATTATACAATTGACATTGTTTGACTCTATAAAACAATATAAGCCGTGTGAAAACTGTGGACCATGAATGGGTTCGTCCCTTTAATCATATTATCGAAAACAATTATTATATGGGAAATGATAGGGATCCTCCGGGGGATCGCTAGCTTTCATCCCCCGGATCACACTGAAACGGCCTCGCGAGCGCAGTGGGTGGGCCCGGCATTATCCTCTCCTTCCTCTACCTTCTTCCTTCAGTTCCCAACCGCACGTTTTTTCAGCTGCCGCGCGCTGCCCTGCCCTGGCCATCCACGGCCATAGCCGCCGGAGCGTGCCGCGCCGCTCCTTGCCCCCACATCACCGCCCACGCCCGCCAGCTCGCTCGCCCGCGCTGCCGCACCCATGGCTGCGCTGCGCCCGAGCCGCCGCTGCTCGCCCGCCCTGCCTCTCCCATCCCCAGCCGCGCCCTCACGCCACCGCGCCCCTCCTCGCCTAGGCTCCCTGCACCATCCTCCCCCACCCTCATTGGAGTAACCTCCTTGCACCGCGGCCCTCCCCCACCCTCGCCGGAGTCACCGGATTCCACAGCCATGGGCTGCGGCGACGTCTAGACAACTTAAGGCGTACGGGCTTGCTACAACTGTCATCTAGTTTTGCTATTTATGTTGACCGGTCTGGCTACATATGTTGTCTGTCGGAGCCACGGACATTTGCTATCTTAACATAATATTTATGCTACATATTCATTTTCGTTTTGCTATTTTCGCACAATTTTTTTTGCTACAACCGCTTTATGATTTTTCTATGAGGTATTTGGTGAGAGATCTCCGGCGAGGTCTCCGACGAGGTCGTTTTTTTGGTACATTAGTATATTCTTTTTGCTACCACCATTTTGCGGTTTTGCTACAATAGCGTAAAATTTTTGCTACACGGTCTCCGGTGATGTCTACGGCGAAAGCCTCCGGCGAGGTCGGATATGCTACATTAGCATAACTTTTTTGCTACACTTACTCCGGCGAGGTCTCCGGCGAAATCTCCGGCGAGGCTAGTTGTCTGAAATAATAATAAACAAAGGTGTGTGTTTTGCATAGGATTATAAATATTAGCCAATTTTCATATTCTCAGCTAGTTGTCTGATACGGAAAGGAAGTCGTGTACTAAGATGGATCCTATAATTGCTTGCTAGTTGCATCAAACAGTGTATGTATGCATTGTTGCAGTATATCAGTTCTTAGAATATAGATGGGTGCATCTTTGCTGGCGGTTTGGGCTATAGAAATTTCTGTGTACGCATGTGCCATTCTGGTACGATGAATCTGAAAGTAGGTAATCCACAGGTTCACGGAGTTCACGAGCCAAGGTTGATTTTGAGGTCGAACGTCATCACTAAGGCAAGTGCATGACGAATCTCTTTTTGTATGGTTGCCATGTGTGTGTGCCTTGGTTGTTTTTCAATATTATGGTATTCAATAAATTGTTCGACTCAGAATTATATGGTGTTCGACTATATGAGTTTATTGATATACACGAGATGCGTCTTCTAATTTATTCTGAAAGTCAGGACGGTGAGGACGTCACACATGTCAAATTTGATATTGACGGTGGTTTAAGACATTGTGTGAACAATCCGGTGGGCTTGATCTAGGATGGTGAGGACGCCACATGTGTTCAATCCGATATTGTGGTGGTACAAGACATCATGTGGATAAACAGGGACACTCATTAAAGAATGTTTAATTGCTCATTATAAAGTCCTACAAAGTCTTGTTGTTTCCCATCTAGGAGCGTGATTTATTGTTTGTTATTATTATTTTTTCTTGAGGCTCTAAGTTGTACTTGCTGAGTATATTTTACTCAGTCTTGCTTTTATTTGGTGTTTATTTGAATTTTAGGTACTCAGCGTCGTGACATGCACGGGAGGAAGTAGATCGCCACCACTTTGGTGGACACATCAATACTACATATCATAGAATATCTACCACACATAATTCTTCGTTTGCCATCATTACTTTTCGTAATTCGTGGAGTTGTTTGCTTATTCCCGAGAGCCTCTGGTCGCTCTAGCTTTAGTATTTGTGTCATGGAATGATTATGCACTATATGAACTGTGGGGATGCTTATTTATAAGGTCATTACTGTCTATATCCCTTATGTTGTGTTTTTCGTGTCGTGGATGTTCTTTGAAATAAAGGAGGTGCTGCCGAAATTTTGAGTTGTAGATGGTTTTGATCATAATTTGAGATGTGTGGTAACACTGCCAGTTAGATAGAAAATTGGGGTGTTACACAAGGACATAACTATCATTCGATGGAAAGTCCCGCGGGAAGCAGCTACATCCCTCTAGATCCTCCTCCTCCCGGACCTAGTCAAGGGGCCCATGTCAATATGGATCGGAAACCTAGTGTTTAGCATCCTTTTACATTTCTCATGGTGTGTGTAGTATATAAAGGAAGCTAGAGACCATGCAAACAATCCAACTACAAGTGTCACGCAAAGAAACACTAGTATCTACCGAGAACCAACATACTCAAACAACCAAGGTTTTCCCACGCCACAAAGAAGTCTATGCCTGGAATATTTTCTACTCTTGTCTATAGTTGTCTTTACTTGTCTTTTTGATTCAAGTTGTCAACTAGTACTAGTTAAATGGATGTTATCTAAATTAAGAAACCACATTCGCACCCTAATTAGGTTGTGTTATTATAGGCTTTAGAAGATGGTCCAACACGATTTTGAAACAATATTCACACCCAAATTAACTTTTTTTGTCTCGGTTGTGCCTTTTGGTTCTCCTAGGACTAGAGATCCAACACAATGATTGAAAAATGTTAAGATTTTCATTTTATGAATAAATTAGGAAAACTGCATGCATGAAAAAAAATACTCTTAGGAAAATCCAACACCTCCTTGCCCTTGTTTTCACTGCACTTGTGCATCCAACAATAAACAACAATTGAACATTATGAGCACAAGGTATTTAAGTAGGAACGAAATTGTGTCAGTTAATTCCAGACGGAGGGAGCCGGAGATAATCCATTTTTATACAGTGAACCAAACAACAAGAGTGAGTGGTTGTTGGCGGTCTCTATGTAGATTTAGGCAGACATCGATGAACCATCATGCATGCATGCATGTATGAAGAATTTTTTTCATGCATATGGTCATTAATTTTGCATAATGAAATCATGAATACCGCCCTCTGTCCCTCTCACGTGGCTTTACAAATTGAGGCAGTAGTATGGATACATACATCAATTCATTGAGGTATAATCATTAGTTTTCCTTCAGGCATGTCAACATGCATGCATAAAGACTGTCTGACTATATTTGTGTGATATAAGAAGATGACTGATAGCTTAAGTTAAGATTGTTTGGGAGGCTGTGTATGTGAGTGATTGGGTCTGCTAAGGTGCGTGGACTTCCACGGTCCGGTGGCAGGTATAGCAGAGTATGGTTAAACTCACGTGTTTCATCAACCATGGGCAGTTTGATATGACAACATTTAGTTGGCACGAACAACATCCACTAATGGCCTCAAACGGACAGGCTTACGGTGTTCCTCCAGAACTGAGTATAGCCCTAGGTTAGGAAGTCATCGACCAAGATCTGGAGCGAAGGGACAGCCCATAGATTTTTCCTTGTTGGTGTTTCTACTCTATATACCATCTCACCACTAATTTGAAAATATACATATTATGCATATGTTTGCTATAAATAAGAGGTCAAGCTTGGGAATCGTCTTTCCGGTCTTAGTCTCAGCCCTTATGATTTGTTTTTTTTAGATTGTATGCGCATGTTATGAACAAACAAGTTCTTCGTTAACTTGTGGTGACAAAACCGACCAATTAATGGAGACACAACCTCATGTGTAAATTGTAAATGTGTGTTTGTTTCCCCATTTTATTTTATTCGGATCAAGTTAGCATCTTTGCCTTCTAACTTTTCATAAATGGTTCAACTCATTGGGAATTGGATAATGGATTTATCGAACTGGTTCATCCTCCTCCTAGGATACTCAAAGGTGTAGTGCTCCCCAGCGGTCTCGCTTTTCGGTGAATCCTCATCATCTTGCAATTTTCCTCACTGTGGAACCCAGAGTCATGAAAATAGCATCGGTTGCTCCTAGTGCGAGGCTTCGAGGAGATCCAGGTCTGAGATCTCCATTGTGCCATCAGCTGATAAACTCTAGAAGGATGCTCTGCATTGTTTTCTGCTCGGAATTAGATCGGTGGTTCATGTGCTCGGACACCACCTAGCGAGGGTGCCTCTCATCCCTGATGAGCGCATCGAAGGAGAAGGACTGATTGCAGCTTTTGTTCCTCCCATTCCAAGGTCGTCTTGCAACATATGTGGCTCTGTGTACTCATCAGGTGGGGCAAAATTCTACGTCTTCTCCCTAAAAGGTTATAGGGATGGTGTTGGTTACACAACTTTTCAGGAGTTCCATTGTAGCCTTTCCTTGACGTCGCCCGATAGTATCGCTTGATCGATAAACCTGCGCGACCTTGTCTGACTGTTAGGCTGGTGGAGCTGACGTCATGCACACGAAGGTCCGTCACGGACCGTCCGTGACCTAGAAAATGAAAACAAGTAAATACTTGTGCATCCATAGTTCATTTAAAACCAAGTTATTCTATCAATGTCCATCATATCTATCTATATAGGAAAATGATATTCCAAGTATATTTTTGTGTGTGGATTTTATTTAGCTTCCAAATGGTTTTGTTTATATTTATGGTTGCCATAGATAAGTTGGTTGTGGGGTGACCATTGCCATAAGCTGCCTTGTAATAGAATAAAATATATATAAAAAATGATGAGGGAATAAACCCTCGAAGTAGGGGTGCTACCGCTAAGATGAGGGCACAAACCCTTCAAGAAATTTATCAAATGTGTGAGAGAGAGTATGCAGGAAGAGTTGTTAAATTTATTTTATGTACCCGGTCGCAATATTTGGGTACTGAGAGGAAAGAATCAAAAGAGTCAAAAAACTAGAAATTCGAAAATCAGAGCGATGGGGGCAATGGAACCAAACACTGGTTATGTACTATGGCTCAAGCATAAACTTAAGGAGTAGTGTATGGATCTAAATATCAATTTTACATGTTTAATCCTACTTAGTTTCTACTTCGTCAATTGTTCACATATATGAGAAATATTCATGATTCTAAAGACCAAAGTAGGACAATGCACAATGCACTCTCACTTGCACTTTGTATGCTTAATGGTCCATAGTACTTTGTGCATTTGTGTTTATACAATATTGACATATTGGTAAGCATAGATGAAGTTTATGAGATATATCGCTTCATAAGGTAATTTCTTGGTGTCATTCTTTAAAGGATGAATTGGTTTATCTTTCTGTAACAGTGATGATTACTCGTGATGTTCAAAATAACAAACAATTCCAAAATATATGTTTAATTTTATCACTTTTATGCTCGAGGATGAGCATAGGTTAAGTTTGGGGATGTTGATGCATGTAAAATGCATGCATCAGCTTTGTAGTTTATTATCACATATTCCAACATATTTGCAACATATTATTAGTTATTACCAATGTTCTTAATGATTTGAGGGATTTTATAAGAACCATCTCTTTTGGCTCTAACTATGTCTGGCAGATAAACCATGTGTTAGTATTTTTAAGTTTTCAGGAGTTTCGGGACTCCAAAAGGGAAAGGTCAGAGAGAACCCTTCAGAATTTTCGAGACGAACAAAAAAACGTAGGTAGATCACTAGAAGCGCAAAAGACTGGGAAGAGGGTCTGCTGCACGGCCCGATACCCTGGCCAGGCCACCCATGGTCTTTCCCACCTCGGTTGTCTGATTCTCCTCAATCTATAGCCCACGAAAGTGTTTGGACCAAGAATAATTCGAGATATACTATCAAACATCTTTCCTCAACATGCACGGAAGTAGAGATCGAAAACACATAAGTAGAGAGTATGTAGTCCACCGTCGGTGGAGATCGGAAGGAGGAACCACTGCCAGAATCACCTCCGGTTGGCTCCATCCCCTCCGCGTGGTCATCGTTAACATCTACATCAATATCCCTCTCATATCCCAGCTACAATATCTTGGAAAAAATGATGTGTGATGCAATCTATTGTTTTCCCATGATGTTTTGTGTCTCTATGTCTATGTTTGAGTAATTATCTATTTATGGCAATTGTGAAATAGTTCGTTGTTGATTGCATAAAAGTATATTATCTTCTATGATGATATATGAGTGCACATATATGGTGGCGGATGCAAAATGTTGTAACCATTACATGTTGCTAGGAGGAGGTATGGCTGGAGGCACTTGACAGAAACTATGTCCCAACTCTTAAATATACAGGCTATGTTATTCTTGGTTAATTAAGGGGGATAAGTTCTAGGAACATTGAAACTTACAACGGTAGTTGGAATTTATGTCTTAATAACTCCCTTGCTTGCACATAAACATCCTTGGGATCAATCTCTAGGGGTGTAATTGCACGGTTACACGATTGCACCTATTTTTGGCTCCCTTGAGTTAGATACGATGGTTAGGTGTGTTGATGCTAGGCACTTTTCCTTAAATAATCCATTATGCACTACTATTTAGGCATGGAGTTTTAATCGCAAAGTTCTTTATGCATCACGATGTTTAGTATTTTATGCATCTAGCAGGTATAAACTATGATGGGCTTCACTAATTGTGGCAACCAAAATGAATGAAACAGTAACTTGCTTGAACACTTGCTGCCTTGAGTTATCTTATTTTAATTTTACTAGCTTTTACTTTTACCCATTTTACTATACTTGCAATAGTTTACTTTCTGTATTTACATTCAGCACTTTACAATTTTCTAGTTAGAATTAAAAAGGGCCTAAGACCTTCTAGAGGCCATATAGGTGGTTTACACCGATTTATAGAATAGGTAGTTTACCTTTAGGTTCTCGTGGGTTTGACACTAAAATATTTATTGATTATGCTATAGTGATTCCCTTTACTCGGGGATTATCACCTCTACACTTGTCAGACTCTGACTTTGACCTGGAGTAGAGGTTAAGATGATTCGTATACAACTGATCATGCTACTTATCGTACTATATCTTACTACTTGTCATGCTATTTCTTTAAGAAACTTATGATAATTATGTATTATGTTTAATAATGTGCTACTTATTGTGATATGTCTTGCTAGACTACTTTAGATGCTTAAGGATTATACAACATGATGTTAATTGAAGATGGTCATATATACAGCATATGGATCTGATGTGCGTCATATATAGTTATACGTTGTGCATGGACTGGACGTTTTCTATAGTTTTCCGTTAGAACTTTGAAAATAGAACCATATGTTCTTTAGACTGTATCTACCTTTTTCAAGCTATATGTGCAATGGAAATTGGAATTAACTGTTGTTTTCTAATGATTTTACTTAGAACATCCCATGTAAGGAAAGACATGGCTTTTTGGTGCATGTCTCCAGAAGAATGCAAGACTATGGATAGTTTGAAGTCATCATTGAGTCACACAAAAAGCATAGACCCCACTACAAGGTTCAACTCACCAACGAGCCAACCGTAACCTATTTCTATGGAAGATGAATGTCGGGGAGACCCTCGACTTCAACCTCGACCATGTGTGTCACGTCACGTACTTTGATTACAAGGACCCAAACTACTCACATGATGAGGATGGGGACTAGGCTTAGCTAGTAATAATATCTTTTTTACAGTGTTACTTTATTCCTCTGAACTAGTACTATGATTATACAGTTTCTGATATATAATTGCTGTGAAATTCAATAGTATAAATTTTTTATTTTCAAAAATGTACTGACTTGTTGTTTCAAATAAAAATAATTCCACATATATGAAAAATAGTGGTGGCATTCCGGCCGCACGCCACCAGTGTATAGGTTATTGGTGGCGTTGCAGGGGAACGTCACCACTACCAATTTTAGTGGTGGTGTGCCGGACACATGCTACCAGTAGAAGTTACCAGTGGTACCTGAACACAACCAAACTCATTTTTGAAATGCCACCATTAAGAAATGCCACCATTAAGAAATCCCATCAAAACTGGGGTGGAATGTCGTATGTGGAGGAGTACACTTTAATATGATATAATTTTATTACATATATAAAATGACTAATTGATTTTAGTAACTGGGTAAGAAATTATTATCTACACAACATGATATAGGTTTTCCTGACTTTAAATTGATCGAAAACAACGAGCATAACATCTAACCTAACACTGAAGTAACATCAAGTATATATATCTATCATGTAGGATAAATTTAATTCTATGTTATCATATAATATCAACACGTACAATGGCACATATAATCATTGATACTCTTTTTTTGTGGCAGCGCCAATTTCCGCTCACAAATTACAAATGATCAAACATGTCTCTTGCATAATTAATTTTATTTAGCACAGTAGTTGTGTTGACTATAGAACCGTAATAATAATAATCTAATAATATAAATTTGTATAGACTTATAAAAGAAATTTGACATAATGAGATGTTGCCCTCGCATTTGCGAGGACCACCATGCTAGTTCTGGTTAACAGAAGGTGAATAGACCTACATGTGAAGTTTGCATTTCTGTGACCATATAAATATAAACTTAACCATCTATAGTTGTTCATTCTTGAAATTCTGGACGAAGATAAGGGCACTCACGACCGGCTCGATTGTGATCTACTTCTAATGTTGCTAGGCCTGGGCGTTCGGTTAGACCGAACGGATCGGTTCGGTTCTTTGGATTATTAAAAAATCCAGTCTCCTAAAACTGATGACCGATTGGTGATTAAGAAACAACTAACCGATAGTACGGTACACCGAGATATTCGGTTCGGTCTGAGTTCTACACCGAACTGACCGATGCTCCATACAACCAGACACATATCGAAGCTGAAAGTTGCAAGCTCGTACTCATTGCATATCGAAGTTGTTGCCTAGCCTGCCACTAGGGGAAGCAGAGTGGCAGAGGGATGCCGGGATGGAGGGAGAGGGAGGAGATTGGATCCGGGATGGAGAGAGAGGGGAGGACTCGAGGGGACATCATCAAGCTTGCTGCCAAACCTTCGACGGGTTGGCTAGGCGAATGAATGCGACGGCGTGAGTGATGGCGTTAGCCGCATCAACTGGAGAATTAAGAGGCGATGCGTGGTAGCTGGTCACTGAGACTAGAAAAATCTAGCAATATGTGAGGCATTGGAATTAGAATACGTGCTTGGATTTTGGTACCGTTCTGGCCCATGTCGCAGTTTTTCGCTGTGTTCGGTCAGTTCAGTCACGCGAGTCCCAAGACCGATTTGGCGGACGTAAATTTGGTTTTCTAGAATTTACGGCCAAATTTCTCACCAAACTGATCGGTTCTAGTCTATTCGATTTCAGTCCCTGTTCTTTGGGTTTGGTTGTTCGGTCATCGGTTAATATGCCCACCCCTACATGTTACACCATGTACCACTTAGCCGAGATCACCGCGACGAAGAACGGACTCGTTGGCATATACATCTAGGAGGTCGGCATGATGAAGATTAACAACTTGGTACTCAAAGCTCAGCAAGGCCAACCACCTTTATTCAAGCCGAGCAAGTAGCCCACACGCCACCAGCCGGCTGCAGGGGAGAAGATGATCCAGCCACCGACCTCACTAGTTCCATCGACGAACAGGAGCACACAAGTGAACAAATTACCTAAAAGGTCTTTATCATGTGTCTGCCCACCGTCGATATGCTAGCCTAAGCGGTTGAACCACCGAGTTTGTCCTAGATCGGATCAAAAAGTTCCCAAGTTCAGAAAACCGTCTGGCCACTGTGTGCAATGGCTGCCATGACCTGCTATCTCAGATCAGTCCCATGACAGGAACACAACTGCCGTTGCATGCCATGGCAACCGCTCTTTGGATGGCACCGTTGTGGGCCATCGCCTCTTCCAATCTGCCAGATCCCACCGCTGGCGCCACCTCGTATTCACCTCCACATCCCACCACAGACACTTGTCGGCCGGCGTGCAACTCTACACTGATGCACCACCATTGTGTGGCTCCTCTGGCTTCCGCACTGATCTCGCCACCGATGCCCGTTGTGGCTAGGGAAAACGTGTCGAGGTTGGTGATGGCTAGGGTTAGGGAGGGCCTCCGCAATGGCTCGTGCGGGAGTGACCCGGGAGGAACAGCTGCCTCATTTTGTCCCTTATGCGAGTGGTGCTTTGGTTTACAAAGTTCCTAATTAGTAGCTTATACCTGACAAAGTAATTTGGTTTCTGCCTCATTCTGAATTTTGTCAATTGTTGGCAAGATTTCTGCAACATAAGTCTATTTTCTTCTTCAGTGGAATGGCAGTGCACCTTTCATTTTGCTGATACCATAAATACAAAACTAATGAACTAATAAGAAAATAATTTGATGCATAAGTTGAGGATGAGCTCATCGATACAGACAGTTACGGCGCTATATGCACGTTGTCATGTGCACTGATGTACGTCCAAGAATACAAGAACCATGTGTTGTTTGTTAAATAACTTGTATCAATGATTGGTTCTAGCTAGAAAAACCAGATTATCTGATGCAAAACATATATATTCTTGAGGGCCTTTCCATATGAGTATGAGGATACTAATTTGTGTATCACGTTTGACACGTTTGACTTATGTAATCGTTTCTATACATAAGAATGACATGAGTACTCTAACTAATAATTAAGATACACCAGTGAATGCAGTGCGTTCAGTGTAGACTCTTTACATTGAAGGTTTGTCATTTGTGGCTAGTATTACAATATTGTTGTTTGCATCGAGTTAATATGAAATACTCCCTCTATTTTGGTTTATTAGGCTGAACACACGGTTTAAGAAAAAAATTAAGCATAAATTTGGTCAACAAAATATAAATTATATGTAACAAAAGTTATATCATTGGCAACCATTTTTAATGTGAACCCAATGGTATAATTTTTGAGATATATACTTTCTATTTTGTTGACAACACTTGTGGTTAAACATTTTTCTTAAACTATGTGTCAGCCTAATAAACCGAGACAGATGGAGAAATAGTTCTGGTATGCTAATAAATTAGAGTCCATAAGATTGAAAATATGATGATTGTGTTTCCGTGAGATATTTTAGGTTGTTTGTAATATTTTTGTTTACATATTGTGATATATTGGATGTGATACTTGAGGATTTATGTAAGTCTGGATAAAAATATGACCAAATAGATTGGAAGTTGGATCTAATATCTCTTCTTTCTATTCTTATTGTGATTGTAATATATTAAAGAGAAAGTTGATGATTTCTAGAGTACAATATATTACCATGGTAGAGTCTTGAGATTTTGGAATAGCCAATTTGTGAGGATTTAAACATATAGACCGGTTGCTTAAACTAAATTTAATATACAATCAAGTGTTCATACTTCTAAATTAATACTAAAACTTGTTAAGAATTTATATACCTAATATAAATGATCTTTCGGTGGAAAGATTTAGTAAATTCAGTTTACTGATTATTTTTATCTCTCTTGTACTCGAGTAAAAAATATAATAGTCTTGTGATAACTTTTATATACCCAACCATGCACATGTATAGATCACTCCCATATCAACTTTTACATTATGTTCCAGACACTTTTTTCGTGTGAAAACACCACGGTCTAGCTAGCTGCATCCAACACACACATTTTTGTTTTATCGAATATACTGCCAGTCCACTAAAAAGAAAATCACATAGACACAGAATACATGTTGTAACGGGTCGGCTATTTCTATGTTGTACGCAATACATTTTTAATGGGCTAAGCCATTTCCATTTCAATAGTAGAAAAATGTTTATTATATCAAGGATTGTCTTTTGATCGTCCAGTCTATTATTAGAATCATGTAGAAGACTAAAACTTTGGAACGGTGTGCTCGTTCCACCTTTTGAAATAACTGGAACCCAAATATGTGCCCGTAAGGACTTGAACCTGGGGTGGCTAGATTGTACATCCACTCCCCTAACCAAGTCACTTCTTGCCCGTTCCAACCCTTGTGTACGTGAATTAGTATTCTGGTTACCCAACTTCTCGAGAGTGATTTTTTTAAACATATGAGGTTAATTTAACTTTTACATATTACTTATTTGTTTTCTACATTGCTATATACATGTAAAAAGTAAGTATATCAAGGGTTCTCTTTCATCGTCCGACCCATTATTACAATCATATAAACGAAAAATCTCTAGGAAACCGACTCGAGCATGTTCCATCCACATCTGTGTATGTGAATTAGTATTTTTTTGCAAAAACGTGAATTAGTACTGATTACACAACTTCTCGTACAATTATTATTTTTAAACACATGAGATTAATTTAAATTTTACCCATTTTTTATATGCACGTATATAAATTATAGTCTAATATTAGAGCCTTATGTATATTTTCATACCAGGCTGCCATAATGTCATGGCACATACGTACACAATGAGCTAAAATCAGATAGTAGCAGATAAGCTTTGACCTTTTTATGCCATCGGAGCATGTATCACCGGGTTTTGGAGTTCTTTCCATTGCCGAACAACTGATGAGTTTTTTCTTTTTCTTTTGGTATATCAGCTTTTGAGTTAGCACCCCGTACGTCTCATTTTTCCTTTTTCTTTTTTCTGCAAGGCATGCACGTACCGTGTTAGACCAGCCTCCCGTATGTCTTTTTTTTTCCGGCAAGGTATGCATGTACCGTGTTAGACCCAATATGTTGCACTAATTGCTACACGTGTGTCTAATTTGTTACCTAAATCTTAGGATTGTAATTTAAAATCCTAGCCATAAATTTTTGATCGAACCATCAATATAATTAGGATGATGTGGCTTAACGTGGTGGCTCTATTAGACATCCTTATATTGCTTTTAGTATATAACTAGCATAGGGGCCCTCGCAATTGCGAGGAAATCACTTTTAGTATTTTAAATGTTTAAGTATTTATCTCTTATTATTTCTCTTCTACAATTTTTTTCATCCCATTTGACTCCTTAATCATTGAAAATACATGAATTTTTAGATATGAGAATATTCCCAAATGCATAACTTTGACAATTTTGTACATGATTGTATTTCTGAGAACCGACAAATAATTATTTTAAAAAACATTACAGTAAAAGTTATTATTTAACGTGAAACACCTTAACCTTATTGATCACGATTCATAATCAAATCGAATATTGTGATATATAGATTTAGTAGATCATAACAATCCTACCTATAAGGTTGGCTAAAATCGTTAAAAATGTATTTATCATGATCTGGACATAATCAAAACAAATATAACCAACAATTGCACTTTCTAGCATGAACCGAGGAAAAAACTAATTCTATTCTTCATCATAAGCTCATTATACATCTTTGATGATTGATCATCCATCAAGACATAGATTCATTCATTGTCTTTGATCTTCTATTAATACATAGACGGGATATATAAGGTCTCAATTTCCCATTCTTTAAGGCAGAGAGGTTGATCAAATCAGAAGTAAAACACAAAAGTAAAACTAAAATAACATATTAAGGAAAGATTCACACCTTGAAGAGATCATAGTGAGTAACCCTGGGTGACTGAGATTTGAAAAGGCAACTACGCATCCATTAGGAAAAGCGTTACCAATACATTTAGTTGCTAGTGCAATCATCGTTGTGCAATTATTATCAATAATATTCAATTGTTGTATTAGCTCTATACTTTTTCTCAGTCGTCGCCTCTCTTCGGACCTAGCTGCCTCCTTCACTCTGCCTCATCGGTTCCCCTCCTCCGACTGGCCTCACCAGCATCGGGAGGGGTAGGGAACCCGATCTGTGGGTCGAGTTTTCAGTAAAAGTAGTGTTTCTAAAATATTAGGTTAGTGTTTTGGCCATTTTCTGTTTGTTCTCTACGTCAATGGAGATAGCCTCATCTACAATAAGTGATCTTTTGCCCTTCATTTGATGACGTGATCTTCTTTCCGGCGGCAATGGTGGTGTAAGATTAAGTTTCTATAGGTATGATCTTTTAGATCTTGCTTCGCCAGATCGGTTTTGGATGTTTTCTCATGGTTGCTGTGAGGAGATTTATCCTCGTAGTATGTGTCCTGGCTGCTACGTTCTCGACAATGGTGATTCGTTCTCTCGGTTTACCAGCAATATTGATTAGGCTGTTCGGTTGCTTTTCCCTGTAATACTGGTGTTGGTACTCTTGCAGATGTCGATTGATTACTCCAATGGTTGCTCGCGTCCACGTACAATGGACACCGTGGATCAAATTAAAATTATGGCACAACCCTCATTGATATTTACAGGGTATGATTTGGTATTTGTCCGCTTTGAGTTGCCTTTAAAAAGTACAAGATTGTGTCCTGAACGAAGAAAGAGTTTGAAGATCTTAAAGATTTGCTAGTTTCTTTTAGACTTTATTTTCTACTGGCTAGAGTAAGCTTGTGTATCTCTACCATGCATGATTTGCTACTATGAATATATATGATATTGATTGTCAAAAAAATAATCATTGTGCGATTATTGATAGAGATAATATTATTAATGTCGTTCTGTATTAAAAGTTTAGTTTTATGTTGAAATCAAATACCTATTTCACATTTTTTTTGTAAATTGTGCCACATGGAGATGTGTGAAAATAATTTCCTAATTTTAAAAGTATTTAAATTTTAGTTTTCCTATTTGTTCACTTATTTTGTACTACATCACATTTGCTTTTATGGAAGTCATCCAAAATACCAGCTTCGAAGAGGAAATCTGAAACTCACCCTCCCTTTGTTCATAAATAACTGATATTTACATGTTTGTACAAAATTTAATGACACATTTTTCTTTTTGTAATATTAATTATTTAAACTTACATATATATACAATGGAATATAATAATAATTTAGGATATGCCATCGGTATGAAGCAATTAAACTAAACACCATGTATTAATCGGTTGATGGGTTGTTTTTTTCTCGTGCACATGTGTTGCTAGCATACTCCCTCTATCCCAAAATAAGTGATTTGGGTTTGTCTAGATTCGCATGTATCTAGTCGTAAAACATGTCTAGATACATACAAATCTAGACAAACTCACGTCACTTATTTTGGGACGGAGGGAGTACATCTCTTGGACAGGAGTATATGAGTATACACTACATACAAAATGCTATATTATGAAATTATCGTCTCTTGGACATGAGTATATGAGTATACACTGCATACAGAATGTTTTAGTATGAAATTACGTTTCAAATTGGATATAGTGATACTAAATTAGTGTCATAATTTTTTCTATATTTCTCTAGCGTTGGTCAATTATATAAAGTTTAATTTAGGATAAAGTCTCGAAATACACTTGTTTGTGAATGAAGTGAGTATATGTGTGTACACGTATATTATAATGATATTTGGGTCCAGTAGGCAGTTTTTTTACTTGGAATTTTCTGAAATTTGACTTAGGACAAAGTCCAGAATACACTTATTTGTAAACAGACGGAGTATATGAATATACAGAACAACGTTTCAAAATGGATCTAGTGATACGAAATTACTGTTAGAAAAATTTCTATATTTTCTCTAACATTAGTTAATTTTATGAAGTTTAATTTAGGACAAATTCTATATACACTTATTTGTGAACCGAGGGATTATATGCATATACACAACTATATCATAATGGTTTTGGTTCGGCTACACAGATTTTTTTACTTGAAATTTTATAAAAATTGACTACGGATAAAGTCTAGAAATACACTTATATTTATAAATGGATGGAGTATATGAGCATACACAACTATATCACCACGTTTTGGTTGGTGTAGGCAGATTAGTTTTTTTTTGTTGGTGTAGGCAGATTAGTTTTTTTTTTACTTGAGTGGACATATTCCTGTAGATATCGGTCAGGATGAACTTGAGAAAAGATTATGTGTTGACACGTTACTGTGAGCTGAGCGATCAGCCTGTTTAGTAAAAAAATAAATAACCGGGAGCTCCCAACGTACGTTCTTAACGTGGCCATCTATCTATTCAAATAACCCTGCTAGATTTTTGTTTATGTACGGGACTCTCTTTAAAGTTGAACGTGTCAACCCACACATGTGGCACATATCACACTGTTACGTTACGATAAGTACTAATCTTTTATTAAATCATAGCCACATATTTTAGATCTAACTATCAGAATAATTTAGATGACGTGGATCAACGTGGTGCCTCGAAATATATCCTTATATTGCTTTTAGTATATAATAGATAGATTGATTTTAGGCATCTGACTTTCATGCATGTTGGTTTACATATGGTAACTAGTTAGCTTGCATAGTAAAAGCATGAGTAACCACCGTCTCTATAAGATTTGGAGAGTGTCCACCATCTCTAAATCAGTTTTGCCGATATGTGCAACTGATATTAGGTTCTGTACACAGTTAATAATGTAGATTTTTTCTTGAAGGTATAGATATACCCACAGTGGGATATTAGAGGACAACTGATATGTTATTACTGGGAGCTTGATCGGGAGGTTGGTCATCTGGGCTGGAGGCTCTGATTAGGTGTGTAGGGGTAGAACACCTTCCCCATATCGTTCTTCTCTAGCATCAGATAGATGCACACCTTCGGGTCCTTCAATACTGGGAGGACGTCATCCGAGGAAGCAGCACCATCCTTCTGGATCCTCCTCCTCTGTCCGTATGGCCTCATAGGGACAATCGCAAGTTAGGATTGGAAAGCTAATGTTTCACTTGCTTTTGCAATTTTCACAACACGCCGTAGCTTATAAAGTAAACTAGAGACCAGCCTCCTACAAGTGTCACGCCAAGCAATACGAAGTATCTACCGAGGACCAACATTCCCAAACAACAAGGCTTTTTCCAGGCAACAACGAATTCTACTACTGTTTGTCAAGTCTTGCCCCAAATATTTTGTACTCTTGTCTATACACTGTCCGTATCTGTCCTGATTTCAACACCGCTGCAATCCAGTTGTTAGCTAGTACGAGTTAAGAGGATGGTGTCTCTATTAGGAAACCACATTCACACCCTAATTAAGTTGTGTGATACTAGACTTGAGAAGATGAGTAAGAGACTTGATCCGTTAATCCAGTTTTTTTTTGTCTTGGTTGTCCCATTTGCGAGTTTCTCCCAGGAATAGAGATCCAACATTATCATTTTATGAATAAATTAAGAAAATTGCATGCAAGAAAATATTGGTCTCCAAAAACCAATTGCAGCACTCAGTGCAACCCAGGACAAACAACAATTAAGCTGTTGAGAAAAATCAGCCCAAGTTATTTTAGTAGGAAGTAATATGGACATCAGTACAAGCTTGCATTATCTCCATGTCCTTACCATTCTCGCTGTTATCTTTAGAGACAAACAACGGTTAAGCATTACTATATCATTCCAAAGTATTTCCAAATAAGAAACTCATCAAGGCAATATAAGAGTGGGTGGGGGATTTAGAAAGTGATGATTCTTTAGTCTCGTACTTCCCAATGGAATGTTAGCACACATATGGAATAAACAAAATATTGAGCGCACCTCGTCATGCGCATGACGAGTAAAGTACGGGATCAAACAGAGCTCTGTCTGCAGAAGACCCAAGTCACCAGCGGTACGTATTGGTATCAGTACTTTGTAAAGTGTCAAGAGTATATACGAAAATTGTACTCTGAACCAGACCACCTGAGGGAGTGGTTGCCCCTAAAATTAGGCAGCCATTGACGAACCATCATGCATGCATGTATGAAGAACTGTGTACTATCATCCATGTGTTCATGAGGTTCGCATGACGAAGGCGTGAATGCCACCCTATCACTTGGCTCTATAAATATCGATACATGCATCAATTCAATACACATGAACTTCTTTCCAAGCATATAACCATTCATGCATAAATACATATATGCGTTGTTAGAGTATGTATACGTGTATAGGCTAGAGATAGACTAGGACTCTACATCTTGTACTCCAAGTCTTTACCTACCCCGTGTACGTCTATATATACTTCCCTTGAGGGTCAAATCAATACAACACAATATTAGGGATCACCATTTTCTACATGGTATCAGAGCGGTTAGCCTCACGGCGCCGATCCTAGGTTCTTCCACCACTTCCGCAACACGCCGCCCCCAGGGAGATTACTCCTCGGGGGCGCGGCACCCGATCTCGATCAAAGATCGGATCGGTTCTTTAGATCAATTCCAGTTTTTAGATTAGATCCAATTTCGAAATTCCCAAATTTTCTACTCCGTATATTAGATCCAATTTAGACAAATAAATCTCTAGATATTTAGATCCTTGTCCGGCGAAAACTAGTGCAAGATCAATGTCGCCGGCAGCGCACGGTTCAGGAGAACAGGTCATCGATCTCGCCTCGAACATGCCGCATCTTTTCAGGAGTTCATCACGCTGCCGCCCCGCGGATCAAGTACCGAATCATAGACTCAAAGCTGGGACATGTGTATGTGGAAGGGCACTTCTACGCCTGCACGACGGCGCATGGGCAACCAAGAGACGCACGCCACTACACGCGCGATCGCGCTTGCTGCGACCTCAAGCACCCGACATCAACTACGGGAGGGTGACATCCCACCCTCCCACACCTGGTCGACCCGATCGGCACCGCGTGTAACTCCGGGAGAACTCTGGACAAGATCTGGACACTCCTGGTCATCGAGCCGAACGACTACACCAACGGATTTGCACTGCATCGAGCTGCACTACATCGACTCGAACATCTACATCAAGCTGTACGACAACGCCAGGCTACAAGCCAAGATCTTCGCCGAGCACATCCACGGAGAAGAGACATCGGCATCATCCACACGCCAGGCCGGTGTGGAACACTACTACACCGACTTCTCCGACACCAAGGCTTCGTCATCATCGCCGCCACAAGGGACGCCTTCGAGCGACGATCATCGCCGACACGTCTACTCCTTCATCGCCGACACATCATCGCCAAGGTCTATATCAACATGGTCTTCATCAACATCTTAGTCAACACATCGCCGCCGCCAATACACGACGCCCTCTGACAGTACACGTACTGCAAGGCACGACGACGGCATCGCCGCGTCCACGACCACGATGACTGCATCAACAAACCATCATCATAATTGTGACGCTCCTATGGCCGCACATATGGTTCTGGCAAAACCTTGTATGCTTGGTGGGTTCCTCCGGTCCTGGCAAAATCGGTGGTCTCACTTATGACCGCGTCCAAGAGACGCCCCGACGGTACCTTCATAAGGTGCAAAACATCCACAACCGCAGCTTCGTCAACGACAACAACAACAACAAACAAAAAAACATGCAATTTTTTGCGCCTCCGGCAATGGCGGCCACACAACATACGACGACTATGACATCGACCACATCCATCTCGACCACGGCTATATCACGATCGGCTACCTCGACATCGACATCAAGAACAATGTCTACAGCAACTCAAGAACTCCAGTCAACAGCGTCCGCGTCGTCACTTGCGTCCACGCCACTCCCGCTGTGACTGCGGGAGGGAAGTGAGGCACTAGAAGGGGACGCAGTCACCGCCCCTAGGTGCCAGCCATGACCATATAGGTGATGATGACAAGGAGGTGAAGACGACGGAATCGCAAGACTTCAAATCCAGTCACAAGCGTCCGCTTCACTCCCGCTCCGACTGAGGGGCGATGTTAGAGTATGTATACGTGTATAGGCTAGAGATAGACTAGGACTCTACATCTTGTACTCCAAATCTTTACCTACCCCGTGTACGTCTATATATACTCCCCTTGAGGGTCAAATCAATACAACACTCCCCGCAAAAAAAAAAAAAATCAATACAACACAATATTAGGGATCACTATTTTCTACATGCATATCGGGTGACATAACTGATGGGTTAAATTATGCTTGCTCGGGAGGTTGTTTATGCGAGTTACTACATCTGCTAAGGTGCACGGACTTCCATGTCCTAGTGGCTGGTATGGCAGAACATGGCTCATCTCATCCGTGGGCTAGGTATACCCCTGGCGAACAAGCTGTGCGTCGGAGGTATGTGGTTTGGCATTTAAAAATAAACCACCTGACGTCTCCCAGCAATACTTTTCTATTATATTAACTAGCAGGGTGGCCCTCGAAAATACGAGGGCATCATCTTTAGCATGTCAAAAAAAGTAATAAATTTATAATTTTATCCACTTATTAATTAGATGCTAGGAACAACTATAGATCTACATTTAATACAATTATTACGCTGAAGAAAATATCACATGCGTAGGTGAATCCCTTTTAAATTTATGGTTGAATTATTATTGTGACATATCCGGAGTATAATATTGATGACCAGTTCTATTGTTTTTATGTATTAGCTGAACAAATTTAAGTAAGTTCAGTCCATCATTTGATGTTGGTTAATATTTGGATTATCAATCATTAGCAGTAAAATGCTATTTATCATGGTCCAAATAATAACTAAAGATCATGTCATTGGTGCAAAAAAAATCAGGTGATATTTCTAGCGGAGAAGGAACATAAATTTGCTTAGTGATGAACAGTAGAACATTGTCTTTCTTAACAATCCATGTAAACAATAAGAAATGTATTATAATTTATTTAGATATGTTTTTGCTCTTTAACTTGCTATTTCCCAGACATGTGCCATTTTTGTTTTGTAAAAAAATGTGACTTTTAGACATGGACAATGTCCACAATGTGACACAACTTTAATCAAAGGAATAGAAGGTTGACTCATGTTTGCACGGCTGACGTGCAAGTTTACCTTTAAAATATAAATTAAAAGAAAAAAGTTATACATAATGATTGACTTACAATGTTAATTTTTCTATATTTATCTCAAAGTAAAAAATTGTGAAAAATATGCAAGAAAATAGTCTAGATGCTTAACTAAGGTTAATACCCAATAAGAGCTTCTTATTTTTTATTCAATTTTTAGTCTGATAGGCTTATTTTGACACTGGTGTAGGATTTAGAATAAATGAACTCATAAAAGAATGCAATGTCGTAGAATCGCCCACACTTGATTTCTATCCCCACCGCGACCTCACATCCTCAATGTCCCATAAAGCATATGGAGACATGGACCTAAATTTCAAGCTTGTGCCTCTAGTTCACTTATTGTACTTTGTTTAATGAATCTGTGAAGCCATATCATCGTAAGAAATTGGTGCAAACATATTTGAACTGGTCATATATACATTTCTCGCATCTGATATTTTCTAAACTGGTAGACTAAGGTGGCTGTATGGAAAAAACGTTGTCCTTTCAAACTGTTTTTGATATGTAGGAAAAAAATCTAAGATACAGTCCTAGAAATTAAAAATAATATCATATATTGTGGACACAAAAGAGAAAATTATCAATGGATTATTCACACTAGCATTGATCTTTTGGTCTTGGTATTTCCCTAGTAGTATCAATGTTTCCTTATTCAAGTACATGTCAAACCTTTACCATCAAACATCTATCTCCACATATATTTTGTGCCCGGTCTCTCTCTTCCAGTTGACACCAATTGTGGAGTTTTCTAATGGATAATTGATCTACCGGTCTCAAATCCAATTACAATACTCCATTATCACTGGGTAACTCCTAAGGTTGTAGTGATAAATTTTCCATGGCTTATCTTGGGGTATTTTACAGGCAACTTATACTAGCTTTTATCACCAAAACAACACCAAGCAAGTAAAATTGAGCTAACCATACATGTGTTTGACTCAACTTTTCCATTTTTTAGGTATTATTTATAGCTTACAAATCAACCAATGCTTACATCAGTATCACACCACTCAACTACACAAAATATGATTTGGGAAAATGACACATGGTCATTGTGTATATACCCATTAGCTGCGGTGGACTTGGAACTATGACAAATACTTGATAACATATTTATACAATTTCTATCAACTTCATATATTATGTGGCAATATAGAACGAAACATCCAACCTAAGTAAAGTGAACATTTGGATGCTAGTTATTTTTAATTAGAATTTATAATTTATTTTTTAAAATTTAGATTTGTAAGGACTTCATTATTCATAAATTTATGTCCTTTCGATGTCATTTTGTTATAAAATAACATGAAAAAGCATTGACAATTTCAATATTCACCGGTTTGTCTTGAGTTTAGCGACCAATCATATGAAGTGAATTTACATGCAGACCAGAGGTGACGGTTTTCTACATTTATATTACTTTTTAATAACACAACTATTTTTTAATTATTTCCATATACTCACTCTACATGAATAAATAAATTTTCACTTTATAGATGAGCATATATCTTACCTGCCACATCTAAGTTTCCACCTAATAATTTAGCATGGTACTATCCATATCTAAGTTTACAATTTATAATCTAGCATGTAGTATGTTACCTGTCACCTATATATTTAGACCTTATGGTGCCATGATAGCGATACAGACACATTTCATATCAATTAACTTGTGGCCATATTGTTTCACATGCTCCTTTTTTATTTAAAGGGTCCATCTACAACACGTCATGTTAGGTAGTGTAGGACAGATATCAAGAGTGTAAGTGGCCCATGTCAGAGGGTGCATATAAGCTTAGAAGCCTTATATATAGTATGTGGCAATATAGAACGAAACATCCAATCTAAGTAAAGTGAACATTCGGATGTTAGTTATTTTAAATTAGAATTTATAATTTATTTTTTAAAATTTAGATTTGTAAGGACTTCATTATTCATAAATTTGTTCCTTTTGATGTCATTTTTTTATAGAATAAGATGAAAAAGCATTGACAATTTCAATATTCACCGGTTTGTTTTGAGTTTAGTGACCAATCAGATGAAGTGAATTTACATGCAGAACAAAGGTGACGGTTTTCTACATTTATATCACTTTTTAATAACACAACTATTTTTTAATTATTTCTATATACTCATTTTACATGAATAAATAATTTTTTCACTTTATAGATGAGTATATATCTTACCTGCCACACCTAAGTTTCCACCTAATAATTTAGCATGGTACTATCCATATCTAAGTTTACAATTTATAATCTAGCATGTAGTGTGTTACCTGTCACGTATATGTTTACACCTTATGGTGCCATGATAGCGATACAGACACATTTCATATCAATTAATTGTGGCCGTATTATTTCACATGCTCCTTTTTTATTTAAAGGGTCCATCTACAGCACGTCATGTTAGGTAGTTTGACAATGCATGGTTTGTAGTTTTTATTCTTTTGAGATGCACGTCTTGTAACTAGACCCGTGTATTGTGCACAGACTGTTTCTTTAAACCATACATGCAGGACATGTCCAGTAACGTGTGGAAACAGATTAGATGAGTCCGCTCATTAGATGATTAAATCACAGCCACATATTATAAATCTAGCAGTTTGAAATAATTTAGATGATGTGGATCAACCTAGTGCCTCAAAAAACACCCTTATATTGCTTTTAGTATATAATAGAAATAGATGGATGGATATGTATCTTAAATTAAGGAATACATGAACTAAAATTACAAAAGTGTTTGGTATTTTCTTTGGATGTTTCCTCCCATACCCACCATGTGTGTTTTATGTATTACTTATTTTTGTACATAATTAATATATTATTGAATTAAAAGAAAATAATGAGGTTTAAGCAATTTGAACACCCGAGCAAACTTTTGGTATAAATATTTCCACCAGTCATCATTGTTGATAAGACCTTATATATCACCAAGGAATTATTACTCAACTTTCCAGCTTCTACTTATCCCTGATCATTTGGTATATTTCCATCAATAATTTTTTCGTAAGTTCACACAAAATTAAATTGATGTATGGATTACATCTAAGCCGTGCTGATGTTCCTCCACCTGCCTCACTATTGCTGCTATTGCAACATAGAAGGCATGCTTATTCATGTTTGCAACATGATATACCGAGGTGTTCCCCCATAGTGCCTAGATGAACAATGTGATAACCTATTTTATAATGATTTTAGTAATATGATGATATCTAGCTGTATCAGTATGATATATAGTCTGGATATTTCTCATACCCAGTTGCAATAGGTGAGGCATAATCATGAGATATGTGAGTGGTCTAGTATATCTCACATATATCACTATGATCAACAATACAGAAGACTCATGAATTTTATATTTAGTCACTCATGAATTTATTAGTAATTGAATCGACATGCACTACATTTTATATTTAGTCGGTGATGAATTTTATGATCTCTCTACCAGGCGGCAGAGTTGTTACTCTCCTTCATCCATCTCTAGCAGTTTTTTTTCCGAAATGGAGGCAGCGCCCCGGCCTCTGCATCAAAGTGATGCATACAGCCACTTGTTTTATTGCAAAATGAAGATTCTCACGAAGAGTTACAAAAGGTCCGAGAAAAAAACAGTAAACAACCAACAGCAGTACTAGACTAGCTCAAACCCGAAAAGGTGAGAGACAAAACCTAGGCTAAAGCATCATGAGGTGATTCTAATATCACATCGCCACCCACATTGGCTGTAAAGGCCCTGTGTAACCTTCTCCAGCAAGTCGCATCCAGTATGCATAACCTGTCTGCCCTTCGCAGGCTGCAGGAGCGACCAAGTACGGATCTAGTGGGACGCCATAAGAATAACCTGCAAAAAAGATATAGATCGATTGTTGTTAAAGATAAAATCATTCCGGGCATTCCAGATTTCCCAAACAACGGCACAAGCTCCCACCCGAATATTAACTTTTTCCTTCTTGGGGATACCCTTGAGCCAATTCCCAAAAAGATTAGGTATGCTAGATGGTGGAGATATATTTGTAGTTATGTGGATTATACGCCATATGATTTTAGCAAAGGACATTTAATGAAAAGATGTTGTATTGACTCAGCCTTGTCACAAAAACAACACCCAGAATCCCCATTCCAATTTCGTTTTTTCAAATTATCTTTAGTAAGGATCTCTTTACGGTACACGAACCACATACAAATTCTGATTTTTAGCGGTACCTTAATTTTCCATATGTACATCTTTAGAAACGTTGTGTTTCCATTTATTAAATCAAGATACATGGACTTGACAGCGAACTCACCACATTGAGTCAACCGCCAAATAAATCTATCTTTTTCGTCCGTTAAGTTAATTTGCATAAGCCTATTCACCAGATGCAACCATGAGTTCCATTGTTTACCAGTCAAAGCTCTTCTAAAAGACATATTCATTGGATTTGAAGATAGAACATCAGATACAGTGACTTGTTTCCGTAAAGTAATATTATATAAAGAACTATATTGTTCTGCTAAAGTAGTCTCCCCCAGCCAAACATCCTTCCAAAATCGTGTGCTAGAGCCATTATGGACTTCGAAACGACCTTTGTCTAGATAAACCTGTTTCACCTTCATCAAGCCTTTCCAGAAAGGGGAATCACTCGGTTTCGCAGTCACTTGTGACAAAGATTTCGAGTGCACATATTTGTTCATCAGGATTTCCTGCCAAACTCCCTCTTCATTCATTAATTTGTATAACCATTTACTTAGAAGGCAAATATTCTTAATTGCGAGATCTTCAATCCCTAAACCACCTTGGTCTTTTGGCCGGCAAATAATGTTCCATTTTGTTAGTCTATACTTTTTCTTATGATCGTCGCTTTGCCAAAGGAAACGAGATCTAAAAAAATCCAAGCGTCTCCTAACCCCAATAGGTATTTCCAGAAAAGACAGTAAGAACATGGGTAAACTTGTTAGAACTGAGTTAATTAGGACCAAACGATCACCATAGGATAATAACTTCCCAATCCAATTTCCAAGCTTAATTTCAAAACGATCTTCCACAGGCTTCCATTCTCCATTTTTTAATTTGCGGAAGTGGATAGCTATACCAAGGTATTTAAAGGGTAGATCCCCAGATTGACATCCAAACAGGTCCTTATATTCATCCTCTACAATTTTGGCTTGTCCAAAACAAAAAAGTTCACTCTTATTAAAATTTATCTTTAGACCTGAGAGTTGTTCAAAGATGCACAAAATGAGTTTCATGTTGAGTGCTTTCTGCAAATCGTTTTCCATAAAAATAATTGTATCATACGCATACTGAAGGATGGACACCCCCCCATCCACCAAATGAGGAATGAGACCACTGACTTGTCCATCCTCCTTAGCCCGATTAATAATAATCGCCAACATATCTGCAATAATGTTAAACAGAATTGGTGATAAAGGATCACCTTGGCGCAGCCCCTTATGGGTTTGGAAATAATGCCCAATGGTATCATTTATTCTGACCCCCACACTCCCGCTGGTAATAAAGTTTGTTATCCAGTTACACCACTTTGGGCAAAAGCCTTTCATTCGCATAACTTGTTGTAAAAAAGGCCACCTAACTTTATCATATGCCTTTTCAAAATCTATTTTAAGAAGTACCCCATCCATCTTCTTCTTATGTAATTCATGTATATTTTCATGTAAAACCACCACACCCTCTAAAATATGCCTCCCTGGCATGAAAGCAGTTTGGGACAGCCTAATAACCTTATTAGCTATACCAGTCAGCCTATTTGTCCCCACTTTCGTGAATATCTTGAAACTCACATTAAGTAAACAAATAGGCCTATATTGTTGAATTTGTATAACATTTTCTTTTTTGGGTAATAGAATAATTGTACCAAAGTTGAGTCTATACAGAGGTAATTCTCCATTCTGGAAAGCAGCAAACATCTTCAACAGGTCAACCTTAATGAGTTCTCAAAAAGTTTGATAGAATTCAGCGGGAAAACCATCGGGTCCATGTGCTTTATTTTTTTCCATTTGCATAATAGACTCATGAATTTCCTTTTCATCAAAATCAGCACACAAGATAGAGTTCTCTTCCAAGGATAATTGAGGAATATCTTGTATATCTAACTCATTCATGGAAAAGAAGTTTTCAGATGGTGGCCCGAAAAGGACTTTGTCGAATTACGAAATATACACCCTCAGATTTTCTTCCCCAACAGTCGTACCTTCATCCTGCTCCAGCTGAAAAATCATTTTTCTACGATGTTTTCCATTAGAAATTAAATGGAAATATTTTGTGTATTCTCCACCTTCTTGGACATGCTTAACCTTTGTGCCCATTTTAGCTAGTTCATCATTTTCCTTTCTAAGATCTTCTCTTTCGGCAGGAGAAAGAGGAGTTGTTTCCTCTCTAGTGTCTAGCACTAAAATTGTATCCAAAAGCTGTTCCTTTTGTTGCTTTAAATGTCCATTTAAATTTCTATCCCATCCCCTTATGAATTGCCTGATATGGCGAATCTTGTTCTGCCAATTCAAAAGAGAGTTCTTGTGGAGAGGTATCGAATTCCACTCGGTCGCAACCATATCAAAGAAACCGTCCTTACGCAACCAAGAAAGTTCAAACGAGAAAAAGGACTTGTTCCCATGATGAGCTTGTTCACCAGAATCCAAGAAAATGGGGGTATGGTCCGAACATGTTCGAGCGAGAGCTCGAACAGTAACCAAAGGATATTTTTGTTCCCATTCAGTACCGGCTAAAAGTCGATCTAGTTTTTCATAAGTTGGGTTTTCTCTCCGACTAGCCCAAGTGAACTGACGGCCAGAGAGAGCTATCTCTCTCAAATCAAGACTCTCAATAATCGCGTTAAAAATAGAAGGCCACCGTGGATTAAAATTATCGTTATTTTTTTCTTCATGCCTACGAATAATATTAAAATCGCCTCCAACTAACAAAGGTAAAGTTTCGTGTTCACAAGTGCGCGCAAGCTCCGCCAAAAACAGATGCTTGTTGACTTCCTGAGCCGCCCCACAGACAGGCACCAAAATCCACTCAAAGCCATCACTCTTAGACACGAGGTGAAACTTAACACAGAAATCACCATTAAAAACTTTATTGACTCGAAGGGTTGTAACATTTATACCAACCAAAATGCCCCCTGACCGCCCTTGTGGCGGAAGACAATACCATTGGAAATCTAGCCCCCCCTACAGATGATGTAAGAAAGGTGACGAGAAATTTTCTCTTCCTGTTTCCAAAATGGCAAAAAAATCTAGTTTAAGGTCTTTAATAGTTTCATGAATAAAATTATGTTTTGCAGGATCACCAAATCCTTCACTATTCCAAAAGACTCCTCTCATCTTGTATTTTTAATGGTTTTTTTAATCCTAGAGCTTCTTCTAACCGCGGTACCCTCAGATTTCAGATTTTTGATTTTAGCCTTTTTAGTTTTTTTGCCTATAGCATGATTCAAATCCTTGTGACTTGCACAATCAAGCTGCCCATTCTCAATAAGGTCTTCACTAAGTTGAGTTGCTTTATTAAGCGCCAAACTACCTCCACTCTCATTTAGGCCAGAGGGTTTTTCTTGTTTGTTTTTTAGAGTAATTAGAGTTCTCTCCAAATCGATATCCTTGAGTAGTTTAATAGAAGCAGAAACCTCAGCCCCAGAGCAACCCAACGAGACACCAAGTTTTTTAGCTCTAGCTAAAACCAAATCATCAGACAAGGATGCAATTGAAAAAGATGATATAGGGTGCATACCTGGATCGCGAGCTTGCGCTACTTGTTGCGCCCTCTCCAACCGAGAAAGATCAGCATTAGGTTGAGCCCGGATCCTATCACTTGATCGGATATTCGCAGCCAAGCACTCAGGAATGCCGCCAAAAGAAATAACCTCCTCCTTAGAGAATCTCCCGCCCAAGAAAACACCGGTACCCTGAGAAGCCGAATCGCCATGCACTATATCTTTTATCGGAGTAAAATACTTCCCTGGAGAAAGTCCAGCAGAAATACCCTTGTCATTGGACGATGCAACCTTGTGATCATCCAGTCCACCTACCAGCCCCTGACAAACATCCTCTACGTTCTGCACTGCCCCACCACGCCGTCCCGCACTCATATCCGCCGAATACAGACGCGGCGAAGGGGACTCCGCAGATGCAATACTAACTGCCGCTTCAGCCAGAGTACCCGGTCCATCACCATTTGCATGCAACTGAAAAGAGCCGATCTTGATCGATTCATTATTCAAACAGAGGGAAGGCTTTGGCTCAGAAAAGGCTCGGCCCAGGTCCTGCTCCTCCACCAAATCAGCCCATCTCGTACGTGGCAACGACAGAGATTTTCCCAAATTATGCAGCACCTCTGGTGGTTCAGCATCACATGAAATACCGAACTCTGCCGAGGGACCACCCTTAGTAGTAGCAGTAGCCGCTGACTCCAAAACTCCCACCCCGGACATAGCACTATTGTTCTGTAATTTACCCGCAGGATCAGTCACCGAGTTCGCAGATTTTGAAATATCCTCATTTCCCTTGTCCTCCGCATCCGCATCGTCCATCGTTTCCTCTCTTGGGAGGAGCTCACCACTCGGGCCCTCAACAAAGAATTCTATGCCATAACCAACATCATCATAGTAATGATCAGTACCATTAGGAATATCCTGGGGGCTAGGACAAGCAATAAGAGCCCTAACAACAAGACGTTCTCTTGTAAATTTCATGTCCACCTCCTTTGTTTTTCCAACCAGTGTGCCCACACGAAGCACGCCAAGTAATCCCGACAGAGAGCCCACATCAGCCTCTCTCGACACAATCCATAGCAGATTGCAGTCGGTTTCGGCATGCTCAACTTGGGACAGTCCGCATCGACATGGAGCGGTGATTCACAGTAAATACAAAGTAAGGAAGTACACTCAGAAGCAAGATGACCAGTTAAGCTGCATTTAAAACAAAGAGTGCCCTCTGCCTTCTTGTTAGCAGCAGCACCTTGACCATCAGCACACCCACTCGCGGCAACCACAACACCAGGTGTATCAGAAATAGAACCAGATGCAGATGTCTGACCCAATTGAGCCGCCCTTGCCCCTAAAGAAGGCGAAGGTCTAGGATCCTCCGTAGAACTAGGACGCATCGACGAACTATTTGGTTCTCTTCTAGTATAATTGAAACGATCTCTTCTGCCCCCTCGACCATGAAAATTGTTCCTGTAAAACCCTTGAGGCTTATGATTTCAATGGTATCTATTTGTGTTATTTTCATACCTCTGATTCTGATCATGGCCTGCATTGTATTGACCTTCCTCGAACTGCCCAAGTTCGCGTGAAAACCATCAGATCTGGCCTCTTGATGTCCATCAGCAAACCTGCCGTTGGATTGACCATTGGATCCCATATTTGAAGCATCCCTACGCATGTTATGCGGCAGGTACCCTTGAGTACCACGGCCACCATTGCCAGCCTGAGCTCGACCATCCTCTGCGACAGATCCCGAGGCGCTGCCTTGACCCGCCGCCCCTCCAAACTGAGCCGGCCTGCCAGGATTGAACTGTGCCGGTGGACGAATTCCACGACCCGCCATAACAGACGTCGCAGAGACACCACGGCGAGCACCAAGAACCCTAGATGGGAATAAGTGACGAGTAGAACGACAGCCCCGAGGCAAATTGCTACGGGAAAAACTCTAGGAGCCGAACGATCCAAAACGGTCCTTGTGACCATTATTGATCGAGCCCCAACAGGACCTCAACTGGGCCTTGTGCCCAGTTGGCCCAACCAAATGAGAAGAGATTGAAAAAATATTCAAATTCTTACCTTGTAAACCGTGATCTGAACCCGCTGGAGCTGCCATCGCCGGAGTAGCAGCCTGTCCACCCTTGCGTCGAGCTCGTCTCCTCCTGGCCGGAATCCAATCAGCCACATCTAGTGCGTCCCCCAACGTCACCGAAGGAGGCAACACCGGAATTTTAAGAGGCGATCTCTCCACTGAGGCATTCCTCTGCAGAGATGGGCACTCCTCCGATTCAGATTCAGACGACCGAAGCGCCTCCGCCGCCCAGCACTTCCATCTGCGCTTCTCGATCCGAAGGTTCTTCTTGACCACCTCGATCCGCTTGCGATCATCGGCCGACGAACCACAACGATACCTCAGAGATCTGTCCACGGTATGAGCCGCCGGCGAGGCCTGCTCCTCCACATCGGACTCCCCAAGGCACCAGAACCGACCACCCCAGACGGCCCGGGAATGGCCATCACCTGCACCTAGGGCATCACCCCCGGGATCGCCCTCGGGATCGCCCCCCCTCATCCCTAGTGGACCTGTCGATGGATCTCACAGTATTGATTTCTCACTCCTGCATCCATCTCTAGCAGTAGTTAATTTTTTAGTAGATATTGTTTTATTCAATATTTTTCCATTATTAATTCGCAGACATTATTTGCACGCGCGTACTGCCTCCTGGTTCCTAGTGATCAACCATCGACGGAGTTTTTTTTTTGACATGTCCTTGACATAGTCTTAGCTACCCGCAAAACAAAGACATGTAGTCTAAGCGACCCAGTGAATGCTTTTCCCTTTTTAAACTGGACTCTTCACGTATCAATTTGGACTGGTTTTTGGGTTCGTGTCCAGCTAGATTTCCCGCAAATTACTTTTTTGCTATGGCCGGCCAAATCCGTTTGGAGTGTGGGTCTGTATGGTTGCCTCAAATGTGACATTGATGACTTTTGTTTGTACCAATCACTTTTTACATAACTCTTTTATCTTTAAATCGTAACCATAAAATGTAGATCTAACGGTCAATATAATTTAGGTGATGTGGATCAATCGGGTTCCTCTAAAAACACCCTTATATTTTGCTTTTAATATATAATAGATTAAGCAGTAGGTGCTCACCGTTAGACCTGCATTTTACACATTTTACATATTTAAAACGCAAGCGTACAGTTACAGGTCCATCCTCCGGCACATGTACAGTTATACAGGCCCATCCAGATGCATTGCAAGTAGATCCGCCAGCTGCCCAGCTCGACGGAACCAATCCACAGGATCTTGCCTGGCTAGGCTACACCACCTCACAATCGCCCACCAGCCACTCTGGCTGCGCGGGTCGAGGAGAGCCGGAGCTCAGCACTATAGAAACGCTCGGCCAGCTTGCGCCAACCTCCGGACCGCACCCGCGGCTCAGGAAGCTCGCCAACAACCTCCTAGGTGCAACCGCGGTTTAGAGAGGTTATATCCAATAGGTGCGCAGCGTGTGATTTGATCACAGGGATATCACTTGTCGAAATGAGTCAAGTAGCATTGTTCGGTAACGAGATTGAACATGACATGGTGATGCGATTGATCAGATCTCGGGCAATGCAAGTATCAAGAGACAAAAGGAATAAGGCACGTATGTCTCGGTTTAAACGACGAAAGATCTTCGTGAAATGCATAGGGGTCACATGGCCTTCCAGGTCCCTCTGTCGATCATTGGTCCGGGAGTGTCCCGACCATGTCTGGAGTGTTCTCGAACCGTGGGGTATCACGCTTAAGGGCATGATGATGCTTAGAGAGTGTTTATAAGATCGGTAGAATCACCGAAGAAGAGAAGAGAGAAGACCGTATAATCATTAATTAGGTCCTCGTACATGGATTTAATAGAGAATAACCCAGAAGATGTCAAATTTCAAACAAACTTATCATGATCCATTGATAATCTAACCACCATGAGTCTTTCACATAATTTTAGCCAAGCATTCCAGCTATGACCAGTGATTACTCTCATGAATCCAATATTTAGGGGTACTTGGGTTAACACATGTGCAACAGTATCATTTTTTCGTTGTATAATGTTATATAGAGATGGATATTGTTGTGCTAAAGGGGTATATCCCAACCATGTATCCTCCCAAAACCTAGTATTCAAGCCATTCCTAACCACGAAGTGCCCTCTAGCAAAAAACTCATTCTTTACCCGCATCAGGCCCTTCCAAAATGGAGAATCCATTGGTTTTGCTTGGACTTCAGATAAAGTTTTGTGACCTAAATACTTATTATGCAGAAGTTCTCGCTACACTCCTTCTTCAGATAATAATTTGAAAAGCCACTTGCTCAGTAAACATCTATTCTTAATTCCATAACCTCAATACCCAGCCCCTCTGATCTTTCGGCCTACAAATTATATTCCATTTAGTTTATCTATACTTTCTTTTATTTTCATCACTTTGCCAAAAAAAGCGAGACCTATAAAAATCCAACCGCTTCCTTACACCCTTCGGGATTTCTAGAAACGGTTTCGTATGGCTCCATTGAATGGTACAAAGCCTTATTGGTAGAAAAAGGCTTTAAACAACGATACGGTACAGTGAGGACACTTTTAGTTGTGTTGTCAAGAATGGTACAAAGCATTTACTGTTCGTCTTGTTTTGGATATTGCTATTTCCAAGGGCTGGAGTCTTCGACAACTTGATGTCAAGAATGCGTTTCTGCACGCCATTTAGAAAGAGGAAGTATACATGAAACAACTACCTGGGTGTTAAGATGTCAATGCCCATCATCACATGCAAATTGGATAAAGCTTTGTATGGTCTCAAACAGGCGCTAAGAGCATGGTATGCACATTTGAGCACCAAACTTTAGCAACTTGGTTTTTGGCCATCCCAAGGAGATACATCTTTGTTCATCTAAATAAGTCAGGTATCATGGTATTTGTCCTCGCATATGTGGATGATATTATTGTCACAAGCTCATCACAACTAGATATGTCTACTGATGTAAATATGCACTTTGCCATTAAAGATTTGGGAGACTTACATTTCTTTTTGGGCATTGAAGTAAAGAAAATACAAGATGGTGTTGTCCTTACTCAAGAAAAGTATGCCTTTGGAACTTCTGGTCAAAGTTGGTATGAACAAATGCAAGTCGTCCCCTACTCTATGTAGATCAGAAAAACTGTCTGCTCATGAAGGAGATGCACTAGGTCCCAAAGACAGTACCAGGTACATGAGTGTGGTAGGTGCCTGATGTCTACGCACTTCTATTCTTGTAGACAGTTGTTGGGCCTCCAAGTGCAGAGATTTGTAGAACAGCAGTAAGTTTTCCCTTAAGTGGATCACCCAAGGTTTATCGAACTCGTGGAGGAAGTGGTCAAAGGTATCCCCTCTCTAGAAATCCTGCAATCAAGATACAAGCTCTTGTGTCCCCAACACACCCAATACACTTGTCAGGTGTATAGGTGCACTAGTTCGGCGAAGAGATAGTGAAATACAAATGGTATGGATAATTATAAGTGGTGACGGTGCCAGAAAATAGCTTGCTGGCGTGTGGTTGACGTGGGAAAAGACTAACGGCAAACTGAAATAAATATGGAAGCAAGCAAACATGTAACAGATCTAATTGCAAACGGTGTATCAATGCTTAGAAACAAGGCCTAGGGGTCACACTTTCACTAGTGAACACTCTCATATAAATATCTTCTCTTTATGATACTACTCTTAACTACTCTCCGGTTGGACACTCTAATCATTGATAGGGCTATAACAGCACTCCTCGAAGTTCGCTTTCTGCATATAGATAACCCCACACTGTCATCTTGAGCACTATATGGTTCCAACAAACACCACAATTTCATAAAGACATCCAATTCCAAATATAACTCATAACAAGTATTTGTAATCTCTAGCCTAAGTGCCACCATAGTGTGCACACTGTCAACTTCACACGCATGGTGAGAGCCAGAGATCTATTAAAGCACTTGAGTAGCAAGGTAGATCTACTTGATTACAAAGCTCATGATCACAATATGATCATGCATAGAGGGAGAGATGAACACATAGCTACCGGTAGAACCCTTAGCCTTGAGAGAGAACTACTCCCTCCTCATCATGGGAGTCAGAAACGTCGATGGAGATGGCAGTGGAGTCGATAGAGATGGTGGTGGAGATGGTGAAGAGGCGGCGACGGCGCCGGCGGTGGCGCGGAGGACTCTTTCCCCACTGCCGGTATCACAAGGAAGCACCGCCCCTTAGCCCCCTTCCTTCATGGATTCTTGGGAGCCCTCTCCCATGAAGATGAGATCCATGGGGAGGCAAAAACGTGGCTTTGGTGGCTGCAAATTCATGGGTGGAGTTGTCTCCCACGAATTAGGTTTCCTCCCTTTATATAGCTTCTCGGTTTCCCGTCACCCCATCTTGGGCTGGAGTAAATTGGGCCTATAGGGCCCGTCCGGACTCGGAATCAGGTATATTTTATGTCCAGAGCGTTTGTCGCGAAATTTCCAATAACTTTGTAGTTGAAGAGTTTTCCGTTTGACGCCGTCTTCAAAAAGAGTTCTGAGACAGATTTCTGGAAAATCCCAATTTCTCCAACAAGGTTTCCACTTGTATTCTTGGTAATTCCTACACATCAAAGTGTAAAACAAGAACATTGTGCACTTTTGCCACTATTAGTAGGTTATTCCAAATAAATCATAAACTTTATATAAAAAGGAGTATCAAAAGCATATTAGTAGCATAAAACCATCAAAAATTATAGATATGTTATGGACGTATCAGTGCCCTATAGTACTTGACACTAACTCTGCCTGATATTTTTTTTCAGTTAACAAAGTTTGCCAGTACCTGCACACTCCCAGTACAGTCCATTGGAAATTTTTCAAAAGAATCTTGAGATACATCAAAGATACTCTCACTATAGGACACGCATTAAAAAATTAATGTTTTCCCTTATTAGTGCATACTCATATGCAGACTGGGCATGTTGTATTGATAATAGAAGGTCCACATGTGGCTTTGCTATATTGTTTGGACCAAACCTCATATCATGGAGTGCTAAAGAAACAACCTACCGTATCCAGGTAAGTACAGAGGCTGAATACAAATCTCTAGCAAATGCAACATCAGAAGTTATATGGGTAGCGACTCTTCTCAATGAATTGGGCATTATGATCAAAGAAGTACCATGTTTATGGTGTGACAATGTGGAAGCAACATACTTATCTACAAATCCCATCTTTGATGCAAGAACCAAACATATATAAATTGATTTTCACTTTGTCAGAGAGAGACAGTGGCACAAAAACTTCTTGATGTACAGTTTTTCTCAACACATGATCAAGTCACAGATGGATTCACGAAAGCCTTGTCTTTTAGGGAGTTAGAAAAAATTAAGTATAATCTGAACTTGTACATGTTTTGATTAAGTGAGGGTCTTAGGAATAAATCCTTTCCAATATAATGTAGACTGAATATGGCAGTGCTATAAGTCATATTAGGTATAGATGGCAAGGAATAAACTGACCATTATGCCATGATTGAGTCAATCACAGTACTGGACCGATACCCTCCCTGATCTCGTTATAACCGTTGCCTATTAGCCTATTTAACACGTAAATGAGACCGAGAATAAGATTCAGGTAGCTCCTTCGTTGCACACCGCTCATTTGTATGCCTACATTGACGACACCATCCCTGTGTCACCTCCCACTCGTCGAGGGCATTGGTAACAATAATGCCAAGCAAGTGGCTAACCCGGAGTATTTCGGGTGGTACAAGCAGTATCAGCTGGTGCTCATCGCCCTCCCCGGTTTGATATCGGAGGATATGCTTGGGAAGTTGACACACAGGTACACGCCAGCAATCATATGGAGTGCCCTCCACACCATGTTTGGCTCGGATAGGGATATTGTAATGCATCGGCCTTACCAGCTCTCCAACTTCAACAAGATGACATGTCCACCTCCAAGTACTTCAACCGGATGAAGGGATACACAGATGCCTTAGCTTCCGGGAAGCCACCCAACAACGAAAAGATTCTCGATCGCTACATCCTTGACGGGCTCGGTCTAGAGCTCATCGCCTATATCACCTCTGGCGATGATCCATTGACCCTCAACAACTTTTATGCATATTTTCTGAGCACCGAGATTCTTCTTTGAGAAACAGGCATGTGCGGCCCAAGATCCATCCATCTGCCAACACCGTCGACACCGGCAATGGCAATGGAAACCATGGCAATGCTCATCACCGGCGATGGACACGACAATGGTGCCAAACAAGGTGGAGGAGGACAAGGCAACTGCGGGTGACCGCGGTGGCGGTGGCCGTGTGCGCGCAACAGGCGAAACGGGCAGCGGCGGCTCCCTCCCTACATGTCCCCAACGGTCCAGGTCTATCAATTACCCGTATTGGTCATTCCCAAATTACTGGCTCATCCAGACCTTGTCCGCAAGAATATTTTCTATGTTCCTGCCACGACAAAAAAACTTCTATCAATGCATTAACTTGTTGATAATCATGCTTGATCTGAGGTTCACCTATTTCACTTTTATATGACGGATCAAGCAACCATGTGACACGATGTATGGTGCACAAGATCCTCAAGCAACCCATGGTCATTGGACGTTCCTGAACAAGATCCTACCATTGTTAGCTGGAGCATGATCCCATATCGCATGGAGGAGATAGCTAGCTCGCTAGCTAGCGTTACAAAATTCGTGCTCTATCCATGGATTGCAATAGAACATGATTTCTATCAGAATTTCGATAGGATACCCATATTACTACTCAAACTTGATGAAACAACTCCTACATGCTCCGTAGGCGCGTGAAACTTTGTTTTGCAACTCGTCTGGATGGGCAGGCGGCCTCGTACGGTGCCGTAGCTGTGCATGTGACCTTCATCTGTAGCGCGGGCCGGCTTGAGGAGCCCAAGGACGACCGTCTCCGACGGCATCTTCAACATTGCCAAATCGGAGCATTAATAAAAGAATTAAGGGGGGAGAAAACGAAAGCCTATGGATCTGAGTGGATGGCAGGTCTACAAGCTATAACACCAATACAGTTACAATAGACGATCCAAAACCGGGAGCTCGTGTTTACACGAGCGATTGGCTCTGCGACGGTGTAGAGCCAGCCAGCCAGCGGTATAGAGGTTCATGTTGTTGACGTTATGTTGGCATTTTTTTTTGGAAATGGGCACTTTATCTATTCTATTATATACCACTAGTGCACACCCCCCTCTAACACCGGTTTGGAGGGCCCTCTAACAGCGGTTGTAGAACCGCTGTTGAGGGTTCGGTGTTAGAGGGGCCCCCCTTTAACACCGGTTCTTATACGAACCGGTGTTAAAGGGTGGCGCACGTGGGGCTGCCGCAAGGCTCAGCCCCCCCTTTAACACCGGTTCGTAGGTTCTGTGCCGCGGCAGGAAAAGGAGATAAATCTCTGCCGCGGCAGAGTTCTGCCACGGCAGGAAAACGGCCTAAATCTCTGCCGCGGCAGAGTTCTGCCCCTTCCCCGTTCTGGGCGTATTTCTGCGGCGCGGCGGGGACGGGGAGGGGGGGAGGGGGAATCGATCGGGAGCGGTATACACATACATCGTCATCGGTACATACGAGTACATGAATAATTAAGCAACTATTATTATACACAACATCATCATTGTGTGGTATTCTCCGTAAACGTTGAAGCATCAAGTACAAGACAAACACGTTCAAGCATATATACAACATTCATTTTAGTGGATATCTAAAGAGTTCTCCGCCAGGCGTGACGACCTCATCAAGTATGAACCCCGCTAATTCCTCTTGAATGGCTCGTATGCGGTCAAATGGTAGGAGTGGGTCCCGCATCCGTTCGATCTGAATATATATGAAGAATGGGGTCAATATATATATAAGAATAAAACTCAACACAATTGATGGTAATAAAATAATCTTGTGTACTTTGTTTACTTACTCTAAGTTGTTCTAGTGCGGCTTGGCCCGTCGCACATATCGTGTTGCGAATGAACTCGCAAACATAGTATCCACATAAGTTATTGCCGTGTCCCTGATGCGCGCACTTTACGAGAATAGAGAGTTCAATCAAAATAATAATCAATAAAGCATGATATAATGGAATTGGAAGCAGAATCAAAGAGATACGCAGACCTAGCTAGCTAGTATTATTTACATTTTGGTCTACAAATTTTAGTTCTTCTGACCATTCACCCACGGCCCTGCCCGTGAACCTTTTCCAAACCCTGTTCGGCAAAGAAAATGGATAAAGGAGTAATTAATTACTTGTTGTCACAAAAGTTGCCGATCTAGTGCGATAATATGATTGAAATTACCTCTGGAGCATCTCTCTAAAGTCTGCCCATAGCTCTTTTTCTTTTCGTAACGAGTCCATGACAAGGACTTTTCCTGAGTCAGATTGAATGACTAGCAGAATAAAGTGGAACCTACACACGCATAACTCATCATCAGTTACACTTAACATCAAGTAAGCCGAAACAGAATGTGTACAAGAGAGGGTAACAGTACTCACGAGAAGTTGTAAGGCAATAGTATTTCCCTTTTGGTTTGTTGTCTCAGTAAAGACCTTAGCAATAAATCTTCTGTTTTCCCGGGTTTGGTTCTTACCACTTCTTCATGAACTCTATTTGGGTCAACGAACCCAATGTCAAAAGGTCCTCCTTTCATGCATTCCATAACCTTTTTCCTGCATAATAGTATATACATATATGGTGAGCATATATATATACATGCAATTAACGAAGTGACTGAGATGAGATAGAAAATACAGAAATAGTACTTACACACAATAAAGGCTGATGGCAGCTTTGTCGAGTTCCTTCTGATTGAATAGAAAATGCAAGTCTTGAATGTTGAAGGCGATCTCGTCGTCTCCGCACAAGAAAATCTGATCTCTTATATGCGCTGTGATCCATTCTTCCTTTCTCGTCTTGCAGAAATCAAGGTACCACTTGTGCAATCTTCGCATCTTTGTTGGTAGATTCTTGAGCTCCTCTTTCTTGACGAGATTCTTCCCATACTTCCATGGCTGTATGGGGTTGGCATCGCATTTGGGCAAGTTGTCTCCCATGCTGTTCAAGTATGCAATGTAAGTCATCCCCATCTCATTGGTCTTTCTTTGTAGCTCTGCCTCGTAATCATTTACGCGAGGAGCATCCCGTGTGTCGAACACTTGGAGTGGGGCGCACGATTGGTTTTCCTGCTCTCCGAGCATGGGAACTGTTTTCTGGGGTGCCGCACGACTGCTACTTTCAGTCTCCCTACGGCGCCTTGCATCCGCCTTCAAAATCTGGCGCTCGTAGTCCGGCACAAGTGGGGTTTCAGGTTTCAAAAGATTTTTGTAAAACTTCTCCACCACCGCCGGATCTATTTTCTCCTTTGGCTCGGCCCGTCTAGGTGCAAAGAATTTCTTGACCTCTTCTTCCGAGATCCTATTGGTCTACTCGTCGCTGCGATTCCACGGTAAAACCGGCAATGGCTTGGCGGGAGGCTACGGGACGTAGTTTTTTGAACTCTTTGTGGCAGTGCTAGTGATGCTCTTCGTGGCAGTGCTCTTCCGCTTACGCTAAGGAGATGGCTGAAGCGCCGGAGATGGCTGGCGCGCAGGAGATGGCTGCCGCGCAAGAGATGGCTGATGCGCCGGAGATGGCTGCCGCGCAGGAGATGGCTAAAGCGGATCAGACTGCTGACGCTGCGGAGACGGCGGGGGTGCCAGTGGCCTCCAATTTGGAAGCACGATATGTTCCTTCTTCCAAAGAATGGTTGTTTTCACTGCAAATTTGAGTTGAGTTTCCCCTTCACCTGTAGCATGGTCAAGCTGTGCTTCCTCATATTCCTTCCCAACCTCATCCACCCCGACAATAGCATAGCCATCTGGAACCGGTCGGCAGTGGTAAGTTCCACCAGCTATAGGAGGTAAGGCATAGCCGACAGCCACCTTAATGGATAAGCCCATTAATCTCACATGCAGCTCAACGTGTTCGCTCTCCGTGATCTCATCCACGGGGTATGGAGGACCCGCCATTTCAAGCGTGGGCTGCACGTTCTCCGTGGAAGCCACGCTGCTTTTCCGCGCAGAGTCTGGGCCACCGGCAGCTTCCAATGCAGGCTCTTCATGCCGCTGAGATGGTCCGGTAGCTTGATGGTTCTGTTGTGCATTCACTTGCACCTTCAGCGCCACAAGTGCATGTTTTATCTGTGTCATCCGCTTTGTACGCTCTTTTTCTTTTCTGCCGCACCATCTGTAAGAGTCGCTCCACTCGGCAAACCCATCCTTCCACGTCATACCCCCTGTGCCTCGTGCATGTCCAGGGTGTTCTTTTTTACCGATGGCGCGTGTGAGCTGGTCATTCTCTCTGTCGGGATGGAAGGTCCTGGCGGCTGTTTCCTCGTACGCCATGATGAGTTCAGTGACGGGTTTGGCAAGGAGGGTTGGGAAGATACACAATCCTGTTTCTGGGTCCAACCTTGTCCCGATTCCGTAGAACCAAGTCTTTGCACGTAGGTCCCACCCATGTGTCTGGGGTGTGATCCCTCAGTCGTGCAGGGCCTTCTCAGCTTCGTCCCACTTAGGCCTCTGAGATATGTAGCCACCTGACCTTGTCCTCTAGTGATATTCCTTCTTCTGGGCATTTAGCGTATTGGTTTCTGACCTCTTTGTAGCTATAGCATCTTCCTTGTATGCCACAAATTCGCGCCAGTGAGGTCTTATCTTCGCATAATATGCGTCTTTGAAATCTGGAGTCTCGCGAGCTTTGCCAAATTTGTTTAATTTTGTCTTCCAGTTGCGGAAAGCGTCAGCCATCTTCTTTAGAGTCCACTCTTTGACCTTTTCCTTTATAACCGGTTTGTTTTCATCCTCCTCTGGCGGAAGGGTGAAATTTACCAACAGCGAATTCCAAAGCGTTTCTTTGGATCTTTCATCGGCAAAGGTACCGTCGCCCTTCTTTGACTTATTCCAATATTCAATTATGATTGGGATTTGGTCCCTAACAAGAACTCCAGCCTGACGTACAAATTTGTCTGCGGCCTTCTTGGGCTCCATCGGCCTGCCATCAACACGGACTGCTTCGATCGTGAACTTTGCACGATCTTTCAACCGATGGCTCGCGCCTCGCTTGCTCTTTTTCGTAGAAGAAGATGGTTGCTCGCTGGTCGATCCAGAGGGCTAAAAGAAGAAAGAAGCGTTAATTAATACATGTAGAAGAAGATTGTTGGTGGAAGTCAGCAGAGGCTTAATCAATGCATGCACCTCGCCGGACTTTGTAATCACTAAACTGCGTCCACCGGAGTCTTCATCTTCTCCATGACTACTTGAGTTGTCATCATGTCCCTCCGATTCTAGATATTGTGAGGTGTCCTCATCGATAATGTTCTCCATTATTTCTTCTTCTTCAAGGTTTCTACTAAGTGGATCCATAGTTTCTAAAACAATAATATTATCTAGAGTAAGAGAGTAAACATTCAAGTGGACTTGGATTCATACGCGACAACTCGGATACAGGACTTAGTGATTAAGATAAAGTACAATAATATAAGATAAAGTACATTATTAATACATCACCGGAGAATAGCTCGGGTGCATTATAGGATAAAGTATAAGATAAAGTACATTATTAATACATCACCGGAGAATAGCTCGGGTGCATTATAGGATAAAGTATAATATAAAGTACATTATTAAGATAAACGAGCAAACGGTGCTGCGGGAGCTCTGCGTTCTGTGCTGCGGGAGCTCTGCAGCCACATAAGAGGAACCATCACCGGTGAATAGCTCGAGTGAGATCCGTGAACCTGCCAGATATTGGAGAACCTAGTCTCCAAAAGATATATGTATCGCCGTACATGCTCGTCCTCCTCCCTGATACGACGACGTACCACCTCCTCGGGGGCTGGCTCCCTCTGCACCGCTCCTGGACCTCGTGGACGCCACCAAAGAAGCTCCGGGTCGACGATGATACCCGGATTCCTCACCAAGGTACGAGTCCCGACAGGTAGCACCTCCCAGTGCCAACCCGATGGAGCCCAGACTCGGACATCCCCAACGGAGTCCAGTAGGCTCGGACGAGATGGACACGGCATAACTAAATAATAGCAATAAACAATCATAAAATATAAACAGTATTTAAATCACTAAGTATATATTGCCCTAATAACAATAACCCTAAACCTATCACTAACTAAACTAAACCTCATTAACTAAGTATTCTAACTAAACCTAATCCCTAATAAACCCCAATCCCTAATAAAACCCTAAGCCCTAATAATAAACTAACTAAAATCCCTAACTAAATCACTACTAAAATCCCTAACTAAATCACTACTAAAATCCCTAACTAAAATCCCTAACTAAATCACTACTAAAATCCAAATCTCTAACTAAAATCCCTAACTAAATCACTACTAAAATCCCTAATTAACTAAATCCCTAATTAACTAAAATCCCTAACTAAAATCCCTAACTAAATCACTACTAAATCCCTAATTAACTAACAAAATCACACTAATTAACTAACAAAATCACACTAAAATCCCTAACTAAATCACTACTAATCCCTCGCCTCCCTTCTCCTCTTCCGCTTCCTCGTCGTCGCCGGCAAGAAGAAGATGTTGGAATTATGCCCTAGAGGCAATAATAAAGATGTTATTATTATAATTCTTGTTCATGATAAAGTTTATATTCCATGCTAGAATTGTATTAAGCGGAAACATTAATACTTGTGTGGTTTATGAACAACACCATGTCCCTAGTACGCCTCTATGGACTAGCTCATTGATCAATGATGGTTAAGGTTTCCTAACCATAGACATGAGTTGTCAATTGATAATGAGACCATATCATTGGGAGAATGATATGGTGGACAGACCCAAACTAAGCAAAGCTATTAGATCGTTTCATTGTGTTCTTCTTTGCGAAGCTTTTCCTATGTCAAATATTGTATTCCTTAGACCATGAGATAATACAACTCCCTGGTATCGGAAGAAAGCTTTGAGGTCATCAAACGTCATCCTATGAGAGGGTGATCATAAAGGTGTCTCTCAGGTGATCGGAAAGTATCTGTTGGGTTGTATGTATCGAGATGGAATTTGTCCCTCCCAAGTCGGAGAGATATACTTCGGGCCCACTCGGTAATCGATATCAACACCGCTTGCAAGCATGTGGTTAAGGAGTTAATCACAAAGTGATATCGGATTACGGAACGAGTAAAGTACTTGCTGTGAAGGAGATTGAACTAGGTATGACGATACCGACGATCGAATCTCGGGCAAGTAAAATATCGCGAGACGAAGGGAATATATATATGGGATTGATTGAATCCTGGCATCGTGGTTCATCCGATATGATCATCGATGAATGTGTGGGAGTCAATATGGGTGCCCAGACCCCGCTGTTGATTATTGATAGAAGATCATGTCTGCATATTCTCGAACCCGCAGGGTCACACACTTAACGTGTCTCGACGCTAGGATAGATTGGATACTTGGTTTATGAATTTTTGTTCGGAGTCTCGGATGGGATCCGGGACATCACGAGAGGTTCCGGAGTGGTCCGGAGAATAAGATTCATATAAGGCAGTGCAGTTTTTGGAGTTCGGAATTGTTCCGGATTAATCGGTATAGTACCGGAAGCTTATAGAACCTTCCGGAAGGGGACCAACGTGGCCCCACCTTCCGGGAGGGGGCATGGGCCTATGAGGGAGTGTCCTGGCCGCATTGGGCCAGGGGCACAAGGCCCCATAGGGCCCAGCCGATCCTAGATAAGTTTAAATCGTTTAAACTAGAGATAAGATAGGGTTTCTAGAAGGGAGAGTTTAAATCGTTTAAACTAGAGATAGGCTTGGAGGATGGGCAAGGGCTGGCCGCACCCCCCCTCTATATATAGAGGGCTGGTGCGCCCCCTCCCCCCCAAAAAAACCTACACCTTCCTCCAAACCCTAGTTGCCCTGCTGCCCTCCTCTCTCCCTCCCGACTGCTTGTAGGCGAAGCCCTGCTGCAGAAATTCTCCACCATATACACCACGCCGTCGTGTTGTAGATCCAATCTATCTCTCCACCCTACTTGCTGGTCCGAGGAAGGAGGAGACGTCGAGGTGCTGCACGTGTGCATCTCACGGAGGCACCGCCACTTGTGGTGCTAGATCGGATCGGATCGCGAGGAGGAGAAGCGAGTACGACTACATCACCCACGTTCCGACGAACGTTCCGCTGTGCGAATCTTCAAGGGTATGAAGATCTAATCCAATCTCTCTCGTTGTTTGCATCTCCTAGATTAGATCTTGGCTTTCCCTCTGTTCGCTTCCGTAGAAAATTTTGATTTACTATGCTGCGAAACCCTTTCAGTGGTATCAGAGCTAGATCTATGCGTAGATGTGTTTCACGAGTAGAACGCAACATGGTTGTTGCGGGCGTTGATGTTTTCTGTTGCAAGCCTCTTGTTTGTGTTCTTCTTATGACGCGGGATAGTGAGATTGAAGCGGTCCAGGCCAACCTTACGCGACGTCGTTCGCGAGACCGGCTCCGCACCTGACGTGTGGCTTGTACCACACATGCGGCTGGTGGATGTCAGTTTCTCTCACTATAGTTGTCATGGAATTAACACCGGAGTTTGGCAACCATAATATCACCGTTGTGGATTTCCGTAGGTAAGAATCGTTCTTAGCATCTACTCCCATGAGCCACGTAAAACATGCAACAACAAAGTAGAGGCGTCTAACTTGTTTTTGCAGGGAGTGTTTTCTGTGATATGGTATGGCCCAAGATCTGATGTGTATAATGTATGCGATGATCATGTTTTGTAATGTTTCACGACTTGCATGTCGATGAGTACACAACCGGCAGGAGCCATATGGTTGTCTTTATAATTGTGTATGACCTGCGAGTCAACTTCTTATACGCCATGTAATAGATTTACTTTATCGCTAAGTAGTTAGCAATAGTTGTAGTTGCTATTCGTGGTGGAGGCAATCATGGTGGAGTGATGGAGATCATGCCGGAACGCACAAGATGGAGATCATTGCGCGAAGATTGGCTATACCATGTCACATAAAGTTATATGCATGTGATGTTTATCCTTTTATGTATCTTATTATGCTTAGATCGCGACGGTAGCATTATAAGATGATTCCTCACTTAAAGATCAAGATAAAAACTGTGTTCTCCCCAAGTATGCACCGTTGCGAAAGTTCGTCGTGTCCAAGCATCACATGATGATCGGGTGCTATAGACTCTACGCTCACATACAACGGGTGCAAGCCAGTTTTGCACACGTGGAAATACTTGGGTCTAACTTGACGAGCCTAGCATGTACAGACATGGCCTCGGAACACATGAACCGAAAGGTTAAGCATGAGTCATATGAATGATATGATCGACACTTCGTTATCCACCATTGAAACCACATCTCTTCTCGTGAAGATCAGATTAGGTGTGGTGAATTTGGATCATGTTCACTAAACAACTTGAGGGATGTTGAATTTAGTGGGAGTTCATCTAGTAATTTGATTAAAAGTTGAACTATTTATCATGAACATAATCTAAATTGTACTTGCAAATACTATAGATCACATGGCCAAGTCCAACTTCAACTTCAACGTTTTTGCTGAGAAAGAAAAGCTTAGAAACAATGGGTCTAACTTCACCAACTGGTTCCGCAATCTAAGAATCATTCTGTCTGGAGGACAAAAGGACTATGTCCTTGAGAAAGCGTTAGGTAACCCCCCCGCTGCAACTGCGCCGGCTGATGAGAAAGCTGTCTATCAGTCGCGCAAAGATGATTATGGTGTGATTAAGAGCACCATGTTGTTTGCTATGGAACCGGAACTTCAAAATCGTTTTGAAAACTATCCCGGGCCCTTTGAAATTCTCGAAGAGTTGAAAACCATGTTTCAGACTCAGGCCTGTTCTGAGAGATATGAGATCTCCGAGAAGTTCTTTAACTTCAAGATGGAGGAAGGGAGTTCCGTTAGTGAGCACGCCATTAAGATGTCGGGCTACACTCAACGTCTTGAGCAACTGGACTGCAAGATTCCAGAGGAGCTCAAGATTGACAGGGTTCTGCAATCACTCCCTCCCAGCTACAAAAGTTTTGTAGTGACTCATAATCAGATTGGTTCCACTGATACGATCACCGAGCTCTTCGCAAAGCTGAAGGCTGCGGAGGTGGACATCAAGAAGGATAATCATGTGTTGATGGTCAACAAGCCCTCCTTTAAGAAAGGTAAAGGTGCAAAGAAGCCCTTCAAGAAGGGCGGCGGCAAGCGCAATGCCCCTGCTGAGAAGAAGCTCAGGTCTGGTCCCAAGCCGGAAACTGAGTGCTTCTATTGCAAGGACAAGGGTCACTGGAAGCGCAACTGTCTGAAGTACTTAGTGGACAAGAAGGCTGGCACCATCAAAGGTATATTTGATATACATGTTATTGATGTTTTCCTTACTAGCCCTCGTTGTAGTGCCTGGGTATTTGATACTGGTTCAGTTGCTAATATTTGTAACTCGAAACAGGAGCTACGGAATAGACGACGGCTTGCGAGGGATGAGGTGACGATGCGTGTTGGCAACGGATCAAGAGTTGATGTGATGGCCGTCAGCACGCTCTCCTTAGTTTTACCTTCGGGATTAGTTTTAAACCTTAATAAATGTTATTATGTGCCTGCGTTGAGCATGAACATTATTTCTGGATCGTGTTTATTGCAAGACGGTTATTCATTTAAATCGGAGAATAATGGTTGTTCTATTTATATGAGTAACATCTTTTATGGTCATGCACCCCTTGTGAATGGTTTATTTCTTCTAAATCTCGAAAGGGATGAAACACACATCCATAACATTGAGGCTAAGAGATGCAAAGTAGATAGTGATAATACTACTTATTTGTGGCACTGTCGTCTAGGTCATATTGGTGTAAAGCGCATGAAGAAACTCCATTCTGATGGACTTTTGGAGTCTCTTGATTTTGAATCATTTGACACATGCGAACCACGCCTTATGGGCAAGATGATCAAAACCCCGTTCTCCGGTATGATGGAGCGAGCAACGGACTTGTTGGAAATCATACATACCGATGTATGCGGACCGATGAGTGTTTCGACGCGCGGTGGATATCGCTATTTTCTCACTTTTACCGATGACTTAAGTAGATATGGGTATATCTATTTAATGAAACATAAATCTGAAACGTTTGAAAAGTTCAAAGAATTTCAGAATGAAGTGGAGAACCATCGTAACAGAAAGATTAAGTTTCTACGATCCGATCGTGGGGGCGAATATTTGAGTTATGATTTTCTCACGCATCTCAAAGCAAGTGGAATCGTTTCACAACTCATGCCACCCGGAACACCACAGCGCAATGGTGTGTCTGAACGCCGGAATCGAACCCTATTAGATATGGTCCGATCGATGATGTCTCTTACTGATTTACCGTTATCTTTTTGGGGTTATGCATTAGAAACCGCTGCATTCACTTTAAATAGGGCTCCATCTAAATCCGTTGAGACGACACCGTATGAACTGTGGTTTGGTGCTAAACCTAAGTTGTCGTTTCTTAAAGTTTGGGGATGCGAAGCTTACGTCAAGAAGTTGATGCCGGACAAGCTCGAACCCAAAGCGGAGAAATGCGTCTTCATAGGATACCCTAAGGAAACTATTGGATATACCTTCTATCACAGAACCGAAGGCAAAGTGTTTGTCGCAAAGAACAGTTCCTCTCTTGAGAAGGAGTTTCTCTCGAAAGAAGTGAGTGGGAGGAAAGTAGAGCTAGACGAGGTTATTGAACCTACTCTTGAATTGGAGAGTAGCGCAGCACCTGAAATTGTTCCAGTGCCGCCTGCACCAACAATAGAGGAAGCTAATGACAAGGATCATGAAGCTTCGGACGATGCTGCTACTGAACGTCGCAGGTCGACAAGGTCGCGTGCCCCTCCTGAGTGGTACGGCAACCCTGTCTTGACTGTCTTGTTAGTAGAAGACAGTGAACCTACGAACTATGAGGAAGCGATGATGAGCCCAGACTCTGAGAAATGGCTAGAAGCCATGAAATCCGAATTGGGATCCATGAGCGAAAACCAAGTATGGACTTTGGTGGACCCTCCTAGCGACCGAAAGGCCGTTGAGTGCAAATGGATCTTCAAGAAGAAAACGGACGCGGATGGTAATGTTACCGTCTATAAAGCACGGCTTGTTGCGAAAGGTTTTCGACAAGTTCAAGGTGTTGACTACGATGAGACTTTCTCTCCCGTAGCGATGTTTAAGTCCATTCGGATTTTATTAGCAATTGCTGCGTTTCATGATTATGAAATATGGCAAATGGATGTCAAGACTGCTTTCCTCAATGGCAACATTGATGAAGAGTTGTATATGATGCAACCCGAAGGTTTTGTCGATCCTAAGGATGCTAATAAAGTATGCAAACTTCAGCGTTCCATTTATGGACTGAAGCAAGCATCTCGGAGTTGGAATCTTCGTTTTGATCAAGTGATCAAGAGCTTTGGATTTGTTCCAAATTGCTACGAAGCCTGCATCTACAAGAAAGTGAGTGGGAGCTCGGTGACGTTTCTGGTACTATATGTGGATGACATATTGATTATTGGAAATGACATCGACATGCTTAACGATGTGAAGAGTTATTTGAACAAGTGTTTTTCAATGAAAGACCTAGGTGAAGCTGCTTATATATTGGGCATCAAAATCTATAGAGATAGACAAAGACGCCTGATAGCTTTAAGCCAGAGTACATACCTAGACAAAGTTCTGAAAAGGTTCAGGATGGATAAGGCATTGAAAGGTTCAGTGCCTATGTTGTCAGGTAAGATATTGAGCAAGGCTCAGTGTCCAGCTACGGTAAATGATAGGGAAGCTATGAGCAAAGTGCCTTATGCCTCGGCCATAGGTTCCATCATGTATGCCATGCTGTGTACTAGACCGGATGTGTCCAATGCTCTTAGTTTGACGAGCAGATATCAAAGTGATCCAGGAGTGGAACACTGGACAGCCGTGAAGAACATCCTAAGGTACCTAAATAGGACTAAAGAAATGTTCTTAGTCTATGGGGGTGATGAACAGCTCGTCGTAAAAGGTTACGTCGATGCTAGTTTTGACACCTACAAGGATGATGCTAAATCTCAGACAGGATACGTGTATATTTTGAATGGAGGAGCTGTGAGCTGGAGAAGCTGCAAGCAAAGCATGGTCGCGGGATCTACAGTAGAAGCGGAATACATGGCTGCTGCAGAAGCGTCAAGTGAAGGAGTTTGGATCAGAAACTTCATCACTGAGCTTGGCGTGGTTCCAAGTGCATTGGACCCACTGGAGATATTGTGTGACAACACTGGCGCCATAGCACTCGCTAAGGAACCAAGATATCATCCAAAGACCAAGCATATCAACCGCAAGTTTCATATAATCCGAGATTATATAGCAGATGGAGATCTGAAGATCAGCAAAGTACATACAAATCTGAATGTCGCAGATCCATTGACTAAACCTCTTCCACGTGTAAAACATGATCAACACCTCAGTGCCATGGGTGTGAGATTGTTGCCAAATGTAAACTAGATTATTGACTCTAGTGCAAGTGGGAGACTGTTGGGATTATGCCCTAGAGGCAATAATAAAGATGTTATTATTATAATTCTTGTTCATGATAAAGTTTATATTCCATGCTAGAATTGTATTAAGCGGAAACATTAATACTTGTGTGGTTTATGAACAACACCGTGTCCCTAGTACGCCTCTATGGACTAGCTCATTGATCAATGATGGTTAAGGTTTCCTAACCATAGACATGAGTTGTCAATTGATAATCTAGTTTACAGACCCAAACTAAGCAAAGCTATTAGATCGTTTCATTGTGTTCTTCTTTGCGAAGCTTTTCCTATGTCAAATATTGTATTCCTTAGACCATGAGATAATACAACTCCCTGGTATCGGAAGAAAGCTTTGAGGTCATCAAACGTCATCCTATGAGAGGGTGATCATAAAGGTGTCTCTCAGGTGATCGGAAAGTATCTGTTGGGTTGTATGTATCGAGATGGAATTTGTCCCTCCCAAGTCGGAGAGATATACTTCGGGCCCACTCGGTAATCGATATCAACACCGCTTGCAAGCATGTGGTTAAGGAGTTAATCACAAAGTGATATCGGATTACGGAACGAGTAAAGTACTTGCTGTGAACGAGATTGAACTAGGTATGACGATACCGACGATCGAATCTCGGGCAAGTAAAATATCGCGAGACGAAGGGAATATATATATGGGATTGATTGAATCCTGGCATCGTGGTTCATCCGATATGATCATCGATGAATGTGTGGGAGTCAATATGGGTGCCCAGACCCCGCTGTTGATTATTGATAGAAGATCATGTCTGCATATTCTCGAACCCGCAGGGTCACACACTTAACGTGTATCGACGCTAGGATAGATTGGATACTTGGTTTATGAATTTTTGTTCGGAGTCTCGGATGGGATCCGGGACATCACGAGAGGTTCCGGAGTGGTTCGGAGAATAAGATTCATATAAGGCAGTGCAGTTTTTGGAGTTCGGAATTGTTCCGGATTAATCGGTATTGTACCGGAAGCTTCTAGAACCTTCCGGAAGGGGACCAACGTGGCCCCACCTTCCGGGAGGGGGCATGGGCCTATGAGGGAGTGTCCTGGCCGCATTGGGCCAGGGGCACAAGGCCCCATAGGGCCCAGCCGATCCTAGATAAGTTTAAATCGTTTAAACTAGAGATAAGATAGGGTTTCTAGAAGGGAGAGTTTAAATCGTTTAAACTAGAGATAGGATTGGAGGATGGGCAAGGGCTGGCCGCACCCCCCTCTATATATAGAGGGCTGGTGCGCCCCCTCCCCCCCAAAAAAACCTACACCTTCCTCCAAACCCTAGTTGCCCTGCTGCCCTCCTCTCTCCCTCCCGACTGTTTGTAGGCGAAGCCCTGCTGCAGAAATTCTCCACCATATACACCACGCCGTCGTGTTGTAGATCCAATCTATCTTTCCACCCTACTTGCTGGTCCGAGGAAGGAGGAGACGTCGAGGTGCTGCACGTGTGCATCTCACGGAGGCACCGCCACTTGTGGTGCTAGATCGGATCGGATCGCGAGGAGGAGAAGCGAGTACGACTACATCACCCACGTTCCGACGAACGTTCCGCTGTGCGAATCTTCAAGGGTATAAAGATCTAATCCAATCTCTCTCGTTGTTTGCATCTCCTAGATTAGATCTTGGCTTTCCCTCTGTTCGCTTCCGTAGAAAATTTTGATTTACTATGCTGCGAAACCCTTTCAGAAGAACATAATAATAAGGGTCCCGCCGAGCCTGAGGGCCATCCCCTTATTCGGCCATCTCCACCTCCTCGACAAGCCCTTCCACGCCACTCTGTGCCGCCTCGCCGCGCGCCACGGTCCCGTCTTCTCGCTACGCCTCGGCTCGCGCAACGCCGTCGTCGTGTCCTCGCCGGCAAAGGCGAGGCCAGCAAGCAGGCTTAAACAGGCTGAAGCCTGCCCTCCGATATTGTAAATAAAAAATTTACTACTAATAATCTTGTGCTAGGAGGCCCATTAGCTTACAAAATAATCTTGTGTAAACAAAATCCCCTGAATACACAAATGAAAAGCAATAAAGTCTCTATATACAAAAATAAAAATCAATCAAGTCCCTGTATACACAAACAAAAAGCAATCGGCCGGCTCCCTATACACATAAATAAAAATCAACCGGGTCTCTACGCCAGCGAGCTGCGGCCAGGGAGCTCTAGCGGAGACGAGAACGAGGTCACTCGTAGCCGGTGAGACGAGGTTGGGCGAGGTCACTGGGCACAGCGCATGGGACGCACGTGAAGTCGCAGCGTACCCGGACGGGCCGGGGGAGCGAAGGGGAGGGGCGGCGGGGTGTACCTCTGGCCGGGGGCACACGCGAGGCGGCTGGAGTGGCGGCGGCGGTTGGGGTGGTGGCGGCGCCGGAGAGAATCGGGCAGGCGCTCCCGCAGGATGGCGACGGCGACCGGCTGGGGGAAGAATCGATCTGGCTGGGAAGAAGGAAGGGGTGGCGCGCGCGTTATCTATTCAACAACTACACTACGATGAATCCATCAGAACCATACACACATGCCACATGTACAACTGCTACCCAAAGGGACATACATTGATCTGACATTTGTGCCGAACACAACTAAGAACAAGGAGCTCATGCCTCACGTTCTGAACTCACGCATTCAGAAAAATTCAGTCTAAAATATCTCAGTATGGGTGTCGTGTCCTGCTTTACAAACATGACCAAGAAGGGATAGACCCAGAACTCGCCCCCCAGTCGTCCTTCGCTGCCGTTCACCCTCCCGCCACTGCAGTTCACCATGCCGTCGCTGTTCTGGTCCTGCCCATGACCTACCGACAATATAGTGGCACATGATCTTTTCTCCCACGCCATAATCACTAATTACTGTATTTTGATTGAAAATTTCAGGGAATGAACAGCAAAACGTAGCAGATCAATTAGTCGATCTGAAAGGAAAAATTCTGCAGATATTTTATCACAAAAACATTGTATCCCTTGTCCTGTTACACTGCAGATCAACTAGCTATTCTCAGCAAAACCAAGAACTCCAACAAGATCACTCTACAAACATCAGTACCAGGAGCAATAGGTATGACAGCATGTATAACAGCAAGATTCCAACCGAAGCTGATGGGGAGAGGGACGGGAGGCTCACCTTGCGGAGGTCGGCTGGGGAGGAGCAGCGGAGTCGAGCTCGGACTAGGAAGGTGTATTCCGGCAAGACGGGGGAGGCCCGGAGGTTCTTGGCGCCGTTGACCTTGTGGGAGCGGGCGGGAGGACGGAGGTGGGCGAGGACGATGGGATCCGACCGGAGACTACGAGGGAGGACGGCAGGGACCGTGGGGACGGAGGAGGAAGAGGCTAGACGACAGGAGTTGAGGCGGCGGATGACTGCGGGTGGCGGCGCGGACGAGTTGCTCCCTCGTAGGGTTGGGGGAAGAATCGATCTGGCTGGCGTGCGTTATAACCCTCCCTTTAACACCGGTTCGTGGCTGGAACCGGTGTTAAAGGGAGGGGAATTCGTTTCGTGCCCGCACCCTCCCCCCTTTAACACCGGTTCCAGCCACGAACCGGTATTAAAGGGGGAGTGTGCGCGCGCGAAACGAAATAAATGCGCCCCCCATTTAACACCGGTTCGTGGCTGGAACCGGTGTTAAAGGGGGAGGCATTTATTTCATGCATTAAAGGGGTGGGGGCATTTATAATTCAAAAAATAGGATATGAATTTATAAAATTCATATCTTATTCATTTCAACTCAGAAAAATATGAATAATATATCATAATTTTCAGAAAAATAATATCTATCCATTCATGTAAAAACATTTTATTTTTACTTCAGATGAAAATTTTCAAAATGATTAAAACACTTACATATAAAAATGATTATTCAATTCAAACAAAAATAAATTATCAAATCCTAAAACTTTGAACATAAGAAATATTAAGCATCTAAAAAGGAATCTAACCCTATTTTATTAGAGCAAATCATATTTTATTTTGTATTAACATTTTTGAATTGATTGGATATTTAAATGCCGCATCTTTTGTATACACTTGAATCTTACAAAGCCTCGCTCAACTTGCATTGGGTTGTTGATAAATTAGCATATTGTAAACCTAAAAATGATTTTTGTAAAAAATCAGGAGCATCGTATCATGTACCTGTAGTTCATATCTGACCCACTTCCTGCCGATTCGGCAGGAATTTGTCTTTTTCACCAGAGGTGGACGGAAAGGTTTCAGATCCCCCTATTGGTACATTGTCCATATAAGGTGGTCTAGTATTTTTGTAAAATGTGGTGGTGGTTTTTTGAATTAGCCATTTGGTGGTTGCTTCACAAAACCATCCGTTTTTTATGCTCGGAAAATGGAAAATGCCTTTTTGGTGCGATAAAAAGGAAAACTTCCTCTTGCAACATTGTTTGCCATGCCATGATGCACATGTATGCACAATATGGCCATATTATCACAAACTATGCCTTGATTCTAGCCATAACATTGGTCATTTGACCCGAAAGCCAAGAAACCTCGAATGAGATAGGTCATTTTGTGAAGGAGATAGAACTGGAATTAAAATACAGAATGCAACTAATAGTAAGTTACATAAAGCACGACTAAAAATTAAGATACATAAAAGAAATGAAAATTAAGATACATGGCCAGATTAAGTAACAATCGGCCGAACTTGTTTCGGAATGTTGGAGTGATTCAGCAAAGCGCCTCCGCCTCCCTGGGGTTAGTGCTACGGTGGAAGCCATGGGAAAGAGTGATGAGGTTGCAGATATGAGTCTAGAGATGTGCAATGACAATGGAGGCCAACCCTACATATATATATAGTGAAGAACTGGCGGGAAGAACTGGAGGGAAGAACTGGCGGGAAAAAGTAGCAGGAAGAAAAATGGCGGGAAGAAAAATGGCGGAGATGTAGTCTTTCACGGGCTAGCAGGAAAATATTTTCCGAGGAGGAACTTCCGAAGATGCCATAGGGTGTGTGCACCAAGGGCATCTTCGAGAAGTTCCGCCACGGGAGATTTCCCAACCCTTTCCTCCATCCATGGGGATGAAACTCTCCATCCATGTTGGCTTGTTGAGTTGCTTGCCATGGCGTATCGATGCTCCTTTTATAGGCACGGCGCCGCTTCTACTTTGTCTTCTTCCTCCGACAGGGCGCCGTGCGCTACATTGAGCAGTGTAGTCCACCCACGCGTCCTTATCCCACCGACAGCTTTAGTCCCGGTTTGAGCCCCCACCCGGTACTAAAGGTTACCCACAGGTCCTTATCCCACCGACAGTTTTGTTAGATGACACAAAAATGACCTTTAGTCCCGGTTGCACCCACCAACCGGTACTAAAGGTTAGCCACCCCCCAGATAAGGCCCTCCCAGATAAGCCTCCCCCAGATAAGGCCCCCCCATCTTTTGGCCCACAATTGTAGAAGTTTATCAACTAATGGCCTTAGGTACACATCAATGTCATTGCCGGGTTGCTTCGGGCCTTGGATGAGCACTGGCATCATAATGAACTTCCGCTTCATGCACCAAGGAGGAAGGTTGTAGATACATAGAGTCACGGGCCAGGTGCTGTGACTGCAGTTCTGCTCCCCAAAAGGATTCATGCCATCGGTACTTAGACCAAACCATAAGTTCCTTGCGTCACCAGCAAAGTCCGGCAAGTCTCTCTCGATTTTTCTCCACTGCCGACCATCAGTAGGGTGCCTCAACATCCCGTCTTTCTTACGGTCTTCCATGTGCCATCGCAACAACTTGGCATGCTCTTTATTTCTGAACAAATGTTTCAACCGCGGTATTATAGGAGCATACCACATCACCTTGGCAGGAACCCTCTTCCTGAGTCTTAAAGAAAAATGGCGGGAAGAAAAATGGCGGGAAGAAAAATGGAGGGAAGAAATAGAAGGAAGAAAAATGGCTCATTTAATACATATACTGTTAACAGAAGATATGACATTGATTTCCATGTTGAGATACATATGTGTGCCAAAAATGGATCAAATAATACATATAGTCAATCTTATGATCGTGTCGGCCGTAACCATGGAGTATCAACACCGTTTAACAGGATGGTTGGGTCAGTCTTCACTCTGAAGGGCGGAATTTCATCAAACTTATTATAATCTCCTGACATGTCTGTCTTGTCCTCCACTCCCACGATGTTTCTTTTCCCTGAAAGAACTATGTGACGCTTTGGCTCACCGTGTGATGTATCTGTTTGCTTATTTTTTCTTTTTTTTGGTTTGGTAGACATGTCCTTCACATAGAAAACCTGAGCCACATCATTGGCTAAGACGAATGGTTCGTTTAAGTTCTTGTCTACCTTCATAAGATTGTTGAGATCCACCGTTGTCATTCCGTACTTCTTGTCTACCTCAACCCCCCTCATGTTAGCTTGACCCATTTGCATCGAAACAAGGGGACCTTAAAATTAGGTCCATAGTCAAGTTTCCATATCTCCTCTATGAACCCATAATACGTGGTCTTTTGCCCATTGTCTTCTGCTGCATCGAAGCGGACACCACTATTTTGGTTGGTGCTCTTTTTATCTTGGCCTATCGTGTAAAATGTATTCCCATTTATCTCGTACCCTTGGAAAGTACATACAGTCGAAGATGGTGTCCTGGCCAACAAGTATAGCTGATCCCCAACAGTGGTGTTATTCGTGAGAAGTCTTTTCAGCCAGCCGCCAAAACTCGCCGTGTGTTCACTTATAATCCATTCATCAGACTGCCCGGGTGTTTGAGGCGTATTAAATTCTTGTGCTCATTGATATACGGGGCAACCAAAATAGATCTTTGTAAAACCGTGTAGTGTGCTTGATTGAGAGAATGCCCGTCCCTACATATCATTGCTTTACATCCTAGGGTGCCTTTTCCACGCAGTCTCCCCTCATGTCGTGATTCTGGAACACCAATCGCCTTAAGGTCAGGAATAAAATCAACACAGAACTCAATGACCTCCTCTGTTACATAGCCCTTGGAGATGCTTCCTTCTAGCCTAGCACGGTTATGAACATATTTCTTTAAGACTCCCATGTACCTCTCAAAGGGGAACATATTGTGTAGAAATACATGACCGAGAATGGCAATCTCTTCTACTAGGTGAACCAGAAGATGCGTCATAATATTGAAGAAGGATGGTGGGAACACCAACTCAAAGCTGACAAGACATTGGGCCACATCTGTCTGTAACCCTGGTAGGCTTTCTGGATCGATTACCTTATGAGATATTGCATTGAGGAATGCACATAGCTTCACAATGGGTACTCGAACATTTTCAGGTAGAAGCCCCCTCAATGCAATCGGAAGCAATTGTGTCATAATCACGTGGCAGTCATGAGACTTTAGGTTTTGGAATTTTTTCTCTGCCATATTTATTATTCCCTTTATATTCGACGAGAAGCCAGACGGGACCTTGATACTGCTCAGGCATTCAAAAAAGATTTCCTTCTCTGCTTTAGTAAGAGCGTAGCTGGCAGGAGTTAAGTGGCATCGTTTACCCTTCTCGTTCTCAGGATGCATAGGCTCTTCAGGGTCTTTCAGACGTTGCTGGTCCTGCCGTGCTTCCGGTGTATCTTTTGTCTTCCCATACACTCCTAGGAAGCCTAGCAGGTTCACGCAAACATTCTTCGTCACGTGCATCATGTCGATTGAAGAGCGGACCACTAAGACTTTCCAATAGGGTAGGTCCCAAAATATAGATTGCTTCTTCCACATGGGCGCGTGTCCGGCATCGTAATTCGGAACAGATAGACTGCCAGGACCTTTTCCAAAGATTACTTCTAGGTCCTTGACCATACCAAATACCTCCTCACCGGTATGGAGGACAGGCTTCCTCCGGGGTTCTGCCAGACGTTTGAAATGCCTGCCTTTCTTTCTTACTGGATGCAGGTTCGGAAGAAATCGACGATACCCTAGGTACACAACCTTCTTACATTTATCCAAATATACACTTTCAGCCTCATCTAAACAGTGTGTGCATGCATTGTATCCCTTGTTTGTCTACCCTGAAATGTTACTAAGAGCAGGCCAATCATTGATGGTTACGAAAAGCAATGCTCGTAGGTCAAATGGCTCCCCTTTGTGCTCATCCCACATTCGTACACCTGGTTTGGCCCACAGCTGTAAAAGTTCTTCAACTAATGGCCTTAGGTACACATCAATGTCGTTGCCGGGTTGCCTCGGGCCTTGGATGAGCACTGGCATCATAATGAACTTCCTCTTCATACACAACCAAGGAGGAAGGTTATAGATACATAGAGTCACAGGCCAGGTGCTGTGACTGCAGCTCTGCTCACCAAAAGGATTCATGCCATCTGTACTTAGACCAAACCTTAAGTTCCTTGCGTCACGTGCGAAGTCCGGGTACTCTCGCTCGACTTTTCTCCACTGTGACCCATCAGTGGGGTGTCTCAACATCGCGTCTTTCTTACGGTCTTCCATGTGCCATCGCAACAACTTGGCATGCTCTTTATTTCTGAAAAGACGTTTTAACCATGGTATTATAGGAGCATACCACATAACCTTGGCAGGAACTTTCTTCCTAGGGGCCTCGCCCTCAACATCGTCAGGATCATCTAGTCTGATCTTATACCGCAGTGCAGTGCATACCGGGCATGCATCCAAATTCTCGTACTTCTCACCGCGGTAGAGGATGCAGTCATTAATGCAGGCATGTATCTTCTGCACGTCTAATCCTAGAGGGCAGACAACCTTCTTTGCTTGGTATGTACTGTCGGGCAACTCATTATTTCTTGGAAGAAGATTCTTCATTTTTACCAACAACTTTGAAAATGCGCTGTCAGTCACACCGTTCTCTGCCTTCCATTGCAGCAAATCCAGTGTGGTACCTAGCTTTTTGTGGCCATCTTCGCAAGTTGGGTACAACAATGTTTTGTGATCCTTTAACATCTGCTCCAGCTTCTCCTTCTCCTTTTCAGTTTCACATTCTTCCTTTGCATCAGTAATGGCCCGACCAAGCTCGTCATCAGCAGGCCCATCTGCTGCCTCTTGATCTTCATTATCTACCCCCGTTATAGTATCATCATATTCAGGATACATATTATGATAGTTGTCATCATCCTCTTCTTCTTTGTTGTCTTCCATCACAACCCCTTTTTCTCCGTGCTTGGTCCAACAATTATTGCCGGGCATGAAACCGGATCGAAGCAGGTGGGCGTGAATGGTTCTGGTATTTGAGTAGACTTTCTTGTTCTGACAGTGAACACACGGACAACACATAAAACCATTGTGACCACGGTTTGCATTAGCCACAACGATGAAATTTTGGAGGCCCGTAATGTACTCGGAAGTGCGCCGGTCACAGTACATCCATTGTCGGTTCATCTGCATTAATATATAGTATATATCAAAAAATAATAGGGAGATGACCATTTATATATATAGTACATCAATGACACATGAAAGGATAGTTGCCGACCTCGACCGAGAAGGAAAGAGCAAGAGAAAACTTATTTTGAGCTCTCGGGCATTTCACCGAACACCTCTTGTGCATACGAAAAAAACACAAACTAGCACACTTCACACCCTCTTGCTAGGCTCCAAAATGAGATAGTGAAAAAATGGAAGAGTGGGGTGTGGGCTGCGGTGTCTTATATAGCCCCCCCTTTAACACCAGTTCAAGCCACGAACCGATGTTAAAGGGGGGGGGGGGGGGGGCTGCGCGGGCCACTGGTGCAGGGGCCTTTAACACCGGTTCGTGCCACAAACCGGTGTTAAAGTGGGGGCTCCTTTTTGCTGCACGGGCCACGCTGGTACAGGCCCCCCTTTAACACCGGTTCGTAGAAGAACCGGTGTTAAAGCCCATTTCCAGGCTCAACCAAAGGCCTCGTTTCCACTAGTGTACTAAAAGCAATATAAGGGACTGTTTAGAGGCTCTACGTTAAGCCACATCATCTAAATTATATTGATGGTTAGATCTGAATTTTATGGTTAGGATTTAACAAGAGATAGCACTTATGCGACGTTCCAATCCAGTTTAACACGTATCATCGTATCATCATATTGTAAAATCCATTGTAAAAAGACTCTTCAGGCAACAAAGAAGAAAACTTCCAACGTGCCACTGAGTCCTGCCCATGTAGCTAACGGAAAAAAATCCCAACGATTTATTTTTCCGTGCACCTGTTTAATCTCGCACCTAGCTAACGGAAAAAAGAAATTACAACAACATGGCCGGATTTGCCTTTCAAGTCTTCATGCGTACAGTTGTAGACAGCTGCCTTTGCTGGGTTCACGTTTGTGCTATCCGTGCATGTAGATGGATCAAAAATTTGATCATATACAAGCTGGGGTTTTAAATTTACACCATGCATGAAGGCCCTATAGTAAGGATCTGGATACAGGAGTGATCTAAGACTGCATGCAGTCCGCTGATAGAAGATTACTTGGCTTTGCTTGATAAAAAACAACTGATGATTCTTTTATAACTATATATACTAGAAAAATGCCCGTGCGTGTTGCACTGGGAGATAAAAAATCTGCATCAAGAAGAGGCACAAAGTAAGATCTCGGTAACAGTAGCAAGTCGCAGAAACCAACCAGATCCGGCGCTCTACGCGGTTAGGCGCTCCTCCTGTAAAAAAACAACGAACATGTTCTTCTTAATTTTCATTCATATGTAGCGGATGCCTGGTGATGACATTGACTTCCTCGTAATTCATGCGGGGAAGGGGCGACGACATCCTGGATGCTTTGCATGGAGACTTCACAGCCACCCTTGCGGCATCATAGAGGCAACATTAGGGGGGCGAGGAAATAATTTTATCAGGAGGAATCTATAATTTCCACGTACACATGTGGGGGGCATTGGTGTAGCCCAAGGGATAATATGGGAACAAAGGAGCGATGGAGAAATCAATGGTGTGAGAGAGAAAAATCAGAAAAGAGGAGAGGAACCGATCCGAAAATTTGGCCGTGACCTGCTTCTTATTTGTACATGTGTAATCCGGCCTACAAATGGGGACTTGGAGAAATGTTTGGTGGAGTACATCTTAATTGCACATTGAATCGAAACCGTTAGATTAGATGGAGGGCATTGGGTTAACCTCGACTCTCGATGTCATCCAACAGAAAGATCCTATCTCATGGTTAATCCATGTACACAAATTTTGGAGGCTTTAGGAATTTTTTGTTTGTCTTTTATAACGAATAGTGGAGACATAAGGAAAGCCTTGCTTGCTAAACATATGTGTTTTTCCATGGGAAGTCTTCCCGATATTCTCATAACTCGAAGACTGACTATATAAATAGGTCACGTAGGGACATGAGTACAATTAAATTTTATGTACAAGAGTGTCTCCAAAACTTCATATCACTAACATATCTATATCTATCTATCTATCTATCTATCTATATCTATATATATCTCTCTCTCTCTATATATATATATATATAGAGAGAGAGAGAGAGAGTGGCGCTATTTGATACATAGTTATTCTTCACCCACCCTCTATCTTTCAAACCTTACATGATTTTTACGGCACGCAAATTTTTTTTACCTCGGAAGTCAAGAAGAATGTAATAAAATTTAGACATGTTGTAAAAATTTTTGTTTACATGCCGTATAAATATGACGTAAAATGCGTATTTTCTATGTTTTTTACACTATAATGACTCATAAATTGTATTTTTATGTCGATTTTTTTGTGTTTCTGATGAATATGAACAAAATTATTAGTATACAAAACATAAATTTTTGAACGTAAAAACATAAAAATATGTGGGGTGCAAAATAACTATTCTGCACCATAGGTGCTAAATAGGGTTTATATATATATATATATATATATATATATATATAGGAAAAATACTTCTTACTCCCGGGTGTAGCTACACTCACGTCTTATATACTACTTTACGGAAGTATTTGTAATACTTTATCTGTTTGAGTATGTTCATATACTATATCTAAGATACTTCCAAACAAGTTAGGTGAAAAAATTGCAAATACACCCATAGTTTACAGTATATATGTAAAATACCGTCATATTTGTACGTACAAAAGGAGTATGTAAATAAAAACTACATACTACCAAAAAAGTAGTATATATACTGCCCAAATATTCGTATATACTTCATACTACCTATATATAGTCTCCAGTATGATAGATACTGCCTAAATAATGTGAAACACACGTGGGTGTAACTACACCCGGGTGTAGCATGAATATGTCATATATATATATAATTCTTACTCCCGGGTGTAACTACACCCACCTCTCATATACTACCTTACGGAAGTATTTGTAATACTTTATCTATTTGAGTATGTTCATATACTATATCTAAGATACTTACAAGCAAGTTAGGTGAAAAAATTGTAAGTGCACCCATAGTTTGAACTATATATGTAAAATACCGTCATATTTGTACGTACAAAAGGAGTATGTGAATAAAAATTACATACTACCAAAAAAATAGTATATATACTGCCCAAATATTTTTATATACTTCATACTACGCGTACATACCTTTCGGTATGGTAGATACTGCCTATATAGTGTGAAACACGTGTGGGTGTAGTTACAGCCGGGTGTAACTACACCCACATTTCATATACTACCTTACGAAAGTATTTGTAATATTTTATCTGTTTGAGTATGTTCATATACTATATCTAAGATACTTACAAGCAAGTTAGGTGAAAAAATTGCAAGTGCACCCATAGTTTGCACTATATATATATAAAATACCGTCATATTTGTACGTATAAAAGAAGTATGTGAATAAAAATTACATACTATCAAAAAAGTAGTATATATACTGCCCAAATATTCTTATATATTTCATACTACACGTACATACCTTCCGGTATGGCAGATACTGTCTATATAGTGTGAAACATATGTACATATATATAGGACATATTCATACTACTCCCGGGTGTAACCCACACGTGTTTCACACCATCTAGGTAGTATATGTCATACCGAAAAGTATATACATGTAGTATGAAGTATTATAAGACTATTTGGTACTATATATACTACTTTTGAGGTAGTATGTATAAGTTTTTTACATACTCTTATTTTACGTACAAATATGAAGGGTATTTTGGAAATATAGTGCAAACTATGGCTTCACTTGTATTTTTTCATGTAACTTCATTTAAAGTATCTTAGATGTAGTATATGAACATACTCAAACCGATAAAGTATCGTATACTTACGTATGAGAGTATATGAGACGTGAGTGTAACTACACCCAGGAGTAAGAAGTATTTTTCCTATGTATATACACACACAACGAAAAGGTCAACATCACCAACAAAATTTCACCTTCGACGATGTATCCATCCCTAAAGTGTGTGAGTTTTGGACAACTGAAATAAAAAATATATAGATATATCTGCAACTAAAAATTAATATATAGCATAACCGAAACAATGAAGATGATGCCTTTCTATATGAAAATACATGTATCAGTACAGATCGATAATAAGTACCGGTAACACATACAAATAAAGTTCAGTCTTTATGTTTAAGTATGTCTTAATATAAAGCTGATTAATTAATATTTTGAAAAAAATAGAGAAGATGCCTTCGCATTTGAGAGGGCCACCATGCTAGTTACTTAACGGTAATGTTTACACCCGGCCTTCACATAGCTAGGCGGCACTGAGAAACGAGAACATGTATCTTTTTGGGTTCAAGTTTAATATCCACAAATGGCATGAGTGTTAATCCAACAAAAAAAACTGATCATCAACTAGTAATAAGAACCGTGCAAGTGAGCCCATACTTTACTTCATTACTTGATTTGGAGAGAATTGCCTTTTTAACCTCTAGGTTCTTTAACTTCTTGCTGTGTTACTGTAGTGATAATTGCTCACTTAGTGAAAATCCTTCTAAATTATCCTTTAAGCAACTTTTAACTGACTTTTACACACTTTTAAATATAGCAAATGGGACCAACCACTACTGGTAATTGAGATTGTGCTTGGTGTTTTTCTTTTTGCCGAATATTTAGACTACGGATACTCCGGGCCAACCACTTTGAACTTTGTAAGATTACATCACTTTTACTCATGCTTGTGTGCTTTGGACTTTGTAGGATTACATCGAGGAAGGACATGTCGTGGTGGAACATGCTCTCCATTGAGGGAGCAATGTACCACATGCTAGAAACGAAACTACTACGCGTACGAAAACTGGAGTCCGACTTGTGTACGACAGCTGATCCAAAGAGAGTGCTGCATGCCACGCAGGAGATGAACGGTTCCCTTGAGTCGTCGTACATAAATCGGACGGAAAATTGTCGTACGTATAGCACGGTTCTGCTAGAAAAGAACTTCTGTGCCACTTGGTTGTGTGCATGGATTTCTGAACTACAATTCAAGTGTTTGTTAAACTTGTGAACGTTCTATGCGTGTTTGATGTACTAGTGCACTTTGTGAACCTATTATGTGACTACTATGTGAATGCTTGTTCTGTTATATGCTTACCGTGAGGATACATATGAATATATGTCCATATTTGTTTTGAAATGCAGGATATAATAGAAAACAGGAAAATCCTGTCAAACTTTTCCTGGAATTTGCCGTGTATCCCAGGTTGTACACACAGCAAAGCCAGTGATACACGGCACAGAGCTAAACTTTGTTGAGTGTCCCAAGAAATACACTCGACAAAGATAAAGCATTTACTGTGTGTTACCATGCGGAACACTCAGCAAAGTCTAAAAAGTTCTCATATATTGCAGTGAGGAACTCTAGGAAAAATCCATATTTTGCCGTGTATTTTGACGAGAGACATTTGGCAAAGAATAAGAGGCGACGTGGCTCAATCTCGTGAACTAGACAATGTGGCGGAATCTTGGCCATTTATTTTCTGTGTATCTAATGGAGACACTCAGCAAAGGCCTGACGTCGTCGCGTTTCCGGGGTGCCGTGAACTCTCGGGTTACCGAGTGTCGGGGTTTAAACACTCAGCAAAGGTGTTTACCGAGTATCCGGTATTTAAACACTCGGCAAACTCGGATTTACAAGTGAGGTGCTTGATGTCAGGTCTTTACCGAGTGCTTGTACACTGCAAAATTATGACGAGTATTTTTTGGCTTAATACACACCAAAATTTCATTTTGCCTGAACGCATGTCAGTTCGACGTGGTGTGAATGTGTGATAACTGACTCTCCTGCAAGCCTCCGCCATCATTGCGCACATGGCACGAGATATGGGATGGTAGTACCACTGCCCAGTCAAGGTATATAGATCTGCAGAAAACTTCAATTGCCGTGTGCTCATGCCTAAATTGTGAGATGTAACTCTTTTTAATCGTTGCAAATGAAGTACAACATAACCGTAGGTGTAGCCATTTCCTTGAAAAAAACAAGTGGCGCAGTTTCTTCTTTGGTGTAGCCCTTTGTTTTATATTATGTCTAGCGGCACTACTTAAATCGCCTTGTGTTAGAACAAACTTTAGGAATGTGATATTCATGCATGGCCTTGTCGAACCATGATGCATATAAGAGGGCTTGTGATGAATGACGTAATGTTGATTTGCAAAGAAAAAGCATGAATACCCACTGCATCGCTTTAGTCTATAAATTTGATGTTGTGTCCAACAATACATCAATTCACAAGATATACAATTATGTTCGACACTAAGCCATGACCTATGTGCATCCTCTGTAATCATAAAAATGTACAAATGTTTTGTGCGTGCATTTGAAGATTTCTATGTTTCCGTACGTGGCATGCATATAATTGATGGGTTGTGTCGAGTCTGACTTAGATGGGAGGTGGGTCATGCTGGAGTTGAGGCCTCCCTTGGCATTTGTACCTCCACCGTTTGTGAAACGGCTAGGTAGGTCGATAGTTTGGGAGATACAACAAACTAGGGCTCGTGTTCACGAACACCCATGAGTAACAGACCATGAAAAGTATAATAGTTTCCCAGCATTAGCAAAATTGTGGAGCACTCGTTAATATACTCCTATTATATTGTTGTTTCCGTACCGGTACATTCTTTTCTGAGCAGCTTCTGAACATGTCTGCGATTAAATTTTCCCAGCATATCTATTTATTATATACATACTGTACCTCGGTTTACAAGGCCCACTTCTAAAAAAGATGCAATTTTGATGATTAAGACTAGATTGCATTAATTTTGTCAGTGTATGCGTGAAAAAACCAGATTTGGCCACCGCATGTATGTCTTACCATATGTTATCCCAAATCACCTGCAACCTTGGTCCCGTAAGGCCTTTCACAATGCGTATCTTAGCACTGTATCCTAAATACACTCTGGTTATGTTTTTTTTCACGGGGAAAATACTTTGGTTATGTTGCACTCACTAGTGGAAAAAATGGCTTCCGTCCCGGTTCGTAACTTCCTTTAGACTCAGTTGCGCAATCGGGACTAAAGCCCCCCTCCCTTCGGTCCCGGTTGTGTGACGAAATAGGATAAAAGTCACTCCACGTGGTCGCGGTGGAGAGCGGGCGGGGCGGAGGGGCGGGGGTGGGGGGTGGGGGGGGGGGGGGGGGCGGAAAGAACGGGGACGAAAGGTACATGTTCTTTCTTCGTGCTTGGTCGAACATATTATATACAGTACATGTTCATGCATATATACAATGTAATCTCGCTTACGATCCCTATTGTCTATATATAAATTCCCGACGGTATTCTCTAGTTGGATCTATGACCTCCTTAACTAAGAATCCCACCAATTCCTTTTGAATTGCTCGTATGCGATCCTTTGATAGGAGACCGTCCCGTACCTGTTCGATCTGATTTAAAGAAAGAGATCAAAATATATGAATGAAACTAAACACAATTGATGGTAATAAAATAAGATTCTGAATATTGTTTACGTACTGCAAGTTGTTGTGAAATTCCTCCCTGCTCACGGTTCGTCTGGCGAATGTACTCGCAAATGCAGTATCCACATAAATTATTCATGTCTTCCCGCCTCAAACGTTTCACGAGAATAGAGTTCAATCAAAATAATAATCAAACATGGTAATGGTATTAAAACAAGAATCAAAGAGATGCGAGGACCTTGCTATAGTACTACTTACATTGAGTTCTCGAAATCGCAACTCCAGTTTCCATTCACCTCTAACATCCTTGATGAACCGTTTTGAAACCCTGCTCAGCAAAGAAACTGAGTAAAGGAATTATTAATTACTTGATATGAGGAAATGAACGAAAGATTCCGATATAGTGCAATAATGATTGATATCACGTCCACCCATATCTTAGTTTTTTTTACATTTTGAGTCCATGGAAAGTAATTTTCATTAGTCAACTTGAATGATTACCAGAATAAAGTGGAACCTGCGCACGCATAACTCATCAATTACACTTAATATCGAGTAAACAAAATCGAATGTGTATAAGACAGTAACACTCACTGAAACTTGTAAGGAAATAGTCTTTCGGTTTTGGTTTGTTGTTGCATTAAAAACCTTAGCATGTAATCCTCTATGTGCTTAGCGTGTTTTTTACCGTAATTTCATGAATGGTATTTTGGTCAATAAAACTAAGGAAATATATTTGTCCTCTTTTGCATTCTAGAATCTTCATTCTGCATAATCGCGTACAAAATAATATAGTGAGGATAATTATACATGCAATCAATGAGCTTAGATAGAGATTTAATTACAGAAATAAATCACTTACAGACAACATAAACCGACAAGAGATTTTTCGAGGCTGTCTTAATTGAATAACTAAAATAATTCTGTAAAGTCAATGTATATCTCGTCGTTTCCACGGAAGTAATGTTCCTCTCTAACTGCCGCTATGAGCATGATGTTTCCTTCCTTTTAGGGTCACATGTACCACTCATGCAATTTTCGCATTTGTGTTTGTAGATATGGGACCTCGTTAGGTCTAACAAGAGGCTTCCTGTACTCATATTTGTATGCTACTTCAGTCATGGGCGTGTTTCCTTGCCTAAGTATTGAGCAACAGTCATACCAAGATCTCTAGCCGTTTGTGCGAGTAGTTGTGCTACCTCAGGATCATCATCAGAAAACACGTCGCGAGTGGGGCACGTCATAGTCTGATACCAGATGTTCTGGCCTTGGTCGCTCAAGCATCTCACAAAGTGTTTCACTATTTTCGATGCTATATACCATTTTAGCGAGGCATGTTTCGGTGCAAGTTGGCATTTCACATATTCATCCACGACCCTTTTGGTTTCTTCATCAGTCAGGTCGTAAGGTGATGGCTCCAAAAATAGCCATCTTCCACCACGGTTTAAATATTGTTTTTAGTCAAGCAATTGACAACAAACTCTCTATCCTTACAACTAATGAATAATAATTGCAAAGATATGTAAATCATTGGTTTTATTTGTGTTGTGCAGGAAATCATGTTTTTTAATGCGAGATTTGGAGTCACAATGAAGGTTTTTGAGGCAGTTCACATGACCAAGTAATTGTGGAGCAAATACCGGACGATACAGGCCGTAACAACCACTGGTACGGGCATGGCCCGCCCATACCATGTGGCGGTGGCTCCGTCTCGTCAAACCCTACAACTTTCGTAAAGACGCCTATATATTTTGAGGTCTTAGCCGCCGCCCAGAACGCCGCCATTATCAGATTGTATCACACCACCACCAAAGGAGATCCACACCATTGTTCATCCGTTCCATCTTCCATCCCCTCCATTAGTCATAGCCATTACTTTGTACTTGAGATCTCCTTGTGAATCCCAGCATTAGCAAATTGTGGCGCACTCTTGTTTGTTGACATATCATATTGTTGTTTTGGCACTGGTACATTCTTTCCTGAGCAGCTTATGCACATGTCTGCTATTAAATTTTCCTAGCATGTCTATTTGTTATATACATACTCTACCTCGGTTTACAAGGCCTACTTCTAAAAAGATGCAATTTTAAAACGGTCTCCTCCCGATTAAGACTAGATTGCATTAATATAGTGAAAAAACAGATTTGGCCACCGCACGTATGTCCTACCATATGCTATCTCGAACCAGCTGCAACCTTGGTGCCTCTAAGGCCTTTCACAATGTGTATCTTAGCACTATATCCTAAATACTTAGGTTATGTTTTTTCGTGGGGAAAATACTTTGGTTATGTTGCACTATATTAGATGCGAAAACAGACTGAAGTTGTATCTTAACCAAGATACACCTCTCACATGGAATCATAACCAAAACTTATTTCCATCCCAATCTAATGCATGTATGATGGTAAAAAATTTAAATTTAGATACACCTTTAAGAAATAAAGCATTGGGGTGATTGTCCCTTAAGATAAACCACTACCTAGGATAGTGTGCTATGAGACGATGCACTGTGAAAGGCGTAATGAGCCTCTTAGAGAAGGAATGTTGTTGCAAACTTAAATCTGTAGCTAGGTAGTGTTCGCCAGGCACTAAATGATGATATAGGCTTCTTATCCCCATATTAGGCCAGCTAATTAATTTTCTCAAGTTATCTCATGACGGCGCTGTGTATCATCAGGGTATATGGTTTTTGCACCTATGTAGATCTCTCTGAACCAAGGGTGTTTCCTCCTTTCATATTTTTATGGCCTCGTTAACATCAAGATTTTGGCAATCCCCATACGCACGTACGGTGGGGAGCCTTCCTCCCAAGAAAATCATTACACGCAGCTAATTAATTAAGCTTATCCTCAATGGAGAGTCACCTGACGAGCCTAGGCAGCTTCCAGGTCACCGGGAGCTAGCTCCACCCCTGCGGTCAACTTAGGCATAATGCCCACATTCCAATCGTTGAATCAGCTCGTAATCTCTCCATATTTTTTAGACACTTCATCGTTCACTACAATCGATTAGTATTGTCCTTGTTGCATTCAACATGGTTGAGATCTCTTTCCCTCTTACTAGTGTGACATGATCATAACCTCGACATCCCTTCATTTTTCTGCAATGACTCCTATTTGATTGTTGCACGCTATCATATCAACTCAATACTATGCTAAATGTCGTGAATTACTACTTGTTGAGCTTACCGTGGCTATAGGCATGTAATACCGACACATCTCCACTGAGGGAACTTATCATGCATTTGTGTATGGAGGCACGTAGAGTCCATGTATGGCCATCAATCTACACAACGAAAGCATGAATACCACTCATCCATTATTTGGATCTATAAATTGAGGTGTGTGGCGTCCATATATGCATTAGTAAGGAGGATTCATGTGTTAAGAATATGAAACCATTTATACATGTTATTTCGGAATATGGAGTTTTCTCATGTAGGACCTAGTGAGATATTAGAGGATAACTGATAGGTTGTCTTAGTCCTTTTTGTACATTCGCCTAAGCGGAGGTTATGAGCCAGTCTCCGCACCTTTGGCCTTGGTCTGAGTTACTTGACCGCAAATAGGGATCACCCTCCCCCTTTCGCGGCAGACTTGGCAACATCACTTTCCCTCCCGTAGCATTGATGCCATGAAAAAGAAGAAAAAAAAGAAGAAAAAGAATGGTTTTTACATATATGCCGGGGACACATTGGTTGCTGGCCGAGAGGAGAGAGATGTCGTGTCTAGCTTTTCAGAGAGTCATCAACTAAGTGGGGTAGCCGATCGAAAAATTGGTCTGATATTCTCGTAGCATATGGGTCTTTAGTTAAAATATCCTATTTTGATAGTAGTAAATATACTAAGTAGATAGATATCGTTAATTTATGTTTAGGTTTTTGGTTGGTGTTTATTTTGCTTCCTATTTCATGGAGTCTGCTATATTCAAATGGACAAGATGTATATTTAATATTTCAAAAAAATACAAGGATACATAGATTAATTTTACATACACATACTATCTTATTGAAAAATACATTAATCTCGAGGTTTCCCAAAAAACATATAAATGGTTACTGACGAGGGTTTAACTTATCAATGCCCATTGTTATGGACTTGGGTTTTGGAGAAGGAGGGAGCGCTGGAGACATCTATCGGCTAGCAAACAAGCACACAGGGGACTCAAGGATTTACCCAGGTTCAGGCCTCGTAGAGGTCCCTACTCCTTGTCTGCTCGTGGAATTATCAGAGGAATCGAAGATTACAATGGTGCGCAGATGCAATCTGGCGAGGGTTGTGGAAACTAGGGTTGCGTGTGTTCTCCTCGCCGCCCCCTCCTAGCCTTTATAAAGGTAGGCTAGGTCTCGGGTAGCAGGTCGAGTCAGTTACAAGTTAGGGTTTTCCCCTTCAAACTTTCTATCTTTAACTTCGTCTTGTTCTTCAAGCAATCGAGAGTCCGTAGGTTACTCGAGTCCTTCATTTGGGCCTTGGCGACACCGTGGGCCTTTACGTATTTAGGCCGTATATACCAAGCTCGAGTACCTGTAGGGTATACCCATGTCAGTAGCCCCCGAGTGTCTAGTGGAATCGCATATTCGACTGGGGACTTTTTGAAGTCTTTCGAGTGCATGAATGAGTATATTTCGACTGCTTTGTTTGTGTCATAGGGATTGTTGATGTGCGTGCCTGATTTAACCGAAGTATCGGTATCAGTTAACCACCTTAGAGTGAAACAACGCAATCTACTCGAACTCGAGTCCCTAGACTCGAATCCGGAAAAGTGCTGGTGTAATTCGACTCAAGCCGCGGAGGTCTTGGATGAGACGAATTCCAGTTATATAGGTGTGAGCACTCGACGCGTCCGTCAAGGCATATTCATCGGACCTGTAGGCACGGATATATTTCTGATAGTGCGCAGCAAATGCGTTGCCAGGCCTTATTCAGGTCTTACCTTCACGCTGTAAGCGCGACATCCGAAATTTTATCATCGCGGAGACAATTCGGGTGACCCAGGAGACGCAGTCTCTTTGTAGGGAAATGAGGCGGTGTCGCCATAAACTTCGAGTGTGGATGTTATCAACACAAAATACTTAGTACAAATAATCATAGGGTGCGCGACCAGCGCTCCCTATGGGAGTAGTCCCGAGTGCCTGGTTGAGTCGAAGACTCAGGCAGGGACTAAGTAACTTTTGCGACTGCTGTCGTCTTTTGTTTGCTTGTTTCAGTCGAGTTTACTTCCGGCGCTCCCTATGGGAGTAACCCATGTCCATAGTCAAGCCTTGCTTCGAGTGGTTGGGTTTGCTTTGATTATCCTTGTTCCTGAAAAAAGAAGAAAGAAAAAATCATAGGGTGCGCGACCAGCTCTCCCTATGGGAGTAGCCCCCGAGTGCTTGGTGGAGTCGAAGACTCGAGCAAGGACTAAAGTAGTCGAGGTCTTCTGCTGCGTAGCTTTGATGACGTCAGTGCTGACGATGTCATGACATCAGTTGCCCGCGTGAGCGAGTTTGACGGGACGTGACGAGTAGTGGGTCCCACTCCTGACTAAGATTTGACTGGGCGTGCGTAATCTTTTATTTTAACTGCGTCTCCTCGATTTCCACGCATAATGGGAGCAGTGGGGGGACGGTTCGCATTTCCACTCCTCCACGTGTCTAGCACAATGTTTGTCACGTGTCCAGTAGGGTTTTTCTGAGCCGTTGGATTGCATTTTCCAGGGGTTAAGTAGTGGTGCTGCGACGGTAATTTCTCATCTGCTCTCATTCATCCTTTGCTCCCGTCGCCATTGCCGCTACTCCTCTGCTTTCTCTGCGCTTGTTTCCGAGCTACTTCCTTCGGTCACATAGCCGCCGCGCAATGGGGAAGAAGAAGGGAGGTGATGCGCCCGATTCCGCGGCTACCGTTGCTGCGGTGAAGAAGAAAGGCGGCTCCGTCGCTACGGGCACTAGCACCGCCGCCGGCGGGAAGAAGAAGGTCACGGGCACCCACGTCACGAATGGCGCGTGGCGTCCCTCCATCATCAAGTCATCTGATCTTCGTCTTCTTCGTCAAGACGGAGTGCTGTCCGACGCAGTCGCCGACGCGCGCGTCCCCGGCGGTGAGACAATTCCTTCTCCTCCCGCTGGTTTTCGAGTGATGTTTTTGGCATTCGTCATTCGCGGCCTCTCGTTGCCCCTGCATCCTTTTTTTAGGGGGCTCCTTTGTTTCTACGGGCTTCAGCTCCATCAGCTGTCCCCGAACTCTATCCTCCACATCTCTTGCTTCATCACCCTCTGCGAGTGCTGGCTCAGAATCGAGCCGCACTTCGGCCTCTTCAAGCGCCTCTTCAAGTTGAAGCGCCAATCTGCTTCTGGCTCCTTAGTGTATGATGTAGGTGGTTGCAGAATTCACGTCGACCCATCCGCCACCTATTTCGACATCAAGCTCACAGCGTCCGTCCAAGGGTGGAGGGACACGTGGTTCTACATCCACGATGAGAAGGCTGGCGGGGAGCACTTCGGACTCGCGCCTTTCGATCCGGCGACGCCGTGCACGAGGAGGCGCTCCTGGAAAAATGTAGTCATGCATGGCGAGTCCACGGAGACAGATGTGCTGTACGAGCGTGTCTGCGACCTCGAGAATCGCATCGGCAAAGAGGAGGGAGGCTGCGCCCTCGTTCGCACCTGGCTGTGCCGTCGCGTCCAGCCCCTGCAGGCCAGAGTCCACCCCATGTTTCAGTGGACTGGCGCTGATGATGCCACTCGTGTGTCTGCCAATGGCATGTCCACGAGTGAGGTGGACAAAAAGGTTCGGCTGGTCACCAAGTACACCGTCAAGGATGTGCTCCCAGTGAGCCAGTTGTTCCTCCATTTGATGGTGCTAATCCTCCTCCCGAGGTATAGTTGCGCTACGCAGTAGCTTAGTTTGTCGATTGCTTCTCTGCTATTTACTTGCTTTTTGCTGAATTTGTTGTATGTATGCAGGATTGGGCGGTGTCACCTTGTATGCCCCCTCTTCCTGAGGGGATTATCCCTCGCGAAGCCTTGGAAGAGGACGAGTCGGAGTCGACCGTCCCATCTGATGTGGAGGAGGAAGCCCCTGAGTCCGGTAGTCCGGATACTCGCAAGCGTTCGCGCAGCAAGGATTCCGATGCGTCGTCTCCTTCGACTCCGGAAGGTGCTGGTGCGGAGTCGCCGATCCCTGCCATTCCTGTGAGCGCCGTGGCACCATCCTCTCGCAAGAAGATGCGATTGCCCAAGGAGTCCTCGTCAGAGTCGGGGGAGCCCACTTTTGACTTTGACAAGTTTGATTGGTAAGTTTTCTAGTTTACTTGTTCTTCTCTGTTTTGCCCTTGTTGGCTTGTGTCTGGGTGTGCCCTTTCTTGATGTGGATTTTGTCTTGCAGTCAAGAGGCGTCGTCATCTTCTGGCGACGTCCAATTTTTGAAAGAATCAGCAGTCATGACCTCAAAGGCCAAGAAAGAGGTCGAGCGTGCTCCTTCCCCTCCATTGGCGGCCCACTCCAGGCACAACTCTTCCAATTCTCCTCATGCAGGGGAGCATCAAATGGTTGCCCGGATGACTGCGCACCAAACGACTTCGGAGTCATTGGAGGATCACGTAAGTGTAGGCTTTTCTTATTTTTGATGTTGCAGTCGATGGCTTCTGCTGATCCTTTGTTATGCGATAGCTCCTTGTGAAGGAGGCCGCGCACTTGGCGGAGCAAGTGCTTGCGATGGGCCGCCAGCATGCGATGCTGGAGACGCGTCATCATGTGGTCGAGAGTAAGTGTTTTTCACTTCCTCTTCTTCTCCTTTTTATATGGTCGACTGATAGTCAATCCCTTTTGTTTTGTAGCTGAACATAACGCCCTCCTATGCAACGCCGCCACCATGGAGAAAACCCTTGCCACGGCTGTGAAGGGTCGCGATGAGGATATGCATGCCTCCTTCGCAGCTAGGGAGAAGTTGTTCGAAGAATAGCTTTTCTCGATTGCCAAGGCCCTCTCGGGTACTTTGTTTTGGATATCATTATCCTTCTCTGCTCGACTTTTTGCCGTTGGAGCTGATGCTTTGTCCATGTGTGGATTTATGTACAGATGCTGGCGATTTGAGCTTCGACCCGCAGGCCCTTCGTCGCGATGATGCTCTGGCGGGTGCACTGTCGGCAGTCGAAGACCGCAGCACCGCCGTTCAGGATACGCTCTCCAAGGCCAAGGGCGTTCTCAGTCATCTCCGGGAGGAGCTGATGCCCAAGGCTGAGCTAATCGAGAACATGGATGAGCTGGTGGAGTCACTCGCCGAGGGTGTTCCTTCCAGCTTCAAGAACTCACTCACGCGGCTGGCGCGTCCATGTCACTTGCCATGGTGCAGGCCCACGGAGTCGAGATTGATCCTGCCGCGGTGTCGAAGGCGATGCCTGTTAGCGCGGACGGCCAGCAGGTAGTCTTTGCTCCTTTCGCGACTGCCTGTGATAAATATGGGCCGCAGCTGATAAACACGGTTGCGAAGTATTCTGAGGAGCTGCAACATGCCAAGAAGGCGGCAAAGGCTGCGACATCAGGGGCTGGCGGAAAGTTAGTGGCATCTAACACTGCCACGACTCGATGAAGCCCCCGAAGCCTTCGAAGTCGAAGAAGCCAATCTCTCCTTAGTGACTTTGTGATAGTTAACTAGTTTATGTCCTCTGTTAAGAACATGCCTGCTGGCGAGTGTATCTGCTGATACTTTTGCCGGTCTTGAATGCTCTTGAATCTTTTGTCTTTGTGTTGATTTGGTCATATTATTTGTTTCTACCTTGGCTTGTGGTAGGGTACATCAGGTGATCCTTTGAGGGAAACTCAGGACTCGCCGCCTATTGATGATACTTTGGCACCGCCGCGCTCCAGGGTAGATGAGCTGTCGCTGCATTCGCGACTGCGTGACCGCGTGAAGCAGCTGGAGCGTGAGTTGCCCGTGCTCCACGGTAACGCAGATGTATGGAAGTCAAAGGCGGAGAAAGCCGCCGCCCGAGTGCAGTATCTGCTTGGCGAGGTCACACAGTTGGGCGACAAATTCAAGTGTTAGTTTGCATGCTCTTATCTTTTCCTTATAGTCACTCGCGATGGTGCGCTGTACTTATGCTACTGTTGCTGCTTCGTGTAGTTGTCAGCGCGCGTCATCTGCAGGATGAGAAGGATAGAATTGCCATTCGTATGCATGATCTCACCCAGGAGCAACTTCAAGAGAGTGGATACTTCTGGGTGGATCATGATCGTGCGATTGCGTTGGCGACCCTGCAGGATCGTTCGTCGCGAGTGCTGAACTTTCTGAAGAAGTCACAGTCATGCTTGAAGAACATTTATCGGACGATGTTTCCGCTGGATGTTACTCCATCAAGCCTGCTAGCCCTCCTTGCCAAGTTTCAAGACCTGACCGCAGTTCGCGAGTGCGTGAGGCAACAGTTGGTGGCTGGTGCCAAGGCCGCTCTATCGCTGGTGCAACTGCATAGGCCTGACATAGATGTTGCGGCAATTGCGGCTGGGTCGCCTACGCCACTAGCAGGTTCTACCTGGAATATGGTGCCACACTACCTGGCTGTGGATCGCCCAGCAGAAGAGATCGTCGACTTCTTTGAGGAACAAACCAACGTTCTCTTGCTGTAGTGGTAACTTAGTTTGTATCCTGCACATAAGTGTACCCGTGTTGTGAAGTTCGTATAAATGTTGGATATAATTTATTGTCGAATATGTATAAAGAGCTTTTTTAGCATGAAGTGTGTTGCACTATGCGAGTCCTTTTCGTTAGCCTGGCCATGCTCTTATCTCAGTCCCTTGTCAACCTGTTAGGTGCGTTGCAGCTGGGTTGATGTTGTGTCAAGGGTTTCGATTGATGTGCCAACTACTCAGGATATCGCGTTTTGGTTCGTAGAACAGATGTATATAGGGTGGCGCAGCCCCCGAGTAGATAAATTGGAAAAATAAAGGAGAACATAGAGTTTTGGGGCACTTAGCTTTATTTATTCGAAGGACAGTACGAAGTACAATGTGTGGCTAAGTAGCCTTGGCTGAGTGCCTTATTTGTGATCTAAAAGTAAAAGCAACTAAGGGTAGAAGCGTCGCAGTTGTGCGACGTTCCAAGGGTTGGAGTATGCGACTCCTGTCTCTAAATCTTGAAGGCGATAGGCGCCACCTGGGATTACTTCTGTAATCACGTATGGTCCTTTCCAGGGGGACTCGAGCTTGAGATGTCCCTGCTGCTTCAGTCGCAGGACTAGGTCGCCTTGGACGAAGGATCTAGGGCGTAGCCTCCTACTGTGGTAGATACGCAGGTTCTGCTGGTAGATGATTGATCTTTCTGCGGTGATTTTTCTTGCCTCGTTAAGGAGGTCGACAGAGTCTTCGAGTGCGAGGGATGATTCTTGTTCGCTGTAAGCGACCACGCGCGGCGCCTTGTACCGTACCTCGACGGGTAGCACTGCCTCAGCTCCATGCACCATAAAGAATGTTGTGTATCCCGTGGCACTATTTGGAGTTGTGCGTAGGCTCTAGAGTACGGATTGCAGTTCGTCTAGCCAGCAACCCCCGGCTTGTTCGAGTGGCCGGAGGATTCGCTTCTTGATGCCGCCGCAGACGAGCTCGTTTGCTTTTTCCAATTGTCCGTTGGTCTGTGGATGCGCTACAGAGGCGTAGCTGATGCTGATCCCTAGATTCTCGTAGAATTCTTGGAACTCCTTGGATGTGAAGTTCCTCCCATTGTCGGTGATGATGCTGTGCGGTACTCCGAAGCGGTAGACGATGCATTCGAAGAACTTAATTGCACTGTGTCCTGATTGGTTGGTCACTGGCATGGCCTCAATCCACTTGGTGAACTTATCGACTACGACCAAGAGGTAGACGTAGCCTCCTCGTGAGGACCTTGGGAGTTTGCCGACCATGTCGAGTCCCCATTGCGCGAAGGGCCAGGCCAATGGAATTGGCCGGAGCTCTGCGCTCGGTGCGTGCGGCTTGTCCGCGAATCGTTGGCAAGCATTGCATTTTTGGACGATGTCCTTGTCATCGTGCATGGCCGTAGGCCAATAGAATCCAGCTCGTAGAGCTTTGGCGACGAGGGGACGACTGCCGGCGTGGTGCCCGCAGGTCCCCTCAGATGTCGTGGAGAACAGCTCTTCCATCGGCCGTGGAGACACATCGTTGGAGTACTCATGTGATGTTGCGTTTATACAGTTCGCCGTTGATAACAGCGAATGCCTTGGATCGCCGCGCGATGTGCCGTGCATCAGTCGGATCGTCCGGGAGCCTTTTGCCGAGGAGGTACGTGATGTACGGTTGCGTCCAGGATTTCTCAATCATCATGACGCTCATTGGTCCCTCGAGTCCTGTGTCCAACTCCAAGTCATCGAGTGCCATTGACTCATTGGGCGGCGTAGCCCTCGAGTCCGTTGTTGTGCTTGTTTTCTTCTCTGCGGCCTTTGGCTTGACGGAGCGTTCGCAGATGCGCTCGAGAAATACCCCGGGTGTTATGGGGGTGCAGGTAGAGCCTATGTTGGCGAGTGCGTCCGCCTCTTCATTGCTTTCGCGACCTACGTGTCGGAGCTCGCAACCGTCAAAGTCTCCTTTGAGTGTGTCGTAGAGGTCGCGGTACGCGATCATGTTGTCATTCAGTGTGTCGCACTCATGCATTGTTTGGTTGACGATCAACTTGGAGTCGCCGTATATGATGAGCCTCTTGGCGCCGCAGGCTTTTGCCAACCTCATCCAGTGCAACAGGGCCTCGTATTCAGCTTCATTGTTGGAGGCTGTGAACTGCATTCGCAGGATATACTTCAACTTGTACCCTTGAGGTGATGTCAGTATGACACCTGCGCCTGCTCCGTCCTTCCGCTTGGACCCATCGAAGTGCATTGTCCAGAGGTAGGACATATCTGGTTTGTCCAGGAGCTGGTTCTCCATCCAGTGCACGAGGAAGTCAGGGAGAACTTGCGACTTGATTGCGTCGCGCTTTTCATATGTGATGTCTCGTGGAGACAATTCTATTCCCCAAAGCGTGACTCGTCTCGTGGCGTCGGGGTTATTGAGGATATGTCCCAACGGGGCGTCGTTGACCACCACGATCGGGTGTTCCTAGAAGTAATGGCGCAATCGCTGGATGGTCATGAAGAAACAGTACGATAGTTTCTGGTAGTGTGGGTACCGCTGTTTTGTTGGCGTGAGGACCTCGCTGAGGTAGTATACTGGGCGTTGTACCCCGTGGACCTTGTTTTCCTCGGCTCGCTCGACGACGAGCACTGTGCTGACCACCTGGTTGGTGGCAGAGATATATAGCAACAGTGGTTCCCTTTCTCGTGGGGTCACCAGTACTGGCGAAGTGGATAGCAGGCGCTTGAGGTCTTCAAATGCTTCTTGCGCTTCCTTGGTCCACTTGAATTCTTCAGCTTTGCGGAGGAGTTGGTAGAAGGGCAACGCCTTTTCACCCATCCGACTGATGAATCGACTGAGGGCCGCGATTTGCCCAGCCAGCTGCTGAATGCCCCTTATGTTTTTCGGCTTCTCCATGGCTAGTATGGCTTTTATTTTCTTCGGGTTTGCCTCGATTCCCCTCGCGAAGATGAGGTATGATACATTGAAAATGTATCTATAAATTTTGATGTTCCATGCTTGGTTTTATCCACTTTCTTGTGTTTTGTTCCAACTTTGGAGTACTTTTCTTATGATTTTTTGGACTAACCTATTAACAAGAGCCACAGTGCCAGCTGCCTGTTTTCTGCTATTTTTGGTTCCAGGAAAGTCAAAAAATAAATATTCTCGGAATTGGACGGGACAAAAGCCAAAGTGCCTATTTTTCTGGATGCCATCAAGTGCCAGAATACGAGACGGAGAGGGGCCAGGGGGCCACCACACCACCTGGCCATGCGGCCAGGCCTGGCCCGTGCCAGGGGGTGGTGTGGCCGCTCCTGACACCCCCTCGGCCTCTCCTTCTGCCTATATATTTCCCTCGTGACGAAAACTCCAAGGGCCCGATCAAAAAAATCCACGAAAGAGTCTGTAGCTGCCTACATATCCATCCCTAGATCGGGAGGGATCTGAAGCTCTTCCCGGCACCCTGCCGGAGAGGGGAATTCACCCTGGAGGCCTTCTTCATCACCATGCAAGCCTCCGGTGTGATGCGTGAGTAGTTCATCCTTGGACTACAGATCCATGGAGTAGCTAGATGGCTGGTTCTCCTCCTTTGTGCTTTCATGTTTAGATCTTGTGAGCTCCGTTCATGATCAAGATCATCTATTTGTAATTCTGCATGTTGTGTTTGCGGGGATCCGATGGATATTGAGATGCTATTTCAGATTGATTATTGATTCTATCATGTCTTTGTTATTTGTGATCTTGCATGCTTTCCGTTGTTAGTAGCTATCTTCGCCAAGTAGATGCTAGCAACTCCAAGAGTTAGTATTTATGCTCGATAGTGGGTTAATGCCTCCAGTAATCTGGGGAAGTGACAGAAATCCCTAAGGTACTAGATGTGCTGTTGCTACTAGGGAGAAAACAACAATCCTTTGTTCATAGAACAATCGTATTGTTTACTTTACACGTAGTTCGTAAAGCAATAATCTGTTGCTTGCAACTTAATACTGGAGGGGGTTCGGATGATAACCTGAAGGTGGATTATTAGTCATAGATGCAGTTGGATGGTGGTCTATGTATAATGTTGTAATGCCCAATCAAGTCTCAAAGGAGTCAAGATGATTAGTATATGCATGTATTGCTTTCTTAGTGTTTGTCAATTGCCCCTCTGTAATTTGTTCACCCAGCATGTTATCTATCTTAAGGAGAGCCACCTCTAGTGAACTATGGATCCCGGTCCTTTTCTTTACATACAGTCTACAACTGTTTACTTCTTTGTGTTTACTTTCTGCAAACTATTACTTCTTTCCATTCGATACGTTTAATCCTTTGTTTTCCGCAAAACACGGTGAGATTGATAACCTCATCGCAAGTTGGGGACAAAGTTCTGTGGTTGTGTTGTGCAGGTCTCCACGTTGCTACTAGCACCGGTAGTGCTCCCTGCCAAAGCTCAGCTAGTAACACCTTTGGGGTGTTTCCTTGCTCCTACTGGTTCGATTAAACCTTGGTTTCATACTGCGGGAAACTTGCTACTGTGCTCATGATACCTTCCTCTCGGGGTTCCCAACGAGCTCTACATCAACACCGCCATCAAGCATTTTTTCTGGGCGCCGTGCATTGAGCCATCAAGCGATTTTCTGGCGCCGGTGCCAGGGAGTCAAGGACATCTTCACAAGGGGAGTCCCTCATAACCAATCTCTTTACTTTGTTGTTTTTGTTTTGCTTAGTTTTCTTTTTGCTTTGTTTGCTTGTTTTGTTATCAAAAAGCACAAAAAAAAATTAGTTTTACAAGGTTGCTTTCTTATTTGAAAACCCAAAAAAATGAGTACCCTTGAAAACACAAAGTTGTGTGACTTCACTTGCACCAACAACAATGATTTTATGAGCACACCTATTGCTCCACCTGTGGCTGAAAATACTTTCTTTGAGATAAAACCTGCTTTGCTCAATCTTTTTATGAGAGAACAATTTTCTGGTATTGGTAATGAAGATGCTGTTCCCATCTAAATAACTTTGTTGAACTTTGTGAGATGCAAAAGCATAGGGATATAGATGGTGATATTATTAAGCTGAAATTGTTTCATTTCTCTTTGAGTGGAAAAGCTAAAGAATGGTTGAATTCCTTAACTAGGAATAGTATTGATTCTTGGACTAAGTGCAAAGATGCTTTTATTGGAAAATACTATCCTCCTGCTAAGATTATATCCACGAGAAGTGAAATAATGAAGTTTAAACAACTTGATAATGAGCATGTTGCTCAAGCTTGGGAAAGAATGAAATCTTTGGTAAAGAATTGTCCCACTCATGGACTGACTGCTTGGATGATCATCCAAACTTTTTATGCAGGATTGAACTATTGTTCAAGGAACCTATTGGATTCTGCTGCTAGAGGTACCTTTATGATCATCACTTTGGGTGCTGCAACAAAACTTTTGGACAATATGATGGTTAATTATTCTGAATGGCATACTGAGAGAGCTCCACAAGGTAAGAAGGTAAATTCTGTTGAGGAAACCTCCTCCTTGAGTGATAAAATTGATATTATTATGTCTATGTTTGTTAATGGGAAAGCCCATATTGATCTAAATAATGTTCCTTTAGCCTCTTTGGTTGCTCAAGAAGAGCAAGTTGATGTGAACTTCATAAGAAATAGCAATTTTGGCAACAATGTTTATGGTAATAATTCTTATAGGAACAATTTTGGTAACAACAATTATAAGCCATACCCTCCCAACAATGGTAATGCTTATGGAAATTCTTACAACAATAATAAGAGTGCTCCCTCTGAACTTGAAGTTATGCTTAAAGAATTTATTAGTAAACAAACTGCTTTCAATAAAACTATTGAGGAAAAACTCTCTAATGCTGAAAGAAATATAGCATCTTTAGTTGAAGCTCAATCTACTTTGAATAAAATGGCTGCTAAACCTGAAACTAATGACAATCCCTTTGCAGCTACTAATGCCATACAAGTAAGAATTTATGAAAATGTTAGACTATTAGCTGAATTACATGCTAAGTGGGAAAGAGAAGATGAAATTGCTAGAAACATTAGTGTTTATACTATTACCACCACTAGTGTTGAGGCTAGTAATAGTTCTATTACTTTAGATGATAAATTTGATTTTGATCTTGATGGTTGCAATATCTCTGAAGTTATTAAGTTCCTACAAAATCTTGCTAGAAGTCCTAATGCTAGTGCTATGAACATGGCCTTTACAAAACACATTACTGATGCTCTCATAAAGATTAAAGAAGAAAAGATGAAACATAAAGCTTCTATTCCTATAAAACAAGAGGATGGTTGGGAACCCATCATTAATATGAAAGTGAATGACTTTGATTTCAAAGATTTATGTGATCTTGATAGTAGTGTTTCTATTATGCCTAGAAGGATTTATGATATGCTTGATTTGCCTCCTCTTGAAGATTGCTATTTGAATGTCCCACTTGATGATAATGTTAAAAAGAAACTCATGGGGAGTCTTAATTATGTTCTTATTATGGTTAACAATTCCTATGTCCTCGTTGATTTCTATGTTTTGGATGTTGAATACAATGCTTCTTGTCCTATTACTTTGGGAAGACCTTTTCTTAGAACTGTTGGTGCCATCATTGATATGAAAGAAGGCACCATTAAATATCAACTCCCACTCAAGAAAGGTATAGAACACTTCCCTAAAAATAGAGAAAAGAATTCTTTTGCTTCTCCTATGAAAACAAAATTTGGTCTTAGTGCTTCTTCATTTGAGAACACTTGATTCTTTCTTTGCTTCTTATGCCTAACTTAATGGCGTTAAAGAAAAGTACATATTGGGAGATAACCCAAAAGTTTTAGAAGAGTCTTGGAAGTTATTACCTCTGTAATAACCTCTCCTTATCCTTTTTATTTGCTTTTTGTGCCAAGAGTAACCTCTAATGAGAGAGAAGTAATGATTGGGAAAGTTGCTGTCCCGAAACAGATTTTTGTGCTTCACCGTAAAAATTTATGAGAGAGCTCTGTATGTCGGATTGAGCTGTAATTTTTTGTGCTTCTGACCCAGGCTGTTATCTAACTTTAGTTAGTTCAACACTTTTTGATTTGAGCAACATAAGGTCTTAGAAAAAATTCGTCTTTACCTACTGGTCTGTTTTCACAGATTTCTGCCATTTTCTGCATTTGCTTCTTGTTGGTTCCTTTTTGAGTTCTTTTGGGGAATTGAGATTTTTGAGGGAAGTGCTACAGTATCTAGTGTTCTAATGGAAGTTTATTTGGTGTTATAACTGAACCTTAAGACTTATTTATCTTAAGTGCACTAATGTTGCTAATAAAGATTGTGTGAAGTTTTGTATGAAGGAAAAATTTCAGGTGTATGGAAGGAATGAGTAATGAGACGAAGAATGGACTAAAGATCAAGCTTGGGATGCCACGCGTGTCATCCCAAGAAATATCCAAGAAGTACAAGCATCAAAGATTGGGGATGCCCAAGGCATCCCCTTCTTCATCAATAAAAATCCCAGGTTTCTTCCAAACGCTTTATTTTTATTGTTTCATGCACAGTTGTGTTTTTCTTGGAGCGTCTTCTTTTTCGTTCTCGTTTTGGTTTTGGTTTTCTTTTTTTTGCTTAGTTTGCTAAATAAATTGGTTGGACCCCCTCTTTCTTGCATTGTTTTGCAAATAGTTTGGTTTGGTTTGGAAAAGAGTAGGAAAGTTCATGCTTATGTGGTAAAAAGAGCTCGTTTTTGACTATGGCATATGCTTTGTCATGCCATGCTTGATATTGTTTTGGCTTTATGCTTAGTATTCTTTGCTGTAGCATGACTTGTTATAAACAATTGAGATTGCTTAATGTTCCTTGGATGAATCATGCGTTTTTTAGCATATTAAAGCATAGTATAGTGGTATTCTCCTTTGATGCTTTATTTGGGTTGACTTGGCACATGCTCACACCATGTTATGACTATCCCAAGTCACCATAGCCTTTATGATCCTTTAGTTTTCAACTTGTAGTATCACTTTATGCTTTGATCAATGATGTTTTGTCGCTCTACCTGATTATGGCCACTATTGCTCTCTTAGTTTGTCGCTCCCAGTCTTTTGCTAGCCTCCACAACAAAGTATGAGTTCCACTCATGCATCCAACTCCCTAAACCAAGTTATTCCAAAGAGTCCACCATACCTACCTACTATCTTATGCTATTCCAAGTATATTCATGCTTTTGTTTACCTTCCAAATTAAACTTGTTATGAGAAAACTAGTGATTAAAGCTCTCACGAACTTGATGGCACACTTTACTTTTTTGCATCTAATAAACTTGAACCACTGGGTCCTTCTTTGTTGCGTATATGCTTGCTCTTTATAAGTTGAAATTAGCAGAACCATGTACCAAGGGGAACGCTTTCAACATTGCACTTGTACTTTGTACCCCGTTGATATCATGTTCTTTTGCTTACAGATCTCGGCGGTTCTTAATGATACACACGTACTTAATGATACCTTGTCATTTTGATTATGGGAAAGCTCCCGTATCATGTGCAAGGGGTACCCCGTTGGCGGTTCTTAATGATACACACGTACTTACAATGACAAGAGCTTACTCGTGACTGAAGTTGAGTAGCATGAGGATCAGTCTTCGTAATTAAGGGGCATGAGATTTCGGTTTATAACTTATCAAGCATATCCTCTTAGTTGTGTCACTTTAACCTTAATCACTTCAAGATGCTTATGATAGGGGCAATGAGAGATGAAAGCTATAAGTACCATAATTTTTGGAAGCTCTTTATGAGACTTGAATCCCTACTTCCTTTTACAAAGGATTTTCTTCTACCATTACATTGAGTCTCCACCTTCTATCTTTATGCACCTACTTTGAGAGCATAGTGGCCATTCTTAGTTCTATGTGCATTGTCCCAAGACTAGTTGATTGATGCATACTTTGATATTGCTTTTTTTAAACTATTGTATCTAGTCACTCTTATGAACTTTGAAGGTGTCCTATGCATTTATATTTGCTACTCTATTGAGGGACAAGCTGAATACTATTATGCTATGTTTTCTTTATGTGAAACAAACAAACGTCTTGCAAAGCATTGTTATTCATGAATCTTTTGTTTGTGTCGTTTCATGTTGCATCATAGTTTCTTTGCTTATTGCTAGAACTTTGTCTTTCATGCTATGATTGAAGTACTATGATCCCAGCTTTGAATGTTTTGCAAATACCTTGATCAAGTCTTTGATGGTGCATGTCACCTCAAAAATTATTCTTTCTTTTTATCACTTACCTACTCGAGGAAGAGCAGGAGTTAAGCTTGGGGATGTTGATACATTACAAATGTATCTATAATTTTTGATGTTCCATGCTTGGTTTTATCCACTTTCTTGTGTTTTCTTCCAACTTTGGAGTACTTTTCTTATGATTTCTTGGACTAACCTATTAACAAGAGCCACAGTGCCAGCTGCCTGTTTTGTGCTGTTTTTGGTTCTAGGAAAGTCATAAAAAGAATATTCTCGGAATTGGACGAGACAAAAGCCAAAGTGCCTATTTTTCCGGATGTCATCAAGTGCCAGAATACGAGACAAAGAGGGGCCAGGGGGCCACCACATCACCTGGCCGTGCGGCCAGGCCTAGACCGTGCCAGGGGATGGTGTGGCCGCTCCTGGCACCCCCTCAGCCTGTCCTTCCGCCTATATATTGCCCTCGGGACGAAAACCCTAAGGGCTCGATCAAAAAAATCCACGAAAGAGTATGAGCCGCAGTCATCTCCATCCTTAGATCGGGAGGGATCTGAAGCTCTTCCCGGCACCATGCTGGAGAGGGGAATTCACCCTGGAGGCCTTCTTCATCACCATGCAAGCCTCCGGTGTGATGCGTGAGTAGTTCATCCTTGGACTACGGATCCATGTAGTAGCTAGATGGATGGTTCTCCTCCTTTGTGCTTTCATGTTTAGATCTTGTGAGCTCCGTTCATGATCAAGATCATCTATTTGTAATTCTGCATGTTGTGTTTGCGGGGATCCGATGGATATTGAGATGCTATTTTAGATTGATTATTGATTCTAACATGTCTTTGTTATTTGTGATCTTGCATGCTTTCTGTTGTTAGTAGCTATCTTGGCCAAGTAGCTGCTAGCAACTCCAAGAGTTAGTATTTATGCTCGATAGTGGGTTCATGCCTCTAGTAATCTGGGGAAGTGACAGAAATCTCTAAGGTACTAGATGTCCTATTGCTACTAGGGAGAAAACAACAATCCTTTGTTCATAGAACAATCGTATTGTTTACTTTACACGCAGTTCATAAAGCAATAATCTGTTGCTTGCAACTTAATACTGGAGGGGGTTCGGATGATAACCTGAAGGTGGATTATTTGTCATAGATGCAGTTGGATGGCGGTCTATGTATAATGTTGTAATGCCCAATCAAGTCTCAAAGGAGTCAAGATGATTAGTATATGCATGTATTGCTTTCTTGGTGTTTGTGAATTGCCCCGCTGTAATTTGTTCACCCAACATGTTATCTATCTTAAGGAGAGCCACCTCTAGTGAACTATGGATCCCGGTCCTTTTCTTTACATAGAGTCTACAACTGTTTACTTCTTTGTGTGTACTTTCTGCAAACTATTACTTCTTTCCATTCGATACGTTCAATCCTTTGTTTTCCGCAAAACACGGTGAGATTGACAACCTCATCGCAAGTTGGGGACAAAGTTCTGTACTTGTGTTGTGCAGGTTTCCACGTTGCTACTAGCACCAGTAGTGCGCCCTGCCAAAGCTCAGCTAGTAACACCTTTGGGGTGTTTCCTTGCTCCTACTGGTTCGATTAAACCTTGGTTTCATACTGAGGGAAACTTGCTGCGGTGCTCATCATACCATCCTCTTGGGGTTCCCAACGAGCTCTACATCAACACCGCCATCAAGCATTTTTTTGGGCGCCGTGCATTGAGCCATCTAGCCAGTTGTTCCCTCTCACGGAGAACTGAATCCTCCCGGAAGTTGGTGCTTCGATGCTTCCCCGAAGATCCGAGGTGACTAGCCACTGTAGGTCTCCTCCTGGGGGTCCTGGAAGTTGAGCTCCAAGAAACTCCGGATGTGGGCGTCCCAGTAACTCCGACAGTGAATCCAGATCCCTCTCGAAGATCAGCTGACCTCCGTTTCCCAATTGGTAAAACTTGCTGAACCGAGTCTCCATCTACAAGAATTAAGGATGAGGAAGTTAGTGAAGTGATCAAGTGTGTCAAATTTTAAGTAGTAATGTAAGAATTTTGAGGAACATGTATTTTTGAGAAAGAATGAGTTCACAAGGGTAAGAGGGGAAATAGTTTTTCATAAATACTCACTTTGGTTTTGAAGCTAAATTTGTGGTTTGGACGTCCATTCTAACTAGGGTCTCCTATGGTCAGGATGGCTCTGATACCAACTTGTCAACACCCAGATTTTTAATCCGAGATGCCCGTTATGCCATACCTCGCAATCCCAGGATTACCATTTTGGCGAGACATAAGGGATTGGATATCACAGTACATCATCCATTACAAACCATACATAAGGTTTTACACAAATAAGGACCTCATGATCCAGTCTTAATACAACAAGCAGCGGAAATAAAAGATAAGCGTAGCGGTGGGGTCCATCTTCAGGGGCACATGCAATGCTGACGAAGGCAGATAGTCCTAGTTATCATAGCCGTCCTGCTGACCATCATCTTGATAATCTCCTTCATAGTCTGGCCATGATAATAGCCAGGGACAAAAGCCATGAGTACTCTTTAAGTACTCGCAAACTACTTCTAACAAGAAGTATAATTCTAAGTTAAAGTGCTGAATCTAAGTTAACTATCAAGTTAAGTTTGAAACCTAAGCTGAGTTTATAAGCCAAGAAAGATAAAGTAAAGTTCTAGAATCACTTAAGTTGGGAAGCTATTATCATCAACACAACCCTGTTGTGGTCAAGTCAAAGTTCATCATTCATTTGAAGTTATTTAGAAAACATCTGACAACGAAACAGTATGGCCATTCCATCTGTCCATAACCGCAGACGCGGCTATTCGAATAGTTTGACACTCTTCAGAGGTGGTACACTTTCACCACAAGATTCGATACATCTGTCAAGGATGACCCTGAATCATCATACTTAGTATGCAGATAATCAAACATAACCTTCCCTTTACACACCCTAGTATAAGCACCTCTCCTATGAGCATGGCCTCCCAACCACGACCATCAGTCATCTTGGGCACTGAATAGGTGGACAACATTGAGAGGTAGCCTCAGCTCAAACCTCTCCCATGAGGGAACTAATACTAATGCATATAAATTTCCAGCTAAGCCTTACCCAATTCAGGTAGTGTGGTTATACGGTAAATTTGGAATGGTATCGCATCCAAATGCAACCATCGGTTTTATAAAAGGGTTAAAGCTCATGCCTCATCATTTTCATCATCATAAACCAGTTGTGTCTCTCAACACATGTCAAAACATCTCAATAGAATGACCCATCATTCCAAGGTTTTCACAATTCATTTTCACCAAGTGCTCCCATCTAAAGTGACTCAAGTTTTTGATCTACTCTTAAATACTAAGTTAAGAGTGTTCACTAAAGGGGAAAGATGGGATCAATATCATGCCATAGAATGACATCTAAAGGTTTTGGTCAAGTTTTACACTTTTTATGCTACCTTCAAAATAAGTAAGGAACTTTGTATACTAAGGGGAGTAAAACTTGTAAGTAAGGCTTGGGGTACTAATAGTTAAAAATGGGTGTGATTAAAGCATGCCTAAAGCATCCTTGCTCATTCATATAGCTTAATTCTAGCTTGCTAACAATAGCTTGCCTTGGTTGGTGCAGTGGTTGAAGTTTTCTTCTTCTTCTTCTTCTTGGTAGAACTCCTCCTCCTCGAAAGCTTGGTCGATACTAGCGTCTATAAATACATAGGGAGTGCAAAATCACTAAACAATACTTAACTAGGCTAAGTAACATTCCAAAACACACATTTGATGACCTATTATCATCACAAACATCACAAGTTTAATTTCAATAGTTTCATCCTTTCTACTTTAGAAAAGTAATTTCTAATCATTGAAATATTAACTAAAATTTAACATTCACCAACAAAATCTGGGATCATGTGGACACATGTCCTCACCACATATTCTAACATGTGGGAATGAGATTTAAGGGTTGGATCAATATTACTTTAGTTTAAGTTTATTATTTAATGATTTAAAGTGACTAGAAATGCCTATATAGCATTATTTTGGTACTCGTCCAAAGTCACTGCCCTGTAAACCTTAATATTATTACATATTTAGATAGATATGATGAAATGTGACTTTTGAGATTTGGAATCAACTCAAAATCTAACTTGGTTGATTTTATAAAAATGTTGCAAGTTGCAAAAGCTTCTATCTTCTTTTTTTATTAGGAGAGATCTATAACTCTAATTGAATTAAATCCAACGGGCTTGGAAAGATCATCTTAATACCTTTCAGGCAAAATTGGATTCATGCAATTTGGATTTCTAAAACTCTCTGAATTGATTTTCAAACTAGTGGATAGAAACTAGATTCAACTAAAAAGAAAAATCCAGATTTGAATCGATGGGCTAGCACGGGAAAAGGAATGGGCCGGCCCAGTGGCGCTCCGCAGCGCGGGGCTCAGCTGGCAGGGGGTCCCACGTGTCAGCGACACTTAAAACGCTAAACGGTACGCGCACTGTGGGCCGTAGGATTAGAAGCGAGATCAACGGTTGAGGGTCATCGTCGACGACAAACAGGTCGCTGGCGAGCTCGAACCCTAGCAGCTCGGTGGGGGTCTACTGGGGGCGTATCAGGGCTCCAGTGGGGTCGGCAAGGCGGGGAAACGACGTGGAAGATGAGGCGCGGTTGCGGTGGAACTTGGGGTGGTCGCAATCAACGGCGCCCTTCTCCTCCTGCCGTGGCTGCTCCGGCTCCAATTCCGGCGAGCTGCTGCTCCATTTGCTCCGGCTAGAGGTGGGTGAGGTTCAAAGAGGTGAGGGGAGTGGAATGGTGTGGAGAGAAGAGGCTGGGGAGGGCTCCTTTTATAGGCCCGACGGTGAGACCGAGCGGGATGGGCAGGCGACTCCGGCGACAAGGCTACGGCGGGGTAGAGGCATGGCTAGGGGTGGCGATCGACAGGCGGTCTCCTGGCGGTGCTCTAGGAATTGAATGCGGCCGTAGGGGCGGTGGCACGCGGTCTGCGCGAGGTGGCGCTCTGAGAGGCAGAGGCGGCGGTGTCCACGGTGAGCGGTGGCTGTGAGGCTTTGGGCGGCGAACGGGGATGTTTAGGGTGTTCTCCAGGCGAGGTGGAGCGACGGGCGCGGGCTGGTGCGCGCGAGCGGGGACAGGGCGCGCTCTGGGGGCGGCACTGGCATGGTGCGGTGGCACTGGGCGCGGTTTGTGCTCGGTGGTCCACTGCTGCTCTGGGCTCGGGCAAGGGACAAGGGGTGGCGGTGAGCTCCTGGCTACCTCCTAGACATGGCGAGAGAGGGGGAGATGGTCTGCTGCGGTGGGGCAAAGTTTGGCCGACGACCATGCCCTTGGGTTGACATGGCAAGAGGGTTAGGGACAAGGGAGAGGGGTGTTAGGGGTTTGGTTAGACTAGGAGGGAACAGAGGAGATAAATGTAGATCATTTGGGGGCAAAACCCTGTTCAAAACAGTGAGCTAGGATTAAGGTGGAAATTATGCATGCCAAGTGTTTGATGAAATGGCCACATGAAAGAAAGTTTTGAATTTTGGTTTCAAAATTTTTGAGTGATCTCCACTAGTGATAGGTAGTCTCTGGTTGCAAGTGTTTTTAAAATGGAGCTCAAATAGATGGTTTTTGAAATAGGGGTGATCTATGCATATGCATTAGATTCAATTTTAAACTGCCATTTAAAATAGTTAACGGAATGATTTTAGCAGATCAAAAGGTGGGCCTTGGTACCTCATTATGTGTACTAGCAAGGGGTGCAAAGATCAAGAACTGTTTCTGTTAAGAATTGAGTACTAGGAATAGCCAAATTAGGCATGAGAGCTAAATTTTCCAAAATGACCATTCCTTCATTTTAATTCTTTTTGATTTGATTTTCTTGAGGAAAAGTTTGGGAATGATGTATACGATGTTTAAAACACCTAAGAAACATTTTACAAGAATTGGATCAATCAATCATGGCAATTCAAACAACTCCTATTCTAAATGCATACACATATGAATGCTTTCATTTTAAATTTGGAAAAGTTTTTGTTAGCCCTATTTTTGGATGATTTGATCTTGATAACCTTGGATTAAAGTTTTGGGATGTTACAAACCTTCCCCCCTTAAACAAAATATCGTCCCGAGATTTACAAAGAAAACAAGGAACTAAAGAGGTCTGGGAACTCTGTTCTAATGTAATCTTTGCGTTCCCAAGTAGCTTCCTCCTCGGTATGGTTGCTCCACTGAATCTTGAGAAACTTGATACTCCTGGTCCTGGTGGTTCTGTAGGCTTCTTCTAAGATACAGATGGGTACTTCCCGATAGGTCAGGTCATTGTTGATTTCCACAGCTCTGTGATTGATATTCTTGAAAACTTCAGTCTTCTCAGGCACTTCCAAGCATTTGCAAAGTAACGAGATATGGAACACATTGTGGATGGCTGACATCTCTTCAGGTAGTTCCAGTTGATACGATACTTCTCCTCGGCGGTTCAAAATCTTGAAAGGTCCGATATATCTGGGAGCTAACTTTCCTTTCAGACTAAAGCGTTGAGTTCCCTTCAATGGTGAAACCTTGAGATATACGAAATCTCCGACATTGAAAGTCAGGTCTCTCCTTCTCTTGTCAGCATAGCTCTTCTGTCTGGATTGGGCGGTCTTGAGGTGCTCACGGACTTTGTGAACTTTCTCTTCTGCTTCTCGGAGAATGTCGGGTCCAAAGATCTGACTCTCTCCTACTTGCGACCAATTCAAAGGGGTACGACACTTTCTTCCGTATAGGAATTCAAATGGTGCCATCTGCAAACTAGCCTGATAACTGTTGTTATATGAGAATTCTGAGAAAGGCAGGCGGTCTTCCCATTTTGATCCGTATTCCAACACACAAGCTCTAAGCATATCCTCTAGGATCTGGTTGACTCTCTCAGTCTATCCATCTGTTTGCGGGTGATAAGCGGTACTGAAGTTCAACTTGGTTCCTAAACCTTCCTGAACTTTCTGCCAAAATCTTGAGGTAAACTGGGTTCCTCGATCTGATACGATGGTCTTGGGAAGACTAACAATCCTAGCAATGTATAGCTCTGCTAGCTTTGCACTCTGGTAGGTTGTCTTGAAAGGTATAAAGTGGGCTACCTTGGACAGTCTATCAACAATGACCCAGATTGAGTCATTTCCCCTACTAGAAGTAGGTAAACCGGTGATAAAGTCCACTCCGATGGAATCCCATTTCCATTCCGGAATCTGCAATGGTTGCAATAGTCCTGCAGGTCTCTGATGCTCTTCTTTGACTCCTTGACAGATGTCACATTTGGCGATGTAGCTTCCGATCTCTCTCTTCATCTTGTGCCACCAAAATTGCTCTTTCAAATCCTAATACATCTTTGTTCCTCCGAGGTGGATAGAATAAAGAGTATCATGAGCCTCCTTCATGATAATTTCCTTCAGCTTCGAATCTGCTGGCACACAGATACGCCCTTTGTACCACAGTACTCCTTCTTCGTCTTCGGTGAATCTAGGTACCTTTCCTGTACCAATATGACGTTTGATTCCGTCGATACTTTCATTTCCCTTCTGGGCTTCCTTGATTTGGCTAATCAAAGTGGGTTGAAGTTCAATGCTAGCTAGGAATCCTTTGCTAACTAACTCAGTCCTGAACTTCTCCAACTCCTCGTACAAACTTGGTTGCTTCTCTTTGATCATGGTGTTAAGAATACACGGCAATCTGCTAAGAGCATCCGCTACCACATTGGCTTTGCCGGGGTGATAGTGAATGTCAAGGTCATAATCCTTGATTAACTCTATCCATCTTCTTTGCCTCATATTCAGCTCCTTCTGAGTGAAGATATACTTCAAGCTCTTATGATCTGAGTAAATCTCACAGTGATTACCCATCAAATAATGACGCCATGTCTTCAATGCTAGAACCACGGCTGCTAGCTCAAGGTCATGGGTCGGATAGTTCTGCTCATGTTGCTTCAATTGTCGAGACAGATACGCGATGACTTTGCCTTCTTGCATCAATACACATCCTAGGCCAATCTTGGATGCATCACAATACTCATCAAACGGCTTCTTGATGTCTGGCATGATCAAAATTGGGGCTGATATCAATCTCTTCTTCAGCTCTTGGAAACTGGCTTCACACTTGTCTGTCCATTCAAACCTCTTGTCCTTCTTCAACAATTGGGTCATTGGTCGGGCTATGCTCGAGAATCCTTCTACGAACTTGCGGTAATATCCCGCTAATCCGAGAAATGAACGAACTTGGGTTTGATTGGTTGGGGCTTCCCATTCTTTGACATCTTTGATATTGGTGGTATCAACAGAGACTCCTCCGGCAGAAACAATATGTCCTAGGAATCCTACTTCTTCCAGCCAAAACTCACACTTGCTGAACTTGGCATATAACTGATGCTCTCTCAGGGTTTCTAGGATGATTCTCAGATGTTGCTCATGCTCTTCTTCTGACTTGGAGTAGATAAGGATGTCGTCGATAAACACAACTACATACTTATCTAGGAAATTCATAAAGATCTTATTCATGAGATTCATGAAATAAGCAGGCGCATTGGTTAATCCAAAAGACATAACCGTATACTCGTATAAACCATAGCGAGTAGTAAAGGCGGTCTTCGGAATATCCGTTGCACGAATCTTAAGTTGGCGATAACCAGTCCTAAGATCAATCTTTGAGAATACCTGAGCTCCGGTCAACTGATCAAATAGGTCCTCTATCAAGGGGTACTTGTTCTTGATGGTGACGTCATTCAACTTTCTATAATCTGTACACAGACGATTGCCTCCATCTTTCTTATCGACGAATAACACTGGTGATCTCCATGGCGATGCGCTTGGCTAAATCAAGCCTGTTGCTAACATGGCATCCAACTGCTTCTTCAGTTCCACTAACTCTGCGGGGTTCATGGTATAGGGTCTCTGGGATATAGGTCCGGTTCCAGGGATTAGTTCGATAATGAACTCAATATCCCTATCCGGGGGCATACCTGGCAATTCATCTGGGAATACGTCGGGGTATTCACAGACTACTCTGACTTGGTCTATGGTGGGCAGGGCTACACTCTTGTTGCACTTGAATTGATGGGGTAAGGTTTTAGAGATATGCTCTACTGTTACTCCAGAACTACTGGTCATGGTGATGGCTTTCTTAGCACAGTCTATCAGTCCTTTATGCCTTGACATCCAGTACATACCTAGTACTACTTCCAATCCTTTGGTTCCAAGTACAATTAGGTTGGCATAAAAATCTATCCCATGTATCCTGATAGGTACAGCTTTGCAAATTTTTCTAGCTTTTGTTGTTGAACCAGGGATTTGAACTATCATGACATGCTTCAGGTTGGTTGGGTGAATCTTACTAGTGCATACAAATTCTTCGGTGACAAAAGAATGCGATGCTCCAGAATCAAACAATAATCTTGCTAAAACTGAGTTGACAGAAAACATACCCAGCACTACATTTGGCGCTTCCTGGGCTTCTTCTGCATTCATGTGGAAGAGACGACCGTTGCGGTTGTGCGGGTTCCCTGGGGCAAATCTTCTTCCTGGTTGAACACGACGCTGCTGCTGAGCTGGGGCATTCACAGGGGCATTGGCGGTAGTCTTCTTGGGACACTCATTGGAGTAGTGACCCTTCACTCCACACTCGAAGCAAGTGATCTGGGACTTGTCCTTGACAGCAACAGGCACAGCATTGCTACCAGTTCTGGGTGCAGTGTTGTTGTTGCTCTTGGGAGGGGCACGGTTGAAATTGTTGGCATTACCGGAGTTGTGATTGTTTCCTCCGGACTTCACATTACCTCCGCTACGGTTGGGGTAGCTTGGGCGAGAATTTGGGGGTCGGTTGTTCCTTGGTGCATCTCCTGGTGAGGGGTTGGGATGGTACTTTTGGTGACTACTGGATCCAGACTGCTGCATCATACGACGCTTGCGGTTGTCGTTTGCCTGGTTAATCTTCCCTTCCATCTGAATGGCAGAGTTGACTAGCTCTTCGAGATCATCAAAATGGATGTTGACGAGGACAGTCTGCATCTCATCATGCAGTCCGTTTAAGAATCTCTCCTTCTTCTTAGCCTCCGTGTTGATCTCATCCGGTGCATATCTGGCAAGTGACAAGAATCTGTCACGGTACTCTTCAACATCCATTCTTCCTTGCTTCAATTCGCGGAATTCATCTCTCATCCTGTTGACAAGACCTTGCGGCACGTGGGTGCGGCTGAACTTGACCTTGAATGCTTCCCAGGTCATCACCTGGCCATGGTTCATATTGCGGATGCTATGCCACCAAGCTCTTGCATCTCCCGCCAGATAGTGGGTGGCGAAGAGAACTTTCTCATTCTCATCAACTCTGGCAACCTCTAAGTTGTTTTCCATGGTCTGTAACCAGTCATCAGCATCTAATGGGTTTTCAGATTGGTTAAAGATTGGGGGATTGGTGTTCTGAACGTTTTTGAGTTTGAATCCTTGGTGATCCTGATTTCCATGTCCTTGGTTGTTGAGAGCCATTTGGGCGATCTGCTGCAATGTTGCTAAGTTGGCTTGACGCTCGGCCCTGCTTGCTTCACGGTCCGCGATGAGATTCTGCAAGATCTGCAGCATTGGGTCCTGCGACGAGCTGCTCCCTCCTTGGTTTCCACGAGTCATCTGAAGATTGAGATAGATATAGGGGTAAGAGGGAAATTCTAAGGTTCATGGTTTTGGGTTTTCAAAGCTAAAACATTGAGTTATACTCAGGTTTTTCAACTAACTTCATTTTCATTCATGCAAGCAAGCACACGATACAACACACACCACAACAAGCAAAGGGGAAAACAGATGGTTTGAAGAACCATTCTGCAAGCTACGATACAATGAGATGATACATCTCATGCTACGACAGTGCTCTAGTGCCTCTACTCATCATCGACGAAGTCGAAGTCTTCATCATCAGTGTAGAAGTCCACAACATCCTCCTCCAGAAAGTCATCATCGTTGCTGAGGTAAGAATCCATATCTCCCTGGATGTCTTCACCCTCATCTTCTTCTTCCTGGGCGGCAAGCTGAGCTTCCTGCTCCTTGACGGTCTTCTCGAGGTCGGCCACCTTCTTGCGAAGACGGGCGATGGTGCGATCCTTCTTTGCACGTTGGCGACAAAGAGACTGGCGATCTTGGACGAGCAATGCAAAAGTCTGGGCCTTCTGGTCGGCAATGGCACGGTTCTGGTTGGCTAACTCCCTGGCATTGTCCAGTTCCTGCTGTCTTTCATGAAGCAAGAAGTCAAGGTTCTCCACTTGACGCCTCAACTCTGGGTGACTTGGCATCTCCATCGGTATTCCCATGAAGCCATGTCTTGCATAGTGGGCAAAACAGGTTCCTTGGATCTTGCTGACGCTAAGGGCACATAGACGTGCGAGAGCTTCATGCATTGCCCTGGCTAATCCATCTAGCCAGTTGTTCTCTCTCACGGAGAACTGAATCCTCCCGGAAGTTGGTGCTTCGATGCTTCCCCGAAGATCCGCGGTGACTAGCCACTGTAGGTCTCCTCCTGGGGGTCCTAGAAGTTGAGCTCCAAGAAACTCCGGATGTGGGCGTCCCAGTAACTCCGACAGTGAATCCAGATCCCTCTCGAAGATCAGCTGAACTCCGTTTCCCAATTGGTAAAACTTGCTGAACTGAGTCTCCATCTACAAGAATTAAGGATGAGGAAGTTAGTGAAGTGATCAAGTGTGTCAAATTTTAAGTAGTAATGTAAGAATTTTGAGGAACATGTATTTTTGAGAAAGAATGAGTTCACAAGGGTAAGAGGGGAAATAGTTTTTCATAAATACTCACTTTGGTTTTGAAGCTAAATTTGTGGTTTGGACGTCCATTCTAACTAGGTTCTCCTATGGTCAGGATGGCTCTGATACCAACTTGTCAACACCCGGATTTTTAATCCCAGATGCCCGTTATGCCATACCTCACAATCCCAGGATTACCATTTTTGCGAGACATAAGGGATTGGATATCACAGTACATCATCCATTACAAACCATACATAAGGTTTTACACAAATAAGGACCTCATGATCCAGTCTTAATACAACAAGCAGCGGAAATAAAAGATAAGCGTAGCGGTGGGGTCCATCTTCAGGGGCACAAGCAATGCTGACGAAGGTAGATAGTCCTAGTTATCATAGCCGTCCTGCTGACCATCATCTTGATAATCTCCTTCATAGTCTGGCCATGATAATAGCCAGGGACAAAAGCCATGAGTACTCTTTAAGTACTCGCAAACTACTACTAACAAGAAGTATAATTCTAAGTTAAAGTGCTGAATCTAAGTTAACTATCAAGTTAAGTTTGAGACCTAAGCTGAGTTCAGAAGCCAAGAAAGATAAAGTAAAGTTATAGAATCACTTAAGTTGGGAAGCTATTATCATCAACACAACCCAGTTGTGGTCAAGTCAAAGTTCATCATTCATTTGAAGTTATTTAGAAAACATCTGACAACGAAACAGTATGGCCATTCCAACTATCCATAACCGTGGACGCGGCTATTCGAATAGTTTGACACTCTGTAGAGGTGGTGCACTTTCACCACAAGATTCGATACATCTGTCAGGGATGACCCTGAATCATCATACTTAGTATGCAGATAATCAAACATAACCTTCCCTTTACACACCGTAGTATAAGCACCTCTCCTATGAGCATGGCCTCCCAACCACGACCATCAGTCATCTTGGGCACTGCATAGGTGGACAACATTGAGAGGTAGCCTCAGCTCAAACCTCTCCCGTGAGGGAACTAATACTAATGCATATAAATTTCCAGCTAAGCCTTACCCAATTCAGGTAATGTGGTTGTACGGTAAATTTGGAATGGTATCGCATCCCAATGCAACCATCAGTTTTATAAAAGGGTTAAGGCTCATGCCTCATCATTTTCATCATCATAAACCAGTTGTGTCTCTCAACACATGTCAAAACATCTCAATAGAATGACCCATCATTCCAAGGTTTTCACAATTCATTTTCACCAAGTGCTCCCATCTAAAGTGACTCAAGTTTTTGATCTACTCTTAAATACTAAGTTAAGAGTGTTCACTAAAGGGGAAAGATGGGATCAATCTCATGCCATAGAATGACATCTAAAGGTTTCTAGGTAGGTCAAGTTTTATAATTTTGATGCTACCTTCAAAATAAGTAAGGAACTTTGTATGCTAAGGGGAGTAAAACTTGTAAGTAAGGCTCGGGGTACTAATAGTTAAAAAGGGGTGTGATCAAAGCATGCCTAAAGCATCCTTGCTCATTCATCTAGCTTAATTATAGCTTGCTAACAATAGCTTGCCTTGGTTGGTGCAGTGGTTGAAGTTTTCTTCTTCTTCTTCTTCTTCTTGGTAGAACTCCTCGAAAGCTTGGTCGATACTAGCGTCTATAAATACATAGGGAGTGCACAATCACCAAACAGTACTTAAATAGGCTAAGTAGCATTCTAAAACACACATTTGATGACCTATTATCATCACAAACATCACAAGTTTAATTTCAATAGTTTCATCCTGTTTATTTTAGAAAAGTAATTTCTACTCATTGAAATATTAACTAAAATTTAACATTCACCACCAAAATATGGGATCATGTGGACACATGTCCTCACCACATATTCTAACATGTGGGAATAAGATTTATGGGTTGGATCAATATTACTTTAGTTTAAGTTTATTATTTAATGATTTAAAGTGACTAGAAATGCCTATATAGCATTATTTTGGTACTAGTCCAAAGTCACTACCTCTAAACCTTAATATTATTACATATTTAGATAGAAATGATGAAATGTGATTTTTGAGAGTTGGAATCAACTCAAATCCAACGGGCTTGGATAGATCATCTTAATACCTTTCAGACAAAATTGGTTTCATGCAATTTGGATTTCTAAAACTCTCTGAATTGATTTTCAAACTAGTGGACAGAAACTAGATTCAACTAAAAAGAAAAATCCAGATTTGAATCGATGGGCTAGCGCGGGAAAAGGAATGGGCCAGCCTAGTGGCGCTCCGCGGCGCGGGGCTCAGCTGACAGGGGGGTCCCACGTGTCAGCGGCACTTGAAACACGAAACGATACGCGCGCTGTGGGCCGTAGGATTAGAAGCGAGATCAACGGCTGAGGGTCATCGTCGACGACGAACAGGTCGCCGCCGAGCTCGAACCCTAGCGGCTCGGTGGGGGTCTACTGGGGGCGTACCAGGGCTCCAGCAGGGTCGGCGAGGTGGGCAAACGATGTGGAAGACGACGGCGAGGCGAGGCGCGGTTGCGGCGGAGCTTGGGGTGGTCGCAATCAACGACGCCCTTCTCCTCCTACCACGGCTGCTCTGGCTCCAATTCCGGTGAGCTGCTCCTCCACTTGCTCCGGCTATAGGTGGGTGAGGTTTAGAGAGGTGAGGGGAGTGGAATGGTGTGGTGAGAAGAGGCTGGGGAGGGCTCCTTTTATAGGCCCGACGGTGAGACCGAGCGGGATGGGCAGGCGACTCTGGCGACAAGGATACGGCAGGGTAGAGGCATGGCTGGGGGTGGCGATCGACAGGGGGTCTCCTGGCGGTGCTCTAGGAATTGAATGCGGCCGTAGGGGCGGTGGCACGCGGTCTGGGCGAGGTGGCGCTCTGAGAGGCAGAGGCGGCGGTGTCCACGGCGAGCGGTGGCTGTGAGGCTTTGGGCGGCGAACGGGGATGTCCAGGTCGAGGTGGAGCGGCGGGCGCGGGCTGGTGCCAAGGGATGGTCTATGCGAGCGGGGACAGGGCGCACTCTTGGGGCGGCACCGGCATGGTGCGGTGGCACTGGGCGTGGTTTGTGCTTGGTGGTCCACTGCTGCTCTGGGCTCGGGCAAGGGACAGGGGGTGGCGGTGAGCTCCTGGCTACCTCCTAGACATGGCGAGAGAGGGGGAGATGGTCTGCTGCGGCGGGGCAAAGTTTGGCCGGCGACCATGCCCTCGGGTTGACATGGCAAGAGGGTTAGGGACAAGGGAGAGGGTTGTTAGGGGTTTGGTTATACTAGGAGGGAACAGAGGAGATAAATGTAGATCATTTGGGGGGAAAAACCCTGTTCAAAACAGTGAGCTAGGATTAGGGTGGAAATTATGCATGCCAAATGTTTGATGAAATGGCCGCATGAAAGAAAGTTTTGAATTTTGGTTTCAAAAATTTTGAGTGATCTCCACTAGTGATAGGTAGTCTCTGGTTTTAAGGGTTTTGAAAATGGAGCTCAAATAGATGGTTTTTGAAATAGGGGTGATCTATGCATATGCATTAGATTCAATTTTAAACTGCCATTTAAAATAGTTATCAGAATGTTTTTAGCAGATCAAAAGGTGGGCCTTGGTACCTCATTATGTGTACTAGCAAGGGGTGCAAAGATAAAGAATTGTTTCTATTAAGAATTGAGTACTAGGAATAGCCAAAGTAGGCATGAGAGCTAAATTTTCCAAAATGACCATTCCTTCATTTTAATTCTTTTTGATTTGATTTTATTTAGGAAAAGTTTGGGAATGATGTAGATGATGTTTAAAACACCTAAGAAACATTTTACAAGCATTGGATCAATCAATCATGGCAATTCAAACAACTCCTATTCTAAATGCATACACATATGAATGCTTTCATTTTAAATTTGGAAAAGTTTTTGTTAACCCTATTTTTGGATGATTTTATCTAGATAACCTTGGATTAAAGTTTTGGGATGTTACACCGAGTAGTTGCCTAGATGGCATGCCAAAGGCGCATTTGTCCGGATTGAGCTTGATCCGGTAGCGGTCAAGGTTGGCGAAGGTTTCGCGCAAATCGTCGATTAGGGAGGCTTCTTCCTTGGTCTTGATTACTATGTCGTCGACATAGACTTGAATGTTGCGACCCAGTTGTTCCTTGAGGCAAGCCTGCATGCACCGCTGGTAGGTGGCTCCCGCATTCTTTAGCCCGAAGGGCATTGTGTTGTAGCAGAACACACCAAAGGGCGTTGTAAACGCTGTTTTCTCTTGGTCTTCCTCCTTCATTCGAATCTGATTATAGCCTGAGTAGGCGTCGAGGAAGCAGAGGCGCTCGCATCCTGCGGTGGAGTCGATGATCTGGTCGATGCGTGGCAACGGGAAGTGGTCCTTTGGGCAGTGCTTGTTCAGAGAGGTGAAGTCCACGCACATCCGCAGGATATCCGTGTCCTTTTTTGGTACCAGCACCGTGTTGGCGAGCCAAGTGCTTTCCTTGATCTCGCGTATGAACTTGGCGTCGAGGAGTCTTTTGATCTCCATTCCAACTGCATGCGCTCGTGGCTCAGACAATCGCCGAATTGTTTGCTTAACTGGCCTTGCGTCGGGGTTGACGTTGAGTGCGTGCTTGGCGAATTCCCTGGGAACTCTTGGCATGTCCACAGGACACCAGGCAAAAATTTCCCAGTGCTCACGGAGGAATTCAACGAGCGCGAGTTCCTATGCGGGACTCAAGTTGTTTGCGATGAGGGCCGTCTTGGCGGGATCCGATGGGTGGACCTGCACTTTCTTTGTGTGCACCGATGAGTCGAAGGATAGATCGGGCGAGCTTGGCCAGCTCAGGGGGCAGACTGTTGTCTGTCGACTCTTTCAGTCTCGCGAGTTCTTCCTGCATGCCGAAGGACTGGGAAATTCTGTTGAATTCCCTGTCGCAACTATCGGATCTCTCGAAGTTCCCGTTGATCGTGATGACGCCATTGGGACCTGGCATTTTCATCTGCAGGGAGGCGTAGTGTGGCACTGCCATGAACCTAGCGAACGCGACACGTCCGAGGATGCAGTGGTATTGTGAGGGCCAGTCGATGCGCTCGCACCGGAAGTTCTTCGGCGTGCCAAAGATGACGTCGAGGTTGATTTTGTCCAAGGGATATATGCCTTTTCCTGGGACGATTCCGTGGAATGTTGTGTGCGAGGCCTCTAGGCAAGTCAGAGGGATCTTCATTGCTCGCAAGGTACTCGCGAATATAAGGTTGATGCTGCTTCCGCCATCCATGAAGACGTGGCTCATGTCGAAGCCTCCTATTTGCGCCTCGAGTACGAGGGGTCAATGGCCTGGACGAGGTAATTGAGGCGGGTGGTCACGTTTGTCGAAGGTGATGCATGACTCGCTTCCACTGAGGTACTCAGTGGTAGGTGGTGGCGAGTGTATGGCCAAGTTGACTTGGCGAGTGATGGCCTTCTGCACCCGATTGGAGGGGCGTCCTTTTTGGATCATCATGGTACCCATGGCCCTTGGGTAGGGTTCGCCTCCGTGGTGCTGGTCCGATGCAGCTGCATTCGGGGGTGGCCCAGGTGGTGGTGGTGGAGCGCCATGTGCCACGGCGCCTGGAGCGGCTCCGTAGCCTCTTTCGACTATGTTGCGGTTCATCCGAACCAATCCCTCATGTAGCTTGAGGAACTCGCGGCAATCCTTGAGGAGGTGGCTGGACTTCTTATTTCCATCATGCTTGTCGATGTAGAAGTGTACCGTACATGGCCCGGACAATTTGTCCTCAATGGATGTCGCGGGTGCCTCATCGCGATTGCGGCGTTGCCACACTTGCGTGGTTTTTCCGGAGTCGCGGTATCCGCTGTTGTGGTTATCGTCGCGTCTGTCGGCATAGCCAGCTGTGACCATGTTGACGTCGTCGCGGTCATCTTAGATGCGCATGTGACGTTTGCCTCGGCGATCCCGTCTGCGCTCAAGTTCCGCCTCCTCGTCGGAGTGAACGCGATTCTTCACCGAATCTTCTCCATCGGCCCACCAATTCATGATCTCCATCAGATGGTAGATGGTCTTGGGCTTTGAGCGGCCCAGCTCCTCCCTAAGTTCTAGGCGGCGGACGCCGCCGTTGAATGCATCAATCACGCGATCCTCCGAGATGTTCTCTACGGAGTTCTTGATGATGGACCACCTTTGGATGTAGGAGCGTAGTGATTCGCCCGATCGTTGCTGGCAGCATCTTAGCGCTTTGATTGATGCAGGCCGCCTGTACGTGCCCTTGAAATTGCGCATGAAGCTGTAAACCATCTCATCCCAGCTGCGAATGGATCCGCGTGGGAGGTTGTTGAGCCATGCTCGGGCGGCGCCCTGCAGCTGTAGCTGCAAGCATTGCATGTTCGTGCTTCGACTGCCTCCATGGAGCCTGATGGAGGAGATGTGGTCCTCCAGCCAGATTTTTGGGTCGTGTAGGCCGTCAAACTTCGGGTTCTCCGACAGGAGTTTAAACCCCTTAGGCATTCGCTTCTGCCTAATGGATCTACTGAAGCATCTGGCGCCGCAGAGCTCCACATCTTCCTCTTCTGAGTCAGTCAACTGAGCACGTCGCGCCCTTGATTTGTCAATCTTGCGCTGCGCGAGGTCGTCGCGCGCATCATAGTCGCGGTCGTGTCGCCGTGAGCGGGGGCGTCGAGACAGGTCATGACTGTCGTCGCTGGATGAGGGCGAGGAGTAGTGCTTTGCTAGCACTTTGCCCTTTTTCGGCTCTGGTGTTGGCTCCTTGTCGAGGGCGGCCTCGATTAATCCCAAGCCCGCGATCGTAGATCGGTGCATGGCGGCTCGGGGATCTCCAGCTGGCAGCTGGTTGTTAAGGAGGTACATGGTGGCCGCTGTCACCACAGCCTGCAGCGTCTTAGGGACCACATTTCCCCGTGTGTCGACTGTCATAGAGCTGAAGTCGAGGACCTTTGCAGCTTCTATGCGTTCTTGATCGGTGAGATGGGCCATCCGAGATTGCCTCTTCTTGGCGGTGTACTCGTTGCCCTTTGAGGAGGATCCTCCGTGGGAGGAGAGCCCAGCACGACGAAGGCTCGACTCGTCTGCTGCCTTTTTGCGTGCCTCGAGTTACGCGATTGTTTGTACTTGGCGCTTGAATTCTTCCTTCAGGAGCCAGTGATAGCCCATCAGCAGTTTTTGCGGGGATCCGAAGGGTAAAGGAGCGCCTCGTAGGGCCTCGCGGCAGCGAGCCCATTCTTGCTCGTTGAGCCTGATCACGATGTGTTCGCCGGTTTGCTCGTTTAATATGGTTAGAGGTTTGACTGCTCCTCCATTGTCGACGGGGGTGCGATTGCCACCATTGCCACTGTTGCCGCCATTGCCACCGTTGCCGCCGTTGGGCGGGTCGGTTCCGTTACCGCGATTGCCCGTGTTGTCACGGTTTGTAGTGGTATAGCCTGCGTTGATGACGGCGCACATGAAGTGATTGGGGAAGCTGCTGCTTCCACAACTCTCACATCCGAAACCGTAGGTTCCATCTTCAGTGGCCAAATCGCTCAGGTCGGAGTCACGATTGTTGTCGCTGATCGTGTTCTCGACTGTTGTCGGGGCGACGAGCTCACTGAGGGTGCCGATCGATGGAGGGAACCATGATGCTGGGGAAATCGACAGTGCCGTCGGCTGATCAGGCATGCGAAGCATGCCCATCTGACCGACTTGGAAGCGGAAGCTCCCTATCGCCAGGCTAATTCCGTCGCCCACGGACTCGAAGGCCGGGCGAGTGGACGGCGTGTGGACAGTGAAGTCGAACACGCTGAAGAGCTGGTGGATCTCCGCAGTTGCGGAGTTGTAGATCGCGGTTGATGGGGCTCACTCCCAATTTCCACAGACGGCGCCAATTGACAAGGGTTTAACTCATCAATGTCCATTGTTATGGACTTGGGTTTTGGAGAAGGAGGGAGCGCTAGAGACATCTATCGGCTAGCAAAGAAGCACAAAGGGGACTCAAGGATTTACCCAGGTTCAGGCCTCGTAGAGGTCCCTACTCCTGCTTGTCTGTTCGTGGAATTATCAGAGAAATCGAAGATTACAATCGTGCGCAGATGCAATCTGGCGAGGGTTGTGGAAACTAGGATTGCGTGTGTCCTCCTCGCCGCCCCCTCCTAGCCTTTATATAGGTAGGCTAGGTCTCGACTAGCAGGTCGAGTCGGTTACAAGTTAGGGTTATTCCCTTCAAACTTTCTATCTTTAACTTCGTCTTGTTCTTCAAGCAATCGAGAGTCCGTAGGTTACTCGATTCCTTCATGTGGGCCTTGGAGATACCGTGGACCCTTTACGTATTTAGGCCGTATATACCAAGCTCGAGTACCTGTAGGGTATACCCATGTCAGTTACTGAAAGGAAATTGTAACTCTATTTGAACCGTATATTTATTATGTGGAGTGCTCCTGTGCTTTCCGTCTTTTTTTTGACACGCTTTCCAAAGCAGCCTGACGGCTGAGATTAAGGAAACTGACATCAGATCCCGACCCGCATGATCCAAACCCAAACCAGGTGTGATTAGCATCCTTAATCTCAGCCGTCGGGCTGCTTTGGAAAGCGTGCCAAAAAAAGACGGAAAGCACAGGAGCACTGCTCATTTATTATTCTTGTGTACCCAGAAAGATGAAATGATATATTAACTAATGAGAACATCTATACACATACCACACATCAATCACTAGCAGGAAAACACGCTACAAGTAGTGTGCCATTTGAGACTACCAGTAGCACGAGGCACACGCTAGTGGTAAAGCGCCACTGGTGATAATTACCCGTAGCATGCCCTCTGCATGCTGCTGCCATGCCCCCATTCCCACACACTACTGTTAAGATAGCCCATGCGTACATGGAGCCTGGGCCGTGTAACGAAAGACAGTGGATGGACATTTCTCCTTGGAACTACGAATCATTTTCTAGTCTACATGAAGATTCGTGGGCAGAGCCTGCAAAGCTTCCCACGGCCGTTGGAAGGGGGCTCACCACTGTCAAGGAGTTGCATAGGCAATTCAATGGTTTGCTCGTATAAGAGTTCTTGAATCACTACAGAAACATCCTCCATGTCCGACAATTTTTTGGAGCGGCACAAGTGAAAACTACCTACAAAAGTTGATTAACCACGGATGGGCATTCACGGAACCATTTTGTCGCGACGACTACTTATATGCCGTGAAAGAGTCGATACCAATACATATTAGTGCCATGCTACGTGGTATGTACCCGTTGCTAATTATCTAGCTGACAGGTGCGACCCACCAATGACCACCCAGCCTTGTCTATTATGAGTGAGGAAATTCGATAGAACACCAACCGTTCCACAAAACCATCAACAAAATACGCTTTTGGGCCCAGTTGAGGGTTACCCACCGTGGCTGCTTGAGACCAACTAATAGGCCCTTAGTGCAATTTGGCCCATGTGACTGGTCGCACTGGTTTTACAACCCAAGTAATATAACCTAGATCTTACCAACTGCCATGTCCCGTTTCGTATATAATACAAAAAAATCTTTACGCCCCACTTCTCTCTCTCTCTCTCTCTCTCTCTCTCTCTCTCTCTCTCTCTCTCTCCATACGACGCGCGCTCCCACTACCGGCAACCCTTAGCCAATTCCCTTAGATCTAAAAATATCCTAATATCTCACCAAATCTCATCTCTGCTACTATCGTCCAACATAAATGTGGTGATGCCTAGGAAGATGGACAGTTGTAGGCTGGGTGCTTACTACCGATCTGACGCGGCCTCCACGTAGGAATCGTGCTATCATATTATCGCATTCTCATAATCTCATCTACAGATTGATCTGATGTTTAATCGATCTTGTTATTGTTCTTGTTCTTTCTCACCATGGTGCATGTTGTGCTTTCTATAGTTGATTTGTTGTCTCTCGCAAACTCACGACGACGTCAGCGTTTGGTGCGCGCAGGATAGCAGCCATGCCTCTGCAGCAGTTAGCATACGGAGGACGATGGGCCCGTCACGATACGAGGATCGCGGGATGAGGGCATGTTGCTTCGGCCGTAAAAGTACCCGGTATGGAGGATAACCGTCACATAGCCGCCGCGACCATCAACGTAGTGCGAGTAGAATAGAGAGGGGGTAGGGGGACTCCACTTATCCTTAATTAGTTTTACTTTTTTTCTTTTGGAACAAACTCTTCATTTGAATGTGACGAAAAGAGAGGGGCTCCAATCTTATGACGAAATTGTAATTTATCTTAATTTTATGATAATTTTCGATTTCAATGGAATTAGAAAACCTAATTTGATTACTATTGTTGTGATTAATTCTCTATATCATTAATTGTGTAGAAAGCACGACATGCGCAATAGGTGACACGGCAGTAAATTTGTGTCATCTTCCATCATGTACGGAGTAACTTCCTCTGTGGTCACCCGGAAGCGCTTGGTCAGTGGATGATGCTCTCCAGAGAAAAAAAAGCGCCATTGATGTGCTTTCGCCGACGCAGTTAACCCTGGCGGCTTTTTTACACGCAAGCGTGAGCATAGTGATTAGGCGTGTGCCCTGGTGTCTATAAGCGCCAAGGACCAACGTCCATGTCGTAGTGAATGCATGTAAGAGAATTAAGATGCACCTTTCAGCTTCACTCTCTTGGACCGATCAATGTGAACACCTTTCAATATAAATATGACACAATCGTACTGTCTTATAGTCAAATGTAATTGCCGGAAACATACTTGCCTTAAGTGTATGGTCAGGGGATTAACGTTACTTCTCTACAAAAAATGATGTAATTTCTCTCTAATAGCGATAGTTGTTACATGGTATGCATTAAACTGATTTTAGGCATGTGACGTTCCTGCATGGTGATTTGCGAACCTTCATGTATGAAGGCATGTGATGTTCATGCATATGTTAGCGTGCATAGTAAAAGCATGAATACCCATCGGCTCTATAAATTTAGGGGAGTTCCACCATCTCTGAACCGGTTTTGCTGATATGTGCAACTGATATTACTTTTAGGTACACAGATTGTAATGTAGGATTTTTGATGAAAGTATATATGCACAGTGAGATAATAGAGGACAACTGATATGCTATTACTTTGATCTTGGTGGAGAGATTGTTCTGATATGCTCCGCTTAGGCGTGTAGCATGCAATCCCCATCTCTATCTTCTGCCGCATCAGGTGGATGCGTACGTCCGTATCCTTCATCATTGTGAGGCCCTTATCCTGCAGGTTGGACAAATCGCCACATAGCATGTTCTAGAAGATTTGCAGATACTAGGAGCTAAGATATTAAAAGATTATTTATGCGTTTTGCGGAGCTTGAAAAGTTGGGACGTGGTTTATCCCAGCATCGAGAACTCGCTTGGCATTAGGACCTACACAACCCACTAGCCGACTTGTAAGAGAAAGGCGCTATCTCAATGATGCAACCAAATGTATGTAATGACATCTGACACCATATTGCATCCGAGCGATGCAACCAGCTATGGGTAAATGGCCGATGATGGCTTTCAATCCACGTGTAATCATGTTCAACAACAACACTACACTGGCCAGAACAAGGAAGTTCTATTGACGGTCGCTAAAGACTTCATTTCCCAAGCTGGCTGGCACCATTTTAGTAGACGTCAAAATATATAGTCAATCCATGCTGCTTTGTTATTTATTTTTCAGATGGTTGATTTTTGTTTCAACCATTTGCGATCCATGATTGTAATATTTTAAATTCTTAAAATTTGTAATAAACCGGTGGTGTGTATCAATTAATGCACACAGCCGGTTTTTGGTCCTGGTATATCTTCCTCGGAGCAGTGTCAACACATTTATGTAATTAATTTTTGTAAGAGAGATTTTTCATTTACATATAGCGGTCGTTGGAAAATTAATAACTATATAAAAGGACAGACTTCACCCTACACTTAAACATAGACTTTTAAATGACGGTGAGGCAGCTTCAATTCACCCTACACTAAATTAGTTCCTTGTGGTGTGACAGATGACATTGTGACAAGCTTCGGCCGCCATAACGAAGAAGGTGATAACATTGCCCGAGATATGGGATTGTAGTATGAGTGCCGGTCAAGATATATAAATCTGCAACCAAGTTTAGCTGTCATGCTCATGCCTAACTATAAGAAAATATTATTAAACTGTTACCCAGAAAGTGGTAGCAAAAATGAGTTGTAAATCTTTTAAAATGTTCCAATGGAAGTAACATAACCGCAGATGTAGCCATATTCTCCAAGAAATAATAAGTGATCCAGTTTCTCTTTGGGGCAGACCTTTGTTTTATGTATAACAGGACTAATAAAATTGTCATGCGTGTGAACAGACTTTAGGCATGCGATTTTCATGCATGTCTTTGACGAACCATCATGCATGTGTGCTTGACGAACCATCATGCATGCCGATTGATGTGCAAAATGAATGCATGAATACCTGACCGCATTGTTTGGGTCTATAAATTGGAAGCACAGTCCAAACATGCATCAATTCACAAGATCTACAAGTATGTTCGACGCTATGCTATGGCTTATGTGCATCCTCTGTAATCATAAATGTACGAACTTTTTGTATCTGCATTTGAAGATTTCTTTGTTTCCAAAACATGCATATTCTTACAGCTGAGATATTAGAAGATAACTGATAGGTTGTGTCGAGCTTCACTAGCTGGGAGGTGGGTCACGCTAGCATCGGGGGTTGATCTGGCATTCAGCCCTCCACCGCTTCTGACAGGACTCAGCAGGAGGCCGTTTGTCTCGGCGATGCTACCTTGGTATCTTTGTGTAGTGTTGGTGTTCACCAACAACACCCACAAGCAGGAGAACATGAAAAATGTAATGTTTTCCAGTGTTAGTAAATTGTGGACCACGCTTGCTTTCCCATCGTTAGTAAATTGTTGACAACTTGCTGGTTGGAGGCCATAATGTTGTATCGATACAGGTAAGCTCTCTTCTTTGTACCTTCGTCCATGTGGACATTGTGATCCATCAATGAGCGAACCTACACATCTTTGGCAAGGTTCGAGTTACTTGATCCACAAACAGGGCTCACATATCATGGTTTTTTACTTGTGGTCTTCCACGATCACGATGCACAACTGTCACATGGTATGGAACAATGGTTTGTAGACTCATGCCATGCTAGGTTGAGTTGTGATACCATACGTGGTGGAATGCGTCTATTGGAAGGAAAACTGCGTCCAGCCGTAGACAACAATTTTGTATGTTCCGGCGACGATGCACAACAAGTTGCTTATATAACCCCAACAATTTCACCTCGGTTTTATTTACCATCGAATATGATCTCCATATTTTGATGATTCCAAGAATTTTCTCACATATTGATCAGTTTGGCACAACTGTACAAGTAACATTGAGTTGCCAAATTGCTTTTCTGCTGGGTCATCTATCTATTCTTCAACTCTGTTTGCCATAGTTGTTAAATCTTCTCGTTTTGTGGTCACTGTGAGCGGTCGAGTGAAGAGTTAGTCGGAATTATGCATTTATACACTAGTTTTATATAAGTAGCACTTGGGGTGAGTTCAAAACCAACTGTCATTATGTTACTTTTTAAGTTGGTTTCAAAATAACTAGAATCTAGCTATTAATTATCCCGAGAAATATTGGAGCCTATTACGTTTAAATCCAGAAATAGTCATGCCATAAGTTAAGCAAGTTACACACCAAAATCAGAACTGAATGACTCGTTGACCTTAATGTAGAATTGTCATTCAAATACAAAGTTGTTAGCATAAAACCACATTGATAGCCAAATTTCCCAAATGGTAACAATCGACCTCTGAATCGCAGGAAACTACCGGATCGGAAACGAGTAGTGGCAAAAAGCACTGATTGTCCTTTGATCACGAATTGACACCATAGCTTACAGTGGGACCCACCTCATAGGTCGAGATGGTACCAAGTTGACGCCTCTCCGACACAGCCGTTAGAATAAATCTACCACATTGGTAGTCAAATTTTCCGAATGGTACCGGTTGATGTTTCAATTGCCTAGATTATTTAGACTATCAGATATATAATTGATGGCTATGATCCAACGGAGATTAACATGGATCCACCTTATAAAGTAGCACATTTAACGTGACATGTTTGATGTGTAACTCAAGAAAGCCAGACATGGGGAAAAATAAAACTGAACAAAGCAACGTTAATTAAGTATATAAAACGTGTGTGCCTCTAGAGTCCAGACCCAACCATTCATAGGGGTACCTGATTTTCTCCTATTCTGCCGTACGCGCTTAGATTCATGAGCCGGCCGGCCGGCCGCCGGCAACAAATAACATTTTCTCGAGCTACTCCGTCATATTCATGCATGACACTACTGCTTTACCGCTAAAACCTGGTTCATTGGAAAGGTTAGGCATCTATACCTACCTCTACGATTTGTGGAGGAATTCCTCTTCCAGTCTCCACTTGAATCCAACAGACCCTGAGGGTCTGGCTTCACAGATGATTCACAGGAATTGAGAGGGACTATTTGACTTCTGAGACGATGTAGAGGAATTGTAAGACATGATGGTCAGTTCTTTGGTCAGTGGAGCCATCAGCAACTAGTAGTACTAGTTAAAAGGATGTTGTCCCTATTAGGAAACCACATTCATACCCTAATTACGTTGTGTGGTACTAGGCTTAAGAAGATGAGTAAGAGACTTGATCTGTTAATTCACGTTTTTTTTTGGTTCTCCCATTTGCCACTTTGTCCTGGGACTAGAGATCAAACATTATCATTTTATGAATAAATTAAGAAAACTGCATGCAAGAAAATATTGGTCTCGAAAAAACAGTTGCAACGCTCGGTGCAAACCAGGACAAACAACAAATAAGAATTTGAGAAAAATCAGCTCAAGCTATTTCGGCAGGAAGTAATATGGACATCGGTACAAGCTTGCATTAGCTCCATGTCCTTACCGTTCTCACCGTTCTCTTCAGAGACAAACAACGGTTAAACATTACTATATCAGTACAAAGTATTTCCAAATAAGAAAACTCATCAAGACAATACAGAGTGGGATGGAGGATTTGGAAAGTGATGATGCCTTAGTCCTATACTTCCCAGCGGAATGTTAGCACACATATGGAATCCAGAAAATATCGAGCACACATTTTCAAGCGCTAAAGTACGATACACACTCTCTCAGCAAACAGAGCTCTGTCTGCACCAGGCCCAAGTCGATGTGCGGTACTTCTTGGTATCAGTACTTTGGAAAGGGTTGAGAGTATATAAATTTGTTTATAATCTGAACCATGTAAGCTCCTCTTTCCATTCACCCCTAACAGACTTGGTGAACCATTTCCAAACCATAACAGACTTGGTGAACCGTTTCCAAACCCTGCCCGGCAAAGAAAATGAGTAAATGAGTTATTAATTATTTGATATTAGGAAATAAACGAAAGATGCCGATATAGTGCGATAATGATTGAAGTTATCTCTGGAGCATTTCAATCAGGTCCGCCCGTATCTCAGGGTTTTATGTTTCGAGTCCATGACCAATACTTTTCCTTTGTCAAGTTGGATGACTAGCAGAATAAAGTGGAACCTGCGCACGTATAACTCATCGGTTACACTTAATATCGAGTAAACGAAACCGAATGTGTACAAGTCAGTAACACTCATAGGAAGTTGTAACGAAATAGTATTTTCGTTTTTGTTTCATTAGAAACTTCAGCAAATAATCCTCTATTTCCTTGGGCCTATGTTTTACCGTATATTCGTGAATGTTATTAGGATCAATGAACCCAAGTTCATAGATTCGTCCTCTTTTGCATTCGAGAATCTTCATTGTTGACTGTTAACCTCGTGGGTGCCCCGATCTTTCACAAATCCCCGTGGAAATCGAGAGGAAGGTGTGACGGAAAGGGGGAGGGGAAGAAATGCACGAACTCACGCACCAAGAACTCGATGAAGAAACACACGTAAAGACACGATACAATCCAATAGCTCATGCCGGTGGTTACGGGTCCGGCGCAATCCCTAGGATCGGTATCGGGCAAGGATCTCTCTCTAACCGGCACGGCGAGCGGGAGGCTTGGTGAGATCTTGACGTCTTGGCAAAGGGCTCTGATGCCAAGGTATTGTACAACGAGGGAGGCACGATGCAAACTCCAACGAGGTGGCAAATATTTTGTGCTCCTTTAACAAAGGAGCATGAGACAAGACTTAGTGAGATCCACAAGGGTTTCTTTTAATTCCAAATATCAAGTCTAGGGTTTACAATAGAGGTGGGGACTATATATAGGATAGCCACTAGTTCAGGGTACTTTAGGAATATTAGGGTAAAGTTTGGACGGATTTGGGGTTACATGGGACAAAGGCCCAAAAGGCCTTTACATGCCTGTTGACGCGCGGGCCGAAGACTCTGGGGTGTGAGGGCTAGAGAGTCCGGGCTAGGCGCAGGTCTCCGTGGTGGACTCGGGGCTGGCATACAGAGAGTTCTAGGCAGGGTCCGGAGTTCTGCCTAGAGTCCTGGGGGCGGAGACTCCGATGACATAGGCCGGAGACTTCGGGGTGCGCGGAGACTCCGGGTGGACGATGCTCTCCGGTGAGGACTCCATGGAGGTGTATTGAATGCTCTAGGCAGTGGTCCGGAGACTTGGCCGGAGTCCAGAATGGAGACTCCTAGGTTGGAGGCTAGAGACTCTTGTCTTCAGGGCCGGAGACTCCGGTGCTTCAGCCTCAGCAGCGTATTTTCCTTGTCCAGCTCCTTGTACTTCATCTGTGGGGGCTTGGCGATGTGTTGGGGCTTCATAGCTGATAATGCATAGAGTAGTTGCATGAAGTAGCAAGCCATCCAAGGATGTATCAAAGTCACACGAGTGAGTATATCAGGGAGTTAACCTTAGCTTGTAGATGTAGGGACTCATTGGTCCACTCGGGGGACTTGGTGGTGTAGATGTAGGGACGTCTGTAGGACGGGCTGCATCGGCTTCCCCACCTTTGGAAAGGTCCTTGATGTTGAACGTATTGCTCACAAGGTACTTGGAGGTCGGGATGTCAATGATGTATGCATTGTTTTTTATTCTCTTGCGGACCTTGAAGGGACCGTCTCGTCTTGGTTTGAGCCTTGGAATCACGTTCCTTGGGGAAGCAGTCCTTAGTCAAGTGTATCCACACAAGGTCGCCCAACTCAAATACCATCTCATTCTTGTCGTTGTTTAGCCTTAATGCTTGGCCAAGGACTTGTTGCTCGATAGTAGCTCTTTTTTCTTTGTGAAGCTTCTTCATAGCTTGGGCGCGCTTGTCGACGTCCATGTTAGTGCGCTCGTGGAGAGGAAGTGGTAGGATGTCGAGCGCGGTGAGAGGCTTTGAATCGTAGACGATCATGAAGGGGCTCATTTTTGTTGTAGAGTGCTTTGCTCGATTGTAGGCGAACTCGGCGTGGAGAATGCATTCCTCCCAATCCTTCAAGTTTTTCTTGATCAACACACGACGGAGAGTTCCGAGGCTTCAGTTGACAACCTCGGTTTGGCCATCGGTTTGCGGGTGTGAGGCGGATGAATTGAGGAGCTTGGCGCTGAGCTTGGCCCTGAGGGTCTTCCACAAGTATCTCATGAATTTGACGTCACGGTCGGAGACGATTGTTCATGGCACACCGTGAAGGCGGACAATTTCCCTCAAAAACAAATTGGCAACATGTGAAGCATCGTCGGTCTTATGGCACGGAATAAAGTGTGCCATCTTTGAAAAGCGATCCACTACCACAAGTATATAGTCATGAACATGCTTAGACCTAGGCAATCCTACCACGAAATCCATGCTAATGTCCAACCATGGTGCATGAGGGATAGGTAATGGCATATAAAGACCAAAGGGGTTAGACTTAGACTTAGCTTGAACTCATGTTGTGCTTCGTTGGACGTAGCGCTCCACATATCGCTTCATCTTAGGCCAATAGTAGTGAGTGGCAAGCATGTCCAACGTTTTGTCACGTCCAAAGTGACCCATAAGGCCTCCACCATGAGATTCTTGGAGAAGCAAGTTTTGGAGAGATGACTTTGGAATGCAAAGCTTATTTTGTTTGAATAGAAAGCCCTTATGAAAATAGAAATCATCCAATCCTTTGACACTTAAACACTTGGCAAAAATAGGTGGAAAGAACTGGTCGAAAGCATACAAAGTTTTGATTTCATCAAGACCCAACATGTCCACTTCAAGTCGAGTAAGAAGGCTTGTGTTCTTTCCAGACAAAGGTCCGCAACTACATTGTATTTGCCCTTATTATACTTGACATTGTAAGGAACTCAACCCACTTATCATGTCTTTTACTCAAGTTGGCTTGGCCTTTGAGATATTTCAATGACTCATGGTCGAAATCTATGAAAAAAATCCTTAGGCCAAAGGTAATGTTGTGAAACTTGAAGAACACGAACTAAGGCGTGCCCTATCAAGTTTCTCGATATGGTGAGCAATAGGACGTCCATTTTGCATAAGGAATCCTCCAATGCCATACTACTAGCGTCACACTCTATCTTAAAGTTTTTGTGAAATCCAGTAATGCGAGAAGAGGTGCTTCGGTGAGCCTCTTTTTAAGCTCATCAAAGGCTTTTTCTTGAGTTTTGCCCCAAACAAAGGTGACATTCTTTTTGGTCAAATCGTTTAGGGGACAAGCAATGGTAGAGAAGTCTTTCACAAAACGAATATAGAAACCGGCCAATCCATGAAAACTTCGAAGTTCACTCACATTTGTGGCAATAGGCCAATCCCGGATGTCTTTGGCTTTAGAATCATCGAATTCAGTGCCATTGGAAGATACAAGAAAACTCAACTGGTCTTTAGCAAACGTACACTTGGGAAGATTAGCATAAAGCTTTTCATGTCGAAGGATTTCGAAAACCTCCTTTACATGTGTAACATGTTCCTCAAGTGACTTGCTATAAACAAGAATATCATCAAAATATACAACAACACTTTTTCTAATCAGAGAACACAAAATATGATTCATAATGCGCATGAAGGTGGATGGGGCATTAGATAAGACAAAAGGCATGACTAACCATTCAAAGAGACCAAGTTTGGTCTTGAAGGTGGTTTTCCACTCATCACCTTCCGCCATGCGTATTTGATGGTAACCACTACGAAGATCAATTTTCGAGAAAATAGTGGCTCCACGCAACTCAACAAGCATGTCGTTAAGACGTGGAATAGAATGTCTATAACGCACGATGGCATTCCATGCATAACCGCAACGTATCATCCGTTTTTGGAACAAGAATCACGGGTACCGCACTTGGACTAGTGCTTATTTGGTTCAAACCTTTGGAGACGAGTTGGTTGATTTGGCGTTCTATCTCCTTCATCTCCTCCGGGTTTGTGCGGTAGGCGGCGTGGTGTGGAAGAGGTACATCGGGTATTAGATCAATGCGGTGCTCGATTCCGCGAAGAGGAAGTAGTCCATGTGGAAGCTATTTGGGGAACACATCCTTGAACTCCTGCAAAATAGCCATCAAAGAGGGATGAATATTGGTCAAATCATTAGTTCCTTGCCCTAGTCCCTTGCAAACAAGGACATAGTGCAAGATGTTGCATCACCGCTTCTACCCGGCGATGGTGGCCATGATTCGCAACTCCCTACACCCTCAAGATCCGGCACTCCCTGCACCCTCAAGCTCCCGCCGGGTGGCATTTCCTCATGCTCCTCCAGCGACTCGACCATAGAGTCGTCCGTGCTCCTCCTACTTCCCGAACCATGCTCACCACCGGCGCGCGTGCGTCAGCGGATTGGCAGCATGGATGTCCAGCACTGTGGCATATGCCTTGCACATGACGGCGGCGGGAATGTGGTTGCAGAGCTTGGCGATTGGAGGTGGACCTCGAGCACAGGAGCACCAGAGTGGGACCGGCATGCGGTGGAGCACCAGAGCGGGCCGGCGTGGGGTGGAATTGATCGAGGAGTGAAGGAGCGGCGGATGCATGTGGATTGATAGTATGTGGGAGGCTGGGTAGGAGCAGGAGCGCCGAGTAGCGACAACGAGGCTGGGAACACGTCGGTCGAATCTGACGTGGCAGTCACGAGGTGAGGGTCCAAGAGTGGTGGGGCACGACCACTGTTTCCGCGCTCAGGGAACCCGCACTAGAAGCGACGACCCGTCGTAGCAACAAGATGGAACTGCGAAAAAGGCGATGCGCGAGGTCAGCCATGTCGTTTTGCACAGGGCAATTGGAGAGGAGGAGAATGGAGACGGTGCATTTTTCCGTTCGTCCAGCTAGTAAACGCGGGTTATTTTTCTCTCAAAGAATTACTAAGTGGACCTGTTGGGCCAAAACATTTTCAGCTATTAGATCAAATTATACTAGTCATATTTGAAGAGTAATAAAAGGTACTGTAAAAGTTCCCAATTTTAAAATTTAGATACACCTCTAGGAAATAAGAAATAATGCATTGAAGTGATTATCTCTTAAGATAAATCACTGCCTAGGATAGTGTGCTATGAGACGATGCATTGTGACAGGCCTAATGAGCCTCTCGGAGAAGGAATGTCGTTACAAACTTAAGTCTGTAACTAGGTAGTGTTCGCCATGCACTAAATGATGATGTATGCTTCCTATGCCCACATTAGGCCAGCTATTTAATTTTCTTAAGTGATCTCATGACGGCTCTGCGTATCATGACGGCTCTGCGCACGTATCATGTGGGTATATGGTTTCTGGTCCTATGTAGATCTATCTGAACCAAGGGTGTTTCCTCCTTTCATCTTTTTATGGCCTCGTTAACATCAAGCACTAGTAGAAAGAGGGCCTTTGGTCCAGCGCCCGAATTCCATTGGTCCCGGTTCGTTTCCGTAATCGGGACCAATGCCAGGCACCGGTTCCGGTTCATGCCGCCAGGGCACTGGTCCCGTTTCATTTGTAAGCATTGGTCCCGGTTTATGGCACGAACCGGGACCAATGACCCCGCGATGCACACGTGGCTCTCTGCGAGGCATTGGTCCCGGTCCATGCCAACAACCGGGACCAAAAACCCCGCGATGGTCAGCAGTCCAGGAATTAATGGAAATTAATTCGAGGCAGAAATTAATTCGAGGTAGAAATTTGAATTGATCACTATTTTTGAACAAATCTTTCACGAATTAATCGAGACAAAGGTCTAAATTGAGACATTTTATTATTCGACCACAAATTTTTCCATACAAATAAAGATGCGACTTTATAAATTTCTAGTCGACAACACTTCAGCTGCCGCTGTCCTCCGAGCCGTTGTCCTCCGTGCCACCGGCTTCCTCGTCGTCGTCGGACGAAATCTCCATGATTTCGGCGTTGTTCGGGAGACGGAGCTCGTCTGCGCGCATAGCGGCGTCGATGGCGGTGTAGATGGTCCGTCCAGGGACGGACCAAAACAACTCCCGCCCTCTTGGTTGCGGCGATCCGGGTGCACCAGGCGCCCGTCCACGAAACGGTTGCCAAGCTTGGCCTTCCGCTCCTTCTTGAACAGTCGGGGCCAATACTCGTTGCCCGCCGCGTACCGGGGCAACGCCCTAAAGCATGCGGGCAGTTGGCGGCGACGCTCCGCGATGACGTACTCCATCTCGTATCCGCGGGGGTTGAGGAGCGGAGCCACCGGCACACCCCCCTCGCTGATGCGAAATCCGGCAGGAAGGGTCGCGCGCGGCGGCGCGAGGATGCCGTAGATCGCAAATTGCACCGCCTCGTAGTGGTTGAGCGTGGGAACCTCCATGACGGCGCGGTGGAGATTGGAGAGGGAGGGGAGGCGAAACGATGGCGCGGTGGAGAGGCAAAGTGGTGGGGTGGAGAGGGACTGTAGAGAGGCAGAGGCGATGGCGAAAGCGAGCGCTGTGGCCTCATATTTATGCACGGGGACGACGAAGCGACGGAGGCATCGGTCCTGGTTATTGCCATGAACCGGGACCAAAGCCCCTGCCGCGCGACACATGGCGGCCCAGCAGCGCGCCCCCCACCGAAGTCATTGGTCCCGGGTCGTGCCATTAACCGGGACCAATGACCTGGGTGGGGTGCGAGCTGCTGGGCGGCCACGTGTCGCGCGGGAGGGGCTTTGGTCCCAGTTCGTGGCAATAACCGGGACCAAAAACCCTCCCCTGGCTATATATAATCCCAACCCTTTGCCCACCAAATTTTGCTGGATTGTGTGTGAGGAGTGGGTGCTAGCTTTTTTTTCTTTGATTGCACACAAGGTGTTCGACGAAATGTCCGAGCCACACTTTAGTTCGCACAACACGGTATCCTCGGCTGAGGTTAGCAACCTTATCTTCTTTATCTGTAACTGATACAAAAATATTGCATCTGTCCATGTAGGGTGGTCATTTTACTATTGACGATGTTATTGTAATGGTTAATTATTATGACGCATATCGATGCACGGATGCGATGGATGTATGGCGACCGACGCCATTCCGATTTTATTGCAGGCCTCCATAAATTTATCGATTTGGCTAAGGCAAACAAAGTGGAAAATTTTATGCCTTGTCCCTGCGTCGACTGTCGAAACGTGGCGGAGCACTCTGCCCCGAGAATCCTTCAAAGCCATCTGCTTCGGAGAGGTTTCATGCCCGGATATTATTGTTGGGCCATGCACGGAGAAAGAGGGGTTAGGCTGGAAGAAAATGAAGAAGAGGAGGATGATGACAGCTATCCTATGTCCCCTGAAGAATACGGTGATACTGCAATGGAAGACAATGAAGAAGAGGGAGGCGGCAATGAAGAAGAACAACGGGCATCAGATGAGCCCGCTGATGGTCTTGGTCGGGTAATTTCTGATGCAAAGCAACAATGTGATACAGAAAGGGAGAAGCTTAAGTTGGAGGCCATGCAAAAGGATCACAAAAAGTTGTTGTACCCAAATTGCGAAGATGGCAGCAGAAAGCTCGGTACCACACTTGAACTGCTAAATGGAAGGCAGACACTGGCTTATCTGACAAGGAATTTGAGAAGTTACTGAAAATAATGAAGCCGAAGCTTCCAAAGGATAACGAGCTGCCCGAGACAACGTACGAAGCAAAGAAGACTATCTGCCCTCTAGGATTAGATGTGGAGAAGATACATGCATGCATTAATGACTGCATCCTGTACCGTGATGAGAAGTACGAGAATATGGATAAATGTCCGGTATGCAATGCATGTCGATACAAGATCATACAAGATGACCCTGGTGATGTTGAGGGCGATGACGAGCCCTCCAAGAAGAGGGTTCCTGCTAAGGTTATGTGGTATGCTCCTATAATACCACGGTTGAAACGTCTGTTCAGAAATAAAGAGCATGCTAGGTTGTTGTGATGGCACAAAGAAGAGCATAAGAAAGACGGGAAATTGAGACACCCTGCTGATGGGTCGTAGTGGAGAAACATCGAGAGAAAGTACTCGAACTTTGCAGGTGACGCGAGGAACTTATGGTTTGGTCTAAGTATAGATGACATGAATCCTTTTGGGGAGCAGAGCTGTAGTCACAGCACCTGGCCAGTGACTCTATGTATCTACAACCTTCCTCCTTGGTTGTGCATGAAGCGGAAGTTTATTATGATGCCAGTGCTCATCCAAGGACCGAAGCAACCCGGCAACAACATTGATGTGTACCTAAGGCTATTAGTCGATGAACTTTTGCAGTTGTGGGCAGAACCAGGTGTAAAGGTCTGGGATGAGCAAAAATAGGACCCATTTGACCTACGAGCGTTGTTGTTCGTAACCATCAATGATTGGCCTGCTCTTAGTAACATTTTAGGACAGTCAAACAAGGGATACAATGCATGCACGCACTGTTTAGATAATACTAAAGGTACATATTTGGATAAATGTAAGAAGGTTGTGTACCTGGGGTGTCGTAAATTTCTTCCGACCAATCATCAAGTAAGAAAGAAAGGCAAGAATTTCAACGGTGAGGCAGATTACCGGAAGAAGCCTAAGCTCCCTAAAGGTGCTGATGTATTTGGTATGGTGAAGGACCTAGAAGTAATCTTTAGAAAGGGTCCCGGCGGTCAATCTGTTCCGAAAGACCCCATTACCGGACACATGGCCATGTGGAAAAAGAAATCTATATTTTAGGAACTTGAGTATTGGAAAGACCTAGAGGTCCGTTCTTCAATCGACGTGATGCACGTGACGAAGAATCTTTGCGTGAACCTGCTAGGCTTCCTGGGCGTGTATGGGAAGACAAAATATACACCAGAAGCACGGGAGGACCAGCAACGTATCAAAGACCCACACAACAAGCATACTGATAAAGGACGTAAATACTTAAGTAGCTACGCTCTTACCAAAGCAGAGAAGGAAATCTTTTTTGAAGTCCTTTACAGTATCAAGGTCCCGGCTGGCTTCTCGTCAAATATAAAGGGAATAATAAATATGGCAGAGAAAAATTTCAGAACCTGAAGTCTCATGATTGCCACGTGATTATGACACAGTTGCTTCCGGTTGCATTGGGAGGGCTTCTACCGGAAAATGTTTGATTAGCCATTGTGAAGCTATGTGCATTCCTCAATGCAATATCTCAGAAGGTAATCGATCGAGAAAGTCTGGAAAGGCTACAGAAGGATGTGCTCCAATGTCTTGTCAGTTTTGAGTTGGTGTTCCCCCCGTCCTTCTTCAATATTATGACGCATCTCTTAGTTCACCTAGTCGATGAGATTTACATTCTCGGTCCTGTATTTCTGCACAATATGTTCTGCTTCGAGAGGTTCATGGGAGTCTTAAAGAAATATGTTCGTAACCATGCTAGGCCAGAAGGAAGCATCTCCATGGGCTATGGAACAGAGGAGGTCATTGGGTTCTGTGTAGACTTTCTTCCTGACCTTAAGCCGATTGGTGTTCCTGAATCACGGTATGAGGGGAGACTGAGTGGAAAAGGCACGCTAGGAAAGAAAGCAATGATATTTAGGGATGGGCATTCTTTGAATCAAGCACACTACATAGTTCTCCAAAGTTCTACCTTCGTGGCTCCGTATATCGAGGAACACATGAATGTTGTACGCTCCAAGTTCCCGGGGAAGGATGACTACTGGATTAAAAAAAATCACATGGAGACTTTCGGCACTTGGTTGCAATTACATCTCATGAATGACACCACTATTGGAGATCAGCTCTACTTGTTGGTCGCGACACCATCTGCGAATATATTGACTTTCCAAGGGTACGAGATAAATGGGAATACATTTTACACGATTGCCCAAGATAAAAAGAGCACCAACCAAAACAGTGGTGTTCGCTTTGATGCAACATGCGAGAATGGGAAAAAGGACACATACTATGGTTACATAGAGGAGATATGGGAACTTGACTATGGACCTACTTTTAAGGTCCCATTGGTTCGGTGCAGTTGGGTCAACATGAATGGAGAAGGGGTAAAGGTAGACCAGTTGTACGGAATGACAACAGTGGATCTCAAGAATCTTGGTTACAGAGACGAACCATTTGTCCTAGCCAATGATGTGGCTCAGGTTTTTTATGTGAAGGACATGTCCTCTAGACCGCAAAAAGAGAAAAAATAAGGAAACGAATACATCAGACGATGAGCCCAGGCGTCACATAGTTCTTTCAGGGAAAAGAAACATCGCGGGAGTCGAGGACAAGACAGACATGTCAGCAGATTATGATAAGTTTGATGAAATTCCACCCTTCACCGTGAAAACTGACCCAAACATCTCGTTAAGCAAAGAAGATGCTCCATGGTTACGGCCTAAGAAGCGATCATAGGCAAGGGATCGACATACGCAACGAAGGATTCATATCCTAAACCCTAAATCCTGTGTAAATCTATGTAATGTATGGAAACTTTATGTGATGTATGGAAACTTTGTGTGATGTATCAAAACTTTATGTAATGGAGTCTTTCACGGGCTTGCAGGAAAAAATTTCCGAGGCGGAGCTTCGGAAGATGCCGTAGGGCGTGTGCACCAACGACATCTTCGAGAAGCTCCGCCACGGGAGATTTCTCAACCCTTTCCCCAACACTGTTAGAGGAGATGGAGTCTTTCACGGGCTTGCAGGAAAAAAATTCCGAGGCGGAGCTTCCGAAGATGCCGTAAGGCGTGTGTACAATGACATCTTCGAGAAGCTCCGCCACGGGAGATTTCTCAACCCTTTCCCCAACAATGTTAGAGGAGATGGTGTCTTTCACGGGCTTGCAGGGAAATTTTTCCGAGGCGGAGCTTCCGAAGATGCCGTAGGGCGTGTGCACCAATGACATCTTCGAGAAGCTCCACCACGGGAGATTTCCCATCCCTCCATCCATGGGGATGAAACTCTCTCTACCTATATTGGCTTGTTGAGCTGCTTGCCATGGCGTATCGATGGTCCTTTTATAGGCACAGCATCGCTTCTACTTTGTCTTGTTCCTCCGACAGGGCGTCGTGCGCTACATGCTTTATCTCATCGAGCAGTGCGTCCATCCACACGTCCTTATCCCGCCGACAGCTTTAGTCTCGGTTGCACCCACCAGCCGGGACTAAAGGTTACCCACGCGTCCTTATCCCACCAACAGCTTTAGTCTCGGTTGCACCCACCAGCCGGGAGTAAAGGTTACCCACGCGTCCGTATCCCACCGGTAGCTTTAGTCTCGGTTGCACCCACCAGCCAGGACTAAAGGTTACCCATGCGTCCTTATCCCACCGGCATCTTTAGTCTCAGTTGCACCCACCAGTCAGGACTAAAGGTTACCCAAGATGCACATGTGTGCACAATATGGGCACATTATCAAAAACTATGCCCTGATTACTCGCTGAACTTGAAGTGGATCTCTGATGAAATAGCATGTTGTGAACCTATAAATGTTTTTTTTTTAAATTCACAAGCATTATATCATGTACTTGTAGTTCAAATCTTGGCAACCTCCTACCGATTCGGCAGGAATTTGTCTTTTTCATGAGGGATGGACAGAAAGGTTCTAGATACACCGGTTGGGAAATTGTCCATATAAGGTGGTATAGTATTTTTGAAAAATGGTTTGGTACCAATGCCAAACTTTAATTTTGTGGTTGCTTCACAGAACACCCCGATTTCGGCACCTCAAAAATGGAAATTGGCTTTTTCGTGTGTCGAAAGGGAAAACTTCCTCCTGCAACATCGTAAGCCATCCCAAGATGCACATGTGTGCACAATATGGGCACATTATCACAAACTATGCCCTGATTCTAGCCATAACATTGGTGGTTTGACCTAAATGTCATGAAACCTCGAACATGATAGATCATTTTGTGAAGGATTTTTTATGATGTTTGCAATTTTTCAAGTTCAATATTTTTCCTTGCAACTGTGACACATAATATGACACCACGCGAAGGTTTCACATTGTTTGGATCAATTTTGAATTTCTTATGCTCGTTTCAAACTATATTCAAAACAGCGGGCATGAGGCTTCTTAGCCCGGGGCTGAGCCTCGCTGAACTTGAAGTGGATCTCTGATGAAATAGCATGTTGTGAACCTATAAATGATTTTTTTTTAAAATTCACAAGCATTATATCATGTACTTGTAGTTCAAATCTTGGCAACCTCCTACCGATTCGGCAGGAATTTGTCTTTTTCATGAGGGATGGACAGAAAGGTTCCAGATACACCGGTTGGGAAATTGTCCATATAAGGTGGTATAGTATTTTTGAAAAATGGTTTGGTACCAATGTCAAACTTTAATTTGGTGGTTGCTTCATAGAACACCCCGATTTCGGCACCTCAAAAATGGAAATTGGCTTTTTCGTGTGTCGAAAGCGAAAACTTCCTCCTGCAACATGGTAAGCCATCCCAAGATGCACATGTGTGCACAATATGGGCACATTATCACAAACTATGCCCTGATTCTAGCCATAACATTGGTGGTTTGACCTAAATGTCATGAAACCTCGAACATGATAGGTCATTTTGTGAAGGATTTTTTATGATGTTTGCAATTTCAAGTTCAATATTTTTCCTTGAAACTGTGACACATAATATGACACCATGCGAAGGTTTCATATTGTTTGGATCAATTTTGAATTTCTTATGCCCGTTTCAAACTATATTCAAAACGGCGGGGATGAGGCTTCTTAGCCCGGGGCTGAGCCTCGCTGAACTTGAAGTGGATCTCTGATGAAATAGCATGTTGTGAACCTATAAATGATTTTTTTTAAAATTCACAAGCATTATATCATGTACTTGTAGTTCAAATCTTGGCAACCTCCTACCGATTCGGCAGGAATTTGTCTTTTTCATGAGGGATGGACAGAAAGGTTCTAGATACACCGGTTGGGAAATTGTCCATATAAGGTGGTATAGTATTTTCGAAAAATGGTTTGGTACCAATGTCAAACTTTAATTTGGTGGTTGCTTCACAGAACACCCCGATTTCGGCACCTCAAAAATGGAAATTGGCTTTTTCGTGTGTCGAAAGGGAAAACTTCCTCCTGCAACATCGTAAGCCATCCCAAGATGCACAAGTGTGCACAATATGGGCACATTATCACAAACTATGCCCTGATTCTAGCCATAACATTGGTGGTTTGACCTAAATGCCTTGAAACCTCGAACATGATAGGTCATTTTGTGAAGGATTTTTTATGATGTTTGCAATTTTTCAAGTTCAATATTTTTCCTTGCAACTGTGACACATAATATGACACCACGCGAAGGTTTCACATTGTTTGGATCAATTTTGAATTTCTTATGCCCGTTTCAAACTATATTCAAAACGGCGGGCATGAGGCTTCTTAGCCCGGGGCTGAGCCTCGCTGAACTTGAAGTGGATCTCTGATGAAATAGCATGTTGTGAACCTATAAATGATTTTTTTTTAAAATTCACAAGCATTATATCATGTACTTGTAGTTCAAATCTTGGCAACCTCCTACCGATTCGGCAGGAATTTGTCTTTTTCATGAGGGATGGACAGAAAGGTTCCAGATACACAGGTTGGGAAATTGTCCATATAAGGTGGTATAGTATTTTTGAAAAATGGTTTGGTACCAATGTCAAACTTTAATTTGGTGGTTGCTTCACAGAACACCCCGATTTCGGCACCTCAAAAATGGAAATTGGCTTTTTTGTGTGTCGAAAGGGAAAACTTCCTCCTGCAACATCGTAAGCCATCCCAAGATGCACATGTGTGCACAATATGGGCACATTATCACAAACTATGCCCTGATTCTAGCCATAACATTGGTGGTTTGACCTAAATGCCTTGAAACCTCGAACATGATAGGTCATTTTGTGAAGGATTTTTTATGATGTTTGCAATTTTTCAAGTTCAATATTTTTCCTTGCAACTGTGACACATAATATGACACCACGCGAAGGTTTCACATTGTTTGGATCAATTTTGAATTTCTTATGCCCGTTTTAAACTATATTCAAAACGGCGGGCATGAGGCTTCTTAGCCCGGGGCTGAGCCTTGCTGAACTTGAAGTGGATCTCTGATGAAATAGCATGTTGTGAACCTATAAATGATTTTTTTTAAAAAATCACAAGCATTATATCATGTACTTGTAGTTCAAATCTTGGCAACCTCCTACCGATTCGGCAGGAATTTGTCTTTTTCATGAGGGATGGACAGAAAGGTTCCAGATACACCGGTTGGGAAATTGTCCATATAAGGTGGTATAGTATTTTTGAAAAATGGTTTGGTACCAATGCCAAACTTTAATTTGGTGGTTGCTTCACAGAACACCCCGATTTCGGCACCTCAAAAATGGAAATTGGCTTTTTCGTGTGTCGAAAGGGAAAACTTCCTCCTGCTACATCGTAAGCCATCCCAAGATGCACATGTGTGCACAATATGGGCACATTATACTATGCCCTGATTCTAGCCATAACATTGGTGGTTTGACCTAAATGCCATGAAACCTCGAACATGATAGGTCATTTTGTGAAGGATTTTTTATGATGCTTGCAATTTTTCAAGTTCAATATTTTTCCTTGCAACTGTGACACATAATATGACACCATGCGAAGGTTTCACATTGTTTGGATCATTTTTGAATTTCTTATGCCCGTTTCAAACTATATTCAAAACGGCCGGCATGAAGCTTCTTAGCCCGGGTCTGAGCCTCGCTGAACTTGAAGTGGATCTCTGATGAAATAGCATGTTGTGAACCTATAAATGATTTTTTTTTAAAATTCACAAGCATTATATCATGTACATGTAGTTCAAATCTTGGCAACCTCCTACCGATTCGACAGGAATTTGTCTTTTTCATGAGGGATGGACAGAAAGGTTCCAGATACACCGGTTGGGAAATTGTCCATATAAGGTGGTATAGTATTTTTGAAAAATGGTTTGGTACCAATGTCAAACTTTAATTTGGTGGTTGCTTCACAGAACACCCCGATTTCGGCACCTCAAAAATGGAAATTGGCTTTTTCGTGTGTCGAAAGGGAAAACTTCCTCCTGCTACATCGTAAGCCATCCCAAGATGCACATGTGTGCACAATATGGGCACATTATACTATGCCCTGATTCTAGCCATAACATTGGTGGTTTGACCTAAATGCCATGAAACCTCGAACATGATAGGTCATTTTGTGAAGGATTTTTTATGATGCTTGCAATTTTTGAAGTTCAATATTTTTCCTTGCAACTGTGACACATAATATGACACCATGCGAAGGTTTCACATTGTTTGGATCATTTTTGAATTTCTTATGCCCATTTCAAACTATATTCAAAACGGCCGGCATGAAGCTTCTTAGCCCGGGTCTGAGCCTCGCTAAACTTGAAGTGGATCTCTGATGAAATAGCATGTTGCGAACCTATAATTTTTTTTTAAATTCACAAGCATCATATCATGTACTTGTAGTTCAAATCTTGGCAACCTCCTCCCGATTCGGCAGGAATTTGTCTTTTTCATGAGGGATGGACAAAAAGGTTCCAGATACACCGGTTGGGAAATTGTCCATATAAGGTGGTATAGTATTTTTTAAAAATGGTTTGGTACCAATGCCAAACTTTAATTTCGTGGTTGGCATCTCAAAAATGGAAATTGGCTTTTTCGTGTGTCGAAAGGGAAAACTTCCTCCTGCAAAATCGTAAGCCATCCCAAGATGCACATGTGTGCATAATATGGGCACATTATCACAAACTATGCCCTGATTCTAACCATAACATTGGTGGTTTGACCTAAATGCCTTGAAACCTCGAACATGATAGGTCATTTTGTGAAGGATTTTTTATGATGTTTGCAATTTTTCAAGTTCAATATTTTTCCTTGCAAATGTGAGACATAATATGACACCACGCGAAGGTTTCACATTGTTTGGATCATTTTTGAATTTCTTATGCCCGTTTCAAACTATATTCAAAACGGCGGGCATGAGGCTTCTTAGCCCGGGGCTGAGCCTCGCTGAACTTGAAGTGGATCTCTGATGAAATAGCATGTTGTGAACCTATAAATGATTTTTTTTAAATTCACAAGCATTATATCATGTACTTGTAGTTCAAATCTTGGCAACCTCCTACCGATTCGGCAGGAATTTGTCTTTTTCATGAGGGATGGACAGAAAGGTTCCAGATACACCGGTTGGGAAATTGTCCATATAAGGTGGTATAGTATTTTTGAAAAATGGTTTGGTACCAATGTCAAACTTTAATTTGGTGGTTGCTTCACAGAACACCCCGATTTCGGCACCTCAAAAATGGAAATTGGCTTTTTCGTGTGTCGAAAGGGAAAACTTACTCCTGCTACATCCTAAGCCATCCCAAGATGCACATGTGTGCACAATATAGGCACATTATACTATGCCCTGATTCTAGCCATAACATTGGTGGTTTGACCTAAATGCCATGAAACCTCGAACATGATAGGTCATTTTGTGAAGAATTTTTTATGATGCTTGCAATTTTTCAAGTTCAATATTTTTCCTTGCAACTGTGACACATAATATGACACCACGCGAAGGTTTCACATTGTTTGGATCATTTTTGAATTTCTTATGCCCGTTTCAAACTATATTCAAAACGGCGGCCATGAAGCTTCTTAGCCCGGGTCTGAGCCTCGCTGAACTTGAAGTGGATCTCTGATGAAATAGCATGTTGCGAACCTATAATTTTTTTTTTAAATTCACAAGCATCATATCATGTACTTCTAGTTCAGATCTTGGCAACCTCCTCCCGATTCGGCAGGAATTTGTCTTTTTCATGAGGGGTGGACAGAAAGGTTCCAGATACACCGGTTGGGAAATTGTCCATATAAGGTAGTATAGTATTTTTGAAAAACTGTTTGGTACCAATGCCAAACTTTAATTTGGTGGTTGCTTCACAGAACACCCCGATTTCGGCACCTCAAAAATGGAAATTGGCTTTTTCGTGTGTCGAAAGGGAAAACTTCCTCCTGCAACATCGTAAGCCATCCCAAGATGCACATGTGTGCACAATATGGGCACATTATCACAAACTATGCCCTGATTCTAGCCATAACATTGGTGGTTTGACCTAAATGCCATGAAACCTCGAACATGATAGGTCATTTTGTGAAGGATTTTTTATGATGTTTGCAATTTTTCAAGTTCAATATTTTTCCTTGCAACTGTGACACATAATATGACACCACGCGAAGGTTTCACATTGTTTGGATCAATTTTGAATTTCTTATGCCCGTTTCAAACTATATTCAAAACGGCGGGCATGAAGCTTCTTAGCCCGGGGCTGAGCCTCGCTGAACTTGAAGTGGATCTCTGATGAAATAGCATGTTGTGAACCTATAAATGATTTTTTTTTAAAATTCACAAGCATTATATCATGTACTTGTAGTTCAAATCTTGGCAACCTCCTACCGATTCGGCAGGAATTTGTCTTTTTCATGAGGGATGGACAGAAAGGTTCCAGATACACCGGTTGGGAAATTGTCCATATAAGGTGGTATAGTATTTTTGAAAAATGGTTTGGTACCAATGTCAAACTTTAATTTGGTGGTTGCTTCATAGAACACCCCGATTTCGGCACCTCAAAAATGGAAATTGGCTTTTTCGTGTGTCGAAAGGGAAAACTTCCTCCTGCTACATCGTAAGCCATCCCAAGATGCACATGTATGCACAATATGGGCACATTATCACAAACTATGTCCTGATTCTAGCCATAACATTGGTGGTTTGACCTAAATGCCATGAAACCTCGAACATGATAGGTCATTTTGTGAAGGATCTCTTATGATGTTTGCAATTTTCAAGTTCAATATTTTTCCTTGCAACTGTGAGACATAATATGACGCCACACGAAGGTTTCACATTGTTTGGATCATTTTTGAATTTCTTATGCCCGTTTCAAGCTATATTCAAAACGGCGGGCATGAAGCTTCTTAGCCCGGGGCTGAGCCTCGCTGAACTTGAAGTGGATCTCTGATGAAATAGCATATTGTGAACCTATAAATGTTTTTTTAAAAATTCACAAGCATTTTATCATGTACTTGTAGTTCAAATCTTGAAAAGTTTTTTGAAATTCCAAATTATGCAATAAATATTTTGTTAATGCAATTTTATTTGTAAATAGTACAATTGTATAGTTCAGATAAAAATATTTGTAAACAGAAAATGGTTTTTGATTAGTTATTTAAATTGAGGCACTTTTCCTGTTAAAAGTTTTTTAAATTCCAAATTATGCAATAAATATTTTGTTAATGCAATTTTAATTGTAAATAGATCATTAAGGCCCGTCCCATGGATTGGAAAACTCAAGCCGACATTCTCGCTTCCGCTTCGTCGACCCCCGCTTTCGCGGTTGCTTAGGAAAGTAGGGAATATTGGTCGCGTGATTCAGAAACGTTTCATTAGAAACAAACCATTTAGGAGCACCAAGTCGAGCCCCTCCTAGAGCGAATGGACAGACCAAATCAACCAACTCGGTCTTCAAACGTATGCTTACTAAGTGCTGTGAAAGATCGGTAAAGGTCATTCTAGGCTCTTTCTCTTTAGAGATGCTGACGAATCCTCATTAGATGGATGGCATCTCCCTATTCCCACATCCCGGATAAATAAATTTTTTATTTTTGCAGGCCAATCGCTCTTTTGACTTTGGAAACCGTTTCTACACTGTGTATAGGGAAAGAAAGAGGGGAGGTATAGCTATTACATTAAAGAAGAAAAGAAACTAATAGAAGTCGAAATTGGAAAGGAAGTCAAACTCCCTATGGAACCTGTGATCGGTTGTACACAATTGTATAGTTCAAATAAAAATATTTGAAAACAGAAAATGGTTTTTGATTAGTTATTTAAATTGAAGCACTTTTCTTGCTAAAAGTATTTCTAAATCCCCAATAAATAATCATCTTAAATTGAAACATCTTATTAATTAAAGAAGAAACAAATTTGAAAATGGCGAGAAGACCAAAAGGTTTGCCAAAATCTGAAAAAACGGGTCAACGATCCCGGTTCGTCCCACGAACCGGGACCGATGATCCTGGATGCGCGCGCTGCCATTAACACGCGTTTGGTCTCGGTTGTTTGAACGAACCGGGACCGTTGATCCTTTGGTCCCGGGTGGTAGGACTAACCGGGACCAACGGCCGTGCATGTGGCAGCACAGCAACGCTCGTGCCCCAGACCTTTGGTCCCGGTTGGTGGCACAAACCGGGACCGTTGGTCCTTTGGTCCCGGTTATTGGGATGACCCGGGACCAATGGTCTGTACAGTTAACAGCTCCAGTCTTTCTCCTCCCCAACTCCCCCAATTCACAGAGCACATCGATGCGCGGCTAAGGAAAATTTGCGGCGGAGCAAAATCACGCCGGCAGGCTGCCCAAATCTAGAGCGGCCGCTTCACGCCGTCGACGCCCGCCGCCGCCGCGCCACCACCGTCTAAGGAATCGACCACGCACGCTGGAAATCGACGCCACGGTCACCGTCTGCTCCGACTCCGGCCGTCGCGGTTGCCGCTGCTTCCGAGCTCCTCCGGCCTCGTCGACCCGTCCATCGTCTTCATGGTGAGCCGCTGGTCCTCCAGGACCTCTCCTTTCTCTCTCTCTCTCTCGCTCTGTTTCCTTCTATCGCCGAGCGCCACTGTCGGCCGCCGTCGGCCGTCGTCGCAGACGACGCTTCGATGACCAATAAGGGGCGGCACGACCACCGTTAGCTTCCTTGCGACGCGCTCGTTCGAACTCGACCTTCTGCGCGTTCCAGCAAGCACTCTAGTGCCACTAATTACTGCCGGCCGACGTGCCCTCCGGCAAGCCCATGTGGCGCCAAGGTGGCGCTCATGTGGCGCCCTGACGTGGGCATCGAGTAAGCTCTGCCAGCGTGGCAGCCCGACGTGGCCCTGGCCCCACTAGTCAGTCACTGTGGGTAGGCAATGCATCTGTGAGAAAAGGTTCCCGGCCTTAGGTGACGTCAGCCTTTACCTATGCTGACGCAATAAAAGTTTAATAAATGTTTAAATAATTTCAGAAAAGAGTTTAATGTTATAAATTCAATAACTAATTATTTCTAAGTCAGAAAAATATGTATAATATATCAAAATGTTCAAAATGAGATCTACACAATAGACTCATAATCATGCATTGTTCAACAACTTTAATTACAAGTTTAATAAGAGAATGAAATCAACCCCTCGTAGGTGATTTCGGGGTCTCTCCTGTACTAGGGTTTGGACCCTTCGGATCTCACTTAAATTGCCAAGCATGCCTTAGGGTTAAATTTCAACTATGTTTAAATTGTCATATCATTATCGATGCCATGTGTTGATTGTTTAACTTGCAGATACTATGGATCCAACACATCAGGAAAACATCCTCCAAGGGATGATCTGCAAAAATGAAGATATCGATATCGATGTCACAAGTGAGTTTTTGAACGATTCCGGTCGGGGAGATGAGTCTCTCAACCGAGGAGACGGCTCCGGTGAGGAAGAAGCCGAAGTCTAGGACAGGGGAGAAGCCGATAAGGAAGAAGGCGACGACTCCGACAGGGGAAACACCGGCGAGGTGTATATATGTATTTTTGTAATTAAAATGATGATGTCTATATATACATGCATATATTAACACCCTTTCTTCTTTTAGCCCTCCGGATCGAGAACTTCTTCCGTAAGAACGAAACGATGCCCAACAAAAAAGTTGGATGACACTGTGAGGTATAGGATCGACGTGGTCGGTGTACATGGCGAACCGCAAGCTCCCGTCGATGTCGCAAGAAAATTTGCCAAGCAATGCGGAGTTCTTGTGAGGGACTACATCCCGATCACCGTTCAAGAATGGAATCGGCCAAGCGGCGGTGGAGTCCCATATGTCGGCGATAACGCCAAAGATAAGCTTTTTGACAAGCTCATGACTAATTTCCTCCTGCCGGAACCAGATGTGACTCCAGATGAGGAGGAGAGAGCAAGAAGGGAGCTTGTGCAAAGAGTCAAGAAGTTTACTCTCAGCAAGATGGCCGATGCATTCAAGAACTGGAAGAAGAAACTGTACCATAACTTTGTCAAGGTAGAGAAGACTCCGAATTTCAATGAAGCCGGCTATGCTAAGTTAAGACACTAGTGGGAGGATTTTGTGAAGTACAAGACATCGGAGAAAGCTAAGGAAAGGTCTAGAATAAATACGGAGAACGCTGCTAAGAAACTGTACCATCATAACATGGGGCCTGCTGGCTACGCCGGTTGCATGCCTAAGTGGGATGCACTTGAGGTCAATTATATAGCTGCCGGGATCAGACCAGAGCCCGCAACATGGACACCACGGGCGAGAAACTGGTTTTACGGCCATGGGGGCATGTTGGACAAAGAAGGGAGGGCAATATATAATCAGAAACACAAAGATGATCCCCTACTGCCCATCAACGATATTAGAAATGCAGTAGATGATGTTGCAGCGGGACAGTTCGCTCCCGATAGAGAGAATAACGAGCTCACACGGGCCCTTAAAAATCCTGAACACGACGGACGAGCACGAGGCACACCAGGCTCCAAGTCGTGGAAGGTTGCCTTCCCCCCGGAAATGAAGAGATATCCCGATAAAAGCCATCAGAAGAGAAAGGAAAGGGAGGTGGCTGAGAAAGCGGCTGCTGCAGACCGACTGCGTAATGTAGAAGAAGCATTAAAGCGGCACCAGGATCAACTCGACATACTTAGCCAGCAAGGTACTAGCGGCCAATCTTAGCGGCATGTGGTAGAAGCTGCATTCGAGGGTACCGGCGCCCCATCGAATAAGAAAAGCAGCATCGCTTCCACGCAGCTCCATGATGTTGATGATGATGCACCAACGACATCTCCTCCTAAACGCTACCCAGTGGATGATATCACGGAGACAACAGCTTGTGAGCTAAAGGTGCAGGTTATGAACTTAAGGGTGACGGCGGCGGTCGGCATGGCGGTACCAATTGGGCCTAACCCAACTTGGCATTGTGAACCAGTTCCAAAAGGGTACGCTGTCGTCACGGTGGATGAGGTGAAGGAAGATTTTGAGGAGCTGAAGCTAGACCACCCTGCAGGGGAAGATATGAAGCTGACTCAACTAGGAGAAACCAAAGGGGGACTATTCTATGGCTAAAGGAGCGCATCATCCTTCCAAATTATGTGCCGCCAAGGCCACCCACTCCTCAGAGCAGCAATCCACCTTCGCCGCCACCTCACCATTCTCCAGCGCAACCGTCGCCTTCACCGCCTCACCGCTCAGCGCAACCGTCTCCATCGCCGCCTCAGCCGTCTCCAACGCCGCGTCAGCCGTCTCCGTCCCCTGAGCCTCAGAGACAAAAGCGGAAGTATACTAAGGGGCCAGCACCACCAGCAGCAGCAAGAGCACGTTCCGATCATCGAAACGTAAGCAATCGCCCCTCCCAAGAGTACCCCATTAGAATATGAAGAAGCTACCTTGCGAGAAGACAGATGAGGAAACTGATGAGGCCGCAGCTGCCCATTATGAAAAGTGGAAGATTGACATGACTAACAAGAAAAAGCCGATAGAGGCATTTTTTCCGGTCACCGCAGAAGATAAAGCCAAAGCAGCCGCGTTTAAGATTCAGCTTCACCAACCCATAGCGCTCACATCAGACTATAATCGCTCTATTACCAAGTCGGCTGAGGCAAAAGAGCGGAGAGTCGGGAAAGAAGTTGCCCTGCTCGGACAACAGAAAAATCAATCGATCGAACCGCTCAAAGTGTACGATACCAATGAGTGGATGATCCCGGAGTGGCATGATCCGAACATTGATCCGGAGTTTGTTCGACTGTACGAAAAAGCCCAATTATATGGACAGTCTGTTACTGAGTACATGAGCCGTATGCATGAGTTCGAGGGGTACCAAGAAACAACATACGTGTACCAGTACGGGGCTCCTCTCGTCAAACCCGAGTTAGTCAAAGATCTACCAACAAAAATACGAAGATTGCATAAATGGTACATCCAAGCCTGTGCTGATTCAAAAAACTAGATCTATGCTACATATAAACACCACCATTACGGTCATGGAGATGGCTTCATACTGATTGAATTTCCAGAATTATTTCAGTTTTACCAACAAGACGCCCTCGACAAATCTATCGTCAGTGCCTATTGTTTGTAAGTATTATTAATTTCTGTAATTAAGTCTTCTAGCTCATCTTATTCGTTGATTGTATAATCTTACTAATCACTATACTAATTATATATCCAGAATGAAGATTCAAGAATGCAACAAAGGACAAATCTATGATCTTGGGTTTGTTGACTGTAATTTCGTTCATGAAGTTACTCTAAAAACAAATCCCAAAGAGACAGAGGATAACTTGTTCCAAGCGTTGAAGTATTTCAGCAACAGAAGGGAAATACTATTTCCTTACAACGCTGCGTGAGTGTTACTGTCTTGTACACATTCTATTTTCGATTACTCGATGTTAAGCGTATAATTGACTCGTGTTATATTTTGTTAGTGTGTCAAGCTTCCACTATATTCTCTTAATCATTTCCATTGACACCGGAGTAGTAAAAGTCCTGGACTCGAAACGCACACCATTAGAAAAGTGGGCGGACATGCAGGAATGCCTCCAGAGGGCTTGGAAACGGTTCACCGCCAAAACTAGGGGTGTTTGGAAGCCAGAGCTTACATTTCAACCATTGACTGTAAGTACTACTTGCTAGATCCACGCATCTCTTTGATTCTAGTTTCAATACCACCATTATCATGCTTAATTATTATTTTGATTGAACTCCGTTCTCGTAAAGTGCTTGAGGCAGGAAGCCGGGAATAACTTATGTGGATACTATGTCTGCGAGTTCATTCGCCAGACGACCAAAGAGAAGGAGGCAGACCGGAACATCAAAAAAATTGAAGTACGATAAACAATAATCACAACTTTATTTTATTACCACCAATTGTGTTTAGTTTCATTCATATATATTGATCCCCTTCTTTATATTAGATCGAACGGATGCGGGACGGCCTTCTATCACAAGAACGCGTGCAAGTAATTCAAAAGGAAATTGCCGGATTCTTGTTAGAACAAGTCATAGATCCGAAAGGAGAATACTATTACCCACTTCATTTGGAAGGGTAAAGTGTATAAAAGAAGTGTAAATTAGATCAAATTCGTGTGAGAGTATCGTTTGTAATTATAATATGTTTCGACCAAGAAGACGGATGAGACGGTGTATATATTTGTGATCATGCATGATGTGTAATATATATATCGTGGTTTCATCATTGCTGTATATATGTAGTACCATTAAATTTATAAAAAAAATCCTGCCGTGGCAGAAAAATAGCCCGAAGTCTTGCCGCGGCACAAAACCCTGCCGCGGCAGAAAACCCTGCCGCGACAGAAAAATAGCCCGAAAATCCTGCCGCGGCACAAAGCCCTGCCGCGGCACAGAGACCAACGATCCCGGTTCGTGCCAAGAACCGGGACCAATGATCCACCCCCGCCCGTCTCTGGCGCTGCCACGTGGGGACCCATTGGTCCCGGTTTTTCCCACGAACCGGGACCAATGATCCACCCCCCTCGTAGCTCGCCCGCCCACGTGGAGACCCATTGGTCCCGGTTCGTGCGCGAACCGGGACTAGCATTAGTCCCGGTTCTGGAACCGGAACCAATGGCCCTTATGAACCGGGACTAGAGGCCATTTTTCCACCGGTGAAGATTTTGGCTACTCAGCACAAGCCGCCTTGTTGTTTTCATCGAAGGAGTCAGCCAGCCAGTGGCACAGCTAGGCTACTCACATAGTCGGGTATCCCCATACGCAGGTATGGTGGCGAGCCTTGCCCCCAAGAAAATCAGTACTAAGCACTATAATTAAGCTTATCCTCAATGGAGAATCACTAGACGAGCCCGGGAAGCAGCCCAGGTCGTCGGGAGCTAGCTCCGCCCCTAGGGCCAGCTTAGGTATAATGCCCACATTCCAATCGTTGAATCAACTTGTAATCTCTCTCCGTATTTTTTAATCACTTCATCGTTCACTACAAACCGATTAGTCTCGTCCTTGTTGCATTCAACATAGTTGAGGTCTCTTTCCCTCTTACTAGTGTGGCATGACCATAACCTCGACATCCCTTTATTTTTCTGCGGTGACTCCTTTTTGATTGTTGCATGCTAGCATATCAACTCAATACTATGCTAAATCTCGTGAATTACTACTTGCTGAGCTTACAGTGGCTATAGCTGTGTAATGTTGACACATGTCCACTGAAGAAACCCATCATGCATGCGTGTATGGAGGCACATAGAGTCCATGTATGGCCATCAGTTTGCACAACGAAAGCATGAATACCACTCGTCCTTTAGTTGTATCTATAAATTGTGGTGGCGTCCGTCTATGCATCAGTAAGGAGGATGCATGTGCTAAGCATATGAAACCATGTAGAGTACATATTGTTTTGGGATATGGAGTTTTTCCTCTAGGACCTGGTGACATATATATTAGAGGATAACTGATAGGTTGTCTTAGTGTTTTTTGTACATTAGCCCATTAGGGATATTATAACCGAGACAAAGTGTAAGCCTCTCACAGCCTGACTCTTTTCAGCCGTACGATCTCACTACCTGACTCTTTTTGGCCGTTGGATCTCCAGCAGTTCCGGAATTGAGCCGATAGTCCCTGTGCCAGCTATTCTGGATGTCAAATCGCTCCTCTCTGGCGAATTGAGCCTCGGCTCCCCATTAAAGCCCAACTTGGTTAAGTCTAGATTGGACTGATTCCGAAGTGGACCGCTAAGTGGAACCGAGGAACCTGATATAGAGGGAAAGCGGCGATCTAGGAGGCGGGCTCTTCCCAAGCCTTTGTGGGCCTCGGCAGCTGATGCGGCAGGGAGAGGAGCATCACGTTGATTGGAGCCGAATCGGTTGCTAGAAGCCATTAATGGCAGCTCGGGTACACCACTCACCGGTGGCGAGTTATAGAGATACGTTCCTTTCAGTCCTGTGCGTATAAATTGTGGGTTACCCTAGCGAGCAAGTGGCGGCCATCCTTCGGCCAGGATCAGCGGCAGAGGTGGATGAGGGGATTCCAAATTCAGGAGGGGAGAGTGTCAACCCTCGATCTCCTCGCCGGTAGGAGCATCAACGGCACACCACACCACAGGCCGCTCCCCGTGTGTCGATGCAGATGGCCGCTGCCGCTCAGTCGAAGTCGATTACCATGGCCTCACCACGACGCGACGGCTACATCTGTAACTCCTTCGACCTTAGCACCGAGATAATTTCAGACTGCTGTGCTGTAGACGTTTAGTAATAAACGAAGGAAATTCCCCATCTTTCAATTAGTACTTTTTTTAACCTTTTTTCCTTCCGAATTTTGCCTTATATTTTTAACCTGATGGGGCGAACTGCATGCTTTGTTGAACATCTGCTAGCTGGCTTAGGTTCGTGAATTTTAAGAGATTTGGTGTTCGCCTCATGTTCTTCGTCAGCCCACTGCTTCCATTTGTCCCTCCCAAGAGCATGGGAGAACGAATCAATCTTGAATAAGGTAGAGGCCAGTGGTTTGCGACGCTGCTGGTCATGGCAGTCAATGGCCAGCATCTCCTGAGTGGTGTGCTTGCACCTGGTTGATGCCACTATGCCTTTTCTACGCTTTGGCACAGGTTCAGAAAATCTTTCCTTTTATCTAACACTGCAGCTAATGTGGTATGTTCAGTTTCCTTTGTTTTTCACTTAACTTTCTACTACTATGAAACATATACTACTATTTGCAGTTCAAACATGGTAATCCCAGTGGTCTCTGCGCTCCCTGCTGAAGCAAAGAACATTAGTACAGATTACGCAAAAAAAAAAAGATTAGTACAGATTTGGTGGAGTAGTAAGTTCATGTGGAAGAACAAGAGAACAATGTCCGTTCTTGTTAGTAATTCAACAATATACAAAGAATGGATCTTCTACAAACTAATCTGCCAACTGTTCAAAAGTGCGTTTATGTCATTTGTTAACATGTCATACTTCCATGCCGAACTTGACTTTTGTTTAACTCGTGCCACCATGTCATTCGTGTAAATCTGGTATTTTCTAACAATTTTTTATGTGTAGGAAGCATCTGCTCATTAGGTAAACACATATTATGTCAGAAAATTTGTGTGTCATTAGTTTCATCGCATGATCAACTGTTCGAAGCAGATACTCCGGGTGAAATTTTGATTCAGTAGTACTGGATATTTGCGAAGTTCTAAAAGAAACATTATGCAGGAATAGGAATATTATCAAACTATTAGATAGTGTCGATCCTTTCTAGATCTTCTATAATAATTATTCTATGCAACATATAGGATATGTATGGTTGGTCGACATACCTTTATTCATATTTTCTTTTTTTTTACAATGTTGATATAATCATTTTTATTGCAAGAATATACGGGCGCAGCAACGCGCGCCTACATGATCTGGTGTGGACGTTATGCTCCATCAATGAGGCAGTCTCCGCACATTTGGCCTTGGTCCGAGTTACTTGACCCGCAAATAAGGATCACCCGCCCGCTTTTGCGGTAGAGTTGGCAACATCTCTTTCCCTCGCGTAGCTTTGATGCCATGAAAAAAGCAGAAAAAAGACAAGAAAAGGAATGGGTTTAACTCATATGACGGGGACCCATTGGTTGTCGGCCGAGACAGAAGAGATGTCGCATCTAGGTTTTCAAAGGAGAGGCATCGACTGAGTGGAATTGCCGACCGAAGAATTGGTCTGGTATTCTCGTTGCATATGGATCTTTGTTTATAATATCCTATTCGTTATAGTTCTAAATATACTACTGTTTAGGTTTTTGGTGGGTGTTTATTTTGCTGCCTATTTTTATGTATTATGCTATATTCAAATGCACAAGATGTATATTTAATATTTCAAAAACAAAATTATTTGAAGAATACATTGATTTGGATGCTTCCCAAAAATTATACAATTACTTAAAGGAAATTGTAACTTTATTTGATCGTATATTTATTATTCTTGTGTACCCAAAAAGATGAAATGATATATTAATTAATGAGAACAACTATACACATAGTACACATCAATAACTAGCACGAAACACCATTGTAGTAGTGTGCCTTTTTTTGCGCACGCTACTAATCACACGCCACTGACAAATCAACCATGAGAACCTCGACTCGCAAGGTGATTTATCGTGCCACGGCTATCCTACGATCATGGACTACTGTCCAACGTATGGAGTTGCGAACACACAAGTGGCAGAAATAGTCGTTTTTCCCAGCCGTGTCTTTGCAAGGCATCAGCTGTTAGGATTTAGCCTAGCATAGCCATTTACATAAAAAACTTGCATTTTCCAGGTGCCCAACATTTCCAGATTGGGGAGCAGAAGTTCGATGAGACTACACCACTGAATTGTATCATGTATGCTGAGCGAGCCGTGTATTCCTGCTAAACTTGATTAATGTTCAATCTGAACTTGGTCAAAAGTCTATTATATACTAAAAGCAATATAAGGGTGTTTTTCGAGGCACCACGTTGATCCACATCATCAGAGTTATTTACGATAGTTAGATCTAAAATATATGGTTAGGATTTAATCCTGTAAACGTAACATAAGTATGTTTTCATATACACGCCTTCAGTCCGTGTCACGTTTTAATCTCTGCCGAGAAAAAAAAAACCTGCGTACACATCACGGTGCATAGTGGGACCTGATACGTTGCCATATCTGTAATATAAATCAAAAAAGAACTAGCGAATTTTAGAGAGTCTCCCTCCTGTAACTAAAATAAAAAAATTGATCGGTAACTTATATAACTCCACACTAGACGTGTCACAATAGGACGCTAGGATCCTCCAAAAACAAAAGCATGGTTGCACCGGCCGTACAAAAACAATTTTTTTTACTCTGTAGGCAGGCACACACATAGTCCAACACGATTCTTGCATTAATAGAGAACCTTTTCCTCTCCAAAGAGAAGTCACATGTTCTCTTTTAGTAGGGTGAATTCATGCATCCATTTAATCTATTATATATTTCCCTTTACATCTCTGGATATAGAAATAAAAATTGTTAAGCCCCTGAAGCTGCTCATCTCCTTTACAAATTTATCCAGATACAAAACACATCAATACCATTTGACTTTAACAATTGATTCGCACACATATGGGTTTTATATCTTACGGCACAAAAGATCAGTAATTAATGATAAGATTTTACCAGAAAATTGTGCGTTCTATATTCGTATGATGCCATATATAGATAGAGTCCATGTCAAATACTAATCTCGCCGTCCGAAAATAAGTTACTCGGATTTGTCTAGATTCGTATGTATCTAGACGCGTTTTAATCTGTAGCTACGAGCAAATCTATACAAAACTAAGTCACTTATTTTCGAACATAGGAAGTACGATACTTGGCAAGCATAATTGATACATTCCATTGGCCTAGACCGATCCACATTTGATTGTATGCAGCAAAACCCTAATTTTCCTCTTTCCTCCTCTGTCACGATCAACTCTCTTCCTCACCATTTAGTTGAACCCTACTATTTGCCTCAACTAGATCGCTAGATGATGAACATGGCATCCACTTCTTTGCCAGTAATTTGCAAATACACGGTCCTTGCATCTTGAGCCTAAGTGATAACCTTAGATACTAACTCAACCAAACTCTCCATGCTACCGACAGGTCTTCTTTTTATCCTAGGAGACCAGAAGTAATTCTTGCATGAGCAGAGCATGAGATATGACAAAGTGACAAAACATATGGTCAGTTGCAAAAGATAAGAAATAATGTCCCATTGAGCCTTAGATATGATAGGTTTGTTTGTAGGGTGCTCATCCAGTGTTAGGCTGGTGGTCAACGTAGAAGCTCATGTATAAGACAAAGCACACAAATCATATGCGCCTCAATTTGTTATGGGGTTTTGTGTGGTTATTAGTTGTTTGATAATATCTGTGAGGCTAGAAAATTATCAAAGGAAAACCCTATATCTTTGCATGCTATTTTGAAACCAACATATTATGTTGTCAATGGCAGGAAAGGCGATGATGTATGCATGAAATTTTGTTTTATTTGTGGAGCATGAATCTTTGTTGGTCCGATGTGCAATGATTTAGTCAAATTTTTGGTTTCAAGGTAAAGGATAGGTGCACATCACAACATCAACACTACCAATAGATATTTAGTGACAAGATTCTTAATGTTTATAGAGTCAGCTGGGTCTCCTTATTTCTGAAGATATTTTGCCTAATAAGTTCCTATGAATTAATTGCTGAGAGAAAAGACTGAACCATTAGAACATTGCCTATTTTCCTTAGGTGGGATACATTAGATGTTGTCCATAGAAAAAAGGATAGACATGGGATGAAAATGTTGCAGGTTATGAATCTGGCCGAATTTATCCTTCACATTTTGCTTCCTCAAAGATCTCAGAAATCCAGTTTGAGTTTACTTAGATTTGAATTGAAGGTTTAGTTGCTAAGTTGGATACAACAAGGTGAATTTCAGTGGCCCTTATTATATTTTCTTCATTTGAATGGTGCCTCATCTTAACTAATCATTGCCAACATTCATAAGGTAAAATATACTCACTGTAAAAGTTAGTGTTGGTATGTAACCTGATTCGAGTTTTAGTTGGTCCAAAGCTCAGTGGCATGGTTAGCCATAATAATTTTTTAACAATTCGTGTCCAATGTAAGAGGGATATTCAGTGCAGATGTTCATGGAGGTGGAGGCTCAATGGTTGCTACTAGGTATATCTTACACAACAACAAGCGATTATCCATATTACAAATATCAATACCAAAATATTGTCTTACGGATATTCATGTACCTTAAGTGATACAAAAACAAGTATGAGAGGGAGAGCATATAACAAACTTGACTAGGAGTAGAAAATAAATGGCGATCTATAAAGCTTGCATCCAGCTTTCCCTAGCTTTATTGATGATACAAAATATACAATAAAATTGTCTAAAATACAACGATATCACTACATTTTGGTTAAAAACATTTTATAATCATTTACTTATTTTTAGAAAGATACATATAATAAATCATGGTCAAATTGTTTCGTGGAACCGTTCATTCTAAAGACCAATAAAGAATGTTTTGTATCTTAACTTAAAGAAAATAAAGTAGAGGAAGAAGATAGAAGGAGGCGGCAATTTGACTCGCAGGTGCAAATGCACCCATTGTGAAAATACATTTTTCGAATGTATATGCGGAATTTTTTTTCGACATTTCAAAAAATGTTTTCTCACAATGGGTGCATTTGCACCTGCGAGCCAAAGTGAATATCCGAAGAAGATATGCATAGATAAAAATTAGGAATATTTTTGTAGTTGTCCAACCTTTTAAAAGGATAATTCTGTTATGTTTTACTTTGATATATTCGTTTTTGCCATTCCATTGAGAAAAGTTGTCTCAAGTCATCTCACCATTACTTGGGTGGGACATAATTATTATTGGACCATAACATATTGATTTTGTTGCTATGCATACATCTGCTACGAATTGATCGCAACATGAATCGTAACCTCACATACTGCTCTAACACTATAGAAAAAGTGTAGAATGTGTTTAGACTTTTTGAATATGTGTTGAGCTAATATCTGGTATGAGCGACATGTATGGTCATTAAAATAGAAGGATATCCCGCGCAGTACAGCGAAAATATCTTTAAGAATTTTATTTTGTAAATTAAAGGGAGCAAGCATGGTTCAACTTTCAAAATAGTCCAAATTTAACCAACGTGGAATGTTGTGTATTTTACCAAATAAAGGTTGCAACGTTGAGAAGTATACTTGATGAATGTTAAATAAGGATAATTGGAGTTTTAGATAACTTGAATTCAATGGTATAAAAAAACCATGATATGGATAGTTTGCACAAAGAGATGACTATTATAATCGCAGTTTGTGGGTTTTTAATTCATAAGAAATATAGATTTGCATGTTGTTTTTTCTAACTAGAATACCATCACTTATTTGTATAATTACAAATTATTAATCATGTCTCTCAAACAACATGTGACGTTCTACTTAGCATAGCATTTGGAATGGCTATAGAAAAATATTATTTTATTTTATATAATGTACATATCTATAAAATTTGTAAATTTTTCAGTTACTTTCGACATATCAAATATGATGCCCTCGCAATTGCGAGGGCCACCTTGCTAGTTTTATTAACAACAAAGAGAAATTGACCCGGAGTTAAGCAAAATAATCCTTAAAATTGCATTTCATAAGTTATTCATTTTCAGAAAAAAAAATACCAAATTGTGTAGTATAACTCACCAGCATGGCAAGCTCATGGCCTCGGCTCCATGCGTAATTGACAATTATATTTTTAACCTCTAGGCATCCAATGACTCCTATTTCTACTGTTGTGTGCTGGTCGATCAACTAGAAAAATAGTTAAACCATGTGAATCATCACTAGCTTGTCGTGAGTTGCAGTGGCTTTAGGCGTGTATGAAGGCACACTCAGCGTTTATGTATGTCCATTAGTTTGCACAACGAAAGCATGAATATCATCCCATTAGTTCGATCTATAAATTGATGTGGTGTCGGCCTGTGCATTTGTACAATTCTTGTTGGCATGTGGAGTTTTTTAGTCGTATAACGAGCTTGGTGGGACATTAGAGGATAACTGATATGTTGTGTTGAACTGTTTTGGCAGATTGACCATGTGGGCGTTGTGTTCCATCTAGGTGCCAGTCTGATGTTCGTCGTTCGCGGTCCGAGTTATTTGATCTGCAAACAGGGATTATAGATGATTTTACTTGTTGGCATCGATGGACAGGATCAGCAACCATCACAATATGGAACAATTGTTTTTGCGTAATGTGTTTTGTCAACATATGAGCATCGTAGTCTTTGCGTAATGTGTTTCTGGAAACAAGATTGCGTCCAGTGTCATTGGCAGTGGACCGTGTAAATGTCCTTATGATTATTACTAAACTAAGTCCATGACGAGCAACAAGTTGCTTATGTAACCACCATCTCACCTCTGGTGTTTTAAGCGTTGAATGCTTTCTTTCTTGAGGGAAGTCCATCATGGACAGCTTTTATACATTTAAACAATAGTCACATCATTTATGAATTTGGAGAAAATAAAGTCGAGGGGCTCATCGACCCAAATATATAAAAAAATACTAAAACTAACTCTAGCTATACCATGACTAGTCCATTCCTCTCCCTCGAGGGGCTCATCGAGGGGCAGTGCTCGAAGTTGACCTCCCTATAATCAGCAAACACCGCAGCCGAATCATTCCACACAATCAGCAAACACCGCAGCCGAATCATTCCACCATGCTTCTTGCCCCGTACAAGCTTCAATGGCCTCGAAGGAATCCAATTCTTCCGTGATGGAATTGCATCCAGTCAAATGTTTTAGGGCGAGTCCATTCCTCTACGCAATAACCTACGCCATCGACGCCCCTACAAATTTTCCATGATCATCGCCTGCGACTGCTACAGTAGCCCCCTGCACCATCTTCAGTGTGAAAGCAAGCATCAACATTTATTTTTATTTCCTTGGGTTCAGGTCAGGTCCGTCTGATGTTTGAAAAGGTATTGCATTGGAGCAGTGCGTTTCTTTGACGAAATTTGATGTCAGCACCAAAATAGACATTATGTAGTTGTACGCTTTCTATTTTTCTCTGATTCCAAGATTTTCATCACACGTTGGTCAGTTTGGCACAACTTTACAAGTAACATTGAGTTGTCAAATTCCTTTTCCGATGTGTCATGTATCCATCCTTAAACTTTCTTTCCGCCAATTGTCACATCTTCCTGATTTGTCGCAATGTACATCAAAGAGGTTACCTAAAAGTGTTTGTCGGAACTATGCATATATGTTCTGGTTTTTATAAGTAGCAGTTGGAGGTAGTTCATGATGAATTTTCATTATGTTAATATTGAGCTGGCTTCAAAAACATAAGTCCCTGTTATCAAGTTCATCCCAGAGGGACCTAATTAAATACGTTGTTATCCAAGCACGTTTAATCCGTTGATGGAGAGATCTCATCTACCTCCTTGAATCAAGCTTTCGCCCAGCTATATTAATATAGCAACCGTTTGAGACCGCTGCTGGGCCAGCAACAAAACGTCCAAAGAAAATAACCAAGAAAACACAAAAGAAATAAAAAGAGAAAATAAAGTCGACAACAGTGGCTCGGCGAAAACGAGAATGACCAGCAACCGCTGCGCCCTCCGAAAAAATTTCACCATGCTCCAAGCGCTTCGGAGCGTCACGTACCAAGAAACACCTCCAAAAAGGAAAACGGCGATAACGACGCTGCTGCCGGACTTGTCATAGGGTTTCCCGCGATACGTTACGGAAGGGGGGGGGGAAAAATACACCCGACGCCCTTCTGAAAGGATGGCGACACCCGCAGATGACGCCACCTCGGTGTCAAGTTGACAAGGATTTCTCCTGACCTCTCAAAAAACCACACTCTCGGACACTTCGAATTGCTACACCAAACTCGCCGCCCACCAGCACATGCCACCACGGTCTTATAGTCACCCCCGCCGTCTCACCGTGACCCACGATGTGAGGCTGGTACAACCTAAGAGCAGCAACTAATGCGAAGGTCGGCGATACAATGACACGCGGGAGGGAACTACCTCCACCACCGGAGGGCGATAGCCAACCTGATGTAAGAACAAGGTCAAACCAGGCCCTCTCTGGCCCGGCCGAGCCCAAAAGGACTCGTGAAGCCCCACCGACACACTGCAGCAATGGTGTAACCATCGCCACCAACCCTAGCGCTAGTCCCTCCTCCTCCGTCCACCAGTGAATCAGCCGCCACCGCAGATCCCCGTCGCCAAGCAGCAACGCCATCACCAACATGGTCACCCGGGTCAACCGGACCGCCACCAGTCTCAGATCACCACTTGGATCCGACAGGGCGAGGACGACCGATCATGGCGCACACGGCACCTCCATGCAGCCCACGGTCCATACCGAGTAGGTCAGACGGCCACCAGATCTAGGCTAGCCCGGCCCTGATCCAGTGTCCCAGCCGCACCGGAGCTAGGAGGGGGCACCTGCCGCCCACCGAAACCCGGCGACCAAGGAATCCACCGCCTGGAGCACCTCCAGCCCCGACTGCCGCCCTCCCTACCAAGCTAGCCTGCCGCCACACCGTGTAGAGCCGCCATGCCCGCCCATCTCCATGCGCCTCCGCCCCTCCTGACCCGATGAGGTTAGCCGCCGCCAGTAGCAGAAACTATGCTTCTACCGTCGCCGCCGGGGAAAAGGAGGCCCGCCGCCGCCGGCACCGCATGGGCCTTGCCTGGCGACTCGCGCCGATGGTGGCAGGGAAGGAGGTGATAGGAGGGGCTCGGGGTGGGTGGCGCCGGAGCGCTCATCTCGTCGCCCGCGGGGGGACGAGAGACGAGCCCGAGGCTTTTCCTGTCGCAGCGATTGCTTTGTGACATCATCCAGGTCTCATCTACCTAACAACGTAAAGCTTGCAAGGGATCATTCCCATTGGTCAATGTTTCAAGTTCATCTCGAGAAACATTAACTAGATCCTATTATGCTTAACACCAAAAAAAATATGCGTTAAGTTAAGCAAGTTACACACTCAAACCACAACTAAATGACCTCGTTAACCTTCATTTAGAACTCGTTAGGCGTGTAACATTTACTTATGGCCACTAAGGAGAGCCATCATGCTTGCATGTATAGGCATTAGTCTTTTTTTCTGAGAAACACATTACAATAGTATACGCTCACAACACGTGCATGCACCTACCAATGAACGTACACACCCTACGCTTATGAGGACCTCCGAAAGACTAGGTCGGTGGATCGAGTCTTGAGATTGACGAAGTCACCACGGACGCTTCGATGTCGACGGGCAAAGGCGTAGCCAGTCACGAGTCATGCCCCGGGCCAACTACACTGCTACAGTTCTAAACAATGTCAACTAGTGTAAATATAGCTACAGTTAAGAAAGGAATTTACCAACACGCTCCTGGCGAAGACCCCGGTTGTCTGGGGCCTGGCTACGCCCCTGTCGACGGGAACGTCGTCTCCCACTGAAAGAATATTCCGCTTTTTATGCAACACACAGTATCAAACCTGTGGTTTGAACTCTGGTATGCTGGGGATACCACCACCCTCCTAACCGCCCAAGCACAGGTTGGTTTGCATGTATGGTCATTAGTTTGCATAACTAATGCATGAATATCTGTCCATTAGCTAGTTCTATAAAATAAAGTGGTGTCCGCGTATGCATTAGTAGGGAGGATGCCTGTGTTACACACCACGTGTACATGTTTTTTTTTTTTGGCATGTAGAGATTTTTTGTTGTAAAATCTAGTGGGATATTAGAGGATAACTGAACTGTACTGTGAGATTCTGCGAGTGGACGTTTTGCTCTATCATGGTGCCAGTCGCCGGTCTTTGATGTCGATCTGATGCCCCTGATCTGTGAATAGGGCTCACAGATGATCGTTTTTACTTGCTGGCTTCCATGGATCAGATCCACACCCAGAATTCTGTGCAGCATTTTTCTTTCAGAGTCATGTCACAATAAAATGGAGTTGTCTTATCAGACTTTGTGGACTGTGTCTCTTAGAAAGTAAATTGTGTCCATGAGTTAAACAGTAGGCATCATTTTTGCATGTTCTTGGGATAATTGCTGAATTTGAGTCCATACCGAAGAAGGAGTTTCTTATTTCATCTGGCGTCGTGTTTTTCTTCATTATTTGCTTTCTATTTTCCCAAGAATTCTCTCGCATATTCAGCTTGGTCCAGTTAACTATGGTTGCCAGCGGATTAGTTAACTTCTATGCATGCATGCAAAATCAGAGCCCGCATAAGAGGCCCCTCCAACCCTACAAATAACGGGACTTGCCCAATTTCTTATCCATTGAGTGATCTATTCATCCATAAACTTTGTTTGTTCCAGCTGCAATATGTTCTTGATTTGTGGTGATCTACTCGATCAGAAGAGACGATCCAAACTGTATCACAAATTTATCATTGTTACACTTTTATGTTCTTGATTTGTTCCTGTTGCAACATTTGAGTACTATATATAGTTTGTAAGTAGAAATTGGAGCTCGTTCGGAACGAATTCTCATTGTGTTATTTTTATGTTAGCTTGAACGAACAAGAGCCTGTTCTGTTTTTTCGCTAAGTTAACCTGCTTAGGCAAGTTAGTCGGTCAGAACCAGAACTAAATGAGGCATTAATGGGACCAAGACACCACGTGTTCTCTCTGTGTGTGTTAAACTCTTCCTCCTCGCTAGCTCTCCTCTCCACTAGCCTTGAGAGTCGTCTTCCTCCATCTATCCCTCCATATTCTCCTATCCGACGGCACTGCCGCTTGCGGAGCGGGGAATGCAGGTGCTCGATTTGTACAGAGTAGGTATAGGCCTTGCGGGTTGATGCCGGAGTTGGGCTTTATGCCTGTAGTTCACGGTGAGGTCTTCGATCTGTGAGGCCATACCTAGAGCGAACTAGGGTTCCTTCTCCTTGTTTCTCTGTTCCGGTGGATGAGACGATGACGAGGGAGATGGCCATAAAGTCATGGGTTCTTGCTCTTTGATATGGAGATGTTCCTTGTTGCGTCTTCCCTTGCCGGTCAACCTTGCTCGTTAGGGCAATGAGAAGAGCAGTGGAGAAGCTGGCGGATCTGGATGGAAGAGGAGGGCCTCTGTTCCAGCGCAACGACGTGCTGCTGGAAGGTCGCTACTAGGGGTGTTGATGTGCTTCCATGGTGGAAGATGTTTGTGTCCTCCCTTCAGCCTAGCCCTGGTTGAAATAAGTGATGCTGTCCTCTCCTTTGTGGTCTTACATCATTGCCCCTCCTCTTGGCTGGTCTCGGTGGTGAGGGAGTGGAGGGTGTTGCTATTGTTGCTGCTGCAAAGTGGTGGAGACGGTGGTTGGGGTCTGTGGAGCATGTGGCCTCGACAGAAGTTCCCAAGCGATGGTAGAGCTTTGCCTTCGCTATATCCGGCCAAAAGGGTGACCCTTGTGCTCGAGCCTAGTGGCGGCTCGAGCTCTCTCATCCACCTTCAGTGGAGGACCAACATCGACCTTGGCGTGGCACCGAATGCCCATGCTTCCCCAAGTGGCCTAGTCCCTAGCGGAGGGAAGGATTGTGGCGTTTGGAGGTCGTCTTCCATCGGCGACGAGCAAGGTGACAATCGTGGCCTAGATCATGTTTATCCAAATTTCTTGTGGGGTGCTTAGTATAAAAGTTGAGGACTTGATTGTATTTTATTTTTTTCTAAGGGTCCTTTCTGTAATTGTAACCTCGCCTCCGATCTAATGCATGCTCCATGTCCTTCAGGACAATTACTGGTTCAAAGGAATGACGCATTAATATTCACATGTAGGACTGCCATATAATAAGCATGAAGAACTCCACATCTAGTATCATTAGTACATGTCGGGCTTATTAAGTACCTCGTCGCACAAGGAAGACATTTTCCTGTGTGGTACGGAAAATCGCCGGTGCCGTAAAATTTCAATTGTCTACCAGCGGTCCAGACATGCTCCTTCGTGGGGACATTTCACATAGAATGTTTTCTAAAACTGTAACAGATAAATCGCACACGACCCATTGTGTGAAAATTGTCTTCCTCGATTTAAAACCTAGCAATTTTGTGGCTGATTTTTGTTACTTTCCATCTAGTTTTCACAGTTTCTTTCTATATGCCCCTTTTCATGCGGTGAATCCTAAATCATTGTGTGTGTAGTTAGTTAGTGTATATTTTGGTGATTCTATCTTGCAGCAATTTTAGCATTTTTGTTCGAATGTGAACTCTCATAATATTCGCGTTGTTTCCCCTCGCCTATAAAATGGCTCGCATAATCTTCCTGTTGGCTGCCTGTCTCATTGACACAATGTCTCCCTACAAATCCACTCTCGATTACATCAACCTAGAGTTGTACGATGGAGAGGAGGAGTATTTTCTCATAGCATAGTGCTATGGGAAGCATTATCGATCTTACGGGGTCTCATTCGGAGGAGGAGTATGCTCTATAGAAGGAGGAGGAGGAGCATTTTCCACAGGCGGATGAGCTGGACAGGTTGTAGGCAACGGACATGTAGGATCATACGGTGGTGGAGGACTCCACCGCGCTGGTGCGGCGTGAAGAAGCAGTGGTGCATCGCGTGGTGGCGGAGTCCTTCGAGACTCTCCATGAAGAGTGAGTGTGTGCATGGGTGCACAACAGGAAGAAAGCAAGTAAGAAGAAGTCCGTCCGCGCAGCGACATGTCCGCAATTTTCTAGCAGAGGCTTTGACGAGGTTGCGGTGATTAGGATGTCCCATGGCAAGGTGCAAGACCACATGGAAATTGGGCGCGTGGGAAGCAGCAATCATTTTGCAGATGATGCCGAGGCATCGGGCTCTAGAGAGGGTGTAGGAGCCTCTGACGATGCAGAGGCATCATGCGTCGATGATGATGTCATCAACATCTCCTCTGGTGATGAGAAGGACATTTAGTACTTAGATATTTTTGTTTTATTAGGTCATATATATGTATGTAATGGGAAGTTGTATGCCTTTTCATAATAGGAAGGGCAACCATGTTTAATTGGAGACCTTCTAGCCGATGCCCGAATATTCTTAATGATCTTTTGTAGCAGGAATGCCCAAATATTATTAATGGTCTTTGTAATAGGAAGGGAAACCATGTTTGATTGGTTCATGCCCTTCCGGCCAAATATTATAAATTGTTCTTGAAGTTTCATATCTGGAACGGCTATTTCTTCAATAAACCATGTGCTACCTTCACACATGGTTATCTAGCAGATAAGCGTGTGCGATGTGAAAGGCCTTAGTGTAACCCTTTCATTATAAAGGGGACCAGAAATCCCCATATGACGTCACTTCGCACCATAGCCCTCACTTCCTCTTTTGTGCTTACTTTCACCCTGGAAGCACACCTAGTCGGAGCTACGTCGGCTAGACGCTTCATCAACAATTCTGTTCATCCACGTCGGTAAGGTGGATCTAGGTTGGGATCTTCACCTCATCCATGTGGCATGGTATGGCAGGCCTCCGATCTACTGTGCATGGTTGTTGGTAGGTGTCAACAGCCTCGCGACTGCTCCGTGCGAAAGGTTGTTAAATCCTTAACATGCACTAGCTAGTCCTTTTTAATCCCTTCAAATGCACGGCAAATTTGTTATCTACTTTGTTGTTAGTGTGGTTGTTCACTTTAGATATACATATGCACTAAGCCGCTAGTTCGTTTTAATCCCTTCAAATGCACGGTAGATTTCTTATCTACTTTGCTGTTAGTCTGGTTGTTCACTTTAGATATACATATGCACTAAGCCGGCCTCGTGTTGGTTTTTTTCCATTCTTGCAGATGCCTGGTGGATTTGTTAATTACCTTGCTTTTAGTGTGGTTGTGTACTTTAGATGTACATATGCACTTTTCTATTCATGTTGGTCTTTTTTGATTCATTAAATGCACGGTGCATTTGTTAATTCCTTTTTTACTAGTGTGTTTATGCACTTTCCATCTACATATGCATTAGGCTGACCTTATGTTGGACTTTTTTAATTCCTTAAAATGCATGGTGGATTCATTAATTACTTTGTTGTTAGTGTGGATGTACATATGCACTTTTTCTATTTCTATTGGTATTTTTTACTTCCTCAAAATGACGATGAATATGTACAACCATCTATATTAATATATTTTCATTATATACTTGTATAATAGAGATCTTATTTTGGTAAGACTGCGTGAGAAGAAAGAAGAAACAAGGTGTGCGACGTCATGCATGCATCTTCCCTGTCGTGAAGGAAGAGCCGTCACAACCTTTGCAATGAGGGTTGGAGTGTTTCACCTCTCATCCTTTCGCAAAATGGACTTTAAGGCACTCAATTGCCTTCTCATGGATATCACGTTGGGGAATGCACATATCTTCACAATGAGAACTTGAATATTTCCCGGTAGAAGCCCCCTCAATGCAACCGAAAGCAACTGCATCATAATTATGTGGCAGACATGCGACTTCAGGTTTTGGAATTTTTTCTCTGCCATATTTATTGTCCCCTTTATATTCGACGAGAAGCCAGATGGCACCTTGATACTGTAAATTACTGCAAAAACGATTTCCTTATCTTCTTTGGTAAGAGCATAGCTAGCAGGACTTAGGTGACGCCCTTTATCCATCTTGTTCTATGGATGCCTCTTTTCTGGGTCTTTCATACGTTGCTGGTCCTCCCGTGCCTCTGGTGTATCTTTTGTCTTCCCATACACGCCTAGGAAGCCTAGTAGGTTCACGCAAAGATTCTTCGTCACCTGCATCACGTCGATCGAAGAGCGGACATGTAGGGCTTTCAATAGGGTAGCTCCCAAAATATAGATTTCTTCTTCCACATGGGCGCGTGTCCGGTAGCGACGTCGTTCCGAATAGATTGACCCCCAGGACCCTTTCCAAATATTACTTCTATGTCCCTGACCATAGCAAATACATCATCACCAGTATGGAGGTCAGGCTTCTTCCAGTGATCTGCCTCACCTTTGAAATGCTTGCCTTTCTTTCTTACGGCATGATTGGTCGGAAGAAATCGACAATACCCAATGTACATAACCTTCTTACATTTTGCCAAATATATACCTTTAGTCTTATCTAAACAGTGTGTGCATGCATTGTATCCCTTGTTTGTCTGTCCAGAAAGGTTACTAAGAGCAGGCCAATCATTGATGGTTACGAAAAGCAACGCTCGTAGGTCAAATGCCTCCTGTTTTTGCTCATCCTATACACGTAAACTGTAAGAGTTTTTCAACTAATAGCCTTAGGTACACATCAATATCGTTGCTGGGTTGCTTTGGGCCTTGGATTAGCACTGGCATCATAATATACTTTTGCTACATGCACACCCAAAGAGGAAGGTTGTAGATACATAGAGTCACAGGCCAAGTGCTGTGACTGCAGCTCTACTCCCCAAAAGGATCCATGCCATCTGTACTTAGACCAAACCATAAGTTCCTTGCATCACCTGTAAAGTCCGAGAAGCCTCTCTCGATTTTTCTCCACTGCGACCCATCAGTTGGGTGTCTCAACATCCCATCTTTCTTACGGTTTTCTTTGTGCCATCGCAACAACCTTGCATGCTCTTTGTTTCTGAACAGACGTTTCAACCGTGGTATTATAGGAGCATACCACATAATCTTAGTGTTGGAAATATGCCCTAGAGACAAATAGTAGTAAGGACTATTATCATATTTCATATAGTTTATGATTAACTTTTATATCATGCTATAACTGTGTTGAGTGGAAACATCAATACACATGTGATATACAAACAACCAGGGGTTCCCAGTAAAACTCTAGTCATTGGTTCATTGGTCAACAGATGATCAAGTTTCCTGATCATGTAGCATTTATGCCAGTTGGAAATGAGGTCATCTCTGAGATGAGATGATGAACCAATACCCAACCTAAACATCATGACCCGATCATGTCACGAAGTTCAAGTTACGATGATTAGAAATGGATCCTCATAGACTATTCCTTAGATCGTGAGGCTATATCAATCACTGTCTCCTGAGAGTGCTTAGATAGCATCAAACGCCATCTGGTAATATGGTGGTTATAAAGGTGTGTTCAGGTACTCGGAGGAAACCGTAGAGGCAATATATGTCAAGAGCGGGATTTGTCTGTCCATGTGACGGGAAGATACTCAAGGGCCCACTCGGAGAAGTTATATCCAATAGCTGCGCATCGTGTGATTTGGTCACGGGGATATCACTTGTCGGAACGAGTCAAGTAGCATTGTTCAGTAACGAGATTGAACACGACATGGGGATGTCATTGATCAGATCTCGGACAATGCAAGTATAGAGTGACAAAGGGAATAAGACACGACTGTCCTGGTTCAAACAACGAAAGATCTTCGTGGAATGCACAGGGGTCACATGGCCATCCAGGTCCCTCTGTCGATCATTGGTGCGGGAGTGTCCCGACCATGTCTGGAGTGTTCCCGAACCATGGGGTATCACGCTTAAGGGCTTGATGATGCTTAGAGAGTGTTTATAGGATCAGTGGAATCGCCGAAGAATAGTAGAGAGAAAACCGAAAGGGTTTCGGTAAGTCCGGAGGATGTCCGGAGTGGAGGTGGAAGGTGTTCCATGGCCATGGAGATTGAATAATATGTGAATGAATGTTAAATGTTGATTTAATCATTTATTCATAATTATTTAATAAAGAGAAAAATCAATTAAATGGTCAAAGGCTTAATGGGCCAATTCCCGGAGGGGAGAGGGCCCATTAGGGAAAGGAGAGAGGGAGAAGGGCCAAGGGGGTGGCCGACGCCCTAGTGGGCCAGCCCCTCCCCCACCCCCGCGCGCGGGGCCCTTGGGGGTGGCTGGCGGTGCCACCCCTCCCCCCTCCTCTCCTTTAGTCCCACCCCGAGACTTTGAGGGAGGTAGTACCTCCCCTCCCCCTATATATAGTGGGGGTATTAGGCCAAATAAAATACACCAATAATCAATAAAGGTCTTCTCACTTTTGGGAGGACCTCCAGTTGATATTTTCTCTCTCCCCCTCTCTCTCATGACCGTGGTCCCAAGTCTAGACTGCGCGAGCGAGAGACATCTTCACCGCGTAGGGCCGTCTCGCTGCAGGATTTGGATCCGGGAGCTCTACTTCCGCAACTTCTACTGGATCAGGGAAGCGGGAGTCATCGTCAAGCACCGGACGTGTGTAACACCCCGCAAGGTGTCGCACTTTAGGCACTCAAGTCGTTGGAGCCAAGGAGTTCAAGGACTTCATCATGACCTTGAGGTCGGCTTCGGCTCGTCTACATCAACCACACTCTCCTGAGCATTAACAACGCTTTTGGGTCTTCGAGGGTAAGTTCGCGAAAAGCCCCTCCCGTTACTAATAGATAGGTCCTGGCAGCTTCAGGGGTTTAAAGGCGTAGAGTAAAATTTATTGTTTTTATACGCCGAACCCCAACACTTAGCAGGAACCATCTTCCTAGGGGGCTCGCCCTCAACATCACCAGGGTCACCTGGTCTGATCTTATACCGCAGTGCAGTGCAGTGCAGACCGGGTATTTATCTAAATTGTCGTACTCACCGCGGTAGAGGATGCAGCCATTAATGCCTGCATGTATCTTCTGCACGTCTAATCCTACAAGGCAGAGAGTCTTCTTTGCTTTGTATGTGCTCTCGGGCAATTCGTTATCCTTTGTAAGCTTCGGCTTCATTATTTTCAGTAACTTTTCAAATCCCTTGTCAGATAAACCAGTCTCTGCCTTCCATTTCAGCAATTCCAGTGTTGTACCGAGCTTTGTGCTGCCATCTTCGCAATTTGGGTACAACAATTTGTTTGTGATCATCTAACATTCCCTTCAACTTCCCCTTCTCGATTACACTTTCTGCTTCTCTGTGTGCATCAGCGATGGCCCGATGAAGACCATCAGCATGCTCGTCCGATGCCTCTTCATCTTCAGCTTCCCCTGTCCCTTCATCTTTAGCTCCCGTTGTAGTATCAGCGTATTCAGGGTACATATCATCATCCTCTTCTTCTTCATTGTCTTCCATCATAACCCCTCTTTCTTCGTGCTTGGTCCAACAATTATAGCTGGCGATGAAACCATTCCAAATCAGGTGGGAGTGAGGGACTTTCCAGGAAGAGTAATCCTTTAAGTTTTGATAGTCAACACATGGGCAACACATAAAACCATTCACTTTGTTTGCCTTAGCCACATCGATAAATTTATTCACGCCTTCAATGTACTCGGTAGTACATTGATTACCGTACATCCATTGCTGCCGGTTCATCTGCATCATAATATAATTAAGTTTATCAAACACCATTACAGAACATCATGAATAGTGAAATGCCACTATACAAATGAATAGTGAAATACCACTGTAAAGTTGCTAACCTCGGTCGAGGAGGAAAGAAAGAGAAGAAAGCTTAAGTGTGGCTCGGGCACCTCATATCATTTTTTTTGTGTAAAATAAAGTGGCATTATTCTCTTAGGCATTTCATCAAACACCCCATATGCATAGGAAAGAAAAAACAAAGTAGCACAACTCACACCTTTCCACCAAGAAAAAAACAGAGGAGAGGGGTGGCTGGGCGAGGGTACTTATAGGCAGGACCTTTAGCACCGGTTCGTGCTACAAACCGGTGCTAAAGGGACGCCTTTAGCACCAGTTTGTCTCATGAGCCGGTGCTAAAGGTTTCGCGCCTGCCACGCGTCTGGCGCAGAACCTTTTGCATCGGTTCATGACACGAACCGGTGCTATAACCTCCTTACGAACCGGTGCAAATACTCTCAGGTTCCGCGCGTGGTTGAGGCCATACGAACCGGTGCAAATAGAAACTTTAGTCTGGGTTGGTGGCAAAACCGGTGCAAAAGCCTTAGATAGCTCCAAATAAAAGTCTTGTTTTCTACTAGTGTAACCTTCATGCAGAACTCGTTAGGCGTGTAGCATTTACCCATGACCACTGAGGAATGCCATCGTGCATGCATGTATGGGCATTAGTTTGCATAACTGATGCATGAATACCAGTCCATTAGCTAGTTCTATAAAATAAAGTGGTGTCCGCGTATGCATTAGTAGAGGATGCCTGTGTTACACACCACGTACATGTTTTTTTTGGCATGCTGAGATTTTTTTGTTGTAGAACCAAGTGGGATATTAGAGGACAACTGATATGTTGAGTCAAACTGTTTTGTCAGATTGTCCGAGTGGACGTTTTGCTCCATCAAGGTTCCAGTTGCTGGGTCTTTGGTGTCGATCCGAGGCCCTTGATCTGTAAATACGGCTTACAGATGATGGTTTGTACTTGTTGGATTCGACGAATAAGACCAATACCTTATAGGATGGGCTGCAATTGTTTTTAGAGTCATGTCACGATAAGATGGAGTTGCCTTATCAGAATTTGTGGAGTGTGTCTCTTGGAAATAAAATTTTGTCCATCAGTAAAACAGTAGGCATCATTTTTGCATGCTCTTGGGATAATTGTTAAATTTGAGTCCATACTGATGAACGAGCTCCAGTTGCTTATTTAATTATTTCCATTTCATCTCCCGTGTTTTTATCATTATATGCTTTCAATTGTTCCAAGAATTCTCTCGCGCGCATATTCAGCTTGGTACAAGTAACTATGGTTGCCAGCGGATAAGACCTGCAAAATCAGAGGCTAGTTAGTTCCATCGCTGATACGGATTAGTGAACTTCTATGCATGCGTGCAAAATCAGAGCCCGCATAACCGCCGCTCTACAACCCTACAAATAACGGGACTTGCCCAATTTTTTATTCGTCCATAAACTTTGTTTGTTCCAACCGCAATATGTTCTTGATTTGTGGTGACCTACTCGATTAGAAGTGTCAGTCCAAACTGTATCTCAAATTTATCATCGTTACACTTTTATGGTCCTGATTTTTTCCAGTTGCAACATTTGAGTTCTTGTTTTGTAAGTAGCAACTGGAGCTAGTTCGGAACGAATTGTCGTTGTGTTATTTTTATGTTAGCTTGAACGGACAGGAGCATATTATGTTTTTTCGCTAAGTTAAGCTGCCTAGGCAAGTTAGTCACCCAGAACCAGAACTGAATGACGCATTAATCTTCACATGTAGGACTGCCATATAATAAGCGTGAAGAACTCCGCAGCTAGCATCCCTAGTACAGATCGTGCCTAGTAAGTGCCCCATCGTCACACATAAGGTCATTTTCATGTGTGGTGTGGAAGATCCCTCACGCCATAAAATTTTGACCATCTGCCAGTCCATCTATGTTCCTTCACGGGGACATCGCACATAGAAAGTTTTCTAAAACCGTAATAGATAAATCGCACACGGCCCATTGTGTGAAAATTGTCTGCCTAGTGAAACCACATGCCCACGATTTAAAACCTAGCAATCGTGTGGCTGATTTTTGTGACATTTTGTCTAGTTTTACCGTTTCTTTTTCTGTGCTCATTCTCACGCTATGAGTCCTAAATCATTGTGTGTTAGTGAATATTTTGATCGTTTTGTCTTGACATGGTTTTACCGTTTTCATTCTAAATGTGAACTTGCATACTGTTCGCCCTCGCCTATAAAATATCTCGCATAATCTTTCTACTGGTTGTCTGTCTCATCAACACCATGCCTCCCAGCGAATCCACTCTCGGTTAAATTGACCTCGAGATGTCTGATGACAAGGAGGAGCATTCCTCAATGCAGAATGATGGGGGAAGCATCATCGACCTTATTGGGTCTGATTTGCAGGAGGAGCACGCTCTAGAAGAGGAGGAGGAGCACGGTCCAGAGGTGGATGAGCTGGACGGGTTGCAGGAGGAGAACTTGCACTAGTACAAATACGGTACTTAGAGACGTCAATTTCCTTTAGGCCTCAGCCGGTTTCTCATTCCGGCTCAAGCGCATAGCTTTTAAGAGCACATCACCTGAGCCAGTTTTTCTTTGCGGCTCTAAGATACGCCACCTTAGACGCTGCAAAAAGGAAAATGCCTCTAACATGTACGAGCTGGAGACAGCTAATATTTCTGACCGCTTGCAAGAACTCCTCAACCTCAGACGACCTTGGCGACCGTCTCCAATAGTCAGGCGACCTGAGTCGTATTTTAACAAAGACAGTCTCCAGAACTATTGTGCCTCGAAACGGCTTTTAAAGTGACGGTCTCCAGTGTATATAAACCATTTTTAATAATAGCATGCTATTTTGAACTCGATCATAGCTGACATGACACATAATCATGATTCAGTAGACAGGTAGACACATTAACTAAAGAACTTATAGCAGATCGATCACGGTATCATTAGCCAAAATAGTTGGGGAAATCCCTACAGATATAGCCATTACACGTTATGGCAGTACATAAAAAGTGCAGTCCATAAATCAACCAGCTAGCATAATTAGTACTCTCTAACAAACCAGTATTGCATTTATAATTGACCGCCCAGTGGAAGTTGCTGAACCAGAATATGTACCTCTCCATTATCATTTTCATCAAAGCAATAAAAGACAATGATATCCTGCTTTAGGTTGAAGCTTCTCACAATCTTCTCCCATCTAGTCGTCAAGATTGCATTTGACCCAGCTCCCATCTTCTTCATAACCATCTTTGCCTTTTTTCTCGTTATTTGCCAAACATGGATATCAATAGGTTCATCAAGGTGATTCTTTACGTATTTTCTTGTGAACTCACCTCCAAATGTATGGGAAAGTACATAATTTAAGAATTGGCATGCTTGTGATTACTGGAAGTATTTAAATATCACAGGGTACCTTGTTGATAACATGATCAATAATATATGATATTACCAGCTTGCACTTCTTTTTCATGACAGATGAATAGGGCAGCCTGTAGACGTAGTACTTGATTTTTGGTGGAAATTTGGGTTGACACCAGTCTAAGAGAAAGTCTACATGAACTTCTTTCAGATACTTGTCGTTTCTAAAAAGTCTCTGCTTATCAAAATCAGTGTCCCTCTTGTCTTGTGCCGTCTAAATGCATACAAAACATATGACTGCGATTTTGATGTTTTTTTGATACCTTTAAACTCAATCCTCTCAGTATAATCTTCATCTGTTGACTGGAAACCACCAAAGTTAATGCAAAAACTATCATCGCTAGAGAATGTTACTGCATCGTCACTTCAGGTTCCCATCTGTTAAATAGATACAGACAGAGAGCATCTTAATACAATCAAGATGCATGCAGACTAATAAAGTGATAATTAAATAGATATAGAGATCAATGAAGTGACAATTAAATCTCTGTTGCTGGAAGTCACAATTAAATCTCTATTGCTAGAAGTGACAATTGCAGATTTTGAGATTTATACAAGTGTAAAAGAGTTGGGACAGATGCATGCCGACTGGGGAGGCTCTCCTAACGGCGTCGTCGGGTCTTTGCAGCTTGGTAACCCTAAACCTTAAATTCGAGAAGCAAAATGGCAAATTCTATGGAAAAATTCCTAAATCAAAGCTGCTGATTTAGGGTTTTGGGGGTTTGGTTTTCACGCATACCTACCTGGGCGACGAAGGGATCCTCGGAGGCGACGGAGAGCGTCTGCACCGCAGGGGATAGAAGGCGGCGGTGTTGGAGAGGCAGGGGACCGGAGGCGGCAGTGGCGGAGGGCAGCGGCGATGGATAGTGGTTTGGGCGGGCGGGGAAGAACAAAGTGGCACAGATCTGAAATATTAGTCCAAATATTTTCCGATATTTGCCGGCAAGTACTAGCCTCAGAGAGCTACACGTGTAAAACATCTCTAGGAACATCCGTTCTCCAAATATTTCACATTTTTCCGCCAAGTACTAGACGACTAGTAATTTGATAAGAGCTAATATTCGGAACTCTAGATATATTCGGAACTCTGGGCGTTTGATTATCCTAAAATTTGATAATTATCCATAATTTAAAGGCAAAGAAAGGTGTGTATACATGCTTGCTAGAGTAAAATTGAGTTCCCTAAGACTAAATGAGGTTCATAAACAGAAGAAAATAATTGGCATAGTACAAACCTTGGATCTTTACCCTAGAAGGCATGAAGACTAGTGTTCATGCGCTTTGCTATAGAGAAATAAGGTGCAAGTGTTTCAATTTTGACTAATACAAATGACTGAGCGTAGCACCTTGCCGTTAGGAATGACTTGACATATACGCCGAGGACTCCGATCAAGACAAAACCTCTCCACCTTCCTCCCCTTTGACCAGCTTCTGCTCCAAAATGATGCCCCCGGGAGGTTGAACTGTGTCGAGCATCGTCATCATCCGATCTGGGTTACCCAGATCTAGGGTTTCCCTTGAAACAGCCCGAGCGCGGATGTCAGAGCTGCATAACAAAACCTTTTACAAGGTAATGACACGCAACACGCCGCCATTGTTCACTATGATAGAAGTCGGCTTGGTATTCACCGGCCGTCGCGCATCCAAACTACCTGGTCCACGATGCGGCCACCGAGAAATCCTGATGTACCTGCACGACAGAAGAGGTGCTATGTCCTATAACTAGCCCTAGCTAGCCCCATCACCACGTAGACCACAATCACCGCAAGACGTATTGAAGCATGCATGTGTCGCCCACGACCCTTTCCATGAGGAGATCAGATCACCTCGGCCAAAGTGCACATACAAAAACACCATACGCCCGGCCGGCAAAGAAGCCACGCCATGCCCTAGCCCGAGGTTGCAGTCTCATGAAGATGACCAATGAGCGAGGGGACGTGGGAGTCCCGCATGTGCCTGTGCTGGCCAGGCTTCACCAAGCCATGACATGTGGTGGCGGTGGGGGAGAAGGGGGTGCTGGGTGGCGGTACTGGCTGCGGCTTGCTAGAGATCCTCTCCATCGTCGCACAACGCGTGAGGCACATTAGTTTGTTTTCGGTACACCATATCCTCACCTATCTATTGGATACATAATATTTTTATTAAATTGAATTTATTGTTTCCGCCTTTCAAATCTTTCATATACTAGTAGTACTTTGTTTCCACAAAGTAGATTATCTTCCACATACAACTATTGCATACGGAAATTTATTCACTATTTGGTCAGCAAAATCAGTTATGATCAGTGGTGCCAGCCCACGAGCATGCCCAGGACTAAACCTACTACATTGCGCTGAGAATATCATAATTCATATTTTCCTCGTAGCCTCATGGGACATAAATTATTGCGTATTTAGTCTCAAGCCCAGGGCTAAAGAACATGGAAACTAACGGGTTCAAACACCTTGTATGTGCATGATTTCCCCCTCTAGTGATCCCATATGGCGCTTGTCATGGACCCCAGATTTGTCGAAGGTGGCTTGACACAGACGGCCCCACTGGATTGTAGGAGCGCCGCACCGATATGCACTGTTTGTACCGGATTTGAGGGTAATGATTAATTGATTTGTTAGCCTAATTGGATAAAATCTATGTTACTAAACTAACTGAATCAATTGAAAAAAAAACTGAATCGAAATGTTAATATATGGTATTGAACTAATCTAATGTACTGAAGGAATTCGAACTTTGATCAATACCGGGTGTCGCTACCTTGAGGAAAAGAGACTAATCTGCCGATTGGCGGCGCACGATGCGTAAATGGATGAAACCTAGGATAGGTGACGCTAGTCTAGCTGCTCTGATACCATCTAGAAATAAATAAACTCCTAAAATTGCATGTTGTATTGATAACCTTTTGTACAGAGTACATCTGGGAGAAGAGGTTGGAATATAAGGCAAATATGGTATGTTTAAACACAATTATACTTCTAACATTTTTTTGAACATGATTCATGCTAAACATTTTTTTGAATGTTAGTAGGAGAGCCGCGAAATTCATTAATTAGATAGAAGTTTGTTTTACAAAAGATAGAGCGAGTAAACAAAGGCACAGCCCAAGTCTCCCCAAAGAAATAAAATACACGTTATAACTCAACCAGGGTCAAAGGGAATCTTCGCTCCTGCCATATTCCATAAAGCCACTTCATCTCGAATGCGAAGGATGAGTCCTTCAACCGATAGTTCTTATTTTTGAAAGATTCTTGGGTTCCGCTCGCGCCAAATCTCCCAAGAGGCCAGTGTGAGTAGTGTTTGTGTGCCTTTTGTTTTCTCAGCTCGTGTCATGCGTCGACAATGCTGTAGCCATTGAGTTAACGTGGCAATGCATGCCCAAGAATTCGGTTGTAGCTATTGCAGGCCCTCCTAATAGGCCAAGCATGACCCGGAAAATCACTTTGTAGCACAAGCTCCATCGAGCCGTTTTTTTTAACTTTTTGAAATCAGTATTTTGAACTTTCAAAAAAATTCCAAAAGAATCCTAGCTATTGACAATGATGTATTTTACATCCATGCAAAATTTCAACAAAAAATAGGTCGTATTCCGGCCTACACGAAACTGACAAATCCTGACAACTTTTGGAGGTTTTTGATTTTTGCATTGTTCACTTCCTCAGATCTGGAAATTTGTCATTTTTACACAGCCTAAAATACATAATATGTTGTATTGCTTTTTTGCACCAAGGTATTAATCATCACTATCTACATCTATGTATTTTTATGGATTTTTTTTGAAACTTCAAAATGTCGATTTCAAAAAGATTCGAAAACCGGCCACTAAATCGACGCACTCAAGGATGGCCATACTTTTCTGGACCAAGGGCATTCAGTGAGCAGATGCAGAGGTGTTTCTAGGTTGCGAACACACAGATGGCAGAAATAGTCGTTTTCCCCAGCCCCTTTTTTGCAACGCATCAGCTGTTAGGATTTAGCCTAGCGTAGCCATATGAAAACTTGCATTTTCCAGGTGCCCAACATTTTCAGATTGGGGAGCAGAAGTCCGATGATCTGAATCATATCATTTATGCTGAGCGAGCCGTGTATTCCGGCTAAACTTGATTAGTATGCAATCTGAACTCAGTCGAAAGTTTTATTAACAACAAAGAGAAATTTACCCGGAGTTAATCAAAATAGTAGAATGGCGGATTGATGATAACTTTGTTGATAATTATGTTTGAGTAAATACTCCTTAAAATTGCATTTCATAAGTGATTCATTTTCAGGAAAAAAATACCTATCGTGTACTATAACTCACCAGCATGACAAGCTCATGGCCTGAGCTCCATGCGTAATTGACAAATTTTAACCTCTAGGCATCCAACGTCTCCTGTTTTTTACTGTTGCGTGCTAGTCGATCAACTACAAAATAGTTAAACCACGTGAATCATCACTAGCTTGCCGTGAGTTGCAGTGGCTTTAGTCGATCCAATGTCTAGGCATCCAACGTCTCCTATTTTTACTGTCGACGCATAGCCATCATGCACGCATGTATGAAGGCACACGCATGTCTATGTATTTCCATTAGTTTGCACAACGAAAGCATGAATATCACCCCAGTAGTTCGATCTATAAATTGATGTGGTGTCGTCCTGTGCATTTGTACAATTTGTGTTGGCATGTAGAGTTTTTGGGTCATATAACGAGCTTGTTCGGGTATTAGAGGATAACTGATACGTTGTGTTGAACTGTTTTGGCAGATTGACCATGTGGGCCTTGTATTCCATCTAGGTGCCAGTCCAGTATCCATCGTTGAAGGTCCGACTTATTTGATCTGCGAACAGGGCTGATAGATGATTTTACTTGTTGGTGTCGATGATAAGGATTGGCAACCATCACAACATGGAACAATTGTTTTGTGAGTCATATTGAGTTGTGTAATATGTCAGTTGGAAAGAAAAAATTGTCAACATATAAGCATCGTAGTCTTTGTGTAATGTGTTTTTGGAAAGATGATTGTGTCCGGTGCCATTGGCTTATTACTAGTAAACTAAGTCCATGACAAGCAACAAGTTATTTATGTAAGCCCCATCTCACCTCGGGTGTTTTAACATTGAATGATTTCTTTCTTCTTCTTTTTGGAGGTAAGGCCATCATCGAGAGATTTTATTAATATAAACAATAGTCACATCATATATGAGTTTGGAGGAAGGAAATTCGAGGTTCTCATCGACCAAATTATATAAAAAAACTTACTAAAATAAACTCTAGTTATCTCATGAGCTAGTCCATTCCTCTCCCTCGGACAGTGCTTGAAGTTGACCTTCCCTATAATTGCAGTCAAGTCCACACAATCAGCAAAAACACCACATCCTAATCATTCCACCATGCTTCATGCCACGTACAGGCTTCTAAGGTCTCCAAAGAATCCAATTCTGCCGTGATGGAATTGCATCCAATCAAATGTTTTAGGGCGAGTCCATTCCTCATCTCAATAGCCTACGTCATCGCCCCATTAGCTACCTGTGACAGAGCCATGCTCGACACCGTACAATTTTCCATGATTATCGCGTGAAACTGCTACTGTAGCCTTGCACCATCTTCAGCATGAAAGGAAGCATCAACATTTATTTTTATTTTCTTTGGTTAAGGTCACGTCCATCTGATGTTTGAAAATGTATTGGAGTAGTGCGTTTCTTTGTGGAAATTTGATGTCAGCGCCAAAATAGACATTATGTAGTGTATGCTTTCTATTTTTCGTCTTTTCGCTGATTCCAAGATTTTTATCACATGTTGATCAGTGTGGCACAACTTTACAAGTAACATTGAGTTGTCAAATCATTTTCCGATGTGTCATGTATCCATCCTTAAACTTTGTTTGCGCCAATTGTCACATCTTCCCGATATGTCTCAATGTACTTAGAAGAGGTTACCAAAAAGTGTTAGCCGGAACTATGCATATATGTCCTAGTTTTTTATAAGTTGCTGTTGGAACTAGTTCATAACGAATTTTCATTATGTTAATATTGAGTTGGCTTCAAAAAACTAAGCCCCTGCGATTAAGTTCATCCCGGGAAACATTAAGTAGATCCTATTATGCTTAAAACCAAAAAAAAAAGTTATGTGTTAAGGTAAGCAAGTTACACGCTCAAACCACAACTGAATGACCTCGTTAACCTTCATGCAGAACACTTTAGACGTGTAACATTTACGCATGGCCACTGAAGAGAGCCATCATGCTTGCGTGTATGGGCATTAGTTTGCATAACTGATGCATGAATACCAGCCCATTAGCTAGTTCTATAAAATAAAGTGGTGTCGGCGTAGGCATTAGTAGGGAGGATGCATGTGTTACACTTACACACCACGTACATGTTTTTTTTGGCATGGAGAGATTTTTTGTTGTGAAACCTAGTGGGAAATTAGAGGATAACTGAAATTAGAGGATAACTGATATTCTCAAGGTGCCAGTCCCGGGTCTTTGCTGTCGATCTGATGCCCTTGATCTGTGAATAGGGCTCACAGATGATGGTTTTTTCTTGCTGGCTTCCACAAATAAGATCTACACCCAGCATTCTATGCAACATTTTTTTTTCAGAGTCATGTCACGGTAAGATGGAGTTGTCTTATCAGATTTTCTGGAGTGTGTCTCTTGGAAAGAAAATTGTGTCCATCAGTTAAACAGTAGGCATCATTTTTGCATGTCTTTGGGATAATTGCTGAATTTGAGTCCATACTGAAGAAGGAGTTGCTTGTTTTATCTTGCGTGTTTTTATCATTATTTGCTTTCTATTTTCCCAAGAATTCTCTCGCATATTCATCTTGGTCCAGTAACTATGGTTGCCAGCGGATTAGTTAACTTATATGTATGCATGCAAAATCAGAGCCCGCATAAGCGCCCCCTCCAACCCTACAAATAATGGGACTTGCTCAATTTCTTATCCATTGAGTGATATATTCGTCCATAAACTTTGTTTGTTCCAGCCGCAATATGTTCTTGATTTGTGATGATCTACTTGATCAGAAGAGACAATCCAAACTGTATCACAAATTTATCATTGTTTTATGTTCTTGATTTGTTCCAGTTGCAACATTTCAGTACTAGTTTTGTAAGTCGCAATTGGAGCTCGTCCGGAACGAATTGTCATTGTGTTATTTTTATGTTAGCTTGAACGAACAAGAGCCTGATATGTTTTTTCTCTAAGTTAAGCTGCTTAGGCAAGTTAGTCACCCAGAACCAGAATTGAATGATGCATTAATCTTCACATGTAGGACTGCCATATAATAAGCATGAAGAACTCCGCAGCTAGTATGCCTAGTACAGATCGGGCCTACTAAGTGCACCATCGCACATAAGGTCTTTTTCATTTGTGGTGCGGAAGATCGCTGCCGCCGTAAAATTTTGACCGTCTGCTCGTCCAGCTATGTTCCTTCGCTAGCACATCACACACAAAAAGTTTCCTAAAACCGTAACAGATAAATCGCACATGGCCATTGTGTGAAAATCGTTTACATAGCACGATTTAAAACCTAGCAATCTTGTGCCTGATTTTTGCAATGTTTCGTTTAGGTTTTAGCGATTCTTTTTCTGTGCCCCTTCTCACACTAGGAGTCCTAAATCATTGTGTGTTAGTGAATATTTTGGTCTTTCTGTCCTGTCGCGGTTTTACCGTTTTTGTTTGAAATGCAAACTTGCATACTGTTCGCGCCGTTTTCCCTCGCCTATAAATACGGCACATAATCTTTTCGCTGGTTGCCTATCTCATCAACACATGTCTCCTTGCGAATCCACTCTTGGTTAAATCGATCTCGATATGTCTGATGTCGAGGAGGAGCATTTCTCAAAGCACATTCTCGGGGAGACGTCGTCGACCTCACTAGGTCTGATTCGTAGGAGGAGCATGGTCCAGAGGCGGATGAACTGGATGGGTTGCAGACAGAGAACTTGTAGGAGCATATGATGGTGGAGGACCCCATCGCGTCTACGCAGCATGAGGAAATAGCGGTTCATCGCATGGTGGAGGAGTCTTTCGAGAATCTCCGCGAGGACCGGGTGCGTTCATGGTTGGGCGCTAAGAAGAAAGGAAAGAAGAAGGCTGGTCGCGCAGCAATATGTCTATAGTTTCCTGGCAGTGGGTTCGACGAGATTGTTGCGATTTGGATGGCTCTCGTAGGAAGGTGCAAGGCCACATGGGAATTGGGCGCGTTGTTGGGCACCATCATCCCTTTCGCCGAGGCATCATGATTTTGATTGGACGTCGAAGCTTCCCATGATACATAGGCATAAATCACCGATGATGGCGTCATCGACATCTCTTCTCATGATGATGAGGACATTTGGTACATAGATAGTTCAGTTTTATTAGGCCATATATTTGTATGTAATGTGATGTTAGCAGTGTTTTTATAACAGGACGGGCAATCATGTTTGACTGGAGCCCTTTTGATCGATGCCCAAATATTATTAACTGTCTTTTGTAACCGGAAGGACAAGCATGTTTAATTGGTTCGCACCATTCTGGCCAAATATTACAAATCTTGAAACTTCATATCGGAAATGGTTATTTCTTCAATGAACCATGTGTTACCTTCTCACATGGTTATCTAGCAGATAATCGTGTGCGATGGGAAAGGCCCTCAGGGCCCATTTAGTGAAACCCTGCCATTATAGAGATGACCAGACATCCCCATACGATATCACTCTCCACCACAGCCGACATTTCCTATTGTGTGCTTACCTACATCCAGGAAGCACATCAGGTCAGATCTACGTTGACGAGGCTCTACATCAGCAATTCTCTGGCGGTTCTCCGATGTAATATTCATCCACATCGATGATGCGATGGATCTTCGTCTAAATCATACCTTCGTCCACGTGGCATGGGATGGCCAGCCTCCCGACGTAGTACGCACGGTGCTAGGTGTCACAGCGTCGCGGCTGCTCTCTGCCAAAGGTTGTTAAATTATTCACATGCACTTGGTAGTCCATTTTCCTTTCAAATGCATGGTGGATTTCTTAATTAATTTGGTGTTAGTGTGAACGTTCACTTTAGATCTAAATATGCACTAGGTTGACCTTGTGTTGGTCTTTCTCAATTCCATCAAATGCACGGTGAATTTGTTAATTACTTTTTTTATTAGTGTGGTTGTATACTTTAAATGTACATATGTCCTTTTCTATTTCTATTGGTTATTTCCAATTCCTTAAAATGCACGGCGGATTTGTTAATTAATTTGCACTTAGTGTGGTCTACCACCATTATTCAGGCCGATCCAACAATCCCCACACGGCCGACCGGCTTCCGACGAACGGAACGAGCATGTCAGCCTTTAGCCCTTGCGAAGCCATGGCTAAACCCACAGATCGGTTAGAGAGAGAACGAGATGCAGCGTCGCTGACTAAGGCAACAACCACGCCGCTTCCAAGTCTTCGCCATCGCCCCCATCTTCTCCTCTGTGCCTCCCTTCCAGGAAACAGGCAAACGCTGCTCGGGCAAGCCGACCGCCGCTTGGATCAAACGGCACTGCCCTTTGGTGTCCACCCCCTGGCGCAAAGAGGATCGATAGAGCCGCGTAGAGCACCCGCCGCCTTCGGCAGCCTAGCGTGGCCGCCACCGCTAGCGTGGGCGGCGACAGTAGCCGGAGGGGGAGTGACGGTGGCGGCAGCTAGGGTTCGGAGGGGTCGCCTCGCGCTAGCGACCCATGAGCGGTTCCGTCCAATAGAGACACTATGTAATGTACGCTTTCTATTTTTCGCTGATTCCAAGGTTTTTATCACATGTTGGTCAGTTTGGCACAACTTTACAAGTAACATTGAGTTGTCAAATTCCTTTTCCGATGTGCAATATATCCATCCTTAAACTTTCTTTGCGCCAATTGTCACATCTTCCAGATTTGTCGCAATGTACATCGAAGAGGTTACCCGAAAGTGTTTGTCGGAACTGTGCATATATATTCTGGTTTTAATAAGTAGCAGTTGGAGCTAGTTCATGAAGAATTTTCATTAAATATTGAGTTGGCTTCAAAAACCTAAATCCCTGCTATCAAGTTTATCCCGGGGGGCCTAATTAAATGGGGTGTTATCCGAGCGCGTTTAATCCGTTACTAGAGAGGTCTCATCTACCTAACAATGTAAATCGTGTGAGGGATCACACCTAGAGGTCAACGTTTTAAGTTCATCCCGAGAAACATTAACTAGATCCTATTATGATTAAAACCAAAAAAAATGTGTTAAGTTAAGCAAGTTACACACTCAAACCACAACTGAAAGACCTCGATTAACCTTCATGCAGAACTCTTTAGGCGTGTAACGTTTCGCATGACCACAGGAGAGCCATCATGCTTAAATGTATGGGCATTAGTCTTTTTTTAGAAACACAGTACAATAGCACGTACATGCAACCACCAATGAACGCACACACGCACACCTTAGACTTATGAGCACCTCAGAGAGACTAACCTGGTGGATTGGGTATTGAGATTGACGAAGTTATCACGGACGCCTCTTTGTCGATGAGAACATCGCCTCCCACTGAAAGAATATTACGCATTTTATGCACCACGCAGTGTCAAACCTATGGTTTAAACTCTGTTGTGTTGGAGGTACAATCACCTCCTAGCTACCCAATCACAGGTTGGTTTGCATGTCTAGGCATTAGTTTGCATAACTAATGCATGAATACCAGTCCGTTAACTAGTTCTATAAAATAAGGTTGTGTCCCGCATAGCCATTAGTAGGGAGGATGCCTGTGTTACACTTACACACCACGTACATGTTTTTTTTTTTTGGCATGTAGAGATTTTTTGCAGTAAAACCTATTGGGAAATTAGAGGATAACTGATATGTTGAGTCAAACTGTTTGGTCAGATTGTCCGAGTGGGCGTTTTGCTCTATCAAGGTGCCAGTCGCGGGTCTTTGGTGTCGATCTGATGCCCTTATCTGTGAATAGGGCTCACAGATGATGGTTTTTACTTGCTGGCTTCCACGAATAAGATCTACACCCAGCATTCTATGCTGCATTTTTTTTCAGAGTCATGTCACGATAAGATGGAGTTGTCTTATCAGATTTTGTGGAGTGTGTCTCTTGGAAAGAAAATTGTGTCCATCAGTTAAACAGTAGGCATCATTTTTGCATGTGCTTGGGATAATTGCTAAATTTGAATTCATAATGAAGAAGGAGTTTGTCATCTCATCTCGCGTGTTTTTATCATTATTTGCCTTCTATTTTCCCAAGAATTCTCTCCCATACTCAGCTTGGTCCAAGTAACTATGGTTGCCAGCGGATTAGTTAACTTCTATGCATGCATACTAGTTAAAAGTACAGGGAATATGTCAGTGAAATGTTTTCTCATCTGGTGATGGCTGTGAGGCGACCTCGGTCAGCAACGCCGGCGGCGGCGGCTGCTATTCCGTGCGCACTGCCTGGTATTCTTCCCCGATTAGGGTTTTTTCCTCTCCATGGACTTTGTCCTGCGTTGAGTTTTTCTTCCTTCCCTGGATTCGTCCGGCGGTGAGGTTTAGAGTATTCATTCGAGATTGTCAGGTTTGTGAGAAAATGCTCCATCCAGATCGGATCTGAGCTAGTTCGTGAACAAGCTGAAGCTGACTTCTGTTGGTCTTGGTCCACGTAAAAGTTCTAGTCCGTTCTCTTGGCCGTTCTAGGTTTGGGAAGAAGCTTGGACGGCGTGTGCTTTAAGCAAGGTTACAGTCCTGTTCTGGTTGAAGGATCTGATTTGTCTGAGGATCAGCGTGGTTTCGTTCTGGTTGATCTGTAATCTTCTACAACGTGCTCTGCCTGGTTCAATGAATTGGGGAGGCTGGAACTGCCGCGGGATCGGAAACTCCGCTACAGTTCACGAGCTTTGTGTTCTTTCAAGGACTCATCATTTTCAGTTGGTTGTTTTGTGTGAGACTCGACAGAAATGTGAGCGAATTAAACGCTTTCAGAGTAGATTAGGTCTCCGAGGTTTTTCTGGGCAATATTGTAATGGGATGAGTGGTGGATTAGCTCTCTTCTAGCATGAGAGCTACTATGTGGATATTAAGGAAATTACTGATCTCGTTATATTGATGCTTATATCCGGACTTCCCCTGATGAACCTCTATTTCATGTGACGTTGGTTTATGGAGAGCTGAGGGCAGAGCATCGACATTGTATGTGGGCTGAGCTTTCCCTTCTTAAGGCATCATCAAACCTCCCGTGGGTCCTGCTTGGTGATTTTAATGAAGCTCTATGGCAATATGAACATTTTTCTTCTCATCCACGTGCTGAATCACAGATGGTTGCTTTTAGAGATTGTCTGCAAGTTTGTGAACTTAAAGGCATGGGTTTTTCCGGACATCCTTATACCTATGACAATAAGAGGGCTGGAGTTAACAATGTACGTGGCTTCTTGGACCGTGTTCTTGCTGATGATAGTTGGCGTGATATTTTCTCAGCCGCAACGGTGGTACACATTGTATCACCGTGTTCAGATCATAGTGCTCTCCTGTTTTCTTTGGCAGCAGAAGTACGTGACAGACCAAACACTCGGTGCATGCAATATGAAATATTATAGGAATGTCAACCGGCTCTAAAAGAAGTGATTGATCGTGAGTGGAGGGGCCTGGGAAGGATGCATGATCTAGGCGATATCAACTCTGGACTTGGTTCGCTCATGCATAAGCTGCAGCGGTGGGGAAAAGAAAAATTTGGAAATATTTCTCGGCAACTTGATCAACTTAGAGAAAAGCTGAGGTTGTTACATGCGAGCAATGCTACGAGGGAGGAAATACGTGTAGTCACTGATTTAATGAATGAAGTGTTGTATCGTGAAGAAATGATTTGGTTTCAACGGCCGCGGATCGACTGGCTAAGGGAAGGAGATCGCAACACTAAGTTTTTCATAGCCGTGCAGTGTGGAGGGCACGTAGGAATAAAATTGCCAAACTCAGAGATGATAATGGTGTGGTACAGGCTGTGCCTACTGAGATGCAGAGGATGGCAGTCTCGTATTTCAAGTCTTTATTTACTAGAGATCCCTCTCTTCAGAATGAGGCAATTACAAACCTGGACTCCGGCAAATTAGTGAGGACATGAACATGCAGCTGTGTAAGGAATTCTCTGGTGATGAGATTGGGGATGCCCTCTTTCAGATTGGTCCCTTCAAAGCGCCTAAACCGATGGCTTTCATGCCAGATTCTATCAACGGAATTGGGAGCTGATGCGAGCGGATGTTATTCCTGCGGTCAAGCATTTTTTACCACGGGGTTTATGCCGAATGGGGTGAATGACAGTTCCATAGTGCTTATCCCCAAAATTTATAACCCAATGGAATTAAAAGACTTTCGCCCCATAGGGCTCTGTAACGTGCTTTACAAGGTGGTGTCAAAGTGCCTTGTTAATATGCTTCGTCCATTCTGGGAGAAGTAATATCAGAGGATCAAAGTGCATTCGTTCCTAGGCGTATGGCCACAGACAACACCCTTCTTGGTTTTGAGTGCATGCATTTTATGGAGCATGGTACGTCAGTTAATTCCCCGTACTGTTCATATAAGCTAGATCTTTCTAAATTCTATGATAGGGTGGACTGGTCCTTTCTGGAGAATACAATGCATAAGATGGGTTTCTCGCACCACTCGGTACAGTGGATTATGTCATGTGTTACCTCGGTGAAATTTAATGGGAACCTTTTGGAAGCATTCTCTCCTATCCGAGGGCTACGACAAGGGGACTCTCTTTCCCCTTTTCTCTTCCTGTTTGTCGCGGATGGTCTATCTACTCTATTGAAACATGAGGTGGATAGTAACAAAATTACACCGATTAAGGTGTGTCGGAGAGCTCCTGGTATTTCTCATCTTCTTTTTGCGGATGATACATTATTATTGTTTAGAGAAACAAAGGAGGAATCATTATGTGTGAAGAATACCTTGGATAAGTATGCACTGTGTACAGGGAAGCTTATTAACCCTAACAAATTTTCTATCATGTTTATTTCTCTTTGTCCCCAGAATACCCAATCAGCAATTCGATCTATATTGCATGTGGAGAAGGATGGGTTCGAAGAGAAATATCTAGGCCTACCAACCGCAGATGGTCGGATGCACAAGGAACGTTTTGAAAATCTCCAATCTACCTTATCTAAAAGGTTGATTGAATGGAATGATGGGTTGCTTTCGCAAAGTGCACGTGAGGTACTTATTAAAGCTATTGCTCAAGCATTACCTGCCTACATTATGGAGGTCTTTAAATTACCCATGCCAGTTTGCGATGATCTGACGAAGCTTATACATGATTATTGGTGGGGATCCGAGCAAGGTAAAAGGAAAACACATTGGATAAGTTGGCCAAAATTAAATCGAACTCAACATCAAGGAGGTCTCGGTTTTCAGGATATGCGACTATTTAATCAGGCGCTACTGGCTAGGAAAGCCTGGAGACTTTTAGCGTTCCCTAACAGCTTAAGTGTGAGAGTTTTAATGGCAAGGTATTATCCAAATGGGGATCTTGTGGATACAGTATTTACTGGTAAACCCTCTTCAACCTGGACAGCTATTTCGTATGGGCTGGAATTGTTAAAGAAGGGTTTAATTTGGCGAGTTGGAAACGGGCAAAGTATTGGAGTGTGGAGGGATAGTTGGATACCTTGTACATCGTACGGTAAAACCCTCACCCCACGGGGCAACCACCGTGTACGCCGTGTCTCTGAATTGTTGGATGATCAGGGGAGGTGGGATGTAGTAAAAGTTAGCCAAATATCTGCACCCATCGATGCTGATATAATCTTGAAGATTAAGTTACCTCGACATACGTGTGATGACTCCTTAGCCTGGCAACCTGAGGCCTCGGGGTTTTTTTCCTATGAAGAGTGCATACAAGCTTGCCCTATCTGAGCATCCGGATCAATGTGCTATGGCAGCGTGTACTGCGAGACCAGCAGGAGACGATCCTTGTTGGACAAAAAATTGGCGCTCTTCTGTTCCACGAAAGTGAAAATATTTGCTTGGAAGGTTGCTTCTAATGGATTGGCAATAGAGGAAAATAAACTACAGAGACATATGCGAGTTATAGGCTACTGTAACATCTGCTGTAGGGAGTTAGAGGATGCGGATCATGCTTTATGTCGTTGCCCGCATGCTCATAACCTGTGGACAAAGATGCGGAAGAGGTGGAATTTGCGTTCAGATGCTGACCTTTTGGTGCCCCCTTTCGATTGGTTTAGAACGGTAATTGCTGAAATTCCAAATAATATGGTGGAGATGACATTTTTAGTTGCGTGGAGAGCATGGTATGACCGGAATGGAGCTACTCATGATAAACCCCTACCATCTCTAGAAGGCTCAAGGCGATTTCTGAGCAGTTATTTGAAACTGATCGGTGATGTTAAGCATGCTTCTACAGATACATTGATTAAAGGAAAACAACCAATTCTGGAGGATGGGATTACACGACTACCTGGTAAGGATAAATCCTTGATCAAACCATGGTCCAAACCACTGGATGGATGGGTCAAACTATATGTTGATGCGTCCTTCCGAAAAGTTGACCACATGGCAGGAATTGGAACGGTTCTTCGTGATAATGAGGGATCTCCGATCTTCTCTTCATGCAGATTCCTAGTTGATGATTGTGCTTCCCCTCTCGAAGAATAGTTGCAAGCGTGTCTTGAAGGGCTGGAATGTTCCACTCATTTTAGCCAATTACCGATCATCGTTGAGTCAGATTGTGCCAAGATGATTGAAGCAGTAAAGTCAAGAGAACAGGACAGATCACCTTTTCTCTATATTATTGCAGAAATAAGAACCTTATCGAGTCAAAATAGAGTGATTCATTTGGTAAAAGTGAAACTATCCCAGGTTAGGGTTAGCCACTGCAATGCAAACTTTGCTAGGTCAGAACGCCGTACTGCTACTTGGTTAGGGTCTGGCTAGAACATGACCGCATTGTAACCCTCCCTGTTTAATAAGTTCCTATTTAATCGCAAAAAAAACTTCTATGCATGCATGCAAAATCAGAGGCTGCATAAGCGCCGCCCTCCAACCCTACAAATAACGGGACTTTCCCAATTTCTTATCCATTGAGTGATCTATTTGTCCATAAACTTTGTTTGTTCCAGCCGCAATATGTTCTTGATTTGTGGTGACCTACTCGATCAGAAGAGTCATTCCAAACATTATCATAAATTTATCATTGTTACACTTTTATGTTCTTGATTTGTTTGAGTTGCAACATTTGAGTACTAGTTTTGTAAGTACCAATTGGAGCTCGTCCGGAACGAATTGTCATTGTGTTATTTTATGTTAGCTTGAACGAACAAGAGCCTGATATGCTTTTTCGCTAAGTTAAGCTGCTTAGGCAAGTTAGTCACTCAGAACCAAAATTTAATGATGCATTAATCTTCACATGTAGGCACTAGTGGAAAACGGGCCTCCAGTCCTGGCCCGTAAGGGGCTTTAGTCCCGGTCCTGATAACCGGGACTGGAGGGGCGGGACTAAAGGCCCACCCATTAGTCCCGGCCCTCTTACCAGCCGAGACCAATGGGCATCCACGTGGCTGTCTCTGCGGGTGTTGGGTGCTCCCCATTAGTCCCGGTTCGTATTACGAACCGGGACAAATGGTTCTCTGCCGCGGCAGCATTTTAGGCACTTTATCTGCCGCGGCAGAGAATTGAATTTGTATTCTTTTTTTTCATTTTAAAAAAGTTTTCTACGCTACCACATACCGTACATGTTCGTGCATACATAAGATAACTTCTCTTAAGATCGAGCATACAAATATATACATGATAGTTACACATGGAGATCACAATTATCGGGACTAGAGCCCGTCTATTCAATTACACGGTCGGGGATCATCGGCGCCTATTCACACTAAATTCTCCGGCGTCGTCTATCATCTCGTTCATCAAGAATCCTGCCAGTTTTTCAGCAATTGCTACTACGCGTTGCTGTGGTAGGAGCTGATCCCGCATTTTCTCGAACTATATAAGAAAAGGAGATCAATATAAATATCAATCATGATAACAAAAAGTGACGGTAATAAAAATAATGTTATGAATGTATTGCTTACATCGACTCTATAATCATTCAGCTCAATGGTAAACGTGCGAATGAACTCGCAAACATAGAATCCACATAGATTCGTCTCCTGTGGCTGCCTCGCGCACTTTACGAGAATAGAACAATCAAAATAATAATCATGCATCATAATTGTATTGAAACTAGAAGTAAAGAGATGCGCCTACTACTTACCGAGACCGGCTTAAATGTCAGCTTCTCAGTAAAGTCACCCGTAACCGCACTCTTGAACTAGTTCCAAACCCTACCCGGTAAAGAAAATGAATGAGTTATTTATTACGTGATATCTCAGGAAATCAACGAAAGAGACCGCTGTAGCGCAAAAATTACCTCTAGAGCATGTCCTGCATGTCACTAAACCGTTCCAGGGGTCTCTTTAATGGGTCCATGACTTCAACTCTTCCCTTATCAAGTTGAATGTCCATGAGAATCCAGTGGAAACTGTACACGTTTATATATACATTAGTAACTCATCAATTACACTTAACATCGAGTAAGCAAAAGAGAATGTGTACAATAGAGTAAGACACTCACGCAAAATTGTAAGGAAACAGTATGTGGTCATAGAAATTTTGCTCCGTTAGAAAACTTAGAAGGTTTTCCTGTGTTTCCTCGGGTTTTTCCTTTAGCGTCCGACAATGTATTTTATCTGGGTCAATGAACCCAACACTGAAGATTGACCTTCTTTTACATTCCATGATCTTCATTCTGCATAATAATAGAGTGGGAGGGGCAACATTTGTCGTTTTGGGCTCCTGCATCGTTTAGTACTAATCGGAGGCTGCGGCGGAGATCGAGATGGACTCGGGCTGTGGTGGTCGTAGTCATGGGGTGGGCTTCTTGGAGGTGATGGAGGTGAAGGTGACATGCGAGCACTCGGAGGCGGTGTTGGCTTTGGCGTCCAGCCTGGAAGCTTGATGTTGTTCTTGTCCCATAGAATGATACCACCCAGTACTTCTCCGAGTGTCCTCTCACCTTCAGGTCCAGGGATGTCAAGCTCCATTGAGTCCCACCCCATTGCGATTTCATCCACACCATCTTTAGCATAGCCAGCCGGAATCTCACGGCCATGCCAGCGTGCGCCAGGTGGACAAGGTAAATCACATCCGACCACCACCTTGATGGATAGGTTCTTCACCTTCTGATGGAGCTCACAAGATGCCTGCTCCTTGATTCCATCCACGGGGTAGCCGGGACCGCCATCTACCATACGTGCATCGCCAGAAGGGACCTCCGATTCAGCCACGCTGCTTTTCCGCTGAGATGGGACGACGGTAATATTGAGTACAGGATCTTGCAGGCGCGCTGCTCCTCGAAGTTCGTCAATCTGTTGCTGATGCATTCGAAGTGTTCCTATCAACTCGGTGAACTTGTCTCCCTCCTCCTCCTGTCGTCGCCTCTTTGCTCTCTCTCGGCTCCTATAAGTATCTCTGTCTTTGGGAAACCCCATCTCCCACATATAACTAGGGCCAAGGCCTCGTACACGTCCTCCGCGTTCGTCATTCCCGAGAACCTTTGTCAGCAAGTCTTTCTCTCTATCGGGACGGAACTTTGTTGTCCCCGCTTTAATCTCCTTCACCACTTTCTGCCATGTATCCCGGGGTATCCTAATCCCGTCACTACAAATAAGGTCCCCTGTACTTTCGTCATACTCACTCCCATGCCCAAGGAACCAATTCCTTGCCCTCAGATCCCATTCTTCGCGTATTGGTTCTGGAGTGATCCCTTTAGCAAGCAGCTCATTCTCTTTAGCATCCCACTTTGGCATGGCAGCCGTGTAGCCCCCTGGCCCCAGGTGATGGTGATATTTCTTCATCGCGGCATTTTTCTTGTTTTTTCCGACATTTCCATAGCAGGTTGTGACTCCTTGTACTTCACAAATGCATTCCAGTTAGCCTGCTGCTTCGTTAGATATCATTCCAATTTAGGAGCCTTCTTCGTCTTCTGATACTTTTGCCATAATGCTTTCTTCCAGTTCTTGAATAGTTCGGCCATCTTCGTAAGAGTCCACTGCTTGACTTTCTTCCTCAATGCAGCTATGTCGGCATCATCCTCACATTCTGGCAGGGTGAAATGTGTCATGAGGTCATTCCAAAGACCCTCTTTGCACCTGTCGGAGACATACTCACAATCTTTCGCCCCTTTGGTCTTATTCCACTCTCGAACGGTGATCGGGATGCCATCCCTAACCATAACTCTGCATTGTTGTTTAAATACAGTTTTAGCCTTTTCGGGTTCCACCGGTTCACCCCGTGGTGATACCCGCGTAATTGTATAACGCGTAGATGCGTCCAACTTTTTGGCCGGGCCTCGTTTGGAATATTTTTTGCTCGATGTGGAGGCCTAAGAGAAGAAACATCCGTCAATTTATATATATATACAACTCAGTTAATGCATCTACTGATCACCAGACTTCATATATATACCTCGTCGTCGGCTTCTCCACCACCGGAGCCGTCGGCTTCTCCTTGATCATTTCGCTCGACCTCCTCTCCCTCACCGGAGGGGTTCAGATAAATTGACGGATATTCGTGTGGATCAACATGGGGGGTGTCGTTGATCATATCCTCGAGAATTTCTTCCTGTGCTAGGTCTCTCTGGATTGGATCCATAGTTTTCTACAAAATGCACAGAATAACATTTTTCATTCAATATTGCTGCATAAAATAAGACTAAACTATAATATGAACACGCAATTTGCTACAATAATACTAAACAATAGCAAAATTCTAGTGATGCCCTAACCCTAACCCTAAGTCCGGGTGGCCCGCAAGCACCACCACCATAACCCTATCTCCGGGGGCCCACGAGCACCACCACCCTAACCCTAAGTCCGGGTGCCCGCGAGCACTACCGGACTTAGGGTAGTTATTTCTTTAGCTTAAGTCCGGGGGCCCGCGAGCACCACCACCCTAACCCTAAGTCCGGTGTCCCGCGAGCACTACCACCCTAACCCTAAGTCCGGGGGCCCGCGAGCACTACCACCCTAACCCTAAGTCCGGGGGCCCGCGAGCACTACCACCCTAACCCTAAGTCCGGTGGCCCGCGAGCACTACCACCCTAACCCTAAGTCCGGTGGCCCGCGAGCACCACCACCCTAACCCTAAGTTCGGGGGCCCACGAGCACTACCGGACTTAGGGTAGTTATTTCTTTAGCTTATCTTTATTTAGCACTGATGCTTGTCTGTCTCAATCGACACTATAATACTACATACTATATAATATACTACTATATATATTATTACTACTAATAAATATATATACACAAACTTATATATATACTATATTTATATATTAGTAATAAATATTACAATATAAAAAAGATACAAGAAATAAAAAAACATACACTAGAAATTAATATATACTATACTAGAAATTAATAAAAAAAACATACACTAGAAATATAAAAAAGATAAAAAACCGCCGGCGTGCACACACCGGCCTGCTTGCCCGCTGTGGTCGGCGCCACCGCCGGCGTGCACGGCGGCATTCGGATGATGGCGGCGCGCGGCGGCGCAGGGCCAAAAAGCAGAGGGCGCCGCGCGCGGGGGCTCTATAGGCGGCGGCGCGGAAAGCAGAGGGTCGCGGGGGTTTATTACCTGGTCGACGGGGATGCACGCGCACGGCGGCGGTGCGGCGGCGGCGGCACGGATGGCCGGAGAAAAATTTGGCAGCCTGCCGGCGTAGTTCTTCGTCCTCGCGCGCGATTTTCCCTGTAGTGAGTGGAGATGGTGGGGGAGTGAAGGGGCGGTGATATAAGGGGAAGGACCTTTACTCCCGGTCCGTATAACGCACCAGGACTAAAGAGGCTTTAGTCCTGGTGCGTTATACGGACCGGGACTAAAGGTCCCCCCTTTAGTCCCAGTGCGTGCCACCCACCGGGACTAAAGGGTTTTCGGCCCAGCCCAACAGGCGCGCGCCAACGCCACACCTTTAGTCCCGGTGTGTAGCACGCACCGGGACTAAAGGTCCCTTTTTCAAAAAAATTCACGCTAGTGCGCGCCTGTTTTAAAAAAATTCAATTAGAATATTATTTAAACATTTGAATTTTACAGTTTTTGCATACTTATGAATTTGAGAAAAATTTCAACATGAAAAGTTCTTGAATTTGAATAACTAATCCAAATCTATTTTCTGTTTTATAAAATAATTATTCTAACTAGTGAAACTAATAACCATTTTGCCATTTTCAATTTAAAAATGCATTCAATGTTATATTTTGCATATTTTTAAATAAGTGATTCAAATCCATTTTCTGTTTTATAAAATAATTATTCTAACTAGTCAAACTATTAACCACTTTGCCATTTTCATGTAATTCCGACGCTCCGGTGGTCTTCCTCCGGCGAAACCCTAGACCGGATCGTCTACCCCACCTTATTTTTTCCTGCCCGTTCTCTTCCGGATCGTAGCCCCTTTAGGGTTTAGGGTTTAGGGTTTTTGGTTTAGGGTTTAGGGTTTAGGGTTTAGGGTTTAGGGTTTAGGGTTTAGGGTTTTTAGTTTAGGGTTTAGGGTTTAGGGTTCCCTCCTCTAACTTAGGGTTTAGGGTTTAGGGTTTAGACTCATATATGCCGCCTCTCTCCACTCTATCCCATGGCTTCCACCATACCTCTAACCCCAGGGAGGCGGATATGCCACAGGGCGTGTGCACCAAGGTTCATCTTCGAGAAGTTCTGCCACGGGAGATTTCCCAACCCTTTCCTCCATCCATGGGGATGAAACTCTCCATCCATGTTGGCTTGGTCGTTGCCATAGCACATCTAGACTCATATCTGCCACCTCTCTCCACTCTATCCCATGGCTTCCACCATACCTCTAACCCCAGGGAGGCGGAGATGGAGTGTTTCACGGGCTAGCAGGAATATATTTTCCGAGGTGGAACTTCCGAAGATGCCATAGGGCATGTGCACCAAGGGCATCTTCGAGAAGTTCCGCCACGGGAGATTTCCCAACCCTTTCCTCCATCCATGGGGATGAAACTCTCCATCCATGTTGGCTTGGTCGTTGCCATAGCACATCTAGACTCATATCTGCCGCCTCTCTCCACTCTATCCCATGGCTTCCACCATACCTCTAACCCCAGGGAGGCGGAGATGGAGTCTTTCACGGGCTAGCAGGAATATATTTTCCGAGGCGGAACTTCCGAAGATGCCATAGGGCGTGTGCACCAAGGGCATCTTCGAGAAGTTCCGCCACGGGAGATTTCCCAACCCTTTCCTCCATCCATGGGGATGAAACTCTCCATCCATGTTGGCTTGGTCGTTGCCATAGCACATCTAGACTCATATCTGCCGCCTCTCTCCACTCTATCCCATGGCTTCCACCATACCTCTAACCCCAGGGAGGCGGAGATGGAGTCTTTCACGGGCTAGCAGGAATATATTTTCCGAGGCAGAACTTCCGAAGATGCCATAGGGAGTGTGCACCAAGGGCATCTTCGAGAAGTTCCGCCACGGGAGATTTCCCAACCCTTTCCTCCATCCATGGGGATGAAACTCTCCATCCATGTTGGCTTGGTCGTTGCCATAGCACATCTAGACTCATATATGCCGCCTCTCTCCACTCTATCCCATGGCTTCCACCATACCTCTAACCCCAGGGAGGCGGAGATGGAGTCTTTCACGGGATAGCAGGAATATATTTTCCGAGGCGGAACTTCCGAAGATGCCATAGGGCGTGTGCACCAAGGGCATCTTCGAGAAGTTCCGCCACGGGAGATTTCCCAACCCTTTCCTCCATCCATGGGGATGAAACTCTCCATCCATGTTGGCTTGGTCGTTGCCATAGCACATCTAGACTCATATCTACCGCCTCTCTCCACTCTATCCCATGGCTTCCACCATACCTCTAACCCCAGGGAGGCGGAGATGGAGTCTTTCACGGGCTAGCAGGAATATATTTTCCGAGGCGGAACTTCCGAAGATGCCATAGGGCGTGTGCACCAAGGGCATCTTCGAGAAGTTCCGCCACGGGAGATTTCCCAACCCTTTCCTCCATCCATGGGGATGAAACTCTCCATCCATGTTGGCTTGGTCGTTGCCATAGCACATCTAGACTCATATATGCCTCCTCTCTCCACTCTATCCCATGGCTTCCACCATACCTCTAACCCCAGGGAGGCGGAGATGCCATAGGGCGTGTGCACCAAGGTTCATCTTCGAGAAGTTCCGCCACGGGAGATTTCCCAACCCTTTCCTCCATCCATGGGGATGAAACTCTCCATCCATGTTGGCTTGGTCGTTGCCATAGCACATCTAGACTCATATATGCCTCCTCTCTCCACTCTATCCCATGGCTTCCACCATACCTCTAACCCCAGGGAGGCGGAGATGCCATAGGGCGTGTGCACCAAGGTTCATCTTCGAGAAGTTCCGCCACGGGAGATTTCCCAACCCTTTCCTCCATCCATGGGGATGAAACTCTCCATCCATGTTGGCTTGGTCGTTGCCATAGCACATCTAGACTCATATATGCCACCTCTCTCCACTCTATCCCATGGCTACCACCATACCTCTAACCCCAGGGAGGCGGAGATGTAGTGTTTCACGGGCAAGCAGGAATATATTTTCCGAGGTGGAACTTCCGAAGATGCCATAGGGCATGTGCACCAAGGGCATCTTCGAGAAGTTCCGCCACGGGAGATTTCCCAACCCTTTCCTCCATCCATGGGGATGAAACTCTCCATCCATGTTGGCTTGGTCGTTGCCATAGCACATCTAGACTCATATCTGCCGCCTCTCTCCACTCTATCCCATGGCTTCCACCATACCTCTAACCCCAGGGAGGCGGAGATGGAGTCTTTCACGGGCTAGCAGGAATATATTTTCCGAGGCGGAACTTCCGAAGATGCCATAGGGCGTGTGCACCAAGGGCATCTTCGAGAAGTTCCGCCACGGGAGATTTCCCAACCCTTTCCTCCATCCATGGGGATGAAACTCTCCATCCATGTTGGCTTGGTCGTTGCCATAGCACATCTAGACTCATATCTGCCGCCTCTCTCCACTCTATCCCATGGCTTCCACCATACCTCTAACCCCAGGGAGGCGGAGATGGAGTATTTCACGGGATAGCAGGAATATATTTTCCAAGGCGGAACTTCCGAAGATGCCATAGGGCGTGTGCACCAAGGGCATCTTCGAGAAGTTCCGCCACGGGAGATTTCCCAACCCTTTCCTCCATCCATGGGGATGAAACTCTCCATCCATGTTGGCTTGGTCGTTGCCATAGCACATCTAGACTCATATATGCCTCCTCTCTCCACTCTATCCCATGGCTTCCACCATACCTCTAACCCCAGGGAGGCGGAGATGGAGTCTTTCACGGGATAGCAGGAATATATTTTCCGAGGCGGAACTTCCGAAGATGCCATAGGGCGTGTGCACCAAGGGCATCTTCGAGAAGTTTCGCCACGGGAGATTTCCCAACCCTTTCCTCCATCCATGGGGATGAAACTCTCCATCCATGTTGGCTTGGTCATTGCCATAGCACCTCTAGACTCATATCTACCGCCTCTCTCCACTCTATCCCATGGCTTCCACCATACCTCTAACCCAGGGAGGCGGAGATGGAGTCTTTCACGGGCTAGCAGGAATATATTTTCCGAGGCGGAACTTCCGAAGATGCCATAGGGTGTGTGCACCAAGGGCATCTTCGAGAAGTTCCGCCACGGGAGATTTCCCAACCCTTTCCTCCATCCATGGGGATGAAACTCTCCATCCATGTTGGCTTGGTCGTTGCCATAGCACATCTAGACTCATATCTACCGCCTCTCTCCACTCTATCCCATGGCTTCCACCATACCTCTAACCCCAGGGAGGCGGAGATGGAGTCTTTCACGGGCTAGCAGGAATATATTTTCCGAGGCGGAACTTCCGAAGATGCCATAGGGCGTGTGCACCAAGGGCATCTTCGAGAAGTTCCGCCACGGGAGATTTCCCAACCCTTTCCTCCATCCATGGGGATGAAACTCTCCATCCATGTTGGCTTGTTGAGTTGCTTGCCATGGCGTATCGATGCTCCTTTTATAGGAACGGCGCCGCTTCTACTTTGTCTTCTTCCTCCGACAGGGCGTCGTGCGCTACATGCTTTATCTCATCGAGCAGTGCGTCCACCCACGCGTCCTTATCCTACCGACAGCTTTAGTCCCGGTTTGAGCCTCCACCCGGTACTAAAGGTTACCCATGCGTCCTTATCCCACCGATAGTTTTGTTAGATGACACAAAAACCACCTTTAGTCCCGGTTGCACCCACCAGCCGGTACTAAAGGTTAGCTACCCCCAGATAAGGCCCTCCCAGATAAGCCTCCCCCAGATAAGGCCCCCCATCTTTTGTCCCGGTTTGAGCCCCCACCCGGGATGAAAGTTTCCCACGCCACTGTGTTCCCGTGCTTTCCAACGGTTCCCACCTCTGTCTTCCCGCCATTTTTTCAGTATATATATGTACGCTTGGCCTCCATTTACATATCACATCTAGACTCATCATTCTCTTCCCATGGATTCCATTGTATCTCTAACCACCCGGGAGGCGAAGGTGCTTTGCGCCGCGAACTACCCCTGCCCACCGGGCTACCGCGTACCCACCGGCTGGATGCTGAGCGCCGGAGGCGTGCCGGTCCCTCCCATCCCTCTAGGTGTGGAGCGCCGGATGACCATCACAAACCACTACTACCTCGAGCTCACGCCAGAGCAGCGGAGGAATCCCAACTGGCATCCCGACTATTTCCCGACTTGGGAAGCCTTCTTCAACAATCGGCGTGAGAGGGCGCTCGCCAGGCACGAGGAGGACGGCCCACCTCCTTGGAACTTCAACGAGGCCGGCCGTCGGCTGTGGTGGCGTGGCGGACTATCCAGAGTGTCATGGCCTACAACACGTCCGGCAATAACCCCCGCCTGCGGTACCCTCAAATCCAGCCCACACGTTCCCAACCTTCAAGGTTCGACTACGGCGACCCCGACGACGACAGCGACGACGGTGCCAGCGACTACGACGACTACAGTGGCGTGTATTACAGGTCTAGGCAGGAGCATGACTGAATCACTCCAACCATTAGGCATGTTTCTTAATTTTCAGTTGTGCTATGTATCCTTAGTGTTTGTGGGTTCCTTCTCTTGTGATGGTTCCTTCTCTTTGTGTGATCACCTACCGCGGCTCAGAACGTCTAGTTTGATTGAGCAAGATGTATTACATGAAAGGGGACCTTTATGTCTCAAATAAAAGGTTTAATACATTACATAGATTTATGTCTCAAATAAAAGGTTTAATTACATAGATTTATGTCTCAAATAAAAGGTTTAATACATTATTACACATCACCAACATCTAGTGTTGTGGTTTTCTTCTGCACCGTAGCCATGGAGAATCTTCATCATTTAACAGGATGTTTGGGTCAGTTTTCACTTTGAAGGGCGGAATTTCATGAAACTTATTGTAATCTTCTGACATGGCTGTCTTGTCATCCACTCCCACGATGTTTATTTTCCCTGAAAGAACTATGTGGCGCTTTGGCTCATCGTATTCTGTACTCTTTTGCTTATCTTTCTTTTTTCTCGGTTTGGTAGACATGTCCTTCACATAGAAAATCTGAGCCACATTGTTGGCTAGGACGAATGGTTCATCCATGTACGCAAGATTGTTGAGATCCACTGTTGTCATCCCGTACTTTTCGTCTACATGTACCCCGCCTCCTGTCAGCTTGACCCATTTGCACAGAAACAAAGCGACCTTAAAAGTAGGTCCATAGTCAAGTTCCCATATCTCCTCTATGTACCCATAATATGTGTCAATCTGCCCATTGTCATCTGTTGCATCAAAGCGGACACCACTGTTTTGGTTGGTGCTCTTATTATCTTGGGCGATCGTGTAAAATGTATTCCCATTTATCTCATACCCTTGGAAAGTACATATAGTCGAAGATGGTAACCTGGCCAACGAGTACAACTCATCTCCAACAGTGGTGTTATTCATGAGATGTGTCTGCAACCAATTGCCAAAATTCTTCTCGTGTTCCCCTTTAATCAAGGTTTCAGGCTTCCCCGGGTTTTCGGAGCGTAGAATATTCTTGTGTTTCTCGATATACGGAGCCACCACGGTGGAATTGTGTAGAACTGTGTAGTGTGCTTGAGTGAAAGAATGCCCGTCCCTACATACCATTGATTTCCTTCCTAGTGTTCCTTTTCCAGTCATCCTCCCCTCATACCGAGATTCAGGAACACCAATCGGCTTAAGGTCAGGAAGAAAGTCAACACAAAACTCAATGACCTCCTCTGTTCCATAGCCCTTGGAGATGCTTCCTTCTGTCCTAGCATGGTTATGAACATATTTCTTTAAGACTCCCATGAACCTCTCGAAGGGGAACATATTGTGTAGAAACACAGGACCGAGAATTCAAATCTCTTCGACTAGGTGAACTAGGAGGTGCGTCATAATATTGAAGAAGGATGGCGGGAACAACAACTCGAAGCTGACCAGACATTGGACCACATCAATCTGTAACCCTGATGGACTTTATCGATCGATTACCTTCTGAGAAATTGCATTGAGGAATGCACATACCTTCACAATGGCTAGTCGAACATTTTCTGGTAGAATTCCCCTCAATGCAATCGGAAGCAATTGCGTCATAAGCACATGGCAGTCATGAGACTTTAGGTTTTGAAATTTTTTCTCTTTCATATTTACTATTCCCTTTATATTCGACAAGAAGCCAGATGGGACCTTGCTACTGAAAAGGACTTAAAAAAAGATTTCCTTCTCTTCTTTGGTAAGAGCATAGCTGGCAAGCCCTTGAAACCGCCCTCGATGCTTGCCATCTCGTCCTTTATGATGTTGCTGGTCCTCCCGTGCTGCCGGGGTATCTTTTGACTTCCCATACAAGTCCAGGAAGCCTAGAATATTCATGCAAAGATTCTTCGTCAGGTGCATCATGTCGATTGCAGAGCGGACCTCATGCACTTTCCAATAGGGTAGCTCCCAAAATATAGATTTCTTCTTCCACATGGGTGCGTGTCCGGTAATGGGGTCTTTCGGAACAGGTTGTCCTCTAGGACCCTTTCCAAAGATTACATCCAAATCCTTGACCATACCAAATACATCAGCACCACTACGGGGGACAGGCTTCGTCCGGGTTTTTGCCTTGCCATTGAAATGCCTGCCTTTCTTCTTTAAGGGATGACTGGGCGGAAGAAAATGACGATTGTACACATTCTTTCTACATTTATCCAGATATATACTTTCAGTCTCATCTAAACAGTGTGTGCATGCATTGTATCCTTTGTTCGTCTGTCCTGAAATGTTACTAAGAGCAGGACAATCATTGATGGTTACGAACAACAACGCTTGTAGGTCAAATTCCTGCTGTTTGTGCTCATCCCACACACGTACACCTGGTTTGGCCCACAACTGTAGAAGTTCATCAACTAATGGCCTTAGGTACACATCAATGTCGTTGCCGGGTTGCTTCGGGCCTTGGATGAGCACTGGCATCATAATGAACTTTCGCTTCATGCACAACCAAGGAGGAAGGTTGTAGATACATAGAGTCACGGGCCAGGTGCTGTGACTGCAGTTCTGCTCCTAAAAAGGATTCATGTCATCGGTACTTAGACCAAACCATAAGTTCCTTGCGTCACCAGCAAAGTCCGGGAAGTCTCTCTCGATTTTTCTCCACTGCCGACCATCAGCAGGGTACCTCAACATTCCGTCTTTCTTACGGTCTTCCATGTGCCATCCCAACAACTTGGCATGCTCTTTATTTCTGAACAAACGTTTCAACCGTGGTATTATAGGAGCATACCACATCACCTTGGCAGGAACCCTCTTCCTGGGTTGCTCGCCCTCAACATCACCAGGGTCATCTTTTCTGATCTTATACCGCAATGCAGTGCATACCGGGCATTTATCCATATTCTCGTACTTCTCACCGCGGTAGAGGATGCAGTCATTAGGGCATGCATGTATCTTCTGCACGTCTAATCCTAGAGGCCAGACAAGTTTCTTTGCTTCTTACGTACTGGAGGGCAATTAGTTATTTCTTGGAAGCAGCTTCTTCATTATTAGCAGCAACTTTTCAAATCCCGAGTTAGTCATACCGGTCTCTGCCTTCCACTTCAACAATTCCAGTGTGCTACCCAGCTTCTTCTGGCCATCTTCACAAGTTGGATACAGCAATATGTTGTGGTCCTGTAACATCTGCTTGAACTGCAACCTCTCCTTTTTTGTGTCGCAGTCTCGCCTTGCATCACTAATGACCCGACCAAAATCATCAACGGGCTCATCTGGTTCCCGTTCTTCACCCCCTTCTTTTTTATTATCTTCAACTGCGGTATCATCGTATTCAGGGAACATAGATCGGTAGTTGCCATCATCGTTCTCTTCTTCATCGCCGTCTTCCATCATAACCCCTCTTTCTCCGTGCTTGGTCCAAACATTATAGCCGGACATGAAACCGGACCGAAGCAGGTGGCTCTGAATGACTCTTGAGGAAGTGTGAGCCTGCTCATTCCGACATTCAATACATGGACAACACATAAAACCATCCCGCCGCTTGTTCGCCTCGGGCACAAGGCGAAAAGAACGCACGCCTTCTCTGTAAGCGTCAGAGCGTCGGTCACCGTACATCCATGGGTGGCTCATCTGCATCATACAACCATGCATATATATCAAACGCAATCACGATGCTTAAATTAGTACCGAGCAGTCAAAACGAGAAAATAGTTGCTAACCTTTTAGGACACTTCAAAACAAAGAGGAGAAACCTTAAGTGCCGCTCTGACACCTCATATCATATTTTGTCTTGTGTAAACTCAAGTGGCATCGCTCTAATAGGCATTTCACCGAACACCTCTAGTGCATATGAAGAAAAAAAGTTAGCACAAAGTTATACCCACCTCTCACATAGGAAAAAAAGGAGAGAGTGGAGGGCTGGGTGCATATATATAGGGCCAGGCCATTAGTCCCGGTTTGAGATACAAACCGGGACTAAAGGTTCTGCCAAGAGCACGCGCGCCGACCCAGACCCATTTGTCCCGGTTTGTATCTCAAACCGGGACTAATGGTTCCTTACGGACCGGGACATAGTGCCTCGGCCTCCTCGGGCCGTCTGGTTCGGACCATTAGTCCCGGCCCCAACCACGGCTGGGACTAATGGCCCGAACCAAAGGCCCATTTTCTACTAGTGAGGACTGCCATATAATAAGCATCAAGAACTCCGCAGCTAGTATCCCTAGTACAGATCGGGCCTACTAAGTGCCGATCGCACATAAGGTCCTTTTCATGTGTGGTGCCGAAGATCGCTGCCGCCGTAAACTTTTGACCGTCTGCCCATCTAGCCATGTTCCTTCGCTAGGACATCGCACATAGAAAGTATCCTAACACCGTAATACATAAATCGCACATGGCCCGTTGTGTGAAAATCGTTTACCTAGTGAAACCACATCCCCCATGATTTAAAACCTAGAAATCTTGTGGCTGATTTTCGCAATGTTTCGTTTAGTTTTTAGCGTTCATTTTTTTATGTGCCCCTTCTCACACTGGGAGTCCTAAATCATTTTGTGTTAGTGTTTATTTTGGTCATTCTGTCCTGCCGTGGTTTTACCCTTTTTGTTTGAAATGCTAACTTGCATATTGTTTGCGCAGTTTCCCCTCGCCGATAAAATGCATCACATAATCTCATCAACACCATGTCTCCTTGTGAATCCACTCTCGGTTAAATCGATCTCGATCTGTCTGATGTCGAGGAGGAGAATTTCTCAAATCATAATCCCGGGGAGACGTCGTCGACCTCACTAGGTCTAATTCGTAGGAGGAGCATGGTCTAGAGACGGATGAACTGGATGGGTTGCAGACAGAGGACGTGTAGGAGCATATGGTGGTGGAGGACCCCATCGCGTCTGCGCAGCGTGAGGAAATAGCGGTGCATCACATGGTGGAGTCGTCTTTCAAGAGTCTCCGCAAGGACCGGGTGTGTGCATGGTTGCACGCTAAGAAGAAAGGAAAGAAGAAGACTGGTCGAGCAACGATCTGTCCGCAGTTTCCCTACAGCGGGTTCGACGAGATTGTGGCGATTTGGATGGCTCTCATGGCAAGTTGCAAGGCCACATGGCAATTAAGCGCGTAGTCGGGCACCATCAACCCTTTTGTCGAGGCATTAGGGTTTGGATTGGGCGTCGAAGCTTCCGATGATGCATAGGCATAAGGCACCGATGATGGCGTCATTGACATCTCTTATCATGATGAGAAGGACATTTGGTACATAGATATTTCTGTTTTATTAGGCCATATATATGTATGTAATGTGATGTTAGCGGTCTTTTTATAACAGGACGGGCAATCATGTTTGACTGGAGCCCTTCTGATCAATGACCAAGTATTATTAACGGTCTTTTGTAACCGGAAGGACAAGCATGTTTGATTGGTTCGCACAGTTCTGGCCAAGTATTACAAACCGTTCTTGATGCTTCATATCGGAAATGGTTATTTCTTCAATGAACCATGTGCTACCTTCTGACACGGTTATCTAGACGATAATCGTGTGCGATGTGAAAGGCCCTCGGGGCCCATTTAGTGAAACCCAGCCATTATAGAGATGACCAAACATCCCCATACGACATCACGCTCCACCACAGCCGGCATTTCCTATTGTGTGCTTAATTACCTACATCCAGGAAGCACATCAGGTCAGATCTACGTCGGCGAGCTGCAACATCAGCAATTCTCTGGCGGTTCTCCAGTGCAATATTCATCCACATCGGTGAGGCGATGGATCTGCGTCTAAATGATCCCTTCGCCCACATGGCATGGGATGGCTAGCCTCCCGACGAACTACGCACGGTGGTAGGTGTCATCAGCGTCGTGGCTGCTCTCTGCGAAAGGTTGTTAAATTATTCACATGCACTAGGTAATCCTTTTTCATCCATTCAAATGCATGGTGGATTTGATAATTACTCTAGTGTTAGTGTGGTCATTCACTTTAGATCTAAATATGCACTAGGCTAACCTTGTGTTGGCCCTTTTCAATTACATCAAATGCACGGTGAATTTTTTAATTAATTTTTTATTAGCGTGGTTGTATACTTTAAATGTACATATGGCCTTTTCTATTTCTATTGGTCTTTTCTAATTCCTTAAAATGCACGGTGGATTTGTTAATTACTTTGCAATTAGTGTGGTTGTGCAATTTAGATCTACATATGCACTAGGCTGACATTGTGTTAGCCTTTTTTTTAATCCCTTCAAATGCACAATGGATTTGCCAATTACTTTGTTGTTCATGTGGTTGTCTACTTTATATGTACATATGCACTTTTATATTTCTTTTTTTTTGGTTTCTTCAAATTTATGGTCAATATGTATAACCATCCATATTAATATGTTTTTGTAATAACTGAAAATCTTGTATCCTTTCGGTAAACTTTGCAATAAATATTATAACTAAACTTTGCAATAAACGAAAGGTTGTGTGCATCACTTGATGCAGGGGCCGGGGCTATGCTCCCCATTTCAGAAAAAAAGCATAACTTGTTGATAATCATGCTTAAGCTGAGGTTCACCTATTTTACTTTTATGTGACTTACAAGAAACGATGTAGCCCCTTCTTCTTCGCGGTAGATGCCACTATGTATGGTGCACAACTCAAGCAACCTATCATCATTGGATATTTCTGAACACATATATCCTACCATCATTACCTGGTGGAACATGGAGATCAGGAAATAGCTAGCTCGCTAACTAGCGGAAGAGAAATTCGTGCTCGATCCATGGTTTGCAATAGAACGTGTTTTTTTCTTCAGAATTTCGATCGGATACCATATTAGTAATCAAACTTGTTAAGAAAACTCCTACATGCTATGTAGTGGCGCGACACTTTGTTTTGCGACTCGTCTGTATGGGTGGGCGGCCTCGTAAAGTTCTGTAGCTTCCCCTGCATAGGCTGGCCGGCCGGCTTTCGAAGCCCAATCCTTGGACAAAATTTCTGCCTCCACTAGTACCCCAAGGATGACCGCCTCCGACGGCATGTTTAGCTTTGCTGCCTCAGAACATAGTTTTCTCGCATCAAAAATAGAATTAGTTAAATTGTCATGCGTTAGAACAGATTTTAGGCATGTGAATTAATGCATGGACTTGATGAACCATTATGCATGTAAGAGGGATTGTAATGCATGACGATTGATTTGCAAAAATAGCATGAATACCCACCACATTGCTTTGGTCTATAAATTTGATGCAGTGTTCAACTCTACATCAATTCGCATATATACAAGTATGTTCGACACTATGATATGGCATATGTGCATCCTTTGTAATCATGAATGTAAAAAAGTTTTGTATGTGCATTTGAAGAATTCAATGTTTCTAAAGCATGCGTATACTTAGAGCTGAGATATTAGAAGATAACTGATAGGTTGTGTTGAGACTGACAAGTTCGGAAATGAGTCACACAATCACCAGGGGCTCATTTGGCATTCAGGCCTCCACCTCTTCTGAGACGGCTCAGCATATGGCCGATTATCTTAGCTATACAACCAGCTGTTGTCAATGGAAGATGTTACCTTTGCATCCCGGTCTATTGTTGGTGTTCACCAAGAACACCCACAAGTAGAAAAACATGAAAAATGTAATGTTTCCCAGTGTTAGCAAATTGTGAACCATTATTGCTGGTTGGGAAGTCATACTGTTGTATAGGTACTGATAAGCAATTTTATTTGTACCTTCGCCCATGTGTATGTTGTGATCCGTCAATGAGTTACTTGATCTACTAATAAGGCCCACATATGGTGGCTTTTTACTTATGGTCTTCCACGATCACGATCATCAACCGTCAAATGGTATGGAACAACTATTTATAGACTCATGGCATGCTAGGACTAAGTACTCATAGCATACATAGTGGAGTGTGTCTATTGGAAAGATAATTGTTTCCAACCGTAGACAATAGTTTTGTATGTTTTAGCGACTATCGCCAAATTAAGTCAACGATGCACAACATGTTGCTTATGTAACCCTAACAATTTTCACTGACCCAGCATATCACTGCATGTTGTAGTACGTAAGTCTTTGATACAACACTCATGGAACACTGTTCTGCAAATATTACATCCCTTCAAGTGGTAGAACAGAAACAAAGCGGGTTCACAAAACAAACATTTATTATTAATACCAGAAATTTACACGACGACTTCGGCATCCTCCTAGGTTCATTGAGGTTATCCCGATGACTCAACCTTAAGATATAACAACTGAAAGAAGCAAACTAAACCTTAATATAATATATGCTTAACATCTTATTAGATGATAGCGATCTATAGTACTAGACTCAACTACATAATTTTGACACATCTTCGCTTCAAATTTTTCGGCCTGGATTCCATAGATGTTTTCGTAGCTTATTCCTTCGATGTTTCCAGATATCTCTGACTCCTCATAGCAGAATTATGTTTGGTCTTCTACTAAGTAAAGTGTTGCCTCTTCTTGGCCTTCAATGTATTCACAATCTAGCAACTGTTAAGAAGGTATGGTTGAGTATGAGAGTTCATTAAAAAGGATTGTTTGATGCACTAACTACAGCCATAGATCTATGTTCGTTAGCCTTCATAGGTTGATTAAAAAGGTCATAGCCTAAGCTGGTTCTCGTAAACATTTCTTCATAGGTTGCTTTTATTCTGAAGATCTATGTTCGTTAGCCTTCATAGGTTGATTAGAACTTCGTGGGGTTTCTTTCCTGTCGCGTTCGTAGTTCCTTCCCGGAAGAAGGAGTGATAAGACGCAATTCGAATACTCTACAGAGGTGCGTTACTTTACCCATGAGATATCCTTATCCATGTTGCACAATCGGGCAGCTTACCTGTTCACACTTCCTTTGGTATGAGGCCTATTATAAGGACCCAAGCCAACCACTTCCCTTCTTCACGACCCCATATGCCCACCAATTTGCTCGCACAGAATAGCCATGCCGGTTTACACTCCTGAAGGGAACAACCCGTCATATACAACAAGTGCCGCGGGACTTAAGAGATCCCACCCATGTGAATGTGTCTAATTTAGGAACACAACTCCGATAAAGTTATCTGTTGACATACGAAAGGAAGAAGATCCAAATAACTTCCCAGAACCATGTAGATCTCATGGTTAACATGTAATATATTGCACAAGAATTACTAGAAATATTTGTTATTAATCGTAGATGATACTTTTCCGTGCAAATGGAACATCCACCAATCACATACCATACCATGGTTCCAGTGCTACCCATAATAAATTATCACCACTTGGTACAATAATCAGTAAGTCATATTATTATGAAAATAGTATCTTCTTTCATTGTTTTCGAAATGTGGGTGATAACATTAATATATTGCAATTGCTTGATATAAAATAACCAAAGGACATGAGCAAGTATAAACTTGCCTTGGTATTGCGAAGTAATGTATTCGTGTGTTCTGACATGACCCTGGACCTCGGGTCCTACAAGATACCATCATTGCCCGGTAAGGAAAATGTTTAAAGAAGCAATATGTTGTTATGCATAAGTAATGACATGCATTTTTGTAAAGACTTAAAGTAAACTCTTATATTATGTCTGGGTTAAGTTTGGTTTATTTCTTAAGAATTTTGTTTATCTTCAAGTGTACTTCACAACTAAAAGTATATGCTAAGACTTTAAGAGCAATACACAATGTATAAAAGTAAAGCACAATAATTAATTAATGCTTGAAGTTAATTGGTATCCACTTTAATGAGTGGTCATATTTTAAGTTAATGAGACTTGGAAAAGTAATGTGATGCTTTTGTCTGATGTGGCAAAAATAACAACTTTTGAAGATAATGTTTCTTATACTAAGTTAAGCAACTCTTAAAAGGTTATCATAATGCATCTCACTGGTGATGTCATAGTTCTAGTGATTTAAAATTAATGGACTTGTATTTGGTATATATGGCCAAAGTTAATTATAGAAAAAAGTGAATTTAAGACATAGTGCCTTCCTAGTGTTTCTAATTTCTAGGGTGTTTCATAAGATTAAGGATATATGATCTTCAACTCTTGGTGAAGGTGGATGAAAGGCTTGGACTTGTAAGTCACTACTTTACATTTAGATGTAAACTTTGGAAAGGATACTATTTAAGCAAGGCTATTTACTTAAAGAAATTAGCTTTATATAACTTCCTATTTGATTTTGTATTATAGAAACAATTGATGTAATTGGATTTATAATACATTGTTATTTATCACTTAATCTAGTTATCCTTCTTTGTGTGTTTTACCCAAATTATCAATGTGAAAATAGTTTTCTCCTATTTATCATAAGAAAACTAACTTATAATATAACAAACACTTTATTTAGAAAAGAATTTATTTTAATAAAGTAATAATTCCAAATGATTTTAACAAACATAAAAGAATCTATGTTGGTATTGATAAAATAAAATACATTCTCTTTCTGGTACTGTAAGAAATAAATATTATAATCCATTTTATAATTCTTTATTTAGTAACATCGAAATTAGTTAGGAATTTCATATTTAGCAATTTTCTAGGTTAGTAGATTATTTTTAATACACAAAGGTGATTTTTATTTATTGTTAGGATTTTTCTTTATATTTCTATGTACTAATTTGTTAAAATTATTTAAAGCAATAAAATTTAAAATAGAGTTTGTAATCTTCAAAATTTTCTACAACTTAAATTCATCTCAAAACTTCTTTTCTATATTTTTGGAAAACAATAGAAGATTTATAACACATTAATAGGATTTTTATTTATTTTTATGCATTTTTATTGCTGTATTAAAATTGTGTAAAGTCTCACTTCATTTATAGTACTTTTATTAATTGAAATCCTATTACTAAAAAGAAAAAGAACAATCTCAGACAGGCCCCATGGCCTAGTTCGATCCTACTAGTCTAGCCCGACTACAAGGCCCAGTTAGGCACGAGTCAACCCCGACCCAGCCCAACACTCGCCTTCACTCACACTCACACTGGCCCACACACGCTCGCTCTCGTTCTTGTGATCTCACTCGCGACCTCAAGACATTGCCACCTTCATGCGGCTTCGACCGCCCGATTCTGGCAATGTTGGCCGCTATGGACATCGCTGCCAGAAGAAAAAACTATGTTGTTCTTCGTCCATCCTCCCCATCCTTTCTGACTAAGGTCATGTTGAGCTCGCCCCTAACCTATATTTTCGCCGGTTTTGGTGACCCGTCGCGCAGCCACGCGTCGGTGTTGCTCCGGCCATTCCTCGGGCAAGGTTGAAGATACCCTGGTGGCCTTGGTGTCCTAGTGCTAGTGTGGCTTGGCGCGGGTTGCTGTTAGGCCAGCGGTTTCAAGGGTACCACGGCCCACCTATTGCCAGGCACAACTACAAGTGTCATTCTCTTCCGGAAGGATGATGCTCCAAAGCCTTGGCAAGAATCCTCCGGGAGGTGCCCCCTCAAGGATGCGCCTCCTAGAGTGACTCATCGAGGAGGGACCTCGTGAAGCACACTTGGGTGGCAGCGCCCCAACCTTGAGGGTGGGAAGGGACCACTAGCCTACTCCTTCCACAAGAAAGGCATCTTCCCGTTCACCAAGCCAGTAGTGGTCGACAAGACCTACACCAGGAGTGGACCACCTCCCTCTCTAGTATAGGAGGGACATGCAGGAGGCAAAAGACAAGATGCTCACGACATCCTATGGTGGACCGAGTCCACATAGAAGAATAGTTGTATTACCTTCCCCCTCCTTTGTTGCCATGTGGAAACCCTTCCAACCGGATGGCGGGAAGAGGACCGAGGCGCCTATAAAAGGGGGAAGGAAGCACCATAGAGGGGAGGCGCAATCTTATCCTACCTTTGGAAACCCTAGCTTTCACCTAGCTAGGAACCCTAGACCTGATCACCTAATCATCACCTTGTATTGTATACCTCACCAAGAAGTACAAGCTATCCAGACAAGCAGGAGTAGGGTTTTCACCACACGGTGGCATAAACCTCGCTAAACTCTCCGTGTCACTCTATCGTGTTTTTTATGTTTCCTCACCAAACTCACCAGGGTTTTGGGGAGATCGTGTTCAACCCCCTATGTTTGATTTCATCCTATTTCCAATGGTACCCTGCAGGGACAATCTCCGACATTTTGCATGCCAAGTAAGGGGCTGAGAGGCATCTCCCACTCCCTTATCAACATGGCAGGGTTGACCAGCAAGCAGCATGATCATCGTCGGGCCACCACTATTGCTGCCAATACCTAGGCAGGACTGAACCCCAGCGGCAACAATAGCCACGCCAACGTAGCTCCACCTAGACAAGATCAAGGAGTAGGAAACGAGGAGGTTCACTTCTCCACCGCTACAGATCAACAGCAGCCGTGCACCACGTCTGCCTCTAGAGGGGGCACAAGAGCGATCCCTCACCAAAAGCCATGCTTCTTGTGGCACAAGAACTGCTATGCTACAAACTGGATACTACTGCACATGGTGTGTGGCCACATCGCATCACTGAGCTTGTCAACGTCGCATGTGTGTCATGCGCGTGCTCCCGATCCACAATGCCGCCACCGAAACGGGTCCTGCAGGCATACCAGGCCACACATGGCGCCTCGCCAGCACCACCACCTCAAGCTGGTAAAAACATGGGGCAATGGAGAACACGCCTCGGTATCATAACGTCTCCTCATCGCAAGTCATTGAGATATCTCTGGAGGATGCCCGTGTATCCATCGAAAAACATTGCAAGCGCTAAGTGCACACCATTGCAGGAGCCGCGGAAGCAGGCCATGGCAACTGCACTGCCCTCGACTGCAGAACCATCTCGCATAGAAATGGTTGCCTCGCCTTAACAAAGGAGCTGCGCAAGGTGGTATGGACCCCCAAGTTCATGTCGGTCCTTCCTCCGCACTACGACGGCAAGGACAACCCCATCAAGTTTTTGCATCTCTACACGGTGGGCATCTAGGCAGCCGGTGGCGATGACAAAATCATGGCCAATTTGTTCGAAATGGCCCTCAAGGATGCAGCTCGCTCATGGTTGATGAATAACATCCCCGATGAATTTGTCACATCATGGAAGGACCTATGCGAGAAGTTCATCGCAAACTTCAAGGGTAATTACGCCCATCCATACATGCTCAACAACCTCCGTGCTGCGCGATGGCAGCCCAACGAGACTCTCTGGATGTACATCCAATGTTTCAACCATGCGTGCAACAATATACCATGGGTAACCGACGAGGCCATCATCGTCGTATGCTTAGCAGGAATCTCCGACATCGGGATGCTGGAGAATCTCTCCATGATTGACGAGATCTATTCAGTAGCCGAACACTTTTTCCACTGATGCACCCACCAAAAAGAAGGATAAAGACCCAAGCGTAAGATACTAGCCGTGCTCGCGGCTGAGCCTGAGAAAGGGTACCAATGCAGCACTGACATCGAGAAAAAGGATGGTCTCCCCTACTACCTAGTCCACAAGGCTCACTCTCATAGCATGGAAAATTTCTTCGAGATCTAGAAGCTACACGGAGAGCGCGAAAGAGAAGGCGTCGTGGCAGTGGTCACGGCTATGGTCATGGCGGTGACCAAGCTAGAAGCTGCCGGAATGACCTCTACTACAACACAACAACAACAACAACCACAGACCAAACCAGCAGACCAAGGTCACCCAACATCCCCTCGGCAAGGGAAACAAGAACCTCCCAAAGGGTCATCCAGGAGATTTCCAACGGCCGCGAGCCATGGCATGCATTTTTGGCAGAGCGTAGGCTCCACTCTCCAACCAACAGCTTAAGAAGCTCACCCAAGAGATAGCTGTCGCAATCCCTACGGTAGGCAACCCCAAGATCAGGTGGTCTCAGTTCCCCGTAACATTCAATGATAGGGTTTACCCCAAGTCCACAAGGACCATGGGAACCATTCCTATGTTGTTCACATTTACCATCAACAATGTCTCCGTCACCAAGATGATAATTGACGGAGGTGCATGCCTCAACGTCATCTCCATAGAAAAATTAAAGAAGATATAAGTACCATACAAGCGCCCTCATGCCAACTATGCCATTCTCGGGAGTGACTGATGGAACAACCACGCCCTTGGGACCCACAGAAACTACCAGACCGAGTTCATCGACTTTGATGTGGTGCACCTAGCCTTTCCCTACAACGCCATCCTCGGCTACCCTGCACTGCCAAAATTCACGGCGGTGGCGCACCACGCCTAAAACCTCGTCAAGCTACCAGGCTGCAGTGGCACCATCACCATTCATGGCCACAAGAACGACTTGAAGCGCTCCTTCGATGCATCGTAAGGAGACAAAAGAGGGAACCACCTCGCCGGGCACAATGCCCCCGGAAGTCACCATCGACCACAACATCAAGCGCACTGGGTACCAATGCTCCACAAGGGATGCACCATCACACACCCAAGTAAAGGCATGATGCTACTCTATGTCGTCCACTCTCACTAGCCAACAACAATATGTGGTGACCCCAAGCACGTCACCACGAGCAAGACCCTTCAACCCCACGACAAGAAAATCATGTAGCTCACGGCCGCTCGTAGCTCGGGGGCTGGGCACCTCGGGAAGCACTGTCACTCGCACTCGGGGCTACCAACACCTCCGCATCGCTAGAAGACTTTACCCACCACATGGCACACTTGTTCTGAATATCTTCATACAAGCAAATAAAGTATGGACTTCCGCTAATGGCAGAGCAAACACCCTTACCCCCAGTAAGTGGATTCTCAAGTTGTATGCGCTCATGGTCTCCCTATTGTGAATCACATGAGCGGGAGATGGGTATGGTGCCTATGTTTGGGTCCGTCCCACAAGACAAAGTGATTAGAGCTCTCATTCGCGGGACTGATCACCCCGCACGTGTCACCTCACCAAGGTCCTTGGCACTTGAACTGCTTGTGCAACACACATACGGGAACCAAAGAAGCGCATATCAACATCTTGCATGCAACCTTCTGGCAAGAGGTCCTACCCGCACAAGAGGTCCTACCCGCGCCCAACAAGCTGTCCTCGTCATAGACTTGCCTATGTTAGCAAAACAAAGAAGAAGCAAGTTCTCCAAGAAAGGACATCACGAGATGAGCTTCGCGAGGCCTCACGAGAGGTCCTCGTCGAGACGCCACGTGGCTTCCTCGCCTAAGCCTCATAGGAGGTTTATTTCTAGGGGGCGTCACGAGACGTGCACCACAAGGGCCCTTATCGAGGCCCACAAGGTACCCTCGCCTAGGTCTCACAAGAGACTACCTCTCATGACCTCACGAGAGGACCACTTCGAGGCCAAACAAGGAGCCCTCGCCGGGGATGTGCCTCTTCTAGCAAGGCAGAGCATGAGGCGTCTCCCCAGTGGAGGCTATCACGAGATGTTCTTCGCGAGGCGCCATGTGGTGTCCTCGCAGAGGCCACAAGGTGCCCTCGCCTAAGCCTCGCAAGAGTTGTATCTTCAGGGATCCCCTCACGAGATGCACTTCGCGAGGCGGCACGAGGTGTCCTCGCCGAGGCCCACAAGGTATAAGTCACCAGCATGGCAAGCTCATAGCCTCGGCTCCATGGGTAATTGACAAATTTAAAACTCTAGGCATCCAACGACTCATGTTCTTAGTGTTGCGTGCTTCAATCAACTAGAAAATAGTTAAACCATGTGAATCATCACTAGCTTCTCGCGTGTTGCAGTGGTTTATGCAGGCACACCCAGAGTCTATGTATTGCCATTAGTTTGCAAGGAAATCATGAATACCAACCCGTTAGTTCGATCTATAAATTGATGTGGTGTCCACATGTGCATTTGTACAATTCCGGTTGGCATGTGGAGTTTTTTAGTCGTATAACGAGCTTGGTGGGGTATTAGAGGATAACTGATATTCTGCGTTGAACTATTTTGGCAGATTGACCACGTGGGCGCTATGTTCCATCTAGGTGCCAGTCCGCTGTCCATCGTTGTTGGTCCGACTTATTTGATGTGCGAACAGGGCTGATAGGTGATTTTACTTGTTGGCGTCGACAAACAGGATCAGCAACCATCACAATATGGGACAATTGTTTTGTGAGCCTGAGTTGTGTAATGTGTCAGTTGGAAAGATTTTTTTTTCAACATATATGAGCCACTGGATGCCGATGTCGATGTAGCCGGAAGTGAGGTGCTGTAGTCCTGATCGATGGTGTCGTTGGTGATGTAGTCACCATTGATGAAGTCGATGAGGTTGATGTTGTCATGGTGTTCTGGTCGATGTCGTTGTTGAGCCTAGAGAAGTTGCCGTAGTAGTTGAGGTAGACGTAGCTGGAGTCGGAGTAGTCGAGGTAGGTGACACGCCTTGTAGATCTTGCCAAACTCGGGAGCGCGCCGGGGATGAAGGCACACGTTGGTGTTGCCAATACCGAACGTGTGAAGATAGGGACCATCACGAGCCATGAGATCCAGAGCCAGAGGGAGCAGCAGAGAAATTCTCCGTGAATGTTCAGTGTGTAGAAGTTGTCCGCCGATGTATCAGAGTAGATGAAGTAGTTGCAAGAATAAAATTGATTTAGTGCAAAATAAAAAATAGACTACGACTCTGGCGGAGAGGTCGTGGTGGACGAAGACGACGAAGTAGTTGTTGATGGCGATTAAACTGTAGCGGTAGTAGATTTCAGGAATTAGACATGTATTCTCCGCTTGTAGTTGCGCGGAGGCGCTAGTGGAGGAGAAGAAGATTTTATTGGCGTTGACGTTGACACGTTGACCATGATCGTTGGTGGCGGCCACGATGCGGCGATGTTGTTGGTGTAGATGGTTGTCAACAATGATGACCACATGTGATGAAAGTGCAACCCTTTGTTGACGCCGAGGCGCGTACTCGGGGACATGCATCCGAGTCGATGTTGGCAAAGACGGACCGGCGCGGTGACGACGTGATGACGGAGCAGCCGACGCAGTGCGTGAAGATGTCTCTTGGCGCGCCGTGCGGAGCCTCCTTGACACGATCGTTGACGATAATTTGCCGGAGTTGAGTCGACGAAGAGGTTGAAGTAGAGGCGCGTAATGCCATGCGATTGTGGACGACGCAATGCGATCTATGATCGGCGAAAGAGGAAGAAACGCCGGCTAAGCGGTCGGCGAGAAACTTTTGGCGAAGCAAGATCTAATCTACTAGTTGCGCGGCCCCCGGCGGAGAACGGTCTCCACGGGGAAGGGGCGGCGGAAGAGGTGGGTGGCTAAACCCTAGGTCGAGGAACGAGATGCTATGATACCATAAAAGATTGCGGAATATAGATTGTACTGATATTGATTGTTTATATTTAGAGCCCTTGGAATGTTTATATAGTACTAGAAAATTTGGAGGGAAAGAATACTAATAGAGATAGAATTGGATTACAAACATAAACTACCAAATATAGTGCATCCGTGATATACTCTGCCATTACTAAACTAAGTCCATGACGAGCAACAAGTTGCTTACGTAACCACCATCTCACCTCAGGTGTTCTAATAGTTGAATGCTTTCTTTCTTCTTTTCGAGGGAAGGCCATCATGGACAGCTTTTATTTATTTAAACAATAGTCACATCATTTATGAATTTGGAGAAAAGAAAGTCGAGGGGTTCATCGACCCAATTATATAAAAAATTACTAAAACTAACTCTAGTTGTACCATGAGCTAGTCCATTCCTCTCCTTAGACAGTGCTTGAAGTTGACCTTCCCTATCATCCCAGTCAAATCCACAGAATCAGCAAACCTTGCACCCGAATCATTCCACCATGCTTCTTGCCCTGTACAAGCTTCAATTGTCTCCAAAGAATCCGATTCTGTCGTGATGGAATTGCATCCAATCAAATGTTTTAGGGCGAGTCCATTTTCCATGATCATAGCGTGAGACTGCTACAGTAGCCCATGTACCATCTTCAACATGAAAGGAAGCATCAACATTTATTTTCATTTTCTGGGGTTTATGTCAACTCCATCTGATGTTTGAAGAGGTATTGGAGCAGTGCGTTTCTTTGACGAAATTTGATGTCAGCACCAAAATAGACATTATGTAGTTTATGCTTTCTATTTTTCACTGATTCCAAGATTTTTTTTATCACATATTGATCAGTTTGGCACAACTTACAAGTAACATTGAGTTGTGAAGTTCCTTTTTCGATGTATCATGTATCCCTCCTTAAACTTTGTCTGCGCCAATTGTCATATCTTCCCGATTTTTCACAATGTACTTCAAAGAGGTTACCCGAAAGTGTTAGTCAAAACTATGCATATGTGTTCTATTTTTTATAAGCTAGAAAATACCCCGCATGTTGCAGCGAAAATCTCTTAAAAAACTACATTGTATAAATAAAAAGGTATAATACGTATAGAACTTGAAGTTTTCTAAAAGAATTCATAGAGAAAGATTGAATTTGTTCGAATTAGTTAAAATCGTAAATTAAATTGATGTAAAATTATCATATATTTTACGAACATAAATTGGTGATGTGAATAGTTGGATGCAAGAAAATAGTCATGACGTGGAATTGGTTTGCATGTAAAATACACTATTATAAATGATTGTTAGTGGGATGACATGGACTTTTGAGTGGCTATTAAAATAGGTGATGTGGATAGCTTGCATGTTGAGATAGAATAGTTAATGGGGGTCTACTTTATAAGAAGATATAGATAGCAGTTGTAGCTAGTTCATAATGAATTTTCATTATATTAATATTGAGTTGGCTTCAAAAACCTAAGCCCCTGCTATCAAGTTCATCCCGAGAAACATTAACTAGATCCTATTATGCTTAAAACCAAAAAAACGTTATGCCTTAATTTAAGCAACTTACACACTAAAACCACAACTGAATGACCTCGTTAACCTTCATGCAGAACTCGTTAGGCGCGTAAGATTTTCGCATGACCACTGAGGAAAGCCATCATGCATGCATGTATGGGCATTAGTTTGCATAACTGATTCATTAGCTAGTTCTATAAAATAAAGTGGTGTCCGCATATGCATTAGTAGAGGATACCTATGTTACACACCACGTACATGTTTTTTTTTTGGCATGCTGATTTTTTTGTTGTTGTAGAACCAAGTGGGATATTAGAGGACAACTGATATGTTGAGTCAAACTGTTTTGTCAGATTGTCCGAGTGGACGTTTTGCTCCATCAAGGTTCCAGTTGCTGGGTCTTTGGTGTCGATCCGAGGCCCTTGATCTGTAAATACGGCTTACAGATGATGGTTTGTACTTGTTGGATTCGACGAATAAGACCAATACCTTATAGGATGGGCTGCAATTGTTTTTAGAGTCATGTCACGATAAGATGGAGTTGCCTTATCAGAATTTGTGGAGTGTGTCTCTTGGAAATAAAATTTTGTCCATCAGTAAAACAGTAGGCATCATTTTTGCATGCTCTTGGGATAATTGTTAAATTTGAGTCCATACTGATGAACGAGCTCCAGTTGCTTATTTAATTATTTCCATTTCATCTCCCGTGTTTTTATCATTATATGCTTTCAATTGTTCCAAGAATTCTCTCGCGCGCATATTCAGCTTGGTACAAGTAACTATGGTTGCCAGCGGATAAGACCTGCAAAATCAGAGGCTAGTTAGTTCCATCGCTGATACGGATTAGTGAACTTCTATGCATGCGTGCAAAATCAGAGCCCGCATAACCGCCGCTCTACAACCCTACAAATAACGGGACTTGCCCAATTTTTTATTCGTCCATAAACTTTGTTTGTTCCAACCGCAATATGTTCTTGATTTGTGGTGACCTACTCGATTAGAAGTGTCAGTCCAAACTGTATCTCAAATTTATCATCGTTACACTTTTATGTTCCTGATTTTTTCCAGTTGCAACATTTGAGTTCTTGTTTTGTAAGTAGCAACTGGAGCTAGTTCGGAACGAATTGTCGTTGTGTTATTTTGATGTTAGCTTGAACAAACAGGAGCCTATTATGTTTTTTCGCTAAGTTAAGTTGCCTAGGCAAGTTAGTCACCCAGAACCAGAACTGAATGACGCATTAATCTTCACATGTAGGACTGCCATATAATAAGCGTGAAGAACTCCGCAGCTAATATCCCTAGTACAGATCGTGCCTAGTAAGTGCCCCATCATCACACATAAGGTCATTTTCATGTGTGGTGTGGAAGATCCCTCACGCCATAAAATTTTGACCATCTGCCAGTCCATCCATGTTCCTTCACGGGGACATCGCACATAGAAAGTTTCCTAAAACCGTAATAGATAAATCGCACACGGCCCATTGTGTGAAAATTGTCTGCCTAGTGAAACCACATGCCCACGATTTAAAACCTAGCAATCGTGTGGCTGATTTTTGCGACATTTTGTCTAGTTTTTATCGTTTCTTTTTCTGTGCTCATTCTCACGCTATGAGTCCTAAATCATTGTGTGTTAGTGAATATTTTGATCGTTCTGTCTTGCCACGGTTTTACTGTTTTCATTCTAAATGTGAACTTGCATACTGTTCGCCCTCGCCTATAAAATATCTCGCATAATCTTTCTGCTGGTCGTTTGTCTCATCAATACCATGCCTCCCAACGAATCCACTCTCGGTTAAATTGACCTCGAGACGTCTAATGACAAGGAGGAGCATTCCTCAATGCAGAATGATGGGGGAAGCATCATCGACCTTATTGGGTCTGATTTGTAGGAGGAGCACGCTCTAGAAGAGGAGGAGGAGCACGGTCCAGAGGTGGATGAGCTGGACGGGTTGCAGGCGGAGGACTTGCACTAGTACAAATGCGGTACTTAGAGACGTCAATTTCTCATTCTGGCTCAAGCGCATAGCTTTTAAGAGCATATCACTTGAGCCGGTTTTTCTTTGCGGCTAGACGGTGCAAAAAGGAAAATGCCTCTAACATGTACGAGCTGGAGACAGCTAATATTTCTGACCGCTTGCAAGAACTCCTCAACCTCAGACGACCTATTCTGGCGACCGTCTCCAATAGTCGGCGACCTAAGTCGTATTTTAACAAAGACCGTCTCCAAAACTATTGTGCCTCGAAACGGCTGTTAAAGTGATCGTCTCCAGTGTGTGTAAACCATTTAAATAATAGCATGCTATTTCGAACTCGATCATAGCTGACATGACACATAATTATGATTCAGTAGACAGGTAGACATATTAACTAAAGAACTTATAGCAGCTTGATCACGGTAACATTAGCCAAATAGTTGGGGAAATCCATATAGATTTAGCCATTACACATTATGGCAGTACATAAAAAGTGCAGTCCATAAATCAACCAGCTAGCGTAATTAGTACTCTCTAACAAACCAGCATTACATTTATAATCGACCGCCTGGTGGAAGTTGCTGAATCAGAATATGTACCTCTCCATTATCTTTTTCATCAAAGCAAAAAAAGACAATGATATCGTGCTATAGGTTGAAGCTTCTCACAACCTTCTCTCATCCAGTCACCAAGATTGCATTTGACCCAGCTCCTATCTTCATCCTAACCATCTTTGCCTTTTTTCTCTTCATTTGCCAAACATGGACATCAATAGGTTCATCAAGGCGATTCTTTATGTATTTTCTTGTGAACTCACCTCCAAATGTATGGGAAAGTATAGAGAATTTAAGAATTGGCATGCTTGTGATAACATGATCAAGAATATATCATCTTACCAGCTTGCACTTGTTTTTCATGACAGATGAATAGGGCAGCATGTAGACGTAGTACTTAATTTTTGGTAGAAATTTGGGTTCACACCAGTCTAAGAGGAACTCTACATGAACTTCTTGCAGATAAATGTCGTTTCTAAAAAGTCTCTACGTGTCAAAATCAGTGTCCCCCTTGTCTTGAGGCCCTGATGTAACAACACATAATTTTTTTAATGCGGTGAAATATTAATTTCATCTACCGTCTAAACGCATACAAAACAAATGACTGCAATTTTGATATTTTTTTGATACCTTTAAACTCAATCCTCTCACAGTGGAATCTTCATCTGATGACTGGAATTCAAAACTGTCATCGCTAGAGAGCGTTATTGCATTGTCACTTCAGGTTCCCATCTGTTAAATAGATACAGACGTAAAGCATCTTAATACAATCAAGATGCATGCAGACTAATGAAATGACAATTAAATAGATATAGAGACCAATGAAGTGACAATTAAATCTCTATTGCTGGAGGTCACAATTAAATCTCTATTGCTAGAAGTGACAATTGCAGATTTTGAGATTTATACAAGGGTAAAAGAGTTGGGACAGATGCATGCCGACTAGGGAAGGCTCTCCCGATGGCGTCGTCGGGTCTTTGTAGCTTGTTAACCCTGAACCTTAAATCCGAGAAGCAAAATGGCAAATTCTATGGAAAAATTCCTAAATCAAAGCTACTGATTTAGGGTTTTGGGGGTTTGGTTTTCACGCATACCTACCTGGACAATGAAGGGATCCTCGGAGGCGACGGAGAGCGTCTGCATCGCAGGGGATAGGAGGCGGTGGTGGTGGAGAGGTAGAGGACCGGAGGCGGCAGTGGTGGAGGGTGGCGGCACTGGACAGTGGTCTGGGCGGGCGGGGAAGAACAAAAGTGGCACAGATCTGAAATATTTGTCTAAATATTTTCAGATATATGCCAGCAAGTACTAGCCTCAGATGGCTGCAAGTGTAAAACATCTCTAAGAATATTTGTTCTCTGAATATTTCACATTTTTCCACCAAGTACTAGACGACTAGTAATTTGAAAAGAGCTAATATTCGAAACTCTGGATATATGGCATTTGATTATCCTAAAATTTGATAATTATTCATAATTTAAAGGCAAAGAAAGGTGTATAGACATGCTTTCTAGAGTGAAATTGAGTCCCCTAAGAATAAATGAGGTTCATAAATTGAAGAAAATAATTGGCGTAGTACAAATCTTGGATCTTTACCCTGAAAGTCATGAAGACTAGTGTTCATGCGCTTTGCTATAGAGAAATAAGGTGCAAGTGTTTTAAATTTGACTAATACAAATGTTTAATCACGAAGTGAGATCATTTGGTAACTTAATTATGAAATTTTCACCAATATAACCTTTTTTCATGTATTTTTTGAAGGAAATCTCGTTGAGTGAATATTCGGACATTCGGATATATTCAGAACTCCGAATTTTGCTAAACCTAAATTTTGAGAATAATTCATAATTTAAAGGCAAAGGAAGGTGTTTACGCATGCTTGCTTGAATGAAATTGAGTCCTAATAGTAAATGAGGTTTATACATCGAAGAAAATATATGGCATAGTACATATATACATCAAAGAGTGAAACTGAGTCTTGAGAGTAAATGAGGTTCATACATGCTGCAGAGCAATAACGTGCAACTATTTTGAATTTGACTAATTCAAATGTTTAATACCGATGTGAGATCATTTAGTTACTTCAATACGAATTTTCCACCAATTTAAAATCTTGTTGATGTATTCCTTGAAAATTATAATATAATCGAGCACTAAAAATATTTGGTAGTATGCATGAGCATGATCAATAATATAATTGAACACTAGAAATTTTAAAGAACTCCATATAAAAGAGTAATTAATATATATAGACAAGGTTCTTATAATTAATAGTTCAACAACCACCAGAGACACCGTGGATATTGTCTTACATGCAACGAGGTAATAATTGACTTAAACATAATATAAGCAGAGCAGTAGCAGGAGGGACACAGAGACGCCTAGCAGGGGAAATAGTAGGAGCTTGCATCAGCCTACTCGAGGGGAAAAAGGCTAGTCCTGACATATTCCCGGAGGAATTTGTCATAGGCTACGTGTCGTGCCATGGTCTTCGGCTGGTGCTTTCGGTCTTGGCTTTGGCCAACGTCCACAGTGTGTTGGATCATGCTGTTGAGGTCCGTGTCTATGGCTCTGCCATAGAATGAGAAAAATAGTTCCCCCTACGGTAGAAAAGAATTGTCCCACATCATAACCGCTTCTCAGCACATAGCGGCTCTTATTGTCCCTAGAGTACTTTCTAGAATCCGCACCAGAATCCTCCTATTGATTTTTAAGAACATAACTTAGAACACATACATATGATTGAATTGTATTACAACTCAAGAATTGACAATATATGTAAGACAATATTAAATTGATATCGAAGAGAATGCATCTCAGCAATAGTTTGATCAGTTCATATATCATTTCATCTCAACAAAATGACAATTAATTGGATCAGAGTATATGTAGAACAAAGATTGCGGCCTCATAAGGTTTTCGAGGATGGCGTAAGCGAACCAAGTATCAATTGCACAACCTATTATTCTTATACATTGCCCCGGATTCACTAACTCATCGTTGAAAGAATCTGACACCAATTTATCTTCCTCTCTTCTAGGGCAAATTTGAATCATTGGCCACAATAAGAAATTGAAATATAATCCTACAAAACAATGTTCAGGGATATACATATTCAGGTATAAAAACAATCCTAAATATTATAATTGTAAATAAAAACAAACAATATTTAGGTACATGTAGAAACAACTTATGATCAAAACCATGCATATACATATGCATCATACGAATCATTCAAAGATCAGAAAAATTCAAAGATCATATATATAGTTCCATATAAGAATAAATCTAGGGCCTCAAAAAAATTTCAGAGATGGAGTTGGCGAACCAATGTACCAACAGCACAACATATATTGTTTGTTTACACTGCTGCCTCAGGTTCATTAACCCATCCCTAAAAAATGACACCAACAAATGAGTCGCCACTGCACTCTTTTGGGGAAAATTTCAATCATTGGCCTCATTGAGAAACTGAAATATAATTCTTGTACACTATGAATGCATACAATAACAATTCAAATATTATAGTTCAATGAATGTAGAATAAATGTGGGGCCTCATAAAAAAATTCAATGACAGAGTAAGCGAACCAAAGTACCAACAGCACAATCTATATTGTTTGTGTGTCACCCCTGCAATCATTTGGGGTAAATTTCAATCATCAGCCTTAGTGAGAAACAGTTCAAAGATCATAGTTCATATGTTTATAATAAATATAGGGCCTCATAAAAAATTTAGAGATGGAGTTAGCGAATCAAAGTACCAATTGTACAACTTATATTGTTGAACAATACCTGAGGTCACTAACCATCCCTAAAGAAATATGGCACCATCATATGTGTCTTCCCTTGCACTCTTTTGGGGCAAAATTTAATCATTGGCCTCGGTAAGGAATAGAAATGTAATATTAAATTTACAGCACAAGAAGAACCGTATGAACAACAACAAGTTAATCAAATATAGATTTACTAGATGGTAGATGATAAGATCTAATCAAATCTCCAAAACAATCGACCGTTCAAACCATATATATTCCCTACATCAAGGGCAAAATAATCTATAGATGATTGAGCAAATCCTACGTATGAACCGTGAAATTTGCGGTTGTGACTAGAGAGTCTAGCAAAGTAGTACGTCGGACGCTTCATCGGAGACCTCCTCCTCGAACTCATTATTCTCCGCGATCGCGTCGAGGATTTGTTCGTGGAGGATGGGGTCATTGATGTAGAGCCCCGGGTTGCCTCCTCATGTCACATGCCCATCATCCATATCTGCCGCTGGCACCATGACATTGTTGGCCACCTGCTGCTCGACGGCGATGGCGACTGGCTAGATGGAGCCCGAAGCCTCGACAGCGTGGTGATAAGTGGCGTGCATGCCCGAAAAAGCCGCCTCCGCCTGCTCAACGACGACTGAGCCCTCTGCTGATGCGCCACCAACTGGCTTCACCTCTGGCTCGTCTCCACGCGTACGCTTTATGGCACAACTAGGGAGGGCGGTGGTGCAAGCGATGGAGCTTCGGTGCGCGCGAAAGGTGCAGATTGGGGTTTTGTGACTAGACAAATTGGGGAAAATGACATGAGCTCCTGGAAGAAGAAGACTGAGCGGGTTTAGATATGTGGTATAGTTGGTAGTCCTCGAGTGGACACGTTGGTGTGGACTCGTGTGGGCGGGGGCTGATGACCCACAAGTATAGGGGGTGTATCGCAGTATTTTCGATAAGTAAGAGTGTCAGACCCAACGAGGAGCATAAGGTGTTAGATAGTGGTATGAATCAGGAATTCTCTGCAAATACTTAGCAAACGGATTTTTAGGGGTTTTCGATAAAGCAAGTAAACAAAGTACGAGTAAATAAAAGATAGTAGGAATAAATGCAGCAAGTGGCTCAATCCTTTATGCGGCAAAGGACAAGCCGGTTGTATTACTTAAGATGACCAAACGTTCTCGAGGACACATAGGAAGACTGTCAAGTGCTTTCGCTTCATATAGTTGATTAATCTTCTCTAGCTTGCTAAGTGTTGTGTGGGTAAACCTGTGCTAATGTACCGACCTTCCTAGGAATAATACATACTTGTGATTATACCCCTTGCAAACATCCGTAAGTACAATAAAGTAATTAATATAGAAACCTAACCACAGCTTTAAACTCTAAGACCCTTACGTCCCTTGTGCAATGGTTTCCTAACGGGGGTTCAGATTTCTGTCACTCCGGCAACCCCTACAATTAGTAGCCAAATACACAATGCATTCCCCTAGGCCCATATAGGTGAAGTGTCATGTAGTCGATGTTCACATGACACCACTAGAAGAAGTACACCACAACTTAAATATCAAACTATTGAATCTTTCTCAACACAATTCCACTACTAACAACATGACTTCTCCCATGTCCTCAAGAACAAAACGAACTACTCACAAGACATCATATGGATCATGATCAGAGATGGAATAATGATTTATAACAATCTGAACATAAAAAATAATTCAACGATTCACTCAATAGCATCAACTACAAAGAGTAATCAACACCGGGAAAGTTTCCCGTATGAACTAAAGCAAGATTCAACTCAATTGTTTCAGCAATATGGAGATGGTGATGAGGGTGCTTATGGTGATGATGGTGGTGATTATGATGATGATCCCGATGAAGTCCAGCTTGATGGTGGTGTTGATGGCGACGATCTCCCCTCTCCGGGAAGGAATTTCCTCGGCAAAAATCTGTCTGCCGGAGAGATCTTTCTCTCTTGGAGTTTTCCACCCCGGAAAGGCGGTGGAATCTTTCTATGGTCGCCCCCCGAGTCTTAGGGTTTCGGGAGGATGATATACGCTAGAGGGGAGAGCCTGGAGTGGGCCAGGCGGCCACACCACCTGCTGGCACGGCCTAGGGCTGCCCGCGCTAGGGGGCGGGAGAATATCATTTGGTGGCCCGAAAGTTGGGGTGGCCAGGCAACGCGGTGCCCAAGTTGATTTTTATCACCGCGATTCGAAAAGTTGGGGCGCCAATTGCTGAGAGGGGTCTTTCGAGTGAATGATAGCGAAACCCAATATTTTCAAATCGCGCTCGTTAAGTCAGGATATTCCGTTACACTAGTTCCTGCTGTGCCCCTCCTTCGCCGGTCACTCTTCTTAGCCACCATGCACGTGCCATAGGGGCAAATCCATTACTGTACTTTCCTAACTCTTGACACTAAATCTTGCTGTGGAGGCGGCGGTCCCTTTTCTTCCCTTCCCCGACCCTAAATTTGCCGGCGGCGGAGGACCTTTTTTCTCCCTCCCCCGACACTGAATCCGGCGGCGGCGGCCCAGCATGTCTTGCAAGGCGAAGGTTGTAGCTACGTCGCCGACTGAAAAGGGTCCGTCGGGGCCCAAGTCTGGGGCTCAACGTGTAGCTGCGGCGAGGTCTTCAGCCCCAGTTAGCGAGGAGGCCAGCAAGGATTCTGCTCCCAAGGTACCTACGAGCAGCGGGTTGAAGAGAAAAGCAAGGCCGGTGGCAGATTGTTCGGCTCCGGTGGGCGGATGCAGCACTCAGATCTCGAAGAAAAAAACCCGGGAGAAGAGCGAGAGGTGAATTTTTCTTATATGTGCCTTGTCTTGCAAGTAGATTAGTTACGGCATAATAGAATCGAATGAACTGAAATGTTCTCCTTTTTAATCAAATTAGGCACAACTTTGATACAAGGGACCTATATGAGTTCACAGTTAATGTTCGGCAGTACACTGCAAAGCTTGATTTTGGTTGCAAGAGGGTTGTGTTCGGGCAAGATGTGCATCTTCTTGTGAATTGCAAAGAGGTTGTGTCTGTTTCGTAGCTGGTAGATATGCTTGCCGCTAGAATTCCCTGGGGTTCTAGACAGAGGACAAAATTGGTGTGGCGCAACATGAATGATACCTATCAGCAAATTGAGCACTCCCATGAGCTTCAGATGGTTTGGGAGTGTTGTGCAGCTGATCGTAAGGTGAAAGTTGAAGCCATGATTGATGATATGTATGCAGATGCTGGAGATCTGGCTGCTAGAGCTTCTGCTCCTAGAGAATACAGACCAATAGATGTTGATCTAGATAAGTTCAGTATACGCATAGAGGTGGATTCATACATGGCAAAACTTGATGAGGGAGTTAATAAGCCAGTTTCGTCATGTACTGTGGAGATCACTGTCGATTCCAAAAACATAACTCTTGATGAAATGAGAGAGATGATCGTTAAGGAAATCAGTATTGGCCCTAAGCAGATGGCAAAAATCCGGTGGTGGCATCATAAGAATCAGCAATTCATAGATGTTTTGTATACTGAAGATCTTATGCAGATTATGCAGCGAAAGAAGCGAACCAGGAAGGTGTTCTTCCTTGGTACCATTTCTGATGTTGTTGAACGGGTTATAGTGGATGTAGATGCCCCTGTAGTGGCTGAACAGAATGAGGTGGTCGACGTTGATGAGATCTGATGAGAGCTGCTACCCTGGGCTTGTCATATGGACCGCGGGGTTCCCCTGCCTGTATTTGTAATATTGACTGTTGTTGCATTTAGAGTCTGCTTCTGTGATTATGTTTGTTGAGAGATTGCGATATAATGATGTGCGAGTTGTTGAGATTTTCGTACATGTCACTCACTAAAACCATCGTTGTTGTAATAAGACATAAGTACATTGTAGTTGACATGATTATGTTTCTTAAGATGACGTACCATACTTGTTTCAGTTATTATGTTTGTTGGGACATTGTAATGTAATGTTTTGTGAAACCATGACTGGACTAGTGATGCATAAATACATTGTAGTTGACATGATTATGTTTCTTGAGATAATGTACTATACTTGTTTTTGTTATTTTGTTTGTTGAGAGACTGTAATGTAATGTTTTGCGAAACCATGACAGGACAAGTGATGTGTAAGTACCTTGTAGTCGACATGATTTTGTTTCTTGAGTTGATGTAATATACTTGTTTCCGTGATTACGTTTGTTGAGAGATTGTAATGTGATGTTTTGTGGAACCATGTTGTGGTTATGTTTGTTGGGAGATTATAATGTAATGTTTTGTGAACCCATGACTGAAGAAGTGATGCATAAGTACCTTGTAGTTGACATGATTTCGTTTATTTGGATGATGTAATATACTGGTATATTTTTGTTAGGCAATGAAATTGGGATCGAGGGAGTGCAGGTTTAATATTTGAAATAAGAATGTGTGAAGAGAATCCATATCAGGCAGGAGACAGTAATCCAGGGAAAGGGCATGGTATCCATTAAACTATTGTAACATGCCAATTTAGTCATCGTTGCAGCGGTAGAAGGGCTCTCTCTCTCTCTCTCTCTCTCTCTCTCTCTCTCTCGCCGGCACTGACATCGTCGCCGTCGCATTCGCCATGCTGTCCTTGAACGGCGAGGACGACTAGTCGAGCAACGACAGCCTTCTCTCCGACATCGAGTATTCCTTTCACGATGTGAGTTCCTCTGTTTTCTCGGGCTAGGGTTAGGCAATGGTAAATCTCTCGATCTGAGCTCCATATGTGCATGTAATCATGTTCGATTTCATCTTTGCGTTTACCTATAGGTACCAAGGACGATCTACGACTCCGAATGGGAGGGCCTAGATCTCGATGGAGAATTGCCATGTGACCATGGGCTAAAACTGAGGAGATATGTTGCATTCGAAGGCAGTAACACTGGGAGAAGGTTTTTGGGCTGTACAAATCAGGTTTGTTTACATTATGTGCAACTGTGACATGAAGTAAAATGTATCATGCATGTTCATAACACTATAGTGTGTGTGTTTTTAGGTTGGCCTGGTGTGTAAAGCAGTAGAGTGGGTGGATCTTGAGTGGGCAGATGCACTTAAGAAATGTTTGGCATAGTTATGGGAGATGTATGAGTTGGAAAGGTCGGGGATATTTACTGATGTAAGTGATGCAGCTGAAAAAAATTACAAGCTGTCGGTTCGAAATAAGGAGCTGGAACAAGAAATCGAGAATTTGCAGTCAAAGCTAACTGACGGAATCGATGGGAGTTTGGTTGTTGGAACTGCAAAGAAGCTTCAGGATAGTCACAGGTTGCTGATTTATAATGCAGAAAAGGAGAGGGATCAGCTCAGGGAATACAAGAAGAAGCTAGAGTACTGCATTGCGGATCTGTTGAAGGAACCGAAGAAGGCGCGCGAGGGTGAACAAGGACAGACTATAGAGGATAAAGGAAATTCGAGATGAATAATTTATGTTGTACCAATGCCTGAGACTAGTTAATTGTAAGACTTGCAGTTGCGCTTTCCGAACTAACCCAAACTCAATCCTCGAGCAAACTAATTTCAGATGAACACACATATCGTGCATAGAGTTAAGTTCACGCTTACAAAATCACCACTTCAGAGGATAAACCAGGCAGTTCAGTACTAAATAGACATATGTTGTGTTCAAGCGAGCCTGACCCAGATCTTCGTGTTTTCCTCCCTAAGATTGGCCAGCTCCTTCAGTACTATGTCGTGCTTCAGTTGTAGGTTCCAGCGCTCCATCACGGATTGGAGAATTTTGTCCGTAGCCATACGATTTTCCTTCAAGATCCCTTTCATGATCTCCGTCTTCTTCCTAGCCGAGGCGCGACCTGCACTGTGTAGCTTCGCCCAGTCGGTGTTTAACTCCTTCAGTTTCTAGCACTTGTCAAAAAGGACCACGAATTCAGCGGGCAGTTGGTCAAAGGCCAGTTTCTAGGAATTTCGCTTCTCCCTTTGGATTGCTATCTTGTCATTTAGCCAGGTCGCCAGGTCCTGGTCGATCTTTCGCCTCTTTCCCTGCAACAAAAAATACATAGTATGGTTTGTTCAGTTTACCAGGACAAGCTGGTTAGTTTCCATAATTAACTGAATCGACTAGTGGCACTGTCATAATTTCAAGGAAGAAGCAATCTAGGACTAATCAACATTTCATGAATCGACTAGTGGACTGTCATAATTTCAATTTCGAAGACAAATAAGATTTATCAGTAGTTTAGTGTGCTGTGTGTTTTTTCCAATATCACCAAATAGTAGTGGGAGAGTGGCAAACTCATAATGCAGAAACCCATGTCCAGATACATAATGGAAAGAGAACATGGTGTCCATTCATGAACATGAACACCAACACATGTCCAGATAGATAAGGAGTTGCCCTAGGATTCTTATTGCACCCTACAATGGGAAGCATACATGGGCATTGCTCCCTGAACCCTAAACATTATAAAAGGAGAGGAGGACGAACTGGTATTCGTGTCCCCGCTAACGGGAATCAGACTTGGGCATTGCTCCGATACGCCTCCAGACATGCCCTTAGCTCCTCGTTTTTCTTTCCAAACACCCTCGAGTATGATGATCCCTCTGCTCATGTCCGCCTTCATCTCCTTGATTGCATCCAGGCAACGGTTCCTGTCATGGTAGGCTCGGATGGTAGCCTTGGTTTCCTCGACGGCTCCTCTGAGTGCCTCGCTGACTTCGTCCTGCAGGAGAATTCACCTTTCCACGAGATGCTTCTTCTCCTCCGTGAGCTTGTTGATTATCTTGATGGCCTGTTCTTGCCTGATCAAGTTACGGTCGAGCACTTTCTGCAGCCTAACGACGTCATGTGCAAAATCTAGCGAGATCTCCTTCTTCACAGATAATTGCTTGCGTAGGCTCTCATTAGCTTGGGTGAGGGAGCGTGCAAGCTCATGTTGATTGGCAATCTTGGAACTGATCGCGGCCACCTTCTGACAGTACTCGGCCTTCGATCGCTGCATTGTTCATGTTAATTGAAATAGGAATTCTACAATCACACTCCAGGTCCTAGGTGCATACTAATACAGATCAAAAAAATCCCCGTTGAATCTATTGGCCGCAGTGTTAAAAAATAGACTTGGAGATCTATTCATGACCACGATAAACTAATCCTAATCACAAAAAATCCATAGTGAATCTATGAACAGTTGTATTAAGGAAAGACCAAGAGATCCAGTCATATTCATGAAAACTAATACAACTCGCAAAAGAAGAAGAAAAACCAATGTGGGGCGGATAGCATCTAAGAAATCCACATCATAACTCGGAGAAATAACAACGTGGAGATTTGCTACCTTGCTGAGACATGGAACGGGGCCGAACGGGTCCTGCAACGCCTCCGTCGTGGTGGATTCGGGCTCCACGGCCGACCTGTAATACGTAGAAGAGGAAGAGCCAGAAGAAGAAGAGAAACAAGAAGAAGCTGATTAAGATCATGATGGAGAGGGAGATGGAGAAGAAGTAGAATAAGGAGATCGTACCGGGAGGAGCCCTCGCCTGCTAGAACATTCGGCGCCATTGTCGGGGGAGATTGAGCCTCGATGAGAGGGTGGGCTTGAGCGGCTGGTAGAGCAAGAAGTGCCTCGCGGCGATTTCTCTCCCTTTTCTCCGCGAGGATCGTCGACTGGCCTCTCCCCTCCTCAGTGGAGCCATGGATTGCAGGGTGAGTGTGGCGGCGGCAGGAGGAAGGAGATAGTGATTATTAGTGTGGGAGAAGAGTAAGAGTACAGGCCGTGGTCCAGTAGTACTAGTACTATTATACAAGACCACCGTGTATGGTCTACCTGATGGGTTCATAGCATGGAAAACAAAAAAATTCTACCGCAAGAATGAAAAAAACCCAGATCTAATCTAGATAAAAGCCAAGATCTAATCTATTAGACATGTGCAACGAGATAGATCTGTACTAACCCTCGTAGACCCGAAAGTGTTACGAGATTAGATCTTGGGGTTGATGTAGTCGATCACTTGCCGATATCAAGATCGTGTGGACGATCCTTCCGGCGCCGCGTTCCGGCAGCGCTTCCGCAGTCGGTCACACGTGCGGAGTCGAAGCAGACCTTCCTCTCCCTATTCCAGCGAGCAGCAGAGGTAGTAGATCTCTCCATGGAATCCCAGCAGCACGACGGCGTGGTGGTGGTGGAGTAGAGAATTCTGCAGGGCTTTGCCTAAGCCAGAGCAGAGGGAAGGAGGAGGAGAGAGGCAACTTGAGATCTAGAGAATATAAGGGGCAAGGGGGTTTGTGCCTCCACCCCTCTATTTAAAGGAGGGAGGCGCCATGGGGAGGTGGAGTCCTTGTAGGACCCCCCTCTCCCTTGGCCGGCGGATCAAGGAGGTGGGGGGAGAGTCCTACTCCCCCACGAATCCTTGTCTTACCCCACAAGGATTCCTTGATCCTTTCTTGGTTTTCAAGTGAACTCCAAGAAATCTTCTAGAACCTTCCGGAACATTCCGAAACCTTCTAGAATCCCCATACAAATACTCCGGAACATTTCCTAACTTAGAAAATGATCCCCAATATATGAATCTTATTCCTCGGACAATTCCGGATCTCCTCGTGATGTCTTGGATCCAATTCGAGACTCCGAACAACATTCGGTCTCCAACGCACATTCCATATCTACTTAAAACAACTTCGAACCTTAAGTGTGTCACCCTACGGTTCGTGAACATGTAGACATGATGGAGACACATCTCCGATCAATAACCATTAGCGGGATCTGGAGATCCATAACAGCTCCCACATACTCAACGATGACTTTGTGATCGATAGAACCATTTAACATACGAACCCAATTCCCTTTGTCACGCGATACTCTACTTATCCGAGGTTTGATCGTCGGTATCTCCATACCTAGTTCTACCTCGTTACTGATAAGTACTCTTTACTCGTTCCATGATATGTCATCTCTTGTGACCTAGTCACATGCTTGCAAGCTAACTAGATGACATTCCACCGAGAGGGCCCAGAGCATATCTATCCGTCATATGGATGGACAAATCCCAATCTTGGTCCATGCGCTTCAACACATACTTTCAGAATACCCAATGTCACCTTTATAACCACCCAGTTACGAAGCAGCGTTTGATGTCATCAAAGTACCCATCCGGTGATGGTGATTAACATAACCTCATGGTCGAAGGATTAGGTTACTATGCATTTGAAAAGCTTGTAGCAAAACGAACTTAATGACTTGATCTTATGCTATGCTTACTATGGGTGTGTGTCCATCACATCATTCTCCTAATGATATGATCTTGTTATTAACGACATCCAATGTCCATGATCAGGAAACCATGATCATCCATTAATCAACAAGCTAGTTTAACAACAGGCTTACTAGGGACTCTTTTATGTTTAACAAACACACAAGTCTTAATGTTTCCCGTTAATACAATTATAGCATGGGATGTAAACATTTATCATAAACTTAAAGATATAATAATAACCACTTTATTATTGCCTCTTGGGCATATCTCCAACAGTCTCCCACTTGCACTAGAGTCAATAATCTAGTTAAAAATTTGTGCATTCAACACCCATGGCTTTCTGGTGTTGTATAGACAGTATTGCTAGTGGTAAACATAATCTTCGGATCTGACACTTCCAGGTCCGTGTGTATTTGCATTTCCTTGCGTCTCTACGCATTACTTATTCTCCAATGAGATGGCATTGTATAAATTTGGTCCTTCGGTGAGACCTTTAGTTTCTTGGGATTAAATCATGTTGATACAATTGTCATACAATGTATCTTCATAGTATTATCCCGCTATGAACCACACCTAGTTTGATAACAAACTACTTGACACAAATGCCCTCATTTGCTGCTACAATAGCAGTCATATACTTAGCCTTTTGCTGTAGTATCTGTCACAATGTTTTAACTTTGGTACTCAACCAAATCCGTTATGGAACTTCCTTTCCATTACATTGTGCCACCCATAGTTTAAATTGAGATAAACTTAATTTGTGACAAAACTAGTATCAATGCAACAATTTACAATGAACTATTTGTCATCACTATATAAATAATATATTCTTAGTTCTTCCAAAGATCATAGGAATATCCCTACCATTGTCCAATGATCATCTTATGAGTCATTCTGATATATGCTCATAACATTTAGAGCATAGGACATATCTGGATGTGTACATCTCAAAGAATGATTGATCAAAATATTCTTGTGATTTCACCAAGTGTCAAAACACTTGAATCTTGTGTCAACACACTTGAATCTTGATTCAGTCCTTTCCGTGCGTCAAGAACCTTTCTTGTTGTTTCCATATTGAACTCATTCAACATCTTATCTATGTACATTTTTGCAAAACCATATTAGCGCCTCAATCTATCCATATAGACATTGATGCCTAATTCTTGGGTTATGCCTAAGTCTTTCATCGAAATGAAATTCTTAACCTGTGTCAATAAAAGATACATCATTTCTAATCAACGATATGTCTTTCACATAATGTATTAGAAATATGTCTTAGCGCTCCCACTTAATTTCTTGCAAAAATGCAAGCATCTTCATCGTCTCTGATGAAATTAAACCTTTTAACGGTTTCATCACGGTGAAGATTCCAACTCCGTGATGCTCACTTCAACCATTGAAGTTTTGCATACTCTTTTAGCATCCTTTGAATTAACAAAACCCTTTGGATCGTGTCATGAACACATCCTAGGTAACCATTCTATTAGAAGAACTTGTTTTGTTTGTTCAACTACCATATACCAAAATATATGTAGTGGTTGCTACATTAATCCGTCCAGACTAAATATCGCTATGAAAGATCAAATCTTATCATAGTCAATTCCTTGAACATCGTCGTAATCTCTTTCCGACATGTCGACTATTTCATAGATGTGAAACATCCATGTCTATTTCTTTATAGATCCATATACGACTGTAAGGTCTTGCACCTTTCCAGAGGGTCTTTCAAATTCAAATCTTGATTTCTCGTGTATGGAATTATCACGGATTTTATGGCTTCAAGCCACTTAACGAAGTCAGGGCCCATCATTGCTTCTTTGCGTTTAGTCGGTTCATCATTGTCAAACAACAATGATTTAACTCTCAAATCTTGGCATTTGATTACTTACCCGACTTACTTGGTTCAACAGTAACTTAGATCTCCGTGACCACAACCTTTGAGGCATGTGAGCCATGAGCATTGTTGCTGCCTCCGAGACACTTTCCGACGCTGCGCAACTTAGCACATATTAGCCAAGGTTCAACAACCTTGTCAAAGTTCTATTGTCCTCCCACTTAACTTTTCACCAAAATTCCTTCTCAAGAAACTCGACATTCTAAGCGATAAACACTTTTGTCTTCGGTGTTATGGAGGAATACCCAATGGTTATTCGAAATAACCTACAAAGACATGCTCATCCGACTTTGGTTGTAAACACTTTACTTATGCCTAGCATACCAAAAAATTTAAGAAAGGACAACCTGGGTTTTATCCCAAAGCATGACTTATATGGTGTCATTTCAACGGATCACGATGGAGCTCTTTTCAGTGTAAAAGCGGTAGTCACTAAAGCTTTAATCTTTAAAATATAATGGCAGTTTTATAAATGACACCTTTGATCTTACCATGTCAAACAAGGTTTCATTACATATCTTGAACACTCCATACTCCTATGGTGTTTTGGGAAATGCAAATCCATGGAACGATTCCTCAAATCTTAGGCGTTTTGCTAAACTTGTAACTCAAACATCTTTATGATCCAATCATAAACCTTTTTTTTTATTTTCTTGTTACAATAATTTTCCACTTCATCTTGAAAGTCTTTGAACATTTTCAAATGTTTCATACTTCTTCCTTATTGAGTAAGTATATACATATACTCACTCAAATCTTCGGAGAAAACATATGAAGTTGAAATCCATCGCCCACGACTACACATAATGGACTATATACATCAATATGTACAAATTCCAATCAGTTAGTCGTCCGTTCCTCTTTTGGCCTACGAACGGAGTTTTAATTATCTCCAGGAAAGTATCACAAGCGTCATTTGATCAAAATCAAAGACTCCATCCATCAACATGGAGTTTCTTCATGTATCCCTAATATAATTTAAACGGTGATGTCACTTTGCAAGTGATCTTTCAATCATTTGACTTGCGACATTTTAGCATTAGTTTTATGGTCGTTATTTCTCCAACCAGACTTGTATATCATCCATCTATTATGGAATACGGTAATTATTTGAACAACCTTTTGTCGTCATAATACCTGATCAAAATAACAATTATTGAAACAAATCTTGAAGGCAAGCTTTGATGTTAACGAGCAACACAACAACCCTCTGTTTGTTTTCGATGAACATCATCACATATTCTCTTGCTAGTTACTTAGGCCATTGTAGTTCATGAATTGTGTTGTCCTGTATGACATTTCATACCAACCAATTCGGTATCCAATACCGCAGAACCACATTGTTCAACAACCAAGGAATACAGCCATAACATGTATCTTCTGTATACCTAAGTTGGATATCTCCAATCTTTTCTTTTCTGCCAAATATTTAATAGATTCTCTTTCAACAATTCCTTTTCTTTTAAAAGAATCTATCAACATCAATAGTGGTGTCATTCACATGACACATAGTACAAAGTGTGTATAGTCAAATACTAATACCTTTGAACTTGCACTTTGAAGTGGATCACCTTCATCAAATGTTTGGCATTCTTTCAAAATTCCATTCTTTAGTAATCTTTTAGTGTAGTAAACATTTTACTTACATCTTCTATTCATCCTTATCATGACAATTTTCATGATCAAGATGCTATAGCTTATAAAGGTGAATTGCGAGTATAATGTTTCTTTTCCAAAACCTTTTGGAGGATTAGGACGAATAGCATCTCCAACCTTCACAAATTCTCATCAAATATGAGGACATATACTCTATCATGTTGTAACCAATACATTGTTTTAGATACCGCAATACCTTTCACATATGATGGTTTCTGAAACATTGCTTTTAGCTCTTAGATAAACTTGATATTAAAAACAATCTTTTGAGTATCAAGAATCATGGAGGCAAACATGATACATTAGATACTAACACTGGAATTGTTACTCTTGATTTAATACTGTTTATTAAACATCACAGAGTAAACGGAGTTTGCTGAAAGTTTGCAACAGGACTTTTAAACTTTAGATTGACACTCAAAACAATACGATACCAGTTCGTAAAGAAAATATCCAGAATTTCTATAGTTCCACTATCTCAACTATAACTAAGCGTAAGGTGGTGAACGGATGCCCATGACTATAACAAACTATGCAAATTCACTTTGATTGTGTTTATGATAAATTGAGTTTGACTAATCCAAATTACAAATGAACTCCCACTCAAAACAACATCCCTCGAGTTGTTTTAGTGATTTCACGAACCAAATCCACTACACCAAGTCCGATCATCACATGAGATTATGTAGCTTTAAAGGCGAACAATCAACATGTTCATCATATCATCCATATGACTCATGCTTTACCTTTCGGTATTCCGTGTTCCGAGACTATGTCTGTACATGCTAGGCTCGTCAAGGTTAACCTTAGTATCCGCATGTGCAAATCTGGCTTACACCCGTCGTATGCACACGTAGAATCTATCACACCCGATCATCATGAGATGCTTCGAAACGACGAGTCTTAGCAACGGTGCCTACTAAGGACGAACACTTTATTACTTGATATTTAGTGAGAGGGATCATCTTATAATGCTACCGTCGCGATCTAAGCAATATAAGATGCATAAAGGATTAACATCACAGGCAATTCATAACTAGTGTGATATGATATGGCCCTTTCTTCTTATGCCTTTGATCTCCATCTCCAAAGCACGGACATGATCTCTATCATCACCAGCATTGCGTCAAGGTCAGTGGCGCCGCTTCATGGTTGTCCATCATCACTAGCAACTATTACAACTACTTGGAATAAAGCCATTACAAGATGAATAGACACGCAGGTCTTAACAGAATTAAAGACAACCATTAGGCTCCTGCCGGTTGCCATATTACAACAAGGATCATTGCATACATCAAATATAATCACAATCACATGATGGCCATATCACATCACAAAACCCCTGCAAAAACAAGTTAGACGCCTCTAATTTTCTTTGCATGTTTTACGTGGTTTGGGGCTTTCGAATAAGAACGGATCTTACCTACGAAACTGAACCACAACGTTGATACAAGTGCTATCAAGTGCAAAGTGTAGATTGGATCTATACTATGGTGAGAGAGACAGACACCCGCAAAGCCACTTGTGCAAAGCAAGTTACACGTCAAGCGTGGAGCAAGTCTCATGTGCGATGACATGTAAGGTTAGCCCGAGCCGCTTCATCCCACCATACCGCAAGATGCAAAGTACACAAAGCAAAAGACGGCACGAGCACCAACGTCCACAAAACCATTGTGTTCTACTCGTGCAATAGATCTACGCATAGATATGGCTCTGATACCACTGATGGGTTCGTAGCATGGAAAACAAAAAAATTCTACCGCAAGAACGAACAAAACCCAGATCTAATCTAGATAAAAGCCAAGATCTAATCTATTAGACATGTGCAACGAGATAAATCTGTACTAACCCTCGTAGACCCGAAAGCGTTACGAGATTAGATCTCGGGGTTGATGTAGTCGCTCACTTGCCGATCTCAAGATCATGTGGACAATCCTTCCGGCGCCGCGTTCCGACGGCGCTTCCGCAGTCGATCACACGTGCGGAGTCGAAGCAGACCTTCCTCTCCCTGTTCCAGCGAGCAGCGGAGGTAGTAGATCTCTCCACGGAATCCCAGCAGCACGACGGCATGGTGGTGGTGGTGGAGTAGAGAATTCTGTAGGGCTTCGCCTAAGCCAGAGCACAGGGAAGGAGGAGGAGAGAAGCAACTTGAGATCTAGAGAATAGAAGGGGCAAGGGGGTTTGTGCCTCCACCCCTCTATTTAAAGGAGGGAGGCGCCATGGGTAGGTGGAGTCCTTGTAGGACTCCCCTCTCCCTTGGCCGGCGGATCAAGGAGGTGGGGGGAGAGTCCTACTCCCCCACGAATCCTTGTCTTACCCCACAAGGATTCCTTGATCCTTTCTTGGTTTTCAAGTAAACTCCAAGAAATCTTCTAGAACCTTCCGGAACATTCCGAAACCTTCTAGAATCCCCATACAAATACTCCGGAACATTTCCTAACTTAGAAAATGATCCCCAATATATGAATCTTATTCCCCGGACAATTCCGGATCTCCTCGTGATTTCCTCGATCCAATGCGAGACTCCGAACAACATTCGGTCTCCAACGCACATTCCATATCTACTTAAAACAACTTCGAACCTTAAGTGTGTCACCCTACGGTCGTGAACATGTAGACATGATGGAGACACATCTCCGATCAATAACCATTAGCGGGATCTGGAGATCCATAATAGCTCCCACATACTCAACGATGACTTTGTGATCGATAGAACCATTTAACATACGAAACCAATTCCCTTTGTCACATGATACTCTACTTATCCGAGGTTTGATCGTCGGTATCTCCATACCTAGTTCTACCTCGTTACTGATAAGTACTCTTTACTCGTTCCATGATATGTCATCTCTTGTGACCTAGTCACATGCTTGCAAGCTAACTAGATGACATTCCACCGAGAGGGCCCAGAGCATATCTATCCGTCATATGGATGGACAAATCCCAATCTTGGTCCATGTGCTTCAACACATACTTTCAGAATACCCAATGTCACCTTTATAACCACCCAGTTACGAAGCAGCGTTTGATGTCATCAAAGTACCCATCCGGTGATGGTGATTAACATAACCTCATGGTCGAAGGATTAGGTTACTATGCATTTGAAAAGCTTGTAGCAAAACGAACTTAATGACTTGATCTTATGCTATGCTTACTATGGGTGTGTGTCCATCACATCATTCTCCTAATGATATGATCTTGTTATTAACGACATCCAATGTCCATGATCAGGAAACCATGATCATCCATTAATCAACAAGCTAGTTTAACAAGAGGCTTACTAGGGACTCTTTTATGTTTACAAAACACACAAGTATTAATGTTTACTGTTAATACAATTATAGCATGGGATGTAAACATTTATCATAAGCTTAAAGATATAATAATAACCACTTTATTATTGCCTCTTGGGCATATCTCCAACACTAGCTTCTCAAAGGAGCCAGGGAGGCAGGGGTAGGGAATCGATGGGACTTGTCTTTATTCCGATGGACACTTCAATGATCTTCGGCGCCGCCCAAAATCCAGTATATAATAAGGGGAGTGCGAGCCGAGTGGTCGTCACGGGAATCGGCGCGCACATCCTGCGTGCGTGTGTCACGTGTTGATGGGGCAATGACGCGCGCAACTGCTGCACGATCACGTCGGCACGTCGAACTCCGTCGAACTCCACATGACAGGCACGCACGGGATATTGACGAGTCTAGAATACATTGTGCCACTTTTGTTGTGATCAAATTATGTTCAGTACGCGAGATATTACTTTTTTTTATAATCGACAAATGCATGCGTGGACACGACGCACGAAACCGCTGCTCGTCCTTGATCAGATCGGCACCCCACTCTGTGTACCCGTCATCGACCATTCAGAGCAACTACCTAGAGCACGATGCCCCCTCGCCGTGGCAATAGCAGGTCCAAGCCGTCCACTAACCGTCCTGCGTCCCCGGCTCTTCGCTGCATCGTCAGCGCTCGCGAGTCGCCTCCTGAGGCAGCACGTCGTGTCCGACCGTGCCAGGATCCATCGACATCGACACTCGAGGACACCGCGATATCGAAGCTCGTACCGGCCACGCAGGAGGAGCGTGGGGTACCTGCAGCGTCAGACGAGCGCAAATTAGCAGCCAGGACGGGGGGCACGTGTGATGACCCACGAGTATAGGGGGTGTATCTTAGTATTTTCGATAAGTAAGAGTGTCGAACCAAATGAGGAGCAGAAGGTGCTGGCTAGTGGTATGGATCAGGAATTCTCTGCAAATACTTAGCAAACGGATTTTTAGGGGTTTTCGATAAAGCAAGTAAACAAAGTACGAGTAAATAAAAGACAGTAGGAATAAATGCAGCAAGTGGCCCAATCCTTTATGCAGCAAAGGACAAGCCGGTTGTATTTCTTAAGATGACCAAACGTTCTCGAGGACACATGGGAAGACTATCAAGTGCTTTCGCTTCATATAGTCGATTAATCTTCTCTAGCTTGCTAAGTGTTGTGTGGGTGAACCTATGCTAATTTACTGTCCCATCCAAGACTAATACATACTTGTGATTAAACCCCTTGCAAACATCCGTAAGTACAAGAAAGTAATTAAGGTAAAACCTAACCACAGCTTTAAACTCTAAGACCCTTACGTCCCTTGTGCAATGGTTTCCTAACGGGGGTTCAGGTTTCTGTCACTCCGGCAACCCCTACGATTAGTAGCCAAATACACAATGCATTCCCCTAGGCCCATATAGGTGAAGTGTCATGTAGTCGACGTTCACATGACACCACTAGAAGAAGTACACCACAACTTAAATAACAATCTATTGAATCTTTCTCAACGCAACTGCACTACTAACAACAAGACTTCTCCCATGTCCTCAAGAACAACACAAACTACTCACAAGATATCATATGGATCATGATCAGAGATGGAATAATGATGTATAGCAATCTGAACATAAACAATATTTCAATGGTTCACTCAATAGCATCAACTACAAAGAGTAATCAACACAGGGGAAGTTTCCCCTATGAACTATAGAAAGATTCAACGCAATTGTTACAGCAATATGGAGATGGTGATGAGGGTGCTGATGGTGATGATGGTGGTGATCATGATGATGATGATGGTCCCGATGAAGTCCAGATTGATGGTGGTGTTGATGCCGACGATCTCCCCTCTCCGGGAAGGAATTCCCCCGGCAGAAATCTGTCTGCCGGAGAGATCTTTCTCTCTCGGTGTTTTCCGCCCCGCAGAGGCGGCGGAATCTTTCTGTGGTCGCCCCCCGAGTCTTAGGGTTTTGTGGGGATGATATACGCCAGAGGAGAGAGGCTGGACTGGGCCAGGGCGGCCACACCACTCCCAGGCGCGGCCTAGGCCTGCCCGCGCCATGGGGTGGTGTGGGGCCCCTATGGCCCACCTCCACTCCATCTTCTGGCATCCTGAGTCTTGTCGAAAAATAGGATTTTCCGTATATTTTCCCGGATTTTCTGATCTTCACGAATTTTGCCTCCAAACAACACCTTTTCCATCAGAATCCTAACTGCAGCAGTCCATGCTCCAAAAGTCATCAACCATGCAAAAATAGATGAAATAACATAAGTATCACCTCTCAATACGAAATATATAAATGAATAATAGTGAATTAATACATATAATAGTGATGCAAAATGGACGTATCAACTCCCCCCAAGCTTAGACTTCGCTTGTCCCCAAGCGAAACTGAGCTCAATAAACATGACCTCAGGTTTATGGAGTGAAGAGTCGATAAAAGAATACGAACAAGAAGCATCACATTCATCAAATACATAGATCATAATAGAAGACAACTCACTATTATATAACTCAACTTGAAATAAGTAAAGGAAACACAATAAAGATACACAAAGTGAATCATAATTGGTAATGGCAAACTTAGCTCTTGGTCGAAGAATAGATGATATTTTGCTGGAGTTCACAAATAGCTGGGTTTTCAATGAAAGCTTTCAAAGTAATAAACATCAAGATAAGAGCAAATGTGCAAAACAAGGAACATAAGAAACATGATTGAATAAATCATCATATGAATGAATGAAACACATCAACTCAAAATACTTGCTGAGATAGAAGGGAATAGGTTTACTAACTCAACTGCAAAGTAAAAGAAAGGCCCTTCAAAGAGGGAAGCAGGGACTGCAAGTCTCATAAAGATCTCCCAAAAATTATGATACTCACTAGCTTTCAGCTCTCATTACCCCCATCATAGGCATCTTTAGGTGATTAAGGTTAAAGTGATCAAAAATGAGGATATGCATTGACAAGTTGTAAGTTGAGAATCTCATGTCCCTTGAATACGAGGGCCGCTCCTCATGCTACTCAAGTTTAGTCACCGATAAGTTCTTGTCATCGTAAGCATATGTGTATCATTGAGAACCGCCAACGGGGAACCCCTTGCCTGATGATACGGAAGAATCCCCATATCAAAATGACAAGGCAAGCAGACAACAAGTATCTCAACAATCTTCTTATTTACCATGGGAATATGGTGCTTTTTTCTCTCTTTCCTCTTTTCATCATATCTCTTTTTTTCTTTTCTCTTTTTCTCAATCTCTATCTCTTTTTTTATAAGAAGAATGCTTCATAGATACTCATTATGGTTACGCTGCAGGTTTCCACCATGTCAGCATGGATTAGACCAGCGGCCCAGGCGTTTCTCTAACACACATGCATAACTCCATGGACTTACAAGATCACCTTTCATTTCACACCGACGATATCCATAGACAAAAGAACATGATATCAACTAGGTACAAAGTACCAGTGCAATGTTGAAAGCGTTCCCCATGACAGCATGGTTCTGCTAATTCACAACTTACAAAGCGCAAGCATATACGCAACATAGGTGAGCACAATGGTTCAAGTTTATTAAATGCAAGAAAGTAAAGTGTGCCATCAAGTTCGTGAGAGCTTTAATCACTAATTTTCACATAAAAAGTTTAATTTGGGAGGTAGATAAAACAAGAATTTACTTGGAATAGCAATAATGCTACTAGGTAGGTATGGTGGACACAAATGGCAAAGGTTTTGGTTTTAAGGAGGTGGATGCACGAGAAGAATTCCCTCTCAGTACAGGTTTTTGGCTAGCAAGGCGGGGTAGCAAGTACAAGAGTTGAAGGAAACAACCAAGCATACAAATGATAAAGACAAACATGCAATCTTCCTTGGAAGCACAAAAGACCTTAACTAGAGAATACTAGACTTATGAGCAAATCAAGAAAGAAAGATGATGAAATTATTTTTCCTTAGAGTACTTCTATCTTTTTCTTTTCAACTCTCAAAAAGGTGTTGCTGCTGACCAAGCCAGGTTTGCCAAAACCAACTAAATTAACTCAATGATCCCAAAGTGATACCAAAACTAACAACAAGATCAATCATATAACCACGAATTGAAAACTAAAATAAGCTATGCAAAAGAGTGAATGATAGAACTTCTCATTAATATTTCATATCGTTAACTCACACCAAGGGATACACATCTAATGAGAGAGGGGACACTTCCATAATGCAAACCATACTACATAATAACTCCTCTATTCATGATATGACTCTACTAAAAAGGTAAAAAGATAGAAGATAGTGATATGATACCGCGGCACTCCCCCAAGCTTGGAACAAACCAAGGGGATGCCAAACCTGATGACGAATTACTCCTTAGGTGGTGGTGGTATCCTCTCAATGAGCTCTCTGATCAGCTTTCCCAAGTCCTCAATCCGAAAGGTGAGATTACGAATCAGCTGTGAGTTTTGCTCAATGCGGCTCATGATCATGTCGTGTTGAGAATTCCAGCTCTTGCTATTCTTTCCGCACTCTCCTCTTTGAAGTCTTCTTTTCCTGCATGGCTAGAACGAGGCAAATCCCAATTGGAGGGTAATTTCTCCTTGGGCATATTCCGGTATTGATGCTCATGGATAAGGGTATGGAAAGGATTCTTGGTGCGTGGAGGAAGTGACCGTGGAGCCAAACTGTGACGAGGAGCTTTGCCCCCAGTCTGCATCCGTGCAGTCCTTCTAATCTTGGCAGGTTTCACCACTCAAATGCTTGCAATGGTGGTGCCGGTATGCAGATGTTGGCCTTGCTCCTCTTTGCCTTCACTCTTGATCTCCTTCTCCTTCCCGGGGTCTTGGATGTCTTCCTCCATGGGCACCTTCCCTTTATCCTTGGCGGACACCATTGCGCTTCTAAGCTCTCAAAGAGTATATCATGACAGAAACAGATTGAAACAAAAACACGATGAAAAACGATATCCGGACCTCGGGGGATCCGGGGGGTTATATATTACGAAGTTTTACATCAAAAGGAAGGTACTGGGAGGAAACGAGTCGGAGGCGGAGTCCTGGGTGGCCTCACCACCTGGTTGTGTGGCCAGGGGTGGGCCCGCGCCATGGGGTGGTGTGGGCCACCCTGGCTCCGGTTCCGTCCCTTTTTCGCTTCGTAGCTTTCCTTATTGACTGAAAACTGCAAAAATATAGTTGGATTGTATTTTTGTGGAACTTTTCTTACCAGAACTGTTACCTAGTTGGAAACGGACTCTGCAGGTCTCTGAATTTGGACCTCAATGAATTTCTCTGGAGTTATAACTTGAAAGGCATCAACATCTTCATTGTAAGAATCTCCAGCAATATAGTGTTTGAGTCGCTGTCCATTCACTACTTGTGTAGTATTATCTTTTAGAGAAGAAATTTTTATTGCTCCTGAACGGTATACTTCTTCAATGATAAAAGGTCCTTCCCATTTTGATAGTAGCTTACCTGCAAAAAATCTGAGACGAGACCTATACAATAGAACTTTCTCACCCACATGAAATTCTCTCTTAAGTATTCGCTTGTCATGCCATCTTTTAATTTTTTCCTTAAAGAGCCTAGCATTCTCATAGGCTTCACTCCTCCATTCATCTAGAGAACTTAAGTCAAATAATCTTTTCTCACCAGCGAGCTTACAATCTCTATTTAGTTCTTTAACTTCCCAGTAGGCTTTGTGTTCTAACTCTAAGGGTAGGTGGCAAGCTTTCCCATAAACCATTTTATAAGGAGACATCCCCATAGGATTTTTGTAAGCAGTTCTATAAGCCCATAAAGCATCATTCAACTTCTTAGCCCAGTTTTTTCTAGACATATTAATAGTCTTTTGCAAGATAGATTTAATTTCTCAATTTGATAACTCTACTTGCCCGCTAGTTTGGGGGTGATAAGCTGAAGCAATTCTCTGATTAACATCGTATTTAGCGAGGGTCTCCCTAAAACCTCCATGAATGAAATGAGAACCCCCATCAGTCATGAGATACCTAGGCACTCCAAACCTAGGAAAGATAACATCTTTAAGCATTTTTAGAGAGGTTTCCCCGTCAACACTTTTTGTAGGAATGTCTTCTACCCACTTAGTAACATAATCTACGGCAACAAGAATATGAGTGTAGCCTTTCGAAGGAGGGAAAGGACCCATAAAGTCAAATCCCCAACAATCAAAAGGTTCAATAACTAGAGAGTAGTTCATAGGCATTTCATTGCATCTAGAAATATTACCAACACGCTGACATTCATCACAAGATAAAACAAATTTTCTTGCATCTTTAAAAAGGGTAGGCCAGTAGAAACCTGATTGTAGTACCTTTTGTGCAGTTCTATCTCCTGCATGATGTCCTCCATAGGCACTACCATGGCATTTACGCAATATCTCTTTTTGTTCATATTCTGGAACACATCTTCGCATAATACCATCAACTCCTTCTTTGTATAAGTGTGGGTCATCCCAAAAGTAATGCCTCAAATCGTAAAAGAACTTTCTTCTTTGCTGAGCTGTAAAAGTTGGAGGCAAATACTTGGAGACAATAAAGTTAGCATAATCAGCATACCAAGGGCATCCTCGCGAGCTCACTCCAACTGCAGCTAACTGTTCATTCAGGAAACTATCATTAACAGGCATAGGGTCAAAAGAGATGTTTTCCAAACGAGATAAATTATCAGCTACAGGATTTTCAGCACCCTTTCTATCTACTATATGTAGATCAAACTCTTGTAAAAGCAGTACCCATCTAATAAGCCTAGGCTTAGCGTCCTTCTTCGTCATAAGATATTTAATAGCCGCATGATCAGTATGAATGGTTACTTTTGAGTCCACAATATATGGCCTAAACTTATCACAAGCAAAGACAACAGCTAGAAATTCCTTTCCAGTAGTAGCATAATTCCTTTGAGCAGCGTCTAGAGTCTTACTAGCATAATGGATAACGTTTAACTTCTTATCAATACGTTTCCCAAGGACAGCACCTACAACAAAATCACTAGCATCACACATTATTTCAAAGGGTAAACTCCAATCAGGTGGTTGAACAATAGGGGCTGTAGTTAAAGCCTTCTTAAGAGTTTCAAAAGCTTCCTTAAAATCATCATAAAAAACGAAGGGTACATCTTTTTGAAGAAGATTAGTAAGGGGTTTTGATATCCTAGAAAAGTCTTTAATAAACCTTCTATGGAAACCAGCATGACCAAGGATACTACAAATACCTTTGATGTCTCTTGGGCATGGCATCTTCTCAATTGCCTCAACCTTAGCTCTATCAACTTCTATGCCTCTTTCAGAAACTTTATGCCCAAGAACAATCCCTTTATTAACCATGAAGTGGCATTTCTCCCAATTAAGAACAAGATTAGTTTCTTCACATCTCTGCAAAACTTTATCAAGGTTGTGCAGACAATTATCAAAAGAAGTTCCATAGACAGAAAAGTCGTCCATGAACACTTCTACAATTTCCTCACAAAAGCCATGAAAGATAGCAGACATGCACCTTTGGAAAGTAGCAGGAGCATTACATCAACCAAAAGGCATACGTCTATAAGCATAAGTTCCATAAGGGCAAGTAAAAGTAGTTTTTTCTTGATCTTGTTGTTTAACAGCAATTTGAGAGAAACCAGAATAACCTTCAAGAAAACAAATATGGGTCTTTTTAGACAACCTTTCCAACATTTGATCAATAAAAGGAAGCGGGTAGTGGTCTTTCTTAGTAACTTTATTGACTTTCCTAAAATCGATGCACATCCTATAGCCTCCTATTATTCTTTGAGGAATAAGCTCATCATTATCATTTGGGACAACGGTAATACCTCCCTTTTTAGGAACACAATGAATAGGACTAACCCATTCACTATCAGCAATAGGGTAAATAATACCAGCATCAAGGAGTTACAATACCTCATTCCTTACCACTTCCTTCATCTTAGGATTTAAACGTCGTTGGTGCTCCACTACTGGCTTCACATATGGTTCAATGTTGATAGAATGCTGATATATAGTAGGTGAAATCCCTTTCAAATCATCTAGAGTATAGCCCATAGCTCCTCGGTGTTTCTTCAAAACTTCCAATAATATTTCTTCTTCCTCCCTTGAAAGTTTAGCACTAATAATAACAGGATATATCTTTTTATCATCAATAAAAGCATATTTAAGATCATCAGGGAGAGGTTTTAGATCGAAAACCGGATCCTTTTTAGGTGGCATCGTGGTACCCAAGTCTTCTACAGGCAAGTCGTGCTTAAGCATCATAGGTTGATCACGGAGAATCATGTCAATCTCATTCCTTTCTTCCATGAAGATTTCACTTTCATGTTCTTCCATAAATTGCTGCAAAGCATTGTTAGGAGCAAGAGAAAGAGAAGCAAGTTGTTCAACCCTAAAATCCTCATTATGGGTTTCCTCTTCGCAAGGTTCTTTAGCAAATTTCGAAAAATTAAACTCATAAGATTCCCCATCAAACTTAGTCAAGATTTTCTCCCTTTTGCAATCAATAATAGCTCCACAAGTACTCAAGAAAGGTCTACCAAAAATGATAGGATAAGTTTTACTAGCAGCTGAACCAAGTACTAGAAAATCAGCGGGGTACTTAATCTTACCGCAAAGAACTTCCACGTCTCGCACAATACCAATTGGAGAGATGTTCTCTCTATTAGCAAGGTGAATAACCACATCAATATCTTCCAACTTGCAAGGACTGATCTCATGCATAATTTCTCTATAAAGCTCATAAGGAATAGCACTGGAACTTGCACCAATATCACATAAACCATAATAGCAATGATCACCAATTCTAACAGAAAGCACAAGAACACTAGCCTTTTTAGTTATATTGGGATGTGAAACAATATTACAAGCATCCTCACAAAAGACTATGTGCCCATCTTCTACGCTTTTAGTGACAAGGTCTTTCATAATTGCTACCATAGGTTCAATGTTTATTTGTTCATCAGGTTTTACAGTTCTTTTTTCACTTTTAGTGATTACATTAGTTATCATAGGATGGTCCTTTACCTTTTCGGGGAAGGGAATCTTATCGATATAAGGTTCAGGTAAAATGGGGTCGATGATGCAATACTCAGCACTTCCAATAGGGGTATAGTCAGCAATATCTTTGTAAGGTGCATGGTATTTGTTCCATCCCCTTTTTGGAATTTCAATATAGGAAGCAAAAGTTTTAAAACAATTTGTAATAACTTGCAAATCAAGACCATAAAGATTACTAATATTTTGAAAGTCATCAGTTCCCATAAAAGATTCAATGCATTCATAATCAGCATTGTCTTGAATACGATCTAGAAGGTCCCATTTAACTTCTTCTTCCATGCGAGTGAATGATCCAGCACAAGAAGCATCCAATAAATCTTTGTCATGTAGAGGGAGTCTTGCATAAAAGTTATTGATAATAATATTGTTGGGGAGCTCATGAATGGGACATTTGAGCATTAGTAACTTCAATCTCCCCCAAGCTTGAGCTGTACTCTCTCCACCAAGAGGCCAAAAGTTGTATATTTGATTCCGATATTTGTGAATCTCACTAGGAGGATAAAACTTTGAATAAAAGAGAGGCACTATTTCCTCCCATTCCAGAGCTTGAACATTCTTCAGCAGCTTATACCATTCCTCAGCTCTTCCTTTCAGCGATAATAAGAATAACTTCTTCTTAACTTGATCTGTAGTAATACCTGCACACTTGAACAACCAGCATAATTCGTGTATAAAGAGTAGATGATCACCGGGATGGACAGTTCCATCCCCAACATAATAGTTATCCATAACACGATCAATAATTCTTGTAGGTATTTTGAAAACATCTTTCTCAGCAGGTGGTGGCTTATCTACTACCTTAGCAGTGGTAGTAGAATTACCAAATAAGAAACTCAACAAATTATCCATAACGAAAATAAAGCAACTAGCATAAGTAAACAATACTCACAGTAGAAGTTTCCTTTACCAGTTCCACTCTCCAATAGCGCTTCACTCCCCGGCAACGGCGCCAGAAAATAGTCTTGATGACCCACAAGTATAGGCGGTGTATCGCAGTATTTTCGATAAGTAAGAGTGTCGAACCCAACGAGGAGCAGAAGGTGCTGGCTAGTGGTATGGATCAGGAATTCTCTGCAAATACTTAGCAAACGGATTTTTAGGGGTTTTCGATAAAGCAAGTAAACAAAGTACGAGTAAATAAAAGACAGTAGGAATAAATGCAGCAAGTGGCCCAATCCTTTATGCAGAAAAGGACAAGCCGGCTATATTTCTTAAGATGACCAAACGTTCTCGAGGACACATGGGAAGACTGTCAAGTGCTTTCGCTTCATATAGTCGATTAATCTTCTCTAGCTTGCTAAGTGTTGTGTGGATGAACCTGTGCTAATGTACCGCCCCATCCAAGACTAATACATACTTGTGATTAAACCCCTTGCAAACATCCGTAAGTACAAGAAAGTAATTAAGGTAAAACCTAACCACAGCTTTAAAATCTAAGACCCTTACATCCCTTGTGCAATGGTTTCCTAACGGGGGTTCAGGTTTCTGTCACTCCGGCAACCCCTACGATTAGTAGCCAAATACACAATGCATTCCCCTAGGCCCATATAGGTGAAGTGTCTTGTAGTCGACGTTCACATGACACCACTAGAAAAATTACACCACAACTTAAATAACAATCTATTGAATCTTTCTCAACGCAACTCCACTACTAACAACAAGAATTCTCCCATGTCCTCAAGAACAAAATGAACTACTCACAAGACATCATATGGATCATGATCAGAGATGGAATAATGATGTATAACAATCTGAACATAAACAATAATTCAATGGTTCACTCAATAGCATCAACTACAAAGAGTAGTCAACACCGGGAAAGTTTCCCCTATGAACTATAGCAAGATTCAATGCAATTGTTACAGCAATATGGAGATGGTGATGAGGGTGCTGATGGTGGTGATGATGATGATGATGATCCTGATGAAGTCCAGCTTGATGGTGGTGTTGATGGCGACGATCTCCCCTCTCCGGGAAGGAATTCCCCCGGCAGAAATCTGCCTGCCGGAGAGATCTTTCTCTCTTGGTGTTTTCCGCCCCGCAGAGGTGGTGGAATCTTTCTGTGGTCGCCCCCCGAGTCTTAGGGTTTCGTGGGGATGATATACGCCATAGGAGAGAGGCTAGAGTGGGCCAGGGCGGCAACACCACTCCTAGGCGCGGCTTAGGCCTGCCCGCGCCATGGGGTGGTGTGGGCCCCCTGTGGCCCACCTCTACTCCATCTTCTAGCATCCTGAGTCTTCTGGAAAAATAGGATTTAACGTATATTTTCCCGGATTTTCTGATCTTCGCGAATTTTGCCTCCAAGCAGCACCTTTTCCATCAGAATCCTGACTGCAGCGGTCCATGCTCCAAAAGTCATCAACCATGCAAAAATAGATGAAATAACATAAGTATCACCTCTCAATACGAAATATATCAATGAATAATAGTGAATTAAGACATATAATAGTGATGCAAAATGGACGTATCAGCGTGTTGCACCGGCGAGTACGGACAAGAAGAGTAACGAGAAGAAGACCAGGAAGAAGAGAGCAGATAGCTATTTGGACGAGTCCGACTCGGCCAACAAGGAGGCGTTCATCGATCAGTTGGAGGCAGAAGCGGAGGAGAGTGAAGTGGACCCGTGGGACTACGAAGAGGAGGAGGAGGAGGACTCCGACGAGGAGATAGCGCACTTATTCGAGGAAGGGGGCGGTGTCGAGTCGTCAGAGGAGGGCACCGACGGCGGCGATGGCGGGGACCATGGCGTTGACGAAGACGATGATGAACCGAAAGACGAAAATGATGGCTTCTTCGAAATATGATCATTTATTTTAATTATTTTAGTTAGATAGATGGATTTTCACTTGTTTATGGGGGTAAAGTATCGGTGTCACGGATAGAGAGGTGGCACGGGTTGACCATGCATAAAAAAAGTGGATAAGGGAGGGGTTATCCTGCCCGTTGGATCACATGGGATCAACGGTTGGTGGAGACGATCCGCGTGACATCTGTGTCAGCCAATAAGGGCATATCACCCAGAGTGAGCACATGTTTGGGATCTCCGCACGTTTGGGCTTTTGTGAGATTTGTGACAGAGAAAGAGAGGGAAAATCTCTTTTAACAATCCGCTTATGGATCCACCAGTACCATTCAAATGTCATTGCATTTGTGCTCTTTTCACAGTCCACCTATGGATCCACCAGTATCATTGCATGTGAGTTCTTTTTACTAACAACAACCAGAGTCATTGAAATGTGTGCTCTCTTCAAATACCACACATGGATCCACCGGTGTCATTGCATGTATGTTCTTTTCACTAACAACAACTGGAGTCATTGCATGTGTGTTCTTTTCACATACCACATATGGATCCACCAGTGTCATTGCATGTGTGTTCTCTTCGAAGACCACCCATGGATCCACCAGTGTCATTGCATGTGTGTTCTTTTTAGTAACAACAACCATAGTCATTGAAATGTGTGTTCTTCTCACATACCACCTATGGATCCACCAGTGTCATTGCATGTGTGCTCTTTTCACAATCCACCTATGGATCCACCTGTGTCATTGCATGTGTGTTCTTTTTACTAACAACAACCAGAGTCATTTTGCAAGTGTGTTCTTTTCACATACCACCTATGGATCCACCGGTGTCATTGCATGTATGTTCTTTTCACTAACAACTACTGGAGTCATTGCATGTGTGTTATTTTCACATACCACATATGGATCCACCAGTGTCATTGAAATGTGTGTTCTCTACAGAGACCACACATGGATCCACCAGTGTCATTGCATGTGTGTTCTTTTTTGTAACAACAACTAGAGTCATTGAAATGTGTGTTCTTCTCATATACCACTTATGGATCCACCAGTGTCATTGCATGTGTGTTCATTTCATAATCCACCTATAGATCCACCAGTGTCATTGCATGTGTGTTCTTTTTAGCAACAACAACTGGACTCATTTTGCATGTGTGTTCTTTTCACATACCACCTATGGATCCACCAGTGTCATTGCATGTGTGTTCTTTTCACTAACAACAACTAGAGTCATTGTATGTGTGTTCTTTTCACATACCACATATGGATCCACCAGTGTCATTGAAATGTGAGTTCTCTACAGATACCACCTATGGATCCACCAGTGTCATTGCATGTGTGTTCTTTTTAGTAACAACAACCAGAGTCATTTTGCATGTGTGTTGTTTTCACATACCACCTATGCATCCACTAGTGTCATTGCATGTGTGTTCTTTTCACTAACAACAACCAGAGTCATTGCATGTGTGTTCTTTTCACATACCACATATGGATCCACCAGTGTGATTGAAATGTGTGTTCTCTACAGAGACCACACATGGATCCACCAGTGTCATTGCATGTGTGTTCTTTTTAGTAACAACAACCAGAGTCATTGAAATGTGTGTTCTTTTCACATACCACCTATGGATCCACCAGTGTCATTGCATGTGTGTTCTTTTTAGTAATAACAACCAGTGCCATTGCATGTGTGCTCTTTTCACTAACAACAACCGGAGTCATTGCATGTGTGCTCTTTTCACATACCACCTATGGATCCACTAGTGTCATTGCATGTGTGTTCTTTTAACTAACAACAACCAGAGTCATTTCATGGTTGTTCTTCTCACATACCACCTATGGATCCACCAGTGTCATTGCATGTGTTCTCTTCATAATCCACACATGGATCCACCAGTGTCATTGCTTATGTGTTATTTTTAGTAACAACAACCAGTGTCATTGCATGTGTGTTCTCTTCAGAGACCACACATGGATCCACCAGTGTCATTGCATCTGTGTTCTTTTTACTAACAACAACCAGAGTCATTGAAATGTGTGCTCTCTTCAGAGACCACACATGGATCCACCGGTGTCATTGCATGTATGTTCTTTTCACTAACAACAATTGGAGTCATTGCATGTGTGTTCTTTTCACATACCACATATGGATCCACCAGTGTCATTGCATGTGTGCTCTTTTCACAATCCACCCATGGATCCACCAGTGTCATTGCATGTGTGTTCTTTTTAGTAACAACAACCAGAGTCATTGAAATGTGTGTTCTTCTCACATACCACCTATGGATCCACCAGTGTCACTGCATGTGTGTTCATTTCATAATCCACCTATGGATCCACCAGTGTCATTGCATGTGTGTTATTTTTAGTAAAGACCAGAGTCATTTTGCATGTGTGTTCTTTTCACATACCACCTATGGATCCACCAGTGTCATTCCATGTGTGTTATTTTCACGAACAACAACCAGATTCATTGCATGTGTGTTCTTTTCACATAACACATATGGATCCACCTGTGTCATTGAAATGTGTGTTCTCTACATAGACCACACATGGATCCACCAGTGTCATTGCATGTGTGTTCTTTTTAGTAACAACAACCAGAGTCATTGAAATGTGTGTTCTTTTCACATACCACCTATGGATCCACCAGTGTCATTGCATTTGTGTTCTTTTTACAATCCACCCATGGATCCACCAGTGTCATTGCATGTGTGTTCTTTTTAGTAACAACAACCAGAGTCATTGAAATGTGTATTCTTTTCACATACCACCTATGGATCCACCAGTGTCATTGCATGTGCGTTCTTTTCACTAACAAAAACCAGTCATTGCATGTGTGTTCTTTTTACTGACAACAACCAGTGTCATTGCATGTATGTTCTTTTCAGTAACAACAACTAGAGTCATTGCATGTGTGCTCTTTTCACAATCCACCCATGGATCCACCAGTGTCATTGCCTGTGTGTTCTTTTTAGTAACAACAACCAGTGCCATTGCATGTGTGTTCTTTTCACTAACAACAAGTGGAATCATTACATGTGTGCTCTTTTCACATACCACCTATGGATGCACCAGTGTCATTGCATGTGTGTTCTTTTTACTAACAACAACCAGAGTCATTTCATGGATGTTCTTCTCACATACAACCTATGGATCCACCAGAGTCATTGAAATGTGTGCTCTCTTCAGAGACCACACATGGATCCACCGGTGTCATTGCATGTATGTTCTTTTCACTAACAACAACTAGAGTCATTGCATGTGTGTTCTTTTCACATACCACATATGGATCCACCAGTGTCATTGCATGTGTGCTCTTTTCACAATCCATGGATCCACCAGTGTCATTGCATGTCTGTTCTTTTTACTAACAACAATCAGAGTCATTCAAATGTGTGTTGTTCTCACATACCACCTATGGATCCACCAATGTCATTGCATGTGTGTTCATTTCATAATCCACCTATGGATCCACAACTGTCATTGCATGTGTGTTCTTTTTAGTAACAACAACTAGAGTCATTTTGCATGTGTGTTCTTTTCACATACCACCTATGGATCTACCAGTGTCATTGCATGTGTGTTCTTTTCACTAACAACAACCAGAGTCATTGCATGTGTGTTATTTTCACATACCACATATGGATCCACCAGTGTCATTGAAATGTGTGTTCTCTATAGAGACCACACATGGATCCACCAGTGTCATTGCATTTATGTTCTTTTTAGTAACAACAACTAGAGTCATTGCATGTGTGCTCTTTTCACAATCCACCCATGGATCCACCAGTGTCATTGCATGTGTGTTCTTTTCAGTAACAACAGCTAGTGCCATTGCATGTGTGTTCTTTTCACTAACAACAACTGGAGTCATTGCATGTGTGCTCTTTTCACATACCACCTATGGATCCACCAGTGTCATTGCATGTGTGTTCTTTTTACTAACAATAACCAGAGTCATTTCATGGATGTTCTTCTCACGTACCACCTATGGATCCAACAGTGTCATTATTGCATGTGTGTTCTCTTCACAATTCGCACATGGATCCACCAATGTCATTGCATGTGTATTCTTTTTAGTAACAACAACCAGTGTCATTGCATGTGTGTTCTCTTCAGAGACCACACATGGATCACCAGTGTCATTGCATGTGTGTTCTTTTTACTAACAACAACCATAGTCATTGAAATGTGTGCTCTCTTCAGAGACCACACATGGATCCACCGGTGTCATTGCATGTATGTTCTTTTCACTAACAACAACTAGAGTCAGTGCATGTGTGTTCTTTTCACATACCACATATGGATCCACCAGTGTCATTGCATGTGTGTTCTCTTTAGAGACCACCCATGGATCCACCAGTGTCATTGCATGTGTGTTCATTTTAGTAACAACAACCAGAGTCATTGAAATGTGTGTTCTTCTCACATACCACCTATGGATCCACCAGTGTCATAGCATGTGTATCATTTCATAATCCACCTATGGATCCACTAGTGTCATTGCATGTGTGTTCTTTTTAATAACAATAACCAGAGACATTTTGCATGTCTGTTCTTTTCACATACCACCTATGGATCAACCAGTGTCATTGCATGTGTGTTCTTTTCACTAACAGCAACCAGAGTCATTGCGTGTGTGTTCTTTTCATATATCACATATGGATCCACCAGTGTCATTGCATGTGTGTTCTCTACAGAGACCACACATGGATCCACCAGTGTCATTGCTTGTATGTTCTTTTCACTAACAACAACTAGAGTCATTGCATGTGTGCTCTTTTCACAATCCACCCATGGATCCACCAGTGTCATTGCATGTGTGTTCTTTTTAGTAACAACAACCAGTGCCATTGCATGTGTGTTCTTTTCACTAACAACAACTGGATTCATTGCATGTGTGCTCTTTTCACATACCACCTACGGATCCACCAGTGTCATTGCATGTGTGTTCTTTTTTCTAACAACAACCAGAGTCATTTCATGGATGTTCTTCTCACATACCACCTATTGATCCAACAGTGTCATTATTGCATGTGCGTTCTCTTCACAATCCACACAAGGATCCACCAGTGTCATTGCATGTGTGTTCTTTTTAGTAACAACAACCAGTGTCATTGCATGTGTGTTCTTTTTACTAACAACAACCAGAGTCATTGAAATGTGTGCTCTCTTTAGAGACCACACATGGATCCACCGGTGTCATTGCATGTATGTTCTTTTCACTAACAACAACTGGAGTCATTGCATGTGTGTTCGTTTCACATAACACATATGGATCCACCAGTGTCATTGCATGTGTGTTCTCTTCAGAGACCACCCATGGATCCACCAGTGTCATTTTATGTGTGTTCTTTTTAGTAACAACAACCAGAGTCATTGAAAAGTGTGTTCTTCTCACATACCACCTATGGATCCACCAGTGTCATAGCATGTGTGTTCATTTCATAATCCACCTATCGATCCACTAATGTCATTGCATGTGTGTTCTTTTTAGTAACAACAACCAGAGTCATTTTGCATGTGTGTTCTTTTCACATACCACCTATGGATCAACCAGTGTCATTGCATTTGTGTTATTTTCACTAACAACAACCAGAGTCATTGCATGTGTGTTCTTTTCACATACCACATATGGATCCACCAGTGTAATTGCATGTGTGTTCTCTACAGAGACCACACATGGATCCACCAGTGTCATTGCGTGTATGTTCTTTTCACTAACAACAACTGGAGTCATTGCATGTGTGCTCTTTTCACAATCCACCCATGGATCCACCAGTGTCATTGCATGTGTGTTCTTTTTAGTAACAACAACCAGTGCCATTGCATGTGTGTTCTTTTCACTAACAACAACTGGAGTCATTGCATGTGTGCTCTTTTCACATACCACCTATGGATCCAACAGTGCCATTGCATGTGTGTTCTTTTTACTAACAACAACCAGAGTCATTTCATGGATGTTCTTCTCACATACCACCTATGGATCCAATAGTGTCATTGTTGCATGTGTGTTCTCTTCACAATCCACACATGGATCCACCAATGTCATTGCATGTGTGTTCTTTTTAGTAACAACAACCAGTGTCATCGCATGTGTGTTCTCTTCAGAGACCACACATGGATCACCAGTGTCATTGCATGTGTGTTCTTTTTACTAACAACAACCAGAGTCATTGAAATGTGTGCTCTCTTCAGAGACCACACATGGATCCACCGGTGTCATTGCATGTATGTTCTTTTCACTAACAACAACTGGAGTCATTGCATGTGTGTTCTTTTCACATACCACATATGGATCCACCAGTGTCATTCCATGTGCGCTCTTTTCACAATCTACCCATGGATCCACCAGTGTCATTGCATGTGTGTTCTTTTTAGTAACAACAACCAGAGTCATTGAAATGTGTGTTCTTCTCACATACCACCTATGGATCCACCAGTGTCATTGCATGTGTCTTCATTTCATAATCCACCTATGGATCCACCAGTGTCATTGCATGTTTGTTCTTTTTAGTAACAACAACCAGAGTCATTTTGCATGTGTGTTCTTTTCACATACCACCTATGGATCCACCAGTGTCATTGCATGTGTGTTCTCTACAGAGACCACACATGGATCCACTAGTGTCATTGCATGTATGTTCTTTTCAGTAACAACAACAGGAGTCATCGCATGTGTGCTCTTTTCATAATCCACCCATGGATCCACCAGTGTCATTGCATGTGTGTCATTTTTAGTAACAACAACCAGTGCCATTGCATGTGTGTTCTTTTCACTAACAACAACTGTAGTCATTGCATGTGTGCTCTTTTCACATACCACCTATGGATCCACCAGTGTCATTGCATGTGTGTTCTTTTTACTAACAACCAGAGTCATTTCATGGTTGTTCTTCTCACATACCACCTATGGATCCACCAGTGTCATTGCATGTGTGTTTTCTTCACAATCCACACATGGATCCACTAGTGTCATTGCATGTGTGTTCTTTTTAGTTACAATAACCAGTGTCATTACATGTGTGTTATCTTCAGAGACCACACATGGATCCACCAGTGTCGTTGCATGTGTGTTCTTTTTACCAACAACAACCAGAGTCATTGAAATGTGTGCTCTCTTTAGAGACCACACATGGATCCACCGGTGTCATTGCATGTATGTTCTTTTCACTAACAACAACTGGAGTCATTGCATGTGTGTTCTTTTCACATACCACATATGGATCCACTAGTGTCATTGCATGTGTGTTCTCTTCAGAGACCACCCATGGACCCACCAGTGTCATTGCATGTGTGTTCTTTTTAGTAACAACAACCAAAGTCATTGAAATGTGTGTTCTTCTCACATACCACCTATGGATCCACCAGTGTCATTGCATGTGTGTTCATTTCATAGTCCACCTATGGATCCACCAGTGTCATTGCATGTGTGTTCTTTTTAGTAACAACAACAAGAGTTATTTTGCATGTGCGTTCTTTTCACATACCACCTATGGATCCACCAGTGTCATTGCATGTGTGTTCTTTTCAGTAACAACAACCAGAGTCATTGCATGTGTGTTCTTTTCACATACCTCTTATGGATCCACCAGTGTCATTGCATGTGTGTTCTCTATAGAGACCACACATGAATCCACCAGTGTCATTGCATGTATGTTCTTTTCGCTAACAACAACTAGAGTCATTGCATGTGTGCTCTTTTCACAATCCACACATGGATCCACCAGTGTCATTGCATGTGTGTTCTTTTTAGTAACAACAACCAGTGTCATTGCAGGTGTGTTCTCTTTAGAGACCACACATGGATCCACCAGTGTCATTGCATGTGTGTTCTTTTTACTAACAACAACTAGAGTCATTGAAATGTGTGCTCTATTCAGAGACCACACATGGATCCACCGGTGTCATTGCATGTATGTTCTTTTCACTCACAACAACTGGAGTCATTGCATGTCTCTTCTTTTCACATACCACATATGGATCCACCAGTGTCATTGCATGTGTGCTATTTTCACAATCCACCCATGGATCCACCAGTGTCATTGCATGTGTGTTCTTTTTAGTAACAACAACCAGAGTCATTGAAATGTGTGTTCTTCTCACATACCACCTATGGATCCACCAGTGTCATTGCATGTGTGTTCATTTCATAATCCACCTATGGATCCACTAGTGTCATTGCATGTGTGTTCTTTTTAGTAACAACAACCAGAGTCATTTTGCATGTGTGTTCTTTTCACATACTACCTATGGATCCACCAGTGTCATTGCATGTATGTTCTTTTCACAATCCACCCATGGATCCACCGGTGTCATTGCATGTGTGTTCTTTTCACTAACAACAACTGGAGTCATTGCATGTGTGTTCTTTTCACATACCACATATGGATCCACCAATGTCATTGCATGTGTGCTCTTTTCACAATCCACCCATGGATCCACCAGTGTCATTGCATGTGTGTTATTTTTAGTAACAACAACCAGAGTCATTGAAATGTGTGTTCTTTTCACATACCACCTATGGATCCACCAGTGTCATTGCATGTGTGTTCTTTTCACTAACAACAACCAGAGTCATTGCATGTGTGTTCTTTTCACATACCACATATGGATCCACCAATGTAATTGAAATGTGTGTTCTCTACAGAGACCACACATGGATCCACCAGTGTTATTGCATGTGTGTTCTTTTTAGTAACAACAACCAGAGTCATTGAAATGTGTGTTCTTTTCACATACCACCTATGGATCCACTGGTGTCATTGCATGTGTGTTCTTTTCACTAACAACAACCATACTCATTGAATGTGTGCTCTTTTCACAATCCACATATGAATCCACCAGTGTCATTGCATGTATGTTCTTTTCACAATCCACCCATGGATCCACCAGTGTCATTGCATGTGTGTTCTTTTCACTAACCACAACTGGAGTCATTGCATGTGTGTTCTTTTCACATACCACATATGGATCCACTAGTGTCATTGCATGTGCACTCTTTTCACAATCCACCCATGGATCCACCAGTGTCATTGCATGTGTGCTCTTTTTAGTAACAACAACCAGAGTCATTGAAATGTGTGTTATTATCACATACCACCTATGGATCCACAAGTGCCATTGCATGTGTGTTCATTTCATAATCCACCTATGGATCCACCAGTGTCATTGCATGTGTGTTCTTTTTACAATCCACCCATGGATCCACCAGTGTCATTGCATGTGTGTTCTTTTTACTAACAACAACCAAAGTCATTCGATGTGTGTTCTCTTTAGAGACCACACATGGATCCACCAGTGTCATTGAAATGTGTATTATTTTCAACTACCACCGTTGGCCACAAACAATCGGGACGCAGAACTAACCAGCTACCGCTCTGGGCTTCTAGAAGACCTGATCCCCGATTGTTAGGCGCCGTTGGATCGGGGTGCGTGGACGATAGTGATGTCCTTCGCGAGGGCGATCCGCGAGAAGTCTGTTCTTCGAACTGATTGGCCGTGGCAACTACGTTGGGCCTATGTCCTTGCCCTTATCCCCTTAACCTTGGGGCCAAAAATCAGATCGTGTTCCTTCATCGCCATGGAGAGGGAGAGGCCCAAACTCAGCTTGCACGAGGCTCAAATGTTCGCCCACTACGACATACTCGCGCTGCTGTTAGTGAGGCTTCCGGATGGCTTCGAGCTTAGCTACGTCGGGCTACCTGTCGCGCCGCTCTTGCGCGACAACGCGTTGGCGAGGCAGATCGAGGAGCGCCGCCTCCAGGTGTCGGAGCGGAAGAGGGCAAGGGCGCGGTACTCGCGTACGAGTGCGTACTGGCGAAAGCTGTTCAAGACGGAGCGGGCTACGTTGATTGAGCTGTGCAGAACCCACCGGCGGGAGATCCACCCGGATCTGCGCAACCCCGAAGGGAGGCAGTGCTTCTGGGCAGTGCCTGGGCATACGACCTCCACAGTTGTCAATGCAGTGCGCCGTGAAGAATCCATGAGGAGGAGGAATGTTGTCGGGAATGTCAGCATCGATTTCGACGCGGAGGAGGCTGGCAGTGACGCGGACAACCTCGTCAATGATGGAGACTGCGGGAGCGTCATAGTCGATTAGGGCCACTTAAGCATAAATTAAATCTATGTACGGTATCTTAATGCGCTGTCTGGATCTGGGTCACCTGAGTCATGGTCGATTATCATCATAATCTATATATGTTGGCCATGTTTTAGTTGTCTTTGTCTTTAAAACTAGTCGATCGAAACTCGTCCGATCCTGAAAATAAAGTTCGCGCGTTCCTTGGCATATTTGATGGGACAATACGCTGACTCTGCTTCCAGCACTTGATGGCACAGCCGTAATTTGGAGTGCGCTGAGGAGAAGGGATCGAGCGTGTTGTAATAGTGTACTACTCCTGTCCAGATATAACTGACTTAGTTTTTTTAGATATTTAATAAATGTGTCTATACCCAAAACATCTCTAGATACATGTTTTAGGTTTCTCTGTCTTTCAAACTAATCAAAAGTCGTCAAATTCTAAACAAACAAAGTCATTGCGTTCATACCTGATGGGACAATATGCTGACTCTACTATTTGATGGCACAGCCATAACTCTGGAGTGCGCCATAGGAGATGGGAATGCAAGGGAGATGGGAACTAGTAGCCGCGTCCAAACGCAGGTAAAAAATTAATGTAATAATATTTTAAAAAATTGTAATCTGGTCCACATGACCCCATCACACACACGTTGCACGCGCCAGATATAAATAAAGCCGACACAGCTAGTTTAGTTTTAATGATATAATTCAACATAGGACGTTACTGTGCCCGCATCTTTCTGCTCCTCTTATTAGTCTGCTAGCCCACGCTGCAGTAAGCATCAGTTGATGAGGATAAAAAATGATAAAATGGCAAATAAAACAATTTTTAAGCTTACCTTTCATCCAGAGAATCGTACAAAGATGAAATTGGCAGGGATTTATTATTTCTCCTACAGTTAGCCAAAAGATCCTCAAGAACATCCTCAATCACCCCTGCAACTTCTTCATATTCTAATACACCTCCATTATTTGCCCTTTCCTCCCCGGTCCACTTACCTTTTTGTTTCTTTTCACACCCTTTTCTCGCCGACACCTCCACTTCTTCATAAATTGGTTGCTTACGTACGTTTTCCTCCAAGTGCTCATCACCGTCTTCGCGCTACTCTTCCGCCAGTTCTGGCTGAGAAGCCTCATTTTCTGCCACCGGGGTGTGAACAGGGACAATAGCATGTGTAACTGGGTTTTTGCACAACCTCTTGATATGACCGAATTCGCCACAACGTCCGCATTTCCTTTTCCTAGCTCCCAGCCTTGAACCTTTATCGGTGGAGGCTTCGATCCTTAGCTTTTGAGGCCTCCCAGGTGGCCTCCTAAGAACTAGTGGTTGAAGTTTGAACCCTGGATCGACAATCTCCCAATCCTTTTCATCGGCCATAGGTGGTACGTTTTCTGCATAAGTTGCAGCAAACTTGTCCACGGAGAAATAGTTGTCGACATAGTTCTCTATTTCAGCTCCGTTACCTCTAAGCTTTAAGATGAAGTAAATTGCATGGTGACATGGCAGACCAGTAATCTTCCACTGCCTGCATGAACAAGTCTTGTTTCCAATGTCTACAGTGTACCTCCGTTCACTTCCACGCTTGTATTCTGCATAAACCTCAGCCAATATTCTGGAACTTCTGACCACCCTCATCTTTATCGTTCTCATTGCCCTGGTTCTTGCATTCAGTAACATAACCACCTTTGGAACTATTTTATGGCCTAAAAATTTTCTTTCACAAATTATTTGCCTTAAATCTATCTTCACCATTATGCACTGTCTTATTGCATCCAACAAAATAACAATTCCAAGTGTCTTCATGCCCAAAATCTTATCATTGAAACTCTCTGCCAAATTATTGCATACAAAATCCACCTTGCTTAACTCACCAAACTTGCTTCTGGCCCATAGCTTGGTGTGATGTTCCTCAAGGTATTTTTCCACCTTTGGCACTACATACATGTTCTGCAAGTAAGTAGCATGTGTGCTTGGGATGTATGTGTATGCGGATCGCCACAAGTCCTCTTCAAAGATCTTTCCTTTGAACTTCTTCGTGAAGTTAGTAGCGAGGTGCCGCATGCATTCCCTATGCTCAACCCTAGGAAACACAGCATCAACAACATTCTCAAGACCCTCGGATGCACCGGTGTGTATCACCAAGCCTTCAGGGTCACCAATTACTTCCCGTAGTCTCTGCATGAACCATGTCCATCTTTCATTTGATTCACCCTCAATAACAGCATAAGCTACGGGTAGAAGCCAATTATGCACGTCCAAAGCACAAGCAGAAGCAACATGTCCCCTGAACTTCCCTGTTAAAGAAGGTGCGCCTATTGCCCAGTATGGCCTGCAGCCGTCTAGGAACCCCTTCCAGCATGCCTTCAGGCAGACAAAACATCTCCTGAAGCATATCTTATCTGCCTGCTTATACCTGACCCCCCTCGAGACCTTTTCTCTCCCTTTCACAACCTCGTAATCGATGTCAACAACACTACCAGGTGATGTTTTCTCTACCTGAGCTTTGAAACCATACAACATATGAAAACTTTCATTCCACTTGCCTTGAATGAAGTCTAGAGCCATCTCCTTCCCATCAAAGACTCTGTGATAAGGAATCAGAATGTTAAACTTTTTGCTAATCTTTGCTCTGAGTTCAGCTGGTCCAATGTTATGATCCTACCTCACCCAGTCAAGTACAGTAGCAGCAATCCACTTGGTAGTCGCCGGTCTAATTTTACCACTTAAAGAAGTATTAGGGCAGTTGTGTTTCTTCGTGTTTACTTTGATCTGCATTCGATAATAATCCAAATAATTCAGAGCTAGTTATCAGCAGAATAAATATGAGAAAGACTGAAACTAAATGTAGCTATTGCAACCTGAAATGGGTGTCCACCCCGCAAAAGCCATGAAATATAGCAGACATGCACCTTTGGAAAGTAGCAGGAGCATTACATAAACCAAAAGGCATACGTCTATAAGCATAAGTTCCATAAGGGCAAGTAAAATTAGTTTTTTCTTGATCTTGTTGTTTAACAGCAATTTGAGAGAAACCAGAATAACCATCAAGAAAACAAAAATGGGTATTTTTAGACAACCTTTCCAACATTTGACTAATAAAAGGAAGCGGGTAGTGGTCTTTCTTAGTAACTTTATTGACTTTCCTAAAATCGATGCACATCCTATAGCCTACTACTATTCTTTGAGGAATAAGCTCATCATTATCATTAGGGACAACGGTAATACCTCCCTTTTTAGGAACACAATGAACAGGACTAACCCATTCACTATCAGCAATAGGGTAAATAATACCAGCATCAAGGAGTTTCAATACCTCATTCCTTACCACTTCCTTCATCTTAGGATTTAAACGTCGTTGGTGCTCCACTACTAGCTTCGCATATGGTTCTATGTTGATAGAATGCTGACATATAGTAGGTGAAATCCCTTTCAAATCATCCAGAGTATAGCCCATAGCTCCTCGGTGTTTCTTCAAAACTTCCAATAATCTTTCTTCTTCCTCCCTGAAAGTTTAGCGCTAATAATAACAGGATATATCTTTTTATCATCAATAAAAGCATATTTAAGATCATCAGGGAGAGGTTTTAGATCGAAAATCGGATCCTTTTTAGGTGGCATCGTGGTACCCAAGTCTTCTACAGGCAAGTCGTGCTTAAGCATCATAGGTTGATCACGGAGAATAATGTCAATCTCATTCCTTTCTTCCATGAGGATTTCACTTTCATGTTCTTCCATAAATTGCTGCAAAGCATTGTTAGGAGCAAAAGAAATAGAAGCAAGTTGTTCAACCCTAAAATCCTCATTATGGGTTTGCTCTTCGCAAGGTTCTTTAGCAAATTTTGAAAAATTAAACTCATAAGATTCCCCATCAAACTTAGTCAAGATTTTCTCCCTCTTGCAATCAATAATAGCCCCACAAGTACTCAAGAAAGGTCTACCAAAAATGATAGGATAAGTTTTACTAGCAGCTGAACCAAGTACTAGAAAATCAGCGGGGTACTTAATCTTACCGCAAAGAACTTCCACGTCTTGCACAATACCAATTGGAGAGATGGTCTCTCTATTAGCAAGGTGAATAACCACATCAATCTCTTCCAACTCGCAAGGACTGATCTCATGCATAATTTCTCTGTAAGCTCATAAGGAATAGCACTGGAACTTGCACCAATATCACATAAACCATAATAGCAATGATCACCAATTCTAACAGAAAGCACAGGAACACTAGACTTTTTAGTTCTATTGGGATGTGAAACAATATTAGAAGCATCCTCACAAAAGACTATGTGCCCATCTTCTACGCTTTTAGTGACAAGGTCTTTCACAATTGCTACCACAGGTTCAATGTTTATTTGTTCATCAGGTTTTACAGTTCTTTTTTCACTTTTAGTGATTACATTAGTTATCATAGGATGGTCCTTTACCTTTTCGGGGAAGGGAATCTTATCGATATAAGGTTTAGGTAAAATGGGGTCGATGATGCAATACTCAGCACTTCCAATAGGGGTATAGTCAGCAATATCTTTGTAAGGCGCATGGTATTTGTTCCATCCCCTTTTTGGAATTTCAATATAGGAGGCAAAAGTTTTAAAACAATTTGTAATAACTTGCAAATCAAGACCATAAAGATTACTAATATTTTGAAAGTCATCAGTTCCCATAAAAGATTCAATGCATTCATAATCAGCATTGTCTTGAATACGATCTAGAAGGTCCCATTTAACTTCTTCTTCCATGCGAGTGAATGATCCAGCACAAGAAGCATCCAATAAATCTTTGTCATGTAGAGGGAGTCTTGCATAAAAGTTATTGATAATAATATTGTTGGAGAGCTCATGAATGGGACATTTGAGCATTAGTAACTTCAATCTCCCCCAAGCTTGAGCTGTACTCTCTCCATCAAGAGGCCAAAAGTTGTATATTTGATTCCGATATTTGTGAATCTCACTAGGAGGATAAAACTTTGAATAAAAGAGAGGCACTATTTCCTCCCATTCCAGAGCTTGACCATTCTTTAGCAGCTTATACCATTCCTCAGCTCTTCCTTTCAGTGATAATGAGAATAACTTCTTCTTAACTTGATCTATAGTAATACCTGCACACTTGAACAGCCCGCATAATTTGTGTATAAAGAATAGATGATCACCGGGATGGACAGTTCCATCCCCAACATAATTGTTATCCATAACACGATCAATAATTCTTGTAGGTATTTTGAAAACATCTTTCTCAGCAGGTGGTGGCTTATCTACTACCTTAGCAGTGGTAGTAGCATTACCAAATAAGAAACTCAACAAATTATCCATAACGAAAATAAAGCAACTAGCATAAGTAAACAATACTCACAGTAGAAGTTTCCTTTACCAGTTCCACTCTCCAATAGCGCTTCACTCCCCGGCAACGGCGCCAGAAATTAGTCTCGATGACCCACAAGTATAGGCGGTGTATCGCAGTATTTTCGATAAGTAAGAGTGTCGAACCCAACGAGGAGCAGAAGGTGCTGGCTAGTGGTATGGATCAGGAATTCTCTGCAAATACTTAGCAAACGGATTTTTAGGGGTTTTCGATAAAGCAAGTAAACAAAGTATGAGTAAATAAAAGACAGTAGGAATAAATGCAGCAAGTGGCCCAATCCTTTATGCAGCAAAGGACAAGCCGGTTGTATTTCTTAAGATGACCAAACGTTCTCGAGGACACATGGGAAGACTGTCAAGTGCTTTCGCTTCATATAGTCAATTAATCTTCTCTATCTTGCTAAGTGTTGTGTGGGTGATCCTATGCTAATGTACCGCCCCATCGAAGACTAATACATACTTGTGATTAAACACCTTGCAAACATCCGTAAGTACAAGAAAGTAATTAAGGTAAAACCTAACCACAGCTTTAAACTCTAAGACCCTTACGTCCCTTGTGCAATGGTTTCCTAACGGGGGTTCAGGTTTCTGTCACTTCGGCAACCCCTACGATTAGTAGCCAAATACACAATGCATTCCCCTAGGCCCATATAGGTGAAGTTTCATGTAGTCGACGTTCACATGACACCACTGGAAGAATTACACCACAACTTAAATAACAATCTATTGAATCTTTCTTAACGCAACTCCACTACTAACAACAAGACTTCTCCCATGTCCTCAAGAACAAAATGAACTACTCTCAAGACATCATATGGATCATGATCAGAGATGGAATAATGATGTATAACAATCTGAACATAAATAATAATTCAATGGTTCACTCAATAGCATCAACTACAAAGAGTAATCAACACCGGGAAAGTTTCCCCTATGAACTATAGCAAGATTCAACGCAATTGTTACAGCAATATGGAGATGGTGATGAGGGTGCTGATGGTGATGATGGTGGTGATGATGATGATGATAATCCTGATGAAGTCCAGCTTGATGGTGGTGTTGATGGCGATGATCTCCCCTCTCCGGGAAGGAATTCCCCCGGTAGAAATCTGTCTACTGGAGAGATCTTTCTGTCTCGGTGTTTTCCGCCCCGCAGAGGCGGCGGAATCTTTCTGTGGTCGCCCCCCGAGTCTTAGGGTTTCGTGGGGATGATATACGCTAAAGGAGAGAGGCTAGAGTGGGCCAGGGCGACCACACCACTCCCAGGCGCGGCCTAGGCCTGCCCGCGCCATGGGGTGGTGTGGGCCCCCTGTGGCCCACCTCCACTCCATCTTCTGGCATCCTGAGTCTTTTGGAAAAATAGGATTTTCCGTATATTTTCCCGGATTTTCTGATCTTCGCGAATTTTGCCTCCAAACAGCACCTTTCCATCAGAATCCTGACTGCAGCGGTCCATGCTCCAAAAGTCAGCAACCATGCAAAAATAGATGAAATAACATAAGTATCACCTCTCAATACGAAATATATCAATGAATAATAGTGAATTAAGACATAGAGTAGTGATGCAAAATGGACGTATCAGCGTGTTGCACCGGCGAGTACGGACAAGAAGAGTAACGAGAAGAAGAGAGGAGATATCTATTTGGACAAGTCCGACTCGGCCAACAAGGAGGCGTTCATCGATCAGTTGGAGGCAGAAGCGGAGGAGAGTGAAGTGGACCCATGGGACTATGAAGAGGAGGAGGACGAGGACTCTGACGAGGAGATAGTGCACTTATTCGAGGAAGGGGGCGGTGTCGAGTCATCAGAGGAGGGCACCGACGGCGGCGATGGCGGGGACCATGGCGTTGACGAAGACGATGATGAACCGGAAGACGAAAATGATGGCTTCTTCGAAATATGATCATTTATTTTAATTATTTTAGTTAGATAGATGGATTTTCACTTGTTTATGGGGGTAAAGTATCGGTAGCATGGATAGAGAGGTGGCACGGTTTGACCATGCATAAAAAAAGTGGAGAAGGGAGGGGTTATCCTGCCCGTTGGATCACATGGGATCAACGGTTGGTGGAGACGATCCGCGTGACATCTGTGTCAGCCAATAAGGGCATAGCACCCAGAGTGAGCACATGTTTGGGATCTCCGCACGTTTGGGCTTTTGTGAGATTTGTGACAGAGAGAGAGGGAAAATCTCTTTTCACAATCCGCTTATGGATCCACCAGTACCATTCAAATGTCATTGCATTTGTGCTCTTTTCACAATCCACCTATGGATCCACCAGTGTCATTGCATGTGTGTTCTTTTTACTAACAAAAACCAGAGTCATTGAAATGTGTGCTCTCTTCAAAGACCACACATGGATCCACCGTTGTCATTGCATGTATGTTCTTTTCACTAACAACAACTGGAGTCATTGCATGTGTGTTCTTTTCACATACCACATATGGATCCACCAGTGTCATTGCATGTGTGTTCTCTTCAGAGACCACCCATGGATCCACCAGTGTCATTGCATGTGTGTTCATTTTAGTAACAACAACCATAGTCATTGAAATGTGTGTTCTTCTCACATACCACCTATGGATCCACCAATGTAATTTCATGTGTGCTCTTTTCACAATCCACCTATGGATCCACCAGTGTCATTGCATGTGTGTTCTTTTTACTAACAACAAGTCATTTTGCATGTGTGTTCTTTTCACATACCACCTATGGATCCATCGGTGTCATTGCATGTCTGTTCTTTTCACTAACAGCAACTGGAGTCATTGCATGTGTGTTCTTTTCACATACCACATATGGATCCACCAGTGTGATTGACATGTGTGTTCTCTACAGAGACCACACATGGATCCACCAGTGTCATTGCATGTGTGTTCTTTTTAGTAACAACAACCAGAGTCATTTTGCATGTGTGTTCTTTTCACATACCACCTTTGGATCCACCAGTGTCATATCATGTGTGTTCTTTTCACTAACAACAACCAGAGTCATTGCATGTGTGTTCTTTTAACATACCACATATGGATCCACCAGTGTCATTGCATGTGTGTTCTCTTCAGAGACCACACATGGATCCACCAGTGTCATTGCATGTGTGTTTTTTTACTAACAACAACCAGAGTCATTGAAATGTGTGCTCTCTTTAGAGACCACACATGGATCCACCGGTGTCATTGCATGTATGTTCTTTTCACTAACAACAACTAGAGTCATTGCATGTGTATTCTTTTCACATACCACATATGGATCCACCAGTGTCATTGCATGTGTGCTCTTTTCACAATCCACCCATGGATCCACCAGTGTCATTGCATGTGTGTTCTTTTTAGTAACAACAACCAGAGTCATTTCATTGTTGTTCTTCTCACATACCACCTATGGATCCACCAGTGTCATTGCATGTGTGTTCTTTTCACAATCCACCCATGGATCCACCAGTGTCATTGCATGTGTGTTCTTTTTAGTAACAACAACCAGAGTCATTGAAATGTGTGTTCTTCTCACATACCACCTATGGATCCACCAGTGTCATTGCATGTGTGTTCATTTCATAATCCACCTGTGGATCCACCAGTGTCATTGCATGTGTGTTCTTTTTAGTAACAACAACCAGAGTCATTTTGCATGTGTGTTCTTTTCACATACCACCTATGGATCCACCAGTGTCATTGCATGTGTGTTCTTTTCACTAACAACAACCACAGTCATTGCATGTGTGTTCTTTTAACATACCACATATGGATCCACCAGTGTCATTGAAATGTGTGTTCTCTACAGAGACCACACATGGATCCACCAGTGTCATTGCATGTGTGTTCTTTTTAGTAACAACAACCAGAGTCATTGAAATGTGTGTTCTTTTCACATACCACCTATGGATCCACCAGTGTCATTGCATGTGTCTTCTTCTCACTAACAAAAACAGAGTCATTGCATGTGTGTTCTTTTCACTAACAACAACCAGTGTCATTGCATGTATGTTCTTTTCACTAACAACAACTAGAGTCATTGCATGTGTGCTCTTTTCCCAATCCACCCATGGATCCACCAGTGTCATTGCATGTGTGTTCTTTTTAGTAACAACAACCAGTGCCATTGCATGTGTGTTCTTTTCACTAACAACAAGTGGAGTCATTACATGTGTGCTCTTTTCACATACCACCTATGGATCCACCAGTGTCATTGCATGTCTGTTCTTTTTACTAACAACAATCAGAGTCATTTCATGGATGTTCTTCTCACATACCACCTATGGATCCAACAGTGTCATTATTGCATGTGTGTTCTCTTCACAATCCACACATGGATCCACCAATGTCATTGCATGTGTGTTCTTTTTAGTAACAACAACCAGTGTCATTGCATGTGTGTTCTCTTCAGAGACCACACATGGATCCACCAGTGTCATTGCATGTGTGTTCTTTTTACTAACAACAACCAGAGTCATTGAAATGTGTGCTCTCTTCAGAGACCACACATGGATTCACCGGTGTCATTGCATGTATATTCTTTTCACTAACAACAACTGGAGTCATTGCATGTGTGTTCTTTTCACATACAACATATGGATCCACTAGTGTCATTGCATGTGCGCTCTTTTCACAATCCACCCATGGATCCACCAGTGTCATTGCATGTGTGTTCTTTTTAGTAACAACAACCAGAGTCATTGAAATGTGTGTTCTTCTCACATACCACCTATGGATCCACAAGTGTCATTGCATGTGTGTTCATTTCATAATCCACCTATGCATCCACCAGTGTCATTGCATGTGTGTTCTTTTTAGTAACAACAACCAGAGTCATTTTGCATGTGTGTTCTTTTCACATACCACCTATGGATCCACCAGTGTCATTGCATGTGTGTTCTTTTCACTAACAACAACCAGAGTCATTGTATGTGTGTTCTTTTCACATACCACATATGGATCCACCAGTGTCATTGCTGTGTGTTCTCTTCAGAGACCACACATGGATCCACCAGTGTCATTGCATGTGTGTTCTTTTTACTAACAACAACCAGAGTCATTGAAATGTGTGCTCTCTTCAGAGACCACACATAGATCCACCGGTGTCATTGCATGTATGTTCTTTTCACTAACAACCACTGGAGTCATTGCATGTGTGTTATTTTCACATACCACATATGGATCCACCAGTGTCATTGCATGTGTGCTCTTTTCACAATCCACCCATGGATCCACCAGTGTCATTGCATGTGTGTTCTTTTTAGTAACAACAACCAGAGTCATTGAAATGTGTGTTCTTCTCACATACCACCTATGGATCCACCAGTGTCATTGCATGTGTGTTCATTTCATAATCCACCTATGGATCCACCAGTGTCATTGCATGTGTGTTCTTTTTAGTAACAACAACCAGAGTCATTTTGCATGTGTGTTCTTTTCACATACCACCTATGGATCCACCAGTGTCATTGCATGTGTGTTCTTTTCACTAACAACAAGCACAGTCATTGCATGTGTGTTCTTTTAACATACCACATATGGATCCACCAGTGTCATTGAAATGTGTGTTCTCTACAGAGACCACACATGGATCCACCAGTGTCATTGCATGTGTGTCCTGTTTAGTAATAACAACCAGAGTCATTCAAATGTGTGTTCTTTTCACATACCACCTATGGATCCACCAGTATCATTGCATGTGTGTTCTTTTCACAATCCACCCATGGATCCACCAGTGTCGTTGCATGTGTGTTCTTTTTAGTAACAACAACCAGAGTCATTGAAATGTGTGTTCTTTTCACATACCACCAATGGATCCACCAGTGTCATTGCATGTGCGTTCTTTTCACTAACAAAAACAGAGTCATTGCATGTGTGTTCTTTTCACTAACAACAACCAGTGTCATTGCATGTATGTTCTTTTCACTAACAACAACTACAGTCATTACATGTGTGCTCTTTTCACAATCCACCCATGGATCCACCAGTGTCATTGCATGTGTGTTCTTTTTAGTAACAACAACCAGTGCCATTGCATGTGTGTTCTTTTCACTAACAACAAGTGGAGTCATTACATGTGTGCTCTTTTCACATACCACCTATGGATCCACCAGTGTCATTGCATGTGTGTTCTTTTTACTAACAACAATCAGAGTCATTTCATGGATGTTCTTCTCACATACCACCTATGGATCCAACAGTGTCATTATTGCATGTGTGTTCACTTCACAATCCAAACATGGATCCACCAATGTAATTGCATGTGTGTTCTTTTTCGTAACAACAACCAGTGTCATTGCATAGTGTTCTCTTCAGAGACCACACACGGATCCACCAGTGTCATTGCATGTGTGTTCTTTTTACTAACAACAACCAGAGTCATTGAAATATGTGCTCTCTTCACAGACCACACATGGATCCACCGGTGTCATTGCATGTATGTTCTTTTCACTAACAACAACTGGAGTCATTGCATGTGTGTTATTTTCACATACCACATATGGATCCACTAGTGTCATTGCATGTGCGCTCTTTTCACAATCCACCCATGGATCCACCAGTGTCATTGCATGTGTGTTCTTTTTAGTAACAACAACCAGAGTCATTGAAATGTGTGTTCTTCTCACATACCACCTATGGATCCACAAGTGTCATTGCATGTGTGTTCATTTCATAATCCACCTATGGATCCACCAGTGTCATTGCATGTGTGTTCTTTTTAGTAACAACAACCAGAGTCATTTTGCATGTGTGTTCTTTTCACATACCACCTATCGATCCACCAGTGTCATTGCATGTGTGTTCTTTTCACTAACAACAACCAGAGTAATTGCATGTGTGTTCTTTTCACATACCACATATGGATCCACCAGTGTCATTGCATGTGTGTTCTCTACAGAGACCACACATGGATCCACCAGTGTCATTGCATGTATGTTCTTTTCACTAACAACAACTGGAGTCATTGCATGTGTGCTCTTTTCACAATCCACCCATGGATCCACCAGTGTCATTGCATGTGTGTTCTTTTTAGTAACAACAACCAGAGTCATTGAAATGTGTGTTCTTTTCACATACCACCTATGGATCCACCAGTGTCATTGCATGTGTCTTCTTCTCACTAACAAAAACAGAGTCATTGCATGTGTGTTCTTTTCACTAACAACAACCAGTGTCATTGCATGTATGTTCTTTTCACTAACAACAACTACAGTCATTACATGTGTGCTCTTTTCACAATCCACCCATGGATCCACCAGTGTCATTGCATGTGTGTTCTTTTTAGTAACAACAACCAGTGCCATTGCATGTGTGTTCTTTTCACTAACAACAAGTGGAGTCATTACATGTGTGCTCTTTTCACATACCACCTATGGATCCACCAGTGTGATTGCATGTGTGTTCTTTTTACTAACAACAATCAGAGTCATTTCATGGATGTTCTTCTCACATACCACCTATGGATCCAACAGTGTCATTATTGCATGTGTGTTCACTTCACAATCCAAACATGGATCCACCAATGTAATTGCATGTGTGTTCTTTTTCGTAACAACAACCAGTGTCATTGCATAGTGTTCTCTTCAGAGACCACACACGGATCCACCAGTGTCATTGCATGTGTGTTCTTTTTACTAACAAAAACCAGAGTCATTGAAATATGTGCTCTCTTCACAGACCACACATGGATCCACCGGTGTCATTGCATGTATGTTCTTTTCACTAACAACAACTGGAGCCATTGCATGTGTGTTATTTTCACATACCACATATGGATCCACTAGTGTCATTGCATGTGCGCTCTTTTCACAATCCACCCATGGATCCACCAGTGTCATTGCATGTGTGTTCTTTTTAGTAACAACAACCAGAGTCATTGAAATGTGTGTTCTTCTCACATACCACCTATAGATCCACAAGTGTCATTGCATGTGTGTTCATTTCATAATCCACCTATGGATCCACCAGTGTCATTGCATGTGTGTTCTTTTTAGTAACAACAACCAGAGTCATTTTGCATGTGTGTTCTTTTCACATACCACCTATCGATCCACCAGTGTCATTGCATGTGTGTTCTTTTCACTAACAACAACCAGAGTAATTGCATGTGTGTTCTTTTCACATACCACATATGGATCCACCAGTGTCATTGCATGTGTGTTCTCTACAGAGACCACACATGGATCCACCAGTGTCATTGCATGTATGTTCTTTTCACTAACAACAACTGGAGTCATTGCATGTGTGCTCTTTTCACAATCCACCCATGGATCCACCAGTGTCATTGCATGTGTGTTCTTTTTAGTAACAACAACCAGAGTCATTGAAATGTGTGTTCTTTTCACATACCACCTATGGATCCACCAGTGTCATTGCATGTGTCTTCTTCTCACTAACAAAAACAGAGTCATTGCATGTGTGTTCTTTTCACTAACAACAACCAGTGTCATTGCATGTATGTTCTTTTCACTAATAACAACTAGAGTCATTGCATGTGTTCTCTTTTCACAATCCACCCATGGATCCACCAGTGTCATTGCATGTGTGTTCTTTTTAGTAACAACAACCAGAGTCATTGCATGTGTGTTCTTTTAACATACCACATATGGATCCACCAGTGTCATTGCATGTGTGTTCTCTTCAGAGACCACACATGGATCCACCAGTGTCATTGCATGTGTGTTTTTTTACTAACAACAACCAGAGTCATTGAAATGTGTGCTCTCTTTAGAGACCACACATGGATCCACCGGTGTCATTGCATGTATGTTCTTTTCACTAACAACAACTAGAGTCATTGCATGTGTATTCTTTTCACATACCACATATGGATCCACCAGTGTCATTGCATGTGTGCTCTTTTCACAATCCACCCATGGATCCACCAGTGTCATTGCATGTGTGTTCTTTTTAGTAACAACAACCAGAGTCATTTCATTGTTGTTCTTCTCACATACCACCTATGGATCCACCAGTGTCATTGCATGTGTGTTCTTTTCACAATCCACCCATGGATCCACCAGTGTCATTGCATGTGTGTTCTTTTTAGTAACAACAACCAGAGTCATTGAAATGTGTGTTCTTCTCACATACCACCTATGGATCCACCAGTGTCATTGCATGTGTGTTCATTTCATAATCCACCTGTGGATCCACCAGTGTCATTGCATGTGTGTTCTTTTTAGTAACAACAACCAGAGTCATTTTGCATGTGTGTTCTTTTCACATACCACCTATGGATCCACCAGTGTCATTGCATGTGTGTTCTTTTCACTAACAACAACCACAGTCATTGCATGTGTGTTCTTTTAACATACCACATATGGATCCACCAGTGTCATTGAAATGTGTGTTCTCTACAGAGACCACACATGGATCCACCAGTGTCATTGCATGTGTGTTCTTTTTAGTAACAACAACCAGAGTCATTGAAATGTGTGTTCTTTTCACATACCACCTATGGATCCACCAGTGTCATTGCATGTGTCTTCTTCTCACTAACAAAAACAGAGTCATTGCATGTGTGTTCTTTTCACTAACAACAACCAGTGTCATTGCATGTATGTTCTTTTCACTAACAACAACTAGAGTCATTGCATGTGTGCTCTTTTCCCAATCCACCCATGGATCCACCAGTGTCATTGCATGTGTGTTCTTTTTAGTAACAACAACCAGTGCCATTGCATGTGTGTTCTTTTCACTAACAACAAGTGGAGTCATTACATGTGTGCTCTTTTCACATACCACCTATGGATCCACCAGTGTCATTGCATGTCTGTTCTTTTTACTAACAACAATCAGAGTCATTTCATGGATGTTCTTCTCACATACCACCTATGGATCCAACAGTGTCATTATTGCATGTGTGTTCTCTTCACAATCCACACATGGATCCACCAATGTCATTGCATGTGTGTTCTTTTTAGTAACAACAACCAGTGTCATTGCATGTGTGTTCTCTTCAGAGACCACACATGGATCCACCAGTGTCATTGCATGTGTGTTCTTTTTACTAACAACAACCAGAGTCATTGAAATGTGTGCTCTCTTCAGAGACCACACATGGATTCACCGGTGTCATTGCATGTATATTCTTTTCACTAACAACAACTGGAGTCATTGCATGTGTGTTCTTTTCACATACAACATATGGATCCACTAGTGTCATTGCATGTGCGCTCTTTTCACAATCCACCCATGGATCCACCAGTGTCATTGCATGTGTGTTCTTTTTAGTAACAACAACCAGAGTCATTGAAATGTGTGTTCTTCTCACATACCACCTATGGATCCACAAGTGTCATTGCATGTGTGTTCATTTCATAATCCACCTATGCATCCACCAGTGTCATTGCATGTGTGTTCTTTTTAGTAACAACAACCAGAGTCATTTTGCATGTGTGTTCTTTTCACATACCACCTATGGATCCACCAGTGTCATTGCATGTGTGTTCTTTTCACTAACAACAACCAGAGTCATTGTATGTGTGTTCTTTTCACATACCACATATGGATCCACCAGTGTCATTGCTGTGTGTTCTCTTCAGAGACCACACATGGATCCACCAGTGTCATTGCATGTGTGTTCTTTTTACTAACAACAACCAGAGTCATTGAAATGTGTGCTCTCTTCAGAGACCACACATAGATCCACCGGTGTCGTTGCATGTATGTTCTTTTCACTAACAACCACTGGAGTCATTGCATGTGTGTTATTTTCACATACCACATATGGATCCACCAGTGTCATTGCATGTGTGCTCTTTTCACAATCCACCCATGGATCCACCAGTGTCATTGCATGTGTGTTCTTTTTAGTAACAACAACCAGAGTCATTGAAATGTGTGTTCTTCTCACATACCACCTATGGATCCACCAGTGTCATTGCATGTGTGTTCATTTCATAATCCACCTATGGATCCACCAGTGTCATTGCATGTGTGTTCTTTTTAGTAACAACAACCAGAGTCATTTTGCATGTGTGTTCTTTTCACATACCACCTATGGATCCACCAGTGTCATTGCATGTGTGTTCTTTTCACTAACAACAAGCACAGTCATTGCATGTGTGTTCTTTTAACATACCACATATGGATCCACCAGTGTCATTGAAATGTGTGTTCTCTACAGAGACCACACATGGATCCACCAGTGTCATTGCATGTGTGTCCTGTTTAGTAATAACAACCAGAGTCATTCAAATGTGTGTTCTTTTCACATACCACCTATGGATCCACCAGTATCATTGCATGTGTGTTCTTTTCACAATCCACCCATGGATCCACCAGTGTCGTTGCATGTGTGTTCTTTTTAGTAACAACAACCAGAGTCATTGAAATGTGTGTTCTTTTCACATACCACCAATGGATCCACCAGTGTCATTGCATGTGCGTTCTTTTCACTAACAAAAACAGAGTCATTGCATGTGTGTTCTTTTCACTAACAACAACCAGTGTCATTGCATGTATGTTCTTTTCACTAACAACAACTACAGTCATTACATGTGTGCTCTTTTCACAATCCACCCATGGATCCACCAGTGTCATTGCATGTGTGTTCTTTTTAGTAACAACAACCAGTGCCATTGCATGTGTGTTCTTTTCACTAACAACAAGTGGAGTCATTACATGTGTGCTCTTTTCACATACCACCTATGGATCCACCAGTGTCATTGCATGTGTGTTCTTTTTACTAACAACAATCAGAGTCATTTCATGGATGTTCTTCTCACATACCACCTATGGATCCAACAGTGTCATTATTGCATGTGTGTTCACTTCACAATCCAAACATGGATCCACCAATGTAATTGCATGTGTGTTCTTTTTCGTAACAACAACCAGTGTCATTGCATAGTGTTCTCTTCAGAGACCACACACGGATCCACCAGTGTCATTGCATGTGTGTTCTTTTTACTAACAACAACCAGAGTCATTGAAATATGTGCTCTCTTCACAGACCACACATGGATCCACCGGTGTCATTGCATGTATGTTCTTTTCACTAACAACAACTGGAGTCATTGCATGTGTGTTATTTTCACATACCACATATGGATCCACTAGTGTCATTGCATGTGCGCTCTTTTCACAATCCACCCATGGATCCACCAGTGTCATTGCATGTGTGTTCTTTTTAGTAACAACAACCAGAGTCATTGAAATGTGTGTTCTTCTCACATACCACCTATGGATCCACAAGTGTCATTGCATGTGTGTTCATTTCATAATCCACCTATGGATCCACCAGTGTCATTGCATGTGTGTTCTTTTTAGTAACAACAACCAGAGTCATTTTGCATGTGTGTTCTTTTCACATACCACCTATCGATCCACCAGTGTCATTGCATGTGTGTTCTTTTCACTAACAACAACCAGAGTAATTGCATGTGTGTTCTTTTCACATACCACATATGGATCCACCAGTGTCATTGCATGTGTGTTCTCTACAGAGACCACACATGGATCCACCAGTGTCATTGCATGTATGTTCTTTTCACTAACAACAACTGGAGTCATTGCATGTGTGCTCTTTTCACAATCCACCCATGGATCCACCAGTGTCATTGCATGTGTGTTCTTTTTAGTAACAACAACCAGAGTCATTGAAATGTGTGTTCTTTTCACATACCACCTATGGATCCACCAGTGTCATTGCATGTGTCTTCTTCTCACTAACAAAAACAGAGTCATTGCATGTGTGTTCTTTTCACTAACAACAACCAGTGTCATTGCATGTATGTTCTTTTCACTAACAACAACTACAGTCATTACATGTGTGCTCTTTTCACAATCCACCCATGGATCCACCAGTGTCATTGCATGTGTGTTCTTTTTAGTAACAACAACCAGTGCCATTGCATGTGTGTTCTTTTCACTAACAACAAGTGGAGTCATTACATGTGTGCTCTTTTCACATACCACCTATGGATCCACCAGTGTCATTGCATGTGTGTTCTTTTTACTAACAACAATCAGAGTCATTTCATGGATGTTCTTCTCACATACCACCTATGGATCCAACAGTGTCATTATTGCATGTGTGTTCACTTCACAATCCAAACATGGATCCACCAATGTAATTGCATGTGTGTTCTTTTTCGTAACAACAACCAGTGTCATTGCATAGTGTTCTCTTCAGAGACCACACACGGATCCACCAGTGTCATTGCATGTGTGTTCTTTTTACTAACAACAACCAGAGTCATTGAAATATGTGCTCTCTTCACAGACCACACATGGATCCACCGGTGTCATTGCATGTATGTTCTTTTCACTAACAACAACTGGAGCCATTGCATGTGTGTTATTTTCACATACCACATATGGATCCACTAGTGTCATTGCATGTGCACTCTTTTCACAATCCACCCATGGATCCACCAGTGTCATTGCATGTGTGTTCTTTTTAGTAACAACAACCAGAGTCATTGAAATGTGTGTTCTTCTCACATACCACCTATAGATCCACAAGTGTCATTGCATGTGTGTTCATTTCATAATCCACCTATGGATCCACCAGTGTCATTGCATGTGTGTTCTTTTTAGTAACAACAACCAGAGTCATTTTGCATGTGTGTTCTTTTCACATACCACCTATCGATCCACCAGTGTCATTGCATGTGTGTTCTTTTCACTAACAACAACCAGAGTAATTGCATGTGTGTTCTTTTCACATACCACATATGGATCCACCAGTGTCATTGCATGTGTGTTCTCTACAGAGACCACACATGGATCCACCAGTGTCATTGCATGTATGTTCTTTTCACTAACAACAACTGGAGTCATTGCATGTGTGCTCTTTTCACAATCCACCCATGGATCCACCAGTGTCATTGCATGTGTGTTCTTTTTAGTAACAACAACCAGAGTCATTGAAATGTGTGTTCTTTTCACATACCACCTATGGATCCACCAGTGTCATTGCATGTGTCTTCTTCTCACTAACAAAAACAGAGTCATTGCATGTGTGTTCTTTTCACTAACAACAACCAGTGTCATTGCATGTATGTTCTTTTCACTAATAACAACTAGAGTCATTGCATGTGTTCTCTTTTCAGAATCCACCCATGGATCCACCAGTGTCATTGCATGTGTGTTCTTTTTAGTAACAACAACCAGTGCCATTGCCTGTGTGTTCTTTTCACTAACAACAAGTGGAGTCATTACATGTGTGCTCTTTTCACATACCACCTATGGATCCACCAGTGTCATTGCATGTGTGTTCTTTTTACTAACAACAATCAGAGTCATTTCATGGATGTTCTTCTCACATACCACCTATGGATCCAACAGTGTCATTATTGCATGTGTGTTCTCTTCACAATCCACACATGGATCCACCAATGTCATTGCATGTGTGTTCTTTTTAGTAACAACAACTAGTGTCATTGCATGTGTGTTCTCTTCAGAGACCACACATGGATCCACCAGTGTCATTGCATGTGTGTTCTTTTTACTAACAACAACCAGCGTCATTGAAATGTGTGCTCTCTTCAGAGACCACACATGGATCCACCGGTGTCATTGCATGTATATTCTTTTCACTAACAACAACTGGAGTCATTGCATGTGTGTTCTTTTCACATACCACATATGGATCCACTAGTGTCATTGCATGTGCGCTCTTTTCACAATCCACCCATGGATCCACCAGTGTCATTGCATGTGTGTTCTTTTTAGTAACAACAACCAGAGTCATTGAAATGTGTGTTCTTCTCACATACCACCTATGGATCCACAAGTGTCATTGCATGTGTGTTCATTTCATAATCCACCTATGGATCCACCAGTGTCATTTCATGTGTGTTCTTTTTAGTAACAACAACCAGAGTCATTTTGCATGTGTGTTCTTTTCACATACCACCTATGGATCCACCAGTGTCATTGCATGTGTGTTCTTTTCACTAACAACAACCAGAGTCATTGTATGTGTGTTCTTTTCACATACCACATATGGATCAGTGTGATTGCATGTGTGTTCTCTTCAGAGACCACACATGGATCCACCAGTGTCATTGCATGTGTGTTCTTTTTACTAACAACAACCAGAGTCATTGAAATGTGTGCTCTCTTCAGAGACCACACATGGATCCACCGGTGTCATTGCATGTATGTTCTTTTCAATAACAACAACTAGAGTCATTGCATGTGTGTTATTTTCACATACCACATATGGATCCACCAGTGTCATTGCATGTGTGCTCTTTTCACAATCCACCCATGGATCCACCAGTGTCATTGCATGTGTGTTCTTTTTAGTAACAACACCCAGAGTCATTGAAATGTGTGTTCTTCTCGCATACCACCTATGGATCCACCAGTGTCATTGCATGTGTGTTCATTTCATAATCCACCTATGGATCCACCAGTGTCATTGCATGTGTGTTCTTTTTAGTAACAACAACCAGAGTCATTTTGCATGTGTTTTCTTTTCACATACCACCTATGGATCCACCAGTGTCATTGCATGTGTGTTCTTTTCACTAACAACAACCACAGTCATTGCATGTGTTTTCTTTTAACATACCACATATGGATCCACCAGTGTCATTGAAATGTGTGTTCTCTACAGAGACCACACATGGATCCACCAGTGTCATTGCATGTGTGTTCTGTTTAGTAACAACAACCAGAGTCATTCAAATGTGTGTTCTTTTCACATACCACATGTGGATCCACCAGTGTCATTGCATGTGTGCTCTTTTCACAATCCACCCATGGATCCACCAGTGTCATTGCATGTGTGTTCTTTTTAGTAACAACACCCAGAGTCATTGAAATGTGTGTTCTTCTCGCATACCACCTATGGATCCACCAGTGTCATTGCATGTGTGTTCATTTCATAATCCACCTATGGATCCACCAGTGTCATTGCATGTGTGTTCTTTTTAGTAACAACAACCAGAGTCATTTTGCATGTGTTTTCTTTTCACATACCACCTATGGATCCACCAGTGTCATTGCATGTGTGTTCTTTTCACTAACAACAACCACAGTCATTGCATGTGTTTTCTTTTAACATACCACATATGGATCCACCAGTGTCATTGAAATGTGTGTTCTCTACAGAGACCACACATGGATCCACCAGTGTCATTGCATGTGTGTTCTGTTTAGAAACAACAACCAGAGTCATTCAAATGTGTGTTCTTTTCACATACCACCTATGGATCCACCAGTATCATTGCATGTGTGTTCTTTTCACAATCCACCCATGGATCCACCAGTGTCATTGCATGTGTGTTCTTTTTAGTAACAACAACCAGAGTCATTGAAATGTGTGTTCTTTTCACATACCACCAATGGATCCACCAGTGTCATTGCATGTGCGTTCTTTTCACTAACAAAAACAGAGTCATTGCATGTGTGTTCTTTTCACTAACAACAACCAGTGTCATTGCATGTATGTTATTTTCACTAACAACAACTACAGTCATTACATGTGTGATCTTTTCATAATCCACCCATGGATCCACCAGTGTCATTGCATCTGTGTTCTTTTTAGTAAAAACAACCAGTGCCATTGCATGTGTGTTCTTTTCACTAACAAGTGGAGTCATTACATGTGTGCTCTTTTCACATACCACCTATGGATCCACCAGTGTCATTGCATGTGTGTTCTTTTTACTAACAACAATCAGAGTCATTTCATGGATGTTCTTCTCACATACCACCTATGGATCCAACAGTGTCATTATTGGATGTGTGTTCTCTTCACAATCCACACATGGATCCACCAATGTAATTGCATGTGTGTTCTTTTTAGTAACAACAACCAGTGTCATTGCATGTGTTTTCTCTTCAGAGACCACACATGGATCCACCAGTGTCATTGAATGTGTGTTCTTTTTACTAACAACAACCAGAGTCATTGAAATGTGTGCTCTCTTCAGAGACCACACATGGATCCACCGGTGTCATTGCATGTATGTTCTTTTCACTAACAACAACTGGAGTCATTGCATGTGTGTTCTTTTCACATACCACATATGGATCCACTAGTGTCATTGCATGTGCGCTCTTTTCACAATCCACCCATGGATCCACCAGTGTCATTGCATGTGTGTTCTTTTTAGTAACAACAACCAGAGTCATTGAAATGTGTGTTCTTCTCACATACCACCTATGGATCCACAAGTGTCATTGCATGTGTGTTCATTTCATAATCCACCTATGGATCCACCAGTGTCATTGCATGTGTGTTCTTTTTAGTAACAACAACCAGAGTCATTTTGCATGTGTGTTCTTTTCACATACCACCTATGGATCCACCAGTGTCATTGTATGTGTGTTCTTTTTAGTAACAACAACCAGAGTGATTGCATGTGTGTTCTTTTCACATACCACATATGGATCCACCAGTGTCATTCCATGTGTGTTCTCTACAGAGACCACACATGGATCCACCAGTGTCATTGCATGTATGTTCTTTTCAGTAACAACAACTGGAGTCATTGCATGTGTGCTCTTTTCACAATCCACCCATGGATCCACCAGTGTCATTGCATGTGTGTTATTTTTAGTAACAACAACCAGTGCCATTGCATGTGTGTTCTTTTCACTAACAACAACTGGAGTCAGTGCATGTGTGCTCTTTTCACATACCACCTATGGATCCACCAGTGTCATTGCATGTGTGTTCTTTCTACTAACAACAACCAGAGTCATTTCATGGTTGTTCTTCTCACATACCACCTATGGATCCACCAGTGTCATTGCATGTGTGTTCTCTTCACAATCCACACATGGATCCACTAGTGTCATTGCATGTGTGTTCTTTTTAGTAACAACAACCAGTGTCATTGCATGTGTGTTCTCTTCAGAGACCACAAATGGATCCACCAGTGTCATTGCATGTGTGTTCTTTTTACTAACAACAACCAGAGTCATTGAAATGTGTGCTCTCTTCAGAGACCACACATGGATCCACCGGTGTCATTGCATGTATGTTCTTTTCACTAACAACAACTGGAGTCATTGCATGTGTGTTCTTTTCACATACCACATATGGATCCACTAGTGTCATTGCATGTGTGTTCTCTTCAGAGACCACCCAGGGACCCACCAGTGTCATTGCATGTGTGTTCTTTTTAGTAACAACAACCAGAGTCATTGAAATGTGTGTTCTTCTCACATACCACCTATGGATCCACCAGTGTCATTGCATGTGTGTTCTCTTCACAATCCACACATGGAGCCACCAGTGTCATTGCATGTGTGTTCTCTTTAGTAACAACAACCAAAGTCATTTTGCATGTGCGTTCTTTTCACATACCACCTATGGATCCATTAGTGTCATTGCATGTGTGTTCTTTTCACATAACAACAACCAGTGTCATTGCATGTATGATCTTTTCACTAACAACAACTAGAGTCACTGCATGTGTGCTCTTTTCACAATCCACCCATGGATCCACCAGTGTCATTGCATGTGTGTTCTTTTTAGTAACAACAACCAGAGTCATTGCATGTGTGTTCTTTTCACATACCACATATGGATCAGTGTCATTGCATGTGTGTTCTCTTCAGAGACCACACATGGATCCACCAGTGTCATTGCATGTGTGTTCTTTTTACTAACAACAACCAGAGTCATTGAAATGTGTGCTCTCTTCAGAGACCACACATGGATCCACCGGTGTCATTGCATGTATGTTCTTTTCAATAACAACAACTAGAGTCATTGCATGTGTGTTATTTTCACATACCACATATGGATCCACCAGTGTCATTGCATGTGTGCTCTTTTCACAATCCACCCATGGATCCACCAGTGTCATTGCATGTGTGTTCTTTTTAGTAACAACACCCAGAGTCATTGAAATGTGTGTTCTTCTCGCATACCACCTATGGATCCACCAGTGTCATTGCATGTGTGTTCATTTCATAATCCACCTATGGATCCACCAGTGTCATTGCATGTGTGTTCTTTTTAGTAACAACAACCAGAGTCATTTTGCATGTGTTTTCTTTTCACATACCACCTATGGATCCACCAGTGTCATTGCATGTGTGTTCTTTTCACTAACAACAACCACAGTCATTGCATGTGTTTTCTTTTAACATACCACATATGGATCCACCAGTGTCATTGAAATGTGTGTTCTCTACAGAGACCACACATGGATCCACCAGTGTCATTGCATGTGTGTTCTGTTTAGTAACAACAACCAGAGTCATTCAAATGTGTGTTCTTTTCACATACCACCTATGGATCCACCAGTATCATTGCATGTGTGTTCTTTTCACAATCCACCCATGGATCCACCAGTGTCATTGCATGTGTGTTCTTTTTAGTAACAACAACCAGAGTCATTGAAATGTGTGTTCTTTTCACATACCACCAATGGATCCACCAGTGTCATTGCATGTGCGTTCTTTTCACTAACAAAAACAGAGTCATTGCATGTGTGTTCTTTTCACTAACAACAACCAGTGTCATTGCATGTATGTTATTTTCACTAACAACAACTACAGTCATTACATGTGTGATCTTTTCATAATCCACCCATGGATCCACCAGTGTCATTGCATGTGTGTTCTTTTTAGTAACAACAACCAGTGCCATTGCATGTGTGTTCTTTTCACTAACAAGTGGAGTCATTACATGTGTGCTCTTTTCACATACCACCTATGGATCCACCAGTGTCATTGCATGTGTGTTCTTTTTACTAACAACAATCAGAGTCATTTCATGGATGTTCTTCTCACATACCACCTATGGATCCAACAGTGTCATTATTGCATGTGTGTTCTCTTCACAATCCACACATGGATCCACCAATGTAATTGCATGTGTGTTCTTTTTAGTAACAACAACCAGTGTCATTGCATGTGTTTTCTCTTCAGAGACCACACATGGATCCACCAGTGTCATTGAATGTGTGTTCTTTTTACTAACAACAACCAGAGTCATTGAAATGTGTGCTCTCTTCAGAGACCACACATGGATCCACCGGTGTCATTGCATGTATGTTCTTTTCACTAACAACAACTGGAGTCATTGCATGTGTGTTCTTTTCACATACCACATATGGATCCACTAGTGTCATTGCATGTGCGCTCTTTTCACAATCCACCCATGGATCCACCAGTGTCATTGCATGTGTGTTCTTTTTAGTAACAACAACCAGAGTCATTGAAATGTGTGTTCTTCTCACATACCACCTATGGATCCACAAGTGTCATTGCATGTGTGTTCATTTCATAATCCACCTATGGATCCACCAGTGTCATTGCATGTGTGTTCTTTTTAGTAACAACAACCAGAGTCATTTTGCATGTGTGTTCTTTTCACATACCACCTATGGATCCACCAGTGTCATTGTATGTGTGTTCTTTTTAGTAACAACAACCAGAGTCATTGCATGTGTGTTCTTTTCACATACCACATATGGATCCACCAGTGTCATTCCATGTGTGTTCTCTACAGAGACCACACATGGATCCACCAGTGTCATTGCATGTATGTTCTTTTCACTAACAACAACTGGAGTCATTGCATGTGTGCTCTTTTCAGAATCCACCCATGGATCCACCAGTGTCATTGCATGTGTGTTATTTTTAGTAACAACAACCAGCGCCATTGCATGTGTGTTCTTTTCACTAACAACAACTGGAGTCAGTGCATGTGTGCTCTTTTCACATACCACCTATGGATCCACCAGTGTCATTGCATGTGTGTTCTTTCTACTAACAACAACCAGAGTCATTTCATGGTTGTTCTTCTCACATACCACCTATGGATCCACCAGTGTCATTGCATGTGTGTTCTCTTCACAATCCACACATGGATCCACTAGTGTCATTGCATGTGTGTTCTTTTTAGTAACAACAACCAGTGTCATTGCATGTGTGTTCTCTTCAGAGACCACAAATGGATCCACCAGTGTCATTGCATGTGTGTTCTTTTTACTAACAACAACCAGAGTCATTGAAATGTGTGCTCTCTTCAGAGACCACACATGGATCCACCGGTGTCATTGCATGTCTGTTCTTTTCACTAACAACAACTGGAGTCATTGCATGTGTGTTCTTTTCACATACCACATATGGATCCACTAGTGTCATTGCATGTGTGTTCTCTTCAGAGACCACCCAGGGACCCACCAGTGTCATTGCATGTGTGTTCTTTTTAGTAACAACAACCAGAGTCATTGAAATGTGTGTTCTTCTCACATACCACCTATGGATCCACCAGTGTCATTGCATGTGTGTTCTCTTCACAATCCACACATGGAGCCACCAGTGTCATTGCATGTGTGTTCTCTTTAGTAACAACAACCAAAGTCATTTTGCATGTGCGTTCTTTTCACATACCACCTATGGATCCATTAGTGTCATTGCATGTGTGTTCTTTTCACATAACAACAACCAGTGTCATTGCATGTATGATCTTTTCACTAACAACAACTAGAGTCACTGCATGTGTGCTCTTTTCACAATCCACCCATGGATCCACCAGTGTCATTGCATGTGTGTTCTTTTTAGTAACAACAACCAGTGCCATTGCATGTGTGTTCTTTTCACTAACAACAAGTGGAATCATTACATGTGTGCTCTTTTCACATACCCCCTATGGGTCCACCAGTTTCATTGCATGTCTGTTCTTTTTACTAACAACAACCAGAGTCATTTCATGGATGTTCTTCTCTCATACCACCTATGGATCCAACAGTGTCATTATTGCATGTGTGTTCTCTTCACAATCCACACATGGATCCACCAATGTCATTGCATGTGTGTTCTTTTTAGTAACAACAACCAGTGGCATTGCATGTGTGTTCTCTTCAGAGACCACACATGGATCACCAGTGTCATTGCATGTGTGTTCTTTTTACTAACAACAACCAGAGTCATTGAAATGTGTGGTCTCTTCAGAGACCACACATGGATCAACCGGTGTCATTTCATGTATGTTCTTTTCACTAACAACAACTGGAGTCATTGCATGTGTGTTCTTTTCACATACCACATATGGATCCACCAGTGTCATTTCATGTGCGCTCTTTTCACAATCCACCCATGGATCCACCAGTGTCATTGCATGTGTGTTCTTTTTAGTTACAACAACTAGAGTCATTGAAATGTGTGTTCTTCTCACATACCACCTATGGATCCACAAGTGTCATTGCATGTGTGTTCATTTCATAATCCACCTATGGATCCACCAGTGTCATTGCATGTGTGTTCTTTTTAGTAACAAAAACCAGAGTCATTTTGCATGTGCGTTCTTTTCACATACCACCTATGGATCCACCAGTGTCATTGCATGTGTGTTCTTTTCACTAACAACAACCAGAGTCATTGCATGTGTGTTCTTTTCACATACCACACATGGATCCACCAGTGTCATTGCGTGTATGTTCTTTTCACTAACAACCACTGGAGTCATTGCATGTGTGCTCTTTTAACAATCCACCCATGGATCCACCAGTGGTATTGCATGTGTGTTCTTTTTAGTAACAACAACCAGAGTCATTGAAATGTGTGTTCTTCTCACATACCACCTATGGATCCACAAGTGTTATTGCATGTGTGTTCATTTCATAATCCACCTATGGATCCACAAGTGTCATTGCATGTGTGTTCTTTTTAGTAACAAAAACCAGAGTCATTTTGCATGTGTGTTCTTTTCACATACCACCTATGGATCCACCAGTGTCATTGCATGTGTGTTCTTTTCACTAACAACAACCAGAGTCATTGCATGTGTGTTCTTTTCACATACCACATATGGATCCACCAGTGTCATTGCATGTGTGTTATCTACAGAGACCACACATGGATCCACCAGTGTCATTGCATGTATGTTCTTTTCACTAACAAAAACTGGAGTCATTGCATTTGTGCTCTTTTCACAATCCACCCATGGATCCACCAGTGTCATTGCATGTGTGTTATTTTTAGTAACAACAACAAGTGCCATTGCATGTGTGTTCTTTTCACTAACAACAACTGGAGTCATTGCATGTGTGCTCTTTTCACATACCACCTATGGATCCACCAGTGTCATTGCATGTGTGTTCTTTTAACTAACAACAACCAGAGTCATTTCATTGTTGTTCTTCTCACATACCACCTATGGATCCACCAGTGTCATTGCATGTGTGTTCTCTTCACAATCCACACATGGAGCCACCAGTGTCATTGCATGTGTGTTCTTTTTAGTAACAACAACCAGTGTCATTGCATGTGTGTTCTCTTCAGAGACCACACATGGATCCACCAGTGTCATTGCATGTGTGTTCTTTTTACTAACAACAACCAGAGTCTTTGAAATGTGTGCTGTCTTTAGAGACCACACATGGATCCACCGGTGTCATTGCATGTATGTTGTTTTCACTAACCACAACTGGAGTCATTCCATGTGTGTTCTTTTCACATACCACATATGGATCCACTAGTGTCATTGCATGTGTGTTCTCTTCAGAGACCACCCATGGACCCACCAGTGTCATTGCATGTGTGTTCTTTTTAGTAACAACAACCAGAGTCATTGAATTGTGTGTTCTTCTCACATACCACCTATGGATCCACCAGTGTCATTGCATGTGTTTTCATTTCATAATCCACCTATGGATCCACCAGTGTCATTGCATGTGTGTTCTTTTTAGTAACAACAACCAGAGTCATTTTGCATGTGCGTTCTTTTCACATACCACCTATGGATCCACCAGTGTCATTGCATGTGTGTTCTTTTCACATACCACATATGGATCCACCAGTGTCATTGCATGTGTGCTCTTTTCACAATCCACCCATGGATCCACCAGTGTCATTGCATGTGTGTTCTTTTTAGTAACAACAAACAGAGTCATTGAAATTAGTGTTCTTCTCACATACCACCTTTGGATCCACCAGTGTGATTGCATGTGTGTTCATTTCATAATCCACCTATGGATACACTAGTGTCATTGCATGTGTGTTCTTTTTAGTAACAACAACCAGAGTCATTGAAATGTGTGCTCTCTTTAGAGACCACACATGGATCCACCAGTGTCATTGCATGTATGTTCTTTTCACTAACAACAACTGGAGTCATTGCATGTGTGTTATTTTCACATACCACATATGGATCCACTAGTGTCATTTCATGTGTGCTCTTTTGACAATCCACCCATGGATCCACCAGTGTCATTGCATGTGTGTTCTTTTTAGTAACAACAAACAGAGTCATTGAAATGTGTGGTCTTGTCACATACCACCTATGGATCCACCAGTGTGATTGCATGTGTGTTCATTTCATAATCCACCAATGGATCCACTAGTGTCATTGCATGTGTGTTCTTTTTAGTAACAACAACCAGAGTCATTTTGCATGTGTGTTCTTTTCACATACAACATATGGATCCACCAGTGTCGTTGCATGTATGTTCTTTTCACAATCCACCCATGGATCCACCGGTGTCATTGCATGTGTGTTCTTTTCACTAACAACAACTGGAGTCATTGCATGTGTGTTCTTTTCACATACCACATATGGATCCACCAGTGTCATTGCATGTGTGCTCTTTTCACAATCCACCCATGGATCCACCAGTGTCATTGCATGTGTGTTCTTTTTAGTAACAACAACCAGAGTCATTGAAATGTGTGTTCTTTTCACATACCACCTATGGATCCACCAGTGTCATTGCATGTGTGTTCTTTTCACTAACAACAACTAGAGTCGTTGTATGTGTGTTCTTTTCACATACCACATATGGATCCACCAGTGTCATTGAAATGTGTGTTCTCTACAGATACCACCTATGGATCCACTAGTGTTATTGCATGTGTGTTCTTTTTAGTAACAACAACCAGAGTCATTTTGCATGTGTGTTATTTTCACATACCACCTATGCACTAGTGTCATTGCATGTGTGTTCTTTTCAGTAACAACAACCAGAGTCATTGCATGTGTGTTCTTTTCACATACCACATATGGATCCACCAGTGTGATTGAAATGTGTGTTCTCTACAGAGACCACACATGGATCCACCAGTGTCATTGCATGTGGGTTCTTGTTAGTAACAACAACCAGAGTCATTGAAATGTGTGTTCTTTTCACATACCACCTATGGATCCACAAGTGTCATTGCATGTGTGTTCTTTTTAGTAACAATAACCAGTGCCATTGCATGTGTGCTCTTTTCACTAACAACAACTGGAGTCATTGCATGTGTGCTCTTTTCACATACCACCTATGGACCCACCAGTGTAATTGCATGTGTGTTCTTTTTATTAACAACAACCAAAGTCATTTCATGGTTGTTCTTCTCACATACCACCTATGGATCCACCAGTGTTATTACATGTGTGTTCTTTTCACAATCCACACATGGATCCACCAATGTCATTGAATGTGTGTTCCTTTCACTAACAACAACCAGTATCATTGCATGTGTGTTCTCTTCAGAGACCACACATGGATCCACCAGTGTCATTGCATGTGTGTTCTTTTTACTAACAACAACCAGAGTCATTGAAATGTGTGCTCTCTTCAGAGACCACACATGGATCCACCGGTGACATTGCATGTATGTTCTTTTCACTAACAACAACTGGAGTCATTGCATGTGTGTTCTTTTCACATACCACATATGGATCCACCAGTGTCATTGCATGTGTGCTCTTTTCACAATCCACCCATGGATCCACCAGTGTCATTGCATGTGTGTTCTTTTTAGTAACAACAACCAGAGTCATTGAAATGTGTGTTCTTCTCACATACCACCTATGGATCCACCAGTGTCATTGCATGTGTGTTCATTTCATAATCCACCTATGGATCCACCAGTGTCATTGCATGTGTGTTCTTTTTAGTAAGAACAACCAGAGTCATTTTGCATGTGTGTTCTTTTCACATGCGACCTATGGATCCACCAGTGTCATTGCATGTGTGTTCTTTTCACTAACAACAACCAGAGTCATTGCATGTGTGTTCTTTTTGTTGGGTCCGCAACATAGAAAACAAAAAATTTCCTACGGTGTGAACTACACGCCAAGATCTATCTACTAGGTACAAAGCAACGGGTGGACATACATCCAACGAGAACTTACCCTCGTAGACAACAAGCTTTGTTAACGAGTAGGAACTCGTGGTTGATGTAGTCGTACACTTGCCGATCTCAAGATCGTGATGAAGTCCAGCAGGTCCGGCTCCAGCACGTCCATCAGATCCAGCTCCAGCACCACCAAGTCCAGCATCGCAAAGCAGCGATGCATCCGTGATCGCACACACGTCCGGTACCCCGACAACCTCCGTCCCTCGCTCCAGCAAAGCAGCGGAAGCAGCAACTCCTTTCCAGATAAATCCACCGGGAACATGTATCTCGCTAATCCGAGACCATGGTGGAATAATACTAGAGGGGGAGAGAGATCCTTCACAAGGAGGTGTGTGTGAGAAGTGAGGAGGGGGTGGCCTTTTATAGGAGGAGGGGGTGCCCCTCCTTCATGGCCGGCGCATGGAGGAGGTGACTCTTCACCTCCTCCATTCATGTGGTGGTAACTCCCTCCACATAAATTTGCCCCTTCACATTCTCTTTTAAAGTCTCCACTTTAAATGCATTAAATTTCTCCAAATTTAATGCTCTCTCATTTAATAAAACTCTTTTATTATTATTTTTTATTCAGAATTTTGTTAATTACTTTAATTAACAAACATTCACATAAAACCCCCTGCAACATTTCAATATTACATGCAGAACCAATTTCAGCAATTTCACCCGAAACAGTTTCGGTGTCTATTGAAATAATTCCAGCGCTTTCTTAAATCTTTATCTGAAACATATTTGCTCCAAATGGTGTCGGTATCCCTTAAGTGTGTCACCCTACGGTTCGCGAATAATGCAGACATGATCGAGACCCCTCTCCGATCAATAATCAGCAGCGGGACCTGGAGATCCATACTAACTCCTACACATTCAACGATGACTTCTGTGATCGTGAGAACCTTTAACGCTAGTAACTAAATCCCTTTGTCCCGCGATATATTACATGTCCGAGATTTGATCATCGGTATCTCCATACCTAGTTTGATCTTGTTACCGACATGCACTCTTTTCTCGTTCCCGTGATATAACATTCTAGTGATCACATCACTTGCTTGCAAGCTATTTCAATGTGATATCACCGAGTGGGCCCAGAGTATATCTATCCGTCATCGGGATGGACAAATCCCACTCTTGATCCATGAGCCTCAACATAACACCTTTGTAGCACTGAACCCACCTTTATAGTCACCCTGTTATGGTGTGACGTTTGATGTTATCAAGATACTCTTCCGGTGTTAGCAATTAACATGATCTCATGGTCTAAGGATAAATATTACTTCGTATGATGTTATAGCAATATAAACATAATGACTTTGATCGTAATGCTATACTTTGGATGAATGTTCATCACATCATTCCACCAATGGTGTGACCTTGTTATTAACAACATCTATTGTCCATGATCAGGAAACCTTGATCATCTTGTTAATCAACAAGCTAGTCTATAAGATAGGCATAACTAGGAACCCTTTTTGTTTATTAAACACGCATGTATTGATGTTTCCGATCAATACAATTCTAGCATGTAAAATAAACATTTATCATAAACATGGAATAAGATAATAACCACTTCATTATTGCCTCTCGGGCATATTCCCTTCAGTCTCCCACTTGCACTAGAGTCAATAATCTAGTTTGAAAAACTTTGCGTATTGAACACCTATGGCTTTCTGGTGTTGCATATACGCAATTGCTAGTGGTTAACATAATCTCCGGATCTGGCAGTTTCAGGTCCGTGTGTATTTGCATGTCTCTGCGTCTCTACGCATCACTCATTCTCCAATGAGATGGCATTGTATAAATTTGGTCCTCTGGTGAGACCTTTAGTTCGTTCGGGTTAAAATATGTTGATATTATTGTCACACAATATATCTTCATAGTATTAGCCCACTTTGAACCACACCTAGTTTGATAACAAACTACTTAACACAAATGCCCTCCTATGCTGCTACTATAGCAGTCATATACTTAGCCTTTTGTTGTAGTATCCGTGACAATATCTCAACTTTGGAACTCATCCAAATCCATCATGGAACATCCTTTCCATTATATTGTGCCACCCATAGTCTAAATTGAGATAAATTTAATTTGTATCTTGTGACAAAACTAGTATCAATGTAACACTTTACAATGAACTACCTTTAACTATTTGTCACTTATACATGATATATTCTTAGTTCTTCCAAAGCTCAAAAGAATATCTTTACTATTGTCCAATGATCATCTTATGAATCATTCTGGTATATGCTCATAACATTTAGAGCATAGGACATTCTGGATATATACATATCGTGGTATAATCGATCAAAATTTTCATGTGATTTTACTCACCAAGTGTTGAAACACTTGAATTTTGATACAATCCTTTCCATGCAGCAAGAACCTTTCTTGTTGTTTCCATATTGAACCCTTTCAATATCTCATATTGAACCCTTTCAATATCTTATATATGTATGTCTGGCACAACCATATTAGCGCCTTAATCTATCCATATAGATATTGATGCCTAATATTCTGGGTTTGCCCAAGTCTTTCATCGAAATATTATTTTAATGAAACCCTTAACTTGTGTCAATTCAAGATACATCATTTCCAATCAACAATATGTCCTCTACATAATGTATTAGAAATATGTCTCAGCGCTCCCACTTAATTTCTTGCAAATGCAAGCATCTTCATCATCTCCGATGAATTTAAACTCTTTTAACAGTTTCATCATGGTGAAGATTCCAACTCCGCTATGCTTACTTCAACTATTGAAGTTTACATGCCCTTTTAGCACCCTTTGAATTAACAAAACCCTTCGGACCATGTCAAGTAATGTCCTAGGTTACCGTTCTATTAGAAGAACCTTGTTTTGTTTATTCAACTACCATATACCAAATTATATGTAGTGGTTGCTACATTAATCCGTCAAGACTATATATCGCTATGAAAGATCAAATCTTGTCATAGTCAACTCCTTGAACATTGTCGTAAACTTCTTTCCGACATGTCGACTATTTCATAGATGTTAAACATCCATGTCTTATTTCTTTATAGATCCAAACACGACTGATAGGCTTCACGCCTTTCTGGTGGGTCTTCCAAGTTCAGAAACTTGTTTTCTCGTGTATGGATACTATCACAGATTCTATGACTTCTAGTCATTTTATGGAGTCAGGGCCCATCATCGCTTCTTTGCATGTAGTCGGTTCATCATTGTCAAAACAATAACGACTTGCTTATCAAATCTTACTATTTGATTCTTACCGACCCACACGGTTCTATAGGAACTCTAATCTCCGAGATCACACCTTTTGTAATCACGAGAGCCATGAGCATTATGGCCGCCACCGGGACACTTTCCGGTGCTACGCTACTTAGCACATATAGCTAAGGTTCAACAACCTTATCAAAGTTCTATTGTCCTCCCACTTAACTTTTCACGAAAAATTCCTTCTCAAGAAATTTGACGTTCCAAGTAACAAACTCTTTTGTCCTTGGTGTTATGGAGAAATTCCCAACAAATTCTTTGGGATAACCTACAAAGACGTGCTTATCCGACTTTCGTTGTAAACATTTTACTTATGCATAGCATACCAAAATTTAAGAAAAGACAATTCGGGTTTTATCCCAAACCATAACTCATATGGTGTCATTTCAACGGATCACGATGGTGCTCTTTTCAGTGTAAAAGCGGTAGTCTCTAAAGCTTCAATCTTTAAAACATAATGGCAGTTTTATAAATGACACCTTTGATCTTACCATGTCAAACATGGTTTGATTTCATCTCTCGAATATGCCATACTCCTATGGTTTATCGGGGAACACAAATCATGGAACAATTCCTCAAGTCTTAGGTGTTTTTGCTAAACATGTAACTCAAATATCTTCCTTTATGATCGAATCATAAACTCTTTATTTTCTTGTTACAATGATTTTTCACTTCATCTTGAAAGTCTTTGAACAACTTTCAAATGTTTCATACTTCTTCCTTATTAAGTAAATATACAGATATATTCACTCAAATTCTTGAAGAAAGCATATGAAGCAAAAAGATCCATCGCATATGGCTACACATAATGGACTTATGCACATCAGCATGCACAATTTCCAATAAGCTAGTCATTCGTTCCACTTTGGCCTATGAACGGAGTTTCAATTATCTCGAGGAAAGTCTCACATGCGTCAATTGATCAAAATCAAGGACTCCAAAATTCCATCAACATGGAGTTTCTTCATGTTTTCTTTCAAATATAATTCAAACAGCGATGTCACTTCATAAGTGATCTTTCAATCATTTGTCTTGCGACATTTTAGCAATAGTGTTTATGGATGTGATTTCTCCAACTAGACTTGTAAAAGTTCATCCATCCTTTATGGAATACGGTAATTATTTGAACAGCCATTGTTCTCATAATACCGGAACAAAATAACAATTATTTAAACAAATCTTGAAGGCTTGGTTTGATGACAACGAAAAACACAATAACACTTTATTTGTTTTCGATGAACATCATCACTCATTCTCTTGCTGGTTACTTAGGCCATTGTAGTTCATGAATTGCGTTGTCCTATATGACACTTCATACCAACCAATTCGGTATCCAATTGTCACATCCCAAGATTTTTGAAATCTTGTAATGTGAAAAATAAGTAAACAAAATAATTTTTTGTTGAAAATCAGGATGAAAAGAAACTTTTGTTTCTAAAAGGAAACTTAAAATCCCATCTTGAACAAACTTTGGCTAAAGTTTGAATTCAACAAAAATCCAAATCAAGGGAAATGCATTCCTCAATGAATGTATCTGGAAATTTGAACACTTGGAAAATAAATCCAAATCCCTAACCCTAATGGAAGGAAATCATTTTCCAAAGTGGAGAAGGGAGGGGTTATCCTGCCCGTTGGATCACATGGGATCAACGGTTGGTGGAGACGATCCGCGTGACATCTGTGTCAGCCAATAAGGGCATAGCACCCAGAGTGAGCACATGTTTGGGATCTCCGCACGTTTGGGATTTTGTGAGATTTGTGACAGAGAGAGAGGGAAAATCTCTTTTCACAATCCGCTTATGGATCCACCAGTACCATTCAAATGTCATTGCATTTGTGCTCTTTTCACAATCCACCTATGGATCCACCAGTGTCATTGCATGTGTGTTCTTTTTACTAACAAAAACCAGAGTCATTGAAATGTGTGCTCTCTTCAAAGACCACACATGGATCCACCGGTGTCATTGCATGTATGTTCTTTTCACTAACAACAACTGGAGTCATTACATGTGTGTTCTTTTCACATACCACATATGGATCCACCAGTGTCATTGCATGTGTGTTCTCTTCAAAGACCACCCATGGATCCACCAGTGTCATTGCATGTGTGTTCATTTTAGTAACAACAACCATAGTCATTGAAATGTGTGTTCTTCTCACATACCACCTATGGATCCACCAGTGTAATTGCATGTGTGCTCTTTTCACAATCCACCTATGGATCCACCAGTGTCATTGCATGTGTGTTCTTTTTACTAACAACAAGTCATTTTGCATGTGTGTTCTTTTCACATACCACCTATGGATCCATCGGTGTCATTGCATGTCTGTTCTTTTCACTAACAGCAACTGGAGTCATTGCATGTGTGTTCTTTTCACATACCACATATGGATCCACCAGTGTGATTGACATGTGTGTTCTCTACAGAGACCACACATGGATCCACCAGTGTCATTGCATGTGTGTTCTTTTTAGTAACAACAACCAGAGTCATTTTGCATGTGTGTTCTTTTCACATACCACCTATGGATCCACCAGTGTCATATCATGTGTGTTCTTTTCACTAACAACAACCAGAGTCATTGCATGTGTGTTCTTTTAACATACCACATATGGATCCACCAGTGTCATTGCATGTGTGTTCTCTTCAGAGACCACACATGGATCCACCAGTGTCATTGCATGTGTGTTTTTTTACTAACAACAACCAGAGTCATTGAAATGTGTGCTCTCTTTAGAGACCACACATGGATCCACCGGTGTCATTGCATGTATGTTCTTTTCACTAACAACAACTAGAGTCATTGCATGTGTATTCTTTTCACATACCACATATGGATCCACCAGTGTCATTACATGTGTGCTCTTTTCACAATCCGCCCATGGATCCACCAGTGTCATTGCATGTGTGTTCTTTTTAGTAACAACAACCAGTGCCATTGCATGTGTGCTCTTTTCACTAACAACAAGTGGAGTCATTACATGTGTGCTCTTTTCACATACCACCTATGGATCCACCAGTGTCATTGCATGTGTGTTCTTTTTACTAACAACAATCAGAGTCATTTCATGGATGTTCTTCTCACATACCACCTATGGATCCAACAGTGTCATTATTGCATGTGTGTTCACTTCACAATCCAAACATGGATCCACCAATGTAATTGCATGTGTGTTCTTTTTAGTAACAACAACCAGTGTCATTGCATAGTGTTCTCTTCAGAGACCACACACGGATCCACCAGTGTCATTGCATGTGTGTTCTTTTTACTAACAACAACCAGAGTCATTGAAATATGTGCTCTCTTCACAGACCACACATGGATCCACCGGTGTCATTGCATGTATGTTCTTTTCACTAACAACAACTGGAGTCATTGCATGTGTGTTATTTTCACATACCACATATGGATCCACTAGTGTCATTGCATGTGCGCTCTTTTCACAATCCACCCATGGATCCACCAGTGTCATTGCATGTGTGTTCTTTTTAGTAACAACAACCAGAGTCATTGAAATGTGTGTTCTTCTCACATACCACCTATGGATCCACAAGTGTCATTGCATGTGTGTTCATTTCATAATCCACCTATGGATCCACCAGTGTCATTGCATGTGTGTTCTTTTTAGTAACAACAACCAGAGTCATTTTGCATGTGTGTTCTTTTCACATACCACCTATCGATCCACCAGTGTCATTGCATGTGTGTTCTTTTCACTAACAACAACCAGAGTAATTGCATGTGTGTTCTTTTCACATACCACATATGGATCCACCAGTGTCATTGCATGTGTGTTCTCTACAGAGACCACACATGGATCCACCAGTGTCATTGCATGTATGTTCTTTTCACTAACAACAACTGGAGTCATTGCATGTGTGCTCTTTTCACAATCCACCCATGGATCCACCAGTGTCATTGCATGTGTGTTCTTTTTAGTAACAACAACCAGAGTCATTGAAATGTGTGTTCTTTTCACATACCACCTATGGATCCACCAGTGTAATTGCATGTGTGTTCTTTTCACTAACAACAACCAGTGTCATTGCATGTATGTTCTTTTCACTAATAACAACTAGAGTCATTGCATGTGTGCTCTTTTCACAATCCACCCATGGATCCACCAGTGTCATTGCATGTGTGTTCTTTTTAGTAACAACAACCAGTGCCATTGCCTGTGTTCTTTTCACTAACAACAAGTGGAGTCATTACATGTGTGCTCTTTTCACATACCACCTATGGATCCACCAGTGTCATTGCATGTGTGTTCTTTTTACTAACAACAATCAGAGTCATTTCATGGATGTTCTTCTCACATACCACCTATGGATCCAACAGTGTCATTATTGCATGTGTGTTCTCTTCACAATCCACACATGGATCCACCAATGTCATTGCATGTGTGTTCTTTTTAGTAACAACAACCAGTGTCATTGCATGTGTGTTCTCTTCAGAGACCACACATGGATCCACCAGTGTCATTGCATGTGTGTTCTTTTTACTAACAACAACCAGAGTCATTGAAATGTGTGCTCTCTTCAGAGACCACACATGGATCCACCGGTGTCATTGCATGTATATTCTTTTCACTAACAACAACTGGAGTCATTGCATGTGTGTTCTTTTCACATACCACATATGGATCCACTAGTGTCATTGCATGTGCGCTCTTTTCACAATACACCCATGGATCCACCAGTGTCATTGCATGTGTGTTCTTTTTAGTAACAACAACCAGAGTCATTGAAATGTGTGTTCTTCTCACATACCACCTATGGATCCACAAGTGTCATTGCATGTGTGTTCATTTCATAATCCACCTATGGATCCACCAGTGTCATTTCATGTGTGTTCTTTTTAGTAACAACAACCAGAGTCATTTTGCATGTGTGTTCTTTTCACATACCACCTATGGATCCACCAGTGTCATTGCATGTGTGTTCTTTTCACTAACAACAACCAGAGTCATTGTATGTGTGTTCTTTTCACATACCACATATGGATCAGTGTCATTGCATGTGTGTTCTCTTCAGAGACCACACATGGATCCACCAGTGTCATTGCATGTGTGTTCTTTTTACTAACAACAACCAGAGTCATTGAAATGTGTGCTCTCTTCAGAGACCACACATGGATCCACCGGTGTCATTGCATGTATGTTCTTTTCACTAAGAACAACTAGAGTCATTGCATGTGTGTTATTTTCACATACCACATATGGATCCACCAGTGTCATTGCATGTGTGCTCTTTTCACAATCCACCCATGGATCCACCAGTGTCATTGCATGTGTGTTCTTTTTAGTAACAACAACCAGAGTCATTGAAATGTGTGTTCTTCTCGCATACCACCTATGGATCCACCAGTGTCATTGCATGTGTGTTCATTTCATAATCCACCTATGGATCCACCAGTGTCATTGCATGTGTGTTCTTTTTAGTAACAACAACCAGAGTCATTTTGCATGTGTTTTCTTTTCACATACCACCTATGGATCCACCAGTGTCATTGCATGTGTGTTCTTTTCACTAACAACAACCACAGTCATTGCATGTGTGTTCTTTTAACATACCACATATGGATCCACCAGTGTCATTGAAATGTGTGTTCTCTACATAGACCACACATGGATCCACCAGTGTCATTGCATGTGTGTTCTGTTTAGTAACAACAACCAGAGTCATTCAAATGTGTGTTCTTTTCACATACCACCTATGGATCCACCAGTATCATTGCATGTGTGTTCTTTTCACAATCCACCCATGGATCCACCAGTGTCATTGCATGTGTGTTCTTTTTAGTAACAACAACCAGAGTCATTGAAATGTGTGTTCTTTTCACATACCACCAATGGATCCACCAGTGTCATTGCATGTGCGTTCTTTTCACTAACAAAAACAGAGTCATTGCATGTGTGTTCTTTTCACTAACAACAACCAGTGTCATTGCATGTATGTTATTTTCACTAACAACAACTACAGTCATTACATGTGTGCTCTTTTCACAATCCACCCATGGATCCACCAGTGTCATTGCATGTGTGTTCTTTTTAATAACAACAACCAGTGCCATTGCATGTGTGTTCTTTTCACTAACAACAAGTGGAGTCATTACATGTGTGCTCTTTTCACATACCACCTATGGATCCACCAGTGTCATTGCATGTGTGTTCTTTTTACTAACAACAATCAGAGTCATTTCATGGATGTTCTTCTCACATACCACCTATGGATCCAACAGTGTCATTATTGCATGTGTGTTCTCTTCACAATCCACACATGGATCCACCAATGTAATTGCATGTGTGTTCTTTTTAGTAACAACAACCAGTGTCATTGCATGTGTTTTCTCTTCAGAGACCACACATGGATCCACCAGTGTCATTGAATGTGTGTTCTTTTTACTAACAACAACCAGAGTCATTTAAATGTGTGCTCTCTTCAGAGACCACACATGGATCCACCGGTGTCATTGCATGTATGTTCTTTTCACTAACAACAACTGGAGTCATTGCATGTGTGTTCTTTTCACATACCACATATGGATCCACTAGTGTCATTGCATGTGCGCTCTTTTCACAATCCACCCATGGATCCACCAGTGTCATTGCATGTGTGGTCTTTTTAGTAACAACAACCAGAGTCATTGAAATGTGTGTTCTTCTCACATACCACCTATGGATCCACAAGTGTCATTGCATGTGTGTTCATTTCATAATCCACCTATGGATCCACCAGTGTCATTGCATGTGTGTTCTTTTTAGTAACAACAACCAGAGTCATTTTGCATGTGTGTTCTTTTCACATACCACCTATGGATCCACCAGTGTCATTGCATGTGTGTTCTTTTCAGTAACAACAACCAGAGTCATTGCATGTGTGTTCTTTTCACATACCACATATGGATCCACCAGTGTCATTGCATGTGTGTTCTCTACAGAGACCACACATGGATCCACCAGTGTCATTGCATGTATGTTCTTTTCACTAACAACAACTGGAGTCATTGCATGTGTGCTCTTTTCACAATCCACCCATGGATCCACCAGTGCCATTGCATGTGTTTTATTTTTAGTAACAACAACCAGTGCCATTGCATGTGTGTTCTTTTCACTAACAACAACTGGAGTTAGTGCATGTGTGCTCTTTTCACATACCACCTATGGATCCACCAGTGTCATTGCATGTGTGTTCTTTCTACTAACAACAACCAGAGTCATTTCATGGTTGTTCTTCTCACATACCACCTATGGATCCACCAGTGTCATTGCATGTGTGTTCTCTTCACAATCCACACATGGATCCACTAGTGTCATTGCATGTGTGTTCTTTTTAGTAACAACAACCAGTGTCATTGCATGTGTGTTCTCTTCAGAGACCACAAATGGATCCACCAGTGTCATTGCATGTGTGTTCTTTTTACTAACAACAACCAGAGTCATTGAAATGTGTGCTCTCTTCAGAGACCACACATGGATCCACCGGTGTCATTGCATGTATGTTATTTTCACTAACAACAACTGGAGTCATTGCATGTGTGTTCTTTTCACATAACACATATGGATCCACTAGTGTCATTGCATGTGTGTTCTCTTCAGAGACCACCCAGGGACCCACCAGTGTCATTGCATGTGTGTTCTTTTTAGTAACAACAACCAGAGTCATTGAAATGTGTGTTCTTATCACATACCACCTATGGATCCACCAGAGTCATTGCATGTGTGTTCTCTTCACAATCCACACATGGAGCCACCAGTGTCATTGCATGTGTGTTCTCTTTAGTAACAACAACCAGAGTCATTTTGCATGTGCGTTCTTTTGACATACCACCTATGGATCCACTAGTGTCATTGCATGTGTGTTCTTTTCACTAACAACAACCAGTGTCATTGCATGTATGATATTTTCACTAACAATAACTAGAGTCACTGCATGTGTGCTCTTTTCACAATCCACCCATGGATCCACCAGTGTCATTGCATGTGTGTTCTTTTTAGTAACAACAACCAGTGCCATTGCATGTGTGTTCTTTTCACTAACAACAAGTGGAGTCATTACATGTGTGCTCTTTTCACATACCCCCTATGGGTCCACCAGTTTCATTGCATGTCTGTTCTTTTTACTAACAACAACCAGAGTCATTTCATGGATGTTCTTCTCTCATACCACCTATGGATCCAACAGTGTCATTATTGCATGTGTGTTCTCTTCACAATCCACACATGGATCCACCAATGTCATTGCATGTGTGTTCTTTTTAGTAACAACAACCAGTGGCATTGCATGTGTGTTCTCTTCAGAGACCACACATGGATCACCAGTGTCATTGCATGTGTGTTCTTTTTAGTAACAACAACCAGAGTCATTTTGCATGTGTGTTATTTTCACATACCACCTATGCACTAGTGTCATTGCATGTGTGTTCTTTTCAGTAACAACAACCAGAGTCATTGCATGTGTGTTCTTTTCACATACCACATATGGATCCACCAGTGTGATTGAAATGTGTGTTCTCTACAGAGACCACACATGGATCCACCAGTGTCATTGCATGTGGGTTCTTGTTAGTAACAACAACCAGAGTCATTGAAATGTGTGTTCTTTTCACATACCACCTATGGATCCACAAGTGTCATTGCATGTGTGTTCTTTTTAGTAACAATAACCAGTGCCATTGCATGTGTGCTCTTTTCACTAACAACAACTGGAGTCATTGCATGTGTTCTCTTTTCACATACCACCTATGGACCCACCAGTGTAATTGCATGTGTGTTCTTTTCACTAACAACAACTGGAGTCATTGCACGTGTGTTCTTTTCACATACCACATATGGATCCACCAGTGTCATTTCGTGTGCGCTCTTTTCACAATCCACCCATGGATCCACCAGTGTCATTGCATGTGTGTTCTTTTTAGTAACAACTAGAGTCATTGAAATGTGTGTTCTTCTCACATACCACCTATGGATCCACAAGTGTCATTGCATGTGTGTTCATTTCATAATCCACCTATGGATCCACCAATGTCATTGCATGTGTGTTCTTTTTAGTAACAAAAACCAGAGTCATTTTGCATGTGCGTTCTTTTCACATACCACCTATGGATCCACCAGTGTCATTGCATGTGTGTTCTTTTCACTAACAACAACCAGAGTCATTGCATGTGTGTTCTTTTCACATACCACACATGGATCCACCAGTGTCATTGCATGTATGTTCTTTTCACTAACAACAACTGGAGTCATTGCATGTGTGCTCTTTTCACAATACACCCATGGATCCACCGGTGGTATTGCATGTGTGTTCTTTTTAGTAACAACAACCAGAGTCATTGAAATGTGTGTTCTTCTCACATACCACCTATGGATCCACAAGTGTTATTGCATGTGTGTTCATTTCATAATCCACCTATGGATCCACCAGTGTCATTGCATGTGTGTTCTTTTTAGTAACAAAAACCAGAGTCATTTTGCATGTGTGTTCTTTTCACATACCACCTATGGATCCACCAGTGTCATTGCATGTGTGTTCTTTTAACTAACAACAACCAGAGTCATTTCATTGTTGTTCTTCTCACATACCACCTATGGATCCACCAGTGTCATTGCATGTGTGTTCTCTTCACAATCCACACATGGAGCCACCAGTGTCATTGCATGTGTGTTCTTTTTAGTAACAACAACCAGTGTCATTGCATGTGTGTTCTCTTCAGAGAGCACACATGGATCCACCAGTGTCATTGCATGTGTGTTCTTTTTACTAACAACAACCAGAGTCTTTGAAATGTGTGCTGTCTTTAGAGACCACACATGGATCAACCGGTGTCATTGCATGTATGTTGTTTTCACTAACCACAACAGGAGTCATTCCATGTGTGTTCTTTTCACATAACACATATGGATCCACTAGTGTCATTGCATGTGTGTTCTCTTCAGAGACCACCCATGGACCCACCAGTGTCATTGCATGTGTGTTCTTTTTAGTAACAACAACCAGAGTCATTGAATTGTGTGTTCTTCTCACATACCACCTATGGATCCACCAGTGTCATTGCATGTGTGTTCATTTCATAATCCACCTATGGATCCACCAGTGTCATTGCATGTGTGTTCTTTTTAGTAACAACCAGAGTCATTTTGCATGTGCGTTCTTTTCACATACCACCTATGGATCCACCAGTGTCATTGCATGTGTGTTATTTTCACATACCACATATGGATCCACCAGTGTCATTGCATGTGTGCTCTTTTCACAATCCACCCATGGATCCACCAGTGTCATTGCATGTGTGTTCTTTATAGTAACAACAAACAGAGTCATTGAAATTAGTGTTCTTCTCACATACCACCTTTGGATCCACCAGTGTGATTGCATGTGTGTTTATTTCATAATCCACCTATGGATCCACTAGTGTCATTGCATGTGTGTTCTTTTTAGTAACAACAACCAGAGTCATTGAAATGTGTGCTCTCTTTAGAGACCACACATGGATCCACCAGTGTCATTGCATGTATGTTCTTTTCACTAACAACAACTGGAGTCATTGCATGTGTGTTATTTTCACATACCACATATGGATCCACTAGTGTCATTTCATGTGTGCTCTTTTGACAATCCACCCATGGATCCACCAGTGTCATTGCATGTGTGTTCTTTTTAGTAACAACAAACAGAGTCATTGAAATGTGTGGTCTTGTCACATACCACCTATGGATCCACCAGTGTGATTGCATGTGTGTTCATTTCATAATCCACCTATGGATCCACTAGTGTCATTGCATGTGTGTTCTTTTTAGTAACAACAACCAGAGTCATTTTGCATGTGTGTTCTTTTCACATACAACATATGGATCCACCAGTGTCGTTGCATGTATGTTCTTTTCACAATCCACCCATGGATCCACCGGTGTCATTGCATGTGTGTTCTTTTCACTAACAACAACTGGAGTCATTGCATGTGTGTTCTTTTCACATACCACATATGGATCCACCAGTGTCATTGCATGTGTGCTCTTTTCACAATCCACCCATGGATCCACCAGTGTCATTGCATGTGTGTTCTTTTTAGTAACAACAACCAGAGTCATTGAAATGTGTGTTCTTTTCACATACCACCTATGGATCCACCAGTGTCATTGCATGTGTGTTCTTTTCACTAACAACAACTAGAGTCGTTGTATGTGTGTTCTTTTCACATACCACATATGGATCCACCAGTGTCATTGAAATGTGTGTTCTCTACAGATACCACCTATGGATCCACTAGTGTTATTGCATGTGTGTTCTTTTTAGTAACAACAACCAGAGTCATTTTGCATGTGTGTTATTTTCACATACCACCTATGCACTAGTGTCATTGCATGTGTGTTCTTTTCAGTAACAACAACCAGAGTCATTGCATGTGTGTTCTTTTCACATACCACATATGGATCCACCAGTGTGATTGAAATGTGTGTTCTCTACAGAGACCACACATGGATCCACCAGTGTCATTGCATGTGGGTTCTTGTTAGTAACAACAACCAGAGTCATTGAAATGTGTGTTCTTTTCACATACCACCTATGGATCCACAAGTGTCATTGCATGTGTGTTCTTTTTAGTAACAATAACCAGTGCCATTGCATGTGTGCTCTTTTCACTAACAACAACTGGAGTCATTGCATGTGTGCTCTTTTCACATACCACCTATGGACCCACCAGTGTAATTGCATGTGTGTTCTTTTTATTAACAACAACCAAAGTCATTTCATGGTTGTTCTTCTCACATACCACCAATGGATCCACCAGTGTTATTACATGTGTGTTCTTTTCACAATCCACACATGGATCCACCAATGTCATTGAATGTGTGTTCCTTTCACTAACAACAACCAGTATCATTGCATGTGTGTTCTCTTCAGAGACCACACATGGATCCACCAGTGTCATTGCATGTGTGTTCTTTTTACTAACAACAACCAGAGTCATTGAAATGTGTTCTCTCTTCAGAGACCACACATGGATCCACCGGTGACATTGCATGTATGTTCTTTTCACTAACAACAACTGGAGTCATTGCATGTGTGTTCTTTTCACATACCACATATGGATCCACCAGTGTCATTGCATGTGTGCTCTTTTCACAATCCACCCATGGATCCACCAGTGTCATTGCATGTGTGTTCTTTTTAGTAACAACAACCAGAGTCATTGAAATGTGTGTTCTTCTCACATACCACCTATGGATCCACCAGTGTCATTGCATGTGTGTTCATTTCATAATCCACCTATGGATCCACCAGTGTCATTGCATGTGTTTTCTTTTTAGTAAGAACAACCAGAGTCATTTTGCATGTGTGTTCTTTTCACATGCGACCTATGGATCCACCAGTGTCATTGCATGTGTGTTCTTTTCACTAACAACAACCAGAGTCATTGCATGTGTGTTCTTTTTGTTGGGTCCACAACATAGAAAACAAAAAATTTCCTACGGTGTGAACTACACGCCAAGATCTATCTACTAGGTACAAAGCAACGGGTGGACATACATCCAACGAGAACTTACCCTCGTAGACAACAAGCTTTGTTAACGAGTAGGAACTCGTGGTTGATGTAGTCGTACACTTGCCGATCTCAAGATCGTGATGAAGTCCAGCAGGTCCGGCTCCAGCACGTCCATCAGATCCAGCTCCAGCACCACCAAGTCCAGCATCGCAAAGCAGCGATGCATCCGTGATCGCACACACGTCCGGTACCCCGACAACCTCCGTCCCTCGCTCCAGCAAAGCAGCGGAAGCAGCAACTCCTTTCCAGATAAATCCACCGGGAACATGTATCTCGCTAATCCGAGACCATGGTGGAATAATACTAGAGGGGGAGAGAGATCCTTCACAAGGAGGTGTGTGTGAGAAGTGAGGAGGGGGTGGCCTTTTATAGGAGGAGGGGGTGCCCCTCCTTCATGGCCGGCGCATGGAGGAGGTGACTCTTCACCTCCTCCATTCATGTGGTGGTAACTCCCTCCACATAAATTTGCCCCTTCACATTCTCTTTTAAAGTCTCCACTTTAAATGCATTAAATTTCTCCAAATTTAATGCTCTCTCATTTAATAAAACTCTTTTATTATTATTTTTTATTCAGAATTTTGTTAATTACTTTAATTAACAAACATTCACATAAAACCCCCTGCAACATTTCAATATTACATGCAGAACCAATTTCAGCAATTTCACCCGAAACAGTTTCGGTGTCTATTGAAATAATTCCAGCGCTTTCTTAAATCTTTATCTGAAACATATTTGCTCCAAATGGTGTCGGTATCCCTTAAGTGTGTCACCCTACGGTTCGCGAATAATGCAGACATGATCGAGACCCCTCTCCGATCAATAATCAGCAGCGGGACCTGGAGATCCATACTAACTCCTACACATTCAACGATGACTTCTGTGATCGTGAGAACCTTTAACGCTAGTAACTAAATCCCTTTGTCCCGCGATATATTACATGTCCGAGATTTGATCATCGGTATCTCCATACCTAGTTTGATCTTGTTACCGACATGCACTCTTTTCTTGTTCCCGTGATATAACATTCTAGTGATCACATCACTTGCTTGCAAGCTATTTCAATGTGATATCACCGAGTGGGCCCAGAGTATATCTATCCGTCATCGGGATGGACAAATCCCACTCTTGATCCATGAGCCTCAACATAACACCTTTGTAGCACTGAACCCACCTTTATAGTCACCCTGTTATGGTGTGACGTTTGATGTTATCAAGATACTCTTCCGGTGTTAGCAATTAACATGATCTCATGGTCTAAGGATAAATATTACTTCGTATGATGTTATAGCAATATAAACATAATGACTTTGATCGTAATGCTATACTTTGGATGAATGTTCATCACATCATTCCACCAATGGTGTGACCTTGTTATTAACAACATCTATTGTCCATGATCAGGAAACCTTGATCATCTTGTTAATCAACAAGCTAGTCTATAAGATAGGCATAACTAGGAACCCTTTTTGTTTATTAAACACGCATGTATTGATGTTTCCGATCAATACAATTCTAGCATGTAAAATAAACATTTATCATAAACATGGAATAAGATAATAACCACTTTATTATTGCCTCTCGGGCATATTCCCTTCAGTCTCCCACTTGCACTAGAGTCAATAATCTAGTTTGAAAAACTTTGCGTATTGAACACCTATGGCTTTCTGGTGTTGCATATACGCAATTGCTAGTGGTTAACATAATCTCCGGATCTGGCAGTTTCAGGTCCGTGTGTATTTGCATGTCTCTGCGTCTCTACGCATCACTCATTCTCCAATGAGATGGCATTGTATAAATTTGGTCCTCTGGTGAGACCTTTAGTTCGTTCGGGTTAAAATATGTTGATATTATTGTCACACAATATATCTTCATAGTATTAGCCCACTTTGAACCACACCTAGTTTGATAACAAACTACTTAACACAAATGCCCTCCTATGCTGCTACTATAGCAGTCATATACTTAGCCTTTTGTTGTAGTATCCGTGACAATATCTCAACTTTGGAACTCATCCAAATCCATCATGGAACATCCTTTCCATTATATTGTGCCACCCATAGTCTAAATTGAGATAAATTTAATTTGTATCTTGTGACAAAACTAGTATCAATGTAACACTTTACAATGAACTACCTTTAACTATTTGTCACTTATACATGATATATTCTTAGTTCTTCTAAAGCTCAAAAGAATATCTTTACTATTGTCCAATGATCATCTTATGAATCATTCTGGTATATGCTCATAACATTTAGAGCATAGGACATTCTGGATATATACATATCGTGGTATAATCGATCAAAATTTTCATGTGATTTTACTCACCAAGTGTTGAAACACTTGAATTTTGATACAATCCTTTCCATGCAGCAAGAACCTTTCTTGTTGTTTCCATATTGAACCCTTTCAATATCTCATATTGAACCCTTTCAATATCTTATATATGTATGTCTGGCACAACCATATTAGCGCCTTAATCTATCCATATAGATATTGATGCCTAATATTCTGGGTTTGCCCAAGTCTTTCATCGAAATCTTATTTTAATGAAACCCTTAACTTGTGTCAATTCAAGATACATCATTTCCAATCAACAATATGTCCTCTACATAATGTATTAGAAATATGTCTCAGCGCTCCCACTTAATTTCTTGCAAATGCAAGCATCTTCATCATCTCCGATGAATTTAAACTCTTTTAACAGTTTCATCATGGTGAAGATTCCAACTCCGCTATGCTTACTTCAACTATTGAAGTTTACATGCCCTTTTAGCACCCTTTGAATTAACAAAACCCTTCGGACCATGTCAAGTAATGTCCTAGGTTACCGTTCTATTAGAAGAACCTTGTTTTGTTTATTCAACTACCATATACCAAATTATATGTAGTGGTTGCTACATTAATCCGTCAAGACTATATATCGCTATGAAAGATCAAATCTTGTCATAGTCAACTCCTTGAACATTGTCGTAAACTTCTTTCCGACATGTCGACTATTTCATAGATGTTAAACATCCATGTCTTATTTCTTTATAGATCCAAACACGACTGATAGGCTTCACGCCTTTCTGGTGGGTCTTCCAAGTTCGGAAACTTGTTTTCTCGTGTATGGATACTATCACGGAATCTATGACTTCTAGTCATTTTATGGAGTCAGGGCCCATCATCGCTTCTTTGCATGTAGTCGGTTCATCATTGTCAAAACAATAACGACTTGCTTATCAAATCTTACTATTTGATTCTTACCGACCCACACGGTTCTATAGGAACTCTAATCTCCGAGATCACACCTTTTGTAATCACGAGAGCCATGAGATTTATGGCCGCCACCGGGACACTTTCCGGTGCTACGCTACTTAGCACATATAGCTAAGGTTCAACAACCTTATCAAAGTTCTATTGTCCTCCCACTTAACTTTTCACGAAAAATTCCTTCTCAAGAAATTTGACGTTCCAAGTAACAAACTCTTTTGTCCTTGGTGTTATGGAGAAATTCCCAACAAATTCTTTGGGATAACCTACAAAGACGTGCTTATCCGACTTTCGTTGTAAACATTTTACTTATGCATAGCATACCAAAATTTAAGAAAAGACAATTCGGGTTTTATCCCAAACCATAACTCATATGGTGTCATTTCAACGGATCACGATGGTGCTCTTTTCAGTGTAAAAGCGGTAGTCTCTAAAGCTTCAATCTTTAAAACATAATGGCAGTTTTATAAATGACACCTTTGATCTTACCATGTCAAACATGGTTTGATTTCATCTCTCGAATATGCCATACTCCTATGGTTTATCGGGGAACACAAATCATGGAACAATTCCTCAAGTCTTAGGTGTTTTTGCTAAACATGTAACTCAAATATCTTCCTTTATGATCGAATCATAAACTCTTTATTTTCTTGTTACAATGATTTTTCACTTCATCTTGAAAGTCTTTGAACAACTTTCAAATGTTTCATACTTCTTCCTTATTAAGTAAATATACAGATATATTCACTCAAATTCTTGAAGAAAGCATATGAAGCAAAAAGATCCATCGCATATGGCTACACATAATGGACTTATGCACATCAGCATGCACAATTTCCAATAAGCTAGTCATTCGTTCCACTTTGGCCTATGAACGGAGTTTCAATTATCTCGAGGAAAGTCTCACATGCGTCAATTGATCAAAATCAAGGACTCCAAAATTCCATCAACATGGAGTTTCTTCATGTTTTCTTTCAAATATAATTCAAACAGCGATGTCACTTCATAAGTGATCTTTCAATCATTTGTCTTGCGACATTTTAGCAATAGTGTTTATGGATGTGATTTCTCCAACTAGACTTGTAAAAGTTCATCCATCCTTTATGGAATACGGTAATTATTTGAACAGCCATTGTTCTCATAATACCGGAACAAAATAACAATTATTTAAACAAATCTTGAAGGCTTGGTTTGATGACAACGAAAAACACAATAACACTTTATTTGTTTTCGATGAACATCATCACTCATTCTCTTGCTGGTTACTTAGGCCATTGTAGTTCATGAATTGCGTTGTCCTATATGACACTTCATACCAACCAATTCGGTATCCAATTGTCACATCCCAAGATTTTCGAAATCTTGTAATGTGAAAAATAAGTAAACAAAATAATTTTTTGTTGAAAATCAGGATGAAAAGAAACTTTTGTTTCTAAAAGGAAACTTAAAATCCCATCTTGAACAAACTTTGGCTAAAGTTTGAATTCAACAAAAATCCAAATCAAGGGAAATGCATTCCTCAATGAATGTCTCTGGAAATTTGAACACTTGGAAAATAAATCCAAATCCCTAACCCTAATGGAAGGAAATCATTTTCCAAAGTGGAGAAGGGAGGGGTTATCCTGCCCGTTGGATCACATGGGATCAACGGTTGGTGGAGACGATCCGCGTGACATCTGTGTCAGCCAATAAGGGCATAGCACCCAGAGTGAGCACATGTTTGGGATCTCCGCACGTTTGGGCTTTTGTGAGATTTGTGACAGAGAGAGAGGGAAAATCTCTTTTCACAATCCGCTTATGGATCCACCAGTACCATTCAAATGTCATTGCATTTGTGCTCTTTTCACAATCCACCTATGGATCCACCAGTGTCATTGCATGTGTGTTCTTTTTACTAACAAAAACCAGAGTCATTGAAATGTGTGCTCTCTTCAAAGACCACACATGGATACACCGGTGTCATTGCATGTATGTTCTTTTCACTAACAACAACTGGAGTCATTACATGTGTGTTCTTTTCACATACCACATATGGATCCACCAGTGTCATTGCATGTGTGTTCTCTTCAAAGACCACCCATGGATCCACCAGTGTCATTGCATGTGTGTTCATTTTAGTAACAACAACCATAGTCATTGAAATGTGTGTTCTTCTCACATACCACCTATGGATCCACCAGTGTAATTGCATGTGTGCTCTTTTCACAATCCACCTATGGATCCACCAGTGTCATTGCATGTGTGTTCTTTTTACTAACAACAAGTCATTTTGCATGTGTGTTCTTTTCACATACCACCTATGGATCCATCGGTGTCATTGCATGTCTGTTCTTTTCACTAACAGCAACTGGAGTCATTGCATGTGTGTTCTTTTCACATACCACATATGGATCCACCAGTGTGATTGACATGTGTGTTCTCTACAGAGACCACACATGGATCCACCAGTGTCATTGCATGTGTGTTCTTTTTAGTAACAACAACCAGAGTCATTTTGCATGTGTGTTCTTTTCACATACCACCTATGGATCCACCAGTGTCATATCATGTGTGTTCTTTTCACTAACAACAACCAGAGTCATTGCATGTGTGTTCTTTTAACATACCACATATGGATCCACCAGTGTCATTGCATGTGTGTTCTCTTCAGAGACCACACATGGATCCACCAGTGTCATTGCATGTGTGTTTTTTTACTAACAACAACCAGCGTCATTGAAATGTGTGCTCTCTTTAGAGACCACACATGGATCCACCGGTGTCATTGCATGTATGTTCTTTTCACTAACAACAACTAGAGTCATTGCATGTGTATTCTTTTCACATACCACATATGGATCCACCAGTGTCATTACATGTGTGCTCTTTTCACAATCCACCCATGGATCCACCAGTGTCATTGCATGTGTGTTCTTTTTAGTAACAACAACCAGTGCCATTGCATGTGTGTTCTTTTCACTAACAACAAGTGGAGTCATTACATGTGTGCTCTTTTCACATACCACCTATGGATCCACCAGTGTCATTGCATGTGTGTTCTTTTTACTAACAACAATCAGAGTCATTTCATGGATGTTCTTCTCACATACCACCTATGGATCCAACAGTGTCATTATTGCATGTGTGTTCACTTCACAATCCAAACATGGATCCACCAATGTAATTGCATGTGTGTTCTTTTTAGTAACAACAACCAGTGTCATTGCATAGTGTTCTCTTCAGAGACCACACACGGATCCACCAGTGTCATTGCATGTGTGTTCTTTTTACTAACAACAACCAGAGTCATTGAAATATGTGCTCTCTTCACAGACCACACATGGATCCACCGGTGTCATTGCATGTATGTTCTTTTCACTAACAACAACTGGAGTCATTGCATGTGTGTTATTTTCACATACCACATATGGATCCACTAGTGTCATTGCATGTGCGCTCTTTTCACAATCCACCCATGGATCCACCAGTGTCATTGCATGTGTGTTCTTTTTAGTAACAACAACCAGAGTCATTGAAATGTGTGTTCTTCTCACATACCACCTATGGATCCACAAGTGTCATTGCATGTGTGTTCATTTCATAATCCACCTATGGATCCACCAGTGTCATTGCATGTGTGTTCTTTTTAGTAACAACAACCAGAGTCATTTTGCATGTGTGTTCTTTTCACATACCACTTATCGATCCACCAGTGTCATTGCATGTGTGTTCTTTTCACTAACAACAACCAGAGTAATTGCATGTGTGTTCTTTTCACATACCACATATGGATCCACCAGTGTCATTGCATGTGTGTTCTCTACAGAGACCACACATGGATCCACCAGTGTCATTGCATGTATGTTCTTTTCACTAACAACAACTGGAGTCATTGCATGTGTGCTCTTTTCACAATCCACCCATGGATCCACCAGTGTCATTGCATGTGTGTTCTTTTTAGTAACAACAACCAGAGTCATTGAAATGTGTGTTCTTTTCACATACCACCTATGGATCCACCAGTGTCATTGCATGTGTCTTCTTCTCACTAACAAAAACAGAGTCATTGCATGTGTGTTCTTTTCACTAACAACAACCAGTGTCATTGCATGTATGTTCTTTTCACTAATAACAACTAGAGTCATTGCATGTGTGCTCTTTTCACAATCCACCCATGGATCCACCAGTGTCATTGCATGTGTGTTCTTTTTAGTAACAACAACCAGTGCCATTGCCTGTGTGTTCTTTTCACCAACAACAAGTGGAGTCATTACATGTGTGCTCTTTTCACATACCACCTATGGATCCACCAGTGTCATTGCATGTGTGTTCTTTTTACTAACAACAATCAGAGTCATTTCATGGATGTTCTTCTCACATACCACCTATGGATCCAACAGTGTCATTATTGCATGTGTGTTCTCTTCACAATCCACACATGGATCCACCAATGTCATTGCATGTGTGTTCTTTTTAGTAACAACAACCAGTGTCATTGCATGTGTGTTCTCTTCAGAGACCACACATGGATCCACCAGTGTCATTGCATGTGTGTTCTTTTTACTAACAACAACCAGAGTCATTGAAATGTGTGCTCTCTTCAGAGACCACACATGGATCCACCAGTGTCATTGCATGTATATTCTTTTCACTAACAACAACTGGAGTCATTGCATGTGTGTTCTTTTCACATACCACATATGGATCCACTAGTGTCATTGCATGTGAGCTCTTTTCACAATCCACCCATGGATCCACCAGTGTCATTGCATGTGTGTTCTTTTTAGTAACAACAACCAGAGTCATTGAAATGTGTGTTCTTCTCACATACCACCTATGGATCCACAAGTGTCATTGCATGTGTGTTCATTTCATAATCCACCTATGGATCCACCAGTGTCATTTCATGTGTGTTCTTTTTAGTAACAACAACCAGAGTCATTTTGCATGTGTGTTCTTTTCACATACCACCTATGGATCCACCAGTGTCATTGCATGTGTGTTCTTTTCACTAACAACAACCAGAGTCATTGTATGTGTGTTCTTTTCACATACCACATATGGATCAGTGTCATTGCATGTGTGTTCTCTTCAGAGACCACACATGGATCCACCAGTGTCATTGCATGTGTGTTCTTTTTACTAACAACAACCAGAGTCATTGAAATGTGTGCTCTCTTCAGAGACCACACATGGATCCACCGGTGTCATTGCATGTATGTTCTTTTCACTAAGAACAACTAGAGTCATTGCATGTGTGTTATTTTCACATACCACATATGGATCCACCAGTGTCATTGCATGTGTGCTCTTTTCACAATCCACCCATGGATCCACCAGTGTCATTGCATGTGTGTTCTTTTTAGTAACAACAACCAGAGTCATTGAAATGTGTGTTCTTCTCGCATACCACCTATGGATCCACCAGTGTCATTGCATGTGTGTTCATTTCATAATCCACCTATGGATCCACCAGTGTCATTGCATGTGTGTTCTTTTTAGTAACAACAACCAGAGTCATTTTGCATGTGTTTTCTTTTCACATACCACCTATGGATCCACCAGTGTCATTGCATGTGTGTTCTTTTCACTAACAACAACCACAGTCATTGCATGTGTGTTCTTTTAACATACCACATATGGATCCACCAGTGTCATTGAAATGTGTGTTCTCTACAGAGACCACACATGGATCCACCAGTGTCATTGCATGTGTGTTCTGTTTAGTAACAACAACCAGAGTCATTCAAATGTGTGTTCTTTTCACATACCACCTATGGATCCACCAGTATCATTGCATGTGTGTTCTTTTCACAATCCACCCATGGATCCACCAGTGTCATTGCATGTGTGTTCTTTTTAGTAACAACAACCAGAGTCATTGAAATGTGTGTTCTTTTCACATACCACCAATGGATCCACCAGTGTCATTGCATGTGCGTTCTTTTCACTAACAAAAACAGAGTCATTGCATGTGTGTTCTTTTCACTAACAACAACCAGTGTCATTGCATGTATGTTATTTTCACTAACAACAACTACAGTCATTACATGTGTGCTCTTTTCACAATCCACCCATGGATCCACCAGTGTCATTGCATGTGTGTTCTTTTTAATAACAACAACCAGTGCCATTGCATGTGTGTTCGTTTCACTAACAACAAGTGGAGTCATTACATGTGTGCTCTTTTCACATACCACCTATGGATCCACCAGTGTCATTGCATGTGTGTTCTTTTTACTAACAACAATCAGAGTCATTTCATGGATGTTCTTCTCACATACCACCTATGGATCCAACAGTGTCATTATTGCATGTGTGTTCTCTTCACAATCCACACATGGATCCACCAATGTAATTGCATGTGTGTTCTTTTTAGTAACAACAACCAGTGTCATTGCATGTGTTTTCTCTTCAGAGACCACACATGGATCCACCAGTGTCATTGAATGTGTGTTCTTTTTACTAACAACAACCATAGTCATTTAAATGTGTGCTCTCTTCAGAGACCACACATGGATCCACCGGTGTCATTGCATGTATGTTCTTTTCACTAACAACAACTGGAGTCATTGCATGTGTGTTCTTTTCACATACCACATATGGATCCACTAGTGTCATTGCATGTGCGCTCTTTTCACAATCCACCCATGGATCCACCAGTGTCATTGCATGTGTGTTCTTTTTAGTAACAACAACCAGAGTCATTGAAATGTGTGTTCTTCTCACATACCACCTATGGATCCACAAGTGTCATTGCATGTGTGTTCATTTCATAATCCACCTATGGATCCACCAGTGTCATTGCATGTGTGTTCTTTTTAGTAACAACAACCAGAGTCATTTTGCATGTGTGTTCTTTTCACATACCACCTATGGATCCACCAGTGTCATTGCATGTGTGTTCTTTTCAGTAACAACAACCAGAGTCATTGCATGTGTGTTCTTTTCACATACCACATATGGATCCACCAGTGTCATTGCATGTGTGTTCTCTACAGAGACCACACATGGATCCACCAGTGTCATTGCATGTATGTTCTTTTCACTAACAACAACTGGAGTCATTGCATGTGTGCTCTTTTCACAATCCACCCATGGATCCACCAGTGCCATTGCATGTGTTTTATTTTTAGTAACAACAACCAGTGCCATTGCATGTGTGTTCTTTTCACTAACAACAACTGGAGTTAGTGCATGTGTGCTCTTTTCACATACCACCTATGGATCCACCAGTGTCATTGCATGTGTGTTCTTTCTACTAACAACAACCAGAGTCATTTCATGGTTGTTCTTCTCACATACCACCTATGGATCCACCAGTGTCATTGCATGTGTGTTCTCTTCACAATCCACACATGGATCCACTAGTGTCATTGCATGTGTGTTCTGTTTAGTAACAACAACCAGTGTCATTGCATGTGTGTTCTCTTCAGAGACCACAAATGGATCCACCAGTGTCATTGCATGTGTGTTCTTTTTACTAACAACAACCAGAGTCATTGAAATGTGTGCTCTCTTCAGAGACCACACATGGATCCACCGGTGTCATTGCATGTATGTTCTTTTCACTAACAACAACTGGAGTCATTGCATGTGTGTTCTTTTCACATAACACATATGGATCCACTAGTGTCATTGCATGTGTGTTCTCTTCAGAGACCACCCAGGGACCCACCAGTGTCATTGCATGTGTGTTCTTTTTAGTAACAACAACCAGAGTCATTGAAATGTGTGTTCTTCTCACATACCACCTATGGATCCACCAGAGTCATTGCATGTGTGTTCTCTTCACAATCCACACATGGAGCCACCAGTGTCATTGCATGTGTGTTCTCTTTAGTAACAACAACCAGAGTCATTTTGCATGTGCGTTCTTTTGACATACCACCTATGGATCCACTAGTGTCATTGCATGTGTGTTCTTTTCACTAACAACAACCAGTGTCATTGCATGTATGATATTTTCACTAACAATAACTAGAGTCACTGCATGTGTGCTCTTTTCACAATCCACCCATGGATCCACCAGTGTCATTGCATGTGTGTTCTTTTTAGTAACAACAACCAGTGCCATTGCATGTGTGTTCTTTTCACTAACAACAAGTGGAATCATTACATGTGTGCTCTTTTCACATACCCCCTATGGGTCCACCAGTTTCATTGCATGTCTGTTCTTTTTACTAACAACAACCAGAGTCATTTCATGGATGTTCTTCTCTCATACCACCTATGGATCCAACAGTGTCATTATTGCATGTGTGTTCTCTTCACAATCCACACATGGATCCACCAATGTCATTGCATGTGTGTTCTTTTTAGTAACAACAACCAGTGGCATTGCATGTGTGTTCTCTTCAGAGACCACACATGGATCACCAGTGTCATTGCATGTGTGTTCTTTTTAGTAACAACAACCAGAGTCATTTTGCATGTGTGTTATTTTCACATACCACCTATGCACTAGTGTCATTGCATGTGTGTTCTTTTCAGTAACAACAACCAGAGTCATTGCATGTGTGTTCTTTTCACATACCACATATGGATCCACCAGTGTGATTGAAATGTGTGTTCTCTACAGAGACCACACATGGATCCACCAGTGTCATTGCATGTGGGTTCTTGTTAGTAACAACAACCAGAGTCATTGAAATGTGTGTTCTTTTCACATACCACCTATGGATCCACAAGTGTCATTGCATGTGTGTTCTTTTTAGTAACAATAACCAGTGCCATTGCATGTGTGCTCTTTTCACTAACAACAACTGGAGTCATTGCATGTGTTCTCTTTTCACATACCACCTATGGACCCACCAGTGTAATTGCGTGTGTGTTCTTTTCACTAACAACATCTGGAGTCATTGCACGTGTGTTCTTTTCACATACCACATATGGATCCACCAGTGTCATTTCGTGTGCGCTCTTTTCACAATCCACCCATGGATCCACCAGTGTCATTGCATGTGTGTTCTTTTTAGTAACAACTAGAGTCATTGAAATGTGTGTTCTTCTCACATACCACCTATGGATCCACAAGTGTCATTGCATGTGTGTTCATTTCATAATCCACCTATGGATCCACCAATGTCATTGCATGTGTGTTCTTTTTAGTAACAAAAACCAGAGTCATTTTGCATGTGCGTTCTTTTCACATACCACCTATGGATCCACCAGTGTCATTGCATGTGTGTTCTTTTCACTAACAACAACCAGAGTCATTGCATGTGTGTTCTTTTCACATACCACACATGGATCCACCAGTGTCATTGCATGTATGTTCTTTTCACTAACAACAACTGGAGTCATTGCATGTGTGCTCTTTTCACAATACACCCATGGATCCACCAGTGGTATTGCATGTGTGTTCTTTTTAGTAACAACAACCAGAGTCATTGAAATGTGTGTTCTTCTCACATACCACCTATGGATCCACAAGTGTTATTGCATGTGTGTTCATTTCATAATCCACCTATGGATCCACCAGTGTCATTGCATGTGTGTTCTTTTTAGTAACAAAAACCAGAGTCATTTTGCATGTGTGTTCTTTTCACATACCACCTATGGATCCACCAGTGTCATTGCATGTGTGTTCTTTTAACTAACAACAACCAGAGTCATTTCATTGTTGTTCTTCTCACATACCACCTATGGATCCACCAGTGTCATTGCATGTGTGTTCTCTTCACAATCCACACATGGAGCCACCAGTGTCATTGCATGTGTGTTCTTTTTAGTAACAACAACCAGTGTCATTGCATGTGTGTTCTCTTCAGAGAGCACACATGGATCCACCAGTGTCATTGCATGTGTGTTCTTTTTACTAACAACAACCAGAGTCTTTGAAATGTGTGCTGTCTTTAGAGACCACACATGGATCAACCGGTGTCATTGCATGTATGTTGTTTTCACTAACCACAACAGGAGTCATTCCATGTGTGTTCTTTTCACATAACACATATGGATCCACTAGTGTCATTGCATGTGTGTTCTCTTCAGAGACCACCCATGGACCCACCAGTGTCATTGCATGTGTGTTCTTTTTAGTAACAACAACCAGAGTCATTGAATTGTGTGTTCTTCTCACATACCACCTATGGATCCACCAGTGTCATTGCATGTGTGTTCATTTCATAATCCACCTATGGATCCACCAGTGTCATTGCATGTGTGTTCTTTTTAGTAACAACCAGAGTCATTTTGCATGTGCGTTCTTTTCACATACCACCTATGGATCCACCAGTGTCATTGCATGTGTGTTCTTTTCACATACCACATATGGATCCACCAGTGTCATTGCATGTGTGCTCTTTTCACAATCCACCCATGGATCCACCAGTGTCATTGCATGTGTGTTCTTTTTAGTAACAACAAACAGAGTCATTGAAATTAGTGTTCTTCTCACATACCACCTTTGGATCCACCAGTGTGATTGCATGTGTGTTCATTTCATAATCCACCTATGGATCCACTAGTGTCATTGCATGTGTGTTCTTTTTAGTAACAACAACCAGAGTCATTGAAATGTGTGCTCTCTTTAGAGACCACACATGGATCCACCAGTGTCATTGCATGTATGTTCTTTTCACTAACAACAACTGGAGTCATTGCATGTGTGTTATTTTCACATACCACATATGGATCCACTAGTGTCATTTCATGTGTGCTCTTTTGACAATCCACCCATGGATCCACCAGTGTCATTGCATGTGTGTTCTTTTTAGTAACAACAAACAGAGTCATTGAAATGTGTGGTCTTGTCACATACCACCTATGGATCCACCAGTGTTATTGCATGTGTGTTCATTTCATAATCCACCTATGGATCCACTAGTGTCATTGCATGTGTGTTCTTTTTAGTAACAACAACTAGAGTCATTTTGCATGTGTGTTCTTTTCACATACAACCTATGGATCCACCAGTGTCGTTGCATGTATGTTATTTTCACAATCCACCCATGGATCCACCGGTGTCATTGCATGTGTGTTCTTTTCACTAACAACAACTGGAGTCATTGCATGTGTGTTCTTTTCACATACCACATATGGATCCACCAGTGTCATTGCATGTGTGCTCTTTTCACAATCCACCCATGGATCCACCAGTGTCATTGCATGTGTGTTCTTTTTAGTAACAACAACCAGAGTCATTGAAATGTGTGTTCTTTTCACATACCACCTATGGATCCACCAGTGTCATTGCATGTGTGTTCTTTTCACTAACAACAACTAGAGTTGTTGTATGTGTGTTCTTTTCACATACCACATATGGATCCACCAGTGTCATTGAAATGTGTGTTCTCTACAGATACCACCTATGGATCCACTAGTGTTATTGCATGTGTGTTCTTTTTAGTAACAACAACCAGAGTCATTTTGCATGTGTGTTATTTTCACATACCACCTATGCACTAGTGTCATTGCATGTGTGTTCTTTTCAGTAACAACAACCAGAGTCATTGCATGTGTGTTCTTTTCACATACCACATATGGATCCACCAGTGTGATTGAAATGTGTGTTCTCTACAGAGACCACACATGGATCCACCAGTGTCATTGCATGTGGGTTCTTGTTAGTAACAACAACCAGAGTCATTGAAATGTGTGTTCTTTTCACATACCACCTATGGATCCACAAGTGTCATTGCATGTGTGTTCTTTTTAGTAACAATAACCAGTGCCATTGCATGTGTGCTCTTTTCACTAACAACAACTGGAGTCATTCCATGTGTGCTCTTTTCACATACCACCTATGGACCCACCAGTGTAATTGCATGTGTGTTCTTTTTATTAACAACAACCAAAGTCATTTCATGGTTGTTCTTCTCACATACCACCTATGGATCCACCAGTGTTATTACATGTGTGTTCTTTTCACAATCCACACATGGATCCACCAATGTCATTGAATGTGTGTTCCTTTCACTAACAACAACCAGTATCATTGCATGTGTGTTCTCTTCAGAGACCACACATGGATCCACCAGTGTCATTGCATGTGTGTTCTTTTTACTAACAACAACCAGAGTCATTGAAATGTGTTCTCTCTTCAGAGACCACACATGGATCCACCGGTGACATTGCATGTATGTTCTTTTCACTAACAACAACTGGAGTCATTGCATGTGTGTTCTTTTCACATACCACATATGGATCCACCAGTGTCATTGCATGTGTGCTCTTTTCACAATCCACCCATGGATCCACCAGTGTCATTGCATGTGTGTTCTTTTTAGTAACAACAACCAGAGTCATTGAAATGTGTGTTCTTCTCACATACCACCTATGGATCCACCAGTGTCATTGCATTTGTGTTCATTTCATAATCCACCTATGGATCCACCAGTGTCATTGCATGTGTGTTCTTTTTAGTAACAACAACCAGAGTCATTTTGCATGTGTGTTCTTTTCACATGCGACCTATGGATCCACCAGTGTCATTGCATGTGTGTTCTTTTCACTAACAACAACCAGAGTCATTGCATGTGTGTTCTTTTTGTTGGGTCCGCAACATAGAAAACAAAAAATTTCCTACGGTGTGAACTACACGCCAAGATCTATCTACTAGGTACAAAGCAACGGGTGGACATACATCCAACGAGAACTTACCCTCGTAGACAACAAGCTTTGTTAACGAGTAGGAACTCGTGGTTGATGTAGTCGTACACTTGCCGATCTCAAGATCGTGATGAAGTCCAGCAGGTCCGGCTCCAGCACGTCCATCAGATCCAGCTCCAGCACCACCAAGTCCAGCATCGCAAAGCAGCGGTGCATCCGTGATCGCACACACGTCCGGTACCCCGACAACCTCCGTCCCTCGCTCCAGCAAAGCAGCGGAAGCAGCAACTCCTTTCCAGATAAATCCACCGGGAACATGTATCTCGCTAATCCGAGACCATGGTGGAATAATACTAGAGGGGGAGAGAGATCCTTCACAAGGAGGTGTGTGTGAGAAGTGAGGAGGGGGTGGCCTTTTATAGGAGGAGGGGGTGCCCCTCCTTCATGGCCGGCGCATGGAGGAGGTGACTCTTCACCTCCTCCATTCATGTGGTGGTAACTCCCTCCACATAAATTTGCCCCTTCACATTCTCTTTTAAAGTCTCCACTTTAAATGCATTAAATTTCTCCAAATTTAATGCTCTCTCATTTAATAAAACTCTTTTATTATTATTTTTTATTCAGAATTTTGTTAATTACTTTAATTAACAAACATTCACATAAAACCCCCTGCAACATTTCAATATTACATGCAGAACCAATTTCAGCAATTTCACCCGAAACAGTTTCGGTGTCTATTGAAATAATTCCAGCGCTTTCTTAAATCTTTATCTGAAACATATTTGCTCCAAATGGTGTCGGTATCCCTTAAGTGTGTCACCCTATGGTTCGCGAATAATGCAGACATGATCGAGACCCCTCTCCGATCAATAATCAGCAGCGGGACCTGGAGATCCATACTAACTCCTACACATTCAACGATGACTTCTGTGATCGTGAGAACCTTTAACGCTAGTAACTAAATCCCTTTGTCCCGCGATATATTACATGTCCGAGATTTGATCATCGGTATCTCCATACCTAGTTTGATCTTGTTACCGACATGCACTCTTTTCTCGTTCCCGTGATATAACATTCTAGTGATCACATCACTTGCTTGCAAGCTATTTCAATGTGATATCACCGAGTGGGCCCAGAGTATATCTATCCGTCATCGGGATGGACAAATCCCACTCTTGATCCATGAGCCTCAACATAACACCTTTGTAGCACTGAACCCACCTTTATAGTCACCCTGTTATGGTGTGACGTTTGATGTTATCAAGATACTCTTCCGGTGTTAGCAATTAACATGATCTCATGGTCTAAGGATAAATATTACTTCGTATGATGTTATAGCAATATAAACATAATGACTTTGATCGTAATGCTATACTTTGGATGAATGTTCATCACATCATTCCACCAATGGTGTGACCTTGTTATTAACAACATCTATTGTCCATGATCAGGAAACCTTGATCATCTTGTTAATCAACAAGCTAGTCTATAAGATAGGCATAACTAGGAACCCTTTTTGTTTATTAAACACGCATGTATTGATGTTTCCGATCAATACAATTCTAGCATGTAAAATAAACATTTATCATAAACATGGAATAAGATAATAACCACTTTATTATTGCCTCTCGGGCATATTCCCTTCAGTCTCCCACTTGCACTAGAGTCAATAATCTAGTTTGAAAAACTTTGCGTATTGAACACCTATGGCTTTCTGGTGTTGCATATACGCAATTGCTAGTGGTTAACATAATCTCCGGATCTGGCAGTTTCAGGTCCGTGTGTATTTGCATGTCTCTGCGTCTCTACGCATCACTCATTCTCCAATGAGGTGGCATTGTATAAATTTGGTCCTCTGGTGAGACCTTTAGTTCGTTCGGGTTAAAATATGTTGATATTATTGTCACACAATATATCTTCATAGTATTAGCCCACTTTGAACCACACCTAGTTTGATAACAAACTACTTAACACAAATGCCCTCCTATGCTGCTACTATAGCAGTCATATACTTAGCCTTTTGTTGTAGTATCCGTGACAATATCTCAACTTTGGAACTCATCCAAATCCATCATGGAACATCCTTTCCATTATATTGTGCCACCCATAGTCTAAATTGAGATAAATTTAATTTGTATCTTGTGAAAAAACTAGTATCAATGTAACACTTTACAATGAACTACCTTTAACTATTTGTCACTTATACATGATATATTCTTAGTTCTTCCAAAGCTCAAAAGAATATCTTTACTATTGTCCAATGATCATCTTATGAATCATTCTGGTATATGCTCATAACATTTAGAGCATAGGACATTCTGGATATATACATATCGTGGTATAATCGATCAAAATTTTCATGTGATTTTACTCACCAAGTGTTGAAACACTTGAATTTTGATACAATCCTTTCCATGCAGCAAGAACCTTTCTTGTTGTTTCCATATTGAACCCTTTCAATATCTCATATTGAACCCTTTCAATATCTTATATATGTATGTCTGGCACAACCATATTAGCGCCTTAATCTATCCATATAGATATTGATGCCTAATATTCTGGGTTTGCCCAAGTCTTTCATCGAAATCTTATTTTAATGAAACCCTTAACTTGTGTCAATTCAAGATACATCATTTCCAATCAACAATATGTCCTCTACATAATGTATTAGAAATATGTCTCAGCGCTCCCACTTAATTTCTTGCAAATGCAAGCATCTTCATCATCTCCGATGAATTTAAACTCTTTTAACAGTTTCATCATGGTGAAGATTCCAACTCCGCTATGCTTACTTCAACTATTGAAGTTTACATGCCCTTTTAGCACCCTTTGAATTAACAAAACCCTTCGGACCATGTCAAGTAATGTCCTAGGTTACCGTTCTATTAGAAGAACCTTGTTTTGTTTATTCAACTACCATATACCAAATTATATGTAGTGGTTGCTACATTAATCCGTCAAGACTATATATCGCTATGAAAGATCAAATCTTGTCATAGTCAACTCCTTGAACATTGTCGTAAACTTCTTTCCGACATGTCGACTATTTCATAGATGTTAAACATCCATGTCTTATTTCTTTATAGATCCAAACACGACTGATAGGCTTCACGCCTTTCTGGTGGGTCTTCCAAGTTCAGAAACTTGTTTTCTCGTGTATGGATACTATCACGGATTCTATGACTTCTAGTCATTTTATGGAGTCAGGGCCCATCATCGCTTCTTTGCATGTAGTCGGTTCATCATTGTCAAAACAATAACGACTTGCTTATCAAATCTTACTATTTGATTCTTACCGACCCACACGGTTCTATAGGAACTCTAATCTCCGAGATCACACCTTTTGTAATCACGAGAGCCATGAGCATTATGGCCGCCACCGGGACACTTTCCGGTGCTACGATACTTAGCACATATAGCTAAGGTTCAACAACCTTATCAAAGTTCTATTGTCCTCCCACTTAACTTTTCACGAAAAATTCCTTCTCAAGAAATTTGACGTTCCAAGTAACAAACTCTTTTGTCCTTGGTGTTATGGAGAAATTCCCAACAAATTCTTTGGGATAACCTACAAAGACGTGCTTATCCGACTTTCGTTGTAAACATTTTACTTATGCATAGCATACCAAAATTTAAGAAAAGACAATTCGGGTTTTATCCCAAACCATAACTCATATGGTGTCATTTCAACGGATCACGATGGTGCTCTTTTCAGTGTAAAAGCGGTAGTCTCTAAAGCTTCAATCTTTAAAACATAATGGCAGTTTTATAAATGACACCTTTGATCTTACCATGTCAAACATGGTTTGATTTCATCTCTCGAATATGCCATACTCCTATGGTTTATCGGGGAACACAAATCATGGAACAATTCCTCAAGTCTTAGGTGTTTTTGCTAAACATGTAACTCAAATATCTTCCTTTATGATCGAATCATAAACTCTTTATTTTCTTGTTACAATGATTTTTCACTTCATCTTGAAAGTCTTTGAACAACTTTCAAATGTTTCATACTTCTTCCTTATTAAGTAAATATACAGATATATTCACTCAAATTCTTGAAGAAAGCATATGAAGCAAAAAGATCCATCGCATATGGCTACACATAATGGACTTATGCACATCAGCATGCACAATTTCCAATAAGCTAGTCATTCGTTCCACTTTGGCCTATGAACGGAGTTTCAATTATCTCGAGGAAAGTCTCACATGCGTCAATTGATCAAAATCAAGGACTCCAAAATTCCATCAACATGGAGTTTCTTCATGTTTTCTTTCAAATATAATTCAAACAGCGATGTCACTTCATAAGTGATCTTTCAATCATTTGTCTTGCGACATTTTAGCAATAGTGTTTATGGATGTGATTTCTCCAACTAGACTTGTAAAAGTTCATCCATCCTTTATGGAATACGGTAATTATTTGAACAGCCATTGTTCTCATAATACCGGAACAAAATAACAATTATTTAAACAAATCTTGAAGGCTTGGTTTGATGACAACGAAAAACACAATAACACTTTATTTGTTTTCGATGAACATCATCACTCATTCTCTTGCTGGTTACTTAGGCCATTGTAGTTCATGAATTGCGTTGTCCTATATGACACTTCATACCAACCAATTCGGTATCCAATTGTCACATCCCAAGATTTTCGAAATCTTGTAATGTGAAAAATAAGTAAACAAAATAATTTTTTGTTGAAAATCAGGGTGAAAAGAAACTTTTGTTTCTAAAAGGAAACTTCAAATCCCATCTTGAACAAACTTTGGCTAAAGTTTGAATTCAACAAAAATCCAAATCAAGGGAAATGCATTCCTCAATGAATGTATCTGGAAATTTGAACACTTGGAAAATAAATCCAAATCCCTAACCCTAATGGAAGGAAATCATTTTCCAAAGTATCTCCAAACCTATGGAATTGAACCATACCAAAAATTGATCAACAAATATTCACAAAGGATCAAGAAAGACCATAGAAGTTGGTTTCACTCAAATTGGAACCATCAATAAAATCTTATGATTATAATAAGATAAGGGAATTGAATTCCCAAAGCTAATAAAGCCCTTACCAAAAAAAAACCATATCAATTGGTGAACAAATAATCCTAAAGGGATTTAAAAGGTTAAACATTTAATAAAGGAAAAATAAATTGTTTTGGAAATACTATTTTGGATCTTTTAATAAAAGACTTTGTTTTCAAATAAAAAGGTGAGCCAAATTAATTTTGGCCAAACTTTTGTAATAAAATATTTTGTTTTGATAAAATGAGTAAAAGTTTATTTAAATAAAATAATAAGGATTTAAATATCCAATTTTATTTAAGTAAAGGCTTTTCCCATTTTAAATGAACACCAAGTATTTTATTACTACTTTGAAATCTTTTATTAAAAGGTTTTGCTTTGATTAAAATGAGTAAAGGTTTATTTAAATAAAATAATAAGGATTTAAATATCCAATTTTATTTAAGTAAAGGCTTTCCCATTTTAATTAAACACCAAAACTTATTTATCTATGTAAATAAGTTTCCAAGTATTCCTTATTTTCAAATAAAACCTACTGGTTTGGTTTTGAAAATAATTGGAATTCAAATGGAAATTTTATTAAATAAATCAAAACCCTATTTTAAACTAAGGATCCATTTTATTTAATTAATAAATGGATCCTAAAATAAATAAAATCATTATTTCATTTTGGACTTTGGTTGATGTCTTAAACAGAACCAAATTCAAATGAAAAGTTTGTTGTTTGTTTGAATTGTTTTGAGTGTTGTTTGAATGTGTGAATAATTGTTTGAAATTCAAAACAGAAAAGAATTAGAAAAAGAAAAAGAGTTAGACAGAAAAAAATAAGAAAACAGACCCAACCCACTAAGGCCCAGTCCAGCCCAGTACTCCCTCCCCGAAGGAAAACATTTGACACCAACTTTCAGACCCGCTGAGTCAATGACAATCGGGACCCACTTCTCCCTCTCACTCACTCGCTGACATCAGACCCCACCTCCTCTTATTCCCCCCCCCCCGACCGTTTTTCTGTACCGCGAAAGTAACCCGCAGAGTGATTGACCGGTGGACCCCCTCCTCTCTCCCTTTCCCACTGACCAGAGGACCCCACCGACAGCTGTTCATCGTCCTCCCCACGACCCCGTCTCCCCCTCACAGCGCGGCCGTTTCTGCCCGTTGAAGAGATCCATCAATCTGCGTTAATCCGTGCATTAAACCTCGCCGTGACCTCGCCCTTTTAACCGCCAGCGTTCCCTCCTCCTTTCCCCTCACACGCCACTCCCTCTCTGCCCCGAGGCTGTCGTAATTCGAGCTCACAGTGCCATAGCTCCAACCATCGTCTCCGGGCGATGCCAGCCAGCACACGTTGCCCCTTGACCTCTTGACCACGCACACATACTCCACACTCCCTGGCGCTTATGTCCGTGCCTCCCATCCGACCGCAGGTGCCCCAGATCGTCGGCAAGGACGAGCTCAAACGCGCCACCGTCTATCTGCAAACTCCGGCGAAGCCCACCGGTAAGACCAGACCACCCCTTGTCCTTCTGATGTTACTCCTGTGTTCAGTGCACACGCCCGCATCTAATGCCACCTCTATCTTCCTCTGGCGTGCACCGTAGCCTCGCCACCGTCTTCAACAGAGAGCACCGACGGCAGCAAGGACTCCGACGAGCAATCTAGGACAGCCCCGTGCGCCCCTTCGACCAAAGCGAGCAGGTTGAGCATCCCCGTGCCTCGGCGATCACGGTGAGCCTACTCCCTACTCCTCTTGCGTCCTGCTTCGCCAGCGCCGCCACTGACCGACCATCGCCGCCGCGCGACAGAGTCCAGCGCCGCCAGTTCTAGGTCATTAGATTAGGACCGTTAGATCTCCATCCTATGGCATAGATAGAATGACTTGAGTGAACCGGTATGAACACATCAGGACCATGCGATCTAAATAGATCCAACGCGTCACAGAGACGATCCGGCCGAACCGGTATCGACCAGTAAGAACATGCCGCGTGTCACCTATCTGTTTAAAAACAGATTTGAAAACAGAAACTTTTGCCATTTTCAAACCCATGTATCTTTTGATCCACACGTCCAAATTTTACAAATTTGATGTCGTTGGAATCAGCAAGACAAGCTCTAACCAACCCTACCCTTAGTTTAGCAAATAGTATCTGTTAGCTTGTTTAACTTTGCAGATTCTTTTGTGTGCTTGCTAACATTAGAAAAATTGTTTAAAAATATTTTTAGGGTTAAAACCTTTGCCAATTAGTTTGTTGTGACCTTACTGACCCTAGGAACCAACCTAAGTTTTGGAAAATGATTTTGGAAAGGATTAGAATGGATTAATTAGTTTAATCCATTTCTAGCCAATTAAAAACCATTGTTTTGTTTATGAAAATGCTTTCATAAAGAAAACTTTGAGAAAATGTTTTGGACCAAACCTACTGACCCAAAACACCAAGTTTTGCAATAGCAACTCATTTGGTGAAAAACATAAAGTTTTGCCTTGATAGAATTATTTTCCACCACATAAAATGATGGATGGATTTAAAAATAGTTTTTGAGCAAAACCCTCTAACCAATGACTTTGCCATTTTGGTGAATGACCAATTTGGAACTTACAAAGTTTAGAAGCCTAGTGGAGACCATCCTTACAATAGAACCAACCTTTGCATGCTTATGCATGACTTAGATTCCATTGCTTTGTGAGTGTGAAATTGTTTGTTTGACTTTGTTTGGAATGTTAGTTGATTTTGTGTTTGCTTGATTGACTTGTAGTGAAGTTAGAGAAGTGTGAGACTAGCAAGATCAAGGAGTGAACCATCATTCCCTACCAAAAAAGGCAAGTTACACTATCATACAAAAGTCCTACTATTTTCATTATACTTAGTGGATTTTGAAAACATGCATGAAAATAATTTCTATACTTATGCTATGCTAAATCCTAATAGGATATCCCTATATATTCCTTAGTGAAAACAATGTAGTTGTAGTATGCTTAGCCCAGCTATATTTTGGATGGGATACATGTTATGATTATATGAAGTATTGAAAAGACTTATGTTTTATATAATAAAACAAGTACTCAATGAACCACCTGGGTGGACAAGGATACTCAAGGATGGACAAGGAGGCAACAAAAGGAACCATGTTTATATGGCTATCTCTTTTGTTGTGCACTAAAAGAAAACCACCCAGGGACTTAGAGATCGAACATGTTTCTCGTACAGTGGCTTCCGTGTACAGCCACATGCTAAATGGGCTCTGGCTTAGTCAACTACATAGTGGAAGACCCATGCATTGGCATCTCCAGGTTAACTAGATTTGTGTAAGGGAGTAACCCTACATTTGTGCCTGGTAGACAAGCTAGCATTGTGTATTGGGAGGACTCCTATGGAAAGACTTTGTCACATTCTCGATCTGCCGGTACTCCATTTTGGTGAGTACTTATCCAGCGGCCACTGGTGGCGTCAAGACGAGATTGTGTCATGTGGGTAAAGTGTACAACTTCTGCAGAAGATAATAAAATCTAAGTACTTAGCCGTGTCCCCGGTTATGGACAATACTGAGCAACTAAGGCCTGAAGCTATGGAAGATCTCGACATTCTAATTTCTAAAAGAAAACTTTTAAAACTTGATGCACTTGGAGTTACTAAGGTGCTCAAGAGATTTTTGACAAGGACCTGAACACTTGGGTTTTTACCAAGGAATTCAAGAGATTTTTGAAAGGAGATTTGACAAAGGACCAAAAACCATTTTTGAAAAGATAGGATAAAATATTGCTTTATGCAAATGAGCCTTAAACTCTACTTAGCCAAATATGCATGTAGTGATAGGATCCACCTATATTACACATAGAAGTGAAACTTTCCAATGCAATTCAAATGTATTGACCCTTGTGGCTGTAACTTATTATGTTGCAGGTTTGATTGTTTTTAGTGAAGAATGATTGATTAGGATTACAAAGTCTACAACCAACATCTGCCTGTGGCACTTTGAAGATGAAGGACCCACGACTATAGTTATTGCGCTGCAATGTAATGTAATTAGCCAATGAGCTAAGTTTGATGTAATAAAACTATTTTATTCCTGGTTATAAAGTTGTATTATGACCTTTGTTTCTTGATATTACATCTGAACTGTGGATGCTAGCTATTGATCCAGGGACTAGCATTGTAAACACAGAGGGCTCAATCTTATTAAAGGTTGGGGACCCTTACAGATGGTATCAGAGCATTGTGTTGCCTGTAGGATTTGTAACCCTAGGATTGGACAAAAACCCTTATAAAAATAGGAGATGCAATTTATTTCAAAAAAACTATTTACAAACAATCTTGTAAACTCTTTCCTCAACCACTTTGGTTTCAACTCTACTTCTCTTCCATTTTCAACTTGATGGAAAAGCCTACCCCATGGCCAAAGACTATACCATGTGCAAAGGACTTCTTCAACTTCTTCAACTCTAATGACTTCAACATCTTCAGCATGTTCACCAAGGACTTCCAACTTGGATATCACTAAGGACTACTAGTGAAAACCAAGAAGACATTAGATTGCCTACCAAAGACATTGATATCAAGTTAGAGTATGGATCATATTGTCCTATGAGGTATGATTATACTAAGTGGTTATTTTCAAGAAAACTTGTTGTTTCCTTCAACTCATGAGTTTAGCTCATAAGTTGTTAAGTGATTGGTTGCTTGTTGAATGTTTGATGGTTTGATTGTTTGATTGAACTTGATTGTTTTGAGTTGTGTGTTAGGACTTCTTAAAAACCTATCCACCAATACTTATCCCTATCAAACCAACAGATGCCTCCCCGTCGTGCCAATCCCAACCGAAACAACAACATCACTCCTGAGATGCAGCAGATGATGACAGCTCAGACGCAACTGATGCAGATGATGACCACACTCATCCAGAATCAGAACAACAACAACAACAACAACAACAACAACAACAACAACAACAACAACAACAACAACAACAACAACAACAACAACAACAACAACAACGATCAGAATAATCCTCCAGCACTTGACATGCTCACCAAGTTTCTGAGACTTAGGCCTGCAAGGTTCTCTGGAACAACTAATCCAATGGAAGCTGATGATTGGTTACGTTCAGTAAACAAAGACTTAGTGACTGTTGGTTGCACTGATGAAGAAAAAGTAAGGTTTGCAGCATTTCTACTTGAAGGACCAGCAGCAACATGGTGGGACAACTTTCAAATCACCACTCCCCTTGAAGATGTGAACTGGGATATTTTTGAAGATGGATTCAGAACCACTCACATCTCACCTGGAGTAATGTACTTGAAGAAAAAGGAGTTTCACAATCTGAAACAACATCACCTCAGTGTGGCTGAGTATATTGAAGAATTCAACAATCTAGCACGCTATGCCCCGGACGAAGTTGATACAGATGCTAAGAGAAAAGAAAAATTTCTTGAAGGACTTAATGATGAGTTGAACCTACAGCTAGTCGTTGCCTATGTCCCAACTTATCAATCACTCTGTGACAAAGCCATCATTTTGGAAAACAAGATGAATCAAGTTGAGAACAGAAAGAGGAAGCATAAACTCAAGAATCATTCAGGATCATCAAAGAAGAAACATTCACTCAAAAGGAACAATGAAGATTCTGAACCACATCAGTATCACCACAATAACAATGGAAGTGAGAATAATGGAAATGATACTGACAATGGAGATGATCTTGGTCAGAACCAACATAACACTTACAGGAAGAAGGACATTAGCCAGTTGCAGTGCTATAACTGCAAGGAACTTGGACACTATGCATCAGACTGTCCTGAGAAGAAAAAGAAAAAGGATGCTAGAAGAGCCAATGGAAATGACTCCAATGTGACCCAGAAAGGACATGTGAACCACATTGACATGGATGGAAACATTGAAGAGATAGAAGAAGTGGATGTCAGTATTTAGATAACTCAGTTAAGTCAAATAAGGATTCCTTGTCTGAATATCAAGTGTTGAACCTATAGTCAAGAGAACCATCAATGTAACCCTATGAGACTTTATTTTAAGGGTGGTAGTACCCTAGTTGCCTTGAAGCCAACTTGTAACCCTAGCCTTCCCAAATCTCGGGGACGAGATTTCTTTTAAGGGTGGTAGCCTGTCACATCCCAAGATTTTCCAAATCTTGTAATGTGAAAAATAAGTAAACAAAATAAATTTTTGTTGAAAATCAGGGTGAAAAGAAACTTTTGTTTCTAAAAGGAAACTTAAAATCCCATCTTGAACAAACTTTGGCTAAAGTTTGAATTCAACAAAAATCCAAATCAAGGGAAATGCATTCCTCTATTAATGTATCTGGAAATTTGAACACTTGGAAAATAAATCCAAATCCCTAACCCTAATGGAAGGAAATCATTTTCCAAAGTATCTCCAAACCTATGGAATTGAACCATACCAAAAATTGATCAACAAATATTCACAAAGGATCAAGAAAGACCATAGAAGTTGGTTTCACTCAAATTGGAACCATCAATAAAATCTTATGATTATAATAAGATAAGGGAATTGAATTCCCAAAGCTAATAAAGCCCTTACCAAAAAAAAACCATATCAATTGGTGAACAAATAATCCTAAAGGGATTTAAAAGGTTAAACATTTAATAAAGGAAAAATAAATTGTTTTGGAAATACTATTTTGGATCTTTTAATAAAAGACTTTGTTTTCAAATAAAAAGGTGAGCCAAATTACTTTTGGCCAAACTTTTGTAATAAAATATTTTGTTTTGATAAAATGAGTAAAAGTTTATTTAAATAAAATAATAAGGATTTAAATATCCAATTTTATTTAAGTAAAGGCTTTTCCCATTTTAAATGAACACCAAGTATTTTATTACTACTTTGAAATCTTTTATTAAAAGGTTTTGCTTTGATTAAAATGAGTAAAGGTTTATTTAAATAAAATAATAAGGATTTAAATATCCAATTTTATTTAAGTAAAGGCTTTCCCATTTTAATTAAACACCAAAACTTATTTATCTATTTAAATAAGTTTCCAAGTATTCCTTATTTTCAAATAAAACCTACTGGTTTGGTTTTGAAAATAATTGGAATTCAAATGGAAATTTTATTAAATAAATCAAAACCCTATTTTTAACTAAGGATCCATTTTATTTAATTAATAAATGGATCCTAAAATAAATAAAATCATTATTTCATTTTGGACTTTGGTTGATGTCTTAAACAGAACCAAATTCAAATGAAAAGTTTGTTGTTTGTTTGAATTGTTTTGAGTGTTGTTTGAATGTGTGAATAATTGTTTGAAATTCAAAACAGAAAAGAATTAGAAAAAGAAAAAGAGTTAGACAGAAAAAAATAAGAAAACAGACCCAACCCACTAAGGCCCAGTCCAGCCCAGTACTCCCTCCCCGAAGGAAAACATTTGACACCAACTTTCAGACCCGCTGAGTCAATGACAATCGGGACCCACTTCTCCCTCTCACTCACTCGCTGACATCAGACCCCACCTCCTCTTATTTCCCCCCCCCCCGACCGTTTTTCTGTACCGCGAAAGTAACACGCAGAGTGATTGACCGGTGGACCCCCTCCTCTCTCCCTTTCCCACTGACCAGAGGACCCCACCGACAGCTGTTCATCGTCCTCCCCACGACCCCGTCTCCCCCTCACAGTGCGGCCGTTTCTGCCCGTTGAAGAGCTCCATCAATCTGCGTTAATCCGTGCATTAAACCTCGCCGTGACCTCGCCCTTTTAACCGCCAGCGTTCCCTCCTCCTTTCCCCTCACACGCCACTCCCTCTCTGCCCCGAGGCTGCCGTAATTCGAGCTCACATTACCATAGCTCCAACCACCGTCTCCGGCCGATTCCAGCTAGCACACGTTGCCCCTTGACCTCTCGACCACGCACACATACTCCACACTCCGACGAGCAATCTAGGACAGCCCCGTGCGCCCCTTCGACCAAAGCGAGCAGGTTGAGCATACCCGTGCCTCGGCGATCACGGTGAGCCTACTCCCTACTCCTCTTGCGTCCTGCTTCACCAGCGCCGCCACTGACCGACCATCGCCGCCGCGCGACAGAGTCCAACGCCGCCAGTTCTAGGTCATTAGATTAGGACCGTTAGATCTCCATCCTATGGCATAGATAGAATGACTTGAGTGAACCGGTATGAACACATCAGGACCATGCGATCTAAATAGATCCAACGCGTCACAGAGACGATCCGGCCGAACCGGTATCGACCAGTAAGAACACGCCGCGTGTCACCTATCTGTTTAAAAACAGATTTGAAAACAGAAACTTTTGCCATTTTCAAACCCATGTATCTTTTGATCCACACGTCCAAATTTTACAAATTTGATGTCGTTGGAATCAGCAAGACAAGCTCTAACCAACCCTACCCTTAGTTTAGCAAATAGTATCTGTTAGCTTGTTTAACTTTGCAGATTCTTTTGTGTGCTTGCTAACATTAGAAAAATTGTTTAAAAATGTTTTTAGGGTTAAAACCTTTGCCAATTAGTTTGTTGTGACCTTACTGACCCTAGGAACCAACCTAAGTTTTGGAAAATGATTTTGGAAAGGATTAGAATGGATTAATTAGTTTAATCCATTTCTAGCCAATTAAAAACCATTGTTTTGTTTATGAAAATGCTTTCATAAAGAAAACTTTGAGAAAATGTTTTGGACCAAACCTACTGACCCAAAACACCAAGTTTTGCAATAGCAACTCATTTGGTGAAAAACATAAAGTTTTGCCTTGATAGAATTATTTTCCACCACATAAAATGATGGATGGATTTAAAAATAGTTTTTGAGCAAAACCCTCTAACCAATGACTTTGCCAGTTTGGTGAATGACCAATTTGGAACTTACAAAGTTTAGAAGCCTAGTGGAGACCATCCTTACAATAGAACCAACCTTTGCATGCTTATGCATGACTTAGATTCCATTGCTTTGTGAGTGTGAAATTGTTTGTTTGACTTTGTTTGGAATGTTAGTTGATTTTGTGTTTGCTTGATTGACTTGTAGTGAAGTTAGAGAAGTGTGAGACTAGCAAGATCAAGGAGTGAACCATCATTCCCTACCAAAAAAGGCAAGTTACACTATCATACAAAAGTCCTACTATTTTCATTATACTTAGTGGATTTTGAAAACATGCATGAAAATAATTTCTATACTTATGCTATGCTAAATCCTAATAGGATATCCCTATATATTCCTTAGTGAAAACAATGTAGTTGTAGTATGCTTAGCCCAGCTATATTTTGTATGGGATACATGTTATGATTATATGAAGTATTGAAAAGACTTATGTTTTATATAATAAAACAAGTACTCAATGAACCACCTGGGTGGACAAGGATACTCAAGGATGGACAAGGTGGCAACAAAAGGAACCATGTTTATATGGCTATCTCTTTTGTTGTGCACTAAAAGAAAACCACCCAGGGACTTAGAGATCGAACATGTTTCTCGTACAGTGGCTTCCGTGTACAGCCACATGCTAAATGGGCTCTGGCTTAGTTAACTACATAGTGGAAGACCCATGCATTGGCATCTCCAGGTTAACTAGATTTGTGTAAGGGAGTAACCCTACATTTTTGCCTGGTAGACAAGCTAGCATTGTGTATTGGGAGGACTCCTATGGAAAGACTTTGTCACATTCTCGATCTGCCGGTACTCCATTTTGGTGAGTACTTATCCAGCGGCCACTGGTGGCGTCAAGACGAGATTGTGTCATGTGGGTAAAGTGTACAACTTCTGCAGAAGATAATAAAATCTAAGTACTTAGCCGTGTCCCCGGTTATGGACAATACTGAGCAACTAAGGCCTGAAGCTATGGAAGATCTCGACATTCTAATTTCTAAAAGAAAACTTTTAAAACTTGATGCACTTGGAGTTACTAAGGTGCTCAAGAGATTTTTGACAAGGACCTGAACACTTGGGTTTTTACCAAGGAATTCAAGAGATTTTTGAAAGGAGATTTGACAAAGGACCAAAAACCATTTTTGAAAAGATAGGATAAAATATTGCTTTATGCAAATGAGCCTTAAACTCTACTTAGCCAAATATGCATGTAGTGATAGGATCCACCTATATTACACATAGAAGTGAAACTTGCCAATACAATTCAAATGTATTGACCCTTGTGGCTGTAACTTATTATGTTGCAGGTTTGATTGTTTTTAATGAAGAATGATTGATTAGGATTACAAAGTCTACAACCAACATCTGCCTGTGGCACTTTGAAGATGAAGGACCCACGACTATAGTTATTCCGCTGCAATGTAATGTAATTAGCCAATGAGCTAAGTTTGATGTAATAAAACTATTTTATTCCTGGTTATAAAGTTGTATTATGACCTTTGTTTCTTGATATTACATCTGAACTGTGGATGCTAGCTATTGATCCAGGGACTAGCATTGTAAACACAGAAGGCTCAATCTTATTAAAGGTTGGGGACCCTTACACCAATACCGGTATCCAATACCTAAGAACCACATTGTTTAACAAGCAAGGAATATAGCCATAACATGTATATCTTCTATATACCCAAGTTGGACATCTCCAACCTTTTATTTTATGCCAAATATTTTATAGATTTTGTTTCAGCAATTCCTTTTTCTTTTAAAAGAATCTATCAACATCAATAGTGGTGTCATCAACATGACACATGGTACAAAGCGTATATAGTCAACTACTAATACCTTTGGACTTGCACTTTGAAGTGGATCACCATCATCAAATGTTTGGTATTCTTTCAAAAATCCATTCTTTAGTAATCTATTAGTGTAGTAAACATTTTACTTACATCTTCTATTCATCCTTATCATGGCAACTTTATGATCAAGCTACTATAGCCTATAAGGAAGAATTGTGAGTATAATATCAGTTCCCAAAACCTTTTTGGTAGATTCTGAACATCATCACTCATTCTCTTCCTAGTTACTTAGGCCATTGTAGTTCATGAATTGTGTTGTCCTGTATGACACTTCATACCAACCAATTCGGTATCCAATACCGGTATCCAATACCTAAGAACCACATTGTTTAACAGGCTAGGAATACAGCCATAACATGTATATCTTCTATATACCTAAGTTGGACATCTCCAACCTTTTATTTTCTGCCAAATATTTTATAGATTCTCTTTCAGCAATTCCTTTTCTTTTAAAAGAATCTATCAACATCAATAGTGGTGTCATCAACATGACACATGGTACAAAGCGTATATAGTCAACTACTAATACCTTTGGACTTGCACTTTGAAGTGGATCACCATCATCAAATGTTTGGTATTCTTTCAAAAATCCATTCTTTAGTAATCTATTAGTGTAGTAAACATTTTACTTACATCTTCTATTCATCCTTATCATGACAACTTTCATGATCAAGCTACTATAGCTTATAAGGAAGAATCACGAGTATAATATCAGTTCCCAAAACCTTTTTGGTAGATTCTGATGCCTAGCATCTCCATCCTTCACAAATTCTCATACAATATGAGAACATGTATTTTGCTAAATTATACTCTATCATAATGCAACCAAAAACATTGTTTCAGATATCACAATATCTTTCACACATGATGGTTTCTGAAACAATTTCCAGATCCAATATAATCTTGATATTTAAAACAACTTTTTGAATATCAATAATCATGGAGGCAAACATGATACTTTAGATACTAACATTGGAATTCTTACTCTTGATTTAATACTACTTATTAAACTTCATGGAGTAAATAGAGTTTGCTGAAAGTTTGCAATAGGACTTATAAACTTTAAATTGACATTCAAAACAATACGACACCATTTCGTAAAGTAAATATCCAGAATTCTATAGTTCTATTATCTCAAATAAAAACTAAGCATAAAGTAGAAAACGAATGCCAATGACTACAACAAACTATGCAAATTCACTTTGATTTAATTTATGACAAATTTGGTTCGACTAATCCAAATTAGAAATGAAATCCCACTCAAAAACGACATCCCTCATGCCTTTTTGGTGATTACATGAACCAAATCCACTACACCAAGTCCGATCATCACGTGAGTTGATGTAGCTTCAAAGGAGAGCATCTATATGGGCATCATATCAACTATATGACTCATGCTTAACCTTTCGGTCTGTGTTCCGAGGCCATGTCTGTACATGCTAGGCTCGCCAAGTAAGAACCTTAGTACTCGCGTGTGTAAAACTGTCTTACACCCGTTTGTATGAAAGCGTAGAGTCGAGTACACCCGATCATCACGTGATGTCTCGAAACACGATCCACAAAACGGTGCATACTTAAGGAAGAACACACTTTTATCTTGATATCTAAAAGAGGGATCATCTTACAATGCTACAGAAAGCGCCAAACTAGCAGTATAAGATGCTAACATCTAATGTGTAAAGTGAGATGATATGGTACATGCATTTGATCTCTATCAATTGCATCGTGGTATGATCTCTATCATTCCTTTGTGTGTAAGGCCAAGGTCTATGGAACTTACACGTTGACTGTGTTGTAAGAGTATCTACCATACATCTACTTACAACAATACCATATCAATACACTAGCCCAGCAACGATCTAAACTAGACGCCTCTAATTTATCAATTGCAAGTTTTACGTGGCTTAGGGATTTCGGAGATAGAACCGTTCATACCTACGAACATGAACCACAACGAGGATAACCAAATTATTAGCAACTCGTTGTAAATCAGATATTGACTATAGTAGGAGAGACAGACACCCGCCAGCCACTTATGCAAAACAAGATGCATGTCAGTCGTGCAACCGGTCTCATGTACGATGACATGTAAGGTTGGTACGGGCCGCTTCATCCCACTATGCCACCAATATCCAAAATACATAGAAGATGCAATAACATGATCATCATCGCCCACATATCAACATATGTGTACTACCCGTGCTAAGCACCTACGCATAGATCAGGCTCTGATACCACTGTTGGGTCCGCAGCATAGAAAACAAAAAATTTCCTACGGTGTGAACTACACGCCAAGATCTATCTACTAGGTACAAAGCAACGGGTGGACATACATCCAACGAGAACTTACCTTCGTAGACAACGAGCTTTGTTAACGAGTAGGAACTCGTGGTTGATGTAGTCGTACACTTGCCGATCTCAAGATCGTGATGAAGTCCAGCAGGTCCGGCTCCAGCACGTCCATCAGATCCAGCTCCAGCACCACCAAGTCCAGCACCGCAAATCAGCGGTGCATCCGTGATCGCACACACGTCTGGTACCCCGACAACCTCCGTCCCTCGCTCCAGCAAAGCAGCGGAAGCAGCAACTCCTTTCCAGATAAAGACACCGGGAACATGTATCTCGCTAACCCGAGACCATGGGGGAATAATACTAGAGGGGGAGAGAGATCCTTCACAAGGAGGTTTGTGTGAGAAGTGAGGAAGGGGTGGCCTTTTATAGGAGGAGGGGGCGTGCCCCTCCTTCATGGCTGGCGCATGGAGGAGGTGACTCTTCACCTCCTCCATTCATGTGGTGGTAACTCCCTCCACATAAATTTGCCCCTTCACGTTCTCTTTTAAAGTCTCCACTTTAAATGCATTAAATTTCTCCAAATTTAATGCTCTCTCATTTAATAAAACTCTTTTATTATTATTTTTTATTCAGAATTTTGTTAATTACTTTAATTAACAAACATTCACATAAAACCCCCTGCAACATTTCAATATTACATGCAGAATCAATTTCAGCAATTTCACCCGAAACAGTTTTGGTGTCTATTGAAATAATTCCAGCGCTTTCTTAAATCTTTATCTGAAACATATTTGCTCCAAATGGTGTTGGTATCCCTTAAGTGTGTCACCCTACGGTTCGCGAATAATGCAGACATGATCGAGACCCCTCTCTGATCAATAATAAGCAGCGGGACCTGGAGATCCATACTGACTCCTACACATTCAACGATGACTTCTGTGATCGTGAGAACCTTTAACGCTAGTAACTAAATCCCTTTGTCCCGCGATATATTACATGTCCGAGATTCGATCATTGGTATCTTCATACCTAGTTTGATCTCGTTACCGACATGCACTCTTTTCTCGTTCCCGTGATATAACATTCTAGTGATCACATCACTTGCTCGCAAGCTATTTCAATGTGATATCACCGAGAGGGCCCAGAGTATATCTATCCGTCATCGGGATGGACAAATCCCACTCTTGATCCATGAGCCTCAACATAACACCTTCGTAGCACTGAACCCACCTTTATAGTCACCCTGTTACGGTGTGACGTTTGATGTTATCAAGATACTCTTCCGGTGTTAGCAATTAACATGAATTCATGGTCTAAGGATAAAGATTACTTCGTATGATGTTACAGCAATATAAACATAATGACTTTGATCGTAATGCTATACTTCGGATGAATGTTCATCACATCATTCCACCAATGGTGTGACCTTGTTATTAACAACATCCAATGTCCATGATCAGGAAACCTTGATCATCTTGTTAATCAACAAGCTAGTCTATAAGAGAGGCATAACTAGGAACCCTTTTTGTTTATTAAACACACATGTATTGATGTTTCTGATCAATACAATTCTAGCATGTAAAATAAACATTTATCATAAACATGGAACAAGATAATAACCACTTTATTATTGCCTCTCGGGCATATTCCCTTCACTTTTCACATACCACATATGGATCCACCAGTGTCATTATTGCATGTGTGTTCTCTTCACAATACACACATGGATCCACAAATGTCATTGCATGTGTGTTCTTTTTAGTAACAACAACCAGTGTCATTGCATGTGTGTTCTCTTCAGAGACCACACATGGATTACCAGTGTCATTGCATGTGTGTTCTTTTTACTAACAACAACCAGAGTCATTGAAATGTGTGCTCTCTTCAGAGACCACACATGGATCCACCGGTGTCATTGCATGTATGTTCTTTTCACTAACAACAACTGGAGTCATTGCATGTGTGTTCTTTTCACATACCACATATGGATCCACCAGTGTCATTGCATGTGCGCTCTTTTCACAATCCACCCATGGATCCACCAGTGTCATTGCATGTGTGTTCTTTTTAGTAACAACAACCAGAGTCATTGAAATGTGTGTTCTTCTCACATACCACCTATGGATCCACAAGTGTCATTGCATGTGTGTTCATTTCATAATCCACCTATGGATCCACCAGTGTCATTGCATGTGTGTTCTTTTTAGTAACAACAACCAGAGTCATTTTACATGTGTGTTCTTTTCACATACCACCTATGGATCCACCAGTGTCATTGCATGTGTGTTCTTTTCACTAACAACAATCAGAGTCATTGCATGTGTGTTCTTTTCACATACCACATATGGATCAACCAGTGTCATTGCAAGTGTGTTCTCTACAGAGACCACACATGGATCCACCAGTGTCATTGCATGTACGTTCTTTTCACTAACAAGAACTGGAGTCATTGCATGTGTGCTCTTTTCACAATCCACCCATGGATCCACCAGTGTCATTGCATGTGTGTTATTTTTAGTAACAACGACCAGTGCCATTGCATGTGTGTTCTTTTCACTAACAACAACTGGAGTCAGTGCATGTGTGCTCTTTTCACATACCACCTATGGATCCACCAGTGTCATTGCATGTGTGTTCTTTTTACTAACAACAACCAGAGTGATTTCATGGTTGTTCTTCTCACGTACCACCTATGGATCCACTAGTGTCATTGCATGTGTGTTCTCTTCACAATCCACACATGGATCCACTAGTGTCATTGCATGTGTGTTCTTTTTAGTAACAACAACCAGTGTCATTGCATGTGTGTTCTCTTCAGAGACCACACCTGGATCCACCAGTGTCATTGCATGTGTGTTCTTTTTACTAACAACAACCAGAGTCATTGAAATGTGTGCTCTCTTCAGAGTCCACACATGGATCCACCGGTGTCATTGCATGTATGTTCTTTTTACTAACAACAACCAGAGTCATTGAAATGTGTGCTCTCTTCAGAGACCACACATGGATCCACCGGTGTCATTGCATGTATGTTCTTTTCACTAACAACAACTGGAGTCATTGCATGTGTGTTCTTTTCACATACCACATATGGATCCACCAGTGTCATTGCAAGTGTGCTCTTTTCACAATCCACCCATGGATCCACCAGTGTCATTGCATGTGTGTTCTTTTTAGTAACAATAACCAGAGTCATTGAAATGTGTGATCTTCTCACATACCACCTATGGATCCACCAGTGTCATTGCATGTGTGTTCATTTCATAATCCACCTATGGATCCACTAGTGTCATTGCATGTGTGTTCTTTTTTAGTAACAACAACCAGAGTCATTTTGCATGTGTGTTCTTTTCACATACCACCTATGGATCCACCAGTGTCATTGCATGTATGTTCTTTTCACAATACACCCTTGGATCCACCGGTGTCATTGCATGTGTCTTCTTTTCACTAACAACAACTGGAGTCATTGCATGTGTGTTCTTTTCACATACCACATATGGATCCACCAGTGTCATTGCATGTGTGCTCTTTTCACAATCCACCTATGGATCCACCAGTGTCATTGCATGTGTGTTCTTTTTAGTAACAACAACCAGAGTCATTGTAATGTGTGTTCTTTTCACATACCACCTAAGGATCCACCAGTGTCATTGCATGTGTGTTCTTTTCACTAACAACAACTAGAGTCGTTGTATGTGTGTTCTTTTCACATACCACATATGGATCCACCAGTGTCATTGAAATGTGTGTTCTCTACAGAGACCACACATGGATCCACCAGTGTCATTGCATGTGTGTTCTTTTTAGTAACAACAACCAGAGTCATTGAAATGTGTGTTCTTTTCACATACCACCTATGGATCCACCGGTGTTATTGCATGTGTGTTCTTTTCACTAACAACAACCATAGTCATTGAATGTGTGCTCTTTTGAAAATCCACATATGGATCCACCAGTGTCATTGCATGTATGTTCTTTTCACAATCCACCCATGGATCCACAGGTGTCATTGCATGTGTGTTCTTTTCACTAACAACAACTAGAGTCATTGCATGTGTGTTCTTTTCACGTACCACATATGGATCCACCAGTGTCATTGAAATGTGTGTTCTCTTTAGAGATCACACATGGATCCACCAGTGTCATTGCATGTGTGTTCTTTTCACTAACAACAACTGGAGTCATTGCATGTGTGTTCTTTTCACATACCACATATGGATCCACCAGTGTCATTGCATGTGTGTTCTTTTTACTAACAACAACCAAAGTCATTGGATGTGTGTTCTCTTTAGAGACCACAAATGGATCCACCAGTGTCATTGAAATGTGTATTATTTTCAACTACCGCCGTTGGCCACAAACAATCAGGACGCAGAACTAACTAGCTACCGCTCTGGGCTTCTAGAAGACCTGATCCCCGATTGTTAGGCGTCGTTGGATCGGGGTGCGTGGACGATAGTGATGTCCTTCGGGAGGGCGATCCGCGAGAAGTCTGTTCTGCGAACTGATTAGCCGTGGCAACTACGCTGGGCCTACGTCCTTGCCCTTATCCCCTTAACCTTGGGGCCAAAAATCAGATCGTGTTCCTTCATCGCCATGGAGAGGGAGAGGCCCAAACTCAGCTTGCACGAGGCTCAGATGTTCGCCCACTACGACATACTCGTGCTGCCGTTAGTGAGGCTTCGGGCCGGCTTCGAGCTCAGCTACGTCGGGGTTCCTGTCGCGCCGCTCTTGCGCGACAACGTGTTGGCGAGGCAGATTGAGCAGCGCCACCGCCAGCTGTCGGAGCGGAAGAGGGCAATGGCGCGGTACTCGCGTACGAGCGCATACTGGCGAAAGTTGTTCAAGAAGGAGCGGGCTGGGTTGATTGAGCTGTGCGGAACCCACCGATGGGAGATCCACCCGGATCTGTGCAACCCCGAAGGGAGGCAGCGCCTCTGGGCAGTGCCTGGGCGTACGACCTCCACAGTTATCAATGCAGCGCGCCGTGAAGAATCCATGAGGAGGAGGAATGATGCCGGGAACATCGGCATCGATTCCAACACGGAGGAGGCTGGCAGCAACGCGGACAACGTCGTCAATGATGGAGACTGCGGGATCGTCATAGTCGATTAGGGCCACTTAAGCATAAATTAAATCTATGTAGGGTATCTTAATATGATCTCTGGATCTAGGTCACCTGAGTCATGGTCGATTATCGTCATAATCTATATATGTTGGCCATGTTTTAGTTGTCTTTGTCTTTAAAACTAGTCGATCGAAACTCGTCCGATCCTGAAAATAAAGTTCGCGCGTTGCTTGGCATATCTGATGGGACAATACGCTGACTCTGCTTGCAGCACTTGATGGCACAGCCGTAATTTGGAGTGCGCTGAGGAGAAGGGATTGAGCGTGTTGTAATAGTGTACTACTCCTGTCTAGATATAACTGACTTAGTTTTTTTAGATATTTAATAAATATGTCTATACCCAAAACATGTCTAGATACATGTTTTAGGTTTCTCTGTCTTTCAATCTAATCAAAAGTCGTCAAATTCTAAACAAACAAAGTCATTGTGTTCACACCTGATGGGACAATACGCTGACTCTGCTACTTGATGGCACAGCCATAACTCTGGAGTGCGCCAGAGGAGATGGGAATGCAAGGGAGATGGGAACTAGTAGCCACATCCAAACGCAGGTAAAAAATTAATGTAATAATATTTAAAAAAAAATGCAATCTGGTCCACATGACCCCATCACACACACGTTGCACGCGCCAGATATAAATAAAGCCGACACGGCTAGTTTAGTTTTAATGATAATAATTCAACATAGGACGTTACGGTGCCCGCATCTTTCTTCTCCTCTTATTAGTCTGCTAGCCCACGCTGCAGTAAGCATCAGTTGATGAGGATAAAAAATGATAAAATGGCAAATAAAACAATTTTTAAGCTTACCTTTCATCTGGAGAATCGTACAAAGATGAAATTGGCAGGGATTTATTATTTCTCCTGCAGTTAGCCAAAAGATCCTCAAGAACATCCTCAATCACCCCTGCAACATCTTCATATTCTAATACACCTCCATTATTTGCCCTTTCCTCTCCGTTCCGCTTACCTTTTTGTTTCTTTTCACACCCTTTTCTCGCCGGCACCTCCACTTCTTCATAAATTGGTTGCTTACGTACATTTTCCTCCGAGTGCTCATCACCGTCTTCGCGCTACTCTTCCGCCAGTTCTGGCTGAGAAGCCTCATTTTCTGCCATCGGGGTGTGAACAGGGACAATAGCATGTGTAACTGGGTTTTTGCATAACCTCTTGATATGACCGAATCCGCCACAACGTCCGCATTTCCTTTTCCTAGCTCCCAGCCTTGAACCTTTATCGGTGGAGGCTTCGATCCTTAGCTTTCGAGGCCTCCCAGGTGGCCTCCTAAGAACTAGTGGTTGAAGTTTGAACCCTAGATCGACAATCTCCCAATCATTTTCATCGGCCATAGGTGGTATGTTTTCTGCATAAGTTGCAGCAAACTTGTCCACGGAGAAATAGTTGTAGACATAGTTCTCTATTTCAGCTCCGTTACCTCTAAGCTTTAAGATGAAGTAAATTGCATGGTGACATGGCAGACCAGTAATCTTCCACTGCCTGCATGAACAAGTCTTGTTTCCAATGTCTATAGTGTACCTCCGTTCACTTCCACGCTTGTATTCTGCATAAACCTTCAGCCAATGTTCTGGAACTTCTGACCACCCTCATCTTTATCGTTCTCATTGCCCTGGTTCTTGCATTCAGTAACATAACCACCTTTGGAACTATTTTATGGCCTAAAAAATTTCTTGCACAAATTCTTTGCCTTAAATCTATCTTCACCATTATGCACTGTCTTATTGCATCCAACAAAATAACAATTCCAAGTGTCTTCATGCCCGAAATCTTATCATTGAAACTCTCTGCCAAATTATTGCATACAAAATCCACCTTGCTTAACTCACCAAACTTGCTTCTGGCCCATAGCTTGGTGTGATGTTCCTCAAGGTATTTTTTCACCTTTGGCACTACATACATGTTCTGCAAGTAAGTAGCATGTGTGCTTGGGATGTATGTGTATGCTGATCGCCACAAGTCCTCTTCAAAGATCTTTCCTTTGAACTTCTTCGTGAAGTTAGTAGCGAGGTGCCGCATGCATTCCCTATGCTCAACCCCAGGAAACACAGCATCAACAACATTCTCAAGACCCTCGGATGCACCGGTGTGTATCACCAAGCCTTCAGGGTGACCAATTACTTCCCGTAGTCTCTACATGAACCATGTCCATCTTTCATTTGATTCACCCTCAATAACAGCATAAGCTACGGGTAGAAGCCAATTATGCGCGTCCAAAGCACAAGCAGAAGCAACATGTCCCCTGAACTTCCCTGTTAAAGAAGTTACGCCTATTGCCAAGTATGGCCTGCAGTCGTCTAGGAACCCCTTCCAGCATGCCTTCAGGCAGACAAAACATCTCCTGAAGCATATCTTATCTGCCTGCTTATACCTGACCCCCCTCGAGACCTTTTCTCTCCCTTTCACAACCTCGTAATTGATGTCAACAACACTACCAGGTGATGTTTTCTCTACCTGAGCTTTGAAACTATACAACATATGAAAACTGTCATTCCACTTGCCTTGAATGAAGTCTAGAGCCATCTCCTTCTCATTAAAGACTCTGTGATAAGGAATCAGAACGTTAAACTTTTTGCTAATCTTTGCTCTGAGATCAGCTGGTCCAATGTTATGATCCTGCCTCACCTAGTCAAGTACAGTAGCAGCAATCCACTTGGTAGTCGTCGGTCTAATTTTACCACTTAAAGAAGTATTAGGGCAGTTGTGTTTCTTCGTGTTTACTTTGATCTGCATTCGATAATAATCCAAATAATTCAGAGCTAGTTATCAGCAGAATAAATATGAGAAAGACTGAAACTAAATGTAGCTATTGCAACCTGAAATGGGTGTCCATCCCGCATTGGAGATGCATGTAATCTCCATTTACACACATTACTTTCCCTACAGTGCACCCTAAATATCTTTTGGTCGCTCTTTTCAATGATAAATTCGAACCCAACTCTGATTGCATAGGTTGCAACAGCATATCTGCAGTCCTCCACATTATCAAAGACAGTCCCCTCATCAATTGTAGGATTGTCCCTGTCAAAGTGTATCACTGGCATGTCCACGTCTTCGTCGTCGTATCTACATCCCATTTCCACATCTTCACATTCCTCTTCCTCATCAGTCCCATAGTAAGGCTCAAAGTTCGAATCAACCAAATATTCCCTACTCTCCATCCTATCAGGGTCAGTAGCCACATCTGGATATGCTTTCTCATCATCATCCGCACCACCACACGTTTCAGTGCCTTCATGCTCGTTTGACAAAGCATCATGCTCAAGGACAAGCTATACAGATGTCCTGCGGTTACCAACACATATCCTTGCCATCACCACGGGACTACAATGCTAATTGGGGTATGCAGATAAGGAATTACAGTTCTTTACCTTCAATGTGGACGCACGGCACCTTCTCCGGGCTCCATACCTCCAAAGCTCTACACCCTGCTTCCTCTCCCCCCCCCCCGTTTCGTTGTCCTCTGTGCTCTCCAGACTTGAAGGAGATTCCGTGATCTCCAGCCGCGCAGGACCCATATATGTGCTCTTAAGCCTCGCAGGGTCCATCTCGGAGTGGGATCCAAATCACCGGCGTCGTTGGGCCCCTAACCTAATGGCCGACTCTCGGTTTTCGTTTCCAGACATGCCTTGGCAGTGGGCGGCGGCAAGGACACAGGGCAGGAAGGGGAGGGGATGTGAGGGGATGGCAGGGAGGGGAGGGCGGGAGGACGATGACCCAAGGGGACGACGAGAGCACTGCACGACTGAGTGGAGTGGCGGTGGCAGGAGCAGAGGACAGGAGCGGAGCGGAGCTGGTTGCGACAAAGCATGGAAAATTGCACAATAATGTGTTGGTGGGCGGCACCAGCCCTCGAACCTAGGACGTGCGTCGTCATAGGTGGAGGAGGCGGGCCCGCCTGTCAGAAAACATGCCACCTGTCAGCGCACTATGCACGGGGAGCACTTCACGAAATTTTTTAGCAGGTCCCACATGTCAGTCTGTTTGATCAAAACTTGCATGCAGTGCATGGCTGGTTCACGCGCTAGTTCCGAAAAAAAGCCCGTTGATCCAAACTTGAATTGGCAGTTCTGCTTCTTCTCCCCCGTCTCATCGTCTCCTCGCAGTGGCAGTTCCGCTTCGTGTCCCTCGTCTGTTATCCTATTCTTCTTCTCCTCGCAGTGGTAGTTCTTCTTTCTAACTCGATCAAAACATTCCCGCACGTAAGCCATGGCCAATAGCTGGATGAAGAGGAAATAGGCCGATCTCTCGGCCGACCCACTTCGCAAGATCGCCGACTATTTGCTGGAGAAAGAGGAGTACGTCGACACCTATGCTGCTTGTCGGGAAGTCTGCACCGATTGGTGTCGCACTTTAAAGGTGCCCGGATTCCATCTCAACAACTGGATCATGATAGATAACACACTTCCAGACGTTGGCGACTTCACCTTCCTTAACCTCGCCACTGGTCGTTGCTTCAGGCCAAATCTAATGGACGTCCATCGCAGGTTCACATTCACATCCGATATTTATTGGTATTTTCCATTGTAAACATCTTAGTGCTAACTGATGCCCTCTTCTTCCAAAAGATTCTACTTCGTCGGTGTTTCTCGTGGCGTCATCGTGCTTGCTCAGAGGGTGGAGCCATACCAGATTCGGCTTCTGAACCCAATCACTCATAAGTCTAACACTGAGTTTCAAGCACACATACCATCTGATCTTCTACAATCTGTCGTCATGACGAAGTCCCCGATGATGGTGTTCGTTTGCACTGATTATCCAGATCATATTGCATGGGCCGATGAGAGAACCCCAACGGGGCAAATCAATAGATCATTTGGAGAAGGATTGTATTCGCCACCTCCTGATACGTTTCTGGTCTGCATGATGGCATTCTGATGGGAGGTATATGCATTACTTGAGAATGGAGACATCTTGTCGACCAACATCTAGTTAGAGCAGCGCGCGAGCACTGTCACGATGGCCAAAATAATTTCGGCCCCAGTCTTTGAACAGGTACGCGGAACCTACAATTTTTACCTTGTGGAGTCAGATGGTGATCTGCTTCTTGTGTTGAACGGGGATTTCGCCAAAGGGCAACCGGTGTTGTACCGGGTGGACACGGAGAACCGCTCTCTCGAGGCCGACGGCGACATTGGAAGTCGTGCCCTATTCGTTGGTTATAATCGGTCTATCTCCATTGACACCACGTTACACCCCACAGTCAAACCCGGTTGCATATACTACAGGAATTATATTAGACTGTACGATCATGAGGTTCAAACCTAGGAAAAGGAACCAACAATTGTAATGTATGGCTTAAGTCTGGAACATACACCGAGGTCTCACCCTCTAGACGAGATATTGGCAGCACACTGCAGACGGAGAGAGTTTTCTGAACATGTGTTGCAGCACACGGGAGCCGCCGACGACGAAATATATAGGGGAGAATGAAAATTATATTCATCCTAGGTTATTTGCTAGCATTTTCAGGTCTATTTTTCGAAGTAGAAATTTGTACTGTATTTATATTATTTCGATGAGCAGTATGCGTATTACCTTTCAGACAAAATTGTAATGTATTTAAATTTAGTACTTTCAGAATTCAAAGTATTTATTTTTAGTAGCTTCTTTCAGAATTCTCTGTGTTCGACACGGGCATCAGCTCAGCGCCGGAATTCAGGTCCCACATGGAAAATTGCACAATAATGTGTTGGTGGGCGGAACCACCCCTCGAACCTAGGATGCACGCCGTCGAAGGTGGAGGGGGCGGGCCCGCCAGTCAGAAAACATGCCACGTCGGCATCCCCTGTTTCTGATGCCCTTTTAAAAAATAAAACACGTCACGTCGTTATCCCCTGTTTCTGATGGTGTTGCTACACTCGACGGTACATGGTGGCATATAAATAATATCATATAAACATAAGGGCACAGTCGTCAACATTTTTAAAATGAAACCCGATACATGGCACATACGTCCATTTTACATCCATGGCACATACGTCCATTTTGCATCACTATTCTATGTCTTAATTCACTATTATTCATTGATATATTTCGTATTGAGAGGTGATACTTATGTTATTTCACCTGTTTTTGCATGGTTGATGACTTTTGGAGCATGGACCGCTGCAGTCAGGATTCTGATGGAAAAGGTGTTGTTTGGAGGCAAAATTCGCGAAGATCATAAAATTCGGAAAAATATACGGAAAATTCTATTTTTCCAGAAGACTCAGGATGCCAGAAGATGGAGTGGAGGTGGGCCACAGGGGGACCACACCACCCCATGGCGCGGGCAGGCCTAGGCCGCGCCAGGGAGTTGTGTGCGTGCCTTGGCCCACTCCAGCCTCTCCCCTCTGGCGTATATCATCCTCCCGAAACCCTAAGACTCGGGGAGCAACCACAGAAAGATTCCGCCGCCTCTCCGGGGCGGAAAACACGGAGAGAGAAAGTTGTCTCCGGTAGACAGATTTCTGCCGAGGGAATTCCTTCCCGGAGAGGGGAGATCATCGCCATCAACACCACCATCAAGCTGGACTTCATCAGGATCATCATCATCATCACCACCATCATCACCATCAGCACCCTCATCACCATCTCCATATTGCTGTAACAATTGCGTTGAATCTTGCTATAGTTCATAGGGGAAACTTTCCCGATGTTGATTACTCTTTGTACTTGATGCTATTGAGTGAACCATTGAATTATTGTTTATGTTCAGATTGTTATACATCATTATTCCATCTCTGATCATGATCCATATGATGTCTTGTGAGTAGTTCGTTTTGTTCTTGAGGACATGGGAGAAGTCTTGTTGTTAGTAGTGGAGTTGTGTTGAGAAAGATTCAATAGATTGTTATTTAAGTTGTGGTGTACTTCTTCTAGTGGTGTCATGTGAACGTCGACTACATGACACTTCACCTATATGGGCCTAGGGGAATGCATTGTGTATTTGTCTACTAATCGTAGGGGTTGCCGGAGTGATAGAAACCTGAACCCTCGTTAGGAAACCATTGCACAAGGGACGTAAGGGTCTTAGAGTTTAATGTTGTGGTTAGGTTTTACCTTAATTACTTTCTTGTACTTACGGATGTTTGCAAGGGGTATAATCACAAGTATGTATTAGTCTTGGATGGGGCGGTACATTAGCACAGGTTCACCCACACAACACTTAGCAAGCTAGAGAAGATTAATCGACTATATGAAGCGAAAGCACTTGACAGTCTTCCCATGTGTTCTCGAGAACGTTTGGTCATCTATAGAAATACAACCGGCTTGTCCTTTGCTGCATAAAGGATTGGGCCACTTGCTGCATTTATTCCTACTGTCTTTTATTTACTCGTACTTTGTTTACTTGCTTTATCGAAAACCCCTAAAAATCCGTTTGCTAAGTATTTGCAGAGAATTCCTGAATCATACCACTAGCCAGCACCTTCTACTCCTCGTTGTGTTCGACACTCTTACTTATCGAAAATACTGCGATACACCCCCTATACTTGTGGGCCATCAAGACTATTTTCTGGCGCCGTTGCCGGGGAGTGAAGCGCTATTGGAGAGTGGAACTGGTAAAGGAAACTTCTACTGTGAGTATTGTTTACTTCTGCTAGTTGCTTTATTTTCGTTATGGATAATTCGCTGAGTTTCTTATTTGGTAATGCTACTACCACTGCTAAGGTAGTAGATAAGCCACCACCTGCTGAGAATGATGTTTTCAAAATACCTACAAGAATTATTGATCGTGTTATGGATAACTACTATGTTGGGGATGGAATTGTCCATCCTGGTGATCATTTACTCTTTATACACGAATTATGCGGGTTGTTCAAGTGTGCAGGTATTACTACAGATCAAGTTAAGAAGAAGTTATTCTCATTATCACTAAAAGGAAGAGCTGAGGAATGGTATAAGCTGCTGAAGAATGGTCAAGCTCTGGAATGGGAGGAAATAGTGCCTCTCTTTTATTCAAAGTTTTATCCTCCTAGTGAGATTCACAAAGATCGGAATCAAATATACAACTTTTGGCCTCTTGATGGAGAGAGTACAGCTCAAGCTTGGGGAGATTGAAGTTACTAATGCTCAAATGTCCCATTCATGAGCTCCCCAACAATATTATTATCAATAACTTTTATGCAAGGATCCCTCTACATGATAAGGATTTATTGGATGCTTCTTGTGCTGGATCATTCACTCGTATGGAAGAAGAAGCTAAATGGGACCTTCTAGATCGTATTCAAGACAATGCTAAATCTTGGGAGAATGACAAAGGTAGAAAGTCAGGTATAAATTATGATTATGAATGCATTGAATCTTTTATGGGAACTGACGATTTTCAAAATATTAAAAATGCTTATGGTCTAGACTCTCAAGCTATTGCTTCTTATTTTAAGGCTTTTGCTTCCTATATTGAAGTGCCTAAAAAGAAGTGGAATAAGTATCATGAACCTTATAAAGATATTTCTAAGAGTGTTCCTGCAAGAAATACTAGAGTTTATACTGCTAATCATGTTTTACCTGAACCTTATATTGAGAAAATGCCTTTCCCAGTTAAGGTAAAGGAACATTCTATGATGGCTAGTATGGTAGATGAAAGTATGAATAAAGCTGTTGAACCTGATAAACAAATGGTTGATGAACCTATGATAGCAAATGTGAAAGACTTTGTCACTAAGTATGAAAAAGAGGGATACCCTATCCTTTGTAAGGATACCTCTAATATTGTTTCACAAAGTAGTGTTATGAGAGCTAGTATCCCTGTGTTTTCTGTTAGCATAAGTGATCATTGCTATGATAGTCCTTGTGATAGCTATATTGTTAAGTTTATGCATGATACTGAAAGTTACTATGAAAGTGGGAAAAGTGTTCTTATGCATCTCAATAATCTCAAGTTTCCCTATTTTATGCTGAAAGTTTTTATGCTGCACTTCTTTTGCCTTCTTATGCAAGTTGCCTTTGGTTTCAATAACTTGTTTGTTTACAAAATCCCCTTGCATAGGAAGTGGGTTAGACTTAAATGTTTGTGTGTTTTGCTTCTTAATGCTCTCTTTCATTTCAATTCATGTCCCTATGAGAGCTTCTTCAAAATTATCATGCCCATCTTAATGGCTATCAAGAAAGAGCTTTATGGGAGACAACCCAATTTGTTTTTGCTTTCAGTTTGTTTTCGTTTCTTTGAGTTTTGGAAGTTATTACTTTAGTAATAACCGCTCCTTATCCGTTTTGTTTGGTTTTTGTGTCAAGATCAACCTCTAATGAGAGAGAAGTAAGATTTGGGGAAGTTGCTGTCCCGAAACAGATTTTTGTGCTTCACCATAAAAATTCGTGAGAGATCTCTGTATGTCAGATTGAGCTGTAATTGTTTGTGCTTCTGACCCTGGTTGCTATTTAACTTTTGTTAGTTTTGCACTTTTTGATTTGAGAAACAGAAGATTTTCGAAAAAATTGATCTTTACCTGCTGGTCTGTTTTGACAGATTTTGCCAATCTTGCATTTGCTTCTTTATTCGATTTCCATTTTGAATTCTTTTTGGGTTTTCGGAAGGTGTTGCTACAGTAGCTTTTGTTTTGATGGTTTTCAGTTGAAGTTGGACTCAAAAGGTTTTATCACTTCACTTATACTAATGTTGCTAATAAGAACTGTGTGAAGATTTGTGTGAAAGAAATTTCCAGGAAGTGGAGATAATGGTGTAATAAGGAAGAGAAAGGTTTTATGACTCAAGTAATAAGGGTATGAAGATGAAGATATTGATGTTATTCAAGTGATGACTCCGGAAGGATCCACTAAATACCAAATTCAGAGACCTGCAGAGTCCGTTTCCATCTAGGTAACAGTTCTGGTAAGAAAAGTTCCGCGAAAATACAATCCAACTATATTTTTATAGTTTTCAGTCAATAAGGAAAGCTACGAAGCGAAAAAGGGACGGAACTGGAGCCAGGTGGCCCACACCACCCCATGGCGCGGGCCCACCCCTGTCCGCGCCACTAGGTGGTGGTGCCACCCAGGACTCCGCCTCTGACTCGTTTTCTCCCAATACCTTCCTTTTGACATGAAACTTCGTAATATATAACCCCCCGGATCCCCTGAGGTCCGTATATCGTGTTTTCGTCGTGTTTTTGTTTCGATCTGTTTCTGCCAGGTAAAAATCCCAGATTTGGAGCCACAATGTCTTCTTCTGGATCATCCAAGGGAGATTCCGTAGAAGATATCATCAACCCGTACATGAGAGAATTGAAGATTCATCCCAAGGAGTTGTTGCTCGAAGGTGGAGAGGTCCGGATTAAAGAGGTTCAAGGCCCTAAAGGTGAAGGAAGTCTGGAGGACAGGATGGAAGCACTGGAGCATGAAGTCTTTAGGTACAGGAAGATGGCGGAGCGCGAAGTGGATATCATCCATATGATTTGCTCCGAACTGATCACTAAGCACCAAAAGGAGACTGCTGAACTCAAAGACGAAGTCCTCTCACTCCACCAAACAACCAACAAACTGCAAGCACAGTTCTATGACGTTCAAAAAATCAAAACTATGAGTATGAGGGTAGATTTAAACGCATAAGTGCTGCTGCAAGTTTCAGGATGTTGGAAACCACGATGTCCTTTGTTGATGGGAAGCCTTTACCCTGGAAGACGGACGAAGATGAGAGGATACCACCACCACCAAAGGTGTAATTCGTCATCAGGTTTGGCATCCCCTTGGTTTGTTCCAAGCTTGGGGGAGTGCCGCGGTATCATATCACTATCTTCTATCTTTTTACCTTATTAGTAGAGTCATATCATGAATAGAGGAGTTATTTTGTAGTATGGTTTGCATTATGGAAGTGTCCCCTCTCTCGTTAGATATGTATCCCTTGGTGTGAGTTGCCGTTGTGGAATATTAATGAGAAGTTCTATCATTCTCTCTTTTGCATAGCTTATTTTAGTTTTCAATTCGTGGTTATATGATTGATCTTGTTGTTAGTATTGGTATCACTTTGGGATCATTGAGTTAATTTAGTTGGTTTTGGCAAACCTGGCTCGGTTAGTAGCGACACCTTTTTGAGAGTTGAAAAGAAAAGATAGAAGTACTCTAGAGGAAAATAATTTCGTCATCTTTCTTTCTTGATTTGCTCATAAGTCTAGTATTCTCTAGTTAAGATCTTTTGTGCTTCCAAGGAAGATTGCATGTTTGTCTTTATCATTTGTATGCTTGGTTGTTTCCTTCAACTCTTGTACTTGCTACCCAGCCTTGCTAGCCAAAAACCTGTACTGAGAGGAAATTCTTCTCGTGCATCCACCTCCTTAAAACCAAAACCTTTGCCATTTGTGTCCACCATAACTACCTATTAGCATTATTGCTATTCCAAATAAATTCGTGTTTTATCTACCTCCCAAATTAAACTTGTTATGTGAAAAGTAGTGATTAAAGCTCTCACGAACTTGATGGCACACTTTACTTTCTTGTATTTAATAAACTTGAACCATTGTGCTCACCTATGTTGCATATATGCTTGCGCTTTGTAAGTTGTGAATTAGCAGAACCATGCTGTCATGGGGAATGCTTTCAACATTGCACTGGTACTTTGTACCAAGTTGATATCATGTTCTTTTGTCTATGGATGTCGTCGGTGTGAAATGAAAGGGGATCTTGTAAGTCCATGGAGTTATGCGGCGTGACCATAACGAGTATCTATGAAGAATTCTTCTTATAAAAAAAAGAGACATAGATTGAGAAAAAGGAAAAAAAGGGAGATATTATGAAAAGAGGAAAGAGAGAAAAAAGCACCATATTCCCATGGTAAATAAGAAGATTGCTGAGATACTTGTTGTCTGTTTGCCTTGTCATTTTGATATGGGGATTCTTCCGTATCATCGGGCAAGGGGTACCCCGTTGGCAGTTCTCTATGATACACATATGCTTACGAGGAGCGGCCCTCGTATTCAAGGGACATGAGATTCTCAACTTACAACTTGTCAATGCATATCCTCATATTTGATCACTTTAACCTTAATCACCTAAAGATGCCTATGATAGGGGCAATGAGAGCTGAAAGCTAGTAAGTATCATAATTTTTGGGAGCTCTTTATGAGACATGCAATCCCTGCTTCCCTCTGCGAAGGGACTTTCTTTTACTTTGTAGTTGAGTCAGTAAACCTACTCCCTTCTATCTCAGCAAGTATTTTGAGTTGATGTGTTTCATTCATTCATATGATGATTTATTCAATCATGTTTCTTATGTTCCTTGTTTTGCACATTTGCTCTTATCTTGATGTTTACTACTTTGAAAGCTATCTTTGAAAAGCCAGCTATTTGTGAACTCTAGCAAATTATCAACTATTCTTCGACCAAGAGCTAAGTTTGCCATTACCAATTATGATTCACTTTATGTATCTTTATTGTGTTTCCTTTACTCATTGCAAGTTGAGTTGTATAATAGTGAGTTGTCTTCTATTATGATCTATGCTTTTGACGAATGTGATGCTTCTTATCCGTACTCTTTTATCGACTCTTCACTCCATAAACCTGAGGTCATGTTTATTGAGCTCAGTTTCTCTTGGGGACAAGCGAAGTCTAAGCTTGGGGGAGTTGATACGTCCATTTTGCATCACTATTCTATGTCTTAATTCACTATTATTCATTGACATATTTCGTATTGAGAGGTGATACTTATGTTATTTCACCTGTTTTTGCATGGTTGATGACTTTTGGAGCATGGACCGCTGCAGTCAGGATTCTGATGGAAAAGGTGCCGTTTGGAGGCAAAATTCGTGAAGATCAGAAAATCCGGGAAAATATACGGAAAATTCTATTTTTCTAGAAGACTCAGGATGCCAGAAGATGGAGTGGAGGTGGGCCACAGGGGGCCCACACCACCCCATGGCGCGGGCAGGCCTAGGCCGCGCCAGGGAGTGGTGTGGCCACCCTAGCCCACTCCAGCCTCTCCCCTCTGGCGTATATCATCCTCCTGAAACCCTAAGACTCGGGGAGCGACCACAGAAAGATTCCGCCGCCTCTGCGGGGAGGAAAACATCGAGAGAGAAAGATCTCTCCGGCAGACAGATTTCTGCCAGGGGAATTCCTTCTCGGAGAGGGGAGATCATCGCCATCAACACCACCATCAAGCTGGACTTCATCGGGATCATCATCATCATCACCACCATCATCACCATCAGCACCCTCATCACCATCTCCATATTGCTGTAACAATTGCGTTGAATCTTGCTATAGTTCATAGGGGAAACTTTCCCGGTGTTGATTACTCTCTGTAGTTAATGCTATTGAGTGAACCATTGAATTGTTGTTTATGTTCAGATTGTTATACATCATTATTCCATCTTTGATCATGATCCATATGATGTCTTGTGAGTAGTTCATTTTGTTCTTGAGGACATGGGAGAAGTCTTGTTGTTAGTAGTGGAGTTGTGTTGAGAAAGATTCAATAGATTGTTATTTAAGTTGTGGTGTACTTCTTCTAGTGGTGTCATGTGAACGTCGACTACATGACACTTCACCTATATGGGCCTAGGGGAATGCATTGTGTATTTGGCTACTAATCGTAGGGGTTGCCAGAGTGACAGAAACCTGATCCCCCGTTAGGAAACCATTGCACAAGGGACGTAAGGGTCTTAGAGTTTAATGTTGTGGTTAGGTTTCACTTTAATTACTTTCTTGTACTTACGGATGTTTGCAAGGGGTATAATCACAAGTATGTATTAGTCTTGGATGGGGCGGTACATTAGCACAGGTTCACCCACACAACACTTAGCAAGCTAGAGAAGTTTAATCGACTATATGAAGCGAAAGCACTTGACAGTCTTCCCATGTGTCCTCGAGAACGTTTAGTCATCTATAGAAATACAATCGGGTTGTCCTTTGCTGCATAAAGGATTGGGCCACTTGCTGCATTTATTCCTACTGTCTTTTATTTACTCGTACTTTGTTTACTTGCTTTATCAAAAACCCCTAAAAATCTGTTTGCTAAGTATTTGCAGAGAATTCCTGAATCATACCACTAGCCAGCACCTTCTGCTCCTCGTTGGGTTCGACACTCTTACTTATCGAAAATATTGCGATAGACCCCCTATACTTGTGGGTCATCAGCGACACGCCGGGATGGACGCCCAGCCCGGTGGCCATGAGAGTGTGGTCGTCGAATTGCTGTGCCAGGGCTACCATGCCTGGGGTGTGCGGCAGCACGCAACTTCCCGAGGACGGTCGCCGGCCTGGATCGCCCAACGGGACGCGCTCCGCCGTGCGAGAAGGACTAGCCAGAGGCGAGATATTAGTCCGGGGACGCGACGCTCAGATATGGCGGACGATGCAACGGCGACGGCTGCGAGCTTTGATTCGAGGCGTGGGAGGTTGACCGGACATGGCGGAGACGCAAATTAGAGCAAGTGCGAGCTCCGATCTGAGACGAGGAGACGAGGCTGAGCAAATGTTATGGGGAGGGGAGCAGGGGAGAAGACCAGAGCAGAGCAAAGAAATAGACCTCATCCACTCAGGGATCTGGTCCACGCAGGGGTAAGCTAGTCCACGACCGCAAAAGATAATGGGGAATACTGACATGGCGGGCCAAGAAGAGTTGACCTAACAACGGTATTTGAGTTCAACCGTTTTTCGTCTGGTTCAAACGACCGTTTGGCCGTTAGATTTGTATTCACCCCCCATTTGGCCCTTCTGGACAATTGGCGAATCTACTATGGCCCCTCCACGCGATTGATGGCAACTCGGGTACCGCGGTGCGCTCACCCACCAAGTTTGGTAGCGCAAACGAACATTCCCAGGGGGTGGTGTGGGCCCCCTGTGGCCCATCTCCAGTCCCCCTTCTGGCTTCCTTCGTCTTCTGGGAAAATAGGATTTTCCGTATATTTTCCCGGATTTTCTGATCTTCGCGAATTTTGCCTCCAAACATCACCTTTTCCATCAGAATCCTGACTGCAGCGGTCCATGCTCCAAAAGTCATCAACCATGCAAAAACAGATGAAATAACATAAGTATCACCTCTCAATATGAAATATATCAATGAATAATAGTGAATTATGACATAGAATAGTGATGCAAAATGGACGTATCAGGGGCTTAGTGCATGATCTCCACTTCCTAACTGCATTAACAACACGTGCAGCTACCTCGTAAACATGCACGGAGCCGGTTTTCGAGAAGGGAAGTCTAATAGTCCGCCTTAGTAGACACCTAGAGTCGATTAATACTTGTGACCGGCTGCGGTTGAGTGATCTAGAGAGATGGCCAATAATTTATGTCGTCTTAGGTTTAATATAGAGGCGATTTGTTTTAAAGACCAGCTGAGGGGGGACCTGAACTAGAGATAGTGCAGATTAACAACCGTCTAAGGTTAGATTTAGAGGCGGTCAAAAAAATACGACCGCCTAAGGGTGATAAACACAGCCGGTGGTTTGTATTTTTGGGGTAAACCGGCTCTTGGGACAGTTTCTAAGTAACAAGTTTGTACTAGTGTTGTAGGATCTTATGGTGGTGGAGGACTCCATCGCGTCTACATGACGTGAGGAAGAACCAGTGCATGGCATGGTGGAGGAATCCTTCAAGACTCTCCGCAAGGACTAGGTGCGTGTATTGTTGCACGCCAAGAAGAAGGGTATGAAGAAAGACAGTTGCACAGTGACATATCCACAGTTTCCCCACAGCGGGTGATACGTTGGAAACATATCTATAATTTTTGATGTTCCATGCTTGTTTTATATCTACTTTCTTATGTTTTGTCCACACTTTGGAGTATTTTTATAAACTTTCTTGGACTAACATATTAACAAGATGGCACGGTGCTAGCTGCCTGTTTTCTGCTGTTTTTGGTTCCAGGAAAGTCAGAAAATGAATATTCTCAGAATTGGACGAGACAGAAGCCAAAGTCAATATTTTACCCAGGGGGACACGGAGCTAGAAGACGAGACGGAGAGGGGCCAGAGGCCGGCCTCACCACCTGGCCACACGGCCAGGCCTGCCCCGCGCTAGGGGTGGTGTGGCCACCTAGGGCACCCCCTCGGCCTTCCCTTTCGCCTATATCGCCTTCAATACAGAAACCCTAAGCACCCGATCAAAATTCCACGAAAGAGTTTGTAGCCGCCGTCATCTCCATCCCTTGATCGGGAGGGATCTGAAGCTCTTCTTGGCACCCTGCCGGAGGGGAGAATTCAACCTAGAGGTCTTCTTCATCACCATGACTGCCTCCAGTGTGATGCGTGAGTAGTTCAACTCTGGACTACAGGTCCATGTAGTAGCTAGATGGTTGGTTCTTCTCCTTTGTGCTACCATGTTTAGATCTTGTGAGCTCCGTTCATGATCAAGATCATCTATTTGTAATCATACATGTTGTGTTTGCGGGGATCCGATGGATATTGAGATGCTATTTCAGATTGATTATTGATTCTATCATGTCTTTGTTATTTGTGATCTTGCATGCTCTCCGTTGTTAGTAGCTATCTTGGCCGAATAGATGTTGGCAACTCCAAGAGGGAGTATTTATGCTCGATAGTGGGTTCATGCCTCTAGTAATATGGGGAAGTGACAGAAATCTCTAAGGTACTAGATGTGTTGTTGCTACTAGGGAGAAAACAGCAACCCTTTGTTCATAGAACAATCGTATTGTTTACTTTACACGCAATGCTTAATGCAATTATCTATTGCTTGCAACTTAATGCTAGAGGGGGTTCGAATGATAACCTAGAGGTGGATTATTAGTCATAGATGCAATTGGATTACGGTCTATGTGTAATATTGTAATGCCCAATCAAAATCTCATAGGAGTCAAGATGATTAGTATATGCATGTATGCTTTTTCGATGTTTGTCAATTGCCCCGCTGTAATTTGTTCACCCAACATGTCATCTATCTTAAGGAGAATCACCACTAGTGAACTATGGACCCTGGTCCTTTCTTTTACCATCAATATACAATCTTAAGGAGAATCACCCAACCGGTGAGATTGCCAACCTCACTGTAAGTTGGGGGCAAAGTTTTGTGGTTGTGTTGTGCAGGATTCCAGGTTGGAAACAACACATTGGAGGTGTTTCCTTGATCCTACTGGTTCGATAACCTTGGTTTCATAACTGAGGGAAAACTTGCTCCTGTGCTCATCATACCTTCCTCTTGGGGTTCCCCAACGAGCTCGATATATTTTGGGCCATCAATCTATTTTTCTAGCGCCATTGCCGAGGAGTCAAGGACATCTTCACAAGGGGAGTCCCTCATAACCAATCTCTTTACTTTGTTTTATTTGTTTTGCTTAGTTTATCTCTTATTTGTTTGCTTGTTTCTTTATCAAAAACACAAAAAAATAGTTGTACTAGTTTGCTTTCTATATTAAAAACACAAAAAAATTATTATTAGTTCCTACCTTAAGTTTTCATTATGTCTAGTATTGCTCCAATCACTATGTCACCTGAAGAAATGATTTTTACTTTCAAACAAGGAATTGAAGAGAGTTTCAAAGAAGCTTGGTCTAGAATCTCTGAATTGCATGAAAAAACTGAACCTAAAATGACTCACAGCTTGTTTCTTAGCAGTTTTTACTTTGGAACTGCTCTTTGCTATAGATACGCTTTGGATGCTGTAGCGGGAGGAGATTTCCTCCAATGCAATGAGGATGAATCTTTTAATGCCATAAAGAAGTTGGTCTTAACATATAACTTGCCTAACAAATGTGATTCTTCCTTTATAAACATATTTGCTAGATTGAACACTCTTGAGACCTGCACTGCTACTTTAAAAGAATGTTGTAACGTGCTTAGAGAGCATCATGATTATGTTCCAATAAATTATGAACCCTCAAAGTGGCTTCCTACAGTAAAAAAAATATAAATAATGAAACTTTTATGCACGTTGTGATATCATGTCTGGATTCTATCTTATGCCTAAAGATATCTATGAATCTTTGAGTCTTTGGGGTATTTATGAAGGGGGAGAAGCAATATCTCTTGCTAATAATGCCACAATATTACCCATTGGAATAGCTGAAGGAGTGTTTACAAAGATTCTAGGGAAAGTGGTGTTTACTGATTATCTTCTTATTAAATGTGTGGGAAAAGGACAAATCACACTTGGAAGATCCCTACTTAAACTCCTTGGAGCAACAATAGATGTCGAGAAGGGCATCATGCACTTTGCTTCCCTACCGAACAATCATACGTTCCCCAAGCATAAAATAAAAGTAAGAGAGGTAAGGGCAAGAAATTTGGTCTTAATGCTTCTTCATTTGAGAATACTTGATTCTTTTCTGGCTTCTTATGCCTAACTTAAAGGCCTTAAAGAAAATTACTTATTGGGAGATAACCCAAAGTTTTAGATGAGTCTTGGAATTATTACCTCTGTAATAACCGATCCTTATCCTTTTTATTTGCTTTTTGTGCCAAGAGTAACCTCTAATGAGAGAGAAGTAGTGCTTGGGAAAGTTGTTGTCCCAAAACAGATTTTTGTGCTTCACTGTAAAAATTCGTGTAAAATCTCTATACGTCGGTTTGAGCTGTAATGTTTTGTGATTCTGCCCCAGGTTATTATCCAACTTTTGTTAGTTCAACACTTTTCTATTTGAGCAACAGAAGGTCTTCTAAAAAATTGGTTTTTACCTGCTGGTCTGTTTTGACAGATTTCTGCCATTATTTGCATTAGCTTCTTGTTGATTCCTTTTTGGGTTCCTTTTGGGGAATTGAGATTTTTGAGGGAAGTGCTACAGTAACTTGTGTTTTAATGGAAGTTTTACTTGTGTTAGAACTGAACCAAAAGACTTATTATCTTGAGCACACTAATGTTTCTAATGAAGATTGTGTGAAGTTTTGTATGAAGGAAAAATTTCAGGTGTAAGGAAAGAATGATGTAATGAGATGAAGAATGGACTAAAGCTTAAGCTTGGGGCTGCCACCCTGTGTCACCCCAAGATATATCCAAGAAGTACAAGCTTCAAAGTTTGGGGATGCCCAAGGCATCCCCTTCTTTATCAATAAAATTTTCAGGTTTCTTCCAAACACTTCATTTTTATTGTTTCATGCACAGTTGTGTTGTTCTTGGAGCTTTTTGTTTTTGTTTTTGGTTTTTGTTTTCTTAGTTTGCTAGTTTGCTTGAATAAATTGGTTGGACCCCCTCATTCTTACATTAGTTTTCAAATAAGATTGGTTTGGATTGCAAAAGAGTAGGAAAAGTTCATGCTTAAGTGGTAAAATGAGCTTGTTTTTGACTTTGGCCTATGCTTTGTCATGTCATGATTGATATTTTTTTGGCTTTATGCTTAGTGATTTTTGTTGTAGCATGACATGTTACAAACTATTGAGATTGCTTAATGTGCGTTGAAAGAATCATGCGTTGTTTTAGTATATTAAAGCATAGTATTGTGGTATTCTCCTTTGATGCTTTATTTGGGTTGACTTGGCGCATGCTCACACCATGTTATGACTATCCCAAGTCACCATAGCCTTTATAATCCTTTAGATTTCGACTTGTAATATCACTTTATGCTTTAATTAATGATATTTTGTCGCTTTGCATGATTATGGCCATTATTGCTCTCTTAGTTCGTCGCTCCCAGTCTTTTGCTAGCCTCCATAACCAAGTATGAGTTCCACTCATGCATCCAACTCCAAATAAAACCAAGTTAATCCAAAGAGTCCACCATATTAGCATTTTCTATTCCAAGTATATTCATGTTTTTATCTACCTTCCGAATTAAACTTGTTATGAGAAAACTAGTGATTAAAGCTCTCACGAACTTGATGGCACACTTTACTTTCTTGCACTTAATAATCTTGAACCATTGTGTCCATCATTGTTGCGTATATGCTTGCGCTTTATAAGTTGAAGTTACCAGAACCATGTATCATGGGGAACGCTTTCAACATTGCACTTATTATTCCGTTGATATCATGATTCTTTTGCTTATGGATCCCGGAGGTGTGAAATAAAAGCGGAACTTATAAGATCATGGAGTTTGTATGTGTGTTAGAGAAACGCCTAGGCCGCTAGCCTAAGCCATGCCTAATCATGGTGGAAACTTGCAGCATAAACATAGTGAGCACTCTATGAAGCATCCTCAATAAAAACCTATGCAAATAGCTAATAAAAAGATCGATGAGATGCTCATTATCTGCTTGCCTTATCATTTTGATTATGGGATAGCTCCTGTATCATGTGCAAGGGGTACCCCGTTGGCGGTTCTCTATGATACGTATGTGCTTACAATGACAAGAGCTTACTTGTGACTGAAGTTGAGTAGCATGAGGTTCGGTACTTGTAAGTAAGGGGCATGAGATTTCAACTTATAACTTGTCAAGCATATCCACTTAGTTGTGTCACTTTAACCTTAATCACCTAAAAGATGCTTATGATAGGGGCAATGAGAGCTAAAAGCTAATAAGTACCATAATTTTTGGAAGCTCTTCATGAGACTTGAATCCCTTCTTCCTTCTGTGAAGTCCTTTCTATTACTTTAATGTTGAGTCTCCATCTTCTATCTTTATGCACCTATTGAGAGAGCTTAGTGGCCATTCTTAGTTTAATGTGCATTGTCCCAAGAATTGTTTATTGATGCATAACTTTGATATTGCTTGTTCTTAAACTATTTGTATCTAGTCACCCTTATGAACTTTGAAGGTGTCCTATGCATTTATGTTTTGCTACTCTATGAGGGACAAGCTGAATACCATTCTCACTATGTTTTCTTTTTGTGAAACAAACAAATGTCTAGCAAAGCATTGTTATTCATGAATCTTTTGTTTGTGCCTTTTCATGTTACAACATAGTTGCTATGTCTCATTGATAGAACTATATCTTTCATGCTATGTTAAAGCACTATGATCCTAGCTATCAATGTTTTACAAAATACTTTGATCTAGTTTATGATGGTGCATGTCACCTCAAAAATTATTCTTTCTTTTTATCACTTACCTACTCGAGGACGAGCAGGAGTTAAGCTTGGTTATGTTGATACGCTCCAAACGTATCTATAATTTTTGATGTTCCATGCTTGTTTATATCTACTTTCTTATGTTTTGTCCACACTTTGGAGAATTTTTATACACTTTATTGGACTAACATATTAACAAGATGCCTGATGACCCACAAGTATAGGGGTGTATCACAGTATTTTCGAGGGAAGTGAAACCCAATTTATTGATTCGACACAAGGGGAGCCAAAGAATATTTATAAGCCTTAACATCTGAGTTGTCAATTCAGCTGCACCTGGAAACAATCTTGCTCACAGCAGTTTATCAGTAGCAACAGTTTTGTAGTAGCAATAGCAAAGTAGTAGCAGTAGTAAAAGTAAAGACAGTAGTAACAATTGCAGTAAACAATAGGATTAAAGCACGGTAGGCATAGGGATGGAGGGACGGGCGTTGCATGGAAAAGACAATTCATATGACAATCCAGACATAGGGCATTTGCAGATAAATAAGATAAAGCATCCAAGTACTAAATAATCATAGGCATGTGTTCCATATATAGTCATACGTGCTCGCAATGAGAACTTGCACAACATCTTTTGTCCTGCCAGCCCGTTTGCAGCGGGGCCTCAAGGGAACTACTGGTAATTAAGGTGCTCCTTTTAATAGAGCACCAGAGCAAAGCATTAACACTACGTGAACACATGTGATCCTCACATCAAAGCCATCCCCTCCGGTTATCCCGATTATTGTCACTTCGAGGCCTTTGGTTCCGGACAACAATATGTGTATACAACTTGCAGGTAAGACCATAAAAGATACTATCATAATGAATCAATAACATGTTCAGATCTGAAATCATGGCACTCGGGCACTAGTGACAAGCATTAAGCATAACAAGTTGCAACAAAGTCAAAAAGCACTAATAATAGATACTAGGAACCATGCCCTAACAATCTGATGCCATTACATGAACGATCTCATCCAATCCCTACCATCCCCATAGCCTACATCGGGGGATTACTCACTCATAGATGGGGGAATCATGGATGGTCGATGGAAGAAGCGATGGTGACGATGATGGCGATGATCTCCTCCAATTTCCCGTCCCGATAGGGTGCCAGAACAGAGTTTCTGGTTCTGATTCGCAGAATCTGGTGGTGGAGGCGTAGCGGAACTCTTTCTGGAAAAACATCGAACCCCCTTTGTTTTTAGGTCAAGAGGCAACTTATAGGCGAAGAGGGAGGCCGAGGGGGTGACCGAGGCGGCCACACCACCCCCAGGCGAGGCCTGTCCTGGCTCGCGTGGCCAGGTGGTGTGGGCCCCTCGTGGCCCTCCTCCATCTCGTCTTCTGGATCCGTGAGTCTTCTGGTGAAATAGGATTTTTGGCATATTTTCCGGGATTTTTCCTGATAGTTGATTTTCTGCACAAAAACTAGACACCAACGTAATTCTGCTAAAAATAGTGTCAGACCGTGTTAGTTGTATCCAAATCACACAAGTTTAGAGGAGAAACAATAGCAAAAGTGTTCGGGAAAGTAGATACGTTTTGGACGTATCAACTCCCCCCAAGCTTAGCTTATTGCTTGTCCTCAAGCAATTCAGCTGAAAACTAAGTGCGATAAAAGATCTTTCACGAACACATTTGCTTCATAGGATTTATATATTCTCAGCATATGATCAACTACTTAGGCAATTCGTAATAAAGAGTATGCAAATAAGTTTACTTAATAGTCATTGCAGGCTATGAAGAGATTCCAACTCAAAAATAATAAGTAGCATGAAGCATAAACATAAGCAACATTGCAATGCTCATAAAAAGGTATGATAGTGTGGTATCTCGCTTGCCTTTGATTGTAGAGAAAATAAATTCTGAGGCACCTCTGAAGTTTAAGTGAAGACTAGAAGTAAAGATATCAAAGATACAAGCATCAAAGTCATGACAGAATTAACCAAATTTTGAGACAAGCACATTACACTAAGAATGACAACTATGCTCTCAAGAAAGTGCTCATAGAATAAGTGGTGACTCAACAAGGAAGTGAAAAGGTTTTGAACAGTTTGAAAGGCTTCCAAATGCTTAAAGTATGGTACTCATTAGCTTTGAGCTCTCATTGCCCCTATCATAAGAATCTTTAAATGGTTAAGGTTAAAGTGACACAACTAAGAGGATATGCTTGAGAAGTTATAAGTTGAAATCTCATGCCCCTTGCTTACGAGTACTGAACCTCATGCTACTCAACTTCAATCACAAGTAAGCTCTTGTCATTATAAGTACATACGTATCATAGAGAACCACCAACGCGGTACCCCTTGCACATGATATAGGAGCTATCCCATAATCAAAATGACAAGGCAAGCAGATAATGAGCATCTCATTGATCTTTTTATTTGCTATTTGCATAGGTTTTTATTGAGGATGCTTCATAGAGTGCTCACTATGGTTATGCTACAAGTTTCCACCATGATTAGGCATGGCTTAGTCTAGTGGCCCAGGCGTTCCTCTAACACACATACAAACTCCATGATCTTACAAGTTCCCCTTTTATTTCACACTATCAGGATCCATAAGCAAAAGAATCATGATATCAACGGAATAATAAGTGTAGTATTGAAAGCGTTCCCCATGATACATGGTTCTACTAACTTCAACTCATAAAGTAAAGTGTGCCATCAAGTTCGTGAGAGCTTTACTAACTAACTTTCTCATAACAAGCAAACATTTTATTCGGAAGAAAACAAGGCATACTGAATATGCATGGACTAGCAAATGATGCTAGTAGGTAGGTATGGTGGACACTTTTGGCAATATTGGTTTTGGGGAGTTGTAAACACGAGTAGAGCTCATACTCAGTGCAAGTGAAGGCTAGCAATAGTAAGGGAGCGACAAACGAGAGAGCAATAACTGTCATAATCATGCTTGCAACAAAAAAGGACTAATCATGGCATGAAAGTGATTCAAGACCCCTGAGGCAAAATAATTCATCGAGGCTTAACTGATTATTGTTTCAGTCATATGCATGCGCGAGCATGTGCCAAGTCAATTCAAGTGAAACATTCAGAGGAGGATACCATAGTGTCATACCAAGTTATGAATAGAACAATGCAAGCAAACATTCATATGACATGCTACAAACCATTAGCAAGCTAGAGCTAATCATAGGAAAGCAAGAACTAATAAGCACCCATAAATAACATACACCTTACATGAACAGACTAAGCATGCCCACAATGATGAGTATATGTACAAAAATGAAAACAAATAGAGTTTGTTACCAGCCTCTTACCACACCTCAAGTTGTCATTAATCTTCATTATTGCCCTTCACTTGTGTGGCTTGAATAGTAACATGAAACCCAACTCCACTGAGGACTGTTGAACCCTACAACAAACTTCACAAAACCAAAGAGGAACAAACAAATATTTTTGGGTTTTTGATTTTTAAAGGCAAGAACCAAAAGGAAGAACAAGCAAAGCAAAATCTTTTTGGGTTTTTCAAATAATCCAAACAAAGCAAAAAGGAAGAAGCAAACCAAGGCTAAAAAGACAAAGAAGCAAACAAAGAGAAACAACGAAAATATTTCTGGTCTTTTTGTGTTTTGGAAAGCAAAAGTAAAGAAAGAACGAAAACAAAAAAGAGAACGAAACATGGATATACAAAGTACCGACTAAATATGATATGTAGATGAGTGTGGTGTCGGTGTACCTCCCCCCAAGCTTAGGCTTTTTGCCTGAGTGGGTATCAACCCCAACGCAGGTAGGAACTCCAGGTCGATAGGTCATCATAGGAATGATGGTAGTTAGGCCCTTGTGTAGAAGAAGAAGCTCCCCAATCATAGTTAGGCTGCTGATACAAAGACTCTCCCTCATTCGAGGGCTGGACCGAATCATCCGTAATCTCTCTTCCAGTATCCTACTCTTGTTGGGAGAGCTCCCCCAGATATGCATCGAGCTCTTCCTCGGTGAGTGACCATCCTTCCCTACTATCAAGGTTAAACAAAACAGGCGCAGGCAAAAGAACAACACGCTCGGACTTACTCCTTCTCCAACCAGCCTTGAGGAAGGTTATTTCATAAGATAAATCACTCAAATTAGCCCAAGAAGAAACAAATTTAAGTTGTATCATGGAATTAAGGTCAAGCCTCTCTATGGGAAACTGTAGGTCTAAATGACGAGGCTCTACACCATGCAGAGCTAGTAAATGAGAGGCGATGAGGCCTCCACAAATTCCACCTTTCTCGCGGTTAGCAGCAAGACGGAAAGCTATCAAGGCACCCAAATTATAAGTCCTATCTCGTTTTAAGGCAGCTGAGATGAAGGCTAGATCATATGAGGATAACTTATTAGCAGTTTTCCTAGCGAGAACACACTTGGCAATAAACTAGGAAAAATATCGAATAGACGGGAGATGAATATTACGAATTTTACCACTGTCCTTTGAGAAGCTGCTCCCTTGGCAAATTTCCTTGTACAGGTCCACCAGTGGTGTAGGTCACTCTCTAATCCTTCCACACGAACCCCACTGTGGTACTCTAACTGATGGGTTCATAGCATGGAAAACAAAAAAAATGTATCGCAAGAACGAACAAAACCCAGATCTAATCTAGATAAAAGCCAAGATCTAATATATTAGACATGTGCAACGAGATAGATCTGTACTAACCCTTGTAGACCCGAAAGTGTTACGAGATCGGATCTCATGGTTGATGTAGTCGATCACTTGCCGATCTCAAGATCGTGTGGATGATCCTTCTGGCGTCGCGTTCTAGCAGCGCTACCGCAGTCGGTCACACGTGCGGAGTCGAAGCAGACCTTCCTCTCCCTGTTCTAGCAAGCAGCGGAGGTAGTAGATCTTCTCCACGGAATCCCAGCAGCACGACGGTGTGGTGGTGGTGGTGGAGTAGAGATTTCTGCAGGGCTTCGCCTAAGCCGGAGTAGAGCGAAGGAGGAGGAGAGAGGCGGCGGCTAGGGTTTGTTATGGGAGAGGTCTAGGGGGTGGCGCCCCCTCACCTCTATTTAAAGGAGGGAGGCGCCATGGGAGGGGGAGTCCTAGTAGGACACCCCTCCCTCCTTGGCCGGTGGATTGGGAGGGGGGGAGGAATCCTCCTCCCCCACGAATCCGTGTCTTGCCCCACAAAGACTCCTTGATCCTTTCTTGGTTTTCAAGCAAACTCCAAGAAATCTTCTAGAACCTTCCAGAACATTCCGAAACCTTCTAGAATCTCCATACAAACACTCCGGAACATTTCCTAACTTAGAAAATGATCCCCAATATATGAATGTTATTCTCCGGACAATTCCAGATCTCCTCGTGATGTCCCAGATCCAATCCGAGACTCCGAACAACATTCGGTCTCCAACGCATATTCCATATCTACTTAAAACAACTTCGAACCTGAAGTGTGTCACCCTACGGTTCATGAATATGCAGACATGATGAAGACACCTCTCCGATCAATAACCATCAGCGGGATCTGGAGATCCATAACGGCTCCCACATACTCAACGATGACTTCGTGATCGATAGAACCATTAACATACGAAACCAATTCCCTTTGTCACGCGATATTCTACTTATCCGAGGTTTGATCGTCGGTATCTCCATACCTAGTTCTAACTCGTTACTGATAAGTACTCTTTACTCCTTCCGTGATATGTCATCCCTTGTGACCTAGTCACATGCTTGCAAGCTAACTAGATGACATTCCACCGAGAGGGCCTAGAGCATATCTATCCGTCATATGGATGGACAAATCCCAATCTTGGTCCATGCGCTTCAACACATACTTTCAGAATACCCAATGACACCTTTATAACCACCCAGTTACGAAGCGGTATTTGATGTCATCAAAGTACCCATCCGGTGATGGTGATTAACATAACCTGATGGTCGAAGGATTAGGTTACTATGCATTTGAAAGCTTACAGCAATACGAACTTTACTGACTTGATCTTATGCTATGCTTACTATGGGTGTGTGTCCATTACATCATTCTCCTAATGACATGATCTTGTTATTAATGACATCCAATGCCCATGATCAGGAAACCATGATCATCCATTAATCAACAAGCTAGTTCAACAAGAGGCTTACTAGGGACTCTTTTATGTTTACAAAACACACAAGTATTAATGTTTCCTGTTAATACAATTATAGCATGGGATGTAAACATTTATCATAAACATAAAGATATAATAATAACCACTTTATTATTGCCTCTTGGGCATATCTCCAATAGTCTCCCACTTGCACTAGAGTCAATAATCTAGTTAAAAACTTGTGCATTCAACTCCTATGGCTTTCTGGTGTTGTATAGACACTATTGCTAGTGGTAAACATAATCTTCGGATCTGACACTTCCAGGTCCGTGTGTATTTGCATGTCCTTGTGTCTCTACGCATTACTCATTCTCCAATGAGATGGCATTGTATAAATTTGGTCCTTTGGTGAGACCTTTAGTTCCTTGGGATTAAATCATGTTGATACAATTGTCGTACAATGTATCTTCATAGTATTATCCTGTTATGAACCACACCTAGTTTGATAACAAACTACTTGACGCAAATGCCCTCATTTGCTACTACAATAGCAGTCATATACTTAGCCTTTTGTTGTAGTATCTGTCACAATGTTTTAACTTTGGTACTCAACCAAATCCGTTATGGAACTTCCTTTCCATTACATTGTGCCACCCATAGTTTAAATTGAGATAAACTTAATTTGTGACAAAACTAGTATCAATGTAACAATTTACAATGAACTATTTGTCACCACTATATAAATAATATATTCTTAGTTCTTCCAAAGATCATAGGAATATCCCTACTATTGTCCAATGATCATCTTATGAGTCATTCTGGTATGTGCTCATAACATTTAGAGCATAGGACATATCTGGATGTGTACATCTCAAAGAATGATTGATCAAAATATTCTTGTGATTTCACCAAGTGTCAAAACACTTGTGTCAACACACTTGAATCTTGATTCAGTCTTTTCCGTGCGTCAAGAACCTTTCTTGTTGTTTCCATACTGAACTCATTCAACATCTTATCTATGTACATTTGGCAAAACCATATTAGCGCCTCAATCTATCCATATAGACATTGATGCCTAATTCTTGGGTTATGCCTAAGTCTTTCATCGAAATGAAATTCTTAACCTGTGTCAATAAAAGATACATCATTTCTAATCAACAATATGTCTTTCACATAATGTATTAGAAATATGTCTTACCGCTCCCACTTAATTTCTTGCAAAATGCAAACATCTTCATCGTCTCTGATGAAATTAAACCTTTTAACGGTTTCATCACGGTGAAGATTCCAACTCCGCGATGCTCACTTCAACCATTGAAGTTTTGCATACTCTTTTAGCATCCTTTGAATTAACAAAACCCTTTGGATCGTGTCATGGACACATCCTAGGTAACCATTCTATTAGAAGAATTTGTTTTGTTTGTTCAACTACCATATACCAAAATATATGTAGTGGTTGCTACATTAATCCGTCCAGACTAAATATCGCTATGAAAGATCAAATCTTATCATAGTCAATTCCTTGAACATTGTCGTAAACTCTTTCCGACATGTCGACTATTTTATAGATGTGAAACATCCATGTCTATTTCTTTATAGATCCATATACGACTGTAAGGTCTTGCACCTTTCCAGAGGGTCTTTCAAATTCAAAGCTTGATTTCTCGTGTATGGAATTATCACGGATTTTATGGCTTCAAGCCACTTAACAAAGTCATGGCCCATCATTGATTATTTGCATGTAGTCGGTTCATCATTGTCAAACAACAATGATTTAACTCTCAAATCTTGGCATTTGATTACTTACCCGACCTACTTGGTTCAATAGTAACCTAGATCTCCGTGACCACAACCTTTGAGGCACGTGAGCCATGAGCATTGTTGCTGCCTCCGGGACACTTACCGATGCTGTGCAACTCAGCACATATTAGCCAAGGTTCAACAACCTTGTCAAAGTTCTATTGTCCTCCCACTTAACTTTTCACCAAAAATTCCTTCTCAAGAAACTCGACATTCTAAGTGACAAACATTTTTGTCTTCGGTGTTATGGAGGAATACCCAATGGTTATTCGAAATAACCTACAAAGACATGCTCATCCGACTTTGGTTGTAAACATTTTACTTATGCCTAGCATACCAAAAATTTAAGAAAGGACAACCTAGGTTTTATCCCAAACCATGACTTATATGGTGTCATTTCAACGGATCACGATGGAGCTCTTTTCAGTGTAAAAGCGGTAGTCACTAAAGCTTTAATCTTTAAAATATAATGGCAGTTTTATAAATGACACCTTTGATCTTACCATGTCAAACAAGGTTTCATTACATATCTTGAACACTCCATACTCCTATGGTGTTTTGGGAAATGCAAATCCATGGAACGATTCCTCAAATCTTAGGTGTTTTGCTAAACTTGTAACTCAAACATCTTTCTTTATGATCTAATCATAAACTTTTTATTTTCTTGTTACAATGATTTTCCACTTCATCTTGAAAGTCTTTGAACATTTTCAAATGTTTCATACTTCTTCCTTATTGAGTAAGTATATACATATACTCACTCAAATCTTCGGAGAAAGCATATGAAGTTGAAATCCATCGCCCACGACTACACATAATGGACTATATACATCAATATGTACAAATTCCAATCAGTTAGTCGTCCGTTCCTCTTTTGGCCTACGAACGGAGTTTTAATCATCTCCAGGAAAGTATCACAAGTGTCATTTGATCAAAATCAAAGACTCCAAAAATCCATCAACACGAAGTTTCTTCATGTATCCCTTTCAATATAATTTAAACAGCAATGTCACTTCACAAGTGATCTTTCAATTATTTGTCTTGCGACATTTTAGCATTAGTTTTATGGTTGTTATTTCTCCAACCAGACTTGTATATCATCCATCTATTATGGAATACGGTAATTATTTGAACAACCTTTTGTCGTCATAATACCTGATCAAAATAACAATTATTGAAACAAATCTTGAAGGCAAGCTTTGATGTTAACGAGCAACACAACAACCCTTTGTTTGTTTTCGATGAGCATCATAACATATTCTCTTGCTAGTTACTTAGGCCATTGCAGTTCATGAATTGTGTTGTCCTGTATGACACTTCATACCAACCAATTCTGTATCCAATACCGCAGAACTACATTGTTTAACAAGTAAGGAATACAGCCATAACTTGTATCTTCTATATACCTAAGTTGGACATCTCCAATCTTTTCTTTTCTGCCAAATATTTTATAGATTCTCTTTCAACAATTCCTTTTCTTTTAAAAGAATCTATCAACATCAATAGTGGTGTTATTCACATGACACATAGTACAAAGTGTGTATAGTCAAATACTAATACCTTTGAACTTGCACTTTGAAGTGGATCACCTTCATCAAATGTTTGGCATTCTTTCAAAATTCCATTCTTTAGTAATCTTTTAGTGTAGTAAACATTTTACTTACATCTTCTATTCATCCTTATCATGACAATTTTCATGATCAAGCTTCTATAGCTTATAAAGGTGAATTGCGAGTATAATGTTTCTTTTCCAAAACCTTTTGGAGGATTAGGATGACTATCGTCTCCAACCTTCACAAATTCTCATCAAATATGAGGACATATACTCTATCATGTTGTAACCAACATATTGTTTTAGATATCGCAATACCTTTCACACATGATGGTTTCTGAAACATTACTTTCAGCTCTTAGATAAACTTGATATTAAAAACAATCTTTTGAGTATCAAGAATCATGGAGGCAAACATGATACATTAGATACTAACACTGGAATTGTTACTCTTGATTTAATACTGTTTATTAAACTTCACAGAGTAAACGGAGTTTGCTGAAAGTTTGCAATATGACTTTTAAACTTTAGATTGACACTCAAAACAATATGATACCAGTTCGTAAAGCAAATATCCAGAATTTTTATAGTTCCACTACCTCAACTATATCTAAACGTAAGGTGGTGAACGGATGCCAATGACTATAACAAACTATGCAAATTCACTTTGATTGTGTTTATGATAAATTGAGTTCGACTAATCCAAATTACAAATGAACTCCCACTCAAAACAACATCCCTCGAGTTGTTTTAGTGATTACACGAACCAAATCCACTACACCAAGTCCGATCATCACGTGAGATGATGTAGCTTTAAAGGCGAACAATCAACATGTTCATCATATCATCCATATGACTCATGCTTTACCTTTCGGTATTCCGTGTTCCGAGACCATGTTTGTACATGCTAGGCTCGTCAAGGTTAACCTTAGTATCCGCATGTGCAAATCTGGCTTGCACCCGTCGTATGCACACGTAGAATCTATCACACCCGATCATCACGAGATGCTTCGAAATGATGAGTCTTAGCAACGGTGCCTACTAAGTACGAACACTTTATTACTTGATATTTAGTGAGAGGGATCATCTTATAATGCTACCGTCACGATCTAAGCAATACAAGATGCATAAAGGATTAACATCACAGGCAATTCATAATTAGTGTGATATGATATGGCCCTTTCTTCTTATGCCTTTGATCTCCATCTCCAAAGCACGGACATGATCTCCATCATTACCAGTATTGCGTCAAGGTCAGTGGCGCCCCTTCATGGTTGTCCATCATCACTAGCAACTATTACAACTACTTGGAATAAAGCTATTACAAGATGAATAGACACGCAGGTCTTAACAGAATTAAAGACAACCATTAGGCTCCTGCCGGTTGCCATATTACAACAAGGATCATTGCATACATCAAATATAATCACAATCACATGATGGCCATATCACATCACAAAACCCCTGCAAAAACAAGTTAGACGCCTCTAATTTTCTTTGCATGTTTTACGTGGTTTGGGGCTTTCGAGTAAGAACGGATCTTACCTACGAAACTGAACCACAACATTGATACAAGTGCTATCAAGTGCAAAGTGTAGATTGGATCTATACTATGATGGGAGAGACAGACACCCACAAAGCCACTTGTGCAATACAAGTTGCACGTCAACTGTGGAGCAAGTCTCATGTGCGATGACATGTAAGGTTAGCCCGAGCCGCTTCATCCCACCATACCGCAAGATGCAAAGTACACAAAGCAAAAGACGGCACGAGCACCAACGCCCACAAAACCATTGTGTTCTACTCGTGCAACAGATCTACGCATAGACACGGCTCTGATACCACTGATGGCTTCGTAGCATGGAAAACAAAAAATTTCTATCGCAAGAACGAACAAAACCCAGATCTAATCTAGATAAAAGCCAAGATCTAATCTATTAGACATGTGCAACGAGATAGATCTGTACTAACCCTTGTAGACCCGAAAGTGTTACGAGATCGGATCTCATGGTTGATGTAGTCGATCACTTGCCGATCTCAAGATCGTGTGGACGATCCTTCCGGCGCCGCGTTCCGGCAGTGCTACCACAGTCGGTCACACGTGCGGAGTCAAAGCAGACCTTCCTCTCCCCGTTCCAGCGAGCAGCAGAGGTAGTAGATCTTCTCCACGGAATCCCAGCAGCACGACGGTGTGGTGGTGGTGGTGGAGTAGAGATTTCTGTAGGGCTTCGCCTAAGCCGGAGTAGAGCGAAGGAGGAGGAGAGAGGCGGCGGCTAGGGTTTGTTATGGGAGAGGTCTAGGGGGTGGCGCCCCCTCACCTCTATTTAAAGGAGGGAGGCGCCATGGGAGGGGGAGTCCTAGCAGGACACCCCTCCCTCCTTGGCCGGTGGATTGGGAGGGGGGAGGAATCCTCCTCCCCCACGAATCCGTGTCTTGCCCCACAAAGACTCCTTGATCCTTTCTTGGTTTTCAAGCAAACTCCAAGAAATCTTCTAGAACCTTCCAGAACATTCCGAAACCTTCTAGAATCTCCATACAAACACTCCGGAAGATTTCCTAACTTAGAAAATGATCCCCAATATATGAATCTTATTCTCCGAACAATTCCGGATCTCTTCGTGATGTCTCGGATCCAATCCGAGACTCCGAACAACATTCGGTCTCCAACGCATATTCCATATCTACTTAAAACAACTTCGAACCTTAAGTATGTCACCCTATGATTCGTGAATATGCAGACATGATGAAGACACCTCTCCGATCAATAACCATCAGTGGGATCTGGAGATCCATAACGGCTCCCACATACTCAACGATGACTTCGTGATCGATAGAACCATTAACATACGAAACCAATTCCCTTTGTCACGCCATATTCTACTTATCCGAGGTTTGATCGTCGGTATCTCCATACCTAGTTCTAACTCGTTACTGATAAGTACTCTTTACTCGTTCCGTGATATGTCATCCCTTGTGACCTAGTCACATGCTTGCAAGCTAACTAGATGACATTCCACCGAGAGGGCCCAGAGCATATCTATCCGTCATATGGATGGACAAATCCCAATCTTGGTCCATGCGCTTCAACACATACTTTCAGAATACCCAATGACACCTTTATAACCACCCAGTTACGAAGCGGTGTTTGATGTCATCAAAGTACCCATCCGGTGATGGTGATTAACATAACCTCATGGTCGAAGGATTAGGTTACTATGCATTTGAAAGCTTACAGCAATACGAACTTTAATGACTTGATCTTATGCTATGCTTACTATGGGTGTGTGTCCATTACATCATTCTCCTAATGACATGATCTTGTTATTAACGACATCCAATGCCCATGATCAGGAAACCATGATCATCCATTAATCAACAAGCTAGTTCAACAAGAGGCTTACTAGGGACTCTTTTATGTTTACAAAACACACAAGTATTAATGTTTCCTGTTAATACAATTATAGCATGGGATGTAAACATTTATCATAAACATAAAGATATAATAATAACCACTTTATTATTGCCTCTTGGGCATATCTCCAACACTAACAGCTGCACAAAAGTCATCAAAAGGGAGATCGACAGCTACATTGTAAATTTTGTAGTGGACCATGGGGTTAGGCAGGGAGTAACTAAACCGGAAATCCTGCACCACAGACATAGTTAGTTTCACATATTGGGTAGGTTCGTCTCCCACAAAATGCTCCAATCCTGCATTAGTAATCAAAGTGTGGAAATCTTGAGAAATCCCTGTAGCCCTCATGAATTCGGGGCATGGATAGGCAGAGGGAAAGACTTCCTCCTCACGGTGAACCTTCATAACTGCGGGCACCCTCAATTCATGTTGGTTGAGTTGGTGTTCATTCATCTTCTATTCTGAAATTTAAACATCCATTATACAAGTGATTGCAAAGTGAATACATAATGAAGGGAACTACTCATAGGGACTTGTACGAAGCCTAAACATGCATCAAAACAATTTCTCTAAGCATTGAACAAGCTCACAAGCTCACAAAACCTGTCACCTACAGCAGAAAAATACTCAAGATATATACCACTAAACACAAATCTACTTGGACAAGCGGAGGAGTCACATACCAAAGAACAAATGCTCCTAATTTCAGCAGCAAAGATGGGCTAAGCAAGGAGATCGAAAAATCACGAGTAAGAACAGCAAGAATGCGAGTTTGAGAAATGAACTGGTGTTTTCTTGGGAGAGAGAAGGAAGTGGCAAGTGAGAGAGTAAGTGGAGGGCCAGGGTGGCCCACACCATGGCTAGGCACGCCCCTGGGGTGGCCGCGCCACCAGGTGGTGTACCTGCTTGGTGCGCCCCCCCTGGGTCACTCCAGGCACTTCTCTGCCCCTTTTTTCATGTAAAAATTTAATATGAATTTTCTAGAATTTTTCGAGACACTTTATTTTTGAGCAATTTTCAGGTATTGATGAATGATTTTCTGACGGAAAGATGCAAAAACAAAACAAAACTAAAACTTCAGAAGTTCTAAGACACTCTAATATGCAAGCAACTAGCAACAGAAAAAGTAAATTAAGTAAAAGAAATAACTAAAATGGATAAAATAAAAGTAAGCAAAAATAATCATGGTGAAAACATTGTTTTGTTCATTAAAATCCCTTTATTAACAAGGTTGATCAGATCTTGTTACCAAAACAATTTTAGATGAAACAAAACTTTGTATTCTACTAAATGATTATGTTAGCTCAACCTTGATAGCTATGGTCCTAATCATGATAGTTTCATATTTTTCTCGTGGTATGGGACAATATATTTCTCCAACTTGGATGCCCTCAACATGTTCAATTGAATTTAAGCCATAAGTCCTATCAATCTTCTTGGGGAAATAGACAGTATGCTCCTTGGCATTAACATTAAAAGTCACCTTTCCTTAATTACAATTAATAACATCTCCTGTAGTATTAAGAAAAGGTCTCCCAAGAATAATAGACATATTGTCATCTTTAGTCATTTCAAGCACAACAAAGTCAGTTAATATCAAGAAATTATGAGCCACTTGAATAGGTACATCCTCACATATACCAACAGGAATAGTAGTAGATTTATCAGCCATTTGCAAAGATATATCAATTGGTATTAGTTTTTCCAATTGAAGTCTCTTGTAGAGAGAAAAAGGCATAACACTAACTCCTGCTCCTAAATCACACAAAGCAGTTCTAACATAGCTATTTTTAATCGAACAAGGAATAGTTGGAATCCCTGGGTCTCCAAGTTTCTTTGGAACCTTACCATTAAAGGAATAATTAGCAAGCAAATTAGAAATTTCTTCATTAGGGATCTTCCTTTTATTAGATACAATATTCTTCATATACTTTGAATAAGGAGGCAATTTAATAGCATCAGTCAAAGGTATTTGCAGAAATAAAGGTTTCATCCATTCACAGAACTTATTATAGTGTTCGTCTTCCTTTGACTTGTGTTTCTTATCAGGGAAAGGCATAGATTTTTGGACCCAAGGCTCTCTCTCACTACCATGTTTATTAGCAAAAAAATCTTCCTTAGTGTATTTAGTATTCTTAGTGTGTCTTTCAGGTTCTTCTTCAATTTTTTCTTTATTAGAATCATCATTTTCCTCAATACCACTTTCAGTTTCAGCATCAGAGACAGATATACTATTAGGATCTTTAGTAGGTTCAGAAGACTCTACAATAGTTTTATGTTCCTTTTTCCTTTTATTAGGAGATGTACCACTATTTTCAATTTGTTGAGAGTCTTGCTCAATTCTTTTAGGATGCCCCTCGGGATATAGAGGATCCTGGGTGGCAGCACCACTTCTAGTTCTAATTTCATAAGCATGTTTTTCCTTAGAAGCATTAACTAGCAAATCATTTTGTACCTTAATAAGCTGATCAATTTGAGTTTGAACCATTTGGAAATGTTTAACAAGCATTTTAACATCATTAGAGGTTCTTTCCACAATATCCTTCAACTCAATAATAGCTCTAAAGTTTTCCATTAGATGATTTTGCACCCTTTTATTAAAATTATCTTGCTTAACAATAAAAATATCAAATTCTTCCAAGCATTGATCGGAAGGTTTAGAATAAGGAATATCACCTTCATCAAAATGTTGGAGAGAGTGTACCTCAATAGTGGGTGAGTGGGAGATTGGCTTACATAATTCTTCAATAGGAGGTAAATTCTTCACATCTTCAGATTCAATACCCTTCTCCTTAAGACATTTCTTAGCTTCCTTCATCACTTCATCATTTAGTTCAATAATTCCCGTCTTCTTTGATGTTGGTGTTGGCTCAAGCATAGTTAAATCAGGTGTAGTTGTCTCAGGTGTAATTGGCTCAAGTGGAGTCTAGTCATCATAATTCTTGCTTATTTTAGCCATTAATTCCTCAGCTTCCTTGGGAGTTCTATTCCTGAAAACATAGTTAGCACAACTATCCAGGTATGTCCTAGATTCTTCAGTTAGTCCATTATAATATATATCAAGAAGCTCATTTTTAGGTAATGGACATCCAGCCTGTGCATGAATCAAAGCACAAAACCTTGCCCATGATTCAGGCAATATCTCTTTTTCTCCCTGTTTAAAATCAAAAAGTTCCTGCAAAATGGCATGTCTAGCACTAGGAGGGAAATATTTCTGAAGGAAGGTACTAATCAAGAAATCAGGGCTATCAATAGATCTAGGAGGTAAATTATTAAACCAAGCCTTAGCTTCTCCTTTCAGTGAAAAAGGGAAAATTTTAGCAACAAAGTAGGTGCGCATCTTAATATCATCAGAAAACAGACCACTCATGGTAGAAAGCTCAGTCATATGTGCTACAGCACTTTCATTCTTAGTCCCACAAAAAGGTTCTTTCTCAACAATAGTTATGTAAGATAAATCGAGAGAGAAATCATAATCCTTATATTTAATATTTATGGGAGATGTAGCAAACTTATCATTAGGGGACAATTTGGGTTTTATAGTATGCCTCTCAAGGAGACTCTTAATAGCACTTTTACCATGAGTATTTTAACATTCTTTAATAAATTCATCATTCATTTCTATATATTCGTCTTCAATATCATAGCTCTCTATAGACTCAGGTGAACTGACATGTGTAGTAGTGTCTTCATTAGGAGTTTCAGTATTTCCAGCTATAGCTCTAGCAATCGTAGCATCTAGGAAAGTACCTAATGAACCACTTTTATCAAGCATAGTAGAAGCAACATCATAAGCATCAGAAGTTTCAGATTCAGCAGTAGCAACATCATGGAGCTCGAACACTGGCGATTATAGACGCCAAGGAACAGCCTTAGTCGCCGCACTCACATGGAAAAAAAGCCGTCACGGATAACTGCGTCAGTGATTCATGAACGGTAGCGGATTTTTTTGGCGCGACACAATGTTATCTGCCGAACTAGCACTTCTGTGGTGCGGCAGAGGATGTTCCACGTTACATTACTAAAGATGGCGGAACTTTAATGTTGTGTCATGTATTGCGAATTTCGTGGTATGTATAACATGACCTATCTAGATGATTAATTATAGTACCATACTACCATTAATAAAAGTAAGCAGTTTACATTCATTAATTTAGGTAGCTAATTGCATTCAAGTCGAAAATTAAATTTTATTGAAAGGATATTTATAACATCACATTACACTGCAACCACTTATTACACTTATCTTCTAGCAAATTATGAAAATAAAGAACTAAAAACCCTATCTACAACTAACCTAATGCTTCCACTTATCAAAAGGATAAGTGGAGAAATGTAACTAATCTAAATCTTCAGCGTTTCTCTATTTTCCCAACACCCTACTGTAAGAAACGCAGCAATAGGGCCACCATCCTTGAACGAGGATGCTTTCATCCTGATGGCGACGACGATGATGATGGAGGCATCGACGGTGACGGAGGCGGCAACGATGGTGACTGCTATGGAGGCGACGGCTATGGAGGCGGCGGCGATGGCAGCGATAGAGGCATGTCTGTAATCCTCCGCATGAGCTATGGTGACCGTGTTGCTGTGGCTCTAAAAGCGATAGCATATCGATTAGAGAAAGAACATGATGCAACTACAGATCAATTAGAGAAAGAACAAGATGAAACATTAGATCGACTAGAGAAGACAATGATGCAACAGCAGATCGATTAGAGAAAGAACAAGATCCAACATCGAATCAATTATAGAAAGAACAAGATGCAACATCAGATCGACTATACAAGACCATCATGCAACTGCATATCGATTAGAGAAAGAACAAGATGAAACATAAGATCGACTAGAGAAGACCATGATGCAACAACATATCGATTAGAGAAAGAACAATATCCAACATCAAATCGATCAGAGAAAGAACAAGATGCAACATCAAATGGATTAGACAAAGAACAATATGCAACATCAAACTAATTGAGAAAGAACCTGCTTAGACTCAGAGGACTCCAATGCGGAGCCAGTGCTTGTGACGCATCACGACATTTAGAAGGGGCGACAGTAGTAGAGATGGGAGTTGGTGAGATCATACGATATTTTTGGAACTTACTATGTTAAGATCTAGGGTGTGCCTTGTTGGGAAAGTGGGTGCGGTGCTATATGGAGAGAGGAGTTGAGAGAGCGGGGGCTAAGGACTCCCTATATTATATAATAAACAGGGTGGGTTGTTGGTGAGATGTAGTGTTTGCTTTATGAGCTGTATAACACGTGCGGCCAATAATGTGGGTCGAATTAGTTCATAGAACCCATACGCCAGTCTCCGGCAACCAGTGGTGGTCTACACCTATCAGCTACACAAGCCTAACCAATCAGCGGGCAGTGATTGACCATTCTCCAATGGGCATCAACAATTAATGGTGCTTGAAATGGACGGAAGAAATTGGGAATTCCTCCATTGGCCAAGCGGGGCGCAAAAAACCGCCGCCTTCCCCGGCCATGTACCATGGCACCAAAATCCACCGCTATTGGCCGCCGCGACAAAGTGGTTCCGTGATTGCCCATCCGCCGCGCATCCAACTTTTACAGGTATTTTTCGCTTGTGCCGCCTAAAAAATCCGTCGGGTATGGGGTATTTTTGTAGTGTACAACAAAAGGATTAGATATTCATATATAATCATTAAAGTTTTACCTTGGTTATCATTGTAGGGGAACACTTCATAGTATTGTTCCTTTGCAACAAGGAGTAAATCATGTCCCTGCATATTAGCATCGAAAGATTCATTGCAAGGATCTATCTCTAGTTAATCATTAGTAATGCTCTCCTCATGAGTGCCTAGGCACAAGGCCTCCGTGCATAAGTTATAATTAGTTTTAGCATTATAAGAATCATTACTAGAGAGAGGCATCATAAACAAATATACTATTTGTAGGCCGCTCTTTGTCAACCTCACTCTTTTGTGCGCCTCCTTGATACATTGCAAATGTATCTATAATTTTTGATGTTCCATGCTTGGTTTTATCTACTTTCTTGTGTTTTGTCCACACTTTGGAGTACTTTTCATATGATTTCTTGGACTAACCTATTAACAAGAGCCACAGTGCTAGCTGCCTGTTTTCTGCTGATTTTGGTTCCAGGAAAGTCAGAAAATGAATATTCTCGGAATTTGACGGGACAAAAGCCGAAGTGCCTATTTTTCCAGAAGACTCACGGAGCCAGAAGGAGAGTCAGAGAGGGGCCACAGGGTGGCCACACCACCCCTAGGCACGGGTCCCCCTTGGCCGCGCCAGGGCATGGTGTGGGCCCCCTGCCAGCCACCGACCTTGCCTCTTCGCCTATAAGAAGCCTCCCGATGCATAAACCCTAAATCGTTAATCAGAAATCCACGAAAAGTTCCGCAGCGCCGCCGCCATCGAAGGGGAGATTCGGGGGACAGAAAGTCTCTGTTCCGGCACCCTGCCTGGACAGGGAAGTGCCCTCGGAGCCATCTCCATCGATCTCCACCACCATCTCCATCACCGTTGCTGATTCCCATGATGAGGAGGGAGTAGTTCTCTCTCGAGGCTGAGGGTTCTACCAGTAGCTATGTGTTCATCTCTCTCTATGCATGATCTTATTGAGATCATGATCTTGTAATCTATAGATCTACCTTGCTACTCAAGTGCTTTAATAGATCTCTGCTCTCCCCATGTGTGTGAAAGTGACAACGGCGTGCACACCATGGTGGCACTTAGGCTAGAGATTACAAATACGTGTTATGAGTTATATTTGGAGTTGGATGTTTCTATGAAATTGTGGTGTTTGTTGGAACCATCTAGTGCTCAAGGTGACAGTGTGGGTTTATCTAGATGGGAAAAGCGGACTTTGAGGTGTGCTGTTATAGCCCTACCATGGATCAGAGTGTCCAACCGAAGAGTAGTTAAGAGTAGTATCATAAAGATAAGATATTTATATGAGAGTGTTCACTAGTGAAAGTATGATCCCTAGGCCTTGTTTCTAAGCATTAATACATCATTTGCAATTAGATCTGTTACATGTTTGCTTGCTTCCATCTTTATTATAGTTTGCCTGTAGTCTTTTCCCACGTCAACCACATGCCAGCAAGCTATTTTTTGGCACCGTTACCACTTATAATTATCCATAGCACTTGTATTTCACTATCTCTTTGCCGAACTAGTGCCCCTATACACCTGACAAGTGTATTGGGTGTGTTGGGGACACAAGAGACTTCTTGTATCTTGATTGCAGGGTTGCTTGAGAGGGAATACCTTTGACCACTTCCTCCCTGACTTCGATAAACCTTGGGTGATCCACTTAAGGGAAAACTTACTGCTGTTCTACAAACCTCTGCACTTGGAGGCCCAACAACTGTCTACAAGAATAAAAGTGCGTAGACATCACTCCTCTTTATATTGACGTTCCTAAAAGTGGTTATATTCGGGCACTACGGTTTTAGATCATGCCCTACTCTCTACCACATGTGGATTACCACTAAGACGTTCTTGACAATAAGATTGTAACATTAGTAACAAATTTGTAAGTATCGACACATTTATAAACCAAAAACTCTAAGACTTCAACTCTAGTGTAAGATACTAGGTATTCTTCAAGAGTAATGGAACATTAAAAAATAAGGTGATCAACTGCCATACATTTATCATAAATCTCATAATATGAATTACAAAATGATTTTGCACAACCATCTAACATATCGTACAACTTAAATAAATACATACCGGTCCAAATAGTATGTTCACTATGGTGTAGATCCTTTTCTTCTTTCTTCTGTGAGTCCTGCAAAAGGTTAGTCTCTTCCATGACAGAAGTGGTCAATAATGCATTACTACTGAAGTTATCATAACAATAAGAGTATATATGATGTATTACTCCATAGATTCTATCTAGTGCTTTATATCCTTCATTTATATTTCTCATGTGAGCTAGTGACTCACAACAACTAGTAAAAAGAACATATTCTAAAACCTCCACATCAACAAAGTGTTCATTACTTTTATTGTAAGATGCTAATGTGGTATCAATGCTACACTCACATTGATAATTAATATGATCTATGGATCTGCAATTTTCACAAACAAACTTGTATGAGGCACATAATATGGAGGAATAATCATTTAACTATTATTCTAATGTCTTTTGCCTCATAACATAATATCCAAAAGTTCTTTGTCTCCTCCATTGCTAGCTTCATCTATTCAAAAATATTGAACTCTAAAGACATGATTAGCTGCCAAAGTTTTTATAGCCTTTTGTTTTATAATTTGTTTGTTCTTTTCAATATATATAAGCAGTAAGATAACAACAACAAACAAAAATAAATTATGTGCGAGCGAGTAGGTAACAACCAATCACTATGCTCCCGACAACGACGCCAATTTGATGGTTGGGTTCTTGCATCAACCAGGGTTATTGTAGTACTTGTAGCAGCAAATGTTATTTATAAAGTTCGTCCCTTGGAAGCTTTGAGGATGGACACAACACAACCCCGCAACCACATTGTTAGTGAGGTCACGCTCGCACCCAAAATGATGTTTGGAAATAGTCTACACTATAAGTTGCTAGAATAATGGTTGATGCATTGCAAATGTATCTATAATTTTTGATGTTCAGTGCTTGGTTTTATCCACTTTTTTGTGTTTTGTCCACACTTTGGAGTACTTTTCATATGATTTCGAGGACTAACCTATTAACAAGAGCCACAGTGCCAGTTGCCTGTTTTCTGCTGTTTTTGGTTCCAGGAAAGTCAGAAAATGAATATTCTCAGAATTGGACGGGACAAAAGCCAAAGTTCCTATTTTATCAGAAGACTCACGGAGCCAGAATACGAGACGGAGGAGGGCCAGGGCCTGGCCACACCATGTGGTGGTGCGAGCTAGCCCTGGCCGCGCCACCAGGTGGTGTGGGCCCCTGGCACTCCACCGACCTTGCCTCTTCGCCTATAAGAAGCCTCCCGATGCATAAACCCTAGGGGGTCAAGCCTCCAGCCACGAAAAGTTCCACAACACCGTCGCCACCGAAGGGGAGATTCGGGGGATAGAAAGTCTCTGTTCCGGCACCCTGCCGGGACGGGGAAATGCCCCCGGAGCCATCTCCATCGATCTCCACCACCATCTCCATCACCATTGCTGATTCCCATGATGAGGAGGGAGTAGTTCTTCCTCGAGGCTAAGGGTTCTACCGGTAGCTATGTTCCATGCTTGTTTTATTTCTACCTTCTTATTTTTGTCCACATTTTGGAGTATTTTTATACACTTTCTTGAACTAACCTATTAACAAGATGCCACAGTGCCAGTTGCCTGTTTTCTGCTATTTTTGGTTCCAGGATAGTCAAAAAATCAATATTCTCGGAATTGGACGGGACAAAAGCCAAAGTCAATATTTTACCGGAAGACACATGGAGTCCAAAGGAGAGACGAAGGGGGGCCATAGGGTGACCACACCACCCCTTGGCTTGGGCAGCCCTAGGCTACGCCAGGGCATGGTGTGGGCCCCTTGGCCGGCCACCGACCTTGCCCCTTCGCCTATAAGAAGCCCCTGGGACGAAAACCCTAAATCAAACAGCCTCTAGCCACGAAAAGTTCCGCAGTGCCACCGCCACCGAAGGGGAGATTCAGGGGACAGAAAGCCTCTATTCCGGCACCCTGCCGGGATGTGGAAGTGCCCTCGGAGCCATCTTCATCGATCTCCACCACCATCTCCATCGCCATTGCTGATGATGAGGGAGTAGTTCTCTCTCGAGGCTAAGGGTTCTACCGGTAGCTATGTGTTCATCTCTATTTCTATGTGTGATCATATTGTGATCATGAGCTTTGTAATCAAGTAGATCTACTTTGCTACTCAAGTGCTTTAATAGATCTCTGCTCTCCCCATGTCTGTGAAAGTGACAACATGAACACCATGGTGGCACTTAGGCTAGAGATCTCAAATACTTGTTATGAGTTATATTTGGAGTTGGATGTCTTTATGAAATTGTGGTGTTTGTTGGAACCATCTAGTGCTCAAGGTGATAGTGTGGTGTTTTCTAGATGGGAAAGATGAACTTTGAGGTGTGCTGTTATAGCCCTACCATCGATTAGAGTGTCCAACCGTAGAGTAGTTAAGAGTAGTATCATAAAGAGAAGATATTTATATGAGAGTGTTCACTAGTGAAAGTATGATCCCTAGGCCTTGTTTCTAAGCATTGATACACCGTTTGCAATTAGATATGTTACATGTTTGCTTGATTCCTTCTTTATTTCAGTTTGCCTTTAGTCTTTTCCACGCCATCAATCTATTTTCTATCACCGTTACCACTTGTATTTCACTATCTCTTCACCGAACTAGTGCACCTATACACCTGACAAGTGTATTGGGTGTGTTGGGGACACAAGATACTTCTTGTATCTTGATTGCAGGGTTGCTTGAGAGGGAATACCTTTGACCACTTCCTCCCTGAGTTCGATAAACCTTGGGTAATCCACCTAAGGGAAAACTTGCTGCTGTTCTACAAACCTTTGCACTTGGAGGCCCAACAACTGTCTATAAGAATAGAAGTGCATAGACATCAAGCTATTTTCCGGCGCCGTTGCCGGGGAGGTAAGGTAAAAGGTATTCACATCGGAGGATTAAAGAAGAAGAACCTTCCACGGTAAACGCCTATTTTCTGGCGCCGTTGCTGGGGAGGTAAGGTAAAAGGTACTCATATCCTCCGGTGTGAGTGCTCGAAGTTATTTCCTTTAGATTCTGCAATTATGTATTTTTGTTTCTTGTTTTCACTAGTTAGGCTTAATGGAAAACAACAACAAAATTTGAGAGCTTTATAGTATTTATCTTGAGTTAGGACATGAAGTGTTTGAAGAGAAAATTAAAAAACCTATGGAACTTTATTTGCATGCTAATAGAAATGTTGTTAGTATGAATTCTTTGGACACCATTATTGCTAATGCTATGGAAAAGTCTAAGCTTGGGGAAGCTAGTTTTTATGAAAATTATCTTTTTAGTTCCCCAGCATTGGAAGATACTTATTCTATTGCTTATGATGATACCAAACCTCCAATATATGATGATTACAATGATGAATATGATATTTTCAGTCCACCTACTATTGAGGAGAAAATTAATTATGATTACAATATGCCTCCTATATTTGATGATTATGGTGATGAGAATAATAATGATAGCTATTTTGTTGAATTTGCTCTCACTATGATTAATAAGAATGACTATTCTTATAGGGAGAGTACTAATTGTTATATGCACGTGGCTCATGATAAGAATGTTTTGTGTGATATTTATATTGTTAATTTTATTCATGATGCTACTGAAAGTTATTATGAGAGAGGGAAACATGGTTTTATGCATCTCAACAATATTAAGTTTCCCCTCTTTATGTTGAAAGTCTTGAAGTTGCACTTGTTTTGTTTTACTATGCTTCTTGCTTTGTGCTTTCATTACTTGTTTCTTACAAGATTCCAATGCATAGGAAGTGGGTTAGACTTAAATGTGCTTTGAATTTGCTTCATGATGCTCTCTTTTACTTCAATTCATATTTTTATGTGAGCATCTTCTCAAACTATCATGCCTAACTTAAAGGCGTTAAAAAAAGTACTTATTGGGAGATAAACCAAAAGTTTTAGATGAGTCTTGGAAGTTATTACCTCTGTAATAACCGCTCCTTATCCTTTTTATTTGCTTTTTGTGCCAAGAGTAACCTCTAATGACAGAGAAGTAATGATTGGGAAAGTTGTTGTCCCGAAACGGATTTTTGTGCTTCATCGTAAAAATTCGTGTAAAATATCTGTACGTCCTTTTGAGTCGTGAATTTTTGTGCTTTTGACCAAGGTTGTTATCTAACTTTAGTTAGTTCAACACTTTTCGATTTGAGCAACAGAAGGTCTTCGAAAAAATTCGTCTTTACCTGCTGGTCTGTTTTGACAGATTTCTGCCATTATTTGCATTTGCTTCTTGTTGGTTCCTTTTTTGAGTTCTTTTGGGAAATTAAGCTTTTTGAGGGAAGTTCTACAGTCGCTAGTGTTTTAATGGAAGTTCTATTGGTGTTGGAACTGAACCCAAAGACTTATTATCTTGAGTGCACTAATGTTGCTAATAAAGATTGTGTGAAGTTTTGTATAAAGGAAATTTTTCAGGTGTATGGAAGGAATGAGTAATGAGATGAAGGTTGGACTAAAGCTCAAGCTTGGGGATGCCACGCGTGTCACCCCAAGAAATATCCAAGAAGTACAAGCGTCAAAGCTTGGGGATGCCCAAGGCATCCCCTTCTTCATCAATAAAAATCCCAGGTTTCTTCCAAACGCTTCATTTTTATTGATTCATGTACAGTTGTGTTGTTCTTGGAGCGTCTTCTTTTTTGTTTTCGTTTTGATTTTTTGTTTGCTTTGGTTTTCTTAGTTTTCTGAATAAATTGGTTGGACCCCCTCTTTCATACATTGGTTTTCAAATAGTTTGGTTTGGGTTGGAAAAGAGTAGGAAAGTTCATACTTATGTGGTAAAAAGAGCTTGTTTTTGACTGTGGCCTATGCTTTGTCATGCCATGCTTGATATTGTTTTGGCTTTATGCTTAGTATTATTTGCTGTAGCATGACTTGTTATAAACAATTGAGATTGCTTAATGTGCCTTGGATGAATCATGCGTTGTTTTAGCATATTAAAGCATAGTATAGTGGTATTCTCCTTTGATGCTTTATTTGGGTTGACTTGGCGCATGCTCACACCATGTTATGACTATCTCAATTCACCATAGCCTTTATGATCCTTTAGTTTTCAACTTGTAGTATCACTTTATGGTTTGATCAATGATGTTTTGTCGCTCTGCATGATTATGGCCATTATTGCTCTCTTAGTTTGTCACTCCCAGTCTTTTGCTAGCCTCCACAACCAAGTATGAGTTCCACTCATGCATCCAACTCCCTAAACCAAGTTATTCCAAAGATTCCACCATGCCTACCTACTAGCTTATGCTATTCCAAGTATATTCATGCTTTTGTTTACCTTCCAAATTAAACTTGTTATGAGAAAACTAGTGATTAAAGCTCTCATGAACTTGATGGCACACTTTACTTTTCTTGCCCTTAATAAACTTGAACCATTGTGTCGTCTATGTTGTATATGCTTGCACTTATTTGTTGGGAATTAGCAGAACCATGCTTTCATGGGGAACGCTTTCAACATTGCACTTGGTACTTGTACCTAGTTGATATCATGCTCTTTTGTATATGGATGTCGTCGGTGTGAAATGAAAGGGGAGCTTGTAAGTCCATGGAGTTATGTATATGTGTTAGAGAAACGCCTGGGCCGCTGGTCTAATCCATGCTGACATGGTGGAAACCTGCAGCATAACCATAATGAGCTGTATATGAAGCATTCTTCTCATAAAAAAAAGAGTCCTATATTGAGAAAAAAGAGAAAAAAAAGATACTATGAAAAGAGGAAAGAGAGAAAAAAGCACCATATTCCCATGGTAAATAAGAAGAGTGCTGAGATTCTCGTTGTCTGCTTGCCTTGTCATTTTGATATGGGGATTCTTCCGTATCATCGGGCAAGGGGTACCCCGTTGGCGGTTCTCTATGATATACATGTACTTACGATGACAAGAACTTACCGGTGACTAAACTTGAGTAGCATGAGGAGCGACCCTCGTATTGAAGGGACATGAGATTTCTAACTTATACTTTGTCAAGCATGTACACCATAGTTTGTTCACTTTAACCTTAATCACTTCAAGATGCTTATGATAGGGGCAATGAGAGCTGAAAGCTATAAGTACCATAATTTTTGGAAGCTCTTTATGAGACTTGAATCCCTACTTCCTTCTATGAAGGCCTTTCTTCCACCATTATATTGAGTCTCCACCTTCTATCTTTCTGCACTTACTTTGAGAGCATAGTGTCCATTCTTAGTTCTATGTGCATTGTTCCAAGACTAGTTGATTGATGCATAACTTGATATTGCTGGTTTTAAACTATTTGTATCTAGTCACTCTTATGAACTTTGAAGGTGTCCTATGCCTTTAGATTTGCTACATTATGAGGGACAAGCTGAATACTACTATGCTATGTTTTCTTTATGTGAAACAAACGAACGTCTTGCAAAGCATTGTTATTCATGAATCTTTTGTTTGTGCCTTTTCATGTTGCATCATAGTTTCTTTGTCTTATTGCTAGAACTTTGTCTTTCATGTTATGATTGAAGTACTATGATCCCAACTTTGAATATTTTACAAATACTTTGATCAAGTCTTTGATGGTGCATGTCACCTCAAAAATTATTCTTTCTTTTTATCACTTACCTACTCGAGGACGAGCAGGAGTTAAGCTTGGGGATGTTGATACATTGCAAATGTATCTATAATTTTTGATGTTCCATGCTTGGTTTTATCCACTTTCTTGTGTTTTGTCCACACTTTGGAGTACTTTTCATATGATTTCTTGGACTAACCTATTAACAAGAGCCATAGTGCCAGTTGCCTGTTTTCTGCTGTTTTTGGTTCCAGGAAAGTCAGAAAATGAATATTCTCAGAATTGGACGGGACAAAAGCCAAAGTTCCTATTTTATCGGAAGACTCACGGAGCCAGAATACGAGACGGAGGAGGGCCAGGGCCTAGCCACACCATGTGGTGGTGCGGGCTAGCCCTGGCCGCGCCACCAGGTGGTGTGGGCCCCTTGGCACTCCACCGACCTTGCCTTTTCGCCTATAAGAAGCCTCCCGACGCATAAACCCTAGGGGGTCAAGCCTCCAGCCACGAAAAGTTTCACAACACCGCCGCCACCAAGGGGAGATTCGGGGGACAGAAAGTCTCTGTTTCGGCACCCTGCCAGGACGGGGAAGTGCCCCCGGAGCCATCTCCATCGATCTCCACCACCATCTCCATCACCATTGTTGATTCCCATGATGAGGAGGGAGTAGTTCTTCCTCGAGGCTAAAGGTTCTACCGGTAGCTATGTGTTCATCTCTCTCTATGCATGATCTTATTGAGATCGTGAGCTTGTAATCTATAGATCTACCTTGCTACTCAAGTGCTTTAATAGATCTCTGCTCTCCCCATGTGTGTGAAAGTGACAGCGTGCGCACCATGGTGGCACTTAGGCTAGAGATCTCAAATACTTGTTATGAGTTATATTTGGAGTTGGATGTCTTTATGAAATTGTGGTGTTTGTTGGAACCATCTAGTGCTCAAGGTGATAGTGTGGGGTTTTCTAGATGGGAAAGATGAACTTTGAGGTGTGTTATTATAGCCCTACCATCGATTAGAGTGTCCAACCGAAGAGTACTTAAGAGTAGTATCATAAAGAGAAGATATTTATATGAGAGTGTTCACTAGTGAAAGTATGATCCCTAGGCCTTGTTTCTAAGCATTGATACACCGTTTGCAATTAGATCTGTTACATGATTGCTTGCTTCCTTCTTTATTTCAATTTGCCTTTAGTCTCTTCCACGCCATCAATCTATTTTCTATCACTGTTACCACTTGTATTTCACTATCTCTTCGCCGAGCTAGTGCACCTATACACCTGACAAGTGTATTGGGTGTGTTGGGGACACAAGATACTTCTTGTATCTTGATTGCAGGGTTGCTTGAGAGGGAATACCTTTGACCACTTCCTCCCTGAGTTTGATAAACCTTGGTTAATCCACTTAAGGGAAAACTTGCTGCTGTTCTACAAACCTTTGCACTTGGAGGCCCAACAACTGTCTACAAGAATAGAAGTGCGTAGACATCAATGGTAAACAAGAGCGATGGCTAGAAATATATTCGAGCTCGTTGGGAACCTCAAGAGGAAGGTATGATGAGCACAGCAGCAAGTTTTCCCTCAGTTATGAAACCAAGGTTATCGAACCAGTAGGAGCAAGGAAACACCTCCAAGGTGTTGTTTCCAACTTGGAATCCTACACAACACAACCACAGAACTTTGCCCCAACATACAGTGAGGTTGTCAACCTCACCGGTTTTGCTGAAAACAAGGCATTAAACGTATTGTGTGGAAGATAGTAATTGCTTGCAGAAAGTAAATAGTAAGCAATAAATAGATTGTAGATAGATGGTAAAAGAATGGACCGGGGTCCATAGTTCACTAGAGCTGATTCTCCTTAAGATAGATGACATGTTGGGTGAACAAATTACGGCGGGGCAACTGACAGACACCGAGAAAGCATACATGCATATACTAATGATCTTGACTCCTACGCGAGTTGATTGGGCATTACAACATTATACATAGACTGTAATCCAACTACATCTATGACTCATAATCCACCTTCAAGTTATCATCTGAACCCCCTCCAGTATTAAGTTCCAAGCAACAGATAATTGCATTAAGCAAAGTGTGTAAAGTAAACAATACGATTGTCCCATGGACAAAGGATTGTTGTTTTCTCCCTAGTAGCAACATCACATCTAGTACCTTAGAGATTCCTGTCACTTCCCTAGATTACTAGAGGCATGAACCAACTATCGAGCATAAATACTCCCTCTTGGAGTTGCTAGCATCTACTTGGCCAAGATAGCTACTAACAACGGAAAGCATGCAAGATCACAAATAACAAAGACATGATAGAATCAATAATCAATCTAAACTAGCATCTCAATATCCATCGGATACCCGCAAACACAACATGTAAGATTACAAATAGATGATCTTGATCATGAACGGAGCTCACAAGATCTAAACATGGTAGCACAAAGGAGGAGAACCAACCATCTAGCTACTACATGGACCCGTAGTCCAGGGATGAACTACTCACGCATCACACCGGAGGCAGGCATGGTGATGAAGAAGGCCTCCAGGGTGATCTCTCCCCTCCGGCAGGGTGCCGAGAAGAGCTTCAGATCCCTCCCGGTCTAGGGATGGAGATGGCGGCGGCTATAGACTCTTTCGTGGAATTTTGTTCGGGTACTTAGGGTTTTCGTCCCAGGAGGCTTTTATAGGCGAAGGGGCAAGGTCGGTGGAGCACCAGGGGCCCACACCCCCTGGTGGCGTGCCCCCTAGGCCGTGCCACCACCAGGTGTGGCCGCCCTGGTGCGCCACTTCGTCTCCCCTCCGGACTCCGTGTTGCTTCGGGTAAAATATTGAATTTGACTTTTGTCCATTCCAATTCCGAGAATATTTCCTTACTAGCTTTTCTAAAACCAAAACAGCAGAAAACAGGCAACTGGCACTGTGGCATCTGTTTAATAGGTTAGTTCTAGAAAATGTATAAAAATACTCCAAAGTATGGACAAAACATAAGAAAGTAGATATAAAACAAGCATGGAACATAAAAAATTATAGATACGTTTACAACGTATCAAAGAGACATTTAAAGTAACTAGTAACAAAGTAAATAACAAAAGTAAACTAAAGCAAGAGAGTGTTTATAAAGTGTGGTGTGATGTGATTGAGGGGTTCTCAAGGAGTGTAGGATTCACCACTAGCATGGAAGAATTATGTATGATTAGGATAACTTATATCTTTCGTCATGATGTGTGTAGAGATAGCTCCATAATAAGATGTTCATTACAAGTCTCGTGAGCAGTGGCTTCTACGAGTCAACTATTGAGCTCATCTCTAAATAACCAATGCGATACCTATGAGCAAATCACTTCTACAGACTACCACAATTAAGGGTTTCCCTATGGATATCATAATGATATTAGTGAATCTCTCTTGATCCCCCTTTGACTGTGTAGGTTATAAGCCAATGCTTACAGTCACAAAATAGCACTGGACATACTACCATATACATCCCAAGGGTATCTCTCTCTTTAGTCCCGAACAAAAATGCTATGTGGTCAACTTCACATACCAGCTAAAGAGAGAGATCTAATACAATATCATAAAAAAATTTATAGATCAAGGACCAAAGTTATAGATCATCTTTATTTCAATGCATAATAATACCAGGGTTTCTCCATCTCTCCCAAAGAACAAGGCAACTACTCATACATGAAGGGGATCAAGATTATGGCAATAATATGGATGATATATGAAGGTAGAATTGAATACAGGTGAAAATCCACAATAGAGTTTGGATTACAACAAAGTAGACAAAGGGGGTCGATGTTGGAGACATTGTTGATGAAGATGATGATGAAGATCGATGCGTATCCCTTCAAGATGCAAGCCTAATCTTTCTATTGAGTGGTTGATGAGTGCATATTTGCATCATGTTTTACATTATTATTTTGCATTCTAGATGTAGGATCTTGGTATTTTACGGCGCTCGCACGCACATTTTATGTCTGTTTTCACCAACATCAGGATAGATGATGGATCCAATGGATACAATTCTTGGAGCAGTTGTACTGAGAAGAAAAGGAGTCAAAAACAACATAAATTTCTTATTTGGAAAATATTAATAATACCAGAAGAAAACCAGAAGTGAACAAAGGAGACAGAGGGTTCAACGACCAACTATACGACCAGAATAAAAAATTTCGGCCATATAGTTCAGGCCGTATAGTTGGCGCTGCCTCCGCCTCCTCCAATAGTTTCACCCCGTGCAACTGGATTAACGAGACGACATACAGAACACCCAGAAATTGCCGAAACCTCACCTCCAAAAGGCATCTGGAGGGGGAACTCATCCACTGGGATCCATCTTCGCCCTACGCAGATCTGGGAGGCCAAGGCATCGATCTTCATCATCCACCACTGCATCACCACCATCTCCATCCATCTCATCTACATCTTGTCTAGATCTTGTTATAATTTCCGTACTCGTTGTGGATTTATACAAGTACTATTCATCTATGATAGATTCCATTGTTATTGCCATGATGTTGATTGCCTCCATGTCTGAGTAGATCACTAGTTCTTGGGGAGATGGAGAAACCCTAGTATGAGACTGAAATAAGATAAAGTCTATTATGATATTCATCGTTGTGACTATGTGTTAGATTTTCTATATCTTTATATTGAGAGAAGTCAACCTCTCAATATTTGCCTCTCATGGGGACTTGATAGAGGGAACTACTTGTTGGTAGACGGAGGTGTGTTAGAACTTACAGTGACTATAAAGCTGTTGGCACTCCTTATGTATCAACTTGGGAAACCGAGGAAACTCACGGAACACTATCCATGCCATCGGATACGTCCTACGAGATTACGTCCCTTAATAGCACAGTAATTCGATTGATGTCGATTGCTGACTATTGTGGTTATGAGGATGATGTGAGCAGCGGTTGCTGCCTATTTGTCCAATTACAGAGTTCCTCCCACACATACATAGTTGAGAATGTTCATGATTATAATCTTTATCTTAGCTCCTTATAATTCTAGTGGTGTATCCGCTACTCCCTGAGAACGATTTTTCCCTTTTGGAGTTTCAGTCTCTCTTACATACGTGTTACTTACTTTGTGTATTCAGTTGTTTTAATTTACTCTATTGTTGCTCTTATACCTAAAACCCAAAAACACCCTTTTACACAATACTCACATTTTATCTTGTTACATAGAATTTTATTTAGCATTTCTATCATAATATTTATTTTAAGAGTTATTAGACTTCAGACTCCTGCTCCCTGTGGGATCGATATCTTTATTACGAAACTAGCTACAAACAATCTGTGCACTTGCAGTCATCCGTGGTGTGGTGGTGAAGATCTTGTGTGTGGCATCTATGGAGGCATGAATGGATTGATTTGGAGGCGGCTGGGGTTTCCCTCTCTAAATAGGCATTCTAGAGGTCGGTTTTGCAAACCGACGGAGCTCGGGGCTGAATATGCTCATTGGGACTTCACAAATGTTGTTTCGTTTGACGAAACAAAGCCAACAGAGGTCACGTACGGTATGGGTGGGCTCTGTCCGTACCGCAGGTCATTAAACCCTATGTACTCTACGATATTTTTGGCCCCCATTTCTTCATACTGACTCCGATTGAGGTGTTTTTTTGGCTTGTTGGATTCGTATGGACGAGGGATACAACACCATCGTCTTGGATCAGAAATATGAGATGATGGAAAATATGACTTTTCCACATCTCATATGGCTAAGTTTGACGCATGTAACTTCTCTATATTGAATCCTATTGGCTCCTTTTATCCATGATTGTCCATAGAGCCAGTTAGCGTTGCGACAATCAAATAACGAAGAACAGAAACAAAATCACAGCAAGGGGGCACAGATTTAACGTGGAAAACCCTCTCCAACAAAGAGAGGGAAAAACCATGGGCACCAGCCAGCAAATCTTCACTATAATGGGGAGTGTTTACACAATGTCGGGGATTTCACAGATGCAACTTCTCCCAGGTAGCGGCTTACGGCTTACAGGAGGTATATATAGTGGTGGTAACCTAGGTCATCAACGATCCATACCCTAGGGAATTTGGATCAAGCCTCCCGGCGACGGGTCTCGCTCCGCTCCATCAGAAGTTAGCCTCCTTAATAGAATTTGGATCATACTTAAACAAACTCCACCTTGAGACAAATTCCTTCTTGTAGCATCAATAGCAATCATCTCCCTAAACAAACAAACAAAACACTTTCGGCGCCAATAGCCACTTGGGCTAAGTAGTTATACCAACTAAGCTTGAGCATAGCTCAAACTTAGCAACAGGAACATGCTTTATCATTATATCAGCAGGATTATCATGAGTGCTTATCTTGCATACCTTTCGTGTACCTTGTGCAACAACATCACGAACATAAATGGTACTTGATATCAATGTGCTTTGTTCTCTCATGGAACATCTGATCCTTAGTAAGGTAAATATCACTTTGACTGTCACATAACAGGTTAATGCAAGAATCATCCTGACAAAGCTTAGCATACAAACCTTTCAACCCAACAGACTCTTTGCAAGCTTCAGCAACAGCCATATATTCTGCTTCGGTTGTAGATAGAGCAAAAACTGGTTGCAATGTTGCCTTCCAACTCACGGCACATCCACCTACCGTGAACACATAACCTGTGAGAGACCTCCTCTTATTCAAGTTGGCAGCAAAATCTGAATCCACATAGCCCACAAGTCCATCACCAGTCTTGCCAAACTTCAAGCAAGCATTTGATGTGCCATGGAGGTACCTAAAAATCCACTGAACAACTTTCCAATGTTCTTTACCAGGATTAGCCATGTAACGACTCACCAAACTCATAGCATATGATAAATCTGGGCGAGAACAAACCAAGGCATACATCAAGGAACCAACAACACTAGAATAAGGAACTCGAGACATGTGCTCAATATCTTCATCAGAACTAGGACATTTCATTGCTGACAATTTAAAGTGAGGAGCAACATGAGTACTAACTGACTTTGCATCATGCATATTAAAACGTTGGAGAACTTTCTCAACATAACTTTGCTGATTAAGAAATAACAACCTAGATTTTCTGTCCTGTTTAATTTCCATACCTAGGATTTTCTTAGCAACACCAAGATCTTTCATCTCAAATTCACTACTTAGGTGTGCCTTCAAAGTAGTGATTTCTTTCATGCTCTTGGGAGCAATTAACATATCATCAACATATAATAGCAAGTATATAGGTGATCTATTAACAGATTTTATGTAAACACAACTATCAAACCGAGACCTCTTAAAACCTTGTGAGATCATAAATGAATCAAACCTTTTATACCACCGTCTTGGAGATTGCTTCAAACCATAAAGCGACCTCTTCAATTTTCACACAAAATCCTCTTTTCCAGGAACTATGAACCCTTCAGGTTGGTCCATGTAAATCTCCTCCTCCAATTCACCATGCAGAAAAGCAGTCTTTACATCTAGCTGCTCAAGCTCAAGATCATGCATAGAAACAATACCAAAAAAAGCACGAATAGAACTATGCTTCACAACCGAAGAGAAAACATCATTAGAACTATGCTTTGGCCCAAGCCTCCCGGCGATGGGCCTCGCTCCGCTCCGTCAGAAGTTAGCCTCCTTAATAGAATTTGGATCATACTTCAATAGAGCCTACACACAAGTCAAAGTCAATAAAAAGAAATAAAATCCTACTAAAACTAATAGTTGTGCAAAGTCCATATGAAAATGAATGAGAACTAGTAATTATGCATAATGTGCATACTTGTAGCTAGATATTGCATGTGATGAGTGACAATATGAATAATTTGTATGATTAAGTATACATCATGTTTGCACTCATCACCAATGTAGAATTCAATTTTTTCCTAAATATCAAGGTCCATGTTTGTGATAGATCAAGTGTGTGGCAAGAGGAGTGAGGCCTAACTTTAGTCCCACATGAATAGTTGAGAGAGAGAAAAGTTGGGAGAGAGTCGAACGACCTTATAAGGGAGAGTGTTCCACCGGTTGGTAAAGCGAGTGAGAGAAGGAGTGGTACACGGGTGCGCCACTTCCATCGCCACTCGCTCAACCAGAAGTGACGTGCACGCTGTGAAGGGTTTCGTGAATGATCCGAGATTTTTTTGTTGCGAGATGAGTGGTGTGTTCACCAAATGAGGAGAGAGATATTTCATGATCTTCATTGATGATGCATTTAGATTTTGCTATGTTTAATAATTTATTGCAAACAAAAGATGAAGCTTTAGACTAGTTTAAAATTTATAAAGATGAAGTTAATAATAAACTAGAGAGAAACATCAAGCGTCTTAGGACGGATCATGGTGGTGAGTATTTTTCCTAAATATTTGAGAATTCTGTGAGGACCACAATATTAATCATGAGAGGATGCCTCCCTACTCACCCAATCAAACATGGTTGCCAAGAGGAAAAGCTACAGATTAATTAAATTGGTGAATTCCATGTTAGCAATTGCTGATTTATCTAAGTCATGGTGGGGAGGCTTTGTTGACTTCATGTCATGACCCGGAATAGAGTTCATAACAAAAATAGGGTGATAAACCCCTTATCAGGAGTGGGCTCGGAGAAAACCATCACTTCCTTACTTCACACTTGGATGTGTTTGGCAAAGGTCAACATACCAATTCCCAAAAAATGCAAGATTTGACCAAAGACAGTGAATCGTGTCTCTCTAGGATATGCTCAGCGGACCGTTAGTATTTTTAGTAATTAAATCGATCCTATAACGAAATCGCGTGATGCATCATATTTTGGGAATATGTTTTCTACGAAATATATACATATTATGCATGTAAAATGCATACATAAAATTTGCCGCTGGCTCTAGAGGAGCCGCCGTCGCCCGTCGCCACCACACATAACGTGTTTGATGAAATGTCGCAAAGGTGAATTACCCATTTTTTCTCAATTTTCTTTTTATCTTTCACACTAATGATAAATGTTGAATGAAATGTGTTACGCAATGGTGCCATGGAAAGAACCATGCGATTCGGCAATGCTGACATGGAAGGAGTCTCCGATGCCATTGGAGGATTCTCCGATCCCAATATTGCGCTGATCCCAATATTGCTAGTGAAGATGAAGCAAAACATGGAGATGGAAGTGATGGCAATGATGCCAAGTGATGATCTTTGATTGTGGTGTGTATGTGTTTATCTAAAACTAAGCTTTTGTTTGTGTTTCAGTAGCACTATTATATGGTCCGAATTTGAATCTGATAGGTGGATTTGAACTACAATGATGTGTGGTGATTTTTTCAATGTTTAAATTCTATTTATACCTCATTTTGTTTCAATGTGTATTTTGTGAAGAACAACCACATAGGTAAGATGCCCTGTTTTATGTCATCTTATACAACTGAACAAAATTTTGTGACCTAATTTATTACATCATCTTATACTCCTTCCATTCGGAAATATAAGACGTTTTAGCTTTGTAAATCGAATGTATGTAGACGTCTTTTGGTGTATAGGTTCATAGAGGTTCGAAGTGAACTTATACACTAAAAAGCGTCTAGATATATTCATTTTACAAAACTAAAATGTCTTATATTTCTGAATGGAGGGGTACATCAGAACAAAATTTGGTGCCCTAAAAGCTCCTTTTGATGCGCTAACTTTTTCTACGCGCCCCCTAAAATATGTCATCTATTGTTGAAGATGCTCTCACACCAACACTTGCAAACACCAGCTTTGTTTCCTGTTTGAGCCATGCACTCACGTACGCACATCGCTTGCAACATACTGCCCCACAAAATGGAGGAAAGCATCCGTCCGTAAAACATGCTCAAACTTGCACCTACCATTTGGAGAAGAAATATGATGAAAGCTACGTGCAATGATGCAATGATCTGCACCCACCCAACACCAAACCAATCCATACCAAACCCCACGAATAGGTCCAATATAATGATTTCTCCCACACTATAGATTGCATGATTGTATATCCATGTATAAATTATAAGTGCCTAGTCATTCTGAAACATGACGAAGCTTGATTTCTTTTCTGGCCTTGCTATTTTCTTTTGGGATATATATCTTCTAAAATGGTAGTAATATTAGTTGGAGCAGTTACCTTTTCGGAAATATTCATAGAGAAAGCATCTTGTGGAAACCAAGTTAAGATGAAAACTTGGTGGAAACCACAGCTCAAAGTTTCCAAAAATTAAGAAAAATCGTGGTGTACTCGAAACATGATATTTAATAAACATGTGAGATTTGAAATTCAAACTCATATTCATTTTAGAGGTAAGAAAAAACAAATTATGCATGATTAGCATTGTTGTACTATTGCCACTTTTCATTGTTGAATTTTTTAAGAATTTGACGTTCAAATTAAAATTTCACATGTTTCGCCTTTCCAACATACTAGGTCTTTTTCCAAAAAATTCAAGAACTTTGAAATGAAATATGTTTTCTACTTTGTTTTCACCAGTAAATTTAAATTCTAACCATTCCTCTTTATAAATTTGTTCCCACCTACATTTCCCATTCCGTAATGTAAATTTGAGTCAATTTTTCTAATGTTTATGTTCTGGCAAAAAAAAGAGGGACATGGGCGGGGATGAACAGGTCCACATAAGAGGAGCTTTCTCAGAGAAGGTAGAATAAGAGAAGACACTATTTTAGAGTATCTCTAGCAGATACCGCATCCTGTAGTGCTGCAAAACACAGATGCGGTGTACTGAAAAAACTGTATTTTTATGCGAAAAACATCGGCGCGGAATAGATACCGCATATACATACCGCAAAAACAGAATATACTCTCGAATATGTTGTCGTCTTCTTCCTCTCGCCCGCACACGGTGCGCCAGTCCATGTCGGACGTCGGCATCCCGCATATTCTAGTAGACCCTGGTGGCGTTGTCCATGCAGGCGAGTTCATGCGGTGCGGGCAAGGGCGCCGCGCGCGGGTGCCTGGTCGGAGCAGCGTCGGCGGAACTCCTCCTCCGACGGTGACGACACGTGAGATCGCGAGCCGAAGCTCCCGCTGCGGCGCCGCGTCCGCCTAAATTGCGTCACGATTGGCCAGACATGGGTAGGTGGGGTGGGAGGGGGTGGATGACAGCGATTTTAGTTCCGACAGAGGCGGCGACCGGAATCGGAGCGGAAGCATCGGAAGCACGAGGGTTTCTGCGTGGGGGTGGTGAGGAAAAATGAATGCGGTTTACCCTATTTTGGAGTTTGGACCCTCCAGCACCGAATATATACGAGACAGATGGGTCGGAATGTGGGAAACCACAAAAAAATTGCGGGTTTAGGCCGTTTGCGGTAACTGAAAAAGGCATATTTTACCGCAACCGTATATTGGCGCAAAATTTTGCAGGCCAACCGATATGCAGTACCTAGAGATGCTCTTATGGCAGAATTTTCAGAATAAATAAAAGTATAGTTACCGAGCATGTTAAGAATACAAAATAACACTTTAATCAGAATGATCTATTTTATATGCTCTCTTCGTCCTAAAATAAGACTTAGATTTTGTCTAAATTCACATACATCTATATACTAAAACGTGTCTTGATATACGTGAATAAAAAACAAAGACAACTCGAATTCACTTATTTCTGGACTGAGAAAACTGTATTAGAAATTGTTTGTCATGATGGGTCGATCCCAACAACCAGCTTGAGTGAAATCACGAGATATTTCCCTCTCTAAGCAAAGATTGAGGAGAGAGAAAGGTCAATAAAAAGGCTCTCCGCCTCTCTTTCCCCATTCCCACTCAGTCTCCCCGGCCGGCGCCCACATCCCTCCCCCACGTCGCCGGCGGCGGGAGGAGTCGTCGCCTGAGCCTCCCCCGCCGCCACCACCGCGTTCGAACTCGGAGCTGAGGGCGTGGCCATGGGTCACGGGGTGAGCTGCGCCCGCACCGGCGACGAGCACGACTTCTTCCGCGCGGCACAGCTCGGGGACCTCGACGCGCTGGCCGCCCTCCTCGCCGCCAACGGCTCCCTCGCCCGCCGCGCCACCCTCTACGACCGTCTCTCCCCGCTCCACATCGCCGCCGCCAATGGCCACCTCGAGGTAAGCATCCGACTCCTCCTCACCTCGCCGGATCCAATCCGCTTGCTACTGGTCTCTGAGCTTTCTTCCTCCTCGCAGGCGCTCTCCATGTTCCTGGACCGCGGGGCGCAGGCGGACGCGGTGGATCGGCACAAGCAGGTGCGAGATCCCATTCAAAAACTCCTATTTTTTTGAGCGCGTAACTGCCAACAAGGTTCCCCAAAAATCTCACCAATTTCGTTTCTTGTCTTGCTCCAGACCCCCTTGATGCTGGCCGCCATGCACGGAAAGATCGGCTGCGTGCTCAAGCTCCTCCAGGCCGGCGCAAATGTGAGCAAAATCTGGAAACCCCTCAATGCAATTCTGCTTGCAAATGTCACTCGCTAACCATGGAGCTTACCTGCGGATCAGATCTTGATGTTCGATTCGGTGCACGCGCGGACCTGCCTCCACCACGCGGCATACTACGGCCACGTCGATTGCCTGGATGCCATCCTCTGCGCCGCGCAGACCACGTCGGTGGCCGATTCATGGTGAGATCTTTGCTCCAGTCTGTGGCTGAGAGTGGCGCTTGGTTGCTTGTTTGCGGGACTGCTCACCGGCTGTTGTCGAAGCTTTGCAGGGGGTTCGCCAGGTTCGTCAACGTCAGGGATGACCACGGCGCGACGCCACTCCATCTCGCCGCCAGGCAGGGGCGGCCAGAGTGTTTGCAGGTGCTATTGGAGAACGGTGCTATTGTTTCTGCGTTGACCGGATCATATGGGTAATTTTGGTTATTGGTGATCAAGCAATTGGTTATTTGATTACACAAATGCTGATCCATGTTTTGTTGTTGCAGCTTCCCTGGTAGCACATCATTGCATTTGGCTGCTCGCGGCGGGAGCTTGGATTGCATCCGAAAGCTGCTTGCCTGGGGAGCTGATCGGCTCCAAAGAGACTCGGCAGGGTGAGAACTAAATCCCTGTCATGGAGCTCATATCTCGGTTGCTAAACATTATTGGTGTATGTGGCAGCAAAGTTTTAGGTGCTCTTTTAGTATTCAGTAGAACTCAACTTGATTAATACAAGTGAATTCACTAAGCATTTGTTGAATCCACATTTGGAAAAAAAGTTCACCTAGCCCTACCACTATCAAGAAACACAGATATGTTGTTTTCATGAGTTACCATATCCGTCCTGCTGAAAACCTTATGTCAAATGTTGTTGTTATTATCCCGCAGGAGAATACCGTTTTCTGTTGCCCTGAAGCGCAAACATGGGGCGTGTGCAGCATTGCTAGACCCTTCATCGGCAGAGCCCATGGTGTGGCCTTCCCCGCTCAAGTTCATCAGCGAGCTCGACCCAGAAGCGAAAGCTCTGCTGGAAGCAGCCCTGATGGAAACCAACAGGGCGAGGGAGAAAAAGATTTTGAAGAACGCGAAGTATGCAATGTCATCCCCTTCAGATTACGACGACAACATCGACGATGACTCTTGCTCGGAGGTATATATCTATATATGTTGCTTAATTCGCATGAACACATAATCAGATGATCTGTGTGCACATCCTTGTTTAGTGGGACTGAATGGATGTAATTTGCGTGGTGCAGGTGAGCGACACGGAGCTGTGCTGCATCTGCTTCGACCATGCGTGCACCATTGAGGTGCAGGACTGCGGGCACCAGATGTGCGCGCCCTGCACGCTGGCGCTGTGCTGCCACCACAAGCCCAACCCCACGACTCTGAGCCTGCCCTCGCCGGCCTGCCCGTTCTGCCGCGGCGGCATCTCGCGGCTCGTGGTGGCGCAGACGAGGACAGACGGCGATCCTGACAAGCCAGCCTCCCCACAGCTCGCCCCGAGGCGGTCCCGGCGCTCCCACAACCTCAGCAGCGAGGGCGGCAGCAGCAGCTTCAAAGGGCTGTCCTCGGCCATCTCGAAGATTGCCCGCGGCTCGAGCCGGATGGCCGGCGGCGATAGCGGTGAAACGGACAAGCCCGAGCACGATCCATGAGACGGACATCGATCGGCAGCAAATGTCAAACATCCTCGAGCTTTTGAAAATCCTGGGAGAGAAATCCAATACCTCTGTTGGGGGGCCGTTGATCCATGGAGCTATAGGTAGGAGCTAAATAAGTATCCTCTGTTTCCATCTATGATATATATTTTTGGAATCGCCAGGCCAAGCTTAGCAGTTTAGCGGTGCTGTGAGAGTGAGAGAGACTAGAGAGGGGCTGTTCATCATCGTCGTCACAGAGTCTGGTGCTGGTGAATGAATCTGCTGCAGAGGCGTGAGGACTGCTACTGCTAGTTCGCAGTGGATCTCTGAAATGCCATGCCGTGCCATGTGACCGTGTTCCCCGGTCTTGTCCTGTGCGAGCGCAATGGCTGGCTGGATCACGCCCGTTTTTGGCCCTTGATGTGTGGCGTTAATGCCGCGGTTCGTCGTGTACTGGCAGCAAGCAGGGGGGTGGTCCTTGGATCGCCATGAAATCTGCTGCCATGCCTAGATGAGTAGTAGATGACGTTGTGGGTCGTACACTGTCTGTCGTCCGGGTGCTCTGTCAGTGTCACTGTCCGGTTACTGCTTGCAATGTTTACCTCTGTCGTAGCTGCAGTGTTCTTGTGGGATCTACTGCATATCAGTAACGAATTTTTTACTTGCTGGCTTGCTGCAAGGTCAGAAATTATCTTTGGTTCCCTGAGCACCAGTGCTCTCTTTAATACAATTAAAATAACCATATTTACAATTTTTAAAAAAGTTAAAAATAAATCTTGTGCATAGTCAATGTTTTATCCTACAATCATGTGAAATGGTAGCCTGAATATTTTTTATCATGGTCTATATAAAAATGACAAAGTCCGATGAGATTTGTAGATTTGAAAACATGCGCACTTAGATGCACAATTTTCTCATTTTTGTTTACATCATAATGGAAAGTATTTAGAGTATACAACTCCGTTTTCCTTTTACAGATTATTTGAACTCAAAAATATAATTTTCAATTCTTTTTAGAAAAAAAGGATCGCCGGGTGCCTAGGTCGCACCAAATCTCCACTCTATCGGTTGCAAAATGGCCAAAATATACGTAGAGACAAGACATGGGGGCTGTAGCTTTCGTTCAACCTACCAGGCAGCACGCGGCATGGCGCAAAGTCACCGTTCACGTCATGCGATTGACCTGGCGCCTTCGCGCGACGGTGACACGAGCGGAATATTGGTGGAGCTCGCTCGTCATCCTACACTACTGCATTCCGGCGGCGTATTATTATTTATCGCTTGGAAAAGAAAATATCTGGGCTGGTTTGGGTGGTGACGCAGCTCGTGATAAGCTGACAAAAGAAGAACTCGTCTGTGTTAAGTAAGCCATCGAGTGATGGGGTTGATTGATGGTGATTGATGGGTTTGTTAGTGATAGTCGCTCACCAGAAACAGGAGTGCTTCCAAACGGGGTAGATGGACCAACTTTCTGTCGCTTCTGCGTCTCTGCTCCGTTTATACCATGGTTTTCGACTTTTCATCCCATTACCTATTTATTATTTAAGTTAGCCATCGGTGATTAAACGTGCAAAGTCTGGTGGCCAAATTGAAGGTGTGATTTTTTATCTAGTAGATGGAGTCTTATCTATCCTTCAGTATGTTGTTTATGAAACCTGGCATATTTTTCGACCTATGTACTTTATGATCAAAAGCTAGCGCTGCCTCACGTGCACGTGGAACTGGCATTAAACAACAAAACCTATTATAGCTAGCTAAATTTAAATCCGAAAATTGAAAATTTCTTGTAGATCAAATCGATAATTCAATTTAGAATCCGGTTTCACTGACGGCTTAATCGCGGTGAGATTTTCGAAACTCAGTCACATGTTGATATGTTCCGACGAATGTTTTTGACCCAAAAGTTATTCACCCATAACACGTGAGAAACCCGAGGTGTAGTATGTAAGAGCAACTCTAATAGACACATTTTTTGTTTGAAGATGTATCGGCAAGAACAGTTTTTAACTACGAGACTGAACTTTTGGAAATTCAAACAACGTTGCCTTCGTGGCAAAATTAAACACGAACACAGTTAGTCATACTTTGGATCGTCGTGATCATACATACATTGGATCATCAGAAAAGAAGTCGCAACCCTAATCCTAACCAAAACGCGGCGTCGGGAATCCGCACCGGAGCCTGCGGGTTGCGTCGGCGACGCGATCGGCGGTCAGCCAGAGTCAAACGCGATGTCGATGATCTCCTGCTTGACGCGGCGTGTCACGAGATCCTCCTCTCTGGCCTTTCGCGCCGCCGCCACCGTCATGATTGCCTCGTATCGCTCCGCTGCTTTGCGCATCAGCTCCTCCTCGCGGGTGACCTCGAAGTAGCGGACCATGATTGATATGGAGCCCGCTTGGCGTCGTCGTCATCGACGAAGTTAGATAGATCCACCACGCGCTCGCCACAGTCCTCCTCCTCCTCCTCAACTGGTGGTGGTGGATAACTTATATGTTTCAGAGTTGATAACTTAAATACAAAGACATGGATAAATCACATGTTAGGGGTGGGTAACACAACTTTTTTGTCCCAAAAGGTACCCACCACGAACACGAGAGTTATCCAAACTTCAACATGTAAGTTACCCACCTAATTACATGCAAGTTATCCACTACTACAAAAATTTACCTGCAGATAGAATATAAAAGTTATTTTAGCGGATCGACTTCGCCCATCGACTCTCTCCTGTTTGACAACGATGAAGTCTCGGTACCCTAACACTTAGACTACCGCGTCCCAATTAAACTAGCTAATAACTCACATTTAATTAACCAAACGAAAATATATGGGGCAAAAAATGCAAAAGTTAACCACATGAGAAATACAAGAACGCCTTCACCCAACCCGTTTATATGGTGGATAACTTATATGTTAGAGAGTGGATAACTTATATACTATGACACGGATAATTCACGTGTTAGGAGTGAGCAACTTATGTTTGTTCTAAAAGTTATCTATCAGTAACACAAGAGTTATACAGGCTTCAACATTTAAGTTATCTATCTAATAACATGTAAGTTATCAACCAATACAAAAATTTACCCACAGATAGAATATAAAAATTACTCTAGCGCCCCGGCTTTGTCACCCGCCGCTGCTCTCGCGGCGTACGGACGACTCAACCTTGAAAGGATACCGCGTCAAACAATCAAGCTTAATTTCTTTAAAGGAACTAAATCTAAACTTATTTTACATATGTTATAATAAGTGGGGTTTTATGTCCATCCAGCCACCACCCTAAGTCGTAGTGAATAACGTAACGCGCATTCACTAATCTAGTGGCTCATCGTCCGTCCGCGGCTCGGCTTCAGTATCAGTTTCTGTTGATCTCTGCATGACAAACAACTAAATTAGGAGAACCAACAACAAATAAAAACATTAGCAAAAACAGAGAACTGCTCCTGATAATGATTTTTTTCTAAATTGACATCCTATTATTGCTACCTAAATTCCTGACATGTTGCATATATTGGCTGAACAGTGGAGACACCATGGATATCGACCTTAATGTCAAACCATACCAAGAAATAGATGAGGAGGAACATGTTGATGTTTCACACGCAAATGCTATTGTCCACGTTATGAATGAAGGTATGATGTCTATACACAACGAGAGATAGGAAATCACAAATGGGGTATAATCATCAAGTTATCCACCAGTTTATACAGCCGTTATCTAGGCATACGAGTACAAGTTATCTAACAGCTAACATATTAGTTATCCAGCAATATGAATACAAGTTACCTACCAGCTAACGCTACAATTATCCATACTCATAGAAGTTACTCCATAAATCATCACTAGACATATATATTCCATCAGTCTTGTGTGTGACTAGCCAACTGCATTAAAAACTTTAAAGTAGGAAGAAAGTAGAAAAGCACAATCATAGATAGGAAATCACACATGCGGGTATAAAAATCAAGTTATCCACTAGTTTATAGAGTAGTTATACAGGCATATGAGTACAAGTTATCCAGCAACTAACATTATAGTTATCCAGGAATATGAGTACAAGTTATCCACCCAGCTAACACTAGAGTTATCCATGCTAATATGTAGAATTTACACCAAAAATCATCACTAGACATATATCCAAAAACTTGACAGTAGGAAGAAAGTAAAAAAACATAATTAGAGATAATAAATCACACATGGGGTATAAAAATCAAGTTATCCAACAGTTCATAGAGCAGTTATCCAGACATATGTATACAAATTATCCACCAGTTTATGCAGCAGTTATCTAGCCATATGTATACAAGTTATCCACCAGTTTATACAACAGTTATCCAGGCATATGTATACAAGTTATCTACCAGTTTATGCGACAGTTATTTAGGCATATGTGAACAGAGTCATCCACCGGTTAGCTTGATCTATAGCAGCAAGTTCATTCATAAAAATGAAAACAGAACACCCAAATCCAATCATACTAATCTCACATTTTATACTAGCAAAATAAAACCATTAGGTCATCAGTCAATGTTGTAGCAAGTTGGTCGAGGATCTGTACTACATCGCGTAAGAACACCTCAACATCATAGCTCCAAATTTTCACCCCTTGTCAATAACACGATCAAAATCATCCTCGTCTTGCCCATTGTGAAGATGTGCATGACCAAGATCCACTCCGCCATCCATACGACCACCATTTTTTTGTTTAGCTAGCCATGAAAATGTGCATGCGGATACACACCAAGGCCTGGCATGCATCCCCAACCAATGTATATGGCATTGCTGTGGAACCTTAGAGGGTCCTCGACTTGTGCCGCATCATCCGTAGCAGCAGCTTGCAGCAGAGCAAAGTGGGGAGAAGGAAGCAAGGATGTCTCGGCCACCTGAAATGTCTCCCCTCCAGGGGCGCAGCAGTCACGCAGTGGTCGCCGCCCCTGGAGCTAGAGAAGATGTCCCTGAAGACCCGGAGCTCCAGGAGTGACCTGTCGAAGCCGCTGTGACCTTCTTCCTTCATATGGGCGGCGACCTCCTCGATGAACCGTCGTCCTTCCTGAACCCTGGCACTTCCTATCCCTCCATGCACATGTGACAAAGCAGAAGGCACGCGAATCTGAGGGGGAAATCTGAGCGAGAACAAGGAATTCTTCTGAATCAAGCAGGGATGGGAGGCGGTGGCTCTGACCCACCTAGCAGCGGCGAATCGCACGCGATGGGTGTCCCTCACGGGAGGGGAAATCAGCCATGGCCTGCCTACTGCCGCGTTGAGACGAGACACGACCATATCCGAGCATCGCAGCCATGGCGCAGGGCTGTGATCCGGTCCCGGTCCAGCGAGTGGGCGGCGTAGGGAAGAGCGGGGGAGGAGAGTTGCTTTTGACCAACTTTCGGGGTCTGAAAATTAACTTCCATAAAAGTGAATTGTTCTATTTTGGCGAGGCTCGGGATGTAGTTGGTCTATACGCCGAGATTTTTGGCTATAGTCAGGGTGTTTTTCTGATTAGGTGTTTGGGCATTCAAGTTCACTACCAGAGGCTCACAAATGCTGAATAAAAGATCGTCGAGGAAAGACTATAGTTAAGATTGAGTAGTTGGAAAGGTAAATTTCTCTCCCTAGGGAGAAGATTGGTGCTAATTATTTTGGTACTAAGAAATATGGTATTGTATATGATATCATTTTTCCAACTTCCAAAAGAAGTATTATAAATGTTGGATTATTTCCGATCAAGATTCTTTTGGCAGAGAGACAATGAGAAGAAGAAACATCGGCTGGCTAAAAGGAGTGTACTATGCCGACCCAAAGATCAAGGTGGGTTGGCTATTCATGATCTTGAGATCAAGAAATACAACCGTACTCGGTAAATGGCTCTTCAAGTTACTAACTAAAGATGGTGTATGACAAATACTTCTCAAAAGAAAATACATTGGTTCAAAAGCATTGTCGGAGGTGGTTTGGAAACCTGGTGACTCCACTTTTGGGCCAGTCTGATGGCAACGAAGAAAATTTTCTTCCGCTTCGGATCATTTTCTATTATGGACGGGTCTTAGATATGGTTATGGGAGGATAATTGGCTAGGTAATGCTACACTCCGTGAACAATATCGCGTGTTGTATTTGATTGTTCGTTATAAGGATGAAACTATTTTCACCATGTTGGAATCGTTTCCTCCAAACCTGACTTTTAGGAGAGATTCGATTGGAACCTGACTTGACTCTTGGATTGCATTGCTGCATCGCTTAGCAGATGTCCAATTGTCGCATGGGCCTGATGAATTTTGATGGAATTTATATGAGAATTGTCGATTCTCTATTAGTTCCCTATACAATGCACTAGTCTAGCCAGCCATATCTGTTTTGGATAATAGGATGATCTGGAAGATGAATATACCGCTGAAAAACCAAAAAATTGCTTGGTATCTTTGTCGAGGGGTTATCTTTATGAAAGATAATCTTATTAGACGGAATTGGCAAGGGAATCCATTATGTATGTTCTGTCATCATAATGAGACAATCAAATACCTGTTTTTCTAATACAGTTTTGCTAAGTCTATATGGTCAGTTACCAAAGCATTTTCAAACTTATAACCACCACGTAGTATTGCCAACATATTTGCAAATTGGTTACATGGTATAGATCACAAGTATAAGTTACAACTCAGGTTGGAGCGATTGTCATTATATGGTCGCTATGGCTATGTAGAAATTGTAATTTTTTTAACATTATATGGTCAGTTACCAAAGCAGCTTCAAACTTATGTCCACCACGTAGTATTGCCAATATATTTGGGAATTGGTTACATGGTATAGATCACAAGTATAAGTTACAACTCAGGTTAGAGCGATTGTCATTATATGGTCGCTATGGCTATGTAGAAATGATAAAATGTTTAACAATATAAATTGTTCTCTTTTGCAGGTCATTTACCGGTGTATCAACACCCTATGTTCTTGGTAGACCCTACATCGTGCGGAGTATCATGACCTTTTTATGGAGGTGTGTGTGGGGCTGGAGGATACGGTGCGGGATTTATTTACCTCCATGGATAGCAGCATAGCATCCGGATTGGTCCTCCATCGGCGTCTTAGGTGGTTTTAAAATTTCTCATCATGATATGTAATTAGCCTTTTTTATTTTCTTCGTTTGGATATGTGGACTTTTTTGGTGGTTTGCATCCTAGTATGTAGAGACCGAGTGTAATGCTTAAACCTTTTAAATAATAAAATATCATTTATCAAAAAAAAAACTCCCAAGACGCTCTGCTCCTGCAGTGTTACAAGCCAGTCACCAAAACCACCAGCATCATCCTCTTTTTTATGATGAAAGGGTGATTGTATTAATCAAGCGTAACATTCGAGCTTTGTTCTATTTTATGGCTTTTGTATTGTAATCCCGGTGAATCATATCACAATGTTGACTAGACAATGAATGATATTTAATACCGAGAGGGTTTAGAGAGTATCTCCTATCGTCATAGAAGAAAATCCCACTATTTAACTAACATGTGCTAAAAAATCAGGAAGTATCCAAAGAACAACTTTATAATTACCCTTTTATAGATAAAATGTTTGATGTCCTCCAAAGTAAATCTTCTGGCATGAAGTGATGTGATATTCTCATGAACAAAGGACATAGCTATACAAACAACAATGTTACGATGAAAACAGACTTGTGACGATGCATATCTCCTAGCCTACCGTAGGTTATGGGTCGATTCGGTGTTCTTGCTCTGTCAATAGTTTGTGATAAAAACTTTCTCTCGGTATATCACCTAGTTTGTGATAACAATATCTTTGTTGAGTTTCACCTATATTATTTTCTTGTTTCGGATCATGCCAAGAAGGTGGTGTTGTTTTATGGTAGAAGCTAGGACAGTCTTTACTCCATACCACGTCCTCGCGGCAAGTTCTGTAGAGTAGCAAGATCTCTTCATCCAATGGCACCAACAACTATCCATCAAAAATATTTTTGGTTCAGTTGTTAGGTCCAATAATCATTCATGTTCATCTACTAATGAGTCTTCCATTTATGATGTGTGTCAATGCGTAAAGAGTCATTAGCTACCTTATAGTTCATCGAGTCGTGGAACCACTGTCCTTCTTGAACTTATTCATACTAATGTTTGGGGTCCAACTTACGGCCCATCAGCAGCCCGAGACAACTGCCCCCGCATCCACCGGAGAGCCAGTCACTAAGATAGCTCCATAGTTGACCACCAAGACGGTTGCACAAACAGGTTAAGTTCTGTCTAAAGGTGCTTCTGTGATGTCTCCATCTACCACACTTGGCCCACGCTCCAGCCGTGGTTGAGTACTTCAACCAATAACATATGGAAACATCCGTTAGAATCCCACCAAGCATGCCTTCTTTGCCACGCCTATCTCCCACCATGATGCATTAGCAGATCCAACATGGGGAATGCCATGGAAGCAAAGTATGTCACTCTTCAGTGAAATCATTCCTAGAGGCTCGTTCCTCGTCCTGCAGGTATGAACATTGTCAGCTGTAAGTGGATTTTTGAAGTAAAACAACGTTTTGATTGTTCCCTTTACAGATTCAAAGACCGCCTAGTTGCCCAAGGTTTTACACAATAATATGGCATTGATTATTCTAACACATTCAATGATGTTGTTGAGGTAGCCATGGTTCGTCTGGTTCTTACAGTTGCGGTGTTTTAAGGCTGGATTTTGCGGCAAGTTGATGTGAGCAACGTCTTTCTGCATGGTCTCCTGGATGAGGATGTTTGCATGCACGAGCCACCTGGTTTTGAAGATGCCTCTCGTCTATCGTTTGTGCTTAAATTACAGTTGTGCTTAAATTACAGAAAGACATCTATGGGCTCAAGAAGCCTCCACAGGCATGGTACTATCGTATTAGTGACAAGTTACATCAGTCGGGTTTTAGTCCATCTACCGTAGATACCTCTATTTTTGTATTTCATCAAGACGCTGTGACCGTTTGAATGTTGGTGTATGTGGATGACATTGTCATTATTGGATCATATTTTGCTGCAGTTGATTGTTTGCTCCATGCTCCATCGTAAGATTTTCCTATCAAGGATCTTGGTTCTCTTAAATATTTCCTTGGCATTTAGGTTGCTCACATTTCGGGGGGGTATGATCTTGTCAGAACTTAAATATGCACTTGATTTTCTTCATAGAGCTTGTATGGAGAATTGTAAGTCGGTCACTACGCCCATATGTGTTGTTGAGAAGTTATCTTTTGCATTCGGTCAACCTTTATCTAGTGACGACGCCTTCAAGTATCAGAGTATTGCCGGAGGACTATAGTACTTAACACTCACTAGACCCAATATTTCATTTGTAGTTAACAATATTTGTGAGTTCTTCTCCAGACCTACTAATGTTCTTTCAAAGGCTGGCAAGCATATATTGCGCTATGTCAAGGGTACTAGTGACACAGGGATACAAATCAACAGACCACCATCCACATTGTTAAGTGTGTTTACTGATGCGGATTGGCTTGGTAGTATGGATGACCGGCGTTATACAAGAGGGTTTGTAGTATTTTTTTCGTTCCACCCTTGTCTCATGGAGCTGTCGCAAACAACCCACTGTATCACAATCAAGTACCGAGGCACATTATAAGACACTAGCTAATGGTGTAGTTAAAGTAACATGGATTGGTCACTATTAAAGGAACTACATGTTTGATACATTGCAAATGTATCTATAATTTTTGATGTTCCAAGTTTTATCCATACTTTGGAGTACTTTTCATATGATTTCTTGGACTAACCTATTAACAAGAGCCATAGTGCCAGCTGCCTGTTTTCTGCTGTTTTTGGTTCCAGGAAAGTCAGAAAATAAATATTCTCGGAATTGGACGGGACAAAAGCCAAAGTGCCTATTTTTCCGGAAGTCATCAGATGCCAGAATACGAGACGGAGAAGGGATGGGGGCCGGCCACACCACCTGGCCACGCGGTCAGGCCTGGCCCGCGCCAGGGGGTGGTTTGGCCGACCCCAGCACCCCCTCAGCCTCTCCTTCCTCCTATATATTGCCCTGAGGACGAAAACCCTAAGTACCCGATCAAAAATCCACGAAAGATTCTATAGCCACTGTCATCTCCATCCCTAGATCGGGAGGGATCCGAAGCTCTTCTCGGCACCCTGCCGGAGAGGGGAATTCACCCTGGAGGCCTTCTTCATCATCATGCAAGCCTCCGGTGTGATGTGTGAGTAGATCATCTCTGGACTACGGATCCATGTAGTAGCTAGATGGCTGGTTCTCCTCCTTTGTGCTTTCATGTCTAGATCTTGTGAGCTCCTTTCATGATCAAGATCATCTATTTGTAATTCTGCATGTTGTGTTTGCGGGGATCCGATGGATATTGCGATGCTATTTCAGATTGATTATTGATTCTATCATGTCTTTGTTATTTATGATCTTGCATGCTTTCCGTTGTTAGTAGCTATCTTGGCCAAGTAGATGCTAGCAACTCCAAGAGTTAGTATTTATGCTCGATAGTGGGTTCATGCTTCTGGTAATCTGGGGAAGTGACAGAAATCTCTAAGGTACTAGATGTGATGTTGCTATTAGGGAGAAAACAACAATCCTTTGTTCATAGAACAATCGTATTGTTTACTTTACACGCAATTCGTAAAGCAATAATCTGTTGCTTGCAACTTAATACTGGAGGGGGTTCGGATGATAACCTGAAGGTGGATTATTAGTCATAGATGCAGTTGGATGGCAGTCTATGTATAATGTTGTAATGCCCAATCAAGTTCCAAAGGAGTCAAGATGATTAGTATATGCATGTATTGCTTTCTCGATGTTTGTCAATTGCCCCGCTGTAATTTGTTCACCCAGCATGTCTTCTATCCTAAGGAGAGCCACCTCTAGTGAACTATGGATCCCGGTCCTTTCTTTTACATACAATCTACAAACTGTTTACTGCTTTGTGTTTACTTTCTAAAAACTATTACTTCCTTCCATTCGATACGTTTAATTCTTTGTTTTCAGCAAAACCGGTGAGATTGACAACCTCATCGCAAGTTGGGGACAAAGTTCTATGGTTGTGTTGTGCAGGTCTCCACGTTGCTACTAGCACCGGTAGTGCGCCCTGCCAAGGCTCAGCTAGCAACACCTTTGGGGTGTATCCTTGCTCCTACTGGTTCGATTAAACCTTGGTTTCATAACTTAGGGAAACTTGCTGCTGTGCTCATCATACCTTCGTCTTGGGGTTCCCCAACAAACTCTACATCAACACCGAGCCATCAAGCATTTTTCTAGCACCGTTGTCGGGGAGTCAAGGACATCTTCAGAAGGGGAGTCCCTCATAACCAATATCTTTACTTTATTATTTTTGTTTTGCTTAGTTTCTTTTTGGTTTGTTTGCTTGTTTCTTTATCAAAAACACAAAAAAATTAGTTTTACAAGTTTGCTTTGTTTATCAAAAACACACAAAAAAATGACTACTCTTGAAAACACTAAGTTGTGTGACTTCACTAGCACCAACAACAATGATTTTATGAGCACACCTATTGCTCCACCTGTGCCTGAAGATACTTTCTTTGAGATAAAACCTGCTTTACTCAATCTTGTTATGAGAGAACAATTTTCTGGTATTGGTAATGAAGATGCTGCTGCCCATCTAAATAACTTTGTTGAACTTTGTGAGATGCAAAAGCATAGGGATATAGATGGTGATATTATTAAGTTGAAATTGTTTCCTTTCTCTTTGAGAGGAAAAGCTAAAGAATGTTCAATTCCTTAACTAGGAATAGTATTGATTCTTGGACTAAATGCAAAGATGCTTTTATTGGAAAATACTATCCTTCTGCTAAGATTATATCTATGAGAAGTGAAATAATGAAGTTTAAACAATCTGATGATGAACATGTTGCTCAAGCTTGGGAAAGAATGAAATCTTTGGTAAAGAATTCTCCCACTCATGGACTAACTGCTTGGATGATCGTCCAAACTTTTTATGCAGGATTGAACTATTCTTCAAGGAACCTATTGGATTCTGCTGCTAAAGGTACCTTTATGACCATCACTTTGGGTGCTGCAACAAAGCTTCTGGATAATATGATAGTTAACTATTCTGAATGGCATACTGAGAGAGCTCCACAAGGTAGGAAGGTAAATTATGTTGAGGAAACCTCCTCCTTGAGTGATAAGATTGATATTATTATGTCTATGCTTGTTAATGGGAGAGCCCATATTGATCCAAATAATGTTCCTTTAGCTTCTTTGGTTGCTCAAGAAGAGCAAGTTGATGTGAACTTCATAAGAAATAACAATTTTGGCAATAATGCTTATAGGAACAATTTTGGTAACATCAATTATAAGCCTTATCCTCCCAACATTGGTAATGCTTATGGACATTCTTATAACAATAATAAAAGTGCTCCCTCTGAACTTGAAGTTATGCTTAAAGACTTTATTAGTAAACAAACTGCTTTCAATAAAACTATTGAGGAAAAACTCTCTAATGCTGAAAGAAATATAGCATCTTTGGCTGAAGCTCAATCTACTTTGAATAAAATGGTTGCTAAACCCGAAACTAATGAGAATCCCTTTGCAGCCACTAATGCTATACAAGTAAGAATTGATGAAAATGTTAGACTATTAGCTGAATTACATGCTAAGTGGGAAAGAGAAGATGAAATTGCTAGAAACATTAGTGTTTCTACTATTACCACCACTAGTGTTGAGGCTAGTAATAGTTCTACTACTTTAGATGATAAAGTTGATTTTGATCTTGATGGTTGCAACATCTCTGAAGTTATTAAGTTCTTACAAAAGCTTGCTAAAAGTCCTAATTCTAGTGCTATGAACATGGCCTTTATACAACACATTACTGATGCTCTCATAAAGATTAAAGAAGAAAAGATGAAACATAAAGCTTCTATTATGGTTAACAATGCCTATGTCCCCGTTGATTTCTATGTTTTGGATGTTGAATGCAATGCTTCTTGTCCTATTACTTTGGGAAGACCTTTTCTTAGAACCGTTGGTACCATTATTGATATGAAAGAAGGCACCATTAAATATCAACTCCCATTCAAGAAAGGTATAGAACACTTCCCTAAGAAGAGAGAGAATATTTATTTTGCCTCTCCTATGAAAACAAAATTTGGTCTTAATGCTTCTTCATTTGAGAACACTTGATTCTTTTTCTTGCTTCTTATGCCTAACTTAAAGGCGTTAAAGAAAAGTACTTATTGGGACATAACCCAAAAGTTTTAGATGAGTCTTGGAAGTTATTAGTTCAGTAATAACCGCTCCTTATCCTTTTTATTTGCTTTTTATGCCAAGAGTAACCTTTAATGAGAGAGAAGTAATGATTGGGAAAGTTGCTGTCCCGAAACAGATTTCTGTGCTTCACCGTAAACATTTGTGTAAAATCTCTGAACGTCTTTTTGAGGCGTGAATTTTTGTTCTTCTGCCCCAGGTTGTTATCTAACTTTCGTTAGTTCAGCACTTTTGATTTGAGCAACAGAAGGTCTTCGAAAAAATTCGTCTTTACCTGCTGGTCTGTTTTGACGGATTTCTGCTATTTTCTGCATTTGCTTCTTGTTGGTTCCTTTTTGAGTTCTTTTGGGAATTGATCTTTTTGAGGGAAGTGCTAAAGTAGATAGTGTTTTAATGGAAGTTTATTTGGTGTTGGAACTGAACCTTAAGACTTATTATCTTTAGTGCACTAATGTTGCTAATAAAGATGGTGTGAAGTTTTGTATGAAGGAAAAATTTCAGGTGTATGGAAGGAATGAGTAATGAGATGAAGGATGGACTAAAGCTCAAGCTTGGGGATGCCACGCGTGTCACCCTAAGAAATATCCAAGAAGTACAAGCGTCAAACCTTGGGGATGCCCAAGGCATCCCCTCTTCATCAATAAAAATCCCAGGTTTCTTCTAAACGCTTCATTTTTATTGTTTCATGCACAGTTGTGTTGTTCTTGGAGCGTCTTCTTCTTTGTTTTAGTTTTAATTTTTCATTTTCTTTGGTTTTCTTAGTTTGCTGAATAAATTGGTTGGACCCCCTCTTTCATACATTGGTTTTCAAATAGTTTGGAAAAGAGTAGGAAAGTTCATGCTTAAGTGGTAAAAAGAGCTTGTTTTTGACCGTGGCCTATGCTCTGTCATGCCATGCTTGATATTGTTTTGGCTTTATGCTTAGTATTCTTTGCTGTAGCATGACTTGTTATAAACAATTGAGATTGGTTAATGTGCCTTGGATGAATCATGCGTTGTTTTAGCATATTAAAGCATAGTATAGTGGTATTCTCCTTTGATGCTTTATTTGGGTTGACTTGGCACATGCTCACACCATGTTATGACTACCTCAAGTCACCATAGCCTTTATGATCCTTTAGTTTTCAACTTGTAGTATCACTTTATGCTTTGATCAATGATGTTTTGTCGCTCTGCATGATTATGGGCATTATTGCTCTCTTAGTTTGTCGCTCCCAGTCTTTTGCTAGCCTCCGCAACCAAGTATGAGTTCCACTCATGCATCCAACTCCCTAAACCAAGTTATTCCAAAGAGTCCACCATACCTACCTACTAGCTTACGCTATTCCAAGTATATTCATGCTTTTGTTTACCTTCCAAATTAAACTTGTTATGAGAAAATTAGTGATTAAAGCTCCCACAAATTTGATGGCACACTTTAATTTTCTTGCCCTTAATAAACTTGAACCATTGTGTCGTCTATGTTGTATATTCTTGCACTTATTTGTTGGGAATTAGCAGAACCATGCTGTCATGGGGAACGCTTTCAACATTGCACTTGGTACTTTGTACCTAGTTGATATCATGCTCTTTCGTATATGGATGTCGTCGGTGTGAAATGAAAGGGGAGCTTGTAAGTCCATGGAGTTATGTATATGTGTTAGAGAAACGCTCGGGCCTCTGGTCTAATCCATGCTGACATGGTGGAAACCTGCAGCGTAACCATAATGAGCTGTCTATGAAGCATTCTTCTTATAAAAAAAGAGTCCTACATTGAGAAAAAAGAGAAAAAGAGAAAAAAAGAGATTATGAAAAGAGGAAAGAGAGAAAAAAGCACCATATTCCCATGGTAAATAACAAGATTGCTGAGATGCTCGTTGTCCGCTTGCCTTGTCATTTTGATATGGGGATTCTTCCGTATCATCGGGCAAGGGGTACCCCGTTGGAGGTTCTCTATGATACACATGTACTTACGATGACAAGAATTTACCGGTGACTAAACTTGAGTAGCATGAGGAGCGGCCCTCGTATTCAAGGGACATGGGATTCCTAACTTATACTTCGTCAAGCATGTACACCATAGTTTGTTCACTTTAACCTTAATCACTTCAAGATGCTTATGATAGGGGCAATGAGAGCGGAAAGCTATAAGTACCATAATTTTTGGAAGCTCTTTATGAGACTTGAATCCCTACTTCCTTTTATGAAGGCCTTTCTTCCACCATTATATTGAGTCTCCACCTTCTACCTTTATGCACTTACTTTGAGAGCATAGTGGCCATTCTTAGTTCTATGTGCATTGTCCCAAGACTAGTTGATTGATGCATAACTTGATATTGCTTGTTTTAAACTATTTGTATCTAGTCACTGTTATGAACTTTGAAGGTGTCCTATGCATTTATATTTGCTACTCTATGAGGGACAAGCTGAATACTATTATGCTATGTTTTCTTTATGTCAAACAAACAAACGTCTTGCAAAGCATTGTTATTCATGGATCTTTTGTTTGTGCCTTTTCATGTTGCATCATAGTTTCTTTGTCTTATTGCTAGAACTTTGTCTTTCATGTTATGATTGAAGTACTATGATCCTAGCTTTGAATGTTTTACAAATACTTTGATCAAGTCTTTGATGGTGCATGTCACCTCAAAAATTATTCTTTCTTTTTATCACTTACCTACTCGAGGATGACCAGGAGTTAAGCTTGGGGATGTTGATACATTGTCGTGGTGGTGTCACGGAAGATGCCATTGATAGGCTAAAGGTGGGGATAATATGCACTAGAGGAATCCAGAGAGGGATAGTGTGGTGATTCCACACCCAGATGTTTGGTATTTCCCAGGTTCACAAGATTACAGATGCTCCTTGAGCTGTATTGGGGAGATGAGGAAGAAGGAGCTCTCTTACTCTCACCACTAGCTATCTCCCAGGAAACAACTACTCAAATGCCAACCAACTAGAAATCAGCCCTTTCTACAGAGGCCCTAGCCCTCCTTATATAGGGGAGGCTAGGTCTCCAATTAGGGCATACGTGGAGGCATATTCCTGGGAATATGCCTCTTCCCAAAATAGCAAACCGACCGGATCACTTTTCGCCATCGTAAGCCATGCAGAGGCTACGTAAGCCTCTGCGGCGCCAGCGTCATCCGACACAGGGCGTGTCACCCTTGTCGGCCATGCCTCGGTGGTCCTTCTCTCTGTCCGCTTCGCTCATGCTCTAGCGTATAGATACCACATTTTGACCAGCGAGATACCTTCCTTCTCTTGCAAGCCTGATATAACCCGGATCGAGCCTGGTTAATCCAGCCCCGTGGGTACCTGCATACAAGTTACATAAATCCTGCCGACATACTACTTATGTCGGCCCGAACTCAGTTAGGCGGACATCCTCCGGTCCAGGTTACTCCGTGATTCGGCCTGCCTTGAGGTGACCCAGCCAGCATTCGCTTTGACCTTGCCGTACCTCGGCTAACTCGACCTTTATACCCCGGCGTGACCCTACTCGATGGTATCCCCCCAACATTAGTCCCCGAAGCTAGTGCGGTCTTAGCAGCTCTAGCCGCTAAGGCCATGGGAGGTTCAATTTACCGAGCCTCTTGCTTCCTTTTTCCGAGTTACCTCATATCCTGGATTTCATTGGCTAGCTTTTACCTTGGCACATTCCGAGTTTTCACTCGCTGGCCGGGTCATCCTCTAATTCTCCTGATCACACTTCCTTCTCTCGTACGCTTCCCCACGTCCCACGTGGAGGGTAATCATTACCTTGCCTCATTTTAAGGGCCTGGGCCAGTTACTGCTGCAGTTAATGTCAGGTTTTACTGTTGCACACGTCACATCGCGCATGTCTCCTTGTTAACTGTATCATCACTTCGCGTCGTGGGATCCCCTGCGCCCTGTGGCCCTTCCTGTGGCTCGCCTCTGATTGGCTGACTCGGTGGATACATGGCCACACCGTGTGGCCACGCCGCACCGCACGATCCCACTACCCCCGCTGGGGCGTGGTTAAATAGGGGAGGGGCGCGCCCCTTAGTCTTTTTCCCCTTCTCGCGCCCCTCTGCCTCTTCTTCTTCCTCCTAGCGACAGCGCTGCCGCATGTGCCCTGCAGCACCGCCGCCGCACCGTGCCTTTTCGCACCTACGTCGCCGCCGCTCCCGCGCAGCTCCACCGCCACGGGTCCGCGCCAGTCCAAGGTTCTACCCGCCACCTCCGATTGGGCCGGTGAGGATAGCGATCTAGACATGACCGAAGAAGAGCTCGCCGTCGCTGAAGCAGAGATGGATGAGGGGGCGGAGAACACAGAGCGCGGCGCCTGGGCTGGTTCCTTGGTGTGCCAGGACGATATGGACTGGCTATACTGCACCCGTCGCATCCCGGAGGGCGTGACTGCCCGCCTCGCCTCCAAGGAGCTCGCACCCTCACCCAATCCGGGTGAGTTCGTCGTGTTCCTCTCCCATTTCCAGCGCGGGTTCGGCCTCCCCGTTAGCAATTTCTTCCATGATTTCCTCAATATCTATGAACTTCAACCACACCATCTCTCGGCAAATGCCATCACATCCCTTTCTTCCTTCGCGTCCACCATAGAGGGATATGTCAGATTGTGGCCTACCAACGAGCTTTGGATCCGGTTCTTCGGTCTACAAAGGAACGTGATTCCGAATAAGCAGCTTGACCCGGAGGACAAACATCTTACGCAGTTCGGTGCTGCCTCTATTTCTCCCTGGAAATAATCCGTCTTTCCTCGGGTCACGGGGCTTGATTCCTGCAAGGGCTGGGCCCGAACCTTCTTCTATGTCAGAAATGGCACGAATGAAGATCTGATCCGGCTGTGCCCCTATGCTCTGGGTCCTCCTAATCCGGATTTGTGGGACCGGGTTTTCAAGAAACCCACTATCTTGGCGAATCAAGTCAACAAACGGTTTCAGGAGCTGACGGACGTGGGGCTGCGCAACGAGGACGCGATGATCACATTCGTCCGCAGCCGAATCTCCCCTCTCTAGAAGCGCACACACAAGCTTTGCCACATGAGCTGGTGACTTGACCCCAACCGAACTTCCTCATTTGAATTGAGTAACACCGAGATATTCCATCGGGTCAAGGCCCTCTTCATGACCGTCAAAGACTTCTCCGCTGATTGGGAGTGGGGGATTGAGCATTTCTGCCGGGACAAGCTTCCTCCTATGGTAAATCTCGCGATTCAATCTTTTTCCAAGTTATACCATATGTCGGAATTTGTTGTTTGTTTGATCCCTTTGCATTTTCTTCTTAGTTGTTTCTTCAGCAAACCCTTGAAGATGGCACCAAGCCTTCTCTCAAATGGGCAAAGGATCGAGATGCCCCGGACGAGGAGGAGCTGGATCAGGAAATGTTCCAGCCATTCCCCGATGCGACCAAGCGACCCACCGATAGCTTCTCTTCCTTAAGAGATTGGCCTGATAATGAAGATGATTCCGACGTTGAGGTGATGGAAGCATTTGACGCTGTACCCCTTTCTTACGCCTTTCCGGCTTCAGCTAACCCGGCTGGGCAGATCCACGAAGATCCTCCCCTTTCCACGGGTGAGCCAGTCCTAGCTGCGTCAAAGAAACGGGCGGCCGCTTATGCTGCTTCTTTCGGACCTTCTGAACCAACCAAAAGGCGAAAGAAGTCCGCAGACAAAGCCGCCACCAAGCATACCACTAAGGCCATAACTCGGAGGGCTCGGAAGCCCAAGGAGCCATTGACTTCTGATGAGTAAGTCACTTTTCTCTCTGTCCAATCCTTTGCTTCGTGCTTTTCTTCTGTTGTAACTTATTATTCGTCGTTTGATTCAGTAGGGCTGCTGTGGAGGTTCCCTAGAGCGGATCCAGCATCGCTTCGCCCCTCCGGCAAACCCCATCTCCCCTTCGTGGCGACGATACACGCCCACTGAGCCCCATTCAGAGGGTTCATCGGCTGCTCCGGGTTCTAGCCCACCTCGTCTAGAGGAGGGAAACCTCGGAGCAGGGGGAAATGGCTCTGCCGAGGCATCGGATGCTCCCAGCTCCTCTTCGGCTTAGCCGCAACCTGCCACCACCGAGGTACCAACAACACCACCGCCAAAACCAGCACCATCACAAGCACCAGCACCAGCACCAACACCAACAACACAAGTGCCAGCAGCACCAACTCCTTCCGCCTCGTCCGAGTCATCCAAGACTCGGTGGGAAGGCCCAGTTAGCACCAAGGCTGCACCCAAGACCAAATCTGCAGCACAAACTTCAACCTCTCAGCAGCAGCCTAAGGCCAAGAAAACTTCTGACGCCGCCAGGGCAGCATCCATCGAGGCTGGATAGCGCACGCTCGCGTCCATGCTTCTGAAGAAGACCCCACCGAAGAAAGATGCCTCCGCCGGGTCAGTTAGCACGCAACTTGCATTGCACACTAGCCCTGCTGCTACCCAAGTTGAAAGGAGGGAAGCCCATGCCAAGGGTTTGATTGCGCCCCATATGCTTAGCGGAGAGCGCTATCCTCTGGCCCTGATTGAGTTCGTCAATAACTAGAACAAGGCGGAGTTTGTCAATAACGACGATCTCCCGGAGAAATTTGGGCCTGCCGAGTTTGCCACACAAATGAACACAGCCGCCAAGGCTATCAACCTTGCCGGCCGGATGATGGAGGTACGCTACCTTGTCTTTTCTTTAACATGTACTAAACATTAGCGATATAACCATTAGTCCCCGAGCCTCCGGGGGAGTAACTTGTTACTCGGCTGGATGCTCCTTAGAGAACTAGCGTATCTCCTTAGTAACTTCGGATATGCACACACCTAGAGCCGGGTTAAGTTCCACTTGGCCCGGATCTTGTACACTTCGAACATGCACACACCTAGAGCCGGGTTAAGTTCCACTTGGCCCGAATTTTGTACACTTTGAATATGCACACACCTAGAGCCGGGTTAAGTTCCACTTGGCCCGGATTTTGTACACTTCGAATATGCACACACCTAGAGCCGGGTTAAGTTCCACTTGGCCCGGATTTTGTACACTTTGAATATGCACACACCTAGAGCCAGGTTAAGTTCCACTTGGTCCGGATCTTGTACACTTCGAATATTCACACACCTAGAGCCGGGTTAAGTTCCACTTGGCCCGGATTTTGTACACTTCGAATATGCACACACCTAGAGCCGGGTTAAGTTCCACTTGGCCCGGATCTTGTACACTTCGAATATGCACATGATCAAGTCAACTTTGCTTTTCTCAGGTTACCACCAATCGCCAGAGCGCTGAGTTTCAACGCCTCTTGGACACACATAAGGCGCTTCGCTCGAAACATTCTATGCTTCTCGCTGAGTTCAAGAAAAGGGGTAAGTTTTCTCCTTGGCTTTATTCCATCTTTCTTTGTCTTTTCCCGCCGAATTAATCTGTTATTCGGATTGGGCAGCCGAAGTGGAAGCCGAAAACACCATCATGAGGAAGAACTTGGATCAAATAAAAGGTAAGTCAGTTTTGCTTAATCTTCTTCTGCGCTCTCTCTCCTTTTCTTCTTGGCTCGGCAGATATTCATACCTCGGCTTTGCCGGGTCAACAAACTGTTTCAACATCTCTTGAAGATAGTGTGCCCGTGCCTGATATGATGCTGCATTTTCTTGAACAAGCAGGGCAGCATCAGGCCGAACTTAAGAAGAAGGATGATGAGCTCGCCCTCCTCCGGACCAAAGATGATGAAATTGCCAAGCTCAAGGCAGAAATGAAAAAGCTCAAGGCGCTCCACAAAACTGAGATGGAGAAAGTTGGCCAAGACTTCACTGAGGAACGGGAACGTCTCAACCTCCAAATTGCCAAAGATCAAGAAATGCTGAAGGAGGCCGACGTTAAGCTTGAGTCGGCAAATGCTGAACTTGTGCAACTTCGGGAGAGACGTGATAACTGCACCAAGGAGCTGACCCGAATCCATAGCCATATTTCTCGTAAGTTCTTTTCCTTCAGCCGACATGAATCTTTCTGGGTCAACCTCCTTTACTTATTTCACTTGTCTCGTTTTCAGGCAAATTTTCAGAGGGTGATGCTATTGCGACTGCTGCAGTTTCCAAGTTCCGCCAGCAGAGGGGTACCCCAACTGGTCCTGGCGCTAAAAATATTCCCTATGACATGGAGGACTTGCTGGTCAGCCTATCCTCTCGCGTCGAGATTCTGGAGAACTACGGTAAGGGTCTCCTAGGTGCAGCAGTCCAAGTCGTCAATGCTCTTTGGCCTGGTGAAGATACTCCGGAGGGGTCCACGGCTCTGATTACCAAGTTAATGGAGTGCAAGACCCAGCTTGACCTCTGGAGGGAATCCGCCGGACGCGCCGGAGCTGAAACCGTCCTCCACTATGTGCTCACATGGTATGAGAAAATAAATCTGAATCTTCTCGAGCCCTTGCACACCAGATCAAGGTGGTCCAATGATCCGGATTGGATAGCTCGGCGCAAGGCTTGCGCCCATAGCCTCATTCAGTTTGCCCCATCCATCAATGGAACGAGGGACCAAGCTTTCTCGAAGCTGTTGACGATGAATATGTCGAAGATGTTTCGGATGAGGAGGAAGAGGACGGAGCCTCGGACGTCAAACAAAATGAAGATGACGCTGAAGCTGAGGCCGGAGTTCCACCTGCTGGCGCCGAGTTACCTCCTCCTGCTGCTCCTTGATCACCAACAAGCACTTTGAAGTTTATCAGATCTCCGGTATGCCGGGTGCATATGTATTAAGCACATAAGTTATATTTTGCTACTAAGTTTCTTGTGTCGGATTAACTTGGGCGTAGTCCCCGAGTTTCATTTTCTTGTTTCTCCAATTTCCTGGCTCGGCTCGTGTCTACCTTGATTTGGTTTTATGACTTACGAGTCCGAGTTTCAAAAATTGACTTAACAATACTTGGAAACTTTTGGACTAGCTCAAAATAATTCAGCATAGTAAAAACAAGGTAAACATAAAGTTAGTCCGGATAACAAACGTCGGCTCGATCACGTTCTTCCCCTTAGTCGTTTTTCGTGTGCTATGCAATTCCAAACTTATTCTCTTGCTTGCCATGAAGCCAAATCTTGTTGGACAGCAGCAAGTCGAAGAGTTGAGTTTTTTGATGCTCACACACTACTAATCCGGCTTAGGCAGAAGCAACTTAAGCCAGCCAACATAAAAATAAATAATAAGTACAGAAGATAACAAATATTATTAAGGCAGTCCTCGAGTTACTACTCGAGGTGCCAAGATTTAATTGATAAGCTCATTGCCGGCATACATACCGACGTATGAGAGACTCGAATACACACACTTCTTTGTTAAGTGTAGAAGGGACGAAGTAGAGCTACATTCCATGGACGCTTAGATTACTCGCCGGACCTGTCCGCCTTGTTCTTCTCCTGTGGTTTTGCATCGATGAGATAATACGAGTCATTGTGCAATGCTTTGCTCACAATGAATGGCCCTTCCCATGGGGGGATAACTTATGCATGCCAGCAGTATGCTGTACCAACCGGAGTACCAGATCACCTTCCCAGAAAACTCGGGGGTTAACTTTCCGGCTATGGTAACGTTGGAGATTTTGCTGATATATGGCGGATCTGGACAATGCCAATTCTCTCGCTTCTTCCAGTAGATCAACATAATTTTGCCGGGCTTCTCGCACTTCGGCTTCTATGTATTGGGTGACTCTAGGCAAATCATGCTCTATGTCGGCTGGCAATACAGCTTCTGCCCCATATACCAGAAAGAATGGCGTATAGCCTATTGATCGATTCGGAGTTGTTCTTAAACTCCACAGTATCGCTGGTAGTTCTTCTATCCAGCACCCCGCTGATCTTTGCAGCGGCTCAATGTGCCGGGGGTTTATCCCGGATAATACTAATCCGTTGGATCTTTCCACTTGTCCATTCGATGCGGGGTGGGCTACCGAGGCAACGTCCAGCCAGATCTTCTTATCTCGGCAGAATCGTGCAAATGCTCCTTCAGCAAAATTTGTGCCATTATCTGTTATGATACTGTGAGGATAGCCATATCTCAGAATGATATCTTTGAGGAATGTCATGGCCGTAGCTCCATCATATTTTCTTATTGGCTTCACTTCAATCCATTTGGTGAACTTGTCCACCATAACCAAGATATGGGTCATATTTCCTCTCGCTGGTTTAAATGGGCCAACCATATCCAAACACCATACGGCAAATGGCCAGGTAATTGGTATGGTCTTGAGCTCCGACATTGGCATATGTGTCTTGGTTGCATACCTCTGACAACCATTGCATTTTCTTACTAGATCCTCTGCTTGTTCCAAGGCACTTGGCCAGTAAAACCCATGTCAGAAAGCTTTTGCCACTAAGGCTCTGGATGAGGCGTGATACCCGCATTCCCCTTGATGTATATCTCGGAGGATGTCAAGCCCTTCTTCTGGGTCAACACATCGCTGGAGGATGTTTGTGACACTCCTCTTGTATAGTTCGGCATTGATAATTGTGTACGCCTTTGAGCGTCTCTGAATTTGCCTGGAAAGCACCTCTTCACTGGGCAAAGTTCCATCCTTCAGGAATTGAAATATGGGCAATGCCCAAGCTGGTATAGCTCGCACCGGAAACACCTCCTCATCTATTTCCATTTGATCCACCGACATCACCTCGGCCGGACCTTGCTGCACAGTCCCCGGGTTCTGCATAGCAGTCCCCGGGTTTCCTGAACCACTTCCCACGTCAATGTCCATGGGTGCAGCTCCGGACTCTAGATCTGCCGGGATGTAGATTGAGTCGGTTTCTGGGGACGGCCTGATAGATGGTTTTCTGAGGTCCTCTAGTGCTACACCCAGTGGAATTGCTTGTCGGGTCGATCCGAGCTTCGACAATACGTCGGAAGCCTTGTTTTCCAGCCGGGGTACATGGTGAAACTCGCACCCCTCAAAGTACCCTGATATTTTTTGCACATGAAATCTATATAATGCCATGTTTGCATCCAAAGCATCCCATTGCCCCGAGACTTGCTGAACTACCAAATCCGAGTCGCCAAAGCATTGGATCCGACGTATTCCAATTTCTTTTGCCACCTTGAGCCCATGCACAAGTGCCTCATACTCGGCGCCATTGTTTGATGCTGCGAAATGGATCTGCAGCACATACTTCAGCTGGTCGTTCTTTGGTGAGGTGAGCACAACTCTGGCGCCTAACCCGGTTTTTGTTTTTGATCCATCAAAATGCATTCTCCAGTAGTTTGGATCTGGTAACGGTGGCTCATATTACATTTCAGCCCAATCTACGAAAAAATCGACCACAGCCTGAGACTTGATCGCATCTCGCCTATCGCACCGCGGAGCATAAGGGGCTAGCTCAATTGCCCATTTTGCGATCCGGCCGCTCGCATCCTTATTTCTCATTATCTCAAATATGGGGGCTTCACATATCACTTTTATTGGGTGTTCTTCGAAGTAGTGTTTTAGCTTCTTTGCTGCCATACACACACCATATGCCATCTTCTGATAGTGAGGATAGTTTTGCTTTGATGCTGATAATACCTCTCTCAGGTAATAGACTGGCCTTTGCACTGACTTACCCTCCTCGTCACGCTCTACCACTACTACTGCACTTACAACTCGGTTGGTTGCGGCTATGTAGAGTAACATTGGCTCTTTTGATAGTGGAGAGGCTAACACTGGTGTAGTGGCTAACATTTTCTTTAATTGGATGAAGGCTTCATTGGCCTGCGGCGTCCATACGAATTTATCCTCCTTTTTTCCTTAATTGATAGAGAGGCAATGCCTTTTCTCCCATCCGACATACAAACCGACTTAAAGACGCTAGGCAACCAGTGAACTTCTGGACATCGTTAAGACACTTCGGCAGTTCCACTCGCTCTATGGCTCAGATTTTAGTTGGGTTAGCTTCGATACCTCGGCTGGAGACAAGAAATCCAAGTAATTTTCCAGCCGGGACACCGAAGGTACACTTCTCCGGGTTAAGCTTCATTTGGAATCTTCTTAGGTTCGCGAACGTTTGCCTGATATCATCAAGGAGCGTTTTGCTTTCCTTGGTTTTTATAACCACATCATCCACATACACTTGCACATTTTGGCCAATTTAGTCGTGTAAACATTTTTGCATAGATCTTTGGTACGTTGCCCCTGCATTACGTAAACCGAAAGGCATCGTGAGATAGCAATAAGCCCCATACGGGGTGATAAACGCAGTCTTTATTTGATCATTCGGGTTCAGTGGAATCTGGTGGATAGCAATAAGCCCCATACGTCTACCCGGACCTTGCCAATGGGTTCACAGGAAATTCCTGGCACAATACCATGGAAAGTTGTTCTTGTGGCCTGGAGCATGTTCTCCGAGATACCCAACTTGCGTATTGTATCCACGTACATGATATTGATGCTGCTGCCATTGTTAATCAGCACGTTAGAGAATCTTACATTGATATTTGGCCAGATGAACATTGGGTCCAGCACGAGTGCATACGAACCGGGACTAGGCATAAGCTTGGGATGGTCCTTTATACTCCATGTAATTTCCTGATCTGACCAAGGCAGATACCTCGTCACTGCCGGCATTACCGCATTCACCTCCATATGTCGGCGTTGCAAGGTTTTGCTATCTGTTTCCTCTGTGGTAAACACACAATAACTCTGGTGATGCTCTTTGTACTCATTTCTCCCCTCATTGCCGGGATACCTTTGATCTGGCTGATGCTGATTTCCCACCTGATGCACTGCATCCCTTCTCTCATGATTTTCATACCTCGGCGAAGGTGGTGGCAACATTAACTGTTGCGTGTTTGCTCCTGAGAGTAATTGCTGCCGGGTAACTCCTGCCGAGGTTGATCGTTCCGAGGTGCCTAAGCATTCCCCGAACCACTTTGTTCTATCTTCCTCATCCATTCACATTGCCGAGTTGTGTGACCCGCCGGGTTACTCGGATTTGGCATGTGAAACTTGCACGATTGATCCAACATTGCCTCATATGTATACCTCGGACGGTCCTTCTTTTCTTGCCACTGTCTCTTTTGCTATGGCGTCCAAGTTTTCTTGCCATCGTTTCTCGGGGTCCACTGTTGCCCTCCAGTTTTCTGACGCTGATTACTCCTTGCTCCGGGTTGATCTTGATTTATGGCAGCAACTTGTTGCGAACTGTACCTGTAATCCGGTCTATCATCTCTTCTCTTACCCCGGTAATCATTCCGCCGGGATGACCCGACTCCATCTCGCTGGTAGTACTCCTCATTTGACTCGTTTGACACAAGCCTAGGTTGAGTTGGGTCACCCAAAGCATATGAATCAGCAATCCAGATTGTCTCTGCCAGTGTAGTTGGCATATCCCTTTGTAGCCTCTGCCATAGCATGCTTGCATATCTGCACCCTTGGGAAAACCAAGCTATGGCCTGTGACTCAATCACGCCCTCACATGAGTTTCGCACAGTGCACCAACGGGTTAAGAACTCCCGGTCTGTTTCATTTGGTATTTGCTTGCACATTGCTAATGTCTGTGGCCTATTCGGCCTCTGATACGTGCTCGAGAAGTTACTGACAAACATTTCTTCAAAATCAATCCAACAGTTGATACTTCCGGGTGGTAAATTGTTTAACCATACCCTCGCTGGTCCCTCCAGCATCTGAGGTACATATCTCACAGCCCATCTCAAGTTGCCTATAGCGATTTTCACTGCCGTTGCGTAGTTGATCAACCAATCCTCCGGCTTGGTGCTACCGTCATATGTCTTTGTTCCTCTGGGTAACTGGAAGTTAGGTACCGGAGGTTCTTTCATGATCCGGGGCCCAAAGCACGCTGGACCCAGAGGACCTTGTCCCTCAATCCGCTCCAACCTATAGAGCCGATCCAGTTTTAACCTGGCGTCATCAGGCATCAAGTTCCTGCTTCCCAACCTTGACCCTATCACGTGATAGTCCGGCCTAGGGTATCCAGCGTTCACCATTTCCAAATCACCATCATTGTATTTATCTTGCTCTTGTGGAGCGCCCCTCTGTTGCATACCTTGGCCGGCACTTCGCTCTTGCCGTGGTATATTTCACTGCTGTGGCTGCCCTGCACCCGCCGAGTTGCGCTGTCCGGTATTGCCGTTCATAGCGTTTCCCTGACCGGCATTGCCTTGGTCGCGGATACCTCGGCCCGCTTCACCTCGCATGACACTTCGTCGATCCTCATTTCCCTGCACTACTTTTCCTTTCCCTACCCTTGCCGGGTCATAGGGGACTATCTGTTTGTTTCTCCTCGCCGAGGTCACCACTTCCTCTCTTCTTGGGCCACCATGAGGTGACGATGCAGCTCCAGCAGATTTCTCCGGGTTACTTATTGCTGAATGAACGACTTTGGAAGCCCCAGCCCTTGCCGGATTAGCCCTGAGCAACTCTTCATTTTGTCTGTTAGCGATCCGAACTAACTCATTGACTCTATCCTGCTGCCTTTGCCGGGCTTCACCCGTCAAACCCTCTAACTCGGATGCAGCTGCATCTGCTGCCCTGAGGTTCTTAGCCGGGGTACTGTACTTCGGCAGCCCTACGGACATAATGTTCTCTGATTCCTCCACTCTAGTATCACCCTCTTTTTTCATTTCACTAATGAGGTTTCTCCCCTTCACTTTTACAACATCTACCTTATTTGCTTTTGCGTACTCGCGCAGTGTCATGTTCAATGACTGCTGAGCCGCGGCTATCTTTTTCGCACCCTCTAGTATTTTCTGCCTAGTTTCCTCTAACTCGGACTGTGCCTGAGCCGGATCTACCACATGTGCTATGAGACCTGCCAATCTATCTATTGCTTGCTGCAGCACATTCTCTAGCCTCTCTAGTGGAGGACCTCTACTTTTCCTTCGTGCTTTGGGTGTTACCTCCGGATCTGGTGCCGGATCCTTGCTCACGCCAACGTCAGGCACCGTCATCATCACCTCGGCGCGGTCAGGGGAGCAAGTGATACGCGCCCCGTGAGCCACACTAAGGGGTGGCTCGCCTCCCTCGACGACGTGCCACGGGTGAATGCATCACACATCGACAACGACGTAGATCTTGTGAGTGCCAAGCTTGACGAAGAGGCTGTTGCACGGAAGTGGTCGCTTGTCGAAGCAGCCAGCATTGTCGCTGACGTAGTCCAGTGCTCCAAAGCGCTGAACGAGCCTAGAGACGATGTGCTCGCCGTTGCCGATGAGGTTTCCCGTCCGGATCTTCACTCCTGCTAGCGCCGCTAGCCCCACGGTGGGCGCCAACTGTCGTGGTGGTGTCACGGCAGGTGCCATGGATGTTGGGTCCGCAACATAGAAAACAAATATTTTCCTACCGTGTGAACTACACGCCAAGATCTATCTACTAGGTACAGAGCAACGGATGGACATACATACAACGAGAACTTACCCTCGAAGACAACGAGTTTTGTTAACGAGTAGGAACTCGTGGCTAATGTAGTCGTACACTTGTCGATCTCAAGATCGTGATGAAGTCTAGCAGGTCCAGCTCCAGCACATCCATCAGATCTAGCTCCGGCACCACCAAGTCCAGCACCGCAAAGCAACGGTGCATCCGTGATTGCACACACGTCCGGTACCCCGACAACCTCCGTCCCTCGCTCCAGCAAAGCAACGGAAGCAGCAACTCCTTTCCAGATAAAGCCACCGGGAACATGTATCTCACTAATCCGAGACCATGGGGAAATAATACTAGAGGGGGAGAGCGATCCTTCACAAGGAGGTGTGTGTGAGAAGTGAGGAGAGGGTGGCCTTTTATAGGAGGAGGGGGGTGCCCCTCCTTCATGGCCGGTGCATGGAGGAGGTGTCTCTTCACGTCCTCCATTCATGTGGCACCTCCTCCATTCATGTGGTGGTAACCCCTCCACATTAAAATGCCTCTTCACATTCCCTTTTAAAGTCTCCACTTTAAATGCATTAAATTTGTCCAAATTTAATGCTCTCTCATTTAATAAAACTCTTTTATTTTTATTCAGAATTTTGTTAATTACTTTAATTAACAAACATTCACATAAAAACCCTGTACAACATTTCAATATTACATGCAGAACCAATTTCAGCAATTTCATCCCGAAACAGTTTCAGTGTCTATTGAAATAATTCCAGCACTTTCTTAAATCTTTATTTGAAACATATTTGCTCCAAATGGTGTCGGTATCCCTTAAGTGTGTCACCCTACAGTTCGCGAATAATGCAGACATGATCGAGACCCCTCTCAAATCAATAATCAGAAGCGGGACCTGGAGATCCATACAGACTCCTACACATTCAACGTTGACTTCTGTGATCATGAGAACCTTTAACACTAGTAACTAAATCCTTTTGTCTCGCGATATATTACATGTCTGAGATTCGATCATCGGTATCTCCATACCTAGTTTGATCTCGTTACCGACATGCACTCTTTTCTCGTTCCCGTGATATAACATTCTAGTGATCACATCACTTGCTTGCAAGCTATTTCAATGTGATATCACCAAGAGGGCCCAGAGTATATCTATCCGTCATCGGGATGGACAAATCCCACTCTTGATCCATGAGCCTCAACATAACACCTTCGTAGCACTGAACCCACCTTTATAGTCACCCTGTTAAAGTGTGACGTTTGATGTTATCAAGATACTCTTCCGGTGTTAGCAATTAACATGATCTCATGGTCTAAGATTACTTCGTATGATGTTATAGCAATATAAACATAATGACTTGATCGTAATGCTATACTTCGGATGAATGTTCATCACATCATTCCACCAATGGTGTGACGTTGTTATTAACAACATCCAATGTCTATGATCAGGAAACCTTGATCATCTTGTTAATCAACAAACTAGTCTATAAGAGAGGCATAACTAGGAACCCTTTTTGTTTATTAAACACACATGTATTGATGTTTCCGATCAATAAAATTATAGCATGCAAAATAAACATTTATCATAAACATGGAATAAGATAATAACCACTTTATTATTGCCTCTCGGGTATATTCCCTTCAGTCTCCCACTTGCACTAGAGTCAATAATCTAGTTTGAAAAACTTTGCGTATTGACCACCTATGGCTTTCTGGTGTTGCATATACGCTATTGCTAGTGGTTAACATAATCTACGGATCTGACAGTTTCAGGTCCGTGTGTATTTGCATGTCTCAGCGTCTCTACGCATCACTCATTCTCAAATGATATGGCATTGTATAAATTTGGTCCTTTGTCGAGACCTTTAGTTCGTTCGGCTCAAAATATGTTGATATTATTGTCACACAATATATCTTCATAGTATTAGCCCACTTTGAACCACACCTAGTTTTATAACAAACTACTTAACACAAATTCCCTCCTATGCTACTATAGCAGTCATATACTTAGCCTTTTGTTGTAGTATCCGTCACAATGTATCAACTTTGGAACTCATCCAAATCCATTATGGAACATCCTTTCCATTACATTGTGCCACCCATAGTCTAAATTGAGATAAATTTAATTTGTATCTTATGACAAAATTAGTATCAATGTAACACTTTAGAATGAACTACCTTTAACTATTTGTCACTTATAACTGATATATTCTTAGTTCTTCCAAAGCTCATAAGAATATCTTTACTATTGTCCAATGATCATCTCATGAATCATTCTGGTATATGCTCATAACATTTAGAGCATAGGACATTCTGGAGATATACATATCATGGTATAATCGATCAAAATCTTCATGTGATTTTACTCACCAAGTGTTGAAACACTTGAATCTTACAATTCTTTCCATGCAGCAAGAACCTTTCTTGTTGTTTCTATATTGAACCCTTTCAATATCTCATATATGTATGTCTGGCACAACCATATTAGCACCTTAATCTATCCACATAGATATTGATGCCAAATATTCCGGGTTTGCCCAAGTCTTTCATCGAAATCTTATTTTAATGAAATTCTTAACTTGTGTCAATACAAGATACATCATTTCCAATCAACAATATGTCCTCTACATAATGTATTAGAAATATGTCTCAGTGCTCCCACTTAATTTCTTGCAAATGCAAGCATCTTCATCATCTCCGATGAATTTAAACTCTTTTAACAGTTTCATCATGGTGAAGATTCCAACTCCGCTATGCTTACTTCAACTATTGAAGTTTGCATGCGCTTTTAGCACCCTTTGAATTAACAAAACCCTTCGGACCATGTCTTGTACACGTCCTAGGTTACCGTTCTTTTAGAAGAACCTTGTTTTGTTTATTTAACTACCATATACCAAATTATATGTAGTGGTTGCTACATTAATCCGTCAAGACTAATTACGCTATGAAAGATCAAATCTTGTCATAGTCAACTCCTTGAACATTGTCGTAAACTTCTTTCCGACATGTCGACTATTTCATAGATGTTAAACATCCATGTCTATTTCTTTATAGATCCAAACATGACCGATAGGCTTCACGCCTTTCCGGAGGGTCTTCCAAGTTCAGAAACTTGATTTCTCGTGTATGGATACTATCACGGATTCTATGACTTCTAGTCATTTTATGGAGTCAGGGCCCATCATCGCTTCTTTGCATGTAGTCGGTTCATCATTGTCAAAACAATAACGACTTGCTTATCAAATCTTACTATTTTATTCTTACCGACCCACACGGTTCTATAGGAACTCTAATCTCCGAGATCACACCTTTTGTAATCATGGGAGCCATGAGCATTGTGGCCGCCACCGGGACACTTTCCGGCGCTGCGCTACTTAGCACATATAGCTAAGGTTCAACAACCTTATCAAAGTTCTATTAACCTCCCACTTAACTTTTCGCGAAAAATTCCTTCTCAAGAAACTTGACGTTCCAAGCAACAAGCTCTTTTGTCCTCGGTGTTATGGAAAAATTCCCAACAAATTCTTTGGAATAACCTACAAAGACATGCTTATCCGACTTTGGTTGTAAACATTTTACTTATGCATAGCATACCAAAATTTAAGAAAAGACAATTCGGGTTTTATCCCAAACCATAACTCATATGGTGTCATTTCAACGGATCACGATGGTGCTCTTTTCAGTGTAAAAGCAGTAGTCTCTAAAGCTTCAATCCTTAAAACATAATGACAGTTTTTTAAATGACACCCTTGATCTTACCATGTCAAACATGGTTTGATTTCATCTCTCGAATATGCCATACTCCTATGGTTTATCGGGACACACAAATCATGGAACAATTCCTCAAGTCTTAGGTGTTTTTGCTAAACATGTAACTCAAATATCTTCCTTTATGATCGAATCATAAACTCTTTATTTTCTTGTTACAATGATTTTCCACTTCATCTTGAAAGTCTTTGAACAATTTTCAAATGTTTCATACTTCTTCCTTATTAAGTAAATATATAGATATATTCACTTAAATTTCTGGAGAAAGCCTATGAAGCAAAAAGATCCATCGCATATGGCTACACATAATGGACTATGCACATCAGCATGCACAATTTTCGATAAGCTAGTCATCCGTTCCTCTCTGTCCTATGAACGGAGTTTCAATTATCTCGAGGAAAGTCTCACATGCGTCAATTGATCAAAATCAAAAGACTCCAAAAATCCATCAACATGAAGTTTCTTCATGTTTTCTTTCCAATATAATTTAAACAGCGATGCCACTCCATAAGTGATCTTTCAATCATTTGTCTTGCGACATTTTAGCAATAGTGTTTATGGATGTGATTTCTCCCACTAGACTTGTAAAAGTTCATCCATCCTTTATGGAATACGGTAATTATTTGAACAACCATTGTTCTCGTAATACCGGAACAAAATAACAATTATTAAAACAAATCTTGAAGGCTAGGTTTGACGACAACAAAAAGCACAATAACACTTTATTTGTTTTCAATGAACATCATCACTCATTCTCTTCCTAGTTACTTAGGCCATTGTAGTTCATGAATTGTGTTGTCCTGTATGACACTTCATACCAACCAATTCGGTATCCAATACCGGTATCCAATACCTAAGAACCACATTGTTTAACAGGCTAGGAATACAGCCATAACATGTATATCTTCTATATACCTAAGTTGGACATCTCCAACCTTTTATTTTCTGCCAAATATTTTATAGATTCTCTTTCAGCAATTCCTTTTCTTTTAAAAGAATCTATCAACATCAATAGTGGTGTCATCAACATGACACATGGTACAAAGCTTATATATAGTCAAATACTAATACCTTTGGACTTGCACTTTGAAGTGGATCACCATCATCAAATGTTTGGCATTCTTTCAAAAATCCATTCTTTAGTAATCTATTAGTGTAGTAAACATTTTACTTACATCTACTATTCATCCTTATCATGACAACTTTCATGATCAAGCTACTATAGCATATAAGGAAGAACTGCGAGTATAATATCAGTTCCCAAAACCTTTTTGGTAGATTAGGACGCCTAGCGTCTCCAACCTTCACAAATTCTCATACAATATGAGAACATGTATTTTGCTAAATTATACTCTATCATCATGCAACCAAAAACATTGTTTCAGATATCACAATATCTTTCACACATGATGGTTTCTGAAACAATTTTCAGCTCCAATATAATCTTGATATTAAAACAACTTTTGGATATCAACAATCATGGAGGCAAACATGATACTTTAGATACTAACATTGGAATTCTTACTCTTGATTTAATACTACTTATTAAATTTCATGGAGTAAATAGAGTTTGCTGAAAGTTTGCAATAGGACTTATAAACTTTAAATTGACATTCAAAACAATACGTTACTAGTTCGTAAAGTAAATATCCAGAATTCTATAGTTCTATTATCTCAAATAAAAACTAAGCATAAGGTAGAAAACGAATGCCAATGACTACAACAAACTATGCAAATTCACTTTGATTTAATTTATGACAAATTTGGTTCAACTAATCCAAATTAGAAATAAACTCCCACTCAAAAACGACATCCCTCGTGCCTTTTTGGTGACTACATGAACCAAATCCACTACACCAAGTCCGATCATCACTTGAGTTGATGTAGCTTCAAAGGCGAGCATCTATATGGGCATCATATCAAATATATGACTCATGCTTAACCTTTCGGTCCGTGTTCCGAGGCCATGTCTGTACATGCTAGGCTCTCCAAGTAAGAACCTTAGTATTTGCGTGTGTAGAAATGTCTTACACCCGTTCCTATGAAAGCGTAGATTCGAGTACACCCGATCATCACGTGATGTCTCAAAACACGATCCACAGAATGGTGCATACTTAAGGAAGAACACATTTTTATCTTGATATCTAAAAGAGAGATCATCTTATAATGCTATAGAAAGCGCCAAACTAGCAGTATAAGATGCTAACATCTAATGTGTAAAGTGAGATGATATGGTCCATGCATTTGATCTCTATCACTTGCATCGTGGTATGATCTCTATCATTCCTTTGTGTGTAAGGCCAAGGTCTATGGAACTTACACATTGAGTGTGTTGTAAGAGTATCTATCATACATCTACTTACAACAATACCATATCAAGACACTAGCCCAACAACGATCTAAACTAGATGCCTCTAATTTATCAATTTCAAGTTTTACGTGGCTTAGGGCTTTCGGAGATAGAACCGTTCTTACCTACGAACATGAACCACAACGAGGATAACGAAATTATTAGCAACTCGTTGTAAATCAAATATTGACTATAGTAGGAGAGATAGACACCCGCCAGCCACTTATGCAAAACTAGTTGCATGTCAGTCGTGGAACCGGTCTCATGTACGATGACATGTAAGGTTGGTCCGGGCCGCTTCATCCCACTATGCCACCAATATCCAAAATACATAGAAGATGCAATAACATGATCATCATCGCCCACATATAAACATATGTGTACTACCCGTGCAAAGCACCTACGCATAGATCAGGCTCTGATACCACTGTTGGGTCCCCAACATAGAAAACAAAAATTTTCCTACGGTGTGAACTACACGCCAAGATCTATCTACTAGGTACAGAGCAACGGGTGGACATACATCCAACGAGAACTTACCCTCGAAGACAACGAGTTTTGTTAACGAGTAGGAACTCGTGGTTGATGTAGTCGTACACTTGGCGATCTCAAGATCGTGATGAAGTCCAACAGGTCCGGCTCCAGCACGTCCATCAGATCCAGCTCCGGCACCACCAAGTCCAGGACCACAAAACAGTGGTGCATCCGTGATTGCACACACGTCCGGTACCCTAACAACCTCCGTCCCTCGCTCCAGCAAAGCAGCGGAAGCAACAACTCCTTTCCAGATAAAGCCACCGGGAACATGTATCTCGCTAATCCGAGACCATGGGGAAAAAATAATAGAGGGGGAGAGAGATCCTTCACAAGGAGGTGTGTGTGAGAAGTGAGGAGAGGGTGGCCTTTTATAGGCGGAGGGGGGTGCCCCTCCTTCATGGCCGGCGCATGGAGGAGGTGTCTCTTCACCTCCTCCATTCATGTGGTGGTAACCCCTCCACATTAAAATGCCTCTTCACATTCCCTTTTAAAGTCTCCACTTTAAATGCATTAAATTTCTCCAAATTTAATGCTCTCTCATTTAATAAAACTCTTTTATTATTTTTATTCAGAATTTTGTTAATTAATTTAATTAACAAACATTCACATAAAACCCCCTACAACATTTCAATATTACATGCATAACCAATTTCAGCAATTTCACCCGAAACAGTTTTGGTGTCTATTGTAATAATTCCAACGCTTTATTAAATCTTTATCTGAAACATATTTGCTCCAAATGGTGTCGGTATCCCTTAAGTGTGTCACCCTACGATTCGTGAATAATGCAGACATGATCGAGACCCCTCTCAAATCAATAATCAGAAGCGGGACCTGGAGATCCATACAGACTCCTACACATTCAACGATGACTTCTGTGATCATGAGAACCTTTAACACTAGTAACTAAATCCTTTTGTCTCGCGATATGTTACATGTCCGAGATTCGATCATCGGTATCTCCATACCTAGTTTGATCTCGTTACCGACATGCACTCTTTTCTCGTTCCCGTGATATAACATTCTAGTGATCACATCACTTGCTTGCAAGCTATTTCAATGTGATATCACCAAGAGGGCCCAGAGTATATCTATCCGTCATCGGGATGGACAAATCCCACTCTTGATCCATGAGCCTCAACATAACACCTTCGTAGCACTGAACCCACCTTTATAGTCACCCTGTTACGGTGTGACGTTTGATGTTATCAAGATACTCTTCCGGTGTTAGCAATTAACATGATCTCATGGTCTAAGGACTAAGATTACTTCGTATGATGTTATAGCAATATAAACATAATGACTTGATCGTAATGCTATACTTCGGAATGTTCATCACATCATTCCACCAATGGTGTGACCTTGTTATTAAAACATCCAATGTCTATGATCAGGAAACCTTGATCATCTTGTTAATCAACAAGCTAGTCTATAAGAGAGGCATAACTAGGAACCCTTTTTGTTTATTAAACACACATGTATTGATGTTTCCGATCAATACAATTATAGCATGCAAAATAAACATTTATCATAAACATGGAATAAGATAATAACCACTTTATTATTGCCTCTCGGGCATATTCCCTCAATGGATATGCTAAAGGTGGGGACAATATGCACTAGAGGAATCCAGGGAGGGATAGTGTGGTGATTCCACACCCAGATGTTTGGTATTTCCCAGGTTCACAAGATTACAGATGCTCCTTGAGCTGTATTGGGGAGAGGAGAAAGAAGGAGCTCTCTTACTCTCACCACTAGCTATCTCCCAAGAAACAACTACTCAAATGCCAATCAACTAGAAATCAGCCCTTTCTACAGAGGCCCTAGCCCTCCTTATGTAGGGGAGGCTAGGTCTCCAATTAGGGCATACGTGGAGGCATATTCCTGGGAATATGCCTCTTCCCAAAATAGCAAACCGACCGGATCACTTTTCGCCATCGTAAGCCATGCAGAGGCTACGTAAGCCTCTGCGGCGCCGGCTTCATCCGACACAGGGCGCGTCACCCTTGTCAGCCATGCCTCGGTGGTCCTTCTCTCTGTCCGCTTCGCTCATGCTCCAGCATACAGACACCACCTTTTGACCAACGAGATACCTTCGTTCTCTTGCTAGCCTGATATAACCCAGATCAAGCCTGGTTAATCCGGCCCCATGGGTACCTGCATACAAGTTACATAAATCCTGCCGACATACTATATATGTCGGCCGGGACTCAGTTAGGCGGACATCCTCCGGTCCGGGTTACTCCGTGATTCGGCCTGCCTTGAGGTGACCCGGCTAGCATTCGCCTTGACCTTGCCGTACCTCGGCTAACTCGGCCTTTATCCCTAGTGTGACCCTACCCGGGGGTATCCCCTCAACATTCATTGCAAATGTATCTATAATTTTTGATGTTCCATGCTTGGTTTTATCCACTTTCTTGTGTTTTGTCCACACTTTGGAGTACTTTTCATATGATTTCTTGGACTACCCTATTAACAAGAGCCACAGTGCCAGCTGCCTGTTTTCTGCTGTTTTTGATTCCAGGAAAGTCAGAAAATGAATATTCTCGGAATTGGACAGGACGAAAGCCAAAGTGCCTATTTTTCCGAAAGTCATCAGATGCCAGAATACGAGACGGAGAAGGGCTGAGGGCCGGCCACACCACCTGGCCACGTGGCCAGGCCTGGCCCACGCCAGGGGGTGGTCTGGCCGCCCCCAGCACCCCCTCGGCTTCTCCTTCCGCTTATATATTGCCCTCGGGACGAAAACCCTAAGTTCCCGATCAAAAATCCATGAAAGAGTCTATAGCCGCTGTCATCTCCATCACTAGATCAGGAGGGATCTGAAGCTCTTCCCAGCACCCTGCTGGAGAGGGGAATTCACCCTGGAGGCCTTCTTCATCATCGTGCAAGCCTCCGGTGTGATGGGTGAGTAGTTCATCTCTGGACTACGGATCCATGTAGTACCTAGATGGCTAGTTCTCCTCCTTTGTGCTTTCGTGTCTAGATCTTGTGAGATTTGTTCATGATCAAGATCATCTATTTGTAATTCTACATGTTGTGTTTGCGGGGATCCGATGGATATTGAGATGCTATTTCAGATTGATAATTGCTTCTATCATGTCTTTGTTATTTGTGATCTTGCATGCTTTCCGTTGTTAGTAGCTATCTTGGCCAAGTAGATGCTAGCAACTCCAAGAGTTAGTATTTATGCTCGATAGTGGGTTCATGCCTCTGGTAATTTGGGGAAGTGACAGAAATCTCTAAGGTACTAGATGTGCTGTTGCTACTAGGGAGAAAACAACAATCCTTTGTTCATAGAACAATCGTATTGTTTACTTTACATGCAATTCGTAAAGCAATAATCTGTTGCTTGCAACTTAATAGTGGACGGGGTTCAGATGATAACCTGAAGGTGGTTTATTAGTCATAGATGCAGTTGGATGGCGGTCTATGTATAATGTTGTAATGCCCAATCAAGTTCCAAAGGAGTCAAGCGATTAGTATATGCATGTATTGCTTTCTTGATGTTTGTCAATTGCCCCGTAGTAATTTGTTCACCCAGCATGTTATCTATCTTAAGGAGAGCCACCTCTAGTGAACTATGGATCTAGGTCCTTTCTTTTACATACAATCTACAAACTGGTTACTGCTTTGTGTTTACTTTCTGCAAACTATTACTTCCTTCCATTCGATACGTTTAATCCTTTGTTTTCAGCAAAACCGGTGAGATTGACAATCTCATCGCAAGTTGGGGACAAAGTTCTGTGGTTGTGTTGTGCAGGTCTCCACGTTGCTACTAGCACCGGTAGTGCGCCTTGCCAAGGCTCAGCTAGCAACACCTTGGGGTGTTTCCTTGCTCCTACTGGTTCGATTAAACCTTGGTTTCATAACTGAGGGAAACTTGCTGCTGTGCTCATCATACCTTCCTCTTGGGGTTCCCCAACGAGCTCTACATCAACACCGAGCCATCAATGTTCCACATCCAGGAGCACCTATTTGTGGTGTGACAACCTAGGGGGTACGTATCTTACCGCTAATCCGATGTTTTATGCCAGGTCAAAACAAACTGAGGTGATTTTCATTTTGTTCGAGAGAAGGTAGTTCTTGATGCTCTTGACGTCAGATTTGTCTCCTCCGGTGATCAACTAGTTGATGATTTTACAAAGCCAACTACTAAACAAATGCTAACACCATTATGCTAGAATCTGAATGTTGTATCTAATAGTTTTGTTTGATGGGGAATGTAAGACGTAATCATTAGCATATCATGTAGATATTGTAGTTGTAGATTTGATATAAATCGACGTTAATAATTGAGATTGTAACCTTGATGTACAAGTTAACTCTGATATAAATATGACCAGAGTTCCTCTAAAAAAACCCGGAGACCAACCTAGTTGGGTATGGAAAAAAACCATTTGACATGGTATTAGAGCCCACACACTCTCTCCACCTTGTGTGTCGCCATCCCAATGTAAAACAATCCTTTTGACTAGAGATGCATCAAAATTTTGTAACGAGGGGACCCTTAAATAGAATGAGAACCAATTGATCAATGTATTCACCTAGTAAGTTTTACATCCTCCGTAGGAACACATTGTTAGATTTATAGGGGGCGCGACCCATGTAGGCAACACATGTAGTATAGTATATTGTGAAATCTCAAGTCTCGTCTACTGTGCCAGCTTGGGTGATGTGTGGGACACAAAGTTTAGTCCCACATTGCTAGTTGGAAGAGAGTTATACCAGCTTATAAGATGAGTTATTTCACTCCCACTAAGTGAGTGAGAAGAGAAGGAGTTCACGCGTACTCCTCCGTTGCCCGCCTCACCTCTCCTTGCCCGCAAACGCGTCGCATTTCATGAATCGAGGTCAAGTTAGAAACTCGTTTTGTGGAAGACTAATTTTTGCAAGGTGCACTAGCTGTTGGGTACGTGTCAATATTCGTGTGTATGTTTGACGCATGTCCTTATCTTCACGTGGCGACTCGGTCGGCTCACCCCCTAGGCTATAGAGAGAGAGACATTACTGTTGTAGAAGTAACTTGTTCCTTCTTTGTGTCTGTCGCCTTGTTTCTGTTGCTGCGCTGCTCTCTAGGCTTGCCCATCCCGGCGAATGCGTGCACAATCGTCCGGGAGAGCAGGCCTCCAAAACCCCATCCGTTGGGATCCTGCACTCGGAGACAGGCGATAAGGTTTTTGTGGAGCATCTCGACGCGATTGCTCGCCTCCGTTCATGTGTTCTTGTTCATCAATAGACGACCTCAACAACACCATGAGAGACAACGACAAAGACCGAGGTGCTGCTACGATGATGACCTTTCTCGTCAACTTGTATGTGCTATTCACTCTCCTCTATAGAATCATAAGAAAGCAACAATTAGCATGTAATTCAGTTGTATGGTATATATAGGTTGATTGCTTGTGAATGGACATACCATACTAACTTCTCGGTCATAAGGGACCACTATAAAAACCTTCTTGTCCTTGCACTGATGGTAACCAGAATTCTCACACCGATCATCATTCATTATACCTATATATGATCACGCAAACTTAGTTATATAGAACATTTTAACTTAATTAGCATCATAAGTAGCACAATATATCAACATAATACATAAGTAAGATTAGCTAGCATCATATATAAGTAGTATAATAGTAGCATGATAAGTCTATATAAGTAGTATGATAGGTAGCATACGACAGTCACATGCGAACATCCTAAACTCGAGTAGACCTAGTGTCAGTGACGTCATCGTCATCCAAGCGGTCTCAGAAAGAGGACGACATGCTGCATGAGTCGTCCTGTTGCGTGCCGGAGGGGCCAGGCTGACCCTACTACTGCGTGCCGGAGGGGCCAGGCTGACCCTGCTACTGCGCTGCTGCCAACTCTCACTAAGGACCTCATACTGGACCGCCATCACCTAGGGACAAATTAGGAGATCCCTGACCAAGGGGTCATCCTCCTCACGACGGCAGCGTGCCAGCTTCCTCTCTGCCTACCGGTGCTCCCTCTCCTCGGCCCTCGTGGCGATTGATGACCCACAAGTATAGGGGGTGTATCGCAGTATTTTCGATAAGTAAGAGTTTCGAACCCAACGAGGAGTAGAAGGTGTTGACGAGTAGCTTGGAGCAGGAATTCTCTGTAAATACTTAGCAAACGGATTTTTAGGGGTTTTTGATAACACAGATAAATAAAGTACGAGTAAATAAAAGACAATAATAATAAATGCAGCAAGTGGCCCAATCCTTACTTTAGCAAAGGACAAGCCGGTTGTATTACTTAAGATGACCAAACGTTCTCGACGACACACAGGAATATCGTCAAGTGCTTTCGCTTCATATAGTTGATTAATCTTCTTTAGTTTGATAAGTGTTGTGTGGGTGAACCTGTGCTAATATATCGACCTTCCTAGGACTAATACATACTTGTGATTAAAACCCTTGCAAGCATCTGCAAGTACAAGAAAGTAATTAAGATAGAAACCTAACCACAGCTTTAAACTCTAAGATCATGACATCCCTTGTGCAAAGGTTTCCTAATGGGGGTTCAGGTTTCTGTCACCCCGGCAACCCCTACGATTAGTAGCCAAATACACAATACATTCCCCTAGGCCCATAAAGTTGAAGTGTCATGTAGTCGACGTTCACATGACACAACTAGAAGAATAACACCACAACTTAAATAACAAACTATTGAATCTTTCTCAACACAACTCCACTACTAACAACATGACTTCTCCCATGTGCTCAAAAACAAAACGAACTACTCACAAGACATCATATGGATCAAGATCAGAGATGATATAATGATAAGAAACAATCTAAACATAACAATAATTCAATGGTTCCACTCAATGGCATCAACTACAACAAGTAATCAACACCGAGAAAGTTTACCCTAAGAGCTATGCAAGATTCAACCCAATTGTTACAGTGGTATGAAGTGGTGATGATGGTGCTGGTGGAGATGATGGTGGTGCTGATGATGATGATCCCGATGAAGTCCTTCTTGATGGTGGTGTTGATGGCCACGATCTCCCCTCTCCGGGAAGGAATTCCCTCGACAGAATTCTGTCTACCGGAGAGATCTTTCTCTCTCTATAGTTTTCCACACCACAGATGCGGCGGAATCTTTCTGTGGTCCCCTCCCAGGTATTAGGGTTTCATGGGGATAATATACGCCAAAGGGGAGAGCCAGGGTGGCCACACCACCTGGTGGCGCGACCTAGGGTAGCCCGCGCCAGGGGTGGTGTGGGCCCCTTGTGGCCCATCTCCACTCCCCTTTTTGGCATCCTTCGTCTTTTGGAAAAATAGGATTTTCCATGTATTTTCCCGGATTTTCCGATGTTCGTGAATTTCGCCTCCAAACAGCCCCTTTTCCATCAGAATCCTGACTGTAGCAGTCCATCCTCCAAAAGTCACCAACCATGCAAAAATAGATGAAATAACATAAGTATCATCTCTTAATATGAAATATATCAATGAATAACAGTAAATTATGATATAGAATAGTGATGCAAAATGGACGTATCAGTGATCCTCATGCCATCTGGCGCTAACAGATGCGCCATGCGTCGCTCAATCTCGAAGTTGAGGACCGCTCTCGCCCCAAAGTGCTGGACCGCGGCGCAGTTGAAGGCGTGGGCCGCCTACCACGGGCACCTGAAAGTACCTAGCTTGATCTTCCTGTTATCCACTGTGATCTGAGCTACCCAAGTCCGGGTCCTCATGGGTTTCCGGTGAACACCACGAAACTGCAACTCCAGCTCCGACATGATAGTAATTAATTAGTTAAATAACAACATTTCATACAACTGTTATTGAACATATAAGAAATGAATATATATATATATATATGTACATTTGCTACATGTATCCCTAAAATTATCTAGATTTTCTACCCCTAAAATCATGTACATTTGCTACTATATACCAAATCTACACTATATACTAAATCTAACATTCCTATATCTAGATTTTCTACCCCTAAAATCATGTACATTCAGCTCTCATTGCCCCTATCATAAGCATCTTTAGGTGGTTAAGGTTAAAGTGATCAAATACGAGGATATGCTTGACAAGTTGTAAGTTGAAAATCTCATGTGCCTTGAATACGAGGGCTGCTCCTTATGCTACTCAAGTTTAGTTACCGGTAAGTTCTTGTCATAGTAAGTATATGTGTATCATAGAGAACCTCCAACGGGGTACCCCTTGCCCGATGATACAGAAGAATCCCTATATCAAAATGACAAGGCAAGCAGACAACAAGCATCTCAGCAATCTTCTTATTTACCACGGGAAAAATTGTGCCTTTTTTCTCTCTTTCCTCTTTTCTCATCTCTTTTTTTATTTTTTCTCTTTTTCTATCTCTTTTTATAAGAAGAATGCTTCATAGATTGCTCATTATAGTTACGCTGCAGGTTTCCACCATGATTAGGCATGGATTAGACCAGCGGCCCAGGCGTTTCTCTAACACACATACATAACTCCATGTACTCACAAGCTCCCCTTTCATTTCACACTGATGACATCCATAAAAAAAAGAGCATGATATCAACTAAATAAAGTGCAATGTTGAAATTGTTCCCCATGACAGCATAGTTCTGCTAATTCACAACTTACAAAGCGCAAGAATATACGCAACATAGATGGGTACAATGGTTCAAGTTTATTAAGTACAAGAAAGTAAAGTGTGCCATGAAGTTCATGAGAGCTTTAATCACTAATTTTCACATAACAAGTTTAATTCGGAAGGTAGATAAAAACATGAATTTACTTAGAATAGCAATAATGCTAATAGGTAGGTATGGTGGACAGAAATGGCATAGGTTTTGGTTTTAAGGATTGGATGCACGAGAAGCATTCCCTCTCAGTACAGGTTTTTAGGCTAGCAAGGCTGCATAGCAAGCTTAAGAGTTGAAGGAAAGAAACAAACATACAAGTGATAAAAACAAACATGCAATCTTCCTTGGAATCACAAAAGATCTTAACTAGAGAATACTAAGCTTATTAGAAAATCAAGAAAGATGATGATGAAATTATATTTCTTTAAGAGTACTTTTTATCTTTTTCATTCAATTCTCAAAATAGTGTTGCTACTAACCAGAGCCAAGTTTGCCAAAACCAACTAAATTATCTCAATGATCCCAACGTGATACCAATACTGATAACAAGATCAATCATATACTAGTAATTGAAAACTAATATAAGATATGCAAAAGAGTAAATGATAGAACTTCTCATTAATATTCCATAATGGCAACTCACACCAAGGGATACATAGATATCTAACAAGAGGGGGGACACTTCGATAATGCAAACCATCCTACATGATAACTTCTCTATTCATGATATGACTCTACTAAAAAGGTAAAAAGATAGAAGATAGTGATATGATACCGTGGCACTCCCCCAAGCTAGGAACAAACCAAGGGGATGCCAAAACCTGATGACGAATTACTCCTTCGTTGGTGGTGGTGTTCTCCCATTATCGTCCGACTTCCAAGGTAAGGGTTCCCCATCAACAAAAGACATCTTGGTCTCCATCATCCTGAAACTAGCAGCAACACTTATGCGTTTAAACCTTTTTTGGTCATAACTCTCAAACATGTATCGAGCCTTAGGATCATTGTAAATCCCCATGGAGAGCTAAAACAGTGTGCAACAGCTCATGAAAACGGTCGTAAAACGTGAAAAATGATGAGTTTTTGTCATAACTCTCAAACATGTATCGGGTCTTATGGTGGTTGTAAATCCCCCTGGAACCCCAAAACTGTGGGCAATAACTCATGAAAACAACCATAAAAGGCGAAATCGACGAGTTTTTGGTTAAAACTCTCAAACATGTATTGGGTCTAACGAGCCATGCAAATCGCCCTGGAAACTCCCAACTATAGGTAATAGAGCATGAAAATGGCCATAAAACATAAAAACAACAAGTTTTTGGTCATGCCCTCAAACATGTATCGGTTCTAATGGTCATTTTAAATCGCCCTGAAACCCTAAAACTCTGGCAATAGCTCATGAAAACAGTCATAAAACACAAAGACGATGAATTTTTGGTCATCCCCAGAAACATGCATCGGGTCTAACGGTACATGCAAATCCCTATGGAGCCCCAACATAGTGTGCAATAGCTCATGAAAATGGCCGTAAAATGAGAAAAAAACAATTTTTTGGTCATAACTCTCAAACATGTATTGAGCCTTAGGATCATTGTAAATCCCCATGGAGCACCATAACAGTGTGCAATAGCTCATGAAAACGGCCGTAAAACATGAAAAATGGCGAGTTTTTGGTCATAACACTCAAACATTTATCGGGACTTAGAGTGGTTGTAAATTCTCTTGGAACCCCAAAACTGTGGGCAATAACTCATGAAAACAACCATAATAGGCGAAATCGACGAGTTTTTGGTTCAAACTCTCAAACATGTATCGGGTCTAACGAGCCATGCAAATCCCTCTAGAAACTCACAACTATAGGTAATAGAGCATGAAAATGGCCATAAAATATAAAAACAACAAGTTTTTGGTCATGCCCTCAAACATGTATCGGGTCTAATGGTCGTTTTAAATCGCCCTGAAACCCTAGAACTATGGCAATAGCTCACGAAAACAGTCATAAAACACAAAAGCGACGAATTTTTGGTCATCCCCAGAAACATGCATTGGGTCTAACGGTCCATGCAAATCCCTATGGAGCCCCAAAATAGTGTGTAATAGCTCATGAAAATGGCCGTAAAATGCGAAAAAACAATTTTTTGGTCATAACTCTCAAACATGTATCGAGCCTTAGGATCATTATAAATCCCCATGGAGCGCCAAAACAATGTGCAATAGCTGATGAAAACGGCCGTAAAACATGAAAAACGATGATTTTTTGGTCATAACTCTCAAACATCTATCGTGTCTTAGGGTCGTTGCAAATCCCCATGGTGCACCAAAACAGTATGCAATAGCTCATGAAAACGGCCGAAAAACACGAAAACGACGAGTTTTTGGTTAAAACTCTCAAACATGTATCGGGTCTAACGAGCCATGCAAATCCCTCTAGAAACTCACAACTATAGGTAATAGAGCATGCAAATGGCCATAAAACATAAAAACAACAAGGTTTTGGTGATGCCCTCAAACATGTATCGGGTCTAATGGTCGTTTTAAATCGCCCTGAAACCCTAGAATTGTGGCAATAGCTCATGAAAACAGTCATAAAACACAAAAACGATGAATTTTTGGTCATCCCCAGAAACATGCATCGGGTCTAACGGTCCATGCAAATCCCTATGGAGCCCCAAAACAGTGTGTAATAGCTCATGAAAATGGCCGTAAAATACGAAAAAAAACAATTTTTTGGTCATAACTCTCAAACATGTATCGAGCCTTAGGATCATTGTAAATCCCTATGGACCGCCAAAACAGTGTGCAATAGCTCATGAAAACGGCCGTAATACGTGAAAAACGATGATTTTTTGGTCATAACTATCAAACATCTATCGTGTCTTAGGTGAAGGGAATATGCCCGAGAGGCAATAATAGAGTGGTTATTATCTTATTCCATGTTTATGATAAATTTTTATTTTGCATGCTATAATTGTATTGATCGGAAACACCAATACATGTGTGTTTAATAAACAAAAAGGGTTCCTAGTTATGCCTCTCTTATAGACTAGCTTGTTGATTAACAAGATGATCAAGGTTTCCTGATCATAGACATTGGATGTTGTTAATAACAAGGTCACACCATTGGTGGAATGATGTGATGAACATTCATCCGAAGTATAGCATTACGATCAAGTCATTATGTTTATATTGCTATAACATCATACGAAGTAATCTTTATCCTTAGACCATGAGATCATGTTAATTGCTAACACCGGAAGAGTATCTTGATAACATCAAACGTCACACCGTAATAGGGTGACTATAAAGATGGGTTCAGTACTACAAAGGTGTTATGTTGAGGCTCATGGACCAAGAGTGGGATTTGTCAATCCTGATGACAGATAGATATACTCTGGGCCCTCTCGGTGATATCACATTGAGATAGCTTGCAAGCAAGTGATGTGATCACTAGAATGTTGTATCACGGGAACAAGAAAAGAGTGCATGTCGGCAACGAGATCAAACTAGGTATGGAGATACCGATGATCGAATCTCGGACATGTAATATATCGCGAGACAAAGGGATTTAGTTACTAGCGTTAAAGGTTCTCACGATCACAGAAGTCATTGTTGAATGTGTAGGAGTCAGTATGGATCTCTAGGTCCCGCTTCTGATTATTGATCTGAGAGGGGTCTCGATCATGTCTGCATTATTAGCGAACCATAGTGTGACACACTTAAGGGATACCAACACCATTTGGAGCAAATATGTTTCAGATAAAGATTTAAGAAAGCGCTGGAATTATTTCAATAGACACCGAAACTGTTTCGGGTGAAATTGCTGAAATTGGTTCTGCATGTAATATTGAAATGTTGTACGGGGTTTTTATGTAAATGTTTGTTAATTAAAGTAATTAAAAAAATTCTGAATAAAAATAAAAGAGTTTTATTAAATGATAGAGCATTAAATTTGGAGAAATTTAATGCATTTAAAGTGGAGACTTTAAAAGGGAATGTGAAGAGGCATTTTAATGTGGAGGGGTTACCACCACATGAATGGAGGAGGTGAAGAGGCACCTCCTCCATGCGCCGGCCATGAAGGAGGGGCACCCCCTCCTCCTATAAAAGTCCACCCTCTCCTCACTTCTCACTCACACCTCCTTGTGAAGGATCTCTCTCCCCCTCTAGTATTATTTCCCCATGGTCTCGGATTAGCGATATACATGTTCCCGGTGGATTTATCTGGAAAGGAGTTGCTGCTTCCGCTGCTTTGCTGGAGTGAGGGAAGGAGGTTATCGGGGTACCGGACATGTGTGCGATCACGGATGCACTGCTGCTTTGCGGTGCTGGACTTGGTGGTGCTGGAGCTGGATCTGAAGGACGTGCTGGAGCTGGACCTGCTCGGACTTCCTCACGATCTTGAGATCGGAAAGTGTACGACTACATCAACCACGAGTTCCTACTCGTTAACAAAACTCGTTGTCTTCGACGGTAAGTTCTCGTTGGATGTATGTCTACCCGTTGCATTGTACCTAGTAGATAGATCTTGGCGTGTAGTTCACACCGTAGGAATTTTTTTGTTTTCTATGCTACGGACCCAACAGTGGTATCAGAGCCTGATCTATGCATAGGTGCTTTGCACGGGTAGTACACATATGTTTATATGTGGGCGATGATGATCATGTTATTGGATCTTCTATGTATTTTGGATATTGGTGGCATAGTGGGATGAAGCGGCCCGGACCAACCTTACATGTCATCGTACATGAGACCGGTTCCACAACTGACATGCAACTAGTTTTGCATAAGTGGCTAGCGGGTGTCTGTCTCTCCTACTATAGTCAATATCTGATTTACAACGAGTTGCTAATAACTTGGTTATCCTCGTTGTGGTTCATGTTTGTAGGTAAGAACGGTTCTATCTTCGAAAGCCCTAAGCCACGTAAAACTTGCAATTGATAAATTAGAGGCGTCTAGTTTAGATTGTTGCTGGGCTAGTGTCTTGATATGGTATTGTTGTAAGTAGATGTATGATAGATACTCCTACAACACACTCAACGTGTAAGTTCCATAGACCTTGGCCTTACACACAAAGGAATGATAGAGATCATACCACGATGCAAGTGATAGAGATCAAATGCATGGACCATATCATCTCACTTTACACATTAGATGTTAGCATCTTATACTCCTAGTTTGGCGTTTTCTGTAGCATTATAAGATGATCCCTCATTTAGATATCAAGATAAAAATTTGTTCTTCCTTAAGTATACACAGTTTTGTGGATCGTGTTTCGAGACATCACATGATGATCGGGTGTACTCGACTCTACGCTTTCATAGGAACGGGTGTAAGACAGTTTTACACATGCGAGTACTAATGTTCTTACTTGGCGAGCCTAGCATGTGTAGACATGGCCTCGGAACACGGACCGAAAGGTTAAGAATGAGTCATATAGTTGATATGATGCCCATATAGATGCTCGCCTTTGAAGCTACATCAACTCACGTGATGATCGGACTTGGTGTAGTGGATTTGGTTCATGTAATCAGCAAAAAGGCACGAGGGATGTCATTTTTGAGTGGGAGTTCATTAGTAATTTGGATTAGTCGAACACAAATTTGTCATAAATTAAATCAAAGTGAATTTGCATAGTTTGTTGTAGTCATTGGCATTCGTTTTCTACGTTATGCTTAGTTTTTTTATTTGAGATAATAGAACTATAGAATTCTGGATATTTACTTTACGAACTGGTATCGTATTGTTTTGAATGTCAATTTAAAGTTTATAAGTCCTATTGCAAACTTTCAGCAAACTCTATTTACTCCATGAAGGTTAATAAGTAGTATTAAATCAAGAGTAAGAGTTCCAATGTTAGTATCTAAAGTATCATATTTGCCTCCATGATTATTGATATTCAAAAGTTGTTTTAATATCAAGATTATATTGGAGCTGAAAATTGTTTCAGAAACCATCATGTGTGAAAGATATTCTGATATCTGAAACAATGTTTTTGGTTGCATTATGATAGAGTATAATTTAGCAAAATACATGTTCTCATATTGTATGAGAATTTGTGAAGGTTGGAGACGCTAGGCGTCCTAATCTACCAAAAAGGTTTTGGGAACTGATATTATACTCACAATTCTTCCTTATAGGCTATAGTAGCTTGATCATAAAGTTGCCATGATAAGGATGAATAGAAGATGTAAGTAAAATGTTTACTACACTAATAGATTACTAAAGAATGGATTTTTGAAAGAATGCCAAACATTTGATGATGGTGATCCACTTCAAAGTGCAAGTCCAAAGGTATTAGTATTTGAATATATACAAGCTTTGTACCATGTGTCATGTTGATGACACCACTATTGATGTTGATAGATTCTTTTAAAAGAAATGGAATTGCTGAAAGAGAATCTATAAAATATTTGGCAGAAAAATAAAAGGTTGGAGATGTCCAACTTGGGTATATAGAAGATATACATGTTATGGTTGTATTCCTTGCTTGTTAAACAATGTGGTTATGAGGTATTGGATACCGGTATTGGATACCGAATTGGTTGGTATGAAGTGTCATATAGGACAACGCAATTCATGAACTACAATGGCCTAAATAACTAGCAAGAGAATAAGTGATGATGTTCATCGAAAACAAATAAAGTGTTATTGTGTTTTTCGTTGACGTCAAACCTAGCCTTCAAGATTTTTTTTAATAATTATTATTTTGTTCCGGTTTTATGATAACAATGGTTGTTAAGATAATTACCGTATTCCATAAAGGATGGATGAACTTTTACAAGTCTAGTTGGAGAAATCACATCTATAAACACTATTTCTAAAATGTCGCAAGACAAATGATTGAAAGATCACTTATGAAGTGACATCGCTGTTTAAATTATATTTGAAAGAAAACATGAAGAAACTCCATGTTGATGGATTTTTGGAGTCTTTGATTTTGATCAATTGACGCATGTGAGACTTTCCTCGAGATAATTGAAACTCCGTCCATAGGCCAGAGAGGAACAAATGACTAGCTTATTGGAAATTGTGCATGCTGATGTGCATAGTCCATTATGTGTAGCCATATGCGATGGATCTTTTTGCTTCATATACTTTCTTCAAAAATTTGAGTGAATATATCTGAATATTTACTTAATAAGGAAGAAGTATGAAACATTTGAAAGTTGTTCAAAGACTTTCAAGATGAAGTGGAAAATCATTGTAACAAGAAAATAAAGAGTTTATGATTCGATCATAAAGGAAGATATTTGAGTTACATGTTTAGCAAAACACCTAAGATTTGAGGAATTGTTCCATGAATTTGGATTTCCCGATAAACCACATGAGTATGGTATGTTCGAGAGATGAAATCAAACCATGTTTGACATGGTAAGATCAAAGGTGTCATTTATAAAATTGCCATTATGTTTTAAGGATTGAAGCTTTAGAGACTACCGCTTTTACACTGAAAAGAGCACCATCGTGATCCGTTGAAATGACACCATATAAGTTATGGTTTGGGATAAAACCCGAATTGTCTTTTATTAAATTTTGGTATGCTATGCATAAGTAAAATGTTTACAACCAAAGTCGGATAAGCACGTCTTTGTAGGTTATCCCAAAGAATTTGTTGGGAATTTCTCCATAACACCGAGGACAAAAGAGTTTGTTACTTGGAACGTCATGTTTCTTGAGAAGGAATTTTCGTGAAAAGTTAAGTGGGAGGACAATAGAACTTTGATAAGGTTGTTGAACCTTAGCTATATGTGCTAAGTAGCCCAGCGCCGGAAAGTGTCCCGGTGGCGGCCATAATGCTCATGGCTCCCGTGATTACAAAGGGTGTGATATCGGAGATTAGAGTTCCTATTGAACCGTGTGGGTCGGTAAGAATCAAATAGTGTGATTTGATAAGAAAGTCGTTATTGTTTTGATAATGATGAACCGACTACATGCAAAGAAGCGATGATGAGCCCTGACTCCATAAAATGACTAGAAGTCATAGAATCCGTGATAGTATCCATACACGAGAAATCAAGTTTCTGAACTTGGAAGACCCTCCGAAAAGGCATGAAGCCTATCGGTTGTGTTTGGATCTATAAAGAAATAGACATGGATGTTTAACATCTATGAAATAGTCGACATGTCGGAAATAAGTTTACGGCAATGTTGAAGGAGTTGACTATGACAAGATTTGATCTTTCATAGCGATATTTAGTCTTGACGGAATAATGTAGCAACCACTACATATAATTTGGTATATGGTAGTTGAATAAACAAAACAAGGTTCTTCTAATAGAATGGTTACCTAGCACGTGTACATGACACGGTCTGAAGGGTTTTTGTTAATTCAAAGGGTGCTAAAAAGGCATGCAAACTTCAGTAGTTGAAGTAAGCATAGCGGAGTTGGAATCTTCACCATGATGAATTTGTTAAAAGAGTTTAAATTCATCGGAGATGATGAAGATGCTTGCATTTGCAAGAAATTAAGTGGGAGCACTGAGACATATTTCTAGTACATTATGTAGAGGACATATTGTTGATTGGAAATGATGTACCTTGTATTGACACAAGTTAAGAATTTCATTAAAATGAGATTTCGATGAAAGACTTGGGCAAACCCGGAATATTTGGCATCAATATCTATATGGAAAGATTGAGGCGCTAATATGGTTGTGCCAGACATGCATATATGAGGTATTGAAAGGGTTCAATATGGAAATAACAAGAAAGGTTCTTGCTGCATGGAAAGGATTGTATGAAAATTCAAGTGTTTCAACACTTGGTGAGTAAAATCACATGAAGATTTTGATCGATTATACCATGATATGTATATATCCAAAATGTCCTATGCTCTAAATGTTATGAGCATATACCAGAATGATTCATAAGATGATCATTGGACAATAGTAAACATATTCTTATGAGCTTTGGAAGAACTAAGAATATATCATGTATAAGTGACAAATAGTTAAAGTAGTTCATTGTAAAGTGTTACATTGATACTAGTTTTGTCACAAGATACAAATTAAATTTATCTCAATTTAGACTATGGGTGGCACAATGTAATGGAAAGGATGTTCCATGATGGATTTGGATGAGTTCCAAAGTTGAGACATTGTGATGGATACTACAACAAAAGGCTAAGTATATAACTGCTATAGTAGCAGCAAAGGAGGGCATTTGTGTTAAGTAGTTTGTTATCAAACTAGGTGTGGTTCAAAGCGGGCTAATACTATGAAGATATATTATGTGACAATAATATCAACATATCTTGAGCCGAACGAACTAAAGGTCTCACCAAAGGACCAAATTTATACAATGCCATCTCATTTGAGAATGAGTGATGCGTAGAGACGCAAAGACATGCAAATACACACGGACCTGAAACTGTCAGATCCGGAGATTATGTTAACCACTAGCAATAGCGTATATGCAACACCAGAAAGCCATAGGTGTTCAATACGCAAAGTTTTTCAAACTAGATTATTGACTCTAGTGCAAGTGGGAGACTGAAGGGAATATGCCCGAGAGGCAATAATAAAGTGGTTATTATCTTATTCCATGTTTATGTTAAATGTTTATTTTGCAGGCTATAATTGTATTGATCGGAAACATCAATACATGTGTGTTTAATAAACAAAAAGGGTTCCTAGTTATGCCTCTTTTATAGACTAGCTTGTTGACTAACAAGATGATCAAGGTTTCCTGATCATAGACATTGGATGTTGTTAATAACAAGGTCATACCATTGGTGGAATGATGTGATGAACATTCATCCAAAGTATAGCATTATGATCAAGTCATTATGTTTATATTGCTATAACATCATACAAAATAATCTTTATCCTTAGACGATGAGATCATGTTAATTGCTAACACCGGAAGAGTATCTTGATAACATCAAACATCACACCGTAACAGGGTCACTATAAAGATGGGTTCAGTACGACGAAGGTGTTATGTTGAGGCTCATGGATCAAGAGTGGGTTTTGTCAATCCCGATGACGCATAGATATACTCTGGGCCCTCTCGGTGATATCACATTGAGATAGCTTGCAAGCAAGTGATGTGATCACTAGAATGTTGTATCACGGGCACGAGAAAAGAGTGCATGTCGGTAACGAGATCAAACTAGGTATGGAGATACCGATGATCAAATCTTGGACATGTAATATATCGCGAGACAAAGGAATTTAGTTACTAGCGTTAAAGGTTCTCACGATCACAGAAGTCATTGTTGAATGTGTAGGAGTCAGTATGGATCTCCAGGTCCCGCTTCTGATTATTGATCTGAGAGGGGTCTCGATCATGTCTGCATTATTCGCGAACCGTAGGGTGACACACTTAAGGGATACCGACACCATTTGGAGCAAATATGTTTCAGATTAAGATTTAAGAAAGCGCTGGAATTATTTCAATAGACACCGAATGTTTGTTAATTAAAGTAATTAAATTAATTTTGCTGAAATTGGTTTTGCATGTAATATTGAAATGTTGCAGGGGGTTTTATATGAATGTTTGTTAATTAAAGTAATTAACAAAATTCTGAATAAAAATAATAAAAGAGTTTTATTAAATGAGAGAAATTTAATGCATTTAAAGTGGAGACTTTAAAAGGGAATGTGAAGAGGCATTTTAATGTGGAGGGGTTACCACCACATGAATGGAGGAGGTGAAGAGGCACCTCCTCCATGCGCCGGCCATGAAGGAGGGGCACCCCCCTCCACCTATAAAAGGCCACCCTCTCCTCACTTCTCACTCACACCTCCTTGTGAAGGATCTCTCTCCCCCTCTAGTATTATTTCCCCATGGTCTCGGATTAGCGAGATACATGTTCCCTGTGGCTTTATCTAGAAAGGAGTTGCTCCTTCCGCTGCTTTGCTGGAGCGAGGGATGGAGGTTGTCGGGGTATCGGACGTGTGTGCGATCATGAATGCACCACTGCTTTGCGGTGCTGGACTTGGTGGTGCTGGAGCTGGATCTAAAGGGCGTGCTGGAGCCGGACCTGCTCGGACTTCCTCACGATCTTGAGATCGGCAAGTGTACGACTATATCAACCATGAGTTCCTACTCGTTAACAAAACTCATTGTCTTCCAGGGTAAGTTCTCGTTGGATGTATGCCCACCCGTTGCTTTGTACCTAGTAGATAGATCTTGGCGTGTAGTTCACACCATAGCAAAAATTTTATTTTCTATGTTGCGGACCCAACCTTAGGGTCGTCGTAAATCCCCATGGAGCACCAAAACAGTGTGCAATAGCTCATGAAAACGGCCATAAAACACGAAAACGACGATATTTTGGTGATAACTCTCAAACATGTATCAGGTTTTAGGGTCGTTGTAAATCCTCCTAGAACCCCAAAACTATGGGAAAGAACTCATGAAAACAGCCTAAATACGCGACATCGGCGAGGCATGCATATCCCCCTGGAAACTCGCAACTATAGGTAATAGAGCATGAAAATGGCCATAAAACATAAAAACAACAAGTTTTTGGTCATGCCCTCAAACATGTATCGGGTCTAATGGTCGTCGTAAATCACCCTGAAACCCTAGAACTATGGCAATAGCTCATGAAAACGGTCATAAAACACAAAAACAACGAATTTTTTGTCATCCCCTTAAACATGCATAAGGTCTAACAGTACATGCAAATCCCCATGGAGCCCCAAATAGTGTGCAATAGCTCGTGAGAACGTCCACAAAACGCAAAAACAACAAGTTTTTAGTCATAACTCTCAAACATGTATAGGGTCATAGGATCATTGTAAATCCCCATGGAGCGCGAAAACAGTGTGTGACATGGGTATACCCTACAGGTACTCGAGCTTGGTATATACGACCTGAATATGTAGAGGCCCACGGTGTCGCCAAGGCCCAAATGGAGAACTCGAGTAACCTACAGACTTTTGATTGCTTGAAGAACAAGAAGAAGCTAAAGATAGAAAGTTCAAAGGGGAAAACCCTAATATGTAACCGACTCGACCTGCTACTCGAGACCTAGCGTATCTATATAAAGGCTAGGAGGGGGCGGCGAGGAGGACACACACAACCCTAGTTTCCACTACCCTCGCCAAATTGCATCTGTGCACCATTGTAATCCTTGATTCCTTTGATAATTCCATGAGCAGACAAGCAGGAGTAGGGATCTCTACGAGGCCTGAACCTGGGTAAATCTTCGAGTCCCCTGTGTGCTTATTTGCTAGCCGATAGATGTCTCTAGTGCTCCGTCCTTCTCCAAAACCCAAGTCCATAACAATGGGCATTGATGAGTTGAACCCTCATCAATTGGCGCTGTCTGTGGGAATTGGGAGTGCTGATGTTGCGGCTTCTTCGGTCCCATCAACCGCGATCTACAACTCCGCAACAGCGGAGATTCGCCAGCTCTTCGGCGTGTTCGACTTCACCGTCCACATGCCGGCCACTCGCCCGGCTTTCGAGTCCGTGGGCGACGGAATCAGCCTGGCAATCGGGAGCTTCCGCTTCCAAGTTGGTCAGATGGGCAGGCTTTGCATGCCTGACCAGCCGACGGTGCCGTCGATTGCCCCAGCATCATGGTTCCCTCCATCGATCAGCACCCTCAGTGAGCTCAACGCCCCGGTAATAGTCGAGAACACAGTCAGCGACAACAGTCGCGACTCTGATCTGAGCGATCTGGCAACTGAAGATGGAGCCTACGGCTCCGGATCTGAGAGCTACGGGAGCAGCAGCTTTCCCAATCACTTCATGTGCGCTGTCATCAACGCAGGTGACACCTCCGCCAACCGCGACAACACGAGCAATCGTGGTACCGAAACCGACCCGCCTAACGGCGGCAACGACGACAATGGCCGCAACGGTGGCAACGGTGGCAATCGCACCCTCGTCAACAATGGAGGAGCAATCGAACCTCCAACCATAACAAACAAGCAAACCGGCGAACGCGTCGCTATCAGGCTCAACGAACAAGAGTGGGCTCGCTGCCATGAGGCCTGACGAGGCAACCCTCTACCCTTCGGATCTCTGCAAGAACTGCTAATGGGCTACCACTGGCTCCTGACGGAAGAATTTAAGCGCCAAGTGCAAACTATCGCGCAACTCGAGGCGTGCAAAAAGGCGGCCGACGAGTCGAGCCTTCGACGTGCTGGGCTCTCCTCCCATAGAGGATCCTCCTCAAAGGGAAACGAATACCTCACAAACAAGAGGCGATCTCGGATGGCCCATCTCACCGAGCAAGAAAGCATAGAAGCTGCAAAGGTCCTCGACTTCAGCTCTATGACAGTCGACACACGGGGCAACATGGTCCCCAAGACGCCACAGGCTGCGGTGACCGCAGCCACCATGTACCTCCTCAACAACCAGCAGCCAGCTGGAGATTCCCAATCCGCCATGCACCAATCTACGATCGCGGGCTTGGGACTAGTCGAAAGAGCTACACCAGAGCCAAAAAAGGCAAAGCGCTACTCCTCGCCCTCATCCAGCGATGACAGTCACAACCTTTCTCAACGCCGCCGCTCACGGCGACACGACCATGACTATGATACGCGCGATGACGTCACGCAGCGCAAGATCGACAAATCAAGGGCGCGACGTGCTCGGTCGACTAACTCGGAAGAGGAAGATGTGGAGCTCTGCGGCGCCAGGTGCTTCAGCAGGTCCATCAGGCAAAAGCGAATGCCCAAGGGGTTTAAACTCCCGTCGGAGAACCCAAAGTTTGACGGCCTACAGGACCCGAAGATCTGGCCAGAGGACCACATCTCCTCCGTCAGGCTCCACGGCGGCAGTCGAAGCACGGCCATGCAATGTCTACAGCTACAGCTGCAAGGCGCCGCTCGAGCATGGCTCAACAACCTCCCACGCGGATCCATTCGTAGTTGGGATAAGCTAGTTTACAGCTTCATGCGCAACTTCAAGGGCACATACAAGCGGCCTGCATCAATCGAAGAGCTGAGATGCTGTCAGCAAAGATCAGGCGAATCGCTACGCTCCTACATCCAAAGGTGGTCCATCATCAAGAACTCTGCAGAGAACATATCGGAGGATCGCGCGATTGATGCGTTCAACGGCGGTGTCCGCCGCATAGAGCTCAGAGAGGAGATGGGCCGCTCAAAGCCCAAGACCATCGACCACCTGATGGAAATCGAGAAATCGGTGGGCCGCTGGAGAAGATTCGATGAAAAATCGCGTTCACTCCGACGGGGAGGCAGAACTCGAGCGCAGACGCGACCGCCGAGGCAAACGCCGCATGCGCATCTACGATGACCGCGACGACGTCAACATGGTCACAGCTGGCTACACCGACAGATGCGACGATAACCACAATAGTGTATACCGCAGCGGTGGATACCGCAACTCCGGGAAAACCACGCAAGTGTGGCAACGCCGCAATCGTGATGAGGCACCCGCGGCATCCATTGTAGACAAACTGTCTGGGCCATGTATACTGCACTTTTACATCGACAAGCATGATGGAAAGAAGAAGTCCATCCACCTCCTCAAGGACTGTCATGAGTTCCTCAAACTACATGAGGGATTGGTTCAGATGAATCGCAACGCCGTCAAAAGAGGCTACAGAGCGGCTCCAGGCGCCGTGGCACATGGCGCTCCGCCACCGCCACTTGGAATACCCCCAAACGCAGCTGCGCTGGACTAGCACCAGGGAGGTGAACCATACCCACGAGCCATGGGTACCATGATGATCCAAAAAGGACGCCCCTCAAACAGGGTGCAGAAGGCCATCACTCGCCAAGTCAATTTGGCCACAAACTCGCCACCATCTACCACTGAGTACCTCAGCGAAAGCGAGTCTTGCATCACCTTCGACAAACGCGATCATCTGCCTCAAGTACCTCGTCTAGGCCATTGTCCCCTCGTACTCGAGGTGCAAATCAGAGGTTTCGACATGTGCCGCATCTTCATGGACGGCGGAAGCGGCATCAACCTTATATTCGCGAGTATCTTGCGAGCAATGAGGATCCCTCTGACTTGCCTAGAAGCCTCGGACACAACATTCCACGGCAACGTCCCAGGAAAAGGCGTATATCCCCTGGGCAAAATCAACCTCGACGTCATCTTCGGCACGCCGAAAAACTTTCGGCGCGAGTGCATCGACTTTGAGGTCATCGACTGGCCCTCACGGTACCACTGCATCCTCGGACGTGTCGCGTTCGCTAGGTTCATGGCAGTACCACACTACGCCTACTTGCAGATGAAAATGCCAGGTCCCAATGGCGTCATCACAGTCAACGGGAGCTTCGAGAGATCCAACAGCTGTGACAGGGAATTCAACAGAATTTCCTAGTCCTTCGGCATGCAGGAAGAACTCGCGAGACTAAAGGAGTCGACAGACAAGAGTCTGCCTCCCCTGAGCCGGCCAAGTTCGCCCGATCTATCTTTCGACTCATAGGTGCACACAAAGAAAGTGCAGGTCCACCCATCGGATCCCGCCAAAACGGCCCTCATCGCCAACAACTTGAGTCCCGCCTAGGAACTCGCGCTCGTCGAATTCCTCCGTGAGCACTGGGAAATCTTCGCCTGGTGTCCAGCGGACATGCCATGAGTTCCTAGTGAATTCGCCGAGCATGCACTCAACGTCAACCCATACGCAAGGCCAGTCAAGCAAACAATCCGGCGATTATCTGAGCCATGAGCAAAGGCAGTCGGAATGGAGATTAACAGAATCCTCGACGCCAAATTCATACGCGAGATCAAGGAAAGCACTTGGCTCGCCAACACGGTGCTAGTACCAAAAAAGGACACGGATATCCTGCGGATGTGCGTGGACTTCACCTCTCTGAATAAGCACTGTCCAAAGGATCACTTCCTGCTACCACGAATCGACCAGATCATCGACTCCACCGCGGGATGCGAGCGCCTCTGCTTCCTCGACGCCTACTCAAGCTATAATCAGATTCGAATGAAGGAGGAAGATCAAGAAAAAACAACGTTTACAACGCCCTTTGGTGTGTTCTGCTACAACACAATGCCTTTTGGGGTAAAAAACGCAGGAGCCACCTACCAGCGGTGCATGCAGGCTTGCTTAAAGGATCAACTTAGTCGCAACATCCAGGTCTATGTCGATGACATAGTAATCAAGACCAAGGAGGAAGCCTCCCTAATCGATAATTTACGTGAAACCTTCGCCAACTTCGACCGCTACGGGATCAAGCTCAATCTGGACAAATGCGCCTTCGGCGTACCATTTGGGAAACTACTCGGGTATCTCATCTCCACGAGGGGAATCGAGGCAAACCCGAAGAAAATAAAAGCCATACTGGCCATGGAGAAGCCGAAAAACATAAGGGGCGTCAAGCAGCTGGCTGGGCGAATCGCGGCCCTCAGTCAATTCATTAGTAGGATGGGTGAAAGGCACTTCCCTTCTACCAACTCCTTCGTAAAGCTGAAAAGTTTGAATGGACCAACGAAGCGCAGGAAGCATTCGAAGATCTCAAACGCCTGCTATGCACCTCGCCAGTACTAGTGACCCCACGAGAAAGGGAACCGCTATTGCTATATATCTCCGCCACCAACCAGGTGGTCAGCATAGTGCTCGTCATCGAACGAGCCGAGGAAAACAAGCTCCACGGGGTACAACACCCAGTCTACTACCTCAGCGAGGTCCTCACGCCAACAAAACAGCGGTACCCGCACTACCAGAAGCTGGCGTACGACGTCTTCATGACCGCCCGACGACTGCGCCACTACTTCCAGGAACACCATATCCTCAATAACCCCGACGCCACGAGACGAGTCGCGCTTTGGGGAATCGAATTGTCTCCACGAGACATTACATACGAAAAGCGCGACGCAATCAAGTCGCAAGTTCTTCCTGACTTCCTCGTGCACTGGATGGAGAACCAGCTCCCCAAAAAACCAGATATGTCCTACCTCTTGATAATGCACTTCGATGGATCCAAGCGGAAGGACGGAGCAGGTGCAGGTGTCATAATGGCATCGCCCCAAGGGGACAAGCTGAAGTACATCCTACGAATGCAGTTCACCGCCTCCAACAACGAAGCTGAATACGAGGCCCTGCTACACGGGATGAGGATGGCAAAAGCCTGCGACGCCAAAAGGCTCATTATATACGGCGACTCCAAATTGGTCTTCAACCAAAAAATGCATGAGTGCGACACACTGAACGACAACATGATCGCCTACCGCGACCTCTACGATACACTCGAAGGGGACTTCGACCGCTACGAGCTGCGACACGTAGGCCGCGAAAGCAATGAAGAGGCGGACGCACTCGCCAACATAGGCTCTACCTACGCCCCCATACCACCTGGGGTATTTCTCGAGCGCATCTGCGAACGCTCCATCAAGCCAAAGGCAGCAGAGAAGAAAAGAAGCGCAGCAACGGACTCGGGGGCTACGCCACCCAATGAGCCAATATCACTCGACGACATGGAGCTGGATACAGGACTCGAAGGACCAATCAGCGTCATGATGATCGAATCATCCTGGACTCAGCCGTACATCACGTACCTCCTCAGCAAAAGGCTACCGGACGATCTGACTGATGCACGACACATCGCGCGGTGATCCAAGGAATTCGCTGTTATCAATGGCAAACTATACAAGCACAGCATCATAGGAGTACTCCAGCGATGCGTCTCCACGGCCGATGGAAGAGCTGTTCTCCTCGACATCCATGAGGGAACCTGCGGACACCATGCCGGCAGTCGCGCCCTCGTGGCCAAAGCTCTATGAGCTGGGTTCTACTGGCCTACGGCCATGCGCGACGCCAAGGATATCGTCCAGAAATGCAACGCGTGCCAGCGATTGGCGGACAAGCCGCACGCACTTGGCGCAGAGCTCCGGCCAATTCCATTGGCCTGGCCCTTCGCGCAATGGGGACTCGACATGGTCGGCAAACTCCCCAACTCCTCGCGAGGATGCTACGTCTACCTGCTGGTCGCAGTCGACAAGTTCACCAAGTGGATAGAGGCCATGCCAGTGACCAATCAATCAGGACACAACACAGTCAAGTTCTTCGAGTCCATCGTCTTCCGCTTCGGAGTGCCACACAACATCATCACAGACAATGGAACTAACTTCACATCCAAGGAGTTCCAAGAATTCTGCGAGAATCTGGGGATCAACAACAGCTACGCCTCGGTAGCGCATCCACAGACCAACGGTCAGGTCGAAAAGGCGAACGGGCTCGTCTGCGGCGGCATCAAGAAGCGACTCCTTCGGCCACTAGAACAAGCCGCGGGTTGCTGGCCAAACAAACTACAATCAGCACTCTGGAGCCTACACATAACTCCAAATAGTGCTACAGGCTACACCCCATTCTTTATGGTGCACGGGGTTGAAGCGGTGCTACCCGCTGAAGTACGGTACAAAGCGCCGCGCGTGGTCGCTTACAGCGAGCAGGAGTCAACCCTGGCACTCGAAGACTCTGTCGACCTCCTTGACGAGGCAAGGGAAATCGCCGCAGAAAGATCAATGATCTACCAGCAGAACCTGCGCAAGTACCACAGTAGGAGGCTACGCCCCAGATCCTTCGTCGAAGGCGACCTGGTCCTGCGATTGAAGCAGCAAGGACATCTCAAGCTCGAGTCCCCCTGGGAGGGACCATACGCGATTACAGAAGTAATCCCAGGTGGCTCCTATCGCCTTCAAGATTTAGAGACTGGAGTCGCATTCTCTAACCCCTGGAACGTCGCGCAGATAAGACGCTTCTACCCTTAGTCATTTTTACCTTTACATTGCAAATAAGGCCACTCAGCCAAGGCTACTTAGCCACACATTGTACTTCGTACTGTCTCACGAATAAATAAAGCTAAGTGCCCCAAAACTCTATGTTCTCCTTTATTTTTTCATAACCTATCCACTCGGGGGATATGCCACCCTATACACATCTGTTCTACGAACTAAAACGCGATATCCTGAGTAGCTGGCACATCAATCGAAACCCTTGACACACATCAACCCAGTTGCAACGCACCTGACAGGTTGACAAGGGACTGAGATAAGCGCATGGCCAAGCTAACGAAAAGGAGTCGCATAGTGCAACGCACTCACAAAACATACACGCTAACAAGCTCTTTATACATCACCAACAATCAATTATGCACATCATTACATACGAACTTTACAACACTGGTACACTTATGGCAGGATACAAATTAAACTACTATTGCAACAAGAGAACGTTGGTTTGCTCCTCGAAGAAGTCGATGATCTCCTCCGCTGGGCGATCCACCGCCTGATAGTGAGGCACCGTATTCCAAGCAGAACCCGCTGGTGGCGTAGGTGGACCAGCCGCAATTGCTGCAACGTCTACATCAGGCCTATGCAGTCGCACCAGCGACATAGCGGCCTTGGCACCAGCCACCAACTGCTGCCTTACACACTCGCGAACCGCAGCTAGGTCTTGGAACTTGGCAAGGAGGGCCAGCAGGCTCGATGGAGCAACATCCAGCGGAAACATCGTCCGATAAATGTTCTTCAAGCATTACTACGACTTCCTCAGAGAGTGCAGCACTCACGACGCACGATCCTACAGGGTCGCTAGCGTGATCGCACGATCATGATCCACCCAGAACTATCCACTCTCCTGAAGTTGCTCTTGGGTCAGATCATGCATGCGAATGGCAACCCTATCTTTCTCATCCTGTGGATGGCGAGCACTGACAACTATACAAAACAACAACGGAAGTGTGAGGATAGCACACCTTGTGAGTGACTACAAGGAAAAAATAAGAGTTAGCAAACTAACACTTAAATTGGTCGCCCAGTTGCGTCATCTCCCCCAACAGATACTGTTCTCGGGCGGTGTCCTTCTCTGCCTTTGACTTCCATACATCCGCGTTACCGCGGAGCACGGGTAATTCACGCTCCAACTGGTTCACGCGATCACCCAGTCGCGAGAGCAGAGACAGCTCATCCACCCTCTTGCGCAGCGATGCCAAAGTATCATCAAGGGGCGGCGAATCCTGAGGTTCCCTCAAAGGATCACTTGATGTGCCCTACCACAAGCCAAGCAAGAAGCAATAAGAATACCAAATCGACACATAGACAAAAGATTCGAGTGCATTCAAGATTAGCAAAAGTATCAGCACATACACTCGCCAAAAGGCATGTTCTTGACAAAAGACATAAACTAATCAACTATTACAAAGCTACTGAGGAGCAACTGGCTTCTTCGACTTAGACGGCTTCGGGGGATTCATCGAATTTCCGTCAGCCCCTGATGCCGCAGCATTTGCCGCCTTCTTGGCTCGCTGCAGCTCCTCAGAGTACTTCGCAACTGTGTTAATCAACTGCGGCCCATACTTGCCACAGGCAGTCGCGAAGGGAGCAAAGACTACCTGCTGGCCGTTCGCGCTAACGGGCATCGCCCTTGAGACCGCTGTAGGATCAACTTCGACTCAGTGGGCCTGCACCATGGCAAGTGACATTGACGCGCCAGCCGCACGGTGCGAGTTCTTGAAGCTTGCAGGAACACCCCCGGCGAGAGACTCCACCAGCTCGTCCATGTTCTCGATTAGCTCAGCCTTGGGCATCAGCTCCTCCTAGAGGCGACTGAGCACGCCCTTGGCCATGGAGAGCATATCTTGCACGGCGGCGCTGTGGTCCTCGACTGCTGAAAGCGCACCCGTCAAGGCATCGTCATGACGGAGAGCCTGAGGATCGAAGCGCAAATCGCTAGCATTTGTACATAAACCCACACATGGGCACGAAATTCAGCACCAGCGACAAAATCGAACAAAGAACGATAATGATACCCAAGCAAGGTACCTGAGAGGGCCTTGGCAATCGAGAAAAGCTATTCTTCAAAAAACTTCTCCCTAGCTACAATGAAGGCACGCAGGTCCTCTTTGCGCTTCTGTGCCTCGTCACGCGCTGCGATTGCCTCATCGCGGCTCTTCACAGCCGCGGCGAGCATCTTTTCCATGGTGGCAGCGTTGCGCAGAAGGGCATTATGTTCAGCTACAAGAACAAAAAAAAGGGATTGACTATCACTCGACTACTTGAAAACGATGCAGAAGAAGGAGAAGTGAAGAGCACTTACTTTCTACCACGCGATGGCGCGTATCCAGCATTGCATGCTGGCGACCCATCGCAAGCACCTGTTCTGCCAAGTGAGCGGCTTCTTTCACAAGGAGCTATCGCAAAAGGAAAAACAACAAAGGATCAGCAGAAGCCATAGATAACAACGACTACAACATCAAAAAGAAGAAATACTACACTTACATGATCCTCCAATGACTCTGAGGTCGATTGGTGTGCAGTCATCTGGGCAACCATCCGATGCTCCCCATCATGCGAAGAGCTGGAAGAGTTGTGCCCAGAGTGGGCCGCCAAAGGAGGGGAAGGAGCACGCTCGACATCTTTCTTGGCCCTTGAGGTTACGACTCCCAATTCTTTCAAACATTGGACGCCGGCAGAAGATGACGACGCCTGCTGACTGCAAGACAAAACCAACATCAAGAAAAGGGTAAATCCAAAGAAGAATCAAAAAGGACAACTTGAAAACTTACCAATCAAACTTATCAAAGTCAATGGTTGGCTCCCCCGACTCTGACGAGGACTCCTTTGGCAGTCGCATCACCTTGCGAGAAGAGGGCGCCACGACACCCATAGGAATGGCAGGGATTGGCGACTCCACACCAATGCCTGCACCTTACGGAGTCGAAGGAGACGACGCATCGGAATCCTTGCTGCGCGAACGCTTGCGAGTATCCGGACTAGCCGACTCGGGGGCTTCCTCCTCCACATCAGATGGGGTGGTCGACTCCGACTCGTCCTCTTCTAAGGCTTCACAACGAATAACCCCCTCAGGAAGAGGGGCATACAGGGTGACACCGCCCAATCCTGCATACAGACCACAATTTAGCACAAAGGAAAGAAACAGCAAAGAGGCAATCAACAAACTAAGCTACTACGTAGCACAACTGTACCTCAGGAGGAGGGTTAGCAACATCGAATGGAGGAACGACTGGTTCACTGGGGAGCACATCCTTGATGGTGTACTTGGTCACTCGCGGACATGCCATCGGCAGACACGCGAGTGACATCGTCATCGCCAGCCCACTGAAACATGGGATGGACTCTGGCCTGCAGGGGCTGGACGCGATGATGCAGCCACGTGTGAATGAGGGCGCATCCTCCCTCCTCTTTGCCTATGCGACTCTCGAGGCCGTATACGTGCTCGTACAGCACATCTGTCTCCGCAGACTCGCCGGGCATGACCATATTCTTCCAGGAGCGCTTCCTCTGGCACAGCGTCGCGGGGTCGAAGGGTGCGAGTCCGAAGTGTTCTCCGTCAGCCTTCTCGTCGCGGACGTAGAACCACTTGTCCCTCCACCCTTGGACGGACATCTCCAGCTTGATGTCGAAGTATGTGGCGGGTGGATCGACGTGGATTCCACAGCCGCCTACATCGTAGACTATGGAGCCAGACGCCGATTGACGCTTCAACTTGAAGAGGCGCTTGAAGAGGCCGAAATGCGGCTCAATTCCGAGCCAGCACTCGCAAAGGTTGATGTAGCAAGCTACGTGGAGGATGGAATTGGGGGACAACTGATGGAGCTGGAGCTCGTAAAAACAAAGAAGGCCCCTAAAGAAAGGATGCAGGGGCAACGAGAGGCCGCGAATGATGAACGCTAGGAACATCACTCGAAAATCGGCAGGAGGAGAGGGGGATTACCTCGCCACCGGGGACGCGCGCGTCGGCGACTGCGGCAGACAACACTCCGTCTTGGCGAAGAAGACGAAGATCCGAGGACTTGATCATAGATGGACGCCACGCGCCATTCGTGACGCGGGTGCCTGTGCCCTTATTCTTCCCGCCGGCGGTGGTGCTGGTGCACGCAGCGGCAGAGCCGCCCTTCTTCTTCATCGCAGCAGCGGCAGCAGCGGAATCGGCCGCATCACCTCATTTCTTCTTCCCCATTACGCGGCGGCGATGCGACCGGAGGAACTAGCTGGGAAATGTGTGGCGCTGGTCCAGCCCCGCGGAGGGAAAAGAGCGTAGAGAAAGCAGAGGAGCAACGGCAATGGCGATGAAGGAAAAGGATGAATGGAAGTAGATGTGAATTTTACCGTCGCAACATCACTACTTAACCCCTGGAAGATGCAATCCAATGGCTCAGAAAAAACCTACCAGACGCGTGGCGTTCATCGTGCTCGACACGTGGAGGAGCTGAAACGTGAACCGTCCCCCCACTACTCCCATTACGCGCGGAAATCGAGGAGGCGCAGTTAAGATAAAGATTACGCACGCCAGGTCAAATCAGAGTCAGGGAGTAGGACCCACCGCTCGTCACGTCCCGTCAAACTCGCTCACGCGGGCAACTGAGGTCATGAAATCGTCAGCACTGACGTCATCAAAAACTGCGCAGCAGAAGACTTCGACTACTTTAGTTCTCGCTCGAGTCTTTGACTCCACCAAGCACTCGGGGGCTACTCCCATAGGGAGCGCTGGTCGCGCACCCTACGATTTTTTCTTCTTCTTTTACAGGACATGAACAATCAAAGAAAAACCCAATCACTCGAAACACGGGTCGACTATGGACATCGGTTACTCCCATAGGGAGCGCCGGAAGAAAATTCGATTAAAACAAGCAAACAAAAGACGACAGCATTCGAAAAAGTTCTTTAGTCCCTGCCTGAGTCTTTGACTCAACAAGGCACTCGGGGGCTACTCCCATAGGGAGCGCTGGTCACGCACCCTATGATTATTTGTACAAAGTGTTGTGTGTTGATAACATCCACACTCGAAGTTTATGGCGACACCGCCTCATAATTTTTCCCTACAAAAAGACTGCGTCTCCTGGGTCACCCGAATCGTCTCCGCGATGATAAAATTCGGATGCCGCGCTTACATCGTGAAGATAAGACCTGAATAAGGCCTGACAACACATTAGCTGCGCACTACCAGAAATATATCCGTGCCTACAGGTACGATGAACATGCCTTGACGGACGCGTCGAGTGCTCACACCCATATACTGGAATTCGACTCCTGTAAGACCTCAACGGCTTGAGTCGAATTACACCAGCACTTTTCTGGATTCGAGTCCGGGGACTCGAGTTCGAGTAGATGGCGTTGTTTTACCCTAAGGTAGTTAACTAATGCCGGTACATCGGTTAAATCAGGCACGCACATCAACAATCCCTATGAAATAAACAGAGCAGTCGAAAAACATACTCAGTCATGCACTCGAAAGGCATCATAAAGTCTCCAGTCGAATCTGCAATTCCAATGGACACTCGGGGGCTACTGACATGGATATACCCTACAGGTACTCGAGCTTGGTTATACGGCCTGAATAAGTAGAGGCCCACGGTGTCGCCAAGGCCCAAATGAAGAACTCGAGTATCCTACGGACTTTCGATTGCTTGAAGATCAAGAAGAAGCTAAAGATAGAAAGTTCAAAGGGGATAACCCTAACATGTAACCGACTCGACCTGCTACCCAAGACCTAGTCTATCTATATAAAGGCTAGGAGGGGGCGGCGAGGAGGACACACACAACCCTAGTTTCCACTACCCTCGCCAGATTGCATCTGCGCACCATTGTAATCCTCGATTCCTTTGATAATTCCACGAGCAGACAAGCAAGAGTAGGGACCTCTGTGAGGCCTGAACCTGGGTAAATCTTCGAGTCCCCTATGTGCTTGTTTGCTAGCCGATAGATGTCTCCAGCTCTCCCTCCTTCTCCAAAACCCAAGTCCATAACAATGGGCATTGATGAGTTAAACCCTCGTCAATTGGCGCCATCTGTGGGAATTGGGAGTGCTGATGTTGCGGCTTCTTCGGTCCCATCAATCACGATCTAAAACTCTGCAACAGCGGAGATTCGCCAGCTCTTCGGCGCGTTCGACTTCACCGTCCACACGCCAGCCACTCGCCCGGCTTTCGAGTCCGTGGGCGACGAAATCAGCCTGGCAATCGGGAGGTTCCGCTTCCAAGTTGGTCAGATGGGCACGCTTCGCATGCCTGACCAGCCGACAGTGCCGTCGATTGCCCCAACATCATGGTTCCCTCCATCGATCGACACCCTTAGTGAGCTCAACGCCCCGGAAACAGTCGAGAACACAGTCAGCGACAGCAGTCGCGACTCCGATCTGAGCGATCTGGCAACTGAAGATGGAGCCTATGGCTCCGGATCTGAGAGCTGCGGGAGCAGCAGCTTCCCCAATAACTTCATGTGCGCCGTCATCAACACAAGTGACACCTCCGCCAACCGCGACAACACGGGCAATCGCGGTAACGAAACCGACCCGCCTAACGGCGGGAACGGCGACAATGGCGGCAACGGTGGCAACGGTGGCAATCGCACCCCCGTCAACAATGGAGGAGCAATGGAACCTCCAACTATAACAACCGGCGAACGCGTCGCGATCAGGATCAACGAACAAGAGTGGCTCGCTGCCGTGAGGCCTTATGAGGCAACCCTCTACCCTTCGGATCTCTGCAAGAACTGCTAATGGGCTACCACTGGCTCGTGAAGGAAGAATTTAAGCGCCAAGTGCAAACTATCGCGCAACTCGAGGCGCGCCAAAAGGCGGCAGACGAGTCGAGCGTTCGACATGCTGGGCACTCCCTCCTTCTCAAAAACCCAAGTCCATAATGATGGGCATTTATGAGTTAAACCCTCGCCAGTGTGCAATAGCTCAAGAAAACGGCCGTCAAACGTGAAAAACGACGTGTTTTTGTCATCACTCTCAAACATGTATCGGGTCTTAGGGTGGTTGTAAATCCCCCTGGAGCCCCAAAACTGTGGGCAATAACTCATTAAAACAGCCTGAATACGCGAAATCGACGAGTTTTTTTGTTGAAAACTCTCAAGCATGTATCGGGTCTAATGAGCCATGCAAATCCCTCAGGAAACTCCCAACTATATGCAATAGAGCATGAAAATGGCCATAAAACATAAAAACAACAAGTTTTTGGTCATGCCCTCAAACATGTATCAGGTCTAATGGTCATTCTAAATCGCCCTAAAACCCTAGAACGGTGGTTGTAAATCCCCATAGAACCCCAAAAGTGTGGGCAATAAGTCATGAAAACAGCCATAATAGGCGAAATCGACGAGTTTTTGTTTAAAATTGTTAAACATGTATCGGGTCTAACGAGCCATGCAAACCCCCCTGGGAACTCCCAACTATATGCAATAGAGCATGAAAATGGCCATAAAACATAAAACAACAAGTTTTTGGTCATGCCCACAAACATGTATTGGGTCTAATGGTCATTTTAAATCGCCCTGAAACCTAAGAACTGTGGCAATAGCTCATGAAAACAGTCATAAAACACAAAAACGACGAATTTTTGGTCATCCCCAGAAACATGCATCGGGTATAACGGTCCATGCAAATCCCTATGGAGCCCCAAAACAGTGTGCAATAGCTCATGACAATGGCCGTAAAACGCGAAAAAAACAATTTTTTGGTCATAACTCTCAAACATGTATTGAGCCTTAGGGTCATTGTAAATCCCCATGGAGCGCCAAAATAGTGTGCAACAGCTCATGAAAACGACCGTAAAACTTGAAAAAGGCGAGTTTTTGGTCATAACTCTCAAACATGAAAATAGCTCATGAAAACGGCCATAAAACGTGAAAAATGATGAGTTTTTGTCATAACTCTCAAACATGTATCTTGTCTTACGGTGGTTGTAAATCCCCCTAGAACCCCAAAACTATGGGCAATAACTCATGAAAACAGCCTGAATACGCGAAATCAATGAGTTTTTGGTTAAAACTCTCAAACATGTATCGGGTCTAACGAGCCATGCATATCCCCCTGGAAACTCGCAACTATAGGCAGTAGAGCATCAAAATGGCCATAAAACATAAAAACAACAAGTTTTTGGTCATGCCCTCAAACATGTATCGGGTCTGATGGTCGTTTTAAATCACCCTGAAACCCCAGAACTATGGCAATAGCTCATGAAAACAGTCATAAAACAGAAAAATGAGGAATTTTTGGTCATCCCCAGAAACATGCATCGGGTCTAACGGTACATGCAAATCCCTTTGGAGCCCCAAAACAGTGTGCAATAGCTCATGAAAATGGCCGTAAAATAAGAAAAAAATATTTTTTTGGTCATAACTCTCAAACATGTATTGAGCCTTAGGATCATTGTAAATCCCCATGGAGCGCCAAAACAGTGTGCAATAGCTCATGAAAACGGCCGTAAAACGTGAAAAACGGTTGTAAATTCCCCTGGAACCCCAAAACTGTGGGCAATAACTCATGAAAACAACCATAAAAGGGAAAATCGACGAGTTTTTGGTTAAAACTCTCAAACATGTATCGGGTCTAACGAGCCATGCAAATCCCCCTAGAAACTCCCAACTATAGGTAATAGAGCATGAAAATGGCCATAAAACATATAAACAGCAAGTTTTTGGTCATCCGTAGAAACATGCATCGTGTCTAATGGTCCATGCAAATCCCTATGGAGCACCAAAACAGTGTGTAATAGCTCATGAAAAAGGTCGTAAAATGCGAAAAAACAAATTTTTGGTCATAAGTCTCAAGCATGTATCGAGCCTTAGGATCATTGTAAATCACCATGGGGCGCCAAAACAGTGTGCAATAGCTCATGAAAACGGCCGTAAAACGTGAAAAACGATGATTTTCTGGTCATAACTCTCAAACATCTATCGTGTCTTAGGGTCGTTGCAAATCCCCATGGAAGACCAAAACAGTGTGCAATAGCTCATGAAAACGGCCGTAAAACAAGAAAACGACGAGTTTTTGGTCATAACTCTCAAACATGTATCGGGTCTTAGGGTCGTTGTAAATCCTCCTAGAACCCCAAAACTATGGGCAATAACTCATGAAAACAGCCCGAATACGCGAAATCAACGAGTTTTTGGTTAAAACTCTCAAACATGTATTGGGTCTAACGAGCCATGCATATCCCCCTGGAAACTCGAAACTATAGGTAATAGAACATGAAAATGGCCATAAAACATAAAAACAACATGTTTTTGGTCATGCCCTCAAACATGTATCGGGTTTAATGGTCATTTTAAATCGGCCTGAAACCCCTGAACTACGGCAATAGCTCATGAAAACAGTCATAAAACACAACAATGACGAATTTTTGGTCATCCCTAAAAACATGCATCGGGTCTAACGGTACATGCAAATCCCTATGGAGCCCCAAAACACAATAACTCATGAAAATGGCCGTAAAATGAGAAAAAAACAATGTTTTGGTCATAACTCTCAAACACGTATTGAGCCTTAGGATCATTGTAAATTCCCAAGGAGCGCCAAAACACTGTGCAATAGCTCATGAAAACGGCCGTAAAACGTGAAAAACGGCGAGTTTTTGGTCATAACACTCAAAAATGTATCGGGACTTAGGATGGTTGTAAATTCCCCTGGAACCCCAAAACTCTGGGCAATAACTCATGAAAACAACCATCATAGGCGAAATCGACGAGTTTTTGGTTAAAACTCTCAAACATGTATCGGGTCTAACGAGCCATGCAAATCCCTCTAGAAACTCGCAACTATAGGCAATAGAGCATGAAAATGGCCATAAAACATAAAAACAACAAGTTTTTGGTCATCCCTAGAAACATGCATCGGGTCTATCGGTCCATGCAAATCCCTATGGAGCCCCAAAACAGTGTGTAATAGCTCATGAAAAAGGCCTAAAATGCGAAAAAAACAATTTTTTGGTCATAACTCTCAAACATGTATCGAGCCTTAGGATCATTGTAAATCCCCATGGGGCGCCAAAACAATGTGCAATAGCTCATGAAAACGGCCGTAAAACCTGAAAAACGATGATATTCTAGTCATAACTCTCAAACATTTATCGTGTCTTAGGGTCGTTGTAAATCCCCATGGAGCACCAAAACAATGTGCAATAGCTCATGAAAACGGTCGTAAAACACGAAAACGACGAGTTTTTGGTCATCACTCTCAAACATGTATCGGGTCTTAGGGTCGTTGTAAATCCTCCTAGAACCCTAAAACTATGGGTAATAACTCGGGAAAACAGCCTGAATATGCGAAATCGACGAGTTTTTGGTTAAAACAGTCAAACATGTATCGGGTCTAACGAGCCATGCATACCCCCCTGGAAACTCGCAACTATAGGTAATAGAGCATGAAAATGGCCATAAAACATAAAAACAACAAGTTTTGGTCATGCCCTCAAACATGTATCACGTCTAATGGTCGTTTTAAATCGCCCTGAAACCCTAGAACTATGGCAATAACTCATGAAAACAGTCATAAAACACAAAAATGACGAATTTTTGGTCATCCCCAGAAACATGCATCGGGTCTGACGGTACACGCAAATCCCTATGGAGCCCCAAAACAGTGTGCAATAGCTCATGAAAATGGCCGTAAAATGAGAAAAAACAATTTTTTGGTCATAACTCTCAAACATGTATTGAGCCTTAGGGTCATTGTAAATCCCTATGGAGCGCCAAAACAGTGTGCAATAGCTCATGAAAACGGCCGTAAAACTTGAAAAAGGCGAGTTTTTGGTCATAACACTCAAACATGTATCGGGACTTAGGGTGGTTGTAAATTCCCCTGGAACCCCAAAACTCTGGGCAATAACTCATGAAAACAACCATAATAGGCGAAATCGACGAGTTTTTGGTTAAAACTCTCAAACATGTATCGGGTCTAACGAGCCATGCAAATCCCTCTAGAAACTCACAACTATAGGTAATAGAGCAGGAAAATGGCCATAAAACATAAAATCAACAAGTTTTTGGTCATCCCTAGAAACATGCATCGGGTCTAACGGTCCATGCAAATCCCTATGGAGTCCCAAAACAGTGTGTAATAGCTCATGAAAAAGGCCTTAAAATGCGAAAAAACATTTTTTTGGTCATAACTCTCAAACATGTATCGAGCCTTAGGATCATTCTAAAGCACCAAGGGGCGCCAAAACAGTGTGCAATAGCTCATGAAAACGGCCGTAAAACGTGAAAAACGATGATTTTCTGGTCATAACTCTCAAACATCTATCGTGTCTTAGGGTCGTTGTAAATCCCCATGGAGCGCCAAAACAGTGTGCAATAGCTCATAAAAACGGTCGTAAAACATGAAAAACGACGAGTTTTTGTCATCACTCTCAAATATGTATCGGGTCTTAGGGTGGTTGTAAATCCCCCTGGAACCCCAAAACTGTGGGCAATAACTCATGAAAACAGCCATAATAGGCGAAATCGACGATTTTTTGGTTAAAACTCTCAAACATGTATTGAGTCTAACGAGCCATGCAAATCCCCCTGGGAACTCCCAACTATATGAATAGAGCATGAAAATGGCCATAAAACATAAAAACAACAAGTTTTTGGTCATGCCCTCAAACATGTATCGGGTCTGATGGTCGTTTTAAATCGCCCTGAAACCCCAGAACTATGGCAATAGCTCATGAAAACAGTCATAAAACAGAAAAATGAGGAATTTTTGGTCATCCCCAGAAACATGCATCGGGTCTAACGGTTCATCCAAAACCCTATGTAGCCCCAAAACAGCATGCAATAGCTCATGAAAATGGCCGTAAAACGCGAAAAAACAATTTTTTGGTCATAACTCTCAAACATGTATTGAGCCTTAGGATCATTGTAAATCCCCATGGAGCGCCAAGACAGTGTGTGACAGCTCATGAAAACGGCCATAAAACGTGAAAAATGATGTGTTTTTGTCATAACTCTCAAACATGTATCTTGTCTTACGGTGGTTGTAAATCCCCCTGGAATCCCAAAACTGTGGGCAATAACGCATGAAAACAACCATAAAAGGCGAAATCGACGAGTTTTTGTTTAAAACTCTCAAACATGTATCGGGTCTAACGAGCCATGCAAATCCCCCTAGAAACTCCCAACTATAGGTAATAGAGCATGAAAATAGCCATAAAACATAAAAACAACAAGTTTTTGGTCATGCCCTCAAACACTTATTGGGTCTAATGGTCGTTTTAAATCGCCCTGAAACCCTAGAACTATGGCAATAGCTCATGAAAACAGTCATAAATCAGAAAGACGAAGAATTTTTGGTCATCCCCAGAAACATGCATCGGGTCTAACGGTACATGTAAATCCCTATGGAGCCCCAAAACAGTGTGCAATAGCTCATGAAAATGGCCATAAAATGAGAAAAAACATTTTTTGGTCAAAACTCTCAACCATGTATTGAGCCTTAGGATCGTTGTAAATCCCCATGGAGCGCCAAAACAGTGTGCAATAGCTCATGAAAACGGCCGTAAAACGTGAAAAACGGCGAGTTTTTGGTCATAACACTCAAACATGTATCAGGGCTTAGGTTGGTTGTAAATTCCCCTAGAACCCCAAAACTCTGGGCAATAACTCATGATAACAACCATAATAGACGAAATCGATGAGTTTTTGGTTTAAACTCTCAAACATGTATCGGGTCTAACATGCCATGTAAATCCCTCTAGAAACTCACAACTATAGGCAATAGAGCATGAAAATGGCCATAAAACATAAAAACAACAAGTTTTTGGTCATCCCCAGAGACATGCATCGGGTCTAACGGTCTAGGCAAATCCCTATGGAGCCCCAAAACAGTGTGTAATAGCTCAAGAAAAAGGCCGTAAAATGCGAAAAAAACAATTTTTTGGTCATAACTCTCAAACATGTATCGAGCCTTAGGATCATTGTAAATCACCATGGGGCGCCAAAACAGTGTGAAATAGCTCATGAAAACGGCCGTAAAACGTAAAAAACGATGATTTTCTGATCATAACTCTCAAACATCTACCGTGTCTTAGGGTCGTTGTAAATCCCCATGGAGCACCAAACCAGTGTGCAATAGCTCATGAAAACGACCGTAAAACACGAAAACGACGAGGTTTTGGTCATAACTCTCAAACATGTATCGTGTCTGACGGTGGTTGGAAATCCCCCTAGAACCCCAAAACTGTGGGCACTAACTCATGAAAACAGCCTGAATACGCGAAATCGACGAGTTTTTGGTTAAAACTCTCAAACATGTATCGGGTCTAACGAGCCATGCATATCCCCCTGGAAACTCGCAACAATAGGTAATACAGCATGAAAATGGCCATAAAACATAAAAACAACAAGTTTTTGGTCATGCCCTCAAGCATGTATCGCGTCTAATGGTCGTTTTAAATCGCGCTGAAACCATAGAACTATGGCAACAGCTCATGAAAACAGTCATAAAACACAAAGTCGATGAATTTTTGGTCATCCCCAGAAACATGCATCGGGTCTCACGGTACATGCAAATCCCTATGGATCCCCAAAACAGTGTGCAATAGCTCATGAAAATGGCCGTAAAATCAGAAAAAAAATATTTTTTTGTCATAACTCTCAAACATGTATTGAGCCTTAGGATCATTGTAAATCACCATGGAGCACCAAAATGTATCGGGACTTAGGGTGGTTGTAAATTCCCCTAGAACCCCGAAACTCTGTGCAATAACTCATGAAAACAACCATAATAGGAGAAATCGACGAGTTTTTGGTTAAAACTCTCAAACATGTATCGGGTCTAACGAGCCATGCAAATCCCTCTAGAAACTCACAACTATAGGTAATAGAGCATGAAAATGGCCATAAAACATAAAAACAGCAAGTTTTTGGTCATCCCTAGAAACATGCATCGGGTCTAACGGTCCATGCAAATCCCTATGGAGCCCTAAAACAGTGTGTAATAGCTCATGAAAAAGGCCGTAAAATGCGAAAAAACAATTTTTTGGTCATAACTCTCAAACATGTATCGAGCCTTAGGATCATTGTAAATCACCATGGGGCGCCAAAACAGTGTGCAATAGCTCATGAAAACGGCCGTAAAACGTGAAAAACGATGATTTTCTGGTCATAACTCTCAAACATCTATCGTGTCTTAGGGTCGTTGTAAATCCCCATGGAGCACCAAAACAGTGTGCAATAGCTCATGAAAACGGCCGTAAAACACGAAAACGACGAGTTTTTGGTCATAACTCTCAAACATGTATCGGGTTTTAGGGTCGTTGTAAATCCTCCTAGAACCCCAGAACTATGGGCAATAACTCATGAAAATAGCCTGAATACGCGAAATCAACGAGTTTTTGGTTAAAACTCTCAAACATGTATCGGGTCTAAGGAGCCATGCATATCCCCCTGGAAACTCGCAACTATAGGTAATAGAGCATGAAAATGGCCATAAAACATAAAAACAACAAGTTTTTGGTCATGCCCTCAAACATGTATCGCGTCTAATGGTCGTCTTAAATAGCCCTAAAACCATAGAACTATGGCAATAGCTCATGAAAACAGTCATAAAACACAAAGTCGATGAATTTTTGGTCATCCCCAGAAAGATGCATCGGGTCTAACGGTACATGCAAATCCCTATGGAGCCCCAAAACAGTGTGCAATAGCTCATGAAAATGGCCGTAAAATAAGAAAAAATATTTTTTTGGTCATAACTCTCAAACATGTATTGAGCCTTAGGATCATTGTAAATCCCCATGGAGCGCCAAAACAATGTGCAATAGCTCATGAAAACGGCCGTAAAACGTGAAAAACGGCGAGTTTTTGGTCATAACACTCAAACATGTATCGGGACTTAGGGTGCTTGTAAATTCCCCTGGAACCCTGAAACTCTGGGCAATAACTCATGAAAACAACCATAATAGGCGAAATCGACGAGTGTTTGGTTAAAAATCTCAAACATGTATCGGGTCTAACGAGCCATGCAAATCCCTCTAGAAACTAACAACTATAGGTAATAGAGCATGAAAACGGCCGTAAAACACGAAAACGACGAGTTTTTGGTCATAACTCTCAAACATGTATCGGGTCTTAGGGTCGTTGTAAATCCTCCTAGAACCCCAAAACTATGGGCAATAACTCATGAAAAAAGCCTGAATACGCGAAATCAACGAGTTTTTGGTTAAAAATCTCAAACATGTATCGGGTCTAATGAGCCATGCATATCCCCCTGGAAACTCGAAACTATAGGTAATAGAACATGAAAATGGCCATAAAACATAAAAACAACAAGTTTTTGGTCATGCCCTCAACCATGTATCGGGTTTAATGGTCGTTTTAAATCGGCCTGAAACCCCTGAACTATGGCAATAGCTCATGCAAACAGTCATAAAACACAAAAATGACGATTTTTTGGTCATCCCTAAAAACATGCATCGGGTCTAACGGTACATGCAAATCCCTATGGAGCCCCAAAAAGTGTGCAATAGCTCATGAAAATGGCCGTAAAATGAGAAAAAAACAATGTTTTGGTCATAACTCTCAAACATGTATTGAGCCTTAGGATCATTGTAAATTCCCAAGGAGCGCCAAAACACTGTGCAATAGCTCATGAAAATGGCCGTAAAACGTGAAAAAGGGTGAGTTTTTGGTCATAACACTCAAAAATGTATCGGGACTTAGGATGGTTGTAAATTCCCCTGGAACCCCAAAACTCTGGGAAATAACTCATGAAAACAACCATAATAGGCGAAATCGACGAGTTTTTGGTTAAAACTCTCAAACATGTATCGGGTCTAACGAGCCATGCAAATCCCTCTAGAAACTCACAACTATAGGTAATAGAGCATGAAAATGGCCATAAAACATAAAAACAAGTTTTTGGTCATCTCCAGAAACATGCATCGGGTCTAACGGTCCATGCAAATCCCTATGGAGCCCCAAAATAGTGTGTAATAGCTCATGAAAAAGGCCATAAAATGCGAAAAAAACAATTTTTTAGTCATAACTCTCAAACATGTATCGAGCCTTAGGATCATTGTAAATCACCATGGGGCGCCAAAACAATGTGCAATAGCTCATGAAAACGGCCGTAAAACCTGAAAAATGATGATTTTCTGGTCATAACTCTCAAACATCTATCGTGTCTTAGGGTCGTTGTAAATCCCCATGGAGCACCAAAACAATGTGCAATAGCTCATGAAAACGGTCGTAAAACACGAAAACGACGAGTTTTTGGTCATCACTCTCAAACATGTATCGGGTCTTAGGGTCGTTGTAAATCCTCCTAGAACCCTAAAACTACGGGCAATAACTCGTGAAAACACCCTGAATATGCGAAATCGATGAGTTTTTGGTTAAAACTCTCAAACATGTATCGGGTCTAACGAGCCATGCATACCCCCCTGGAAACTCGCAACTATAGGTAATAGAGCATGAAAATGGCCATAAAACATAAAAACAACAAGTTTTGGTCATGCCCTCAAACATGTATCGGGTCTAATGGTCGTTTTAAATCGCCCTGAAACCCTAGAACTATGCCAATTGCTCATGAAAACAGTCATAAAACACAAAAATGACAAATTTTTGGTCATCCCTAGAAACATGCATCGGGTCTAACGGTACATGCAAATCCCTATGGAGCCCCAAAACAGTGTGCAATAGCTCATGAAAATGGCCGTAAAATGAGAAAAAAAAACAAATTTTTGGTCATAACTCTCAAACATGTATTGAGCCTTAGGATCATTGTAAATCCCCATGGAGCGCCAAACAGTGTGCAATAGCTCATGAAAATGGCCGTAAAACGTGAAAAACGGCGAGTTTTTGGTCATAACTCTCAAACATGTATCGGGTCTTAGGGTCGTTGTAAATCCTCCTAGAATCCCAAAACTATGGGCAATAACTCATGAAAACAGCCTGATTATGCGAAATCGACGAGTTTTTGGTTAAAACTCTCAAACATGTATTGGGTCTAACGAGCCATGCATATCCCCCTCGAAACTCGCAACTATAGGTAATAGAGCATGAAAATGGCCATAAAACATAAAAACAACAAGTTTTTGGTCATGCGCTCAAGCATGTATCGCGTCTAATGGTCGTTTCAAAACGCCCTAAAACCCTAGAGCTATGGCAATAGCTCATGAAAACAGTCATAAAACACAAAAATGACGAATTTTTGGTCATCCCCAGAAACATGCATCGGGTCTAACGGTACATGCAAATCCCTATGGAGCCCCCAAACAGTGTGCAATAGCTCATGAAAATGGCCGTAGAATGACAAAAAAACAATTTTTTGGTCATAAGTCTCAAACATGTATTGAGCGTTAGGATCATTGTAAATCCCCATGGAGCGCCAAAACAGTGTGCAACAGCTCATGAAAACGGCCAGAAAACGTGAAAAATGACGACTTTTTGTCATAACTCTCAAACATGTATCGTGTCTTACGGTGGTTGTAAATCCCCCTCGAACCCCAAAACCGTGGGCAATAACTCATGAAAACAACCATAAAAGGCGAAATCAACGAGTTTTTGGTTAAAACTCTCAAACATGTATCGGGTCTAACGAGCCATGCATAACCCCTTGGAAACTCGCAACTATAGGGAATAGAGCATGACAATGGCCATAAAACATAAAAACAACAAGTTTTGGGTCATGCCCTCAAACATGTATCGCGTCTAATGGTTGTTTTAAATCGCCCTGAAACCATAGAACTATGGCAATAGCTCATGAAAACAGTCATAAAACACAAAGTCGATGAATTTTTGGTCATCCCCAGAAACATGCATCAGTTCTAACGGTACATGCAAATCCCTATGGAGGCCCAAAACAGTGTGCAATAGTTCATGAACATGGCCGTAAAATGAGAAAAAAATATTTTTTTGGTCATAACTCTCAAACATGTATTGAGCCTTTGGATCATTGTAAATTCCCATGGAGCGCCAAAACAGTGTGCAATAGCTCATGAAAACGGCCGTAAAACATGAAAACGGCGAGTTTTTGGTCATAGCACTCAAAAATGTATCGGGACTTAGGGTGGTTGTAAATTCCCCTGCAACCCCAAAACACTGGGCAATAACTCATGAAAACAACCATAATAGGCGAAATCGACGAGTTTTTGGTTGAAACTCTCAAACATGTATCGGGTCTAACGAGCCATGCAAATCCCTCTAGGAACTCACAACTATAGGTAATAGAGCATGAAAATGGCCATAAAACATAAAAACAACAAGTTTTTGGTCATCCCCAGAAACATGCATCGGGTCTAACGGTCCATGCAAATCCCTATGGAGCCCCAAAACAGTGTGTAATAGCTCATGAAAAAGGCCGTAAAATGCGGAAAAAACAATTTTTTGGTCATAACTCTCGAACATGTATCGAGCCTTAGGATCATTGTAAATCACCATGGGGCGCCAAAACAGTATGCAATAGCTCATGAAAATGGCCGTAAAACATGAAAAACAATGATTTTCTGGTCATAACTCTCAAACATCTATCGTGTCTTAGGGTCGTTGTAAATCCCCATGGAGCACCAAAACAGTGTGCAATAGCTCATGAAAGTAAAACACGAAAACGACGAGTTTTTGGTCATAACTCTCAAACATGTATCGGGTCTTAGGGTCGTTGTAAATCCTCCTAGAACCCCAAAACTATGGGCAATAACTCATGAAAAAAGCCTGAATACGCGAAATCAACGAGTTTTTGGTTAAAACTCTCAAACATGTATCGGGTCTAACGAGCCATGCATATCCCCCTTAAAACTCGCAACTATAGGTAATAGAGCATGAAAATGGCCATAAAACATAAAAACAACAAGTTTTTGATCATGCCCTCAAGCATGTATCGCGTCTAAGGGTCGTTTTAAATCGCCCTGAAACCATAGAACTATGGCAATAGCTCATGAAAACAGTCATAAAACACAAAGTCGATGAATTTTTGGTCATCCCCAGAAACATGCATCGGGTCTAACGGTACATGCAAATCCCTATGGAGCCCCAAAACAGTGTGCAATAGCTTATGAAAATGGCCGTAAAATGAGAAAAAAAATATTTTTTTGGTCATAACTCTCAAACATGTATTGAGCCTTAGGATCATTGTAAATCCCCATGGAGCACCAAAACAGTGTGCAATAGCTCATGAAAACGGCCGTCAAACGTGAAAAACGGCGAGTTTTTGGTCATAACACTCAAACATGTATCGGGACTTAGGGTGGTTGTAAATTCCCCTGGAACCCTGAAACTCTAGGCAAAAACTCATGAAAACAACCATAATAGGCGAAATCGACGAGTTTTGGTTAAAACTCTCAAACATATATCGGGTCTAACGAGCCATGCAAATCCCTCTAGAAACTCACAACTATAGGTAATAGAGCATGAAAATGGCCATAAAACATAAAAACAGCAAGTTTTTGGCCATCCCTAGAAACATGCATCGGGTCTAACGGTCCATGCAAATCCCTATGGAGCCCCAAAACAGTGTGTAATAGCTCATGAAAAAGGCCGTAAAATGCGAAAAACAATTTTTTTGTCATAACTCTCAAACATGTATTGGGCCTTAGGATCATTGTAAATCACCATGGGGCGCCAAAACAGTGTGCAATAGCTCATGAAAACGGTCGTAAAACGTGAACAACGATGATTTTCTGGTCATAACTCTCAAACATCTATCGTGTCTTAGGGTCGTTGTAAATCCCCATGGAGCACCAAAATCGTGTCCAATAGCTCATGAATACGGCCGTAAAACACGAAAACGACGAGTTTTTGGTCATAACTCTCAAACATGTATTGGGCCTTTGGATCATTGTAAATCACCATGGGGCGCCAAAACAGTGTGCAATAGCTCATGAAAACGGCCGTAAAACGTGAACAACGATGATTTTCTGGTCATAACTCTCAAACATCTATCGTGTCTTAGGGTCGTTGTAAATCCCCATGGAGCACCAAATAGTGTCCAATAGCTCATGAAAACGGCCGTAAAACACGAAAACGACGAGTTTTTGGTCATAACTCTCAAACATGTATCGGGTCTTAGGGTCGTTGTAAATCCTCCTAGAACCCCAAAACTATGGGCAATAACTCATGAAAACAGCTGAATACGCGAAATCGACGAGTTTTTGGTTAAAACTCTCAAACATGTATCAGGTCTAACGAGCCATGCATATCCCCCTGGAAACTGGCAACTATAGGTAATAGAGCATGACAATGGCCATAAAACATAAAAACAACAAGTTTTGGGTCATGCCCTCAAACATGTATCGTGTCTAATGGTTGTTTTAAATCGCCCTGAAACCATAGAACTATGGCAATAGCTCATGAAAACAATCATAAAACACAAAGTCGATGAATTTTTGGTCATCCCCAGAAACATGCATCAGGTCTAACGGTACATGCAAATCCTATGGAGGCCCAAAACAGTGTGCAATAGTTCATGAACATGGCCGTAAAATGAGAAAAAAATATTTTTTTGGTCATAACTCTCAAACATGTATCGAGCCTTAGGATCATTGTAAATTCCCATGGAGCGCCAAAACAGTGTGCAATAGGTCATGAAAACGGCCGTAAAACATGAAAACGGCGAGTTTTTGGTCATAACACTCAAAAATGTATCGGGACTTAGGGTGGTTGTAAATTCCCCTGGAACCCCAAAACTCTGGGCAATAACACATGAAAACAACCATAATAGGCGAAATCGACGAGTTTTTGGTTAAAACTCTCAAACATGTATCGGGTCTAACGAGCCATGCAAATCCCTCCAGGAACTCACAACTATAGGTAATAGAGCATGAAAATGGCCATAAAACATAAAAACAACAAGTTTTTGGTCATCCCCAGAAACATGCATCGGGTCTAACGGTCCATGCAAATCCCTATGGAGCCCCAAAACAGTGTGTAATAGCTCATGGAAAAGGCCGTAAAATGCGAAAAAACAATTTTTTGGTCATAACTCTCAAACATGTATCGAGCCTTAGGATCATTGTAAATCACCATGGGGCGCCAAAACAGTATGCAATAGCTCATGAAAACGGCCGTAAAACATGAAAAACGATGATTTTCTGGTCATAACTCTCAAACATCTATCGTGTCTTAGGGTCGTTGTAAATCCCCATGGAGCACCAAAACAGTGTGCAATAGCTCATGAAAGTAAAACACGAAAACGACGAGTTTTTGGTCATAACTCTCAAACATGTATCGGGTCTTAGGGTCGTTGTAAATCCTCCTAGAACCCCAAAACTATGGGCAATAACTCGTGAAAACAGCCTGAATACGCGAAATCAACGAGTTTTTGGTTAAAACTCTGAAACATGTATCGGGTCTAACGAGCCATGCATATCCCCCTGGAAACTCGCAACTATAGGTAATAGAGCATGAAAATGGCCATAAAACATAAAAACAACAAGTTTTTGATCATGCCCTCAAGCATGTATCGCGTCTAATGGTCGATTTAAATCGCCCTAAAACCATAGAACTATGGCAATAGCTCATGAAAACAGTCATTAAACACAAAGTCGATGAATTTTTGGTCATCCCCAGAAACATGCACCGGGTCTAACGGTACATGCAAATCCCTATGGAGCCCCAAAACAGTGTGCAATAGCTTATGAAAATGGCCGTAAAATGAGAAAAAAAATATTTTTTTGGTCATAACTCTCAAACATGTATTGAGCCTTAGGATCATTGTAAATCCCCATGGAGCACCAAAACAGTGTGCAATAGCTCATGAAAACGGCCGTCAAACGTGAAAAACGACGAGTTTTTGGTCATAACACTCAAACATGTATCGGGACTTAGGGTGGTTGTAAATTCCCCTGGAACCCGGAAACTCTAGGCAAAAACTCATGAAAACAACCATAATAGGCGAAATCGACGATTTTTGGTTAAAACTCTCAAACATATATCGGGTCTAACGAGCCATGCAAATCCCTCTAGAAACTCACAACTATAGGTAATAGAGCATGAAAATGGCCATAAAACATAAAAACAGCAAGTTTTTGGTCATCGCTAGAAACATGCATCGGGTCTAACGGTCCATGCAAATCCCTATGGACCCCAAAACAGTGTGTAATAGCTCATGAAAAAGGCCGTAAAATGCGAAAAACAATTTTTTGGTCATAACTCTCAAACATGTATTGGGCCTTAGGATCATTGTAAATCACCATGGGGCGCCAAAACAGTGTGCAATAGCTAATGAAAACGGCCGTAAAACGTGAAGAACGATGATTTTCTAGTCATAACTCTCAAACATCTATCGTGTCTTAGGGTCGTTGTAAATCCCCATGGAGCACCAAAATAGTGTCCAATAGCTCATGAAAACGGCCGTAAAACACGAAAACGACGAGTTTTTGGTCATAACTCTCAAACATGTATTGGGCCTTAGGATCATTGTAAATCACCATGGGGCGCCAAAACAGTGTGCAATAGCTCATGAAAACGGCCATAAAACGTGAACAACGATGATTTTCTGGTCATAACTCTCAAACATCTATCGTGTCTTAGGGTCGTTGTAAATCCCCATGGAGCACCAAAATAGTGTCCAATAGCTCATGAAAACGGCCGTAAAACACGAAAACGACGAGTTTTTGGTCATAACTCTTAAACATGTATCGGGTCTTAGGGTCGTTGTAAATCCTCCTAGAACCCCAAAACTATGGGCAATAACTCATGAAAACAGCCTAAATACGCGAAATCGACGAGTTTTTGGTTAAAACTCTCAAACATGTATCGGGTCTAACGAGCCATGCATATCCCCCTGGAAACTGGCAACTATAGGTAATAGAGCATGACAATGGCCATAAAACATAAAAACAACAAGTTTTGGGTCATGCCCTCAAACATGTATCGCGTCTAATGGTTGTTTTAAATCGCCCTGAAACCATAGAACTATGGCAATAGCTCATGAAAACAGTCATAAACACAAAGTCGATGAATTTTTGGTCATCCCCAGAAACATGCATCAGGTCTAACGGTACATGCAAATCCCTATGGAGGCCCAAAACAGTGTGCAATAGTTCATGAACATGGCCGTAAAATGAGAAAAAAATATTTTTTGGTCATAACTCTCAAACATGTATCGATCCTTAGGATCATTGTAAATTCCCATGGAGCGCCAAAATAGTGTGCAATAGCTCATGAAAACGGCCGTAAAACATGAAAACGGCGTGTTTTTGGTCATAACACTCAAAAATGTATCGGGACTTAGGGTGGTTGTAAATTCCCCTGGAACCCCAAAACTCTGGGCAATAACTCATGAAACAACCATAATAGGCGAAATCGACGAGTTTTTGGTTTAAAACTCTCAAACATGTATCGGGTCTAACGAGCCATGCTAATCCCTCCAGGAACTCACAACTATAGGTAATAGAGCATGAAAATGGCCATAAAACATAAAAACAACAAGTTTTTGGTCATCCCCAGAAACATGCATCGGGTCTAACGGTCCATGCAAATCCCTATGGAGCCCCAAAACAGTGTGTAATAGCTCATGAAAAAGGCCGTAAAATAAGAAAAAACAATTTTTTGGTCATAAATCTCAAACATGTATCGAGCCTTAGGATCATTGTAAATCACCATGGGGCGCCAAAACAGTATGCAATAGCTCATGAAAACGGCCCGTAAAACATGAAAAACGATGATTTTCTGGTCATAACTCTCAAACATCTATCGTGTCTTAGGGTCGTTGTAAATCCCATGGAGCACCAAAACAGTGTGCAATAGCTCATGAAAGTAAAACACGAAAACGACGAGTTTTTGGTCATAACTCTCAAACATGTATCGGGTCTTAAGGTCGTTGTAAATCCTCCTAGAACCCCAAAACTATGGGCAATAACTCGTGAAACCATCCTGAACATGCGAAATCGACGAGTTTTTGGTTAAAACTCTCAAACATGTATCGGGTCTAACGAGCCATGCATATCCCCCTGGAAACTCGCAACTATAGGTAATAGAGCATGAAAATGGCCATAAAAACATAAAAACAACAAGTTTTTGATCATGCCCTCAAGCATGTATCGCGTCTAATGGTCGTTTTAAATCGCCCTAAAACCATAGAACTATGGCAATAGCTCATGAAAATAGTCATAAAACACAAAGTCGATGAATTTTTGGTCATCCCCAGAAACATGGATCGGGTCTAACGGTACATGCAAATCCCTATGGAGCCCCAAAACAGTGTGCAATAGCTCATGAAAATGGCCGTAAAATGAGAAAAAAAATATTTTTTTGGTCATAACTCTCAAACATGTATTGAGCCTTAGGATCATTGTAAATCCCCATGGTAGCACCAAAACAGTGTTCAATAGCTCATGAAAACGGCAGTCAAACGTGAAAAACGGCGAGTTTTTGGTCATAACACTCAAACATGTATCGGGACTTAGGGTGGTTGTAAATTCCCTTGGAACCCCGAAACTCTAGGCAATAACTCATGAAAACAACCATAATAGGCGAAATCGACGAGTTTTGGTTAGAACTCTCAAACATATATCGGGTCTAACGAGCCATGCAAATCCCTCTAGAAACTCACAACTATAGGTAATAGAGCATGAAAATGGCCATAAAACATAAAAACAGCAAGTTTTTGGTCATCCCTAGAAACATGCATCGGGTCTAACGGTCCATGCAAATCCCTATGGAGCCCCAAAACAGTGTGTAATAGCTCATGAAAAAGGCCGTAAAATGCGAAAAAACAATTTTTTGGTCATAACTCTCAACCATGTATCGAGCCTTAGGATCATTGTAATTCACCATGGGGCGCCAAAACAGTGTGCAATAGCTCATGAAAACGGCCGTAAAACGTGAACAACGATGATTTTCTGGTCATAACTCTCAAACATCTATCGTGTCTTAGGGTCGTTGTAAATCCCCATGGAGCACCAAAATAGTGTCTAATAGCTCATGAAAACGGCCGTAAAACACGAAAACGACGAGTTTTTGGTCATAACTCTCAAACATGTATCGGGTCTTAGGGTCGTTGTAAATCCTCCTAGAACCCCAAAACTATGGGCAATAACTCATGAAAACAACCTGAATACGCGAAATCGACGAGTTTTTGGTTAAAAGTCTCAAACATGTATCGGTCTAACGAGCCATGCATATCCCCTGGAAACTGGCAACTATAGGTAATAGAGCATGACAATGGCCATAAAACATAAAAACAACAAGTTTTTGGGTCATGCCCTCAAACATGTATCGCGTCTAATGGTTGTTTAAATCGCCCTGAAACCATAGAACTATGGCAATAGCTCATGAAAACAGTCATAAAACACAAAGTCGATGAATTTTGGTCATCCCCAGAAACATGCATCAGGTCTAACGGTACATGTAAATCCCTATGGAGCCCCAAAACAGTGTGCAATAGTTCATGAACATGGCCGTAAAATGAGAAAAAATATTTTTTTGGTCATAACTCTCAAACATGTATCGAGCCTTAGGATCATTGTAAATTCCCATGGAGCGCCAAAACAGTGTGCAATAGCTCATGAAAACGGCCGTAAAACATGAAAACGGCGAGTTTTTGGTCATAACACTCAAAAATGTATCGGGACTTAGGGTGGTTGTAAATTCCCCTGGAACCCCAAAACTCTGGGCAATAACTCATGAAAACAACCATAATAGGCGAAATCGACGAGTTTTTGGTTAAAACTCTCAAACATGTATCGGGTCTAACGAGCCATGCAATCCCTCCAGGAACTCACAACTATAGGTAATAGAGCATGAAAATGGCCATAAAACATAAAAACAACAAGTTTTTGGTCATCTCCAGAAACATGCATCGGGTCTAACGGTCCATGCAAATCCCTATGGAGCCCCAAAACAGTGTGTAATAGCTCATGAAAAAGGCCGTAAAATGCGAAAAAAACATTTTTTTGGTCATAACTCTCAAACATGTATCGAGCCTTAGGATCATTGTAAATCACCATGGGGCGCCAAAACAGTATGCAATAGCTCATGAAAACGGCCGTAAAACATGAAAAACGATGATTTTCTGGTCATAACTCTCAAACATCTATCGTATCTTAGGGTCGTTGTAAATCCCCATGGAGCACCAAAACAGTGTGCAATAGCTCATGAAAGTAAAACACGAAAACGATGAGTTTTTGGTCATAACTCTCAAACATGTATCG